>OY540814.1:5662149-15082215 GCA_961205875.1 Sialis fuliginosa
TTTATTAATATTTATATTTTAATTTATTTATAAACATTAATTAAAATTGACTCATTCTTACTTTTTAGTTTTATGAAATCATAATATTTGATTGATATTAATTGGGTCCAAAATTTATTGAAATGGTAAATATAAAATATAATGAACTTTGTTCTATATATTTTTATATAAGTTGTATTACACATTTAATAATACTAATTACTAATTATAATAATACCTACATATAGAATAATCTATTTTCTCAAAAAATGTTCTGTACACCTGATATCAATTTCATATACTTTCACAAAGACCGTATGGGAATTTAAAATTACCCATATGTCACAGCAAATGTCATAAGTCAACTTAATTATTTTAATTTGCATGTTAAGCAAATTAATTGTACAATATGTACTACAATACACGAGCAAAAAATAACAAAGATAACAAAACAAGAACCAAGCTTAAGTATCGTTCTATCTCTCACACATAAAATGCATTGAAATTACTTAAAAAGTATCATGAGGAAAGGATAGGTATATTGGGACATTGTACTGAAGATTGTATTTATCCTTGTTTGCATTTGAGATCATCAAGCGTGACGAATAGCCGGAAGTTTCAAAGCACTAGTGATCGCGACTTAGTTTTATATTATGAGAGAACGGAAATGAGGTATCCTGTGCATTATGGGTATTGTACTCTTGTTAACATTATCGTAAAATTAAGAATTCGATTTTATCTAATTTCTATAATAGAATATTGCGACAATGTTGAAGGACTGTTGTGAAACTTACATGTGTTTGACATACCTAAATAAATACGTGTCTGCAATGAATTGTTGTCATGCTATCTATAATGCATATATGATGTTGAATTATCTATTCTTATACTGATATAGATAAATATTTCTCACGACACGAAATTTAATATATTATAAAAAAATTATATATTATTATATTATTATAATATATTATAATTTGTCTGTCAATATTATTATTATATAAATTTTAATATTCTAATCAAAGAAGTTATTAAGTTGATAGATTAACTTTTCCAATTAATAATAAACATCACCCTTAAACATTTTATGATAACTCAATCGATTATACGTATAAATAATTAATAAAAAAAAGTTTTTGACGTGAAAAACCCCAGATACTGGGTGGGCATTTTAAAACCTTGATGTAACGCGCAGATATCAGTTTTGCGCGCTAGTGTAAATTTATAATCAGTATATCTCGACACTCAAGCAGCTACCTCGCGGGTTTTGATCTCAAATTATAGATCGTTTTTCATTTTTTATTAAAGTTTCTTAAATTGAATAAAAAAATTAAAAGTTAATTTCGTATTAATTAATTGATTGTTTTTATGTTCGTACAAGTCATAAAAAATAACTATATTATACATACAATACTAGTTATATATTTTTTTATTTATATTACGTTTGCGGCAACATTTTATGTCCATTTTACAAATATTCAAACCTTTCTATGTGTAACAAAGATGTACCAATCCATTAATCTGAGTTTTATTTAACCCCACTCCACGTATTCACGTCAATCCCTTGACTGTGCTTCACACCCATATTCTGCATATATTTTTTTTAAATTGTGCTTTAATATTATAAATAAAGTTATAAATAAATATATGTATTTCTATACAAAAGATAAGCAATGCTAATGTACCTACAGTAACTCGAGTAACAGGTGTCACATTGTTGAATTATGCATGTGTGTGAATAAAGAATACTGATAAGTAACATAAACTATCATACTTAATATTAACTATCGTTTCCCATACACGTATAATAAATGAGTGTTGGTAGAATTGCGGTGGCATATGGTTATTTCTACAAATTCTTCCCCTTTCTGTTTCGTCCATCTGGCTAATTTCTGTCGGTGAGAAAAGTTCTGTTTCTGCCGTTATCAGACGGGGCGTTTCAAGCCATATGGGCGTCTAAATAGATCAATTTCTAGAAAACACAATATTTGCTAGATATCTTTCGTGTGCATATTGTTTGTATAGCAATTTTATATCAACAGTATGGGTAAGTGAAGATTTTACTGCGTAAATGTTTATTTGTGGGTGTAAATAAATATCTTCTAATGAGTCATCTGTTGATAGAAGTGTATGTTTTCAGGAAAGATTATTTTTTACATATTAAAAAATGATAACATATTTGATTTGATTTATAATAATTGTTTATATGTTCCATAAGGAATTATATAAAATATAGAAGAATTATATGGAGGTTTCTTGTACGTAATAATGACAAATTAATAAAAAATAAAATAAAATGAATAAATTATACAAAATAATATTCTCTACAACATGTATCAAAAGAATTTTATAACTTCTAATGATAGAAAGGTAAAATTTTATATTTATACTTTTTCGAAGTAATTTAAAAAAATTCAAAAACCGACATTAGTAAACATCCGTATCCGGTTGAATGATAGTTTTCAAAAATAGGAGGATTTCTTCTAGGGCAAAAATTAATCTTAATTATAAAATTTTACCCTTCTACGATTTGTCATATTTGAGTTACAATGCTTACAGACAGACAGACATCATGGCGAAAAAATAATGGATTCAGGGAAGGTCATAATGGATAATTCCATTAAAACCCGGATTTAAAAAAAATCGTATATAATAAATAATCGTATATTTCATAAAGTAACAGAGACAATTTTTACCAGTGTGATTAGCAATAATTCAAAATTTTATTTAAAATTAAAGTTGATTTTTTTTGTGTGAGAAATTTAATTTTATCTTTGTCAGTTATTACCATTAAATTTTATTTTATTTTTACTGCATGAGCATATTTTTTCAAATGAATTATTTTATACATTAATTAGTATTAATTACTTCGTAATAAAAATAAAGATCATATTTTTAATTTATGTTACTTACTTAAAAAGAAATAACTAAATGTCTTGTAATCACAGTTCTTTTTTTTCATTTCAGAATTTCTTTAAGGGTATGATTATTTGAATCAATATATATGTACTTTAATTAACATAAATATGTATAAGTAAAAATGTTCGCTCTATCTGTAAATAGTAAATATTTTGGGTGTTTTGAGTTTGTATTTATTTAGAATTTGTGTGTCTGTCTGTTTGTTATGATTCGATGACGCGATAACCACTGAACCGATTTTGATGAAACTTTCACTATTCGAATGTCGAAAACGCTTAAATAAATTTTGACTATATAAAAATTGATTTACGGCAGGTCCGTATTGAGGAAAATTTACTAAATCGTATTAACTGATAAAAATACATTAAAATTAAACTAATGTCCAAAGTTTTGATGTTGATAAACTAAATGTAGTGCTTACATTTTTAGATCAACCAGTTACGCGGGAATTCACCAACGAGCGAAACCGAGGGGGAATTATAGTAGGTAAATACTACATAAATCAATTCTCTTACGAAATGCGCTGTTGTTAGAGGTTAGCAAATTTACAGATGTTAATTTCGCGAGACGATTGTCGAGCTCCTGGTGTCTCCTAGAGGAAGCTGGTAATGAGGAAGTGCCGCCGCACAAGGTAGAGGGGCTTCTGTAGTCCCCAGTAGGGCCGTGGGTCCCTCTCATCGACGAAATTAGTTGAGAAATTGCGCATATCTAAATAGGTGTCTTCCTCGCATCGAGAGGGAAGACATCAGGTGGGTTAGGGTCTTGCAAATTACGTACATTATTATATTGTACCTATTATATTGATTGGCTAATTGAGGGGTAACTGATTAATTACATTATTAATATACTTAAATCTAATAGATATTATTATTTAAGATATGTGCTGATATGAGGGGCAATTGTTGAAAAAAATTTTATCATTTTTTTAACCAGATTACTATATACAAATTACTTGTATTATATAGATTTAATCGTTTTGGATTCTGAATAAGAGATTTATTAGAAGTACCTTTGATAAGTAACTATTAAAAAATATAAAAATAAGAAAATTTGAAATAAGTTCATTAATTCATATTATATGTTAATTGGGATGGCGAGGAGGTATTTACATATTGCAATATTTATGTCTGGTATTATAAAGGAGTTAGCAAATTTGCTAGCTAGCAAGCACTTTCAAATTGAGTATTCATTCTGCGATGGTATCTATGGATTAGCTATAGATTTAGAGCAGTGATTCTTCAACTTATTGTAACACAGTTGGCGACTCCGACCGTACAAAATAATTTTCATAATATCGCCACTGTTTTAATACCATTGCTGTTTACATACCACGCGTGCGCGAAAATTGTCAAACACTTCGTGAAATTAAAGGAAAACTTTCAGATAGGTTAGAAACCTCATTTGAAAGTGCTTGCTAGCTAGCAAATTTTGTTTGGAATTTTACTTTGTTTGTTAGAATTTATTCATTTTGCATTGTTCAATATAGAGATTATAATATATTTACAAATGTAACATCCACATAATATGTGTGTTTTTATTATCTGTATACTGATATTAAATTACGCCCAATAAAAACTAATTATACAAAACCGTGTTACGTCAATCTCAAGAACATGTTCACACTTGTAATGTGTACCTACAATTGTATGATAAACAGTAACACGTCATCGATGTAATGGATCCACGTGGTGATGGTGTTACCGGAGTGTCACACGATCGACCCCCGGTCGGGCCATCCTGTCTCACGCCCACATTTTAAGACGCGCAGTGTTTGACATACAGAAACGTGACCAACGCTCGCTGCTAAATGCACATACTTAGTGTCTAAAGATTGAACAGCAAGTCTTAAGACGTTAAATGTATTTTTTTACAGACGATATTTGTTTTTAGAATTTTTGTCTGTATGTCGGAATTTGACATGACAACTACTGATTTTTATAGGACTTTATTTGTTTGAAATGATAAGATCCTATAATAAGTTTAGGGTATATGATAATAATTGATATTTTTTTAAATGAAAAGATTTATTTTCGAAATAATTGTGGAAGATAATATGATATAAAATAATTTTTTTTAAACATAAATTATGAATTTTTAATATTTATGTTGTTAACTTTTAAATATTTGAATGAACATTTTGTATTTATAAAATATACGAGTTACAATTTTATAATTTTATTTGAATGTAATGTATAATTTGACTGAATATATATTATCGTTTATAATTATTTGAATTTTATTTAAAACATTTCATTAAAAAATATTTATAAATCTACATATTTCAGTGTTCTATAATAAAAATGTTATAATATTACAAAAAAATAACTAAACTGCATAATAATTACATTTAAATTTTTGAATAATTCGTGTATAAATGGATATCAAAAAATGTTAAAATTCTTGAAGTATAATTGGCTAACTATTAGAGCATGAAATAATTCGTAGTATTATAAATATTCAAAGTCGAACAATTGTTCTTCCTGATAACATGTTGTAATTTCCATGTGAATATATTACATGTTCTAGTTTCTGTCTATACATATATTTTCAGAATTGTTTTACATACTCGATACTGTTGTCACATGAAATTTTAATAAACACATGTTTATTAAACTTTGAGTATTTAAGAAAATTTATGGCTGCAGATAAGAATATAATAACAATAAATCAATGTTTCATAAAAGTAAATTATTTTTTATTATATTTGGCTTATACTTTGATGGTTTTAAATACACAAATTACTTAAATTTGTTATCGTATCCGACCATAGACATAGAGCATGAACTCAAAAACAGAACCGAATCAAAAGAAAGAGATATAAAATGATTTAGGATATACTTCTCCTTATTTAAACAGGAGTAAATATTTCATTCTTCTTAGAAAAATAGATAGATACATCCAAACCGCCACCGCATCACTCACTGCATGTTTTAAAGAAATGTTACACTATTATGTTAATACAGAATGCGCGGTCCATGCTCTATATCTATGGTTATAACCGCATTAATATCCAAGACTAAAAAATCATCTGAATATGATGCAGTGGCAGCTAATCTGTGTCGTTATGCACTCAAGCAATTGTCGAGATTGCCGTCTGTCGACGCGTCTTAATCGCCGGATAAGGAAGTTGTCACCAACGGACTTGTTTGTGACAACATTAGCTCTCATTGCTTCAATACGCTCTGAGAAACTGTTGTTTGCATACATATCAACTCACTTCTAAACATTGCTATGTTGATTCAACGACAATTATTGTATTATTACTAACGAATCGTTTTTAGACTACATTGTTCAAGGTGTTGCAATAGTATTATAATATACATACGTACATGCATAAACTGGGTAGTATTAATTATTAGTTTTCTTTTATTATCTTATCAAAAGAAAAATGCATATAACTATTAAAAATATAAACATCTATATACTAGTACGTGAACATCGAAAACTGTCGTACGTTTTTTTAGTATTTATTATAAAATGTGAATGAAACTTATATCATTCGAAAGGTACTGTGCCATGGTTGTGACAATCATGTATGTATGTTGTCGTTAAGGCTTATAAAATAAAATTAACATATATACATGATTTTCCCTCGTATCGTTAGACAGTATAGCAATAATAGCGCCGCCAAGCGGCAAAAATAAATAGTTTTGGGTTTCTGGTTTCTGTCAAACGTATAGAGAATGCGTATAGAGATTTCAATTAGCGTTCAAATGCAGTGTTTTTATTTGGAAATTTTTGTTGTAAAAGCAGGTTAGGTTCGGTTAAGTTCTGTGCCATAGATTTGCACACAAAAAAGTGTGTATGTTGCCGTTAAAAGGCAAGTAAAATAATGATCGAATTTCGACCATAGGCGATACTAGTTAATATAAACATTAAAATTGAATAGGATAACTAATAAATAAATCCAAATAGCTTTGTTTCTTTTATTATGTACTAAGATTTATCCGCGGCTTCGTTCGCGTTTATATTGAAGCCAATCCTTTTTTATACATTTTTATTTGAAAATATCAATTTTTGATGTACCTATCTTAATAAGAACTTACTCAAATTGTATGTTTTGATATCAGTTATCGTTAAGCCTAAACTAATTCTAAGGTCCTAAGTTTTCTTTTATGTTTCATTTTTAGCAAGTATAAATAAATAATTAAAATTAAACATAATGTATAATATGAAGTATATTGAATGTTATCGATTGATAAAATCAGAAAATATGGCTGCAGGTGAGACTTGGCTACTACAATCAACCAGAAATCGATTCGGTCTGTCTAAACTTTTGACTCTTATTACTATTTCAAACAAATATTTATGATTTCTATACTGTTAAAAATGTTTTAAGATAGTACATATAAAAATAATACGATTTAATAAATATTTCTTTATCATATGGATAATAGAGAAGAAATTTAAATACACGATTAGAAATGTACTTCCTTTACGTTGGTGCTGCATATTGGTCGACATTATAATGAACATCCTTTCCGTCATTGAAGTAAAAAAAAACAACTTTTTGTACTCGACTCATCGCAATTTAATTACCTCGAGTTTTTTGTTTGTGTTTTCTATTAATTAATAAAGTTGAGCTTCGATTGATTTATCGATGTAACCAAAACTCGGTTGTATATTTCGCCAGTATTTATTTGTCGACGTTATTATTGATATTTTATTTATATATAATATTATATATTTGATTACATTGTTTTATGAAGGTAGTGATTATTTTAATGAGAATTAGCACATACTTTTCATAGGCAGTAAATTAAAATACATATGTATATAGATTTGTTATTTGAAATCGAATCGAATATTATCTATGGTTTATTTTTTTTTGTCTTTGCTTATTAAAATTACAAAAATACCATATGTTAAGATATTTTTATGTAGAAAAGATTATAAAAATAATTCACAATTTAAGAATATCCGGACTTAAATTTAGCTCTATTTATGTTAAATGATATTTCATAGAAAAAAAACGCTTTGTGTTTATGTATCTTTACAAGATCTAGAAAACTTTCCCATATCCAAATTTCGCGTCATCTATTCCGCTAATTGAATTAAACCGGTGGTGTAGAGTTGCACGCGTTTGCATTACACACATAATTAAGAGACGTTTTCGGTCAAGTTCTATGACGGGCCGGAAACCAGGAATTAAGTACAGTAGAAGCGTTTTGTTTACTGCTGTAGACCAACTTGGCGGCGGTGCTTCATTGCTAAATTAGCGTGGGTAATGATTCACACTCGTACAGTGTTCTGATATATTGTACGAGAATATATGTACAGGGTGCTAATTAAATACTAATTTCATTTTAAAATAAAAAGATTACTTTTAAAAATTATTACGAATTAATTGATAGCAACATACTTATAGAAATATGTGCTTAATGTTTATAGAGAATGATAAAGCTATAATTCATATTTTGATGTGAATAACGTCTAGAGTTTCAGGCCAGATACTGGGTGGGTATTTCAGAAACTTGGTGAGGTCAGTTTTGCGCACTAGCGTCAATTTATAATCAGTATATATCAACACTTGGAGCAGCTAGGAGATACAAGTAAAAATTATAACATTTAACCAGTGATAAATTTAATATTATACAAAAACAAAACAAAATAATTTTATATGTCCACGATTGCTCTTGTAAATGTTAATTAAATGAATTGAAAAAAATAACAGGATATTAGAATATATTCTCTACGACCTAACGTTTTTAATTATTTGATTAAAGTTTTTTTAATTGAATATAAAAATAAAAAGTTAATTTCGTATTTCCATAATTTTGTTTGTAAATATTAATAAATTGATTTTATGTTTGTACAAATCATAAGAAATAACTATACTATACAATACAAGTCTGAGTTTTATTTAACCCCACTGCTACATATTCACGTCATTCCCTCGACTGTGCATCCCGACACAGCCACACCTATTTTTTTAATAATAATTTTCTGCTAAAATTTTATCGTCAAGATGAACTAAAATACTTTAAAGTCTATATTTGAAGACTAATAAAATGCAAATATTTTATTAATATAACGTTGAAAGACGAAGGGAAGGGATAGTTACTAAAGAAAACTGTATGTATCTACATACATATTTGTAAGACTTTTTGATACAGTTAGGAAAGATTTTAACAATACCTATGTTTAACAATCACTTAATCATTTGCTAATTTAATAATGCCCCAGCTTGTATATATTCTTTATATATAATACATATATGTATATATATGTATACATATATGCAATAATATGCATATGTGTATATAAACTACATATGTGTAGAGGGGTGAGGTGAGGAGAGTATGATAATTATATCTTTGCGAATTCTGCGTGTTAAGTCCCTCCACTCCTCGCGCTTACCATTTTGTGGTAAATAGTTTTAATAAGAAGTGTTTGTGAATAATTAACGCGAGTCTATTTATGACTAATAGTCAGTTATAGACGTATTAAGTATAAGTAGTTTTATGTTACATTTGATGAGTTGCAGTGGCGTTTCTAGAAATTATTAAGAGAAAATTACAGTAAACAAAGCTTTTAATAATTATGTTGTATATTTGTATGTATTGTAAATAAACAGATAGTTAAGTGTAATAAAGCGATCTGTGGAAATTTATAATACTGTTGTTTAAGGAAGTTATTCTAGTAACTATGAGTCAAGTTGTAGGTATATATTAGAAAATTAATGTAAGCATGAAAAAGTTTGTATTTGATGAATACAAAATTTAATGGTACATTGAGATCATGTTAGGCATTTTTTTGTTTATAATACGTTTTATTATTTAAAAAAGTTAATAAATGATGCTCTCAATCGCTCATTTGACTCTAGTACCAAATTGATACCAACCTAAATTTTTCCACCAAAAATATTTTTTAATTTTAATTTACTATTTATTATTTTCAAATTTTGCGCTCAACTCCTAGTACAGCTCTACACCACTACACAGATAGTGTAGGTTTACACGTATATACACATACAAGCAAATATCTAACAACGTTGCCAAACTTATAACTCTTATTCGATTTTAGTAATAATCATTTGTGATTCTGTTACCAAAAATTAATTATGACAAAAAAATGATGCGGTAAAAGTGTTTTATAATTTTATTGATATGACGGTAATTGTTTTCTGAGCAATTTAAACAATTTTTTGAAAAAAACTTGGTTAGAAAAGTATCTTTTTTTCGATATAAAGCATCAACGCGCATCGTTTCCCTTTACTAGCCATATTAAAATGACAATTTTCAAAATTGGTTCATATAACAACTTCCTTAAGTCAATTAATGATAACTTTTTGTCATAAATGTATGTCATCAGTTGAAATAAGTAACATTAAGAAAGAAAATGTCAAAATGATTAAATTGGGTATTCAAATATATTTATTTATTTATTGGAAAATAATTGAAATTTTATCGAAAGTAATAAATACTTTCAATTTTAGAATAATTTTTTTTAAGTAATCCATTTTTTTTGTAAAAAAGGTACATCTGTATTTGCGTCATTATATCTTATACCTACTATTTTTTCTTCACATTTTTCAATGTTTACTAAGCGTAAAAAATTCCAACAATAATTTTAACCAAATTATTAAAGGTATCCAGGTAAACCCACCCGAAAATTAAATATTTTTTTATTACTTTTTCAGCAGATGAATTTGACACCTGCGCCTTAGTAAAAGGAAGCAGGAAATCACGGAAGTTTTAAAATACGTAAAATAAAAAAAATATTAAGCTCGCACGCGTCAGAAAAAAAATCACGCTTAGAATTAACCTACTGTGAAAAAATGTAATAATTACATGGATACGTGTGTCGGTCAGGGTAATCAGTGGCGAAACGTCGTATACGGGAAGTAGCTGGAAGTGCGACGCGGATCAATGAGCCCATCTCCGCCGGACATTGAGGGCGCTACTGTCGTCGCGGTGGGCTGACATCACTGCCACTTCCGTTTTGGTGAGATTTAGATGTAGAGCTATTGTATCTATTGTACTTTATGAATAGTTTTTTTTTTATTTGGTGTATTATAAATATTTGGTGTAGATATATTAAGGAGTAATCCTTTGTTCTTAATCAGAATAAAATTGGCAATTTATTAAAATTTTTTGTGAATTATTATTTAAAAAAGTATTTCGATATATATAAAGTTTATACTATCTAAGTTTCTGGATCTGAATGTAGGTACTTTTTTGTTTTAATGGTATAAATAAAATAAAAATACTTATTTTAATATCCATAAATTTTATAGTATGAAATCTAATGCTAAAAAATAAAAATAATTATAAAAGATACGTCCACGTAGTACACATACCGTGTGGTTTATTAAAAGAATGAACCCTAATTCTCAGGCGGAGGTGTGAAACCCGATCTCCGGACGGTGCGCTGTGATCTTCGTGAGATATCTCAGAAACCACAGCGTTCACAAAAGATGACTTGAGAGACAGGAAGAAATTACTTATCACATTGTTAATATATGCATGCATGTACGTTCATTGTACATACATGAAACTATATGAGTAATACGTCTGTAGAATAATTAGATTATATTATGTACTAGCTGTGTCCGCGGCTTCGCTCGCGTGGACTACAGAATCTATGAAAAACATTATTGAATTATTTTAGATTTTTTTATTCTACACAATTCTTTACTACATTATATTGTTTAATAGGTATTTAACGGTTTAGGCAGTGTATTGTAAAAGAGCACATTTTTTCCGACTTGATTTACTATTATTGTCACTGTTTATTTCTTATGTTACCTTACGTAACAAAATATATACTAAAACCTCGCCAAATTGTGATAAGTGGTTTTCGAGTGATAAGCGCACTAACGGACAGAGAGACGTTACGTTTTATTTACATACATCCTGTATTATGGATGTCCAATATAGATCTATATACAGATTTGAGTTGTTCTAGTCGTAAAAATAAACTTGTGGGATGCGAATTAATCTAACTTATTGTTGTCTATACTATCATAGTAAGATTTGAAGTATATTTGTTTCTCATTCAACCTTATAAAATCGATGTAAAATTCATTACAGACCCTTCAAAATTAGTGCTGCACTGAAAAAATTAGTACATCTATATTTTTTCTAAAAGATTGATCATGGCGAAAATCTTAGAGATTAAATCTACAAAGTAATATTTTTCAATTTGCAAGTTTGTTAGAATTTGTTGTTTTATTGTTAGTTATATTGATTTTTAAATGATTTAATTTTATTATTATTGTCACTACACATATAATAAATTTCTCATGAGAAACATAATAGGACATAAAAAAACTTTTTAAAATCGTAGTTTAAGAAATATTATATCATTGATTTCAACGTTTATATGGTTTCAATTTTTAAGATATCAATTTTTTTCCAACGATTATCAATTGTATCTACTAATTTAACAAGTTTGAAGTTATAATACAACAGTAAGAATGAATCTATTGTATTAAGATATCTGCTTGAAATGTCCGGGGTTCACATCCTGAGGTCTTGACTTCACCTCAAGTGCAAGCTGAATAAACTCACTCAGAGAGTATCGACTTACTTTGCTACGGATGTCGCTTAGATCGATTGTTTGTTCCGTTTTCTTTCAGGATTTTTTTGACGTAAAGATGTTACAAGAATTAAATTTTGTTTACATACGTAATATTACTGTAAGGTTTATAGTTATTTTAACTTATAAAATTTAAAAATAAAAGTAAAAATTAATCTATCTGACTCTACTCATAAAGTACAATGTTTCTTATAATTTTTATAAAAGCAATAATACTAAGAAAACATTACGTTAACCCAGAAGCCTTGACTTATCTTTTGATCATCAAACTCGATATTTACGAAAAATAATTTTTTAATATTAACAATACTGGTAATGATGTATAGAAAATTCATTAGTAACAATTATTGTAACAACATTTGATAATGTAGTGTAAATAATTTACAAATTTTCAAAATATATACATAATTATTTACTAAAATAAAAAATATATGTATGAATGTACGAATGAACAGATCTAAAATAATAATTAAATTTAACATACTAATTAATTCAGAGTAGAATGGTTTTTATTTGAGCATATACCTAATTAATATTTAATTAACGTAATATCTATACTAATATTGTTAATTAAAATCACACATAAATACTTTAACATATGTTTATTGATGTTATTATTTAATTTATTTGATATGTAATAAGAGATAAATAAACAAATTGACTTCAAAAAGACTTATTATTCAAATATGAAATAATAATACACCTATATATTCAATATTTGTCGATAGATAAAGTATTATTATATAATATGTATATTTGATAACCAATTTACATTTTACTAGATTTTATAAAAAAAAAAATGCAGTTTTAATTCTAATAAAAAGGTGTGAATTTTTATTAATAATTAAAATATACCTACAATCTTTTATAAGTAAAAAAAATACGGTTGGAAGATGTATATTAAAAAAAGAATTTATGGATATTAAAACACCGACATCTTAATTTTTAAAAACAGGGAAAACAGATGAATGATTTCTTTTGTATTTGTCCAACGTCTTATGTAAGGAAATCGTAATCAACACCTTCAGCGGAATTGCTTACAAAAATCGTAGTGTACAACTGTACACAAAAAGATCATTGAGACATGGTGTATTTATACCAGCTTTAACGCTTTGAAATGCGTCTTTCAATACTAAATTCAAGTTACAAGAGGACAGACATTATAGCTATAAGGGAGAGAGAAAGGAGGGAAAAATAACTCTTCGAGAAACAAAAACTCACTCATAAATGTTTTTGGCTATAATTAAAAAGCTGCTGACGAAATCCTTATATTTCACAAATAACTGAAGATTTTCAAATCAAAGATGATTTCTAGTGGTGAAGAGAAACAGCATTATTAATGTCTATTGTTTACGTATAATTCATCTCCGTCTTGTTTGAGAAGGTAAGGTTTTCAATATTTTAGAGGTGGTGGTTCCAGAATGAAGATGTTAGACCGTGAAGAAGTTTATTGTTTTGTTTGCAATTATTTATACCCTTTTTTCTGAAAAATAACGATGGGATTTGTTTTTCATCAAAACATTGTGGTCATCAAACAGTTGATCGCAACCACTGGTAGCTCGCGTGGGAAATATTTTTACTGGAAATCTAGTATTCGTATTTCTTTTTCTTATACTTAGAGTTTGGGGTACAACTTTAGTATATATATGTATATACAAGAAACTTTTGATGTACAATGGCTGTTACATAAATAAATAATGAAAATATGAACACGTCATAAGCTTAAAGAAAGAAAAAGTATTGAACAATGATTATATATTATTTTCTTTGCGTGTTAAAGATTATTAGATATAATTTACTTCTTATAAATTTATTAGAAGTTTCTTAAGAGTTTTAAAATGATAAAGTTTTTTTACATCAGATCAAGTGTTTTATTAGTTTTTATTCCTCATAAGAAATTTATAAACTTACTCAAATTTAACACAGTGAAAAAGATTATATATAATTTCGTATCGATATATGGAATGTCTAGTAATTTCATATTGGTATAAAAAATGTTTCAAACTTTGGGTAGTTATTTAAATTCGTTGATAATTTGTGTTTAATATATTTAGGTATGATTCTGATGTCAATTAATTTGATAAAAAGCTTACAAATTGAAAAGTTAATAAGTTATATCGGGTGTTTTCTTAAATATTTACCTGCCGATTATTTTCAAAATAACGTAAGTATTTTCAGGGCGCTAAATACGCCTTAATGGGTTTTCAAATCAAAACCTGTATTTTTTGTTACAGATTCATAATTTATGAAAAAAAATAAACAACTTTTGTCTGAAAATGTTTATTTTTTATGATATGGAGCAAACCAAAAACAGTTTCTGGATTTTCAATAATTTTTTACTCAAGAACTTTTACTTTTTTATGAAAAATCATTAAATCAAAAAGTACTTAGATTTTTTTAAATTCATATTTTCCGAGTAAAAAATTATTGAAAATCCAGAAATGTCTCTTTGTTTTGCTCTATATTATAAAAAGTTGACATTTACTTACTTACTTACAAGTTGTTTACTTTTTCTAGTTAATTACGAATGTGCACCAAAAAATCCGGTATATTAAAGCATTCAAGGAGAATGTCTACATTTCGTTATACAAATTGAAATTATTCGAAGTGATTTAATAAAAAGCATCCCCGGTTAGTATTTTTATATGATATAATGTAATTCATTATCATCTCCAATTAAACAGATATGAATAAATCAATACTTTAACAGTTGTTTCTTTCCTTCTCTTTCTCGTTACCCGAATGCTTCTTCACGCCAGCTTTGAGAGTTTTTAAAGGTGGTGTAGAGCGCAACTTAAGAATTTTTCCCTCCTTTAAAAAATCAGTGATTAAAATTAATTATTCAAAGTCGTGGACTAATGAGATTCGGCTTGGGAGTGGTTACGGTTGTTTCGCTTCAAGGTTTAAGATTTGTTCACAGAGTTTTATGTAATGTTGAATGAAACAATTTATATTTTTTAGATTTTATTTTTATTTTGAAGTATGGCTTTACATTTTTTTAAATTATGTTTTATAAAATGAAATCAATTAAAAAACTACATAATGTACATTTAAAAAAGTTGTGTTGGGAATAAAGCAAACATTTTAATTTAAAAATTGATATTTTATAACTAAAAAATCTTTATAAATATAGGTGTTTTCTTAAAAATAAATTGAAAATTCCACATGCCATAAAGGCATTCTTAGATAAATTAGATTTACTTCTTATTTTAATATTGTAATGTTTTCAGTTATTAAAAAACAACAACAGGTAGAGTAAAGTCGGTATATATGTAAAGAGGGTGGTAATATGGACACTTTTTCCTATTCTATTTTAAATTTCATAGACACAAAATTAATATGTATTTAAGCTTACACCTCTGACTAATTACGTCAGTTGACATGTCGGTGTTTGGTGTAATACTGATATGCCATTGAGAACAATTTAATGAAATTTTCCATTTTTGATTATTTATGTTAAGGTAAATTAGCCAAAATTTTTATTGTATTAAATTGTTTATATTGCTGTTTAAAAATGCAGGTATAGGTTTTGACCGTATGGATAATGCTTTTAATCCACGTAATAACTGTTGCCTTGGCATTAACCAATTTTTTTTAAACATATGTGATTGCGGGTAATATGGAGAACGGCTATGACGTGTAGTTATTAACCAGAATCGTGGTGAGGCAAATAGTGAGAAAAGTATATTAATTCATATATATCCACTTCCACAAAAATAATTTTTTAGTACAAAATCTTCATGATGATGCCCACTAAATGGGGTGCCTATTACGGAGGTTCTGTCTGCATATTCCATGCTACGTCATTGCTATTTTTTACAGTGGCAACAAATAAGTTTGAAATAAAAACAACTAATTACATTTAAAAAACAAATGTTTTAACCATCTAATGTAAATAATTAACAACAGTCTATTATGGACACTTTTTTGAAAAGGCTGATTTTCTGTTGTTTTAGATTTTTTTATTATTATATTTTTTTCATTTTAGAATTTATTTTTTCCTGGTTGATCTCGTCAAAAGATTAAGTTCTCTGTCTAATGAAATAATAAGGGCTGATTTTAAATAATAAATCAGAGTTTTATTACCTAAAACAAGAATGTTGTTCCATATATAACGACTTTACTGTAATCTTTATAAGATAAAGTAGAAATAATTTTATTTTTTATTTTAGTCAACACATTTACACAAACACGTAATCAGAAAATGTCTCCAAATTAAAAATAGAAATACACTCCTCGCAAATATTCTTCACCGTAGAAAAAAAGAAAACTGAAAACAGTAGACCGTCAAGCTCATTACAAATCCCAGTAAGGGGAATCTACATCAGTGATAAGAACGATAGAGATAAATATATCGCGCATCAGGTTGCATCACTGTAACCATCTTTGTCTTACACGCGTCACTGATTGTAGTAATCAGAAACCGCAGTTAAGACTAAGGACTTGAGAGCTAGACGACGCAAGGGAAATTTAAATAAGGGGAAAAATCATCGTGGATAGGATAAAAAACCCACGTGGAAATAATACTGTTGTTTCAGTCTTACTGGATAACACAAGTGTTGATTTTCTTTTTTTATTTTCCACGGCCTTGTGTAATCAGAACATATTATGTAGACGCAAAGAAGTGTGAGGTGGTATGGGGTTTAAGGTTGTTGCTTTCATAGATTTATAATTTTCTAGATTGAACAGATATACATATATATAATATATATAATAGGGTGTATTAAAAAAAAGCTATATTTTTGTTTCTTCGCTCTCATTACAAAATAAGTTAGATTATGACCTAAAATAAATCCTTGCCGAAGGATTATCCTGTAGTTCAATTTTAAGAGGTGTCGCAAAGACGGGTTCCGTTTCTCATTTAAATAACAATGAAAATGTATTCTATTAAAGTTGGTATTAATGACTCATGATAATGGATTTTGTAGAGAATAAAATTATTTTCTAATAATATGTCAGTTGTCAGTTAGGTCACATACCTAAAGAGCAAAATTTTTTTTTTGACACACCCTTATGTATATATCATAACTATGCAACGAATTAACAATATAGAGAAACTGTAACAATTTATAAAACTTACCCACTGCTTAATAATTAAAACACTTGTGATTTGTTCTAATAAATAAATATCACCAGTGCGCCATTAAATTGTAATTATTTTAGTTATTTTAAATACTTTTTTATTTCAAAATAAAGAATCAGTTTTTTTAATACATACATGCAAGTAGGGAATACTGGTAGTGACTTGGGATAATTAAGATAGGTAGATTCGCATGCAGAAGTGGTCGATCAGTTTTCATTAAAATTCGCTTATCACAAACTTAGTAGGTTCCTCCCATTTCTCTATGTACCAAACAAAGACAGATATTCTGGAACTAATTTGCTAGATAAAGAAGTACTTTTCGTTTATATAGTACTCGTATATTTTTGTGCGATTAAATTATTTTGTAATCTATTGAAAATTGTACGAGTAAATTTTGTGGCAATAAATATTATGTTATATTTCATATTTTAGTATATTTCAATATGTTAAACTTGATATACCTAAAATTAATTAATCAAATGGACGTATATTTGTGTTTTTATTTAAAATGATATAACTACAATATATGTATAAGCTCTGCCCTAGAAAAAGATAACCGATGATGTTTGTCTTAATATTTTTGAATCTGTTGTAAGCGATTCTGACCTTTACGGTGGCAGATAACTTCTGAAGCCCATTGTACCTGTCAGGCTGTTAGTAAAATAATTTTATAATATTTCTGTTGTTCAAATAAAAACTTAAATTTATAAATGCAAGTAAAGAATACTAGGAGTAATAAAACATGCTTTGGGATAGTTAAGAGGGGCTTAAAAGAGAAAGTCAGAATTTTATCAATTTTGGTATTAGAGTATTTTATTAGTAAAGAAGGTAGTTTTCAGAAAAAAATCGTTCTGTTAATTTATTTGTCAAAAAATTGAAAAATAAAAATTGGTTCTTTTGTATGTTACCTATATGTATTAAAATATTTTTGTACTGGTTCGGGTAATAGTTATGTTTTCAAAAAAATTTGGAAAAGTTTACATAGTTTCCATAATAATATGCAAAATTCACTGTAATATTTCACATATTATGTGAACAAAAAATGGAATGTTCTTAATTGAAAAGGTGCTTGAAAAAAGTAACTAGAAGGCACAAACTAATTATGAACTTTTTATGCGACTTTACAAATATATCTTACATACGAGAATATATTCTAGAAAAAAACCTCAGTGCAATTCCGGGATAAGAAGAAAGGGTTGCAGTCAGTGCAGCATAAGGAGTTACCCACACACACTCACCTTCACATATATACATACACATACACGTACGCACACACATGAGGCCTCTAGACGGACCGGGGAAGATTAAGAGTCGGCGGGGGTGTGAGGCCAGACTCATAGGGCGATATATTCTATAGGGGAGTGTTCTTCTTGTGCAGAAAATGTCATTTCTTTATGTTTACTGCATATATGTTTCAAGTACTTGTACGCAGAATATTTTAAGATTTTATTACGATGCAAAAAAATTTTATTGCAGAAAAAATGTTTTGTGATAATCACAGTTGAGTTTATTAATATCTATGAGACTCTACTGAAAACTAAGATATTGTTGTCAGTGGTGTAGTGTGATTCATTTTAACATAGGATTGATCATTGTTAAAAAGTAGATAAAATGGAATTAAGATATACATAGATTATTGTTATTATGACAAAGTAAAAATTGGAGAAAACATTTTTTTTAAATTATGTTTCTATTACAAATTGAATTCTCACATTCAGTAGTTCATGAAGCATATTTTTTCCCCCATTTTTCAGGTGAAAATTGATTAGTTTATTCTACAAAATTGTATCTCTCAATTCTCGATAGTTAATTACTATCTCTAAAAAGAATTGGAACAAACAAAATTTTCAGGGAAATATCATTTTTAGCGTTCCATATCGAAATCAGAAATATGGGACAGCTATGGAGTCAACAGTGTCTATCTGTCTGTTACAGTCTAGCCTTCTAGCTATTAAACCGTTTGATCCAGGAATCTTAATTTGCCATAATTATAGTAAATGATGGATCAATAATAGAACTGCAAGGAATATTTTTTATTATTATTAAAATCGTTTTTTAATAAATTGAAAAAAGTTAAAATAATTTGTCCCCTGCTCATAATACATTTGAAAGTAATATGGAGAAAAATCTGATGCCAAAATAACAAAAAAATTGTCAACATTCTCCGCATAATTTAAAATTGAAACATACGTAAAATGTAAAATATACTTTTCGCTAATTTTTAAACTAATCTATATTTTTTAATAACTTTGCTAAAGGATTTAATCTACGGTACGGGACACCAATACGCGAGACTCGACTTGCACTTGACAAATTTTAAATATGAGCTTACGAAAAATTAATCGAAAATCATCAAGCGTAACTAAATTACTCGTCATAATTTTTTTATCTTAACACCACAAGCCGGCATAAAATCATTTTTATCATATTATCATTCGATCTGTGCTCTTTTATGCGTCTCCTTCTGTATACGTAACATCCATGCATAAACACTAGTGTGGTAGCGCAAAATCGATAATTTCATTACAGTCGTTCTGCAAACATAGGTACGGAAAAAAAGACCGACGAATTAAAAAAAAAAAAAAAAAACTGAAAAAACAACACAAAGTTCATCTCATCGCTTGACCAGTGCTATAGTCGGCCAGACGAATCGAAGGGGCGATTAAACTCGAGAGCCACGTTCACGGTTAGCCATGGTTCACTGTATCGTTACCGGGTATTGATTGTGTAGCAGCATCCATTACACTTACACACACACACATACACACTCGCAATGCTAAAAATTGAAATGAAATATCGTAACTCCCGTGAATCACTACTGAATTCGTTGCTGTGTGCTATTGAAGGTAGGAAGGTAGTACGAAAAATGTATGCACGGCCCGTAGTTTCAGCTACGAGGGGATTGTGGCAAATTAGAATTTATGCGGGGATGTATGTAGCAGGATTTATGCTACTAACAGAAAGTTTGACGCATATTATATTCTAAATAATGTTTTTCAATTATTGTTAGTTAATTTTGTAATGTAAATGGTTTGACCAAAAATATTTTAAAATGTTGTATTTCGAAAATATATAAAAACTAATGTTTGTTTGTATGAAGCATATAGACTCGGGAATTACTGAACTGATTTCAATGCGGTTTTCACAAATATTTAGTTAATTTTTCTGTGCATGTTCGTGACTATTAATATTTTATGAAAACCTAAGATTTAACATCAAAAGACTAAAAAAATCTTTACTATGTTGTGTTTTGTTTCCATGATGTCACAGCATACAACTGTCATTTAGGTATATAAAAACATAGTACCTTGCCATGGAATACAGAATTCTATAATTAATGGTTTCAATATTTTGAAAAAACCTATAGTGATTGACATGAAAGGTAAAATATCGAAATTGATTATGATTGTTGCTAATCTTACACGATTTTCACAGTAACTACTGAACAGATTTATTTCTGTTTTTCACTAATAGACAGGTTAATTCATCGTGAACCGTGTGTTGTGTGCAATTATGTTGAATATTTTAGGTCACTATGATTTTGTGGATATTAATCTGGGTAACACCGGGTCCATTGTGCTAGTATTATATAAAAATACAATTTGATTGTGAAATATATATAGCAAATATACTATAAAAATTAGGATTGATTTTATAACACATATGGTGTAATAAAAAAGTAAAATTTCATTATTAAAAATATAATCAATTTTTGTAACGGTAAAATTAAAAGCCTTTTCGAAGACTCAAAATTTTTGACAGTAATTATAAATATAAAATATAATTAAATTACAAAAAAAAAACATTGATTATAATTTTTTAAAGAAACCCATAAATGCAGTATAAAATTAAATCATCCAAGCATTAAAATAGATTGCGTGCTTCCAAACATACAAACTAAAAACTTTAGTAGAATTCAATTTAACTTATCGTTTTACTTTACGTACAAATTATATAGGAAGCATCTTTAATTATTGTATTGCTGTAAAAGTTTAACTCATTTAAATGATAGCACGAGTCAAATTAGGAATCAAAATAGAACGAAAAGAATATATAGTATATGCATATTTATAAATATGTGTATTCAAAATTTTGTTTTAAACATATTTAAAAATTCATGCTCATAAAAATTGCATCTTAATATTATCATATATAAAAACGTTAGTGTGTATGTATCAGGCCTAAACTATTGGACGTATCGAAGCCATATTCAAACCATATGTTCGTTTATATATATTTAGATATATCGTTTATATATATAATATAAATAATATATTATTATATTCCATACAAAAAATACATCAACGTTAGTTTTTTGGATGTGACGTCATCAGACTTAAACCACTGGACGTATTGAAGCTATATGCACACCATATATTTGTTTCGTAGTATGCATAAAAATGTAACTCGAAAAAGGTATTAGCTACTAGATATAAGTCGTAACTTCTTGATTATACCTATATTATTTAGTTGATCAAGGATATAAACAGAAAGTAGTCAAGGCATGTTCTCACTAAAATATTACTTTGAATTAGTTTAAGAATAGGTACCCAAAATAAATGCATTTATTTAGGTAAATATATAGCTACATATTCTACCCTATTCAACAAATTTTTTTTTCTACTAATTTCTAATCATTCCAACAATGTGTATACCTAATGAATACAAGCAGCGCTTTGTTAAGTTTTAAAGAGCTTTTACATAATATAGACAGCTTTGAGCACAAAGATTCACGCATGTTATTGCGTGAATATCATCCAACATCCATTTGATAAATAACTGCCGCACATTGCATGCGTTAACATAGAGTATAAGTTAGTAAAATATTTTTAATTATCTAGAAAATTTAAAAAAAAACTGTTCATCTATTTTTAATTACTTAAAGCAATATTTTTGAGTAATTAAAATACTAATTTATATATATATTATATATTTTTATGTTGTTTTTGTATATGTTTCTTTAACATGACACGAAAACTACTGAATTGATTTTGGTAGAACTTTCACTATCCGAAAATTCAATTAGAGCAAAATCGTATTAAGGAAAAATTTAAGATTAATATTTTATACTGAAAATACCAATTTGACACAAAAATTACTGATTAAACCAAAAATGTACATTATTTATCAATATGTTTTAGTTTTCTGAGCCAAAATTAAAGTAACTATTGGTTTCTGTATTAATCAATTAAAATGCAATTTGATAGAATATATTGCATACAAAAAATGAAATGAGAACATTTAAAATTGAAAAATAAACAATTTTTGTAATGCATATTTCGATAAATATCGCGAAAAATATCATAGTTTTGTAAAGATATGTTTACATAATAAAAACATACGCTGAACACAATCATATTAAAAAGGAAAAAACAATGGCCGATTGGTAAATATATAGCTGCATATTCTACCCTATTCAACTAATAATTTATTATTTTTATGCCTATTTTTTCAATTAATTTTTTTTCTACTAATTTCTAATCATTCCAACAATGTGTATACCTAATGAATACAAGCAGCGCTTTGTTAAGTTTTATCGAGCTTTTACATAATATAGAGAGCTTTGAGCACAAAGATTCACGCATGTTACTGCGTGAATATCATCCAACATCCATTTGATAAATAACTGCCGCGCATTGCATGCGTTAACATAGAGTATATGTAAGTGAGTGTGAGTAACTCAATATAGCTCATTGCAGCGGTTATCAAAATGTTAGTTTTACTGAATCGATCCGAATTGAGAAAAGTTATCATTTGTTAAATAATTCACATGATCCAGAGGTTATAAGTAGAGTGCAGCTTTTCTAAAAGTATATATATTTGAGACCTGACAACCCCGTTTATTTGACCCCCCCCCCTTTCACATAATATTTTTATTTATAATAATAGTATAAGTATGTATTATAAGAAAATAACTGGCTTAATCATCGAAGATGGAAGGCCACAAAAAAAAAATATATTATAAGATTTAATTAAAACAATTCGTTTATAAAAATGTATAAGTTTTTGTTGTAATATATTTTATGTCAAAAGTTTTATCTTTTTGGTGATTTGTTGAAATTATCAATTTACCTTTTATTTATATTTAAGTCTTTCTAAAAACGGATATTAATAAACTGTGCCAAAAATATGCGGTTAGGTGTAACCCCTAATATTTGATTGTTATTTTGGTCAACGTTTGAGTAAACTTTTAGGGATATTGAAAAAATAATATAGTTTTTCTATATTAAATTCGAATATTATAGGTAGATAAGTAAATACTTTAGTAGTAATTTTGAATCTAAAATAGTTCATTTTTTATAAGCAAATAAGTCGCAAGAAAGGTTTAATTACACAGCTACACAAAAAAAAGTGCGGAGCCAAAAAGCGATCTATATAGCATTGTAGTATTGTACGAGCATAGTCGAAATCCAAATTTTTGGAATTTTCTACTTACCAGTTTTTTTTATTTGATCTTGAATTTTGGGTCAAGGTTCAATTTTTTCAAGTTGGTATCAACTAAAATTCAAGCTTAAATTTAAAAAAACTGGTAGCAGAAAATTCCAAAAATTTGGGTTTCGACTAGATCGCTTTTTGGGCTCTGCACTTTTTTTGTATAGCTGTGTTATTTTCCATTTTAAACAAAAATTTTAGAGAAATTAATTTATCAAAAAATATAAATCTATCGATGTTAAATTATTTGTACTAATCTAAAATGTAAAACCCACTTTTCCCTACATTTTGAAAATCGCTGACACACACACATACGCATGCAAATACGTATATGAATGTATATGTATTTGGAGCGAAATGTAATAAAGGATTAAAAATCAAAGCTGGGGCTAACTTTTCCGTCGGTTTCCGCCGCGCACGCTGCTGCCGCTCCCCTGACTGCCCCCATCGTGTGTCCGTCCATCGGATGGATGAAACCGTGTGGCTAACATAGGGGTGGTAGTGCGTCGATCAATGTTTCATTTGCCTGCCAATGGTCAGTTCTTTTTAATGTTTCATGCATTTTATATTTCCTAGTTTCCATCAAAAAGAGTCGGCAGGCACTAATGTCAAATACACCCTAGTGATGGAATTTAATTCAAAATGATTAAATTGTCGACCCGATAAATGTTTAGCGATGTTTGAAGATGGTTCAGTTAATTTATGATTTTTATTTTGTTTTTGTGAGCAGTAAAATATTTTTAATTATCTAGAAAATTTAAAAAAAACTCTGTTCATCTATTTTTAATTACTTAAAGCAATATTTTTGAGTAATTAAAATACTAATTTATATATATACATTATATATTTTTAACATGACACGAAAACTACTGAATTGATTTTGGTAGAACTTTCACTATCCGAAAATTGAATTAGAGCAAAATCGTATTTAGGAAAATTTTAGATTGATATTTTATACTGAAAATACCAATTTGACACAAAAATTACTGATTAAACCAGAAATGTATATTATTTGTCAATATGTTTTACTTTTCTGAGCCAAAAATGAAATAACTATTGGTTTCTGTATTAATCAAATAAAATGTAATTTGATAGAATATATTGCATATAAAAAATAAAATGAGAATATTTAAAATTGAAAAATAAACAATTTTTGTAATGCATATTTCGATAAATATCGCGAAAAATATCATAGTTTTGTAAAGATATGTTTACATAATAAAAACACACGTTGAACACAATCATATTAAAAAGGAAAAAACAATGGCCGATCGGTATAAATGCATTTTGTTCAAATAAAAAAGTGAATCGTGTTTGTGTATATTTATATAACTGTACAACAATTAATGTTATATGTAATTGAAGACCCGTAGTAAATACAGGATTTTTTGTTGTTATATTTATAAATTCTAGGAATCAACTCGTGCAATTTTTCTCCCCCTTTTTCCATCAAGTATTAATATTGATGGATTTCCAGTATTATATTTGCCATGTACGAATTTGCGTTTGGTATTATTTTATATTATAAATGAATGGGGTATTTTATTAAATACGCATCATTTTGTATCCATTTAGTATTATTATATCTATTATTGGTTTTTATTTCAATTATAAAGCCCGTATCCTGTGGTGATGTCAAAAAATTCATTAAAATTGAAAATTTTATAAAAGTATAATTTTTTATCCACAATATTCTAAAATAAAAATATGTATGCGTATTATTGCGTATATTATAAATATCAACAATTAAAAAATTTAGCAAGTGTCATAAAATTTATATCAAATAAAAAATTCTCATTTTTTGTATTCCTTGTTCTTGAATACAGCTGGAAGCGGGCCGTGAGCGTAAGCGATTGTCAAATCTTGAATCGTGAGCGTGCGTGATCGTGAGTCAAAGTAAAACAACCGTGCGTGAGTACATGTTTGTCATACGTGAGTCCGTGAGTATATTTTGAAGGTAAAATGTTTTTATAAACTTATTTTATCGTTTTTTTTATATCTGAGCTTATAATGCATAAATAAAATAACGTTTTTAGATTAAAAAAATATAGTATAAAAAATAAATGTCGTGCGTGATCGGGCGTAAGTAATAAAATAGGATTCGTGAGCGTGCATGATCGTGAGCAAAAGATACTCATGCGCCCAACTCTATTCTTGAGTATTCATTTTATATCTAAATATAAACAATATTACAAACCGTTAATTATAAGCTATATATTTGTCAATTTCACGGATAAGGGGAAAGTAACAGTCAAGGAGCGTTCGTTTCCTTAAGTCAGTCGTGGGCCATTACTGACACAATAGACTAAGACGCCTACTCATCGCGCCACGTGCTTTTGTTTTGTGTCTATACTGTTATGTGATTACCCGCGCATGATAGTGCATTTCTTTAGCAAAAGGTGGAACGTTTCTTAAATAATTTAAAACTGAAAGTGATACAGCTTTAACGTACCTACGATGCTATCATTCTTTAATGATTTTTTTGGATAAAATACTTGTCTTTATAGTTCTGTTACATAAGCATCCAGTGTTTTTCGAGGACCTTAAGTCATAAATGTTAATTAATGCGGATAAAATTAGCTTACTACTTACTACTATTTTGATACAAGAAGTTAACGAGTAACTAAATATTAATACGTTAAATGCCCGCGGTATTATATATAAAGAATTTATTGAGTGCAAATGCAAATTAGCTTCCAGCTAACGCTATCTGCTAGGTGTCAAACTGTTATGAAATTGCTCGATATTTTAAAGCAGTGGTAATAAATGTAATATAATAATGTAAATGTTATGCATTTTATGAGGTACACTTGGCAGAACTTATTTTAAGTCGTTGATTGTACTTATCGCGCATGCGTCAAGTGAGTGTGTTGTCATTTATATTTAATGCCTAGCAGATAGCGTTAATTTTTTTATAATACTGCATGGGTAAAAGACACGCAAATTATACGCAGAAATCAAGAACAATCGAGAATCAAAATAGAACTACACTACATTGAAATAATAAAAAAGCATATTATTGCAAAGAATTGTCGAAATGCTAGAAGTCATTATCAAATCTGGGGTATATTTTAAATATGATATATACATTTGATGCATAAACAATATAACAATAATTAATACAGCAGTTAAATATAATTGCAATCTAAGTAACGTAATGAATTGAAATCAATTGTTTAATAACGTTATCTCTACAGCATGTTATAATATTAATTAAACTCCATACACGAGCACAAAATTTACAAACTGCGCATACATATACATAAAACCGCGTATAAATTAGAACTCGATTGAATCTCCAATTGGCATAAAGTAAAAATGATACATTATCATAATGTACTGGACCCTTTCACTTCAAAATGAATACACCATACGCATTTGCGTGAATGAGTGAGTGTATACGTGTACAGAGTATCCCGAAAGTAATTTCATGTAAAAAATACGATACATTATAAGTTATAATATTTTTTTATTAGATTTTATAATTTATGAGTTAGTATAGTGCTAGGGGGTATAAATATACTGTATTATAACTCAAAATAATAGATTTTAAATTACACAAACGTAAAAACAGATATAAAGATATATAAATTTTCAAAATATTAATATTAAAAAATTATATATAAATATCATAAAGTTTAAAATAATTCTAGAGTCTTACACTTTTAAGCAGTGAAAACCCCATCTAAATCGGTTCTACAGTTTTCGTGGCATATCTATATGAACAAACAAATAGAACAGATAGAAAAAATTGAATACAACATATTATTATGGACTTAAAAAACAAAACTAATTTTTATTCTAATTTTAGTACTTTTCAAAAAACAAAACAGTTACTAATTTAAAAAAAAATGTGATCTTAGTTGTTTTTGTTTCTGAATGAATTATTCTGAAAAATATTATTTAAATAAAAAGTTTCTGGCTATAACATAACATGCAATTATCGTTTGTATGAGGCTTATAGACTCGGGAATTACTGAACCGATTTCAATGCGGTTTTCACCAATAGTTAGAAAATCTTCATTTAGTCGTGTTTTGTTTCCATGATGTCACAGGATACAACTGTCATTTAAATAAAAACATAGTAGCCATTGAATAAATAATTATATAATTTACAAGAATTTACGGTTTCAATATTTTATTTAATTTATGTCACTATGATCACGTCTCTATCAAATATTTTGTCGAACAATTGGATGATTTTTCCAAGAAAGGTAAAATATCGAATTAATTATGATTTTTGCTAGCCTGTTTTTTTCATACAAATTGTTACTACTAAAGAAATTTTATTCCGGTTTTCACTAATAGGTTATACAATACGCAGTGAACCGTGTATTGTGGACATGTTTGGTGGGAATGTTGAATATTTAAGGTTATGGATGCTAACCCGGGTAACATCGGGTCCAATGCGCTAGTTATCGATCAAACTCAAAAATGTAATAATACTTTTGGGCTACCCTGTACATCATCGTAGCTTCTATACACCTACATATATGAAATGTACACACATCCATATATATGTATAATGTGTGTATATCACGTTTAGATACATGTATAGAGTTAGCAAATGTGGGGTTACATGTATCAGCTTTTTAAACAACGTTTGAATTACAAAATATTTTATGTTCATGTAAATTAACTGTTTCAGCATACACAATGGTCTTACATAGAGAATTTTTGTAGATTATATTTCGCACATATGTTATGTGTAAACATGTGCGGACATATATACATATATATTTTTTAATTACTTGTTGAATATTTTATAAAATATGTTGATTAATTTGACAATAAAACGCAGTTTGAAGGCTTAATGGTTGTTGAAAAAAATTAAATTAGTTTTCCTGTAGATTGTTTTAATTTACCAATTTTAGTTTTGATTAGTTTTATTAGGGATTATTTGGATGTTATGGATAATATATCACTTGATAAACGTTATAATGAACATGGAAATATATATTAATTTCAGACACAATTTTTTTACACAAAAATATAAAAGTAGGTATATATATATTTTTAATCTATTGTGAAATTTTGACTTATCTACAGATTATTATAATTTAAGGCAGTATTGCGGTATGACGATTTAAAATTTTCGATTTTTTAAATACATTTTTTTAAAGTAGAATATATTGGGAGTATCCTGTGAAAATTGTAAACCGAAATTCAAAGTATTACGAAGTTGTAGCTTTAGTTAGAAGTTAAATCTTTAAACGCGTTTTTCTGGAAACTTCCTTTTTTCAGTTGGTGAGAATAAGAAACGAAATTTTAATCAACCGATCTGGCTATAATTTAAACACGTTGTTCTACACACAATAGTTATCATATTATCTAAAATTATTTATTTTTATTAATAATTTCTTATTTTTTATTGCTTTTCAACGAAAAAACACGATTTTTGCAAATTTTTTTTACAAATCTGCCATTTTGTTTTTTATTAATATAAATGTTCGATTCTAGAGTAATCTATAAAATTAAAATATATTTGATTTTTTTATTTCAAATCACTACAAGTGGATATGTGCTTCCCACCACCCACCCACCTTTTTTTAAGGAGTCCGCTTTGACCCCAAAAAACACTAACAAAGTATAATAAAATTTACTAAAAAATATTTTTTTTGTATAATTTAAGATGCAAATAAAAACATATTAAAAGTCTGAAAAGATTATATTTTAATCTTATTACGAAAAAAAATCCTGAAATGAGCTTAAAATTTTAGGCGTCACATCGCAATACTGTCTTAACAATATAAACAAGCTTTTTATTAGCTAAATTGATATCTAGCAAATATTGGCAGTTGGTAAAATATAAGTGTACGGCAAAATAAAATTCATTTATGTATTTAAAATTACCGGATGTCATATGTTGAAGATATATCTTAAAATTATTATCCAGCTGCTAAGAAATATGAAATTTCGCAAACCATATTCACTCCAGTAACCACACATACAATAAACAAGAAAATATTAAATCCACTCGAGACAAATGTTTAGGAATACATCTTTTGTATTTATATCTTTCAAAAATAACAAATATATCCAAACCTTCTGCCTACATCCGACAAACATCTTGAATAATATATTTTGCACCCTTTCTGCAATCTGCTCAAAAATCCTTTTTGACCCTTTCCCATTTCTTATGAAAGTACATATTTATTCTAAACATCAGGTAAAGGGTCAAGGTGTTTTGTGAAATTTTAAATCTATCCTTTCATATATGTAGGTAGCAATAATTTATTTATATTAAACAACATTTTTATATTAAATTTTATTTTGCAAGAACTTGCACATTTAATTACCTACGAAATGAAATAGGGCAATATATTTAAAAGTGTATTTTATATTGTGCTATATCTTTTTAAATTCGTACGCCTACCACCTGGCATCTTAAAGGTAACCTCAAAATCAACAATAAAATTTAAAGCATACTTTATCGCATTTATTTTATAACTCAAGACCCTTAAATAAATGTGCTACACTAAATATCTCGTTTCTATTAAATTACATTTAATCATAAACATTTTATTTGTAATGCAATTTTTTATAATAATTATTTACTTTGATATTTTTACTATATTTAATGCGATAATATTAAAAAATACATAAAGGTATTAATATTTACTTATCAATGTTTACTATAGTTATATTTTATCATAATTGTGGAAAATAATTCGATATAGTCTATATAAAAATGCATTTTATGTTTATATAAGATAAAATATTATAGAAATAAATAAAATATCAATAATATTACCTAGAAAAATAATCTATATGTACATATATTGTAAAATACAAATCTACTTCCGTGGATTAGACATTTTCCCCTCTAATAAAATAAAGATAAAAACATATTTTTATGTTTAACATATTTCATATTAATTAAATTGACATATTTTAATATTATACAAATAAGAACCAAAGAAAGTCATTACTTAGATAATTTATTTCCTAAAATGTGCAGAAATGCTATTTGTAAGTGGTTAGGTAAAGTATCCTACAACAACTTACTAAAAACCGGAAACTAATATAACATAAAAGAAAACTTGTAGACAAATTATCGACAACAGGCATTCATTTGTTAAAATCTAGTGGTCGTGCAAAGGCCTACTTAGCTTTTGTATCAGTCAAAAACGTCTTGCTAATGTCTTTACAACTAATGTTGGAGATTTAGTGCTTCACGGCAGATGTATTCTGTATTGTTGTCGGTTGTATTTGTGCTAATTTTAACGATCGGAATTATATGTTGTTATATTGTTGGTCTTAAGTATTCAGGCGTGATATTTGTTACAATTTACAGTTTAAAGAAATCGTTAATAATAAATAAAAGACGGCGTAAACTCAGAGAAGGTCTAGATTTTAACGCCCGTGTCGAAAAAATATGGTTTTTGTATAATATTATTTTTAACAATGACAGAAGATAAATATGTTTTAAATATATTGAGGGATGTGAATAAGTTGTTGAATTTTGCTTCCTCGCAATATCGAAGATACGAGAAGCTTTGTGATCGTTTTAAAATGAGATAAAAAAATTGTTCTCCGATTTTAAAATTTTAACTTGATATTTCCATTTCAGGTCAAGACAAACACTTTTCTTTTCGTGTCTGTATGGCTGTGTATCTGTTCTCTGAATCCTTGTGACAAGCATAACTCATGAACCACTAAATCATGAGAACATAAAAACACTAAACCATTTCAAAATTATTAAAATCGTGTGTAAGGGGGAACAATGACACCCAAAAATATTAATTTTTTGAAGATATCTCAAGAACGGTACATGTTACGTGGAAATTTTATATAATCTTTTTTGTAGAACATGCTATTTCCTATAATATAGGTCTACAACATTTGTAGTTACAAAGATTACAAAGATTTATCTCAATTTGCTTTAAAAAATCGTCATTTGTTTTTTTAAATTGATATTTACTTTGACATATTAAATGTCATTTTGACGTTTTAAATGCCATTTTGACGTTTGCATAAATTTAGATTTAGTTTGAAACTGTCAAAAAATTATAAATATACGAATAAATAATCAGGTGCGTCTTAAGAAAAATTTCGAACTAATAATTTTTAGTAAAATTGTATAAAAATTTAATGGTTAGCCAATGCCAAGCAATTTATCTGAACACCTTGCCGGTTTTTATTTAAACTGTTAATTAATTAACTACCTTTGGTGAATTTAGCACGAGGAACCACTGTGCATTCACTTGGCAGATGTTTTATTATTATTTAGTAAATACTTTATAAGTAAATTTTTATGCTTTGAACTCTGCAAATGCTATATTATTCTTAATATATTTTTAGTATATTTGTATAGGAACCTGATTAAACATTTGGGACTTACATTAATATAGCTTTAATTGCCAACAAATTTAGTTTTTTCAGCATTTACCAATGAAACTAGCAGTATCAATAATAGGCGTTAATTTACTTCAATTCTAGTAAATGTTAAAAGTAAAAGCTTTTAATAACAGCAATTGATTTTGATAATACTGAATAGTGAAAACAAATTACACTAGATTATTTTCACATCACATAAATAGATTATTTGAATCAAGTATTGAATTAATATGAGTATATAGATATTGTATCAGGTATACATGTGTACTAATTTTTGTGAATGCATTTTCATAATACATATTAAAATATTGTTTTAAAGAGAACTTAATTGAAATATATACACATAAATATAGATATTAATAAATGTGGTATAGGTATATAAGCAGTTAAATAATTTATGATTATTAAATTAACGAAAAATCAACATTGTCTGTAAGATTACAATTTTGCATTATCAGCAGTTAATGAAAGTTATTATTTATGATTTATGTACCACTAATAAAATATCTAATAAAAGTACATGCACATATTTCTCGTGAGTTGCGATAACTAATCATTTTAACGCGTATTTATGTATACAACTTAATAGCTGTCGCAGCTAACTTGTTTGTTAGGGGAAAAGGAAAATGAAGGAAACTCCAGTGAGTGAACCGGAACTTACCGTCGTGGCGGAAGTGGCTAAGTAGCAGGGAACAATGAGCAGTTCCGGACACCCGATCTCTCTCTTCCTCCAGTGCACTGCCTGTGTGTGTCAAAAAGAAACAACGATATTAGTTTACATTGTTGATAATAAATCTATCCTTATCACAAATGAGGTCTTTGTAGATAAAGAACCATCTATGATTTGAAATCTTTAATATATATAATTATCCTTATCCAGTGATATTATTTATTTGTGGTGTATGTTACAATTTAAGTAAGAGAGAGAATGTATTCAAATGGTTAGAGTTTCCTTCGTTATGTCTCTCTCTAGAAGTAGAATATATTTTCTTTTGTTTTGTAAGTATGCAAATTAGTTTTGAAGAGTGTATTTCCTGCCATTTAAAGGTGAGAATTGTTATAATAAAGTTATATTCTCCTAAGGATTACTAATTTTCTAGTTTCCTTTTACTTATTCAAATGTTAACTTTCGTTATGATATACGAGGACTTAAAACTTTTAATTATTTCTCTTGAAATACAAGGACACTTTTGAATGAATAAATATATTACACTGTTTGGGATAAATTCGTATAAGTATATATATAATTAATTATTTCAATGTTTAAATATCATAAAAATATTGGCAAATAAAGACATTTTACTGTTTTTTGTATTTTTTTGTTATAATAAAGTTATATTCTCCTAAGGATTACTAATTTTCTAGTTTCATTTTACTTATTCAAATGTTAACTTTCGTTATGATATACGAGGACTTAAAACTTTTAATTATTTCACTTGAAATACAAGGACAATTTTGAATGAATAAATACCATACTGTTTGGGATAAAGTCGTATAAGTATATATATAATTAATTATTTCAATGTTTAAATATCATAAAAATATTGGCAAATAAAGACATTTTACTGTTTTTTATATTTTATTTAAAAAATAGAATAAACGCATTTTTATTATATATGTACCAGGTGCTCCATTTAAATTTCCCCAAGTAAATATCTCGGAAACTAAGCAAGATGGTGAAAAATGTTTTGAGTCATTTGGGACATTTATTATTGCTATGAGTTTTTATAATTTATAGGGTAAATTTTTTCAAATGGTATCTATATTTTCTATTGTAGAATCGTAATTAACGATAAAAAATAAACAACTTTTATCCGAAATTTTTTTTAGAAAATTTTTATAAAGCAAAATTAATAGAAATTTCTGGATTTTCAATAATTTTTTACTTAAAAACTAAAACTTTAAAAAAAAATCGCAAGAGGTAAAAAGTACTAGGATTTAGACAGGGATTGTTAAAAAAAATTTAAGAAATAAGATGAATTTTTGTTCGTTTTTAATGATGAAGAACTTTATCAACTTGATGAAAAAGTTGGTAAAATATTAAAAACAAAAATTGCCAGTGTTCTATCATAAAAAAAAACATCTTTTGTATCTTAATTCTTTTTTTATTATAGTTGATTTGAGTTAATTTAAAAATCATTTAATATCAATCACTGTTTAGATTTAAACCTTAAAATCGCAAAAATGATGTTTTAAAAAAAAAAGGTTCTTACAAAAGTTACATATATTTTTCCGTACATTAGGAATCTACAATAAAAAAATACAAGTTACTATTAAAAAAAAATTTACACCCCATAAACTATAGAAACCTCAACTTTTGTCTCAAACATTTTTTACTATTTTGATTAGTTTTCGAGATATTGGCCTGGGGAAATTAAAATGGAGCACCCGGTATATTGATTTAATCTAGTTAAACTAAAAATATATATAACAGTATAAAATAATAAATATGTAAATAACACTGATTCAATGCAAATGTATCATAAAAAAATATATTTTACAATATAAAACTTCTGTTGCACAGAGGTAAACATAAATCTTATTTATTATTTTTATTAAATACTTAACTGAAATACATAAACTCATAAATTCAATGATATATTTATATTTTATAGATCAATAAAATACTCATCTAAAGCTGTGAAATAAAAACGAGAAGGTGGCTTCAGATTTCAGCCAAATAGATAAGGCCCTGTGACAGCATTGAGATTAACCGTGAGACCAGAATAATGAAATCTGACATGCGATTGATATGGAAATATAGGGCGGCGGGCACGCGACTAACGTTCAAGATAAATACACATTAGAGAGTCTTTTGTTTGCTGTATTACTGATGCACTCCGGCTTTAAGGTACTTATGTGTGTGTTTGTTTACATAAAAGAAGGGAAAATTTTTTTGAGATCTATGTTATTATATTTTATTTTATTTAAAATACTGTAAAGTACAAATTAATATGAAAGTATATCTATAGTAGTTAGAATAAATAAATTTTTGTTTCTTCGCAATATCGAAGATATGAGAAGCTTTGCGATCGTTTTAAAATGATATAAAAAAAAGTTCTCCGATTTCAAAATTTTAAATTGATCTTTCCGTTTCAGGTCAAGTAAAATACTTTTCGTTCCGTGTCTGTCCCATTTAAAAATCATCAAAATCGTGTGTAAGAGGGGGGGGGGTGACATCACAAAATATTTATATATATCTCAAGAACGACATATGTTAAGTGAAAATTTTATAGAATCCTTTTTGTAGAGCATTCAATTTAGGTCTACAATGTTTGTTGTAAAATATTTCCTTACTACTTATACCTTAGCTTGAAATTGTCAAAAAAGTTAAAACATATGAAAAAATAATCAGGTGCGTGTTAAGAAAAAATTCGAACTAATATTTTTTAGTAAAATTGTATAAAAATGAAATGGTTAACTAATTTATCTGAACACTTTATCGGTTTTTATTTAAATTGTTCAATAATTAACTACCTTTGGTAAATTTAGTATGAGGAAGCACTGTGAATTTACTTGGCAGATGTTTTACTGTGTTTTTTTATATACATGTATATTTTTGTTAAATTATTTTCGTAAAGTCTATATATCTATATATCTATATCTATCACTTATAATATCGTATGAAAAATAATATCGAATATATTTATTTTTTGAAATTTCAAATAAACAACCATCCTTTATACATAAAATAAAGTAAAAAATAACAATGAAAATAAAACACAAGAGCTGAATGATAAATGCAATTCTTGGTGCAATGGGCATGTGATTGACTAGTTTCTGTATGACAGACGGTGCTTAGACTGGGGTAAACACATAATATACGAGGGAGACGATTTCATATTAAAGAATTGTCGATCTATAAGGGTGGTTTCGGATCTTTGGGGGTTAGTAGGTTACCGGTATTGTCAGAAGCGCATGTGTTAGCAAGAATAAGGGGGTAGGTATGATTTGAGGGATGTGTCGGTAGGTTAGGGTGAACAAGATAAAGCATTAATGACGAAATATAAAAGTGTTGGGCAGCTGTTCACTCAGACGATGCTTAAACTTGCGAATTCGGAACTTATGGAGTTATAAGTCTAATTTATTATTAGAAATAGTTTCCGCATACATACATGTTAAGGGTTGGTAGAAAATATGAATCAGCAGAATTTGTTAAACATATGTTCTTTAACGTCTTGAAATAGAAATTAATCAAAGGTTTTAATTACAATCCACATGTTACATGTAATATATAAATAAAAATTCAAGTATAAAACTGAAAAAAGAGCAAAGTATACTGTTTTTTGGGATTGATGGGCTTCTTTTTTGTAATTCTTATAAACTCACGTGACTAATAATACAAGTATCTATCTCTTTATTAATTAAATCAATTTAATTACCAAAATCCGCAAATATAGTTTTTTTTTAATCATACGCATTTATTTTGTTTATGTATTTTCTCCAGTAATGGATAAAGTAAAACCAGTAATGGTTACCCAGTGATGGACACTTGCTAATGATTACAAAATGATGTACTGTGACACAAAAGTTATAAAATAAAGAATTGTAAAATTAGAAACAATATAAAGCAGATGATATGATAATATAATAATAAATAAATAAATTACAGTTAATTGTCTATAGATTTTGATTGAGTAATAGCAGTTATCAAATATCAACAAATATTTCTAATTTAGTAGATTTAATTAAACAAGAATCCAACACTGGGGTGTGATCCAAAACTGGTGCCAGTACCTTATATATAAATTAATAAAGTAACATGTTAGCAGAAAAATTTATTAATTTATGAGTCCTTCAGAAGTTAGTTAGATTAAATGTTAACTTTTTATTGTTTTTCTTATTTTGATTAAGTCAAATATATGCAATAAATTTTTTGACTTATATAATATTTATAATAACTTCCAGTAATATGCGTCTAAACACCTATATATATTTTTTTAATTAAAATAAAAAAGTGTAGAAGAATTTATTTAAAAAATTATTTTATAAAACATTTCAATGAATTAAATTAATTTACCTTTTCTTAAATCGACTGCCATACAAGTGACACTACAATTCACCGGTTAATAAACACTTAAGTCACGAGTAAGTATCAAATAACACGGAGGCGGCACAGTTCAATCCCGTCATTACATTAGTCAGTCTAACTCTGATAGTCAATTATATACAGCGCTTTGATTTCGGCGGAAATTTAGTGATAAATTGTTTAATAATATATCCGCTTTTCAAAATACTTGTTAATAATGTATTAGAGATTATTTTCAATAAAATAATAATTTTGATTGCACATTTACTATCGACTGTACCAAAGTGTTCAATATCAGCATAATATAGTGTATTTTTATTTATTGCAATTTGGGAAATTTACGATAAATGTAATCGTTAAAAAATTATAATAAAATAAATATTGTATAAATATTTGATATTAACTACATATACATTTATCAAAAAAAATTTAATTAAATTAAAAGTCTTTTTAGCATTTCATATTATCATCTTTAAAAAAATATACACATATATTTATCTAATATAACAAATAATATTATAATCAAATATATTTTGAATTAAAACAATTTAATTCTAAACCAAGATTCAGAAACCGTAAGTAAATATGTAAGTTAAAAAATACAAAAACATAAAATATAACTCTATGTAATTATCACTGCCGTACTGTTTAATCCAGCCCCGATAGACACAGAGTCAACATCCACCACCGTTTTATACGTTCTACATTAAAATTTATTTACTTAAAAAATTCAAAGAAATTAAAACTTACAATAATTAAGAAATGAAGAAAAAAAAGTAATTAGTTAACTTCTTTCACATTTTACAGGGGTCTAAATCTAAATTAAATCTAATAGCAGATAATAACATGTGCAAGATAGAGACAACACATATTTACATAAACGGTATTTCTTAGCGCCATCTACAAGATGGTTATCGTATTACAAGGCCAGGTTCCTTCCGGACCACCTTAATGTCAAGGTCCCGCTACACCACATGTTCTATATCACGCTTTGTGAGACGGGGATCCCGATAAAAGATTATGCAAAATGTCAGCTGTAAGAACGTACATAAGATACGTCACTAAGAACGTCATGAACTTATTTGTATGCAGAGGGCGTAAGAAGTTAAACGATATTAAATGTAAACTATATGTCTTATGAACACTCTTTTCCAAGGGGTGTTAAAATATATAGGTAATATATATTTCTGTTATTTGCATTTTGGTATAATCAGCATTCTTAAGTTATTATTTAATCATTATTAGGTACGAAATATACATAGAAATAATATTTTTAAATAAGACATTAATTTGTTCAAATTTTACATAAACAAAGTTTTTTGATGTGAATACGATACTGGGTGGGCATTTAAGAAACTTGATGTAACGCGCAGAGATCAGTTTTGCGCGCTAGCGTAAATTTAAAATCAGTACAAATAAAAATTAAAACATTTAACCAGTTTTAATGAGTAATTTTAATATTATAAAAAAATAACAAAAAATTAATTAATTTTTGTATACCCACGATTGCGCTTGTAAATATTAATTAATTGTATTGAAAAAATAACAGAATATAATAAACCAAACGTTTTTAATTTTTTTATTAAAGTTTTTTAAATTGAATAAAAAAATAAAAAGTAAATTTTGTATTTCGATCTAATTAAGTAATTGTTTTTTATGTTCGTACAAATCATGAGGAATAACTATTATTAATATTTGTCTGAGTTTTATTTAACCTCACTGCTACGTATTCACGTCAATCCCTCGATTATGCATCCCGACACAGTCACACCCATTTTTATTAGATAATCTGAAATCAAAATACTTTTGTGACGAAAATGACAAGTGTATTATTGTAAAGATCACTTGCCCACTCAACAATTTTCTTATAGAGAAAGAGGAAATATACTAACGTCATAACTCGGCCAACAACCTTAAGATAAACATTTAAAGAAAGATAACCTTAATATTGATATTTTGAATATCCTTCTCTAAAGTTTCAAACATATTTATTTACTCTTTACGTCATAGTTTTTTTTAACTTATTTGTAAAATCTTTATAAAGAAAAAGATGGGGTATATAATTTCTTAAGAATTCAAAGCTTACATTTCTTTTTGTCAAAACCAGATTCGTTCAAAAGAATCATGATATAAGAATTTAAAGAAGAGAGACAAACTTTATTTTTATTATAAACATCTAACATACTTTTCTTCTCTTTTAAAACTACTTTATACAGACTTACTTAAAAACGTCATCAATGTATAAGATTATTTTCAAAAGCATTCAAAGAAAAAGAAGAGAGACGCTATATTCTTACATATATTCAATATTCTTTTCTTCTCCTTAAAATAACTTTTACAAACAGACTCAAAACGTCATCACTGAGTAAGACTTTCAAAAAGTAACCAAAGAAAAAGAAGAGAGACGCTATATTCTTACATATATCCAATATTCTTTTCTTCTCCTTAAAACAACTTTATACAAACCGACTCAAAACGTCATCACTGTATAAGACTTCCAAAAAGTAACCAAAGAAAAAGAAGATAGAAACTAAATTCTTATATACATTCAACACATCGTTCTTTTCTTCAAAACATATTAGCCACAATCGTTTATAAGACGTCATAAGTTTGATAGAGGGAAAGATACAAGCGTGCAAGCGGAACACCCTTACAAAAAAACGTAACGACTTTTTTGGGACAGCTGCAAGCCTCGTGACGTAACGAACAGGACAATGCAAGCTTGCAGGGTCTCTTTTTCAGACGCTAAGATCAGGCGGGGTTCGATCGAGGGCCCGGTGTTCACTAAAGGAGTACAATAAGGAGGGGAATACACCAGTGTATTGTGGGGTACGGTGTTTGTATCAGCAGTTTGTAAACGGTGGAGATAAGATAGGATTTTTATTGATTTTAAAGGGTTACATGTTACATCTAATGTATTAACTAATTTTTGACAATTTGTTTTATTGGCTTAAAATGTATAATCATCTTAAAAATGATATTCAAAAGGTACATATAATACGCGAAATTTGTTATTTTATTTTTATTTTTAGAACTCACTTTCCAAAGTGTCTCTGAATGAACGAAACAAACTAGATTGTAAAAAATGAGTATTAATGAGTATATGGTAATGTGAATGGACACCGTAATTTAGTTTCAAGCCAAAACAGAAGCAAAACAAGCAACCGAAAACCACCAAACCGACATAGTCTCAAAAAAATCGACGTTTGCATGTTGTAAAACAGATTTCAAACTTTAAACTCAATGTTATCGAAAACACGTTTTTAAAAACTACGAAGTACACACGATTTTTAGGTCGATTTTTTATTCAAATTACGAAAATCGATTTTTTTTATAATGGTGTGTATTTCGATGGGAAAACTCATTTAAATAACGGGAATTTTTTTTGTTTGTTCTGGATGTTGATCCATGGAAGTTCTGTTTTCCAAAGTAGAGCACATAACAAAAAACATGCACTCAGTGTAGCAAAGCTAAAGTCGCCATTTTGTTTTATATTTCATTAAAAATATGATATTATAGGTTTTGATTTATCTCTGGTATTTTTGTTATTAGCATATCGTTATCTGAAAGTAAATTTTCTTAAATATGCGTCAAACTTGTATTTACTGCTATCCTATCCCTCTGACATGATAGCGTGATGTTTAATATAATTAATAATTATGTTACTCGGGAGATCATAAGATCATAAGAATCATAAGAATATTAGATTATATATTTATTATAATTATTTTTAAACAAAAATCAATATATTTGTCGATATATATTCGATGACCACATTTTTTAAATCACTGTTCACATTCAATATTAGGTTAGGGAACCATCAAATGTGTAGAACAAGACTTAGGTTATAGGGTGCGTAAAGAAAGAAAAGAATAGTTGATGTGTCCGTGATACAAGGGGTACCGGGGGCAGGGGGTAGGGCTGTCGCGCGTAGAGCACGCGTCGAATAGTGCCCTTTGTGCAAACAGCAACCAGGGGGTCTTGAAACACCGGTTCTGAAGCAAAATAACCGTACCTTAGAACGCGTGCTACGCTTTTATGCTATACGAACTTGATTATGGGTATCGAGGCTTTTTTTGTTATTGTATGTATGCAGATTTGTTACCATTAAAATATAATGGCGAACTCAGGAGATTTGATTAGAGTTGAAGCTGTTATTAAGCTGTTTTTGAATTAATTAAATGGACGTGTTTCTTGTAAGTTGTAAGTGTGTAGCATTTATAATTTATTAAATTGGTTTGCATACAATTAACATTTATGCAAGCTGTGCTATTGTTATTTTTCACCATCATTTAAAGTCATTCAGTAGCCAAAACGATTATGTACACGACAACTACTTCTTTTTTGTTTTCTGAATACATATTTCACTAATTAAAACTTATGTTATCAAAGTTAGAAAATCGGCGTAATTGTAAGTGGACTAATAACCCGGGGAAAAAATTTTGATCTGGGATAGATCTGCATTTTGAAACAAAATCATATTTTTTACTGTGGAAACTTGCAAAGATCTAAAGGACCTACAAAGATCTCTTCGTTGTAACGTTGAAATTTCATGAATTCTTAACTTTACAACGATCTTCAGAGATCTTTGTAGATCTTTGCATGTCTCCACAGATCAAAAACCAGTGAATAAATATGGAAAAGTAACTCGGCGGCAAACAAAGTTTAGATCCGGTTTCTTAAATTTTAAAATTTATAACAACCATTTAACTATCAACTGTTTATTTTTCAAAACCGTTTTTATTCTTTTACTATCTTTTTAAAGTCTGCGGAGTTACCTTGTAAGTGGATAAACATTAATTAAAAATGCGATTAAACAGTTGATTAGTTGATTAATAATCATAGATCCCAACAAATGTTTTAATAAGCTTCAGTTTATTGTTAATCAAACAAATTAAACACCAAATAGACCTAACCAAAATCAATCAACATAGTCTAGTATAAAAATTATGCACGGCTTGTATAATATAATCAAATACTTGTATGCAGCTGATACACGCCAATACCGTAAATACTATTACGGTCTACTTGTGTCGGAAGAAGCCAGCTGACTTGTGAGTGTAAGGACAATGGTCTAATGAAGGGGGGGACCCTCAAACTTCAGCGGGGGCTCCCTTCGAGCCGGCTGCTCGGATCCAAACCCTATATACGAGAAACATTGTATTTGTTTGCATTACTTATCGGATGTGTATTTATTTATTTAAAATATATTTATTCATATGCAATTGTATCGATCAATGCTAAATATGACGTTTCCCTTGTGATTGTTAATAAATTAAAATTAAAAAATCATATCAACTTTTTAGAAATTCACTGGTTCATATTTATATAATATTTATAATTAAATAACTAATAGAATGTTAATAAATAAAACTTAATAGATAAGGTACTGGCACCAGTAAAACCAGTAATGGGCAAAAATGATAAGTACTATGACACAAAAGTTATAAAATAAAGAATCGTAAAATTTGAAACAATGTAAAGCAGATGTTATATGATAATTAAAATACCTTCGTGTACCCCTTGGGTGAGCACTGTCTTATAGAACAGTGTGAATTGTTCAATTGATTTATTTATATAATTTATCAATAAAACATATTTGTTTGTATTATACTTAATTTTTTTGATTGTTTCATTTTATGGGGTTATTCGATTTGAGTTCTGAGCATTTTCTATAATATTTATATGTGATATTAATAATAAATATAATAAACAATTAAGATTTTAATTTATATTAACATGATCATGAATATTATACATAGACCTAGTTGTACAACAATTGACTTGAAAACATTCTTACAACAGGAAAATAGGTGTAGTGGTGAATGTTGTAGGTTGATTGTCGGATCATTGTTTAAATTAAGACAATGGTACGTTATTTATCACCCCAATTACACCCTTCGCCCAAGACAATACCCTCGAATAACAACAACTAACGGATCGGCGAGCAAGCTGTACTCCTAGGTATAGGTATACAAAACTGGAGACAACCTCTTGGACGTCTTGTCATGTCAACAGCAGTGGCGTAATGCATACAGTTTACTTGGGGAAGGATTAAAAAATAAATATATTTATACATTTTAGTATACTTTAAAAATAATATATAATTTTTATAAATTATATTTGAGGTGTTCAGAAGCCTAAATGTACAATTCTATTTAAGAAACAGTAAAAAAATTATAAATGAGTCGTCTATTTTATATTTATAAGCAGTTTTTGAATAAAATTCATTTATAATAATACACTGGTGGAACCATCCCATTGGCAGTACAGTTCACAAATGGTAACATTGTAATGAAGTTTGGATTTATTTTCTATCAATAAAAAATGGTCGAATTACAAATAAATTTTTGGTATTGAAAAGAACTATATTTTTTACACATGGTTTAGAATTATTCTAAGAACAAATCTAAAAATTTTGACACTATTAAACATAGTCAATATTGAAAATTGAAGACTTCCCTAAATAGGAATACAGATAGAAAATTTGATCAGCTATTTAACATTTTTTAGGAAACCTTTTAAGATTAATTTGCATTGCGCCAATGTCTGAAGCTCCGGACAACAATACATAATGGGTATAGCTGATTGTTGTCGATAATATGGTAAGTTTGTTGCGTGTTTGATCACAGTTTGTGTTGGAACTTTGCACGGTGAGAAAGCGCAAGATGCTTGAAAAGATTTACACTAAACAAGTTATTAGGTGTAATATGATCGAGCCATGAGATGAGTGAATGAAGATTTTGTATGATTTATTACTGTTGTTTATTCTATTATTATCTTCTACTGATTGACAATAATGTACTAAAGTTCTAAGCCATTATCATATTATTATGCATATTCATACGTAATCTTTAAAAACATATTTTGATAATTTTATTAGAAAATACATAATTATGTATTTGGTAAATGAATAAAAATATTTCTATTTATTTTGTGTCTGTGCTTTAAAATATATATTGTTAAGCGATTTTTATATTAATTAATTGTCTCTTTGCCTTTTTTTAGTAAAATTTTATTTATAAATAATTATTTTTTTATTGACAATGTTTATAATATAGTCTCACAGATTTTCATTAATATAGTTGACATTTTAATTAAATCTGACAATATTATCGAAATAATAATAATAAAATAATTGATTAATTAAAATCACTTGATCATAAATATTATTAATATTGCTACTGTCATTAAGTTTTTTGATAAAATATTGCATATGAATATCGTATAATTAATTAAAAATAATTTTGCATATAAAAAATATTAAAACATAAATCTGTATGATATGCCCATACAATGTAAAATATTGGTATTTTTGAGTCTACATGCCGTTTTAGAGGCAATATCATTAATTTCAACATAGTTATTATTTTATTTTGTTTCCTCGCAATATCGTAGCTTTGTGATCGTTTTAAAATGACAAAAAAATTATTTTCTGATTTCAAAATTTTAACTTAATCTTTCCGTTTCAGGTCAAGACAAACACTTTTCGTTCCGTGTCTGTGTGTCTGTCCCCAGAATATTTTTTCTGTTTTGTTTAGACTTAATACAAAAATTACTGAACCAATTTTCATCGGACTGAATAATTGGGTATAAAAACGAAAAATTTTTAGTTACTGCTAAGAAAACTATTAATTAAAATCTAAAACAGCTAAAATGATTGATTAAAAATTTGAGCAAGCTTCGATGTTCCTACTGTTAAATAAAGTATATTTTTCTCTGAATTTTCTTCACAATTTAATTCCATGGTATATAAATTAATTATAAACTATAGAATAAATTATGTATATCAATATTTGTTATAAACAGAAACAATATAAGATTAGACTAGTCACTTTAGCTTCCAAATGGTTTAAATTACAATCAGAACATACCAAATCATTTAATAATATGATAAGAAAAGCCCGACCCGAGTAAGAACATAAATCTGCGCGATAACAATCTGTTGCGCGTTCACACCCTTGGTGGAGGCGTTGAGAAACCCTTGTAAGACATCCCGGAACAACTTGTAAGACGATTAGACGAGGGGTGGAGGGTGCGTAGACGTCTAGCCGTGCGGGGGTGTGAGTGCGGAACGTCTTGAGATGTCTACGCACCCTCCACCTCTCGTCGCACGCAACAGGTGGCCGCTTTTGGGTTTCTTTGACGCGTGCTATGTCTTAGGCTCGTATTTGTAGACGATATGAGCACTGGTAACTTAAAATGTTATGTTATTTTAAATATTATGGCTAATATGCAGAGGATAAAATAACTGTATTGTTTTGTATATAAGAGATATTTTATTGTACCTATAAAATAACATAAAGTTATTTTGAATAACAATATTATATATTTTAGTAAATCAAAAGCCATAGTTTATTGAAAATATCAAAAATATCAAAATAATTGGAGTTTTTATAAATTTTTATTAAAAAATATAAGTTAATACTTTTTTTGGTTGATCTAATTACTCAATTTAAATTTTTGGTTTAATTACTTTAACATCACAACAATATTTGTTAATATTACTTGTAGAATCTCCCTAATATGGACCTGCTCTAATTGATTTACTATATAGCCTAAATAAATTCTAGGCTATTATGTTTTCGTACATTAAAACTCCCATCAAAATCGGTACAGCAGTTTACGTGTCAAGTCGAAACAAAAGACTTAACAGATAGATCGACAAATAGACAAATATAATATACCTACTAAAATGTATCAAAATTAATTTTATTGCCTTTTTTGACTCAATTTTTTTGCTGTTGATATATTATTAAAAATCAGTTAATTAATTCAGCACTATGTTTTGTATAGTTAATCGCTATACCGTCTGAAAATATATAGCATGATGAATTCCATAAATAATGATAATTAAAACACAAAACAACACTTTTTTAGAATAGTTCTTTTTAGTCATAAACATGGTATTATAAAATTTTTAGGGAGGATATAACATCATTGAATGTTATAATTAATTAAATTATGAATTGATATTAAATTATTTTCATATCTCTGTTGTTTTTGTATACACCTATAATTAAAATGAAAACGTATTAATTTGTTTATTAAAATGTTGGTTATACAATGACTTTTAAAATGATGACCTACAGACATGTTTAAAAAAATAAATATTTTTAATTACAAACATATTCAAAATTTAGTCAAATATAACTCTTTTTTTAAATATGCGTAAAGTTTTGTTTGTTTAATATCAAAGTTTGTTATTTAGTGTTTTATTTAGTTTTTATTCACAAATGAGTTTTTTTAATTAGACGGATATTTTTAATTAAAAAAATATTATACAAACATTTCATTTTTTGATGAGGTTTTAAATTTTATTTAAAATATTTACTACAAAATACGTCATTTTAATGATAAAATCAAGTATTGTGACTTTGAATCAAATTTCGGTTATGCGATTCAAAAAAAAATCTTTGCGAGAATACAAGAAACGAAAACCTTTAATGTTGACAGTAAATGCGAGTACTTTCAGTATCTTAATCGAGCATGACGAGCCACTTAGTGGATAAGATTTCCTTCAGTAGGGGAAGATATTCTGAGGGGATCACAACACAAATGTCTTGCGGAAAATCATAACAATTAAATTGACTGTTACGAGCTTTATACTGCTATATTAAACCACCTTGACATTTCTTTTTTATTGACGAAAAGTTTTGTTGATATTACCTATAATAATGTATGATATATGAATATTAGTTTGGAGTTTTTTCTTTATTTGTGAGAGTCGTTTAAGGTTAATACATTTAAAAATTAAGACAGTAAATTACAATTAATGCAATTTTAAAATTTAATGATTGCTAAAGAAACTCGGATTCAGAAGTCGTCTGCCACTTTAAAGGTCAGAATCGCTTACAACAGATTCGAAAATATTAAGACAAACATCATCGGATATCTTTTTTTAGGGCGGAGCTTATATAGTTACATATTTTAAATAAAAACACAAATATACGTAAATTTCATTAATTAATTTTACACAAAGTTTAACACATTTAAATACTAAAATTCGGAATATCAAATATTTATTGCCACAAAATTTACTTATACAATTTTCAGAATTCAATCGCACAAATATATATGAGTAGTACAAACGAAGAGTACTTCTTTATCTAGTAAATGAGTTTCAAAATATATGTCTTTGGTACATGGATAAATGATTTAAATATTATAATAATCAAATGGGAAGAGCCTACTAACTTTGCGATAAACGAATTTGAATGAAAACTGGTCGACCACTTCTGCATGCGACTCTTACTTTTAAAAATGAAAATTTATTTATTCTCCAATTCCATCAAATGTTAATTAATCTGTAAAGTAGATAGGTAATTAATTTTTTCTTAATAAGTATACACAAGCTTTTTTTCTTATTTATGAAAAAATCATCATTTAGAAATTTACAAACGAATAAATTGCGATGCAAAAGAAGTTTATTAAAAGTAAGCATACTTGAAATAACAATACAATTTTAATTAAATAATAAAATCAACGACTATTTATAAGTAGAAGTAATTAATGACAGAAGTTTACTTATACCAATTTAAAAGAATTGTATAAATAAAGAACGTATACAATAATAAAAGTATTCTTATTCGCAAAGAGGGTTAATAACATCGTCTCTTATAATTAGCTATTGCAATTAGCGTGGATTTTCCTTAATTAGATTCAACTTTCTATACACTTTAATCTAAGTTTGAACTCTTTTTCATTCATGTAATCTTCGTATTCAGTAAATTGAAAGACTGTTAAATAGCGTGCTGCAGTTTTCCAATTCGTTTTTAAATGAAATTGTCGACGATTTGCGATCTAAATAGATATTTAAACTTTTACTGTGTGCCTGTCAGATTTGTCATAGTATACCGGTGTGTTTCTTTAGATCGAATTATCTTTGTAATTATAAAATTATTATTACATGTACAATGGTTAAAAATTTGTTACTTTCTTATATGAAATATACAATATACCTACATATAGTATAATAGTATTAAGCTGATTTTATTCAAAATCCGGACTTTGATGGAATTATCTATTTTGACCCTCCCTGAATTCATTGTGACTATTTTCGCCATGATGTCTGTGTGTTTGTCTGTCGATCTATAAGCATCGTAACGCAAATACGACAAATAGTAGAAGGATGAAATTTTATATTTAAGATTAATTTTTGTCTGGGAAAAAAAACTCATATTTTTGAAAAAAATCTTTCAACCAGATACGGATGTTTACTGACATCGATTTTTGAATTTTTCGAATTACTTTGAAACAGTGCGAATTATAGAAAAACGGTCAAGTTAATTTTAATAATGTCTTCCGTATAATTTGGAAAACACTTTTATATTATGCATATATATTTTTAAAAAATCGAAAAATAATTTAATATTGAATGTTTTTGAATTGCACTCGTCGTTTGTAGGTATTTTAATAACATTTAAATGAATAAATTAAATTCAGTATTTAAAATTTCTTTACATCAAAGAGTTTCAGGAATTATATACAGTACAATTATCAATATAAAATATTCAATAATATTATCATTTGTATTTCAGCTCTGTCATTAAACAATACTATTTAAATAAACTGTTTTAAATTCTTTTTATTTCGTCTGTAATATATTTACATACATACATTTTAAAATACATCTACATAAAACAACATTGGAAATTAGCGTTTTTAATTTAAAATAAACAAAATTGGTCAAATTACCTGCACATAAACAAAACATAGTATGTTATGACATCAGAATATAACGCTTCGATATTGTTCTTTTTCTCTAAAAAAAAAAACGACCTCAAACAATGTAAATACCGGAAAAACTATTTTCTCAACACATTCTGCTTGTGCATTTTTTGTTCCACGTATCAACAGTTCAACACTTCTCAACCCTCTATCACACATGTATGTAAAACAGAGAGAGTAACTGCTATATACGTTTTAAAAGATAAATATCTCTCTGTTTTTCTAGACGCTATTGATTTCTTTACTTTAATCGTGGACGTGTGAAATTGTCAACATCCATGTGTGATATGTGGAAGATTTTTCAAAAGAAAGAGGATGCTAATTTTTTATACAAGCTGGCGCTCTGTTATCTTTCTTCATTAGATATTTTCCATGTGGTGAAGCAGTGGCAGTGGCGACACTTAAATGAACTAAGAGGTCGCTAATGTTGCCATCTTACGCTAATTTGAAACACTACACATGATACAAGTTTTATTAAAGTGTAATTAAGTACATTACGTTCAAAAAATACTTGACAATCAATAGAGAATTAAAACAGTTCATTTTGCTATTTTATTTTTAATTTAATTCTATACTATTCAAAAATATTTATGAATGCTTTCAAACAACCTTGAAGTAAATAGAACACCTTGTGTTGTCCTTTTAAAATGTGACGTCATTACTCAAGGTGCTCCTCTGAAGGTGTATGTGTAGAAAAAAGAAATAAATATTATTTTACGTCATATACGAAAATATATTCATTCATGAAATATTTGTCACATGATAATGATATACCATAATATATATGTATATATAAAGCTCAAGAACCACTTATCTGATTTTTGTGGTTTTTTTAAAATTCAGATATGTTCTCTAGTCAGGTTATAGGTGACGATAATAGTAAATCAAGTCGGGAAAAAGTTTGCCGTCACGCGTTCTTTTGCAATACACTGCCTAAACCGTTAAATATTGAACAATATAATGTAGTAAATAATTGTGTAGAACCAAAATATCTAAAATAAAGCCCGCGATACCATATGTATATCTAACTTTTATATCTAAGCCACAATGACTGCTTTTATGTTATAAAGAAAATTTAAAATGTTTGGGTTCATGATTTCATCGTCATAAGTACTTAATGTAGATATAATTTGCCCTTTACAGCATCCAATTTGGTTTTTTAGTCTAGGAAATATCTTGAAAGAAATTTATATATTAATTAAATTTAAATTGAATACAAATTATTTGTACTTTTTGTTCTGGCTCGTTTCTGTTAGGTAATTTAGGTGTTGATTAGTTGTTATTACAATAAAAACTAATCGTATTTGTACTTAATTCAACTATATTTTTCAAAAATCTTAAACAATTATTTCGTAGTCCACACGAGCGAAGTCGCGGGTACAGCTAGTTTCATTATATGTTTATTATTTTTGGAACTACTTAACTATCAAATGAAAATATGCATCAATTTTTTTAAACAAATTAAAAAAAACTAATCTATTTTTGTGCCAACAATAGATATATAATTTCATGGTCAAAGTAACGCAAACAACAAAAATATTTACGTGGTCAGTATCTCCAACAATACTTTATAATTACATCGAACGCTAAATGCAATAACACGAGTACAAAAACACATGAAATCCCCAAAACATAACGAAATCGGATATTTTCTTTTCTGTATTTACCTTCAATTTAAAGCACCCATTCAAGTGAACAGAACATAGACAATCTGTAACCACAACCTCTCGTTCTTTCATACTCACGAGTGCATCTATCACTGTTTCGTCACCCTTTCTTCAAACAAAATAATAATATCGAATAGAAGAGCGACGAGCGCAGCTTGCTCCGATCCAAAATTTTCGCGACATGTGCTATTTGCGGCAGATGCACGTTCACAAAGAATGTACTTCATGCGGGTGCAAAAGCTTAAACCAATTGTCTAAATTGATATTAACATAGAAAGAGCAGTTGCAAGAATCTAATATTACTCAAAGAAATAATATCGATCTTATTTTCGTGACATCGATATGATTTTTTTTGTTGGTTTGTTTTCGTGGATCTTCTTTTTGGAATAAATAAATCAATCGATCTTTTAAAGTGTCATTTAAGGCGTGTTTTGTATTGTTACGTAAGAGGTTTGATTTTTGTGTTATTGAGGTGTGTTGCAATAGCTTTATAATAGAATGTGGGTTTTATGGATGTTAATGCTATTGATTTGATTGTTAGAAAGAATAATGCGCAGTTTAATACGCTATAGAAGAAAAGTGACATGATTTTTAAAGATCATTTTACCGATACTTGTTCGTGTAGCGATGTATAGTAATGTATACTGCAGTGCTTAAGTAATGGGCAGTAAGGTGAAAAAAATAAACACGATTTGATTTTTTCAATCTGAATTAATAATATTTCTTTTCATAAAATTTATTTAGCGACCAATGATAAGTTACTTGACTGCAGTATTAGTCATTTGAGTGTAATTTTAGTTTACAATTCATCAAAATGCCTAAATTGAGTGACTTACTGTCTTTTATTTCTGGAAATTCAAAAGCAGTAAGATGTGGTTTACTGCCTTTGTACTTTGTAAAATAGAAGTTCTGCTTTTTTCCACTGTTTTTATTATTTAAATAATTTTTTTTGTTAGACAAGAATTGCAATAATGCAAAATAAAAATTCAGTTTTATTTCAATGTACTTTATTGAAATTTAAATAAAAGTTAGTAATACAATAATCTTTGTCTAATGAGTATCGAATTACAAAATCTTAAATAGTAATTAACGTTTATTGATATTTGTTGAATACATAACGAAAAATTAATTTTTATGATACTTAATAATTATAAAGTGATTGAAGAATAATTACAAAGAAAAAAATATATAAAAACAATTTACTGTATTATTTATTTGAAGTAGATAATTTTTGAAACATGTCTTTTCGAAATTATAAGAACTTGTTATGATTGTGAATATTATACGTATATTTTTCAGTGGAGAAAAGCAGTACATTTTAAAAGTTACTGTTTTTTTATGTTGAAAAATGATTTTACTGCTTTTATATTCAGGAAAAGTAACTTATTTGATATATTCAATAAATTAAAAAAAAAAATATTGTATTGAAATAAAATTCTTAATGATTAATTTTATAACTAATATATAGAAAATCGTCTGAAAACCCTAATAGCATCAAAATGACTAAAAGGCAGTAAAAGAAGTTTACTGCCTTTTATCTATGCACGGCAGTAAACGTCAATGAATTGATTTTATAGTTATAAAATATTGAGAAGCACTGATCCTATTAAATTCCATTCACAGTTAACCCTAAGACACAAGTAAATCAAATTATCTTGCGGTCAGATGTCTAAGACCGTTCACATTCTTGCGGCACTGGCAACAAATTGTAATCTGCGAGAAATCAATGACAAATTAGTTTTCTTCAGACTGAACCTTGCTTCCCTTCTTGCTCAGTGATCTAAAGTTTGTTCAATTAAACTCGTTCAAAGTCGATTTAAATCCGGACAAAACTTTCCTTCCCTTAATGATTGCAAATATCCACATATGTTGTAATCTACATCAAGCATCACAACTTCTTCATGCCATTAGAGATTACTTTGGAAGCCCAGTCTTAGGATTAACTACAAAATGATGCTATTATTTTATATTTACATGGAAAAGAATTTTTGGAAAATTTATGAAATAAAATTTAAATCTGAATATGTTTTGAAATTATGTCTTTTTAAAAGGTTTGTTTGTTTATGAATTGGTTAGGTTAATCCACCTGGTGGCCGAGATGTATAAAAAATACTAGGAGATACAGACTGATGCGTCACACGTATGTGACTTCCGGCCGAGTTTAAACATGATCTATCCCGTTATAGTTTCCGGTTTACTCATTATATTTTATCATTTCTTTTAGAACGGATCTAGTGTTTCAATGGATACAAATACTATAATAAAAGGTTGTTTTTTATGAAACCTTGTGAAAAAAATGTAAATACTAAGAATAACTTGAAAAAAAATTGTTTTAAAACTAAAAGTACTAATTAACAATTTTTTTCAGAGACTTTGAATTGATAGTTTAGAAATTAACGACATTTAAATGCAAATATATCGTGACTGAAGGATTAAAAACAAAAGGAGACCTATCTAAATACACCCCACTCAATAGATTCAGTGCAGAAAAAATTGAAAGGGGGTCTAAATTTTTTTTTTTTTTTAATATCATCATTTTATTTTTGGGTTATCAATTTACATCTTAATCGATATAAAATTTATATAGACAGACAGACGAACGGATAGAGCGAAACTATAAGGATTCCTAGTTTTCTATGGAACCCTAAAAATGAATGAAATTTATTATTAAGTATTATTATGCTTAATATTATTTACATAACAATTATACACAGGATCTATTATTATTTTCAAGATAACTAATAAGCTATTTCACTTTAAAATTTTAAACCGCTTCTATTGTAAACACATATTCAATAAAAAAATATCAATATAAGGGAGATAAAAGAATATAACACACGTGCCAAATACAAGAAATAAACAATAAAGAAAAAAATAAAACAAGTTTTATAAAAATAAGGGAGTTACATTTATATAACCTATAAATTCCACAAATGCACAAGCATATGTAAAAATAATATTATTTACCCATCTACCGGTAAAACGCGTTTTTGTAAGCTGTCAAGCGATTACCATACACACACGTATTTGAGACGGTTGTTGCATCTGGTATCGTGGCACGGGTTCGAGTCCACCTGGCGAGTCCTGCGTTACGGCTGAGGGAAGAGAGGTAACGCCGACGACGACACCTTGTCTCTGTACCCTCGCGAATTTACAACTCTTTATCAACTCGCCTACTCTTCGTGTGCTTTCCTTTTTTCTAAACCGTCGTCGCATATGGCGCATCTACCATATGCCACTTTATGGAAAGTTGACTTTTGTAACTGAATTTTATTTTACATGTAAATTAGATTACAATGATGTGAAGTTTTTTTATTTATTTAAAAGAATTTATGCACGCATTTTTACTTTCTTGTATCTATGTATATGAAATATAAGTAGGTATAAGCAGTGGTGTACTGTAGGTTTCTACTGCCGGGGTAAATGGCAAATTTCCTCCCCCCCCCCATGCATTATATGCTAAATATGAAAATTGAAGACCTTTTTTCGAATTTGTCGCCCCTAATCCACAATTTTGCTGTCCGTAACAAACTGTCGCCCGGGGCAAATGCCCCCTTTGCTCCCGCCCTCACTGGGTATAAGTAAGTATAGTAAAGTCGATTTTTTCGAAATCCGGATTTTGATAGAATTAAACCATTTTGACCTTCTCTGAATCGATTCTGACTATGTTCACCATGATGTCTGTGTGTCGGTCTTTCTGTAAGCTCTGTAACTCAAATACGACAAACCGTAGAAGGGGGAAATTTTATATTTAAAATACAATTTTGTCTAGGAAGAAAACCTTCTATTTTTGAAAACGATCTTTCAATCGGTTACAGATGTTTACTTGTGTCAATTTTTGAATTTTTCGAATTATTTTTGAAACGCTGTGAATAACAGAAAAATAGTAAGCTAAAACTTTTGAAAAAAAAATGTTAATTACAATTTCAAATAGTTCATAACTGAGAGGAAAAATAACTTATAGGGTTACTTCCTGTTGATCTAGAATCTTGAAATTTATTACTTGATATTAATTTCAACTTGATGCCTCTAGCCATTCCTTAGAAAAAGACACTTGACGGACAGACAGACGGACAACAAAGTCATCATATAAGGGTTCTTTGTCTCTTTAAATGCACTAATAATAAAGTTTTGATACTTAGAAAAATATACCTGCTTCCAAACTTTTGGACGGTAGTGTATATGTGTACACTTTTCATAAGAACTTTTTTTACATCGCTATTTAGTTATATTTAGACCATGATGTGTTATCAAAAATTTACAAAATAGATTTACGTTATCACAATTTAAATGTAATAATAATTTTGTGGTTACGACTTCAAAGAGACCGATATTATTTGTTTAGTACGGCATGATTATAAAGCATTGAAATATTTATGAGAAAAAACCATACCCAAACCGAATTTCAAGTATTATCTATTATCTGAAAACATAATCTTAAGAACAACACGTTCACCAACATGCAAACAAAATAAAGTCCAGATAAATAATCAATACTAATGAGTTTTTAATCTATTTTCGTATGTGGAATTTGGAAGCTGTGTTATTGATTTATCTAAACAACTTATACTTTTGAAAATATAAAACACTCGGCGATAAGATGCGTCCAATTTTTATCAATTAGTGACATCCGGTTCCGACTGCTAGGCGACTGTGACCTCGTGATAAGGACACACTGCCCGAACAAAGATGTGATAACAGTTTTGTTAAGATGATAATGGTTTAAATATCCTTTGAAGGCGATTGACATTTGGTCAAAATTCAGCTTCTCTTTTTGTGCGTATTGAAATAATATTTTAATTGGGATTAGATAAACATAAGCGTTTTGAAGTGATAACACTATTATCGATAGATACTTATAGTTGGTTATTTTTATTTATATTTTATAGATAGGTTTATATCAATATTAATATATAAAACTGTAAGCTCTTAAACTGTATAATGATAAAAAATTAGCGTCTATGTCATTTTATAGGTAATATTTATAGTTTTTAAAATATATTGTTTGCTCCAACTTGATACGATAAAATTGAAATTTTATGACAGAAAAAATAATTTTTAACATTTTGCTCCTTCGCAATATCGAATATACGAGAAGCTGTGTGATCGTTTTAAAATGAGACAAAAAAAATTGTTCTCCGATTTCAAAAAGTTCAATTAATTTTTCCGTTTCAGGTCAACACAAACACTTTTCGTTCCGTGTCTGTCCCCTGAATCCTTGTCACACGCATAACTCATGAACCGCTGAACCGATATTAATGAAATTTGGTTGGTTGGTTATACATATTATGTTACGTGAAATTTTTTTAGAATATTTTTTCTAGAGCATTCTATTTCCTATAATATATACATATATATAGGTCTACAAAGATTTATCTCAATTTGCTTTAAAAAATCGTAATTTGTTTTTTTAAATTGATATTTACTTTGACATATTAAATATTATTTTGACGTTTGCATAAATTTAGATTTAGATTGAAATTGTCAAAAAATTAAAAATATACGAAAAAATGATCAGGTAAAATTGTATAAAAATTAAATGGTCAACCAATGCCAGGCAATATATCTGATCACTTTATCAGTGTTTATCAAACCTTTATCTACCTTTGAAGAACTCAGCACGAGGAAGCACTGTACATTTACTTGGTAGATGTTTTTTAACATTTTTTGATGAAAGCTCTCTACTTTTAGTGATAGTATAAATAGTTCGTATGAAGCTTTCAGAACTATATTGCATCAATTATCATTAGAGATTGGAAAAATAGTTTTTTAACTATTGCATAAAAATGCATTTATTGTAATTTTTATTACATATCTCCACCGTTTTCAGAAAACTGGGTTGATTGAACACAATTTGAAATCAACTATTTGCAACTACCTTTCCAACAATTTTTAGACTATTTGCGATACTTTTTACTGCTTCGTTTGCACTAATTATTATTAAATCGTAAAAAAACTATTTACCAACTATTAACTATTTCATTGAAAATAACAACTATTTTTCCAATTTATAATTATCATCATTATAATAAATTCTAGGGTACCTACATAAGTATAGGTAATAGGTATGTATGTCAAATTATCAAATGTATATAATAAAAGAAATAAATAGATATATTTTACAACGGAAATCCTTTATCCAGTAACTTGTTAAATATATTTATGTAAATTAAATAATGAGCAAACATTCACATTCTAGTGTTAAAATTTTAACTAAAATACAATTAACGTAATTAATATTTCGTGATAATATGTTAAACTTGATAGATATTAAAAATATATACATGTATATTTAAATTAATATAAACAAAAATGTACAAAGTTCATTGAGTGAGTGGGTTTTTTGTGTGGGTGTTGCAGAAAACTACCCAGTCATTCATACTCGATCGCCTTCGTCACCGTTTTCTTATCTTACAAGAGGATGTGTGGCGAGAGGAAAAAACAACAGTCAGAAAGGATGCTGAAAGTCGGTCACTGATATTGTTTTTTTAGGTTGTTTCAAGAATTCGTTTTATAAAAAAAAATAAGAAATATTTATTTTAGATTTGAAAATGTTTAAGCTAAATTAGCGTTATATAGAATATGATAAAAAAGAATTTGAATTCATAGATTCCATATCATTATTTATTTATGAAAATTATCAAATACAATTCCAGTTTTTGTCTAAACTGATTTTATTTTGAGTATAATACTTAAATAACAAGTAATAAAGTTCGAAGATACGTTTTAATAAAAATGATTTTTATTTTTATTTGGGTTTGAAAAAATTTCAATAGGAGGTTCTAAAGAAAGCGGGAGTGGGTTGAGGCAACCAATAAGACGCCAGTCGCGAAATGCTCAGGTGCGCCGCGATTTCCCCACCTCCGATCACACGAAAACACCTGTGCGTGTTTACAAGAAAATGGAGGATCGCTACAAGCAAGACGTTCGATATTAAAGCACATTTATATTAAATAAGATTCAGTAGAAATCATTTTGTAAAAAAATATTTTTATTTAAAAATTTGACAGCCACAAATAAAAAAAAACTAATTTATTTTTAACAATAAGACACAGGTCAACATCATTTCTGCTCGAGTTACCTGAATAGGTGAGTTCGGAAATTTTTGGCATGCTGAAACTGAATAGGATCCCCAAATTTCTCAATTGGTTCAGGTTTGACATATTTATGAATATATTACCAATCAGATATTTTTTTAAAGAATTTTTACTTTTTATTGCACGATTTTTTTTCGCCGAGATATATTAGTTTGATGATATGGTATTTTTATTAATAGAGAAGACTCAAATGACACAATAGATTATACTACATAATATTTCGGTTAAAAAAATCGTACAAAAAAAAGTTAAAATTCATTTTAAAGAGAAAGATTGTATTATTTCTTACCGTAAACGAAAATTTTAGAACAAAATTACTTACTTCGTAATAAATTCTTAAACATGGGACTCTTAGATTATATAAAATATCTCAAAAACCTGAACCAATTGAGTCGGTTTCAGCATGCCAAAAACCTTCGAAATAACCTATTCAGGTAATAAGTATTTTTTTGTTGACGAGTGATTTTTAAGCTGAAAACAATTAAGAAATTAAATAATTAACAATCTATTTTGACAATCGATAAAAAATGATTTTAATCTTCTTGACAAGTGAGCTTCTGATATGGGGATATGTGAATCATGCTAAACAGCTCTTCCTATATTAAATATCGGAAAATGTGTTTACTCGCATAGAAGACTACATTTATAAAACAAAAGAACGTTACCATCAAACGCATTTACGTTCTTCTTGTGCTTATCTTTGAATGTGAAGTGCTTTTGTGAAAAACTACTTTAATTTCATACGATTGGAAATCTGTAAACAAACGTATCCTGCTTTTATTACAAAGAGTGTAGATACGGTTTGAACATGTTAAATAATGCATACGTACTATGGAGAATTCATGCCAAGTCAGTTTTGTTGAAAAAAATGAAATTTTTAATTTTTACAAAAAATGCAGTTTTAAAAATTTTGTTTAATTATAATTATTTATGTATCTTGAATCTTGACTATATTGTATCGATAAATTGTTTCATTATTTGAAAATATGTGGATTCTTAGGTTGATTTAAAATTTGAATTCTGAAATTTGGAACTGAAATTAAAAAAAATACAATTTTATAATATTAGTTTTGTAAAATCTAAGATGTTTTTACTGTTCTTTAGGACTTTATTTTGACTATATTGTTACGATAATATTTTTTTCATTATTTGAATTATTAATATTATTAGGTTATTTTAAAATTTAGATTTAAAAATGTATCAAGTGATGAAATTCTTTTTAACAATTTTATTATTGTAAAAGTTTTCTTAATTTGATAACACATTTTTTCCTTTATTTACTAAAATATTAAAATTTATATATACAAGATATACAGATATATGTACGTAATTATCTAAGTACTGTGATAAATAAGTGTATAGGTATGTCTATTGTCTATATATACATATTTTTTCTAGGTAAAACTAGATTTTAATTGATCATATCAAAAGAAACATCCGATAGCAAATATGAACTACGAACACATTGTAATCTTTTATACCCCATTGAATCTATAAGTGCACGTGTATAGAATCGATATAATCATCACAGAATTGTTAAAGTATACGATATTTTCTGCATACAAATCCATAAATGAGCTCTTAGAATATGTACGTACTTCATACCTATATGTATATATATAATTAGATTCTGTGCACATTGTTCTACATACTTTCAATGGAATTCTATTGTGAACAATTAGTTATTTAAAAAATATTCAATACATTTACAGATCAGACAAATTTGGTAATGTACAATTTTGTTGGCGTGCTCAAGTAACGGGCAGTAATGTGTAAATAGTAAAAATGAAGAGAACTGAACTCGAAGTTTTTGATTTTTTTAAACTGATTTAATAATATATTTAGAAGAAAAGTGACAAGATTTTTAAAGATCATTTTATCGATACTTGTTCGTGTAGAGGTGTATACTGCAGTGCTTAGGTAATGGGCAGTAAGGTGTAAAAAATAAAAACGAAGAAAACTGAACTGAAGTTTTTTGAATTTTTTTAAATTGAATTAATTATTTATTTATTTTATAAAATTTATTTAGCGACCAATGATAAGTTACTTGACTGCAGTATTAGTCATTTGAGTGTAATTTTAGTTTACAATTCATCAAAATGCCTAAATTGAGTGACTTACTGTCTTTTATTTCTGGAAATTCAAAAGCAGTAAGATGTGGTTTACTGCCTTTGTACTTTGTAAAATAGAAGTTCTGCTTTTTATTATTTAAATAGTTTTTTTGTAAGAGATGGAATGCAATAATGCAAAATAAATTTTTGATCTTTGTTGAACACATAATGAGAAATTAATTTTCATGACACTTAATAATTAAAAAATGATTGAAGAATAATTACAATGAAAAAAACAATTTATTGTATTATTTATTTGAAGTAGATAGTTTTTGAAAATGCTCTTTTCGAAATTATAAAAACTTGAAATGATTGTGAATATTGTACGTATATTTTTCAGTTGATAAAAGCAGTATAATTTAAAAGTTACTGCTTTTTTATGTTGAAAAATGATTTAATTGCTTTTATATTCAGGAAAAGTAAATGTTTTGATATATTCGATAAACTTTAAAAAAATTGAATTGAAATAACATTCTTAATGATTAATTTTATGACTAATATCGTCTGAAAAGCCTAATAGCATCAAAATTACTAAAAGGCAGTAAAAGAAATTTACTGGCTTTTACCTAAGCACGGCAGTATAAATGTATATTCTAAAATTGTGTAAATTCAAGGATATAAAATATCAACTTAAGTCGGCCCTGGACCAAACTACACACAATAGACCAATTACATTATAAATCACTCCAAATAACAACGTGAGTACATCACATCTAAAGTACACGTACATATATATGTAATTTGTATCAACAAAGGTGGCGTAGATGTGGGACAGACAGGTGTACCAACATAACATCTATCTCGCGGACTTCCGGCCGCGGCTCGGCCACTGCAGATCCTGTGCTTTGTGTGTCTCAGATACATCTAAGTGTGTCCAGCACTGGGAAGTGACCCACAGGAGATGCGCTCCACCGACTGCCGCGCGAAATTCCGCAGTGATAAGGTTGTTGACGTTATGCGTTATTAGTTCCGGCAAAAGTCGAAATAAAATTAAATTATTTAATCGTTTAGGTCGTTGATAGTAAAGCTATAATTTTATAAATACCAAATGTTTTTTGATACAAAAGTTTCAGGTTTTTTCTGTGATATAACAATACTTCTTAACATCTGGACATAAGCATGAGTTCTGATTCTTAAACATTTTTTATGATCAAATTTTGATTGTGTCAATCTAGAAACCTATAGTTTTCTAGATGATAATTTATGAAGAAAAATCATATAATGAAATACATCTAATCCGGATCTGAAAGTGACACAAGCATTATTCTCTGTAAGTGTTCGTCAATTCAAACTAAAACATGGAACCACGGTCCACTGCACACAAAAGAAAAAACACACATATGTGTGCTTGTAATGACTTAAACCAGGAGGTGGCAAAACTCCCGGAGATGCGGTCCAGTGCGTCGCAAAGATTAGCGAGGCCCCGCGACCGTGACGACAACAACACGATTCGTTCAAAGAGCCGTGTTCTTATTTGTTGGAAACACTGACCAATAGAAACCACAGTCTTTGTTGCATACAGTAATTAGTTATTGTTGGAAAATGAACATTTGTCGTCGTGTAATGAGATTTTGTAACTTGTGAATAGATTGAAGTTCATTTTGTAGATACCAATACAAATCTAGTTGTAGATTTTAGTATGATTTTTGTTCGTATAAAATTAACTAATGTCCAGTATTATAAACGAACTAGTAAAATTTGCTATCTTGCAAACACTTCCAAATGAGGTTTCAAACGTATCTAACAGTTTTCTTTAAGTTTCATGAAATTTTCGCGCACACGTGGTATGTAAACACCAACGGTATTAAAACAGTGATGATATTATGAAATTTATTTTATACGGTCAAAGTCGCTAACTGTGTTACAATTAGTTGAAGTATCACTGCTCTAAATGCCATAGATACTAGTACAGAATTAATACCCTCTTTGAGAGTGCTTGCAAGCTAGCATATTTTGCGAGCTCCTTTATAATACCGGTAATTTTTTGAAATAATAATGTTGTTTTTAAATTAAGCACAAAAGTTATAAGTATAGGTAATGTATGTTTTTAATAAAAATTAAATTAAGTACAATATTCCTAATTCTTTTTTTTTTTAATACTAGTTTATGATACCGACTTCCCGTTTAAAAATATCTTCATTTAATATAAATTATACTTATAAATGGATCATTTAAATTAGATATTCAGTGGTGATTATTTAGATTTCACACGAGACAGGCTGATATTCTTATAAAACGAGACTACACGAGGTTATTGGTTATAATATCCTTCTCGTCTCATTTGAGATACCTTAAAAAATACATATTTTGGGATGTCACTCCTCTTCTTACGCACGATTTTGATGGTTTTAAAATCGGACCGTCCTCAAGCCAGATCCAACCAAACAACCAAGTTTCATTAATATCGGTTCAGTTGTTCATGAGTTATGCGTGTGACAAGGATTCAGAAGACAGACAGACTGACAGACATGGAACGAAAAGTGTTTGTCTTGACTTAAAACGGGCCAAGTTAAAATTTTGATATCGGAGAACAATTTATTTTTTCATTTTAAAATGATCACAAAGCTTCTCGTATCTTCTATATGGCGAAGAAGAAATAATTCAAGTATAAATATTACTGATTTGTAAATATTTTTAATTATTGTTAACATTCGATATAAACTATAACTTCATTAACAATTATAGACATACAAAAGAGTTTTAAAGATATTAAACCGTGTCTATTCATATATTCTACAAATATAAAATTCACAAAAGTAAAAAAAATATTCACGTATATGTTCGTATGTAATTTACAAAAAAACCATACGTCATATTCCTTTTTGTATTATGACGTTCCTTTCTCTGCTACAAAACTATCCAACATGGTGAAACAGCTCTTTGACAATATAAAACAAAACGTCAGACAAATACCTCCTGAAATGTCCTTCTATATTCTTTATTCTACCGTGGAAGGCACACAGAAAAACACAACAGACAACACGATAATCGCAACGATTATCCTGAATAAAAGCAATAGCAATGAGATCATTTTACTATGTATCTTTGCTTGGAGTAATATTATACGTATGTACCTATGTACATTATTATAAATGCATTTTTATCTTTCTTATTTTATACATAAGTATCTTAAACGATTAACAGTGGTACTTAACTTAATTAAAATTATAATTTTTATATAAATAATTACGTGCATAAAATACTATTAAGATTTTATTATTTAAGAGCTTTTTAGAAGCTTTAAAACTATAGTGAAATGTTGATTTAGAAAATAACGATTAATAAAAACAATGTACTAAAGTGTGTCAAAAAAATGAACATTTGCTCTCGTTACAAAATAAGTTACTTACATTTTAAGAGGTGCCGCAAAAGGGGATCCCGTTTCCCATTTAAATAACATGGGGAAATGATTCTTTAGTACTAAAGCTGGTATTACTAATTCATGATAACTGTTGAATTTTTTTTAAGAACATCATTTTATAGAAAATAAAATTCTCTATAAAGTCATCACGTATCAAAAGTTACAGGCATTCGAAGTGATTTATTTGTTAAAATAAACGTCTAAAAAGCTCTCACAACTAAACTATTGTTTTTATAAAAATAACTTAAATGTTAATTTTATAGAAAATTTAATTGTCTATAAAAATAAACTATAAAATTAAATGATTCAGTAGCAAAAGCGACTAACTCCAGAAAACTAGAGTAAAATTATTTTCAGAAAATGACATGACATTCAGGTACCTACTTAAATAGTAAAATCGATAAATGTAGAATATATTTGTCTCTGCTTCTAAATGGCGTAAACACAGTGAGAATAATAATTCTGTGAAGATTTTTGGAACCCCTGGATAGGACAGGAATACACACTACTTGACAGATACTTATGTTTTTTATAAAATGTCTAAGCATTGACAATGTTTTAAAATCTTATGCAGCAGAACACTCGTCAAAGACTTTATAATGACAGTGTAAGTGTTATACGATCATAATACTTAATAATTATTACATCCTTTTCTAATAGCGACAATGTTGCCAAAGAAACTCTTAATACTTGATGAAAAGCTCAAAAGGATGCGAGGTGTGAATATTTATTTTAAAAGTATGATAAATTACAACGTTAGAAGAAATTGTACTACTAAAAAATTACTATTATAAAATGGTTTGTGTTTTCTTGGTTTAAAATGTGGGTGTAAATATTATGTATATTAAAGCTTAATGTCTCTCTGTCTGTCTGTCCGTTAGTGCGCTTATCTTGAGAACCCTTTATCCGATTTGACGTGTTTTTTTTGTGTTACGTTAGGTAACATAAGAAATAAGCAGTGGCGATAATAGTAAATCAAGTCGGAAAAAAGTTTGCCGCCAGCGCGCTCTTTTGCAATACGCAGCCTAGACCGTGAAATATTAAACAATATATATAAATATACAGCTAGTATATATCCATAAAAATAAAAAAGTAACAAGAAAAAGTAAAGATCAAATATTAAGTAAGTATAGTAATTTGTTTTTGATTTTGACTTTACAATTTATATCAATTAAATCTACCCACAATCAAAAATCTATCTTCTTTATTATATTGCTATGATTTGTCCATTAGTAACTTCCCTATACATCTTGAATTTTAGAGACCTCAACACAAATAATACACAATAAATAAAAATATTGGACGACCATGACAAAATTATTTATTATCAAAAACATAAACTTTTGACATATTAATTAAAAAAATTAATTAAAATTATCTTACCTTAATTACGAATGCATTAGAATGTCACAGTTTTTGTATGATTTGGTCCATGAACTTTATCTGAAAAAAGAATTAATTCAATTATTATCCATTTTATTAAATTATATATAATAACATATTATTTTAAATTTGCATAACTATGATATAAATTTATTACTTGACAAAAACTTTATACGCCTATATTTATTCTCTAAAGATATGTAAATTATTTATCAAGGATGTCAACAAGAGCAAAAATATATGTACGAATATTCACACTCAATAGAATTGTCCGGGGTATGATACTCGTATTTATAGTCAGTTTAAAATTAAATTACTCAAAGCAAAATTTACTAAAAAAAATTTTTTTTTAATACAGCATTTTTTATTTCCATTTCACGTTTCAATGTTAATTTCGTTACTGTCTGATATTTTTTTTTTATAAAAAAATATGAATAATTATCATAAGAATAAATTAATAATACCTACATTGATTTTTTAAATTGTTATTTTAAGTAGTTATCAACTTTTGGTAGAAAATACGACATGATAGTATCTGGTAACAAGAAAATAAAAATAAATTGAGTTTATTTCATTCACGAATCGGTACCGAAAAAAAAGATCACATTCCCAGTTTTCATCCGTACGAACCGCTAGTAGCAATCCAGTTACCGCGTGTATACTTTTGCGGTCACAGACCGGATGTCGCTTAATAATCATCATAACATCGACACTAAACATTTAATTAATAATTTACAGGCGGTATGAGGCAAGTATACTATGTTATGTGTCAATACATTATATCAAATACGGCAAATTATTTGTGGATATATATTTGTATACGTGTAAACAACTGACCGTGACCTCTGCATGACCCTGGATTGACCGCTAATAGACCCATTGTCGGCCTACCAAAGCGGTCATTACACATATGGACACAAATAGTGAAAGTGATAACCACCACCGAACAATTAATGCAAATGTTCGAGATTGTATATGTATATGCACGTATATTCATGTGTGTATGTGTGTGTGTGTGTTTGTGTTGGGGGTGTAGTGTGGAAAAATTAATAAGATCGTATCCGTGAAACAGGTTGATTGCAAACGGTAGCAATTATGCCGAAATGTTTTCAATTTGCTCCCGATGCAATAAATGAACCTGCCTGACGCACTGTGATAAAATTCTAGTTTTGTTGCGATTTTGGTTCAATTGGGAATTTTTACGATGATAAAATTAACATTTTGTAGTGTTTTTCTAACGGTGAAACTTCATGGTTCTATTTTTAAATCTTTGAATATTCATTAGTATTTATATTTACTCGAGAAATATCGGAAAAAATAAAGTACTGCAGAATTTTATTTAATTAAAAAATAGCCATTTATAGTTTTGCGTAGTTTTTTAGTTACGTTAGTAAATTACGTGTAACAATAATACAACTGGCTATAAGTTTATGATGGCAAGTATTAGGAGGTATATTTATATGTATTAACTTTTTATCTTATAAGAATATATACTTATTTTGTGTAATTTAAAGCATCCATATTAAGTAAAAATCTGCAATAATTTTATTATTTTGTGTCCTTTAATCTTCTACAAATATCAAACTCAGGAAAAAATTCAAAAACAAGAAAATACTTGCTAAAAATCGGCTGGTCCACTAACCCACACACCCCTGTTCTAAATTATTATTATTTGATACCACAATGTGTTCACTGGATATTAAATAAACACTAATTTTGGGCAAAATTTTTGGAAGACTGTAGCTGCCTCACAAAGAATTTCCGGACACATGCTCACACAAGGTTTTTTGCTTAAAATTACATTCTTGTTCTACTGTTAATTTTTTTTACACTAGTTGTAAATCAACCTGTATACTGGAAATAAATTGAACATGGTTGATTTTTGGTTTAAATGTAGATACAGGAAGGTTCCTAGTTTAAAATACTAAAAGTTACCAACATTCCGAGTGTAGTTTCCATTATCATATCGTTATTTTTAATATAAACTTTTTTTTCCAATATTTATTTTCAATAATCAATATTGAAAATTATTTAATTTTAAATTTTTAAATATACAAAATAAATAAAATGAGTGTACTGTGAATGCGAGCCCGAATGGCAAGTTGTCAGAACGTTGTGGAACTTGATCAGTACAGAGAAACTTATGAGAGATAAGAAGATCCTGGGCGGAGGTGGGCGGTAGCTCCGCCCCCTGCCTCCCCGGCCGCACCAGCCTCCTCCCCTGGGACCGCCTCTTCTCTGAAGATGATATCTTTGCTACTTACTTGTATTGTTTATAACTTGACTCTCTAGTTTTTAAATCAATAATAAACGCTAGATTTCAAGTAGGTACGGAAAGTTGTTTAATTATAAATGGATTTTATAATATTGAAAAATCTCAAGGATTAATTAATATAAGCTTGAAAAATGTAATTAAAAGAAATTTCATAAATTACTTATAGTTAGTACTTATAACATTATCTATTTTTTACAGCTATAAGAGTTTGTCTTTAACGAGTTAATTTTTAATTTTTTTATATAAATATGCATTTAAAAAATCATAAGTAAAACCTCTCAAAAAGTATATTTCCCTTTTATCTCTACATATAAGTATTTATTTATGTTATTAAAACTCATTCTACGTCAAATAAAACTAAAAAAATATTTTAAGTATGAGCATGCATGCTATTTTTTGATTATTAAAAATGTATATTTACATATATGATAGTTCATTTAACCTTAAATTGGTATTTAGTTGTAGGAGAAAGACGAAAGGAAAATATACTTTTAGAGAGGTATTTTATTTAGCAAATACTTGATAAAGTATAGTATTTATAAATGATAATATATTTTGATTATAAATTCAATTCTAGAAATATTCTAATAGGTATAACCTAATTATTAAAATGTAAAAATAAATCAGAAGCATAGTATCGAATAAATAATATTGATAATCAGAACATTATGCGTCAAAACATATTAAATATAAGCAAAACGCAAAAACATTCATGCTCATGCATTGATTTAATTGAAAAAGACAAATAAATAGAAAATAAATTAAAATATTACAAAAACAAAATAGTTAATCTGAAGAACACCCTAGCTAAGTACAACCAATCAGTTACAGTCAATTAATTTATTAACTCAATCATCACTATACAGTAAATTATACTATACATATGTATATAAGTATCATAAACTATAACACATGTGCGTGCAAATTTAGTGCAAATTTCCAAAATGTTCTATAGGTACTAGTTATTGTTGTTAAAATTTTTGTACGCTGAAAACTATCTATAGAATTTCCTCTCATTATAAGAGTTTCTATGATTGGATGTTATATTTGAATAGTTCAGAATCTAAATAGTTTTAAATCCATACTGGATATCGTTTTTTTTTTTTATTTTGAGTTGGTACTTTATTATAATTTTTATATTAATTATAATTTTGTTATATATCTAAACTAACTATATCGAACTATATCGACTGAACTGCTATAGAGATACGAGTACATATATCAAAACTATTTTATTATTTTTAAATGTATTTACTTGAAGTAAAGTACTACATGTACCTAAAAGTACTTGAAGTACTTTTTCAAGTATTTTATCGCATTGTTTGTTAAAAATTTGTTACAAACACATCAACAAATAGAGCAACTAGCTTTTCACGTTGGGTTATTTTTATTCCCTGAAATTTCTATCGAAATAATGTTTCACGAGAACAACCTTAATTACAATAAATAAACTTTTTATTTACTGAATGATGCGGCAGTAATTATGCACAACAGTGTGTACACAGGTATATATTATATAAATTGTACTAGCTGCATTCTGAAAAACGAATTCATTCATTTGACAATAATAAACAGTGCAAACTATTACAGTACCATTTCTATGCACCTATAACATACCATATGTTTGTGTAATCATTTAATAAGCTGACAATTTGAACGTCATTTAACCGGTCAGTGTATTAGTGTTATCTATGACGGACCATGCATATGTGTGTGTGAGAGTGAATGTGTATGCAAGGCATATTATGGTTAATTGGGGTAAACCACAACTATATGTTGTTTGGCACATTGTTTAATCATTAACGGGACTGCGAATACTATGTCGTGTGAGCGGGACGGGGGGAAGGGGGAGTCACAACTAAATACACACGTGGAATGCCACGTGTCAACCGCGTGTAGTGTGTGTGTATGTGGAGAGAAAAATCATGTGTGTGGAAATTTTAAGGTATTTTCTTAGGTGGCTTCTGAATCGATTATATAAAGTTACTACGAGATTTAAGTCAGTCATATCTCGTTTTGGTCTCATTTTGTTAAAATATTAGCTATCTTGTCACATTCACGAAATATGTCACGGGTCTCTTGCAAATTGTTTATTTTTCGGTTTTGTAAAATTATAAATAATCTCGTGCAAATTCTCATTTTTTTTTCGTTTTTGTAAATGAGACAAAATCGCTAAAAGACTTATCTCGTTATGAAGACAAATTTGTTACAAACCCGGAAAAAAATTAGATCTGAAGTGATCAAATCATATCTTGATAGATCTGCATTTTGAGACAAAGTCATATTTGTTTACTGATTTTTGATCTGTGGAGACCTGCAAAGATCTAAAACGATCTCTGAAGATCATTATAACGTTGAAAATTTATGAATTTTCAACGTTTCAATCTCTATCAGGATCTACAACGATCTTTAGATATCTTTGTAGATCCACACTCCACAGTGAAAAAATATGATGTCTCAAAATGCAGATCTATCAAGATATAATTTAATTACTTCAGATCTAAAAAATTTTCCCGGGAATATATACATTTTTTAGCTGATTGATATTTTCTCAACTATTTTTGTGCATAAAATATTATGATTTGTATTTTTTTAAAAATATTTTTGCATCTGAAAAGAGGTAATCAATATTTACTGATTTCTTTGAGGACACTAAAAAAAGTTATGAGAAGTGTTCGACCAAAATTTTAACATTTATTATCTGTTAACTTGATTTTATGCTAACAATTAGGTATAGTATTTATTATTTTTTAATAATTAAACATGAATTTTCAGTGTGAAACTAAGATATTTTTTTTAAATATAATGTGATTTTATGAAATTATAATAAAATACTTATTTTTTTAATAATATGTATAATAAAATTACATAGCCTTTTTTAAAAAATTCAGTAAATTATTTTTTATGAGAAAATAAAGAAAAATTTATTATTATTATATACACATATAACAGAAAAATAAGTCATGCGTCTACTAAATGCAAAACAAAAGCACTACATTCTCATTAGAACAACGAAACAGTTTTGTAAATTTGAGTTTATAAATAATACACACCTATAGCAGATTTATATCTTTCAAACTAGGGTGAGTACCTACTCGTTAATTTAAAACGGTAATAAATAAAACTATTTCAACAAAACATTTACCGATAATGGGGTATCAAAACAAGTGTAATTTGCACGAAAATCACTTTCTTATTAAGCGGCACGTCACAAGAAAAAACGTATATAAAGACCTTGCCCACTCGTACGCGCATACACTTAATCATCAACAAGTATTACGTAAAATACGTCGCGATGCAAACGATCGGTGCAGGTGTTTATAAATGTACGGTAAACTGTCTTAACCCTTCAGTGCCTATATCGTGGGACTTGCTTGACATCGCGTGTACGGATACCAAATCACAATTACCTGAGCCAGTGACTTCCGGAACGGAACTGGAAATCTGTATATTAACACATACACCGCCACACATACAAATAATGACATGCAAACATGGTTAATGTGTGTGTAAGTAAAACGATGGTAGTTTTTGATTTGAAGACTTGAGATATCGTTTTATTGCCAAATAAAATCGATTTAACTAGGTATGCAATTAATTTTCACATTAATGTTAGTATCTTGTGAGCCCATCGACTGCTGGTTATCAATATAGGGCGTTTTTTTATTATTGATTTTATACGTACCAAATTTATTTTCAGATAACATTTTAATGAAAGGTTATTTAATAGAAATGAAAAAAAACATAATGTATAGAATAGATACTTTAAAAATTAGATTATAGAATAAAAAACTTTTTTACTGATAAAAAACTGTAATATTTGTATAAATTTTATTGTTAAATAAACATATTTAGTCATATTTGATTAAAAATAAAAATATATACTATAGTTGATTTGATTAAATAATAATAAGCTATATTATTTTAATTGACGATGCTCGATAGCAAAATTTAATTTGCATATAATAATAGAATATAAAAAAAACAGCACTACAGTTAAAAAATTAATAATAAAACACTTAAAAATATTTTTGCATATAGTAACCAAATATACTATAATGTATGTCTGGTTGCATATAATGCTATACACGTTTAGTGAAATGACAGTGTTTATAATTTATATTATTAAAATATTTATGTACTTATTTATTTCATTTTTATGCATCTTTAAATTTATTATTTTTATTAGAGCAAAAATAAAATCATACGGAATTATTTAAAATTTATATTATTAAATATTTCGAACACAAAATACAATGGTATTTCATAAACATAAAATAATAACAAATGTCATATTTTATAAGCACTATTTTTGTTAATCAAAAATTAATTTATGAAATTAAAAAACCGACAAAAAGTTAAATTCGTCACAAACTTCTGAACAATTTTATTTACGTTAATACTTTACGTATGCAACCACATTAACGCGTGTGTATATGAGTATTACATACATGCGGTCTTCGCTTGTATGAATTAAAGTCGGTTAAAAAATTACAGTAGGGACGTTTCTGGACAAACGAGTTTGGTGAACTATTCAAATCATACAAAAGACGGTGGCGAACCCTAAATGTTTGATGTAAGACATAGTCAGTCGCGATTTAGTGTTTCACGAATAACATTACACAAATATATATTTTGTGTTATTTAATATTTTTATAAAAAAAAAAATTGCAAGAGGATATTTTTCGGTAAGGTTAATTTTGTTATCACGAAAATGTAAGTTAATTTATTTTATTTAAGTTTAGTAAAACATATAACAAACTACAAGATTTTCTAAAATAAATGCATAAAAACTTACATATTATATACATTCAGTTCAATAAGAATTATTTATATCCACTTTTCTTGAAATAGTTTTTCCGCGAACTGAATCACAGTAAAATTCCAATATACTTTTCACACAATAACACTGTCACTTAAATATTCATGCTACTATTATAAGTAGCACATTTTCTAAATACTCCACTATTGCTACATAACTAACAACACAATATATAATTGTCGAATGTTTTTAGTGAAAATTGATAGTAAATGTTTGTATCATAGAAACTTTCAACTATCATAGTTGATTAAAAATAGTTCTCAATAGCATCACTTGAATGAAAATGTGTTGGGAAAATGTTGTCCACAAACACGATGAGAGATAGCATAAGTAGATTCGTTGACCATATTCGCGTAATGACAACACAATGTGTGTTCACAGTAGTGCGCTCGCGAGAGGAATGAAGTCTTATCCTCAAGAAGGATGTTCATATAAAGGAAACGAGGGAGGACACACACAAGACAAGGAGGATTCCGCGTGTGAGGGGGAGGAGTGGAAGGAGAACACGATGACAAGACGAAGAAAAGGAAGGACGCTTTGCACGAGACTAAACTACGTTGTAGACGCGGCGCGCTTTCAAACGGCGACACGCGATGCCGGCAAGTGTGTGTCGTACTGATGCCTGTGTGCTGCGGGCGTCGCGGCGCCGGCGTCGGCCCCCACCACTACCGCTTGCCGCCCCGCCCCTAAGACGCAGCCGTCGGCGGGGACGTCCGAGACAATTTAAAGAAGCGAAAGAATTCTTGGAGCGCTCCTTTCCGTGGAGGGGAAGTGGCCAAGCAGTGAGGGGAGGACCGACAGGCGCCGGAGGAGAGATCAGGAGAATCTAAGGATCCAGCTTGCGCTGGTGTGAGTATTAACACCACACTTTTCTCACACTACCGTACGTAAGGATTTTCTTTTTTTTATACCAATTTTTTTATCTTTAATTTTCGTTGATATTTTTATGTGTTCAAAATCAGATTTTTAACATAATATATATCTTACTTCTATTTTAACAGTTTTTTATAATAATTTTATAAAATATTTATCACATATAAAACTGAATTTTTACATTTTCAATCAATTTACATATGAAATAAAGGACTGACGTAAATAAATAATTTGAATTACACATTACAAACAGACAAATATTAAACATTGGGAATCAGTTAAAAACCAATTCTCCACCTTGACTAATTGCACTGATATGAACAATAACGTGTGTCCCTCTTTACCCCGCGCTTCACCTCAATATTGGATGCATTCGATGCCGCTGAAAACAATTGAAAATATATCTCCCTATCCCCCATGACCGAAAAAAACAAAACCTGTCGATACGTCATGCGTCTGTATTACCGTGTCGAGCATTATGCCATCTATCGTCGAATTTTTAAACTACAGAATGTGTTTCATGTCCAACTCTAATTGGATTTATTACATCTCGTATATTTTACGCGTAAATTATTGTTTATATCTGATACGTTTTTACATATATGGATTTTTTTAAATGGATGAAACAATGTTTGCATAATAATTTTGTAATACATATATATCTATGTGTATATAATGTATATATAAATATACACAATAATGTTTGTATTTTATAACATCAATATAAAACAATTATATGATTTAAAAGATATATGGTTGCTTTAAAAAATATTTTCACAGTACACATACATTTTTTTTTAAGATTTAATATTAACATAGTAATTAATTGTATGATATGTTTACATTACTGTACACTATAGTGTACACTGTATCTTTTTTTTAGTAGCATACATTTTTTTATTAATTAATTTTTTTATAATTAATGGAGATTTGAAATTTCCGTATAAGCTGGTACTATTTATTTTATTATTTTATAAAAAAAATATTTTTTTTCTGAATTTTCATGTGATATTAAGTAAAAATTGGAATATTCAATAATAAAATAATATTAATGGATGATATATTAACTAATATTTTTGTTATATTTCAGGAAATTAGAATGCCTTTATGTATTTTAAAAGAGGGAAAATAATGATAACTACACATTTTCACGGAAAATTTCGAGCCGACGGAACACGTTCGGAAAAATAATATGTTTTCTCGAAACGATTACGTAAGTAAGGGTTTATTTTATATACTATTTAGTATTGTTTATTAATTATTAATTATTTTATTATTTTTATAACGATTTCACGTAAAATTTATATTTTTTATTGTTATCTAAAAAAAATTCACAATTGTTTAAAACTGTTAAAATGCATTAAAAACTACACTTGTTTGTACGAAAGCATAAGTAGAGTGAAGAACACACACAAGCACAAAAATATGAATATAAAATCTTACCTCGAAACAGAGGTTTCCTCCCGTAAATCCTTAAACAATCCCGTTTCGTGGGTTGTCGGTACTTGAAGAAATGGCTAATATTTAGGCCACGAGACACACGAACAGTCCGCGAAATAAAACAATCACCACAATAATAAAATATTAAATATTTAATTTCGTATAAAACGTTATAAATTTTGATAAATTTTAATAATTTAGATTACTTTCCTAATCAGTCTTGAATTGCCAAAAGGTTTAAGTAACTTGATGTAGTTGTAACAAAAATAAATAAAACTGCTTGATAGGCAACAAAATAACAAATCACTGTCCAGTTATTTCAAACGATTGGTTAAACAAAGACCGTAGTGAGTGTATTAACGACGTTGTTGGAAAACTTAAAAAATTAAAATTATTTTAAAAATCGTCCGGGTCAGAACCAGCGTTATCTCCCAGATATTTTTACGCATTGGCCTGCCGGTACTACAGTGGCGTCGCGGGGTAGCGTTGCGGCGCTCGGCGTTCCAGGGGCGCCTCGACGCCCGTCCCCGCGTCCCTCGTCCACAATGCCCCGCCACAAAAAGTGAGAAAAATACACGGCCGCGTCGGAGGTTCGAGTGAGACGTGGCGCGACAAGGACGACTGCGCAAACGACGGAGAAGCTCCAGAAAGCGAGTGGGACAGCGCATGCACGCACTACGCTACGGACGGAGACAATGCGCGCGTGCTCCTTAGACTGTGCAACCGACGCGCAACAAGGATAGTCAGCGTGGGGAAAAACGGAAAACTGCGATAAGGACGAGGATTAGAATATATAGCATAGCATAGGCGCGAGCAAGATGAAACAACTCTCGATAGGGGATAATTGCGATCTGAAGATAGGGGAAATTGGAGAAAGTTCTGTCAAACTTTTGAGAAAGTATTTTATTTTCGTAGCTTATATTGTACGAGAAAGATAGACGTTAAGTATCATTTATGTTTTGTGTCTCAAGGAATCATTTTGAAACAAGGCAGCAATATGCAGATTTCAGTGGGTAGAAAAGGACCAAATATAATTTTTTTATTTTTTTGAAAAATATAAGATCTACTCTCGCGAGTGTGATAGAAATATACAGTGATTTAGATTTAAAAAGAAATGCTTTACAAGATTTTCTTCTACTAAAATATGAAAAGACCGATACAAACTGCATGCATATGAAAAGGATGCAACATATAATAACGAGAACAATACTGCGGGGGTTGTGAGACTGACAAGAACAGCTTTGCGTTCAAAACAGGTCTGGCAGGTGGCGCCACAAGCTTCATGTGGCAACTCCAAGAACTATAAACTGAGCTTTTGAAAGAAAACAGTTCTGTTGATAGTCTGTTCATGCATTTCGATAAAAATAAAATTAAAATATACTTTTTAATATTATATTAATAAATATATAAATGCAAATAATCTATACTACGTATTTATTTATATTTTAATGAACATATTTATATTGAATTATAAAATAAATTCAAAATAGAATATTTAGTAATTATATATATTTACAAATATTAAATATGTTTTTTTAACATCTGTTATGTTTAATAAATTATAAAATAATATCTTTCTAAGGACGCAATTCATTTTATAATGATATTATAAATGTTTCTCTTGAAGTATAATATATTAATAAATAATAACAAAACATTACGATTCGAAGTTTTTACAACATGCAAAAGACATAATAATATTATCATTATACTATTTACTTTTCTGTAGATACGAAATTAAAACTTTTAATTACAAACAACAGTCTTAAAATACTCAGAAAGAATTAGCGTTGTCTGACAGAAAGAACTTATATACAGAAGGAGTTTAAGCTTCTTACGTTCAAAGTAAAAAGAACTAAACACTTTTGTGGTCAATTACAGTTATTTACAATCCAATTAAAAGTTATGTAAGTTTTGAGTCTTTTACTTTGGCTGGGATTTAATCATTTCGTACCATTCAATTTGAATTTTTTATAAGAAATTTATTTTATTTAAGAACGATATTTATAAAATATATTATTGATTATACTTTTATTATTTATACAATTATCATATACATTAGAAAAATATCGATTGATTCTTGAAAATCTCTATACATATAACATGTCCTGACTGACCGAACCGAAATCCCTGAACCCAGAAACGTGAAATTTCAAGGGTATCTTCCTTTTATGATGTAAGCACACAATAAGAAAGGATTTTTCGAAATTCAACCCCTAAGGGGGTAAAAGAGGGTGTTAGAATTTGTATGGGAAAAATGTTTTTTTGGATGGATTTCCTTGAAACTTAAAATAAATACTCTACAATACAAATAATGAAGCAAGTATTTTAACATTTCCCAAAATTCTACCCCTGAGGGGTTACAAGGGGGTGGAAAAGTTTATAGGAGGAAAATTTTCTTTGTTTGTATTCACTCCAATGAAACTTGGTACAAATACTCTACAAGATAAATAGCATTTTCGAAAATTCAACCCCTAAGGGATTGGTGTTAAATTTTGATATATTTATCTATACATAACTGTTTATAATATTAATGTAAATTCCTATAGAATAATATTCAATTAAAATAAAAATTTCGACATTAAATCCCTAATAACGTAAGAAGGGGACGAGGGTGGGTTTTTGATGTTTATCTATAAAGCTGATTTAGTTATAAAGGTAAAGGGAAAACAACCCACTATCTCATATAGGAGCCGAGATATTTACGAGTTTGTATATATAATGAATAAAAAGCAAAAAATAATAATTTTATATTTCATCCCCTGTTTTAAAATATTATTTGTGCTGCCAACATAAAAAATTAAATAACGCGGGCGAAGTCACGGGCAGGTCCGCTAGTATATTATAAAATTAGTTTTTTTTTATAATTATTTAAAATAATTAATTTTAAATAAATGTTATTTATTATTTTAATACTAATAAACTAATGAAATGCTAATGCGCTTTTTTATAAGTAAAATTTTAATTTAAAAACAATTTAAATCCAGTTATAATCACATTTAATAAATTTGTGTCAATTTAACAAATAGAATGTAATTCAAATTATATAAAATAGTAGAATCATTTCATTGAAAAACTGACACAATAGCTTTATTAATATACCGTTATTATATAAAAATATTAAAATAAAAAAAAACCACAAAGGATAAAAACACAAACAAAATATTGTCATCTCTTTTCATGTCGACTTTTTTATCATAATCAATATGTGGTTAATTTGATTCAGCATCGGATTATTAATTATTGAATAAGGAGGGATGTATGTATACTGATAAGTGCCTCTTTGTCGTGCATGGAATTCTTTGAAGAAGACCGCGAATAGTACACACATGAATATTTTGAAACGTAAATGAAAAGTGCATTTTTATATCAGTAACAGTGTTTTATTTCATATATTTTTATTTTGTGTGCTATTTTAGTTGACCTCTAATAAAAATGTGTTGAATGCATGTGTGTGAATAAATGTATCGATTTCACTTATGAGTTTTTATTTAGCTTTTTTTGAGGGTGGTTTTTTATATCTATTTATTGTTTTATGAATGGATTTCATTTTAGAGGTTTTGGGATTTGTTTTCACTTTCATAATAATTTTTATTTCTTATTTTAATAAAGATATTATATGTTTTTGATAAAAATATTTTTATTTAGTATTATACTAATTATATTAATTATATTATATAATAATTAGTTAATTTTTTTTTTTAAAGACATTTGTGTACTAGCATTGTTTTAATTCAATTGCATTAGTTCTGTAAGAGGGAACATATGTATGACTAGATGGTGGAAAAAATAGGTGAATTTTGGGAATTATTATCTCAAAAATAGTTTTTGAGATAATAATTCCCAAAATATTCAAGTATATACTTACTATAAATATATTAAAAAAATTAAATGATTAACCAATGCCTGGCAATTTATCTGAATACTTAATCGATTTTTATTTAAATTGTACAATAATTAACTACCTTTGGTGAATTTTGCCCGAGGAAGCAATGTGGATTTACTTGGCAGATGTTTTTTATCTATTTACAAATTTTTTTCCATAAATATTTTGATTATTTTTTTAATAAGAGTAAATTCGAACGATTCATACTAATAATTGAAATAAGAATGTACCTATATGTAATGTAAATGTAATATCATTTTGTAATTTATTAAAGTCCAATATGAATGCCCATTTTAGTATTTATTCATTCCGATATTTTGTAAATAACCCAGTAAACCAATAAACAATATTTTTTACAATAAAACGAAATGTCTCAGAGTTTATTTACACCAAATACAAAAAGGTGTTAAAAACGTCAAAATTATGTCATATGTGAAGTAATGGACCATTCCACAAGCAATATTTCATTGAATTTTTTTATGTATATGTATACATACAATACACACGCACATTTAACATTGTGTGTATGTGTGTGTGTGCGCACATACAAGGGCGATGCCCGTATTTGTGACGTAATTAAAAACAGGCTGTGTTATATTTGTGCGGAAAACTCCGGGCGGGAAATTTAATTATTGGTTTTTCCGGGGTTTTCCGGACGACCGGACATGGTTCGAGAAAGAATCAATCAATTGTCATCACCAGTAGGTACACACATATGTATATGAAAACTGAATAATATATGTGAGAACTTTTTTTGTAGTTTGATGGTCATGTTCAATTTATAGAATGTTATTTGACGCCATCAAAGTAAAAGCACAGGCATTCCTGGACACTGTTTTGTTTACATTAATTAAATAAATACACGTATAATTAAATAGGAGTGTCAGAATTGAAACTTTTGTAAAACAAATATTACCAATATTATATTGAAAAATTAAAATTATTTAACTAATGTTCAACAAAAATCTAAATGTGTTTTAATAACAATCATCAATAAAATCTTCTAAAAGGTTAACTATTGAAAAGTGTGTAGTATGTAAGTCTTTAATTCTTACAATGTTTTGATAATGGGATTTATTATACCGATTACAAATATACCTAATATTGCTATCATTTAATTATATATTATAGTTTTCAGAGAAAATAACTACAATATACGACTGAAAATCTACTGACAATGAGATATAAAATTGCAGTTCTTAAAGACAGAGAGTAAAAGATTCGTCTACAAATATGAAGAAATCTATCTAACAAGAAGATTTGATTGATTATGTAAAAATGTCATTGCAGACCCTACTGGTTAGTATCATTAAAAATATATGAATATATTCATAAGGTACTGGCACCAGTCTTGGATTATACCCCAGTGTTGGATTCTTATTTAATTATATTTATTAAATTACAAATATTTGTTGAAATTATTATATTATCATAGTATCTGCTTTACTTTCTTTCAAATTTTACGATTCTTTCTTTTATAACCTTTGTGTCGTGTACTGATCATTTTGTAATCATTAGCAAGTGTCCATCACTGGAAACCCATTACTGGGTTTAGTTTATCCATTACTGGAGAAAAAACATAAGCAATATAAAAGGCTATAATTAAAAAAAAACTATATTTGCGGACTTTGGTAATTTAATTTATTTAATAAGGAGGTACTTGTTTTATTAGTAACATGAGTTAATAAGAATTATAAAAAAAAAATCCATGAATCCCAAAAAACAGTATACCTTGCTCTTAAAGCGGCCAAGACTGGTACCAGTACCTTATTAAAAAATATAAATAAATAAATAATTTATTCTACTCATCCAAAAGCTCAAGGGTAGAATAGGTCCAGGTTACAGTTTATAGATTATTAACTAATATAAGAACATAAAAAAAATGAAAAGTTATAAAGATGAATCTAATTTTATAAAAAAATTTATATATTTTTTGTAACATTGCTAGTCGTAAGTATTCTATATCTCTTGCTTTTGATATAATAACTACTAAACAGATTTATAGATTATGATAACTTAAATTGAATACATATTAGGATGTTGGGGAAACTTTGTAATTGACGTTTTCAAATACATTATGGTTGTTGTAACAAATTAATGTGAATAAATATGTCAGGCACGTATCAAGAAAAAAAAATTATTATTATTATATATAACATAATAAAATGCCTAAAAAGTTTCGATTTAGAAATAAACGTGGGCGAAGGGAATTTCTAGTAGCTACAGTTAGTCACATAGGCATCCGAAAATTTCATACATTGCGAATCCAGTTTTATTTTTGTTTTTATTTTCCAACTACAGCGTAGATATTTTTTTTACAGACATCACACGAATTTAAATAAGTAACTATTTGCAAATTGCGAGGCACAACGAGCGACTAATTAAATAGTTGATCAGAAATAACCTAGTTAACGTAGCACCAAACATTTCATCATGTGACTGTCAATATTGGAGTTTTGTTTATTCGCAATCTTCGATTCAATCCCGACCGATATTTTACGATGTGGTTAAATACGGGGTGTATTAATTGTTTAATTAATCAGATAACTGATGCAATATTCACGTTAAATTATTTTATAATTAATACATCCATTCATAGTTCATGTGTATAATGTATGTGGTTTCTATCTAGTTGGCTAAATGTGTATCTATTTTAGTCAAGAAAATATTAAATAGTAATCCTAATCAATACTAATATACACCGTAATAATTATATTCTAATACAAATAAAAACGCTAAAATTTTTAATTTATAATAAAGTTTCAGTTAAGTTTTTATTCAATTCTGAAAGTAGACATATGTATTGAAAATTTATAAGTGTTTGGGAATAACTCCTCCTTTAACTTTGATAACTAGCTTCAATCTTCTTTCAAAGTTATTGCATGCGGCACGCACTGTTTCTATTGGCATTTTGTCCCAAATTTTGAGAATAACATTTTTAAAATGTAGCAAATTTGAGAATTTGTAATCTGGAAGCTTATGTATATGGCCATACAAAATAATCGAAGGATTTCAATCGGTAGAGTTTAGTGGCCATTTATTCTTCAACAAAAAATCAACCAAATTATCCTTACACCATGCTTGAGTTAAGTTTACTGTAATGTTACTGTGTGGGAGGGAGCTCCATCTTGTTTAAATCAATAATAATCATCTCCAAATACATTTTTGACATTTAGTATGACATTTCTTCAATACTTCCTCCAAATAGTATTTCGCATTGATTTTTACGCCTTTTTCAATAAAAATTAAGGCTAAAAAGCTTTTGGGCTGATGGCGTCCCAAACCATCACCGACGCAGCATTCTAGAACCTTGGAAGACACTTCCGGGATGTCCTCAATCCTAGCACTAACCTAACTAAACTCTGTCATTCTGGGAGTTGTGGGATTCCTCCAGAACAAATAACTTCTCATCAGAAAATATAAATTCAACACCAGCGTACCAAGTCATTTTTTAAATATTATTTCTCGATATACATTCATGATCGAAATTTTTTTAAGACTAATTTAAATTGCATAATTGTTTTACATGATACACCTACTAGATAACATAATGGTACTTTTAATTGTTTTTTGGTAAAGAATTGGTTTGCAAAATAACGCCAAAAACGGTATATCGTCGATAAAAAATTTTATCAGAATATAATTGTCACGATGTAAGTATAAATTTGTAGGCTGTCTGTATAATAATAATAATTTCTTTATTCAATTAACTGTATTTTATGTAATATAAATATTTTATCTATTTTTATAAATTATAGTCTGGTTTTTGTTTGTACGACTTGACAGGAAAACTACTGAACTAATTTTGATGAGATTTTCACTGTTAAAAATCCTAGAATCTTATAATGAGTTTAGGCTATATGATAATTAAATTAAGGGACGTTTGTGTTCTGTTTTAAGAAATGTTAGAATCGATATTTTGTAATAAAGATTATACATATAAAAATCTGATTTACAAAAAATGAAGAAATAATAATATAATTAAAGATAATGTTTATATAACTTTATCAGTAATTTATATTGAAGGACTAAGTATTTAGAAAAATTACAATTGCTTTTTTCTAATAAAAATGTAGGTATAAACATGAATAGAGTAATCGATATTAGTTGTGATATAAATCAACTATTTAAATTGGATTATTAAGATTAATATCAAATAGTTAATTTTTACTGATCATATTGATTATTTTTTAAAACAGAGACTCTCGACGAGACATTAAAATAAATTAATAAAAATATACTTATTATAGGTATATAATTTATTACTGGAATTGCATGCATATACTGTCCAAAAGTTTGGAAGCAGGTATATTTTTCTGTGTATCAAAACTTTATTATCAGTGTGTTTGAAAGAGACCGTTTTGAGAGTTCCGTTCCTCAAAATGAAAAAAGGAACCCTTATAGAATTACTTTGTTGTCCGTCTGTCTGTCCATCAAGATCCTTTTTTTCAGGAACGGCTAGAGGATGTTGAAATTAATATCAAATAATAAATTTCAATATTCTAGGTCAACGAGAAGTAACCCTATAGGTTTTAATGATCATTGAGTCAGTCAATCTGTCGGTATCAAAATACGCTTTGAAAGGTCGTATATTTTTATTGTATTCAGTTAAAAACTAAAATTTTTACAGGATATTAATTTCAACTTGATACCTCTAGCCATTGCTGAGAAAAGGGGTCTTGACGGGCTGACAGACAGACACACGGACAACAAAGTGATCCTTTAAGGATTCCGTTTTTTCGATTTGAGATACGGAACCCTCTAAACGGTCTCTTCGAACGCACTGATAATAAAGTTTCGATACAGAAAAATATACCTGCTTCCAAATTTTTGGAAGGTAGATATTTTTTGACGACGAACAAAAAAAAGCTTGTTGACTCGTCGCACTGGGCTAAAGCCCTGTCAGTCCCCTTTTGTTATTGCTGCTCAGCTTCTACATGATTTACTTGAAATAAACAATATACATTAATTCTAAAAATTATTAAAATTAATTCAACGATGCATACATTAAAAAAGTTTAAAAAATGACATTTTTTAGACAAAGCCTAGGTATTTATATATACATATGTATATAGGTATGTAGGTATAGATAGGCATTAAATATTAAATTAATTATACTATTAAACACATTAGTATAATTTGTTACATAATATAATAGTATAATTAAAATAATAACTATCTAATTTAGACCAAAATAGTTTTATTGTTTATTAATTTGTTTGTGTAAATGTTTATTAAAGTTGTTATGAATTGATTTTAAAAATTAAAAACGTTTTTATATGAATATCAATTTGATAATCGTTGATGATATTTGAATAGTTGTTTCTTTGAGGATTTTACTCTAAAAAGTTTTGTTTGCCCGAAATTTAATAATATAGTGATGTTTTTTTTTAGTTTTTATACTTTTCACCTCCGTGAGGTTCAATCATTGGAAGGGTGAAAATTACTAAATAAAATCTACATTTAATTTAAAGTAAAAAATATTTGCCTAACTCTGTTATAGACCCAATGGGCGAGGAGAAATTGATTACATATCTTCTCGACTTTTCGCGTGCTATTACAATATCAATACAACAGTAATTTTAATTTTCATTAAAAAAATGGGTGTAACTGTATCGGGGATGCACAGTCGAAGGAATGACGTGAATACGTAACAGTGGGGTTAAATAAAACTCAGACTAGTATTATAAAATATGGTTATTTCTTATGATTTGTGCCAAAGGAAAAAGCAATTAATTAATATTTACAAGCAAAATTGTGGAAATACGAAATTTACTTTTTATTTTTTTATTCAATTTAAAAAACTTTAATAAAAAAATTAAAAACATTAGGTTGTACAGAATATATATCTGTTATTTTTTTTCAATTCAATTAATTAATATTTACAAGTGCAATCATGGACATACAAAATTTAGTTGTTTTTTTTTATTTATAATATTAAAATTACTCATTAAAAGTGGTTAAATGTGGTAGCTGCTTTGAGTGTCGAGATATACTGATTTTCAATTTACGCTAGAACGCAAGACTATTACATCAAGTTTCTGAAATGTTCACCCAGTATTTGGCCTGAAACTCTAGACGTTATTCACGTCAAAAAAGAAAATTATTTATAACTGATTAATACTCAATAAATACCTTGATACAAACATTTATAGTAAATATCAAATACAAACTATTGAAATTATTGAATTCCACACACGCTTTATTTAACAGAGACATCTAAACTGTTGAAACAGGGGACCGTTCACCCCACCACCTGTATGCGTACATAATGGCCACTTTGATTGAATATTAATTGACCTGATGGATATATTGTTTTGGATACAATTACAGTTTATATGCGAATGTGGGTGAACTCGCCAAACCAGCGAATAACACGCTCATATGTGTGTATGCGAGAGTATGCAACAGGTGAGTTGCACATATTAATGTGTATTAAATGTGTATGTGTAATGGACAGGCAGCAAGACAAAATATTAATTATTTAAATAAATTATTACAAGGAAAACTTTGATATTGTCTCTAAAACAATTTAAAATAGGAAAAATTAAAATACGTATGTATAGGGCTTCGAACCGTTATTTTTTTCGTTTCGGTTTTCGTTCCGGTTCGAGTAAAAAAATATATTTTGGTTCGGTTCCGGTTTTCGTTCCGAAAAAAATAACGGTTTTTCCGTTTTTTCGGTTCAACTCCGAGTGATTAATTAAAAAAATAATTATTTGTATTAAAAATTTTTTTTCTACTACTTACTTGTATGATAGTCTGAACGACAATTGAAGTGGGAAATAAGATCATGATTCATGATAACGCACGTATTTTAATATGTACTGAACCGTAAAAACCGATCTTTTTATTTCGGTTCTGTTCCGGTTTTCGTTCTGGCAAAAAATAACGGTTTTCCGGTTTTCGGTTTAGTGCCGGTTCGAAGCCCTGTGTATAATACATAATTTTATTGAGTTTAACATAATTAATTAAATTTGCTAATGATTTACTGAATAACATACTTATGGACGAATGTATAATTGCACTAATGCAAAAAGGAAGGGCAGATTCATGGGCAGGTACATGAGGTAATTACCCCTATGAATAGTTTACATTTTAGAGTATTAAATGTTATAGTCCCTAATGTAGTTTTGAATTATTGAAATAACTCTTACTCTCTCCTATAACATGCTAAGACAATGCTAGTAACATTATTTTTAATAAAAAAATGAAAATTAGCGAGTTAAAATTGTATATGTATTTTTGTATCCCTACTCATTAGGGTGGAGCGAAAAATTTTTTTTTTCGAATATTCAAAACGCTATATGCGCAAAATTTGCATTTGTATATCCTTAAAACATCTACCGAAGGAATTTGTTATTGGATATCATCCTGAGGTTTTTAAATGATTTTATTTATTAGAAAAAACCATAAACTTTTGGGCATTATATCTCGATAACGGGGTAAGATATTTGAATGCGCAGTAATTTAAATTAAAGAGACATTTAGTACCTTTAAAATGATATATAACAGTCAAACATTTATTATAGTTAATCGTTTGAAAAATGCCCTTAAAAAAAGGTTATTTTTATAAAAAAACAAAAAAAATAAACATCATTTAAAAAATAATGATTCACTATATAAAAAAATGTACAGTTACATATTATTTTAAAGACACTGGATTGCTCTTTAATTTAAATTATTGCGCATTCAAATATCTTGCCCCGTTACCGAGATATAATGCCCAAAAATTTATGTTTTTTCTAATAAAGAAAATCATTTAGAAATCTAAGGATGATATCCAGTTACAAATTCCTTCGGTAGGTGTTTTAAGGATATATAAATGCAAATTTTGCGCATATAGCATTTTGAAGATTCGAAAAAAAAATGTTTTCACTCCACCCGACTTCTCATGACTGCAATATTGAGTCTACTCTCATTAATAAATACCAACTATAATTATATTTGGTACTTGATTGTTAGGTGGATTCCAGTCAGATATATAAACGTTTCAACATAGGAAAGTATAAGTACATGTAACCCCACTCCATAAAAAAAACAACTCTTGTACTCTTAACCGGATTATGTGTTTCATATATATTTTTGATAAACGAATTTGACAACAAAAACAATTCCGCGCATAATTAAACAATACAATTTTTTGAAGTTGAACTATTTTGAGTTTTTATTAATAGTTGAAATGTGGTATTAAACTGCAGGAGTGGATCTAAATTTGTGATTTGGGGGGAGGGGGGTTATAGTCTGTGAAATGGACAAAAAATTACATTAGTATATTTTGTAAGTATTTTTTTATAGCATATAGCTATAATTTTCGAGGTTTACGGGTATCATGTCCACTATGACCCCCCCTGAATTCACATTTGTTTATTTATAAGTTGCAATCACAATTAAGAGTATATGATTGGGGATGTTTTACTGTTCTTTGATATCAAAATAGAAAATCAACAATAACTAGAGTTAGTCGCTTTGGCAGCGCGCTCTTTTGCAATACGCTGCCTAAACCGTTCAATATTGAACAAAATAATGTATAAAATAATTTTGTAGAATCAAAAGTTCTACAATAAAGTCAGCGACACCATATGTATAACTTTTATATTTAAGCCACAATGACTGCTTTTATGTTACAAAGAAAACTTAAAATATTTGGGTTCTGTTTACATAGACTTATAACCTACAAAACATTAATCCTTATAAAATAAATGATTTCATCGTCATAAGTAGGTACTCAATGTAAATATAATTTGCCCTTTACAGCACCCAATTTGGTCTTTTAGTTTAGGAAATAACTTTAAATAAGTTATATACGGTAAACTATTATTAATAACGCGCGAACTGAAGAACAAGTGCCGCATCAGAACGGGGCAGAGGGAACGATTCGCATGCGCTTGGCCGCCATTCGGACTCCCTCGACTCGGCCGTTGTCTTTTGATCGTCAATTGCTTATTTTGTTTTCAATAATTTACTTTTAAATTTAAACAGAACAGAAATTATTTGTACTTTTTGTTCTGATTCGTTTTCGTTAGGTAATTTAGGTGTCGACTAGTTATTATTACAATAATAACTAATCGTGTTTGTACTTAATTCAATTATATTTTTCAAAAATCCTAAACAATAATTCCGTAGTCCACGCGAACGAAGCCGCGGGCACAGCTAATATGTAATAAACTTACCGAAATTAATAAACCTCCACCAAAGTTCCTTGAATAGCACAAATATTCTCACTACCAATTAATCACTAATATATTATCAATTATTATTATTATTATATAATGAGCACTATTAATAAATTATATGCAAAACCACCAATATCCCGAACATATACGTAATTCCGACCGATATATTCTAAAAACATACATAAACATAATTCGACTAATTTTTAATAAAAAATAAATCCCACGAATATATAAATTAAACAAAAAATATCACAATTAATTAGAAAAAACAATACAATTTACTAATATCACAATCGTCATTTGTTTCAGTATCCAAAGGCACCCGCGATATAATTGATGGTATCTAAAGACATGAGAGGGTAGTTTGGAACTGAGACGCTACCCACTGAAGAAGTTAAGATGCAGTTGTTCACGTAGAAAAGACGTTACAACACCCCCACCCTGTGTGTGTATATTAGAGTTTGTAACGGTCGTCGAGGTGGCTTATCGCCCCGTGTATGAAGATGCCGGCCAAGACACAGTATTGCACGCTTCGAAGAGCAGTGTAATTTTGATCTAAACCATTGATATGCATGTGTGTATTTGTACGTAGGGCACGCGTGTATTTAAACGGCTTTTTATGTGTTATATTGTATTATGTAAATATAAATAAGGAAATTGAAAATATGATCATTGTTAAAAATATATTATAAATAAATTTATTTTTGTATTTACGGATTATCTCTATACAGTTATTTATCTTTTATTTTAATTATTATTTTATTAAAAAATAATAATTAACCTCGTCATTTTTTTAATACTTTTTGTTAGTTATATTTCTAAAAAAAATCGTTTAAAAATATACATTAGTGGTGTCAAACACGCGGCACGTAAGACCCTAGAATGTGGTCCGAAGACCCAAAGCTTCTATTTTTTTAAATTAAAATGGAATTAAAAAATATATAAAATACATTTTTAATGCAATGCAAATTATAGAAGTATAAAATATAAATAGTTTTTCTTAATCAAATAACTGATTTGTCTGCTTCTTAATTTTGTTGTAGCGCTTTACAATAATACCTAAAATTAATCCAATAATTAATTTTGTACATACATTTAACAAAATATAAATACGTCATTTTCGAATAGATACTAACATAAATTATAATTTTTTGCTTACTTTTTTTTTTGGGGGGGGGGGGGGATCTGCGACCCGTTGAATGAAGTTGATTCATCTATGAATGTATTCATTGTTCCATTTCCAAAAAGGGTACTATATTGAACAAATTCTAGAAAATATATGGTACAGTACATCCGAATGAGAAATACAATTATATTTTATATTTCCTGTGTTTTTACAATACGTTAAATTAAAATATAAACGCATTTCCAATCATAACGTTCATTACATTTGAGTTTTGGTAAATAAATTTTTTTTTCACTAATAAATTAAAAAAAAAAAAAAATATCAAATTAATTGCAATATGTAATAACATTCATACATAAATTAAGTACCACTGGCACGAGGGGGTACATACGCGTGATGTCACCGGTCGCTGACCACGCGTCCGGTGTGCGGTCACGGCTAGTGGGCCCACACGCGTACGGGGGATGCAATGTCTTAAGACGTTGTTACCACGTGCCCCTCAGACATATGTGTCTTATGCATGTATAGATAATTGGATCTGCTCTCTACTGTCTTGAGGTTTTTGTTAAACTTTTTTAACCGTCATTTAGATTAAATATGTACAGTCGCCTCCAGAACTCGTCTGGCACCCTAAAGGCTAGAATCGCTTACAACAGATTCCAAATTTAAAGACAAACATCATCGGTTATCTTTTTCTATCAAGTCTAATATATTTAAATACTAAAATTCCGAATATCAAATATTTATTGCCACGTATACAATTTTCAATAGATTACATAATAATTTAATTGCACAAATATATATGAGTACTATAAACGAAGAGTAGTTCTTTATCTAGCAAATGAATTTCAAAATATCTGTCTTTGTTTGATACATGGAGAAATGATTTAAATATTATAATAATCAAATGGGAGGAGCCTACTAAGTTTGTGATAAACGAAAATGAATACAAACTGCAAGACCATTAATGCAGGCGACTGTACCTACATAGGTAGTAAGGTACTTATGCATATTTAAGTAAAAATTAACATATGAAATGTGGTTCAGAAACTAAAAGAACTAACTATATTTTGTTGATTTAGAATACGCTTTTCAAAAAATACTTGTAAAATGTATTAGAAGTTCATAAATGTATGTATATATAGATACTATACTGCCGTGCTTGGGTAAAAGGCAGTAAAAGAAGTTTACTGCCTTTTAGTAATTTTGATGCTATTGGATTTTTCAGACGATTTTCTACATATTAATCAGTAAGAATGTTATTTCAATAGAATATTCATTTTTTAAGTTTATCGAATATATTAAATAGTTACTCTTCCTGAATAAAAAAGCAGTAAAATCATTTTTTAACATAAAAATGCAATAATTTTTAAACTATACTGCTTTTATCCACTGAAAAATATACGTACAATATTCACAATCATTTCAAGTTCTTATAATTTGGAAAAGACAGTTATCAAAAATTATCTACTTCAAATAAATAATACAGGAAATTGTTTTCTTTTTTACTTATTTTTCAATCACTTTATAATTATTAAATGTCATAAAAATTAATTTTTCGTTATATATATGTTCAACAAAGATCAATAAATGTTAAATATTATTTAAAAATTCTAATTCGATAGTCATTAGACAAAGATTATTGTATTACTAACTTTTATTTTGATCTCAATAAAACACATTGGAATAAAACTGAATTTTTATTCTGCATTAATGCATTTTACCTAAAACTATTTAAATAATTAAAACAATGGAAAAAAGCAGTATTTCTGTTTTACACATCTTACTGCTTTTAAATTTCCAGAAATAAAAAACAGTAAGTCATTCAATTTAGGCATTTTGATGAATTGTAAACAAAATTTACACTCAAATGACTTATAATGAAGTCATGTAACTTATCATTGGTCGCTAAATAAATTTTATGAAAAAAAATATAATAATTCAGTTTAAAAAAAATCCAAAACTTAGAGTTCAGTTTTCTTCGTATTTTTTACATCTTACTGCACTTTACCTAAGCACGGCAGTATAGGTAATTTAAACCAAAATCAGACGAATTATGTAATGTCAACATTTTTACTGTACTGAAAGCTTCTAGTTGAAAATGATTAAAAACGCATTTACAGCAATTATAAAAAAATGTGTACCTCTAAAACGCAGGACCTAAGTATGCTGAGTATAAATATAAATAGCACTGCTGTATAGTCATTAAATACTAATTAAAAAAATTGGAAAAATTGAAAAAGTGTCATTTATTTTCCGTTAAGTAATGCAAATGGAACATCCGAAAATGATATATACCTGTTTAGTGTCTTAAACAGTTTCACTATTTTCACCATCAGTACATCACAGGTTCGTTTAAATGACATGAACAAAATTATCGTACCACTCAGTCGATAACTGCATCGATGTCCAAATTCACATACAGAGCGTGATATTACCGACCGGACAAAGGGCTTGTGTTTTTGACAGGGCTTTAATAAAGTCCATTGAAAATGCATCCAATTGAAGTTTGACCTTCTACAATCGGTCAGTCATTAGATGTTTATAATTACTGTGTACAACGTGCACACTAAATGTCTGGTTGACTGTAAACCGTATATTATATTCGCTAGCGACAGCTCCGACAAACTCACGTAAATGAAGTGAAAAATTTACTAACGTATAGCCATGGAGAGTAATATATTCATAAATAAATGTCTCGTCTGAATATACATAACCATAAATCAGTCGCATTTAATATTTATCTTAATGAATTCAATTTTTTTATTATAGGTACATAAAAAGTATATATTAATTTGATTATAGTTGATAGTGTATTGATTAAATCAATCAATTTCGAATCAGAAAAAGGTAGAGGAACACTATACTCTTTAATAAATTAAAACGAATGAAATCATTTTTAAATGTTCTATATTTTGGTGTAGCCTATTAGTAACATTAAAATTAAATTATTTTCTTAATTCTAACATAACCAATGAAAAGAAACCCCAAAAAATACAGTGCAACCTCGTTTTATAATATTTAATGTTTAGTTGAATATACAGGGCTACCTACTCAAATGTAAGGACTGTCATTTATTTGTATATAAATGCGTTCACGATGAAAGGAACAAATTCGTTTAAAATTCAGGTCATTATTTTGTGGAAAAACGCTCAGATCCGTCGATTAGTATTTTTAGTTGCGGATTTTTTGACATAATAAAATTGTATACAGGGTGTCTCAAGAAGAACATATGCAGTCATCATTGATTTTTTATAATGGAACCCCCTGTATATTATACCATTTTTGAATTGTACGATAAATTCTGAACACTTTTTGTAAACATAGGTACCATATCTCTAAAATCATCGGTTTTCGGAATAATGACGTTTTATTGATAAATGAAATGAAATGATTGATAAATGAAAAAAAATTTATGAACTTTAATAATAAAACATACAAATGAAATAATAACAATTGGTTTATAATAAATGTTCAAGGTGTATTTGCTCAATTTAAACATTTTATTTAATTCCTTGCGTGTGTTTCAAAATATCAATTTTCAAATGTCATTATTCCGAAAACCACTGATTTTAGAGATATGATATGCTGTACAAAAAGTGTTCAAAATTTATCGTATAATTAAAAAATGGCATAATATATAGGGTGTTCCATTTAAAAAAATCAATGATGACTGCATAACTGCATTTGTTTTTCCTGAGACACCATACAATTTTCTTATGTTAAAAAATCAGCAACTAAAAATACTAATCGACAGGTCCGAGCGTTTTACCACAAAATAATTACCTGGATTTTAAACGAATTTGTTTCTTTCATCGTGAACGCGCACTGTATATACATAATAATCAATTATATCAAACAAAATAAACGGTTCAATGGGAAATTCAAGCATAATTATTATTTCTTTTTCATCATGTCTTCATAGCTATGACGTCATGAAACCTAATCCATACTAATATTATAAATACGAAAGTAACTCTGTCTATCTGTTATCTCTTTACGACGAATCCGCTGAATCGATCTTGATGAAATTTAGTAGGGAGATAGCTTGCATCCTGAAGAAGGACATATGCTACTTTGTATCCCGAAAAATTGATTAGATAAAACACTAGAAATTCCAGGCGGATGAAGTCGTGGGTAACTATACTAGTATTATACATATAAAAGTGTGAAAATGTATTGTCATCCTAGATCTATAAATGTTCCAAATTTTAGCTCAATACCTCAAAACGTAAATTTAACGTAACAACTGAAATACGTTTTCGTACATACATATCATACTTATGATAACTTATGTATATACTTACATAGTAGTCAATAGTCAACTATGGGCTTCAGAAGTCGTCTGCCACCCTAAAAGTCAGAATCGCTTACAACAGATTCAAAAATATTAAGACAAACATCATTAGTTATCTTTTTATAGGCCGGAGCTTAAATAGTTACATCATTTTAAATAAAAACACAAATATACGTCCAAATACTGAAATTCGGAATATCAAATATTTATTGCCACAAAATTTACTTATACAATTTTCAAATAATAATTTAATCGCACAAATATATGTATATGAGTATACTGATTATAAACGATGAGTATTTCATTATCTAGCAAATGAATTTCAAAATATCTGTCTTTGTTTGGTACATTGTGAAATGATTTAAATATTATAATAATCAAATAGGAGCTTACTAAGTTAGTGATAAGTAAATTTGCATGATATCTGATCGACCACTTCTGCGTGCGACTCTACATACTTACATACAAATGTAATTTAAAAAACATGTAAAAACAGAAAAATTTGAAAGATTATGAAAAACTCTAATTTAGAATGAGCTACACACATAATTTTGTGAACTAAATACTAATTATGTAACCTATTTCAAAAATATCCGTTATTTAATTAAATTCTCAACATCAAGCATCTCGCAAAAACCATCGAACCTTGGACAGCCTAATAGCTCAATAGACAAAAGTCGCAAAACGAATGGCACTAACTCCAATTAGAAGTTAATTCAAGACAAACTAAAGAACAATTTAAAGAAATGATAGGTCCATGAGGGGGGCGGCGACACGGCCCATCCTTTACGGGGATCGGGTTGCAATCTGCCACCTGTTGTATACGCTTTTTTGCTCGCCTTCTTAATTATTCGTTATTAATAAGTGGATACCCCAACATGTTAGCATGGTTTTATACCTGGCGGAATAGAAATTGATATATATGTATGTATTTAGGTAGGTACATGCCTATACATTTCTATAAATAATAATTTATTTGTACTTTCTTATACCATGTATATGAAATATACATTAGTATAAGTATAGTGAAGACGATTTTTTTCGAACTCCGGATTTTGACGGAATTATCTATTTTGACCTTCCCTGAATCCATTCTGACTATTTTCGCCATGATGTCTGTGTGTCCGTCTGTCTGTCTGTCTGTCTGTAAGCGCTGTAACTCAAATACGACAAATCGTAGAAGGCTGATATTTTATATTTAAGATTAATTTTTGGCTGGGAAGAAAACGTTCTATTTTTGAAAACGATCTTTCAACCGGATACGGATGTTTACCTACGTCGATTTTTTAATTTTTCGAATTACTCTGAAACAGTGCAAAATAGAGAAAAATGGTCAAGTTAAAAAATGTAGGTAATATCTATATCTATAATTTATGTTCTGTTCATTTTTTTGTAAAAACGAATTAAAAAAAAAAAAATTATTATAATTCAAATGGTTCATAACAGAAGAGAAATATCTGCCATGAGTGTCATGGGACTTTCTTATACGTATTACAGAGATTGAACAGTGTGTGTATTTGCCGTAGGTAACATGGGACTTTCTTATACGTAATACTGAGAGTGAACTATGTAGGTGAATCTAAATAATTACATAAAAAAATTCTTTCTGGCTAAATCATAAATGTTGGAAAAAAATGTATGGGGAATAAATTATAGATAATAACATACTCGACATTTTTTATCTAAAATATTTTTTTCTTATTTCAAAACTAATTCAAAAATCCAAAAATTTACAAGAGTAAACATCCGTTTTCAGTTATTACGTTAAAAAAAATCACTTGTTATATAATGGAGAGAATAATATTACCTATATTATTCATTTTGTTTTATTTTGTTAGAAATGTTTTAATAAACAAAGAATCACGTATACAATTCACTGTTAGGTAAGGTTAGGTATAAGAAAGTCCCGTGGTTCCCAAGGCAGATATTTTATTCTCAATTTAATGTTAAATTCTATTGTAAATTGCCTGTAAATTTTTTATTTATTTAGGTATATTATGTCTATCGAATCTTTAGACTTATTTCAGTGGCGTAAAAAGAATATTTTTTTTGAGGGGGGGGGGGGTGACAAAAGTTTTTGTCAAAAATAAATTAAATATTTTATGTTTCCAAATCATTTTAGTATATTTACATTATTTTCAGAAAGATAGATGCACACGCGTTTATGTGTATGATGTGTATGTACGTACGTGCGTGTCATTTTTGCCCTGCACGAAATCTCGCCAATAAAAAATGCTATTGACTTCGTTGAGGTGCCAATTGAAGAGTCTTGACGTGAATATGATTTGAAAGAAAAGATTTTTCGAAATTCAAAAGTAAATTTTAGTACTAAAGAATATTTTTCCAATGTTATTTAAATGGGAAACTGAATCCCCCTTTGCGACACCTCTTAAAATTGAATTACAGGGTAATTCTTCGGCAAGAATTTACCACTGTGGGGTTGGAGGAGGGGGGATTTTTTAATCTGTGTGTCATTATTACAAATACACGCATTATTTTTTTTATTCTACATGCATAAGATTTAAAAAAATCGACATAATTATACAGAAATACACCATTTAAAATGTAAAGAACAGAAATGTCCTTAATGATAGTACTACCATTTACCTTCACCTCAAAAACAATTTATATTATATTACAAAGATAGATAACGATCACAGACAAATATAAAAATATAAAACATTGAGGAGATCGCAGTGGCGGCCTAGCAAATCAATTCAAGGAGTCTAGCTTCTAATCTAAAATATTTTGTTTTTTTTTTAGTATTTCTGACGAGGACGCATTTGTACATTATTTATACCTTTTTTTTAATTTGAAGTGTAATTTTATAAATTTTTTTTAGGTTTTTTCTTTATAATATAAACTACGAAACATCGAACTGAATAATAAGACAATCATTGTTTCGAAGTTTCTAAGTTTAATATCAGATGCATAAACGTCTTTCATATACACATGTCAAGAAATGTTATTTTTTTGATAACTAAATGGAAAAATAAACAATTTTGTCTTTTACCTATGCTTGCACCATTCTAAATTTAAGTTTACTATTATTTTATTTTGATCCAAATTGATAAAAAGACGTATTAATTGTTAGTTTTTCTGAATTTGCATTATGTTAAAGGTCAAAGTCACGAGCAATTAATATGTGATTGTTAATACGTGAATATATAATTTATTGAAGGTCTGAAATTACATAAATAATTATTATCACTCGAATGATAATTAAGTATTTTGAATGCATATATGCATTTCTTATATTCATTTCAATAAATTGTAATATATTAATATTTAAATCTCTGTTTATACATTCTAATATTTTTATTATGTCGTTTTATAAATAATCTAAACCAATTTTTTATAGTTTTTTTTATATCAGTCTGTCAGTTTATTTGTTCCAACTTGGTATAAAAACTACTTAACTGATTTTGATGTACTTTCTTTGTTCAAAAGGCTAATACTTTAAACTTAGTTTATATCAGGCCACCTTTACACAAACGGCAGATATTTTTTAATAAAAATACATGTATGTATATTAGAGTGGTCCTTAAATGGGGTTGGGACGAATTTTGATTGGGCCGCCCCCAAACCAGCTCCAAATAATTCAAATAAATGTGGAAATAGTTTCAGCTTTCTATCTTAAAAATTGGTTATTAACAGAGGAGGGTAATTTTCTCATTAAAAATAAACTTTTTCGATTTTTCAAAAACCAGCGTACTAGAGCGTCTTAAACCCCTTCTAAAAATCTAGAATACGCATGAATGCATTCCTTTTACTCATATTCTATATCTAGATGGATAAATTAAACTTGTGATTCAACGTTGACAGCTATTTGGGTCATTGGGTCATTCCATCAAGAACAATGAAAATATTGATCTTAAATAAAGAACTGTGATTCTAGGATTAAAATGAAAAAAAATGGGTCCCGCCAGTTAGAAAGTAATATGGAAATATCTTTTTTAATTTTAGAATCAAAATTTTTTATTTCAAGATCAATATTTTCATTGGCAAACGTTTTTCTAACAAAATGATCCAGAAATTATAGATTAAAAAAATAATTATTTTAATGGAATGACCTATATAGCTGTCAACGTTGAATAACATGTTTAATTTATCCGTCTAGATATGGAATATGAGTAAAAAGAATACATTCATGAGTATTCTAGATTTTTAGAAGGAGTTTAAGACGCTCTAGTATGCAGGTTTTTGAAAAATCGAAAAAGTTTATTTTAAATGAGAAAATCACCCCCCTCTGGTAATGGCCAATTTTTAAGATAGAGAGCTGAAACTTTTCCAACATTTTTAAAAATTATTTGGAGCTCATTTGGGCGGCGGTCCAGTCTAAATTCGCCCTAAACCAATCTAAGGAATGTATATACTAATCAACCAATAATTTATATTGAATATAGTCATTTACTTAAAGCAATAAAAAATGATTATCTTCGAAATATAGTTTAATTTTCGACATATTTGTATGAAATAAGGATTTTCTTCTCTCAATGCATTTTTTTTTAATTATTAAAAAAATTAACAATATGTTTAAAAAATGTTGGTGAATTAAAACCAGGGCTTCGAACCGGAACTGAACCGAAAACCGAAAACCGGAAAAACCGTTATTTTTTGCCGGAACGAAAACCGGAACAGAACCGAAATAAAAATATCGGTTTTTACGGTTCAGTACATGTTAAAATACGCACGTTAACATAATCTTATTTCCCACTTCAGTTGTCGTTCGAATTATCATACAAGTACCATAAAATGTTCTAAATTATGGTAGAAAAAATGTTTATAATACAAATAATTTTTTTTAAATTAATTAATTATCGGAGCTGAACCGAAAACCAAAAAAAACCGTTATTTTTTGCGGAACGAAAACCGGAACCGAACCGAAATATATTTTTTTACTCGAACCGGATCGAAAACCGAAACGAAAAAAATAACGGTTCGAAGCCCTGATTAAAACCAACGTCATTGCCGGTTGGGATGTAATACCTAAGTTCTTACAGGAGCTTGTCGCGTCGGCATTCACCGGTTTTGTAATACACGCAGACAACACCGAGGGTAAATATTAGTATACTATAATACGATTACTTTGCTCATAATATACACCCCACCACTGTGAGACAGTGTCATAAAGCAGAAAGTACTACACATGTGTCTATATATTTTAACCGCATAACATTAAATATACATAAAGCCAGTATTACTTTTGTCGGACGTCCGAGTCTTATCAGAAATCTTCAGGTATTGTTCGAGCTATCACCTGGGAGCATTAGCGTTGTAATAAAACACGACAATCAGCCGTGGGGTGGGTGGGCTGTTAAGGGTAACCACCGTTGGGAGTATGAGGTCTCTGCGGTGTCCTCGCGTGGAACGGAATCGAACACGCGACCCACTAGAACTAATACGTAGTGTAATGTAATATGTGTACATATAGACGTGTTATTTTATTGTAATGAGAATAGCGATTATGTGATTGGTTTTTTATTATTTTTGCAATACGGTTTTAGTAGTATTTATGATATATTACCTGGACAATGATGCCTTCTAATTGTTTTTAAATATACATAAAATAAATAATTATGGTATTTTTATCTATGGGATTAATACAGTAAAAGCAACGTTTTCAGTATAGGATATCTTCATAATGTTAAGGCTCTCATACACTTTTGGTTTGAAACAGCATAGTTCAAACTGAGAATGTTTATAAGACAACCCGAACAAAATATTATATTATCCAGCCAAAAATCAAAAAGTACTAACAAGGGAACCTTTTCAAGTGACAAAATCGTATCAGAGGGGGGTCACGGATAGTAAGAAAAAATTATTTAAACTGCGGTAAAACGGTTAAAGTGTGAAAAATAGTCGTATATTTCAAATGACTCAGAAGTTAATGAAGTTCTAAAAAATAATAGTACAAAATTTTCATGATTTTTATGCTCTTTCGAATGACAATAGTCGAAATTTTTTTTTATTACGTTAGCGATAAGAAAAGTATTGATTATAGTTGAAAAGTGACCAATTTAGAAGGATATTTACATTTCAAGATCTCTAGAAACCAGTAAAAAGATTTTTTATTGCAAATAAGTATAGAAAAGTTTGTATTAGTAATGATGGTTCACTTTTTCGAATTTCGGCTGTTGTCAATCGAAAGAATATAAAAAATCATGAAAATTTTGTACTATAATTTTTTTTAAATCTTTAATAGTTTCAGTTATTTGAAATATATGATTATTTTGCACATTTTCATAGGGATATTTCATCCCCTTAAACCGTTTTACCGCAGCTTAAATAATTTTTTCTTACAACCCCTGACCCCTCTAACTATATACAAAATTTGAATTCGATACGATTTTACCATTTGAAAAGGTTCCCTTGTTAGATACCTATTTATTAAAATAAGTATTATATAATAAAACAACAAATATTAGGATGTCTTATAATTAAAAAAATATACGTCTATAAATACTTATCATATATTATTAAAATAGAATAACGTAAGTAGTTTTTAATCGAAAACCATATCTATATACAGTAATTAAGAGAATAAAAATGTGGCAGCTCTAAATATAACTGTCACAATATTATTTCTCACAGGGGTTATGTTAGTGTGTAGTTGCAGCTTGTTTCTGCAGTTCTAAAAATGAAAATTGCAGTTGTAAAAGTCAATTTGTGTAGTTGAAAATTATAAAATATATTATATGCATATGTAGTGTAAAAAATATACTACAAAAATTACAAATAGAAAGCAAAAAAAAGGAAAATGTGTAGTAAAATTTTCTTAAAATAACCCCTGATTCCTCACCACGTCTTCTATAGAATACAGGTTAGGTATCATTCGAAAGGTCTTAGTTTTAATTTGTGTCTTTTAGTAATTACAATATTTTTCTTTTATCATTTTACGTGTTTTTCAGTCAAGCAGTAGGTAACTTTGGTTGCTAATAGAGGTGTACCGGAACCGGATTTTTTTTTCAAAAAATTCAATTTCAATTAATAATAATAATTAAAATGTATTGTTTCTACATAAATTATTATCTTAAATTAATAAACCATTATTTTATATGGTATTTTTAAAATAGTAGAGGCGTAGAGTCCTACATTATATTATAAAAAATATTCTTTTTTACAAATCTTGTAATTTTTATATGTAGTTTCGTAAGATCGATTGTTTTAAATTGTTTGTATACAATACGTTCTTCTTGATTGAATCTAATTAAATTTCTAGTGTCAAATTATAAATTTGATAAATCACAAACAGCATCTAGACATATTCACAATAGAGAAGATGGTATAAATTTTTATAGATAAAAGAATGCCTACTGCTCGAAATTAAAGCATCAATATATTACTATTTATAGTGCATGTAAACAATACTGTATTATCTTAATACTATTAGCTAAGTTCAGATAGATTGCATCAGTCTATTCGGAGAGGTTATTCTCGGAGACAGGAAATGTTTTTGAGGAAAACATATGTAGGGCTACAGTTTTATTAAAAAATTCAGAAAAAGTTTTATTTTTACACCATACCAATTAGAAATTTTCGAATATCTTTGATATACAGGGAGAGTTATATCATGAAAGTGGAACAAATTTGAACAGTTTAAGTATTAAGAAAAACATTTCAAGCAAAAAAGTTCATATAAACATGAATGAATTTGAATAAAAACAAAGATTTATTGATACTTTACCAAAACTTTTTTACAAACTAAATAAAAAAAGTCAAATACAACCCTTACCACACGTAGTTGTCTCCAGAGATAGGTGTTAGCGATCAATGCTGTGTCTTTAACAGTGCTGGCGTGCTATCGGCGCGGCGCGGTGGCCGGCATGCGATCAGGCGGGCGGCGCGGCGTGACTCTCCCATTTGGTCACGCGTCCACAGCCTACTCAATGTTCTTTTCACAAACCACATTTTTCTTCTGTTTTATATTATAAAAATTTTACGTGGAAATGAAGTAATTGGAATGATTGTGTAAGAAAATATGTTCTACCTTATAATAATATTTATATTTGTTAATGAATTATTTTACTTCCCATTAGTAAACCGGAATTTTGAGCAAATTGAGGCAGTTTTATCAATAAAACAAACTATTTAAATTGAGATGAATAAGATTTTTATAAGAAGTAAGTTTGGTGGAAAAAACTTAAAAGTTTGAAAATGATTGATACCTATAGATACTAATTTCCAATCTGAAATCTAAATCCTTTAGCTAGACATATTTGTCAAATTTTTATATTTAATAAGTTATTGGTAAAAAATTGTATTTTACTTAAAAATAACTGAAGCAGAGGAAGGTCAAGTTTACCTCTTTATTAAATCAATTACCAAAGTCCGCAAATATAGTTTTTTTCAATTATAGCCTTTTATTTTGTTTATATTTTTTTCCCAGTAATGGATAAAGTAATACCAATAATGAGCACCCAGTGATGGATACTTGCTAATGATTACAAAATGATATGTAGTATGACACAAAAGTTATAAAATAAAGAATCCTAAAATTTTAAACAATGTAAAACATATGCTATGATAATATAATAATTAATAAATATATAACATTAATAATTATTTTAAATGTCCACTATTTTGACACCCATTCGGCTCAAATTAAGCAGTTTTACTGTTAAGTGTCTCTATAGATTATGATTCATTAATGGCAGCAATCAAATATCAAATTTTTTTGTTAATTTAGTATATTTAATTAAACAAGAATCTAAGACTGGTGCCAGTACCTTATACACATTTTTGGTTTTATTGATATTTACATTTAAAAAGAAAATTTGTTTGGGAAGGTTTGTATTGTACACTTTAAGAGTTTAGGGTGTCTACTTTAGGGAAGACTATACAGTAGGTATATGGTAACAGAGATTTTTTTTTTTTAGAAATTATTGTTTTTAAATTCTATTATAAATTCATTATTTAAACAGTTTCAAAACTAAATAAGTAAAATATTTCATTTTAAATTTTAAATACTTACTATATTTTAAATTAAAAACTACAACTTTATTATAATTATAATTACCAACCCAAAAATCATAAATCCATAAATATTCATTCCATCAACAAACGCACTAACAACTGTCGGAATAAATCAGGTGGTAGTAGGTGGCACTAATCTGGTGTATTGTTCGCGGCGCGTGTACGAAGACGGTCGCGTGTCGATGTCGCCGCGATAGAAGCGCCGTTGCGACTTATTAAATATTTAGTTTATCAGATAACGCGGGCGGCGCGAGATGCCAGATAAGACATACATCGTCCATTTCGTTTATTATAGACGTATTAACTGTAATTTCTTTGTCGGGTATAAAGACACATCGATATTCGTGTACGTACAGGTAAATATATGCCTTTGGAAATTACATGTATTAATGCTCATGAGGTTAGAATATACAGGATGACTATAAGGTCTTTGGACATACATTTGGGGATCATAATTAAGTAAAAATTTACAAAATATAATAAAACATATGTATGTGAATATTCCTATTAATGTCTCCATAGTATATACATATATAAATATATACAGGAAGTTCCAGATAACTTTTCCTGAGTAATTATTTAAGATACAGGTTTGGTTAAATAAGACGCTTTTTTTGTAAGAAATGAGTGAGTATTATGACATACACTTTTTTAAATTCTACTACATAAATCGAAAAATACAAAGGCTGTAGCCGGGTAGCAATGTAAAATCGGCCTCAACACGGATTCGGCTTATTTTTATTGTGAACGTTGCTCTTTATGTGAGCATTCTTATGCCCAATTATTAGCCTCCAAAAATTGACAGTTTTTGAAAAAAAAAATATTTTCAATTTTTCAAAAATATTTTTTTTCTAAGAATTTTTTTTTTGATTAAGTTCAAACTATGGTACAATGTAGAAGTTGAAAAGGTGCATATCAGGTAATATTTTCAAGAAGCTGCGCATACTCTATCAAGTAAAAAAAAAAAATTGAAATTTTGAAAAAAAAAATTTTTATGGTTGTGGTTGAGCGACAACTTCAGATATTTAATGAAATAATCTTCATACTTTAGTATTACACCCTACAAAGTCTGAAAAGAATCGAAGTGGTAGAACATACTTAAAAAAAATTAAAATCATTGGAAGTCAATATTAACATGTACAAATGCTATAGAAATAATGTAATATAAAAATAATATAAAAATGATATAAAAACAGTTATTTAAATAAAATTAACTCGAAATATTCAATAAAAACGCTTCTGTCTCTCACTGCCCGTTTGTCTTACCGTCTTGAACATACATACATTTCTTATGGTGATATACACATTACACATATAGTCTAGGCCACTTTACATGAAATAGAGTTTGTTGAAATAATTCGTATAACAAAGCTATTTCAATATACTTTTATTTCGTTGTTGGATTTCACTGGAAGAGGGGGTAGGTGCAAATATTTAATTTAATATAAGGGTAGTAAAACTACACGATGGATCACTAAATGTGTAATTTTGTATTTAAATAATATTAATATAAATGTATAATAATATAATATAATGCAATATAATAAAATATAAGAGATTTTTAGACGCCCCTAAAAAACCCTTGTACTTAAAAACGAATAATTTTGTTATTTTACATAATTCCACCTCACTTATTATTTTTAAGTTAAAGAAATACAATTAGAACAGTTGGTTTTAGATACTGGGTACATAGAAAGGGTTTTAATTGTATTTTGGGGAGAAAGAAAGCAAATTTTAAATTTCACATAAGGGTAGCATACAACAATTAAATATGTTAATTTTGTTCAAAAGCCTGCCAAAAATAAGAAAATTATGGTTTGGACGCCATATTGGTCGCCATCTTTCATATTTAACTTCCGGTCAATGTTTCGACTTGGTAACAGGGATTTTCGGATCAACAGGCCCAAAATACTCTTAATAGCTTTGTTTGCAAAATGTTAAACGAAATACTTCAAGAAACTCAATTTCATATAGTGGCTTGGAGTAAATGTGTATATCACCATAAGAAATGTTTGTATGTTCAAGACGGTAAGACAAACGGGTAGTGGGAGACAGAAGCGTTTTTATTAAATATTTCGAGTTAATTTTATTTAAATAACTGTTTTTGTATCATTTTTATATTATTTTTATATTACATTATTTCTATAGCATTTGTACATGTTAATATTGACTTCCAATGATTTTAATTTTTTTTAAGTATGTTCTACCACTTCGATTCTTTTCAGACTTTGTAGGGTGTTATACTAAAGTATGAAGATTATTTCATGAAATACCTGAAGTTGTCGCTCAACCACAACCAAAAAATTTTTTTTCAAAATTTCAATTTTTTTTTTTACTTGATAGAGTATGCGCAGCTTCTTGAAAATATTACCTGATATGCACCTTTTCAACTTCTACATTGTACCATAGTTTGAACTTAATCCAAAGAAAAAATTCTTAAAAAAAAAATATTTTTGAAAAATTGAAAATAATTTTTTTTTCAAAAACTATCAACTTTTGGAGGCTAATAATTGGGCATAAGAATGCTCACATAAAGAGCAACATTCACAATAAAAATTAGCCAAATCCGTGTTGAGGCCGATTTTACATTGCTACCCGGCTACAGCCTTTATTATATTCGCTAGGTACATATATTTTGCCATAGGTTCTTTTTGCTCCCACTTTCTTAGATTTTGGTGTTTCACTTTTCTTTTTCGAGCCCTAGCTTTAGTTTTTCATATATAGGCACAATATTGGTTATGGCATATTTGAACGTGTTTTTTACTCCACTAATTGTTTATAGATTTTATCAAACAATTTTCAAATCATCGACATATGTATGTATATAAAACATAACACAGTTCAGAACCGCTTAAGGGAGAAATTTGATAATTTTGGGAGTTATTATCTCAAAAACTAATTGTTTGATTTCATCCAGGGTTATTTTATTCTAAAGTATAAGTATATATTTCTTATGAATACATATCGACTGAAAGCGCTGCTGTCGTGGCTGGCGTAAAACATGCGGTTCCCAGAATTTGTAGCAGTTTGTTCATCTGAAACAAAAATTTCAAAGATTTTCTTAGAAATTAATGTATGATGGCTTTTGCTACGTAGGATTTTTAAACTTTATTAGTTTTTTTTTATCAAGCTAGAAGGGCCGGAATTTGTTATTGAAGAATGAATGTAACGTTCAATTAGACGCCATTTCGTGAAAAAAATTATTTTTTTAAATTCTACCTACTGGCCACATATACCCCTGATCTAAATTATGATTGTTTGATATTGGAAATCGATAACACTTATTAATACTAAATCCTGTATCAAATTTTATAACTGTATCACAATGGGTTCTCTAGATATTAAATAATTACTAACTTTTGCAATATTTTTGGAAGGCTGTAGCTCCCTCACGGAAAAATTCCGGACACAGGTTCACATAAAGTTTTTTGCTTAGAATTACATCCTCGATCTACTGTTAAAATTGTGTACACTAGTTTTACTTAGAATATAATAAACCTAGATGAAATCGAACAAATAGTTTTTGAGATAATTATTCCCAAAATTCACTTATTTTTTCTGCCGTCTAACTTATATGTTCCTCCTTAAAGAAAGTTTACTTTTTTACCTTCATCCTCAATCAAATGCAACTCATAACGCATAAAATCAACATGGCGTGAATAAGAAAAACAATCTTAATTTTTCCAAACCACCAGCACCATGAGATCAAGCAAGCGATGACGACGCCCGCCGACATAACGGCGTCGCCAACTCGATCCGTCGATGTTTGCACTGTTCTTATATTGAACGCATAAAGGCAGATGACGACTCGCGGTAAGTGTGCGTTAAATCTCACCACCTTTGGCTTTTTACGACATCGTCTGGCCAGCCGCCACTCTTAACGTGACATTACATCAACGCCATCAATGCACCCAACACACAAAATAAATCTTTATTGTCACAGATCTCTCGAGCTGATTTTATTAACGGTAAGGAACAAAATATATTAAGTTTGCTGATGCTTTGGTCGAATACAATATCGTACTGGGTCATTCGGATTAATGGGTATCGTGAAAATAGATATGTTTTAATCGTATTGGTTGGGTGATAATTTAATTGGTATTGTAATGAATTAATTTGATTGAATAACGGTTTTAATAACTATATTAAACCAATATCAAATTAGCTTTTAATGAATAAAGGTATATGTTACCACTTATCATTCTTTATGTTTATTTTATTGTTATATCAGATTTATGTTAATATTACAGAATTTTTTTTTTAATATCGTTATTTTAAATTAAATAGGATCTATAGTATAATAAAAAAACATCTGCTAATCTGTTAATTCACCAAAGGTAGTTAATTATTGAACAATTTAAATAAAACCCAATAAGGTGTTCAGATAAATTGGTTAACCATTTAATTTTTATACAATTTTACTAAAAAATATTAGTTCGAAATTTTTTAAGACGCGCCTGATTATTTTTTCGTATATTTTTAATTTTTTGACAATTTCAATCTAAATCTAAATGTAAGTATGCAAATGTCAAAATGACATTTAATATGTCAAAGTTAATATCAATTTAAAAACACAAATAACGATTCTTTAAAGCAAATTGAGATAAATCTTTATAAAGAATTATACAACAAATGTTGTAGACCTATATTATAGGAAATTAAACGCTCTATAATAAAGATTCTATAAAATTTTCACGTAACACATGTCGTTCTTGAGATATCTCGAAAAAATAAATATTTTGGAATGTGACTCCTCCCCCTTACACACGATTTTGATGATTTTGGGGACCGATTTTGATGAAATGGGACCGTTCTCAATCCAGACGCAACCATCCAACCAAGTTTCATTAATATCGGTTCAGTTGTTCATGAGTTACAAGAATTCAGAGAACAGACACACACACTTAGACACACAGACAGACAGACACGGAACAAAAAGTGTTGGTGTTGACCTGAAACGGACAGATAAATTTAAAATTTTGAAATCGGAGAACATTTTTTCTCATTTTAAAACGATCGCAAAGCTTCTCGTATCTTCGATATGGCGGGGAAACAAAAATTACAGTATCCTGATGGCCTACAGATTTACAAATAAGTATTGATATTACAATTTATTTCAATAATTCAGCTTCAACAAAGTAATACATACACAAATTCATATAGTCCTCGTTAAAAACTGCACCGCCCCAATCTTATCATTTAACCCTTTCGCAAAGACCCTAGTTTATATTTACATTGATTGCAGCAGCTCCTTAGGGTACCCATCCCATTAAGACTTCTTTCACAAACCTCCCTCGCCAGCTGCAAGCATCAGCTATCAACACAACCCCCTTACCCCACACCCCAATGTAACAGCAGCATAGACACAGTCGCCAGTGGTGGTCTCTGGTCAGATATGATGGATGGACTTTGCTAATCACGTCCAGTAAGTTTATACAAGTTGTGCAACTTTGTAACTCTGGGTTTAAAGGTGGCAGGAGTGAGGAGTTTGTTGAAAATGATTAAACTGTATTTAAAAATATAACGGAGGTCCAAATTTCACCTTCCGATTTAATTTAGTTATAAAACACAATTGTTCTGATTGTTATAACATGGATTATTATATAACAATCGACACAGTAACTACCAAAAAAAATTTGTGAGGACATAGGTAATATGGTTACTACAAAAATATCATTTTGAGGTGCATTTGGGGTTCAAAGTTTATTTCATCATGTCCTCGAAAAGATACATTTCTAGACTGTTACTATTTGCTTATACCTATATCATTTTTGACCCCTCTCTCCATCTTTGTCACTGTCTGCACACAAAAAGATATGTTTTAACATACGATACTCCAACATAATTTTTTTATTAATTACTTTTTTTCCAACAAATTTTTTTCTTCCAAATATACAAACCCAAAAAAAAAAAAATTTCAATAAATACAACTTTTTCTATGTGTTTTAGTCAACTTGAAGTGAATATAAGTGACTTTAATCGTTCTCAATGGCCGTAGTGGCTCATTACTTACCGGGCGTTATAAACCCCTCATTTTCCAGCTTTTTCAGATAAAACATATTTTTTTATTATTTTTCCTGGCAAACTACATGCATAAAGATACACATAAAAAAGTTACAATAATCAGAGATAATATTTATTATTATTATATTTTCTATAATAAAAAAAAGTGACATAGACACAGTTCTACCTTATTACCTGCTGCTTAGTTATTACTATGCTCCTAGTATTTTATTACAAAAACCATTTTCACGTTATGAAAGTATTAAATTTGATTTGGTATACATATACAATGTTAAAATAGGTTAAAAACACAACCAATTTTTCGCCATTGCATTGGTGAATTGAGTTTCACTACAATAGGGGTCAATCTGGATCTTGGCTTCTGGGTATAAGCTGCTTCGAACTCTTGTAAAAGAGCCCTGACGATTAAAAAATCGCCGCGACTTAAAACTTGTTTAATGGTCAATCTAATACATGATCTTGACTATTATGATGATATTTGATTGCAAACAAATGTTTCTATGTTGGAACATACTCAAAATTGATTTTTTTATACAAATATTAGCATAATGAATATACATTATACATATGTGAAAATTATTTGAAATTGGGCGAAAAAAATATTAAAATTACAAGAATGTATACACAAAAGATAAATATTTATACCATATATTATGAATTTAATTGATATCGATAAAATAAAATAAATACCAATCTTTGATAGGCTTTGATAAAAATAAGCAGAAATTAAAAACATTAATGTGAATCATTTTAATTGCTTTTTTACGGAAAATATATTTCACATAATTATCATACTTGGAGGGTTTGAGGTTGGTATTGATGTTTACATAAAATATATTTTTTTATAATTGTATCAGGAAACATTTAATAAAAAACGTGTTTGACAATGTTAAAGCGTTTAAATAATTCAAACATACAACAAATATAAAATTATGTAATATACATGTAAAATGTTTTTATTTATAAAATCATAAATCACTTCCAATAGGTTTTGATGAATAATATGCCCATTGTTTTGAAAATTAATTTTGTAAAAGTAATCCTTATTAATGAATTTGAGCTTGAAAATGTAACATATACATATATCATACATACATGAAATTACAAATACATGTAAAATGTGGTAAATTATAAATATTATGGATTTATTATTTAAATTGAATTTAAGAATATTTAATTCTATATTTCTGTAAATAAATTCGTATTATCAGCCTTAAAATATTGTATTTAACATATTTAACAAATAATTATTTTTTAATCTCTTTAGGATATCATGAAAATATATATACAGACAGTAAAATAATAAAAAAGCAATTGCCAGACGAGGATTACTGGGGGAAGTAAAATTACTTGGGGTGATCCGAATTTGAGACACTTACGAAACTAATTGATATCACATAAACTACATATATAGCCAGTATTCTGTCAACACCTGCTAACAAAAAATCTGCCTTGGGAACCACGGGACTTTCTTATAAGTAATCCTAACAGTGAATAGTATATTTATTAATTCTTATTTGATTAAAACATTTCTGACAAACTAACACTAATAAAATGAGAATATAGGTAGTATTATTCTCTCCATTATACATATAATAAAAACATGACCATGTTTCTCTATTTCGCACTGATTCAGAGTAATTCGAAAAATTCAAAAATCGACCTAGGTAGGTAAACATCCGTATCCAGTTGAAAGATCGTTTTCAAAAATAGGACGTTTTCTTCCCAGACAAAAATTAATCTTAAATATAAAATTTCACCCTTCTACGATTTGTCGTATTTGAGTTACAGCGCTTACAGACAGACAGACATCATGGCGAAAAAAGTAGGGCAAAATGGATAATTCCATCAAAATCCGGATTTCGAAAAGAATCGGCTTCACTATACTTATTTCTACTATATGTATGTATATTTCATATACATGGTATAAGAAAGTAAAAATTATTTGTTTATGTTATTCTAACTAAACAATGGATGTGACTGTGTCGGAATGCACAGCCGAGGGATTGGCGTGAATACGTGACGGTTGGGTTGAATAAAACTCAGATTAATGGATTGATACATCTTTAATTTTTTTGTTTGAATATTTGTAAAATGGACATAAAATGTTGTCGTCAACTTAGACATAAAGATAAAGACATAAAGAAATATATAACAAAACTAACTTTTTATTTTTTTATTCAGTTTAAATTAAAAACGTTAGATCGTAGATAATATATTCTAATATTCTGTTATTTTTTTTTCAATTCATTTGATTAATATTTACAAGCGCAATCGTGGACATACAAAATTTAATTTTTTGATGTTTTTGTATAATATTAAATTTATCACCCATTAAAAATGGTTAAATGTTACCTCGTAAATGTAATCGAGATCTACAATTTGAGACCAAAATCCTCGTGGTAGCTGCTCTGAGTGTCGAGATATACTGATTATAAATTTACGCTAGCGCACAAACTGATCTCTGCACGTTACATCAAGTTTCTGAAATGCCTACCCAGTATCTGGCGTGAAGCACTGGACGTTATTCATATCAAAATATCACTTTCAATAGTACTAATGTTTCAGTATTTTATCTTTCCTGTAAAAAAGCAAATATGTAGTTAGTAGAGGTATTATCAAATTGCTGGCGATAAATCAATAGTTTAATATTAAAAAATTAAAACAACATTAAAAATTCAAAGTTGATTTTAATTTTTACTTAATACTTTCACTAATCCATACTGTATATTTGTATAATTGAAATGTATGTTATGTATACGAACTCCAGTAAAGGTTTATTAAGGTATTAATAACAACGAAAATATCAACCAAGTCTGGAGTTTGTAGCATATTAATTTTTACGAGCGTTTGATAGCAATTTAGTTGATTGTTAAGACGTGTACGTAATTCTTTAAGTGAATTCCAAGAAACAGCAGGATCTAAGTGTATATTCCTGTTTGTGGGGTGAAAACTATTACCCATTTCTTCTTTTAATAGTTTTACTATTGCTGTGTAACTATATCCACGAGTTATTTGTTAAAGTATTGTATTTACATTTGGATTTATGTATGTAATAAAATGAAATTATATTATTTTAAATCTCGATGCTTTTTATGTACTTATGAATATAAGGTACTGGCACCAGTCTTGGATATAATCCCAGAAATGGTTATTTTTAAATTAAATGTACTGAATTAGAAATATTTGTTGATATTTGATTACTACCATTTCTGAATATTAATTTACACTTTTCCAAAAAATTAAAGGAACAAACAATTACAACTTTTTTTTTAGTGTTTTTTGAAGAGCTATATCTCTGTGAAAAATGGTCATATCGAAATAAAAAAAAGCATTTTATAGCTTCCAGTTTTGATAATTTTTTTCTAGTTACTGTTATCGCGCAATCATAAGAAATAGTGGGACACAAAAATTATCCTACTTTTTAATTTTTTTTAAGGGTCCACAGGCTTAGAATTTTTTTTTCAGTTAAACTAATGCATTAGTCAGTTAACTTGTTTATTCAGCTTTAATTTGTTGTATTTTTTGGTCCCTCTCAATTTTTTTTGCCGAGATATCTGACTTTAAATGAAAAATGATTCTTTTGTCTTTGATCATCAATATATCAGCAACTAATGATTAAATAGTAAATTTAAGGGCAGTTTTAAAAACTTGAATAAATTTCTTACAAGACTCTTTCATGACTTTATTAGAAAAAAAAAAATTTTATCCTCACCATTAGTTTGAAAAAGTACAAAAAAATGACTTTTTATAGTCTTTTAGTAAATCTACCGCTACTTTACAAATATTGATGGGAAGACTAATGTTGCCAGGTATTTTTACAGCTTAATTTACCCCTACAGAGATACAGCTCTTCAAAAAACACTAAAAAAAGTTGTAATTGTTTGTTCCTTTAATTTTTTGGATAAGTAAATAATATACATTTAACTGTCTTACAGCGTGATTTGATGACAATCGGCCAATAGGTGTCAAAATGGTGGACATTTAAACTAATTATTAGTGTAATTTATTAGTAATTATTATACTATCATATAAACTGCTTTACATTGTTTCAAATTTGACGATTCTGTCTTTTATATCTTTTGTGTCGTAGTACTTATCATTTTGTAATCATTAGCAAGTGTCCATTACTGCGTGCTCATTACTGGTTTTACTTCATCCATTACTGGAGAAAAAAACATAAACAAAATAAAATTCGATAATTTAAAAAACAAACTAGATATATGTATTTGCAAACATTGTTAATTAAATTGATTAAAAAAATGTTACTTGTTTTATTAGTAACATGAGTTCATGAGAATTACAAAAAAGCGAAGCCCGTCAATCATAAAAACAGTCAACCTTGTTCTTATAGCGGCCATTACTGATGTCAGTACCATATAAGTAGTATATGAAGTAAAGTGAAGCCGAAATTTTCGATGTCGAGGTTTTGATTGAAAAATACGTTTTGATTTTCCTATAATCCATTTTAACTAACAAAACATAGAAAAATGAAATTTTATATTTAGAATCAATGTTCGTTGGGGAATAAAACTTAATATTTTTGAAAACAATCTGACAGCCAGAAGTGGATGTTTATTTTTTTAAATATTTTAAATGATTTTTGAAACGGTGTGTTATGCTCTAAGTGTGTTAATAAAACATGGGTATAAACAATATGGGATGAATGAATTTTTATTATTATTTAATTATACGTGTAGAAATTTCACTTATATGTAAGGGCATATCCGGTGCCTAGTAGAAAAAAGTGTTCATAATAAAATTTTTGTTATTTTGTATAGTTTATTTTCCAGTATTATGTTGTATCTCTTATCAATTAACCAGAAAAAAATGTATTATGTTTATAATTAAAAAAATCATATCTGAAAATAAGTTTCATAATAGGAAGAAATATGTTTAAAATAAAAGTTGCAGAAAACAGTATTTACTATAGTTAATGTTCCATTCATTTTTTCACATTATTTATCTACCTATAGATTTTGTTTATATAATTAGAAACACTTCGGTTTACTTGCACTAGTACTTATAAGAAAGTCCCTTAAAGAAACTGTTAGAAAAGTGAACATAATTATTTTGATTTCTAGAGTCTAGACGACTATATAATATGTTCTTTATTGTAAATTTCGAACTTATAATATTTAAAACTAACAATAAGAATTGTTCAATATAATTTGTATTTAAATCTTTCTAACTAATGAATATATCGATTGATTATATTTAAGACAAGGGAGGGTTCTGGCTTGGGGACAACTGTCAACGCAACCCGCCGTGTTAATAAATCTTACACTGACCACACGTCACTCATCCCTCAACTGTTCACCCACGCATTCTGTCTTTCTTCCACCCCCACAATGAAGACAAGGGAGACAACAAAATAAGTCAATTACGCTGCAATGACTATGGAAATTTTTATGTGTGATTTCTATCAGGTTTTTAGCTAATGTAGTATTGCGTTTCATATCATTATCATTATTTATTTTAGTTCTTTTACTAGCAAAACTTACTTTCATATAAACCTCTATAATTCTCCTAACAATAAGTGTATTTAGAAAATGATATAATCGTATCAATTGTGGTGTAAAATAATGTTTTAAAATTGAAATAATTTAATACACTTGTGAAAGGTGGAATCTAATCGGTGAAAAACATTATTATGTTTTAAAATCGTACTTGACATCGAACTTAATACTTTTAATTTGTATCTAGAATTCTACGTTCTTTTTATTCTAATGATAATGAATAATATAATAAATACTGCTATATTTAGAGCGATAAATATGCTTGTATTAAATTTTCTGTTAGGTTAAATTCAATTTTTTTCCTTAGAAAATAAATTCTAGCTTAATTAAAAAGTTATGACTGCTAATAGTCAAACATTTAAAAGGGTATAAGTTTACAAAGAGTCGTTAAATTAAAGACGCCAGTTGGTCAACAGAAATCCCTTGTTTGTTTCTTTACAGTTAATTAGTATCATCTTATGTCTTAAGGAAATTATTTTCAACTAATCATCGCCCTCTTTAGTTTCATTTTAATGACTGCTACCCTTTTTATAAAATAAATATGTTTAGTTCGTGTTAATAACATTTAAATAATTTTTGTAATATGAACTAATAATATAAGTTGATATCATTCTCAATACAATAAATAAACGATCAATAATTTTTGAAATTAAAAAAATATCTACCAAGTAAATGCACACTGCTTCCTCGTGCTAAATTTATCAAAGGTAGTTAATGATTGAACAATTTAAATAAAAACTGATAAAGTGTTCAGATAAAGTGTTCAGATAAATTGCCTGGCATTGGTTAACCATTTAATTTTCATACAATTTTACTAAAAAATATTAATTCGAAATTTTTCTTAAGACGCATCTGATTATTTTTTCGTATATTTTTAATTTCTCGACAATTTGAATCAAAATCTAAATATATACAAAAAAAAGTAAATATTAATTTAAAAATAAATGAATGACGATTTTTTAAAGCAAATTAAGATAAATCTTTGTATGGGAATATTTTACAACATACATACGTTGTAGACCTATATTATAGGAAATTAAATGCTCTACAAAAAAGATTCTATAAAATTTCCCCCTTACACACGATTTTGATGATTTCGACAGACAGATAGACACGGAACGAAAAGTGTTTGTTTTGACCTGAAACGGAAAGATCAATTAAAATTTTGAAATCGGAGAACAATTTTTATATTTTTTGTCTCATTTTAAAACGATCACAAAGCTTCTCGTATCTTTGATATTGCGAGGAATCAAAATAAAGTGAAAAATAGAAGCAAACAAGTAAACAATGCAAAATCTGAAAATGTATTTAGATTTTTTTGTAATTTTTAATTTCCACTTTTTAATTAGTTAATATTTACTAAAATTATTACAATTTTTAGTAAATTTATAATTAAAATTTTTAGAAGGTATATTCTGTATTTAATTACTGGTGTAATATTATTGATCGAAATTGTGTGTTGATAAAATTGAACAATATCACTTAAACCATGGGTTAAATAACAATATCCTATATTCCAATACATTAAACATATGTTAATACACATCAAAACAGACATATTCTAAGTGTTAAGATTTATTTGAGCATAGTGATCATAATTATTGAATGTTATATTAAAGAGAGCTAAACTCAATCTATTGAAATATTCTAGTGCGATCTATTATTATCCCTAAACGGTTGTTGAAATTAATCTGTAAATTAGTAATACTGTATTTTAGGGTTATAAATGCCGACCATGAAACTAAGATTAATTATAAATAGAGAGGGTCACATTGCATCGTAATATGTATATCGTATGTGATCTGGAATGATTTGTTTGTGAAACACAAACACACACACTAACTAATAATACTATTGTTGTAATAATTTAAAACCCACAACATTTACTATTATAATACACAGACTTAGTACCTATTATCCTATTTGTTAATTTAAATATATATCTACCTACTTATAAATCACATGTTGTATTTAAACATACATAGATATGAAAAAACTACATATTATAAAACGCAACGTCTCTCTGTATGTGTGTCTGTCCGTTTGTGCGCTTTTCACTCGATAGCCATTTATTCGATTTACGTGTTTTTTAAAAATACATAGATAGAAATGTTCTCTGGCCAGGTTTTAGTATATGTTTTGTTACGTTAGGGAACATAATGAATAAGCAGTGACGATAATAGTAAATCAAGTCGGAAAAAGTGCACTCTTTTGCAATACGCTGCCTAAACCGTTAAATATTGAACAAAATATTGTAGTAAAGAATTGTGTAGAATAAAATGACTTAAAATAAACTCCGCGATTCCATATATCTAAATTTTATATCTAGTCGACCGAAGGCGCGGGCACATAAAAACAGAAATATGTTATATGCATATTTTTCGTTTGATTTATACTTCACATTAGAGCTGCAGCTTGATCATATATTTTCGACTTAACCGGCAAGACCGAGATAACTCTTTCTGTCCCATACTAATCGAAAGTACATTAGTTGACAATACTTTAGACAAAAATTACCCAAAATTACTGCGTCGGAACACATCCAAATGGGGCTTCACAGTACGCGTCTCTAACGCGACGTTTTAAACGCTTTTTCCACTGATTTAATTATGAAATTTGAAATCTTTTGTAATATACTCATTAGGCATACATCAGGCTTCAAGAATATATAAACATATATATAAAAAATGTTGTTTAAAACTAAAAAAATGGGACTTAAAGGATGATTTCTGGAATTTTTGGGGGATTTTTTGAAGACAATTTTAGTTATTAGTTACTATTCTGTGAAAAGTATGAACCTTATACAAAAATGTTTCAAATAAAAGTTGTAGAACATACATTCCTGAACAAAACAAGCGGTTGCTCATTTATGTGCGATTAAAATTGTCGTACTTAGAGTAAATTATAGCAAACCGTACAAAACATTTAATTGACAAATATTTTTAAAATTTTTATTAGAAAATCATATAAACTTACACCCATTAATAATATCAAACAAAATATAATATTTACGAGATATGTAAGGTTTTATAGTACATTGACAAGGTGTAACTAGGACACAAAGCTTACCAAAATTACTTCATGTATCAACCCCTAAAATCGAAAAACCACCCCCAAAACATTACTCGCCACTAGTTTCAGGTAATTATCTCGATAGTGACCACTGATGGGAGAAATTTTTACTAAACTTAATTTATAAAGAAGGAAATTTTAGATAATAATCGGTAATTATATTTTACATTTATGCATTAAGTAAAGCAGAATAAATATATTTACGTATTGCATTAACACCTTAACCTTACATTCGCGACAGAATAAGTAAGCCCATGTTATATAATATATGTAAGCCCATGTTATATAATATATTCGAATGTATATCAGTTGAGAATACTTCGGACAAAAATTACTCAAAATTACAGTGCCGGAACATAATATAATAGGGTCATCAATGTACGCGACTCGTGTAAAATGTTTTAATCGCTTTTTTCACTGATTTATTTAAGAAATTCGAAATATATTGCAATGCACTCATTTGGCAGACATCAGGCTACAAGAATAATAAACACATATATCAAATATTTTGTTAAAATAAAGAAAATGACATTAAAAACATGAAATTAGAAATTTTTTCTGATTTTCCGCGAATATGTTATTTTTGGAAGATTTTTATAGACAATTTTAATTATAAGATACTATTAATATGTGACACGTATGAACCTTTTAAAAAAGTGCTTCAAGTAAAAGTTGTAGAACATATACGAGTACACATCAAAAAACAAGTGGTAGTTCATTAATTACAACAAACCGTACAAAACATTCAATCGACAAATATTTTCAAATTTATATTAGAAAAACTTATTTTTACATTGACAAGGTGTAAGTGTAACTTAAGTTTAATTTTAAAATAACAAGTCGTCTTATTGATTTTGTGTAGTGACATATTAAAAGAAAAAATACATCTGTATCAGGAAATCGTACTACTACAAATAATATTGAATATTGATTGCACACGTAATTTATATATAACATAATCCGTATATGTGTTTCTGTTTGATTTGAAGATAAAATATCCGAGTCCTGTGAACCTGTGTTGATAATTTCTTTTGTTACAAGACGATTGGCGTAACCACCAGCTAGGTAAACTTTCTTAGTTCGATGTTTAATAGAAGTTAGGTTGATATATTGCTATATATAATTGCACACAAATAAAACTAATGCGTGTTTATTTTCATATTTTAACAAAATATTTAATATACTATGTGTTTATTATTCTTGAAGCCTGATGTCTGCCAAATGAGTATATTGCAATAGATTTCGAATTTCTTAAATAAATCAGTGAAAAAAGCGATTAAAACATTTTACGCGAGTCGCGTACATTGAAGACCCTATTATATTATGTTCCGGCACTGTAATTTTGAGTAATTTTTGTCCGAAGTATTCTCAACTGATATACATTCGAATATATTATATAACATGAGCTTACATATATTATATAACATGGGCTTGCTTATTCTGTCGCGAATGTAAGGTTAAGGTGTTAATGCAATACGTAAATATATTTATTCTGCTTTACTTAATGCATAAATGTAAAATATAATTACCGATTATTATCTAAAATTTCCTTCTCTATAAATTAAGTTTAGTAAAAATTTCTCCCATCAGTGGTCACTATCGAGATAATTACCTGAAACTAGTGGCGAGTAATGTTTTGGGGGTGGTTTTTCGATTTTAGGGGTTGATACATGAAGTAATTTTGGTAAGCTTTGTGTCCTAGTTACACCTTGTCAATGTACTATAAAACCTTACATATCTCGTAAATATTATATTTTGTTTGATATTATTAATGGGTGTAAGTTTATATGATTTTCTAATAAAAATTTTAAAAATATTTGTCAATTAAATGTTTTGTACGGTTTGCTATAATTTACTCTAAGTACGACAATTTTAATCGCACATAAATGAGCAACCGCTTGTTTTGTTCAGGAATGTATGTTCTACAACTTTTATTTGAAACATTTTTGTATAAGGTTCATACTTTTCACAGAATAGTAACTAATAACTAAAATTGTCTTCAAAAAATCCCCCAAAAATTCCAGAAATCATCCTTTAAGTCCCATTTTTTTAGTTTTAAACAACATTTTTTATATATATGTTTATATATTCTTGAAGCCTGATGTATGCCTAATGAGTATATTACAAAAGATTTCAAATTTCATAATTAAATCAGTGGAAAAAGCGTTTAAAACGTCGCGTTAGAGACGCGTACTGTGAAGCCCCATTTGGATGTGTTCCGACGCAGTAATGTTGGGTAATTTTTGTCCAAAGTATTGTCAACTAATGTACTTTCGATTAGTATGGGACAGAAAGAGTTATCTCGATCTTGCCGGTTACTCGCGTTCTAAGCGACTTTTACGGTTTGAGTTGCAGCACTACATGTTTAGTCACAAATTAAAAAAATACATTTTTGAAATTGTAAAAAAAATTGTAATAATTTATGCCAGTTTGACTTGTTATATCGTTCAACTAATAAAAAAAAGCAACAAATTAATTACTGGAAAATAGAGACACAAAAAAACTAATACCAAATATTTTACTCTACACGTGTTTCCACATCACAAGAAATCCTCATTAGAGGAGCGTTATAATTCAGTCTGGAACTATTAGGTTCCTAATGGCATTATTTCATTTAGTAAAAAATATATTATTCTATTTAATATTACGCCTATAAAGCCTATTTTCCTTAAACATAAATCCTAGATATATTCCCTTAATATGGTGGTTAGAGATGGATTAAATAATACGCAATATTTAACGTGTAAAGGGGCGTAGATTATAATAAGCAGGTGAATGGCACTTTAAATTTATATATTTAATTGTATTTACAATTTCGGTGATATTTAATTCTCGTCTTCAACTGCACTATGAAATCGAAACGTTTATGGATAATGGGAAACACAGTTTAAAGTTTTCACAATACACATATAAATAAATATAACTTAAATTTCACTCATGTCAGTATAACATAACTATAATAGTGTATAATTTCGGAGCGGTTTTGTTTGTTTCTTTTTTAATGAATAGGTACGTTCTCTGGTCAGGTTACAGGCTATATTTTGTTACATTAGATAACATAACAACTAAGCAGTGACGATATTAGTAAATCAAGTCGGAAAAAAGTTTGTCGACAGTGCGCTCTTCTGCAGTTCTAAAATAAAGTCTGCAACACCATATGTCTAACTTTTATATTTAAACCACAGTGACTGCTTTTATGTTCCAAAGAAAATTAAAAATATTTGGGTTCTGTTTACGTGGACTTATAACCTGCAAAACATTAATCATTATCGGAATAAATGATTTCATCGTCATAAGTACTTAATGTAGATATAATTTGCCTTTTACAGCATCCAATTTGGTCTTTTGGTTCAGGAAATAACTTGAAATAAATAATATGTTACCGTAATATCATTGAAAAGCCGTGTCGGAATGTCCGCAGTCGCTCGGGTAGGGCGGGCGTGATTAACGTATAAGCTTGGCCGCACTAGCATTCGGATTATATTTATATTTAAACAAAACAAAAAAATGTACTTTTTGTTCTGATTCGTTTTTGTTAGGTAATTTAGGTGTTAATAAGTTTTTGTACTTAATTCAACTATATTTTTCAAAAATCCTAAAAAATAATTCCGTAGTCCATGCGAGCGAAGCCGCGTGGGTACAGCTAGTACTTATAAATATAAAATATTTAAATAAGGTACTGGCACCAATCTTGAATAACACCCAAATGGTGAACATTTTTGAATTAAATGTACTAAACTAAAATTTTTGATGATATTTGATTACTGCCATTACTGGATATTAATCTATATATGTATATATTTAACTGTCTTATAGCGTAATTTGACGACCATTGATCATTTTGTTTAAAAATAGTGGACAAATAAACATCGCGGTTCGGCAGACTATCAAGAAAAATGTATTTTCTTGTGTAAATAATTAGTGAAGCGAGTACATTTAACGTTTTTATTTTATTTTATAGCTTCTGTGTCGTAGTACTTATCATTTTGTAATCTTCTCAAGTGTCCATAACTGGATGTTCATTACTGGAGAAAAAATATTAACAAAATAAAAGGCTATAATTAAAAAAAACTAAGTATATTTACGGACATTTGTAGTTAAATTAAATTAATAAAGAGGTAGGTACTCGTTTTATTAATAACATAATTTCATGAGAATTACAAAAAAGCTTATCAGTCCCAAAAAACAATATATTTTGCTCTTTATGCGTTCAAAACTGGTGCCAGTACCTGAATTACTAAAACTTCTTACACAAGACAATATTTTTACAAGAAGATTCAGAAATATTATACAAAACTTATTATAACATTATCTATCTAACATTAATAATGCACTCATTAGTTTTAATGAATTATATCTGATGAGCTTTAAGCTATCTAATATTCATACACACCTATACAATACTCAGTATTAATTATTTGGTATAAAAACGCAGCTACTATAAATTTACATTAAAAACCATTATCTTCTTATATTATAGCTACATTATCATGTAAATTATATTTACGCCACTGATTCCATTATTACATAAACTATTCTTAACAAGTCATAGTCGTCTACAGTACAGACAGAAGGAAAATTTAAATAGCATGGCTTGGCCATAAAATGCACACCCCTAAACTTTTTAAAATGTATTAATTAATAAGGTTGTTAATTTAAAAAAAATCATATCTTTACTCATATTTTTTTGTTAAAATGGATATTACTAGTAATAATAGTGATTATGTAAGTACATTTGAAAACATAATAATTAAATGACATAACCTCACTTATTAATTTTTTTTCTGTACACAGAGAAAAGAGATTATTTATAGATAACAAGATTTGGGTATAGTTAACAATATATAATTTATAATGGCGAATACGAAATTTAGTTACTGTTAATAAATCCCATTTTAGGGCTATATCGTTGTGTTGTTACCAAATATCTAATTGATAACATTTATCAATATTTTCGAAAACACGCGCGCCAACTAAATAGGTATATTTATTCCCTATAACTAATATTTTTTCGCAGTGTAGATATATTTCTTAAATTTTTATTTGACATTTTATTCAAGTATGTGCTTATATACAAGTGAGGATCCAGGGGGTGCATGACCCCCCTCCACTCAACCCTGAAAAATTAAAAACAAATTAAATATACTAAAGTAACTATTTTTCCCATTTCACATGACCCTTCCTCAAATTGTAATATTTATAAAAAAGTAAAAAAATGGATGTGACTGTGTCGGGATGCACAGTCGAGGGAATGACGTGAATATGTAGCAGTGGGGTTAAATAAAACTCAGACTAGTATTTTATAATATAGTTATTTCTTATATGTACGAACGTAAAAACAATTAATTAATATTTAGAAACAAAATTGAGGAAATCCAATATTTATTTTTAATTTTTTTATTCAATTTTAATTTTTTCAATATATTCTTATTTATACTGTTATCGTGGAAATGCGAAATTATTATTAATATTGTTTTTTTTTATAGTACGAAGTGTTTCATTCATTAAAACTGGTCAAATATTTTGATTTCTACTTGTATCACGTAGATTTAATCGATATCTTTAATTTAAAACTAAGACCCGCGTGAAAGCTGCTCTGGGTATCGAGATATACTGATTATAAATTTTCGCTGGCGCGCAAACTGATCTCAGCGCGTTACATCAAGCTTCTGAAATGCCCACCCAATATCTAGAGTAAAACACGTCAAAAACATTATTGAAAACAACATAACTTAATTTGCATCTAACTTCCGACAGGTATTGTACATAGTACATAAACCTTGCATCCTTCGTGACAAAAGTCCAGAGAAATACGATTATGATGTTTTCACAGTAATTAGACTGTATGTGTCGTGAAAGTATTATTCATAAGATTCACAATACACAAGACAAAGTCAGGTGCGGCTGCAGTTGTGCGTGCCCCATATACACACACGTACCACATGGTAATGGGAAGGGGGGGCTGCAGCACGGGGTGTGCGCCCCCTGGAGACAGGGGCACGGCTCGGGTGCGGCCGGTCTTGTCTTTCCCTGCCTTACCGACAACCCCCAAGTACTCCCGAGGCGCGCTACCACTCCCAGCAAAACAGAAATTAAAAGTCACTATACGTCGTAATGTAGGTCATATCTACGTGTTATCACAACGTACTATCAGGAGTTATAGCCAAGTGTGTGTGTGTGTGTGTGTGTGTGTGTGTGTGTGTGTGTATGCAGAGTGGTCCCTAATGAAAATTCTTCTCAGTTTTTGTTTAGATTAAAATGTTTCATGATGGTCTAAGCCAAGCCTGCACAACTCAAAATATAAGGCGAGTCGTATTACTTTATGAATAAACGGTCCTGGTCGGCACAAGACTTTTTTATACATCATGATACAGAAAAAATTACATAAGTTAACATTTTCTACTAAGAAATTGAATATAATTAACTACATTACATTAATTGTTGTTTTTGTTAATGTTCGAGATATATTTTAATTCTATTCTGTAATTTTATTTCAAACGTTTTTATTATAAATCGTTATAATAGTTTTCCTGTTTAAAAAAAATGTTGTTTTGTCAATGGTTTCTTATTTGTTTGATATTTCAACAGTTCAACACATTGACATGGCTGGACTGATGATAATTGAAATTTAACCATCCGGTTTAATAGTAATTCCATAGGTATCCACTATCCAGTTAAATAATACCAGATCAGTGATTCAACACGTTTTATATATTTAATTGACAGTTGTAAGAAAAAATGCTTTTAATTTCATAGGTAACTAGATTATTCAAACATATTATTAAAATTAATTTTAAATAAAAACTACAATTATTATTTTTTGCTCAATTAAAAAAGATACAAAAAAAATAATAGGGCATAAATTATAGATAATAATATTCTCTATAACTTGTATATAACACATTTTTTTCTAATACGTACCGTTTAAAAAATAATTTGAAAAATTCAAAAAAATTCAAGAAAATCGATTATTTCCTAAAAAAAAGTTTGGGGGGAAAAATGAACGGAACATAAATTATAGATAAGAGCATTTTTTATAACTTTAATCTAAAACATTTTTTTCTACTGCGCACCGATTCAAAAATAATTCGAAAAATTCAAAAATTTACATCAGTTCCGGTTTAGTGATGGTTTCCAAAAATAGGAGGTGCACATCTAGAGTATACAAGAACCTTAAATTATAATTTCATGTTTGTAAGTCTCACTGTTTTGGCTGTAGCGCGTTCACAGACACACACACAAACACAAACAGACGTCATTGAAATAATGGTCGTACGTGATTCAGAGACACTCATTTATACAGTACATTTCATGTATGTATAAAAAAGTAAAAACTTGTGCGAGCCAAAAGAAAATAGGACAAGGGGGAAAGCTATTAAGAAAATAATAATATTATTTAAAAATGAAATAAATATTTACAATATTTCGCAATATAAAAATCTATAAGTTAGAGGGAATATTATTTTCACCAAAGTTTTCGCGGGCCGCTATGTGGGTGCTGGCGGGCCGTATGTTGTGCAGGCCTGGTCTAAGCCTAAGCGAAAAACTGCATGAATCGTTTTCTTAAATGTTTTGCAGGAATTATACACTATTCAATGTGACATATTTTGTAATTTATATTTTCAAATTCATGTATCATAAATACAAGTAAGTTTTCACACAAGATATGTATGAGGATATATGTAAGTATAACCAATAAATACCGACAAAAGTTCCAATTCTAATATTTTTATTGAACTATTTACATGGTTTATAAGGAACTGGCACTAATCATGGCCCCTTTAAGAGTAAGGAGACAGTTTTTTTGGGATTGATGGGATTCTTTTTTGTAATTCTCATGAGCTCATGTTATTAATAACATACAACAGGTACTTCTTTATTAAATCAATTTAATTACCAAATTCGGCAAATATAGTTTATTTTTTAAATTATAGCCTTTAGTTAGTTTATATTTTTTCTCCAGTAACACTCGCTATATAAAATAAAGAATAGTAAATTTTGAAACAATGTATAGCAGATTCTATGATAATATAATAGTTAATAAATAGATTAAACTAATAATTAATTTAAATATCCACGATTTTTACATCCATTGGCCGATTGTCATCAAATTAAGCTATTTTACAGTTAGATTATTAGTCAGTAATGTCAGTAATAAAATATCAACAAATATTTGTAATTTAGTATATTTATTTAAACAAGAATCCAACACTGGGGTATGATCCAAAGCTGGTGCCAGGACCTTATATCATTTATATCGAATTTTACAATAATAATCAACGAACCTAGAATCATATTTAAATACTAATTACTCTTAATCTCTTTAAACTCAGACTTTAATTAAAGTTAATTTCATCCTGGTTTTGTTTCATCAACATCTCGTATTAGCATGAAACTTAAAAACAAGTAAGTTAGGTACTTCTTTTTGTTATTCTTATGCTTTTGTAGTATCGGTGACAACAAATACAAAAAAATCCATTATTGCCTGGTTTCACAGACGATATTTACCAGAATTTTATCAAAAAAATTAAATCTAGTAAATACTTCATTCAAAATAATATATAGTCCACTCAAATTAGAAATTTCTTATAGGTGAAAAATGTAATTAATATTCGCCTCGATTATTTTAGCGATATTTATAAGATAGCTGTGTAGCATTTTAAATTGAGTAAATTGCTATACTAAGCTATCTTTATTTTAATATTTGTTTTTATTTAAAAACGGCTAGCAAACGGTTGCAGTTACGATTTAATATCAATAGATTGAATTTGTAGAAGATAAAATTATCTTTAAAACAAGTATTTTTGTTTTATTCGACGATTAATAGAATATGAAAAAATTAACATGCAAAACAGGCAATAAAATACAATTAATTGTTTCTTGGTATAGCCCTTAAAGCTATATACAATTTAAAGTAAAAATAAGTTTTAAGCTCGTGAATAACTTCCCAATAGTGTCTAGTTAAACTATGAATTTTTTGAAAATGTTTATTGACTGTTGAATACCGATATTAAATTGTATAGAAAACCGAAGCAAATTGCTCATTTTCAAAAAAATTTCATTTTGGTCTCGAGTTTTAAATGACTCTCACTCTGAACTATAAACCGAAATACTATTCTTGTAGGAAATTTTCTTATCTGTAAAATTTTTGTTCTATCTTACATCGTTTTCATTGCATCGACGATTTAAGTATAACCGACACTGAATTTTTTTGTTTTTATTTTTTTAGTGTATTTCTCGGAGGCCTTCAGCCTTGCATTTTTGATATTTTATTAAGAGCATCATTTACCATCGATTGGCGCTAAAATAATTGAGGCGAATATTAATTCCATTTGAAAATCTAATTTGATTGGTCTATAACAAATGATCACGTATCAAAATTAAGAATCCATAGATAGTAGAATTAGTTGCTTTGTCTTGAAAACAGCTTACACATGAATTGCTATACAATGTATCCTTAATCCATTCCACCAAATTATTAGGAATATCACATATTTAATGTATCCAATAACGCTTTCAGATATAACACAATCTTCAGCATAAAAGACGGAAGATCTACTTAACAAGATATGCAAATTGAATAGTTATCTGATGGCACGTAAAGTGTTAACGATGTTCTTAAATTGACATGGCTGGCAGTGTAGTGGTTAAAGGACACACTGCTAAGAACCGAGCCTCTAGATTTTCACGAAAGATTGGACTGTATAAGCTTTATTTCATTGCGCCTATGTAATCATATGGGATTGTTCAGTTAATATCAGCACATTACAGGCTGATCGGTTTAATGGACTTCAATAGCTATTTTGTTTATTTATGATATAATATTAGGTTTTTTATCAAAAAACATATGTAGCTATATATTATTATGAATTTATATTATTAATGAATTAAAGTTATATTTTTTAAAGTCGGAGTGCTATAGTACATATTGCATAATAAACATTATACCTGTTTTTTGAACGTAGTCTTTCGCGGTTGTTAAATTGTATACACTTTTATTATTAGGTTTTATTCCGCGTTACGCTTTAATGTCACTTGACGTTTCGACCAACATCTCGTGGTCTTCTTCAGAAGTGAGTGTCGAGTCCCAGTGCAATACGGAATAAAAACCAATAATAAAAAGTTTTTATACGATTATACTAGTTACTTTTTAAAGAATATGCTGTTTTCGTAATCATTATTTATTAATTATTTTTTATTTTAGATGCCAAAACGATTAACACCACAAACTAAACTAACACATTGGGATTTTTTTTACAAACTGAAAGGAAGACACGTTAATATTTTTAAAGATTAATTTATAAAATTAGTACCTAAAGTCAATAAATGAAATTTAGAACAAATTGTTCTTTTATTTCGGATAAATTCTTATGTGCAAAATAAGAATATAGGCTCAATTTATGGCAACTTTAATTAAATACTGTGATACCCAGTGGCGCACCCAGGAAAAACAATGGTGTGGGGAGGGGTTAATTTTTTTTGTAGTTATATGTATTTTTTTATCCCAGTGATCAAATCAGATCTTGATAGATCTGCATTTTGAGACAAAATCATATTTTTTCACTAGTTTTTAATCTGTGGAGACCTGCAAAGATCTACAACGACCTAAAAAGATCTACAACGACCTACAAAGATCTCTACAGAACGTTGTAGATTGTGATAGAGATTCAAAAGTTGAAAATTCATTTCATCATTCTTCATAGATCGTTGTAGATCTTTGCAGGTCTCCACAGATCAAAAACCAGTGAACAAATATGATTTTTGTCTCAAAATGCAGATCTATCAAGATCTGATTTGATTACTTCAGATCTAAAAATTTTTCCCGGGGTATCACAAAGTTAAATAATGTATATTGACAAATTCGGGGGATGGTTAACTTCTCCCTTGGGTACGCCACTGATTATATCTATCTTTCAAAAAACGCAAATTTAAGATTTCTTGCTTATTTCATATATGAATTATATTATCTACTACTGTTCAACCTTTATCCAGAGTAATCTTGTTTATAAAATGACTTTTTATAATAAATATCAGTATCCATTTTTAATCGTAACAATTGACTCTTTTGTTGATAAAAAATCGAAATTAATTTAAAAAATAAAATATCAAATTGTAAAATACAAGGTTCTAATCCCAGATTTATCGAAACGATATTTATAAATAATTGGAACTAAAATACTGCTCGTAATTTCCAAAGTGAAATTTTTTTTTCTGTATTCAATATAATTAATTTAAAAAAATAAAACAATCTTCATTTAAAATCCATTTCAAATAATTCATTCAACCAATTTGTTTTTAAACCCATCACGGGGCTCTTAATACTCTCAGTACTTTGACACACACATACGTACATATGCACACAATTAATGTTCACATTGAAAATATATATTGATTAATTTGACACAATTAAATTTGAAAATAAAACGACTGACCACATCAGCCAATAAATCGTCCAACTGGACATACAATTGTCCAGTGAATCCTTCGATGTCATCCTTCCCACTGTGTCGTCGACTCCCCCCCTTACCTCATCTACTATTTACATCCCTCTACACCCTCACACCACCGCGAAAGCCCAAAAGCGTGCAGCTTCAGTGTGCTTGCACTACATTTGGTTCTGTGTATGTGTGTGTATATGTGTGTGTGAGTGGGTATGTGTGTGTGGGGGGTGTGTACGACAATGTTCACCAAGAGACTGTTTTGCTATTGTGTTTTCATAACGTAAATTAATTTTCTTTGTCTGTATTTGATAATTCGTTCTCTAATGCAAATTCACGTGGTTTAACGATTGTCATATGTAATATGATAATTCCATGTCAAATGTATTAGTATTTAGTAGTTATTACAATAATCAATTGATTTTATCAGAGTTTAAGCTTATGGCGTATATGTTACATACATATTTTGTACGCAATTCATTTTATTCCTGCTATATTTATTCATGTAAAAAAAAATCAAATTAACTTGCAATTAATGTAAGCAGTGTATGTGTTATCAAATACAAATCCCCTAACCATAAAAATTGTAAGAGTTTAGACTTACACGTGTTTCAATAGCAATGCTATCATCATCAGAGTCCTAAAGACACTAACTTAAACCTAAATAACTACGACCATTTATATACCTTAGAAACTACTAGAACGGTAATCGTTGACCGTGTTGGTCTGAGTCATTACTTTAATAAAGTGAAAAGGTTGGACCATAGGGGTCCACTGTCGGAATTAAATACTTTATCCATATTTTTGAAAATCTCCATACTTTCATTGCAATCTAAATCTTTACTGTTTGTAGATTCATGATTTGTCCGTAGGTTCATCCTTGTCTTTAGGGTTGCCTAACAAATTTTTGATATTATTATTAGAACTATAGACTATTTTAAAGTCCATCTCACTAAAAAATTTTGAAAGACCTTTGGTGTATCTAGGAAAATAAGGAATCTTTACATATTTCTGTTTTTTTATCTTCTTTCCATGTGTTATTGATTATATTGTATCCGCTGTGCTTAGATAAAAGGCAGTAATATACTTTTTTCAAAAGTTTTGTTTTTGGTACTGTTAGATTTTATAAATAATTTCTTACACGTTACAAGCAATAAAATATGATTTACTAATGAGATACAAGCCTTTTTAGTTTACTGTCTTTCGTAATGTTGTTGCTTCTTACTGCCACTTTTCCTTTTATTATTAAGCATATTTTAATGTAATTAAAATAACAAATAGGTACACAAATTTTAACAACTATCAAAATTGATTATACTATCTATAAAACGATGACATAGACTTAAAAAAATTCTTTGTACATTAGAGCCTATAGATTTATATTAGTACTAACTGTTACTCGCATATATATAAAAAGACGTGTATGGTTTGAGTGGAATTTAGGTTAGGTAATACAGATTTCTGTTGTGATAATCGATAAAACAGGTCGCGCGTACAAATGTCACACATATTTGTTTATTTAATAAATTTTTCCGGATATAAAGTAGTCTAATTCCTTTCTCAGGATGGAAGCTATCTCCCTGCCAAATTTTATCAAGATCGGTTCAGCGTATTAGCCGTGAAAAGGTAACAAATATATAGACAGACACACTGTCGCATTTATAATGTTACTATGGCTTGATTTCTAACAAAAAGATATAATACATTTATCATTTTATTTGTACAATAAGTCTTCGACTTATGCGATTAATTCGTTCCAAAGGTTTTAATGTAAATCAAGGACTTACTGTAGCAAAAAATATAACAATCAGTTTTGTAAAACAAGTGAACGCAGCAGAGAAAAATATTTAAAATTGTAAACAAATGTACCAACTCAGTACTAAAAACTCTAAAAAATATATACATATATTCTCTGTTGTGCCAACTAAACTTTGAGCATATATATGTATTAAAAATCAAAATTAGAAAACAATAATTTATTTCGTATATAGTCTTCTAAATCTTACCCAACCCTCACTGAACTGCTTGTATTTGCGCCACATATAAACTGGCTTAGATCGAAGACGGGGTGGCTAAGGTTGAAGGGTGTTCGAGCGTACATGTCCAAGCTAGTCTCGCACTTGGTGAATTACTTTGATTATTCTATTGAACTAAGTCGTGGCCGAGACGAAATTGCCGGCGATTTACTTCAGACAACGCTTGTTCTTGTAACGTGCATTTGCATACATCGCAAACACGGAAGATTTAGTGCGCTATAGTGCTGGGGTTAGGCGGATATCGGACGATCGAGTAATTGGCGAAGAGATTTACTTGTGTTCTTATTTTCAGTTGTTTATGTAGTTATAAATTTAATACCAGTCCCTGAAGATAAAATTACTAGCTTTATTTAACTTTTCAATTTTAATAGTTACTGAAAACTCAGCTAGAAAAATAAACTTCAGAATATAACAAACATTTCATATCTATTTTCTGTTTTCTTATTTGTAAAAGTAGTTTTACTTCTAAACTTTTTGTATCTTGAAATGTGTATATGGGAAAATATTAATAAATAGCATGGCTTGGACATAAAATGCACACACCTTATGTCCGGTATTATAAAGGAGCTAGCAAAATTTGCTAGCTAGTAAGCACTTTCAAATGGGGTATCAAACTTATATGATAGTTTTATTGGAGTTTTTGACACATAATTTCATGCATAGAAAGTAAAATTAAAGATATGTAAAGTATATTTACTAAAGTGTATTTACTAACCTTGAATAAAAACGGTAAAAACCAACTTACTGCGCTTGCAAATATCTGTTAAAAACTCAAATAGTACTGTCATATAAGTTTGATACCTTGTTTGAGAGTACTTGCTAGCTAGCAAATTTGCTAGCTCCTTTATAATACCGGACATTAAATTTTTTATAATGTATTAATTAATAAGGTTGTCAACTTTGTCAATTTTAGTAATAATAGTGTTGCCGTTACTTAAAAATTTCAATTTCACGACAAATTTAACTTTGTTTATATTTTTATTAGAGAAAATCAAAACTAATCGATATTAAACTAAGTAAATATGGAGACTGTAATGTTCTCTTTCAGAAAATGTAAATTTTTAAGAGGGTTACTAAAGATATTTAAGATATAATGCTCATCATCAATGTATAAAATAAATGCAAAAAAAAATATGCACGACAATAGAACACACATACAAGCAAGCATATTGCTTGCTTTGGGTGTGCAATAAATTTAATATAATAAAATAATAATAATTTGATATGTAACATTGTACTAAACAAAAAACACAAAAATAATAAAAAATAATAATAATAATAATTTTTGTTAAAATAAATAAATAAATAAATAAACAAGTAAATAAACAAACAAATAAACAAATAACCAAATAAATAAAATAAAACAATTAACTAAAACATAAAATAAAAAAAATTAAAAAAAATTAAATTAAAACAGAACATAAAACAGCTGTCTAAATGAACTAACAGTTCGATAGACAAAATTAAAATTAAAAAAAAAAAAACATTGTACTAAATACCAAATATACATATCTTGATATGAATCTCGGCTTCTGTGTATAGACCGCGTCAGTTAGGTCGTTCTATCGGGCAACATTTCATCGCACATTGCAGTAATCATCTTTAGGGTACTTTGAATAGAGCAATATGTGAAAAAACCGACGCGGCTTGTACCCAGAAGCCAAGATTCATACAAAATATAATTGTGTATTATATATTGACTCATTTAGTTCTATATTAAAAAATTAAACTAAACTCCATAATATTATAAATAATATTAAATAACTACAAAAAATTAGACCTTTTTTCAGCCAATAGAGTAGTGTTGCCCCTTAAGAAAATATAGTTTTCGTTATATATAAAACAAGAATGTCTTGGCCAAGGCAATTTTTTTTAACCTATGTACGTACTAATATTTCTTAATTTAAATACAAATTATAAAATAGGAATGATGTTAAAATAAAATATCTGCCTTGGGAACCACGGAACTTTCTTATACGTAGTCCTAACGTGAATAGTATACGTGATTCTTATTTTATTAAAACATTTCTGACAAGTATAGGTTTACTGGTAATACATTTAATAAACAACTCAATCCTTCAGCATATCAATAACGTCCGTGATCTATTTGTACATGTGTGTGTTTACATAGGGTAGACGAGCAGGTGGATGGGTGTGAGTGGCGGTGGATGGGCGACAACAAGACAGGCAGTGCCAGTCTTTGCGAATCTTATCGGATGCATGAACATGTGTTGTTAGTTCCGAAGCAATCCTCCCTACGTAGTTCACTTTACTGTTAAAGCGTTTTAGATTCTTGATATGTTGCTATATATGCGCTCTGTGAGCTTTTATAAATACTTTATTTCAGTGGTTGCTAAACTAAAATTGTAGTATTTATTATTTTACTCTAAATATTATATTACAGAATCTCTTAAATTGAGCTTCATATTTTATTAAATATATTATTTAATTGAGAACATTATACAGTATTGATTTTTACTAATATTTAATAGGGTCGAGCGGGGTAAATATGAAACACCAAAAAAATGGGGTAAAAGTGATACAAGCTTGCAACTAAAAAACTAATCTATTTATAGTAGAATTATAAAAACTGAAAATTTGTTAAAGCGACCTGAAAATATTAATCGCCTAATAAGTGATGTGTCACCCCTACAGATTTTCCTGTTAGTCGATGTCAAAACGTGTGAATTAAATATTAATTCTTTGCACATAACTTTCTGTGTAGCTCAGATATTAATTAAAGTTACAATTTCACATTGATATGCCACAAAGAAGATAAATCAAAGTTGCCTTTGTAGCTTTTCTTTTAATTTTTCGAGAAATATTTTCGATTAGAGGCCTGTTTCACTTTTTCCCTTACCTGTTTCACTTTTTCCCTTACCTGTTTCACTTTTTCCCAAATTAGAGGTTAAAAATGAAACACAGTTTTTTAATTTTTAAAGTTCGTGTTGTATCGTACAGTTCAAATGACGTAAGTATTTAAAATGGTTATTCATAAGCGCATCTAGTAGAAAAAATTAAAGTATGAATTTGTATCGTTAACTATCAAAAAACATGAAAGATTTGTATTTTGTTTCAATTTTACCCCAGTTGACCCTAATTAAGTTACTTAATAGAAATTGCATTGGTTAATCATTTAATTTTTACACAATTTTATTTAAAAATATTAGTTCGAAATTTTTCTTAAGACGCATCTGATAATTTTTTCGTATATTTTTATTTTTTTGATAATTTCAATCTAAATATAAAATGCAAACGTCAAAATGACATTTAAAAAGTCAAAATGATATGTAGGTATAAAGATACTGTATGAATGAATATTTTTAATACCAACAATGGCTTTCTTTTTAATATAGGTAAATATTTATGAATTTCTTTTAAAAAATAGTTATTTTTATGATGGAATTAGAATTAATGATATCAAATCGAATTTTAATAATAAATTCGCGTATAAGTAACTTACATAAAAAACATATATATTTTTGCTGTATTTAATTAATTATTATATTATTATAATTGTTTATAATAACATACTAGGCCAGGGATGGGGAACCTGCGGCCTTTTCAATACTTCATTGCGACCGGTAAATTTTTCAATTATTTATAATATATATTTTTTCTTCTCAATTTATTTTTAATTTTATTCTACCAAGAGAAAAATAAAAATGTTTGAACAAATAATCTACAATAATTAAACCTAAATTAAAATTGGCTATTGCGCCTATATTCTGAAGTTATTTGATATGAACTTCTTAGTGGGGATATATTTCACGACAAAGACTACTTCAAGAAAGACGGTAAGTATGCGGCCTGCTTATTATTTTTAAATTTAAATGTGGCCTTCTATGATAAAAAGGTTCCCCACCCCTGTACTAGGCATTACTAGGATAACTAGGAGTCATGTTCCTGGGCGCAAAAGCTCAAGTGAAAATGTTAAAATCGGAGACCATATTTTTTTCTACTTTCAGAAATGATCAGCAATTCTGACCTTCCATCTGTCCCAAAAAAACTTTTTTGAAATTATTATTCCAGATGTCACATATAGAGTACTAGATCATTTAAAAAGTATTGAGTGATTAAATAAAATGTAGAAATAATTTTAAATTCTGTACCACGTAATGAAATTAGTTATAATAATAATAATTAATAATAATAATAAAAAACTATATAATCGATACAAGTGCTTTGCTGGTTGATTTAGAATTCATAACCACATAATTTAGATATCGCCGTCATCCTATTTAAATACAAATCGACTGGAGGGGGTGCAGTTTAACAGCTGTATACAAGTTCCGGTCACTGGGTTAGTTATTGTCCCACACTATACTAATATTTGCTTACTGCACATTGCTGATAATTGTTGTTTTAGAAAATAGTCGATTGTTTCTCTTTATCTCATTTTTAATGTTTACTTGATTGTGGATATTAAGAAACAAAAAACAAATTTAAGATAATTCTATTAAATATGACTTTTTTGAGTGCCCAATACGAATAATTTTTAGTAATTATATTATTAAATAATGTTATGGGGTCACCTGATTAACTAAACGAATCATTTTACTAAAATTTTCACTAAATTACTGATTTTATCATTTCTACTGCACAATAAGAATAATAATAATAATTGTTGATCAGGAAATTGTTCTTTCTTTTTAAACAGTGTTCTGAAAAATCTATAGTATCAAATTCTCTAACACCTTACAGACACTGTCAGTTAGATTCATATAAATAAATCTGAACTAATTAGTTTAATTTCTGAATCGAACTGATCGTGTGTATAACAGATTTGAATGTATTTTTTTCGATTTGCTGATTGTTATTTTATAAAAAACCAATAGGTAAGTGTAAATTAAAAAAAAAACATTTTTTCTATTAATTGAAAAATATAGACTTTCATAAACATGCTGTTAAATTTTGGTCGCGATATTCGAATTTTTCCGGTCGTTAAAGCCTTTCTTAGAAAAGGGATCTATCGGCTGTATGCAAGATATAAGGCAAACTTTAAACGCGTTTTTCTCGAAACGTCGTTTTTCAAAGCCGTGAAAGATTTTAAACGAAAAGTTTTCAAGCTATCCGTCTCAAATTTTACCATATTTTCTTCACGCCATTTCTTAACGTCGTACGAAGCTTTTTTTTTAATTTAACATTTTTGAACGAAAAACTGCCGAAAAAAGGCTCATACAATTTGACACTTAATTTTGAAATGACCAACATTTTGTTAGTTTCTATCGGGAAAAAAATCCTCCGTATATCTCTACAGCTTTTCATACTGATTAATAATCGTTTTTCTTTTCAGACAATTTTTGGAGGAGTAAGACTCTCCACCGTCAGGCACTTTTATTTTAGGCATCATTTTACAGTGGCCAAAAAATTAGATTATCGAATTTTATTTTTTTAAATCATGAAAATCAGTAATTTTCATGCCCGTCACACTTAGTCATTTGTGCTTTTGAAGAAGTTAATTATAAATAATATTCTATAGATAAATATAATATAAACATATGTATTGTATAATATAGGTAGGTACCTATATACTAAACCTTTTGCATGAAACTACAACAGAAAATTTGTCGCGAAGTTTGTCTTGACAGCACCTGAAACCCTTCTTACCGCAAGGTACAGTAACTTAACAAAGATGTCTGAAGATTAATACATTGTGTTTGTCTTAATATTTAAGTAGACGTGTACAGATGCGATATTACCCACTAGGTCAACTCTAAGTTGTGCAACCCAAACCTCAAGATGTATGACTATAATTTATTACTTTGATGTAGGGACTGCAATATCAAAATACACAATGCTAATAATTATTAACACATCTTTTTTAATGATGGATAATGGATATACAATATACACTACTATAATACAGTTTGCCTTATTGAAATAGTAAAAAAAATCTAAAAATGTTTAATAAAATACGTAAGCTACTGGCACCAGTCTTAAACTCTTTATGAGTAAAGTATATTTTTTTGGGATTGATAAGCTACATTTTTATAATTCTAATGAACTCGTGTTACTAAAAAACAATTACCTCTTTATTAAATCAATTTAATTACCAAAATCCGCAAATATAGTTTATTTTTAAATTAGAGCCTTTTATCTACTATATATAACGAAGTGCCCTGACTGACTGACTGACTGATAATCATTTTTTTGACCATTTCCACTCATCGGAGAAACTTGAAATTTGGTATATACATTCCTTGGGGGTAAAAAATAACAACTAGTGGGCCTTTTTTGAAAAAGTTTATAAATGGGGTAACAAGGGGCCCCCAAATTTTCAAAAAAAAAGTTAGAATTTTTTTATTATTTTTTTTATATTCCTTGGGCGATATAATGTAAGGTTCAAATTTCAGATTTAAAAAAAAAGAAAAAAAAAGGAAAAAAAAAGTTTTGATGTAAAAAAGTATCAAAACGAAAACCGATATTAGATTTTTTTAATTTTTTTCAAATACTTTGGTTAATTGACAACCATAAACCCGTGTCTGATTTTTGAAAAAGATATGTTAAAGAGGAGAAAATAAACAAAATACGTTTACATATAATGCGCTTTAAGCATTTACTAAATTAATTGCAAATGTCGTAACTATGGATACATTATATTTTATTGATTATTTTAAAAAAATTTAAATGTCAGTGGCCATTTAAAATTTTGAAGTGAACAATAAAATATAACAAAAAAGAAATATAAAGAACATAACGAATGAAAAAATATGCACAACTCTAATGTAATATATAATTAAAATTTTCATAAATAAATTTGACAAAAAAATTGAAGACAAACAATTACAGCATTCGGACACAATTCGACCAACATTCGGCGATAGATATGTGTTCCCGGTACAAATAAAAATTAAGTATATAATGACATTTTTTTAATCTTAAGTCATTGAATTATCAATATTTTTACTTTCATAGGTATAGGTATTTTATTATATTTATTTGTAATCATAAATATCAGAAGAATTTATATAATTTCAAATTAACATTGTAATTTTAAATGATATTATTTTAATTGTTGTTTGAAACTGTATATCTGTCATCTTTACCCAATGTACTAACCTAAAATGTACATTTACAAAATTAAAACAAGATGTTGATTTATTGCAAATTGTTACGAAAGCTTCATTCAATTGACAAGACCTATATTTGATTGTAATTAATTAATTAATTGTACAAAGGGTGTACGAGTATCTACAAGAGCTAATAATGAGCTAATGAATTTTTGAAAGACACGAGCAGAAAAACCAAAAATGAAATTATTTTTAATATTCATAAAATGTTCAAATCATGTAAGTACATGATGTAATACAATACATGTACCAGAAGTCATAAAATAATTTTTTGTCGTTGTCATATCAGAAACAAATGTCATAATATGTATTTAGTATGCAATATATTTTCATACGACAAGAGTTGAAACGCATCGTAAACAAATATACAGGTAATCCTCGACTTATAATTGTCTTTGTCTCTTTCTTACATGCACATATTACATAAATGAAACAAACAGTTCTGGGAATTTCCCAAAAATGTAATTTATTATTATTTATGTAGATATTTTTGGGAACCCGCAACTGTTTGTTATGTATAGAAAATGCGATTCGCTTCACATCAAGGAAAACGTCCAAAGCAAAAATATGTACATATTGTACGTGTTAACTTACAACTTATTCTATTTACGATCGATGTTTAGAAACCTATCTCGGTTGTAAGTCGAGGAATACCTGTACTACGATATATAACGTATGTCTTATCAGTTTAAGCGTAAAAAATATCAAAGTTAATATTCAATGTTTTTAAATGCTGCGAGAAGTTCAAACATGCTTGACTGATTTAAATTTACTTTTTTCCTTATTTTATATATTACTTACAAAATAACCAAGACGTTCCATTAAAATTTCAGGATTTGTGAAGTGTTCTGTCGTAGGAAAAGTTTAGGAAGCACTGTTCTACATCATACTTCAATATCAACCAAATTGAGTTATTGAGGGTAAAAAATATATTGAAAAAACCTCATAGAGAAACCATATTTAGTTTGTGCAATAAAGTTTTAACAGGTACGATTTTTCTAAAATATCTTAAAATTAATAAAATTAAAATTGATAAAAACCCAGCTCTAATGAATAAATAAGAAAGCACTCCGTCACAGCACTATATTATTCCGTCGCGGGAAAGTACCTACCATATAGGCCAGTCAGGATCCACTCAGGGCTAGCTACGTCACTGGTTACGATACTATATTATTGTTGGTTACGATATTTCATAAAACAGATATCGGTGCTTAGAATACATTGTCTGGAGGAATACGATAAAAGTTTTAACAGATTTTTTAGCGGAAAAGAGAATTTTGTCGCTTATATATGAGATTTTTAGAATCGATAACTCAATTTCGCAAAAAGTGTATCTTACGATACTTTGCCTTGGAGGGGACGATATAGAAATAATTTAACCAGGTATGTTATAATTTAGGTATATAAAAACATAGTACCTAGCCATGGAATACGGAATTTTATAATTTACGGTTTCAATATTTTATTTTATTAATTTAGGTTACTATGATTATGTCTCTTTAAAATATTTTGTCGAACAATTAAATGATTTTTGACACATATTAACAATTAAATATTTTGAAATGCCTATATTGATTGAAAATTTAAATATGAAGAAACATTTCACTTCTATGAAAGGTAAAATATCGAAATTAATTATTAGGTTTGGTGTAAATTTTTCGAAACACAATTTTTCGAATCACAATTTTTCAAATCAAAATTCTTCGAATGAACAATTTTTCGAAAAATTTAAGTTTTATTGTTCAAATTTTAATTAGTTAATAAAATATTAAGTAAAGTAATATTTGGACATTTTACGATATCCATACTAATATTATAAATGCGAAAGTGTGTTTGTCTGTCTGTTTTCTGTTTGTTACCTTTTCACGGCTAAACCGCTTTACCGATTTTGATGAAATTTGGCAGTGAGATAGCTTGCATCCCGAGGACGTACATAGGCTATTTCGTATCTTAAAAATTCAACCCCTAAGAAATTGCAAGGGGGTAGAAATTTTTTAATTTTTTTTAGTAATTATTATTTTACCCCCCGATACATATGAAGGGTTGTAAGTGGTTTTATTCGATCCGGCGGGAAAAATACCACGGGGGCGTAGGTTTTAGGGGGCAAAACAAAAGAAAACTAAAAATAAGAAAAATTTAATATTTTACCCCCTGTCACATATGAAGAGTTGTAATTGATTACATTCGATCTGGCGGGCAAAAATACTACGGAAGAGGGATTATTAGGGGGACAAAACAACCCCTTATCTTACATAGGAGTCGCGACTTATATTATAAATGCGAAAGTGTATCTCTCAGTCTGTCTATTTGTTACCTGTTCACGACTAAACTGCTTTACCGATTTTGATGAAATTTGGCAGTGAGATGGCTTACATCCCAAGGACGGATTAAGGCTATTTCATATCTCGAAAATTCAACCCCTAAGGAATTGCAAGGGGGAGGAAAATTTTAAATTTTTTTTAGTAATTAATATTTTACCCGTTACATATGAAGGGTTGTAAGTGGTTTTATTCGATCCAGCGGGAAAAATACCACGGGGGTGGGGGTTTTAGGGCGGAAAAACCCCTCTATCTCGCATAGGAGCCGACACATTTACGATTTTGTATAATTAAAGAAAACTAAAAATAAGATAAATTTAATATTTTACCCCCTGTCACATATGAAGGGTTTCGAAATCCACGCGAGCGAAGTCGCGGGTAGCAGCTAGTTTTATATATGTTTTTTCTCCAGTAATGAGCAATGGAAAATCAGCAATGAACAAAAATTTGTTAAAGAGTACAAAATGATAAGTACTACAACACAAAAGTTATAAAATAAAGAGTTAAAGAGTCATAAAATTTAAGACAATGTAAAGCATGTACAGTCGCCTGCATTAATGGTCTTGCAGTTTGTATTCATTTTCGTTTATCAAAAACTTAGTAGGCTCCTCCCATTTGATTATTATAATATTTAAATCATTTCTCCATGTATCAAACAAAGACAGATATTTTGAAATTCATTTGCTAGATAAAGAAGTACTCTTCGTTTATAGTACTCATATATATTTGTGCAATTAAATTATTATGTAATCTATTGAAAATTGTACAAGTAAATTTTGTGGCAATAAATATTTGATATTCCGAATTTTAGTATTTAAATATATTAAACTTGATAGAAAAAGATAACCGATGATGTTTGTCTTTAAATTTGGAATCTGTTGTAAGCGATTCTAACCTTTAGGGTGCCAGACGAGTTCTGCAGGCGACTGTACATAAGAAAATACACTTTTCTTGATAGTATGCCAAATCGTGATAATTATGTGTCCAGTTTTTAAACAAAATAACCAATTATCATCAAATCACGCTGTAAGACTATATACAAGTTAATGGCAGTACCTAATCAAATATCAACAAATATTTCTAATTCAGTACATTTAATTTTAAATTGTTCAACACTGGGATATTGTTCAAAACTGGTGCCTGTACCTTATAATTACCTTTTTATTACTTTTCAATTATGATTGTCATCTCATTCTTTCAGTGTATGGTATACTCTATTTTTTTACAATAATTTATCCAACGGAACCAGTTAATAATTTTAATACTGACTATATACATTTAAACACTCAATTCACGCCACTATCTTTATTAATAAGTTGAAAAATTGATATAATTGATTTGACACCATCATACAATTTTTCTTGGCGTGTCACGAAGTAAAATATTAATTTATCCAATCAACTTCGACAATTATTAAACACGGAACTAAATTACATATTCTTGTTATTTTAAGTAACTTTTATATCATCCTGTATAAAATGAAAAGTTTCTCGATTTTCCATACCAACGCATCTTAAAGCAATCTCACAAAGTATGTTTATATGATCGTAACCGTGATTCAGGTATATGTGGCCCATAAAGTTGCACATTATATGACAAATAAAAAAAGAAAATATGTATTATAACTAAACTTAAGTTATGGGCAATCTTGAAAGAGATCTTAAAAACAAAGCTAATCGTAAAAAAATCACGAAACGCCAGCTGTCACATTTAAACAGAGTGTAAATAAAGATGGGGGAGATTTAGGTATTATTTATTTATTGAAATAGATGAAGGTAAGATACACGTAGTTAATTTGGTGTTCTCCTTATGTCAGTAATTTATTATTATTGTTTGTGTATTTCCGAATATTATAAATCTGTATTATATTTATTATAATATAAATTATAGTGACGTTAAAATATTAAAAAATAATAAATTAATTTGACGTTTAGACAATTAATTTGTTATTATTTTATATTTATTATTTATATTGTATTTATATATTTTGACTTATAGTATATTATCCCGACTAGTATCTATAATAATAATTAATAATTTATATACCAATACTAATATTATAAATGCAAAAGTATCTCCGGCGGCTGTTTGTTACCTTTTTACGGCTAAACAGCTGAACCGACCTTGTTGAAATTTGGTGGGGAGATAGTTTGCATCCTGAAAAAAGACATAGGCCATGATACAAATATATCTTTCCACCATGGACATAGGCTAATTTGTATCCCAAAAAATTATCAGATAAAAAATACTAATGTCTAGTATGTAATATGACCCGATTTGAATGAAACCTTCAACTACGTTTTCTTTATGAATATAGAATATATAACATCCAGAGAAGTAAGCGGTAAAAAAATATTACACAAGCCGGAGACAAACTTTCTACGGAATCATTGTTTAGGATTTTTGAAATTATATTATATTAATTATTAATTATTATATTAATTATATTACTAAATACAGTATTTTCTATTCTATTCTATTCTATTCTAATAACTAATCAACACCTAAATTACCTAACAAAAACGAATCAGAACAAAAAGTACAAATAATTTTAAATTTTATTTAAAAAAAAAAACTATAATTTTAAATTTTAAATTTTCTTAACAAAAGTTGTTAATTTAAATATATATTTTAAGATAAAGTACTAATTGATATATCATTCCAATTAAAAATTTTGAATTATCCCTATTTGAAATTTTGAATTTTTGATATGTCGCGTATGACACTTTAAATTATCTAAATCTCAAATGATCATACATCATTAAAAAATTCGTTATTTCTACTTTCAAATAAAAATTTAAAAATAAAATTACATTAATATTTAACGAAACTAGAGCACTTTTAGTAAAACCCTAAAATTTGAGAACAATTCGCCATATTTTCTAAACAATTGAATGTATGAAAATTTTTTTTTTTACAAAAGTTTTTTTACTTTTTTATGATCTTTAAAATTATCTACTTTTGGATATACCGTTCCATTTGATTTTGATAAGAAACGGGCATGTACCCCTCAAACTACCCCCCAAGGGGGAGTTTTAGGGGGTTGAAAATAGTTTCCTGAAATTCTTTAAGGTCGATATATATAGTAAATTTTTTATCATAAAACTCTATTTTCAATAGTTTAGGTGTAAACCATAGTGGACGGGTGGTCTGGAACACCCGGTATAGTTCGAGCGTTATTTAATATGTTACCGTATATAAATTTATTTCAAAATATTTCCTAAAGTAAAAGACCAGATTGGATGCTGTAAAGGGCAGCTTATATCTACATTAAGTACTTATGGCGATAAGATTATTTATTTCGATAAGGATTAATGTTTTCCACGTAAACTGAACCCAATTCAAAAACAGTGTCAATTAAGTTTTTGTTTTTAAAATTTGTCTTTATAGGTAAATATATAAAATAGGTAAATATATAAAGACAAATTTTAAAAACAGGAACTCTTAATTTACACTGTTTTTGAATACAATTGTGATAATTATAATTTAAATTATGTGCTTTATATATTAACCTATAACTTGACCAATTTAAAAGTTATTACGGTCGGCTACAAATCATTATTTAGGGCATTAAATGAACTATACTAGATCTCTAGCTGGATTTTATTTTATTCGTTGTAAAAGGTTTTCTTTTTGGTTATCGAAAAACATGAATAATTTTAGTTAAATTTTTGTAATACTTAGAATTTTGAGTGCTTATAACTCAAACATTTTTCGAGATTTCGACATTGGGTGCAAAGTATTATTTAGGGAACTCTTTTCTCTATTATAATTTAAAATTTCATTTCGAAATTCAATTAAAGACATATTAAACACAGCGGTTGAACGGAACTCTAAATTTTAGGCGTGAAATCCAAACTCGACGTCACAAAATGATTTTTTCGCGGGCTCTATATTAATAGCTATTTATAATACATAATTTAAAAAAAAAACATTTTGTTAGAAATTTTATCAGCTTTAAGATTTATAAAACCTATTTTATCCTAAAATTAATAGCCTCAGTGTTATTCCCAAATAACTGATTTTAAACAACTTTGTAAGTCTCTAGAAAGTTATGCACCCTCCTTCGAAGGGGGGGAAAAATTATCGCCATGTTCTATACATCAAAATCTACCAATTTCTTGAAAAAAATGTACTCCGTCATTTTTTTCTAGCATCACCTCTATACGAAATTATCTGACGACTGGACTATTACTATTATCGTCACTGCTTATTCCTTATGTTATCTAACGTAACAAAATATATCCTATAACCTGGTCAATTAACATATCTATGAATTAAAAAAAAAACACGTAAATCGGATAAGTGGTTCTCGAGTTATAAGCGCACTAACGGATAGACAGACGTTAAGTTTTATATATATTAAGGATTGGTATAATAACATCTACGTCCAGTATTATCAAGTTCAACTAAATGCTCCTTTAACTAACTGTCACATTATTAACAGAACCAAGCATAATATATTTAATCAAATGGGTTTTTAATTTTCTACATTATGTTTTTACAACGCATATTATGTACATTTTTCATTGGGAGCCTTAATATTGATATAAATCACGTTTGTAATATACAAAATTTAGGTTAAAGGAGCATTTAGCGCTAAAGGAGCTTTAAATTGTTTGATAATACCGGGCACTAGTATTGCCCATATAAGTTTTGTTAAAAAAATATAAAACAAAATAATGTGACAGCATCCTTAAAGGTACGTAAGTATTAAAATTGCTATCTTGTATTCGTTTTAACGTGGTTCTTTATTTCACAGCATCAAGAGGATCATAAAACAAGTTTGATTGTTACGAAGACAGGATGGGGTGGACTGAATCTAAATCCCAGTATAGAGGAAAATAATAACACACATAACTGACTGTACAGTGTATATGCATACGTATGTGTAAATATATGTGTAGGTGTTACGACATATAACATTGGGGTGGTTTATTTTAACAGATGGTTAAATTCACACTTGTGTAAAAATTAGGTAGTTGTGTTTAATCGAAATGTACTTAATTTATTGAATGCGTATTGGTATTTATTAATTGAATATATTGATTTTATGAATATTTAATTAGTGTTGCACTTTAAACTATGAAATGTAATTTATAGTACACTGTTATTGACAGATCAATTTGCTCGTAAACAAAGTAAATATATAAAGAATCTAAAAAATGACGAATATAACTACTTATTTTTATAATAAAATTAATTTTATTATAGTTTTGATTTAATTGATACAATAGGCATGATGCCAGTAACAAAGTATCACTGAAATTATGATTTTAAATAATGAAATAAGTTAAAAAAATCTAAAAAATGTATTTATTTTTATATTTAAAGCGAGATTAATATGATTTTTGTTAAAATAAAAACACAAAATACAGCAATCCGCCATGTTTGATAAAACACCAGTCAAAGTGGATGACGTCACGGCTACGTAAACGTCATATTTGTTTCATTCATATCTGCACTGTTTATAGATTATTTTGTGGTTTTAAATTATCTATTTGCTCAGTTTTGTGTTACCAAAAGTAAAACCCAGAAACATTAGCGATGGAACAAGGATTTATTATAGTTGACAAGGAGTGTTTACATAAGCGTGACGTCAAAAATACACCATGACACCTGCGAGTGTTTTGGCGTCAAATTCAAAATTAGTTTTAAAAGGGTCAATTTTTGTGATTAAACCTTTATTTTCTGCAGAAATAAGCATTTTTTTTTGGAAATAAGAGACACGTAAGAACAACATAGAAATAGTTTTTTTTAAAACAGTGCGAAATAGAGAAAAATGGTCAGGTTAAAAATTGTAGGTAATATCAATATCTATATATAATTTATGTTCTATTCATTTTTTCGTAAAAATGAATTTAAAAAAAATTATTATAATTCAAATGATTCATAACAGAGGAGAAATATCTGACATGAGTGGCATGGGACTTTCTTATACGTATTACAGAGATTGAACAGTGTGTGTGTTTACCATAGGTACCATGGGACTTTCTTATACGTAATACTGAGAGTAAACAGTGTGTGTGAGTCTAAATAATTACATAATTCTTTCTGGCTAAATCATAAATATTGGGAAAAAATGTATGAGGAATAAATTATAGATAATAACATACTCGACATTTTTTATCTAAAATATTTTTTTCTTACTCCAAAAATAATTCTAAAATTCAAAAATTTACAAGAGTAAACATCCGTTTTCGGTTATTACGTTCAAAAAAGTTCTTTTGATATATAATATAAAGAATAATACTATCTATAGTTTATGTCCCATTCATTTTATTCTATTTTATTAGTTTGTCAAAAATGTCCTTATAAATAAGAATCACGTACACTATTCACTGTTAGGATTACGTATAAGAAAGTCCCGTGGTTCCCAAGGCAGATATTTTTATTCTACTTCACTCATAATTACCAGAACAACCTCCTTAATAATATTATCGTCTCGGCATTAAGAATAATATAAATATCACGTGTATTTAAAACCATACATAAATAAAATAAATATAGATTAATTTTTGACATTTAGACATCCTAGTGTAGCGTTTCATATTATCGTGTTGAATTGAAGGGATGCCGGGGACATTATTTTCCATTCAGTTATTTTAATAGTACTTATAGATTTCAAACTTAAAAAATATAAATAATTATTAAATTATAATAATATTAGGAATGTCAGTTTTGCCTAGAACCCTATATTTATAGTAAGATACAAATCATACACAAAAAAGAATTGTAGGTATCTAAATATTGTATAGAATTTTAACCCAATCTTTGTAAACCCCAATGAAGTAAAAACATATAAGATACATATTTTACTCCGTCATTTTATTCCCCTAGCCCCTAGTCCCTGGAGTTATTTGGTATGTGGAGGGGGTATGAGGTTAGTGAAGCGCTGAATTTTACACGAAACAATAATCGTCTTAATTCGTTTTTTATTCGTAAACACATGAAACCGGTCACAGGCGAAACCATAAGGCACTATAAAAATTTCACTGTGTGACATAAAGAAGACGAAGTTAATGCGTTTGTCGAAATATAAATTTTATATAGATTTTTACTGTGGAGTTATTGTCCAGTTGTAAAAACAGTTCATTCGTTCAATGAACATACAGTGTATCTATATAAGTTTGCATGCAAGTAATATATAAAAACATTTATGTTAACTAGAAAAAAATTCGGGCAAGACATACACGAGAGTATATCATAAGAGTTCCGAAGTACGTACTACGTGGAATGTTTGAAACAGAATAAGGGTCAAATTCCACTTGTTTGGTTATACATTTTAACGTGCCACATGCCTTGGGATAAAAAAATAATTAACTAGCTTTAGTTCCTTATTACCCCCCCCGGAAAAATTATTTATTCAATAAATTTGTATATTTTACTAGAGGGTGTCATTTTACATGTTCAGTAAAAATTTCAAGTTTCTAGCTTATATAGTTTACGAGCTATTTAGTTTTGAGTGAAAAGGACGGACTGACGACAAAATGAGATTAATAGGGTTTCTTTAGAACCCTAAAAAATTAATTAAACAATAATTCAATACCTTTTAAACAATTATAGTTCAATTTATTTAATTTTTTTGTTTAGGTATTTGAAATCCGTTAAAATCGACAGACAACATAATAAATGTCAAACACTCATCAGTACTCAGTATCTCATATTAAGGTCGTTTACAGTAAAGGTTTTTTCCTTTGAAATAATATACATATGTTATTAACTTGATTATTTTGTTACACTTTTTTTAGTTGTAGGATGGGTAGATAACAGGTATACTTTAAAATGTTACATCTATACCTTCCTCTAATAACCTTTACTTGACTTTGAATGTAAGAAGTATTAGATTTCAATCTAAAAATATAAATATAATATAATAATAATATAATAAGAATGCAGACAAACTTTTTGTCTTTCGTAAGCGAACATAATTTATATTTTTAATAATCTATATATTAATACGTAAACATCGAAAATTGTCAAAAATTTTTTTAGTATTTATTATAAAAGGAGGTGAATGAAACTTATATCATTCGAAAGGTACTGTACATATACATGGACAAAAAAATCATGTGAGTATGTTGCCGTTAAGGTAGATAAAACAAAGTTAACATACACACATGATTTCCCCTTTCGCTGTTTATTTATTTCATTCAACAACATAGCAATACTCTTAGCGCCACCAAGCGGTAAAAAAATAGTTTTGAGTTCCTATCAAACGTAGAGAATACGTATAGATTTCAATTTGCGTTCAATTGCAGTGTTTTTATTTGGAAATTTTTGTTATGAAAGCAGGTTAGGTTAGGTTAAATACTGTGCCATAGATGTGCACAAAATAAATCATGTGTGTATGTTGCCGTTAAGGCAGGTAAAATATTGGTCGAATTTCGACCATAGACGATACTAGTTTAGATAAGAGGTAATAGATTTTTAGTATGAGAAACATTTTAATTTTTGTAACATTTCTAAATTTGACTATGAAATTTTTAGTATTTTTTGGACCCCCCAATTCAAAAATGTCCACTCAATTTTCTATAAAAAAACTTATAATATCTACTTTTTCTGTTATTCTCACAATATTCACTAACTGTATTTTGCTTCCTCGCAATATCGAAGATACGAGAAGCTATGTGATCGTTTCAGATTGAGACAAAAAAAAAGTTCTCCAATTTCAAAATTTTAAATTTATTTATCCGTTTCAAGTCAAGACAAACACTTTTCGTTCCGTGTCTGTCTGTCTGTCCGTGTGTCCGTCCGTCCGTCCGTCCGTCCGTCCGTCCGTCCGTCCGTCCGTCCGTCCGTCTGTCCCCTGAATCCTTGTCACACGCATAACTTATGAACCACTGAACCGATATTATTGAAACTTGGTCGGAAGATTAGGTTTGGTTTGAGGACGGTCCCATTTCAAAATCATCAAAATCGTGTGTAAGGGGGAGGGGTGACACCCCAAAATATTTATTTTTTCAAGATATCTCAAGAATGACACATGTTACGAGAAAATTTTATAGAATATTTTTTATAGAGAATTAAATTAAAAAAATTAAAATAATTAAAATATTCCCTTACAAAGATTTATCTAAATAAATTTTAAAAATTCGTGTTTTGTTTTTCTAAATTGATATTTGATTGGATATATTAAGTGTCATTTTGACGTTTTAAATGTCACTTTGGCGTTTTAAATGTCACTTTGACGTTTTAAATGTCATTTTGACATTTGCATAAATTTAGATTTAGATTGAAATTGTCAAAAAATTAAAAATATATGAAAAAATATTCAGGTGCGTTTTAAGAAAAAATTCGAACTAAGATTTTTTAGTAAAATTTGTATAAAAATTAAATGGTTAACCAATACCAGGCAATTTATCTGAACACTATCGGTTTTAGTGAATTTAGCACGAGGAAGCACTGTGCATTTACTTGGCAGATGTTTTTATACGACTTTTTGGTTTTCTGTCTCTTGCCTTATCTGTACAATATTTACTTTCACAAAAATATTAATACTACAACTAAATCCATTACAAAATTTAATACACCATTCATATATCATATTCTACTACCCAATTCCACTTACGGTAATAATAACATCCTATACGTGATTCTAACGAACCTATAAAACCATAGCTTACTAAGATAATTCAGTGATTCAGTGTGCAATGGCTATCATAATCAAAATGTACATCAAACATCATCTTAGTGCGGTTACAAACACACACATAAACAATTATCTGTAGCCGTTAAATAGTTGTTAAACAGTGAGATCACGGGTCAGCCGTAAGATCCTCGGGGAACGCCAACTCCTTATTATTTATGTACAGTCAGATAGCGATGTTCTCGTAGCCAACTTAGAAAGTAACCGGCTACTGCGGGTGGATCCAATTGTTGGTAGAATTCACGTGTGTTAAGGTAAATTCAATTATATTTAAGCCTTTCAAGTCAGTGAGTCTAACATTTAATCGATTTCCTAATTTAGATACTGTATCGATTAATATGTAATATATTTTTTATAAGTATATCATACACGCATATCAATAGCGAACAGGCCCGGATTTAGAAATGTGCCGCCCCTAGGCAGTTGCAAAAATTGCCCCCCCCCCCCCTCTAAACTTCTTCAATGGTGGAATAAGTTTGGTATGAAAAGTTTTTCAATAAATAAAATGCACCTTTCTGAGAGTAAATATTTTATTTTATTATAGTCAGTATCCTTATAATCATGAAGTATATGACATTCAACAATTAACATTATGTATGCAATTGTTTTTTGTAGAGAAATTATTGTTTATTGGTTGAAATTTTTACGTCTAGATTTTCGGATGGCAAACTCATCGATAATGGAATCGAAATCAAATTCAATTCTCACCAATATAACAAGTTTTCAAAGTTTCCGCCAAAATTTGCCGCCCTTCAATTCTTGCCGCCCTAGGCAACTGCCTACTCTGCCTGCATGGTAAATCCGGGCCTGATAGCGAATTATAATACTGTAATACATAGGTGTTCAACCTTTTGAACCATCTGAGCCGTATATTTAGCAATTATCTAAGGGCCGCGGGTCAGAATAAAAATTGAAGACCTTTTTTTTGTAGTCGTGCTAATTTCAATGCAGGTTTCTTATTATATATATATATATATTTTTTAATTATCCTCGCGGGCCGCGGGTTGGACAAGCTTGCTGTAATATATAAAAGTGTACCTATATTAAAAAAAATTAGATATTTTGATTACTGCGCTATTCTTAAAATCTACAGGGTAGAGTCAATATTTATTCAATTTCAAAAGACTGAATTACATATAGAAAAAAAGATAAGCTGCTATTTTTGAAAGTTTCCAAATAAATGTAGTTTCATTTCTTTCTACTGTTAAAATATTAATATTTTGAATAGACGGCGGAAAAAATAGGTGAACTTTGGGAATAAATATTTCAAAAACTAATTGTCCGCTTTCATCCAGGTTTGTCTTATTTTAAAGTATATATTTTGAGGTATGATTACAATTTTTTTTATGATTATAATATTAATTGGAAGCGCTGCTGTCGTGGTCGGCGTAAAACATGTTCTTCGATGCGGTTCCCCGGATTACTAGCAGTCGGTTGATCTAAAATAGAAATTAAAAAAAAAATGTGTCACACTATTTATTTGTTTTTTAAATGTATTAAGCTGTTTTTATTTCAAACTTATTTGTTGTCACTGTAAAAAATAGCAGTGGCGTGGCATAGAGAATACGGATAGGCACCCCGTTTAGTGGGCATCATCATTAAGATTCTATACTAAAAAATGATTTTTGTGGAAGTGGATATATATGAAGCAGGTACTCGGTGTTCAATATACTTTTCACACTTTTCTTCCCAGACAAAAATTAATCTTAAATATACATTTTCACCTTTCTACGATTTGTCGTATTTGAGTTACAGCGCTTACAGACAGACTGACAGACCGACCGACAGACGGATACACAGACATCATGGCGAAAATAGTCAGAATGGATTAAGGATAGGTCAAAATGAATAATTCCATCAGAATCCGGATTTCGAATAATATTCGCTTAACAATAGGTACCTACTTTACTTACTATTTATCCTTTTTTTTGTAAAGCTTGAAAAATAAAGAAAAATTTCTATTCTATTCTATACTATATTATATATAATTCATATACATGGTATAAGAAAGTAAAAATGAAAAATTTCATTAAATTGCTTTCAATGACATATCTAAACACTGGCATGTCAATTGACGTAGTTAGAAGCTTAGACAAGGAAACTTAGCGTTGTTACCATATCGCACCACGAAAAATCGCTCCACGAGTCATTGGCGTATCATTCAGATTTTAAAATAAATGCCAATTGTTTTGGATTATAAAATTAATTAATAATAAATATTTTATATTGTCATTAAAGGTGTTTCAGTGATAATTGATTAACAAAGAAATGTTTATTTGGAACTATCATCTCTCATACATACTAAATTCAATTGTAATTTAAAGCATATTTGCATATTATAAATTTTCAACTGACGCCTCTGAGACAATATACGATTTTAACAATTAAAAAAAAATGGCTACCGACAAATTTTACCATCATATACGGACTAGCATTGGTTGTTATATATCCATAGTCTTTCCTAATCGAAGGTCAGAGGTGTATGTTTAAAAGGTTTAAATATTTACATATTAACTTTACTATACGCACGTCACTTGTACGAGCAAACGAGCAAGACGGCGGTTCGCAAAGGAGACGCCTGAAGCGACGCCGCCGACACACTATCGGACAACCAAGTGGCCATCAGCTTAGTTAGTGTGCACCTCTATTTAGTATAACGATGATTGTTAAACTTACACTTGCACGCCGCTCAGAATTATTATTATTATTATTGTACTTCTATTACTGCCGCCGCTTATTATAACTATTATACAAACATCAATTCCAACTTGGAATATTCTACAGATACAGATATTCTGACCAATTACTGTTATATTACAAACATGAATGTCAGATGTTTAATATGAATGTATTTTAAACATGCAGATTCTTCAAGAGATTCATGGCTTCTAGGATGTATATAACATGCAGGTTTATAACAGTCCCCAAGATGTACCCAATAACCAATCCTTAATCCTTAATATATATAAAGCTCAACGTCTCTCTGTCTGTCTGTCTGTCTGTCCGTTAGTGCGCTTATAACTCGAAAACCAATTATCAGAGTTACGTGGTTTCTTTTTTAACTCATAAGTACGTTCTCTGGCCAGGTTATAGGCTATATTTTGTTACGTTAGCTAACATCACAACTAAGCAGTGACGATAATAGTCAATCAAGTCGGAAAAAAATTTGCCGTCGGCGCGTTATTTTGCAATACGCTGCCTAAACCGTTCAATATTGAACAAAATAATGTATTAAAGAATTGTGTAGAATCAAAAGTTCTACAATAAAGTCTGCAACACCATATGTCTAACTTTTATATTTAAGCCACAATGACTGCTTTTATGTTACAAAGAAAATTTAAAATATTTGGGTTTTCTTTACGTGGACTTATGACCTGCAAAACATTAATCCTTATCGAAATAAATTATTTCATCGTCATAAGTACTTAATGTAGATATAATTTGCCCTTTACAGCATCCAATTTGGTCGTAAAGTTTAGAAAATATCGAAATATACATACGGGAACATTTTATAAAAGTAGGGAGCGTGTCAAGTAGTCGCAGGGCAGAGGGAATGATCACAGACCGGTATTCTTTTGATTGTCAATTGTTTATTTTGTTTTCAATAATTAACTTTTAAATTTAAATTGAACAAAAATTATTTTTTCTTTTTGTTCTGATTCGTTTTTGTTAGGTAGGTAATTTAAGTGTTGTTTGGTTTTTATTACAATAATAACTAATCGTGTTTGTAATTAATTCAACTATATTTTTTGTAAATCCTAAATAATAATTCCGTAGTCCACGCGGGCCCAGCCAGTGTTATATATAATGAAACTTTGATTACATTGACGTCCACAGCAATAAAGACAATACAGAAACAAAGAATCAAAAAAAATGTGTACTTTTATAAATTGGCATACCCACCCCCTCACAGTTAACAGCGTTTATTAAGAAATCAAATCATTTTTATGAGAAAATATAAATTGCAAATTATTGTTAATACGAGCCTGTTCTTATATTCCAAATTAATTATCATGTAGCCTAACTCAGTAATTCTTGGTTCCTAAGCTTTCTAATAGAGAAAGTAACATCAAAATCGGTTAAGTAGTTTTCCTGTCAACATAGCAAATAGACAAATAAAAATTCTAAAAACTTATCAAACCTGTAAAACGACGTTTAGACTCAAAAAATTATTTACATTTTATTTTAATGTTTTGAGAGGAAACATTTTATGTTTTATATTTTTTTGCTTTAATAAATTTAATAGCAAAAATTAAAAACAAGTTTCTGAAATAGTATAATAATAAAAAAAGTTTTACTAGATTAAAACAAACATTTTTATTTTATTAAATACTTTGGAAAAATTAAATCGTACAAAAAATATTTTTTTTCCGCAATAAAAAATATAAATTTCCATTTGAAAATAAAAGTTGATCCTGAGAAACAACAACAGCGCTCCCAGTCGATATATAATATCATGAAAAAATTGTAAACATACCTTAATATATATACTTTAGAATAAAATAAACCTGAATGAAATCGAACTAATAGTTTTTGAGATAATAATAATTCCCAAACTTCACCTATTTTTTTTGTCGTATAAAAAAACTTAAAACCACTACCCTTCGCCTCCACCATTAAAATTAAAAATATACTTTTATATTTATATGTTTCCACCAACTCACATATTTAAATTCATTCCAACATTTTTACATTTACATTCACATACTTACATAAAAACTACTAGATTAGTTACAATCCCAAAGACCTAAATAAATAAACAAAAATCCCATTAATAACAAATCCAGTAGTACCCTGCAGCGCGTGGACTGCAACCAGACATACATCAGTGTAGCTGCTATTGCCTATATTAGCATCGCACGAGCTAATCTTGCGATAGCTTCACAAGACATGTTGTCCAACTGTGGGTGGTAAATCTGTAGCAGACGAAAGGGTTAAGTTTGCAGTAAGGCTTGAACCCCGGATTAAGCTTGATGACCGGTCAGTAGTAATTAAACGTCAGGCCAAGTCGGGTTTGATGAACATTTTAAGTACACGGGAATTGCCAATTCTTAACAGCGGGGAGTCAATGATATAACAGCACATGTATCTATACACTGGATACTGTAATAGCTTAGGACAGAGACGGAGTGAGGGTATATTTTTTTGAGGTGCATAACGTCAAATGTTTTACGCCAGATACCGGGTGGGAATTTCAGAAACTTGATGTAACGCGCTAGCGTAAATTTAAAATCAGTATATCTCGACACTCAGAACACACCAAAACCCGCGTGGTAGGTTTTGGTTTCAAATTATAAATCTCAATTAGATCTACGAGCTACAAGTTAAAGTTAAAACATTTAACCAGTTTTAATGAATGAGAAATTTAATATTATAAAAAAACAACAAAAAATTAAATTTTGTATGTCCACGATACGCTTGTAAATATTAATTAATTGAATTTAAAAAAAAAAAAAAAAACAGTATATTATTAGAATATATTCTTTATGCAGTAACGTTTTTTATTTTTTGATTAAATTTCTTTTTAATTGAATAAAAAAATAGAAAGTAAATTTCGTATTAATTAATTAATTGTTTTTATGTTCGTAAAAATTGTAAGAACTATATTTTTCTCACTGTTAATATTAATACCATAAGAGATATGAGCAGGGGACAAATAGTTATAAGATATATTATCTGCTTATAAAATATTTTACAGCCGTCACTGACCAAAGTTATTTCGTTAACTTTGAGAAGATAATCAATGATGGAAATTGTTGAATAGATACTTTTGAATACTTCAAAACTCGAAGGTTAATAATAAAGATTGTATTATGTATTAAGATCCCTTGATTAAAATTTTAATATAATCGAAAATAAAAGGTCTCTATTCAAATGTTTATAATATTAAGTATTAACAAGGCATCTTGAAAATATTATCTATGAACTATTATTATATTAAATAATTAAATAGTTATGAAACTATAATAATTATTTAATATTTTTAATTTATAAATTAATCTTTTTTTAATATTTTGAACAAATTGCAACATAGAAACAGAATATTATATAGAGAGATAAATAATATAAAAATAACTATCTATATCTCATTAACAAGCGTTTAATCATGAGTCATTTGCAGGAAGGCGAGGCGCCGTCAAGTGGTGCCATCTGTTGCCTGTTTGTTTAACTGTCGTCTAATTCACATCATATCTTAATACTCCGGTGTGTAAAATGAAATACGACCTCCCGCACGTACTAGCCAGAAAGAAACAACCATACACATACACTGTACAAATGCATATATCTGTCCTAATATACGACGAGCCAATGTAAATCGGGTAAAGAGAGTAATGCATGCGATTCTGAAAACAATAAGAGCATTTTTCTGGGAAATTATAATTTATAGCCAGATTATTATGTGGCACAATGTTGACTTTGGGAGTGTCGTCTGTTTGTACAGATGGGGTTGGGATGTCACAGAATCTACCTTTTAATTACTAGAAGGAAGATGATTTTTTGTCAATGTGTACTTTGTATTTGGAAGATTAATACTGTTGTATATATAGCATCAATAAAACTAAAAACTAAGGAGCGTTAATTGATGAATATTATATGTATTATCCATAAGAAAATCGTCTTGTTGTATTTTCTATACTCTATAGAACTTTGTACATAAATGATTACATATCAATTTATATTCGTTTTCAAGAAGAGAAACACTGAACCGATTGAGATGAGGTTTTTGACGTGAACAACGTCTAAAATTTCAGTCTAGATACTGGGTGGGTATTTCAGAAGCTTGATGTAACGCACAAAGATCAGTTTTGCGCGCTAGCGTCAATTTAAAATCAGTATATCTCGAGTCGAGAGATTCTCGACACTCAAAGCAACTACCACGCGGGTTTTCTTCTCAAATTATAGATCTACGTGATACAAATACAAAGAAAAATATTTAACCAGTTTTAATGAGTGATAAATTTAATATTATAAAAAAAAATGAAATTTTGTATGTCCACGATTCTGCTTGTAAATATGGCTCTTATATTATATTAATAAATTGAACAGTATATTAAGTATGTATTCTCTACGATCTATTTTTTTATTAAAGTTTTTTAAATTTAATAAAAAATAAAAAGTAAATTTCCTGTTTCCACGATTACGCTTGTAAAATATTAATTAATTGTTTTTATGTTCATACAAATCATAAGAACTTTATTATACAATACTAGTTATATATTTATTTATAAGTTTGTGTCTATTTTACAAAAATTGAAACGTTTCTATATAACAAAAAAAATTAAAGATGTATCAATCCAAGAGTCTAAATTTTATTTAACTCGCTGTCACCTATTCACGTCAATCCCTCGACTGTGCACCCCGACAATAGTCACGCCCATATTTTTTAAAATAATTTTTGGCAGTATCCTGAGAGTTAAGAACTATAGTGCGTTAAAATACGTCTTCAGTATGCTGTATTCTATATTTATAATTAAATTTTAATTTGATTCTACTATTAGTTTATAACATATTACATAGGTATGTATAACATACTTGGCGCTAAAGAGTCAAAATTCGTAAACAACGAAATCCCTATAACTTTTTATTGTTTTACTACTGCATTATTTATTTATTAAATCAATTTTGGTTTTGCAAAATAAAGAATAAATTTATATATAATATGCATTTATACAATTTTTTTCAATACTCAAAAAAGTTATGTTTCAAGATAAGCATATATATTTTAAAGCAAATTGTTTAATTATAAGGCAATGTAATAGAACGATAAACAAACTGTATTTAAAATATCTGCCATGGGAACCACGGAACTTTCTTATTTTATTAAAACATTTCTGACAAACTAACAAGATAGAATAAAATGAATAAATATAGGTAATATTATTCTCTACATTATATAACAAATGATTTTTTTTAACGTAATAACTGAAAACGGATGTTTACTCTTGTAAATTTTGGAATTTTCGAATTATTTTTGAAATAAGAAGAAAACGTTTTAGATAAAAAATGTCGAGTATGTTATTATTTATAATTTATTCCCTATACATTTTTTTCCAACATTTATAATTTAGCCAGAAAGAATTTTTTTATGTAATTATTTAGATTCACTTACACTGTTCATTCTCAGTATTACGAATAAGAAAGTCCCATGACACTCATGACAAATATTTCTCTGTTATGAACCATTTGAATTATAATACAAATTTTTTTTTTCAAAAATTTGTTTTTACGAAAAAATGAATAGAATATAAATTATAGATAATGTTATTACCTACAATTTTTAACAAGACCATTTTTCTCTATTTCGCACTATTTCAAAGTAATTCGAAAAATTCAAAAATCGACGTAGGTAAACATCCGTATCCAGTTGAAAGATTGTTTTCAAAAAGTCGTTTCCAAGACAAAAATTAATCTTAAATATAAAATTTCATCCTTCTACGATTTGTCGTATTTGACTTACAGCACTTACAGACCGACAGACAGACACACAGACATTATGGCGAAAATAGTCAGAATGGATTAAGGGAAAAATGAATAATTCCATCAAAATCCGGATTTTGGAAAAAAAAGTAAAAAGTTACTATGAAACATAAATAATCTATAGAGGTAACAATCAATGCATCTATAATTTCTAATACAAAAACGTCATACCTACAATTAAATTTATCATAAAGCAAATATTGTTTTTGTTTTATAACACCATATAAGTTTAAAATAAACTATCCTATTTTTGTAATTTAGACAGCCAAACCTGGAATCTTATCGGTATAAGTCGATAGCCAACCATCTGTCGATCGTCATGTATCGAACAAACAATAACAACATATTGCTTTGATTAGAATAATAACTGTTCTTAGATAAGACCGTGAAAATAAGAGATGGGTATATTCTTTATAAATACCTTCTCATTTCACATCTTCTTTTAATGTTAAAGAACGTATTTTATTGGAGATACTGATAAGAGAAAGCTCCAGATTTGTATGTGTATTTTGTTAGATAAAGAGGGTGGTAGTGGTTTGTTTGGTTAATTGTATAGTGTGTTTTTATTTAAGTGGTTATATTGATTAAGCTTTTGAGTCGAGTAAGTTTAATTTTAACATGTTGTAAACTAAAGATAAGATATCGAAAGTAATATTTGTATATACAAGTGCGAATTTTATATGATATATGATACATATGTGTTATCATTAACGAGTGTTCATATATTATATACAATGTACATACATATTATTATTGTACGTATATTAAATATACATGCTTTAATTTTTATTGTTTTTTTTAACTGACTTCAAAAAGGATGATGTTCTCGATTCGACAATATGTATTTTTATAGCATAACTCCGACAAATATCCACCGATTTGGACGATTTTTTTTGTATACTCTCGAGGTGGCCCTATACAAATTTTATCAGAATCTCACTATAGACTTCAAAAAAAGAAGGGGGTTCTTAATTCCGCTGTATATATTGTTTATGTATGGTTGGCTGTTTGGGCATAACTCTGACAAATATGTACCTATTTAGACGATTTTTGTTGTTTGGAAGAGTATACACCTAAAGTTGTTTCTTATTAAATTTTATTAGAATCTTTGGACTTCATAGATACGCCACTCAAAAGAGAAAAATAAAAATAAAACCGACTTTAAAAAAACACTTAAAACACTGAAGTATATAATAGGTAATTAAAAATAGTATTTTAAGTCGGTGTAAAGCCAATCAAAAACTTTTTAGGAAATAAAAAATTAAACCGACTTCAAAAACGGTTAAATTTAATTCAGTATTTTTAGGGGTTTCTTAAGTCGTTTTTTTATTAAAAAATAATATTATTTTTGAACGTAAACTTTCACGGTTATTCAATTGTATAAATATTTGATTGTTGGGTTGTATACCGCGTTGCACTTTATTGTCACTTGACGTTTCGACCAACATCTCGTCAAGTGACAATAAAGTGCAACGCGGTATATAACCCAACAATCAAATATTTATACAATAATATTATTGTTTTTTGCTCAAAATCAAATAATTATCATTCTATTCTATTCTAATTTAATAAGCACGATTTAAAAATATTAAATAAAAATACCCAATGCTTGTAATGGTTTCAAATTTTGTACATTGTATTTTAAAAATTTATATTTCTACATTTACTTTTTAAATTTATTTTCATAACGAGCCACTGAATTCAGATATCTCAATGACTAATATCCAATCAAATAATAATTATTTAATGTGCTCAAAAAATAATAAATAAAAATTGATCTAACATAGGTACTTTCCAAAATAGATTGTTCTATGTTATTTGTATATTTGAATTCTTATTATTTCATATATAATAAATTAGTAAAATATTGAAGAATACGTTTAGTATTAACCTGTCTACAGTCTACAACGTACACAGTAAAAATGGTAAACAATCAAATATTAATAATTCTACCATTATTATTTGAGAATCCGTGCCCAGTATCTGTCTTACAGAAAGCATAATCGGCAGGCGCTTTCATCGTAGCAGAACGACGACACAGCCCTCTGTGAGCGAATAGCGAAACTAACGACGTTAGAGTTGTAGCGCCACAGCGGTTGTGACGGTGAACTATAAAACTTCTCATCGCTAGTGAATACAACAATGTTATAATTTCAAACATTCAAATACATAATTTTATTTATGATTGAGTGAGCTTGCTTTTGTAGTTTTATGAAACCGTATTTAAATTATTATAATAATGGAATGAAACCAAGTTTTATAACTAACTTACTGTAGGTTTTATTATTCTACAAAGCTATGAAATTTCATTCCATATATACAATACAAACTATTATTTTATACTCATGTATAAAAATATATATAAAAAATAACTTTAGGTACTTGTCTATTATATACTCGGCATTTGTAGATGTATAAGTATCATGTATTATAAAATATAATCAGCTCCAATGTGAGTAAATGTGTACTATTAGTTTAAATATTTATTATTACATATTAACCTAACAAAACTAACCAAACCGATTTCGCCCCAATAGATTGCCCTAACCAACGACAGTTCGATTAAATCTTCGTATTATGCATAATTTAATTACTATGTTGCAGTTTTCGAAAATAATAACCGAATATACAATAATTATCTATTTTAAAATATTGAAATTAATAGTACACATTTTACACACATTGGCGCTAATCAAATCATACTCTTCATGTCACTCGCCATCTGCAAATGCCGGGGATATAATAGACAAGTACCTAGCTTTATTTACTCTTTTACAGTATTATCTTGGTACCATTAAATTAAATTGTAATTTCATAAAAAAAATCTTTCATGGCTTATAAAACCGTAAAATCGTATTGCTTCCTCACAATATCGAAGATTCGAGAAGCTTTGTGATTGTTTTAATATGAGACAAAAAGAATTGTTTTTCGATTTCAAAATTTTTAATTGATCTTTCCATTTCAGGTCAAGACAAACACTTTTCGTTCCGAGTCTGCCCGTCCGTCCGTCCGTCCGTCTGTGTGTGTGTCTGTCCCCTGAATCCTTGTCACACGCATAACTCATGAACCACTGAACCGATATTAATGAAACTTGGTTGGATGGTTTGGTCTGGCTTGAGGATGGTTCCATTTCAAAATCCTCAAAATCATGTGTAAGGGAGAGGAGTAACATCCCAAAATATTTATTTTTTCAAGATATCTCAAGAACGACACATTTTACGTGAATATTTTATAGAATCTTTTTTGTAGAGCATTCAATTTCCTATAATATAGGTCTATAAAGTTTTTTTGTTAAATATTCCCTTACAAAGATTTATTTCAATTTGCTTTAAAAAATTGTCTTTTGTTTTTAGGGTTCCGAAGAAACCCTATTAATCTCACTTTGTCGTCCGTCCGTCCTTTTCACTCAAAGCTCGTAAACTATATAAGCTAGAACCTTGAAATTATTACTGAACATGTAAAATGACGCTCTCTAGTAAAAGATGTACAAATATATTGAAAAAATAATTTTTCAGGGGGGCACTAAATAACTAAAACTAGGTAAAAAATATGTTTTTTTTATACGAAGGTATGTGGTACGTTAAAATGTATAACCAAACAAGCGGATATGACCCTTATTCTATTTTTTTCTAAATCAAGAATGATGCCTGCAGAGGGCTTTTGAGTAAATAAAAAATAATAATAATTGTGGGGTAACAACTTGTAGATCTCAATAAGTAGAATTTGACCCTATTTTTTACTTTTTTTCTATTTCAAAAAAGTAGTATTTTATTTTGTCCACCCCCTCTAACTCTGTAACTATCGGCTCAAAAAATTTGAAAAAAATTGGTAACGAGGCTTTGGTGGGACTACCAACGACAAATACTAAAGTCGACAGTATAATTTTAAATTTTGGAATAATAGAGAGGGGTGTCATAGAATTTTTTATTTTGATATCTAGGCAAGTGGGGTGTCAAAATGTAAATCTCAATTAGTAGAATATGATCTTTTTTTTCTAATTCAAAAATGGCGCCTGTAGGAGGCTAAAAGCGGTATTTAATTTTGTCCACCCTCCCTCTAGCTCTGTAACTACGGGCTCAAAAAATTTGGTAACGAGATATTGGTGGGACTACCAACGACAAATACTAAAGTCAATAATATAATTTTTAATTTTGGAATAATAGCGAGGGGCGTTGTATAATTTTTTATTTTGATATCTATGCAAGTGGGGTGTCAAAGTGTAGATGTCAATTAGTAGAACTTGATAATTTTTTTTCTAACTCAAAAATGCATGGCTCCAAACATTCCACGTAGTACGCGGAAGACTTATGGCATACACTCGTGTATGTCTTTCCCGAATTATTTTTAAATTTATATTTACTTTGACATATTAAATGTCATTTTGACGTTTGCATAAATTTAGATTCAGATTAAAATTGTTAAAAAATTAAAAAAAATACGAAAAAATAATCAGGTGCGTTTTAAGAAAAATTTCGAACTAATATTTTTTTAGTAAAATTGTATAAAAATGAAATGGTTAACCAATGCTAAACAATTTATCTGAACACTATCGGTTTTTATTTAGATTGTTCAGTAATTAACTACCTTTGGTAAATTTAGCAAGAGGATGCACCGTGTATTTACTTGGCAAATGTTTTTTTTATACAAGGTGACTCGTAAAAATTGAATGACATACAATTTTTTTTATATTGAATACCTAATTGTAATTTATAACTAAGATAAAGCAAATAAAAAAAACCGCCTAATTCTATTGATCCTATTTTGAAATAGCCAAATTCTCATCAAACGTAAAATAAATTAAAATATATAAACTATAATATATCAAAACATATGCATTTCACTGTATTGAATGTTATTTATAGCAAACAAATATTATAGTGCGTAATATGGAAATAACATTTGCAGTATCTACATTTAAATAAGATATTAGAAAAACCACTACCATAATCAAATCAGCTTTTCCCAAAAATATTATTTTGAATGATTTATCTTCAGGCTAAATACATAATTTATACAACTACATTAACATAATTGTGGGCAAAATTAACAATTGTTGCACTGTACCATAATTACCCCGAATAGTTATATTTGATAAAGAATATTTTAGTGGCAACCAATTTCTAAACAAAAATATTTGGGTTTAATCTAACTGATCAATTTACAATGATAATTCCCACAACTGTACTATCATTTTTTTTTTAATTCTTTGGATATATTTAAAAAATGGAATGTATCTAATGTAAATTTAATTTTAAATTTATTTGTTTGTCATATTTTTGTATTATATTTAAAAAATTATATAAAATAAAATTTAAGACAAGCCGTGGGTTCGACCCTCGAGGTCCACACAACCAACTTCCCAACATGGTATGACTATAAATACTTGAATACTGATTATTTATTGTTTCCATATAGTTTATGTGAATTTTTTTATTAAATATGTATATAAAAAAAATTAATGGAATTTGTCAGAAATAAAACTCACATGTGTACATTGAATATTAGTTTTCTATCATTAATAATAATATATAACATTTTTAGACTAACTAATCTGACAATTTGAAATTAACATTTGTATCCAAGGCAACACGAATCAGTAAATGTATTTATTAGTATTTAAAATTAAAATTTTGAAGGTGGTTTTCACCCTTCCAATGGCTGTTTAGGCACGTTTATCATTATTTGTATTGTAGAATATTGTAGAATATTTATTCTACTAAGTTTCAGGTAAATCCGACCAAAAAAATATTTTTACCCACACAAATTTTTACACCCCTATTTACCCCCGTAGAGGTTGAATTTCGAAAAATCCTTTCTTTCAGATCATATTCACGTCAAGACGCTTCGATTGGCATCCCCAACGAAGTCAACAGCATTTTTTATTTGCGAGATTTCGTGCATTTGTTTTTATAATAACTAATCTGACAATTTAAATTTAATTCCATTTGTTTCCAAGGCAACATGAATTGTAGACTTATTTATTAGTATTTAAAATTCAAATTTTGAGGGTGATTTTCGCTTTTCACCCCTTCTATGGCTTTTTAGGTACGTATAACAAAAAAATACTGAAATACATTTTTCATTATTTGTATTGTAGAATATTTATGCTAAGTTTCAAGTAAATCCGACCAAAAAAAAACTGGACACCCCTTTTCACCTCCTTAGGGGTTGAATTTAGAAAAATCCTTTCTATCAGATCATAATTACGTCAGAGACGCTTCGATTGGCACCCCAACGAAGTCAATACCATTTTTTATTTACGAGATTTCGTGAACGTAAAAAATGACACACACATACGTACGTACATATACACACACACACACACACAGACATATTTCTGAAAATAGTGTAAATATACTATAATGGGAAGTTAATAAGGATTTAACAAAAAAATCAGCCATGAAAGGAAAAACAAAAAAGACATAACTAATGCCAAAAGTCCAGTTGTTATTCTTTCGTAATTATGTATATTAAATTAAAATATTATGTACAGTTAAAATTAATTAAAAAATATGTGATCTGACATAAATAAAACGTCATGATTATCAAAATAATATCTGCCGTTATACTAGAAATAAACTAAATATTTTATACGTGTACATAAAACATTTTATATTTACTTATTTGGTGCCTACATGACGGAAGATAAAACCCTTAGATATTTCTAAAAGTAGGGATCTTTATAATCTGACCTTGCTAGTCAAATGTTGTGCCTGGACAAACAAGAGTTGACCAGTGGTCAGCGACGCTCCCACGGTCCAGTAGGGATGCTGAGTGACCCCTGACTGACCCTGAAACAAGTCTTGTTTATTAACTAACTGTACACAAACCTATCTGTACAGGTAATATAATTTTATTAGATCCACTTTGTTAGATCTATGTATATTACCATATCTACTTCATGTATGTATTATTCAGTGCTATTATTATTACATATATGTAAAAGTCAACAATTTTATGTGACAATTATTATGAATAATATTTGTGAATATTTATTAATAACATTTTATTTAGAAAAATAACTATTCTTCTAAATATCGTAAATAAATAATTATAATATTACTAGCTGACCCGGCAAACGTTCTTCTGCCCAAAAATAATTTATTTAAAAATCAGACTATATAATAATACACATTTTCGTACATATTACGACTTCAGCGCCACCTACCGGGTCCATTTTTTGTAATAATATTTCTTAGCACGTAACTAACATATATTCTGAATATGAGCCAAATCGGACCATAAATACAATACCGGGTTCAAAAAAAGATAAATTTATCGGAGCATGAAACGAACATATGGTGTGAATATGGCTTCGATATGTCCAGTGGTTTAGGCGTGATGACGTTACATACATATTCACCAGCGTTTTCATATATTAAGATTAAAGATTATGATAGCTATAATTATGTTATCTATGTATATAATTTTTTTTATATTAGACGATTGACGATCTCTTAATTTTCTTAAAATTCATATCATACCAATTTTTTAATTTATTGTTTAATGTATACAGGCTGATTCAGAACTGGTGTGACAAATTTTAACAGTGAATCAAGGAAGTTATTATAAATAAATAAAACTTTGTATGTATGTTGTATATATGTATCCGGAAATTCGAGTTCTTTTTTCGTAGTTATAATTTCTAAAATATATTTTTTTATCTTTTACTATAAGTTTTGATTAAAATATAAATATAAACATATAATTATAAATATAAACATTTATAATCAATAATTAAAAAATCTTAGTTTTCCTCTTTTATTTATGTTATAAATAAATCTAGGAAAGTAAAAAAAAGTGTTTTCAGTAATAAGCATGATGCCAGTAACAAAGTATCACTGAAATTATGATTTTAAATAATGAAATAGGTTAAAAAGATTCTAAAATATGTATTTATTTTTATATTAAAAGCGAAATTAATATGATTTTTGTTAAAATAAAAACACAAAATATAGCAATCCGCCATGTTAGATGAAACACCAGTCAGAGTAGATGACGTCACGGCTTAGTAAACATCATTTTTGTTTCATTAATATCTGCACTGTTTATAAATTATTTTGTGGTTTTAAATTATCAATTTGCTCAGTTTTGTGTTACCAAAAGTAAAACCGAAAAACGTCAGCGATGAAACAAGGATTTATTATTGTTGACAAGGAGTGTTTACATAAGTGTGACGTTAAAAATGCGCCATGACACCTGCGTGCGTTTTGGCGTCAATTTAAAATTAGTTTTAAAAGAGTCAATTTTTGTGATTAAACTTTTATTTTCTCCAGAAACAAGTATTTTTTTGGAAATAGGAGACACGTAAGATCATCATAAAATAGTTTTTTTAAAATTAGGCATCATGCCTATTCCCGACAGCAGAATACCTTATCTCATTGCCGGGTTCACATTTGCATCGTAATATGGTGCGTCTCTAAAAATTGTTTAAATATTCTTATCTGGTAATAACACCTGCACAATCACTTACAAACATTATTCACATATGTTGTAAACTTCAGAGTGTCATCGATATTTATTCCAAAAAATGTAGTTTCAATATAATTATTATATTATTTATCCGCCTTTGATATTTTAATCTGAAATTCACAACACATGTGTCATGTTTGTTTGAATAACGTTTTCGTTAATCAATATGAGATCTGAACAATTCAAATATTCAGTGAGCAGTTACGTGATTCACTTGTATCACAGATCCTATTAGATTTAGTATTTCAAGGAAGCTGACCCTCGGAGATGAGATAGAGTGGACATTTCTCACGGTACAGGTTGTGTCAGAACATCTATTAGAAAGGGTTAAAACTGGAAGCAATCAACAACAGGAAAAAGGGGTAGACTCATTCTAACGCATCCTAATTTTTAGACGTCTGTATGTAAAGCAGTTCTTGAACTTAAAATGTGAACAAAAGATTTATTTTCTTGTTAAGATTTTTTCTTGCTGGTATAAAATTGTATTTTATCATTAAATTATATTGTTTTGCTAATGAGTTTAGTTGACATAAAATACATATAAAAGTTATAGATATTTTATGTTGAAATCTAATAATTACAATAGTTATGCAGTTGAAATGTTATTAATTAAATAATATAGTTACCTATATTAAATAATAATTAAGAACACAGATATATATATTTTATAAAATATTAAATTTATTTTACAAAAACGACTCTGAAATAGGGTAAAGAATTCGCTAAAATTACAGAATGCTCGATAAATCTATATATTAAATAAGATAAGCTGTCGCAAAAGTCGACAAGTGAAGTATAAAAACAATAATTGATGCTTTTAAATTTGTATGAAGTCAAATAGGATATCCAAAATTACCTGAATTATTTTTGATGTAGCGTAAGAATATTATACTAATTGTAAGTTGATCAGATTCAAAACTCAAATCAACAAGATTTTCATCATTACCATTCACTGCTATCACTCCTTTTTCTATATGCCCAATACTTGATATAATTTCAGTAAATATATCACTTTATAATAAAATTATTTTCTACAATAAGTTACCACAGTAAATACAGAACATAATTATAATAAATATAAATTTTAAAATTACCTTCAAGAACATAAAAATTGAGAGATGCTGCTATTAAAATATATAAAAGAGTTCTGAAGTTTCTTTTTTAGGATTTCGTAGAAAACTAGGAACCCTTATAGTTTCGCTCTGTCCGTCCGTCTATCTGTCTATATAAAATTTATACCGATAAGAACGAAATTTGGTATACGGACGTAGATTGATAACCCAAAAACAGAAATGATGAGAATTTTGAAAAAACAATTTTTTTTACTGAATCCATTAAGTGCGTGTGTCTTCTTTAGATAGGTCTCCTAAAATTCAACAAAAAATGTCTTAGGACCTTTTGATTTTAACTCTTCAGTCACGATATATTTGCGTTAAAAGTCGTTATCAAAGCCCCCCCCCCCTCCTCTATTTTCAAATCTATCGATATACAAAAATCTGAAAAAATTCGAAAATGTAACACTAGCAAATAGTTTATGAAAGTTTTTAAAAGGCCGACAGACAAAAGGCTGACACCCAAAAGACAGACATGGACAAAAGGCAGACTCCCGAAAGGCCGACAAGGACAAAAGGCAGACTCCTAAAAGGCAGACATGGACAAAAGGCAGACTTCTATTATAAGTAACATTATAAGTAATTTATGTATGTATTTTTCAGATGCTTGAATATTGATGTTCTTTTGTATGGATTTTTGAATGTGGCGCTTATAAACTATAATTATTATGTAATAAATTTTAGGTGTCTGCCTTTTGTCCTTGTCGGTCTTTTGTAAATCGACCTTTTGGGAGTCTGCCTTTTGTCTATGATTACCTTTTGGGAGTCTGCCTTTTGTCCTTGGCCTTGTGTCTATGTCTGCCTTTTGTCCATGTCGGCCTTTTGTCCATGTCTGCCTTTTGTCCTTGTCGGCCTTTTGTCTATGTCTGCCTTTTGTCCATGTCTGTCTTTTGTCCATGTCGGCCTTTTGTCCATGTCTGCCTTTTGTCCATGTCGGCCTTTTGTCCATGTCGGCCTTTTTTCCATGTCTGCCTTTTGTTCATGTCGGCCTTTTGTCCATGTCAGCCTTTTGTCCATGTCGGCCTTTTGTCCATGTCTGTCTTTTGTCCATGTCTGCCTTTTATCTTTGTCGGCCTTTTGACCACGTCGGTCTTTCGGGAGTCTGCCTTTTGTCGTAGACCAAGTGAAAATGACTACGGAACCCTATCATGTGCGTACTCAACACGCACTTGGATGTTGTATTTATCTTATTATTCCATTTTTATAATATTGAGAGAAAACAATTATGTCTAGGTACAGCACTCATTTCAAAATAGATAGATATGATCTGTATAATAAAATAACAATTTCAAAGAAAATGAATAAATAATCTCCACATTCAGACGACAGTCAACTTGTAATTTTAAATCCGCAGACGTAATATTAGGTGTCATACAAGAATTACTGCAGAGTCTCTTAATAAGCACAATGTTCTGATTACCTCGAGCGCAACGGCGGGCGGAAGTCGCGGCGGGGAGGAGACGACGCCAGAGTGTGACGGTGACAAGTATAATTAATCATGTGTTGGTGGTGGGATGGGCGATGGGAAGGTGGATACAGGGTCGGAATATATGTGTGATGTTGAATCGATATGGTACTGATGAATCCAAGAGTTATAGATGTTTCATTTGGATCAATATATAATAGTTTTTAATATTATTATATTTAGTATCTTAAGGTAGTTCTCGTGCTACAGTAGGTATTATCAAAAAGTTACGCTCATAATACCATGGTAAAATATGGAAAAAAATTACGTTGCTACAGAGAATTTTTGATCAAATCTATACCCAAAGCCGTCCATACATATTATTACAAACACATTTATACTGTGAATATATTGTCTCAAATTACACATCAATAAATAGAACCATCGGTCGCGCGCACCTTCAAACAGATATTGTAACAATTCAAGAAAAGTTGCTCTCTTCCGTACACACATCTAGTTGCGCACAAAGTTGCCAGATTGATTCTATTCAATTCGTTGATACCTTCTAATCAAAAAGTACCCGAAATTTGTCAATAAAACGAAAACGGTTCAATTATTCATCGATATTTATTTTACTCCCTTCATTAGTAATCTCCATCGCAAGCAATACACATATTCAAATGCTTCTTCCAATCTTTAAAACACTTTTCATAGGCCGATTTTGGAATCGGCTTCGGCTCTTTCTGCGAATTTTCCTTTATCGCCTCAATCGTCTCAAAACGCTTTCCGCGAAGTGGACTTGAGTCGTGGGAACAGGAAAAAGTCACACGGGGCCATGTCAGGTGAATACGGAGCTTGCGGAATGGTATTAATGTTGTTTTTGGTCAAATAGTCGAGTACAACCTAAACTTTACGAGATATCTAACAAAATAATTTCGAGATTTTGAACGTTTAAAAATTTTTTACTCATAAATCATCAACTTTAGAGAATAAGTACAAGATGCAAAAAATGTTTATTTTGGTCTAAAAAAACTTTTTTTAATATTTCGGTTTTTTTTTGCTTAAATTATAATAAATAAATAGAAAAAGTTCTAATTTTTAAAAAATAATTCTACAAGTTTCATTAGACTAAAATAAACATTTTTCGTGTGTTGTACTTTTTTCTAAAGTTGGCGGTTTCTGAGTAAAAAATTCTTGAAAGTCCAAAATCTCGAAATATTCTGTTAGTTATCTTGGAAAACTTAGGTTGTTCAAAAAAAGTTTTGAGTGAAAGATTTGAGTTTTTTCACGTAAAATAATATTACTAAACAAAAACTATAGGTTCCTATTTAAAAAATCACGTTGACCTTCAAATAACCTTGAAGACCACGTTAAAATAACAAATAAATATTACTATTCGATTACCCCTCACAACCAAATATTTTTTGGTTGAAACATTTTTTTCAAATATGCGATGGTTCTGAAATAAAAATCTATAACACTTTAAATGCTCCACCTTGTATGCTATGGAAATTAAAAAATATACTATTATTAGAGTTTTTATAATATTTTTAAGGGTTTGGGTTACAAATATGGTATTTCGTTTATACAGCTATAAACTATTACCATTTATAGTCAATATCTGGGTTGTTAGTAAAGGGTGTGATTGTTGGAATTCACCCATCCCACCGAAAAGCTCGTTAATTTTCATAGTTTTTAGGTAAGGATAGGTATATTTTGAAAATGGTTTCGTGATTATTGATACATAAATAGTAGGTCAATTAATTAGTAGCATTTGTAATCTATTCAAATCAGACACATTCAACATAGTCGGTACGGTAGGGAATAATATCTGAAAATATAAAATTTTATATTCAGAAATAATGAATACTCTTTTCCAAAATCTACGATTTTCTGTAAGCAAAAACATCTTAAATAACAAAAACACCATCGTCAACATTCCAACACTACCCAATTAGACGACGACAGTGGCGCCGGGTGTGCGGGGGCGTCACACCGCCTCTCCCACCCCCAGGGCAGTGACGGACGGGCAGCACACAGGATGGACAAACGGGGCCAGAGTGATTAACGAGCTATGCCCGGATGAAGCACAAAGCTGCACAGACGCATAGCTCTAAACATAACAAACGCGCGTGCATGCAATTTAAGTTTGTGCCGCCGATGTTTGCCGCTGTTATGTTACGTTGCCGATGCACTCATGTTACTGTTTTCAGTAGTCATGTTATGGTAATTTTTGTACAGGAATAGAAGAAATATGTGTGCTGAATTTAGAAGTTATTTTATATTAGGTTGTTGCAAACTTAATGCGTTTTATTATTAACTTTAAACTTATATATTTTAAAATATAGGGTCGAGCGGGGTAAATATGAAACACCAAAAAATGAGGTAAAAGTGAAACAAGCTTGCAACTAAAAAACTAATTTGTTTATAGGAGAATTATAAAAACTGACTTCATCATTAAAGGTTTGTTAAAGCGACCTGAAAATATGAATCGCCTAATAAGTGATGTGTCACTCCTACAGATTTCCCTGTTAGTCGATGTCAAATTATTAAATTTTAATTCTTTGCACATAACTTTCTGTATAGCTCAGATATCAATTAAAGATACAATTTCACATTGATATGCCACAAAGAAGATAAATCACAGCTGCGTTTGTAGCTTTTCTTTTAATTTTTCGAGAAATATTTTCTATTAGAGGCCTGTTTCACTTTTTCCCAAATTAGAGGTTAAAAATTAAACACACTTTTTTCATTTTTAAAGTCCGTGTGTATCGTACAGTTTAAATGATATAAGTATTTAAAATGATTATTCATAAACGCATCTAATAGAAAAAATTAAAGTATGAATTTGTATCGTTAACTGTCAAAAAACATGAAAGATTTGAATTTTGTTTCACTTTTACCCCAGTTGACCTAATTAAGTTACTTAATTTTATGCATTTCATCAATTTGTTGACTGCTGGATTTAAGAAGTTCTAGTGGATTAATCCCTGTACAGACCACCAAACGGTCACCATTATCTTCTTTGGATGCAAACTTGGCTTTGGAAATTGCTTAGGAGTTTCACCTTTATTTAACCACTGCCCTGAACATTACAATAAGTTCCAAAAATGGTTCGTTTTTGTTTCGTATAAGAAGCATAGAGCAAATTTCATAACGACGATTTTTGTGAATTTCACTTAATTCGTGTGGTACTCATTTATCAAGCTTTTTTGTTTTGCTAATCGTAGTTAAATGCCGTGAAATGGTTTCTGGGTCTACTTGTAGGTCTTCTGCAAGTTCTCGAACAGATGTATGTGAGTTAGGTTCCCCTATAGCTTTCAACATGTCGTCTCAACAGCAGAAGGACGTCCACGACCCTCTTGGTCTTCCAAATTTACTTCGCCTGCACGAAATTTTTGAACCAAAGTCGTACCGTGGATTCATCAATAAACCCCTGCCCCCAAACTTGATTGATGTTTCTGGACGTTGTGCTGCACTGCGGCCAAGTTTGAACTCATAAAAATAATTTTTTCTAAAACCTTTTTTCGACATCTTCTTTAATCACCCGAAAATAGGTGAAAATTAAATTTTATGAAAAAATGTTAAAAGAAATAAAAAAAGCTAGTAAAAAAATCTTTAAAATGATATAAACACTTAGTACTTTGAATGACAACTTTAAGAGAAAATAGTACCTCTAAGCATAGGAAAAACATGCATTATTTTTACAACGACTTAATTCATTATTATACATCGTATTCTATATTGTTATGAGCACTACTAGCTGTTAAAATACTCCACATGAAAAGAAACGAAAGGGTATAGCCGGGTAATCATACATACGATCAAAAAAACATTTTCCCAAAATTTTGAACTGTTAGCCGCCTATTTGATGAGTTAGGGGGGAAAATGTGCATTTTCGTTTTTATTTTTTTTCTGTTTCTATTATAAAAAAAAATCTGAAAAAAATCATATAAATACTTTTGATTATTATCAACATGCATGATTTTTTTTATTTTGGCGGGAAATTCAAACAAAAAAAATTTCAAATTTTTTTTAAAATTTTTTCGTATGCTTTCGAACGGGTAACTCGACGTTTGATTCCCTTTAGGGGAACTTTTTGCCCGGTTATATCCTTTATCTCTTAATTTATTCTAGAAAATGGAAATCAGTATCACCGTGTTTCGACTTCACAAGAATTCCTCATCAAGAGCCCAATAGTTTTAGACTGGAATCTCTTCTCGAACTCGATTACACGTACATGAGGATACAATACGAGACTAGTACCAGTATAGCCCTACAAATTGTGAAGTGATTTCTATCTTTTCACTGTATATTGCTAAATATGTTAGGTATAAGACTCTAAACAAAGAAAAATTTACAAAAATAAAAAAAAGTTATTATAAGTTTTTATTTTTTCGCTAAAATAATATATGCTTAAATAATTATATTATAATATCTTTAATCAAAAGCAAATAATAATATGTGTTAAAGTCTTATATGAATGAAAATTAAGACAAATATATGTATGTAATATTTATACACGCCACATACGAAAACCGTATTTGTCTAATTTGTTTAATTTTAGGACTAAGTAACCAAGCGTTATTTAGTTAGCAACATTTGCAGGAACACTATGTTTGTGGTTAAGTTAAATAAAGTTTGTTTAATATTGTAAACACCAAGTCAAGTAACAACTTCCTAAGCTTTCTATTTACATTATAAATATAGATGCTAGACTTTAATGCCAGCGAAATTTTCTAGTGAAGATTTTCTATACATTTGGGGATTGCCATTAAATGAATATACTTTAAATTTAAAAAAAATAGAGAAATTTTAATATAATAAATAAAAAAACATTTTCCAAGTAAATGCACTGTGCTTCCTAGTGCTAAATTCACCAAAAGTAGTTAATTATTGAACAATTACAATAAAAACTGATAAATTGTTTAGATAAATTGCCTGACATTGGTTAATCATTTAATTTTTATACAATTTTACTAAAAAATATTAGTATTTAATATAATTATTTCGTATATTATTAATTTTTTGAGAATTTCAATCTAAATCTAAAATATAAACGTCAAAATGACATTTAATATGTCAAAACAAATACCAATTTAAAAAAACAGTACACGATTTTTTAAAGCAAATTGATATAAATATTTGCAAGGGAATATTTTACAACAAACGTTGTGGACCTATATTATAAAAAATTTAATGCTCTACAAAAAAGATTTTATAAAGTTTTCACGTAACATGTGTCGCTCTTGAGATATCTTGAAAAAATAAATATTTTGGGGTGTTTCATTAATATCGGTTCAGTGGTTCATAAGTTATGCGTGTGACAAGGATTCAGGGGATAAACACACACACACACACACACAGACAGATACGGAGCAAAAAATGTTTGTCTTGACCTGAAACGGAAAGATCAATTTAAAATTTTGAAATCGGAAAACAATTTTTTTGTCTCATTCTAAAACGATCACAAAGCTTCTTGTATCTTCGATATTTCGAGGAAACAAAATTAATTAAATTATTCAATTTGATATGTAACTACTAAGTAATTGTGGTCCCTGCTTAAGGCTGATTCGCTTTAAGAGGTAATATTTCGGTACCAATTACCCACGGATAACAAGGACACCTGTATATATTTTTCAATGTATTAATAATCGAAAATTTTGTCATTTGGAGAGACCCAATAGTTTTATTAAAATTACACAATAGGCATGATGTCAGTAACAAAGAGTCACTGAAATTATGATTTTAAATAATGAAATAAGTTAAAAAGATTCTAAAAAATGTATTTATTTTGATATTAAAAGCGAGAATAATATGATTTTTGTTAAAATAAAAACGCAAAATACAGCAATCCGCCATGTATGATAAAACACCAGTCAGAGTGGATGACGTCACGGCTACGTAAACGTCATTTTTGTTTCATTAATATCTGCACTGTTTATAAATTATTTTGTGGTTTTAAATTATCAACTTGCTCAGTTTTGTGTTACCAAAAGTAAAACCGAGAAACATAAGCGATGGATCAAGGATTTATTATAGTTGACAAGGAGTGTTTACATAGTCGTGACGTCAAAAATGCGTCATGACACCTACGAGCGTTTTGGCGTCAAATTCAAAATTAGTTTTAAAAGGGTCAATTTTTGTGATTAAACCTTTATTTTCTGCAGAAATAAGCATTTTTTTTGGAAATAAGAGACACGTAAGATAGTTTTTAAAAATTAGGCATCATGCCTATTCTATTATGTATCTAAAATTTATTTTAAAATGATATCGACAAAGTATTAGATTAAATTAACAACCCGTATGTATTCATTTCACTTACCCCACTTGAAAAAAGCACTAAACACATGACATATAAATGATGCAGTAAAAACTATTTGACCCATAATCCCCGTGTGGCATTCACAAAAATAAAAAGGTCCCGTTTGTGAATATAACAAGTTCTTGTGTTGTTTGCAACAGGTTCGTGGCGTGGTCGCGTGCCAGCACACACACACACTACCACACACACACAGACCGTGTTACCTGTTCAGTGCAAAAAACTGGCCCGTGTCGGGACGCACACACATCGTCAGGATTCACCTGTGCATGTGTTAAAACATACCCGTGACCCCCCTGACCTCTCACTGTCGGCATGTACCTTCCCCCTGTACGTTTGTAGCTTGTTTGTTATATTGTTGTTTTTTTTTGGTTTATTAGTTAATGATTTTTTAAATGTTTAGTAAAGAGAAGGTTGGTTTTGATTAGGATTTTAAATAAAATCTGAACACTTTATATTTAATGTTCTATGTGAATATTTTATTATTCTGAATTATTGTACTATTATTGTTAATTGTTCACAGTTCTTTACTACATTATATTGTTCAATATTTAACGGTTTATGCAAGGGTTTCGATTTTTATTTTGAGATACGGAGCCCTAAAATGCGATTATTGCAAATATATTTTTAAAGTCTATGGTAGCAAATTTAAAAAGAAAACAACAGTTTGTGACACATAAATCAAATTTCCAAATTGTATTATAAAAACTGACAAAGGTATAATGATAGGTATAATGACTTATAATAAAGTCATGTTAGCTTATCATTGGTCGCTTAATAAATTTTATGAAAAAATATTATTAATTCAGTTTTAAAAAATCAGAAACTTCGGGTTCAGATTTCCTCGTTTTTATTTTTTACATCTTACGGACCTTTACCTAAGCATGGCAGTATATGTACATTGATAATACATCATTATCAAAAATACCCAACATTCTAATGATCATATCAATTCTGTAAGTAAATAATACATTATTAACTGCGTGTCATCATCCGTTAGAATTCATCATTGACTGACAAACACAAAGCATTAATATTGAACACGTCTATAATTACCAACATCTTTTATTTCCGGGAAATCAAGCGTTTTGATAGGGCGCCATCTATGCGTCGGCTCATTACGAAGACAAACAAGCAGAGGGTAAGTCGCGGCTTAAACAAACCTCCCCCTTTATCCTGACGCCACCATTCCTCCCCCGCGACAGTGGCTAGCCCTTCGTATATGTATGTATATGTATCATCACCTTCGCCCATCTACTGGTTGGGAATATTTGACTTAGAAATGCAAACATATTTCATATATTGTATATGTATGAACGTATATGTATTATATGTATATGCAGGGCCGTGGTATTAGATTAAGTAATGTGGGTGGTATAACATAAATATAAACGGAAGAAGAAAAAATTAAATACAAATATCATATTCTTCATATCGTCTTGTATTTAAAAAAAAAAATAGCTAAGGTACTGGCAGTAGTCATGAACGCTTTAAGTAGAAAAGCCACTGTGATGGAAAAAATCGATATTTTTTAATGTACTACTTATACATATTTAAATATATGTAAAAAAAATTAAGTTAAAATACTGAAAATTACCTGAGCTACAGTCAATTTAGTGAGAGCAGATACCGTGGCCACTTATGTCCCTCATAAAACTTTAAACGCGTTATTTTCGAAACGACTTTCTTCGACCTGATTCCAGCGATTCCTCAAAGATTAATGAACCGATTAAAAAAAAAAAAATTTAAGCTTTTATAATCACAGTGGCTAAGTCTGTGCATAACTGATTATTTAAATTTTGATATTTCCTATTTTTAAGCTTGAATTAAAAAAAAAAACGGTGTTAAAAATGAAAAAAATATTTCAAACCGTTGCCATTTTGTGAAAAAATTAAATAAAAAAACGGCTTCATGCAACCATGGCGACATTCATATAGATATTGATAAAATATTTATTTTTTCCTGAGAACTTATCCCGAAATTTCGATGAAACCATGGACAAAAATATTTTATTAGTTGTCTTATCGAGGCTCATAACTTTGTATTGTATTTTTCAATAAAAATTGGTAATGAATAAGTTGAAAATATATATAATAAATTGTCCTTTACTCGATTCTAAAATAATTAGTTATATCTGTGAAAAAATTGTTTTACATTGACTATTTTTTGACCCGTCACAGTGACTATCCCCCGGGATTGGTGTGCTACTTTTTTAATAAAACAACGACCTCTTTATTAAATCATTTTTACCAAAGTCCGCATAGTTTTTTTTTAATTATAGCCTCTTATTTTGTTCATGTTTTTTCTCCAGTAATGAACAATGAAAAACTAGAAATTAACACTAGTGATGAACACTTGAGAAGATTACAAAATGATAAGTATTACGACACAAAGTTATAAAATTAAGAATCGTTAAATATACTCACTTCACTAATTATTTACATAATAAAATATACTTTTATTTGATACTTAGTCTACCGAGCCGCGAATTTATTTGTCCACTATTTAAAAAATGATTAATTGTCATCAAATCACGCTGTAAGACAGTTAAATATATATAGAAATTAATATCCAGTAATGACAGTAATCAAATATCAACAAATTTTTCTAATTTAGCACATTTATATAAATACAAAATGTTCAACACTGGGGTATTGTTCAAGACTGGAGCCAGTACCTTATTTAACTGACGATAAAATTAACTTCACAAAACAAAAAATAGAACAAACTGTTTTAAGTGATAACATGATAACTGCAAAATTGTCCACATTTCTTTGACTTTAACACAAAATCCCGAAATTTCGATGAAACCATGGACAAAAATATTTTATTAGTTGTCTTATCGAGGCTCATAACTTTGTATTGTATTTTTCAATAAAAATTGGTAATGAATAAGTTGAAAATATATATAATAAATTGTCCTTTACTCGATTCTAAAATAATTAGTTATATCTGTGAAAAAATTGTTTTACATTGACTATTTTTTGACCCGTCACAGTGACTATCCCCCGGGATTGGTGTGCTACTTTTTTAATAAAACAACGACCTCTTTATTAAATCATTTTTACCAAAGTCCGCATAGTTTTTTTTTAATTATAGCCTCTTATTTTGTTCATGTTTTTTCTCCAGTAATGAACAATGAAAAACTAGAAATTAACACTAGTGATGAACACTTGAGAAGATTACAAAATGATAAGTATTACGACACAAAGTTATAAAATTAAGAATCGTTAAATATACTCACTTCACTAATTATTTACATAATAAAATATACTTTTATTTGATACTTAGTCTACCGAGCCGCGAATTTATTTGTCCACTATTTAAAAAATGATTAATTGTCATCAAATCACGCTGTAAGACAGTTAAATATATATAGAAATTAATATCCAGTAATGACAGTAATCAAATATCAACAAATTTTTCTAATTTAGCACATTTATATAAATACAAAATGTTCAACACTGGGGTATTGTTCAAGACTGGAGCCAGTACCTTATTTAACTGACGATAAAATTAACTTCACAAAACAAAAAATAGAACAAACTGTTTTAAGTGATAACATGATAACTGCAAAATTGTCCACATTTCTTTGACTTTAACACAAAATCAGCAAAAATTAGCAAAGCAATAATTTTTTAGATAGGTACTATAAAAATAACAGTTGGAAAAATAGAAAAAATAGAACATGTTATATTTCCGACGATAAATTGAACTTGAAATTGATAAGTTTAAATAGGATTTTCAATCTTTAATTTGATTTACTTATTTATCTAAAGGAGGCGAGGGGGGTCCACCTCCTGGTGCCGAGGTAATGTAAAATTTAAAAAATAATTAAAGGCATTGAATCAATTTCACCAAAAAAATGACGGAATAATAGAACATACATTATATTTTCGACGATAAAATTGATAAGTTTATGTTTTTTTTTTTCAAAAATTGTAGTAAGTTTTTTTTGGCTCTTCAAAATTTAAAAATTAAACTTTAGTATAACACATAATACCATGCAATATGGTTTAAGTCTAATTGGTAAGTAGGTTAACGCCGGTCCTGTGTGGTGTATAACGTTATCGTTTATTAAATGTTCATCCGTTTTGTGCTCTTGTGTTGACCAATTTGGGCAAGTCACCTCCGTAGACGGATGTGTTGTTTTATTAACGGTTCTTTATGTATATTTCAAGGTGTTACAGATGTATTACGAGTCAACTTTAAATTTGAATTGGAAAATTTTGTTCATGTTCTTATTAAATTAAGTTAGTAACTGGATCATTATATTATAAGGTTTTTTATAATTACAAATGTTTATGAAACTTGTCAAAATAGTTGAAGTCTAATAATAAAGAGTTTAATTGTAAAAAAAATTTGTATCTTAAAAACTACCTAAATTATTCGTTAATATCAATTTTTTCTCCTCTAAAAAAGTGCCAAAAACTTTTATTTTTATTACTCACAGGTATATTAGTAACAAGTAATGATTAAAATAGACCTGAGCTAAGCAAAATATGAAATAATTAAAATATAAAATATATATTAATAATAATTATGTATATGACATTAAAAAAATTGTAAATATACCTTAGTATATATACTTTAAAATAAAACAAACCTGGATGAAATCGAATAATCAGTTTTTGAGATAATAATTCCCAAATTTCTACTCATATTATGTCCCACCTAATGTCTTAAAATATGACCACTCCTAAAAACTGACGTGAACTTAATGAAAATCATTTATGAATACTAATTATATTATTAATTCAGAAAAAATAAATAATACTTATAGTAATGTAGTCAGATCTTACCATCCAAGTTTCTTGAAATATATTCCCCGAAATGAAATAATAAAAAACTGGTTTTTGATATAAATTGATATATTTCTTGTTAATATCAATTTACTGTAAAAATAAAAAAATAAAATTTCTAAACAATTTATTAAATTGTTTTGTTCTGTCACCAGTGGCGGATTTACGTTAAGTGCCGCCCTGGGCAAAAAAAAATTGCCGCCCCTCTACCAGGGGAAAATATAATCTATTTTTGATATAAGTCAGAATTATTATATGAAAAGTGATAACTGTTTTTACAAGTGATGTAGAACAAAATATAATATAAATTAAAAACTGAGGACCTTTTTTTTAGTCACACTATAATTTTTTTGTCTTCCTATTTTTTTGAAAATTTTCTGTATTAAACTAAAAGAAATTAAATAATCTGCCGCCCTGGGCAGTAGTCCATGTTGCGCCCATGCCTAAATCCGTCACTGTCTGTCACGACAAATTACAAATAAAACATGTTTAAATTTCTTAAATAACTTAAAAACAATTTTATTAATTACAATTTGAAAGAGTGAGCTTGAACATTTCTCATATAATCGTGTCAACAAATAAAAACTGTATGACATTAAAATTGTCAGCTCCAAACGAACGTGGATAAAGATATAAATACAACCGGATTATGGAGAAGACTGTAATAGTTGGTCATATATATGTGTTATAGTTCAAATAATTTCATTTTATATGATATACATATGTGGTATAATTTGCATAAATGAAATAATATTTAATAGTCACGTGTTTATATATTATTTTAAGTAAATTATATTTATAAAATTTAATACATTCTTACAAAGTCATATTTATTGTTATGGTAAAATTTTAAGTTCTTCCATTTATTCTCAGAAATCTATATAATAATAAGCTGAATATAATAGTAATTATAACTCACGAATATAGTTTTTTGTACAATTTATTATTTTTGCTAATAAATATACAGGGTGGCCCAACGAAAACGGAACGGCCGCGCTTTTGGTCAGTTAAAATAAGATTTTGAAAAAACGCTCGAACACGTCGATTTTACTTTCAAGAGATACATCTTTGACAATAAAATTTTTGCAAGAATCTTTCAACCCTCTGCGCTATGAGCACAACCCTTAAAACTTTAAATAGCATGATATCTCATTTGAAAGGTTTTTTATTCTAAGCAAGGAGCTTTTATTTCAAATCTGTTTAATTTTAGTCAAGTTATTTACATTTTTAATTCCATTTATTTTCTGAACCACAAAACAAACATTTGCAACTAAAATTCAAAACAAAGTAGGCTTATTTTCTATTCACATAATTAAAAAAAAAATACTAACAATCAAAACTTTAATTAATTCAATAAATGTTCAAATTGAGCTCCGCTAGCCTCCATACAAAAATACAAGTTATGCTCAAAACGATTTCTCACTTGTTGAAATATTTGAGGAATAAGTTCCTCGATCATTCTATGTCTCAACTCTTCAAGAGATCTTAGTTTGGTTGCATAGACCCAATTTTTCAAATATCCTAAAAAAAATCGAGTGGAGCAAGATCCGGGGATCTCAAGGACCCCTACGTCCGATCCATTGCTCAGGAAAAGCAAAGTTCAAAAAATCTCTTGCTGGTGCAGCAGTAAAAGTAGCACAATCATTATTTTTCAAATAAATGGTAACTATTTCCACTCTTTCAACAGTTATGTAAACCATGGTTGAAAATAGGATTCAATAAATAAATGCTTTGTTTTAAAAATTAAAACTACAAATAACAAATCATGTGTCACCGCGCTTTTGGTCAGTTAAAATAAGATTTTGAAAAAACGCTCGAACACGTCGATTTTGCTTTCAAGAAGGACATCTTTTGCAATAAAATTTTTGCAAGAAAGAATAAATGTTTTGTTTTAAAAATTAAAACTACAAATAACAAACCATGTGTCACCTTGTTTTAATTGACTAAAATTAAACAGATTTGAAAAAAAACTAAAAGCATCTTGTTTAGAGTGAAAAAAATACCATGAGGTATCACTTGCCCTATCATGCTATTAAAAATTTTAAGGGTTGTGCTCATAGCACTTGAAAATATTCTTGCAAAAATTTTATTGCAAAATTATAAAAGCAAAATCGACATGTTCGAGCGTTTTTCAAAATCTTATTTTAACTGCCCAAAAGCGCGGCTGTTTCGTTTTCGTTGGGCCACCCTGTATTTATTAATCTTCTGCTCCAAGAAAAGGGCACTACAAGGCACTATGTACAATCAAAACAAACGAATTTTAAAATTATATATTAAATGTTTATTATAATTAAGAGTGTTGGTAATTTAAAACGACAAAAATATATCGTTGCTTTAGTCAAACAATATATTCAAATTAATTAATTAATTTGATTAGTTTCACACTTTGTTAATTTGTAAATATTTCACACTGTACGAAGAGGAAGTTGAAATACAATGCGTTTCATCGAAAGATCAAATAAATGAAGAGTAAGTTAAACCATAGAATAGAAGGATAGATGGTGGTGTTGAGATCAGTGACGTGTACAAAATAATTTGCGAGAGGTGCGTCATAATATGTATTACATTAAATTTAAACTAAAATAAAGAATCACTGTTATATTGATCATTTCTATTTTAAAACATAAAGTTTTCTTTATTTAAAAAAACTGTAATACGATTTGCTTTTTTTATTATTTGTAAGATGAAAACAAAGTCGTACATTTATTGGGGGTGATGCATAAATAGTGGAAGAAGGAGCAAGAAGAAATATTTAACTATTAAATGACGGTATATAATCATTAAAAATAAATATCAATTTTATATATGTATTACAAAAATTATATATGACTCATATAGCCCAGCCCTATCATTGAATAAGATGGGGTGGTGTTTGGAGCAATACGAGTAACAGGTCTGACGACATATCACATCATTGGTACGTCAACATTACAATATGATTATATTATTGTAATTACATAAGGTACGGTAAGATAGCATTAGCGATATTTAGATAAAAGCCTGTACCGTCTTATCTCCTTTAATCTACTTAATTACGGGGTTTCATACATAGTGTATTGAATCATTTTTGACCATTTTTTATGGACGTAAATGATGTATAAACATCTGAAAAATGATATTCAAAAGGAGTTATAAGCAAAAAAAAAAATATTTTTAGAACTCATTTTTCAAAGTGTCTTTGAACGAACGAAACAATTTAGATGATGAAAGTAAAGAAAAAAGAGTGATAATGAGTATATGATAATGTAAAGGAGCACCGTAAAAACATAGTCTCGAAAAAAGTCGACGTTTTCAAACCTCAAACTCAGTTTTATTGAAACCACGTTTTTTAAATCTGTGGAAAACGTATCTTGGCCATTCTCCATCCGATTGACTTGAAATTTTAACTGTAACTTCTTAAATAGATTTTTATGATTGGTTAACAGTTATAGTTTTTATAAACAATTTAAGGTCGTTTTTTCGATATTTTTTAATAATCATATGTACTTCGATGAGAAAACTCATGTAAATAACGAAAAAAAAAATTTTTTTCCGGATGTTAATCCATGGAAGTTCTGTTTTCGCATAGTGAAACACATAACAAAAAAGATGCATTCAGTGTAGCAATGCTAAAGTCACCACTTTTTTCAATATTTCATTATTTTTTTTTAAATTGTTTGTTTTGGGACATATACATACAACCCTTCTTTCACTTGATTGTTTTTTTTTACTGTAAAAAAATCCTAAAAAAGTATCATTTTCCAAAGTGACCATTAGATGTAAGATGTAACCCCTTAATCATTTGCTCTTGCTTGTAGGGTAGGCTGGTGCAAGAGTGCGCGGTGTACAAGAGTACGCAGATCCATTATCTTATCAGCAGTGTTTTACAGCTAGCTTCAGTTGTCAAGTCTCCTGTCATGACAAGTACACCGATAAAAAATTCTACGTGTTTTTATATTTTTTAATAGTGTTTTACAGAGATTTAGATTTAAAAAAAAGTAATTTTGACCACTGCGATGTAATATTTAGGATTGTATTAAAGATTAGAAAGATAAGCTACTTTTTCCTATGTATTATAGTTACATTACTATCGAACTATTTGTTGTTCGAGTGATTTGAGTATCCCTTTTAATAGATGTCACTAGTGACGTTTTAAAGTTGTTTGGTCAGAATAGTACAAGAGTGCGCAGTATCAAAACGTGCGCGGGTACTCGTACTTTTGTCCAACATTTCGTTTTGTAAGTTTACTTTGCATATTAGGGTTCCGAAGAAACCCTATTAATCTCACTTTCTCGTCCGTTTGTCCATCCATCCGTTCTTTTCAGTCAAAACAAAATATCTCGTAAACTACATAAGCTAGAAACTTGATTAAAAATCTTCAAGGAATCAATTGTAGAAGACCGGATATAATGTATTTCTTGCAGAAACTGGTGGCACAAGAAATGTACAGAGTACTCAGGTCGTGATCATTACAAATGTGACGTTTGTAAGTGATGTGCATTCTTGTCCTCATGGGTAGTGCAAGAATGTGGATTCAGGCGGCTTTAAATATTTTTAATATTTCCTAAAGCGTTACTTATAAATTAATGAATATGTTTTTTTTTCAGTAGCTAGATTACTTAAGATAATAAATAAACTATATCATCCTCTCTGAAATCTTTTTATTTAGTCTTATAAATTGAAACAGCGAAAGTGCGCACTCCTGCACCAGAAATTTTAAAACAACATTACTTAATTAATATCGCCATAGTAATGTTATATTTAGTTTAACAAAATTAATTAATTTCCATCTTACATTTATGCATATTCTACGCCTCTGATGTGAATGATAGTTGCGGAGGTGTAATGGGTGGCATGTGTAGGGTGGGTTATAGCGTCGTGGCGCCAGCCAATGGCCTCCGTATAGAGGGCGTGAATGTAGATAGAAACCTAAAACCCGGCACGGATGCGAACATCGTATTAGGGGCACTTTCTAATTAAATTCAGTCAAGCGTTCAAATCTAACGTCTACTCTGCTCTATTTCGCATGCAAGAGTTATTTTCTTTATAAATAGAATTTATTAAACATTAAGTTGATTGCTCAAGCATTTTGAGTTGGGTTTCTAGAATTCGTTGTTTAAATATGTTCCTTATAAGTATGTTTCAATTTGTTAAAATAATACTATTGTAATAATATTTAATATGAATTTCATCATGATTCTTGTTGTTAGAATATGTTCTGTTAAAATAATATCCTCCTTTTGTAATTATTATTATTCAAAAGGAAAATATATTTTGTTATAATGATATTTAAGGAAATACATATCAAACAATTTATAAAATAACATAGGTATAAGGGAGAGTGGAGTAATTACGAACACCTAAAGGAAAAATCAAATAAATTAAAACCTGAGTAAGAAACCAATAGATGCATTGTGTATTATTATTATATAATCAATTAGTTATAAAATTTCATTATCAATTTTAATAAAATTAAATAACAAAATCAACATAAAGAAAAAAAACTAGGTGATCGTGATTACTCGACTAAAATGGAGTAATCACGAACAAAAGTCGCAACGAAAGCCTCTGGGTGTATTTTTTTACTACTATGGTACACCTATCATATGCCAGTAAATTCCACTTGTAGCACATTACCCAGTTTTCAATAGGAAGATCTTGATATTTTTTATTACAATTACAAATAGTTATTTTTTTATCAAAATCTTTGTTTCTTCTTCTTTTTTACTTGGTACTTCATCAGTCTTCTTCATTTGGTTATTTTCTCTAAAATTACTGCGATTCCTCGCACTTTTTCTAGTTTTAGTTTGCATCAGTCTTTTTTTTACAACATAAAAAATCGTAAAAAATGGGTGTGACTGTCGAGATGCACAGTCGAAGGAATGACGTAAATACGTAACAGTGGGGTTAAATAAAACCCGGACTAGTATTGTATAATATAGTTATTTCTAATGATTTGTATGAACATAAAAACAATTAATTAATATTTACAAAAAAAATTGTGAAATACGAAATTTACTTTTTATTTTTTTATTCAATATAAAAAACTTTAATCAAAAAATTAAAAACGCTCCTGATCCGAGTGGGGGCAGATTACTCATTCTTATTCGGCTATATATAATGCGTTCCTTTTATATCTTAACTACGGTGTGTATCATAGACATAGGGCATTATCTATCTGAATTTTTTTCACAAAAAATATAGTGGATCTATACTTGTCTTTATTTAAACGTGAGTGTAAAAAAGATATTAATATTGTTTGGGTTATATCTTTTCTTCACTTTTTTGAACCAAATTTTAAACAATATGTTAATACAGAATGAACAGTCCATGTCTATATGTCTATGGTGTACATATATATTTTTGTATCAACAAATGTATTATCTTCTTTTATACCCATCCAAACACCAAGTACCGAGATAAAAGTCTTCATATTCGCTGCAAAAGTCAATTCACGTAAACTACTTAAGCATATCAGCGAGCATTTGCTGAAAAACACTAAACAAAGCACCTATCAGAGAGACGATTTTCTGATTGTGTACAATTTGCTTGGAGCGAGCTATCTCAATACGCGAGCGGTTTAATTCCGTTGTTATTGCGGTAATTTACGCAGCCGGTAGCGAAATAAAATGTTCATTAAAGTAAGCGGTAAAGTCGTACAAAACACGTGTCTGTGTGTGTGTGTGTGTGCAGGCCCGGGGTGATGTGACACTTGCTGGCTTGGAGCGGTGTTTTCTAGCTTTGCATTTTACTGTTCATGACAGAATTAAATAATACAAAATGTGTTTTTCACACAAAGACTAGTTTCATTATACATTATTAACTGGGTTACCTGGCATAGATATATTCCAGTAAGATTTTAGACAGCTTCGCCATTTTTAGTCAAACATGCGGTGACGAGATTTATTAAAAAATCATTTATGTATTATTTTTAGCAAGCACAAAAAATTAAAAATTAAAAATGAATATATGTAATATAATAATATGAAGGTATTTATTTAATGATATTGATTGATAAACATCAGAAAAAAACCCTTACTATCAGTATCTTTAATTTGGTATAGTCCGAGTAGTCAAAAAAACGTGCTTGCGGCAGGGCCGTAACTAGAGGCTCGGTAGTGTAAAATTGAAGTTCATAAGCCGAAGAAAAGGTCATTAAAATCAAAATTAGTAATAAGTAAATCACGTTTTCAAGTTAGTACCAAATACATTTAAAAAATCTTCAAATTATTTATTTTTTCTTGCTCACTCAAATTTTACTGCAGGGCCCCCCTAACCTCGGCACTGCCCCGGCTGCCCCGGTGGCTTACGGTTCTTCAAAAGCTGATTTTTCTCGAAATCCGTAGTTTGATGGAATTATCCATTTTGACCTTCCCTGAATCCATTCTGACTATATTTTTTTTATTTTTAATTGTACTTGTATTTCAAATGGTTCATAACAGTGAAGAAAAATATCAGCTATGAGTCATGAGTGTCATGAGACTTTCTAATACGTATCAAAGAGAATGGTGTACGTGTTTGCCATAGTTACCTCGGGTCTTTCTTATACGTAATACTGAGAGTGAACAGTGTAGGTGATTCTAATTAATTATGTAAAAAAAATATTTCTGACTAAATCATAAATGAAAAAAATGTATGGGGAATAAATTATAGATAATAACATACTCGACAATTTTTATTTAAAACATTTTTTTATTATTTTAAAAATAATTCAAAAATTCAAATATTGAAAAAAGTAAACATCCGTTTCCGGTTAAGTTATTAATTTTTTTAAAATTATTTTATCGAGAATATTATTGTCTTTAATTTTTGTCTCATTTATTTTATTCTATCTTTTATTAGTTTGTTAGAAATATTTTTTAATAAAATAATATTCACGTACACTGTTTACTCTCAGTATTATGTATAAGAAAGTCCCGTGGCTACAATGGCAGATATTATTCATTAATCATCGATATCAAATAGATTTTTTTTACAAAATTCACAATATTTTTAGTTATAATATCTATTAATACAAAATTATAACCATGAAAAAAAATCAATATTGTTATTGAGTATCCTACTTCAGTTCACAGAATATATGTTTATATATTTTGTAAAAAAATACCCTAGAAATGTCGGCCCTGATATATATATAGTATATACATTATACATGTATACATGTGAATATATGCTTATGTATATGTATGCGTGGAAGTATGTATATTTGTGTGTCTGTGAAATGAAAGGGAAGTGTTGTTGATGACAGGAAACGAACCCAGGACCACGTCGGTATCATACAGCAACGTAATGACACTCATATTCATTTTTTTGGTTTGCGTTTAATCAGTGCTCACAATGAACAAAACGAGATAAAATATTGGGCGCTCTCTTAAATATACATGTATGACTTGAATACAAATAATACAAAAGATCTGAATGCATATAAAAATAATTACTTTACTATGTTGATTTATATTTGGTTATGTTATAAATTAAAATGCATTCATATTATTTTATACATACTTATAAAAAATTTCCTATACTCAATATTATTAAATTAAATTAAATTAAAAAATATAAATAAAATTAAAAAATCGTTACTGATGTATTATATAAAAAAAATGGGTATGATTATGTCGGGATGTACAGCTGAAGGATTGACGTGAAGCCGTAGATTGAAGTTAAATAAAACTCTCATGGATTGATACATCTTTAATTTTTTTTATTACACAGAAACGTTTGAACTTTTGCAAAATAGGCACAAAATATTTCCGTAAACTTGAGTCCAAATAAATAAATATATAACTATTATAGTATTGTGTAATACACTTTTTATGATTTGTACGAACATAAAAACAATAAATTAATTCATATTTACAAGCAAAATCGTGAAAATTGTGATATACGAAATTTACTTTGAATTTTTAAAAATAATTTTAAAAAATTATTTTTTTCAATTCAATTTATTAATATTTACAAACGAAAGATCTCGTAGATCTAATCAAAAACTATAATTTTGCTCTGAGTGTCGAGATATAATACTGATTTAAAAATATCGCTGAAACTCTAGACGTTATTCACGTCAAAAAGTATGCAGTGACTTAATTATTAAAGTTAGATTATGGTTTTGCAGAATTTTATGTAGAATTGATTGAATTCTACAAAACGCCCATACATATTTTGGCTTGCGTTCATAACATTCTAATCTTAATGTGTCGAATTAAACTTTTATTTTAATTTAATTAGAGGGATCAATGCGTCCGCCCTATTGGCCGATACCATAAAGTTTTATTAATCAAATTCTACGTAAAACCCCAAGGACGTGCACCCTCATAAAATTCAGTCATAAAAATCGGTGTGCGCTGATTAACGTCGATGCCATGGACTTTTTTTACAGATCACATAAGCTATCGCAGTAAGCGATCAAAATTAGCTTGATATAAATTAAATGAATATTTGCTAAGTGAATTTAGCATACACTGTTAATATTCACTAGTGCGCAGGATATTATCAATTTTCGTGTCGACTAATCCAGAATTACGAGGCAATCATCTGATTTTTTAAAATAAGTACTAAAAATTACAATATTTATTTAATATGAAAATTAAATTGTTTTATTATAAATTAATTTTATATTACAGAAGAGGTTCCTAAACTCTCTCGGTTAAAAACGCCCTTATATCTCTAAAATACTTTCAGTAATGTGGGGTATATATTAATTATATATAAGAATTTGCTCTCAAGCAAAAGCTTTTAATTAGCTAACGCTATCTACGAGGTGTCAAATCGTAGTGTATTTACTCAGGATTTTGGAACAGTGGTAATAAATCTATATTAATGTAAATGATATGCATTTTATTATGTACACTTGTTGAGCTGTGAATAATTCAAGTAAAATACTTGAAAAATACTTTTAAAAGTACTTGATACACTTAAGTACTTTTTACTTTATTTTGAAGTCATCTTTTACTTATAAATCCGATTTCCGATTAATCTATAAACCGTCTTCTTCCAATTAGTACGTAATACAGAAGTTTTACTGTATTGCAGACTTCCGATTAATAAACGTAGAATAATTAAATTGCTGATTGTAAATATCTAAGGTTAGTTAGATGGACTTGAAATTGAATTACTGAAATTATTGGACCTCCTACTACCTTCCTCTACTAAATTTCTATAAATACCAACCATTAATATGTTGTTTAATTACACGGATTTCATTTTCAGAATAAAACAGTGATAACAAAATTGTTTTTCCTAGTATCTTTAAAAAAATGGATTTTTGTAACCTGTCTGTATGTTTTCTTTAATAAAAATGGCGTTAAAGAAGTGGGAATAAATACAGTTATTTCTAGCCGATCTCAATATATAACTTCTCAAATTTAATTTTTTTCGAGCAAACATCATTTTGATAGAATTTAAAAAAAATCAGGGGATAAAAAGAACAATGATATTTATTAGAACGTGAAATTTAAATAGATCGGACGTTTTAAGCTCGAGATAATTGTCATCTGTACGTATCTGCTATATCAAGTACCTATTATGCCCGTTTTCTTAATTTTCATGACTAAGCCCAGATTTTTATAAAAAAAAACTACCAAACAGCAAAAGGTTATTATTCTATGTGATAAAAAAATTCAAAATGATTGACCGTTTGCTTTTTTTTGTGTTTCAAAAACATAATGATTGACCGTTTTGTATTTCAAAAACAAAACGGTCAATCATTTTGAATTTTTTCTCACATATCAGAATAATAACTCTTTGCTGTTTGGTAGTTTATTATCAAAATCTGTCGAAGCATTTAGTTCTAAAATTAATAAAACAGCTCTAATACGTACTAATACAACCATGAAAAGTATTGAACTTTAACAAAGAATCGACATATCGACGGATTGAATAGAGTAAATCTGGCAACACTGTGTGCAGCTAGATGTGTGTATGGAAGAGAGCGAGTTTTCTTGAATTGTTATAACATCCGTTTGAAGGTGCGCGCGGCCGGTGACTCTATTTGTTGACGTGTTTGTAATAGGCATGATGCCTAATTTTTAAAAAATATTTTATGATGATCTTACGTGTTTCTTATTTCCAAAAAAATGCTTATTTCTGCAGAAAATAAAGGTTTAATCACAAAAATTGACTCTTTTAAAACTAATTTTGAATTTGGCGCCAAAACGCTCGCAGGTGTCATGGCGCATTTTTGACGTCACGCCTATGTTAAGACTCCTTGTCAACAATAATAAATCCTTGTTCCATCACTAACGTTTCTCGGTTTTAGTTTTGGTAACACAAAACTAAGCAAATTGAAAATTTAAAATCACAAAATAATTTATAAACAGTGCAGATATAAATAAAACAAAAATTATGTTTACTTAGCCGTGACGTCATCCACTCTGACTGGTGTTTTATCTAACATGGCGGATTGCTGTATTTTATGTTTTTATTTTACCAAAAATCATATTAATCTCGCTTTTAATATAAAAATAAATACATTTTTTAGAATCTTTTTAACCTATTTCATTATTTAAAATCATAATTTCAGTGATACTTTGTTACTGGTATCATGCCTATTTGAGAAAATATATTCATAGTATGAGCTTGGTCAAAAATCCTCTATTTGATAGTATTAAGAATATAAAACCCTACATTTATTTATTATTTGTTCAAAACTTAACGAATTAATTAATACAATATAAGTTAGAACTGGAGTTATTCGTATATAATTATTATAATACAAAGGCAAATAACGATGGAAAACTTTCCTAATACCTTTTATGATACAAGCAAACATAAATAAACCAACATAAACAATAGGGACAAAAACTATCAATTTAATTACATAACACACACAGCATCCATCTCACAAACTTTATATTATTAAATTATAATTTTGTAAATGATAACACTGTGTATGTGCATTGATATCTGATGGTGGAACAGAGACAGCTATAGACAACTAGACAAAGAGAAGAACAAAGTACTAACAGCAAACTTTAATACAAAATACGTCCAATTAAGTGAACCAACTCGTACATTAAGGCCAGAGCTCTAAACCGAAATAACGAATTTTATCACAGGATAGCCGGACTCATTAAGAGCTACCCATTCACCATAGAGCCTTAAGCTCCAAATCCATACAGTGTACAATCGTTTGCACGATACAGAATATTCCTAGCGTAGCTGCCTCGATCTCTAATGCTCTAACTTGTAAACTACACCGCGTTTTCATGAATATCGCGTACTCATCAGCAAACACGGATCGGCTAGAGTGAATAACATATATGTATTGCATCCAATATTAATATGCGCCGTCTTTATTTTGCACCTTGTTTAAATTTGGGTGCACGAACGTGTACTGAAAAAAGAGAAAATATCAAATGAGCAGTATTGTACGTAGTGTTATCTTTGTTGTTTTACAGATGAGTAGTTTTATTTAAATGTATTTTTAGAGTTTATTAAGTTGCACACATTGACTACATTATCTTTTGGGGAGATGTTTTTAAGTTGTTTGTTTTTTATTTAATTTACTTACATTTTTTAATACTTTTAATATTGCGTTATATATAAATGTGTACACCTTCACTACAATACCATAATGTCACTCAACACGTGTTTCGACTTCACAAGAAGTCATCATCAGAAGCCTAATGGTTCCAGACTGTCTGTGTTTGGTTTTGACGTGAATAACGCCAGATAATGGGGTGGGCATTTTAGAAACTTGATGTAACGCGCAGAGATCACTTTACGCGCTAGCGTAAATTTAAAATTAGTATACCTCGACATTCAGACCAGCTACAACGCGGGTTTTGGTCTCAAATTATAGACCTCGATTAGATCTATGAGGTACAAGTAAAAATCAAAACATTTAACTAGTTTTAATGGGTGAAAAACAAACTAATTGAATAAAAAAATAAAAAGTAAATTTCGTATTCACACAATTTTACTTGTTAATATTAATTAATTGTTTCTGTGTTCATATAAATCATAAGAAATAACTATATTATATAATACCAATCTGAATTTATTTAACCCTACTGCTACGTATTCACGTCAATCCCTCGACTACGCATCCCGACACAGTCACACCCATTTTTTTTTAATTTTGTGTTTTTTAATTGCGACTAAGAAAGCACAATGCCCCGTTTATTTTTAAAATTCATATAAAATTAGAAACGTAATTAAAAATACGGAATTCACAAAAAAATTGAGGGCTCTTCTTGTCTCTATTATAATATATCTATTATATTATAGAAAATATTTCGATGAGATAAATATTATTTTAATATTTAAGTAAGACTGTAAACAAATAATTATTCCGATCAATACCAAACTAGACATTTGCATTTATATACATATTGTATATCTTTAATCATATATATGAATATTTTCATTCGCAAAGTTCGGAAACAATAATATAATCTGACATTCTGTGAATACATTAACAACTCTGCATAATGTATATTTGATTGAAAATTTGATACCGAACAACAATAGAGTAGAAACGGTAAATTATTAAACTCCGACACATTTGTTAGAATGTTCAATAGTATAAGGTATTCTTCGAAATTCGATGTTGATAATATGAAATTTCAAATAAGTTTGAACCCTATTGGCCGGTTTACCGGTTTGATAATAATAATGTATATAATGTATCGAATGGCTTTTGCATCTGCTGAATTCTGACGATAATATTTTATTATATTATTTATGTTCCTATAATAAAGTGTTATATAAAAAAAACATCTGCCAAGTAAATGCACAGTGCTTCCTCGTATTAAATTGACCAAAGGTTTTTTTTATTGAACAATTTAAATAAAAACCGATAGTGTTTAGATAAATTGGCTGGAATTAGTTAACCATTTAATTTTTATACAATTTTAGTTCGAATTTTTTCTTAAAACGCACCTGATGTTTTCGTATATTTTTAATTTCTTGACAATTTCAATCTAAATCTAAATTTATGCTAATGTCAAAATGACATTTAAAACGTCAAAATGACATTTAAAACGCCAAAATGACATTTAAAACGTCAACATGACATTTAACATGTCATAGAAAATATCAATTTAAAAAAACAAATGACGAATTTTTAAAGCAAAATGAGATACATATTTTTAATATATATTTTACAACAAACGTTGTAGACACATATTATAGGAAATTTAATGCTCTATAAAAAATATTCTATAAAATTTTCAGGTAACATGTGTCGTTCTTGAGATATCTTGAAAAAATATATATATTTTGGGGTGTCACCCCTCCCCCTTACATACGATTTTGATTATTTTGAAATGGGACCGTCCTCAAACCAGACCTAACCATCCGACCAAGTTTCAACAATATCGGTTGAGTGGTTCATGAGTTCTGCGTGTGACAAGGATTCAGGGGACAGACGGACACACGGACACACGGACGGACGGACAGACAGACAGACACGGAACGAAAAGTGTTTGTCTTATGACGTGAAACGGATAGATCAATTTAAAATTTTGAATTCGGAGAACATTTTATTTGTCTCAATCTGAAACGATCACAAAGCTTCGATATTGCGAGGAAGCAAAAATAACATTGTTTTCCTCATAACATCAGAATCACACTGCCAATAAGTCCATGAGCTCAGGGTTCAAATGGTTCGAATACTTGAAACTCGAAAGACAAATTTTATTAGTTTTTTGTTTTGGTACCAGAATATTTTATTAGTGCAAAAGTTGATTTAATTTTTTATAATTTTGTTTTATGTCGATTTATTCTTTGACTGCTAAATGTTTTATATAAATGTTTTTCAAAAAGAACGCAACCCTAAAGATAATAGAGTAGAACTTATAAATTTTAAGCTATATCAGTCCAGTAGCAACATTGTAATCAAGGTTAACTGTCTCTAGCCATTGTAATGAACTTGTCACAATCCAGTTTCGCAATACTTTGTATTTTATCAGCCATGCCGTTTTTTCAGTAAATAATGTGTGTACAAAAACTAAGCAAATTACTCCAAAAATACACTAAGAAAAAAATAGTCAAATTATTTTTACTGTATAGATGTTACAGAAAAAAAATTCAAATTCAGTATATTAAGAGAAAGAAATTGCCTTACAGTTAAGTACCTATATCTCTAATAAAATGTGTATTTTTCTAAAATACATCTTGTTGGTTTACTGTAAGTTTGGAAATTTCATGTTCTACGAAAGAAGGCGTGGTAAATATACTTTACGTTTATGTAAATTTACAAATCATTTAGCTATGAAATTAAAAAAAAAAATTTGTAAATTTAGTAAGTCCCTATGAACAAAAAATGTAACTTCTACAACATCTTTAACTAAAGAAATTAAAAAAAAAACCGTTAGAAACTATTGTATACATCCCTAAAATACGTTACAAGACATCGATAAACTAGACAAAACTAGAAAATCATCTATTTAACCCTTTCGTCTAGCTGTAAAAATAGACCAGATTAAAAAATAGGTAATCTTGAATCAGCTAAGCACACATAATATTCTAAACAAATGACTCAGTATTAAAAAACGACGATAGCAAGCACGTTCTTTATAAGTGTAATAAAGAGGGAAGAATTTATTTGAGAATAGATGCAAGGTACATAGGTCCAGATGACCAGGATTTGACCCGGTCAACCGGTTCTGTCATATTTGACAAGTGTGGACCAAAGGTGCATACAACCTTACGAATTATGTTGACCACTGCTCCCTTGTAATAGTCTTATACTGTGGGCATGACAGGTAAGATCGGAAATTACAAAATTATTAATTTTTTTAATTAAAAAAATCGTTATTTTTAAACAAAAGAAAAACTGGTATGTTTTGTTTAATGTTATTTTGGTGATGTAATTTTTGTGAACTGCCCACAGTGTAATGCTAAATGTGGTGATTTTATGGTGATTCAGTGTGATATTTGGATTTGATGTGAATTTCAACAAAAGGTAGGTTATTTTAATTTATTTTTGTAAAATGTATACAAAAATTTTAACAGTTAGGATTTTGTAATTTCATTGGGATACAATTTTATAATCTAAAATATAATAACTCTATAGAAATAAAACCCAGTTAATTGTAAACGCAGACAATTAAATTTAGGTTAATATACAAACTGCTCAGATTTTCGCGGTTTATTTTCTATATACTAATGTTGAAATAAATATATATTTGATTTAACAAATTGAAGTATGTGATAATTTTAATATCAAAAGATATAAATAGATTTTACCTAAATTAATTCTTTCTTATAAGTAGTAACCTTATTTAAGAAGACAACGTTTTTTAGATAACTAAAAATCTATCGGCATGTAATTTAGACACATGCCAATATTTTAAACCGAATTAACGGAAAGAATAATCATTCTAAGTTTCTGGGTGCAAGTTTGTGTTGAAGACTTACTTTATATAATATGTAAACAGTGACTTAAGCTAAAAAAAAGTTTATTAGATAAAATTTTGTATATTTCAAATAAAAATTTTTAAATTTGAGGATTACGGTCTATTAAAATTAGTCAATCATTATCTACTGTTTTATGAATGAATACATTTATTTTACCAAAAAAAGAAAAAGTAGCAAGTAGTTATTTATTAATATATATTATATATACATATATGTATATAGGCTGGAGCATTTAAAGTGTTACAGATTTCTATCTCAGAACCATCGCATATTTTGAAAGAAAAAAAAAAAGTTTGGTTGTAATGCCGTGTTCAGACCGAAAAAACAAAACAGCAACATCGTGTCTTTTTGACAAAAGTGCAATAAAGCCTATGTATTTTTAAAAACGACGTGTTTTCAAACACCGTGTTGCTGTTTTGTTTTCTTTGGTGTGAACACCGCATAAGAGGGTAATCGAATAGAAATATGTTATTTTAGCATGGCTTTTAAGGATATTTGAAGGTCAATATTTTTTTTAATAGTAACCTATAGTTTTTATTTAATAATCTTATTCTAAAAAATGTTTAAAAAATTCTAGAATAATTCTCCAAGTTTTATTAGACTAAAATAAACATTTTTTGTATCTTGTACTTTGTCTCTAACGTTGGTGATTTCTATATCTTATTTTGTTAGATATATCTTGTAAAGTTTAGGTTGTTCAAAAAAATGTTTTCAATTAAAGATTCGTGTTTTTCACGTAGAATAAGGTTACTAAATAAAAATTATAGGTTCCTATTATTCCTATTGAAATAACAAATAAATATTACTATTCGATTATCTCCTCACAACTGAAACATTTTTTTTAATATGCGATGGTTCTGAGATAAAAATCTGTAACATTTTAAATGCTCCACCCTGTATTTATATTAAGCTCATTTTTTAAGTGTTTTTAATTATTACATACGCGATGTATTTTTACGATAAATAAACATAATTGTCAAATAATAATTTATTAAATCATACATATAAAACTATGATATAACATTAAAAATAACGGGATACATATTTATATCACATCTACAATTAATACTAACAGTTATTACTCAATTTATATTTAAATTATACCTATGTAGTATATCACAAATGGTATATATTTTAAACAAACCAATTAATTCGATATACATAATAACTCATATTAATAATTACTACCAACTTTAATATACTTACACCACGTAATATTCTGCAAAAATAAATATCACAATTTCTACAAAAAAAATAATTTATTTTATGTATCTTTGATTAAAAATAAATTAATTAAATATGGATATCTTATAAATAAGTAATGAAATATGAAAAACAAACATGTCTTTCATTTTATATATCGATCATGGGTGACGAACAACAACTCCTAAACTTATATGGTGTAATATTGTATCCACCCCAATAGCATTGACGCAAACCTCCCCCTCGACAGGGGGTGGGGTGACGCTCATGGACACAGATGTGCCTTGAGTATGTGGTGTAACTGTTTGTATGGCAGCCTTGCTACGGTCAGTTTTTGTATTTTCGTAACGGTATATTGGCATAATGTGACTAGACTATCGGTTATATTTATTATAATTAGAGATTGGAAAAATAGTTCTTATTTTAAATGAAATAGTTACTATATAGTCGATTTTTTTTCTATAAAATAGTTGGCAAATAGTTTTTTTTAATCAAAATAGTTGTGAAATAGTTGCAATTTTTTTTACAATAATAATTTTTTTTCGATTTAATCAATAAATTAGTATTAGTAAAAAGTGTCAAATCCGAAATTTTCGAGGAAAACATGTTATGGTCGATTCTAGATAGATTAGATAGCTAAAAAAAAAAATAAGTGCCTATGTAAAAACACAACATAAATATATATTAAAAAATATCTCTATAAAAGACAAAATGTATATTTTTTTTTTTTTTTGAAAAAAATAAACATTAATAATTAAAATTATTTCAAACTTTGTCTTTATGACTTTTTTCAATACAAAATTTTTAACGTTGGATAAAAATAGTTGGAAAAATAAAATAGTTGCAAATAGTTAATTTCAAATTGGGTTCAATCAAACCAGTTTTCTGAAGTCAAGGGAGAGATATGTAATAAAAATTACAATAGTTGCATTTTTCGGAATAGTTGAAAAACTATTTTTCCAATCTCTATAGTTATAATACAGGTAGTCCTCGACTTACGACGGTTCACACTTACGACCTTGTGTTTGTCTCTTTCATACATATTACATAAAGTTGCGGCGATTACCCTAAAATTAATTATATTTGTTATTATTTATGTATATATTTTAGGTAACACGCAACTGTTTGTTAGCAAAAATATAGACATATTGCGTTTTTTTTATGAAACTCGATAAATAGTTTACTGAATTTTAAAATGATTTTTAGGATATAAATTGATTTAACCATTCTAACAATTTTGTAAAATAGAAAAGTTTTATTTTATTTAATAGAAAAAATGAGGAGGTGAGTTCCAAAATGTCGAAATTTCTTTCAAAACCATGTGCATCTCGATTTAAAAAAACTGGAACGAACGAGTTTTGGAATTTACCTCCTCATATGTTAAATACAGTAAGACTGGGATACGTTCCAGGAAATGCCAGCGCTAAATGAAATAGCGTTAAAATCTTAACATGTAAATAATGGGGATAGTGAAATAACAGTTAAATAACGATTAAAAACATTAATTTGTTACAATACATGTCGTAAATACTTAAATGTTAACAATGTAAATATAATCTCAAAAATATTATTTGAATACTTCGGTATCTTTTATTTTAATGAAAATATATTTTCATGAAAACAAAAAATATTTGAGTGATTATGTTGACGTGGAAGGTTCTTCGTCATTTAACACTAGTTGTTTTTTTTTTGTAAAGAAATCATCTAACACTGTTTTCCTGCGACTGTGCTGTCACGCTCAGGTACTTCATGTTTTCTAATAATTTTATTTAGTTATTTTATATAAGAAATTAGTCATCCACTTCAAGCTGTACTTTTTAAATGTTGAGGAATATTTGAATATTGGTAGATAATAAATAATAAAATGAAATAAATAAAACAATTTTCTCAAAAGAAACTGAAAATAATATCATTACAAATAATCATTTTATATTAAGATAATTTTGATTGTTGCAAAATAAAAAAAAACTGTAATAGAGTTTTATATTTACAAAATTCATTATGCACGTATGACATGCCCGAAACAAAGATCTTCCTGAAAACATTAGCTCCATTCTGTTTTTATTAAAATGACAACGGGGTAAATTTGTCTATTCAGTATTAACACAAAACACGACATTAGAGAAACGGCGAGCGGGCGGGGTGTGTTTTAACAAAGGACGTCGGAAAGCCGAAGCTTAATCCTTCAGGATAAACAAGGACGAGACGCGCAAGTCAAACAGAGTCAGATAATCCTTTGTATGCGCGTTTGGAAAATCAATAACAAGGAGAAAAAAACTACACTGTCGGAGAAAGACGATTATATGAAAGGTGTACGAGTGTGACGGAGAACGCGATAACTACAACCGAAAAAAGTGGGACCCTAGAAAGAGAGGCACTTACGGTCGAGCAACGACGAAAATAAGGATAGACATTTTATTAGCATTAAGCTAAAAAATTGCACTCGAGCGAGATGTAGGTATGCTGGAGTTAGTGTAACAGATAAGGAGAAAATACTTTATATCTTCTTTTTTAATATTCTTTGAGAGAAACAGAAAATGTGTTCAAATAAAATTAAGAAAATGTAGTAGAAATGGTATTTTTCTTGAAAATTAAAGGTCAGCCGAAAACCGCAGGGAAGTATAATAAACGTGGGAACAAAAATAAAATATAAAATAACAACACTTTATAGTTATATTTAGTCTGACTTGTATTTTCATTATCCTTTAAGGTTCTTTTTTTAACTAGAATAATTTTTAGAATATATTATATTGTTGTCTCATTAATTCTTTCAATATGAATGCTAATTGAATAATACATTTATATATTTAAAAGTTATATTTAATGTTTTATCACGAAAAGTAGTACTTTTATTTGAAACGTGAATAAATTTATTAAACAAAAGATTTACTGAATTTTTGCTTTTCATTGCAGTTTTTTTATTGATGGGTTCTAAATGTTTAAATAAGCCCCTCCCCCCCTAGAAAAATTCATAATCAGACGAGTCCTTTTTAAGAGATATATATTTTCTTTACAAAAATTTCTTAAGACTAATTAAATATTTGGCATATTTAAAAAAAAAACCGTATAGCATTTATAATTAAATACTTACCTATAAATAAAAATACATATCAAAAATTGTATAGTAAATAAAAGTAATAAAAAATATTTTTCCCGATAGGAAAAACATGATAAATAATTATTGTTTGAGCTACTTATCTGCTTTTAATTAAGTTTTAATAATACGGCGACAATACTAGTAGTTATTGAACACATTGATACGAAAATAAAAAGACGTAAAATAAAGAATGAAATAATTTCAACTCCCATGAGTAGAATAAAGCTGGTAGTATAAAGGGCTTACTTCTGAAAAATTTCACAGTACTGTCGTTCAATAAAGACATACGGACTAGAGCGAGATGGGGTGTTTCTGTGTAAAAACTCGGTTAGAAAGAGATAACAATAGCTGTTAAAACTCACTAACAAGTTATCACTAAAGCTCTTTCAAAGCTGCTACGTGCGAGTGCATATTTTATCCAGAGCGAGATAAGACGAAGGAAACATGGGTCTAAGAGAGAAAGACATACCAGCACACTGTTTTTGTGAGTTTAACGACAAAACAGAGAGAAAGGAGTACAGAATTACTCTTGTACAGCGAGATAGAGATGGACTTATGCGAGACTGATTGTATAGAAAAAGAGAGATGCGATGTTATATTCTAGGATTCCAGAACCGTAATGAAAACTTTTATAAAAATATCCATTTAATAATTTTATTTAGTATTTTTATTTTGTGGATAATATACAGTACGTAAAAAAATAAAAAAATACGTTTAAAATAAAATACTATGTACCTATAATTGTTTTAACTTATATATATTTTTTTCTATAAAAGTACATTTTGCTGATATTTTAATAGCCATATAAATAATTTTAATTTGTAAAAAAATAGATATTTTTCTTATTTATGATTTTTTTTAAAACTTGTAAAATTTATTTTCACAAACAAGCGAATAACACAAATTTTGAGTATAATTTTTAACAAGTGTTATAAAATATTAAAGTTTATAATTATTATTACCAGAGAAATAAAATATTCATAACGTCTTCTATTTTATCTCAAACTAGCTGTGCCCGCGTGGTTTTGCTCGCATGGACTACGGAATTATTGTTTAGTATTTTTGAAAAATATAGTTGAATTAATTACAAACACAATTAGTTATTATTGTAAAAATAACGTAAATTACTTATTTAAAGTTATTTACTAAACTATAAGACCAAATTGGATGCTGTAAAGGGCAAATTATATCTACATTAAGTACTTATGATGATGAAATAATTTATTTCGATAAGGATTAATGTTTTGCAGGTCATACGTCCACTTAAACAGAACCAATACATTTAAAAAAAAATTTATAACATAAAAGCAGTCATTGTGGCTTAAATATAAAAGTTATATCATGGTATTGCGGACCTTATTTTAGATTTATATTTTGATTCGACACAATTATTTACTACATTATTTTGTTTGATATTGAACGGTTTCTGCAGAAAATAAAGGTTTAATCACAAAAAATGACTCTTTTAAAACTAATTTTGAATTTGACGCCAAAACGCTCGTAGGTGTCATGGCGCATTTTTGACGTCACGCCTATGTAAACACTCCTTGTCAACTATAATAAATCCTTGTTCCATCGCTAATGTTTCTTGGTTTTACTTTTGGTAACACAAAACTGAGCAAATTGAAAATTTAAAATCACAAAATAATTTATAAACAGTGCAGATATTAATGAAACAAAAATTACGTTTACGTAGCCGTGACGTCATTCACTCTGACTATTGTCTTATCAAACATGGCGGATTGCTGTATTTTACGTTTATATTTAAACAAAAATAATATTTATCTCGCTTTTAATATAAAAATAAATACATATTTTAGAATATTTTTAACTTATTTCATTATTTAAAATCATAATTTCAGTGTTACTTTATTACTGGCATCATGTCTATGAATACACACATTTACGTTTAAGATTACATAAACAGTAAATAAATGATTAATACACCATATAAATAAAATCGTATCATAATTCTCACAAAATATTATTTGTATTATAACTATATAGACATTTTCCTTAAATTATAAGTAAACATTGAAATACGTACCTGTGCTGTCTGTAGTGTGGGTGACTTCTGCAGCACTGAGGCTGCGTGCGAGTCCAGACACTCCCCTAGTAAAACTCTAAAGTTCCCGATCGATTCCGTGGGAGGCAACATGGCTGCCGTAGCTAGCAACACGCGAAACCCGACCTTAGCGACGCCAATCTTTTCGGTCTATTTTACTGCACCGCGCCGAGCAAAAATCGACCGAAACGACACTGTTTTACTCGACCGACTATCGCGCGAAAACATTACAAAAAAACTTCGCAATGAGTTGTGGGAGAGTTTTTTAGGCGCGAGTTTCCAAGCTTATGCGCGTTAGACAGTTTTATTTTATGTTGGCTTCTATGCAACGTTAGAATAAGGGTGAATGTTCTGTATTTCTTTTAGCGGGAAAAAGTTAAAAATCCGCGACGGTTTGACAGCTCGAGCACATTTTTTCTAACCACGTGGCAAAATGAGATAATACTAGTTTTCATATTTTCTTGATAATTTCCTTGATTCTTTCACAAGCATAATGCAATATTAATGAACGTATTGTTTAATAATTAAATAATAACTTTATCTAATTATAAATTTATAATATAAGCATAATAATAAGGATAAAAAAATACAATCTTAACTGATAATGAATTAGATTATACATATCGAAAATAACTATAGATTTATGACATAATAACATTTATTAATTATTTATTTATAACTTATCACTTCTAATTAAATAGTCGTAATTGTAATCACAAAAAAGTGTGAAAATAGTATATGAACTATGCATTTATATAGAAATTAATTCTTCTATTTTGTTAGTATTAAAATATGATATAAAAAATTCATACATACACAGTAAAAAATTTTGTGTAAAATCAACACAATCCTAGTGTTAGAATCCGTCGACACAATTTTAGTGTTAATTTTCAACACAAAAAATAGTGTTGAATTTTTAACACAAATATTGTGTCAAAATTAACATTAATTTTGTGTCGACTGTATCTAACACTAGAATTGTGTTGATTTTACACAAAATAAGTGTTAACTCATTTATTATTTGAGTTTGAATATAAAGGTTAGGGAATTAATTAAGAATAAATAAATTTTTCATGCTTATGAAGAAAATTAGTTTATTTCATTTCTTTAAATTGTTCAAAGTCTGCAATTTTTAATAACTATTATAAATTGTATCGTTAAATAACAATTTATGTAGCAAATTTCTTATAAGAAAGTGAGGTTAGTCGAGCATTTTATATGATTATAAATACAGTAAACTTTTACTTACTTTAATTAATATCAATTTTACTTTTTTTTATTCAGAACAATCTGGTTTTTTTTATCAAATATATTTAAATAAACTTTTTTTCATAAAATTGAACACTATAATTTATACGCCCGAGTGGTTAAGTAGCTGTCCGGTAAAACAATGCGTTTGGCGCGTAAACTGAAGAAAGGACGCGCCAACAACACAAACTTAGTGTTAATATTTCCCGCTTGACACTAATTTTGTGTCATTTTATCTAGTAACACACAAAAAGTGTTAATATCGTGAAAACAACACTATTTTCATGTTAAAATTCAGGTAACACAAAAAAAGTGTCAAATTAACACACAAAAATCAACACACAATTTTTCAACACAGACCGTTTTTGACGCAAATACACAATATTTTTTACTGTGTATAAATGTAATTGTTAATAAATATGATTTATTGTATGTAATTGCATATAATATACATGTATTATTTACTCATGGTTATGTTAAGTAAATTGAACTATTTTAAGTATCTGCAATTCGGTAAATTATGTATATTGACTAATATTTTACCTGCCTTAACCGAACCTAACCTGCTTTTACAACCAAAATTTTCAAATAAAAACACTGCAATTGAATACGGATTGAAATCTCTATACACATTCTTTACGTTTGACAAAAACCCAAAACTATTTATTTTTGCCGCTTGGTGGCGCTAAGAGTATTGCTATCCAGATGAACGGTGCAAGGGGAAATAAACAAACAGCGTGTGAATGTTAACTTTATTTTACATGCCTTAAATGGCTATATACATATGTATATTATTTTTTTGCACATCTATGGCATACAGTACGCTTTCGAATGATATAAATTTCATTCACCTCCTTTTATAATAAATACTAAAAAAACGTACGATAATTTTCATACATAAATAAGGTCTATTTTCTTTATAAAATTGAAAAAATGTTTCATGTTGCTAACGCGTAAAAAATATCACTTTTTGACTAAAATTCTGCACTACCAATTTTATTAACAATTTAACCGAATCGCAGGTTTTAAAAAAAAAGTTAATAAATTTGTATGTGCACTTAGAATCGTATTTTTTGTTGATAAGTAATATACTCAAGTACATGAATAAAAGGTTTATAAAGAATAATAATCAATCAACGTGAAATTAAAATCAGATTCTAACGATAATTACTGACTAGGTACATGTATGTATATGTATACGTATTTCTATACAGCTATATTTTATATTCGAAAATCGCTTCTCACTCTTGCCTAATAACTGTTTTCATGTTATTAAGTCATTTTGTAAGAGTTAATTACATATTTTTGATTAAGGTTAATTCATAGAATGATATAAAGAACGTCTATACAATATGTTATTTTGGTTAGTAGTTAATTATAAATCAAAAATCCAACATATACACGATTACATACAATTTTTATTTGTATATTCGTACGTAGATGTATTTTTGCCAAAAACTAATTTTTGTAAATTTTTTAGATTTTGAAATATTATTTTTTATTTTACATTTTTCAATTTTTTTATTTTTACTTTTTTATACATATGTACATGAAATGTACTGTACAAATAAAGTATATAGTGATCATGAAAAAATTCGAACTCGAGATTTTAATGGAATTACACGTATTGAAGATCCTTGAATCACGTATGACCATTATCTCAATGACGTCTGTGTGTGTCTGTGTGTCTGTGAACGTTCTACAGCTAAAACGGTAAGACTTACAGAAATGAAATTTTAAACTTAAGGTTCTTGTATTCTCTAGATGAGTAGATGTGCACCTCCTATTTTTGAAAACCATCACTAAACCGGAAACGGATGTTTACTGATGTCAATTTTAGAATTTTTCGAATTATTTTGGAAAAGGTGTGCAGTAGAAAAAAATGTTTTAGATTAAAATTATAGAAAATGCTCTTATCTATAATTTTGTGTTCTGTTCATTTCCCCCTCCCAAATTTTTTTTAGGAAATAATCGATTTTCTTTAATTTTTGAATTTTTTAAATTATTTTTTAAACGGTACGTATTAGAAAAAAATGTTTTAGATACAAGTTCAGAGAATATTACTTTCTATAATTTTTGTTATAATCATATTTCAAAATAAAAAAATGAGCAAGGAAATAATCATTTTTTTATAATTAAAAACGTATGGATTATTTCTGGAAGAATTTTAAAGTACTTCAAAAAAATTTCTTGTTCATTATTTATTTTATTATAGTGAATTTACATATAGAAAAAAATTGGAATTTTTTGGCAAAAATATAATAAGAAATAAAAATAATAGTAAAAAAGACATTTGTATAGATAAGAAACATTAACCACAATATCTTCAAGTTATGAAAAAGTATGCAAATTTAATAAAATACCCTACATTAGTTTTCGTGTAGGTACGTGTACATATATTATATATACATAGGTACATATATGCGTCATAATGTATGTAAACACACATATGTATGTATACACACACACAAATACAAATGCTTACACAGTAACTACCATAACTGAGTCAAATGACAGTCGAGAATCGAACTTGATTAATGGGTTTTTAATGTTTTGTCCAGCCAACTTTCTATATATGCATATGTACACATATGTGGAGCACACACACGCACCCTTAGGCAATCGTGCAATTAGGAATCGTCCAGGTTTATTTTGAACATATTTTTAATGAAAAATAATATGTTTAATGTTGTATGTGGATTTATGTATAATGTAGGTATGTTGGTAAACAAAATATGAAATTGTAATACATCATGTCCAATATTAAGAAATAATATTAACTAGTATCGCCTATGGTCGAAATTCGAACAATATTTTAATATTTTACCTGCTAAAGGGTTACATCTAATGTATCTATTAATTAATTTTTGACAATTTTGTTATTAGCTTTTTTAATGACTTTAAAATGACATTCAAAAGGAATTATAAGCGAAAAATGATAATACAATGTTACAATGTACAAAACAGAAGAAAAATAAGCAACCGATAACCGTCAAATTGACGTAGTCTAGAAAAAAAGTTGGAACTAACGTCGAAGTTAGCATGTTGTAAAACTGCGGAAAACGTATGTTGGCCATTTTCCATTCGATTGACTTGAAATTTTAACTGTAACTTCTTAGATAGATTTTACATCGAAATACACATGATTTTTACGATTAGTTAACAATAACGGTATTTATAAACAATTGAAGGTTGCTTTTTTCGTCAAAAACGTGATTTTTTTGTTCAAAGTGATACAAAATTTGCAAAAATCGGTATTTTTTAATAATCGTGTGTACTTCGATGGGAAAACTTATGTAAATAACAAGAATTTTTTTTCTAGATGTTGATCCACGGAAGTTCTGTTTTCCGTAGTAGAGCACATAACAAAAAATATGTACTCAGTGTAGCAACACATAGGTCATCATTTTGTTTTATATTTCATTAAAAAATATAGTTTGTATGTTTTGAGACATGTACAATAAACCCTCCAAATTTCATTTGATTACTTTTTTATTATTCTAAAAAAATCCTAAAAAAGTCTCATTGTTCGAAGTGACGATTAGATGTAACCATTTAACGGCAACATACACACCATAGACATAGAGAATGGACAGTGCATTCTGTATTAACTCAATGGTGTAACATCTGTTCAAAAAAGGAGAGAGAGATGCAGTGTAGTTTGGAACATAGACATAGAGTTACACAGTTATTCCAAATCTGTTTCTATCTCTTTCCTTTGACACGGTTCTGTGTTCGAGTCAGATGCCTGGTCCATTCTCTATGTCTATGATACACACATGTTTTTTTGTGCACATCTATGGAACAATACCTAACCTAACCTGCTTTTACAATAAAAATTGCCAAATAAAAACACTGTTGCTAAACAAATTAAATAATTTTCTGAAAATTATTTAATTGGGTTTCTGTACGTTTTACGATTTTTAAAATATTTTTTTGTTAAAATTTGTATCCATGAATATTTTAATTTGATACTTTTAAAATTAACAAAATTCTCTTGAAATGACAATTTTTACAATTATTTTTTAAACAAAACACACATTTTGAAGACACGGAAAAGGTTACATCGAGATAACATATAGGCTGCCTATAAATATACATGTGAGAGAACAAAATATAGAATGTATTTAAATTAGTTTGTAAAATATTACACGTATTACAAGTTTAATAAGGGTTCGGTTATAGTAGAGAGTATATTATATTATATTCTGCATGTATAAATTTTGCAGAGCGGTAACTAAATTTGATAGCGTTATATCTCTCATGGGCACTTGCATCGTTCTCTATTAATTATTTACTTCCCAGTTCTTATCGTATGATGTTAATTACTTTACTAATTCTCTACATTGTTGCTATGCGACTTGCCATAACATTTATTGCGTTTTAAACTAAACAATATATTATATTGTATACAGTTAATATCATAATATGTAGATATAGAAAAACATATAAAATTATTGAAAATAAAAATTTGAATTAATGATATTTGTATCAAAATTTTATCCAATTTAATGCATATTACATTCATATTATAAATATACAAAAATAAAAATAGTATATTACCTATACTGTTTTTTGTAAATTCATAATTATGAAAGCAAACAGTACAATTAAGTCTTAAACGACTGAGCATAGTTTTTACTCAACAAACACAAACGATACTAAAATGGAAGCTAGAAGGTTCACTGACAAAAATATTAGTTGAATTTACCTATCATATGTAGTTAAATTGAATCAAAATAAAATTATATTTAGTAAATTGGAACAAATATTAGATTGAGTCAACTCAAAGAAATTTTTAATTCTGAGGGAAAACCAGAATACGGAGTTACGAAGACAAGTTATTGATAGACCTTATAAATAATCAAAAATGCACTTTCCTAGTGAGAATTATTAAACCTCCTTTTCAAAATTACAAATTTACTTCAAACCAATATTTGGTTAAAGCTTCATGTATACAGGGTGGTCCGGTTTGGGATACATATATTTGAAAAGCTGATTCCTTGGCTCATTGTGAGTAAAAAATTGTACGGGAAGGTGGGGTCTATCTTCAACAACATCTGAGCTACAGGATGTTTAAAAATTTCCTTCAGAGTAGTATTTACAAACAAAGATTATCTCATAACTTTAAACTAACGTAATTAGAGCAACCACAATGAGTCAGTTTCATAGGTAATTAACTTACGTATTTTTCAGTATTAGCGTTATTGCTAGCCGTGTTTCCAGTTCAGAGTTATTGCTCGTCAAAGTCAAAAAATATATTTATTTTTTTGAAAATGTTTATGAAAATGACATTTTTCCCCAAAAGTACCTACAATATATGTGGTATTTTTTATCATTATTTTGGTGTGTCATAATGTTACCTATAAATTCACCATAGAAGGGGCTTACAGTTTTCCAGTTATTTTATCTAAATAATCGCCAAATTGACTATTTTCCTACCTACCCTATTAAAGAACAGTCATATTTTTGTTCGTTTATAATTACATATAATTTTATTGTTAATGTTATTTTACATAATTTTAAAACTAATTATGTAATTATAAACAAACAAAGTTTTATGACTGTAGGTAGGAAAATAGTCACACCCTGTATATCTAATATTTGTTTCTTCCAACCCCATATATTTACGAGTAGTATTTTAAACCAAATATTATGAACTAAACGTATTTGTTAATTTTAACCAAATTTGTTTCTTCAGTATATGTACTGACTGTCTCGTGATTTCAAGTACACCTTACAGGGGTTTCACAAACCCCCGCTAGTACTGGAGGGGAAATTCGTAACCCGTTAAGTTAATCGGTCGTTATAAGGGAAATCATATTTTATGCAATATATTCAACATATGTATTTATAATTACTCTTAATATTCCGTCAACTTTATCAGCATTAAAAGTTTTCTCTTTACGTCGTAGATAAAGTTAAAGATAACATAATTTATATTTTCTAATGAATATAGTGAAAATAAATAACATGATATAATTGGCAGAACAGTGACAAAACATGGTAAATAATTTATATAGATACCGTATATGAAAAGTAACAATTGAATGAAATTGAAACGAAATTCCTAGTAAACACAATTGTTAATATTGTGCAAACGGTAAAGTAAATTACCTCAAACTCCTAAAATAATATAAAAAATCGATCCTATTTCAATTTTTCCTATGGTATGAGACCGTAGATAACACCAATGTATACTCGTGTGAACATAGCTTTGTTCAGCATAAATTTATTTTATTTTTTACGAATTCCTGATTTCAAGCTCGTGAAAATACATACAAGTTAACGTTATGTACGCATATAAATTAATTCGTCCTGTATGGGAGATACGTTTGAAACGGGTCTTGCTTTTGTTACAATTTATCTCGCACGATTGGTTTTTTGATACGCCGTTCAGTGAAAACCGCTTTTATTTTGTTTAATCGCTTCTTGTTTGTTTTGTCTACCAATGAGGTATAATTTAAACCGATGCTTTTGGTTTTCTGATTGTTAATTAGTTGTGTTTTCAACAATTACTTGATTTGTAAATAAAGATTTGAATGTATCTGAATATTTTATCTCTTTATTATGGATATGATACCTTCATTAATTATATCCACCTACAGTACGTATTAAATATAATTTTTTTTTGTATTTTAAAATGTACTATATATACATTTATACATTCTTAAATATAACCATTTATATATGTATATGTTATATTTGTAATCATACATAGGATTGACAGAAACTCAAAATGTGTAAAAACTATTTTATTTGAAAATATACATACATATATGATGTATGTAATAATGTATGTCATGTAGACCTATATTATAGGACATTGAATTCTCTATATAAAAGACTATAAAATTTTCACGTAACGTGTATCGTTCTTTAAATATTTTGAAAAATAAATATTTTGGGATGTATCCCCTCCCCCTTACACACGAGTTTCATTAATATCAGTTCAGTGGTTCATGAGTTATGCATGGGACAAGTATTCAGGGGACATTCAGACACACACAGGCAGACAGACACAGACAAGACAGATACGGAACGAAAAGTGTTTGTCTTGACCTGAAACGGAAAGATCAATCAAGCTAGACCCAACCTTCCAACCAAGTTTCATTAATATCAGTTCAGTAGTTCATGAGTTATGCATGGGACAAGGATTCAGGCGACATACAAACACACACAGACAGACAGACACAGACAAGACAGATACGGAACGAAAAGTGTTTATCTTGACCTGAAACGGAAAGATCAATTTAAAATTTGGAAATCGGAGAACAATTTTATTTCTCATTTTAAAACGATCACAAAGCTTCTAGTATCTTCGATATTGCGAGGAAGTAAAAAGGACTTTCTTTCGTATTAAATATGTTTTAGTAAGTAACTTCTATTATAGTTGTGTATTAACATACGTTTAAACTAAAAATAGTTTAAAATTTATTCACTCGCGGTAGCAAAAAACAGCCCCTAAAATCTAACCCTGATATACAGGATGAGTAAAAATATGGAATATTGCATATATTTTCATAAAACGCAGACAGACAGATAGACGGACAACAAAGTGATTCTATAAATAAGGGTTGAGTTTTTACATTTTGAAGTACGAAATCCTAAAAATGTTTTTTTTTATAAAATGTTAAATGTTAAATCTCAAATAATAATATGATTTATAATATCAAACATGGTAATATTGAAATACATATATGCATTATATCACTGGAAACAAATATGATTGCATCTTATAAATGAGCATGAATTATTGAACGATACATTCAATAGTCGAGTAATTCATTTCGAATTATATTTGAAACAGACGCTGGTGCAACAATCGACAAAAACAGTGAACATCAGCAACAAAGCACTCGGACAAAACAATCGACCATGTATCGGAACACTGAAAGTGCATTTGCAGCGGAAAACTCGCTCCGTTATGCAATACGTGGATGTATATGTGTGAGTTTAGGTGGAGGTGTATGACACGCGATGTTACCAATTCTGTCTACCAGAGACGTATTTTTTATTTTGTTTTTTATGTACGTACATACGTATATGCATATTGAAAACATAACAGTATGATATTTTCTGTGTTTATCAGATTAATGGTTTATTTATATGAGGCGTTTATTTTGATAGTGGCCTAAGTCCACTTATGTTTAAACTGAGATATTTAAGGGTTTGCGTTTCAATGAAATTAAAAATATACGTGTAAGATATCAATGTGCCACATTGATTAAGTGTTTCTAAGAGAGTTAAATTTACAATTACTATTAAAATAACCCCAAATATTAAATGAATAATATGTGTTTTTTTACCACAAATGGACTTAAGCCACTTTCAAAATTAACAATTACATTTGTTATAAATTGAAAAGAACTCAAGTCCATTTGTTGTAACATAAAATGATTCAAATTGAAAAAAAAACACTCACTTTAATTTATATTATTTCTTTATAACTCTTAAAAAATTTATACAATTCAAGAAATCTAAGTATGTATACAGGATGAAAAAAAAATTTTCAGACAAAAATTATTTCTAATTTTCTGCAAAATACAAATCTGCAAAAAAATAACTAAGTTTCCATTTAAAAAAAATTTGTTGACCCCAAAATGACCTTAAAACCTCTACCCAAGGTCAAAATTATTACCTTCATTAGGTTTGCACCGCTAAATCCTAAAACTTTTGTACCCAACATTTTCTGTAAAAAAGTTTAGTTTTCCAGCCATTGTGATAAATTAACAACATTTCAAAATAAAGTTCTTAACTCAAAAAAAATTTTCCCTTTGAATATATTTAACCAAAAATTGTTTTTTATGATAGATTACTTCTAATTATACACGTTACTACAGTCAACTACAAAAAAGTGGAAAATGGACTTAGGCCACTTTCAAAATAAACGCCTCATATATAACATTTACATCTGTCAGGTTTTTATTTTGCTTCCTCGCAATATCGAAGATACGAGAAGCTTTGTGATCGTTTTAGATTGAGACAAAAAAAATGTTCTCCGAATTCAAAATTTTAATTGATCTATCCGTTTCACGTCAAAACAAACACTTTTCGTTCCGTGTCAAAAAATTTTTCTGACAGAAAAGTGTTCTAATATTTTTTATTTCGTATATTCATAATATAAAGAAAACTGGATGGTTGTCTATAAAACCTGTTTGTCTCTTTAGACAGCTTGTTTAAGTTTTTATAATAGGCATGATGCCTAATTTTTAAAAACTATTTTATGATGATCTTACGTGTCTCTTATTTCCAAAAAAATGCTTATTTCTGCAGAAAATAAAGGTTTAATCACAAAAATTGACCCTTTTAAAACTAATTTTGAATTTGACGCCAAAACGCTCGCAGGTGTCATGGCACATTTTTGACGTCACGCCTATGTAAACACTCCTTGTCAACTATAATAAATCCTTGTTCCATCGCTAATGTTTCTTGGTTTTACTTTTGGTAACACAAAACTGAGCAAATTGATAATTTAAAACCACATAATAATTTATAAACAGTGCAGATATTAATGAAACAAAAATTACGTTTACGTAGCCGTGACGTCATTCACTCTGACTGTTGTTTCATCAAACATGGCAGATTGCTGTATTTTGCGTTTTTATTTAAGCAAAAATAATATTAATCTCGCTTTTAATATAAAAATAAATACATTATTTAGAATCTTTTTAACTTATATCATTATTTAAAATCATAATTTCAGTGATACTTTGTTACTGGCATCATGCCTTTTTAATAACTATTTATATAATTACTAAGCAGTATTCAACTTATATTTTAATCAAAAGGAAAATAATTAATGTATTTTATAAATTTATATATCGTTCTAATTAACTGAAAAATAATAAATGCAATTATAAAAATCTGTACATATCCAACCCTGACTTGAGAGGCAAAGCAACGCGAGAGATGTGTGTGGAAAAACGGGACAGAAAGTATGCATAATTCAGTTCTCGGCGGCAAAAGTTCGCCTCTTTTCAGCAAGTTGTGGATTTTATTGCCACAAAGAGTTTTACAAAAGTTTTTACTTGGCGCGATGCAACAGTTTGTTCGTTTTATATTATTGTTTACAAACGTATGAAGAAAGTGTGAAAATCATATCTACCTTTGTTTTATACTTATTTGGAAAAATTTAAACACTTTTCTATATTTACATTTGTGTTTATACCAATATACATTTATTCTTCGTATTTGATATATTTTGTATTTTTAAACAATTAATTTTTATTACAATTTTTTAACTATGACTATTTTGTTCTTATATATGGAAAACCGAATTTTTTTTGTTTATTACATAATTATATTTATAATAAATAATAATTAATAATACGATGCTAGAACTTAATGGGCATTAAGTTCTAATTAAGTCAATATTTAAGACTTTTTAAGAAGAGTCAAAAAACAAATTATTACTGTATTATAATATAATTCGAAATATTATATCATACTATTAATTAAATAAAATATTTTAAGACATTCTAAAATCATTTAATTTAAAAAATATTATCAAATTATTTCTCTATATAGACACAGTTATTAACATCTGGGTCACCCCAGACGTGTTTCATTAGATTTATTTTATATAGCTAGGACCTACTTGCGGTTTCATTCGTGTTGTATTCATTTTTATGAAAATTTATATAATTTGTAATATCCAATTACATGTGTATTGTATAATATAAATTGTTGTGCAAATAAATCTATCATAATAAAAATAAGAGTTGAATACACTTTTACCAAGGGGTTCAATTTTGGAAAACCCACTTTTTTCATGTATCTATATAAATTATTTATACTATGTATTACAATTCAAATATTTTATAATATAATAAAAAAATTATCATTGTTGTTTAGTAATTCATTATACCTAATATACACAAAAATAAAACAACATCGAACTAAAAATATATTGTTATTAGCATGACTAAACAATGAAGAATTTAATGGCATATTTAATTTTATCATCTAGTAATTTAAAATATCATTAAACTAACATTTCGGATTCGTAGAAAACAAAGATCAAATCAAATAAAACCACCTATGCATAAATAAATTCTAGAACATCAGAAACCATTCATTGCAAATAATTAAAGCCCGGCCACAGAACGTGTCTGTCGAATGAATTCTTCAAAAAGTGTACCATTTTAACATGACAATATAACTAATCTACAAGCATTTCGTACGGCTAGGACGCCACATCTCTCGCTTTGGGGTGATTGCGGTAGGTGGGCGTAGTCCACCCTGCAAGGAGCTGCTTCTGTGATCAATACCAACCAAGTGTCCTTATCCTTATCCAGCAACCGAGGTCCTTCTTGCGCTCAGTCCGTCCGAATCATATTAGTATATATCCTTGTATATAACTCGGAGCTAGGATTCTTTAATCGTTCATTAAATATTTATAACTGATTTATTATTACGTAGCGGAGTATTATGTGTTATTATCAAGATAATGCTTGTTTGCAATGTGAATATGTAATCATAAATGTAATATATTGTTTATGGACGATCACGAATATATGTATCCAGATTTAACATATACATAGTTGAGGATTATTATATGATAGTGTACTTACATATAATAAATATACCTACACCTGTACCAGGAATGCGTATCAATTAATTTCAGAAGATTACAGTGGTTAATTAATTAATTTATGTTTTTACAATTTACGCAGTTCTTGACTTCTACCTCTATATATAGATTACATTAGACATCAACGTTTAAAAGAAATGGGGTTTACTTTTATTTTTTCACTAAAACGAATACATATGCTCGCAACTGTTACTTACATATATGTAATTTTTAAAAGAATTGGTCATACCGGCGCTGCGTCGCAAATATCTTAAGATTGGTAAAAAAATCAGAAGTAGATAGTTACTAAATAAACAATATGAAACTGATCGTTAAATAGTACGAATATTTATAGTATGAAAAAACGCCTATTGTAATAAAAAGACAAAAAAAAATTGATAATGTAGGTATCTAAATAAAATTATTTACTTGAGTTTACTCCTGATTTTTCACAAACTTCCCGATGTCCGATATCCTTCAAATTCTAGAATCTGGTGTATTCTCCGTGACAATGCACTATTTTATCATTTTCACAGTTATTTTACTTGAAGCAAATTATTCAGACTCTAGCATTTGTTTTTCGATAACAATTGCTAAATTTATTTCTAGTTAGCCTGGTTGAGACATATATAGCAATTCCCCAAACATTATTAATAGGTACTACTATGTTTAATCAGTCAAATTATGGTATATCCTAAAAAAAATTACAGGCAGCACTATAATTACTTTTATTAATATTAAATAGTAAAAAGTAATTGTTAGATTAATTTTTATTCACATTTCGCATTGTTTTCAATAACTAAATAATTAAACTTAATTTTAAAGTTGAATTTTTACTCCACCATTTCGAAATAAAATTCTCGTAATACTTGTAATTATATACCTACAATTTAATGAATTTGTCAAAAATCAAATATTGTGCAAAAGTGTAAAAGCTTCAAATGCTGTAATTGTAGAATATGTATATGGGTGTAGGTATGTATGTGTATTGTGTATACTATAATCGGATTGTTGGAAATCGAAGGTGTTGTGGTTTGAGTACAAATACATCTTTCTGGTATTTTATATTCAATCGGATTAGAGATTTTTTTAAATACCTACATGTAATTGTTGACTTGCGTTGACATTTAATTAAGTTCAATTGAAGATAAAACAAAATGATTTATTATTACGAATAAATCACAGTACAGCGTAATAAAGTAGAGTTAAGTTATATATTTTGTAGTAATTAATTACTGTTTTCATGATTCCCAAAATAGTGACAATAATTGATATTAGTAATACTATACATAAACTGTAGAACTTGTTATAAATAGTATTCAATATTTTATACTGACTACTAGAAAAATACTAAAAACACACCCTAATTAACCACAATAAAACAAAGTCATTCGAATCATATTTCAACTTTAAGAGAAGTGATCATCAGGAGTCTAATAATATCAGTCTATATCAGAATTTTAAAGAGGACTTCAAGTCTAAACATCTTGCGTATGACATTGTTTTTAGGTATATTGCTATTTACGAATATTTTTTATAAAGATAAAATACATTCAAAAACAAAAAATGTGAATACGTAGAAATGGAGTTAAATAAAACGACTCATAGATTGATATATCTTTAATTTTTTTTGTTACACAGAAACGTTTGAATTTCTGTAAAATAGGTACAAAATGTTTCAGTATACTTAGTCTAAATAAATAAATATATAACTATTATTTTAAAATATACTTATTATGATTTGTACGAACATAAAAACAATCAATTAATTAATATTTACAGGCGAAATCGTGGAATTACGAAATTTACTTTTTATACAATTTAAAAAACTTTAATCAAAAAATCAAAAACGTTAGGTCGTAGAGAATACATACTTATATACTTTTTTCAGTTCAATTTATTAATACATACAAGCGCAATCGTGGACATACAAAATTTATTTTTTTGTTGTTGTTTTATAATATTAAATTTATCACTCATTAAAACTGGCTAAATGTTTTGATTTTTACTTGTACCTCGTAGATCTAATCAATATCTATAATTTGAGACCAAAACCCACGTGATAGCTGCCCTGAGTGTCGAGATATGCTGATTTTTTATATTTACGCTAGCGCGCAAAACTGATCTCTGCGCGTTACATCAAGTTTCTGAAATGCCCACCCAGTATCTGGCATAAAACACTAAACGTTATTCACGTCAAAATATTATTACAATTCTAAGAAAACATTTCTTATAATATGGAACAGTATTGAATCCGAGCACATTGACAAACTGCCGTGAGCGCTAGCACAGCGAAGTAACCGCGCCTTGTCGGACTCAGAGCGTCCCTTACCCCCCCACCCTTCAGCGAACACACACAGACTCGCCACCCCACACCGTGCAAGCCATCTGAAACCCTTCTCACACCACTAGGTCCTTTACACACAAGATTTTTAGCTTAGCTCGATCTAGGGTCTGCAGAATTTCTACGTAGATATTCACATATATATACACGCATACATATAGAGAAGCATACATACATAGACTCACATATACATGTATAGTCTTTAGTGTATAGACATAACAACAACTACACTAATTTTGTTTATGTTCATTACGAACACATTTGCATCACAGTTGCTATGGAAAACTTGTATTGTAATTTATGATTCAACATGTTTAGATAGCACTTTCAATATTTTGATAGTTGAAAAATAGTTTATAATTAATGGTTCGAGTTTTGTTTTATAAAGATAATTAATTAGGTTAAACAATGAATTATCAAAGGCTGTGGTTACGTATACTGCCCTGCTAAACACAAATGTGGAATCTGACAATTTTGTCAAAATTGAGTAAGTACAAAATTGCATGATCTATATCTTCCTGCATCTTACTAATATTAAATATGGTATATATGTATATACTTGTTTTTTCTAATAAAAATCACACTTTTTAATTTACTGTTATCTGCATTTTAGGCTGAATTACTAGACTATATTATTGTATCTGCAGTTTACTAAGAATTGTTTTGTATCTACTATTGATATAATTTTTAATAATTTATTGACAATGTGACAAAAATTGGTTCATGTATTTTTATTTTAAAAATTAATATAAACCTGATTTAACGCAGTTTTACTTAATTTTTAGAATATTTAATGTAGATTCAATAAAAAAGTAAAGCTAAATAACTAAACTTTACTAATAAAAAGCAATTTTCATCTGCGTGCAGATACCATATATATGCTTAGCAGGGCAGTATAATGATCTACAACCCATGTAGGAAATTCCAGCTTTGACGATGGACCCAAGCTTGGCTTGAAATTGGGTTGCCAGTGTTGTTTTTTCGATATTAATTCTAGTCTAAGCCAACCTTCAAATACCAAGCTTTGGTCACCTATTCTTTACCCAGCCTTGGTAAGACAAGCCTTGATCGACAACCTTTGGTCGAATCTTGAACGAAGTTATCATTTGTGTCTTGGCCCAGTATTGGCTAGCATTTTCTACATGGGAAGCAGTATTTAGTATTTATACTGAAAGCTAAATTTTAATCCTATGAAATCAAATATAAGTAGTCTGTTACAGGAGCTAGATTTAATTTCACTTTTAAATTGATTAAATTATTAATTGAAAATGCTGAGATTCAAGAATGTTCGTGGTTGAAACATTTCAAATTTAATAATTTTATTGAAATATTTTTATTCATATAGCACCTACTATTTTAGCAATGAGAATATAGATATACAGTAATGCTTTATACTAAAGTCTATGCTGTATACATAAGTATAAGAAGGGATTGTTTGATGTAAAGCTGAATACTCATCAAAGGAATGAGTACGCATTCCACTTAATTTATATAGCAAATACAAGTTAACAAACGAGTAGATACATTTTTGTCTATATTCTATAATATTCGAATATTCGGTGTGCATTCAAAAGACATGTATTTTTATCAGCTGTCATATTGTTCTTACATTATAACTGAACATTAACAAATATTACTAAACACAAAAAAAACGTTTACTCTTCCTAGCTTTGTCTTGTCCAAGAACACCAAAAAACGATTATTCGTGAACGTTTGCAAATATTTAGATTATCTAGAGTCTGGAAATATCATAAAAAAAATCAGCTAACTGAACATAACTATCGTATTATTATAATTTCAACTCTTTAATTAAACCTGGTTTTGGAGCATTCTACTCTGTCTGTCTGTCTGTTACCATTTCACGGCTAAACCGTTTAACCGATCTTGATAAAATTTGATAGGGAGATAGCTGGGGAATGACATAGACTACTTTATCCCAAAAAATGATTATAAATAAAGGATACAAATTTCACTCGAACCATATCACGTTTTACAGCTAGTCTATAATTTATGAGAATAAAAAAAATGTTGCGACTAACATATTACTTTGGGGAGGAGGAGGGTCACTTCTCTTTCGGTTTTTATTCATTTATACGGGCTCTTTCGGTCGCGTAGTCTATGTAATAAGCAAACAAATTTTGCAACATATTGAATCTTATATATTTTACTTTAATTATTTATTTAAAGATTATTATCAAATAGTAAAATACCGATCTTGTCTTGATCTCGTTTCAAAACCGAAAAATGTTTCATCATTTCATTTGACCGTTATAAAATTTAAAAAATTGTAGAATATGCTTCACAATACTTCCCAAAAAAATATCGGCTCTAACCATTACTCCTAAAAAGCAGTTTTTACTTACTTAAATCCAATAAAACGTTAAAACATTATTCAATTAGTTGAATGTGTACTTTAGTATGAAAATATCAATAATTTTCTAGAATACCCCCTTCTCCCAAACTATATGTACGTTCGGTATGTATGTACTTACGTACAAATATACGTATAATATGTACAATGTCAATACAAGTGCCTTGGTGTATGTATACAAACAATATGTTAATTTTCTGCTAATTTCCATCTATAAACATCACCTCTGTAATCCCGGATTCCATCTTTGATATCTTTGATAATAGACGCATGTGGACATTGTAATTCATTATGCTCTATCAATATTATAATTATGTAGGTATTTCAAGAGAAATGTTTGTGCATCTATATTGTTATCTATAATATATTATACCGGGTGTTCCAGACCACCCGTCCACTATGTTTTACGCCCAAACTATTGAAGATAGAGTTTTATGATAAAAAATTTACTATATATATCGACCCTAAAGAATTTCAGGAAAATATTTTCAACCCCCTAAAACTTCCCCTTGGGGGGTAGTTTGAGGAGTACATGCCCGTTTATCAGCAAAATCAAATGGAACGGTATATCCAAAAGTAGATCATTTTAAAGATCATAAAAAAGTAAGAAACTTTTGTAAAAAAATACATTCAATTGTTTAGAAAATATGGCGACTTGTTCCCAAATTTTAGGGATTTACTAAAAGTGCTCTAGTTTCGTTAAATGTTAATGAAATTTTTATTTGAAAGTAGAAATAATGAACTTTTTAATGATGTATGATTATTTGAGATTTGAATAATTTAAAGTGTCAAAATTTTTAAATGGAATGATATATCATTTAGTATACTTTATCCCAAAAAATATATTCAAATTAACAACTTTTGTTAAGAAAATTAAAAATTTTATCAAAAAAAAAAAAAAATTATAATTTTAAATTTAAAATTTGTATATCAAAAGTTGTTAATTTAAAAATATTTTTTTAGATAAAGTACTAATTGATATATCATTCCATTAAAATTTTTTGAACTATCCCCAATTGAAGTTTTGCATTTTTTTGCATTTTCGCGTATGACACTTTAAATTATCCAAATCTCAAAAATTTGGAAACAAGTCATCATATTTTCTAAACAATTGAATGTATGAAAAAAATTTTTTTACAAAAGTTTCTTACTTTTTTATAATCTTTAAAATGATCTACTTTTGGATTTACTGTTCCATTTGATTTTGCTGAGAAACGGGCATATACCCCCCAAGGGGAAGTTTTAAGGGGTTGAAAATATTTTCCTGAAATTTTTTATGGTCGATATACCTATATAGTAATTTTTTTATCATAAAACTCTATCTTCAATAGTTTGGGCGTAAAACATAGTGGACGGGTGGTCTGGAACACCCAGTATAAAGCTCAACGTCCCTATGTCTGTCTGTCCGTTAGTGCGCTTATAACTCAAAAACCATTTATCCGATTTACGTGTTTTTTTTAATTCATAGATATGTTCTCTGGCCAGGTTATAGGACATATTTTGTTACATTAAGTAACATAAGAAAGAAGCAGTGCCGATAATAGTAAATCAAGTCGGAAAAAAGTTTGCCGCCAGCGCGTCATGCGGTAACATATAGAGCCGTGTCGGGGCGTGGAGCAGAAGAAAGCGATTCGATTGCGCTCGGACGGCATTCGTTGGTTGTCTTTTTTGATCAATTATTTATTTTGTTGTCAATAATTAATTTTTAAATTTAAACTAGAGCTGGGCGCGGGCCGTGACCCGACGTGACGTGAGCGATTTTAAAATATTGGATCGTGAGCGGGTGTGATCGTGAGTCAAAATAAAACAATCGGGTGTGAGTACATTTTTGTCGTGCGTGAGTCCGTGTGTATATGTATGTATATTTTGATATTTCTTTAATTTCTGCTCTCATGCATATATGATAATCTGTTAAATCGAATTTTTATATTAAACATTTTATTTATAATATATTATTCGGGTCACGAGCGGGACCCACCGTGCGTGATCCGGCGTGAGTAAAAAATAGAATTCGTGAGCGGGCGTGATCGTGAATACTTTTTTTGTAACCGTGAGTGAGCGGGCGTGACTAAAAATTTTTCTCTCGTGAGCGTGCGTGATCGTGAGCAAAAATTACTCACGCGCCCAGCTCTAATTTAAACATAACAAAAATTATTTGTACTTTTTGTTCTGATCCGTTTTTGTTAGGTAATTTAAGTGTTGATTAGTTATTATTACAATAATAACTAATCGTGTTTGTACTTAATTCAACAAATTTAAGCAAGCAAAGCCGCGGGCATAACATAGGTAATGTGATATAAAAAACCACTCTAATTAAATTAAACGATGTGTATGTAGTTAGTATTTGTTTTTATTTAAATCAATATTAATAGTAGAGGGAATATAGACATAAAAAGTGATGAATAGTGATGCATTCGGGAAGTTGGATTTTTTTGGATTTTATCTTTATATGTTCGAAGATGAGTTGAAAATAAAAAAATTAAAAAAATCGGCCAGGTGCGTCCCGAGAAAATTGTATAATTGTGCATTTTTGATACATTTCGAGTTTATCGTTTCACTGTTTTTGAAATATCTCCGGTTCTATAGGTCGTAGGGAAATAAAAAAAATATTAAAATACTTATAAGTTAATAGACTAGACTGCATAGGTAGCGTCACTTTTCAAAAGCATCATAACCTCAAAAATAAAAAAAATGTCGAAAAACTTTTTTGTATCACTAATAATGCAATAATTAACGTAAAAATGAAGGGATTTTTACGAAAATAGGAGAAAATATGTATTTTTATGTTATAAATATATGATAAAATTTTCAAAAATAAAATTTGATTTTTACACCCACAATCGGCCATTTTTGAAAAAAATGGAAAAGCTCGCCATTTAATGAGAAAACGTCATAGGGTAAATTTTTTTTTAATTGTTGACATTTTATGCCAAAAATAAGTTAAAATATCGTTTTTTGTAATTAAAAAATGTTACATTTGGCCACTTCTGCGAATAAAAAAAAATGCAATTCCTGTAGAAACACACTCACATAATAAAAAAGTCATTTGCAATAACATAAAAAATATGCAATATTAGAAATAAATACCAAACATCTATAATAAGACTGTATGTATATGAAATATAAGAAAGTAAAATAAATATGACAAAAATGTCGACCTCATTAACTCCGCATATTCAATTTTAGCATCTACAACCTTTAATGCAATATTAATAATACCCCATAAACCATTCTAGTGAATATTGCACATACCGTGTATATATTAAAATCCTCACACAACAGAGTCTTACAGCGAACCGACCTCCCACCCACACTGTGTGTGCAGAATAGTCTTCTACATCGTTTAGTTTAGAAACAGAGTGTTTCGTTAGGTCCAATATCTAGACGCGGTTAGACACCGGTAACAACACAACACTGGTATGTGACTAACAGAGACACTCATACCGTTTACATGCTGTACAATATAATGCATTCTCTACTTCACGGTAATCGTTTGTTGTATTCTTGAGGAACTATTTAGCTAGTTTTGTATACGAAACTCGACCGTATGGAAGAGTATTTGGATACCGCAGATCCTATATGTTGTAAACTTGACATATCCACCGTGGGTTTCGATTAAAACACGAAATTACATTAACTTTATTGATTAAATTTTAATATTCATGTATGTATATGTATATAATCAATAAAATGTTACTGTAGAATAGTGCAGAATAAGACAAAGGCGATTCTAAGTATTATGTATTCAAAGGTAATACAAAATAATAAATTTGTATCAGTAAAAGAATGCTTCAATATAATGGGCGTGATGCCTAATTTAAAAAAATTATTCTATAATGATCTTACGTGTTTCCTATTACCGAAAAAATACTTATATCTGCAGAAAATAATGGTTTAATCACTAAAATTGACTAATTTTGAATTTGACGCCAAAACGCTCGCAGGTGTCATGGCGCATTTTTGACGTCACACCTATGTATACACTCACTGTCAACAATAATAAATCCTTAATGTTCCGTCGCTAACGTTTCTCGGTTTTAGTTTTGGTAACACAAAACTGAGCAAATTGATAATTTAAAACCACAAAATAATTTATAAACAGTGCAGATATTAATGAAACAAAAATGATGTTTACTTAGCCGTGACGTCATTAATTCTGATTGGTGTTCCATCTAACATGGTGGATTGCTGTATTTTGTGTTTTTATTTTAACAAAAATTATATTAATCTCGCTTTTAATATAAAAATAAATACATTTTTTAGAATCTGTTTAACTTATTTCATTATTTAAAATCATAATTTCAGTGATACTTTGATAGTGGCATCATGCCTATTATGAGATGTCGCAAGGGCGGTTTGAGTGCAAATGTAAATTAGCTTTCAGTTAACGCTATCTGCTAGGTGTCAAATTCTTATGAAAGTGCTCGATATTTTAAAGCAGTAGTAATAAATGTATAATAATTTAAATGCTATGTATTTTATGAGGTACACTAGGCAGCACTTATTTTATGTCGCTGATTGAACTTATCTCAAATGCGTGAAAGTTATCACATGTACGATTTTATTCGCAACATCTGTGAGTGTATTGACATTTATATTTAATACCTAGCAGATAGCGAAAGCTGGAAGCTAATTTGCATTTGCACTCAAGCAAATTCTTTATAATTCCGGGCATAATAGTTGTGATATTTTGCTAGCTAGTATCTATACCAGGGGTGACCAAACCATGGCGCATACGCCAAACGTGGCGCATTGAATGATTACAAGTGGCGCATTGCATCCTTGCGCCTACTTATTATTTTAAAGTAAACGCCATAACTGAATTCATCTTCATATAATATGGTACATATTTTCAACACCAAAGTGTTCTTAATTCAATTTAACCTTTACAGCCTTCTTACTAATCAGATTGTCCTATTTTTTAACAGTTTCCTAGCTAACTATTATTTCCAAGCCATGCTTACAGTTTGGCTGAGCAAGAACATTAAACAGACGAGAATTCAGAGAATAGTGTAAATTGTTAGATTTGAAATGAGAGAAAATTTGCAAAAAGTTATAACAATGAACGTAATGCCGTGTTTAGACCAAAGAAAACAAAACAGCAAAACGGTGTTTGAAAACACACCGTATTTAAAAATGCATAGAGTTTATTGCATTTTTGTCAAAAAGACACGATGTTGCTGTTTTGTTTTGTCGGTCTAAACACGGCATAAGAATTTAATGTAGAAAAAGTGCTTGAGTTACATGGCGCATCTGACTCGTCTCCAAACAAAATTGGCGCGAAAGGTTGGCCACCCCTGATCTATACCTACTCTATACAGTGTGCGGTCTGTAGATAACATAATTCGATCTATCGCAAATAAATTGCGATTACAGGCGAGTGTTTTTTTCTAATTTTTGCGAATGTTTTTATACGGTACTGGCACCAGTCTTGACCGTTTTAAGAGTATGGTACACTGTTTATTGGGATTGATGGGCTTCATTTTTGTAATTCTCATGAACTCATTTACTAATAAAACAAGAATTTAATTACCAAGGAAGTAAACATAGTTTGTTTTTAAATGATAGCCTTTTATTTTGTTTATGTTTTTTCTCCAGTATTGGACAAAGTAAAACCAGTAATGAACATCCAGTGATGGACACTTGCACACTGCGCCACAAAAGTTATAAAATAAAGATTCGTTTTGAAATAATGTAAAGCAGATGTTATAATAATATTATAATTAATAAATAGATTACACTAATAATTAGTTTGAATTGTCATCAAATTTACCTGTTTTACAGTTAAGTGCATATAGATTATGATTCAGTAATGGCAGTAACCTAATATCAACAAATATTTTTAATTTAGTTTAATACATTTAATCAAAGAAGAATCCAACACTGGGGTATATAATCTAAGACATGTGCCAGTACCTTATTATCGAATCCTAGACGGATAATTTACTCACTCTCCGGTATTTTTTTTCTCTATGCAATCCTGCATTAATATTATTTTTGTTTAATACAGCATGTATATTTATTTATTCAATATTATTTTATTTCAAGCAAAGTACGTATATACATATGAATAAAACTAATATGGGTAATAGTATGAACTAATATTAGCTCGTTCGTGAGTATTCGATCCGTAAATTGAAACAGTAAACTGCAGTCGTCGTCGTCCAAAACGTCCTCGATGGCGTCGTTGCGTCACAAAGGTCCCGGTAATGAGGCGTCGCGTTAATAGCTGCCCTCAAACGGACGCCTATTAGCAACAGCGCGGGCAAGAGAGACGTACTCAGCACTCGCACAGAGTCGGCTCCAAAAATAGGTAGATACACTTTAGACAATACTAATAGGTTTCAGTTAAAAATAATAATAATTCAATAATTAAATTGAAATATTTACACTTTGGAATGATAATTATTTGGACAATTTTATTTTGTCAAATATAAATTCTATAAGGTACTACTCATCAGAATCTTAAAGACGCTGTGTATTTAAGATTCTGATGATGATAGCGTTGCAATTGGAGAACGTGTCTAAATTTATTTGACAAGTCATAATCATAATATGTATTTGCCTGTTGTAATTTTGATTAAAAATTGTGTTCAATAGACAGAGCCGGTCTTAGCAAGTCTGGCACCCTGAGTGCGATTTATTTGTTCAAAAATCACAAAAAATGTAATTTTTTTTGTATATTATCTCGCACATTTTTTTTAACGACTCTGATGAAAAAAATTCATAGAAGTTAATTTATATAAGACTGAATAACAAACAAAATGAGCCCAAATTGAACTCTGTACCTCTAATATAATCGGAGATATGCCGTTGTGAAATTAGGTCTCTGTAAGTGTATGTGAGCATTCTATAGGTCGTAATTTAACAGATCAAAACTAAAGTAATTGATTGACCATATTATTTTCTTAACAAATATACATAGCAAGTTCATTTTTATTTTATTTTCTTTGTAGCTTTATAGAGAACAAGAAGTACCTACAGTTTTGATGGATTTCGTAATAGGATCGCAGACAAAGCGAAATATGTGAAAAATCGTACATATGTGTACCTTTCCTAATACATTTTATAGCTCCGGGGACTGGACTTACAGTGTTTGTACTTTTTCCATAAACATTAATAATTGAAGAAAATATTTAAGAAAAATAGATAATTTAAAAAATAAACATCAACCTTCAACCCTTGCTCTAAAATAACTTATTGAATGTTTTCTGGGTTGCTGAATAAGGATTTGTTAGTAAGCAGCTGTCAAATAATCTATTATCGACAAAAAAATAATTTTAAAGATTAAAAAAAAAATTTCACTCAAAAATTTCAGCCTGTGCTGCACTGATTTGAAACAGAAAAGTCACTTATGCCCCACTGTGCGCCGTGCCTCCTGGCCTGGCGCCCCGGGCGGTCGTCCTGGTTCACTTTCCCCCCTAAAACCGGTGCTGTCAATAGAGATGTACCAAATATTTTTTAGAAATTATTTCTTAAGAGGGAGCACTATTCTGGTGGGTCAAAAAATCTAAGTCAAAATATAAAAAAATTGACGAAGCTACAATAAGTAAAAAAAAATTATAAATAAATACATGAAAAGTTTATTTAGTTTATTAGTAATCGCAGTGGCTAATTGTAAGTCTAAACGTGACCATTTTTCAAAATGTTAAAAATTACATTATTTTTAAATCTCTTGAATGAACAAAAATTATCAAAACAAATAATTTTTTTTTCATTGGCTGCTATTTTGCATAAAATGAATTTAAAACTAGAAAAAACTATCTATTTAAGAGTTTCATTATCTCTAAGCCAAACAAATTACCAAGGCCCAACAAATTGCATAAAAGCCATAAAACAGCTAAAATTTGTATCCCATGTATGCATCGTTATCGTTTCACTATCGCGAATTACATTTGTTTGAAAGAAGTTTTAATAGCTTGGGGCCCTATGCGATAACGTAATTCGCCTTATAATAAAGCCACCTCAGTGCTGGGACAATTATTCGAGTCTGTTGGTATCTCTGAAAGGAAGTTGTTATGCCGACTGTCCGCGGACGACTCTCCATGCTTAATTGTCTGTGTTTAATTATACGTGATATTAATTTAAAAAGGTATCAGCACGTACACGTTATAGTACTTTTGTATTAAGAGATATCAACAATCAAAATATGTAAATAAACTGCGGCTAGGTACTTTATTTTCGATTTTATTTTTAAACCTAATTTTCACTTTCGTGTTACGTGTTATCTCACATTTCGTCTGTTATTTTTAAAAGATACACCGAATTCAAGAAAATTAATTCAACGTAATTTAAACGTTTGATATTTTATCATTCATGATAAACGAAATTTGTTATGTCAACTTTTCTATTTGTTTAATTTAAAAGTTTCAATTATTAATGTTTAATGCTAAACTATTTTTCTAAAATACTGTTAATTAATCACATATTTTTTATACTTTTTAGATATTCAATATTTTATTAAATAATGAAAATTAAAACTATTTATAGCAGTAATATAAAATATAATAAGGTACTGGCACCAGTCTTGGATCCTTTAAGAGCAAAGTATATTATTTTTGTTGATACTAATAAAACAAGTACTTCTTTATTAAATCAATTTAATTACCAAAGTCCGCAAATATAGTTTATTTTTCAAATTATAGCCTTCTATTTTGTTTATGTTTTTTCTCCTATAATGGATAAATTAAAACCATTAATGGGTATCCACTAGTATCCAGTGATGGGCACTTGCTAATGATTACTACGATACAAAAGTTATAAAATAAAGAATCGTTAAATTTAAAACAATGTAAAGCAGATGCTATGATAATATAATAATTAATAAATAGAATATATTATACTAACAATTAGCTTCAATGTCCACCATTTTGACAATTATTGACCTATTATCAAATTACGCTATTTTACAGTTAAGTGTCTATAGATTATGATTCAGTAATATCAATAATCAAATATCAACAAATATTTCTAATTTAGTACGTTTAATTAAACAAGAATCAAACACTGCGGGGTATGATCCAAGACTGATGCCAGTACCTTACTTTATCAAAAATCATTTAATTAAAATGAATATATTATTGAATGAAAAATTCCACACGTATTTAATTTCTATAATACAAATTACGTACAGTGTAAAAGAGTTTAAAAATATTCGTATTTAGATTTGTTTCTGTAAGTTTTACACAAAAACCTATATCTAGAGGGTGGTTGCGCAAATTGGAACAAAAAACAAGAAAATCCCACTAACAAAAGTTTGACATTGAGCGATACAAACAGCCCTCAACACAGCATCCCAAGGCGCGGCGTGGGGTGAGTGAGAAAGGGTGCAGATTCAACCCTCACGACCGCAAATAAATTCTGCCTGGGACTGTACACCTATATGGATATGAGCTCGTGCAAGAAGGGTAGACTATCAACGGTTGGGGTAAACTGAAATGGGTTCTATCGTGAACAGAGCGCGGCTAGGAATTAAAACGAGACAGAGAGGGAACAAAACATTAGAACACGAGTGATTGAGAACGTCATTTGCATACTGCAGCCATTGAAGCTATGAAAAAGATAACGTTAACCTAAATTTATAATGTAGAAAGAGACGGGTGATGTACATAAGTAAGAGAATTACGATTATGGCTGTTAGAGTGAAACAGAACATATACTCGAAGTTAAAGAAAGCGAGACGCTCACACGAAGAGAAAGACGGAGTTGACGACTTGGGGTATAAGGGGTTGAAACAAAAGACGCGGTAAAAAGAATTCCACCCTCGTAAGAGTAGAGTTTCTGGTCAAAACGGTCACGGCCGCTGACCATTCTGATAGGGGTAGAGGGATGGCAGGTCGGAGATAAGGGTCAACGGAGATTTGTCTTTTAATGTAATTACGAACTGGAGCCAAGCGAGTTTAGACCGTACGCGCTAATGAAATCCAAGGAAACGGTGAACAATGATAAATAGCGTGAGGGTGAGTTGATGAACGAGGGTGCAGCCAAGAAAAAAGTCGCCCGCTTTAATAAGATCATCCCTGTAAGGGTCGCTTTCTCGTTTTTGCATGTAGGCGTACGTGCTTAAATGAAAAGTTTAAATGTTTTTGCTCCATGTACAGATACATAAGCAAACATTTCAAATGATTCTATCATCAAATACTAAATGTATTTTAAACATACACGTATATATTATATATACGTATTTGTATAATATGTTTCTATACTTACATATACCTACATCTCTTGAAGCTTCCGCGGTGATCTTGATATGGATCTTGGCTTCTGGGTGTAAGCCACGTCAATTTGGTCGTGTTATTGGCCAACGTTTCCTCACATATTGCATTCTAAAAAAAAAGAAGAGCCCTTAAGATGTCCACTGCAATGAGTGACGAAACGTTGACCGATAACACGACCAAATCGACGCGGCTTACACCCAGATGCCAAGATCCATATACCTACATCTGTTTAGATAATTCGATAGTTTATTTGACTATATGTTTATGTATTAGGGTGATTTTTTTATTTTTTCGATCCCGCAGGCCTATGTTTAAGCTTTGGATCAAAAGTTAATGTCCCAAAATTTCAGACTCATAGATTAAACCTGTGGACGGCGCAAACCGAGTCTTTTTACCATTACATGGGAAAAATTACTTTTTTACTTATGCGTGAATATCTCATTGAAAAAATTATTTATTTTAATTTTACACAGCAGTATATAATAGAGAATTATTATTAATTATTTTTAAAGATATGTTCGTTTAAACATTATCATTAAAAGTAAAATCCAATTTTTATGATAATTTTTAAATTAATTCTCTATAAAATATTCCTCTGAGAAATTTTCAAAAAAAAAAATTTTCAACGAGATATTCACGCGTAAGTATAAAAGTAATTTTTCCCATGTTAATCAAATGGGGAAAAGACTCGGTTTGCGCCGTCCACAGGTTTAATCTATGAGTCTGAAATTTTGGGACAATTAACTTTTGATCCAAAACTAAAACATAGGCCTGCGGGACCGAAAATAAGTTACAACTCATTGCATCTACAATTATACTTTTGTACACTATTTTTATAGAGAATTAAATTCCCATAAAATTAGCATTCAACTTATTTTTATAAAAACAATGGTTTATATAGAGTTGTGAGAGCCTTTTAGACGTTCATTTTAACAAATAAATCACTTAGAATGTCTGGAACTTTTGATACGTTGAATTGAGAGTTATGACTTTGAAGACACTAACTTTTGTAAAGAATTTTATCTTCTACAAAATAATGTTCTTAAAAAAAATTCAACAGTTAATGAATCAGTAATACCAACTTTAGTACTAATGAATCATTTCCACAGGTATTTAAATGGGAAACCGGACCCCCCTTTGCGGCACTTCTTTAAATTGAACTACAGGGTAATCTGTCGGCAAGGTTATAAACTATAACTAATTTCGTAACCACCCTATATAAGTATTACATATTGATAGTACATTTTATTAAAATTTCACAATATACTATGATGCACATACAGTCTACATAGTTACAATATTAGAAAAATAGTTTTAGTTTAATATAGAACTGAATATACGAATATAGCAAAATTATACAAATTATTGAGATTACAATGTGTAATCACTGTAAACACAGAAAAGAAATTAAATAACTTATTTATAAAAAGACTTGCATATTATTCTAGTAACCAGCGCCTACACCAAATGTATAAATAAAACTATTTATATACTCAAAGAAACATGATTTTTTAAAAATAATATTCACGTAATATTATTTTTCAAACAATATATATACACTAATAAATGCTCAATATAGCTTATATATTCTCCCTCAAAGCCTTCCGTAATTAAAGGACGCTCCCTTATTAAAAATAAAATGCTTTCAATTATAAAATGCATTATTATTTTCTGTTGTTTAATAATTTATGTAAAAAATTGTAACTAATGGTACCTATGTAAATCTTGATCAAGTTTCAAAAAAAGAAAAATGCATTTTTAACTGCATCGTAATATAACAAAATAGGAAATATAATAACAATAGTTTCCCTATATCTCGTAGTTAAATTCGACACTCTGTATGTACCAACGTCCCCAAGATGGCGTTATTAGAAGAGTGTTATAATGACGTAATATGAAGGCAATATCTTGCAATGAAGGGTTACAACAAGGGTTGACTACAGCAGGGAGATTTGTCGTTGATATGTGTTTATTAATCGTATTTACAAAATTATATTTTGATGTTATATACTCGTATATATTATTATATTGTTTTATTTACCTACATGTTGTATACATTGAATAAGAGTTCCTAGTTTTTAGTATTAATGTCAAAATTTTTTGACTAAAATATACATGCTAGAAATATATCCATGTGTATTATAAATCTCAACGTCTATCTGTCTGTCTGTCTATTTGTCTGTTAGTACACTTATAACTCGAGAACCACTTATCCGCCGATTAACGTGTTTTTTTTAATTCATAGATATTATGTTCTCTGGCCAGGTTATAGGATATATTTTGTTACGTTAGGTAAAATGAAAGGTTTCATTCTTTAACCATGGTTAGCAATGTCAACATTAAACGTATTTAAAGCTCATATAAGCATTTATTAAATTTTGATAGTTTATTTAAGAATGATAATTTTTTTTATTAATTTTCCTGTATAAAAATTCGTTGATATGATTTAAGAAATCAAAAATGATTTACACCGATAAATCTTTGAGAAAATTATTAGCAACTATTTTTTTTTAATTTATTGATACCTAACCTAACCTAACCTAACCTACCCCCCCCCCCCTTTCAAAAAAAACAGTCAATTATTAATTTACCTATCATAGCTAAATTTTAAATAATAAATGAATCTAGACTTTTCCAAACTATAGACATGTGTTCTATTTCAAAGCTAATACAGATTTATGAAACGACTATCACCAAGTCCACAATCTCAGACCCACAGTTCACATTGACCCGGCTACACGGGTCAGTTATAACGTGATCTTTTCAACTCAAAGGGGATGAACTAGTGACATGTAGACAGGTACCGTCACCTTGAATAACCTGTCTGCAATATTATATAACAGCATGCAGTTATATAATATTGTAAAATTTTCTCACAACAAGATAACTGGTTTACTAAAATCTGTTTGTCATTTAAATCAATGTATTATAAAAATATCTTGTATTATACGATAATTGTAAACGTTCGTGAGTCAGGTTGCATTTAAATAGAATCTGAATATATTTTGCAAAGTATTGTGCAAGACGAGATTTTAATTAATTTTATTGTGTGCTTGTCATTTTTGCAAGATCTTTTAAATTGAATACGAAGCCATTTATTGAATTCTAAACCTATTGCATTGGTATAGGAATATGATTAAATTTTCTAAAATAATATATAAGTATAAAAAACTTAAACACGGTGTCATTTCACTCCCAGAGTTTGATAAAAAAATTATCATGTGAGGTATTTTTAAAATAAATATTATTCTTTTTTTTCATTATTTTTTATAGTAATTTTTAAACTATAACTCTTCTGGATTATATCTAACATTTCCAAATCTGTAGGTATATTACATTAAAAACAAAATTAACCAAGATTTCATATTATCAAATTAAAATTCTAATTTTTCTTAAAATGATTAATTTATTATTATTATTATTATGATATCAATTAATATTTTATATTAAAATCTTGTAAGTACGTTCTAGTAAATAAAAATATTTTGTAAAATAGAAATATTATTATTAGAAAATAAAAAAAGTGATATAGCTGTAATGAATTTATTATGACAATAAATTAATATTTTGTACACATATACAGACCATACTTGTGTATGTATAATACATGTGTATGTACATATATCAAAACATTATTTTTAAATAACTTTCCTCCGTTTCCAATCCATAATTGATTTATTGTTTTGCGTTTCAATTGACGCATTGAGTGATGTATTTTTGTAATTGTGCTGAAAAATTATTATTTTATATTATTTGAATTTCTTTTATACGTATTATTTTCTTTTGGATAATCCATTTTTAAAATTTTTTATTTGTCATAATATTAATAATTAAAATTCTTCTAATTTTTGTTATAGAATTTTATAAAAAAAATTATTTGTAATAAATAACGTATTCATAAAATATATTATTTTTTGATATTTCACATATGATATCCAAAAAATGTTTAAAAGCGAGTTCAGATATTAGTACCGAATGCCACCGCAGTGATATGGTGGCGGTAATGAACGAGATTAGTTTATTTTTTATTGAATGTTATTTGATTAAACAACTTTAATTTTAGTTGTAGAACTAAATTATTAATAAATTGTGTATAAATGCCTACAATATCTAGTAATTCTAAAAAATATTTTCTTATATATTTATGAATTAAATTACTACTTAAAGAAACAAAAATAAAATATTAAAATTATCAAATCAATTATAAATAAGAAAAATTATGAAAATATACGATTGAAAAATCACTGAATGAATATTTGAACAGTTAAATATATCTGATATGATTATATCACAGTTATTAATGATGTTATATCGTTCCTACATCATCAATAATTAAACAAATATCACCAATATATATGGACGTATGCATATTAAGACACATATTACTGTTAATTTATGTATTGGTTACTTGTATTTTGAAACTACAATTCCAAATTAAGATGAATTCATCATAAACAGAAACAGTTAGAATCTATTATATTATAATTCAATATCAATCTTTATTATTTAAAATATATTTTTTTAATTTGGAAAAGTGTATTTTAAAGTTACGTTTCTATTCTTAAATATTTTAATTAACAATTCATTATGTACATCTATACTGCCCTGCTAAGCACAAATATGGTATCTGCATTTAGATGAAAGTATAGAGAAAATTCAGTTTATATTTTTAATTAAATTGTTGCCCTGCATTTAATACTTGCTAAAAAAAATTAATCTAAAGTATTTTCTTTAGGTGAATTCATTTTTTAAATTATAAATGTGATAGAATAAATATTTACTATTAAAAAAGCAATAAACATTTTAGAGATTTGTAAACTCACTTGATTTTACTAATATAAGCTATGTACTGTAACTATACTCTTTTTTTAGACATAATTATGGTATCTACATGCAGATACCATAATTATAGCATAATTATAGCTTTATAATGACTAATAAAGTATAGTTACAAGAAAATGGCTTAGTAAAGTTTAGTTGTTTAATTTTGCTTTTTATTGTATCTGCATTAAATATTCTAAAAATTATGTAAAACTGCGTTAAAACTTGTTTATATTGATTTTTATAATTAAAATACATGAACCAATTTTTGTCACATTGTCAATAGATTATTAAAAAAATGTATCTACAGTAAATATAAAACAATTCTTAGTAAAGTGCGATACAACAATATAGTCTAGTAATTCAAGGTAAACAAAAAAGGTGATTTAAAAAAAAGAAAATATACCATATTTAACACTATGGTAAGACGCAGGAAAATATAGATTATGCCATTTTGTGCTTTACTCTATTTTGACAAAATTGTCAGATACCACAATTGTGTTTAGCAGGGCATTATACACATCCATATCTACAGACTATTATAAAACTAATTCTTATAAAACTACGGTATAATATATAAAACAAAATAAAAAATACGATAATGAAAACAAACAAACAAAGGTTTTTAATTTTTCATATATCTTATATATTCTTGTCTAATGAGCCAGCATGCAAATGTGAATGAGTCTAGAGAATATTGTTCATAACACTTGGACAAAGCTCGTGCCTAGCGTTCCGAACATGCTCTGAGAAACAGATATTTTTAAGGTAACAGTTCTGTTGATGGTAACTCAAAATAACGACCGCTACTCTACTGTTCTTGCGCACTGCACAAAAATTCCCCTCCAATTTTTTTCTCAAAGTTTCCCCTTGTTTTGTTTCCACCAAAATTCTTGGATTTAGAATGCTCACAGTCTCGTGCTATTACGATACCGTTTGTTTAAAGTTAAATAGGTTAGATTGTGACTGTTGTTTATTCATTTTTTGAAAAACTAAAAACGTGTTTGGCTAGAGATAAAATGAATTTTTGTTTTTGACTGCACGATAAAGATATTTTATTTTGTAAATATTATTCAAAAATGTTAGTTTCCTGTTGTCCATTTACATGTATTTGTATTATATTTGTGTCAAAGCTAAATTAATCAATTAAAGATAGTATCATAGTTTATCCATTACTATTATAAATAATATTTAATTAAACAATAACATTTTGAATGAAGGTTAAAGTAAATAAATAATAAACATTTGATCATTTCTATGTAAAATACTTTATATCTACATAAATTATACACCTATATCTACCGACTGAACTATTATAGCGCCAAAATGTGTTCTCGTAGTGCGACATCTAGCGAAAAATATATGAAACAGATCCCCCACCAAAACTCATTCCTTTGAAATTTTTGAAAAAATGTAAGAGTGAAATAAAAACATACATTCGTCTCTCTCGCTCCCCCTTTAAGGGGCGTGCCGTAAAAATGGGAAGAGTTACTTAGTCACCACCTCTTTTACCCCTGAGAAGTGGGGATAGGTGAATTTCTCCTCTTTTGAGAAATTAAAAGAGTTCTTTCCCCTCGTGTTCTTAAAGATGTAAGAAAAAGTGTAAGGGGAAATGAAAGATGATCCTAGCGCTTTTCAGGAGCAAAGGGGGTAAAGAAGGGATGATTAATTCTCTTTGTTAGCTTTGCGTAAATTACCCCGGGGAAAAGAAACTCCCTTGTACAGAGCTGTTAGATAATTTTAAGTTTAAAGCAACAGAAATTTGAAACACTGTTGGGTATATTTTATTAAATAATATAAATATGCTTTTATTATACTAACTATTATATTTGTTCATATAGTAGGTATATCTATAAAATTAATAAATGCTTAGGGTTCTATTTAGCTACTATTTGCAATTTTTGAAGCTTATTCAATTTGTTTCAATTTTTATAATCTCTCTGAAAATTGATTTAATTAAATTGGTTACTTCAGTATTTACTGCTATAAGGTAACATTTTCTTCGATACTAATTAATTTCAATCAAAATAATTATTAAATAATTATTATTCCAGCTTCCCTCTTGTATTTTTATTATTATTTTAATAGATACAATTTTAGGTAGATATCTTATATTATATTTTCTTCTATATAGGTATATTTGATATTACATTATAAAAAAATATACATATTATACAAACGATTTTAATTTATAAAAAATACGTAATTACTTAATTAAGTGGTATCAATAGTAAAATATTGGTAATATATATGTACTTTTATAATTTATTTTTAATAAAATATCACATTAAATCAATTAATAAAAAATTAATAATTTAAAAAAAAAAATGTTTTTTTAAATTTCATAAAAATATACCTTAAGTATATAAATATAAAAAATATAATAAATTTTTCAAAACCCATTTCCAAATTCCATATCATATTAAAAATGTAAATTAATTTTCCTTGAATTCAGAAACCCAACCAACTAGCAAGATAACGTGCATTAATTAAAAATATATCTGTGAATAATCCAACCTCAAATTTCCATATATATAGACAGATAACCTACAGAAAAACCCTATAACAGTAAATAGCCTTACACGAGGAGTTTGGGTACAAAAAAAACACGCAGGGTGGAGGAACGACGACATACAGCGCCACGGACATCTAGTGGGATTAACGCGAACTGCGCACAGCGGCGATTGCAGAGGGCCCTGGCGGCGAACCCAGAAAGTCGATACGCGTGCTACGCGACGGGGGGTGAGACGAGGGGGGAGGCCATCAGGGCGTGCGCTCAATGGCCGGGGGAGGCATTTTATACACGCCGAGTTTAACAAAATGGAGATCCATCTGACATATGCTTAAATTTAAAGAATGTTTGTAAATAATGCTTACATGCACGAATCGTTTTTACAAAATTAACCGATTTATTTATGAGATTATGTAGTCAAGAATTTATAATCAGTAATAGATTTTTGTTGGTCTTTTTTTAATTAAAAATACGAGCGGTTCGGTGATTTAATGCCGATTTTTTTGATTTAAACATCGGTTCATTATATTCACAAAATTAAATAATTTTCTAACTAAATTATTCTCGAATATTTTTAATAATCTTCATATTAACTCAAATAGACAATAAAAGCTTGTAAAAATTATAACCTTTTATAAAAAAAATGAAAACACGATATAAAATTAATATACATTCCTATACCAATATAATATTTGGTGTTCAAAAAAAGGCTTATTAATTAATTTTTTTTTTAAAAGATTTTGAAAAAAAAAATTTTTTAATTTTTAAAATATTAATTTTTATTACAAATATTTTTAAACTTATCTAAACTTATTTTTTGATAGACAACGAACATGTTTGTAGTTTTTCTAATGACTCTTCTTCTATTTTAATATTAATTAATAACAAATTAGGTTAAAAAAATAATTGTGAAAAGCTTACTTACGTGGATATTTAAAATCATTATTTTAAATATTTTTATGGCAATTTTTCTAAATTTTCAAAAAGGTAACTTAACTTGACAAATGTAATATAATATACTAGTTGCAAAGTTATAATAATAATTGTTATTAATTTTGGAATGTTACTTGAAAAGACACAAAATTTATACATAAAAAAATTAAAATTAAATTTTTAAACTATAGTTTAAAGTATTTCTTAGTAAAATTTTAATGTTCCTTAACATAAAAATACATAACATCGCAAACATGTTAAAATTAAAAAAAACTTTATATAAATATAATATACATATTTTCTATAATATTTTATTATTAATATGATTCTTTTTAAAGCGAAATAAAAAATTCGTATTTAAAAAGTAGATTTCTATGATAATCTTTAAAAAACTTTGATCTAAATAAATTTTATTAACAATAATAATCATAATAATAATTGTTTTATTTACTATATTGTGAGTAAAGTTAATATTACGTGGAAAGTAAATATTATAGTTCAATATAATATAGATATGATTCCAATAACTCTCACTTTCATTTGTTTATGAATGTAAAATGATTATAAATTCATGATTATTGTTTTATCAAATTCCCACATACACATATGTATAGGTAAACATATGCACTACAAGTATGTTAAAATTAATTATACCTATACAATATATACATAGTTTCTTCAACTTTTTGGAATCGATTTGAAAACTAGCAAACAAAAAATAAAAATAATGATTTGTTCTTTCATATTTTTTATCACCGAAAACGTTTTCTTTATCATTTTTGAAAATTATTTTTTTCACGAAATCATTAAAAAATTATACTTATTTAAATTTTATAAAATGACAATATATCCAAAAAAATTTATATTAATTCTTTCTTCGATATTCATTAATGTTTTGTTTACAATTATTGCAAATTATTGTTACAGCCAGGGGTTATTTTAGTGTGTAGTTGTAGCTTGTTTCTGCAGTTCTAAAAATGAAAAGTGCAGTTGTTAAAGTTAATTTGGTGTAGTTGAAAATTATAAAATATATTATATGTATAATGTATAGTATAAAAATATACTACAAAAAAGATACATCCAGTTGAAAAATTACAAGTAGAAAACAAAACAAAACAAAAATAAGGAATGTGCAGTTGTAAAATTTTCTTAAAATAACCCCTGGTTACAACTATGTAAAATATTATTATATTTAATTCATTATAAAGGATAGGTGCGTTGAAAATTTGATAAGACGAAACTGAGATGATATTAACCGTATCGGTTGTATCAGATTATAATTGATATTAATTTTGAAATGACTTATATTAAAATAAAGATTAGTTATATTTATTTCGTTGTTTATTAGAGTAGAATAAATAAAAACATGAGACCGCGATATTTTTCATTCTCGACCACGTATGCGAAACGAGACTTAAATTTCCATGAGACGAGAACAAGTTCTAACTCTATTTTTTAAATGACAATATATATTTTCTATTGGTAATGTATAAACCATATACCATCTTTCGTATTTACAGAAATTTCAAAAATAATAATAATAATTTTAGTCAAAAATTAAGAAGTTACTCAAAGTACTCTTAATGTTGCATATTTTTATATTTTTTATAATCATTATATTAAAATAATAAGATTTTTATTCTTTTAAAACTACAGTGTGCACCATATTTTAAATATGAGTCTCTACGTCTGTATAATTTTATTGTAATATTCAATTTAGAATTTTAACTGTAAAACAAATATTTATAATTTAGTATTACATTAATAATTAAAATTATACTGTATATAAAATATTCTGCAACCTACGTTTTATGTTATCGATCTTTGACTTTTAAATGCCATTTATAAAGAAATATCGGTTTGAATATTCATATTGCTTTAATATTTTGTATAAGTATGTAGGTAATTATAATAAATACCAAAGAATAACGAGTTTTATTATAAAAAATATATTTCCTCTGGGAGTTATTGATAAATATGTATTATAATACAAAGCTTTTTAAAGATACGAAAAAAATAAAAATATCCAGCAATATTTTTAATTTATGTAATATTGCGATTATAATTAATTATGTCCTTATTCATTTTTCTTCTTCATAATATTCTGGTCTGCTGACTTAGCCTTTTAAGACAGCTCCATTGTGTTTTTTTATTCAAACTCACAGCCCCAAGAAAATGCCTATAAAATAGTTATCTTGAAAATATCAAACATCCCCGTTTAAAACTTTCAAATTACAATATTTTCCTTCATATTTCACTTCAAGTCCGAAAATGGTCATTTTGGACCAACCAACACTACTGCGAAAATGAACATTTTTTTGAATAAAAAATATATATTGTTATTTTTTATGAGTGTATTAAAACGGGTTATGGTTTATTTTCAAAAAATAACCTATTTCACTACTAAGATATTTGGGTACGTTTATAACCCATTAAAAAATCTACACATATTAATATTTTTACTGAATTTGATATGGTTTCTTATATTTTTCTTATTAAATACGAATGTAGATAAAATGTTTATTAAACGAATTCTATGTATTTTGTATGTGTATACTTATATAAATAATTTATATGTATTTTTTTTCGTTTTATTTGTTTATCATTAAATCCTATCCAACCCGTACTTTTTATATAAAGAGAAAACATCAAAAGAATTAATAATTTCTCAACAAAATTACAAGCAACGACGACATATCGCATACCCGTATACTTTCATTTCCACAAGAAAATTTAATTACATATTTTCATAAACAATTCAAAAAGGTCCTTTCATGAATTCAGCCGGAGGAAGAGACGCGGTGGCGCTTACCACCCCCAGCTAACCCCCCAGTGAAGGCGCGCGTGTGTCATATTTCATACAGCAGTCACGGCCGCAGGAACCCCACCAGGAATAGTCCGGTAGGAATATTAATCACAAGGTGGGGCCGCCATTGCAGGACGACGCTTTGTTGTGTAGATTTTTTTGTTCTCCTGCTCGAGACTTGGTTTAATGTTTTATCTATACTGTGTTCCAGTGTTTTCAAAATTTATTTTAGTTATGAATGCTTTTTTGTTGTTTAAAAAATATGAAACAGTACCTTGTTTAGCTTTTCGTCGATACAAAAGGTCCTTCTATGAACTAGAAATTATGAAGCTTACTGAAAGATGGCAAACGGCTATCGAAAAAAACGGACACTATACCATTGATTGATCTCTGTTGTATTAATAAATAAATGATTTTTAAAAACATAGAAAAATGCATCATGACTTTTCCGACAACCCAATATTTTTATAATATGTATAGAGTTGGGAAAAGTACCTACAGACGAATAACCGCTGAAAAGTTATGTTTTTTAAAAATTTGAAAAATACATGTGAATTGAACAAAAACCAAAACGACATTGGAAAATCGATGCTTTTAGGTTTGAAAAGGTACGTTTATGATTAGTTTATGTTTACCTTGTAAAAATTTAAAAAATCGATTTTCCCAATGTAGATTTGGTTTTTGATCAGTATACATGTTATTTAAAAAAAAATTTAAATCATAACCTTTCGGTTTATTCATCTATAGGTATTTTCCCAGTTCTACATATTATAAAAATACTATTCAAGATATATTTCATATTTTTTAAACAAAAAATGCTTTCTGAACAAAATAAATTTTGTAAACTGTTAAAAATCGATATATTAAGTAACGAAAGGAGGTACCACCAATATTAAAAAAATAGGATATCTAATCATTAGAGATTGGAAAAATAGTTACTAGTTGAATTTTTTTTCGGAAAATAGTTGGTAAATAGTTTTTTTTACGATTTAATAATAATTAGTGCAAACGAAGCAGTAAAAAGTGTCGCAAATAGTTTTAAAATGGTTGGAAAGGTAGTTGCAAATAGTTGATTTCAAATTGTGTTCAATCAAACCAGTTTTCTGAAAACGGTGGAGATATGTAATAAAAATTACAATAAATGCTTTTTTACGCAATAGGTAGTTGAAAAACTATTTTTCCAATCTCTACTAATCATACATTTTATTTTATTTTTATTATTTTTACTTCAACATTCCAAGGGTAATGATAGTATGCATGCCATGTTGCGATAAGTTCAAAATATCGTTTGCGATTTAAGATCATATTCTGATTAAAACTATCTTCAGAACGTAAAGAAGAAAATGACCCATTAAATTTTGCTATCAATCGAATAAGAGTTTTTTTTGAAAACTGCAATAAAATTGTTCATATTAAAAATTATTTAAAGAAATGATAGTCGTGTATGGTACTTCTCCATTCCGATATTTTAATATGTGATAATTTTATATATAACTATAATTTTCTTTTTTGTTTTTACATGTATTCGTATAACATGCTACACATGCGATATTTTATAATTACTTTTACTTTTTTTATTGAGTTTATTACATAAACATTTAATATTGAAACAAAAATATAGTCAGTTTTTTTTATTCAGAACTTATTTCTACTAATCATGTATCTATAGAAAATACAATAATTCATGTATTCAATAGAAAGGATACGAATTCTACAACAGTTTTATACATAATTTTTATATATCTCTTAATTTTTTTTTATTGCGCAGCTAATTTATTGAGTGATTATAATAAAATATGTACTCTATAGCACTTTTAAAATTACAAAAAACGCGATAATACTTCTAAATCGGTTAGATAGTTTTAAAGTTAATCTTCTAATATATAAAATTCTCGTGTCGCGGTGTTTGTGGTTAAACTCCTCCGAAACGGCTTTCCCGATTCTCATGAAATTTTGTGTGCATATTGGGTAGGTCTGAGAATCGGACAACATCTATTTTTCATCCCCCTAAATGTTAAGGGTAATCCACCCCTAAATTTTTTTTTTAAATTTTATATAAATTTTTTTTTTTAATTTTTTTATGATACAGCATTAGTAAATACATATAACCCTGAATTTTCAACCCTTTACAATCAACCCCTATTTTACCATCGCGATTTTTATTTTTAATAATTAAATTTATAGTAGATAATTATTTTTATTGAACTAAAAAAATGTTTCCTACAAATAATATACATTGCAAAACAACGTTTGCCGGGTCAGCTAGTAATATCTAATAATATTACAGTAGAACTCCAATTAACCGGACTAATGACCGCTAAACCTAATCCGAATATACGGAAATCAGAATAATTGAAATTGTCATAAAAATTACTATTTTGATAAATAAGACGTCAAAATTATTTTTAAAAACACTACTTTATTTTCAATGAATAAAATATGATTAAACACAATTAAAAGGCGAATTTAATTTTTTTAAATAGATCGATCCAAATGACTGGAATTCGGATGAACAGAGTTCTACTGTATATATTTTTTCACTTTTTAGTCCGCAAATATCACAAATTATATTAAAAAATGCAATTATTTAAAAAAATTAATATATAATCTTATATGACTTCGTATCGAAAGGTCCCCGTTATTTTTTTTCTGGCGAGACACTAATTTTAATTTCATTAGATCCAAGAGATTCGAGAACTAGTGTTTGGGAAGCACTGGTTTGTTTCAGGGTTTACGCAAGGTTTGTTCGGCAAAATACAGACAATGAATGTATATTTTAAATTTAAAAAAATCTACCCGCTGTCAGATGTACTGAACGGATATTTCAGATTACTGTTCATTTATACAAGTATTTTAAGATCTTTTTTTGAAGCTGTCAAAGAAATTGCAGATGTGCATATTTAAGTTGTCAGAAAAATATTATATTTTAATCATTTGAATGTCAGGAATATGATAAAATAAAAATATATTTTTTTAATAAACACGCTTTAATTTTTTTCTTTTAAGTATTTTTAATTCATCTATTTATTAATAATATTATAGAATTGAAAAATATAAAATACAGAGTTGATTAAATTTACTAGGTAAGTTACTTCTGCATTGATGCCAGCGAATTATTTCGAATTAGTTGAATGCCCGCGCGACCGGACGTTTGTCTTGTCACTGATTTGATATTGATTCAGTAGAAATTCAATAATTCTCTGTGCTTGTGTAATATTACTGCTCAGCATCATGATGGATTAACGTGATGATATTGACTATAAACTAATATTTAATCTTATTGTATGATTTCTAACAATTAATTTTCAAAATAAGTTCGTAGTTTTTGATTTTAGTTAGAAAAAACAGACAATATTTATAAATATATCTAAATTAGCTGTACTCGCGTGGATTATGGAATTATTGTTGAAGATTATAAAAAAAAATAGTTGAATTAAGTACAAACACGATTAATTATTATCGTAATAATAACTAATCAAAACCTAAATAACCTAAAAAAAACGAATCAGAACAAAAATTACAAATAAATTTTGTTTTGTTTAAATTTAAAAGTTAATAATTGAAAACAAAATAAACGATTGTCGGCCTAGAGCAGAATATTTCCCTCTGCCCCGCGACACTTCATCATAATTCACGCGAATTGACGCGAATAATATGTTACTATGTGTATATTTCTAGTCATTTCCTAAACCAAAAGACCAAATTGGATGCTGTAAAGGGCAAATTATATCTACATTAAGTACTTATGACGATGAAATCATGTATTTCGATAATGATTAATGTTTTGCAGGTCATAAATCCACGTAAACAGAACCCAAATATTTTTAATTTTCTTTGTAACATAAAAACAGTCACTGTGGTTTAAATATAAAAGTTAAATATATGGTGTAGCAGACTTTATTGTAGATCTTTTTATTCTACACAGTTCTTTAATACATTATTTTGTTCAATATTGAACGGTTTAGGCAGAACGCACTGCGGAAAAACTTTTTTTCGACTTAATTTACTATTATCATCACTGCTTAGTTTTTATGTTACCTAACGTGACAAAATATAGCCTATAACCTGGCCAGAGAACGTATCTATTCATATATGAATTAAAAAAGGAACCAAGTAAATCGGATAAGTGGTTCTCGAGTGACAAGCGCACTAACAGACAGACAGACGGTCAGACAGACAGAGACTCGTTGAGATTTATATGTATATGGGTAGTGGGTAGTTCTACACACGAAGGAAGAAAATGGAGTTAATTCCGGCACGAATTTTATTTTATGCATAAGCTTTGGCAAGTAGTTTAATTTCAAGTTATTGACATTTTTCACACTATCTGAAAGTGGCCAGTCAAAAAATATTTTTATTTGCTTATAACAAATAAAATTTTTTGTAAACAATAAAAGTTTGTTAAAAAACATGCGAAGTCATTTACAACAGTATTCTAATGATATTTACCTAATTTATTTACATTATTTATGTCTAATCCCGTTATAAAAGCTACCAAGAGACTGAGAATTCTTTAAATATTCCTTAAAAATTGGCTAAATAACGTTTAATAAAAAAAGTCCTCTGTCACAAGACAACATATGTACAACTCATACAACTAAAAAATTACTTATATCCACAGTATTTTTCATGAAAATGCTGACCAGGATACTGAGAAATTGACTGGACAAAATATGTACGATCTCGCTTACAACGTTAACTGAGATAATTGATATAACCTCAAATTAAGTTAAAACATGTACATTATTTTATTTATTATATTTCAATTAATTACTATCACAAACGATATTTGATCGGAATATAAATTCTCTATATTTTTTAAGTGTATTGGTTTGACAAAGGAATGATGAAAAATTCGAAGGACAAAATTCAATAGAATATTTCTTAAGGAAAATATAAAAAAATTCAAAAATTATTTACACAATAAAAAAGTACCAATATTATATTATACTACTGCAGTATAATTTTTTTTTTATACATTCAGAAACAATACTTATTTAGTCTGCTAACTTTCATTTCCGAGAAGTGACATGCCAGGAGACTGAGAATTTTACATTTTAAGTGTTAATTTTTATAAAAAATATATTTCGAAACGGGGTTATTTTAAGGGGCATGCTAGGCGCAGTAATTGTTTACAGTTTCCATCTATAAAAAATGTATTTTTCAAAATATTAATATACGAAATAAGTCGGGCCAAAATTCCCTCGTTTGTAGAACCACCCATATATAGATGGATTAGGTATTCTGACTATAAGACGACAAATATTCTTAAAGTATGATACGTTTAATTTCATATAATAGCATAGTTTGACTAAAACTTGCAAATATTAAATAATAAATACGTAAATATTTTTTACTCTATTTTACGTTCTTTGAATTAAAATATCTTCAGTAAAAATGATTTAATAGAAAATCATAAATGAATATTTTTTATAAAAATACATATTTTGTAAAAAGGATAACACTGGAACTCAGTATATACATAAAACTTTTTCTGCTCCATAGCAATGTTGTAAATTTTTCCTCACGCTAAAGAACTTTTTTTAATGTCCTCTCTAGAACAGAAAATTTAATAAATGACCATTCCTACAGCTGCAATGCAGCTTTTTCATTTTTCCTCATATAAGAAACTTTTTATGTAATTTTTTTGTTTTAGCATGTCAAAAAACGTATTCCAAACCATTAGTTACATTTACATTAAAAATGAAAAGTTTTATTGTATGTACATACATTATAATAAAAAAAATTATATATTTTGTATGTAAATGTTCATATTAATACAAAAAAAAATAAAAGTTAGGAAACAACAAAAAGAATAAATAATACGTTCTAATATTATTTACGTATCCATTTTATAATTTATAAGTTATTAAATTTTAATATATAAATAAAAAATATACACAAATAATCGAATTAAATTAAAACTCGAGAATCTATTCATATATAAATATAAATTGAACAATATAAGAATACAATAAATAATACATTTTTATACCTGTTTTCATATCGTTAGAATAAATATGGTAATGTAAAATACAAAGAAATTTTATTAATTTAAAAATAACACAATTTCAAAGTTCAAAAGAAATACATATACGTATGTAGTTAAAATTTAATCTTTTATCAAACATATATTACAGTTCGTAATAAATATTAAATAAAATCATGAAAATGAAACTCATATTTAATATTGTTTATATTATTTACTTTCCATTACCATAAACATTTGTATACGTATCTTAATATACGTTTCTGTCAAAAAATATATCTAATTAAAATTTTATCCTAGCTAATGAATGATACATGAAGAAGAGACTACAGGCAGAGTTTTTTTCGTAATCTGCAAAACAGGATTTGTGACCCACGTACGTACGAAATTAAAAAAAAAAAACTAATTCCACCTTTACGCACAAAAATTTCAGATAATATTCGGTATACAAATTTTTTTGCGAAATTTATAATTCGCTGCGTTGATAAAACGAAATGGCGGCCAAGGGAAGGTCGGTCGGTAAGAGGGTGTGTGAGCATGAGGGTGAACGGTAACCAAGGGTGTGGGTGGTGTTTGGTATGAGATATGGATGCGTCCTCTGCACAGAGGGTCGGCAGAGAACGGATGGACGAACGACTACGTTGTAAATTTACCCCAAATAGTAGCTCGCAGAATCGCGGTTCGGAGACAGTTTGATTTATATGTATTTTTGTATGTTTTGGAATGCTCGACTACATTATGTTTAAACTGCCTTTTAAGTTATATCCTGCACGGCTTAAAATAATGATTATAAGTATCTGCCATTGTAAATAATTCGGTGATTGCAATTGTTTAATGACTGTACCTTTTAGTGCCGCATTCCCTATAGAATAGCTCTGCATACCTAATAAAATATTCCCATTTGGCATTTGTTATATTTGTTTATGGCTACAATGGAACAAAATCAATACAAAAAATATTTTGGTCAACAATTGTATACAAATTACTAAAAGAAATGATAATGTTTTAGTACATACAATTCTAATTATTATATTTATTATTTCTTTATTCATTATATATATTATTCGAATTGCTACAAGAGAATATATAATATTATAGTTTAATCTTCAGGGCCGTAACTAGAGGGGCCCTACCCCGCACATATGCAAAATATAATAATTGAAGGCCTTTTTTTCGTTGTTACTTCAATCTACAGCCTCAATCTTGCCGACCCCAATTTTTGCTTTACTGCGGGCCTCCCTTATATTCGGGGGCCCCGAAATACTACTCCGGTGGTAGTTACGGCCCTGTTAATCTCCTATTAGTCAGAAGATACAGGCAGTGGTGTAACTATATAATCCCCCAAAAAATGTTTGATAAATTTCAACACAACGTTGTCAACACTAGTAGAATATTATGAAATTATTGAACGATTTTTTTTTGCAAATTTTAGTTAAGCTACTGGATACATGGTCTTTTATTAACTAACCATAAAATATTACTATCCTTACTAAAGTTAATATTTTTTAAATTATTGTTTTTGTTAATGTTATTTTATATTTCAAATAAAATAAATTGATTATAAACAATTAAAATGGTGTTTTTTATGTTTGAACAATATTCTACGAGCATAAAACAGTCTAATCAGTACATATTTGTAAATATTAATTACAAAAGATATAATGAACGTGAGTACGATACAGAACAATGAAAATAAACTTCAATTTACTATTTGTTGTTCTCTTTAAAATAACAAAAATATACATAATTGCTGAATTAGCTTAGCTATGAAACAAATAAATATTTTCTTGTCTCTAAAAATATACAAAAAAAAACCTAAACTGGTATAACAAAATTTAAGCAAATGATAATTTTTGATTATGTGCTTAGTACATATTATTTAACGAAATTAACCCCTTACTGACAGAATTATTTGAAATAGAATACAGTTTTTTCATTAATATCATAATAAAATTTTAAAGGCTACAAAGGTTAAAAATCTTTTTTGAATGTTAATTATTTTTTAAAATAATGTTTGTTTTTTTTAGTTGAAGGATTAATAAAATTATAAAAATTCGAGAAATACTTTTTTTAGTTTTAGTTAACTATTTTTAAAACAACTGGAATATTCATACAGGATGTTCCATACTTCGCGATTTTTTTGTTTGAGATCTTGTAATTTAGGAAATGAGGATGTCTTGCAAAAAAAGATATTAACATTTTTATGTAAATATAATCTTTGAGAAAATTTCAAAATAATTATTTGATTTCTGACTCCAATTATTGATAGTTATAATCGATTTATTTATTTATGTATTATTACATGTAGGGTACTACATTTTCTCACGCTAAAATTGTTGGCGGGTCTCCTTACAATTTTTTTTCGACCTTTTATTACAAAAAAAATTTTTTTAATAAAATATCATAGGTATAATTAAAATATCTTTTTTTATAAAATTTTAATTCTTAAATACCAATCAATGAGTTTTTTTTGGCTCGCCACACTGGGCCCCAGAACAGTCCTGTCAGCCCCCCCCCCCATGTTGAGATCCTGATTACATGTTCATATATATATTATACACATATGTATGTGTGTGAGGATGCCCGTACGTGTAGAGAATACTTTTTAAATTAAGTTCTGTCCGAAATATATTCTCTGGATTTTTGGGCATAAATCTGCATAAATTCCTTACGTTATGTCGGCTTAGGTTGTTGTTTGTTTTGTACGGACGTTTTTAATTAGTGTCGCGTTTCCGTTTCCTCTCTGCTTCTTTGTTTGTGTTGTGCGCATCACAAAGTACTTATTTGCCTTGCTTTCATCATAATAAAGTGAATTTTACACAACGTTCTTTTTCCTCGTACAATATTCTGTTTGCTATATTAAATAAAAACGGTCACGTTTTATTCAATAAAAAGGTTCAAGTGTACTTTTGTAAACACTCTCAGTAGTTTTTATGAAAGCGGAATGCTTAAAAAGATACGAGGCAAAATGTATAATTTATATTTTTTATTATTTTTATACCGAAACAACTTTACTTTTTTATTTATAAATAATGTTTATTTGATAATAAATGTTCATACAAACCTCCCGGGGAAAAAATATAGATCTGAAGTGATCAAAATCAGATCTTAATAAATCTATATTTTGAGACAAAATCATATTTGTTCACTGGTTTTTGATTTGCGGAGACCTGCAAATATCTACAACGATCTCTAAAAATCATTGCAGATCGTGATAGAAATTCAAACACAACAACGATCTTCAGAGATCTTTGTAGATCGTTGCAGATCTTTGCAGGTCTCCATAGATCAAAAACTAGTGAAAAAATATGATTTTGTCTCAAAATTCAGATCTATCAAGATCTGATTTGATCACTTCAGATCTAATTTTTTTTCCCGAGATGTAATGATAATGTATGTACCTACTTTACTACTATGTATCACTATGAATATTATTAACGATGCATATATATTTATGTATTACAAATTTTGTAAAATATATTAAGAGTTTGATATTCAAATCAATTTTCAAATTACACAATAGATATGCAGCTATATTCATAGTATATACATTTTAACAAACATTCTAACAAAAAATGTATTTGAAACATAGACGCATGCGTGTAAATAGGTGAAATGTCATACCAAATGATACTATAGTCTGTTTCATTTAAAATTGCAGCGGTAGCCAGGCAGATTCACAATAACACAATTTTCACTTACGCAATACATCTACTAATTCATGTTGCCTTGGAAAGAAATGCAATTAAATTCAAATTGTCAGATAAGTTATTCTAAAAATGTGTATTATATTATCGATATTAAGATATTCGAAAATTAATATTCATAATACAAAGGTGAGTTTTCTTTTTTACAAATTTTAAATACATATTTTTAAAAAATCATAGAATAGTGTCTATGCGAGTCGTAAAATGCAATCTTAAATGAAACAGACTATAGAAAATTTACAAAAATCGAACTTTATCGTTTTGAAAAATGTATTCTTTATCTACAAAAAAATTGTTGGCTTTTTTAATTATTGAGTTTCTGCACAACCTTAGAAATTATTTTGAATATTACATATCTAGTAACTACATATTATGTTTAAATTAAACATAAAAAAATAATTTAAAGCGAGGATGTTCACAATTTTGGATTCTGAATAAAATGTTTAAAACTAAATACTACATTTAACAACAAATCTATTAACTATAATTTAATGCAGTGGTTTTAAACTGTGGGTTACGATCTTTCAGAATCGCACAAAAAGTGTCGTAGACAGAGGAGAGATGGGGTACTAAAAATATGTTATATTGTAATGAAGAGGTCACTAGTATAAACAAATATTTAAGAACCTCTGATTTAATGTGATTACTATATTTATTTTAAAAATATATACTGAATATTTATCATTTATGAAAAATACAAATGTATCTTTTATATGTAGAATTTATGAAAATGACCATTTTTAATAAAAATTTTATTTTTGTTTTCGAGGTTTTAAGTCATTGTTTGAATAAAAAAATAGTTATATAAGTTATAACATTTTTTATTGTTTGATATACGTTTCGTCTTATAAAAACTTCACCAGTATCTTATTTTTTGTTTCTTAAGTTAATAACAATCATTTATACAAATTTCCATTATAACAATCGGAATTTTTCTTTAACATTTCTCTTTGAAAGTATCTTATTAATAAGATTATTATATATTATAAGATAATTTCAAAGAGAAATGTTAAAAAAAATTCCGATTGTTATAATGGAAATGTGTATAAATGATTGTTATTAACATAACTTAAGAAACAAAAAATAAGATAGGTACTGAAGAAGTCTTCATAAGACGAAACGTATATCAAACAATAAAAAATGTTATAACTTATAAGTATAACTATTTTTTTATTCAAACAATGACCAAAAACCTCGAAAACAAAAATAAAAATTGTATCTTTGATATAAATATATTAATAATAATAACTGCTAATTAAATAAATGAAAGTATAATTTATTAACTCACTTAATAAAATTTTATTTGTTTAATTACATACGATTAATATTTGTTTTAATTTATAAAATCACGTAAAAGTGTTAATTACTTATAAAATAATATTATTTTCGTACGTAATTAATATGATGTTTATATTTATTTATTTAGTAGCAAAATTATAAATTAATAAATTAACTATATTGAAAAATGCTTCGAGCAGAGTTAATGAAAATTGTTTCTGCGTATAAATAAATAAATAATATATAATTTATGTATAGGTATAGCAAATCATTTTTTTATATTTCTTAATAATTCATAAAACTCCAACGTATGAATTTTAGTTAATGAATAAAAATATATATAAGTATCTATAAAAATAACGAAAAGGCTGTAGCCGGGTAACAATCGGCCTCAACACGGATTTGGCTAATTTTTATTGTGAATGTTGCTCTTTATGTGAGCATTCTCAAGCTCTATTATTAGCCTCCAAAAGTTGATGGTTTTTGAAAAAACAATTATTTTTAATATTTCAAAAAACATTTTTTTAAGAATTTTTTTAAAATTAATTTCAAACTATGGTACAATGTAGAAGTTGAAATGGTGCATATCAGATAATATTTTCAAGAATCTGCGAATACTCTATCAAGTGAAAAAAAAATTTGAAATTTTGAAAAAAAAATTTTTTTTGGTTGTAGTGGAGCGACAACTCATTTCATGGAATAATCTTCACACCTTAGTATTATACCCAACATTATTTCAATAACTGTTTTTATATCATTTTTGTATTATGTTTATATTACATTATTACATTTGTACATGTTAATATTGACTTGTATTGATTTAAATTTTTTTTAAGTATGTTCTACCACTTCGATTCTTTTCAGACTTTGTAGGGTATAATACTAAGGTGTGATGTTATTTCATGGAATATCTGAAGTTGTCGCCAACTACAACCCAAAAAAAATTTTTTTTCAAAATTTCAAAAAAAAATGTTTACTTGATAGAGTATTCGCAGCTTCTTGAAAATATTATCTGATATGCACCTTTTCAACTTATACAATGTACGAGTACCATAGTTTGAACTTATTCCAAAAACAATTTATTAAAAAAATATTTTTGAAAAATTAAAAAAAAATTTTTTTTCAAAAACTATCAACTTTTAGAGGCTAATAATAGGGCATGAGAATGCTTACATAAATAGCAACATTCACAATAAAAATTAGCTAAATCCGTGTTGAGGCCGATTTTACATTACTACTCGGCTATAGCCTTTTATTATGTTAACATTTGAAAATACAACATAAAATATGTGTATAATTAATAACTTTCTTGGTCTATATACAACTATGTATATAGATTACTGTAGAGTGTAAAATGAACCAACCAAAGGTAAAATTTTCTTTTCTCAAAAATATTACCTATTTTATTGATTTACTCAATATTAAGTATCAGTTATTAAATAAAATATTTTTGGACGGACAGACAAAATAAAAAATATAATTTTTAAATTATTTCTATCTTATACTTAACTTTTCAATTAATTTTGAAAATGAACAAACGACAAAAACACAGTCAAATCGTCCGCCCTTGCAACATGAACGATATAAAAAATCAATATATTTATAAGCAGTTTTAAATCATTGATGCAAAGTTAATGGAAAGACAAACATTTTTTTAAATGTATAGTTTGATTAATTAATCTTACTAATTTAAATATTACAAATATACCAAAAAATGTACACACATTAACATATATTTATAATATATATGTACTATGTACACATATATTAGCTTTTTGTAATATTACCTACAGACATTCAAGAAAAATCCAATGAATTAAATAATAATATTAATGATAAAAATATTACTGTAATATATTCACATTTCGTATACTGTACAAACAAATTTTAATTTAATTAAAGCATATATGGAGATATTAATTATAAAAATCAACTAAACAAATGCGATGTTTACACTGATATTTAAATAGAGCACATTTTTTAACAAAACATGTAATTTTTTTGTTTTTCGCATGTTATTTTGAAACTGACATTTTCAATATTTTATACAGACATCTTTTTAACGTTATTTTTTTGACATTAGATAATTCAAAATATTTATGTATCAATTAAAAGATATACATTTAGTCGTTCAGAAGCCAAAACGATTATGTCCAATGAGGTCCAAAAACAGTTGTTTTAAGCAATTAAATGAAATTTTTTTTTTTCTAAAAAGTGCCTACATTCTTCGCTAATTTAAAAGTTTTATATATTTTTTGTAACCAAGAGCCTATCTCCATAAACATTCCGGCAATGCCCACGTCCATTCTGTCATTCATCTCTGGTAAAGGTGTGCAGAAAAAAAATATATTTAAAAAAATATCCACCCAAAAAATCATCATTTATTAATTAATAGTAAAATTTGTATTAATATTTTGATACCTATAGGTATATATAATATATAGGTATATATATAATGATTTTTTTTCTTTTAGTATACTAAAAGAAAAAAAATCATTATATATATTATAAACTCAATTAAAATATAATTAAATATCAAGCCCGTTTCCCTTAAACGTAAATTTTAGATATATTCACTTAATATGGTGATTACAGGTGGATTTAATAAAACAATCTTTAACCTGTGGGTGTAAAAAGGGGGTAAATGGCACGTTACATTATATATTTAATTGTACATACAATTTTGGTGATACTGAATTCTCGTGTATGGAATTGGAAGGTGTAATGATAATGGGAAACACAGTTTATAAAGTTTTAACAATACACATAAATAAATATAACTTATACATTTTAATCAAAATAATATAACTAGAATAGTGTGTACCACAGCGGTGTGGTTATTATAAAATAAATTTTATATTAAAGTGAATAGATTAACATGGGTAATTGTATAGCTAGGAGGCTATCTGATCTGGATACGTTTTCAAACTTTACTGATTTAAAATTAATTAATCTCAAACTATTACATTAAACCCAACAAGTTTGATTCTGTGCTGGTAATTACAAAAAAACAAAACAAACCGTGGTTCGACCCTTGAGGGCCATACAACCAACTTCCCAACATGGTATATATGACTGTCAATACTTGAATACTACTTATTTATTGTTTCCATACAGTTTATGTGAATAATTTATTTAATATATGTATGTATATGAAACATTTTAATGGAATTTGTCAGAAATAAAACTCACCTTTGTATTATGAATATTAGTTTTATAATAACCTAATGTCAATAATATAAATACACATTTTTAGAATAACTTATTATCGGATTATTTAAATTTAATTACATTTGTTTCCAAGGCAACAATAATTAGTAGACTTATTTATTAGTATTTAAAATTCAATTTTTTTAATTTTAATTTTGACTATTCAACTGTTAGTGCATTTAGACAGCTGTATTATGTTCTGTAAATTCAAATTTTGAGGATGGTTTTCACCCCATGTTCCTAATGGAAGTTAATAAATTGTAATTAATACTTTAACTAATAGGTGGCGCCATCCACCATAATTTTTAAATATAAAATATTTAAATAATTATTAAAACTTCTTACACAAAACAATATTTTTACAAGAGGATTCAGAAATATTATTCAAAACGGATTTCTGTTAATTTATTACGTTTTGCGACCTGTAGCGTGTTGCCGTAACTTAAAAATTTTAATTTCTCGACAAATTGAACTTTTTTTTTATTTTTATAACAGACAATTAAAACCAATCGATATTAAAATAAGTAAATAATGAGACTGTAATGTTCTTTTTAAGAAAATGTAACTTTTAAGTAGGTTATTAAAGAAATTTAAGATATAATTCTCATTTTATCAATGTACATACGTAAAAAAAATTTAGGACAAGAATAGAGCACATTTCCATGCTTGTAGTGTTCAATATAAAGTATTCCATTTAAAATACATCTCTTATTAACCATCCTTCTTTTTGCATCGATAAAAAAGATGGTGGCCAAGCTGAGCTGGACATCCTGTATATAATATCTATTTAAATATACATATATACATATGTTAAACATTTGTAAATAAAACAGAATTTTATGTTGTGCTCATTACTTCATTACAACTAATAAATTATATGCTAGTTAAATATGACCGCTTTCACTTTAAATTGTCAACGTATAACTTTGGCAATGCAACAGCTGTTGTTTTCAATTTGTAGAACAAAATGAATAATTTATTGATAATTTAATTCGTTCAATGAATTACATATTTTTGATTTTCAGGTCACAGTTTATCTACACATATATATTATATATATGTAGAGATACACATATGCAAACGTAATTCAGTGGTGGGTAATCAATATTAATTTAAATATTAGATTATAAGAGATATAAATAATATTAAAATATATGTATTATCTATAAAATGTAAATGGACAAGTATTTACTCTCTAATATTTAATCAGTAAATAGTCACTGAACAAATCAGTGAATCGTTGTTAATATGGCTAAAATCACTGGTTGATACGTGAGAACTAGTATAGACCACTGATTTTCAATTACTTTTACGTTCACTGAAGAAATCAGTGGAATTCTCACTGATTCAGTTTAAGGGGTTATATCTAATCGACAATTCGAAAAGGAGATTTTTTTAGGAGTTTTTTTTTTAATATTAAAAAAAGCAATCAAATTAAATTTGGAGGGTTTATATTGTACATGTCTCAACACAATTTTTTTTTAAATGAAATATAAAACAAAATGGCGACTTTAGCGTTGCTACACTGAGTGCATTTTTTGTTATGTGCTCCACTGCGGAAAATAGAACATCCATGGATAAAAATCCAGACAAAAAAAACTTTTGTCTTTATTTACATGAGTTTTCTCATTGAAGTACACAAGATTATTAAAAAATATCCATTTTTGCAAATTTTGTATCATTTTTTTAACAAAAAATCGCGTTTTTGACGAAAAAAAACGACTTTAAATTGTTTATAAAAACCGTAAAAATCGTGTATACTTCGATATAAAATTTATCTAAGAAGTTACAGTTGAAATTTCAAGTTAAACGTGTGGAAAATGGCCAAGATAGGTTTTCTACAGTTTTTAAACACGTGGTTTCGATAAAACTTAGTTTAATGTTTGAAAACTGTTTTACTAAATGTATAAATGTCGTCTTTTTTTGAGACTATATCGGTTTGGCGGTTTTCGGTTACTTATTTTGTTTCTGGTTTGGCTTGAGATCGAATTCATTTAAACAAATAAAAAAATGTCAAAAATTAATTAATACATTAGATGTAACTTTTTAATAAATTTTCAATTTTTGTATAAAATAATATAATATTAATAATTTAAAAAAATATTATTTTGTAATATTAATAATTGACAGTCTTGCACATTATATGAAATTTAACTAATTCTATCACCCGTGCCGCCACTGGCGTATATTATGTACGGTTTCAATAAATATTTAATTATCAATATATTCAAAATCACATGTCAAATATAAATTATGAATCAAAGTTTATAATACAAATCGGTAAGTAAAAGAAATCAATAATATTTCGCCAAATTTTATAACATATATTTATTAGTATTTAATAAAATAAAAGACTAAAATAAATATAATAAATGTTATTTCAATATTTTTTTATTATTCAATACATTTTTATAATCTACAAACAAAACAACTATAAACACCTATATATTAATTAAATTAAATATGTAAGTATCTAGAAAAACGTAAAATGAAATGTATGTGCCTCTTCTTTTTACCAATAAATAAAAACAATAAAAACCACACTAAAATAAAAAAAATCATCAATAGAAAAAAAATTCAAACAAAAATTCAAAAAAACATCTAACGTAAGAAGAAAGCATTCCTATGTCCGCCATTGTGGGTGCTATTCGCGAGCTCGTGTGCTGCGTGTATGTGTGTATATCTGTGTGTGCGTGTGCAAGCCGATGGGGTCGCGCAAATGGCGGTCCGGCGTTAGATAGACGCAATGCGTACGCGTATACGAGTCGCCGCCACCCGCTATCCTGGTGGTGGTAGCCTCATCAAAGAGGCAGGCGGAAACAAGAATATCATCCATGTTTTTTTGTGTTCTGAATTTTGTACAGCGCGTCTTTTGTAGTACTGAATGTTTTATTTTGTTTATATTTTATTATCCTTTTTTTGTACCTATATAAAAAATATTGAAAAAAAACGCTGTTTTTTAAAAGGGGAAGCCACTGTGACGGGTCAAAAAAACTTATTCAATACAAATTTTTATTGAAAAATATTAAAAATTTATTAAGCTTGATGTGACGATTAAAAAAAATATTTTTCTTTATTATCCCATCGAAATTTCGAGATGGGTTAAATACTTTATCAATATCTATATATGTTGTACGTAGTCGATTTTTTATTTTATTTTTTCACAAAATGGCGACGATTTGAATTTTTTTTTTCATTTTTAACTATTTCTTTTATTCGAGCGGTCTTAAAAAATAGTAATTATCAAAATTTCAAAAATCGGTTATGCGCAGACTTAGCCACTACGATAACGAAAAATAAAAATAAAATATATTTAAATCGATGCAGAAGTCTTTGAAGAATCGCTGGGAAAAAGTAAAAAAAATCGTTTCGAGAACCTGGTCTCACTAAATTGACTGTAACTCAAGCAATTTTAGAATTTTACCTTAACTTTTTTACATATTTTTGAATATGTATACTTAAAAAAATGCATAAAAAATATTTTTTTTTGTTTTTTCTCCCTTGAGATACTTGTAATCACAGAGAATCTAAATTTTTAAGTATAGTGAAATATTAATAGTAGACTTGATCAACTTCTATAATACAATCTATATCATCTCTTGAATTTAAAAAAGAAAAAATATTTTATTATTAATGTTTATTTATTTTTAAATTGAATACAGTCAATAATTCGTAATTATATAATATAAATTTATTGGCTTGATGGTCACCCCTTGTAAAATATGTATCTGCTTAAATTTAAAAAAAAATTATAAGTATATAGATACGCGGGAAAATATTCAATTCGTTCCTTATATTAAATGTTGCAAGTATGATGCTGCATGATAGAACATTATAAATATTGACCCTGCTACTATATCTACGAGTACACAAAACAAATAAACTAAAGCTTCTTTTAATATTTGTTTATTTCCATACAAACATACCATATCATCGTACCTACTTTTAAGAATGTTATAATAATTTTAAAAAACATATAGAATTAACAAATAATAGCTTCTTATATTTATTAAAGTTGTATTATATTTCAATTATGTGATTTTTTAAACTTGTTTCAATATAAAAAAGATTTAAACATCCTTTTGTGCTTATGTTAAAAATAAATATAATTAATCAAAATTATAAAACAAAAACACACTCTTTTCCTTTTTACAATCGGTAGATTATCATAAACTAAATCCAATTTAAAAAAAGGAACAAAAATTCCAACTACAAAAAATCGCAAATACACCTAGGGACACATGCTCTTGTACCCTTCCCCTTTAAGCCCATCCATGTAATGTAAAATGCTAAAACACCGATATCTCTAACATATAAATAAATATTCCTTTTATTTCAAAATAAAAAAAAAATACTCGTACTAGCAGACAAAAGAATTACGTAGGTATGTTTTTTTTTAGAAAAAATTCTGCTTATTTTAACACTTTAACTGCTGATAACACAGTATCAGTTTTTCGAGGGTGAACAATGCACGATTAATTGTACAGGGCTCGGGTTAATGACCGGAAACGTTTGTATTTGCAATGAAAGTATCGCTAAATAATGTTATAAATGTAGTATAAATTATAGGTATTCTATATATACTTATATATTTTATTTAAAAACTATAAACAAACTTCAAAATTTTTATTCAAATAAAAATATACTTAAAAATATTTTTGAAGGTTTATATATGTATTTTATAATGTATCTACTTGCGCTTTGTATGGGACATTTTTTATATGTAATGTATATGTATATCGCTTCCTTGCTTTGATAGTGGTACAACTATTTTACATTTGCTGGTACTTGAATATATATATACTGTTGGTTAGAACACATCTGCTTTTTGGCATAAAACTAAAAATTGTGTCATTTAACACGATAAAAATGTTGTACGTATAGAGTCTATTTAATTGAGATTTTTTTTATTTATACCACAATCAAAGCAAAGAAAATGATATATTTTAAATTATCATAAGGTACTTGCATCAGTTTTGGCCGAATTAAGAGCAAATAATACTGTTTTTGGGGATTGATGGGCTTATTTTTTATAATTCTCATAAACACATGTTACTAATAAAATAAGTACCTCTTTATTAAATCAATTTAATTACCAAAATCCGCAAATAAAGTTTGTTTTTTAAATTATATAGCCTTTTATTATGTTTATGTCTATCCTCCAGTAATGGATAAAGTAAAACCAATAATAAACACCCAGTGATAAACGCTAATGATTACAAAATGATAAATACTACAACACAAAATAAAGAATCGTAAATTTTTAAAACAATGTGAAGCAGATGCTATAATAATATAATTAATAATAAATAGGTTTTAATTAATAATAAGATTATACTAAAAATTAGATTAAATGTCGATCATTTTTACACCCATTGCTGTTTTACAGTTAAGTATGTATAGATTATGATTTAGTAATGGCAGTAACCAAATATTAACAAATATTTCTAATTTATAGTACATTTAATTAAACAAGAGTCAAACACTGGGATATCATCCAAGACTGGTGCCAGTATTTTACATTATTCGAAAGATCAAGAAATTTTTTCAAAAACAGTTTAACTTATGGAGTTGAATCGAAGGCCGTTTTCAATGTTTTTTTACTTTGCATTTGAAGGTGTGTGTATATATGAAATATTTTTTGTGACATGCTTTCTATTATTGTACACAAAACCACAGTTTTATCTCCAGAGTTTATTTAATTTATGCTTCTTATAAGATAAAACAGTCTTTACTGATTTTACTTATAAAAAATTGATAATATGTTCATTCCAGTTTAATTTAGAATTAATTAATTTGAAGCTAATATTTTACACTTTTGTTTAGTTGTATGTTACCTATCGATTTAGTTAGTATTTCTGGACAATAAAACGATTAAATAGCCAGAGCCATGATGTTTTTCCGGGAATTCACCAAAATTTTATATATCACCGAATTTTATATATAAATGAATAAAGGTTTATTATTAATAATTTCAGTTTTCAAAATTGCTAAGTTAAATAATTATAACTTTTTATATAATAATATTAACTTTTTTTTTTTTAAGAAAATAATGGAAATATATTACTTTTATCTATATATGAACTAAGTTTTTGAGCCGTTGTCCACGTTGTCGTACTTTCTTACTTGAAATTTGCACTGTCATATCGGAGTCTTCTTCGGAAGTGTTTCGAATGCCAAGTAAGAAAATATGACAACGTGGACGACAATCTGGAAACTTATAGTTCAATGAACAACGGCCACGAAAGCTTTTATAGAAGAACATTCCTTTTACCTATTTAAAAATCTATACAAATTATTGTTTTACTTCAATGACATCGAATTACAATGGAAACATTATACATTATAGATACAAATAAATCATCATTATTTTATCTAGACTGTTCTTAGTTGTTAATTATATTATATAATTTTGATAGTTATTTTATGATAATAATATATTTGAGGAGGTGAATTCCAAAACTCGTTTGTTCCATTTTAAAAAAAATGTCGAGATACAGTGAATTTTGAAAGAATTTTTGACATTTTTTCAAAATCTACTGCATCTCGATTATTTTTTAAAATTGAACGAACGAGTTTTGGAACTCACCTCCTCAATTATACACAATTAACATTACTTCATTTTTGAATATTTATAATAGGTATAATAACATATATAAATAAATAAATTAATTTTTTTTATTACACGTTAAAAAATGTAATGTTATTTTAACTATTATGTTAATTAACTATTCTGTATTGTAACTTGAGGACTGTAATAAAAATTCAGATAATATTGGAAATTTTACTAAGCTAAATTGTTACTACTGAACACTTGGCATTTTACTATATTTTCTTATAAAAATTTCAATGCGCATTTCAATTTTCCCCATAATACTGATATGTCCCTCAATAACCTAAAATAACATAGTAATTTTTATTATACAAATTTTTTCGTGTAATAATTCGATCGTGGGTGAATCTCATTTTCTAACTTTATTAGTTGTTTTTTTTTTGTAAGTAACTTTTACTTTAAAACCATAAATAAGAATGTAAAGACATGCCAAAAAAAGTTTTATTTAAAAAAGGTTCAATATAAAGCCAACAAATTTCTCACTACTTTACAGCTTTCGTTATTCCAAAATACTAATTTTACTACAATGAACATGTTATAAATTACGATAATAAATTTGTATCGAACAATTAACTACAGTGTAATATCTATATTACATTTCTATATACATATTTATATAATTGTTATTTAACTGTGGGTACAATTATCCTTACATTTTAAAAGAATTTTACTTTTATCACGAAGTGATTTTTTTTTAATATTGCCAAAACCCACTATAAAAATTATTATTATTATGCCTATTTAGTGATTACTAATTACTATTAATTAATTACTAATATAGTATTAATACCCTTTCCACTTTTTTTAATAAAAAATTATATTTAAATATCTAGATGATATTAACAAAATATGAGTATATAATATGAGTTTTACAAACCAAAAATACTGTAATTACTTTTGTATCTATCAGTAGGTAAGCATTTTATTTAAATATTCCAATTATTGTCTTCTTAAAAATAAGCCCTTAAAAATCATGATCTATTTGAGCTCCAATCATTGACCAGAGAATGAATTTTGTTTTCTCCCAATACGAAGATACGAGAAGCATTGTGATCGTTTTAAAATGAAACAAAAAAATTGTTCTCAAATTTCAAAATTTTAAATTGATCTTTCCGTTTCAGGTCAAGACAAACACTTTTCATTCTATGTCTGTCTGTCTGTCGGTCACCTGAATCTTTGTCACACGCATAACTCATGAACTACTGAACCAATATTAATGAAACTTGGTTGGGTGGTTGGGTCTGGCTTGAGGACGGTCCCATTTCAAAATCATCAAAATCGTGTGTGGGTGACATCCTAAAATATTTATTTAGTTTGGCGTTTTTAATTTTTTTGGTTTAAAAACGCAGTTTTACGGTTCGGATATTTCCGTTTAAGAAATCCAAAAAGTATATTTAAAAAAATTTCTTCAGTAAAAAAATTACCATTTACATTAGTGTCCGAAAAATCACCACGAAAGCTTTTTTTATCGTTGATATAAAAAAGAAATCTGGAATATATAGGTATCCACCTAAAGAAGTGTTATTTTTTTGTTAAAATAATTCCCAAATCAGTTAAATAAAAGATTATTGTAACAATTTTAATGCAAATTGATTTCAAAGGAATACAAAATTGGAATTATTGAAATTAAATTATTTTACTCTCACTTTCTAAAACGATTATTATTATATACATCGTGTAACAATTTAATACCGATTGTCATAAAATATAATTATTATTTTACGCTCAATCGTTATTCAATAAAGCATTTTCGTTTTCATGAACAGGGTTATACACGTATCATTGAACTACATTAATAAATCTATAAAGAAGTAACCTACATAATTATTTGCTCTTTTTCAATAAATAAATCAATATTTGGATCATACATTATTGTTTATATTTTTTATTCATTTCATGTAACGTCTGATTTACATTTATATGTTGTGTATGTATATAAGAGTGTGTCAAAAAATGAACATTCGCTCTCGTTACGAAATTATTACCTAAAAAAATCTTCGTGTAAGAATTACCCGCAGTAGTTCAATTTAAGAGGTGTCGCAAAAGAGGATCCCGTTTCCCATTCTAATAATATGGGGAAATGATTCTTTAGTACTAAAGTTGGATTTGCTGATTTATGACAACTCTTGAAAAAATTTTAAGGATATAAACGTATCAACAAAGTCATTACCCTCAATTCAACGTATCAAAAGTTACGCAGACATTCTAATTGTAAGTGATTTATTTGTTAAATGTTAATTTTATGGGAAATTTAATTCTCTTTAAAAATAGACTTATAAGCGTTTTAAACAATTTTTTTTTACAAAAATCAGCATTTTAACGTCAATATTCTATAAATATCAAATAAATAGCAATTGATAATCTTACTACTGAGCTATATCTGAAAAAGAATGATCCAGCCGAAAACTTGCATTATTAGAAAATAATTGTATTTTCTACAAAATGACGTCCTTAATTTTTTTATTATCCATTATCATGAATCAGTAATACATATTTTAGTAGTAAGGAATAATTTGTCCATGTTATTTAAATGGAAAACAAGACTCCCGCCCTTGTGACACCTCTTAAAATTAAACTACATGGTAATTCTTCGGCAAAGATTTACTTTAGGTCAGAAACTAACTTATTTTGTAACCACAGTGAAGTAAAAAAATATTGCTTTTTTTTAAATACCCTAGTGTATAGAGTATGTTATTCTCGGAAGAATACTCTGTTCGTTTAATAAATTTACCAAATGTATGTTCTGATTTACAAAACATCGTGTATTGGGATGAAAACAAAAAAACAAGTAATTGTAATGTCGATGTAGGTACAGACAAAAATACAAATGTGAGTAATTTGTTTTGATGAATCTGGATGAAGGCATTGCTACACTTTTACATATTTTTCTTGTGTTGTATGTATCAAAAGAACAAATAAATACAAAACAAAACAACTAAAAATTCCGTTCAATTTATCAAACATAAAACCCAATCAAACAAACCTGCGTAAAACCTCTAAAAAATCCGCCTCATTGAACCAAAAACCAAACTATAAAAACACAAAAAACCGCAAACGAAAATAACAAAATATTTGCGTTAAAGGTCGTTAAAAATACGGGAAGGAAAAACATGCGAAAAACGCGGAAAAAATGTTTTAACAAAAAAATCAACAACATGCAGCAGAGAAAAATATCGCAAGACTCACACCATGTGAGCAAACACTCGGCGGTTTCAAAATGGCCGCCGCGACAACATAAAAATGCTTTCGTACAAAATGGCTTCCCTTTTGAGAGCTCTAAGCACCCTCGTAGATCAAACGGAGCCGGGCCGACATACGAATCTGGCTCTTATATCGAGTCGGCGTTGGAATTATTCTGCTGCAGTGGTCGCTTCAAACACGCCAGCTGCCCCCGTGCGGAAAGAGTTCCGATATAAAAAGTGCCAAGCCGCCACGCCGCCCGCCCATTGGACCGAGTTCGAACCTTACTTCCACACGTAACTGGCCACTGCGGGTGAGTTATATTCGAGGGAGAGAATTTTCAAAAAAAAAATCGGCAACCCCCGCAGTTCTGGCTCACTCCAAGCACGTATCGCATTGATTTTTTCGCGCGGGCGCAGTAAAAAGTCCGGAGAAAACATAGCTCCACCCTTCGCGCGGCTATTGGCTGCCCCCTCATTACATATGTGCAGCTACACGCTACGTGAGGGATGAGAAAAGTACGTAGGAACGGGGGTCAAATATTTCACTCTCAAGGGTGGGTGGAGTGGTAAAAAAAAAACACAAAACCAGCATCTACAGCCACCCTACACACGGACCAAATTCCTCTAAATCACTTGTGAAGTGTGAGAACCTCCAAGGATGAGTGAAATGAAAGTAGAAATTTCAAAAACCACCCTTACGGCAAATTACGAGATGGGTGTGTTTGCGCGATACCTTTGAGGATAAGAGTTTGCAATAGGGGGTGGTTGGTGGCATCAAAAACAGCCCTTACGACAATTCGTAAAAAGGGTTTACTTTTCTCTAGTGTATCATGTTGACCACACGAGGGGGTGAGACGGGCGAAGCGCGCTAGGATGGGGATGTAGATTCACAACGTTTGAAAACCTTAAAAACAACCCCTGCAGCCAAATATAAAAGAGTTGATATTCGTTCAGATGTAAGTGCGTAATATTTATTGATTGTATTATCCAGAGGATACAACAGAAGAACGGGAGGTTTTCAACGACCCTGTAACGTCCTTGATCGGAATGATTTTTCTCTTTTCGGTAAAATAATTTCCGTGTAGGTGATAGAGATGACAGGGGGCTGGGGGAGGTCTTTTTAAATTGACCGTACTTGTGTGTGGAGAGGGGAGGGAGATGTGGTATGAGTTTTATTATGCGAACGCTGTGTGTTTGATGATCTAGAGCCGAGGACTGAATGATGAAAGTGACGTGATGTCGACAGAATGAATGGGTTTTGTTTAATCCAAAAGCAAAGAGAATCTGCCAGAGATTTACTGCACACAGTTTGTGTTTCCAGATACGTGTGGATTTGAGCTTCTAAGCCCCATAATACTCAATATATCATTTTATATTTTCTAGCACAATTTTCTTACACAAAAATATATAAATTCAATTTTAAATACATTATTGTATAACTCGAGACATTATTTTGTATTCAAAAAACATACTTCTCTTAATTAGATATCAATTATTTGACAAGAAAATAACTAAATTATATATTAATATGATAATCAAACAGCAGAGATTTTAGCTATAGGAGAAAATTGTCGTCACAAACCATAAATATTGGTCTTTGGAAAGGTAGCTCCGAATAAAAATAACTGCGAGCTGCAACGGGATAGAAATAAACGACAACTGTACTGTTGCAGAAAATAAATCAAGAAGGCATTGTTCTAAACTTGCCAAGTGGAAAACATGTAAATGTGGCCGGAAAAACATCACGGACAAGTTAATTTACTGTAGCAGTACAATTTTCTCTATGTATATTCTATTAAAATACATGTTATTAATGCTAATTATAAATTTTATATAAAATACATAAAACATAGTATTATTACGTCATATCTCATATTTATAATAAACTCATAAAAATCTAAATTATTCAATTTGATAAAAAATATTGTATTTATATATGATAATTTGGTATCAATTTATTTCTCAAAATGATCAAAATTAGTCGAACCTTTAAAAAATGGGTGTTACAATATCCTAATTATCCACCCCACTAATTTAAAAAATTATATTTACATAATTTAAAATATAAAAATCATTAATGTATTATATGTTATCCGACGGTAAGCTATATATATATGTAGATACTAACATCAGTTTAAATATTGATTCGGTTTAAACATGAAAAAAACTATTTGTTGATAAATTTACTTCAAATAATATATTTTCCAGAATTTTTTTTTAAATTATTATACAAAATATTTTTGTTAATAATCAATAAATAAAATTTGTTCATTATTATAAATGGATATTTGAGAACAAATACAAAAGGAAATACATATAATAAAATTTTAATGTATACCAGTGAACCTACTACTTAAAACTTATACAACGAAAAAAAAATATACCCACAAACATTTTTTCACAACAATTAATGTACGAAACCTTTTTGCACATTATACTTAAATAAAAAGTTTCCAGCATAGCAGCAGCTGCAGAAAATATATTGCCTTAATCTCTGAGAGAGCCAGGGAAAATGAGGAAAAATGTGTTTTCCGGCTGACCTGGAAAATTTCGCTCGAGGATTTCCAGCAAACGAAAGAAATTAAATTGCCTGTGAGGATAAGTTATGGCCGAAAATAAAGTAGATAGCCGGAATTTATTGCAGGCCGGGCTGTTTGAAATTGCTGAGAGAATGCTCACTAATTTCGTAAGATTAAAATGTTGAATTGCGTTTTTTCAACACAAAGTCCGTTGTGCTTTGCAGGAATAATAATTAAAACGTATACAAATGTTCCTCTACTCCGTGCCGCTGTTTAAATGTACCGCATTTATTTACATTTTATTGTAATTTATGTCTGTTCTCCATATAAAAAATGTTATTCTTTTGAAAATATGTTTGGCTTGGTAGATAACATCTCGTATGTAAACAACAAAATATTACACGATTAAGTAAATTAAACCATAAAAAATTCAGAGCGTACCTTGAACCTTAATGTTTTTATCTCTACTAAATTAAAATATAAAATCATATAATCACACCAACATTCCGCATATGTATGTTTAACATACAAAAAAAGTACGTTAAAATAATAATGCTAAAATCTGGCTAACCAAGAAGTTACCCTTGCCAAAAATCAACCCTTTATATACCTAACCTTGTCAAACTTGAATTCACTATATAAAAAATATACGTAGAAATAATATCAATTAAATGAACAAAATGTACATCTATTGACTATAAACGTCGCATTAATAATGTCTACACGTCACCAGTACATCAATCACAATAAAAACTTGTAACAAGTCAAACCAATTTCAACAAACAAAACATCAAGACTTGTCGTTGTAGCAATTAAAGCGGACATCAAGAAATTTCCCAAAAAATATCATAATAAATTACATGGGCTTGCATAAAATACAACAAGCTCGTACAAAACACGGTCAGAGAAAAAAAATGAGCGAACACGCGATAAGAGAGAGGAGTACAAAAACAAGGAGCAGGCTGAAAGTGATAAATTGCCAGTTTGCGAAAAAAGAATAATTGATATGGAAGAGTCGTTCGTGGCAGACACGAGATTAATTATGCGCCGGCCATTTTGTAAACACTGTCAGAGGGCCATTTTGTTTATAGTGACGTGTTGAGATATAACCATAGTACCCGACGATTGTTGAATAATTTCGGTCATTTATTCTAAATCACCACGAGCGCAAATTAATCTAGAACTCTTGGATCGAATTTCTGCTTGTTCTTCACTGATAATTAAAGTGATGGATATTCAAATCGAAAATTAAAAAAAATACTTTCAATTTTTCTCACCCACATCGACCTACGTAATGTCATGCATTATAGAATATGACACCGCGGTCTAAATACACTTTCATCAAAAATCAATAAGTATGACACACCAAGCCTATCCAGTATAAAAACTAATTTAACTCTACTCCAAATTAAAATTTATAATCACAAAGAGTATACAAAAATAATTTTCCTTTAAAAGCAAGCCAGATTAATAAAAAATAAGTACCCCATTTTTATTCTAATGTCTGTAGGAAGAAGGAAAAAGTAAGTGACTGCATATTAATATTAAATGAGGTATGAGATCTGTTTTATACTTTTTAATTCTCAAAGGTTGCAAGTTTTACCTTTTATATGTAAATGAGTAATTTATTATTTACAACTCAAGACCGGTCGCGAATACAAAAAAAAATTTACATTAACACCAAAAATAGAAGACGTCAACCTTCACTTATTAAAGCATTAAATAAATGAGATGTTTAAAAGTAAAAACACTAGCTTAAAAAAAAGATTTTGAGGAAATATTTTAAAAAAGGTTATATATAATTGCACTAAAAATTTGTTACTATACACTTTGTACACTCGAATATAAATTTGATGTCACAATTGTCAACAATCACGTATATAATTATTCAGAATAAAGTTTATGCTCTAATAATATACACGTTATGTCCTTGGTTAGGGCAATCTATTGTGGCGAAGGGTGGTTTGTTAGCTATGGTTATGTTAAAATATAGAAAATATATAAAATATACAAAAATATGTTATATATCATCACATTAAAAATACCAAAACATCAATGGTATCATTCAGTGCAAAGTATTAATTTTTAATGCAAAGAATTAAATCTAGTGCAAAGTATTAAAATTTATGTTTGAGTGTACAAAATGCATGCTATCAACTTTTTAAAAATATATGAAATTAGAAAAATGGCATATAAATAACTAAAATATTAAATAATATGTATATAATAGTGTGAGTGTTTTCTTATAATGTCAATAGAAGTATTAATTTATTTTTGTTCCGATTTCAGACAGTATAAACAATGGTAGCCGTCTCGACCCATCGCCTGGCCGTTGGCGGAGGGTGAGGAATAGAGGTGGCTGCTGCACGGAGCCCAGCAAGAAGAGAAATGAGTTCAGACGATGAGATCTGGGGTGCCGATGTTATCACAATGTTGTATATATTCTCTGGATAATTCTAGAATATTTAGGTATGTATTTTTTGTAACTTGATTTATTTTTATGTCTCTATGAATATTAATAGACCAAAATGTAATATATCTTATTTAATGATATGAGATCTAATTATGTTAACAAATAAACTCCTCTAAATATGACGAAACTTGATATAATTGTTTAAAAAATGAAGAGACTTTATTACACAATCATATGACTCAAGAGAGAAATAAACCCTTTAAATGAAGAAATTATTATTTTGTAAATATCTTTTTAAAATAGTTTTTTTTGGTATTATACTTATTTTAACATTTGTTTTACATAAACGTTTTGACAAAATTGAAGAGGAACAAAATAAATTGACTTTTTTTTGTAAAAATATATTTTGAACATCTTTTAAGCCATCACAGTAGAATTAATATACTTTAATATGGTAATACAACTTGTTTTTATGATATAAAAATAGGGTTTTTATATTAATATTTTTAAATTCATTACTACATAACACCTACACCATAATTTAATTTATATTTTCAAAAAGTCATACAAATTAAAAAAAAGTATGAATTGTATAATCATTGTATTATTTTCTCATAATATAACCCAAATTATCTGTGTATACAAAAAACCATTAAAATTCAAAATTGCAATGTGAAATATTCCACTAAACCAACCTATATATTTTTATTGTGCTTACTAAATTATTTCGCATGCATTCCTCACATAACCATGCATAGAACTCTATGAATATTCGCCAACATAGTAACCCTATCTTGAAAGAGAGAGAGAGAGAATAAAACGCGTTTTCTCCCTGTGGAGAAAGCAAGACAGAGGACACTTGAAGTACAGTGGCGGCCATGTTGGTAGTCCCCAGCGGAGGTAAAACTCGAACTGTGCTAGCAGCTCCCCTGGCGGTCGTTCGACGAACTAAGTGCCTCAAACCTACGTACGTTGTGGTCACTAGATGGATGGCGACCACACACACATCCACATCCACACACACTCGCAATCACACACACACACACACATGCACAATGTTGTATGTGTATGCGTGGTTGTATGTATGTAGTTGTATTATATAGGGCTTCCAATTAAACGTTCTTTTTTTAAATATTGTTTATTTTTTATAAATTTTTAATTTATAATATTTGTTTAAAAGAGGTATTACCATTGTTATTTATTCAGAAGTTAGTATGGTTAAAAAAGACATTTTGATTTTTGTTTATTAATTGGTTAATATTAATTGCGTACTTCTATAAGACCATGCACATCACTGCACTTCTAATTGTTTAAACAAAATAATGTATGACAGCGATCATATACACATGACTTCTCTATTTGCATTGCGTATCGCTCTGTCTACAAACAATGCTTGTCGAATAAAATCAAACTTGTTTGCTTCTTGCTTTTTTGTTCGGGTATAGCAAAAATCAAGGTGAGCTGAACAGGTATCTATATGGCTCTATATCGATCAAACTGCAAGAAGCGAGATATGGAGCAAAGTATTGACAAAAATTGGTCTTAATTATTTTGGCATATTGGTTTGTTAAAAATTAAAAATAAAGTATTAACAATACAAAAAGATCAAAAACAAAAAATTGAAAAATGTACGGTGACGTTCGTGTATTTAAAATAGATTCTCAAAACAAAATATGGACATTAACATAGTACTCATTGATTATTTATAAAAACAAAATAATTCCATATAAACAATATGACTAACCACATGTACAAAAGCATTTCAATGCAACCCTCAACAAACAATCAAAAAGGGCATTATCAAAAATTTTCTACTAATCCACATGTCATATTATATATTCATAAATACTCCAATAAAATATGTACTCATTAAAATATGCTAGAAACATTTCCCGTTACGATTATTAAAAAATTATTAATTTACAAACATGTAAATAATTATGATGTCACAGAAATGATTTCTTTAAATCCATTAATGGCAAAATCGCTGCAAAATTAACCAAAATGATAATATAGTCTAATTAGTTATTATTAGAGCATTTAAGCTAATATGAAATATATGATGTATTGATGTATGATTACCAATTAGTTGATGACAGTTGTTGCGGTTGCATCTATATACGATTGCCCAATATATGTATATGTACAAATATCATTCATATGAAATTTAATTTTGGTGTCATGAAATCTTTCAAATGTAACTGTTCATTTTATTAATATGAAAGTATCAATACGTAAAATGTTATTCTTATTATATAGTATTTTTATTAATTTTCTTGGATTGCAGTTTTTTTCAATTTTTTTATTATTGTCGGATAAAATAATTTTGGTAATAAATATTTTTTCAGAAAATCCTTACTATATTCTATATATGTATGTATTTTATCAGAACCGGTTTTTAAATATATTTTATAATCTTTTCTTTTGTCTTACTAGCTGTACCCGCGGTTTCGCTCGCGTGAATTACGAAATTATTGTTTAGGATTTTTGAAAAATTTTGAATTATTTTATATATCTATTCTACACAATTCTTTACTATATTATATTGTTTAATATTTAACGGTTTAGGCAGCATATTGCAAAAGAGCGCGTACGTTTACACAGCGCTGTTGTTCCGGTTTTACTGTAACCAATGTAGTTAAACCGTTTTAAGCGATGCTGTTTACACATATGGGAATAAGTAACGTCAGCTGGAATTATAATTCCGATTTGAAGTATGCTATAAGTTCGATGGCGTACCAACAAGAAATCCCAAAAATACTTTGTCTCCTCTACGTTCCACGAATCACGCTTTCTTTTGTTTTCAATCTCTCCGTCTCAAGTGTTTTAAACATGTTTTAACCGACATGCAATTTACACGCGTTTATTTACGGTATACCTGTAGATAAAGAGGAATAGCATAACTAAACCTGATGAGTTATGTCAAGTGTAAAGCCCCATCTACACGAACTTTTACACCCAGTTTTACTACATCGGTTACAGTAAAACCGGAATAACAACGCTGTGTAAACGTACTCAATGTTTATTCATTATGTTACCTAACGTAATAAAATATACTAAAACTTGGACAAAGAACATATTTATGAATTAAAAAAAAACATGTAAATCAGATAAATGGTTCTCGAGACAGACAGACAAACGTTGCGTTTTATAATACACAAATATATAGATAAATATTCTTAACCATCGAGGTATAATGTGTACACCTCTAACAATAAATCAAGATATTATATCGGTTCAACTGGCTGTATATATTTCTATGAAATCCAAAAGTGAGTTATAAAAAAATAAAAATTACGTTTTTTTATACACTTTTTTTACTAAAAGTGTAAATAATTCTGAATCACCTGTATAAAATGCATGTGACCCAAACACATCCACACGGCTGCACTTGTCTATACATACACCATGAACCTCCACGTATGTGTACATGTATATACACATACACAGTATATGTATACATGCATGTACATATACATATATATACGTATACTGGTACATTTTACGAACAGTTTTGCTGCTGGCGTGGTGAGGAAGGGTAAATGAAAAAAAAGATGGATGAGTGTGCAAGCACCATCATCATGGTGGTAGCGGGATTTTTGTTTGTAGATAATATGTACGTATATTTGTGTAATGATGGGTAATTTTGGCCGGGCCTGGAAACTGTTTTCCCTATGAGGGACCATGTATAGACATTACGCTCTAATGGCCGGGAAGGATGGGAATACCGCGGCGATGGTTTGTCCGCCCAAATGGAAGTTAATTCGGATAATTTAGTACGTTTTCTCGGTTTCCAGTCAAGAACAATCAATCATTTTGTAATGGATGCCTAATGAACGACGATCTTTACAAATACACAATTTATTGCTTTATTTATTGTAAAAAAAAATCACCCAATATGATTATTCTTCTGTCAAATCATACTAAATTATTTATATATAAATATAATTTTATCATATATTATAGTATAATAAATATTCATGTATTATTACTTAGATATACATATGTATAGACAAACTATAAACTAATTACTAAATTATTCATAACGATTCAGATTTCAGCTTATAACTAAATAAGGAGGGTAATAATACAAATCAGTGACGTATGTATTGCTAATCATATATGACTTAAATGAGCCCTAAACGATTGATTTTTCGATTTATCACTTAAGCATTAATAATATAAAAAATAATAAGATACTGGCATCAGTCTTGGATCATACCCCAGTGTTGGAATCTTGTTTAATTAAATGTAATAAATTAGATATATTTGTTGATATTTGAATACTGCCATTACTGAATCATAATCTATAGACACTTAACAGTAAAACAGATTAATTTGATGACAATCGGCCGATGGATGTCAAAATGTGGACATTTAAACTAATTATTAGTGCAATCTATTTATTAATTATCATATTATCAAAGCATCAGCTTTTCATTAATTCTGAGTACCCATTACTGGTTTTACTGTATCCATTATGAAGAAAAAACAAACAAAATAAAACGCTATAATTTAAAAAAAAAACTAAATTTGCGGACTTTGGTAATGAAAATTACTAAAAAGAAGCCCATCAATCCCAAAAAGACAGTATACTTAGCTCTCAAAAGGATCAAGACTAGTGCCAGTACCTTATAAGTTCTCTGAAATTCAAACCATTATATTAATAAATTATTATATTATAGGTAATAAATTATATTATATTATTAAATTAAATCAAACCATCTCTGATATAATTCTAATTTCATTAGGACATCTTACACATTACTGAACACGTAAAAAAATATTTTCACAAATTTTTATTGTTTTTGTTTTTTATATTTACATTACATTTGAATATATTTCATTTTTTAATGTCCGGTATTATAAAGGAGTTAGCAAATTTGCTACCCAGCAAGCACTCTCAAATGAGGTATCAATCTTATATGACAGTTCTCTTTGAGTTTTTAACAGATATTTGCAAGCGCAGTAAGTTGGTTTTTACCGTTTTTACTTAAGGTTAGTAAATACACTTTAGTTAATATACTTTACATATCTTTAATTTTACTTCCTATGCATGAAATTATCTGTCAAAAACTCTAATAAAACTCTCATATAAGTTTGATACCCCATTAGAAAGTGCTTACTAGCTAGCAAATTTTGCTAGCTCCATTATAATACCGGACATAAGTATATTTAATTTTAAAAAATATCAGTAATGATTATTATTTATGTATTAATTATAAACACTATTTGGACTCATACATACTTATATATATATATTTTATATACGAGATGAAAAATGAAATAAATTATTTCGCTATCTGCTCATACTCAGCAGAAAAAATTAAAATATTCAAATTTAAACTTCATCTTCAAAAGAATAACTCAACCTAAAGGATGTGTTAACAAATACGTCCATCTACTTTCATTTTCAGATCACATAATCTAGAAGTGTAATAAGCTCACTCACAAAGACCCTTTCATACATAAAGTTATCTTCAAAGGGTACCATCTGACGTCATTAAACCTACTAAAAAACTCTACTTCAACTTGAATTCAGATACCTACATCAATGCATATAGCTTGTACCATGCATGTAGAATTTGTTTGCAGGATTTACATTAAACATACGTTTATTTGTTGCAAGAATTAGATTATTTTTTAAATAATTTTAACTTTCTTATACCCATATGTAATATATGAATACTAGGGGCCTTGCCCCTGGGCGCTACGCGCCCCAACCCCAAATCGTGCCACATTTGATAAAATATTGATTGATAAAATATAAATTAATTTTTTATATTTACTTTTGTCATATCAAATTTTCATAAAATATTTATTTTATTAATTATTCTTGAATTTGGCGGTGATAATCATTTATCATTATTACTTTTCCAGTAATATTACTGTTTACATGTACAAATCACCATAACCTCAAACGTACTTGGGTCTCAGCCTAAAAATATGTTGCTACGCAATTGTATAAAATGTACTTTTTTATTTAAATAAATAGTCTGAAATGGAATCTGATAAAAATCAAAAAATAGGTTAAAAATTTTAATTATTTTCAATAGTTTGTCCCCCTCCTCTCCCATTTCGATTTAGCTGTTATACAGTGGATTTTAGTCAATATTTCTATACGACAAGTTGTGTAAACAGGTACTTGCATGTATTCACCCCTTTTTATATAATGCATGAAAGGGTTTACTTGTGATTTAACGTACATGGGTACTTCAATAATCGAAAAAGGTTAACCTCATATTTTATACCTGTATGTATGTATGACATGTCTTTATTTTTATTTTTTTACTTGTACGTCCAACATCTAATTATTCTATTCAAACAAAAAAACAGCACGTTACAGTCTCGTGCACTGGCTAAAAACAAAAGATTTATACGGTTAATAAATTTCCAAGATGTAACGTACAAAAATGTAAATCGTTTCGCATTTAAATCCTGTTATTTCTGGAACACGATATAGAGTTTTAATCTAGAACTCCTTTATACACACTCACACTTGCACATATACTCACACACATACATAATTATACGTACACACGAGGTACGCGATTGAATTTTTCCAATGGGGTCAAACTATGTACATCTACCTCATACATTTTATATTAATATTTTAATTTTGATAAAGAAAATATATCAAATATAAAACAAATCTTGCCAAAATATTATTAAATATCTATTACTCATTTTTTATGATTGTTAATAATCAATTATAAAAGTACTTTTTCGCAAAAAATAAATTTATTTGTACAATATTATTTATAAAAGAAAATGTTTCATGTGCATTTTTACAGATGTTCTAATAATTTGTATAGATAAAATAATTAACATTAGATAAAACAAACTACAGAGAAAAATCGATATTTTACATATATCGTTTAATTGGGAAATACATTTATTTCAATTTATTATTAATTACCAATCTAAAATTATAATTTCACAGGAACTTAATCGCTTAAGCATATGAATTCCTTCACATATGTAAATTTCCCCTATTTACCTAAGCAGGTAGTTCTCAAATTCATACTTACACAATTTGAAAAAAAATGTTTTTATTTTATTTCGCGGTGCTTAATATCCTTGCAGCCATTGTACCAACCGAAATTGTCAAACATCTCACCCTTTCCTCATCCTCCCTTGTCTATGTGCTGAAAGTTTAGTTGGTACAACAGGGAATTTATATATTTTTTTAGTTGGTGCATTTTGTTTACATTTTTAAATATTTTTCTCTGCTACGTTCACTTGTTTTACAAAACTGATTGTTATATTTCTTGCTACAGTAACTCCTGGACTTACACGATTTTTCGACTTACTGTACTTACTTTATATCAATATAATTAATATTTAATATCATCCAATCCTTATTTGTAATGCATTTGTGAACATTACATATATGCCATTGTGATATTATAAAATAAGTATATTTAAACTATATAAAGTAGTTTCTTTTCTAGTTCAATTTACAAAATCCAGCAGGTGCCCTCTCTTACCCTTCTTAACGAACGCTCATGTGTACACAAACATACACACTCACACACGTTCAGATCCTCAAAGGGTTAGATGATAAACATGCCTGAGCTATAGCGGCCATTGCTGCAGAGGGTTTACCACGAACGTCGTATATCACGGCCGGGGTTCTCTTGGGGTGACTTCCATTTTAGTAGGCGTCGTGGGGGTGGGGGTGGTGCAGGACCGCTGAGAGAACGGTTTCTATTCAAGACTAATTTTAATCGAGGGTCTTCTGTTGACACTGGACTCTTTCTTTATTGATTAATGTAAGGGGTTTTAATAAAACCGTGAGCTTGTATTTGCTGGATCCTTTTTCTGAAATTTTGTCCTGTTCTATTCATTCGTGCTTGCCTTTTGTTTAAGTTTCTGAAACAGAAATTAATTAATTAATGCTCTTAGTATGTACTCATAATGTAGGGCTTTCTAGTAGAAACCATTTTGAATTGAATTAATTTTTTTTTAATGTAAAAGATATAAATTTCCTTAATCCTAACTTCAGCAAACTTAAGACCTAAGACGACAAGTCTTATTGTTAAATACATAAGTATAATAAACACACGTGTCGTTGGTATATATACAATAATATACATACAATAATATACATACATCAATACATTGTAACAAGTTATATCTTCATTTTGCAAACTTCATATTGCATTTTATTGATAACTGACTGTAACAAAGTCCACTCTGATAATTAAAATTATCAGACCGGACCGCCAACAAATTATAAATTACAAACTTGTGCATATAACAAATTACTGCCTTGATGAAAAAGTTTTGCACATAGATAAAAATTCGATTTCCAAGCAAACCCATGTGGGAGGGTCACGACAAAAACCAACATTAAAACTTTTACTAAAATTGCTCGAGTCCTCTTCAACTCCGAACCTGCGACTATACCACCCTCGGTCAGTTATGTCGGTGGTAAATGGGGTTGATGGTGATGGGTGTGGGGGTGTTGGAGATAAATGCGAGCACACGGACAAGATATACGCTCGCCGTCAGAAGAAAAGGGTCGAGGATTACTCTTCAGAGGCTCTCATCTCTTTTTGTTAATTTACGCGAATCGTGCACAGTAGACTAATTAGTTGGATTTATGCGCTAGACGGGAGGACTTCGAGGGTTTTTTTTGTTTCAGACTTTAGAGGTTTTAGCTGAAAATTGTGTAGTGGGATTGTAGAAGAATTTGTGTATTATACACGTACATACATAAGCAGTATTATCTGTCCATTATTAAGGTTACGCATTTTAAACATGTATGATGTCAGATAAAAACTGAAATGGTTTTGTTTATCAGATGCTTTAAGTTTTTATTTTTATGTTTGATGCACTGTGTATATATAAATCGTAAGTATGTACGTTTTGGGTTAAAATATAAGGATTACTAACGTAATTATTAAAAATTTGCAACTCTAACTGTTTTATAAGTATTGATTTCTTCTTTCATTAGCGTATCATTCAGATTTTAAAATAAATATCAATTGTTTTGAATTATAAATTTTTTTAATAATAATTTTATATTGTCTTTAAAAGTATTTCAGTGATAATTGATTAACAAAGAAACGTCTATTTGGAACTATCACTTCTTATACATACTAAATTCAATTGTAATTTAAATTACATTTACATATTATAAATTTTCAACTGATGCCTCTGGGATAAAATGCATGGAAATAACGAAAATGACATTTTAAAAAAGATGAACGCCGTCTAATTTTGGTAAAAGTTACATATACGGACTAGCATTGGTTATGTATCCATAGTCTTTCCTAATCTAAGAACATAACAGATTCAGTTTGAGGGAGACAAGCAGTGTTGTACGTCTGGGTACGCATTTTTTAACGTTTGTATATGAACGTGTGAGCCAGGCTTAAGATTGATTTAAACTAATTTTAAGTTCTAATTGATCTTTGACAAAATCCATAGTTACCAAACTGTAAAACTGGAATATAGAATTTTAAAAATATTTAGAAAAACTGAAAACAAACTCAAAATCCAATATTTCCATGTATCAATAAGATCTATATATTAAAGTGAATTGCCAAAGATTTTGCACATTTTGAAGAAATTTCGATTTTCTTATAATATACCTATCGCATTCTATATTTACTGTTCATAAAAATGGTTTAGTCAATCATTACCGCAGGAATGCAAGCCTTTGAAAATGTTAGTAACCTCTGATGTAGACAATTTTTCCTGTTACAATAATTCATCTAGCACATTATTTTTGCAAAGTTAACCCGATGCCATTTATCTACCTTATCTAATCCAACCGTGAACGTACCGTTAGCGACAAAGCGGTTAAGTCTTGCATGTATCTCTAGAACAAAAGCGCACAAAAAGACTCGGCACAGGTCAGACTTTCCAGGCAGGCGGGCGCCATTAATCATATACACGTCTCTAGCACACCCACCCACATACATATACAACCACATACCGTCTCCACGAAATGAATAATGGTCCGAGGCTGCTTTCATTATTTAACCGGACTCCAATTTCCTTTCTCTCACCGGAGTGTTAATTTCAAACTTTGTGAAATTACCCCAGAAAGTAATCGACGCGGGTACCCTCTGCTCACACCACCAATGTATATACTTCCAACAGGCTGCTGCCGCAACATTCTCGACGGTTCTGATATGTGTGCAAGTTGAGATGGGACGAAAAAACTGTAATTATATGTTGCGGGAAAAATGTTGGTGTAAATGAAACATAACTAATGTAGTAGTTGAAACACTGTATTTTTCAATTCTTTGTATCTTTGAATAATCATTATACTCGTATATTGGCATGTGTACATCACGGTGTGGTTATTAGTTTGAAAAATTCGTTCAAGACATACACGGGTGTATGCTATAAGGGTTCCGAAGAGCCACAGATGAATTTTCGAGTTAGAAAAAAATATAAAAATATTCTACTAATTGAGACATATTTTGACACCCCACATGCCTAGATATGAAAATTAAAATTAAAAATTATCTGACGTCCCTCCCTTATTTCTCGAAAATATGAAATGATATTGTTGATTTTAGTATTTGTCGTTGGTAGTCTCACCAAACCCTCATTACGATTTTTTTTAGATTTTTTGAACCAGTAGTTACCAAGTTAGAGGGAAGGGGTAGGCAAATTAAAATACTGTTTCTAGACCTCTGCAGACGCCATTTTTGATTTAGAAAAAAATAAGAAAAAGAGTCAAATTATACTGGTTTGATTATACATGTGGTAGCCTTGGTATAAAAAAATATTTTTTTGTCTTGCTTTAGTCCCTTTTAGTCCCACACTGAGAAAAATATTTGGTACAAAAGTTTCAGGATTTAGAGGGGCAAAATCAATGGAGGTAACAATATTGACCTTGAGTGGAGGTTTGAAGGTCATTTTGGGGTCAGCAAATTTTTTCAAACGAAACCTATTTTTTTTTTTTAATTAGTATTTTGCAGAAAAAAAGAAACAACTTTTGTCTGAAAAATTTTATAAAAATTTCAATTTTAACTTTTTTTTTTATTTTGTTACATTAAAAAAATTTTGTTTTATTAAAAAAATTATCAAATTATAAAAACTGCATTTTTTCTCAAACATCTAAGATAATAATTTCAAAATTTTTGACCACAAAAAAATTTTTGATGTAAAAAAAAAAAAAAATTACGTTCAACTTAAAGTTTTTTAAAAAAAATTTCAGACAAAAGTTATTTTCATTTTTCTGCAAACTACAAATCTGTAAAAAAAATGAATTTCCATTTAAAAAAAATTTGTTGACCCCAAAATGACCTTAAGGTTTTCGAAACCTCCACTCAAGGTCAAAATTATTACCTTCATTAGGTTTGCCACGCCAAATCCTTAATCTTTTGTACCCAACATTTTCCGTAAAAAGGTTTAGTTTTCCAGCTATTGTGATAAATTAACATTATCAATACTGAAGTGGACTTAGGCCACTTTCAAAATAAAGTTTTTAACTTTAATCAAGTGTGAAAATTAATGTGTTCAAAAAAATTTTTTCCTTTGAATATATTTAACCAAAAATTGTTTTTTATAATAGATTACTTCTAATTATACACGTTACTAGTCAACAAAAAAAAGTGAAAAATGGCACTTTCAAAATAAACGCCTCATATATACATATATATTATATATTAAATTACTCAAATATTGAAGAAGTGGAATAAATATTAAGTAAAAATCAAACAAATCTAAAATGACTTCTTTACGAATTCATACAAAAAACTTATCACTAAAACAAACTCTGGTAAATGCAAATATCCATACTTTTGTACACGAATTAAACTAAACAAATATGCACTATACTATAATACATTCAGTATTCATGTACAAATAAAAACGTGAAACATTTAAATCCAGCAAACAAAAGCATTTGTCGACAGCAACGCTACCATAAATATTTAAGAGACGTCCTGATGCAGTAGTTTCCTCATTTCCATTTCGCGGAAAATGCAATCGCGGGAAAATCTAAATTTGCAACGTGTGTGCATTGGAAGTTGTAAAACCGCATCGGTTGCGGTCGAGGGAAAACTAAAACTTTAGAGTCGTTGTTGATGTTGTGTCAGTTCGACGAAACCTGTTGGGGGTCGCTGGTAAATTATCTGAAATAGTGATGGGTATCAAGGAAATCAAAATAAAGAAGACAAAATTTTGAATATAAGGCCAGTTTTATTTTTTTATAAAACTAGGTATTACAATAAATGCTCGCAAACCCAATATTTTTTTATTATGTAGGTACATTAATTTTTGGAGGTTAATTTAAGTATTATAAAGAGCCATATAACATATTGATAGTAAATTCATCCAACAAAAAATAGTTAATAAAAAAATACAGAAGTAAACTTTCTAGATAATACCGTATAAAAAAATACACAGTTAATGGGAACATATTAAAATGGTTCTTAAAAATCTGAAAAAAAAAATCATAAATGAAAAAATAATAAAATTTTGTAAAAAAAAATACCTTCTTATAATACACTTGAACGTTATAAATAAGAAAGAAAAATAGGTGTGACTGTGTCGGATGCACAGTTGAGGGATTGACGTGAATACGTTCAAATCCAATGTTACGTCGTTTGTGGCAGTAGAATTAAATAAAACTCCGACTCATGATGCGCGAGTATAAAAATAAATGAATATTTACAAATTTTAATCAGAAAATTAAAAAAGTTACTGCGTATAGAATATATTCTAATATTTAATTAATTGATATTTACAAGCAAAATCGTGGTAATACGAAATTTATTTTTTTATTTAATTTATAAACTTCAGTAAAAAAAACTTAAAACGTTACCGCGTAGAAAATATATACTGTTATTTATTTTTGTTTCAATTTAATTAATGTTCACAAGCGAAATTGTGGAAATACGAAATTTAATATGTTTTCGTTTTTTTATAATATGAAGTTTTTCACTCATTAAAACTGGTATTTTATTTGTGCATGTACACATAGATCTAATCGAGATCTATAATTGTATACCAAAACCCGCGTTATAGTTGCTCTAATTGTCGAGATATACTGATTATAAATTTACACTAGCGCACAGACTGATATCTGCGCATTACATCAAGTTTTTTAAATATCCACACAGTATCTAGTCTGAAATTCTAGACGTTATTCACGTCAAAAAACTATGATCTATAGGGAATAAATTTAGTCAACAACATATAGAAAACTAATATTTCGGGGTCACCGGATAAAAAATGTCGCGCATCACTGATGTAAACACAAACATGTCATTTCAGTGTTTTGTCAACGCTAGCACTGCATGTGTAATGCGGTGTTCTTCTGCATGCCTAACTACAATTCATTAGTAATTGGACATATAAATCAGGTAATTATCATATTTCAGTTCAATGTAAAAAAGGTAATGTTTAAAATTTTATAGTATCCCTAAAAACAGATGTTTCAATTCGAACTCAATAATTTACTATACAGTATTTTGGTCACAGATGTTTGATACCAAAAAAGTAATTTTTATTCAAAATTAGTTTTATTTAATAAAGTAAACTTTAATAATAAAAAGTAAAATGGGCGTGATTTGGTAGGGATGCACAGTCGAGGGATTGACGTGAATACGTGGAATAAAACTACGTTAAATAAAACTCAGACTCATACATCTTTTTTTTTTTGTTACACTCAAAAACTTGAATTTTTGTAAAATAGACACAAAATGTTTTCGTAAACTTAGTCTAAATAAATTTAAATATAACTTTATAATATTGTGATATCTTTGTACGAACATAAAAACAATTATTTAATTAATATTTACATGCAAAATCGTGGAAATACTAAATGTACTTTTTATTTTTTTATTTAATTTAAAAAACTTTAATCAAAAAATTTAAAACATTAGGTCGTAGAGAATACATGCTAATATCCTGTTATTTTTGTTGAATTCAATTTATTAATATTTACAAGCGCAATCGTGGACGTACAAAATTTAATTTTTTGTTGTATTTTTTATAATATTAAATTTATAACTCATAAAATATGGTTAACTGTTTTGATTTTTACTTGTATCTCCTAGTTTTAATCGAGATCTATAACTTAAAACCAAACTCCATATAGTAGTGTTGAGATATACTAATTTTAAATTTGCGCTAGCGCACAAAACTAATATCTGCGCGTTACATCAAGTTTCTGAAATGCCCACCCAGTATCTGGCCTGAAACTCGAGACATTATTCACGTCAAAAAAACATGTTTAAATATATCAGTATTTTAATAAACTTTTGTGTATTTAGTAATTAGTTTAAAAATCAATAATAGATAAAAGATTGATATTAACATTAGGTACTTTGGTATATTAATAATATGTATGTATTTATAATTAAATTTGTTTTTTAATAAACAAAAAAAAATTCATTATACATATTAATAATGTTTCTTCATTCATAATATTGAAAATATAATTTAAAACAAAAATAATATCAAAAACATATTTTATTTCAAAAGACACAAAAAACGTAAAACAGAATAATTAAATAATCATGATATAAAAAAAATTATCAAAATCATTTATCCTCAAACATCACACAGCAAAAACTTTTTATTTTTTTTATTTCAGAACTTAAAATTCTACAGGGTTATACCATAATCAAATTATTTTTATTTGTACATTTTATCAACGCTGACTACCCCACTACTCCCAACCCCGATCCTTATTCGGAATGAAAATAAAGTTTACCGTTTTAAATATCAACGTACGTACAATTGTGAATCTAAAGCACATATACAATAAGGTCTGTATTCGAAAGTGCGCCTGTAGATGCATTATCATTATCGCGCTGTGTTCAGAGCGAATTTAAAACAGTGGAATTTTCGCGTAATTGACCAAAACACTGGTGCCTCGTGGCCCAGGATAGGCGCACGGTAAACAGTCGTTTTGCAAAAACACCGCTGCAGAGACACGCGCTGCAATTTGTTTTTTACTTTATGTGCGGTTCGGGTTTGGGGACTCGTTAATGTCATTAATTATTAAATTACCTACAAACAATTGTACAATTAATAAATACAGTTTTAATGTGATGACTTTTAAAGTACTTTATTTGAAAGTATATTTTTTAATAAAACCTAATGAGTATAGGTAGGACTTGCATGTCTTGCAGATTGTGGATCATTAATAGTCTGCTGTATATTGCTTTCTCGCAATATCTAAGATACGAGAAACTTTGTGATCGTTTTAAAATGACGCAAAAAAATTAATCTCCGATTTCAAAATTTTAAATTGATCTTCCCGTTTCAGGTCAAGACAAACACCCCTGAATCCTTGTCACACACATAACTTATGAACCACTGAACCGATATTAATGAAACTTGGTTGGGTTTGGCTTGAGCACGGTCCCATTTCAAAATCGTGTGTAAGGGGGAGGGATGATATCCGAAAATATTTATTTTTTTAAGATATCTAAAGAACGACAAGTGTTACGTGAAAATTTTATAGAATCTTTTTTGTAGAGCATTCAATCTCCTATTGTTATAAAATATACACTACAAATATTTACCTCATTTTGACGTTTTAAATGTCATTTTGACGTCAAAAAATTAAAAATCTATGAAAAAAAAATATATTTTGAACTAATTTTTTTTAGTGAAATTGTATAAAAATTAAATGGTTAATCAATGCCAGACAATTTATCTGAACACTTTATCGGTTTTTATTAAAATTGTACAATAATTAACTACCTTTGGTGAACTTAACACAAGGAAGTACTGTGCATTTACTTGGCAGATGTTTTCGTTTGCTATCAAACATGCTTTCTAATTATGTAATTGTTCAACTCTATTTATTGTTCGAATTTGCTAAAAAATATTAAGCATGTTAAGTTAATTAAAAGCTACAATTCTTAAATACATACTATTGATATTCTTTTGCCAGCGTATCCCATTATATTATTATGTGATCAATAATTTTTTTAAGACTTATTTTTCTTTACCGCTTACCCCTTTGGCATAATAGTGTAATATTACATATCCTATGTTACTCGAGAGATGATAAGAGACTTGTTGGTGAAAGAATTCGTATTTTACAAGACTGAAGTTAATAAACAAGCAAACCCACAAAATAATCTCTTAAATTATTTTATATTAATGTGGATGAAAGAAATATTGAATATTGAAATATTTTGTCAAGATAAATCATCTTGGCTTCTGAAAAGTAAAAAAAATACATTTACTAGCTTACTTATACATCTCAAATGTTACTATGTTCCACCAGTAAAATATATACAATGCATTGTCTGAATTATTCAAAAGCCAGAGCGATTATTTGCACAATAATTTCAATATCAATATCGACGAGTTAAAGGTTAAATTGGAAAATACATTAGTCTGTAGCTGAAACTATTGTAACCTTATTTTTTTTCTAAATTTTATTTGACTAGAAACGGCTCTTATATTAAATGTAAAATGTAAATTGGCCCATCTAATGAATAACTTATTTCCATATAAAACCCGTTCTCAGTTACTTGAACATTAAACATTTTACCGCACGAAGACACAAGGGTAATATTTGCAAAACGTTTCTCGTATGCACAAAATGCAATCTGCATAAACATCCCCCATAACGGGGTTTGAATTCACAACAAGAATGCTATTTTAATTCAATATTCGACAGTTATAGTATGTTTTATTAATGTTTCTTAAAATGAATACGTCAATAGCAAACGCTATACCTAAATTAAAAATATTAAAATTCAGATTCGATAGCAATATTAATTTGTCAAAAAGTTGTTAGTTTTGACAATAAACGTCTTGCAAAAATAATATAAATAAAAAAAATGTAGTGGTCTTTGAGTTATTCTATATAGTTATCTATTGCAATATTATAAAAGTAAAACAAAAATTAGTATCTTCTAAATAACCCTTTACAAAAGCACAGTTGATAAAGTGGAGGTTTGTAACAACGGTATGCAAATATAATCAAACTATTATGTATCATGTATATTACAAGATATCTTCTTTAAAAAATAATCACATAAATCAGGATATTTTTATAAAAAAATCGTAAAGATTTCTTAAAATTATTTAAAAATAAGAAACTCACAATGGCTGAAAAACCGTCAGAAAATCCAAAATATTATAGTAATTGTTAAATAAAAATGCATATGCATTAATGTACATAGAATATATGTAAATATATAAAATTATTATAATTAATTTTTGATCATATTCGTGATATTAATGCATATTATTTATGAACAAAATATTTTTAGAACAAATATGTTTACAAACCATCCAGTAAACAATTGGCATTGTTATATCGGTGGAGGATTTGTAGATTTCATAGACAAATATGTACATACATAGAACATCTGTACATTCAGTCATGCATAAGTAATGCATTTTACAATGTATCATATTATGTGCATTATATTTATCGTAAATGAAAGCAACAACTTTTTCAAAATTATCTGCTTGGTAGGGAAGGTCAAAATGGATATTTTCATCAAAATCTCGAATTCGAACATAATTTCTATTACTCAGGCATAATATGATTGGCAAGAAATATGATATGAGTCTTATATAATAATGTCCGATTCTATTATGAATTTAAGGCAGTATTGCGATTTAAAGTTTTCGATTTTTTGAGATTATACTGTGAAAATTGTAGATCGAAATTCAAAGCATTTACGAAGTTATAACACATAGAAGAGAAAAGGCTGTGTTAGTGTAATATCTGTTACTAAATCTTTAAGCGTGTTTTTCTGGAAACCTCATTTTTCGGTTGGTGGGAAGCAGAAAGAAATTCTGATCAACCGATCTGGTTATAATTTTAACACGTTTTTCTACATATCGTATTATCTAAAATGATTTATTTTTATTTATTTTTGTCAACTTTTTTTATAAGCACCATTTTCTTTTTTATTAATATAAATGTATGATTATAGGTAATACGATAAAGACAAGTTTATAAAATGAAAATTTCATTTTTTTTTGTTTCAAAATACAAGTGAGGATGTGCTACACACCTTTTTTCGAGGAGACCGCTTTGACCCCAAAAAACACAAAGTATAATAAAATTTACGAAAAAAAAATTTTTTTGTATAATTTAAGATGCAAATAAAAACATAAAAAGTCTGAAAATATTTTATTTTTTTACGAAAAAATAAATCCTGAAATAAGCTTTAAATTTTAGGCGTCACACCGCAATACGGTCTTAATATGAAAGAGACATAAATAATCTACTGCAAATTTAATACACCCTATTTTACAAAGATATCGATTAATCTTTTGTATAAATGCACAGATGGTTCAGAAACAAACTAGTTTTTTTTGCAAATAATAACTTACGTTATCATATCATTTCCATTCCATAAACGATTAAAAGAATCCCATTCGTTGCTTACTATAGGAAGAGATTTATTCAATAAGCAGAATGCATTCACAGCAAAAAAAATCTGCACGGATTTTGTAATGCAGAAACTAGTTCTGCAAACAAAAACATATTTGCAAATTTCATTGTCTACAGCTTCAACATTTTAACCCTTTTAAATTTGCAGGAATTTTTAATGTCTCAAACTGGTTTTGGAACGATAAAACATTTTGCATATTGATACTTCTTTATAAAATTGCACTCGCTGGTATAGGGGAGGGTGATCTTAATTTTTTTAACCCTTGTAAAATTTGCACAGTTTTTTTAATGCGAAACTGGTTTGGAAACGATGAAACATTTCGCATTTTGATACTTCTTTAAAAAATATCTTCCAAGTAAATGCACAGTGCTTCCTCGTGCCAAATTCACCAACGGTGAACAATTTAAATAAAAACCGATAAATACAATTTTACAAAAAAAAAATTAGTTCGAAATTTTTCTTAAGACGCAACCGATTATTTTTTCACATATTCTTAATTTTTTGACAATTTCAAAATTGCAAATGTCAAAATGACATTTAAAATGTCCAAATGATATTTAATATGTCAAAGTATGTAAATGTGAATTTAAAAAACAAAACACAATTTTTAAAAGCAAATTAAGATAAATCTTTTTGTAAGGGAATATTTTACAACAAACGTTGTAGATCTATATTATAGGAAATTGAATGTTCCACAAAAATATCTTAAACAATTTTTACGTAACATCGTTCTTGAGATATCTTGAAAAAAATAATATTTAAGGATATCACCCCTCCCCCTTACACACGATTTTGAAATGGGACCATCCACAAGCCAGACCCAACCATCCAACCAAGTTTCATTAATATCGGTTCAGTTGTTCATGAGTTATGCGTGTGACAATGGTTCAGGGGACAGACACACGGACAGACAGACACTGAACGAAAAGTGTTTATCTTGACGTTATACGAAAAGATCAATTTAAAATTTTGAAATCGGAGAAAAATTTTTTTTGTCTCATTCTAAAACGATCACAAAGCTTCTCGTATCTTCGATATTGCGAAGAAGCAAAATTGCACTCGCTGGTGGTGATTTTAATTTTTTAAACCTTGCCAAATTAGCACAGATTTTATAATGCGAAACTGGTTTGGGAACGATAAAACATTTTGCATTTTGCTACTTCTTTAAAAAAATTGCACTCGCTGGAATAGGGGAGGGTAATCTTAATTTTTTAACCCTTTTAAAATTTGCACATATATTTTAATGCGAAACTGGTTTCATTTCCCCAATGAATACATCTTTAAAAAAATGTGCACTGGCTGGAATAGGGGAGGGTGATCTTAATTTTTTAACCCCTTTAAAATTTGCAGAGTTTTAAAATGCGAAATTTAGTTTTAAACAATGTATACATCTTTTTTTAATATCACGTGTGCCACGGGAATTTCTTATACGTAATATGAGAGTATACAGTACTTACTATATACAATATTTCGAGCTTACTGATTAACCATACGTTAAAAATGAATAGAATATAAATTATTATAGAAAGTTACGTTATCTACAAGTTTTAAATTATACATTTCATGTATATGGCCATATAAGAAAGTAAAAATATGCACTCGCTAGAATAAGGGAGGGTGGTCTTAATTTTTTTAAACCATTTCAAAATTTTCCCAAAAATCTGACATCTGCAACTGGTTTTGGAACTATGAAACTTTTCATAAGTTGATACAATTTTTTAAATGTGCAAGCGGGGGGGCGGGAGTATTCTAAATATAACCCTATTTAAATTGCACAAAAAAATATGACATCCAAAACTGGTTTTCGAACTATAGAACTTTTCGCAAATGTATACATCTTGAAAAAATTATACACTCGTCGATTTCCCTTTTTTTAAATTTGCACACATTTTAAATGCATTAAACCAGTTTTGCAACGATTAAACATTTTGCAAATAAAAGAAATGTGCACTCACCCCATTTTGCATACTTTTTAACTGGTTTTAGGGGCTAAAACAATTCACAAATGTGTTAGTACGCCTTGATGAAATATAACCCAATTGGAACGTGCCAAATGCAAATAATGCAGAGGGATCTTAAATTTTATAACCCTTCTTTTGCAAACTTTATAACTAGTTTTTTTTTCATTAACCCTTTAAATTTGCACACATTTCAACTGTGTTTTAAAATATTATAATAATTCGCAACTACATGCTTCCTGCACTCTTTATAAAGTGTTGTATATAAAAACAGAAAATGAACCCTTTTTAATTTAAGTATTGGTCTTGACTTGAAAAAAAAATTATAAGAACGTGTTATAAAAAGCTTACACTTTATATCACATAAATTCATGAAATACACCTTTTTTTACTCTGCGCACTCAAAATGAAAATATTTTCATTTAATTTCGTGAAGTAATTGAAATAATTCGGGCAAGACATACACGGGTGTATGCCATAAGTTTTCCGAAGTACGTACTACGTGGACTGTTTGTAGCCACAGATGTATTATTGAGTTAGAAAATAATATAAAAATTCTAATCTACTAATCTAATAATCTACTAATTCGGATCTACATTTCGACGCCCGACATGCCTAGATATGAAAAAAAAAATTTATGACACTCCTCTCTATTATTCCAAAATTTAAAATAATATTGTTGACTTTAGTATTTGTCGTTGGTAGTCCCACCAAAGCCTCATTACCAAATTTTTTCAGCTTTTTTGAGTCAGTATTTACCAATATAGAGGGAGGGGGGAGACAAAATAAATTACTGCTTGGAGCCCCCAGCTGGCGTCATTTTTGAGTTAGAAAAAATAAAAAAATGAGTCAAATTCTACTGATTGAGATTTACATTTTGATACCCCACACGTCTTGGTATACAATTTTTTTATTTTTGTTTTTTGGATTTGTTTTAAAGCCCCCTGCAGGCGCCATTGCTTATTTAGAAAAAAATAAGAATAAAGGTCAAATTCCACAGGTTTGGTTATACATTTTGACGTGCCACATGCCTTGGTATAATTTTTTTTTTTTTACATAGTTTTAGCACTTTAGCGGCCCTCCTAAAAAATTATTTTTTCAACAAATTAGTACATCTTTTCTAGAGGGCATTTTACATGTTCAGTAAAAGTTTCAAGTTTCTAGCTTATAGGTATAGTTTACAAGATATTTGGTTTTGACTGAAAAGAACGAACGGACGGACGACAAAGTGAGATTAATGGAGTTTCTTCGGAACCCTAAAAAACAAAACTTTTGTATGAATTTTTTTTAATTGCAAAGAAACTATAAATACCAATAAATCATTTAATTTAATTATATATTATAAATATTGCGATAAACTAAAATATCTTACAGCGTAACTCAAAATCAAATGATTGTAAGAACAAAGAAATACATAATTAATTAATTCAACAAAATCATCTTCGTTATTAATGTTATTATTAAACCAGTAATAAATTTCAAACCCTAACTATCTCTTCGTACAAATAAACTTTTCGCAAACTTCATTATACGATACTATCTAACCCTTTTAATTTTGCACATATTTTCAAACATAAAACTGTTCCTCATTCTATTAAATTATTCGCAACAGAAAATATCTTGAAAAGATCATGTACTCACTGGAACGTGCAACATCTAAACAGTCCCGTCTAAAAAACATAAATAAAGGAGAGGGGGATTTGCAGAAAAATATTACCCGTGCTTGTTCATTCGAATACCGTGTGGGTATAAGGGTGAAAAAGATAAATTTGTAATTCTCAATGATCTTTGTACATGTAAATATATTATTATGTATTTTAATTTATGATTCCATCTTTTCAAACTTGTTTAAAGGTGAAAGATGTAGTAAGGTGGAAAATTATGTTATTATATCAAAAAATTAAATACGGGGTTGTTTGAAAAGACTCACTGTTCTCATGCTAATCACAATCTGAAAGTAAATTATATGAATTTATTAAGTGATTATTTAAAGGCACGGAATAACTAAATGAATCGGTCAGATTTAGTACAAAACTATCTAGGACTGTAACGAGAGGCACTGGGGCCCCGGGACAGCAAGTGATTGAGGGGCTTTTTTAACAATTTTCATGTATATGTGACTATTTTCAAAAAAAAAAAAGTTGTTCAACAAAAATGTGAAGGCTTTTTTAAATATTTTTTATAAATAATTAAAATTACACCAGTAAATAAATTTTTTGAAAAACAAACATTAATTTCTTATATCGAGCTGCATAAAACTTGATTTATAGTGAAGTCATATTAGCGAAAATGTTTATACCTTGTTGAAAAAACGTCCATTTTTACAGTTTTTCGTGTACGTTTTTTTTAATATATTCAATTCTATTGGTCGGATTGCAAAAATAAATAATTCATTTTCTTTATAATGAATTCCCCTATAAAACTAAATATTTTAAAATTTTAGAATTTTATTACATAACCCAAAATAACCATTCGTACATTTTTTTACAACGACCAATAATAGGTAATAGTAAATCGATTATAATAAAATTTTGAGAAAAGATAATCTTTATGATTATAAATATGCAAGTGACAAGTTCCAAATCAAAACGGCTAAAAAACACATTTAAAAATTAGCTCATTGATATCTTGTGGGCAACAAATGGTAGAGGGACATTCCTTTTTTTGTAAATTTTTTTATGTACTATGCAATGGCGCTAGAGATGATTCTATAACTGTTTTTAAAATCTAACGGCACGATAGTCTGGATCGACTCTAAGATAAACAATGAAATCATTCACACTATCGGTATCGCTCAGGTCTCGGTCCACACGGATAGAAAAGTTGACTTGGGCCAAGAAATCCTTATTTTTTATATAACGAAAACAATATTTTCTTAATTTAAGAATATAATCTTAATCCAGAAAATTGTTGTTTCTCTTTAAAGAAATATTGTTGAACGAAAACAATAAAATACTTGGATTAAGAATACATTCTTATATTAAGAAAATATTGTTTTCGTTATATGTATATAAAACAAGATTTTCTTGGCCCAAGTCACTTTTCTACCTGTGCAATCACGCTCCAATACAGTATTACTATGTATACTGAATATTTGACTAGGCTCGATACTCTGGATCGATCCTAAATGTATATTTATATATTATATATATTATATTCCTGATTTATGTAAAATAATCTGATGTAATCAAGTCTAAATTTTTGTATTCAAACTTTTCTATAATTCAAAAAAATATACATATTACACATATAATATGCACAATGTACAATGTACATACTATCAAAAATTACCATTATTAAAGACAAAAGTAAACAATGAAAAACTAAACCAAAATATATTTTGCAAACACCAGCCCCAACAAACTAACCCTTTGATATTTGCACAAATTTTCAAACATAAAACTAGTTTCTGAGCAACAGAATATTTCGCAACCGTTCATTTTTATTGGAACGTGTCACTCGTGTCCCGTCTTCAATAAACAAAACAATCAAAAAGGGGGAGAGATCTGCAGAAATACAATATGCATACCTAAACGGCTCGTGGTTTTGCAAAGACGAAAGGGGTTTAAATTGCAACCCTTTATGCATTTTGCATTCTGTGCAGTTTGGCAAACGTATCACTAAACTGGTTTCATCAATTATTAGATAACAGACATTAGGTCACTAAACCGTTATTTTGCAAAAGTAAATTGATTTATATGATGCTGAACAGGGCCGGATTTACCAATAAGCAAAATAAGCAGTTGTTTAGGACCCCAGCTAAGTCGGGGGTCCCAATTCATCGAACTTTTCGAATTTTGTAACTAAATACGACCTAACTTTTTAATTTAGAAAAAAATAATAATATGCTAATAAATTAATTACGATATCAATTTTAATAATCCAATTAATATATCCAACAGTTCAATAAAAAAATGTAGAATTATTTAATTATCTGATTTTAGGATTTGCTTAGCTTAGGTTGAATTATTTCTGAAGTTAAGGGCCCCTCCTATGACTACTGCTTAGGTCCCTTACAAATATAAATCCGGGCCTGATGCTGAACAACTGATTCATCTTCATGAACTTGACTTTTTATACAGTGGCGAATAATTTATGCACATCATTTTGGCTTTAAGGTTATTTTTAAAATTACTGTTAAATATCCATGAAAACCTTAATGTATGTAGGTATGTACATATTAATTTAAATATTACTTATTTTAAAATAATATAGATGTTTGCATGTGTCATATTTTTTACTAGTATATTTGACAAAAATTTAATGATAGCAGTGAATATTTTTAGTATTCAAAATTACATTTTTTTTTAAATCTGTGTATGCCTTCTTCCAATAATGATGACTTTCACTAGCCCTGTAGTCTAAAATCTCAAAAATAGAATAAATAGTTCGAAAAAAATCAACTAATCTACGTACAAAAATTTAATTTTCAAGTCAATAATAGATTTCATTATTTTAAGACAATTATGAAGTTTGAAAAATATTTAAATTTAACAAAATCCAGGGTTTGAATATAACAAATACTGTACCGGCCCACACAGGCATAGAGACGCGAAAACATGGTCAAAACCTGCAATGCATAATTATATATGTTAATCAGATCAGGCGGAATCAAACTAGAATATGCTTATTTTTAGAAAGATATCAATGTATGCTAGCGAATTTGATAAGTTTTATCTGCTAATACTAATTGCCACGTTTTCGCATCTTTTTGCCTGTGAAACGGAAGTGTATCTCACATACGACAAAATCGATGGCTGTAATCTATATCAGCATATTATTTTTATCTTCAAAAATACAAATAATTAATCAATACATACCAAATAAATATCGAATAATAAACATTGTTAAAAATATGTAATTCAAAATATTTGCTAAAATCAATGAAATATTTTCTAAATAAGTATGTAGGTAAATCTATTTTAAAAAAACTTAACGAGGCACATAATTCAACTTGATCAAACATTTTTTGTTAAACCAAAACACAACTTTATTTAAAAATCTGCACAGTCGTTGATATAAAATCCAGTTTTCAAAAGTTGTTTTTGCACACATTTCATTTCTACCTACCATTGTTTTGAGCTGTAAAAAATTTCGCAACCCTTTCATAAAACTAGATAACAAAAATACATGCAAAATTTAAATTCGCAAACAATTGTGACTTGTGTTCTAAAATAGTTAGGGGTTGGATTTTACACACATTTAATACACTAATCTTAAATGCTTGCAGTTTTTGCAAAAGGGGTACAATAAAAAAAAAAACTATATCAAAAACTAACTCCTATTCTAGTTTCTTCATCAAAACCAGTTGTGTGCAAATATTTAAACACCCAGCAAAGTTGGCACATATTTTATTATACTCTCTATTGTATTAAAAGCTAAAGTTTTCGCGAATTCCAAATAACAAAGCACACATACAGAATTCGCAAATATCCCATTATATTTCAAGTTTTATTTTCTACAACCCTTGTATAGCCTATTATAAAGCAGTTATACAATTTGCAAACTCCGCGCTACAATTCCCTAAACTGGTTATAAAATACTAGTTAGGGTTCAACAAATTCTGCACAGATTTTATTTGCAAATCTATTGTAAACCAGGCTAAACTTTTTGCACGGCTATTGTGATCATCAACATATCCCAGCTACAAATAATGGTTAAACAACAAAAGACTATAGTCTAAAATTTCGCGAATCATATAATATCTACTTCAAAAAACAAGTTACCATGCTTAAGTTTACTAGGCTGTAGTGCAAATACTGGTTAAACAAGGTATGGATTTTGTACACATTTTGTGACTAAAATATTTTGCAAATCAAACTTGTATACCTTACCAAACTAGTTACCATGCATAAGTCGAATGTTTTTGGCACACTTCTTTTTTGCAAATGCATTGTTCTACAAGTAAAAGTTTTTGCAAAGTAGTCGCAGCACCCCTTATGAAATAAGACCAGTAGAATTTGCACGCATCTTATTTGCAACTCTATTGTATTCAGGGTTGAAGTTTTTGCCAATGATATCAAATGAACAACTTGCATAATGTCTGTAACTCCGCTCAAAGTATGAATCTATTGTATACATTTTTTGCAACGCCATTGTACATTTACCTTGTAAGAAAACAAGTTTATGTTTAAAAGACGTTTTTGCAGATATTCTGTTTGAAATTTTTATTGTCTTCATCTTAAAGATTTGGCAATCTTCTTTGATGTGCATACAAATTTGTAAGGAACAATCTTTGTTTAACCCTTTAAGTCTCACGACTGCAACTTTCGCATAATCTATCAATTAATTTATGCAGACCATTCATATGCAATAAACTAATACATAGCAAGTATTCATAAGGGATAATTTAATTTTCTTAACGTAAATTCTCACGAAGATTGACCGTTGCATATCTTCAAATGCACTTGTACTTTTGCAATTGTTTAGCTGATTTTAACCCTTGCACATAATAACCTGCACTTTTTCTATTCTATACAAACAGGTTCTAATAATGATTAGAAGATGTCTAGAAGTCACTCCTTTATTCAAAGGGTTAAGAAGAAGTATAGGTGCATATTAAATGCAAACTTCTTCATTAGTGCAAATTCTAAAATAATATAAGGGTATATATACATTAGGGTGTTTTTTTTATTTTTATTTTTTCGGCCCCGCAGGCCTATGTTTTAGCTTTGGATCAAAAGTTAATTGTCCCATTTCAGACTCATAGATCAAACCTGTGGACGGCGCAAACCGAGTCTTTTTCCCATTTGATTAACATGGGAAAAATTACTTTTTTATTTAAGCGTGAATATCTAGTTGAAAATTTTATTTATTTTAATTTCTTACAGCAACATATCATAGAGAATTAAATTTCTTACAAAAAAGTTCCCAAGTGCTCAATTCATAGATCGAATATTTTTAGAGATATGTTTGTTTAAACATTATCATAAAAAGTAAAATTCAATTTTTATGATAATTTTTAAACAAACATTTCTTAAAATTTATTGATATATGAATTGAGCACTTAATTCTCTACAAACTATTCCCCTGAGAAATTTTCAAAAAAAAATTTTTCAACGAGATATTTACGTAAAATAATTTTTCCCATGTTAATCAAATGGAAAAAAGACTCGGTTTGCGCCGTCCACAGGTTTGATCTATAAGTCTGAAATTTTGGAACAGTTAACTTTTGATCCAAAGCTAAAACATAGGCCTGCGGGACCGAAAAAATAAAAATAAAAAAAACACCCTAAATACATATGTAGGTACTTGTACATAGATAATAAAAAGATTTAACGATTTTTTGCTTTTCTAATGTAAGTATTTATATCACTTCTTTAAAACAAAATGGCGTTTTAAATATTCTAGACTAGGGGTCGGCAAACAGCGGCTCGCAGGCCACATGCTAATCTTTAGGTACGTACGTGCAGCTAGAAAGAAAAATTTAAAGTAAAAATAAATGTAATTACTTAATAATTACCTTATTTGCAGATTTTTTTTACAATCGTTATGAGGGACATATCTGGATTATCTATCACATAAGTTTGCAAATCCCTATTCTAGTCCATGCTAATTATTTTACCTACCCAGTGGCGTATTTACGTTCAGTGCCGCCCTGGGCAAAAAAAATTTCCGCCCCTCTACAAAGGGAAATAATTTATTTTTGATAGAAATAAGAATTACTATATAAACTGAAAAGTGTTAACTATTTTTTACAAGTAATGTAAAACAAAATATAATATGAATTAAAAACTGATGACCTTTTTTTAGGCACGTAAATTGAAATTCCTAATTTTATTAAATAAAAAATTTGGAAGATAAGTAAATAAAATCTTGAAGACCTTTTTTTTTATTAGCACTACTAATTTTTTGTCTCCCTATTTTTTTTTTAATATTCTATATTAAACTAAAAGAAATTGAAGAATCTACCGCCCCTCTCAGCCTGCCGCCCTAGGCCATGGCCCCCATGGCCCCATGGTAAATACGCCACTGTACCTACCTAGTGGTTTTTTCATTATTTCAAATTAATATTGTAAAAAAATTATTTGCATTTTTGTAACAATAAATTATATTTATTAAATTTGTAAACAATGTATTCATCAACCAAACCAACTGACTGTTATCATATCTTATAATTTTAATACCCCGGTAAAAAAGGTGATCAAATCAGATCTAGGATAGATCTGCATTTTGAGGCAAAATCATATTTGTTCAGTGGTTTTTGATCTGTGGAGACCTGCAAAGATCTACAAAGATCTTTGAAGATCGTTATAACGTTGAAACTTCATGAATTTTAAACGTTTGAATCTCTATCACGATCTACAATGATCTTTGTAGATCGTTGTAGATCTTTACTGGTCTCCACAGATTAAAAACCAGTGAATAAATATGATGTTGTCTCAAAATGCAGATCTATCCCAGATCTGATTTGATCACTTCAGATCTAAAAAATTTTCCCGGGACCTAATAAATGAAATAATTATTTTAAATCGCTCCAAAAATATATATTGTTTGTGAAGCTAGTCGTTTTGGCTTTTGAATGTCACATATAAGAATGTTGATTACATCGAATTATTAAATTTGAAAAAAGTTCGTTTTCATATGAATTCTATAATTAATATCAGCCATTACACATTTCACTTTTCACACATGACGGTACGTTTGAATTTGAAAGTGGTGATTAAACACGAACTTTATAAAATAGAATTTGATGGTAGAACATTACCGATCTCAAACGGACAAAACGTTCATTCTACCCTAAAAAGTAATCGAACTCTCATTCTAATAAATAGGATTTCATTAACATTCCAAATCAGTTACCATCTCATATATTCCTAAAAGGTTCAAGTGTTTAATTTCATGTGAAAATGGTCTTCGGAATTGCCACCTCTCAACAAATACTTTTCCCTGCATAATTTTTTTCGCGCGCGAGAGAAATTAAAGTGCGATTTGCCCTGAAAACGTTCGCGTTAATGAGCCAGTACATTCAACTCAGAGCGGGCAGTTAATGACAGACCGTGGGGGGTTCTAGGGAGGCTGTAGGCGGTGTGGGGATGTTCGTACAAATATAAATTATCTTTGCAGATGCCTTGCTAGATGTTTTTTTCCTCGGTTAAATGTAAATTTTCATCAGTTTAAATTTTAGTTAGGAAGGTTGACTGATGATAAAGGTTGGAAGTTTTATATTCGAGTATGATAAATTTAAAATTAAAATACTTAGAATGGATCTGTCTGTGACAAAACAAGGCCCTTTTAATGAGAAAAATAATACAATGCAACCGATTTTTAAACAAGAATTGAAAATTTGAATTTGAATTTTTTGTAAAAAAATAATTATAGGTAATCATATCAAATAGAAGAACTAATTTTTAAATTTTCTTTGGATTTAATATACATATACCGGGTGGTCTATTTAAATTGAGACAAGTATATATTTTAAAAACCAAGAATTTTTAGAGAAAATGTTTGGTACAAAAGTTGCAGGGTTAGGAGGGGGAAAACTAATGAATGTAAAAAATTTGAACTTGAGTGTATGTTTTAAGGTCATTTTGAGGTCAACTTCATTTTTTTAAATGGAAATATATTTTTTTTTACATATTCGTATTCTACAACAAAAAGGAAATAACTTTTGTCAAAAAAGTTTTTTTTTAAATCCCAATTTTAATTTTTTTTTAAATATGTTTTTTTTGTTAAAAAGATTTGAAATTAATCTTCTAGAAAAAATGAAACTAAAAATAATGGAAATTTAAAATGTTTTATTAATGTAAATAATAAATATTCGAAGTGATAACCATCAACTTCAATACATTTTTCAACATGATAATAATTATATTTCAAAATAATTCGAAAGCCTAGCCAAACTGGAAAACTGAAAGCCTTTCAAATAAATTGTTGTTATGGAAACTTGACTGGTGTAAAATATTTATATAAAATTATTTATTATTATTATATTATTATTATATTATTATTATTATATAAAATATTTTTGGATCAAGCGCTATATGAACTACATAAGCTAACTGATGAAGAAAAAAGAAGAATGTGGTTTCAACAGGAAGGTTTTCGAAAAAACTTTTTAGACAAAAGTTATTTCCTTTTTATTGTAGAATACGAATATGTATATATTTCCATTTAAAAAAATGAAGTTGACCTCAAAATGACCTTAAAACATACACTCAAGTTCAATTTTTTACATTCATTAGTTTTCTCCCTCCTAACCCTGCAACTTTTGTATCAAACATTTTTTCTGAAATTCTTTAGTTTTCGAAATATTTACTTGTCTCAATTTAAATAGACCACCCGGTATATGTATATTAAATCCAAAGAAAATTTAAAAATTAGTTCTTCTATTTGATATGATTACCTATAATTATTTTTTTACAAAAAATTCAAATTCAAATTTTCAATTCTTGTTTAAAAATCGGTACTGGCAGCAGTCTTGGCCGCTTTAAGAGTACGGTACACTGTTTTTTGTGATTGATTTCTTTTTGTAATTCTCATGAACTCATGTTACTAATAAAACTAGTACCTCTTTATTAAATCAATTATTAATTAAATATAGTGTTTTTTAAATTATACCTTTCTACTTTTCTCCAATAATAGATAAAGTAAAACCAGTAATGGGCATCCAGTGATGGACCGTTACTAATGATTACAAAATGATAAGTACTATAATACAAAAGTTATAAAACAAAGAATCGTAAAAGAAACAATGTAAAGCAGATGTTATGATAATATAATAATTAATAAATAGATTACACTAATAATTAGTTTAAATGTCCACTATTTTGACACCCATTCGCTGGTTGTCATCAAATTAAGCTGTTTTACAGTTAAATGTCTATAAATTACGATTCAGTAATGGCAGTAATTAAATATCAACAAATATTTCTCATTTAGTACATTTAATGAAACAAGAATCCAACACTCGGGTATGATCCAAGTGCTAGTACCTTAGTTCTAAAATTTTAATTTAATTGAACAAGAATGGTGCACCATTCTTGTACCTTATAAGAGCCCTAACCACCGAATTATTGTAAGCGATAAAAAGTTAATTTTACAGGAAACGTACTTTAGAAATACTGTCAATTACTTTTTTGAAGAAATGTAGCTATTTTTAGTGGCTACTAGAGTTCTTGACGTCATCAACAAGTATATAAAAATTTAAACTACTGAAATTTTTTCTAACTTTTAACGGTAAATTTATGGGTTGCAATGATTTGTTGTATGTATAATGACGTCACTTGCGATACAAAACCCAATTTCGAAAAAATTGTCGCTTATGATAATTCAGCGGTTAGGGCTCGGAATACTACTAGGGTTTTATGTGAGATTAAGTTTAGGTAATTTTTGTTTCGTCTCAAATTTTTCAACTGAGAGTTTTGTCAACATTTAAACGGTCTCATCTCGGTATTGTCTTATTAAAATTCAAATCAGTTTAACTTCGTGCAAAGTCTAATTTTTGTATATATAAGAAAGATTCAACTATTATTTTTAAATTATTACTGGAAAAACGGAAAAACTGTGGTTTCTAGTCACTTAAACTAAAATTATCCACCTTAACCACAATAAAACAATGTTTGGAACTATTAGGCTCCTGATGAAGACTTCTTGTGAAGTCAAAACACGTGTCGAGTGATATTTTTTTTATTGTGGTTAAGGTGTATAATTTTAGTTTAAGTTTTAAAATTATATTTTACCCAGAATCATTTAAATCACTCGTCTCGTCAAAGTTTAATCCAGTCTATTCTAGGCGTGAATTTCTAATTACTACTAACGAATATTATAATATTTTAGATTATTTACAATAATGAATTCTGTAGGTACCTAATATAAAATAGAATATAAAAAGCAGAAAAAATTAATTTAATAAAACACATTAAAAACAATTTCATACTCATTACAAAAATACAGGTATATGCATATTATATTTTTGACTTTATAAAATAATATCAAAGAATTTATTTTACACAACTTCAAAGAAATAATTATCATTCATGAATACGAAAATTGTATGTTATATGTGTCGTCAAAATAATAAATAAATGAAATCCGATATCATATACAGTTAAATATCATACTTTCGGTTTTATACGGTGAATATATTTTAATTTTTTTGCCGTGTATTGAAAAATATATTTACTTTTTTAAAATATAAAGGGAAAATTTCAAATTCGTGTAATTAAAAAATGTATAACGTTTTATAAATCAATATTAATTTTTTTTTCTTATTGTGAATGACATTTAATTCTAAAAATATAAAGAAAAACTCGTTATGGTAAATTTCTATAAAATTAATAAACTGATAAATTGATAATTTATATATAAATATAAACAATCGTCTGTCTTTGTGAGCATTGTGGAAATATTCTTTTCAATAACGATTCTATTTTGAAAAAATTATTTACAGTCCTGGGAAACAAAAATAAAATATAAAAATATAAAATTGTATAATCTGAAAAAATATCTTCGGAAAATTGATTTAATTTTTATTAGCGTTCTGTAGAAAACTCTTATGGTTTCACTCTGTCCGTTTGTCCTTCTATATAAATTTTATAACTATTAAGATTAAATTTGGTATACGGACGTAGATTAATAACCCACAAACAGAAATGATGAGATTTTTGAAAAAAAAATTATTTTAGAACCCCTTTCCATAAAATGAATGAATGAAATGTGAAATGAATGATCTAATTTCTAAACTATCGATTCAAAAAATCTGAAAAAAATTCAGAATGTAGCCTTTAATTAGTACTTTCAAGGAAATTATAACGAATACTGTAGCAAAAATAGTTTTTTTTATAAATCGTTTTATAGTGAGAATGACTCAACCGTTTTATTATTATAATGATTTCTATAAAATATGTATAACTTTAATGAGCTATACGTAGAAAATATTATTCAATATATCCATTATATTTGATAATAAAATCTGTAAGTTGGAAAGTAACGAAATGAAATCTAAATCAATCAAAAGGCATTGAAACAAAAGAACAATGACTGGAATCGAACCCATCACCAGCCGGCAAACAAAGCCAGTTTAATTACGTCCAGCGACGATAAAGTAGTGCGCGGTTTTAACACCAGAGGCGCTCGCGTAAACAACGTTTATTACCGTCATTTTCTCGTTGAAATTAGAAAATGTTCACCGGCTGCCGAGTGCAAACATAATAATAAGTCGGTGCCAGAGGTGTTTTAGGAAGTTATGGGAACTTTTTCTCTAAATTTTATATACAATATATATTATTTTCCTAAGTCGAAAAAAAGGTTTGAAACTAATGGAAACCTATGTTTTTTTTAATCTAAAGAAGTCAATATAGGAGCATAGAGACTTTATACATATATATGTATAATATATTATAAATTTCAATATCATAAATCCATAATATGATAATAAAAATGTTTTTCCCAAGACAAATATGTTTAATTCGATATAAACATCTGCTAAGTGAATACACAGTGTTTCCTCGTACTAAATTCACCAAATAATTTAATAAATAGCAACAGTGTATTCAGATGAACTGCTATTGGTTAACCATTTAATTTAATTAATTAAATAATTTTACTAGAAAATATTCATTCGAAATTTTTCTCACTACGTGTCTGATTATTTTTTGTATATTTTATTTTTTAACAATTTCAATCTAAATTAAATTTTTCTGCTCAGCGATTGAAACACAAATAAGGGAATATTTTACAAAAAGATTGTGAATACCTTTTTATAGAAAATTTAATGCTCTACAAAAAAGATTCTATAAAATGTTCACGTAACATGTGTCGTTCTTAAGATATGTTGAAAAAATCAATATTTTGATGATTTTTAACCAATACACCAACTTTCATTAATATCGGTTCAATGATTCACGAGTTATGCATGTGATAAGGATCAGGGGGTGATAGACATAGACACACAATAGATAGACAGCAGACATACATGAAACAAAAAGTGTTTGTCTTGATAAGATAAAATGAAAATTTTGAAATCGACGAATAACTTTCTTTTTTTTTATTTGAAAAATGATCACATATCATCCGGATATTAGCGAGGAACCAATAATAACAATGATTGTAAGAAAATATATTAGAATTCAGATCACCAGGAAACAATAGTCTAAAAAAATAACTTTGAAACGGTCCTGGTAGTAACTCAGCAGTAACCAAACTCTAATAAAAAGTTTCTCTGCTCAGAAAATTAGGTTTGCGTTGTTTCCTTTTTTACCAGTTACAGAAAGCAACCGTGTGTGTTATTAAAGTTTTATACTTTTTGAGGTTGCTTTTAATTTGCTTTTTAATACACGAAGATAAAATTTCAGTTGGCGCAATAAATTTTTTGTTGGCAGTTTCGCCTTTTCTAAATAAAAGAACATTAAACTTTACGGGCCATAGATTTTATTTTGTATTGGAAATTTTACACCAAGAAATATTTAATTAGTTAGTTAATTAGTACCTACATTTAGGTATATTGCGACAAATTCGTAAGCACATTTTTCTTGTATATTTAACGCTTGATTTAAAACTGTCAGATCGACTTACAGAGGTATATACTAATCTCTATATACATACATACATATAAATATTAATGTTATGCCCGGTATTATAAAGGACCTAACAAAATTTGTTAGCTAGCAATTACATTCAAATGGGGTATTAATACTGTACTAGTATCTATGGATTAGTTATGGAATTTAGAGCAGTGGCACTTCAACTAATTGTAACACAGTTGGCATCTTTGACCGTACAAAATAATTTTCATAACATCACCACTGTTTTAATACCGTTTGTATTTACCTTCAACGCGTGCGCGAAACTTGTCAAAGTCATCAACAAACTCCAAAAGAACTGTCATATAAGTTTGATATCTCAGTTGAAAGTGTTTGTTAGCTAACAAATTTGTTAGGTCCTTTATGATACCGGACATTAGTTTGTCAGAGGCTTATAGACCCGGCAATTACTGAACCGATTTCAATGCGGTTTTTTATCCAATAGTTAGATCATTTTTCTGTGCAGTATTGTGGCTAATAATATTTTATGAAAACCTTTCTAAGATTTAACATCAAAAAATTAAAAAACCTTTATCACATCGTGTTTTGTTTCCATGTCACAGCATATAATTGCCATTTAGGTATATAAAAACATAGTACATATAGCCACGGAATACATAATTCTATAATTGACGGTTTCAATGTTTTATTTTATTAATTTAGGTAACTGCGATCATGTCTCTTTCAAATATTTTGTCGAACAATTAAATGAGTTTTGACATATGTTAACAATTAAATATTTTGATTGAAAATTGAAATATAAAGAAACATTTCACTCCCATGAAAGGTAAATTATCGAAATTGATTATGATTCTTGTTAACCTATTTATTTTTTGATTTTCATACAAATTCTAAAACGGTGTTTCCTAGAAGTTTGAAAATATAACACGATTACACTATTTTCTCAATAACTACTGAACGGATTTTATTCCGGTTTTCACTAAAGGATAGGTATAGTTTAGGTGTATAATTTTTGTATATTTTGTGTAAATTTCATGAAGTCGGAAAAAACAATTCGCGGTGGGCATGTTGAATATTTTAGGTCACTATGATTTTGTGGATATTAACCTGGTAACACCGGGTCCAATGCGCAAGTAATTAATAAATTACAGAAAAAGAGAGCCAATGTTTAGATGTATCTTAAATAACTTAACAATAACTAATTATGGATGACTGAACAATACGTTACACCTTTCAATCTGAAAACAATAAAATAAAAACAATAAAACAAATAAATAATATTTTCTTGACAGTTTGTCAAATGTAAAACTATTTATATTTTGGTTTCTTGAGCGGTAACACCAGTCTAGGATTTTGAATAAATGGATTTTTTTGTTTAAACAATGCTTTAACCTTATAAAAACAATACGCACTTAGTTCTATAGTACAAAAAATTACAGTACAGAAGGTGCTTAAGATTATCAAAAGGGTACGCTACGAAAAATTTACTGCTTGTAAAACTTTAAACGCGTTTTTCTCAAAACCACATTTTTCAATTTTAGCGAACATATTACTTCAACAAAATTAGAATTACGTAGGAATTTTTCGATTCGATGTAAACTTTTTATTTTATAAACAATTTACTGATTATTTTTTGGCAAAAAATCGATTTTTTTAAGTGCACCATTTCCACAAAAATTTAAATAGCCAGCAGTAGTATATAGATTTTTATTTTTTGGGTTCTTTTACTTCAGGTTTTATATTTCATGAGAAAGTCCGCTACTGGTGGCGTTTCTTAAAATGATCATTTCGAAGATTGGCTCTCGCCACCTTTATAATAATAATAAAAATTCTATACTTAAATACATGTTGAATAAACCCTCTAAAAAGAATTCCCAGGCTTTTTTTGTGGTGTTACCCCGTAACTAAAAGATAGATATTAATTTTTCAATACTTAATCATGCTTTGTTTTAAGAACAAACAAACATAATGATCTCATTTTACTGAAAATTTTCCTTCCTGAGCTATAAATACTTTAATTCTCTATTCAAATGAATAACCACATTTGCCTGAAAGGTTCGTTTCTGCAAATTAAAACATATTCAAAATGCTTTCAGCCACACAAACAAGTTTTGCAAATTCAAGAATGTAGGTATATAAATACATGAAATTATGTATAATGTATATATAAAGAGGCTTTTGTTTACTTGGAAGCCATATATATGCTATATTCTATTATGTAAAGTATGATATTTAGTTGATAATTCTGCGGAATATATATAAAAAATAATTAACGATTTAAATTAAAAAATATATTAACTTTAATAAAACTCAATTTATCTCAATACCTTCTAGATATATTACACAAGTTTTGATCCTTAAATCATATTTATATTTATTATTATATTAATTGATCTCTTTCTGAAATCATTCTTTCCAAAAAAATTTTGAATTTAAACAAATTACTGAAATATTTACCAGTAACGTCTATGTATTTCTATTTGTACCCTATAGGTATTCTGGTAGACATGTTTTGATTCGAAAATCACGTGTTATTATGTAACGGATAAATCAAAAAATTGAAACACATCACAATATGATCTGTTTTTATGAAGGTGTTCCGATTTTTCATTTGTTACATATGTATAGTTCTGTACGAAGGTATATAAATATTATGATCGACAGATTATACTTTCTGCGACCGCTAGATTTATGTTCCAATCATTGTACAATATGAAAACTTCATGTCGTTTCAATCTTTCGATAAAATATATTTTTCAATTAAAATATCGCGACACCGTTATTAAGAATTATGAAACAATTATTTTTATTTCTGAATGACAACGTCACCTGTTTCTGATATTCATGACTTATATTTAGTAGCCAAGAAACAAAAAAAAACATCAATTCAAATGCCATTAAAGTCTGTTAATAAAATATTTAAGTGAGATATATTTTTTGTGGAAATAAATAGATAAAAATTCTAATTAATTCTACTGAAAACATACAAAAAAACATCTTCCAAATAAATGCACAGTGCTTCCTCGTGTTAAATTTACCAAATTGAACAATTTAAATAAAAACCGATAGTGTTTAGATAAAATTGCCTAGAATTGGTTAACCATTTAATTTTTATACAATTTTATTAAAAAATATTAGTTCGAAATTTTTCATAAAACGCAGCTGATTATGTTTTCGTATATTTTTAATTTCTTGACAATTTCAATCTAAATCTAAATTTAAGCAAACGTCAAAATGACATTTAACATGTCATAGAAAATATCAATTTAAAAAAAAACAAATTACGAATTTTTAAAGCAAAATGAGATACATATTTTTAATATAATATATTTTACAACAAACGTTGTAGATCTATATTATAGAAAATTTAATGCTCTACAAAAAAGATTCTATAAATTTTTCACGTAAAATGTGTCGTTCTTGAGTTATCTTGAAAAAATAAATATTTTGGGATTTCACCCCTCCCCCTTACACACGATTTTGAAATGGGACTGTCCTCAAGACAGACCCAACCATCCAACCAAGTTTCATTAATATCGGTTCAGGGGACAGACGGACACACGGACGGACAGACAGACACGAAACGAAAAGTGTTTGTCTTGACGTGAAACGGATAGATCAATTTAAAATTTTGAATTCAGAGAACATTTTTTTGTCTCAATCTGAAACGATCACAAAGCTTCTCGTATCTTCGATATTGCGAGGAAGCAACAAAACACTCAATCTAACATATTTAAATCAGCAACAATGTTAATACAAATCGTAACATATTTTTAATTAAACAATTGAATTATTTATATAAACTAATCACGAAAACGGAAATAAACAATAAACATGTCACAACCGGACGATGTGTGCATGTGTGTGTGTGTGTGAGTGTATGTGTGTCTGTGTGTTTGTGTGTACGTACAAATTGTACTATCACTCGTCACCCCGATCATAACATCATCTTCGCTATGTAATTGATTGACATTGTAGTAAATTATTACAGAGGCAAGCGTAATTGATTTTAACTGATAGCACATTATCATTTGTAATGTGTTGTTATATTTGATTCAATATACCCGTTCAGAATCGAAAGTGATACTATCAATAATTGCATCGTGATTTGTACTTGAGTGCGTTCCAGATACAAATGTGAATCGATTAAAATAAAATGACATTTTTGAATTTCGCTACAAAATAAAATTTGATTAAAAAATACTTCGCTTTGTTAGTTACATACGTTGCATTCTTTAAAATTATTATTATGTTGAATATATATCACAGAAAAAATATGAGTTTTTAAACTTTGACTAAAAAGTAGGTATAAGTAAATTTTGTTCAGGTAAAATATTCAATTCAGAATTATTATAAAGACAATGGAAGATGAATTACAATATATACTTACCTACTTATAATTTTTAGGTTTCCTAATCTCACTTTGTCGTCCGTCCATCCTTTTCACTCAAAGCAAGATATCTCGTAAACTATATAAGCTAGAAACTTTTTTTACTGAACATGTAAAATGATGCCCTCTAGTAAAAGGTGTACTTTATTGAAAAAATATTTTTTCGGGGGGGGGGGGGGCTAGTGAGCTAAAACTATATAAAAAAAATTATACCAAGCATGTGGCACATCAAATTATATAACCAAACCAGTAAAATTTGACCCTCTTTCTTATTTTTTTCTAAATCAAAAATGGTGCCTGCAGGGGGCTTTAAAGCAAATCAAAAAAAAATTGTATACAAAAACGTGTGGGGTATCAAAATGTAGATTTCAATCAGTAGAATTTCAATATTTTTTTTCTAACTCAAAAATGGCGCTAGCAGGGGGCTCCAAGCAGTAATTTATCCCCCCCCTCCACCTTTCTAACTCGGTAACTACTGGTTCAAAAAATCTGAAAAAAATTTGGTAACGAGGCTTTGGTGAGACTACCAACGACAAATTGTAAAGTCAACAATAGCATTTAAAATTTTTGAGAAATAGGGAGAGGCGTCATTGAATTTTTAATTTTTATTTTCATACAAAGTGGCTCCAAACAGTCCACGTAGTACGTACTTCAAAACCCTTATGGCATACACCTGTCTTGACCGATTTCTTTATTTTTTATTAGAAAATATCAATGATAGTTTCCCTTAATACGTGCCTGAACTTACTCTAGAAAATTATGTTTTTATCAGTCCCATTAAATTGATTCAAAAGTTTTCATGTCAAGTCAAAACTAACACAGATATCCTTAAAAAATAAACTGCCCTGGTCGACACAATACAGACACTTTCTGTCAAGAAATTGAATATAAATTACATTAATTATTGTTTTTGTTAATGTTTGAGATATATTTTAATTCTTTTATGTGATTTTATTAATAAACATCGTACAGACAGAGCTTACTATATAATATATTATATTATACATATCATATTCAGAACTCTTTTCTATGAAAGAGACATCCAAATACGAAAAATCGCCTACATATGATCAATCGAGCTTTAAAGCTTCCAATTACGATTTTTTGTAATAAAACCTTTAATTTATATTTCAGACATACACGGACGAACTTTAATATCGCAGGAGGAATTAACGAGACAAGTGCCGCAATCGCCCCTCCTTCCCATGTAAATATAGAGTAGACGTTACCCGGCGCTCGGTAAACACGTTTTTCCTGCTTTTCCGGCCAGCCACGGTTTCTCGAAAGGTAAATATTAGCGAAGAACTTCATACTTAGTTATAATTAGTTTTCATCCAAATTTGTGTACTTTTAATTAAAATTTTTTCCGGATATGTCGCCATGCGGATAATATTTAATTATTTTAATTTATAAATGAGAAATTAATTATATATACATATGTATAATAAAAATATCTGCCATGGGAGCCACAGGACTTTTCTTATACGTGCTTCTAATTATTTTTTTTTAATTCTGCCAAACTAATAAAATATAGAATAAAATAAATGTAATATAAATTAAAGATAATAATATTCCCTACAACATGTATCAAATTAATTTTTTTTAAGTAATTACTTAGCCGGAAACGGATGTTTAATCTTGTAATTTTTTTAATTTTCGAATTATTTTTGAATTGGTACAAATAAGAAAGAAATGTTTTAGATAAAAATGGTCGAGTATATTATCTATAAGAAGAACATAAATTGTAGTTAATAATATTACCTTCAATTTTGAACGTGAAAATTTTTTCTCTAATTCGCACTGTTTCAAAAAAGAATTCAAAAAATTCAAAATTTGACACCAGTATCCGTATCCAGTTAAAGATCTTTTTCAAAATTAGGAGTTTTCTTCCAGATTTGTCATATTTGAGTTACAATGTCTACAAACCGACAGACTGACACACAGACATCATGGCGAAAATAGTCAAAATAAATTAAAGGAAGGCCAAAATGAATAATTCCATCAAAATCCAGAATTAAAAAAAAATCGGCTTAACAATACTTACTTAGGTACCTACTAAATGTATATTTCATATACATATACTTAGGTATAAGAAAGTAAAAATTATATTTAGATATAATGAACCTGGTTTCAATTTTTAACCAATACTAACTTAATGAAACATAACTATTTTTTATTGGAAAATATCTGGAACCTAAAAGCAAAACCAGTTGAATCTCTGAAAATTAGCTTTTTATCAAAATACACCCCTTTATGTTTATATTAATAATTTCTTTACCCAGATAAAAACTTTAAAAATATAAACTGCCACGTGTGTTGAAACGTTGGCTAAAATTAAAAAATTCATGCTTCCATTTACCTATTTGTACTTCTAAAACCAAAATTATTATATAAAATATATTTAATACATACACCCAAAAAAACATTACGTATTAAGTAGTAACTATTTTTTTTTTGAAAATATCTGTAATCTAAAAGCAAAACTAGTTAGATCTTTGAAAATTAACTATTTATCAAAATACCCCCCTTTGTGTTTAAAAAATCATTTATTTACCCAGATAAAAACTTTAAAAATATTAACTGTCACGCGTGTTGAAACGTTGGCTAAAATTAAAAAAATCATGCTTCCATTTATCTGTACTTCTAAAACCAAAATTATTATATAAACAAATATTTAATACATACACACAAAAAAAACATATTACATATTAAGTAGTATACTCATTTAAATAATTAACAAACAGGAAAAAATAAACACAGCAACATGAACATCGTACAATAAGCAGGAACTAATGCATTCTTATAATTCAGTGCGCTGTAACATTATCCTAACAACAAACCATTAATATTTACAGGCGAAGAGGACACTATATAAATTCTAGTGAAAAATGAGGGCGCAGTGGGAGAACCATCACGGAAATGCCCCAGGGAAACCCCTAACCAGCTGGCGACATCCAAGAGATTATGTTTTTTGTACGTGTAGATAATAATTAATTAAAATTGAAGGTAATTACCTATATTGCGACCAAATAGGATTACGCCATACCGTATGCGAATATATTTATGAATCTCATTTTACGGATTTAAAAAAAAAGTGCGCATGTATTCAAAATTGGTAGGTATTGTTTTGTAGTAGATATGTAGCCAAATTGACGATTTATTTAATTCTAACATGTCTTCAATTTATATTATCGTTTAATGCATTCTATGAATATTTTTAGACAGACTTGATTAAAGAAATAAGGTGGTCCTTATATGGGGTTAGGATGAATTTTGACCAGACCACCCCACAAATCAGCTCCAAATAATTTTAAAAAAATGTGGAAAAAGTTTCAGCCCTCTATCTTGAAAAATGGCCATTACCAGAGGGGGGTGATTTTCCCATTTAAAATACACGTGTTTTTTCGATTTTTCACAGACCTGCGTACTAGAGTGTCTTAAACTCATTCTAAAAATCTAGAATACTCATGAAAGTATTCCTGGTACCTACTCATATTCCATATCTAGATGGATAAATTAAATTTGTGATTCAACGTTGACAGTATATGGGCCATTTAGTCATTTCATCAAGAGAAAATTTTTAACAATTTTTTTTGGTATAATTTCTGGATAATTTTGTCAGAAAAACGTTTGACAATGAAATAAAAAAATTTGATTCTGAAATTAAAATTAACAAAAAAAATTGGTCGCGCCAGTTAGAAATTGATATGGAATTATGGAATTGATTTTAGAATCTTTTTTTTTTATTTCAAGATCAATGTTTTTATTGTCAAACATTTTTCTGATAAAATTATCCAGAAATTATACCAAAAAAATTGTTAAAAATTTTCTCTTGATGAAATGACCAAATAGCCCATATACTGTCAACGTTGAATTACAAATTTACTTTATCCATCTAGATATGGAATATGAGTACCAGGAATACTTTCATGAGTATTCTAGATTTTTAGAAAGAGTTTAAGACACTCTAGTACGCAGGTCTTTGAAAAATCGAAAAAACACGTGTATTTTAAATGGGAAAATCACCCCCCTCTGGTAATGGCCATTTTTCAAGATAGAGGGCTGAAACTTTTTCCACATTTTTTTAAAATTATTTGGAGCTGATTTGTGGGGTGACCCGGTCAAAATTCGTCCTAACCCAATATAAGGATCAACCTAAAATAAATTTTAGTTCTATTTGACTACAAAATAATGTTGTCTCTTTTATTACAGTTTATTTATGGATATCTAATACACTGTAAAATATTATTGATTTTACCCTATCATAACACATATCTATATTTTTTCTTTAAAATACATAATCTTAATTTACTAGATTGAAAAAAGTGTTAAAAAGAGCAATAATATTCTATATCTAACAAGTTAGTACAACCCTTAAAGTTTTTTTCTATATGTATTATGTGTAAATTATAATTTTGAACTATTTAAAAAAATGCATATAATTTTTTGATCTCGGCATAGTTATACATACACTGGATATTAATTTCGAAGACATTAGCAGGGGACAAAAGATTTTAAAGATTTTCTTGAAAATTTTCTAAATGAAGATTTTAATAATAATAAAAAAACGTTTCCATATTTTATTTCTTTGAATGTTTATCTTTCACCTAATACCCATAAATAATATTTTGGTGATCCACCCCCCCCCCACCTTTAAAAAGCAACAAAAACATTTTATTTTTATTTTTTGATAACTCAAGTCTATTATTGCTCTACCATTTACAAACAGTTCAGTAGTTAGAAGCTATGACAGAGCTATAAAATGATTTCGGAACACTTAAAATTATTTATTTTCTTTCTAATATATACAAATAAAATATAAATATACAAAAATTTCGTCTTTTAATTATACTCGTAGAATTAAATTTTAAAATATTGAACAATTATAATATGTATAACTGCATAATCAAGGATTAATATATAAAAATAAATAAATTTAGCAAAACAATCACAACAATTTCCGGTCTCTAGAGATACATCATTTAAGCTTGGTCTCGATAATACACACATATCTTCTGTACATGTACACACTTGTCATATATGTATGTATGTATACCCACATACATAAGTAAATATTATGTACATGCATACCGATGTCATACAGAGCGATTTATACTAAAGTCGTTTATACACTAGAATGATAGTCACAAATAAAAATGTTATTTAATTCAATTTATTATTATTTCTAGATTTAAGATAATTTTATAGTTTGAGTGGCCAGTGATTACAATTGATTTTTTTAAACTCTATTTTTCTAAATGGAACATTTTTATTTGATATTTTGTAAGAAATAGTACTATCTTTCGTCATTAAAATCATTTTTTACTGTTTACTGTACAATTTTTTTTCGCCGAGATATGCTAGTTTAAAGATATGATATACTACACTTTACTACATTAAATATATCTTCAATCTAATATATTCCGGTGAAAAAAAAATCGTACAGTAAAAAGTAAAAATTCATTTTAAAGAAGATAGATAGTACTATTTCTTACCTTGAACGAAAACTTTAGAAAAAAAATTGCCTTCTTGGTAACAAATTCTTAAAAATTGCCAAAATCGTCATTTTAACACTTTTAGGTTAGGTTATCTCAAAAACCTGACCTGATGGAACAATTTGGGCAACGAAAAAAATAAGATATATTTTATATTAATGTAATTATTCTATAGAGATTAATTATTTTGTTCTTTTCTTCTTTGACTAATAAACTAAAGTAATTCAGAGCACACCCTGTACACGCGGCTCTGAAACATATATTCACAAACACATGTACACACGTATAAAGTTTATCTGCACTATAGCAGGGCTTAATGTTATGCAGAAGTTTTTCTGTGAAATGTTAATTCAGGCTTTTAAAGCCGCTCTTTTATTTCGAACACCCAGCACATTGATGTTGTTTTTAAAGTTTTTTTTTATTCGCAAAAAGGACGACTCTTTGCAAATCAGTATAACCCGTATGAAAAATATCTCAATGCGTGACCATGTGTGTGTGTGTTTGTATGTGCTTATATAAAAGTCTATCTTGTACCTAAATTGCTTTTGCCCATCTTTTTATATAGAATATTTTAATTCGATATGCATATTTTTATTTGAAATAATTTTGTTCTACTATATTATAGTGGTCTTTTTAATTGCTAATTATTTGTTGAATATTTAATATTAGGGTACCTATGTCAAAAAAATGCTCTCGTTACAAAATACGTTAGTTTAACACCTATAAAAAAGATTGATAAGAGGTGCCGCAAGGGGGTGTCTCGTTTCCCATTTCAATAACATGGGAAAATGATTCTTTAGTACAAAAATTGGTATAGCTGATTCATGATAACTGATGACAAATTTTTATGGACATCATTTTGTAGAAGATAAAATTTTCTACAAAGTCATGTCTCTGTTACAGGCATTCAAAGTGATTTATTTGTTAAATTATACGTCTAAAACGCTTTCACGGTTAAACTTTTGATTCTATAAGAATAAGTAAAATAGTAATTTTGTAGAAAATTGTATTCTCTATAAAATTAGTTCATAGAGATATAGGTGTAAATGCAATTATTATAAGCGTTTTAAATATTTATTTTTTTACAAAAATCAACATTTTAACGTCAATTTTCTATAAATATCAATAACCCTACATCATATCTAGATTTAGTAAAACATAATTTTATTCTCTACAAAATGACGTCCTAATTTATTTTGAGTCAAACTACCTTATTTCGTAACGAGAGCAAGGAAAAAAAATCGATTTTTTTGACATGTAGGTATATGCAAAATATCAAGTATGATTTGAAGTTGTATTCCAGTAGTTCTGAACTTACGTTACACACACACACGCATACACAAACTTATTATAATAATAATAGTTTTTATTTAATTAACTTACCGTTATATATAAATATTTAAATTATAAAAATAGAATAGATATTGCCCTTACAATTTTTAATTGGAAAAAATCACGTATCTGTAGCAGTTTTCTCTGGTAGATTTTATTTATAAGTAGTGTACAATGGAAAAAATGGCGGTTTTACCTCACCTTACCCTATAATGGGTATTGTGTATATGTCCATATCAAAAATGCTGAATTTTCGCTTTTATTGATTTTTGAAAGACCTCGCACTGGACGACAATATAATATGTTATGGGTAATATTTATATTATGTAATTTTAGAAGCCAAGTAAAAAATAAAATTACTTATCGGTAGAGATTGGAAAAATAGTTTTTCAACTATTGCGTAAAAATGCATTTATTGTAATTTTTATTACATATCTCCGCCGTTTTCAGAATACTGGTTTGAACACAATTTGAAATCAACTATTTGCAACTACCTTTCCAACTATTTTTAAACTATTTGCGACACTTTTTACTGCTTTGTTTGCACTAATTATTATTAAATCGTAAAAAAAACTATTTACCAACTATTTTCCGAAAAAAAATTCAACTAGTAACTATTTCATTGAAAATACCAACTATTTTTCCAATCTCTACTTATCGGTTAATAATTTTTTATATATCATATTTTGTATAAATATCATACAAATCATAATAATAACCTACAATAAACGAAATTTTATAAAAAGTTACCATTAATAAACACAAGTGTGTAACTAGCATTCATTTAATAATATGAACAATTAAAAAGATATTTTGTAATTTGTTATATACCTACCTATAAACATTATATTTATAGAAAGTATTATCATATATACAATACAATATCCTGAAATCAGAAAGTAGGTCACATTGATTAAAATCATCAAACAAATACAATAAATAAATCTCATAAAGGTGAAACATATTCAAATTAATTACATATACTTTTTCTTTAAAATATAAAATAAATATCAAAAACTATAGGACTATGGGTATAGTGACAACACTGGGTACAATCGCGATAAGGATAAAAAATTACACTCTGTCTCACACCAGTCACCTGAGCATCTCCACCCTCATACCCCATGGCGGGGGGTAGTAGCCACCCTCATCTTCCCAAAGTCACCCATCCCTAAGTTGTTATGTAAATGAGCTGAAAGGAGCTACGTGTAGCCCCATAGGCGGGTCGAAGCCGACCGCATCGGGCCAGGCATTGGCGCTATGTGCGCTTAAAAAGCCCGCCTTCCGGTGTATGTATGTATATATATGCATGTGTGTGTGTGTTTATGTGTGCGTGTGTTGGAGCAACGGCAGGAAGAGTAGGAGAACGTGAAGAAGAAGAGTTGGGAGATGAGAGGCCTCCACTTCGGTTTTGTTTAATGGAGCTAGGATGCTCGATGTTGTATATGTTTTGGATGTCATTTTTGTGCGATTTTATTTTTATGTAGGGTGTAACCTAGATAAAATTTAATAGAAATTGTCTAGTTTTAAATACAAACAGAATCGGTTATCTTCATTTGGAATTTGGTTTATATGAATAACAGTAAAAATCAATATAGGTACCTATCATTGTAAAATTATAATAAATAATTATATGGTATAATAAAAAAAATTTGTTCGATAAAAATACAATGACTGTCTAAAGGAACCATACGGATCCACGGACAAAAAACATTTTAATAAAAAAATAATAACATACAATGAAGTTTTTAAGTGTATTCGGTAAAGCACTAGTGTAAGCACTAGTTATAACATACTTGTACTTAAGCTAGCTTAAGTACAAGTATGTTATAACTATCAGATACGTACATAATAACAAAAATAATATTACATTTAAAAACATAAATCTACTCTTATTTTATTTTTGTTTTTTTTGTTTTCATTTTTTTCGATTTATTTATTTTATCACTATATTTCGTACAATAATTTTTCATTTTATCATGCATACTTGTAATTTTTGATGATAAAATTAGGCATACATAAAATTTTAATTTGAAACCTATCAGTTATTATATTTCAAGATTCTTGTTGTATCGAAAAAAAGTCGAAGTACTAAATACTAGTGATATTTATAAAAAATTTTATTACAAACATTTAAGTAAGCCATGAAAAACAAAAATCACAATAACAACAATCAAAATAAGAAGTGAAAATTTGGAAACAATAAACTATTATACAAAAAAAAATGTTCTTACTTTTTTTCGATAATAAGTATGACAAATTACATATCGTTGTAAAGTAGAGTAAAAAACACGTTCAAATATGTTATAGCCAACTTAAGTACCTATTTACTGAAAGTACCTATCTACTTTGACAAAAAAGTTATAGCCATTTAAAGAATTTTCATATTTTTTTATGTACCGCCTAAACTATTAATATTAAATTATTAATATTTTTTGATGTAGTAATACTCACTCCTTCCTTACAAATAATTCATCTTATTTAACCGAATCTGTATCTCTTACCGTTTAGGAAATCCCCATGCATTTCACACTTATCTTGGACACCTATATATTATTAACTGTAACGAAGGTAATAATATAAATTTTATTATTTATACATAGTTTATAAATTTATTTAAATTTCAAAGTAAGTAAATAGAACTATAATATTAAGAACTAATCAATATTTGATGTATTTTTTAAATGTCAATGCACTTTTTCCGATCGATAAAAGTAGAAATAAAAATGTTAAGAATCCGTTTCTGCTCTTCAGCAATTCTGTTTTTCGGACTAGTCTAGATAAAATAACTGCAACTGAAAAAGCTGCTTCTATCGCATTTTATCATCACACAAAACGTACTCCCTCTTTATCACACGCATAAAAATAATGTTTTTATTAGGGTGGTGGAATATTTAACTTTGAAATATTGTAGTTCACAAAATTGTTTAATCGCAAAATGTACTGCTAAAGTGAGATAGACCTTATTTGTATACATGGTGTAATGATTTGTGTTCCTTATCGCACAGGGGAATTCCATACTATGTTTTGTATGTTAAGCTAGGTAAATTTAACTTTAATGGCTGAACATAAATTATGTGATTTTTTGGAAAAGCGCTCTGCTTACCTCAGACTTTTTTTGCTAACGTTACAAAAAGCGTTTGAAATTATAACTCAGTTTGTTTCTAATTTAGACTAAAATGAACTTAATTATTTTAATTATTTTTATACTTGCCGTAACTGTCCTTATACAAGTTTCAAAGTAATAACTGGCAATTAACGGTCTAATTTTAATTACGTATATGTAAGTGCACGTTAATGTTATTTAAATTAAAAGTCAGTTCTCAGCCCTTTACTTATATATCGTCGTCGTTCAATAAAAAGTAACTAAACCCTTTTTTTTATTTATGTTTTCTGTATTAAGTTATTACAAAAACAATTTTCGAAGTACCGAAAAATATAATTCTACTCTTAATAAAATAGTGCAAAACCTGTAATTTATGTGTATGTTTTAGGTAAAACTTAATTTCTAGAATTAATGACTTTTTATGAAACAAAGATGATATTTAATTATGGAATTAATTATTAAATTATTTTCTTTTATCCTTAATGACGAACTAAGTCTCCTTTTTCTATATTGCATATATGCAATATACAAAAAAGATCATTTTTAAATTGACCATTTTTCTCTAATTCGGACTGTTTCAAAAATAATTCAAAAATTAATTTTAAATATAAATATATTACGATTAGTGATAATGAAGAAATACTTTATTATATAAAGTATTTCTTCATTATTACTATGAATTCATGGTTGTTGAATGCGCTTCATAATATTAATGAACGATATTTCTTTCAGTGGCATTTAACCGAATTTGTATCTCTTACCGTTTAGGAAATCCTCATGCATTTTTACGCTTATCTGTGATGTATGTACATATATTTCATAAACATGGGTAACTATAAAATAGTAAAAAATAACTAAAACACAAGTACCTATAGTATGCATATATACTGATTTGTTAATTAATATAATCGGAAAGGTTCATTTCACCTTAATTGGAAGGTGGAAACAGACCTCAGGAGCCAAAAACGTACATCGACATAGAAATAGATACGATTCTTCTATCAAATTTCACTTACATTGAGTGTTTTACAATAACTACACTCAGGGGTGTGCTACCAAATATTTAACAACTGGCTAGCTAAAAAAAACGCCTTTTTAATATCCTGTTGCAGTTTCTGAAAATAGTAACCGAATTTGCACTAATCAATATAACTAATTAATATAATGCACAAGTACCGAAAAAAGTTTTAAAAATAGAACGAATTACACTTTTAAAGCTCTTTTTTTTATTCGTAAATTTTTAGGAACACAAATTTAAAAACTATTAGCAGAACTGATATAAGATATAACAGATATGGCATGAAAACAAAAACATAAAAATAGTCTGAACTTTTTATTCGCGGAATAATTTAACAACCGGCTCGCCGATTTTCAAAAATCTTAACAACCGGCTCGTCGATTTTCAAAAATCTTAACAACGGGTGCAAACCGGCTCCAGCACACCCCTGACTACACTTAACATTAACTTACTAATTTCCCTTTACAAAATGTTCACTTGCACTTAACCTAAACCTACATATATCTATCTCGCTACCTCAGTACTCTAATGAATAGATATTATATATGTACTAGTTGCTATCGCTGTACAATTTAAATAAATATGCATTAATATCACAAATTATTATCATTTGTTGTATGTTCGTAAGTATTTTCATAATTATTTTGAATTTATCACAGTGTCTTTTCAGACAATATGTAAAGAGAATAATACAATAAAAAAAATATTAATAACTGTGCAATATTGTAAATAAAGACATTTCTCGAATTAAATTTATTAAAATTAAAAATATAAAGATCTATAATATACATAGTTTTATATACCTACATTAATATAAATTAACAATCAATTTAACTATGTATACCTTTTTATAAAAGCGATGTTTGAAAAAAGAACTTACTTTTTCAACATAATATTGTACATAATATTTCATAATGAATTCATGAAAAATTTAAAATAAAAACGGTATTTACACTTACATTGACATACCTAATTATAACTAATAAACCCGCAAAGTCTGTGTTTTGTTTTTACGTTTTATTGAAAAACAGAATAGCGTTAATTAAAGTTTGCATGAGTATTATTTTACTTAAAAACCTTAGCAAGGTAAAACATTTCATATAAACGCTTATAATAAATCTGGATGTATTCTAATCAAAAACTAATTAAAACTTCTGCTCGACTTTTCTCTGTCTCTCTCTTACACTTTTCAAATATAAATACATTATATATAGATACAGGCAGGACCGGCGCTAAGGATTTAGATGGCGTATGAAAAATTCAAATTGACGCCTTTTTTCTATTGCTGCGCCCCCTGCTATTTTTGATGACCTTTTTTGTACTTACCACTGCGATTTTGCCGTCCTTCAAATTTATTTTTACACCCTCGTACCACTTTTTGGTGACAATATCTACTATTCTCACGCATTTTACTTATTAAATTTTATTCAAATTTCGCTGCCTTCGTACTCGCCTTCCGCCGACCCTGGAAACATACATACACACATACTTTATACACCTTTTGGTCTATTTTTTTATATATATATTATATATGTATATTTATGTCAAAAAAATGCGCTGTTACAAAATAACTGTAACTTTTGATACGTTGAATTGAGAGACATGACTTTGTAGAGAATTTTTTTTTCTATAAAATTATGTCCTTAAAAATTATTCGTGAATCAGTAATACTAACTTTAGTACTAATGAATCATTTCTCCATGTTATTTAAATGGGAAACGGGACCCCTCTTTGTGCCACCTCTTTTAATTGAACTACAGGGTAATCCTTATGGGCGAGGATAATGTATTAACATATTTTTGTATGATATTATTTTGTACTTTTGCACAGCTCTACGTATGAATATATTTTATTTTCCATGTTCCAGGATACACGAGAGCATCTGACCCAGAGTACAAAACACCACTTTTCTCAGTTACCGGAAACAACCCGGAACCGGTGTAAAAGAGGCTAAGCGCGGATCAGATCACGACCTGTCAACTGCGACCCCAAACAACAAAACAACAATGCAGCGACCACCAATCATAATCGATAAAATGCACGCACATGTTTCACATGTCAGTGACCACGTGGCACGCGGTGTGAGGCCGGTGGCGTGGGAGGGAGGAGGGGAGAAAGGGGGTGACCGATCGCGACCTTGATCGGCACTCAGCTGATCATTGGTTTATTGTCCGATCTGTTATTGAATGAATTATAACAGATTCCATTAGTTCAAAACACATTCCGAATATTTATTTGTATCGCGTTTTTATGTTGTCACAGTCTTTTTATTTCTGGTTTATGCAATTGCCAAGTTAGGATAGAATTAATTTGGGTTTTGTTTATGTTGCTCATTAATTGGAATATTCTTTATCAAAAGGCAATGTAATCAATCTAAAGAAGCATATATGGTCCCCTACATGGCAAAGTAGTGTAAGTGATATTTTTCTAAATTTACAGAAGGCACAAAAAACTTAATAATATGACCACAGAGGATATAATTTTATTAATTTTCTTTAATAATATGTACTTTGATACTTTTGACTAAACCGTTGTAGAGGAATTGAAAAACAATGATTATTTATCAATAAAATGGCGTTTAAGATATTTTATAACCCCTAATTTCAGTGGTCACTGATACATAAGATACTTTTAATTGGAGGTTTAAGATATTTTACAGTACACTATACCTTGAATACCTTTTCAACGTTTCATATATATGTTCAAAATTGGACTACCAATTGATAGTTGGTTTATTAAATAAACAAACAATAATAGAATTCACAATTAACAGATACGATATTTTAAAATATCTTAATTGCCATTACGATATTGCCAAAACTGATGTAACGATATTTTATAAAGCAGATGTCAGTGCTTACGATATGATTATACGATAGTCATTTTTTAACAGATTTTTTTAGCGGGAAAAATAACTTTGTTGCTTACGAGACTTTCAAAATCGATGGGTACTATCAAGCAAACTCATAACATAACTCAATTTCGCAAAAAATGTCGCTTACAATACTTTACCTTGTAGGGGACGATATAAACTCTGTATCAACCCACACAGATATCATTTTTGACTAACGAATGCAGTTTCATTCAAATAAAGTTAACAATATTAAAATTATGATTTAAAAAATAAATTCTGCAAAAAATGGTATTTGGTTTTTTTGAACTTAATTACCTAAAATATTCTATTACATTCTGGGATACAGATATACATAAATGTAGAAAGATAATTATTAAAATAGTTAACCTATGCCTCTGTCATGTTGTACACTTATTGTTAGTTTTAAAATTAATTTATGGATTTAGAATTATGTTTTTAATTTTTATCATTAAGTAAACTTCTTGAGTGTAAGGCATGTATTTTTGTTTAAATTGTATTATGTCTGGTATCGTAGAGGAGCTAGCAAATTTTTTAGCTAGCAAGCACTCTCAAATGAGGTATCAAACTTATACGACAGTTAGTTCTCTTTGAGTTTTTAACAGATATTTACACTTTATTAAATATACTTTATAAACCTTTATTTTTACTTCCTATACATGAAAATATCTGTCAAAAACTCCAAAAAAATTGTTATGTAATTACATAACAATTTTTTTGGAATTTTAATAAGTTTGATACCCCATTTGAAAGTGCAAATTTTGCTAGCTCCTTTGTGATACCGGGCATTAGTATTTTATATTTTTTTAAATATTGATTTCTTGGTATAAGCAACATTATTTTAAATGTAAAAGTGTTTTAAATTTTTTTTATCTAGTTTTAATTTATAATTTGTTCTAGGTATTTTGATTTAATTTCAATTTATTTAATAAGTATTTTATTACAAATGAAATAAAATATTATCTAAATATTCCTTTTTCAAAAACCATTGATTCATTAATGATTCTTGTTGTAATTTTAGTAATAAATATTTTCAAAAACAATAGACAATACAAACAAACACAATACAAAAAGTGTATACATCAAATAAAATTTTCTCTCACATCCATTGAACATGATCTTTCAAACTCACTTCCAATATCAAAACAACATTGAAATATGGCTCTGATCAAAAACATCATTTCATTCTACTGTAGGATCTATTCACAGTATAAAAATATGCAAACATCCAATCTAAGCACCATCGCCATATCACCCATTCATATGCTTGGGTTTAGACTGTGATCGCATCTAATGCTCTGCGTAAGGACTACTACACACTAAACTGCAAAACATGTATCAGGGACATGTACTAATAAACAACAGCTATTTATCTGACCGGTAGAAAGAGGGCCATGGAGATATATACAGGTTGTGGCCAATCAATAATTGCATATACTAACTGAAAATATTGTGTACCGAATGTGATATATTTCTGATTGCTTTTTATTGTCCATTTGTGTTGAGAACGGTACCGAAATGTCGGGTATTAAAATATAATTAAAAATAGTGTTGTGTCAGGTTTGTAGAAGGACTGAGATTAATCTTTGTAACAAACTTTGGCGCAGTCATTTGGGGATGAACAATGATGGAAGCCACTGTTTTCCAATGGTTTTTTTACAATAAAAAATAAATAACTTCATTTTAGTATAATAAATATTAAATATTCTTCAGAATACTCTCATTATACATATATACCTACTTAGGTAATCTTCTTTTACTGCCTTTTAGTAATTTCGATGCTATATTGTCTTTCAGACGATTTTCTTCATATTAGTTATAAAATTAATCATTAAGAATGTTATTTCAATAGAATACTTTGCCTGAATATAAAAGCAGTAAAATCATTTTTCAACATAAAAAAGCAGTAACTATACTGCTTTTATCCTCTGAAAAATATACGTACAATATTCAGAATCAATCCAAGTATATAATTTCGAAGAGTTATATAAGTTATAATTTCGAAAAAGACAGTTTTCAAAAATTATCTAATTCAAATAATTTTTTTTATTGTAATTATTCTTCAATCACTTTATAATTATTAAGTGTGGTTATGTGTTCAACAAAGATCAATAAATGTTCGTTACTATTTAAGATTTTGTAATTCGATACTCATTAGACAAAGATTATTGTATTATTAACTTTTATTTTGATCTCAATAAAATACATTAAAATAAAACTGAATTTTTATTCTGCATTACTGCATTTTACCTCTGAAAAAAACTATTTAAATAAATAAAACAGTGGAAAAAAGCAGAACTTCTATTTTACAGAGTAAAAAAGTAGTAAACCACATCTTACTGCTTTCAAATTTCCAGAAATAAAAAACTCAGTTTAGACATTTTGATGAAATGTAATCTAAAGTTACACTCAAATGACTTATAATGATAATGAAACTTATCATTGGTCGCTAAATAAATTTATTGAAAAAAACATTTTTAATTCAGTTTAAAAAAATCAAAAACTTCAAGTTCAGTTTTCTTCGTTTTTATTTTTTACACCTTACTGCCCTTTACCTAAGCACGGCAGTATAGAATTAAATACTTTTAAAATATTACAATATTATATTTTTTATTATATTTTTTACATATTTTTCAAAGCTTGATCGATATATTAATCATAAATCACTTTTAAATAATGTTTAAAATATATTGTACAATGTATGTGAAATTAAAATATTCATAAATAAATAATTACTTACCTTATCATACTTTTTTTCATAATTTCCTCATTTTATCTTTTTCATAATTTATAAAATCTTCAATTTCAAACAGGTAATGATATTTCTTTATATTTTGTAAAATTTTGTACATTTACTTATGTATTTTATCATATAGGTGTATGCTATTGTTATTACCTATATTTAAACTAATAATTATAAAATTCCCAAAAACTCTCTTCATGCTGCTATGTAATTAATCAATTTTGAATACAAGCTCCATATAATTAGTACAAAATGAATCATTTTATGTATCTATTAATGTATTTCATATCAAATGATAAAACATCACCTTTATTCATCATTACTAAAAGTTACTTTCATTTAAGCTTTGTGTTTTTAATTTAGGTATTATCAAACACTTATATTTCAAATATAGCGCGATAATTAATGATTCTTTTGGTATCTATAGATATGAATTAGATATAAAAAGAAAGTATTGCTTTGCTTTAATATTATAAAAAATCATTTTGTATACAGTCATGAAAAACATTGTTTTTTACTTCCATGTTCCGAAGGAAATGTAGTTCTGTAATACCGTCGAAAAATCGTGTCCGAGATAAGAGCATATTCTGATTGTACTACCTTCAAAACGTATAGAAAAGTTCATTTCCGCATGGCGGCTATGTGTGTATGTCTGGATGTAGAATTTTCTTTCGTTCACGATAGTTACTGTAAAAATGTACCAATCTGAATTATTTTTAAGGAAAATGTTTGTTTCAGTGAGTACCCCAGATCTATTGATTTTGGTGATAATCGGATTAGAGGTTTAAGAAATATTCGAAATTTTGTAACTATTATCGTCTAAAACGTGAAAGTTGCGAGTATTATCTCATTAATTTTAATAAAATTTGTTACATTTGTAGTTCAATTGAACCTAACAGACATTTATTTTTTGTACGTGCCTATAAGGTGAAAACCACCCTCCAAATTTAAATTTTAAATACTAATTAAGACGTCAACGTTGTGCTCATCCTGTCCCCACACATTTTTGAGTTAAAAAAGGTATTTGAGTGTTACAACAGCTGTTTTTTTAAATATTATATAAATTAACAAGAAATAAAAAATACAAGAATAGTTTGGCAACGAAAACTGTTTTCCCATACATAATTTTTTTAAATTTATTAGAAAAACAATACACGATTAAGATTCTACAGTAAAGAGCAAATATTTCTTATATATTAATCGCCTAACATTAATAGTTTACTATATTCCATAATTCCATTGCAAATGACTTTAACTTAATATGTAAACAATATCACTACGAAAATACGTCTCTGCAAGAATAAAGTGAGCAAATTATTTCTTTGATCTTTTACAATTTACTGACAAGCTTCGGATAATGTTCTCGGTATGCTCATTCTATTCGAACTGACTAGACCAGCGATTTCCAAACTAGGGAGACTCGAACTAGTGCAAATGGAGGCGCGAAAAGTTTAACAGAAGTATAATTTTCATAACATAAAATTTAAGTATAATTATAAATAAAAAATATATACAAATAAATAAACTTTTATAATATAACATTATTTTTTTATATTATTATCTGTTTCTGAAAAGCACGTTACTGTGTAGTTTTAGACAACTATTGAAAAGGAAAAACTGATGAAATATGAATTATCATGCGATACTTTGAATAAACATTTCATAGGGAAACCCTAGTTCAATTTTGGTTGATTCAAAATGAAGAATATAATACTTTAAGCAAAGCATTGCAAGTACTGCTGTCATTTGTAACGAAGCGAGATTTTCTGCATTAGTTGCAATGAAATCCAAATATCGAGACCGTTTAGTAGTGGAAAAAGAGCTACGAGTAGCACTCTCCTCAATGACACCTAGATTTAATTAAGTTTGTGCTAATAAACATAAGCACATTCATCTATCAATTACGTTTTTTTAATTTTTTGTATTAATATATTTTATACCTTTTTAAAACATGCCTTTATAATTTTATAAAATAAAGGTGGGGTGGGGGGCAAGATTAGATTTTTTTAAAGGGAGGCGTAGTAACATAAAGTTTGGAAACTACTGGACTAGACGAATATTGCTCGACGCAATTGACTCGTTCAGTTCATTCGGAGTAAAATGCTCAACTAAAGACACACTATATTACCCCAAAAACATCTACCAAGTAAATGCTCAGTGCTTCCTCGTGCTAAATTCACCAAAGGTAGTTAATTATTCAACAATTTAAATAAAAACCGATAGTGTTTATATTAAATTGGTTAACCATTTAATTTTTATACAATTTTACTAAAAAAATATTAGTTAAAACGCACCTGAATATTTTTTCATGTATTTTTAATTTTTTGACAATTTCAATCTAAATCTAAATTTATGCAAATGTCAAAAAGACATTTAAAACGTCAAAATGACATTTAATACATCCAAGCAAATATCAATTTAGAAAAACAAAACACGAATTTTAAAAATAAATTGAGATTCATCTTTGTAAGGGAATATTTTACAACAAACGTTGTAGACCCATATTATAGGAAATTTAATGCTTTACAAAAAATATTCTATAAAATTTTCACGTAACATGTGATGTTCTTGAGGTATCTTGAAAAAATAGATATTTTGGGGTGTCACCTCTCCCCCTTACACACGATTTTGATGATTTTGAAATGGGACCGTCCTCAAGCCAGACCCAATCATCCGACCAATAATATCGGTTCAGTGGTTCATGAGTTATGCGTGTGAAAAGGGATCAGGGGACAGACGGACACACGGACAGACAGACAGACAAATACGGAACGAAAAGTGTTTGTCTTGACGTGAAACAGAAAGATAAATTTAAAATTTTGAAATCGGAGAACATTTTTTTTGTCTCATTCTAAAACGATCACAAAGCTTCTCGTATCTTCGATATTGCGAGGAAGCAAAAACATTTATTTTTTATTTCAACAACTGAGCCTCAATTATGTCAACTAAATTTAATACCCAAACCAAACAACAGTACAACAGCACTACCAACCTACATTAAAAATCGATAAATTCACTAATTTCCCCAAGTTTTCACACCCCTGAAATATGAATACAAATATGAGTCAATATATAAAATGATATATTTGCAATTGCGCGAACACACACACACACATCTGCAAATATATATAATACGATTGATTTGCCATACACAATTCCATCAGAGCATTGTACACATACACACCCATACATACACACTACACACCCATAGTTGTATGTACATGTTGGTACATTAGGTGCCCCATGCGGCGGCACAGAACAGATACCAATGCAGTTGCATTTGTGAATTTTAGTTGTGCATACGCATCCTCTACAATCTAGATATTCAGGTACGTCAGAAACACTTATACGTATAGCTTTATTCATGCATGTATGTATGCACCTATTACGTATGTGCAGGTATGAACTTTGCACTGTCATTTGCCCTATATAGTTTCCTTCATGTATGTTTATTGTTTACACACCATAACTGACAGATTCAGATATGCAAGTGTCGGCATATAAAAGTACATATATGAGCTAGGCCTATTAGTATAAAAAAACTTCTATTGGTGTAATGTGCAGGACAGAATCTATATCTTTCTCTGTCTCTCTTGTTGAGAGATATGGGTACTGTATTTCTTGGGGAGGGGGGATTTTTATACGCATCATATTTTGAGTATGTTAAACGTCGTTTTTTTAATACATTTTGTTATATATAAAGAACTAGAGATCATAAAAATATGTTTGGCTACAAATTTTATAAAAAAAATCATACTGAATATGTTGTTTAAGACAATAAATAAGTTTTAGAACGTTACTTCATGATTGAAATCAATCTTATATTGTACCTGCTTTATATACCAGTTTTTTTGTTTGATAAAACGATAAAAATTGATTTCATAATTATATATACTTATATAGTTATATTATATATACCTACTAATATAGTTCTTGTACTGAAATTTCCAAAAAAAATAAAAAAATGAGAAATATTTCAATTTGGTACAATATAAATTTACAGTAGAGATAAAATGTATGTATAATGTTGACAACGCGATATATATAATTTTATAAATATAACTGATGAAGTATAATTAGTTGGGTTTTGTGAACATTGCAGTGTATAAAATTGTAGATGAAAGTGTTTTATCTGTCACGCAGCAGGAGAACAATGTGGCAGCATTTGACATGCGCGCGATGGGTTTAACGATCGTCTAGCGCAGTATCAGGATTGCCTGCTCTGCTGTGCTCGCCCTCAAAGAAAACTACCCTCAATCTTAATGTATACATTTATATATATGAAAATTATCACCAAATATATATTTCATGTTAAATCAATTTTTAGTGTATATCTTTAGGAATGTTCAAAACATTATTATTGCTCCCTCGCAATATCGAAGATACGAGAAGCTTTGTGATCGTTTCAGATTGATACAAAAAAAATGTTCATCGATTTCAAAATTTTAAATTGATCTTTCCATTTCACGTCAAGGCAAACACTTTTCGTTCCTTGTCTGTCTGTCTGTCCGTGTGTCCGTCTGTCCCCTGAATCCTTATCACACGCATCACTCATGAACCGATATTGTTGAAACTTGGTCGGATAGATGGGTTTGGCTTGAGGACGGTCCCATGCCAAAATCATCAAAATGGCACCCCAAAATATTTATTTTTTCAAGATATCTCAAGAACGACACATGTTACGTGAAAATTTTATAGAATATTTTTTGTAAAGCATTAAATTTCCTATAATATGAGTCTACAACGTTTGTTGTAAAATATTCCCTTTCAAAGATTTATCTCAATTTATTTTTAAAATTCCTGTTTTGTTTTTCTAAATTGAAATTTGCTTGGACATATTAAATGTCATTTTGACGTTTTAAATGTCATTTTGGCGTTTTAAATTTCATTCTGACGTTTTAAATGTCATTTTGGCGTTTTAAATGTCATTTTGACGTTTGCATAAATTAAGATTAAGATTGAAATTGTCAAAAAATTAAAAATATACGAAAAAATATTCACATGCGTTTTGAGAAAAATTACGAACTAATATTTTTTAGTGAAATTTTATAAAAATTAAATGGTTAACCAATTCCAGGCAATTTATTTAAACACTATCGGTTTTTATTTAAATTGTTCAATAATTAACCACATTTAGTGATTTAGTACGAGGAAGCACTGTGCGTTTACTTGGTAGATGTTTTTTTTCTATTAATTAAATATCAAAAGTACAAAAGGAATTTTTATATGAAATGTTTCAATATTATACCACATTTTTCATCTAAAGCGATTTCTATTGTAAATATAAAACTACATATATAAATTGATTTAATAAACATTGTCTATTGTTATAGCTTAAAACTTTTTAATAGATTACATATTATTATATTTATTTATATCATTACCAAAACTACTGCTTATGCCTCTTAACAAACAATTAATGTAATCGATATTTTATAAACATATATGTATAGCAAATATACCTACACACTTCAATGTGGTAAAACATGATACAAAAATATAAAATATTAAACGCTTTTTACCTCTGAAATGTAAATATTTTACTAATCAAGTACTGGCAGTTAGTACTTTCATAAGTAAATTAACAATAAGTGGATTTCACCATTTTGGCTGTATATATTAGTTATTCTTTTATTAATAAACACTGTTAAAAAAATACTAGAAAATAATTAAATTATTTAAATTATTTATCTAGGTGCATTATAGCTATCTTTTCCCTACTGAAATATTTTAACGAAAAGATCAAAATAAACATTATTTATATTAGTAAAATAACCCCAGTTTTTTAAATATAGATATTAATTTAAAATTGACATAACAATCAAAAGTTTGCAGGCTGGTTAAAAGGACTCAAGAACTCATTTATTAAAAAAAATGAGGTTTAATAAATTTAAATTTAAATATTCAGTTTACACTTTGCGGCCATCGTACGTTATGTTTATTTAACAAATTTCAAAATTAAATATATATATTTTATTATAGTGAAGACATAGCTTTACGGTTCGCAGTGGTAAAATATTTAATAATATTTTAAAACCCTCTCTTACCGAATGAAACATAATATGTACATATGTAGGAAAATAAATAGTTACTTACAATTACAGAAGCTTCCCATAATTTTCATTGAAAATTTAGGCAGCAGATAACCTAGAAAAAAAATATGAACAAACAAAAAAATGGCATCAAATAATCTAAAAGTAATTTTCAATATATATAAAATTAACATTATTAGCAAAATACAAGATACATCCATCCAAACAACATAAAAAACCAAAACAAACAAACTCATACAAACACAGCTTGTGTGAATTAAACACCGTCAATAAAAATATTTTTTAATCAATAACGTCCTTGACTATGTCGTCCGTCGAGTTCCTGTGGCCAGCGCATTGGTATTTATCCATGGTGTGAGGTTAGGTCCAGGCATTCGTCATCCATGTTGAAAACACGGGGGCGGTCGCGGGACGCGGAGGGAGGTAGGAATTAAAGCGGACACGTCGGAATTAACGAACACCATGCGAATGTCATACAAAAATAATTCCATATTTAAAATGTGGGATATTCGCAAATACCTATTAAAGTGTATAAACTTACTGCCGACCGTTTATTATAACGGTAAACAGAAACATGTAATACTTGGTGTCTAAATTAAACCTTTTTGTATGTGACATGAATTATATAATACTCACAAGTATATAATATAGACATACAAGTGTATAATGTATATGTATCATTTTAATGCTCTTAAGTACATGTATATGAATATTTATTTGAAGATAGAACTTATGTTAAAAACATGTTTTTTAACTATATACATACAATAATATGCTAAAGAAAATTGAATTATTTAATATGTTCCTATTTGTTAAATGATATTATACTATATATAATAGTAACAATAAATACTGTATTAAAGATATACAACTGCCAAAAAAATGTAATTAAAACACGTATGTATTAAGGTACAATTTATCTAGAAATAGATTAACATTTACTTTTATAATATAAAAACTCTAAACATTTGTTATAAAAACATACATATATAAAGGAAAAAATATTAATAAAATGTCGTATGTAGACTTAAATATCAATCCAAAAAAATATAATTTTTGGATTGTTTATGGAGTTTCATTCAAAATAAAGTTTAAAAAAATACAAAAAATAACTCGTATTTATAAAAATTTTATATTACAATTTAACAAAAATAGTATTTGTGATTTAGTTGAAGAAAGAATGATTATAAAACAAGAAATTGTTGAGATCTTATTGGAAGATGATTTTTCCAATAAAAATAAATATCTATATAAAACATTGCATATAAAAAGGCGTCAGTTGATAATTTATAATATATTTATAATAAATTACAATTGAATTTGGTATGTATGAGTATGAGAGATGGATAGTTCCAAATAGACGTTTCTCTGTTAATCAATTATCATGAAAATACTTTTAAAATATAACAATATAAAACATTTATAATTAATTGATTTATAATTCAAAACAATTAATATTTATTTTATAATCTATGAGCCTAATCAACTTTTAAAATAAACAGTCGAAAAAATAAATATTCCTATAATCATTTTTTAAGGTTAAAAATACACAGAAAATTCTGCTTTATTATTATTATCAATACTTCAATAGGTAGATATATCAAATGTGTAATGATAAATATTAACAATATTTATTCGTTATCAATACTTATTGTTCTTATTAACAAATTCAAAGTATAATTTAGCAGTTATGTTAAAAATTATAAAAAAATTCTGTTTCAAACATATTAACTAAACATATTATAAACATATTACATACTGGGTGTTTTTTTTAAAGACTTTCCAAAATAACGAATTTTCAGAAAAAATGTTTCAGACAAAAGCTTCATGGTTTCAAGGGGGCTAAATATTGACAATATGAGGTGACCTTAGAAAGGTCACCTTGATGAGTTTTCAGGTTCAACTTTTCTTTTTCAAATCTAAACTTACATTTTTTGTTGCAGATTCGTAATTTAAGAGATAAAATAAACAACTTTTGTTTGAAACATTTTTTTCTGAAAATGTCAATTTTTTATGTTAAGGAGCAAACCGAAGAGAAATTTCTGGATTTTCCATAATTATTTACTCGAAAATTACTAATTTTTAAAAATAATCGCAAGAAGTAAAAAGTGATTAGATCTAAGCAAAAATTCTCACAATTTTTTTTTTATTTGTAATTCAATTATTTTTTTCAAAATTTTAGAATTGTTTCTTTATAAAAAAGTTGCATAAAAATAACAATAAATTTTTTTTTTAATTCTCTGAGAATCTTTGCTTAATTCTAAGCACTTGTAAAATTTTGTTATTTTTCTTAAAAGTTTATAGTTTTCTAGTAAAAAATTATGGAAAATCCAGAAATTTCTCTTTAGTTTGCTCCATATCATAAAAAATTGACATTTTCAGAAAAAATATATCAAAAAAAAGTTGTTTATTTTATCTCTTAAATTAGAAATCTGCAACAAAAAATATTGAACCTGAAACCCCATCAAGGTGACCTTTCTAGGGTAACTCCATAATATCAATATTTAAGCCCCTCGAAACTATGAAACTTTTGTCTGAAACATTTTTTCTAAAAATTCGTTATTTTAGAAATAATCCGCTGGAAAGTCATTAAAAAAACACCCGATATATGAGTTTCATAGAACACACGCATTATTATGTGATTGTGTGTATATTTTTAAACTAATTGTTAAACTCTAAATGTAAGCAAATTAAGCGTAATAAATACACGTCCTCAGCTCGGACAATAATTTATACAACGCACAGTACATTGGAAATACAAAAACCCGCCTATTAAAAATAAATGCATATGTATGACCGCAGAAACAAATGCGCTAAATATTTGTCGACTTTTATACATATGTATACTTGATGTAAACGTATTCAATCTAGAACAATTACATTGTGTATTAATCATAATCATTATCATATACATATAATTAACATGTTTGTACAAATAAAACATTCTATACTTGAATACCTTTGTGCCTCTTTTCAGCAGATTTTTTCAGGTACCTCTTGATTATTTACAATGAAATAATGTTTTATTAATTAATTCAAAACTGAAGTAGTTATTTTTGATTTGATTAAAAAAATAACAAAGTATCAATTTTTATAAAGAAATTCAAATTAAAAAATATGGTACTGGCGCCAGTCTTGGACAATACCCCAATGTTTGATTATTGTTTAACTAAATGTACTAAATTAGATATATTTGTTGATAATTTGATGACAATGGGTGTCAAAATGGTGGACATTTTAACTAATTATTTATTAATTATTATATTATCATAGCATCTACTTTACATTGTTTCAAATTTTACGATTCTTTATTTTATAACTTTTATGTCGTAGTACTTTTCATTTTGTAATCATTAGCAAGTATTCATCATTGGGTACCCATTACTGGTTTTACTTTATCTATTATTGGAGAAAAAATATAAACAAAATAAAAAGCTATAATTTAAAAAACATACTATCTTTGCGGACTTTGGTAATTAAATTGATTTAATAAAGAATTACTTAAAATAAGTGCTACCAAGAGTACCTCATAAAATGCATAGCATATACATTTATTATCACTGATTTAAAATATCTAACAATTTGTCACCTAGCAGATAGCGTTAGCTGGAAGCTAATTTACTTTTGCACGCAAGCAAATTCTTTATAATACCGGGCATAAGACATTCTAGCAGTGAAGGCCCCATCAAAATCGGTTCAGTAGTTTTCCTATCTAATCAGTATAAATAAACATTTTACAGATCGACAAAAATTCTAAAAACTAGATTATTATACAATTTACATTACTTTTTACATTGAATTTTAACTTTTCAATAAAAATAGATTAGGAACACATAATATCGTCAGAAATTATGCACATAAAATAAAACACAAAATACTTAACACATAAAAACGCAACACAAAAACAAACATAAAATTTAATATTAAATTTAACAACAATAACAATATCTATAAACAATCAATTATTCAGATAAAACGACAACACATGCAAAAGCACAAGCACGACATAACCAAATTAAAGCAAGATCGTAAATGGTTCTGCAAGAACATTGCTCGCGATAGTATTTGCACATAGAACAGGTAAATTATAATATCAATACAATATACTTGCATATATAATCGCAGCGGTCGCGATGAGAAAATCCGCGACCCTATCTCTAGTATAAAAATTCCCACAGATGACCCCTTGCTCAATCCTTGCAAAGGGTCATCCGTGCAGCATCTCACAATAATTAGCATTATGCAAAACTTCATACGTGTCTATTGTAAATACGTGAATCAGTTGTTAAAAATGTACTCAGTATACAGTAACTGATTTGCGTTTTTTTGCTTATTGTTGTACTAGTTTTAACGACGTTTAAGTAAGTCCGTTCTAATAAATTTAATTTTTTTAATTTTTACTTTCTTATACCATGTATATGAAATATACATTAGTATAAGTAAGTATAATGAAGCCGATTTTTTTCGAACTCCGGATTTTAACGGAATTATCTATTTTGACCTTCCCTGAATCCATTCTGACTATTTTCGCCATGATGTCTGTGTGTCCGTCTGTCTGTCTGTCTGTCTGTCTGTCTGTCTGTCTGTCTGTCTGTCTGTAAGCGCTGTAACTCATATACGACAAATCGTAGAAGGGTGATATTTTATATTTAAGATTAATTTTTGGCTGGGAAGAAAACGTCCTATTTTTGAAAACGATCTTTCAACCGGATACGGATGTTTACCTACGTCGATTTTTTAATTTTTCGAATTACTCTGAAACAGTGCAAAATAGAGAAAAATGGTCAAGTTAAAAAATGTAGGTAATATCTATATCTATAATTTATGTTCTATTCATTTTTTCGTAAAAACGAATTTTTGAAAGAAAAAATTGATTATAATTCAAATGGTTCATAACAGAGGAGAAATATCTGCCATGAGTGTCATGGGACTTTCTTATACGTATTACAGAGATTGAACAGTGTGTGTATTTGCTGTAGGTAACATAGGACTTTCTTATACGTAATACTGAGAGTGAACTGTGTAGGTGAATCTAAATAATTACATAAAAAAATCCAAAAATTTACAAGAGTAAACATCCGTTTTCAGTGATTACGTTAAAAAAAATCACTTGTTATATAAATATAAAAATATTCATTTTGTTTTTTCTTGTTAGTTTGTTAGAAATGTTTTAATAAACAAAGAATCACGTATACAATTCACTGTTAGGTTAGGTTAGGTATAAGAAAGTCCCGTGGTTCCCAAGGTAGATATTTTAATTTAATATCATTCAGTTTAGGGCTGCATATGAGACGAGATGAAACGAGAGTCAGGTAAGTGGCGTCTCGTTTTGGTTTTTGGAACTGAAGTATCACCTCGATCTCGAATTTTACAATAGACAGTCTCGTCTCAACCCCATCGAGAAAAATCTTAGTCTCGTGTGAATTTTTTTATAAAAAATATTATTTACAATTTTCTTATGTAAAAAAAAAAAATTGAAATATAACGAATCTTACATATTAAATTTTAATTATTGATTTAAAGATATATGTATATAAATTGTAAATTTTTACTAATTATACACAGCCACACAAAAAAATGTGTGAGGCACCAAAAAATCGACCTTTAGGTATAGCATTGTAGTATTAATCGAGCATACAGTCGAAATCAAAATTTTTGGAATTTTCTTCTTACCAGTTTTTTTTTATTTAAGCTTGAATTTTGGGTTAAGGTGGAAATTGACTACTAAACATCAAGTTGATGTTAGATATTTCGAAACTGCTATGAATAAGGTACTTATATTATTTCATAAAAAATAATTTTTTGTTTCACAAATTAATAAATTAATAGCTAAAACTATACTGCCGTGCTTAGGTAATAGGCAGTAACTTATTTTACTGCCTTTTAGTAATTTTGATGCTTTTAGATTTTTCAGACGATTTTCTACATATTAGTCCTAAAAATTAATCATTATAAGAATGTTATTTCAATAGAATATTAATTTTTTAAGTTTATCGAATATATCAAATTAGTTACTTTTCCTGAATATAAAAGCAGTAAAATCATTTTTCAACATAAAAAAGCAGTAACTATCAAATTATACTGCTTTTATCCACTGAAAAATATACGTAAAATATTCACAATTATTCCAAGTTCTTATAAATTCGAAATGAGAGTTTTCAAAAATTATCTACTTCAAATAAATATAACAACACAGTAAATTGTTTTTATTTTATTATTATTTTTTTCATTATAATTTTTCGTTATGTGTTCAATAAAGATTCATTAATGACTGTTTAAGATTTTGTAATTGATACTCATTAGACAAAAATTATTGTATTAATAACTTTTATTATGATCTCAATAAAATACATTGAAATAAAACTGAATTTTTATTCTGCGTTACTGCATTTTACCTCTGATAAAAAACTATTTAAATAAATAAAACAGTGGAAAAAAGCAAAACTTCTGTTATACAGAGTACAAAAGTATTAAACCACATTTTACTGTTTTCAAATTTCCAGAAATAAAAGAAAATAAGTCACTCAATTTAGGCATTTTGATGAATTGTAATCTAAAGTTACACTCAAATGACTTATAACAAGTCATATAACTTATCATTGATCGCGAAATGATATTTATGAAAAAATATATATATTAATTCAGTTTAAAAAAATCAAAAACTTCGAGTTCAGTTTTCTTTGTTTTTTTTACACCTTGCCGCCCTTTACCTAATTGTTAGCACGACAGCATAGATACAGATATAATTCAATCTATGAACATTAATATATGAATTTAATTATAGTTATTTTTTTAATAAACATAATATTATACTTATATCAAAATTTCGTTTCACCAATTATGCGTATATAAAATCTCGTAGTTATTTTAAGCAATAGTATCTATATTACAAGATACAGAAACAGGCAACTGTAAATTCTGGGTTTTCTGCAACAAAATTCTACAAAACCCGTTCGCAAAAACGGCACCCTAATTTTTTGCACAAAGATTACATTTCACAACCCCTTTGGTGGCAATTTAAAGCTGCAGCGGCCATATTTAAAACTGTCTTTTTGCGAAGGGGTTGCGCGTGCAAAGGATGACGCCATAAGGGATAAAACAACCCCTTTGATATCAGAGCTCTAGCTAGCTCGATCAATTTCTGCACGCAGCTTGCACGTTTGCTTGCTTTTTGCAAACGTGCGCTCTCAGCTAAGGTCATTAACACACTCAAACTGTTTCAGATTATTACATTTGATAATGGATGTTTGTATGTCTTATTTAATGAATAAAATAATATGTCTATGACGTTTCTTACGGACAAAAACTTATAAACCTTTTACTAGATTTAATTTTGATAACTATAGAGTAGTAAATGTATCCATTTTATAAACAGATACAAAAATGGACCATTAGTATTTATGTAAATTCGTACCTAACTTGATTTAGATAAATTAGAATTTATTGAACTTTTATTAATTCCTTTGTAATAATTTGTTGCCTTTATAATGGATATTCTTAAGAAAGAAACGAAGCATATATGTACAAAATGTACATGTTTAATTACTTTTTAAATGAAACTAATTGTACTTGTACTTAAGTAGTTTAATAAACACTTATTATATGTACTTAAATACATTTTTTTAGTTATTGTGGTTATGTACTTAAGAATGTGTGTTAATAATTATAATTGCACTTAAAAAGAATTTAGGTAGGTACATAAGTACGTATGTAAATTTACTTAAATATTCTTAAAAGACAATTGTAACTGTCATTGCAATACCTTAAATTTTAGTACAAATGAAAATTTATGTTTGTACTTAAGTAACTAAATATTTTTGTAAAATAATTATCATGAATCAGTAATACCTACTTTATTACTAAATAATAATTTTTCCATGTTATTTTAATGGGAAACAAGACCTCCCCCCCCCCCCTTGCGACACCTCTTAAATTTTAACTACAGGGTAATCCTTTGGCGAGGATTTATTTTAGGGCAAAAACTATGAGAGCAAATTTTTTTTTGATACACCCTAATGTATACATTTTAATGAAATATAAAATAATTGTATTAATATTAAATAAGCACTATAAAATTGAACAGTGTAATCAATTGAGATGTTTGTAAAACACGGGCTAAAAACAACAAAGAAACATTAACAAGTAAACAAATACAAGTACTATTGACGCTTTTACATTTTTAATTAAATTTTATCTTTCTATCTAAGTGCTGCCTACTATACAGTAAAAAATAATTACCGTTCATTTACTTTTACGATTATTACCGCAAAAATACATTACCTTATCTGAATACAGGGCATATACACCGTTGATGAGAATTAAAAACGATATTAATAAACTAAATATAGAAACTAACAGATATGCAATTTTATTCTCATACTCAGGTATTTTTGCAAGCGTTAACATTTCCACATTCATGATTCTTGGTTTCTGGGTTTAAGATCCATAAACCAAAAACAACTTTACTTAAACACAGCACCTAAACTCATATAGATATTCAAAATTAAACTTTTTTTTATTGAATTTATCTATAAGAATAGTAATTTCCATATGTACTGTACACCCAAATAATATAACAGGGTAACAATGAAAAGTGTAATTATTAATTTAATAATATAAACAAATATTCGTTTTGATGTTCGTATTTAAAAAAAAATAAAAAACTATAGTATATATGTATATATATTAGTATATAGGTACGTATAAGACAGCCAAATTCTAACCGACTTGGGGAAACCCCAGTCGTACAATTTAGAAGCTTTTTAAAGCTTTAGTCAATTTCACTTGCTCGTAAAGTCGGGCTCCTCTTCAAGATTTGAAATCCGCTGTGAGTCAGACGAAACTTTTAGAAAAGATAATTTAAAATACCCCTCTCTTCCTCTTCAAGAAATAAATACGAACAATGATTGGGTCAAACGAAAAAAATATTTTTTTAAATGAAATAAAAGAAAACTTGGTTCACACTATTATTTACTTGATGCATCGAATCAATTTATTAATTTGAATAATTCGTAGTTTTTCTAAATAATTTTTAACTTGATCGTATTATAAAGCAAATTAATGTCGATCAAAGAAATATTTATTTGGCCCTAATATGAAATTATTGGCTGCTGCACAAATACTTTATTTACTTGAATCAATTAATATTTATTTGTTCTCAGTAATTTTTACTTTCTTATTTTATTATTTTTCGAAATCCGAATTTTGATGGAATTATCCATTTTGACCTTCCCTGAATCCATTCTGACTATTTTCGCCATGATGTCTGTGTGTCTGTCTGTCTACAAACGCTGTAACTCAAATACGAAAAATCGTAGAAGGGTGAAATTTTATATTTTAGATTAATTTTTGTCTGGGAAGAAAACGTTATATTTTTGAAAACAATCTTTCAACCGGATACGGATGTTTACCTACGTCGATTTTTGAATTTTTCTAATTACTCTGAAACAGTGCGAAATAGAGAATAATGGACAAGTTAAAATAATAATATCTATACCTAATATCTATAATTTATGCTCTATTCATTTTTTCGTAAAAACGAATTTTTGAAAAAAAAATTTATTATAATTCATAACAGAGGAGAAATTCTGCCATGAGTGTCATGGGACTTTCTTATACGTATTGCAGAGATTGAACAGTGTGTGTGTTTGCAATAGGTATCATGGGACTTTCTTATACGTAATACTGAGAGTGAACAGTGTAGGTGAATCTAAATAATTATATAAAAAAATGTATGGATAATAAATAATACCTATATAATAACATACTCAACATTTTTTTTCTAAAACACTTTTTTTCTTATTTCAAAAATTTACAAGAGTAAACATCCGTTTTCAGTTATTACGTTAGGATTACGTATAAGAAAGTCCCGTGGTTCCCAAGGCAGATTTTTTTTCAGTATCGTATTTCACTAAGTCTGTTAAACGCCGTCAACATATATGTATGTATGTACATCGTTTAATTTATTCCTTCGCATTTAACAACTCTATGTTTATACATGCTATTCCTCTTCGCCGACCCTCGCAGAAATTCAGCGGCAAAAAACTGACGGATCTGTTTCGTAGAAATAACAAAAAATACCATCAAAGTGTACCCGCCCTTGATTACCATCATTTAATTGGAAGAGCACACATGCACTTATACTATCAGACGAAACCACAAAGAATCCTATCAACTATTTCGATTGCGATTGTACTGTTTTTCTTACATGCACGGATATTTATTTGTTTTAAAAGGGGGGTTCAATTAATTGTTTTAAATTAATTGTATACGGCTATTGTGAATTTAAATGTTTATCTTTAATTGGTTTTATAGTTTAGAATGCGAAATATTCCCTGTGTTTTCGGAATTTACTATTTTTGTTAAATATATATTTATTAATTTATTAAACGAGTCGTTTAGAATTTAAAATTAAAAACTTATTCACAAAACTATTACGAAAAATTTGTTATGATGCAAGAAACTATAAAATGATCTATTGACTTTTTTTCGAATCTAAAAAATGCTTTATTGATACCATTTTTAATTCTAAATTGTTTAAAAGATACAAGTGTATTATAAAAATGAATTGCTAGTTTTTAGTTTTTAGTTATAAAAACTGTAAATTAGCTGTAGTCGGGTCACTCAAGCCCATATTGTTTAATTCTCCTGATATTTGCGGGAACATTGTTAAAATGTTTTTATTTTTCCTTAAAAACTAACAAAAATATTTATAGGTAATATATATTATAAAAAGATCATTATAAATATATGTATGTATGTACTTCTTTTTCACAACATTAATTATTATTTCAGAATATTTGTTAACTAATTTATTCGTATATAATCAGTTGACTTGATACCTTTCTTTTTCATATCATCTATTTAAAAAATTACTGATTTATTACAAAAAAAATTACACACACAATTAAAATAAGTATATTATTGTTTAATATATAAAACTGACACAAGGAACAACTGATGGGCGGGGTGTTAATATTTTAAGCGTCAAATTTTATGCCAACGTTTCGTAATTTTTTTTATAAAAACACATAAAAATCAAAATAAATTTACAATAGCTAGAATTAAAATACATATTTCATACAAAAACAATTGAGTTTATTTGAAACAAGTCCTTTTATAAATTCTAAATAAAAGTAAAATATAATAGTAGTACAGAATTTAAATTGCTACAGTGTATAGAATTTAAAACAGTAATGAAGGTATTCTTCCGTTCTATAAAATTCTCTTGAATTCGTTAAAACAAATGATTCCCATTCACCCGAGATCGTTAACTTTACGAAAGGGAGCTGGAGATGGTTGAAAAATGAGAAAGTTCCAGGGTAGCTCTCACCCTCGCAAAACCACGAACAACATGGCGGACTGGAATTATATCCACAGAGTCATATACGCTATTGTACTAGACTGTCACATGTGTGGAACTAGGTACTCGATATACATACATATTATGATGTACTATGGGCTTCAGAAGTTGTCTGCTACCGTAAAGGTCAGAATCGCTTACAACAGATTCAAAAATATTAAGACAAATATCATTCTTATATAGTTACATCATTTTAAATAAAAACACAAATATACGTTCATTTCATTAATAAATTTTATATCAAGTTTAGCATATTTAAATACTAAAATTCGGAATATCAAATATTTATTACCACAAAATTTACGTATACAATTTTTAATAGATTACATAATAATTTAATCGCACAAATATATATGATTACTATAAACGAAGAGTACTTCTTTATCTAGCAAATGAATTTCAAAATTTCTTTCTTTGTTTGGTACATGAAGAAATGATTTAAATATTATAATAATCAAATAGGAGGAGCTTACTAAGTTTGTGATAAGCGAATTTAAATAAAAATTGGACGACCACTTCTACATTTAACTGTACGTACACAGCACACATACCTTAATAAATCAAATATATGTATAATCATATTTCTGTTTTTAATAGGTTTTTGTAATATTACATATTTTACCTATAATTTTTTAGGTAAGAATTGTAATATTTGATACGGGATTTCAAAAATTTTAACGAAAATTAAATTCGACTAGCTTTTTTAAAGTTATTAAGTTATAAAATTATTAAAAGTTCCAAAAACCTTAAATCTATTACAATATATATCAAAATATGTATATATTTCACGTTTTATATGTATTTAATACGTTATCAAATAATTTCCCCATGTTTGTTACCTTTTCACCGATAAACTGCTGAACCGATCTTGATAAAATTTGGTAGAGAGATAGCTTGCATCCTGTGGAATGACATGGACTACTTTATATCTCGAAAAAATTATTATATAAAAAAATCCACACAAACGAAGTTGCGAACAGCGGATAGTAATATATGTATAGGTATAAGTTTAACTATATGCTAAGATAGTTTTTTGAGTCATTGAATATTTTTTAATATTCCTCTTCATCTCATTTTATTTTAAATGGAACACATTTAAATAGTTCCGATTAATTTTTACCAAATCAGACAATTAAACAAATCTAATAACAACTGTAATATTATAGTAATTATAATAATAAAATGGTTAGCTCGAATTTAAATAAACGACCTATTTACTTTGAGTATGCTACTTTGTTATTTCATATAAAACATATTGGATACTCTATAATAAACAAAGAGTTATAAAATTCATTCTCTTCATTTAAAATACACATATACACGTATAAAATTACTCGTGAAGCAGAAAATTGGTTTTTTATTACAAGTGTCATGGTACAGGTGTTACACAAGAATTTAATTGTACTTTATATTGGGTATACGGATCCTTGATGGTGTACCTTTTTGTGTAAATAAATAAAGAGAGTGTAATATACTGATACCGGTTTTAAGAAACGAAAATACAACTGTGAAAAATATTATATAATATAAATACTTGTATATCATTAAGTAAATGTATTTTTTAATAATTATCTAGTAGAACACTAAATGATACTTAAAATTAATAGAAATTTTAACAGAATACAAAAATTTTATTAAATTCATTTCAAGTCCAAAATCTCTTAATAATAATGTTAAATGTCTTAAAATGTTAATTTTTTTAAATTATTTATTTTATTATGTATTAAAAAATATATATTTTTTAAATTCATTTTGATATAATAATTTTGATAGCACCATCTGCTCTTTCTCTTTAAGTCTTTAAATTTTTGTTCGAAATATTTTTGTTTTTTGGAAATATTCGCTTGGGACAATTAAAATAGAACATTCTATGTGTGTCTATAAACCTTACTTCAAATACTTTTAAATATAAAAATAAAGTACTTCTTCCTTCAGTACTTTTAGATCATAGTACCTACATAAATTTTACAAATAAAGTTCTTAAAATACTTCACATTTAAAACCAACTTGAATTACTTACTTTAAGAACTTATATTTAAAAATAACAAAGATTACTTCGTACTTCAAGTACTTTCACTGAGTACTTGTGATAGTTCTGTTCTTATATTCATATCCAGGATCCATGGAATTATGTGGATGGGTTGGAATTAATATTCAAAGAACATTTCAAGAATTTTTTATATAGATATTAATACTTTTAAAAATATCGGTATTGAGAACAATACATGACTTTTCTTTAATCTTTTTAAATAATTTTTAATATATAAAAAATTTAATGAGATTTGTCAGAAATAAAACTCAGCTTTGTATTATAAATATTAATTTTCTAAAATCCTAATGTCAAAAACATAATACACATTCGTAGAATAACTAATTTGACAATTAGAATTTAGTTGCAACATGAATTAGTATCAATTAGTATTTAAAATTCAAATTTTGAAAATAGTTTTCACCCCTTCAATAGCTGTTTAAGCACGCGTACAAAAAATAAATGTCCTTTAGGTTCAATTGAACTACAAATTAATGTACCAAGTCTTATCAAAATTAGTGAGATAATATTTCATAATACTCACAACGTTCACTTTTTAGACGATAATAGTTACAAAATTTCAAATATTTCTAAAACCCCTAACCCGATTAGCACCAAAATCAATAAGTCTGATGACAAATATAAAAATAATTCAGATCGGTACATTTTTACAGTATAGTTATCGTGAACGAAAGAAAATTTTACATCGAAACACACACACAGCAAACGCACAGCCGCCATGCGGAAATCAACTTTTCTTTAAGTTTTGAAGGTAGTACAGTCAGAATCTGCTCTTATCTCGGACACGATTTTTCGACGGTATTACAATACTTTAATTTCTTTCAGAACATGGAAGTAAAAAATCACATTTTCAGTGATATGCAAGCATATTAATCTATAATCAGTTTTTCCTAATTAAATATGTATTACAAATTATATAATATACATTGAATACAACACCACAATTATCGAGTGTGGTTATTTTCACACTATATCTCAAATAAACATTTAATTGTTACATTAAACCTAAAGGTTTGTATTTTGCTACAAAACAAACATAATATAAATTAACTACCTTCATATCACAGGGATATTTAAATCCACCAATCATTTTCAATACAAGTGGTTAATTGTTTTACTGTTTCCAAAACATTCGTTTACCTACCTATTAGACATATGTTTAAATTCACAAATGCGTAATTACCTTCTATATTTTCTATTAATTTCATTTACCTGTGTGTTTATTTATAAATTATTTTGAATTCAATAAAAAAAGGTTAAGATATAAAAATCTAACGAAAATCATTTTTTAATACATAATATCTGAGAAACAGATTGAATACAAATAAATTATTTTTAATATTTTTAGTTATTCAGAAGTCGAAATGACTAATTCCACTTATTAACCGATTTAAATAACATTGAATTTTAATAGCATTAGTTGTGTCAATATGTAAAAAAAATTTATGAATTTCTTGAAAATTTCACTGATCATAAATATGTAAATAAATTATCTTCTTTAAAATTAGCAACATTGTATCATATATGGCAATAAAAATTAACATATAGCGTGTCGAAAAATATTTAATATTTTGGTTAAAGGTATAAAAATATTTTTTCTTTCGATTCACACAGAAAAATAAATGTTTAATATAAAAATTTCTGGAAAAATGATTATGCAACAGTGTATAACCAAAGGACAGTAATTGCAATTCAGATAATTTGTAAATTTTACTAACAATAAGCTATATTGTAAAAATTACCATTTTACACTTTACATTTTACTATATTTTCATTTAAAAATTTTTCCAAAATACTGATCTCTCCCTCAATTACCTAATCCACCACAGTCATTTTTATTGTACATTTTTTTCGTGTAGGGGAGATTGGGGCAGTTACGAACACCTAAGGGAAAATCAAATAAAAATTAAAAACTCAGTAAGAAACCAATATATGTATTGTTTATTATTATTATGTGTATAATATTGTATAATCTATTAGTTATAAATTTTATGTATCAATTTTAATGAAATACATATAAGAACAAAATTAACATAAAAAAAACCTTTAGTGTTCGTACTGGAAAAACGGAGAAACTGTGGTTTCTTAGTCACTTAAACTAAAAATATACACCTTAACCAAAATAAAACACTCGACACGTGTTTCGACTTCACAAGAAGTCCTCGTCAGGAGCCTAACAGTTCCAGACTGTTATTGTGGTTAAGGTGTATATTTTTAGTTTAAGTTTGGTGATTACTCGACTAGCATGGGGTAATCACGAACAGTGAGATAATTAAACCTAATTGGTACAAAAGTCGCAGCGAAAGCCTCTGGATGTACTAGTCTTATATTTTTCATTACAATAACAAAAATATTTATTTTCTTTATTGATATCTTCGTTTCTTCTTTTTTTGTACTTCATCAGTTTTCTTCATTTGGTTAGTTTTTTTAATTACTGTGATTCCTCGCACTTTTTCTAGTTTTAGCTTTGATCAGTCTTTTTTATAACATTCAGAATAACCCCATTTAATTCGTTCGTCATTACCCCCACGAACTTGAAAAAAAGCAGAAAAAATATTTATTTATAAAATACTGGACAATTATCTTTTCTTAATAAATCCAGTAAAAAGTAACAATTAGTTATATATTGGTAAGTGAATTACTAATAGAGCTTATGTATGTATAAATTTTATAAAATATTGGTGTGTTTTTAATATCTAAAAACAACATTTTCAATATCCTGTAATTCCAGGAACTGCGAAATGTTTATAGTACAAATTAATATTTTCCCTGTATAGGTACAATCCAAAATCATAAAGAATGGAAAACAACATAATAAAACAAATAATTAAATCACTCAGTTGCCAATGCGACTAATTGTAAATCCTGTTTTTGTCGATTTGATAATTTTATAAAATACAGTAAAACTCTTTTCGAACCCACCTTACACGACCATTAATGTATTTTTACATGTTATTTGATAAAAATAAAGTAATAGCTGGCCAGTGTTTTATTATTTCCAGAAAACCAAGAAATTTATTTAAATATTTTGAATTTTTGCAAATTAATTAATTAATGCAAATAATTCTAATTTTCCGATTAGTAAGTGGATATTTTTTACTTTAGTCATCCATATATATATTCAAAAATGTATAATTAATAATAAGTAAGTCCAGAAAAATACTAAAATCGTTATTTATTATATGAGTAATTACCTACCTATAGAAACGTTTTTAATTTTTCTACATTTCAACTTATTACTCCTTTTCCAGTTAACTTTATTACAAACCCTTTTTATAAACAAAAAGTCTAATACACTACGATATACATGCATACAATTTATTTTTAAAGTACCATCTATTAAAGCAAATACGTTAATAATTATATTAAAACCATATTAGACAAAAAAGATGCATAACAAAAGCTTTATGTGTTCATCGTCCAGCGTGAAGTTAGCTGTACATAGCTCTGCTACACTCCGGCTACCCTTTAGAAACATTATACGCAAGAAGACTTTTTAATCAATATTCGCGTAACGTTATTAAAATGTATGAAGGCGCGCACACACACACAAACATGCATACACACACACACACACACGCACGCACATGCAGGACTTTTCAACATCGGGGAAACAATTAAATGTAAATATCGTTTTACGTTGTTATTATTATTAGTTGTATTAATGAGTGTCCAGTAGGGTATTTAGAATATAAGGGGTTTGAATTAATTTTAATTTATGCGAAAATTGAAATTTACCGAGAGTAGTACCTATTAGGTAAAAGGCAGTAAGGTGTAAAAAATAAAAACGAAGAAAACTCGAAGTTTTTGATTTTTTTAAACTGAATTTATAATTTTTGTTTATAAAATTTATTTAGCGACCAATGATAAATTACATGTCATTTGAGTGTAATTTTAGATTAAAATTCATAATAATGCCTAGATTGAGTGCCTTATTGTATTATATTTTAAATTTCTGGAAATTTTAAAGCAGTAAGATGTGTTTTACTGCCTTTGTACTCTGTAAAACAGAAGTACTGCTTTTTTCCACTGTTTTAATTATTTAAATAGTTTTTTTGGTCAGAGGTAAAACGCAGTAACGCAGAATAAAAATTCAGTTTTATTTCAATGTTTTTTATTGAGATCAAAATAAAGATTAGTGATACAATAGCCTTTGTCTAATGAGTATGAAAAAAAAAATTGTTTAAAACAATTTACTGTATTATTTATTTGATTGTGAATATTGTACGTATATTTTTCAGTGCGGATAAAAGCTGTATAATTTAAAAGCTACTGCTTCTTTATGTTGAAAATGATTTTACTACTTTTATATTCAGGAAAAGTATATAATATGATATATTCAATAAACTTAAAAAAATAGTATTGTAGGGTCAATCCATATGAAATGGTCCAAAATTAAATTAAATGGTTGCTTGACCATTCTAAAAAAAATTGTTTTTTTGTGTGTAATTATCCTAACATGCTGATAGTTCGAAATTACCATTATTTTAATTTTATTAATAAAATTAAAATAATAATAAGCTAGGATAATTACACACAAAAAAACATTTTTTTTAGAATGATCGAGCAACCAGTGCTGGACCACTTTATATGGATTGACCCTCAACTGAAATAACTTTCTTAATGATTAATTTTATGACTAATATGTAGAAAATCATCTGAAAAAACTAATAGTATCAAAATTACTAAAGGCAGTAAAGTTATTTTATTGCCTTTTAGCTAAGCACAACAGTATGGTTCTACAACTATAAATGTAATCTACAGTCTATATAGATTGTTTTTGTATTATAATCGTCGTGTTGTTGGTATAGTCATTTTTCAACTAGTAGTTTTCTCAATGTGATTTTAAACATATTGTTTACAAATTAATGTTAATGTTTACATGTTCTCTACACCAACATGTAAAAAAACTTTACTGACTATAGGTACCATAAGGACAAAAATATTTATTTTTTAATATCCTTTATTGCCAAAGTAGATATATATAATTTATAAAAAATATTAAAATATGGCCTTTTTTAATAAACCAAGTTTAATTAACACTAGAAGCCAGATTTTCTATATTTTTATAATTGAGAGCTTCTTTCAAAATATCACAATTTAATTTTTTATAGAAAGGGAAATTACATTCACATTTATTTAATTTTTTAACAATAATAATCAATCCTAGCCTGGATAATTAATGCATTCATTCAGTTAATAATTATACTGGAATAATTATTTAACTAGCACTGACTCTATTAATTATTTAATATGTAAATTAATAGTAATTTGGAAATTGTATAATAGTTTGATTGTTTTACTTTTTTTTATTTCGATATTACACGCTATAGCAAATAGATAATGTGCATATAGAACTCTATTTTGGGAATTTAAATTAAGCATAAATTATAAATAAGATAGGGAATTAAATAATATAGATTATTTTCATCGGAATTCCACTACATAAATAAATATATAATATTAAACAATGCAATTTTTATTTCATCTATTAATATTTGAACAAATTGAAACGCGAAGTTTTCAGCAACGAAAAAAAAAATAACAAATATAAAAAATAACTAAAAATATATATTAGAGAACCCAAACTAAAGGACCCAATATTGTCCATTTAGTTTCAATAAACCAATGCATATAAAGAGTTTCAACATCTACAGTGCTCTGGAATTCAGGCTTGCCAAAAGGGAGCTCTATTTTATCGTGCATTAAGATTCATAAAGCTTTTTAGGGTAGTGGCCACATTTTTACCGGTCGACTATTATTCACAAAGCTCCGCCCAACTCATTTGAAACCTGGAGAGGGACGTTTTTCATTTCAGTCAAGGGAAGGGGAATAATGACTCCACCTTTTTTCAGGACACTTTTTAAAATACATCGCACATTTGGATTTTGGATACAAAAACAAACACATCCCTGCAATGCTAGATAGGGGATGAAATATTCAACAGTAAAAAGGGATGATGATAATATAAAATGAGTTTCACTTTTCATCGTATTAACATTATATACTAACGATAAATAAATAATTAAAAAACGTGCAACGTTTCTAAAAAAAAGTTACAAACATTTATAGCATATATTAAATATCATATTTCCTCTACAAACGTAGATATTAAGAACTTTGTCTTACTCTCGACATAGAAATTCATAATAATCTCTCCTTTTCTAAATTTCCCCTACATTAAAATCTGCATCTCAGTTTGACAAAATATAATTGCTACTGAGAGAGAAGCATGAGCTTAGAAATATCTCCAAACTTTAAAATAAGAAAGGGTTAAGGAGTGGGGTAAAGGAAAGAATCTAGTAATTCTGGAGGGGATAGTGCTGTTGGAGTGGGGGAAATATTCTACGATTGTGAGGGGAAGTTGAAAAAGTACACGTGCTCTTGGTAGGAGAAACTAAGTGGGGTAATGTTTTCTCCCTCTCTTGAGGAAATATTGATTATAAAGTGGGGGAATCGTGTATGCTAGCGCTTGCGGAATTTTTATGAACTAAAAATTCTGGTTTCGCTACTGTTGCAAGAGATGGCGCCACGGATACTTTTTAAATATTTTTTTTATGCTAAACAGTTTTTATCGAGAAGTTTGTATTAGTTAGGTTGTGATTTATATTTATAAATATAACACTGTCAAAAAGAATACACCACTGTCTGTTAAATCTTTTAAAATTTTGTTTAAAAAAATCCAGTATATGTAAACTAAAATATGATATTTAAATAAAACGAATTCGCAGAAACAATTAATAATTTTTAGTTAAAATCAATTTATTTATTATTAAAAATTATTATTTAAAAAAAATTCCTTATAATCTCAAATAATTTTCTAAAATTATACGTTAGTTACTAGAAAATCTTAGTAAATTTATTTACTTAGTGTAGTTAATATATGTATATAATAAATCCTCGCAATTAACTGTAATAAGTACAAAATAAAACAATTTTCTTACGCTTCAAGATTTAATGAAGCCACTTTCTAGGTATAATTGCAGAGCAAAGTTTTTCGAAAGAAAATACAATTAAATTAAATGGAAACTTATATTACAATTACAGCACGATTTTAGTAAAAATTATTGTATGAGGGCGAAGGGGGGGGGGGAGGGGGGGGGGGCGATAAGAATTGTGATCGAAAATTGAGTCTCAAATACTAAAAGGTTGAAAAACGCTTATTTACATACTTATAACTAACAATAAAAAAATGTTAGTAAAACCAATGTTTTATAAACACTACATTTTACCCGGGAAACGATTTTAGATCTGAAATGATCAAATCAGATCTTGATAGATCCACATTTTGAGACAACATCATATTTTTTTACAGTGACGTAGCTAAGAAAACGTAGACCTGTAGTCTCCCTAAACTTCCATTATATGCAATGTTGTGTTCTCGTTATTAATAAAAATAAATATTTGTTTGAATAAAAACTTCTATTAATCAAAACTTATCTACAAACCACGTCTTGTTTTACTCTGAAATTATTTCGTCCAAATTAATATTTTCAGTATTTCAGTATATTCATGTTCTATAGGTACTATAAGTATACACCAACGGCCGTAAGATGGGATTGTGGCAACGTGCTTTTTAAATAAGATTTTTTATTAATTTATTTGTGTAATTTTTATTTTATTAATAATTTTTTTTATGCGTACCTATATGTATTTTTTCTGACTTTCGGGGGGCCCCCTTCGTGCAAGTCCTTTTTTTACGCCACTGTTTTTTCACTGGTTTTTGATCTGATAGAGACCTGCAAAGATCTACAACTACCTACAAAGATCTCTAAAGATCGGTGTATTGTAGATCATGATGGAGATTGAAACGTTGAAAATTCATTAATTTTGTAAATTATTGTAGATCGTTATAGATCTTTATAAATCGATGTAGATCTATGCGGATCTCCACAGATCAAAAACTAGTTGTAGTATAGTTTTATCTCAAAATGCAAATCTATCTAATTTGATCACTTATCACTTCAAATCTAAAATTTTTTCCCGAGTAATTAAAAAAACTATTTATTTTAAGATAACGAACCAATCATAATAGAAATATGTTAAATATTAAATTATTTTTTTTCTTTTAGAACTACTGAAAAATTTTCCACTAATCGATGATTAAAATTATATTGATTTAATATTTTTTTAAGTTAACCCGTCAAGTATCAATCATACAATCAAATTACGGTACACTATTTCTCCCGCGCAATTTCATTTTCGTTCCCCGGGGATAGTTTCATTATAATGAGAGAGCAACTTGTCCTAACAGTACCTATAATCCTTGCAGAAGCCCTTAAGCGGCGTGCGGTTATCTGCAGCAAAAACAGTGAAGGCTATTTGCGCACCGCTCATCTAGCGCCCCGTAATCTGCAGACCAAACAATGTGCTCTTGTTGTGCTATGACCCTGAGATATTGTACTCCCTGGCTCGATTGTCTTATTCACCAAACGTATGTCTGCGTAATGTTTACACTGATTATCAAAATTATATCTCGAATAAAAGGAAAACATATTTTATCTCAATTTATACTGTTAAATATTTTAATGAAAATAATTCATAAATTTTAAATAAGTCAATAGTATTTTGTTTTAAACTTTAATAAAGAAAATTCACTTATTTAAATTTTGTTTGTTTTTTCAAAATACACCAATCACACGTCTATATTCTATATGAGCCGTTTATTTTGAAAGTGGCCTAACTCCATTTATGTTTAATCTGAGATATTAAAGAGTTTGCGTTTCAATAAAATTAAAAATATACGTGTAAGATATCAATGTGCCACATTGATTAAGTGTTTCTAAGGGAGTTAAATTTATAATTACTTTTAAAATAACCGCAATTATTAAATGAATAATATGTGGTTTTTACCACAAATGGAGTTAAGCCACTTTCAAAATCAACAATTACATTTGTTATTAATTTAAAAGAACTCAACTCCATTTGTTGTTAGTTTAAAAAACCGCGCCATGGTCATTTTTGAACTTTTTTTGAAAAATTCGCGCCAATCGGACAATTATCAATATTTCCGGTTTTCCGTACGAGGGGACCTTCCTGGCGTGATTCCTGACAATATGCATTTTTATTTTTTTCGATACGACCTTTCGTTCTCGAGTTATGTGGCCACTCGTTTACCTACTCATTTTTGTGAAGCCATTTTGTGGGCTCTGAGAGGGGGGGGGGGATAAAAATACATAGAAAGAAAATTACGTCTACTTTTACGTAAAAAAAACCCGAGTTGATAAATTGAAAAATGACTGCATGAGCTACAGCGGTTTAAAAAATCGTTATTTTTTTATTGCTATGGATTTTTAGAGAAAATATTTGGTACAAAAGTTTCAGGATTTAGAGGGGCAAAATCAATGGATGTGACAATTTTTTGAAGATTCGTATTTTGCAGAAAAAAAGAAATAACTTTTGTTTGAAAAGTTTTATAAAAAATTTCGATTTTAACATTTTTATTTTATTTTAACATTAAAAAAAAAAATTGATTTAAAAAATTTTGAAATTATAAAAAAATTATTTTTTTAAACTGCATTTTTTCTCAAACATTTAAGATAATAATTTCAAAATTTTTGATCACAAAAATATTTTTTTGATGTAAATTTTTTTTTAAATTACGTTAAAATTAAAGTTTTAAAAAAACTTTTCAGACAAAAGTTATTTTTATTTAAGTTTCTATTTAAAAAAAAAATTCTGACCCCAAAATGACCTTAAAACCTCCACTAAAGGTCAAAATTGTTACCTTCATTGGGTTTCTCCGCCAAATCCTAAAACTTTTGTACCATATACCTATTTTCTGTAGAAAGCTTTAGTTTTTCAGCTATTGTTAACAACATTATTATTAATGAAGTGGAGTTAGGCCACTTTCAAAATAAACTTTTTAACTCTAAATTAAGTGTGAAAATTAATGTGTTCAAAATTTTTTTCTCCTTTGAATATATTTACCCATAAATTGTTTATGATAGTTTACTTCTAATTATACACGTTACTACAGTCAACAAAAAAAAATTGAAAAATGGAGTTAGGCCACTTTCAAAATAAACGGCTCATATATTTATCTAAAGACTATACAACATTTCTAAATTACCCAATGTTAAATATACTATGGCTTAATTATCTTGATATACACTGTTTACCTTCTTCTAAAGCAAGTCTGCATAATTAGTTTCGCCTACAACAATATTTTTAATTTTCCATGTAAAATTTATTTTTAAAAAAATTATCTCATAATTAATTTTTATTAAAAAACACTTTCATTTTTTCATTTTCGTAGCATGTCGAGATTAACTGTTGGAGTGATTAACATTACATTTTGTATTAACGAGTACTGGATAAAAGAGGTACTTTTCAAAAAAGGTACTTTGAACGTCTCCCACCTATTTTCGTTATAAATATTATTACATACGTATGTAATAATGTACCTAAATTATAAAAATTAAAATAAAATACATGCTCGTGTTAATGTAAATCAGAGGTTCTCAAAGTGTGGGTCGTGAGAAAAATCTAAAAATAAGAAAAAGGAAGAAAAGCATAATGGGGAATTTTCGATATTCACATAAAAATATCTAATTCATAATTTTCTATTTTTATTAAACGTTATTATTTAATTATACGAATAAAATGTAAGTAAGTGTTTTATTAATTTAATAATTTATAATGTAACGCCATCTATCGACAGTGTTTCATGCAAAATTGATTTACTTTATTAACATATCTTAATTAAATGTATAAAGGGGTTACATCTAATCGCCACTTCGGAAAATGAGACTTTTAGTAGGATTTTTTTTTAGAATAATAAAAAAACTTGGAGGGTTCATTGTACATGTCTCAGAACATAGAAAAAAATATTCTAACGAAATATAGAACAAAATGGTGACTTTAGCGTTGCTACACTGAGTGCATCATTTTTGTTATATGCTCCACTGCGGAAAACAGAATGATCCATGGATCAACATCCAGAACAAACAAAAAATTTTCGTTATTCACATGAGTTTTCCCATCGAAGTACTTACGATTATTAAAAAATATTGATTTTTTTACGATAAAAACGACCTTAAATTGTTTATAAAAACCGTAATTGTTAGCCAATCGTAAAATCTGTAATGTAAAATCTATCTAAAAAGTTACAGTTAAAATTTCAAGTCGATCGGATGGAACATGGCCAAGATACGTTTTCCGCAGTTTTTAAAAACATGGTTTATCGATAAAAAAGAAATTAAAGTTTGAAAACATCGACGTTAGTTCTAACTTTTTTTCAAGACTATGTCGATTTGGCGGTTTTCGGTTGCTTATTTTGCTTCTGTTTTAGTTTCAGACTGAATAATGGTGCCCCTTTACATTACCATATACTCATTATCACTCATTTTTCATCACATTCACCATTTAGGTTGTTTCGTTCGTTCAGACACTTTAGAAAATGAGCTCCAAAAATTAAAAAAAAAATTCGCTTATAATTCCTTTTGAATATCATTTTTAAGATGTGTATACATCATTTAAGCTACCTTCTATTTTAACATAGATTGTGATTATTTTTCTTGTTATGGATCTTGGCTTCTGGGTGTAAGCCGCGTCGGTTTGGTCGTGATATCGACATCTTCAGGGCTCTCTTAAGAAGCTTCTTAAGAGAGCCCTGAAGATGTCCACTGCAATGTGTGACGAAACGTTGGCCGATAACACGACCAAACCGACGCGGCTTACACCCAGAAGCCAAGATTCATATCAAGATCACCGCGGAAGCCTCAAGACTTGTATTATTCTTCTTCATTGTGCATATCTTATTTTGCGTATACAAGGCTAGTAGTTACTAATGATATTATAATTTTACAATATATAATTCCATCCGGACGAATCCAATTCACATAATAATGATGTACATCCCTGATATATATTATCATCATCTAGTAAATAAACTGTGAATCTCTCTAATACTCAACCAAACCACCCACCTTCTAACTTCTAGGTCCGCACGAACTAATGATCGCATAAGGTCTAAAATGGCGGCTACATAGGAATCTATGGGCTTTGTCTAATAGCTCCAACATAGCTCCGGGAGCTAGAGCACAAACGGTCGGTCAGTGGGTTGAGTAGTGGGTACAGGCAACTCACGGAGCGTGGCGGAGGTTGTGTGGGGTAAGGGGGTGGAAGCACACAGTCGTTAGTGAAGTGAGCCGATGATGATCTTGCGTTAATAACGCGAAACAGATATTCCCTTATCTAGGAGACTATAACGTGCAGAGGCGACCGAATGGGACAAAGATACGGGTATGTCGTTAAATTTTAGTGCCCTATATACTTAGACTATGACATTTTGTTCGGGAGATGAGGCACGCTGTGAAATATTCACATATAAGATTAATCGATGCTGCTGTGATGGCGGTGAATGTATCAAATAACAAATATTATCATAGGGATAAATTCTCTGTCATTATGGACTTGCGTGTTGTTATACACGGAGAAAAATATTTCATATCACTCAATTTTTAAAGAAATAATAGATACTATTTGATTCAGTATTCTTAAAACTTTTTTCTTTGTAATTTTTCCATATTAATAATAATATACATAGTAAAGCAGGGCTGGCCAACTCGCGGCCCACGACTCTCTTATGTGCGGCCCGCGGCCACATACAAACAAATTATGTTTTTATAATGTTTCAGGTGTTTCAGAATGGAATGACTGAGGTTGGTTTTGATTTCCCATTGATTATAATATAATAAAAATTGGAATTTGAAATATTTTTGTGAATTAATAAAACTATTATTTATTAGTACTTTAAATACTTGATACCATACAGATATATTTTGCTGTTGATATTTTTTTTTAAACTATGATTGAACACTTGCTTGTTTTTCCCTTCCGATCGTATGAGACAAATTGCAACCCTTTATCTGTGACGGGGCGAAATATTGAGATTTTTTTTCGCTATTTACTATACAAAATCGTAAATATCTCGGTTTCTATGAGAGGTAGTGGATAATTTTGTCCCTAAAACTCCACACCGGATCAAATAATATCAATTACTAACCTTCATCTGTGACAGGGGGCGAAATATTAAAGGTCGACTATATGTATAAAATCCTATAAAAATTAGCTTTTTTATGCAAATAGATTTAAGAGTTAAGGGATGGGGGATGGGGGTAAAAGTAATTATTATATCTTGACCTGAAACGGAAAGATCAATTTAAAATTTTGAAATCGGAGAACAATAAATCTTTTTGTCTCATTTTTAAACGATCACAAAGCTCAATATCAAATAAATAAACGTAATAACTGCTTATAAATAAATAAATAAATGAAACTTTTTGTTTTCTAAAAATACTATAATGTTCCTAAATTATTTACAAAATTAAAGAATATATTTTTAAAACCTTTTTTTACATAATATTATATTTAATTAAATATTCTTAATTCAATAATTTAAAATGCACGAATACGTACAAATAATTAATCAATTAAACCTAACTCAAAAATTAAATATCCTGAAATATTCATCTGGTTCATATAGGTGAAAAACACAGAACTAATTGTTTTTAAATAAAAGGTTCAACAAGTTGTGTAACAGACGAGATGATAAATTAAATTAAATGGGACACAATCATTTTAAGTGGTAGAAATTACATTGTCGATTAGACCGCTGAAATTTTAAATAAAGCTTTCCGTATTTGAGAATCAATGTAGAAAACTCAAGCACACTTTTCACGAACTTTATTCAATTATTTTACAACTATTATTAACTCTTGCTAATGAAAAAGGTAGCTGTTTAATATGTATCACATAAAATTACAAATAATTTAGCTAATCATATATCAGATTTAATTAACATTTACAAACTTCAATACTAATCATCAGATCTCTGTAAATAACATGAGTTATATTTAAATAAAAAAATATTGAATGACAGGCGCTCATGCTGTGATGTATAAACATTTGTTGCGCATTGATTTCCCACATTGAGATTATACTATTTCAATTTGAAAAACGATTTAATGTAGTTTATACCTTTACTGAGATGTGGTAGATGTGACTTTACCCGCATTTAATTAAAAAAAAAAAGTGAAACGACTTAAATAAATATAGCTAGATATAAGCTCTCGTGAAATTTTCGGTACATTTATATTTTGTTTTTATAATTTATGCCAAAATACGGGTTAAATTTATTTAGCTAAATTATCAATTATTTAGCTAATTTAACATCTCAAGAACGTTTCAAGAAACACGATGGTGTGGTTTTATCATTTAAAATGAAGCAGTTTTTAAGTAAATTAAAATTAATTTAAAAAATCTCACCAATATCCCATATTGTTACGAATAAATGTTACTATATGCATTAAGGGGTTACATCTAATCGTCACTTAGGATATTTTAAAAATAATAAAAAAAGCAATCAAATAAAATTTGGAGGGTTTATTGTACATGTCTCAAAACATACAAAACATATTTTATGTGCTCCACTGCGGGAAACAAAATTTCTCGTTATTTAATTGAGTTTTCCCATCGAAGTAAGTACACATAATTATAAAAAATTATCGATTTTTGCAAATTTTGTATCGCTTCAAACAAAAAATCGCGTTGACGAAAAAAACGATTGTTTATAAAAACCGTAATTGTTAACCAATCGTAAAAAATGTGTGTACTTCGATGTAAAATTTATCTAAGAAGTTTACAGTTAAAATTTCAACTCGATCGAATTGAAAATGGCCAAGATACGTTTTCCGCAGTTTTAAAAAATATGATTTCGATAAAAATGAGCTTAAAGTTTGAAAACTAGGTATTTTACTAAATGCAAACGTCGACATTAGTTCTTATAAGTTAGTTATTTTGCTTCTGTTTTGGCTTGAGACCTAATTACGGTGCCCCTTTATATTACTATAATAATTTTTTTTTCCAACTGTTATTACAGTATGAAATAAGTCAATATACTAATTATCACTCATTTTTTACTGCATTCACCATCTAGGTTATTTCGTTCATTCAGAGACACTTTAGAAAGAGAGCTCTATTAGTTAAAAAAATATTTTTGCTTATAATTCACTTTGAATATCATTTTTAAGATGTTTATACATCATTTAAGCCTATAAAAAATTGTTAAAAATTAATAAATACAATAGATGTAACCCCTTAATAAGATTCCAAAATATGTCGAACCCATTTTACAATTCAAAAGAAGTTATATTTATATACACAGTCATTTACAAGCAAGCACGGAAACCCTTAAAGAATAACAGTCAACACTCCTCCATACCCATCTAATCAAAATTCACAGGAATCCACTATTCCCATCCAACATGTCAGCTCCAGAACGTCCGGTGAGGACCCACCTAGTGGCCGCTATCCGAACTTTAACGACAGGAAATCATTGTACATTTGTCACCCCGCCCCACCGCCCTCGCTTTGTGCAGCAGCGACATCTACTAGCGGTGTCTCTAATTTGAGTATTCCACAGCCTGCTACGCCCATTTCCCTTAACTGGACGTCGCTCGATTAGTCTGTTAATTCCGTTGTTGATATCTTAATCAGTATCGGGGAAAACGAGAGATGTTGCCCGGACCAATAAATACAGAGTGGGAACTTTTAAATACCCACTCTACTACACTCTGGCGTTTGCTGAAATTGAGTTAATTAATATGTAATTGAATCACTTTCAACGCGATCAGAAAAAATGGTTTGATAAAATGACATGGTGAATTGGTGATCTATTAATGTGTTTTTATAAATAGAATTATTAATCCAATCATTCTCGATTTTATATTTTATTTCGTCAAGTACTCATTTGATAAAATAATTTATAATTATTATATTTATATAAAATAATACCAAATAATATGCAATAAATATAAAAGCCTTAAATTAAATATAAAATAAATCCATTACATTAAATTTTACAAACCATAGTTAAATTTCGATTTCTAAATTCAAATAAACATATTCTTCAAGGGTTGAAATTGATTAGTTACATACACAACGCTAGAAAAATTTACATATCTATTAAATATTAACGACTATTGCAGTGTTCTCACGACACTCTGTCCACTTTCTTTATGAACGGGTACTACTCGGTAAACTGGTCCATGCAGCATCAGCGCGCGGAGCTAGCCAGATCACGCAACCAGTCTTAGCACCTATTGACCTTCGCGAGAATAAGCTGTACAGTTGTTTAAGTTCTTTCTCACGGTCTTAGTTTGTACGAATTTGTTAAAACAGTAACCTTTTAGTCAATTTACATTATTAATAAATGTATTTACTTTTACAAAAAAATTTTTTTTATAAATATCTAAATACAATTATAAAAAATGTTCTGGTACTATAGAGATAAGTTATTGTATGATAAAATTTTAGGGATGTATATTTATGTTTTAATTAATTAATTGCCTCATAATTTTTATTGGCATAAAAGTTACAGCAATTAAATTATAATTAATACATCATTTTTAAATTCCTAAAATTGTATTCATTTATTATAATTATACAAACATACAAAATTTCTCTTTTTATAATAATGAATGCATGCCTTATAATGTAAAACAAAAATTTTAATTTAACAATTAATTTAGCAACATTTATATTCAATAATAATTTTAAACGCTTGGGTTATCATGTGTCAATTTACATTTTACACAAGCTTGTCAGATATATTCACTATCTGATATAGTCCACATCAACTTTGAAATCGAAAACAAATACCTATAGGTAAGTAATTATGCGTGTTATATACATAATATGTAGATACATAAGACAGTCGTTTATCGCAATATCGAAGATACGAGAAGCTTTGTGATCCTTTTAGATTGAAACAAAAAAAATGTTCCCCAATTTAATAATTGTAAATTGATCTTTCCGTTTCACGTCAAGACAAACACTTTTCGTTCCGTGTCTGTCTGTTTGCCCGTCCGTCCGTCTGTCCACTGAATCCTTATAACATGAACCACTAAACCGATATTATTGAAACGTGGTCAGATGGTTGGGACTGGCTTAAGGACGGTCCCATTTCAAAATCATAGAAATCGTGTGTAAGGGAAAGGGGTGACACCCCAAAGTATTTATTTTTTCAAGATATCTCAAGAATGACACATGTTACGTGAAAATTTTATAGAATATTTTTTGTAGAGCATTAAATTTCGTATAATATAGGTCTACAACGTTTGTTGTAAAATATTCCTTTACAAAGATTTATCTCAATTTATTTTAAAAAATCGTATTTTGTTTTTCTAAATTAATATTTGCTTGGACATATTAAATGTCATTTTGACGTTTGCATAAGACATATAGTCCTCGGTCCCGGCTTTAAATTTTGAAATAAAAAGTATTTCTCTGAAACTTCGTGAGTGGATTCATTTTGGCGTAACCTACAACCTTTTTATCTACAAAAATTCTGAGAATTGGGGCGTTTTTGATGTGGCATGCATCATTGTATTGAACAATATTTACCAAGAAATCAACACAAATAATATAATTAATTAAAATTATACAAAATATAGATACGACACTATATTTGTCAACAGTAATTATAGATGTTAAAATAACATAAATCAATAAAATTACGATTATACGTAGGTATATACAAATATTATCAAAGAAAATACAATAGGTTCGATAATTTAAAACTGTTAAAAAAATTATTGTAAAATTGAGATAAAGGTTAAATATTAAAAATACCTGACATAATACGAACGTAATAAAGTACTCATAAAGACATTTTTTATAAAAAGAAGCGACTTTTTAATTGCTCCAACAAAAGTTACCATTAATCATTACGCACCAAAAGTACACAAATACAAAATACATCAATTCATTATCGCTCTATCCAATACACAATATAGTCAATTCATTTGTCTCTTTCTACACAATTTATCTTATTTTTAGTACGCGGCCACCATTGAAAGGAATAATTACACGGTATCGGTGTTCAAATCGCCCGCCATTCGGGCACAGTGTTTTGTTTCGAGACAAGGGGGAGGGATTCTCTCCGATAGCGCTTTGATTGCATCCATAAACTTTATTGTCGCTCAGATTAGCGGCCCCTCTGTACGTCGGTGGCTAGGATTGCGAACAATCAAAAACTGATTTTAATTAAATAAGAAGCAATATGTGCGCGGCCTTACATGATTTCTTATGCAAAAATGCAATATATCACTTAAATCAACAAAAACTGAAAAATGTATTATTCTGGTACCAATATATATTGCCAGTTTAATACTGTTCAGAAACCAATTTAGTTGAATTAATAGTTAATAATTATAGAAATATTTACATGAGTTAAATACGATTATATATAGAAATAATTACCAAATTATATATAAAATACTGGCCACTTTACTTATCAGAAAGCAAAACTAGCAAATCAACAAAAAAAAATATGCATTCATTTTGGCATCTTTGATAGTTTTCTATATGATAACTAAGTAATAAAAAAAATACTATTAAATTATATTGATAAACATAATCAGCAAAATTAGGGATTCAATTCAGATTAATTGCCTGGCATTGTTAACCATTTAATTTTTATATATTTTTACCAAAAAATATTAATTGGAAATTTTTCTAAAGACGCACCTGATTATTTTTTTGTATATTTTTAATTTTTTGACAATTTCAATCTAAATCTAAATTGCAAATGTCAAAATTACATTTAATATGTCAAAGTAAATGGCAATTTAAAAAACAAATGACGATTTTTTAAAGCAAATTGAGATAAATCTTTGTAAGGGAATATTTAACAACAAACGTTGTAGAACTATATTATAGGAAATTGAATACTCTACAAAAAAGATTCTATACAAATTTTACGTAACATATGTCGTTCTTGAGATATCTTGAAAAAATTAATATTTTGAGATGTCACCCCTATCCTTTACACACGATTTTGAAATGGGACCGTCCTCAAGCCAGACCCAACCATCCAACCAAGTTTCATTAAGTTCATGAGTTACACAAGGCTTCAAGGGACAGACAGATAGACACTGAACGAAAAGTGTTGTCTTGACCTGAAACGGAAAGATCAATTTTAAAATCGGAGAACAATTTTTTTATCTCATTTTAAAACGATCACAAAGCTTCTCGTATCTTCGACATTGCAAGGAAGCAAAATTGTGTATGATAAATATTCGCTTTGGAATGACTAAATAATCCTTCCTCATATCGTAGCCAAGGTCCGTGGTAGGTAGGTACTACATAACATTGCTGTACGGCGCAAGCAGTTATGTCGATGATGCCGTGCGGTTCTACCTTATCAGCAACAGGACAACGGTTCGATACCCGCTCGCCCTTGCAACCCCTGTGCCATCCACCATAGCTTTAAGGACTGTTACAAGTGGAGTTATTAACATTGGAATAAGACAATAGTTACACATTCACATGTATATCTATGTGTGTTTGTGTGAATGCGTGTTCATTTACATATACTAAAGTAAAAGCTTTGTACGGTAGTTTGTATATGTATTATTTTGTTTGTATGTTATAAACTATAGCCATCAAGTCTGACTGGACAAAACATGAAGAGGTTTATTTTAAGTACTCTTCTCTTTCCTCATAACAATAGTTTAATCATTATTTAAGAATGGAACGTAAATATCACAGGTCCATATTGATTTTTGAGGTTCAAGTTTCTTAAGGAGACAAACTCAGTTCGGACTTAAAAAAATGCTCTTTTTTAGGATTTTTTTTGGCCACGCATTAAAATAATTAATAACAACAGTTTTTCCACATGAAAAATATGTATTTACAGAAAATATTATAATTTTTTTATAACAAAATATTAAAAAATAACTGGGATACAGCAAATTTGGAAGGGGTCAAAAAAAATGTTTTGCCGTGATCACTGCTGCTCGTCACTAGATCATCTGAAATAAAAAAAAACAAAGGCGATCATTAGCTAATGACATATTGCTCTGGATGGACGAAGGGATTTAAAAATTTTTGAATTTTCACAAAATGGCGGATGAAAGTCAAAGTTCTAAAATTTCACTCGCATTTTCGGCTATAAAAAAAAGAATCGTCCAAAAAATCCTTCGTCCATCCGGAGGACAATTATGTATAGAATAAGTTAGAAAAATTTCAAACCAATCGGCAAAGCCGTTCTCAAGTTACAGTGATCACCGACTTCGAAAACATGGTTTCGAGAAAAACGCGTTTAAAGTTTAAAGAGAACGATTTGCATGCAGATAAAAAATTTATATTTATATTTATATTTTTTTTTGTTTAAATGTTGTATAAACATCTGAAAAATGATATTCAATTATAAGCGAAAAAATTGTTTTTTTAATTTTTAAAGCTCACTTTCCAAAATATCTCTGAACGAACGAAACAACCTAGATGGTGAAAGTAGTGAAAAATGAATATATTATAATGTAAAGGGGCACCGAAATAAAAGCAACCGAAGCCAAACCAACATAGTCTTACGTCGACATTTGCATGTTATCTAGTAAAACACTTTTTAAACTAAGCCATTTTAACTGTAACTTTTTAAATAGATTTTATATCAAAGAACACATACGATTTTTTCGATTCGCTAACAATTACGGTTTTTATAAACAATTAAAGGTTGTTTTTTTTTGGTCAAAAACGCGATTTTTTGTTCAAAATGATACAAAATTTGCAAAAATCGATATTTTTTAAAATAGTGTGTAATATAATTTTGTTTTCTTTTATTCTGGATGTTGATTCATGGAACTTCTGTTTTCCGCAGTGCAGCACATAACAAAAAATATGCACTCAGTGTAGCAACGCTAAAGTCACCATTTCGTTTTATATTTCATTAAAACAATTTTTTTTATACTTTGTGAATGTATTAAAGAATAAATAATAAAATAATTCCGTAGTCTACGCGAGTGAAGCCGCGGGCACTACTAGTTTAATATAAATCAAAATTGTATATTTTTCTCAAAATATATTTTAACATTATAAACTTACCATATGTAATGGAATTAGTATTTTTTTGATGTAAGTATAAAACCAAAAAATAATATTCATATACTTACTTACTAGAAATACGAACCCTTTTTTTAGTAAAATTGCATAAAAATTAAATGGTTAACCAATGCCAGGCAATTTATCTGAATACTTAATCAGTTTTTATTTAAATTGTTCAATAATTAACTACCTTTGGTGAATTTAGCACAAGGAAGCACTGTGCAATTTACTAGGCAGATGTTTTTAAGATTACAAAATTTTCTTTTATGTCATGAATAGTATTAAACTAGCTGTAAAACCAAAATATTCATAAACGCAATACATTCCTAAATCCTCATGAAACACATCCGCCATCTACCCTGTACCAATTATCTCGTAAATAATACCAACACTAGTCTTAATAACAAACCCAACCCTTTCTGAAACAAAGACAATCCTCATCTTCTTACATAACCCTCCATCGCTATTTGTTAATCTTCCCAGTCCACTAGATCTTACCCTAGCTGTCCCGAGCGGGTGAAAGACAGGGAGAAACCGTGACGATCAATATTACGGATCAAGTCCAAGTTCTAAGCTTGGGAACGCCACGTCAGCGCTTGCTTCCTTCGAGGAATTGTGTATTGTGATATAAGCAATCAATCGTGGGAAATTTGTTCACGAGTTCGTAGAATTTTAGATGTTTGTATTGTAATGTTTGTGAAAATTGTTTTCAATTTATAACTATGTACAATTGTACAATCTACATACAGTGTATTTCAAGTTGATTAAGCCATAGGAAATTTAACATTGGGACAATTAGAAATGTTGTAGTAGCCTTTGGTCAAATTTAACGATGTGTGATTGGTGCATTTTGAAATACCGCCTCGAAACTAACTGATAAATTTTTAATTAATCAACAGTATTTTGTTTTCAACAATAAAATACATTAATGAAATTAAAGTAAGCATCCTAGATAAAATTATAATAATATTTTTTGGTAGATATAAAATTGAAAACAAAATACTAATGACAATTTTACTAAATTTTGTGGCGGCATTTCAAAATGCACCAATCACACATCGTTAAATTTGACCAAAGGTTACTACAACTTCTAATTGTCCTCATGTTAAATTTCCTATGGCTTAATCAACTTGGAATACACTGTAACATATATATATATTGAATGGTAAATTGCGAAATGATAATAATTAATGATAAATATAAATATACTAGCGCATTGAACCCGGTGTTACCCGGGATATTAATTCAATTAAACATAATGTAATCATGCCTACCTAACATGTCCACCAAACGTGCCCACCCAATATGCCCACAACACACGATTCACCGCGAATTGTTTTTTTTCTGACTTCATGAAACTTACACAAAATTATAGACCTAAACTTTACCTATCCATTAGTGAAAACGAGTATAAAATCCGTTCAGTATACTGAACGGATTTTTTTTTTTACACGATTTTCTCAATAACTATAGTTATTGAGAAAATCGTGTAAAATTACATATATTTTCAAACTCCTAGGAAACACCAGGTCTTGTCTTAGAATTTGTATGAAAATCAAAAATAAATAAACAGTCAGCAACATTCATAATAATTAATTTCAATATTTTACTTTTCGTGAAAGTGAAATGTTTCTTCATATTTCAATTTTCAATCAATATATTTCAAAATATTTAAGGACTCATTGTTTATTAGATCTTTTATAATTTTTTGTAAATTTTGAAATATAAACCAAACGGTATTCTATATCGAAAAATCACAAGAGACACAATAATTTGCTTTTATTAAGGGGTTTCCAAAACATATTTAATATTATCCATACGATAATTAATATCCGAGAAATGAATTATTTTCAATTTTGAACGGCCGCCATTTTGAAATTCATAAAGGAATTCCGCTAACTAACAAACTTAACTGAGGTATTTACAAAATCTTTTTTTCTAAAGACTCCACAAGAAAAAAAGCCTTATAATAAAATTGAAAATAATTCATAACTCGGGTACTAATTGTCGGATCGATATTATCAAATATATTTTAAAATTCTCTCAATAAAACCAAATAAATTATATCTCGATATAAAGTGCCGTTTGGTTGATATTTTAAAATTTTGTAAGCTAAGAGTCCCGAGTTCGAATCACAATATATACAGTGCGTTCATGATGAAAGGAACAAATTCGTTTAAAATTCGGGTAATTATTTTGTGCAAAAACGCTCAGACACATCGATTAGTATTTTCAGTTGCGGATTTTTTGACATAAGAAAATTGTATACAGGGTGTCTCAGGAAGAACATATACAGTCAGCATTGATTTTTTAAATAGAACATCCTATATATTATACCATTTTTGAATTGTACAGTATATTCTGAACACTTTTTGTACCATATCTCTAAAATCAGCGGTTTTCGGAATAATGACGTTTGAAAATTGACATTTTGAAATACACACAAATCAAATCAAATGTTTAAACTGAAGAAATACACCTTGAATTTTTTTTTAAAAGCCAACAAAACAACCTGGTATTGCAAAAAAAAAACATAAAAAAAAGTTCAATAACCATAAAAATTGTAAGAGTTTAGACTTACACGTGTTTCAATAGCAATGCTATCATCATCAGAGTCTTAAAGACACTGTTGCTATTGAAACACGTGTAAGTCTAAACTCTTACAATTTTTATGGTTAGGGGATTTGTATTTGATAAGTCATAACCATAGTTTTTGTCTGTTGTTTGTTAAAAGTTCAATGTTTTTTTTGCAATACCATTTTATTTGACTTGTGTATAATATGTATGTTATACAAAAAGTATTCAGAATACACCGTACAATTCAAAAATGGTATAATATATAGGGTGTTCTATTTAAAAAATCAATGATGACTGTATATGTTCTTCTTGAGACAGCCTGTATACAATTTTCTTATGTCAAAAAATCCGCAACTAAAAATACTAATCGATGTGTCTGAGCGTTTTTGCACAAAATAATTACCCGAATTTTAAACGAATTTGTTCCTTTCATCATGAACGCACTATATATATATTTTCTTTTTTTTGTAGACTAGGGGTCTTTTTTTTAATTTTTATTTTTTTGTTTATATTGTAGTGTAAAAGTTAATAAACAATAAATACTAAATAAAATTCGCGTTATAATTCTGAATACGGTTTATGTATTTCTTATTTTATGAATTATTAAAAAAGCGCCAAAGCGATCTCTTTCTTTTTGGTCTTAATATGTTCCTTAAATACTAAAGAATTGAATTGTACAAAAAAATCAGAGGTAATCAATTTTTTTATTAAAGTTGGCTTCCAGAGCACACTTCATATGCGCGCGCAACACCCAAATAATGAATTGCCAACAAACAAAAATAAGAAATTTGCGTGTACGTTGTATACTAAAGTGTCGCCAAGTATACTTAAAGTACATAACATTTCAAAATGCTTAAAGTAGGAAAAATCCAAATAATGAATTGCCAACAAACAAAAATAAGAAATTTGCGTGTACGTTGTATACTAAAGTGTCGCCAAGTATACTTAAAGTACATAACATTTCAAAATGCTTAAAGTAGGAAAAATCCAATTATTAAATTTGATTTTAACAAGTACTACACTCTGACTATTAATTTAATAAAACAATAACCTAACTAACACACTTACGCACAAACTTCCTATGAATCAAAGCGACCAGTGTTTCGACCAACACGGTGGGTGGTGTAGTCAAATAAGAGGTCCGTTCGGTTTGACATCGGTGTAGCACGACGAGCGGGATGAACAGGGTGAATAACACAGGAGGTGGGTGGGGTGTTGGTCAATCGCGAAGTGAGCCTCAGATGATGCTGACGTAAGGGTCGGCCATAATCGCACACAAACACCCTTACATTTTACATAGTTACGGCTCACATAAACATAGGTATACAATATATATATTTTATATCTAAGTACATTTAGGTTTGCTGTAAATTGTATAGTATGATCTTTTAGGTCAGTGGTTTTCAAACTTTGTCAACTCACGGAGCCCTTAGAACTATAAAGTTTTTTTTTGGCGAACCCCTTCCTACCATTAGAAAAATATTAAGGCAGAAAAACTCACTAGTAACTTTTTGGAATGCATTTATTTTCAAATATATATAAATGTATCTTTATATTTTACTTTCTTATACCCATGTATATGAAATATACTATACATATAGTATAAGTAAGTATAGTGAAGCCGATTTTTTTCGAAATCCGAATTTTGATAGAATTATTCATTTTGACTTTCCCTGAATCCATTCTGACTATTTTCGCAATAATATCTGTGTGTCGATCTGTCTGTCTGTCAGTCGGTCTGTAAGCGTTGAAACTCAAATACGACAAATCGTAGAAGGGTGAAATTTTATATTTAAGATTTTTTTTCTGGGAAGAACCGGATATGAATATTTACTAACGTCGATTTTAAAAATTTTCGAATTACTTTGAAATAGTGCGAATTAGAGAAAAATGGTTAAAAATTGTAGGTAATATTATTGTCTATACCTAATTTATTGTCTATTCATTTTTTTTTTAAACAAATTTTTGAAGAAAAAAAATGTAATTATAATTCAAATGGTTCATAACAGAAAAGAAAACTATAGTTTATGTCTCATTCATTTTATTCTATCTTTTATCAATTTGTCAGAAATATGTTTTATTAAAATAAAAATCACGTACACTGTTCACTGTCAGGATTGCGTATAAAAACGTCCCGTGGCTCCCATGGCAGATATTTTTAGTTTATAAACACTAGTCAAATAGAATAAGAAATAAATATAAAATATCATAATGTGTGTAGGTAAAAGCATATTTAGTATTTACCATCTCTTTTCTAGGCTCAAAAAAAATATCTATGTAAATACAAATAAAAAAAACATTATAACATGAATCTATCCCTTCCGAATATTATTATCAATGAGATAAAGCTACAAAAATATATGGGTACTTATTATATTAGGATTCCTATTAAAAAGAACCGTCATAATGTCTAAAAAAATGACATTTACTGAAAAAAAAATTTTAATTCATTTTGAGGTTATAATTGATTTTTCTTTGAAATTGGTAATAAAAAATAACAATTAGAAATTATTAAAAATTTTTGAAAAAAAAATTATAATTCAAATGGTTCATTACAGAGAAGAAATATCTGCCATGAGTTTCATGAGACTTTCTTATACGTATTACACAAATTGAACAGTTTGTGTGTTTGCCATAGGTAGGTACCATGGGACTTTCTTATACGTAATACTGAGAGTGAACAGTGTGGGTGGTTCGAAATAATTATTTTAAAAAATCATTTCGACTAAATCATAAATGTTGGAAAAAAATGTATGGGAAATAAATTACAGATAATAATTCACTCAACATTTTTTATCTAAAACATTTTTCCTTATTTCAAAAATAATTCGAAAATTCCAAAATTGCCATACGTTTTCTGTTAATATAAGTTATTAGTTCAAAAATATTCATTTGATACATAATGTAGAGAACAATATTATCTATAGTTTATGTCCCATTCATTTTATTCTATCATTTATTAGTTTATCAGAAATATGTTTTAATAAAATAAGAATCACGTACACTTTTCACTGTCAAGATTACGTTGCTCCCATGGCAGATATTTTTGTAAACAGTTCATCAAAAAATTAAATAAACGTTGTAGAAAATATTATAAACGAAATTTTATATTTTACCCATTTCTTCGGTATAACTGCACGAGATATTCGTTTATATTGGGTTATAATTTATAAAAAATATCTGCCTTGGGAGCCACGGGACTTTCTTATACGCAATCCTAACAGTGAATAGTATACGAGATTCTTATTTTATTAAAACATTTCTGACAAACTAACAAGATAGAATAAAATGAATAATATAGGTAATATTATTCTCTCCATTACTTATATAACAAGTGATTTTTTTTAACGTAATAACTAAAAACGAATGTTTACTCTTGTAAATTTTTGAATTATTTTTGAAATAAGAAAAAAATGTTTTAGATAAAAAATGTTGAGTATATTATCTATAATTTATTCCCCATTCATTTTTTTCCAACATTTATGATTTAATAATAAAATAATTTTTTTATGTAATTATTTAGATTCACCTACACTGTTCATTCTCTGTATTCGTATAAGAAAGTCCCATAGTACCTATGGCAAACACACACACACTATTCAATCTCTATAATATGTATAAGAAAATCCCATGACACTCTTGGCTGATATTTCTCCTCTGTTATGAACCATTTGAATTATAATAAAAAAAATTTTTTTTTTAAATTCGTTTTTATAAAAAAAAGAATAGAACATAAATTATAGATAATAATATTACCTACATTTTTAACTTGACCATTTTTCTCTATTGTGCACTGTTTCAGAGTAATTCGAAAAATTCAAAAATCGACGTAGGTAAACATCCGTATATCCGGTTGAAAGATCGTTTTCAAAAATAGGACGTTTTCTTCCCAGACAAAAATTAATCTTAAATATAAAATTTTACCCTTCTACGATTTGCCGTATTTGAGTTACAGCGCTTACAAACAGACAGACAGACACACAGACATCATGGCGAAAATAGTCAGAATGGATTCAGGGAAGGTCAAAATGGATAATTCCATCAAAATTCGGATTTCGAAAAAAATCGGCTTCACTATACTTACTTATAGGTACTATACATATGTATATTTTATATACATGCGGTATAAGAAAGTAAAAATCGTATGATAGCTAATCAATTTATATAGATAAATGTTGATTATGATTATATTTTTGTGCACATATTACATGTAATAGATCCAAATATACCAAATAAGATTTAGATGTAATCTGCATATACATATATAAAAAGATACTCTAATTAAATAATACACATTTCAGATAATAACCAGAAGCCAGTTATTTTCTTGCAGTAAGCACTCTATTTATTGTTAGTCAACATAGACAGTAAATAAATAACGCGATATTACATAGATGCAGCTGACAAAACGTAAAGAGAGTGTATGACGTAGTGCATGCGTCTACACAAGAGAGACACAAGTATAAATGGGTGGCAATTTCATTAGCCTCATTACTCATCTCCTGTGTTATTAATTACTTTTCAGCCGTAAGTCTGCAGAATGTTGTTGCACAAATACCGCTACTAGAAATAGACGTGTGTGTTTTAATGTATTGTTTTATGAGCTTCTGTCTTTTTCTGGTGGGGTTTAGAGAATACACTGGGAAGGATACGCCGTTTAATTATATTTTGACACAATTATCTATCGTGCGTATTAATTACAAAACGCTATATTGTCAGTGATTAGGGGTAGTTGTAAGACAATCTTGTTAGTTTTTCAATAAATGATGTTGCAAGTTAATTTATCATTTATGTACTTTATCAAAATATGCAAGTATATTGATTTTTGTTATAAAAATATATTTCATACAAACTTTTTTTATTTAGTTTTTATGCTAAGAAAGTTATTTATGGAAATTACAAATACGAATTTATATTAATTTTTAAAACCATTACAACAGGATTTCTCATATTATTATTGAAAACAAAAAATCACATTTCGTTTCAAATAAATATTTTTATTCAAAAATTTCAAGAGCCTCTTTAAATGTTTTTTTCAATGTATAGATACTAACTAATGTTTCCGAAAAAATAAAAACTCGATTTATAATATATATGCAGTGATGAATTTATAAGGTACACTAAGCACCGGCCTAGGGCATCACCACAGAGGGGACAGAACAAAAAGAGATTGTTTTTTTTCCTAGTTAGAACTATTTCGGTTATTAGACATATAATTATATATTTGCACAAGACTTATAGAATTTTTAATGATACGAATTATAATAAAAACTTATTATAATATTTTCAAATCGAGGTAAAAACAATATTTTCTATTAATTGAGATGTTATTACCAATAATAATTATAAACATTTATATTTATATAATTTTATTCCTCTTATTTTATCAAATATTGAATATAATTTCCACTCGTGTTCTATTTCTTTATTTTTCTTATATAATTTCGATTATAAACTGTAACGGACAAATAATTCACTAACATAAACAAAATAATTCATTGAAACGCAAATAGTAATCCCATCCGGAAATGACGTCACTGAAGAATCGCGCTCTCCAGTTGAGGAAGTCGTCCCCGAATCCGGTCCTTTGTGCTGTCTGAAGGAAGCGCTCAAATAAATTCAACTTATTTATCATTTCGTTTCTGTTGTCTTACGCAGACCACAACTCATTTCAGCAATTACAAATATCAAATATTCAACGAAAATCTCATAATTACATTAAGAAATATGTTTCGGTTTTATCTTTAGTAAAATATATAGGTACTATTATAATTTTAATATTTTTATATTTAAAATAATGTCTCGTCAATTTTATACGGAGTGAAGAAAAAAATCGAACATTCGAAATAAATCGAGTTTCAAAAAAGTACAAAAGACAAAAAATAATTTAGAATTTCAGAATTTTTTGTTGCTTAAAAAAATAGCCAAAGTAAAAAGTAAAATTATTATAAGACCAAATAAACATTTTTTCTCATTTGTATATTTTCTCTCAATTTGATGGTTTATGAATTAAAAAATCTTGAAAATCCAAAAATTTGAGTTTCATGAAAAATATAAGTTTGATAAAAATTACATCAAACAAAATGTATTGTTTTTTATCGTAGATAAGTATACCGTAATAAAAATTCATGTATCCATTTAAAAAACAAAATTTGACTTTAACGATGCCATTCTAGATCATCTTAAGATCACGTAAATATAACCATTTAAACTTTTAAAATTAACATTTTTCTCTAAAACTCATTTCCATCAATTTATTTCTTTTTTCCTCATCAAAAAAGGTAGATACATATTTTATAACAAGAAACATTTAACGGCACTAAATATATCAAATTTCCAGTTCTCCTTAAAACTAATTAAAATATAATACTGTTGTTTCATTTATTACAGTTCCACTTTTATCAGGTTAAAAGTTAAAATATAGAATTCAATATTTTTGCTTGAAAAAAATTTTTTTTTTTAAACTTTATTGCTCAACTAGTTTATTGTACCAGTAACACTGTAATCCAAATTATAAATGATATCTTCTTTTGAAGTATAAAAATGAATACTTAATGCATATAGATAAGTAATTTCACTATGTTAAATACGCATATACTATACATACACAGGTAATGGCGGAGGCGTCGGGTAGTTAGCTAGATACAAAATATCAGAGCAGCATGCATTATGGACTTAGATGAAGGTTAGCATCAATATTTAACGGTGCGTAAATCAGAGACACTGGCGCAAGGCTCAGCTGCGGCCAGCCGCATTCAAACAACGCGCTATGCATAATGCAGCACAACTGTTGGCTGAGTTAAACTTTAATCCGTAAGACGTACGACTACTGTGCGCCTTAACGCTCACACACACACACACACACACACACACACATACACATCCACCATTGTTTTAAAAACTTTTTTTGTAATAGATTTTTATACTTATTGACAAATTATGGAAACGTATTTTAATTTGTTTTAATATTTCATCAAAATTGAATAATAACTAACCGAATTAACACCGCTATCTAAAAATTGTATATAATAAAATTGATATGATTAAAATGTCGATATTGTACTTATTTAAATATTGTTGTTCACTTAGGCAACCGTTTTGCAACGAGAATCGCAAACCAGTTGCACAAGCAACCATTTGGTGTCTTTACTCGTGCAGTGTAATGGCCCTCCGCACACGATGCGACTGAAACAAAACTGATTTGCAAGCAGTTTCCAACTGGTTTCATGCAACTGTGCTTGCAGGTCGAATTTCGGTTTCAGTTGCGTGGTTGCATGATATTTTAGTTTTATAATTATAATAATATCATTATTTATTTTTAATTAAAATTATTAGTTAATTATTATTATTCCGACGAATAATTACCTACTTAGTTAGTTAATTCAGAATGAATGATCAGTTATTAACATTAAATTCGTCGAGGAGGTGGAAAAATATGAAGTTCTATACAATTATAACCTTCCTAGGTATTCAAGAATGCTTGACATGTTGCAAAAAGTTAAAAAAAAACTTAAAAACTTTTAAAACATCGCGTTTTCTTCACGGCAATTCCCATAAAACTGTCGACTGATCAAGATTCAGTCGCGCTCGTGTGCGGAGCGAGGACATAAATCGATTGCAAACCAGTTGTTAAATAGTCGCTTCCGCAACTGGTTTGCGATTCTCGTTGCAAAACAGTTGCACCGTGTGCCTTATTTTTGATGATCATCAAAAGGATGGTACTTAAGGTATTTCTCGGGGAGAAACAAGGTACGCTATATGTTAGAAAAGGAAAAAGAAGTTAAGTATAAAATCAAGATAGCAATGGTATAAATTAAAATAAAATTTGGCAACGTTGAGTATAATATTTTCTATTGCGCATGCGCGACTTTTGTATTCCCGATGACAGCTACATATTATTTAATGTTTTGATGTGATAACGTGTACTGTTATTTGCAGCTGAATTTGTTATATATTATAAATTTATAATTAAGAAATAGTTTTCATTATTTTTATTATTCCTTGAAATTAAAAGAACAATATATTCAGCGCGTACGATTTTTAAATACTGCGGTAATTGTCAATATTTTGCGGCGTTGTCATAGCTAGTACCATGATATTTTTTATCATAAAATAAGTTTTTATTTTACTTATAACTTAAAAACGGGGTGGTGAAAATACTTGAGATTTTTTGTATAAACTCCAATTATATTAATTTAGTTTTTCTCAAAATTTCATAAATTTCTTGATCTTCCTTCGCATAAAATTATTTACTTTTTCATTGAAAATCCGCTTAAAATATCGTAATCCCTATACTCGTAATGTTAATTTTTTTATTTTATTTTGACGATATCTTCGCTCACAGATGGTCAATCATTTAAAGATTTTGAATGAAGCTTCTAATAACCTTTTTTTAGTTTTTTACAAAATTTGAGCTTACTCTTGAATCTTTTAATTTTTCCGAGAAATACCTTAATAAATCAGTAAATTTCTGTAAATTAAGGTCAATTAGACTATCGAGCCGTTCTCGGGCCGGTCTCGGCCCAATCAAATATTATGGTATTCACATTAACTCACAAGTTTATAGATCATGCTTTACTCGGTGATCAGTACAGTTCGTCTTCAATCATTCTACACAATGATTGAAGACGAACTGAAGTTCCTATTCACACTATGGGTACAATAGCTGCCAGGTTCTATCACGCTCCAGTAAAATATTATTTGTACATACTATACTGTATCGGAGCGAGATTGGACCGAGACCTGACCGATACCTATAGTGTGAATGATTTAATTGTTTATTGTTTATTTATATTTGATTCGAGCGAGACCGGACCGAAAGCGGATCGATTGTGTGGATCAAACCCATGGGTAAAATCTATGCCAAGTTCGATCACACTCCAGTAAAATATTCTTGTACTATGCTGTATCGGAGTGAAATGGGACCAAGACCTGACCGATACCTATAGTGTGAATGATTGCATTGTTTATTTATATTTGATTGGAGCGAGACCGGACCAAGACCGGCTCGATAGTCTGGATCGACCCTAAATCAGTGAAAGTTCATTGATCACAGTTGCATACTTTTAATTTTTTTATTACTGAATTGTCAATTACAACCATTGACTCATATCGATAGACAAAACTTTATCAACCTAAATAATGAATTATTTTTTCTGTTACATTACTTAAAATATTTTAGTAAGAATATCTAAAAAGGTATTTATTAATAATAACTTCAAATTAATGTGAATAATTCTAAAAAAATAATTAGGTTATATGAACATAAAAAATCATAAAACTGTTATGTTTAAATACAATCACAATATACAAATGAGATCAATTTGTCAACAAAAGTGATTTGATATTTATGTATATTATAAATCAAATATTCATAAATTATATGTAAATTATTAACAAAATTCACTTTCATTAATACGCATTTAACAATATTAATTGTTGCTGACGCCAATAAGTTATGACATATTATTGAATTTATTTTATCAATCATTTCAAGCCCAATTTGAATTAAAAAGAAAATATTTTTATGTGCTATTACATCCATGTTCTGAAAGAAATGGAAAAAAATCGTGTCCGAAATAATAACTTAAAGAAAAGTTAATTTCCGCATGGCGGCTGTGCGTGTGTCTGTGTGTCTGTGCGGATATAGAATTATCTTTCGTTCTAGATAACTACTGAAAAAATGCACCAATCTGAATTATTTTTGGGAAAAATGTTTGTCGCAGTGAGTACTCCAGATCTATTGATTTTGGTGCTAATCGGATAAGGGGTTTTGAAAATATTCAAAATTTTGTAACTTTTTTCGTCTAAAAAGTGAACATTGCGAGTATTATCTCACTAATTTTGATAAGATTTGGTACATTTGCAGTTCAATTAAATCTAAGGGACATTTATATATTGTACGTTCCTAAACAACCATTGAAGGGGTGAAAAACACCCTCAAAATTTGAATTTTAGATACTAATTAATACGTCATTAATTCATGTTGTCTTGGAAACAAATGCAACTAAATTCAAATTTTCAAATTAGTTGTTCTACGAATGTATTAGGACATTAGAAAACTAATATTAATTTTTTACAAATTAATATTAGTAATAACTGCTGTAACCGTCGTTTATATGTTTTTATTTATGTTTTACGATATTTATATTCATAGTAGTAGGTTATTTATAGGTATCTAAAAATAAAATATTTAAAAAAAATTATATTTAAAAATTATTTTAAAAGATAGAAAGAACATGGAAGTCATGTATGGTTCTCCATATGGATAAATATAATACAGAAACTTCATTAATCGACCCCTTCTTTCATGAAACCATTCATGTTTTTAAAGTGAAACTTCTTCAGCGAGCTAATGAATTTGAATAACCTCGACACATATCAAAATACGACAGGTGTTCAAGATGAAACACTATGAGGAGAGTGTGCAATCTGCATATGCGTGAGAGAGCGATCAGTATATGTATGAGAGAAAGATGAATGAATAGCGCATGCGTACAAGTCAGTTTACATCGGTTATGCGTGAGAGAGCGATAATTAGATGTATAAGAGAAAGATGGATGATTGCATACCTACAAGTCAGTTTTAGTCGGTGTCAAGCTACGTGTTTTATATACAGTTTATCCGTCAAAAAATACGTTTGATTATTAATTTAATACGTTTAGTTCTATTTATTTGCCTCGTAGGATTAATGAAAACAAAATAAGTTTAATTTCAATCGTGCGCTTATAGGGATGAGGCATCCACCACTTTTACTGTGAATTAAGTCTACATTTTCAGGCCAGATATTGGATGAGCATTTCAAAAACTTGATGTAACGCGTAAAGATCAGTTTTGTGTACCAGCGTAAATTTAAAATTGGGATATCTAAAATAACAGAAAAAAATTAATTTCGTATTTCCACGATAGCGCTTGTAAAAATTAATTAATTGAATTGAAACATAATAACAGTATATTAGAATATATTCTATATGACCTAACGTTTTTAATTTTTTAGTTTTTTAAATTGAATAAACAAATAAAAAGTAAATTTCGTATTTCCACGATTTCGTTTGTAAATATTAATTAATAATTTTTTTTTTAAATATCAGTATTAGAATATATCCAGTACCTATGCAGCAACGTTTTTAATTTTTTGATTAAGGTTTTTTACATTGAATAAAAAAATAAAAAGTAAAATTCGTATTTTCACAATTTTGTTTGTAAATATGAATCAGTTGTTTTTATGTTCGTAAAAATCATAAGAAATAACTATATTATACAATACTAATCTGAGTTTTATCTAACCCCACTGCTACGTATTCACGTCATTCCCTAGACTGTGCATCCCGACACAGTCACACCTATTTTAGTGACAATAGATGGCAAAATTTTACTGTAATAAAATAAAAATTAGTCCTATATCTCGAAAATTCATTGATTATTTGATATTAGATGCCAAAATATATTTCGTTTAAGACTTAATAATTTTAACAACATAATAAACATTTTCTTGTTTATAATTAGATGGTTCATAACAAGCAATTCATCAGACTAATATGAACATTAAACTGCGAAATAACATACATACAATAGCCACTCAACATGGGCGTCGTCGGCATTACGGTCAAGTGTATGCCTATGCCTACAGGAAATAAAATATGAATCAATTTGCAAATTACCAAACGGTTCAACTACAACAGTAGCGCAACAGTAGCCCGCCGACCACAGAAACATAATTCTGAAAACGGAGGTGGCCATGGAACGAATTTGAATATGTATTAGGGTACCAAAGATTGTGCGATCTCGCAAACAGTTAGCAGGTAGGCGAAGAGAACGCGTGACCGTCTAGATTTGATTCCAGCCACGTAAGATACTCCCATGGGTCAATAAGATAGGTATTCATAGTCGTAGAGAGTCTAGCTGTGTATTGCAATAATGTATATTACACAAAGGCTGCTGCTCGGGTCGCTCCGGTGGGGTGAGAGGGTTGCAGAGGTACGGACACCAGATATAAGATGATATATAGGTGTGTAGATTTCGATACGGAAGATTGCGAATGATTAAATTTGCTGTATTGTGTGATATCCTATATTAATCCTAAATGGTTATACATATATTTCAAATGGTGTTATGTAGTAGTTAGTTAATACCTATTTATTTTTTTACTTTCTTAAACCATGTATATGAAATATGCATATAGTATAGGTAAGTATAGTGAAATCCGGATTTTGATGGAATGATCCATTTTGGCCTTCCCTGAATCCATTCTGACTATTTTCGCCATGATGTCTATGTGTCTGTCTGTCTGTCTGTAAGCGCTGTAACTAAAATACGACAAATCGTAGAAGGGTGAAATTTTATATTTAAGATTAATTTTTGTCTGGGAAGAAAACGTCCTATTTTTGAAAACGATCTTTTAACCGGATACGGATGTTTACCTACGTCGATTTTTGAATTTTTCGAATTACTCTGAAACAGTACGAAATAGAGAAAAATGGCCAAGTTAAAAATTGTGGGTAATATCATTATCTATAATTTATGTTCTATTCATTTTTTCGTAAAAACGAATTTTTGAAAAAAAAATTATTATAATTCAAATGGTTCATAACAGAGGAGAAATATCTACCATGAGTGTCATGGAACTTTCGTATACGTATTATAGTGATTGAACAGTGTGTGTGTTTGCCATAGGTACCATGGGACTTTCTTATACGTAATACTGAGATTGAACAGTGTAGGTGAATCTAAATAATTACATAAAAAAAATTCTTTCTGGCTAAATCATAAATGTTGGAAAAAAATGTATAGGGAATAAATTATAGATAATAACATACTCGACATTTTTTATCTAAAATATTTTTTTCTTATTTCAAAAATAATTCAAAAATTTACAAGAGTAAACATCCGTTTTCAGTTATTACGTTCTAGAAAATTATAATATAAAGAATAATATATTATCTATAGTTTATGTCCCATTCATTTTATTCTATTTTTTTTAGTTTGTCAAAAATGTCTTAATAAAATAAGAATCACGTTCACAATTCACTGTTAGGATTACGTATAAGAAAGTCCCGTGGTTTCCAAGGCAAATATTCTTACTTTTGATAAACTGTTTATTTAACAATAGTTTACATTGTTTATTACAAAGTTTTGTTTTCATAAATTATTTAACATTTCGTATGTTCCACATAATATGTATGATTTTTTTTGATACTTTTATTGAATTCCCAGAAAACTGTTTTGCTATGTTCAGTGAATCATTAATTTTATTCACCAAAAATCTGATTTTCTTGAAATGTTAATTGAATTATCAAAAATAAATCGAAACTTCCAGTAGTGTAAAAAGGGTCCGAAATATTTCGTCGTAGGCAGGCGGTAGTATGCTGACGGTCTCAGCCAAACCAAGTCAACATTCTATTGTCAAGATAACAATAAGTCAAAAACTGTTTAAAATAAGACCATCAAATATATATTAATAAATTATAGTTACGTCATCGCAAACATCTATCTTGTAAATTTACTAAAAACATATTTTTTAAATTTTTATACATTTTTGTTGTGTTTTTGCATCACATAAATTCCTCATTCGAGTGCTCACTAAAGTGATAGCATATTGTATTTTTTGTCATTTATAATAACCCTAATATGAAATGTATTACTTACATGCGCTCATTGCTATACAGTATATATCATGTAGCATAATTTTTATTAATGTTAGACTTAAAACCGTAAATATTAGCAGCTCCGTTATTAATAGCAAATAACGAATGGAATATCCTTAATATATAAATCTCAACGTCTCTACTGTCTGTCGTGTTTTTTGTTTTTGTTTTTTTATTCATAGATATGTTCTCTGGTTAGGTTATAGGCTACATTTTGTTACGTTAGGTAACATAAGGAATAAGCAGTGACGATAGTAGTAAATCAAGTCGGAAAAAAGTTTGCCACCAGAGTGCTATTTTGCAATACGCTACCTAAACCGTTAATTAAATATTGAACAAAATAATGTATTAAAGGACTGTGTAGAATCAAAAATACAAATAAAGTCCTCGATACCATATATAGCAAATTAAAAATGTTTGGGTTCTGTTTACGTGGACTTATGACCCAGAAAACATTATACCTTATCGAAATAAATAATTATTAATAATCATCGTCATAAGTACCCTTTACAGCATTCAATTTGGTCTTTTAGTTTAGAAAATAACTTTAAATAAGTTATATACGGTAAAATATTGTTAATAATACGAGAACTGAAGAACAAGTGCCACGTCGGAGCATCTCGGCCGCCATTCGGGCTTTATTTTGTTTTCAATAATTAACTTTTAAATTTAAACAGAACAAAAATGATTTGTACTTTTTGTTCTGATTCGTTTTTTGTTATGTAATTTAAGTTTTGATTGGTTATTATTACAATAATAACTAATCGTATTTGTACTTAATTCAACTATATTTTTCTTAAATTAAAACAGAACATAAAACAGCTGTCTAAATGAACTAACAGTTCGATAGACAAAATTAAAAAAAAAAAAAAAAAAACTATATTTTTCAAAAATCCTAAACAATAATTCCGTAGTCCACGTGAGCGAAGCCGCGGGCACAGCTAGTCTTATATAATTAATAACCTAAAAAACAACAAGAAAGACTATATTTTTAAGGACATTTAATTTACTACAGTATTACTAAACTTACTTAAATTTAAATCATATACGCGCCTGTTCATATCAAGGCAACGATAGAACGGATAGAATAGGTATAGTCTGGTAGTAACAAATGGCTGGAGGTTACGAGATGGTATCGGTCATATTAGATTGGAACGTGCAGATACCCCTAGTGTGCCCTCGTCACCCATTCCCCCCCTTTCCGCCTTTACAAACTATATCGGTGTAGGAGTGCCGAATTACAATAACCGATACAAAACACAATACTGCCCAATCGCAGCAGACATCTAACCGAAATGTTGCTGATTTATTCTAGATTGTTCTACATTTCGGTAATTATGTTTACCTAGATATCGGCTATTTCCAAGTAAATAATATTGCAATGTTCGGATTGTATGTGTGGATAATTTACTAAAACTTTACACCGTTGTTAATGTACCAGTTGTATTTTAGTTTCTAAGTAAATATTACATGACTAAATACATATTTTAAATTAATTTTTTTACGTGAATAACGTCTAGAGTTTCAGGCCAGATCCTGGGTGGGCATTTCAAAAACTTGATGTAACGCGTAGAAATCAATTTTGCGCGCTAGCGTACATTTAAAATCGGTATATATCGACACTCAAAGCAGCTATCACGCGGGTTTTGGTCTCAAATTGTATAGATCTCGATTTGATCTACAAGGTACAAGGAAAAATCAAAACATTTAACCAGTTTTAATACGTGATACATTTTTTATTACACAAAAACAACAACAAAAAATTAAATTTGTTATTACCAAGATTGTGATTGTAAATATTAATTAATTGAATATATTCTATAATATGACCTAACGTTTTTAATTTTTTGATTAGTTTTTTATATTAAATAAAAAATAAATTTCGTATTTCCACGATTGCGCGTGTAACTATTAATTTATTGAATTGAAAAAATAACAGTATATTAGCATCTATTCTGTACGACCTATGGATTTTAATTTTTTGATTTTTTTTTAAATTAATAAAAAAATTTATATTTCCACGATTTCGCTTGTAAATATTAATTAATTGTTTTTATGTTCGTACAAATTATAAGAACTATATTATACAATACTAATTATATATTTATTTATAACATTTTGTGTCTATTTTACAAAAATTCAAACGTTTCTGTGTAACAAAAAAAAATTAACGATATATCATCCCATGAGTCTGAATTTTATTTATCCATACTTCTACGTATTCACGTCAATCCCTCGACTGTGCATCTCAACACAGTCACACCCATTTTCTTATCATGTTATATGTAGATTATAGACTTAAAGATGAGAAAAAAACAATTATTTGTCATAAGACTATTTTTAGATACGGTTAAACATTTGACCTATATTATTATAGATAGAGTTTATCCCATAATTTTTATCAAGCATTTACTATTATTTTTAACCGATTCAAAAAAGGAGCAGGATCTCAATTCTGCTGTATATATAATGATGTATGTTCGAGCAAACATGCAGCGATTTGGACGATTGTTTTTGTTTTAAAGAGTTACTTCCGAGGTGGTCCACTATAAATTTTATCAGAATCTGATTATGGACTTCGAAGATACGCCACTTTAAAATGAAAAATTTAAAACTTTTTGAGAATAAATAAAACCGACTTAAACACAGTTTGATTTTGAAGTCGGTGACAAGTCAATAAAAAAATTCTTAAAATAAAAAAAAAGAATCGACTACGAAAACTGTTAAATTTAATTATGACATATCAGTGGCGTAGTAAGAAAAATTTTCGAGGGGGGTTAAGGTCGTCACACAATTGAAGACCTTTTTTTTATAGTCATATAAAAAAAGAAAAGTCTTTCAATTTAAAATTATTATGATTATTTCGCATATTTTAAGAACATTGAATATTTCGGGAGGGGGGGGGGTATAATCACAAAAAAGGTCATTCAATTCAAAATTATAATAATAATTCCATATATTTTAAGAACATTGAATATTTCGGGGGGGGGGGGGGGGTCGACCCAAAAACCCCCCGTTCCTACGCCACTATGACATATCTTTTCAGTATTTTTAAAGGTTTTTTTAAAATCGGTTCTGTTTTTTCTTAAATTGTGAAATAATAGATTGTATACAAAATGTATGTACATAATTTTGAAAGAAACGATATAGTATTAATTAAAATAGTAATATTACAAATTAATTAATTAATTAGCATGATAATTATGCCTTAAAATAATAACTTTTCCCCATTCTAAACTACTCTAATTTTAAAGTTCCCAATTTATATAAACTTCCACCTATTGAAATCACAATAAACAAATTTCGCTACTAAATTAATATTAACGTACAGTACAATAATCGAAATAATACAACAGAAAGTGAAACACTAACATAAACACAATTATTTAACATTTTCATTGTATATTAATTTACCCTCACGTACACACCCGCTATATATCCGTACGAAAATTATTTCAAAAACATATAGTATAATAAATAAATAGTTCATTTAATATACGTATGCATATATGAGACAGCCTAAGGAATCATATGCCACAAAACCTACAACGTCAAAGGACGTTCAAATATCATTAATTACATACGTTTAAATAGAATATACACTGTGTAATATGAAATCAAATTATATTAGATTTAGTCTAACGAAACTAAAGCCTTGAACCCAGATACTGCTGCACGCTGATTGGACTATTCACGACAGGACTTTTCGAGGATATGTAATGTAATTATTTTATCAGGAACATGCAAGATTCAACGCATTGTACATTAAATTACGTAGATATATTGTATGTAATCGTGTTGGCGTTAGATGTGTTAGTGTGAATTAATAAAGAGCTCTATGTAAGACAACTAATGCCAGGTATTATGAAGGACGAATATCTATAACTCACAACTAAAATCATTTAATCTAGAGACTTGGAAACTATAGAATACATAAAAAGTAATATACAGGCTGACCCATTTTAAGTACACACCTCTGATAACTTTTATGGTGAAATGTTATCAAAAAACTTTTCAGATAAAAGTTGCACGGTTTGGAGGAGGACATAGACGTATATACTCGGATGAATTTTTGTTAGGTAGCGTATTCAAGGTCACATGAAGGTCAACATCATTTTTTTTAATAAGAGAAAAAGTACTAGATACAAAAAATTTGTATTTTGGTCTAATAAAAATTGGAGAATTATTCTAGAATTTTTGTAACATCTATGGTTTTTTTGCTTAAATAAAATAAATTGAAAAAGTTTTTAAATTTTTTTAATAATTCTCCAAGTCTTATTAGATCAAAATAAACCTTTTTTGTACTTTGTACTTTTTTCTCTAAAGTTGATGGTTTCTAAGTAAAAAATTATTGAGAGATCAAAATCTCGAATTATTTTCTTAGATATCTCCGAAAGATTAAGTTGTTCAAAAAAAGGTTTTCAATAATAGATTGATGTTTTTTCACGTAGAATAAAATTACTAAATAAAAACTACAGGTTCTTATTTAAAAAAATGATGTTGACCTTCATGTGACTTTCAAAACGCTACCTAACAAAAATTCATCCGAGTACATATTTGTCCCCCTCCAAACCGTGCAACTTTTATCTCAAAGTTTTTTGATAACATTTCGCCATAAAAAGTTATCAGAGGTGTGCACTTAAAATAGGTCACCTGTATAGTATGTACATTAGGGTGTGTCAAAAAAAATATTTTACTTTCGTTACGAAATACATAAGTTTTTGACCTATAATAAATCCTCGCCGAAGGATTACCCTGTAGTCAATTTTAAAAGGTGCTGCAAGGGAGGGACCCATTTCCCATATAAATAACAAGGTAAAATGATTCTTCAGTACTAAAGTTGGTATAACTGATTAAAATTTTTTAAGGACATCATTTTGTAGAAGATAAAATTCTCTAAAAAAATGTCCAGAAAGTCATGTCTCTCAATTCAACGTATCAAAAGTTACAGAGCTATAAGTGTAAATGCAATGATTTTAAACTTAAAAGAATTTTAAACATTTACCTATTTTTTACAAAAATCAAAATTGTAACGTTAATTTTCTATAAATAGCAATATATTACCCTACTACTGAGCTGTCGAAAAAGGAATAACCAAGCCGATAACCAACATTATAAAAAGATAATTTTATTCTCTACAAAATGACGTTATCATGAATCAGTAATACCAACTTTAGTACTAAAGAATAATTTTTCCATGTTATTTAATTGGAAACAAGACCCTTCCCCTTGCGACACCTCTTAAAATTGAACTACAGGGTAATCCCTTTGAGAGGATTTATTTTGGGTCATAATCAACGTTATTTCGTAACAAGAGCGGGAAAAATTATCGATTTTTTTTGACAGACTTTAATGTACATTCATATATAAATCTACCAACTTTATAATATAAATATTATATAATATAAATTCTACGAATTACTATATTATAGTAACTCGTAGAAAGTAAATTGTATTTGAGGAATACCTAAATGATAATAATATAAATTATATATATACATAGTTCTTAGCACAGAATTGTCGCTATAGAATAAGTTCCTATTGTGAAATTCTGGAAAACTCCCCGCTCAGGTCTTCCTCTACATTTATATTTAATCACACATACTGCTTTTATGTTACAAAGAAAATTTAAAATGTTTGGGTTCTGTTTACGTGGACTTATGACCTACAAAACATTCATGCTTATCGAAATAAATTATTTCATCGTCATAAGTATGTATATACTTAATGTAGATATAATTAACCCTTTACAGCATCCAATTCAATCTTATAGTTTAGGAAATAACTTGAAATAAATAATATGTTTTATGTATAGTTACTTATTATTAGTAGTAATTGATTCAACTATATTTTTCAAAAATCCTAAACATAAATATTTCCGTATAAATAATTCCGTAATCCACCCGAGCGAAGCCGCGGGCACAGCTTGTTCATCATAAAAGTAACTATTCAAATCAATAAATGCATCTGAATATGAATATATTTACCAACATATAATGATCATTTCCCAAATAAAAGAAAATTTTTAATTTTATTTTAAAACAAGCGCTCGGACATATTAGAATAATTAATTAATTAACATAGAAGATAAAAATAATTAATGACAGCAATATAAAAGTAAAATAAAAAATAAATATATAAAGTTCAAGCACCCGAGGTCATAAATATTCAAACTCCGTTTAAAAACTTCCTGAAATAAACAAAAACAAAAACTTTTCGCGCAACTCGGAAACATTCTGAAACTTTCGGTGCAAAACTTTCACGAAAAACAAATCCAACAAAGCGTACAAGCGAGTTTAATCCTTTTGTGTGCTTTCCATAGAGCATATATCCGCGTGTGCTCTTATAAATACAACATCAAATTCTTCAGAGCTTCTTAAACACGATTCGACTATGTTCGGGCTTGTTCGGGTTCCAACCGGAGAGAACGATCGAAGGATACCTCTATACGACGTTAACTTTGCTGTACAGGGCTGAATTTGTTAGAAGCGATGTAAATGTTAATTTCCCTTTCGTTGTACAATTTTATGCAAATATAGATGAGCCGATCGATCAAAGGCTAAAGCAATTAACTCAATTGATCTAGTTTTAAATACATAATGCTTCAATAACATAGCCACACGCAAAAAAATGTGCGATACCAAAAAAGTGACCTATATACATAGCATTGTATAATAGTATTGGTCGAGCATAGTCGAAATCTAAATTTTTGGAATTTTCTGCTTACCAGTTTATTTTTTATTTGAGCTTGAATTTTGGATTTAGGTTGAATTTAAAAAAAAAAAGTGTGCGATATCAAAAAAGCGACCTTTATAGCATTGTATAATAGTATTAGTCGAGCATAATCGAAATCCAAATTTTTGGAATTTTCTGCTTACCAGTTTATTTTTTTATTTGAGTTTGAATTTTGGATTTAGGTTGAATTTTTCAAAAAAAAGTGTGCGATATCAAAAAAGCGAGCTATTAAGCATTGTAGTTTTGGTCGAGATAGTCCAAATTAAATTAAATCCAAATTTTTGTAATTTTCTGCTTACCAATTTATTTTTTATTTAAGTTTGAATTTTTTCCAAGTTGGCTAAACCCAAAATTCAAACTCAAATAAAAAAGAAACTGGTAAGCAGAAAATTCAAAAAATTTGGATTTCGACTATGCAATACACTTGAATATCTAAGAGTTTTTAAGACATTGGTAAAATATTTCAGACAAAAGATGATTGGTTGTTGACCTTAGAATGGTATCCTTAAGGTCATTTTAAGGCTAACCTTCATTTTTTATAGGATTATATTATTATATAATGTTAATAGATAAAAATATATATGAGGATATGAGTTCCAAAACTCATTCGTTCCATTAAAAAATGAGATACTGTGGATTTCGAAAGAATGTCAAAAATTCTTTCAAAATCCATTACCATCTCGATTTTTTTAATGGAACGAACGAGTTTTGGAACTCACCTGCTCATATATAATATAATGGAATCGTACATGTTTTTAACAGCACCTTATATTTACTGCTTATAAAATAAAATAATTACAATATTTGCTGAAATGTTAATGGCTTAGATTCAATATTGACTTTATTATGCAATTCAAAATTAGTAAACAGACAAATAACTTGCTTCATATAACTCAGCCTTAATCTAACAATTGCTCTAAATTTTAGAGAGTATATTTTCTTTAACAAAATTGTTAAAATAACTTCCTAATGCGGCCCTGACAACGGCCACAGAGCGATGAGAGGGGTGTAAGGCTACGGTCAAGCAAGCTTCGGCGGCGGTGTAGGCGTTCTATAATAAAGTTAAATCTAGGGTGACAACAGGGTGGTGCGGGTGCGCGGGGCTAAGACCGGGAGGGGGCGTAAGACAAGGATGGCGATCGAACTCAAGATGGCCGCCCATGCTTGTTCTATGAAACTAAAAGATTGTGTAAGAAATTAGATTGTGTTAAACGATTTTGTTCTCTATGTTTATTGAACGTAAGGAAATTGTGTATTTTTTCACGAAGTGCTTTTTGTTTGTGCTTGAATTTTTGGGGTAAGTAACGGCATAGTGTTGTTGTTTAGTTGGTTTATTTGGAAATGCAGTATTTTTTAAGATTAAGGATTTATTGACGATTAGTTTTGAACGGAATTATTGATTTTATATTCTGTTTTGTCCACACAAGTGTTAAATTTTGTATGTATATTAACTGTAACGATATCGACGTGGAAAATGTTAATAATATCTGCTTTTTTTTCATTAATTTCTTTGAAAAATCTATGTTTTTATTTATTGTTAAGAAAACAAACAAAATAAGAAATTTCTTAACTAACAGGTGCTACATACCTTTTTAACCATTTCATATAAAATATATTTATAATAATTAATATTATTTTACTTTCTCACAATCACTCCCTTCACATGCCCCAATCCCGATTTATACTAATTATTATTATTATCTAATAATAATATTTATTTATACCATTTCTGAAATAAAAACTGTTATTTTCTACTGCATACTTCTTGTTTTTATTGCAGGGGTTATTTTAGTGTGTAGTTGTAGCTTGTTTCTGCAGTTACAAAAATGAAAACTGCAGTTATAAAAACTAATTTGTGTAGTTGAAAATTGCAAGTAAAAAGACAAGTATAAAAAAGTGTAAGTGTAGAGTAATGTAGGGCAAAAAAAGAAGATTTTTTCAGTTGAAAAATTTTCTTAAAATAATCCCTGTTTTAATGGTAGATTGTAAATAATGGTAAAAATTACAAAAAAAAAAATACAAAACTTAAAAACAACTATTTATTAAATTTTACGCATAAACCCAGCTTAAAAATTCAGAAATAAATCAGAAGAGCATTAATGAAAATTATTTTTTTATTTATTAATTCTAATAAACTGGAAAACATTTTTGCCATTTATTAAAAACATTCAAGTCTGTTAACAAAACATTATTCCTATAGCTATTTTTTTCTAATCTTACCGATGTATTTTTTGTATAGTTTTACAAATGACAATTTCGTTTTATGAAAATTGAAGTCAGTCTCGTCTCGTACACGTGACCGAGACCAAGATTAATCTCGAGTATAAATTTTTAATATAATTTTTTTTTTTTAATATTACAAATCTTGTACATTTTGCTTTAATTATGTTCATTTAATGATTAATAACAAATAGAAAATTTTATCTAATAATAATTATAAAAAATCTTTTAAAACTGAAACTTTCGACAAGATTTATAAATAAAGTTAATATCTATCATCTCGGTCTCGTATCATCAAAATTGGTCTCGTTTCTACGCGGAATTTACATAAGTCCATCTCGTCTCGCTATGTAGCTGTAATTAAGTTTTAAAATAACAAAAATAAATTAATTTACACGTTTAACAAAATAATTTAAAAAATTATATTACCTAAACATGCGTAATAAATTACTTAATCGTTTTGGCTTCGAAACATCCTCCCTACATATTATTATGTTAATTAACTTTATTCCGTTATAAAATTAATTTTCAGTTAAAATGTTTCCCCAAAAAATCCTTCCTTCAACAGCTTCAATTTAATATTTGAATAATACTATACAAACTCAACCCTTAAAAATTAAAATATATCCAAGAACATTATAGTGTCAAAGTTCAATATCTGAAAATCATTCCCACGGCTCGAGTATCACATCTGGTCCACAATCTTGCTCCTGCAGCATCTCAAATAAAAGCAAAAGATGACCAATGCTGACCGGTGTCCACTCATAACTAGTTTAGAAAAACACATCTCATCTGACTCAATTACATACGTAAAGGGGTCGCATAAAAGCGCCTTAAACGAGTGCGATAAAACTAACTACGTGAGGTTACTCTGGTATTTTACGTTAATGTGTGACCGTTTGTATAAGGTATATGGCTGAATATAATAGACAATTCTAGATAAGTACGTATTTCTAGTTACGAGGATAAAAATATGTTTATTGTAGATTTGGGAAGGGTTGAGATTATTTCAGTTTTAAGTGAACTTTTCTCAAGTTAAGTTAAATGTCTTGTATGTATTGTGACTGTGTGTGTGTGGTGTATTTTTGTGTAATTTATTTATTTTCATTGTTTTATATAATTTTAGCATAGGTCTACTATCGTGAAAATTACTACATACATATATAATTCGTAACTGACAATGAGAGTTGTGTTTGTTTGATATAAAAAAATCAATCTATATAAAAACAGGAAGTTCATCTATTTTTCTTAATAATATGGCGTGCCGTTTTGTTCCGGTCTATTTTCACCTCTATACTTTGTTCTTTGCAGTTGTTTTTGTAAAATTTATAAGTTCGTATATTGTTTTACCAATCTCATTTAATATTTTTATTATTATTATTCTGAAATATAGTTTTGAGTGTTTTTTCGTTTGGTCGAGAAATACAATCAAATAAATGGTAATTTAATGATATCTGAACAAGAAAGGTACTAAATTAAACCTCAGACCATAAGTGTATACATTTATAAATTTCGATTATAATATATTTATTGTAGTACGCATATATTTCCTATTATATTATTAGATATTACCAAAATTCGCGCACTATTTATTCTTTATATGCTGATGTGTCCTCATTTTTTTCGTTTATTTTTGCTGCCTCCTGATCTATTTGTTTGAATAATCATAGAAAAACGTTTTAAAAATCTGATTTTTAAGTTTATTCTTTTTGTTTGTAATTATTATGATTGTCTTTTTTTGTTAAAACAATTTTTACTTTGACGTGTGACAAAGTAATCAAAAAAAATTAACTAAACAAATTACTTTCGTCTTTCAATTATTTGATTTATTTATTTTGTAATGTACGCAGTATTTGATTTTAGCTAAAATAATGTAAATATTATAGTATCATTAGATTAGTATTTGTCTTATTACTAATAGTTTTATTTTGAAATGTTTTCTCGAAATAAATATCATCTTAAGAAGATTATTTAAAAAAAAAAAACATGTTTCTGTGAAGATCAAACTAAATGTTAAAAAAATGTAATAAAAATCTTTCTTTGAGAGAAAAATTACCCTTTGGAGGAATAAAGGTATTTATTTTCAAGAAATTATTCTATATCGAATTTTAGACTTTATATTTGTTATTTCATCACCAAAGCAATGAAATATATTTTTGCCGACGTGCAATAATTCAGTACATCGTTATTTTTCAATACTTTTATTAGTAATAACAGTATATTTTACAATATTAACCTTGGGTTTGCATAAAGCAAAATTAACCACAATTAGTTAATCAGTTGTTTTAAAACCATTATTAAGTCAATTCTAAAAAACAAATCACGGTTATGATTTATTTTAAAAGGTAAAAAATCAGCATATTTATTTAGTGAATTGTTAATTTACAAATTGAGATTAAGTTTAGAATTAACATTAATTATGGTTTGAAAATAACTGATTAACTAATTGTGGTTAATTTTGCTTTATTTATTATTATTTTGAATGTAGCTCAGCGTTTCTCAACCTTTTAGTATTTGCGGCCCAAAATTCAATCACAATTTTCATCGTCCCCCTCCCCCTCATACAATAATTTTCACTGAAATCGTGCTGTAACTGTAATATAAGTTTCTATTTAATTTAATTATTTAATAATTTAATTTATTTTGTATTTTCTTCCGAAAAATTTTGCTCTGCAAGACAGGCCCAAGGGAGTCTTTTATAGTTATTAATATTGTTTTTAATTTAATATTGATAAGTTAATTATTAAATACATTGTGCAATACTGACACAATCCTATTTATAAGTGTATTATATCGGTGTAAATGTAAACGTGTATTTTATTTTTTATTATGTCAGAATGTATTTTATTGCTTTTCTTTCAGTAAATTAAATAAATTTTATAATAATATTTTTTCTCATTTTTTCTCGATATGCTCGTACCCCCCATTAACTTATCACGCCCCCCTATGGGGGGCGTGCCCCACAGGCTGATAATCGCTGATGTAGCTATATAAATAGTTAACAATATTTTAATAGATACAATAAATAATCGATCTTTAAAAATTGGAAAATAGTCCGAAATATAACGGAAATATAACAATTATTTTTTTAGTACTAGATTTAGAGTATTTAAAGTGATGTATGATTTATATTCATTTTTTAATTGTTTTTATGAAAGTAAGTTTATTTTATTAATTAACCGTTAGTTTTCGTATGAATTCATGTTTTATTTATTATTTTAAAATTAAAACCCACGGTAAAATTAGTTAAATTTAATTTATAAGTAGGTATATTATTTATTCGAGAAGATAGAAAAAATTTACTATTAACAACTATACATATGTATACTATATACATATATATATGTAGTATTTGAAAAAAATATTGTTATTATTATGTACCTACATTTCTATGCACAATTCTGGCATAATAACTATATGGAACATATTTTTAATATATTAAAAATTAGAAAATTTATAATACCTATATTCATTAATAATATAATTAGTTTTATATTGATTTTCAAATACAATAAAAATGCTAATGTATTACTATTGTGTCCTTATAATGAATTATCTTTTAAAAAGTATTGATTTATTGTAAGATTTAATTTGACATATTAAGAATCCGAGCCAACGTCGTTTTCTAACATGGCCCTCCCCTTATTCAAGACTCGTGCTGCAGTTTTTGCTCTTCCCCCTTCACTCCACCCCGCATGGGGTTACTGCAGCCGCCCATTGCCTGCATAAGCTACTCGGAATTAAGATGAAGGGTGCGACCCTAAAACTTACCAACGTTTCTTTTAATTTACACTGTGAGTGTAGAAAGTGTATAAGCAAAATTAAATTAAATTCTGTTAATTATAGATACTAGTAAATGCTTTCTAGATCCTAATTTTAAAAATGGCCTTAGAATTAGTTATACATATAATATATAAATATTGTTTTAAACATATTTATTAAATGTACTGTTATGCTTAGGTAAAACGCAATAAACTTATTTTACTGTCTTTTTTATTATATCTTCAAAAAGGGCTGGAATTATTTTCTTCCGACAATTTACTTACATATTAAACACGCCGTAATCAATTAAGTAAAATATTATTTTAAAAGTACTTTTTGGTACTAAAAGTACATTTAAAAATAGTCAAAAAGTTCTTGTGAATGTAATACTTGATACCAACAAGTAAAATAACATTAAAAAATACTTAAAGTACAAGAAACACAAATTATTATCATACTTAATACTTGATTTAACAACTTAAATTACTGCATTGCCATGCCGTGTATATAGGTAAAAGTTCGAGTAGTTTTGATGTTATTAGGTTTTTCAGACGATTTTCTACATATTAGTCATAAAATTAATCATTAAGAATGTTATTTCAGTAGAATATTTTTTAAAAATTTATCGAATATATCAAATTAGTTACTTTTCCTGAATATAAAAGCAATAAAATCTTTTTTCAACATAAAAAACTTGTAACTTTTAAACTATACTGCTTTTATCCACTGAAAAATATACATACACAATCATACCAAGTTATGTGATCGTTTCAGATTGAGACAAAAAAAAAGTTCTCCAATTTCAAAATTTTAAATTTATTTATCCGTTTCACGTCAAGACAAACACTTTTCGTTCCGTGTCTGTCCGTCCGTCCGTCCGTCCGTCCGTCCGTCCGTCCGTCCGTCCATCCGTCCGTCTGTCCCCTGAATCCTTGTCACACGCATAACTCATGAACCACTGAACCGATATTATTGAAACTTGGTCGGATGGTTGGGTTTGGTTTGAGGACGGTCCCATTTCAAAATCATTAAAATCGTGTGTAAGGGGGAGGGGTGACACCCCAAAATATTTATTTTTTCAAGATATCTCAAGAACGACACATGTTACGAGAAAATTTTATAGAATATTTTTTGTAGAGAATTAAATTTCCTATAATATGGGTCTACTACGTTTGTTGTAAAATATTCCCTTACAAAGATTTATCTAAATTAATTTTAAAAATTCGTGTTTTGTTTTTCTAAATTGGTATTTGATTGGATATATTAAGTGTCATTTTGACGTTTTAAATGTCACTTTGGCGTTTTAAATGTCACTTTGACGTTTTAAATGTCATTTTGACATTTGCATAAATTTAGATTTAGATTGAAATTGTCAAAAAATTAAAAATATATGAAAAAATATTCAGGTGCGTTTTAAGAAAAAATTCGAACTAAGATTTTTTAGTAAAATTTGTATAAAAATTAAATGGTTAACCAATGCCAGGCAATTTATCTGAACACTATCGGTTTTAGTGAATTTAGCACGAGGAAGCACTGTGCATTTACTTGGCAGATGTTTTTTTATTGAAATTATTCTTCAATCACTTTATAATAAATTAATTTTTCGTTAAGTATGTGTTCAAGATCAATAAATGTTAATTACTATTTAAGATTTTGTAATTCGATACTCATTACACAAAGATTATTGTATTACTACCTTTTATTTTGATCTCAATAAAATACATTGAAATAAAACTGAATTTTTATTTTGCATTACTGCGTTTTACCTATTTACCTAAAACTATATATTTAAATAATTAAAACGGTGGAAAAAAAACAGTTACTTATGTTTTACAGAGTTCAAAGACAGTAAACCACATCTTACTGCTTTTCCAGAAATAAAAATCGATAGTAAGTCACTAATTTAGGCATTTTGATGAATTGTAATCTAAAATTACACTCAAATTACATATAATGAAGCCATATAACTTATCATTGGTCGCTAAAACTTAATTATTAATATAAGAAAATGAATTCAACATTACATATATAAATTAAACCGGCAGTTGTTTCATAATAAACAAAACTGAAATATTTACAAATAACTTGATGCGCTAAAACACATACATATAACCATTTACGTAAAGTATTTAAATATTTGTGCATGCAGACCGTGGTTTTCATTAAACAGTCGTGTGTATCACACACACTCGCGAGGGTATGTGTGTGCATGCACCGCTGTCTTGATTAATTTTATGATGTCCATGATAAATTGAATCTCGCGTAATTGGTAGCACTGAGACATTTCAGAAATTACGGATAATTTATACGCGCTGTATGCAAATATGAATTCGTGTAAACTACAAGATCGTAGCCTGCTTTGAGCCAGGTTTGTATACAGTGATGAAGTTTTGATGGTGTTAGAAATGGCGGAATATTTATTTACATATATATATGTACACTTATACAAAGTTTCCTGTTTAGGTTAATATGGTGAAAATAATAAAAATATTTGTTTTTGTCTATTTTATAAATTTCTCCAATTCGATCAGTTACGATAACTAAACAGATTGTCATTTATAAAAGATGAATATATTTGAAAAAATAATGTTTTTTTAAAGCATAATTACAGAATTTAAGAGATTTTTTCATTTATTTGGCTTCCATTATTCATATTATATCAGCCAATCAATTTTTCATTTTTATACTTATAACTGCAATATTGACTTTTTGTTGATAATATAAATATTATTTAATTTAAAGATCAATATATAATAAATAGGTACTTTTAATTAAAATTAAATAAAATTGTTTCTTATTAAATACTGCCGAACGCCTCTTTGAAAAAGTGTAACAAAACCAATTTTATTAGAGAATAAGTAGATATACATATGTATAGGTAATCCTTAAATATTATATTATAAAACGCAAACTCTGTCCGTCCGTTAGTGCGCTGATCACCCGAGAACCACTTATCCGATTTACGTGTTTTCCTTATTCAAAAATATGTTTTTTGTCCAAGTTTAGTATATATTTAATTTTTATATACGTTATATTATACGATAATAGTAAATCAAGTCGGAAAAAAGTTTGCAATACGCTGCCTAAACCGTAAAATATTGAACAAGTACAAAATAAAAAGAACTAAAATAAATTCCGCGATACCATATATCTAACTTTTACATTTAAGTGAGCGTAGCCGCGGATACAGCTAGTATGATTATATGAAAATCTAAAACCACAAAAATTACAATAACGTTTAGTTTAATTCTAATTGTAGGTAGACAATTAATAAAAATATAAAAAAATGGTATCTCAGTATAATAGGGCTCAATAATATTGAGTTATAATATATATAATATATAATGCCGCCTCGAAACTAACTGATAAATTTTAAATTGATTAACACTAAATAAAATTATAATAATATTTTTTTGGCAGATATAAATTTGAAAACAAAATACTACGAATACACTGTATATGAATATTACTTTTTATCAACCATGAAAGTTTTATTGTAAATAAAAATTAAACTACATACACGGTAGCGTTTTTATAGTTTGATTGGTTAGTAACACGTTACTTGCATGTGATTTATATTAGTAACTAAACGTTACTCAAATAATGGTGCGTATGCGATCGCCAATTGTTCTTCTTCTTCTTCATCCATTTATGTCTGCTGGCTTGGCCTTTTCAGACAGCTCCTTCGTGGTTGGTTTTTACTTTGGAGAATGTGTAGTGCGTGTATTGTATGTGTATATGAATATTAGGGGGCACAGGGACACAAGATGGAATGGGAAGTTGCTGATGAGCCAATCATAGTAGGATTTAACGAATAGGGTGTCACATAGGTTGTTCACATAGGTATAACATACATAGGATTTATATTTTTATTTTGGAGCCAATTGTTCATAATCATATATTGTAAATTAATTAAAATTTACTAGTCATTATATATCAGTATTGGTACATCATATAAACTTTCACTAAATAATTATTAAAAGTGAAATTAAATCCTTTCAATATTTCACACATTTACAACATTTTACTAACAACCAATTAAAAATAAAAGTTCATTACAAATATTCAAACCGCTGTATAAAAATATAACAGAAAAAAAACACATAAAAATGCACTACATGTATATAAATTCACACACATGACACTGGCTCTGTATCCCTGACCTACGTTAATACGTGTGGTCCATGTGTGTGTGTAAAACACACGTAAAACATTATAAACGACTGCGCAGATCAAAAAATATAATTCACGGACAAAACGGTTCGCTTTCCTAATGTAGAACGCGGAATCGCGCGGGCTAACGAATGTCAGTGTAGGGGAAATTGTTCTAAAGTTAAATTAGATGTTTAAAATTTTTATAATATTCAATATAATTTATTTGATATTTTCCCACATAACGATTTATTAAATATTTAATGTTCCCACTATTTTCTAAAAAAAATTAAGAATAGCAACATAAAAAATGAATTTTTGTAAATAAGGAGAAGATAATTTATTTGCGGATATATAAAAGTATATATAATAGTCTAAGTAAAAACAAATTTGTTTGTCTAAACGTCAAAAATTTATTCAAGAAAATGTAATCGCAAGCTTTCGATTCACTTTTTTTGTTATTTATTATATTTTAGCCTGACGATGATTCTGTGAATCGAAAGCTTGCGATTACCTTTTCTTGAATACATTTTTGACGTTTAGACAAACAAGTGTGTTTTTATTTATATTTAACGTCACTACTATTATATTATAATAGATTAAGTATGCTATAGTCTAGGACTATTATTATTTGTAAAAAAAGAAAACTTTTAAATTTTAAATTTCCCGCAGAGCGGAAAATTTAAAATTTTGTTGTATTACAATTAATTTCTCGAAAACAGTTCGGTGAATACTGAATACTAATGATATTTTGTATAAAAATTCAACTAATCAAATACTATACCTACTCTCCCAAAAAATTAGAAAATCGGTATCTTTTTATCAAATGGCGAAAAATATCAGTTTTCCATAAGAATAACACATGTTAAATTGAAATCAATATATTTCCTAAACGGCTTGGTAAATCAATTTAATGTTTTTTTTATTGCATTAAAATGCTAATGAGAATATTCTCACCAATTTTCATGCATTTGGTAATATTTTGATAGTAGTGCTCCCATTCCTCCTCGGTCTATTTCTCGAGTCGCGCGAATAACGCGTTATTTATAAATTGTTTAAACAATTAGGCAATGTTTCATATATGCATACTTTCTTATATTCTTTATGACCCAATGAATAAACCTGCATCAGCCAAATTTTTTTTTCACATAAGAATTATTACAAGCGTGATGTTTACAATTGAATCGGTAAGAAGAAGAACAGTATATTACTCTATTTCATTTAAGAATGCAGTGGTTGCAGTGGTTTTTGACGGTAAAATGCACGATTCGTACCGTCAAAACCCCGGCAACCACTGCATTCTTAAATGAAATAGAGTATAGTCCAAAATTCTCAATTCGAGCGATAATCAAGTTTTAAGTTTCAAAAAGTTGCAGGTTTTTAAAAAACTTATTAACTTTGAAAACCGCAGCTAGCTTTAAGGATGCTTACGCAGAGTCCCCAAGGACCTGTTAATGCAATCACGGGTCATTAAAAATATTTTATTTGTGTATAAATAATTATTAAAATCATTGGGCAAGTACTGTTCTTTCTCTCAACTTCGCACTTTATCTAAAAAATCACTTTAATTGAACAAAAAGTAGTACTATATATAAACATTACAAGTTAAAGAATTTTAAAAAAAAAGTGAGACACTTATTAACCAACTTCTTCCACGCTGGTGGTTTTCCACGAATAGATATTTTGATAAAAATTCGTTGCTTCTATGGGTATGTATCTCTCTAGCTTTTTGGTGCAGGTTTTATCAAAAAAATCAGTACAAGCGCAATCAAATTTTATTGACGGATTATCAAAAAAAAAAATTCTCGAAAACTATATTTTTTTGGGAGCTAATATTTGGTCAGATTGAAAGTTACATAGAATGTGACTTTTAAAAAAAATCAGCCAAATTTATGCAAAGGTAGATTTTGTATGCTTACCTGGCTATAGCCTTTGAGAAAAATAAAAAGTTTTGTGCCAGGCATTTCTAACAGTTATGGACGTGGCACAAATGTATTTTTCAATAGAAAAATATATAAACTTTCATTTGGTCATAGTTTGAAGCTGTTACTCGATTGGTATAGTAATGAGTCAAAAAATAAAAATAAAAAGTTTTGTGCCAAAATATTACAACAGGCACAAATATTTTTTTTTATATAACTTTAGGAATACTAAATTTTGGCAGTGATTTTAGGCTGTTACTTTATTGGTATAATTGCATGCTGTACAAAAAATTTCCCGAAAGAAGGGACGGTTAAAAATGTTTAACAAGTTACAGCCAGGCACAAAAAGATTTTTCTAATGGTCGCTATGGGTACTTACATTTAAAAACCATTTTACCCTGTTATTCGATAGGCTAGTTTTTTGCAGCGTGCTCTTGATCTATATATCTATCGTTACTTGTTCCTCTGACTGATACCTACATATACCTATATTAGTTATACTCACCCTATATAAAATATGGTTGCACAGTATGTGTATGTATGTTAGTGTGTGTGTATTGGTTGGATACATATTTTATGTGCAACAGTTAATTCATATTTATACATACGTGTGTATGTACTTATATAATACCGACAAACTGTTGCACGTAAATTATATATAGATATAATTACTGGGTATTTATGTTTGTAATATATTCTCTAAGGTAACACTTACAACTTTCGGCATGGCCGAATTCTGTAATTAATTATCCATGATCAATGGATACTTATATGTGTACCATTTATTGGTGCGTTCTAACAAACTATTGTTAATTGCTTCTACTTTATAATAAAGTTCATATGTTATTTTGAATTATATATGTAGATATAATATGTATATATAATAAGAGTGTTATAAAACTCTTAAAAAATCGATTTATTTATATTAAATATTTTTGCTGCAATTTTTTAAACTAAATATATAGGTATAATGAAATACCTTTTTTCAAGATGTACTATAGCTATATACTATATAATTAATAGCCATATTTATTTTAATATTTGTACTTTATAGTATTTTTTAGTGGATATAATATTAAAATTCTGTAAAAATTTTAATTTAAAAAAAGGTGTACCTATGGTGTATTATTATTATATGCACACCATTATCTATGAAAATATTGATAATAAAAAATCTAGATATTTAAGTTTTTCATGTGTAATTTTCTATCAATTTACCTAATAATTTACATATATATGTATATCTATATATTGACATTTTCTGTGTATTAAAATATACTTATATGAACTTATTTTATCCATAATAAGTTAATTGAATTATAAATAAGTACATATCGGTGATTCCATAAATAACTGCACACTTTTTTTGTTGTTGTTACCAATTTTTTTAATTTTTACATATGTTTTAGTATTAGTGTGGAAATTTAATTAAATAAAACAAATGATTAAAATTTTAAAAGAATAATTTCATATATTTTGGCCATTTATATATTTTTAACGTTTTTGAATTTTATTCATAAAGAAAAATAATATTATAATTATAATAATATAATTTTTATCGATAATACTCAAAAACATTAAAAATCTGCGAAATAAAGCATAAATATACCTGAAATTATATTGTTTTAAAAATTGTAATCATTTGTTTGTATTTTATTAAATCTGCATAGCACACTATTTTTCGATATTTTCTATTAATTGTATACTTATTATAACTTGTTTTCTATCCATTTTACCACCCTGTATGTATTACACTTTTATAAAGAGAACATTTATAGCTATAAAATATATTAATAATATATACAAGTTATTCCATTTCTTTTAAATTATAATATTATTACAAGTTTTTGAGACCACCATAATTCATTCCGAAAAAAATACTGATACTTTGCCCATTTAACCGACCTTCTTGCTCAAATAATAACAAAGTTAGCAATGCGATCGCTCGGTTCTGGCGAACAGCCGTTATTAATTTAATTTAATTTATCATTATATTAATTAAAAACTGAATTTTAAGTAAAATTAACAGAATCTGGATATAGACGTAATAAATTATAATTTCATATTTTTATAAAAATAATAAATCAAAAAATAATAAATATAATAAACGAATAATCAAATCAAGTATCGAAACGCAAAGTTTCCATATCGTTTTAATTCCAAATCGAACATAAATAACAAAGTATATACATATAGAACAACAACTTGTGAAAATACTACAATCCATTATTAAATTAACAAACTCGAGATCGTGCAAACAAAACTGCCCTACTTTAAAGTATCTCTTGGAAACAAATTCATTCTTTAACTTATCGTGTACGTTTCTTGTGCGCACGCCCACGAACCACGCCTTGACCAATCAGAGCGCTCGGTGGCGATTGATCGAGCGATGCCGAGCAAGAAATAGGTCTGAGACGCGGTTTTAAAAAGACGCCACCGCCAAGGATACCCCCAACCCCCCGTACCGCTAAACCCTTCGTCTCTCGATCCGTACCGCATCGCCGCCACTGCAGATCAGACCCGGATTATTCAATGTTCAAATTATTTTATTTTTGTGGTAGGTTCATTCCCAATATAATACACTGTCGTAGTGCTTAGATAAAAGACAGTAAACTTCTTTTACTTCCTTTTTAGTAATTTTGATACTATTACATTTTTCAGACGATTTTCTACATATTCGTCATAAAATTAATCATTAAAAATGTTATTTCAATAGAATATTCATTTTTTAAGTTTATCGAATATTATCAATTTTTATATCAACAGTATATTTTGGGTAAATATCCACTGGTAGAAACGTCGACTGGCCCAAGAAAGCCTTATTTTGATTTTCTTAATATTATTAAATTCCTTAATATTATATTAAATTCCACTGATTTGGGTATACATTTTTACGCAGGGCTTCGAACCGGAACTGAACTGAAAACCGGAAAAACCGTTATTTTTTGCCGGAACGAAAACCGGAACAGAACCGAAATAAAAATATCGGTTTTTACGGTTCAGTACATGTTAAAATACGCGCGCGTTAACATGATCTTATTTCCCACTTCAATTGTCATTCGGACATACAAGTACCATAAAATTTTCTAAATCAAGCTTGTCCAACCCGCGAGGATAATAATAAAAAAAATTTATAGTAATAAATTTACATTTAAATTACTTTCTTTTTTCCTTATGTAACTCGCTATTTGTTCAATAAAAATTAAGAATTGAAATTGACGCGACTAAAAAAAAAAGGTCCTCAGTTTTATATTCTGGCCTGCGGCCCTTAGTAAATTAAATTAAATTTCTGCTATGCGGCCCAGAAGGTTGAAAAGGTAGAAAAAATTTTTTTAATACAAATAATTTTTTTTAAATTAATCACTCGGAGCTGAACCGAAAAAACCGGAAAAACCGTTATTTTTTACGGAACAAAAACTGGAACCGAACCGAAATATATTTTTTTACTCGAATCGGAACGAAAAGCGAAACAAAAAAAATAACGGTTCGAAGCTCTGTTTTTACGTGCCACATACCTTGGTATAAAAAAAATATTTTTTGTCTTGATTTATCCCCTTCGCGCCCCCTCTGAAACATTATTTTTTCAAAAAAATTGTACATATTTTACTAGAGGGCATCATTTTACATGTTCAGTAAAAATTTAAAGCTTCTAGCTTACGGGATATTTTGCTTTTACTGCGGAAAAGACGGACGGACGACAAAGTGAATTTAATAGGGTTTCTTCGGAACCCTAAAAAGATTTCACATTGCTCTACCGGGCATTATTAATAATAATAATAATAATAATCTTTATTGTTATTGTACATAGTACATAAATTGCGTCAAATTACAATTTAAAATTTACATTAAAATTACAATAAAAAATAAAAGAACTAGAATATATATTTAAGATTTACCCTGACAATTCCTATTCAAGAAACTCTTTTGAACTCTTTTACTGGTAGTTGTTTAAGTTCTTGGGGCAGTTTGTTGAATAGTTTTATGCATTAAGAAATTGTACACCATCAGAGTTATTAGTCGAGTCCGTACCTGTATGTAACCCTTCCCGCACTCGTCCTGCGGCGCTGACCCTCGACTCACCGTCCTTTCAGCTTCAGCGACCGAAAAAGGATGAGAGGATTCTGTATTCTGTATTCTGTGTACACTGTATATACATGCATATGTGTGAATAGGTGTACGTGTGTGTATGTGTAAATATGTTCAAACGTTACAAGTAACATGTTTATCTATTGTTTAATAAATTGTTTTTTATATTATTTTATCAGATATTAAATTAATTTACTGTTTCTATTTTTACATAGATGTTACAAACGATTTAAACGTGAATTTCTATAAATATTTCATCATAAATTAAAAATATAAGTATGGAATTATGATATAGCAAGCCGTGAGGTGAGACTCTTGAGGTCCCCACAACCAACTTCCCAACATGATATGACTATCAACACTTGAATACTGATTATTTATTGTTTTCATATAGTTTATGTGAAATTTTTTAATAGAATATGTCAGAATAATACACCTTTGTATTATAAATATTCGTTTTCTAATATTCTAATGTCAATAATATAATACATATTTTTAGAATAACTAATCTGACAATTTGAATTAAATTGCATTTGTTTCCAAGAAAATGAAGTTTTTTACACCCCCTTTTACCACCGTAGGGGTTGAATTTAAAAAGAAAACATTTCTTTCAGATCATATTCACGTCAAAACGCTTCGATTGGCACCCCAACGAAGACAATAAAAATTTTTAATTGAGAGATTTCATGCAGGAAAATAATGACACGCACAAACACATACATCTTTCTGAAAATAGTGTAAATAATGTAAATACACGTGACCTTGAAACATAAAAATAAGTTGAAATTTTTTATTTCGATTTTCGAACCGATTACAATAACTTCCTGTTGGAAAGTTAAAAATGAGTGTGACTGTTCAGGGATTGACGTGAATACGTTCCGAATCGTAGGTCGCGTCGTTAGTGGCAGTGAGGTTAGATATAACTCAGACTTATGATGTGTAATATTTAGATACAATTTTGCCTTTTAAGAAATTTTATTTTTCGTAGAAAATAAAATTATTATCTGCCTTTTCCAGTTATTTATATACATAAATTTAATAATATTTACAATTTTCACAACAACACCCATGTTACATATACAAATATTTACCAAAACTTTGTCAACATTATTTATTTAGATGAATTAAAATCATAAGGCCTAATAAAGTACATTTGCTCTAAGGATATTGTACGAAGGAAATTTACAGAATTAATCACCGATAGAAAGAGGTAGAGTATTGACAATGTCACGGTGTTGAACAAAGACGCAGTAAACGGACGAAGACTTAGCCGCAGGCTCATTATTCACGCGGGAGCACAGGAAATTATCCTGTCATGTCGCCGGCCGTCTCTACCTAACCTCAATCCCGTAACAGCGGCCATGTTGTTAAACAGAATATTCTGCACTCTCGATCAACAAATTACACGATTAAATTTATATAGGTATATTTTTTATTTTATTAAAAAATAAAATCAAGAACTTATTATAAATAATTAACACCTGAACAAAAGTTTAAAATTTCAGAATTGCCATTATCATCCAGAAAATTCTTAGCATTTATAGATTAATTACGTTTCTTTGGACTGATTACAAAAGATCTAAGTTCAAATCAGCTGATTGATTTGGTAAAAGTATAAAATAGAAAAATATCATTCACTGATATACTTTTACAGATCAATCAATATAATTTTACTTTCATGTTCCGAAGGAAACTGTAATACCGTTGAAAAATCGTATCTGAGATAAAAGCAGATTCTGATTGTACTACCTTTAAAACGTAAGGAAAAGTTAATTTTCACATGGCGATTGTGCGTGGCTGTGTGTCTGGATGTAAAATTTTGTTTCGTTCGCGATAACTACTGTAAAAATGCACGACACTGTTCATATTACCTTGGAATTAAATGCAACTGAATTTAAATTGTTAAATTAGTTATTCTACAAATTTATATTATGTTATTGTCATTGGGATATTAGAAAACTAATATTTATAATACAAAGGTGAGTTTTATTTCTAACAAATCCCATGGAAATTTTTCATACATTAAAAATTATTTAAAAAGATATCAAAGTGCATATGTAAAAGTCATGTATGTTTCTCCATACCGATATTTTAACATTACTGTATATACAGTACTCCACAATATTTAGACAGTGGAATTAACTCGAATCGTTAGTAATCGATTTTGATGAACATTAGATGCTTCATATTTAATTTGGAAATACGCTTTTCTGAAATAGGTCAATTCACTGATTTGTTAGTGACTGAATTAAAAATAATATTTTAATTAATTCCTCAATGACTTAACTGTTTACAGATGAATCAGTGACTATTTTCACTGATTCAAATTAATACAACAGAATTGTTGTTTAATAGACAATATTACATAAACATTCCTAATTAAAATATATGAATGATCTAATTAAACAAAAAAAATTATTTATAATCGATTTCCCAACACCCCCACCAACAAAATAAAATAAAATAAATAAATTTAATAAAATATAGAAAGGAGAATGGGGGAGAAGAATAGAAATATTTATATCCTATGTACAGTGGGCATGTCATCATACCTTAGACAAGGAAAGATAAAGGACAAATAACACATTACCTAGCGTTGTTACCATATCGCTCCACGAGTCATTGGCGTATCATTCAGATTTTAAAATAAATATCAATTGTTTTGAATTATAAAATTAAATTAATAATAAATGTTTTATATTGTCTTTAAGAGTATTTAAGTGATAATTGATTAACATAATAATTATTTAGATCGATATTTATCAAAAATCATAAAATCTGAAGAATTTTGCAATTGAACCATGGATAACTCCTGTCGCGGACAACTAAAATCGAAGCAAAATTAGGGTAATATTCTACACCACTTTTGTAATATATCCTTACATGTAAGTATTAAAACTGTACGCAAAAATAATCTGTTTTAGCCCCCACAGCCTGGAAACTTTTTTTGAAACTATTTTGCATTATCGAAAAATATGGATTTTCATAAACATACTGTTAAATTTTAGTAGCAATATTCGAATGATTCCGATCTCTACAGCCTTTCTTAGAAAGAGATCGACCAGGTGCGTGCAAGATATAAGGCAAAGCGCATCTCACATGCTAACTTTAAACGCGTTTTTCTCTAAACGTCGTTTTTCAAAACGGTGGAAAATTTTAAACGAATAGTTTTCAAGCTATCCGTTTCAAATTCTGTTACGTTGTACGGAAGCTTTTTTTATTTGAAAATTTCACATTTTTTTTAAACAAAAAACTGTCGAAAAAAACCCAATTTGACCCTTAATTTTGAAATGGCTACCATTTTGTTAATTTTCATCGGACAAAAAATCCTCCGTGAGACTATACAATTTTTCATACTGATTAATAATATTTCTAGGTTTTTCTTTGAGACAATTTTTAGAGGAGTAAACGCTTTTATTTTAAACATCATTTTGCAGTGGCCAAAAAAATAGATAAGAAATAAATGTCGAACAATAAAAAATTATATAAATCATTATCAAATTTTATTTTTTTTAAATCATGAAAATCAGCAATTTTCATTTTCATCACACTGAATTGTCATTTAATGTTATTTATATATATTACATTAATTTAGACAATTTTACCAACTACGTACATACATTTAATATATTATTATATTAAAGGTCAGGTTCTTCAATTCTGCTGCTATATTCATCTAAAATCTATTAAACTATAGTAATCAATATAACATAACTAAAACTAATCTCTGAGTAAGGGTTGCTTTTATTCAACAATTCACCACAATTTAAACAAAACAGCAACTAACTGATCCAAAGCAACAAAATCCACCGAACGTTAAGCAAAATGCGGGGAATCCCACATTCCATGTAATAAGTGCAATTATTGCTGGAAGAATACACATACCCTATGATACAACAGCGTTATCATACGGTATAGTTTAGCTAAGCACGGGTAGAGCGCGCGTGTTCATCAAAGACAACGACGAATAATATCGTACGTTGAATTAGAAATTAGTCGAGTGTTAGTTCGAGAAACCCTCGTCAATGGTGCTGCGGCGCTGACAGCAGCACATCGTGAGGAGGTCTCGAACCCGTAACGTTCGGAGTTCTGATCCACACCCGCTACCCACTCGATCGATATCGGGTGATGTTTCTTTGATGAAAGAAGGTTACATGTTAGATATATGTCGTCTTGGAGGTATTGTCATTTCCATGAACATGATAATTAGTTGATATTATGAAAAGATTTTATATTTATGTACTATGGGCTTTAGAAGTCGTCTGCCACCTTAAAGGTCAGAATCGTTTACAACAGATTCAAAAATATTAAGACAAACATCATTGGTTATATTTTTCTAGAGCGGAGCTTGTATAGTTACATCATTTTAAATAAAAACACAAATATACGTCCATTTCATTAATTAATTTTATATCAAGTTTAACATATTTAAATATTAAAAATATTTATTACCACAAAATTTAACATACTTATACAATTGCTTCCTCGCAATATCGAAGATACGAGAAGCTATGTGATCGTTTCAGATTGAGACAAAAAAAAATGTTCTCTGATTTAAAAATTTTAAATTGATTTATCCGTTTCACGTCAAGGCAAACACTTTTCGTTCCGTATCTGTCTGTCTGTGTGTCTGTCCGTCCCCTGAATTCTTGTCACACGCCTAACTCATGAACCACTGAACCGATATTATTGGGTCTGGCTTGAGGACGGTCCCGTTTCAAAATCGTGTATAAGGGGGAGGGGTGACACACCAAAATATTTTTTTCAATAGATTCCATAATAATTTAATAGCAAGAATATATATGAGTACCTATTATAAACGAAGAGTACTTCTTTATCAAGTAAATGAGTTTCAAAATATCTGTCTTTGTTTGGTACAAGGAGAAATGATTTAAATATTATAGTAATCAAATTGGAGGAACCTACTAAGTTTGTGATAAGCGAATTTGAATGAAAACTGGTCGACCATTTCGAAGTGGAGTCGCATGCAGATATTATTTTTTACTTAAAAAAAAAGGTTTTTTTACTTTAAAGCCCAAGACATTCATGTTAATGATGTTCTTGAATTTCAAAAGCTTATAGTAAGTACACAGAGTTAAAATTTTGGTTCTTGCTAATGGGGGTAGAGGGGAAATATACGTTTTAAAAAGTTGTCTGGTCCTGATATTATTGGCAATATCACTGTAATATAAAAACGTAAGATTGATTGTATAACCAATACGTTACGAAATGCAAATACAGGGGTAAAATAAACGTCAAAAAACGTACAAAAACTGATTGAACAATGCACACATTACACCTTCAAAGTAATAACAAACACTTTCACAAGAGAGCACAAGCGTTAACGTCTTTAACCAGTGAATCAATTAGTTCGTTAGGTGACTTACGTAGCGTGTAACCAACGTTACATGTAGTAACTGATTTACCTCGGCATGTTTTCTTTGATCTATGAACAGTCGGTCAGGTAGGCGGCGCGGTGCGGCTTTGTACCGACCAAAACAAACAACGAAGAGTTTTCTACACATTTACAAGACAACAAGAAGTTGTTACTGTTACGTATTTACTTATGTGTAACTGATGATATAATTCTCTAGTAATTTATTTAATAGTAATATAACAAAGTAACTACTCTATGTGTGTACCTAAAACAAACATTTGAGAAAATGATGATTGTATAAACCCAACTATGAGAATTGTCCTTAGTTGGAGTATTTACTAATTTCAAAGGTTTCAATATAAACTTTTTTTTAATTTTAATGTCAGTTCTATGTCGAATGAGAATTATTTTTTCTTATTTGATTCACATTGATTTTTACAATTTTTTAGGTTTTCTTTTTTAACACACTTAAATATTTGAAAAATTAATAATTTCTTCTGTTTTGTTGGTAAATAATATATTTATAAGTAAAAATTGATATTACTTCAAGTGATATCAATTTTTAATTATAAATATATACAAGTAATTTATTTGTAAATACTATAATTTACTCTCTCTATGTTTAATATTTCTATGTAAGCTCCATATACATATTTACTTATATATTTATTTTTATTTTAACTTTCGATCATTTTTTAAATGTATTTCTATCAGTAGGTATCTGAAGATATTAATTAATAATTTAATCAATTTTGATGGAAAATTTAAATTAAAAATTATATAATTAAATTATAAGTATATATTCACCACCTATACTGTCGTGCTTATAGGTAATGGGCAGTAAGGTGTAAAAAATAAAAACGAAGAAAACTAAACTCTAAGTTTTTGATTTTTTTAAACTTAATTATTATAAAAAATTTCATAAAATTTATTTAGCGACCAATGATATTTGATATGATTTCATTATAAGTCATTTGAGTGTAATTTTAGTTTACATCAAAATGCCTAAATTGAGTGACTTACTGTCACTGAGATTGAGATCAAAATAATCTTTGTCTAATGACTATCGAATTACAAAATCTTAAATAGTAATTAATATTTATCGATCTTTGTTACACATAACGAAAAATTATTTTTTATGACACTTAATAAAGTGAATGAAGTAATTACAATGAAAAAAATAATTTAAAAAACAATTTAATTTATTAATAATTTGAAGTATGTAGATAATTTTTGAAAACTGTCTTTTCGAAATTATAAGAACATGAAATGATTGTGAATATTGTACGTATATTTTTCAGTATGGATAAAAGCAGTACCTATACCTAGTTTAAAAGTTACTGCTTTTTATGTTGAAAAATGATTTTATTGCTTTAATATTCAAGAAAAATAACTAATTTCATATATTCGATAAACATTAAAAAAAAAATTCAATTGAAATAACATTCTTAATGATTAATTTTATGACTAATATGTAGAAAATCGTCTGAAAAACCTAATAGCATCAAAATGACTACTGGAAAAATGGAGAAACTGTGGTTTCTTAGTCACTTAAACTAAAAATATACACCTTAACCAGAATAAAACAATGTCACTCGACACGTGTTAAGGTGTATATTTTTAGTTTAAGTATCAAAATTACTAAAAGGCAGTTATATAAGTTTACTACTTTTTACCTAAGCACGGCAGTATATTATTATATACATAGCTAAATATTTGAAGAATGCGTTGACCGCATCGACGCTGACCACTGGACTGTGCGACAATAACGCGTACATTAGACCGTGGAGGATCTTTTCTTGCCGGCCGATCAAAGGCGTAGTGCTCACGCTTTGACGCGTCCTAGACGCGTTCGCCCGTGAAACTATGGCCCTCTTGATCAATACATCCGGGAAGGTGTACGTACGTGCGTCAATGAGTCCATGCCGGTATCTGCCGATATAATTAATGATAGTAGCCAAAATCTTATACCCACTTGCACCGTATTAGTTACATATTCATTAACTTTAAATGTACAACCGTAAACCGTATTTTAATTCAGAATTTTATAAAAATCAAATTGCATAGAGTATAAAATTGTGTTATCTATGAATTTTTGTCTACCTATGTAAAAACTCAGTACCTGAAATCAAAATTATCAGATATCCGAAACGATTCTTACTTACCTCCAAAACCAAAACCGAAATAATATAGATTCTGACGTCTAAAAACCGCAACTCTATCCTAACCTGAAACCAAATCAAAACAAATGTACTTATCCCTATATCCGGATCCGTAATTTAATATATCATATCCTTAACAACCCTATCTTGCTTTTCTTGCTCATATTTATTCAATATTCGTCCCTTACAAAAAAAAATTAATAATATGTATGACTCCAGATGATATAATTTTATTAATTTTCTTTAATAATATGTACTTTGATACTTTTAACTTAACCGTTGTGGAGGAATTAACAAACAATGATTATTTATCAATAAAATGACGCTTAAGATATTTTATAACCCCCAACTTCAGTGGTCACTGATGCATTAGATACTTTTAATTGGAGGTTTAAGATATTTTACAGTATACACTGTACCTTAAATACCTTTTCAATATTTCATATATACTCGTACATACATAATAATATACATATGTACAAAATTGGACTACCAATAATTGCTAGTTAATTTTTTTAAATAAACAAGCAATAATAGAACTCACAATTAACAAGTACGATATTTTAAAATATCTTAAGTGCCATTACGAAACAATATCATAGTAGTTTACGATATTTTATAAAGCAGATATCGGTGCTTACGATACTTTGTCTAGTGGTTACGATTCTTTATCTGGCGGTTACGATACTTCAAAAAAAAAATGGTGTATACGAGTATACGATAGTCAAAGTTTAAACAGATTTTTTAGCGGGAAAAAGAACTTTGTTGGTTACGTAACTTTCATAATCAATGGGTAGTATCAAGCAGATTATCGTAACCACCATAACTCAATTTCGCAAAAAATGTCGCTTACGATATTTTGCCGTGTAGGTGACAAATATATTTAATAATAATGTTAAAATATACTATTTTAGATTTCAAATCTTTTATTAAAAAGAAAACAATAATTGTTCCGCCAAGTAATGTTCTAATGAAAGATTTATATGAGAGACCCTTCGGTTTGATAAATTTCACTCTACCATATAACGCATGAAAAAAGTTTATTTTTAATTTATCACTTAAAAAAACAATAAACATATAATTAATTATGAAAATTCTTACTTAAATATACCTACACATAAATATTAAACAAGTTAATCGAACTTTACTTCGTTTCAATATGTAAATTCTAGTGATGTAACGAATATTCGCATTCGCATTCGCGAATATCCGCACATTTTTTAACATTCGCATTCGCAAGAAAAAGTGCGAATATTTTTACAAATATTACTTGTTTTTGTAATAATAAAAAAAAATTATTTTTTATTTTTTATATTAAATAATTATTTTTAAGAACTTAGGAACAGTCAAATTTATTTTAACTTCCATGTTCTGAAAGAAATGGAAATATTGTAATACCGTCGAAAAATCGTGTACGAGATAAGAGCAGATTCTGATTGTACTAACTTCAAAACGTAAAGAAAAATTGATTTCCGCATGGCGGCTGTGCGTGTTTGTGTCTGGAGGTAGAATTTTCTTTCGTTCCCGATACTACTGCAAAAATGCACCGATTTGAATTATTTTTGGGGAAATTTTTGTCTCAGTGGGTACTCTAAACTCTAGACCTGTTGATTTTGATGCTAATCGGATTGGGGTCTCTTGAATTATTTACAAAAAAAAGTTTTTTTTATAAAATTAAAGCAAATTAAATAATACAATACATTTGCGGGGAGGGGAGGGGGTTGTATGAATCACGCCCCAACTCCCAAAAAAAGTTATAAAATTAAAGTAAATTAAATAACGCAATATTTTTTTAAGGTGGAAGGAATTATATGACCCATGCTCCCCGCGCCCCCGCCCCCCAAAAAAAACTTATCACAAATTAAAATTTACAAAAAAAAATGTTGAGGGAGGTTAATGCTCCCCTAAGAGCGAAAAAATAAGAAAAAGAAAATTTAGGTATAATAAAAAAAGTCAATATTCGCATTCGCATACGCGAATGTCGGACGCTAATATTCGTATTCGCATTGTTTAAAATCATACATTCGTTACATCACTAGTAAATTCCTTTTACCTACATAAAATGTATGTCATACACATGTTTACAAAACAAAAACAAGCTTATTCTTTAAAAATACCTAACTCATGATATTTTAGTGAACCTGACGAATGATTAAATAATAAGTGCAGTAGGCGCGGTTAACACTTTAGCACCGCTACGACGTAAACACGTATGCTCCACACACACACACACATTCGTGAGTCACCGCACACGCTGCAGACGGTCCGCTGATAAAGTTTTGACGCGGTGTCCGTGATTAATGGCACTGAATTTGTCGCTTTTTGGTCGTTGCAGTGAAGAAGGTGCTGGGTTGCTGAAACTGAAGCCTGACAAAACCACAATGTGGTTGTCCACATCTATACGGTGTATGTGCGTACGTGTGTAGGTGGGTGGGTAGGTGTGATAGTGTGGATTGGGAAATCATACTTATAGTAATTAATATTAAATAGGGAATTACATATTTCAATGATTAAATAGAAATACAAGGTATTATTCGTCCAAAAATTACTCGAATCTGTTTCCATGAACAGAAAAACTAACAATAAGTTCTGTATGATACCTACATAACTAAATAAGTAACGATTAAACTAAATATATATGTATATTAGGATGGTCCTTAGATGGGGTTAGGACGAATTTTGACCGGGCCGCCCCCCAAATCAGCTCCAAATAATTCAAAAAGATTGCGGAAAAAGTTTCAGCCCTATATCTTATAAAGTGGTCATTACCAGAGGAGGTGATTTTCCCATTTAAAATACACGTGTTTTTTCGATTTTTCAAAGACCTGCGTACTAGAGTGTTTTAAACTCTTTCTAAAAATCTACAATACTCATGAAAGCATCCCTGGTACTCATATTCCATATCTTGATGGATAAAGTAAACTTCTGATTCAACGTTGTCTGCTATATGGGTCATTTGGTCATTTCATAAAAAGAAAATAAAAAACAAAATTAGTGTAATTTCTGGATAATTTTGTCAGAAAAACGTTTGACAATGAAAATATTGATCTTGAAATAAAAAAGTTTGATTCTAAAATTAAAATTGAAAAAAAAAATTGGTCGCGCTAGTTCTAAATTGATATGGAATGATGATGAATTTTTGTAACTGTTATCATGAATCAGTAATACCAACTTTAGTAGTAAGGAATCATTTTTCAATGTTATTTAAATGGGAAACGGGACTCCCCTTTACGTCACCTCTTAAAATTGAACTATAGGGTAATCCTTCAGCGAGGATTTATTTTAGGTCATAAACTAACTTATTTCGTAACGAGAGCGAATGTTCATTTTTTTTGACACACCCTAGTGTATATAGTTTATGTGACTAATTGTAAGAAACAATTTCTCCGTTTTCCAGTAAATAAGTAACGATTTGTTTTTTTGATAGTAAAATAGGAAATCTACCTATAATCTTTTTAAAAAGGTTAGATTTTTATTGATAAAAAAATAATTATGAAATTTTATGTATATACATGTATATACATAAAATTTCATAATTATTTATATTATATATATGCATATATAATATTAAAACTGAATTTTTGAGTTTCTTTGTATTATAGCGTTTTCAATAATATGAATTTTCTCGTTCCAACAGTGACGTCATATCGAAAAAGCGTCCTCAAAGACGTATAGTTTTGTATTTTTATCGTAATGTATGTAATGCATTTGAAATATTAATAATTCGGGCAAGACATACACGAAGTATACGTACTACGTGAAATGTTTGGAACCACTTACAGGTGCATTTTTAAGTTAAAGTTAAAAAAAAAAGTAAAAATGTATCAAGTTCTACTAATTGAGATCTATATTTTGACATACCACATGCCTAGATATAAAAAAAAATTATGACGCCCCTCCCTATAATTCCAAAATTTAAAATTATATTGTTGACTTTAGTATTTGTCGTTGGTAGTCTCACCGAAACCTCGTTATCAAATTTTTTGAGCCGGTAGTTACAGACTTACAGTGGGGGGGGACAGAATAAAATACTGCTTTTAGCCCCCTACAGGCGCCCTTTTTGAGTTAGAAAAAAAAATAGGGGCATATTCTACTAATTGAGACGTACATTTTGACGTGCCACACGTCTTGGTATACAATTTTTTTGTTTTTTTGGATTTGCTTTAAAGCCCCCTACAGGCACCATTTTTGATTTAGAAAAAAAAATAAAAAAGGGTCAAATTCCGCTTGTTTGGTTATACATTTTAACGTGCCACATGCCTTGGTATAAAAAAAAAATTTTTTTTACCTAGCTTTAGCTCCTTATTGCCCCCCCCCTGAAAAATTATTTATTCAATAAATTTACATATTTTACTAGAGGATGTCATTTTACATGTTCAGTAAAAATTTCAAGTTTCTAGTTTATATAGTTTACGAGCTATTTAGCTTTGAGTGAAAAGGACGGACGGACGGACGGACGGACGGACGGACGACAAAGCGATATTAATAGGGTTTCTTCGGAACCCTAAAAAGTAGTACTATGAAAAATGTATTTACTTTATTTTTATTTTACAGTTCAATAGCGAAAAAAAATCTTAAATGTTTTCATTCTAAAAGATAAACTCCATCTATTTTTAGATGTTACGTACTCACACATCCACGTAGTATTTATTGCCGCTCTATTGGGTCTTCACGCAGACAGCAACTCAAGTATAAAAGCGAAAATCCTCGTTTAAAACAAAAAGCCTTCACTACATCTCATCCACATACAGAGTGCTACAAAAATAATTAAAACTCCACACAATGTCAACTTTTAACAAAAAAACAAGGGGTTCTGATTACAAAACTCAATAGTTATTAGAGTACTTAATTAAATAATATTATTCATTTATTGTGTCTGTTTGTCCCCTTAATTCTTATCACACGCATAACTTATGAACCACTGAATCGATATTAATGAAACTTGGTTGGATTGTTAGGTCTTAAGAAAATGTTCAAACTAATATTTTTTAGTAAAATTGTATAAAAATTAAATGGTTAACCAATGCCAGGCAATTTATCTGAACACTTTATCGGTTTTTATTTAAATTGTTCAATATTTAACTACATTTGGTGAATTTAGCACGAGGAAGCACTGTGCATTTACTTGGCAGATGTTTTTTTACCTTCGTTAATTGTAACTGACTTTTGAGTGGGTTTATTGCAAGTTTTTAGAACTAACATATAAAATACGATACATATATTATAAATTATATTATCGAAGTACATAAATGATCAAAAAGTGGTTCCATTATAGAAAGCACACTTTATAATAAGCATATTACAAATATAATACCTATGTATTTTAAAAGAACGATGTAATCGTTCAACCATCGATAACGATTTTTGTTTCCTCGCAATATCGAAGATACGAGAAGCTTTGTGATCTTTTCAGATTGAGACAAAAAAAATGTTCTCCGATTTCAAAATTATAAACTGATCTTTCACGTTTCGTCCGTCCGTGTGTCTGTCCCCTGAATCCTTGTCACACGCATAACTCATGAACCACTGAACCGATATTGTTGAAACTTGATCAGATGGTTGGGCCTGGCTTGAGGACGGTTCCATATTAATAAAATTTGGTTGGATGATTGGGTCTGGTTTGAGGATGGTGCCATTTAAAAATCATCAAAATCGTGTGAAAGGGGGAAGGGTGACATCCCAAAATATTTATTTTCCCAAGATATCTCAAGAACGATACATCTTACGTAAAAATGTTATAGGATCTTTTTTGTAGAGCATTAAATTTCCTATAATATGGGTCTACAACGTTTGTTGTTAAATATTCTCTTACAAAGATTTATCTCAATTTGCTTTTAAAAATCGTGTTTTATTTTTTTTTAAATTGATACTTTCTATGATATATTAAATGTAATTTTGTCGTTTGCATTATAGGTTTATACTCTGTTTCATTTAAGATTGAAATTGTCAAAAAATTAAAAATATATGAAAAAATAATCAGATGCGTCTTAAGAAAAATTTCGAACTAATATTTTTTAGTAAAATTGTGTATTTTATTTTATATAATTAATGTTTACACCTATTGATTATTTACCACCTGTTCTACCTATTGAAGATATCCATTTATAAAAAAAATTAATATAATTTCATTATTGAATTGTTTATACATCTATACTTAAATTTTGGAGAATACATTTTTCTTGCTCCACCTGATATACGATAGTATTAATATACATATAAACATGCATGTATTTGTAAATGTATAGGGAAGAGCACGTGTGTGTGTGTGTGTGTATGTGTGAACGTGTGTGCATATTAAAAGAATGTGTGGGTCAGCCACCTGTTTGAATAAACGTGCCATTGGTTACAGATAACGTAGAAAATATAGAGCACTAAGGTCGATTTTATTTCGCTTCATCGATTTTCGATTAACTGTAATAGTATAGTGATAAAAATTACTATTGCTTATTTTAAAATAATTTAATTTAACATATCCTTTTTAATTTTCGTATAGATTTTATTAATAATTATAATTATTAGGAAAGGTTAGAAAGTACATTTTCAATTTCATTCTTTATATTAATATTAATTATAAATTATATTAAGAACTAACTTGTATGGATACATAATAAAGTAATTATTAATTACTTAAAATATTTTGTTTCTGACGATGTATATAATCCACGTTAATTGGATTAAAAATAATCATATAGAAGAAAAAATTCATGAAGTTTTCATACATTCACAAATTCTCGGTAGGGTTAAGAATAAGAACCTGAAATGTTCACACCTTTATCGTGGATAAAACAACCTTTTTATCGAGAAAAACTACCCTCGGAATGGTCTTATTAATTCCAGTTCGAATGAAAAATGCATTTTTCATTCGAACTGCCGTTTGTACTAATACAAAAGGAAAATAATTATTTTTAATAAAATTTATATAAGTACTACCAAAAACTTTTTCTTATTATGATTTTCTTAATTAACATACAAAAGTATATCTATAAGATATAAATAAAAATAAAAACAACTTGTTTGTCTAAACGTCAAAAATTTAATAATGAAAAAGTATTCGCAAGCGTTCGATTCACAGAATCATCGTCAGGCTAAAATATAATAAATAACAATTAAATCTATAAGATATATATATATATATATATATAACATTTTACAAGTATGTAGGTATGCAAATATTTGGTTATTTATAAACAAATACAATAAATATAGCGTACTAAAAACATGCGTTATCTTAACACCAGTGTAATAATAATAATAACAATAATAATTGGAATAATACATATATACCGACTTATTACAGAGTATAACTAAAACCCTTTTCTCCGTTACAAATACATATACTTTACATACTATAGTGCTCTAAAAACAAAATAATCATGTACAGGTTTATCTTTGAATACCCTTAGCTAGCAGTAATCAGAAATTCTAAATAAGTACAAACGCTTCGGGTTTCTGTAATTGACAATAAAGTGTGGGCGGGAGGGAAAACGGGTGTGTGTCTATACGTGCAGGATCAGCTCGAGGGTTTTAACTCCTCTTGAAAAATGTGTATATTAAATTGAGAATGTAATAAAGTTTTTTTCATTGGTCATTTTGACGTAATTCTAATTTTATCATATTCTTTTTTTAATTGGAGCTATTCCCCTTTAGGTATTTCTCGGAGAATTAAAAAAACATCTCCCAAGTAAATGCACAGTGCTTCCTCGTGCTAAAATCACATAAATTATTCAACAATTTAAATAAAAATCGAAAAAGTGTTCAGATAAATTATCTGACATTGGTTAACCATTTAATTTTTATACAAATTTACTAAAAAATATTAGTTCTAAATTTTTCTTAAGACATATCAGATTATTTTTTAATATGTCAAAGTAAATATCAATTTAAAAAACAAACGACAATTTTTTAAAGCAAATTGAGATACATCTTTGTAAGAAAATATTTTAACACAAACGTAATGTGTGTCATTCTTGATATATTTTGAAAAAATAAATATTTTTATATATCACCCCTCCTCCTTACACACGATTTTGATGATTTTGAAATGGATACATTCTCAAACGAGACCCAATCGTTCAACCAAGTTTCATTAATATCGGTTCAGTAGTTCATGAGTTATGCGTGTGACAAGGATTCACAGACACACAGACAGACACGGAACGAAAAGTGTTTGTCTCTAGACCTGAAACGAAAAGATCACAAAGCTTCTTGTATCTTAAATATGTCGAAGAAGCAAAATCATAATTTTTCAACTTATAAGATTCATTCGAAAACAAAATTGATTATTAAAAAGCAGTCCGCCCCTGCGTAATACGGTGAAGGCGGCGAGCAGTAGCGCAAGATAAGTTTCACATCTCGCTATTGCGTGCAGAATCCTCTCCCCTGAAGTAATGAGGCGAGCTTGTAGACAGAGTCTGGAATTAAGGCTGTGGCCGGGCTCGGGTCCGGGGGGCGGTAAGAAACCACCGTACGCGATCAATAACTCTGTCAGGCCGGGCGGCCGGCTTCTTACACAACCATCACAAGAAACCTTTCTTTATCACATATTAAACCGATTTTTACAGTTTTTAATTGGACTGTTATTTTTAATACATACTCACGCTGAAAGAACTGAATTGTACCTATTTATTACTGAAATAATTCGGTCAAGACATACACGGGTGTATGCCATAAGGGCTCTGAAGTACGTACTATGTGGACAGTTTGGAGCCACAGGTGCATTTTTGAGTTAGAAAATAATATAAAATAGGATCATATTCTAATAATTGAGATCTACATTTTGACACTCCACATACATAGATATGATAATAATAAAAAAAATGTCTACCTTGGGAACCACAGGACTTTCTTATACGTAATCCTAACAACATTCTTATTTTATTAAAACATTTCTGACAAACTAATAAGATAGAATAAATTATAGATAAAATTATTCTCTACATTATACAACTAGTGTAAAAAAATTTTACATTAGATCGAGGATGTAATTTTAAGCAAAAAACGTTAGGTTGTCCTATATGTCCGGAAATTCTTCGTGAGGGAGCTACATATATACAATCATTTACCTAAAATTAGTGTTTATTTAATATCTAGCGAATTCATTATGCTACAGTTATGAAATTTGATACAGGGATTGGTATTAATAAATGTTATCGATTTCCAGTGTCAAATAATAATAATTTAGACCAGGGGTGTATGGGGCCAGTGGGCCCGGCGATTTTTATCAAGTATTCTTTTGTTCTTGAATTTTTTCCTGAGTTGGGTACTTGTATATACAAAAATATACTTTGTTTATTTGTCATAAAATCAACCGTTTTCGAAAAATATCGAAAAAAGGAAGTACTTTCTTTTTTTCGATATTTTTCGAAAACGGTTGATCTTATGACAACTGAATAAAGAATATTTGTGTGTATTTTGTATCATTTTAATCTTCTACAAGAACACAACTCGGGAAAAAATTTAAGAACAAAAAAATATTTGATAAAAATCGGCGAGCCCACTGGCCCCATATACCCCTGGTCTAAATTATTATTATTTGATACTGGAAATCGATAACATTTATTAATATCAAACCCTGTATCAAATTTCATAACTCTACCGCAATGGGTCTCTAGATATTAAATCATGATATTAAATAAACACTAATTTTGTGTAAAAGACTGATTGAGATCTAAATTTTGATATCCCATACGTCTTGATATACAATTTTTTTGTTTTTTTGTTTTTCAAAATTATTTTTTCATTAAAGTACATATTTTACATATTCAGTAAAAAATTTCAAGTTTCTTAGCTTATATAGTTTACGAGATACATATATTGCTTTGACTGAAAAGGACGGACGGACAATAAAGTGAGATTAATTAAGTTTCTTCGGAACCCTAAAAATGATAGCCCACTCCTACAACTCTGATTACTACATAGCAGACATTATCATGATAACAATTTTTTTAATGAAACAAGAGACATTATTTTGTTTTCCTCCCGCGCCCCAAAATACTATCGGGGCTGTACTTTTCTGTATAGGTATCCTGTGATCACTCTTGTTTCATTGTCTGAACTATTCTTGTTTTATTTTAGTTATTAGTTATTAAGTAAAAAAAAGGGTAAGGATATAAAAAATGTTTCATTTATATACCTTAAAGATGAAAAATAATATTACATCTTACTTTAATCAGACCCGTGCTAGATAATTATCAAAGATTATATTTATCTTAATAATTTCACACCCTGCTAGTAGATACTATTAGTTGATAGCCATTAATTCTACTTGATACTACACACTGTACAGTGTACAGGCTGAGTAAAAATATGGAATATTGCTCATATTTTCTAAAATATTCATTATTTAAAAAAATATATTTTGGTAAAAGTTTTTAGAGAATTAAATTATTTTCTATATATATATAGATGTAAATATATATATATGTAATATATACATATATATATGTAATACTAAATCTACTATGGCATCCAACTATAATTTTTAAATGACAACATATATGTATTTTTTATTGATTCTATGAATTGATATTATTTTTTTGCATACAACCCTGTAAAATTTTAATGATATTTCATACAAAATATTTTGAGAAATAGTAATTCTTATAACCTCATCAGATCACATTAACTGCAAATTAACCGAATAAGTCTTGAAAAATTATTGAAACTTGCGAAAAATGGTCATACTTTACAAAATTGAATAGTTTCTTTTAAAAAAAGAATACAGATATGTAAGTTTCAGTCATTTTTCAAGGCTTACATGATTAAGTTGCTGTTATAATGTGATCTGAGATTATAAAAGTTAATTTTTCGTACGCAGTCATTAAAATTTTTATAGGGTTGTATGCAAAAATGAATATCTTTTCATGGAATCTATAAAAAAATATGTTGTCATTTTAAAAAATACGTAATTGATAACACCAACTTTTTTTAAGATTAGCATTACATAGGAAACAATTTCTCTAAAAACTTTTACTATACATTTTTTTAATGAATATTTTAGAAAATATGAGCAAGTATACATTAAACTTAAGAACATACATTATAAAAATAGGTATCTATAAATACATATGTATATAGGATGTAGTAAAATAAACTAAAACAGAACAAAATACAATATCATCCTTAAAGATTATTTCTAATTTGTCAAATCAAAAATATTTTTTTATCATCAAATAAATTATATGATTTTCATGAAAAGTAAAGAAAAATAAACAGCGTTCATATAGTACCTTGCTGCCATCTGTGAACGAGTAGTAGAAACATAAACTTTTAAAAAATCGTTCTACTTTTTAACCGCGCTAGCGCTAGTAACGAGCAGCGCTATCTAGATTTCCCCTGAAACCAATGGGCTGTGCTAGTGGAATAACTCCGCCTCTAAACATGGCCTCCTTGAAGGATAAAGAACGGATGGAATTAGCGGCACTCCTAACCTCACATTCCGCTTAAAGTTTGGTATAATAGCGTGCTTCGAGTAATATAGTGTAGCGGTTTTACTCCCGCATCTAGGAATGATAATCAAATGGAGTGCCTGCGAGCGAAATGCAGCTCTGTGCGAGTTGAATATAAATGCGGAGTTAGCTCGTAAAAATTTACTGCTACGGTATAGAATATAATGTACTACCATGATGACTGTAATTTTACATGACGGAATTTTGATATGCAATGTTACTACGTTGATGGCAGAGATCTGCATTTTCACGACAAACTCTGCACTTTAATATTGCATATTTCCTCTCGTAAATAAAATTTACTGTCATTGTTTCAGCTTTCGAACATTCGTTTCCTACTATTCTAAAACTTTATGTGCACATATATGAACCTTTATCAATAATCTGCTTTATATTAAATTGTAGATACCTATTTTTCAGTTTTACTAATTTTTCAACGAATATATGTAGATTTCACCTAATATACGTATTACGTATTATAAGCATCAATTCTACTAACTTTACGAATTTTCGTTATCATAAAAATTCAATATGCAATCGGTAGATGACATCAAAGTTATAAAAAAAATATATGATAAATAAATTTTATAATATCTAATTATTTGTTATCAACAAATATTAAACAAAAACTATTACACTTCTTTACTAGAATGTTGCCGACAGCAACATAAATATAATTTGATTTATCTACACCACTGGTATAGGTATATATTTAAAATCCAAATAAGAGTTAAGTCATAGTAATTTTTTAAATAAAAAGACAAAATTCTAATTCTAATACATACCTACTTACCAACATATACACAACATATGATTTTTAATTACAAAATCGAAAAACAGCCTTACCCAGGAAATTGTAAAGCCACCCCTGTTTAAATAAGAAATATTAAATTATATATGTTGCATACTTTATATTAGATATTTGTTGATAGCATGTTTATAAATAGTAGTCAAATTGAAATAAAACATTATTTGCAATCAAAATATACAAACATGTCAAGTGTACTAGAAATGAGTGGAATTCAAATTTAGTTTCACGTTTTACTACTGCAATGTAATTTTCACTTTAGTAGCAATAAATTTAACGAATATACACTAAAGACAAACGTTCAGTGTTAATAACAATAAAAAATGTTTATATGGTACATTAACCAAAATAGTTTGCAAATATATAGGTAATTATAAATTATCTACTTTGAACACTTTTAAGAAAAGTTTTGTAATCGATTATTTTTTTTTAATTAAAGCTTTAACAGTAATCAGTCATCTACAGCTATAGAAAATATAAAAGTATATATAAATATATAAAACAAAAGAAAGAGAATAATAGTTTCTTGCAAAAAATCTCATGTGCTGGTATTTATTAACTAAAATTTATATTTAATAGGTAGGTATAAATTAATGTAATATAGTTTCATTTTACATCAGTTCAAACAGAAACTATGTTATGTATAGATACATCCCTTACTTATAGATATAAAATACCCACTGCATTGAATATCACTATATTCAAAGCGAATTAAGGGGAAGTTACCCTTCCCAACTAACTTAACTCCGCCCATTTCTTAAATACATTCAGTGGATGCTTGCACTTCTATAGGGATGGTGTTATATAAAATGGGTTGTCAATATTTATATCGATTATTGTTTGAATTTATGTATATGAGAGATAATTTATTTATTTATTTATAGTAGCATTTAATATTTTAATGGCTGGTCTAAATTAACATTTTTTTAAATAAACTAGCTAACCCGACGAACGTTGTCCTGCCCAAAAATAATTTATTTAAAAATCAGACCATAAATAAACATTTTCGTAAGAATTTCGACCCCAGCGCCAACTACCGGGTTAAAAAAAGATAAACTTATCAAAGCAAAAACGTTTTGATATATTTTTTATAAGAAAAAAATACAATTTTTCGAAATATCTCGACCCTAGCGCCACCTACCGAATTTAAAAAATCTATAAACTTATTGGAACACCAAACGAACATATGGTGCGAATATGGTTTCGATACGTCCAGTGGCTGATAAGTGGCCTGATGAGATCACATACATACATATATACACAATACACACCAACGTTTTTATTAAGATAGAATTTTTCAAAAAGGATTCTTATTCTTATTTACTGAACAAAATATATCGGAACCATCCATAGTAATCCATGTAGTCAGAGAGAAGTTGTATAAGTCTTGATTTTAACTGGCTGTATATATATCAAAATTAATTTCAATAAAAAAAACATCATACGAAAATAACGTTTTTTTTATTGTATAAATTTATCTTGATTTTTTATAAATTTCATAATTATTTTTTGGTATCATATAAATTTTTAATTCATTTTAACATATTATAGATAATTATTAAATATAAATATAAATATATACATATATGTATATATAAATATAAATATAAATAATACTACTGATAATGAAAAAATTTAATTAAATTCATCTTCATCCAGGCGCGGATCTAGGTTTACAATTTGGAAGAGAGTCATGGTCTGAAAAATCACAATTAGAGGAGGGGACATGAACAAAAAAGTTACTTTAGTATATTTAATAAGCATTTTTACTTTCTCATACCATGTATATGAAATATACAATAGTATAAGTAATTATAGAGAAGCCGTTTTTTTTCGAAATCCGGATTTGGATGGAATTATCCATTTTGACCTTCCCATAATCCATTCTGACTATGAAATTTTATATTTAAGATTAATTTTTGTCTGGGAAGAAAACGTCCTATTTTTGAAAACGACCTTTCAACCGGATACGGATGTTTACCTACGTCGAATTTCGAATTTTTCGAATTACTTTGAAACAGTACGAAATAAAGAAAAATGATCAAGTAACCAATATCAATATCTATAATTTATGCTCTATCCATTTTTTCGAAAAAAAATAATTTTGTGTACTTTTTAAACGTGGCTATCATAAAACATGTTATTATACGTTGATAGTTTGTGTTTGTACTGATCTATTTTTATTTATAATTTTCATCAAATAAATATACATTTATTATTATTATATACATATTATTTCCCTACCCCATTTGTTAGAAATACCTTCTATTATCTTATAAATTCATACTTAATGTTTTCAAAAAAATCCTTTCTTTATACATCCCACCGTGACAAGGACTACATTCGATGAACGCTTAAAATAGACGCAATGAAGGGAAAACTAAGTCATCAGGATTGAATTTTCACAGCACAGAAGTATGATTCTTGTGAAATTTATGTTTCATTTAAAATATACTTGATATATATATGTTTTTTGTTATTTTTGATGAGCGTTCTTTCAAAATTGAAATTCAGATTTATGTTGCTAATATTATATGTATTAATAAATTAAATATCGATAGACAAATTAAAAATACAGATCTACTATTTGAAAAACTTTATTCATTAATTTTTCTAGTACGAAAAGTTTTTATTTTATTTTAAATATTAAAGTTCATATAATTACTTTTTCTTTCAAAACGAATTCTATAACCAATACCAATTATAGGAAGCTTTCACCTAGAATTCGAGGATCATACAATGATTACTACATTGGAATTTTATTTAAAAAAAAATTCTTGGTTATTGATAGGCCCAGATAGAAAAAGTCTAGGAGGACTATATGGCCCGAGCCCCTATGCTTCGGGAGCCGAAAATAATTTCTATTTTACATAAATATGTATAATTTTATCAATATATACAAACTAATTCAAACTAAAGGGCATAGGGGGATAATCATATGAAAATTGCCCCCGAAAGATATTGGATTGAAATTTTCAGGATATGTTGATACTATAAAAATACTAAGATCCTGAAAATTTCAGCTCCAAACCTCAACTGGTTTTCGGAAAAATAAAAAAAACGTTTTGTTAAAAAATTGACTTCTTAATTATTATTTTCTATTCGTAATTTTTTAATATCATTTTTTCTGTAAATTTATCACTTTTAATCAATTCAACTATCGAAGAATATTGGGGAAAAAAAATTTTTGATTCATTTTCGATTTTCAATGTAAAAATATTAATACTAATTTTAATGAAGTATTAACTTTTTTATTAGTACATTTAAAACTAAAATATTGATGTTATGATAGTTATTGATAATTTTATTAACAGAAAATGAAAAATCAATTAATAGAAAAAAAATACTTTTTCAATTAATTAATTGAAAAAGTATATTTTTTTTTCATTAACTAGTTCATACAAACAATAAATTCAACCTAAACTTATTCCCAACGTAACCGTTTTTTTTCCTCAACTCGCATATTGATATTTACTCAAATGACTATTTACGTGGTCAGTTAAACTGATTTGCATGATAAAACGTCCACGAGATTCTCATAACGCGCGGACAGCTGGACACTAACCGGTCCAGGAGCGCACCCAGGTGCAACGGATGCTGCGCGGGTCGCGACACACCAGAGCTGTTGAGTGCATTAACTCTCGTTCTACAATGCATCGTCAAACTATTATTCTTTTTATATAGATTAGACTAATAAACTATAGAATTATTCAATTTTATTTTGTACGTGATTCATTCGAAAGCTAAGATGACTAACTTTTTATTTTTGATACATGAGATGTTTCAAGGGTTATTTTAGTGTGTAGTTGAAAAATTGCAAGTAGAAAGAAAAAAAAAATGTGTGTAGAGCAAAAAAAAAGGTCACTATAATTTGTACGAGAGAAATATACAAAGTGTAGAGCAGAAAACAAGATATTTGCAGTTGAAAAATCTTCTTAAAATAACCCCTGAGATGTTTAATTTAAACGATTCTGACCTCAGACACCGTATTCAAAATAAATATTTCGTATATTCGTATAGTTTTTTACTCGTTACCCCGAGCCCGAGACACAAATTGCAAGAAAAAACAAGTACATACTTATAGTAAGTAATAAAAATCTATATCCGAAATAATGTCTTATTCGTATCCGAATCGGAACTCGAAACAAAGAAGCAAATATTGTTATCTGTATCTGAAATCGGTTTGTCATATCCATAATAACGCTAAATCAGTCTATGAGATTTTTTTATATAAAGTTAATGGTTATATTCACTTATCCTGCTCAGAAATCAAAGACACTAAACCCACTTTCTTATTTTATGATTAGGAACGATCCCAACCTTTTTAAATATAATATTAACTTATTATACGTTCAGTTTTAAATATGTATATATAATTGTGTCGTTTTGGCAATTTCCCTCGTCGCATAATTTAATATGTTGATTAAAATTAAACATAAATAGTTTGTATATCAAAAAAAAGATACTTACATTATACTATGTTTATTCTTTTTTGTAAGACTGGAAAAATAAAGGAAAATTTCTATTCTATTTTATTCTACTTAATTTTAATAAACAACACAGTATGCTTAAAACTAAGAAATGATTTTTTTTACATTTGAATACTTATCGGATAGATTGTACATAATTAAATACTCTAATAAAAACAATGATTCATATGTTATAATATGTTTTAATAATTTGTCAACTATTATTCATGATTTTTGTATTTATATTAGAAAACTTACAGTTAAAATCGAGAAAAAACTATACCAATAACCATCATCGTAACATGTGTCGTTCTTGAGATATCTTGACAAAATTAATGTTTTGAAATGTCACTCCTCCACCTTACACACGATTTCGATGATTTTCAAGCCAGACTCAAACATCCAACCAAGTTTCATTAATATCGGTTCAGTGGTTCATGAGTTATGCGTGTGACAAGGATTCTCTCGACAGACAGACACCGAATGAAAAGTGTTTATCGTGCATGACCTGAAACGGAAAAATCAATTTAAAATTTTGAAATCGGAGAACAATTTTTTTGTCTCATGTTAAAACGATCACAATGCTTCTCGTATCTTCGATATTGAGAGGAAGTAAAATAACTTAATATTTTTTTAATTTTCCATAAACAAATAACGGTGTTAAGTTTTAACTAATTCTAGGTATTAGTACCCAGAAACCAATAATCATCCAAGTTGCAATCATTTTCTTATACAACCCCCTTCCTTCCAAATACGTATACAAAGCTTCTTTGTAAAAAAGATACTTATATATTTTATACTTCAATTTAAATACATATAGATATTATATATTATTCTATTCATTTAACACAACAGATAATTGCAGCATCCTCCATGGACCAGTCAAACAAGTTTTTTATATCCGTTGACCAGTGTCCAGTTTGCATCCCCTTTTATTGCCACAAACAATAGATAAAACGATTGCAAGTAAATAGCGTATAGCATTAAAGCATCTTTCATTGAATCTGGTTTTCTAAAAAACGAGTTTTTCTCATAAGCTGTAACAAATTACATTTTTAAACGTACCCTATAATTTCAGTCTGGAAGCTGGATAGTGAAGATGTAGATCCAACAATTTGAATTGTTATTTTTCGGTGATGAAACTTATACATAGTACTTTATAAATATGTTGTTTCTTCTTGTGTTTGTAATTAACAACAATAAATCAACTGGCTGTTTGGTGAAGTGATAATATGTTTATGAAAATATGAAATTTTTAATTATTTTGTGTTTGTGATTTTACTTTTTGTAAGTACTTTTTATTTTTATTTTTGGGGTTACTTGCCTATTTTAACATCATACTACATCCTTGCCAACATTTGTACTTACTGTTCTTAATAAATTAAAAATTATATTATATTTTTATAATATTAAAACTAATATTATAATATATAATATATATAAGAAATTATTAAATATTCGAATAAATAACTTTATTTATTCAAATATTTGTGTTATTTTTATTTGAACATTCATTAAATTAAATATTAATCATTAATATTTTTCTAAGCAACACATTTTCGATAATACCAAATATTTTGGTTTTATTTAAAAGAAATGAATGTCTGTACCTTAGAGCAGTGTTGAACAAAGTGTGGTACGTGTACTCCTAGGTGTTTCGAGGGGTACGTAGAGTACCTACTTCTTAATGTTTTTTAATAAATAATTTTGTATGTTTAAACAACAAATTTTACATAAATACAATTTTTTTATTTCGCTTTGAGTCTTTGATTTTTTACATGAAAAGCAGCTTTGAAATTGCAATATGTAATGCATTTTTCCTTTATCTCTAAAATATTTAAATCTATCAATGAAATGTCATAAATAATGCAAACAATTTTAATTTTTTATATCCTTATCTTATATGAACTTTATAATATTTATTAAAACTTTACAACAGAATTAATATTTTCGCAGTAACATCGTTTTTGTTAAGCTATTTAGTTTTATTTATATTTTTCATAATTTTAAAAATATTTGTAAACTACATATATTTCCATTAAAATATGTATATTAGGGTGTTTTTTGTATGTTTTTCCCCATTGGCCTATATTTTAACTTTGAATCTAAAGAAAATTTTCTCAAAATTTCAGACCTGTAGATCAAACTTGTGAACGGCGCAAACCGAGTCTTTTTCCCATTTGATTAACATGGGAAAAATGACTTTAACTTACGCGTGAATAACTCGTTGACAAAAAATGTATTTTGATCTCTCACATCAATATTTTGTAGAGAATTAAATTTCCTACAAACAAGATCCTTAGTGCTTAGTTCATACATAGATCCAGTATTTTTAAAGCATGAAATTGAAAATTTTCCTAAATTCAATTTTATGATAATGTTTAAACGAACATATCATAAAAATACTGTATCTATGAATTGAGCACTTATGATCTTTTTGTAGGAAATTTAATTCTCTACAAATCATTATTCCTATGCATGTTAATCAAATGGGAAAAAGACTCGGTTTGCGCCGATCTACTGGTCTGAAATTTTAAGAAAATTTTCTTTAGATCCTAACCTAAAACATAGGTTAATAGGACCGAAAAAAAAAACAAGAACAAAAAAACACCCTTATGTATATTACATAAAACAAATACTGTTTATCTAGTTAACAAACTGAATTTTAACAAGTCACAAAAAAGAGTAACAATAAAACATAAAATGTCATAAAATAGCGATATAACTAAGTCGAGTCTGTCTGTGCGCAATTAACATTAGAACAAGTCGTTGGTGAAAACTTCAACCATTCCAGCGATGATAAGCGTTGTCGCCAAACAACTGTAGTTTCGCTTGTAAAGCCCACCACTTTATGTGCGGTTATGACAATAGTCAGGGACCCGCTCAAACTCATTGCTGCACTCCGTGAATAAAATAAAATGTATCTATATTAATCTGAAGAATACGTAGTGTACATGTCTTTTAAAAATAGTGAAATATTATAAAACGTTGACTTGGAACATAATTTACAATAATTTGAACTAATAAAAAAATTTCAATATAATATTCGAAATGCATTTAAAATAATGTATAAGTCAATAAAAACAATAGTTTGTAATGGGGGTGTTACAACAAAAAGACAAAACACAAACAGGGTGTTTTTATTTATTTTTTTGATTATTAAATTATTATCAATAAAGAATTTATACATTTTTAAATACGAAACGTTTTAAAAACGCCGTGTTGATGTTTTGTGTTTTTGGTCTGAACACGGTATTACTATATACTATAGATAAATTTGTTCAGAATATTACGGTGGTATTACACCAAAAAGATGTCAATCAAACTTATACATTTTTAAATAACATTTTATATATTTCGTATTTAAAAATGTGTATGTTTTGTTACTATATTTTTGATGTAAAACCACTCTAATAATTTGAACAAAATCTATCTAGGGCAATTACTTTATATAAAAATGTTAAAGGTTATTGGCTTATCACCCCTTTTAAATATTAAAAGTAAAAAATTAGATATAATTTGGCGATCGCAGTATATAAAATATATACTATGGCCTCACCGACTCTAGTGTTGCACTCAGGGAGAAGGGACAATATAAAATACTGCTTTTTGTCCCCTGGTGGCGTCATTTTTGAGTTTAAAAAAAATTGTATCAAATTCTACTGATTGAAATCTACATTTTGATACCCCCACACGTCTTGGTATACAGTTTTTTTGTTTTTTGGATTTGCTTTAAAGCCCTCTGTAGGCACCATTTTTGATTTAGAAAAAAATAGTAAAAGGGTCAAATTCCGCTTGTTTGGTTATACATTTTAACGTGCCACATACCTTGGTATAAAAAAATATATTTTTTTACCTAGCTTTAGCTCCTTAGTGCCCCCCTGAAAAATTATATATTCAATAAATTTGTACATCTTTCACTAGAGGGCATCATTTTACATGTTCATTAAAAATGTCAAGTTTCTAGCTTATATAGTTTACGAGCTATTTAGCTTTGAGTGAAAAGGACGACAAAGTGAGATTAATAAGGTTTCTTCGAAACCCTGAAAATGAATCCAATTTTGGAAAAAATGAGTCTAATTGTATATACATAATTCAATTAAAAATACTATTTTTACTATGTATTAAAATATTACATTTAACTAACACATTTCAATTTCCCTATACAAATTAGTCGATTGTGATTTTGCTGTTAAATGAAATTACCATTCATATTGAAACGCAAAACTATAAATAGATATCTCGTATGAGGAATACTAAAATTATTTCAGTTCAATCTTAAATTGTTTTATAAAATATATCGGTACATTATTGACTATTATTTTATTTTAACTTTAATAAAATTATAAACATATCTTCAAATCTCAATTATTAAAAATAAATTGTAATAATTTCTTTATATAACAGGTCCAAGCTCATTCTTATATTTCTATTGCAACAATCAAACCTTTACTGTATAAATCTAAGAACCTATCTTCCTTTACAATCTAACAACGCATTCTTGATCCTCTCAATATAAACATTATATATGTGTTAGTGTACATATACATACACTGTACACAAACACATGCAACAATATCACGGTTCAAACATGTGTTAACGAGTAAAACACTATCTAGTGTACGACATATTGTTGCTGAGAGTTTGTTATTCGAACAATAAGCCATCTTCGATACTCAAAACAAAGGAGATGTTGGCCAAAGATAGCAGGAGCATGTAGAACGCTCTGTGTCTTATCTTAACTAGCCATTGGCGAGGGTTGTACCCCCGGGGGGTAGCGCGCCAGATATAATTACTTGAAATCATCTTTGTGCCGTCCACAGTGATAAGTATACGCGGGGGTGAGAACTGAGAGCTAGTTATTTTCTGAGCAACTGAAAGGGGTTACTTGATACATATTATTATTATTTTAAGGTAGAAGGACGGCGGGGGTGAGGTGGAATTTTAGAATGGGTTGTGATGTTTGCTGTTCTTTAATTTTCATGATGTATTTTATTTATAGGGTCAACTGGGGTAAAAGTGAAACAAAATACAAATCTTTCATGTTTTTTGACAGTTAACGATACAAATTCATACTTTAATTTTTTCTGCTAGATGCGCTTATAAATGACCATAGTAATACTTATCATTTGAACTGTACGATACAACACGGACTTTAAAAATGAAAAAAGTGTGTTTAATTTTTAACCTCTAATTTGGTAAAAAGTGAAACAGGTAAGGGAAAAAGTGAAACAAGCCTCTAATGGAAAATATTTCTCGAAAAAGTGAATGAAAAGCTACAAAAGCAACTTTGATTTATCTTCTTTGTGGTATATCAATGTGAAATTTTAACTTTAATTAATATCTGAGCTATACAGAAAGTTATATGCAAAGAATTAAAATTTAATTCACACGTTTTAACATCGACTAACAGGGAAATCTGTAGGGGTGACACATCACTTATTAGGCGATTCATATTTTCAGGTCGCTTTAACAAACCTTTAATGATGATGTCCGTTTTTATAATTCTCCTATAAACAAATTAGTTTTTTAGTTGCAAGCTTGTTTCACTTTTACCCCATTTTTTTGGTGTTTCATATTTACCCCGCTGGATCCTAAGTTCGTTTTAATTTTAATCTTTGACAACATATAGCACTTAAATTATAAATGACACAAAATTCGGAATAATCTTAAATCCTTAATATATATAAAGCTCAACGTCTGTCTGTCTGTCTAACTATTAGTGCGCTTATAACTCGAGAACCACTTATCCGATTTACGTGTTTGTTTTTAGTTCTACATATCTTCGGAAAAAAGTTGCCGCCAGCGCACTTTTTTACTATACGCTGCCTAAACCGTTAAATATTGAACAAAATAATGCAGTAATGATTTATGTAGAATCAAAAGATCTAAAATAAAGTCCGCGATACCATATATCTAATTTTTATGCCACAATTACTGCTTTTATGCGTTACAAAGAAAATTAAAAACGTTTGGGTTCTGTTTACGTGGACTTATGTAAAACATTAATCCTTATTGAAATAAATGATTTTATTTTCATAAGTATTTAATGTAGATATAATTTGCCCTATTAAAGCATCAAATATACGGTAAAATATTATTAATAACAAGTGCCGCGTCAGAGCATCTCGGCCGGCATTCGGACTCACTCGGCTCGGCCGTTGTCTTTTAGTAGTCAATTGTTTATTTTGTTTTCAATAATTATCTTTTAAATTTAAAGAGAACAAAAATGATATGTACTATTTGTTCTGATTCTATTATTACAATAATAATTAATCGTGTTTGTACTTAATTCAACTATATTTTTCAAAAATCCTAAACAATAATTCCGTAGTCCATGCGAGCAAAGCCGCGGACACAGCTAATTTATTATTTAATCTAGATTAAACTAGAACATCACACCGAAAAGATACTTTTCTTGGTCTCGTCTAGTTCTCAGTCTCAACATGAAATCGAAACCGAGACGAGAATCTCAGTTAAAAAATATTATCAAGAATTAATAAAAATGTAACAATGTATTTAATATTAACTTTAAATAACGTAAAATATATAAGATTCGTTATATTTCAAATTGTCTTTGTTTATAAGTAATATAAGAGACAGATTTTTTTCAAGACGAGAATGTCAGTTGTAAAATTCTAAATAGACATCAAAAACCGAGAAGAGACGAGATTTACCTGATTTGTCTCAGCCTAGGTCAATATACACTGTAATTGATTTTAAACCTACAAAATCCAAAAAGTGACTGCGATCTTTATCAACTCGATTTGTGTGTTTTGAAATATAATGTACAAAAAATCAGTTATTTCAATATTCTTCCAATCTGTTAAATATTAAGTCTGCAATAAATTTTTTGTTATTAAAAGTAGTTGTCTAATATTTATCTGTTTCATTACAGATTTTGGTATCCAGCTTCTAACTCAACCAGTTAAGAAAACAGCATTTTGGAACAAAAATTCAAGATTTCAACCAAAACTCAACCGTTGGAAATTTTTGAGGATGCCGAAAAATCCCAAAATTCAAACAATGCAGAAAATTCCATCTGGCCTCTAAATTCTCCACTTGCTTTAATTCCGAATTTAGTTATTCATTATATTTAAATTATTTATATATGTGCAAATGCATCATTCTTAAACAAAGAAAGATTGCATTAATTTTTATACGATTCTGCGACTCCAATAGTGAAAAATATTCAAATTTAATATGTCGGCCAAATATATACCAAAATACATTGAGGAAGATCTGATAGAAAATATATCTAAATAATTATTTCTGGGATCATATTGATGTACACAATTAAAATGAGTGTTGCTTAAAAATAGAAAAAAATCATGACTTCTTTTAATATGTTATTACATATTTGGTATTAAAATGAAGCAAGAATTTGTTTGAAAAAAAATTGACTGCTCCTATAGATAAAGATTACATGAAAATGAGATAAATTCATTGATTGAATCATTACATATTTGATATTTTCAAGAAAAAAAGAAATATAAAATCATCTAAAAAATTAAGAAGCAGTAGAAAAATAATTTTTCGATACAGCAATTTATCATCTTTAAAAAAGAAAAAAATATATATATTCGAAACCGCTATAAATTTCCAACCACTGAAGGGAGAAGAGACAACAAGATACGTATTCACAGAAGACCAGCAATTTCTTATAAATCTTTAACACCATAAGAATTGTTTTGGGGTTGCATTTTCAAGCTTCACAGCCGCGCCGAGTTTGTCGTCGATGAATTACTGCAAATGGCCGACATATATCAGTGAAATGGCCGCTTGTCACTTGTGTAAAATGATACAGCATGCATTATTCATACGGCTGTGGGGGGCCGGGGTAGAAATTCAGCAACTACTCAACCTCCTCAATGATACTTGAGAATAATACATGGGCGCCGAATCGTCCGAATGTCAGGGTATATTTAATTTATTTTCATTAATGCATTCATTCGTTTTTACCACTCAAATTAATCATCGTGAATAGTTTATGTTTTGTATTTGCACATGAAAAATGTAAGTTACCAAAGATAGTGTTTGTAATTTTTGTTTAATTAAGCTTTATTATTTTTATTATTCGCTTTGTTCCTAAATTATTATTTATCGCTTTAAAAATGTGGCGGTTGAATTTTTGATAAATATCATATGAATATTATTTAATTACAATTTTTCTTCTAAGCTATTTTTGATATAATATTTAAGCAAAACTAAATTTGAACTCAAAGAAATTGATAGTAATCGATTAGCAGCTATCGTATTTGTTATTTGTAATTGGTATACTTGTTCAATGCAATTATTTCGATTCTATTTAACAAAATTCCGTCAATATTTCTGATAAAACTTTGCAGCGTTATCTGTGGAGAAGTATTATTAAAATCTGCAAAGTTAGAACAGAAGCAAACATTATCAAAAAGTATTCAGAAATTATTCAAATTAAAATACAAAAATAGCTAAATTAATTAGAAAATACTAAAACCCCGGTCATCTAATTTTCCGAAAGGTAAAAACTAAAAAAAATTTACAATACCTACCATAATATTGAAAACTTTCATATTAAATTATTAAATTTATACATATATTAAAACTAATATGGTTTCAAAAAATGTTCAGTATTAAAAATATAAAACTACGGTTTATTATTAAATTAAAACTCCCCAGTTTAAATTGGAATTGACGCCAATGTAGCGTCACATCTCATCATATTCATGAGGTCGCCATCTTGTCTGCTAATAATCAATACACGACCGGGTGAGTAGGTCTTAATTTGGGGTCGATTTGAAAACTTCCATGTCTCAGACGTCGAGCTCCTTGTGGTCAAGTATGGAACTTGTTATTAATTAGTTGACGCGGAAATAATACACATAACAGGAAAATTAACTTTAGCCAATGTATTATAGATAAAATAATTAATTAAGAAAATAGCTTGTCTAGTATAGTTAAAACACAGTTAGAAATTAATTAAAGTTATAAAATTTTCAAATAAAACATTTATTCAACAATAAAAATCACTTTTAAAAATATATACAAAAAAGTAAATTGTTCAAAATTACCGGTTGAAATTAAAAAAAAATAAATTAAGTTATATTATACTAAATCAAAAAATAAGATGAATTAACTCCGCGTTTACATTAGTACCTAATAAATAAATATTCTGTAGTTTTAATAACATTAAATTTTAAATTTTCATTGCTTTAAAAAAGAATCAAAGTAACTTCAATTTACCTTCAGAAATAAAATATATTCTGAATAAAGCAGATTTAATAATTTACATTTATACAACGAATAAATTTTTTTTAAATGTACTAAAAAAATTATAACTTTTAAATTAAATAAAAAATTAATTTTTGAAAAATATCAAGCAACATGTAAATCCCCATTACAGAGTAAAATTGAATTATTTGATCTGATACAATATTTAATAATACAAGTTTTAAGAAAATTCGTACACAAAATTTATACAAAATGGTAATCTTAATACAAAATTCAAAAAACAAAAATAGTTTTTTCCGAAAATTCTTTCAGGTCCATTTATTTTACAGAACGTTGAAAATTTTTATAAAATAATGTATTCAATATGAACTCAGGTAAACTACCTCTCTCCGACAGGAGAAATAGTTATTATTATTTATCAGGAGCGTGGCTAGTATATAAGATTTCAAAAGGGGGATTTTAAATATGCATAAAATAGATCATTGGGGAGTCCGGACTCCAATAAACCTCTTCTCGCTACGCCCTTTTTTATTAGGTACATAAAATAAATATAAAACAGAAAAGTTAAATTTTATATATAGGTACAATCATGGTGTTTAAAAATAGCGATAACGTATCAATACGAAAACTGGAAATTTTATTTTTACTGTCTCCAAATCATAAAAATATGAATACATTATCTGCATCATAAATTTTCGATATTATCCTGTCTGCCAACGTTTTGTCACATGTTGTAGTGGATATCTTAGATACCTCTAGCTTGGTATATTCAAAAAACACAAATTAAAGAAAATTTTCAAGAAAGGCCACAAAATCTGATTTCATAATATTATAAGATATTAAAAAAATTCACTGTAATGTTTGGTAAAACATTGGTTATTGTAAATTAAAATGACGTAGGATAAATACAAAAAAAATCGAAAAAATACCGTAGGATAAATTCATCATCAAAAACTATTTTAATTGTAACGATAAACGATGTTCATTAAAAATTGAAATAAAGTAGGGTAAACACAGAAAATATTTCAAAAATTATCTATAAATCTAGTTTTACAATATGACCTATCATCGAAAAATGGTTAGTACCTAATTGCAAATTAAAATAAGGAAAATCACCGCCAATATGTAATTTCAAAATACAATACCTAAAACGGTCAGTATAATATTTAGAAAAATGTTATTGAAAATTAAAACGAAATAGGGTAGATATAAAAAATATATAGAAAACTAACGGCGCAATTCTAATTTCACAATATAATTCTTTCAAAAAATGTTAATTGTAACATTTGAAAACTAACGGCGCAATTCTAATTTCACAATATAATTCTTTCAAAAAATGTTAATTGTAACATTTGAAAAAAACATTGACACTGAAAATTAATATGAAGTAAGATAAATATAAAAAATATATAGATGAATCACGTCGAAAATTCTAGTTTGACAGTATAATTCTTTCAAAAATGTTAATTGTAACATTTGGTAAAACGTTGGTCATTGAAAATTAAAATTAAGTAGGGTTAATATGGGAAGAAACCACAGCACAAAATTTGTTTCGCACTATAATACATTCGAAAAATGTTCGTTGTAACGTTTAATAAAATTATGTTTATTACTAATTAGGTAATAATAGGGTAAATACAGAAAATATTTAAGAAATCACCCACTAATAATATCTTCGAAAAATGGTTAGTAATTGAAAATTAAATTGACGAAAAATAAATAGTTTTCTTATAATCAACGCGAAATTCCACAATACTATACCTTAGAAAAATAATAATTTATCATTTTGTAAAACAATGACCATCGAAAATTAAATTGAAATAGGGTAAATATACAAAATGTTTAGGGAAATCATGGAGAAATTCTAATTTTACAGTAAAGGTATTCATAATATCTTCAAAAAAATGTATATTATAACATTTGGTAGGATAATGATCATAGAAAATTAAATTCAAATAGGGTAAATATATAAAATTTTCAGTTTAATCACAACGAAATTCTAATTTCACGGTATAGGTATTATGAATAGTAAAAAATTCAAAAAAGTGTCCATTATAAATTTGGTGAAACAATTTTCATCGAAAATTAAATTAAAATAGGGTAAATAAAGAAAATATTTCGCGAAATTCTATTTCCCCGTATAGGTACTCAAAATAACATTAAAAAATGGCCAATGTAACATTTCATAAAACAATAATCATAAATAAGGGAAATAAAGAAAATGTTTAGAGAAATCATGGCAAAATTCTAATTACACAGTATATGTATTCATAATACTTTTTAAAAAATGTTCATTTTAACATTTGGTAAAATAATGATCATAAAAATTAAATTCAAATAGGGTAAATATAGAAAATATTTGTGAAATTACTACAAAATTCTAGTTTAACAGTAAAGGTACTCAAAATAACCAAAAAATGTCCATTTTAACATTTGATAAAACAATGATCAACGAAAATTAATTTCAAATAGGGTAAATATAGAAAATATTTCATGAAATTCTAATTTCACAGTATAAGTACTCAAAATAATTTCAAAAAATGTCCATTTTAAAATATGGTAAAATAAAGATCATCAAAAATCAATTTCAAATAGGGTAAATATAGAAAATATTTCATGAAATTCTAATTTCACAGTATAAGTACTCAAAATAACTTTAAAAAATGTCAATTTTAACACTTGGTAAAACAATGATCATCGAATATTAAATTCAAATAGGGTAAATATAGAAAATATTTTACGAAATTTTAATTTCACAGTATAGGTACTCAAAATAACTAAAAAAAATATCCATTTTAACATTTGATAAAGCAATCATCGAGTATTAAATTCAAATAGGGTACATATAGAGAATATTTCACGAAATTCTAATTTCACGGTATAAGTACTCAAAATAATTTCAAAAAATGTCCATTTTAAAATATGGTAAAATAATGATCATAGAATATTAAATTCAAATAGGGTAAATATGAAAATATTTCAACAAATTCTAATTTCACAGTATAGGTACTCAAAATAACTTCCAAAAATGTCAATTTTAACATTTGATAAAACAATGATCATTGAAAATTAAATTCAAATAAGGTAAATACACAAAATATTTCACGAAATTCTAATTTCACAGTATAAGTACTCAAAATAACTTCAAAAAATGTCCATTTTAACATTTGATAAAACAATGATCATAGAATATTAAATTCAAATAGGGTAAATATGAAAATATTTCAACAAATTCTAATTTCACAGTATAGGTATTCAAAATAACTTCAAAAAATATCCATTTTAACATTTGATAAAACAATGATCATTGAATATTAAATTCAAATAGGGTAAATATGAAAATATTTCAACAAATTCTAATTTCACAGTATAAGTACTCAAAATAACTTCCAAAAATGTCAATTTTTACATTTGATAAAACAATGATCATCGAAAATTAAATTCAAATAGGGTAAATACACAAAATATTCCACGAAATTCTAATTTCACAGTATAGGTCTCAAAATAATCAATGTCAATGGCAACACTTGGTAAAACAATATTCATCGAAAATTAAATTCAAATAGGATAAATATAGAAAAATGCTTATTCTTAGAGAACCCACGGCAAAATTCTACTTTTACAGTATAGGTATTCATAATACCTTTAAAAAATTGTTAATTTTTAACGTTGATCATTACAAATTGAAATGACTGAAAGTAAATACAAAGAATGCAAGCAAAAATATATTTTCACAATTTCATCTTATTAAGATTACCATTAATTTTAAGACATTAACTGTCGCCTTTTACACAAAAATAGTAAATAACATAAAATACAGTAAATATTTCGAAAATCAGAATTCAAAATCAAAATTTAGTCATATAATATATAAAAAAAAACTACACTAAATTTTATTTGAAACAGTTAAAAAATAGAACAATATTTATGGTTAAAAAATTCGTATTTTTACTAAAAATATCATTCGAAAACATTTTAAAAAAAACTATATTAAAAATCCACGATATACACATAAATTCTGCCAAATTACATTTTTATTAAAATATCAAAATTATAAATAAATTATATATTTTCCATAAAAGATATTCAGCTCTAAAATTATCAATTTAAGTAAGATTTACTGTATAAATTATATATAATTATAAAAATAATCACTGCATTAGATATGACATCATTGTACGCATGATAGCTTTGATATTTTTCAATATCATGTCAAAAACAGAGCAATATGCATCGAGGTGAAATAAAACAGTGTCCACTTAGTATTTACCTGACCCACAAGACTGACTGACGTCCAGAAGCTGTGCGTCATTCACACGTATAAATAACGCTTTAAATAAGCCGAGTCAATTAGCTTCAACATAATGCATAACAGAAACGCTAAAAGAATTCAATATTTGTTACAAAATTAAGGGATTATTAATAACATTTAAAATAGATTTTTAGAGCACTTAACCTATATAAAAATTAAATAATACCAAATTAGTATAGTATAGTAGAAATATACATCCGAAAATTCATCTAAAATAAAAATAAAGTTATATTATATAAAGTACAATAACTTCTTCAAAAAGTATTTAGATAAAATGAAACTAATCTATTTTTCCCGAAAAAATCAAATTATAAAATACGTGTGAATTTTGAGACATGGAGATAGCAAAACCATTAAAATCGCAAAAAATTACAAAAATTCTAAACTACAGTTAAATTCTTTAGAAATGGTTAAAAGTTTGTGAAAAAAATTTAATTTCGTTGAAAATAAAATTGTTTGAAAAAAATATATTTCGTATTTTCTGATTTATCAATATCTAAAGGATTTAACTGTATAAATATCAAAATAAATATACATTATTTACAATAACTGCAATCGATCACTAAAAAATTAATAAAAATTAAATAAAACTATCTAATTACCAGAAAAAAAATTTTGAATAGCAAAAATATAATTGATAATAAAATTGCAGCTTTAAACAATTTAAAGAATGATAATCCCCATGTTAATTAACTTTTTATTAGATATTTAATAAAAAATGATTATTCAAAATATTCAAAAAATCAATAATATAAAAATAAATTGGGAAATATTCGAAAAACTAAAAAAAAACTTGATGCTGAAAAACTTTTGAAATATCTAAAAATAAACGTTCAAGAGCAATAAAAAAAATAATTATAAATTAATAGAACTAATTATCTGTACAAATATTTGATAAATAAAAAAAACACACACACATTCAATACCAAATCAAATTTTAGAATTATAACATTTAAGAAGAAAACACTGACTTTTAAAAAATAAGACAAAATTATTATTTCCGAACGTTAGAAAATTCAATAATAAATAAAACTGATTTACTATAAACGATATTTGATAAACAAAAAACATTTTCGATAATCAGATGACAGATTTAAAATTTTTAATACTTTTTTAGATGTAAAATAAAACGAATTATTCAAATAGATTAGAAAAATCAATAATAAATTGAAAGATATTTGATAAAAAAAATATTGAACTAAATGATAGTAATTCTTGAAAATGAAAAGTACATCAAATTAACTGAAAAAATATATTCGATAAACAAATTTACAATTTAATAAACAAACATTCCCATTTTGATCAACTTTTTATATATTCAGTAAAACAATAAAAAAAGTCAGTAATAAAGAAATTAAATTAAATAACTGAAAAAAATATTCGAGAAACACAAAAAAATAGATTTGATCCAATAATCAAATTACAGATTGAAAACATTTTAACGATATTAGGTAAAACATTCAAAAAGTCAGTAATAAAGAAATGAAAAAAATATTCGAGAAACAAAATTTAAATCAAAAATCAAATTACAGTTTAACGCTAAAAAAATAAATCCCAATGTTGATTTACTTAAAGATATTAGGTAAACCATTCAAAAAGTCAGCAATATATAATTAAATGAAACTAATTAACTGAAAAAAATATTCGCCTAAGAAACAAAAAATACATTCGATCCAGTAATCAAATTACAGTTTAACACTGCCAAATTAAATCCCAATGTTGATTAACTTTTTAGATGTTAGGTAAAAGTGATTATCCAAGAACATACATAAATCCACCATCCCCTTTCAGACAGATTGACTGATACCCGCTGCATGTAACCCTTTCCTGGGTGCCCACTACCGTCTGACCGCTTGTCACTAACAGATACGTAAGATGTTTATTATATACAGGCATACCAACTCACTGCAAAACAATTTACTATTAAATTATGTAATATAAAATTATGAAAGAGGTTTTGTATTTTTTTAAGGTTTAATTCTGGGTTTTCTAAATTAAGCGGTCGAGTTATTTGGAAGTTTAAAAAATACTAAAAATAAAGTCTATTTCTAATAAATTATAAAAGATATTTAAAAAATAGTGAACGCAAAAAATTTATGTTTAAATTAAACAAATTTTAAATTGTTGACATAAAATTTGGATCTTCAATAAACATTTTCCATACAATTAAAATATTCAGAATTCGGCAAATCTATTATCCAAAAAACAGGATTAACTATAAAAAAATTATAATTATTTTTTAGAATCTCGTTTTGCGTATAGAAAAAATAATGGAAAATTTTTGAGATAAAAAAGTAAATAAAAAAGGTATGAAAAAATAATTTATGTAAATTTTCACGGGTGACAGTCAAAAACCAAAATTAAAATGTTTACAACAAAATTAATTTTCACTAAAAAATACTGTTCAACAAATCCACAATTTAGAATCGAAATTTTCAAAAATAGACAGCAAAATATAATTTCACAAATAAATAAAATAAATATTAAACTTCGAAAATAGCTTAGAATGGTTTCTTAACTGATAAATATAAAAAATAAACTATGTCAAAAATTCATTCAAAACATTAGAACATATATTTTGTGTGTTATAACAAATGCATTAAATGCAAACTTTGTAATTGGCTTTTTATGTAGTTTTAATATTTAGATTTAAATACTGTTTGTATTTTTCATAGTTAATATTTTAGTTATGTTGGTAAAAAAATTGTGATTAAATGATACATTGTTAATTACTACAAAATTGTTATAAAAATTAATGTCTAAAATTACTGTAGATATATGTGCCACATATTTTCAGAAAATTTTGGATATTTGACAAAAAAATCAAGTTCAATCAGGATCTCAATAAAAATTTTGTACTTTTAGAAATAAACGTATATTTTGGATTTCTATGTTTTTTTTCTTTTTCCTTTTTTACTGCAGCCTCTGTATATATATACCATGCAGAAATAAAAAAAATCAAGAATAAAATTATAATAAAAAGAAAACATAAAAAAATTCTATAAAATATGACATACTTTGATTTCTTCCCAAACGAGATTCTAGTTTTTTCATGCGTATATTCATAAACAATATCATCTCAGACAAGAACAGAATAATATAAAAGACATACAAAAAACTATATGCATCCTTATTTAAAAGATTAACTTCTTAAACCAAGATAAACAAAGACAAAACTATCATAACACATTTAAACTGTTATGCCCCTCTCTTTTCTTTAATACAGCGTTAGTGATTTTCTCAATGGCGCATATGTAAGAAGTACAGTTCATACAAATCAGTAATAACTTAGACCGAATCTCTTGCCAAGCAGGAAAAGGGGTGGAAATGTAAGGATTGGGGTGTAGGAAACTATTGAATACATCCCGCCAAGTTGCAAGCAAGCGAGGGTTGAAGCAAGACCCACCCCAAACAACGTCGCTCCGAATATTTGGGAAGGGGAAGTGAAAAAACTATTGCGCATTTCTGAAGGAAACCGCGGCGTGTATTTTTATGGATGAAATTTTTGTTCGTCACAGTTCGTAGATTTTTATTTGAGTTCTGTAAAGTTTTGTTTACAAAATAAGATAGTAAAATGTAAATTATTATTGAATATGTGTTTTATTTCTTTGGTGTGGAATGTGAAAAGTTTTGAAGATATAAAATATGGAATGTTTTGATATTGAAATTGTTTTACTTTAAATACGTATTTCCACATTAAATAGTTTTTATTTACTCAAAATTTTAACTATTAAAAGTTTCTGTTCAATCACGTAAGGACTATTTTTAGGGTTCCGAAAAAATCTAGTAACCCTTATAGTTTCGCTCTGTCCGTCCGTCTGTCTGTCTATATAAATTTTCTTTCGATTAAGATGAAATTTGGTATACGGACAAAGACTGATAACCCAATAACAGAAAAAAAAAATTTGGACCCCCTTTCCATAGACTGAAAAGTATATTCAAATATATTTTTTTCCTTAATCCATTAAGTGTTAGATAGGTGATACGACCTTTTGATTTTAACCTTTCAGTCACATTATATATTTGCGTTCAAAGTCGTTATCAGAGCGGCCCCTCCTCTATTTTTTAAACTGTCGATATAAAAAATCTGAAAAAAATTCAAGAATATAGCTTTTAATTAGTACTTTCAATGAAAATTATAACGAACACTGTCAAAAAGTTTTTGGATCTCATAGACTGAAATGTGTACTCACATTTTTTTTTCCACTTACCCCATTGAGTCTTTAGATAGATCCCCTAAAATCCAACAAAAAAATGTATATGACCTTTTGACTTTAACCCTTCAGTCACGAATTATTTGCTTTTAAAAATCGTTATCAGAGTACCCCCCCCCCCACTCTCTAAATTCTAAACTATCAATTCAAAAATTCCTGAATATAGCTTTTAATTAGTACTTTCAATAAAAATTCTAACGAACACTGTAACAAAAGTTTATGAAAAATTTTGAAATAATTTTTTTTTTTAAATCATAATGATTACGAAACCTTATCATGTACGTACCCAATACGTGTTTGACCGTTTCATTATCGTTTATACGCCCTAATTGTAAAGTATAGTAATGATGAAAATTTTCTTAATGGGAATTATAATAGAAATATTAATTTGATAACATATCGACCATCTAAACTTTCTAAACCATGGCCCTCACATTCTATCACGGGCTAGAATTTTTGGTGGACTCTTTCCCATTAAGATATCTAACTAAAAGAAGACAAATTTTTGAAAAGCAAAAAAAAGCTTGTTGACTCAAATCAAATACACTTGTAGAAACCATGCGATGTAAACATATTTACTTCCGGTAGGGCAAAATCGTAAGCTATAAAAGAAGATATAAAAGAATAAATAATAACAGTTTAGTTGCGTAAACGTCAGAAATTTGTTAAAGAAAAAAAAAGATTTTGAATTCACAAATTCATCCTCAGGCTTTTAGAAAAGAAAAGAAAATTGACACAGAAGTCGTAATCTCAATATATTCAATGTAGCTACATTGAATTAAGCTGTTATTATTTATATTTTTAACATCACTACTAATATATTATTATAAAAAAATATATATATATATTTTTTAATTATTTAATACATATATATATCGGTTGGGTTTTGTCCTCTCCTACGACAATCTTTAACATAATTACAAATATAATTAAATATTCTTATTTTAAAGTATTTATGAATATCTTATATCTTTAAACAATTATTCAAAAAATAAATTAATTTAAGTATCTATCTATGTATAGTACACTACAGACTACCACATATCATTATTTTCTGAATCTACACCACTGCATTGTAGAAACAAATACATAAGAAACAAATACTTGTTATATATTATTATGTCGTATAATTTGATCAAATGTTTTTTAGGTCATCGCGAACAAAACATTATGGTTGAATCAGAATCCACAGAAGCACTTAAAGCAATATAATCATAAAATACATAAAACCATAACAGCAGTATTCAAACAAATGATTAATGCATGATTGTCTAACGATTCCTACAAAAAACACCCACAGTTTGTACAACTACTGAAACTGCTAACAACTGCATAATTTAATTATTGTTTTTCAAGTAGCTTCCAATATTCATAAATAGCATGGCTTGGCCATAAAATGCACAACCCTTAAACTTTTTAAAATGTATTAATTAATAAGGTTGTCAACTTTGTCAATTAATTTTTTAAAGGATGTTTTTTTTTTTAAATCGAGGTTATTTTCATATCTTTAACTCATATTTTTAACTATTGTAGTAATAATAGTGATTAGGTAAGTACATTTGGAAACAGTAAATATCCTAGTTATAATTTTTCAGAATTAAATAAGTAATATCCATAATTTCAACAAAGAAAATGTCACTTGGTTGCCACATATATAAATAAATATGCTTCACATTTTATAATGCAAACTTACCAAATTTTATCTTGATTAAAGATATAACGTAATGAAATAGAACTCAAGATAAACATTCAATCATTGTAATTTGAAAAAAATCATACCTTTGAATAAAATAATTAAAATATAACGCATTATATGTCAGTTTTGTGGCGCTTCTTAGCGGATTTTTTGTAGACCTCCGGACTTACTACATATTTCACAATTAAATTTTTCAAAAAAATGAATAAAACTTAATAAACTGCAAATTTTCTTATTTCTATATAGTTATCCGATTTGGCTGAGTTTTAATAGGATTCTATTCTGATAGTAGATTAAGTGAATTCAAAAGGATTACTGTTGATTTATTACGTTTTGCGACCTGTAGTGTGTTGCCGCCACTTAAAAATGGGATGAAGTCGACAAAATTGAACTTTATTTATAGTTTTATAACAGAAAATTAAAACCAATCGATTTTAAACTAAGTAAATATGGAAACTGTAATGTTCTCTTTCAGAAAATGTAAACGTTTAAATGGGTTTATACAAAATAAATTTTAGAACAAGAATAGAACACACTTCCATGCATGCAGAATCTGCTTGGGGTATGCAATAATATTATAATCATTTAGTATGATAATTTTGTTTATTAGGTACATTTGATTTAGTACTTTTTTAATACATTATATAGACATAGAGAATGGACCACGCATCTGACTCGAAAACAGAGTCGTGTCAAAAGAAAGAGGTAGAAACAGGTTTGGAATATACTTGTCCTATTTTTAAACAGTAGTATAACTATTTCATTCTTGGCCCCGAACATTAAAAATATTCATAGATATATATATGTATATCAAGGGGGTCTATCATGCCCCGGGCGCCACTTACAGAAGGGCGCCAAATGGTCCTTAAGACCAACCTTTTGGACCGCATAGCATAAACTCAATTTACTAAGGGCCATAGGCCAGAAATCAGAATATGCAATTGAAGAACTTTTTTTTTAGTAACGCCAATTTCAATTCAGATTTATTATTAATTTTTTTTTTTAATTTTCTGATGAGGACCGCATCAAACATACTCGCGAGCACAAAAATCACAAGATAGATATACAAAAATATATCAGACAGAAATACTACCCTGAACTAGTAGATTATAGTAAGCTATCAATCAGATTTATAGAAAAAGAGATATATATATTCCAAACTACACTGCATCTCTCTCTCACTTTTTGACCAGATGTTACACGTTACATCATTGTGTTAATACAGACTAGAATGCATTATCCATTCTCCATGTCTATGATTTAACGTAGTATTTGATAGCAATCAATCATAACATAAATGAAAAAAATATCCAAAAAAAATTTACACGAGATTGACGAGACAGAGACGAGACATTGCTTACGTAATTCTCGTCTCATGTGCAGTCTTAATAACAAAAGATACATATAATGTTTTATTACAAATGAAAATAAAGTTTAGTTAATAATAAAATAATTTCCATAGATATATTTTTTTGCAATTATAATAATCGCATATTATAAATCAGTGCCTAACTATAACAGAGCTTGAAACTCGCTCCTTCGCTAAAGCTCTGAAGCTCACACAAAGTTCACCTAAGTCCATTGTGGAATAATGTCGTTGTACTAACAATGAACTAAGTTGGACCGGTCGCCGTTATGTCCAACTTGCAAACTATCGATGTAAAAAAGCCTAGCTAGAGTTCCCAAGGACTCCATACTTAATTCAGTTACGATGGACATTAATCAAGCGAAGGAAATATGTCCCAGAAATTGATATTAATAGCCTCGGCGACTGTGGTAGAGCCATAAAATATTGTATTGAATTTAGTCAAGTATTATTTTTTTAGAATTTTTTGTACGCACAAAAATTTTATGATCTATTTATAAACATAAGAATTATTTAACTAAAAGATAATATTTAGGTTCAGTAAAAAATTAATTGTAAAAATCGATAAATTGTATTTTTTATCATATAAGTACTTGTAATTATTTAGTATTAATAGTTTTTTGGAATTTTCTGCTCACCAGTTTTTTTATTTGAGCTTGAATTTTGAGTTTAGGCTGAATTTTTCCAAGTTGGCTACTAAACATCTAAAATTTGTTTTTTTGAGCTGCAAAGTGGATTTTTTATAGTTTAAAAAAAAATTCCTGAGTTTCGGTCGAGAAAAAAAATTTTCGTAAAAGTTATAAACAATAAAATTATAATGTAAACACGATCAACATTTTTCTCGTGAACGGCTAAACGTTTTCTGGCGATTTTAATATTCTCTTAAATATAAGAACATTGAGTTTGTTTATAAAAATATCAATTGTTTATAATTTTTTTTTCCACTTGAAAGTCAATTTTCATTGCACGTTATTTTACATTTTTTATGAAAACATATTTTTAGTCAGGAGTTTTTTAAGTAGAAAAATTTTATATTTGTATAAACAATTAATATTTTTATAAACAAATTCGATGTTTGTACATCCAAAAGTATATTCCTAAAATGCACGTTTATACGTTTATATATAAAAAAATTAACGTCAGAATTGTTAAAATTCGTTTAGTCATTCACAAGAAAAATGTTGACCGTGTTCACATTATAATGTTATTGTTTATAACTTTTGCGAAAAAATTTTTTTTCGCGACCGAAACTCAGGATAAAATAAAAGTAAACATAAAAGTTATAACAAAATCCAGTTAACACTCAAAAAAAATTCAAGCTCAAATAAAAAAAAACTGGAAGCAAAAAGTTCTAAAAATTTGGATTTCGACTATGCTCAACCAATAGGTACTACAATGATATAAAGGCGCTTTTTTTAGTACCTCACACATTTTTTGTATGGCTTAGTAATCGTTTACTTTCTTAATTTAATTCGCATGGTTAATTCAACCGTGCGCTTATGTGGGTGAGGTAGTGAGACACACACCATTTTATTAAATAAAATATCTGCCTTGGGAACCACGGGACTTTCTTATACCTAACCTAACCTAACCTAACAGTGAATTGTATACGTGATTCTTTGTTTATTAAAACATTTCTAACAAACTAACAAGAAAAAACAAAATGAATAATTTTATATTACAATTTTATTATAACAAGTGATTTTTTTAACGTAATAACTGAAAACGGATGTTTTTGGATTTTTGAAATAAGAAAAAAATGTTTTAGATAAAAAATGTCGAGTATGTTATTATCTATAATTTATTCCCCATACATTTTTTTCTCTGTTATGAACCATTTGAATTATAATAAATTTTTTTTTTCAAAAATTCGTTTTTACAAAAAAATGAATAGAACATAAATTATAGATATAGATATTACCTACATTTTTAACTTGACCATTTTTCTCTATTTCGCACTGTTTCAGAGTAATTCGAAAAATTAAAAAATCGACGTACGTAAATAATCCGTATCCGGTTGAAAGATCGTTTTCAAAAATAGGACGTTTTCTTCCCAGCCAAAAATTAATCTTAAATATAAAATATCACCCTTCTACGATTTGCCGTATTTGAGTTACAGCGCTTACAGACAGACAGACAGACAGACAGACAGACGGACACACAGACATCATGGCGAAAATAGTCAGAATGGATTCAGGGAAGGTCAAAATAGATAATTCCGTCAAAATCCGGAGTTCGAAAAAAATCGGCTTCACTATACTTATTTATACTAGTGTATATTTCATATACATGGTATAAGAAAGTAAAAATATCGCTTTAACTTAATTCTAAACAACTAATTAATACAGTTTACAATATCGCGGTTACGTCTTACTTTCGGTCGATGGGTTGTTTTGACTTGAATCCCCGAGTACAGCTAACATCTTATTTCTGGAGAAGTCGGGGAGGATTGAATTGCGCCGTAGGGGGTACATGCCAAGTTGAAACGCTATCTACGCAAAAGTCTCACCCTGCCACCGCTTCAGACGTTATAACCAATAACGCTGTCCATTGTTTCTCTAAAGAGAAAATTAGCGGTTGTACAATGATGTCATAAATATGATGTTTCAAATTATTGACTTTGTTGTATGTTTTTTTTTTGTTTATACGATAAATAGGAAAATCATACATGGGTTTATCGATTTTCTAATTTTGATTCGTAATAAAAAAATTTGATTTCAATTCCAGTAGGCGTCAGTTATTGCATCCACTGTTTAATAAAATCTGTTGTTTAATGTGTTATTTTGTCAAGTGCGAGTCGAGTATCATGTACTAATGTCCCGTACCATGCGTAGTTTGAAATTTATTCAATTATGTTATTTTAATTTATTAATAATTAGTCGTCTATTAGAAAGCAGATGGTATGCGAGTATTTTTTAACAATTTTGAAAATAAAAATTACGTAACAATTTCTGATAAATTTCTTGTGATTTCGACATCCTTTTACATATTCTCAATTTTTTTACAGTATTACTTTCGCAGATATCGACAGGAGATAAAAAATATTTTTACATTTTTTTAAACGAAGATTTTAATTATTATTCCTTGAATTTTCATTTAATACTGCGATTGGATAGAAAAAATATTTTTAGTAACCCATTCTGAAAAAGCGCCAAAAACTTAAAATTTTATTTTTATAACTCAGATCTAATATTGGTCCACCATTTACTTTAATTATGCCAAATCTCAGGTTTAGCTTAATGGGTCTAACGGTTCACTAGTTAGAAAGCTGTGATACATAGATAGACTGACAGACACATTGTTGATTCCATAAGTGTTCCTTTTTCAAACCGTTTTTTAGATCATTCTACTCTTACAATTATGAAAGACAATAGATACATTAACAACATTAACAACCAATGCTAGTCCGTATATGAAACGTTTACCAAAATTTTACAGCGGTCATCTTTTCTTAAATGAGAGATGATAGTTCCAAATAGACGTTTCTCTGTTAATCAATTATCACTTAAATACTTTTAAAGACAATATAAAACATTTATTATTAATTAATTTTATAATTCAAAACAATTGATATTTATTTTAAAATCTGAATGACTCGCGGAGCGATATGGTAACAACGCTAGGTTATGTGTCATTTGTCCTTTTTTTCCTTGTCTAAGATTCTATTAGTTTATCAGACAGACAGACATACAATTTAAAACCTGTTTTTCGAATTCTATAGGTTAATGGTTGTTTTTAAAGCAAAACTTATACGTTTTTAAATACGAATTGTTTTTTACTGTTGTATTGTATAAAATCACCATATAGATTAATCGATTTTCCATCTACTTTTACATTTACTTTTAAACGATGACTTTTAGAAATGTTATTTAATTATCAAGTAAAGATTTTTTTAAATGTTCGTACGATAAGACGTACGGTCAACCCCTTAACATAACTATCTTCCCTTAGCTATTTATTAGTCGCTGTATTCATGAGAGAACATAAAATTTGAAGGATTCTGACATAAACATTCATAACAAATAGAAACAGATAGTTTACATTCCTTTCAAAACGTATAAGTCTGTCCTTGTCTATCGCTACACTGGAACATAATTGTCGCGGTTTGTAATATTAAGCGAATGCTTCAGAGTTCTCTCGAGGTAGAAACTTTGGAGATGATGTTTTATATATTTAATTTAATAAACTTTATGATAATATAATGTAATTAATCATAAGTATTACTTTTCGATACAGATTTTAAGGCAAATTGAGATAAATCTTTGTAAGGGAATATTTTACAAAAAACATTGAAGACCTATAATATAAGAAATTGAATGCTCTACAAAAAAGATTCTATAAAATGTTCACATAAAATGTGTCGTACTTGAAATACCTTAAAAAAATTAATATTCTGGGATGTCACGCCTTTCTCTTACTGAAATGGGACCATCCTCAAAGCAGACTTAATCATCCAACCAAATTTCATTAATATCGGTTCAGTGGTTCATGAGTTATGCGTGTGACGAAGATTCAAGGGACAGACACAGAGACAACATGGTAAGAAAAGTGTTTGTCTTGTCCTGAAACGAAAAGATCAATTTAAAATTTTGAAATCCGCGGAAAACACTTTTTTTGTCTCATTTTAAAACGATCACAAAGCTTCTCATATCTTCGATATTACGAGGAAGCAATAATAAGTTAAATGATAACAATATTACAATTCTGAATATTCTTATCATTTCTCATCTATATCTATAATATATTTATATAAAACGCAATGTCTCTCTGTCTGTCACTCGAGAACCACTTATATCCGATTTACGTGTCTTTTTTTATTTATAGATATGTTGTTTGCCCAGGTTTTAGGATATATTTTGTTACGTTAGGTAACATAAGGAATAAGCAGTCACGATAATAGTAAATCAATTCATAAAAAAGTTTTCCACCAGCGCGCTCTTTTGCAATACACTGCCTGAACCGTTAAATATTGAACAATAAAATGTAGTAAAGAATTTTGTGAAATAAAAATAATTCAACTATATTTTTCAATAATCCTAAAGTCCACGCGAACGAAGCTGCGGGCACAGATAGTCTAATATAAAATTTAAATAATAATAATCAACACATATACTTGAATATCTAATCTAAATTGTATGCCATGCATCCTATGAAGTTAGCGTGCTAGCCTCCAATCAGTGAATTCATATAAAATGGTCTTAAAAATAATGTTAATTTCCGAATTGAATTTTTTTTAATGTTCACATTCATTAGTTTTATTGAAATGAAAATTTAGTTCTTACATGTTGGTTTACTTAATTATTGTAAAAAAATATAATACATTATTTTACTTTCCTTATTTTATGTTACCAATATGATCATAAAATATAAAAAATCGTATCTAGTGATGAATTCCTAGCAGCGTCTGGATTCTGGACCATAAACCGGTTCATCTACTTTATCCCGCATCTGCGTTTATTATCACTAACATCTGCGCGTAACTAAATCATACGTAACGTACTCAGGAAATACCGAAAGTTAAAAGAACAAAAAAAATATATAAACTTTTTAAAATTAGCGACAATTTATTTATTTTTTTAACTTTGTTCAAATTGGAAACAAAACTTTCTAATAGTACTACCGTGCTTAGGTAAAGGACAGTAAGGTGTAAAAAATAAAAACGAACTAAACTGAACTCAAAGTTTTTGATTTTTTTAAACTAATTACCTAATAATTTTTTTTTTTCATAAAAATTTTGTGACCAATGATAAATTACATGACTTCATTATAAATCATTTGAATGTAATTTTAGTTTAAAATTCATCAAAATGCTTAAATTTAGTATTTTATATTTGGAAATTTAAAATCAAAGATATGGTTTATTGCCTTTGTACTCTGTAAAACAGAAGTACTGTTTTTTCCACTGTTTTAATTATTTAAATAGTTTTTTGTCAGAGGTAAAATGCATTAATGCAGAATAAAAATAAATTAAGTTTTATTTCAGTGTATTTTATTGAGATCAAAATTAAAGTTAGCAATACAATAATCTTTGTCAAATGAGTATCGAATTTACAAAATCCTTAAATAGTAATTAAAAAAAATCTCATCGCAAAAGTATTAATCATTAAAATAATATTGGTATATTTATAATAACATTTTTCTTAAATTTTAATCTAAATACATAATATTAATATTTATTGTTATAGCTATATTAAGAGCTCCTTCATCAAACCCCATTTCAAAAGTTTCTCTATCCTCTATGAGCTCTATAAAGTCTAAGATGATTATGTAAGCTTCAGTCCGTTACAGCGTCTATTTTGCGGCAGCAAGATTTAAGTTTCTGTTACTCCTTAAACCCTCAGAAACTTTACTTATACCAGTAATAATATATTCGTAAGTGGATCGAGGTTGATATTATTAACATTATTATATCTTGCATCGTTAAAGGCTTCCGCGGTGATCGTTAACTATTATTATATGCGGTTTCTTGATCTCATCTTGAAATAACCTTGATATCGTGTAGAAAACGTTGTTGGCAACATTTTTTGGCCATCATTTTGCTCAATCAGTCTTGTTTATTCGATATTGCAAAAAACCGCTTTTTTGATATACAAACATTCAAATTCGTATATATATTTTTTTAAACCACATACTTCAACCAAAGATCATTCGTAATGTAGCTAAGGTTCCTAATTGAACTAAAAAAGCTTAAATTATACATATTCATAAAGTTATTCCCTTCGAAAATCATATTTTAAATGAAGAAAATCGATTTTTTAACCAAAATTCTACAATTTTTAAAATTCAAAGCGCTGTTTACACAAAGAATGTTTGTCCAATTTTAATGCAATTTACTAAAATTGTTGCTTTGTCTATCTACTTTATTGTGTTAAAATTTTAACGTAATCGAACGAAAATTAGCGAAATGGTACTAAAATCAACCACGTGTGTCAAAATTGGGAGTTACGGTCATTTCCACTCCCGGCGTATGTATGACTAAATATTATGTAAATAGGCACCGTTTAAGACACTGTTCCAGTTCAGTACCATTCAGCTATGAGCACGGTCAGTGCCGGATTAGCCATGTAGCAGGAGTAGCAAATGCTATGGGCCCCGCGGTTTAGCGAAAAAATAACTCTTATTGGATTTACCACCTACCATCCAGTGATTGATACGAGGTGTCCAAATCTACAGTAATTAATAATTTAATTTTAGGGTTTCCGATCTCGATTCGATTTTATCGAAAAATCGATTTTTAAATCTTTGATTTTTTTATTCGATTTTTCTAAATTTGCCCACATTAAATTGAGAAAAGTTTGTCTGTAAAAGTGGTGTTTCATTATACACTCCTCAAAAAAATTAAGAGATAATTTAAAAAAAAAAAGCAAAAAATTCAAATTTTTAAACAGCTCATTCAAAAGTTTACACTTTCTAATTGGGGGGGGGGGGGGGGTGACACTATCGATGTTTAAAAAACAAAATATATTTGCAGACTTTGGTAACTAAATTGATTTAATAAAGAATTACTTGTTTCATTGGTAGCATGAGTTCATGAAAGTTACAAAAAGAAGCCCAACAACCCCAAAAAACAATATAACTTGTTCTTAAAGTGTTCAAGACTAGTGCCAGTACCTTTTTTTGATACGATACATTAACATAAAATTTTTTGTCACTTTTTTTTATTTTTTCATTGAATATTTTCTTCATATGACTTATTCTATATATTCTCCATTAATTCGGAATAAATAAATATAATTTAGGTAATATTTAAACACTTTCCTGTTAGAATGTCAAGACAATAACAAAAAAATTAATAAAAACAAATAGAACATAAAACCTTGTTTCAACCATCGTATTGTTGAAACAACTTAAATTCAGTTGAAGCAGTTACAAAACGGCCAATCTCGCGGTGAAGTTGGCACCATATATTTTTTTTCAGTGCGGGTAAATACTAATGTGTTAAAACAATAAATAATAATATAGGTTTTTTGAAATACTTTAACAAAAAAATAAAATATCGGTATGGAGAACCATACATGACTTCCATGTTCTTTAATATCTTTGTAAATAATGTTTAATACTTATATGAAAAATTTAAAAGGGATTTGTCAGAAATAAAACTCAACCTTGTATTATAAATATTAGTTTTCTAATGTCAAAAATATTTTATAGAATAACTAATTAGTATTTAAAATTCAAATTTTGAGGATAGTTTTCACCCCGTCAATAGCTGTTTAGGCACGTACAAAAATATATGTCCCTTAGGTTCAATTGAACTGCAAATGTGAAAATTAGTGAGATAATACTCGCAAGTTCACTTTTTCGAATATTTCCTAATCAGATTAGCATCAAAATCAATAGATCTGAAGTACTTACTGAAACAAACATTTTCCCCACAAATAATTCAGATCGGTGCATTTTTACAGTAGTTATCGTGAACAAAAGAATTCTACATTCAGACACACGCACAACCGTCATGCGGAAATCAACTAGTCTTTAAGTTTTTAAGATAGTATCATATATTAAACACACTATATGTAGTATGTTTAATATATGATATTAAACACACTGTATGTAGTATGTTTAATATATGATAGTATCTACAATCAGAATCTGCTATTATCTCGGACACGATTTTTCGACAGTATTACAATACTTCCATTTCTTTCAGAAGATGGAAGTAAAAAGAGTAAAAATGAAATAATATAAATTATTTATTTGGAAATTTATCGTCAAGAAATACAAATTCGTATTAAATAAATTCATTTACAAACATATTTGTAATACTATTGTACTGTACATGTGTATACAATATAATGATAAATTAATAAAGTTGATATAAATTGCGGAATACAATAATTTTGTGAATCCTAACACAAACAAAAACACGGTGATTTCAGTCTGCGAGGCGATTATAAGTTATACACAGAATATTCTCGAGTTGGAAGTTGTATAGCCACCCCGTAAGTTTAGACCCCCCAATAAGAACCTAACCAAAACATACCAACCCTAAGATACCGAATACTCCAGTGGTTAAATCGATGTTAACAATTCAAAACATTTTGATACAAAACATACTATCGAATCTGCCATATTATATCTGTGAATTCATAAGTTAGCGGTTGATGTGCTCCCTCAAATGATTGAAGGGGAAGTCTTGAACTACCCCAATGAGAAAGAGTCTTGCAGAAGATCTTATACATCAAAGGAGTGCCGGTTTAATGCAAGGGAACACTTGATAAGGTTATGGACCATTAAAGGAACGTTGAAACCCTTGTAATGTTTAAGAGAATGGATGCAACTACCGCTACCGATCTTTGTAAATATATTTAATTAAATTATATCTGCGTGTAATGTTGCTCTATGAGAATTATATGCCTGAATAAATCGATATAAGATAAATAATCATAGCTATCAATTGATTTAAGGATGGTTTTAATTGTTAAAAAATAAGCCGTTATATTTTCTTTTATATAAGAAAGTGTATCAAAACCTCTATAGTATTCTATAAGTGAGGAATTATTAGTTAAAATTGAAAATCTGTTATATAATAGAGTAGTTTTTCCGAACGCATAGGTATGTTAAAAATTAAAAAAATATCGAGCCACAGAACTTTCTTATACGAAATACTGAGAGCGAACAGTGTACGTGCTTTAATAAGATAGAATAAAATATATGGGACATAAATTAAAGATAATAATATTCTCTACAACATGTATGTATCAAATCAAGTAATTACCTGACCGGAAACGGATATATGTATACTCTTGTCCATTTTTGAATTTTCGAATTATTAAGAAAGAATAATTTAGATAAAAAATGTCAATTATGTGATTATCTATAATTTATTCCCCATACATTTTTTCCAACATTTATGATTTAGCCAGAAAGAATTTTTATAAATTATTAATTAGAATCACCCACACTGTTCACTCTGAGTATTACGTATAAGAAAGTCCCATGACACTCATGGTAGATATTTCTGCTCTGTTATAAACCATTTGAAATATAATTTTAAATTATTTTTTTTCGATAATTTGTTTTTTTTTTTTTAAATCAAAAGAACATAAAATAGATACTACACTTTTTAGCTTGACCATTTTTCTGTAATTCACACCGTTTCAAAAATAATTAGAAAAATTTAAAAATTGACATCAGTAAACATCCGTATCCGGTTTAAAGATTGTTTTCAAAAATAGTAGGTTGTCATCCCAGACAAAAATGAATCTTAAATATAAATATACAATTTCACCCTTCTACGATTTGTCGTATTTGAGTTACAGAGCTTACAAACAGACCAACACACAGACATCATGGCAAAAATAGTCTGAATCGATTCGGGGAATGTCAAAATGGATAATTCCATCAAAATCCGGATTTCGAAAAAAATCGGCTTTACAATACTTACTTATACCATATATTAACAATAAGTATATGTATATTTCATATGTACATACGTTACATAAGTACAAGAAAGTAAAAATAAGTTTCTCTTTTGCACGTAAGTAGGTTATGTTTTTAATTAAAATTACCGAAATTTTCAAATTACTTCAAAATTACAAAAAATACCTATTCTACAGATTTTTGTCCAAAGTTTATATTAAGGTATTCTGTTGAAAATTTTCAATACCAAAATTTTTATGGAAATATGCATTTTGATCGTATTAAATTCTAAAATTTACATATTTTGATTTTATCAAAAAATCTATAAAACCCAAAACTTGTGGCTAGAGTTTAGAATTCAATTAGCAAATAGCGTGTAACGGGTTTGTATTAGACCCTAGGGAGAAATGATACGGTCTATGCATAATTTCCTATCTTATACAGTAAGTGAAGTAGTACCAACTTCGGCCGGCCACTCCGTGTCTTACATCTGAAGACGGAGAGTAGCACGTGTAATAATTACATGAAAGGATCTCGCATCTTGTAATGGTCTCACTCATCACCACCACCACCCTCTCTCTTACTCTATATCTCTACAACTCCACACGTCCGCAACCGCCAAACCACTCTATTAGTTCTGCACCTATTTTAACCAGGGATGTATTTGTGTCGACTGTGCGTTAAATATATTAAACTAGTTTGAATTTTTTTATTCCCTGGGACTAAAATAGCATTTCTTACTTTCTTTGTCCTTTGTATAAATAAATGTTTCATCAACAAAAAAAACTATCACATTTTGCTTCCTCGCAATATCAAGATACAAGAAGCTATGTGATCGTTTCAGATTGAGACAAAAAAAATGTTCTCCAAATTCAAAATTTTAAATTGATTTATCCGTTTCACGTCAAGGCAAACACTTTTCGTTCAGTGTCTGTCTGTCTGTCTGTCTGTCTGTCCGTCCGTCCGTGTGTCCGTCTGTCCCCTGAATCCTTGTCACACGCATAACTCATGAACCACTAAACCGATATTATTGAAACTTGGTCGGATGATTGGGTCTGGCTTGAGGACGGTCTCATTTTTAAATCATCAAAATCGTGTGTAAGGGGGAGGGGTAACACCCCAAAATATTTATTTTTTCAAGATATCTCAAGAACGACACATGTTACGTGAAAATTGCATAGACTATTTTTTGTAGAGCATTAAATTTCCTATAATAACGTTCGTTGTAAAATATTCCCTTCCGAAGATTTATCTCAATTTATTTTAAAAATTCGTGTTTTGTTTTTCTAAATTGATATTTGCTTGAATTCTTGGATATATTAAATGTCATTTTGACGTTTTAAATGTCATTTTGAAATATGTCAAAAAATTAAAAATATACGAAAAAATAATCAGGTGTCTTGAGAAAAATTTAGAACTAATATTTTTTAGTAAAATTGTATAAAAATTAAATGGTTAACCAATTCCAGGCAATTTATCTCAACATTATCGGTTTTTATTTAAATTGTTCAATAATTAACTACCTTTGGTGAATTTAGCACGAGGAAGCACTGTGCATTTACTTGGCAGATGTTTTTTAATTAAAATCTAAAAGCAGAAAGGATGTAACTGACTCAAATACATGTAAGAATAAAAATAAAACAAACCATTTTTATAAACTTTAACTACCTTTGGTGAATTTAATACGAGGAAACACTGCATTTATTTGACAGATGTTTTTTATGAATTCCTGTATTTACTAAATCTCTAAATTTAATTTTCCTCTCCTGAAATATTTGAAATAGTGAAACCATAGACATAGAGCATGGACCTAACATTCTATATTAACATAATAGTGTAACATTTCTCCAAAACAGTGAGAGAGATGCGGTGGCGTTTGGGATATATCTATATCTTTTTTTAATAAGAATGAAATATACACTCCTGTTTAAAAAAGGACAAGTATATCCCAAACATATTTATATCTCTCGAGTCAGATGCGCTGTCCATGCTCTATCTGTGAGTGAAACCATCTGGTTTTCCATAGAACCACACAACATAAAACAAATATTTATTTACAAATCCGGCCCTGTAAAGTACTATTACTCATTCATAGATGATAAACACCGGAGGCTCCGCGAAATTACCAACTCCTTTGAGAAATGACCGGCGGCTGAAGCAACTCCTTGCCTTACCCGCAAGGCCTCGCCGCGGTACACGAGCATCAAATTATCAATTCCCTCTAACCTCGCCGGTTTTGACAGCTCCGATATGTATGCAAGACGCATAACTACCACCCTCCACCCATCGACTTAGTCAAACTTACCTGTGCTAATGTGTTTCAGATGTGACACAACCCTTCTTTCATTCAAAATGTATATAATCACTCGTTTTACCCGCGTATAACATACCTGTATACAGGGTGATTTACAACTTGTGTAAAAAAAATTAACAGTAGATAGAGGATGTAATTTTAAGCAAAAAATATTATGTGAACCTATGTCCGGAAATTCTTCGCGAGGGAGCTACAGACTTTTACCCAAAATTAGTGTTTATTTAATATCTAGAGAACCCATTGTGCTACAGTTATGAAATTTGATACAGAGATTAGTATTAATAAGTGTCATCGATTTCTAGTATCAAATAATAATAATTTGGACCAGGGGTGTATGGAGCCAGTGGGTCCGCCGATTTTTATCAAGTGTTTTGTTCTTTAATTTTTTCCTGAGTTGGGAACTTGTAGAAGACTATATGATATAAAATACACAAAAATATACTTTGTTCATTTGTCATAAGATTAACCGTTTTCGAAAATTATCGAAAAAAAGAAAGTACTGCAGAATTTTACTTAATACGGATGCTTCAAATTGCACAAAGTAAGTTTATATTATTGTTCTATAATTAAAAATAAAATAAAAAGTTAATATAAATATACCTCCAAATACACGTATTTTACTAATATGATTAAAAACCGAAACTATAAATGGCTGTTTGTTGTTAAAAATGCAGTTTTGGAGGTATATTTATATTAACTTTTCATCTTATTTTTAATTAGAGAAAAAGAATATAAACTTTGTGTAATTTGAAGCATCCGTATTTAATAAAATTCTGCAGTACTTTCTTTTTTTCGATATTTTTCGAAAACGGTTAATCTTATGACAAATGAACAAAGTATATTTTTGTGTATTTTGTATCATATAATCTTCTACAAGAACCCAACTCAGGAAAAAATTCAAGAACAAAAAAATACTTGATAAAATCGGCGGACCCACTGGCCCCATACACCCCTGGTCTAAATTATTATTATTTGATACTGGAAATCGATAATACTTATTAATACCAATCCCTGTATCAAATTTCATAACTGTAGCACAATGGGTTCTCTAGATATTAAATAAACACTGATTTTGGGTAAAAGATTGTAACTCCCTCAGGAAGAATTTCCGGACATAAGTTTACATAAGGTTTTTTGCTTAAAATTACATCCTCGATCTACTGTTAATTTTTTTACAGTAGTTATTCAATTTTAATTTTTGCTTCCGAGCAATATCGAAGATTTTGAAGAATTCTCCGATTTCAAAATTTTAATTTATCTGTATGTGCGTGTGTGTGTGTCTGTCTGTCTGTCCTCTGAAACCTTGTCACACGCATAACTTATGAACCACTGAACCGATATTAATGAAACTTGGTTGGATGGTTGGGTCTGGCTTGAGTATAGTCCCATTTCAAAATCGTGTGTAAAGGAGAGGGTGACATCCCAAAATATTTATTTTTTTCAAGATTATTAGATATCTGTAGAGTATTTTATTTCCTATTAGTCCAATCATTTTAGATTTTTTCACGAAAAAAAACTGCCTCTAACTTTTGACGCAGTTCTGTGTCCCCGGCGGAGTAGATGATGAAATCACATTCTTGCCCATAAATTAATTACCGGAAGTGTCCGCCATCTTGGATTTTGTATTTTTGTCGATATGAACGCGTATTTTGCATTTCTCGATAAAAAGTTTAATAATAATTTTGTAGAGAATTTATTGCTAATAATAAGCAAAAAATGTTAAAAATTAGAAGAGTGGCGAAATTTTTTCAACTTTTGTGCAATTTTTATTGAAAATAAGTAGCATATTTAAATGACAAAGTTGAAGAGGACTCAATTTTCAACAGCTTTTGTACAAACACGAAAAAATAATCAGGTGCGTCTTAAGAAAAATTTCGAACTAATATTTTTTAGTAAAATTGTATAAAAATTAAATGGTTAACCAATGCCAGGTAATTTATTTGAACACTTTATCAGTTTTTATTTAAATTGTTCAATAATTAACTACCTTTGTTGAATTTAGCACAAAGGGCAGTAGCATATGTAGAAAAAAAATTACATATTAATCTCGTAAAAAATAGCTAATTTTGTAGTTTTCGGATTTTTTTTAAATTTCTATGTAATGGCTAGAAAAATCTAAATAACAAAACGAACCAAATTACTCTTTTAAGATAATTATTAAGAGCACTAGTAGTTCCCCACATAACTTTTTTTTGCTTCGAAAAGAGCTGACTTTCGTATTTTCTTGTTTTTTGGTGATATTAAACTTAATTTTTTTAATAGAAAATGTGTATCAATCAAGCTGATTCCACCTCCAGTGGTTGAGGGGTGATTTCTACCCCTAAAAAGCGTATTTAGCCGAAACAAAAAAACACGTATTTAATATTTTTCGGTGTTTAATAAGTATGTTAAGTTTCATTCAAATCGGTGAGTTACAGTTGGGTAGTGTTACTTGTCAGTACTATCATAACTTACACATAATTACAGTTCTGTTAAACCCGAAAGCCACAGAAAATTTTGAAAAATAAATAAAATGAGAATTTTATTAATGAAATTAAAAAGCCTCTTTCTACAACAAAAATAATTTAAACTCAGAATTGAGCAAGATCAGTTGAAACTAGACCTTCTATGCTTTCAAATGACATCAATCATCATTATAATTGCTTAATAGAACGCGTACTATGGCGAATTAAAAAAAATGAAAATTGACGAAATGTTCATATCTATGATCATTAATTTTTTCTAATTACAGTTTCTGTTAACTAATACGTATAATTAAATAACAACTGCATCAAAATTAAAAATGGTGCGACATCAATTTTTTTTTTATTTTGATTATAAATGGAATGACTCCGTTCTAATATAGGTAACATAAAATTATGAAATTTTTTTCTGGCAACCTTCAGAATTTCATTCTTTACATCTTTCTGAATGTAAATCATTAACTCTTATGAATCCTAACGGTTTTTGGCGCCTGCACTATTAATTTCATATATAAATAATATGATTTTGTTTATGTTTGATTTGATTAAATATATTAGAAAATTATGGTCTTGATAAAGGTAAATTAGAATTGCATTTTAATTAAAAATAAATATTTTGGAAATACTGCGGATCCCATGGAATGATCGATTTAAAGTCTGCAGGATTGCAAACTTTAGTCATAGCGAATCATACCGAACCCAAAAAGTACATACTCATAAGATATGCAACTTTAAATGCAAAGTCGTATAAAAATTACTTATAGTTCAATTTTTGTTTAAATTATTTGTAATAAAATATAATTTTCCCAGGGTCGTAACTACAGGCTTGGAGGCCCTGGGGCAAGATAAGACCGAGGGGCTCCCAAAATATGAAAAATTGAAGACCTTTTTTTATCCTTACTTGGAAATATACTACTTACTTGTAATTTTTTTTTTTAGTCGACAATCTCAAGTGTACTTGTACATTTCCTATTAACTTTATTTTCATTAATAATAAATCAAAATATGTGTAACATTTTCAAGAACTAAATAAAAATAACAGTTTTACGTTGCCGCGGGGGGGGGGGGGGGCCTGTTACGGCCCTGAATTTTCCTAATTATAAAAATATATACCTACCGCAAAAAAATAACACTATTAATTAATATAAAATTATTATTAAAACAAAATGAATAACTTTTAAAACTTTAATGTTGATTTCATAAAGAATGGATTCATAGTGTAAAATGAAATGAATAAATGAATTTATAAATAAAACATTACATTCATCAACTTTTATATTATTGCTAAAATAAATAAATTTATAAAAATACACTTCATTATTTGCCAATAGTATATTGTAGTCAGTTATTTCACTTTTAATAAATTCATTCGAGATACAAAATCAAGTAAATTTTAGAACACAGTACAGAGAATACAAATAAATACAATATGTATTATAATTTATTCCAATATTAAAATTTTAAATACAATCTATAACCATTCTAAAAAAATCTAATTAGTTAAGATAATACTTTTGAAAAACTAACAAAAATTAGTTAATAATAATACTACTCTTTCCTTTCATGATTGCTATTATGATATTTAATATACAGGTTGCTCCATTTTAATTTCCCCAGACCAATATCTCAAAAACTAAACAAAATGATAAAAAATGTTTCAGGTAAAATTTGAGGGAGACATTTATTATTGCTGTGGGTTTTTATAGTTTATGGGGTAACATTTTTTTTTCAAATAATAACCTGTAATTTTTATCGTAATGTACGGAAAATTATACATAACTTTTATAGGAAACATTTTTTTAGAAAACATCAAATTTTTACGATTTGAAGGCTTAAATCTAATCTAAAAAGTTTAAATGATTTTTAAATCAACTTTAATAAAAAATAATAATAAGAAACAAAAGATGTTTTATTTATGATAGAACAGCATTTTTTTTTATATATATTTTACAAACTTTGATAAAGCTCTTCATCACTGAAAAACGAAAAAAATCTCTTATTTCTTACAAATTTTTAACAATCCTAGTCTAAATCCTAGCAGTTTCTGCGTATTGCGTTTTTCTTTTTAAAGTTTTAGTTTTTAAGTAAAAAATTATTGAAAATCCAGAAATTTCTGTTAATTTTGTTTAATACCGTAAAAAAATTATGTTTTCTAAAAAAAAATCTGATAAAAAATACTTTTTTTTTTCGTAAATTCCGAATCTGCAATAGAAAATATAGGTTACTATTTGAAAAAAAAAATGTTACCCCATAAAATCCACAGCAATAATAAATGTCTCCCTCGAAATACTTTAACTTTGAACTGAAACATTTTTCACCATCTTGTTTAGTTTCTGAGATATTGACCTGGGGAAATTAAAATGGAGCACCCGGTACAATGTGATTGAATGTTATTTTTTTATATATATATTCGCAAATGTTTATTTATTTTGAACAGTTATAAAATATCACACTTCATGTATACAAATAAAATAATCAGATACACATATATTTCATAACAGATCATCTTGCAAATATTATATAATATTATATTTAATCCTTACAAAAATATTTGTAAAAGTGTCAACAACTGATAAAATTTTGAGAACAATAAATTAGGCCAGATGTCAAGTATTTTGGCTCCTGGCCTATAAGTAATTTAGCCTCATTTAAAGTTCAAACATATTATTAAATCTTAAGCACAATAATATCAATTTTATGTTTGGCAAAAAATTAAATATTAACATAGAATAAAATTACTTTAAATCTGTACATGTGAAAATTATTAAATAAAATTGATGTTTTGGTGTACAGGCTATTGCATTTGGGGTTACGTTACGAATTATCCTACAGGCCAGCCAAAATAATACGAGGGTCTTCAACAGCTGCCTTGATTTTCTTCAAGAAGATCACAGCTTCACGTCCGTCAATCAATCGATGATCGTAAGTTAAAGCGATGTACATCATTGGTCGAATAACAACCTAAATAACATACATAATCGGTACCAGCAATACATCTTTTATATATGCACAGTCGAGTATCTTTTTAATGCAGTTTTGAAGTTATATAAAGAGAGTGTTAACTTTTACATTTACAAGTACAAGTAGTGTACTATCCAGCGGTATCACTAAGAGGGGGCGGTACGTCTTGGGTGACTTCCTCAAATGGGTAACACCCATCTCATATGTTAAAAAATAAAGCCTATTTCAGGTGATAAAATGTGTAAAAAAAAATTGAACCAATTGACTTTTTTTTGTCTTTGAAAGTCTATAAGGGGTGACAACAAAAGTGACAAGGAAAGATAAAGGACTAATAACACATTAGTGTTGTTACCATATTGCTCCACAGATTTTAAAATAAATATCAATTGTTTTGAATTATAAAATTAATTAATAATATCTGTTTTATAATTGTCTTTAAAAGTATTTCAGTGATATTTGATTAACAGAGAAACGTCTATTTGGAACTATCATCTCTCATACATACCAAATTCAATTGTAATTTAAAGCTTATTTGTATATTATAAATTTTCAACTGACGCCTCTGAGATAATATACATGTAACATTTAAGAAAAGATGGCCGCCGTCAAATTTGGTAACACTTTCATATACGGACTAGCATTGGTTGTTATGTATCCATAGTCTTTCCTTATTATCTAAGGTTTAGTTATTCTAAAAATGTGTATTATAGTATTGATATTAGGATTTTAGAAAGGTGAATTTTATTTTTTACAAATTTTAGAAGGTATGTAAAAATGATTGCCAGTTTTTTAAAGTGGAGTATCGCTTCTTACTATCTTTATTCTGTGGACTAGCCTAGTACAAGAATAGTGCCTGTGTGAATCATACAGTCTAATCCCCGCCCACCACTTCAATCTTAAACAGACTATAATTTGCAACAAATATCGTTTAAATCACTTCTCCATGTACTAAACAAATTTCATACATATTTATGCAATGTTTGGATGGTATTAAAAATTTAATACCAAGAATTTTAATAAAATTGAAATATGTTGTTCAACTTGATATAAAAATATATGTCTCAACTTTTCAAAATTTTGTATATTAAAGATTTAATTTTCAAATAATGATAGTTGAAAATCAATGATGGACTAGACTTTCTCTTTGCCAAACGAAATAGTACCGAATTTTTCAATGCTGTTTTTTTGTGCAATTCTTTCATATGCGATTTTCTGTGGAACCTATCTACTGCATAAAAAAAAAGACTCGACTGTACTCAATCAAACTTTACGTACCTGTCCCTTTACTGCGACTGGCCGTTCAAATGTACCGTGCATTCCTAAGATTGCTGACTGCGGAGGGTTTATAATAGGTGTTCCCATCAATGAACCAAACACACCACCGTTACTGATTGTAAAAGTTCCACCATCCATATCTTCAACCGCCAATGCTCCTAACAGACAAATAAAAACAAATTACTGGAATAATAAAAACCTTTGAGAAAAATTGAACAAACAAACCTTTTCTTGCTTTTTCACCAAGTTCATTGATGGCAATTTCAATATCAGCGTAATTCATTTGCTCTACGTTACGTAAAACAGGAACTACAAGGCCTTTAGGTGTTGCAACAGCTACGGAAATATCGACATAATCACGGTACACAATTTCCTGCCCGTCAATAACAGCATTGACGACCGGTTGATCTTGAAGAGCGTATGCAGCTGCCTTGCAGAACGGAGACATGAATCCTAATTTCAGACCATATTTCTTCTGGAAAGCATCTAAATGCTGCTTTCTAAAGTCTATGATAGCACTGAAACAATACCAAATCTCAATTATATACCACATACAACATTAAATAATGAATAAAAGTACCTCATATCGATTTCATTAAAGGTGGTAAGCATAGCATTTACATTTTGTGCTTCTTTAAGGCGTTGAGCAATACGTAACCGCATTCGGTTCATTTTGACTCGTTGCTCTGTACGAGTTCCAGCAATTTCTTTAGTTGGATCACATGGGGGCACCTAAGAAATACAAACTTCTTTATAAAAAAAAAATCATTTGGTTTTTGACGTAAAAAACGTCTAGTGTTTCACGCCCAGATACTGGGTAGACAATTCAGAAACTTGATATAACACGCAGAGATCAGTTTGCGCGCTAGTGTAAATTTAAAATTAGTATATCACGACACTCAGAGCAGATACCATATGGATTTTGGTCTGAAATTATAGACCTCAATTAAATCTACGAGGTACAAGTAAAAATCAAAACATTTAACCAGTTTTAATGAATGAAAAACATCATATTATAAAAAGTTAAAATTTGTATGTCCAAGATTGCGCTTGTAAATATTAATAAATTGAATTGAAAAAAAACAACAGTATATTAGCATGTATTCTCTACGATCTAATGTTTTTAATTTTTTGATTAAAGTTTTTTAAATTGAATAAATAAATAAAAAGTAAATTTCGTACAAATCATAAGAAATAACAATACTAGTCTGTATGTATTACAAAATTTCATATCGAAATTTATAAAACTACCGGAGTATGAATGACTCAGAGCGCAGTTATAAAAATTTAAGCAATAAACTTTAACGCAAGTGGTTGGCATGGTATCTACGAAACAACTTAAACAATTGGCTTCAAATTTGGTCTACATATCGATCATTCAATGAACTAGAATAGCGATAAGTTATGTATGTACTTTTTTTTTAACTGCAAAAGAAATTGATAAATATTTAAAGAAAAAATTGTAGTTTTCGATAGTTGAGGACATGTAGAAGTCATATTTATTATAATAGCTATTTATATAATAATAAAAAAAACCTACTTTCACAGTAGCTGCTTCGATAGCTTGAGCATGTCGAATCGCAGCGACAGGAATAGAACTCATCGGTGCGGCTGGAGCAGCAGGTCTAGACGCAGGCGGCGGTGGGGGAGCTGCAGCTTGTGGAACTGGTGGTGGAGCGGCCACAGCAGGGGCTGCCTGGGGTGGCGGCGGCGGAGGGGCTGATGCGGATTTAGGTGCAGGCGACGCAGCTCTAGGTGGGGGAGCTGCTTTGGCTGCTGGCTTCTCACCTAATGCACAAGTGTATTTAAGTATTGGTAATTTAGATTGACAAATTATTAGGGAAACTGTAAATTTTCATATACAAATTAATATTTGATAAAAAATAAAAAACAAATATCATGAAATACATGAAAAAAAAAATTATATGTGCCTAATATTACAATTAGCATTAATATACAGGATGTTCCATTTTAATTTCCCTAGGCCAATATTTTGAAAACTAAGCAAAATAGTAAAAAATGTTTCAGACAAAAGTTAAAGGGGACATTTATTATTGCTATGGGTTTTTATAGTTTCTGGGGTTTTATGGGGTAACATTTTTTTTCAAATAAAAACCTGTGTTTTTTATTGCAGATTCGTAATTTACGGGAAAATACACATAACTTTTGTAGGAAACGTTTTTTTAGAAAGCATTAATTTTTTTATGATTTGGAGGCTTAAATCTAAAAAGTGATCGATATTAAATGATTTTTAAATCAACTTTAATTTTTTTAAATTAAGAAATAAAAGATTTTTTTTTAGATAGAACTCTGGCAATTTTTTTTTGTTAATATTTTATAACTTTTTTATCAAATTGATAAAAAATTTTCATCATTGAATAACAAAAAGAAAAATCTCTTATTTCTTACAAATTTTTAACAATCCTTGTCTAAATCCTAGCACTTTTTGCCTCTTGTGATTTTCTTTTTAAAGTATTAGTTTTTGAGTAAAAAATTATTGAAAATTCAGAAATTTATGTTAATTTTGCTTAATATCGTAAAAAATTGGTATTCTAAAAAAAAAATTCAGATAAAAGTTATCTATTTTTTTCGTAAATTAAATACAATTTACTATTTGAAAACAAAATGTTGCCCCATAAATTATAAAAACCTATAGCAATTTATTATTGCTATTAGTTTTTTAATTTTAAATATCATAGTTTTATATAGCATATAAAATATAAATATCAGGGGGAGCATTTACAGCTAGTCCACCTCCCTCTTCCTTGATCTGGGTACACCATTAGCAGTAGTTATGGCAAATGAGAAGTGATATGAATCACATCATGCAAAAATTGAGAAATTAGATTACTCCATTGAAAATAAAAAAAAAAACTTTGTTCAAATCATATTTCCAATACTCACTTGCAGCTTCATGAGGTGCAAATAATGAAAAAGAAATGTTTAATTTAAAATTTCATAAATATACATATATTTAGTTTACAGACGTAGAACAATAAATGATAAGAAAAACAAATATGCCAACATTTTTGTTCTATTATATAATTTAAAAATAGCTCTTTTGAACTTGGATTTTTTATTCTTACAACTGTATTCTATAATAAAATACCTGTAACATTGATTTTAAACAATGGTTGTCCAGGTTTGACTGTGTCTCCATCTTTGACAAGAAATTCTTCAATAATTCCATGTCCTGGAGAAGGCACAGGAACTGATGTTTTATCAGTTTCAATTTCTAAAACCACTTCATCTTCAGCTACATGATCACCTACTTTTTTTTCTATTCTAAATTTCAGAAAAGAAACATGTTTGATTTTTATTCAAAAATATTTTATCTTTTTTTCCTCACCTTACATCACCTTCAGAAACTGAATCGGCAAAGGGTGGCACATTTACTGTCTGGGATGCTAATAAACTAGACGATACTCTATAATTCCTTGTACAAAACGTCCAATTCGATATTTGAGTTCTGAAAAAAAATATTACATAACAACAAGATAAGATTTAAAATCATTGCAAATACTTACTCAAATGATAAAATTGATTTTTCATGAGATAAAAATTTTCTACACTTTTTTGCGATCTGATGATATGCTCTTGTATTTACATTAATCTGTCAAATCAAATGAAGATTAAGTTCAAATGTCAGGGTAAACATTTTCATATATAACCTCAAAATTACGTCACATTAATTTTATCAATATAAATTATCTTATCTAATGATGGACACACTCGTAATGATAGTAATAAAGTTGGTTACATAATACACGTTTTAGTAATTAAACACTATCTATTTTTGACCTAGTTTTTAAAAGATAAATTATGTTTTCATATATTTCACATACCCGCGACAAATTTAATTCCATGGTCCATTTTGACAGTCGTAAAACACTCCGCGGTAAATTCCGGGATGTTAGGGAGAGCATACTTGCCATGAAGAACTACAAAATAAGTACCACTATTGTTTTTCTCCCTTATAAAAATATTGCAATTTTTCTAAAATGATCTTTACCTGAAAAGAAATTTCAGGGAGAATATATGTTGCCACCTATAATTTCTACAGTAACCGAAACCCCTAGTGCACTATTTTATTTTATTAAATATTTTTCTGTAAAGCATAAACAAGATTCATATTCAATAAATACAATATTTCACGATTTTCCCATACTTATATTCTCAAAACAATTATATATTTTTTAATTTTCATTATATGATAGGGATTTTCAGTAAAGATAAAAATAAATCATGGCCTGTGGTACGGGCACGCCAAACAGTCAAAATAAAACATAACCAAAAAGATAACAATTTTGATGCAAGTCATTTAACCTGTGCTGCATATTTATTTAAATTATTAAAATAAATTATATTGTCGTTGAAATGGTAGTCCCAAATCCAACTAACCCGATGAGGGAGTACGTATTAAAATTAATGTCTGAAAAAGATGAAATTGAAACAAAAATTCGTGAATTGACAGCTATTTTGACAACAGTAAGTAAAATTGTAAACAATTCACTGATTTAAAAAAAATGCAAATATTGCTTGAACACTATTTATTTTTTGGATTCTTAAAAGAAGCAGTTAAAAAACAAATCAAACTTTCTTTATTTTTGCACATACCTACTACTTTTTTATAAAAAATTACACATATGTAAAATATTACAGTTCTAGCTTTAAAACAATCTCATATTAATTTATAGTATCGCTATTACTTTTAATGTAACGTTGATATTATTTTAAAACTTTATTGTTATTACAGAATAATGTTGGTATGACCGATCCTCTTGTTGACAGCCAAGGCTTCCCAATTAGTTCAATAGATGTGTATCAAGTTCGTCATGCAAGACATCAAATAATATGTACGTCAATCTGTGAAAAAAATAGCAATTAGTTGATTTTTTGTATACACCTTCGTTACGGTGTTTTAAATAACGTGTAAAAAGTCTCCAACAATATCGTGCCGGCGTTGCGAGATATTGAAAGTCTAATGTCGCGAAAAACAGTTATTAGCAAATATCTCGCTTCCTATGGCTCGGAGGTCAATGGGGGTTATTATATTAATTATTATTAAATTCTTAAGAAAAAAGGTTCTCTCCTTTTTTTTTAAATAATGGTTTTCACGGTAGAGCATCGAGAAAGTATGACTATATATTCGCATACGGTATGACGCACTCTATGGGATCTGACTATTGTACGTTAAAAAATTACAGGACAAAAATTAACGAGTAGACAATTCTCTATAAAGTGTGCAATCCGGATACATTAAAAAATCATTTTTAATCAATTTTAATCACTTTTTGTAGAACTATACAAACAGCAATATATGAAAAATTACCATTACTGTCCAATTTTGTGTTCAAAATCTCTACAAAGCTTCTGCAAAGTTATTTAATGGTTCTACTAAAATAAGCTTTGGACATATTGAGCAGAAAAGAGAGATAATTGTGTTAAATTGACCTGCATATAACAATAGGCAAAAATTAAAAATCGGAAAAAAATTATTTAATTATAAAATGCACCCTGTTTAAAGTTTTATGTGTACTTATGTTATAAATATGACTAAACACTAAAATTATAAATGTTTATAGGCTACAAACATGTTTTTTTCATATTTTTTTGCTAGAAAAACGTATATTGGCCGCCCGATACCCGGCCTTACAGCTCGCTGGATATTCGGTATTCGGTATCCGGCCAAAAAAACTATCCGTTTCATCTCTAATTCATATATTATATATAATTTATATTAGGTCTTCAAAATGATCACAAGACTATAATGAAGCAAATAGAACATGGGCTACATGAGGTACATGCACAGAATTCAACTGGCTCTACTTATAGCAATAGTAGCCCAAGTAGTTCAAATTCACACTCGAATATTGATGCAATGGATACCACTTCACAAATACCTTTTGCACGAATTAATTTAGTCAGCCCAGGTTCACCAGCAGAAATCGATGTAAATATTTCATAACATTCTATTGTTTTCTTAATTAAATTTTACCACTTTTTATTATTTTAAAGAAAGGTACTTGAACTTTAAGCCCCTAATATCTAATTAAAAAATATTTCAGTACTTATCTATTATATCCCCGGCGGTTTGAAAAAACTAAAATCACTAGGAACATAAAATAACCAGTTCTACAGATAGGTAAGTATCAAGGTATATAAAGACAAGGTAGTCTCATCAGCTCCTTGACCAATCAGCGTTGACGTGGGAATTGACGTATTCAAATGTTATAAATGTATAATAGAATATCAATCCTTTATTTATTCTTGTCATTGTATTTTTTGATATTTTAACAACACATACAATCAAAGAAGTACAAAATATAACATTTGAATATATCCCCCAGGTGACATCAATTGAGACTGTAGTCTAAGAGCTAGCAACGTTTTCGAGAGAGAATTTTAGGTAGGCTGATTTTTTGATATACCCTCTATTTGGCTTTCTCGGTCAGCGTGCAAGCCATCTGGCTGGTGGTAGAGGTTGCGTTTACCTGTGCACATAGTACCTATACTATAGAATTGTCTATCTATAGAATTAGTTATTTTATGTTCCTAGTGATTTTATTTTTTTCAAACCGCCGAGGATATAACAGATAAGTACCAATATTTCATAAACAATTTGATGTAATTTTTAGGGTATTCGATTAGAAGATTTAGTTGTGGAATTTGGATCTGTGAACAATAATAACTTTAACAGTCTCACTGATATTAGTACAGTTGTGCAACATTCAAATGGACACGCAATTCCTGTCAAGATTTTGAGAAGTCAAAGATTTATTACAATCAATTTAACGCCTCGAACATGGGTCGGTCGAGGATTACTTGGTTGTAATATTGTTACGTTGGATAATGTTGAAAGATAAACTAGTTTTATGTACATATTTATAATGGAATTTGTATTTTATATAAGCATGCTCTTTAAGATCTTATTATATTAATAAACCTAATTTTTTTTATCCAAATGTATATTTTTAATCAAAGGATCAATAAAACTGAAACTTGTATTACATTGGTCAATTATTTTACTTGGTCAATTTTTATTCAAATTTTACAAACCTTGAAACATTAACACCAAATTATTTTATAAGAATTATATTTAATTATTTTAATTTTAAATTTCGTCAAAAGTATGTTTATTAAATAGATTTTTACACGCTGATTTCAAATATGTCGGCCAAAATCAAATCCGACCACATTCAAAAGTTACGGCGATTTTTCTTCAAAATTTTGAAAAAACTGGCTTGAAAATTAACATAAAATGATACAAATTCCAACAATCTTGTACTTACTGTAAAAATCCCTGTTAATATCCTAGTCATATTCAGATTAGCATAACTATTATGTTCTACTAGTGTCCCTGATCATCCCACAAAACATCCGAGTTGTGCTACCGCCGCCATCTTGAATAAAATGTTGGAAGCTTACATATTTTCAGTTTTTCTCTGAAATCGTTCATTTTACGAATACGGTGTAAAGGACTTTTTGTAGAACATAAAATTTCTTTAAAATAAGTCCACCTCGTATTCGTAAAATGAACGGTTTCAAAGAAAAACGCGAAAAACTACGAAAAAAATGTTACCCGTCCGCCAATTTTTTCAAGATGACGGCAATAGCACAACTCGGATCCGCTCGAACTTTTCGTGAGATTATCAGAGACACTAGTAGAACGTTCCCACCAAAAATCATTTTGGTCTGAATTAGTTACAGGTAAAAGTATAATCTGATTGGACTATCTCTAGAAATTTACAAAAAATTGACAACTTGAATAACTATTTTCACCAATAAATTGAACATAAAATAACAAGAGTACCTAATACAGGATTTAATAATAAAAGAACTCTAATATAGGTAAACAAATAAAAACAAATTACTTATAAAAGAACTATATTTGCATTATTTTTTTTACAAGTTCAATATTAAAGTATCATTTTAATGTTACAAAGAAAAACATCATAATTGGGAGCGTTCACGTCTGACTAAAAAACGGAACGAGCATTGATTAGTTGATTCATGGAATTTCTGGTAGAATGTACCAGAAATTAAAAGAATGTCATTTTTTTAGCGTGTAAGGAAGTGAGAAAGAAGTAACTAGAAAGAGATAGAAACTAGTGACCAGGCTAACAAAAGAACTTTTATATTCACTTCATGTTGAGCATTTCTGCCACAACACTAGTTTCTATCTCTCTGATTACTTCTTTCTCACTTCCTTACATGCTTAAAAAATGATATTCTTTAAATTTCTGGTACATTTCACCAGAAATTCCATGAATCAACCAATCAAAGCTCGTTGTTCACTGTTTTTGGTCAGTCGTGAACGTGACCATTGCATTGAAGTGAACATTCTGAAATTTCTAGTGTTTCATTTTTGCAATAAAAAATTGTAATAGCAACGCTAAAAAAAACATTACTTACATCGAAATACTTTACATAAATGACTCAATTCTGACTTCTTACAACTATTAGATCCAATCATGGCCATTATCTGTGTTCATGGAAAATATAAAGTGTTATTTTTATCTAATAAAAAAAACATTCAATTCATTCTCTCCGTATTACACGTAAATAAAAATCTTTAGTTTATTATGAAATTAAAATATATATTCATTATAGCAGCGTCGATTTATCTGAAAAAAGGCTGTTTTGTTTTGTGAAATCTCTTAGTAGTAAAATTTTTTTGACTAAATCGCTTCCTTTTGGGCTCAAGAATATGTGAATAAGTTTTCCGGATTTTGAGTGCTCCGGAACAGGGTCAAAAATACATTGGTTTGTAACAAATTAAGGTTTTTTGACGATAGTTCAGCTAATATTTTAAATAATTTTTTTTTTAAATATGAGATGATGCGTTATAAAAATACAAATAAAATGAATTTGACCTTCAAAAATTTTTGAAATTTGTTTATTGTGGCTGTTTAAACAAAAACTATGAGATGAGATGTTGCGCATCAGTTTGTACCGTTAAAAACTATCTTTTGAAGATATTTTTAAAAAATTAAGAGTTTTATTTAGTTTTTTATCTTAATTTTAAAAATACTGTGTTTTCCACCATTTTTTTACGGGTGAACGGAATCACCTTTTGACTTCTACCCAGTGTCATTTTACTTGTATTTTCATAGCGCATCATCTTAAATTTTTTAAATTTTTTTATTTAAAATATTAGCCGAACTATCATCAGAAAACCTTAATTTGTTACAAACAAATACATTTTTGACCCTGTTTCGGAGCACTAAAAATCCGGAAAACGTACGCACATATTCTTTAGCCCAAAAGGAAGCGATTTAGTCAAAAAAATTTCACTACTAAGAGATTTCACAAAAAAATATAATTCGACGCTGCTATTACATTATTTTTCAATACTTAAATAGTTATTTTTTTATTTATTTTTTTTTGGTACACATATTTAGTTTCAAAATAAAGATAAAATTTTTTTAGTTTTTATTTATAATTTCTTTTTACAACTTTATAGTAAAATATTTTTTTTCATAAAAATAAAATTCTCTGAAGTTGGTCATACATAAAAGAATGAATGATTGAATACATATTTAAAATACACTGAAAAATGATAAGTTCTGCATTTCTATTCAACAACTGAATTATTAACAGTCACTCAGTTGCCAATGGGGTCAATCAATATGAAGTGGTCATCACTGATTGCTCGATTATTCTTAAAAAAAATTGATTTTTTAACATGTTAGTAGTTAAAAGAAACCATTATTTTAATTTTTTTGTTTTTTGTTTTCGCGTGGCAGCCATATTTGTTCTACAGGTCACAGTATTTTTTAGTTTAAAGGGTTTGCGGAAACTAAAATATCTCAGGATCTACCAAACCTTTTATCATAGGACTAAAAGCAAATTGTTCAAAGAAAAACAGACTACAAGAATAGTTGTAGACATTTTCACCTAAATGTAATCCTAAAGGGTGTAAAATTAAATTTTAAAATTAAAAAGCTGTAATTCTTAGCTGTTTTTTTGAAAAAATCCCATTTTCAAGGAGATGTTTTTGTAAGGAGAAAAGTTAATAAGTCAAATTATTTTTTACAAATAGATGGGTACTAGTTGTATTCACACACCAAAGTTCAACTTTGAGATTTGCCCCCCTTTTTTTTCAAAAAATTCTCAAAATTTGAAAATTCGAGAAAATGGCACTTTTCAAAGCTAAATATCTCTGGTGGGGGACCAGATAAAAATCTGAAATTTTAGCCCATAATAGTACTACATAATGATATTATCATACATTAATCTATTGATTTTGTTCATACTAGAAGAGATATTTTTTTAAACTCTTCTAGTATGAACAAAATCAACTTTTTTTTAAATGCAATATTTAGTACGAAAAGAGTCTATCTAAATTTTATTTTCAGCTTTTTAGTCGGTTTTTAAAAGGCAAATTATTTTTAAAAAAAGTTTTTTTTATATTTTTTATATATATATCGCTTAATCAACTTGGAATACACTGTATAATTAAACTATCAAAAAACAACTATACTTAAATTCAAGTTATTAAACGTGAAATAAAAATGGTAAAAATTTTTTTTTATATTTATGGTCAATTCAAAGACGAAATTTCAGACGGAAAAAGCAACAGAAAAAAACACATCTGCCAAGTAAATGCACAGTGCATCCTCGTACTTAATTCACCAAAGGTAGTTAATTATTGAACAATTTAAATAAAAACCGATAAAGTGTTCAGATAAATTGCTTAACATTGATTAACCATTTAATTTTTATACAATTTTACTAAAAAATATTAGTTCGAAATTTATGCAAACGTCAAATATAATATATATATATATAATATAAGTAAATATCAATTTAAAACAAACAAAACACAATTTTTAAAAGAAAATTGAAATAAATCTTTGTAAGGGAATATTTTACAACAAACGTAGACCTATACTATAGGAAATTGAATGCTCTACAAAAAAGATCCTACAAAATTTTCACGTAACATGTGTCGTTCTTGAGATATCTTGGAAAATAAATATTTTGGGATGTCACACCTCCTCCCTTACACATGATTTTGATGATTTTAAAATGGGACCGACCTCATACCAGATCCAACCATCCAACCAAGTTTCATTAATATCGGTTCACCGGTTCATGAGTTATGCGTGTGACAAGGATTCAGGGGACGGACAGACAGACAGACACGGAATGAAAAGTGTTTGTCTTGACGTGAAACGGAAAGATCAATTTAAAATTTTGAAATCGGAGAACAATTTTTTTCTCATTCTAAAACGATCACAAATAGAAGATTTTGTCGAAAGCTTCTCGTACTTTCGATATTGCGAGGAAACAAAACAAAATAAATCAATAATATAGTTTGCGTTTAATGCTAAGCGTATTTACATAGATATATACTGGACGCACATAAATTGAACGCTTACCAATGGTAAAACAATTCAAATAAATATATGACCTCGAAGGATTGTTTGTTAGCTAAATACAATATTCTGTGCTAGTAGTGCCATCTACATTTGTCTTGGTTAAGCAAAAAATTCTGGATGGGTTATATATGTAGATTAATATATGGTATTATGTATCAAAAATTTTGAGATTGAGATTTAACTACTAGCACATTTAATTGCAAGCACAAAAATGCACAAAAACCCTTTCAAGTGCAAAAAATACTGCGACCTGTAGAACAAATATAGCCGCCACACGAAAACAAAAAACAATAAAATTAAAATAATGGTCATTTCGAACTACCAACATGTTAGGATAATTACACACAAAAAATCAATTTTTTTTAGAATGACCGAGCTGGACCACTTCATATGGATTGACCCTAAAAACATATTTGTATCTTACGTTCATGTAAACTTTATTTTTATTTTTTTAATGTTGAATAAATGGGCTTAGGCTACAGTCACACATTAGTCATTATAATGTACGTCTGACCCTAATCCTACTCGTTTTGGTTTCTGAATGACTTAACTGTCTTTAATATTGTGCCTTAATTATTTAATATACAGCGAAAGCTCAACTAGTCTAGTTAATTAATTTAAAAGACAATTACAGTTCTTGATTATGTTTGTACGTTAAACCGACATAATTATTTAAGAGGGAATGAAATGAACTCATTTATTAAAACCACACAGATTAGTTTTGTATAATTAGCTACTTTTGATTCCAACATTTACAATTTAATTCATTGTCAAAGACAAACTTCACTATTAAACAAATCGTTTTTGAATCCGACTCTACACAATATCTTTTAAAAAAGGGTCAAAATTACAACGTAGCTATTCAATAGTAGTTACCGTAACCACCCCACTGGCCGTAGCCACTGTAACCGGGCTGTGAGTACTGCCAGTTCTGGTACTGGTACTGATCACTGCCCTGTGGATATTGACCACTGTATTGGCCGCTGTAGCCACCAGCGCTACCGTACTGCGAGTAGCCACTCTGACCTGAATTACTGCTGTACCCACCGTAGTTACTGTACTGGTTTGTCTGTGTGTTCGGAAGTGGTGGTTGTGCATCCTTTGCTTTTTTAGCATTCGGATCCAAACTGTTGGAAAGAAATTATGTATTAACTGAGTACAATACCGAGATCCCAGTCAAAACTTACCTTTTTGTTTCATCTTTCTTCTTCTTATTTTCCTTATTAATTTTACAATATTTCTGATATTCATCATATGCCTTTTGAACTGACTGTATATCCGATCCAAAATCTTCTAAAAACTCTAGCTTCCGTTGCGAGAATAAAACTTTCTGTTCAACATCAACTCCCTCTTTCTCTAGGAACTGATCGATGATACCCAGTATTTCTTTCTCATCTATTACCTCTTTTTGTAAATACATATCGATTAATTGTAGATGTAACCGTTGATTTGTTGGATCTTTTGTTATAGCTGTTTGTAGAATTTCCATTGCTTTTTCGGTGTCTTTGCATACCTAAAATAATTAAAACAGATAATTAGATAAATAAAAAATGGGTGTGACTGTGTCTGGATGCACAGTCGAGGGAATGACGTAAATACATAGGGGGTTAAGTAAAACTCACCTTGGGTTGCATAAAGCAAAATTAACCACAATTAATTAATCAGTTCTTTTAAAATCAATATTACGTCAATTCTGATATATTTTATAATGTAAAAAATCAGCATATTTAGTGAATTACAAATTGAGATTAAGTTTAGATTTAACATTAATCATGGTTTGAAAATAACTGATTAACTAATTGTGGTTAATTTTGCTTTATGCAACCCGAGGTCAGACTAGTATTGTATAATATAGTTATTTCTTAAAATTTGTACGAATATAAAAACAATTAATTAATAGTTACAAACAAAATTTACTTTTTATTTTTTTATTCAATTTAAAAAACTAATCAAAAAATTAAAAACGTTAGGTTGTAGAAAATATATTCTAATATACTGTTATTTTTTTCAATTCAATTAATTAATATTTACAAACGCAATCGTGGACATACAAAATTTAATTTTTTGTTGTTTTTTTATATTAAATTTAATTTAAATAAACATTGTTATTTTTGTTTAATTTAAATTAATTAATACTTACAAGCAAAATCATGGAAATTCAAAAAAATTTTGGTCCATATAAAAAACTTTAGTAAAAAAATTAAAAGCGTTACTCCCTAGAGAATTTATTGTAATATACGGTTATTTTTGTTTCAATTCAATTAATTAATATTTACAAGCAAAATCGTGGAAATGCAAAATTTAATTTTTTTTTTCAAGTATGAAGTTTTTTACTCATTAAAACTGGTTGTATCACGTAGATCTAATCGAGATCTATAATTTGAAACCAACACCTACTGTAGCTGCTCTGAGTGTCAAGATACACTGATTATAAATTTACGCTAGTGTAGCAAACTGATCTCTGCGCGTTACATCAAGTTTCTAAAATGCCCAGTATCTGGCCTGAAATACTAGACGATATTCACGTCAAAAACAAGAATAAATTTAGATACCATACCTTTAGGCAAAACCTTGCATACTTAATGGCCATATTATTAGAAATCATCTTATTCTTTGAGTTATTGATATACGATTCATACAACTGGGCACATTTCTCATGATCATTTCGTCTCCTCTCCAAGTTAATACGTCTGTAAGCGACTTGCAGAAGATTTGGCACTGACTTCTCCAAATTAGCAAGGATTTCTGAAGCCCGTGTATGATTACCGGCCGCCTCTTCGTGGATAGCCCAAGCTAGGTGAAGACCAGGTTTACCGACATGATGAACCGTGCAAGCTCTCTCGTATACCTCATGTGCTCGAGTATAGTCTTTGATGTTCTCCAAATATCTCACGTACCGTAACCAGAATTCTTCATACAAAGCGCAAGCGATCAGACAACGTTCAAATAATACTATTATACGTTGTCTGTCACCTTGTTCTATTTCAAAATCCAGGTACTCCTTCCAGTTTTTCAACTGGCAACGTTCCAGTGGTTTGACGTGGAAATACGGCCGTTTTATCTGAAAATTTAAAATCATTAAATATGATTTAAAGTAGACTATTTTATATTAAGATCATTACCCCTTCTTCGTAATTCCATCTAGCAGTAACAGCTGTTACAGTAGCCTTGTGATATTTTCGACGAGCAGCAACTATACGTTCTTTAATTGCTTTTGTTTCTTCATCGGACTTCTGAAACAAAGAACAGTTTATAAATAGCATGGCTTGGCACACCTCTTAAACTTTTGAAACTATCAGTTTTTGAAGGATGTTTAAAAAATTGTAATTTTTTTTCTTATCTTTACTCTCATTTCTTGTAAAAAATTGATATTAATAGTAATAATAGTGGTTTTATAAGTTCATTTAAAAACATAATAAATAAATGACATAACCTAAGTTTCAAGTAGTATATATTCTTAAAACAATTTGTTACAAAAGAATAAATAAATACAGAACCTGAAAAACATATTCCACAAATGATAAATAATACATTTTAATTTATCATAATACGTTAGTCCTACAATTATAATTTTTCAGAATTAACATTAAACAACAAACAGAATTAGAAAAAAACCATTCCATACCAACAATGAAACGTATGAAATTCAGAACACAGAACAATATCCAATGTTTATTACCGTTGTATATTTTCATAGAAAAATGTATCAAACAATAAGTGACAATAACATAATTTAATATAATGCAATACATGTAGATGTATGTTTGATACAAATAAAATAAATGTGCTCCATATTTTTTAATGCAAACTTACCAAATTTTATCTTGATTAAAGATGTAACATTATAAAACAGAACTCAAGATAAACATTAAAATAGAAAAAATATTTAAATAAACTGCAAATTTCTTTACTTCTAGTTTTCCAATTTGGCTGACAAGCAAACATCCCAAGGTGCCACTCTCCAACATTAATGAAACTTGGTAAAATATTCTTTGGGTAAAAATTAAGGACATGTATTTTTTTATACATACCTGTTTTTAAGTTTAGGTGGTGAAATCGAACCTTGAAAATGAGGGTAAAATTTTTAATTTGTAAATAGCTCGTAAACCGCTTGGAATAGTGGCTAGTGTATAATACAAAATTTGTTTGGTATTACAAGAGCTACCACACCCCTAAACTTTTTCAAAAATTATTTTTTCTTTCATAAATAAAAAATTTTTTCAAAATAACGTATCTTCAAACTTCTAAGATATCGACACTTTTGTAGTCCGTCATATACTTTATACACTGTATAAAGTATATGGCATGCCGTGCCACGCGCCAGTCAAAGCTAGTGTAACACTTTTTAAAGTAGTGTGGTTCTATTATAAGTTGTGATATTAATTTGATAATTTACAAATGTCATCAACATGGGTTTATTTTAAATTACAAAGAGTAAAAAATTTTGCAAATTCATCGATAGGGGGTGTGCAATCCTTACAGTAATGAACAATGAAATATAGTTAGTGATTTCAAGTATTGAAAAAATGGTTTTAAAACTATTCATGCCAAGGCAATGATAATATTCATTAAAGGTTGTACATGTGTTTTTTTTTTTTAGTTTTACTGGTGATAATATGGTAAGAATAAATCTCTATACTTCAGTTTACGAGTAGATTTAAAAAATACAGCTATGCTAATTAGGATAGTTTAAGAATGTTGTGATTATTAAGAATTTAAGATACACGACATTTTTATTAAAAATAAATCTAAATAGTTTTCTTTAAATTTTTGCAATTAAATTTTTTCAATACTTAAAATCGCTATACATTTCATTATTCATTACTTTAAGGGTTGCATACTCCCTATCGATGAATTGGCAAAATTTTTACTCTGTAGTTTAAAATAAATCCATATTGATGATATTTGTGAATTATCAAATTAATATCACAACTTATAATAGAACCACACTAGAACTACTTTGAAAAGTGTTCTACTAGCTTTGACTGGCGCGCGGCACGGCACGCCATATACTTTATACAGTGTATAAAGTATATGGTGGACAACAAAAGTGCCGATATCTCCAAAGTTTGTAGATACGTTATTTTGAAATTTTATATCATTATATTCAGAATACTACACTCTATTGATTTATGAAAGAAAAAATAATAATTTTTGAAAAAAGTTGAGGGGTGTCCATTATACCCCCCAAATAAAATTATGGGGGGTACCACATTTATGTTATTTTATAGCACCTAAACTTAAAAACGGGCACATATAAAAAAATACTTGTCCTTAATTTTTACCCAAAGAATATATTTACCAAGTTTCATTAAAATCGGAGAGTGACACCTGGGGATGTTTGCTTGTGAGTTTGCTGTTAATTTATTACATTTTGCAACCTGCAACGTGTAGCTATGATGTAAAAATAAGTATATATGGATAAATTGAACTGTTTATACCTTTAAGACAGAAAATTATAACCAATCGATATTAAACTAAGTAAATATGAAGACTGTAATGATCTCATTCAGAAAATGTTAACTTTTAAGGGGGTTACTAAAGAAATTTAATATGTAATACTCATTTTATCAAATTTCATACAAAAAAAATATAACAGGACAAGAGTAGAACACACTTCCAAGCCTGCTTGGAGTGTGCAATAAATACAATTTAAACAATATAATCAAACTTACAATTGCATCGTCTTCAACATCTTCTTCTCCGGGAGGAGCATCTGAATCTGGTGCTTTTTCTGCATTTTCACTTTTTATTGCTTGTTTCACTTCTTTTCTTATAAGTAAAAATTCATCTACACTAAGTACTTTATTAGGTGGATGTGCAGCGATATGTTCTTGGAAGCTATAAAAAAAATTATGTAAAGTACAAAGCAATAGACCTCGCTTTTATGTGAAATACATACTTGTCAAAGTGGGAAGTGTAACCCTGCGTCGGTGTTGCCAAAAGCCGATCGTAGATCGCAGTCACATTCTGTAAACGTTTTCCTTCACCTTCCCACTTAATGTATGTGTCCCAAAGCCTGTCCGAACGGAACTCTAATCCACACGCCAACAGAGCTCGCTCGAATTGCTCACGGATATGCGTTTCATTATCAGAATACGAACTCTTTGTATAATTGAGGAAATGAAGCCACAGATCGACGGACAGAGGGATTGCCTTCAAACCTCGTTCGAACACCTTCCCACCCGCCAAGAAATTCAAATTAGTTACATGTTCTAGACGTGCTTTACATATTTTGGTTCCATATGCAAAGCACAAATTAACAACATGCCGTTTTGAAACAATGCACTTTAATTTTTTAATTGATTTGCATTGAAACAAAACTTAATGTCAATTAGTAAATCAAAGTCAAGTACAGTTAGCTGTAATATTAATTATAAATCACTGTTGAATGACTTTGATCTACATACTTAAATATACTATTATTGTAAATACGTCAATTTTATATTTCATTAAAAATATATAAAAGAAACCTACGCTCACGTACGAGACACACTAACTCTTACATGGGACTGTAAGCATGAGACGTGTCCCGCGCAGTCGCCCTTTTCTTCTATGCTAACCGCAAGATATAGTTATATTATATCAATATAACATTATATAACATGTTACAAGTATCAAATTCACACTATTACATTATTATATATACTATTGTGTATCACAACATTATCCCTAAATACAATACATTAGCTATATATATATATTTATATAAATATTCATTAATATATAATAAAATATGGCACACTCGACGGCTGCAATGTCTGTGACGCATCGAACGCTGTAGGGAAAAGAACCAGTTGAGTTTGAGATCGCGCATCCAACTCGTATTTACTAGAATTCAGTCAATTTGAACAATATATCTCAATACACTATAATAGTTTTAAAATATATTCAAATTAACCAAATCTAGAAAAAAATGAGCATATTATACTAATTTATTTATTGCACAATCACATCCAATAGAATCAAACTTACCTCTTCGCATTTTTTCTTGTTCCCCTTACGTTTTTCATAGTCCGCATACTTGCGCCAATAACCATAACAGTATGGGTAATGAGACAAGAACGCATCGTACGCTTCACGTGCAGCTTCTATTTCATTCTGTAAACAAAATAAATAAAATTTATACTGGCATAAATATATAAGAGATGTTTGTATGTGGGTTTGTTATAGGTAATCTCAAAAACTACTGCTAGCAGGTTAATAAACAATCAAATCTCTATATATACATATAAATAAAAACAAACTTGTTTGTTTAAACGTCAAAATTTATTAAAGAAGAGGAAACCGCAAGCTTTCGATTCACAGAATCATCGTCAGGCTATTAATAAAGATTTAAATTTGAGAAAGATGTCGTTATCTCAATAAAATTCATGTGACTGAATTATTGAGATAACGACATCTTTCTCAAATTTAAATCTTTATTAATAGCCTGACGATGATTCTGTGAATCGAAAGCTTGCGGTTTCCTCTTCTTTAATAAATTTTGACGTTTAAACAAACAAGTTTGTTTTTATTTATATTTAACGTCACTACTATTATATTATTATATTATATACATATATATAGATTCGGGAATTACTAAACCAATTTCAATGCGGTTTTCACCAATAGTTAGATAATTAATATAATATAATAATATAATAAAAAAATCTTTATCAAGTCGTGTTTTGTTTCCATGATATCGCAGCAAACAGCTGTCATTTATATAAAAATCACAGAATAAAATAAAAAACATAGTAACCATGGAATAAAGAATTCTATAATTTACGTTTTGAATATTTTATTTAGGTCACTTTGATCACGTCTCTTTCAAATATTTTATTGAACTGGATGATTTCTGACACATGTAACAATTAAATATTTTGAAATATCTGTATTGATTGAAAAGTGAAATATGTATAAAGAAAAATTTCTGGTGTTTCCTGGGAGTTTGAAAATATAATTTTACACGATTTTCTCAGTAACTACTGAACGGATTTATTTCGCTTTTCGCTAATGGATATTTTGTGTAAATTTCATGAAGTCGGAAAAAAAAATACAATTCGCAGTGAACCGTGTGTTATGGGCATGTTGGGTGTGCATGTTGGGTGGGCATGTTGAATATTTTAGGTCACTATGATTTTATAGATATTTACCCGGGTAACACCGGGTAAAATGCGTTAGTAATAAATAAAAGAACATAAAACACTTACCACTTGATCAACATACTGCAACAAATACGTCCAGCCTGTAAAATCTGTCGGGTCATCATTCACCGCTTTCCAATATTTGTCAAGTTCAGGTAGCTTGTGTGATGTTGAATCTTTATCTTTATCTTTATCCTTATCTTTGTCCTTTTCTTTCGATGATGCTTTGTCCTTTTCTTCAGTCTCAGGTACAGCTTCATCGTCGACCGACAGTGCTTGACGTTTGGCAGCGACTGCATCGGTTTCCGATGTCGGGCTGCCGGGATCATATTCACTGGATTCTAGCTTACGTTTAACGCCATCTTTCTTCACAGATGGTAGTTCATCCTCTGACACAACCTTTAATGATAAATTGGAACAAAAATAAATTTTTTTATTACCATAAGTTAAAAGAAACATATACACTTTATTTTAAGAAGAAACCCAAGATAAATTAATAGAACAAAGGAGTATTTTTAATTCAAAATTAATAATGATTCTTTAATATCCGGTATTATAAATGAGTTAGCAAAATTTGCTAGCTAGCAAGCATTTTCAAATGAGGTTTCTAGCCTATCTGATAGTTCTCCTTTAATTTTATGATGTATTTGACTATTTTCGTGCATGCGTGGTATGTAAACACCAACAGAATTAAAACAGTGGTGATATTATGAAAATTATTTTGTACGGCCAGAGTCGTCAACTATGCTACAATAAGTTGAAATATCACTGCTCTAAATTTCATAGCTAATCCATAGATACAGAATTAATACCCCATTTGAAAGTGCTTGCTAGCTAGTAATACCAGACATAAATGTTTATCTTTTTTATTGCATCAAAATTTTAAACTTATCATGCTCTATAGTCCGGTGAATTTAGTAACTGACCCAAAAATTTTTGGGACATTTTTTCCTTTGTGGCTCGTTTGAAAGGGGCTTCAACGGAGACCTTAACCCTGAATTCACGCACTGCCCAAATTGCCCCTTCCACCACCATCTTCATGTTTTCAATATCTCATAACTCGCGTTCTAAATATCCCACAGCAATGAAACCACTCGTCAGACTTTAATCTTTAATTAAGTTTATGTCAAATTAAACTCTCCGATATCCTGGAAAAAGTTATTAGCGTCCAAAGTGGGAAAAACTTTCCCAAAAGTCCTTTCGCCCGCTTTCTCCGTGCGTAGCTCTTTTCCAGTGCAGCTGAAACCCCCTTCGACAGTTTACTATTTGAAGTAGACTCAATTTCCAGTATTTTGAAAAAAAAAATCATCCCGATTAGTTGATTTTTCGCCCGCCAATTCTAATACTCGCATGGCGCGCTCTTGCGCGTTCGCGCTGTATTTCTCGCTTTTGCGACTAATAAAACAATAATGAATTAATAACATCCACATATTTGTTTATACTACGTTTAGGACACGCGTTTTACTTAAGTTTTAAGGAATTATAGATGCCTTTTATAGGTATTTAGGGTAAAAAGGTCAACTCTAGAAATTTCTAGGTAAGTTTTTTTTAAATTTTACTCAACATTTTGATAAGAAAGTGTTTAATCTTAAAGTATGCAACAATTTGAATGGTACTTTCATTGTAAGAAAGCCTAAGACCCCATAATTAGTTTGTAGCGACATAACACACAAAAACAATCACACGGGACAGGCACTATGGAAAATTCCCAAAATACGAGCAGCTCTCTTCAAACAAACAGTGGAAACTTCCAAGAAGGAGAAAGAACCACTATATAAGAGTTGCTACTGAAACATTCAGTGATTGTCAACTATAGTCATTACTATCATTGTTGTTATTTGTAATAGTTAATATATGTATCAGTCAATTGTTGTTAAATAAAAACTACAAGTTAGGAGCATTTTCGTCATTATTGTTAACCCAACAATGACCGAAAATTCATCAAACCTACAAGTTTAAGTTATATGATAATCTTCTAAATTAATAAAATAATAAAAATTTTCTGAATGCAATTTACAGGATACAGGTTGCTTGGACCTGATTTAGGTCTTCTGATGTAATATCTGGTAATGTGTACCAACATAAATATGTGGACAGATACTGGTTGTAAGCCGTGTCCTTTCATCATATTCAAAGTTTACACTGTCACAAAAAATAAGAAAACATTTACAAATATCATTACGAATAGCCAGTGGCAAACCAAGATTTTTTTTCGATGAGCGGGGGGTAAATTTTCTTTGTAATTATATATAATTTTCTTGTATATGTATCTATCTTAATTTTCAAATTAAATAATGTATAATGATTAAATCAGAACTATATTTATATGGCTTCAGTGTTCTATAATCATTTTTTAAATAATTTTTATTATGTACAATTTAAACAAAATTTAAAAAAATTAAAATTATGCATATTTCCAAAATCATTTATCCGATAAGTACCAATTTTAGTCTTCGTTAAGACGAATTGCTACTTTTTAGAGAAGGTACCGTGAATAAAATAAACTACTACAGACAGACAGACACACGCACAACCGTCATGCGGAAGACAACTTTTCTTTGTTTTGAAAGTAGTGCTAAAAGAACATGACTTTATCTCGGACACGATTTTTGGACCCTATGTACTTTCATTTCTTTTGAAACATGGAAGTAAATTCGGTCATTTTTGATATATTATTAAAAAATAAGTATTTATAATGTTTTTAGGATTTATTTCATTATCAAATAATGTTTATGGACGTTATCTAACATTTTAGCCCTGTACCTAAAAGTAATAAATGGACCTGAAAGTTTTTATTTTTATTTAATTTTTATTTTTCTGCAATATTTTAATTTCTGCAATATAGAGGGTAATATTTCGCATCTATGTAAAACTATTTTTCAATCTATGAATACATAATTTAAGATTTAACACTTTCTTATCTAAATGTTGAGAAAAATTTAAAAAAATTTACCTAGAAATTTCTAGAGTTGACCTTTTTTACCCTAAATACCTATAAAATGCATCTATAATACCTTAAAATTTAAGTAAAACGCGTGTCCTAAACGTAGTATAAACAAATATGTGGATGTTATTAATTCATTATTGTTTTATTAGTCGCAAAAGCGAGAAATACAGCGCGAACGCGCAAGAGCGCGCCATGCGAGTTTTAGAATTGGCGGGCGAAAAATCAACTAATCGGGATGATTTTTTTTTTCAAAATAATGGAAATTGAGTCTACTTCAAATAGTAAACTGTCGAAGGGGGTCTCAGCTGCACTGGAAAAGAGCTATGCACGGAGAAAGCGGGAGAAAGGACTTTTGGGAAAGTTTTTCCCACTTTGGACGCTAACAACTTTTTTCCAGGATATCGGAGAGTTTAATTTGACATAAACTTAATTTAAGATTAAAGTCTGACGAGTGGTTTCATCGCTGTGGGATATTTAGAACGCGAGTTATGAGTGATTGAAAAAATAAAAACTAATCAAAGATGGCGGCGGAAGGGGCAATTTGGGCAGTGCGAAAAATCAGGGTTAAGGTCTCCGTCGAAGTCCCTTTCGAACGAACCACAAAGGAAAAAATGTACCCGAAATTTTTGGGTCACACCTATAAAATTTTGCTAAATTAACTGGACTGCTAGTATTTTATAATAAAATATATTTTTCAAAGTTGTTTATCGTTATTCACATTATAAATGAAGCTATTTAAAAATTAGTTTGTTAAATTTAATGTATTAATTAATTTGTATGCTTTATTTTTTTGTTATTTAATGAAAATAAGAAAAATATATATATTACTGATCAATACATTTAAAATAGAACCAATCCAATCATTTTTATTTACATTATAAAGAAAATGCACTGATAAAATTTGATTTAAAATATAATATATATTTATTTATCAACCGCTTCATTGAATTTAATTACTTTTAAATCTGGCCGAACATAAGGATCAAATAAAAAAAAAGGATTGCCTACACACCTCTGTATCGGCTGGAAGTTCGGCCAGCTTGGGCCCAGGCAATTCATCGTCAGATACTTCCTCTGTTTCAGGAACTTTTGCCTCTTGCACCGACGGCAATTCATCCTCAGATATAACCTCTGTATCAGTATTTGTCTCCTACAATTTGGAATATAATTTCAGTTAAAATTGAAACGTGCATTTTTACAATTATTAAAAGAAACACGAATAAATCAGATGGCCCTTGCGGAACTTCTACATCGTAGCAATCAGAGTTTCTCTTTAAACAACGTCAAAGAGAAACCAGTATGCAAAATCATCATGGATGTTAGTATATTATAAATAGTAAAATAAATCAAACCCAGTCTCCAGATGAAAAAGATTTAACATGCAAAAAGCTTAGTAAAAGCAGTTACACACATAACCCAATTAATATAGAAAAAAAGGCTGTTTGGACAACATTAAATCTGAGAGTTTTCGACCTTGGCAAACTGCCACTTGCATTGGAAAAAAGGCCGACAAAATCATATTTTGGACAGGTAATAATGTAAAGGACATTTAATTTAAATATGGAAACTAAAAATATCCTTTAAAATTGATGAATCAGTGCAATAGTAGTCCCAATTATAGAACCTGCAAAACAATTTTTAGGACAAAAATTGTTAAATTATATTTTTATCATTGGCTCATCAAGGTTTAAAACTCTGCAATCATTGAGGACCCGAAACTACGTGACTGATTTAAATATCAATGTAACCCAAAATTACCTATTAACTGAACTAACATACAAACGACTATTAATATACAGTTTTTATTAGATTTAATAAATATCCCATCAAAAAAATAATATTTTTACAAATTATTAAACCAATATAACTAACCTCTTTATTTTCATTTTCCTCATTTGAAGATTTCTTTTTCGTAGGTGTAACAACTTTGGGTTTATCTTCATCAACATCCATACTTTCTACTTCCTTATTTCCTTCATCATTTTCTGGTGAATAAGTTAGAACGATGTTATCTTCTTTAGCACTATCCCTTGAATTATCTTCATGATCAGGAACTTCTTTGCTAACATCTTTATCTGTACTACTTTGATTTTCCAAAATATCCATTGCTTCAAGTTCACTACCATTAATAGAATCTTTAGTTACTGTAACGTTTTCATTCACTACTGAGAAAGAATTTTTAAAATCATGTCCGATGCAAGCATCTTCGATATCATTGTCTTTAACGTTTTCAAATTGATCTTGAGCAGATTCCACTGTAAATGCATCAAAATGTCCATCGCTATGTACAACACTATCAGAATCTTCTATTGGTTGTATCAGACTTTCATTATTTAAGGGATCTGACGATAAATCTTCATTAAACTGTCCACTATTACTCGTAGCATCAAATATTTGTTCTGCAAACGTAGATTCAGAAAAACTATTTGAATTTTCTTGTGTAGGAATGTTGGCTTGTTCAGGTTCTGCAGATTCTGCTGTAGGTTCATCTGACTGAGTTGCTATTTCAGATTCTGAAACTGGCAAGTTCTGAACATCTTCCTCTTCTTCAGATACATCCACTTCTACAAGAACCATTTTTTTTCTCGTTCTCCGTGGAGTTTTTGGGGCAGGTGGTGGTTTAACAGCTCGTCCCGATCTTGTTCGTCGAACTAAACAAATAATAAAAATCAATCAAATATTTATGTTAGAAGTTCCAAATTCAAGCAATGTGCTACGATGTGGTTGTAATTATGCCGGGAAACGCATTTTAAGAAATATTAACAGTACATATTTTTAAAAGTGTCACTAATATACTGATTACATATAAATCAAATTGCACTACTGTATTTTTTATAATTCAATGTATAATACCTGGTTCATCGTTATTAATATTCTCATCGTCAACCGAAGCCATTTTCACGTAAAATTATCTACAATTATTATGAAGTTGTCAACAAATGCATAAGTAGTTAGTAACAAACACAGGTAACAAACATAAGAATACCGAAATTCTTTTTTGTATTAATACTAGCGCCAAATTTAAAAATATATTTAATTAATTTTTAAGAAATAAATAATCAACTTATTATTATTCAAGCCAATCCCAATACGTGATATTCTACTAGTATTTGGATAATATTCATAGATATCATAAAAAAAACTTTGGCTTATGATTTATAATTTTACAGAATTTATTAAAATTGTATAAATGATTTTTAATTTACATTGCAGGTAATAACATAATATCGTCTGATTTTCAACTTTATCAGTAATCAAATCGAATTAATCCTTATCAGTAATTTTTAAATTTCTTATCAAATAATTAAAATTTTAAAACCAATAAATTTTCAAAATAAATTGTGTTCTGCTTTCAATTAACCTTATTATAACTACTTATGTTAGATAAATATTTTAAAATATAAAAACTTTCTAAATATAGTCATCATCAGATTACATCAACGAAAGTTATGTATTTCTTAATATTTATATTATTGTTACTTCAAACGTAAACAAAAAAATAAACACGCAACTTCTATAGTTTTTAGCGAATTTTGGAAAAGATTAAAATTCAATTTTTACACTGGATTTATTAATATGCAAACAAGGTTTCCCCGGTTATCTTTATATAATACATACTCACAATCAGGGCCGTAACTAGAAGTTCGGGGGCCCCGGGGCAGCAGGTGATCGAGGGGCCCCCCTTATAAAAATGTTTTTGAACAATTTTGAAATATGTGACTATTTTCGAAAAAATAAGTTTTTCATTAAAAATATGAATGCTTTCAAATTTTAATTATTGATATTTTTTGTAAACAATGAAAACTACTCCACTAAATAAAATTTTTGAAAAAACAATAATTTCTCATATCGAGCTGCATGAAACTCGATATATAGTGCAGTCAGATCTGCGAAATTTGTTGTACCTTGTTGAAAAAACGACCATTTTTACGGGTTTTCGTGTACGATTTTTTTTAAATATCTCCAATTCTATTGACCGGATTACAAAAATAAAAAAATCTTTTTAAAATTCATGTTATGAATTTCCCTATAAAACTAAATTTTTAAAAATCTTATAATTTTATTACAGAACCTATTTCCAACGGCCAATAAAATCGATGAAATAAAAATTTTGGGGAAATATAATACATTCTTTATGATTATAAATATGTAAGTGTGACAAGTTCCAAATCAAAACGGCTAAAAAACACATTTAAAAATAAAAATTGATTCGTTGATATCTTGTGAGCAACAAATGGTAGAGGGACATTCTTTTTTTGTAAATTTTTTATACTATGCGATGGCTCTGAAGATAATTCTATAAATGTATTAAAGAATTTTTTTTCGAGTTTTTGTTTTTGAAAAATTTTCTCCGTGTTAAATCAAAATCAAAACCTTTTTTAATCCGATTTCGTAAAAAATACCTTCCTTTCTCGGGGCCCCCCTATGCATGGGGGCCCCGGGGCACAGCCCCGGCTGCCCCGGTGGTAGTTACGGCCCTGCTCACAATCAGTGGCGTTGCTAGGGGGGTGACACCCGGGACGGAAATCGAGAGTATTACCCCCCACCCCTCCAAAAAAGTCATTTATTTTTACACATTAAACAGGTATCACCTTTTGATTTTTTAACGATGTCGAGAAACGAATACATACATAAAATGTTTCAACGCACCCTGGAGCAGAAATTATAGATTTTCATAGGTTTTGATCTGTACACTTTGAACTATCATTCCACAAAAAAAGGAAAAACTTATTGATTTTGTGCGGGGTCATTTCTTTTGCTCTATTGCTAAAATGGGTCGTTTGAGGACATGAGTTTATTAACTAAAAGTACTTGTTTTAATATCCTGGACAACTCCTGAAAATTTGTCGGTATTTTTACGGGGCACCCTGAATATTATTATAATCGTATTATAAAATTATAAAATATTGCTCAGCAAAAAAATCTGAATGTTTTTACGTTATGTGTTCAATACATAATAAGTCACATTTCTTGTACTGTCCTTAAAAATAAATAAAGGTCTTATTTTAGGTAATTATAACAAAATATATATTCATTTCTGCAAGTAGAGCATGACGAAAGTATATTCTGCCATACGGATATGAGCGTTTTGCAATGTACATACACTAAAAATATTCTTATGAAAACAAAATTAGTTTAATATACGAAAGCTGTGATTTTATGTCATTACAAACAAGTGACAGTGATTTTACCAATGTAAATTACTTCAAATTAGCACTTGTTTCATGATTAATCGACGGGGTCATTTCTTGTAACTGGAACTTATTGCTATAGCGATCAGTGTGTATCTTATCCTTAATATATATAGGTACAGCTCAACGTCTCTCTGTCTGTCTGTCCATTAGTGCGCTTATCACTCGAGAATCACTTATTCGATTTACGTGGTTTCTTTTTTAATTCATTGATACGTTTTCTGGCCAGGTTATAGGCTATATTTTGTTACATAGGTAACATAACAACTAAGCAGTGACGATAACAGTAAATCAAGTCGGAAAAAATTTTGCCGTCGGCGCGCTATTTTGTAATACGCTGCCTTAACCGTTCAATATTGAACAAAATAATGTATTAAAGAATTGTGTAGAATCAAAAGATCTACAATAAAGTCAGCGACACCACATGTCTAACTTTTATATTTAAGCCACAATAACTGCTTTTATGTTACAAAGAAAATTTAAAATATTTGGGTTTTGTTTACGTGGACTCAGTAGCTTTCGACCAATTAGTTTGGGCACCCCAGATGACGTATTTCCCTATCTCACGCCGAGCTACTGAGGCTAGCTTGTAGGTACTTTACATACCTTGGGGGTGACTTTAGTATAACCTACCAAAAATTTACATTAACCTTCGGTATAGCAACAATCAAAACGACTACATCGTGATAACGCGCGCGCCGTGTAAAAAGGGCCCAATTTTAATAGTTAAATCCGATAGTTCAAGAATCCTGTTTGGGGATGAATGTAGGGGTGTACTGGAGCCGGTTGTTAAGATTTTAGAAAATCGGCAAGCCGGTTTTTTTTATGTTTTCATTTTCACGCGGTACCTGTTGATTTCATTTCTACTACAAACACTACATACCGTGTTTTGCTCTTTTCCTCAGTTCTGCTAATATTTTTTAAATTTGTGTTCTAAAAATTTAAGAATAAAAAAAGAGCTTTAAAAGTGCATTTAAATTTTTTTCGGTATGTGTAGCTCAGAGGGTGTTGAAGATAGACCTCACCTTTCCGTATAATTTTTTACTTACAATGAGTTAAGGAATCAGCTCTTAAAATATCTGTATCCCAAACCAGACCAGCCTGTATATTATATCATATGTGTACTATTAGTTACTTATATTAACCCATTAGCGCCCAAACGTCCGCTTTTTTCTCGCAACTTTTTGTCGCCTTAGTTGTTATGATAATGATCCTGAAAAAATTTGTGAAATACATATTCTTATGTAAAAATTATCGCTCTCACAGATTCCGTGGTCGAAAGTTTGCTAAAGTAATCCGGAAATTAGTTATAACCAAATTAATGAAAAAAAACATGTTTTTTTCGCCTTTTTTTCTCAGAAGTACTGTTTTTTCACATGGGAAGAGCATTGGACGGACCTTAAAAACAATAAATATTGCGTCCATGGATCCTTAGCTTCAAATATTGGGCATAGTCAAATTGAAAAACCAAGATGGCATCCTCCAAAATGGCAACCGAAGGTCAAATTGCTTTCAAAATCTTATAGAATTTTTTACTCGAAAACGATCAACTTTTTTGAAAATGTTTAAAGAACAAAACATGCTTACAATTAACCAAGAAACACGCATGAATATTTTCAGAATTTTTTGACTTATTTTTTTAATTTTTTGACGTGGCAATTTTTTGAAAAAATTCAAAATTCTCGAAAAATTCTGAAAAAATTCATGCGTGTTTCTTGGCTAATTGTAAGGCTTTTTCATTCTTTACAATTTTTTTTGAAAATTGTTCGTTTTCGAGTAAAAAATTTCTAAAGGTTATAATGCGTTTATCATATAAAAATACCAGTGGCCTAGCGCGGGAGTGTTCCGTATGGCTAATGATTGAATTAAAATATTCTAAGTTCGTTTATCATATTATAGTCGGAGTGTCAGGGAGGCTTGGCCCGTAATAAAGAGTGTAGCGATTAAGAGTGGATAATTAGATTTAAATCTCCGCGCTAGGCCACTGGTTTTAAGGTCCGTCCAATGCTCTTCCCATGTGAAAAAACAGTACTTCTGAGAAAAAAAGGCGAAAAAAACACGTTTTTTTCATTAATTTGGTTATAACTAATTTCCGGTTTTTTTAGCAAACTTTCGACCACGGAATCTGAGAGAGTGATAATTTTTACATAAGAATATGTATTTCACAATTTTTTTCAGGATCATTATCATAACAACTATAAGGCGACAGAAAGTTGCGAGAAAAAAGCGGACGTTTGGGCGCTAATGGGTTAATTTGTGCATATTCGGTTACTATTTTCGGAAACTGCACCAGAGCATTAAAAATGCGTAAGGCGTTTTTTTTTTTATAGTGAGTCGGTTGATAAATGTTTGGTAGCACACCCCTGTATGTATGTGTTTAAAAGTTTTTATTTACTACCACTTATTTAAATTTGTTTAAAAACGGAAATATCGTTCAACTGAATTTTTTGTAGAGTATGACAATAATTGCGTCTGACGCTTCTGACTATGTTAATTTAAAATTACTAACACTACAGGATGATTTGATTTATGTCAGCTCATGTTACGTGAAATATGAAACTAGTGTCAAATTATAAAGTCATCGTCCCTAAATTGCTTACACATTTTTTATCTGTTTTGCAATTAGCTTCAACTGTTGCTTGGATTCTTAATATACTCGTAAGTCAGTAATCTTTGCTCTCGAACGTATATTGTTTTATCGGGGAAGCCATAGTTTTGTACAAATACACTAGACTCGTTAATCCGGATATTCATTGTACAAAAATGACCGGATTATAGTGTGTCGGATTACTGAGAGTCAACATGCGACATTACCAGTAATTCCTTTAAATTTTTATAGATTATTGTATATTTTTATTACACGTTCTAACATGTAGACTAGAGCTGGGCGCGGGCCGTGAATTTTTCGGGTCACGGCCATGCATGATCGTGAGTCAAATTAAAACAACAATGCGTGACCGTGCGTGAGTACATTTTTGTTTCATTATTTATATTCTAGAGTATTTATTTTAAGTTTCAAGTAAATCCGACCAAAAAAACATTTCTGCCTCATACAAACTATGACACCCCTTTTTACCCCCGTAGGGGTTGAATTTCGAAAAATCCTTTCTTAGTGGATGCTTACATCATAAAAGGAAAACACCCCCAAAATTACACGTTTCTAGGTTCAGTGGTTTTGGCTCGGCGATGATGAATCTGTCAGTCCGTCAGTCAATCAGTCAAGACATGTTATTATATGTATATATAGATTAAGAAAATGTTTCGTTATAAAAAGAGATCGATTTTTTCTCGGTCTCGGTGTTGGTGGCGTGTACAAAACGAGACTGAGACGAGATGGCTTCAATTTTCACAAGACAAGATCGATACGAGATTATCAGTTGTAAAATTCGAGACCGAAGTAAGACTTTAATTATAATAAAAACCGAAACGATGCGATACTTTTCTCAATATATATTTGTAAAAAAGTGTCCTCAGTCACAATGTACAACCCAACCCTTGGACATAGAAACGTGTTTTAGGAGTGTCTTCCTCTTATGACGTAAGCACTCACTAAGAAATTCAACCGCTAAATGATAGAAAAGGGTGTTAATTTTTTATTTATTATAATACGGTTATCTGCAAAATCCTCATAGGGGTAATAATTGTTCTAGCCTAACAGTACAAATGGTATTAGACTGTACCCGGTATAAATCCAATATATACACTATAGAGTACGTTTATACACAGCGCTGTTGTTCCGGTTTTACTGTAACCGATGTAGTTAAACCGTTTTAAGCGATGCATTCATACGAGAATAAGTCACGTCATCTGAAATTATAATTTCGATTTGAAGTACGCTATAAGTTCGATGGTGTACCAACAAGAAATCCCAAAAATACTTTGTCTCATCTACGTTCCACGAATCCCGCTTTCTTTTGTTTTCAATCTCTTCGTCTCGGGTGTTTTAACTTTTAACCATGTTTTAATTAACGACGCTTTTTCTTTTTTTTAATATTTTTTGGGGTTGGCTAAATAGATATAACTATGTCCATGCATTCTGTGGTCCATGTAGTTTACACGCTTTTTTATTTCTGCTCTATTCCGGTTTAATTATGCTTTGCCTGTAGGTCAACAAGAATAGCATAATTAGTGTAACTAATAAAGTGTAAAGTGCCATCTACAAGAACTTTTACACCCGGTTTTATTACATCGGTTATAGTAAAACCGGAATAACAGAACAGCACTGTATAAACGTACTCATACACTTGACAGTACTTATTTTAAGTCGCTGATTTCTATTTAACGCATATGCGTCAAGGTCATCATTTATACGATTTCATTCGCTACATCTAATTAACTTTTTAAATGAATTCTTTATAATACCGGGCATTAAAAAATAATACAACACGGGTATGCTGCTAGTACAATAATAAATTAAAACTATGAATTAAAAAAGTTGAAAAAACGTATGCATTTTAACATGTAACAAGTAAATAACCGCCACATAAATAAAACATAAAAAGTCATTGTAGTGATTATATGAACACACTGTACCAGCCAATGGTATGTCGATCGCCACGCCTCTTTGTACTTGTTTTTATTGTAGTAGCAAACTAGCAATGTCACACTCTTAAGTATCAATTTCAAGAATATAAAATTTACGGAAACAGCATTCAAGGACGCAAGAAAGTTTAAATCCATAATGCAATTGGCTTTGTTTTTAAATATGTTTATAAAACATGCAACTTTAAAAAAAAATTATACGCAGAAATTAAAATTTGCTCCTTATATTGAAGAAATCATACGTATATAATATACCTTTTTTATTTTTCATCGATTATATATATAGCAGCTTTTGACGCTCCAGAAAGTATGGCGCCAAAACATCCTCAATGTTTTTTTTTTCTTATCAAAACACACATACATCAGTGGCGGGCTTAGGAAAGTTACGGTCCGGAACGGAATGTCAATGTAAAAAAAGAAATTATGAAATTCTTATTTTTGTCTTCAAGCAATTTTCCCAGTTTATTACTTCAAAAAAAGGTTATCACATCAAATTTTTTACCATTCAAAGTCTTCCAAAATCATTTTTTTCCATGCCACAGTCGGCCCCTCTAGCACTTGGGGCTAGGGACGGAACACCCTCCTTGCCTGAACCCTCAAACTATCTTATCAATATAAAAAAAGTTTTGTTTACATATGTTTTGATAATACGTAAATAACGCCCCCTAAAAAAAACCAACTTTATTGTTGTATCAAATTCAATATGATAATTTATTAAATATACGAATTTGTATTATCATTTCATAATTTTTTATCATACAACTTATAAAAACTAGCTTAGTAATTTTTAAAAACAAAAACGAATTACCTACAATCTATAATTAATTATCGCACCTATTTTTTGTATTCACTCTTTTTACACATGGATAGATAACAATTGCATTTATAATGATTGTTGACATACATGACAAGGTGTTGTTTTTATTAATAGAAATAGAATAAAAAACATTGACAGCCCTGTTCGCTCACGCGCATTTCACGTATTTAAGTCACTATGACAAGGTCGCAACTACGGCTATGCTGTTTTTATACAGTAGAAAAAAAAGAGATTGCGCAACATCTGTTCTGGCATTAGATGTGCATTTAGTAAAAGGCCATATACGAAGTAAATGTACGAACTATTATATTTAAGTTCATCTTTGGCAATGCAGCAATACTAGAAAACCGGTATTTTTCCGTTGTGTAAACTCAGATGTCCACTGTACTTTTCTTTTTTTAATTGTACTGTTTGTTGTAAACAATCGAAGATGCTATCTACGTTTCATAACGATTCTGCCAGCCGTTGTTTGTATGTCATTATTGGCAAGCACGATTTTCTGCATATATTTTTTCTAATAGTCTATTTACCTATTTTATTTCTTCAGTTAACATACTTTAGAAGAACTTTATTTACTTACTTTATCAACTGCAATATGTATGTTCAAAAGAGATATTTATTCAAAAAGGGACATCTAGTAGATTAGCCACAACGAAAAAAAGAGTAATTTATAAAAAAAATATCTGCCTTGGGAACCACGGGACTTTCTTATACGTAATCATAACAGTGAATAGTATACGTGATTTTTATTTTTATTATTAAAACATTTCTGACAAACTAACAAGATAGAATAAAATGACTAATATAGGTTAAATTATTCTCTCCATTATACATTAACAAGTGATTTTTTTTAACTGAAAACGGATGTTTACTCTTGTAAATTTTTGAATTTTCGAATTATTTTTGAAATAAGAAAAAAATGTTTTAGATAAAAAATGTCGAGTATGTTATTATCTATAATTTATTCCCCATGCATTTTTTTCCAACATTTATGATTTAGCCAGAAATAATTTTTTTATGTAATTATTTAGATTCACCTACAGTTACACTGTTCACTCTCAGTATTACGTATAAGAAAGTCCCATCGTATCTATGGCGAACACACACACTGTTCAATCTCTGTAATACGTATAAGAAAGTCCCATGACACTCATGGCAGATATTTCTCCTCTGCTATGAACCATTTGAATTATAATAAATTTTTTTTTCTTCAAAAATTCGTTTTTACGAAAAAATGAATAGAACATAAATTATAGATAATGATATTACCTACAATTTTTAACTTGACCATTTTTCTCTATTTCGCACTGTTTCAGAGTAATGCCGAAAAATTTAAAAATCAACGTAGGTAAACATCCGTATCCGGTTGAAAGATCGTTTTCAAAAATAGGACGTTTTCTTCCCAGACAAAAATTAATCTTAAATATAAAAATTCGCCCTTCTACGATTTGTCGTATTTGAGTTACAGCGCTTACAGACAGACAGACACACAGACATCATGGCGAAAATAGTCAGAATGGATTCAGGGAAGGTCAAAATGGATAATTCCATCAAAATCCGGATTTCGAAAAAAATCGGCTTCACTATACTTACTTATACTAGATGTATATTTCATATACATGGTATAAGAAAGTAAAATGAAGAAGGGTTTTTTTTCGCTTTGAGTGTCAAAAAGCTTAGCCTACAAGAGGCAAAATTGTATGTGATGAGAAGTTTCGTCAGGATTTTGCTTCGCCTGACATGAAGTTATGTTAGACTTCGAATAATGTCTAGCTTTTTGGTAAAATTTTAAAATAAATACATGGTAACCCTATCATTATATGGGCTCGCGGTTTTTTCTGTGATTCTTATTTTTTTTAGATGGAAGCACTTTAAAATAACATAATTGATGCATTTACGGCACACAATTTGAGAAGTACTACTTAATTAGTGTAAGTGTGGGTACTGTTTCTTTAAAAAATGTACATTCTTAAGTATGTATTTTTAAACCATTTTTTTCGAATTAGAGATTTTAATGGAAATATCCATAAATTTTGATCATCCCTGAACCCATTCTGACTATTTTCGTATGGGAAGAAAATCTCCTATTTGTATATTACAACCAGAAACAGAATTTTGTTGTTTGACTTATATACTAGGGCGCTACATTTGTAGTAATTTAGGGCCTCGCATTACTTTAATCTGGCCCTGTTAGTATCAATTAGTGTTAATGATTATGTATACAAAAACATACATATATAAACCAATAGATATGCTAAAATAAAATAAAAGGTTTTATTAAGTAATACCCCCTTCATTTTGTCAGTTGATAGTTGAAATATACATATTATTATCGGAAGGTCATTAATTAAACGCTACAGCTCTGATTCAGATATTAACTCAACGATTACTGCGGACAATCCTAATGAAATTACAATAAGATAATAATATAATTCTTCATTACTAAAGACTCCAAATGCATATTGATTGCTGACGTATTAAAGTCGAACATTGATTACAATTTTCCATTAAAAACGAGCTTTTATTAAATGAGGAATGATGTCTGTTTGATTATAATATTTTATATTTTATAATATACATTAGTTTTTAAAGAATTTAAAATTATACAAGATAACTTATTTATCATAACAGAAACATTTAAAAAGGTTAAACTCATGTCATTTATGTTGTTTTTTTGTTTGTTTTTTACCAGCCATTCTGTTCATAATTTATTCTGTTCATAATTTATTATACATAGTATATTCAATATTTTATATTATATACAGAATGGTTCGCCAGAATCGAGTGATCATTGCTAACTTTGTTATTACGGAGCTAGAAGATCGGTTAAATGGGCAAAGTATCAGTATTTTTTCCGGGATGAAGAATGACGGTCTCAAAAAAACAATTAAATGTCGAATTTCAGAGATTATTAAAATATACCTTTTTTTTAAATGTAATAACCTGCATTTTATTAATGGATTTTATAGCTGAGAATTTAATTTTTATAAAAGTGTAAGTTATAATAAGTGATATGCAGATTTAATAAAATACAAACAATTGATTAAAATTATTAAAACAATAATTCCGGGAATTTATGTCTTATTTCGCAGATTTTTAACGTTTTTGAGTATTATTGATAAAAAATTTTAATTAATTATAATAATCTGGCATATATCTTATTTTATATCAATTTTACCACCATACATGTATAAGGCTTATAAAGAGAACATTCTTAGCTTTAAAATCCAATAATAATATACAGGATATTCCATTTAAAAAAAAAAAACGTTATATTTTAATATATCTCTAAAATTCATTCGTTCGTTTAGTTTAATTACGTAAAAATGCAAATATAATTGAGATTTGAGTCTAATTCATTTCCAATAAAAATACAATAGTTATAATAATCGCAACTGTATTTATATTAATATTGATTTTGTTATTATTATTATTATTATTTCCAGACATACCTCATATAGTTAAAAATATACATTCTGATGATTTCATATTGTGTTATTCACAAAATACACTTCTTTCCTGTTGACAAAAAATATTAGTCATAAATCAAAAGATAATAAATAATGATGAATGAAAACAAATAATAACATATTAGTCCATAATATATTATATCTAGAATAATCTATAGATAACAATGCTACAGATAAAATATATATACCTATATATTTATATTATATAGAATAATAATCTTAAAAAGAAAATTAATTTATATAAGAAAACACGTACATGAGGTCATAGAATTATGCCGAGACCTAAAAAAAGAAAAAAATCGTACTAACGAGGTTTCACTATACTCAATTTTTATTTTTATTGCCTCTGAAAACTCATGATTACATTTTATAATTTGTTTGTTAAAAAAATACAGAAAATAGATTTTAATAATTACACGTCACTTCAAACCTGCCCTAAAAAAACAGGATCCAAATTTTGGGAGGGCAAAAAGTAGTCATTGCCTCCCCACTGAAAATGTTGAGGGGACAACTAGCTCCCCTGTATAGGTATATAAACATAATATATATATAAGTGTCTGTTAATTATAAATTATTAGTTACTTTAAATTATTTTATTATTATTTATGACTCTTTACATCGTCCTACAGTCCTACTAAATAATAATAACCAGTAAATATACTTAAAAATGATTTTTAGCACCCCGGACATAAGTGGCTTATTTAACCTATTTGAACATTTGCCATAACATGGGTATTAAATTAATGTCAAAGACAACTTCCACTGTTAAATATATAATATAATAACCTCAATGTTATTGCAATGTAATAGTTTTCTTGTGCATGGACAAGGTAAAGGATTTAAAAGAGAATGTTTGAAATGTTTGATTTATTGTCTAATTTACATTCATGTGTCTTGTAATAAATGTTGTTCATTTTGACATTTAACATATTAAATATTTCTAGTACATACCTGATTTTTGTACATTTTTTTCACATGTGCTTAGAGTAAAGTAGGTAAATGTCAAATATTTAAATGTAGAAAATATGTAATTCCATATATCTTCTTGGTCTATCAGTATTTAACCATCCGTATGAGTTGATTGGATAATTTCAGACGGTATTACTGAATGCTAATGTATGTTTCTGTTTATACCTAAGAAAGACAAATAATAATCAATAAGTATTTAAAATATTTTTGCGTCTATTTATACTTTTCCTGAAAAATACACTTAACAAGGAATCACTAAATTTTTTCAATATTTTTAGATATTTTTGAATGGCTGCATCTTCGCAAAAAATGATTGTAGAACGGTTTTAAAAAACAATTTTAAAGGTAGAACATTCCAGTTTTCGAATCATTTGTTGAAAATTGTAATGTCCTTAAGGATAACCTCTCTTTAAAGATGAAACGCTGAAAAAAAATTTCAAAAATATATATGGGTCATTCCATATAAAATCATCAAGGTGCTGAAGTTGCACCATTTTTAATTTTGATGAAAGTTTAATCAGTTGTTATTATACTTATTAGATAGCAGAAACTGTACTTAGAAAAATTTTAATGGCCATAGTTCGGGGGTGGTGACCGTTTTACCCTCTTAAGATATGAAGATTTCGTCGATTTTCAACGTTTTTTCAACTCGCTATAGCACGCGTTCTAATAAAGCAATTAAAACGAGCTTAATGTCATTTGAAAGACTAAGGAATCTAGTTTCAATTGATCTAGCACAATTTAAAGTTTAAATATTTTTTTTGTAGATAGAGGCTTTTCAAATTTATTAATAAAATTGTCATTTTTTCTATTTTTCGAAATTTATTGTGGCTCTAAGGTTAAACTGAGAAAGCTATAATTATGTGTAAGTTATGTTCATTTATAGTACTCAGTACCCACAAAAAATCAGCTTGATTGATGCACATCTTTTATTAAAAAAAATTTGTTAAATATCGCAAAAATCACGAAAACACCAAAATCAGCTGTTTTCGAAGCAAAAAAAAGTTATGTGGGGGACGAGATAAAATTCTGAATTTTTTTTTACAAATGCTCTAAATAGTTATCTTTGAAGGTCTTATAGATTCGTTTTGTTATTTTCATTTTTATAGCAACCAGAATTTTTTTTTAAATTTAAAAAATACGAAAATTTCAAAAACAGTTATTTTTAAACATAATACAAAAATATGTTGGGCACGAGATAGAATTCTGAATTTTTTTTTACAAATGCTCTAAATAGTTATCTTTGAAGGCCTTAATGATTCGTTTTGTTATTTTCATTTTTATAGCAACCAGAATTTTTTTTTAAATTTAAAAAAATACGAAAACTTAAAAAACGGTTATTTTTAAACATAATACAAAAATATGTTGGGCACGAGATAGAATTCTGAATTTTTTTTTACAAATGTTCTAAATAGTTATCTTTGAAGGCCTTATAGATTCGTTTTGTTATTTTCATTTTTATAGCAATCAGAATTTTTTTTTAATTTAAAAAAATACGAAAACTTCAAAAACGGTTATTTTTTAAACAATACAAAAATATGTTGGGTACGAGATAGAATTCTGAATTTTTTTTTACAAATGCTCTAAATAGTTATCTTTGAAGGCCTTATAGATTCGTTTTGTTATTTTCATTTTTATAGCAACCAGAATTTTTTTTTAAATTTAAAAAAATACGTAAACATCAAAAACGGTTATTTTTAAACATAATACAAAAATATGTTGGGCACGAGATAGAATTCTGAATTTTTTTTTACAAATGTTCTAAATAGTTATCTTTGAAGGCCTTAATGATTCGTTTTGTTATTTTCATTTTTATAGCAACCAGAATTTTTTTTTTTAATTTAAAAAATACGAAAACTTCAAAAACAGTTATTTTTAAACATAATACAAAAATATGTTGGACACGAGATAGAATTCTGAATTTTTTTTTACAAATGCTCTAAATAGTTATCTTTGAAGGCCTTAATGATTCGTTTTGTTATTTTCATTTTTATAGCAACCAGAATTTTTTTTTAAATTTAAAAAAATACGAAAACTTCAAAAACGGTTTTTTTTAAACATAATACAAAAATATGTTGGGCACGAGATAGAATTCTGAATTTTTTTTTACAAATGCTCTAAATAGTTATTTTTGAAGTTCTTATAGATTCGTTTTGTTATTTTCATTTTTATAGCAATCAGAATTTTTTTTTAAATTTAAATAAATTATTATTAATAAATTTATAAAATTAAAATAACTTCAAAAACCAATTGACCGTTAAAAAATTAATTAAGGTATCTGTTAAAAACAACTAGATTTTATTTTTTGCTCCACATAATTTTTTTTTTTTAATTTATTTTCGAAAATACATGATTTTAGAGTTTTTACACTTTTAAGGATTTAAAAAAAGTCTGGTGACTAGAAAAATGAAAATAACAAGAAAAAGTCAATTGGCTTTTAAAGTTAATTACTTAAAGCAATTATAAAAAAAAATTCAAAATTCTATCTCGTGCCCAACATATTTTTGTATTGTTTAAAAAATAGCCATTTTTGAAGTTTTCGTATTTTTTTTAAATTTCAAAAAAATTCTGGTTGCTATAAAAATGAAAATAACAAAACGAATCATTAAGGCCTTCAAAGATAACTATTTAGAGCATTTGTAAAAAAAAATTCTGAATTCTATCTCGTGCCCAACATATTTTTGTATTATGTTTAAAAATAACCGTTTTTGAAGTTTTCGTATTTTTAAAATAAAAAAAAAAATTCTGGTTGCTATAAAAATGAAAATAACAAAACGAATCATTAAGGCCTTCAAAGATAACTATTTAGAACATTTGTAAAAAAAAATTCAGAATTCTATCTCGTGCCCAACATATTTTTGTATTATGTTTAAAAATAACCGTTTTTTAAGTTTTCGTATTTTTTTAAATTTAAAAAAAAATTCTGGTTGCTATAAAAATGAAAATAACAAAACGAATCATTAAGACCTTCAAAGATAACTATTTAGAGCATTTGTAAAAAAAAATTCAGAATTCTATCTCGTGCCCAACATATTTTTGTATTATGTTTAAAAATAACTGTTTTTGAAATTTTCGTATTTTTTAAATTAAAAAAAAAATTCTGGTTGCTATAAAAATGAAAATAACAAAACGAATCTATAAGACCTTCAAAGATAACTATTTAGAGCATTTGTAAAAAAAAATTCAGAATTTTATCTCGTCCCCCACATAACTTTTTTTTGCTTCGAAAACAGCTGATTTTGGTGTTTTCGTGATTTTTGCGATATTTAACAAATTTTTTTTAATAAAAGATGTGCATCAATCAAGCTGATTTTTTGTGGGTACTGAGTACTATAAATGAACATAACTTACACATAATTATAGCTTTCTCAGTTTAACCTTAGAGCCACAATAAATTTCGAAAAATAGAAAAAATGACAATTTTATTAATAAATTTGAAAAGCCTCTATCTACAAAAAAAATATTTAAACTTTAAATTGTGCTAGATCAATTGAAACTAGATTCCTTAGTCTTTCAAATGACATTAAGCTCGTTTTAATTGCTTTATTAGAACGCGTGCTATAGCGAGTTGAAAAAACGTTGAAAATCGACGAAATCTTCATATCTTAAGAGGGTAAAACGGTCACCACCCCCGAACTATGGCCATTAAAATTTTTCTAAGTACAGTTTCTGCTATCTAATAAGTATAATAACAACTGATTAAACTTTCATCAAAATTAAAAATGGTGCAACTTCTATATTTTAATAAATTTGATGATTATAAATGGAATGACTCATATGCAATTTTTAGGTCACTTTCAAGTGGATTTTTCAGAATGAAATTTTTTTTATCAAAAAAAGGACGTTAAAAAAAAACTTTCAGCTTTCGAAATCTGTCCTTGAATTATTTTTTTAATTATTTGATTCCTAGTTATATAGGCGCTCAAAGTGAAATATGTGATTTTTGTTTTGATTGCAAGTAACTTGGTCAAAAATGGTCGTACAGCAATAGAAAACAAAATTGTTTGATCTACAAACATCATTTATTTGATTGGATCAAAAAAATTTCTCAGGTCCTGTAGAGCCTCTCAAAAATGATATACAATTTTGAAAAAATTTTTTGGCGTTTCATCTTTAAAAAAAGTGGTTATCCTTAAGGATATTAAAAATTTCAACAAATGATTCGAAAACTAGAATGTTCAAGCTTTAAAACTTTTTTTTTAACTGTTCGACAACCATTTTTCGCGGAGATGCAGCCATTCAAATATACCTAAAAATATTGAAAAAATTTAGTGATCCCTTAATTTTGGAGTTTAGTGTATAAGTGCTGCTCTTATGGCTGATATTGTACCTATAAAAAGAATGCCAAGAAATACAAAAAACGTGCTGTGTATTATTGCTGTTTATCTCTAATAAAAAACTAATATCACCTTTCTATTTTAAATTAAATTAGAGTTAAATAATAAAATTTATAACTTTTGACATAGTAGGCGTGTCACTCAACATATGCACAAATATAGACTGTTTATATGTACATAAAAAAATTGATATTTCGTTTATTCAAATCGAACCTGTTATTTATCAGTCAATTCGAAATAACTATCTATCTCTTAAGGCAATTGACATTAAGCGATGACTGAAATGCGCTATACTCAGCGGTTCTTAAACTTATGTGGTCTAGGAAGCCCCTCCTGACAGAAAAACAAAGAAGGTCGTTAAATAAAAATGTAAAAATACTTTAATTTATGCTAAGTTTAAGAACCACTGCGCTATACTATTCATAAGCGTAGTAAAAATTATTTTTTTGTTACCATTAGGTACCTTTAATAATCAACCACAACTCGTGGGCCACCCATTAATCTTCTTTTGTGGTATATCTCTGCTCCTTTTATTTTTATAAAGTATACCTATAGGTAATTATTTTGAAAATTAATGATTGATATCAAATATAATTTTTTTTACTAATTATATTTTAAAACCGAGACAATCGACGAGAATTATAAAAAAGTTTCGTCTCGTCCGATTTTACCCCTTAGGATTCTGATGTTTTTAACCTTTTGAACCCTATTGGCCGGTATACTGGGTGCTGTTGCTCAGGTGTTCAGGGCCACACTTCAAGTAAGTCCAACAGTTTAGGGTTCAAATGCGGTTAAAACATTTTCGATATATTTAGATCTAGCTATATCTGGCTAGAATATAATATACTCGTAATAAAGTGTATGTTACGTTTTCCTCATAACATTTAAAAAATTTAATAATAATCCCGGATCACCGGCCTGTTTCTTAGGAGTTCAGGGTTCAAAGGGTTAATGCACTTTTTAACTTTCAACTTTTGAACAACTCATATTCTTACATACTGAATGAAACTAACTAATAAAATTAAACTATATAGATAGACTTTATGTAACATTTAAATATCATTCTGGTTTATTTATTACATTCCCAAAAAGGCATTATTTTTTGTCCATCTGGTATTAGACCAAAATATAAATTTTTGGCGCATTCAATTGTTTAAAAAAAAAAAACAATATCTTGCAGGCCACAGAATTGTAAAATTATACACTATCTAGAATTAAAACTATATTAGTAAATACCAAATCCATTCTACTTTAAAGGGTACAGTCGTGATATACTTAATTATTAATACTATAGCGTTTCACTCTCTGCGGCTTACATAAAAGATTCAGAGACGAGCAAAATAAATAAAATGCATTTAACTTCAATTAAATTAACAAAACTCAATTAATGTAAGTAGGTTCTATGGAACGTGGTTTGTAATATAAAAGTGAGAGTTAAATAAAGTAATTTAAAATTCAACCAGCTAATTAGGTTTACAAGTGTCAATATAATATTTAATATATTAATATGCAAATTTTATAGCTGATAAAACAGTTTTTTTTAGAATTTGTAAACATGTTTGTAGTCAAGTCGTTTTTTGAATGTTTTTATATATTTTGCAAATATTTATTGAGACAGTAAAGTGAAGAAAAAGAAAATGTTCTAATGCATCTTTGCTTGAACTCTTATAGAGATAAGTAATACAATATGTACTGTATTTAATTAGTATACTGTTGTGTAATTATAACTAGATCAACATTTTATGTTAATTACGTGAAAATAGGAGTGCCAAATGTTGAACATTAAATACAGTAAGAATTGTTGGGATTTCAAAGAAATTGACTCTGGTTTTAATCGACTAATTGTTTTACTTATGAACAGCTCGTATTCTTACAAACATTCTTTACAAATCTAGCGATTTCCAAACTGGGAGGCGCGGACTAGTGCAAAGGGAGGCGCGAAAAATTTAACATAAATGTAATTTTCATAAAATAACATTTAGGTATAATTATAAATAAAAAATATATACATATATGTATACTTTTAAAACATAACATTATTCTTTTATATATTATCTGTTCCCATGTAGTTTTAGACTGACAACTATTGAAAAGAAAAAACTAATAGAATAGGTATGATGCCTAATTTTTAAAAACTATTTTATGATGATCTTACGTGTCTCTTATTTCCAAAAAAATGTTTATTTCTGCAGAAAATAAAGGTTTGATCGTAAAAATTGACCCTTTTAAAACTAATTTTGAATTTGACTCCAAAACGCTTGTAGGTGTCATGGCGCATTTTTGACATCACGCCTATGTAAACATTCCTTGTCAACTATAATAAATCTTTGTTCCATCGCTAATGTTTCTCGGTTTTACTTTTGGTAACACAAAACTGAGCAAATTGATAATTTAAAACCACAAAATAATTTATAAACAGTGCAGATATTAATGAAACAAAAATAAAAATAAATTCATTTTTAGAATCTTTTTAACTTATTTCATTATTTAAAATCATAATTTCAGTGATACTTTGTTACTGGCATCATGCCTATTATCATGCGATACTTCAAATAAAAATTTCAGAGTGAAACCCTAGTTCAATTTTGATTGAATCGAAGTGAGGAATATAATACTTCAAGCAAGTACTGGTACCATTCGTAACATCATATTTATGCGAAGCGGGATTAGTTGCAATGACATCCAAATATCGAGACCGTTTAGTAGTAGACAAAGATATACGAGTAGCACTCTCCTCAATGACACCTAGATTTAATAAAGTTTGTGCTAATAAACAAGCACATTCATCTATCAATTACATTTTTTAAATTTTTTGTATTAATACATTTTATACCTTTTTAAAACGTGTCTTTATTATTTTATAAAATAAAGAGGGTAGGAGGCGCCAAGATTAAATTTTTTAAAGGGAGGCGTAATAAAATAAAGTTTTGAAACCACTGTTTTAATCAATACCTAAGATAAGATAATATAAGTATTTGATGTTAAAATTTACGGAAAGTAATTTTATATGAATACTTTAATACCTATATGATAATTTGTAAAGTTAATATCTATAACAAAATAAATATAGTCATTATAGACAAGTTGCGATGTAAAATGAGTGAATAGCCTTCTTTGAGATTAGATTTCCTATAGAAGTTTTTATTTTATAGCATAATATCTATATATTAATACGTGAACATCGAAAATTGTCGTACGTTTTTTAGTATTTATTATAAATGGAAGTGAATGAAACTCATATTATCGTTAAGGCAGGTAAAATAAAGTTTACATACACACATGATTTCCTCTCGCATCGTTCGACATCATAACAATACTCCTAGCGCCACCAAGCGGCATAAATAAATAGTTTTGGGTTTCTGTCAAACGTAGAGAATGCGTATAGAAATTTCAATTCGCGTTCAATTGGAAATTTTTGTTGTAAAAGCAGATTAGGTTAGGATAGGTACTGTGCCATAGATGTGCACAAAAAAAATCATGTTACCTAATATAGCCGTTAAGGCAGGTAATATATTGGTCGAATTTCGACCATAGGCGATACTAATATTGATAAATAGATAATTTTTAAAGTACAGTAATGTTCTGTACTGATATAAAATTGATTTAAAAAAAACAAATCTAAATGTACGAAAAACAAAATTGCCAGAATAGTTGATGTCAGAATACCAGACCTAATTTCCGATTTTCTTTTATTCAATCTATTGTAGTTCGTAGTAGCTAACTTTTCGGGCTGTTGTCCACGTTGTCGTATTTTTACACTTGACGTTTCGACTCTCATGTCGGAGTCTTCTTCAGACATGAGAGTCGAAACGTCAAGTGTAAAAATACGACAACGTGGACAACAGCCCGAAAAGTTAGCTACTATGGACAACGGCCACGAAAGCCTACAGAAGAAAATTATTGTAGTTCGATCGTTCCTTCGGTCAACGTTTCGTCGTAAATTGCACTACCCTCCTGTAATGTAATCAAGCCTAAATTTTGACTATACTTCATTTTACCTAAATTAGTAATTTTTGACAGGACAGTTTACTTTCAGAATTTTAATTAACACAGGTGATACTCGTTATAATCATGTGATACAAAACGTTGGTCGAAAAAATAACGCAACTTGCACCCAAGAGCCAAAAATCATTTCAATATTACAATTAAAGAAACAATGATGAATAAATATTGTTTTTTTAATGGACTAAATGTGTACCTATTGATTTTTTTAAAGTATATATTTTATGTAAGTACTGTATGTACAATACATATAGTCATATGTAAATAATATCAATTAATCAATTACTCATATTTCACACTCAACCAGTTATTCCTTGCATGGCTAGCTATACAATTTTTCACACTTATTCAGTCGATTTACTTCTGCATAAGTAATAGTAATAACAATAACACAAAGAGAATATAACAAATACAAAAAAAATTTCACTCATACTTTCGTTTATAATACGAAACATTTAAATGGTAAAGTTCAAGCGGTTACAAACCAACACATGCGTGTGTGAATAATATTGTATAAGTTGAATAATCACAGTAAAAGTCATATGCGCATCTTGAAACATTTATGTGTATGCATGGGTGTAACCAGGATTTTGTTCAGGGGAAAGGGAGGCAATTTTTTTTAAACTGATTTAGTCGGCGAGTTTTGCCTAGGACCCCTCGAAAAAGGGGTGGGAGACTCAAAAATATGGGTAGTTAATCTTTTCGGGTGTTGAAGAGAAAAAAAAATTATATTGCACTTATATATGGGCATTATTGTAAACAAACATTGCGTAATTTTTCCTTTTTTAGGGTTCTGAAGAAACCCTATTAATCTCATTTTGTCGTCCGTCCGTCCATTTCACTAAAAGCTAAATAGCTCGTAAAGTATATAAGCTAGAAACTTGAAATTTTTACTGAACATGTAAAATGACGCCCTCTAGTAAAAACTGTACAAATATATTGGAAAAATAATTTTTGAGGGGGGCACTAAGGAGCAAAACTAGGTAAAAAAAATATTTTTTTATACCAAGGCATGTGGCACGTTAAAATGTATAACCAAACAAGCAAAATTTGACTCTTTTACTATTTTTTTTTAATTAAAAATGGTGCCTGCAGGGGGCTTTAAGGCAAATCCAATAAAACAAAAAAATTGTATATTTACCAAGACGTGTGGGGTATCAAAATGTAGATCTCAATCAGTAGAATTTAACCCTATTTTTTTCTAACTTATAAATGGCGCCTGTAGGGGGCTAAAAGCAGTATTTTATTTTGTTCACCCTACCTCTAGCTCGGTAACTACTGGCTCAAAAAATCTGAAAAAAAATTGGTAGCGAGGCTTTGGTGGGACTACCAACGACAAATACTAAAGTCAACAATATAATTTTAAATTTTTGAATATGGAAAAAAAAATTTTTGTCTAGAAATATAGAAATATCCTTGTTTAGCCAATATACTGATTTACTTGTTACTTTTTGAGCGCAAGCTAGGCGAGGAGGAGCAAGCGCCCCCACTGCCACTTTCTGGGACGCCCATGTGTGTATGTACATATATAATACAATATCGTGATGTATAGGGCTTGCGGAATTAAATTTTGTGTGAAGGTTATACATATTAAAATATCAACAGATGTTAACTTTGAGCTTTATTTATTAATAAAATCTTTAATATGGTTCAGGATTTTGTAATCTATTTTATTTTTCATAATAATTTATTATGTAGGTACATTTACATATGTATATTAGGGCGGTCCTTAGATGCGGTTGGGATGAATTTTGACTGGGCCGCCTCTCCCCCAAATCAGCTCCAAATAATTCAAAAAAATGTGGAAAAAGTTTCATCCCTCTATCTTAAAAATTGGCCATTACCAGAGTGGGGTGATTTTCCCATTTAAAATACACGTGTTTTTTCGATTTTTCAAAGACCTGCGTACTAGAGCGTATTAAACTCTTTCTAAAAATCTAGAATACTCATAAATGCATTCCTGGTACTCATATTCAATATCTAGATGGATAAATTAAACTTGTGATTCAACGTTGACAACTATATGGGTCATTGGGCCATTCTATCATGAAAAAAAATTCTATAATTTCTAGATAATTTTGTCAGAAAAACGTTTGACAATGAAAATATTGATCTTGAAATAAAAAAAATGTATTCTAAAATTAAAAAAGATTGTTCTATATATATCATTTTCTAACTGGCGCGACCCATTTTTTTCTATTTTAATTTTTGAATCAACATCGTTTTGACTTTTGAATGGCTAATATGTTACTAAAAGAAGGTATTACCTTAAGAACAATTTTTAACAAAGCAATACTAGTATTTTATATTTAAGGTTTTTTGGTTCCTGTTGTCATCATTTAATTAAATTATTTCCCTCTAATATCAGGGCTCAGAAAGTACCGGAGTAAACCGAAATGAATTTATTGAAAATATCGTTCTGGTCCGTACGCAAGATACCTACCTATTTTTTGTCATATTATTCTTTTTTTTATATTGAAATGGTGTTTCAGTTCGTGAAATTTTCCATTTCGATTTGTGTATAGCATCTATTAGATACTAGTTAATACTGGACTAAAATATCATTTCTACGACTGTCAATTATTAAGGGTGCAATCGTTTGATTGATTTTTTTCAGTAGTCCCCCTTTTTTGAAATTCAAATTTTTGAAAGTTGTGCAAAATTGTGCTAGTTGTTCCTAACATTGTGCCAAAACATCAATACTCTAATATAATTTTTCACCCCCCCCCCCGCCCAGATAAAAATATATTTTTCACCAGCCTCCCTTTTGTTGAATTTCACAATTTTGAAAGTTGTGTTAAATTGTGCTAAACTTGTGCTACATTGTGCCAAAACAATTTTAAAGTTCATAAAACCTTGAATTTAGGAATTTTTATTCATGAAAATGTATACTTTAAAAATAATGTTACTTATTATACTTCTTAATAATTTTTTTTTATAATCTTCAAATGAATGTTAACAATATGGTATACTTCAATTTCATGATTATTACCGGCAACCACCTTAATTTTAATTTGCAATTAAAGTATACATTTTTCATGAATAAAAATTCCTAAATTCAAGGTTTTATGAACTTTAAAAAGTTTATAACAAATAAAGGAGTAAAGTCATAGTTATGAGGCCTAAAGATGATTCAAAAATAATTTTTGATTTCAAAAAGCATTTTTTTCCTTTTGTAGGGCCTTTTCGCGATTTAAAAAATATCGAACCAAGATACCGACTGACCCCTTGCATTTTTAAGTTCTGTTCTGGGGGGCCGGAAAATTATATTAGAGTATTGATGTTTTGGCACAATGTTAGAAACAACTAACACAATTTTGCACAACTTTCAAAAATTTGAATTTCAAAAAAAGGGGGGCTACTGAAAAAAATCGTTTTTTGGGTTTTTATAGTGTTATTTTTATTTTAGGGGGGAAATATTTTGGTAAAATGTAGCACAACTATAGCACAATTTGACACAACTTTCAAAAATTTGAATTTCAACAAAAGGGGGGCTAACTTCACACAGGTTCGTCATTTATGTTTTTACATATAATTTTTTTATAGATTATAAACAACATTGTACAATCTTTAATAAAAGAATCACGTAAGAATGATTTAAAGAAATCTAATTATAGTTACCTTTCGCGCTTACTGGCTTCCTAAAAAATGACAACGATGTATTTTTATATTTTAAACGATATGTAATATCAGGGTTCTCTAACAAGAGTTGTCAGGTATTTTTAATAACCTATATACAAGATTTGTTTCCTACAGATGTCATTTATAATCGTACATTTTATGTTACATTTAAGTATATAATGTTTTAGTTATTTGATAATTTATTAGGCATAATATTGATAAGATAATATAAACTGCGTTTATCTGAAATTTTTTTTAGTGAATTGAAAAAAAATCTTAAACTTTACATTATATTTCCAGATTAGATTATACAGTTCATATATAATACAACCTCGATTATGCGCACCGGTAATCGTAATATAATACAGGTGTCCCGTAAGTCAGGACTCAAAAGGATTCAAATATTATAAATTTTTCGACTATTATTTTTTTCTTTGGACCCTAACTTACAATCCATAAAATACACAATTCAAAAAGTCAAGAAAATCAATGTCTTTCTACATACCTACAAGAAATTAAAATATTGATCGATTTATTGACAAATATATACAAAAAATAGGTGTGACTGTGTGTGGATGCACAGTCGAGGGATTGGCGTGAATACGTGGAAGTGGGGTTAAATAAAACTCAGACTCATGGATTGCTACATCTTTAATTTTTCTGTTACACAGAATGAATATTTGTAAAATGGACATCAAATGTTGCTGTAAACTTAGTCTAAATAAAGAAATATAAAACTAGTTTTGTATAATGTAGTTATTTCTTATGATTAGTATGAACATAAAAACAATTAATTAATTAATACTTACAAGCGAAATCGTGGAAAAACGAAATTTACTTTTTATTTTTTTATTTAATTTAAAAAACTTTAATAAAAAATTTGAAAACGTTAGGTCGTACAGAATATATTCTTATATACTGTAATTTTTTTTCAATTCAATTAGTTAATATTTAGAAGCGTAATCGTGGAAATACAAAGTTTAATTTTTTGTTGTTGTTTTTTTATAATATTAAATTTATCACTTATTAAAACTGGTTAAATGTTTTGATTTTTACTTGTACCTCGTAGATCTAATCAAGATCTAAAATTTAAGACCAAAATCCGCGTGGTAGTTGATCTGAGTGTCGAAATATGCTGATTTTAAATTTACGCTAGCGCACAAAACTAATTTCTGCGATTACATCAAGTTTCTGAAATGCCTACCCAGTACCCAGTATCTGGCGTGAAACAGTAGACGTAATTCACGTTAAAATAATTTTTGGGTTTCTATTAGACTCAAAAATTCCCTACGTCAAGTTCAATCAATCGACTGTGAATTTATTTATATTTATTCAAACTAATAATAGAGGAAGCCTGCGATCAATAGGCGACGTGAATATTATATCTAGCATTTGCTTTAACTATTTAGTATCAACCAAGTGCTTTAGTACCTAAAGCTTTGAATTTTAATATGTATCAGAATTGAAGTAAATAATCGTAGTGTTATGCCTATAGTAAATACTGAAGTATCTGATCAGATATACTAAAATAGTATTAAGGGGGAACACCACTCTAGTGGCCGAAAAAAATACCTAACTGGCGCCTGATCTGGGGGGGGGGGACAGCTGGCCCCTCCACAATTTTCAGTGGGGAGGGCAATGATTACTTTTTGCCCCCCCCCCCCAAATTTTGATCCTGTTTTTTAGAGCGACATGCAATTATAAAAATCTGTTCTTGTGCACTAAAGTTCAAAATTAAGGGATCATTACATTTTTTCAATATTTTTAGGTATTTTTGAATGGCTGCATCTCCGCGAAAAAAGGTTGTAGAACAGTTTTAAAGCTTGAACATTCTAGTTTTCGAATCATTTGTTGAAAATTTTAATATCCTTAAGGATAACCTTTAATTTTTGTAAACTGATGTTAACGCTCACAAATAAACTATAAAATGTAATCACAAGTCTAGTCAAAGACAAAAAAATTGAAAAGTCAGTATCACTCTGTTTAATTTTTTTAACAAATAATACGATATTAAGCAAGTTAAAGAAAATTGAAGTCAATTTTGCATTTTAAGAACGTCAAGTAAGGTTAGGTGAGCTTAATTTTTTAGATTCGTACTGCCTCCTCAGAAAAAAATGGTTCCGGCACCACTGCTTAACTTTGACGATTTTTTTTGGGAGTATAATAAGTATAAGGAATGGGACTTCTTTTAAAATATAGAAAAAAAATTGTTATTTTTTTGTACAAAATGGCGGCGAGAAAATTTAAAATCTATATAATATTGACTATAGAACTACGTAGGGATTTTTTATTTAATCAAATTTTGTAGAAATGGTGCACTTTCGAAAAAAAATCGATTTTTTGCCAAAAAATAAAAAAAAAACCTACATACATCTACAAATAATCTAATTGTGAAGCTACTGTCAAAATTTATAATTTCTAATTGATCCATGCAACTGTGGTGAAGTAATGTTTTCGTTAAGATTGAAAAATGTGGTTTCGAGAAAAACGCGTTTAAAGTTTTACGTAGCGTATCCTGGTGACCTTTTGTGTAACCTTAAACACCTTTTGCAATGTAATTTTTTTACTATAGAACTAAGTGCATATTGTTTTATTGATGTTAAAGCATTGTTTAAGCAACAACAAAAAAATCAAAAGCGATCCTAGAGTGGTGTTATCTCTTAAGCAATTTCTAGCAAGTTGAAGTAAATTATTATATTTATTTATTCACATCGCCAATTTATAATTTATTACCAAAAATTGAAAATAATTAGATTTTACGTGTTTTAAGAGATACAATAATGTTATTGATATAGATTTGGGTTCAGAATTACTTATCCAATGTTATTTAATTTGAATGAAGCATAAAACACATACGTAGCATAGGTATATGTATCTAATAATTAGAAAAACTTGACACCCCTACATATTTTCTATAAAGTACGACGAAATATATTAAAATAGAAACCCATTTAGCGACAAACTAAATGACATATTTTCTCATCTCGGACACTCGCTACAATACGCAGTTTAATGATTTAACAAAACATATACGAACGAATGTAATGATACCTGCCGTATAGTGATAATCAAGCACGCCAAGGCCTCGCTGAGTGACGGCGGTTGTTTAACAACTCGCTATTTAAAAATAGGCACTGTGTCATTGAGTCAAGACCTGGGTGCAGTAGAACAGGTGTTGGATTGCATATGAGCCACTGTGTGGATGGGTATGTATGCTCACGACGCAGCTCATATACATAATCTGTAGATACCTACTGACAATTAGATCATTCAGAAGCCGACGCAATTATGTAAAAAAAAACATCTGCCAAGTAAATGCACAGTGCTTCTTCGTGCTAAATTCACCAAAGGTAGTCAATTATTGAACAATTTAAATAAAAACCGATAGAGTTTAGATAAATTGCCTGGAATTGGTTAACCATTTAATTTTTATACAATATTACTAAAAAATATTAGTTCGAAATTTTTCTTAAGACGCATCTGATTATTGTTTCGTATATTAAAAATATACATAATATATAGGTATATATTTAAAATATATATATGTATGTATTATAGTTAATCAATTATTATTTTTCAATATATTTATGCTTATAACAAGTTTATAAATGTTATGTATTTTTTTTTTTTCAAATATCTTGAGTTACTTTATAAAATAAGCTTCCTTAAGTAAAAATGTCACGCCTCGCCATTTGGGTGACCAGGTCACCGGTTTTGACCCGGAGTCTCAGGGTTTGCATACTGGATCTCCGGGCTCAGGGTTTGGGTGCAATTTCTCCGGGTTTTGCAAAAAATGACGACGACTAAAAAAAAAAGGTCGTCAAAAATAGAGCAGGGGATATAACAGTTCAGATTATGGTGACAAATTTTATGAAAATAAAATAAAAAAATAAAAAAGATAAGATAAAATAAAACATCTCAGGGTTTACCAAAACTATAATCTGGTCACCCTACTCGCCACTGGTAGTGAATTATAAATATGTGTTGATATTTGATTACTACCATTCCTGAATATTAATCTATATACATTTAACTGTCTTACAGTGTGATTTGATGACAATCAGCCAATAGGTGTCAAAATGGTGGACATTTAAACTAATTATTAGTATAATTTATTTATTAATTATTATATTATCATAACAACTGATTTATTGTACATTGTTTCTTGACCATTCTTTATTTTATATCTTTTGTATCATTTTGTAATCATTAGCAAGTGTCCATCACTGCGTGCTCATTACTGGTTTTACCTTTGCCATTACTGAATAAAAAACATGAACAAAATAAAAGGCTATAATTTAAAAAAGAAACTATATTTGCTGACTTTGGTAATTAAATTGATTAAATAAAGAGTTACTTATTTTATTAGTTACATGAGTTCATGAGAATTAAAAAAACAAGCCCATTAATTAAAAAAAAACGAAAACTTGTTCTTGTAACGGCCATAACTGGTGCCTTTACCTAATACCTATATGAAATAAGATTCTTTACGTCTACAGTAGGGTGCTTTTTTTTGCGACTATTTTTTTTTTCACTCCCACCTCAAAATTTTCTTGGAAATACCTCAAAAAAAATTCCCTGAAAATTTGAGCCCTTAATTTTAATATTAAGTACTCGCTTTCAGCGTTTAAAGATTTCCCATTGAAAATACACGTAAACTTGAACTTTTTTTTTTTTACTTTTTATAGCTCAGAGGCATTTTATCCTATTTGAACGTTTAAAAAACCAAATTACGCAGAATTAAATGTTCTATAAAAGTATTTATTGCAACGAAACTGTAACTTACAAGGGTGAGACAGTACAGGTGATAAAAGTCAAATTTTTCATGAATTTCTTGTTTTTTCATTGTTATTTCATAAATGGCTGAAAATACAGAAAAAGTTTAAATAAAAAAGTTGTAGCAAATTCAATTTTCTTCAAAAAAGATCCTGAGCATCAAATCTCTATTATTGATATTTTTCAAGATAATAAGCTTTTTGTTTTTTATGATTTACGATTTTCATGAACATAAAGAACATCTATTTGAGGTTATTTACCTCTTCTTTTCTTCTTGACTTTGAAAAAGTAGATAATAACTTTTAAAAAAAATTGTTTTTAATAATTAGAGTCGCGAATTCATGAAAATCGTAAATCATAAAAAACAAAAAGCTTATTATCTTGAAAAATATCAATAATAGAGATTTGATGCTCAGGATCTTTTTTGAAGAAAATTGAATTTGCTACAACTTTTTTATTTAAACTTTTTCTGTATTTTCAGCCATTTATGAAATAACAATGAAAAAACAAGAAATTCATGAAAAATTTGACTTTAATCACCTGTACTGTCTCACCCTTGTAAGTTATAGTTTCGTTGCAATAAATACTTTTATAGAACATTTAATTCTGCGTAATTTGGTTTATTAAACGTTCAAATAGGATAAAATGCCTCTGAGCTATAAAAAGTAAAAAAAAAAAGTTCAAGTTTACGTGTATTTTCAATGGGAAATCTTTAAACGCTGAAAGCGAGTACTTAATATTAAAATTAAGGGCTCAAATTTTCAGGGAATTTTTTTTGAGGTATTTCCAAGAAAATTTTGAGGTGGGAGTGAAAAAAAAAAAATAATCGCAAAAAAAAAGCACCCTAGTCTACAGCTATTTTTTACAAAAATGTATATATTCATACAGACTGCGCTAGTAATTAGGCAAATTATATGGAATTCTAACCTTCACCAACCGGAAATAATTAATCCGGATTTTGGTTATTTTTTATGTTTTTATACATGCCAATATTTATTTATTAGTCATTGTCAGTACAGTTTACGGTAAATATACAGAAATTCAATTGATAAACAAATTGAAACTACTTTTAGGTAAATTTTTGAAAATATCAGTTTAGAACAGTGATTTTATTGTAATTGTTTATACAGGTGGTCCGGTTTGGGATACAAATATTTTAAGAGCTGATTCCTTGGCTCATTGTGAGTAAAAAATATTACTGGGAGGTGGGGTCTATATTCAATACCCTCTGAGCTACAGGGTGTTTAAAAACTTCTTTCAGAGTAGTACTTACAAACAAAGATTATCTCATAACTTTCAAAGTAACGTAACTAGAGCAACCACAATGAGTCAGTTTCATAGGTAATTAACTAACGCATTTTTCAGTATTGAAATTATTGCTAGCCGTGTTTTCAGTTAAGAGTTATTGCTCATCAAATTCAAAAAATATGTTTATTTTTTTGAAAATATTTATGAAAATGACATTTTTCTTCAAAAGTACCTACCATATGTGATAGTTTTTATCATTATTTTGGTTTGTCATAATGTTACCTACAAATTCACTATACCAAGTTTGGACCTGAGTCTTACAGTTTTCTAGTTATAATTTTATCTAATGAATCCCCAAAGTGACTATTTTGGTACCTACCCTATTAAATGAAACAGTTATATTTGTTTTTTGTTTATAATTACATAATTAGTTTTAAAATTATATAAATTAACATTAACAATAAAATTATGTAATTATAAACAAAAAAAAATTATGACTGTTTCATTTAATAGGGTAGCTAGCAAAATAGTCACTTTGGAGATTATTTAGATAAAATTATAACTGGAATACTGTAAGACCCAGATCCAAACTTGGTATAGTGAATTTGTAGGTAACACACCAAAATAATGATAATTTTTTCATAAAAATTTTCAAAAAAATAAACATATTTTTTTAATTTGATGAGCAATTGCTCTGAACTGAAAACATGGCTAGCAATAACGCTAATACTGAAAAATACGTTAGTTAATTACCTATGAAACTGACTTATTGTGGTTGCTCTAGTTACGTTACTTTGAAAGTTATGGTATAATCTTTGTTTGTAAGTACTACTCTGAAAGAAGTTTTTTTAAACATCTGTAGCTCAGAGGGTGTTGAAGATAAACCCCACCTTCCCGTACAGTTTTTTACTCACAATGAGTCAAGGAATCAGCTCTTAAAATATCTGTTTCCCAAACCGGACCAACCTGTATATTAATCAATATACAAATATGTTATTTATTTATTTAATTATCTTTGAAAATAATAACAATTATTATGATTATTATATGATGTAGGTATGTAATAATAATTAAATCATTGGATAAAAAAAAACATGAGAAAAACATTGAATTTAAATCAAGGTTGATTATCCGCTGTTACTTTGTTCATAGTAAATACTGTCTCTATATGTATGTATAATGTCTACTCATATACATATGTATATGTATATCTACAATAATCTACATATATATAAATACTATTAATATGAAGAAAATAATATAAAAAAGTTTTCAATGTTTTTTCAAACTGATTCCATATAATATAATATTTCTTACATAGGTATAATAAGTAAGTATTTATTTTTATAGGACCTACATTAAAAACTATTAATAATTATATTATAAAACTTTATTTTTAAAATAAACTGTTTTGTTGTATCCCTGGTTAAGCCGTTCTGAAGCCACAGCAACTAACTTCTTATAACTTTTTATAAGCTTTTTTAAATGAGAATTTATTTTATAATTCATTGATGATACATAAAATAAAGTTTTTTTTTCTAAAATATAATTCACTTCAAAGTAGATTTATCAATTTTAGTTCTGTAAAAACACAAATAATATTTAATAAACATTTCATATGCGTGTAAATTATTTATTTTCTTTGTTATTTTAGTTCAAGAGCTGATGAGATATTTTTCTGCCCCATCTGAGCACTAGGCAGGTTTACGAAAATCGTTTATTCATGTGTTGTACATCATGGGAAAAATAGTTCCAACCCCCACACCCGGGGATAAAGGGGTTTAATTCCTTAGTGAACATGTAAAGAAAAAGTGCATTTTTGCCCCATGGGAGAACTAATAAAATCATAACAGAGAGTTAGTTTATGAAAAGTTAGATAGTGAAAGTGCAAAATGCACTTTTTCTTTACATGTTCACTAAGGAATTAAACCCCTTTAAGTCCGGGTGTGGGGGTTGGGACTATTTTTTCCATGATGTACAACACATGAATAAACGATTTCCGTAAGTCTGTTTAGTGCTCAGATGGGGCAGAAAAATATATCATGAGCTCTTGTACAATTTATTTTATTAATAAGAAAATTCTATCGTTTTAAAAAAACCTGTTTTTTGCGTTTTGTTTTTGAAATTTTTTCTTTTGTTTATATTTTGAATGCATTTTTTATATTTCCAATTTTGTTAAAATTTCCCAATATGCATTTTTACTACATAACAAACAGATCACTTAAAACTACTAGTAATTAGTACTTAATATTTTACTATAGAAAAAGTATTGTGAAAAATGGGTCGTGGGTAAAAACAGTTTAGGAGCTATGCTCTACACTAAATCCAACATAACGAATGTCAAATCCCTGCAATTGAACCGTGCCAAAACAAATCACAAGTAAATAAACAATCATGCACCCATACAAATATCATTTATACTGGCACAGCGTGTACATATCTGACATAATGAGTGTCAGATCCCCGCAATACCGATGGGTCACTCTGGGAATGAGGACGCGTGGAAACTCGGCGCCTCTCCAGGAAAATCACAACACTCGCATTATGCAATATGATATTATATTTGTATGTGTCCAAACGGACTGTACGCACAGTTGTTTATAAGAAAATGTTCATGTGCGCTTCTTTCAACATTAACACGGGTAAAAAAGCATCATGAACATTTTTCATCAGGAAATATACGTTTTTACTTCCATGTTCTGAAAGAAATGGATAATATTTGTACCACTGTAGGTTCTCTAATTATTAAATAAACACATTTTGTGCAAATTTTTTGGAAAGCTATAGCTCCCTCACGAAGAATTTCCGGACACAAGTTCATATGAAGTTTTCTGCTTAAAATAATATCCTCGATCTACTGTTAATTTTTTACATTAGTTGTAAATCATCCTGGACACCTATGGCCTATTTCAGTTAACATAGTTATATACTATAGTATATAGGTACTAACTAAACTAATTCTGTCTTACAAGGGGAAGCAACAGCACGGTCCATGAGAATTTCAATGAGCTTGTGGTATGTCAAACTAGAGCAAAAATAAAAAGACACGTGTCCAACAATTTGATCTCATAGGCCTTAATTACAAAGATAATTAACTTTGAAAATTTGTGTATTCAATATAACCGTGTATTATGTTCGCTCGAAATATAAGTGTGTTGGCCCTACGGTCAACGCGCTGGCGTCTCGCCTGGTTTTAAGATTTTGATTTTAATTTTTATTTACAATTTTTTTTTGACAATAGATGTTTGTGGTTTCTTTCAAGTTTGTTTTTTATTAAAACTTTTCAATTTATTAATTAAAAACTAATGAGTTGTGTCAATAATAAATTAAATTTACTTTAAAACAAATTAATAATTATGTACTGGCGCATATATCAATATTTTCATTGTCAATAATAATATATGTTTTATTTATGTCTAATTTATCGATTTTTACGCAAGTGGGAGAAGTAATGTGTACAAAAAAATAAAAAATTGTAAATAAAAATTAAAATCAAAATCTTAAAACCAGGCGAGACGCCAGCGCGTTGACCGTAGGGCCAACACACTTATATTTCGAGCGAACATAATACACGGTTATATTGAATACACAAATTTTCAAAGTTAATTATCTTTGTAATTAAGACCTATGAGATCAAATTGTTGGACACGTGTCTTTTTATTTTTGCTCTAGTTTGATATACCACAAGCTCATTGAAATTCTCATGGACCGTGCTGTTGCTTCCCCTTATTAGACATTCTAACAGTTAAAATTTCATCAAAATCAGTTTGGTAGTTTTCGTGCATAGTCAGAGATAAAGAATCTAAAAACTATAATTATATTGCCTGTAAAAAGAAGTAAAAAAAATTACATTGTTCAGATAAAGCCTATATAGTATATAGATTTGTATACGAACATACATCAATTGATTAAAAATCTTAAGTTTAAAAATTAACAAAGAAAAGCTCAAATGTAGATTAGCAAATCATGTAAGAATTAATCTTATGTAAAAATATCCGCGGATAACATTTTTTCACCCTACCACCCGAAGTTTTTAGCGATACACCACTGATTTCTGCGGGCATCTGGTCAGGAAAATGTAATCTATCGAGGGCGTATAGTCGTTAAAATGTAGTTGAATATGCATAGATAATATATTTTACTTGTGGTCTAAAATTGCAATCTATGAATATGTATAATATGTAATAACTATGACAAATATTGTTGGTACATAATATTTTAAATATGCAGAGTAAAATTGAGAAGCCAAGCAATTTCCGTACTTTTTATCGTTGTTTTTTAGAAACATATATGCTAAACAACTTGCTGATATAGTATTTTTCGTAAAATTTAAAAAATAGCTAAATATTTTATTTTAGTAGCTATTAATAAATTGTAGAATTGTTTATAAATAAATACAAAAAAATCTTTATCGAATGCAATTATACTTCTTATCGACTTATCTAAAATAACCAAAACATTTTTAATTGCACATTATTCTCTATTAGATAAAAAAAAAGTTTTAATAAACCATTGATAAAATTATATTTTAATAAGTTGATTTTTTAATTATATTTTTGATATGAATGCTGATAATTAATTAATTAAAATATTAAAAAACCTAATTTAAATATTCTTAATTATATTTAAATGAATAAATAAACACTGTTTTAATTCTCATTAACATTTTTAGACTTGGATTTTTAAAATTGCAGAGAACTATCACATAATGTGAATTTATTCTTTAATATAGAATTTCCCAAAATGTGGTATGCGAAAGAATTTTAATTTATTCGGTTGATAAATATGTCGCGTATGACACTTATTATCCAAATCTCAAATAATCATACGTCATTAAAAAGTTCGTTATTTCTACTTTCAAATAAAAATTTAAAAATAAAATTTCATTAATATTTAACGAAACTAGAGCACTTTTAGTAAAACCCTAAAATTTGGAAACAAGTCGTCATATTTTCTGAACAATTGAATATATGAAAATTTTTTTTTACAAAAGTTTCTTACTTTTTTATGATCTTTAAAATTATCTACTTTTGAATATACCGTTCCATTTGATTTTGATGAGAAACGGGCATGTACCCCTCAAACTACCCCCCAAGGAGGAGTTTTTGTGAGTTGAAAATATTTTCCTGAAATTCTTTAGGGTCGATATATATAGTAAATTTTTTATCATAAAACTCTATCTTCAATAGTTTAGGCGTAAAACACAGTGGTCTGGAACTCTCGGTATATTGTTAACTATAAATAATCTGATTTGTAAAAAAAAATTTATAATTTCCCTAGTTCCAACTCTGTTCTATTTTCTTTTTTTTCAACCACGGCTCTAATTAATTTATGAGATCAAGCTCTCTCAAATAAAACCTCGAAGCGCAATAAAAATAGAATACAACTTTAAACTTCACCTTAAAATATAATAAGAACAAAAACCGTTTATTTTGTTAGTTCTATAAATTCGCCTTTTGTCTTTTGTTAGTATTGTACAACAACTTAATTAAAAATTTCTAAAAATAAAAGTTCTCATCATAATTAGATGTATAAAGATTTATTAATTCTATTTTGTTTCTTGGTGTAAAATTGCTTTTTATTATTATTTAAAATTACATACATATATGATTATTTTATTTGCTTATTTTTAAATGAAGATACCAGAAAGTGAAAGTTCGAAGTTCAGAGATATTTTAGATAGCTTTGTGTAATGTAAATATAATGTTTATTACAAATGTACGTTCTACAAATATACATACAAAAAAAAGACGTACTCAAAGTAATACGTTTAATCTTTTCAGTGAAATCCTTATCAGAATACACCCATTGGTGTACCCCCAAGATTATTTTTAGGAAAAAAAACAATATAAGGTACTGGCATCAGTCTTGGATATGACCCTAGTATTGGCTATTTTTAAATGTACTGTATTAGAAATATTTGTTGATATTTGATTACTACCATTTCTGAATATTAATCTATGTAGTACAATTTAACTGCTTACAGTGTGATTTGATGACAATCGGCCAATAGGTGTCAAAATGGTGGACATTTAACATTGTTTCAAATTTGATGATTCTTTCTTTAATATCTTTTGTGTCGTAGTAATGTTCTGTGGTCGTAGTAGGTACTTGTCATTTTGTAATCATTAGTAAGTGTCCATCCACTGCGTGCTCATTACTGGTTTTACGTTATCCATTACTGGAGAAAAAAGCATAAACAAAATAAAAGGCTATAATTTAAAAAACAAACTATATTTGCAAACTTTGGTAATTAAATTGATTAAATAAAGAGTTTTATTAGTAACATGAGTGCATGAGAATTACAAAAAAGAAGCCCGTTAATCACAAAAACAGTAAACCTTGGTCTTTTATCGGCCATAACCTTATTAAATAATTTGAGAAATATGATATCATTTTGAATTACAAATTAAATGTTTATGTTTTTTATTTATTTAAAATAAACCCCCAACCGATTTTCTTCGATTTTCGTAAACGATTAGACAATTAGACATGTTATTAAGTAGATCTATCACAAAAAATTACTTTTGTATTTTTTGTAATAAATCAGAAAACGTATTATGCGATTTACTAGAGAGTAGAAAGAGAAAGAATGTTATTTGAAAATACTAGAATGAACATATTACCTCTTTTTCTACTCTAGTATATCGCATAATACGTTCTCTGTTTCATTAATAAGTATAAAGTGATATAAAAAAATGTTGTTGATCTACTTATTAATATACGTATAATCTGAAAAAATTCGGTTAGTATCTATTTCATGCAGAAAAAAATAATAATAAAAATATAATTTTAAATATTCTAAGGAAGAACGTATATTAATCTACTAATATAGGTGATTCAGCACTGTCGTGCCAAACTTGAACGGTGCATCGAGAAAAATATTTTAAGCAAAAAACATTATATAAACATGTGTCCGGAAATTTGTCATGAGGGGGCTACAGCCCTCTAAAGATTTTATTAAAAATTAGTTTTTATTTAATATCTTGACAACCCATTGTGCTATAGTTATGAAATTTGATACAGGGTTTAGTATTAATAAGTGTTATCTATATCCAGTATCAACCAATAGTAATTTTGCCCAGGGTTGTATGGGCCTAGGAGGCCCGTCGATTTTTATCCAGTATTTTTTGTTCTTCAATTTTTTCCCGAGTTAAACATTTGAATAAGACTGTATGAGACAAAATACACTAAAATATACTTTGCTCATTTATTATAGGATAAACCGTTTACGAGCAATATCGATGCAAAAGAAAGCATGCAGAATTTTACTTAATACGGATGTTTCAAATTAAACAAAATAAATTTATATTCCTGTTCTTTGATTAAAAGTAAGAAAAAAGTTCATGTACATATATCACCTAATACGTGTCCTCTTAGACCTATAGCCAGTTCTATTAATGTTACAAATAATTTGCTAACATAACTAGAAAGTGATACTTAAAATGGCTATTTGTTGATAAGGATGAATTTTTGGAGGTATATTTTTATTATTTTTTTGTCTTATTTTTTATCATAGAACAAGAATATAAAAATATTTTGTTTAATTTGAAGCATCCGTATTAAGTAAAATTCTGCATCCTTTCTTTTGCATCCATATTTCTCGTAAACGGTTTATCCTATGATAAATGAGCAAAGTATATTTTTGTGTATTTTGTGCCATACAATCTTATTCAAATGTCTAATTTAGGAAAACATTAAAGAACAAAAAAATACTAGATAAAAATCGATGGGCCCACTGACCCCATACAGCCCTGATCTAAATTATAATTGCTTAATACTGGAAATCGATAAAACTTATTAATACTAAACCCTGTATCAAATTTCATAACTTTAGCATAATGGGGTCTCCAGATATTAAATAAAAACTAATTTTGAATAAAATCTTTGGAGGGCTGTAGCCCCCTTACGAAAAATTTTCGGACACATGTTCATATAATGTTTTTTGCTTAAAATATGCCTCTTAATTTACTGTTCAAGTTTGGCACGACAGCACTGAATCATCCTGTATATAGATAGAAATAATTTATTTAAACAAAAAAAAATAAAAATAAAGGATTAAATAAATAATTATTATTTAAATAATTGAAAAAGAATATATAAAACTAGTAACTAAACATACATAAAAAATTATTATTGTTCTACTTTATATAGTGTTCATGTATTGATGTCAAGTGCTGGCCAAGGATATTGAAATATTGATTTGAAATAGAAAATAGTTGAATAAATTTGTGGACAAAAATACTTTAAGAATTTATTATTCATTTTAATGGGTAAACTATTTTTAAAATATTCATTCGGATCTGCATTTAATTTTTTTAATTCTCGGAGTGCTTAGTAATATAAATAAAAAACTTTTGATTTTTTTAAAGACTGTTTAAACTAGATATATATATTATATATATTAATTTGCCTTGTACGATACGACCCCCCCCCCCCAACCTTATAATTCTCTTATGCTCGGTATTATAAAGAATTTGCACGTTTTGCTTCCAGCTAATGCTATCTACTGGGAATCAAATTGTTGTTACTGTATTTTATAGACCAGATATATTTTAATTTTCCTTGTACCATACGACATCCCCTCCCCCCACCCCTATAAATCTCTTATGCTCAGTATTATAAAAAATTTACACGTTTTGCTTCCAGCTAACGCTATCTACTGGGAGTCAAATTGTTGTGAAATTGCTCGATATTTTAAGGCAGGGGTAATAAATGTATAATAATTTAAATGCTGTGCATTTTATGAGGTACACTTGGCAGCACTTATTTTAAGTCGCTGATTTTGCTTATCGCGCATACGACAAGGTTATCATATATACGATTTCATTGGCTACATCTGTGAGTGGTTGTCATTTATATTGAATAGCTAGCAGATGGCATTAACTGAGAGCTAATTTGAATTTGCACTCAAGCAAATTCTTTATAATACCGAAGATTACAGTACCAATAGTAACTACTCACATTGTATTGTTAATATTATTATAAATATAGCATTTTATTCAAAATCTATATCCCTTTGCAAGTTTTAATTCTAAATCTGAAAAAGTATAAATAGTTTTATATAAATTTTAAATCTGATTCTGTATCTACTTACATATAATACATTTGTTCTAAAATATCAGTACGAACGATACGCAAAATATTTTAACATTAACACTTTATTATATTGAGTTGATTAACATCAAATCAAGCCAATCAAAAGTTTCACAAAAATATGAAATATATGCATACGCCAGACATTAAAATATAAAAACAGCATAAGATTTAATCTTACATTAGTTAAAAATAACATTCCCATTAGAGATGACTAAACAGATATAGTATAAGCGGTTGCAACAGTTGCTAATAATCATTAAAAATGTCATAACGTGGACGTTTTTTCCTCCAATATTTAATATTACATAAAGTCATATGACCGCGCATGCATGCACGTTTGTGCACCGTGCATGTTATACATACTTATTCAATGTTAAATATTTTTTTATTAATATCAATCATATCATTACACACCAAGTACATACATTAATATGTAGTATGTGCGCAATTCACGTATACCAGTAATTCATAAAGAGAACAGTAGTGGATTAAGGATAAAATATCTTCCAAGTAAATGCACAGTGCTTCTTCGTGCTAAATTCACCAAAGGTAGTTAATTATTGAACAATTAAAAAAAAAAACCGTCTTAAGATAAATTGCCTGGCATTTAATTTCTATACAATTTTATTAAAAAATATTAGTTCGAAATTTTTAATGACGTAAATATCAACATAAAAAAAAACAAATGATGATTTTTTTAAAGCAAATTGAGATAAATCTTTGTAAGGGAATATTTTACAACAAACTTTGTAGACCTATAATATAGGAAATTGAATGCTCTACAAAAAAGATTCTATAAAATTTTCACGTAACATGTGTCGTTCTTGACCCAACCAAGTTTCATTAAAATCGGTTCAGTGGTTCAAGAGTTGTGCGTGTGACAAGGATTCAGGGGACAGGCAGACACACATACACACACGGAACGAAAAGTGTTTGTCTTGACTTGAAACGAAAAGATCAAGTTAAAATTTTTAAAGCGAAGAACAAATTTTTTTTTCATTTTAAAACGATCATAAAGCTTCTCGTATATTCGATATAGCGAGAAAGCAAAAATTGCTTCCTAGGCCTTTAAACAAAATCAAATGTAAATTACATAATATTGAATTTAAACCAGATGGCATCAACCTTTTTTGTGAGTAGTGCCATCTATAATTTTTAAACTATCACAAACATCTACCAAGTACTTGCACAGAGCTTCCTCGAGCTAAATTCAGTAAAGGTAGTTTATTATTCAAAGAATTGTAAAAATACTGATAAAATATTGAGAATAACTGACATTTTTTTGATATTTTTTTTAAATATTAATTCAAAATCTTTCTTAATATGTGCCTGGTTATTATTATTATTATACACATACAAACGACATTTAATATGTCAATGTAAAAAACACGTGATCGAATCAATTAACAATGGTTTGAATTTTAGGAAGCAAAGGAAGATACATCTTAATATTTTATATTTATTTACATATTTTTGTAATAGAACATTTTACTACAAAAGTTGTATTAAGTTCTTTTTCATAGAAAATTTAATGTTTACAAAAATGATTCTATAAAATTTTCACATGACATACGTCGTTCATGAGATATTTTGAAGAAAAAAAAACTATTTTTGGGATATCACCTGAATATAGACGCAGCTAAAAAAATCAATTTTTATCAAAATTGGTTTAGTGGTTCATGAATAAGCGCCGTTATTTTGGTTTAACTATAACCGATGTAATAAAACCGGGTGTAAAAGTTTGTGTAGATGGCGCTTTATAACCGACATAACTCATCGGATTTAGTTATGCTATTCCTCTTGCTCTACAGGAATAGCATAAACCGGAATAGATCAGAAATAAAAATGCGTGTAAAATGCATATTAATCTATGTAGCCAACCTCAAATAATATAAGTATCTACGGAGTATAAGGATTTCATCGTAATGCACTTCGCATTAAGATTTGAAAAAGCGTCGTCACTTAAAATATGGTTAAAACACCTGAAACGAAGAGATGGAAAACAAAAGAAACGTGATTCGTGGGACATAAAAGAAAGGAAATATTTTTGAGATTTTTTGTTGGTACACCATCGAACTTATAGCGTATTTCAAATCGGAATTATAATTCCAACTGACGTCACTTATTCTCGTATGTGTAAACAGCACCATTTGAAACGGTTTTATTACATCGGTTATAGTTAAATCGGAATAACAGCGCTGTGTAAACGTACTCAATTACTCAATGATTCAGCGGACAAAGACACACACACAGACAAACAGACACGGAACGGAAAGTGTTTGTCTTGATCACATAGCTTCCCCCTATTTCTTTGGATGCGGCGAGGAAGCAAAAAAGTGAGATATTTTGTTCCAATAAGTAGCTACTCTAATATGAAAATTATAAAATCCATTCTCATGGACTGAATTTTTTTTTCACTTATCCTATTGAGTGGGATGTATTTAGCAAAGTCTCCAAAATGCAACAAAAAATATTATAGGATTGATTTTAACCCTTCAGTCACGATATATTTACGTTCAAAGTAAGTCGTTATCAGAACGCCCCACCCCCTGAAAAAATCTGAAAAAAATCCAGATTATAACTTTTAATTAGTACTTATACTGAAAATTATAATGAATACTACCAAAAAAAATTTGGACCCCCTTACCATAGTGTACTTTTTTTCACTTACCCAATTGAGGTTTCCTAAAATGCAACAAAAAATATCTCAGGATTTTTTGATTCAGTCACTATATATTTGTATTTCAATGTCGTTATCGAAGCGTCCCTCCTCTCTAATTTCTATATAAATATTTTTATAAATCGAAGTGAGAATGACAACGGAACCCTATCATGTGCGTGCCCAACACGCACTTGGTCGTTTTATTTCTAAAAAGCCCAATTTTTTCCTTCATTTTAGGTCATGCCAATGATTTTTTATATAAACAACTTGCAAAATGAGCATATGTATAATTTATTTAAGTAGGTAAGTACACTATAGAGAAAATCTGAGAAAAACACATAAAATAACAATTTTATTTAGATTGCAATTCATAAAAACATAGCATTAATATAATGCCTATATTATCATCAGTTAATTGAGCTTTTACCCGGAACACTAATGATTTTTTTGGTTAGGGCGTTGTTTCAAGTACGGTTCTGACTACTGTTCCAGTTCTGCTTTTATAAATTAGATAAATAAATAATTTCATAAGTATAAAAATGAATACAAATCCAATAAAGTGAATATTTTTCAATATTTTGCATATTTTATATTTCTAATAATATGTATATTGTTTATATTATTTTTTACTATATTGTATATTGCAGTGGTATGTGTATCATGTACCTATATAAAAACTTTAATAAATAAATATGGTACAATATTTCTACACCAATATTGGAAAAACCACCTACTGATCTTAATATTACCCCCAAGTACAGATACACAATGGATCAATAGAGATGCCCTATTTAAAATTGGAGCAGTACAGGGAATGTTCTGCTTTCAAAGTTTTCTACTATATATTCAAAATCTAGGACATTACAGTTAGTGCCCGAGTATTTTTTAATATTCTATTTTATTATTATATGCATTTTTAAATAGAAAATCAAAATCAAATAAGAAGAATTTATAACTGTTTTATTTAAAATTATTTTATTAAAATAAAGTATTAAATATTTTGATTTTTTGTGAAGAATAAGGAAATTAGTGAATAATTAATATTTTTTACTGTATTGCTTTTTGTAATTTTTTTACATTAATAATATAGTATAGTTTAATATAGTAACCAATATATTATTATGCATTTTTATAATAAAATAAATTAATTAAGGAAAATATAAAATACATTGTCGTTATCAAGCCAAATAATATAAGTTTAAAATTATATTCACGCTAATTTATTTTTTATACAATCAAATTAATTTGTTTCAATGTTTTATTTACATATATGTAAATTAAATATATAAAATAGTAGGTAGTAAAATTTAATTAATCAAAATCTTTATCATTTAATTATTGTTAGTGAGTTCATAATAATAATAAATAATAACACATAATAATAACACTTTGGTTATCGTAAAATAAATCAATAATGTAGGTTCGTTTATAAAAATACCTTATCATTTTTAATTGTTTTACCTATAGAGAAAAAATAAACAATATTTTTTTATAAATATAAAAATTGAAGACAACAATTATAATATTTTTTAAGCAGATATAACAATAGAAATACAAAATACATATTTGCAATAAGCAAACTAAAATGTTCTACACATATGACATCACGTAAAGGTGTCAAGTACAGCGAGTTTAGCTGTCACAGTAGAGTACATAGTTATATAATCGAGTTATAAAAAAGCCATGCTCACTCTGCTAAAAAGTGTTAACGCGTATGTACGAACATTGTTGTCGTGTTTATTGAAATGATAATAAGTGTTGAATTGAATAATTGTATGTAGTATAGCTATTTAAATAGAATATGTATTGTGGAGTAGATAATATGTGTATGTTTTATGTGAGCACACATTTGTTGTGAGGCAAGCAACAGAAACAAGGATGATGACGTGTGTGGAGGGGTTAATGTGTGTTGTGGTGAAGCGGGCAGACAGAGCGTGTGGGACAGTCGCAAATTGTAGCGGAGCCGAGTCGCGAGCCGATAGCGCACGATACTTGACCGATGTACGTTTGAGTTCCAAGATGGCGGCCGACTCGGGAATGGATACGTGCCCGTCGCCAGAGATCGCGGACTCCAGGAAACGGCCGCTGGACGGCGACATCGAAAACGGAGACAACAAGAGGTCTCACTTCAGTACAGGTACTGAGTGCGCGGTGACAGTGGTTGTGCGTTGAGAGACAGTGCCGGTGGTGGTGTGACCCATTGTTGGCGGTGGCCACGCGGCGGGGGCGGCGATCAATCGCAAGCAGTCCGAGGCACCTCCGCGGTGCGCCCTGCGAATGCCGCGGCCGCCGAGCGCGCTCACTGCACTGCGGGCATATGTTACGGCCGTTTCCAAAATTCAACAGTTCTTCTGTTTCATTTTGCCTAGAGATTGATGTGCGGGTTGCTGTCGCGACTCACACAAACTCATGTTAAATAATTCGGGCTCGTTTGACCTGGATAACTTGCTGTACGCATTGCCACTAGGTGAGTTGTCAATGTGCGACCGTCGTTTGTTCGCTCACCACATTATCAACTCCATCCAATCATCCGAGTGTCATCGTTCGTTCGCTGTTTGCTTCTCGCATCGGGCGCGCGCCCCCCTGTTAACCCATTAACCGTCGAGAGAGCGCGCGCGGGCGTCCGTGTGTTGCGTAACGCGTGCACGTGTCGCCGCCAACGTGACATCCCCACACTCGATACTGCACATTCATCGATCAGGCACTGTTCCTCATCGCTCATACGTCGCCAACACCGGTTCACCTTCAAGGGTATCCACGGTCGGCCTTCGCGAGCGTACGTGGCGCTCGTGCCCCAAAATCTGCTGCTGCTGCGTCACACGCGCGCTCCGTTTATTCGCGCTCATTACAAAAATCACACAACATGTCATAAAATCAATATACCAGCTACAGCTAAAATATCTACTGTTACACCTTTGACCTCAGCTCATATTTACGTATGTAACACGATTTTTACATGTGTACCACGTAAACAGGGGGTTTCAATCAAAAATAATAAAAACAAAACTATAACGATTTTTTTGTTTCACTTGTATTTCTGGGATGATATTTCAAATCTTACTGTCAATATTTTTAATATGATTTATTAGGGTTACATGGTTTAATCTATACGTTTTTATTATAGAATTATGTTAAATACAAATTCTAATTTGTTTTGTAACAATGGGATTTTGGAATTTTAATTTATTTGAAATAGAGGTGTTGTCAAGTCGTGAGAGAACGTTTTATTCCCGTCAATATCCCCGAAACGGTAATCAATACTAATAATTATTAATTTTCTAGATAAAAATAATACTTAATATGGTTTAATGTAGATATAAACCAAAATTCATTCATAATAACAACCCATCAAGACTGACCGTGGATATCTTGTTGTAGATTGTACATATAAACATATATTATATCAATAACACATGTTTAGTTGTAAAATCAGTGATTTTTATTAGCTCTTTTGGGATTCCACTTTATAACAGGTTCAGATGGAACGTACCACTTTAAAGTACTGGTCCCAAGTGTGGCCGCGGGGGCCATCATTGGCAAAGGAGGTGAGACAATCGCACAACTGCAGAAAGATACGGGTGCCAGAGTTAAGATGTCAAAATCCCATGACTTTTATCCAGGTACAGGTACAAATCTTTAATATTTTTATTACAAACAAAGCAGGTTTGGATTAATGTAACTAACGTAATTAACGCTACAGCAAAAAGATTTTAATAAGTATTAGACATATTACATTTGAAATAATTTCTTTGTAAATTTCAATTTTTGGCAAATTAAAAATAATTTTATATATGTTACAAAATTGATCCAACTCTGCTTCAAATTTTAAATATAAGTTTTCATTGTATCGATTATTTTCATAAATATTTGCAAAATAAATGCCAATTAATTTAATAGTGAAATAGAGATAATTTTAAGTACATTATTGTTCTTTTAACCTTGAATGATAACTAGTTAACTTCTTGATAAACTTATATGTATATACATATATTTATATTTTTCAATAATTTTACATTTTGACAAGCTTAAAATTACCTTTGTCTACAACAAAATAAATAAGTATTTTCTTGAAACATTAATATGCTTACAATAGTAATTAATACTGTTTTACTATTTTTGTAAATAATTTTCTCTTTTGAAAATATAGAATCATGCTAATTAGAATTTTTTGTAATTGAGTCATTTACATGAAATTAATTAAATACATCAAAGATAAAATTATATGAATAAATTAATAAATATTTATATGTGATAGCCTGTTCTGTTTTTAATGATTTTACATTAGTTTATTCTAAATTTCCAAGAACTATTATCTATATTAATTAATAATGTTGTCATTTTAAATGTTTCTTATCAGCTAGAAAAACTAAATATATATTGTATTGATTATTACTTGAATGATAAACTTAATGATTTTTGAATAAGTACTCTAGCACTTTAAATGCACTCTTTATTTTTGTTTATATATTTATTTTATTTAATATTTTTTAAACATTGTCAGCGTCATTCATATTCTATTTAGAAAGTTCCAAAAATGTGCATTTTATTTATGTCTGCAAATATGTATGTTATTACCATATTACCTAATAATGATTGTATATAATTATTACATAAAAATGTATATTCATTTTAAAATTAAATACTAGTATTCATGATAAAAAAGTACTGACTTATATCGATTATGTAAATATTTCATTGTAACGTAATCAGAGCCGGATTTACTCATAAGCAAAATAAGCAGTTGTTTAGGGCCCCAACTTAGTGGGGGGGGGCTCTCGATCCATCGAAACCTTGCGACTATGTCTCCAGAGAAGACTCGTGGATTTAACTATTTTTTTTATATATGTACATACAAATAGACAAACTTTGAAGTTTGCACTTGTAAAATTCAGAAAGAAAGCTTTGTGATTTATTTTGTTCTTAAATAATAAGAATCTTTTGTTAATTTTCGATACTTTAAAAAATAAATATCTTGAAAAATAATTTATGCAGAATTATTTAAATCTTTGATTTTAGAATTTGCTTAGCTTATTGTTAGGTTGAATTATTTCTGAGGTTAAGAGTCCCTCCTATGACTGCTTAGGGCCATTACAAATATAAATCAGGCCCTGGTAACGTTCCTTTTTCTAAATACTTTTTTTGCATTCCAAGAAAACATACATGAATTATTATTAAACTTACGATAGAAAAATATTATAAATAACACAAATTTTTTGATAAACATAAATGAATGTGTAATATAGCCAATGATTTTTAGGTACGACAGAACGAGTTTGTTTGATAACAGGGACAATCGATGCCATAATGGCTGTGCTTGATTTTATAATGGATAAAATTAAGGAAAAACCGGATCTCAGTAAACCATTAGGTGATTTTGATACCAAACCAACTGTTGAACGGGACAAACAGGTAAAAGACATATCAATCTGGAACTCGCGTTCTTAAACTAAAGATCGTACAAATATATTATGGTATAACGAATTATAAATAATTTTTATATTTTTAAGGTTAAAATTTTGGTGCCAAATTCAACTGCTGGTATGGTGATAGGAAAAGCTGGAAATTATATTAAACAAATTAAAGAAGAAACTGGTTCATATGTACAAATTTCTCAGAAAGCTAAAGATTTATCGTTACAGGAACGCTGTATTACAGTTATCGGTAAGTTGTTATTTATTTTATGTTAACTTAATTACCTATAATCAGACTAATATTAAATATAAATGTCTTTAAAATAAACCTATGTAGAATTTATTGATTTGTTTTAACCATGTATATAGATTGTATGTAACTATATTTATTGCTGTGAAGCTTATTTATTAATAACTTAATTAGAGGATTGGATATACATTAATGATCAAGTATATTTTAAGTGCCTGGAAATTATTATAGTACAAATGTATATGAGTTTGGAAATAGTATTAGCACTATATTTTTACTAAATTTTAGTCCCATTGAAATTTCCTGTATAAATCTGTCAAATTGACGTGTAGTAATAGTAAATTTAGTGTTAAGGAGATTGTTCTATGAACCAAATCCAAAATTAAATTCTAATAATTGTTTTATATGATAGATTAATATTATTGAAATTGAAATTTTTATTTTTGTCACGTCGTTATGAAAATATTAAATTTTGAAAATTGTCATTTTAGTATGATTAGTATAAGGAAACACCGTGCATTGTTGCTTTATATAGAAAAAATATACTTTTCTAACCAAGTTTAATTTTTGAAAAATAGTTTAAACAACTCGGAAAACAATTGTCGTCATATCAACAAAGTTATAAACACTTTTACCGCATTGTTTTTTTGTAACAATTAATTTTTGGTAACAGAATCACATATGATTATTACTAAAATCGAATAAGAGTTATAAATTTGGCAACGTTGTTTGATATTTGCTTGTATGTGTATCTGTGTAGTGGTGTTGAGCTGTGTTACGAGTTGAGTGCATTTGAAAAGAATAAATAGTAAATTAAAAAATGGGAAGTAATTATTTGAGCAGTTTTTTAAATATTCGGGCGGTTACATTGAGCAGTTATTAATTCATTTGGGCAGTATTAAACTTTTTGTGCGATAATTAAATCAATTGTGGCAGTAAAATGTAGCAAGTAATATACAAGATTTTAGTAAGTTATTTAATCTGAAAGTGGCAGTTAAAAACATACTCGAGCAGTAGATTAAATGGCCAGTACAATAATTATTTGAGTGGTAAAATAATTCAATTGGGCAGTTAAATAAATAGTTCGGCAGTTCGGTAAAAGCCAAGTTTACTTTTGGTTGAAAAAAGCAGCTTACATAACAAAGGCAAGGGGACCTGATCCCCCGCTGCACTGGTGTAACCAGAATATTTTTTGGGGGTAAGGAGCAATTTTTTTTATTGGGGTCATTCACATATAAGATATATTTTACAAATATATGATATGGAATAACCATCTGGTCCCCCGCTGGTTACAAAAATTCAGGGAGGCAGGACTCCTTGCCCCTCCCCCTGTGTTGTAACAAACAAGAGACCAAATGGTTACACAATATAATATATATGTAAAATATATATATTATATGTTAATGGCCTCCATAAAAAATCCCCCCCTCCTAAAAATCCCGGTCTTTTAATTATAAATAAAATAAATAAATAATTATTTTTAAACAAAAAATTATTTTTGATCATAAATTTTAAAAATTTAAGTTAAAATAAATAAATAATTTTAAATAAAATTACCCCCCCCCCCCCCCAAAAAAAAAAAAAAACAACAACCAGAATCCCCCGCCTTCATCTCCCTGAAAAAGTCGGTCCCGCATTGCCTTCTCAGAAAAAAATGGTTACCGCTTACCCCAATATTTATAACGGACCGATTCTGATTTAGTTACTGCTTACGTGTTACTGCCCAATCATTTATTTTACTTCCCAAAGTATTTATTCAACCACCCATTTCATAATATATTACCGCTCGTTTCCATTTTTTTACTGCTCACATTTTATCACCCAATATGTTATTGAACTTACCATTTTTATTTTAATACTGACCAAAACTGTAATATATTACCGCCCGTTTAAATCATAGCCTTAAAAAATGTTTTTGATGGAAAAATTTAGGTTGGTACCACTTTTATACTAGAGTCAAATGAGCGATTGAGAGCATCATTAATTACCTTTTTTTTTAAATAATGAAACGTATTATATATACATCAAAAACAAACTTTTTCATGTTTACATTAATTTTCTAATATATACCTACACTTGACTCATAATTACTAGAACAACCTTCTTAATAGTCAACATAATATAATCCTCATATTATTATTTAAATAAGAAATGATATTTATTATTGTAAAAATAATCTGCTGTGTAATTTTAAACATAAGGTTAAATAATTGTATAAGGTACTGTTACCAGTCCTGGATCATACCCCAATGTTGGACTCTTGTTTAATCAAATGTACTAAATTAGAAATATTTGTTGATATTTGATTACTGCAGACACTTAAGTAACTGTAAAACAGCTTAATTTGATGACAATTGACCAGTGGGTGTCAAAATGGCGGATATTTAATCTAATTATCAGAGCAATTTATTTATTAATTATTATATTATCATAACATCTGCTTTACATTCTTTAAAAAAAATTTATTTTTATTTTATAACTTATATCATTTTGTAATCATTAGCAAGTGTCCATCACTGGGTGCCCTTTACTAGTTTTACTTTATCTATTACTGAATAAAAAACATAAACAAATTAAACGGCTATAATTAAAAAAAAAAACTATATTTGTGGACTTTGGTAATTAAAATGATTTAATAAAGAAGTACTTGTTTTATTAGTAACATGAGTTCGTGAGAATTATAAAAAGAAGTCCATCAATCCCAAAAAACACCTTATTCTTAAAGACTGGTGCCAGTACCTTATATCCTTTATACTATTCAAACTAAAAATGTTATGTTTGTAGAAAAAATAATACAGAAATGTTAATAATTATACACTGAGTCTCGATAAGTCCAAATTCTTTAAAAGTCAAAGAAAATGTCCATATCTTTCTCTTCAGGCCTCAAAACCTCTATTTCTTGAGTATGAATTCTCTATAACTCAAACTAATTATGGTTTCCCTAGGAGGCATTTTTAATACATTCTTACCCTATAAACTTGAAGTTTTGTGACTTCTATAACTCAACAACGCATAACATAATCTCTCTAACTCAAAACCCTCTGTAAGTCAAACCCTTTACCTTGAACTAAATTTCTTTAAAATGTTGAAAAGGTTAAATAAATAAAACAATACATTTCAGGTGAGAAAGAAGCCAATAAAAGTGCATGCATGATGATCTTAGCTAAAGTAGTGGATGATCCGCAATCTGGTACATGTCTGAATGTATCGTACGCGGATGTTAGCGGCCCAGTGGCTAACTACAACCCAACAGGCTCGCCTTACGCGCAAGCGAGCACAGCCGCTAGTCAGTTTGGTTCAAGCACGGCAAGTCTTAGCGGTGCGTCAGCAGGTGGACTTATGCTCAATGGAGGCGGCGGGCTTAGTCTTAGTCTCAATCTAAGTGCTTCGGGTATGCAGAATGGAAACCCTGCGCTCACTGCAAACCTTCTTGAGCATATTAAGGTAATTTATACTGTATGTTTCACAATATCCGTGTCAAACTTTTTTCTACTATTCTACTTGAGGTAATATACAGGTAATCCTCGACTTACGACGGTTCACACTTACGACAAAATTTATTTTCTCCAATTTATTCCTTATTATCTTTAATGTACAATAATCCTCAAACACAAACCACAAAATAAATCAAATTCAACAATTAAAACAAATAACAACAATTAACAATTATTTGTCAACAATAGAAACTTTTTGAAAAAAAATCGTTTTTTATTTGTATTTATTTGCATAGATACTCAAAAATACATACAAATGCGATTCATTTCAGTATTGTATTTACCGCATTTGTATACGGTTTATATTTCTGATTGTACTTGAGTTGGATTTTGATATTTTTGAACAAAATTTTTTTTTTAAATCCCAAAAATGCTGAATAATAAAAGTGGAAAAATAAAAGAAGTTTTATAAATTTGAATTTTGTATCTAATAATATTTTTTTTTTTTTTTATGAAACTCGACTTACGACCTATGTCTAGGAAGTAAAGTCGAGAAATACCTGTATGTATATATGAAACTATAAAATTCCGGAAGCTACACATTTGTCTCTTTCAAATTTTTTTGCGATAACACTGTTAATTAATTAAACATTCTCAAATACATTAATACCTTGATCTGTACACATTGATTTCTTAGTATACTTTAGAATGACATCAGTCACTCATTTTGTCAACTACAATACTGCAATTCAAAATATCAGTTAAAAGTTCTTCAACCCGTTTAAACTGAACATGCACGAACGTGCATTTTTCTTTGATGTACCGACTCCAAGCGGATCGTAAATGTACGCGCACGAACATGCGCGGCACGCTTGATGTAACCGCACAAATATTATTTTGTTTCTTAAGAAACAAAACAATATTTAAATATTTATCGTTGACCTTTCATCAACCTTGGAAGGTTATGTTAAAAAGTTGCAATAGGATTAAAAAATATGTAGTTTCTAGAATCATATATGAACCAATCTCAAGTGGAACCGGAGATAAAAGTAACAAATAATTGTTATTAAACAAAAGTTGACATTATTAAATTTTAAATAGGTTACTTTACGGAACAGTGGATTCAGTGATTCTGTCACGTCAGAAATAGTCGCTGCGATGGGAGTATTAGCTAAATACGGTGTACTAGGAATGGGATTAGGTCTAGGGGCAGCTGCGCCTCAGCTCACTGCAGTGCCACAAGTTCCGGCTGCAGCAGCCGCAGCAGCGTACTTAGCTATGGAGCAAGCTACGGCGGCGGCAAGTTCTACCGGAGTATTCGGACCTATTGGTCAAGTCAGTTTAGGTATGATCGTTAATATTGATTTTCTCAACTGTTTTTTTGAATTAATTATTTTGACTTTTGAGTGGTGTTAGTATTACAAAAAGAATTTTTTATTTTGCCTGATTATAAATATAATTTAATATAATATATATTTAAGTAATCGTCACAAGAACAATGTTATCAATTATATAATTAGCAAATAAAAAATTCATAAATTATACTAACTTAACAGAAAACTTTTTCAAATCCGGACTGTCTCCTTCAACAGCGGGTACAACATCACCCACTCCACGCTCAAACCTTGAACGGTATGACGCTAGTGCGGCTTTTGATCCCTTTCGTGGCGGTTCATCAGCAGTTACTGCTGCAGCAGCTGCACCAATTTCACTAAACAACAATAGTTTTGGATTAGGTACTGCTGGACAACAATTAGCTGCATCGCAACTAAGCAAATCTCCAACACCGGCTGAACTAGGCGGTGCTCAACAAACCAACAGTAAAAATGTTGAAATACCTGAAGTCATTGTTGGAGCTATTTTAGGTAAATTTTAGTTGTTGAACAATTTATCCATATTTAATTCTTGTCGAGTGAAGTGGGGTAAGGGTAACCATGGGGTAAGTGTAAAACCACAGCTTATCATTCTTTAAATAAGCTTTATTTGTATTTCAGACCCATCACATATGTTTATTTATGTCTTTTTTGTTATAGTTAAAATTAAATAGCTAAATCTGACATAAAATTGTAATTAATTTTTATGGTTAAAAAAGAGGTTAAATTTTCACTCTGTGAGTGAGTGACATGGGTGACATGTTTGTATTTTTAAAGTTAACTGTAATTTTTTGTCAACAAACTAAATGCATAAAGATTTCGAATATATGATTCATTTTACTCTATTGTTAAAGTTTTTAATATGCCAGTCATGGTTACACTTACCCCAGCATTGTGGGGCAAATCTTAATAATTAATAAATAAAATAATATAAAAATAAATCATGTTTAAGTACCATTATGTGTTAATTTTTTTATGTTTTAACACGTATTTTTTAGTTTAACATGTTTTGTGTATTTCACAAAATACAAGGAGAGGTGTGCGAAAAAGTTTGTATCTTGAGTAAAATTTAAGATATTTTAATAATTTAAAATGTCCCAAATTCAGTGAAAATTGGAGTCTGGACATTTGCCCCATGTCTCTTTTAAAATACTTCATAAGGGTATAACAAGGCGAGGTTACACTTGCCCCAGACCACGGGGCAAGTGTAACCTCAAAACACAAAATTATTTGACTATATGTATTTTTTTTTTCAAAACAAAAATGCATATGGTTTTAAAGCCAATTAGTCCAAGTTTATGCACAAGAAATTTCAGAATTATACCCACAATAACAAGTTGACAATTTGAGATCAGTTGAACTATGCCAAAATCTGGTTATACTTACCCCACTAATTAAAATTAATACTGAATTTGACATTTCTGTGTAGGTCCTGGAGGTCGATCTTTAATTGAAATTCAACATATGAGTGGTGCCAACATTCAAATATCAAAGAAAGGTATATTTGCACCGGGCACTAGAAACCGCATTGTTACTATTACAGGTACTGCTAATTCAATTCAGACAGCGCATTATTTAATTGACCAACGGGTCTCTGAAGAAGAAGTAAAACGTGCACGTCACAATGCGCTCGGAACGCTCATGCAGTAGGTGCTTTACTTTAAATCATTTAAATGCAGTCAATGTTACAAATATTATAATAATGGTTCATTCGTCGTCATTGTTTTGCAAGTAATGTTTAAAACATATTCAAATTCGGGTTCATAAAATCAATATTAACCATTAAAGATTATCGACTGTTTCGAAGGTATTTGTAACATGTGTTGTGTTTTAAAAGTGTTATAAAGTCTATAACAGATATATTCATGAAAACATTGGTATAAATTTCATGTTTCAATATATTTATAATTTGTGTTAGCAAGATTATTTATATGTGTTTCTAAGTAAACATATTATACATATACAAGGTGCTCCATTTTAATTTCTCCAGTTCAGTATCTCAAAAACTAACTAAGATGGTAAAAAATGTTTTAGACAAAAGTTGTAGCATTTAATAATGCTATAAGTTTTTATAATTTATGGGGTTTAGTAATCTACGGAAAAAAATACGTAACTTTTGCAGGAAATATTTAGAAAACATCAATTTTTAATGATAATAAGGCTTAAAAAAGCTAAAAATTGATTGGTATTAAATGATTTTTAAATCATCAAATCATTTTCTTTCTCTTATTTCTTGCAAATTGAGTGATCTATTTGTAAAAAGTTTATTATTGATTGATTTGAATACTGTTGAAATTAGCGTAACTCAATGCGCACCATGGTCGAATTTGCACATCATAGCCCCTGAAAAGGGTTGTTTCAAAATAAAAAATTAAACCTTAATATTGTAAAAAATTAATGTTAAAGTTACATATTTTTTCCCATAGATAACGAATCTGCAATAAAAAATACAGATTACCATTTGAAAAAAAAGTTATCCCATTAAACCCCATAAATTATAAAAACTTATAGTATTATTAAATGTCCCCCTCAACTTTTGTCGGAAACATTTTTTACCATTTTGTTTAGTTTGAGATATTGACCTGGGGAAATTAAAATGGAGCACCCTATACGTTACTATAATACATATATGAATAATCTGTAACGGATATGTGATTATTTCTGTTATATGTTTCAGAGTTTAATTATGTTTTTTATAAAGAAAATTTATATAGTTTATAATGCTATACATTTATCTTCATAGTCAATTTATTTTTGTTGTTTTTACTATGTACAAATATTCATTATTTTGTTTTATCGAAAAGTATATATATTTATGATAATGATTTTATGAAAATTGTTAATTTTTAGTAAATATAAAAGAAATTGTTTTTATCATTGGAGTTGTTAATGTTTTTTATAAACTGTATTTTATAGTTTCGATCAGCATTGATTCGTATGACATTTATACACAGGGTGTCCTAACACTGTGTCAAAACTCAATATTTCATTTATTATAACAAATGGAAGAAAACTTTAAATGCAAAAGTTGTCAGGATAGACAAGAAGCAAATTTTAAAAATAGTTACATTTGTACAGGATATCCCATAAGTGTGTTACAAATAAAAGTTATATATTTTTTTTAAATACAAAGTATATTTTTTTATTAATAATCTAAAAATATTTTATTTTTTGGACATTGTGATATAAGCATGTGTGGGATTATACAGAGGAGTTTAGAAATTATGACTATTTTCGTAAGAAAATTGGAATATTTTCAACACCTTATAATTTTGGTATTACAACAAAAAAATTTGTTCTCTGCTAAAAGTAATTTTGGCATATGCTCTATTATTGCGATATTACATCAAACATTTACAAAATAGTATTCTTTGTACAAAAAGTCTGAACCTATTTTTTCAAAATTTTTAAATGCAACACATTTTTTAATTTCCTATTCAATTTTAAACACATTTTATAAACTATGTTAGGTATAGACCTAAATCCAGCCTTTAAGAAATGTGAAAATATAAAGGGTGTTGCATTTGAAACTTTTGACAACAAAATAGGTTCAGAGGTTTGATACATCCTGTACAAAGAGTACAGTATTGTAAATGTTTGATGTAATATCGCAATAATAGAGCATATATCAAAACTTTCTTTAGCAGAGGATAACATTTTTTGTTGTAATTAGAAAATTACAAAGTGTTGAAAATATTCCAATTTTCTTACAAAAATGGTCATAATTTCTAAACCGCTCAGTATAATCCCATACATGCTTTTATCAAAAATCCAGAAAAGTGAATACTTTTAGATTATCAATAAAAAGAATATACTTTTGTATTTAATTGATTTGTAATGTACTTATGAGACATCCTGTATAAATGTAACTATTTTCAAAATTTGCTGCTTGTCTATCCTGACAACTTTTGTATTTAAATTTTCCTTCAATTTGTTATAATAAATGAAATATTGAACTTTGACACAGTCTTGGGACACCTGTAGGTACATTATTATCATGTTCGTATTTCAACTCATTTTAATGTAATGTATGCCATTATAATCACATGATGATACTTCTATTAGGTGTTTATAATTGACTGAAAATTATTTTTAATCAAGATAAAAATTATAAAAAAAAAACAATGATCACATGGTATTTGAGAGAACACTGGATGTTAGTAGTTTAGATTTAACACTGTGCCTTGGCAGCACAGGTTTGAGTGGCACAATGGTTCGTATGAATTGAGTAAACGTTCAAGGTACTCATATATATGTTTATTAGGAGAATTGTTTAAACTTTAATAATATATTATATGCACATGTTTTAAATGAAATGCTCTAATACTTAAATGTGAATGATGCTTGACGTTTCTACTGCTCTATTTTAATAGATTCTGGGTAAAGATGTGGTGATGTGATAATTATATCGGTTAGCAACAGTTGTGCTCCGATGTGATAGTCTTAAAATGAGTAGTAGAGTGTATTGTTTCAAGTTACTTTATTATTTACATACAGCTCACTAAACAATGGTAATCAGAATATCTATTTCCAAATTCTCGTCTTTCTCGAACAGATTCTATATTTTTCTAAATCTAATATACTAACAACGATTTGTTATAGAAGCTCGTATGTGCATTTCATTTAAATGTACTAAAATTTTAAAGCGTTTACTTGAATTATTCGTACTTGTCCAATATTTATTTCTTTGTTCATATTACTATTATGACAAAATATATTTAAAAATAAACGGTATATTTTTTTTTAGATAAAATTATATATATTATACTTTAGAAATAAATTTATAAATATGAAAATTATAGATCTATATGAAAAAAAATAAGTGTAAGTGTAAACTAAATATATATTATATATATAAAATGTTGTTATCGCATGTTGTTAAATACAAAAGTTGTTGATTACTGTTTCAAGTGAACATTGTCCGCTTTGTACTGTTTGCTAACAACAGATGTATCGTTCCACTGTTATTACATAATGTGCACCTCTCGAGTCCATAGTACAAAGTGTTTGTACACTGATGATTCCAAAGGAGATAAAGGAGACTGCTTTATTCTGTTGTTAGCAATAGTACCGCAGGACTGTAGGGTTTACTCATTTTAAATCATTTTGATGTAACACATGCCTTTTATGTTTGCAAAAAATTGTACATGAGGACTCGTTGAAAATAATTTTTTTTAAATCACTGCATATTTTTCTTTTTTTATTTAAATATGAAAAATTATTTCCAACTAAATGTCCTTACTGGGTACCTTATAGATTCTTAATATATCAAATAATATATAAATAAATATATATATATACATAAAGATATAATGTTATGTCAAAGTAAAAAGATTCTATTGAAAACATTAATGTTCTGTGATATTCACATTCACACGTAAACACATGATTCTGTATACATAAGCGAGCTTGACTATCTGTCAGAAATAGTAATTGCTGTACTATTTAATAATATATGAAAACAAATCTGTAAGTCTGTTGTAGTGATGTTGCTTAATGTCCCCAATTACTAATCATGCAATGTCGTTGAGCACTTAACACTAATTCTTTAAATATTCTGTTTAACTCAAGTGTTATTGTAATGTTGTACTTGTAGTTAGAACGACACGATTTTGTTAAAGAGCAAATGGCAGATAGGCAGCTTGTAAAAATTATCATATTTCACGAAGCGTTGTTTTCATGTGTTCCATGTTATCGTTACAAAACAACTATACTTATAATAGCATACTATTAAGGAGGAATGGGACATACAATTGGAGACAGAAGTAGCTAAATTTTAAAATTCACAAATATCTGCTTTGTAAGTTTTGTAATAGAAATTATAAATGACACAAGTTATAGTTAGAGTCGTTTACTTATATATATGAAGCTAATTTTCCTTCCCCAATGACTATTTTGGTTAAATTTGTAAAAAAAAAAATGTAATCATGTATTATAAATACAACAATTATTGAAATTAATCATTATTATTAACGTAAATATATAATATCAGTTTTAGTAACGACATAAACATTTTCAAGTTGGTAAATACAACTGTCAAACAATAATAAAATAATCATCATATTCTATTCACATTTAATTACACTATGTACTAAACTTCTCTCTAATTTTCTGTAAGAAACATAAAATATGATCTAATTATAAAAAACAAAGATCTCTCATAATTGATTTGCAAAAAAATACATTGTTGCAAAATATTTGTGGAGCGGGAAATTTAAAATTTTGTTGTATAATTAATTTCTCGAAAACGGTTTGGTGAATACTAATGATATTTTGCATAAAAGTTCAACTAATCAAATACTATACTCCCCCAAAAAATTGGACAATCGGTATCTTTTTATCAAAAAAAAAAGGTTGAAAAATATCAGTTTTCCATAAGAACACATGTTAAATTGAAATCAATATATTTCCTAAAATCAATTTAATATTTTGTTTATTGCATCAGAATGCTAATGAGAACATTCTTGCCAATTTTTATGCATTTGGTAATATTTTGATAGTACTCCCATTCCTATTTAATTAATTATTAGTAATTTCTCACAGGTTTTATTAATTTCAGCTGTTCAGCGGTACACAAATACATTTGTAGAATTGTTATTAGATTGATTAATGTTTATAACTGGCACTAGCTTGAGTACAAAATAAGAACACATGAAAATGACGCAATGTACACTTTGCATTGTAATTCAAAATTAAATTTAAGTAAAATTACTAACAAAAGGGTAAACAGTTTGTGTGCCCGATGTTTATACCAGCTTGCCATTTATGTGCAACAAACGTTACGTAAGTCAGAAATCGTTACCTGTTACTACTGTTGATCTGTTAGTTTGCAACTTGAAAATGATGTGGTGCAATATTAAAGATGTGGAATTACAGTATATAATATTGTTTTAAGTTAATGTTCACTTACTTGGGTTCTATGGTGTAGGCAATCATTTATATACATTATAAACAAAACACTTTTATATCTCACTGTTGTTTTGCATTTACAAATTGGTGCAAGTGTTTACCATAATATGATCGCACGAGCTATACATCACACATCCATTGCATAAATAAACTGTGATTCACTGTCGAGCCAATATGTAAATGTACAGACAACGCTACGGCCTGATAGCTGCTCATTATAAGTTACCATTTGGGGAAAGTCGGCCGGAGCGTCGCGAGCAGATGTGAGCAATTGTTAATATTAATCGCTGGCGATTCATCTATCTAAGTCACTGGTTTTGTTGATAGTTTTGCCCGCGACGGTCCGATACACGAATTGTACAGTTATTAGTCGAAAATTATTTTGTTTTGTACAGTAACATATCGTAAGAGAAGTGAGTTAAGTTTATATTTCAAAGTTTGGTGACACGGGTTTGTTTTAGATAATTTTAAACCTAAATAGTTGTCTATTATTTTTAATACACAAAGATAATGTGTGCTATGGTTTACTTTAAAAATAAATAATATTTATACAATCATAATATAAAATATACAAATCATTATTTTATATTATGGTTGTTTGAAATTAGATTGTTAATAACTGTAATACCATAAGCTAGTAACTGATGTATTCATCACGCATTGTCAATACCACACGTTTATTGTACTCAATAAATCTCCCATAGTGCCATCAATAGCAATTGTCTTTTTATTCTCATCCTCGTTAAACATATTTCAGATACGGTGTAAAAAATAATGGGTGTGTGACTATGTCGGGATGCACAGTCGAGGGAATGACGTGAAAACGTAGCAGTCAGGTTAAATAAAACTCAGACAAGTATTGTATAATATAGTTATTTCTAATGATTTTTACGAACATAAAAACAATTAAATATTTAATATTTACAAGCAAAATCGTGGGAATACGAAATATACTTTTTATTTTTTTATTGAATTTAAAAAACTTTAATCAAAAAATTAAGAAAGTTACTGCGTAGAAAATATATTCTAATATACTGTTATTTTTTTTTCAATTCAATTAATATTTACAAGCGCAATCATGGAAATACAAAATGTAATTTTTTGTTGTTTTTTTATAATATTAAATTTATCATTCATTAAAACTGGTTAAATATTTTAATTTTTACTTGTACCTCGTAGATTGATCTATAATTTGAGACTAAAACCCGCGTGGTAGCTGCTCTGAGTGTCAAAATACACTGATTTTAAATTTACGCTAGGGCGCAAACTGATCTCAGCATGTTACATCAAGTTTCTGAAACGTCCACCCAGTATCTGGCCTGAAACTGTAGACGTTATACATGTCAAAAAATTAAAAATGTTACTGCATAGAGAATATATTCAAATATTTATAATGTAATGATATTTTTGTTTCATTTAAGTTAATTAATATTTACAAGCAAAATCATGGAAATGCAAAAAAAAATTTTTTTTTATAATAAGTTTTTCACTCATTAAAACTGGTTAAATGTTTTGAATTGTATTTGTATCAAGTAGATCTAATCAAGATCTATAATTTGGGACCAAAACCCACGTGGTATTGAGATATACTGATTATAAATTTTTGCTAGCATACAAACTGATCTCAGCACGTTCTGAAATGCCCACCCGGTATCTGGAGTAAAACATTAGACGTTATTCACGTCAAAAATAAAAATAATTTATTTTAGGTGTTTTTTAATCTCTAGTTGATAATACTGACCTGTAGATACAAAACTCTTCTAACCGGTTATCTAATATTTATTTTTAATTAATACAGGAAATAAAAACTTGTTTCAATCAAGGACTATATTTTCTATTTTTATAAAACTTGCCACCTCTAAAAGCATATTAATGATTATTAAAGAGCTGAATAAATAAATATAATTAAAGTATTATGAAATAGATAATTTAAAAAGGTAAATTTTTGTTATTGATGAATTTTTCCCAATATTAATTTTATGATTTAATATCAAATAAATAATAACAATCAAATTTACTGAAATAATTATTTATTGAAGCTGTACTACATTATAATTGTACAAATATTTTTTCTCAAAAATATTAAAAAGAAATAAACAATACATAATTATTTTTCACAGGCCGAACCCTACACGTTATAATATAATTAATCATCAACACGCCAACCTTAAATACACCAAATATATAAAATACATTTCTAAAAACACTCACTATCCTTTTCTCAATTATAAAATATCCTTTTCTCATACAATTTTTAAAACTTAACATAACCAATATTATATTTTTTCATTTATTCCAAATATTTAAATCCAAACACTTCTTCTCACTTCCGCATTCATTCCATATTAAATAATAAGAACTTAAAACTAACGACATGTAAAATGGCAAATGTGGTTTTGGATATGACTAACATGTTGAAGACTACAATTAAAAACCTACTGTTGTGTATAATCTATGGCTTATTATTTGAGTATGTAGACAATTATTGTATAAGGTAATATTCAATATAGCGCAGCTTGCTACGTTAGTAATGTGTAATTCGTCAACTGCTTCAAAACGATAAACAGTAAAAACAACAAAACACTGCCGCCAGCGGCCTCAATTAAATATTAATTTTTTATAATTACACAAGTAACCAAATCACTAATTTCTTTATACAGGGTGTTCAACATAAGCGTGAAATGCATGGGGATTTCCTAAATGGTAAGAGATACAGATTCGGTTAAATGAGATGAATTATTTGTAAGGAATATTAATAATTCTATGTGGTTTAGGTGGTATACCCAAAAATCTGAAAATTCTTTAAATGGCTATAACGTTTTTTGTCAAAGCAGATATGTGATAGGTAGTAGGTAGGTTTATAAATATCACTAGTATTTAGTACTTGGACTTATTTTCGAAAATAAATATGACAAGTGACATATCGTTGTAATGTAGTAAACCCATAAGAAAATAAAGTTAGGGCTTGTAACTCGAAACTAAAAGTGAAATAAAAATTCTAAATACACCAACCAATTCCACACAAAAAATGCTTTAAGAAACCGCAAACAAAAAGTACCTATCTACTTTGACAAAAAAGTTAGCCATTTTAAAAAAATTCAAATTTTTGGCTATACTGCCTAAACCACATACAATTATTATTTTTTGATGTAGTAATACTCACCTCTTCCTTACAAATAATTTATCTCGTTTAACCGAATCTGTATCTCTTATCATTTAGGAAATCCCTATGTATTTCACACTTATCTATTATATATATTATAACCATATATTATTATATAATATATAAATTTCAAAATAAAAATAATTTTATAAGTAAATATAAATAGAAAGCTGCACTTAATGTAAACAGTATTTTGTACTTTTTATAAACAAGAACACCATTATCTCACCAAGTAATAATGAAAACTTATGTGTACAGGGCTGCACCGATCTGTTTAAGAGAACCATTACATAATACATACACTTAACGGAGAGCTGAGTTTAATAATATAATATGAAAGCATTCGATTGAATCAGAAGTAACAACCCTGTATTAAACATATCCATTTTCAAATTACTCAATACATTTGCAGCCTGCGTGTCACAAAACAAGGTACTCATTGACACACAAGCCTCCAATGCAAGGTTTACTTAGTAGCTTCAGGGGGGCAGTCAGGCTGGCTACTTGGGTGAGCGGCCCGGAATGCAGGGTGGTTTTCCAATTCACGATCGATGCGAAGTATTATCGGAAACGGTCTCAAATCTACATGGAACCTGCGTGCGTTGAATACCTGTGGAATCAAACAGCAATCTGCTAAGGTTAAATCATCTCCGACACAATATTTTCCCGCCGATGCACTGAGAAGACGTTCAACAGCACGGAATCCACGGTTGATCCAGTGTTGAGCCCATTCTTTCTTCTTTTCTTCTCCAACATATATTAGTACAATGAGATTCTGTAATGGTTGAATACCAGAAGCAATCACTTCACAGATTTCACGTACTTTAGCCCGTTTTACGACGTCATGTGGCATTAATGGTCGTTGGGGCCGTGTTTCTTCTAAATAATGCATTATATTCAATGATTCCACTAAAGTATGGCCATCAATATGAAGCGCTGGAACTTGTTCCATAGGGTTAACTTCACGGTATTCATTACAATGCTGTTCACCACCTCCTTTGATTAACGATACTGGTTTAATATCGTATGGAATCTCTTTTAAATTTAATGCTGTGAAAAAATACATAAATTAAACATGACCGTTGTGTTTCAGTTTTGTATTCATAACATAATTACCAATTCGAACTCTCCAAGCACAAGAACTCCTCCAGTACGAGTATAAAACCGGCTGTAAATACAATAGTTGTTATGTTATAAATGTCAAGGTGATAAAAAATATACACAAAAGTTAAAATTACAGATTATAAGACGAAATGATCAAAAAACTAAATAAAGAGTAATATTACAAGCATACGCATAAATATTAAAAAAAAAATCAATCAACAAAAATATTTTAGTTCCGCGAAAATAACAAAAAAAACTCGTATTAATGAATTAAAGGTTACTTAAAATTAAACTCAGCTTACCTTATTAATGCCAGCCATACTAAGGTTATATTTTGAGTAAAAAATTTTGGAAATGAAAGGAAAGTCTATTTAAAATTCACGGATTTTATAAAACTCAATAAAACACAGATTTTATAAAAACAAAGAACCGTACAAGCGTAGGGAAGCTGCCGGTCGAAAAATTACGAACATAAACGACAAGCAACGGAAAAACGAATACGAATGATCGCGATTGGTTAAAAATCGAGATTTTATGTTCCTTGTTATCTAGCAGGGCCTTGCCATTCAAATTGGATTTATTAGGTGACATTGATTAGTTTTCGTGCCTTTCGGATGAGGACGCCACTAGACTGTAAATAATACCAGTGATACCAGTGTTTGAAACTCGGATTAATTACAATTTTGTAATAATGCGCAAGTGGCGGCAAGCGCAAGTTTATATATGTTGACCGCGTTGACGGTGTTGACCATTTTCTTTGATTTTCTTTTAAAAGTTAAATTGTTGAACACATATCTTGTGTTGTATGTGAATTATCTGCGAGTGTCAGTAAATAATATTAAAAGACAAACAAGGTAGAAAACCTTATACATATGTACATAAATTATACATCTTTGTTAATATGTTATTTTTAAGTATTTTTTAAACCGATGTCACAGAAAATACAGACATTTACAAATTAATTTATGCTTTTATGATACCTATGTATGCATACAAGAATTTTCGAAAAGTAAGTACTGTTGTACTGTACAATTATCTATTTATTATAGCCTTCGAGCATATACCTACTAGAGGCAGCCTTGCCGCTCGGCCGTGCAAAACAAGCGTGCGAGAGAGAAAGCGCGAATAAGTTTACATCCTTTCTCTCTCGCTCCGCGTGCTGAATTCGGCGAGCGAAAGAGAAAGATTGTAGACTTATTCGCGCTTTCTTTCTCGCACGCTTGTTCGCACGGCGGACGGAAAGGCTGCCTCTAGTAGGTATATGCTCGAAGATTATAGCTATAAATTTAGTTCTTGTGCTCTCCGTAAGATGGCGACACCATTTCTATTAATAAATTTAACGTGGGATTGTCCCTTCTTTCTTTAGTATATTCTTTGTTATCTTGTCAAAGGGTGCAGCCCGTGCAGCCGATGCAGCTGTAAAATAATACCATATATTTAAACATACGTGTATTTAATATATCGTTCACTTATTGATAAAAATGTTCAAAAAAATTACACAATAACAACTTTAAAAATTAATTTATCTTACAATTTTTCTTTCTATTCTAGATTCAATAAAAGTTATAGTAAATAAGCATAAAGGCTGTAGCCGGGTAGCAATGTAAAATCGGCCTCAACACGGATTTGGCTAATTTTTATTGTGAATGCTGCTCTTTATGTGAGCATTCTTATGCCCAATTATTAGCCTCCAAAAGTTGATAGTTTTTGAAAAAAAAATTATTTTTAATTTTTCAAAAATATTTTTTTTTTAATAATTTTTTTTTTGGATTAAGTTCAAACTATGGTACAATGTAAAAGTTGAAAAGGTGCATATCAGGTAATATTTTCAAAAAGCTGCGCACACTCTATCAAGTAAAAAAAAAATTGAAATTTTGAAAAAAAAAATTTTTATGGTTGTGGTTGAGCGACAACTTCAGATATTTCATGAAATAATCTTCATACTTTAGTATTACACCCTACAAAGTCTGAAAAGAATCGAAGTGGTAGAACATACTTAAAAAAAATTAAAATCATTGGAAGTCAATATTTACATGTACAAATGCTATAGAAATAATGTAATATAAAAATAATATAAAAATGATATAAAAACAGTTATTTAAATAAAATAAACTCGAAATATTCAATAAAAACGCTTCTGTCTCTCACTGCCCGTTTGTCTTACCGTCTTGAACATACATACATTTCTTATGGTGATATACACATTACACATATAGTCTAGGCTACTTTACACGAAATAGTTTCTTGAAATAATTCATATAACAAAGCTATTTCAATATACTTTTTTTTCGTTGTTGGATTTCACTGGAAGAGGGGGTAGGTGCAAATATTTAATTTAATATAAGGGTAGTAAAACTACACGATGGATCACTAAATGTATAATTTTGTATTTAAATAATATTAATATAAATGTATAATAAAATAATATAATGCAATATAATAAAATATAAGGGATGCTTAGGCGCCCCTATAAAACCCTTGTACTTAAAAACGAATAATTTTGTTATTTTACATAATTCCACCTCACTTATTATTTTAAAGTTAAAGAAATACAATAAGAACAGTTGGTTTTAGATACTAGGTACATAGAAAGGGTTTAAATTGTATTTTGGGGAGAAAGAAGGCAAATTTTAAATTTCATATAAGGGTAGCATACAACAATTAAATATGTTAACTTTGTTCAAAAGCCTGCCAAAAATAAGAAAATTATTGTTTGGACGCCATATTGGTCGCCATCTTTCATATTGAACTTCCGGTCAATGTTTCGGCTTGGTAACAGGGATTTTCGGATTCAGCAGGGCCAAAATACTCTCAATAGCTTTGTTTGCAAAATGTTATACGAAGTACTTCAAGAAACTCAATTTCATGTAGTGGCTTGGACTAAATGTGTATATCACCATAAGAAATGTATGTATGTTCAAGACGGTAAGACAAACGGGTAGTGGGAGATAGAAGCGTTTTTATTGAATATTTCGAGTTAATTTTATTTAAATAACTGTTTTTATATCATTCTTATATTATTTTTATATTACATTATTTCTATAGCATTTGTACATGTAAATATTGACTTCCAATGATTTTAATTTTTTTTAAGTATGTTCTACCACTTCGATTTTTTTCAGACTTTGTAGGGTGTAATACAAAGGTATGAAGATTATTTCATGAAATATCTGAAGTTGTCGCTCAACCACAACCAAAAAAAATTTTTTTTTCAAAATTAAAAAAAAAATTTTTTATATGATAGAGTATGCGCAGCTTCTTGAAAATATTACCTGATATACACCTTTTCAACTTCTACATTGTACCATAGTTTGAACTTAATCCAAAAAAAAATTTCTTAAAAAAAAAATATTTTTTAAAAATTGAAAATAATTTTTTTTTCAAAAACTATCAACTTTTGGAGGCTAATAATTGGGCATAAGAATGCTCACATAAAGAGCAACATTCACAATAAAAATTAGCCAAATCCGTGTTGAGACCGATTTTACATTGCTACCCGGCTACAGCCTTTATAATTAATACACGTTGCACGTTGTCATTTTGGATATTATCTGACCTCCAAACCCAAAACCGTATCCGAAATAATTAGATTCTGACCTCTAAAATATTTGACCTACGAAACTAAAACCGCAACCAAAATAACTATTTCGGACAGTTTCCTACAAACCACAGAACAAACTGGGGGCAAAAACAAATATAAAATTCATATCCTAAACCGTATCATATTTATTGTTCTGTGACCGTATCCAATTCAAAACCGAAACGACCGAAACTAAAAAAAATATTTCTCTATTCCTATCCATATCTGAAAAAACCCACAAAAAATTATCCCTATACATATATGTATCTATAACTGATGTATCAATACGGTTTGTCATCCAGCTTCGACAATTTTAATCAAGGATAATAAATTTATTACTAATTAAATTAGTATATTGTTTCCTATAAGGCAAAGTAGCGTTTATTATAAAATGTATAATGGCATTTATAGTTCAATAAGATTAGCATGAAATTAACTGATATAGGGATAGGGTGACCAGGTCTCCGGTTTTGACCCGGAGTCTCAGGGTTTGCACACTGGATCTCCGGACTCAGGGTTTGGGTGCAATTTCTCCGGGTTTTGCAAAAAATGATGACGACTAAAAAAAAAGGTCGCCAAAAATAGAGCAGGGGACATAACAGTGTAGATTATGGTAACAAATTTTATGAAAAAAAAAGAATAATAAAAAAAAGATAAGATAAAATAAAAAAGGGGTCTTTATTTGCATCTCAGGATTTACCAAAACTAAAATCTGGTCACCCTATATAGGGAACTAATTCGGACCAAAATAATTTTTGGTGGAAACGTTCTACTAGTGTCCCTGATCATCCCACAAAAAGTCCGAGCTGATCCAAGTTGTGCTACCGCCGCCATCTTGAAAAAATGGCGGACGGGTTACATTTTTTCATAGTTTTTCGAGTTTTTCTGTGAAACCGTTCATTTTACGAATACGGTGCAAATGACTTTTTTGTAGAGCATAAAATTTTCTTTAAAATAAGTCCAAGTTTGTTAATATCGGTTTAAAAGTAACACTAGTTTTTTTAAATCATAGAAAACAGAGAAAATAATTTTTCGTATTATTTTCAACTTGATTTTCGATGCTATTATGAAAATTTTATATAGAATACTAGCTGCTACCCGCGACTTCGCTCGCGTAAATTTTGTAACCCCCATCTTAATGATATTTTTTCCGCCGGATCGAGTGAAGCTAATTACAACCACTCATATGTAAGAGTGTGAAATATAAATTTTTTCTATATTTTAGTTTTCATTCATTATGCAAAATCGCAAATATCTCGACTGCTATGCGAGATAGGTTTTTTCTTCTTCTATATACCCCATGTATAAATACCCGACCCCTGTGGTATTTTTCCCGCCGGATCTAATAAAATTAATTACAACCCTTCATATGTAACAGGGGGTGAAATGTTTATTACTAAAAAAAAATTCCCATACAAATTTTTCAACCCTTTTGCAATCCCTTAAGGGTTGAATTTTCGGGATACGAAGTAGCCTATGTTCTTCCTCGGGATGCAAGATATCTTACTACCAAATTTCATCAAGATCGGTAAAGCGGTTTAGTCGTGAACAGGTAAAAAATAGACAGACTGAGATACACTTTCGCATTTATATTATAAGTCTTGACTTCTATGTAAGATAAGGGGTTGTTTTGTCCCGCTAATAACCCCTCTGCCGTAGTATTTTTCTCGCCAGATCGAATGTAACCAATTACAACCCTTCATATGTGACAGGGGGTGAAATATTAAATTTTTCTTATTTTTAGTTTTCTTCCATTATACAAAATCGTAAATATCTTGGTTCCTATACGAGATTGAGGGTTGTTTTCCCCGTAAAACCTCCATTCCCGTAGTATTTTTCCCGCCGGATCGAATAAAACCAATTACAACCCTTCATATGTAACGGGGGGTAAAATATTAATTACTAAAAAAAATCAAAATTTTTCCACCCTCTTGCAATTTCTTAGGGGTTGCATTTTCGAGATATGAAGTAGCCTATATCCGTCCTTGGGATGCAAGCTATCTTACTGCCAAATTTCATCAAGATCGGTTCAGCGGTTTAGCCGTGAAAAGGTAACAGACAGACAGAGAGACAGACAAACACACTTTCGCATTTATAATATTAGTATGGATTTATTAATATTATATACCTACCTATATTTTGTATTAAAATTGATGAACCTTTTTTAAATCAAATATAGTTGTAAATTGAATTAACTTTGTCACTTTTAGATGCACGATGTTCAGATCACAGAGACAGATATACAAATTCATACAACAATTAAACAAAATATCATTTAAAATTACGACAATGTTAATTATTAATTAAATAAAATCTTCTAATATTTATACAATTAATACAATAAAATACCTATGTGGGTAAAAATATTGATATATCAATAACTTTAAGTTTTAAATTTTAATGTATTACCTATGTTATGCCGAATATTAGTCATTCGAATGCTGTGATTGTTTGTCTTCAATTTTTTTGACAAATTTATGTACGATAATTTTAATTATTTATTACTTTAGAGTTGTGCATATTTTTCATTCGTTATGTTCTTTATATTTCTTTTTTGTCATATTTTATTCTTCATATAAAACACATTTACTTCAAAATTTTAAATGACTGACATTTAAAAATAATCAATAAAATAAAATGTATCCATAGTTACGACATTTGCAATTAATTTAGTAAATGCTTAAAGCGCATTATATGTAAACGTATTTTGTTTATTTTCTCCTCTTTAACATATCTTTTTCAAAAATCAGACACGGGTTCATGGTTGTCAATTAACCAAAGTATTTAAAAAAAATTAAAAAAATCTAAAATCGATTTTCGTTTTGATAGTTTTTTACATCAAAACTTTTTTTTTCCTTTTTTTTTCATTTTTTTTAAATCTGAAATTTGAACCTTACATTATATTGCCCAAGGAATATAAAAAAAATAATAAAAAAATTGTAACTTTTTTTTTGAAAAATTGGGGGCCCCTTGTCACTCCATTTATGAACTTTTTCAAAAAAGGCCCACTAGTTGTTATTTTTTACCCCCAAGGAATATATATACCAAATTTCAAGGTTCTCCGATGAGTGGAAATGGTCAAAAAAATGATTATCAGTGAGTGAGGACACTTCGTTATATATAGTAGATTTATGAAACATCATATATTTGTGCGTATAATAAGACCAAAAACATGAAGATTAGAGATTAGTATATAATGGTAAAGGATTGAGGGTTAATATTCTTAACCCCTACATTAGTGTATATCAGAACAAGATATCTTCTTACTACAGAATTGATGTAAAATGTTCAAATTATTATGATATTCCATTAAATATAATAGATCAAGATCCCAGGGCCCCCAGACGTTACTTATTTTCTCACAAATAATATGTATGGGATAAAGTAGTGTTAGTACGTATTTTGAGTGTGTGCATACCTGCTAGGTTGGGTCGACGGCCAATTCATAGGTACCAGGATCTAAAGGTAGGTAAAAACAGTACTCACTTTTCTTAAAGTCTCAGTGCTGATTTTTACATATATTTTAGAGAATATTGTTAAAAATTAATAACCATTACTACCAGACACTTTCCGTCGACGCTAACTCTTACCAGACGCTTTAAAGCTCCAAAAAAAATAATGTAACTTTACTTATAATCTCTAACTATTTCAATACTTTTGGTCAGCAGCCAGACCAATTGGAGGGGCCAAACATCCCCCCAGACACACATAAAGTGTCGTTATGCGTATGAGCGCGAGGTCATTATTCGTACGCTTGAGTGTGAGAGAGATATCTATGTGCATGAAAAAAATAGTAGTTAGCTGAATTTTTGTATACACCTTCGTTACAGTGTTATAAATAAAGTGTAAAAAGTCCCCAACGATATCGTGCCGGCGTTGAGAGATATTGAAGGTCTGTGACGAAAAACGGTTATTAGCGAATATCTCGCTTCCTATGACTCGGAGGTCAATGGGTTATTATATAAATGGTGTATTATAAAATTCTTACGAAAAAAGGTTATCTCCATTTTTTTCAAAAAACAACCGTTCTCGTGGTAGAGCGCGGAGAAAGTATAACTATATATTTGTAAACGGTATGACGCACTCCTTGACAATTGACTATTTGCATATGACTATTTCTACGTGAAAAAATGACAGGACAAAAATTAAAGAGTAGTAAATAATCTATAAGGTGTGTCATTCGGATATATCAAAAAAACATTTTTAATCAATTTTAATTACATTTAGTTGAACTACAAACATAGCGATTTATGAAAATTTACCATTCTTGTTCAATTTTGTGTTCAAAATCTACTCCTAAGCTTTTGCAAAGTTATTTAATGGTTCTACTAAAATAAGCTTTGGACATATTGAGTAGAAAAGAGCAAAAAAATGTGTTAAATTGACCTACATTTAACAATGTGACTTTTTCTTTTCTTCATGTACGCGCTTTTCCAAATAGACTTATTTCGTTTTGATAATGAATATAAAAGTAAAAGTTCGTCCATTTCTTCGTCTGAATCAGACTCAGAATTAGGTCTAGTTTGTGTAGTTCGACCATCATTGCGTTCTACGACTGATTGATGACAAGAAACTGCGTTGCAATGTGCGGTCACCCAAGTCTCGCAGTTTTTTTTTGCTCTAAACTGCCCTACCTTGCGTCTCAATGTGCGCCCGGCCTTAACTCATTTGGAATGAGAAAAAGAAAATAATTTGATATCACTCTTATTCCATCTTATTATTATTCCAACGAACTGAAGAATTCATATTCTGTTATTATTTGAATGATAACCGCGTAAATCTTGTACAATGTAATTATTTTAAGTTGTTTTAAATGTCATAATTGGATAATGTATTTGGAAACTGAACACTATTTACTTACTTTAGGATTACTTTACTTTACTGGCATTACGGTTATTCGGGCAAGCTTCGAAGTATCGTCTCATAATTATAACTTGAAATCCTTAGCAATGAAAAATTTATAAGATACAAAATTAAGATAATTGAACAAAATATTTAAGAATATGAAATAATTACGGTGCCTACATTACTATTAATGATGTAATGAATTGTTTTCAATATCCATTTTACGCTCCTCTATTTTTGCTCCGTGTGTTTGTATCCATCTATTGTTGCTGCCTAGGTACGTCTCTGCAAAATTTGGAAATTAAGTATACTTATTGTTAGTATATATAAATTAAATATATTTGCAGTAAATATGACAATTTTTCACAAAAGCACCCGGGCCGGGATCCCTCCTTAAACCGTCTCTGAAAACATCAAATACCTATTTAATGGTGTTGAAGTATTATTTTTTCAATATTTAATGGAATTTCATTATAATTTGTATATTTACATTAATTCTGTTGTAGAAATATATTTGTTCTAGTACACATTACTGTGGGGGTTAAGAATATTAATAATTTTATTGTTAATGTTAATTTATATCATTTTAAAACCAATTATGTAATTATAAACAAAAAAAATTTACAACTGTTTCATTTAATAGGGTAGGTAGCAAAATAGTCACTTCGGGGATTATTTAGATAAAGTTATAACTAGAAAACTGTAAGACTCAGGTCCAAACTTGGTGTAGTGAATTTGTAGGTAACATTATGACACACCAAAATAATGATAAAAACTATCACTTATTATGGGTACTTTTGGGGAAAAATGAAATTTTCTTAAAAAAATAAAAATAAACATATTTTTTGAATTTGATGAGCAATAACTCTGAACTGGAAACACGGCTAGCAATAAAGCTAATACTTAAAAATACATTAGTTAATTATCTATGAAACTGACTCATTGTGGTTGCTCTATACTTTATTTCATTTAAGAATGCCGTGGTTGTCGGGGTTTGACGGTACGAATCGTGCATTTTACCGTCAAAAACCACAGCAACCACTGCATTCTTAAATGAAATAGAGTATAGTTACGTTATTTTTGAAGTTATGAGATAATCTTTGTTTGTAAGTACTACTCTGAAGGAACTTTTTAAACAGCCTGTAGCTCAGAGGGTGTTGAAGGTAAACCCCACATTCCCGTACGATTTTGTACTCACAATGAGCCAAAGAATCAGCTCTTAAAATATCTGTTTCCCAAACCGGGCCATCCTGTATAATAAAATATGTTATATAATAAAATATGTTATATAAACTTAATAATTTTATTTTTAAATATTAATACAGCAATCGTATACATTATACATATTCATTTTTTTGTAAATAAAAACCATATCATTTTTTGACTTTTCATATAACACTGAATTATATGTAGGGCACGGAATATACTACTGAAAGTGAAACAAAATACAAATCTTTCATGTTTTTTGACAGTTAACGATACAAATTTATACTTTAATTTTTTCTACTAGATGCGCTTATGAATAACCATTTTAAATACTTACGTCATTTGAACTATACGATACAACACGGACTTTAAAAATGAAAAAAATGTGTTTCATTTTTAACCTCTAATTTGGGAAAAACTGAAACAGGTAAGGGAAAAATTGAAACAGGCCTCTAATGGAAAATATTTCTCGAAAAATTAAAAGAAAAGCTACAAAGGCAACTTTGATTTATCTTCTTTGTGGTATATCAATGTGAAATTGTAACTTTAATTAATATCTGAGCTATACAGAAAGTTGTGTGCAAAGAATTAAAATTTAATTCACACGTTTTGACATCGACTAACAGGGAAATCTGTAGGGATGACACATCACTTATTAAGCGATTCATATTTTCAGGTCGCTTTAACAAACCTTTAATGATGATGTCAGTTTTTATAATTCTCCTATAAACAAATTAGTTTTTTAGTTGCAAGCTTGTTTCACTTTTACCCCATTTTTTTGGATTTATCATATATACCCGCTCGACCCTATTAAATATTTTTACACAGACGGCATACATTTTAATCTATCAAAAGCAGCCTTTTCTAATTTCTCTCTGTGGTCAGGATGGGAAATATTAATTAACGCATGTGCTCTTTGTCTCAATGATTTTCCAAACAGATTAGCGATTCCGTATTCAGTTACTACATAATGCACATGCGCTCTTGTCGTAACTACACCTGCGCCATTTTTAATAAATGGTGTTATCTTGCTTTCTCCATTACTGGTTGTGCTTGATAATGCAATGATCGGTTTACCCTTTCCATCTATTCCTTGTGCAGCACCGCGGATAAATTCTACTTGCCCCCCAAAGCCTGAATATATTTTTGCTCCAATTGAGTCTGCTACAATTTGGCCCGTTAAATCAACTTCAATGCACGAATTGATTGCAGTCATTTTAGGTTGTTGCGCTATAATGTGGGGATTGTTGACATATTCAATCCGTAACAATTCTAAAAAAATATATATTTTTTAACTATGATAACACAGTCACACAAAAAAAATTCATGAGCCAGAGACTTGACCCATACATTTTTATATTTTCGGGGTCGTTGAAACAATTTTTTCTACCCTTAAAAATTCCTTAAATTCAGATGTTTTGAAATGTGAGTGACTCCCTTTCAAAAAAGGCTTAAAAATAAAAAAAAACCTGATGATTGTTAGCCTTTTACCCAGAGTATACTTGGAAATATTTCCCACTTTTTTTTAATCCTATAAACTATCCCCTTCAGGGGGTTGAATACTTAATAAATTTATTCTCTCTTTCTTGAAGCATTAAATATAGTTTTCTTGTATGTTGTGAGCCATCTACTGAATATCTAGAGAATTTGTCAACACCTCACCAACCCCTTATTGAAAACCACCCCTCTGGAGGAATGAATATTTGAAAAATCCGTATCTTCGTTACTTTGGAGATTGTGAAAAACATTTTCTCATGTATATGTTTCGTGCTGTTTATTGTGTGATTACAGAAATCTTTAACCTTTTAGACCCCCAAAACCACCCCCTTAGAGTAGGGGATTGAACACAATATTATTTATCCTCTTTTCACCCGTGTAAACAGCTTTGTCGTAGGGGTTCAATGTATACATATACGTTGTGAGTATCTAGACAATTTTCCAACCCCTCATTAAAAACTACCCCTTTTAGGGGATGAATATTTGAAAAATTTGTATCTCCGTTATTTTAAACATTGTACCATCTACTGTGTCATCACAGAACTGTTCAAACTTTTTAATCCCCAAAAACCACCCCCGAAAGACAATATTCCCAGGTACACTCGGGGTAAAAGGCTAACAATCATCAGATTTTTTTATTTTTAAGCCTTTTTTGAAAGGGAGTCACTCACATTTCAAAACATCTGAATTTAAGGAATTTTTAAGGGTAGAAAAAAATTGTACCTGATGGAACAATTCTGAGGTCAGATTCGGTTTCAGCGACCGAAAATATAAAAATGCGTTGGTCTAATCTCTGACACATAATTTTTTTTTGTGTGGCTGACTGGCTGTGTTATTTATTGTTTTCTTGTTTATTATTTAGTTTATTTTTGTTTACTTACCAATAGATGGATTGTTATCAACAAAATCATATAGCTTTTTACTACCGAGCAAGAACGATGCAACAATACGCCCTTTATGCAAAGTCTTTTTACTATTACTAACGCAGCCTTTTTCAACTAAATCAACCACACCAGTGGAAAACATTTCTGAATGAATGCCAAGATCTTTATGATTGTGTAAGGATGACAATACGGAATCGGGAATGCTACCAACACCCATTTGTAATGTAGATCCGTCTTCAACTAAATTTTCAGCAATTAGTTTTCCTATTTTAGCTTCTATATCTGCAGGTGCTGAATCTAGAAATTCTGGTATTGGACTGTTTACAGGTACTGCGAAATCAATATGACTTTGGTGTATTAAGGCATCGCCAAATGTTCGTGGAACGCAAGGATTTATTTGTGCTAAAATCAAATTAAATTTCAAGTATTTTATTAATATTTAAAATATATTTAAAATATTTTATTATATTAATTTTATAATAATAAACTTATTCATTAATTAAAATTAGAGTGCAGTATCAAAAATATAATGAAGGAATGAAACAATTTAAACTTATATTTTATTAAAAATAGAAGGTGAATCAATATTTATCTGCTGTGCAATTTAAACTATATTTCAATAAAAAATAGAAAACATAATTATATAATTTTTCCACATAATATAGTCATCTTGCTTTATACTTCCATTGTTGCACAAGCTTCTTTATGTCCTCAGAAAAAACGTTTTTGGCTGACAATGAGTATGCACCACTTCCTTCAGTTCTTGGTCTGAGGTGAACAGACTACCCCTAAACTATATATAAAATGTGAATCAATACCTCAAACTGAAGAAGTTTCTGAAGAGTTTCAATACTGTAGACAGCAGTATGCGAACGGGCATTGTCCCGATTTCGCCTGTTTGGACCACTCAAGTACCCTTTTTAGAGTTTCGTAGAAAACTAGAGGAACCCTTATAGTTTCACTCTGTCCATCCTTCCGTCCGTCTACCTATATAAATTTTATACCAATTAGGATGAAATTTAGTATACGGACGTAGATTGATAACCCCAAAACAGAAATGATGAGATTTTTGAAAAAAAACATTTTTTTGGACCCCCTTCCCATAAACTGAAAAGTATATTCAAAAAATGTTTTCACTTATCCCATTGAGTGGGACGTCTTTAGATAGATCTAATGCAACAAAAAATGTTTATGACCTTTTGATTTTAACCCTTCAGTCACGATATATTTGCGTTCAAAGTCGTTATCAGAGCGCCCCAACCCCCCTCTATTTTCTAAACTATCGATTCAAAAAATCTGAAAAAATTCCAGAATGTATAGCTTTTAATTAGTACTTTCACTGAAAATTGTAACGAACACTGTGGCAAAAATAACTGAAATAACTATTTTTTATAAATATTAGAAAGAATGACTACGGAACCTTAACATGTGCGTGCCTAACACGCACTTAGCCGTTTTATTTCCGTTGTCATGCCAATTTTCGCACTCATTAAAACTCACTTTTGCGCTCCCTTGGAGTTTGTAATATTTTTTTTAGTCCTGATGTAACTGTTTAATCATTAATCCTCAAAAACTCTTTCTACTCCATTAGCTCCACTTCTACCTACGCCACTGCATAAAGAAGTTTGTGCAATGATGGATGCAGTACGTTAAAAAGCAAGAAGACTATATTGAAAAATTATATTATTATACAGGTTGGGGCATTTAAAGTGTTACAGTTGATTATCTCAGAACCATCGCATATTTGAAAAAAATGTTTCAACCAAAAAATGTTTGGTTGTGAGGGGGTAATCGAATGACAATATTTATTTGCTGTTTTAACGTGGCCTTCAAGGATATTTGAAGGTCAACATCATTTTTTTAAATAAGAACCTATAGTTTTTTTTAGTAATCTTATTCTACGTGAAAAAACATGAATCTTTTATTAAAAACTTTTTTTTGAACAACCCAAGCTTTCCAAGGTATCTAACAAAATAATTCGAGATTTTGAACTTTCAAGAATTTTTTACTCAGTAACCAGAAACTTTAGAAAAAAAGTACAGGATACACAAAATATTTATTTTGGTCTAATAAAGCGTGGAGAATTATTTAAAAAATTTAAAAAACTTTCTATTTATTTTATTTTAGCAAAAACAAAAAAAAGTACGAAATGTTAAAAAAAATCTAGAATAATTCTCCAAGTTTCATTAGACCAAAAAAACATTTTTTGTATCTTGTACTTTTTTTCTAAAGTTTATAATTTCTGAGTAAAAAATTCTTGAAAATTCAAAATCTTAAATTATTTTGTTAGATACTTTGGAAAGCTTGGGTGGTTCAAAAAAAGTTTTCAATGAAAGATTCGTATTTTTTCACGTAAAATAAGATTACTAAATAAAAACTATAGGTTCCTATTTAAAAAAATGATGTTGACCTTCAAACATCCTTGAAGGCCACGTTAAAATAGCAAATAAATATTACTATTCGATTACCCCCTTACAACCAAACATTTTTTGGTTGAAACAATTTTTTCAAATATGCGATGGTTCTGAGATAATCAACTGTAACACTTTAAATGCCCCACCCTGTATACAATATAATGTTTTCTATTTTTATTGAAATTAAGTTTATAGTTGCATTGCGGATAATTATTTACTCACCCTCTTACAGACGCGTAACAAACGGTCATTGCGCCCCCAGCGAAAACTTTTTTTCGTTGCCATACAATTTTCGGCATTCTCTTCCTTGTATTTCTGAGAACCATTTTTTTTTACTCATTAACCCGGTATCTTTTTGTAACCATCACCCTTCTGATTAAAGGTTTGGTTTCGCCAACACCTAGCTACGCCACTGCCCTCGTATATTTTATTTTTTTAAATATTGACAATTTCATACAAATAAATAGAAGTTAAGTTTTACCTATAATAATTTTTGATTTAATTAACGCAGCTCGTACACAATCTACACATGTCCCTAAACTACAGAATCCATGTGCATCCGGAGGTGATACCTATTTAAAATTTAAAAAAAATGTTATAATAGGCCCCAAAATATAATATAGACTAGTTAGTAATTTAGTAACACTACTATAATTAATTGCGAATACTTACATTTATCAAAGATACATCTGGTTTCATTATATTTCTATAGAACAACAATGGGATATCTGATACAAAAATTGGAACATAATCTCCCCTGCCATCAGCTACAGCTTGTCTAGCATTTGCTCCAGTAAAAAAATTGAGTGATCTGCAAATTTAAAATATTCAAAGCCTCAAAAGAAATATTTTTTTTTTAAATTTTATAATTTTCTTTTATTTATCTTTCTTGATTGTTAATTAATCGATTAGCAAATATCAGTGGTGTAGAAAGAGTACAGTACACAGGTCGACAAATGGGGCTCTGTCTGTCCGTCTGTCCGTTAGTGCGCTTATCACTCGAGAACCACTTATCAGATTTACGTGGTTTCTTTTTTTAATTCATAGGTACATTCTCTGGCCAGGTTATAGGCTATATTTTGTTATGTTAGGTAACATAACAACTAATCAGTGACGATAATACTAAATCAAGTTGGAAAAAATTTTGCCGTCGGCACGCTATTTTGCTATACGCTGGCTAAACCGTTCAATATTGAACAAAATAATGTATTAAAGAATTGTGTAGAATCAAAAGATCTACAATAAAGTCAGCGACACGATATGTATAACTTTTATATTTAATATTTACAATGACTGCTTTTATGTTACAAAGAAAATTTAAAATATTTGGGTTTTGTTTACGTGGACTTATGACCTGCAAAATATTAATCCTTATCGAAATAAATGATTTCATCGTCATAAGTACTTAATGTAGATATAATTTGCCCTTAACAGAATCCAATTTGGTATTTTGGTTTAGGAAAACGTCAAATATAAATACAATAACATATTATTCGCGCGAACTATGATGAAGTGTCGCGGGGAGAGGGAAGATTCTTCGCTCGGCCGGTAGTTGTTTATTTTGTTTTCAATTATTAACTTTTAAATTTAAACAGAATAAAAATTATTTGTAATTTTTGTTCTGATTTGTTTTTGTTTTTTTAGGTACGTTAGGTTTTGATTAGTTATTATTACGATAATAATTAATCGTGTTTGTACTTAATTAAAGCAACTATATTTTTCAAAAATCCTAAACAATAATTCCGTAGTCCAAGCGGGCGAAGCCGCGCGGGTCCAGCTAGTATTAAGATAAAATAATTACCTAAAAATACCATCACACGATGGATCTGTATATGGAGCTGTTCCTGCGGTAAGGATATGTGAAACTCGAACATCCTTTAATCGGCTTGATTTTCCATGATCAGTCATAGCTCTTACTAACTCCAAAGGAGTTGCGGAAGCGCTATGGACAAATACAAGTTGACCTAAGAGAAGTAAATAGAAATAATAAATTGAGACAACATTGACCAAAATATAATTTGTTTTTCTTTATATCACAAGTCAATATGCACAAGAAATATTTGTGCATCGTTTTAGATTATCTTTTTATTGTGCTAATTAATTTATTTTCAATATCGACAAATGTTTCTATTATATAAGTAACGGACTAAGGGAGAGGGCGGACCGCCCCGAACTCCTGCGAAACATATTTAAAAAAATTAAAAATCAGGTGTCGAGCAAAAAATTTTCTTCAGATATTATGCGGACATTTTTAAAATAAGATGAAAATCTGCACTAAAATATTTTACTTTTTTTTCGAAAAATAAGGGGGGGGGGGAGGTGAATAAAAATATTTTATTTATGAGCGTTTGTTATCGTGAACCAAAATTACTCCTCTATTTAACTCTAGTCAGAGATGATGTAATACACATTTTGTTTCTTTTTTTGTTAATTTTGAAAATTTTATATTCGATGTCAAATATCAAACGGCTCTCACGAGATTTATAAAGTAACATATATGGTATGTAGAAAGATTCTGTAACAAATATATATGAGTGTGACTAGAATAATAAGGCTATTATATTGAATGCGAGATGGTATATTTTATTAAACGATTATATGCGTTGTTAGAATTTAAATTGGAAATTCCAATTCAATTAAACGACACTCGTTTGATCTCTACTTATATTTTTATTTTGTTTTGTTTTGCTTCGAGCATATACAGATTTAGATCAGGAGGCAGCAACCAAAATTTGAGCATCATAGCAGCCCGCAAAATTTGTTATGAAAGGCTATATAGCCGCGGGTAAACATGCAAAACATGCCTTTACATAGATTTGTCTGATTTTTTTTTTGGAAATCACAATCTATTTAACTTTCAACTTGACCGAATATTAGCTTCCAAAAAATTATAGTTTTCGAATATATAGTCAGTCGAATTTGATGGTGCTTGAAATATATTATAGAGGTACTTATGACTCATCAGAGGTAATTTTATTATGATCCTCTGTACCATATATATAATAAGACTATATCGCGCATTCTCCATACAAGCAATGATATAAACATGTCCCCATGACTAGGTGATAGCATTATTGGGAAAAGATATATCTGTCTCATAAGTTAAGAAAGCCTCGGCTGCGCATGTCTAAAATTTCCGCACTAAATTCAAAATGTTTAAAATTTAATATTCACAAACAATTCACACGTTAGTTATTTTACAATAGCCACTTATTATTTTCAATTTTTCGTTAATTTATGAATGTTTGTTTCATTTTCTCATCAATTATGTTCTTTTTCACTAAACGTCATTATAGGATTATACCGCCATATGCAGTATAACAACCAATAGTGTTCAAGTATTAAAGAACATGCGCAGATCACACCATCTCATTTAACATATTCTATCTTCTAGTGTGAGACCGACGCCTCTCTTTCTATGCTCAGTATATTCTTTTATATGTATATGCTCTGTACATAGTAAACCAGAAAGAAAAATTAATAAATTTAAAAAATAAAAAAACACTATGTTGTCTTCGGAGGGCAATCACCATTTTTAGGTTTCCGTAGAAAACTAGGAAACCTTATAGTTTCGCCATGTCCGTCCGTCCGTCCTCACAAATTTTAAACCAATTAAGATGAGATTTGGTATACGGACGAAGACTGAAAACCCAAAAACAGAAATGATAAGATTTTTGAAAAAAACATTTCCATAGACTGAAAAGTATATTAAAAAAAAAAATGTCACTTAATCCATTAAGTAGGGTGTCCATTAACTCTGCCTACCTTATCTCGAAAACTACTGAACCGATTTTAATGCAGTTTTCACCAATAGATAAATAATTTTTCAGAACAGGTTCTTGGCTATTATTTTTTTAAATATTTCTGGTTCTATGAAACAATTGAATTGCCAAAGAATTGAAAATTTTTACTTTTTTAGGCTGGGAATCGATTATATAAGTCTTTGAGAACACATACAAACAGTTGTACAAAAATAAAGGTTTTACAAAAAATTTTATTGTTAATCAAAGGCAAGCATGATTCCATTATTAACAATTTAATAAAACAAAAACAGTTGATGATATCAGGTCCTAATTTTCAGTGAATGTTCTGTACTACAGAATATTTATTTTCCAGAGGTATCAACTTAAAAAACGTTAAACTTTATTAGTTATTATAGCTTAAAAAAAGTGTGTTTTCAGCTATTTTAATTAGCGTAGCGGATTAACAAATGAATTTTTAATTTTTTTCAAAATGGAGGTTGTAGGGAATTTTGTAATGAATAACTTTTATTTTAAACTTTTTTTTGTATTACCTATACTTATTAAGATCGCTATTTAGCAAAAAACAGAAAATCTGAAGAATTTTACAATTGAACCATCCTGTCGCGGACAACCAAAATCGGAGCAAAAAAAAATAGGGTATTATTCTACACCACTTTTGTAACATATCCTGTAAGTATTAAAACTGTACACAAAAATGTTTATTTTAGGTACTTTTTAGCCTAGCCAGCCTGGACTAAAAGGAAAATATGCTAGATCATTGGTTCTTAAATTAGAGTCCGCTGAACTTTTGCGGGGGTTGGTGAAACATATTTGTCATAAATTAAAGTACTTTGACATTTCTATTTACCAGTGATTAATTAGTATCTAATGACTTTCTTTGTTTTTCTATCAGGGGGGGTCCCTGAAAAATAATTGTTCAAAAGGGGGCCACTAGACTACATTAGTTTAAGAACCACTGTTCATAAAAGTATACATACTTATGTACAGGGGTGCCGACTTGTTAAAAATATTGGGGGGGCTCAATTTTTTTGGACTCCCTTTTCCCTTATATAAGACAAAATAATAATACCGTGTAGCCCTCCCCCCCATGAAAGTTGACGTAAGAAGCTTTTTTTATTAACAATTTTTCCTTAATACAGACCTGACTTAATTAATTTGTATACTAAATTATCGACTATTAAAATATCCACAACAATTCTGCAAATAAACTCCTTCATTACGTTTTATTGTGCCTTTATTTCTGTACAATATATTTTTTTATATTTTATATATTTCACTTGCCTAAACGATTACCTTTCCAAAAATGTCCATAATTCTAATAATTTTTCATAATGACAACATTATTTTACAAAATATACTCACTAACATATTGGCAACCTATAAATTAAATCTTAATGTATAAACTTAAATATTCATCATTTAATGGGGGGGGCTCAGCCCCCCCGACGGTAATATTGGGGGGGCTTGAGCCCCTTAAGCCCCATGGAGTCGGCGCCCTTGCTTATGTACACGTATGTATATGTAGATTTGTAAATAGCCATTATTATTTTATGATACATTAATTATTTGATAAAAATATATATTTATTATATTATTTACTGTTAGGTTTTGATAATTTTAATAATGCATTTTTTAATTATAATTTTAATTAAGAAAGTATTTTTAGAAGCGGAAAATGGATCGATATTGCACTTATATTTATTTTATTTAATAACATTATTAATTTTAATTGGTAATTAATGTATGTATTAAGAAACCTGACTGAATTATAAATACTTACCTACTTATTTAAATTGTAGAAACGGTGGAATAGCGACGGCTTTAATAATAATTTTTCTCAGGTAATAATACTTAATAAATAATTAGCATTTATTTAAATTAATGTAAAATATTTGTTTTTACTAAAATATAATATTGGACCTATGTATATAAACGGTCAAATAACTTAAGGGGTTGAGTTTCTGGTAAAAATGTTTATACAAAAGTTTCAGAGTTTAAAAAATATACTACATATTCAATGATTATACACTAAACTTCAAAATTAAGGGATTACTATTTAATTTTTTTCAATATTTTTAGGTATTTTTGAATAGCTGTATCTCCGTGAAAAATGGTCGTAGAACAGTTTTAAAAAAACACTTTTAAAGCTTGAACGTTCTAGTTTTTTAATCTTTTGTTGAAAATTTTATTATCCTTAAGGATAATATCTTTTTTTGAAGATGAAACGCCGAAAAAAAAAATTCAAAAATGTATACCAATTTTAGAGGCTCTACAGGACTTGAGAAACTTTTTTGGTCAAATCAAATAAAGGATGTTTGTAGATCAGACTTTTTTCTTTAATTTGCTTTTTTTCTATTGCTATACAACCATTTTTGACCGTTATTTGTAATAAAAAAAAATCATACATTTCACTTTGAGCACCTATAACTAGGAAACAAAACATCGTAAAAAAAATTCAAGGACAGATTTGGAAAGCTGAAGGTTTTTTCTTTAACGCCCTTTAGTTGTTCATTTGATAAAAAAATTCTTTCATTCTAAAAAATCCACTTCAAAGTGACCTAAAAAATTGCATATTTTTCATAAAACAGGGAGGAACTTTGGGGGAACTTATGGGATCATTTAAGTGTCTATTTTTTTTTTAACTTAAAAGTATCCCTTACATATCTGCGAAACCCTGAATTGCTCAGATTTTTTTTACTTTGTAACCTAAGCAATCAAACATGCCATATTTTTTTATTCTTTTTTTGTAAATTTTAACATTTTTTTTGAAAATGACAATACCTCTTTCTGATAAAAAAGGTATTTTCTTTTAATTTCAATGCTGAACAATGAGAAAGCAACAAAAAATGATTGGACGCAAATAACTCGATCAAAAATGGTCGTAAAGTATTAAAAAAAATTAAATTGGAGAGAAAAGTCTGATTTACAAAAATAATTCATTATATTTGATCAAAAAAATATACCGCAGCCCGCATGGAGGCTCTCAAAATTGTTTTAAAATTTTGCAATTTTTTTTTCGGCGCTTCATCTAAAAAAATGGTTATCCTGAAGGATAAAAACATTTCAACTAATGATTGAAAAACAAAAACAGTTAAAACTTTTTTTTGAAAACTGTTTTATGAACATTTCTCGCGGAGACGGCTATCAGCCATTCAAAAATACCTTTAAAAAGTTGGTTTTAAGTGATCCTTTAACTCTCTCTCTCTCTAGTTAATTTTGGAGTTTAGTGTATTTGTTTTTGTCTTGAAAGGCCACTCGTCATATAGTCAATAATTATTATTTTTAATGAAAACCTATATTTTTTACTTACTGTATCTTTTAATCAACGAAATAAGAAAATTGCCTGAAATATTTTTTTCTGACTTTTTCAACGCAAATAACAAAATAATTAGAGATTTTTGGACTATCAACAATTTTTTAATCGAAAACCATCGACAAAAAAATACTAACAAATAAGTACAAAAAATGTTTATTTTAATTTTAATCTAATAATTGTTCATTGAAAACATTTTGTTAACTCTGAAACTTTTATACGAAATATGTATACCAGAAACTCCACCCTTTTGAGGTTACCAGACTTTTGGGACACCTGTATATTATTATATTATTTTCTGTTTTTAATAATTTGATGCAATATTATTTAATTGTCACTCGAGGTAAAAACATACATTTTTTTAATATTTGTAGCAGAGTATGCATTTTAATTACTTTATTGTACTTCGTGTGTAGGCGTTGGTTGACTATTTCAAATAACAGGATACCGGATATCCTTAAACATATAAATAAGATAAACTTAAATTTTAGTACTACAAGATTAGCTATCATTATGATAATTAACTTTGTATATGTGTTTAATATAATTTTATTATTGTACTGTAAGCATAGTTAGGGATAATGGAGAGCGGGGGGAGGGGGTTTAAAAAACTCCCCGGCCGAAATATAATTAACTTTTTATTCTCAAATAAATTTAGTAGAGATGTTAGTTCATCCCATCGATAATAATGTTTCCATCCAAAATTTTCTCACCCTCAGAATTTTCATATTCACTGCCTGATATTAATGAATAATAAACGTAGGAGGAATATAAAATTAATTAATTACATAATTTTAATAAAATGTACAAACTTCATCCTGAAATCCATGAAAATATTCTTTTATCTATACAACGTCTTTCTGTCTGTATGTCCGTATAACCACGTATCTGATTTACGTGTTTTTTTTAAATTTATAGATATGTATGTTCTTTGCCCAGGTTTTAGTATATATTTTGTTAAGTTAGATAACATAAGGAATAAGCAGTGACGAAAAGCGCGCCTAAACCATTAAATATCGAACAATAAATATAGTATTGATATTTAATGGTATTTAATGTGTAGAATAAAGAGATTTAAAATAATTCAACTAATTGTAAGTATATTTTTCAAAAATCCTAAACAATAATTCCGTAATCCACGCGAGCGAAGCCGTGGGCACAGCTAGTGTATTAGAATAATAAAACAAAGTTCTTCGTCGCGTCTGTCTGTCTGTAGTCTATCTGGGCCGTAACTACATGCTCGGGGGTCCCGGGACAAGAAGAGACCGAGGGGCCCCCAAAATATGAAAAATTGAACACCTTTTTTTTATCCTTACTTGAAAATGTAACACTTATTTGTAATTAAGATTTTAATGACCTTTTTTTTGTTGGTCGACAATCTCAAGTTTTTTTATTAAATTGTACACTTCCTATTAACTTGATTTTCATTAATAATAAATGTTAATATCAAGTTGGCAACGAAAAGACATTTTTGTATTAGTATTACCCTAGCCTCGGGGGCCCCAGGGCACTGCCTTGGCTGCCCCGGTGGCAGTTACGGCCCTGGTCTCTACACTGAGAAAAGTAAAGTAAAAATTATAATCTTTTATTTTTTAAAATACAATTAATTATTGCAATACAGATTGTAAATTGTAAAAGTAATCGAGCTAAATTTGTATATATATATATATATATTTCAAGCTTCATTTTTCTCCGTGGGGCACGATTTTTTCAGTAACTATACACCCCCCCCCCCCCCCAAAAAAAAAAAAATGTCAATATATATTACTAATTTAACAATTATGAAAGAATGAAACTTACTTATAATTAAAAAAATAAAATAAAAACCGCCCCCGATATTTTTCTAGGTGGTATACATTGTATATATCATAACAATGCAAATGTAGGTAGTTTTAATTTATTTAAGAACTATATACCTACGTATTCTATTTTAAAAGATAAGATAAATAAATGTAAATACACACAGTAAAACCAATTTGTCATTCAAAAATGATAACAATTTATATTATTTATGCACGTTGTACGTACATATTATAAAATATTACTTACAATAATAGCACGATAAAAATATGTACATATTATTAAATAATATTTCATTATAGTATTTGATAATATCAAGGATCATTTTAATGTGCGAAAGAAATGCGGAACAGATGTTTACACATCACAGCGCGAATGCCCGGTACTCACAAATATTATTTTATTTGTTCATACTGGCGCAAGCTTTCAGAAGCCCGCTGACTTTTTCGGTTCATATATTTTAAAATTCAAAATTGGCAATATAAAGCTTTATTTATCCTACATTTGAATTTATGTTATTCATAGAATTTCTTATAATTACAATTAATTACATATTGGTCAAGTACACTAGTGCCATATTTGGTTTAATTTTGAAACATGTTTTGAAGTGTAGTTTAAATATTAATAATATTTTATATCATATACTAAAGTAAATAAAATAAATATTATTTATATATAAACTGGATATTTTTGGAGTCTAACAATAAGTAATAATAGTAATAAAATTAATAAAAATACGAAAAATACAACTAATTAATATTTTTACTCATTGTCAGCCCTAATGACCTTAAACATCCAAGTTAAAAACCCACCTACCTGATTTAATACATTTGACTGCTTCATCAGCTGTTGTGAAGCATGGCTCTTTTTGCATAGGTTGCCCTGGTTCTTCTGCATATGTATAATAAAAACGCACTTTATGCTTTACTTTGTTCAACTGGGATAAAACCCCACCGAATTTTGAAAATTTTGTAATTGCTCCAGATGCCATTTTAAAATACACAAAAAACAACAGCTATTTTTAGAATTGGTTACAATGCCAATCCGTTCATTGAGGTTTTAGCTTTAAATAAATACTTGGTCAATATGTATATATGTATTGTTAACTGATCATGTCGTATCAATGTTTGTATACAAAATACCAAGTGTGTACGTTCTAAAAACCCCTCCCTTCTGCTATGTTCGAATAAGTATATGAGTACTTAATTTACACGCTGTATAATCTAAAACCTGTATCGCGCTGGTGGTATTTTAATAGATACAGGGCAGGGGCAGAATAAGGAAAAGTATTAGTTTGGATTAATAAAATATAACTTAACCCTTTCGTGCTCACAGGGATACTTGTGTCCCAAGACATGTTTATTGTATTTTACTGGGATAATTTTAACCCGAAAATACATATAAACTACTTTAAGTATATTTTTGTATTGTGATTGCAATATAATAATTGTTTCACCCCTTTTCACACCTAGTTTATAAACATTTTTGTATTACGTTCTAAAGTATTAGTTTGTTCATTTTGCTATAATAAATAATATTTATCTTTATAATCTTGACTTTAATTGTATCCCATTGGGTCAAAAGTGCCCCCCCAAAAAATCCCGTTGGGACCTATATATCCCAGGGCCAAAAATTTTATGTTTATTATAAGTCAAACTTATATGCTCCTCTGACTATATTAGGTCAATAAAAATGTTTGTAATATCATCCTGCAAAAGTGGGCTGGATAGGGTTAACTCAAATTGTTTTAGTGGCATTACTCATTTTGTCACAACTCAAATATTCATATAATTATTGTTCTATTATAACATTATCTACTTCACTAAAAAATGACCCCAAAAAATATATAAGTAAAAATATTTTGGCTCTTACCCATTGTACATATCTCCGAAAGTACCAAATTGTGAAGAAAATCTGAAAAAATGGGATATACTAATAGGTAATATTGCTGATTGTGAGATCCAGGACCCCCGTATGAGAGGAGGTGCTGATAGCACTCTAGTCCTGGGACCCGGAGGTATGAGAGGCTCGGCATGGCGAGAAAAAAAAGTAATTGATTGGTATTTACGAATTAAAATTTTGAATTGAAAAATCTAGAAAAGGCCTTTCAAATAATATGGTGCTAATTTTTGATTGACGAGTTTTTACTAATTTATTCTCTTAAACTAAGTCAGTGGATAGTCACTGAACAAATCAGTGTATCATTGTTGCAAGGATCATCCATCAGTGAGCTGGTATAGACCATAGAATAAAGAGACTGTGTATACACAACTGATTTTCAGTAACTTCTACGTTCACTGAAGAAATCAGTGGAATTCTCTACTGTACTGCAGTTTATAAAAATCTTGCAATAAAGTATGTCTGCAATGATTTAAGGGTTTCGAAAGGCAGGGCAAACGGAGTAGTCGCCCGAAACCCAAATAGTTTAGATATTTTGCAAACTCTAAATAAATAATCTGATTATAATGAAAAATCTAAAGAAATGATCTCGAGTTAAAAATTAGTATCGTGAGAAGTGGTATTCGTATTATATAGATATGTATAAATACGTATTCAATTTACTGCGACGAAAAAATGTTTATACTAAAATTGTGTTAATATTAATTGTTATCATCATATATTTACGAAATTCTAAATTTAGACTTGGCATTGAAGGTGATATAAATGTTGTTGGTAATTCATTAAATAAATAAAATAAAAAGTATTACAAATATCAAAGCAAAATTAAAAGACGTTTACCTTGAAATCAAATCATTGATAAACATGGTTTTTACTTTATTTTATTTTGAAATCAGCGGCAAATTAAACCGATATTTTTACTTTCATATTTTCTATGTATTGGTTTTCTAAGGGTTTTCATTTTATTTAAAACAATAAATTTATAGCAACTATTGATCATAATATAAATAACATAAGTAATTGGTAATAAATAAAAATAAATATAAATTCATATTTTTGTTTGAATTTAAAATTATCTAGTTACTTTTTTCGAAATAGGTTCTTTTTACATTTTAAAGTTACATATATGTGAATTTCGTTATGTTGGTACAGTTTGTTTTAGAGGAAGAAGAACTCACATGTCGTCTTTGTGCGCTTTGTAAGAAACGTTAGAAAAAAAGTGGAGAAACATTAATTTATTATATTTTTAGTAATTGTGTACAGTGAAAAACACTTCTGTAATAATAGCATCAATATTTTATAATTTTTGTATTAATATTATTTGAAAATTGACAACTAAACATATTTCGGTGCAGGTTTCATAATCAAGCCTTTCTGACGACTGAACTTCAACAAAAATGGCGGCGGATGACTTCGACGTAGAAGCAATGCTAGAGGCCCCATACAGAAAATCGGTATGTATTTGATAATCAACTGACTAATAAAATTACATGTCCCTCTTAATGTTAATTATTATTTTATATTAATTTAATTGAATACATATTTATAATTTAATTCAAACTTGGTCATGTGACTATTGATTTTATATACTCTACCTTCAGACATTTTGTAGCTTGTATGTTTGATAATAATAGGAAATTTATTAGATATAATATTTTTTGTATTGTCTGAATGTATTAATGAATAAACATTGATTTGTCATGTAGCATGAGAGGTGACACTTTCAGATATTTATAAAAATATGTTTATTCACTAAAGGAGACATCCACTTCATTTTCCATGTTTGTTTTATAATATAAATATATTACTGAAAACCCTTTAATAAGATAAAACTCCTTTAGTGATTCCCTGGGTGAAATATTTGCACATATTTGTTATCTGCAATTTGACTTATTGTCAACTTCTGTATTTATAGACGTTAGAGATAAATGTCGGACTATCCAGCTGGGAGAACCAGTCAGAGAGGTACTGCTTTCTTTCATCTCAACTTCCTAAGTAGGCGTAACCGCCTTGCTTTTGTTGATCTGGTACTATTACGAGTATTAAACTGTCAGTGAATTCTGACATTATATATGCCAAATATATTGTAAAACGTCAATTTCTAGAAAACTTTTTTCGGAAAATTCAGTTACAGTGTATTCAAAAGTAAAGCGTGCATTTGAAATACGAATATTAAGTATTAATAGTATTTCTAAATATATCGCTATCAAATTATCTTATTTACTTATTGTTGTGACAAAATATGTATATAATAATATATATGTATAAGAATTTAATGGTTATATAAACAAAAAAATTAATCTAAATTTAATTACAGGTTGTCTTAAGAAAAATCATTGATTTCTTAAAAAAGATACTTCTTGATTATTTGTCATGTTTTTGAAAAATTGACGTTTTTTTCCATACATATTGTGTTATAGTATAAAAATCAAATATTAATTAAATGTTAATTTTAAACGTTTTTCTGAATTGCAATTAAAAAAAATATATAATCTTATGCAGATCAAATCTTTTTAGTTTGGATATAATTTTATATTGTGTACAGTAATAGAAAAACTAATATTATTTATTATTGTTTATTGCGATTATTTATTTTAATTGATATTGCATTTTTATTTTGTCAATTAAAAGTAAATATTTATAAAAATATATATTACATTATTTATCAGTAAAATTATATTCAAACTGACAATGAATACAAACCAAATACTAACATATAAATTACATATTAATGGGCTACAGTTTTGGCTAATGTAGTGCATGCGAGATGATTCTCGCTCATACAGTCTCGGTCTCATAGCGTGTATCTTTTGCAGAACATAATGAAGTGTTCACCAGCATCTCTTTTGTATCTATGATGTGAACGGACGGTAAGTAAGAATGGCGGCCAGCGTAACAGCAGCTACCTTTAGTTTAACTCACCCTCCACCACAAAACAATCACCAGTTTCTCTCTCTCTCTCTCTTGTCCTTGTAAATTGTTATGTCGCACTATTAATGCTATTTGTTTGTTGCGTTGCCGTGGTGCTGTCCCTGTTCTTCACTTTTGCTGTGTCACAGGCCGAGCGTCCGCAGTCTTCTGATCGTCCCAAGGAGAATGGAACCACTGATTCTATCAAGCCATCCAGGTAACTAAATTATATAAATTTAAATACATTTGTCAATGAAACAATGTTGATTGTAATTTAAACATGTTAAATATTAATTCTTTTCAATTAGCAAAACATCAAATGGCCGTCGCAGATCGAGGAGCAGGTCGAAAGATCGTCGTAGCAGATCCAGAGGTAAATCTCGAGAACGTCGTTCCAGCAAGTCACCACGAAGAAAGTCCAAAGAAAGACGCAGCCGATCTAAAGACAAAAAAGGAATTGATCGACGTGGTAGAAGTCGTGAGAAGTAAGTATGAAACTGATATTTTTAGTTTTATGTTTGATTCAGTGTTGTTTTTGTGAATTAAAAATTAATTTGTTAATTCTCTTTATAGACGTAGTCGTTCTCGTAATGGAGATCGTCATCGTTCACGTGAACGCCGGCATTCTCCCAAAGATCATCGTCGGCCGAGTCGCGAACAAAAACGTTCTCGGTCTCGAGAAAAACGCCCTCGCCGCAGCCCGTCTCCTGTCCGTGCGGTGTTCCCACGTGTTCGGTCTCCGCCTCCGATTTCAAGGCGTGGAGCCCCTCCACCACCTGAAGATGAGCTGAGCCCCGAGGAAAGGGATCAAAGAACCGTTTTCTGCATGCAGTTATCGCAACGTATAAGAGCGAGAGATTTGGAAGAGTTTTTCAGTGCCGTTGGTAAAGTAAGAGACGTTAGATTAATAACGTGTAACAAGACAAGAAGATTTAAAGGAATTGCTTACATTGAGTTCAAAGATGCTGAATCTGTACCTTTGGTAATTTTATTTGTCATATAAATAGTTAAATAGAGATTGATTTTATTTTAAATTATTTTTAGGCTTTGGGTTTATCTGGTCAAAAACTATTGGGTATTCCGATCGTTGTACAACATACACAAGCTGAGAAGAACAGAATGGGAAATTCAATGCCTAATTTAATGCCGAAAGGAATGACTGGACCTATGAGATTGTACGTTGGTTCTTTACATTTTAATATCACCGAGGATATGTTGAGAGGTATATTTGAACCTTTTGGTAAAATAGATAATATCCAGCTTATAATGGACCCGGAAACTGGTCGATCAAAGGGATATGGATTTTTAACGGTGAATATCATAATTTAATACTGTATTTTCAATATATATAATATAAATATATTATTTTATTTTAGTTCCACAATGCAGAAGATGCTAAAAAGGCACTTGAACAATTGAACGGATTCGAACTAGCCGGTCGACCAATGAAAGTAGGAAACGTTACAGAAAGACTGGATTTGCAGCAAGCTCAGGGTCCGTCGTTGTTAGACTCTGATGAATTAGATAGATCTGGTATTGACTTGGGAGCGACGGGCAGATTGCAGCTTATGTTTAAACTTGCTGAAGGAGCTGGGTTACAGGTATATTAAATGACATTAAAACATACATATATTTATTATGATTTTATATTAATTCTTAAGTACTAATCATTTTTATATTGATTTTACAAAAAAAATTATGGTATAGTGTCATTATTTTTTAATATTAATATACAGTTACATCTCTTTTGTTTTTATCTATTAAAAGAAGAGGTCTTAACCCTTGTGTTAATGGATAGGTGCCCGTGTACCTTTTTCGATTTCACTCGACGAGTTTAGTATGTAATTATTTTTTTGATTTTATATGGGCATCCATTTATTGTTATGCTATTTCTTGAAGAAGAAAAAGTTAAAAAAGTATTTGGAAGTAACAGATTTTTGAGTTTAGATTTAAAGATTGATGACCCAAAACAAAAATTATGAAATTTATGAATAAAAAATTTTTTTGGGCCCCCCCCCTTTCATAAACTGAAAATTTTACTAAACGAAACAAAAAATGATTAAGAAACTTTTGATTTTAACCCTTTAGTCACGAGAACAGAAAAGAAATATAATTAAAAAATGTATGTATTTTGTAAAAAAATTATAGTATTATTTACCTTCTAAATTGAACAGATGAAACATATTTTTAATATTGAGCAATAATAATAAAATTTCAATCCTACACTTGCCACAACAAAAATACAACTATTTGTAAGATCGAAAATTTTACACTAATGTAAATAACATTTGCTTTCTATTTACATATTTTCATTGATTTTAAAATGATTGTTGTAAAATAAAAAGTAAGATCACTAACAATAATATTAAATTTGACAACAGTAACATTAAACACACTGCGCAAAAGTTGTATAGCGTAAATATCATACGTACAGATCATATGAAGGTACCTGGGTACCTATCCATCAAGCAACGTATAAAAATTTATCCATTAACACAAGGGTTAATAAAATAAAATTGAAGTAAATAAAATTTCAACCTTGTTTGATAAGAATTGACTCCAGAAATCCTCCGAATAGCTACGCTTTACTTCTATTATAATCACAGTGAGTGATTAATTAATTTAAATAATATTAACTACAAAATCTCTTAATTTGGGTTAATAAAGAGTTTACTGTGCAATTTTTATTTTGAATATAATCGACACTATAGTTTAATTCTACGTAAGACAATATTTGTTATAACTCAGTAAGTAGCATAGTCTGTGTTATATTAGACCATGTTTGAAAAGGTGCCTGCGGCTGCAGCGAGCGCATTAAGCATGGCGGCTCCTGGTGTGCAGACAGCTGCGGCAGCGGCCGTATCCACGCCCCCGATTGCGACGCAGTGCTTCATGCTGAGCAACATGTTTGATCCAGTCGAGTCGTCGGCCATCGACCCCAACTGGCATGTTGAGATCAGAGACGATGTGATTGAAGAGTGCAATAAACACGGCGGAGTGTTGCATGTTTTTGTTGATCGTGCATCTCCACAGGTGAATATTTGTCTTAAATCTATTGTGACATCCCAAAATATTTATTTTTTCAAGATACCTCAAGAATGACATATGTAATTTTATAAAATATTTTTTGTAGACCATTCAATTTCCTATAATATAGGTCTACAACATTTGTTGTCAAATATTCCTTTACAAAGATTTATCTCAATTTGCTTTAAAAAATCGTGTTTTGTTTTTTTGAAGTTGATATTTACTTTTACATATTAAATATCATTTTGACGTTTGCATAGATTTAGATTGAAATTGTCAAAAAATTAAAAGTATACGAAAAAATTATCAAATGCAGTTTATCTGAACACTATTGGTTTTTATTTAAATTGTTCAATAATTAATTACCTTTGGTGAATTTAGCACAAGGAAGCAGATGTTTTTTTCTTTGTTTGAATCAAAATTTTTTGTAACCTTAATAAAACTGTATTTTGTTTGTTTCAGGGAAATGTATATGTAAAATGTCCATCAATAGCAACAGCTGTAGCATCTGTGAACTCGCTTCACGGAAGATGGTTTGCAGGTCGAGTAATCACTGCAGCCTACGTACCGCTTTTAAATTATCACTCACTATTCCCAGATGCAATGACAGCCCTGCAGCTTCTGTTACCTACACGAAAGCAAGCGTGATCTTAAATACCTGGTAGGTGGGATCGCTTGAATATCATCAGATGAGCAACGTTCAGTAAAAGTAATTTCTAATGTTGATTATTTTACTTTAACGTTTACAAATTGATTGTTTAATGAAGACATGAATTTCACATATCAATTGTAAATTGTTAATTGAATATGTGAAGTCCGACCAAAAATAATAACTGTACAGTGGTCGAAGTTTGAGATTTTAATTCGCAAATATTTATGTTGAAAAATTTACGCGACTTTGATCAAAATTCTTGATAGTATATTTTTGGTAATGCATTTAAAAAAATATTTTATATGGGATATAAAAATATTTAGTTCAGCAATTATAAGGAATAAAATTTTCTACACAAAGACTTATTTTTGTTTGTGTTAAATTATTTAAGGTTTGCACAGTTTTGTTTATTTTTTTAACAAAGGTTTTATAAAACAGCACATTTTTATCAAATAGAGATATTGCATACAATTATCATAAATTATTATATGTGTGTTTAATGTCTGGAAACTGACGTGATAAAATATTAGAGCTGCTGAGAGACAGTTATTAACACAATCAACATTTTTAGGTAATACAGTTTCTTTGAAAAGAGTGAGTTAAACAATTTAAGGCGAAACATATGAGTAGACGGCTGAAAAAATAGGTGAATTTTGAGAATTATCTCAAAAACTAATTGTTCTATTTCATTCAGGTTTATTTTATTATAGAGTATATATTTTAAGGTATGTTTACAACTTTTTTTTAATGAATATATATCGACTGGGAGCGCTGCTGTCATGACCGGCGTAAAACATGTCACTCGATGCAGTTCTCAGGATTACTGACACTACATTGGATTTTTTTTATCAAGCCAGGTTGGAAATTGTGGTTGAAAAATAAATGTAATGTTTAATCAGGTGCCTTTTTCAAAAAATCCTACATACCAAAAGTTATCATACATTAACTTCTGAATCTCTTTGAAAATTCTGTTTCATTTATGCCGACCACGACAGCAATGCTCCCAGTTGATATATATTCATAAAAAAAATTGTAAACATACCTCAATATATATACTTTAGAATAAAACAAACCTGGATGAAATCGAACAATTAGTTTTTAAGATAATAATTCCTAAAATTCATCTATTTTTTCTGCCGTCTACTCATATGTTCTCCCTTAAGAACTTTTTATTTTATTGATAACTCGTCCAACGAATCTGTCAAAATGTGATATCTACCTTATATGTATGTATAGATATATTCTTTGGTTAATCAGCACTTGACTGTCCTATAAACCAAGGTATATAAAGACAAGGTAAACTCAATAGGTCCTTGACTAATCAGCGTTTGCGCAGGAATTACATTATCACGAAGACATTCAAATGTTAGAAATGTATAATTTGTACAGAAAAAATAGAATTTAAACACAATAATTCCTTTATCAACAAAAATTGGTACAGAGATAGTTTAGTACCTACACTTTAAGAAACTAACGAGTGTAGTCGACCAAGGGGTGCAAAGGTAGTTTTACAGGAGGTGAAAGAGGTAAAACACTGTTTTTACATGAATAACTTCAAAATGGCAACTGCGCTCATCGATTTCTTAAAGTGTAGGTACCAAACTATCTATACCAATTTTTGTTGATAAAGGAATTATTGACTGAAAATTCTATTTTTTCTGTACTAATTATACATTTATGACATTTGAATATATCCCCTGGGTGACGTAATTCCCCTGCAAACGCTGATTGGTCAAGGTGCTGTTGAGACTACCTTGTGTTCCTATAAACTATGTATTTACTAATAATGAAATATGCTCAATTTGACATCACATTTAATTCTCATTATTTATATTTAGTAAGTGCATAGAGTATTCTATCACGTTGGGAAATGGAGGTCAAAAGTTATTCACAAGTATGTATCAGAAGAATTATTATCATGTTTCAATTTTTTATAAATATAAAAATATCATTTTGCGTGACTTAGGTTTAAGTTCTTAATGTAAAAAAAGTAAGTATTATTCATACTTATAACTGTATATATTATGCTTAAGAATGGATATTATTTCTAAATAAATATATAGAAAAATAATGTTTTTTTTTCATTTATTTCCCCTGGTTTTCATATATTCATTTTGGGAAGAAGGTATTTTGATTATTTAATTAAATTTTAATGGTTTTAATATTCACTTTATTAGTAATTCTAAACTACATATTTAACTACTAATGACAATAAAAATAATACAGTACATTTTTTATTCAGTGAAATTGTTAACATTATTTTATATAAGTGATCTACAGGAGATTGAGTCCTCTTTATAAAAAAAATGTGTTAATTTTAAGTCGGCACTTCACTTGGTAATAGCACACAAATATTTGTACAACTAACTAAGCCAATGTGTATATGGTCATATTCGCTTAATTTGCTCCGAATTGCTAAACATGACCAATACAACAAATATCAATCCGTCGATTTTTGAGCGCACATCAAAGGTTTCAATATGCCTTTGCCCTCCACACCTGGCTTTCTCATTTAGCCTAATTTTTATAAATATAAAATGTAAAGTAACGCAGGACAGAACTTTTTTTGGGGGGTTAGGTAGATTTTCTTAAGGGGGATGCTAGGTTGTTTTGTTGGGGTGGGGGGGTATTTTTATTTATTTTATTTTAATAATAATAAGTTTATTTTAATTATTAAATTTATAAATTAATTTTATAATGTTCACTAATAATTTTTTGTCTAAAAACGGATAATATTCAAAATGCGGAACGAAAGATCATCCTATATATATTTTGTTGATGCAGACTTGAATAATAATAAACGGCATATGTCTAAATTGTTTAAAGAATTTGCGTAATGTTTATTATATGTACAAATGTTCTTCATCACCTCATCTGCATTAACAAAATATTTTTATTTTACTATTAGAAATAATGCAAGTGATGTTCGTAACTTTACTGGTCTAACTGCATTATTTGTCGAATAAAGTTTGAACGCCATGTGAGGATGAACGATTTGAGATATTCACAAACATAACAAATATTTGCCACATCTACATCACCATGTGAAGTGCCGGCTTTAGAAGAATATCACACAATAAAAGTGAAACTTTCGATGTTTTGTTTCATCATGAAACCAACTCGCCACCAATAAAAAAGTTTCACTTAACCCCCAGTTTTGCTACTGGAGATTGATTGTTGTTATATGATACACAAATAACTGCATGTAGACCACATACGACAAGAATACCTATCCTGCGATTTTGAGTAAATATTTCACGAAAAATTAATAAAACAAAATAATACAGTAAAAAAAATAAACTTATATAACATTAACAAAAATTTTATGTTATCTATAAAATATTTAATTTACTTTTTTATTCTATAACAAATAATCAATTTTGATTTTATTAGAAGAAATGCAATATCAACAAAAAAATAGTTTCAAATTAATTTAACATATCAATTGATGATGCTTTAATTAGTCATTTACATACTTATTGAGTACTAAAATAAATAAATCATAATTTAATATTTTATTTGATTGATATAATTTATAATATTATAATTAACATAAGGTTGAAAATCTTAATTTATAAGTTAATAGTGGAGTACCTTAAGCACTTAAAATACAAAAACCTTGGAATCGATTTACTTTGAATGAATTTTCATAAAACTTTTTGGATTGTATAGTTCATAAAAGGTATATTAAAAAGTTTACCAATTATAATTGGGTGTTTTTTATTTAATTAGCTAATTTTATAGAAATAATCCTTTCTCATCTACTATGCGAGATAGTGGGTTCATTCATTATACAAAATTGTAAATATCTCGGTTCTTAGTTAAAAATTGCAAAAACCCACTCCCTGCCTAACTCCGTCATTTTTTTGCCCGAATGTATCTTTATAACTTAACTACCCCGCCATTAATGAAGAATATTTTGCTGGAATTCAACTTTATAATCTAAGCAGCTATGCCAAACATATCAAAACCCCGCCCTCTGTCTACCCCTGCCATTGAAGACCAGAAAATCTGAGAAATAAACTGCTCTAGAATTGAAAATATTGAACTTAGACCCTTTTTGAATATCTGGCATCTTTAAAAGATGTTTTCTAATGTCCATTTTTATTAAAGGACGGTTATACTATCAAAATTTCAAAGAAAATTATTTACTTAAAATGGAAAAATTGCAATTACTAGAAAAAAAATAAACACCCAAAAAAAATTGGTAAACTTTCCAGCATTTTGTCTAAAAAACGTAATGCGAAAGGTTTTGCATTAATTCATTTAAAGTAAATTGATTCTGAGGTTCAATCCTTAAGGCACTCCACTACAATATTATAGACAATACTAACATTATTCGAGTTCTGGACTACTTGAAGTTAAGTCATTAATATCGAGGACAGTTTTGTGTTCGGCCGTTACAGATTTTAGTAAATATGCTTCAGAATCAAATATTTCTGGTACCTGTAATTCAAAAATTAAATAAAAATTTCGTTATTTTATGTTAAATGAAATACAAAGTCATTTAAGCCATTTTGAAGCTAAAATAACTAACTTAGACTTTTTTGATTATCTCATTTAACTGTAATTAATCGTTTTCAGTTTTGAAAAGCTCTTATGTGAATGTAAGAGAAAATTTTAAGCATTAAAAACTATAATGAAAACAGGAAATGTAAAAAATCATATTCTTTAGTGTACATATATTTGATAAAGTTATCGGGATTATATAATTAAATAAGAAAGTTAGTTGACTTAGTTTTTATTGTAAATATATCACAGAGTTAGTACTATTATTATAATAACATACAGAGTATGACTTTGGCATCTATAAATCACAAAACAGAATTAGTGTATTAATTATCATAACAAAACAAAGAAATATATCATATAAATAACAAATATTAAACACAAACATATTTTTAATATAACAAACATATATAATATAATAGTATGTTAATAAGGCAGTATGTAAAAGTTATGGACAAGCATAATGTTAAAAATCACACCATGCTAAATATTAACAACATATTTCGACCTTTCGCACTATATTGGGGAAGTCTTTACATATACGGTCCCAATCATCAGGTTGTTTACGAGATAGAGGATCTGCTGAAGCACGTACTAAATTAGCAAAATCATACGTTAAACGGGGTTCCAGATTTCCACCACCTTCGTCCCATGGAGTGGCCCATAAATCACCAGCACTGACAAAACGTTCTGCTTCAGAAAAACCACTGAAGTACTCATCCAAAACCAGTTTTGCCGTCTGTAATATTAAAATAATTTACTGTTTGTTACTGAAAATAAAAATATAAGAAGCTTACTCTAACTAATTCCAAATCAGATCCAGTTACTCTTAAACTTCTTCCTCCTACAGACACAGTATATTTATATTCACCAAGAGCTGCATCACCGCTAGCTGCTGCAACATTTTGAGCAACTGAAAACGAAGCTTCTTCTTCTCCAGATGAGCTCAGACTTGAAGCAGACTCAGCAGCCGGCAATGTAGAACGAACAGGAGATGCATTTCGACGAATGGTATCTTCAATTAACTGTTTAGCATGCGTAATAGATTCTTCGCTAGAACCAGTGATTTGTACCAGACGTTCTTTTGCACCGGGTGCCACTCGTTGAAATGAAATTATCGTTTCGCTTAACTCCTCGATCATATGGACACGTCTTCCCTTTATTCCCATTACTATAAAAATCAATTTAATTATAAATATCATAGTTAAGGGATATATATATTGTATATATATATATATATTTTTACCTTTTCCAGAATCAGCATTGCGTATAACAACCTCATCTTTACAGTAATTTTTTCCAGGGATACGAGTGGGTTTTGAAAATTTTCCAGATGGTCTGATAATTTCTCCAGGTGCTAGTAAAGCTGTAGAAGCAACAGTAACTATATTTTCTTGGCATATAGTAGGTGCTTCAGCAACATGCATAGAATAATAGTGACTCATATGATCAGTTCCAAGCCACTGGTTAGCTCTGAGTTCGATAAGTTGTAATAAATGGACTCTAGAGACATAATCTAATCTTTCATCTTGACAAGCATTACGAAATGTTACAAATGCACGATCTAATTGATCTTTAAATAGTACCTACGACACATTAAATGTTTAAAATGTTACTTGAAACAACATTTCAAAAATGGTTACCTCTAGATGGCAACCATACAGTTTTAAATGCTGGCATAAACTCGTAATATTCGCTTGAAGAGATTGATCGAAATGATCTCCATTTAATAGTATGGAGATTCGTTCGGTAAGCATCATAATGCCTTCGACTAAAACAGAAGTTTATAGGGTAAAAGTTTCGTGTGTAATTTTTTTCTAACTAAAAATTTACCGGTGTTTAGTTTCCCTTCATTGCGTAATTTATTTGCAACTAATGATGCAGACTTTAATTGTCGAGCCATTTCAATCTTTTTGGTAGGTCGAGATAAACGAATTTGAATGCTATTTACTGACATTAAAAAATTTCAGGTAAGGTTAAGTGTGTAAAAAATCGCGAAAAGAAATTCAAAATAATACTTAGTAAATTAAAAAATATAGAAATACTTATATATTCCTTTTAATTTCCATTATATCTTCGTATTATTTAAAGGATAATTTAGTCATTGGAAACACCAGAACACAAATTTGTAACATTTGTCACAATGATCTATAATTAGAATTATAGGTTATGCTCGTTATGCTGTCACTGGTTGCGTTTAAACTATAGAGCCTGAATCACAAATGTGTATAATATAAATATACACGTGTATGTCATAGTGTATTTATTGAGTATATATCTAAAATGGGACGAAAAATTAAAGGTAAATATGTAAACTTAAGTAATAAACAATATGACATATTTAATTCGATATCTTTTTACAGGAATTAACCTGAGCAAAGAGGAGCGAATGGTACTTGTTATTGGAGAGATCATTCAGTTCCTTTTAAAAGCACAGGAAGAGAAAAAAGATGTAAATTTAAATAGCTTAAAAACTAGAATTTCATCAGAATATGGGTTAGATACAACTCCTAGGCTTGTTGACATTATTGCTGCAGTTCCAGCGGAATTTCGTCACATTCTTGTTCCGAAACTTAAAGCAAAACCAATACGTACTGCTAGCGGAGTAAGACATTTTGGTTAGACTGAAGAATATGCAGTATCACGTTACAAATTTCAAAAATCACTTGTTGATGTGTTAGAATAAAGTATAATGTGCTGTATCGTTACATTTAGGAATTTTTATTTGACAGAATTATATAATTTAAAACTAAACCAACCTAAATAAGAACAGTTGACTCGTATATTATTAGACTGTTAGAACATCAACTCTGTTCTGAATAACTATACGTGATTTTTGACAGTTGTGACGTCGTGCCCGTATATTTTTCAGTTTAGCTGACATATTTCTCAATTTTCCATTTAAATGGTTTTATGAGTTTTTTTAACTTCAATAAAACTCTTTCAGATAGCAGTAGTAGCTGTAATGTGTAAACCACATCGTTGTCCTCATATAAATATGACTGGAAACATTTGTGTGTATTGCCCTGGTGGTCCAGACTCAGATTTTGAATATTCTACACAGAGTTACACTGGATATGAACCAACATCCATGCGTGCAATTCGAGCAAGATATGATCCATATCTTCAAACACGTCACAGAGTAGAACAATTACAACAACTTGGTCACAGCGTAGACAAGGTTATTATTTTATTTTATTTCTTAAACAGCAAAATTAATGATATTGATTTATTAACAGATATATATATATATATTTATAGGTTGAATTTATTGTTATGGGTGGAACATTCATGTCTTTATCTGAAGATTATCGAGATTATTTTATACGAAACCTACATGACGCATTATCTGGCCATACAAGTTCATCGGTTGAAGAAGCTGTCCAATATTCCGAACATTCTAACGTTAAATGTATTGGAATTACAATTGAAACACGACCAGATTATTGTTTAAAGAGACATCTATCGGATATGTTGCGTTATGGATGCACACGACTTGAAATAGGTGTTCAGTCTGTTTATGAAGATATTGCACGTGATACAAATCGAGGACATACAGTAAAGGCTGTATCTGAAAGTTTTAATATGGCTAAAGATGCTGGATTTAAAGTTGTTGCTCATATGATGCCTGATTTACCAAATGTTGATATAGAAAGAGATATCGAACAATTTATCGTAAGTTATATTAATTAATAATACATTATGTTCTTGTATGACAATTATTATTAATTTAAGGAATTTTTTGAAAACCCTGCTTTTCGAGCCGATGGTTTGAAAATTTATCCAACTCTTGTCATCCGAGGAACTGGATTGTATGAATTATGGAAAACAGGCAGATATAAAAGCTATCCACCTTCAACTCTCGTAGATCTTGTAGCACGTATTCTAGCATTAGTTCCGCCTTGGACTCGTGTTTATCGTGTGCAGAGGGACATTCCAATGCCCCTAGTCAGTTCAGGTGTAAAAGAAGGCAATCTTCGTGAGCTCGCATTAGCCAGAATGCAAGATTTTGGTACAACGTGTCGTGATGTAAGAACAAGAGAAGTGGGAATACACGAAATTCATCATAAGTATGTAATTTTAATTTTGTTTTTCTCTAAAGGCCTTATTGACCTCACTTTGTTGTCTGTTCATATGCAATATGTAGTATGGAATGTTGTCCGTTCATATAAAAATATCTCGTAAACTATATAAGCTAGAAACTAGAAACTTAAACTGAACATGTAAAATTATGACCCTCCAATATAGATTTAAAAATTCTGGAATTTTTTTTCAAATTTCAGCTAAGGCTAGGCAAAAACAAATTTATATCGAGGCATGTGGGATGTCAAAATTGAAATCTCAATCATTAGAATTAGATTCTATTTTTAACTTCCCAACAGGAAGTTATTGTAATCAATATAAAAAAATTTCAACATATTTTTGTTTCAAGGTCACTATAGTATATTTACACTATTTTCAGAAAAATGTATGTGTGTGTATGTACGTATGTGAGTGTAATGTTTTACATGCACGAAATCTCGCAAATAAAAAATGTAATTGACTTTATTGGGGTGCCATTCAAAGTGTCTTGACATGAATATGATCTGAAAGAAAGGATTTTTCGAAATTCAACCCTTACGGTAAGAAGAGTTGTAAAAGTTTGTGTGGGTAAAAATATTTTTTTGGTCGGATATACTTGAAACTTAGCATAAATAAATATTCTACAATACAAATATTAAAACATGTATTTCAGTATTCTTGTTATACGTGCCTAAACAGCCATTAAAGGGGTAAAAAATTGAATTTTAAATACTAATAAATACATTTACTATTATATTATTGACGTTATTAGGAATAATAGAAAACTAAAATTCATAATTAGTCCAAGCTGACTAGGCTAAAAAGTACCTAAAATAGAAATGTTTGCATACTTTTAATACTTACAGGATATGTTACAAAAGTGGTGTAGAATAATACCCTAAGTGTGCTTCGATTTTGGTTGTCTGCAACAGCAGTTAACCATGGTTCAATTGCAAAATTCTTCAGATTTTCTGATTTTGCTAAATAGTGGTCTAAATATAAGTATTATACAAAAAAAAGTGTTAAATAAATGTTATTCGCTACAAAATTCCCTACAAACTCCATTTTGAAAAAAAAATCATTTGTTTATCCGCTACACTGATTAAAAGGGCTGAAAACACACTTTTTTTAAGCTGTAATAACTAATAAAGTCTAACGTTTTTTGAGTTGATACCTCTGGAAAATAAACATTCTGTAGTACAGAATATTCACTGAAAATTAAGACCTGATATCATCAACTGTTTTTATTAAATTGTTAATAATAGAATCATGCTTGCCTTTAATTAACAATAAAAGTTTTTGTACAAAAAATCGGAGCAAACTTAGGGTATTATTCTACACCACTTTTGTAACATATCCTGTAAGTATTAAATTTGTACGCAAAAATAATCAGTTTTAACCTCCACAGCCTGGACTAAATACAAAGGTGAGTTTTATTTCTAACAAATTCCATTAAAATTTTTTATATACATATTAAAAAAATAATATACTAATAGTGACGTTAAATATATAAATAAAAACAACTTCTTTGTCTAAACGTCAAAAATTTAATAAAGAAAAAGTATTCGCAAGCTTTCGATGATTCTGTGAATCGAAAGCTTGCTAATACTTTTTCTTTATTAAATTTTTGACGTTTAGACAAAGAAGTTGTTTTTATTCATATTAAAAAAAATTATTCACATAAACTATATGAAAACAATACATAATCAGTATTCAAGTATTTATAGTCATACCATGTTGGGAAGTTGGTTGTGTGGACTTCAAGGGTCGAACCCATGGCTTGTTCTTTTTTATTTTCTAACTTAAAACTGGTGCCTGCAAGGGGTTCTATAAACAATACATGTACTTAATAGGTACCTATTTTTTGTCTTAGGGTCCGTCCTTATGATGTTGAATTAATACGACGTGATTACGTAGCTAATGGAGGTTGGGAAACATTTTTAAGCTATGAGGATCCTGAACGAGATATTTTGGTTGGTTTGTTACGACTTAGAAAATGTTCTGATGAAACATATCGACCAGAATTAAAAGGAGCGTGTTCTATTGTACGCGAATTACACGTATATGGTAGTGTTGTAGCTGTTAGTGAAAGAGATTTGACTAAATTCCAACATCAAGGATTTGGATCATTGCTAATGCAAGAAGCTGAAAGAATCGCAAGAGAAGAACACGGAAGTAATAAATTAGCTGTTATTTCAGGAATAGGAACCAGGAACTATTATAGAAAACTTGGGTATGAGTTAGATGGTTTATATATGTCAAAGACGTTGTAAAAATAAATATGAGAAATAAATAAATTACTGATAAATATTTATTTTGGTATAAATGGTAACATCTTTTTATAAATACTTACAGCCTTTATCTTACAGTATTACTGCTTAAATAAAGTTTTAAAATCTGTTAACCCTTGTGTTAATGGATAAATGTTTATACGTTGCTTAATGGATAGGTACCTGGTTATCTTCATGTGATTTGTACTTATGATATTTATGCTATAAAACTTTTGCGCGTATAATATTGTTGTCAAATTTAATATTATTGTTAGTGATCTTACTTTTTATTTTACAACAATTATTTTAAAATCAATGAAAATATGTAAATAGAAATCAAATTTTATTTACATTCGTGTAAAATTTTTGATATTACAATGGTTCTGTTTTTATTATGGCAAGCGTATGATTGAAACTTTATTATTTTTGCTCAATATCAAAAATATGTTTCATCCGCTCAATTTAGAAGGTAAATAATATTATATTTTTTTTACAAAATAGATAAATTTCTTAATTATATTTCTTTTCTGTTCGTGACTGAAGGGTTAAAATTAAAAGTTCTTAGAACACTTTTTGTTGCATTTTAGGAGACCTACCTAAAGACACATTTTTTGACAAAGGGGTAAGTGAAAAAAAAATTTTTAGCACACTTTTTAGTTTATGGGAGGTGAATCCAAAAAAATTGTTTTTTCAAAAATTTTATAATTTCTGTTTTTGGAGCATCAATCTACGTCTGTATACCAAATTTAATCTTAATTCCAAATATTTTTTGAACTTTTTTCTTTTTCAAGAAATAGCATAACAATAAATCTTGGCATTCCTGGATTCCTATAAAATAAAAAAAATAATAACATACAAAACTCGTCAAATGAAATCGAAAAAGGTACATGGATACCTATCCATTAATACAAGGGTTAAAACAAATAGTGTTTAATAATTAATAGTATAAAATCAATTATAAATTAATAAATATTAATACATGATGTATCACATTTTAAGGACGACAAAATTGTGCCAACTTGTTTAATTTGATTTATTTGAAATTATGGCAAATTAATTGAATTTAATAGTGCTTATAATTTGTTAATTACTGTGAAATAATACTAGTAATAAAAAAATTAACTAATTACGTGAGTTCTTTTAATTGTAAATCTTGGCACATATAATAAATATAAACTAAAGTAGAATAAATAATAAAATATAACATTAACATTAATTTGTACCATTTATATAGAATATTTTATGTTTTGAAAAAATACTTTCTTTGCAATAACTATTTTAATCTTTAATAAAATTGATTTTAAATTTACTTGATACTTTTGACACATTTTACAAATAAAATGGTATAGCCATTATTATGAGCGATATTTTTTTACAGTACTTGTCTATTATGCCGATACTCATCACAGAAATATGAATTTATTATGAACATGGTATCTATGGTATAACTGTTCTTGCCTCTGATTTCCAGTGGCCAAACTGGGTGTTATTTTAGGTACTAAAATGGCCAAGTGTCATTACGATTTGTAAAAAATAGTTCTTTCAAAATTTTTCATAAACTATTTTTGCTACAGTGTTTCTATATAATTTTCATTGAAAGTACTAATTAAAGGCTACATTCTAGAATTTTTTCAGATTTTTTGAATTGATAGTTTAGAAATTAGAGGGAGAGGCGCTCTGATAACTACATATATATTGTGACTGAAGGGTTAAAATCAAAAGGTCATATTAACATTTTTTGTTGCATTTTAGGAGACCTTTCTGAAGACACCCCACTTAATGAATTAAGTGAAAACATTTCTTTGAATATACTTTTTAGTCTATGGAAAGGGGGCCCAAAAAAATTTGTTTTTCAAAAATCTTATCATTTTGTTTTTGGATTATCAATCTTTGTCTGTATACCAAATTTCATCTTAATCGGTATAAAATTTATATACATAGACAGCCAAACGGACGGACAGAGCGAAACTAGTTTTCTACGGAATCCTAAAAACAGATCTATAGGAGGAATGTGTATATGTACTCCATGTCTATGTTTGTACTCATTTAAATGGTGTCAGCATAAGAGAAAAGTACTATTTTTTTTACAGATAGAGATATTCTAAAATAAATATCTGTTCATAAAATTTTCAACCATAATATTTTGTATACAGGTAAATATAACAATATATTTACCAAACATTTCATCACAGACAAAACTTATAACTGTAGGTATACGTGCTTTTATTGTAATTTTTATATAACATCCAGCCAATTAAAATTGATATCATTATTACAGATCTATAAAACTAAATAATTAAATTTTCCATATACCGTTCAATTAAAAAACATAAACATCTTAACCTACTTTTACAGTCATATCTACGGAATGTCTATAATCAATTGAAAATATTTATCAATTGTTTACAAAGTCATAACCAATTTTACAAATGTATGGTCTCTGATTATTAATTGATTTCTTTTAAAATCGATATTTTAAAAAAGCTTTATTTACACATCGATAAAATTTTCTATAACATTTTGTATAAAATATAAATTTAAAATACTTAAGATTTATATTTGAAGGTTGAAAAAATGTAATTTAGAAAATTTCATTAACACAAAGCTAAAATATGATAAACCATTTCTATTCACTTTACAGGTATTCCTCGACTTATGACCGAAACTCTGAGACAGGTTCTTAGACATCGGTCGTGTCGAGTTTCATAAAAAAAAAAGATTATTAGATACAAAATTCAAACACTTTTTTTATTTTTTTCACTTTTATTATTCAGATATTTTTGGGATATAAAAAAATTTATTCACTTCAGAAATAAAATCCAACTCAAGTATTATACAATTTGGAAATATTAACCGTATACAATACTGAAATTAATCGCATTTCCTGTAAACATTTATATAAATTATGTAGGTATTGCAAAGAAACGTCCAGCAAATAAATACAATTTTTAATAAAAAAAACGCATAATTTTTTTCAAAAAGTTCTATTGTTGACAAATTATTGCTGTTATTTGATTCAATTGTTGAATTTGATTTATTTTGTAATTTGTGTTTGAGGATTATTGTCTTTATTGTACAATAAAGATAATGAGGAATAAATTGGAGAAAATAAATCTGGTTGTAAGTGCGATCCATCATAAGTCGAGGATTACGTGTTAGACATTTGCACAAAACGACATTTGTCTGTCAAAGACTATAAAAGTGTATACAAAAATTAAGCTCCCTGGGAATTTTTTTCTTAGATACATCTATTCATCTAAATACACTGGACTATTTATGTAGAAAGGTCCGGTAATGGAATGATCTCCATTTTTATATTTACCTCAAAATGTTTCAAAATATTATGTTCCGTAATATTCATTTAAAATCCATATAATACACTAATTTTTACTGCAGTGTAAAAACCATCAAACAGTAATCAGAGATCATGTCGAAAACAAATACTTTTGTATACAATAAACATTAAGGTACAATTACTTCCGCACTACCATACAACACATATACAGCCCAACCTGCTAAATCAATGAATGCCGTTACTCGGAACACCACAGGCCACGAGTGTGCCGCATGTAACAAGTGTCCTGCTAATAGAACACCGAGAAACCCGGGCACGGCACCGAGAGTGTTAACAATTCCGAATGCTGTTCCTGCATGACGTGGTGCTAAGTCTTGAGCATTTACAGCAACTGCGGTATTGTGGAAACCAGTTGCGCCTACTACTAAACCCGAACATATCAGAGATAACCTGTAGAATTAATTTATTCAATTTAGTTTAGTAATACCCAGAATTATATATGTCTACTGCCGTGCTTAGGTAAAAGGCAGTAAACTTCTTTTACTGCTTTTTAGTAATTTTGATGCTATTAGGTTTTCAAGACGATTTTCTACATATTAGTCATAAAATTAATCATGAAGAATGTTATTTCAATAGAATATTAATTTTTTCAATTTAGCGAATATATCAAATTAGTTACTTTTCCTGAATATAAAAGCAGTAAAATCATTTTTCAACATAAAATAGCAGTAACTTTTAAACTATACTGCTTTTATCCACTGAGAAATATATGTACAATATTCACAACCATTCCAAGTTCTTATAATTTCGAAAAGACAGTTTTCAAAAATTATCTACTTCAAATAAATATATTATTATAGTACCTAAATTGTTTTTTTTTTCATTGTAATTATTCTTCAATCACTTTTCTAATTATTAAGTGTCATAAAAATTAATTTTTTGTTATGTGTTCAACAAAGATCAATAAATGTTAATTACTATTTTAAAACTATTTATATAATTAAAACAGTGAAAAAAAACAGTTACTTCTGTTTTACAGAGTACAAAGGCAGTAAAACACATCTCACTGCTTTTAAATTTCCAGAAATAAAAGACAGTAAGTCAGTCATCTTACTGCCCTTTACCTAAGCACAGCAGTATGGATCTAAAGGCTCTGTCAAACAGGAGGCGGACTGTCCGCGCGGACAGTCCACACGGACAGCCGCGAACTCTGTATCGTGTAAAGTTGCATTACCCTGGTCAAACAGAAAGTGGACTACCGTGGCGGACATCGGACTAGTTGTAAATTTTTACAGAGTTTGCGCGCGGACTGGATGGCAAAATGAGTAAAAGAGAAGATAATGATGAAAAGTTGATTGATCTTGTCCGCACGGACAGTTCGCTTCCTGTTTGACAGAGCCTTAAGCATCTCACAAAAGGTTTTTACTTTTATTTTACTATAATTAATTTAAAATATCAACCACATAATCTATACTAAAAGAAACTTTATGTGGAAACGTTCTGTCATCATAAATATGAATACAGGTTTATTTAGAGGAAGATGTCAACTCAAATGGAAGTTTCCTATATTTACTAAACATTAAACTTTTGACATTTATCTAATATTAAATATTTGTCTGAATTAGTTTGTACATACCAAAAATTTTCATGAGCTCCAGCAAGGCCTGCAAGTCCACTGATTTGAATAGCAAAACATATTGACTGAATAATTTTTCTTGTCTCGGTAAGAGATCGACCGGAATTGAGCAGTCTTTCATTAACGGACTTAGCAATAAGTGTAAACGGTATCAAAAACAGCCACGGTACCATATTAACTAACCACCTGTAGAATAATTATGTATTTGGATTTGTTTTATAACATTAAAATATAATTAAAATTACCCTTTAGCATCAGGGAATGTGTCATGAAAATATGTAGGCATCCAAGACATCATTACAAAAAAACAGTTCATTTGAAAAGAGTGTGCCATTATACAGGCCCAAAAAGGTTTCGACCATAATAATTTTAGCCAAGCCCAGTCTTCCGAATCATGTTTATGAGCTGGTGCCATTACAATCATACTTTGATTTTGTGTTGTAAAACTTTGATACCTAAAGTGAGCATATATATAATTAATACCAAAACATAAAAATAACTTGAATAAAATATACACATACCCTAAAATTTGGGTCCAAAGGAAAGCAAGACCACCTAGCACATAAAATACAACTGGCCAACCATAATATTCTAAACAATACGATCCTAAAGTCCCAGTAATTAATGTGCCTAGAGCAGAACCAATTGTCAATGCACTAAAGAACGATGATCTTTCTGTATCTGGCAATTTCTGACTTGTTAAACTTATCATACTAGGAAAATGTACACCTTGGAATGCCCCATTTAAAATTCTTATAAAAACTATAAACTTGATTGATGTATCAGGATCTGGAACTAGTCTTATTATAAATGGCATTGCTAAAGTTAATAATGACCAGCCACTTGCTGATAAAAATATCATACGTAGACCACCGATACGGTCACTTAAATATCCGCCAATCACTTGTGTCAACGTGTAACCCCAGAAGAAAGAAGATAATAAGGTTCCTGATTCTCGTTTACTCCAATGTTGTTCTTTACTAATTGCTGGTAATAATAAGGGCAGTGATGTACGAGTAGCATAAACTGCTGCTGTTCCAAACAAAAGACTTAAAAACCATCGTCTCTTTTCAGATCTGAAAACATTATAGTTTTAAAATGTTTATTTTTTACGTTTACGGATCTACAATTTTCAATTTTATAAATGTAAATAATAAGGTTATTTACCTAGTCCATTCATTTATTGCTTTTTCACGAATTCCGTGAACGGAATGTTTGTGTCTTTCCATTTTAAAATAATTATATTATATACTGCATCAAATGTCCATTTTAAATCGTTGTTTCAATAAATTTTAATAATTTTTGTTGACATCATTAAAAAGCCACGTATAAACAAAATTTACATTTTAGTCGTATACATACATTATTACATTTTTTGTATTGTTTAAAAAATATAATACAAAAGTAGATTTATAACTTTAATATAAATTCAATATGTGGATTGTGGAAAATACAACAAATATAAAAATTCTGACATGTATTTATAATTGATTTTAAAACTTATTAGAAAATATTTATGTCAGTTCACAGAAAAGATTAGCCGCCATTTATTCAAACACTGTTCAGTCCGTTCAGTCGGTATCTCACATCCGGTTTATGATAATCCATTTTTAAAATGGCGTAAGCGTCTAATGAAGTACATACATACATGAGTAATTTTGAAAATAACAAATGTAGGTTGATTAACTACTTGTGAAGTATAGTTTTCTGTCTGTTATTAAAATAAATTTAGAATGAGGCGAAAAAGTGAAAGAAAAAACAAGTCTCCTGAGAAGAAAACCGAGGCACCAACACGCCGCTCACATAGAAGACGACGTCAAAAATCTGAAAGTTCACCAGAACGAGAAATCGAACCAAATGTAAGTGAAGAAGAACGAGAACCGGCTAAAATAACAACTGTTGTTGATGTAGAACCTGTAAAACAAACGAGTAATTCCAATTCAGATGAGGATAAAACTGAACAACCTGTATGGCAGGTTAAAACTACTGAGAGTCCAGGAGGTGACATACAAAAATTAAAAATTTGCCTTCAAAGACCTTCCTCTACCCCTGAACGCACAGAGCGGTCTCCTCGTAGACATCGTAAACATAAGCGAGGTGCATCTCACAGCCAAACAGACGAAGAACTTAATGATTCAAGCGAAGAAAAAACTTACAAAAGCAAAAGAAAAACTAGAAAATCTGCAAAAAGTAGTCTTACTAGTAGTGGACTTGAAGAATCTTCTCAAGAAAGTACTGCCAATACAGAAAAATCTCCTCTACATATAAATGAATCAAAAGATGAAACGTATAGTGCAGTTGTAACAGAAGAAATTATATCAGAAAATCAGTCTGCAGTGAAACATGATTCTCAGTCCCACGTGAAAGCTAAAAATGCTTTTCCTTCTAAAAATGTTTCTGTAAACGAAATTATTAATTCTGATAATGCTGATGTGAATTCAATTACAATAACGCAAGATGATAATTCTTCTGTTGAAAATAAAGATGATGCAGAAAACGTTGAACAAGCAGGAAAGAAAATTGGAGATGAACAAAATATAGAAGAAACTCCTAAAGAGGATTCTGAAAAACAAGAAATAGAAACTATGACCGCAGAAACAAAAGAGAATACTGAAAAAGAAGTAATAGAAATTTTGACCGTAGAGACAAAAAAGGATTCTGAAAAACAAGAAATAGAAACTATGACCGCAGAAACAAAAGAGAATACTGAAAAAGAAGTAATAGAAATTGTGACTATAGAGACAAAAAAGGATTCTGGAAAACAAGAAATAAAAACTGTGACTGCAGAAACAAAAGAGGATTCTGAAAAACAAGAAATAGAAACTGTGACCGCAGAAACAAAAGAGGATTCTGAAAAACAAGAAATAGAAACTGTGACCGCAGAAACAAAAGATGATTCTGAAAAACAAGAAATAGAAACTGTAACCGCAGAAACAAAAAAGGATTCTGAAAAACAAGATTTAAAAGCCGTAACCGCAGAAACAAAAGAGATTTCTGAAAAACAAGATTTAGAAACTGTGACCGTAGAAACAAAAGAGGATTCTGAAAAACAAGAAATAGAAACTGTGACCGTAGAAACAAAAGAGGACACGACAAAACAAATTGTTGAGAAAATTGAACAGTCACAAGAAAACTTAAAAAAGGATAAAGAAAACTCAAATGAACTACAGCCAGAAGAAAAAATTAATGAAATTGAGAATGAGGGTAAAAATAATGAAAACATTAAAGAAAAATCTCAAGATGAAGAAGACGTAAAGAAAGTCAAAGAAGTTGAAAGTAAAGAGAAAGAAGATGAAAGTAAAAATGAGGAAAAGGAAGATAAAAATGTAGAAGAGATAAGTGAAGACAAAGAAGTTGATAGTAAAGAGAAAGAAGATGTAAGTAAAAAGGAGGAAAACAAAGATAAAATTGAAGATGAGGAAAATGAAGATAAAAGTAAAGATCAACAAGATGAATGTAAAGATGTTGAAAATAAAAGTAAAGACAATACTGTCATAGAAATTAAAGAACAGGAGAGTAAAAATTCCGAAGAGAAAATTACAGTAGATAGTGAAAGCAGTAAAGAACAAATAGAGAATAATGATGTCGAAGCTGAAAATATATCTGTTCATAAAAAAGTTACTGTAAATAATAAACAGAGTAGAAAAATAATACAGCAAAGGAAAAGCAGTGAATCAGGTGAACTTACTGATGATTCCAGTTCTACTGAAGATTTGGAAAATGAACATAAACAGCATAATCATAAAACTGTAAACAAATCAGATAAAGCTGAAATCATAAGCAATACAATTGTAAAAACAAATTCTGAAATTCGGTCAGTACCTGTTGTCGAATCTTCTGTAAATTCAGTAATTATGAACATAACTAGTGGTCAAGAAAACTCAGTAGTTATCAGTATTCCTCCGATAGACCCCACGAGAAAACGTAAACGCTGGAAAGAAGTATCGAAGGATTTGTATAAAGTCAAGTCAAAAATAGATGTGGATGTTCTGTTAGAAATATGTCCAGATATTAAAATGTTAACTGAAGAAGAAGTGAAACTAGAACACGAGAAAAACAAGAAAGTAAAAGAGGAGCAGCCACCAATTAAAAAACGGAAAACGGTAGTGGAAGAAAAGAAAGTTATTGCTCCCGTTGAAAAAGTTGTTGAAGAAAATAATGTAGATAAGTCTACTATCAATCCGTTGTTAGCTAATCGAAAGATATCGATAATAAGTGAGGATACTGCAATACAAGAACCATTAAGTCCTCCCAAAAATCCTACAACAGCTGTTTTATATATAAAAAATTTAGTACGGCCATTTACTATTAATCAATTGAAGGAACTTTTGTCACGAACGGGAACAATCGTAGATAAAGGATTTTGGATTAATAAAATTAAATCTGAGTGTTACGTGCAATATGAAAGAGATGAGTAAGTTAATTTTTTTTATTTTGATTGCTAGGGGAATTTAAAAATTAAATTGTTTGCAGGAATAGTTTTAGATTAGGAAAGACTATGAATACATAATAATCAATGCTAGTCCGTATATGGAAATGTTACCAAAATTTTACAGCGGGGTCAGTTGAAAATTTATAATATACAAATATGCTTTAAATTACAATTGAATTTAGTATGTATCAGAGATGATAGTTTTATCAATTATCACTTAATATTTTTAAAGACAATATAAAAAATTTATTATTAATTAATTTTATAATTCAAAACAATTGTTATTTATTTTAAAATTTGAATGATACGCCGATGACTCGTGGAGCAATTTGGTAACAACGCTAGGTAATGAGTTATTTGTCCTTTATCTTTCCTTGTCTAAGGGAATAGTTTTCAGACAAAGAACTTATTCTCCTAAAATTAATAGATTGCAATCTAAGTAATTATAACCATTTATTATTTCCCAATTTGCGAGATAAATAAGTCTTGTAAGTCATGTAACACTAAACTTTGGTCTATAGAAGTTTCCGGATTTCTTCATCATTTTCAATTTGGTTCTTAACACTTTCTTTGATATAATGTTTTCCCACATTTGTAATTTTTAGTCGTTTTCAGAGGTTTTACTAATAAATTTTATCAACATTTTTAGACAAGCATTGGAAACACGCAATGCTTTACACGGAGTCCATTGGCCGGTAGCAAATGGTCGGCAACTCATTGTAGATTTCGGAACGGTTGAAGATATGGAGAAAGCTAGAATACCAGTTGAAGAGACAAAAGTTGTAGAGCCACCGAAACCAGAGCTTCCTGAATTAACAGTATGTTATACATCATCAAAATTTTGATATTTGGAATATAAATTAATGTTATCATTATTTTTAGCCTAAAAAAGAGGAAGTAATTGACTGGCGAGAGGAGAGAGAGCGTGAGAAAGCTCGTAGGGAACAGCGTGGAACACGTGAATGGGATGTGGGTAAACGTGGGCGTTCTTCTAGTCCTCATCATCATCAAAAACTCAGCCCCGAACGGTCACCGACTCCTGGTATGTATTATTTTATTTGATCTTTGAATCAGGACTCAGGACTACTGAACCGTTTGACCTAGAAAGCTGAGATTTGGCGTAACAAAGTAATAATCCGGAAATTTTTGACATACCTTTTTTTATTATTTAATTGCATTTAATAATATAATAAAAGCATTGAACAAATTCGTTTGTGACGTCATTAGCCGTGTTCTGTGCAGTTGACAATGTTGTTTATATCAGGACTTCGAGCCGGAACTGAATCGAAAACCGGAAAAACCGTTATTTTTTGCCGGAACAAAAACTGGAACAGAATCGAAATCAAAATATCGGTTTTTACGCTTCAGTACATGTTAAAATATGCGTGTTAACATGATCTTATTTCCCACTTCAATTGTTCGGATTATCATACAAGTACCATAAAATGTTCTAAATTATGGTAGAAAAATTTTTTTAATACAAATAATTTTTTTTTAATTAATCAATCGGAGCTGAACCGAAAACCGGAAAAACCGTTATTTTTTTCGAAATGGAAACCGGAACCGAACCGAAATACATTTTTTTACTTGAACCGGAACGAAAACGGAAACGAAAAAAATAACGGTTCGAAGCCCTGGTTTATATACAAAGTTTCAAAAGTATTCAAAAACTAGAAAAATAATAAAAATGAAGTATATTTATTAAAAATAAAGTATATTATTATTGTACATATTGCAACTATATACAATGTAAATGTAATGAAATAAACTGACCTGGTCGGCACAAGACTTTTTTATACATCATGATACAAAAGAAATTACAAATTTTTGAATTGTTGGTTGTAATATTTAATATTTTACTTTTAGAAAAGAAAATGAAAAAGAAAAGCGATGTTCCTGTAAAATTATTGGATGATTTGTTTCGTAAAACTAAAAGTATACCGTGCATTTATTGGTTGCCATTGTCTGCTGAACAGGTGAGTTATCTGAAATAAAGATATTGGTATGTAATAAAATATTTAATAAACATTACTTTCCAGATCGTAATAAAAGAAGAGCAGAGACGTAAACACATGGCAGAGCACGAGAGACGCATGGCAGAAATTCGCAGAGCTCAACGTGACAGAATGCGCAGAAATTCTGGCCGAGGTGGCCGTGGCCGTTACGATTGATTTTATTAAGTTCTGTAAAGATTCTGGGCTACGGATAAAATGAGCAATCACGCCGTCATTGAGTAACATCTAAAATGCCTGCACTGTCTGCACTAATCCCTCTCGATTATACGGTTAGCTCCGATAGGTTTATCATCCCAGTTTCTAGGTTACATGGCGAGCGTAAGTGTGTGCCTGATTATGAATGTGTGCGCGACTGATGTATGATAATTTGTACAGAATATTTTAACTCATCACATCGTTAACTGTAAATTAATATATAATTGGAATTACATTACTGTAAAAGGCTTTTATTTGATTTGAAAACATTCTTGTAATGTTATAAAGAGTTATTTAGAATAGTTGTCTTTTTTAATACTGCTTGTACCGTTTTCTTATAGAACTTATAAGAGTTTTTTTTAATTGCTTGATGACGGACATTTCAAGATTAACGGATAAGGTTTTAGTTTGATTACAGAGATGTTTAGTGTGTATGGATTTATGCGTGTTTGAGAATTATATTTCTAGGTTCGATGATTGAAACTACATGCAAATAATTCAACTGAATATCTAAGGTGATTTTTGTTTGGTCAGACGAGGAGAGACCAACATGCTGGCGTACACGATGGCTTTCTCGCCTGCTACATCTGTGCAACTGTTACTACCTTTAATTGTAAAGTCTGTATGTTATCCAGCGGTCACGAATGGCGATACACGAAGATGAAACATCTATATTGTTTAATTAATGTTCGGCACAAGTGTACCAGTTTATAGACACTCTGATGCCTCATGTTTGGAATGACAAACTGCTGCAAGTTTCTCCACGCCATGTGAGATGTGAGACGAATGAAGAACGCAGAAGAGTCTAGTAGACTCGTAATATCAAAACAATCAAATTAACCAACACTACGGACATAATTGATCGTTGTCGAGTTTGTTGCAATGAAATACGAAATTGTAAATGAAGGACTTGTGTTGTAAAAACAATAAGAATTTGTTATTATGATTGTATAAAATAAATAATTACTATATATACGTACATCTGTTTTCTTTACTTTATTTCCGATTCTGTATACAAGTAGTCCTCGACTTACGACAGTTTACACTTACGACCAAATTTATTTTCTCCAATTTCACTTGTTCCTCATTACCTTTATTGTACAATAATGGTGTATCTACACGGGTTGATTTACGCCATGCGGCTAATCACCTACCAAATCGCCTCAAAGTAACACCGTTTACACAGTTGACAAAAATCGCATGCGGCTAGTTCTTTTTTTTTTTTTTTAATATTGAGCAGAGCAGATGTTCTACGCGCGATAAAAATCGCATGCGGCTGATTATTTTCTGCTTTACACGTTTTAGTCAACCGCCGCACAGTGGCAAGAGACCATCAAAGCTGGCATCAAATCAGATACTGTATGATTGGACTTCTACGTTGGATATTTTTTTTTAAAGTTGTTTGTAGTTAGGGTGACCAGGTCTCCGGTTTTGACCCGGAGTCTCACACTGGATCTCTGGGCTCAGGGTTAGGGTGCAATTTCTCCGGGTTTTGCAAAAAATGACCGACTAAAAAAAAAAAAAGGTCGTCAAAAATAGAGTAGGGGACATAACAGTGCAGATTATGGTTTATTTATTTTTATGAAAATAAAAAGAATAAAATAAAAAAGATAAGATAAAATAAAAAAGGGGTCTTCATTTAAATCTCAGGGTTTACTAAAACTAAAATCTGGTCATCCTATTTGTAGTGTAAAATAAAAGGCATATAAGTTATTTTTTTTTTTTTTTAATAATAAAATTTTTTATAGTTTTATAAATTAAAACTTTATTTACAAAAACTATGGTATTTGTTTAAGGTGTTATTCATCTTCAGAAAATAAAAATAAACCATTGTCATTGTCCCTTCTGTCATCACCATTCTCATTATCATCATTACCACCGTTGTTACCATTACCACCGCGTTATTTAATATAGTCACGAGTGTCCCTCAAAATTTTGTGTGTTTCCCTTTGTTAGCTCAGAACTCAAATCAAAATTTGATCAAACGGTTCGATGGATCAATTTCAAAATTTACAGGACTGTTGGGGGTACATTAGGCTGTAAAAATACCTGGCAACAATAGTCTTCCCATCAATATTTGTAAAGTAGCGATAGATTTACTAAAAGATCATAAAAAGTCATTTTTTTGTACTTTTTCAAATTCATGGTGAGGGTAAAATTTTTTTTTTCTACTAAAGTCATGAAAGGATTTTGTAGAAAATTTATTCAAGTTTTAAAAACTGGCCTTAAATTTACTGTTTAATAATTAGTTGCTGATATATTGATGATTGAAGGCAAAATAATCATTTTTCATTTAATGTCAGATATCTCGGCAAAAAAAATTTAAAGGGACCAAAAAAAAAAACAAATTAAAGCTGAATAAACAAGTTAACTGACCAATGTATTGGTTTAACTGAAAAAAAATTTCCCGAGCCTGCGGACCCTTAAAAAAAATTAAAAAATAAGGAAAATTTTTGTGTCCCACTATTTCTTATGATTGTGCGATAACCGTAACTCAAAAAAAATTATGCTAAGAAATCTCAAAACTAGAAACTTGAAGCTTTATAATGCTTTTTGTTTTATTTGCATACGATCATTTTTCACAGAGATACAGCTGTTCAAAATACACTAAAAAAAAAGTTGTAATTGTTTGTTCCTTTAATTTTTTGGATAAGTGTAATATATCTTTACTAAAATAAATTCAAAATTGGTAATAACCATAGACATAGAGAATGGACAGTGCATTCTGTATTAACTCAATGGTGTTCTGTTCAAAAAGGAGAGAGAGATGCAATGTAGTTTGGAATATATCTACCTCTTTTTCTAAGAATATGATTGGTAGCTTACTATAGTTCAGGGTAGTATTTCTGTCAGATATATTTTTGTATATTTTGTGATTTTTGTCCAATAAGTTTTTATTAGAAAAGTAAATAATATAAACAATAAACATAGGTACTATAATGGTTCATATTTCATCGAGGAAATAACAAAAAAATCAATTGATATGATAGAAATTTGCAAAATTATGAACGGATATTCCGGGAAAATAACATTTTTGCAAAAAAAATATTAAATATATATTAATAAAAAATAGTTTTAAATCAATTCCCACGTGGTTGCTACAAAATTATGAGGTGGGTTGCACTTACAAACAGCACATACAAGATTTACTTAACAAAATTTTAAATATTTTTTTTGATATTAGAACAAGATATTAAAATTGGTTAAAAAAATTCGAAACTTATATTATTTAGAAATCAATAATTGTTTCTTTTTTTAAATAAAATTTTTTATAACGTTAATTATTTTAACCTCTTTATATACATACATACATATAGTATAATAATATCATATATTAATCAACAGTAGATTAATATATTATGATAATATCTATGAATATTTTTAATGTTCGGGACTAAGAATGAAATAGTTACACTCCTGTTTAAAAAAAGGACAAGTATATTCCAAACCTGTTTCTATCTCTATCTTTTGACACGGCTCTGCTCTCGGGTCAGATGCCTGGTCCATTCTCTATGTCTATGGTAATAACGTATTGTAAATGTAAATTATTAAACATAAAAATCATACAATCTCATTTTTAGAACAGTGTGTTTGAAGTGTATCTAGAACTATTGAACTAAAAGAGCGTAGCGTATACGAACTAGTTCCTCTAGTTCTCGTGTGGGAGCGCTCTTTTGAACTAGTTCGTTCGCGAACTACACAAGTCTACTCGAGAACCACTTATCCGATTTACGTGTTTTTTTTTTAATTCATAGATATTATATTATTACTATTATTATTTTTTTATTATTATTTTTTTTTAATAATAATTAATTTATACTGTAAAATTTATTACACTTTTACACTAAATAATGTTCTTATTATTTTCTTGTTGTTTGTTTTCAAATTGAATTATATATTTTTTTCTTGTGACTGTTTCTATGTACTTTTTTGTATATTCTATGGAAATAAAAATTCTATTCTATTCTATTCTATTCTATTATTATGTTATTTGTTCAGGTTATAAGATATATTTTGTCATGTTAGGTAACATAAAGAATAAGCAGTGACGATAATAGTAAATCATGCCGGAAAAATGCAATACGCTGCCTAAACTGTTAAATATCGCACAAAATAATGTAGTAAATAACTGTGTAAAATCAAAAGCTCTAAAATAAAGTCCGCGATACCATATATCTAACTTTTATATTTAAGCCACAATGACTTTTTTATGTTACAAAGAAAATAAAAAATGTTTGGGTTCTGTTTACGTGGACTTATGACCTGCAAAACATAAAATAAATGACTTCATCGTCATAAGTAGGCCTGCACAACTCAAAATGTAAGGCAGGCCGTAATACTTTATGAAAAACTTATGCGGGCCGAAAGAGAATAGGACAGGGGGAAAGTTAATAAGAAAATTATAATATTATTTAATTATTTAAAAATGAAATAATTATTTATATTATTTTTCTGTATATATACCTTTCGTAATATTATAAAGCAATAAGATAGGGAATATTATTTTTAATTTATAATATGTATTTTCACCAAAGTCTGCTTTACAGCATTCCATTTGGTCTTTTAGTTTAAGAAATAACTTTAAATAAGTTATACAGGTAAAATATTATTAATAACGCGTGAACTAAAGAAGTGCCGCGTCGGAACAGGGCAGAGGGAAAGATTCGCATGCACTCGGCCGGCATACGGACTCCCTTGGCTCGGCCGTTGTCTTTTGATCGTCAATTTTTTATTTTGTTTTAAATAATTCACTTTTAAATTATTTGTACTTTTTGTTCTGATTCGTTTTTGTTAGGTAATTTTGATGTTGATTAATTATTAATACAATAATAACTAATCGCATCTGTACTTAATTCAACTATATTTTTCAAAAATCCTAAAAAATAATTCCTGTCCACGCGAGCGAAGCCGCAGGCACAGCTAGTAATAAAATAAATAAAAATAATATCTTTTCAATTATAATTTATTTTTACATCATCAAAAAATTTACAAATGTGATCCTTAGTTTTGGCTGAAAGAAGAAAATATTGCTGCTATTAGTTATAACTTTAAACTAAGCTACATATTTTTTTTGAACATTAAAACTTCTGGCAATGTTTGTAGGAATATATTTTTAAAATAATTTTATATAAAATTTTTGACCATAAAATGCATTAGATATAGATATGCTCTTTATACAATAAAATATCTGCACGATTCATTAACAGCTAGCTGTAATTCACATATGCAGCCTTTACATATTCTAAACAAACTGTACAAGCTTAAAAAATATGGTCATGGTCGATATTTATATAATACAGTATTATTGTTATATATTGATTGTTGGCAAACATTAAAACAGTATTTATAAACAGTGATAATCGTTAACATTTATGTTACAAACAAAACGTTTAAAATTGATGATTTCTCTGTTACATTATTATGTTTTAAATTAAATTCTTTTATTTATTTTTGTATCATCACTGCCTATAAATGTTAACTATAAATAAATTGGGTGACCAGAAGAGCGGTATTGTTTGTAAAATATTATATTTAGGTTAAAAGGAGTCTCGGTACTCGGTACCTACATACATTTATTTATTTTCATACTACATTAAAACCATAAAAGATTTGCCAAAAAAAATCGACATTTCTTACAGATTTTCTAGCCACCCGAACTATAAACTAATTTAAAATTATTAACAAAGAAGGTAAAATCTGTCTACAGAAGTGGTGCACTATATTATAGTATTATTATATAAAAGAACTAGCAAAGTCGTGATTGTTTATAGTACTTGGTAGGTACATTTCGACTACTAGTCATCCCTGAGCAAGACTGACAGGAGGTCTCAGGTTCGACTACAGACTGTGGCACGTGAATCACATGTCTACTTCTAGCGACGCTGGGAATGATGTCTCATAGTCTTGTAGTTCTATTGTAGCAGCTAAATAACACAGTTACTATTCTAGAAAAATGTTATCTATAGGAACCTAGAGTTATAAAATAGACACTACATACAAACTACATAGTCTACTGAAAAATTAAAGGTTACTCAATCGTAGAAATTTACATTTTTAGGGCTAAAAAGACCTCGAAATTTTATATTAATATTAATATCTATTGTAAAAATAAAATAACTATTTTATGGAAAAGAGGCGTAATAAATAAATACTTTTATAATAATTGAGTAACCGAAGGAGAAAAAATTGTAAATATTTAAAGAATAAAATAATATACAGTGTGTCCCAGGATAGATGTAACAAGAGGTATAATGAACAAATTATTTTCGAATTTCGGAATGATATTTGGAGATCGAGTCCTGCTTGATGTAAAACTAGTGTATACCAAATACCAAAAAGTAGTTGATTTGGTCTTCTCGGGGTGTTTTGTAAGGAAAGTTGTAAAAATAACCAAGAATAAATTACCTATATTTTTCAAAATATGAAAAAATCAAATAAGAAAGTTTGTTTAAATTGCAATTTTGTAACCGTATACCGAATTTCAGAGCATTAAAAAAAATAACACTTTCAATACATTTAGTTAAGTAGATATTTTTTTGAAAGTGTTATTTTTTTGAATGCTCTGAAATTCGGTATACGGTTACAAAATTGCAATTTAAACAAACTTTTTTATCTGATTTTTTCATATTTTGAAAAATGTAGGTAATTTATTCTTGGTTATTAAATTTGGTTGTTAAATTTGGTATAGGGACTATAGGGTTACAAAATTGCATTCTAAACACACTTTCTTAGTGGATTATTTCATATTTTGAAAAAATATAGGTTTTTTTTACAACTTTACTTATAAAACATTCTGTAGATGTAGAAGACCAAATCAACTAATTTTTGGTAAACGTTAGTTTTATAACAAGCAGGACCAAAAGTAATTTCGAAATTCGAAAAAAAATTGTTCATTACACCTCTTGTTACATCTATTCACGGACACATTGTACATATATGGGACATTTCGCATGAAGCGGATCATTGAATTCTGTAGATAAAAAATGTTTTTGGGGGCTTAAATTTTAGTGTAGAGGCAGAGCTTTTGAATGTCGATGGGCGTCAGTTATGATTCATTATAGTTGGGGGGGGGGGGGGGGGTAAATTTTGAAATGATAGAAATTTTGTTTAATCAATTTTCAAGTAATAAAATTTAAAGTCGTAACAAATGAAGCAAATTCATTTTGTATTTTTCATACATATGTAGATATTCTTTACAGGATTATTCTTTAAAGGATTACATTTCAGAAAAATTTATAATAAATCCTAAAAACGCTTCTAAGCTACAATTTAAGCCTCTTCCCCATTTTTTTATCTACACAGTTTTTTTTAATCATAATAGTTTATACCTACATACATATACGAAAATATTTTTTACCAATAGTAAAATGGAAACATCTGATTTCGCTTATGAGAAGAAATATGAATTAAGCAAATTATATTTTTAATTACCGATTTTTTTTGGTTGAGATTAAATAATTGGAAAAGTATTTAAAGGATAATTTAAAATTTAATAGATATATACTACTGTTTTAAAAACGGCTATCTGGAAAAAGGCGATATATACGAAGATCCATGTAGATATAACAATAGATCTACTTAGATCTACGTGGATCAAAACATGCAATCTTGAAGTTACTTAAGATCTTCATTCATCTCTGTAGATCTACGGAGATCTGAATTAAATTTTAGATATACGTAGATCTAAATTTGTTTTTCTCAATTAGTATACTTATAATAAAAATACTCATCTAGGTAACTAATCAACTTATTGGAAATTCTATACTTGAAAATGTTAATAAAATAGAAAAATTATATACAATACAAGATTTTAATTTTGAAAATATGGTTACTAATCATACCTAAATTTAAATTTCAAATGTAGTTAGATATATTAAATTTACAATCAGGGATGAAAGTAAGGTAGTAAAATATTTCAGTGGTACGTTTGTACTTGACGTATTCAGGAGTCTCGGGATATTGAAAAGTTTAATTTGGATCCTATAGTTCATGTACGTATAACCAACACGCCATACACAGTGATATATTTAGGAGTAATGGAGCAATACTCCAGGAACATTAGGTTTTCACTGGGGAAAAATTCGCAAGGAGCTGAATTTTTGTATACACCTTCATTTTGTCTTTATAAATAAGGTGCCAAAAGTCCCCAACAATCCCATGCGAGCATACTTTTTTACAGCCCACAAAAGGTGCTAACAATTAGTTTTAAGTAAATATCTCTGTATCTATTGGTTCTATGACTAAAATATGTAGTTATTATCAAATATAAAGTTTAGAAAATTACTTATTTATATTACTATTATTTTTCGTACAAGTAATCGTTTTCGCTTATTAAGAGGGTATTCTAGTCTAAAAATGTGAAAATATCAATTTTTTTGCATTTTATCAATAAACAGGGTTTCAAAACATTGAATAGCCAGCTATATATATATAAATTTTGAACGCGTTTTTCTCGAAACTGAAAACTGAAAATAGTTGCCATAATAATACAAGATCTACTGAACCGATTGACTTCAAATTTGCTGTGTACCTTTAGTACACACGTAAAAACATTTTTTTATTGTATAGATAGCGAAAGATAAAAACATAAAAAAAAATAAAAATGAATAGTTAATTTTTAAAAATTCGAGAAAAACGCGTTCAAAGTTTATACAGGGTAGTTCAATAGTGCGTCCGGCTTTCCTAGCGCACTTCCTGCAGGAGATAGAAAAAAAAGTTTGGTACATAATATTATTGGTTTGAAAAGATCAACGTCGTAAAATTATTTTCAACAATACAGGGTGTCCCATTTTTGCGCTATAACTAAAACAAAGTTTTTTTTAAATGGAATACCCTGTAACGTTTTATGTCTTCCGATGTCATTTTTTAACCTCTACATAAACGTCTGTTCATTTTTTAATTTAATGACAGTGTTGCCAAATTAGAATTTTTTTTCCGAAAAATAACCCATATTCAGGCTCAACTATAAAAAATCGTAGCGACCTCGTTTTTTTTGAAGTGATGAATTTTTTTAGCAATAATGTTAGTCCAGGTAAAGAGTAACATTTTGATAATAAACAATTTTAATTTAGTTCTACAGGGTGTTAATAAAAAAATGCCAAAGTTTACAATCTTCAAAATGATAAAACTCATTTTTTTCAAATGTGACTACCCTTTTTTTATTTCACTATTCGATGGGTTTTTTTCTCCTTTTCAATTTGTATAGAGGATATCCTATGTCTAAACTCCATACTTTCTGAGATATTCAATAATTTTTACAAAAGTAACCATTTCACCACGTTTTTATGCACCGAAGTAGGCTGTGCTGATGTAAAAGTAATGCAAAAATGTAAGTACTTAAGTATCAATGTAACATTTGATTAAATTTTATAATTAAAACGGATAATACTTGTGTAATAAAATTATTTATTTTATTCAAAAAACTATGACAAGTAACAAAATTGAAAATACATATAAAAGATAAAAGACTACAATAAATGTTCGAAATGTCTTCCATTTTGATCTAAGCACAAATCAATTCACGGGCATTTGTTTTGTAATTGTTTCACATTTGTTTTGCATTTGTTTGGCCTTCTTCGGTGCATAAAAACGTGGTGAAATGGTTACTTTTGTGAAAATTATTGAATATCTCAGAAAGTATGGGGTTTAGACATAAGATATCCCCTATACAAATTGAAAAGGAGAAAAAAAAACATCGAATAGTGAAATAAAAAAAGGGTAGTCACATTTGAAAAAAATGAGTTTTATCATTTTGAAGATTGCAAACTTTGGCATTTTTTTATTAACACCCTGTAGAACTAAATTAAATTTGTTTATTATCAAAATGTTACTATTTACCTGGACTAACATTATTGCTAAAAAAATTCATCACTTCAAAAAAAACGAGGTCGCTACGATTTTTTATAGTTGAGCCTGAATATGGGTTATTTTTCGGAAAAAAAATTTTAATTTGGCAACACTGTCACTAAATTAAAAAATGAACAGACATTAATGTAGAGGTTAAAAAATTACATCGGAAGACATAAAACGTTACAGGGTATTCCATTTAAAAAAATCTTTGTTTTTGTTATACCGCAAAAATGGGACACCCTGTATTGTTAAAAATAATTTTACGACGTTGATCTTTTCAAACCAATAATATTATGTACCAAACTTTTTTTTCTATCTCCTACGGGAAGTGCGCTAGGAAAGCCGGACGCACTATTGAACTACCCTGTATTAAGCTGGCTATTCAATGCTACGCATTATCTTCAAATCGCTGTAACTCCGTCAGTTTTTAGAATTGAGGTATAGGGTTTTGAACATAAATTTTTGAAACCCTGTTTATTGATGAAATGCAAAAAATTTTTTTTGATATTTTCACATTTTTAGATTAGAATACCCTCTTAATAAGCGAAAACGATAACTTGTACGAAAAAATTTGTAAGATCTTTATTGTAGGTAATTTTTTAAACTTTATATTTGATAATACATATTTTAGTCATAGAACCAATAGATACAGAGATATTTACTTAAAACTAATTGTTAGCACCTTTTGTGGGCTGTAAAAAAATATGCTCGCATGGGATTGTTGGGGACTTTTGGTACTTTATTTATAAAGACAAAATGAAGGTGTATACAAAAATTCAGCTCCTTGTGAATTTTTCCCCAGACACATCTATTTTTCGTCTAAATGTACTGGACTACAAGTTGAAAACAGTATTGAATTATTAAAATGCCTTCCCCCTTTGTTAAAAGCATATAAAAAAATCCTTTCTTCGGAAAAAACTTTTTCAGTAATTGTCCCCATAGTCTAGAAACTCCCCCTCCCCTTCTCCTCTAATAAAACTGTTTGTAAAAGATAAATAATGTAGGCATCTACTTTCATCCCTGTAGGATTAATAATAAATCTCTACAAACAGTAAATTTTCTAACTATGAATAATAACAAAGATAATATTGCATTACCTCTCGAGTAGTCTGCGTTTGAGATCCGGCGGATAGGTGACGTAGATATAGTGATCGTTGTAGTCTGCACCGTCAGGCGGCGCGCCGGGGACGTTGTCGTTGAACACCCCACCGGCACCCGACAGCGGTCTTGCGGGCGTGGGCGGCGCCGTGCCTGAACCGCTGGTGCTCGTCACACTTGTCGTGCCATCGTCGCCACTGAAAATATAATCAATGCATATAAACTTGCATTTCGGGTCAATCCATATAAAGTGGTCCAGCACTGGTTGCTTGATCATTCTAAAAAAAATTGATTTTGTGTGTGTTATTACCGTAACGTTCATAGACATAGAGAATGGACCAGGCATCTGACTCGAACACAGAACCGTGTCAAAAGAAAGAGATAGAAACAGATTTGGAATAACTGTGTAACTCTATGTCTATGTTCCAAACTACACTGCATCTCTCTCTCCTTTTTTGAACAGATGTTACACCATTGAGTTAATACAGAATGCACTGTCCATTCTCTATGTCTATGGTAACGTTGGTAGTTTGAAATGGCCATTATTTTAATTTTATTATTTTGCTTCCTCGCAATATCGAAGATACGAGAAGCTTTGTGGTCGATTCAAATTGAGACAAAAAAATTTTAAATTGATTTACTCGTTTCACGTCAAGGCAAACACTTTTCGTTCCGTGTCTGTATGTCTGTGTGTCCGTCCGTGTATTTGTCCGTTTGTCCCCTGAATCCATGCCACACGCATAACTCATGAACCAAATAACCGATATTATTGAAACTCGGATGGTTGGGTCTGACTTGAGGACGGTCCCATTTCAAAATAATCAAAATCGTGTGTAAGGGAGAGGGGTGATACCCCAAAATAATTATTTTTTCAAGATATCTCAAGAACGACACATGTTACGTGAAAATTTTATAGAATATTTTTTGTAGAACATTAAATTTCCTATAAACAACGTTTGTTGTAAAATATTCCTTTACAAAGATTTATCTCAATTTATTTTAAAAATTCGTGTTTTGTTTTTCTAAATTGATATTTGCTTGGACATATTAAATGTCATTTTGGCGTTTTAAAAGTTATTTTGGCGTTTTAAATGTCATTTTGACGTTTCAAATGTCATTTTGACGTTTGCATAAATTTAGATTTAGATTGAAATTGTCAAAAAATTAAAAATATACGAAAAAATATTCAGGTGCGTTTTAAGAAAAATTTCGAATTAATATTTTTTAGTAAAATTATATAGAAATTAAATGGTTAACCAATTCCAGGCATTTTATATAAACACTATCTGTTTTTATTTAAATTGTTGAATAATTAACTACCTTTGGTGAATTTAGCACGAGAAAGCACTGTGCATTTACTTGGCAGATGTTTTTTATTATCGCGCGGCGGCCATATTTGTTCTACAGGTTGTAGCATTTTTTGCACTTTAAAGAGTTTGCGAAAACAATATGATATCTCGGCTTCTATCAAACTTATTATGAGACTAAAAGTAAATTGTTAAACAAATAATGAGCTATTAAAGGGTGAAATTTCAGGATGTTTTTGCAAGAAGGGGAAACGTTTTTTACAAATATATGGGTAATAGTTGTGTTCACTCACCAAAGTTCAACTCTGAGACTTAAATCCCTTGTTTTAATTTTTTTTTAATTTGAAAATTTGAGAAAATTGCATTTTTCAAAGCTAAATAAATCTCGTAGGGGACCAGATAAAAATCTGAAATTTTAGCTCATAATAGAACTACATCACGCTATTATGTGTCAAAAATTTTGAGATTAAGATTTAACTACAAACAGTGATATTGCAAGCACAATATTCAGCAGTTCATATGTTAATACAGGGCGTCAACATTAATAAAATCACTATTACTATGTTTTTTATTATTGGAAATAAAAGAATAGTTAAATAAAGGAAAGATTTGTATTTTTCCGAATATTTTAAAAATTTTATTTTTTATTTTCTGTCATTTCCGGTTCAACCGGAAGTGATGTCAACATTTGTTTTTCAAAGGGTACATCCTATATATTTTTTATTTTTAAGTAGAAAATCATATCAGCTAGTCAGTGTTACATACTCTTCATTGCGTTTAGTGAGATGTTGCTTATAGGCCGATCATAGTAAGTTTTTAACGAATAGGGTGGTCGAGTTTGAAGGAAGTTAAGATTGGGATCTGTCAATTGTTTAAAAAATTATTGAATTCTACAGGAAGTAACATATTAACGTTATTTTTAAATGTTAACATCTTGTATATTTTTTTACATATTAATTGTAAACCAAATTTAAAAAAATATTAGTGCCTTAAAGTTAATATCAAACGAGTAGTATGTTAATTAAGAATTTCATTCTAGAAATTCTAGTTATAATTTTTATTTTTATTTCATTCAAATTTTATTAAAGTACATAATCATAACTTGTAAGATTAAAAACATGCACATATATGTAATAATTATACGTGTGAAGTTAATTATTGTATACAAGGGAAAATCAATAAAAGTATTAATAAACATAGTTGATTTAGCGCATGAGTTTATCTATCTAAACTTTCCATCTAGCAAAATGTAGTTACAACATATATTTATAGAATTTATGTAAAGAAATTTAATCAGTCGATTACTTATTTGAAATTTAAATGAGCTGCTATTTTTAAAGATCAAAAAGTCATCTTGTTATTACGTAAAACTAGAGCAGTTTAAATAAATTAATAAATAAATATTATGTGACATAATATCTAATCACTTATCGTTATATATTCGATCATTAGATCTAAAATTTTAATATATTATTTATTTATGGATGGCCAGAGCCGTAACTAGAGGCTCCGGGGGCAAGAAGTGACCAAGGGCCTCCCAAAATATGCAAAAATAAAAATTGAAGACCTTTTTTTTTGGTTTCCAATTTAAATTTAATAATTGTAAAATTCAAGTTGGTGATCAAAAAAGAATCAAAATTTGTAATAAATATAACATTTTCAAGTTAGAACCAAATCAAAGAAAAGTTTTACTCTGCCGCGGGGGCCTCCTACCCTCGGGAGCCCCGGGGCACTGCCCCGGTGGTAGTTACGGCCCTGTGGATGGCTCATATATTTTACTAATTTTTAAAAATAATATTGGACGTGTGGTTTTTGAGTAAATACTATTAAACACATAAAGTCACGTGTAGTTGCAGAACCAGGTTTATTCAAAGTAATAATAAAACGCGTAGTCATTACGATTTATAAACAAGTTTAATTTTTTTTATAAACTATTATTTTTGACAGTGTTCGTTATAATTTTCATTGAAAGTACTAACTAAAAGCTACATTCTGGATTTTTTTTAGATTTTTTGCATCAATAGTTTAGAAAGTAGAAGGGGGGAGGGGACGCTCTGATAACGACATTTAAATACAAATATATCGTGACTGAAGGGTTAAAATCAAAAGGTCATATAACATTTTTTGTTGCATTTTAGGATACCTATCTAATGACATCTCACTTAATGGGGTAAGTGAAAAAAAATATGTGAGTTCACTTGGGTCCCCCACCCAAGTGAATTCATATAAAATCTGTTAAAATTTAACAGATTTTATATGAATTCAAATATTTTTATTCTCAATATTTTTATTAAAAATATTATTTACTCTACAATTACAAAAAATTATTCTAATAATATTGTATATTGTATAAATGCACTGATGATGGAATGATATAGATTCCGAAAAATTTAAATAAAAGCGCTACATTTTATGCATTCATAAAAATAACAGCAATTATTATTGACCTTTATCCCAATTTAAAGTACTATATTACAAAAGAAGAGAATGGTCATTTTCCTAAACAATATATATTATTAAAGATATAGTCTATATACTGCGATCGCCAAATTATATTTAATTTTTTACTTTTAATTATTAACAAAGTAAAAAATTCCAATTAATGTACATGTGTTCTGTATATAAATTAAAAACTAAATTTTTCGAAATCAAATCTTTTATTTACATCACAACAATATTTGCATATTTTAGTGTAAAAAAACGTGATTTAATTTTAAAAGAATGAACATGAACTTACTCAAACAGTACCCAGACGACGTAGTAGCACAAACAAAGACCTAGTGAGAGCACCATGGCGGTGAGGGCCAGTAGGCCCCAGGGGAAGGCGCGGGCGTCGCTCGCGCTCCCTGCCGTCGTGTCCTGCCAGTACCTGTCACACGTAAGGAACCAGCACACGGCGCGGTTAAGTTCGTCCTCCAGTTGGCGGAAGTCTTCGTCGCTCAATTGCGCCAACAGGCCCGCTATACAGGTGCGCACTAACACCTCGCATCGGGTCTGTCAAGAAACAATTCATATACAGTAAAAGCTCCTTATTCGCGCTTCCTTCATTCGCGTTTTCACTATTCGCGGATTAAAAAAATGCGACCCAATTCCTATATTCGCGGCTAAAGATTTCTTTATTCGCGGATCTAATCAGGAAACGTGACATTTAATTTGAAAAATCTTAGTGAAGGTTTAAGAATGGCAAATGAGCTTTGTGATTTCTTTATGAAAATTGATCCGTCTATGGAACGAAGTCTTATTTTTAAGAGGCAAATTGCTAATGTCACTGCTGAATATCAGTCTGAATTGAAGGAGCTTTTAAAAACTGCCAATCAAGAAAAAATTACAAAATTCTTTAAACCATTGCCTAAGCCTGAAGATAATTATATGGTCAAAAACTTCAATTAAATTGATTTTTTTATATTGTATTTGTTTATTTATTTTGTCACCTAGGAACGTATCCCCTATAATCCCATATAAATTACCATTCCGTATTCACGGTTTCTGTATTCGCGGCATATTTATGGAACATATACCCCGCAAATAAAGAGCTTTTACTGTATTAGCGTATTGTAAATATGATATGAATAGCTCTTGTTACTGAGATAAGGAGAACAGGAATGTGCATGGCCTGAACTTTAGTCCTTTTTTGACGTGAATAACGTCTAGTGTTTCAGGCCAGATACTGGGTGGACATTTCAGAAACTTGATGTAACGAACTGAGATCAGTAAATTTATAATCAGTATATCTCGACATTCAGAGCAGCCGTGGGCGCCGGCAGAATTTCTTTCGGGGGGGTGCATTTAGATATATAAAATTAAACTACATGCGAGGATAAAAAATAATAATAATAATAATTTTGTAATAAAAAACCTGCATTGAAAACTAAAATTTATAAAATTAAAAATTGAAATTGACGCGACAAAAATAAAAAAAAAGATCCTCAGTTTTATATTCTGACCTGCCGCCTAGAAAGTTCAAAGGACCTATGACTTAAACTGTTATTCAAAGAGTGAATTTTAAAATAAAAATTGTTTTTTCTTAATTTTTTCATTTGTTTTTTTATTTTTGCAAAGTGCACCTCCTTGCACCCCCCTCCCGGCGCCCATGAGAGCAGCTATATCTCGATTAGATCTAACATTTAATTAAATTTTAATGAGTGATTTTAATATTATAAAAAAACCACAATAAAAAATTATATTTTGTATACCCACGATTGCGTTTGTAAATATTTATTAATTGAATTGAAAAAAAAAAACATTTTATGTCCATTTTACAAATATATTAACGTTTCTGTGTAACAAAAAAAAGATGTATCAATCCATGAGTCTATGTTTTATTTAACCCCACTTCCTCGTATTCACGTCAATCTCTGGACTGTGCATCCCGATACAGTCACACCCAATTTTTTTGTTGAGTTTGGTACCTATTAGTGAAGTACCTTAAATTAAAAATATACAACTTAACCACAATAAAACAATGTCATTCGACACGTGTTTCAACTTCACAAGAAGTCCTCATCAGAATCCTAACAGTTCCAGACTGCTAGGCTCCTGATGAGGACTTCTTGTAAAGTCGAAACACGTGTCGAATGACATTATTTTATTGTAGTTAAGGTGTATATTTTTAGTTTAAGTGACTAAGAGACCACAGTTTCTCCGTTTTTCCAGTAGTAATTAGTGAAGTAAATAATAATAAATAAGAAAATACAAAAAAATCGAACCTTTAATTTAAGTAGTTCTTCGGGTTTGCAGTGGGCCTTGAGCTCGGAGAGACGTTGTTGTTTTCTGTCAACAGGAGGTAGAGGAGAATCTACTAAATCTCCAGCACCGCTACAGTCTTCACCCTCTCCGTTGCTACTTTCTGATGAAGTATTCTGCGTCGCGTTTATGTCATTGTCGTCTCCTGATTCCGACGATTCTGAAGTTTAAATATTTCAAGTTAATTCATATTTTTGAGTACTGAAAATGGTAAATTTTTTTGATGAAATCTAATCAATGATTTTTGTAAATCATACTTTTCTCTTCAATTTACATGAATTTACTTCCATGTTCTGAAAGAAATGGAAGTATTGTAATACCATCGAAAAATCGTGTCCGAGATAATGACAGATTCTGAATGTACTAACTTCAAAACTTAAAGAAAAGTTAATTTCCGCATGGCGGCTGTGCATGTGTCTGTGTGTCTGTGCGGATGTAGAATTTTCTTTCGTTCACGATAACTACTGTAAAAATACACCGATCTGAATTATTTTTGGGGAAAATATTTGTCTCAGTGAGTACTCCAGACGTATTGATTTTGGTGCTAATCGGATTAAGTGTTTTGGTAATATTCGAAATTTTGTAACTTTTTTCGTCTAAAAAGTGAACATTGCGAGTATTATCTCACTAATTTTGATAAGATTTGGTACATTTGCAGTTCAATTAGTACCTGGCAGCTTAATTCAATTAAATAATTATATCATGTAACTTACCTCATATGACTACTCGTCCATTTTTTTCCCAGTGAAAGATTACATTTACTTATATATGAAAAAAATGGTCTGCCTCGAAAATTTCGTTATTAAATACCTGGCAGACCTAATTCAATTAATTAATTATACTTAGGACATTAGAAAACTAATATTTATATACAAATAGCAATAACAGCTGTAACCGTCGTAAGTATTTATATGTTTTTTTATGTATTACGATATTTATATTCATAGTAGTAGGTTATATAAATAAAATATTTAAAAAAATGTATATTTTAAAATTATTTAAAAAGATAGAAAGAACATGAAAGTCATGTATAGTTCTCCACACCGATATTTGTATCGCTATGCGACCATTTTGAATCGAGTTATATGATATTAAGGGGTTATATTTAATCGTCACTTCGGAAAATGAGACTTTATTTAGGAATTTTATTTTAAATAATAAAAAAGGCAATAAAATGAAATTTGGAGGGTTTATTGTACCTACATGTCTCAAAACATACGAATTTTTTTTTTTTATGAAATATAAATAAAAATGGTAACTTTAGTGTTGCTGCACTGATTGTGAGTGTATCTTTTTTGTTATGTAGGTACTCCACTGCGGAAAACAGATCTTCTAAGGATCAACATCCAGAATAAAATTTTCTCGTTATTTACATGAGTTCTTCCATCGAAGTACACACGATTATTAAAAAATATCGATTTTTGCAAATTTTGTATCACTTTTTAACAAAAAAGTCACGTTTTTTGACGGAAAAAACTACTTTAAATTGTTTATAAAAACTGTAATTGTTAACCAATCGTAAAAATTAAGAAGTAGTAGTTAAAATTTCAAGCCGATCGGATAGAAAATGACCAAGATACGTTTCCGCAGTTTTTAAAAACGTGGTTTCGATAAAAATGAGTTTGAAAACTGTATACAATATATGCAAACGTCGACGTTAGTTCAGACTTTTTTTAAAGATTATATCGGTTTGGCGGTTTTATCTTATCTAGATTGTTTTGTTCGTTCAGAGACACTTTGGAAAGTGAGCTCTATCGTGAACGAAAAAAAATTCTACATCCTGACACACAGACACACAGACATACAGACACACACACAGCCGCCATGCGGAAATTAACTTTTCTTTACATTTTGAAGTTAGTACAATCATAATTTGTCATTATCTCGGACACGATTTTTCGATGGTATTACAATACTTCCATTTCTTTCAGAACATGGAAGTAAAAATGAGGGTCAGCGAAGTAAAACATTTATTTCAATTTATTTCTTTATCATAATTAATGACATATTAGTCACATTGAATTTTTTAAATCATCAGTTTTAATGATTAATAATTATTTGAAAAGTAAACTTTTTTTTAGTATTTATCTGATTTTTGAATTAAATAGTAAATATATTATAAACATAGGTAATTTAATATGCCATCTGAATCAATTGCCGATAAAAAATAGATTAAAATCGATTTTGTATAATATATGAGTTCTATTCTATCGATATAAATAACGTGTGTGATAAATTTAAACCTCTAAATCAATTTATATTACAAATTTACACGTAAACCTTAAAGCAAATTTATAAAATTTACTGGGTAGGTAATTTTTAATATATTTTATTACTGTAAAATAGCTCTCAATGCCTCTCAAAACGATATAATTTTAACGTAAAGAGAAAATACGAATGTATGTAGTACCTACAAAAGCAGGAAAATCAACAAATGTAGTTTTAGCATCTAAGTATAGATACTCGATAAAAAAATTCACTAAAAAATTGAAACATAACAAAAATAAAGGTTTTAAAAGATTTTGTTCTGAGTAAAACATCCCTTAAAGGTTTAAGGGATAAAATTGTTTCGAGAACATAAAAACCCTTGCCTACATGATTGAATTTGAGGGTTTCTCAGAGTCATCTGCTACAACTATCATTAAAAATTGATATCAAACCACGAAGGGGGGGGGGGGGGGTAGTAGATTTGTTCTAACTTTTTGGAGCTATATAATCATGAGGAACCGTAAATTTGATTTTTTATGCATAAATAAATAGTTATTGTATAGTGCACTCTGCAATGGTTCTTAAACCATTTCAAAGTCGCGGATCTATTACTATACTATTATAAAAAAATCAATAAGGTGACATAGTTATGATTCCTACAGACCGAAGCGAAACATTCGTAGCAGCTATTATATAATTCGTGCCGCATAAATGAAGTACATGGCGGTTTATGTACGTATTCAGACCGGTTTTGCAGCGTTTTTATTCGGCGGAAATTTAAAACGCGTTCGAGAGCGTTTTAATCGCTGCCGCGCTTGTTTAAAGACCGAAAAAAGTGATATAATTTGTAGGAAATCATCTTATTTAGTGGTAGACTAAGAAAAGTTGACAAGGCGGATGTTAAGGACCTCTCCTTCTACTGAAATTTATTTTCTAATGTTTAAAAAAATATTTATATTTATTTTTTATATTTTATAATTTTATTATAAAATAATGACCTAAAAAAGTCTCTTAGTAAATAAAAGAATTAATATTTTGAAAATTTGAATCATAACTTTTTTGAATATTGTTACAATATTTACATAAGTATATCTACAAAATAATTAATATTTTTAAAATTTTAAGCATAAAATTACAACTAAAATTTTTTAAACTTTTAATTTATGATTTTGTTATAAAATACTAATTTGAAATAAGGTTTTAAACAATTTTAATCAAAATATTACCTATTCTATGTCAAAAAATTACATATATTAGTGTTAGATAGCATCGAATAGTACGTGTATAAGAAAAATTAATGGTTACGTTCACGATTGACCAAAAACAGTGAACAACGAGCTTTGATTGGTTGATTCATGGAATTTCTGATGGAATGTACCAGAAATTTAAAAAATGTCATTTTTTAAGCGTGTAAGGAAGTGAGAAAGAAGTAACTAGAAAGAGATAGAAACTAGTGACCAGGCTAACCAAAGAACTTTTATGTTCACTTCATGTTGAGCGTTTCTGTCAGAACACTAGTTCTGCCTCTGTACGGTTACTTCTGTCTCACTTCCTTACATGCTTAAAAAATGACATTCTTTAAATTTCTGGTACAATCCACCAGAAATCCCATAAATCAACCAATCAAAACTTGTTGTTCACTGTTTTTGGTCAGTCGTAACCAATTACTACTGATAAAATGAACGCGCCACGTTGGTGTGAACAGGCTTGCGAATTTCGCTGCTGCAACAAACGCGTTTTTTTCCGCGCCGCAGCCGTTGCGAATATTCGCTTCGGTCTGTGAGAGCCAATACAACTACTTTCGGCTAGTTTGATACTAGCAGCAAATACGTTTTCTGGGGAGAAGCTAGTAAACTCGTCCTATTTTATCCAGGCTTAAAGCCAGATAATAAAAATAAAATAATAAGGCACCAGTCTTGGATATGGTCCCAGTAATGGCTATTTTTAAATTAAATGTACTGAATAAGAAATATTTGTTGATATTATACATTTAACTGTCTTACAGTGTGATTTGATGACAATCGGCCAATAGGTGTCAAAATGGTGGACATTTAAACTAATTAGTAGTATAATTTATTTATTAACTATTATATTATAGCAACTGCGTAACATTGTTCAAATTTGATGATTCTTTCTTTTATATATTTTGTGTCGTAGTACCTACTTATCATTTTGTAATCATTAGCAAGTGTCCATCACTGTGTGCTCATTACTGGTTTTACTTTATCCTTTCAATTAAATTGATTAAATAAGGAGTTACTTGTTTTATTAGTAACATGAGTTCATGAGAATTACAAAAAAGAAGCCCGTCAATCACAAAAACAGTAAACCCTGCTCTTATAGCGGCCATAACTGGTGCCAGTACCTTATATTATGTTGGGTACTTGATTTTAACAATTATTGTCATTTTTTTCTTATTATAAATTTTATAATTTCCCGAAACATCCAGAGGCGTATTTACCATGGGGCCATAGGGGCCATGGTCTAGGGCGGTAAATTTTTTTCAGTATATTTAAAAAATATAGAGGAACAAAAAATGAGTAGTAAGACTAAAAAAAAAAAAAGGTCTTCAAGTTTTTATTTCTCTATTAAAACAATCTTTTTACTTTATAAAATTAGAAATTTCAATTAACGTAACTAAAAAAAAAAAAAGGTCATCAGTTTTTATCTGGTTTATATTTTCTATTATTTATATAAACTTCAGGAATTTTCACTGTTCAAAATATATTATATTTTCTCTTGATTCAGGGGCGGCAATTTTTTTCACCAAGGCGGTAATTTTTTTGACCAGAACGACAATTTTTTTGCCCAAAACGGCAATTATTTTTTACCCAGGGCGGCATATTTTTTTTGGCCCAGGGCGGCACTTAACGTAAATACGCCACTGGAAACACCAGTAAAAGAATAAACAAAATAAAATTACTTGTTTTGGTGTCTTGCTCTCTAGTGCCGCAACGGTGCTGCGTATGCGAGACACCCGCCGGTGGTTCGGGGATGATCCCCTTGCTGACGCGCGCCAGGTCCCGTCCCCCAGGCGATACGGCTAGTGCGGTGCGGTACGCCGTCGCTTCACGCCACACCTCTACGTCTGTGCCGGCCGGGTCCTCCAGGCCCGCCGCTGCTGCGTCTTGTGACATTAATACCTGCGTGATTCAAAATGCTGTTTATTGAATTTTAGGAGATAAAAAATATTAAAATATTTAAAAATTTTGAATTATCCACATTTGAAGTTTTGAATTTTTGATATGTCGCGTATGACACTTTAAACTATTCAAATCTCAAATAATCATACATCATTAAAAAGTTCGTTATTTCTACTTTCAAATTAAAATTTAAACATAAAAATTCATTAATATTTAACGAAACTAGAGCACTTTTAGTAAAACCCTAAAATTTGGGAACAAGTCACCATATTTTCTAAACAATTGAATAGGTATATATAAAAAATTTTTTTTTACAAATGTTTCTTACTTTTTTATGATCTTTAAAATGATCTACTTTTGGATATACCGTTCCATTTAATTTTGATGAGAAACTACTCCCCGGGGGGGGGGGGGGGGGGGAGTTTTAGGGGTTGATATAGTCAATTTTTTATTATAAAACTCTATCTTCAATAGTTTAGGCATAAAACATAGTGGACGGGTGGTCTGGAACACCCGGTATATGATCGAAAACTTGAAAACTAATATTTGTCATTCTTCTTCATCAAAAGACTTATGATACTAAGCTTTCTGTACTTTATTAGAGGTGAATTTTATTTATTTATTCTCCCATTCTGCACTGTCTTTTTATCACTTTGGTATTCCCTTTTTTATGTGTCGTAAAAAAGTTTACCAAGATATGACTTAATAGATAAATAAAACGTTGACATTTACATACAATATTTGAGGCTTTCGTATTGACGTAATTTAATATTTCTTGGTTATACCCAGGACCGTATTTATTTTGTGGTACGGGTTCCATATCGGGGACGATTTTTTGAAAAAATCTGCATACAAAAATCGCTATGTTCGTTGACATATTTAAGGAAAAGTAATAGAAGCATAACAGTTATTATTATTTTAATATTATCGGTCAATGTGAGAAAAAGTTAGCCAGATTACTTTATTTTAAGTATAAAGATAAATTGTGATAAAAAGTAAAATGAAATGCAAATTAATATATTAAAGAAAATACGATATAAGTTTGTTTGTTAACGCTAATCTTAGAAAGTACTGAACCGATTTGGATGCAACTTTCTCTAATGCGTTCCGTATAATCTCCCGAGTAATATCATACCAGGGAAGTACACAGTAAAGAAAAATGTAGCGCGAGCAGGAGAAAATTTTCATTCAGAATACATATAATAATTATAATGTCAATGAACTGATAAAAGTATTACATATATTTAGTTGTAAAAAATATACAATATTATGTGGTGACATTCCGACATCCACTTGGGTACAATAGCTTGTAAACTAGTAGGGATAGAAATAAAAGTAACGGAAATAAAAGTTCACTAATAAAGATAAACGTTTCACTAAAATTATGCAAATGATACATTTCCAATAATGTCGACATTAAACATCCGATGATATGTCTATTATAATGGAAAATTCGAACCCACCAGAGTGAAAAACGCGGAGGAAAAACACATTACAAGAATACGCCATTAATTGTGCTCCATTTAGAAATTCAATACTTCAACTGACAAGCCCACGTTTTATTTATGATTGCGATCAATTCTCCGTGAATGTGTTTTCGCTTGGTACATAAACGTAATAAATATTTGGTCTTAATGTATCAACTTTTATTTCGTTTACTCAATTCATGTTATTGATATCGTCAATGCCAATATACTTATATATGCATTCAATTATTTTAAATGTTAAAATAATTGGGGAAGTTCGTTTGAGTCTGAAATATATTTTTTTTCTATATCGTATTTACAATTTATTTATGTATAATTTCTTTACTTTCCTTAATTAAACAATCAACATAAATTCGTTATTTATTTTATAAAATACTATTATAAATGAAGAATAAAAAATAACTAATTTATTTGTTCATTAAATGAACAACTTTTATTTTATGTTTCTATCTTATGACCAGTGCCCTGGGCCGGTGTTGCCGATATAATTAGCAAGGGTCAAAACTGGTCAGTACAATCAGTAAAAGTCAGTTTTTTGTAACCCGGTCAGTTAAAGTCATGGAGATGGTGGAGGCCAATAATTATAAAAGTATTTTTTTAATACATAACACATTTTTTAACTTGGTTCAGATGTCAGTAAAAGTCAGTAAAAGTCAGTATTTTTAGATTCTTGTGTCAGTAAAATCAGTATTTTTGAACTCTGAACTTGTTTCGACCTCTGAATTAAATAAAAGTACATGTCGACACACCAAAATTTGTATAAAGTTGACATATTTTCATCAGTTTAGTGATACTAACCTCACATCTCATAATGTCGCAATAATCGGCAAAACAGACAGCATCTTCGGCCATATTAACAGTGCCTTTCGCGTGTCGCGCATCAAAGTGCGCGTCAAGATGCCTCTCCTCGTAAAAGGCCTTTCCGCAGAGGGCGCACGTCCATTGCGAGGCGCGGTGTCTGCGTTTGGCGGCTTCGCGCGGCGCGAACAAGTCGCGCGCTTGGTGCAGCGGGCACTCGAGCGGCAGGGACACGCCACGCCGTGTCAGTGCTGGGCCCCATCGAGCCGCGACTACGCGCCGCACTAGCCGCGCTCCGTCTCTCGCGCAAGGCACCCGGAATACTCCCGGACCCGGCCACGGCACCTGCACTGCCAGCACTACCAACCACACCAACTGGAAACATTTATTACAATATTTATATAATATATTTTACAATTGTATATATGTAGTTATTATTCCTCTGAAGACAGATAAGATTTAGGTTTGTAGCTGACAAATTTGTATCGTCAAAATTGTTTACGTGACTAGTCATGTGAAATTGTTTTCTTAAAAAGTAGAATAGACTTTATGGATATGTTGCCGGCAATGTATGAAATCCGGCAATGTATACAATTCCTAGGTATTCTATAGAATGTCTAAAATCGCCAGGCAATGAATTCATTATATACATTTCCTAGGCACTGTATAGACTACTTAACTGATAGCCGGTAATGTATGAAATATAAACATAAATAGGGTGAACCGACCAATTTTAGTCCAGGCACAGATGTTGCCTTACTTTATGTTATAAAATACTTCAGACGAATAATAAAAAAATCTTGGATCATTCTCGATAGCTGTAGGTTTGAACCGACAATACTGAATTATTTATTTTACTTAATACACACCTGGATTAATAAGTTATTAAATTATTAAATAATATCTAAGATTTCTATGTTTTTTATTTTAACAATGTTAAATCATATACTTAATATGCGTTTGAACTAATATTTTATTTTATTTATTATAATAAATATCAAATGTTCCAAAATTGTTTATGTAATTTTGTTATTTTAACAACAAAGGCCCTAAATCTTACTGAATATGAATTTGGACTTTTTAAAATTAATTAAGTAATTTATCTATCTACTTTAATAATATCATTTTATCTTTAATTTAATACATTTCCTAATATTATCTTAGCATTCTATATTTCACACTTTGCCTGAAATTGTTAGGCATTATATAGAATTCCTAGGAAATATATAGAATGCCTGAATTACATACTTTGCCGGTAATATATACACAATTAATTTTAGGATATACCCTAATAAAAAAAATGGTACACATTATTACAGTACTCGTATATTACTAATTTAGTCTCACTTAGTTTATACTTCATAGCAGTGTTAAAATCCCCATGTAGCCCTCACAATTTGTAATGCAAAAAATTTCAATTATACAGAATTTGTTGTTCAAAACACAAAATTATTTAATAAAAAAAGATTAAGAAGTACACCGTGTACCTCTTGAAACATCTTCGCGTACCCCTTGGGGTACGCGTACCACACTTTGATAAACACTACTCTATAGTATAGATATAATGTAAACTCAAAATTTAATATAACTAGTAATAAAATGTAATCCCTTATAATCGTCTCATATTTTATTAGATTTTTCTCAGAACAGACTGTTCAATATAATATCAGACATTTACAACATTGACCATTGGTTGTATAAGAAACTAATTTATAATTCAACAACTGTAATTTATTTGTATTACTAGGTACTATTTAGGTATTTGTTCCCCAACCTCAAAAAAACTTTTATAATAAGTAAGTATACAAGTTTACTTTGAGCACATTACATAAGTGTATATTTATGTATATTACACCTTCATGTTCACGAATAGGATCTTATATTGTCTCCCATCCAGAGCCGGCCTAAGCGAATTTGGCACCCTAGGCTAGATTTTTTTATAATAATTTTAATTATAACTTTTTGTCTATCGCCTCTTCTGGCCTGATACCGGGCGGTCGTTTACTTCCCTTTCTCAAGATAGTATTGAACCCATCAAAATTTGCCTAATGATTAAAGATTGCTATAAAATAAATTATTGACTGATGCTTACAATATTCATTTTTGTGTACAGTTTTAAGGTTAAGTAGAACTAAAGTATCACTTTGACTGGGACTTAAATTTAGGTGATACTTAACGACTCAAGGAACACTTAAATCGTTCGTGCAACAATTAAAATTTTTTATGTGTTCCATAATCGCTAAGGTTAAGCGGTGATCGGCCATTAATTAAACTTGGAATACACAGTATATGGATTATATTATATGTTACTTTAATTAGATAGAATTTTATGAAAACTTAAAATTACCTTTTGGTACTCAAACTAGAAAATGTATAAAACTAATCTGCATGGGCGTACCCAGGATTTTGTTCAGGGGGGGGGGAAACATTTTTTTTTAGAAACTGATTTAGTCGGCGCGTTCCAAATGTAGGTCCCCTAGGTAAAGGGGGAGGGGGTTCGAAAAGATGGGTAGTTAACATTTTGAAGAGAAAAAAAAGTTATGTATTGCCCTTATAAATGGGCATTATTGTAAACAAACTTTAATTTCCGCGATTTGATTTTTGTCAACTCTATAGTTTACTCTAAATCAATTTTTCGGTGTGTTACCTAGACATATCGAGAAATTATAAAAAGGTAATGAAAAATATTTATCATTTTCATTGTTTATTTTACAGGTGTGCGAAAAGTAACAACAAAAAATATTCACTTTTTTAAAATTAAAAACATTTTTTTTTCAATCATAAATTTTATACGTATCTTATAGAAGACAAAATCATCTACAAAAATGTATTCTACCTAGCTGATTCATTCATTCTATTTTTTTTCTATTTTAGGTAAAAAATCGATCTAATTTGACGGGTCTATAAGATAAAATAAATAAAAATAACAAATGTACATCATTTTGTTTAGAAATATCCTTGTTTAGCTAATATACTGATTTACTTGCTACTTTTTGAGCACAAGCCAGGGGAGCAAGCACCCCCCCCCTCCCACCCTCTGGGTACGCCTATGGTAATATGTATCTTAATTAAAGCTTTAAATTCAACAACGAACTTAACAATGGAACTTACAGTATAATCAAATAAATAATGTAACCTAATGCAGATTCGAGAGAAAATTATACCAGGGACTTACAATTACTCGGGAAGATACCAGAATAATAAAATTTTGTGCAAATTGTCACTATAAATCTGATGTCTTCTTCATTTTACTTATACTTCGTATCGGATAGCAAATTACTTTTTGATGTTTGTTAAATATATGTACCTATATACCAGTCTATTGTGTCATTTTTAGAAAATGATTGCAAGGTATTACCTGCCAGTGGGGTAGTTACAATATTAATAAATTATGTGTAGTGCACTTAAAATTGTATCTATAGAAAACTATTGTTGTGTCGAAAGCATAAAATGCTATATGTATGTATGTTAGAAATAAAAAAAAAAAGGAACTCTTATAGTTTCGCTCTATCCGTCCGTCTGTCTGTCTGTCTATCAATTCAAAAATTCTGAAAAAATCCAGAATGTAGTTTTTAGTTAGTACTCTCAATGAAAATTATAACGAACTCCGTTTATACAAAATTTTGAAATAACTCTTTTTTTATAAATCTTAGTGAGAATGACTACGGAACCCTATCATGTACGTGACCAACACGCACTTGTTCATTTTATTTTCTTTGTTATTTTAGATCAACTTGTTTCATATAAGCTACGTCTATGGCAATGAGTATTGCTGTGGAATAGATGATTTTTGATGAGAAAATTTATTTACGTACTTGTTTATAAATATACATACATAACTTAATTACAGAGTTATTGAAATGATATATAAACAAGAACGTAGTAGAACATGTTAATTGTTTAATAATTATAATACATAGTTAATTTAAACTAAACATTTCTCATGAATCTACGCATAAAAACAGTTCTGCTTCTTTATAAATTTTTAATTAAGAGTCTCATAAATTACAATGCATACTTATAAATTTCTAGAGATAATGGTTTGTGTGTACCTATGTTCTTATTAACTATTTATGCTAACAATGTATTTTGTCATAAAATATTCTCAGGAACATCCGAAGTGAAAGCATATAAATTGTTAGTTAAGATTTCAAACTATGTCTATTGATTTTTTTGTTTGTTTGATGAAAAAAAACTAAATAATGAGAAATAGTATATACAGGATGAATAAAAAAAGTACCTTTGCTCTGGAACTATAAACCAAATAAATTCTAGAATTATATTTTATAATGATAGTTTAGTTTTACGTATTGTAATTTCAAACTTTTTTACTTTAATAAAAAGAAATAAATTAATTTACAAAGTACAAAATTGATTGACGTAGTGTAAACAAATTGTGAAACTTATAATAGCTTTTTTACAGGGGTTATTTTAAAGAAATTTTAAAGCTGCAATTTGAATAAGAAAAGTTATATTATAGAATGAATTAGAGGTATTGACTACATAAAAGAACAAAGTAACTGTAAATTTGAAATTAAAAGCTGCATAAAGAAACTAGAGCTGCACAATAAAATAACCCCTGTTTTTAGGGTTCCGATAACCTAAAAACAAAAATGATAAGATTTTTGAAAAAAAAAACGTAAAAAATATTTTTCACTTAATACATTGACTGGGATGCCTTTTTAGATAGGTCTCCTAAAATGCAAAAAAAATATGACATTTTGATTTTAACCCTTCAGTCACGATATACATATTTGATTTTAAATGTCGTTAACAGAGCGCCCCCCTAAACTATAAATTCATAAAATCTGAAAAAATTCCAAAATGTAGCTTTTAATTATTAGTACTTTCAATGAAAATTATAAACACTATTATATAACAAAAATAGTTTATGAAAAATTTTGAAATAAGATTTTTTTTACGAATTCTAATGACTACGGAACCCTATCATGTGCGTGCCCAACACGCATTTGGCCGTTTTTATTATATATATACATATAAAATTTGTTAGTATACAATAATTGATTATTTTTATCAAGTACTGTTTAGTAAATGTAATTTGGGTGTACACGCATAGGAACATTTTTAATTGAGAAAAACCATTATTTTTAGTATAAACAATATAATATATAAATTTTTAATTAAATAATTGAAGAAGAAGTTGCAAATTATTAATTTAATGATATTTGTTGATAACAATCTATCAAATTCAACAATTTGTTGAGTAATCATCTATTTCCGTTATAGTTTAGCAACACAAATTAATTGACGTAATGTATAAATAATTGCACACAATGATATATCACGCATATGTCCAATACACGCAAAATGAGCTGTTTCAGAAGAGATGTTCGCATGTCTTGTGTTTTATTTATAATGCCGGTAAAACACTGTTAGAAATACACATTGCCGTTTCTTCTAATTACTATTGATGTAATACTAAATGCAATATAACATTTTGATGAAATTTTACATTAGGTATGGTTAATAGGCATGATGCCAGTAACAAAGTATCACTGAAATTATGATTTTAAATAATGAAATAGGTTAAAAAGATTCTAAAAAATGTATTTATTTTTATATTAAAAGCAAGATTAATATGATTTTTGTTAAAATAAAAACACAAAATACAGCAATCCGCCATGTTAGATAAAACACCAGTCAGAGTGAATGACGTAACGGCTAAGTAAACATAATTTTTATTTCATTAATATCTGCACTGTTTATAAATTATTTTATGGTTTTAAATTATCAATTTGCTCAGTTTTGTGTTACTAAAACTAAAACTGAGAAACGTTAGCGATGGAACAACTATTTATTATTGTTGATAAGGAGTACATAGCCGTGACGTCAAAAATGCACCATGACACCTGCGAGCATTTTGGCGTCAAATTCAAAATTATAATACAATTATAATATCGAAGAATTTTTAGTGGTATATAACATTCTTAAAATATCGGTATGGAGAACCATACACGACTTCAATGCTCTTTTTATCTTTTTAAATAATTTTTAATATATGAAAAATTTCAATGGGATTTGTCAGAAATAAAACTCATCTTTGTATTATAAATATCAGTTTTTCTAATGCCCTAATGTCAAAAACATAATACAAATTCGTAGAATAACTCAATGACAAAATTGACATTTTTTGTGTGATAATATTAATCGTAACAGGAATGCAAAAAAATGTATCTGTCTGAAGTAACATTGAAATACCTATGTACTATAGTTAAATTCTACATATTTAATATGGGCGATGTGTTTTAAATTTTATTTATAATACAAATTAGTTTGTAAAATAATAATATAGTTTCCGAAATGTAAAAAAAATACATACTTATTATTAATTGTTCATAACTATAAGTAAATAAAACAGCCAAGTGCGTGTTGGCCACGCACATGATAGGGTTCCGTAGTCATTCTCACTACGATTTATAAAAAAAGTTCTAATTAAAAGTTACATTCTGAATTTTTTCAGTTATTTGAATATATAGTTTAGTGACTGAAGGATTAAATTCAAAAGGTCCTAAGATATTTTTTGTTGTATTTAAGGAGATCTATCTAAAAACACCACACTCAATGGATTAATTGAAATATTTTTTTAATATACTTTTCAGTTTATGGGTAGGAGGTTCAAAAAATTTGTTTTAAAAACATCATTTCTGTTTTTGGGTTATCAATATACGTCCGTATGTCACATTTTATCTTAATTCTATGTATACAGACAGAAAGACGGACGGACAGACAGAGCTAAACTATAAGGCTTCCTAGTTTTCTACGGAAATCTAAAAATGATTGAGTAGTTAAAAAATTATAAATATCATTTTGCAGTTGCTTGATTGCCAAAATGATATGTTTTAATGCTTCAATTTAAACAAATTACCTTATCAATTTGGCAAAGCTTCAGGTTCACAACACATGTTCAGAATTGATGTTATCTTAATAGATTGGTATATTTAAATAATTAAAAGATTTCTATCAGTTGTACTGTTAAATCTAATGTAGATATATTTTTAAATATTAATATATTCAAATGGTTAAATATAATTTAAAGAAATTTTCAGTAATTAAAAAGTAACCAAACAATTAAAAAGTTGCGATCTATCCATCGCGAATATGATGGTTTGATAAATGAAAAACACCTACTGAAACCGAGAACTCTTAATTATGGTTTCAGTACCGGTGTTATTCACAATCGATTAAGGAAAAATGAAAGGAAAACTTCCTATAATATATCTTTCAAGACAGATAGGTGCAACAAGTAGTAACGTAAAAATAATAAAAAAATAATCAAATAGATATCAATAAAAACGCACTATTAAATATTAAAAAAAATAAAACAGGTATGATAAATTAACTAATAAGGTATATACAATACATATTTCATAAATCCAATAATAAATATAGATATAAATACTTAAACACATACCTATATATAAACTCTAAAACAACAATTAGATACTAACCCACCAAAATGTCATTGTTGATATATTTCACGTATCGTGTAAAATATTATCATTTTTATTATTAATTCTACGTATTCTCATATTATTATAGTGATTTAATGTAACATATTTCAATAAAACACAGCACTGCATTGCAATATCACATAATAGTTAAAATTTATAGTTTAAATAAATGTAATATACATGATTGTTTATTAATACTGTTTTAAATTGCATTTTCATTTTTAGCACTAGTAAAACGATTTAGGAACTATTATTAGATACAAATGTTTTATCATTAAACGCAATAAAAATGACATTTATTTATGTATACGTATAACAATATATTTATTTACTAAGGAGATGATAGAATTTAGAAATAAACGTGTCTTATATTTAATAAATACATAAATAATAATAATAACACTTTTCCCCTACAGGAGCTTTCGACTGCAATTGAGGTTATGCGTACTATTGATTTTCCATTTGACCGCAAGCTTTGTACAAAACAGTATACTTTGTGCTTGATCTATGTCTAGTCGGAGTGACTACAGTGCTGTCATTCCGAGGGTTGTTCCGGTTTGGAAAAACACCCTTGGTATCTGTTATGTTATTTATTTGATTTATGTGTATTTATTTAAGAGTATTCTCGAAGTTATAAATGAGAAAATATTGTATTTTGAATTTAAGGTTGAAATAACATAATTTAAGATCTCTGTTTATTGTTTTTATACAAGAAATAATCTTTTTGATAATATGCGAAATATTTGAAACTTGAAACCCCTATTAATGTGTTGATATTCTTTTAATTATTATATGTATAAGATATTAAGACAAGATAATTTCAAATTATCCAATAAAATAAAGTAATGAAAATCCATAAAATTATAATGGTAAAGTTTTCAAGAATTCGTAGCATCATTTGAATGAAACCATAGACTTATTAAAAACAATATAGCCATGCTTTTATATGTGTGCGATAATTACTGAAAACATTTTATGATTATCATATTCACATGTAAAATAGTTGAATTCCTATAGTATAACTTTTTTTAAAATTCATAGCACCTATAACATTTGTTTTAAATGACACCACTGAGTTAATAAGAGCATACATGCGTTTATATGTGTGCGACAAGGACAGCAACAGTACGAGTATGCGTGTAAAACATATAAGTAAGTTCAGCAACGCACCTCCAAGTTGAAGTAATAGTTGGTCTTCATGCATCAAGCGACGGCCTGGCGTCGCGCAGCGCCGTCTTCTCACCGTCGCGGCGTAAGTGAAACTAAAACCGCCCCCGCCGGTGCCGGGTACGTCCCTCTACACCTCCGCACACACCCCCGCACGTGGAAGAGTTATGTAGGTGACTGCATTTACGTTTTCGTGTAAATTCGGTCAAGGGGCTCTTGGGGGAGGTGTTTGAAAAAAGACCTTTTGAGACGACCTTTTAAAGTGTTTTATTTTCTGCTATACTGTTTCTTTTTTATTGATTAAATGTTACGTTTTTAAAAAACATCTGCCAAGTAAATGCATAGTGCTTCCTCGTGCTAAATTCACTAAAGGTAGTTGATTATTGAATAATTTAAATAAAAACCGATAGTGTTCAGATAAATTGACTTGCGTTAATCATTTAATTTTTATACAATTTTACTGAAAAATATTAGTTGGAAATTTTTCATAAGACGCATCTGATTATTTGTATATTTTTAATTTTTTGACAATTTCAATCTAAATCTAAAATGCAAACATCAAAAAGACATTTAATATCTCAAAATAAATTAAAAAGCAAATTGAGAAATCTTTGTAAGGAAATATTTTACAACAAACGTTGTAGACCTATATTATGGGAAATTGAATGTTCTACAAAAAAGACTATAAAATTTTTACGTAACATGTGTCGTTCTTGAGATATCTTGAAAAAATAAATATTTTGGGATGTTACCCCTCCCCGTTACACCCGATTTTGATGATTTCGAAATGTGACCGTCCTCAAGTCAGACTCAACCATCTAACCAAGATCAATTTAAAATTTCGAAATCGGAGAACAATTTTTTTGTCTCGTTTTAAAACGATCACAAAGGTTCTCGTATCTCGATGTTACGAGGAAGTAAAATGATATTTACAAAAAAGTTACATTTATGTTTTCTGTATTTTTGTAAATTTGCGAACATTTTTGCATGAGTTGAGTCTCGGCTTCTGGACGTAAGACGTGTCTATTTGATTTTTGCCATACCTACATTCAGTATTCATTAATTCATTTTTTGTCATTTCCTTAAAACTAATTGGTGGTTAAGTGGTACTTTTTTGAAAAACGAATTAATAAGTATTATGTAGAAGTTTTGGTAGGCTTTATTACACATACTTTTAAGTAGTTATTGATTTTAACTAAAAAATGATTTATTTGTTTTAGGGCCATTAGATTAGCGGAGTAACACCTAGGTAGGTAAGTGTTGGAGGCCCTTACAATTAAATCTATCATACATACTACTAGCCAGTACTGAAAAAAGATTTTATTAAATTTACCTATCACAGTTCTATGTTCTATAAACCCAGCCTTTAAAAAGTTTATTTGAAGATTTTTAAAATCTTAACATGTTTTATGAATACAATACTACTTATGATTAAATAATATGATTTTTATTAAAATAAAAACACAAAATACAGCAATCCGCCATGTTTGATAAAACACCAGTCAAAGTAGATGACGTCACGCCTAAGTAAACATAATTTTGTTTCATTAATATCTGCACTGTTTATAAATTATTTTGTGGTTTTAAATTCTCAATTTGTTCAGTTTTATGTTACCAAAACTAAAACCAAAAACGTTAGCGATGGAATAAGGATTTATTATTGTTGATAAGGAGTGTTTACATAGGCGTGACGTCAAAAATGCGCCATGACACCTACGAGTGTTTTGGCGTCAAATTCAAAAATAGTTTTAAAAGAGTTAATTTTTGTGATTAAACCTTTATTTTCTACAGAAATAAGTATTTTTTTTTTGGAAATAGAAGACATGTAAGATCATCATAAAATAGTTTTTAAAAATTAGGTATTTAAACTATTATTATTAAAAGTGTGTTACATTTAATAGATACTAGACATACTTATATGTATATATTCATAAATACCGTTTTCTCAAAATCATTTGTATTGTTTTTAAATGCATTTTAAATTAAATGTCCTAAGATACCTGTATATTGTAAAAAAAGTTAAATACAGTATTATTTTGTTTTAGTTCTATTTTCATCAAATTCTAAGTAAGTATGAATTATTTAGGTGAGTATTACTACAATATAATATACTTTATGTATACTGTGTAGATAAACAGATAGCATAAAACTAATTAGTTAATAGATGGGATCTATGTAAATAAATAGATATCAATTCAGTAAGTTCAAAAATATGTGTATTATACTTGTGTAGATAAACAGCTATAGTATTAAATTAAATCGAATATATTAAATACAAGAGTATCTTGTATCAATTTTTACTCGCATTTGAATTCAGGATGCCCTAATACATACGATAGCATCATAGCATCCCTAGCTTGTAAACAAATTAATTTAATAAAACTAATTCATTTTTTTAACAAGTTCGAGACGCTATCGGTGGAGCCTGAAGACAAAAGATTCGCTCTGATCGATAAAACTGTTTTTTATCAACTTTTGTATAAAAAATTTGCTTGAAATTTTGAAGTGAAAGAATTTTAAATCCAGTGTAATGTATGTTATCAGTGGGTTCTCTTACATATGATAGCAGGTCTATTACTTTCAAATACGATGAAGGTGTATTAATTTTTGTACTGAAAAATATACCCATTTAGAATTTTAAAGTAAAATACACCCCATCGTATGTAAGAAGATTTCTACTTTGATATCATAAATGTTATCAAATTTGAAATACAATCACTGGTTTAAATTTTCAAGAAAATTTCTAAGACAAAAGTTGATAAAAAACCGTGCTGAAGATCCAAGCGCATCTTTTTATGGGCATATTTGGAATTCCAAATATGCCCATAAAAAGATGCGCTTGGATGCTCTTATATATACGATAGTGTCTCTAACTCGACAAAAAATTTTGGACACCAAAAAAAAACTAATAAGGTATATATAGCCCTTGCTTGTTTTTTGACTTCAAAAAACTTTTTCGATTTTTATATACTAGATACGCTACGTAACGGGGATACGCTGATTCGACTTTTTACACCAGATTCAAAATTCATGGAAGGATTCAAAAGTTACAGTCATTTTACGACAATAAATTGATAATAAACAGTAATAGCGATCCGAGCGGAACTTTTTATCAACATTTTTGGAATCACCATGCTGTAATACATACGATAGCGTGCCTAACTCGATAAAAAAATTATTCTGATGACGTAACAGACACCTCCACCATACATAAAAATGTAGAAAATAAAATATGTTTTGATTTTTTTGTATTCCTTATTCGAAAATACAAAATTAATATTATTTTTATATATGGTGGAGGTGCTGTCGTGTTACGTCATCAGATTTTTTTTTGAGTTAGGCACGCTATCGTATGTATTATCGTGATTCCAAAAATGTTGATAAAAAGTTCCGCTCGGATCGCTATCACTGTTTATTATCAGTTTTTTGTCGTAAAATGGCTGTAACTTTTGAACCCTTTGACATAATATGATAACGTATCTAATTATACGAAAATCAAAAAAAAAAATTTTAAAGTAAAAAAACAAACATCTTAGTTTTTTTGGTATCCAAATTTTTTTGTTGAGTTAGAGACACTATCATATGTATAAGGATACCCTAATTCCAAATATGCCCATAAAAAGTTGCGCTTGGATCGATAACAGTTTTTTTTATCAATTTTGTCTTAGAAATTTTCTTGAAAATTTTAACCAGTGATTGTATTTAAAATCTGATTTCATTTATGATATCAGCATGTCTTCTTACATACGATGTGGTGTATATTACTTTAATATTCTAAAAGAGAATATTTTTCAATACAAAAATTAACACACCCTTATTGTATTTAAAAGTAAAAGAACTGCTATCGTATGTAAGAGCCCGCTGAAAATTTCAAGCAAATTTTTTAGTCAAAAGATGATAAAAACAGTTTTCACAATCAAAGCAAATCTTTCTAAGCACATTTTTGGATTCAGGCTACCCTAATACATACGACAGCGTCTCTAACTTGTAAAAAAAATTGACTTAGTCTTAATGGCTTCTGAAAAAAATAATTAAATTTAAAAGGTAAATGCTACGCCGTGTATAAAAACAGCTTGAATTAATAATTTTTTAATGGTTCAAGTTTTTCCCGCTAGATGGCGCCACATGTATCGTTTAAATTTCAATAATTTTTTCAGATGCCATTCCTACTAACTTAATTTTTTATAAGCCAGAGAATCTAACGTATGTATAAGGGCAGCCTGAATTCAAATGCAAATTAAAATTGATAAACTCTTGTATTTAATATATTCGATTTAATTTCATATCATAGCTGTTTATATACACAGGTATAATACGCATATTTGCGAACTTACTGAATTGATATCTATTTATCTACATAGATCCTATCTATTGCCTAATTAGTTTTATACTACCTGTTTATCTACACAGTAGAGATGGGAAAAATGAGTCTTTTGAGTGACTCGAGTCATTTGAATCAATTCAGTAATAAGAATCGTTCTTACTGATTCGTTCAGTGAGTCGTTCACTTATAGAATATGCAAAAAGAAAAATTAAAGACCTTTTTTTTAAGCTTACAAACTGTACTTTACTAAATTCATGCTAGAACTTATAAAATTTTTATACTTTTTTTTTCTCACATAAAAAAATTATTTATATATACTTATAATTATTGTACAATATTATACGAATCTTTTCTTTTATATTTTACAATATAATAAAAAAAAATTTAAAAAAAACGATTCTTTTTTAAAATACTGACTCGAAAAGAATCGTTCCAAAAGAACGAATCGTTCATGAATTACACATCTCTACTACACAGTATACATAAAGTATATTATATTGTATTATACTTACCTAAATAATTCATACTTACATACAAGGCTATAACTAGAGACTATATAATAGAGGGTAGAATAATAACACAGGTTTACAAAAAAAAAAAGTTTATGAATATTTGACGAGACCATTGTATCCTTATGTATTTTGACGTGCTGAATCCGAATCTGAGGTCCGTTGACCTTGGTTAACTCAGTTTCAAGGTCATTTCGAGGTCACATTTTTAAAAATCGTTAAAAGATTCTGGTAAAAGGTGATATATAGGTTTTTCTGGTCGCTGATTCTGAATTTGACGTCCGTTCACCTCTACAAGGTCAGGTTAAAGGTCATTTCAAGGTCAAAGTGAGAAAAATCGCTCAAAAATTCTGACAAAACAGTACATATAGGTTCTTGGGGTCGCTGAATTAAAATTTGAGGTACGTAGACCCCTACAATGTCAATTTCAAGGTCATTTTAAGGTCAAATTTTTATTTTTAAAAATCGCTAAATGAATCTGGTAAAAGGTTTCTTTGGTCGCTGATTCTGAATTTGACATCCGTTGACCTCTATGAGGTCAGGTTCAAGGTCAAAGTGGGAAAAATCGCTCGAAAATTCGGACAAAACAGTACATATAGGTTTGAACCTGACCTCGTAGAGGTCAACGGACGTCAAATTCAGAATCAACGACCCGAGAAACCTATTATCACTTTTTACCAGATTCTTTTAGCGATTTTTAAAAATTTGACCTTGAAATGACCTTGAAACTGACATTGCAGAGGTCTACGGACCTTAAATTATAATTCAGCGACCTTAGAAATCTATATGTACTGTTTTGTCAGAATTTTCGAGCGATTTTTCCCACTTTGACCTTGAATTGACCATGAACTTGACCTCATAGAGGTCAACGGACGTCAAATTCAGAATCAGCGACCAGAGAAACCTATATACACCTTTTACCAGATTCATTTAGCGATTTTAAAAAATAAAAATTTGACCTTAAAATGACCTTGAAACTGACATTGTAGGGTTCTACAGGCCTCAAATTTTAGTTCAGCGACCCCAAAAACCTATATGTACTGTTTTGTCAGAATTTTCGAGCGATTTTTCCCACTTTGACCTTGAAATGACCTTTAACCTGACCTCGAAGAGGTCAACGGGCGTCAAATTCAGAATCAGCGACCAGAAAAACCTATATATCACCTTTTATCAGAATCATTTAGCGATTTTTAAAAATTTGACCTCGAAATGACCTTGAAACTGAGCTAACCAAGGTAAACGGACCTCAGATTCGGATTCAGGACGTCAAAATACATAAGGATACAATGGTCTCGTCAAATATTCATAAACTTTTTTTTTTTTGTAAACCTGTGTAATTTATTTTAAAAATTCGTGTTTTGTTTTTCTAACTTGATATTTGCTTGGACATATTAGATGTCATTTTGACATTTTAAATGTCATTTTGGCGTTATAAATGTCATTCTGGCGTATAAAAATGTCATTTTGACGTTTTAAATGTCATTTTGATGTTTGCATAAATACATATAAAAACATAATCAGGTGCATTTAAGAAAAATTTCGAACTAATATTTTTTAGTAAAATTGTATAAAAATTAAATGGTTAACCAATTCCAGGCAATTTATCTAAACACTATCGGTCTTAATTTAAATTGTTCAATAATTAACTACCTTTGGTGAATTTAGCACGAGGAAGCACTGTACATTTACTTAGCCGTGTTTCCAGTTATTGCTCATCAAAGTCAAAAAATATGTTTATTATTTTGAAAATTTTTATGAAAATGACATTTTTCTCCAAAAGTACCTATAATATGTGGTATTTTTTATCATTATTTTGGTGTGCCATAATGTTACCTACAAATTCACTATACCAAGTTTACACCTTATAAAATCTAAATAATCTCCAAAGTGACTATTTTGCTACCTACCCTATTAAATGAAACTGTCAATTTTGTTTTGTTTATAATTACATAATTTTATTGTTAATGGTAATTTACATAATTTTAAAACTAATTATATTTAAGGTAAACGTCCATAGGTACGCAAATGGATTTTAGAATTCTTTGCATTGTAAGTCATATAAGTGCGTCACAAAGAGCTAAGTAATCAGCTCTTAAAATATCTGTATCCCAAACCGAACCAGTCTGTATGATAAATAAAAAGTAAAAAAAATAAAAATTTTATATTTCATTCCCTTTTTAAAAATATTATTTGTGCTACCAACATAAAAAATTATACATCGCGGGCAGGTCCGCTAGTAATTATGTATTAAAGAAAAACATACACTATTTTCTCAACAATCAACTTTTTAAATTGTACAATTTACGGTTTCCTCTATTAGTGTGCTTCTATATTCATACTTCCTAATTAATTTGACTATTATAATATTAAATAATGTTATTTACAGTAGGTACCTACTATGAAATGAGTTTCTCAAGACAATCTTAATGCAATGGCTGAGATAGGAAGGTTGCTGCTGTTGCAGATGACATCATCTGTATAGTAATTTGTTTCTCGCAGTCGTAGGTCAATGTTTGTATTACAAGTCACCAAGGTTGGACATTTTACATGGTTTTAAACATATTGCCAGAATTTTTAAATTATTTATTTAGATTGATTGTCAAACATTTGACACATGGGAATTAAATTATTTACAATACTTATAACTAATTCTATAGAATTAAGACCATGTTGTTTTTATATATGTTAGAATTCGAATGTTTTTCATCAGTATTATGTCATATCAAATATTTATATCCTGTTTCAATAATAATAATTACTATAGTTATCAACAGTTTACCTCAAACTCTGTAGGCGAGTGATTTACGGTTAAAATACGTTTAGAAATGAGGTTTTTCAAATATGAATGTTAGATTCGTAAAAAAGTGGATTATTATAAAAAGTATTATGTCGCCATTTTTTTGTTCTGCTTAAAACAATCTAATTTTTAACACAAATCTTAATCAACGTGTTTATCATAGTGTTATACTATACATAGTTTTTAAAAATATACTTGAACATTTTCTCGATTTCCTAAGCGTTTGAAAAAACCATACTTATTTTTTTAATAAATAATTTATTATTTATTCATTAAAAACTATACTATTACTTTCGGTAAGAACTAAACAAAATCGTGTTCAAATTTTTTTAGCCCAACTTAGAAGGGTAGATCGAGTTAAAATAAGAAATAAAAAAATTATAAAAACGGAAAAAATTACATTTTTTTGCATTTTAAAAATGTTCTACGCAACCAAATTTAATAAAATTACATGGAAAAATTTACCCTATGACGTTTTCTCATTAAATGGCGAGTTTTTCCATTTTTTTCAAAAATGGCCGATTGTGGGTGTAAAAATGAAATTTTATTTTTGAAAATTTTATCATGTATTTATAACATAAAAATACATATTTCCTCTTCTTTTCGTAAAAATCCCTCCATTTTTACGTTAATTATTGCATTATTAGTGATAAAAAAGTTTTTCGACAATTTTTTTATTTTTGAGGTTATGATGCGTTTGAAAAGTAACGCTACCTATGCAGTTATATAGTCTATTAACTTATAAGTATTTAAAAAAAAAATTCCTACGACCTATAGAACCGGAGATATTTAAAAAACAGTGTAGTGATACACTCGAAATGTATTAAAAATGCACAATTATGCAATTTTCTCGGGACATGGCCGATTTTTCTAAATTTATGATTTTCAACTCATCTTCGAACATATAAAGAGAAAATAAAAAAAAATCCAACTTCCCGAATGCATCACTATTCATCACTTTTTTTGTCTCTATTCCCTCTACTATAAATCTAGTCCTGTATACAGATAAAATAAACTAGTACAATTGATATTTATAAAATATGTTTTATTTTTACACATATTGTAAAAGTTTGATAATGAAATAAATACATATCTACGACGATAAAACATCTAATTGTAAGTTCTTTTTTGTGTACGGTATACAATTAGTATTATCTATGATTATCATCAAATAAATTGAAAATTATGTACCAACTAACGATACCAATCAATAATCACGAGTTGTATTATAATTATTATGTTGCGATATAACATGGGAATTACTTTTTACTGCATATATAGGACGTGTAAGGTCGCAATTCACATATTATAATGATGTACGTGTGCACTACAATAGTTTGTTTGACAACATTACAATTGTTTAATGGATGTTTCCGATGGTTTAATCATCACTTGTACACGGGGATTTACTCGTAATATTTTACAAAACACGAAGTGATATGATTCATCTAATGAATTTAATGTAATTAATAATTTTTGATTCAATCCTGAATTTTTTTAACTTTGTAGGGTCGAGCGGGGTAAATATGAAACACCAAAAAATGGGGTAAAAGTGAAACAAGCTTGCAACTAAAAAATTAATTTGTTTATAGCAGAATTATAAAAACTGACATCATCATTAAAGGTTTGTTAAAGCGACCTGAAAATATGAATCACTTAATAAGTGATGTGTCACCCCTACAGATTTCTCTGTTAGTCGATGTCAAAACGTGTGAATTAAATTTCAATTCTTTGCACATAACTTTCTGTATAGCTCACATATTAATTAAAGTTACAATTTCACATTGATAGACCACAAAGAAGATAAATCAAAGTTGCCTTTGTAGTTTTTCTTTTAATTTTTCGAGAAATATTTTCCTTTGCAGGCCTGTTTCATTTTTTCCTAAATTAGAGGTTAAAAATGAAACACACTTTTTTCATTTTTAAAATCCGTGTTGTATCGTACAGTTCAAATGACGTACATAAGTATTTAAAATGGTTATTCATAAGCGTATCTAGTAGGAAAAATTAAAGTATGAATTTGTATCGTTAACTATCAAAAAATAAGAAAGATTTGTATTTTGTTTCACTTTTACCCCAGTTGACCCTATTTTATAAAATATGTACCTTAGGGTGTGAAAAAAATGGTAATTTGCTCTCGATACGAAATAAATTAGTTTATGACCTAAAATAAATCATCGCCGAAAAATTACCCTACAGTTCAATTTTAAATAACATGAGGAAATGATCCTTTAGTATTAAAGTTGGTATCACTGATTCATGATAATTTTTTTAAGGACATCATTTTGTAGAAGATAACATTGTCTACTAATGTGTCTACAAAAGTCATGTCCCTCAATTCAACGTATCAAAAGTTACAGACATCTAAGTGATTTATTTTTTAAAATGAACGTCTAAAAAGCTCTCACAACTAAACTATTATTTTTATAAAAATAAATTAAAAGTTAATTCTATAGGAAATTTAATTCTCTATAAAAATAATCTAGAAAGGTATAAGTGTAAATACAAAGAGTTGAAATTTATAAGCGTTTTAATTTTTTAAATTAATATTCAATGAATATCAATTAAATACCAATATACTATAACCCTACTACTGAGCTATCGGAAAAAGAATGACCCAGCAGACAACTGGCATTATTAGAAAATAATTTAATTCTCTACAGAATATCTTCCTTAATTTTTTTTGTCAGTTGTCATGAATCAGTAATACCTACTTTGGTAATAAAGAATAATTTTCCAATGTGATTTAAATGGGAAACGAGACCACCCCCCTTTGCAGCACCTCTTAAAATTGAACTACATGGTAATCCTTCGGCAAGAATTTGTTTTATAAATAAAATAATAGCTTGCATTCTGAGGAAAGACATAGACTACTTTATATCGCGAAAATTGATTAGATAAAAAATACAAATTCCACGCAGACGAAGTCGCGGGAACAAGACTAACAGGTAGTATTAAATAAATTCTTCTTATATTCTGGTTATACATTTCCGACCCTGTATATTTATTAGTATAAAACAAATACAGTTTTGCTGTTTATTTCAGGATATCTTAGAGCAAGTAACGTGGGATTTGAATCCACGTAGTTTTATTATAAAATAAAACACGAGTGTTCACAAATAACCATATAATATATGTGAACAATTTACCCGTGGTAACTAGAACCGACGATAGTATAAAATATTCAGTAAACTGAATATACAACCAAGGAGATAAGATACCTACTTATAAATATTATATTATGTAGGTATATTTATAATATATATATTTTAAAATAAAAATGTTTAAATAATTAATAAAAAATTGTACAGATATGCATTTCTACATTCTATTGACAAAAAAGTTAAGTGCAAGTATATACATATAAGCGACTTTTACGGTTTGAGTTTCAGCACTAGTAGATATGTATATTGTTTTGAATTTTAGTTTTTGGAACTATTTAATTATTTAGTAGCAAAAACATATCCTATATGTATGTTGACATTTAGATTATCTGGTAAAGATGAAAATAATACTTTTTTATTTTAATGAATATTGTTTTATTGTATAAACGGTTAATAAAATAGCAATAATAAAGGACCTTGGAAGTTTTTATTAAAAAAGTTAACCAGTCATCCATATTTATAGTTTCTATAAATATAAAACTTTTTAATATGGTAGATCAGGCCTGGTCAACCTAAGTTGCTCCACGGGCTGCATTGACGACCTAAAATTTTCGATGGCCGCACATAAATAATAATTACAATTTTTTTTCATAATTTGTACGATATCTGGCTTTACAGCGAATTTCGTAATTAAACTCTTTTTCTAGTCACCTTCATTTTTAGGTTTTCGTAGAAAACTAGGAAACATTATAGTTTCGCCATGTCCGTCCGTCCTCAAAAATTTCAGACCGATTAAGATAAAATGTGGTATACGGACGAAGACTGATAACTCAAAAACAGAAAAAAAATTTTTTGGACCCCTTTCCAGACTGAAAAGTATTTTCAAAAAAAAATTTCCACTTAATCCTTTAAGTAAGGCGAAAAAAATCAGAATATAGCTTTTAATTTGTACTTTCACTGAAAATTATAGCGAATACATGTACACTTGCCCGTTTTATTCTAAAACAGAATTATTTATATACCTACTCGGTAACCTCGGGAGAGCAATAAATGCAAAGAAAATGTGTCTCCTTTTAAAGACTTTTTCGGAATCGAATACAAGATGTAATGGTCAGCGATTTTTCGCCGCTCGTTTGCGTACCCAAAAATGTGCACGAACGTCTATAAACCGTGCGGCGAAAAATCTCCCGTCTAATAAATAAATGACGTAAAAAGAAAAATTCAATATTTGGTTCCTTGTCACAGATAAAGAGTTGTAATTGGTCTCATTCGATCAAAAATACTTCAAATTCTTACTTTTTATTATAAAAATAGTTTTAACAATTAAAAAAATATTTTAAATCTTCTTTTAATGGGAAAATAAAACCAGTTTCTTGCATTTGAAATAACCCGATAAAAAAAACGTTCTAAATTTTATTTGTTCGAATGTGCTCGCGGGCCGCATAAAAGGGCGCGGCGGGCCGTAGGTTGGTCAGCTCTCTAGTAGATACATAAAATCATCTTGTTTTTACCAAATTATTTTAATTTCGTAAATTTTTTTTATTATTATGATAATGTGAGTTATTAAAATTTAAAACAATCCTGCATTTTGATAGCTTTTTTATTTTTCTCAAAGTAAAGAAATTTTTACGAGCTTGCTAATTTGAATATAATTCCTTTGACAACAATATAGTGATTATGTTTTAAAAAGAACCTTTTATGCATTTTGTGGTTTCTTAAATACAGCATTTACATATTTTTACATATTCGAGTATAGGATAATAATATACTGTTAGAACATAAAAAATAATATAATAATAAGAGCACAATTAAAAAAAAACTTGTATTGTATTCATCAAATTAATTAATTTAATTAATTCGTATTCGTATGGTAAAAATTTATGCATACAAAAATTTAAAATATATTTTAAGGCTTGAAATCTCTACTTTTCAATGCTTTCTACATTCTGATATACTTTTTTTATTATCACTAATTGATTTGCTTTTATGTATATCCCGAATATATCTTTATGTGAAAACATACATAGAAATATGTATGTAATATATAAGACATCCGTAAACGTAATGAATTATAATTTCATTGAATCCCATTCAATGGAAAATCCAAACGAATTGAGGGTAACCTCACGTATTTTTTTATATTGACTCATTTATAAATGTTTTCGTTCTTAATTTGTTGGCAAACTTTCTATTTAATAAAGTTTTTAAAATATTTTTATTGTGATAATTCTTGGTTGCCCGCAATGCTTAAAAAAACTTGGCTTCTAACAAGAAGCATAAAATACAGCTGAACATCGTGTAATACTTACAATTAGTGTCAACTGAAAATATAAATATCATATGTCACTGGGATATATTCAGAGGAAGAGCGTACTGCCCCCCCCCCCCTCCCTCCCTCTCGATATCAAAAGCAATATAATATATTATGTATATATTGTGTGTTGTATTTTACAGATAATCTTTGAAAGTAAATAATTATCTTATTTTTATTATTTAAGGTGTATACATGAAATATATTTTATATCCTTACCCTTTTTATTACTTACTAACTAACATATAACGGTACTATCATATCAAAAGTATGAAATAATTCGGGCAAGACATACACGGTGTATGCCATAAGGGTTCCGAAGTACATAACACGTGAACTGTTTGGAGCCGCTCACAGGTGTATTTTTGAGTTAGAAAAAAATGGTCATATTCTACTAATTGAGATGTACATTTCGACACCCCACATGCCTAGATATGAAAATAATATCCCTATAATTCCAAAATTTAAAATTATATTTTTGAGTTTAGTATTTGTTGTTGGTAGTCCCACCAACGCTTTACTACCAATTTTTTTTCAGATTTTTTGAACCTGTAGTTACAGAGTTAGAGGTAGGGGGGGACAAATTTTATTTTAATAGTATCAAATTCTACTGATTGAGATCTACATTTTGATACCCCACACGCCTGTATAATATTTTTGTGTTTTTTTTTTATTTGCTTTAAAGCCCCCTGCAGACACCATTTTTGATTTAGAAAAAAATTAGAAAAAGGATCAAATTCCGCTTGTTTGGTTATACCTACATTTTAACGTGCTACATGCCTCGGTATAAAAAAATATTTTTTTTATCTAGCTTTAGCTCCTTAGTGCCCCCCTGAAAAATTATTTTTTCAATGAATTGTTTACTAGAGGGCATCATTTTACACGTTCAGTCAAATTTTCAAGTTTCTAGCTTATATAATTTACGAGCTATTTAGCTTTGAGTGAAAAGAACGGACGGACGACAAAGTGAGATTAATAGGGTTTCTTCGGAACTCAAAAAAAGTGATTTCTCGCAGTGTGTTAAACGCAGACGGTCGGAGAAATCCCGTAATAGCTGTGTAACATTAAATAAACATTTTTACTGTTAATTTATTTATTTAATTTGTTTATTACGAGATCATCGCATATTTATCAAAATAATTATTGAGAAAATTATCATCACTAGTGGAAAACTTCGAATTAGAAATAATTTTATATTCTCTTGGGTTACATCAATTAAGCTCCAAGCAGATTGTAAGTATACCCACGTTCGCAAAACACGCTTTTTCATTTTCTAAAGGCCCTGAAGATACCCACGCAATATACATACAGTTATTAAAACTGAACAACAGTTTGAGAAACAAGTTCAAGGGCCTTTTTGAGGTATATGTATTTACTTTTGTTACATCAACGGGCCTGTGGCAGTTATATTAGTAACTACATTTACCAATCCGGTTTCTATGCATATAGAAGTTACCGAGTTGTGAATAAATTTCACTTCGATGATACAAATCTAAATTAGGAAAATATGTCGCATACTAGGAAATAAAAAAAAACTTTCATTTTCTTGAATCATATTTATTTATTTGTGTGTGTGAGAGAGAGAGACGCAACAATACAGAACCACGCTTTGTAGAACAATGTTGCTTGCGTCACGAGGGACACTATAGCGTGGGTCTGTGCGATAAAGATGGATGTATACACAAATATGCGATCTTGGATTGTCTCTGTCTACTCACCTGGATTTTCCATAAAAGGTAGCATGTGCATTTACATCCATAGAGTTGTCTGAAGTATTGTAGAATGTTCATTTGTGCCATTGTGAAGTTTAAGAAACATTGTCTTGAGATTAGCTTTCTAAAGGGAGAATTTAGCGAATCAGGGGGTAATGAATTTTTATAATTTTTTGTAGTAAGTACCAATATAAGAATATTGTAAATCTTACTAAAGAAATTACATTTTATATTCCTCGAATATTTATTCTGACTAGGGCCCCCCACTTCCATAAGGCACAACTGACCCCACTGTTCTAAACTGTAAGGGTAGATCGCTAATTTACGCTAATTATCATATAAAAACATAATCATGGTTACTTTTTTACTTTTACTACCATGGGTCGTATTTGCAATTACAATTTCAATCTTCAGTCATTTCTCAAACAAATATTAATAAGATGTGTTCAAAAAAACACGGTTAATACTAAGGTATATAAACAATTCCTTGACCAATCAGCGTTGGCGCGGGAATTGACATCATCGGGGGATGTTAAATGTTATAAATGTATAATAGAATATCAATTACATAAAATTCCTTTATTTATTCTTATTTTCGTATTTTTGACATTTTAATAACACATACAATCAAAGAAGTACAAATTCGACATAGCAAAATCATAAAGAGCTGTCAAAATCACATAACGTATTGCCAACTTAAGAATAGTAAAAATGACGCTTTCCTTGTCTGCGAAAGCTTTTTTTATGATTTTGCAATGTCGAATTTGTACTTATTTGATTGTATGAGTTGTTAAAATATCAAAAAGTACGAAAACAAGAATAAATAAAGGAATTTTTTGTAATTGATATTCTATTATACATTTATAGCATTTGAATACATCCCCCAGATGACGTCAATTCCCGCGCCAACGATGATTGGTCAAGGAATTGTTGAGACTACCTTGTCTTTATATACCTTGGGTTAATACCCGATAAGTTATACAGAAAAAAAATGGAAGGTTAGATAGTAAGACAGTTTTTGTATTTGAATAAAAATTGCAAATGAATATGTATGTATATATTATATTCATTACGACATTAAGTATGTAGGTATTAACTGTAACAAAATGTGGGAAGTCAATGTGGGCTCAATTCTTGGTCACTTCTGGATTTTGACATTTATTGAAACAAAGAAACGCAAAGTTGATTTTGTAATATAAATGTTACTTTTGATCAAGATAACATTTATGTGTGATTTGACACAACTTAAATTAGATTTTATGATGTATGTACAAATGTACATATTACTGGCTGATTTATTATTGTTATATACCGACGTTTGAAAGTAAAATTTTGTAGTTAGAGTTTCTAAAGTCTTTAATATTTCCATTAAATATGTTAATTTGTACATAGAAAAACAATCAGAAATCATTTAAAATATGTTGCAGGATAAAACCCATATTCTTTTTGTATGCCTGAACCTGATTTCCGTTAAGAAAGGCGCTACAGTTTAAGAGGAAAAAAATAGGTGAATTTTGGGAATTATAATCACAAAAACTAATTGTTCGATTTCATTCAAGTTTATTTTATTCTAAAGTATATATATTGAGGTATGTTTACAATTTTTTTATGAATATATATCAACTGGAAGCGCTGCTGTCGTGGCCGGTGTAAAACATGTCCCTCGATGTGGTTCCCAGGATTACTGGCAGTCGGTTGATCTGAAACAGAAATTCCAAAGAGATTCTTAGAAGTTAATGTATGTTGTCCTTCGCTACGTAGGATTTAAAAAAATAATTTTTTTTATGAAATGGCACCTGATTAAACGTTACATTCATTTTTCAACCACAATTTCCGACTCGTTTGGCTTGATAAAAAAAACTAACTGAATAAAAAAAATCCTAAGTAGCGAAAGGCATCATACATTAACTTCTAAGAAAATTTCTGTTTCAGATCAACCGACTGACAGTAATCCTGGGAACCTCGCCGATGTACATGTTTTACGCCGGCCACGACAGCAGCTCTCCCAGTCGATATACAGGATGAGGTAATAGTGCGTGGAAGTTCGATAGCTCGTAGACCATAACAGATAAAAAAATCTCACTAATGCAGATGTAAACTGTGGGTAAGAAATTATTTTCAAATATATTTATAATTATAAATATATTTGAAAATTTAATATACAGGGTGCTACAAAAAAGTGTGGTACGCTTAAGGTAATTTTTTTTAAATGGAATGCCCTGAATATTTTTACATATTTAACACTTCTCTTGAGATGTTTATTCATATCTAAAATATTAGCCCCATCTGAAGTCCGGTTTAGATGTAATAATATTTTTTTCAAAAAAATTGACTTTTACATTATTCCACTTAAAAATTCACCACATCCGCGACCGCAGCTTTGTACAAGGTGTTCAAGATTAATTTTCAAATTTTGAGAACTTCAAAGTTATTTTTCTCAACTATTTCAAATGGAACACCATATTTTTAACGATGTTTTGTAGAATTACATAACGAACATTTTTTGTTTATGCATCCTTATGGTTATTTTTAACCATATTTGATTTATTGAGCAAAAAGTACTAAATTCAACAATATTTACTATATTGTATTATTGTATATACTTTAGAATAACACAAACCCGGATGAAATTGAACAAATAGTTTTGAGATTATAATTCCCAAAATTCACCTATTTTTTCCGCCATCTATTCATATGTTCCCCCTTAATATTATGCAATGTCATAAAGGCCCCTAAAGCAATTAAAATTTTCCTTCATCTCAGATTTTGACGACTGGCAATTAATTGTTGATTTGATAGTTTTGGTAACAGAATATTTGTTAAGTGAAATAAATAAATCTTTGTCAATAAATTGAATCTCCCATTTAACTGCATAATATGGATCTTGGCTTCTTGGTATTATACGCATCGATTTGGTCGTTCGATATACACAGAACTCAAGATCCATATCAAGATTACTGAGGAAGTCTAAAATGCATGTAAAGTATGTTTATAAAGTATAAAAATATTTTACAATTAACATTCCATTTTTATAAATTCTTCTGGATTAGTCATTAATATATATACACATACTTACATAATTAGAATTTAAAAAGTATGTGTCATGATTTTCACCTTAAAGGTAAACTAGATTTTGGTAATGGTAGATTAATGTCTTGATTATAAATTATCAGTCACCAAATCGAGTAGCTCGTGGTGGAGTTTTCGTTAGCTAAATACTTTAACTGGAATTTAATGTTCTATTTCTTTCCTGTACTGGTCAATACATTGAATGAAAAAAGTGATTTGAGAAGCAAAATAGGTTTTAAAGTTTTTAATACTCTACTAAGTTCTTGGCATTATACTGTGTCCATTTTACTTCATGTTAATGTACTATATGTTGGTTTTTCAGGTCTAACTTAACTGTACAAATACATTGAAGGTGATTTAATGCTAGTGTTTCATTACATGTTAAAATTACAATCTTTACTGCCTTTATGTTTTGAAAAGCTACTCGCAGTAAATTAAAAAGGATTGTATCTTGTTGGTAACCATATTTTACTGATTTTTCTTTAGTAATGTGTAGGAAATCATTTATAGACTCTAACGGTTTCAAAAACAATATTTTTGAAAATATTATATAACTGTATTTTTATTTATCTAAGTACGGCACTATACTATGTTTAGTAAATATAGGAAACTTCCATTTGAGTTGACATCTTCCTCTAAATAAACCTGTATTCATATTTATGACGACAGAACGTTTCTACATGAAGTTTCTCTCTTTTAGTATAGATTATGTGGTTGATATTTTAAATTAATTATAGTAAAATAAAAATATAAACTATTTGTGATGTGCTTAGATCCATACTGCTGTGCTTAGGTAAAGGGCAGTAAGGTGTAAAAAATTAAACGAAGAAAACTGAACTCGAAGTTTTTGATTTTTGAAACTGAATTAATAATATATTTTTTCATAAAATTTATTTAACGACCAATGATAAGTTACATGACTTCATTATAAGTCATTTGAGTGTAATTTTAGATTAAAATTCATCAAAATACCTTAATTGAGTGACTTACTGTCTTTTATTTCTGGAAATTTAAAAGCAATAAGATGTGTTTTACTGCCTTTGTACTCTGTAAAACAGAAGTAACTGGTATTTTCCACTGTTTTAATTATTTAAATAGTTTTAAGTCAAACGCAGTAATGCAGAATAAAAATTCAGTTTTATTTCAATGTATTTTATTGAGATTAAAAAAAAAGTTAGTAATACAATAATCTTTCTCTAATGAGTATCAAATTTAAAAATCAATTAAATAGTAATTAACATTTATTGATCTTTGTTGAAAACATAACGAAAAATTAATTTTTATGACACTTAATAATTATAAAAAGTGATTGAAGAATAATTACAATGAAAAAAAAAACAATTTACTATATTATTTATTTGAAGATAATTTTTGAAAACTGGCTCTTCGAAATTATAAGAACTTGGAATGATTGTGAATATTGTATAGACCAGGAGCTAGAAGGAAATGAGTGGACATAATATGACGACCGGCAACTATGTTCAGATTCGTATACCTGAGACCTCAAAGAACTTAAAAAGTCAAGGTGCCAGTCGGTACTTGGGTGCAATTTTTTTTAAAGCGCGAAAAGGTCCTACAAAAGGAAAAAAATGTTTTTTTAAATTAAAACTTTATTTGTATCATCACTAGGCCTTTCCGCTTAAAAAGGTCCCTACACTCATAACTGTAACTCTACTCATTTATTTGTTATAATTATTTAAAGTTCATAAAACCTTGAATTTGGATGTTTTCAATCATGAAAATGTACATTTTAAAACTAATATTATCATATTTAAAAAAAACAATTTATAATCTTCAAACGAATGTCAACAATATGGTATGCTTCAATTTTAAGATTGTTACCGGCACCCACCTTTATTTTAATTAACAATTATGTGCGTTTTTCTACTCTGCGCGCTCATATTGCCCTCACGGAGTAGAGAAACGCTCTTAGTTGTTAATTAAAATAAAGGTGGGTGCCGGTAATAATCTTAAAATTGAAGCATACCTTATTCATTCGTTTGAAGATTATAAATATTTTTTTTAAATATGATAATATTAGTTTTATGTCATACTAGCTGGGCCCAAGCGGCTCCGCTCGCGTGGACTACGGAATTATTGTTTAGGATTTAAAAAATGTAAAGTTGAATTAATTACAACATGATTAGTTATTAATGTAATAAAAACCAAATAACACTTAAATTACCTACCTAACAAAAACGAATCAGAACAAAAAGTAAAAATAATTTTTGTTCTATTTAAATTTAAAAGTTAATTATTGAAAACAAAATAAACAATTTTTTACTTGAAAAACGGAGAAACTGTGGTTTCTTAGTCACTAAACTAAAAATACACCTTAACCACAAAAATTAATGTCACTCGACACGTGTTTCGACTTCACAAGAAGTCCTCATCAGGAGCCTAACGATTCCAGACTGATACAGTCTTGGCCAGAACCTATATATATACTAAAAGGACTTACAACGCTTCAATGATTCAGACCAATCAACGGCAAGGTCTAGAAGGATTGAAGCTGGGATAGGTCCCGTACCTCCATTAAAAATACTATTCTTATCCCTCAAGATTTCTAAGCTTTCTGCTGCGTCTAATTGATTATTATTGCATGTTTTAATTAATTTTAAATTATTAATGTCCGTTTTATGATTTAATGTAGTCATATGATGAGCTACGCTAGATTTATCCACCCGATTGTATTTAAGGTGAGCCATGTGCTCTTTAAGCTGTATCAGTCTGGAATCGTTAGGCTCCTGATGAGGACTTCTTGTGAAGTCGAAACACGTGTCGAGTGACATTAATTTTTGTGGTTAAGGTGTATTTTTAGTTTAGTGAAAATAAACAATTGACAATCAATAGAATACCGGCCTGTTCTGCCCAGCGTGTTGGCACGTTCCCTCGCCGCTCCCCGCGCATGGTCACAATCGCGCGAATAATATGTTCCAATATGTATATATCGATATTTTCTAAACTATACAACCAAATTGGATGCTGTGAATGGCAAATTATATCTACATTAAGTACTTATGACGATGAAATCATTTATTTTGATAAGGATTAATGTTTTGCAGGTCATAAGTCCATGTAAACAGAACCCAAATATTTTATGTTTTCTTTGTAACATAAAAGCAGTCATTGTGGCTTAAATATAAAAGTTCGACATATCGTGTCGCAGACTTTATTGTAGAACTTTTGATTCTACACAATTCTTTAATACATTATTTTGTTCTATATTGAACGGTTTAGGCAGCGTATTACAAAACAGCGCGCCGACGGCAAAATTTTTTCCGACTTGATTTACTATTATCGTCACTGCTTAGTTGTTATGTTACCTAACGTAAAAAAATATAGCCTATAACCTGGCCAGAGAACGTACCTATGAATTAAAAAAAAACACGTAAATCGGATAAGTGGTTCTCGAGTGATAAGGTAACTAACGGACAGACAGACAGACAGACAGAGAGACGTTGAGCTTTATATATATTAAGGATTATGTTTACTCACTTCCTTCTAGCTCCTGGTCTAGTACGTATATTTTTCAGTGGATAAAAGTAGTATAGTTTGAAAGTTACTGCTTTTTTATGTTGAAAAATGATTTTACTGCTTTTATATTCAGGAAAAGTAACTAATTTGATATATTCCTTAAACTTAAAAAAATAATATTCTATTGAAATAACATTCTTAATGATTAATTTTTTTAAATTTCTAAAAGGCAGTAAAAGAAGTTTACTAAGCACGGCAGTATAGCTCATTAGATACACGCTCTTGTTCTTAAGTTACATCAACAATTCATAAACACCTAAAGATATTTACATTGCACTTACATAAACAATCCACCAACAAGAGAAAAAACTCTATATTGCACATACAAACAATTTAAATAATCTAAAAGCACATATACAGTGAACGAGTGTAACGGATAGCGTGCTGTTCTAGTCACGGTTCAACTCAACAGCCATCAACCGGCGACTGCAGTGGGCGTGCAGTCAGTTCTGTGTTGGTCTTCGCACCGACAACTATTGCTGTGATTCGTAAAGTGATCTGCTGTGTCGTGTTATATTGTTGTTGTACGTGTGGACGGTTGTATCAGACAGGATAATCGCTTGGTTTTTATTTGAGGTAAATAATTGTATGATAATAAATATTGTTATACGAAAATGTGCCAAAAAGCGTTTACATCTTACATTTACATTTAATCTATTTTTAGAAAAAGGATGGTATTATTCCAATTAATTATAAAAATATAATTTGAGTTTTAGCCAGTTTGATGGAAACAGGCTTTTAAACTGTTTGCGATAGTTTAACTTATCAATATTTATATACAGGGTGTTCGACAGAATCGAGTGATCATTGGAGCTAGAAGATCGGTTAAATGGGCAAAGTATCAGTATTTCTAGGATGAATAATGGCAGTCTAAAAAAAAACAATTGAATATTGAATTTCAGAGATATATTGAAATATAACTTTTTTAAATAGAATAACCTGTATATTATTAATGGATTTTATAGCTGAGAAGTTTCTCTTTATAATGCATGGCGGTAAAATGGATAGAAAACAAATATAAAATTAATAGAAAATATCGAGAAAAAAGTGTGCTATGTAAATTTAATAAAATACAAAAAAATGATTAAAATTTTTAAAACAATAATTTCAGGTATACCTTACTTCGCAGATGTTTAACGTTTTTGAGTATTATTGTTAAAAAATGATTAGTAATTATATATATAATATTTTCTTTATCAATAAAATTCAAAAACGTTAAAAATCTTCGAAAAAATGGCAAAAACACCTGAAATTATTGTTTTAAATTTTTTTAATCATTTTTTTAAATTAAATTTGCATTATTTTTGATATTTTCTGTAATTTATTACTTGATATATGTATCTTATTTTATAACAATTTTACCACCATGCATGCATGTATAAGACTTTTATAAATAGAACATTCTTAGTTATAAAATTTAATAATAATATACAGGCGTTTCATTAAAAAAAAACCTTATTTTTCAATATATCTCTGAAATTCGACACTCAATTGTTTTTTTGAGACCGCCATTATTCATCCCGGAAAAATACTGATACTTTGCCCATTTAACGGATCTTCTAGCTCCAATAATAACAAAGTTAGCGATTACCACTCGATTCTAGCGAACAGCCTGTATAAATCTTGTTTTTTTTTAGTCTCTACATTTTGATATTTTTTATAATTTGTGTCTGTTTTTTTGCTTATGTGTTTCGACTTCACAAAAAAACTACTGAACCGATTTTGATGGGACTTTTACTGTTCAAAAATTAGTTAAGGCCATATGGTAATTGATTTATGGTAGGCCCATATTAAGGGAATTTACCACTAATATTTTTTGATAAAAATGAATGGAAATTTTGATGTTAACGTATTAAACTATTATATTTATCGTTGGGGATGTAATTTGTAGGCATTTACCAATTTTAAAACTCACGCGGGCGAAACCGCGGGAAAATTTTAGTTTTAGAATAAATACGTTTGTGATATAACTGAAGAATATTAACTCAGTCTTAGTTTATTATAAATAATTACATTTTTTAAAAGTGATGCTCACTTAAAAAATTTCGTACCGAAGTATTTTTCCAGAAAATAGGAAAATATTTAATAATGTTGAGTTCTGGATGAATAACACTAGTTGCAGTTTTCCGATCAATGTAAAAATTACGACCAAGAAAATGAGTTTTGTTCATAGAAGCCAAGAATTAATTAAATATACATATTTCCGAAATTTAACAATTTCTCTTATAAATGTTTATATAAGCTATTGTAAATAGTAATTGCAATTTGCAATATAAATAAACAATGCTTGAAATGTTAAAATAACATTAAAACTGTATATTTACATAGATACATTTACTGTTCTGCTAATTGCCGAATGAAATCTGTACACGAATGAGTCATGAATTTATTTTTAGCTGAATTTGAATAAAAATGCAAATATTTTGAAGATGGTAATAAGCAAATAAAATATTAGGAAATTTTCGGTAATATTTTAGATGCAAATCATAAGCAAAGTATATTTTTCATACCGTGGCATTTTCATGGTTCTTCGAAAGTACATTAACAGTTTAAAGAATAAGTTGAAATAAGTAGAAAGTCATTTGGAAATCAGCTCTAAAATAAGAAGACACTTATAATATATTAATATAATTTGTTGATAGTTGATACTCATTTTATTGATTTAATTTATAATGCATCAATAAATAGAATAATTTATTGTAGATCCGCATTAATACATAATGCATAGCACATATGATTGTTTGTATATTCTAAGGCCAATGCAATATGATAGGACATGTTAACATTGAATCATAACGGAGGGCGTTTAAACCCAAGAAGTGTAAATCATTAATACGTAGGTGCAATGTTAATTGTATTTCTGAGTAACAGATGAATGACTAAAGAATTACTGTACTCTTATTTTTAACAAAAAATAACAGAGATTATAATATGTATCTGTATATGGTGATTGTGACGACTAAAGTTTTTAACTCGAAAACTAAAAGTGATATAAGAATTCTAAATACACCAATCAAAAAATTGCCTAAAAAAACCGTGAACAAAAAGTACCTATCTACTTTGACAAAAAAGTTTTTTCAGTTTTTTGGGTACACCGCCTAAACGACATAGAATTATTAATATTTTTTGATGTAGTAATACTCACCCCTATTTTATAAATAATTCATCTAATTTAACCAAATCTGTATCTCTTATAGATACTGATTGTGAGATCCACATGCTGGAAAAGTTATCTGGACTACCCAGAATATTATTGTTTCTCTTTAAAATAAAATAGTCGGACGAAACTAATAATTTCTCTTGTTTTATGTAAACTTTTTTTATACATATACTATGAGCTTCAGAAGTGGTCTGCCACTCTAAAGGTCAGAATCGCTTACATCATTTTAAATAGAAACACAAATATACGTCCATTTCATTAATTAATTTTATTTCAAGTTTGACATATTTAAATACTAAAATTCGGAATATAAAATATTTGTTGCCACAATATTTACCTAAACAATTTTCAATAATAATAATTTAATCACACAAATATATGAGTACTATAAGTACTACTAAGTTTGTGATAAGCGAATTAATTTGAATGTAAACTGGTCGACCACTTCTACATGCGACTTTACCTACTCTAAACACATTTCTATAATTAATTTACAAATCAATTAATCGTTTGAACAAATAATGTGGCGAGGCATATACATTTTCTACGTTTTATAGTTTGGCAAAACGACTATTATAAATAGATATAATATACTATATCCGTCTTAGATTGAACATCATCTTGATACTGATGACAAATATCTTGACATTATGATGTGGATAATTCTTTGAAAACAATATTTTAAGGAGGAATATCTTAATCACTATAAAATAAACTGTTAACTATTTACTTTCGATTTATAATAATTAAATTAAATTTGAAACGAATACATCAGACTCATGTTAGCTTATAAGGTAACTGGGATAGCCCACGTAAAATTCCGTTGTTTTCACTTTATATTCGTAGGTTTTTTTTATGTAACTCATGAATGTAGGTACTAAAAAATAATCGTAGTTTAGTTTATTTTTGTGGTTGCACGTGAGAAGACTGGAAATACCATTGTTAAAATTTAGATTCTTCTTTTCTTTTTATTACTAGTTCCAAAAACAGGTTCCTCAGTTTTTTGTTGCGTCTTTCCGCGAAGACATTTTTAATTCTGTTGTCAAACAACTTAAAATGTTATTGGCACATAACGTTATGCAGGAAAAAATTCGAAAGTTTTTGATTTATTTAATAAATTCTAAAAAGAAATAATTTCTAAAGGACAGTAAATATGTAACATTATTTTTAAAGATCACAGATGTTCATCAGATCTATGTAAATGACTGATTGTTTTGGTTTTCATATTATAAAAACTGTTGTTTTCTTTTGAACAAATCTTAAATCAGTACATAAATATATTTTTTATTATTCATGATCGTTACAAAATTTTCCGTAGAGGGAAGGGAGTGCCACGATTATTCAATTGATTGCTATCTTAAATTAATCTAACATAGAATAGTAGTTTTATCCCACGTTGAAAATTATAAGCAAATTAAATAACAAGTAACACATCGATTCTAGGGTTTCAGATGAGACAAGCACATGCGCCGACTTCAGGAGGGGGAATGAGTCAATCTGCACTCTTTATTTTCTATTAAATTAAACAAAACATATTAACTAACAATAAAAAAAAATTAACAGCTGTTCTAGTCAATGAATAGTTTGTATACAATGTGCTACTTTTCATGATGTTCCCATACAAAGGTCGGTTAACAGTTTGCGGTAAAATTCCTTAAGCGGCAGGAAACACATCTTACCCCGATGCACTCTTTATTTTCTATTAAATTAAACAAAATATATTAACTGGCAATTAAAATAATAATAATTTTAACAGCTGTTCTTGTTATTGAATAGTTTGTTATAGGCAGGGCTTCGAACCGTTATTTTTTTCGTTTCGGTTCGAGTAAAAAAATATATTTCGGTTCGGTTCCGGTTTTCGTTCCGCAAAAAATAACGGTTTTTTCGATTTTCGGTTCAGCTCCGGGTGGTAAATTAAAAAAAAAAATATTTGTATTAAAAAAAAAATTTCTACCATAAAGAATATTTTATGGTACTTGTATGATAGTCCGAACGATAATAGGCATGATGCTAGTAACAAAGTATCACTGAAATTATGATTTTAAATAATGAAATAAGTTAAAATGATTCTAAAAAATGTATTTATTTTCATATTAAAAGCGAGATTAATAAGATTTTTGTTAAAATAAAAACACAAAATACAGCAGTCCGCCATGTTTGATAAAACACCAGTCAGAGTGGATGACGTCACGGCTACGTAAACGTCATTTTTGTTTCATTAATATCTGCACTGTTTATAAATTATTTTGTGGTTTTAAATTATCAATTTGCTCAGTTTTGTGTTACCAAAAGTAAAACCAAGAAACATTAGCGATGGAACAAGGATTTATTATTGTTGACAAGGAGTGTTTAAATAGGCGTGACGTCAAAAATGCTCTATGACACTTGCGAGCGTTTTGGCGTCAAATTTAAAATTAGTTTTAAAAGGGTCAATTTTTGTGATTAAACCTTTATTTTCTGCAGAAATAAGCATTTTTTTGGAAATAAGAGACGTAAGATCATCATAAAATAGTTTTTAAAAATTAGGCATCATGCCTATTGAAGTGGGAAATAAGATCATGTTAACGCGCGTATATTAACATGTACTGAATCGAAAAAACCGATATTTTTATTTCGGTTCTGTTCCGGTTTTCGTTCCAGCAAAAAATAACGGTTTTTCCAGTTTTCGGTTCAGTTCCGGTTCGAAGCCCTGGTTATAGGTACATTGTGCTACTTTTCGTGATGTTACCATACAAAGTTCGGTTTTGCGGTAATACCCCTTAAGCAGCAGTAAACACATATCTTACCCCGATGCAAATTGCAGTTGATGACCGAGTTACAACAACAGTCATTGACAGAGATTCGTCTGCCCGCCCTGACCATCTCTCGCTTAACTGTGTAAGTGGAGCACTAGTTCAGCGGATAGCGGTGAGCAGATCCGCACTGTGCACATAGAACGTGTTGCAGGCACAGACTTATCCTCTTTGTTATAAACGAGTAAAAAATATTTTTTTAAACGCGTTTTTCTCGAAACCATGTTTTCGAAGTCGGTGATCACTGTAACTTGAGAACGGCTTTGCCGATCGGTTTGAAATTTTTCTCACTTATTCTATACATAATTGTCCTCCAGATGGACGAAGGATTTTTTTGGACGTTTTTTTTTATAGCCGAAAATGCGAGTGAAATTTTATTCGAATAAATGAACTTTGACTTTCAACATCCGCCATTTTGTAAAAATTCAAAATTTTTCAAATCTCTTCGTCCATCCGGAGTATTATGTCATTCGCTAATGATCCCTTTTGTTTTTTTTTTATTTCAGATTATCTAGTTACGGTAAAACACTTTTTTTGGACCCCTCCCAAATTTGCTGTATCTCACTTGTTTTTTAATATTTTGCCATACAAAAATTATAATATTTTCTGTAAATACATATCTTTCATGTGGAAAAATATTTGTTATTAATTATGTTAATGCGTGGCAAAAAAAATCCTAAAAGAACTTTTTTTGGAAGTCCCAACTGTGTCTGCCCCCTTAATAGGTACATGGTACATACATAACAATCTTAAGGGTTGAGAAAAATTATCATTGGAGAATACAATCAGGCGCGGATTTAAGTCATGTTCTGCGAAATGACAATTTGAGGGAGGGAGGTCATGGACTGTGACATGGACAAAAAAGTTACTTTAGTATATTAAATAAGCATTTTTCTATTTAATTTGCTTTAATTTTTGAGGTTAGGGGGGAGGGTAATGTCCTCCATGATCCCTCCTCCCGGATCCGAGCTTGAATTAAATACGGTAATGTTTTCGTTAAAAATTACGTTTATATTTTATAACACGCGTAAGCAAAAGTCCGAAAAATTAGTCTGACCAGAGACGATTTTGGATAATCAATTAAAAATTAAATTTAAGTCACTATCTAGGTATAGATAATGTTGCCTTACAAAATTTACAATTCGAAATTTTAAGTACCTACTAATAATTAATGTTTGCATATATAGATATGCAAGACTATTGCACAGTTTTCTTATACTCATTATAAATTGCGTTCACTTTAGGCATACAACCCAGAGGAGGCAACCTTGTCAATAATTAAAAAAAATTTGTTATATTCCAGGGGAGGGGAAGTGGTTGGTCATTAAACAATGTTACTTATTGACCTTTAATTAAGTTTAAATGTTTGACTTAAAAATCAAAATCAATGAATTGTTAGAGAAATTATATATAATAACAAAGCCTTAATATAAATAAACAATTTCCTCGTCTAAAAACAAAATGCACACAATGAACAAATTATTTTCAGTTTAAAATTGATAAGTGCAAACGTGAATTTTAGTCGCCAATTTTAGGTAGGTACTTGGCCAAATACTTAAAATTGGTGAAAAAGTGATAAGGAAATATTAATTTTGAATGTATTTTTTTAGTTCTTCCCGTTTATAAATGGATTTTAACAAAATTTTTGAATATTTATCTACAAATTAAAATTTCAATCGTTGGGAACATATTTATCAGCTGAAGGTTAATTTATTCATGTTACATATTTCACACTATCCGATAGCGTCCCATTGTTGCGGAACTACGGTGGATGGCCCCGTGATGTTACCGGTCCGTGCGATGTCTTACAAAACAATACAGATTGTGTAAACTGTAACACAGGGAGAGCGTGATCTATTCATGTACTTTTTTCTTTCGTTTTAATTGTGCGCAAACCTCTCATTAAAAATAATAATATCAGTACATGCTGTTGTTATTATCACCGCAGTTTAGAGTGTACGAAAAATAATATTGAGGTTACCGTGTGAATATTATTGTTGATTGTCAGTTTGATATTGTCTATTTTTGTTATAATGGATGTATTGATAATGAAGGTAACTGTTCTTCGGAAAGTTGGTAGTTTGAAAGAGGAATTTATCATGAATATTTTGGCTTATGGTTAGACATTCATTCAATTTTTTCCATATTATTTGATTGTTTTATGACCAATCTCACCGCTTGTATCACCTAAATTTAAATCCTAGTCAAAGTGATACTTTAGTTCCACTTATTGTTAATTTTAAAACTGTATACAAAAATGAATATTGTAAACATTTTTGATAAAATTATTGATGACAATGATGTAGATTTCATAGCTCATTTTCATGATATGTCAAAATTAATCTTTTTAAAACTGTTTCGTTTAACAAAGCCTCCAGTGTTAGCTTTGCCAGTACGTTTGAAAAATAGACAAATCCACAATTTATATTCAAAATTATATTGTGCATAAACCAAGGTTAGCAAAAACAATTATCTTTAGTCTGTTGCATAAACCAAGGTTTAATTAGGTACAGTCACCTGCATTAATGGTCTTGCAGTTTGTATTCATTTTCGTTTATCCCAAACTTAGTAGGCTCCTCCCATTTGATAATTATAATATTTAAATCATTTCTCCATGTATCAAACAAAGACATATATTTTGAAATTCATTTGATAGATAAAGAACTACTCTTCGTTTATAGTAGGTACTCATATATATTTGTGCAATTAAATTATTATATAATCTATTGAAAATTGTATACGTAAATTTTGTGGCAATAAATATTTGATATTCCGAATTTTAGTATTTAAATATATTAAACTTGATAGAAAAAGATAACCGATGATGTTTGTCTTTAAATTTGGAATCTGTTGTAAGCGATTCTAGCCTTTAGGGTGCCAGACGAGTTCTGCAGGCGACTGTACCTCGGATACAAACAAATTATAAATTGGCACCATGTCAACGTACACCAAAAATCAAAACTCCCAAGAATTTTGTTCTTTAAGTGACACTTGGCTAACTATATGATAAGGCAAATCTATGATTTTTAGTAATGCCACTAGATAACATGAACTTCGCAATTGATTTAAACATTTAACAAAGGAAAGAACCAATTTAAACAGAACACATAATGCAATTTGTTTTTCAATATTATCGAAAAGGTGGCAGTACAATGTATTTTACAATTTTTAACAACCTAGTCTTGAATTATTTTTGAAAAATTCCTAATTGTTAGCTTTCATTTACCTAATACCCCACTAGCTGGGATTGGATAAACAATATTTAGGTTATCTATTTATCCTCCTTAAAAAGCGACTAAACACTAAAAATTTTATTTTATCTCAACTCTATTATAGGTCCACTATTTACTATATTACGCTAAATCTCAGCTTTCTTGGTCAAACGGTTCAGTAATTAGAAGGCTGAGACAGACAAAGTGTTCCTTTTTCCGATTTCGGTTCGAAACACTAAAAAACGAGTATATTGCATTATTTAATGAGCTTCATGATTGAGTCAAATATTTTCTGCATTAATAAATAAATAAAAACATGCTGAAATTTAGAAATCAAAATACCGGATCTAGATGTCGGCCATATAGGATGTATCAGTCATGATATGCGTCAAATTCTTCAAACTGGTGTATTTATATACAGTTATGTAAGTCACATAGCAATACTGGCTGGTGTAATTATGTTTATATCAAGTAAATATTATACATATATAATTAATGCATTCTTATATGGAGGAAAACAAAATTGGCACGTGTGTAGCTTGAACTTCGTATTTTCAACGTTTTTATAGTTGTTATTTGAGTGTTTACTAATATTTTATTTATAGAAAAATTCGACCTCGTGTGAATTTTTGTATGGAAATATATTTTTTTCAATTAAATACACATATATAAGTATGCTTAAGATATTTTTGATTAAAAAATGAAAACGAAATTAGATATACCGAATATTATTATACGCAAATCGGACCGACTATTCGCGGAATAATCGGCTCGGTTTGCCTATACACGACCTGCAGTACCTCGACTCTACCTCCCGATAAATCGGCCCTGCAGATTGGGTGGTGTATAGAGGCCTTAATAATCTAAAATGCAAACGTCAAAATGACATTTATTATAAAAAACAAATGACGATTTTTTAAAGCAATAGGGGAATATTTTACAACAAACGTTGTAGACCTACATATATTATAGGAAACTGAATGCTCTACAAAAAAGATTCTATAAAATTTTCAAGTAACGTATCGTTCTTGAGATATCTCAATATCTTGATGATATAAATATTATGAGATGTCATCCCTCTCCATTACACGCGATTTTGATGATTTTAAAATGGAACCGTTCTCAAGCCAGACCTAACCATCCAACCAAGTTTCATTAATATCGGTTCAGTGGTTCATGAGTTATGCGTGTGACAAGGATTAAGGATTCAGGAGACAGACACACAGACAGACAGACAGACAGACACGGAACAAAAAATGTTTGTCTTGACCTGAAACGGAAAGATAAATTTAAAATTTTGAAATCGGAGAACAAAATCACAAAGCTTCTCGTATCTTCGATATGGTGAGGAAACAATATTTGAATTTTACTTGATAATGAAATGAATGTGGTATAACATATTATGATTAATATCAGTTGTTATTTTTTCTAAAATAAACAAAGAGTCTTTAACCTTTTTTTGTTCTGTCAGTGTAACAATAGCAAACACATCTTTAAAAAACGTCACATTATTCATAAGATATATAAAAGATATCCACTGAATAACGATGTTTTAACGGTACATATTTGCTACTATTCATCAAAAGTTCGCTTTGTAAAACTTCAATTTCATTGACATCAAAATAAGCGGAATATATTTCTTGTATATACCTATAGGTATATCTTGACAGACACTTTTTTGTTCATTTGTTGGGATAACGGTAAATACAATGGTCTTTTATTGTTGACATTAAATGCAATAACCATATTTTTAAGGTCAGAATTAGGACGAAGATGAATGAACTTTACAACATAAAAAATGTGGTGGTGACAGTCTTATCTTGAAGATTAATCAAGATAATTTATAAAGAACCATTATGTAAATTACAAATATACTGAATAAGAATAAAATAACTGTTTGTATTAATTAGGGTAGTGAAATACTGAAATTATAGATGTTTGTTTTCTATACAGGCATCCAAGTCACCGATTAATTTTAAATGCGTTCTATTATCATAACAAGAAAATATTAGTAACTGCGGTGACTGTAATGGATATTATTAATTTATTAGTATTTAATTAATAATGAAATACATTTTTTTTCGTATTTTATGTTATTCATTAATTTACAAAAATGTGTAGGTATAGGTACTCATTATTTGTTTCTTTTCCAGATATCTTTAATAGCATCAAATCACTTTTTCACAAATGGGGCCCATTAGTGGCCCCGTGGCCGCGCTAGTGACCTTACTCGCGGTCATATCATGGACACAAGTTGACGCCCGTCAACCGTAAGTAAAAATTATTATTATTATTAATGTACTAGTAACTATAAGTAAGTAATATCTACTAATCTTATCGATGTCTATCATTTTGATTCGTTTCATTTTGTGTTATTTCCAAAATTGTATTTGTGTCGATCGGAGAATCCGTTTGGGTTTTCCCTTTAGCAGCGTGCGTTGTTCTGGTTTAGATTGCATCATTTCAGTATGCGTCACGTTTATCAAGAACCTATCTCCGGTGCAAACGGGGTCTAGGTGTATCTTCTATGTAGGGGTGTACCGGAACTGGAATTTTAAATTCCGACTGGAACTGGAATTCACAAAAAAATCTAGATTTATTAATAATAATAATAATTAAAATAATATTGTATGCTTTATAATAATATATAGATTACTATCTTAAATTGATACCTATAACATTATTTTATATGCTATTTCCTTAATAGTACAGTGGTAGAATTCTACATTGTATTATAAAAATAACATTTTTTACATATCCTGTAATTTTAACAGCTTCGTAAGATCGATTGTTTTAAATTGTGTGTATATCATACGTTCTTTTCGATCGAATGAAATTACATTTATTTTCTAGTGTCAAATTATAAATGTGATAAATCACAAACAGCGATAAATTCGCAATAGAGAAGATGGTATAAATTTGTATAGATAAAAAATGCCTACTATTCGAAATTAAAGCACCAATGCATTACTATAGTTAGCGCCGGATTTAGAGGGGGGGGGGGGGCGAACCAGACGACCGCCCGGGGCACCAGGCAGGTGGGGCGGCGCACAATGGATCATGAGTGAATTTTTTAGTTCAAATCAGTGTACAGGCTGTCATTTTTGAGTAAATTTTTTTTAATTTTAAATTTTTAGCAAAAAATATTGCTAAATGTAAACAATGTTAATTTTTTTTTAAATCTAAGAAAGTCGATTATTTGATAGCTTCTAATTAACAAATCCTTATTCAGCAACCCAGAAGGTTGATGTTTATTTTTTCAAACTATCTATTTTTTTTAATATTTTTTTCAAATTCTTGTAAAAATGATTAATTTTTATGAAAAAAATACAAACACTATTAGACCAATTCCCAGAGCTACAAAATGTATTAGGAAAGACATATCTACGATTTTTCACGTTTTGCGTTTTAATTGCAACTCTATCGCGAAATCCATCAAAACTGTAGGTAATTTTTGTTCTCTATAAAATTACAAAGAAAATAAATTAAAAATGAACTCACTGTTTTTTTGTTACGGAGATATGGTCAATCAATCATTTTAGTTTTGTTCTGTTAAATTACGACCTATAGAATGCTCACATATTATACTTATGATGCACGGAGACCCAATTTCATTACGACATATCTCCGGTTCTATTAGTGGTAGAGTTCAAACTGAGCTTAAATTATTCATGATGTAGTCTAGTATAAAATAAGTTTTATGAATTTTTTTCATCAAAGTAGTTTTATTAATATATTATTATAAAAATATTTGCTCAACAACTCAAACTTCTTTTTAATATAGCTTACATCATTAACTTTAAGAATATCAAGTGCTCTAAGATCTAAGACCGTTGCGACTCCTTTCCCCTATTATAAACAAATTAAAACTGATGAATTAACGAATAAGTTGAATAAGTAAGGTCAATTTATTAATTAATGTTATATTTAAACAAAAAAATCGTGAATCCCGGCCAGACCGTAATTCCGGTACACCCCTATTTCTATGTAATATTTATAATATATTCCAAAATTATTTACTACTTTAATACAAATGTACCCAACATGTAACGAAACGTCATAAATTCATAGGTACACAAAAATTATTTAATTAAATTTCAGAGTTTTCACAATCGTTGGAGCGAAAACGTTACGGCCCAACAGTGCTTACCACGCCGCTGTAAGTGTCCAGCCAGCATCCGGAGGTTCCGTTTTAATCCGGTCCATCAACGTACGTATCGCAATCGAAGGACCGCAGGCGCAAGGCGGTCGTTTCACCGCATCGCAAAGCGTGACCCTTGAGCCGCAAGCCACGAGGGTGGTCAAGCTGGAGATTGGCGACGTGCCACCCGGCGATTATAACCTTACGGCCGTGGCCGACGGGTTTAAAGCTAGTCAGATGTTGGAGTATGTCGCGAAGAGTTACTCTGTGTTCATACAAACTGATAAGGCGATCTACAAGCCGGGAGATGTGATTAGGTTCAGGTGTATTGTTTTGGATCCGCATTTGAGGCCAGGTGTGGCTGGTGCTATCGATGTTCATATTACAGTAAGTATTTAAAATACCTTATGATTTTTTTAAATTAGTGATGTAATTTATGATCTTATATAAGTAGATAAAGATAGGTCTTGGGGCAGTGGCGCCGGAACCAATATTTTTCTGGGAAGGGGGGTACGAACCTCAAAAATTAAGCGGACCAAAGTTTACTTGGCGTTCTTAAAATTCAAAATTGACTTCAATTTTCTTAAGCTTGATTAATATCGTATTATTTATTAAAAAATAAAAATAAATAGAAATACAGTGGAACTCGTTAGTACGTTTTTAAAGGAACTGGAGGAAAACACGTATTAACGAGAAAACGTACTAACGAAATATTTTAACATGGGGTCTTATGGAAAAATACCGGGACCTAAAAAAAGAAAAAACGTACTAACGAGGTTTCACTGTACTCACTTTTTATTTTTCTTCGTCTCTGACTAGACTTGTGGTTACATTTTATAATTTGTTTGTGAGCTTTAACATCAGTTTACAAAAATTAAAGAATTTTTAAGAGTAAAACAATTACAGAAAACAGATTTTTATAATTGCACGTCGCTTTAAACTCGCCCTAAAAAAACAGGATACAAATTTTAAGGGGGCAAAAAGTAGTAATTGTCCCCCCCCCATTGAAAATTTTGGAGAGGCAACAGATCCCCTGTCCCTTCCGGGCCACTGTCTTGGGGGGAATATAATTCGTAGTCACCGAATATACATTTGAGAGAGGATTTCAGTATTTGAAGTCATTGGTCACGTTCACGACTGACCAAAAATAGTGAACAACGAGCTTTGATTGGTTGATTTATGGAATTTCTGGTGGATTGTACCATTAATTTAAAGAATGTCATTTTTTAAGCGTGTATGTGTAGTGTTCTGACAGAAACGCTCAACATGAAGTGAACATAAAAGTTCTTTGGTTAGCCTGGTCACTAGTTTCTATCTCTTTCTAGTTACTTCTTTCTCACTTCCTTACACGCTTTGACATTCTTTAAATTTCTGGTACAATCCACCAGAAATTCCATAAATCAACCAATCAAAGCTCGTTGTTCACTGTTGGTGTCGTGAACGTGACCATTGGCACCGCGATTAGGTACATAGAGCTATGATTAATATATTATAGATTCTAGTTAGTGCTTTGGAACGTATTTAGTGAAACAGTTTTAATAATATACATATAAATAAGTTAGATATACTTTTTGATATGTTAAATCTTCTTCTTTGTTTCTCTCTTGCATTTCTTCAAAGGACATGTTTGGTAGGTACGTAGTACGTAGGTATTATATTATTTATAAATATTTTTCTATAATAAAAACAGAGCGGTCGAATTTTATGTGAATTTAAAATAATGTGAAAATGATCAACAATGAACTCACGTATATTTTTAAATATTGAGAATAAAAATCGGAAAATTCGTACAAATGAGAAAACTACTTTTATTCTTTTTTTTTGCGAATTATAGGATGCAAAAGGCAACCGTGTTAAACAATGGATGCGGGCCCTAACAGCGAAAGGAGTATTTTCTGGAGAGCTTCCACTGAGTACATCACCTCAACTCGGTGACTGGAACATAACGGCCCGCGTGCTGGGTCAGACGGTATCGCAGAAAGTTCTCGTTGCTGAATATACCCTCCCGAAGTGGCGAGTCCAAATCTCTGCACCTCCACGTACTATTATAGCAGACGGAAGAGTCCCTGTCACGGTTAAGGCAACTTATACGCACGGGTCTCCCGTACCTGGGGAAGCAACTGTTGCAGTTTATCCTCTGATTTATTCGGGTGTTATACAACCCATTTTCCAGGTAACATTATTTTTTTATATTCCTTAAAAAAACTGATCAGAATATTTTAAAGATTAATTTTTTTTCAGAATCCAGTCCGCCGTGTTGTAAAACTTGCCGACGGTGAAGCTACCTTAGAAGTCGACATAACAAAAGACTTAGAACTCACAGACGAATATGAACGGACTGTTGTTATTGAAGCAATCGTTGAAGAAGCAGCTAGTGGTCGAAGACAGAATGCTTCGACACGTGTAGTATTAGCTCGACATCCATATCGTCTCCGTTTACTTAAATCAGCTGATCATTACAAACCAGGTTTAGATTATACTGCTACAATATTTGTTGTAGGCATGAATGGGGCTCCAGCTAATGGTTAGTATAAATGATATATATTATAGCTGTGAAATAATTTTCAGACAAAAAAACATTTTTCAATATTTTATTTATTTACCTATAAACAGGTCCAGATAAAAGGGGGGTTAGGAGGGCTATATGTCCCGGATCCTCGAAGCCTCTAGGGCCCCTTATATTATCATACATTTTTCAATTATTCTTAGAATATTTTTGAGTTTACCCGCTTCTTTTACTTCTACTGAAAGAAGCTTTAGTACCTCGAAAAGAGTAAAACAAATTAACAGATCGACAATGGGAGCGTTCACGTCTGACCAAAAAACGGAACAACAAGCTTTGATTGGTTGATTCATGGAATTTCTGGTGGAATGTAATTTTTTAAGCGTGCAAGTAAGTGAGAAAGAAGTAACTAGAAAGATATAGAAACTAGTGACCATGCTAATCAAAGAACTTTTATGTTCACTTCATGTTGAGCGTTTCTGTCAGAACACTAGTTTTTGTCTCTGTATGGTAACTTCTTTCTCACTTCCTTACACGCTTAAAAAATTACATTCTTTAAATTTCTGGTACATTCCACCAGAAATTCCATGAATCAACCAATCAAAGCTTGTTGTTCACTGTTTTTGGTCAGTCTTGAACGTGGCCAATGTCTCAGGAAAGACTAAATAATGGTTTGTCAATTCTGAATATAAATTGTGATTATGCACAAAAAGTTGATTTTATCAAATATAATTAAAGAATTTACAAATTCTAAAACGCGAAGCATTTAAATAATTTGAAATATATTTTTTATTATTTATAATAATTATTAAATAATAATAAAAAAAATCATTAGCGTGTAAGTTTTTGAATTAAAAAAATATGTATTCTATTTATTCTTTAATTTTATATTAATTTCAATAAAATAAGTGTACCTATATAAATAAGTTAATTTTTTTTAAATTGATTAATTTTAGTTAATTTTTGAATATTTAAAGATTATAAGTTTTCTTATAAAATTTCCTTACGCTCTCGAAATGTTGTTTGGTCCGTACCCCATTCAAGCTCTCTCAGGGCCTGTCTATAAATACAATTATTTTTTCAATTGTCGATTTTTTGTTCTGTACTTTTAAACATTATACAATATATTTTCAGGTACTGTAACTGTAAGACATGGATTTTCTTATGACAGTGATTCGTACACTGAATCACAACATCAGTTAGATTCAATGGGATCTACAGAGCTACGATTCATGACGCCACCCACTAATCATTCAGTGCTTGGGCTAGAAGCGCAGTATCGTGATTTGCATGAATGGTTCCCTGCAGTCGCCGCTGCGATATCTCCAGAAGGAGTGTTTTTACAAACCACTTTACTGACTAAGGAGCCACAAGTCAATACACAGATTGAAGTAAGTGTTGAAATATTTGTAAAACAGTTATTTATTCTTACTATATAATAGTGAAACTAAATTAATCTATATACATCTCATCATCGCCGAGCCAAAACCCCTGGACCTAGAAACGTGTAATTTCAGAGGTGTCTTCCTTTTATGATGATGTAAGCACCTACTAAGAAAGGATTTTTCAAAATTCAACCCCAATTTACGATTTTGTATATAAAATGAATAAAAAGCAAAAAAAATTACAAATTTAATATTTTATCTCCTGTTTTAAAACATTATTTGTGCTGTCAAGTTAAGGTACAAGACCGCTATTTATGCAGTGGAGATTCGTATTAACATTGATTTAAAAAAAATATTTGAAGAATCAATTTAAATTCCTAAGAACATTTATTTTAGGAACTGATGATTATTAAAATAAGCTGTATATTAAGTATTAATATGATAATTATAATAACAATTTAATAAATTCAATAGGTAGCAGTGAACTGTACAATACCTATAAAATACGCAAGCTATCAAGTACTAGGAAGAGGAGATGTGCAATCAATTGGAACAATTCGTCCAAATACACCATCTACAACAGCGATAATAAAATTCATGGCTACACATGCTATGACACCAACAGCGCATGTAATTGTCCACTTTGTTACTGATAATAATGAACTTGTAGCTGATGGTTTAGATATCGATATTGATGGATCATTACAAAACTTTGTAAGTAAAAAATTCAAAGCTTTATTTGATAGTGATCTTACATTTATGAATCTTGAAAGTATTAAACGATTTCATTTTAGGTAAATTTGGATACGAATGTACCAGAAACTTCACCAGGAAAAGATGTAGAAATAACTTTACAGGCAAAACCAAATTCGTATATAGGTTTACTTGGAGTTGATCAGAGCGTTCTTTTATTACGTGAAGGCAATGACATATCGCAATCACAAGTAGAAGAAGAATTGAGGTCTTACGATCCAAGCCGACCATCTCCATATCATACAGACATGATTGATGTTAATATAAACCTTCCAAAAATATGGAAACCTGGTTCCGCTACAGCTCGTGACACATTTGAGGTACAGAATTTACTTTTAATAAAGTAATCAATTGATAAATCCACGGTGCTCTGGAAGCCAACCTTAATAAAAAAATTGATTACCTCTGATCTGTTTGTACAGTTCAATTCTTTAGTACCTATTTAAGGAACATTTTAAGGCCAAAAAAGTCGCCTCGGCGTTTTTTTAATAATTCATAAAACAAGAAATATATAAACTGCATGTAGAATTATAACACGAATTTTGTTTTATTATTTATTGTTTATGAACTTTTTACTCCACATAATAAACAAAAAAATTAAAAAAATACAAAAATATTGGGATTCGAACTCGGGACCCTTAATTTACAAAATTTGTTAATTTTTTGTAAATTTAAAAATATTAACCAAACGGTACTTTATATTTATATCGAAAAATGACAAATCATTTGGTTTTATTGAGAGGATTCTAAAACATATTTGATATTATCGATCCAATAATTAGTACCCGAGATATAAATTATTTTCAATTTTATTATATAAGGCATTTTTCTTGTGGACTCTGCAGCCTTTCAGGTATTCTTTCGATCTTTTTGAAACTTGGTAGAAAAATCGATCTTGTAAATACCTCAGTTAAGTTCGTTAATTAGCGGAATTTCTTCCTGAATTTAAAAATGGCGGCCGTTCAAAATTTTAAATAATTAATATCTCGGGTACTAATTATCGGATCGATAATATCAAATATGTTTTGGAATCCTCTCAATAAAACCAAATTATTGTGTCTCTTGTGATTTTTCAATATAAAATACTGTTTGGTTTATATTTTAAAATTTACAAAAAAGAGTTTGAATCCCAAAAAAATGCACATAATTTATGTATTTCTTGTTTTATGAATTATTAAAAAAGCGCCGAGGCGATTTTTTTCTTTTTGGTCTTAAAATGTTCTTTAAATACTAAAAAATTGAACTGTACAAACAGGCTGGTTTATGAATTTTTATTTACCCATTTTGTTTTACAGGATGCTGGTGCAGTCATTTTGACAAGCAGCAACGTTCCAGAAAATTTCCCATTACGTAAGTATTTTTTTATAGAAGTAGCAAATAACTCATTAGATATTAAATTGTTGACACGCCTATGCTATTTATTGTATTAGACTAACACACAAGTAACATTGTTACAGTATATTATCGTTCTAACACTTTCGACGACGCCTTGGTACTGGAGGACATGGCGTCCGATGGTGCAGCCACAGTTACTAGCTCACCTCGTGTACGAAAACATTTCCCCGAAGCTTGGCTCTGGGACGCTCTTGATTCTGGGTAATAAATAACACGTAACATACTAACCCTCTCTTGCGTGATTTTATTAAAATAAAAAAAAAATAAAAAAAGCTTTTTCAATTTAATTTTTTAAGTGAACTCTATGTAAGAGAGGGTTAAATACAGTAGTATATTTATTTAACATAATCATGTAAATATAAACATAATATTTTAACATATAAAAGACTTACTGCACTCAAATCATTTTGTCGCTAATTTGTTTATTGTTTTTCATTATTTATTTTTGTTTTATTAGTTTTTCCATCCATACATTTTTGCTTTAAATGCTTTAGTTTATTTATTTATAATATGTATAATAAATTTCTTGTATTTATAGTTTTTTTATAAAAATGATTTTTTAATTACCGTAATAGTAAACAAAGATATACTTAGGTATTTTAAAGTTTTAGAAAATGAGTATTTCTGTTACATGTAAATTAGGGTGTTTATTTATTTTTAATTTTTTTTCGATCCCACTGGCCTATGTTTTAGCTTTGGATCAAAAGTTAATTGATTCAAAGCTTCAGACTTGTAGATAAACCTGTGAACAGCACAAACCGAGTTTTTCCCATTTGATTAACATGGGAAAAATAACTTTTTTACATATGCGTGAATGGTTCGTTGAAAAATTTATTTATTTTAATTTCTCACAGCAGCATATTATAGAGAATTAAATTTCCAACAAAAAATATCACAAGTATTCAATTCATAGATCCAGTATTTTTAAAGATATGTTCGTTTAAACATTATTATAAAAAGTAAAATTCAATTTTTATAATTTTTTTTAAACAAACATATCTTCAAAATAACTGGATTTATGAATTGAGCACTTAATTCTCTATAAAATATTGCTCTGAGAAATTTTCAATCAGCTATTCACGTGTAAGTAAAAAAGTAATTTTTCCGATGTTAATCAAATGGGAAAAAGACTCGGTTTACACCGTTCACAGGTTTGATCACGAGTCTGAAATTTTTGGACAATTAACTTTTGATCCAAAGCTAAAACATAGGCCAACAGGACCGAAAATAGAATTAAAAAAAAAATAATAATAAATGCATGATAATTATTAAATAATACTATTATGTATACTGTAGAAAATAACACTACTATACAGTGCGTCCACGATGAAAGGAATAAATTCGTTTAAAATTCAGGTAATTATTTTGTGGAAAAACGCTCGGACCCGTCGATTAGTATTTTTAGTTGCGGAATTTTTGACATAAGAAAATTGAATACAGGGTGTCTCATAAAAAACATATGCAGTCATTATTGATTTTTTTAAATAGAACACCCTATATATTTACCATTTTTGAATTGTGCGATAAATTCTGAACACTTTTTGTACAGCATATCATATCTCTAAAATCAGTGGTTTTCGAAATAATGACGTTTGAAAATTGACATTTTGAAATACACACAAGTCAAATAAAATGTTTAAATTGAAAAAATACACCTTGAACATTTTTTTAAAAGCCAACAAAAACATCCTGGTATTGCAAAAAAAAGAAAAAAAGAAGAAAAAAAGAAGAAAAAAAAAAAAGGAAAAAAAAGTTCAATGTTTTTTCTTTTTGCCATAGGTATCAGGATGTTTTTGTTCGCTTTTAAAAAAATGTTCAAAGTTTATTTTTTCAATTTAAACATTTTATTTGACTTGTGTGTATTTCAAAATGTCAATTTTCAAACGTCATTATTCCGAACACCACTGATTTTAGAGATATGATATGCTGTACAAAAAGTGTTCAGAATTTATCGCACAATTCAAAAATAGTATAATATATAGGGTGTTCTATTTAAAAAAATCAATGATGACTGCATATGTTTTTTCTGAGACACCCTGTATACAATTTTCTTATGTCAAAAAATCCGCAACTAAAAATACTAATCGACGGGTCCGAGCGTTTTTCCACAAAATAATTACCTGAATTTTAAACGAATTTGTTCCTTTCATCGTGAACGCACTGTATATAATTAAGGTTAAAATTTGTACAATAATAAGTATTAATTGATCACTAAAAATAACAAATTAAATAACTAAATCAAATGGTTTTTTTATTAAATAAAAATTAAACTATAATAAATAGGTGTTGTTCACGGTATTTATATAAGATAATAATAAAGACATTTTTAACTTCTATATATTTTTTTGTAACAAATATTTATGGACTTAAAATAAATCAAATACCAAATGACAAATTCTATAAGGACTCTTATGACAATCATTACATTCATATTTTTAAATAATTAATTAAACGTAAAAAACCGATGGCTCTGAACAATTGACTTATGAATAGTAAATTATTTAACTACAAATAAAAGGTAACTCTAAAACATCTTTGATGTTATTGTAGAATCAATAACAGAACGGAACGAATATTCAAAACCAGAATATAGAGTAACATCGAAACCAGATCAGGGTCCCGCTGTAAATCTAAATAGAGGTACACGGCCGCCATTAGCAGGCCCATATGCATTCAGCCGTATCCCACGCCCTCGGCTCTTATGGAATAGACCTCATGTACATCTGGCTGACCCTATACCACCTCAGAATACTTGGCTATTTGCAAACATGTCTACTGGGTATGAGTGCAGTCTGTCCACTAATTATATAATTGTTGATTTGAAAATATTATGTTTAAGTATTTATATGTTTTGTCAATTTTTACTTTATGCAGTCCAGTTATTTTTAATATTAAAGTAAGTTTTCAAGTAATCTGTATACTATGAAAAAATGGACTGATATGGGTAATTTAAAAAAGTCAAAACATCTAACTTCACAAATTATCTACAAAAAGTTGAATTAATCATAATACAGGATGATTCAGCACTCTCGTGCCAAACATGAACAGTTATTTAAGAAAAATATTTTAAGCAAAAAACATTATATGAACATGTGTCCGGAAATTTTTCGTAAGGAGGCTACAGCCCTCCAAAGATTTTATTCAAAATTAGTTTTTATTTAATATCTGGAGAACCCAATGTGCAAAAGTTATGATATTTGATACAGGGTTTAGAATTAATAAATGTTATCGATTTATCTTATTAAGCAATTATAATTTAGATTAAGGCTGTATGGGACCAGTGGACCCATCGATTTTTATTTAGTATTTTTTTATTCTTTAATTTTTTCCTGAGTTAGATATTTGAATAAGATTATATGGTACAAAATACTATAGCACAATGGGTTCTCAAGATATTAAATAAAAACTAATTTTGAGTAAAATCTTTGGAGGACTGTAACCCCTCATGAAAAATTTCCGGACACATGTTCATATAATGTTATTTGCTTAAAATGTTTTTCTCAATGTACTGTTCGAGTTTGGCACGACAGTGCTGAATCATCCTGTATAATGATTTAAATAATTTGCAAATAAATAATAATTTTTAGAATCGATGGGAAAACCATTATCCGAAGAACTGTCCCTGATACAATTACATCATGGGTCATCAGTGCATTTTCTGTAGACCCTGTTTGGGGATTAGGTTTAATGAAAGCACCGAAAACATTCAGAGTTTTCCAATCGTTTTTCGTATCAATAGATCTACCTTATTCTGTTAAACGAGGTGAAATAATTGCTATTCCAGCAATTATACATAATTATTTGAACCAAGATTTGTCAATAGAAGTTACACTTGATAATACTGACCAAGCATTTGAGTTTGCGGATGTATGTATTGATATATTATATGAATTATATTTGAAAGACAGGGTAAATATACGTTTTTATTTAGATGTCAAATGATGTGCAGCCTCCAACATCGAAAATCGAATTGTACCGTCGTAAGAAATTAACAATAAAAAAAGGAAATATTGCTTCTGTGTCGTTTATGATTACTCCAAAACAATTAGGATTCATCAGAATTAAAGTGACAGCGACTAGTTTAATTTCTGGTGATACTGTTGAAAGAAAATTACTTGTTGTTGTAAGTATACATTTACATATAATAATTAAATAAATTGTTCACAAATCTAATCTTTCATTTTCTTGTAATATTTTTAGGCTGAAGGAGAAACAATTTATCGTAACAAAGCAATATTCATTGATCTTCGTAAAAAACCACAAATTAAGACAAACATAACTATTGATATACCAAACAACTTTGTAGCAGGTTCAGAATACCTTGAAATATCAGCTGTCGGTGATATACTTGGTCCAAGTATCACAAACTTAGAAAATCTTATTCAAATGCCTCACGGATGTGGAGAACAAAACATGTTGAATTTTGTACCAAATATTTTAGTGTTGGAGTATTTAAAAAACACAAATCAGTTAACGCCTGCAATACAAAATAGGGCTATTAAATTTATGGAATTGGGATATCAGCAAGAATTGACATATCAAAGAGCTGATGGTTCATTCAGTGCTTTTGGAGAAGCTGACCCTAGTGGAAGTGTATGGTAAGTTACTATTAAAATAATTTAAACTTTTATTTATAAACAAAAATTACAATGAAAAATAAAAAACTATAGTTACTCCATTATTTAACATAAATATCGTTAATGGAAGACATGCTTGTTGTGCATTGATTTAGAATTCTAAAATAAACACATTATTTTGAGTTGTAGCTACAATTACTTGACCATCAATATTTTCAGCTACATCAATATAATTTATTGGTTCATTAGTAACATTTATTTTTGCATCCCACTCTGTGAATTTAATATTAGAAAAATCGTTAATATAATAAATATAAATAAAACCATTCGAACAGCCTAAGATTAACACAAATCCATAAAGAACTATCGCAGTAATGTTTAAATTTTCTATTACATATTTACTCACTTTTGACACATCATTTTTTTGAACAATAATAAAATAATTATTTAATGATATAACAGTACCATTTGGACCTAACACTGTAGATTTTTCTGAAGGATTTTGACTAATAAAATGAAAATGATCCTTTACACAAGCAGGTTGAAATCCACCTTTGTTAAAATCAACAGTATAAAGTGTGCCAAAATTATCAATAATGGTACATTCTTTATGATTTAGGAACATATTAATTATATTAAGATACGAACTATATATTCTAAATGAACATAAAGGACTGGAAGACTCTGAAATAATTTGATTAGATATTTTAAAAACATCCTGACATATTTCTACATGCACTGATTTTATTTTTACAAAGTACTTATTTAGAAAAATAAAAAAATCCAATATGTCATGTGAAACAAATTCAAAAGAATCGTTAAAACACAACGTACTATTACTGTTTTCTTTACTTATTATTTGAGCTACAAAATATGAATGTTGATATCCACTAGACACTTCAATATTTGTATCAATTACACCTGATATTTTATTTACTACTCCATTAAATGTCTTTTTATATTTGCATGTGTTATTTTCATAAATATAAACACACCCTTCTGCACCAATAATTAGATGGTTATTGGAAATAACTGCACAATATATGTCACTCACATCATTATTTTTAAAGTATTTAACAACATTAACTTTTCTATTTTTTAATGTTCTCCATTTAAACCAATTTTTATATAAAATACCCCATCTAATCCTATCCTCATAATTTAAACTAATTTTATTTATCATAGTCGTTAGTTCATTTTCATCGATATCTCTTTTACACAATCTTTCCCAAACATTTGAATTGTTTATTAAACGCTGAACAATAATATACCAATCTTTACATACTTGTGCTGCACGAGCTATGGTTTTACCATCATCTAAAAAACTAATTATTTTTTCTGATACTTCATATGGTATATAAAAGTTTGATTTATTCATGTTATTTATAAATATTTGTAAAACCATATAATCATATAACCAGAAAGAAATTGATATTTAACTGTAAAAAATAATAAAATACACTTTTTACAAATCAAATGTCTAATACATTATATATTTACCATTCAACTGTAGAACATAATGAATAATTAAAACTTAGTTTACATCATATAATACTATTTTTTTAAACAAAAATATAACTTTTTACGTTATAAACATCCTATTCCTATTAAAATATGTACATGTGTGTTTGACGTATGCGCCATTTTGCGGATATCCATGACGTCACAAATGCCAAAAACCAAAAAAGGATTTGAAAGCATTTAATTTATGTATTTATGAAAAAATAAGTTTTCAGCGCCCCAGATAGTTTATTTTCGAAAAATATCTCCTTCCTCCCAAAGATTAAATTTTTGAAGTCATGCTTTCTAAAATTGTAATGCTCTTGGGCTGCTTTAATCTTAGCATTAACCATATAGGAGCCGCTACAATATTAATTAGTGGATGGGGCAAACTATAACAAAATAAAATACATAATTATTTACTTATTTAGGTTGACGGCGTTTGTAGTACGTTCATTCAGACAAGCAACTCCTTACATCACTATCGAAGAAACTATAATGGCAAAAGCGATGAAATGGCTTGTTGAACAACAAGCATCTAACGGAAGTTTCCCTGAAGTGGGTAAAGTAAGTCACCGTGACATGCAAGGAGGTGCTGCAAATGGACTAGCCTTAACAGCGTACACCTTAATTTCAATCTTAGAAGCTCAACCTCCAAATGGTGGTCCCTATTCTAATGCTGTTTCAAAAGCTGTAGATTATGTGGTCCGAAACTTGCCTAATTTAAATGATATTTATGCAACATCGATTTGTGCTTATGCATTACAACTTGCAAATCATCCTTCAAAAGCAACGGCATTAAATTTATTAGAATCACAAGCTAAAACAGCGACAGATTTGAAATGGTGGGGAAAATTAGTTCCTGTAGGAGAAAAGAAGAATCCATGGAGAAGTTTACCCAATTCGTTAGATATTGAAATTACTTCATATGCTATGTTAACATACATACAAGCTGGGTTAATTGAGGTAAGAAAGAAAACAATTCCTCAAACATATTGTTATATCTGTATTAATAATTTATTTGATAGGATTGTTTACCAGTATTACGTTGGTTAATTGGACAAAGAAATCAACAAGGAGGTTTCTCTTCAACACAAGATACAGTAATAGGTCTTCAAGCATTAGCTAGATTGGGTGAAGCAATATCAGCAGGTTCTTCAGCAAACGTACGTGTATCGTACGACTACAAAGTTGGAGCCACGGGGCATATAAATATCAATTCTCAAAATAGTATGGTTCTACAAAAACACGAAGTATGCAATGACGACAAAAATAAATTTTACAGATAAGTACATGTATCAAACTTTTTTTAGTTGCCGAAGAAAACTAGATTGTTAAACATCACAGCAGAAGGAAACGGATTTGCAATTGTTCAAGTTTCTTATAAATACAATGTTAATGTAACTGGACCATGGCCGATGTTTACATTAGATCCACAAGTTGATAAAAATTCTAACCAACATCATTTACAGTTGTCTGTTTGTTCAGGGTAAGTTGACAAAAATAATAGTTATAAATATAAATAGTAGAGTAAAGTCAGTATATATGGAACACCATTCTTGTTTTAGGTAATAAAACTTTGGTTTATTATTTAAAATTAGCTCTTATCATTTCATTAGACAGAGAATTTTTATATTTTAACGAGATTGAAAAGGCAAAAAGAGAATTCTTAAAATAAAAAAATGTAAAAATCAGCCTCTTCAAAAAAGGGTGTGTATTATGGGCCAGAGTGGTACATAATACACACTTGTTACCATAATACAAGATTATTTATATTAGGTAGTTAATTTAAACTTATTTGTTGCCACTGTAAAAAATAGCAGTGGCGTGGCATGGAGTATACGGACAGAACCTCCATAATAGGCACCCCATCATCATGAAGATTTTGTACTAAAAAAATGATTTTTATGGAAGTGGGTAATTATGAAGTACTCGGTGTTTAATATATTTTTCACACTATTTGCCTCACCACGATTCTAGTTAATTATTACACTTCATAGTCGTTCTCCATAATCATATATTTAAAAAAAATTGGTTAGTACCGAGGCAACAGTTATTACGTGGTTTAAAAGCACTATTCATATGGTCAAACCCTATACCTGCATTTTTAAATAGCAATATAAATAATTTAACACAATAAAAATTTAAGCTAACTTAACTCAACATAAATATAAAAAATGGGAAATTTCATTAAATTGGTCTCAATGACATATCAGTATAACTCCAAACACTGGCATGTCAACTGACGTAGTTAGTCAGAGGTGTAAGCTTAATTTTGTGTTTATAAAATTTAAATTAGAGCAGCAAAAAGAGGTGTCCATATTACCCTCCTGTTCCAAATATGCCGACTTTACTTTACTAATAAAATATTATTTTGATTAAAATAGATTTGCTGGTACTCGAAGTAACGAAAGCAGTATTGATGAAGAAAGTAACATGGTAGTGATGGAAGTAGCATTACCTTCCGGTTACACTGCAGATGAAGACTCACTACCAAGTTTGAGAGCGTCACCGCACGTGAAAAGAGTAGAAACTAAAGATTCCGATACAGTAGTAGTTATGTATTTTGACCATATGAGTAAAAGACAAGAATATTGTCCTACTGTATCTGCTTATCGTACACATAAAATTGCTAAACAAAAACCAGTTCCTGTTACTGTTTATGATTACTATGATTCATGTAAGTCATCTATTTATTTAAGTATAATAATTTATTTTTAATTTTCATGATATAAAATGTGTTTTAATTTCAGCACGCAGAGCACGTGTATTTTATGAACCAAAAGAAACGACATTATACGATATATGCGAAGGTGAAGATTGTGGAGATGTAAACACCAGTAATCCTAAAACACAGAAATCGTCTGCAGATGATAACAATTCTGACGGAGGTGGAGCAGCAGACTATACTCCTTTTACAACTTTAGTCATTTTATTATTATCAGTTAATTATCTAGTTTAAAACACTAATTATTTAATAATGACTGCTATGACAATGTCACATATTTACTAAAGTCATATAGGAGCAGGTTAAAAAAAAATTTACTGTTGTAAATATATTTTAAATATAAACTATTTTTCTAATGAAATAATTTTGAACTGAACAGTATTTTAAATATAATATTCTACAACGTACTGATTAATAGCGAATGAATGAATAATAATATATAACATATTATTGATGTATCCAAGTTTTTGAATTACTAAGAATATAATTTGTAAAAGTGTGACTTGTTAATATTTTATTATTAAGAGTTTGTAAATATATATTTTCTTAAATAAAAAAAATGTTTTGAAATGATTAGGTACACTTATCATAAAAAAAAACTTTGGTATTTATTGACTTAATAAATGAAATTCACATATTTTAGATAGTAAACGTATTTCAGAAAAACATAAGATTGATATTTATTTTGAAAATACAATGGAATAATAGTACATTTAAGATTAAAATAATCATTACTACTTGTACATAAAACTATTTTCTATTTACAATTAATGTCATTTTATCTGAATTATAAATAGTAGCGTCGTTATGGGAGGAGGGGTGACACCTGTAGTGGAAATCAAGAGTGTCACCCCTACCCAAAAAGTCATAAGTTTTATTTGTTCCATATCAGGCGGGTGTCACCCCCTGTGAATTTTCAACAACAGAAAAAATATCAGTGGACTCTATTTAAAAAAAAATAAATTGGACAGTTATCACCTCTTATAGACACTCAATGACAAAATAAAGTCAATTGGCTGAATTTTTTACACATTTTACCCCCTGGAAGCTTGAAATAACTAAAAAAGTCAGATAAATAGCCTTTATTTTTTAACATATGAGATGGGTGTCACCCTGGGCATACCCCTCACCCCCCGGCCTCTTAGCGACGCCACTGATTATAAAAAAGTATCTTTTTAATGTTATTTGTAGTGTCTGATTGAACATTCGAATTTGGTTTTGGCCAATTTAAGGGACTATTCTACTTCTTCGGGTTAGAAAAATTCATTTTTTTTAAATTTCTTCTTTCAACAGTATTTATTTACAGAAATCATATTCAACGGTTGGTACAGTCCATTTCTACGTACTTAACTTAGTACGCTCTTTGTGCGCGCTCGGCGCTTAGACAACTTTAAAAGCATTCTCAAAACAATATTTTTGCACCTGGCGCAGATGATTGCGCAAAAACCATTTGTCCAATTGATCTGAGGTTTTAGAGGCATATATAGTTATCGCCGGTACTTCAATTATTAAAAAAAAATTTCATTTTAATTATTGTTTTTAACCAATAACGGTGTGAAAAAAACCAACATTTGTTACTATTTTGCAAAAATCGCTGCTATTTAGTCAATTTTCGATGAAAATTAAAAATTGATGTACAGGCGATAGCGGCACATACACAGATTAAGAATCTTTTTTAATTTTTATTTCAGACTACCTGGAAAGAACAAATCATTTGCGCCAGTTACATGCAGTAGTTTTTGGGAAAAAAATGAAAAAAGTGAATTTTATTTTATTTTATAAGTAGAATAGCCCCTTAAAATTACAACTTTGTAAATACATACTAAAGAAAAACACTATCTCAATTAAATAGCAAGTGTATTCATCTAAAATATTTTCCCTTATTTCTTTAGTATTATACAATTCTTTCGGCTTCAGTCAAAAAATTACCTTTGTTCGGACAGTAGCTATTTATACAAATAAAATCAACATGAACAATCATTTTATGATTAGTTTATTATAAGAACATAAAAAAATAATACTGTGACTCAATTTATTTTACGTGTTGTCTTTCTTTTGCCAACAAAACACTTTAAATAACTTACTTTTTAAATTTGCAATAAATCCTTTCTTTTCGTCATCCGGAGAACGTACTTTCAGTCTTTTAGTAGTAATGTTATGTAAAGGACCAAATGCCAATGCAACTACAGTGCACGCTAAACAAATAACATTATATGGCATACTGAAATCTGGAGTAGGTAATGTAACAAGTAACATTTCAGTTCTCAGTCTTATAAAATAACTTTTACGCGATGCATTGAAACTTTCTCTAAACAAACTTTTATCATGTGGAATCCCATTATAATTTCTCGCTACAGGTAGCAAACATGAAATGACAGAAGATCCTACGTAAAATCCATGATTAGCGTCAGGAGGGTACTCTTGCCATTTTAAAAACATGTACTCGAAATCAATTGAAACAGTAGTTACTGATCTTGGAGGTAATTGTAAAGCTACCTCTAAATGATATGGCCTTAATCTATCTCTTCCTGGAATGTATAAGACTTTTTTTGGTTTTATAGTCACACCATCTGTTACAACTTGTAATGTATGTCTATAAACTGGTATAAACCATGGCAGATTTTCAAATAGAACAACATCCAGCTGGCCCCAATGGTTGTTGTAGATACGTGTTGATATACCACCTCGTTCTTGCCCGTACCCCACCAAGTATCTATTTGCATGTAAAGCGGGTGAAGATTTTGTAGTTAAAATTTCATTTTCAGTATAATATAAGGCAATGTTCAACATAGAATGATCTTCAATACTTTTAACATCGTACACTGCTATAGTACGATCACTTCCACCTCTTTGTGATGTAATTACATCTGTAGGACTTGGAATAAGCTTAAAAGGATCTGTTATATTATGTGATATATCAATATATATTTTGCTTTCTGAAGCAAGATTACATGATCCACCTAAACCTTGTCCAAACAGTCTACGTAAAGACCAATTTCTAGTAGTTAATAATGCAGGATCGTAAACTAAACTCACTGTTTGCTTTAATTCCAAACTTTTCTCAGTACAAGCACTATCTGTGCAAATTGATCTTACAGATAAACTCAAAGAATGGTAACGGGTATTGTGTATGAAAGCTGAGTTTAATAGGGTAGCTAACCCTCTTCGAGATCTGCATGGTAATAATTTTTTCCACGGAGTTAAATTTTCTGTACACACTATTTCACGAGGTAGTGTTGAGTATCTTACAAATGAATTATTTAAATTTTGGTTTACAATTCCCTGTGGTCGAAAACTGTATTGTGGTGCAACTGTCGTTGATTGATCAATAAAATTTAAAGAAGCACATAACAAACCTGACAATGATTGTGTTAGTTGTTTCCATTGATTATCTACGTTAGGTGAATCTGGAGAAAACCAAGCCCATACTTCTGCACCTGGTGGAGCATTAACGACAGGATACCCCCAATTTTCATACCGCCACAAGCCTTCAGTTAAAGATATATGCAGTTCATCTACTTGAAAGCGTTGAAGAATTTCACTTAGTGAATGTGGAAACAAATGGCAATGATTTACTAAAATAGAACATGCTTATTAAATAAGAATTTATTAATTTTGTATTAATTATCTTACAATTTTTTTCAGTGTTCTTCCACTGCGTAGTAAATTGAAAGTAAGTGTAAACATTACTATTTCCTACATTATTGATAAACAGTTCTTCAGAGAAATTATCTTTGTATGATATGGATTTCACAAACGAAATATTTATGAAGAGTATGAAGTATTTGAATTTCATTTTTGAAATATAACTACGATCATCATTAAACGTTAATAATAATCACAGATAATAATGATTTATAACCACGATTTTCATGTTCAATCAATTTTATTTTTTTATTAATTTTTCTTTTGTTGGTATTTATAATACCAACATTCGTCAAATGGATACTGTTTCAATTTTTTTAAGTTTAATTTTTTTCTTTTTGACACTTGTACATAACATATTTCTAGATAATATTATATATTGTACGAAGTTTATTATTATAGTTTTCATTAAAATCAATAATGTTTATTATTAAATATGTAAATTGAATATCTAACTAACTCTACTTAGGGCTGTATAACAAAATACAATTGGTACGACTGCAATTATCTATACAACTTTTTTAGCTGTTTGCCGGTGTTAAAACGTTTGTAAAAGTTTTATCATTTTAGGGACAATTGTGTCTCTAGAACAATATTTATATACTAGTATTTTACAAATATTTGATAAATAGTTGTTAAATAAAAAAATTCAAGATGGTTAGTACCTATACGTTTTACTATAGTTTTTATACTGGTTCATTTATGTAAGGTTAGAATTAACAAATATTTTTATTTGCAGACTATAGGAAAGAACAATAAAATGCTTCAGCATATTAACTATAGAGTAAGAATAATACTCCAAGATTCTAGAACATTTATAGGGACATTTAAAGCATTCGACAAACATATGAATCTTATACTCGGAGACTGTGAAGAATTTAGAAAAATCAAACAAAAAAACGCAAAACAAGTTGAAAGAGAAGAGAAGCGTGTTCTTGGATTTGTTTTATTACGTGGTGAAAATATTGTTTCAATGACAATCGAAGGACCACCTCCACCTGAAGAGGGTCTTCCAAGAGTACCAATTCCTGGTGCAGCTCCCGGGCTCGGTATGGGTCGTGCGGCTGGTCGTGGAATGCCAGCTGGTATGTCTGGTGTACCTGCAGGCTTACAAGGTCCAGTCCGTGGAGTTGGTGGACCGTCACAACAGATAATGACACCTGGTGGTCGAGGACAGGTGTCTGCCCCACCACAGATGCATCAAGGCCCACCAAGAATGGGCGGGCCACCTCCGGGCATGATGGGTCCACCACCTGGAATGATGGGAATGCCCCCTGGCATGCCGATGGGTCGAGGAGGACCTCCAATGGGACCACCTGGAATGAGAGGGCCGCCACCTGGTATGATGCGAGGGGGACCACCAAGACCTTATTGATTTTTTTTCATGTAAATTAATATTTTTTAAGATGAATATAAGTGTATATTTTAAGAAAACATCTTTATTAATGTGAAAACTGGATTAATTTTGATTATGCTTGGATTTAAAAGTGAATATTTTGACTTAAACGATCATTTTAAAATAAAATTATAATATAAAAAAAGTTGTTTTCTTTTTCATGAAAAATCTATAACTCAGTTTTCTGATTTTTATTCACTTGTTTTGATAAATCTGTCAAAAATAAATTTATAAGTATTTTAATAAAATTAGCAGTAATAAAACACACTTACAATGGACTGTAATGAATGTGATGAAAACACATGCCCTAAGAAAAACGGTTCTAATATAGTTATGGTGGAAAAATCATCAAAAGATGTAGCTACACCCAGAAAAGATTTATCATCTAGTATATGGATGAACTGTAAACCTCCAAAAGGAATTGGGAACCCTATACCCACAGTTTCAGCACGGAAAGTTCAAATCACACGTGCAAACTTAGACGGAATCCATAGAAATGGTTAAGATTTATTTTGTTAATATAAGGCGAGTAATGGAAAAAAAATTGATTGTGAAAATAGATGTAGATACACGAAATAAAATGATTGTTTTTATAAAGTAGTGTTAGTTTACTTATTGATATGCTATTATTTGTGTATTAATAGGGTCAGCAGATATTAGGGGTGCAAGTTTTTAAATTTTATATATTTTTATACGCCGGCCCTGCATATTTGTATACATACTTTTAAAATATATAAAGTAATAAAATCCGTTTCAGGGTTTTATTTTGTGAAGTACTCTAAACCAGAATGGCTCATGGAGTTTGTACCTCATTATTACAAAACGAGTGGTGATATATTATGAAATGGATGGTTGAATAAATACTTTGGGAAGTAAAATAAATGATTGGGCAGTAACACGTGAGCAGTAACTAAATCAGAATTGGTCCGTTAAAAATAATAGGATAAGCGGTGACTATTTTTTTGAGAAGGCAATGCGGGACGGACTTTTTTTTTGGGTGGGGGGGAGGTTAACTTAAAATTATTTATTTTAATTAAAATATAAATTTTATAATGTTCAATAATAATTTTTCAATAAAAAATTGCACATTCATAATGATACCCCATTATTATTTATAAACTTCTTATTGGTCGCCTGCATAGTGGCATAACCAGGATTTTGTAGATGGGGGGGGGGGAAGGGGACAATTAACATATAACATTTATATTATATGGTATAACCATCTGGGGTGGGGGGGGGGGGGGCAAAGGGGCCCGCCCCCTCGTATTTTTATAACCAACGACACAAGTGGGAAATTTTGATACGTTTATGTGTACCTATGTTAATAATAATTGTAAACAATAACAAGCTGTTAGAGATATTTGTATTTTATATATTTATGCCATCAAGAGACTGCTCTAAATATACTGAATAAAGAGTCGTGGATCAACAGGCAAGTTGAACAACAAACGACTTTTTTCGTTCACGATCTCGTTTATGAGAAAATACTTAAATTTATTAAATTTAAAGCTTAAATTTTGATGAGACGAAACGAATCTTACTCAAAGTTAAATCTTATCTCATATGGTGCGAATCTCTAGAAAAACTTCCTCACGGGAAAGGCGAGAGATCTATTAAAATTAGAGAAGTAATGAGCGTGTTCAGCCGAACTAAGTCCTGAGTAAACTTAGTAAGTTAGTTAGAGTAAGAGAAAGTTTGCCCTAACCGTCTAAGTACAGTGTGTTTTCCGCCTGGACACACTTACTACTTTGTGATAGTTATAAGACTCATAACCTATATATTTATGCTCTATCTTGTATGTTGATGACATTATTTATTATTGTAATTACACTCGTCCATTTTGTAAAGTTCAATTTTACACAAAAAAAAATATTTTTGACTCACAAATCGTATTATTCCTTTATTACTTATTTCTTGTTGATAACGTTTACGTGAGTATACTAAGTAAAATGGCGGCGAGAAAAAAGTTCCTTAGTATCCGTAAAGTGTTTAGGCCGAAAACTTAGCTTAGTGCACTTACTAACTTACTAAGTTTACTCAGGACTTAGTTCGGCTGAACACGCTCAATGACTCCTTAGACTACTGTTTTACTTTAAAAAAATAAACAGTTGCATATTTACGTACTTGGAAGACAATTTATAACACGAAAACAGGTAGTGATGTAGAAATTTTAAATATACCAATCAATTCTACACAAAAAGCGCTTTAAGAAACCGTAAACAAAAAGTACCTATCTACTTTGACTAAAAAGTTATACCCATTTAAAGAATTTCCGAATTTTCAGATTTTTGGGTATATCACCATTACCACATAGAATTATTAATATTTTTTGATTTAGTAATACTCACCCGTTCCTTACAAATAATTTATTTCATTTAACCGAATCTGTATCTCTTATCGTTTAGGATATCCCCATGCATTTCTTGGTCAGCCTGTATAAAGACATGCTACCGTGAGCGAAGATCAAACCGGATTTACAAATATACTTCAAATACAATCATACATTATATCAATTAATTATATTATCATAGTATATTAAAAGTACAGAAAACGAGATTGGAATTTGTTGCCATCATCTGAAATTTATTTCAAGTGGTTGTTTACAAGAAATAAAGCACCAAGTCTTTTGAAATATCACGACGTCCGTGATATATTACGCCGACTGTTACAAGACTTTATATGCGTTTTGGCTGATATTTATCGTTAAATTCATGTACGTGTAGGCATATGTCGATTCGTCGATTACAGCGAAAATCTGGTGATTGTCAATTATTTTATTAAATTAACTACTTGAGATCAAAGTTATTTGATCCACCAATACGGAACGGGTTGAAAATTTCACTGTGAGAGTAGGAAGGGTGTATGGAATTTTTTAAAAATAATTATAATCAGGGCTGGCCAACCTGCGGGCCGAATGTGGCCGCGGGCCGCACCCTTTTGTGCGGCCCGCGGCCACATTCGAATAAATTATATTTTATTATATTTATATTAATCTGTGACAGGGAACGAAATATTGAATTTTTCTTTTTATGCTATTTATTTATTAGACGGGAGGTTTTTCGCCGCGTGGTTTTTAGCCGCCGTTCGCGCATATTTTTGGTGCGCGAACGAGCGGTGAAAAAACACTTACCATTACAACATTCAATTCAGAAAAGTGACTTTCACGTCTTTAAAATACGACCGGTTGCGTTTTTAAAATGTCGCGGCGAAAAACCTTCCGTTCGTTCATAGCCTTGTACAAAATAATAAATATCTTGGCTCCTATACGCGATAAGGGGTATTTTTTTTTACCTTACACCTCCAATATGTTTTCCTCCTGCCGAATATCAAATGAGACCAATTACAACCCTTCATTTGTGACGGGAGGTGAAATATTGAAGGTTCAAAATCCTATGATATGACTAATTTGCTTAACTTTTTTGAGGGATGAACGGTTAAAATTCTTATTATAAATCTATTGGCATCTATATGTGTCCCTATTTTTGTACGATTATTAGTTCCGGGGATACAAGTTTTCAAAAGGAGACATATTTTCTTTGCATTTATTGTTCCCGAGATTACCGGGTAGGTACTTAAAAAAAATTAGGTGACTAGAAAAATAATTCAATAAGTACGAAATTCGTTGTAAAGCCAGATATTGAACAAATTATGATAAAAAAATTAGAATTATTATTTATGTGCGGCCCATAATTTCAGTTTGTCAATGCGGCCCGTGGAGCAATTTGGGTTGGCCAGGCCTGATTATAATTATAGTGTTTTCAGGCTATGAGTATAAAGTTGGTGTAAATGCACAGTAGAAACATTAAAGTCTTCTAGTGTATTCAGAGTGTATAGGGGTGTAAACTGAATGGTTATTTTAGATTAGGACGGTCGGTGTATTTTTGGTGTAATAGAGTGTAATTTTTTCGGAAATATACTGTGTAAACGGGCCCACTAGGAAATTATAAGTATTACAACTGAAACCCGTATATGGGTATTTAGTTTTGACGGGGCCGGAATTAGGTATATTAGCGTCTAAAAAAATAATTTCGAGACTATTGATAACCCAGCTGCTATAGAGGTTTTAATACAATAAATAAACAAATCCAAGCAAAATTAATAGGTTTATGATTTATGCGTGTACATTAAAAAAAGTGTTAACACTGAAAACCGAGTAGAAAGCTTGTACTAAAAACACGGTGTTGGCTTTTTAGAGATTTTGTCTATTTCTAAATATTACATTATGCGTTCATGATGAAAGGAACAATTTCGTAAATTATTATTATTTGATACTGGAAATCGATAACACTTATTAATACTAATCCATGTATCAAATATCATAATTGTAGCACAATGGGTTCTCTAGATATTAAATAAACACTAATTTTGGGTAAAAGACTGTAGCTCCCTCAGGAAGAATTTCCGGACATAGGTTCACATAAGGTTTTTTGCTTAAAATTACATCCTCGATCTACTGTTAATTTTTTTTACACTAGTTGTAAATCACTCTGTATATGTGATTTTTGACAGTAGTGACGTCTTGTACCCCTATTCTCCGTATTAACCATTACACAAATGATACTTTTTGGTGTTTACACTATTCTGTGGTTTACACCATAGTTCAAGAGCTGATGACATATTTTTCTGCCCCATCTGAGCACTAGGCAGACTTACGGACTGTACATATTTTTTTCTTATTTAGATGATTCTAAAACATATTTGATATTATCGGTGGAATATTTAGTACCAGAGATACAATGTTTTAAAAAAATTTACAACCCTTTGCCACTTTCAATTGCGTCTGCCCACCCCTTATCCCCACACTACACGTCTGGCTATGTTTTTTCGGTCATCTACTGATCAAAACCTACCATCCTTCAAAAAATTCAGCAACGCTCAAATGAGACAATTTTCATTTAAAAAATTGCATGTTTGAGTGCGTCTGTCCGTCACTTATCCCCATCCTACGCGTCTGTCTTTGTTTTTCCGGTCATCTACAGGTCAAAAACTGCCATCCCTCCAAAATTCATCAATGCTCAAATGGGGCAATTTAAAAACAAAATTGCATCTTTGAGTGCGCCTGCTTGCCCCTTTTCCCCACCCTACGCGTCTGCCCATTGCACTTTCACTATCTAACTTTTCATAAATAACTCCTTGCGGTGATTTTATTAGTGCTCACATGGGGCAAAAATGCAATTTTTCTTTACATGTTCACTAAGGAATTAAACCCCTTTATCCCCGGGTGTGGGGGTTGGGACTATTTTTTCCATGATGTACAACACATGAATAAACGATTTCCGTAAGTCAGCCTAGTGCTCAGATGGGGCAGAAAAGTATGTCATCAGCTCTTGAACTACCACGTTTTACACGTAAAATAACTAAAAATTGGAGACGTTATTGTTTCCAAGCCCTCTTTATCTAATTTTATAATTTATGAAATATTGTCAAATACAAAATTTATCGTTTCATTTCAAAATGAATGAGAACCCAAATGAATACAATGCAGAATTCAAAAAACAAATAGAAGATTTGCGTATCTTACCACGAGGTGCAGGATTGTATAGTGATCGAATACAAAAGAAAAAAATAGAAAATTCCAGGTGGTTTTTAAATTTAATCTTTGATATTAATGTAAAAATTACTTACACGATTTGTTTAATTTTTCAGTCAAAATACTCATAATAACAATAATGGAACGGAACACTCAATAAATTCTATTATTACAAAACATTTTGCTAACTTCGAAGCAAATAAAACTTTTAAGCAAACATATCTTTCGATTGTCATAAGTACTGTTTTGATGCTTGCAAGTGGTGGAGAAAATATCCCTGAAGAGCATATTTTGTTGACTAAACAATATCTAGAAAATATCCAAAAAAGTAGTGATCAAACTCTTCCAAACATAAACGGCATTTTACGTCTCCTTAAAGTTGACGATACAAAAAAAAATTAATAAAATTAATGAAATTCAAATAAGTTTCACGAATTCATGTAACAGTAGTCTGTGGAATTTATATTTTTAAGTCATACTTCAAAATTTTCTGTCAAAACATGAAAACTTATATTTATCACATGGTTTAAAATGGATTCTTCAAACAATCCCAGTTCAGGAAATGTATCCGTACGGACATTATTTTCAAGGTTTAAAAAAACTTTAATTTTATAGGACTGTGATAAATAAAATTGTATACATTTGGGATATTATTTTTAGTAAAAATTCAGATTCATCAGATCAAGAAGTAAACATAACGACTGAAGATACTACTTCACAAAATGATAAGTCAGTTAATGAAATATGTGATAACATAATGGACTTTGAAAAATCGAGGTTTTTTCAATTTTTATAAAGGTTATGTTTCGATATCAATATAATCTTTAAAATATTTTAGCATCATTGGTCATTCATCAGAGGAAAAAATAAAAGAACATAATGATTCGCAAAATAATCCATCATCAGAAAAAAAATTAGTCGACATTATTAACGAATTTAAAATGTTAAGGTTTGATTTTTTTTTGATATTAAACATAAACACAAAGTTTTTGTATTTAATACATACAAGCAGTTAAAATGAATAAAATTTTCAGTAATGATGAAGAACTATTAAAAGAGACACCAAATACATCGAATGATAATAATCATAATGTCAAAATGTACGAAATACATTCTTCTTTGACGAAATTAATAAATAGTATCAAAGATCTAGAAAAATCAAGGTATTAATTTCATACACATTATTAAGGGGGAACATACGAGTAGACGGTGAACAAAAATAGGTGAATTTTGAGAATTATTATTTCAAAAATTTATTGTTCGATTTCATTCAGGTTTGTTTTATTCTGAAGTATATATATTGAGGTAGGTATGTTTACAATTTTTTTATGAATATATATATCGACTGAGAGTTCCTAGGATTACTGGCAGTCGGTTGATCTGAAACACAAATTTCAAATTTTTTTTAGTAGTTAATGTATGATGCCCTTCACTACGTAGGATTTAAAAAAAAAAGTTCACGAAATGGCGCCTTTAATGAGAAATACTATTGGATACATTTCCGAAATAAAATTTGATCTAATAATTATGTTTTAATTAAAAGCTAATTTGCCTGTACTATAAACATACCTCAATATATATACTTTAGAATAAAATAAACTTGGATGAAATTGAACAATTAGTTTTTGAGATAATAATTCCCAAAATCCACCTATTTTTTCCGCCGTTTACTCATATGTTCGCCATTAAAATATTATTGAAATTGTGATTTTGCAGCTTTAGTACTATTGATAATACATCAGAGGAGAAGTTGAATTTGTCGAATGAGAAAATTAACTTGCAATTGTATTCGTATCATTCTCCGGTGATGAAATGTTCTGATGTTACTTGCAGTAAGGAATCTGAACAATTGAGGTAAATACGTGGGCGTTGATAGGGTGTTAGAGCTGAATTAATTAATTAATTTAAAAAAAGGTATCAATATTGAGTTAAAACACGAATTATTTCACAATAAAATTACTGACTGAGTAATATAAATTCAATGGCGGGGTAAATTTATGATCCTTACCTTCATAGCGAAAGTATACATTTTGTCTGGTTACAACACATAAATCATTTCTACCCTCATCAAAAAAAATAACAACCTTTTTTTCTTTGAACGCTTGGCGCGAAATAATGGGGTACAATACTTTTTTTGAGTTTATTATTCAAACACTAGAAAGTATCAGCTTCAAAAAAAACCCTGGATCATTAAAATTGAATCATTTTTCGCAGAGATACGCTAGTTTAAAAAAATTCAATTTCTTATTGTTTTTCAACACTAAAAAAGATGGAAAAAATATCCTTTAATTAAATCAAACATTTGACAGCTGTGAATATGAAGAAGAAAAATCTCAGCTATTTGTAATTTTGGGTTACTATTAACTAAACTTGACAGTAAATAGCGCGGTCAGAAAAATCGTACGGGGATGAAAAAAACGCATTTTCAAGAGAAAAGGACAAGCTTTCGAAAGCTTTCATTGAATTTCTCGTAAAAAAATGTTTAAAACATTTTTACGCTTTCAAAGTTTATAAAAAAATGGCACAGAGCGGTAGGGGATGATAAAAATTATTGAGCTCTTTATTCAAGAACTAAAAAGTACAAGCTTACGAATGAGCTTTGGATAATGCAAATCCAATATTTTTTTGAGGAGATATAACTGTTTGAAAAATTGTAATTTTTTTTTTAAATTATCCTTTAATTATTTGATGAGTTTATTATAATAAAATAAATATTATAATGTGTTATGATTGTCATTATAAATATTTAAAAACAATTTTTGCAGTAGTATTAACATACAAATAGAGGAAAAAAGAAGAAAAAACCCAAAACAAAACTTCAAGCCAAAAATCTATGCTTTCCGAGCACCGCCAGATATGAAATATTCTGACATTACGAAGGGGTTTGAAAAATGCATCCCATTTAATCTTCTCCTGGACCATACGCTTGCTATTATATGGTGTATTATCTGTCATAAGAAATTCTTGAAATCATTAGGTATTTGTGAATTTTTGTGTAATAAGGGTAAATACACTCAATATTTAAAATTTATCAGTGACTTTGAGTAAAAAGTGAGGAGCGATATTTTATTATGTTTTATTTATACAGGGTGGATCATTGTAATTTATCCACTTAAATAAGTCAGAACTTTGATGTTATAGGTAAAATATATTTAAAAATGAACCTTAAGGATACTTTTTCAAGGTCAGCAAAGGTCATTAAATTAACGAGTAGTATACAGTCCAGAATAAAAAAAATAAAAAGTAAATTTCGTATTTCCACGATTTCGTTAAAATTAAATTAATTGTTTTTATGTTCGAACAAATCATAAGAAATAACTATATTATACGATACTAGTTTTATATTTCTTTATTTAGACTTATTGTTAGTTTACGGTAACATTTTATGTCCATTTTACAAATATTCAAACGTTTCTGTGTAACAAAAAAAAGAAGCTGTATCAATCCATGGGTCTGAGTTTTATTTAACCTAACTTCTACGTATTCTCGTCAATCCCTCGACTGTGCATCCAGACACAAGACTGCAAAGTTGTGAGATATTTGAATGGATTGATTAAAATGGCCCACCCTGTATACATATGTAGTTTTAATACTTTTTTTGTAAATATAAACAATACAGTTCTTCCGGAAGATAATTGCCACCAGTACATAATTTGTATAAATATTTTTAATAAATTGAGTTCATTATCAATTAGATATAATTCAATTGCAATCAGCATTGAACTTTTTGATGGATATAAGAAACAAGAATGGAAAGCACACGAAAGACGTTGCACTATGCATTACAATGATTGAAGATTTGCTAATATCAAAATACGCGAGCACGGATCAACACGAGGAGAAAGGCGACGCTCGTGAACTAATAAAACCGAAAAACAATGCTAGTGTTTCAACGAACAACACGTGTAAAACATACGACAACAACAGTGTATTATCTAGTTACGTGTCGAACAAAAGCAAGAACGGCAGTACGATGAATAATGTGAGAAAAGCGCAGTTTTCGGTCAATTATACGGAACTGAGAAAGATGAATGTTCACGAGTTGTATAAGCCGAGGCATTTGATAAGCGAATCAGATTTTTCAGATAATAGGTATACAGAGAATGATGCGATGTCTAGTAAAAATGAAGCTATGTCTGAGTACAGCCAAGTGAAGACTTTTAGTGAAGTTAGTTTGAGTAAGTAGGTAGAATTTTCATGTTTTCAAAATGTAAGTAGAAGCAGGGCTTCGAACCGGAACTGAACCGAAAACCGGAAAAACCGTTATTTTTTGCCGGAATGAAAACCCGAACCGAACCGAAATAAAAATATCGGTTTTTTCGGTTCAGTACATGTTAAAATACGCGTTAACATGATCTTATTTCCCACTTTAATTGTCGTTCGGGCTATTATACAAGTACCATAAAATGTTCTGAAAATTATGATAGAAAATAAATTTTTAATACCTATAAATAATTTTTTTTTTAAATTAATCACTCTGAGCTGATCCGAAAACCGAAAAAACCGGAAAGACCGTTATTTTTTTCGGAACGAAAACCGGAACCGAACCGAAATATATTTTTTTACTCGAACTGGAACGAAAAAAATAACGGTTCGAAGCCCTGAGTAGAAGTGAGGGGTACTTACCGCCTTGGAGAATTTATAGTTACAGATTTAAGCGGTGGCACTTAACAAAACAGAGAGCGTCACCGTATCGACCTTGAAAATTTGTTATATGTGATTTAATACGAGTGGATTATAGCACCGCCGAAACGGTACGGCGGGCGTTTAAAAAAACGCTTTGCTGGTGTGTAAGAACGACGGCCGTCGTGACCTCGAAGATTTGTGTTATTGAATTCAATATAAAAAAAAAACAGCCAAGTGCGTGTTGGGCACGCACATGATAGGTTTCCGTAGTCATTACGATTTATAAACAAGAGTTATTTCAATTTTTTTTTATAAACTATTCTAGCTACAGTGTTCGTTATAATTTTCATTGAAAGTACTAACTAAAAGCTACATTCTGGATTTTTTTTTAGATTTTTTGCATCGGTAGTTTAGAAGTAGAAGGGGGGAGGGGACTCTCTGATCACGATTTTGAACGCAAATATATCATGACTGAAGGGTTAAAATCAAAATGTCATATAACATTTTTTATTGCATTTTAGGAGACCTATCAAATGACACCCCACTCAATGGGGTAAGTGAAAAAAATGTGAGTTTACTTTTCAGTTTATGGAAAGGGGGTCCAAAATTTTTTTTTTCAAATATCTTATCATTTCTGTTTTTGTGTTATCAGTCTTCGTCCGTATACGAAATTTCATCTTAATCGGTTTAAATTTTTTGAGGACGAACATGGCGAAACTATAAGGTTTCCTAGTTTTCTACGGAAACCTAAAAACGGTGTCCGTCCAATGCTGTAAATATGTTCATTTGGATTTTATGCAAATGATACAGTAACGGTTTCCGTTTTTGTTAAGTTCCAGCGCTTTAAGAATGTACGGGCAGTACAATCGGAGACAAAAGTAGCTTAATTTTAAATTTTATAAATATCTGCGTTAGGTTAGGTACTGTAGCACGAGAACTACCTTAAGGCCTATAAAATAGTTTAAATATGGTATCTCCTAAAATTTTATTTTGGGTGATAGATATAATGGTCACCTTTGTGTTCTTTTTCAAAAATTATAATTTTGTTTTCTTCCATAAAACAATAAATACGATGATATAACATTTTCAAAGACGTGCATATTTAAACACTTCTAATTTGCTATATCTGAATGTTATCAGAGGATTTTTCTTTTTCTTTTCTTGTATGTAGCTTTAGAGTCACTGACAATGAGACTTAAATCTGGTATTGATTGATTGTAATTTTTTAGGATATCCTCACAGCAATGTCATGAATTTTTTAAGACTTTGGCGAACAGATCAAATCGAGAAAATACAAATGGAGTTGAAAAGACTTCATAATATCGAAGAGTACATACATAACGTAAATAACAAACAGGAGTTTAAACCTTATATAGATGAGGAAGTTGCAGCAAAATTAGAAGATTTGATTGTACATAAAACATGAACATGTTCATTTATTTATCATTTATTTTCTGTACTGTTTTTGATCTTATAATAAGAACATTTTGTATTTTTTGTTGAAAAATATATGTGATAGGTATATAGTATATAGGTGCAAAAAAACAGTAATTATCATTTTTACAGTGTCTATATTTACGATTCATGAAAGAGTCATATATACCGGGTGTTTTTTTAAAACACTTTCTAGTTGATTATTTCTTAAATAACGAATTTTCAGAGAAAATGTTTCATACAAAAGTTTCATGGTTTCGAGGGGGCTCAATACTGACAATATGGGTTGACCTTGAAAAGGTCACGTTAATGGATTTTCAGGTTTAACTTTTATTTTTCAAATCTAAACCTATACTTTTTGTTGCAGATTCGTAATTTACGAGAAAAAATAAGCAACTTTTAACTGAAACATTTTTTCTGAAATTTTTGAATCCATAAATAACTTCCCTATGTTGTCTAGTTAAACAGTGAATTTTTTGAAATTTTTTATTAATCGTTAAATAGCAATATTCCTTTTTACAGCTGATCGGGACATAAAGCGACATTTTTCAAAAATTACATTTTAGTCATGAGATTTTCGACGACCATCACTCAAAAACTATTAACTATAGAGATATGAACTGTATTACTTTTTATAGGAAATTTCATTCTCTATCAAATGGATCCTGTTCAGTTTTGCTCTAGCTCACATCGTTTTCGCTGCATCGATGATTTAAACATAAGCGGCGGTCAAGTTTTTTTTTTTTTTGTGTATTTCCCGGGGGCCCACAACCTTGCAAATTTAATATTTTTTTAAGGACATCATTAGCCATCGATCGGCACTAAAATTATCCAGCTGAATATTTATTCCATTTGAATATCTAATTTGATTGGACTATATTGTACATTTTTTTATTGCCTACCTTTGAATGTATGTAAATGCATTTAATAAAAAAAAACTTAATTTAGTAATGAAATATGAATAAATGTTTTAGATTAGACGAAATATCATCGTTCAACGGTTTTTAAAGTTCAAATTATAATTTTATAGTATTGTATGTAAATTTATATTTTCAAAAATGGATACATATAATAAATATTTTTTTGTGTAATAAATAGGTAAGTATGTAAAACAGTTATTTTACTAATGTGTCAAAAATAAATTGTAATTTTAATATGCACGATATAAAAATAGTATATGAAATAACGCATTGATGCATAATGCATTTTAATGTGTCATAAAATGATAATTTAAAGAATTTTGCGAACTATAGGTTGTTGACAATGAATAGGTAAGATAATTAACAGTTTTGAAAACACTAATATATATTACGTAATAATAAAATAATTACACACATTTTTAACTGTACTTGATATTTAGTTTTGTTTTAGGCTATGCTAACCTAAACAAATCAATCATTAATGAAGCAAATAAGGAAATAATACAATTTATTTTTATAATGAAAATATACCTATATTGTAGTATTAATACATGTATTTAAAATCTTGATAATTTTTGAACAATAGATGTATATACATAGTCCAAGTAAATTAGATATTTTAGAAGAATAAAATGATAAAATTTTGATACTTTGTCCACGAACTTTTAGTAGGGTTTGGAATAAGAGCCCGAAATGTTCCACCTAATTCGAGGATGAAACATCCTCTTTCACGTGAAAAACAACTCCCGTTGTAAAATTTATTCCAGTTTTTCTCATTTTTCATCCGAATCACTGTTCGGAGAAAAAAATATTACAGGAATTAAAGATTTTACATAAAATTCTACGTAAAAAATGTCATGTGCACTATTCGGTTAATCCCCAGCCTACTCTCATTATCGTTGCTCAAAGTGAAGGGTAGTTTTGGGAACGCAGCGAAAAATCGGCATAACATGAGATTTCACCATAAATATTTCCAAAACGTCTGATTTTACGTAAAAAATGATTGTGATAAAAATTATAGAACTTAATCTTCTCTATGAGATCCATGCACCACGAATTTTTTTCAAACGTTTTTCATTTATTTTTTTGCTCTTTTTCACAAACGAACATTCTCTATTTTGAGCTCTTTTCCATACAACCCATTGAGTACAGCTTTTAACGAGATTTAGTGGTTTACCCTTGTAAGTCTATTTCATTAAGTCTTGTACATTTTTATTGATTTTATGTTGGTTTCTTGGATTAATTCCTCTTCGGTTGACGAATTTAGACAACCTCCTCTATGGTAGTTGAAATACATGGTTAAGCATAGTAGCAAACTTTTCGGGCTGTTGTCCACGTTGTCGTATTCTTAAACTTGACGTTTCGATTCTCATGTCGGAGTCTTCTTCAGAATCACTTCATGAGAGTCGAAACGTCAAGTTTAAGAATACGATAACGTGGACAACAGCCCGAAAAGTTAGCTACTATGGACAACGGCCAAGAAAGCCTACAGAAGAAAATATGGTTAAGCTGCGCAAAACAATTTTAAAACAACCGCATCATTTCCATCAACTCACTTGGCAGTTCTGGGTTAAAATTTTGTTGATGGAAGGTAGACATTGTGCCTCTGTAGTGAAAATAAATGATAAAATGTTGTTCGTTTTCATTCTAACCCCATTTTGTAGTGCCTATCTGTCAAGATTTAGTTTGATAAAATACTCAATAGGAATGTTGTTGACAAACTACAGATGTCGATGACATAAAATGGTGGCATGTTTCTATTGGACAACTAACTTATGAAACGAACTAATTCTTGGTGGATTTAAATATATTTTGTATTAACACAATGTGTAAAATTTGGTTCACAAAAGTGAAGATAGAGATATAACCTAACCTAACTTACTCCTTTTCACACTGGTGTTTAAATAAAGACAAGCATAGACCCAATATACACTCTCTCTCTTTCTTGTGAAGACTCGATTTTCGAATCAGATGCACAGTCTATTCTCTGCTTTATATACATGCTTCGCCTTACGTAATCATAATAATATAACCAAAAAATGAATACCGGCTTTACAAACTACAAGTTATGTCGGTCGGTCACCAAATAAGTAAAATAAGAAGGTAATAAAATATGTATCTGTGCAATATATCTCTGCATTTTGAACATTATTAGCTACTATTAATGGGAAAATACAATTTACAAATTACATTAAAACATTTCGTTCACAAAATAATTAAAACTGGACTCCAGTGGGCACCGCGAAAGGCAAAACTAGTGGGCTCACAAGTTCACGGTTTATTTCTTTATAGATATCCAAATCTGTTCGTTTATTAATTGTTTTATTTTTTGCATGGACAGTTATGGTCGATTTCATAATAAAAGTAAAACATGTTTACAACTTACATGTTGAGGTGTTATGTCAACAACCCAAAATAAACATTATATATATTTATATAATGTATAGAAGAACATAATATATAATATTGTGTATTTATTTATAACATTAAAAAACGTTTGAAGTTCATGTTCAGATTTGTCATAGTTGTTAGTTCATGTTACTTGAATTATAATCTTTATGTATAAGAATTTATGTACATAAAATTATACCTACATAAGAAATGTACTTTTTTTGATTCTTATTGGGGCTTCTTATGAGATTAGGTTTATAAATGAAAGTCTTGTCAAAGCTGAAGACGGTCTCCTTTTGTATACGTAACCGAGACTGAAGAATATCTTGGTTTTGTACGAATTTTCATTTTTATTTCCATTTTCTGAAAGAAATGGAAATATTGTAATATCGTCCAAAAATTGTGTCTGTGATAAAAGTAGATTCTGATTATATTAACTTTATAAAGTAAATAAGAGTTGTTTTCCGCATGGCGGCTGTCTGTGTATATAATTTTTTTCGTTCACGATAATTACTATAAAAATGTACCTACTAACTTTTATTTTATTTTTATTCTGCATTACTGCATTTTACCTCTGACAAAAAAAAACTATTTAAATAATTAAAACAGTGGAAAATAGCAGTATTCTGTTTCTGCTACAGAGTACAAAGGCAGTAAAACACATCTTACTGATTTTAAATTTCCAGAAATAAAAGACAGTAAGTTACTCAATTTAAGCATTTTGATGAATTGATAACTAAAATTACATTCAAACGACTTATAATGAAGTCATGTAACTTATCATTGTTCGCTAAATAAATTTCATGAAAAAAAAATTAATTCAGTTTAAAAAAATCAAAAACTTCGAGTTCAGTTTTCTTCGCTTTTATTTTTTACATTTTACTGCCCTTTATCTAATCACGGTAGTATATGTTACATCGATTGGTTTTTAACATGTCAGTGTTTTTTTCCTTCGACATCTATTATTTTGAAAATATCAATCAATTTCACTTAATATTTTCTTCACAAATAATTAAAATCGGTTGCTTCAGTGTCAGAATAACGAAATACAAGTTGTGCGATTTTTTATGAATCGTAATCAGGTCGTTTTAGTTTTATTTTATGTAGAAATTTGTCTTTCAAAATGAATTACGACAACAGAAACTAGAGTATTCGTATATGTTAGTATTCAGTATATAGACCAAACCCAGAAATAAAAAATTCATTAATGTAATAATTTATGTAACATAACGTATACTTAACTAAACAAACATACATGAAATATAATGCATTTAATGGTTATTTAGTATTTCCTAGATATAATCTAAATAAGTAAAGTGGTCTTTTCAGTGATATAATACCTATATGAAAATGTCCAGTAGCCAGTTTATATTTCCTGCAGAAATATTTTAAATTGGCGATAAGATGATCTTTATAGACACCATCTAAACACGATTCGACCATGTCATCCTTGATATTATTTAGGTGTGATTTGACATTTTTAGGTCCGTAAAGATCACATGCCAAGTGTACGGGAAGTAGTAAAATGTCCTTCATTTATGTTTTTGATATAGTTTCTTCATGTTTAGATACATATCTTATTCAATATGCGTTTTAGATATAATTCGTGAAAATTATATCAGTGATTGGTACCTATTGTTTACTTATACTTTGATGCAAAAAATCATAAATACTTTAGTTTTGGACTGATGAGATGTCTCAAGAATGGTTCAAAATTATTTACATTGGACGATTTTTTAATCTAAAAAATACATTTTTATGGAAATTTATATTTCGAAGAATTTATGTAGATTTTTGATCATATATTTTAAGGTCGAATAATTCTTATAGGCGTGTCGTGAAGATATAATATTTACAACTACGTATGTAAGCTTTTGTGGGATATATCTTATATAATTATATCATATATGTCAAATATGAAATATAGATATCATTGTACAGGTGTATGGAAATCAGGTTTCAGCTTCTTTAATGAGGAATGAAAATACATAGATTATATCTTATTTATTTACACATCTGATACATTTATTCAGTAGTATTGAAATAGTATCGATTTTGTGTAGTGATATGGGTCGTTCAGAGCAGTCTAGCATATCAATGTTTTGATTTTCAATTTATTAGTAAATAAATAATGTTAATACTTGATGATTATTTTTCTAATTTGTAGATAACAAAACCTTTCATATAAGTATTCGTATTAGGACATCATGCTGGCTGAGACGAAACTTTTTTCTGTCTCATCTCAAGAGAACGAGACATCTTTTAAATAATTCAAGATGAATATGTAATTCAAGAACTTCTAGGTTCGCCGAAGACTAGAAAATAAAAAATGTTTATTTATTTTTAAAACGTTTTCGACGCGTGAACCTAAATCTAGTCTCGTTTGAAATTGTTATCGAAAGTATTTATTAGTTTTTTAAATATAATTTTTTCCCAATGAATATTTTAAATTTAAATCAAACGATGCCAACATGTAGTGGTGCGTTACCTTATGGGCAAACATGGTAATTACCTACATCCCCCACTGATCCTTTATTAACCCATTACTGTTATGAGAAATAATTAATTTTGTTTTGATTTTAAAACTTGCATTTATGCTCAAATATCTTATAAACGGGTTTTCTCACGAGAAAAATTAATAGGACAAATATTAAAGAGCAGAATTCTCTATCAGATGTGTAAATCTGTCATCTTGTAAAATTATTTTTTAATGAATTTTGCTCACTACAAGTAGAATGACATAGGTATATGACAATTTAAGAAAAGTAACGGTTTTCGTCCAATTTTTTTATCGTTATGTATAATTAACCATTTGTAAAGTTAAGTAATGGTTCTTTTAGAATAATTTATGAATATATAGAGAAGGAAAGAGAGAAAAATTGTGCTTCTATCAAAAAGTGCAGAGATGTCGAAATATCGCTCTTAACGTCCGGACTACTATCCATACGGTCAAACACCATACCTAAATTTTTAAATAGCAATATAAACAATTTAATACAATAAAAAATTAAGCAAACTTACCTTAACATAAATAATCAAAACTGAAAAATTTCATTAAATTACTCTCAATGATATATCAGTACTCCAAACACTGACATGTCAACTGACGTAGTTAGTCAGAGGTGTAAGTTTAAATACATATTAATTTTGTGTTTATAAAATTTAAAATAGAGCAGCAAAAAGAGGTGTCCATATTACCCTCCTATTCCATATACCGACTTTACTCTACGTATAAGAATGTTCAATGTAAAATTCAATCTTCTGTGAAATACTGCTCTTCATTATGTTTCATATTTTAATACTAACCTTGAAATACCAACATACAAATATAATTGCTGAATCATGGGTAGTAATATAAATACATACATTTGTAATTTTTTTTAATCCTGAAGATGGGATCGTACTTTTATTTTATTATAGAAGCTATTTATAGGAATGGAAAAAATAGTTTTCAATTCAAAGTTGATAATCTTTTAGCATTATATATAATAATTATTACATTGTAGATATAAAATAGTTTGGGACTGAAAAAATCCGCTTAACAAATTCAAGTTGAAATGTCTTTGTTTAAAATACTTTTATAGTCAAGCAGGAAATTTTTTATTGAATCCTTTTGACAATTCATCGTTTCAAACAAATTGTGTAAATGTAGGTATAAGGTATAATTATTTGTATTTTGAATTTCAAGACTTAAAATATTTTAACATAACATACCTTCATTAGGTTTTTTTAATATCAAAAAAGTATTCGACAGTAAAAATGACACATTCTAGCGAATTATTATTAAGTGTGGTTACTTTGAAAAATTACTTATTGACAATGTTACTGTCAGCTTTCACTTTTGCTCAAGAGTTATTCTATTGACGGTCAAGTGTAAAATGTTGTTGACCTGGAAGATACAAAAAGTGAACATGTTGCAACATGTGTACTTTACGCATTTTTGTATTTTAAATGGATCTGCCACTCATCGTTGTTGAAAATTGATTTAGTTTTAGTGACGTAACAACTCTACAGAGTCGGCGTAAACAACAACGTAAATTATAAGTAATGAATAAAAAATTAAACAAATTGAATAATTTTAATGAAATATAATATCGAATTAATTTAAAAAGGCATCAAATTGTTATTTCATGTAACAGTTAATCTATATATTAATACGTTAACATCAAGAATTGTCTTACGTTTTTTAGGTAAGTATTTATTATAAAAGGAGGTGAATGAAATTTATGTCATTCGAAAGGTACTGTGCTGTGTGTGTGTATGTTACCGTTAAGGTAGGAAAAATAAAGTTAACATACACACATGATTTCCCCTCTCGCTGTTTGTTTATTTTATCTTGCATTGTTCAACAGCATAGCAATACTCCTAGCGGCAAAAATAAATAGTTTTGTATTTCTGTCAAACGTAGAGAATGCGTATAGAGATTTCAATTCGCGTTCAATTGCACAAGGTATGTAAAGTACAAGGTAGCCTCAGTAGTTCAGCACGAGAGAGGGAATACGTCATCTGGGGTGCTCAAATGTGGAGAGGGGGAATGATAGCCTTGTAACCTGGCGCGGCGCGAGAAGGAGAAAACCCGTCATCTGAGGTGCCCAAGCAAATTGGTCAAAAACTACTGAGGCAACCTGTGTATTTATATTAACCTTGCAATAGGCATGATGTCAATAAGAAAGTATCACTGAAATTATGATTTTAAATAATGAAATAAGTTAAAAAGATTCTAAAAAATGAATTTATTTTTATATTAAAAGCGAGATTAATAAGATTTTTGTTAAAATAAAAACACAAAATACAGCAATCCGCCATGTTTGATAAAACACCAGTCAGAGTGGGTGACGTCACGGCTACGTAAACGTCATTTTTGTTTCATTAATATCTGCACTGTTTATAAATTATTTTGTAGTTTTAAATTATCAATTTGCTCAGTTTTGTGTTACCAAAAGTAAAACCGAGAAACATTAGCGAGTGAACAAGGATTTATTATAGTTGACAAGGAGTGTTTACATAGACGTGACGTCAAAAATGCGCCATGACACTTGCGAGCGTTTTGGTGCCAAATTAAAAATTAGTTTTAAAAGGGTCAATTTTTGTGATCAAACCTTTATTTTCTGCAGAAATAAGCATTTTTTTGGAAATAAAAGACACGTAAGATTATCATAAAATAGTTTTTAAAAATTAGGCATCATGCCTATTGCAGTGTTTTTATTTAGAATTTTTTTTGTAAAAGCAGGTTAGGTTAGGTTAGGTACTGTGTCATAGATGTGCACAGAAAAAATTCAATTTTTAGGCAATACTAGTTAAATATTTAAAAAAAATTTATTTATAAACATGTACACTGTTGTTTAGTCTCAACGTTACGTATAAGAAAGTCTCGTGTATATTATATTTACATGAAAAATAATATATGTATATGTAAATTGTTAGTTTTTTTTTCTATTCATTAAAGGCGAGGAGGAAATCTTTATAGATCTAAGTAATGTTCGAATAGTTTTGATAAAATCTTCAGTGTACGTATCTGTCTGATTTCGGTTTTTAATTTTCAGTTTGTACATTCAATTTTCACCTACGTTATAATTGAACAATAGGAAAAAAATCACGTAAATCTATAGACGACACGGAGTGTTTCACTTTCCATACGAATATTGGTCATTACTCGTATTACAGTTTTGTCGTGTTCGGCCAACAATATTTGTTTTTATCCAAAACATAAAATGGGCGTAGCATTTGAATTGAATAGTCTGTGACCTTGACGCACGCTAAAATATGATTATATATTTAATATGTGTAGTTCAGTGTTTCACAAACTGTAATATTTATTCTTAGAAATTAAATAATAAACTTTAAAATTGCACTTAACTATTTTTTTTTTACTTAAGGTAAGCACAAGTCACGGAATCTGTTGTATTATTTTTCTTTTATATTTACTGGTTTTAAGAAATTCAGTGTACAAAAAGATTAGGCCCACTTTTTCTTGGTTATTTAATTAGTGAAAATTGTCAAAAATCATTCTCCATGATAATAAAAAAAATATCTGCCTTGTGAACCACGGGACTTTCTTATACGTAATCCTAACAGTGAATAGTATACGTGATTCTTATATTATTAAAACATTTCTGACAAACTAATAAGATAGAATAAAACGAATAATATAGATAATATTATTCTCTACATTATATAACAAATGAATTTTTTTGAACGTAATAACTGAAAACGGATGTTTACCCTTGCCAATTTTTGAATTTTCGAATTATTGTTGAAATAAAAAAAATGTTTTAGATAAAAAATGTCGAGTATCTATAATTTATTTCCCATACATTTTTTTCCAACATTTATGATTTAGCCAAAAATAATTTTTTTATGGAATTATTTAGAGTAATTTAGACTCATCCACACTGTTCACTCTCAGTATTACGTATAAGAAAGTCCCATGGTACCTATGGTAAACACGCACACTGTTCAATCTCTGTAATACGTATAAGAAAGTCCCATGACACTCATGGCAGATATTTATTCTCTGTTATGAACCATTTGAATTATAATACATATTTTTTTAATTCGTTTTTTCGAAAAAATGAATAGAATATAAATTATAGATATTGATATTACCTACAATTTTTAACTTGACCATTTTTCTCTATCTCGCACTGTTTAAAAGTAATTCGAAAAATTCAAAAATCGACGTAGGTAAACATCCGTATCCAGTTGAAAGATCGTTTTCAAAAATAGGACGTTTTCTTCCCAGACAAAAATTAATCTTAAGTATAAAATTTCACCCTCTACGATTTGTCGTATTTGAGTTACAGCGCTTACAGACAGACAGACACACAGACATCATGACGAAAATAGTCAGAATGGATTTAGGGAAGGTCAAAATGAATAATTCCATCAAAATCCGGATTTCGAAAAAAATCGGCTTCACTATACTTATACTACTTATATGTATATTTCATATATACACGGTATAAGAAAGTAAAAATTATAAATAGTGTATTAATTTGTTATAGTTTCTAAATGACTTATTCCTTGAAAATATGTAATTTTATACATTTAAAAGTTATTCGCTAGTTTCAGTTTGATAACGGCTGGTACAATAAATTTGCATGTGGATACTGGTCAAACGATCATTAACCGTCTTGTTTTTTGGTGCATTGAGTATAGTTTTAAGTTAACAACCAGGAAATATTGTGTACACACATACAAACATACTTAGATATTTTGTTATGCTGAAGATTAATCTTAATGCTTTTTGTAGTACAACTAGTTTGGGTATTTCTATAAGGAAAAATGTAATTTAGATGTGATTTTAATGCAGTTTTATGTGTATATTATCTGAATGAATTTTATTTTAAAGATAATGACTTAAGCTGTAGTAGGTTGTTATAAGTAAGTTGTTTCTAGGAATATTTACGTTTATATATTATTTTATTGTAAAAATAAACTGAAGAAAGAATTTAGAATATAAGGTACTGATACCAGTCTTGAACGCTTTAGAAGCAAAGTATATTGTTTTTTAGGATTGATGACTACTTTTTGTAATTCTCATAAACTCACGTTACTAATAAAACAATCAACACTTTATTAAATCAATTTCATTACCAAAATCCGCAAATATAGTTTGTTTTTTAAAATTATATACTGCCATAAAAAAACATCTGCCAAGTAAATGCACAGTGCTTCCTCGTGCTAAATTCACTAAAACCGATAGTGTTCAGATAAATTGCCTGGCATTGGTTAACCATTTAATTTTTATACAAATTTTACTAAAAAATCTTAGTTCGAATTTTTTCTTAAAACGCACCTGAATATTTTTTCATATATTTTTAATTTTTTGACAATTTCAATCTAAATCTAAATTTATGCAAATGTCAAAATGACATTTAAAACGTCAAAGTGACATTTAAAACGCCAAAGTGACATTTAAAACGTCAAAATGACACTTAATATATCCAATCAAATATCAATTTAGAAAAACAAAACACGAATTTTTAAAATTAATTTAGATAAATCTTTGTAAGGGAATATTTTACAACAAACGTAGTAAACCCATATTATAAGAAATTTAATTCTCTACAAAAAATATTCTATACAATTTTCTCGTAACATGTGTCGTTCTTGAGATATCTTGAAAAAATAAATATTTTGGGGTGTGACCCCTCCCCCTTACACACGATTTTAATGATTTTGAAATGGGACCGTCTTCAAACCAAACCCAACCATCCGACCAAGTTTCAATAATATCGGTTCAGTGGTTCATGAGTTATGCGTGTGACAAGGATTCAGGGGACAGACGGACGGACGGATGGACGGACACACGGACACACGGACACACGGACAGACACGGAACGAAAAGTGTTTGTCTTGACGTGAAACGGATAAATAAATTAAAAATTTTGAAATTGGAGAACTTTTTTTTGGTCTCAATCTGAAACGATCACATAGCTTCTCGTATCTTCGATATTGAGAGGAAGCAAAACATTGTGTCGCTGTATTGATTTTTTGGTATAAACACGACATAAGATTATTTAAAAAAATAGGTGTCCTTTCCCGACTAATATTAACAAAAAAAATCAGACAGACCGACTGACGGACAGATACTCAAAAATATTTTAATAGCTAAAAAATTGTATAAAATGTTACAAAAATATCTGAAAGCATATTTTAACCTTAACTTTTAAAAGTTGTGAATATGAAATCATAAAAATAAATATCACATACATACATACATATATGGCATGTGTATTGTGTATATACTACATGTATTTCTTTTACACATGGTCAATATAAATATTTAGTATTTAGATGAGCAGGATGATGTTTTTGCGGATCAGTAGGCGTGGCCCGTACTTGACCCGATGTTGTATGGGTTGATTGTTATCAGACTTGTCGGATGAATCGATACTAATTTTATTCAGTCAATGAGTAAAAAAAACATGTTCTTTTTATAGAAGTTCCTTGAGAAAAATAAATCGATGATATTGTAGGTAGCAGTGTTGTTTTTTGTTACTGAAGTTTATTCTTATCTTTGTATACGTATGTATTATGTATATCTAACAGTTTTACTTTATGTTTGTTTATTTCTTAATTGTTTAGTTAATGTAAGTTATTATTTTATAAGTTTCTATTTAATTAAGATGCAGTGGGGTAAGTGCAGACCGGTTTTTGCATAGTTGGACTTTGAACCCATATATTTTCAATCTGTTATATAAGTAAATACTTTATATTTTCAGTAACAAATGATTGTGCAGTTATTACTGACTAGTTTAAATTGAATAGGAAGCTAATTTTCTTTGTATATTTGCATTATGATAGGAAATTGTAAAAAATGTCAATTACAGTGCACTTGCTCCATTTTCGGGGCAAGTGCATTACCGGTAGTTAAAAATGATTGAAGCATTATTTCATATTCTATGTGGCAAGAGTAGAATTGTGAATACGCCTAGTATAAAATGCTTTTTACCGCATCAAGATACGTTGTTTAGTTCTGGAGTAGTGAACTTTTTAAACAAGTTGGTATTAACTTTTAATAGTTCCCTACATATTAGCTATTACAATTTCACTCGTATTATAATAAAAAGAACCCGTTAATGCACTTGCCCCGTTTCTGCACTTACCCCACTGCACCTTACTTACATTATTATTGATCCTTTAATATATATTATTGATAATCCTATACATTGTTTAAAGTATAAATTACTAATTTAATTATTTAAAATAAAATACATTTTCAAGAATTCCAGATATATGTATATAAATATTTACGTTGTATATAATCTAGAAATCCGTATTCTAAAGTGTAATATAAAAGGTGAAAAAATAGTAGGTACTACCTAGAGATATTCATAGTAAGAGTTCTGACAGCCTGAATTGATTTCTGATTGATTGTAGTAGCTAAGTCTCACAGTCTGATTTTATCAATAAATATTATATACAGGATGGTCCGGTTTGGGATATAGATATTTTAGGAGCTGATTCTCTGGCTCATTGTGAGTAAAAAATTGTACGAGAAGAGAGGGTCTATCTTCAACAACTTCTGAACTACAGGTTGTTTAAAAAGTTCCTTAAGAGTAGAATTTACAAATAAAAATTATCTCATAACTAGAGATTGGAAAAATAGTTGTTATTTTCAATGAAATAGTTACTAGTTGAATTTTTTTCGGAAAATAGTTGGTAAATAGTTTTTTTTACGATTTAATAATAATTAGTACAAACGAAGCAGTAAAAGTGTCGCAAATAGTTTAAAAATAGGTGGAAAGGTAGTTGCAAATAGTTGATTTCAAATTGTGTTCAATCAAACCAGTTTTCTGAAAATGGTGGAGATATGTTATAAAAATTACAATAAATGCATTTCAACGCAATAGTTGAAAAAATATTTTTCCAATCTACTCATAACTTACAAAGTAATGTAACTAAAGCAATCATAATAAGTCAGTTTTAAAGGTAATTAACTAACATATTTTTCAGTATTAGTATTATAGGTATTATATTATTATTACATTATGTTAATTTTTGTTCCTTTGGACGAATTGTAGAATACGTCCACTATTTTTGTTGCACTCTGTAAAATGGCTGCTAAACTTTAACAGATACAAATTTGCTGTTGTAATAATATAATATAATTTATTTTGTTCATTGAATCCCCAATTCTAATTTTATATTTGACAGGCGTGGGATAAGTATATGTAACTTCGTCTTAATGCAAGACAATAACATCCTGTTATTGATGTATATAACTGCAAGTACAAGTAAATAAAGGCATATGGTTACCTGAATATACGTATTCAAGTTTCCAGCAATATTTGAATCCGTATAACTGCATGAGAATTAGGTCCAAACGAAGATTTACTTAACATTAAATAAACTAAAATTGCAATATAAAGATAATTTTATTTTTATAATTAAAGTTAAGTAAAGTAAAATGCGTTCTGTAATTGAGGAAATATAGTGACTGAAATTATTTTGATCTTCCAAACTTTCAACTGTTAATTATTATAAATTACTTTAAAGGTGAACTGTACAGCCATGAACTACAAACTTGAGTTTGCAAGTTTCGATCTCGCGTGGGTTTTTCATGTTGTACTGTACAAGACATAACCTAACCTTTAGCAGATCTTTAACGACTCTATCTACAAAAAAGGAATTTATACAGTAGCGTATATAGTATTTGTTTCGTTGCAGCTTTATCTTGCTGTCGAATTGTTCTTAATGTCTCAGTTTGAAGGCATTATTAATAATTAGTATTTAATTTTTATAATTCTAAGCGTTGAGTGCTGTATATCACACCATTGCATTGCTGGAAATATAAGTAAAAATAATTCTTACTGTAAAAAAACTTATGTCCGGTATTATAAACGAGCTAGCATTTGCTAGTTTGCAAGTACTTCCAAATGAGGTTCAAACGTATCTGACAGATTTCTTTAAGTTTTATAAAATGTTTGACAATTTTCGCGCACCAACGGTATTAAAACAGTGGTGATATTATGAAAATTATTTTATACGGTCAAAGTCGTCAACTGTGTTACAATTAGTTGAAGTATCACTGCTCTAAATTCCATAGCTAATCCATAGATACTAATACAGAATTAATACCCCATTTGAGAGGGCTTGCAAGATGGCAAATTTTGTGAGCTCCTTTAATATACCAGACATTACAGTTTAAAAGGACTTGTTGAGATAACACTTTAATTTAAGAATTTTGTTTTTTTCTTGTATTTTTCTGTTTTGACTTATTCTTTGTATATTATAATACTTTCAGAAGTATAATAGGCCCTATTTTCATGTGATCTAAATCTCGTCCTGTGTGCAGCCCTAGTCTTATTAACTTCCCATTAGGAAGTTATTGTAATCGGTCCGAAAATCAAAATCAAAAATTTCAAAATATTTGTATGTTTGAAGGTCACTATAGTATATTTACACTTTTTTCAGAAAGATGTATGTGTGTGTGTGTGTGTCATTTTTTACGTTCACGAAATCTCGTAAATAAAAAATGCTATTGACTTTATTGGGGTACCAATCGAAGTGTCTTGACGTGATTATGATCTGAAAGAAAGGATTTTTTCGAAATTCAATCCCTAAGGGAATAAAAAGGGGTGTAAAGTTTTTTTTTTGTCGGATTTACTTGAAACTTACATTAGCATAAGTATTCTACAGTACAAATAATGAAAAATGTATTTCAGTATTTTTTTTGTTATATGTGCCTAAACAGCCATAGAAAGGGTGAAAGGCGAAAACCACCCTCAAAATTTGAATTTTAAATACTATTAAATAAGTCTATAATTCATGTTGTCTTGGAAACAAATGCAATTAAATTAAATTTTCTTTTGTAGGCTTTCGTGGCCGTTGTCCATAGTAGCTAACTTTTCGGGCTGTTGTCCACGTTGTCGTATTCTTAAACTTGACGTTTCGACTCTCATGTCGGAGTCTTCTTCAGAAGTGATCACTTCTATATGAGAGTCGAAACGTCAAGTTTAAGAATACGACAACGTGGACATCAGCCCGAAAAGTTAGCTACAATTAAATTTAAATTGTCAGAATAGTTATTATAAAAACAAATGCAATTTAATTCAAATTATCAGATTAGTTATTCTAAAAATGTGTGTTATATTATTAACATTGGGATATTAGAAAACTACAAACAAAGGTGAGTTTATTTCTGATCTATTTCATTAAAATTTTTCATATAGGTACCTACATATTAAAAAAAATATTCACATAAACTATATGGAAACAATAAATAATCAGTATTCAAGTATTTATAATTATACCGTGTTGGGAAGTTGATTGTGTGGACCTAAAAGGTCTCACCCCAACCCAAAGTTTGTTTGATACCCATTTTATGAGCATAATAATAATGGTCTAAAGATATTAAAGACAAAGTTTAAATCTAGGAGTAAAACAGTAATAACTATAGTATTTTTTTAAAGGCTTCGTATAGTGGCGATCGTTTCGTATGTAAGAACATACTTGTAAACTGATTGTGAGTTAGCAGTACTTGTATGATATGTGACATTTTGGTGCGTGGTGCGTGCAGTGGGGACTGTTATATAAGAGACCAATGGCAGCACGTCGGGACATTCAGTGTGCCGGTGTGTTAGTGCAGACCCATTTCTGTAGGACACTCGGTTGACATGGGGCTTAACGCGGTGAGTTCTTTTCTTTGCTCTTGTTGTTTGGTAATGGTATTGCGCCGGATCATGTCTTGCAGTGATTGTTTGTAGTGTGATGGTTCCATTTTATGTACAACAAACAATTCAGTTCAGATGAGAAAGTGATTAACTCCAATTTGACGAATTTATTTCTGTGAATTCAAATATTTAAAAAAAAATTATTTTAATATACTATTTTAAGGACGAATGACTAAAGTTATTATAAAAATAATTTTAATGAATGATTAATTAATTGAAATTTGTGTTTATTTATTTTATTACGAAGTAAGTCATCCAGAGGATGATTTGTTTACTCTAATTTTAATTGATTTTATTAAAATATTAATAATAACTTTAATTTAATAGAAAATGATAAAAATTTTATTTACTGATAAATAAATAAATAAATTCATAAGTTTAGTCACTTTGGCATCTGAATGATCCACAATGATTTTCTGTTAGATACATAGAGATATTAAAAATAATAATTTATGATTGGGTTTTCTGCATCATATGTCCAATTGAAGATATTTTAATTACAGTTAGATATTTAGAATTAATTAAGTTTTCAAATAAAAATATACACCATTTAAATTAAATTTTATAGTTTAGTAAAAAAAAATAACAGTATTTACATTAAGAAATGTGGCCATTAAATATATAATTTTACGATTCTTTTTCATACATAAATTGTTTTTTTTTTTTTGCTAGTTTCTCAGAATATTTCATTAGGTAGGAGAGTGTACTTATATATTTTTGCGGTTTGAATACAAAAAATTAAATTATGATATTATTACGTGGGTTTCTTTGTTTTAAACATAAAAAAATGATTGATTATTTATTCTATTTTAATTATAAAAACAACCACAAGTTGAACTTTACGTATTTGTCATACGGTCAAAAATGATTTTAAAATAGATATACTGGCTTTTTATAGAATACATATTACATGTTAAAATATGACTTATTTTTTATCTGACCTCGGATCTACAACTTTTGATTTCGGCCGGCACGGATGTCATTTTCTAAGAGTTGTTGACTTATTATTATTTTGAAAACAAGCAAAGTGTTGCAAAAAGGTCAAAATAATCAAGAACATTTAAAAAGATGATACTGAACCAGTTTTTTGTAATCAATGAAAAATTATTACATTGATTTTTTTGCTCATAATATGTTTCTATTCTGATATAAATAAAATTTTACAAATTGTAAATGATGATGCCGAAACATGACTTGTAATATTTTTATTAAAAAAAAAGATATAAAATGTAATTTAGACTTAAAGCCAATACAAGTTATTTGCCTTTTACTAATGTTTTGATATTTTTAAAGATAAGTTGTAGCGATTAACCTCATGGAAATTGTCAGTAAAATTAATTTTGTCTGTTTTAAAAACGATGCATTATTGGTTGAACTTTTTTTATAACCTGAGAGTTATTTTTATAATTCTTAGATTTTTATCTTTTCAAAACAAAATTGTTTATGCAGGTGTACATATAACATTTTAAATAAATAAAGTTAATTAACTTATAGGTACAATAATGTAAAAATATTGCAAATTATTTTTTTTTTGTAGAATTTCAACCTAACACAATTTTTTAACGGTCAAGGCGATGAACAATAAAATTGAAGGTTGAGTTCGTAGTAGTTTCTATAACTATATTATTAAGTGAATCATTTATTACATAAATAACATATTCCAAATAAAGAAGGTTATATAATATATGTATGTAAATAATTTCATGCATACATGATACATACATGTTTAAATAATGATTACTATTGTTGTAAAATATTTTACATTAATTCTATATTTTAATTTAAAAACATACAATAATATTGTAACAATACGAAATTTATAAGTTTTTAACATGAATAATGTCTAGAGTTTCAGGTCAGATACTGGGTGGGCATTTCAGAAACTTGATGTAACGCACAAAGATCAGTTTTGCGCGCTAGCGTAAATTTAAAATCAATATATCTCGACACTCAGAGCAGCTATCACGCGGGTTTTGATCTCAAATTATAGATCTCGATTAGATGTACGAGGTACAAGCAAAAATCAAAACATTTAAGCAGTCTTAATGAGTGATGAATTTAATATTATAAAAAAACAACAACAAAAAATATTAAATTTTGCATTTCCACGATTGTAAATATTAACAATAACAAATAAATAACAGTATATTAGACCCAACGTTTTTAATTTATTGATTATAGTTTTTTTAAATTGACTAAAAAAATAACAAGTAAATATCATTATATCAAAATATTAATTAATTGTTTTTATGTTCATAAGAAATAACTATATCATACAATACAAGTCTGAGTTTTATCTAACTCCACTGCTACGTATTCACGTCATTTCCTCGACTGTGCATCCCGACACAGTCACATCCATTGGTTTTGGGAGAGGGGGAGTCTAAAGTACGATTTTCGCTGATTTTTTTTTTGAATTTTTCACGGATGTAGAAATCCGATAGAATATAATATCTGCCATATGCTAGACCCATTTTGTTTAAGTGAAATAAATATGAAAAATGTATAAAACCTGTTCTAGAATTAAACGCCTCAAGTGCAATGAAGGTGCGGATTATTGGAAGATCAAATTTAAAAACTAATTAAATAAATATTAGACGAAAGCGGCAGATACATTAAACACAATATCTTTTTAATGGAAATTATATTGAGTAGGTTCGATAAAACAATTTATTACGAATACTTTTGTAGTAGGTACACTGGTTAAAAATTCCAACATTGATAACGCAGTCATTTATGTGTAAGGCGGTATTTTGAAATTATTTATTTATTTAATATCGTATATATCAGACATATGTTGGTGATTTTGTATGCTTTTAAGTAAAATTATAATTTATTACATTGCTGAATTTTTTTTGGTACATATTTGGATACTTTTTTCGTTTAGATATAAATTATTTTATCTTTATAAATGTATCAATGACATAAACATATTTCATTGATTTGGGCATAGGCGTAGTTAAAAGAGAATTCATGAGTTAAAAAAAATTTACAAAAAAATAAAAACTTTGTACATCGATTTCGTATTTATTTAATAACAACTTTAAATGTAATAATAATAGATAGTGTCTCATAACTTCATTGTTTATGTACTTACTGACTTTTAAGACTGGCTCGCTTGGTTTTTATTTTTTATAGGTTTTTTAATTTATCTAAAAAAATTAAATTTATGTAGATTTGTAGGGAATTTCATAAGAATTAAGTGGTATATTTTTTATTCGATTATCAAAAGCCCCGACATTTCAGAAACACTGAAAATTCCTGTAAAGTCTTATCTTTAATACACGAGTAATTAGATGTTATAAAAATTATATCTAACTTAGGAGCTCAATATGAAGAAATGTTTTTTGGGAATAGTTTTAAGAATAAAAAAATTTTTTTGCCCAGATTTGGTGCAATTTGAAGTCTGGAGAAAAAATTTTATGGGTGTCAATATAGTGTTTTTTAAAAAAAAATAAGACATCTTAAAATAAATGTAACTTTAAAGGTTTTTAACCAAATTAAAAAATATATCTATAGATATTTGGAAACTATATAAAAATTAAATAAAATGACCTATATCCGAAGTATTTTGGTTGAAATCAAAATATTTGGCGGCAATTTCAATATCGACTTTTTTTACAAAAAAAATGTTTTGGTACTGCATTCGGTCAAAATTGAATACTCAGCTCTAAAACCGATCTCAAATTTCGCTCGATTACAAAACTTTAAGAAATCGTACTTCGACCGAAAAAAGGGGCAGGGGGAAATTTTTTTGTAATTTCAGAAAAAAAATCGGGAGCAAAAAATACGTGCACCCTGTATTTTTTTAAAACTTCTGTATACATATGTATGTATATATCTATATATCTCGAAACTCGTTTTCCTTTTTTATCCTTTTTTCAAAATTTATATTCTAAAAGATTAAAATAAGCAACACCATTTTTAATTCATCAGACTGTAAACAAAAAATAACATTGAAAAATATTGACTTTGGTTCTATACCCGTATATGTGTAATGTGGAAGAAGATCCGTGCTATTGACCGTTGTTGGTCGTCCGTGGGAGGTCGTAGGCAACCGAGGACCTGATTAAAACAAACACGGTTTAATTATCCTGATTTGCAAGATCCAGCTGCGCACGCCTGCGCATTTGCTGCATCTAACACATCCACTAATTAAATTATACATATTATATGATTATTCATTTTACCATCTAATTTGACATGTTGTATAAATTTTGTTGATATCTAAATTTTGATATGTTAATTTAAAATTAATTTTTGATACTTCTTGATATCTGATTTGGAAATTTGCAAAAGTGAGTCATACATGTTTTTTTTTGGTATTATATAAGCGCGTAATATTTTATATACTTTGAGCATTAAATATATAATATTTGAGCAATAACATTTTGAAGTCTGAGCATTATACTTAACATAAAGTGTGACATTGAAAATTTTTTTGGGCAATAACATTTTCCATTTTGCGCAATAATATTTGCGTTCATTATTATTGTACGAGTATAACTTAATTTACTTTAATTTTATAACTTTTACTTTTTAAAAATAAAATAAAATAATTGTATTATTTAATTTGCTTTCATTTTATAACTTTTAATTTTTATTTGGAGGTGGGAGGGGTGTTCAATTACCTGAAGAATATGTCGTTCTTAACGAAAACTAACCCAAAACTAATCAATTCGATTTCGCCCCAATAGATTGCCCTAACTAAGAACAGTTAATTTGTATTTTATTATAACTCAACTCTGTACGATTTATAAAATATTATATTATTATATTACTCATTTAGTAAAAATCTCACCAACCTAATACTCATATAGTCATTTTAAGGAACAATTTTTTTTTTTTTTTTAATTTAAACTACAATTTTAATGATAACAAAAAACGTTTACATATTTAAATGTTTTGAATTATCAATTTTCATTTTAAATCCAACTCACAGGGGTTGAATTCAAGTCTTTTATCGGCCCTCAATTTATTTTTATGCTAAATCTCAGCTAAAAAATAACCGTTTTACTTCAGTTTAAATCATTGTGTATTAATAAAAATGTATAAATTACCGATTACTTGTATGAATTTTTAATCAATTACTTTATTGGTGTATTTAGTTTTATTTACCAAAATTATTTTACTTGGTATTAAAGTATAAAAGAGATTAAAAACTAAGATATTGATCAATTTTCAAATCATACGTGACATATTTACATCGATCATAAATTTTTATTCTTATTAACACATATTAAATCTCGTACCTAACTAATAATTATCTAGTAATTAATAAATACTTACATTAACTAGATATTTGTAGTTGACTTGGTAATTATTTTTGAATGGTATTTTGTTATGGCAAAGTTAGTATTGATACCGAAATGTTTAACATCCTATCATTTACGTGTAATTTATGCTACTGTATATAAAATACTTTTATGAAATTACTTTTAGTACTTCGGTCTATAATTTTAGACTCGTTAAAGTGTTATAATGATGGACGTATTATATAATATTGTTTTTGATCTCAACAAAAAACGAACAAGTGGGTACCTATTTTTTAGAAGTTTTTGTTACGAATATGTAGTTAACATTTTTCATGGTTAATTTTCAATATGTGTATTTTAATTAATATTAAATATTTATTAAAATATACAGACACGTATTTAGGATTTTTCGCAGACGTTAATAAAATATTTAATCGCATAAAATACCACAAAATTTAACAGCTTAACTATAACGTTTGTTACTCGCTATAAAAATTAATGCAATTTGGAAATAACATAATTTTTGATCTATCTAGAAATTCTAGAAATTATGACAGAATTTTTTTGTAAATGCATTTTAATTATTTTCACCTTTACACGTGTTAGTTTTATTTTTATATAGAATAAAAATAGTTTAGATTTAAATGTTAATAAATAATAAAAAATGTCGTCTTTATTAGTTGATATTACATAGCACAAATACACTTTTTCTTTTGAAGATAAGAATGCATCGTCTATAAATAAGTAATATATGCAAAACAAGAAAAAAATTGTCGAAAAAAATTAAACAAACCTGTTATTTAACCTTGTGCACATTAATAATCTAGAGTAGAAGAGCGTTTCCTGGATAACTTATTTTTTATGTCAATAAATAAAACTACTATATAATCTAAATAATATCAATAGTATTATATAATAATAAAGTAGTATCAATTTAAATATTTTTATACAAAATTATTGGTTAAAATTTTTATTTCGAATATAAGTAAATCATAATATAATATATAAATAAATAAATAAATAAATAAATAAATAAACATTTTATTCTTTTTCACTACATATAATGTTTCGTAAACATACCGATAAATTTTCAGTGGTTGTCGAGGACATTAAATTAAACGCTTTTTGTTTTAAAACCTATGTTCACAAATGAGCTATTTCAGTAGTAGAGCAAAAGAAAGGACACCGTACAAAAACAATATGGTTAAAAAAATTGTAGCTTGGGGAAGTTCTAATGGGTGCAACCTATGAAAATCTCTGCTCCAAAGAGCACTTACACATTCTATGTTACTGTTTATTTTTATATTTAATCTCTTAGAAGATCAATTTTTAGAAAATTCTGCAAGGGATGAAAATTTATTAAAACAAACCAGAGAATAAAAAAAAAATTTTTTTAGATTTTTTTAAATTTTATAAGAAACTCCCGAACACAAAAACTAAAAAAAGTCACCAAAAGTTCTAAAAAAATTTCCTTGTATTCACTGACTAATTGGAAACATTTTTTATTCTTTGTGCATTTTTCTTAAAGTTGACCCTTAAGGAGATAAAATTAAATAAACAAATATTAACATAACATCATGTATTAAACATAAAATGTTTGGATGCCCCCTGGAGCAGAAATTATAGATTTTCGTAAATTGCGCCCTTCACAACTTTTGATCAGCATACTTTGAATTACTATTTCCATAAAAAAATCAACTAAAAGGCCAAATTCATTGCTTTTGTATGGGGTCTTTTCATTGCTCTACTGCTAAAACGGCTCGTTTGAGATGGATTTATTAATAAAAAGCGATTGTTTTAATGTCCTCGACAACTTCTGAAATTTTGTCGGTATATTTATGGAACATTCTGTATATACATTATACATAACAATTTATCAGTCAATGAATATTTTTGATAAATAATTGATTATCGTCAATTTTGTCTATTTATCGATACCAAAGAACCTGATATTTTTTTTCCATGGATTACTATTTACATGAATTTATTATTGCCAACAATTAAAATTATAAATTCTAAATATTTTTTGTATGTTTATGTATATTTAAAAAAATGTTTTTTTTATTATTAGGTAGGTACATTATCCATTAATGAAAGTTTTTTTATGAGCATACATTTCTATATAATTGTTTTAATGTGTATGCGTTCTTTATTTTGACGGAACCATCATATGAAATACTGTCACACAAAAATGTAAATTAATAAAATAAACAGTTGATGACAGATGGAACACAAATTCACATCATCAATCGTAAAAAAAATGTAAACATGGGACATAACTGTATGAGCTCTTTCTTCGTACGATGACTTTTATAATGAGTGACAAGAAAATGATTCATTATTTATTTTTACATAGAATACATGCACATTATATGTATTTAAATTTTATGGGAATGTGATATTTGTTTATTTAATGATACGTGTAATGGTTATAACGTAAACTAATAATAAGTAATAAGGAAATATTAAAATTGAAATAATAAGTCACATATTTACTTTAAAATAAATTAAGGTGTTTTACAATTGATATGAAAGAATGCCATAATATATGTAGATTTTTACATGCTGTTTTCAAATATGTCGATCAAAATAAATCCGACCACCTGTTTAAAAGTTACGACGATTTTTCTTCAAAATTTTGAAAAAATTGTACTGAGAACTACGAGATTTTTTGTTAATTTTAGATTTCGTTAAGAGTATGTTTATTATATTATAGATTTTTATACGCCGATTTCAAATATGACGACCAAAATCAAATCCGACCACTCATTCATAACTGTAATGTATGATAAAACGTTCGCTTAAAAATGGAGTTTAAAAAAAATACAGGATGATTTACAACAAATGTAAAAAAATAATATTAAATTAAAGATATTATTTTAAGCAAAAAACTTTATAAGAATAAGTGTCCGCAAATTCTTCGTAAGGGAGCCACCGCCCTCCTTAATTTTTATTTAATTCTTATTTAATATCTGGAATGGCCCGGCTGCATTGTAAATCACTTTGTATAAAATATTAATTTTCACAAGGCAATAACATATTATTAAGCTAATAATTAAAATAAATTATTATCATGTATTATACATAATTTCAGTCAAAACAAAAATGTTTATTAAAAATTATAGATAAAGTATTGTTCTATGTCCTTAAGCATCGCATTGGGTAATTAAATAAATAAAGTACAAACGATCTAGGGATAATTACTTTTAATGAGTTTACAACATATAATTATTTTTATTTTGAAGAATTCTTTGACCTTTCTAAATTTGTACGAAAATTTAATTAAATACGTAATTTTATGATAATCTATTAGTTCAGAAGCCAAAACAACTAAATCCACTTATTACATACAGTTATATGAGATACATTTAAATTGGCGAAGGTACGAAATAAAAAAAAAGTGAAATAGGTTTCTATTAATTACTTTACTATACTTATCAAGTAGGTACGTATGTATGTATTAATTTATCAATAAAATGTGGACTTAGTTACATTGGTAACTGAGTTACTATTTTTAAGTTTTGACAACATGTGAAAGATTTATTAATAAAGTTTTTTTTGTATAAAAAAATTGTATAAATGATATAATATTATGTATTATTCTGTTAAAAAACCATATACGTACTAAAAATATTTATTAGCAACATAAACATAACAAATTAACATAATAATATCTGAAAAATGATAAGAATACAAAAAAAATATACAAAATTCTACATTGTAATGGAATACAGAGTCTTAACCAAAATTAATTAGCATTTTGTAAAATTTATTTGAGTAGTGGATATTCATATGTCTGCAGACACTGTTCTCATCGGTCGTTGAAGTCACTTTTTGCATACGTAAAATAACGTGGGGAATTTTGATGCGAATTGGAAGAATTGATCACAAATTTACAATGCGGTATTTTTTTACTGTTATTTTCTGCATTTGCATCGCTTTGTTTAACTATTTAAGCTATTTTAGATAATTTATTGCAACCAGAAACGTCTACATAAAGATCTATTTATATTCAATACTAGCTGCTACCCGCGACTTCGCTCGCGTAAATTTTGTAACCCCCATCTTAATGATATTTTTTCCGCCGGATCGAGTGAAGCTAATTACAACCACTCATATGTAAGAGTGTGAAATATAAATTTTTTCTATATTTTAGTTTTCATTCATTATGCAAAATCGCAAATATCTCGACTGCTATGCGAGATAGGTTTTTTCTTCTTCTATATACCCCATGTATAAATACCCGACCCCTGTGGTATTTTTCCCGCCGGATCTAATAAAATTAATTACAACCCTTCATATGTAACAGGGGGTGAAATGTTTATTACTAAAAAAAAATTCCCATACAAATTTTTCAACCCTTTTGCAATCCCTTAAGGGTTGAATTTTCGGGATACGAAGTAGCCTATGTTCTTCCTCGGGATGCAAGATATCTTACTACCAAATTTCATCAAGATCGGTAAAGCGGTTTAGTCGTGAACAGGTAAAAAATAGACAGACTGAGATACACTTTCGCATTTATATTATAAGTCTTGACTTCTATGTAAGATAAGGGGTTGTTTTGTCCCGCTAATAACCCCTCTGCCGTAGTATTTTTCTCGCCAGATCGAATGTAACCAATTACAACCCTTCATATGTGACAGGGGGTGAAATATTAAATTTTTCTTATTTTTAGTTTTCTTCCATTATACAAAATCGTAAATATCTTGGTTCCTATACGAGATTGAGGGTTGTTTTCCCCGTAAAACCTCCATTCCCGTAGTATTTTTCCCGCCGGATCGAATAAAACCAATTACAACCCTTCATATGTAACGGGGGGTAAAATATTAATTACTAAAAAAAATCAAAATTTTTCCACCCTCTTGCAATTTCTTAGGGGTTGCATTTTCGAGATATGAAGTAGCCTATATCCGTCCTTGGGATGCAAGCTATCTTACTGCCAAATTTCATCAAGATCGGTTCAGCGGTTTAGCCGTGAAAAGGTAACAGACAGACAGAGAGACAGACAAACACACTTTCGCATTTATAATATTAGTATGGATTTATTAATATTATATACCTACCTATATTTTGTATTAAAATTGATGAACCTTTTTTAAATCAAATATAGTTGTAAATTGAATTAACTTTGTCACTTTTAGATGCACGATGTTCAGATCACAGAGACAGATATACAAATTCATACAACAATTAAACAAAATATCATTTAAAATTACGACAATGTTAATTATTAATTAAATAAAATCTTCTAATATTTATACAATTAATACAATAAAATACCTATGTGGGTAAAAATATTGATATATCAATAACTTTAAGTTTTAAATTTTAATGTATTACCTATGTTATGCCGAATATTAGTCATTCGAATGCTGTGATTGTTTGTCTTCAATTTTTTTGACAAATTTATGTACGATAATTTTAATTATTTATTACTTTAGAGTTGTGCATATTTTTCATTCGTTATGTTCTTTATATTTCTTTTTTGTCATATTTTATTCTTCATATAAAACACATTTACTTCAAAATTTTAAATGACTGACATTTAAAAATAATCAATAAAATAAAATGTATCCATAGTTACGACATTTGCAATTAATTTAGTAAATGCTTAAAGCGCATTATATGTAAACGTATTTTGTTTATTTTCTCCTCTTTAACATATCTTTTTCAAAAATCAGACACGGGTTCATGGTTGTCAATTAACCAAAGTATTTAAAAAAAATTAAAAAAATCTAAAATCGATTTTCGTTTTGATAGTTTTTTACATCAAAACTTTTTTTTTCCTTTTTTTTTCATTTTTTTTAAATCTGAAATTTGAACCTTACATTATATTGCCCAAGGAATATAAAAAAAATAATAAAAAAATTGTAACTTTTTTTTTGAAAAATTGGGGGCCCCTTGTCACTCCATTTATGAACTTTTTCAAAAAAGGCCCACTAGTTGTTATTTTTTACCCCCAAGGAATATATATACCAAATTTCAAGGTTCTCCGATGAGTGGAAATGGTCAAAAAAATGATTATCAGTGAGTGAGGACACTTCGTTATATATAGTAGATATTGTGTTTTCCATTATATTAATTATTATAATTTGTTAAGGAAATTACTTAGGGAGCAGTCATTAATTACGTAAGAGTGATTTTCAAAATGTTCGACCCCCTCTCCTCCTTATAAAGGTTTATGAGTTTAATGTGACTTTCTATCTTTACGTAAAGTTTAAAAAATGTATATACAGTAGTAATTACGTACATTGAAGTATTAGTATTATTTCCTTATTTTACTATATTTTTCACGTATTTCAACAATTTGAAAATTAAGTAGGAACCCATTTCCTTTCCTATTAAATAATACTAAGAACTATCTAAAATTTAACCATGGGCAATAGAATATGATTTATTAATAAATGTAGGTATTAATAGACTGTACTTTTCTGGAATTAAATATTATTTTTTAATTTTGTGTTCTTCTTGTAATTTTCCAGTAAGTAATGGGTTCAATAAAGAATAATTAAATTAATAACGACACAAAGAAATCCAAATAACCCAAGATAACATCGTTACTCGATTATATGTATTTAGCTACATTATTTATAAATTTGTCATGTGCTATTACAATCTCATGTGTCTCATTTTAATTAAATAATAGATCCAGACATTGAGATTAAAAAACCCACACAAAGTATCGTGAGTGTTGCATTAGATACATCTTATAAAAAGTCATATACAAAAACTGAATATTCAAATTGAAAGGACATTTCCATAACTGTATATTAACCAATTAAAACACAATTTTTATAATTTGTTAAATAGATGTGACTTGAGCTTTTATTGAAGCCAAAAATCGTCAAGTAAAGTCCACTTATTAGCACTAATATATTTTATGACTTGACACGAAAACTACTGAACCAATTTTGGTGGACTTTTTAGTGTTAGAAAGTCTTATGTCCGGTATTATAAAGGAGTGCAAGCTTTTAAGCATTTTCAAATGGGTTATTAATTCTGTGATAGTATCTATAGATTCAGTTTAGAGCAGTGATACTTCAACTTATTATAAGTTGGCGACTCTGACCGTACAAAATAATTTATATAATATCACCACTGTTTGAATACCGTTTGTGGTTACATACCACGCGTGCGCGAAACTTGTCAAACACTTTATGAAACTTCAAGGGAATTGTAAGATAGGTTTGATACCACATTTGAAAGTGCTTGCAAATTTTGTTAGCTCGTTTATAATACCAAACATAGGACTAGAATTAGTTTAAGCTATATGATAGTTGATTTACGGTAGGTCTGTATTAAGGAAAATTTACAATTGATATTTTTAATAAAAAAATCTAAAACTGAAATATACAAATATGAATTAGTGCATCTCTTCTTTTTGAAGAGCATCGCTAAACAAGAAATGAACTGTCTAATATGTAATTAAATTAATTGATGTAAATAAACCAGAAATTTATATTAAATGATAAGATCAGGAACGTATTAAAATAAATACAAATGAGATTTTATAATAAAAATTTGTAAAAATGATAGTTGTGATGTAATGAACCTATCATCATTGATGTGGTGTCTACATGGTTGGTTAAACGGTATTCAGATATCCAGAATAACTGATAAATCCTTAATATATATAAAGCTAAACGTCTCTCTGTCTGTCTGTCCGTTAGTGTGCTTATAACTCGAGAACTACTTATCCGATTTAGTACGTGTTTTTTTAATTCTTAGATGTGTTCTCCGACCAGGTTATAGGATATATTTTGTTACGTTAGGTAACATAAGGAATAAGCACTGACGAAAATAGTAAATCAAGTCGGAAAAAAGTTTGCCGCCAGTGTGCTCTTTTGCAATACGCTGCCTAAATCGTTAAATATTGAACAAAATAATGCAATAAAGAATTGTGTAGAATCAAAAGATCTAAATTAAAGTATGCAATATCATATAAGTATATCTAACTTTTATATTTAAACAACAATGACTGCTTTTATGTTACAAAGAAAAATACAAATTTTTAGGTTCTGTTTACGTGGACCTGCAATCGAAATAAATGATTTCATCTTCATAAGTACTTAATGTAGATATAATTTGCCCTTAACAGCATTCAATTTGGTCTTTTAGTTTAGGAAATAATTTTAAAAAGTTATATATGGTAAAATACACTCACGGAAAAAATTAAAGGACCACCTAAATTTTTCGAAAAAATTGCTCATTTTCAAAGTAGTGCCATAGGTCAAATAAAATTAGTTCACGCGAGATAATGGAATTAGATCGTAAAGACGCAGTTTTAATTCAGTACCCAAGAATCACTGCCCAATTTAAAAAATCTCACAATTAAAGATATTGTGAATAGCAGACATGTATTGTGAATAATAATTTTAAACGAAATAAAGAATAATAGAATGAGTTATAACTAACAGTTTTCATGTATGCTGTTATCATACATTATTATGTATAGTATTATAATATCTTGTTGTTATTGTTTGACGGTCGACGCGTCATTAATATAACGGGTTTGGCTTATTGATGTATATATGACATTTGATTATTTTTTATGACACTAATAATTCAGATTCTGTATAAATATTTTTATTCTTGACATGAATGAGTCACAAAAACTAGAATTGTATTTTGTCTTGAACTTAACGCGCCTATTTATTTGGCTGTATTTTTAGGTAGGTAAATTTTTTGTATTGTATTTTTTCAATGAAAGTGGATTAAAATTCTCTAATGTGGGGTTGTAATTTTATTTAATGATATATTTTATAATAAAGTGGAAATTTATACAGGGAAAGATAATATATTTCCCTGTATAATAGGCGAGCGGATTATCCAGCCTAGCTCGCTTAGAAATGACAGTAACCGACCAAGCGACGTTCTAGTGGCTAAAAATGATTTTATTAAAATATTTTTCTGAGAAAAAACATCTATATAGGTACATGATATTTTTTTATGCGGTCCTTCAATAGGTACACACATTTTTTTGTTTAATAAATCTAAATCTGTATTAAAAAATCTGAAAAAATGATGTAAGCTTTATTGGATTAAAGTGAACATTTTTTGTCTCATAAACTTTTTTTAAAATCAATAGTTTTGAAGATAAAAAATATTTTAACTTTAAAAATAGCGAAAAATTTGTATATTTGTGATTTTTTTTCTCGGAAACTAATTGTTCAATCAGAATAAATCAAAAACAAAAAGAATCAACCAACTTTAAACTATAACTAGATTTTTTTCATTTTGATTATTACTGTAATTAAATGCAAAAACTTCATTAGAACCGAACTCACTCTTTGCGCCGTAAATCGATACCATGGCTGGCTACAATTTTCGTTTAATAATTGAAATATTTAAATACTGGGATGAAAGGTTCAATAAAAATACAAATTAAGAATAATTTAATTGTACATTTGTTTGTCACAATTATTTTCTTTATTATTACACTTATCAGAACATCTACAAAAATATTTTTGTTTTTGTTGCGGAAAATTTCCTTGTACAGCTAAAACATGCTCTTGTTTGGATTTAGATTTAAAATGTTGTTCAGTTTGTAGATGTTCTGATAAGTGTAAAAATAAAGAAAACAATTGTGACAAATAAATGTGCAATAAAAATATTCTAAAGTGTTTTTATTGAAAAGAAATTAACGTTTATTAGTCCAAATTCAAATGTATAATTGGAATTAATTTTGTTTTCTAAAAAAATTTCTTTAGTCCTAGACAGTTTTTCAAAGAACATTGATACGATGAGTAATAAGCTAGTTTGTCATTATTATTAAAGGGCATCACTTTACAAGTTTATTAAAAATTTCAAGTTTACGAGTTATTTTGCTTGAATTAAAAGGACGGATGGACGGACGACAAACTGTGATTAATAGGGTTTCTTCGGAACCTAAAAAAAATTTATGAATAAAATGGTTTGCTTGCTTATTGTACAATAATTATTGTACAGTGTATTCCAAGTTGATTAAGACAAAGGAAATTTAACGATGATGATTGGTGCATTTTCAAATTCTGCCACAAAATTTAATAAAATAGTAATCAGTATTTTGTTTTCAAATTTATATCTGTCAAAAAATATTATTATAATTTTATCTAGGATGCTTAAATTAATGAAATTAAAGTTGAGAACAAAATACTGTTGATTAATTTAAAATGTATCAGTTAGTTTCGAGGCGGCATATCAAAAATGTACCAATCACACTTCGTTAAATTTGACCAAAGGTTACTACAACACTTCTAATTGTCCCCATGTTAAATTTCCTAAGGAGATAACCGACTCTTGTTATAAATGATTATTTTAGTATAAAATATGCACGTATTGAAATAATAAAATTTTTAAACTACATTTAGATTTGAACTATGTTATTTAATAGTTAGGTCAGTGGTATTTCTAGTTTTAAATACATAGATACAAATAGTTTTATTTTTAGAACATAAGAGAGGGGACAGAATTTCTGTCTAATAAAAAAATTGATAAATCGGTGTTTTAAAATAATACTAATTTAATTAATTGATGCTATTACTTTCAATCGAATCTAATATTTTCGTTTTAAAAAAATAATATTTAAGAATTTACTTAAGTTGTTTAAAAGCTAAAACAGTTGATTTGCAACAAAATTATAAAAATCATAAATGCAATTTGTTAATACATAATTAAATAAATAATCTCATACATATACAGTTTGTCAAAAGATTACACGCTTCCTATTTACGCGAGTTTGACAGTTGAGTGGGACTCGGGACCGGTCGTTCACCGAAATATTTAAATCAGGGCGGCCCACCCGTCTCTCTATCACACATAAGGCGCGGACACTAACGTACCCACGAACTTGTGCACTCATCGATATACAAATTCGTGTGTCCAGTATTGTGCTGTCAATTCTGTTGAAGAAATCAAAAGTGATTTACATATCTTTATATTAATACGTGAACATCGATAATTGTCGAATGGTTTTTTTAATAGAGGTAAAGGTGGTATTATGGGCACCCATTTTGTTTTTTTACAATAAAAAGTACAATAACTCTTCAATAAATCTGAAAATTGAAAGAAAGCATACTGTGACATTTGGTTAACACATTATGTTGTCATTTATGTCATAGGCCTACTACTTAATGAGCTAAAAAAAATAATTAAACTAAGTACTCTTCGAGAAAATTCCGAGTTGTGCTAGTAATATGGGCACCATGGTAAATACCGAAATAAATCTAATTTTATGGTACAAAACAAAGTTTTATTGTGAAAAATTACAAAAAATGGATTTTTTCTGGGTGGGGTTAGTTGTTTACGTGGTATCTGCAACAAAACAAAATATTGAATTTTAGTGGTTGTAATATGGGCACCTTACAGTAGGGGTCCATAATACCAGCACAAAAAATGCCCAAATTACCACTCTCACCATATTGGAGAACAAAAGACCACCAACAATTAACTTTCACCTCAAATCGCTAAAAAATTACTGTAATACAATCTTAGTATGTCCACAATATACAGTATGACTAATATCATGCAATTAATTATGTATAATGGTTTTTAAATCAGTATAAATATTTATTTTCAAAGTTTTCGGTAGAGCACAAACACAAAACTTGCAGCAACTCTTTAACTGAATGAGATGTCGACGCCAGCGCTCATACATACTTTGATATGAACTACTACTACAAGTTCAGGCCGTTTCCTCTAGAATACATTTGCTTCTTCTTCAGATATTAAGGGTGCCCATATTACCCTCAGGCGCCCATAATACCACATTTACCTCTATTTATTATAAAAGGAGGTGAATGAAACTTATATCATTCGAAAGGCACTGTGCTATAGTTGTGCCAATCATGTGTGTATGTTGCCGTTAAGGCAGGTAAAATAAAGATAACATACACACTCTCGTTATTTTTTATTTCCCCTTGCATCGTTCAACAGCATAGCAATACTCCTAGCGCCACCAAGCGACCAAAATAAATAGTTTTGGGTTTCTGTCAAACGTAGAGAATGCGAAGTAATGAATAATCATAAAAAATCACATTAAAAATATTAAAACATCAGTGGGATCATTCAGTGCAAAGTATTAATTTTTATAGCCTGTTTCATTTAAGATTGCAGCGGTAGCTAACATAGGAAACATAATACGCGCTCCTGATTGAGCAAAACGCCAGGCAAATTCACAATAACACAATTTTTACCGATGCAATCTTTGACAAGGAAAGATAAAGGACAAATAACACATTACCTAACGTTGTAACCATATCGCACCACGAAAAATCGCGCCACGAGTCATTGGCGTATCATTCAGATTTTTAAATAAATATCAATTGTTTTGAATAATAAAATTAATTAATAATAAATGTTTTATATTGTCTTTAAAAGTATTTAAGTGATAATTGATTAACAGAGAAACGTCTATTTTGAACTATCATCTCTCATACATACTAAATTCAATTGTAATTTAAAGCATATTTGCATATTATAAATTTTCAACTGACGCCTATGGGATAATATGTGGTTTTGACAATTAAAAAAAGATGGCCGCCGACAAATTTTGGTAACACTTTCATATACGGACTAGCATTGGTTGTTATGTATCCATTAGAGATGTGTAATTCATGAACGATTCTTTTCGGTGAACGAATCGACTCGAGTCAGTATTTTAAAAAAGAATCGTTCTTTTTTTTATATTGTAAAGTATAAAAGAAAAGATTCATACAATATTTTACAATAATTACAATATATTTACAAATTTTAGTAAAATTTTATAAATTCGAAGCAAAAAAAAAATTCATTTTTGTAAGTGAACGAATCAGTAAGAACGATTCTTATAACTGACTTGATTCAAATGATTCAAGTCACTAAAAAGAGTCATTTTTCCCATCTCTAGTATCCATAGTCTTTCCTAATCAGGATGTAATACATCTACTAATTCATATTACCTTGGAAACAAATACAATTAAAATCAAATTGTCAGATTAGTTATTCTAAAAATGTGTATTTAGAAAATTAATATTCATAATATAAAGGTGAGTTTTATTTCTTACAAATTTTAGAGTGTATGTAAAAACGATTACCAGTTTTTTAACGTGACGTATCGCTTCTTACTATTTTTATTCTGTGGGCTAGCTAGCCTAGTACGAGACTGGTGCCTGTGTGAATCGTACCATCTAATTCCCACCTACCACTGAAATCTTAAATGAAACAGACTATAGTACAAAGTATTAAAATTTATATTCGAATGTACAGTCACCTGCATTAATGGTCTTGCAGTTTGTATTCATGTTCGTTTATCACAAACTTAGTAGGCTCCTCCCATTTGATTATTATAATATTTAAAGCATTTCTCCATGTATCAAACAAAAAAAGATATTTTGAAATTCATTTGCTAGATAAAGAACTACTCTTCGTTTATAGTACTCATATATATTTGTGCAATTAAATTATTATGTAATCTATTGAAAATTGTATACGTAAATTTTGTGGCAATAAATATTTGATATTCCGAATTTCAGTATTTAAATATATACATATAAACTTGATAGAAAAAGATAACCGATGATGTTTGTCTTTAAATTTGGAATCTGTTGTATGCGATTCTAGCCTTTAGGGTGCCAGACGAGTTCTACAGGCGACTGTACAAAGTGCATGTAATCAAATTTTTAGTGAAATTATTTAAAAAAAAAATGCATTTAAATACAAGCTTACGATAATTGATTGACAGCAGTCCCGTATTAAGGAAAATTTACAATTGATGTTCTCTAATAAAAATTAATAAGCAATATAAGAAAAATTAAAGGTAGTTATGATGTTGCTGTAATTAAACCTACAATTTCTACTGAATGATTTAGTCAGCCACATATTTAGAAAGTTTTACAGATACTTAAAAAAATAAAAATGAAAAGGATAATCAATGTCAGTTGTGGTATTGTTGTAATTGAAAGTGTGGTACCCATATTTTTAGAGCAGCCAGTTGTTTCTAGTATGAGAATATGATTTATAAATGTTTTTGATCCATTTGTCGATTAGATATTGTTTATTGATGTAATTAACTGGGCCTACGTAAAATGTCATGTTTTTAAGGGAGTTACCGAAGATTGTAGGTTGTACTCGTATTAAAGAAATAAAATGTGAATATTATGATTTATATATCTTTTTGATCCATTTATAGATAAGATATTGTTATTTAGTTAGGCCTACAAGAAACGTCATATTTTAAGGACTCTTACTTGTATCGATTGATTAATATGACAGACATGCATATAAAATTTTGTTACTGTAGGTTGTTTGAAACAATTAAAATCAATGATATAATTTTTAATATGTTATTGATTTTTAATGTAGATTAGACTTACGTGATGCGAAATGAAGGGTTTTAATATATGTATGTTTTAAATAGATATTTATTATTAAATAATAATAATAATAATAAAATAAATAAGTGGTAATGTGTTTTGATTTTTAGAAGATATTTTGTATTTTTATTGCATTTTAATACTCAAGAAAAAAATTAACCAATATAATTCAAAACAAAAAATACATTAATCATAATTTCGTCTATTTGATATCTGTCTGTTAAATAAAATAAATTATTTTTATAACTTAATGTTTTTTAAAAGGTTTTATTTAGTGTTATTTTTACAAGGTGTGAACCTCATAAAATTGAAAGCGCAAATCGCATATTGTGTTATAAAAGATATTTTATTATAAGTATTAAAAAAATGAAAAACGTTCCTGTATTCAATTTAATAATACACCTTAATCAAAATTATTATATTGACGTGCGAAATGGTATATGAAAAAAACAACAACAATGTACATACTTCAATTGATTGCATCTTGCAACTGTTGCGAGCATGTTTCTCATACTTTTCAGGGCTGAAAGGGTTTAAAATAAAACAAATGAAATGATTGAAATATCATAATATCGATAGTTATCTCAAACAGGATCTCGCAATTACAGTTTAGCTACAAATCATTTAAGCTGCTTGTATAAAACGTAGGTATTGTAATATGAGTGAGCGTATTATAATGTACATAACCAGTGGCAGTAAGTACATTTCTTATATGGGATATATAAGGTAAAGGCAGCAGTTATGACCGCTATAAGAGCAAGTTTTCGTTTTTTTTTTTTGATTAATGGGCTTGTTTTTTGTAATTCTCATGAACTCATGTTACTAATAAAACAAGTAACTCTTTATTTAATCAATTTAACTACCAAAGTCACCAAATATAGTTTTTTTTAAATTATAACGGTTCATTTTGTTCATGTTTTTTTCTCCAGTAATGGCAAAGGTAAAACCAGTAATGAGCACGCAGTGATGGACACTTGCTAATGATTACAAAATGATAAGTACTACGGCACAAAAGATATAAAATAAAGAATCGTCAAATTTGAATAAATGTAAAGCAGTTGCTATGATAATATAATAATTAATAAATAGATTATACTAATTATTAGTTTAAATGTCCAACATTTTGAAACGGTAGTAAGCAAATATCAACACATATTTCTAATTCAGTACATTTAATTAAAATTTTGCCATTACTGGGGTCCTTGCCAATACTGGTGCCACTACCTTATTTCAGATTTGTTTTTGTCGGTATATTTTCTTCTTTTGCATTCCTTTTGATATTTTTAAAATTATTTTATTCAATAATAGTAAGTTTACTCCATTTAAAAATTATATTTATACATTTTATGATTTGACAGAAATAAATGTTATTTTTAGTTATTCAGAAGATTTTTCATTAATAAAATTACATTTTAAAAGTTTGTTATAAGTAGGTAATTAAGATATGAAATTTAAGGTACAAGTAAGTAATTACTGTCTATAATAAAGAATGCCTAGTGTCACCAATGCGTTATTTCTAGCAGCCTATAATTCCCTGTATAAAGAAGCTTACTTCTTTTGCTCAGTTGAACATTTACTTTTTGTTCCTTTTTAGGGTTCCGAAGAAACCCTATTAATTTCACTTTGTCGTCCGTCCGTCCTTACTGAACATGTAAACGATTCCCTCTAGTAAAATATGTACACATTTTTTGAAAAAATAATTTTTCAGAGGGGGCGCGAAGGGGCTAAAGTAAGATAAAATAATATTTTTTTATACTAAGGCAGGTGACACGTAAAAATGTATAAAATGTAGACCCTTTCTCTTATTTTTTTTAAATCAAAAATTGCGCCTGCAGGGGCTTTAAAGCAAATACAAAAAATTGTATATCAAGACGTGTGGAGTATCAAAATGTAGATCTCAATTAGTAGAATATGACGCTATTTTTTCTAACTGAAAAATGGCGCCTGTAGGAGGCTCCAAGCAGTAATTAATTTTGCTCTCCCCCTCTAACTCGGTAACTACTGGTTTAAAAAATCTGAAAAAATGGTAACGAGGCTTTGGTGGGACTACAAATTAAGAAAGTCAACAATATCATTTCAAATTTAGAAGAAATAAAGAGGGGCATCATATAATTTTTATTTTTATTTTCATATCTATGTCGAAATGTAGATCTCTAACTCAAAATTGCACCAATGGCTTCAAACAGTCTACGTAGTACGTACTTCGGAACCCTTATAGCATACACCCGTGTATGTCTTGATCGAATTTTTTGATATAAAATAATCCCCTGGTTCGCGAGATTGGTTGCCGCAATAGAATACCCACGATTTTACAGTAGGTATAATAAAATACAGTTAAAAGAAGTAATAAAAACAATAAAATCAATGTAACAATTTCACCCACTTACAGCCGACACTGTCGGCAGACGGCAATACATATTACATTATTATACCGAGCTAGCGCATCCTATGATATATTATAAGCGTTCACATACCGGTCGTTATTAAGTATGTGCTATAAATGGCATTTTAAATTAATTGCAGGTTCAGTTATGATGTTTAGATTACTCACGAGAAACACAACTTTCGTATCGTGCACTGAATAATTATGTCCAGTTTGAGATATACGGCGATTTTAGTTCTTTGTCAGTTATGATGTAAATTGTGCGAACAAATTTACAATTAATGAAATGTTATGTCCGTTTTGGTTTGGTATTCGCCTGTCATATATACGGCGCCATGATGTGGTGGTTTTAAAAGAAATCTCTTAAGAATGTTGCATGGTTTATTTTTGTTTATTGTGTGGTTGATGGTTTTAAATGGTTGAATTGATAGCTGTTGCACTGTATAGAGTATAAATTAATGTTTTATTAGGTAAAGAATTTTTATTCAGAGTATTCTTTTGTGCAATCAGCGTTGGCGGAACGTTGTACATATATACTTCAGGGGCGTGATAATTTTCTGTATATAATATCTAAATATTTATAAAAATTATCGTAATTCAGATATTAAAAATTTTAGTAGGTTATATTGTAAACATTACTACAGAACACGTATTTGGCGTCTTACTATGTTTTTATCTAAAAAAATGCGTTGATCTCTCCTTGAATAACCTAAATTAGCATAACGTACTGGCACCAGTCTTGGATCATACCCCAGTGTTGGGTTATTGTTTAAATGTACTAAATTAGAAATATTTGTTCATATTTGATTACTCATACTCAACCCGTGTAAAATTTCATTAAAATGTCAAGTTTTGATATCACTACATTTCAATATACATATATGTAACATATATTAGAGTGTTTTTTTTAATTTTTTCGGTCCCGCAGGCCTATGTTTTAGCTTTGGATCGAAAGTTAACTGTCCCAAAATTTCAGACTCATAGATCAAACCTGTGAACGGCGCAAACCGAGTCTTTTTCATATTTGATTAATATGGAAAAAATTACTTTTTTACTTACGCGTGAAAATCTCGTTGAAAAAAATTTTTTTTTAAATTTCTCAAGGGAATATTTTGTAGAAAATCATGCGGGACCGAAAACATAAAAATTAAAAAAATACCCTAATGTACATACAGGGTGTTCGCCAGAAATGAGTGATCATTAGAAGATTGGTTAAAAGAGAAAAGTATCAGTATTTTTTCCGGGATGAATAATGGCGGTGTCAAAAAAACAACTGAATGTCGAAATTCAGAAATATTAAAGTTATATAGAAATATAACTTTTTTTTAATGGAATATGTTATATTATTTTTATATTATTATATTATATTATATTATATATTATTTAACCTGTATATTATTAATAAATTTTATAGCTGAGAATGTTCTCTTTATAAAAGTCTTACTCATGTACAGTGGTGAAATTATAAAAGTATAAAGTTAATAGAAAATATCATAAAATAGTGCGCTACGCAGATTTAATAAAATATAAACAATTGATAAAAAATTTTAAAACAATAATTTCAGGTATTTATGCCTTATTTCGCAGATTTTTAACATTTTTGAATATTATTGATTAAAAATTAAAATTAATTTTAATAATAATATTTATCTTTACCAATAAATTCAAAAACGTTAAAAATCTTCGAAAAAATGGCAAAAATACCTGGAATTATTATTATTTTTAATTTTAATTATTTGTTTATTTAAATAAATTTGCATAGCACTCTATTTTTTGATAGTTTCTATGACTTTATTACTTGTTATATCTTATTTTATAACAATTTCACCACAATAATGTATAAGACTTTTATAAAGAGAACATTCTTAGCTGTAAAATCCAATAATAATATACAGGTTATTCTATTATAAAAAACGTTATATTTCAATATATCTCTGAAATTCGATTGTTTTTTTGAGACCGCCATTATCCATCCCGGAAAAAATAATGATTCTTTGTTCATTTAACCGATATTCTAGCTCCAATAAGTTGGCAATGATCATCCACACCCTGTATAGTACATTTTATGTATAATGTATATGTATTAAAATTAAAAATAAACGTTTTCAGTATTAGTTTAATTTAATTTAATAATAGTTTTGCAAAAATACAATATTTAATTTATTTTAAAAAAAATGAAAGAAATAAGGGGAAGAAATCATGCTTTATGATCATTAATCAATTTAGTTTTAAATGAGCTTTATTCATGCAATAATTATAAAAAACTAATTGTAAAAATATGTACGTAGGTAAGTACATTCTAATGGAATATGAATGTTTTCAAATAGAAACGTAAATAATTTAAAAAAATAATAGATTTTATCATTAAAAATAAACAGTTAATATATGAATACGAGTAAAAACTAGAATTTTGTGAAATGAATTAGCAATAATTTAGTTGATTAGTATGTATAAACATTGAACAGTGGTTCTTAAACTCGAGTCCGCGGAACCCCGGAAGTCCACTGAACTTTTGCCGGGGGTCCGTGAAACATGTTTGGCATAAATTAAAGTACTTTTACATTTCTATTTATTAATTATCTAACGACTTTCTTTGTTTTTCTATCCGGGGGAGGGAATTCCTGAAAAATGTTCAAAAGGAGGTTCCTAGACCATATAGGCTTAAGAACCGCTGACATAGAGGATAATTTTATTTTGTAATTAGTAACCACATCAAAATATAGATCATTATAAACGAAATGTCATATTTTACATATATGACACATCTAAAGGCGTGTCAAATATCTTTGTAATTTACAAACATTTTTTTAGAATAAATTAAGGAAAACTAAATAAATGTAGAAAGGCGACAATGAACGATGATTTGAATAAATAATTAGTTGAATATTTTTTGATAGAAGTATTTTAGTAGATAAATAAATAGTAATTATCTTACTCAGTAATCTATTCAAATTTTCTAATTTATATTTGATAGATTATCTACTCAAGTTCTGAAGAATTAATCAGAATATAAAGACGTTTATTTAAAAACAATTATTTTTTATTCGTATCTAAAATATTATTCAATATTAAACCGCAAATGAATATACTACGCTATTTATAATGTTGAACATGTCTGTATACCTACATACAGATACATATAAGATACATCCTATAATAAATAATCATAGATACGGGATACGATCTGATAGAAAAGTACAATGGGTGATTTATTCTAATATTGTCAATATTTTTTATCATTGTAATTGGATTTATTTGTAAATTATTTAAATGAAAATCGATCATAGCTGATTTTCTCATTAATATGTAATGATGTAACTGTACTTAAGTATAAATATGACTAGGTATATATAGTTTTTTATTATCTCAAAAATGGCATCATCAAGGGGCTAAAAGCAGTATTTTATTTTGCCACCCCCCTCTAACTCGGTAACTACTAGCTCAAAAAATCTGAATTTTTTTTGGTAACGAGGCTTTGGTGGGGCTACCAACGATAGATACTAAAGTCAACAATCATTTTAAATTTTGGAATAGGGAGAACCGTCATAAAATTGTTTATTTTTATTTTCGTATCTAGGCATGTGGGGTGTCAAAATGACCATATCTTTTTTTTCTAACTCAAAAATGGTACCTGTAAGGGGCTCTAAGCAGTAATTTATTTTGTTCACTCCCCTCTAACTCGGTAACTACTACTCAAAAAATATGAAAAAAAGTCGGTAACGAGGCTTTGGTGAGACTACCAACGACAAATACTATATATTATTATTATATTATATTATTTAAAAAATTTGGAGAAATAGAGAGGGGCGTCGTAGAATTTTTTTATTTTCATATCTAGGCATGTGAGATGTCAAAATGTAGATCTCAATTAGTAGAATATAACCCTATTTTTATATTATTTTTTAACTCAAAAATGCACCTGTGGCTCCAAATAGTCCACGTAGTACGTACTTCGGAACCCTTATAGCATTCACCCGTGTGTCTTGACCGAATTATTTAATTTAACAAAAATATCAACTAATAAATATTTATTGTTATTTTTTACGAATGATTCTATGAAATATAATCAAGAACTTATAGTGCAAATTATATATTTAAGGCCTATTAATTAATCATACAAAATTCCCAAAGTTCCATATAAAGAAATCATAATTTATATACAAGCTATAAAAATCTGTGATTCATTAAAGAAACATTCCTCAAAGCAAATACGATGGAGGAATATAAAATGATTTGATGATTTTTATTTGGTTGAATACAGACGACCCTGAAGTTTGGTGAAGTAACTAAACGTGAGAAATTTAATGCAAATAACTCTTAAATCTGCATGAGAAAAAATCATAAACCAGATCAAGAATCAGACTCTCCTGTCTGCCTTGGCAAGGTCGTTTATACAGAAAAAAGTATATCTATATATGTATTGAATTAATAATTAGCGACACTGAAATTTAATACATTAATTTATACAAACATTTACTGTTGTTTTTATTTTTAACAGTTGGCCAATACGATTAACAGATGGTGTTACTTTTTATTGTAAGCTAGATAAAAAAATAATTGCTTGTTTAATCAAACGAGAATTAAAAAACAAAGCAAATTCGATTATTTATTATGATGTGTACAAATATTTGTTCGATTAATTAAATATTGAAAATTATCTGACCATAAAATTTTATAAATTTTGCACGAGTTGTAAATGTTGCAAAAAATGTACAAGTATTTTTAGTATCTAGTTTTTCCTGTTGTAAATTACAAAAAATAAACTGTTGTAATTCTAATTTTATGTTTATGATAATTGGTAAATTATACACTATAGTTTTACTACTCGTATTTGGGTCATTTTTTTGTTAGATATTTGCTTGAAAATATTTTATATTACACATTTTTGATTTTCAAAATATTTGTTAACCTGATTTGAAATATTTTATATAAAAATTTGAGTTCGCACTGTTTATTATTAAAAATAGCTTTATTTTAATAAATATTATTAGAACGTGTACAACTAACCTATAATTTTCAATATAATAACCTTATATTGTCTCCGCGAATATAATTTTGTTTAAAAGTTAAAATAACATTATTTGTGAAGATAACTTACCAATGACGGTAACTTTGAAGTATACTTAATTTATTTTTAAATACCTCTATAAATTATTTAATAACTACCCTTTGATATCTTTGTTACGAGTATAATATAAGCTCGTTTGAATTATTTATTCGGTTTTTACATGAAAATTTTAGTTAAAGTATAAAATGCTATTATACTGGAACAGTTAACAGAAATAAATCGTAGGTACATATTTTGTATTTACAAATGTATAAAAAAAATTCTGGCATGGTCTTGTTTACTTTGTTGTTTCTTCGGTAAGTAATTAAAAAGTAAAAACATATTGTTTTTAATTAAAAATATATTTTTAATTTAAAAAATATCCTTGAAACTAAAAAATAGAATTTTATTAAAAAAATAACGCAAGATTGGTTTATTCTTATTGTAAATTAGAGTTCGCTGAGTGGCTTCGCCCGCTTGTATTTGAAAGTCGGTGAATGCTTTTGCGATCGGATACAATGAAAATTCAATCAAACTCGGTTTAGTAGTTTTCGAGTTCTGCCGGAACAAAGTGACATATATTTTAATAATCAAAATTGATTATTTGTTATTAAGTAATTAGAAAATACTTTTAAATACTGTATCTATATATATATTCATAAATATATTTTAGACTCATATGAGTGGGTAAATTTTTTGACGTTAATGACGTCTAATGTTTTACGCCAGATACAACAGGCATTTCAGAAACTTGAAGTAACGCTCTGAGATCAGTTTGCGCGCTAGTGAAAATTTATAATCAGTGTATCTCGACACTCGGTGCAGCTACCACACGGGTTTTAGTCTCAAATTATAGATCTCGATTAGATCTACGTGATAGAAAAAATAGTATAGAAGGATATGTTCTCTAAGCGGTGATGTTTTTAATTTTTGATAAAACTTTTTAAATCGAATAAAAACAAAAAAAGTAAATTTCATATTTCCACCATTTTGCTTGTAAATATTAATTAACAGTATATAAGAATTAATTATCTTTCTCTAGGGAATAACGTTTTAAGTTTTTTTATTAAATTTTTTTAAATTGAATAAAAAAAATAAAAGTAAATTTTGTATTTCCTCAATTTTGCTTGTAAATATTAATTAATTGTTTTTATGTTCGTACAAATCATAAGAAATAACTAACGATATTATACGATACTAGTCTGAGTTTTATTTAACTCCACTGCTACGTATTCACGTCATTCCCTTGACTGTGCATCCCGACACAGTCACACCCATTTTAAAAGATATTTTTGTATCAAGATATGTGGGATATGCATATTATTTTAAACAATATTTAAATCCAGCCCTACATTTAATGACTGTACAATAGAGATGCTTTAAATGGCAAATCGATAAATTAGATATTCAATAGTTTTTACATAATTATACTGTTGATATTGGCAGTGCGTACAGTAATTATATCAGTTTGAGTTTACAAATCAATAAATAATTCCAACAAGTCGATCAAGACGCCTTTTTTGGCACCGCCCCAACCTTGGTGACTTGAGACTCGTCGCTACCACGATACCGGAACTCCGTGTGTATTTGTGTGTGTATGTAAATTGATTTTGTATGTTTTTTGTAACAAGATCGCAAATATTCGATATAATGGTTAGAATTTATTAACCATGTATTATGATGGTTTAGCATAGATTTACCTTTTAAAGTACCGTGTCTTGTTTGTAATGAATGCGTGGAATGAAAAAAAATTAAGTTGTTTTCAATTTTAAAGTTTTGTGGTTGAAAAAAAAATTAGGTTCAGTTAAAATTTATAAAATATATAGTTAACTCTTACATTCTTTGATGAACGTAGTACCTATATCTAATTATAGAAGAATAAAAAATGAGTCTTATTATTGTATTTTCAGTTTATTAAACTGAATATACTGGTCTAATGATAGTTAGAGATGTAGGTATAAAGGAGAATTTATTTTTTAACAAAATATTTAATTCAATTTGAGACAACGATATTTGAATCTTGAGCATAAAAAAAAAACTTAAAAATAACAATAAAAACACTGAAAAGTATATAAAAGTAATAATAATTAAATTTAACAGTTTTAAAAAAAAGTTATTAAAATTTAGTTATTATTAAATTTAATTATTATTATATTATACTTTTCAATAGTATCTAAGTATGAAGTTCATGGTTTGTTTTTGATAAAATTTATATGGGACTACCTCGGAAGTATACTCTTTCAAACAACAAATCGTCCAAATCGGTGCATGTTTGTCGAAGCTATGCCCGGAAATCAGTGGCGTAGATAGCTTTTTGCGATGGGGGGAGGGGGAGATATGATATACAAAATTAAAAAAAATTATTATTATTATTTTTATTGAATAACCTTTGTTTTTTTTTTTACTCTTAACTTCCCAATTTTTCCTATTTACTTCTACTATTTTGTTCCTTCTAGTTTAAAAAATGTCTTGAGTTTTCTCATGGGGGGTGATTGATGATCTTAATCCTCCCCTTATCTACGCCACTGCCGGAAATACATAAAAAGTATGTATATACAGTAAAATTGAAAACCCTCTTCTTTTTTGAAGTCCGTGGTCAGATTTTGAAAGATAAATAAATAAAAAATAAACCAATTCAAATAAACAAAAAATCGTCCAAATCGTTTGTCGGAGTTATAGATAAAAAATAGATACAGACGAATTCTGTTAACAAATGATGCATTTAGTGTAATTGAAAACATTTTATTATTTATTAATAAAATTATTTTTTATTTTTCAGATATTATTTAGCTTACTAGCGCTCAGCATTTCTCAATCAGCATCACACCCGCTGTTCAATCCATACTTCAGATACTATGGATACCCTCAGTCCAGTTACTACAGCGGTATTCAACGCTTCGGCTTTCAACCCTATCCATACTTCGGTTACCACTTCTTACCATCCGTACCATTATTAGAAGAAACCTCGTACACACTCGACAGCAAGCTATCAATGGTACCAATGATGGTCGTCCCCCAAAATAAGCTCAACATGATATCCAGTGGTCACATCACGGAAATATCAAAGAAGAAACCAATGGTCACAGTCCAAACGTCAAATAATAATGTGATGCAATGTACTCCAGCAGTTAGAATAGTATTGGAAAGGCCTTTAGTAGTCTACGAATCAACATCAAGTGTTTTGTTCCCATCTGAAGTAATAGTTCTTCACGAGAACTTGAGATTACCGATACATATTGGGGCTTTGATAGTTCCAGTTGTACCAAATGTGTATATTACACCCCAGACACCTTTGTTGGTGGATGTGGTGTATGCCATACCAACTAAACCATTGGATATGCCAGCTCAGCATGATTATGTTAATAACGACGATGTTACTGTAGATGTAGATGCCCAATCTGTTGCTGTTGAAAGCAATGAGGGTAATAAGAAAGTTACCATTTTAAATTTCCCAGATAGAGTTGCAGATCCGGGCAATTTGGTATATCAGCCCACGGATGAAGAAGGAGAGCTGAGTAAGTTACCATAATTATTTATCAGAACAATTCAAACGCACACTATTTTAAATAAAATGAGAAATGACAGGGCCGTAACTACTACCGGGGCAACCGAGCATAGGGGGTCCTTGAACAAGGAGGGTATTTTTTTTACGAAATCGGATTAAAAAAAGTTTCTAGTCAAACTCATTTTGTATCAACACAGATAATTTTTCAAAACCAAAAACCCAAATTTATTAGAATTATTTTTAACGCTATCGCTAAGTACCTACATAAAAAATAGTGTCTCTCTACCATATGTTGCCCACAAGTTATTAACGAGTCAATTTTTTTTAAATGTGTTTTGTAGCCGTTTTGAATAAAATGTTGACAGAAGTTTTGTTTACATTCTTTTTAATGAAATCGACAAGGTTTAAAAAAACACTAAAACAGCCTGATCATTGGTTGTTTTAAAAAAAAAAAAATTTATGGTGTTGTTTTAATTGTTTATAAAAATATAAATAATTAAAATTTGAAAGCCTTCTCATTTTTATTCCTCTATTAACCCTCTAGTTACGGCTCTGAGAAATGATGAAGTGCATTAAGAAAATAAACCCACCTTGCAATTATTATTGCACAAAACAGAATTTTAATGCTCAAATCGAAAAATGTTATTGCTTAAAAAATTATTTTTAAGGTCACAATTTATATACTGCTCAAAGTATAAATAAAATAATGCACGATTATATAATTCCCAGTTTTACATAATTTATACACAACCAAAATTTAAAAATGTTTTTAGAGTTTTACATGAGACGGTTTAAGCAAATGTCATTAAAATTTAAGGTTATGTGAAATCTCACTGATTTTAATAATCGCAAAGTTTCCAAATAATCTTACCTAAGAGAGATGATTTTAGTCATCTATTCTGCTTACATAAAGCTAAAATAGTAACAGTATTAGACGAACGTGTTAGATTCAAATTTGGTAGTGTAAAAACCGTGGCTACAGATCTTTCATTTTTTAATGATTAAAAATGGATAGTTCAAGGATTTAAAATGTTTATATCTTAATACTAATCTAAATGCATTTAACTTGATTATTCATACGTCGTTATTTTGTATTTACAGATTTGTGATTACTTCCTACATTTTTAAATCATTATTTTAAACATATTGTATACAAGAATTTATACATACCGTGTGCTCCATTAAATTTCCCCAGGCTAATATCTCGAAAACTAAACAAGATGGTAAAAAATGTTTTAGACAAAAGTTGTAGCGTTTCGAAGGGGCATTTATTATTGCTATGAGTTTTTTTTATAGTTTATGGGATTTTATGGAGTAATTTTTTTTTTAAATGGCAACTAACCTATATTTTTCATTACAGATTCGTAATCTATGGGAAAAAATAAGTAACTTTTGTAGGAAATAAATCAATTATTTTTTTACAATTTTATGGCTTAAATTTAAAAGGTGATTGATATTAAATGATTTTTTAATCAAATCAAATCAATTTTAATAAAAAAAGACGTTTTTTTATGATAGAACACTGGTAATTTTTTCAAAATATTTTGTCAACTTTTTCATTGTTGATAAAGTTCTTCATCATTGAAAAACGAAAAAAATTCTCTTAATTCTTACAAATTTTTAATAATCCTTGTTTTAATCCTAGTACTTTTTTCCTCTTGCGATTTTAAAAAAATATTGTTTTTTAGTAAAAAATTATCGTGAAAATATTGCAAAACGTAAATGTTTTATAAAAAATGTTTCGGATTAAATATGCTATTTTTTTCGTAAATTACGAAACTGCAATAAAAATTATAGGTTACTTCTTGAAAAAAATGTTATCCCATAAATTATAAAAACCTATAGCAATAATAAAAGTCCCTCGCGAAATGCTATAACTTTGATCTTAAACATTTTTCACCATCTTACTTAGTTTCCGAGACATTGACATTGGAAAATTAAAATGGAGCACCAGATATTACGTAAATAATTATCAAATATCCAATTAAATTAACGAAATTAGAATGTAATCATGAGTAATTTCCTAGCATTTTAAAAGTAGATAAATTATAGGTGTTTAAAATATTTTTTTATTAATTTTAATGTATAATTTTATTTTAATTTCGATAATTATATATTACAATCGTTTCACGACAGCAAAACATTATTGTGGTATTTAGAAAACATGATTTTAAATTAATTTTTATGTAATAATTTTCTTTTGTGTTGTTTAAGTTGCGGTCACATATAATGTTTATGAGCTGTTTAAAAGTCAATTTAATTTACTTAATTTTTATACGAGAAAACCTAATTACTGGAGTTCTTGAAAACAAATCAAAGTACCTAATGAAAATTGCATTTATTTTTAAATAAACTATATTTATGTATTTGGTATTTAGATCTCACATTGTTGGCAACCTTGATCAGCAATTTCTTCTGCTTTAACTAAAAAAAGACTAAAAAATACATATAAACTTGGTTTCCGTGTTGCTGTCCAAGTTGTCAATTTTATTTTCTTGATATTACGACTCTCATGTCAGAATATTCTTTAGACACCGTGACAATTATATTCTGATACAAATGAAAACGCTAAAACATTTTTATAATAATGTTTCAGTTTTTGGGAATAACTCCTCCTTTAACGTTGATAACTAGCTTCAATCTTCTTTTAAAGTCATTGCAAGCGGCACGCACTGTTTCCATTGGCATTTTGTCCCAAAATTTTGAAAATAACATTATTAAATTGCTGAAAATTTGTAATCTGGGAGCTTAGACAACATATATGATCATATAAAATAATTGGAGGATTGCAATCGAGAGAGCTTCGCGGTAATTCATTTTTCATCAAAGATCAACCTAATTATCCTTACACCATGCTTGAATAATGTTTGCTGTGAAGGAAAGGGCTCCATTTTGTTGAAATCAATAATAATCATCTCCAAATAAATTTTTAACATTTGGCATGACATTTTTCTCCAAATAGTATTTTGCATTGATTTTTACGCCTATTTTAATAAAAATTAAGGGTAAATTGCCTCTTGAGTTGATGGCGCTTCAAACCATGACCGATGAAGCATTCTAAAATCTTGGAAAGTGTCTTTTGTCTTCCGGGATGTCCTCAATCCTATCATACTGGGAATTGTGGGATTGCTTCAGAACAAATAACTTCTCATTAGAAAATATAAATTCATCACCAGCGTGCCAAGCCATTTTATATCATTTCTCGACATACTTTCATGCTCGAAATTTTTATTAAAAGACTAATTTATATTGCATAATTGTCTTATAAGATTTACTAGATAACATAAAGGTACTTTTAATTGTTTTTTGGTAAAGAATGGGTTGATAAAATAACGCCAATAACGGTACATCGTCGATAAAGAGTTGTATCAAAATATAATTTTCACGGTGTAAGTGTTGTGCCATTTTAATATTTATTAAAGTAAAAATATTACTTATTTAATGATATTTGTTTTCAGTTAACCGCAACCCACCTCAAGTTGTAATTCCAGCCGGTATCGTCCAGTCGACTCAACCAGAGGCAATGGACACCCTTTTCACAAACGCAAAAGAGTCAGAACTTCTAAACGAATTAAGGGAACAAGCCAAGAAAAACCGCCTTAAATAAATTTTAAAATATATTTTCAAATTATGATTGGCGCAAGTGTAATTTAATATATTATATATAAATAATAAAATTTCATACAGTAATTATAAGTAAATTATTTTCGAACTTTTGATGCGCCGTTTTTAATAAATAAAAATCAAAAGATAATTTTCAGCAGATGTGTTTTGTGCAGTGTGTTAGAAATGTATCGTTGTAGAAATCAGAATATTTTCATTTCTTGTTTATTTATTTGTTTATTTTTTTTATTAATACATGAAATAATTGGCATAGTTTTGAAAGATATTATATTTGAATACCAAATCATATAGTATTAATATTATACTATATACTCGTAGATTTGGCGAAAAGTTTTCTATCCTTGAATGTTTAAGTTCCACAAAATTCGACTCATTTTTACTTAACTAGACGGTAAGAAAAAATGAGAAGTATAACTTACAAGCAAAAATAAATATATCTTTAATATATTTTGTTTTTAGGATTTTATTTTTCTTGCCTAAAAATATTTACTTTTATTTCGCTATAAAATTTAATGCAAGATATAGAATCCAAGAAGAACATATTTTTTTCTACTTCAAAGAGATATTTCTAATGCACTGTATATATATTGTAAGATATGCATTTTTTTCTACATGCCATTTGCGTTTTGTGACGTTTTTTATAGTAACCAATATTTGGATGTGCTGTAATTTTGTTTATATACTGCCATTTTTTATCTTAATACAATATTTTATAGTATGTTTTATACATTTTATGGTATATTATTTAATAAACAAATATAAAAAAAGTGTATTTAATTATTTTATTAAATATTTATTTTTTCCCAATATTTTACAATATGTAATATTAATATACAATATAATTAGATGTACAAGAACATCGTTTAGTAGTCATAGTAATCATTTCCGCCATATCCACCATATCCACCATATCCGCCATATCCGCCATAACCACCATTATCATAGCCTCCGTATCCTTCATAACCACCTCCAAATTCAAATCCACCATAACCACCAAAGCCTCCGGAACCATGATGGTGGTGATGGTGCTGGAATTATACAAAAATTGATAAATTAATCTGAAATATAAAATATTTATAGTCACTGAAAATCCGAAACGACTTCCAATAAGTCTATTTAACGAATATTGCCAAAACATCAATATTTGAATGTTATACTTTACATGGATTAAATGGGAGACATAAAAATGTTTTTTTCGAAACAATTAATTTTCGTATGGTAGTAAATCAACACAATTTGGACTTATCGTTGGTTAAACTGAGAATTAATGCCCGGTCTCACCGTTCAAACTTATTTCTGTTCCTTAGCTAAACGTTCCTTAGTCTTGAATTGAACCTAAATTTTACGTCGATCTCACAGGTCTGCCATATCATATTGTTAGCCCCATTCTGGGAATTTTTATTTTTGGTGTACGAGATAATTAAACCTTGGTTTATGTAAAAGAATAAAGGTAATCGTTTATGCTGTGCGTTTATGTCAATGTAATTTTGAATATAAATTGTGGATTTGTCTATTTTTTAAACGTGCTAGAAAAGCTAACATTGGAAGTTTTGTTAAAAGTAACAGTTTTAAATAGGTTAATTTTGACATATCATGAAAATGGTTTTATCTAGAATAAACTTAGCTTAAAATGTTGTAAACTATTATACCTATGATATCTGCATCATTGCCATCAATAATTTTATCAAAAATGTTTACAATATTTATTTTTGCGTACAATTTTAAAATTAAGTATCTAGAACTAAAGTATCACTTTGACTAGGACTTTTTTAAAAATAAATATAAAATATATATTTTTTACAAAGAAAAATTGCACTAAAATTGTGTTGATTGATTGCGTCTAAAAAAGGAAAATTGCCTTTAGTGTTTTCATTATATAAAAAAATAACCTTTGAATTTCCAAATATGCTTTCCTATATGCCTGTTTTGAATTGCCCAATAACTAAATAAAAATAATTATTTTTAATTAACCTTTCGAAATGGTTTCCAGTTTTAATCCAGACCTTTTTTGAAACTCGACAAACATAATTAAACGTTTCTCTGGTGATACCCAGTAAATATTTAAATAATTTAATTTAAATTTCATATTCAAAGTGGGTCTAGAATACAAAATATAATAAAATTAACGGTATGGAGAACTATACAATGCCATACATGATATTTTCCTTATATTTAAAATATTTTTAATATTAGTTCTGTAGTATCCCCAAGAACATAAAACAAAAATGTATAATAAGAATCTGAAAATTTGAATTATGTTGCATTTGTTTCCAAGGCAACGTGAATTAGTAATCTTGGGGATTCCCCAAGGTTTTAAAACTATTTATTTATTTATTGTAGTTTAATAACCTTGGGGGTTGCCATCATTCCAGATCTCCTTTCATATTGTCGAAACGAGTGATATTTGATAGCTTTTTTAGGTTTAGCAAAAAAAATCTTTTTTTTTTAATTTTTAAAATCACAACCTGTCCTGTATGTATAATTATAATTATAAATTAAATATATACGTTTAGAATGATTGTTTTCAATTATTTCCTTACAAAATAAAATATTTCTTTAAAATATACCCTTGAATAATAACTTATTGTTAGTTATTTTGTCACGTGGGTTTTTTGGGTTACCTAGTGAGGAGCGAACCTTGCTTAGAATTCGAAACGACCTAGAATAAAGTCTACCTATTTAACGAATATTGTCAAAGTATCAATATTTGATATACTTTACATGTATTAAATGGGAGACATTAATTTTCGTATCGTAGTAAATCAACAAAATTTGGTCTTATTATTGGTTACACTGAGAATTAAATCAGTCAAAATTTGATTATTATAATTAATTTATACAAATTCAAAATACTCGGTCTCCTTCAAGAATTGGTATTTTGGGTAGGTTTTAAATCGATGACAATCTTGACAAATGTTCATAATAAAACGCTACGAATTTGTATTTTGAAAAGTAAGCTGTTTGCAGAACAATTTTTAGACAGAAATTACTCAATTTGAAGGGGGCTTATTCTTTTGTATTTTTTATAGTTTTTTTTTTAATAATAAATTACCTAAGTATATCTGTATTACAATCGGAGACGGAACTTGTTTTTATGGCTCGGGTTCAAATATAAATTTTGGTTCGGGTTTGGGTTCAACATGATGCAAACTATTTGGGTTCAAAAACCGTTATTTTTTCAGGGTTCAGGTTCGGGTTCAAGTTTGTAATTTAAAGAAAATTATTTTGTTAAAAAAAAAATTATAATTAACAAACATTAAACATAAACAACATTTTCTAGAGAAGAAAAAACAAATAACAAAATAACCTATAAGCTGCGGTTAGAAAAAAACAATAAAATTACATTTTAAAGATTGAAATCTCTACTTTTCAGATTTTTTTTGCAAATTGAAATGTAATTCAGTTAAGTATGTATATCTAGAATTAAAAAAGAAAGTAAAAAATATGTAAATTTTAGTAGTGGACTTGGTAACTCATATCATACCATAAAATTCAAACAGATTTTCAGTATTAGTACATTTTATAATCTCATATCATAATCAATCATTGGAGAAAAATATTAAAAATAATTTATTGAACCTGAAAATATATGGTTATTGGTTATCCATGAAAAGGTTCGGATTCAGGTTCAGTCTCGTTTACTTTGAAATATAGCGGTTCGGTTTAGGTTCAGGTTAATGAAAAATACAGGGTTTTGCGGGTTTCGGGTTCGGGTTCAGGTTCAAATCCCTGATTTTAATATTTAAAAACACTTACTTGTGGAGCAGCCAATGCAAAAACTACCAATAATACAAATACAATAACTTTAGTGAAAGTAAACATTTTGCAAAATATGTTTCGGTTGTTTTTGAAAATAATTTCCCAACTGAAACTAATATCAAGTTTTTTGTATGTTTATATATATATTTCTTCAATGTCATTGCCTCTTGTCTTTTCCATTTCATATACGAGGAAGTTCTTTAACCTTGGAGTTTTCCAATATTTATCTTTATTTTTTAGCATTAAAACACAAAATGTTATTGTTCAAATTATTTTTAATTTCACAATTTTTGCTTTTTATAATGCTCAAAACGTTAAATGTTACTCAAAAACAATAAATTGTAAGCGTATAAAATAATATACGCTTAAATACTACCCATTATGTAAATAGTCTAACCTAGAAGAGATGACTTTTGTCATCTGCTTTGATATAAAACTAAAATATATACGGTAATATAAAAACTTGGCTATAGTTATTTCATTTAGATTAATAAATATGGATAGTTCAAGGATATAAAATTTGTATCTCTTAATAATTATCTAAATACATTTAAATTGATTATTCATACGTCACTATTTTGTTTTTAAAGTTATGTGATTACTTCCTACATTTTTGTATACAAGCATTATACATATATATATGAGCATTTTCAGGGCGCACGTATGTCACCGATTTTGCTCGCAATTTTTTTTCTCAAAGTACATATCAAAAAAACATGTTTCCCAAAATCTTTTCCCCCCGCCCCCTTTTTTGGCCGAATTACGATTTTTTAAACTTTTGAAATCGAGCGAAATTAGACTTTTTTCGATAGTACCTTATTTTTCAAAATGTCCCTTATTATGCATGTTATAGGGCTCATTTTCTTCGTTTTTTGTTGATCTTTCATTTGAAATCAGTTTCAGAGCCGAATATTCAATTTTGGCCGAATGCGGTACCAAAACATTAAGTTTGACTTTTTGTAAAAATAGTCGATTTTGAAATTGCCGCCAAATATTTTGGTTGAAACCAAAATATTTCCGGTATAGACCATTTTATTCTATTTTTTATGTAGTTTCCAAATATTTATACATTTTTTAATTTGTTCAAAAACTTTTAAAGTTACACTTGTTTTTAGATGTCTTATTTTCGAAAAAACGCTATATTCACACCATTAAAACTTTTTTCTCTATACTTCAAATTGCACCAAATTTTGGCAAAAGTTTCCTTCCTTTATCCTTAAAACAACCTTCAAAAAATATTTTTTCATATTGAGCTCCTAAGTGAGATATAATTTTTCAAAAACACCTAATTACTCGTGTATTAAAGTTAAGAATTTACGGGAATTTTCAGTGTTTCTGAAATATCGGGGCTCCTGATAATCGAATAAAAAATATACCACTTAATTCGTTATAAAATTCCCTATAAATCTGTATAAGTTTAATTTTTGTAGATTAATTAAAAAACCTATAAAAAAATAAAAGCCGAGCGAGAGCAAGCGAGCCAGTCTTAAAAATCGTACATATTAAACAACAAAGTTATGAGACGCTATTCATTACATTTAAAGTTGTTATTAAATAAATACGAAATCGATGTACAAAGTTTTTATTTATTTGTAGGTTTTGTAATTAATCTAAAAAAATTAAACTTATGCAGATTTATAGGGAATTTCATAACGAATTAAGTGGTGTATTTTTTATTCGATTATCAGGAGCCCCGATATTTCAGAAACACTGAAAATTCCTGTAAATTCTTAACTTTAATACACGAGTAATTAGGTGTTTTTGAAAAATTATATCTCACTTAGGAGCTCAAAATGAAAAAATGTTTTTTGAGGGTTATTTTAAGGATAAAGGAAGGAAACTTTTGCCAAAATTTGGTGCAATTTGGAGTATAGAGAAAAAAGTTTTAATTGTGTGAATATAGCGTTTTTTCGAAAATAAGACATCTAAAAACAAGTGTAACTTTAAAAGTTTTTGAACAAATTAAAAAATGTATAAATATTTGGAAACTACATAAAAAATAGAATAAAATAACCTATACCGGAAATATTTTGGTTGAAACTAAAACATTTGGCGGCAATTTCAAAATCGACTATTTTTACAAAAAATCAAACTTAATGTTTTGGTACCGCATTCGGCCAAAATTAAATATTCGGCTCTGAAACTGTTTTCAAATGAAAGATCAACAAAAAACGAAGAAAATGAGCCCTATAACATGCATAATAAGGGACATTTTGAAAAATAAGGTACTATCGAAAAAAGTCTAATTTCGCTCGATTTCAAAAGTATAAAAAATCGTAATTCGGCCAAAAAAGGGGGCGGAGGGAAAAGATTTTGGGAAACATGTTTTTTTGATATGTACTTTGAGAAAGAAAATTGCGAGCAAAATCGGTGACATACGTGCGCCCTGTTTTTTAAAAAACTACTGGAAATGCTCATATTATATACATATATACGGTAAATAAATATGAAATATCCAATTAAATTAACAAACTTAGAATGTAATCATGAGTAATTTTCTAGCATATTAAAAGTAGATAAATTATGGGTCTTTAAAGAACCCTTATAGTTTCGCTCTGTCTATCCGTCCGTCCATCTGTCTATATTAATTTTATACCGATTAAGATAAAATTTGGTATACCTACTGACGTAGATTGATAATCCAAAAGTAAAGCGATGAGATTTAAAAAAAACATTTTTTTTGATCCCCTTCTAATAGACTGACAAGTAAGTATATTCAATTTATTTTCACTTATTATATTAAGTCGGGTGTTAGGTCTCTTAAAATGCAACAAAATTTTTTTTAGGAACTTTTGATTTTAATACTTTAGTTACGATATATTTGCGTTCCAAGTCGTAATCAAATCCTCCCCCCTGTTTTCCAAACTATTGATATAAAAAATCTGAAAAAAATCGAGAGTTAGTACTTTCATTGAAAATTATAAAGAACACTGTAAAAAAATTTTTGGGTCCCCTCCCATAGACTGAAAAGTGTACTGTTTTTTCCTACTTACTCTATTGAGTAGGGTATCTTTAGATAGGTCTTCTAAAATGCTACTAAAAATTGTATATGACCTTTTGATTTTAACCCTTGAGTCACTAAACTATCATTTCAAAAAATCTGAAAAAATTCCAGAATGTAGCTTTTAATTAGTACTTTCACTGAAAATTATAACGAATACTGCAAAAGTAGTTTATGAAAAATTTAAAATAACTATTTTTATAAATCGTAGTGAAAATGACTGCGAAACCCTATCATGTGCGTGCTTAACATTTTTTTATAATTTTGATAACAGTATATGTGTTGTTATTTTAACTCATGAAGAGTTTTTATCTCACTGTAAAGATTTAGCTATGATGAAATCAGAAAATACATAATAAAAATAAAATTATTTTATTAAAATGGTTTTGTACAAATTGAAAGAAGTATGAATTATATAATTTAAATGACACATATGTAATTAGATGTATAAGAATTTGGGTTAGTAGTCATAGTCGTAATCATCTCCATATCCACCATATCCACCATAACCGTAGCCTCCGTATGCTCCATACCCTCCGCCATATCCATATCCACCATATCCACCATAGCCTCCATGTCCATAACCGTGGCCGTATCTACCATGATGGTGATGGTGCTAAAAATTATATAAACATAATTAATCTTAAATATAAAATATTTAAGTCACTAATCCCCGGTTTCACCGCTCAAACTTATTTCTGTTCCTTAGCTAAGTGTTTCTAAACCTAAATTTTACGTCGATCTCACAGGTTTGTTTTATCATATAGTTAGCCAAATGTCCCTTTAGGAGGTTGGGTAGTTATGTAAGTTGAAATTTCTTACAATTGTTTAAACACTCAAAAAATAAGAAACTATTATCTAAAATATTTTTTAATCTGATTCATTTTTTAGTTTTAGTAAATTAATGTTTTGAATGCGAATTTCATTTTGAAATAAAATAATTTAGAGAGCGAAAAAGTACAACATAAGTCACAAGTGTGGGAAGCATTTTTTAAAACTATTTTTCTTATTATTAAAATTAAATCATCTATCGCGCAACGCGATTCGGGCCCCTACTTTAAATAAAGCAAAATCTACTGAAATATAGATTACTTATATTATATATTATAGAACTAATAATAAGGTTTCCCCGAGTAATTTAAATAACTAAAAAGTTTTGAAAATAATGCAAACCGAAACAAGGAAATTATATCTATAGTAAATGTATGTATTAATGAACATACATATGTATAATAATATATTTAAAAACACTTACACGTGGAACAGCCAATGCAAAAACTACCAATGACACAAACACAAGAACTTTTGTGAAGGCAAACATTTTGCAAAACAAGCTTCTGTTGTTTTTGTAAGCAATCTCAAAACTGACTGCAAAATTTAGTTTTTTGTGTGTTTATATACATTTCTTTAATTGAATTGGCTACTGTTGTAATGGAGGGATAAAAAATAATAATAAATATTGTTTTTCTATTACTTTGTCTCTTTTCTTTTCCATTTCTTATAGGAGGAAGTTCTTTAACCTCGGAGTTTTCCTATGTTTTATCTGAAGTTTTTAACAATGTGAATTACCTTGGAATGACATCCAATTGTAATATTATGTTTCGTATATTGTGCATTTGATGGAGACAGTTATTAACCTTGCAGGAAGCATACGTGAAAATTATATAATTCAGGTAGGTATAATTGTATATATTTTTAATAAAAGAAGTATTATCATGACTAGCTTATAAATAAAAATTGTATTTTACATTGCATGTTCTTTTTTTGTTTATCATAGATTATGAACATTATTTTTCTGAAGTACGACATCACATAGAAAAATGAAGGAGTTAGCATTGCTTCTTCGCAATATCGAAGATACGATAAGCTTTGTGATCGTTTTAAAATGAGACAAAAAAATTGTTCTCTGATTGCAAAATTTTAAATTGATCTTTCCGTTTTAGGTCAAGACAAACACTTTTCGTTCCGTGTCTGTCTGTCTGTCTGTGTGTCTGAAACCGATATTAACGAAACTTGGTTGGATGGTTGGAACTGACTTGAGGACAGTTCCATTTTAAAATCATCAAAATCGTGCCAAAGGGAGAGAGGTGACATCCCAACATATTAATTTTCTTAAGAACGACACATGTTACGTGACAATTTTATTGAATATTTTTTGTAAAGCATTCTATTTCCTTACAAATATTTATCTCACTTTGCTTCATTTAGACGTTTGCACAAATTTAGATTTAGATTGAAATTGTCAAAAAATTAAAAATATACGAAAAAATAATCAGGTATTGTATAAAAACTAAATGGTTTTTAACCAATGTCAGGCAATTTATCTGAACACTATTGGTTTTTATTTAAATTGTTCAATAATTAATTACCTTTGGTGAATTTAGCACGAGGAAGCACTGTGCATTTACATGACAGATGTTTTTTTAAATAAAATTAATGATTATACTGTTAATTTAATGTTTATAATCACCTCTACAGAAATTATTTAACTTATTTTTTTATTAGGTATAACTTTTATGTACTACCTGCAATACAAAAAGTATAATATTTATATCTATTGCAAAAAATTGTCAAAAATATGTAGGTAAATATACATAACGGTTTTTTAATTGAATTAAATAAATATATCTATTGTAAACAAAACTTTTTAAATGCTCACTCTACCATAAATTGTAAAGAACAAAAAACTTTATAACAGTTAATTTGTATTGTATAATATTGTAATGCATGATGAACGGAAGATGAGTGCAAAAAAAACACGTATATAAATAATTAATTTTTTATTATGTACATAAATATTTGTAAGTAAAATAATTAAGCCTATTTAAATATAATATAATTTTTTTTTCTAAATCTCTGTATTTATGTTTATATTTACATTTTACATAGGTAGATACATATGTTTTTATAATATATTATATTTTATATATATTATATAATATATTCTGGTCAATATATCTATAAAGGTATAATATATTTTACTAAAATTATCACAAATATATGGCACTAGATTTTGTTCCTGTTTAATCCTATTTTTTTTAAGAAGTAGAAGAGTCAGGGTTGTCCAAAAGATGTCGTGATTTTAAATGTCTTTCTAGATCACGTCTTCTAACCAAAACTTTTCCACAGAGTTCACATCTAAAATAAATATTAAATTTAGTTAGTATTGGATAATAAATTTTTCACAAAACTAATTCAGCATGTTATTTTGTATAGTCGTACAACTAATTACATAAAATGGACAAACTATTATTGTAGAGAATAATCGAATTAGATGGATATCTTATTTAATATAACTCTAAAAAACAACAATAAGAATGGGAGGTCTATTTTGCATTATAGTTAAATTCTCCTAGTTACACTACTGTGTCTACATGATTAGCAACGTACTTGTAAGGCGTTTCTCCTTCAGCATGAAGTCTAACATGTTTGTTTAAATTGCTGGGATCACCAAAGGGCCTTAGACAGAATTTACACTTGAGTGGTTTGAACCCGGTGTGAGTTCTGATATGTATCTTAAGACCATATTTTCTTGAATAGATCTTTCCACAATAGATACACAAGTGACCTTGTTTGGATTTCCCAAGGTTACTAACGAGTGTTTCCATTTGAGCTGCTTGAGACAAACTGACATCGGTCGATGGAAAGTTCGGTCGTAGAAGAATTTCATTTGTTTCTGCCCGAAAACAATCAAAGTGTGGTAATCCAATTGTATTGTTGTTAAACCTTGGGCAGGATTTTGAACTGTAGGGACGAAACGCGGAACTATATGGTCTTGCAGGTTCACTTGTTGGACGAAGTAATGATGGTGAATTAGATATCATGTTTCTTGATTCTTCTTGTAATGTTATGTTGTTAACAGATGAAGATCTTTCTTGTTTGATATCTTGTTCAATTGTTTTTGATATCCGTTCAGGTGCTTCGATTTTTGTTAAAGATAATTCAAAATTAAAACTGTTTGATTTTGTTAAATTTAGAGGCGATAAATTTAATTCATCTTCGGAATATTTTAATGTTTTCTGTAAGTTTCTCCATAGTTGGGAAATACTGTATCGACCACAATCTAATGTAAGATGCAGCTTGAGTGGATTTGGATATTCAAAATTAGTTGAACATTTGTGACATACATATCTTTTTTGACCTAAAATAATAAAAAATAATAAGTTTAATAATTCTGTTACAATGTCAAATAATTTTATTTTACCTTGGATATTAGCTGGAGTTAAAAAAGCCATTTGTATTAAGGCCAAAATTTTCTCAGAGAACCATAAGATTATTTCTTGACCTTTATGTATTTGTTTCACAGTTTTTAAAATAATCCACGAGTTTTCTAAGTCAACTTGAGTATTGTAGCTATGACAATCATTTGCTAGTTTTATATTCTGAATAATCGTACATATTTTTATGTTTGTTGTTTTTATCACAAGCTTTGAATTAGGATTCAACGATAGAATATTCTACAATAAAAACATACCATTTTTAAATTTAAATAATTGATATATAAAAATTTAAAATAAATACCTGCTCATTATTTTTCAATCCTGAATTTTTAATTACATCTCCAATTTCAAACTTCTCTGAAATAGATCCAACTGGAATATCACAATCAGCAACCAAAGAACTTTTATTTAATTGTAAATTATTCAACAAACTTGTTGGCTCTTGAAGAGGAAACGTACTTAAAGGAAAATGGTGAGGAATTATAGGAAACATTTTCAACATCAATTTAAAAAAACACACTACAAAAACACAAACTAACTCCCGATGAGTTAATTCCTATCCCGCTAGGAAGTAAATGTTAAAATGAGCTCCTGCCAAACATCCCTTCAGATTTAAATACATATTTACAACAATACATGCGGGGTTGTGATTGTACATTTAAATCTTATCGAGTAGTAGTTACCTTAACAGAGAGGGATGGGAGTTAGAGGGTGGTACAGAGTTTGACAGAGATATGTTGATGCAACCTGCAGCATCGCCGGCTCAGATAAATCTACCATATCTAGAGGGTGGCGATTGGTGAATGATATTAAATTATCCATTGTTGGGGTTGGAGCCCCTCCCATTGCTCCGGCAAGTGTATATCGGTAACATATGCTTTTGACAAGTGAGCTTTCGAGAGACTTGTAATGAACTTAATGAAACTTAGTTTTTATATTAATTTTCTATTGTTCATATTTGGTGGTCCATATAAAATTAGAATACTTAAAGGCATAGTATATATTATTAAAAAATATATTGTTAATGATCATTAGATTATTTTTGATTTTTATAAAAAAATGTGTTTTAATTTGTACCTATATTTTTAACTGATTGAATTAATTGAAGTACGACGGCTAAAATATGTGGCTTTTACAAAGAATACAAAAATAATTATATTAATGATATACAAGTTGTTCGCCTGAATCGAGTGATCATTGCTAACTTTGTTAATATTGGAGCTAAAAGGTCGGTTAAATGGATAAATTATCAGTATTTTTTCCGGGATGAATAATGGCGGTTTCAAAAAAACAATTGAATGTTGAATTTCAGAGATATATTGAAATATAACTTTTTTTAAATTGTAGAATAACTTGTATATTATTAATAGATTGTATAGCTGAGAATGTTCTCTTTATTAAAGTTGCATGGTGGTAAAATGGATAGAAAACAAGCTATAGCAAGTATACAATTAATAGAAAATATGGAAAAATAGTGTGCTATGCAGATTTCATTAAATACAAAAAATTGATTAAAATTTATGTAAATATATGTATATGCCTTATTTCGCAGATGTTTAACGTTTTTAAGTATTATTGATAAAAAATAATAATTAATTGTAAAAATAATATTTTTCTTTATCAACAAAATTCAAGAACGTTAAAAATCTTCGAAAAAATGACAAAAATACCTGAAATTATCGTTTTAAAAATTTTAATCATTTGTTTTATTTAATTTAATTTGCCTAGCACACTATGTTTTGACATTTTATATTAATTAATTACTTGTTATATCTTATTTTATAAAATGTTTACCACCATTCATGTATGACTTTTATAAAGGGAACATTCTTAGCTATAAAATTCAATAATAATATACAGAGTATTCGACCCTGATATGTGTGAGGAAGAACTAATACATACTTTAATTTTTATGTATTAATCTCCACTTATTTCAGAATACAGTCAGATTACTATACATATGTTTGTAAATATCTATTTGTGAATAATATTATTGAGTGACTTTTGGCCACAGTTAAACACTTATTTACAGCGTTGGGCAGCCGGCTGCCACGCGTAACGCACGTGCTGTTTAACAATCGTTGAAAGCATCAGGTTTCGGGCTAATAATTTTATTAATGTGTATACTATGTAGTATACGTCAAGTTTTTGAGCTATTTATAACAAAATATATCAATATTTTGTTTTATTAGTGTTTTTTAGGGTTCCGAAGAAACCCTATTAATCTCACTTTTTTATTTTGATTAAATAAGTATAATGTATTGTTTATTCCGATCAATTACCAATTATGTATAATAAAAAACTGTTTGACAGAGAGAGCTATTTATTTCGTTTAAAGAAGAGAGGGTCATTTAAATTATTCCGGGCTATATTACAAAAATACCTCGATGTATTGGACAAAAATATTTTTTTCATTTTGAACGAAGGAAGAAAAAATATATAGGTACAGAATTCCCGTTTTATCATATAAATGATTTTTTTTATTTTTCTTAAAATTTACAATCTGTCATTTACATTTAGTAAATTGATTTCTTGTATGATAATTTGCGGAGAGCATTTGATTGATTATTCTCCTTTTTATACAGATTTAATTTAAAATAATAATAATATTACAACTATCTATAATTTAATTAAATTATAATCAATCAAGTATAAGTATTTGAAAGATTAAATCTTTTGAGTTTTCTTAATTTATGATTTTGGTGTGATCATTTTTAACTAATTTATTTAGATTTAGATGTTTTAAAATTTTGTTTTCATATTTCACACTGTTGTTTTAAATCTCATCTTAAAATACATACTTGAAATGTTGTCTTTTTAGGGTTCCGTAGAAAAATAGGAACCTTTATAGTTTCGCTCTGTCCGTTCGTCCGTTCGGTTGTCTATATAAATTTTATATCTATTAAGATGAAATTTGGTATACAGACGTAGATTGATAACCCAAAAACAGAAATGATGAGATTTAAAAAAAAATTTTTTTGGACCCCCTTCCCGTAGACTAAAAAGTATATTCAACATTTTTTTTTCACTTTTCCCATTGAGTGGGGTGTCCTAAAATGCAACATAAAATGTTTTAGGACCTTTTGATTTTAACCCTTCAGTCACGATATACATATTTGCGTTCAAAGTCGTTATCAGAGCGTCCCCCCCCCTCTATTTTCTAAACTATTGATTCAATTTTTTTTTAAATCGAGAATGTAGCTTTTAATTAGTATTTTCACTAAAAATTATAATAATTAGACCCCCTTCCCATATACTGAAAAGTGTACTAACATTTTTTTACTTACCCCATTGAGTGAGATATCTTGAGATAGGTATCCTAAAATGCAACAAAAAATGTTATATGATCTTTTGATTTTAACCTTTCAGTCACAATATATTTACTTTTCAATATCATTATCAGAGCGTCTCCCCTTTTATTTCTAAACTATCAATTAAAAAAATCTGAAAAAATTCCAGAATATAGGTTTTAATTAGTACTTTCAATGAAAATTATAAAGAAGACTAGCAAACATTTTGAAATAAGTGTTTTTTTATAAATCGTAGTGAGGATGACTACGGAACCCTATCATGTGCGTGCCCAACACGCACTTGGCCTTTTTATTTGAAGATAGTGCGTAAAATTTTATTAAATTTGAGTATTATATAATTTTAACTTCAACTTGAAAAATCATTCATGCAGACCCCCACAAACTAAACATATAATAAAATTAATTGGGTACAGTTTAATCAATCTACAAAATAAACACATTCATTGATAACAAAGCGGGTGATCAGTAGATGTACTATCGCAAAGATCTGCAATGGTGATATCGGTAAAGCAAGTGTTCACGTTCTCAACACTCGAGGGTTCACTGATGTGTAGATTCAAGCACTTGATACCACCCCGTCGGTCAACGGCAGATGTACGCGCGTTGGGAATGGTCAGGTGCAACTAGAAAGCTATGTCAATACACCGCGCTTTGAAGTTAGTATGGAGCTAGGCTTTTGATTTCAGTTGGGATAGTTTTGTTGTGGAGTATATTTAGTTTTGCTTCCTCGCAATATCGAAGATTTATGATCGTTTCAGATTGAGAGAAATTTTTTTTCAAAATTTAAAATTTATCTTTCCGTTTCACGTCAAGACAAACACTTATCGTTCCGTGTCTGTCTGTATGTCATTGTCACACGTATGAACCACTGAACCGATATTGTTGAAACTTGGTCGGATGGTTGGGTATGGGTTGAAGACGGTCCAATTTCAAAATCATCAAAATCGTGTGTAAGGGGGAGGGGTGACATCCCAAAAAATTTATTTTTTCAAGATATCTTAAGAACGACACATGTTACGTGAAAATTTTATAGAATATTTTTTGTAGAGCATTAAATTTCCTATAATACCCGAGTTAATATCTACAAAATCATAGTGAATTAAAATATTCAACATGCCCACCCAATATGCCCACAACACACGGTTCACAGCGAATTGCTTTTTTCCTACTTCATATTTGCACAAAATATCTACAATTTATACAACTAAACCTACTCTATCCATTAGTGAAAACCGAAATAAAATCCATTCAGTATATAGCTCCTAGACAAGGAAAGATCTAGGACACATAACACATTACCAAGCGTTGTTACCATATCGCTCCGCGAGTCATTGGCGTATCATTTAGATTTTAAAATAAATACCAATTTTTTTGAATTATAAAATTAATTAATACATGTTTTATATTGTCTTTAAAAAATTTTCAGTGATAATTGATTAACAGAGAAACGTCTATTTGGAACTATCATCTCTTATACATACCAAATTCAATTATAAATTAAAGCATATTTGCATATTATAAATTTTCAACTGACGCTTCTGAGATAATATGCATGGAAATGGTGAAACTGACGTTTAAGAAAAGATGGCCGCTGTATAATTTTGGTAGCATTGGTTGTTATGTATCCATAGTGATTCCTAATCTAAGGCTGTAACATCTTAGAAACAAAACACGACTTAAAGATTATTTTAGTCTTTTGATGTTAAATCTTAGATTTTCATAAAATATTAATAGTCACGATACTGCACAGAAAAATGATCTAACTATTGGTTAAAACCGCATTGAAATCGGTTCAGTAATTCCCGAGTCTATAAGCCTCATACAAGCGAACATTCATTTTGAGTCTCATTAGCTTCTTTCTAAATATTGGTTCTTGAAATTTTGTTAACTGATATTTCTACTGTGTGTCCCAGTTCTAGTATTGAAACGGTAAAAAATCTCAAAGAAGTTAGGTTTCTGGTAAAAATTGTTTCAGGGTTTAAAAAATTTAAGTATATTTTTAATAGTTAATAGTTTTTACATGTTAGATATATTTTACTTACAGTATGAGTAAAGAAGAACAATCGATTTTTGTGGTAAACAGTAATGTGATAACATAAATTTTTGGTTATGGATGTTTCCTATTTCGTTTTATTTACAATATATCGTGATTTTTTTACTGACAGGAACTCCGAGGGGGTAAATCTGAACCACACGTATTAAATAACACTTGTTTGCGGACACGCTTCAGCCCTTATATTAAATTATCATTATTTTGATACACCCTTCCATTGTTCGGATCACCCCATTTTATTTAACCACCGAGGTTACCTTACAGCATCAAAAATACGTATACCAATATAGAAAAAGAGGATTTTATAGTAACTATATATGTCTGTATAGTGTTCTCTCTATTTGCAGCTGTGATTTAAATGTGTATGGTTGATTGAATCTTCAATGGTTTAATTCTAATTTTAATTCGGATGTATTTTTGTTAGTTAATAATGTCATTTCAAGTATACTTAATACGAGATCAGAAGATGGTATTTTATAACTATATAGGTATACGTGGTTAGGTCTGGTTTATTTGAATATATATAAAGTAAATTATTTTTATTATAAACTAGCTGTGCCCGCGGCTTCGCTCGCGTGGACTACGGAATTATTGTTTAGGATTATTGAAAAATATAGTTGAATTGAACAAACACGATTAGTTATTACTGTAATAATAACTAAGCAACACCTAAAATTTCTAACAAAAACGAATCAGAACAAAAAGTACACATAATTTTTGTCCTATTTAAATTTAAAAGTTAATTATTGAAAACAAAATAAACAATTGATGATCAAAAGACAACGGTCGAGCCGAGGGAGTCCGATTCTACACAATTCTTTATTACATTATTTTGTTTAATATTTAACGGTTTTGCAAAAGAGCGTGCTGGCGGTAAATTTTTTTCCAACTTGATTTACTATTATCGTCACTGCTTATTCGTTATGTTACCTAACGTAACGTAAAAATACACACGTAAATCGGATAAGTGGTTCTAGAGTTATAAGCGCACTAACGAATATACAGACAGATAGATGTACGTTGAGCTTTGTATATATTAATATAAGGTTAATATTCTTAAAAAACATTTAAAATGCCATGAGAAGATTATTTTGTAATAAAATTACAATATATTTCATTGATAAAATAAATGCATTTTTATTAACTTATTTTTCGAATTAATTAAAATATCAAAATAAAATTCACTTAATGAAGGCTATCATTGAATAAAAAATAAATACAGTATCCTGATGATTATCAGTTAAAATTGGTTTGTGATCATTATTTTTACCAGTTTTCAATTAATTTTCTTTCTTTTTAATAATCAGGTTTAGTGAATCTGAAATGAGCAAGTTGAATTATAATTATTGTACACAGTTCCATTAAAAATAAGATTTATCATTTCCAGTGAGTTAATGACCATTTATTTACGTTCTTTCGTTATAATAAAGACATCATCTACTGGCATTAAACTGTTAATATATTGACAAACAGGCCGTGATAATTTATCAGAATTAAAAATTTATAATCTGTATGATTTATTGTGTTTTATATCGATATTTTTTTCTATCCAGGGAAGTAATTAATTATATTGCGATAGCATTTTTCAACACTACCAATATATTTATTTTTTTTCAGATTTTAATACAGCACAGATGTGGGTAGCCCCCGGCTTGCGAAACTATTGTATCCAGTCCGCGTTAGAAATTAATAAATATTAACGTTGTAAGTTGATGTATCCAACTTATTATTATTTTAATTTGTCTACATTTTATAATATCTATCTGCATTCAAAATATTTTCAAAATGGAAATTTCAAAGCGATTGCTGTGTGATATATTATTTTTATTGATACCTACAATGAACGAATATAAATTACATATTTCTGACAATATAAATTAATCTTCTAGACTTTTAGGTATAAGGTAGATTAATAAAAACTAATGTCGCTTATGGTCGAAATTCGACCAATATTTTACCTGCCTTAACGGCAACATTCACACATAAATGTTTTTATGTGCACATCTATGGCACAGTACCTTTCGAATGATATTAGTTTCATTCACCTTTTTTCGATGTTCACGTATTAATATATATGTAGATTAGGGTGTTTTTTGTTTTAATTTTTTGGTCCCATTGGCCTATGTTTTACCTTTGGATCAAAAGTCGAGTCTTTTTCCCATTTGCTTAACATGGGAAAAATTATTTTTTTACTTATGCGTGAATAGCTCGTTGAAATATGTATTTATTTTAATTTCGCACAGCAGCATATTATAAAGAATTAAATATCCTATACAAAAAAGATCCCAAGTGCTCAATTCATAGATCCAGTATTTTTAAATATACATATGTTCGTTTAAACATTATCATAACAAGTAAAATCCATTTTTAGGTTTCCGTAGAAAACTAGGAAACCTTATAGTTTCGCCATGTCCGTCCTCAAAAATTTTAAGCCGATTAAGATGAAATTTGGTATACGGATGGAGACTGATAACACAAAAACAGAAATGATAAGATTTTTATAAAAAAATTTTTTTTGGGCCCCCTTTCCATAGACTGAAAAGTGAACTCACATTTTTTTTCACTTACCCCATTGAGTGGGATGTCATTAGATAGGTCTCCTAAAATGCAACAAAAAATGTTATTTGATCTTTTGATTTTAACCCTTCAGTCACGATATATTTGCATTTAAATGTCGTTATCAGAGCGTCCCCCCCACCCTAATTTCTAAACTATCTATTCAAAAAATCTGAAAAAAATTCAGAATGTAGCTTTTAATTAGTACTTCCACTGAAAATTATAACGAACACTGTAGCTAAAAAAATTGAAATAACTCTTGTTTATAAATCGTAATGACTACGGAAACTTATCATGTGCGTGCCCAACACGCACTTTGCCGTTTTATTTTTTGATAATTTTAAAACAAACATATCTTAAAAATTACTGGATTTATGAATTGAGCACTTAATTCTCTACAAAATATTGATCTGAGAAACTAAAAAAAATTCAATGAGCTATTTACGTGTAAGTAAAAAAGTAATTTTTCCCATGTTGATCAAATGGGAAAAAGACTCGGTTTGCGCCGGTCACAGGTTTGATCTACGAGACTAAAAATTTTGGGACAGTTAACTTTTGATCCAAAGCTAAAACATAGGCCAATGGGACCGAAAAAATAATACCCTAATATAAATTTAGGGTGTTTTTTAAATTTATTTTTATTTTTATTTTTTCGGTCCCGCAGGCCTATGTTTTAGCTTTGGGTCAAAAGTTAACTGTCCCAAAATTTCAGACTCATAGATCAAACCTGTGGACGGCGCAAACCGAATGTTTTTCCCATTTGATTAACATGGGAAAAGTTACTTTTTTAAATTATTTATTTTAATTTCTTACAGCAGCATTAAATTTCTTACAAAAGATCCCACGTCCTAAATTCAAAGATCGAATATATTTAAAGATATGTTCGTTTAAACATAAAAAATAAAATGCAATTTTTATGATAATTTTTAAACAAACATTTCAAAATTTATTGGATTTATGAATTGAGTACTTAATTCTTTTCGGTTTGCGCCGTCCACAGATTTGATCTACGAGTCTGAAATTTTGGGACAATTAACTTTTGATCCAAAGCTAAAACATAGGCCAATGGGACCGAAAAAAAAACCACCATAATATAAATATACCAAATGCAACACTCATCATCCGGACCAAAGCTTACACCAAAATGCATCTGTAGATGTATCATCTAATGGTGCATATATATGTACACACAGGCGTAATGTATGTTGACGGGTGATGGGGGGTTGGTTATGTACGCAGCTGCAAAGGTTAGTCACGGTTACACCACCGAGCGCTGCGCCACCCCGGGTAATGCAGGTTATTATTTTAATATTTCGAGGGGATTTATATGACGCGACTACGGCTTATGTTAATTGTTCCGTAATCGGAACCGAAGCGACGACAACACTTGCAATAAACTGATCTGTTTTGTATTGGGTTTGAATGATATATAACTGGTCGGGGTGAAATTATGTTACTCTGTCGTACTTAGGTAAAAGGCAGTAAACTTCTATTACTGCCTTTTAGTAATTTTGATGCTATAAGGTTTTTTACATATTAGTGATAAAATTAATCATAAATTAATTTTTTAAGTTTATTGAATATATCAATTTAGTTACTTTTCCTGAATATAAAAGCAGGAAAATCATTTTTCAACATAAAAAAGCAGTAACTTTTAAACTATAATGCTTTTATCCACTGAAAAATATACGTACAATATTCACAATTATTCCAAGTTCTTATAATTTCAAAAAGACAGTTTTCAAAAATTATCTACATACTTCAAATAAATAATACAGTAAATTGTTTTATTTTATTTTTTTTTTCATTGTAATAATTCTTTAATCACTTTATAATTACCAAATGTCATAAAAATTAATTTTTCGTTATGTGTTCAACAAAGATAAATAAATGTTATTTAATATATATTTAAGACTTTGTAATTCAATACTCATTAGACAAAGATTATTGTATTATTAATTTTTATTTTGATCTCAGTAAAATACATTGAAATAAAATTGAATTTTTATTCTGCATTACTGCGTTTTACCTCTGACAAAAAAACTATTTAAATTATAAATTTAACAGTAGAAAAAATCAGTAGTTCTGTTTTACAGAGTACAAAGGCAGTAAACCATATCTTACTGCTTTTAAATTTCCAGAAATAAAAGACAGTAATTCACTCAATTTAGTCATGTAACTTTATCATTGGTCGCAGAATAAATTTTATGAAATTTTTTTTATTAATTTCCGTTTAAAAAATCAAAAACTTCGAGTTCAGTTTTCTTCGTTTTTAGGGTTCCGAATTAACCCTATTAATCTCACTTTGTCATCCGTCCGTCCTTTTCACTCAAAGCTAAATAGCTCGTAAACTATATAAGCTAGAAACTTTAAATTTTTACTGAACATGTAAAATGATGCCCTCTAGTAAAAGATGCACAAATTTATTGAAAACCCCTCCCCCCTTCATATAGGGGCCATGAGTTTAAGATATAACTTAACATGGACAAAATTTATTTTAGATAAATTTAAAAAAAAATTGCATAACGTAAAATATTAAGAATTATCGAAGTTATAATATTTTCAATATTCTATTATTTTTGGCTTTAGTATAATTATATAAATAACTGTCTCAAATGCTCAATACTACAAAAATATGCGTTTAAACAAAAGTATGTAAATCCAAATATCTGCATTGCTGAATTGTATTATGCGGTGTATAGATTACGTGCTGTATTAAAATTACCTTGAAAAGGACTATAAAGGTGATTAAAAAGTAAAAATAGCCTAAATAAAAAAATCACCTACATATCTATAAAAATTACTGTTACAATTTGACTATATTACATATATAATTTCTTTATTTGCCTTTATACTTCAGAGATATGATAAAAATGCCATGTTTTTCTCTTTACATCTAATGTAAAAAATATCTGCCAAGTAAATGCATAGTGCTTCCTCGTGCTAAATTCACAATTGAACAATTTAAATAAAAACCGATAGTGTTTAGATAAATTGCCTGGAGTTGGTTAACCATTTAATTTTTATACAATATTACTAAAAAATTTAATTGGAAATTTTTTTTGATTAATTTTACATATATTTTTAATTTTTTGACAATTTCAATCTAAATCTAAAGTTATGCAAACGTCAAAATGACATTTAATATGTCCAAGCAAATATCAATTTAGAAAAACAAAACACGAATTTTTAAAATAAATTGAGATAAATCTTTGTAAGGGAATATTTTACAACAAACGTTGTAGCTCCATATTATAGGAAATTTAATACTCTACAAAAAATATTCTATATTATTTTCACGTAACATGTGTCGTTCTTGAGATATCTTGAAAAAATAAATATTTTGGGATGTCACCTCTCCCCCTTACACACGATTTTGATGATTTTGAAATGGGACCGTCTTCAAGCCAGACCCAACCATCCGACCAAGTTTCAACAATATCGGTTCAGTGGTTCATAAGTTATGCGTGTGACAAGGATTCAAGGGACAGACGGACGGACAGACAGACAGACACGGTACGAAAAGTGTTTGTCTTGACGTAAAACGGAAAGATCAATTTAAAATTTTGAAATCGGAGAACGTTTTTTTTGTCTCAATCTAAAACGATCACAAAGCTTCTTATATCTTCGATATTGCGAGGAAACAAAATATCATACACAATAAAAAATTTGAGAAAAATTATGTTGTGGTTTAGGTTGAAAAATAAATAAATATTGATAAAATTTTTACGATTCAGTTATTATTATTTGACAAACTTGTACTTATAAAAAAAATCAGAATATATACTTTATGTTTAGAGTTACCTTTATCATTTGCACGATGTACATTTTTTTATTTCTCTGTATTGAATTCGATTTAATAAAATTTTGCGATCGGCTTCAGCTGAATCTGTAATTAGTTGTGGTCCATGGCAGACAATACTTGCTAATAATGCTCAATAGCTTTCATTGGGGGAGGGGGCGGCTGCAATTGCCAGCACCTGCATTCAGCATAACTAATTGAGTACAGTGCGGGTAGAGTAGGGCTTATATGTTTTATATTAATTTTATTATTATTATAATTCGATTTATAAACAATTTTTTTGATATCATATCATTACAATTAAAATAAAATATATATTGTTAGTAATTATTAAACAAAAAAACCTGTTATTCGGGTTTTCTATATTTATAAATATTGATCAAAGCAATAATTAACAAATTATAGAAAACACCTCTTTATTACAAGTGTTCAATTAAACTTCTTCAATTATAATTTGTGTGAAAATTTTGCATGACAATGCTTTTTAATATTTTATTAACAGCTGTATATTATAGATTACTAATGGAGACATATCAATTACTAATATTAGAAGAACTAAAATAAATTACAACAAGTACTAATTTAGTTTATTTAATACTTTCAATATATGGTTTCTGAAAATACATCTCGTCTTCTTAGATACAAATATTTTTATACATAAGCATATACCTCTGTATATATGGTTAAATCATAGGGGAAAGTATGGTATATTAAACCACTCGCTAAATTGGACCACCCTTATATCTCGAAAAATAGTTTTCTGATTTCTTAAATGGCAGCTCCGTGCGATAGGCGCCTAACTTTATTGCATATCGGCTATATTGTTTTCCTTGACATGTTGAATGTTAGTGTTTTGTTTCCGCAAATGTAAATAAATGATTTTTGATGTAATTTTGAATGATTCGTACTAAGGGTGTAGTTAGTACAAAGGTAAGCATATAGCGTTTTTAATTTATAGTTTGCAGCAGCAATTTATCAACAATTAACTGTCATGGATTGATTGGCGACTTTGATAGGTTATATTTTTGTTAGATTTTTTATCTCACTATTCACACTGTTGGCTAAAATGGACCGCACATAGTTACCATTTAACTTATACCAATAATCCTGACATATGTGAGATTGTCTTTCTTGAATAATTTAAATGAAATAATGTAACGAAACTGATTTCTTATAGTTTTTTGTTTTAATACTTATGATAAATAATTGTTTGATAGTCTGTAATTCATAAATTAATATATATTATGTTTTGTTTACAGGTGTATTTTAGTTAATATTCTATTAAAGTCCAAATTAGCAACTCCGTGGTCCAATTTACAGTACCGGTTGGCTAAATTGAAACAAAGCTCCGATCTCACATTTTGTTTATAATAATTATGTTTATTAATACTTAGTAAAAATAAAATCTATAAACTGCTGTTTCATTTCATAAAAAAATAATTTGTCTAAACCTAAAACTAGTATACTAAATATCTTAATTAAAAAAATGGCCCAACTTAACAGACTTTCCCCTATACTTAACTATATTATAATCATATTATTTAAATTACAATCACGAGTAATTCTAATACCTTCATTGCAAAGCTGTTGGGACAGACTTCATTTAGTACAATTGTTTTTAAATCTGATAAGAAACATATTATGTTCATTATTATATAATATGTAACATAAAGATCGATTCCATTAATTTAAAGCGATAAAATAGAAATTCAATATGTGAGTTTAATGAAAAACACATTTAAGTATATATGTATGTATATTTAAATAAAACACATCTAAATTTTAAATATAAGGTGAAATTTATTTCATCTATTAAATTGCTGTACATAGATCTGTATAAATTAAACATAACAAAATAACAGTTATTAGTAATCATTATCTTTATAAATAATTTAGTGTACCACAATTTGTATAATTTATTGCACATGAAAGTTAGTAACTGGGTATAACGCATACCTATCACTTGTAGTTTCAAAGCCTCGCTGTATTCATATCTCATCCGTATCTTCAACTGAAAAATAAAAACCATGATTAAACGAGTTTTACTCAAAAGTGACATTACCATATAGTGCAGGCGCCAAGTAATATTCCGTTTCAAAAACCGTTAGGATTCATAAGAGTTGATGATTTACATTCAGGAAGATGTAAAGATGAAATTCTGAAGGTTGCCAGAAAAAATTTTAATAACTTTTTGTGTCACCTACATTAGTCATTCAATTTATAATCAAATTTATAAAAAAAGATGTTGCACCATTTTTAATTTTGATGAAAGTTTAGTCAGTTGTTACTTTACGTATTAGTTAACAGAAACTATAATTAGAAATTTTTTAATGATCATAGGTTGGGGGGTGGTGACCGTTTTACTTTCGTAAGATATGAAGATTTCGTCGATTTTCAATTTTTTTAACTCGCTATAGCACGCGTTCTAATTAAGCAATATTATAATGGGCTTGATGTTATTTGAAAGCCTAAAAGGTTTAATTTCAAATGATCTAGCTCAATTTTGAGTTTAAATTGTTTTCGCTGTAGATAGAGGCTGTTCAATTTCATTAATACAATTGTCATTTTGTCTATTTTTCAAAATTTGTTGTGGCTTTCGAGTTTAACTGAGAGAACTGTAATTACGTGTAAGTTATGTTCACATATAGTACTCAGTATGAACAAAAAATCAGCTTGATTGATGTACATTTTCTTTAAAAAAAATTAAGTTCAATATTACCAAAAAACACGAAAATGCTAAAATCAGCTGTTTTCGAAGCAAAAAGAAGTTATGTGGGGGACGACATACAATATAACAAGGTAATTTGGTTCGTTTTGTTATTTTGATTTTTCTAGCCAGCAGAAATTTCAAAAAAATCTGAAAAAAGCGGAAACTCCAAAATTAGCTTTATTCAAAGTAAAAAATATAAATTCAAATGTGAATTTTTTTCTACATGTAGGTAACACAAAAAGTTATTAAAATTTTTTCTGGCAACCTTCAGAATTTCATTCTTTACACCTTCCTGAATGTAAATCATCAACACTTATGAATCCTAACGGTTTTTGAAACGGAATGATAGCTTACCGGTCTAATATGAAATAATGCCAAAAATTATTTCAAAATCCACTGACATCTCGATTTTTTGAAATGGAACGAACGAGTTTTGGAACTCATCATATAACTTTTAGTACTAAATATAATAATAATAATAAAGGCTCTACTACTGAATGCGTATTAATTATTACAATTTGTGACGGTACCAAAAATCCATTAATTAGATTCATTTTTTTTTTTTTTGGTTAACAAATAAGATATGAAACATTAAATTTATTAAGTTAATAGTAAGGATATTTTTTTTTAGTACTAAATACAAATAAATCTACCCACCTGTTGTTTTACCCAAACCGAACAGATCATCATCGGCTTCCTCCTCACTGGGTTCGTGCGGCCCAGCATCGCTGTTACCCAGCGCCCGGTATAGCTCATTGCGCGTCTCCAGAACCTCCCGTACTATGTCCGCCAGCACGTCTCGACTGCTTACCATACTTTCCATCTCGTGCGACACCTCCTTCATCAACCACGGCATGAATTCTTCATCAACTTCTGCATAACAAAACATAATATTTAACGTAGGTTTTTAAAAAGATGCAACCAAGATAATACAGGTAATTATGTATAATAATATGGTTAGTTAAGTTTAACATTACAATATAATCCTTAATACATGTATATAAAGCTCAATGTCTCTCTGTCTGTGAGTTACCTAGTGCGCTTATAATTCGAGAACCACTTATCCGATTTACGTGTTTTTTTTTAAAATTCAAAGATATGTTTTCTCTGGTTAGGTTATATGATATATTTTGTTACGTTAGGTAACATAAGGAATAAGCAGTGACGATAGTAGAGGTAAAGGTAGTATTATGGGCACCTGAGGGTAATATGGGCACCCTTAATATCTGAAGAAGAAGCAAATGTATTCTAGAGGAAACGGCCTGAACTTGTAACATAGTAGTAGTTCATATAAAAGTATGTATGTATGAGCGCTGGCGTCGACATCTCATTCAGTTAAAAAGTTGCTACACGTTTTGTGTTTGTGCTCTAACGAAAACTTTGAAAGTAAATATTTATACTGATTTTAAAATCATTATACATAATTAATTGCATGATATTAGTCATACTGTATATTGTGGACATACTAAGATTTTATTACAGTAATTTTTTAGCGATTTGAGGTTAAAGTTAATTGTTGGTGGTCTTTCGTTTTCCAATATGGCGAGGGTGGTAATTTGGGCATTTTTTGTGCTGGTATTATGGACCCCTACTGTAAGGTGCCCATATTACAACCACTAAAATTCAATATTTTGTTTTATTGCAGATGCCACGTAAACAACTAATCCCATCCAGGAAAAAAACATTTTTTGTAATTTTTAACAATAAAACTTTGTTTTGTATCATAAAATTAGATTTATTTCGGTATTTACCATGGTGCTCATATTACCAGCACAACTCGGAATTTTCTCGAAGAGTACTTAGTTTAATTATTTTTTAGCTCATTAAGTAGTAGGCTTATGACATAAATAACAACATAATGTCTTAACCAAATGTCACAGTATGCTTTCTTTCAATTTTCTGATTGATTGAAGAGTTATTGTACTTTTTATTGTAAAAAAACAAAATGGGTGCCCACAATACCACCTTTACCTCTAGTAAATAAAATCGGAAAAAAGTTAAATATTGAACAATATAATGTAGTCAAGAATTGTGTAGTCAAAAAATTTAAAATAAAGTCCGCGATACCATATATCTAACTTTTATCACAATGACTGCTTTTATGTTACAAAGAAAATTTTTAATGTTTGGGTTCTGTTTACGTGGACTTATGACCTGCAAAACATTAATTTTTATCGAAATAAATGATTTCATCGTCATAGGGAATGTAGATATAATTTGCCCTTTACAGCATCCAATTTGGTCCTACAGTTTATTAGGAAATAACTTGAAATAAATAATATGTTATACATATGTAATTGTGTCGGGGCGTGGGGTAGGGTGGAGCGATTTACGTGCGCTCAATTGTTTATTTTGTTTTCAATAATTAGCTTTTAAAAAACAGAAATTTTTTTGTACTTTTTGTTCTGATTCGTTTTTGTTAGGTAATTTAGGTGTTGATTAGTTATTATTACAATAATAATTAATCGTGTACTTAATTCAACTATATTTTACAAAAATCTTAAACAATAATTCCGTAGTACACACGAGCGAAGCCGCGCGGACACAGCTTGTAAATTATAAACAAAGGGGGGAATTATTTATGAAAAATGTTGGTCTCAGATGTAGGTCAATTATGATATAACAAAAATTAGTATCTGGGGAGGCATATTTTTTTTTAACTTAATTACTTTATCAGTCTAATCTTCAAATATATATTTTTATTAGGAAATTTTAACTGTAAATTAAGTTATTTTTGGATTCATTTATTGATATTCTAATAACTAGGTCAAAAGTTAGACTAGAAAATGATGAAAAAACGTGAATATTTCTCTCATCACAATTATTTATAGTAGGTATAACACTATAACACTAGACATTACAAAATTAATTATATAAACGTAATGAAGTTACATCAAATAATTTATTATTTTCCGTCGAAGATAATTATATTATTTAAAGTGAATTGATACTATAAATATATCAACTGTGTCAACAAATACAACAATGTAGTTTGCGTGACTGCTCTACTTATTTTTACACGTCATCTATATGCAGTTTATTATACGGTATCTGTGTATTTTTCTAGAAAAACAGATACGAACAAAAAAATTACTAACATATTTTTTCCATAGTTTAAGGAAAACGAATGATAATAAATAAAAACAATGTTCATGTTTTTCAGTTTCATGTAAAATATTAATTTTATATTAATAAATAAGTAAAATGCATTTATCTATAAATATTCATATACTACGTACAGTAGCACCTCGCAATAATGGCGTAATTGTGAACGGATCCTCGCCATTTAATGAAAAACGCCGGATAAGTCATAGACATAGAGAATGGATCGCGCATTCTGTATTAACATAGGTAATGGTGTAACATTTCTCCAAGTGAGAGAGATGCGGTAGGTTTGGGATATGTCTATCTCTTTTTCAAATAATAATTAAACAGGCACTTCTGTTTAAAAAAGGAAAAGTATATTCAAAACCATTTTCTATCTCTTTTTTTTGACACGACTCTGTTTTCGAGTTAGATGCGCAGTCCATTCACTATGTCTATGGGATAAGTGAATTAAGGCATTTTTTGTGCGTCATGAGTGCTTGCAAGCAGAACTACGTACTATGTGCTAATAAATGTATATTATATTATATATTCAGTGTACAAAAAGACTAACTTTTAAACAATGATAGAAAGGAAAAATTAAACAATATTTACCTATAAATATAAATTTAAAATTTAAAATGAAATAGAATTATAAAATTTAAAAGCGTCGTTATTGCGAAACGCCGTTAAGCGAGTAGTCGTTATTGCGAGGTACTACTTACTTTCAAATAAACGTGTTTTTTAGGTTTCCGTAGAAAACTAAGAAACCTTATAGTTTCACCATGTTCGTCCGTCCGTCCTCAAAAATTTTAGACCGATTAAGATACAATTTGGTATACGGACGAAGACTGAAAACCCAAAAACAGAAATGATAAGATTTTGAAAAAAAATTCCATAGACTGAAAAGTATATTCAAAAAATTTTTGTTCACTTAATCCATTAACTAGGGTGTCTTTAGATAGGTCTCCTAAAATGCAACAAAAAATGTTATATAACAAATTTGCCATCCCTCCCCACTTACATTACTAAATATGAAAATTGAAGACATTTTTTTTCGTTGTTACATCAAATTTGCAGCCCCCAATCAATAATTTTTGACTTTCTAGTAATTTTGATGGCCTTTTTATAATATATAATTTTATATTCATATAGGTATAGGTATTTAATTATTTTCTGGTACTTGTCTATTATATCCCCGGAGTTTGCAGATGTGCAAGTCTCATGTATTATAAGATATAATCAGCGCTAATGTGACTTACACATAATTTAATTACCATGTTGCAGTTTTCGAAAATAATAACCGAATATACAATAATTACCCATTTAAAAATATTGAAATTAATAGTACACACTCACCATCTGCAAATGCCGCAGATATAATAGACAAGTACCTAGTATTTGTTCTAAATTTGCCGCCCCTAGCAAAGTCCTGCCCGAGGCGGGCGCCTCCTTTACCTCCCTCTCGGTACGATACTGGCTGAAACCTAGGTTATTTTTCATCGTTTTCCCCTGCGTTTGATGATGTATATAAATAATAAATAGTCAACCAAACACTTACCATTTCTAACATTATCAATCAAGAAGCCATCTTCTTTGAGTCCCTCCAACACGGACGGCAGCAGATCTGCTACATATCCTTGGACTAACACAGACGCGGCCACCCGTTCCTCGGTCTCTTTCTGCACGACGGCGGCGACCTCGTGTTCGGCGAGCAGTCTCTCCTTCTCCAACCTGTATCTGCGCTCTTGCTCTTCGAGACGCAGGTTCTCTGCAACTTCCGCCGCTCGAATCTCCTCGTAACGACGCTGTTGTTCGCGAAGCGCTGCAAGTTCTTCTTCTTCGAGCACTTCGATAAGCGCTTGCTCGATTGTCTTGCCGACGAGTACTTCGAGTATCGGCTGGACTTCGAGATCGAAATCGAATAGCTAAAAGATGATAATTTAAATTATAAAAAAATACCTACATATAAATTGTTTGTGTATTATGTATATGTTATTATTCTCTAATAGTTTGTTGTATTATAAACAAATAATCTATATATATAAAAATGAATCCCTATTTCCCTTGGTCACGACTTCACGCGTGAACGGCTGGACCGATTTCAATATTTTTTTTTGTTGTGTTTGTTATTGTCAGGAGAAGGTTCTTATGAACGAAAAAATTAAAAAAATTGCGCGGAAAATTAGAAAAATTAGAAAAACAGAGAAAACCAATGATACAAACCTATCTTAGACACAAACCGTATTACAGTTTCGGTTTGTATATACCGTTTGTAAGTAAGCCGTTCACGCGTGATGTCGTGACCAAGGGAAATAGGGATTCATTTTTATATAGGTATATAGATGTAAAAATACTTCTAGGTTGGCGTTACAAATTTGACATTTGGTTAGGATAGGTTAGGTTAGGGAGTTGTTTCCCCTTAAACCCCCATCCCCCGTGGTATTTTTCCCGCCAGATCTAATGAAACTAATTACAACCCTCTATACGTGACAGTGGGTGAAATATTAATTCCCGTGCGAAGCCGGGCCGGGTCCGCTAGTCTAGATTAAATTTACAAAATTTTATAGACGACCCGACGCCACTTATAACCAACATTAATGCTCGATATTATAAAAAATCTGCTTGGCTGTAAATGCAAATTAGATCTCAGCTAACGCTATCTGATGGGTGTCAAATTGTTATGAAATTGCTCGATATTTTAAAACAGTGGTAATAAATTTATAATAATGTAAATGTTATGCATTTTATGAGGTACGTTTGGTAGCGCCTATTTTAAGTCGCTGATTTCTACTTAATACGAATGCGTCAAAGTCATTAAATGTTTGATTTCATTTGCTAAATCTGTGAGTGGTTATCATTTATATTTAATATAGTAGATAGCGTTAGCTGGGAGCTAATTTACATTTGCAGCCAAGCAAATTCTTTATACGAGTAATACCGGGCATAAGTAGATTATTTTATATTATTGAATCAATTATTAAAATATTATTTTTATTAAGGTAGTTCTCGTGCAAACATCATTTCGATAGAATTTTAAAAAAAATCCCGGGATAAAAAGAACAATAATATCTATCCAACGTATATCTAAACGCTTCGACAGATTTTGATAAAAAAACTCGCAAACAGTAGATGGTTTTTATTTTGGTATGTAATAAAAAAATTTAAATGATTGACCGTTTTGTTTTTGACTTGTATTAAAAAAAAATATTATTATTGTATTAAAAAAAATTATCAAAAACGGTCAATTATTTTGAATATTTTATCACATATCAGAATAATAACTCTTTGTTGTTTGGGAATTTTTTATCAAAATCTGTCGAAGCGTTTAGTCATAAAATTAAGAAAACGGTCGGATATGTACTAATAAAACCATGGAAAGTAATAAACTTTAACAAAGAATTTACATGTCGACGGATTAAATAAAACCGATCTGCCAACACTGTGTATACGGAAGAGAGCGAGTTTTTTTAAATTGTTATAACCAGGGGTTATTTTAGTGTGTATAGTTTCTGCAGTTCTAAAAATGAAAAGTGCAGTTGTAAAAGTCAACTTGTGTAGTTGAAAATTATAAATGTGGAGCAAAAAAAAGTCATTACAACCAATAAAACATAAATATACTACAAAAAAGATACATCTGATTGAAAAAGTACAAGTATATAGAAAAAAAAGTCATTGCAATTGGAATATATGTATACAGTGCGTTCACGATGAAAGGAACAAATTCGTTTAAAATTCAGGTAATTATTTTGTGGAAAAACGCTCGGACCCGTCGATTAGTATTTTTAGTTGCGGATTTTTTGACATAAGAAAATTCTATACAGGGTGTCTCAGAAAAAACATATGCAGTCATCATTGATTTTTTTTAATGGAACACCCTATATATTATACCATTTTTGAATTGTGTGATAAATTCTGAACACTTTTTGTACAGCATATCATATCTCTAAAATCAGTGGTTTTCGGAATAATGACGTTTGAAAATTGGCATTTTGAAATACACACAAGTCAAATAAAATGTTTAAATTGAAAAAATAAACATTGAACATTTTTTTAAAAGCCAACAAAAACATCCTGGTATTGCAAAAAAAAAGAAAAAAAAGGAAAAAAAAAGTTCAATGTTTTTTTTAAATTTTTTTTTCTTTTTTTATTTTTTTGCAATACTAGGATGTTTTTGTTAGCTTTTAAAAAAATGTTCAAAGTTTATTTTTTCAATTTAAACATTTTATTTGACTTGTGTGTATTTCAAAATGCCAATTTTCAAACGTCATTATTCCGAAAACCACTGATTTTAGAGATATGATATGCTGTACAAAAAGTGTTCAGAATTTATCGCACAATTCAAAAATGGTATAATATATAGGGTGTTCTATTAAAAAAAATCAATGATGACTGCATATGTTTTTCCTGAGGCACCCTGTATATAATTTTCTTATGTCAAAAAATCTGCAACTAAAAATACTAATCGACGGGTCCAAGCGTTTTTCCACAAAATAATTACCTGAATTTTAAACGAATTTGTTCCTTTCATCGTGAACGCACTGTATATATCCAATAAAGAACTAACTTTTTGATAGTACTGTAGCACGAGAACAATATTGAAACTAAAATGCCCTTGAAACTTACCCAAATCCCAAATTAAATATAAATCATTTTTACGTAGTTTTTAATAATATTTCATAAAGTTCAATTTTATATATATACTACCTACAATGTGTTAGGTTTTATATATTTTTTTGTACATAACGATAATATAATTGCACAGTTACAAATAACAAAGAGCAATTTTTAATACGCAGTGATAGCTGAACATAAAATACTAATTTCATTTATGTATATCTTCATAGAAATGTGAATATTTTTGTGAGAAAAATATCTAAATCAATTCTAGTTTTTAACTAGAAAGCATTTGTTAAAATGTCCCAGTTGAAAGCCAATTAAATATACTTTTTGTTAGTGTCCGTTTGTTAGTACTAGAATACTAGGATATTGAAGTGCTTTTCAGAAAATAAAGTAAATAAGTAGTACAAACTGATAATCGGGTTAATTTGTTATATGTAGTTACCCATGTAGGAAATCATAAAGGGGTCACGGTTGGCCCAAGCTTGCGTAAATACTAGCCAACACTGGGCCAAGATACAAATGATAACTTCATTCAAGACTCGACCAAGACTTGTCGACCAAGGCTTGTCGTGAAGAAGGTGATCTGAAACTCGGTATCTGAAGGTTGGCCCAAACTTGGGCAAAGAATAGATGAACGAAGCTCGGTATCTAAAGGTTGGCCTAGACTGGGGCCAATATCGAAAAGTAACACTTGTAACCTAATATTGGACCAAGTTTGGGCCCATCGTCAAGGCTGGCATTTCGTACATGGGTAGTTGCCACAACTTTTAAAATTGATAGATAAAAATATATTGAATCAATCATAAACTGAATGCATTTGATTAATTACGTTGTCCTAATCAAGTTTGAGAACCGCTGTTCTAAAATATCATAAACAAATACTTACGTCTCCCGGATAAATCTGGGTATACGCATCGACTCCGACCTTCGCCGGCACGTAGAACGGCGACACCGGCCTGTCGAGGAACAGGTCGGTCTGTGTGATGTTCTCGCAGGTCTCAGGGTGCGCCGTCAGCTCCTCGAGATACTTCTCGGTCTGTACACGCTCGTGACGGCGGCCGGGCAGCGGGGGCGGCGAACCCAGCCGGAGTTTCATCGCGTACGCGGCTCTCGCTCGCGCGCGCCGTCTAGTAGCTTCGCGTTTACGCGCAGCTGCCACTCGAGCCGCTTCGGATTCGCCATCGGCACGCTGGAATAAAATACGAAATGATTTTATTACGGTCTGATATTTTTCAAACTTTTTTTCATTCATATTCGATTGTTTTTGGTATTTGTTACTCAAGTTGAAATTGTGAGCTCAAGAAATGAATGATAAAATATGTTACACGGAAAAAAATGTACTGAAAATCTAATAATATAATTTTCGGCTGTAATATTTGCAATGTATCCATTAATTTATATTGAGTATTATATAACATAATAATCTAAAATTATATTATTGTAATTTCAGACAGTAATATATTTTATGTTTTCGCTCACTATACGGAATAGACAAAAAAAAACTATAATTCGTATAATAGGTATATTTTTTTCTGTGTAGATTACAAAAAATAAGCAAAGTAATAAATATTATGAATGCAATTTAGATAAAAATGAATGTGATTATGAAATAATTATTGATTTTCTTGCATGTTTGTTTTGTGCAGTTAATCATTCTGAATAAATAACCTGCATCTAACTCAGGATGGCTATCTATACATATATTAATACGTGAACATCGAACATTGTCGTACGTTTTTTAACTTCCTAACTGGAAGTTATTGTAATCGGTCCGAAAAACAAAATAAAAAATTTCAACATATTTGTAAGTTTTAAGGTCACTATAGTATATTTACACTATTTTTAGAAAGATGTCTATGTGTGTGTATGTATGTGCGTGTCATTTTTTACGTTCACGAAATCTCGCAAATGAAAAAAGCTATTGACTTCGTTGGGGTGCCAATCGAAGCGCATTGACGTAAATATGATCTGAAAGAAAGGATTTTTCGAATTTCAACCTCTAAGGGGGTAAAAAGGGGTGTAAAGTTTTTTTTTGATCGGATTTACTTGAAACTTAGCATAAATATTCTACAATACAAATAATGAAAAATGTATTTCAGTATTTTTTTTGTTATACGTGCCTAAACAGCCATAGAAGGGGTGAAAGGTGAAAACCACCTTCAAAATTAAAATTTTGAATACTAATAAATAAGTCTACCATGCAATATTGCCATAATGGAGACAAATGCAATTAAATTTAAACTGTCAGACTATAGTTACGTTTTATAAAACAAATACAATGTAATAGGCATGATGCCTAATTTAAAAAAAAACTATTTTATGATGATCTCACGTGTCTCTTATTTCCAAAAAAAATGCTTGTTTCTGCCGAAAATTAATCGTAGAATTTAAAAATGTACAAATCTACAAGCAATCTGAATAAAGTTGAATATCTTTGATAAAACGAATAACCAGTACATTAATTAAATCCAAGAATTTTTTTTAAATGTACGGTTTATAAATATTTAGGTGTGCCGGTAATTTTGGATAAACCTGTATATGAATTTACGGAGAAATATTTGTAAATCAACACCTCATGTAATTAAAACAGAGTTTTTGCTAATAAAATATGATGGACAACTACCGATTACTAATATTTTACCGCCGAAAAATTTTTAAAATGCAAAGTACACTTACAACCATGACAAACAACATAATGAAAATATACAAATCAGCTTTAGATTACATTTTGTCACGCATGTAAAAGTTACAACAAAGTCCCGCCAACACTTTCATTGGAATTTTCCAAAAGGTAAATGTTCTAATATAAATTACTCAAACTATATATAAACGTAGAGGGTTTTCTAAATACGGAATTAATATTTTATAAACTTTAAATATAAAATTATTATAAATATCACAGGCACCTATTAAATTAAAAGAACGATCAGATAGAAATACATTTTAGTACCTTTAAAAATAAATTTGCTAATAAATAAATAAACTCTATTTTATTTTTTATGTTATTTTAGATGGCATAATTTTTAATTAGGTTAATATGTATAATCACGCTTTAATACAAAGATTATGAAAAATACATGCATGTTCATTATCGGTATTATTTCATATATTAATCCATTTATCGGATTTTATATTGAGTAGAAAAATAAATAACAGCATATCGATTTTAATATGTATATGCGTATTTTATTGAAACAAAATAATCATAAAAAATGCTAACGACGTAGATTCCTATTTAATATTTTACGGTGAATTTTATCCTAATTAGTGTAAAATATATATTGATTATTAAATAGGGTTTCTAAACAAATGTTTATCAATACGAGTATCATTAGATTTTACCAGTTAATACATATTTCATAAATAAGAAAAAAAAATTTAATTCATTTTTGATTATAATTTTTTGTTCATAATACCTTTTTAATATCTTCAATATTCAAGAACGCAAACTATTATAAGTTTATAATTTTAACAAATTATCTTTAAAACAGTACAGCAAAAAGGGTGTAACATGCAAGCAAAAAAATATAAAGAGCATAATTCAATTATCTTCTTTTATATATGCATTTAATTTCAAACGATGTTTCGTGTCGAGCAAATGATATCAACATAGTTGTTTCAAAGAACAGTAGTCCGGACGTTAAGAGCGATATTTCGACTAATCTCTGCACTTTTTGATAGAAGCATGAAAATTGGTATAGTTGTACATTAAACCTTCCTCTACAAAACTAGAAATGGCGACATTTCAAAAACCTGTGTGGTCCCCCTTTTAGGGGCAAAAATATCTCCGCGGATTTAGTTTTTCTTATTTATCTCGCAAATGGTTATCCGGACGACACAAATAGAAGACACCCAAAATAATGTTTATTAGATTCTAAACAAAAGTTGTTATTATAAATTTTACGATAAGAGTCACCGTTGCCGTATAAATGGGGGTTAAAATTATGAGAAAATTTGCGCGCGCGGTGAAACTTGCGTTCATGCTCAAATATCTCGTAAACGGGTTTTCTCACGAGAAAAATTAATAGGACAAATATTAAAGAGCAGACAATTCTCTATCAGATGTATGGATCTGTCATCCTGTAAAATTATTTTTTAATTAATTTTGGTCACTACAAGTAGAATGACATATATGACAATTTAAGAAAAGTAACGCTTCTTGTCCAATTTTGTTTTCGTTATGTATAATTAAGCACTTGTATAGTAAAGTTATGGTTCTTTTATAATAATTTATGAATATAAAGAGAAAGAAAAAGAAAAAAATTGTGTTAAATTGACCTGCATTTATCAATTAATCAAAAAATAACTATACGAACAAAAAATTTTTTTTTTTTAATTATAAAGTACACCCTGTATAATATATTATATGTACTTATGTTATAAATATGACAAAACATTAAAATTATAAATATGTATAGGCTACAAACATGTTTTTTATTCTCTTTAGCTGGAAAAACTTCTATTAACACTAGTGCAGAATCTCTTGATAGCTCCTATTTGTTATACAAACCTTCAAACGCCCAAAACTTTAGGATGAATATATTCGTCATAAAGTTTAGAATAATAAACAATTAATTATTTTTTACTTAACATTGTACATTTTGAGTAATTTGAAGTTGAAATTGATGACTATTAGACGATAACAGTAAGAATTGTGTCGGATATATTCTTTTTTGTTTGAAATCTCGTGAACGGTCAATTGGATGTAAAAAATGTACTGAAACTGAATTGTCGGCAATGAAATTTTGAATAATATTTCGTTATGTTTCACATGTCAAATATTAAAGTTTCCGAGTAAAAAAAGGTAAAAGTTACAAATTAATTGATATATTACATGAACGGTGTAAAGCAGGGCATATTTGTCACACAATATTTTATGACCAGTTTTTTACAATTCAAAAAATTATAGAAAATATAATAGAGTGGACTTATATCTACCATACATACATTTTACTTTTACAAAAAATATGATAGTTTTATTGTTAAACATGATTTCTCAGCATTGTTATTTAGTATGATATTTTTAGTATGTATGGTAATTATTTTTTTTTTTATTCCGGCCGATCTTTAGGAATTCAACCCTGCGATTCATGATGGAAATATAAAATTTTATACAGTTGTACATCAAACCCACCTCTACAAACCTAGATATGACTCTACCCTCAAATCTCGTGCGGTCCCCCATTCAGAGAGTATCTCCACAAGTTTTCTTTATTTAAATTTTTTAATTTTAATTTTTGAAAATGATACGATAAATATATACATACATTTACATATTCATATGTGCATTTTACTCATCTCTCTATTAAAATATAATATTTGAATTGTGTAATACGATTTTTATATTTTATTTATAATATTATTTACAAAATTGAAATAAAAAAACCTGTGGAGATATTATGTTAACCGCTGAATGGGGGACCGCACAAGATTTGAGGGTAGAGTCATATCTAGGTTTGTAGAGGTGGGTTTGATGTACAACTGTATAAAATTTTATATTTCCATCATGAATCGCAGGGTTGAATTCCTAAAGATCGGCCGGAATAAAAAAAAAATAATTACCATACATACTAAAAATATCATACTAAATAACAATGCTGAGAAATCATGTTTAACAATAAAACTATCATATTTTTTGTAAAAGTAAAATGTATGTATGGTAGATATAAGTCCACTCTATTATATTTTCTATAATTTTTTGAATTGTAAAAAACTGGTCATAAAATATTGTGTGACAAATATGCCCTGCTTTACACCGTTCATGTAATATATCAATTAATTTGTAACTTTTACCTTTTTTTACTCGGAAACTTTAATATTTGACATGTGAAACATAACGAAATATTATTCAAAATTTCATTGCCGACAATTCAGTTTCAGTACATTTTTTACATCCAATTGACCGTTCACGAGATTTCAAACAAAAAAGAATATATCCGACACAATTCTTACTGTTATCGTCTAATAGTCATCAATTTCAACTTCAAATTACTCAAAATGTACAATGTTAAGTAAAAAATAATTAATTGTTTATTATTCTAAACTTTATGACGAATATATTCATCCTAAAGTTTTGGGCGTTTGAAGGTTTGTATAACAAATAGGAGCTATCAAGAGATTCTGCACTAGTGTTAATAGAAGTTTTTCCAGCTAAAGAGAATAAAAAACATGTTTGTAGCCTATACATATTTATAATTTTAATGTTTTGTCATATTTATAACATAAGTACATATAATATATTATACAGGGTGTACTTTATAATTAAAAAAAAAAAATTTTTGTTCGTATAGTTATTTTTTGATTTATTGATAAATGCAGGTCAATTTAACACAATTTTTTTCTTTTTCTTTCTCTTTATATTCATAAATTATTATAAAAGAACCATAACTTTACTATACAAGTGCTTAATTATACATAACGAAAACAAAATTGGACAAGAACTGTTACTTTTCTTAAATTGTCATATATGTCATTCTACTTGTAGTGACCAAAATTAATTAAAAAATAATTTTACAGGATGACAGATTCATACATCTGATAGAGAATTGTCTGCTCTTTAATATTTGTCCTATTAATTTTTCTCGTGAGAAAACCCGTTTACGAGATATTTGAGCATGAACGCAAGTTTCACCGCGCGCGCAAATTTTCTCATAATTTTAACCCCCATTTATACGGCAACGGTGACTCTTATCGTAAAATTTATAATAACAACTTTTGTTTAGAATCTAATAAACATTATTTTGGGTGTCTTCTATTTGTGTCGTCCGGATAACCATTTGCGAGATAAATAAGAAAAACTAAATCCGCGGAGATATTTTTGCCCCTAAAAGGGGGACCACACAGGTTTTTGAAATGTCGCCATTTCTAGTTTTGTAGAGGAAGGTTTAATGTACAACTATACCAATTTTCATGCTTCTATCAAAAAGTGCAGATGAAAAGTTCTTAACGTCCGGACTACAGCCTTCGATGTTCATTTAACAAAAAAACATTGTTAAATTGGTGTTGTGCATAGTTGTAAATCGATATTTTAGGTGAAAATATCATCGTTACTATTACTAACAATAAAGCTAGGTCAAAATTACTATACTGTAGGGTTGTAATATATTGGTATAGATATTTTAAATTAAAATATTCTAAATTAAGATATTATTATGACACTTTTCTTATTTAAATGTTCCAATTTTTCTTTTATATTCATATTTTGTTTATAATATAATCTCAGCATGAATTAAAATTGCGTGCCAAAATGACTAATTCCACATTATTGTAGATTTTATAATATTGTTATCAAGAGTCAAGCATTTGTTAAAAAACATTTTTTTTACATAAAAATGTGTCGATGATCGAGTGCAAGATTAATATCGATCTAGTTAATAAACCCACTTGCTTCTAGATGTTTTCGATGTATTTTTACTAAACGATTTGTCGAAATAATTGTAAATTTTAGTACGATACTATAGCCCTTTAAGTGGGATATTAATTTCAATTTTTCCAATCAGAAATGAACATTATTTATGAAAAACGGATATATAACTACTTATACAAAAATAATTCATAAAAATATTTATTTTTTAAATATTTTAGTCAGTAGCGTGTAGAAAATAAAAACATGCAGAAGATTTAAAAAAATGAAATTAAGTACACATGCAATATATTTTTTTATATGTATTTAGAAAAAAAAATAACAGTGTGCATTAGAGCGAGTAAATTTGACAGATATGAAGCCTATTTTGTGTGAGACTGCTTTTCTGATATCATTTCTTATTTTAGATAAATTACATTTAAAAATCAAGTTATATGTATATTTAAGTTATTCCATATGATTTAAACAAAATTCGAAATCACATGCTTCAGTTGAATAAAATATATTAGCATATCACACGCCTCTTTTGACTATTCATATACCTACAAATAATTCGCAGCAATTAAAACACGTTTAAACACTCATGAAATTAATAACGTTAACAGATTATGTTTGTTGCACTACTAGCATCTGATTTTTAAGGAAATATTGTGAATTAATATCCATAGAAAGCAATACGAATAATAAAATGAAGTGTACACAAGTGTGTACGGCGGGCGTTAATGGGTTAATACACTTTAACGCTATAACGTATTTTTTTATAATGAAAATAATAAAAGTAAATAGAGAAAACGATCTGAGTTATACCCTCTTTAAATGATAGAAAATATTCTTCGAAGTTATAAAAATACAATACAATTTTCAAGGATATTTTTATGAGTGACATAATCCGTAAATAAATCTACAGTTTTTCGATTAATTAGCGTGAAAATTTTCATGCAAACTATATTCCAATGATTTGACATGACCATGTACTCTATGTAAACTCCATTCTCGAGGAAAGCAATCGTCCTTGCCCCCCCTCCCTTCCCACCCTCTGCATCAACCACTGATCAACACACCACAACAACCCCCAATGTTAACACGTAGCCAAAACGCCCCTTGATAATTCGTGTTTGTTTAGACAAGTGTTTCTTTTACCTATTTCTTTCATCGCCTTGCCCTATATTTTCAATGTGTATGACATTGGAATTCTGATCGATTTGTCATTTTAATGTTCCTTCATCTACATACGACGACGCATGACGTCATTACATTGACTGCCTTTATCAGGGGTGTTAAATCAATTCTCCGTTATGAAGATTTATAAGGAAGTGATTGTTAAATCAATAAATGGTGACGTTTTTGTAATTATGAAAGAATGAACCGCGAAAACCAAGTAAATATTATGGTAGGTATCTGTATATTTTTGTGAAGTAAAATTAGATTTGAAATAAATTCTTTATTGAAAAAAATTCTTATTGTTTTAGACGAATTGAGGATGAATTTTGGCTGGAAATTTTTCTAAGACTTGGTTCATTTATTGGTAATTAATGTTAAGCAGTATTTATTGTAGAAAATAACTGAGGATACTTTTTAATAAAAAAATGTTTTAAACTTTTTTCTGATAGAATTGTTAAATTCAGAAATATTTAAGAAAAACAAATATTTCAAATATTTTATTAATTGATTATAGAAAAAAAAGTAATGAGTAATTAAAGATGCTTCATGTTATTTACAATCGTCTTTAAGGTTACATGTATTTTTAGCTAAAATTACGGAATAATCGGAACAATATTTTAATTTTAATGATTTAAGATAAATATCAATACCAATTTTTTCCATTATTTCAAACATAAATAATTAAAAATAATATTCCAACGAAAACGTACATGAAAACACTATTACAAAGCAATAAAGCAAAAAAAAAATCAATAAATATTTTAAGTGCGGTGAACACAAAACAAATTCTTATCATTAACAAATCTATATAATAAACCCCATGCATATGCAACATTAAAAATCACAAATAAAAAAGTATATATAAAAAAAAACAAAAACACATCATATCGAGTGTAAAATGCAAAATAGCTTAATACCGTGTTCTTTGTCATCACAATAAAATAAAGAAACAAACTAAGTAACTTACCGTCGCGGGGGGTTGTGCATAGTTGCTCCCTCTCACCACCCTCTTGTCGTGCATAATGTTACCGTAGGAGGACGGGCCATCGCTGTAAAAAAACATTTATAAGCTGTATCATCTTACAACCATCATAAATTATAAATATGCATCATGCAATTAATGAAATCCGTGTAATGAAATGTTATGAAATAAGGTACTGTTACCAATTATGGTCGCTATAAGAGCAAGGTTTATTGTTTTTGTGATTGACGGGCTTACCCTGTAGTTCAATTTTAAAAGGTGCTGCAAGAGGGAATATGAACCGGAATCTATTTATGGTTTGGGTTCAAACATAAATTTCGGTTCAACATGTTGCAAACTGTTTGGGTTCAAAAATCGTTTTTTTTGGGTTCAGGTTCGGGTTTAGGTTCAAGTTTGTAATTGAAAAAAAATTATTTTGTTCCAAAAAAAATCTAAAGAAAAAAATATCAATAGCCATTAAAATATTGCTAGAAAAAAGGGCAAAAAATAAAATTACATTTTAAAGATTGAAATTTCTATTTTTCAGATTTTTTTTGTAAACTGAAATGTAGTTCAGTTATAGAAATAATTAAAAAAGATAGACAAAAATAAGTAAATTTCAGTAGTTGACTAATAAGTCACATCATACCATAAAATTCAAACAGATTTCCAGTATTAGTACATTTTATAGTCTCTTAAAAATGACTTTGAGATATAGCGGTTCGGTTCGGGTTCAGGTTAGTGAAAAATACGGGTTTTTTCGGGTTTACGGTTCGGGTTCGGGTTCAGGTTCAAGTCCCTGCTACAAAGTATCAACGTATCAAAAGTTACAAACATGCTAAGTGATTGATTTGTTAAAATTAACGTCTAAAAGGCTGTCACAACTATATTATTGTTTTTATAAAAATAAGTTAAATGTTAATTTTATGAGAAATTTAATTTTCTCTATGAAAATATTTTAGAGAGATATAAGTGTAAATATAATGGGTTGAAATTTATAAAAGCGTTTAAAATATTTATTTTTTTACAAAAATCAGCATTTTAAAGTAAATATTCTATAAATATCAATTAAATAGCAATATATAACCCTACTACTGAGCTATCGGAAAAAAGAATGACCCAGCAGACAACTGGCATTATTATAAAATAATTTTATTCTCTACAAAATGACGTTCTTATTTTTTTTATCCATTATCATGAATCAGTAATACCGACTTTAGTACTAAAGAATCATTTTTCAATATTATTTAAATGAGAAACGGGGCCCCCTCTTGAGGCACCGGCACCTCTTAAAATTGAACAACAGGGTAATCCTTCGGCAAGGATATTTATTTTAAGTCATAAACTAATTTATTTCGTAATGAGAGCGAAGAAAAAAAAATTGCTTTTTTTGGCACATCCTAATACATATGTTATAAGCTACTGACACAAGTGTTGGATCTTACGCCAGTGTTGGACTCTTGGTTAATTAAATGTACATAATTAGAAATATTTGTTGATCTTTGATTATTGCAGACACAACTGTAAAACAGCTTAATTTAAAAAAACTTTTGGTGATTTTTTTTATAAATTTTCTGATCTAAACTACAGGTTTGTTATTCTTCAGTGTTAAAAATTTAATATATGAATGTAAATGGATATTTTTTATTACCGAAAATTATTATTAATAAAAATACTTGAAGACCCTTAATATAAATATACATATATGTATGTAATTTACCTACAAAGCTAGATTCGTATCTTTATTATATTTTTGTATACACATACATATATTACATACATATACATAATATAATGTAATGAAACCGTCAAATTAAGTACATTATTGATGTGTTTTTTATTCTTGAAAAATAAATGGACTATTTAGGAATATACTTTATAAAATATTCATCAAGGTCTACTTTGTATTCTTTCATGATTGATATGTAAAAAAATCTGAATAATTATAAATTTTCTTTGTGGTTCGACTTATATTAGTTCTTCTGTAAATTTCACTCGACTATTCAATCGCAATATGCGACAATATAAGCAACATGCAAAGTATATTTACATATGTATTGTATATTGTATTAATGACATTATGTATTTTATAAATTTATTTGCTGTTCATTTTAAACTGATAATTATTTTTAACTCATAATCACCGTCTCTCTCTTGATTGTGACTATATATGTATATACGTAGTAGACTTGCGTGTGTCGATAATATTAATGTAAGTAAAGAGATGTAAACGTTTATGTTCATTAATATATAATCATAGTCGCCGAGAGCTTTTTTTTAAATTGCTGTATGTGTAATGTATGTACAGTGAAATGCAGAAGTGGTCGTCCGGTTTTCATTCAAATTCGCGTTTCACAAACTTAGTAGGCTCCTCCCATTTGATTATTATAATATTTAAATCATTTGAAATACAGATATTTTGAAACTAATTTCCTAGATAAAGAAGTACTCTTCGTTTATAATAAGTACTCATATATATATTTGTGCGATTAAATTATTAAGTAATCTATTGAAAATTGTATAATAAATTTTGTGGTAATAAATATTTGATAATCCAAATTTTAGTATTTAAATATGTTAAACTTAATATAAAATTAATTAATGAAATGGAAGTACATTTGTGTTTTTATTTAAAATGATGTAACTATACAAACTCCGCTTTAGAAAAAGATAACCGATGATGTTTGTATATTATCGAATCTGTTGTATTGTAAGCTATTCTGACCTTTAAGGTGGCAGACGACTTCTAAAGCCAATAGTACATAAATCAAATGCCCAACCAATGATATATTAGTATAAAGATTGACAATTCATTGGTACCTAATTATTACTATAAATGTAAATATCAAATAGATACATATGTATAAAAAGCTTTGATATTGTTTTCTATTTTTAAACGTGATGTTTTACCGTGCGTGTTACCCTCGCACTTCCTAATGCACTGAAAACAATCGCTAAATATTTAGTGCCGGTTAGTGATGCTAGAGAGGAATAATCTAGAGTTTACGAAGAAATTTTACAATTAATGTAAAAGTACGTTTTTCAGTTTTTATAGAAAGAGCCTCTCAACATAAGGTTTTGGGTATAAGAGGGAGGGATCCGTAAAATCTCACGTGGAAGGTTTTTATAATTATTAATTATTTTAAAATACGTTAAAGGCTCTGTCAAACAGGAAGCGGACTGTCTGCGCGGACAGTATGCGGGCGGACAGTCCGCTGTCTGCCACGGACTAAGTTGGTCAAACAGAACGCGCAAGTGACGGTGAACCAGTGTAAATTCTTTCTTCATCTAGTGTTCATCATGTTCAGTAGTTCGTCTGACGAAGAAGAATTACTTCTTTTCTTAGCTGTGAGTTCAGCAGCAAGACGAAAAAGGAAATGGGTATGCCATAGTCAATGTGCATAATGTAGGCATTCTATATAGTGACTAGGCATTCTACGTTCGACAGGGTTGTTTTCCGACCTAAATACTGAAGCGAAGTCATACAAACAACTGCGCTACCGCACAAGATCAATCAACTTTTCATCATTATCTTCTCTTTTACTCATTTTGCCATCCAGTCCGCGCGCGAACTCTGTAAAAATTTACAACCTGTCCGCTGTCCGTGGCGGACTGAACTTGTCCACCGCGGTAGTTCGCTTTCTGTTTGACCAGGATAATGCAAAACACGATACAGAGTTCGCGGCTTCCCGCGTGGACTGTCCGCGCGGACAGTCCGCCTCCTGTTTGACAGAGCCTTAACCATTATCGGCTGCCATAATTGCTTATTTGCATATACGTCATTTATCATTTTTAAATCATTGTAAAAACAACTTACGTAAGTAAAGGGGGGGGGGGGGTCGCGAAATATTTACGAAACCTTATGAGGGAAAAAATCGAGAATTTAGAAAATAATTCTAATTAATGGAATTTTATGTTTTACAATCAAAAGTTTGATAAGTGACGCCAGTACTAATATATTATGTAAACTGCACGCAATGTTGATTGTCCACCTGATTCAATTTTAATCGCGATGCAGTTGTGTCTGTGTTCAAGTGCATTAGCGTCATTTGTCCAAGTTTTGTTTGCATGTACATATAATTAAAAATCTATAGTGCTCGCTTATTGTTAGTCTAAGGCCCTCCGCACACGGTGCGACTGTTTTGCAACGAGAATCGCAAACCAGTTGTGGAAGTGACTATTTTACAACTGGTTTGCAATCGATTTAAGTCCTCGCTCCGCACACGAGCGCGACTGAATCTTGATCAGTCGACAGTTTTATGGGAATTGCCGTGATAAAAAAACGCGATTTTTTTTAAGTTTTTAAATTTTTTTGACTTTTGTCAACATGTCAAGTATTCTTGAATACTCAGGACTATAGTATATGTCATGTTTTTCTATCTTCTCAACGAATTTAATGTTTATTAACGATCATTTGTTCTGAATGAACTAACTAAGTAGGTAATTATTAATAGGAATAATGATAATTAACTAATAATTTTAATTATAAATAAATAATAATATTATTATAATTATAAAGCTAAAATATCATGCAACCACGCAACTGAAACCGAAATTCGACCTGCAAGTACAGTTGCACTAAACCAGTTGAAAACTGATTGCAAATCAGTTTTGTTTCGGTCGCATCGTGTGCGTAAGCAACTGGTTTGCAATTCTCGTTTCAAAACGGTTGCTCCGTGTGCGGAGGGCCTAAGTGTTGTGATAATTCCCGTCTGTTGATTATTTCGTTATGGAATGAGTAATTTTATGTTAACATTTAATTGCATAAAACCTAAGTTGAAGGTGTATAGTAGGTACTGTATAGATTAAGAATTAAATAATAATAAAACATGTCTGGGTATTTTTTGTCATTATAGAAAAAATGTACTGATTTGTCTTTGTCTACTCTTCATCTACTCATAGACTGTACATCAGGGGTCCCCAAACTTTTTTATCTAAGAGCAAATTCTAGAATAGCGGTCGGGTGGCGGGCACCATTTATTTCTTCAAACATAAAAAGTAGCAATTTTGATTCGGACACTCGGGGCGACTCGGGTGTCTCTTACGCCTAAACTAAAAAAGTTAATATGTTCTCGCTAGCTTTTTGATAGTAAATTTTGTGATCTACAAAAAAGGTTTTGAGACATTTTTTCGTTTATTGCTTACTTCTTTGTACGTATGCCGTGACAGATGCTATTCTTGAAACTTTGATCATTATAATTGTTTAAACAATTTGTGTAATGTTTATTATATGCACAAATTTTCTTTATTACCTCATAAAAAAAACTGCATCAATAGAATATTTTTATTTTACCTTTGGAATTTGTGATTTTTGTAATTGTACTAGTTTATACGTCTTAATTAAATGTACCGTACGCTTAAGATTGAGAGAAGAAATGTTAAAATGATATATTAATAAATATTTGTAAACAAATAATTGTTTTCAATCAAATACGCTTATATTTCTCTAATTAGTTACTAAATATTAATAATAAATCTTTTTTTAAATTAAACATTTTATTGAAAATTGAAATATTTTTTTATCGTTGTCGCACATGTAAAACGGTAGACGGGCATCATTGTGCTGGCGGTAAATTATAATTGAATAATGTCAATACCAATCATTTTAATGAAATAAATATATTTTCACTCAATTAAAATGTTAAGATATAATCCAAAAATAAGCATCATAGATCGTTTTAATGAATTTAAATAAAATCTAAAACTTTATATTAGTTATGCGCATTTTATAAATTTTGTTAAATAATTTAGTAATTTTTTTTAATACACGACGAATTTTTTTTATACTTGTAAAGAGAAAAAAGCCTTTCCAACGATACCAAAAATGTTATTTGTCGCTATTTATTTTTTTGTAATCATGCAAAACAGAAAAAAACGGCTGCCAAAAATATATACACGCCATATATGTATTTATTTTAGCTTTAAGCTTTTATTCAAATATATTTTTAATATAAATAAATATATCTGTTAATTACATTTGCCTATCCTTGTATTTTGGTGGCAATTTAAATCAAATATACATAAAATTATTATACTTATCTTAGCAAGGGAAAAATATTTTGATATAAAAATCTATCCTTCATATAAAAATTATACATTTCGAAACTATAAATTTAAATCTGCTGATTGTTATAAAAAAAACAATAGTTCAGATAAAAAATATTATAAATGGGCGAACGACCTTTCGGAAAACAATCAATACTTAGATGAAATAAATCATCACGAGGACCACTCGGTGGCCGGAAGTGGATCAAGTACGGTCACGCCACTTCCGTGCAGCGCCAAATACAAGGGCTAAAAAATCTATATCACGTGCTTGTGTTGTATTAAACCACACTCAAACGTTTCGCATCGAATCTATAACTTGTTTAAATATTTACTAGAGCGCGAAAGTATATTCGCCGGTACATAAAAATCGAAACATTAAAAAGTATTTCATTCTTACATTAAATTGAAATAGTATATAAACTACAACAATAAAAATAAATTATATCTTATTAAACATATTAAGGGGTTACATCTAATCGTCACTTCGAAAAATGAGAATTTTTTAGGATTTTTTTTAGAATAATAAAAAAAGCAATCAAATGAAATTTGGAAGGTTTCTTGTACATGCCTCAAAGCATACAAAAAATTTTTTTTAATGAAATATAAAACAAAATGGAGACTTTAGCGTTGCTACACTGATTGTGAGTGCATCTTGTTATTATGTGCTGCACTGTGGAAAACATAACTTCCATGGATCAACATCCAAAACAAAAAAAAACACACACGATTATTAAAAAATATCAATTTTTGCAAATTTTATATCACTTTGAACAAAAAATCGCATTTAGACGAAAAAAACGACCTTAAATTGTTTATAAAATAATTGTTAACCAATCGTAAAAATCATGTGTACTTCGATGTACAATCTATCTAACAAGGGAACCTTTTCCAGTGGCATATTCAGATCAAGTTTAGGTTTTGTATATAATTAGAGGTGGTCAGGGTTAGTAAGAAAAAAATTATCTTAGCTGCGGTAAAACGGTTTAAGGGGGTTATACACCCTTATGAAAATGTACAAAATAATCATAATAATGTAAAATTATTGGTCCAAGAATAAGTTAAAATATTTAATCCAGTCTTCAACAAAGGATTCTAGGGGTTCTGAAATGTAAATATCCTTCTAAATTAGTAACATTTCAACTACAGTCAATATTTTTCTTATTAAAAAAATTTTAATTAATATTTTTTGAAATATGATAATGTGACGATGAAAGGATTAAAAATTGTTTTGTGAAATATGTCATATATTTGAATTTCTAATTTTAGTTAATAGAAAAAAATCTTCAATAAATAATGGGGTGGATGGAAGGTGGGTGTTATCGGTTTCATATCTAATTTTGACTGTCGCCATTCGAAAGAGTATAAAAAATCATGAAAATTTTATATTATAGATTTTTAAAAATCTTCATTAGTTTCAGAGTTAAGTATATTTGAAATACATATATGATTATTTTGCACATTTTCATAGGGGTGTTTCACCCCCTTAAACCGTTTTACCGTAGCTAAGATAATTTTTTTCTTTCTTACCCTGACCACCTCTAATTATCTACAAAATTTAAACTTGATCCGAATATGATCGGATGGAAAATGACCAAGATACGTTTTCCACAGTTTTTAAAAACACGTGGTTTTGATAAAAATGAAATTGTTTTGAAAACTGTTTTACTACAAGCAAACGTAGATTATATCGGTTTTGCATTTTTTGGTTACTTATTTTGCTTCTGTTTTGTAAAATGTAAATTTTGAGCTTTATCCCACCTTATTCGATTGTCATCTTTTTAAGAAATTTCAACGATGGATAAATATACAATTAAGTGTATTAATTAATTCTGATTTAATATTGAGAAATGTAAAAACATTATTGTATTGAAACATTAAATAAATACTACTTATGTACAATGTACATACATATGTATATGATGAGCAATAATATGCAATTTTTATAAATATATCATATTAATAAAGCAAGCACTGCATGTGCTTTGATACCAACTCTATTTTTCAATTATGTAGCTATAGTAGGACGTTAACATTAAACACTATTTTAAAAATTAACAATCGCATTGATTGACATGCATGCAATTTTATTTTTTTATAGCAAATTGCGGTATATACGTAAATATTTTATTACTGTTATTACGTCTGACTGATCGTATATTTATGTTTTGATGTGAATAACGTCCAGATACTGAGTAGGCATTTCAGAAACTTGATGTAACGCGCAGAGGTCAGTTTTGCGCGCTAGCGTAAATTTAAAATTAGTATACTCGTATCTCGACACTCAGAGCAGCTACCACGCGGATTCTGATCTCAAATTATAAAGTTCGATTAGATCTATGAGGTACAAGTAAAAATCAAAACATTTAACCAGTTTTAATGAGTGATAAATTTAATATTATATAAAAAAAATTAAATTTTGTATTTCCAAGATTGTTGTAAATATTAATTAATTGAATTAAAAAATAAAATAAAAAGTAAATTTCGTATTTCCACGATTTCGCTTGTAAAAATTATTTAATTGAATTTTAAAAAAATATCAGTATATTAGAATATATTCTCTACGCAGTAACGTTTTTATTTTTTTGATTAAAGTTTTTTAAATTGAATAAAAAAATAAAAAGTAAATTTCTTATTTCCACAATTTTGTTTGTTAATATTAAATAATTGTTTGTTGTTGTTTTTATGTTCGTACAAATCATAAGAAATAACTATGTATATTATACAATACTAGTTTGAGTTTTATCTAACCCCACTGCTACGTATTCATGTCATTCCCTTGACTGTGCATTCCGACACAGTCACACCCATTGTTTTTTTTTATTAAATATTGCAACGATATCTATTATATCTGTAATAACACATTCAACCATTTATCAACTTACTTTTGTAATTCCCACGCACCGTTCGCCTTTCTTTGAAACTTCATCATACCTGCCACCCCGGACGCTATGAACGCAGCATTGGCAGCTACATTTTTCGCCACAGTTGCGGTGTTAGCCGCACGAGGACTGTGCCCCACCGAATGTCCACCGTTCGGCAAATTTCCATTCGGCACCGGCTCATTTCCATCTTTCGCCGACTCGACAACAATCACCTGGTGCTTATCTTTACCTCTCACCACTTTCGGCTTGCTCGCGTACGCATACAACTTCTTAGCGTTACATATTCTCTGTGTTCTTGCCGCGGCTTCTTCGTCATCATGTTCAGGTTCGAGTCCCAGCCGGGTCGCTACTTCAGGTGGCGGTTTTAGAAACTTACCGGTTTTTACAACGGTTATGAACGGTTTTCTAGGTGTCTCTTCTTGTTCTGTCTGCGGTAGCGGTTTTAGTTTTAATGTCTGAGCTCGCGCTTTTCTTTCTTCTTCACGTTGAAGACGTCTCAGTTTCGTTTCTAAACGTCTTCTGAATTCTGCATCAGCTATGTTTTCCTCTGACACGTATGCCCGTTTATTTGGTCCTTTATTTCTCGGGATGTTACCGTACGACGCACTCATGTTATCCTTTCTTAATTCGTTACGTGTTGACATAAACGTATGTCCTTGCGATCGCGTAAGCTGTTTTTGTCTTTGCTCAACGGGCAATATATTATTATTGTTGTTGTGAGCGTTATTATTATTAATGCTGTTGTTGTTATTATTATTATTATTGTTGATTGCCGTCACTCGTCTTGTAGGATAAACTATCACATTTGGTTTAGAAACTGTACTCGTTGGAAGTGACTGTAATGGTTGCGGAATTTTCTTCGGTAATGTTATAATGTTGCTATCTTCGTCTTCATCGTTAAGTATTGTAAAAGCACTTGTAGTATGAGTGTCATCCACTATGTCCATTGCAGCAGTCTTTTCCGACTGAATAAGAGCCGAAATTTGAATCATTTCGATTTGAGTTTTTACTATGAGCACTAACAACAACTAAAGTTCATAATAATGTTCATAACTAATATATTCTATACCCTGGTTGATTCTATGAGGCATTTTTTATATACATTTAAATCACAGATAAACGTATTTATAATAATGTCCTATATAAAAGTACCTACACGAAAATATCAAATCGATACTACCAACAACAAAAGAAATATCTATTCGTCTTTCTATATATATTTATAGTTTGGATTTTGTTTAAATAATAGAGAACCTTCACTGCACATCAGTCGAATCAATAAAAGTACGTACTACTTGTATTATAGTAGTAGCAGCAGTCGCTGGTCGAAAGCGCGTTCCGCAAGTGCGAGGCGTCCACACGCGCGGACGTTAGCGTCGCGAGTGGTCAGTAGCGTCGCGGCGCCGGCCATCGCACTGCCCACAGCACAGTGGTTACCCTCCTCCCCTCAACCCTTTCTCCACATGTGCCCGCTACCTGACGTGCACGCACGCAGACCGCAAAACCAAACTCTGTGAATTTGTAATGAGCCGATGTTGTTTATATTTGCCGGGCTAGTGTGATGAATTCGCTACGGATGAATCATAAGTCATTAAGGGTTTGTGTTAAGAATAATATGTAAGGTGAAGTAGGGTAAATTTAACAGATTTTTTTTTAAATAGTTGTCTTTTGGATCAAACTATGTTTGAAACTAATAAAACAAAGCTAAAGATATCAAATTTTGTTATACATATGATTTCGTTAAAATATTGAATTGTGCTAATTATCACCAGAAAAAATGGAAAATTAAAAAAATTAAACACGATCGTGCCATCTCATTTTTCCTTTATTTGCTTTTATAAGCACAAATATGGTATCTACATTTAGATGAAAGTAGAGAAAATCCAGTTTGTATTTTTAAATTGTTGTCCTGCATTTAATACTTTTAAAAAATTATAAATAAAGTTTTTAACTAAAGTATTTTTTTTAGGTGAATTCATTTTTTTTTTTTATAAATGTGATACAATTAATATTTCCTATTAAAAAAGCAGATAACATTTTACAGATTTGTAAACTCATTGTCAGTTGATCTTACTAACAATAAGCTACTTTATTGTGTAACTACTCTTTAGACACGCAGATATCATAATTATTTCTAGTAATGTAACGTGAAAACGGTTTAGTAAAGTTTAGTTGTTTAGTTTTACTATTTTATTGTATCTTGATTAAATATTCAAAAATTAAGTAAAACTGCGTTAAATCTGTTTTATATTAATTTTTAAAATTATATTAATATACATGAACCAATTTTTGTTACATTGTCAATAGATTACTAAAAATTGTATCTACAGTAGATATAAAACAATTCTTTGTAAACTACAGATACAACAATATATTCTAACTCAATTTCGACAAAATTGTCAGATACTACATTTGTGCTTAGCAAGGTAGAATTATAGTGACACTACATAATGATAAAACATTTTATAAAAGAAAAAGAAAAAAATGCAACGGCATGATCGTGTTTAAGTTTTTTATTTTCCATTTTTTCTGGTTATTTTTTTCATAATTGTTATAAGTTTATGTGTACTGTACAGCAGTGGTTTCCAAACTTTATGTTACTACGCCTCCCTTTTATTTCATAAAATAATAAAGACACACTAATGCAGAAAATCCCGCTTCCATAAATATGATGTTACGGATGGCAGCAGTACTTGCATTGCTTTGCTTGACAAAGTATAATATTCTTCACATCACTTCGATTCAACCAAAATTGAACTAGAGTTTCACTCTGAAATGTTTCAAGTATCGCATGATAATTCTATCAGTTTTTCCTTTTCAATAGTTGTCAGTCTAAAACTACACAGTAACGTGCCTTTCAGGAACACATAATATATAAAAAAATAATGTTATGTTATAAAAGTTTATTTATATGTAAATATTTTTTATTTATATACCTAAATATATATTGTTATAAAAATTACATTTCTGTTAAACTTTTCGCACTTCCTTTTGCACTAGTCCAGGCCTCCCAGTTTGGAAATCGCTGCTGTAAAGTATATATTAACTTATAACATGTATACAAAAAATAAGCAGTCACAAATTGACAAAAATATCCACGTCAGAATCGACATATATAATTTTAGTGAAGTATAAAAAAAACGAACAATTATTATAAAAATTTGAACTATCATCGGATATTAAAAACTATAACTACAATTAGATTCAAATATTTCCAAATCCCACATACCCCATTTTACCTTACTAGTATAACGTAATACATATCAATCATCGTTCAAGTAATACGTTGATTGTAATTTCATTACCAAGAAAATTTTAAAAGCATGAAAAAATCTTCACTCAAATCAAGGGTGAATAGATTATTTTAACGCAGAGGTAAATTTAATTTTAAATTGTAGCTTATTCGCGAGCCAGTAGTCTTAATTTACATCAAATGTCGGAGAATTTAGATTCGGCAATCTACACACCTTTACAATTGAGTTCGTAATCCCACAAAAGTACAAAATTTTGTATTGTGACAAAAATATTGCACCAATTTACCTATAAGCGCATTAATTAAAAAAAATTGACAAAAGTTCAAAAGTGCTAAATTCTTAAACGAATAAAAAAATCATCAAAGTATTTGGTACAATGTCAAAAATTTCCGAAGCAAATTTACAAAACATGTGAAGTTTTATTCACATACAGTGTATTAACTTTGCATTATTATTAACATTGTATTAACGCCTGCTCTTATTGTTAGTTATAAATAGATTTACAATAAAAATGTCTTAGAATAAAATTCATGGCAATAATAAAATGTTTGCACGAAGTACCTATGTGTAACTTTTGAAATTAATTTATATGAATTTGTATGAATTTTATTTACATTTTTATTATTTCATATTTTACAGTAAATTAGACAAGTATAAAAATTACTTTCAACAGTGTAAGACTTCTTAATTTATGTATGTATATTTTTTCGTTTTTCCAAAAATCGTTCCTCTATTGGACCCCCACCCGATTAGCAGATTTTATACATTGTCTACTCTTCAAATATCAACGGTAATTAGTTCTGTAAAGCCTGCCGGACCCTTTATGTTACTATATATGGGCAAATCCACAGAACGTGGCCGCATTGGGGAATGGCAATAGTGCGCGTGTGGGAATGTATATTACCCACCCATAAGTACACGAACTCAAAGTATACTTTATTGTGGATGTAAACATGGAGTTACAAGTCGATTGCTTGATTTATATAAAAACTGCAGCACAATTTGCATTGAAAAATCGGTTATTTTCACGTTTTGAGAATGGAACTTTTAAAAAAAGAAAAATTCATACCACCGCAATTTTCTCAGATTCAAACCAATGAATCTGAAATTTTTACTGGACATGTTTTTTGGTACAATGAACCTTTTCCCGGAGTTTCAAAGGCGCACACCTCTTACATTTCATATGCGCGATTGTTTTATCCAGCGAACGGCAATTTCAGCGTTTTTTATTTGGTTTATTTGCTGTAACTTTTGGAACATCCGAAGCACACTCCTGAAATTGAGACCAATTATTCTTCTCTTTGTTACGAAGATTTTGAGACGGCATAGTGCGTTCAATGCTCCATTTTGAAGAAGCATTTGAGTATTTTAATTTAAAGCTAATGCGGCCACGTTCTGTGGATTTGCCCATATATATCTCATAGTTTTAAATTTTAACAAAATAAGTTAAAATTATGAAATTTTTTTGGTACCTACTGCTATTTAGTGTTTTGAAATAGCCATACGCAAGAGCTTTCAGCAATTTGGTCAGAATATCGTTTTTTTTCTACCCGTAAAATTACCAACCTCATTCACATGACCAGTTAAGGGTTAATGTTCAATTTCAAAGAACTAAAATCTCAAATTACAATATTACACAAAAAAAAATCAAATTATATATTATACTACTTCATTAATTTTAATTCATTGCCTGTATATCAACTTTAAAATTAGCGGTACTTTAAGAACCGCACGTCACGAGAATGACAAGATATTTTCGCCGACGGCCACCGCGAGCGACGTGGCAGCACCGCAGCAGAATGAATATTTAACTCTCCCCGCCCCACCATTATTTCCGTTGGATCGCGTGACCGCCCGGCCAGCGCAAGACGGTGGCTGATTTGCATATCTGGAGGTCATCTTCAGCCACCGCTGGCTACTCCACCAACCCCAAACCTTTTGCCACCACAAAGTAAGACGATATACACGCGCGCAGGGTTGTTTTGGGTTGTTTTTGGAGCCCCTTGATTTGAAACAGTTTTGAAAAATGAATCTATATACTGTATTTAATTAAGAATATACGTAGGTAAATAAAATCATTACTTCAAAAGATTATAGATAAAATAAAAATAAAAAACTATCTTGAGTTTTGATTGTAAATAATTAATTTTTTTTTAATCTGGTATATTTTCAAAGAAACATTTTACTTCAGGTTTGAGAACTTTATGTCGGGTATTATAAAGAATTTGCGCTAGAGCTAACTTATCTGTGAGGTGTCAAATCGTTATGAATTTACTTTGGATTTTTGAGCAGTGGTAATAAATGTATAATAATGTAAAAGCTTTGCTCTTAGATCGTTGATTTCTACTTAACACGCATGCATCTAACAAGGGAACCTTTTCAAGTGGTATATTCGTATCAAGTTTAAATTTTGTACATAGTTAGAGGGGGTCAGGGTTATTAAGAAAAAAATATCTTAGCTACGGTAAAACGGTTTAAGGGGGTAAAATATCCCTATTAAAATGGACCAAATAATTATATATTTCAAATACCTCTGAAACTAATGAAGATTTTAAAAAAATCTATAATACAAAATTTTCATTATTTTTTATAGTTTTTAGAAAGGCAACAATCGAAATTCGAAAAAGTTAAACCGTTAACCCCTAACTTCCATCCAACCCATTATCTATTTAAGATTTTTTTACACATATTATACCTACATATTATGATTATAGCCTGCTCTTTTAGAAAATTTTAACTTGTTCTGAATCAATATTTTTACGATATCTACCTAGGAGTTTATATTGTTTTGATTCCAATACGTGGAAGCCTCACTTTAATAAGAATGTATTAATATTCCTGGATTTCTATAATATAGAAATCCAGAATAAATGTAAAAAAACTAGCCCGGTCCCGTTCGTATTTCACGTTAAAACGTTTATATGGTACTTGAAAAAGTAATGCGATAAGTTTCTGCGTATTGCGGCTGTCCAATTCACAGCTTTTCTGTACACGCAGCGTTCAAATAGCAAATAGGTCATTAATTGTTGCAACAAACTGTTCCACTTGATATTCAATATTATGACATAATAAATTATAAATTATTACGACATAATAACAACATTAACAAATTAACAATATGTATATTAAAATTCTTTCTAATATAAATTTTATATGATAAATATTTATTTGAAAATTAAAAAATAAATGTTTACATGGTCATGATCATAAAATATAGTTTTTTTCTGAATAATTTCGTCAAGGTTACGATCTTACATAATATATCTAACTGACTTCATTATTTTAAAATTTTTCGAATTATTTTAATCCGTGTGACAGCTTTTCGTTTTTTATTAATTTCTACTTTATTTTTATAACAGTTTTGAAGTTTTAAAAACCTATGCGTGCATTTTATAATTTATTAAAATTTACATTGTATGGGCTGAAAAGTCTTTGGCCTAACAATGAAAAAACGATTTTTTTTATGAAAAAACTTTTATTCTTCGTCGTAATCACCACCTAAAAAAACTTGTTACAACGGTCTTCTAACATTTCGATACCGGTCTTATAGTGGTTCGCGTCAAGTCCCTCAACATAGGCGTTTGTTTCCAACTCGACCTCTTCATTAGTGTAAAATATTTTGCCAGAGCCACATTTTCAATTTCATAAAGATAGTAGTCACTGGGGTCCAGGCTAGGAGAATACGGTGGGTGTGGAACTAATTTTTATTGCGGTGAAACAGTGCCGCATTTTGCTTTGAAAGTCGAACACGTTCATCTTTTTGGTCAATTGTTAAAAAACGCGGTACCCATCGCGCGCAAAGCTTTTTCATATGTAAATATTTATGAAAGATATGACCAGCACGATCCTTTGAGATGCCTATGGTATTAGCTAGTTCACTCGTTTTCACTTTGCGGTCATTCAACACAATTTCACGAATTTTTCTAATGTTTTCTGGAGTAACTGCCTCATTTGGCCTTCTTAAACGTGGTGCATAATTTGTGTTCGTACGGTTACGACGAAACTCACCAAACCAATATTTTACGGTTGAATTAGCTGGGGCAGATGTACCGTAACACTTATCAAGCCATTCCTTTGTTTCGATGGTATTTTTCTCCATCAAAAAACAATGTTTAGTCAAAACACGAAATTCACTTTTTTCCATGATTAAAAAAATTACAAAAGTAGTGTCACTTCGAAGGCTGTAACTTAACCAAGAGTACATAAAATATCATGAAACTTTGACAGTATTCTAGTTAAGGTTGGTATTCTATAGGAAGCATAAGGATTTTTTGTTTATGTCGCCATCTGTATGTCAGGCCAAAGACTTTTCAACCCATGTAGTTCATATTCCATTAAATTTTGTTTAATAGATAGAGTGTAATTTGTGTAAGTGTTGAATCCAAAAATGTTGGAAAATTAAAAATCCGGGAGGGATTGTAGAAACTTTTGATGAAAAAATTAGTCGGGGGATAAACATACTTGCTACATTTATATTAGAATATACAAATATATTTATTTTTTGCATGGTTGTTAAAGTTCTTACGGGGTTACATTTAATCGTCACTTCGGAAAATGATACTTTTTTATGATTTTTTTTACAATAAGAAAAAAAGCAATTAAATGAAATTTGGAGGGTTTATTGTACATGTCTCAAAACAAAAATTCTTTTTTAATGAAATATAAGACTAAAATAGTGACTTTAGCGTTGCTACACTGACAATGAGTGCATCTTTTTTGTTATTTGTTCCACTGCAGAAAACAAAACTTCCATGGATCAACATCCAGAAAAAAAATCTCGTTATTTACATGACTTTTCCCATCGAAGTACATGATTATTAAAAAATATCGATTTTTGCAAATTTTGTATCACTTTGAAGAAAACAATCGCGTTTTTGATAAAAAAAACTACCTTAAATTGTTTATAAAAACCGTAATTGTTAACCAATCGTAAAAATCGTGTGTACTTCGATGTAAAATCTAAAAATTAAAAATAATTATTTTCGCTTTTAATTCCTTATGAATATCATATTTTTAAGATGTTTATATTATATATCATTTAAGCTAATAAAAAAATTGTCAAAAATTAGTTAATACATTAGATGTAACCCCTTAACCGAAGTTTCATGTTAAAGCAGAGTAATCATTACAAAAGACATAAAAACAGTTTTAACACTGCATTACCATACATTAAAAACAACACAAATTTCTTATTATTTTCCTAATAACATATTATGTTATTTTTTATCATTACCGATAGCCTACCCTGTAATATTCATAATCACCTCAAAAAAATTTCAACTCTTTGTACAGGGTGTCCCACGGGAAGATGGTTGAAACTAATCAGCTGTCATTTTCAAATGGATTCAGTTATTGAAAAAAAAAATGCGTTGAAAAGAGTCTGAAATTTTATTCGGGTTATGGTAGAAGCAAATATGTGCGCGTCAAAATGTGCTTTTATTCGAAAGTAAAAGTGTATGGCAGTTCTTGTAGGAGGTTTTGTATTAAATACGGAAAATATAAAGTTGAGAGTGCATGTTGTGTCCGTCTGTCCCCTGAATCCTTGTCACACGCATAACTCATGAACCACTGAACCGATATTATTGAAACTTGGTCGTATGGTTCGGTCTGGCTTGAGGACGGTCCCATTTCAAAATGATCAAAATCGTATGTAAGGGGGAGGGGTGACACCCCAAAATATTAATTTTTTCAAGATATCTCAAGAACGACACATGTTACGTGAAAATTTTATAGAATATTTTTTGTAGAGCATTAAATTTCCTATAATGTGGGTCTACAACGTTTGTTGTAAAATATTCCCTTACAAAGATTTAACTCAATTTATTTTAAAAATTCGTGTTTTGTTTTTCTAAATTGATATTGCTTGAATATATTAAATGTCATGTTGACGTTTTAAATGTCATTTTGACATTTGCATAAATATAGAATTAGATTTCCAAAAAGTTAAAAATATATGAAAAAATATTCAGGTGCGTTTTAAGAAAAATTTCCAACTAATATTTTTTAGTAAAATTGTATAAAAATTAAATGGTTAACCAATTCCAGGCAATTTATACAAACACTATCGGTTTTTATTTAAATTGTTAATATGAATAATTAACTACCTTTGGTGAATTTAGCACGAGGAAGCACTGTGCATTTACTTGGCAGATGTTTTTTTAATAACAGTAAGCGTTTGAATATGACAGATGATTAGTTTATGCACTTTTCCGTGGGACACCTTATATAGCGTAAATATCTATTCACAAGTAATAACCTAACATTGAAATATTATTAAAAATGTAAAACCATAGGTTATAAACAGAAAAAAAAGTACATAAATTACATTGACCGATAAAGATCATTAAAATTTACGTATAGAATGTTTTCTAAGAAATGTCCAAACAACCGTGTAAATGACAAGTCTACGTTTTGTATACCTACGCAAAGAATGAAAAACAAAACGGAAACGTTACACGTCAAGCTCGTTGGCCGGTCATTTCAAGGTCAACGACGGCAACAAAAGAAGGGTTGGTGGTGCTTTCTCTAACGGCGCAGCAATTTAAAGATAAAGAAATCATTATCATATCCCCCACGTCATTGTGGTATTTATTAGACTGAAATAGAATCATTTACATACTCTGCAAAATGCGAAGTGTACGTTAAATATTGATTTGAGAAGCTGTCATATTATTATCATTATTATTTTCAAATTAGTAGGTATAAAAAAGTTTCATGTTTGTTACTAATAAAAATAAATCAATAAATGATATTATAACTGTAAATAGATTTTTACACGCTGATTTCAAATATGTCTACCAAAATCAAATCTGACCACCCGTTCAAAATTTGCGGCGATTTTTCTCCAAAATTTTGAAAAAAACTGGCACTACACACAATCTTTTTTTAATTTCAGATTCGTTAAAAGTATGTTTATTATATAGATTTTACACACTGATTTCAAATATGTCAACCAAAATCAAATGCGAACACCCGTTCAAAAGTTACGGCGATTTTTCTAAAAAGTTTTGAAAAAACTGGCATTGAAAACTACGCACAATTTTTTTTTAATTTAGATTTCGTTAAAAGTATATTTATTGGTATTTGATAGAGTTACAGTTTTATTTTTATCGCCTATATAAAATTTACCAAAAAAACTCGAAAAGAAAATGCTAGAGATTAGAGATACTATGATAATGTCGTGTCTAGACCAAAGAAACAAAAAAGCAACACAGAGTTTTTTTGACAAAATTACAAGACAACAATATTTTTAAATATAAGGTGTTTTAAAAACACCGTATTGCTGTTTTTTTATTTTAAACACGGCATTAAATATATTAAAGACACTTTTTAAGTTATGTATTCATAAAAAGATTACTTTTCTATATAGACAATTCATGATAAAAAACCCCGTTTTTTTCTTGTCACGGGTGTGTCTACTTGAAATTTATAAGATATTAAGTGAGGTACAAAAACACTAATCAAGTTAAAAAAAAACAAATTAGTGGGGCTTGGTTTCTAAATAATTAAGTATTTATAAAGTAAAAACTATTATTTTTATAACAGTATTATTCGTCCAGTCAGAACCGGCCTTAGCAGATCTGGCGCCCTGGGCGAAATATTATATATTTTTCCATCCTCTTTCCCCCTAAAAAAATATTCAAAAATCACCGAAAATGTCAATTAAAATTGATAAATTAACAATTAAGTTGAATAGCTAGTATCTCAGCTTGGCGCGATCCTATAAAAACACCAACTTTTTTTAATTTAGCTTATATCATTAACTTTAAGACTATCAAATGCCCTAAGACCGTCGAGACCTCCTTCCCCTATTATTAACAAATTAAAATTGATAAATTAACAAATAAGTTGAATAGTTATTTAATATTTTAGCTAGGCGCGACCCTACAGACTCCAACTTAAAAAAAAAAATAACTTATATCATTAACTTTAAGACTATCAAATTCCCTAACACCGTCGATACCCCTTTTTCCTATTATTAACAAATTAAAATTGATAAATTAACAATTAAGTTGAATAGTTAGTATCTCAGCTTGGCGCGATTCTATATAAACACCAACTTTTTTTTAATTTAGCTTACATCATTAACTTTAAGACTATCAAATGCCCTAAGACCGTCGAGACCTCCTTCCCCTATTATTAACAAATTAAAATTGATAAATTAACAAATAAGTTGAATAGTTATTTAATATTTTAGCTAGGCGCGACCCTACAGACTCCAACTTAAAAAAAAAAATAACTTATATCATTAACTTTAAGACTATCAAATTCCCTAACACCGTCGATACCCCTTTTTCCTATTATTAACAAATTAAAATTGATAAATTAACAATTAAGTTGAATAGTTAGTATCTCAGCTTGGCGCGATTCTATATAAACACCAACTTTTTTTAATTTAGCTTACATCATTAACTTTAAGACTATCAAATGCCCTAAGACCGTCGAGACCTCCTTCCCCTATTATTAACAAATTAGAATTGATAAATTAACAAATAAGTTGAATAGTTATTTAATATTTTAGCTAGGTGCGACCCTACAGACTCCAACTTTAAAAAAATATATAACTTATATCATTAACTTTAAGACTATCAAATTCCCTAAGACCGTCGATACCCCTTTTTCCTATTATTAACAAATTAAAATTGATAAATTAACAAATAAGTTGAATAGTTAGTATCTTAGCTTGGCGTGATCATACAGACTTTTTTAAATATAGCCTACAGTGGTCTACACCATTAACTTTAAGACTATAATATATACAGGATGATTTAGCACTGTCGTGCCAAATTTGAACAGTAAATTGAAAAAAGTATTTTAATATTATTACAAGAATATGTGTCCGGAAATTTTTCGTGAGAGAGCTACAGCCCTCCAAAGATTTTACTCGATTTTTTTTTATTACTGGAAATAGATAACACTTATTAATACTAAACCCTGTATCAAATTTCATAAATGTGTCATAATGGGTTCTCAAAATATTAAATAAAAACTAATTTTAAGTAAAATCTTTGGAGGGCTGTAGCTCTCTCACGAAAATTTTCCGGCCACATATTCATATAAAATTTTTTGTTTAAAATATTTTTCTCAATTTACAGGCACGACAGTGCTGAATCATCCTGTATATATATTTAGGACCTTTAATATATTTAAAAAAACTTCTGCCAAATAAATGCACAGTGCTTCCTCGTGCTAAATTCACCAAAGGTAATTAATTATTGAACAATTTAAATAAAAACCGATAAAGCGTTCAGATAAATTACCTGGAATTGGTTAACCATTTAATTTTTATACAATTTTATTAAAAAATCTTCTTAAGACGCACCTAATTATTTTTTCGTATACTTTAAATTTTTTGACAATTTCAATCTAAATCAAAATTTATGCAAACGTCAAAATGACATTTGATATGTCAAAGTAAATATCAATTTAAAAAAACAAAACTAAAGAAAATCTTATATCAACTAATACAAATCCAACACATCCAGAACATAACAAATAATTTATTTATTACAATAACTCAAAGTCAATATTAATAACAGTTATTTCCCCCTACATGCATTTGTCAAACTTTATTAATATTATAACATAATGCGTAGGTATTGAAAACTTTTACAATTATATAAAAATCAATCGGATATTATAATATCCAAATCCGATAAACAACAAATCGTGAGTGTTTTTCCAAATGACGTAAATGCGATAGAGTTTCGTATATACATATGTATATATGTACATAAATATGTATATTGGTGACATGAAAAATAATAAAAACTTTAAAGCTAACACGATATGGCACGTGATTCGGCAAGGTTGGTGACCACCAGCTAGCCAGAAGTCTCTGGTTCAACCCCCTTTTGCGAGCTACAGTCGCCACCCCCGTTTGACCTTCAAGGGCACTGCGGTCGCGGTTCACCAACCTAACTTGTCCGATGACAAAAAAGTAAAGCTTTTAGCGCAGAAGTACCTAAACATATGAAATTAATTAAAATATAAAAGATATACAATTTTATTACTTGTGTTAATGTTTTACCATTCACTAAAAAATATTGTACCTACATTTTATAGACCATAAATAGGTTTCTAATATTTAGTCGTCCAGAAATCAACAAACCTTATGTTAAATAGGAAACCATTCCACTGTAAAATTTTTTGAAAATCTTTTTTTTGCATTATCGAAAAATATGGACTGTTAAATTTTGATCCCAACATTCGAATTATTCAGGTCGCTTTTAGAAAAAGGTATAACTTTAAACACGTTTTTCTCGAAACGTCGTTTTTCAAAACAGTGGAAGTTTTTAAACGAAGAGTTTTCAAGCTATCCGTCTCAAATTTTGCCACATTATTCTTCACGCCATTTCTTAATGTCGTATGGAAGCTTTTTTATTTATTTGAAAATTTCACATTTTTTTGAACGAAAAATTGTCGAAAAAAAGACCCAATTTGACACTTAATTATGTGTTGCTGTGAATTTTCTTTAATTTTGCCCATTAAAAACGAAAATTGAATAAAATAAGAAAAATATAGGCATACCAAATATTTAATTAACATAAAAATAAATGTTTTATTTAATAAATAATTACTTTACAGCTTGTGATTTGAACTTAAACATAAATTAAATGAATCAAAAGTTTCATTAGATAAATAATTTTTTTTTTGTCTAAAAATAGTAACTTTTTTGATTAAAAAAAAACCTAACCTGATTCGTAATTCTGATGTTAGATTCGGTTTCAGGGCGTTAAAATATGGTAGTCTGTATACTTTCACCTGATACTTTTGACGAGACTAGTTTTAGGCCAGATACTGGGTGATCATTTCTGAAACTTGATGTAACGCGCAAAGAACAGTTTTGTGCGCCAGCGTAAATTTAAAATCAGTACCTATATGTCGACACTCAGAGCGGCTACCAAGCAGGTTTTGATCACAAATTATAATCTCGATTAGATCTACGAGGTATAAAAAAAATTTTACCAGTTTTAATGAGTGAAAAACTTCATATTATCAAATAGAAAAAAAAATTCGTATTTCCACGATTTCGCTTGTAAAAATTAATTAATTGATTTGAAACAAAATAACACTACATTGGAATATATTCTCTACGACCTTATGTTTTTAATTTTTTCATTAAAGTTTTTTAAATTGAATATAAAAATAAAAAGTAAATTTCGTAATTCCACGAATCTGCTTGTAAACATTAATTAATTGAATTAAAAAATATAGGTATATATCACTATATTAGAATATATTCTCTACGCAATAACGTTTTCAATTTTTTCATTAAAGTTTTTTAAATTGAATAAAAAAAAAAAAGTAAATTTCGTATTTTCACAATTTTGTTTGTAAATATTAATTATTTGTTTTTATGTTCGTACAAATAATAAGAAATAACTATATTATACAATACTAGTCTGACAATGAGTTTTAATTAACCCCACTACTACGTATTCACGTCATTCCCTAGACTCTAGACTGTGCATCCTGACACAGTCACACCCATTTTTTGGTCTTTTCAGTAATTATTATGAGATAAATAAATTATGATTATTAATTAATTAATAATAATAAATTAATTAATTAACTAATTATTATTATGAGATAAATAAATAAATTGTAAACATAAACTAATAAATAATAAAATGTTCAACATAATAAAATATTAAACATGAACAATAAATGTTTGAGGGTTGAAGGTTTACATGGCATTGACCCTCATTACAAATGGATTATAAACTTTACGTATTTATAGTCACGGTCGATATCTTGACCGGACAATACAAAGATATAATTCACAGAATCATTATCATTTACATAACTCTACAAATTTCTAAATAATCACACCAGCACAGGTTGAACGTACTTTTAGATAATTTATAATTTAAACCCGGAATTAAATTAACGATTAATAAATATACTATCGTGTCTCAAGTCTGCAGGGGCTCGGTAATGTAATATGTACGAAAATATAAATTATTCCGAAACAAAAGTACCAGCTATTTAAATGTTTTAAAATACCACAAAGAAACATTGATGTTGCGTGATGTGTAAAAGAAGAATAAAGCACGTATAGATATTTTTATTTATTTAATATCAAAAGTATTTATAAATAAATTTGCAGGATGAAAAAAAAAGATATTGATGGGATTTCATATGATTAAAGAAATTATTATTATAGCCATTATGATTTAAAAAATTCGACAATATAACAAAACGATCTTTTTTTTCTTCTTCTCTGTACATGATTTACTTATTATTAGCGAAATAGTTGATATTTTTAATAACACCAAATTGTGCTAACAGAAATTTAAAAATAACTTTCAATTATAGCCACGCCTAAAAAATGAATAAAAGAGTATTGAAGATGTTCATAAAAAAATAAATATATAAGGTCATAGGAAGATATGGTTATAGACAGTGGCGGGTTTACGTTAAGTGCCGCCCTGAGCAAAAAAAAAATTGCCACCCCTCTACCAAGGGAAAATATAACCTATTTTTTACAATTTTTTACAAGATGTAGAAAAATCGTTTTGATAATAATCGGAGTAATTTTTTGTATTCCTTTTTTTTAGATTGTTGTGAATTAAACTAAAAAAGTTGTATTCTCCCAGAATCTGCCGCCCTCCAAAATTTTGCCGCCCTGGGCAGTAGCCCATGTTGCCCATGCCTAAATCCGCAGCTGGTTATAGATGACGTCAAGTAGATTTATAACAACTGCAAGCAGTAGTGTATCTACAAAATTCAAGCTCCTGGCAAATTTTGAGCTAGGGCCCACTATAAAAAATAAATACACACCGAGCTTATGCCGTGCCAAAAATGGAAAAAAAGCTTACTGTAAATCTGTCGCAAGGCCCCCGAAGCGGGTGCCCGTAGTTTTTTGCCAGTTCAGCCACATTATAGTTACGCTATAAACTGTAAGTGAACTAGGTAGAGTTGCATGCAGAAGTGGTCGACCAGTTATCATTCAATTTTGCTTATCACAAACTTAGTAGTCTCCTCTCATTTGATTATTATAATATTTAAATCATTTTTTCATGTACCAAAGACAGATATTTTGAAACTCATTTGCTTATAGATAAAGAAGTATTCTTCGTTTATAGTACCTACTCATATATATTTGTGCGATTAAATTCAGGGCCGTAACTACCACCGGGGCAGTTCCCCGGGGCCCCCGCGGCGTAAAAATTGGAGTAAGTAAATTAGGAGCAAAAAAGGTTTTCAATTATTATTACTAATTTTAAATTGAATGACCTTTTTTTACTAATAAGGATTAGACTAAAATTTGTTAGCTATGACCAAAAAAAAGGTCTTCAATTTTACCTTTTGCATATTTTGGGGGCCCCTCGGTCACCTCTTATTATGTAAACTATTGAAAATTGTATAAGTAAATTTTGTGGCAATAAGTATTATGATATTCGGAATTTGAGTATTTAAATATATAAATATTTTGGAATCTGTGTAAACGATTCTGACCTTTAGGATGACAGACGAATTCTGAAGCCCATAGTTTCCAAATAAAGAAGATTACAGATTAAAATTGTCAAAGATGTTAATAACGATTCACTTACCCGTAACATTGGTGCGACCTGACGAGTTTTCTGTTGGTGAAGAGAGCACGTGGTGAACTTGCGAAGGTGTACGGCGACACGGAGCTGTCGGCGCCGCGCGTCCTCGGCTTGGCGTGAACCTCGAGCAGCGAGCCCGACGGTAAGAACGCATTGGGGCAAGCCGGGCTAGGCGGCGCCGCGGCAGATGAGCGCGGAGGCGTCTTCAGCGTCATCTTACCGCACTTCTGAACACGCGCAAATAAATACGATTATTATTAAGTAATAAATAATAAAATAAATATTAAAAAAATGTTCCTTTTGTAAAGGTAGACAGAAAGATAAATAAAATATAATAGATCAAACGCTTGTATTTTAATATAAGAATAAGGTAAATGAATAGACAAAATAAAGTTTCATGGGTTCCGTAGAAAATTAGGAACCCTTATAGTTTCGCTTTGTCCGTCCGTCTGTCTGTCTATATAAATTTTATATCGATTAAGATAAAATTTGGTATATGGACGAAGACTGATAACCCAAAAATAGAAATGATGATTCTTGAAAAAATAATTTTTTTTGGACCCCCTTTTCGTAGACTGAAAAGAATAATAAAAAAAATGTTTTTTCATTTAATCCATTAAAAAGATCTCCTAAAATGCAAAAAAAATGTTTTATGATCTTTTGATTGTAACCCTTCAGTCACGATATATTTGCATTCAAAGTCGGTATCAGAGCATCCCTACCTCTAATTTCTAAACTATCAATTCGGAAAATCTGAAAAATTCCAGAATGTAGCTTTTACAAATTGTAATGACTACGGAACCCTATAAAAATTTATTACTTATTAATAAAAACAGATCATTTGATATTTTTAAGCAATATTATTATTAAACTAACAATATTAAACCTACCTTGCTATTATCTTAATAATAATTATGTGTAATTAATGCATGCATTTTTGTAAAAAAATCTTCAAAGTTATAAAATTCGAAGATATCAACTTATATTTATGTAGGTATATAAGTTTTTTTTAAATAATTGTGAGACCAATCAACTTTTAAAATAAATTTTATATTATTATATGAATTAAAGTGCATATATAAATTGAATTACATTAACAAAAAAAAACTAGTTACGAAGTTACGAGTACATGTGAAAATAACCCCTTATTTCTTTCATAAATTAAGAAAAAAATAAAAAAAGTTAAAAGTATACAAAAGCTCAAAATAGTTCATGCAAGTTTGGCGCCAAAATAGCATTTCATTGAGTTATAAATAAATCCAAGCACTAATTAAATTGTTTGATAAAAAGTTTGAAAATGGGGTAGTTTATTTGTTTAGAGGTCAGGGTTACATTTGTTGTCAAATTCCAAACTTAAAATATAAATATCACAAACATATTTGCATCCGTTTATTATCCTTCTGACTCGATCTTCGATGTTATTATCTGCTAAAGATTCACATCTTATACTGTCGTCTTCATTGACACCGTTTTCCATTCATTAGTTATATAATGTTCATTGCTCTCACAATTTAAACTTTTTATTAACACTAAAATGTTTACTTACTTTTATAAACTTGATACAAACTTCGTTTTATTATTAATATTAGTTTATTTTATAACTATGGCACATAACATTAAACGAATTTACTTTACATTCACAATTAAAAATAAATTATCACAGTAATTAATATGTCACTTCACACATTTCGTTTTTTAACCATAGCCTACTTTTTTACCGAATTTTAACTTTTACAGAACTTTAACAAAGGACATTTATTTCGGACATTTGACCATGATGTTTGGCAACAATGAAACTTGGTTTTTATTCGTGGTTTGGTCATTCTTATGGATACTGAATAAAAAGACATGTGTATAATTATTTCACACATATATGAGCACACGATATAGACTGAAAGTTCAATGAATTTAATGTACACGAACCATAATAAGTGCGTATGTTTACAGCAATTATGTTTATAAATGGCGTATAAACATAGTCGGTATTGTCATAGCAACAAACAATAGCGCATATACCTAGTTATACATTGCGAGCACGCTACCGCGGTGGACGTTCGATAGGACATTGGCTGTAATACCCATAGAAAGAATATTAAATATAATAGTTTCAATAGTACAATGATAGATAATTGAGTATATATGGCGGGTTTCCTAGCGACATGTTCTTGACTTGTAGAAAAGTTACATATTTAATAAGATCGATTTTGATGCCTGTCGAGTTGTTATTTATTTTATTTTAATTCTTCGTGCGGACATTCAACTCATACAGTTATATAACATTATCAATTCATTATTTTTTTTATTATTATACTATTTAACTTTAATGATGGGTTGCATCGTTAATCCTAAATCTAATTTACGGACGATTTATTAATTGTGATTATTTTTTAATGTAGAAGATTCACCATAACCATAATTAACGTTAAGAATTAATATAATTATGGTTTTAAGTCGATTGACTAATCATGATTAATTTTGCTTTAAGCAACCCAAGGTAAATGTTGTATAAATTTATATGAGTGGAAGAAATACATTTATCAAATAAAATATAGGATCAAGATCTTTATACAAACAAAAAATAACATTTAATGAATATACAATAATTATGATAAAAATGTAGGTACAAATTAAGGTTGAAAAACAACATTTTAAAGATTTAAAGGACCTCGCACTAATCTTATAGGAAGTATCCGTTAAATTTTCTTAATTCTCCGTGGACGCAAAGCTTGAAAATGGATACTTTTTCGGTAAAGCCATGAATAAATTAGTACGGTACAGACGACGGTTTTACATATTTTTTGCTAAAATGCAATCCTAATTAGTTAAAAATCATTAAAGTTGCAATTTTGTCGAAAATACACTTTATAATTTTCAATGATTTTCAAATTTAAAATTTATCAATTTCCAAACAAACAAAATATGCTTAATTTCGCATTTTTTACTCATTGCAAAATAGATTTAAATCTTTAAAAAATCTTTTTTAACCTTCGTACAAACATTTTTACAATAATTACAAAGCTTTAAACATAAAAGTTTCACAGTGGGTTTCTCAAAATATTAAATAAAAATTAATTTTAGACAAAATACACTCACGGAAAAAATTAAAGGACCACTTTTATTTTTCGAAAAAATTGCTCATTTTCAAAGTAATGCCGATAGGTCAAATATGATCCATTTTTTACTTATAAGATATGAAAATTGAAGGAAATTTTATCATCTTTTCGGATTTAGGGGTATATTTGTTTTATTAAACTTATTATTGTGACCAAATCGCGGTTTAATAAAAAATAAAAAAATTGATTTTTTTTTGCAATTTTGAAAGATGCCCACGGGGATGTTAAATTTTTTTTCTAAAATTTCAAGATAACCATTTTGTAGGAAATTTGTTCAGCTTTTATACGCTTTTTCAAATTTGTTTTATAATTTTTTGGTGTTACGATATTCGAGTTTGAATGAAAAAAGTACCAAAAAGTTTTAAACGACCATAAAGAGCCTAATGTTAGTCGCACAGAAAAGAAAAAAAAGAATATTAAAGCTTAAATAATCACCTATTGTCTAGTAGCATTTATAAAATGTTTAATTTTAACTTAACCCTTCAAATACGAAAAACAAAACAGTGTTCGAATTTAAATAATCCTGTAAAAATAACCTTTTTTTAATCATAGATCTAATGTTTAAAATGTATCCAGAAATTAAGTTCTATCAAAGAATATGAAAATTAGACTTATTACCTTCTATGTGAACAAAGGTTCCAGTAAAAATCTTTTAATTTGGCTGAGAAATTGCATTTTGAATTTTTTGTATACGTTTAGGATTTGACCGTACTTTTTATAACAAGTTTTTCTTTGGGATTTTTTTTTCGAAAATCAATCAATTTTTGAGAAAAATTGTAAGAAGGAAAAAGTTTTTCTTTCTTGTTAAAGAATATTCATAATTTTTTTCAGATGTTTTATATCAATATTATGGGATTAAATTTATTTTTAATAGGGTACTTTTTCATTCAAACTTGAATATCTTGTCATAAAAAAATGTGACAATCATTTTTTAAAAAGCATTTTGAAGCTGAGAAAATTTACTAAATGATGAATATCATGGAATTTTGAAAAAAAAAATAATCATACATCCTCGTGTGAAATTTCTATAACTGCAAATAAATAATTAATTTTTTTAGTCAACTACGTGTGGACCAAAAAAATTCAGTTACTTTGAACGAATAAGCGGTGAAAATTCAATGAAAATTAATTTAACTGTCGAAATCAAGAGTCTTTAATATGTTGTTGAACGTTTTTTCATGACCACACGCAGATGACTGAAATTAAAAATTGAAATTTTTTGTAATTATGGAAGTTTCACACGGGGATGTATGATTATTTTTTTTTCAAAATTCCATGATATTCATCATTTAGTAAATTTTCTCAGCTTCAAAATGCTTTTTAAAAAATGATTGTCACATTTTTTTATGACAAGATATTCAAGTTTGAATGAAAAAGTACCCTATTAAAAATAAATTTAATCCCATAATATTGATATAAAACATCTGAAAAAAATTATGAATATTCTTTAATAAGAAAGAAAAACTTTTTCCTTCCTACAATTTTTCTCAAAAATTGATTGTTTTTCAAAAAAAAAATCCCAAAGAAAAACTTGTTATAAAAAGTACGGTCAAATCCTAAACGTATACAAAAAATTCAAGATGCAATTTCTCAGCCAAATTAAAAGATTTTTACTGGAACCTTTGTTCACATAGAAGGTAATAAGTCTAATTTTCATATTCTTTGATAGAACTTAATTTCTGGATACATTTTAAACATTAGATCTATGATTAAAAAAAGGTTATTTTTACAGGATTATTTAAATTCGAACACTGTTTTGTTTTTCGTATTTGAAGGGTTAAGTTAAAATTAAACATTTTATAAATGCTATTAGACAATAGGTGATTATTTAAGCTTTAATATTCTTTTTTTTATTTTCTGTGCGACTCACATTAGGCCCTTTATGGTTGTTTAAAACTTTTTGGTACTTTTTTCATTCAAACTCGAATATCGTAACACCAAAAAATTATAAAACAAATTTGAAAAAGCGTTTTAAAGCTGAACAAATTTCCTACAAAATGGTTATCTTGAAATTTTAGAAAAAAAATTTAACATCCCCGTGGGTATCTTTCAAAATTGCAAAAAAAAAGAATTTTTTTTATTTTTTATTAAACCGCGATTTGGTCACAATAATAAGTTTAATAAAACAAATATACCCCTAAATTCGAAAAGATGATAAAATTTCCTTCAATTTTCATATCCTATAAGTAAAAAATGGATCATATTTGACCTATCGGCATTACTTTGAAAATGAGCAATTTTTTCGAAAAATAAAAGTGGTCCTTTAATTTTTTCCGTGAGTGTATTTGAGAGTCTGTTTATGAACTTTTTTTCTTGAAATATTTTTCTCGATCAACTGTTCAAATTTGTTCCTCCTGATATGACCCTGTATAATTACAGTTCAATGTCTGTAATATAATGACATTTTTGTTAATATATCATAAAAAAAATTATTTATTTTTTGACGTCAATTAATGTTATATATAATTACAATCATACTTTTGCTGCACAAAATGTTAAAAAAACGGCATTTGTGTTATGAAATGATTGTTTCCATTAAAATTTTGGCTAATAAAATGTTGTTATATCATAATTATTATATTTATGTTGCTTCCTCGCAATATCGAAGATACGAGAAGCTATGTGATCGTTTCAGATTGAGACAAAAAAAAAGTTCTCCAATTTCAAAATTTTTAATTTATTTATCCGTTTCACGTCAAGACAAACACTTTTCGTTCCGTGTCTGTCTGTCTGTCCGTGTGTCCGTGTGTCCGTGTGTCCGTGTGTCCGTGTGTCCGTGTATCCGTCCGTCTGTCCCCTGAATCCTTGTCACACGCATAACTCATGAACCACTGAACCGATATTATTGAAACTTGGTCGGATGGTTGGGTTTGGTTTGAGGACGGTCCCATTTCAAAATCATCAAAATCGTGTGTAAGGGGGAGGGGTGACACCCCAAAATATTTATTTTTTCAAGATATCTCAAGAACGACACATGTTACGAGAAAATTTTATAGAATATTTTTTGTAGAGAATTAAATTTCCTATAATATGGGTCTACTACGTTTGTTGTAAAATATTCCCTTACAAAGATTTATCTAAATTAATTCTAAAAATTCGTGTTTTGTTTTTCTAAATTGATATTTGATTGGATATATTAAGTGTCATTTTGACGTTTTAAATGTCACTTTGGCGTTTTAAATGTCACTTTGACGTTTTAAATGTCATTTTGACATTTGCATAAATTTAGATTTAGATTGAAATTGTCAAAAAATTAAAAATATATGAAAAAATATTCAGGTGCGTTTTAAGAAAAAATTCGAACTAAGATTTTTTAGTAAAATTTGTATAAAATTAAATGGTTAACCAATGCCAGGCAATTTATCTGAACACTATCGGTTTTAGTGAATTTAGCACGAGGAAGCACTGTGCATTTACTTGGCAGATGTTTTTGATTATTTAAACAAATACAACGTATATTATTTATGGCCGGAACCGGAATAAAATCGTGAATTCCGGTACACCCCTAGTTATAATATATTTTATAATCGGTTTAGTATTAAACAAGTATTAATACTAAACGTATTATAAAAAGAAAGATTGAGTGAAAATTTTGAAATCGTAGAACAATTTTTCTTTAAAAAATGATTAAAAAAATCATAACAAAGATACAACGCATTTTATTCATTATTGAATAAAAATCACAATTGCCATGGAATACTATTTTTGTTAGTCGAGGCGTTAGCCGAAATTACAACAATCACTTGAGTGCAATATTAAAGTCGAGTAAGCTTTGGAAAAAAGAATACTTGATGTTTAAAATTTTTATATTTATTAAAATTCGTTGCTTATTTTGTTAATGTATAACAGCAATGCTGGCTTTAGGGAGGGAGGCTGGGCGACTGCTCTGGGTTCCAATTCAGAAGGGGTGGCGGACGACCACATGGAGAAAAACTGTTTTTTTTTGGAAAAAAATTAAGAACAAAAAAAACTAGATATATCTCAATCGACCCACTGGTCGGACTGGCCTCCATATATCCTTGGTCTAAATAATCATTGGTTGATACTGGAAATCGATAACACGTATAACATTAAACCGGGAGTCAAATTTAAGTACTGTATAACAATGGGTTCTCAAAATATTAAATAAAATCTAATTTGAGACAAAATCTTTGAGAGTCTGTAGCCCCCTTACGAAGAATTTCCGGACACATGCTTATATAAATTTTTTTCTTAATAAACTGTTCAAGTTTGTTCTACCTGATATGACTCTCCCTGTGTATCAAAGATTTTTTTAAATTTTCATTTGTTATGGTGTAAAAATAAGACTTGTTCTGAATTTTTAATAATACTGTAGCCTTAAATATGTTTTCTTCAAAACTATCTGAACTTAGCTAATAGTATTAAGATAATGCAGTATTGTTTATGATATATGCACTATAATATAATATAATGTATTGGTGCTTTTTTTTCGACTAGTATAAGGCATTCTTTTATCTGTAAAAATTTATACAACCTTCTCTATTGTGAATATGTCTAGATGCTGTTTGTGATTTATCACATTTATAATTTGACACTAGAAATGTAATTAGATTCGATCAAAAAGAACGTATGATATGCAAACAATTTTAAACAATCGATCTTACGAAGCTGTATAAATTACAAGATTTGTAAAAAATAATATTTTTTATAATATACCTACCTAATGTAGGACTCTACGCCTCTACTGTTTAAGAAATACCATATAAAATATTAATTTAAGATAATAATCCATGTAAAAAACAATACATATACAGTTTTAATTGTTATTAATTAAAATATAATGTTTTAAAAAAAATCCGATTCCGCCCGGAATTGAAAATTCCAGTTCCGGTACACCCCTAATTATAACATATCATATATTATGTTATATGCTAATGAATTAACTTTAGGGGTCGGAGAGAAGCTATTGAAAACCAAAAAATCGCTGAACATATCTTTTTCATCTAATAGTTTTTCCCATTTCAAATTTTCATATCAGCTCCTCTCTGAATTCAACACTACCAACTTTAAACACAATTACAAAAAAAGGTTTTTTATTAATCCTAAACGGTGTTATAATTTATTTGGTGAGTGAAATTTTTAGGCAGATGTATTTTTTTTACAGCCTGTTTTCACGAGGCCCCCAGCTAGCATCTCATTCAGGAGCGTAAACAGGATTTTTTAATAGCATGCGGATACAAATCTTGAGGCTTCCGCGATGATCTTGATATGGATCTTGGGTTCTGAGTGTAAGCCGCGTCGATTTGGTCGTGTTATCGGCCAACGTTTCGTCACACATTGCAGTGGACATCTTTCAAAGGGATACTTTTTTATGGGGGCTACTTATATATAACATTGATGTTTTACATATATATTATAAGTATAACCATATGGACCCTCACCCTGTTACGGCTCTGTGCTTAGGGCACTTATATTATATAGTTAAAAAGATGGTTTCTATGCAATAATAAAAACGATATAAGTATTAATAAAATATAAATTTATTTGTAACAATAAATGGACAACAATAAACTAAGAAATACATTTAAGGAACTATTTAGAAACTATAGATAATATTTTATCATAAATACATATTCTATTTACAAGGGTGAGATTCAAAAGTGAATAGGTACAGAAACAATAAAAAAAATACGGAATTATTAAATTACCACACTCCTTCCAATAAGCCTAAGCACTATTGAAAATCACCTTTCTTGGAATCTATCTGTAATCAGTGCCGGATTAAGCCAGCGCGGGCCTGTAGCAAATATTATAAAGAGGCCCTTGACAGTGGCGTAACTTCTTTCAAACATTATTTATATAATTTTTTTACATCTATCTTATTTGAGCAATTCAGAAGCCAAAACAAATATAAAATGGAAGATACAAAAGATTTTTACAACTTTATAGGAAATAATTACCTACTTAAATTTGAAAACTAATACAAAGCGGAATTAGTTATTTATTATTTCCTCAAATGCATTCAATATCTTTACAAAATAGCACTTGTTTGGAGATAAAATATTCCATGAGATTCTTAAAATGTTAAAAGATTACAAATCAATATTGGATTGTGGCTTAACTTCAGAGGAAGCTCCAGAATATTTCAGTTTTGATCAAATATAAATAATTTATTCGTGTTGATAACCAATTTTCATAGCTCCTCTGAAGTTAATGTACGCAGATAGAAAAGTGATTTGAGACAAGACAATCTTGTTTTATATACTATAACGAAAACGATATTATCTTAATATAAGAATATATTCTTAATCCAAGTAAGTATATTATTTTCGTCTGACAATATTAGGACTTCGTTCCGGTTTGAGTAAAAAAAATATATATATATCGGTTTGGTTCCGGTTTTCGTTTCGAAAATAATAATGTTTTTTCCGGTTTTTGGTTCAGCTCTGAGTGATAAATTAAAATTTTTATTTATTTGTATTAAAAATTTATTTTCTACCATAATTTAAAACATTTTATGGTATTTGTATGTTAGCCCTGAACAACTGAAGTGGGGAGTAAGATCATGTTAACGAGCATATTTTAACATATACCAAACCGAAAAAAACAGATTTTTTTTCGATTCGGTTTTGGTTTTCGGTTCAGTTCCGGTTCGAAGCCCTGGACAATATTGCTTTAAAGAGAAACGATAATTTTCTGGATTAAGAGTTTATTCTTATATTAAGAAAATATTGTTTTCGTTATATTTAAAACAAGGACTTCTTGGCTCAAGTCAACTTTTCTACCCATGTACTCGCTTATATTCCAATATCATAAATATACCATATTTTTAAATAAATAATATGCTGTTTATTGAAAATTTTATACAGGTTCCTCAATGGTGTGACACCTGTGTAGTATGTTAAAAAATAAAGCCTATTTACCTTATTTTTTGGTTATTTTAAGCTTCCAGGGAGTAAAATGTGTAAAAAAATTTTTTTTGGTCATTGAAAGTCTGTAAAGGGTGTGATAACCATCCAATTTATTTTAAAAAAATAGATATTTTTTCTGTTGTTAAAAAATCAAACCTATTGACTTTTTTTGAGGAGGGTGGAGGTGACACTCGATTCCCGCCCCAGGTGTCACTGCCCCTAGCGACGCCACTATTAATAGACAACATATATGACAAGAATACTTTTTTATTACTTAAAAAGAGAAACAATTTTCTTCTTTATTATAACCAACTAACTGACTTGGAATATTAAAATCTCTTAACAACATTTCTACTGTACAGTCAATTCCTTTTTCTTGTTTCACTAAAACAACGAGTTGTTGTAAAGCATCTTGACAACATCGTTTCCATTTATCAGTAACTTGCGTTAATTCTTCTAAATTATGTTTTCTTTTATAAATATCTATCCTTTTCAAATTAACGAGCTTTGTTTCTTTTTCTTTTATCCGTTTACTTATTTCTTCTAATTCTCTCTGCAAGTCGGTACTTGATAAATTTGTAAAATCATTGTCTTCTTGGGTATCATGTGCTTTTATTTCTATTATCATAGATTTTGTTTGATTATTAGTTTTTATACAATCGTCAGTACCGATATTTTTAATAGTAATATCACTTTTTGTTCTCTTATTATTTTTACCTGATTTTTTATTAGAGATATTATATTCTTTATTATTGAGGTCAGTTGTATCTAATTTCTGTAATGATAAAACTAATTTCCGTTTAGAAATGTCTATTGATCGTCGCTTCACTTCTGGAGTATTATTAGTTAACGGGCTTGAAATTTCTATTTTACGTTTTGAAATTTCTGGAGTGTTACTGATGCTATTATTCGATGAACTTGAATTGCCTGCTTTTACTTTAATATTACTATTAGTTGACGGACTTGATATATTTTTCTGTTTTGAAATTACATTACTATTTTCATTATAACTTGTTAACGGACTTGAAACTTCTATGTTTTGTTTTGAAGAATGGAGTTGACATTGCTGAATGGTTGATTTTTTCGTAGTTTTATTGAGTATTGGACTTGAAACATTAGTTGTTATTGGAGACAACTGATTTTCTGGATTTAAAGACAGTGATCTTTTCTTTCTTGTTAAGCCAAGTCTTCGACAAGGAGTCAATAAAGTTTTACTGATACTTCCACTAGTTGGCGTAAATACTGTATTAGATCTTAAAGGTGTAACTTCAGTATTTGATGTAGGTGTTTTGCTTAAAAATGGTGAAGAAAATTTTCTATTCATTTTACTGCATTCAGTGATGTTGTAAGTGGTCTATTTGTTTGTTTTAAACATTAGAATCTGAAAATAAACTTTAATTAATACAAAGGACTACGAAAAGTTTTATAAAATAAATCTAACCAACAATATTTACATTTCAAAAAACAACATACAATAGTTCTTGTTGTGGTAGCACTGTATATTGAATTGTCAATTTGACAGCAAGAAATGACGAGGGGAGAATAATACATATTATGTACTAGGAAACGTAAAGTAATAATTTTAAGTATTTTATAAAGGTTTAGTAAGAACTTTTTTAAATTAAAATTAAAAATGAGCGGTCGTGTAAGGGCCAGAGAAAACAAAAGTGGTGAAATAGTAGCTTATAGTGAATCTGCAATTAGAAATAATGCCTCGGTTGTAGAATATTGTAGAACATCAATGGCAGCATTATCAGGAGGAACTGCAGGTTATTATCAAACCCTAACTATTGCTGCAAGTTACGAAATGTTTATTTTATAAAATATTCATTTCATTTTTAATTTCAGGTTTATTAGGATTAACTGGTTTTTATGGATTTGGGTTTTATATCTTTGCAGTAGTCGGTCTATTTGCATTATTAATGATGAAAGCAGGCTCCAGTTGGAAAAGATTCTTCATAACAAGAAGGAGTTTACTAACGAATGGCTTTTTTGGTGGATTATTTACATATATATTGTTCTGGACATTTTTATACGGAATGGTTCATGTTTATTAATACATGTATTTTATAATTTTCAATATTTGTATATATAAATAAATAATAAAGAATATTTAATTGTTTAAATTGTAAACATTATTTAAGAACATGTAGAACGAATATAAACTTTTAATTAATTAAATATTAATTTAATTAATTGAAAAAATAAAATGATCTCCAGTGTATGCAACTTCACTAGTGAAATAACTATGTAATCATGGCTGCTGATGACAGAAATTTTCGATCAGCTTATTATGAAAAAGTTGGCTGTAGAAGTGTTGAAGAAAAGAAATCACTTGAAATACTGTTAAAAGACAGACCATTAGATAAAATAAAATTGAAACAATTTTGCTTACGTTTTTCAGTTCCTGGTATTTATAGAAATATTATATGGAAAATACTCTTAGGTAATTTGACATTTGAAACAATTATGTGTAGTTTATTTAAATTGGCTGCATTGAAAGTTTTCAAATTTGGTGAAAATTTAGATTTTTATTTATTTTTACAGATGTTTTGCCTGTTTATATCGATTCACATAAATTTGTTATGCTTCAAAGGCAGCAAGAATACAAAGATTTATTTCACGCTCTAAAAGTTATGCAACTGATAAATGATAATACACCAAAGTCACATGTTTTTTATTTAATGTGGTGTTTAGAAACTGAAACTTTAAACTATGACTTCCAGATACAAGTAATAGAATTTTTATACACATTAACTGATCATAAATTGTAACAATAAATATATTTTTAGCAGGAAAATGGTTTTTTGAAAATATCGCAGACGTTATTATATATTTTTGAAGATGATGTAGATGTATATTGGATGACCAAAGGTTTTTATAAATTTGTAAACCAGTATCGTCAAGACATTCCATTATTGATTTCAAGAATATATTATTTATTAGAACGAGAAGACATTGACCTTTATAAACATTTACAAGATATCGGAGCCTTAAAATGTTTACCTTTTGTTGAATGGTTTGAATGTTGTTTTGCTATGGTGTTAAACGAGTCATCATTAGCAAAGTAAATGCAATAAAATATGAGATATATTTATTGAAACTACATATTTATTTATTTTTAGAATTTGGGATAAAGTATGCGGAGGATCATCAAAAATACTAGTCTTTTTGGGAATTGTTTTGTTAACAGTACTGAGGAGAGTAATTCTTCAATCAAAAAACTTTGAAGGAGTATTACTATGCATTAATAATGTAAGTAATTTTTCTTTTTTTTCTTACAGCTTTTAATTAAATAATATTTTTGTAGATAACTGAGGAGTGTGCAGAGGTAGTTGTAAATAAAGCCATAGAACTGTGGCAACAGCATGGAGGAGCATTAACGTTACAACCTGATTCGGTTCTAATTTCAAAAGTTGTAAAATAATTTGACTATTATATTGAAGAAAATCTACTAATGTTAAAATGAATTTATTTTTCTCATATTGAGAATACTGTATGTGATAAGTGTCAAATATGTGGCATAGTTGTTTTTCCTTCTATAAATTTTTTTATTTTATAGTATACTATAGTAGGTATCATTAATTAAAAAAAAATGTCTAACCAAAATCTTTGTACAAAATATATTCATATTACAACAGTGGTTTCGTTTTATTGGTATGAATAATTATTTTTTTGTATAGGTTATATGTATACAGACATAAGTTGGTATTATAAAATAGCGCTAAATTTGAATTCTTGTAGGGTTGTATCCATTGTTACAGTATTTGTAAATAAAACATTGTTGAGTAGTGCGAAAATCAATTTAGATGCTCCATTATTTGTGACATGGTATCAGTGCGTTGTATCTGCAGTAATATGTTTTACAATGAGCAGTTTATCGAAACTCTTTCCACATGTAGTTTCATTTCCACAAGGAAATCCAATGAGAAGAGATGTGTTTAAAAAAGTTTGTATAGATTTTAACTTTTAACAAGAATACCTATACAAATTTGATAAATTGTTATTTTTCAGGTAGTTCCATTATCAATATTATTTACATTAATGATAGCTACAAATAATTTATGTTTAAAATATGTAGCTGTTGCGTTTTATTATATTGGACGATCATTGACTACAGTATTTAATGTAATATTTTCTTACATTATTTTGGGGCAAAAAACGTCACTTTCTTGTATTACATGTTGTTTAATAATAATCGGTGGATTTTTATTAGGTGTTGATCAAGAAAACCTTTCTGGTAATTTATAAATTAAATTAGTGTTTTTATTAATAAAATTGATTTATCTCTTAATTTTGCTTTTAGGAAGTTTTTCTGTAATTGGAACTATATTTGGAGTTTTGGGATCATTATTTCTTTCATTGTATTCTATTTATACAAAACGAGTGCTTCCAATAGTTCATCAGGAAGTGTGGCTTTTATCGTATTATAATAATGTTTATTCAACTGTTATTTTCATCCCATTAATAATTATAAATGGCGAAATATCGGTTATATGGAATTATACAGGGTTAACTGACTCTTATTTCTGGACCATGATGACCATAGGTGGATTTTGTGGTTTTGCTATAGGATATGCCACTGCTTGGCAAATACAAGTACGTAGAGTTAAAATTATGTTCTGTAGATGATCTGATGTGTAAACTATTAAATATTTTTGAAGTTAAACTTCTTTAGCGGCACTGAATTGATTTTGATATAAAATTACACCAAAATGGGTAAATATTTTACAGCGAATACATATTATTTATAGGTATAGGGGATGAAAGAAAGTTGTGAACGCCTTGAAGAACTATTATATGAAATAAAAAATCCAGTTAGAATAATTTATAAATTCTGACGACTTGGCGCCTAGCCTATATTAAATATATTAAAGTGTATACTATCATCTCACGTATTTTTCATTTTAGGTAACGTCCCCGTTAACGCACAACATATCAGGAACTGCAAAAGCTTGTGCCCAGACAGTGCTTGCGACGTACTGGTATAACGAGACCAAAGATTTCTTGTGGTGGTTTTCTAATATTATAGTTTTGGCAGGCAGTGCAGCATATGCTCGAATAAAACAATTAGAAATGCAGGTTTCTTATAATGCTATGCGTAAAGTGTAATCGTGTTCTGTAATTTTATTATAACATTAGTACTGAATTTATTCCACAGATTGCACTACTATAATAGAAGATAAATAAATGTCAAAGTATATTTTGACAGTGATCTTTAATTAAGTATATTTGTGATTTTTTTATATTAATTATGTGTATATAATTGTAAAACTATAAAAATGAGTACAGTAATAAGAAATATTTTAAAAGTTAATAATTTGTTTCATTCTCATAATTTAAATTTTCAAAATGTAAGGTTAGGTTCATCCTACAAAGCAGCGGTTTTAAAATCCGTAGGAGAACCATTAGAAATAGAAAAAGTAGAATCAAAAAAGAAATTAGCTAAAGATTCTGTTCGTATAAAAGTAGAATATTGTAGTGTTAACTCAGTCGATTGTTTAGCGTTTAAAAAAGGTTCTAAAATAGAAACACCGTTCACACCGGGATATGAATTAGCTGGAGAAGTTATAGAAGTCGGATCTGATATTAAATCTGATAAAGTATCTATTGGAGATCGAATAGTTGGCTTAAGCTTAGACACATTCTCAGGATTTGCCGAACAATGTGTTGTAAGTATTAAAATTTTTGTACTTACGATTAATCAATACTGACTTATTTTTTTTACATTTTAGGTAAACGTAAATGATGTTTGGAGATTACCACCTGGTGTAGAATCTAAGGATGCTGCAGTATTAATTTGTGGTCACTCAACTGCTGTTTTTGCATTTTCACGACTTCTTCCTTCACCTATATCTAAAGATAGTACAATACTTATTTCATGCGGACCTGCAGGTTTAGGACTGGCTGCTGTAGATATTGCAGCAAATCTCTATAAAGCAAAGGTACATTTCATTGTTTCTTTTGAAGCAATAGTTTTTATTATAACCGTTATAACCTATTATAAAATTTATTTAAGGTTATCGGCGTTTGTGATACTGAAGACAGAGCATCATTAGTTAGAGAAAAAGGGGCATTCTCGGCACTCAAATTTGAAAAGAAATTAGTAGAATCTGTGTTAGATGCTACAAATAAGAAAGGAGTTGATGTAGCTTATGATGCTGTGGGTGGAGATATGACAAGCGCTATTGAGAATTGGTATGATTTGTAAATCTATATATATTATAAAAATTACTTCGTCTGTGTGTATTTTAAAATTGATTAATGTACATGATTTTGTTTGATATTACTGTTCTTTTCGCCCGAACACATGCACCATTCTACGTCATTCCGTTTTAAATGCAGCAGATAAATAATTAATATAATAAATAATATATAATAAATAATAATATGCTTATGCCCAGTATTATCAACCAATTAAAAGCTCCTTTAGCGCTAAATGCTCCTTTAACTTAAGTTTTGTATATTACAAACGTGATTTAAATCAATATTTAGGCTCTCAATAAAAAATGTACAAAATATGCGTTGTGAAAACATTACTCAGAAAATTAAAAATCCATTTAATTAAATGTATTATGGTTCTGTTAATAATATGACAGTAAGTTAAAGGAGTATTTAGTTAAACTTGATAATACCGGGTGTTAATGTGGTTTACCTATATTTATTAAATTTCTTTTCTTTATAAGTATAGATTACATTGGGCTACAGCCATTTTGCTGCAGGGTTTACAACTTTTCTAGGATAATTAGGGACACTGAATCCAAATATGACCATCATTTTGCTCAATCAGCTCTTGTTTATGAGATATTGCATTAAAAAACGTTTTTTTCGATATGCAAACATTCAAATTCGTATATATATTTTTTAAATCAAATACTTCAACCAAAGATCATTTGTAATACAGCTATAAGTTCTAATTTAACTAAGAAACCTTGAATTATACACATTCATAAAGTTATTCTCTTCAAAAATCATGTTTTATACAAAGAAAGTCGAGTTTTTAGCCAAAATTCTGCAGTTTTCAAAATTTAAATCGCTATTACACAAACAATTTTTGTTCAATTTTAATGCTATTTACTAAATTTGTAGCTTTATCTATCTTCTTTATTGTGTTAAAATGTTAACATAATCAAATGAAAATTGTCGAAATGGTACTAAAATCAACCGCACATGTCAATATTGATAGCTACGGTCATTTCCGCTCCTGGCATATGTATGACTTATTAAATAAATTCCATGAACCGAGAAATTAATAAATTTTTATTTATTTAATTTTTTTTTAAAACAATTTTTATGTTTCCGGTTTTATGATATATATTTAATAATAATTTATAAGTTTTTTTAAGTTTTGTAAAACAGTGTCATTGTTTTTCGTTTTGAAACTTGAATATATATATGTTTCAATTCAATACTCTGTGCACAGAATTTATTTAAACCGTTTTGACAATTTTCATTCGATTATGTTAAAATTTGAACACAATAAAGAAGATAGATGAAGCTACAAATTTAGTAAATTACATTAAAATTGGACAAAAATTGTTTGTGTAATTAAATTTTGAAAATTGCCAAATTTTGGCTAAAAAAACGATTTTCTTCGTATAAAACATGAGTTTCGAAGGAAATAACTTTATAAATGTGTATAATTAAAGATTTTTTAGTTCAGTTAGGGCACATAGTTACATTACAAATGATCTTTAGTTAAAGTATTTGATTTAAAAAAATTATATACAAATTTGAATGTTTGCATATCGAAAAAAATATTTTTTTTGCAATATCTCAAAAACAAGAACTGATGAGCAAAATGATGGTCATTTTTGGATTCAGTGTGCCTAAGTTACCCTAGAAAAGTTGTTGTCCACCCTGCAGCAAACAGAAATTTTATATTTGTCGTGTATTGAATACATTTTATAATAATGTATGAATGGGCTATATCGTAGGTAGGAAACACTATTATTTAATTAAATATTTTTCGTTTTAGTGTCGCACTTCAAGGGAAAATCTTGTACGCTGCTCCTTTGCTGAATAATAAAATAGAAGCACCTAAATTTAATACAAGTTTAACAATAGTAAGTTTACATGAATTACGGAACCAGTCTATAAAACTTTACAGACAAGTTGTATCTGATACAATTGAATTAGCCGAACAAGGATTGATCAGTGCTCATATTAGTGCAAAGTATCCGTTAGAAAAATTAAATGAAGCTATTAAATATATAGAAGATAGAAAATCTACCGGAAAAGTATTAATCGAAATATCTGATGATTAATCAGATGATGCAAATTATGTAATGTTATTTATAGAATATTTTTGTTGTGTTAATAAAAAATTTCTGTTATTTACTATGATTTTATTATTGTATAATGTCTACTTAGTTATATGTATTATTTAAATCTTGCAAATGGTTTCTTATATATTAAAATGTTATCTTAACCATAGACATAGAGCATGGACCGCACATTCTGTATTAACATAATGGTGAAACATTTCTCCAAATCAGAGAGATGCGGTGAGGTTTGGGATATATCCACAGAATAAAGGATATATCTAGAATGACATAGACACTCCTGTTTAAATAAGGACAAGTATATCCCAAACCGCAGTTTCTATCTCCTCTATGATCTTAATTCTTTTGTTACGGCTGTCGTCGATAAATGACAATGTAAATTTTATGAAATTAGAAGTGCATCTTGATGTCGGAGGATCTATTAATAAATGAAACGCTAAAAAACTGTTTTTTTGACGTGAATAACGTCTAGTGTTTTACCCCAGATACTGGGTGGGCATTTCAGAAACTTGATGTAACGCACAGAGATCAGTTTGCGCGCTAGCGTAAAATTAAAATTAGTATATCTCAACACTCAGAGCAGCTGCCACGCGGGTTTTGGTATCAAATTATAGATCTCGATTAAATCTACGCGATATATGTACAAATCAAAACATTTAACCAGTTTCAATGAGAAAAAACTTCATACTATAACAAAAAACAGCATTTCCACGATTTTGCTTATAAATATTAATTAATTGAATTGAAAAAAAAAAACAGTATACAAGAATATAATATATTTTTTACGCGATAACGTTTTTAATTTTTTTATTAAAGTTTTTTAAATTTGATAAAAACAAAAAAAGTAAATTTCGTATTTCCACGATTTCGTTTATAAATTTATACAGAACGTTTTTAGTTTTTTGACTAGTTTTAAATAGTATTTTATGCTTGGCGCAACATTGGTCTATATTAACATATTATTATTATAGTCTTTGTTCATTTGTATAATTAACAATTAAAATTACTATATTATATTGAGTTATAAAATGTAATATACTACACATATTGATATTGAAATCTAAAAATAATATAAGAAAATTATCAAAACAAACAAATTTACAAAATGAACATCTGAAACGTCGAAGTAAATAGAAGATGTAAGCGATATACATACACAATATACGTATGTAACAAAAATAAATCACAGTTTAATGTGTGATATAATGTAATAAATATGCATATCTAAAGAGGCAAGTCGGTATCATAAAACAGCGGCAGTAGGAGACAGTGTCGCTATCTCTCGGTAGCTAGGCCGAACGCTCCCCGGAGGGACATCTTTTGGCTGAGTGAGGAGCCATTTTGACTGACAGATCCCGCCATGTTCAGATGGAAAGGTCTCCACTTGCATACGAAGCACCTACTTTGTGAACGCTCGAGAGCTATACATAAACGCGAAATCTCTACGGCTCTATTTATACAAAACATGGCTAGATTGTGTCATCCGTACACGCGACTGAATCTCGTTTGTGCGATGCCGCGCAGCTGTCGACATCTTTGTGATATATCGGTAATTAAAACGTATCACATTTTGAATTTTTCATTGTTGAATTTTTAAGACGCATATAATAGTAACGATAAATTACAAGTACATCTTAAAAATTAATTTCTAGGATCATTAAATGAGCGTACCTAGGATTTTGTTCAGGGGGAGGACGAAATTTTTGTTTTAGAAACTGATTTAGTCGGCGTGTTTCGCCTAGGACCCCGTGGTAAAAAAGGGCGGCTCGAACAGATGGCTAGTTAACCTTTTCGGATGTTGAAGAGAAAAAAAGTTGTGTAATTTTTCTTTTTTTCTTAAATATTCAATTGTTTCTGAGCTTCACGATTGCAACTTTGTAACTTTAGTACTTGAAATTCCACGATTTTTATCAACTCGATAGCTTACTATAAATCAATTTTTCGGTGTGTTACCTAGACACATCTAGAAATTATAAAAAGGCAATGAAAATTATTTATCATTTCCATTGTTTATTTTAGAGGTATGCGAAAAGTAACAACAAACATATTCACATTCTTAATTCTTTTCGAATTTTTTCAGTCACAAATTTTGTACGTATCTTATAGAAGACAAAATCATCTACAAAAATCTATAATATTCTATCTAGCTATCGATTTTAGTGGGATTCAATCATTCTATATAATTTTTTTTCTATTTTAGGTAAAAAATCGATCTAATTTGACTGGTCTATAAGATAAAATAAATAAAAATAACAAATGTATATTGTTTTGTCTACAAATATCCTTCTTTAGCCAATACTGATTTACTCGTTACTTTTGAGCACAAGTTAGGGAGAGGGCAACTTGCTTATTCCCTGGGTACACCCATGGATCATTATAATATGAAATATGTATTCATGGCTTAGAATTTTAGACAGGGTCGGCCTTAGCGAGTTTGTCATCCTTGGCAAAAATTTTTTTTTTCGTCGCCCTCCTCAAGGGACGATCATTATTTCAAATCAATCAATAAAAATATAATTAGGAAAAACTATTAGATTGCTTGTAATTTTTAATAATTTTCCTGGTCTAGCATCCGGTTGGTAGCAAAACATCACCCCCCAAAGCCGGTACTGATTTTAGAAGATAGCAGCAAAAATAGAAGAAATTGAAGTTTAATTTCAAGTAAATGTTTGATCAGTGATCAGAATATATCTTTTTTGGCAAAGCAAAAGTTTGATTATTGCGTTAAGTATTTATGTGATTATAAAGTTTTAAGCAGTAGAGAAAGAGTTATAAAAGTAATTATAGTTATTCATTGGAAAGGTAATTGTGATAATAATATGGGGATAATTACCCATGTCGAATTATCAAGGGAGGCATAAGACCTGTAATATTTCGTATAACGTATGACTTCTTATCCGAAATTGCACCGCCAGTGCAAAAGGCATTAAACCGTAATAAGAGGCTTGAAATATTATTATAATTAGTAAAAACCTTGTGACATTATTATGGTACCCATCTTTTTGTCTGTTTGCATCTAAACTTTAGTAAATCTTGAATTGTAATAATATAAGTAATTAAAATTATACTCATTTTAAATTAATTTGAAATATTGATCAATTTATTATTTGATAGGTATATTGTTTTTAATTATTAAATTATATTTGTTCCAGTCAGAAGGCAAAACGACTAACTCCGTTTTAGATCAATGTTTTATTTCAATATCTAAAAAATGATGCAGTTTAATAAAGTTTATCTTCTCCAAATAAAATATCATATACTAGCTGTGCCCGCAGTTTCGCTCGCTTACAATTAGATATCAAAGTTAGATATATGGTATCGCGGAGTTTATTACATTATATTGTTCAATATTTAACTGTTTAGGCAGCGTATTGTAAAAGAGCGTGCTGGCGGCAAACTTATTTTCAACTTGATTTACTATTATCGTTACCAAAATATATACTAAAATCTGGGTAAATAATATATCAACGAATTAAAAAAAAACACGTAAATAGGATAAGTGGTTCTCGAGTGATAAGCGCACTAACGGACAGACAGACAGAGAATTGGCAGGTCTTCATAGTGAGTTCAGCTCAGAAAGTGTAATAAAAGTAAATATTTAATGATAGTGTCTATATAGTGTTGAATATGAAGAATTTCGGAAAGGTACAGAAATTCTTGTAAAACTCTGGAATAGAAAAATATGAATCTTTAAAATATATTTTTGTGCTTTGTAAATTCGATTTTGAAGTATAAAATAAATCCGGACATATCTGTATTAATTTTTAGTATGTTAAATTTAAATCTCACATAACAGTGGTTATTATAACATTGTTTATTCTTTTTCAAATTGGTACAAAATTTCGCCAGTTTCTTTTATGCGAGTAGATATTTTTGATTATTATAACTGAATTATGATATGTGTTTTAGATCGTACGCCACCTTGTGGTGAAAAAACTATTTTTACCGGGTCAGCTGTCAGATGTTAGCTGGAAAAACGTGTTTAATTAAATAATTCGCTATTTCCATATCACATGTTCTTTTTAATTATTAAACTAAAAAACTGTAGAGATTTTCATCAGCTGTAGTTTTTGATTTCTTGTACCGTTGTAAGCACTTAAATTCTTAAATCAATATTATTGTTAATTCACTTATTTATTGAAAACAGTATTTATTTATGTAATATGCATGAATAATACTTTTATATTTATTTAAAGAATTATATTAGTTATTAAGAACTTTCTAAGCGTTATACGCAACAGTGCATTTTATTGGTAGATATTTTTGAAGAAAACTTTGCAGCAGCTATTTCCGAGGTATTTTTCATAATTTTCATTAGTTATGTTCTTTATAATAGAAATTAAATACTTTAATTGTTAAACGTATATATAACTGATTTAAATGTTTACTGAACACCGGTTAAGTTAAGACTCGATTACGTTAGTTTCGATTTTTACCACTGAACGCTTCGCTACCATCGCGACACATATCAAATATATTTTCGAATTTCTCAACAATTTACGACCAAATATCCACAGTATAAAAAATCAAGCATAATCACTTATATTTTCCAAATTCCGTTATTCGGCGGGTTCGGTCGAGTCGCGTGCGGCGTCGCGGCGTTTCGGGGGCCGCCGTCCACCCCCGCGATGGGGGGATGAGAGGGCACGCGGTGGCACGTCGGGTGTGTGCAACAGGTGGCTCGTAAAGCAGATATTCGCATATCACAAGTCCACGCGCCGGATTGATAGACTGAAAGCTGAGCTTTAAGCGCGCCGCCGACGAAAGCTCTGCCGACATGCGAGCTTTCGCATGGTTTGCCGCGAGTATTTGTCAATTTGCCTCTGTGTGTATGAATATGTTACTTTCACGCCTGGTGGCTTGCCAATAGTGTGGATATGTGTTTATTTATAGTTGTCACTCTTGTCTTGACATGTATATTGAAATACAATTGTAGTTACATATGTTTTTCAGATGTTGAATTAACTAACTTCGCAAAACAAGCGTGGTCGAGGAATTACAAAAATATAAGGTGTAATAGAAATATATATATTAATACTTGAACATCGAAAATTGTCGTACGTTTTTTTTTAATATTAATTAGAAAAGGAGGTGAATGAAACTTATATCATTCGAAAGGTATAGATATGTAGAAAAAAATGTTTGTATGTTGCCATTAAGGCAGGTAAAATAAATTTAACATACACACATGATTGCCCCTCCCACTGTTTCTTTATTTCCCCTTGCATCGTTCAACAGTATAGCACTACTCCTAGCGCCACCAAGCGGCAGAAATAAATAGTTTTGGATTTCTGTCAAACGTAGAAAATGCGTATAGAAATTTTTTAAGTTCGCGTTCAATTGCAGTGTTTTTATTTGGAAATTTTTGTTGTAAAAGCGGGTTAGGTTAAGTGTGTATGTTACCGTTAAGGCAGGTAAAATATTGATCGAATTTCGACCATAGGCGATACTAGTACAAAAATTAATTATTGAATTAATAAGTTTTATTATAGCAAACGTTAAAAACGAGAAATTTTTTAATGTTTCAGTTCATGTTTTATACTTGAACGAGATTGGATTAAACGACGAGACGAGACTAATACGATATCAACATTCTCTCCGAGAGTCTCAGTTTTAAGAGAATGCCAACAATAAGTACCTACCTATACTTGTTTAAAATTTAAACATGATTCTAGGTAGAAGATAAACAATATTAATAATGTTTTAACGTAGATAATGTTTTGTAATAAGTATAAAATTGATTTTTTTTATATAAAAAATGAGAATTGCCACGAGATTAGAAATTTAGAAAGTTTATATTTTGACGAAATAAGACTAATTGTAAGACAAAAAATGTTATAAAATTAAGACCGAAATAAGACTGTCACTTTCTGTGGAGCTCTAGTTACAGTTGATAAAATTATATTTATCCTCACAAGGACAGACATACATATAAGCATAGCCAACAATAATTTAAGGGTGTTCAAAACGAAAATTTCATGATAACAGTTTTTATTTTATTTTTTTTACATCAAAAAGACAACGGTTGTTTAAAAAAAAATTATTTAAAAATGTAAAGGTTTTGTTGTTATTTTGTTTAAAAAAACACCGTGCTGCTGTACTGGTGTATAAACACGTCATAATACTAAGGTAACGTACCTACAGGAAGTATGTAAAAATATTTGAAAAAAGGACAGATTTGGATTTCAAAATCAAACGATATTTTGTACCAAGCTAGATAAGTACATTTTTTTGTGTAATAAAAAAAAATCAGTCTTGACTGTTCAATTACGCTAATTTTTGTTTATTAATTTTCTTTTAAATTTTAGAACTTTATAATTAGTTTTATATTATTTATAAACTGGACTTTGGTCTAATAATAATATTTTATTTCTGATTATCAATATGTATAGTTAAATAATCGATTTTTTAAGGCTAAAAAAATACGATACTAATTTTATCAAATATTTTTATAATATCCGGTTGTAATATACGTATTTATGTATTCACAACTAACGTGCATGAAAATGAATCAGACACTATAATAAACATAATAAAATTCTGCTGATTTTATTCTTATATTTGTCGAAATTTCAAAATTTATTTGTACGACATAGACCTACATAATTAAAACGAAAGTGTTAATTACTGATAAAAAAAACTGTCAGTAAATAATATGTCATACGCCAAAACGGATATGATAATTTTGTTAAAACTACGAGCATGTTAGTTATATGTGTATATATTGACTTTGATCATTTGTAATAATGATAGTTTACTTAAATGAATACGTAAGAGAACAGATAAACAATCTGAATCATAAAACGATCATTCGCATATGTAGCAGTACTGCAGATTCTAATTCCCGTACAATAAATGCAAAGTTATTGTCGGCACATGTATAGTTTGTTTGCTGTACAGATAGAATTAAAGAAAGGTCTATGCAGAAATGTCTCTGGAAAGTAAACAGCGGGCGAATACGTGCTATGGAAACAATTAAAACCCTGCTAGGATCCGTCTGAGAATTACAATCGGTAGAGACGATCCCATGCATACTGCTCTCTTTAAAAACGGTCTAATTTGTCGCTTGGCATCGCAATGAAATTATATTATAAACATTACTTACGTGCTGTTTTATATTGTAATCAGACATATTACTTTTATTTTTAATTTACAATTAGTTTATATTTAATTATAATATTAGAAGATATAAATTAAAGACTTTTGAAATATTTCATATGAATTTATAAATCTGTAGACTTTTTATGTAAGTACAGTATAAATAAATAAATACTTTAAAATTTGTATACGTCTTTTACAGGTAACATTATTATAAATAATTTTGATAGTTTAAGAATTTTGTTTTGTTTCTTTGATTGTTTCAACTAATCTCTATGAACAGATTTTGATGGAATTTTCACTGTTGTGCCGTGGTTTATGGAGTGAAGTCGCGGGGGAAACCTAATATATATGTACATGTATAGGTATATAGTTTATCTGTCTATCTGTCTGTCCATCAGTGCGCTTATCACTCGAGAACTACTTATCCGATTTACATGTTTTTTTAAATTCATAAATATGTTCTTTGCCCAGGTGTTAGTAAATATTTTGTTACGTTAGGTAACATAAGGGATAAGCAGTAACGTTAATAGTAAATCAAGTCGGAAAAAAGTTTGCCGCCAGCGCACTCTTTTGCAATAGGCTGCCTAAACCATTAAAAATTGAACAATGTAATGTAGTAAAGAATTGTGTAGAATCAAAAGATCTAAAATAATTCAACTATTTTTCAAAAATCCTAAACAATAATTCCGTACTTCACACGAGCGAAGCCCCAGGAACAACTAGTATAGTATAGGATTCCGATCGGGTCACTCTATTAATTTAACAATCTATGAAACAATTAATAGTATTCTGAATGCCTGAAACCAAAAACACTTATGTATTCTCGCTCTATTTGATCTTTCAAAAGCATTTGATTGTAATAATTTGGACTTATTATTATTTAACTATGATCACTTTGCACGTAATAAATATAATCTTCTTCCGCCTTTCGCGACTCTGAATATTTTCGAAGATGGCTCACTGAGCCAAATAATAAAAATATACAACCATCTACCGATGCATATTAAAACGTTACAATTTCGTCAGTTCAAAATTCAATTAAGAGAATATTTGCTATCTAAAAATTATTATAGCATTGCCGAATATTTTGATGACTGACTAATAATAATAATAAATTTTCTTTTGTTAATATGTATGCAGGTGTGTACCTATGTGTCCACATATGTATGCATACTTGATAAAGTACAATAAGTACTGTATTTTTTTTAATATTTTTCTTTTGCTTTATATGTTTAATTTCTTTATATGGCATATTTCACACTGTACGAACAGTCTATACGAAATAAAAAATCTATCTAGGTATCTATCTATATATCGGAAACCTGAACAATATACTGATTTTTTTTCTTGAAATATGACACATATTTTCACAATGCTCCCATTTTTCAGCTTGTTTTCCATCAATTAGCTTCAAAGCTACAGACGGAAATAATTTCTTCAAAAATTGCAGTTGCTATAAATAATTTTTTCAAGCATAATATCTATGTATATATTTTTGAAATTAACTCGACGTGTATTTTGATATTTTTTGTGACGTATTTTTTTTTTAACTTTAGCAAATAATATATATTCTAAATTTCAGCTCAAGCAATAAAGATCCGTTAGATCTTGAGTTATAATGCGGACCGACAAACGGATAAAAAAGCTTCGTTTATAAGGAAACCTAAAAATGTATTTTATTATTTTACAATTAAAAAGTTTGAGAAGCACTAGTTTAATTTAATCCTCAGAAGAGAACATCGATGTTTTTTTTGGAAATAAATTAAGTTTAAGAACTAAACCAAGATCAACAATTTATTGGTTACCTATAATAATATAGAGTTAATCTATCTTTTCGCTGAAAAACTTTAATTAAGTAAAATAGAAATAAAACGGAGTTAGTTACTTTGATTTATGAACGTTTTATATACCTTATATGCATTATATTCTACATTTTTCAAATAATGTAAAACAGCAAATAATGCTTATGAAAAAAACACTTTTTCATTGTAGATAGGTAGGTACTTAATATGTTAGCTAGAACTGGGAGAATGCAATATCTGTTTTTGAGTAGAAAACATTTATTATGCTTTGTCAAATTTTTAACCGTTTTAAAATTGAATGAATAACACTTGATAGTTAAAGAAATTTAAAGTTTCTATAAAAAAACGTATCAGATGAAGATTAATAACGTTGTACAGAGAAGTAATAAAACGAAGTATGCATGTTATTTTTAAATCATATCTCCATACGATCCTATTTAATTTGTTATGTCCATTTAATGATTACGCAACACATGGTGTATGTGGAATACCGATGGACGTTTTTTCATGTACGTATTGACAAATTTTAATCGAAAAAAGTTTATTTAATTTTTTCAGTACGACTCTGTATTTTATTATTATTTTCTATCATGAAATGAAATATGATGGAAAACAGTTATTTTTTTCTTCATAAACTGATTTTCTACATTGATTGAAAATGTTAAAACGATGTTGATTTACGACAGCACTGAAATTACATTTTGTAAATTAATCTTCACGTGTCGACAAATTGCAACTCACACTGGCAAAACCGCTATCATATACTGTTTTTTTCTTCATTTTTTTAATATTAGGTATTATGTGTCGAAGTACATTAGATTATATCTAAAGTTATATAGCTGCAATTAAATTTTTTTTGAATGTACAACTGATATGTTTGTATGTGTGTGTTTTATTTATACTTCCATGTTTTAATTAAAAATGTTATATGTATTACAATGTTTTTTTCGTTATAAACTTTGAAAAGTTGCATATCATTGAAAAAGTAATAAAATCTTCTGTTAAAAAAATCATACGAGATATCTGAAAATTTACAAAAATATTATTAAATAGGAAATATTAAACCTTGCATTATTTATTTGAAACTTTTTTTAAAATTTCAAATAGGGAAAATTTTGAACTAATACGGTTTTTGACTAATATTCATCGGATAATTTAAAAAAAATAATAATCTTATAATAATAAAATAATGAATATAGCACATAACACAATGCTAAAAGAACTTTACGATTTAAAAAATAAAATACGATGTTTTTAGAATCAAAAAGAAAAACTGAAATGTATATCTAATAATTAAATTTAACAGTTTTTGAAGTCGGTTTTCTTTTTTCTTTATTAAAAAGTTTTTATTGGCTTGGCACCGATTTATTAAAATTTATTTAAATTTAATTATTAGGTATATATTTCTCAGTGTTTTTAGTTTTTTTTAAGTCGATTTTATTTTTCAGGTTCAAAAGGTTGGACATCTATGTATTAGGCAATGCAAATTTTGTGGTATGAAAATTTACCATTAAACTATCCTCTCTTAAAGGTAACTTTTATTCCGTTTAACCGAATCTCCGTCTCTTATAGTTTCCGTGAACACCATACTGTACCCTGGTATAGTAAATAGTCAAACTAGATATTGTTTAGTAGGATGAGAATATAATGAACAGAAATTAATGGTTCCAATTTGGTAGTTATGTTTTTCACAAAAATGTTTTTCTTATTAAAAGGCGTACAAAAATCAGTACCTATAGATTTTAAATCAGCGAGGAGCCTTCGAGTTAAAGGGGGTTTACCTCATATCATGAACAATAATATACGTAATTAGATATCTATACGTAATATACAAATGATAGATAGCACTATCAGAAGTGACGTACCTACCTGATAACTAACGATATCTCGTTATAACGTAATTATAAAAAAAAAAACTTTTTTGTGAAAATTATTTTATATTGTTTTATAGATTAAAAATATGTCTAATAATTTGGCATATTTCTTATTTAGTTAATTCTGTTGAGGTTTTTAAGAGCGTTATTACTGAACTTATGTATTTTAAATAAAATCGTGATTAAGATATTTAGATAGACTTTTGTACATTGAATCATATGTCACATGGATGTGATATATACATTAGTATCCGGTTTCGCGGCATGGTGTTGAAATAATTATATAAATACATACATAATTTTTTTTACTCAGGTTGATGACTGCTAATTTTAAAATAAATATTAACTTAATTAAGTATTGATGTCATAATAAATTGTTGTTTCGAAATCCTTAAATTGAATTGATTTCGTTTTATGTAGGTATAGGTACTTAAAACCAGGGCTTCGAACCGTTATTTTTTTTGTTTCGGTTTTCGTTCCGGTTCGAATAAAAAAATATATTTCGGTTCGGTTCCGGTTTTCGTTCCGAAAAAAATAACGGTTTTTCCGGTTTTTCGGGTTTCGGTTCAGCTCCGAGTGATTAATTAAAAAAAAAATATTTGTATTAAAATTTTTTTTTCTACCATAATTTAGAACATTTTATGGTAGATACTTGTATGATAGTCCGAACGACAATTGAAGTGGAAAATAACATAACATGTACTGAACCGTAAAAACCGATATTTTTATTTCAGTTAGAACTTTGCTATTGGATATTTTCTCCAAAATGCATTCTAACTGAAGATATAAGGGGGGTCCGATACTTTTCGATGACCCTGTTTAAATATGCAGTGATTTATAAATAATACATACGCGGTTAATTGGTTTTATGCCTCTAGTTACGGCCCTGATTATTGTATAGTTATTATAGCTTGTACAAAAAATAAAATAAAAAAAAGTAACGAAAACGTTGATTAAAATAAGGTAAATAAAATAATATATATATGTATTGCGGTTTGGTATTTCCAATACAGGAAAGATAATATTGTTGATATTTTTTTTTTCATTTTAAACATTTTTTTGTTTCAAGGCACGTATTTTTCATGAAAATGACTGAAGTATCAAATGAAGTTAGATTCTTAGGTTACTAACCTCTATTTGTGTTTTCTTAGTTAGGTACACAGCAACACAAAAAAGATAAAGAACTATGTTTTGAAGCGCTGAATATTCGAATTTGAGGTCAAAATAGCACTTTAACCAATTCATTGTGAAAACATCCTCGAAAAATCAAATTTTCGAGTATAAGATTTTTTTTGTTTTTTATCGGATAAGGTGCTATTTTAACTTCAAATTTGGATTCAGTGCCTAAACATACATAGAAAATACAATGGTCTCCGAAAAAGATCTTTACCTTTTTTTGTGGCTGTGTTAAATTATCCTTTATTATTAATAACATAGTAATTTAATTAAGAATTCAAAGTAAAACATTACTTACTTCAATAGTCGATTTAAAATATATTCCGACCATTGTATCGAGTAAAAAATCAACTTTCCAACAACGATGTGTAAAAAGTGATAGAGTGCAGTTTAAAAAATAACACTTGATCCTGCTGCCGGACCTGTTAAACGCCCCTAATAATATCCTTATCTATCTTCTTTAGGAAAAACAAACACGAAAAATACTATTTGTTCCATATCTTTAACAATGTAAAGCCGTTTTAGAAAAAAGGCTGGTTCTTCAAAGTTGTGACTATATATTATTAGGTGTACCGGAAAGATTTTTCGTTTTTTTAGGTGATAAAAAAAACTGAATAAATCTGGCAAAAAATAAGTAATTGAGTATAATAGTTTCCATCACTTTGCCATCTGTTGGGGAGAGAAAATATTCCTGATTTATAAAAAGTAGGTGTCTTTGAAAAAAAAAATGGTCAAGGGTCATTTTTACATGATTCTAAGCTTTTTGTTGTTTTTTTTTACACGTATTTTTTGTTGCATGAGGTCGCGCGTTATCATGTTGAAGAATAATTTTGCCTCTATTCACAATTCCTGGTCGTTTTCTGATCTCTACTGTGAACAACTGGAACGTTTAAATGATAACTTAATCAGAAAACGACCAGGAATTGTGAATAGAGGCAAAGTTATTCTTCAACATGATAACGTCCGACCTCATGCAGCAAAAAATACGTGTAAAAAATTTCTGAATTTGGTTGGGAGGTTTTACCTCACTCTCCCTATTCACCAAACATAGCACCATCAGACTACCATTTGTTTAGGTCACTAGAACATTTCTTAAGAAACAAAAAGCTTAGATATAGTGAATCATGTAAAAATGACCCTTGATCATTTTTTTTCTTCAAAGACACCTGCTTTTTATAAATCAGGAATATTTTCTCTCCCCAACAGATGGCAAAGTGATGGAAACTATCAGGGCTTCGAACCGTTATTTTTTTCGTTTGGGGTTTCGTTCCGGTTCGAGTAAAAAAATATATTTCGGTTCGGTTTCGGTTTTTAGTTCCGCCAAAAATAAAAAAATTAAAAAAAAAATTATTTGTAATAAAAATTTTTTTTCTACCATAATTTAGAATATATACCTATATTGTATGATAGTCCGAACGACAATTGAAGTGGGAAATAAGATCATGTTAACGCGCGTATTTTAATATGTACTGAACCGAAAAAACCGTTATTTTTATTTCGGTTCTGTTCCGGTTTTCGTTCCGGCAAAAAATAATGGTTTTTCTGGTTTTCGGTTTTCGGTTCAGTTCCGGTTCGAAGCCCTGGAAACTATACTCAATAAAATATTTTTTTGCCAGATTTATTCAGTTTTTTTTTATCACCTAAAAAAACGAAAAAACTTTCCAGTACACCTTATATATAGGATAAACATTAAAAAAATTAGGCAAAATAATTCAAAATATGCACAGTTACGTGTATTAATCAAAGTGTCATTTTCATTATAAGAAATGCATAATTCAATGTGTAGTTTATTTTCCTTCTTAATTTTTTTTTATTTAACAAAATATTTTTATAAAAGAATTATTTTTTATTTTTAATACCGGGCATTAGAAACTATGCATCTCATGTAAGTATTGAGCACAGTCGAGATAGAGGTACATTGAGGGGGCTTGGGACAGGGAGAAGGCGACTGATTCACGGGCGCCAAGTGACATTGCTCCATCAGTTTCCTGTGACCATTTCTATGCAAATTCTCACGCCATCACACTCTTGCACCTATCTCGAGGGTTTTGTGTAACTGTCGTTGCTTTCTTATATACATACAACGAAAATAGTTGGTTCTAACGTACAGGACTGGCATTAAGTGTAAAAATGTATTTATTTAAAATTTATTTTGAGACTATACAATTTTTTGTCGAAAGTAGGTAATTTTTAAAAATAAATTGAGTGCTATAATATTTATTTAACATTTTAAAGAATTTTGATGTGACTAAATTTTTTACTTATAGACATTTGTTCTCTCTACACGATGGAATGTCATTTTATTACCTTACATGATGTTATTTATAAGAAAAAATCGAAAACTCGAAAATTTGTCGTTTTTATCCAAATTTGAAGGTGAAAATTTAGGAAATTAACTATAAACAAGTAAAAACCTATATCCTATCATGTAGAGCAGATAAAAATATATAATTAAAAAATTTAGCAAAATTTTAATATCAATAGTACACATACAACACGTAAAAGTTTATAAAAAATTATAACATACAATTTTTACATTTTCGTTCATAAAAAATCGAAAAATGCATAAAAAAGCAGCTAATTAACGTTAAAAAATTCAGTAATTGTTTCTGAAGATACATGAATGTTTTCAGAATTTTTGGATAATATTTAAAATGTTTATTTCAATTGTTTGTTAAGCAGCGCGCTCGGTTTATTTCTCGAGTCGCGTGAAAAACGTGCTATTTTGATGCGGGCACTCCAGCATCTCTCACACCTAAACTGAAAAAGTTAGACATATGCTTTCGCTGACTTTTTGGTAGGAAATTTTGTGACTCACAAGAAAGATTCTGAGGCATTTTTTCGTATATTACTTAGTTCTCGCTACGTAAACCGTAACAGGTAAAAAAATGTTATACATGTTATTTTGACAATTGTTTATAAATTGTTTAAACAATTGCGCAATGTTTCATATATGCACAAATGTTCTTTATAACCCAATGAATAAATGTGCACCAACCAAATATTTGTTTTCACATTAGAATTAATGCAAGTGATTACATAACGTTACTGGTCTATTTGCTATTTTTTAAATACAACATTAGTATTTTTATATAGATCTACTGCAAGGTATACACAGATAAGATAGTCTCAATAGCTCACTGACCAATCATCGTTGGCGCGGGAATTGATGTCACACAGGGAATATATTCAAATGTTATAAATGTATAATAGAATATCAATTACAAAAAAATAATTTATTTATTTATCAACACATACAATCAAAGAAGTGTATATTCGACATTGCAAAATCATAAAAAGCTGTCAAAATTACAGAACGTATTGCCAATTTAAGAATAGTAAAAATGACGCTTTCCGAATAGACCAAATTATTTGTGATAGCTTTTTTATGATTTTGCAATGTTGTACTTCTTTAATTACATGTGTTGTTAAAATATCAAAAAATACGAAAACAAGAATACATAAAGGATTTTTTTGAAATTGATATTCTATTATATATTTTTATAACATATATATTATTTTATAATATGTATATCCTCTGGGTGACGTCAATTCTCGCGCTAACGCTGATTGGTCAAGAAGCTATTGAGACTACCTTGTCTTTATATACCATGGGTCTACTGAAGATAATATTTACGAAATATACGAGTATGTAATAATCAATGATAAAAAATAATTAACAGTTACTTATTAATGATTTCAATATATTATTTCTACATCAAGAAAAATTATAATTAATGCGATATAAGATATCATAGAGTCAGGAAAATTCAAATTTAATATTTATAAGTAATTGAAATGATATACATTTAATATATTGTATACTAGAAAAATGTCAAGTCACGTATCGTGTATAATAATTATATGTGTTTATGTGTATATGTACTTGTGTATTTGAAGTATTTAATTACATAAGTACATACTTTTATATTTATAATATGTAGGTATGATCTTCAATTCTAATAACAATATGACAATATGCATACATTTAAATCTGGGAAATAACCTGTGACAAATATATCCGCTTTACCTACAGAAATACATACAAATACTTCCTGAAACCAAATCTTGAAGACTTTTTTGCTATTTGCTTGAAGAGTAAAGAAAAATTCTTTATAAAAATTATTTGAACAATAAAAATTTTTTTTTTGTATAAATTATGAAATTTTTTTTATTCGACAAAAAATAGGGCCCTCGAATAATTATGGGATTTTTTTATACGTAATACTGAGTGTGGGTGATTCTAATTAATTATGTAAAGAAATTCTTTCTGGCTAAACAATAAAAAAATGAATGGAAAATAAATTATAAATAATAATATACTTCACAATTTTTATTCAATTTTTTTTTCTTATTCGCACCATTTCAATAATAATTAAAAAATTGATAAAAGTACACATCCGTTTCAGGTTTAAAAATTAAAAACATTATGATGTAGAGAATATTATTATTTATAATTAATGCTCCGTGTAGGGTCGAAATAGAATATCCCTACCGTATTCTCTACGTGTCGTAAAATGCGACTAAAAGAGACCCAAACAAAGTTGTAAGCTAGAGCTGGGCGCGTGAGTAATTTTTGATATAAGTATACTACTACAACAATGTTATAAAATAAAGAGTCGTAAAATTTAAAACAATGTGAGAAAATACACTTTTCTTAATAGTCCACCGAACCGTGATAATTATTATTTGTCCACTGTTTTTAAACAAAATTATCAACAAATCACGCTGTAAGACAGATAAATGTATATAGATTAATATCCAGTAAAGGCAGTAATCAAATATCAACAAATTTTTTTAAATCAATATTTTTAAAAATGTTCAACACTGGGGTATTTTCCAAGACTAGCAGTACCTTATGTTAAACTTGATATAAAATTAATTAATGAAATGTACGTCCTAGAAAAAGAGAACCGATATTGTTTGTATTAATATTTTTAAATCTGTTGTAAGCGATTCTGACTTTTACGGTGGCAGACGACTTCTGAAACCCATAGTACATACCTATTATATCATTGTAAAACCTAAGTATATGAACATTTAGTCAATATAGTTCTTGGAATTCAAATACAGGCGCCTGAAGATTTGCTTGACTGATTTTCTTGGCATTTAAAAACCATTGGTCATATATGCAAATAAAATAGTGCTATTTCCTTATATTATTCTTAATTAATGGTTCTGAGAAACTAACCGAACATTCTCATAGTATAGTATTTATTGTTTATTTATTGACGTTAGTATTGTTTTATAAGCGAGTAATGCGTGAATCGGTAAATGGATGATAAAAAGACCGCTTCCTGAACGTTTTGTATCAGTCATTTCACGAACTCAAAATGAAACTGTTCGTTTATTTGTCAGCATGTATTTTATTATTATCATATACGATATTTGCACATGGTTACTTAGGCATTCTAGATAACCCCTGTGCTAAAAGAAACTCGCTTGGATATTGTTTAAAATATTGTAAGTCAATTTGTTTGAATTTTATTTGCTCTAAATATAAATATACGTTAATTTATATATAAAATATTTATTTATTCATTAATTAATCAAATTATATCTATACCGTATGAAGTATTAATACATTTATATTAAAAATGCATTATATTACATACATTTTTTTTTTAAATTATTTAATTATACATTTTTTATGTAATTTGATGTATTATTTAATTTTTGCCTAATTATTAATTAGTAAATTTCATTATTAAACCATTTTAAATAATGTTGAATATTTGTTTTTAAAACTCAACAGTTTGCAATTTTTTTAGAAAGTAAACATTGTTTCTAGAAAAATGATTGTTTAATAATACCATTATTGTTGCTTAAAAACGATTTTATGAATTATAATATTAATATGATAGATAAATAATTCAATAATATTATTATTTGTTTACATTATATTTGTATACTCGTATATATATTTTTGGGCGGATATACGATTATTATCAGCCTTGTTTTTAAGTAAACAGCTGTTATTATTACTTGTATTTATGTGTGTACTAATATACATTATACATACGTAGGTATATGCACCTCTACTTAAAAATTACTATATACCGGGTGTTTTTTTAGACTTTCCAGCGGATTATTTCCAGAATAACGAATTTTCAGAAAAAATGTTTCAGACAAAAGTTTCATGGTTTCGAGGGGATAAATATTGACGTTATGGGGTGACCTTAGAAAGGTCACTTTGATAGGTTTTCAGGTTCAACTTTTGTTTTTCAAATCCAAACCTATATTTTTTGTTGTAAGTAAGAGGTAAACTAAACAACTTTTGTTTGAAACATTTTTCTGAAAATGTTAATTATTTAGCAAATCAAAGAGAAAAATCTGGATTTTCCATAATTTCTAGCTCGAAAACTATAAACTTTTAAGAAAAATCACAAAATTAAAAAAGTACTTAGAACTAAGCAAGGATTCTCAGAGAATTGTTTTTCAAATTTATTGTTAATTTTTTTATGAAACTTTTTTATAAAGAAAAAATTCAGAAAAAAAATGAATTACAAATAAAAAAAAAATTGTGAGAATCTTTGCTTAAATCGAAGCACTGTTTACCTCTTGTGATTAAAAAAAAAGTTGTTTAATTTATCTCTTAAATAACGAATCTGCATACAAAAATATAGGTTCTGATTTGACAAAGAAAAGTTGAACCTGAAAACCCATCAAAGTGACCTTTCTAAAGTTACCCCATAACGTCAATATTTATCCCCCTCGAAACCATGAAACTTTTGTCTGAAACATTTTTTCTGAAAATTCGGTATTCTGGAAATAATCTGCTGGAAAGTCTAAAAAAATACTCGGTATAAGTATTTTAGATATTTTCTTTATAAATAATTTTTATTTTGTTACAGATAATGATAGTTACAAAAATAAAAGATGTGTACTCTATAGTCGATCTGGAAAATGTGTAAAAATAATTGATAAAAATTCGAATATTTAATTATTATTATTATTATGAAGAAAGAAGAATATATTTGTACAAATACCTGCACAAGTATTATAATTATATTTGATATTTTGTCAAATATGTTTTATAGGAAATAAATTATTGGTATTATATTATTTTTAAATGTTAGATTTGTTATTGTTTTATATTAGTAATTTTATTTAACAATTAGTTTAAATTAACATGTAAACTATTTATTTTATTAAACCTATGTTATTTTTATAGTATTTTTTTAATTACAAATTGCGGTACGGAGAGTAATAATATTACTATACAAAAATTGATTATATTTAGTTTTTTAGGACAAAATATTACAAGTACTAGAAGTTTTCCACTGCTTTGTCCGTGTGCATTTCAATTTCAAATGCCCACGCAATTGGCTGCTCGGAAAAAATAATTTCCTACAAAAGTTACGTATTTTTCCGTACATTACGAATCTGTAATCAAAAATACAGGTTACTATTTAAAAAAAAATGTTACCCTATAAATTATAAAAACTCATAGCAATAATAAATTTCTCCCTCGAAATGCTATAACTTTTATCTGAATCATTTTTTACCATTTTGTTTAGTTTCCGACATATTGGCAAATGCAACTATTGTAATTTTTATTATTAGATTTCAGAAAACTGGTTTGATTGAACCCAATTTGAAATCAACTATTTGCAACTATTTTACCTTCCCAACTATTTTTAAACTATTTGCCCTTTTTTTATTCAACGTTTAAAATTTTGTATTGAAAAAAAGTCATAAAGACAAAGTTTGAAATAATTCTAATTATTAATATTGTTTTTTTTCAAAAAAATAAAAAATATTATACATGTTTATAGATAATAAACATAATAAAATATTTCTTGCGATTTTCTAAAAAATTTTAAAAGTTTTATTCCTACAATTCTTTGTAGATTTTTTTAGTTTTATATATTTTTATAAATACATTTTGTCTATTATACAGATATTTTTTAATAGATATTTATGTTGTGTTTTTACATATTTATTCGTTTAATTTTTTTTTTAGCTTCTAAAATTTAGAATCGACCATAACATGTTTTCATCGAAAATTTTGGATTTTACACTTTTTACTAATACGTTGGTTTCACTAATTTATTGATTAAATCGAAAAAAAAATTATTATTGTAAAAAAAATTGTAACTATTTTGATTAAAAAAAACTATTTGCCAACTATTTTACAGAAAAAAAATCAACTATATATAGTAACTATTTCATTTAATATAACAACTATTTTTCCAATCTCTATAATATATATGTATATCATCTATAGAAAATATACTAAACTATTTAAAATAAACTAAACAAAAACCTCTCCGCATTTGATTAGTTACAAAAGAACATTTTGTTCTAAAATCTAACCTACCAATGGAGCTTTCCACAACATCACTCCGGAATAACTTACACAGTAAACGAGGTACGCGTGTGTTTGAGATTCGACCGACAAAACGTCTATAAATCGTGTCTTTAATTAACCCCCGCCCTTCCCTCCACCCTGTGTCACATCATGCGACCTGACAGTCTTATGACAATTTACTACTCGCTTGCTACCCTGACTGACGGACAGCTATGCATTCAAATAGCTTACTTTGCCGCTGCGTCGATACAAACAACCGATGCTCTGACGTAGAAATGTCCCCCTCTCTTCGCCCCTATCGTCATTTCATCCCCTAGGTCGTATTCAACCCTGTACACGTCTCGGTGACAAAAGGGATGCAAGCAAGTTCTTTAGTATGTATGTAGGGAATGTTAATTTGTAGTTAATTCTATTTTGACTTTCTTATGTGGCTTGCTTAATGAATGTTTATTAATTATTATGGAATATTAAGTTTTAAATAAATAGGTAGTATGTATATAAATTTACGTATCGAATATAATTTCATTTTTTATTGTTATGTACGTTTCTAAAATTAATTCTGAGTAGTATATTTTAGATGTTTTATCACAGTGTATTAAAATGTTACGACATGGATCATTTTATAATATATTTTAATATTATACCTATTTATAATATCAGTGTCTTCGTAAATAAATCTCAAAGGGGAATAGAAAATATTTATTATTTAAAAATACTTCTTAATAATGGATCTTGGCTTCTGGGTGTAAGCAAACGTTTCGTCACACATTACAGTGGACATCAATGTGTGACGAAACGTTGGCCGATAACACGACCAAATCGACGCGGCTTACACCCAGAAGCCAAGATCCATATCAAGATCACCGCGGAAGCCTCAAGACAACAATATTTTTTAAATTTAATCCATACTAATATTATAAATGTGAAAATGTGTCTTTGTCTGTCTGTCTGTTTGTTACCATTTCATAGCTAAACCGCTGAACCGATCTTAGACTACTTTGTACCCTGAAAATTATTAGATAAAAAAATGGGTGTAACATTTGTACGTGCCACTTGTTTTCTGAACTATCATAACAGGAATATGTATTACCTAATATGTCAATATAAAAAATAAATAAATTTTACTAATAAAATTTTTAAACTCAAGCATTAGATTATTGAAAAATTGACATTCGTTGTTTTAAAACCTCATTTTGGAAATGTTGGTATAAAAAATATTTTTAACTAGTTATATTTTAATTATGTTAGTTTGAAACCTGGATAAAACGTAATCAGTAGATAGATTTATAATTTTTTTTGTAACTTGTATAGTCAAAAACTTTCCGGCATGTATATTTATAAAAATAAAGTTTTACAAAAAATTTCAAAATAAAAATTTACATAAAACTATATTATTTTTAAACAGAAGAAGTTGGGAAATTTGTGGATATCTAAACCACAGCACAGGTCTCTCGAGTTGGCATAATTTAATTAACTGATAAGAATAAATTTACTTGATTTTGTTTTGCAAAAACTTGTATTATATGTATATACATATGTTTATATGAAATACATATATTTAAAACTCTATTTGAAAATATGTCTGGAAATTGGCCAGTCGCTATTTATAAATTCTGGACACACAAAGATGTAACTATTATGTATGGAGGGAGATTTATAAAAACAATTTTCAACATTGTTGGGTGTATTTATATAATAAAGTCTTATTGGAAACAGGGCTTTGCTATAATTTTTGTAGATTTTTTCTGATTAAGAAAATCATTAACAATAAGTTTAGTTTTGAGTAACTGGTGTCACTATACATTTTTTTATAATAATTTTTGATATATTGAAAGACAAAAATATTTAAATTTAATTACTATTGGATGTTAGTCATGAACCTGTAAACTATATTTTATAGTTCTACATAACATACTCAGAGTTTTGCATGCACTTAAGTACTTAACTAAACACATGTACTTGTATTTAAATATAAATAAAAAATAAAATTAAAATAAAACCGATTTAAAAAAAACCCAAAACCTTCCAACTAAGTTTCATTAATATCGGTTCAGTGGTTCATGAGCTATGCGTGTAACAGGGATTCAGGTGACAGACACACAGACAGACGTGTGTAACGGGGAGGGGTGACATCTCAAAATATTTATTTTTTCAAGATATCTCAAGAACGACACATGTTACGTGAAAATTTTATAGACTCTTTTTTGTAGAGCATTTAATTTCCTATAATATAGGTCTACAACGTTTGTTGTAAAATATATACATAGATTTATCTCAATTTGCTTTAAAAAAATTTTTTTTTTGTAGATTGATATTTAGTTTGACATATTAAATGTCATTTTGACATTTGTATTTTAGATTTAGATTGAAATTGTCAAAAAATTAAAAATATCTGAATAAACAATTAGGTGCGTGTTAAGAAAAATGTCGAACTAATATTTTTAAGTAAAATTGTATAAAAATTAAATGGTAAATCAGCGCCAGACATTTTATCTGAGCACTTTATCGGTTTTTATTTAAATTGTTCAATAATTAACTACCTTTGGTGAATTTAGCAATGTGCATTTACTTGACATATATGTATTTTTTACTTGTGCACAGTTCTGAATTTACTATAAATATTTTAAGTTTATTTTTTTAATAAAGATTTATTAACATTGATAACACTGATAAGAAAATGAGTCAACTTTCATATTTCTGTATACAAAATACATATATCAAATTTTTTAGTAATTCAACAAAATAGTTGGTTAATAAAGGGCTCATACGTTCGTTATTGTTAATCTCTGTCTAAAAGAGACCTTTCAAGTCTCAAAAGACAAACTTACTAAACTATATTAATCTATTTATTTATCAATAAATTACATATTTTTTTGTAATGAATCAATATTTTTGTTCAATCATTTTATGTATAGTCAGTAGCCGAAACGACGTAAGTTCTTAAGACTTAGGGTCAACTGGGGTAAAAGTAAAACAAAATACAAATCTTTCATGTTTTTTGACAGTTAACGATACAAATTCATACTTTAATTTTTTCTACTAGATGCGGTTATAAATAACCATTTAAAATACTTACGTCATTTGAACTATACGATACAACACGGACTTTAAAAATGAAAAGAGTGTGTTTCATTTTTAACCTCTAATTTGGGAAAAAGTGAAACAGGTAAGGGAAAAGGTGAAACAGGCCTCTAATGGAAAATATTTCTCGAAAAATTAAAAGAAAAGCTACAAAGGCAACTTTGATTTATCTTCTTTGTGGCATATCAATGTGAAATTAAATTGTAACTTTAGTTAATATCTGAGCTATACAGAAAGTTATGTACAAAGAATTAAAATTTAATTCACACGTTTTGACATCGACTAACAGGGAAATCTGTAGGGGTGACACATCACTCATTAGGCGATTCATATTTTCAGGTCGCCTTTAATGATGATGTCAGTTTTTATAATTCTCCTAAAAACAAATTAGTTTTTTAGTTGCAAGCTTGTTTCACTTTTACCCAATTTTTTTGGTGTTTCATATTTACCCCGCTCGACCCTAATTTATTTTATTAAAAAAAGCTAATATGCACGACACAACTTTATGCAATGAATAAAAACGTATCCAATTTCTTCGACTGATCATTTTTACAGAGTTACCGATGTTGTTTTCCGAAATACTCACATACCTATAAACACGTAACAGCAACCATAATATACCTATACCACAAAATCTCCTCTGATGATTGAAAACAAGAAATTACCCCACCCTGTCCCACATGGCCTATCCCATTACAAAAGGTATACGCTACATAGTCCGACCACAAAAAATACGAAGTAATCGAAGCAAGCGGCGACTGAGACGTGACGTCACCAAATCCGAAACGGTGGCGTAATCCGCGTCGGCGGTGGATTGAAGTGTATATGAGAGCGAATAGGGGCACGTCTCATACGGATGGACCATATGTCCAGTCTGAAATGAGACTTTATTATCGAGCCGCAATATCCAACCGACGCTTTCATTGTTTTATCATCATTCTGTACCGTCTAGTTTGAAACCGTATCGCTAATGCAGAGCAGAATTGTTTGTACCTTATACCATGATTGCATGCATGTACTGCAATATGAACATGTTGTATTTTGTAATTTGTAAGAGTCGTAAAGGTTTTTTCTTGTTATTATATGTTTTTATTTTTATCGTAGTGTATATTATTATTTAATATGAATTTTGAATGTGTATGTATACGATAAAATGAAAAAGACATTGATATATGAAATAAGCTGTCAACTATCATAATTGAGAAAAGTAATATTTTGTAAAAAAAATGGGTGTGACTGTTTTGGGATTCACAGTCGAGGGATTGACGTGAATACGTAGAAGTGGGATTAAATAAAACTCAAATAAAGAAACATATAGCTAGTTTTGTATAATATAGTTATTTCTTATGATTTGTACGAACATAAACATAATTAATTAATTAATATTTACAAGCAAAATCGTGGAAATACGAAATTTACTTTTAAAAAACTTTAATCAAAAAATTAAAAATGTTAGATCGTTTTTTTTGTTTCAATTTAATTAATTAATAAATACAACTTTTTTTTTTTAATTTTCATTTATATCTCGTAGATCTAGTCGAGATCTATAATTTGAGATATACTGATTTTAAATTTAAATGCCAGTATCTGGTTTGAAACATTAGACGTTATTTACATCAAAAATATTTTTTTTAAAATTTTTTGATACATAAAATTAAAAATCTAAAAAAAAAATTAAATTTAAAGGATTGACGTATTTTATGTTAAAAATTCACATATAATAGTAGTATTTGAAGACAATTTAGTGTCCACTGCAATATGTGACGAAACGTTAGGCTTAGAATCAGTAGTCAAATATCAATTTGACCTTAGGTTAGTAAATTATACAAAATTAACTTGTCTAAAATATGTACTGCTGTTAAGATACTTTAATTATTTTTCCTGAACAAATGAACATATATAATAATGTTTAATGTATTTGTATTAAAATCTAATGAATCAAGATATTTCGATAAAATATACAACCTAAAGCTAAAATAAATTTCCAACCAAAGACAAAAATTTATGAACTATATCGAGCAATTTTTTACATTAAATTTTTTGTAAAATTGTAATAATTTAAACGTTGTGTCACTTTTATTCCGAGCATTTGTTTATCGCCGCACAAAACTGCACCGACGTCAATATATTTCTTTGTTTAACGTAATTCCTTCAAAGCACAAATCGATCTTACGCCGAGTTAACTGAAAATGGCATCAGAACGTAAGTAGAGAAAAAACATCCATAAAAGTCAGTTGGGCGGAATGAACGACAATAAACTATACAAATAAATCACGGACGGGAGCCATTCTGTACTGATTCGTCGGCGCGATTATCGCGTGAAATGCGTTTTCTTAGTCTCCCGGCTTTAGTGACTGAATATATATACACGGATAAACCCCAGCGCTACTCACTTAGTGTGCATTGCAGGGCTGTACTTGCAATGTATAACATTCACAGTAATGACCACTGTAGACAGACATGAGCTTCATAATCAGCTATTCACATGTTTACTACCGCACTAACGTTACACTGTCTTTGGTTACTGGGTATGAGTTGTGTCTTTCAGATCTTTGTTATACAGTAGATTTATTAAGGATCATCGTACAAGTAATGAATGTTTCTTAAACGGGAGACAATTTTGTAATTCTTCTATATTAATGATAATATAGATTGTAAAGATTGTAAATAGATTTTAAAATAGATTGTATAGATTGTAAATTTTACTATGCTGCATAGTAAAATTAAACGTTGTATTGTATAAAATATAAAATATTTGTTGAGACAAGTCTATCTATCTTTATTCAGCAATGGACAGTATGGACATCTCTCTCTCTCTCTCACACACACCCTCTCTCCTCACTGCTTCTATATATAGTTGCACTGGTGGTGGTACCTATAATTACTAAATAATTAGATATTTATGTCTGTATACTTTAATATAAATTTTAAATGTATTGTTACTTACCGTTTGTTTGTTTTTTTTTAAGATCTTCTACTTATAGACAGAAACTGAAAACACAGTACTGACGATAGTTAACTTGCGTTTATTTCTTTACATTGCTAGTAGAGATGTGTAATTCATGAACGATTCTTTTCGGTGAACGAATAGACTCGAGTCAGTATTTTAAAAAAGAATCGTTCTTTTTTTTATTATATTGTAAAATATAAAAGAAAAGATTCGTATAATATTGTACAATAATTACAATACATAAACAATTTTTATGTGAGCAAAAAATTATAAGTTAGGAGCAAAAAAAGGTCATCATTATTAATTATTTGATTTAGAATTTTTTTTAATAAGTAAACGACTCACTGAACGAATCAGTAAGAACAATTGTTTTACTGAATTGATTCAAATTACTCGAGTCACTAAAAAGACTCATTTTTCCCATTTCTAATTGCTAGGCCACATGTTACTAAATTTACAATATGAATAGTAATTTTTGTGTGCAGGATAGAAATCTGTATTATTGATATAGTTTAATTAGTTATATCAATAAAAAATATGCTATTAATATAATTAATTTTACACAACCGTAGTATTTATTGTATTATTTTTTAATAAAAATTTAAGTATCGAATAGAAAAAGGGTTTTAAAAAACGAATCAATATTTAATAGAAACGATAAAATATTTGAACGAAACAAAAAGTAATGTGATAAGAATAATTTAAAAATGTAAACTTAATTTTTTTGGTAAAGTAATTCAAGTAAAGTCATCACCATATTCATAGGTACTGATACTTTTTTCCAAGGCAGCTTCATTAATGTTGGATATCTTGAGCAGCAGATATTAAATATAACGTAAATGAAAACACACGCCCGATCAAAGTTTTCTTAACAAGACATTAATGAATATCCAAAGAGCAATATATTAAAACTTTTTTGTGTTCTTTGTCGATAATTGAAGCCGTATCTACCTTGTGCCGCGCACCCTTTCGCACAGAAGAGAGCTAATTCTCAGTGAAGCAATTAAAACGAAGTATATTTTAAAGAAGCGCAGTTTCCATAAATTGTTATCACCCAAGAGAGCAGTATCGCTCGCTTCCCGCGCGCCTGTCTATTCAAATCCATAAAATAAAAGTAATTTATACAAAAGTTACTTATTCTTATTAACTGACTTTATCTTCGCAACACACCAGAGCCAGCGTACATTACTTGACAGCTACGTCAATTTGCATCCGAAATTATTGCTCTAATTGTGAAAATTTCTCGCATGAATATTTATGTACGATACAGATTATACATACATTAATTTCGTTTTCATATTTGCAGATATTTCACTTCTCTCACGTTATTAATGTTAGTTTTAATATTTTAAGTTTTTTAATTACTTTTGTATATACATATAATACTGTATTTATATTTTACTTATACATATATATTATTAATTACTTTATATTATAATATAATATGTGTGTATAAAAAAGTTAGTTTTAAATATATAATTTTAAAGGTAAAATAAAGGAAACATAAAAAATATTTAAATATTAATACTGGTACAAAATAAATAATTTAAATCGCAACAATTAATTCAAAAGTTTAATAGATAGAAATTTCATACATGTATATAGAAAACTACAAGAATTATAATTAATTATCGAGAGAGCACAGTACAATGAAAAGAACAGAAGCTCGCTTGTGTTAGCTAATATAATTTTATCTATTAGCCGAATTCAAATTCTGCGCAAACAGAGAATTTAAGATAGTCACATAATTGAAATCTGTAATTTATAACCCATGGCTAACGACTGTCTGTAGAGTAAGTATGTGAAACTTGTTCCTACACATATACACTCTAACATGGCCGGCAAATCTTATCCGCTCTCGAAGACATTCATGTGAACTAATAGTTGGAATAATATCCATTGGAATCGCTGTTTGGATATGAATTATGACCGCAAAGTCTTATACATTTCCACCAAATCGCTTTATTTGTATATTATAGTTGCCCGAAGCCCATAACGGCGAACAATTATTAGCACTAACTTGGTTTGGAACTTAAGTCGCGTGGGGGTGGAGGTACGCGAGGGGGGCACTCGCTGTGACGTCATAAATAATGAAAATGTTCGTCCCCACACCCGTAGTATATCTGTGTGTAGATATTCCAGTACAGTTTCAAACACCGATGCAGTATAACTGCCTGAAACCGTGAATTTACCTCCAAGTCATGTGGTTCACTTAAATCCGAAGTTTATTGCATGCTTCGATGCTCTCACGATTTTCTGTCGCATATAATATGATTTTCTGTACGTTGTTTATGCAAGATGTATGCGGTATTGATGTTCGATGCTGCGATACTCGATGTGATTTTTTAATATCTGGTTTATGTGGAATTCCGTAACTTGTAATATTCAATTGCATTTCAGATGAATATTGCTTCCTCGTAATATCGAAGCTTTGTGATCGTTTTAAAATGAAACAAAAAAATTGTTATCCGATTTCAAAATTTTAAATTCGTTCTGTGTCTGTCTGTCTGTCTGTCTGTGTGTGTGTGTGTGTGTCTGTCTGTCTGTGCGGTTCCCTGGATCCTTGTCACACGCATAACTCATGAACCACTGAACTGATATTAATGAAACTTGGTTGGATGGTTGGGTCTGGCTTGAGGACGAACCCATTTTAAAATCATCAGAATCGTGTGTAAGAGGGAGAGGTGGCATCCCAAAATATTTATTTTTCATGATATCTCAAGAAATTTTATAGAATCTTTCTTGTAGAGCATTCTATAATATACGTAGGTCTACAGACAGCATTTGTTGTAAAATATTCCCTTACAAAGGTTTATCTCAATTTGTTTTAAAAAATCATAATTTGTTTTTTTTTAATTGATATTTATTTTGACATATTAAATGTTATTTTGACATTTGCATAAATTTAGATTTAAAAGAAATTGGCAAAAAATTAAAAATTACGAAAAAATAATCAGGTGCGTCTTAAGAAAAATTTTGCACTAATATTTTTTAGTAAAATTGTATAAACATTAATTTGTTTACCAATTTAACTGAACATTATCGGTTTTTATTTAAATTGTTCAATAATTAACTACCTTGGACGAATTTTGTATGAGGAAGCACTGTTTTTATTTGCGTTTGTTTGTATTTTTAAGTAAACGAACCAAACATAAAAGTATTATTCTATTTATTAAATCTACTAATATTATAAATACGAAAGTAACTATGTCTGTCTGTTTATTACATTTTCACGTCTAAATCACTGAACCGATCTTGATGAAATTTGGCAGGGAGATGCTCAAAGCCCGAGGAAGAATATATGCTACGTTGTATACTGAAAATTGATTAGATAAATAAAACGGCCAAATGCGTGTTTGGCACGCACATGATAGGGTTCCGTAGTAATTCTCACTACGATTTATAAAAAAGAGTTATTTAACATTTTTTATTAATGTTTATATCAAGTAAGTTATTACTAACCTGAGAAATTTATTAGTCAACTTAATATTTATTCAACTTACATTAAGCATTCAAAGCGGGCGATTACATCGCTTAACGGGAAGTTATGTTAATTATTGTTATATTTTGAAGATAATTTATATTTAAAAAAAAATATATTTCACAAAATTAAATTTTTATTTTGATCTAACTTCAATGAAATATTCATGATATGATTATTTAAATTATACCCATAAATATACTGAAATCAGTTATATATTAGAAAATAATCGAACGCTGATACTCGCGCGTCGTCACCTAAACAAATTAATATTTCGTAAAGTTTTCATATGTTCATAAATTTTTAAAGTGATATGTACTCAAGAATGACTAAGCTATAACATATATTTTTATTTTTATAATTCAGAGTTGACATGTCCCCCAAATTTTCAATTTAAATTTAGAAATAAATAAAAATTATTTAAACAAAAATTTTGTGCAGCGAAATATTTTTTAAAATAAATTTCATATATTTTTCCACAAAATAGATCTTTTGTAGTTTTACCCTATCTTTGATAGTTTTTGAGATATTTCGTTTTCAATAAAAGTACGCCAAATTTTCAAAAGTCGATATTTTTAGGGGGAGATCTTATTTTGATCTCTAAGTACCGTTAAAAATCTTCTCTAAACTAATACTAAAACATATGTAAAAATCAAAAAAATCGGCGATGACAACCAAAAAAGTGTATAGTTATTTATGGAATTGCCGATCTGTATATCACAGACTAAATAAGTTTTCTATATTTTAACAGGGATGCACTGATAACGACTTTGAACGCAAATATGGGTTAAAATCTATAAAAAAAACTATAATTACATACAGAGACTTAAGGATCATCTGTAGAGTAATCTGTAGCGGCACAGCGCTCATGTGTTCAACTAGAGTTGCAGATTTGCACAGTAAGATTTAGGGTCGCTTTAAACGGCGTTATACCTCGCCGTGGAGGTGGAGGTGGTGCGAGATCCATGCCAGCTCTGAAGAAGCGATATCGTCTCTTCACGGTTACACACCGCACACTCGCGACTTGCTTGTCCCCGGATTGTGCGGCGTTCAGAATCTGCGAGCTGAATCGTTGTTTAGGTAGATATGTTGATTAATTAATATTGTTTTAAGGTTATTCGATCGTTAGAGCAATGTATAGATAAAAGTCTAAAAATTTAAAATGTTATTTATGGGTAGCTTATATATTTTACTATTTAAAAAAAAAATATTGGACGTATGGTTTTTGAGTAACTGGATATTAAAAATAGATTTTTTAATATATGGTAAATGAGATAACTCACCAGAAGTGCTCTATTTACAGAGACGTTTCAAATACTGATTATTCGAAACTTTAATCCTTTTAAATACTATAAAAATTATAAAATACATACATTCACGTGTAGTTTCAGAATCAGGTTTATTTAAAGTAATGACAAACTAGTAAGATAACACTCTGCCATGATAGCATTGGTAAAGACGCATCCGTAAAAGTAATAGAGTACGACCTACAGACAAACAACGTGTGCAAGTAGTACAAGTGCAAAAGATTACAGTTGGCGAGGCCATAGTATATATTAAAGATAAAGTCGATATGTACTGTGGAAAAGAGATAGCGAGTTGGGAATATATATATTTCTATTCGCTGTTGCACAATCTTGTGTATGAGATATACTGCGGTCTCCAAATTATATTTAATTTTTTACTTTTAATTCTATTAAATGTACATGAAACTCATTTGCAAGATAAAGAAGTACCTACTCTTAGTTTATAGTACTTATATATACTTGTGCGATTAAATTATTATACAATCTATTGAATATTATATAAGTTTTTGTGGCAATAAATATTTGATATTCTGAATTTTAGTATTTAAATATGTTAAATATGACATAAAATTAATTAATGAAATGGACGTATATTTGTGTTTTTATTTAAAATGAAGTAATTACGAGTATATAAGCTCCGTCCTAGATAAGATAAGATAACCGATTATGTTTGTTTTAATATTATCGAATCTGTTGTAAGCGATTCTGAAGTCCATAGTACATATGTACCGTTTTTTCATTATTAAAAAATATAGTATTAGTTCGATTTAAATAAAGTTGTTCTTGAGTTTTATTCTCAGTCGAATGTTACTGCGGTATTTCCAGAGATATAATTAAAATATGTATGTATGTATGTACAATGCAGGATAGACAATTGAATGTAAAATACAATTCAGTATCAGCTAATTAATAAAAGCAATGTACGTATAGAAGACAATGTTATCAGAAAATCCACATCGAACTCGTTTCTATTACAGTCTTCTATACAAACGTGGTGTCTTTGTTAACCCCTTTGCACCACGGTGGGGGTTAAGCAGCGATGTGGCCACCCTAATATTCACGCAAATAAATTATTAGTTTAATGAGCAGGGCAATTATTGCTACAAGTTTCGCAGTCTTACACTCCATGAAATCATATTTCTCCGAAATTCCTTGATATGCGACCGATCCAGCCAGGGATGTGCTCGACGGTAAATATTTGATAGAGATCTGTTTCCAGGCGGATTATAATATTAAGTGCCATTAAGGGAAGATTAACATGATCGGTTATGGTTCATTTATAATTAGATATATATCGTCGATGCATGCATGTATCATACATATGTACTTAGGTATGTATTCATGCCCGATAATATTATATTTAATATAATATTTACATGATTATTCGATTCAATACTGGTTGTATTTTTTAACTTCATTACACCTGCACCGTTACAATTATATTCTGAAGCAACTCTTTATCAATGATGTACCGTTATTGGCGTTATTTTAGCAACCCATTCTTTACCAAAAACAATTTAAAGTACCGTTATCTTATCTAGTACAGCGGCTCTTAAACTTACATAGTCTAGGGACCCCCTTTTGACAGAAAATCATAAAAGGTTGTTATATACTAATTTATCATTGGTAAACAGAGATGTAAAAGTACTTTTATTTATGCCAAACATGTTTCACGGACCCCCGGAAAAAATTCCACGGACCCCCGGGGGTCCGTGGATCCTAGTTTAAAATCCGCTGATCTAGTATATTATATAAAATAATTAAGCAATTAAAATTAGTCTTAATAAAATTTTCGAGCATGAAAGTATATCGAGAAATCATATTTAAAAAATGGCTTGACACGGGTGATTAATTTATATTTTCTGATGAGAAGTTATTTGTTCTGAAGTAATCCCACAACTCCCAGTACCTATGACAGAGTTTGGTCTGCTAGGGTTGAGGACATCCTGAAAGACAGAAGAGACGTTCCAAGATTCTAGAATGCTGCGTCGGTCATGGTTTGGGGTGTCATCAGCCCAAGAGGCAAATTACCCTTAATTTTAATTGTTAATTAGAGGCATATAAACATGCGTTTTTGTTTATTTAGTTCATATTAGATAAGAATGAAAAAATATTTTGGTTAAAATCATTCCTAAAGTTAATTTTTTTGGAGTTTTTTTTACCTAAAAATATCCAAGAAAACTGTGATCTCTCGTAGAAGATAATTTAGTAAAATAATGATAATAACAGCTAGTTGATTACATAAAATGAGTGTATTATTTACCAGTTATAAAGTGGTATTCAGTCTCCTTATTGAAACTAGCTTGCTGCAAACACCCTACGATACCAGTTTCAATTGTAAAATTTAGGATGCCAGTTCAGGGTTAAAAATCAACTTTACTTATTTATTTTAAAATATGAATTTTTCATTCAAAATTCTTTGCGATCGGTCGAAATTAAAGCTGCAATTGGTTGTTTGGTTACCCCTGTTATACATAATTATCTATTATAAAATAATTCTGGTTCACCTTTGATTTTAAAAATTCTGTCGATTAATTTAACTTATAATTTTTACAATTTTCATTTTTTTATATTTTATTCGAAAATTTTAATTATCTTAATGCCCTGCACCCCTGTTTAGTTGCAACAGTGCGGCGTGGGCGTCTCAGAGCGTCACTGTGCATACTTTGGGAAACCCTGTACTAATATAAATACAAATAAGTTTGTTAAAATAAGTCACTTTGGCTTTTGAAATAAAATACAATACTTGGATAAATAAATTTGAACAACGTGAACCAAAATCATCATGTCGCAGTTTGCGTCATCGATACGGGGTGGGATTAGTGTTAATCTCAACCAGTGTTATCAATCAGCTTTTGGGGCCGTTAGTGTCTGTGTGGTGGCAGCTCTACCTCCGGTAATTGCTAACGGGGATCATGGTCATAACTACACACGGCCTATCCACTGTCACTCGTACATCCATCGTGTCCATTATGATTGTTATTAATACGGTGACATGTGTTAATAATGTTTGTGGAGGGGGTGTACGATTGTTGTTATGTTTAGTCAGATTTGTATTGGGGTGTTTGTTTTTCAAATTTATTGTTAAGATATGTATCGCTCAAAATTTAATTTAATAAATTAATCTAGTAAGATACTGAAACCAGTCTTTTGTTAGATCATACCAAATGTTGGATTCTTGTTTAATTAAATTTACTATAGGGTCGAGCGGGGTAAATATGAAACACCAAAAAAATGGGGTAAAAGTGAAACAAGCTTGCAACTAAATAACTAATTTGTTTATAAGAGAATTATAAAAACTTACATCATCATTAAAGGTTTGTTAAAGCGATCTGAAAATATGAATTGCCTAATAAGTGATGTGTCACCCTTACAGATTTCCCTGTTAGTCGATATCAAAACACATAACTTTCTGTATAGCTCAGATTTTAATTAAAGTTACAATTTCACATTGGTATGCCACAAAGAAGATAAATAAAAGTTGCCTTTGTAGCTTTTCTTTTAATTTTTCGAGAAATATTTTCCATTAGAGGCCTGTTTCACTTTTTCCCAAATTAGAGGATAAAAATGAAACACGCTTTTTTCATTTTTAAAGTCCGTGTTGTATCGTACAGTTCAAATGACGTAAGTATTTAAAATGGTTATTCATAAGCGCATCTAGTAGAAAAAATTAAAATATGAATTATCGTTAACTGTCAAAAAACATGAAAGATTTGTATTTTGTTTCACTTTTACCCTAGTTAACCCTATAAGAAATATTTGTTGATATTTGATTACTGCCATTACTGAACTATCATCTATACACTAACTGTAAAACAGCATAATTTGAAGACAATCAGCCAATGGGTGTCAAAATGGTGAACATTTAAACTAATAATTAATATAATCTACGAGTATTTATTAATTATTATATTACCATAGCATCTACTTTACATTTCAAATTTTACGATTCTTTATTTTATAACTTTTGTGTCGTAGTGTTATCATTTTGTAATCTTTAGCAAGTGCCCATCACTGAGTAAGCATTACTGGTTTTACTTTATCCATTACTGGAACAAAATAAAAAGCTATAATAAAAAAAACTATATTTGTGAACTTTGATAATTAAATTAATTTAATAAAGAGGTATTTGTTTTATTAGTAACATGAGTTCATGGGCATTAGAAAAAAGAAGCCCATCAATCCCAAAAAACAGTATTTCTTGCTCTTAAAGAGACCAGCACCTTATTTTAGAGTATAAGTATTGAGATACATGTTATTTTTCTAAAAATAAATTGCTGATGATAACTCAAATATAAAGGCTAAAACATTAGTATTAAATGGAATTGATTGCTTTTATATCTGAACTGTAAGCATGTGTTCCTTTTACATAAAAAATAAATTACATAAAGTATAGGTACTGAATGGCAACACATTGATTCTTTTTCTTCAGAGTTAAATAAATATATTCTATGTACAAAAAAGTGTGAGGAACTCAAATTATTAAGGGGGAACATATGAGTAAACGGCGGAAAAAAGGTGAATTTTGGGAATTATTATCTCAAAAACTATTTGATTAATTTTATCCAGGTTTATTTTATTCTAAAGTATATAGATTGAGGTATGTTTATAATTTTTTTTATGAGTATACAATAAACATATATGTATCAATTGGGAGCGTAACTGTTGTGGCTGGCGTAATGTCGATGCAGGTTTTTGACTATTATTTTTTAATGTTGCTGATTCTATGAAACAATTTAATTGGTTTCTAATAAAAAAACTCAACAATAAGATTTTAGTGCTACCATTTGCCAAAGAATTGAAAAATTTTACTTTTTTATGGCGACAATCGATACAAACGGCTTTACAAAAATAAAGGTTTTACAAAAAATTTTATTGTTAATCAAACACAAGCATGCTTCTATTATTAACAATTTAATAAACCAAAAACAATTGAAGATATCAGGTCTTAATTTTCAGTGAATGTTCTGTAATACAGAATGTTTATTTTCAAGGGGTATCAACTTAAAAAACTTTAAACTTTATTAGTTGTTATAGCTTAAAAAAGTGTATTTTAAGCCATTTTTTCAATACAGCAATTAAACAAATATTTTTTTTTCAAAATGGAGGTTGTAGGGAATAACTTTTATTTAAAACATTGTTTTGTATAATACTTATTTAGACCACTATTTAGCAAAAATCAGAAAATCTGAAGAATTTTGCAATTGACCCATGGTTCACTCATGGCACGGACAACTAAAATCCGAGCAAACTTAAGGTATTATTCCATACCACATTTGTAACAAATCCTGTGAGTATTAACACTATACTCAAAAATAATCTGTTTTAGCCTCCACAGCCTGGACTATTATTATTAGTGACCTTTTTTTCGTCGTTACTTCAATTTTTAATTTTGTGTTCTACGGCAGTTTGTGAATCAAGCTCATTTTGGGGGGTACCCTGTACCTTTACACCGAGGGCGGACCGCTACCCCCCTTAGTCTGCCACTGGGTAGGTATATTAAACAGAAGAAAAACAAATAAATTTGAGTACCTACACAAGCAGGTAACTATAAAGAAATAATACGTTATTGTGTAACGTCAAAAAACAATTTCGCACTGAAAGATTTACTCAACGTAAAAAACGATGGTAAATATGAATCCGGCACAAATCGTAGTAAAAGTGTACACCTTCGGAAATGATTTGCACTGTAGCAATCTCGTATATAATATTTTATACAACGTTCCATGAGATCTTTCATACATAATCTTTCCTGGAAACTTCATGGGAGAAATTCAAATCTTCTCGAAGTATTCCTAAATCTGTCGAAGGCCGGGTACTCTTTTTGACAGCAGGCAGTATTTTAGAAGTGTTTCTCAATATTTTTATCTACATCGTCTCGTTCGCAGTTCTACTTAAATGTTCCATTCATCCTTCGTTATCGGTATCAGGGGCATGATAAAACAGGGGTTTACAATTTTTTCTGGTGAACGACGTAGTTAAGAATCTGAGTTATGAATATGTATTTAAAAATATGTCATGACTGAATCGTTCTGTAATGTATTTATTGGATTCGTATTTTAGTGCGATATGATATGGCATCCACTTTCGTTATTTATGTGCATACATATTGATTATTGGCTTTATTGAAATGCTATGAATAAATATATTTATTACGGTTATATATTTTCAATTAATTTGTTGAAAAGTAACATCTATGTGACAAATTAAATCAATTTTTTAATAATGGGTATTATTGTAAAAATTTGGTGATTTGTCCATTTTTTTAACTATCTTAATATTTATTATAATTACACCAAAATGATTTTCTATACTAGTCTATATGAAAGGTTATTACAACTATCATTGCAAGTTTAAACGAGACGAGACTATGTTAATTTTTATGAAATGAGATTGATTTTTGTATATGTCTCGTCGAGAATGTTGGTTTAACAGATTACAAATAATAAGTATTTATACATGATTTTAGGGTCGTGTAAGTTGCATTGTAAATAATATTTATCATAAATTAAGATTTTGAATTTTAATTAAAAGAAAATTTTAAACCGCATGAGACAATTTTCGGCCTTGGTCTTGATCACGTAAAGAGACGAGACCAAGATGTAACTCGTCGTCTAATTGAAAAGACTTTGATTTACATATTGATCTAAACAGTAAAATATAAAGAAATAAATTTGAAAATTTAAAAACAGAAGAATAAATATTATATTGACGGTTTTGTTCAACGTCGCTTATCTTCGGAGAGAACGACAACTCTTTGACGTTACACACGCACACACACACCCATCCTACCCCACACACATACACGACTGACTCTTGCGTCATGTACGCCCATTAAGTTTTAAATTAAATTGTAATCGTGATTTGTAGTGTCTATATCATATCTTTTGTAATTATTATATTTTGTTGCGTGAATTACGGTCTGTGTAAAATGATTTACATGCGGGGTTTAATGTAGTTAGAATTAATGATAAATGTGTACGTGGAATAGAAAGTAAATTAATTTGAGGCTAAAAGAGACGTTTTCGTACGAATTCATAGTCGGAATATGGTCTTAAAACATGAAATGGTTATTTATAATGATATTAACTATGCTAATGACAAATTTGGGAGTATAAACGAATTACGAAAGGTATAATATTTACTATTTCTGCGCTCATTAATAATTTTATAATTTTATAAAAAAGTTACTATGGTACAAGGTCCAAAAATGGCCAGTTTTTGTTTTAATAATTAAGTTTTAGTCCAGGAACATTAGGTTTTCACTGGGGAAACATTCGCAAGGAGCTGAATTTTTGTATACACCTTCATTTTGTCTTTGTAAATAAGGCACCAAAAGTCCCCAATAATCCCATGCGAGCATACTTTTTTACAGTCCACAAAAGGTGTTAACAATTAGTTTTAAGTAAATATTTCTGTATCTATTAGTTCTGTGACTAAAATAGTTATTATCAAATATAAAGTTTAGAAAATTACCTTTGAAATTTTATTCAAATATGATTTAAAATGAAAAAAATAGATTATATAGATATACCGCCTATTTTTACAATACGTAAAAGGGTAAAATGGCGACATTTTGAGAAGTAACTATTCATTTTTATTTTTTTTATGTTTTTAATCTTTCGTTATCTATACAATAAAAAAATTTGTTTTGACTCAATTCTGCTACCGATGGTAATAACATGTGTACTGAAGGTACACAGCAAATTTAAAGTCAATCGGTTTAGTAGATCTTGTGATATTATGGCAGCCATTTTCAGTTTTCAGTTTCGAGAAAAACGCGTTCAAAGTTTATATTAAGCTGGTTATTCAATGCTACGAATCATCTTCAAATCGCTGTAAACTCCGTCAGTTTTTGGAATTGAGGTATAAGGTTTTGAACACATATTTTTGAAACCCTGACAAAATGAAGGTGTATACAAAAAATCAGCTCCTTGCGAATTTTTCCCCAGTCACATCTATTTTTTGTCTAAATGTACTGGTATACTCTACGTATTATTAAAATTATTATGTACACGGAAAAAATATACTGCAAGAATTACAGTGTTTCCTGTCTATCCCGGATAGTAAGCGAAAATATATAATATTTTACTGTATGAAACTGCAATAATTATATGTTTTCGCTTACTATCCGGGATAGACAGGAAAAACTATAATTCTTACAGTATATATTTTTCCGTGTATAAAACATGCAGAAATAATTTTTAGTGAAATTTATAATAATATGTAGTGTCCCTTTGTATCTATGTATTTCTTATAAAATTCATACTAAATCAATATTTACAATAAGGTTGCCAATTACCACAAATCTCAATATTTATCTAGAATAACATTAAAAAGAAACATATTTAAATAGGATACTTACTGTTTTGATTGATGAATATTTTTCTGGCTTAAAATCAATAGGTTTTTCAAACAGCTGTATATTTATTGAAAGTAATTAAGGAAATTTATTTAATAAACGACGCTAACAACTAATTATAAGTGTGATGATTTTTAAAAGAAATTGAAATTGTATACATAAAGATCAGGGCTTCGAACCGGAACTGACCGAAAACCGTTATTTTTTGCCGGAACGATAACTGGAACCGAACCGAAACAAAAACTCGTTTTTTTCGGTTCGGTACATGTTAAAATACGCGCGTTAACATGATCTTATTTCTCACTTCAGTTGCCGTTCGGGCTATCATACAAGTACCGTAAAATGTTTTAAATTATGGTAGAAAATAAATTTTTAATAAAAATAATTTGTTTTTGTTTTTAATCACTCGGAGCTGAATCGAAAACCGGAAAAACCGTTATTTTTTTGGAACGAAAAAAATAACGGTTCGAAGCCCTGATAAAGATATTCAATTAAATAAAGAAGTTATTCTGAGAATTGAACAGCATTTGACGTTTAATACTTGACATTTCTAGTACCACTGCCGTACTAAAGGTACGTGCATATTTGATTTACACTCATAAAGGTTTGGCCAAAGCCATTTGCTACATCACACGAGAGGGGGTATAGGAGATGAGTTTGTTGGCGTCCATCTGAACTACCGTCCGGAGCGTAATTAGCTATCGAGATGCGAATCAGCGCCGTATATAACGGCTAAGACCATATTACGTCTGCTTTAATTGCCTCGGCGTCACTGCAGTTTTCTATACGATATGTGTACAAGTGTTTTTTACCGCCCTCGTTTGTTTTACCTTTGCAGCTCTCTAGATTAAAGTGTGCTGAATTTATTCAATGGTTTAATATGTAGATTGAATTAATGAATGTTTCAGGTGAAGGTAATGGGGTTTTTGATATTTGTTTGTTTTGTAAAATAATTTGATTAAAATCTTTTGGCAGATTGATTAAAAATATCATATGGCTTATATTCAATGTAAGATTTGGACGTTAGTCCTAAATTAAGGTCAATATACATAGGCTCAGCTTCGAAGGATAACTTTACAGTAGACTGTCAGTAGAACATCATTATTGTCCTCCGTTCGGGGCAAATAAACGTTGATATGGTCTTCTTGTATTTTTTTCTCACTCTGAGTTTTTTCCTCTCAGACGCATAGAGTGCATACGAATACATACGCGCGTTTATATGCACAGAACACATATAAAAATGAGACACGCATTTTGACTGCATTTAAAAAAATTATTATGTGGTTATTACGTAGATTATAAATTACAACAGATGCGGGTGCGACGAACATTTCTATAATTGGTCATAAAAAAAATCAGGAGAAGGTGGTAGACAATTCGACAATAATTATGTCAGGGGCAAGACAATAACAATGAATGGCCATTATATTAATCGATTTTTCGGTAGTTTAATCTAGCCAATTAATTATCATTTCTTTGCCAATATTGATAAATAATTAGTAAAATTAATAAATAATATATAGTAAAAAATAATATATTTCATGTTGTTTTATAAACTAGAAACAAATTCGATTAGGTATAGAAGTAACAAAAATTATCCCATAGAAATGTTTTTTATTTTTAAATTATATTATTTTCATCAAATGAGTTAATTTAAAATATGTTACATACTGTATCGTTAACGAGCAAAAAAGATCATTAACTTCTAGTTACGCCACTGTACAATTGTATAGTATACTTTACATTTCCACGTTAGTACGTTGAATCATAACATTTCATTAAAAATACCTAACAATAACACTTTCAACAAAATCTCTCCCACTAAATAGTTATTACAACTTGTAAAAGTTTTCATCCCTGGCATACTTACACACACATACACACACATAACGCAAAAATAAATACTCCCAGGAATAAACTATACACTAACGCACAGTGACGAGGCTAGCGACTTTATCTGAGTATTTTAGTCAAAATTAATAGCGCGTTGTACAATCTGCAAGCGTCCCTCATTGACCGGGTGTGTGTAGGCTAAATGAACACACGGTTAGACACCGTATCGGTTTTATGACGTCCATCTTGTAATCTGGCTTGTATAACGGCCGGTCATCCTCGACAACGTGCCTGCGTCCACTTATATCGCTTTGGAACATAAACGTGCCTAATATGTTACAGCGATTCTCAAACAACTGTGTTCAGTAAAGGTTAAAGTCGTGTTCGTAGATTGTTTTGTATTTTGTTTTGTATCCAGTACTGACGTTATTATTTTGGATGTCTTAAGTCTTAAAGGGTGACATATGAGTAGATGGTGGAAAAAATAGGTGAATTTTGGGAATTATTATCTCAAAAACTATTTGTTTTATTCTAAATGAATAAATATCGACTGGGAGCGCTGCTCTCGTGATTGGCGTAGAACATGTACCTCGACGAGGTTCCCAGGATTACTAGCAGTTGGTTGATCTGAAACAGAAAATTCATACAGATTCTTGGTAGTTAATGTATGATGCCCTCCGGATATAGGATTTTTTACTTAATTTTTTTTCAAGTCAGAAGTGTTTGAAATTGTTGAAAAATGAATGTAACGTTCAATCAAGTGCCATTTCGTGATTTTTTTTATTCCTACGTATCGAAGGACATCATTTTTCGTTTAGTAATAGAGATTGGAAAAATAGTTTTTCAACTATAACGTAAAAATGCATTTATTGTAATTTTTATTACATATCTCCACCGTTTTCAGAAAACTGGTTTGATTGAACACAATTTGGAAGAAACTATTTACAACTACCTTTCCAACTATTTGCGACACTTTTTACTGCTTCGCTTGCACTAATTATTATTAAATCGTAAAAAAACTATTTACCAACTATTTTTAGAAAAAAAATTCAACTAGTAACTATTTCATTGAAAATAACAACTATTTTTCCAATCTCTACTAATATGTTATTTTAATATTTTACGTGAAGAATATGTACTGTGTGCCATATTATATAGACAGTTGAATGATTTTGCTATAAAAATCAAGGTTCTTATTTTAGACAGTGGGATTTATGGTGAATAGCATTTATCATAACAAGATAACTTGATGATTAAGACAATTTTCTCCCATTGAAAATTTGTTCAAATTCATAGATATACATATGTGTACGTTCTCGCATTTGATTCCTTCTTAATAGCCTGAAGATGATTCTGTGAATCGAAAGCTTGCGAATACTTATTCTACAATAAATTTTGACGTTTAGACAATTAATTTGTTATTATTTACAGTTAGTTTAATATTCTGTATTATATTATATTAATTATTGTATAAATAGTGAATTATTTTAAATCTTTTTATTCTACTACTTTTTTACTACATTATTGTTCAATATTTAACAGTTTAGGCAACGTATTGCAAAAGAGCTCGATGGTGGCAAACTTTTTTCTGACTTGATTTACTATTGTCGTCACTGCTTATTCTTCCCAAAATATATACTAAAACCTGGGCATAGAACATATCTATGAACTAAAAAAATATATAAATCGCATCTCGAGTGATACGCTAGAGAGACGTTGCGTTTTATAATATACATATGTATATAGAAATTATTATTATTATACACACGAAATGAGACGATACTATAATAAGATATGTAACGTTTTATCTCGAATATTTAACTGACAGTCTCATCTCGGTATTGATTATAAGGCTATCTTGTCGGTTATTTCTACTGCAACTTATAAAAATTGAATATTTATTTAGATTTTTCTAAGCATTTCAATTAAGGTAAGTACCTATCATATGTCTTCTTATGTATTTGTGTTATTCTAATATAAACGTTTGTGGTCTTGAAGAAAATTGGGTGTGACTGTGTAGGGATGCAAAGATTGACGTGAATACGTAACAATAGGGTTAAATAAAATTCAGACTATTATTATTATATAGACTATTATTATATAATATAGTTTATTTTCAATTTCAAAAATTTTAATCAAAAAATTAAAAAACATAGGTTGTAGGGAATATATTTTTATATACTGTTATTTTTTTTCAATTCAATTAGTTAATATTTATAAGTGCAATTGTGGACAAACAAATTTTAATATTTTTTAATAGGATGTTTTTCACTCATTAAAACTTTAATAATGTTTCGATTTTTACTTGTATCTCGTTGATCTAATCGAAGTCTATAATTTGAGACTAAAACCCGTGTGGTAGCTCATGCTCTGAGTGTCGAGATATATTGATTTTAATTTTACGCTAGCGCGCAAACTGATTTCTGCTCATTACATCAAGTTTCTGAAATGCCCACCCATTATCTGGCGTGAAACACTAGACGTTATTCACGTCAAAAAGATCATAGTATAATAGAAAAACATATGTTAAAGAGATATTGACATATTTCATTAATTGATTGTACATAGTTTGCTTTAATAATTAAATTTTCCGTTCATTGATTAGAATTTCCATTAGCAAACAAATCCAGCTATTCGACTAGCATAAATACATGCATGTATCTATAATAGCATACAGACAGTACACACCGATAGTGCGGTTGTTCGACATTTGTAGTTCTCGTAGTGGCCACCACCATTTGAGCGTCGTCGCATCTCGAGTGGCGACATCTGTGCAGAGTCGCCGGCACGCCGCCGCTGGGCCGCTCGTCTTGTGTTTACGACCTGTCCCACACTTGTATTAACACATCTCCGCCATGTTATAACTGCTTCCGCACATATTGCACGCCCGTTTTTTGGTGTGTAACAATTTGTTCACTGTACAACACAGACGTTATTCGCTGCCGACAAATTAAGACTTGGAAACTAGTTTTGCTGTTTCGGCCTGATGAAATTTTTTAAATAGGAAATAATACCATGTGGAATAGGTGATGGCGGTGTGTTATAGCGATAAAAAGTTATTGAAATATAAGTTGGGAATGGATATTATTTAGTTCTATTGTTTGTTTAATTAAATACAATTCGTACGTAATACATGGTTATGTGCGAGTTTTCATTACTTCAAGATTTCATAACATACATATGTTCAAGCTCGTTAAGTTTTATATATAAGAGCTCACTTATTGCTAAACCGACCAACTCCATTTTGTTTTGAATGGGTACCAAATAATGAATTTTCATTAAAAAAATATGTGCCAAGTAAATAAACAGAGCTTAGTCGTGCTAAATTCACCAAAGATAGTTAATTATTATTGAACAATTTAAATAAAATCCGATAAAATAAGATGAATTACCTGCCATTGATTGGTTAACCATTTAATTTCTATACAATTTTACTAAAAAAAATTTTCGCTATTATTTTGTATATTTTTTATTTTTTGACAATTTCAATTTAAATCTAAATTAATGCAAACGTCAAAATGACATTTAATATGTCAAAGTAAAAATCAAAACCAATTTTTTGAAGCAAATTGAGATAAATCTTTGTAGACGTATATTATAGGAAACTGAATGCTCTACAAAAAAGATTCTATACATTTTTTACGTAACATGTGTCGTTCTTGAGATATCTTGAAAAATTAAATATTTTGAGATTTTACCTCTTACACACGATTTTGATGATTTTGAAATGGGGCTGTCCTCAAGCCAGACCCAACCATTCAACCAAATTTCATTATTATAGGTTCAGTGTTTCATGATGTATTACAAGGATTCAGAGGACAGACAGACACGGAACGAAAAGTGTTTGTCTTACCTGAAACGGAAAGATCAATTTAAAATTTTGAAATCGGAGAACATTTTTTTTGTTTCATTCTAAAACGATCACAAAGCTTCTCGTATCTTCGATATTGCTAGGTAGCAAAAAACATTATTTCATATTTTCTAACATTGTTTGATGAGTGGACTTATTTATTTTGACTTCTGAATGATTGATATATGAAATAACTATAATTTCCCTGCGCCTTCACCAACGTGTATTTAAAAAATCAGTGAATGTCCGCGCTACTGGCTTCTCTGTTAAATTACATCAATATCACGACACGACCTTCTATAGAATTATAACTTTATACGTAGCTTGAATTCACCTAAAAAGAAAATGATTTTGAAATTATAAATTAAATAAATAACTTACTTTCTAATTGAGGATAATAAGTCTCGATATGGATCTTGGCTTCTGGGTGTAAGCCGTGTCGGTTTGGTCGTGTTCAAGATTTAGAAGAGCCTTGAAGATGTCCACTACAATATGTGATGAAACGTTGGCCGATAACACGACCAAACCGATGTGGCTTACACTCAGAAGCCAAGATCCATATCAAGATCAACCGTGGAAGCCTCAAGACTTGTTAATAAGTCTCATTCAAAATCTGCGAATCATTTATTTAATATTATATGAAATATTGATCAAACATATTAAAACAAACATTCATATGCATATACAAACAATTGATTTTATTTGAAAATCTTCCATTTCAGTGTACACATGATTTATTTTATATCCATTATAAATTTCAATAATATAGAGAAATGTGCGCTAACAAACGCGATATTTACAAAATAATGAAACTATTCACAAACACATTACAACAGCAAGACGGTGTATACAATAGAAGGGGGAGATACATACATAAATTTATAATATGGAAGCACTTACACAGTAAAACAATGCAAAACATATACTAGCAATATTAAACCTTTCGCAAATATCATAAATCAAGATTGGTCAGGATTTGGCCGTTCCGAGTAGTGCGAGAATGAAAGGGTTGCTATCATATTTGTCCCGGTCTCTGTATCCAGAAATACACGGCCACAGTCTAACACCGCTTTATACTATAATTCCCATACAATACCACATAAGACTGTGTTTCTCAGATACAAATAAAATCGACGTTTTAAAAAATATTTGAATATCTGAAACAACCAGAACATTCTAAACTCAAATGATTGAATGTGATATATATGATTGTGCTTCAGAATGTGAAACTATGTTATGGTTAATATAGCCCACTTGGGATCTGAGATATCGCGCGCTTCTCATTGTGAGTCCGAGGCTGAAGGGTGGTTTAGAATTAAGGGAGGGGGTTGATACACTTGTGTGTATGTAATTATAAGCTTCTAACACATTATACCTCGCTATGACATCATTGTAAAATATGGCTTCAGATAACTTCAATCACAACATTTGCTTCGCGTAATACGGGGTTTGTTGTTTATCATTTATGAAAACACTGTTTAAATTTGTTGGTTAATCACGTATGTGTATGTATGTATGTGTGTTTGTTTGTTTTAATGGCCTTTTATATATTTCTATGCTGATCGTTCGTATATGCATTTACTTTGGTTGAACTTTTTTTGTTTTGGAATATATTTTTTTTGTTAAGGCAAGGGTTACAGCGAGACAACAGTAATGTTAGTCTTGTCTTAATCTTGTTTCATGATAATTGAAGCCATTTCATTTCGGTCTCGTACACGTGACCGAGATATGTTCGAGACCGAGAAAAAGTACGGTCTCGTGTAAATATTTATTGTAAAAAATATTTTTCCATAAGGGGAAGTCCCCTAATACTGAACACTTAAAGAATTTAGAAGGTAAATAAAAAACATCTGTCAAGTAAATGCACAATGTTTCCTCGTGCCCAATACACCAAAGGTAGTTAATTATTGAATAATTTAAATAAAAACCGATAAAGTGCTCAGATAAATTTCCTGGCATTGGTTAACCATTTAATTTTTATACAATTTTACTAAAAAAATATTAGTTCGAAATTTTTCTTAAGACGCACCTTTTCGTATTAGTCAACTAACCCAGAATTCAAATAAATTCAACAGAATGATTGATATTTGCAATAAAAATGGTACTGGACACATAAAAATAGTCTTTTAAAACCGCATTAGACTTTTTTTCTGGAGTCCTAAACGATGTCTTTTCATAAAATCATTAAAAAATTGTTTGCCAGCTATCTCTTTTTCAATATTAAAGCGATAAAGAATATTAAGCTCTATTGTAAGATCGAAAGATAATTTTAAAGGTTCTTTCTTCGTCAGTGACAAACACCGATTTGACAAATTATTGATATGGTTAATCAATTGCTCCTTATGGTGTGAACATTTTAGTATTTCTGCCAGTTTTGATGTTTACTAGGAACTTAAACCGGAATTAATTTATGGTTCGGGTTTAGGGTCAGCATGGTGCAAATTAATTGGGTTCAAAAATCGTTATTTTTGTTAGGGTTCTGGTTCGGGTTCAAGTTTGTACTTTTTATTTTTTATTTTGTTAATAAAAAAATTATAATTAACAAATAAAACATTTTCTGGGGAAGATAAAACATTAATAGCTTACAAAATATGGCAAGAAAAAAGGGTAAACAATAAAATTAAATTTTAAAGATTGAAATCTTTACTTTTTATTTTTTTTTTTGCAAATTGAAATGTAATTCAGTTATTATAGAATTAAAAAAGAAAGTAAAAAAGATGTAAATTTAAGTAATGGACTTGGTAACTCACACATACCATAAACAGGTTTCCAGTATTAGTTAGTACATTTTATAATCTCTTTTAAAAATCAATGGAGAAAAATTTAAAAAATAATGTATTGAACCTTTTGAAAATATATGGTTACCGATTATCTATATGAAAAGGTTCGGATTCAGGTCCAGGTTCATTGACTTTGAAAAATAGCGGTTCGGTTAAGGTTCAGGTTAATGAAAAATACGGTTTTTTTCAGGTTTCGGGTTCGAGTTCAGGTTCACGTCCCTGGTGTTTACAACAATTTATTGTAATATTTATTTACTACAGTTTATTATAATATATGTATGTTTGCCTTGTGAACATTTTTAGCGCGAGACTATTTAATTGTAAATATTTACAAGATGCTGAATTATTAAACGACTTACGATTTAGAACATATTCACGTCAATTCCTCGACTGTGCATTCCCACACAGTCACACCCATTCGGTTTAAAAAATATTATTTTCTACCAATCCCAACGAAATAAATATTGAAATAAACTTTATATTGACATTTAATATATACCCACATAACATTATGTTATTTTGCGTACATATTTAAAAAAGGCATTATTTTCCGGTAACTGAAAACCGAACTTTTTTTCCGGGGACTTGATAAGGCTAATCTTTACAGCGCTTTATATACACACACACTCCCGTCATAAATAATCGGAACTCAATAAAAAAAACCCAATGAATCAGTCTCCGCTTCGTATGGCTTTGCGTCAGCATCGACGGTCGTAACTCAACAGTTGCATTCCGCGCCATAAAAGCCATAAACCAATCAAAATGCATGATGAATAACGTGGCATAAATAAAGTAAATGGCGGTCGGAATCGGCATGAGTTATTATTGCATCTATCAACACGGTAACTAAATAGCAATGTATGATGTGTGTGTGTGTGTGTGTGTGTGTGCAGGTCCTGTTATAGTGGGACAACGTGGGGAGGGGGTGGTGGGTTAGTAAAGCTATTTAGACCGGGCCCCAGTTAGGTATGAAGCCTGAAAAAATAGTTTTTATTTAAAAATTTTATTTGAAAATATGTTGATTTATGATTGATATTAGAGCCTGGCGCGAGAGTAATTTTTGATCACGATCACGCACGCTCACGAAAGAAAATTTTTTAGTCACGCCCGCTCATTCACAGTTACAAAAAAAGGATTCACGATCACGCAAGCTCACGAATTCTATTTTTTTACTCACGCACGGCGGGTCACGCTCGTGACCCGATTTAATCTAATTGTTGTAAATAAAATTTTGAAAATGATGAAAATTAATGTTTCTACGTGCAATACATATATTGTGTAGTATATTTTATATTCATATTATTTTCTTCTAAATTACATTCTACTACAGTAATAGCAAACAAAACAATAAGAAAATAAAGCTACAATGCATTTTTAAATCTTTTTTTGGTGTTCTGATATAGTTGGCAATACTGACCACGTGAAAGTGCTTCTAAAAATAACATTTATTTTTCATATTATATTTTTTAATGTCAAAATTCGTTTTAAATCATTATTATATTTATGCATTATTAGTTCAGATATTAAAAAAAAAGATCAAATAAGTTTATAAACAAAATTATCTTCAAAATGTACTCACGCACGAGAAAAATGCACTCACTCACGGTTGTTTTAATTTGACTCACGATTACACCTGTCACGATTCAATATTTGAAAATCGCGAAAAATTCACGGCCAGTTCTAATTGATATAACAGTCGTTCTGAACTCAACTAACTGTCAAATTATTAACAGAGCCAAGCATAATACATTTAATTAAATGTTTTTTTAATTTTCTGCGTTATGTTTTTACAACGCATATTATATACATTTTTATTGAGAGTCTAAATATTGATTTAAATCACGTTTGTAATATACAAAATTTAGGTTAATTAATTTAGCGCTAAAGGAGCTTTAAATTGGTTAATAATACCCCGGGCATTAGTCCATTAAGTCTACAGTTGAAAAAATTACTATATAAATATATTTAAGAAGTAGAACCAGGGCCGCAACTAGTGGCTCTGGGGCCCGGTGATAGATAGTGATCGAGAGGCCCTTTATAAAAATTTTACTGAACAATTCATATGAATGTGATTATTTTCGAAAAAAATTAATGTTTTTCAATAAAAATGTGAGTGCTTTCAAATTTTAATTATTTATATTTCTTTATAAACAATTAAAACTACACCAGTAAATAAATAAAAAAAAACAGTGATGAGACTTTTTTAATGTTTTAAATCTTTTCGGTTTCTCTAAAAAAATGAAAACAAAACTATTTTTGGTTAAATTTTAAATTTTTACGTCGAATAGTTTCAAAGAATATAGTGTTTCGTTTTCATGTAACACAAATAATGAATTTTTTTCGTTATGAATTTCCCTTTAAAACTAAATATTTAAAAATCTTATAATTTTATTACATACTTAACCTAAAAAAAATAAAAACCAAAACCATCAGTATTTTTTTATAACGACCAATAGTAAATGGATTTCAATAAAATTTTAGGAAAATGTATTTCTTATGATTTTAAATATGTAAGTGTGCAAAGATTCAATTCAAAATTTCATTCAAAACGGCTAAAAACACATTTAAAAATAAAAATTTACTCGTTGATATAACTTGTGGTCAACATATAGCAGATAGAGGGACATTATTTTTTTGTAGATTTTTTTATGTACTTTGCGACGGCGCTAAAGATATTCTATAAATGTTTTGAAAATCTATTTTTTTGGGGTTTTGTTTTTAAAATTTTTTCTCCGTATTGAAACAAATTTCGTAAAAATATAACTTCCTTATTCGGGGGCCCGGCTATCCCGGAGGTAGTTACGACCTTGAGTAGATATCTTTTTTAAACTATTTAATTAATTAAGTCCACAAAATTAAATTTTCTTAGGAAGTTGCCAGCAGTTATTTCACTGTTAAATGGAATTGAAATACATATTTAAACATATTTTTTTCTTGATGAAAATTGAACCGGTTGGTAACAGGCTTTTATATTAAGTTTAGTTAGTATATTTGCTATGGTCAGTGACCACTCTGCCATCTATTGGATAAAACTTGAACCCTTCTGAAGGTCCCAAATAGCGATTTGAAATTTTTAAATATAATGTAGACATTATGTAAATAAGCAATTAAAATTATTAAAATGCAATCAAGAATAAAATAATTATTAAGAATAGGTATAACGTTGTGCTGTACCAAATTGTGACAATAACTTATCCAATAAAACATTAAGTTTTCATCTGTTACAAAAAATGTAGCTGTCAAAGAAATATGGGTCAAAAATTTAAAGTTAACCTCCATTAATTATAAAAACATTTATGTTTGCTGTGCACACTTTACTCCCAATGACGTTTTTAATAGTGCTTTTCCATTGAACGGTAAATAATATTAATAATAAAAATCTTAAAATTGAATTCAAATCGCTGTTTGGGACCTTCAGAAGGGTTCAAGTTTTATCTGATAGGTGGTAGAGTGGTCACTGGCCATAGCGAATCCTTCAATAATATTAAAAATGTACTTTTTTAAAATGTAAAGAGACACGATTTACATACTAATGAATTTGGTGCTTTCGTTCTAGTAAATTCCAATTGAAAATAGCAAATCATATATCTTGAAACTTGATTTTTGTAACGTCTTCTTCTTCATTATATTTTCACTTTCTTATTATTATGTAGGAACATATGGCATGTTTTAAGGGTTCCCAAGAAACCTTTTAATCTCACTTTGTCGTCCGTCCACCCATTACAGTCAAAGCAAAATATCTCGTAAACTATATAAGTAAGAAACTTGAAATTTTTACTGAACATATAATATGATATCCTCTAGTAAAATATGTACAAAAAAATTCAAAGGGGGTGCGAAAGGGCTAAAGCAAGACAATAAATTTTTTTTTTTTTTACTAAGGCATGTGGCACGTTAAAATGTATAAATAACCCAGTGGAATTTCTCTTATTTTTTTAAAATCAAAAATGGCGCCAGCAGGGTGCTAAAAGCAGTATTTTATTTTGTCCCTTCCCCTCTAACTCTCAAAAAATCTGAAAAAATTTTTGGTAACGAGGCTTTGGTGGGACTACCAACGACAATTACTAAATTCAACCATATCATTTCAAATTTTGGAGAGATAGAGATGTGCGTCATAGAATTTTTAATTTTAATTTTCATATATTTAAGCATGTGGGGTATCAAAATGTAGATCTTAATTAATAGAATATGACCCTATTTTTAATTCTTTTCTAACTCAATAATGCACCTGTGGCTCCAAACACTCCACGTAGTACGTATTCGAAACCCTTATGGCATATACATATATACATACCGTGTATGTCTTGACCGAATTATATATAAATGATTTTGGAAAGGTATAAAGTACGTAAATAACATTAAATATACTTTTTAAATAATCAGGGCACTATTTTAAAAATAACTATCAAATTTTAAAAATTCATTACCACTCAAAATTATGCGGCCCTGTTGAACATCCACATACATAATTATACACGTGTATTTGTGAGTGTCCCCCCATACCCCCTCCCACACTATGCGGTTAACGACGTGCCACCGATGGACGCAGGTAACCATTACACTATGGTTATTATTACCCACTATGCGTTTATGTGTGTCGGTGTATGGGTGAGTATTATTGCTCTCTGCATCCGTGATTGATTGTCGATTGGGGTCCGAACACTTGATTGTTTATTGTGTCGCTGAAACATCATCCTACATGATCCGGGTATAAACTACTCAATGCATGCATGTATACTGAATACTACTTGATTTCAGTTACAAATATTAACATTGTTCGTTTTGCTTAAGCCTAATAAACAATTCATGTTTCAATGTTTTGTGTTGGGTATTATAAAGAATTTACTCGAGAGCAAAAGCTAAGCTAACGCTTTCTGCGAGGTGTCAAATCTTTATGAATTTAATAATAATGTAAATGCTATGTATTTTATGTCGTATAATAGGCATGATGCCTAATTTATATAAACTATTTTATAATGATCTTACGTGTCTCTTATTTCCAAAAAAAATGTTTATTTCTGCAGAAAATAGAGGTTTAATCACAAAAATTGACCCTTTTAATACTAATTTTGAATTCGACGCCAAAACGCTCGCAAGTGTCATGGCGCATTTTTGACGTCACGCCTATGTAAACACTCCTTGTCAACTATAATAAATCCTTGTTCCATCGCTAATGTTTCTCGGTTTTACTTTTGGTAATACAAAACTGAGCAATTGATAATTTAAAACCACAAAATAATTTATAAACAGTGCAGATATTAATGAAACAAAAATGACGTTTACGTAGCCGTGACTTCATCCGGATTGCTGTATTTTGCGTTTTTATTTTAACAAAAATCATATTAATCTCGCTTTTAATACAAAAATGAATACATTTTTTAGAATCTTTTTAACTTATTTCATTATTTAAAATCATAATTCCAGTGATACTTTGTTACTGGCATCATGCCTATTGTCACCATTGCTTTTAAATCGCGGATTTCTACTTGATTATAAAAATCATACGATTCATTACAACTGTCAGTGAGTTGTCATTTATATTTAGTACACCGCAGATAGTGTTAGTTTAACTTTTGCTCTCGAGATAAATACCGGACATTAGACATCCGTTAAAAAAATGGCATTAATACTAATTGTGTTCCATTTACTCAGTATATTTATTTTGAAAATTTAAACTATAATTTGTGTCGTTATAAAAAATGTATTAAAAGTATCTCTTATAAAGAAAGTTCGAATTTAGAGAGTTCATTCATTGATTAATATAGGTTTTTCGGGTCTAAGGGAAAGAATCGGACATTTTCTTCAACTTATAGAGGATTTTGATTTATCGATTTTTGACGTACATAGGTTCTATTGATACTTTATATGCAGTTGAATGGGGATCAAATTTCTTTTTCCAGTTTATTGAAAAAAGTATGACATGATGTAATTGAATAAATTAGTTAATCTTCACTGATCGAATCACCAGTTGCATACTTATAACTTTTATAATCAGTGACAATAAGTGAATTTAGTTACTTTGGCAACTGTGTGACACATAGGTATCAGAGAACCTTAAATAAGGTATACATATATGGATACATAACAACCAGTGCTAGTCCGTATATCAAACTGTTACATTATTATCCCAGAGGCGTTAGTTGAAAATTTATAATATGCAAATATCCTTTAAATTATAATTGAATTTGGTATGTATGAGAGATGATAGTTTCAAATAAACGTTTCTCTGTTAATCGAATATCATTAAAATACTTTTAAAGACAATATAAAACATTTATTATTAATTAATTTTACAATTCAGAATAATTGATATTTATTTTAAAATCCGAATGATACGCCAATGATTTGTGGAGCGATATGGTAACAACGCTGGGTAATGTGTTGTTTGTCCTATATCTTTCCTCGTTTAAGCAGAGAACATTAAATATAAAATTTAATTATATCAATTATAAATTGTCAGAATATAATTTTATATTAAAAAAAATCACAACAAAATAAATGCCATGTTATTGTACAATAGATGGTTTGTATACATGTATGTATCTGCAACGTAATTTAAATGAATACATTCGAAACAAAGTCCCCACAATAAAACTAGTCAAAGTTCTAACAACAACAACAATTGCAATTCACGTCACACGACATTTGACAATAGATAAATTTAAAACAGTTGATAATTGAGTCAGGGATCCAGGCCATCTTTGTGATGAAGTTGGACGATAAACAATGTTCTTGCGCTATTGGCGGAGACATGCTTTTACATATCTGGCGACAGCGGGCAATGTTTTTGCTCGCTCCTTCAAGTGCTAATGGGTGAAGTGGTTGCTAATAAGATTTGCGATGCTGGACACCGCCTTTGCGTTGTTGAGTGCCCCTGACAGCTTTATATTATGTTGCTTTCAACTCATATCTCACGCCTGCCTCAAATATAAATTATGCTCTCTAGAACAATAAAGCTAGAGCCTTTTTTTGTACGATCCTGTTCTATTTATGCAATTATTGGATTTGGTCAGTCACAACTCTTTTATAGAGATTTTCTTGAGTTTTATATTGACACTAGCTGGGCCCGCGCGGCTTCGCCCGCTTGGACTAAGGAATGATTGTTTCAGATTTTTGAAAAATATAGTTGAATTAAGTACAAACACACAAACACTTTAGAATAAAAATAGTTTATGTGATATTGTTGAAATTTCTTAACTGTTTCCAAATTGTTGAAAAACTTAAAACAATATTGTTGTATTAAATAATACTTGTTAATTTATGTTTGAAGAATGTATTTTGATGCTATATTGATTGAAAATCTGAGTGTCAATAGTTTAGCGATTAATTATTTTTTTTAATTATCAATATCACTCAAAAATTAATTTTTTCGCTTATAATTCCTTTAGAATATCATTTTTATAATGTTTTTTATACATCATTTAAGCCAATAAAAAATTGTCAAAAATTAGTAAGTACATTAGATTAGTAACCCCTTAATGAAACATTTGAAATAAGATTCAACGAATGGTTTTTCTTTATATAATTAACATCTTAACAATATCTTTATAAAAAGTGGATAGATAAAATATTAATAATAAATATTAAAACCAATTTCATCCAATACTCACATATGACACGATGCTTTGTCATAAAAGGAACACCACATAAGACACATTAAAAGAGATGAGAGTATGAGTTTATAATTGCTGACATCTTTATCCACAGAGAGACTATGTTATGACTATTGCAGTCTTGGAGATCAAGAGTGTATGTCCTGGCCGCCGTTCCTGTCTACTTGTCTCATGTCCTTACATACCTGCAGGACACCCTTGTTAATTCTAATTAATATTATATGAAAGTTCCTTAATGGAATGTTTGTTGTGTAAAATGTACCATAACAACGGTTGATTGTTTAGTTATCTGCTTTGGTCATTTTAGAAGAAATGTTTGTGTCTGAAAATAAAGGGAACTTGTACACTAACTAAATTAGATTTTACTGGGCGAGGATTAAAATTATGTAGATGGAGTGAGGTAATATAGTGCCTTAGGTAGAATGACGTCTATGCCCCCTCCCCCCACGACACCATAGTGTAAAGTAGAGATATTTATAGTTAGAGTTCTGATAACCCAAATTAGAGCTGGCCGTATGAGTAATTTTTGCTCACGAGAGAAAAATTTTTAGTCACGCCCGCTCAGTCACGGTTATAAAAAAAGTATTCACGATCACGCACTCTTACGAATTCTATTTTTTTCCTCACACCCGATCACGCACGGCGGGTCACGCTCGTGACCCGTTTAATCTAATTGTTGTAAATTAAATTTTGAAATTATGAAAAATAATGTTTTTTACGTGCAATATATTATGTATATTTTATATACATATTATTTTCATCTAAATTGCATTCTAGTACAGTAGTAGGAAACAAAACAATAAGAAAATAAAGCTACAATGCATTTTTTGTGTGTTCTGATAGAGTTAGCAATACTGACCATGTGAAAGTGCTTCTAAAAATAATATTTATTTTTTATACTATATTTTTTAATGCCAAAATTCGTTTTAAACTTTTATTATATCTATGCATTAATAGTTCAGATATAAAAAAAGATCAAATAAGTTTTAAAAAAATTATCTTCAAAATATACTCACGGACTTACTCACGAAAAAAATGTACTCACGCACGGTCACGCATGGTTGTTTAAATTAGACTCACGATCACGTCCGCTCACGATTCAAGATTTGAAAATCGCTCACACTCACGCGGGTCACGGCCGTGAACCGACGTGACCCGAAAAATTCACGGCCCGCGCCCAGCTTTAACTCAAATTGATTCCTGATTGATTGTAGTAACCATGTCTCCCTCACAGTCATATATACTTGTTATAATTGCACATGTTCAATTTTAATTTTAATTATATATTTTTTTATAAAAATAATACATAAATGATTTTTTTAATAAATCGCCTAAAAAGCTAAGAGATTTGGTATAATTACAGTAAATAGATCTGAGTGAAAATAATTTTTTTTTGAGTTTTTCAGGTGGGAAAATGAGTTAAGTATCAAAAAAGTATTTTATTCAATTATGTTAAATAAAAGCTTAATTCAGGAATTTTTTTTCGTAACAAAATAAAATATAATAATTTCAGTCTTTCTATATGTTTTTATTAGCATTTTAAATTACACAAAACAAAATTTTGTAGTAAATTTTATAATACTCGTACATACATACTTTGTGTTTTTTGGGGTCAAAGTGGACAAAAAAAAGGTCTTCTTGTAGTGATTTGAAACAAAAAAATCAAATATATTTTTATATTATAGACTTGTCTCTATCGTATGACCTAGAATTAGACATTTATATTAATAAATAACAAAATGGCGGACTTGTAAAAAAAATATGCAAAAATCGTGTTTTTTTTTCGTTGAAAATCGTGAAAAAACATAATAAATTATTAATAAAAATAATTCATTTTAGATAATACGATAACTATTAGTGTGTGGAACAACATGTTAAAATTATAGCCTAATTGGTTAATTAGAATTTCGTTTCTACTTCCCACCAACCGATAAAAAGTGTTTTCGAGAAAAACGTGTTCAGATTTAGTAACAGTCCGTTTTCTTCTTTGTGCTATAACTTCATGAATACTTTGAATTTCGGTTTACAGCCTTCGAAATATGTATACAAAAATCGAAAATTTTAAAGCGTCACACCGCAATACTGCCTTATAGTCCGGACGTTAAAAACTTTTCATCTGCACTTTTTGATAGAAGCATGAAAATTGGTATAGTTGTACATTAAACTTTCCTCTACAAAACTAGAAATGGCGACATTTCAAAAACCCGTGTGGTCCCCCTTTTAGTGGCAAAAATATTTATAATAACAACTTTTGTTTAGAATCTAATAAACATTATTTTGGATGTCTTCTATTTGTGTCGTCCGGATAACCATTTGCGAGAATAATAAGAAAAACTAAATTCGTGGAGATATTTTTGCCCCTAAAAGGGGGATCACACGGTTTTTGAAATGTCGCCATTTCTAGTTTTGTAGAGGAAGGTTTAATGTTCAACTATATCAATTTTCATGCTTCTATCAAAAAGTGCAGAGATTAGTCGAAATATCGCTCTTAATGTCCGGACTGTTAAGACTATCGAATTAAATGGGAAATACAAAACTATTTTTTTTAGTTTTCTGGAAGTATTTTAGCAAATATATAATACCAAATTTAGCAAAATGACAATGACATGAGAGACTCATAAATATGTGCTATGAAAGTGATGTACAGTCGCCTGCAGAACTCGTCTGGCACCCTAAAGGCTAGAATCGCTTATAACAGATTCCAAATTTAAAGACAAACATCATCGGTTATCTTTTTCTATCAAGTTTAATATATTTAAATACTAAAATTCGGAATATTAAATATTTATTGCCACAAAATTTACGTATACAATTTTCAATAGATTACACAATAATTTAATTGCACAAATATATATGAGAACTATAAACGAAGAGTAGTTCTTTATCTAGCAAATGAATTTCTAAATATCTGTCTTTGTTTGATACATGGAGAAATGATTTAAATATTATAATTGCACAAATGGGAGGAGCCTACTAAGTCTGTGATAAACGAAAATGAATACAAACTGCAAGACCATTAATGCAGGTGACTGTACGTAGATCCATTTAAATATGTTTATTTTAAAAGAAGACTGTCTGTAACTAGCACAAATTGTTTGTTTTATATACACATGAATCTATATATTGTTATATATTATTAAATAAACACATAATAGCAGTCAGAAATCATATATAATCAAGACAGAATAGAGACAAAATCAGTTTGAATTATAATACAACGTCATGTACAATGCACAGGTTGTAACAAGTACACACAGTTAGCTGGTTCCGAACCTCACTTCCTCCACCCTGTGGTATGTAGCTACGCGCGCATAATTTGATTCGTCGTTCATGTGTCATGTGACGTCCTCAGTAAACTCGATCATATCACTAGATGTCACTATGCGTACGTATTATACACATCAGGATGTCCAATATGATGTGTATCTAATTTTGTTATTTAATTTCATTAAGTATTTAATATTAACTAGATATGAAAATGACAAGAAATGTTGTGGTATTATTGGATTAGTTTTATTTTAAGGTTAAATGCAGGGGTCCCCAACCTTATTGTACCTAAGAGCACATTCTAGAACAAACTTGTCCAACCCGCAGCTCGCGAGCGGCATGCGGCCCTCATTGCATAATTTAAAAAAAATCTTATAATAATAAAATAAAGAATAACACAACGATAAAAGGATTCTAGGATTTAAAAAATAAAATACAATGTTTTTGGAATCAAAAAGAAAAACCTTATTTGGAATATCCTAATTGGGTGGCAAATTTAGCATTCAAAACTAAAAAAATAAAACAGACTTAAAAAAACCAGAAACACTGAAATGTATACCTAATAATTAAATTTAACGGTTTTTGAAGTCGGTTTTCTTTTCTCTTTATTAAAAAGTTTTCCGATTTCAAAAACTGTTAAATTTAATTATTAGGTATATTTCTCAGTGTTTTTAGTTTTTTTAAGTCGATTTTATTTTTTTCTTAAAATTAAGTTTTTTATTTTTTTCTTTTGAGTGGCGTATCTTCGAGGTCCATGGTCAGATTTCAGTAGCGTAGTAAGAAAAAAATTCGGAGGGGAGGGGATAAATACATTGAGCAAAATGTTTTAAAGGTATTTTGAACTGATGTTTTCTCAAAACACGTTTTTTTTAGAACGCTGAATATTTGGGTGGGGGGGGGGGTTATGTGCGGCCATTGGTAGATTGGATTTATGTTATGCGGCCGAAAAGGTTCAAAAGGTTGGACACCTATGTTCTAGAACACCGATCGTGTGGCGGGCACTATTTATTTTTTCATGGTCCCCGAATAAAAATCGCGGTTTTGATGCGGGCACTTGGGCGTTTCTCACGCCTAAACTAAAACAAAAACATAATGTCCTCGCCGAGTTTTTGATAGGAAATTTTGTGAACTATAAAAAAGGTTCTGAAACATTTTTTCTTTTATTGGTTATTTCTTTCTACGTATACCGTGAAAGGTAAAAAATGCTATTCTTGAAAGTTTGATTATTCTAAAAGAATAGAAAGTATAGAAAATAGAAATAATTTTTTTATATACTTGTTTATTTAACAATATGTCAGTATGTATATATGTTGGAAGAAAGTTTGTCTCGCTGGTACAGGTGGTTTGTTCCTTCCAGATTGTCTCAAAGAAAAAATTAAAAAAAAATTCTTAATCTATATGTGTGCCGCTACCACCCGTACCTTAATTATTAATTTTAGTCGAAAATTAACAGAATGGCATCGATTTTCGCAAAATAGTAGCAAATGTAGGTTTTGGGTTATTGGGTTAAAATTTGGGTTAATAATTGAGATACTGGCGATAGTCATATATGTACTAAATATGCCTCTAGAATTTTAGATCGATTGGACAAATAGTTTTTGCGCAATCACCTGCGCCAGGTGCAAAAATATCGTTTTGAGAAAAATGTTTTTGTTAACAAACTTGTGGAAATCAAAGACTTACGGCTAATAAACGATTCCAGGTCCATATAGAATTCCTTCTGCTTCTTCGTAAAACTCGTTAGCAACTGATCTAGCTTCCCTGTAAGTTGTTTGGGTTTCTTTTTAAGAAATAAGAAAAATTCACTTTTTTAAAGATTGGTGCAGGTGTTAGTTAAATTGTTTAAATATTTTAAATTAGAAAAAATAAAAGAACTATTTTTAGAAATTATAACAGGTGCCTCAATTTTACATATTAATATGTGTAGATTGGTCACCCTTGCGACAAATCTCTACTTGGTATGTCACACACATTTATGCTGGTTGAGACATTACCATATACGCTACTGGACGTCACTGGTAATTTGTACTTTGTAGTAACATTGACAACTTCACTATTAATACTGACTGATTGGTAATAAAACTGTACAGATATTTAACATACACGTATGTATACATAGATATTACACCTTATTGATCTAATAATAAGATATTAAACATTATATCTATTAAAGATTTTTTTAAATCATTTATTAATTAATTTTTAGTGTTAATAATAATAATTCATCATTTACATTATTTAAATTTATAGTTTATATCGCACGTAGAAACAGAAATATTCAGATATATTATTTGGGAAAAACTGATTTTATTTTTTAGGCTTAAAATAACAAGATGTTAAACAATATAACAAAAAAACATCTACCAAGTTAATGCACAGTGCTTTCTCTTGCTAAGTTTACCAAATGTGTCATAGTTAATTATCGAACGATTTTAATAAACACCGATAAAATATTCATATGAAATGCCTGCCTTTTGTTAATCATTTAATTTTTATACAATTTTAATAAAAAATATTAATGCAAAATTTTTCGTACTACGCGCATGATTATTTTTTCGTATATTTTTAATTTTTTCAGAATTCTAACTCTAAATTTTTTTGCTATGCAAACGTCAAAATGAAATTTTATATGTCAAAGTAAAAATCGATTTAAACAAACAAAAGACAATTATTTAAAGCAAATTGAGATAAATTTTTGATGGGAGTATTTTACAACAAACGTTATGGTGATCTACACATATTAATTATAGAAAATTGAATGCTCTACAAAAAAGAAAATATAACAATTTCACGTAACATGTGTCGTTCTTGAGATATCTTAAAAATATCTGTTTTGAGAAGTCACCCCTCCCACTTACACACGATTTAATGATTTTTTTAGCTAGATTAAGAAAAGTATGTCAATTTATATTTTACCGCAAAGAAATCACAATTCTGTTCAAATAATAATTATTGTGCTAACACAGAATCGGCAAGTGCAGCAGTAAATTTTCTGGAGGCCGTTAGGTGAGAGGTGCGCAATATAGCAACACGTTATACATATTAATTCGCGAGGTCGTCACAAATGACGCGTGGGTCGCCCTTTGTGCAAGTTTTCTTTAACGCGCTTCTCTTTTTTTCAGCGTGCAGACCCTACGAGTGTCGTCTAAGTTTATCGCTCCCTCATTTCATTTTTGAATTTCTTTTCGTAACACTTATATCGTTGAACAATAGATCTCAACAAGCGTAATAGATCGCTGAAAAATGGATGCTTTTTATTTATTTGTATTTAATTTGATGCATATAAACATCAAAATTTGTTTTATTATTTTTTATATAAAGTAAGCAAGTCAAAATAGATTTTAAATTTAATTTTAACTAAAACCTTTGCTGAATGCCTACAAAATAATTGAAATTAATTTAATTACTTAAATTTGTTTTTGATGAAAAAAAATTATTAAATTAAAGTGCTATAAAATGTTTATTTATATAGCTTTTAAAATGTTTGCCTCTGTGTTTATTTGTTTCAACTTGACATGGAAACTACTGAACCGATTTTAATGGGATATTCACTGCCAGAAAGCTTTACAGAATAATTGATTTATGATATTTTCTAGTAAAAATAATGTATATAAAAATGTAAGGTTAATGATGTATGTATCTAACCAATAAATTATATTAAATAAATATGTCAGAAATATTTATCATTGACTGTTCTGTAATAATTGTTTTTACCATTAAAAGTTATTAATGACAGTTAGAAGCAAACTGAAGATCTTTATTGCGAAACAGGATATAAAGCTACAAAATTAAATAAATGATATACATAGGTATATACACTCATGTAAAAAAAGTTTATTATAAAATTGTAAGAATATTTTTCTTGGCTTAAAATGCTATGTATATTATATCTGTTAATCTAGTATACGCGTATACATTTTTGGTAGGAGCGATTTCTTAAAAAGTTTTCCGCGGCAACTTGTAAAACTGTTTTATAATTAACGCGTTCGCAAGTTTCCTATGCAAACTGAGATCATGAAATTAAATACGGAATTAGTCAGGAAGAGGAGGCCGCTTCACAGAAAAACGAACTCATAAAAAATACACAAGTGCAGGTAAAAATTATCATCGCTTGCGAGAAAATGCAAATCTTGAGTAAGTAATCTTTAGCTTGGAAAACTGCTGAAAATGATAATCTCTACTATATGGTAATTTTTTGTGTGATGAATACGACGGTGGCGCCGCGTGCGGCCGATGCACAAATTACTCACTCATTATCAGCATCACACACTCTAATCTGAAAATAATTACGTTAAACAACTTGTGGCGGGAAAAAACTAGCGCATCATTTTTACATTCGTAATTTCTAATTAATTAAACGTTGTCTGAGCTTCGCGTTTATCTGTCACTGTTTTAATTTTAACAAATAAAGATGTTATTAATGTTCTATAATTTTTATTTTTATGTAATATTAGTTCAACGGTTTTCAACCGACATTAATTTACAGGTTTAAGGCAAAAAACAGGTCCGCAGCATATTTTAGGTTGAGAAACACTGAAATTAGATTGAATATTAAGGTAGTATTGCGATGCAATGCTGAAAATTTTAAGCTTATTTTATGATTTTTTTTCGTAACATAATAAAATATAATCTTTTCAGTCTTTTATATGTTTTTATTCACATCTTAAATTATACAAAAAAATTATTTGTGGTAAATTTTATAATACTCGTACTTTGTTTGTGTTTTTTGGGGTCAAAGTGGACTCTTCGAAAAAAGGTGGGTGGGTGGTAGGAGGCACATCTCCACTTGTAGTGATTTGAAACAAATAACTCAAATATATATTTATTTTATAGATTTGTTTCTATCGTATTACCTAGTATTAGAGATTTATATTAATAAATAATAAAATGGCTGACTTGTAAAAAAATCCAAAAATCGTGTATTTTTGTTTTCGTTGAAAATCGAGAAAAAAATAAGAAATGATTAATAAAAATAAATAATTTTAGGTTAAACGATAACCACTAGTATGTAGAACAACATGTTAAAATTATAGCCCGATCTGTTGATAAGAATTGCAGTTGTGTTTCCCACCAATCGACAAAAAGTGGTTTCGAGAAAAACACATTTAAAGATTCAGTAATAGATGTTCACTAACACGGCCCGTTCTCTTCTATGTTCTATAACTTCGTAAATGCTTTGAATTTCGGTTCATAATTTTTACAGTTTACTCTCAATATATTTTACTTTCAAAATATATATTAAATAAAAATCGAAAATTTAAAGTCGTAACACCACAATACTGCTTTAAATAGTTATTAGCTTAGCTCATTTCATAATTAAAAAAATTGGGATGTTTAATTCTTTTAATCAACATAAATAATATTACCTGTATAAATTAAATACAGGAATTATATTGATATCATTTCTATCTTTAATATAATTTATAAATACGAATCAATGTGGAATATCCCTCGAGTTTGTAATAATTTCACAAATAATAAATTCGTGCTCTTTTATTATTTTTAGTGACCCAGATTCGTACCATACACACCAAACAACGTATTTTATGAATTTTTAGAACAAATTCAATATTTGTATGGTATTCAATAAAAATGAACATAAAAAAGAGAAAAGAAAACAATAAGTATACCGTCATAAGTTGTCACCAATGTGGCACGTCTCTCAATTATATCGTGGGATGGACGGACGACTGTTCTGTGCCGAGTCCGCTCAGTTATTGTGTTTCACGAACCGCGTCCTGCCTCCCATTCTCCCACTTCCCCCTTCTTACGGGCGCCCGCCGCCCCGCAGTAATAAAACGGATCCATACATCAAACATATAACTTCTTCTTCTGACAGTTATCATTGGCATCTTGGATATTGGCTTTCTGCAGCAGACGGACAACCTACACAAGCTATATTTCAACGCAAAAAAAGACATTTCAAGTCGAAGAGTAAACGGAACTTTGGCTATAATTTAAAATAATTGCCGAACGCTTGTCTAACTTGTGTCAGTCATCAATCTAGCGGGATTGGTAGTGATGGCCGCTGGTTATGGCCCATCCCCACTCCCTGTCGCTTGCTACTACTGTGCAGCTTCCCATTCCATTTACCTTGTACCTCCACCATCGTTCCCACGACGACCGTAACCCGCGTGGACTGACAACTGCCAATATTGAAGTTTCTGAATAGTTTCAAAGAGAGATATTTTTAGTTAGTCAATGGCTGTGTATGGAATATGGTTTGGAACAGGGTAGCATTTAATGATATTTATATATTATATATTATGGAATTGTTTTTCAATAATTCTGCTCTAAATAGTTTTTGTAAGTTTATGCTTATACGCTCGTACGTATATGCTAGTACATCAGTAAAGTGATTTAAAGTAGAAACTAATGATTATTTTATTACTACATATTTTATTTATCTATAATTAAGAATACAGAAAACATCCTTAATATATATAAAGCTCAACGTCTCTCTGTCTGTCCGTTAGTGCGCTTATCACTCGAGAACCACTGATTAGATTTACCTGGTTTCCTTTTTAATTTCATAGAAATGTTCTCTGGCCAGGTTATAGGATATATTTTGTTACGTTAGGTAACATAAGGAATAAGCAGTGACGATAATAGTAAATCAAGTAGGAAAAAGTTTGTCGCCAACGCGCTCTTTTGTAATACGATGCCTAAACCGTTAAATATTGAACAAAATAATGTAGTAAATAATTATGTAGAATTAAAAGATCTAAAATAAAGTCCGCAGTAGCATATATCTAACATTTATATTTAAACCACAATGACTGCTTTTATGTTACAAAGAAAGTTAAAAATGTTTGGGTTCTGTTTACGTGGACTTATGATCTGAAAAACATTAATCCTTATCTAAATAAATGATTTCCTCGTTATAAGTATTTAATGTAGATATAATTTGCCCTTTACAGCATCCAATTTTGTGTTTTAGTTTAGGAAATAACTTTAAATAAGTTATATACGGTAAAATATTATTAATAACGCGCAAACTGAAGAACAGTGCAGCGTCGGAGCATCTCGGCCGTCATTCGGACTCCCTCGGCTTGTCTTTGGATTTTTTAAAATTAGTTATTATTACTAACTAATCATATTTATTTGTAATTATTTCAATTATATTTTTCAAAAATCCTAAACAATAATTCCGTAGTCCACGAGAGCGAAACCGCGAGTACAACTAGTATATATTATAAATCACACCGTGTCTATCATATACTATGATAGTGGCTTATAAGGAACCCGTCCAATATGTTCGAGGTTTCGACTGTCTAATGAAAATTACAATCTTACATTACAAAATATGAAACATTACAAAAATAAAGAAGTCGAATTAACTTTTGTACTGAATATGTCGTGGCATGCAATGTGTAAAAGTCTTATAACTTTTCATTAAAATTTGTATCCATACTTCCATACATATCAACTGTGTTTTATGTAGATATAAAATATGTATTTAATATAATTATTAATATTTAGTGGAAATAATCATATAAATATAATTATCATGTTCAGTTTATAAAAATTAAAAAAAAATTAAATAAAATCTGAAAACCGTACCTGTACGTCGGGGTATTGCGAAGTATATGAGATGCAACGTTAGAGAAACATAAAGAAAATTTAGTACAGCCGTAGCGAGTCTGTGAAATGACTTGACCAACTCGGACAGTAATGATTATTGTTTATTTGATTGAGCAAAGAAACTTACCACGAGTTTAAGCAAACAGTGGATCGCACCTCCTTCCGCTCGTATAGGTACTGCGCATTGCAGAATCGAGATTACGTTAATGTTAATATATGTATTATTGCATGCTTATATTATATTGGTATATAATATTTAGTTTTATTGTAATAAAACGTGATATAGATACTTACTTATTTTAAATCAATATGTTTTATTATGTATTATTTTTAGGTTCCTAGGTATATAGTTCAGACTGTCTAGGCTAAAATATACCTAAAATAGGAATTTTTGAGTACAGTTTTAATACTTACAGGATATGTTGTAAAAGTGATATAGAATAATACCCTAAGTTTGCTCCGATTTTGGTTGACCGCGACATGGTTCAATTGCAAAATTCTTAAAATTTTCTAATTTTTGCTAAATTGCGGTCTAAATAAGTATTATACAAAAAAAAGTGATACGATTCGGGTATGTGTGTTGTGAGTGAGTGAGAGAGAGAGACAGAGAGATGTGTTTTATTGTTTATTTTTCTTAAAACAATAATATTAATGTAATAATACAATTTATACAAATGGATATCGTTTATTAATATCTCGTAGTTAAGGGGTAGTCTGCATCTTGAGTTTGGGGGGGGGGGGTAGATTGACGTGTTGGACGGCGTCAGCGTCCAAGATGCGGTTGAGATGGCGACGGCTGGGCGTCGTGTAGAGGGGTCCCGCTGAAGGTGACCACGAAAGCCTGGGCGTCGTGAGCGACGGCGAGGGCGTCGACGTGTTGAGCGTCCGTGAGCGCGCCTGGAGGCGATGTCCGAGGGCGGACCTGGAGATAGCGTCCGAGGGCGTCGGTGCGGGCGTCGTAGAAGACGGCAGGAGCTGACCTGGTGGTGACTTCCGTCGGCGTAGCCTAGTGTCGGAAACCCACTAGGAAAGTTTTATGGATATCAACTTGACGTAGCTAATACTCTATGCCGTCCCAAGACTCGCAACGAGCGCTGCGGCGGCCTCAGGGACGGTGTCGAGAATTATATGGTTTCGTCAAACTCTAGGTCGTCCCAAGACTCGCAACGAACGCTGCGGCGGCCTCAGGGATGACGTCGAGAAATATGTTATGACTTAGTCGAACTCTAGGTCGTCCCAAGACTCGCAACGAACGCTGCGGCGGCCTCAGGGATGACGTCGAGAAATATCAACACTGACTTTGTCAAAACAAGAATATCTGAGCCAGTCAGTAGGATTCAACAAAAAGGCTGAGCTGGTCAGTTGAGTCCTCCCGAAGAAGTTCTCCTATATCGTCAGTGAGTCCTCCCGAAGGAGTTCTCCTATATCATCAGTTGAGTCCCCCCGAAGGAGTTCTGATTTGTTTTCAAAATACGTCCAGTATTTATACTAATATTTCATGGCTTCACAAGAGCGCGCGGGGTGCAGAGGCGGTACGGCTGGTGACGTCACGATCGGTGTACGTACTGGTTCCAGGAAAGAGAAATTATCCTTATGACAAAAAGGGGCTGTGTTTGTGCATTACCCGTACCCTTTTACACAACAAGTGTATACATCTGCGTAGGTCAAGTGTTCCTTAGGAATTTTTTTATGATAGTACAATGTACAAAAATGCATCCGATTTTGAAATACTAAATATTTTTAAGCAGAGGCGTATCAAAAGTTTCAAATAAAAGTTATTCGCTACAAAATTTCCAACAACCTCCATTTTGAAAAAAAAATAAAAAATTTATTTGTTTATCCGCTACGCTGACTAAAATGGCTGAAAACACTTTTTTTAAGCTGTAATAACTAGGTTCTTAGTTCTCTTTGGAACCCTGAAAATGCGGTGAAGCCGTGGATTGGTTGCGTATAGTTAATAAAGTAAAATGACATTATAAAAAAAACTATAAAAATTCATATGCATATAATATACATGAATATTCAAAAAATTAAATGACATATAAAATGCTATATTAACAATAATACGATTGCAACGTAGCCACGAGATTTCTGTATACGATAATGTACAATAAATTAATTCTGTTTTGACAGTTCTGCCTTCATTTCCATGAAAAGTTTTGATTGCGCGCTCCAAATTATTTATTATTATGCGAGTTTTTTTCAGTTTTTGTACGAGTCGAGCGTACATTTTGAAATGATGCCACCATCAAAGTGACAAGTGACGATCTGGGAAATTTGCACAAGGAAGCAATTGTCTTGTTTGCTTTGCGACGTTCAGATACTGTTGTTGTAGGTTATAGCAATCAAAACGTAAATATACTATTCTTTCTATCCAAGTATTGATATTTAATTTAACGTCATATTTATTTTTCAAAAATATTATTTTATATTAGTTATTTCATCTGTTTTAACTTTTATACATATTTATGCATATCATATTTAGTAAGAGGTTGTATGGTATTTTTAAATTAAACGGCCAAGTATGTGTTGGCACGCACTTGATAGGGTTCCGTAGTCATTCTCACTACGATTTAAAAAAAGGAGTTATTTAAAATTTTTTCATAAACTATTTTTTGCTACAGTGTTCGTTATACTTTTCAGTGAAAGTAGATACTAATTAGAAGCTACTTTTTGAAATTTTTTGAGATTTTTTGAATTGATAGTTTAGAAATTAAATAGAGGATAGGGGACGCTCTGATAACGAAATTAAAAAGCAAATATATCGTGACTAAATGGTTAAAATGAAATGGTCATCTGACATTTTTTATTGCATTTAAGAAGACCTATCTAAAGACTATCATAGACTTACCACTCAAGTGGTAAGTCTATGGGAGGGGGGCCCAAAATTTTTTTGACAGTTTTCTTTATAATTTTCAATGAAAGTACTAATTAAAAGCTACATTATATAATTTTTTCAATTTTTTTACGTGGATAGTTTAAAAAATAGAGGGGTACGCTTTGATAACGACTTTGAACGCAAATTTATCGTAACTGAATGGTTAAAATCAAAAGGTCCTAAAACATTTTTTGTTGCATTTTACGAGACTTATCTATAGACTCAATCCAAATTTTTTTTTCAAAAATCTCATCATTTCTGTTTTTGGGTTATCAACTTACGTCTGTATACCAAATTTCATTTTAATCGGTTTAAAATTTATATAGACAAACGGAAGGATGGACGGACACAGCGAAACTATACCCTAAAATGACAAAGAAAATATCTGCCTTGGGAACCATGGGACTTTCTTAAAGTGAATAGTATACGTGATTCTTATTTTATTAAAACATTTCTAACAAACTAACAAGATAGAATAAAATGAATAATATAGGTAATATTAGTCCCTCCATTATATAACAAGTGATTTTTTTTAACGTAATAACTGAAAACGGATGTTTACTCTTGTAAATTTTTGAATTTTCGAATTAATTTTGAAATAAGAAAAAAATGTTTTAGATAAAAAATGTCGAGTATGTTATTATCTATAGGTATAATTTATTTCCCATACATTTTTTTCCAACATTTATGATTTAGCCAGAAATAATTTTTTTATATAATTATTCATGTAGATTCACCTACACTGTTCACTCTCAGTATTACGTATAAGAAAGTGCCATGGTACCTATGGCAAATACACACACTGTTCAATCTCTGTAATACGTATAAGAAAGTCCCATGACACTCATGGCAGATATTTCTCCTCTGTTATAAAATCGGCTTCACTATACTTATAATATATGTATACTCGTATTTCATATACTTACATGGTATATGTAAGAAGGTAAAAAGTATGATGATAAATATCTTACATTTTAGGTCACTCTGTATACTAATATTTAATGTACAATTTATTACATATCTGTATTAATCATAACTTCAACATTCCACAAGTATTTTTCACAGCATCACATTCCTGATCACACGATGCAAATATAAACATATGAGCGTTGCAATGCACGAGATGCAGTATTCACTTACTATTGGGACGACGCGACGCGACGGTGGCGGTGCCGGGTACTGTGTAAACAAATCACCGCAATTGATCAGCGATCAGCCGGCACATAAATTGCAATCAGACATCAGCCCAAATGGACTGTGATGTGAGAAATGTTGCCGTGGCGATGTATAGCTCACTCGAAATTCTACAGTTTACGATCTGGATTAAAAAGAACAATATGGTTGATTTTCATCTGGTGAATCTGGAAAGCGAATTTATTATGTATTTACTAAGGAATTTTGTATATGTATTAAATTTTTTATATTTTTTATATTGATCTATTCGTATCATCAGTTATTGCAGTATACTTTTATTAATACTAGGGGGCAGTATGGGGATCTCGGAAACTATAAGAGATAGAGATTCGGTTAAATGAGAGAAAAGTTACCTTTAAGAGGGGGCAGTTCAATGGTGTATTTACATTTCACAAAAATTTCATAGCCTACATATTAGTCAAAAACCATTTTAGTCCGAATTTTTCCATCGTGAATAGTTCTTAAGCGACATGAAATTTAAAAAAATATTTCAATTAAATACTGTAGGGTTTAGTATTGTCTATTTAGAAATATTTTTTTAATTTTCAGAAATCTCGTAATTTTTGAGTTATGAGACTAACATATGTTTTTTTATAATATGAAATTTTGTAATTTTTGAACAGAAGATTTTATTACCTTTTCAATGATATGCAACTTGATGTTTTTACTTTTCAAAATATCTCAAAAATGATCAAAAAGTATTTTTTATTTATTTAATACTCTGTATGATTCAAAAATGGCTTTGACAATCAACAATAAGATTTAAAAACAACTGAAAATTTACTTTAAACTAACATAGCATGAATTAACTATTGTATTAATAATTAATTTATTTAATACACAAGTCGCTTAAGAAAAATTCGGACTAAAATGGTTTTTGGCTAATATCTAGTAGGCTATGAAATTTTTGTGAAATGTAAATACACCATTGAACTGTCCCCTCTTAAAGGTAACTTTTCTCCCATTTAACCGAATCACTATCTCTTATAGTTTCCGAGATCTGCATACTGTCCCCTGGTATTTAGACAGCCTGTATATGCAGGGTCTAGTGGATGATTAAAATAATATTGTCATTATAATATCCAATTTCCATAAAGTTAAGAAGGTGCAGATACGAAATAAATAATTTTACTTTTTTTGTAAATTTTTTAGACGATAGTTTAAATTTCAATTGAATTTTATTTTATAATTTGATGAGGACTTACTTAAAAAAACGGGTGTGACTGTGTACGGATGCACAATCGAAGGAATGATGTGAATACGTAGCAATGGGGTTAAATAAAACTCAGACTAGTACTTGTATAATATAATTATTTCTTAAGGTTTGTACGAACATAAAAACAATTAATTAATATTTACAAACAAAGTTGTGGAAATACGAAATTTACTTTTTATTTTTTATTCAATTTAAAAAACTTTAATTAAAAAATTAAAAACGTTACTGCGTAGAGAATATGTTCAAATATAATAATATATTTTTTTTAAATCAATTAACTAAAATTTAAAAGCGAAATCGTGGAAAAACAAAATTTACTTTTTATTTTTTAATTCAATTTCAAAAACTTCAATAAAAAAATTAAAAACGTTAGGTCGTAAAGAATATATTATTTTATACTCTTGTTATTTTTTTAATTAAATTAATTAATATTTACAATCGCAATAAATTTTTTTTTTTTTTAATATTAAATTTATCACTCATTAAAACTGGTTAAATGTTTTTATTTTTACTTATACCTCGTAGATCTAATCAAGGTCTATAATTTTAGACCAAAAACCGCTTGGTACTTGCTTTGAGTGTCGAAATATACTGATTTTAAATTTACACTGGCGCGCAAAACTGGTCAACGTTACATCAAGTTTCTGAAATAAATATTTTATTTTTATCTCTTTATCTCCCGAGTCTAATGATTTTCGTCTTTCTTGATCACCATATTATGATACTATTTCCTTCGGTAATTCACGTAAGATGACTAGCTGCATATCAATATATATGCCAGATAGCGAAAATATAATGTAAAGTTGATCAATTGATTTCTGAACGACTCATATATGAAAGAGTACAATATTGTCTTCATCAATTACATATTTAACAAATATTAAAATAATAAAAGCGACTAAAACTATAGTTACAAATATTATGTTTCATAAACACAAAGATAATAACAATTAAAATATATTACACACACCACACAAAATTAAATAATATAATTTACAGTAAATTAAGAAACAAAACATCAATAATAACAACCTACAAACAACACATTTTCACGTAATGAGAAACTGAAAAGGGGTAAACGGGAAGAAATATTAAAACACAACAGTGACGACAACGGTCGTTTATCCGAGATGTAACAGTACCGATGTGCCTGATGCCCCTCTCCTGCCTACTTACCCCCCTCCCCCACCCATCCCCGTAGCACGTCACGCGACCTCGCAGCGCGCTTAGATCCGCTCACTCTAATAGCCGCCGTAATGTAAGTCAACAATATGTGAGCGTGAATATTGTTGTAACTTATGGATTTAATAATTGGCTCGTTATTGTACACCGCCTGTATCGTTGTCGGTAGCTTCTGCTACCAATGCTGTGAAGTCTTCCTTCCACGCTTTTGTTTTATTTATATCGTGCGATCTTCCTACATGTTGTAATGAATTTTTTCACCCGGGTTGGTGTTATGTAAAATGATTGTTCTTTTTTACTTTTTGGAATATGCGTTGATTATTAAATTTTAATTAAATGAAATTCACTAGCATGGTCTAAAAAGTGAAAATATATATAAAAATGATTCGAAAATATCCTTATTTGCGAAAATATCGGTGTTGTTAATAGTTAATACACTCACGGAAAAAATTAAAGGACCACTTTTATTTTTCGAAAAAATTGCTTTTCAAAGTAGTTCCGATAGGTCAAATATGATCCTTTTTTTACTTATAGGATACGAAAATTGAAGGAAATTTTATAATCTTTTTGAATTTAGGGGTATTTTTGTGTTATTAAACTTTTTTTTGTGACCAAATCGCGGTTTAATAAATAATAAAAAAATTGATTTTTTTTTGCAATTTTGAAAGTTACCCAAGGAGATGTTAAATTTTTTTTCTAAAATTTCAAGGTAAACATTTTGTAGAAAATTTTCTAAGCTTAAAATTTGTTTTAGCATTTTTTGGTGTTGCGATATTCGAGTTTAAATGAAAAAAGTACAAAAAACTTTTAAACGACCATAAAGGGCCTAATTTTGGTCGCACAGAAAAAAAAAAAAGAATATTAAAGCTTAAACAATTACCTATTGTGTAGTAGCATTTAAAAAATGTTTTATTTTAACTTAACCCTTTAAATACGAAAAACAAAACAATGTTCGAATTTAAATAATCCTGTAAAAATATCCTTTTTTTAATCATAGTTCTAATGCTTAAAATGTATCCATAAATTAAGTTCTATCAAAGAATATGAAAATTAGACTTATTACCTCTATGTGAAAATTTTTTAATTTGGTTGAGAAATTGCATTTTGAATTTTTTGTACATGTTTAGGACTTGGCCGTTCTTTTTATAACAAGTTTTTCTTTAGGATTTTTTTCGAAAAACAATCAATTTTTGAGAAAAATTGTAAGAGGGAAAAAGTTTTTGTTTCTTATCAAAGAATATTCATAATTTTTTTCAGATATTTTATATCAATATTGTGGGATCAAGTTTATTTTTAATAGGGTACTTTTTTCATTCAAACTTGAATATATCGGCATCAATAAATTAGAAAAAAGCGTTTTAAAGCTGACAAAATTTTCTACAAAATGGTTAACTTGAAATTTTAGAAAAAAAAATTAACATCCCCGTGGGTAACTTTCAAAATTGCAAAAATTCAATTTTTTTAATTTTTATTAAACCGCGATTTGGTCACAAAAATAAATTTAATAACACAAAAATACCCCTAAATTCAAAAAGATTATAAAATTTTCTTCAATTTTCATATCCTATAAATAAAAAAAGGATCATATTTGACCTATCGGCACAACGTTGAAAATGAGCAAGTTTTTCGAAAAATAAAAGTGGTCCTTTAATTTTTTCCGTGAGTGTATTATTATATTATTCTGAATATGAGGCGATGAGTTCCAATATTTGTTCATTCCATCGAGATGTCAGTGGATTTTTAAATGAATTTTTGACATTATTTCATATTGTAATTTCACTTTTGAGTAAAATTCACTTAGTCATAACATGATTGACCCAGTTTGCTCAAAACTGGCATTACAATATGAAATAATGCCAAAAATTCTTTCAAAATCCATTGACATCTCGATTTAAAAAAAAATGGAACGAGTTTTGGAACTCACCGCTTCATATAGATTCTGCATAGAATATTCTTTATAACCTAACATATTGCTACCTTATTACTGAACAATGATTACTGGTTAAAATATTGTATTAAGTAAGTAAATTAAAAATTAAAGTAGAGAAGCTGCCATGGATGCCAAGAGATTTTCTTATAAGCTGAGTACATAGTGTACGCGTTTCTAATTATATAAAAAAAGTATTTCTGGAAAAATGATAAAAGATATTAAAATATCTGCCATGGGAGCCACGGGACTTTCTTATACGTAACCCTGACATTGAACAGTGTACGTAATTCTTAATTTATTAAAACACATTTCTGACAAACTAATAAAAGATAAAATATAATGAATAGGATATAAACTATAGATAATATTATTCTCTACATTATGTATCAAGTGAATATTTTGACCGTTTTAGATAAAAAAATGTCGAGTATATTTATTATTATTTATAATTTATTCCCCACACATTTTTTTCCAACATTTATGATTTAGTCAGAAATAATTTTTTTATATAATTATTAAGACTCACCTACACTGTTCACTCTCAGTATTACGTATAAGAAAGTCCCATGACACTCATGGTAGATATTTTTTCTCTACTGTTATGAACCATTTGAATTATAATATATATTTTTTAATTTGTTTTCGAAAAAATGAAAAGAACATAAATTATAGATAATAACATTGCTTACAATTTTTAGCTTGTTAATTTTTCTCTAATTCGAACTGTTTCAAAGTTATTCGAAAAATTCAAAAATCGACGTAGGTAAACATCCGTATCCGGTTGAAAGATCGTTTTTAAAAATAGGATGGTTTTTTCCCAGACAAAAATTAATCTTAAATATAAAATGTCGCCCTTCTATGATTTGTCGTATTTGAGTTACAGCGCTTACAGACCGACAGACAGACAGACACACAGACATTATGGCGAAAATAGTCAGAATGGATTCAGGCAAGGTCAAAATGTATAATTCCATCAAAATCCGGATTTCGAAAAAAATCGACTTAGCAACACTATTAGATCTGGAGGCAGCGACCAAAATTTTGGCATCATAGCAGCCCGCAAAATTTGTTATGAAATTTGTTAACTTATTGTAGTTATACATGAAAAGTAAATTGTCAGTCATAAAATACGTTGCATTAACCCTTGATGGGCTGTCAAAGTTGTCAAGTTTTTGACCTTGGGTGACTCATAGCAAATCTGGCAGATAGATGCTTTTTGATAAATACGTGTTCTCCAGATCAAGGAAATATAGTTTTCTGACGCCTCCGGCGCTGTTTAAGTGTATTAGAGCGAATTAAAAAAAAAAAAATGATGCCAAAAAAAAAACTTTTAGCAGCCCGTCAGATATTTAAGATTTAGGTTGATTTGATTATTACAAAAATAGAAAAATGTATATCTGACGTTTTCATCGCTGCGTTTTTTATTTATAGCGAGACAAAGATGTTAAAAAAAAAGAGGCAACGAACTTTTAGCAGCCCGTCAGATATGCATACCATCTTGTAGAATAATGCTCCCTTATGCAAAAAATATATATATCTGACGCTTGAAGTGCTGCGTTTGATTAGGAGAGCCCGTCAGGCAATCCCGTATACCGGGTTTCCAGCGGATTATTTCCAAAATAACGAATTTTTAGAAAAAATGTTTCAGATAAAAGTTTCATGGTTTCGAGAGAGCTAAATATTGACATTATGGGTTGACCTTGAAAAAGTCACCTTGATGAGTTCCCAGGTTCATCTTTTTTTTCAAATCTAAATCTATATTTTTTGTTGCAGATTCCTAATTTAAGAAATAAAATAAACAACTTTTGCTTGAAACATTTTTCTGAAAATGTTGTATGATAAGGATCAAACCAAAAAGACATTTACGAATTTTCCATATTTTTTTACTTGATAATTACTAATTTTTAAAAATAATCGCAAGTGCTTAGATTTAAGCATAGATTCTCACATTATTTTAATTTGTAATTCAATTTTTTTATTAATTAAACCAACTACTGTTGTTTTATTTTGCTCATAAAGGTTTATGAAAAAATTAACATGAATGTAAAATAAAATGAAATAATTTTTAGTATAGTTCATATAAAATAAAAAATATTTTTAAACCCGTAAGTAGCTGCCCAACTCGAGCGTCTTAAGTAGGGGTGCAAGAGGTGCACGGCAACAGAACCTAGGGGGCGGTAGCTTGATTTTTTTTAAATTGTGTGTTTTTTTTAATAAATAGTAATAATAATAAAAATAAATAAATAAATACATTCATTAATTTATTATTTTCTTACATGTTTAAAACAATTAAGGCGTCAGATGGTTATAAAAAAATAATTAACTATTAGGGCGTCAGATATTATTATTTTCATGTTCAGGAAACATAAATCTATCGATTAAAAAAGATTTTTAACGGGCGGCTATAATTACATCGGCCATTTTTTTTTTTTACATATTTAGATTGTTATAAAAAAATAATGCAACTATTAGGGCGTCAGATACTATTATTTTTATGTTCAGGAAACATAAATCTGTCGATTAAAAAAGATTTTTAACGGGCGGCTATAATTACATCGGCCATTTTTTTCTTACATGTTTAGATTGTTATAAAAAAATAATGCAACTATTAAGGCGTCAGATATTTATATGGCGATTAATAAAATAACAAAATTAACAAATTTTATAAATATCTGACGGGGCAGCTATAAATTTTTCGGCTATTTTTTTTTACATAACTGACGGGCTGTCCTATCTAAAGGCAGCGTCCTAGGATCATGGGACCCATTTAGTTGAGTTCTCTATATCCCAATTAACAAATTTCAAAACAAATTTTGCGGGCTGCTATGATGCCCAAATTTGGTCGCTGCCTCCAGATCTATATTTATACTATATCTATATTCTATATACTCGTACATGGGTATAAGAAAGTAAAAATGAATGACATACATAAATTATAGCTAATAACATTTTCTACAATTTTTATCCAATATATTTTTTTCCAATTCAAACCGTTTAAAAATTAATTAGAAAAAATTTAAAATTGAATTTCCGTTTGTAAGATCGCTTTAAAAAATAAGTGCTTTTTTTTCTGAGACAAAAATTAATCTTAATTTATATAATTTATATTTCTTTATACTATATTTTATACATATGCCCTCTAAGAAACACTATTATTATATTCAAGAAATATAAATATAAATTAAATGCATATAAAGCAATACAGTATAATGTCTGACTGTATATTGCACATGTTATCATTTTTTCTGCAGTTATACTCTTTTACCATCAACAAAATCGTTCCCAGGGGGCTTTAAAATTCCCCATCGGCCAGAAGTAAACAACGTCGTACTTCCCCAAACATATTGTTTTATTCATTACTTACAACTTCATTAATACAAATACGAGCAAAATTACTACGACGCAATTAGAATAAAAACTGTCAACCCTGCATGATTAGGTGCACATGCATAACTAAAATATGATCCATTTCGTACAGACACAAGTATAAAGGTGCAATCATTTCATACAGGGACGTATTTTCTGGGTGAATTATTTCATTACCAATTTTCGAAATTTGTTATTTTAATTTTTAATGTTAAAATAAGATCTGAAAAGATCAACACAATTAAATCTTCATTAAACTTCATTTGGATTTTACGTCTAGAATTATAAATTTACAAAAGCTTGTCTAGTTTTTGTATGCTATAATCTTATTACAGTTTAACGAAGACCATAATATAATCAAAACTCAAAGGACAATATAGGATAGAACAAAAAAATGTAATAAAATTATTATTTGCAGCACTGTATTTCAAAATCGGTAAATATCCATACGACCGACATAAAACTATGCCATTCTTCCATGTTACTGCTAAGCCCCTTGATGGAGAAATGTGATATCTACATAGTTAAAACTAACTCTAGGGTCTTAGGATTTTTAAATCTCATCAAAATCAATTAAGGGTGCTCTTGTTAATTCAGAATTAATAAATAGATATCTAAAAAAAAGTTGTACAAACAGATCCTACAGATGTATATATTTAGTGATTAATTATTTGTGTATTACTCATATTATCTCATTTCAGATATTATGAAAAAATTGATAGTAAATATAATCAATTGTTTTATTAGAGAATGCTAACACTTCAGAAAATAGCACACATTTTAATCGTACAAAAAATATCATTGATTCTATCTTTTTTGCAAGCAATTTCTGCATTACACTAGGGCAGTGGTTCTTAACCTTTTCGAAGTCACGGAACACTCTTGATTAAAAAAAAATGTGGAGTACTATCTTACTAAATCATTAATTTTATTGAACAAACAAGAAAATTTTCACGGACATATTTTTTTATTTAAAACTATAGTTAACGCATTAATAACCAGTCAAATATAAATAAAAAATATACATTCATAAAAGCCTAATCAACATAATTAATAAAAAAGTAACTCTTGTAAAATTTTTTTAATCTTTAATGTAATAATTGAGCTTATTGACATCCCTCATTTCTTTATCAATATTACTAAGTATTTCACGTTTTTTAGTTTTAATGTTCGTAAATGTTGAAAAGCCCAGTTCACACAAATATTATGTTGATAACTGTAGCAAAATTGTCTGCTTTTATGGAAAAAATTGGGTACTCGGCTTGCACAAAAATCCAAAATTCCTCAATTTTAATGTGATCCGTCAACAAACTAACCGTTTTACGTACGAAAATTCGTAAATAAACCACAGCACTTACTAATCCAATCGAAATTTTCTGTATATTTGGAGAAGGAAAGTAATGTACATTATTTTCTTCTAATAATGATTTAATCATTTATTGTTTTGTGAAACGACTGAAATAAAATTAAATACAGCTCTTCAAATAAATAAGTGATAAGGATGAAAATCTGTCTCGGTATCACTGTTTGTGAATTGTTTTTATTATTTCGCGGAGCACTTTTAGCATATTCGTGGAACACCGGTAAAGAACCACTGCAATAGGGAGTAAAACAAATACACAAAGACGATAAAAATACTAATAATATTTATTTAAATTTTCATAATAGTGAATGGAATTTTTATTTTTTGCTAATTTCAAAATGGCGTCCTTTTCCAACAGTGGGAAACGCACTTTTTTTCTTCGCAAAGTATTCGAACGTCATTTTTATTATTGAAAATTGCCATTGGAATATATGAAAATGATTTTGAATGTTTTTTTAGCTAAATTTTCTGTGATTTCTTTGCGTAATAGTTACTACACTTGCGTTTATTGTGACTCTGATTTAGATGTAAAATCAGATGAAAGTATTGAATAAACCAATAATATGGATAATTTTTCATAACTTAATGTGTTTTTCTTCATTTTTCCGCTTTTATAACAGTTTTTATTTGGTTTTAGGCTGTATCCCACTGTTGGACCAAAAAAGAAGCCAATTTCAAGCTCCTCAGAAAATTGATGATAACTTTTTTGTTTCGCAAGATATGACATATCTTTGTCCGGCAAAAGTTAGATATTGATATGCTCTTTCGAACGGTGTATCAAGCATTAAATTATCTTATCATTTATAAAATTTATGGCCATAAAACATAACCCTTCCCACTGTTGGAGCAATTCCCCTACATAATGTCCAGTAAGTGTTAGTTCGGAAAACAGTTTCCAAATCCACCCCTGTATTACGTATAGGCCATAACAGCGCTCCACACATCTAAATTTTTGAATCATGGACTAATTTAGCCGTTGTAAATACGAGAACACAAATCGCTGCAGTTACACGCGAGTAACAGCCGGGGCATTACGTTATGGTGACAGCGAGGTGCTTATTTGCAAGTGTTCTGCAATTTATACGACCCTATACACTCGATGGGCCCGGAGTTCGGAAACACCTCTCATCTCCCGCGTGCTTGTTTATTAGCACCTATATGTTGGTGTCTGACGCACGTGCCGCTGTTGTTAGGGTAATCGTATTTAATTGGTGATGATTAGTTACTTGATCAATAAGGTATATATTGTCTAATTGTATGGGTCGATGCGTCCGTGCGGTTTGTGTCGGATTGGTTGTTGGTTAGGTTTTCTTGCAATGGAATGTAAATTTGGCGATGTGTGTATAGTGTATATAATGTCATTCATGTATCTATTAATTTGATTAGATGTCAACTTGTCTACATGCTTGTACTATGGGTTTCAGAATTCGTCTGCCGCCCTAAAGATCAGAATCGCTTACAACAGATTCCAGAATATTAGGACATCATCGGTTATCTTTTTCTAGGACGGGTTTATATATAGTTACATTATTTTAAATAAAAACACAAGTTTAACATATTTAAATACTAAAAATTGGAATATCAAATATTTATTGCCATACAATTTATTTATACAATTTTCAATAGAATACATATACAGGGTGTCAAATATGTACCGGGACGGTAGAATATTTCGAATGGTAGATACAGAATCGAAAAACAAAAAAATACATGTTCAATATTTTTGAAAAAACTATTCAACTTCACCAAACTCGACCCCCCACCCTCACCCATAGGGTGTGGGGCGGGGGCAATTTTGTTATCTTAAATGGAAACCCCCATTTTTTATTGCAAATTCGGATTTTGCGTCAAAAAATACGTAACTTTTGTCTGATACATTTTTTTGTATTCGAGGCAGATGGCGCTGTAATTGCTGCCCGAAAAGAAAAATTTTGTAAGAGAAATTCCCGAGTAAAAAAACAAACGACCGTGCTATGGTCGCGATCGTGGTGCGGTCGTGGTGCAATCGTACGACCGTGCTTGTTTCACAAACAAACCTAGTGCTGCCGTGGTGCGTATAAGCTTTTCATTAGTGAAAGAATATTTTAATTCGGACTGCAGGTTTTTGAGATGAAACTAACAATCTCTACTCCTTTGTAATATATTATAGAATTCAAAAAACTTCCCATGCAAATATTATGTCTGGCTTATAAACAAATTATTTGTTTATCAATTAAGTAGCAATACAGCTAACATATTTATTATATTATTGTAATACAGTGAAACTTTGATATAATGATCACGATCTCGACATGAACATTAATATACAAATATTCCCATTTTCAACGCTTACAGATCTCGTTTATAACGCGTAAAAGTTTGTTAACATCTTTTGTGTTGACAACGAAATCCTTTTGTCAAAATTCTTCAAATCAACTTCGCATTTGTTGTGCACGTGTTGTGCACGTGTTGACCATTCAATACTTTAGCGGAAAAAATGACGATTTTATGAAAATGTAACGATAACAAAGTGTTGAAACAAAAAGATTTAGCGAAGACTCTTGGAATTCCGGGTTCAACTCTCCGTTATATTCTTAAAAATCGCCAAGAAATCGAGAAAAACCCTTCAAGTACATACATATACATATTTACATATATAATAAAATAATGATTCTATATTTAAACATATTTTTAGAAAGAATATTTATTTTGAAATTTTTTTATAACGCGTTTTTGAATCGATCCGCTCATGAGCGTTAAGTTTCACTGTAATTGTTATTAGAATAAAATTATTTTTTAATATTGATAATGATATAACTTGCTTTTTCTAGAGTTAGTACATGTTTCGGTTGTTAAAAATTTCACTGACAAGGCTGTTAAGTAAGTATATAAATAAACTAGTACAATTATTTAATATACCTACAAAAATATACGTAGATATGCCTAAATTTATCTAACCAAAATTTTGTAACACAAGCTAGACGATGAATTGTTTTTCTTTTTAATTAAAAAATGCTAGTGTTTGTGTTTAAATTTCGCCGGATAATTTTCCAGAAGTAACGGATATTAAAGGCATATAATAGTCCCTTCTTATTCATAACTTCAGTTTATTAAGCATTAAGATAATGTAGAAACTGTTTGTATGTACGACAGATATTTAAGATGGCTGTTACATTAATTGCCCAAAAATATGATAATTGTTTTATTTCACAATGTAAACATTCGCATTCTACAATTATGAATATTCATCCCATCTGCAAGCTACTCATATATACCAATGCTCGCAGTAGGGTTGGACAAAATGTGCATACTTGCATACAGACGTTTAGAAGTCAATTTGATTAATTTCACGTTTTGTCGATTTTAATAACACAGCTAGTATTGTTGCTCAAAAGTTAATAGTTAAGATGTAGGTAATTATATTGAAAATAAAGACCATAAATCAAAATAATTAAAAATAGTAAAGTAATTAAGTTCGTAAAAATTTATGAGATTTTATTAAAAAACATCGATTTTCTTGATTGTACGTTTTATCTACGTTTTATGAAATTAATTGTTTGACTTTCTTGGAAGATACGAGAAGCTTTCAAAAATTTTAAATTGATCTTTCCGTTTCAGGTTTCGTTCCGTGTCTGTCTGGCTGTGTTTGTCCCCTGAATCTTTGTCACACGCATAACTCATGAACCACTGAACCAATATTAATGAAACGTGGTTAGATGGTTGGGTCTGGCTTGAGGACGGTACCATTTCAAAACCATCAAAATCGTGTGTAAGGGAGTGACATCACAAAATATTTATTTTTTCAAGATTTCTCAAGAAAGACACATTACGTGAATATTTTATAGAATCTTTTTTGTAGAGCATTAAATTTCCTATATTATAGATCTAAAATGTTTGTTGTAAAATATTTCTTACCGTTTGCATAAATTTAGATTTAGATTGAAATTGTCAAAAAATTAAAAATATACGAAAAAATAATCAGATGCGTCTTTGGAAAAATTTCGAACTAATATTTCTTAGTAAAATTGTATAAAAATTAAATGGTTAACCAATGCCAGGCAATTGATCTGAACACTATCGGTTTTTATCTAAAGTGTTCAATAACGAACTATCTTTGGTGAATTTAGCATGAGGAAGTACTATGCATTTTCTTGGGAGACGTTTTTTATTTATTATGTAATTATTTTATATGAAAATATAAAGTTATAGGTTATAAAATAATGTCGCTTATTTTAATGTGTTATTTAAAAAATTTCCTATGACTTTTGATCCTATAATTTTATTGAAATTTAAAATATACGTACGTAAAGTAATTTGTACTAATTGTAAATGTTTTTATGAAATTAAATAAATTATTAGATGTAGAATTGTGGATGATATGAATTAAATTACTTTTTCTACAACCGTGTAAAAAAGTAGGCTTTTTCATTGACATTTCAGTGTGTAAAGTAGTACTTTTGCGCTCGCCGTGCGTAAAAAGTTTTTTCACGCACGGCGTGCGCAAAAGTGTTCCCATAGTAACACATACATTTTTACATTTTTTTACGATTAATTAATTTTATAAATACTATTGTATTATAGTATTAATTAAACAAATTACTAAAATTTAAGCACTATATTAATTATTATAATGAAAAAAAAAATTAATAAAATGAAATCAATTATAAACAGGTTTTTTTCTTTGTACAATTCATGGCATTATGTGTAGTTTTCATATATCAATTTAGATTTTGCAGATAGTAAATTTAAAATTACAGAACTTGCAGCTTCTGATATCTCTGGTGGTGCACATTTATGTTCTTTCTCGGTATCACCACTTATCCATCTTATATTATAGAATAACATGAAACACATTTGAATGAAAATAGAACTGTCAAAAATTTTGTCCAAAGCTTACTAGAGTTGAATTTTAATATTCATATAGCAAAATACAAAATATATACATTAATTATTATATTATATTATTGTTAATATTTTATAATAAATAGGGTTGTAGAAAAAATATTGTGTGCACCTCGGGTGTAAAATGCGTTTTTCGCACTCGTGTGATTGTTAGTCTCGGCTAGCGCCTCGACTAACAAACGTTCACACTCGTGCGAAAAACTATCATTTTACACCCTAGATACACAAATAACTATTGTAACTATCAAAATATTTAGAAATAATAAATATAACAAATATACGACAAAGTATTATATGTGCATTTACCAATACCCAAGAGACTTTGCGCCATCCCTGTCGAATCATTCTAGCAATGAAGTACAGGAGACATTAGCAGTTATGTGCCTGGATAACAAGCAGTGATGATTATATGCTTACTTTAATGTGTTATTTACGGTTATTTCATTGCAAATAAACTTTTTGTTTATAATTTTATAGCAGAAGCGATGATTATTGCATTTCTGAATAATCTTTAACGAAAATTTAAATTCGCTTGCAGACTGTAAAAGTATTCAACATTTTAGTTAACTGTTTGTTACACTGGTTAATATTATTATATCATTATATTTATTGTATGGGTAGTTTCAGTTATGGTACAGTGACAATTATGATTCTACGACTGTATTATTTAGATACATGATTTGTATTATACTTTTAAAATATTTATAAGATAGTAAGGCCAGTTGGGGTAACTGGGCTATGATTTAATTTGCCTGAGAACAACTAATGAATTATAATAATAATAATTATAAAGTATGCAGTCTTCAAATATATAATAGTAGAATTTTTTTTTTCATTATATTTAAAATTGATGGAAAAAAATAAAAATCCTGCTTACCCCTAGAAATTGGGGCAACTGGGGCATAGGGATCTTAGTGTCATACAAACGATTGTTATTTGAATTGAGATCAGTATACCTGTTGGCAAACATGTAAACCCTATAAAAAATACAACAAGTCATTTGTATCACCATAGTCGAGTTATTGACGATGTAAGATAATTATCTTAGCAGCTATCTAATTATAATTAGATAACTGCTATATAACAATTAGGTGTGACGTCCGCAATATTAGGTTTAGAATGACGTCACATAGCTTATTGTATTCTACTCGTCGAAACCTTTTATTTGGTACTCATATCAAGGGGGTTGTGATGAAAAAGGTAATCCGCCATCTTGAGAGGTCTAATATATATGTTCGATACAGTTACAGTTACAGGTCAAGTTAATAAAAGCTTTGTAAAAAATAATAATAACGACGATAATTAATGTGCTTGGGGTGACTGGTGGTCTGGCGGACCCAGAACTCCTGGCCCAGTTATCCTAATTTTGAATCATTTTGGGGGTATCTAACATTTCAAGGTTCTATTATGTTTCTGATTTATACTAAATTAACTGTAGTGTTGATAATAGTTACAGTGAACCTGTAGATATTTTGTAAATTCAAGATGACACCACGTTGCTATAGAAATTTTGCACTACAAAATTTAAAAAAAAATGCTACACGAAAGCTAGAACACTTAGACACATGAGACTAATTGTTGGGCCCAGATACCCCAACTGACATTATTACATATTTGTTTGCAATTATTAAAATTGGACAAACACAAAACGAAGTATAAAATAAATTTATTGTTTAATAGAAACACTGTGAGTAAAAGATATAATATCGTTTCACGAAATGTTAATAATAGTTGTGTTTGTGGTTTTGGTGTGGTGTGTTGAGAAGAGGGAGGAGGTTGAGGTGGTGCTGACGAACAGAAGAGAAGAGAAGCACAGCGGCAAAACGGCGTGTGATTTTTGTAGCATTTGTTGCTTAGTACAGGACAGATTTATCTGCGGAACGTTCTGACGACTACTGCATGGTGGAAGATTCACGGCTGTAAAGAGGCGTAGCAAAACCTTATTGCTTTTATGAATCTCTCGCGGTGACGTGCTCGGGCTGTCTATCTGCTCATTGACGCCCTCTATCCGCTCAACTGCTAACTGAACGTCAAAATATCCACTTATATCATTTTTATTTTTCGCACCGTTGTGCCGAGGTAAATTGCCAGATATAAAACGAACGCAGACATTTCAAATATATCTTATCATTTTTATCTAAAAGATATATGTGTTCTTAAACTTTGCTGGAAAGATCTTTCAGCGGAGTTTTGAACGAGGGATATAAATATATTTGAATGTTTATGATTCTCTTCGCGCGGCTTTTTATAACGCCAGAGTTTTTATATTAAAATTTACTCTCATCATAACGTGGAAACATTTTTCACATGCCCTGTAATTATTTTTTATTTTGAAATGTTTTATATATTTTATGTTTATCTGTCATAACTATGCAAATGGTTCTTTATTTGAACCTTTCTCTCCTTCGTGAATGCGAATCATTTAATTTTCTTTATGAATATTTTAAATAAAATTTTATATTTTGCTTAAGAGATATTTGTAATCAATGTGAAGGAAGCTCAATAAATAAATGTCCGCATAAAGAATAATGTTTTATCATTTTTATAATAGATACTATTAAGAATTTTTATACGAGGTATAGAATTTTATAACCTTACTGGTTGCATGTCATATCTGCGACATATTGGTATATTATTAAATATTTCAAACACAATTAATATGAGAGTTTGAGTTTTTTATGTCCGGTATTATAAAGAATTTGCTCGAGTGTAAATGCAAATTAGCTTCCTGCTAGATGTTAAATTGTTATGACATTGCTCGATATTTTAAAGCAGTGGTAATACATGTATGTATAGTAATGTAAATGCTATGCATTTTATGAGGTACACTTGGCAGGACTTATTTTAAGTCGCTGTTTGTACTTATCGGGCACACATTTAGGTTATGAAATTTACAATATGATATACAATTTCATTCGCTAGATCTGTGAGAGTGTTGTCATTTGTATTTAATACTTAGCAGATAGCATTAGCTGGAAACTAATTTGCATTTCCGCTTTAGCAAATTCTTTATAATATCGGGCATTAAAAAGTTTTTATTAGCTTGACTTGTAACTATATAAGAACATCTTACAACTCATTTTTCACCCACTTCTAATTATGGTATCTATTTGAAATTTTGTACATGTGTATAAATTCGGTGACAATACAATATAGCACATCTAATATCATTCTAAATCCAATATGGCGGACGCCCCAAGATGGTGGATTACCTTTTCCGTCACAACCCCCTTGATATGGGTATCAAATGAAAGTGTTAGTATGTTAGTTATCTAGTTAGTAAGTCAATTACTAAAAATTCGAAAATAAAAATTAATAAAAAATGTTTTTCAGAAACAAGCTTTTAAATGCACTAAAAATAAAAAATAAAAATTTCAGCTATCATAAAATTTTCAGGTTTGTATGACTAAAACCAATAAAAACGTGTGAATTTCTCTTTTTGAAAGCCATAACAATATTTTTTTTTTACAAAAGCTACTTATATATTTACCTTTATGAACGCCCAACGCTTTTATTGGCTTAGTTTTTAGTGCATTTTTAATAAATAAATAATATTTTATTGTTAATCGATATTTTATGTATATTAATGTAATATACAATACGTCAGTACATTTATTAAAATTAACATATATTCTAACTATTTATATTAATAACTCTCGCGATGCTGTATGGCTCCTTCAGGAGGAAGTATTGTTTTACTTTATTAGCAAAATTTTGTTTATTACTTTCTGTGATTACATCTGGGAGAGCATTCATTATCTTATTTATAATGTAAATTGGAGATCTTTCATAGAATGTTGTTCATATAATATTTGATCGAAAATTATGTATTGGTTTGTTATTTTCTTTTTTATATCATACCTATATATTTTAATAATTTTGTTACATAAATGCCATAAAAAGTTAATAATTTATTTGTTCTGAACACATTTCTTAGAGTACATCTATTGTTTATGTTAAAAATAAGTCTAATATTTTTATCTGGATAATAAATACTCTTCCAGCTTCTTCACAACTTCCCCGCAAAATGATATCATACCGCATCGCTGATTGTGAGTATAATAATAAGCCATCAACTGATGTGTCTCCAGACATTGTTTCAATATTTTTAGTTAGTAATAACATCTGCACAATCTCTTACATATTTCATCTACATTTATTGCGAACTTCAGTGTATCATCAATATAAATGCCCAAAATTTTTATTTGAACTCTAGGTTTTAATAAGTTGTCATCGTTACATGATAAAATCTTATTGATGGCTTTTTAATAAAAGCTTGCTTTAAAAAAACATTTTTTATTAATTTTTATTTACTTGTGTTTACAAATACCTTAACTCAGTGATTCTCAACCTGTGGGGCGTGCCCCCCTTAGAGAGGCGTGATAAAACTAAATGGGTACTTATCAATATTAAATTAAAAACAAGATTAATAATTATTACTGACTCCATTGGGCCTGTCTTGCAGAGTAAAGTTTTTCAAAAGAAAATACAATTAAATTAAATAGAAACGTATATTACAATTATAGCACGATTTCAGTGAAAATTATTGTATGAGTGGTGGGGGTGGGGCAATGAGAATTATGATTGAAAATTGGGTTGAAAAAAAGGTTGAGAAACGCTGCCTTAACGAATAATTTATTTATCAAAAACAACAAATCAAATATGATACCTCTTTAAGTATTAATATTGCGTATAATATCTACATATATAAATGAAATACCTACAAAAACATTAAGCTAACATAATTTAGGTAAATTTGTCATAAAATTTATATAAACAAGACATTAAAATATTTCAAGAGCAGATATCTACCAAACATAATATTTCAACACAATTGTCAAGAAATTTGAAACGCAAACCTTACCGGGGGCGGTGTACCTTTGAGGGACGGAAGGACAAGTAGTAAAGGATTGTGGGTGGGGGGTTTGAAATGGTGCTCTGTCACACTAACGGACAATGTAATTGCCCTGGGATTTCAATTAACTGCGGCAACAAATCAAACAGATTTAACTTGCGCACTGTTCCTCATAAACCCGGGCTCTTTGGATCTACGTAACGCACGTGAATTTTAATGAAAATAAAATTGTTGTAGGTGCGAGAGTTCTTTATGTTTTGCTGATTTATTTTATTTTTAATAATTAATACGGACTTGCAGGAAATTAAGGACTGGTAGTGTGATTTAAAGTACGTTATTAAAGGTAAGCTCATTTGGAAAAAGTGTTTTTGCGAATTTTGTATTTGGAATTTATTGAGTTAGCTAACCCGATTTTTAAATTTAAACTTAAAAAAGTTTGTAGTTAATTTTTTTGTACAAAAGCACACTATTTAATGCTCTGTAATTTTTTATAGAAGAGAAAAATAGAGATAAGTGACTGACTGTAGAACGCACAGTCAAAACCTTGGTCTTAGGAATTTTATAGGTGTCTGTTTTATGTCGTAAGCACGCTCTAAGAAGATTTTCTGAAATTCAATCTCTAAGGGTGTGAAAAGGTTTATTTTGATACGTTTATCTGCATTACTGTTTATATTATAAAAGTAAAATTTACACAAAATACTCTTCTATTAAAATTAAAAACTACTTATATTGCGATATTTTAAATATCAGAGTAAAAAATTGTTTCAGACGTAAAAAGTACAAAGTGTAATAGATTACATAATTTTGTGAAAAAAATTAAATCAAATCCCAAAACTGAAATATTACACTTGTAATACCAGGTATTATAAAGAATTTGTTTGAGTGTAAATTTAAATTAGATTCCAGCTAACGCTATCTGGTAGGTGTCAAATTGCTTGAAAAATAATTAAAATAGATATATAAATATTAAAGCAGTGGTAATAAATGTATAATAATGTAAATGCTATGAATTTTATGAGGTACATTTGGCAGCGTTTATTTTAAGTCGCTGATTGTGAGTGTGTTGTCATTTATAATTAACACCTAGCCGATAGCGTTAGCTGGAAACTAACTTGCATTTGCACTCAAGCAATTTCTTTATAATACCGGGCATAAGTGAATTAAGATACTTTGTTTAAATTATTATGCACTTTGACAAAGTTTATAAAAAGAATCATTTTTTTATTGACTGTATAGTTAATATTGATAATCCTAGTCTATGAATAACGAACGATTTTTTTTTGCCAATTAGAAAGTTATGATTTCAATCAACGAGTATAATATCTTTAAAAAAAATCCAGGCAGTAGATTTAAATTAGGTAACTTTTGCTGTTTCTTATCATTGATATGAAAAATATCTAAAAAATATATAGTACAATTTAAGAGGTTACATCTAATGTATTCATTAATTTTTGACAATTTTTTTATTGGTTTAAATGATGTACAAACATTTAAAAAATGATATTCAAATTATAAGTAAAAAAAATAACTGTAACTGTAACTTCTTACATAGCTTTCCACACGATTTTTACGATTGGTTAACAATAACGGTTTTTATAAATAATTTAAGATCGTGTGATACAAAATTTACAAAAATCGATATTTTTTAATAATCGATGGGAAAACTCATGTAAATAACGAGATTTTTTTGTTCTGACTGTTGATCCATGGAAGTTCTGTTTTCCGCAGTGAAGCACATAACCAAAAAGAGATGCACTCAGAGTAGCAACGCTACTCACCATTTTGTTTTATATTAAAAAAAAATGTTTTTGTATGTTTTGAGATATGTACAATAAACCCTCCAAATTTCATTTGATTGCTTTTTCTATTATTCTAAAAAAATCCTAAAAAATTATTGTTTTCCGAAGTGACGATAAGATGTAACCCCTTAGGAAAATACGGTTACTGATCCATAGCTATCTTCAAAAGTAGGGTAAAAAAAACATAAAAAATTGTCTGGTTCGAAGTTGGAATATCTGTATATGATTATTGTAAATAAAATTACAGTATACAAAACTATTAGCTAAAATTAACAATCATTCCCCCATACAAATTAATAATTACTTGAAGATCTCTTTCGGGAGAATGAAATTTAATGTTCGTCTTAAATGGCAATAAAACGCAAATATTTACATAAAATAAAAACCAATTACTTTGATGAAAAATTTTAATTGCGTACACTCATTTAACTTGAAGGAAAACAGATTACGAATCAGTCAAGCAAAAAATCATTCTGTATATTACTTCACAATAGCCATAGATTTGGTGCGATCATTAAGGGGGAGGGGTGGAGTTATGAAAGGGTTAAAACGTAAAGAAAATGTGCATATTCATTCATTTAACTATCCTCGCTTTCGGATATTAAGTTTATCCATAAATTTGATTCAGCTGTGGTGAAGCAAACTGAGAAAATTACGACTATAGCCAAAGTGAGTTCTAATCAGATGTGGTATGGGGTAGGTAAGAAATGGAGGAGCGTCTTTTGATGCAATTAAACATGATTTGTTCCGGCTCATTTGCACCCGTGTTCTCGAGGTTTCAACAAACTAGGGTTGGAGAGACGTTTGTGTTCGAATTATACAAAAATTAATTTCGTTTCATTTGTTTATTCTATTTAGTTGAAACTTCCATGATATTTTAAATACACATGTTCTAATTTTTTAATATTCTTTATAACATAAATGCAGTCATTATGGCTTAAATATAAAAGTTAGATATATGGTATCACGGACTTTATTTTATATCTTTTGATTCTACACAATTCTTTATTACATTATGTTGTTCAATTATTATTATCGTCACTGCTTATTCCTTATTTTACCTAACGTAACAAAATATGTCCTATAACCTGGCCAGATAACATATCTTTGAATTTAAAAAAAAAAACACACGTAAATTGGATAAATGGTTCTCGAGTTATAAGCACACTAACGGACAGATAGACAGAGACGTTGAGCTTTATATATACATATTAATATTTATTTCTTCAAATAAGGAGCTAGTTTTAGAACAGTTGCGTTCAAACGTTAGTTTGAAATTTTTTTATACCAGCTAGAGTAGTTAATTTATATACATATAGTACTTTTTAAATAGCAAATATGATTTATTTATTTGTCCATAAATATATTTTTGGTATTTTTAAACTTAAAAGGATTGACAATGAATTTAATCAATTATAAAAAGTTTATAACTTAGAGAAAACAATGTATTAAGTAATAAATCCAATTTAAATTTATTTATGTTCACCCAAATCCAATGTGAACCCAACACAATAATTCTTATATTTCGACATGATCGGCCCATCAGCAACTTCTCAATCCGTCTAGTGTCGCCATCAATTTTCTAGATCCACATCCAGACACGACACAAGCAACATGCATTCTACTGAGACTTCGGACTAGAAGCACTTCTACTAACAAATATTCATTAATAATTTTTTAAGGGGCTATTCTACTTCTTCGGGCCAAAAAATCATTTTTTTTATTTTTTCTGTCGACGGATTTTATCTACAGAAATCATATCCAACGGTTGGTACAGTCCATTTCTACATACTTAGTACATCGTGCCAATACAGTTAAAAACATTTTTCTCAAAACGATATATTTGTACCTGGCGCAGGTGATTGCAGAAAAACCATTTCGATCTGAAATTTTAGAGGCATATTCAGCACATACATATATGGCTACTGCCGGACCTCAATTATTAAAAACTTTAATTTTAAGTATTGTTTTTAACCCAATAACGGTATGAAAAAAACCTACGTTTGTTACTATTTTGCGAATATCGCTGCCATATTGTTAATTTTCAATGAAAATTAATAATTGAGGTACGGGCGATAGTGGCACATATACAGATTAAGAATATTTTTTAATTTTTTTTTTCAGACCACCTGGAGAGAACAAATTACCTGCGCTAGCGAGAAAAACTTTCTTCCAATATATTGATATATTGTTAAATAAACAAGTATGTATATAAAAATACGTTATAAACAAATTTATTTCTATTCTCTATACGTACCTCTTTCAGGGAAAAACAAAAATTTCTTGTTACATGCAGTAGTTTACAAAAATGAAAAAGAATAATTTTATTGACTCGAAGAAACATAATAGCCCCTTAACTAAAATTATTAATTTTATATGGTTTTTAAATTGTGTGAATAATTTCATAATATACAGATGATTAAGTTTATATAATTAATTAAAACAATCCCCAAAAGTAACAGAGTTTAAAATTTTTTACACACCAAAAACTAATCAGATGCCTGAATAAACGTGAAACAAATAAATTTCCCCACCAAAAACTTGGTAATTAAAAACACCTACGTAGTGTCTGTTTTCCAGCCCTAGGTCTTAGCCGGTTCTCTCTAAAACAACTCGCCGATGACGAATGGTCGTTTCATCCACCAACACAAAGGGTTATCGGGACACAGCCCGCCGCTATATTGTTAAATTAGTTCCACGATCTCCCATTCCACATCGCGTCGGACTCCAGTTCAATTCATTCGGAATAATTATTGAAATTGCGAGAAATTGTCTTTTAAACAGAAGATAATATATATGATGAATTATGGATCGTATTGTCTAACGGTTATAACACCACTGTACACTTATAGGTGCCGTGATTTGTGACTAAATTTTGTGGGGGTGTATTCTGGGAAGTGATTGGGTGATGTTATTTTATAGGGTTTTCATAAATAAACGTGGGGATGATATATGGCGTATGAATATCTTTGCAGAGATGTTTGATTTTCAATTAATTATTTATTATTGGAATTAATGGCGGGAGATATAATTTTAGATTATCATAAGTTTTTAACACTTTTTAAGGGGGCAGACCCATTTAGAATTTGGAAAAAATCCATTTTTTTGCATTTTCTCAAAGTAGAATATTTCAAAAGTATTCTCTGAAAACAGACAAATATCCTGTCCATAGACGATTCAGTGTAAGCTCCAAAATAAATGTGTTATCTGCATGCAAATCGTACTCAAAACTTTAAACGCGTTTTTCTCGAAACCATGTTTTCGAAGTCGGTGATCACTGTAACTTGAGAACGGCTGTGCCGATCGGTTTGAAATTTTTCTCACATATTCTATACATAATTGTCCTCCGAATGGACGAAGGAATCTTTTTTTGGACGATGATTTTTTTTATAGCCGAAAATGCGAGTGAAATTTTAGTCGAATAAAGAACTTTGACTTTCAATATCCGCCATTTTGTCAAAATTAAATTTTTTTTAAATTCCTTCTTCCATCCGGAGCATTATGTCATTAGCTAATGATTTATTTATTTATTTTTTTATTTCAGATGATCTAGTGACGAGCAGCAGTGATTACGGCAAAACACTTTTTTTTGGACCCCTTCCAAATTTGCTGTATCCCACTTATTTTTTAATATTTTGCCATAAAAAATTACAATATTTTCTGTAAATACATATCTTTCTTGTGGAAAAACATTTGTTCTTAATTATTTTAATGCGTGGCCAAGAAAAAAATCCTAAAAAAGAGCTTTTTTTGTAAGTCCCAACTGAGTCTGCCCCCTTAAATTGATCAAAAAGTAGTATTATACAAGCATTACAATTTGAAAAAAGAAGTGAGACATGCACTTATTAACCAAATTTTCCACGCTGGAATAGATATTTTGATAAAAATCCATTGCTTCTCTGGGTATGTATTTGTCTAGCTTTTTTATATCTTTAATTTTTTTGTAGCTAATTTATTCACTGCTCTTTGGAGCGATAGCGTGATTATATTTAGCCAATAGAACTCCTGAGATTTCAAGGAACACTTTGGTGCAAGTTTTATCAAAATCGGTACAGTAGTTATTGAGATTACTTCGGCCAAACACACGAACAATCTATATAATTAGTATAGCAAGTGCAGTCAGTCAGACTTAAGCTCATACTAGCGGCTGAGTGGAAAACAGAACTAGTGCTGGACTGGTACTGTTCTTCCACTCACTCAAAATTAAAACATGCTTAGAATCAATGAAGGAAGGCTGGTATAATATTGCTCTTACACTCAATATTTAGATTTACATTTGTCGAACCGATTCATGTAAAAAAAAAACAACAAAAAAGGTAGAATTTGGACTTGCACTGTTCTTCTTCTCACCTATTCAAAAAAGATTTTGATTGGTGGGTAAAATTTCTCAATCTGACACTAAAGGGCTCATAAAAACCTTTGAAGCCTAGGGCCCGTAAAGTTTATAAAAGACGGCACTGTGAATAACGTATAATATCAATAATGTACAAATGTATTATACATCACATTACCGATCAATTTATTATAACCACTTTTCAATCACAATAAATTTAAAATTCCGAACACACAAGTATATTAATTCTGATCGATTCCGTCTGCAGATAGCCAAAGACATGACAACCTCATCAGCTACGGCAGCGTCGGTAGCCGCATGTGTGCGGTCTCCTCTCGTATCGCCGTGCAATATACATAAAGCTTTATTACAACCACTTTAGTCCAGTGTGGAAATACGTATTTCGTTTGCCTTCCACAATAATCATCACTTTCAGTTCCGGTTCAACTGTACGACGCAATATTATACGTATAATAGTGTATACGTCTCACCTGAAAAATATCGTAAGAGAGACAGCCTGTACATGAATACGTTACAATGTGTATGTCTGTCTTTATTTTACAGATGATGTTTATCGGAATTGTCGCGTAATACAACTCGATTGTTTTTCGATTGCTGTGTAGTGAGAAGTGAGCGATTAAGAGTATATTGAACGTTGAGCGTTATTTATATGGACCATGTCTGTATAGCTGTTGATATTTAATAAAGTACTATAGCTTATGGATATTTGCTGTTAGAACCGTAATGGAAATATGGCTTTGTTAATAAAATCTAATGTTTCATACTTATTTTCTCTTTTTATTTACGTATTTAATAGTAATCGAAAAGTTTCTATCCGAACGGATTCTAGCGGTGGTGTGAGGGAGGGGGGTGAGGAATATTAAATGAAATTGTAGTTTCAGGAACGTCGATGTTTATAAAAATAATATACGATATACTAGCAGAGAAAATATATTGTACATACTTGTGAGTAAAATTAATAAAATTACGTATATAACTCTAGGTAGGTACTACCGATTTTATATATTATTATATTAGTCACAAAATTAATCATTTAAAATGTTATTTCAATAAAATATGATTTTTTTAAGTTTATCGAATATATCAAATTAGTTACTTTTTCAACATAAAAAGCAGTAACTTTTAAATTATACTGCTTTTATCCACTGAAAAATATACGTATAATATTCAGAATCATTTCAAAAATTGTCTATTTCAAATAAATAAAACAATAAATTGTTTTTTTAATTTTTTAAATTTTATTATTCATTGTAATTATTCTTCAATCACTTTATAATTATTAAGTGTCATAAAAATTGTTTTTTTTTGTTGTGTGTTTAACAAAGATCAATAAATGTTAATTACTATTTAAGGTTTTTTAGTTTTGTAATTCGATACTCATTAGACAAAGATTATTATATTAGGTACTAACTTTTATTTTGATCTCAATAAAATACATTGAAATAAAACTGTTTTTTTATTCTGCATTACTACGTTTTATCCCTGAGAAAAAAAACTATTTAAATAATTAAAACAGTGGAAAAAGCCCTACTTCAATTTATAGAGTAAAAAGGCAGTAAACCACATCTCTCTGCTTTTAAATTTCCCGAAATAAAAGATAGTATGTTACTAAATTTAGGTGTTTTGATGAATTGTAAACTAAAATTACACCTAAATGTCTTATAATGAAGTCATGTAACTTATCATTGGTCGCTAAATTTTTATAAAAAAAGTAATAATTCTGTTAGAAAAATCAAATACTTCTTTAGTTTTCTTCGTTTTTATATTTTATACACCTTACTGCCCATTACCTAAGCACGACAGTATAATTTATTTATTTTTATGAGTAACAACGAAGTCAGAAAAACAATTGTAATATAAGTTTTCAATGAAAAGTCTTTCTAAATTATAATGTATATTTGATAGGTATTATGTATATATGTTACCGGCAATGTATGAAATACGGCATTCTATAAAATTCCTAGGTATTCTATAGAATGCCTAAAATGACCAGGCAATGTATGAAATGAATTTAATTATATACATTTCCTAGGCATTCTATAGAATACCTAATTGATAGCCGGCAATGTATGAAATATAAACAAAAATAGGGTGAATCGATTAATTTTGGTCCAGGTACAGATGTTGCCTTACTGTATGTTATAATATACTGATGCAAATATACAATAAAAAAATCTTGGTTCATTCTCGATAGCTGTAGGTAGGTTTCTAGATTATAATTCAGTATTGTCGGTACTATACTGAATTATTTATCAAAATAAACATTTTATATTTACGCGTTATAGGTATAATAGAAAAATGTATGTACTATGTATATTGTTTCAGTGAATTTGTTATTTTTACAATAAGGGCCTTAAATCTTACTTAATACACGTCTGGACTAATATGATTATTTTATTTTATTTATTATAATAAATATCAAATGTTATACTATTGTTTATGTGGTTTTGTTATTTTAACAATGAAATTCCTAAATCTTACATAATATGAATTTGGACTTTTTAAAATTAATTAAATAATACCTATCTGCTTTATTAATATCATTTTGTCTTTTATTTCATACATTTCCTAATATTATCTTGGCATTCTATAGAATTCCTAGGGATTCTATATAATGCCTAGGCAAAGTATATAATAAATTTCTATTAAACAAATATTTCATACTTTGCCTGAAATCGTCAGGCATTGTATAGAATTCCTAGGAATTCTATAGAATGCCTAAATTTCATACATTGCCGGTAACATATATACACATTACATATCCCATGAATAATATTGCAGTAATAAATAATTTTTCTAATACGTACGTACTTTTTACAAGCTCATTAATATACATACATATTAATGAGCTTGTAAAAAGTATACAAGAATATATCATACATGTATTTACTCGTATGTAAATAAATAATTTATGTTGTTTTTCTTCGAGTGTTATGATTTCTTCTCATTCCTAATTTCATGTACATATATCAAATGATTCCTGTATTTATGTCCCTTTAGAAAATATTTATATTGTCTTCCAACGTATATCTTCTTCCGAATATAAGCGTAACGCGAATTTACTGAAACAAAAAAGGTATTAATATCGTGTATAATTTATGATATTATACAGAGTTGCAAGATCCTTTTTTTAACGGATATTAGAAACATAAAATTATCATATTCATACAGAATTTCCGTCGAGAACAGCAAAAACCGCAAAACGCGATCCGATTTGCATTAAAACAAAGGTTATATTTCAATGATACAAGTGTAAGACACAAAAATCATAAATAAATACTCTCTCGCGAATGTTGCTCGTGTAACAATAGCCCATGAATCAAACTGGAATTCAGGCTTAGGAGCGGTGAAATAGATGTGTACTTGGCTGGATTAAAACCCAACATATTGAAATATTTTTGTTTGCAACCCCCTCGGAGATAATATTCTGGTGTGCCTTGAACAATACTCGCGCGAAATAATGTAATGCGTCGCTGCCTTTCTGCCTTTAATTCACTGGCGACGCTTGCCTCGGCCGACGCCATCAAACATACACAGGAAGGTTTGTAATTTGTTTTATTTAACACTATTTTAGTTATAATAATATATCAAAAATCTTGTTCAAATATAAAGGCTATTTATAATTTTCTTATGGAAATTTAATTTCTTAATTTGTTTGTATTTCTAAGTTAAAATTGAAATAATACATAATTACAGCTACATACCTTAAATGTAGTTTAATATCCGTTTTTTATTAATTGGGCCACATATAGAATTTTGAAATGTATAGTGAGCCAGAGAAAAAATGTGTCGGGATGCACAGTCAAGGGATTGTCGTGAATACGTGGAGTGGGGTTAAATAAAACTCAGACTCTTGGATTGATAATTCTTTAATTTTTTTTGTTACACAGAAACATTTGAATATTTGTAAACTTAGTCTCAATAAAAAAATATATAACCAGTATTGTATAATATAGTTATTTGTTAAGATTTGTACGAACATAAAAACAATTAATTAATTTATATTTAGGTACAAGCGAAATCGTAGAAATATGAAAACTTTTTATTTTTTGATTCAATTTAAAAAAAACTTTAATAAAAAAATTAAAAACGTTACTGCGTAGAGAATATATTCTAATATACTCTTCTTTTTTTTAAATTCAATTTATTAATATTTACAAACAAAATCGTGGAAGTACGAAATTTACTCTTTATTTTTCTATTTAATTTAAAAAACTTTAATCAATTTGATACCAAAACCCGCATGGTAGCTGCTCTGAGTATCGAGATAAACTGATTTTAAATTTACGCTAGCGCGCAAAACTGATCTCTGCGCGTTACATCAAGTTTCTGAAATGTCCATCTACATAGTATCTGGCGTAAAACATTAGACGTTATATACATCAAAAAATGTTATTCTAGAAATAAAATTGGATATATTTAACTGTCAAAAAAATACATATTATATACATACCTACAATATTTAAATAATGAATCAGTATAGATAAGACTATCGTAGATCGAAACCGGCATCCGACCCATAGATATAATCAACCATACATTTATCAATTAAATAAATATATCCTTCAGTAGCTAGAATGATCAATTCCAATTTTTGTCTTGATATAACTTAATTTTGTTGAGAAAAAAGAAATCGATATTATTTTTAGTCGCCAATAAATTAAAAAAATATATGTTTTGTTTTATGGAGTTAGTCGCTTTGAATTCTGAATAGACCAGATGTCTACATTTAATTATTTACTGAAACTATATACTTTAAGGTTTATTTAAATATTCAAACATTTTAGCTCGAATAAAAACAAATAAATGTTTGCATTCTTTTTTATGTGTATTTAAAAAAATTTCAAGGACTTCATGTCCACCTATACGTAGGTAACATTTAACGTAGAGTATTACGGTAGCCGGGTGACCGGTCCGCATTTACTAAGCGGTCGAATATATCAAGGTGTCGTAGGTGAACTGACATCTAAAATTATATATTCCATTGTTGGTTTAAATGAATCTTTGGCCGGCCGCTGTAAATATCTTTACGTACACGTGTAATGAAAGTGCGCTGAGGTACGTTCAGTTTGTATGTGTGTGTTTGTGTATGGGCTGATTTACACACTCATGTTATTCGGTTGAATAAAAAGTCACACAGTTTAAATTTAACTAACGTTTTCAAATAAATTTAAATTAATTTAACTAAAAATAAAATAATATTTAATTAAACATTATTGTGGTCGTAATATTTGCCAACGTTTTGTCGACGTTTTCTTTTTATTAAGAGTCTACTGATGCCCGGTTTCAATAACAATTGTTATCTCTAACTGTTCGGTAATTATATTAATTAATGGCAATTAAAATTATTATTGAGTTACCAACAGGGGCGTACTTGTATATTTTTTTTTAGAAAACAATACACTACAGTTGCGTTAGCTTATATTACGTTATGTTAGGTGCCCCATTTGCTCTCTCTGATTGGTCAAATTTGGTCAAACCCTTAGTAACTGAACAGTTATTGAATTCAGGCACGATACCATCAAATATTAAAATTACATTTATGTAATTCAATATCGGTATGGAGAACAATACATGACTTTCATGTTCTTTAATATCTTTTTAAATAATTTTTAATATGAAAAATTTCAATGGGCTTTGTCAGTCATTTGTTTCCAAGGCAACATGAACTAGTGACGTATTAATTAGTATTTAAAATTTAAATTTTAAGGGTTGTTTACACTCCTACAATAACTGTTTAGGCACGTACCAAGGTTATTACATAGTCTTATGAAAATTAGTGAGATAATACTTGCAACGTTCACTTTTAAGACGATACAAGTTACAAAATTTCGAATATTTCTAAAACATTTAATCCGATTAGCACCAAAATCAATATGTCTGTAGTACTCACTGAGACAAACAATTTCCCCAAAAATAATTCAGATCGGTGCATTTTTACAGTAGTTATCGTGAATGAAAGAAAATTCTACATCCAGACACACGCAATAACTTTTCTTTACGTTTTGAAGGTAGTACTCGTACAATCAGAATCTGCTCTTATCTCGGACACGATTTTTCGACGGTATTACAATACTTCCATTTCTTTCAGAACATGTTTGGTCTTTTTGAATATTCTTGACAGAAAATATATTTTTTCAGAATTTTCATAGTTTTTTTAATCAGTTCACTAACTTTGATTATTTTTCACATAAAGAATTCATTATATAATTTACGTATAAGATAATAGTTTTAATAAAATTCAACAAAATATAACTGACACTGAAAAGTCTTATAAAACAATCAACAATGATGACTATTCAACTGTATTTAATGGTTCCAGGCATATTTTGGACTTTCCTAGATCAAGTAACTCTTATCTACACACATTCGCATGTGTAAATCCGCCCCACACGCGCGCTTATGGCTCGTAATTGCATCCAGTGAAATTTATGCCATGCGGCGAAAATTCCCAACTGCCGCCGTTGAAAAATATTTACAAGGATTTAACGCGCTCAGTCTTTTTAGTTTATTGATGTGATTTATGTAGTGTGTTGTCGCAAGGACTTCTCTCGTTATCTAATGTTTAATTATTAAATACTTTTATTTTGTTAGCGCGCAAATGATGTCCAGCTTTGCAGAATTTACGATCTTTTAGTTTATTAAAGCCGTTGATTATTTTATTGTGTATTTGATAATTTATTGTAATTTAAACAATTTATGTACTTATGTATATAGGGGATTAAGGCTATGAAAGAGCTACATCATAATCAAAGTAACTGAATCTTGTGTAAAAAAAGTGTAATGTCCGGTATTATAAATGAGTTAGCAAAATTTTCTAGCTAGCAAACACTTCCAAATGAGGTTTAATACCTATCTGACAGTCATCTTGAAGTTTCATGAAAAGTTTGTTACTTTTCGCGCACGCGTGGTATGTAAACACCAACAGTATTAAAACAGTGGTGATATTATGAAAAATATTTTGTACGGTCAAATATATCAGATAATATTTTCAAGAAGCTGCGTATACTCTATCAAAAATAAAAAAAATATTGAAATACCCTAAATAGCTTTGTTATACGAATTACTTCAAGAAACTCAATTTCATGTAAAGTGGCCTGAACTATATATGTGTGTATCACCATAAGAAATGTATGTATGTCCAAGACGGTAAAACAAACGAGCGGTGGGAGACAAAAAAGGGTTCTTATTGAATATTTCGACTTAATTTTATTTAAATAATTGTTTTTTTTATCATTTTTATATTATTTTTACATTACATTATTTCTATAAGATTTGTACATGTTTATATTGGCTTCTATTGATTTTCATTTTTTTAAGTATGTTCTACCACTTCGATTCTTTTCAGACTTTGTAGGGTGTAATACTAAAGTATGAAGATTATTTCATGAAATATCTAAAGTTGTCGCTACTACAACCAAAAAAAATTGTTTTTTTAAAATTTCAAAATGTTTTTTTACTTGATAGAGTATGCGCAGCTTCATGAAAATATAACCTTTTCAACTTCAATATTGTACCATAGTTTGAACTTAATCTAAAAAAAAATTTTTGGAAAAAAAAATATTTTGAAAAATGAAAATAATTTTTTTTTTTCAAAAACTGTCCACTTTTAAAGGCTAATAATTGGGCATGAGAATGCTAACATGAAGAGCAACATTCACAATAAAAATTAGCCAAATTCGTGTTGAGGCCGATTTTACATTGCTACTCGGCTACAGCCTTTATGTAAACGTCAAAATGACATTTAAAACCTCAAAATGACAGTTAATATATCAAAGTAAATAAATCAATTTAGAAAAACAAAACACGATTTTTATAAATAATTGAGATAAATCTTTGTAAGGGAATATTTTACAACAAACGTTGTAAACTTATATTATAGGAAATTTAATACTCTACAAAAAATATTCTTTAAAATTTTCACGTAACATGTGTCGTTCTTGAGATATCTTAAAAAAATAAATATTTTGGGATGTCACCCCTCCCCCTTACACACGATTTTGATGATTTTGAAATGGGACCGTCCTCAAGTCAGACTCAACCATCCGACCAAGTTTCAATAATATCGGTTTAGTGGTTCATGAGTTATGCGTGTGACAAGGATTCAGGGGACAGACAGACGGACACACGGACAGACAGACACGGGACGAAAAGTGTTTGTCTTGACGTGAAACGGAAAGATCAATTTAAAATTTTGAAACCGGAGAACATTTTTTTTTGTCTCAATCTAAAACGATCACAAAGCTTCTCGTATCTTCGATATTGCGAGGAAGCAAAATCGTATACCATCTTTTCCCTTTCCCTAATTAATGTTTTTTAGTTTAAATATTAATTAAATACTGCTATTACATTATTATTTAATGCTACTTTTAAGTTAACGTAATTTGTTTTTAAATTATGAAAAATTACACATATTTTAAATATTCTTTTACTTTTTAAAACTTTTGTGTGAGTAACTTTATGACCGAATAGTGAGCTGCATTTTAAAGACGATATTTAATACCAAGAGTGAAAAAATTGATGATGTGACTCTATTATCAACAGTCTTATAAGTATCACCAGTAATTTGATTTGTTTTCTAAAGGTCAGACAAAAATATATTGCTAATATTTTTAAGAAATTTTTAGATGTTTTTCCATCATGCATTCACGTTTTAACCAAGAATTACATTTTATAATTAATAAATAATTTTCGCGGAGATTTAAGTCAATGCTGGCAAAACTGGGAACTAAATATTTATTGTTAATTGAATATGTCCTTATACGTGTGGACAACATGTATAAAAAGAATTAATTACGTCTGTAAGATCTAAGTCACCTCAATTTATATAAATGTTTTTGTTTGTGGACATAATGCATGAAAAGGGCTAAACTAGTATAGAGATGTGGAATAGTGTCTTTTCGTATAACTGTAGATTACAATTATCCATACTAATAAATGCGAAAGTGTCTCTGTCTCTCTATTTTTTTGTTACCTTTTCACAGCTAAGCTGTTGAACCGATCTTAATGAAATTTGGCAGGGAGATAGCTTGCATCCTGAGGAAAGACATATGCTACTTTATATCCCGAAAAATGTATTGGTTGTGTGACATTTGTACGCATTATAGGTTATACTTTTTTGTGTAGACATTCAGCGTGAAAATGCGAAATTTAATTTCTCTTTTATCGACTATAGAGTAGTATAATATTGTAAGTTAAGTAATTATGAAAAAGATCGACCCTTTAAGAGTCCATGAATTAAATAATACCTGCATTTTAAAAAAAATATAATTATTTTTTAACAAATGTTTTAAACAAAATTTATAGAAAATATTATTATTTAAAAACCTTTTCAAATAATAGATACATATAAAAGTTTTTTGGTTGTTCGTCTAATTCCCGGTATTATAAAGAATTTGCTTGAGTGCAAATGCAAATTTGCTTCCAGCTAACGCTATCTACTAGGTGTCGAATTGTTATGAAATTGCTCGATATTTTAAAACAGGGTGTATAATAATGTAAATGCTATGCATTTTATGAGGTACACTTGGCAGCACTTTTTTTAAGTCGCTGATTGTACTTATTTCGCATACGTCAAGGTTATGATATGTACGACTTCATTCGCTACATCTGTGAGTGTGTTGTCATTTATATTTAATACCTAGTAGATAGCGTTAGCTGGAAGCTAATTTGCGTGCAAATTTTTTATAATACCGGGAATAAATAGTTTATTTTGATATTCTATATAAGGACTAGTATTTTCTATTGTATAATACGTTTGTATCAGTATAAGAAAAATGAATCGTTTTATATACTACTCTACAATCTTATAGTTTCGTGATTTTTTTTTCAGTTGGGAAATACCTTACATATTGTAAACGGAGAACATTGTATAGAAAGTTTAAGTTTTATATAAATGAATGTAAGTTTACGTGTATCAGTAAACGAATATTAAACGTGTTGAATTTAATTTAGCAAATTCTTTCGGTGCGTCGATTGAATGAACGACAGGTCGTTGAGACAATTGTATAATCGCATGTCGGCGTTTGGAATGTAAAATAATGCACGTCATTAACAGTACAGACGTTGGGAAAACGTCTATCCAATAACTTTTCTCGATTTCCTTATAAAATTAATTAGAGCCGTACTGGCGGCTGATTACTATCACCATCAATAAATGTCCAATCAAACTTCTTACCGTTCTTACCTTGCTAATGTCTGACAAAGACAGCAAATGCAAACAGTACGGGATGAGTGAAACGGATAGATGACGTGTTTCGCAGAGAGTATGATTTTGGACATGGTGTTATATAATAAGGTTTACATCTACTTATCTTTTAATTTAACAGTTTTTATATTGAATTATAACAAACAATTTTACATATTTTTAATCTTAAATCTTTTTATCAATAAAATAACACAAATACTTAATAGTTTTGAATGTCCAATTGGTTTATAACAGTGGTGCTGGTTCCTTTTTCTGGGGGGGGGGGGGGGGCAGTACGAACCTAAAAAAATTAAGCTGACCTAACTTTACTTGGCGTTCATTAAATTCAAAATTGACTTAAATATTCTTTGGCTTGATTAATATCGTTTTATTTCTTAAAAAAATGAATGAAAATACAGTGGAAACTTGTCAGTACGTTTTTGAAGGGACTGAAGGAAAACACGTACTAACGTACTAACGAGATATTTTAACATGGGGTCTCATGGTAGAATGCCAGGACCTTAAAAAAAACGTACTAACGAAGTTTCACTGTACTCACTTTTTATTTTTCTTTCTTTCTGACTATATAGACTCGTGGTTACATTTTATAATTTGTTTGTGAGCTTTAACATCAGTTTAAAAAAATTAAAAAAATTACAGAAAACAGATTTTTATAATTGTACGTTGTTTCAAATCCGCTCTAAAAACAGAATCCAAATTTTGAGGGGGTAAAAAATAATCATTGCTACTGGGTTTATATATAGGTTATTATTATTAAAAAAATGGTCGATACTAAAACTAAACCAAAATTATCCTACGAGGTATTTTCAGTGTGATTGACAGCTGTGTTATATTGTCAATTTAATGGATTTAAATGGATTTCAGTATTTTAGTTTCTACACAGATCAAATCCATAGACAAAATAACACAATTCTGAATCCTGTGTAGAAAGCTTTTCGTTGTTATTTATATACCATCCATTTTATCTACAAATAATATTAATGCATACCTAATTAATAGAGATTGGAAAAATAGTTTTTCAACTATTGCGTAAAAATGAATTTATTGTAATTTTTATTACATATCTCCGCCGTTTTTAGAAAACTGGTTTGATTGAACACGATTTGAAATCAACTATTTGCAACTACCTTTCCAACTATTTTAAAACTATTTGCGACACTTTTTACTGCTTCGTTTGCACTAATTATTATCAAGTCGTAAAAAACTATTTATCAACTATTTTCCGAAAAAAATTCAACTAGTAACTATTTCATTGAAAATAACAACTATTTTTCCAATCTCTACTAATTAAATAGTATATTCAATTATAAATAGATAACATACAAAATACATTTAATTATGATGGGTTGCATAGAATGATGATGAGATGCATTTCTTGTCGGCTGAATTACTCCTTTTCCAACAGCTCAGTGGTGTTTTTGTCAATTCTGTGGTTGCATAGAACAAAATTGTAATAATCACGGTTAGTTAATTGTTCGTTTAATTTAGTTCAGGATTATCTTTAATTATAATTTGATAATCGTTGGTTAACTAATCGTGCTTATTTTTGTTTCATGCAACCAATCATAAAGAATATTGTAAATTATATAACCGGAAACAGATAGTCCCATTGTACAGTACCGTGGGTTCGAATAGCTTGATGTAAAGATGTGGAATTAATTCAACAATTAGACAACAAAAATGTCGGTTTGCCGGATAGATAGAAGCGCGTGGCAGTGGCAGTTATTGCCTTTAATTTGCAACTCCTTCCGAGCAAAGGTGAGCCTGGAATGTTAATTAAAATCTTCTTACTCACTCGATACTCGTCTACTTGTCTCTAATTAGTCCACCAATGATAAGCTGTGTCCGCTCGGCGCCTACTTTTATTATTTTATTTTACGCATGCAAAATATTTAAATTAAAGATTTCCTACAAAAGGTTACATTGTATATACAATATATATATACATACTTACATACCCATAGATATGTATATATTACAGTTGATACAATTTAAATATAACATTGATTCTAGTACTGTTTTTTACATTAAGTTTAATTAATAAATATGAAATATACTGGGTTTTAAAAAAGTCACTAAAAAAACATAATAAACAGCCACAAGTTGAAAATGGAAAATTTCATAATATTTCTCTCCCCCCCCCCACATACGGAGTAACTATTGCCTGGAAAGTGTTTCTATAAGTACCACAGGAAAAACAAAGAAACTGTGGTTTTTTAGTCACTTAAACTAAAAATATACACCTTAACCACAATAAAACAATGTCACTCGACACGTGTTTTGACTTCACAAGAAGTCCTCATCAGGAGCCTAACAGTTCCAGACAGTTTCTATAAGTAGTTTAATTTTCTATTTAATAATTACTTATTGTTAGTAATTTTTTTACAATACAAATCTAATGATCAAATAAATTAATGCTTTAAAAAGTTTCAGTCATTTTTCAAGGCTTACTTGGTTAAGTTGTAGTAAATGTGATTTGAGATGACAAAAGTTAATTTTTCTCAAAATTTTTCGTTTACAATTTCATTATAATTTTACAGGGTTGTATGCAAAAAATAAGATCTATTCATAAAATCAATAAAAAAGATATGTTGTCATTTAAAAAAATAGAGTTGGATGCCATAGCAATGTAACTTGTAGCACCAATAAATAATTTTTCTAAAAACTTTTACTACAACTTTTTGTTTAAATAATGAATATTTTAGAAAATATGAGCAATATTCCATATTTTTTAGTCACCCTGTATGCATATTATATAATAGATGTACTTGTATAATATATTTGTAAAATTTTTCAATATCTTAAAATGTTTTTTTTATTTCAATTGCGTTTTATTTCAAATATACCTAACCATAGAATTTTAAAATTTTGGAAAAAGTTTTCTTGTGTTATTATTAGAGATTGGAAAAATAGTTGTTATTTTCAATGAAATAGTTACTAGTTGAATTTTAGTTGAAAAACTATTTTTCCAATCTCTAATTATTATTTTTAAAATTTTTAATAAAATGTTCATATTTGTTAATAGTTTTTAAAATAGAATTAGAAACATTGGAAATTATAATATACATATTTTGTATGTGATTTTAAAATTATTATTAGAAACCATGAGATTAGTTTTAATTCATACAATAAAACTCTGCTTTATTTATATTAAAAGAAACAAAAGAACACGAGCAATTTCGTGCACATTCCCTGAAAATAATCAAATATATAAACGCACACGACAGAACAAAAAAGACAAAAGAAAAGTAAAAGAAAAGCATTACACGGATAGGCCAAAACGCAAAACAAGCGAAACCGCTGACAAACTGTAAAACAAAATTCAGCTCATGACTCAATCATAAATTAACAAAACTAGCCCCATCCTTCCTGTTCCTTCATTATTCTGCATTGGCGCACTTCCTTTCACCTACGGAGTCGCAGCGACTCGTCCAGCCTAGGAATTGCCACAATTTCGAGAGACTCCCGTGTCACGAGGCCGGGCCAGAGGTGACGCGGGAGTGGGGGGACACTTCCGGTCGTCACGTCACGTCCGGATTTGAAGCGCGGACTCCAGAGACCGCTTCTTTTTGTTGCTTTCTTATATTCTATAAGCGATTTTTCTCGAATAATCTCGTAATGGTAATTTCACGCTTGTTTAATATCTATATGTGGCAAATGAAAAATTCCAATTATGAACATATGTATTCATCTAGTTGACATGACACGAACCAAATTTCGGCATGATTATAAGAGATATTGGATACCGATAACAATTTATCTCTATCCAGTGAAATACGATCTTGTGGAGAAAGCAATTTTTAATATAATATTAATATTGAAGGGTAGAAATTTGATTTAAAAATATTTTCTTTGATATTTTCACATTTTTAGACTAAAATACCCTCTTAATAAGCGAAAACGATTACTTGTACGAAAAAAGTTGTAAGATCTTTATTGTAGGTAATTTTCTAAACTTTATATTTGATAATAACTATTTTAGTCATAGAACCAATAGATACAGAGATATGTATTTACTTAAAACTAATTGTTAGCACCTTTTGTGTACTGTAAAAAAGTTTGCTCGCATGGGATTGTTGGGGACTTTTGGTACCTTATTTATAAAGACAAAATGAAGGTATATACAAAAATTCAGCTTATTGCGAATTTTTCCCCAGACACAGCTATTTTTCGTCTAAATGTACTGGACTATTCCTAAACGTTAAGAGGTACTGATTCGGTTAAATGAGATGAATTATTTGTAAGGAAGGGGTGAGTATTACTACATCAAAAAATATTAATAATTGTATGTGGTTTAGTTGGTTTTGGTAGAATTATTAATATTTTTTTATGTAGTAATACTCACCCCTTCTTCACAAATAATTCATCTCATTTAACCAAATCTGTATACATATCTAACCGTTTAGGAAATTCCCATGCATTTCACGCTTATTGAAATTAATATTTATACAGAATTTATACAGAAAAATGGAAATTTCAAATCAAATCGTTTTTAAGGTAGGTAAATATTGTGTTACCTTTTGTCCGTTTGGTGTAAAACAGGCATCACTTTTATATCTCAAGTCAACAACGTTGATGTTTTGATTGACATCGCTGTTACAATTTATTTATTTATTTTTATAAAAAGTAATAATTATGAAATATATGAACCAAACAATATTGAATGATGTGTACGCACACTCATTTTTTATATATAAAACTCACGTGTAGAAATTCACACATTGAGTATTGGCAGTGGCACAATGATATACATAAAAAGTCCATAGATACATGAAAACAGATCGAACAAACGATCGGACACATTTCTCTCTCTGCGGCAAGGATCGCAGCGGGCGAAGTATTTTTTATGGGCGCACCTTAGCGGAATTTATCACTTTTCAAATGCAGCGGCGGCTATCTTTCATCGTCCGCCCGTGGGTGGGCGCCATATTTCCACGGAAAGCACTGTAAGTGATGTCTTTAATCGAAGCAACGGCGTCACAAATCAACCACTCGTTTGACAGTGTCATTAAGAAATGGCGGTTTGTCAGCCATACCTCATGCGATATGTCGATCGGAAACGACGATTACGTGCTATGGGTCGCGAGACGTCGATACGTGTGCTTGCGCTGCTTTATATATCGATGCCCACTTGATCTCTACACAGTTACAATTGATTGTTTCAAGTTTAGAACCAGTATTTATTAACTCGGGTTTTTATATAGTATTGTAAATAATTAAACTCAGTAAATTTTGTGAAGATTTCAAGAATTATGACTAGTGGCGGTTGGATGGCTAATAGAATATAAGATGTGTAATATAGGTTCGATAAAAAATAGATTTTGTGAAGATTTCAAGAATTATGACTAGTGGCGGTTGGTTGGCTAATATAATATAAGATGTGTAATATAGATTATATAAAAAATAGTAATAAGTTTAGTGGAAAAATCAGATCAACTCAAAATTGGTCTGGGACTGCCTTCAAAACCTCATAACCCTGGCAAACCGCAATAGGGTAACCGTTATGTGGGTACCAGGACATAAAGGGATAGCAGGCAATGAAAAAGCTGATACTCTGGCAAAAAAGGGCTCAAATACAACTTTTATAGGCCCTGAACCAGTATTTGGAATTACCAAAAACACTATTCGCAGTTGGCTAGCTGATTGGATAAAAAGACAACATCAAAACCACTGGAATAATGTGGAAGGACAAAGACATAGCAAAACTATGCTGAATGAACCATCCAGAAAACTAACGGATGAAATACTACAACTAAGTAGACAACAAATTAGGCTAGTGACAGGAATGATAACTGGTCACTGTAACCTACGGAAACACATGCAAACAATGGGAATCTATGAAGAAGAACCCATTTGCAGACTGTGTAATGAAGAGGACGAAACAGCCTCCCATATAATATTCGAATGTGAAGCTCTTGCTCGATGGAGAAATGCACTCCAAGCAGGAGCCAATAATCGAGAAGCTCTAATAAGAGAAAATCTGGTGAAAAGGCTACTTAACCTGATAGGAACGGTAAACCTTTTTACTGAATGAGTGAATTGATGAAGAACACAATAAGCCAAAGGCTGCAGTGTTAGAGGCATTAAACCCTCCTCATCAATCACTATATAATCTAATCTAATCTAATCTTAGTGGAAAATTCAAGTTTATTTTTTAGAAATATAATTTTTCTTAGTCTTCATGCCAACAAAGTTACGACTATTTTTAAACGGCAATATATACATTAGAGTGGTCCTTAAATGGAGTTGGGACGAATTTTGACTGGGCCGCCTCAAATTTAAGCTCCAAATAATACAAAAATAAAAAAAATGTGGAAAAAGTTTCAGCCCACTATCTTAAAAAATAACCATTACCAGAGGAGGGTGATTCTCCCATTTAAAATAGGTACACGTGTTTTTTTCGTTTTTTCAAAGACCTGCGTACTAGAGCATCTTAAACTCTTTCTAAAAATCTAGAATACTTATAAATGAAAGCATTTCTGGTACTCATATTCCATATCTAGATGGACAAAATTAAATTAGTGATTCAACGTTGACAGCTATATGGGTCATTGGGTCATTCAATATCACCCCCCTCTGGTAATGGCTATTTTTTAAGATAGAAAACTTTTTCCACATTTTTTTTATTTTTGAATTATTTGGAGCTTAAATTTGAGGCGGCTCAGCCAATATTCGTCTCAACTCAATTTAAGGACCACCCTAATATACATAGGTCATATTTGATATATTTATTTTTACTGTGATAAAAATAATACAATATAAACGTATATTAAAAAAGCAATTGCAAGGTAATACACAGGGTTTACACGAGCTAAATTCACTAAAGGAAGTTAATTATCGAAGAATTTTAATAAACACCGATAAAGTATTTTGATATCATTGGTTAAGTTTATCTTTTAATTTTTATACAGTTTTATTTTAAATTATGAATTATTATTTTTTCTTAATACGTGTCAGATTATTATTTTCTATATCAATTATATATAGGTACCAAAAAAATGAACATTGACTAGAATTTTAGGAAGCAATAGTATATACCGGTTGTTTTTTTTAAACACTTTTCAGGGTATATTTTACAAAATAACGAATTTCAGAAAAAAATGTTTCAGACAAAAGATTCATGGTTTCGAAGGCGCTAAATATTGACATTATTGGGTGACTTTAGAAAGGTCACTTTGATGGGTTTTCAGGTTCAACTTTTGTTTTTCAAATCTAAACCTGTATTTTTTATTTCAGATTCCATAAAATAAACAACTTTTGTTTGAAACATTTTTTCTGTAAATGTCAATTTTGTATGATAAGGAACAAACATTTCTGAATTATCCATTTTTTACTCGAAAATTACTAATTTTTAAAGTTCTATTAGTTATTTAAAAAATTGTTGCAATACATTTTTATTTAATTAACAAAACTATTTATTTATATTTATTGATTTCCTGTTTTCAATTACATGATTTTGCGAGTAATCGGTTAAAAGGCAGATAATTTATGTGTTTTTCTTTATCAGTGAGAAAGCGACACGGTCCAGATCGAATCCACTCGCGTCCCATTACGAGTTGTCAGGAACGTAGATGTAAGGGCCAAATATACGGCCGCAGCGCAGTATCGAATATCATGTTGAGCCATTCGTTGTGGTAAGGGGTTGTAACGGGGTCACATACTACAAAGGGGCAGGGGGGATGGCCGCAACGGCCGTTTATAATGTTGCCGTGACGTGGAGGTGATTCTAGCCGTGATGGACGAGCCAAAACTTGGCGTCAGACCTTTTGCTGATAACTGACGTCAATATTTAACATGATTTCTTGTTTCTTACATTTCGCAATATTAGATACGATAAATCATTTTTATATACCAAGTTGCTACCTACTTCGCAGTCTATGCTCCATAGTCTAGCGTTACTTATGTGCAATGGACTGTGTTGTGCTTTTGTTTTACGTTCAGAATTGTTTATTTTTGTAGAATGAATCAAAACTAGTGCACATTTTGTTATATTAGTATATCCGAACGTTGAGCTACGTATTTTGGTAATGCAGTTGTGGAATTCTTGTACCATTTTAAATTGCGAGTTTAATGTAAAATATTCTCTGTTCATTTGACGTCGTATTCGTTGACGTTATTTACTGAAATTGGGAACATGAAAATATATGTAACTGTTTTGTTATACGAGTCTACGTTATTTACAGTAAGATTGAGACGAAATGAATTGCTTATTATTGGTATTTGTAATAATTTTTTAATATAATTAGTATCTATAATTCGGTTAGAAAATGAAATAACGAACCCCAATTTTTTGTCGAATTTTTAGTAATTATATAGGTATTTAATATGTGTAGTAGAGTGTGTCAAAAATATGAACATTTGCTCAATTTTAAGAGGTACCTTAAAGGGGGATCCCGTTTCCATTTAAATAACATGGAGAAATGATTCTTTAGTACTCAAATTGGTATTACTGATTCAATATAACTATTGAAATTTTTTTAAGGACATAATTCTGTAGAAAATAAAATTCTCTTAAAAAAATATCTTTAAGGGCATGACCCTCAATACAACGTAACAAAAGTTACAGACAATCTAAGTGATATATTTGTTAAAATGAACGTCTTAAAGGCTCTCACAACTAAGCTATTGTTTTTATAAAAATAATTTTTTTATGGGAAATTTAATTCTCTATAAAAATAGTCTAGAGAAGTATAAGTGTAAATGTAATGAATTGAAACTTATAAGCGTTTTGAATATTTTTTTTTACAAAAATCATTTTAACTTCAATACTCAATATCAATTAAATAGCAATATCTAACCCTACAATTGAGCAATCGGAAAAAATGACCCAACCGACAACTGGCATTATTAGAAAATAATTTTATTCTCTACAAATGACGTCTTTAATTTTTTTTATCCATTATCATGAATCATAAATACCAACTAAAGAATAATTTTTCAATGTTATTTAAATGGGAAACGGAACCCACATTTGTGGCACATCTTAAAATTGAATTACAGGGTAATCCTTCGGCAAAGATTTTATTTAAGATAAACTAATTTATTTCTTAATGAGAACGAAAAAAAATAGTTTTTTTAAGACATCCTTATGTGTGGTATTTTTTACTGTAGGTATATCTGCTTAAAAATAATTGTTGATTGTCCTTATTACTCTTATTTTGGTAGAGGAGACGATGAAGTTAAGTGTTTTGGATTCGAATCGTTTCATACAATAGAAGAAATATGAAATAATATTATTATTATGTTCGTATTTAATTATATACATACCATGCCAAATCAATAAAAAATAATAATAGATACCTACTAAAAATTACAATTCATTTTTAAGTTGGTTTGCTAAACAATCTTTTTTTTTACTGTATATTATTTCAAAATAATTAAGAGAAAATAAAATCTGTTATATGTATTGTACGTATGTACAATATTAGTAGTTTAATTAGATTTGATTATTATAATATTTAAATCATTTCTCCATGTAGAACGATATTTTAAGACTCATTTGCTAGATAAAGAAGTACTCTTCGTTTATAATAGATACTCATATATTATATACTTGTGCGATTAAATTATTATGTAATCTATTGAAAATTTTATAGGTAAATTTTGTTCCAATAAATATTTGATATTTCTAATTTTAGTATTTAAATATGTTAAACTTGATATAAAATTTAATGTACGTATATTTGTGTTTTTATTTAAAATGATGTAACTATGTATATAAGCTCTGCCCTAGAAAAAAATAACCGGTTAATATTTTTGAATCTGTTGTAAGCAATTCTGACTTTTAGGGAAGCAGACGACTTCTGAAGCCCATAGTACCTAAATGTTAAACTTTTATAAACTATCCCCAATGCTTGTGTATTAAATTATAATATACAGAGAACGACAACATTATTAAGTGTAAAATATATAGAATCATCTGTCACGCGTTTGAATTTGATTGAAACATAAATAATTAAGCAGTAAGTGATAAGACATCTCCCACTTATATTACACAATGCATAATATCATTTTGAGTTTACATACACATAGGAGTATAAATATTGTGAGGACACGGTTCAAAGTAACAACGTTCCTGTGACCGGCGCATTAACCGACCGCCGAAAGCACATTACCGGGGCGCGGTACAAACTGCAATAATTATTTAGTTGACCAGCGCGGGGGAGGGGGTGGACATAAATATGTGATGTCGCTGTAATATCATGTGCCAGCTGGACTAAATTGTTACGAATGGCATCGCCCAACAAGGACATTTGCAGCCTCTAACGAACTCGCGGCTTGCGAGTGTGTAAGGTATATGAAGTATAGGCACTGTTGGCCGAATACTGGTTGGTCACCTATCTAATTCTTACACAAAACATAATTTTAAACTTGTGAGACAAAAAATATTTATTATGGCCTGTGGAAGCTCTCAAAATATAAAACATCAACATTTTTTCAGCGCTCAAAAATGCCTAAGAAAAACATAATCCGGTAAAGAGCACAATAGGATGAAATAGGGTAAGTGTAACCACGTTTTGGCATTGTTCAACTTGGACTAATTGGCTTTAAAATCATTTTTGTATAGAAAAAAAATAAAAAATATAGTCAAATATTTTTTTTTCAAAATTTTGTGTAATCTCGCCTTGTTATACCCGTATAAAGCATTTTAAAAGAGACATGGTGCAAGTGTCCAGATTATCCAATTTTCACTGAATTTGGGACTTTATAAATTATTAAAATATCTTAAATTTACTCAAGATAAGTACTTTTTATGGTTAATTATAACAAAGATAGGCATACATAAACATATATGATGGGTCTGAAGTACAAATAAAGCTTATTTAAAGTGTAATAAGCCGTGGTTACAATAACCCCAAGGTTAAACTTACCCCACTTCACCCTACCTTTTTTGTGGGCTTGTGTAATCAAACCTTTATTTTTAATTTGTATATTTTCCTGGATTTTACATATACATACAGCTAGGTGAAAACTAAAGATTGATCATCCTTCTCGAAACGAGGATTACCTGATAGTATAGGGTAATCGGGGCAGGCGAAATTTGTGAGACCCATATAATCATAAGGTCATAGAGGCAAATAAGGCACACTTTAATTAAAAATGCTATATTTCGGGTAATAAGTTATTTATATTAAAAAGGCTATGTTAATGGTAAACTTTGGTTTATTATTAATCTAAAGAAGTATGAAAACCAACTTTTCTTTAATGATTTTTTCATTTTTAAGACATCTTAAAAAAAGTAACTTTGGGCCTCATTTAACTATGGTGGTATAATAAGGCCACGTAACTTATTTAAACATTTTCAGATAATAATAATGTTATTTTGTATCAGCTAATAAATAAACAATTAATAATTTTATTTTAACATTTATTTTTTACCCATAACGTGCCGATGCTGCATCTATAGCAGCTGCTAAAGTCTCGCCAGACCACGTAATTTCTTCGTTATAGATGATTTTTTTATAGAACTATTAGTAAATAAATATGACATACCAATCTAGAACAAATATGTAATCATAAAATGTAATAAATAATAAAAAGCCCAATCTTAAATTTGGTGCGCCATATTATCCGTAAGGTACTACGGTATATTTTATTTTATTTTATAAAGCAAAAACTTAAAACAATGGAAATCAACTTTTTACCATAAACTTTAAGGATCGAACTATTACATGAACAAATAAGAAACATATAATACATAAAAAATTTTAACAAAAATTGAGATTATTTATTGGTTGTTTTTATAAAATTGAGCATTCGTCACAATCTCTCGCAGCAAACTCAGAGGTACTGAAAAGTTAGCGCGGTGAGAGACTAGTCGGTGTGTAGTTAGCTTTGTATAAGCACCTTCTATGTGTATATAAAAATCCAGATCGATCCAATTATTGCAAATGTGTTTTTTTTTCACATGGGCCTTATTACATCCTGGGCCTTATTTGCCGCAGGTACCTTAGATGTAATCCCAGAACTATAACTCCTGAGGAAGAACTCGTGTAACAGTAAAAAAATCAACGTATTTGAAAACGTTTCACTGCACATAGGTTGGTAGTACTGCAAGTAGATACTCATTGGTGGTGTTAGATTTATTTGTAGGAGTTATGTTTGAGTCCACAAATAGCCAGAGGGCGCCACTTTCTGGCACACATGTTTTACAATAAGCGCTTTAAACCGAGGCTAAAACATTCCAAATGCAATATTTTATATAAAGAAAAAATCATACAATCTTTTACTATATTTTAAATTAAATTTAAAATTATAAATGTTATTTTGGTTTAATTATTTACGTTATTTTTAAATTTAATTATAAACCTAGATAACTGATTAAGAATAGATGTATACAATTAAATAACAATTGAAAAACATTTTTTAATTAAAATCTTATGTTCTTGGATTCGAATGGTTTCTTTAAAACTTCAGGCAGCCATTATTTGTTTAAAATTTTTTTAATTTTTATTTTATCGTGGCTGTTTTTGAGTTATCATACTATGGTAATTTCTTCTGAGCAAACATACATTTTTAAATACGAAGTGTTTTAAAAACACACTGATTTGTTTTTTGGTCTAAACACAGAATTAGACCTAACCGTTCTTAAAAAAAACTTGATTAATTATTTTGAAGTTGTTTTCTTTGATAAATATTGAATTTATGTTAAAACTAGCTGCTAACCGCGGCTTCGCTCGCGTGAATTTTGAAACCCCCATCACCATGATATTTTTTCCGCCGGATCGTATGAAGCTAATTACAACCACTCATATGTAAAAGAGTGTGAAATATAATTTTTTTCTATATTTTTGTTTTCATTCATTATGCAAAATCGTAAATATCTCGACTGCGACCCCTGTTGTATTTTTCTCGCCGGATCGAATAGAACTAATTACAACCCTTCATATGTAACAGGGGCTGAAATATATTACTAAAAAAAATCCCCATACAAATTTTTCAACCCTTTTGCAATTCCTTAAGAGTTGAATTTTCGGGATACGAAATGTCCTTCCTCGGGATGCAAGCTATCTCACTACCAAATTTCATCAAGATCGGTAAAGCGGTTTAGCCGTGAAAAGGTAACAAATAGACAGACAGACAGAGAGACAGACAAACACACTTTTGCATTTATAATATTAGTATGGATATTAAAACAATAAGTTTTAAAAACATTGTTTCATTTACAGAAATTTCGGCTTTACTAGCGCATAATTAAACTATATATTGCTGAAAGGTGATTGAAATAAAACAATAATTTAAAATTAAAGACAGAAGACCCCGTATACATATATAGTAATATTTACTATCAAAATGTATTTGATAATGATTATTCATAGTGCGTCATTAATTATTTACAAGTACATTTTATAATAAAATCTTTCCATAGTGAAAGGATTTCTTTCTTTTATTACCCCTCACATGAATGCATTTGTATTCAGTGGAGAATTTTCTGACCGATTTCCCGATAGATATAATTTTCTTTGAATCACGTGCAAAACTCGTCATATTCTTTATATGAAATAATGAAATAATTACTTTGCCATTATCTCGAGCTTTCTTTAGCTCCATTGATCAAAAGTCTGGAACAGATTAGTCAAACAAAGAGATCGATCAGGCAATATTTAGCACGTCCCGGTTACGTCCAGCTTTTCATCTCTGGTGCAGCTTCTCTGGAGATTCACTGATTATCTTCAGTCAAGCCGCCAACATTACACAGCTTGGATTCCCTACTTTACCTCATTCTTGTGTGTTAATTACATATATATTGATGTAATTACTGATGAAGAAAATGTTAAACATAATATGGATATTATATTATACTAGCTGTGCCCGCGGCTTCGCTCGCGTGGATTACGGAATTATTCTTTAGGATTTACCTAACAAAAACGAATCAGAACAAAAAGTATTATTATTTTTTGTTCTGTTTAAATTTAAAAGTTAACTATTGAAAACAAAATAAACAATTGATGATCAAGAGAATTCAGAATGGCGGCCGAGATGCTGTGACGCGGTACTTGTTCTTTAATTCGCGAGTTATTTATAATATTTTACCATATATAACTTATTTAAAGTTATTTCCTAAACCAAAAGACTATACTGGATGCTGTAAAGGCCTAATAATATCTACATTAAGTACTTATGATGATGAAATAATTTTTTCGATAAGGATGAATGTTTTGCAGGTCATAAGTCTACGTAAACAGAACCCAAACACTTTTAAATTTTCTTTGTAACATAAACGCAATCATTGTGTGTTTCTTTGCTACATTATTTTGTTCAATATTAAACGGTTTAGGCAGCGTATTGCAAAAGAGCGCGTTGGCGGCAAACTTTTTTCCAAGTTAATGTACTATTATTGTCACTGCTTATGCTTTATGTTACCTTACATATAAAATATATCCTATAACCCGGCCAGAGAACGTATCTATGAATTAAAAAAAAAATGTAAATCGGATAAGTAGTTCTCGATTTTTAATCACACTAACGGACAGACAGACAGAGAGACGTTGAGCTTTATATATATTAAGGATGAAACTCTTTATATTATAAATATTTAAAGTAAATTTACAAAAAATAAGGAAGCCATGCAGTGTTATGTAAGATACATTCAAATTATTCTTGTAGAATTGATTTTCTATGTTCATAATTTTGTCGTCGGATTTGGTAATAATAACAAATCAACATATTATGTATTTAAAATCATTTCAAAATTTTTATGTACTTATAGTTTATTATCAAGTATACCGACAGAGTTTTTATATAAAGCAATAAATAATACTACATTTCGTTACCTATTTAAAAAATATTTTTTTAAATTAGTAATATTTTTATTTTACAGTTCTAAATTTCATTTTTCATTACTATGAATAATGTACAGTCACCTGCAGAACTCGTCTGGCACCCTAAAGGCTAGAATCGCTTACAACAGATTCTAAATTTAAAGACAAACATCATCGGTTATCTTTTTCTATCAAGTTTAATATATTTAAATACTAAAATTCGGAATATCAAATATTTATTGACACAAAATTTACGTATACAATTTTCAATAGATTACATAATAATTTAATTGCACAAATATATATGAGTACTATAAACGAAGAGTAGTTCTTTATCTAGCAAATTAATTTCAAAATATCTTTCTTTGTTTGATACATGGAGAAATGATTTAAATATTATAATAATCAAATGGGAGGAGCCTACTAAGTTTGTGATAAACGAAAATGAATACAAACTGCAAGACCATTAATGCAGGTGACTGTACATTATTTTACAAAAAATAAGCTACAGAATTGTGTATTAAAATTTGAAAAATTAAAAAAATAACAATAAGTAAAATGTATTACCGCATTATACCCAGAAGTCAACACACAAATTTAATACAATTAACTATTCTATTCCTGTATTATATGTATGCATATACGTGCGCATACTAAAATAGATAGATTGAATTATATGTTGGTAATACGATCCCTTAACCTGGCCGATTATAGGAGCGAGCTTTAAAGCTCCGCGCTTTGTACCGCCATTGACAGAAGCTCGTTCTAATAGACTCACTCAATAGTTCATCAAGTTTATATCATCTGTACAAACGCCTTTGTGTTGCTGCGGTATGGAACGTTTTGGTTTTATTATTTACATTGTGACGCCGAGTAAAGAATTTTATGTAATTATTGTGAAGAAATTTTCTTCCAGTAATTTCAACTGCAGCTGTTAATGTTACGGCATCTGTGTTGTGGTAAAATACAATATACGTGTGTAGGTATTTCTACTCTTTATTTGTTTTTGTTTATTTGGAATAATAGGGTTAGTATAATATAAAATTATTTTCTGATATAAATAAAATATGATTTCCATATGAATAGTAATGTTTGCATGCCATTATAGTACAGGAAAATTAGCGATAAAATTCCCCTAATAAGGAAAAAATGGAAAGATTAGGGACTGGGATGATTTAATATGTACGTTTTTAAAATTTATTTATTTATATGCCGAATTATTTTATTATTCAAAAATATCAAGTCAACATTATGGTTAAATAAAATATTGATCACAAATAACACATGTCTACAAAAATGGTCCTATACTCTTAATCAGACTGTTTTTTTTTACATATTTTTGAGCACTGAAAACGACTTTGACAATAAAAAAGGTCGCTGACCTCCAACTTTAATTTGCTTTCGTTAAACAATCGCAAAAAATAGAAAATTAATCGATTTGATGGGACTTCTGTTGTTAGAATGTCTAACAATTTACCATTATATGATATTTTATAATACAATATCAAGAAATGTAATGAAACTTTTAAAATATAAAAATTTAAATTGTATATTTTTAAATAAAAATGTAATGAAATGAAAATAATGAGTAATAAAAGATGTCGATGCGATTAAACCACCAAAACTGACGATTATAAAATTCATTGGGTAAATCAGAAAGAAAATTCTAGTAAGTAATATAATATAGTAATAAAAAGTAAATATATAATATAATCAATTTTAATTTGTTTATAATAGGTGAAATGAGATCGCGACGGGCTTAGGATACTTGATATTCTTAAAATTAATGGTATAAGCTATATTAAAAAAAATGAGTCTGTAGAATCACGCCAAGCTTAGATATTAACTATTCAATTTATTTGTTAATTTATCAATTTTAATTTGTTTATAATAGGGAAAGGGGGTCACGACGGTCTTAGGGCACTTGATACTCTTAAAGTTAGTGGTATACTCTATATTTAAAAAAAAGTTTGAGTCTGTAGGAATGCGCCAAGCTGAGATATTAACTATTCAATTTATTTGTTAATTTATCAATTTTAATTTGTTTATAATAAGGGAAAGGGGGTCACGACGGTCTTAGGGCACTTGATACTCTTAACGTTAATGATATACGCTATATTTAAAAAAAAAGTTTAAGTCTGTAGGATTGCGCCAAGCTGAGATATTAACTATTAAATTTATTTGTTAATTTATTAATTTTTGTTTGTTATTAATTAATAGAGGAAGGGAATCGCGACGGTCTTAGGGCACATGATACTTTTAAAGTTAATGGTATAAGCTTTATTTAAAAAAAAGTTTAAGTCTGTAGGATTGCGCCAAGCTGAGATATTAACAATTCAACTTATTTGTTTCTAAAACATTACATTTAATTCTATAAGTATAATAAATGAATAAATTCGTATATTTTTTATATATCATTCTTATTAAATATCATGGAGGAATATAGCTGCATTTTAACGTAAATGGATTACAGCTATTGTACAAGTGGTGATCACAACGAATTAGTTTAGTTATAATAAATTACTTTTAAAAAATACTTTTGGAATATTATGAACTTTTATCGATTATCTTCATTGATTGGTATTATTAATTATCTCTAACGGATATTATTATAATATATGTTTTTGTAATTTTATTATCTCGTATAAGACCATCGTTGTAATATCGTAACACCTACTTCAATCTATAATTTTTTAAATATTTAAAAATTTATCCGAACTTTTAAGGTTTCTCATTGTTTCGCCAATATTTGATTTGTTTAAAATTATGTTGCATCAATTTTTGTGAACATATTTCTATCTTTAGTCCCTATTTAGTCTCTATACTCTATTTAAAATTTCACAAAAAAACAACGAACTTTTTTCTGGTTAACCTTATTGTTAAATCGAAAAGTAGTATATAAACCACTTTCGCCGATATATTTTTATTAGAACCTTAATTTTGTAATTAATTTCTATGTCTTCATCGAGCGCTTTACCTGTATTAGACAACTCTCATTATGAAAGTAATATTTAACCATTTTCTGAATCCCAACCGTAGCAGTAATAGTGACCGTTACATAATCTACGAGCGGTATGTGTATGTTGTACGAAGAGTATTCAGGTTCGGCGGCTGATATTGGACGATCTACTCACGAATATAACTTTGCAGAGTCCAGTAGCCCCTGGGATCGAGTAGATGATAGTACAAAAGGTATCCACTGGCCATGATCGGCGGCGTGCCTAAGCTATGTCATAAACAAAACACAATATCGGCCCGCATCTACTCATAAACTAGAGTGGACTATCCGGGGAATACGGATACACTAAAGGTTTTGCGATTTTCGGGAATACCTGCAATAAATTTATATTAAATATTGTACAATATGGGTGTAGTGAAGTACTGCTTCTGTGCTTTCCAATATGAGTTATGGTAGGGTTTTGCAATAATAGTTTTAGGTAAATACATTGATGGTTATCGGTAGATGGTCACTATGAAATTTAATGTTACTAATTAATATTTATTCTGAATATTAATCGTCTTTTACTTCCTACTCTGGGTAAGGACGGCTCTTAAATTATTTAAATGGATTATGGAGTAATTATTTTATGAAATAATACTATGTTTGTTACCTTGAATTGTTTTTGTTGACATCTTACATTATTACGTTACATCTTACGTTATTATAACATAGTACCTATATTTGAATTTTTTTTATAAATAAACAAAATAGTAATTTTATCATTTTGATAAAATGTAATACTACTTGCTTTTTGTATAATTAATATGACATTTAAAAAATATTTAAAAGTAGATTATTGAAAAAATATACTTGCCTATAATACAGGTCGATAAATTTTAACTGTTTTAAAGTTGTTTCAATAATGATTTTTGTTCCTAAAATTTAGTAATGTGAGCAATAGTGAGAATCTAATGTTATTTTTACAAATCTGTACTGTCTGCTATTATACATAATATAATACAATTTATGTTGAATTTTTCCAAGTTGGCTAAACCTTAAATTCAAGCTCAAAAAAACTGGTAAGCAGAAAATTCCAAAAATTTGGATTTTGACTATGCTCGATCAATACTACAATGCTATACAGGTCGCTTTTTTTGGTATCACACACTTTTTTTATGTGGCTGTGTTATCACGATACTTAGAATTAATTAAAATTAGTTTAAGTATATATTAAATATTTTATAAAAGCCAGTGATTATCAAAAATTAGAAATAAATAAATTTTGAGAAAACAGAAACTAAAGATGATTAGTATAAATACAAAAAAATATAAAACAAAACAATTAGCATCAATTTTTACTTTCTTATACCATGTACATATGAAATATACATATAGTATAAATAAGTATAGTGAAGCCGATTTTTTTCGAAATCCGGATTTTGATGGAATTATCCATTTTGACCTTCCCTGAATCCATTCTGACTATTTTCGCCAAGATGTCTGTGTGTCTATCTTTAAGCGCTGTAACTCAAATACGACAAATCGTAGAAGGGTGAAATTTTATATTTAAGATTAATTTTTATCTGGGAAGAAATCCTATTTTTGAAACCGATCTTTCAACCGGACACAGATGTTTACCTACGTCAATTTTTGAATTTTTCGAATTACTCTGAAACAGTGCGAAATAGAGAAAAATGGTCAAGTTAAAAATTGTAGGTAATATCATTATCTATAATTTATGTTCTATTCATTTTTCGTAAAAAAGAATTTTTGAAATAACAATTTTTATTATGATTCAAATGGTTCATTAAGAGGAGAAATATGTGTTATGGGATTTTCTTATACGTATTACAGAGATTGAACAGTGTGTGTGTTTGCCATAGCTACCATGGAACAAGAGTAAACATCCGTTTTCAGTTATTACATTAAAAAAATCACTTATTTTATAATGGAGAGAATAATATTACCTATATTATTCATTTTATTCTATCTTGTTAGTTTGTCAGAAATGTTTTAATAAAATAAGAATCACGTATACTACTTACTGTTAGGATTACGTATAAGAAAGTCCCGTGATTCCCAAGGCAGACTAGAATACAATTTTTACCCAAGAAAATTCAGTATTGCAAATATGCAAAAAAAAACAACAAAAAAACACCTAATATAGATGTTAAACATTGAAAACATCTAAGCATCACAACCAATTTAACTCCCAGAGCAATCGGCACCGATTAAAAGTAGCTAGTAGTAAACCAAAGTGCTCAATCAGAATAACAAACATCGCGTTGCATATTCCATCACATTCACACGTCTTCGGTAGGGAATAATTAAAACGGTTAATCCGTTAGACGGCGCTAATCGTGGCAGACGGAGTTGTACCTAGGCGTCTAATTAAAACATGCAATATACATAAATTCAAATCGTTCAAATTACCCAAAGACAAGCCGACAGGTGTATGTGTATATGTGTGGATGCTTATACAGGATGATCTTATCAACTATTAATGTTTAATTGTTATATGTGGTGCTTTCAGTTGTTTTAGTGATAAAGATGGCAATGCTAAACTGAAAATCATGTACAATAGGCATGATGCCTTATTTAAAAAAAATATTTTATAATGATCTTACGTGTCTCCTATTTCCAAAAAAATACTTATTTCTGCAGAAAATAAAGGTTTAATCACAAAAATTGACTCTTTTAAACTAATTTTGAATTAGACGCCACAACGCTCGCAGGTGTCATGGCGCATTTGTGACGTCACGCCTATGTAAAGACTCCTCGTCAACAATAACAAATCCTTCCATCGCTAACGTTTCTCGGTTTAGTTTGAGTAACACAAAACTGAGCAAATTGATAATTTAAAACCACAAAATAATTTATAAACAGTGCAGATATTAATGAAACAAAAATGATGTTTACTTAGCTGTGACGTCATCCACTCTGACTGGTGTTTTATCTAACATGGCATTGCTGTATTTTGTGTTTTTATTTTAACAAAAATCATATTAATCTGGGTTTTAATATAAAAATAAATACATTTTTTAGAATCTTTTTAACCTATTTCATTATTTAAAATCATAATTTCAGTGATACTTTGTTATTGGTATCATGCCGCTAGTTTTTTTTAAATTTAATATTTCCTCAGAAATATTGAAATACCTACCTAGTTATAGATGTTTTTAGAATTGTTATAAACTGGGTGGTCTATTTGAATTGAGATAAGCAAATATATCTAAAACTAAGGTTTTTCAGGGAAAATGTTTGATACAAAAGTTTCAAAATTAAGAAGAGGAAAACCAATGGATGTTAAAATTTTGACCTTGAGTGGAGGTTTAAAGATCTTTTTGAGGGCAACTACATTATATGTGTATGTTTAAGAAACAATTCAATTTAAAGAAAGGAAGTTTTAAAAATTTTATGATTTTTTAATGGAATTTCAAAAAATTGTAAAATTTTTTTTTTAAATTGGATAAATTGAGGTTTTTGAAAAAACTTTCCAGACAAAAATTGTGTATAACATTCGAATATGTTAAAATAGAAATAGGTTTCCATTTAACAAAAATGTAGTTACCCTCAAAAAGACCTTAAAGCTTCCCTGAAGATCATAAATTTTACCCTCGTAAGCCTGAAACTTTTGTACCAAACATTTTTCCTGAAAATCTTTGATTTTCGAGATATTTGCTTGTCTCAATTTAAATTAATCATCCGGTTTAGTTAATTTTTAATTCTATTTTTAGATCATTGTTATTCCAAGACATTTAAGTTTTAGAGATAGTTAAAAATATATCTTTATTTTTTTGTTTTTAATTTATTGATTTTTTAACTTGATTTACCATCATATTTATGTATAAAGAGATAAAATATGAAAGTTGGATAAAAAATATTTTGATATTATTGTTTCCGTTATAAGTATATATGAGTAAAATAAGGATTGTTTTGGCCCAATGCAAAAAAAAATGTTTTTTTCTTATTAAACGAAATATTTCCTATACAAACTATCGGTAACTCACGATTGACAGTTTGGGGACCGCTGCTGTATGCTTTTAAAATGGCTCATGCGATTATTTGAGTAAGAACGAAGCTATTCATCCTGTACTTGCTATATTTACGTCGGGTGGCTAGTTCTTTACTCTAACATCTCGGAATACTGAATACGATGACAACACAGAGGGATTTGAAGCCATGACCAACTCAAAGGCAGTACCCGCTGGCCGTGCGTTAAGCTGACACGAATTATAACGTGACTTGCGAATTACATCAGATTAAAACTTACCCTTAACACATGCATACATAAACATTACATACAGTGCGTTTTGTTTAGATCATAACCAAACTATAAATGTGTCTACACCACCTATGGTTAATATACAGTGTATTCCAAGTTGATTAAGACATAAGAAATTTAACATGGGGACAATTAGAAATGTTGTAGTAACCTTTGGTGAAATTTAACGATGTATGATTGGTGCATTTTGAAATGCCGCCTCGAAACTAACTGATAGATTTTTCTACGTTGATTTCAAATATGTCGACCAAAATTAAATCTGACCGCCAGTTCAAAAGTTAAGGCGATTATTCTTCAAAAGTTTAAAATCAGTAAATATGTTTTTGTTCTATGATATTAATATTTTGAGTTTAAGAATTATAGATAAACAATGATAAATAGATTTTAGAAATTTTGTAAGTTTTATTTAATCTTTGTCTGTCCTGTATTTATAAATTTAATTATTTATTATTATTTATATTATATATCCTTTCATTGTACGCTTTTGGTGGTACGACGTGACGCGTACTTCTAAAACTACATTTGTTTCCTCTAGGAAATATTTATATACACGAAAAAGTTCGTAATAATAATGAGTTATATAAAATATTTTGTGGTAATTTTTTTGTTCATTATGAAATTAATTAATATTTTAATAAAGTATTCTATATTCTGTACCAGTAGTTTTCATTTTTTCGAATCACTATTCTAATAAAAAATCAGAAAATTTAGTACCTTAGATTGTTTTTAATCGATTAATGGTATAAAAACTAGAATTCTTAAAAAAAAAATTCTTCAAATTTAAAAATTCGTGGTAAAATAATTTTTCGAGAAATATTTTCCATTAGAGGCCTGTTTCACTTTTTCCATTACCTGTTTCACTTTTTCCTAAATTAGAGGTTAAAAATGAAACACACTTTTTAATTTTTAAAGTCCGTGTTGTATCGCACAGTTCAAATGACGTAAGTATTTAAAATAGTTATTCATAAGCGCATCTAGTAGAAAAAAATTAAAGTATGAATTTGTATCGTTAACTGTCAAAAAACATGAACAAATTGTATTTTGTTTCACTTTTACCCCAGTTGACCCTAATTATAAAATTGATATTTTTAACATTAACACCGGCACATGCAAGCTGTTATGATTATTAACAACTCCAGTAAACATCATAACTTAACACAAACATTGAATATTAAGAAGAAGGCACCCCATCTAGCGTCCACACATGTTCCTTAATTACATCATTGCAGTATAGTAATATTAAATACCACCCATAAATACAGAACACCCCGACACATACGTCTGGTTGCGGTTAATACCAAGTCACAGTGGTACTTCTGCAGATCCGTAAGTCAGCCTTGAGACTTGCAACATTGCATTCTGATTTATAATCCAATGACTGTTCTCCTTAACTGAACCAAACAAAGATAAACGTATGCCTTAATATGCTAATTCCATCACGCCGTCTCTTGCTAATGGTGTGATTCGTTTCAGAGTTCATCTTGAACATAATCTTCAAGTCCTGTACCAACCCCTTGTCATGGGGATGAAGCTCTGTGAATATTAGGTAGCTAGATATCAAGACGTACAGATAGTTACGTATAACATGAATAAGTCACCATTACTGTCCCCGTCTTTACCGCACTAATGTGTTATATTAAAATGTCCTCTTAATTTATGGAACACTGTCGCATTTGTGGGATCTAAGAAGTCTTGTGCAATGGATTGTGTGAAATGTTTGTACGATTAAGGGTTGCATTTTTTTACTACAGTTATATTTTTAATACTGTGTAGTTGTTTATGATAGGAATAATCTGTTTTTTTAAACTAAAAATTATTTAATTAATTTAATCGTATTTTTATACATTCATACTAATATTATAATTTATAAATGCAAAAGTAACTATGCCTGTCTTAGAGCTGGGCGTGTGACTCATGACTCACGACTCGTGCACAGTGTAATTATTTTATTATTTATTTAATTATCTTTGAAAATAATATATTATTTAAATGATATTAATTTTTTTCTATCTTTTATCAGATATAATTAGACATACGTACACTGGTACCCATGGTGGCTAGTATTTTAAAAATTGTTTATTTAAAAATATACAATGCATATTTTTGAAGATATTAAGAATTTAAAATGTAATTTAATTTTTTGCTCTTTTTTCTAGAAATATTTTAATAACTATTAATGTTTTTTTTTTCTACTTCATAAAAAAAACTTGAACCCGAACCCGAACCGGAACCTGAATCCTAAAAATATAACATTTTTTGAACCCAAATAATTTGCAACATGTTAAACCCGAACCCGAACCCGAACTAAAATTCATATTTGAACCCGAACCATAAATTAATAAATACCGGTTCAAGTCTCTGACTACAAAAGATACTCAATGTTCTAAATCAAGCTTGTCCAATCCGCGGCCCTCGGGCCACATGCGGCCCTCGAGGACCCTTGGTGCGGCCCGCGAGCATAATTTAAAAAAATAAAAAAATTTATGATAATACATAGAAAATAGTATCTACGACTAAAAAAATAAATAATAAAAGGTTTTCTCAATGTAACTCTCTATCCATATATCTATTTATATATTATATTTATAATAAAATTAGGAATTGAAATTAAAGCGACAAAAAAAAAGGTCCTCAGTTTTATATTATAACCTGCGGCCCTTAGTAAACCAAATTAAATAAAATTTTTGCTATGCGGCCCGGAAGGTTCAAAAGGTTGGACACCTATGTTCTAAATCACTTTAATGTTTGTCGAATTTAGTACTTTATTTTTCGACAGTAATTTATATGTGATTTGAGTTATTCATCACGGCTTCTGAACGACCCACACACACACAACATACATACATGCACACATTTGCATCCAACACTAACCATTAACAAGCGTCCGCGTCGCTTCGGCGACATTCCGTTGATATATTCGCCGCCCACCGCCACCGACAACAGCGTCTTGCGGGGCGCATGCAGCAATAATGTGCAGCTTGGACATTTGTCTGCATTGTGGATGGCCCCCGCAGAGCGCCATCAACAATTCAGAGCGCCCCTCGTGAGGACACAACTCCTACTTACCGCAGCCGCTGTAATTACCACCGCAAGCCGAGACGAACATTTCATAATTATTTCTACGGAAATAAGGAAAAAACAAACGGACGTGATTACTGCATATGTATGTAAGTTTATGTTTATGTATGTGGACACGACATGTGAGGTGTCGTTTTTTAAATCAATTTTTTTCATTATTAAAAATAATTTTGAGCATGAAATTTTTCCTATTTTTACTCTAGAATTTTAGATAATTGTCGAAGTAAATGAAGTAATTTGATGGGAAATTTTCCGAAACAGCAATTTTATGGTTGTTTGTAATAGATTTTGATCCGTAGAACACGAAAAAAATAACGCGTCCGAGTGAGGAGTGGGGCTTCATCTCTAAAAATGGGGTTAAAGGTGACATTAAGTTTTTTTCCCGTTTTTTCGATTTATTTCAAAAACTAAATCGACGATGGGGTTATATTATGGTTGATATTTGTAGCTGATACTCAAATGAATCAACTTAACCATTTAGATAAAATTTAACCGAAAAATTGTTAATTTTCGGTCCTAATCAGTAAAAATTGAATAACTCTGGGGCACATCAACGCACAGACTCGTATATTGGTTTTAATTCTTCCTAAAGCTCCAAATCTCAAATAATCATATATCCTTAGAAAGTTTATTATTTATACTTTCAAAACAAAATTAAAAATACAATTTCATTAATATTTAATGAAACTAGAGCACATTTAGTAAAACCCAAAAATTTGGGAACAAGTCGCCATATTTTCTAAACAATTGAATGTATGAAAAAAATTTTATAAAAGTTTTTTACTTTTTTATGATCTTGAAAATGATGTACTTTTAGATATACTGTTCCATTTGATTTTGCTGAGAAACGGCCTTGTACTCCTCCTCCAAGGGTTTTCTATGGAGTTGAAAATATTTTGCTAAAATTCTTCAGGGTCGATATAATATATAGTAATTTTTTATCATAAAACTCTATCTTCAATAGTTTGGGCGTAAATCATATTGGACGGGTGGTGTATATACATATGTATTACCTACATTTTAAAATTTTAATTTATTGATGAAATCATACATCTTGAATTTGTGCCTGTTGTGGGTACGTTAAACGTATGTACTTCGTGAGGGCGCGTGTAAACTAGCTACAAAATTCGGTATATTTTTAATCGGATTATAACGTTGTTATTTCATATGAGAAAATTGACAAAATATGTTCTCTATTATTCGATAGCCTCTTTTCATGCAATATTAATCTTTAAACTGTTTTGAGTACATTTCAACATCAATACGAACAATGTTATCTTCTTAATTAATTTCTCATTTTAGTTTTACTACAAAATAAAACTGAAAAATATTTAAATTAATTTTAATAAAAATACTACAAAACTAAATAAGCAATTACGTTAATTTGCAATGCAAACTTCATTAACATTCTGACTTGATTCACGTAGATATTTTCAGTCTAATATAGCAGTAGAATTAAAATTAGCACAACGATTAAAAATTTATATCGCAATTTGGTAAGTCCATTTGTTAACATATCCTATAAAATCTGTGAGAAAACATATGGTTACTCTTCAGTAAATATTTGATAATAAACAGCGTACCCTAAAAGCGGACATATTTGCTCACGGTATATGTACACTAAATTCTGTGATATACCTCATAATAACTAATTAAACTTTAATCTGCAAATCTCACATAAGTCGACATGTCAAGTCGGCTAGAGGTCAAACATTGTTGCGGTCAACTGGGCAGGTAAACCGCCACTAAAGGAAGCAAAGCACCCTTCTATCCCATGCCAGATATCTTCCAGACTCCATCTTTCTCTGTCTCTACTGTGATGACGCTCCACTTCTATGTCTATTATATAGATTTATTATTTGTGTTTGATCTTAATTATGATGGATATTTTGTAATTGAAAATCAATAACTTATTATAACTGTAAAGATATATTAATCGATATTGCAGTTTAAAATATTTATTATACCTATCGATTTACAAGAACATTAATAAGCTAATAATAGTGTCATGCTAAGCACAAATGTGGTATCTGACAATTTCGTACTTTTCTGCATATGGTACATATTATATGTACTTGTTTTTTCTAATAAAAATCATTTTTTCTATTTGCTGTTATCTGCATTTTAAGCTGAATTACTAGACTATATTATTATCTGCAGTTTATTGAAAATTGTTTTATATTTATTTCTAAATATGTGATTTACCACCTTCGATTTTAAACTTTTATAATTTATAATCGAAAATGAATATGATAAAAATTTTATTAGAAACATCAATTTTGTAGAATGTAATGTACCTCATTCCTGTACTATTTAAAATAATTAATTGTATCTATTGATATAAAACGTAACCTACATATTATTATGTATAAAACATTTTTATTTATATTCTTTATTTGTTAATATTTCATACAGAATTTTTTTGAAAATATTCCGGTTCCGGCCGGAATTTTTCCGTATATTCTGGTTATTCCGGTTCCGGCCGGAACTGAAATTTTCAGTTCCGGTACACCCCTATTAAATAGTCGTAGTTATTTAGATTTAAGTTAGTGTCTTTAGGACTCTGATGATGATAGCATTGCTATTGAAACACGTGTAAGTAACTCTTACAATTTTTATGGTTGGTAAATACTGGCCATTTGACGGATAAGCGATCATTGTAATCATAGCTTGGAGAAGTTTCATGTACTTTTGAAAGAGATTCTCTATCACCGTACCATAAAAATTATAATTTTTAGCTCCTAAAGTTCATAATATCGAATGAATAATATCTTCTAATCCATAAGTTTTAAAGGTCAGCATATTGTAAATTTTGAAGAAAAAATATTTTGATTATTATTTTTACAAAATCTATCACTTATTTGTAATTTTGGATCCTACAATACTCTGAATGAATTTATTTTTGATATCATAATTTAAGCTTCTCTACATTGACCATCATGTTAATTTGGTACTGTAGATATATACGAATGTAGACATATTTTGTCCACAACAATTTACATACGTTTGTAATTCTAAGATCAAAGTATACATGTATATGATTCAAGAGAGATGAAGGAGATGCAGGTATTCCCTTGTCTGAGTCCGTATTTAATATACACAGCCGGCATCGTCCATTAAACGTGCTAGATTAAACCCTCAACGACTCAGAACAAAAGAGACAGCGAACTTGATGAAAAAAATAAGTTGTACAAACAAAATTACAACATCGGGAGTGGTTGTAATCCGGCGCACAATAATTAGCCACCTTTATTTGTCTAGTAAACAACAACAGAAGACCAACTATTATGCTAATTCCCCGTAGCACCTGCATTGCAGGAATGGCTGCTTGTGACTTTGTGACTTAAGTGTAAGGATTATAACAAGGATTTGGCGACCCCGCGAAGCCCGGCTCAACTACAATCCAGGATCACGCTTCCTCGTCGCGGTTGTCATTTCTTTACTCAACTATTACATCCAGGTGTGCAATGTCAGTGGCGTGCCAATGAAAACTTTCTTGGTAATTATACGTAATTATAAGTTATTATTGTAATAAATATTATTTGTGAAAATTAATAACTTATTGTTAGTATTAGAAGTCTTAAATCTATTTATTGATACTTACATCGAAAATTGTCGTACGTTTTTTTTTAGTATTTATTATAAAAGAAGGTGAATGAAACTTATATCATTCGAAAAGTACTAGGCCATAAATGTGCATAAAAAAATCATGTGTGTATGTTGCGGTTAAGGCAGGTAAAATAAAGTTAACATACACACATGATTTCCTCTCTCGCTGTTTGTTTATTTCCCCTCGCATTGTAGTAATACATCATAGCAATACTTCTAGCGTTACCAAGCGGCAAAAATAAATAGTTTTGGGTTTCTGTCAAACGTAGAGAATGCCAAATCAATTCGCGTTAAATTGCATTGTTTTTATTTGAAAATTTTTGTTGTAAAAGCAGGTTAGGTTAGGTACTGTGCTATAGATGTGCACAAAAAATCATGTGTGTATGTTGCCGTAAGGCAGGTAAAATATTGGTTGAATTTCGACCATAGGCGATACTATCTACATATATAAAAAGACAGGGATTAACAAATAGTACATTTTTTTAAATTTAATAAAACCATATTACCATTTATGTATTATATTTAGAATTTATGTTGTCATTAAAATTTGTTTCTTTTTGTATATAAAAAAATATATTACTATAGTACGTTTTTAGGTTTCCGTAGAAAATTAGGAAACCTTATAGTTTCGCCATGTCCGTCTTTAAAAAATTTAAGCCGATTAAGATGAAACACAAACTGATAACACAAAAACAGAAATGATATGATTTTTAGACTCCCCTCCCATAGCCTGAAAAGTGAACTGAACATTTTTTTTCACATATCCCATTGAGTGGGATGTCGTCGGATAGATCTCCTAAAATGCAACAAAAAATGTTATATGATCTTTTGATTTTAACCCTTCAGTCATGATATATTTGCATTTAGATGTCATTATCAGAGCGTCCCCCCTCCTTAATTTCTAAACTATCTATTCAAAAAATCTGAAAAAAATTCAGAATATAACTTTTAATTAGTACTTCCACTGAAAATTATAACGAACACTGTCAAAATTATTTTGGACCCCCTTCTATAGACTGATAATTGTACTCACATTTTTTTTCACTTACCCCATTGAGTGGGATATCTTTAGATAGGTCTCCTAAAATGCAACAAAAAATGTTATATGACCTTTTGATTTTAACCCTTCAGTCACGATATATTTGCATTTAAATGTCGTTATTAGAGCGTCCCCTCCCCCCTTCTACTTTCTAAACTATCGATGTAAAAATCTAAAAAAAATCCAGAATGAGCTTTTAGTTAGTACTTTCAATAAAAAGAAATATAACGAACACTGTAGCTAGAATAGTTTATAAAAAAATTGAAATATCTCTTGTTTATAAATCGTAATGACTACGGAAACCTACCATGTGCGTGCCCAACACGCACTTGGCTGTTTTATTTAAATATTTATTTGGTGGTTATTTAATATTTTATAAGGAACCATCAAAATGATGTATGTATAATTTGTGAAAAACCACACAGAGCTTTTGAATTTCTTATTTTGTAATGTAGGTACCTATGCAATTTGATAACAATATATTAAATATGTCCGTACGCTACTGAGTAGTTACAATATTAACATAATGTATCTCGAATTATAACAACTCTATAATACACGTTTTACCAAGTTAGTCCACCTTTTTAGTGTGCTGAAGTAATTAAGAAATTACCAGGAGATACTTTGGTTAATGGATGAATGATGTGTGGATTATTTTAACTACCACGAGAAATTTCAAACATATCTGTTGTGTCATTACTCCTTGTTAAGTTACCCTTTGCACTTGTTACAGAATTATATAGTTGCAGAAATATGCGTGCAATATTAATTAGAAGTTTGCTAGTTAAATTTAAATAAAATTAACCTTGGGTTGCACAAAGCAAAATAAATCACAATTAGTTAATCAGTTGTTTTAAAACCATATAAAAAACAATCACGATTATGATATATTTTATAAGATAAAAAATAATCATATTTATTGAATTGTTCATTTACAAATTGAGATTAAGTTTAGAGTTAACATTAATCATGGTTTGAAAACAACTGATTAACTAATTGTGGTTAATTTTGCTTTATGCAACCCGAGGTAAGTCTTTTACACTTGGGTTAGTTAGAATCATGAAGTAAGTATGCATATTAGAGTGTGTCAAAAAATGAACATTCGCTCTCGTTACGAACTAACATAGTTTATGACCTAAAATAAATCCTCACCGAAGGATTATTCTATATTTCAATTTTAAGAGGGGTCGCAAAGGGTGGTATTGTTACCCATTTAAATAACATGGGAAAATTATTCATTAGTACTAAAGTTGGTATTACTGATTCAATTAACTTTCAAATAACTGATGAAATTTTTTTAAGGACATCATTTTGTAGAAAATAAAATTCTCTACGAAAGTGTTTACAGTGTTTACAAGGTCATGACACTCAATTCAACGTATCAAAAGTTACAGATATTCTATGTGACTTATTTGTTAAAATTAACGTCTAATAGGCTATCACAACTAAGCTTTTGTTTTTATAAAAATAAGTTAAATGTTAATTTTATAGGAAATTTAATTCTCGGAAAATAAACTATAGAGGCATAAGTGTAAATGCAATGAGTTGAAACTTATATGCGTTTTAAATATTTATTTTTTTACAAAAATCAGCATTTTAACATCAATATTCTATAACTGAGCTATCGGAAAAAGAATGACTCAGCCGACAACTGACATCATTAGAAAATAATTTTACTCTCTACAAAATGACATCATCATTTTTTTTTATCCATTCTCATAAACAGTTATACCAACTTTAATACTAAAGAACAATTTTTCATTGTTATTTAAATGGGAAACAGGATCCCCCTTTGCAGCACCTCTTAAAATTGAACTACAGGGTAACCCTTTGCCAATAATTTATTTTAGATAATAAACTAACTTATTTCGTAATAAGATCAAAGAAAAAAAAATTGTTTTTTTAAACACCCTACATCGGTAGCGTAGAAAAATTGAATTATTTGTTATTTTATATTAATATTATTTTAAGAAATTAAAATACGTACCTAGTTTACAAACCATTCAGAACATAAATTAATTTATTTTTACAAAATAAAAATTGAAAATAATTACCTGTGATGTTAAATATTCTAATTATATTATAATAATTTCACACAAAAATACCAAACAGATGTATATTTAAAGGACAATTAATTCATTTATTTTTTCAACCAACAAAAAGAGAAATTTGGTTACTTTGTCAACGTTTTTATTTTAATTTAAAAAAATTGACTAACGTGTCGATATTCGAGTAAAATATTGTACCTGTATGTTTTTAAAACATCAATATATTATTAAATTATTATGTAAATCGTTTTATTAAAAAATCATTTAATGTGCACATAATTTAATTTAGATGAAAAGATAATTAAAGCAAAATAATAGAAATTATAAACAAGCTGAAAATCAAACAGAAACTGATAGCTTTTGCCTTTTTTAATTACATCGTTGTTAGATAATTTGTAATTATATATTTTTAATTAAAATTTGCCTGTATTTTCATTTGCACTTATTGAAAACTGTCAATGAATTAAAATTGATTGATCATTTTAAACGAAATTTTATTCCATACAATACAATATCTATTGGCTCATAGCTAAATTTTATTGAAAATACTTTGAAAAATAAAATTCGTTTGTTTCATTTTTTATAAAATTAAAAAAAAATATTCTGGCTTTGTCATCAAAAATGTATTAAAAAAAGAGTTATAAAATATTAATTTTGGAAATTGATATAAAGGAGATGTATTTTATATTTAAAAAATATAATGGATTTTGATAAATATATTGTAAAATAATTTTGAGACGAAATATAATAATGTTTGATTTATAAAAAAATTAACTGTATGATATACAAATATGTAGTAACGTAGTATTCATATAACATGGACATTGTTACACACTAATGTACCATCCCACATCTAAACTCATTTTGAGAAGATATATTAATATATAAACTTGTGATTTTGTTAAAAAAAAATTATTATAAAAAATTAGATACATATTCGAATAAAATCTGAAAAATATTGTTTTTTATAACCACTCCCTCTTCAATTAAACCGCAAAGAGTTCTTACTTGTATTAAGTGGTTTTTTTAAATTACAATTTAAATAATATTTTAATAGCCATAAAATATGATGTTGTAAAGTTTATTTTGAATGAGATTGCATCCGTAACTCAAAAATTATATTTTTGTAGGTTGGTATTACTAGTGCATAACAGTATATAAGAAATAATAAAAAATCTCTATAAAACATATTAATTACCGGAATCCTAAAAAAATTCTTAATTGCTTCTAAAATATATTTAAATCTTCCGTAGCTAATATTCCAACGCAGGTACTTAAAAAATATCTACGTTGTGGTGTTCATTTTAATTGCAGCAGTAAAACAAATTTTATTTAAATTTTCAGATGTAATATTTTCATGTGCTTAAAATAAGATTGCACATTGTTTCGTCTTCCCTTTTAAGGAAATATTCATAATTCATTCACGAAAAGCATAAAAGAATGGAGAGGATACTGAGCACAATTTTTCAGGTTGTTGTTTTTCTACCTTCATACTAACAACAACAAAGGGTATATAAAAATATAGATGCCGGAATAAGATGCAATAAATACATATACATATAGCCAGGCGTATCTTCTTATACCTACATCTTCAGAAATTAAAGAATATTTTAGGTTATATTGTACACCATCTTTTACAACAATACCTGAACATCACAAAACAAGTATGCCGTTTACAACGTGTAAGAGAGACGGGTTAATATGCATACATGTTTACTGGTGTAGTTTGATCTCTTTCTAACGATGTGTTCTGTTAACAAGCGCAGATATGCCTGGTAATGTGTAATTCCGGTTGTACGCGGATTTCCCTTGATATGAATAAACGGCCTTCGTCATGTAATACAACTCGAACGAGGTACGTATTTTACAAAGCGAAGATGTCGAAATATAACTGTTCTTCTCGCGAAATCACATCGGAGCATGCAAAATTGCACTCGAGAAGTAGTAATATTTGTGAATCTTAAATTCGCGATTCTTAAACCCGACTCGAGTGTTAGCTCGAGTGAAAATGAACTTAAATTACATTCTGTTTTTATGAATGTAGATTTTTTATTTACATTTGTATATAAATATGCCTCAGTACGACGATTCAGTTTTTTATTTTTATTTTTTTTTCACACAAAACTTTTTTTTCATAAATATTAATTTTTATATTATTTCATATTCATTCTTAAAGAATCTATATCTATTATTACTTTTACAAATTTGAATTATAAATTATGTGCCTCCTCGTACAAAATTCACCAGCCGTAGTTAATTATTATCGAACAATTTTAATAAATACCGTTAAAGTATTTTGATGAACTGTCATTGGTTATCCGTTTAATTTTGCACAATTTTATTTAAAACTACAATTCAACATTTTTCTTAATATACGCCTGATTATGCTCTACAAAAAAGATTCTATAAAATTTTCAAATAACATAATGTGTCGTTATTGAGATATATTGAAAAACATATTATTTTGGGATATACCCCTCTCCCTTATACACGATTTTGATGATTTTTAAATTGAACCGTCCTCTAGCCAGACCAAACCAAATTCATTGGCTCATAAGTTATATGTGTTATTGGAACAGACAGACAGACACGGAAAGTTTTAGTATTTATATGAAATGGAATGATCAAGTGAAAATTTTGAATTAAGAGCCAAGTGTATGCCTTTTTTGGTATTGATGTGTTAGTTTTTTGTAATTATAATGAACTCATGTTACTAATAAAACAAGTAACTCGTTATTAAATCAATTTAATTACCAAAATCAGCAAATATAATTTGTTTTTTAAATTATAGCCTTTTATTTTGTATACGTTTTTTCTCTTGTAATTAACACCCAGTGATGAACATTTTCTATTGATTACAAAATAATGAGTACTACTACATAAACGTTATAAAATAAAGAGTCGTAAAATTTAAAATAATGTAAAGCATTTACATAAGAAAATGCACTTTTCTTGATAATATGCTGAACCGCCGTATTTATTTTTACACTGTTTTGAAACAAAATGATCAATTATCATCAAATCAGACTGTACGACAATTAAATGTATATAGATTTATATTAAGTAATGGCAGTAATTAAATATCAACAAATATTTCTAATTCAGTACATTTAATTATTAAATGTTTAACACTAGGGTATTGTTCAAGACTGGTGCCAGTACCTTAATGCATTATTTATTAACCTATGTATGATTAGATTATTTCAATGGTTATAACGAACTTTTGACTAGTCCAATACTGGTTATTTTTTAAAATAACTTTATCTGAAACGAAACTAAATATGTTTTAACTAGGTTTATATGCGGTTCATTTTGAAGTTTGAGAGCGATATATCCATATAAATATTTTCCTGCAAGTGGACGTAGAAGGATACAAGGATGATAGAGTCGCCATGCCGGAAGTACGTTATCCTCTAACATAATATCATGGGTGTAGTCCACCGGAAGTCGAGGGATATTTTACACAAGAAATATATCTATTCAGATATTGATAATGCATGCTTCAAACTTGCATGACGTTTGTGCACATATCCAATTTGTTGTGTTGATATTTTTATGTTTTATTACAAAAAAAAATATTAAAGTATATTAAACATTATCAACCTTTTAGTTGATATTTTGATGAATTTTGTACTTATAGATTTTTATCTGCTCTACACGGTTTTTGCTTGTTTATAGTTAATTTCCTAAATTTTCACCTTCAAATTTGGGCGAAAACGACAAATTTTTGAATTTTCGATTTTTAATTTGGATTTTTTTTATAAATAACATCATTTAAAATAAATAATGACATTAAATAATGACAATAAAATGACATTCAATCTTGTATGGCGGACAAAAGTCTATAAGTAAAAAATTCAGCAAAAATTTCAAATCATAAGTACACATAGGACAACACATGAAAATTTATAAAACTTTTTATAACTTTTTAGTTGGAAGTAATATTTTTATATAAAAAATTAAATAAAAATGGTTTTTTTATGGTTTGTTTATTTCAACTAACATATTTTGAATTTTGTACGAAATTTCTTAAAATGGTGTAGCTTTTTGCATCGTCCAACAGCATAGCAATACTCCTAGCGCCATCAAGCGGCATTTTTTTTAAATTTCTGCCAAACGTAGAGGATGCGTACAGAGATTTCAATTCGCATTTAATTACAGTGTTTTTATTTGGATATTTTTGTTGTAAAAACAGGTTAGGTTAGGTTAGGTGCCATAGATATGAACAAAAAAAGTTATGTGTGTATGTTGCCGTTAAGGCAGGTATAATATTGTTCGAATTTCGACCATAGGTGATACTAGTTTTAATTACCCTGCATATTTGAAAGAAAACTATACATACATGTATAATAAAAATATCCAATAATTGTATAAATCTTATTTTTCCCGCTGGAATAAAAAAACGACACAAAAATGTTAATAAAATAAATTCTACAAAATCTAGAATACACATTACACAAATGAAATAAAAACCCTTATTTAATAAACATGGCACAAAAAACAATAAAAAAACAGCAAGTACTGTTCTAGACTCGCATTAAAAATTATAATACACACAAGACAGGAAGAGGTCCGTCATGTATCCAAGACAAAACGTAAATATAAAAAACAAGTGAAATCCGTAGACTTTTGTACATGTGTATGTGTGTGTGTGTGTGTGTGTGTGACAGTGGCGGATTGCAGATTATGTGAGATATTTTAGATTAAGGCTCCCACAGACCAACGCGAAACATTCGCAGCGGTTGCAGCGCGGATAATAACGCGCTTGTTGCGGCAGTGGAATTCGCAAATCTGTTCACACTGACGCGGTGCGTTTATTTTATCAAGTAATTTGTTTTTTTTATACACGCACTATTCGATGCAAACTGACACTTATGAATGTTATTTTTGACATAGAATAGGTATTTTTTTAATTTTTTTTTATTTAGGTGTGTTTTGTCTATCGAATCGCTAGACTCAATAGAATAAGTAATAATAATAATAATAATAAATTTTATTTGTTATGTTCGACCATTGGTTAGGTATACAAAACGTCAATATGTGGTATACAATATACATAAATAAATAAAAATATATACATAATATATAATTTATTTTTTATTTTTTTTACTGCAATATAAAATAATTAAGCTAATAGCACTCAGCAATGCTGTATGGTTCCTTCATTATGAAGTACTGCTTTAAATGTATTTTGTATGTTTTTGAGGTTTTTAATATGCCAGGAAGAGTGTTTATAAGTTTGTTATACATATAATCTGGAATATTATTATGTTGATTAAAATTGTTGCAAACGTTATTCAAAATTGTATTTTGTAATAAAATCGTACAAATTAAATGTTTTGAAAATTGTAGTTGTTATGTCATAACTAGAGATTGGAAAAATAGTTTTTCAACTATTGCGTAAAAATGCATTTATTGTAAATTTTATTACATATCTCCATCGTTTTCAGAAAATTGGTTTAATTGAACACAATTTGAAATCAACTATTTTGTAGTTGCAACTACCTTTCCAACTATTTTAAAACTATTTACGTCACTTTTTACTGCTTCGTTTGCACTAATTATTATTAAATCGTAAAAAAAACTATTTATCAACTATTTTCCGAAAAAAAATTCAAGTAATAACTATTTCATTGAAAATAACAACTATTTTTCCAATCTCTAGTCATAACATTAAAATTAAAAAAAATATTATTATTTTATTTAATTTTTATTTTATTTGTGAATATTGTAACGACATTTAAAAGAAATATTAATTCTTTTATTTACTAAGGAACTTTTTTAGGTCGTTATTTTATAATAAAATATTATTTTATTATAAAATATAAAACATAAATAAAAATATTTTTTAAACATTAGAAAATAAATTTGAGTAGGGGGGGGGTCTTAACATCCGCCATGTAAACTTTTCTTAGTCCACCACTGAAAAATATGATTTTTTACAAATTATATAACTTTTTTCGATCTTCAAACAAGCGCGGCAACGATTAAAACGCTGTCGAACGCGTTTTAAAATTTCGGCGAATAAAAACGCTGCAAAACCGCACTCTCGCCGGTCTGAGAACGTTCATAAGCCGCTAGATACTTCATTTTTGCGGCACGAATTAACCGCAGCTGTTGCGAATGTTTCACTTCGGTCTGTGGGAGACTTTAATTAATTAAAATAACTTATATTACCTATATTGCTAATGCCAACAAAATTCATTTCAATTAATATTATTTGATATATTTGGATTTGACATTTGATGATAAAATTAAAAACCTAATAGATATATACATATAGAAATTCCCTGCAGCTTTGCAATTGTTTATATCAAAACCAAATTATATTCATTCTTATACATACACACATATATTTTATTAGAAAATACTTATTTTTTTAATAGATGCCAGGCATTAATTATATATTTCTATATATTAGAAAAAATATCAATTTTATTTTTTTATAATGATTATTATTACCTGATTTAAATATATATAGCCAAAACAAATATTATAAAACATCATTAAAGCATACATATATTTTAAACAAATAAATGTATTTCTTATTCATTTATCTTAAATTAATGGAGATGTTAAAATAATTTTTATTTTAACCTAAAAAATAAATAAAAAAAATTATAATCAAAAATGGTAGGAGAGATCATTCGAAAATTTCAAATTCAATGAAGGAAAACAATATTCAACGACCAAATAGATTTAAGACATAAAACGTTTTTCAATTAATTAAATTAAATTAAAAGTGTTCTGAATTTATTAAGGCTTTATGCATTTAAATTCTAAATATCAGTGCCCGCTACTGACATGTGAATCTATCTACATACATACATAGTCTTTGGGGGGAAGTACTCTCCAGTATATCAAAAGCGACGCCATTAAAAGAAGACATTACCGTCTTTCTGTAAAAACAAATTATCAGGCTGTGGCTATGCTGTTTAGGAGCGCTCATCCTCATCCCCTAGCGAGGAGGAACGCCGTCGTTGACACAACTCGAGTGATGTACAACTTTATTGTATATACAGGATGATCTTAAATGCTGATCCGTAGATATCAAATTGGCATATATAATAATACAAATATGATTCTTAATTTCGAGATATATACCACATCATTCCATATTTAGTCCAGTTAGAACATTTCATAAGAATCTTAAAGATAATCTTGATTTTTAAATCTTTAATATCGTTTTCGAAAAGAGTTTAAACTGAAATAAAGCGCATTTTTGTGGGTATTCTAAAATCAATTTTCGGAAATAAAAAATACTTTACGTTTATTTAGATCTAGTTCAATGTATTCAAAACTTTTAATTATTTTTAGTAAATATCTAAATAATTTCAAGGTAGGGGAAAATGATAATTATTTGAATAAGTCCAATTACATAGCCGCACAAAAAAGTGTGCGATACCAAAAAAACGACCTATGTAGCATTGTAGGTTGAAATCCAAATTTTTAGAATTTTCTGCTTACAGGTTTTTTTAAATTTGAGCGTGAATTTTGGGTTTATGTTGAATTTTGACCAAAAAAAGTGTGCTGTACCAAAAAAGCGACCCATATAGCATTATAGTATTTGTCGAGCATATTAGTCGAAATCCAAATTTTCAGAATTTTCTGCTTTTTTTCATTTCAGCTTGAATTTTGGGTTTAGTCAATTTGGATTTCGACGATGCTCGACCAATACTACAATGCTAGGTCGCTTTTTTGGTATCGCACACTTTTTTTGTGTGTGGATGTGTTTTTAATATTTTGGAGTAAATTGTACGCTGTTACCTCCCATTCTTCTTTATTAATAAAATAAAAGCTTATGAAATAATATTTTCACAACAAAAGAATAGTAAAGACTATTAAGTATGAATATTAATGTACACACACGCAGCTTCATTTACGATTGAACAAAACATTAAGATTTAATCGCATCTGAATTAAAATTATTAGTCGCAGTTTATGACGTATGAATGTGAATTGTATGTAAAGTTCATGTGTATGAATACATATGATACAAGTTTATTTAGTGATATATAATTCTGTAATCCATTTATGAAACATTCTGTAGGTGGAGCCATACTCCCGGTGGTATATGCATAATTCGACTATCATTCACTGCAAATTGTCTGAAATTTTCAGTAAGAAACACTGCTGTTCTGGCTACAACTTCCTTACGTTTGAATTTATTGTTTTACTTTTGTCGAATTTTTACAGTTCTGGAATCTCCATTGTATCTTTTAAATGATAATTAATGCCTTCTGCTTGATTTTTTTGTTTCGAATTAGAATATTAATGTCAAAGATATATAACAATTTTTTTTGTTTGCTTTGTTCTAACATTTTATATAATTTTTTGAATTTTTTATGTATGTTTTGTAATGCAAAATTTTAAGCTTCAATGAAAATAAAAATTAACGAGATAATTTAACTCAATATCCCTGTGGAATACGAAGACGCTAAAACTTAAAATGATATCTTAATCTAAAAGAATCTCATAAGAAGATATCCTTAATATTTATAAAGCTCAACGTCTCTCTGTCTGTCTGTCCGTTAGTGCGCTTATAATTCGAAAACCACTTATCCAATTTATGTGTTTTTTTAAATTCAATTCAGTTCTCTGGCCAGGTTATAGGATATATTTTGTTATGTTAGGTAACATAAGGAATAAGCAGTGACGATAATAGTAAATCAAGTTGGAAAAAAAATTTGTTGAGTGCGCTCTTTTACAATACGCTGCCTAAACCGTTAAATATTGAACAATATAATGTAGTAAAAAACTGTGTATATAGAATAAAAAGATCTAAAATAAAGTCTGCGATACCATACATCTAACTTTTATATTTAAGCCACAATTACTGCTTTTACGTTATAAAGAAAATTGCAAATGTTTGGGTTCTGTTTACATGGGTTTATGACCTGCGAAACATTAATTCTTATCGAAATAAATGATTTCATCGTTATAAGTACTTAATGTGGATATAATTTGCCCTTTACAGCATCGAATTTGGTCTTATAGTTTAGGAAATGACATAAAATATGTTATATACGGAAGTCCACGCGAGCGAAGCCGCGGGCACAGCAAGTTTCATATAATATTGAAATATTCTTATTTATTGCATATTATATTATTCAGAATTACGAGTTTATGAATAATAGATAGATAATTAATTATTTTTTACATGAATACATGATTTTGAAAATACAAAAAACAAAAACAAAAAATGATTTTTTTATAGTAATATGTATACAATATTGTTCATTATTAGAATTAATATCGAACTGGCAAGTTTTGACTCACTACTCACTGCTTAAGATATCACTTGACCTTCGAATATGTATTATTATCTTTTACAGTTAATAATTTTAATTAGTCTGATTCTTGGCCTCCTTCCGGACATTTGTCTAGTTTTTCATTCATTTACAGAAACATCTATACCAAATAAATAAAATAAAATAAATAATAATTGAAACGATGAGAAAAAGAACAGTACTAGTCCAAAATTCTCAAGATAATCAAGTTTTAAAAATTTTCAGGTAACAACTTATTACTTTGAAAGTCAGCTAACTTTACGGCTGCTTCTGCACAGTCCCCAAGGACCTATTAATGCAGTCACGGGTCATTAAAAATATTTTGTTTCTGTAAAAAAATTAATATAATCATTGGATAAGTGCTGTTCTTCCTCTCAACCTCAACCTCGCACTTTATCTGAAAAGTCACTTTAATTGAACAGTAGTATTATACAAACATTACAAGTAAAAGAATTTGAAAAAAAGAAGTGGAACACTTATTAACCAACATCTTCTACGCTGCTGCTCTTACACGAATAGATATTTTGATAAAAAACCGTTGCTTCTGTGGGTATCTCTTTAGTTTTTTGGTGCAGGTTTTATCAAAATCGGTCCAGTAGTTATCGAGATTACTTCGGCAAAACACACAAACACTATATACATGTACCATAATATTAGTATAGCAAGTGCAGTCAGTCAGACCCAAGCTCATCCTAGCAGCTGAGTTGAAAAACATAACTAGTGTTGAACATGCATTGTTTATCCACTCAATCAAATTTAAAACATGCTTGGAACTGGAACCAATGACGGAAGGCTGTTATAATATTGCTCTTACACTTAATATTTAGATCTATGTACATTTATCGAATCGATTCATGTAAAAAAATACAGAATTTGGACTTGTACTGTTCTTCTCACCAATTCAATTATACAGTGTATTCCAAGTTGATTAAGACATAGGAAAATTTAACGATTTGTGATTGGTGCATTTTGAAATGCCGCCTCGAAACTAACGAATAAATTTTAAATTCATCAACAGTATTTTGTTTTCAACACATCCTAGATAAAATAATAATAATATTTTTTGGCAGATATAAATTTGAAAACAAAATACTAATTACTATTTTATAAAATTTTGTGACGGCATTTCAAAATGCACCAATCACACATCGTTAAATTTGACCAAAGATTACTACAACACTTCTAATTGTCCCCATGTTAAATTTTCTATGTCTTAATCAACTTGGAATACACTGTATAAACATGATAATAATAATATACCTACCTGTCAGAAATGGCAATTCAAATTTTTGTCATAATTCTTGTAGATATCACAGAACCCAATCTTCCCTCGTCCTTTACAACTATAACTAGTACAAACTATACGTGTGCTGTCGAGCTTTGCGGTCAGTTAGTATCTGTTGGACATGTCCGGCATCAGGCGATAGGCCTGTTAATGACGACTAATAATGACAGTTTGCGGAATCGAACCCACTCCCACAGATCCGTGAATGTTTAATCTACTGTCAACGCCCGCGGTCAACATTGCTTTCATAAACTATATGTACTAATATTCAGATTATTATGTCAGTTATATTTTTTATTGCAGTTCGTTTGAACATGCTATGACAATAAGCTAATTATAAATGTTTGGTATGTAAATGCATTATGGACCCGATTTGTGATGTTTTTTGTACACGGTGTGATATTTTTTGATTAACACGTTATTTATTAATTGTCAAATGTGTCGGGTATTAAAAAGTGAACTGAATATTTCAGCTTTAATTTTATATGGGGTTTTGTGATATGCAGATGGATAATTGTTGTAATAATTTGTTTATTATAGTTTAATGTGGTTTTTATAAAATGTAGGTAGATAATATTAAATTAAACTATTTAAAGTACAGGATTAGGTATACTAAAAAATTATATTCTGAATATGTTTTAATTTATAATAAAATTCAATAAAATAGTATTTTTGTTCTCTGAAGAAATATGCGTGAATAAAATTAAGCGTTGTGGCCACCACAATATTTTTTATGCATTATTATTTAGAAAGGAATCTTGAAAAAAAATTATTTAAAACAATTTTTACTTTCTTATACCGTTTCATATGAAATATACAATAGTATAAGTTAGTAGTGAAGCTGATTATTTTTGTAATCCGGATTTTGGTGGAATTATCCATTTTGACTTTCCCTGAATCCATTCTGACTATTTTCGCCATGATGTCTGTGTGTCGGTCTGTCTGCCTGTAAGAAGGGTGAAATTTTATAAGATTAATTTTTGTCTGGGAAGAAAACGTCCTATTTTTAAAAAAGGTTTTTTAAACGGATATGGATGTTTAGCTACGTTGATTTTTGAATTTTTCGAATTACTTTGAAACAGTGCGAAATAGAAAAAAAATAGCCAAGTTAAAAATTGTAGGTAATATCAATATCTATAATTAATGTCCTATTCATTTTATTTTATCTTTTATTTGTTTGTCAGAAATGTGTTTTAATAACTTAAGAATCACGTACACTGTTCACTGTCAATATTACATATAAGAAAGTCACGTGGGTCCCAAGGCAGATTTTTTACAAAACCATTTCAAAAATTATTTTAATTTTATTTTATTATTATGAAAATTAGTAAGAACTTTATAAAAATCGAGTGATAGTAAACATCTGTTTCCGGTTTAGCGATGCTTCAAAAGATGTACATGCAATGTACATATTATGTAGGGTCGAGTGGGGTAAATATGAAACACCAAAAAAATGGAGTAAAAGTGAAACAAGTTTGTAATTAAAAAACTAATTTGTTTATAGGAGAATTATAAAAACTGACATCATCATTAAAAGTTTGTTAAAGCGACCTGAAAATATGAATCGCCTAATAAGTGATGTGTCACTCCTACAGATTTTCCTGTTAGTCGATGTCAAAACGTGTGAATCAAATTTTAATTCTTTGCATATAACTTTCTGTATAGCTCAGATATTAATTAAAGTTATAATTTCACATAAAATTAGAGGTTAAAAATGAAACACACTTTTTTCATTTTTAAAGTCCGTGTTGTATCGTACAGTTCAAATGACGTAAGTATTTAAAATGGTTATTCATAAGCGCATCTAGTAGAAAAAATTAAAGTATGAATTTGTATCGTTAACTGTCAAAAAACATGAAAGATTTGTATTTTGTTTCACTTTTACCCCCTACTTACATCTACTTTATACAAGATACAATTGTATGTTCATAAGTTTTACTATTTTAGTTGTACAACCCGACCGACACGCACACATAATTATGATAATAGTCATATTTGATTCAGGAATCCTCAAAACATGTAATTTCAATTAAATATCGAGTTTAGCCAAAATTTCGATAAGAATGATTTTGTTAAATATATTAAAAATATCTGTATACATTTTATACATAATTATACTGCCTTTATTTCCATTTCAGAAGAAATTTTCATTCAGCTATGTCCGTTAAAAATAATCGTAAGTATCAATTTATCTAAGCCTCTAAAAACACAAAAACAAAATCAAATAAATATTCAGAATCCGAGTGTATGCAAAAAGATACAATATTATTAAAAATAACATGCACAAACCAGACATGATAATATCCGGAAATATAATTTTAAAAATATTGTATATAATGCGAAACAAATGCGTGTTCATACAAATTATTTATTTTACATGATCTAGGCTAATGGTTAAAGCCGCAGTACAGTAATTACCCGGCCGTCCCTATATTCAGCAATATATCAATGATTTAAACGTATAAACTGGAATCGTTGTCGATTGGATGACATTGATAATGGAACCGAATAACAATAATTTAAATATGAAACTAATAATGTCCGGATTTGTATTTAAACAACTGCGTCGATTTGAATAAATAATAGGAAATGAGGTACTCGTAAAATCATTTTATGACGCTCGTTTTCTTTCGCTATGTTGGTACTTTGTTAATTTTTTTATATGCATTTATTTTTGTTAGGGATGATTCGTTGTTTTAGAGATGCATTTCTCAAAATGTTTTTATGGTAATTTATACTTGGGGTTTCGTTTTTAAGATTAAATAAATAATTTAATTGTTTAATTATTTGTTAATTTGTATTGTAAATTGTTTTTTGAGCATTAGCAAAATCTATGTCCCCAACTTTTAATAAAAATAATAGTAGGGATGGAATAGACATTATATTAGTAATATAATTTCGGATTTGACACTTTTTACTACGTTGATTTCACTAGTTTATTGATTAAATCAAAAAAAAATGTATTATTGTAAAAAAATTTGTAACTATTTCACAACTATTTTGATTAAAAAAAATTATTTGCCAACTATTTTACAGAAAAAAATTCAACTATTTCATTTAAAATAACAACTATTTTTCCAATCTCTATATATTACATTCATTATTCGTATTTAAGATGAAATATAAAAAACTGACAACATATTCTATTAAACGACATCAAAAAAAGAGGAGGTTCTCAATTCGGTTGTATATATTTTTACTTACTTATACTAATGTATATGAAATATACATTAGTATAAGTAAGTATAGTGAAGCCGATTTTTTTCGAACCTCGGATTTTGACGGAATTATCTATTTTGACCTTCCCTGAATCCATTCTGACTATTTTCGCCATGATGTCTGTGTGTCCGTCTGTCTGTCTGTCTGTAAGCGCTGTAACTCAAATACGACAAATCGTAGAAGGCTGATATTTTATATTTAAGATTAATTTTTAGCTGGGAAGAAAACGTCCTATTTTTCAAAACGATCTTTCAACCGGATACGGATGTTTACCTACGTCGATTTTTTAATTTTTCGAATTACTCTGAAACAGTGCAAAATAGAGAAAAATGGTCAAGTTAAAAAATGTAGGTAATATCTATATCTATAATTTATGTTCTATTCATTTTTTTGTAAAAACGAATTTTTGAAAAAAAAAATTATTATAATTCAAATGGTTCATAACAGAGGAGAAATATCTGCCATGAGTGTCATGGGACTTTCTTATACGTATTACAGAGATTGAACAGTGTGTGTATTTGCCGTAGGTAACATGGGACTTTCTTATACGTAATACTGAGTGTGAACTGTGTAGGTGAATCTAAATAATTACATAAAAAAATTCTTTCTGGCTAAATCATAAACGTTGGAAAAAAATGTATGGGGAATAAATTATAGATAATAATATACTCGACATTTTTTATCTAAAACATTTTTTTCTTATTTCAAAAATAATTCAAAAATCCAAAAATTTACAAGAGTAAACATCCGTTTTCAGTTATTACGTATAAGAAAGTCCCATGTTACCTACGGCCATGAGTGTCATGGGACTTTCTTATACGTATTACAGAGATTGAACAGTGTGTGTATTTGCCGTAGGTAACATGGGACTTTCTTATACGTAATACTGAGTGTGAACTGTGTAGGTGAATCTAAATAATTACATAAAAAAATTCTTTCTGGCTAAATCATAAACGTTGGAAAAAAATGTATGGGGAATAAATTATAGATAATAATATACTCGACATTTTTTATCTAAAACATTTTTTTCTTATTTCAAAAATAATTCAAAAATCCAAAAATTTACAAGAGTAAACATCCGTTTTCAGTTATTACGTTAAAAAAAATCACTTATTATATAATGGAGAGAATAATATTACCTATATTATTCATTTTGTTTTATTTTGTTAGAAATGTTTTAATAAACAAAGAATCACGTATACAATTTACTGTTAGGTTAGGTTAGGTATAAGAAAGTCCCGTGGTTCCCAAGGCAGATATTTTTATGTATGTTTGAGCAAACAAACATGCGCCGATTTGAACATTTTTTTTGCTTAAACAAGAATACTATCGAGGTAATGCCGAATATTTTTTATCAGAATCTGATTATGCACTTCGAAGATACGCCACTCAAAAGGGGGAAAAAACAACAAAAAAATAAAAAATCCTTTAAACACTAAAAAGTGTATCTAATATTTAAATTTAACAGTTTTTGAAGTCGGTATCGGGCCAATAAATTACTTATTAGGTATGCTTTTTAGTGTTTTATTTTTTTTTAAAGTCGTTTTTTTAAATATTTTATTAAAAATGAATGAATAAGATATTATTGCGTGGAATTTTGTAAATTAAGTTTGTTAAAAAAACAATGACAAAGTTAAAAAAGCATTCTATCACATACTCTTTGAAACAGAATTAGAATTTTGATAACAATAACGAATTCAATATACTTACAAAAATAATTAATATCAATTTTATAATAATTGTGTTGAAAAAGAATTGATCAGGATTTAAAAATATCATGAGGTATTAAGTAAAGCACTCATAGTCAATGGTTAGATTTTATTTTTATAACTTATGAGGTGTGAGCACCCCTGGTTAAGAATCTATGGTTTATAGGGTGTATGTGGAAAAAATGAATAACGCATTTTTGTTCTTGTTGGTAGAGACGTGTAGAAGAATAGAGTATCTGTGGTTGGTTTTTGTTTCCTAGATATGCAAACAGGAAACGTGTTTAAAGAATAACTTTTCCGGTGAAAAGTTATAGAGGATTGTTGTAGTTATGTATGTAATAGTGTCCCAGTTAAATACGAAACGTGGAAAGAATTTTATATACTATTTTGTAAAAACCAATTATTATTGTTATATTTACTAGATGTACCGTAAACCGGGGCTACTTTGACACTGAGGGTTACTTTTACAATTTTGGGGGCCACTTAGACACTAGTAAAAATCATAAGAAATTACATATTATACAATACTAGTCTGAGTTTTATTTAACACCACTTTCACGAATTCACGTCAATCCCTCGACTGTGCATCCTGAAACAGTCACACCCATTTAAAAAAAAAAGTTACTTAAATCATGTAAGAAACGAATAAAAATGATATACCTATACATATAATCAAATTATGTACATATATAAATTATTATATTATTACCCGCTGTTCAGAACTCAAATAAAATGACTACAAAATAAACTTCCATTAAATTTTTTTGAAATAAAAGATGATTTATAGTTCGTTAGTAAATTTTGCCATGGGAGCCACGGGACTTTCTTATACGTAATTCTGACAGTGAACAGTGTACGTGATTCTTAATTTATTAAAACATATTTCTGACAAACTAATAATAGATAGAATAAAATGAATGGGACATTAACTAGAGATAATATTATTTTCTACATTATGTATCAAATTAAATTTTTTGAACGTAATAACTTAAAATGTTTTAGATAAAAATGTCGAAAATGTTATTATCTATGTATAATTTATTCCCTATACATTTTTTCCAACATTTATGATTTAGTTACAAAGATTTTTTTAAAATAATTATTTAGAATCACCCTCACTGTTCACTATCAATATTACCTACGTCTAAGAAAGTCCCGTGGTATTTACGGCAAACACGCACTATTCAATCTCTGTAATACGTATAAGAACATCCCATGACACTCATGGCGGATATATCTTCTCTGTTATGAACCATTTGAATTATAATAATTTTTTTTTTACCTCAGTAAACATCCGTATCAGGTTGAATGATCGTTTTCAAAAATAGGAGGTTTTCTTCCCAGACAAAAATTAATCTTAAATATAAAATATCACCCTTCTACGATTTGTCGTATTTTAGTTACAGCGATTACAGACCGACAGACAGACATACAGACATCATGGCGAAAATAGTTAGAATGGATTCAAGGAAAGTCAAAATGGATAATTCCATGAAAATCCGGATTTCGTCAATATTTCATTTATTATAACAAATGGAAGAAAATTTTAAATACAAAAAATGTGAGGATAGACAAACAGCACATTTTAAAAGTAGTTACATTTATATAGGTGTCCCATAAGTGTGTTACAAATCAAAGTTTTTCTTTTAAATACAAAGTATATTTTTTTAATTGATAATATAATTTAAAAGCATTTATTCTTCTGGATATTTTAATATAAGCATGTGTGGGATTATACTGAGCGATTTTGAAATTATGACCATTTTTGTAAGAAAATTAGGTTATTTTCAACATACATCTTGTAATTTTCTAATTACAAAAAAATTGTTTTCTGCTAAAAATAGTTTTAGCATATGCTCTATTATTGCGATATTACATCAAACATTTACAAAATTGTATTCTTTGTACAGGGTGTATCAAAACTCTGAACTTAATTTTTTTCCAAATTTTCAAATGGAACACCCTATATATTTTCACATTTTCGAATGGCCTATTCAATTCTAAACACATTGTATAAACTATTTTCTATATCTAAATCCAGCCGTTAAAAAGTTATTAATTTAATTTGAATGATATATTGCACCTTCGTATTAACGCCGCTGGTGTGCATTTTGAACAAAGAAATTATCTTTTGTGTATCATTTTGTTTATTTAATTTCTAGATTTTTATGTTGTTAAAGTTTATTAGTTCTAACGAATTGTTTTATGGATTTTAATAAAGTTGTATTGTTTTTACAAAACATGTTAAGATTTTAAAATTCTTCCAAATAATTATTTAAAGGCTAGATTTAGGTATAAAAGATAGTTTATAAAATGTGTTTAGAATTGAATAGGCAATTCGAAAATGTAAAAATATATAGGGTGTACCATTTAAAAATTTTGAAAAAAATTAAGTTTAGAATTTTGATACACTCTGTACAAAGAATACTATTTTGTAAATGTTTGATATACATAATATCGCAATAATAGAGCATATGCCAAAACTATTTTCAGCAGAAAAAAAGTTTTTTTGTTGTAATTAGAAAATTACAGTGTTGAAAATAACCCAATTTTCTTACAAAAATGGTCATTATTTCTAAACCGCTCAGTATAATCCCACACTTGCTTGTATTAATACATCCAAAAGAATAAATGCTTTTAGATTATCAATTAAAAAAATATACTTTGTATTTAAAATAATATAACTTTGATTGGTAACACACTTATGCGACACCCTATATAAATGTAACTATTTTAAAAATATGCTGCTTGTCTATCCTGACAGCTTTTGTACTTAAAGTTTTCTTCTACTTGTTATAATAAATGAAATATTGAACTTTGACACAGTCTTGGGACAGCCTGTATGTATATTTCATATGTGTATAAAAACCAAAAAATATAAAACTATTTCTGACTCTAATTTTTGAAAAACTGAATTATTTTATTATAAATAAAAGCTCTTTTACATAAATAATTTTTATTTGCTACATTCACGACATTAATTTAAATAATACATTAAAACGCTAGAAAATAAGAGACCAACAAGCTTGCGATACGTGTACAGTAATTATGCATAATATCTCGCATACAGCACAGTTTATTATTCCACCCATCGCCTTATTTATGTCCCTTAGCCGGTGTTTAGGTCCACCTGCTACATACCGTCCATCATAGGAGCGAGTGACCGCGTAACCGTTTAGCGACGCCAACATGCTCCCCACCTGATGCTCTGCACTGACCGCATCTTCGCTGTTGCCTCGACCGCGGTGGGCTCCATTAGAGTAGCCGCAAGACGGATACGTCGGCTATTAACATGAATTTGTTGTTAGGAACTTCTTAACTGGTGAATAAAACTACTTATCTGCTTGATAATGTTTGATCCTGTCAATATTTATGAAGGTTTGTGTCAGATTATTGGAAACCAAACTGAATAAAGTAGTTATATGTTAATATAAATTATTATAATTATATATTATATATTATATATATAATATAAAAAATGAATATAATTAAGTAGTTATATGTTTTGCCATAATTTTAATAATTAAATACCACATAGAATTTTTTTCCTACAATAAATACCTACATTGCTGGCTACTGAAAATATTGTAAAAAAACATCTGCCAAGTAAATGCACAGTGCTTCCTCGTGCTAAATTCACCAAAGGTAGTTAATTATTCAACAATTTAAAAAAAAACCGATAGTGTTTAGATACATTGCCTGGAATTGGTTAGGTACCCATTTAATTTTTATACAATTTTACTAAAAAATATTAGTTCGAAATTTTTCTTAAAACGCACCAGAATATTTTTTCGTATATTTTTAATTCTTTGACAAATGTCAAAATGATTTAATATGTCCAAGCAAATATCAATTTAGAAAGACAAAACACGAATTTTTAAAATAAATTGAGATAAATCTTCGTAAGGGAATATTTTACAACAAATGTTGTAGACCCATATTATAGGAAATTTAATGCTCTACAAAAAATATTCTATAAAATTTTCACGTAATATGTGTCGTTCTTGAGATATCTTAAAAAATAAATATTTTGGGATATCACCTTATTGTGGTTAAGGTGTATATTTTTAGTTTAAATTAGTTTTTTAATGTTCCTTAGGTTCAAATGTATCAAGTCTTGTCAAAATTAGTGAGATATTACTCGTAACGTTTACTTTTTAGACGATAATAATTACAATGTTTCGAATATTTCCAAAACCCCTAATCCGATTAACACCAAAATCAATAATTCTGAAGTACTTACTGAGACAAACATTTTCCCCAAAAATAATTCAGATCGGTGCATTTTTACAGTACTTATCGTGAACGAAAGAAAATTCTACATCCAGACACATGCATAACCGCCATGCGGAAATTAACTTTTCTTTAAGTTTTGAAGGTAGTACAATCAGAATCTGTTCTTATCTCGGACACGGTTTTTCGACGGTATTACAATACTTCCATTTCTTTCGGAACATAGAAGAAAAATAGTAAATAAAAAGACAAAACGTAATCCTAGCGTGTGACATGCAAATTTGTTTTTGTAATTTTATTTTGCACTATCTTTATAGCCACAGTGACAACTTTTAAATCGTTTAACTTTAAAATTCCAAAATAAGTAGTTAGATTTAAATTTTATTATAAATATTTTAGTCTGATAGAAATATTATGTATGTATGTACTTATTATTATATAATTTGTTTTGCAACATTGATTTTTGAATGGTTGATAAACTTATAAGTTTCTATGAATATATTTTATATTAAAAGTATATATTTTGTACTGAATTTAAAAAATAATGTATGTATAGGCTTAAGAGTCCTATACACTTTTTGGTAAATATTTTAATTTTAACATTAAAATAAGAAATGTAAATAATGTAATTTGTTTGAAACTTTTTAAAATAATACCTTTTGCATTAAAGCTTACTATTAGCATGGATTCAAAATAAATATTTCTAAATGATTAAAAGCCAAATTAAACAGTTAATAATAAAGCATTTAAAAAATAATAAAATGCATTCAGTACAAACAAGTAAATCAACCCACACCATTAAAAACGAGCAATTTAGAATCGGCGGCAATAAATTTGAAAATTTTCATTCTAAATCCGAAATATCGTATAAATTTACTGACAGTCTCACATTATAAAAATATCCAAGCATGCTACGTCTATATTTTACATAACGGCAGTTAAAAATACATTAATACCGATATTGCGAGGATGCTAAAAATTCATTACAAAACAAAACACAGCTACGAAATACGCTTCTATATATCAAGTGAGTCATACAGATCAGATGGTACACAAATATATTTAGAAATAAAGCTTAATATTCAGATAAATTTCCGAGCCAACGTTGAACAAACGGACTGCAATAATTAATCAGCGAGCTATATGAAGCAATTAAGCTCCTTTAATTGTTCTCGTACGATGTTTTATGGCCCTGTTTGGGTACACATAACGGCGAGACGTGCGATCATCCTGGACCGTATTTCTCTTTCGACCATAAGAACCGACTGTTACCGCGCCACGCTGGACGGGGGCCGCAATTACACCGCGCGCATCTGCCCGAGCCGATAGCTGTTTTATATTCCTACACTTTACACATTACATTATGTTTTATGTGCCATCGACGCGATTGTTGACTTTCATATTTGTATCATGCATAAAGACAAAATATATATCTTCCTACCTTGTCTACATATAGTACATACAGTATTGGTTTTATACTGTACTGATATTTGAATTTAAAATTTATTTACATAATTCGAAAAATATAAAAAAAAATAATAATTTAATTTGGTAACGAGGCTTTGGTGGGACTACCGACTAAAGTCAGCAATATCATTTTAAATTTTGGAATAATAAGGAGGGGCGTCATAGATTTTTTTTCATATCTAGGCATGTGGGATGTCAAAAAGTACATCTCAATTAGTATAGTAGAATATGTACAATTGTACATATTTATTATTTTTTTCTAACTCAAAAATGGCGCTTGTAGGGGGCTAAAAGCACTGTTTTATATTGTCCCCCACCCTGTAACTTTGTATCTACTGGCTCAAAAAATCTGAAAAAATTCGGTAACGAGGCTTTGGTGGGACTACCAACGACAAATACTAAAGTCAACAAAATTATTTTAGATTTTGGAATTATAGGGAGGGGTGTCATAGAATTTTTTATTTTTATTTTCATGTCTAGGCATGTGGGGGTGAAAATGTACATCTCAATTAGTATAATATGACCATATTTTTTTTAGCAAAGTTAAGAATCAGTTTGTAAAAAAATGATAGTAGCAGCGCCTTAAATATTATAAAAAAGCTGGCAGCATATACATATATTTATTATTAAAAATTTGAATATTCTTTTGGTCAATTTCAATATGCATATATTTGTATACATATTTTATATTATTTGTTCCCATTAACTATTATATACAGGGTGGTCAGGTTTGAGACACAGATATTTTAAGAGCTAATTCCTTGGCTCATTGTGAGTAAAAAATTATACGGGAAGGTGGGGTTTATCTTCAACACCCTCTGAGCTACAGAGTGTTTAAAAACTTCATTCAGAGTAGTACTTACAAACAAAGATTATCTCATAACTTTCAAAGTAACGTAGCTAGAGCAACCACAATGAGTCAGTTCCATTGGTAATTAACTAACGTATTTTTTTAGTATTAGCGTTATTGTTAGCCGTGTTTCCAGTTCAGAGTTATTGTTCGTCAAAGTAAAAAAAATATGTTTATTTTTTGAAAATTTTTATGAAAATGTCATTTCCCCCCAAAAGTACCTATAATATGTGGTATTTTTGATCATTATTTTGGTGTGTCATAATGTTACCTACAAATTCACTATACCAAGTTTGGACCTGGGTCTTACAGTTTTCCAGTTATAAATTTATCTAAATAATACCCAAAGTGACTATTTTGCTACCTACCCTATTAAATGAGGTAAATGAGGTATCATGAAAAAATAAATATTTTGGGATGTCACCCTTCCTCCTTACACACGATTTTGATGATTTTGAAATGGAACCGTCCTCAAGTCAAAACCAACTGTCCAACCAAGTTTTATTTATATCGTTTCAGTGGTTCATGAGTGTGACAAGGATTCATAGTACAGATACACATACACACAGACAGACAGATACGGAACGAAAAGTGTTTGCCTTAACCTGAAACGTCTCATTTTAAAACGATCACAAAGCTTCTCGTATCTTCGATATTGCGAGGAAACAAAATGTTCTTATAATACATAAAGTTATTGATTATATTTAAATGTATACTAATTTATTAGGGGGAAAGGGGAGGCGCAATTTTACTTCACTAAATTGACGTCCACCATTGATTTTTATCTGAAACGTCAAGTATAAAATACACAATATACTACCTGTATATGTATATTTTTACTTTATAATAAAATTATGAAAAATTTGTGTATAAAATGACTGTGATGAACGCCAAATGGAAATTACATTTCCGACATAAACGTTTTAGTTGATTGAATAACAATTAAAATTTTCAATATGCTGGTAAACTGGTCTTAGTAACCGGGGCTTTCATTTTTTTATTCAATTAATATTTTATAAAAGACTTGACATCGTAGAAACAAGAGCTTTCAATCTTGCAGTTCGCGTCAATAACAGGCGATGACTTCAAATGAACTGGGTGGTTCTACGTAAAATGTGATACAGATCGTACTTTTGTAAAAATATACTAGGTATCAACATTCTATTTTCTACTTACCGAAGATTAAAAGTTTTGATTTAACAATTAAGTTATGATATTTGATAATCGGTTTAATATTAATAAAAGTTATCGATTTTTTTATTGATCAGTACAGGGTCGATTACATTGAGCAAGTTTACAAGCTAACAAGCCAGCTTGTTACAAGCTGGCTTGTTAGCTTGTAAGATAGTGATGACACAAAACTTTCCACTCGCTCAGTAGCCAACTAGCTAGCGAGTAAACCACGTGTTATGAATACATTTTATAGACACTGAAACCAGGAATCACCGAGATACTAGTAGCTAGCGAACTAGCTACTATGATGACACACGGCTAGTTTACAAACTAAGAAACTAACAAGCCTACAAACCAGCGAGTAAAGTAGCCCGGCTTTCAACTTTTGTAGCAGATTGTTTACAAGCAGCTTGTTAGCTTGTGAACATGATTACACTGAGCGAGTTTACAAGCTGGCTTGTTAGCTTGTAAACTCGCTCAATGTAATCGACGCTTAAAGTATGATAAAAATTGAAGGACCCGGTAACCCCATGCACCCTGGACTAAATAATTATTTGTTGATATTGAAAATCGATAATACTTATGAATACTAAATTGATTATTAAACTTCATTACTGTATTGATTATCCTGATATAAAATAAAAACTAATTATTTTTGAGGGGCTGTAACTCCCTCAAAAAGAATTTTCGGACACATGGTCATATGAAATTTTTTGTTTAAAATAACAACCTTAATCCAAAGTTTTTTATATTCGTTTCGAATCGCCTGTATAATAATATCAAATTGGTTTTGTATACATTATATTATTATGTAGAGAAATGTATTATTGCGCCTAAAATTATTAACATCTGTTTTTATATTATTATTATATCAGGGGCAGCCAACTAAATTAGTGATTTGATCTTTTTTCTTTAATGTTGTTTATTTATTTTTAAATACAGATTTTTATTTCAAATTCATTACGTAGATAAATAAAATGAGAAGTTTACTATTTTGGATAAATGTTATGTCATTTTTAGGGTTCCTTAGAAAACTAGGAACTCTTATCGTTTTGCTGTGTCCGTCTGTCCGTTTATATTAAAGATTAAGATGAAATTTGGTATACGGACGTAGACTGATAACCCAAAAACAGGTATGATGAAATTTTTTAAAATTTTTTGAACCCCCTCCCAATAGACTAAAAAGTAAAAATTCAAAATTTTACTTTACTTATCCCATTGAGTGGAGTGTCCTTAGATAGATCTCCTAAAATTCAACAAAAAATGTCAAATGACCTTTTGATTTTATCCTTTCAGTCATATATTTGCTTTTCAATGTCATCGTCAGAGCGCCCACTCTCTCCTTCTAGTTTCTAAACTATCGATTTAAAAAATCTGAAAAAAATCCAAAATGTAGCTTTTAATTAGTACTTTTACGAAAAATTATAACGAACACTGTTAAACATTTTTTGGATCCCCTTCCCATGGACTGAAAAGCGTACTTATTTTATTATTTTTTCATTTACCCCATTTATTGGGGTGTTTTTAGATAGGCACCCTAAAATACAACAGTCACGATATATTTGGTTTTCAATGTTGTAATCAGAAAAATTTGAGAAAATTTCAGAATATAGTTTTTAATTAGTACTTTCAATGAAAATTATAACGAACATTATAGTAGAAATAGTTTATGAAACATTTTGGAATAATTCTTTTTTATAAATCATAGTGAGAATGACTACGAAACCCTGTCATGTGCGTGCCCAACACGCACTTGGCTGTTTTATTTTATACTTCAGGTAATGTTTCGTCCAATAATGTAATGAAAATCATAAAAAACAGCAAGTAATCAAAATAATTAACTGTCAATTTTATTATAAGAAAATAGCATCTTTTATTATATTAAGTGTTAAAAAGAACTGAAATAAGGGGAAGATAAAAGTTGAACGAAGTATAATTAATCAAAAAATATATAATAAAGTAAGTCGAGTGAGTGAAGGAAATTTCGTGAGACAGCTATCCATCAAAACGTCAGAGTTAGAGTACGTTAGCCCGTGAGTTATATTACATACACGTCAAAATGACGTACGAAAAAAGAAGTAAACGTTAATATAGTGGACTGTAGATGTGATGAATCGAGTGCATGCTGGATAAAAAATAAAAATAAAAAGTTACTTGCGACCGTGACAGGACTCGAACCTGCAATCTTCGGATCCGAAGTCCGACGCCTTATCCATTAGGCCACACGGTCCTTACGGCCTTGGATGTTATGTAGGGATATAATGTACCGAAAAAAGGATAATTTTATCAATGAACTGATTTCCCGGAATTCTGTTATAAATTTTGAATGGGTATTAGATTTTACTCAAGTTATTTTTTAATAGTATTTTTAATGAATGACATTTTTCTTGTAAATTGTTAAAAATAATAATGAATAAATTGGAGAATAGATTTAAAAATTTTTAATAAGCATTAAATAATATTTTATTTTTATAATTTATTTTATAAAATGCATAAATGTGCTTAATTAAATTAATATTATTTTCTGTTTTAAAAATTTGGTGTAATTTTATGAAATGTTATGTTATATCATATAACATAAATATGTAAGAATATTTTTGTTTGATGGCTTAGCTTTTCATACACCTCCTTCGTGGCTGATTTTTATTTAGTGTGTTAGTGAGAGAATACATATGTGTGTTAGGGAGCACAAGGACACAAGATGGAATGGGAAGTTGCTGATGGGTCAATCATAGCTTTTATTAAATAAATGTTTTTTGTTACTTGCTGTAAATTTTATATTAGAAAATACATTTTTTTGAGGAACACTTTCGAATACAAAAAAATCACCAATTACATTACTCTAAAATCAATAACGTTTGTATAAGGTAACATTAAAACTCTTAATATCTCAGCTTGGCGCGATCCTACAGACTCAAACTTTTTAAAAATATAGCTTACACCATTATCTTTAAGACCGTCATGACCCCTTTCCCCTTTTATAAACAAATTATATTTGGTAAATTAACAAATAAGTTGAATAATTAAGGCCAATTTATTAATGTTTTAATTGAAATCATACTTACGCCGAACAAAATGTAAGAAACTGCATTTGTGTTATGAAATGATTGTTTTTTGTGTTAATAAAATGTTAATAATTATATTTATGTTTCATTTTTTAAACAAAAATAACGTACTTATATTATTTATGAATTTCTTAGTAGAGAGTAATAATAAAATTTTTAAATTCTGGAAAAATCAGTGATTCATGGCCGGAATTCCGGTACACCTCTAATTAAAAATTTTATCAAAATATTAATAGTCCTTTTTAGCTTTCCGTAGAAAACTAGGAAACTTTATAGTTTCGCCATGTCCGTCCTCAAAAATTTTAAGCCGATTAAGATGAAATTTGGTATTCGGACGAAGACTGAGAACACAAAAACAGAAATGATAAGATTAAAAAAAATTTTTTTTGAACCCGCTTTCCATAGATTGAAAAGTGAACTCACATTTTTTTTCACATACCCCATTATGTGGGGTATCATTATTTAGAACTCCTAAAATGCAATAAAAAATGTTATATGACATTTTGATTTTAACCCTTCAGTTACGATATATTTGCGTTCAAAGTCGTGATCAGAGAGTCCCCCCCCCCCCCTCTTAATTTCTAAACAATATATTCAAAAAATTTGAAAAAAATCGAGAATGTAACTTTTAATTAGTACTTCCACTGAAAATTATAATGAACACTGTCAAAATTATTCTGGACCCCCCTCCCATAGACTGAAAAGTGAACTCACATTTTTTTTTCACTTACCCCATTGAGTGGGTTGTCATTAGATAGGTCTCCTAAAATGCAACAAAAGATGTTTACGACCTTTTGATTTTAACCCTTCAGTCACGATATATTTGCATTTAAATGTCGTTATCAGAGCGTCCCCTCCCCCCTTCTACTTTATAAACTATCGATGCAAAAAATCTAAAAAAAATCCAGAATGTAGCTTTTAGTTAGTACTTTCAATGAAAATTATAACGAACACTGTAGCTATAAATAGTTTATAAAAAAAATTGAAATAACTCTTGTTTATAAATCGTAATGACTACGGAAATCTATCATGTGCGTGCTGAACACGCACTTGGCCGTTTTATTTGTTATAACATCCATAACTTCTTGTAACAAGTTCGTAGAACATCGATTAAGTTGCACTGATCTAGAATCTAGAACAGAAGTTCTCTAACTTATATGGATCGGGACACACTTTTAAAAATGGTAACTTTTCGCGACCCATTCGACTTGTGAGAGAAACGGTAAAGGTCGTTTTATGTTTTTTCAGTTTTTTGTTTAATACCTTTAATTCTGTTAATAAAATAAATAAATTTTGATGAAACACTTTTTTTTAAATAAAAACTACGAGACATGACGGCAGATGTATGGATACAATTTAAAATTTATTTTTTAGGGAATATTACGTCCTTAATACTCACATCTATATTATAGTTACTTATTCGTAATCAACAAATATTAAAATGACTCTTCTAACGTTTAAAAAAATTTAAAAAATGTGAATTAGAAATTTTCATGTGAATATCCCGAAATTTCCCCAATGTGTGTTTCTTGGTGTGTAATATTTTTAAATTTTTCTCACGACCCACACTTTGAGAACCTCTGATCTATAATATTCTTATACATTAAAGAAATATTTGACCAACCATAAAAATTTACAAAAAACAACAGTATTACATAAAATATTTCAATCTATTTCATTTCACTGTAATAGCGTAAGACTGTTGTTTTTAATAATAATAATTAAAGGAATCCAGTTTGCTTTGGCAATTAATACAACACGCGTCGCGACGGAGAACTGCTGCCGTCTGTACCATGGTGGTTATTACGTGAACCTGTGCGCGAAACTAGGTACTATAGACTTACCCCATATCATGGCGGGTTATTCAAACGATGTGTAAAATGTTCTTTGTTAGATTTTGTTTTTTTGATCATTGGATTTTAAGTATCAACTACACAGTTTCAATATAATGTTTTTGCTTATCTAACAATAAATATAGTTAATCCGTATGACTCGGTATGACTTTTAAAATGAGTCAATAGGATGGATAAATATTTTACATTATTTAAGGAATATTTTCAAAATAATTTATATCTATATTTTTTAAATATTTAATTATTTTTATGTACATTTTATAGGTGCATATTAAGATTTCTTACTGACAAATTATATTTTCCTGATATTGATAATTTAATAGAGGCCTATTACTTTCTAAAAAAACTGACCACTTTTCTTATTGGTTTAAATGATCTAACTATTAAGAATGATGTAGAAAAGGTCTTATGTGAGGGAAAATTTTTTAAATGGTCCAAATAGTTAATTTTCCGAATGAAGTCAGTGCCGTTTTGGTGTTAATTCGAATGCGCTTTTCTCGCCATTTTTTTGAGTTGGCTGTACTCCTAGCGCCTTCAGTTTTTAACGGATTGACTTGAAATTTCAGCTGTAACTTCACAATAACATTTTCTAATGAACGGCGGACTTTTTCGATTGGTTTAGTGTAACTGATTTTATACCTGATTTTTGACAGAAAAATCGTTCAAAAAGACGTTATTTTTTTTAAATACTTTAAATACCTAGTACAATTAGTACTTTCATCAACAAAACTCTTAATCTACATTTTGACGTGAATAACGTCTAATGTTTTACTCCATTTCAGAAACTTGATGTAACGCGTTGAGATCAGTTTGCGCGCTAGCGAAAAATTATAATCAATGTATCTCGATACTCAGAGCAGTTACCACGCGAGTTTTGCTCTCAAATTATAGATCTCGATTAGATCTTCGTGATACAAGTACAAATCAAAACAATTAAATAGTTTTAATGAGTGAAAAATTGCATTCTATAAAAAATAAAAATAAAATTTATTAAATTTCGCATTTTCAGGATTTTACTTGTAAATATTACATATTTAATTGAATTGATTAATGTTTTTTAAACTGAATAAAAAAATAAAAAAAATTAATTTCGTATTTCCATAATTTTCCAAGTAAATATGAATTAATTGTTTTTTATGTTCGTACAAATCATAAGAAATAAAAACTATATTATACAATACTAGTCTAAGTTTTATTTAACCCCACTGCTACGTATTCACTTCATTACCTTGACTGTGCATCCCAACACAGTCACACCCATTTTTTTGGTTATTTTTAACAAACTTCGCATTGAAATACTTAATTTGATCCCGCTAAATATCCAACCGACTCTGTCTATGCAAAAACAAGATGAAATTACGTTATAATCGTATTAAATAATTTCATGAAATATTTATCGGAATAAAAGCACAAGTTAGTATCGTGACAGTATTTATTAAATGTCCACTACACAATAAAGACCATAATAACATCGTATATCGTATTGTGCTGGGATCATGTAAAGTATAAAGGCGTGAACTGGCCACGTTGCTCGATACTTACTCTTTATATTGGGGATTACGCGAAACCCCGAGTTTAGTGAATGTTGTAGCCGTGGTATAAACTCTCTACGACTCGCACAATGTAGGTAAGTGTTTTGTGACCTTTACTGATGCTGTTACTGTTTTGTTATTGCAAATGGAAAATGCAGCTGAGGTATACTTAACATCAGATATATAGATGTGTGTTTTTCTTGTTGTAAATATGATGCGAATTTGAAACTACAGCAAGTATTATGCCTAAATTAGCCCTTATAAAAATGAAAACTTTAAGATACATAATTATCATATGTCTTGGCGAATGAGCTCTTTAAAATATTAGGATTTTAGGTTTTTGTTTTCATTGAAGATAAAAACCGACAAAATTGGAGTTAGTTATTTTGATTAAAGACTTTTTATTAATCTATGTATTTATGTAATTGTTAAACGGTTTTTTTAGTATAAAAGGAGGTGAATGAATCTTATATATCATGATTGTATGTTGCCGTTAAGGCAGGTAAAATAAAGTTAACCAACACACATGAGTTCCCCTCTCGCTGTTATTTACCCTCGCATCGTTCAACAGCATAGCAATACTCCTAGCGCCACCAAGCGGCAAAAATAAATAATTTTGGGTTTCTGTTAAATGTAGAGAGTGCAAAATCAATTGGCACTGTTTTTATTTGGAAATTTGTATTGTAAAAGCAGGTTAGATTAGTTTAAAAAAATCATGTGTGTATGTTGCCGTTAAGGCAGATAAAATATTGCTCGAATTTCGACTATAGGCGATACTAGTTTTCTATTTTTTTTATTTATCAAATTGTCAATTTTTAATCGAAACCGTCGACGACATTTATAAATATTTTTATATTGTTTGTCTCGTCTCGGCAAAATTTCAGAGGATGTCGTTTGTTTTAACTGTAGACGAGATCGATATCGTCTACAATTAAAACGGTGAAACTTGCAATTAAAGATGACAAAGTAAAACTAAAGTTTTAGAGTAGATTTAATACAAAAAATAACGTTTCATTCGTACTTATACTATCACTCTCAAAATGTTATAAAGTTAAAATTTCGGTAATAAATATCAATTCTAATTAACACAAAATTAAAGTTTATAATTAAATACATGGTTAAATATTCCACACAGAACTTCTAATAAACAAAAGAAATTATACACCCCAGTATAAATTCAATTTAAATCCGCCTCATAATTTTTATCATACCTTGTAAGCACCGTACATAGAAGTATCATACGTACGTACCTACTACATATTCAGAATTTCTATAGGCGTTGGACATTCTAATATAATATTACGTTACAGAATAATAATTGGTATCGGCCATCCTCTCGCGATTTAATCCCGCCAGGGATGGAGGGGGGGTGGTCACGGTAGGGTGTGTGTGTGTGTGTTTGTCTGTATGTGGATGGGTGAGAGATACAACACGTACCCTGAGAGCCACAGCTTTTTAGAGCGCGTCGAGAAGAATGGGATCGGGGATTTAGCAATGTAGAGGATATTCTGATGTGGCTTTCTGAATCTTATGAATATGACACGTATGATTTTGTTATATAGAAGATAACAATATTAAGGAACAGTTTAGAATTATTTTTACATTTTAATAGATACATGAAATGTTCTGTACAATAAAAATATAGTAATCATGAAAAACACACTTCATGTCCATGACCTCTGTCTGTCCTAATTTGCACTTTCTATTTTTGAACTGAAAAAGATTTTTTCCTTTCGTGAATTTTTGAAAAATTGTGTATTTTTTTTAGAAAAAAATGCGTAACAAAAAAAATGATTTGTATAAAAGTAGCAGAGATTATAATTACGTACCTATAAAATTTCCAGAATTTAAGAAAAAAATGGGTAGTAAAAAAAAATGCTTTAAATACAAGTTGTAGATATAGTCTAGGCTCTCTAGGCTAAAAAGTACCTAAAATAGGAATTTTTGGGTAGAGTTTTGCTACTCACTGGATTTTTTACAAATGTGGTGTAGAATATCATAAGATTGCTTTGATTTTGGTTGTCCGCGTCATGGGTAAACCATGGATCAATTGCAGAATTCTTCAGATTTTTCTGATTTTTACTAAATAAAAATACAAAAAAAGTTTCAAATAAAAGTTATTCGCTATAAAATTTTCTACAACCATCATTAAAAAAAAATTATTTATTTATCCGCTACACTGAAAAAATGGCTGAACACACTTTTTAAAACTGTAATAACTAATAAAGTTTAACGTTTTTTAAGTTGATAGTTGATACCACTGGAAAATAAACATTTTGTAGTACAGAACATTCACTGAAAATTAGAACCTGATATCTTCATTTGTTTTTGTTTTATTAAATTGTTAATATTGAAAACATGCTTGTCTTTGATTAACAATAAAAGTTTTTGTAAAACTATTTATATGTATGTGTTCCAAAAGATTTATATATAATCGATTTTCGACATAAAAAGTCAACAATTCAATTCTTTGAAAAATTATATAATGAAGTTTTTTTGTTTTTTTGTTTTTTTTTAGTATAAACCAATTCAATATGTCTAGTGATTTATTAAAAACATTATTTTTGGCACTTACTACTTACTTTTTCTATTATTATTCTTTATTTGTAATATCATCAGATTTGATATAAGTGTTCAATCTAAACCAATAAAAAAATCAATAATTTTTATTAACAATACCTACCTTTTTTATATTTCTTGTATTTATAAAATTAGGGCTGCACGATGAAACGAGACATTTCTCGAGAAGAGACTGCCCTAATTTTTGATGAGATAAGACCTAGATGATATCAACTTTTAATAGACTATCAAAATTTAGTAAAAATACAGTATTAAATACTATAACTGAAAAATGTATTTTCAGTCCTTTAAAATTATTCGTTAGTCCGCAGCCAGTATATACGTCACAAATCACTTTTACTGGCACCTAGTGTAACGCTAATGCCACAAAATGTCTCAGATCCTCTATATATTGCTGTTGACCGGCCGATTTAATAACCAAAGAGCGCCGAGGATTCTTTACACCCAAACCGCACCGTTATAAATTATGTTGCAATGGCCGAGCGCTTGCGATGTTGACTAATTAAACAAAGCAATACATTGGATTTGATATTTCTGAAGGGAGATTATACACGGTCTTGATGTTTTTGTGCTATCACCATGTTTAATCTCTTACACACAGTCTTGTTATTCGCTTGATTTATGTTTGTGATTATTGCATACTGGCGCTTCTTGCTTTGTAATTATTTTTATATATGTGTATGTGAGGGTAGCTGGAAAGGTTGCAGATATTGTTTTTCGATGTAAGTTTATAAATAGGTATGTACTGCATGAAAAATAAAAACGACGAACTTTTCTAATAAATATAATAATAATAAACAAATATTGGGATGTTTTTTTTTTGGATTTATTTAATTAAGCACATTTATTTGGTTTATTTTAAACTAACTGGGCCCGCGCGGCTTTGCTCGCGTAGACTACGGAATGATTGTTTAGGATTTTTGAAAAATATAGTTGAATTAATTAAGTACAAACACAATTAGTTATTATTGTATAATAACATATCAACACCTAAATTACTTAACAAAAACGAATCAGAAGAAAAAAGTACAAAAAATTTGTGTTCTGTTTAAATTTAAATGTTACTTAATTATTGAAAACATAATAAACTCAGACGATCAGCCGAGGGAATCCGAATATCTACCGAATGTAACTGAATTCAGTCTGTTGTACCTCGCTTCGATGTAGCACGACTCCATACATTTAATATGTTACCGTATATAAATTTATTTTAAGATATTTCCTAAACTATACGACCATATTGGATGCTGCAAAGGGGAAATTATATCTGCATTTTAAGTACTTATGACGATGAACTCATTTATTTCGATAAGGATTAATGTTTTGCAGGTCATAAGTCCATGTAAACAGAACCCAAATATTTTATGTTTTCTTTGTAACATAAAAGCAGTTATTGTGGCTTAAATATAAAAGTTAGACATACATGTATGGTGTTGCTAACTTTATTGTAGATCTTTTGATTCTACACAATTCTTTAATACATTATTTTGTTCAATATTGAACGGTTTAGGCAGCGTATTGCAAAATAGCACGCCGATGGCAAAATTTTTTCCGACTTGATTTACTATTATCGTCACTGCTTAGTTGTTATGTTACCTAACGTAACAAAATATAGCCTATAACCTGGCCAGAGAATGTACCTATGAATTAAAAAAGAAACCACGTAAATCGGATAACTGGTTCTCGAGTAATAAGCGTACTAACGGACATACAGACAGACAGACCGAGAGACGTTGAGCTTTATATATATTAAGGATTATTAGATGTAAGAGACCTCTATAAATTACGTCACACAAATTAAATGGTTTTTGACCCCCGGCCATTCGCGTGACCCCCCACTGTTGTAACATCACACAAGTTTCGTAACAATTATAATTATTAGGTACTCAAAATCAACGAAAAAAAAACAACAAAAGAAATATTCTTTCATTGTCCTGTTAATATTATTTTTATTTATATAAAATTTCTTCGTTTATTAATAACAACTATATGAAATTTTACCAAGCACGATTTTTTCAATAACTCTTCACCGGTCTCGAGTTTCTAACAACACAGTAATTTTTTCTCAAATTTTTGCTCTAAGAATTCATATAAAATTGATTTTTTTGATTTTTTGATGTGACGTCACGAAGCTTGTGACTCCTGCCTCCCTTGTCACTCTTTATGACATGGTGTGACGTAATTTATGGATGACCCCTAACTTAACTTGTCGATCATTCAGAAGTAAAAGTGATTTACATCACAGAACAAACTATTCTGTATGAGGTTAAATAAAAGGATAAAGTATGATTTGTTATTAAATAAAAGTCTAGTAAGCCTATAAATTATTTAATTTCTTTTTTTGAATAACTTATTAATTGATTGTGCCTTTGTAGCTAAAACGGTTAAAGAAAATTTCTATTATGGTATACATACATATTGTGTGATTTGAGTATTAAAGATTATTTTATTTTTAACACCATTTTGTTTACTCGCAATATCGAAGATACGAGAAGCTTAGTGATCGTTTTAGAATGAGAAAAAAAAATGTTCTCCGGTTTCAAAATTTTAAATTTATCTTTCCGTTTCACGTCAAGACAAACACTTTTCGTTCCGTGTCTGTCTGTCTGTCCGTCCGTCCGTCTGTCCCCTGAATCCTTGTCACACGCATAACTTATGAAACACTGAACTGATATTATTGAAACTTGGTCGAATGGTTAGGCCTGGCTTGAGGACGGTCCCATTTCAAAATCATCAAAATAATATTTATTTTTTCAAAATATCTCAAGAACGACATATGTTACGTGAAAATTTTATAGAATATTTTTTGTAGAGAATTACATTTCCTATAATATGGGTCTACAACTTTTGTTGTAAAATATTCCCTTACAAAGATTTATCTCAATTTATTTTAAAAATTCGTGTTTTATTTTTCTAAATTGATATTTGCTTGGATATATTAAATGTCATTTTGAGGTGCGTTTTAAGAAAAATTTCGAACTAATATTTTTTAGTGAAATTGTATAAAAATTAAACGGTTAACCAATTCCATGCAATTTATATAAACACTATCGGTTTTTATTTAAATTGTTGAATAATTAACTACCTTTGGTGAATGTAGCACGAGGAAGCACTGTGCATTTACTTAGCAGATGTTTTTTCTTTATACTATGGAAATTATTTCACAGGTATTATTAATTGGAAAAATATTAATATTTTAATCACTGAAAAGTGGTGCAAAAATGGGGTCTAGAAAATTAACTAAACAATTAAGATAAACAATTAAAATGTAAACTCTGAATCATTTTTCTACGTGCGCCGCTGTAAAAGCACATCATTTTTTGATAAAGTAGTGTACTAGGTAGTACATTATAAATATACGATCATTTTAGGATACATCTGATTGTCGTATACAATTATTTCTTACATTTTAACATCAACTGGAAATAATATTCTCTTACAAACATCCTTATTTCAAATGAAATATGAAACAAACATTACCATAAACTATAACAACTGAGCTTTCCGCTAAATAACGTCGCACGTACATACTTTAGTCAAAACAAATAATATACAACAGAGTATCGTCTTTTATTTCACTGCTAATTTGAAATGAAATAAGATTAATCAATATGCAAAATAATGTCGTAGAATAAATGAGATATGCTGTTGTACGTGACACCAGATTTAAATGTGAGCATTGTCCCCAAAGCCTTATCACAACTCATCCTGGCGACGCAGTCAAGGACTCTCTGTGTGCAGGATCTGGCGCCACGGACTTGATATATGATTGAATACGTTTTGTCTACAAGAAAGAATTACAACGTCGATTAAAAATTCACAATGGTCGCTTCGTCTTATGTGAATAACTTGAATGCTTGTAATATATGATACGTTCGGATGCCAAAGTGAGTAACTACAAAAGAAAGAGTGGGGATAAATGATGTTTTTATTATTCAAATGTTTTTATTGGAATTTAAATATGAAATTAATGATAAAGTTGTCAATGTGTGATATTATTTCAATAGAGAAGTGTTATTCTCAATTATTTGTTCTTTTTAAACGATTACTGGATGGGCATTTAAGAAACTCGATGTAACGCGCAAATATCAGTTTTGCGTGCCAGCGTAAAAAAAATAGTATATCTCAACACTCACTCAGAGCAGCTATCAAGCGAGTGTTAATCTCAAAATATAAAACTCGATTAGATCTACGAGGTACAAGTAAAAATAAAAGAAAACATTTAATCGGTTTTAATGAGTGAAAAACTTCATTTTGTAAAAACAACAGAAAAAAATAAAATTTAAATTTAAATGAATTGAAACAAATAAATGAATTGAATTGAAACAAAATAACAGTATTAATAAACTGTTATTTTGTCTCAATATTTTAATGACTAGATTCTCTACGACCTAAAGTTTTAAATTTTTTGATTTAAGTTTTTTAAATTGAATAAAAAAATTAAAAATAAATTTCGTATTTCCACAATTTTGTTTGTAAATATTAATTAATTGTTTTTATGTTCGTACAAATAATAAGAAATAACTATATTATACAATACTAGTCTGAGTTTTATTTAACCCCATTTCTACGTATTCACGTAACAAAATAAAAAATTCTATGACGCCCCTCCCTTTAATTCCAAAATTTAAAATTATATTGTTGACTTTAGTATTTGTCGTTGGTAGTCCCACCAAAGCCTCGTTACCAATTTTTTTTCAGATTTTTTGAACCAGTAGTTACAAAGATATAGGTGCGGTGGGGACAATGTAAGCAATGCTTTAGCCCTTTTCAGGCGCCATTTTTTAGTTAGAAAAAAAATGAAAATATGGTCATGTTCTACTAATTGAGATGTACATTTTGACATCCTACATGCCTAAATATGAAAATAAAAATTAAAAATTCTATTACACCCCTCCCTACTCTAGAGGGTATCATTCGACATGTTCAGTAAAAAATTTCAAATTTCTAGCTTATATAGTTTACGAGCTATTTAGCTTTGAGTGAAAGGGACGGACGTACGGAGAGACGGACGACAAAGTGAGATTAATAGGGTTTCTTCGGAACCCTAAAAATGTGCTTCTGTACGGATCTTTGATGCAAGCAGTATCTGCTACCATTTTTTTAACAAATAAATACATAATAGAGTAGTGGTTTAACATAATATTTTAAGAGTAATAACAATAAATACCTAAATAAAAAAATCCTTCAAATGTATGTAAAATCACGAATCTGATGAATGTCGGTCCATGAATTCAATTTGCTTAAGAGAAGTTTAACATAAATAACAAAAAAAACACTACATCAAATGAAAAAATCTGAAGAAAAACTATAAAAAATTATGAGTAATGTGAAAATAAAAAAACTCCCTCAAAATAATGTGATATATTTATGGTATTATGAAATAGTTAAATCTTACAAAATATTATGTACATGTACACATATTTTTTCTTAAAAAACAGATTTTGCTGAATACTAGGTATTTATTCTTTAACAAAGTTTTGTTGGTATACCTAGTACTTACTGCTTCTGCAATATAGAAATTTAATAATTACTATAATATTCAGTATTTAATATTATAAATTAACTAAATAGTTTTACAAGACTAATCAGTTATGTATCTACGGCCCACAGGTTCGGTCCTAGCTACGACATTTCGTCTAAAAAATATATAAAAAAATATTATTTTCCATTTTTTTTAAAATAGATTTTAATATGAAAAATTTCAGTGGAAATTGTCAGGAAACTCTTATACGATATTTAGATGATATTAATATAGGTACCTATTAAATATGTGCCCTCATTAATCCGATTGGCATCCAAATAAATACGTCTTGAATTTTGAGACGAACATTTTGCAAACATAAATTTCAAATCGGTGCATTTTAACAGAAGTTATCGCGAACAAATAAAAAATTCTAAAGACACATACACAGTTGCAGTGTAGAGAATCATTTTTCTTTACGTTTTCATCAGAATCTGACCTTACTTTGGACACGATTTTTTAACCCTATTAACTACATTTCTTTCAGAATATGAAAGTATAAAATGAACATTTTTTAGTAACAAACTACAAGTTTAAGAAAGAAAGACATATTTTTTGGTGTGGAAGATATTTTCAGTTACATAAAGCTTGTATATATCTAGTCCATACCATGACGTTTAGATTATCAATGTATACATTAAACCGTCTAGAATTTATACATATATACAATTATTCGGTGAGACCTGACAGTATTGTGTCCATGTTCTAATACCAGTAATGATATTGTCATTATGCAGATTTCAGGTTAATATAGTTGCTGGACTAAGTTGATCGGTGTATTCCATGCCATTTAGTCTCTAATAGATGTAATGGGTTTATAACTATTGCGAATATTGTTGTATCGTGATTGCCATTTAGACATGTATGCTAAATTTTATGATAGTATACAAACATACATATATACATGTGTACATATCAACCCCTACACGCCCACACATACGTACATAAACATTTATAGATACTATATCGTTGTTCATTGGATTTAGGTGGAATAATAGGTAGTTATTTATTATTCCAAACGTTTATTAGAAAATTATTAATATGGAATAGATCCTGTCCAATGTTTATTATAATTGTTTTATATTGGATGTGTATTTAGAACGTGTGTTCAATTCATATTTGTGAATGATTTTAGTTTTATATTAATGTTTATTGTAAAAGGTTTTATTAGAATTATTAGCTAAATATTTTACTCAAAATAAACCGAACGAGCCGAGAAAACTAAACGATCGTTGTGAACGCCACATTTGCTGTACTCGTCTTGAATGTAAAAATGGATTTGAGTCTGGAAACAGATGATTTTGTTAGTATTATATAAATTATGACAATAAATATATGAACATAGTTGGTTAGGTTAGAGAAGATTCACGTGTATTTGTATTTATTTGCCAATAAATTTAAAAATGGTTTTATACCTCATTAAAACTGCACAACAGCTTTACAAAAACAAACTATTATTTTATTATTAGCTTCCAATGACAAAATTCTCATTAATAATTAATTATATATGTATCAGTATCTATGTACGTAGAATGTTGCATTCAAAATAAGGTTCGTCATTGATTACTGTTATAAAAAAAAAAAATATAAAAAAACATCTGTCAAGTAAATGCACAGTGCTTCCTAGTGTTAAATTCACGAAAAATAGTTAATTATTGAATAATTTAAATAAAAAGCGAAAAAATGTTCAGATAAATTGCTTAGTATTGGTTCACCATTTAATTTTTATACAATTTAACTAAAAAATATTCATTCGAAATATTTCTTAAGACGCACCTGATTATTTTTCATATATTTTTAATTTTTGACAATTTCAATCTAAATCTAAATTTTTCTGTTATGAAACATCAAAATGACATTTAATATGTTAAAGTAAATAGAAATTAAAAAAAACAAATGACGATTTTTTTAAAGCAAATTGAGATAAATTTTTGTAAGGAAAATTTTACAACAAACGTTGTGGGTATCTATATTATAAGAAATTGAATGCTTCACAAAAAAGATTCTATAAAATTTTCACGTAATAAATATTTATAAATAATATAAATATCTATTTTAGGGTATCACCCCTCCCCCTTACACAAGATTTTAGTAATTAGACCCAACCAATCAACTAAGTTTCATTTATATCGGTTCAGTGGTTCATGAGTTATGCGTGTGACAAGGATTCAGAGAACAGACAGAAAGACACGAAACAAAAAATGTTTTGTCTTTTTTTATCATTTTAAAACGATCACAAAGTTTCTAGTATCTTCGATATGGCGAGAAAGCAAATTACTAAACTCAAATAAAAGAAAGATTTTCATTTGTCAAAAAAAGTATCATCAAGTGTGTCTATTTACAGTTCGTGTTGGTCCTTTCATGTAGGTAGACAACACACATTATTGTTCGGTCGGAGGTAATTCCCGGTGTCCGGTGGGACATTTAGATCAGTGTATAGCGTACTGGCTCGGGGATCAAGCGGTCAGCGCAATAAGCTATCGTCCCATTATTACACAAGGTGTATCTATGGACGCTAAGACATTGGCGTCTCTAGAGAGTACACGAGGTTGTGGACAACTTTATAGTTTGTGTGCTCGTACTGGGTTACTTTTGATACAATTTTTAAAAAGGGGACTGTTGTTCAGTAATGTTATTGCTTTGTATGTGTAGTAATAATACATTCATTTTTTTTCTACCAAAAATACTTAGAAATTTATTATTTGAAAAAATAAATATACATTTAAAAAATTAATTTGATTTTGCCCAGTTACAAAAATGATAAATATCTTATACAAAAATTAATTATAGGTTTGACCAATCAACCTTCTTTATTGAAAGCGGGCATAATTTTTTAAGTAACAAAAAAATTCTTATTTATGTATTACTAAATATTTTATTTTTGGTAATGTTTAACTCTATTGGTTTTGAAATATACCTTCTTGCTTCAATATTTTGTTCTACACTCGTTTTAGGATAATTAACAGAATAAATATTAATATTATTATTATTATCATTATTTTTAAGCAATATTTTATAAAAATTAAAACAAAACTAAATGTGGAAGATCATATCATAAAAATTAAATTAATTTTTTTTGTATATTACTGTTGTTAGACCTTCATATCATTTGAGGTCATAAGATGGTATAAAAGATATAGGAAATTGTTATTTAGAAGCAATTTTTTATTATTTTTATGTTAGTGCATATCAGGAGGTGAGTTCCAAAACTCGTTCATTTTATTTAAAAAAACGAGATGCAGATAGATTTTGAAAGAATTTCCTCCTCATATACTTTATATTTGTATATATTATGATTGTATATTAATGATAGAAAAAATAGTTATGTTTATTTTCTATCTGTATTTGAGTAGTATGTGAAAATAAAATAAGATATCGAATATATGTCATTTAATCAAGTAAAAAATAGGTATAAAATATTTTCTCATAAAATATTGAAGCACCAAATATCCGGTAATACAACCCGTACAATACACATGTCAATAGAACATATGTTTAAAATACTCCATGGTGACCAAGTATAAGAAAATATTATCCTATTATTGTTCTCTCCTCGCGAGAATACCACATGTCCACAATCTTTAGCCATCACATAACATTCGATGTATATGGAATAGAGCCTTCAATTCTGTGGACAGCTCATACACTATCATTTACATTATCCAACAGAGAGGGACATACACAATTACACGCGTATCGGTATACCGGTCTCTATCTCGGGTGATGTTTGTTGTAATGTTAGTGACTTTCTTTACTCCATAAGGTCAGTCCATACCTTATTGGAAACTAATGCTATGTCCAGCCGGGGACATAATGCTTGTGCCCCCTTGCTCCTACCTACTCCGTGTCCTGTGGTTCTGTCTCCAGGGGCGCTAAATACTTCCATACAAAGCTAGGGGAAAATTATAACAGATTATAATAGATGTGTGTAGTTTAGGGAAAGTGTCTTGTTTATTGTCCCCTGTAAGGTAAGCATGATTTGTATGAAAAGTGCTGAAAACAGTAAATTTTGATATTTTGAATTTGGTGAGAGATGATGAAAAATCTATAGTTGTCTAAATAATTTCGTAATGAAGGAAGATTTTTTTGGAATTGTAAATTACATTTTTATAAGTAAATAAATACAGGATGATTTACAACTAGTGTAAAAAAATTAACAGTAGATCGAGGATGCAATTTTAAGCAAAAAACCTTATGTGAACCTATGTCCGGAAATTCATACTGAGGGAGCTACAGTCTTTTATCCAAAATTAGTGTTTATTTAATATCTTGAGAACCCATTCTTATATAGTTAGGAAATTTGATACATGGATTGGTATTAATAAGTGCTATTGATTTATATTATCAAATAATAATAATTTAGACCAGGGGTGTATGGGGCGAGTGGACCCGCCGATTTTTATTAAGTATTTTTTTGTTTTTGAATTTTTTCTGAGTTGAGTGCCTGTAGAAGATTATATGATACAAAATACACACCTATATTTTTATCTTATTTTTAATTATAGAACAAGAATACAAACTTATTTAGTGTAATTTGAAGCATCCGTATTAAGTAAAATTCTGCAGTACTTACTTTTTTCGATATTTTTCGAAATCGGTTGATCTTATGACAAATGAACAAAGTATATTTTTTTGTATTTTGTATCATATAATCATCTACAGGCACTCAACTCAGAAAAAAATCCAAAAACAAAAAAATACTTAATAAAAATTGGTGGGCCCACTGGCCTCATACACCCCTGATCTAAATTATTATTATTTGGCGCTAGTAATCGATAATACTTATTAATACCAATCCATGTATCAAATTTCCTAACTGTACAACAATGGGTTCTCTAGATATTAAATAAACACTAATTTTGGGTAAAAGACTGTAGCTCCCTCAGGAAGAATTTCCGGACATAGGTGCACATACGGTTTTTTACTTAAAATTACATCCTCGATCTACTGTAATTTTTTTTTACACTAGTTGTAAATCACTCTGTATATACATATATAAAGTACTGGCACCAGTCTTGGATCATTCCTCAGTGTTGGACTCTTGTTTAATTAAATGTACTAAATTAGAAAATATTTGTTTGTATTTGATTACTGTCATAACTGGTGGACATTTAAATTATTTATTAGTATAATGTATTTATTAATCTAATTATCATAGCATCTGCTTTACAATGTTTAAAATTTTACAATTCTTTATTTTATAACTTTTGTGTCGTAGTATTTTATCATTTTGTAATCATTAGCAAGTGTCCATCTCTGGGTGTACATTACTGGGTTAACTTTATGGAAAAAAACAAAATGAAAGGCTATAATAAAAAAAGTATATTTGTGGACTTTGGTAATTAAATTGATTTAATAAAGAGGTAGTTGTTTTATTAGTAACATGAGTTCATGAGAATCACAAAAAAGAAACCCATCAATCCCAAAAAACAGTATACCTTGCTCTTAAAGCGGCCAAGACTAGTGCCAGTACCTTATTTTTGTATAATATAATTATTTGAATATCTGAATTTTACTTACATATATAGGCTGTCCCATTTAAAAATACATGGCCAGATATCGACTGCCTGTAGAAAAAAATATTTCAAATTAAAGTTGATATGAATCATGGCTTCTGGGTATAAGCCGGGTCGATTTGGTCGTTCTATCGGGACTCTCTTTAGGGCTTTTGTGAAAGTTCCTTCACAAGAGTTCTGAAGATGTGCACTGCAATGTACGATAAAACGGAAGCGGAAGCCGGAAAATCGAATTTTTCAAATTTTCTTTTCAATTTTAGATAATATTTGAATGATGATTTTTCAATTAGGGTGTGCTATATTAAATTGTATCTTCTGAATACCTGAAGGTTTATAAAATTATAAAAAAAATAACTGATGTTTGTCTGCGCCTAGAACGATATTTTTAATAAAAAGCTCAAATTTACTTCTTATAGCTTAGGTCACTCCAAATTAATTAAAAATGCAAAAATGGGTATGATTTGATTTGTCGTTACGTCAGCTACGAATATGTAGAGACTAATAAAAAGGTAAATATCTTGATTTCTCAATTTTTAAATTTTTTATTAAAGTCATTTTCAGGTATGAATGTTCTCTTTAAAATCCTATCATTTTTATTTGAAACATTTATTTCAATAGCCGATATTTAGCTGTACATACATAATTTTTTAGAATGGAACCACTGTATTTAATGCTGTGATTTTTTCAAAAATAACATGTGTCAAAAGTATTTTGACGAATTGTACTATAACATTCTCTTTATGTGCCATTTACAGCAACCCGAAAAATTTTATCGACGATTTATTCTAAAAGAAGTATAAAAATAAATCCAACAGAAAATAGAAAACTAAAATTACCGTTATTTTTTACTTCCTTAGCAGCACTTTCAAAACATATTTTACATATACAGGTACCTATATTTCGACGTAGTTTCTATAAAAAATCAGACAAATTAATATTCAACACCTCATTAACAATAGCGCTCGCGGGAGCTGGAATACGAAAAAAAATCTACATCCAGGGTTGAGCAATAATGTATCATAAAAGCTAAAAACGATCTAATTTGCAGAGTACGCTAAACAACGTCATAAAGACGGGCGAGTTAAAACATGACAAGGGCGTCGTTACACGTGAAATACATAGGTCTTCAGTCAGCCAGGCGGCCATCTTATTAGCGGTGAATTGTGTTTAACACATTATCCCCACCAATTATTACCATCCTGCAAAATCAAAAACGAAAAGTATTAATTATAATGTATATATACAATGTAACTATCTCATTTATGTTGGTAGAGTTTTATAACAATGATACAGGTGTGGTATCACGGGACGAAATGCGGTTAATAAGGAACAGCAGCAGTAGCGCTTGAGTTTATTGCAAACATGCAGGGTGGAAAAAAACAGAACGTAATCTCGACTATTTGCATAAACTGCATCTTACGTCTGTGGTACAGGTTTATAGTTTGTCTGTACGGAAACGTGAACGCCGTTGCTTGCTGAAATATTACACGTTAGATTCTATGGCAAATATCTTACTTAATGTTACTACGAGATTATTAAAGTTATTACTAGTATATCTAGAGGAGATAAGTTTTGATCTATAGTTGTTAAACAGACACAGTTGTGTATATTATTTGTCTGCATATGTATGTTTAAATAGTATTTGTAATTTATTATATATGTATTTAGAAATCAAACTATGTTGTAAAAATGTATGTCAAATACATTCTTCGAAGAAAAATTGATAATTATATACATAGATACATTTTTAGGAACTTTTCAAGTATCAAAACTATCTGTTGGTCTGTATAGACGCTCTAACTCAAAAACGAAAAATCGTAGAGGGGTGAAATTTTATATTTAGGATTAATTTCCATCTGGGAACAAAAGCTCCTTATACCACCTGAAATACGTGTTTACGCTTGTCAATTTTCAAATTATTTTTGAAACGGTACGAATTAGAAAAAAATGCTTTTAACAAAAGTTGTAAAGAATATTATTATCTATAATTTATGTCTTTTTAATTTTTTTCTGTCTTATATCAATTATCCAGAAATAAAAAAAATATGATTTTAAAATTAAGAAATACAAATTTTATGGTTATTCAAAGAAACTAAATATTGAAAAAATCTTTTTTATGTTGAATATTTTATTTGATAGATATTGTAAAGATAATAATATATAAATCATTTACGAGGGGAGATAAAGACCTATGTTTCCCCCATCCTATGATCTTTAATTTTGAAATATACGATTGATTTTGTTTAATTTTTTATGAAGTGAGTACACAAATGTTTTTTTTTTTTAATTTTAATACTTTCATTAGAAAACATATATTTAATTTGGATCTTAAAGCTTCTCACATGTGTAATGTATGAGCCAAACCAAATAATAATATATTTAGTGAAAAATACTATGCAATCTATAAAAAAAGTCACAAGTAGGTGATTTAATATAATTATATTGCTTCCTCGCAATACCGAAGATACGTTTTAAAATGAGACAAACAATTGTTCGTCGATTTCAAAATTTTAAATTGATCGTTCCACCGGGCAAATTCACAATGACAAAATTTTCACTGACGCAATACATCTATTAGTGCCTTAGAAACAAGCATAATTAAATTCAAATTGACAGATTAGTTATTCTAAAAATGTGTATTATATAATCGACATTAGGATATTATAAAACTAATAACCCATAGAGTGTATGTAAAAACAATTGCCAGTTTTTTAACGTGGATAATCGCTTCTTATTACCTTTATTCTGTGAGCTAGCTTAGTGCCTGTGTGAATCCTCGCCCACCACTGCAATCTTAAATGAAACAGGCTATCGATTTTAATTGAAATTGTCGAAAAATAAAAATATACAAAAAAATTATCAGGTGCGCCAAAAAAAATTTTCTAATATTTATTTAGTAAAATTGTATAAAAATAAAATGGTTAACTAATACCAGGCAATTTATTTGAAGACTATATATATTTATTTAAATTGTTCAATAATTAACTACCTTCGGTGAATTTAGTAGGAGGAAGCACTGTGCATTTATTTAGCAGTTGTTTTTAAATATATTTTTGTAAAATAAAACAGATACAACTTACAGTTACAGTACATTTAATAAAAGCTTATTGTAATGATAATACTATGTACACATTGTACAAATCTTTAGACATAATTCGTGATTAAACATATACTTTTACAAGTTATGAAATACAATTAAGTGTGGGCAAACGGGTGTTCGCTTGGACCGCTGATATTGCACTACAATTCACAATCAACACGTAAGCCCGATAGTCTTTTGTTAATTGAAATATGAAATTATTCATATCTATATAATAACAGTGTCTGGTGCACATTAGTGCTGCAGTATTTCGCTTAAAGCGGCCATCAACGGACGCCATAACAGTTTCTGTTCGTAAGGGTACACTGCAATAAGCTAGGTGTTGTTGCCGAAATAATTAACTTTTATTTCATAACACATTAAGGATGTGTTAAATTTGCTAAGAGTTTCAACACGGGCGATAATAAAGTTTGCAAATAGGCTTTTATACATATGTTAGCCGTTTCATATGTTTTTGTTTTAGATATACTTTTATTGCGTGTGAAGATGGGGGCATAGTTTGTACGTTTTCGTGTGTCTTTTTGTTATTTGTATGTAATTTCATTATTGTGTGTGTTTTGGGTCACTGAATTTGTTTTCTAGCTTAATATTCTGAATTAAAATAAAGTTATTGTATCACTAGATTTTGATTATTTATGTATATGCGTTTTTTTATTGAATGTAATTTGTAGGAATATTAGAAAAGGGTCAACATACTTATTTACGGTGATATTTGCATTTAAGGACTCATCATTTTACATCAAATTAATAAAAATTAAATCTACACAAAGCATTGAAAATAGAAACATATATATTTCATTATAAACAAGCGAATTGGACCAGTCTATGAAAATAAATAGGTTATAATAATATTTTTTTGATGTGAATAACGTCTAGAGTTTCAGGCCAGATACTGGGTGGGCATTTCAGAAACTTGATGTAACGCGCAGAGATCAGTCTTGCGTGCTAGCGAAAATTTAAAATCAGTATATCTCAGAGTAGGTACCACACGGGTTTTGGTCTCAAAACGTTTAACCAGTTTTCATGAGTGATAAATTTAATATTATTAAAAAAAAACAGCAAAAATTAAATTTTGTATGTCCTCGATTGCGCTTGTAAATATTAATAAATTGAATTGAAAAAAATAAATAAATAACTGCAGTATTCTCTACGACCTAACGTTTTTAATTTTTTTGATCAATGTTTTTTAAATTAAATTAAAAAAATTAAAAGTAAATTTCGTATTTATATGACTGCAAATATTAATAAATAGAATTGAAAAAAAAATTTTTTTTCTACGACCTAATGTTTTTAAAGGTTTGATTAAAATTTTTTAAATTGAATAAAAAGTAAATTTCGTATTTCCACGATTTCACTTGTAAATATTAATTAATATTTTTTTATGTTCGTATAAATCATAAGAACTATATTACCTGCAATACTAGTTATATGTGTATTTATTTATTTGGAAATATTTTGTGTCTATTTTACAAAAATCCAAACGTTTCTGTATAAAATAATAATTAAAGATGTATCAATCCATGAGTCTAAGTTTTATTTAATCCCACTCCACGTATTCGCGTCAATCCCTCGATTGTGCATCCCAACACAGTTACACCTATTTTTTTTGTTTCAATTAAAACACTGAACATGAATTCAATTACTCTAATTTCACTATTAAAACTTAAACGTGAAAATTTTCATTTGTTTAAAGTGAACGTTAAAAAATATAAACAACACATACAACAACGATGTCTGATTGTGAGCTTTACTGAAATATTTAAGCAGAGCGCGCAGAAGAAAATGGAATGCGCTCATTACATGGGTGATCTGCGTAGCATTTAGTTCTGACATTTCCAGTATTTATTCGCATAATAATACTTTGCAAGATCGTTAAGAATTATGCTCCTGGCCTCTCCTGCCACCCCCCTTCGCCCCATTCTCACGCCGCCGTCTCGCGGCCCGAACCGAGTCTGATATCGCGGCAACGGCACCAAATAAATTAACTATAAAGATTTATGTAATGGAAAACATATATCATTCGAAAATTACGCCAATTGTTGTAGAATGAGAGAAATGAAATGTAACTGCTTAGTGGTGACAATGACAAATGCACGGAATAGGGCTTATGCGCAAAGACATTTGATCTGTGCGAGACGGGGTTCGATGGAATAATATCGGGGCAATTATTATTAATGTTATCGTTATTATTATTATATTAAAGTTATCAAGTTGGGTGTAATTTTAATGTTAGGGTATACAAACATATAAGTCTTATTATTTCTAAAATATTTGTTTTGCTTAAATATTTTGATTTTATTTTTGTATTTTTATTTTCACTAAAAATATGTATTAAGGAGGTTGTTCTTATTATAGATAGGCAACTTTATTTACTTACCCCCGTAGCCTATATATCTACCTATCTATTTCAAACTTACTACATTAGTTAGAAAATGGATACATTGTTAACTTACAATATAATATTATTAAAGGCATAATATGTAGAATATTACAGGAGTAAAACACTGATGAAGACTAACAATGGTCGAAACGTCTGAAATATAATATTTTAAAGAAATATGTTTATATTTTTTAAAATAAACCAATGACCAAACCTCTAAAAAATAAATACTTTTAATCTACCTATCTATATATGTATATTATCGATTATTCTAGAATGATAGAATAATCGATAATATATCGAAGGTCAGGGCAGTGGGTATCCGACCACCGTTGAGTACGGTTAATAATGTATAGTACATAATACATATATGTTATAATTTATATTAAGAATAAATAAGTTTTGTTAAATACGCGTGTTCTTATTATTATTATTCCAAACATTTCAACGAAATATAACAGTTCTATGAAACAAATCCACGATTAAATTGTTCGTTATGAAAATATTAAATTTTGAAAATTGACATTTTAGTATGGCCAGCATAAGGAAACAAAGCGCGTTGATGGTTTTTATAGAAAAAAGATACTTTTCTAACCAAGTTTAATTTTTGAAAAATAGTTTAAATAGCTAGGAAAACAAATGCCGTCATATCAACAAAATTATAAATACTATTATTTTAGTTCAGTCATTAGAAGATTTGAGCTAGAAAAAAAGCACGGAGTACTTTTTTTTCAAGAAATCGGTAGATTTTGTTGTATAAAACATGGCAATAACTTCCCCCCCTCTTCGAAGGGGGGTGCATACATTTCTAGAGGCTTACAAAGCTGTCTAAAATCAATTATTTGGATATAACACTGGGGCCATGGGCACCGGCAGAATTTCTTTCAGGGGATTGCATTTAGATATATAAAATTAAATTACATGCGAAGATAATTAAAAAAATAAATAATAATTTTGTAATAATTAACTTGCATTGAAATTAGCATGACTAAAAAAAAACGACGACTAGACTATTTGAGACCAAAATCAGCGTGACAGCTGCTCTGAGTGTCGAGATATACTGATTTTATATTTACGCTAGCGCGCAAACTGATCTCTGCTCATTACATCCAGTTTCTGAAATGCCCACCCTATCTGGCCTGAAACTCTAGACGTTATTCACGTAAAAACATATACCCACTCTTACAATAACTTAACTTGCTATTAAATCCATCATAAGAAATCTATCCTAATACCACAAATAAAATTCGTAATACCTACATCACCAACGTTTACAACAAACAGAAGATCAATGCTGGCCATGGCCGCGACTCCCAGCCTACCGGGATCGCATAAGTAAATTCTGTCGTCGGTAAGACAAGAAGCGGATTTGCTTATAAGTTGTCACGTCCAGAGAGTTTCGCGCTATTGTGTGTGTGTAGGCGCGGGTTGCGCGTGGGAGGGGGGGCATATTGTTGTTGTGTGTGTTGGTGGTGTTGACAGAAGGGCGGGGTACGTCATCTGACCGGCATTGTCAAGGCCCCGATGGACGTCGTTCACAGATAGATAAATGACTTGCGTATAAGAAATTGCTTATTTGGATTTGTGAGGTTTTTATATGTATAGGAATAGATAGACACTGTAATATGATTTGGAAAATAATATCATAAAATTAATAATAATTTGATTAAATAATCCATAATATTTATGTGATTTTTAAATAAAATTATAGTAATTAAATATTTTCATTTTATGATCACATTAAAAAAAAAAGTATGGTAGAAATTAAATAAAAATTTATACCAATTATTCAGAGAACGAAATCATTGCAATAGTTATTATTGCACATAAAAATCAAAATTACATCAACTTCAAAAAAAAAAAACCTTAAGAACACTTGAATGGTGGGTATATAATAATTAAATTTAAGTAGGTTTAATTGCGATTTGGCATCTATACTTCAAAAACTGTTAAATTTAATTATTATATACTTTCCAGAATATTTAAGGTTTTGTAAGTCAGTTTTATTTATTTTTATAGTTTTTTTTATTTTTTCCTTTTGAGTACCTATCTAAGAATTTCATGATCTAATTTATATGGAGCTACTTCGGAAGTATACTCTTTAAAAAGAAATTCATCGAATAGATGCATATTTGTTGGAGTTATGTTCGAAAATACATAAAAAATATATACAGAATTTTTTTAAAAAACCCTCCTTTTTTTAAGTTGTTTAAAAAGATTGTTGGCATTAAATTTTTTTGCCATCGTCAAAAAATTGCAAGAAATGAAATCAATTTTGAAATCCTGCCTCGATAAAAAATTTTGACAAAATCTAATGATTGACTTTTGTAGATCAATTCAATTTGCTTTTTTGCATTTTTGACAGGGACGAATCTGAGAATAGACCGTCTTAAATTTTAACGAGGTAGCTTATGTATTTACGAGATGAGATATTCGATTATAACAATCAAAATCAACGTAATACTGTCTGTTATCATTTCGAGACGAGACGAAAACTAAAATCTAGTCGTAGTTTGGTTATTTAATGTTTTAACAGAAAATTATACTTACAACTTTTTGGTAGTTAATAGTTTCATATAGCTACAATAGAAGTAAGGTAAGGTGTTGTATACTCGGACAAAGCAAATATTTTTTTTTGCAATTTGCTTCAAAAAACATTACATATCAATTGCAATTAAAGAAAAATGTTAAAAATACATCGGTTAATTTTTTATAATTTTTGCGAGCATAGAGCACCTTACCTTAATTTCGCTTTGACAGTTCTTTTAAGGTATTTCTCGAGGAGAAACAAGGTACGCTATATGTTAGAAAAGGAAAAAAAAGTGTAGTATAAAATCAAGATAACCGTGGTATAAATTAAAATCAAATTTGGCAACGTTGAGCATATATTTTTTGTTGCGCGTGCGCGACTTGTGTATTCCTGATAACAACTATATATTATTTAAAATTTTGATTTGATAACGTGTTTTTTTATATTAACTCCAAATATATTAATTTAGTTTTCATCAAAATTTCATAAATTTCTTGATCTCCCTTCGCATAAAATTATTTACTATTTCATTGAAAATCCACTTAAAAAACTGTTACAAAAATGAGACGTTTTTATTTTAAAATAGTTAAATTATGATGAATGAAATAGGATATTTTTGTATATCTTTATTCAAAAGTCTTATAATTAATTTTATTCTCATATTAAATAAACAGAAATGGACGTCTTAATTAACTGTTAACTAAAATATAATTAAAAAAGTTTATTTATATGGGGCTCTTTTAAACTGTTGAAAAAGTACTTTATATAAACTTTAAAAACAAATAATCTGTATATTGTTTTGCATGAAGATGCCATTGCAACACCCACATACAAAGTCACGCTCACATATCGGCCGCGGGCCATGGAGAGTGGTGGTGTTAGAAGACGACATGCCAACAAGTACTAATTAGGGATAAGAAACGCTTTACTCTCATCTCCTGTCGCGGCGCTATCTCTGACGAGTCATCTCCAGCTTCCCGGACCGGGCGCGTTGACTGAGTTGTCAGTCAAAGCAAAATAAAGCGCGCGTCGGTTCATCCACCACAAAGACCGTCGTCGGGCTGAAAGGAAATTAATTAGTCAGCGGTAATACAGGGACGGCGGCCGTCACCACCTCCTCCCCCTTCCTCATCCTTTAGTTTTACACTCTGGACCACTTCTTCATCGTATTCTTTTGCTTCAGAGGTTCTTGAATTGTGTTCGTTGTTTTGTGCAAGGTTTGTTAAAACTATTATAGTTCATATACGTGTGTTAAACTGTGGCAAGATTAGTATCGTACAATTGTACCTTTAAAGAGTGATTTACAACTAGTGTAAAAATATTTAATAGTAGATCGAGGATGTAATTTTAATTAAGTAAAATTCTGCAATACTTTCATTTTATCAATATTTCTCGAAAACAGTTGGTCCTATAATAAATAAACAATACATATTTTTGTGTATTTGTATCATATAATCTTCTACAAGTACCCAACTTAGGAAAAAATTCAAGAAAAAAAAATACTTGATAAAAATCGGTGGCCCACTAGCCCCATACACCCCTGGTCTAAATTATTATTATTTGATACTGTAAATCGATAACACTTATTAATACCAATCCCTGTATAAAATTTCATAACTGTAGCACAATGGGTTCTCTAGATATTAAATACACATTAATTTTGGGTAAAAGACTGTAGCTCCGGATATTAAATTTAAAATATCATTAATATTACAAAAAAATTATTATTTACTTATTTTTTATATAGTGTTAAATAAAATAAGTAAAAAAAGGTCCAACCAAATTGCAAATGTTAATAGTTATTTATCACCACTTTATCAAGTTTGCTGTGTATTTTTTTGCGGACTGTAGATCGCTTTAATAATTATTTATAAGTATCATAAGTTCATAAAATATCAAATACAAATCCCCTAACCATAAAAATTGTAAGAGTTCAGACTTACACGTGTTTCAATAGCAATGCTATCATCATCAGAGTCTTAAAGACTAGAGTGTCTTTAAGACTCTGATGATGATAGCATTGCTATTGAAACACGTGTAAGTCTGAACTCTTACAATTTTTATGGTTAGGGGATTTGTATTTGATAAGTCATAACCATAGTTTTTGTCTGTTGTTTTTCATAAAATATGTTATATTTTTTACACATTATTTTTCAAATGATTGCATCATATACATATTTTCCTTGTAGAAATATTGTTGTTTCTACATTTTTGTAAACGCTGATTTACTCTAATTTGTGCTACCAAGAGTTCGCTTCCAACACTCACAGATATGACACGTCTATCACTTTGAAGATGTTTGTACTTTTTTAATTTGCGTATCCCTCGATTTTTGTTCTCGCTTGTCCTTGTCGTTCACAGAACTTGCCCTCATAAATTTTGTTTATAATTTTTATTTATTGATATAGTAAATTTTTAATTTCTGGAGATGACATTAATTATCGGAATATTTATCACATAGAATCGATATAAGTTATATTTATTTATTAAATATGATAAAAAGTATAGCTAAAATTTTATTTTATATATTTATTGGTATCTATTGAAAATAAAACTGAAAAAACCTGTAAATTATATTAATTTCATGTTTTGAAGGAAATGGAAGTATTGTAATACCGTCGAAAAATTGTCTTCGAAATAAGGGTACACTGAAAAAAAAAATTTTATAGACTTTATTTTTACTTTTTTTAGTCTAGACGTCTGATTTTGATAGTTTTCAGATTGTTTTACTATCTGTTTGTTTATTTCGACTTGATAAGAAAATTTCTGAACCAATTTTGATGAAACTTTCACTGTTTGATCACTTAGGACTCTAGAATAAGTTTAAGTCAAATGATAATTAAATGCAGATATTTACAAACAAAAAGTTTTAAATTTTAAAATAAACACGAGCGAAACCACGGGCAGATTCTATAGAGATCAATATATTACAATATTATATACGTGAAAGGTGTGATTTTGCACTCGATTATATGATGTAAGCTCCCGAAGACGTGGAGCACCGCAGAGAATGAGTGATAGGGTGGTATGTAACAAGAGGCGGGGGGAGAGGGGGGCAGTGGCGGTGGATGAAGCAACGAGCCATTTGATATTCCTGACAAATGGCGGGAGATTTGCAGCAGCCACGTGGGACACCTCGGGATCAACAAAATAACAGATTGTGATTAATTTTTCTCAGCGACGGATAAGAAAAGATAAAGACAAAAAAGCATTTGATGCGAATGCTAATCACCTTTCATTCTTTTGCTGTCATCGTTGGATATGCTAAAGGCTTTGGCTGCTCCGCCATGTTCGCACGAATTTGTTTTTATTGTGTCTTGTTTAATGAGCACTCGGATTTTTAATATACGACAAACAACATGAATCTACATTAATTATCTCATTTACTATTTTTGTTTAATTTATTTTTAATGCATAAAATTACGATGATACGTTTAAAAATGTGCCTGTTTTTTATGTACTGTTGTTTGGGGGGAAGTGATGATTTTATATTAATTTTGTAAAAAAATAATAAACATAGAAATATGTTTAATTATACTATACATGGGTCATTTCAAAATTTGTTGTAGATAAACTTGTCTCAGATGAAAAAACATTGATTATTGTAGTTACATTCAATCTTAGATAATATTTTGGAATCAATAAACAAAACACCGTATTATTAAACATATTTTATAAAAAGAAATAAACCCCACTTAAAATTTTCCATTTTTCGTTATACAGAAGACAACTTTGTTACCTTTAATGACCACTATGTTACTTTAAAAAAGTAATTTTAAGTGGGATTTATTTTTTTACAAAAGATGTTCAATAATACGGTGCTTTGTTTATTCATTCCAAAATATTATCTAAGTTTGAATGTAACTAACAAAAATCTTCTGAGACAAGTTAGGTTAGGTTTATCTGCAACAAATTTTGAAACGACCCACATAGATAAATTGGTAAGTAGGGGATTATGGGATACTTGCGAACACCTATGGGAAAAATCATAAATAAATTAAAACCTATGAATGAGTAAGAAATCAATATATGTATGTATTGTGTATTATTATTATATTATCCATTAGTTATAAATTTTCATTATCAATTGAAAATGTATTTTAATTAAATATAAGAATAAAAACCAAATAATGTTGTTGCTATTTTGTCAAAAATACATCGTGCTGTTCATTAGGCTGTGTCAAATAATATAATAAATAACATTGAAAAATAATTTTTAATATTAAAGTTGGTATTACTGATTCATGATAATGGATACAAATTTAAGGACGTCATTTTGTAGAGAATAAAATTATTTTCTGTAATGCCAGTTGTCGGCTGGGTCATTCTTTTTCCGATAGCTCAGTAGTAAGGTTATATATTGCTATTTAATTGATATTTATAGTATATTGACGTTAAAATGCTGATTTTTGTAAAAAATAAATATTTAAAATGCTTATAAGTTTCAACTCATTACTCATTGCATTTAGACTTATACTTCTCTAAACTATTTTTATAGAGAATTAAATATCCCATAAAATTACCATTTAACTTATTATTATAAAAACAATAGTTTAGTTGTGAGAGCCTTTTAGACGTACAATTTAACAAATAAATCACTTAGAATGTCTGTAACTTTTGATTCGTTGAATTGAGGGTCATGACTTTGTAGACACTTTTGTAGAGAATTTTATCTTCTACACAATGATGTCCTTAAAAAAATTTCAATAGTTATATTGAATCTGTAATATCTACCAATTTGAGTACTAAAGAATCATTTCTCCATGATATTTAAATGGGAAACATGACCCACCTTTGCGGCACCTCTTACGAATATATTATACATAATTATATATATTGTCATTTGAAAGTTAAGCATCTGCTTGTCCTTCCTTCCTCTAAATACATGAAATCAATTTTCCAAACATTTCATTATATAATTCCACTTATCTATAACAATCTCATAAATACTCCACCACGGCTAATAAATTAACAATATATACAAAACATCTATTTATTTAAACAAACATGCGTAACTTCGGTTCAAAAATTTCACACACAATAACAGTGTGGGGAGGTACTGTCTATAGCAATGATAATTTATATTTTTAAAGTCTTTTAGCCCTACATACAATTTAACAAATAAATTACTTAGAATGTCTGTAACTTTTGATTCGTTGAATTGAGGGTCATGATTTTGTAGACACTTTTGTAGAGAATTTTATCTTCTACAAAATGATGTCCTTAAAAAATGTTATTTTAATGGGAAACGGGACCCCCCTTTGCGGTACCTCTTAAAATTCAACTACAGGGTAATCCTTGAGCGAGGATTTATTTTAGGTCATAAACTAACTTATTTTCTAACGAGAGCGAATGTTCATTTTTTTGTAACACCCTAATATGTATAGACTTTATTCTATTGTGCAAACATTTACAAACATTAGTGTTAGCATTTGCGGATTTTGAGGTTGGGACGAGAAAATCGTTTATTTGATTTCTATTTATAGTTTTTATTTTAATTTTATTTATACACCTAGTGTTCATGTTTTATTTAAATCCATCGTACTGTTTATTTCATCGATAAAAAATAAGTCAAATAAGATACTTATTTATAAAAATACTTAAACATATGTATATCGAAAATGACAAACAACAACATTGGCGATATAATTTGAGATTTAACGGAATAGAGTTGATTGGATCTTGGAACAAATCACAGCCATAAAAGTGGCCGTCTAATCAGTAAATTGAGGCAGTTGATAGATGCGGGGGCGGAAGACTGTCGCGATGTAAAATATTGGTACACTAGCCCGTGATGAACACCACCACTGTGAAGCAGCTTTAATTAGAGATTGGTTCTTACTTCCTCTCGATATATATTGCGCTCACGGTGCAACAAAGTAAGGCTCACACAAACAGTAATTAACACGCGAATATGTAGATAATCAAATTCTATATTATTCGTTTACCTACGCTACAACTCACTACAAAAATGATATTCTAGTTAATTATAACAAATTCTCATTTAAAAAAGTTGCAGATATTTTTACAATAAAATAAAACAAAGAAAAAATTTCATTAATTTCGTCAGATTTTTTTTCTTACCATTTCATACCTCCAATGGTGAGTTACCCTCCACCAACAAAGGCTTCTCAAACCAACTCTTTATAAATTCATTATTGTAGTCAAAATATTTTGAATTTGAATACAATATCTAATTTTGTTTTGTTTTTCATAATTATGTAGAATCCAAGAGAATGCCAATGATGAATAAAAATATCCTAATTCAACACTGTACATGGAGTCCACAAATAATCACTTTATAACCACTCAAAATTAATAAATCAATCTATTTAAAAATGTTGAAATATAAAAATAATCAAAACTATCGACAAGTACTTATAAGACAAATTAAAATTTTTTTAAGATTTTAACATCGTTGGATAAATAATTTAAATACGCATGTAATGGCATGAAAATCATTTTACTATCGACCAATAATTTTTATTGTAAATCCATATCAATAATTATAAGAAATAAGTCAATTTTTATTATCTCCTGAAAAGTAATTAAAATATTTATAGCATGATATGTGACTTCATATCAACATTAATAATATCAAAAATATTAGGTACATTAAAAAAAAAATTCTAAGTATTAAAGGATTAAATCTATAGGTACTCTTTCTTATTGTACAACTCCATGGTTCTGTATGTTTCTTTGACTTTTGGCTGGTCATTCTTGTCTCTTAGTTTATTGCAGGACCTATATTACAGACATACTAGTGTTTAACTTATGTCCAGAATACCATTTACTTGATTGGAAACGTAAAGCTTTCATTACTTCTAACTTATGAACAATATATATATAATAAATTATGCACGATTGGACATACATATATATATTTTCTGTTAATAACAATGTTGAATTTATTACATCTATAATTAAGTTTTATGTTTTACGAATTTATAAACTATTTTTTGATAATAAGTACTCCCTCTGTCCTATAATACTTGATAGTTTTCGTTTCGTGACCGCGGCTTATCAAAATATATGGCTTTATCTCAATATTTATTTCATATATTTTAATTGATCATACTTCTTTATAAACTACTCTTAAATAAAAATATATATACTTTTTTGTCAAAAAATTAATTTTAAAGTAATATGGAACAAGAAAAAAGGAGAAAACTATCAAGTATTATTTGTTTTAAATCAACGTTTAATACTCTAAAACTGTTTAATGTATAACTAATAGTAAAGTATATAAAAGTCTAATGTTTAAATAATTATAATATACAGTACATACAGGTATGTCATTTTGCATACATTTTATATCATGTTTCTATCAAATACTCTCTCGAAACTCCTAATTGTTGTGATTGGTCCATCAGCAAATTCTCCAACCTTCTCGTGTCTCCGTTTCACATCCAAAATTCATTTCTTTTTTAAATATTACTGAGTTATCGGACTAAAACTAAATCTGTCGACACAAGTAAATAAAAATAGTGAATGTGTTTTTACAGTTAAATTGCTAAAATATGCCTGAATTGATTGTATTTAGTATAAAATCAGCTTTAAAATGAAGTGCTATTTGTAAAAAATATAGATAATTTAAAAAAAATGCCATAAAAAATATCTCTTATGCAGTACAACTATTTTCTAAAAAAATTTCTAACCTAGACTCACGGAACACTTAGAACTATAAGGTTTTCTCGATGTATTTAAGCTATTGAGATTAGCTATAATAGCAGAAAAACTCACACATATGTAACTATTTTACGCACACGTACCTTCTTGGAATGCATTAATTTTCAAATACATATATAATATATAACTAAATAAATGTATCATTATATTTTTTAGTTAATAAACACTAGTCAACTAGTGTGACTGATTTATAATTTTGTTTCGAATTTTTATTTTGACTCACGGAACCCCGGGGTTCAGCGGAACACATTTTGAAAGCCACTGATGTATACTAACACATAATTAAATTTTACATGTTCTATATTATAATTCTTTAGGCAGTTCAACAATAATTTATTAAATATGTACTTAACAGTGTTGGGCAAATAACTTTTTGCAACTAAAAATACATATTGCCAATCGCAACCAACGATTTAATAGTAGTTGTTCAATCGTCAATTGAACTAAATTCCCAAGACTGGTACTTAACAACAAAAATAATAGCAAATGTCCAGCAGACATCAATATTTTACATAAACGATCATGTAAAAATGATTCATGTTGCAATATTTCCATGTAAATATACGTACCAGAATCGGAGCTTATGTTTACAAAAGAAAACTTCTGTAAAAGTTTCGCAAAGAAGTTTCACATTGAAAAACTACGCGAGTGAATACAGCGCGTTAGTTCGCAGCATCGCCGCTAGATGTCGACGGTAGCCTGTTGTGGCGTTGATATGTGTTGTGTGGTTAAACATGAGTGCGGCCAAAGGTGATCTCAGATATCAGGCGTGCAGAAAACAAGTCGAAAGGAGAGTATTTGCTTTTCACTGTGTAGAAACCATTTACTGACATTGCTTAATTCTAATAGGAACGCATGAAAAATATAAACAATGTCTTGCAAAATAAAATAATATAAATAAATAAATACTTTAGTCATTAATGGTTTCAAAAATAGAAATAACTATTCAAATATTGATTCTCTATTTAATTTTTTTTAATACAAAATACAATTATATATTTTTTTATCATGTTCCTGTTAATATAATAAAATTCTATCAGTCATAGTTAGGCACAATTTGGTCATGATTGATCAATAATTTATAAAAATTTTGAGGTCAAGTAAATTTTTTTGCATAATATGTCGATATAAAAAAATGTTTGAACAACAATCATTGAAAAAAATTCTTATATATTATATTTAATTAAATAAGCGTAACCAGTTATTAATAATTTTAGCTGACCAATTATCAACGTTTCAAGCTAGATCGGAAACACGCCTTATTTTTAATTTTTGAATAGTTAGTGGTGCTAACATTTTTGAAAGCTATTGAAAAAATAAAATTAAAAATCTTTATTGTTGAGCAATTATTAAGAGTGAGTGACCAATTATGACTAACTTCTGGCCTACTCGGCCACATCAAAATCATGGACCTGTAAAAAACCATTAACTGATATTGCTTAGTTTTAATAAGAACGCATAGAAAATATAAACAACAAAAAATCATACAAAATAAAATTATATAAATAAATAAATAACATATAACACTTTTAATTTAATTTATTAAAGGTTTAACAAATTTAAATTTAAATTGATTGTCCTTTTAAATATTAAAAGACTTTTTTTATCAAATGTAATTAATTATATTTTATAATAAAAAATAAATATAATAAATAAATATTACTTTACAATATAAATATTTACTCTCTTCTTTTCTTGAATTGCTTCAAATAATATTATCCATTTTATTAGGAAAACATAACAAACAGAATATAAACATAGCTATATTTAAATTGTATATTTCGAAATTTGAGTTTTGTGTAAGTAGAGGTATATGTTGTGTAGACAACAAACAAAAATGTTATATTTAAATATGTCTCAAGAACCAAAATGTCAATTTTCTTCTCTTATGTATCTCCAATGTAGTAGGAGAACATGTTGAGTTAGTTGTGTTCAGTTTGCAGTAATGTTTGTCTACATACATAAGTACATACTCGTACATAAATATATTTACGATTGTATAGTAATATTATGTATACCTACCTACATTCATTAAATTAATTTCGAAAATATATTTTTTATAATTTATTATTGAAGTCAAGACTATATAATATGATATCAGTGCATATATTTGTTTTTTGTATTAATGTTTTATATATTTCTTAAAAGACATAATTAATTTATTTTGAAATTCATTAATAGTATATTGTTTTTATTTTTTTGACGCCTGAAAAGAGCGTGCTTTACAACTGACAGCTATTAATTGAAAGTTTTGAAAAACTAAAAAAATTCAGAAATATATATACGAAAATAAAAGATATGTCAGGACCGTGTCAAACAAACTTAGAATTTTTATTTTCTAATTAAATTGTAAAAATAAAAATAAAAATGTTGGTATTTCTTATATATTACAAAGTAATCAATCCATAAATTTTTATTTAATAAATAAGTCAGGTACGTATTAAAAATATTTAAAATTAATAAAATTGTGTAAACAATGATATTTTGCCCTTTTTGTAAAACATTAAAAATAATGGTAGGGGTATAATATTAATATTATATATACATATAGGGTGACCACCGGTTTTCACCCTGAGTCTCTGGGTATGTATACTGTTTCTACGGGCTTCGGGTTTTCTTATAATTTCTTCAAGTTTTGTAATAATTATGACAACGACAAGAAAAAAAAGGTAATCAAAAATAGCAGAGGGCACAAAAGTGAGGATTAGGGTGTGGAAATTTTTAGATATCAACGAAAAAAATAAAAAAGGTCTTCATTTATATGTATATCAGGGTTTACAAAAACTAAAATCTGGTCATTCTATATACATACGAGGGTCGCAGCCGAAAGCTGAGACCCGAGTAAATTTTAATATCTAAATATGGCACGATTAGGGGTTGTGGTGCCCCTAGTATAATAATAATATCAATATTCTTCGATAATGATAATAAAAATGTTTGTTTTAAACAATAAAACAAGGGGGAGTGTTTTGTCTCACCCCTGATTTCCAAATGGAAAGAATACCATTTAATTAATCGATTTAATCAAACTGGTTCCAATTATCGGGTACAGAAACACAGTCTCCGCTAAAGTCTTGAGGACGCTCTGTCAGCGGTGCTGAGTGTGACACATCCTAGCTAGCTGTGACAGACAGTTGTACAATTTAACCGATGGATCTGAGCAAATTGCTAAAGTTTGTCCACCCGCTGCGACCGGCTGTCTTTTCAAACATAAAATCACTTTATGTATATAAATGCTCTACTAAATCTACATTTCATTCAGTCTGCGTTTTGTATACCTGGAATCAATTAGATTTTGATAATAGTTTAATAAAGTTTATTCTGATGACATGGGGGAGTTATAGAATTAATTTGAAACAAATTAATATCGGGGAAAAATTTAATTATTTGTGTTTCCTCGCCATATCCGAAGGTATGTTATCATTTTTTTAAAGTAGAAAAAATTAAATTCTGATTTCAAAATTATCACTTGATCTTGATGTTTTTTAAAATTGTATACAAATGATATGGTTAACCAATGGCAGTTAAGGGGGAACATATGAGTGGACGGCGGAAAAAAATAAGTGAATTTTGGGAATTATTATCTCAAAAACTAATTGTTCGATTTCATCCAGGTTTATTTTATTCTAAAGTATATACATTGAGGTATGTTTACGATTTTTTTTATGAATATATATCAACTGGGAGCGCTGCTGTCGTGGCCGGCGTAAAACATGTCCTACGATGCGTTTCCAGGATTACTGGCAGTCGGTTGATCTGAAACAGAAATTTCAATGAGATTCTTAGAAGTAGGATTTTTTGAAAAAAAAAATTATTTTTTCACGAAATGGGCCTAATTGAACGTTACATTCATTTGTCAATCACAATTTCCGACCCTTCTGGCTTGATAAAAAAACTAATTGAGTAAAAAACGTATCAGTTGAAAGTTCTGATTGATTAATTACTATGTTACCATATTATTTTGAGATAACGAATCATTGATTAAAGAAGAATTAGAAATTATAAAATCCAAAAATTGATAGGATAAAAAATTAAAATTAAAATAATATAAAACAAACATTCAAAACAAAAATATATTTAAAAAAGCACACAATAATTCAAACATATTTTACTGCAGAGAAACAAGACGTTTGGATACAGGAAATAAGTGTGCGTTTGGACTATAAATCCTAGCGCGTGAAATAAATTATATTGGGGAAAAAAGGGCCGCATTAAAACGCGAATAATAATTAAGACAATGCAAACGTCTTTACACACAAACGGATATTCCCGTTCGACCGCCCGTCTACACAGATTTTAAGAAATGTAGTGAAAAAATATTTATTATAAATTATCCTTTAGATAAAAAAAATATGTTTGTGATTACTCTCATGCAGAAGTTTTTATCAAAGCGCTGGTAAATTTATGTAAGTTTTCTTTTGTAATTGTAGTTAGTTATCCTGGAATATGTTGAATTTGCTCTTTACTATATGGGGGTGAGGGGCTAGTAGTTTATTATTTTAGAAATTAGATATTTTCAGGGACCGATAATTGTTCACTATTTGATATTTTGTTACCATCGAAAATATAAATAGTCCAAATAGCTCCACGGGTAGCATTGGCGACCTAAAACTGTTCTAGGGCCGCACATAAATAATAATTCTATAAAAATAGTTTTAACAATTAAAACATTTATTTAAGCTATAATACATAAATAAAACAATATTTTAAATGTTATTTTAAAGAAAATAATAGGAAAATAAAACCAGTTTCAGGCAATAAATAACCCGATACTTAAAAAAACGTTATAAAATATAATTTGTTGAATGTGGCCGCGGGCCGCAGGTGGGCCAACCCTGGTCTAAATAGTTGTATTAGAAAGTAAAACAAAATAAGAAAAAATATATTTTTGAGATTAAGAAATATTCTGTACTCGAAAAGTCTTATAAGTGCTTAGAATGGTACATTTGTTGGAAGCAAAAATATAGAAACGAATACATTCTTTTTAGTATCTGTATAAGTACTATATATGGACTTTAGAAGTCTGCCAGGGTAAAGGTCAGAATCGCTTACAACAGATTCAAAAATATTTAAAAAAACATAATCGGTTATCTTTTTCTAAGACGGAGCTTATATAGTTATACGAGTATCATTTTAAATAAAAACACAAATATACGTCCATTTCATTAATTAATTTTATATCAAGTTTAACATATTTAAATACTAAAAATCGGAATTACATAATAATTTAATCGCATTTATATGTATATGAGTACTACAAACGAAAAGTACTTATTTATCTAGGAAATGAGTTTCAAAATATCTGTCTTTGTTTGGTAAATGGAGAAATGATTTAAATATTATAATAATCAAATGGGAGGAGCCTACTAAGTTCAAGATAAACGAATATGAATGAAAACTGGTCGACCACTTCTGCGGGCGACTTTACATAAATATTAAATATAAATCTATCTATTATCTATGTATGCCTTTTATGTGAATGAAACTTTTCTTGAAGTGGTAAGCAAAGAATCTTTATTTTTTATTTTTATGTAACTTATAGTTTGGTTAAAAGAACGCAGATAATTCATAAATAAACATTATGTACGTATATAGATGGATATCATAAGACAAAACAACACAGAAAATATCTTCAATTCTAATAAAAAACTTCAGTTAACAACAAAAAGTCCAACCAAATTTATGAAATCGCTGTTACAATAGTAGTAATTTTCGGTATAATAAAAGAATTTCTTATTTATTAATACTATAAGTTATATTTGAAGATTTGTACACATTACCGAATACTTTTATCATCAATTTTAGAAACTCTCTCTCTCTCTTCTACTATATACGTATACAAATATATAGGATGATTCTTAAAAAAACAACTAAAAACTCAAATTAATTGTATTCTTAGTAATTTTAGGCTCCTTTACCTTCTTTGTTTTTGCGTTTATATGTAGTGTTTCTGTTTATTATGAATCTATCCCAAGAAAAATACAAGTTTTTTAAGAGTTGATTGCATTGCTCATTGTGAGTAAAAAAATGTACGGGAAGGGGGGGGGGGGGGCTATCTTTAACACACTCTGAGCTACAGGCTGTTTAAGATGTCCGTCAGAGATGTACTTACAAACAAAGACTATCTCATAATTTCCAAAGTAACACGTAACTAGAGCAACCGCAATGAGTCAGTTTCATAGGTAATTTACTAACGTATTTTTAAGTATTAGCGTTATTGCTGGCCGTGTTTCCAGTCCAGAGTTATTGCTCATCAAATAAAATAAAAATATAATTTTTTTTAAATTTTTATGAAAATTATATTTTTCTCCAAAAGTACCTACACTATGTGGTATTTTTTATTATTATTTTAGTGCATCATATATGTAATGCTACCTACAAATCTACCACATAAAGTTTGGACTTAGGTCTTACAGTTTTTCAGTTATAAATTTATCTAAATTAATCTCCAAAGTAACTATTTTGCTTAAATGAAACATTAGATAAATTTATAATTGAAAAACTGTAAGACCTAAATAGGTACAAACTTTGTTTGGTGAATTTGCAGGTAGCATTATGACGCACTAAAATAATGATAAAACATACCACATACGTATTGTAGGTGTACTTTTGGAGAAAAATGTCATTTTCATAAAAATTAAAAAATAAATAAATATATTTTTTGCGTTTAATGAGCAATAATTCTGAACTGGAAACACGGCTAGCAATAACGCTAATACTGAAAAATACGTTAGTTAATTACCTATGAAACTGATTCATTTCGGTTGCTCTAGTTACGTGTTACTTTGGAAGTTATGTTATGAGATAATCATAGTTTGTAAGTACATCTCTGAAGGACTTTTTTTAAACATCCTGTAGCTCAGAGTGTGTTGAAGATAGACCCCCCTTCCCGTACAATTTTTTACTCACAATGAGTAAAGGAACAGCTCTTAAAATATATGTATCCCAAACCTTTTTGATTTTTAAAATTATCAACATACTATACTTACATATCATACCATCATTGTTATTTTATAATCAGAGTAGTCGATAAAAGCTAAACGTGTTTGATCTAAAATTGTGTATCCATTTCTTAAGTATATCCAATCTTTGCTGCAAAAAATTTACAATCGTGTTTCAACGTTACGTCTCCTTAGTTTCTAGACTGATCCCATTGTTTGAAAATGTCTGGTAGATTATTGTTATTTTAAATGTTGAAAGTCGATCAGGCGATATCGGGTATAGGTATATTTATTCCAATATAGAGACATAACTCTAAAACAAAATATATATGTAAATGCGAAGTTGAAGAGTCGTAATTCGCATAATTAGAAAATCAACGAGTTATTTGAATCCAATGTAAATAATATTGTAATTTTTTTGTCAAAATAGTTTTAACTTTTGGAAAAGTTGCTCAAACAATCGGCCACCCTGTGTACGCTAAACATACACCCACACAGACGCATCTAGCTTGTGTAGAGTCCATTCCAAGTAATAAAGCAATTATAAATGACAACGGACCGTGTGATGTGAGGCGGACATAGCGACGCGACACCGGCGGCAGTAGCGGGAACTACGCGCGGATCTCAGACGTCAATGTCTTGGTTATAGTGTCAAAATATTTACACTGTCTGTAACCGATTGTTACATATGTGCGATTGTATCAAAGCTGGCCATGGATTGCTTATATGCTGTTACAGTTGATCGTCGATTATCCTTAATATATATATATAAAGCTCAACGTCTCTCTGTCTGTCTGTCCGTTCGTGCGCTTATCACACGAGAACCACTTATCCGATTTACGTGTTTTTTTTTAATTCATAGGTACGTTCTCTGGCCAGGTTATAGGCTATATTTTGTTACGTTAGGTAACATAACAACTTAGCAGTGACGATAATAGTAAATCAAGTCGGAAAAAAATTTGCCGTCGGCGCGCTGTTTTGTAATACGCTGCCTAAACCGTTCAATATAGAACAAAATAATGTATTAAAGAATTGTGTAGAATCAAAAGTTCTACAATAAAGTCCGCGACACCTTATGTCTAACTTTTATATTTAAGCCACAATGACTGTTTTTATGTTACAAAGAAAACATAAAATATTTGGGTTCTGTTTACATGGATTTATGACCTGCAAAACATTAATCCTTATCGAAATAAATGATTTCATCGTCATAAGTACTTAATGTAGATATAATTTGCCCTTTACAGCATCCAATTTGGTCGTATAGTTTAGAAAATATCGAAATATATGTATGTATATACGGGAACATATTATTCGCGCGATGGTAACCCGTGTCGTGGGGTGCGGCGAGGGGTGTGCCAAGTAGACGCATGGCAGAGTGAATGATCAGACCGGTATTCTTTTGATTGTCAATTGTTTATTTTGTTTTCAATAATTAACTTTTAAATAGAACAAAAATTATTTTTACTTTTTATTCTGATTCGCTTTTGTTAGGTAGGTAATTTAAGTGTTGTTTGGTTTTTATTACAACATTAACTAATCGTGTTTGTACTTAATCCAACTATATATTTTTTTAAATCCTAAACAATAATTCCGTAGTCTACGCGAGCGAAGCTGTGTGGGCCCAGCTAGTCTTTAATATATATAAAGCTCAACGTGTGTCTGTCTGTCTGTCCATTAGTGCGCTTATAACTCGAGAAACACTTATCCGATTTACGTGTTTTTTTTATAGTTCTTAGATATGTTCTCTGGCCAGATTATAGGATATATTTTGTTACGTTAGTTAACATAAGGAATAAGCAAATCGGAAAAAAGTTTGAGTCCAGCGCGCTTTTTTGTAATACGCTACCTAAATCGTTAAATATTGAATAAAATAATGTAGTAAATAATTGTGTAAAATCAAAATCTAAAATAAGGGCCGCGAAACCACATATTTATCTAATTTTTATATTTAAGCCACAATGAGTGTTGTTACAAAGAAAATTAAAAATGTTTGGGTTCTGTTTACGTGAACTTATGACCTGCAAAACATTAATCCTTATCGAAATAAATGATTTCATCGTCATAAGTACTTAACGTATATATAATTTGCCCTTTACAGCATCCAATTTAGTATGGAACGATTCGCATACGCTCGGCCGCCATTCGGATATATAAAATTACATTTTAATATTCGTGTTATTTCTTGGATAAATTAAATTGAGTTTTAGATAAGTAGAATGCAATAAATACGAATATGTATCTGCCTATATGTGGACTCAAAGTTTGATAATCACACATTACTTTTATGAGTAAAAATAAATATAATAAAAACAATTTTCAACAGCATTATTTTATTATAAATGTTCTAAGCAATTAAAAAGAACTTTTTCTATTTTTCCTTGAGAAATCCTTTGGAATATCCACACAAACAATTACACACATAATGTATTAGTCTTTGTTTTGTCACTTGACAGACTTTTTGTGTACACGAATATAAACTGTGGGACTGGCTGAGGAAGACTTAAGGCCGACATCCACATCAGTGCGCGCTCTGGAGCGGCGACGGCAAGCTACCGGAAGGAAGACGTCGTAAATAAGTCGTCCGAGAGATCGCGGATGGACCGACGACATTCTGCATCCAAAAACACAGATGTAAAGTGTATGTGTGCTATGCACAAACACATGTGCATGCTTTTACTCACATATACACAAATATAAGTATTAGAGTGTGTAAAAAAAAGCAATCTTTTTTTTTCGGTCTCATTACGACCTAAACTAAATCCTTGCCAAAGGATTACTCTGTAGTTCAATACTTAGAGGTGCCACAAAAGGGGGTCCCGTTACCCATTTAAATAACAGATCATTTTTATATTTTTCCACATAATTATATATTGTCATTTGAAAGTGAAGCATCCGCTTGCCCTTCCTTCCCCCAAATACATTAAATCAATTTTCCAAATATTTCATTATATAATTACACTTATCTATAACAATCTCATAAATACTCCACCACGGCTAATAAATTAACAATATATACAAAACATCTATTTATTTAAACAAACAGGCGTAACTTCGGTTCAAAAATTTCACACACAATAGCAGTGTGGAGAGGTACTTTCTATAGCAATGATAATTTATATTTTTTACTAGAATTTATTATAATTTACGCCCATGCAGAGACATCTGACGGTAAGCGGTGGAAAAGAACTGAGCAGTAGCCGTGAAATAAAATGTATAATGTGAAATAAACATATTCATAAATGGCTCGTAAATCAAAACGATTTATGTGTACTCCATCTGAGAACGTGTGAGGATGGGTTAGAAGTAAAAGGGTTAAACACAACGATGACTAATGTGCTTTGCATTTTTATTTCATTATGTATCAAAATTTATTTGTATATAAATTCATTTAGTATACTTGCGCTCTTTCAACTCGTCACAATTGGTTTTCAGCGCAGTCTTTTAATTGTCGACTTTTTTTAAACTTGTGTTTTCTTTTAAGATATAAATCAAAGAATTTAATTAGATTATTCTTATGCTATATTTGGTCTGAATATTCTATATAATATGTATGTCCAGTGACGTCGGAGCCGGGGAAGGCAGTTGCCCCCCCAAAATTTTTTTACCCTTAAAAATTCTTTAATTTTTTTAAACTGATGTTAAAGTTCATAAACAAATTATAAAATATAGTCTAGTAAGGACAAAGAAAAATAAAAAGTGAGTACAGTGAAACCACGTTTTTTTGTTTTTTTTTTTAGGTCCCGCCATTCATCCATAAGACCCCATGTTAAAATATTTCGTTAGTACATGTTTTCCCCCAATCCCTTTAAAAACGTACTAACCACCACTGTGTTTCTATTTATTTTTATTTTTAAGAAATAATGCGATATTAATTAAGCTAAAGAAAATTGTAAAAAAAGACAAAAAAAAATATGAAAAGTTAGTATCTCTTTTTTTGTAATAAATACGATATTACGCAAGTTAATTTTTGAGGTTCATACTGCCCACTGCCCCCCCAGAAAAAAATTGGTTCCGGCGCCACTGTGTATGTCATATTCTTTTAATGAAAAATCATTAATGATAAGTCCAAAAATAAAGTTTGGAATACATATAATAATTCATACTTTTAAATCTATATATTACTGTTTTTCCATAATTTTATTAAGATGAGGCTGGAGGTAAAACTGATTTAGTAACATCTTACAATACGTTTATAACAATAACATACATATATGGAACAAGAAAACGCAAATATGACAAAAATGTAATTATATTAGTTACTTTTACCTATGCTATTTTTTTTAAATATTTAATAAAATAAAACATAAATTACATGTATATTAAAATTTTTTTAGAAGTATCATTGCAGCAATGGAAACTAAAATAACAAAATATCTAGTCCAGATAATTAACGTTTATTATAATTAGTAAACACTGTTTTAGTTAAATCGTAAGTAAAAAAATCTATAATTTATTTTATTAACAAATAGATTGAATATTCAACAATAAGTGGAGGTAATGGTTTTGGATTTTAAAGAACTCAATTTTTACTACTTCCATTATTTTTTATGTTGAAAACCAGTGGAAAATATATTCAACATAGTTTAAATTATGTTTTTTTTAATAATATCTATACTTTTTTATTAATATCCAGAGAATAATTTTTCTGACATGATTACACTTTTCATATACTTATATTGACCTATTTTTATAATTTTAAAATAATAATGCAATTTTTGTATTAAAAGACAACGATATAACTTGGGCTGATTCGAAATGCCAGCATATGAAATTTTTATTAGTACATTAAACATCACCTTAAATTGAATCTGTAATGCCCGGTATTATAAAGAATTTGCTAGAGTGCAGATGCAAATTAGCTTCAAGCTAATGCTATCTGCTAGGTGACAAATTGTTATGAAATTGCTCGATATTTGAAAGTAGTGGTAATAAATGTATAATAATGTAAATGCTATGCATTTTATGAGGTACACTTGGCAACACTTATTTTAAGTCGCTGATTATACTTATCACGCATGTGTCAAGGTTATGATATGTACGATTTCATTCGCTACATCTGTGAGTGTGTTGTCTTTTATATTTAATACCTAACAGATAGCGTTAACTGGAAGCTAATTTTCTTTTACACTCAAGAAAATTCGTTATAAAAATAGTGTCTGATTGTATATAATTTGTATAATAAGGTCATAATGAAATTGAAAAAATAAATTGTCAATAATGAAAGAAAACTTTAATTTTATTTTCAGAAGAAAATTATAAAAAATTCAAAAGAAAAATTGATACTTTATCAACAATATTATAATTGATTTATTTTCTATTAAATCATTTCAAAGTTATATTTAAACATTTTCCCATACTTAAAACTGTCAAAAATACACGAGATGAAATATTTTCGTATTAATTTTAATATTTATTTATAAACTTGCGATCTAGATAAAAACGTGAAGTACAAAAAAAATGTCATAAATCGTTCAAACTGTTTCAAGTCGACGGCAAAGGGTTGCAAAAGCAGACGAGCTGTAGGGGTTGTCCGGCCGTACATCATTCACTATCACGACAGCCCGTACAAACTAATTATACACTGGCGACTGAATGCGCCAATAAATAGAAATTTATTATGAAATTATTATCGGAAAAGTTTATAATTTACGACAGTTTTAGATAATAAAACACAAAGCCCGGCATCGCGTCGCATTGTTACACTCGTCCCTCGTTCAACAGTCAAACGTCACACGCTGTCGCTTGTCAGAAAAAGATGATCTTATACGATATACGTTATACGTACTATATCCGTCACTTATGCATAAATGTCTAAGTTTGCTTTTGGAATTTTTAATTTTGGTGTTTGTTAAAGAAAGATGAAGTATGTTGGTAGTATATCTGGCATATACGTTGTCTTTGTTGGATGGATGTTAATAATTTTTTTCAGGGGTGGAATAATATTATAAGGGTATTTTAACAGTTGCAGTGTGTTAATTTAAACTGCATAAACAATAATTTGCTCCAGGTTATAGATGTATTTTGGATAGTAAGGAATCTATTAACGATTTTTCATTATTCAATTTACTATATAATTACAGTTATAATTTGTAATATGTTTTACTATATAATATTACAGTAGTCATCAACATAAAGTAATGTTGGTATTTTTGTCGTATGCGATCTGCCGTTATATGCCTCATATTGCTGCAAACCATCTCCATGAGTGGTGAATTTGGGGGTAATTTATGTAAAAATAAGACATAAATGTCTACAGACTGCATACAAAAAGATTACCGTTTTTTTAATAGAATATTTTATAATTGTGACTGTGTCGTAATACACAGTCAAAGGATTGACGTGAATACGTGAAATGGGGTTAAATAAAACTCAAACTCATGGATTGGTACATACTTAGATTTTTTTTTTGATACACGGAAACGTTTGAATATTTCTAAGGACACAAAACATGAATTTAGTCTAAATAAAGAATGATATAACTACACAGAGAGAAAAGTCATGATAATTTTTATACAGAAAATCTTAGAAAAATTACTGTGCTCTCTTATAATGCGTGCGCAATCGATGATACAAGTAAAAAATATTTATACGTCCATATAAAAATTATCAGTGCTTACATTATATAAATTGCTTTTTTACCACGGTAAAAATTACGGTGCTAGCATGGTAATATTTGGAATGCTGTATCAGAAAACTGCCTTACCGATTCAATAAAATTTCTATAGCTTATTAATTTTTTTTTCAAACAGAAAGGTAAAAACAATAAAAAGCAATTTCATTTTAAGAAAGTTATCGATTTATTTATATAATATACATTGTTTTGAATTTTACAATTAATAATAGTTTACAAATATAGTTGTAGAACAATTTACATAAAGATATGACAACCAATACATGTGCAAAGAGACCGATTCACAGAACAAATTAAATATAAAATAACGTATTTTCAATATCTAAAATCTAAACTAACCTATATCTGTCAAAACTTATTAACTTCTAAAAATAACACATTAAAACCGAACAAAACATTATTGTAAAACATTTATCACCCACTTTCATTTAAAATTCGCACAAAACAATAATTTTAATAAAATAAAAACAATCATAGCCATTTTGAATCTAAATATGCTACACGTCCCGCTTTAAATATTATTCACAACACTAAAAACAATTTTGAATATAAATTAAAATATAATACTTTAAAATCACGATAACATAGAAAAATATCTTTAAAATAGAAAACACTACACAATTACAATATGTACTTTTAAAACAAATATACATTCTAAATATGTATGTAACTGTCAGCTTATACGCCGTCGGAAGATCGAAAATAGCCGACTGTACCCGAACCTTACTACCTTGTTTATGCTGATAGTAAAATTTGCTTTATATCCTAACTTTCTATTAAGATATATCGAAAACCATAAATCTGAGATCTAGACATGATGCGTATGATTTTTAGAGAATCGTTTTACAAACAAAATAAAACCATACATACATCTCCACGATTAACAGTTAATGAGATATCACATTTTTAGTTTTTGTGTTTTCAACATAATTGGTAACTTCTGTCTTTTTCTTTCTTTCTGCTTTTGCCAGATATCTTTGAAATATCATTGAATTTTATAAGTCAGTATTGTAAAATTTATCAGACCGCCTAATAATTTACATCAACTTAAATAGCATTTTTTTTATGAAAAACAATTAAAAAATACAAATTTGTCGAGATAGGAACTTTTTACTGTGCTGTTTTATAAATTTCGCTGGCCTGTATTTTAAAAAATAATATTGTGTCCTTTACTTTTTATATTATGAATTTTAATTTTTCTTATTTTACCGTATAAAATTGACCATATTCGACTTTCGCACATCGTTTATAGTGCAGAGCACAGTAATTTTTCTAAGATTTTTCTCTCCGTGTATAGTATTGTATAATATAGTTATTTCTTTTGATTTGTACGAACATAATAACAATTAATTAATATTTACAAATGATGTGGAAATATGAAATTTACTTTTTTTATTCAATTTAAAAAACTTTAATTAAAAAATTAAAAACGTTAGGTCGTAGAGAATATATTCTAATATATTGTTACTTTTTTCAATTCAGTTAATTAATATTTACAAGCGCAATCGTGGAAATACAAAATAATTTTTTTTCTTATAATTATATTAAATTTATCACTCATATAAATTGGTTAAATGTTTTAATTTTTACTTATACCTCGTATATCTAATCGATATCTACAATTTGAGACCAAAACCCGCGTGGTAGCTGCTTTAAGTGTCGAGATATACTGATTTTTGCATGTTACATCAAGTTTCTGAAATGCCCACCCAGTATCTGACCTGAAACACTAGACGTTATTCACGTCAAAATGAATTATAATATCCATAATACAAACAACGTTCCATGGAACACCACTTCTAGGTAATCAACATGAATACATCCCTGTACACAAACTTTATGTGTATATACTCGTATACACATAGATATATACACCAAGCGCACTATGATGTGATCTGTTTTGATGAAATTTCCATTTTGACTATAAGTTATCACAGTTTTTGTTTGGCGGGGAGGTTGGTATTCCTGCATACTAGTGAAATCAATGAACCATAATGACGATCATAAATAAAAGGCAAATAGCGAAATATTGAAGAGAACCAGGGTTTTATGCACGCCAGGAAACAATATGATAAAATACGCGATTGCAGAAACTGCATTGAACAGTTAACGGTTTACATTTGCTGAGTGATTTTACATAAACTCCATGGGCGTCTGTGTACAAGAATAGGGGAGATTATTACCCCTTATTCTTAGATTTAGAATTTTGGAAACTATTTTACAACATTCAAAGTTTAAAATTATTTCTTAGCTTCTGTGTATAAGTCGTGACTTTGTTATTATTAGTATGATCTAATTTTAAAATAATTGTTAGATAAAATAGTTGATATTTCATCATATGAAGATCTTCAAAGATATTGATATGATTAAATGTTGGTCGAAAAGGTTTTAGCATAACACGATTTTATATTTTAATAAGTAAGTAATAATTATACATTGGGTAACGCTAATGCCAACGGTGCTATCTACTGAAAATACTGCTTTAAATTTCTTTGATCTTTAATGGAAGTATTTTTCTCAAAAATAGGTCTGGAATATTAAATTAAACACAAAAGAGAAAGCGCCCTCTAGTGAATTTTAAGAAAAATGTTTCTTACAAAAGTTGCGTATTTTTTTCTGCTGAATACGAATCTGAAACGACCTTGAAAATTGGGTCCAGAATAAAATTCAAGGTCACTATCACCGGGCTTCCTTATAACCCTGCAATTTTCATTCCAAACATTTTCTCTAAAAAATCCTAGGTTTTATGTTATTTAAGTCCGAAAGTTAAAATGGAACACTCTGTATACAAATTTAATTAAATATAAAAAGATTCAAATTTTTAAAACAATAATTTCATGTATATTTTGCCAAGATTTTTAACGTTTTTGAATTTTATTGATAAAGAAAAATATTATTATTATAATTAATTATAATTTTTTATCAACAATACCCAAAAACGTTAAAAATCTGCGAAATAAGGCATAAATACCTGAAATTACTATTTAAAAATTTTTAATCAATTGTTTTTAATTTACTAAAGCATAGCACACTTTTGTTCGATATTTTCTATTAATTTTATATCTATTAAAACTTGTTTTCTTTTCATTTTAATACCATGTATGTATTACACTTTTATTTATAAAGAGAACATTATCAGCTTTAAAATCCATTAATAATATACAGTTATTCTATTAAAAAAGTTATATTTCAATATATCTCTGATTAATTAAATAGATATATTAAATAGAAAATACTGATACTTTGCCTATTTAACCGATCTTCTAACTCCAATAATAACAAAGCTAGCAATGATCACTCGATTCTGACGAACATCCTGTATATATAATAAATAACAATTAAATACAATCATATAATAAAAAAACTTCAATATTTTAATCAGAAGAAACCTATTAAAATGATCAAAAAACCATAACAAACAACAGACAAAAACTATGATAATGGTTTATCAAATACAAATTTCCTAAGTGCCTTAACCATAAAAATTGTGAATTTAGACTTTTACGTGTTTCAGTAGCAATGCTATCATCATCAGGGTCTTAAGGACACTAACTTGTTATAGCATTGCTATTGAAACACGTATAAGTCTAATCTCTTACACTTTTATGGTTAGGTTAGGTGATATACTTACACAGAGAGAAAAGTCATGATAATTTTTATACAGAAAATCTTAGAAAAATTACTGTGCTCTCTTATAATGCGTGCGCAATCGACGATACAAGTAAAAAATATTTATACGTCCATATAAAAATTATCAGTGCTTACATTATATAAATTGCTTTTTTATCACGGTAGAAATTACGGTGCTAGCATGGTAATTTTTGGAACGCTGTATCAGAAAACTGCCTTACCGGCCTTACCGATTCAGTAAAATTTCTATAGCTTATTATTTTTTTTTTCAAACAGAAAGGTAAAAACAATAAAAAGCAATTTCATTTTAAGAAAGTTATCGATTTATTTATATAATATACATTGTTTTGAATTTTACAACTAATAATAGTTTACAAATATAGTTGTAGAACAATTTACATAAAGATATGACAACCAATACATGTGCAAAGAGACCGATTCACAGAACAAATTAAATATAAAATAACGTATTTTCAATATCTAAAATCTAAACTAACCTATATCTGTCAAAACTTATTTTACAAATAAAACTTCTAAAAATAACACATTAAAACCGAACAAAACATTATTGTAAAACATTTATCACCCACATTCATTTAAAATTCGCACAAAACAATAATTTTAATAAAATAAAAACAATCATAGCCATTTTAAATCTAAATATGCTACACGTCCCGCTTTAAATATTATTCACACTAAAAACAATTTTGAATATAAATTAAAATATAATACTTTAAAATCACGATAACATAGAAAAATATCTTTAAAATAGAAAACACTACACAATTACAATATGTACTTTTAAAACAAATATACATTCTAAATATGTATGTAACTGTCAGCTTATAGGCCGTCGGAAGATCGAAAATAGCCGACTGTACTCGAACCTTACTACCTTGTTTATGCTGATAGTAAAATTTGCTTTATATCCTAACTTTCCATTAAGATATATCGAAAACCATAAATCTGAGATCTAGACATGATGCGTATGATTTTTAGAGAATCGTTTTACAAACAAAATAAAACCATACATACATCTCCACGATAAACAGTTAATGAGATATCACATTTTTAGTTTTTGTGTTTTCAACATAATTGGTATCTTCTGTCTTTTTCTTTCTTTCTGCTTTTGCCAGATATCTTTGAAATATCATTGAATTTTATAAGTCAGTATTGTAAAATTTATCAGACCGCCTAATAATTTACATCAACTTAAATAGCATTTTTTTTAAGAAAAACAATTAAAAAATACAAATTTGTCGAGATAGGAACTTTTTACTGTGCTGTTTTATAAATTTCGCTGGCCTGTATTTTAAAAAATACTATTGTGTCCTTTACTTTTTATATTATGAATTTTAATTTTTCTTATTTTACCGTATAAAATTGACCATATTCGACTTTCGCACATCGTTTATAGTGCAGAGCACAGTAATTTTTCTAAGATTTTTCTCTCCGTGTACTTATTAAAATCACTTTTATAAGCGATATTTTTTTAGTTAGTCGAGTTGGAGAAGTTTTACTGCATAAATTTAATTTAAGAGATTTAATTATATGCTTTATCCTCCTTGAAAATATTCTCTGACACCTGTGATGCACTTTGAATAAAAAATAACTCGGACGGAATTAAATTGATTTTTAAACTGTATATCATTAATTTCAACATAGTTTGAATTAAAATCGATGAGGTATTAATGGAAGTTGTCATTTTATGTCTCTAAATATATATGTGTATGTTTATTGATGGTTATTGCGATTTCCTATTGTTGGAGAATATTACAAATGTAAATAATTGATAAAATTATTATTCAAATCAAAAATAACCGTGGTAAATTTATTAAATTTTTAGTATTGGTCATCGATATACATAAGTAGTTTCTTTTCTGACAATAGTTAAGAACAGTATAGAAGACGTGACCTAAACACACAACTCTAGAAATATATTATTTTAATACCAGAACGACAACCTACTTATAGAATAAAATATAATAACATTTATATTTCGCTTCCTCGCAATATCGAAGATACAAGAAGCTTTGTGATCGTTTTAAAATGAGAGAAAAAAATTGGGTCAAGACAAACACTGAATTTTGTCACACGCATAACTTATGAACCACTAAACTGATATTAATGAAACTTGGTTGGATCGAAGGACGGTCAAAGAGAGGAATGACATATTAATTTTTTCAAGATATCTCAAGAAAGACACATGTTACGTGAAAATTTCATAATCGTTTTTGTTGAGGAATTCAATTTCCTATAATGTAGGTCTGCAACGTTGTAAAATATTCCTTACAAAGATTTATCTTAATTTGCTTTATAAAATCGTCATTTTGATATTTTAAATGTTATTTTGACGTTTGCATAAATAAAGATTTAGATTAAAATTGTCAAAAAATTATAAATTTATGAAAAAATAATCAGATGCGTCTTAAGAAAAATTTCGAACTAATAGTAAAATTGTATAAAAATTAAATTAAACCAATGCCAGGAAATGTATATCGGTTTTTACTTAAATTCATCAATAAAATTAACTACCCTTGGTGAATTTAGCACGAGGACACACTATGCATTTACTTGGCAGATGTTTTTTCAACAAAGCAAGTAAACGAAATATTTAACAAGAACGTATAAAATGTTCATTCAAATTTTTGGGTATAAATATTAGGTATCATTCTCTTTTAATTAAAAATGCAATGGAAAAACAATAATAATTATTGATAAATCAAACCAACTAAAATAAATTAGAGACTGGAGTAATAAACTTAACATAAAACACCAATATAAACAGGGACATAAAAACGGTGACATAGCAATAATAAAAATATTAACATTAAACAGAGTGATATATTAACAAACACTTCATATACATCTGAGTTGACAATGTAAAGTACAATACACATCACGCATATATCATCTACCACTCCAAAAGTGAAATATTGAAATGATTGTTGTATGAGCATCATATAAGCATGTATGTACGTGCGCGAACGCTACCAACCTCAAAACAAAAAATCCCTGTCATTCAATTGTTGTGCATGTGTTGCCGGTCCGCGAACGAGTGGTACTTCGCCACTGACTGACGTGCGTGTGACAAGTTGGTTACCCGTAGATGTATTTTTCATAGTTTAATTAATTTTTTGTAAATATTTTTTCTAATCGCAAAATAATACCTACAAAAAATATATTTCATTAAAAAATATTTTTTACATTCATTATGATTTTCCTTCTTTTATATTCTGTACAATTGATTTAAAGATGATGATATCCACTGCAATGTATGACGAAACAAATATATTTTTATTTTATTTGAGTGTAGGTATCAACTGCCTTATTGATAGTTCTACTACATTAATGTAATTGTAACGCAATATGATTGTGACTAACTCTTTGTAATATTTGGTATTAAAAGCAGTATTTTAGTACTGAATAATGGCATAGTTTTCATATCCTTAAGGTCAATCTATATGAAAAAATGATTATTTGTGTGTAAATACCCTAACATATTGGTAGTTCGAAACAATAACTATTTTAATTTTATTGTTTTTTGTTATCGCGTGACGACCATATTTGTTCTACAGGTCGCAGCTTTTTGCACTTTAAAGGGTTTGTGGAAAATAAAATGTCTCAGCTTCTATCAAATATTTTAATATGGGACTAAAACCAAATTGTCCAGAAAAAACGGGTGACAAGATTACTTCTAGACATTTTTACCTAAATGTAATACTAAAGGGTGAAATTTCAGCCTTAATTCTTCGCTCTTTTTTTGAAAAAATCCCAAGGAAATGTTTTTGCAAGAAGTGGGTACTAGTTGGGTTCACACACCAACATTCAATTCTGAAACTTGCCTCCTTTTTTTAAAAAAAATCTCAAAATTTGAAAATTCGAGAAAATTACACTTTTCAAAGCTAAATAACTCTAATAGCTCATAACAGTACTACATAATGGTATTATGCACCAAAAATTTTGAGATTGAGATTTAATTACTAGTAGGTAGTGGTATTGCAAACACAAAAAATGCTGCGACCTGTAGAACAAATATGGTCGTCACGCGAAAACAAAAAACAATAAAATTAAAGTAATGATCATTTCGCACTACCAATATATTAAGATAATAAGACACAAAAAATATTTTTTTTTAATAGTCAAGCAACCATTTAATTTAATTATGGATCACTTCATATGGATTGACCTCGTATACTGGAAGCTGCGAATTTTATATTATCTATGTAGTAGGTACCTTAGATTAGGAAAGACTATGAATACATAAGAACCAATGCTAGTCCGTATACAAAACTCTTATCTCTTAAAACTCGATGGCGACCATCTTTTATTAAATCTAATTTTCGTCATTTCCATGAATACTATCCAAGTAGCGTTAGTTAGAAATTTATAATACTTGTATTATTAATTATTTTTATATATTCAAAATAATTGATATTTATTTTATAATTTGAATGATACGCCAATGACTAGTGGAGCGATGAGGTAACTACGCTAGGTAATGTGTTTTGAGTCCTATATCTTTCCTTGTCTAAGGTAGGTACCTACTAATAGTCAGGTTAGAACTGTTTATGTAAGAATGTGAGATATTTTAATTAAAAAAAATATGAGTGTGAATAGTAAGAATCCAATTTGACGAACATAATGAATGGCTCTTTGGGCGAAATGACAGAATGTTTATATCACAATTATGAAGTTTTCATTCGCTTTGACAGCATCAATGTTTGGACAGAGGTCACTTGTATTGACGGCCGGTATGGAGGTGGACGATTTGGACATTAAATAGAATTATTACTGGTAATTATGGCTACTCAGTAATACCATTCGTTAATGAACGCAATAAATAATTTATTTACATTACGCCCTATAAACAGGGGTGTTTTTCATATAATCCGCGGTCACCGCGTATGATTTGACGTGAGCTGTGATTGATGTTAATTTGTGCCACTTTATTTTTTAAATTCACTTATATGCTCGTAATTTCAGACCGTTACGCGCTTTAACACGTTGTGAAATTTCATGTATATTTGTTTTGATGCATTCATTCATTATGGGTATTTGTTTTCATTACAATGAATCAAACATCTTTAATATTTATGTGGATCAGTTTATCTACTACAACACTATACACATACATATGTATTATGTATACGTGCACAAGAACATTTACTGCATGGAATATCTATTATAATAAAAATATTAATTATTAATTACTAATAATACTATGTACACTACCGTACTAAAGTGTGGTAGCAGGTATATTTTTCTGTATATCAAAACTTTATTATTAGTGCATTCGAAGAGACCATTCTGTGGGTTCCGTACCTCAAAATGAAAATATGTAACCATTATAGGATCACTTTATTGTCCGTCTGTCTGTCTGTCAAGACCCTTTTCTCAGGAATGGCTAAAGGTATCAAGTTGAAATTAATATCAAATAATAAATTTCAAGATCTTATGTCAACGGAAAGTAACCCTGTAGGTTTTGATGATCAGTGAGTCAGTCAGTCTGTCAGTATCAAAATATGCATTGAAAGACTGTTGTCCGGTAGATATCAAACTTATATGATAGTTCTTTTGAAATTTGTTGAAGACTTTGACAAGTTTCGCGCACGCGTTGTAGGTAAATACCAACGGTATTAAAACAGTGGTGATATTATGAAAATTATTTTGTACAGTGAAAGATGTCAACTGTGTTACAATTAGTTGAAGTGTCACTGCTCTAAATTCCATAACTAATCCATAGATACTAGTACATAATTAATACCCCATTTGAAAGTGCTTGCTAGCTAGCAAATTTTGCTAGCTCCTTCATAATACCGGACATGTATCTTTTTATTGCATTGAGTTAGAAACTTGAATTTTTACAGGGCGACGAGGCTGTAGATCTTACTATTTGATATTAGATCTTTGATATTGATTTCAACTTGATAGTTCTTGAGAAAAGGGGTCTTGACAGACAGGCAGGCAGGCGAACAACAAAGTGATCTTATAAGGGTTCTGTTTTTTTCATTTTGAGGTACGGAACACTCAAAACGGTCTCTTCGAACGCACTAATAAAAAATAAGTTTTGATACACAGAAAAATATACCTGCTTCCAAATTTTTAGATGGTAATGTAGGTATCGTAAATACATATATATGTATCATATTGGCAGTACTATCTATATTGACTATGAAGTAATAAGGATTTTTTTTAAATAAAAAATGAAGAGTTATCCCTAACTGTAAATATAAGGCAAATAATATTTTTCTCTTTACTGGGACGTAAAAAGAGCATAATCGTTTATCTTAAAAAAATGATCTAAATAAATTAACAATTATTGGAAAATGATTACGAATAGAAAATAAGATATTTTAGCGAGATTCAAAGTTATTTGGAGTTCGCTGGTTTTAGTCCCTACTTTATTAGTTGCTTTTTGTATTATTTATACAAAATTCCGTTATTTTCATATCACAGTGAAAGGAGTAAGGATAAAAAATATTCACTTTCAACGATATCAAATATGACGTAAAACAAAAATAAATGGTCTTGAAATTTCCATTGAACATTTATTAAGACTTTTTTTTATTTAATCGACAGAAGCGCAGATAATGCCCTTGGCATCTTTTATAATGTGTAAATATGTAATGATAAAATATAAAACTAATTAAATAAACATATTCAACTCGTGTGAGTTTCTTTGGTAAAATTAACATACATATATAGATATAGGAATTGTTAGTTATCTTGCTTCGTGTAAAATGTTCCACCCAGTCCAATACCATTGATTGATTATACAACCCCTATTTATGTTAACTTTAAATTAAACATTTGTCTTCATAATGGAACATGGAAATAATAAATAAATATTGATTGTATTTGTTACAAATATGTACAATAAATATTACTCTGGATGTAACTCTTTTCAATTACGTTATTATCGCAAAACATAATTCATAATCCGTTCTAATAAACTGAAAATAATTTCTGTTCTCGAATGCACAGTAACGAAATTAAAATACATAATTCAAAATTAAAGCACAAAAATGAGTGCAATATTTAAACGGTTCAATTTGTTCCTCAAATTTCGACGAGTCGCATTATGGAATAATTTGGATTTGCATACAAAATAGGTTTAAAGATACTACACAGTAAAATTTAAATTTATGACTACTTTATTCTGTGCTTTCATTTTATAATTGGTAACTGACATTGATATAAATTTAGGGACCGTGACTGAAATTGCTCCATATCTTAAATCTGCCTGTATATCATAGTTTTAATGCGCGCCTCTAGAGCTGCAAGAGAGGTTGAGGGGTAGATCTCCTCATGCTTCGACCACTGCAGGCAAGGATTGCCAACCTAGTTACAACTCATTAGTATATTTAAGGGATCATTCCACTGTGACGGGTATGAAAATTGCTGATTTTCATAATTTTTTTATTGAATAAAATTCAATAATCAGTTTCGTTTATCATATGTTCTACACAAAAATATTTTTTTATGTTTTACTTTTATTTTTTATCTAATTTTTTGGACACTGCAAAATGATGACTTCTCCAAAAATTACCAAAAAGATTATTAATCAGTATGAAAAAATGTAGCGTCTTACGGAGAATTTTTCCGGTCAAAAATTGGGTATTTTTTTCGACAGTTTATGAAATTTTCAAATAAATAAAAAAGTTTCCGTACGACGTTAAGAAATGGCGTGAAGAATGATGTGGCAAAATTTGAGACGCATATCTTGAACAACGTTTCAAGAAAAACGCGTTTAAGTTGGTTCTGCCTTATCTTGTACGCTGATCGATTTATTTTTCTAAGAAATGCTGTAGCGACCGGAATAATTCGAATGTCGCGATCAAAATTTAACAGCATGTTTATGAAAGTCCATATTTTTCGATAATATAAAAAAAATTCAAAAAATTTTACAGTGGAATGGTCCCAATTATATTATTATTTTCATAAACATTTTTACTAATGAAACTATGATTCTACTAGATCTCCTATTATATATACCCATGTTACATTAATGTAACTACTTGTTATTTGGGTAACATAATTTCTGTTTTTCGGAAAATATAAAAAATTATCTGGTGACTATACAATACAGGCTGATCGCTTGAACTGAGTAGTCATTGCTGACTATTAAATTTTGTTAAATTGATAAAATAGTGTTTTTAGTATAATCTTTATATTTTTTAACTTTTCATATAGAGGTGTTCCAATAAAAACAGTTTTTTTTAAAATAACGATAAATTGTTTTTTTTTGCAACGCCATTTTTGCTGTGATAAAGTTAACAATAATCACTCTATTATCTTGAACATTCTGTATATATAAGAAATAAAATAAAAAGTATGGCGAAAATGTAACAAAACAATCTAGCACAAAAACATCTTTATTTCGAAGTTAGTAAAAATATATTAAAAAAACTGTTTTTATAATTTTGTACATTCACCAATTTCCTAAAAATTATAAAAAATATCAAACTATTTATTAAGTAATATTTTTTAAATATAGACATTTTGTGAGATGAATACATATGATACAAATAAAGATAAACAAAATTAAATTTGTAAAAGTTAAAAAAATCAGTAATACTACCACAGCGCGAGTTGTACGCACGACTCCATGTTTGTCTATAAATCGTCAGCACCCCTTCCTTTATTGCTTTTATAGTTAAAAAGAGAGAACTGGTTTCTCTCTCATTTACCCCCACCCTCATTGTCGCTCATCATCTCGTTTCTGGTGCTCGCTGATAATACTAATTATTTGATGAATGGAAAGTGAAAAATATTTATTAATATCTATTAAAACGTATTTTACCTGCATTAAATAACGAATATATACTGTTATCTAAATTAATAATAATGTTTATATATGTATGCTACAATTATATATCGTATTCATTCATATTAAATATTAATTTGTATAAATTTATATATCTAAAAATATTTATGTTTTATAGCATTATATATTTTGGAATATATTACTTCAATGACAATTTAAATTATAATTATATAAACATCTATATTTACTATTTATCCCCCATTGATTATTTTTTTAGATTTTAAAATATTCAGTAAACTGAATTGCACCTCCACCATATGAGAGTAAATGAGTTAAGTATGATTGATGTATACATAACTAGAAATATTTATTATTAATAAAACTATGTGTGTACCTAAATAGACCATATGTTTATGTAAGTAATGTATACATTATACATATATGTATGTTATTATTTTTAAAACTAAACATATTTATGAAAGATAATTTTATTTCGTTATGAACTTCCCAACAGAAAATCATTGTAATCGGTACGATCATCGAAATAAAAAATTTCAACATATTTTTATATTTCAAGGTATAGTATATTTAAACTATTTTCAGAAAGATGTATATGTGTTTGTGTGTGTGTATATGTGCGTGCATTTTTTTTCCTGCACGAAATCTCGCAATTAAAAAATGCTATTGACTTCGTTGGTGTGCTAATCGAAGCGTCTTGACGTGAATATGATCTGGAAGAAAAGTTTGTATGGGTAAACATTTTTGTGATCGGATTTACTTGAAACTTAGCATAAATATTCTACAATACAAATAATCAAACATGTATTTCAGTATTTTTTATTATACGTGCCTAAACAGTTATTGAAGGGGTGAAAACCACCCTAAAAATGTTAATTTTAAATACTAATAAATACGTCTACTAATTCATGTTGCCTTGGGAACAAATGCAATTATATTTAAATTGTCAGATTTAATTTCTGACAAATTCTATTCAAATTTTTCATATAGGTACATGCATTTTTTTAAAATTCACATAAACTACATATATGGAAACAACAAATAATCAGCATTCAAGTATTTATAGCCATGTCATGTTGGGAAGTTGGTTGTGTGGACCTTAAGGGTTGAACCCACGACTTGTTTAATATTTATGTTTCAAATAAAAAGTATCACTATTATCAATCAACTACTTTATTTTACGTACCTATCTTAAAAAGTTTCGTATTTTACGAAGCTCTGTATTTTTGCATCACAATTTATTTATAAATTTAAAAAAAATTTACAGCAGATAAAGTAATGAACCAAACATAATATTATACATACATATATGTACAAATGTATGTATGTTTACATTGAAGTGAGATACAGGTAGTACCAACAGTTGTAGGAACAGTATGATCAGGACAGAATGAGCACAACGAGAAGCACGCCGTTTGTGATTATAAAGAAGTAAAGCAGATGGCTCTGGCGCTCCATGTCTATTTAAATCCTGAAGGAATTAAAGGATTCGCCGTATACACTTCTCCCTTCAAACTATGTAAGCCTTTATTGCTATAATTTCTGAATAATTTTGTACGGATGAAAATGTATGTAGAAGTTATTCTGACTGACTTGGAATGGGTTGATAATTGCCTTGAAAATAGGTATTACGTAAAGTTGCTTTTGTTGTTTTTGTTTAATTGTTGTCTGTTGGTTCGGGTATTTTTTTGAGGGATATAAAAAATTATATGGGGTTATTAAAAATATTGTTCTTTAATTAGAATTTTATTTAATTACTTTTTCTAATATAACCGCAAACATGTATAATATTACTTATACATATTTTTTAGGACAATGATTAAAAAAGAAAACTTCAAATCATAAAATATAAAATTTCTTTAAATTTCTTTTTGCTACCTCGCTGTATCGAAGATACGAGAAGCAATGTGATCGTTTTAAAATGAGAGAAAAAAAATGTCCTCCGGTTTCAAAATTTTAAATTGATCTCCGTTTCAGATCAAGACAAACACTTTTTACCATTACCAGGCAATTTATCTGAATACTTTATCGGTTTTTATTTAAATTGTTCAATAATTAACTACCTTTGGTGAATTTAAGACAAGAAAGCACTGTGTATTTACTTGGCAGACGTTTTTTTACTTTCTTATACCTTGTATATGAAATATACAATAGTATAAGTAAGTATAGTGAAGCCGATTTTTTTCGAATGGGACTCTCTTATACGTATTACAGAGATTGAACAGTGTGCGTGTTTGCCATAGGTACCATGGGACTTTCTTATACGTAATATTGAGAGTAAACAGTGTGGGTGAGTCTAAATAATTACATAAAAAAATTATTTCTGGCTAAATCATAAATGTTGAAAAAAAATGTATGGGGAATAGATTATAGATAATAACATACTCGACATTTTTTATCTAAAACATTTTTTTCTTATTTCAAAAATAATTCGAAAATTCAAAAATTGACAAGAGTAAACATCCGTTTTCAGTTATTACGTTCAAAAAAATTCATTTACTATATAATGTAGAGAATAATATCTTATTAGTTTGTCAGAAATTTTTAATCAAATAAGAATCACGTATAATATTCACTGTTAGGATTACGTATAAGAAAGTCCCGTGGTTCCCAAGGCATCTGTTTTATAACGTGATAATTTGAAATGAAATTTTAGTGAAAGTACTAATAATGTTGGTAAAAGTTATATTCATGAATCTTTAATAAACATTAACTGAAAAACAAAAATAAATTTAAAAAGTTACATTTCACAACAGTATAAAATTACTGACAAAAAGGCAAATTCCAAATCAAAACTTTTTCATACAACAACACCACATAAACCAAAAAGATATAAAAATAAAGAGCATATGAAAGAAAAACCCGCGATAAGAAAATTAACTTTCGAAAAACAATTTAAAAAGCAAGCACCGCAAGACGTTCAACACCTCAGTTCTCTAACACGCAAGTATGTATGTGTATGTGTGTAGGTATATGTGTGTGTAACCGACGCGAGAAGTTTGCGCCATCTAATTTTCAGTTAATCTCATAGAAACAAGAATTAACGAGGCCGTTTGTAGCATATGAAGCCTCTCATTTGCAACGGGGCTGCTATGGAGGTGTGTCTCGGATTTTGCGTTCACCCGCAACGAACTTTCTGTCGTTCACATCATTATGTATGTACTTCTATCAACATCACGGTGTTAGAAAATGGTACGGCTGTCGATTTTACGTGCTTTTGTTGAAAATGTTCTTGCTTGTATTGTACAAATACGGGATTTGTGTTTTAGTAGGGGAGGTTGAAGACATATGTCGAATTTTTAAATTTACTATTAGAATTTTTGCTGTTATCGAAAATTTATTTTTTTGTTATTTGATATTGTTTACTTTTTTTATAACAATAAACTGCCCTGGTCGGCACAAGACTTTTTTATACATCATAATACAGAAAAAATTACATAAGTTAATACTTTCTGCTAAGAAATTGAATATAATTAACTACATTACATTAATTCTTTTTTTTTTTTTTGTTAATGTTCGAGATATATTTTAATTCTATTCTGTTATTTTATTTCAAACGTTTTTATTATAAATCGTTATAATAGTTTTCCTGTTTTAAAAAAATATTGTTTTGTCAATGTTTTCTTAATTGTTTGATATTTCAACAGTTCAACACGTTTTATATATTTAATTGACAGTTAATTTTAAATAAAAATTGAAATTATTATTTTTTGGTCAATTCAAAAAAGATACAAAAAAAGAATAGGGCATAAATTATAGATAATAATATCCTCTATAACATGTATCTAAAACATTTTTTCTAATACGTACCGTTTAAAAAATAATGCAAAAAATTCAAAAATTAAAGAAAATAGATTATTTCCTAAAAAAAATTTTTTGGGAGAAAAATGAACAGAACATAAACTAAAGATAAGAGCATTTTCTATAACTTTAATCTAAAACAATTTTTTCTACTGCGTATCGTTTTAAAAATAATTCGAAAAATTCAAAAATTGACATCAGTAAACATCCGTTTCCGGTTTAGTGATGGTTTTCCAAAATAGGAGGTGCACATCTAGAGTAAACAAGAACCTTAAATTTAAAATTTCATGTCTGTAAGTATTACCGTTTTGGCTGTAGAGCGTTCACAGACACACAGACGTCATTGAGATAATGGTCGTACGTGATTCAGGGACACTCGAAACGTGTAATTCCGTTAAAATCTCTCTTATTTATACATTACATTTCATGTATGTATAAAAAAGTAAAAATACTTAGGTAAATGGGTATTAGTAGGTGTATTAGTGGAGGTTAATACAGATGGAGAATTTAGATTTACTATTAAAAACTTTTTTATTAACTTGCAACTAGACTAAAAAAAATCAGGGGATAGAAAAAACAATGATATCTATCCGAAAGTGAATTTTAAAGAGATCGATTGTTTTAAACTCGAGATAATTGTCATCAAAGTTTGCAACTTTTGTATGTATCCTCTATATCAATAACAAAAAATTATTATTTTTTGTCACATATCAGAATAATAACCCTTTGCTATTTGGTAGTTTTTTTTATAAAAATCCATCGAAGCGTTTATTCATAAAATTAAGAAAACGGCCCTAGTACGTTCTAATACAACCATGGAAAGTATTAAACTTTAATAAAGAATCGACATATCGACAGATTGAATAGAATCAATCTGGTAACATTATGTGCAATGTGCAGCTAGAAGTGTGTACGAAAGAGAGTGGCTCTATTTTTTGATGTTTTTTATTTTTTAGAAAATGTATTCATAGTATAATAAGTGTGTTTATAATAATCTATATAGACAGCTTTGAGTATAGACTTGATCAAAAAAATTCTCTGTAGCAACGCAATTTTTTTCGATATTGTACCATGGTATTGTGAACGTAACTTTTTGATAGTACTGTAGCACGAGAACTACCTTAATGAAAAGAAATATACAAAATATAAAATCTACCAATTTAAAAAAAATAGTTCTGCTATATAGTATTTTTATAGTAAAATTATATTGACATAAGTGAAATGCACATATATATTTTTTACGATAGTCAAAATTAAATATAAACACAAGATTTCATAATAAATAAAATGGCAAGTAATAAATAATATAATACAACAGAAATTTTCAAATGAATGTATAATATAGTAAAAATGTAATTAACATAAACCATAGTTTTTTCGTTAGACTCATACAACACATTAATGTTGCATTTTAGTTTAAACATTTTTTGCAATTAATAACCGCTTATCTCTGCCCTAGTGTACCTTCCACGTCATTAATAAAACATGTGTACCGTTGTAATCAACACACCTCTAAACATACATAAACAAGCTAAATACTAGTCGAGCACCCTCTATATTATCACCAGCTAATGTGCATATAGTGAGGAACGTTTATATATAAAGTTTCGCGCGTTAAAACGAATACTTAACACACCACCTCCTAAGAGGAGGTTTGAACCCGTAGTGTTGGAAGGAGGAAGAGGGAGGTGGGGGGTCGGTCGTGCTCCGCACTGGCGGCGGCAATGAAGGCTGTCACGGGAATGATGGACGTCCGAACATAAAACTGACGAGTGACTCATGGCGCCTTCACAAATGGCCCTGCGGAGCATCGTATATCACTTTTATTATACCCATCTTCATTTTCATATTTCATATTTGCATTTTCTGTGCCGTTATAAATCAGAGAGTTTATGGCTAATTAGGCCTTTGTGTGCCGCTGGCCTGCGACGCTTCTGTAGCTGCTGTTTCTGCCGGGAGGGGTGGTGGTCGCGGCTTTAGGTGGGGGTGCTACACACTTGCCTTCACACTCTCGCGTGCTAGGGATGAACAGACGGACGAGTGACGCGTCGCCTTATCGGATGGGACGCAGTTGTCATATAGTACGAGGTACCTACATACTTAATGATTATTTTGGTTTACGGGTGGTGGATTTCGAAGGTGAGGTAAATTGAAATATGCGTGACATTTTTAAAGTTATGCCTTTTCATTGTAAAATGTAAACGTTGTAATTTTTTGTGGTGTTAATGTATTCTACCATAATTTTAGTATTTCAAGTGTAATGTAGCAAAGTAGGTACGTACATAATACATATATTAAATGTTTTTATTTTTTAATTACAAAATACTGTTTTAGTATGTTCTCACATACTATTTATTAAAGTTTATATAATTTTTTAGAAACTGGTTTTGCTTTCTGCTAGTTTTTCAAATACAAATGATTTACATTTCAGAAGATCAAAAGGGCCTTACAATTTGTTAAAATGGTTTGTGTGAATACGTCGTTCAGAATCTAAAACGACTAACTACATTTTTGATTTTTCTTTTACTTTTCGAAATATAGCGATTTATTAAAAAATGTAAGAAAAAGTGCTCTATAATTAATAAATGTATTATTTATTTTCTATTTCCACTGAGTGTGGCATCTATTTCAGATCAGGGGACGTATTAGTTATTTTATATCTCCAATAGAAGGGTTAAATATTATACATTTTTGTTAGTAATGATTTTAATTTGTAAATTTTCATCCTTCCAACAATTGAGCTTGTAATTCAATAAAAGTGAAAACTATAAAATTGTATTTTGAAAATTAATGACTCGTACATATCCAAAAAACATCTGCCAAATGCACAGTGCTTCCTCGTTCTAAATTCACCAAAGGTAGTTAATTATTCAATAATTTAAATAAAAACCGATAGTGTTTATATAAATTGCCTGGAATTGGTTAACCATTTAATTTTTATACAATTTTACTAAAAAATATTGGTTCGAAATTTTTCTTTAAACGCACCTGAATATTTTTTCATATATTTTTAATTTCTTGACAATTTCAATCTAAATCTAAATTTATGCAAACGTCAAAACGATATTTATAACACCAAAATGACATTTAAAACGTCAAAATGACATTTAATATGTCCAAGCAAATATTAATTTAGAAAAACAAATTACGAATTTTTAAAATAAATTGAGATAAATCTTTGTAAGGGAATATTTTATAACAAATGTTGTAGACCCATATTATAGGAAATTTAATGCTCTACAAAAAATATTCTATAAAATTTTCACGTAACATGTGTCGTTCTTGAGATGATTTTGAAATGGGACCGTCTTCAAGCCAGACCCAACCATCCGACCAAGTTTCAATAATAACGGTTCAGCGGTTCACGACAGACAGACACGGAACGCAAAGTGTTTGCCTTGACGTGAAACGGATAAATCATTTTAAAATTTTGAAATCAGAGAACATTTTTTTTGTCTCAATCTGAAACGATCACAAAGCTTCTCGTATCTTCGATATTGCGAGGAAGCAAAACTGCATTAATTTATTAAATATCTGACAAAACTCGAAATTTTTAATCAGAAAAGTGTTAAAAGGTGTTAAATTAAAAAATCCTAAATGAAATCAATTTAATATTATATAATTTCCATGTAATAAGCTTTCAAATGATTCTTTATTGAGTTATTTTAATACTAGCTGTGCCCGCGGCTTCGCTCGCGTGGATTACGGAATTATTGTTTAGGATTTTTGAAAAATATAGTAGAATTAATTAAGTACAAAAACGATTAGTTATTATTGTAATAATAACTAATCAACACCTAAATTACCTAACAAAAACAAAGAGTACAAATAATTTGTGTTCTGTTTTTTAAAAGTTAATTACTGAAAACAAAATAAACTCAGACGATGAAAAAAGACGACCGAGCAGAGGGATTCCGAATACCAGCCGAGCGCACGCGAATCGTAACATCCTGTCCCCCGCTCCAACGCGGCACTTCTTCCTTAGATCACGCGTTATTTAATAATAATATGTTACCGTACATAAATTTATTTCAAGATATTTCCTAAACTATACAACCAAATTGGATGCTGTTAAGAACAAATTATATGTATAGTACATTAAGTATTTATGACAATGAAATCATTTATTTCGATAAGAATTAATGTTTTGCAGGTCATAAGTCCACGTAAACAGAACTCGAATATTTTTAATTTTCTTTGTAACATAAAACATTGTAGCTTAAATATAAATATAGATATATCAGATATATGGTATCGCAGACTTTATTTTTAATCTTTTGATTCTACACAATTCTTTACTACAATATTTTGTTCAATATTTAACGGTTTAGGCAGCGTATTGCAAAATAGCGCACTGGTAGCACACTTTTTTCCAACTTGATTTACTATTATCGTCACTACTTATTCCTTATGTTACCTAACGTAACAAAATATAACCTGGCCAGAGAACATATCTATGAATTAAAAAAACACGTAAATCGGATAAGTGGTTCTCGAGTTATAAGCGCACTAACGGACAGAAAGACGTTGAGCTTCATATGTATTAAGGATATAATATGTACGTACAGGGTAAGTCATTTTAATGAACGCAGTCAAATATCTCGAAAGTAAGCGAAATTGAGAAAAACATTTCAAACAAAAGTTGCTTGATTTTAAGGGGGACAAACAATGGTGACTTTGCGGTTGACCTTCAAAGCAAGGTGAAATAAAGGTCAACTTTGATTTTTTAAATAAAAACCTGTATTTTTTATTGCATATTCGTATTCTACGTGAAAAAATTAGTATCTTTAATTTTTTTCTTAAAAATGCTTTCTTCTCTCAGTGGAAGGCGCTGTAAGATTAATCAATGAACTCAAATATCTGAAAAAAAGTTGAACTTAATAGCGCACACTACTTTTAGCATTACCCAGAAACCACGGCGTAGACTCACATTAAAAAAGCACCCCAAAGGAAACATACAACTACTACGTCCTCGCCGTTGTTTCTGGGTAATGCTAAAAGTAGTGTGCGCTATTAAGGTGAGTTCATTGATTAATCTTACAGCGCCTTCCATTGAGAGAAGAAAGCATTTTTAAGAAAAAAATTTTCTATTAAAGATACTAATTTTTTCAAGTAGAATAAGAATATGCAATAAAAAATATAGGTTTTTATTTAAAAAATCAAATTTGACCTGATTTGACCTTGAAAAATGGTTTGAAGGTCAACCGTAAGGCCACCATTGTTTGCCCCCCTTGAAACCAAGCAACTTTTGCTTAAAACGTTTTTCTTAATTTCGCTTACTTTTCGAGATATTTGACTGCGTTGATTAAAATGACTCACCCTGTATCGTCAAAGGGGGCTTAAAAGTTATTATTATTATTATTATTAAAGGTATCGATTGGTTGTTATCAAGTAGTTCCCTTTGACGATATATTATAATAATACATATTTCCTTGCTAGATTGCAATGTGTATTTGATCGTTTTGGTTTCTGAACATGCATCTCATACATGCATACACATTACCTAATATAGATATGTATCTGCACATATAACATACGTATAGATTGTATTATCACACATCTATGTTTATGTGTAAGTAATAGACATGCAGCGGTTGCTGTGAATGAATCAGTGTGTTACGGTTATTGATGGTCTGTGGTTGTCAGCGCCATCTCTCTGTGACGGGCTGTCCGCACGCGGCGACCGCCAGGTGACAGATGTACCGATTATGGACATCGTGACAGACGACACTCCAAATCAAATTTGACGTCACAACTGAACAACTCGTATTGAACAGGATTTAGGTTGTTTGTATTTATATAATTGGGTTTTTGTTTAATTTTGTTAGGTAAAAGAAATCTGGAATTTTATTATACAGAAACGTTGAAATGATTTTAATATGTTTGTTACATATAGATACTTCAAATAATTTGTATGAATAGTTGTAGTTCTTTAAGTAAAGAAGAAGAAGAAGAAGAAGTTAAAGTCGTATGCAGAAGTGGTCGACCAGTGAAGGCAAGATAGTGGTACTATACCCGACCACTATATGTCAGATTGTATAATTGGAAACATTAAAAAGACCTAATAATCCTGTCTTCATAAGGTTAAATTTCCTAAAATTTCGTGATTTGCTTATTGCTTCCGTCATTTGAAAGAAGAGTATTAAGGATGTATGGCACGTACAGTCTGAGTCAAAAATATTGTAAATCTAAATGCAATGAACGATCAAAATCAAATTATCAATTATTCACTTTAAATGCTTATAAGAAAGTCAAATTGGTTTATATACTACATAAACTATATAAATACATTTGTTTAAAACCTTATTTCCCATTATTGACTGTTATTTTAGAATTTGAGCCAAAAAATTAATATTTGTGTTGATAATACGAAAAATTTTTATTCAGAATTCATCTGTCAAATATAAAAACAAATGAAGTATTTTATTGTTATAAATGACATATTATATTAAAATATTTTTAAATAACACTATTTAGTACATATGTGGAATATACAAATGTAATGAAAATAATAATATTAGTACCTACTTCATATGCTTACATATATGAAAAAATATGTAATAAAAACAAATCATTACATTTCAGTACACCATTTTTTTTTCAATATTTTTCAGCAATAATTATTTTTTCTCTCACAATTTAGTTCTGTATGTGTATAATTTTTTTTTATGAAACTTGTTGCTAAATATGAGACGAGTTGTGAAAATTTCAGATTTTTCTCGAAGCTTGAACCATGTGTTTTATTGGACTTTAACCGTCAATACACACATTACCATAAGAGCCCATGTTAATTTTTAAAAATAATAACTTTGAAACTATGTTGTGAAACGTTAAATAAAGTTAAATAAAGTTTATGAAACTTTTGCGATTTTGTCCATCATTTTGTATTTGTTATTCTAAATCTCGCTAAACTAATATCAAAACCGACAATAGCGATCTCAAAAACACGCAGACAATAAAATTATGATTGAGAAATGTCGTACAAGCTGTATATGAGTAGCGTTAGGTTAGCATTTTGCTAAATGGTTTTAAAATTTCAAATACGTTTTCTAACCTAAAAACGCTTTATTAGCCAAAATAAAAAAACACCTGTTTAATGTTTTTCGATGTACTACGTGTGTGCAAAGTTTCAAGAATATCGGCAAGTGACACTGGGTAGTACTTGTGTATTTATTTAAAATGATGTAACTATATAAAATTCGCCCAAGAAAAAGATAACCGATGATGTTTGTATTAATATTTTGGAATCTGTTGTAAGCGATTCTGGCCTTTACGGTGGCAGATGACTTCTGAAATCAAAGTACATAAAAAATATAGGTATCCAAAGTTAATATGGCAATTGTTTTTTATGGGTTTTTGAGTTGATTTTCACGAATTGAAATTGATGATATACAACAAATGTGTTTTTTTTTCAAATTTTCATTATTATGTAATTTTTCTATACAAAAAGTAAAATAAAAGTCACAATATTTTTGCAGTTATAGAATAATTAAGTTCCCCTTTCACATTTTTTTTGGAAAAATCAGTTAATGTTATTCGAAAGTGTAGAATTTCAGCTTCAAAATCGATTTTTTATAATTTGATTTAAAAAATTTTCATAATATTTAACGAAAATTGTTATTTTGTTTTTGTGAGCTTGTAAAAGATTAACAAATCGTCGTAGGTATTCGTGTAGGGAGCTTTTTTCTTTAAAATAAGTTTATAGATTTTTTGATTAAAGTTTTGTTTATAGATTTTTCTACTTAAAATAAATTCATTTTCACCAAGAGTATTTTTTGCTGATCTATTTGAAAATGCTTGTAATTTAGAAAAGTTACAGCTGTTATTTACAGATGCATTTATTATTTAGCTTCTGGACTATAATTTTTGTCTTTTGTAAATATTTTAAATGTTGGCAATAGATATGACTAAAATAATGTATCTTCCATTTAGAATTCAAACTAATATAACACTTATTTTACTTACAAAGTGAGGAAAATAAATAATTCATCTAATTTTACAAAGGATAACTGTTAAATCAAACTACACGAATCAGATTTAACAAAAAAGGTGCGAATCGAATTTAATTAATATTCTTTTTTCAATTTATCAAATTAAAATAAACAAAGATTTTATTATATAAAGCGCGCAATTCGTTCTCTAATTACCATTCATAATATTTATATTTTGTAAACAAAGCACGTCCATTTAAAATGTCAGTAAAGCCTGTGACGTAAACATTATAAAAAGACCATCAGACCACATTCTGTACGTTAAAAGAGACACTGTTATACTCCTATCCGAAAGAAAAACAAATATATATTATGTTGTAATTTAGGGATCAAGAGAAGTGTCACTTACAGTTCCAGTCTAAAAATTTAACATGGCGAAATGTCAGTGTCAGTAGGCTTGGATCACCTTCACGCTGGCCGTACGTGGGATGCTTGCGGGATAACGGACACTCCAAGTGTACGGTTCTTTAAGGTTTGAATATTTTTTGTGATCTATATTATTTTGTTTTCAGATGTATATGTTACCGACAATGTATGAAATACGGCATTCTATAGAATTCCTAGGTATTTTATAGAATGCCTAAAATCACCAGGCAATGTATGAAATGAATTTAATTATATGCATTTCCTAGGCATTCTATAGAATACCTAATTGATAGCCGGCAATGTATGAAATATAAACATAAATAGGGTGAATCGATCAATTTTGGTCCAGGTACAGATATTACCTTTCTTTATGTTATAAAATACTGATGCAAATATACAATAAAAAAATCTTGGTTCATTCTCGATAGCTGTAGGTAGGTTTCTAGATTACAATTCAGTATTGTCGGTACAATACTGATTTATTTATCAATATAAACATTTTATATTTACGTGTTATATAATAGAAAAATGTATGTATGTCCAGTAAAGTAGCACAATGATCTCGGAAACGGCTGTAAAAAAATACGTGTTATTTTGTTAGTCCGACGAAAAATTGCTGTCATTTTAATTCGACTGAATTTTATTAAACTTTTTTTCTTGCGTTCGTCCAGTGAAAAATTAATAGTATGTATTAATAGTATATTTTAATCCGATTTCCGGCTCTATCAGAATTTTTTTTACAAAAATATGTATTGTGCTGGAAATATTTTGATAATTAAAATAAAGTGAGAATAGATAAAAATATAGGTATCAAAAATATTAATTAATTAAATAATACCTATCTGCTTTATTAATATCATTTTGTCTTTTATTTCATACATTTCCTAATATTATCTTGGCATTCTATAGAATTCCTAGGGATTCTATAGAATGCCTAGGCAAAGTATATAATAAATTTCTATTAAACAAATATTTCATACTTTGCCTGAAATCGTCAGGCATTGTATAGAATTCCTAGGAATTCTATAGAATGCCTGAATTACATACATTGCCGGTAACATATACATGGATGGGGGTAACCAGGAATGAGCAGAAGAGGACGCTTCCCTCTCTAGCATGTGGACAAAGAGTAGCAAATGAAAATTTGGTTAAACATTGATATTCCTAGACAAAATCTATATTTTAGATTCGGAAATTTAAATATTTTTTTTGCAATCTCTTGTTATAGCAGATCAAGTGTGAATGCCATTGTTGTTTATCTTTTTTATACAAAAGAAAAAAAATTGATGTTTTTTTTATATATTTCAATTATACATGTACATTTACCAAGTCAAATTAGATCGATTTTTTACATTAAATAAAAAAAAAATAGAATTAAAAAAAAAAACACGAAAATACCAACGTAGAGTATATATTTGTCGAGGATTTTCTCTTCAAAAAGATTTCCACATATAAATTTAATTGATTGAAAAAAATGTGGTCAAAATAAAAGAAGAAATGAAAAAAGAACGACTTTTTATTGTTACTTTTTGCGCATCTATCTATAGATACTATAAATAATAAAAATTATAATTATTTTTATAGCCTTCTTACAATTTCTTGATAAGTCTTGAAAACATTTCCTGTTATTGCAATTCGATAATTTAATAATTAAGAACACACCGAAAAATTGATTTATCGAATTAATGAATATCACGGAATTTCACGAACAGTTGCAACTGCGCAGCTTAGCACTAAAACGGTAGAATATTTATGAAAAAACGGAAAAATTACCCAAATTTTGTTTACTAGAATGGCCATTTATCAGAGCCGTACTTTTTGATTGAGGCCCATTGAAAAATTTTTTTATTAAATTTTTATCTACCGGCTGTTTGAATCCACCACCTCTTCCCCCTTTACCTCGGGGTCCTAGGCAAAACACGCCGACTAAATCAGTTAAAAAAAAAATTACCCCCCCCTCTGAATAAAATTATGGCTACGCCCATGTATACATGGTATGTTTTTAATAATATAATATAGTGACGTTAAATATATAAAATAATAACAACTTGTTTGTCTAAACGTCAAATTTATTAAAGAAAAAGTATAGGTACGTAAGTTTTCGATTCACAGAATCATTGTCAGGTTTTTAGAAGGAAATAAAATATGAGATTCATGTTCTAATCTCAAATATATTCCCGTTGCTACATAAATATAATTGAGATTACAACATTTGTTTCATATTTTACTTCTTTCTAAAAGCTTGACGATGATTCTGTGAATCGAAAGCTTGCGTATACTTCTTTAATAAATTTGACGTTTAAATAATCAAGTTGTTATTATTTCATGGTATGTGTATATATTTTAGATTTTTTATTTTAAATCATAAACTGTGAGATTATTTTTGAAATAAATATATTAGTTAAATGAGGTAGATAAAATTAATATCCATAATTTATGATCTATTTATTTTTCTAGTATAATTAACAATTTAGTAAAGTACCTAAAAATATAAGCAAATTATGTTGAATATTGAATTCAGATCGGTGAAACACGTTACAGGTCTAAAAATGCATTTTATTTTCTTTCCAATTTAAACAATTAATTAATATTTAGAATGATAAGTAAAAATGTATATTGAAAATATATATTAATCGAAAGGAGCATCGTATAAAGGTGAGGAAAAATTGGTTATATAAAAATATACCAATTCCCACATTAACACCTTTTATTATTTACACCTTGTTTGTTATATCAAGCTATGATCGACCTATTAGCAAATTTCCCCTTCCATCTTGTGCCCTCGTTAACCTAACCTATACAAACTCATACACGATAACACGCACACTCATTTCATAACACGAGGAGTTGCCGGAAGAGGTCTAGAACTAATCGACGTCAGTGTTGTTTTATAAAGCAAATAACTACCCAGGAAAAAAATTTAGATCTGAAGTGATCAAATCAGATCTTGATAAATCTTTATTTTAAGACAAAATCATATTTTTTCACTGATTTTCTGATCTGTGGAGACCTCCAAAGATCTCCAAAGATCTCTGAAGATCGTTGTAATATTGAACATTCACGAATTTTCAACGTTTGAATCTATATCACGAATCGCGATCTACAACGATCTTTAAAGACCTTTTTAGATCGTTGTAGATCTTTGCAGGTCTCCACAAATCAAAAACCAGTGCAAAAATATGACTTTGTCTTAAAATGATTTCATCACTTCAGATCTAAATTTTTTTTCCGGGTAAATAACATAATTTATATTGATAAGTCAAAAATGATATCACAACTGCCATAAGTTGATAAAAGTTCAGGTAGTTACACATCTAAAAGAGGATGTGTTTTCATAATCAAAACATACTTGAGAAAATTAATTCTTTAACCTAACAATTACATATCCATTCATAGAGTGTTTGCATACATATATGCGTCCAAAAACAAATAAAAAGCAACAGCCACCTTTGAGATTGGGACAGACAATACGGGTGACAACGAACACCGCGAAATGCTTGAAACAGGTAATTAACAAGTTTGATGGTTTTACCCGCGCATGCATGAGTTTAAATTAAAATTGAAATGTTGACCTGAATGGATTCCGCAATCATAAATACTGTACAGAATGTAGATTGTGTTGTTTGTCTCGAGACAAGCGAATTGACAAAAGCGAATCGCTCTAAGCAGTGGTTGCATAATATGAAGCTGATAGAGGTTCATTTTTTAAATACATATAAGGTACTGACACCAGCTATGGCCGCTATAAAAGCAAGGTTTACTGTTTATGTGATTGACGGGCTTCTGTTTTGTAACTGTCATGGACTCATGTTACTAATAAAACAAGTAACTATTTATTTAATCAATTTAATTACCAATGTCCGAAAATATAATTTTTCTTTTTAAATTATAGCCTTTTATTTTGTTTATGTTTTTTCTACACTTGCTAATGGTTACAAAATGATAAGTATTACGACACAAAAGATATAAAAGAAAGAATCATCAAATTTGAAAGTAGTTGCTATGATAATAATATAATAATTAATATATAAATTATACTAATAATTAGTTTAAATGTCCACCATTGGCCGATTATCATCAAATCACGCTGTAAGACAGTAAAATGTATATAGCTAATATTCATAAATGGTAGTCAATCAAATATCAACAAATATTTCTAATTCAGTACATTTAATTAAACAATTGCCATTACTGGGGTCATATCCAAGGCTGGTCCCAGTAGGTACCTTATTTGTGTTTTTATTTAAAATGATGTAACTATTTCTAAGCTCCACCCTAGAAAAAGATAACCGATGTTGTTTGTCTTAATATTTTTGAATCTGTTGTAAGCGATTCTGACCTTTATGGTGGCATACGACTTCTGAAGCCCATAGTACGTACCTATAGATAATGTAAAAATATTACATATATGTAAAAATTTATTTATACTGTGAAAAATTCTAATCAATAATATTGTAGGGTTCTTTATTTGATTCGAAAGACCATGTATGAATCTTTCGACCAATTAGGAATGGACCCACTATGCCCTCTTTTAAATCAAATATTGATCCCTTCGATTTAGCGGACCAGTCTAATGTAGGCAATAAAAAAATACTCTTCAAATTGTATTTACACTTTTATTAAAACATGAATAAAAAAATATAAACAAGAACACTTGTTAATATGAATCTTCACAATAATGCAAAGAAAAGAATGTTACACTTTAACAAAATTATATGTACACTTGGAAAAATTCTATATACACTTTGAAAATTTATATACACCCTTTTAAAATTCAATTGTTTTCAACAACTTACACTTTTTATTGTTTGCGACGCCAACGTACATACAGCATATGGATCAGCGTCGGAAACTCAAATATAACAAACCAAATATACCCAAATTATTTATTTGAAATCGCACAAATATATGCATCATATAGTGTATTGTTTGTGGTCCTATTTGATTTTATACAGGGGCCGTCACTGGCTGTATATATACATGACGTCAGGATATAGAAGTAATCTATAGTTTTGAGATAACAAGTAAATATTCTTGAGAGATGGAATCAAGTTTATTATAATGTTCAGAAGTTTCGTGAATTATTATATTCGTTTGTGCATAGATAGCAGCACCAGTCGATATCAACGACGCCGCAAACTTTGGAGGGAGAACAAATAAAATTTGAAATTTAGGATTTGTTTCAAAAGTTCGATCTAGTGATAGATAGTTATGATTGGTATAATTGCTATGTTATGAAGACCCCTTCGACTCCAAGTTTAGTCGAGCGTGAAAAAATATCTAACAGAAGTGTGTGTATTATTTTAAAGTGATAATACTTGATGATAGCGATATTTTTTCTATATTAAAATTGATTTAATGATTTTTTTCAACATTTAATATTTAAAGTATTTTTCGTTCGCGTGATTCTAGATATAAGTATCTTGTTTTTAATGGTTGAAGAAAGAAAAGTTTTCTATTACAAGTCGGAAATGATAGATTTTTTATAAAATTACTAACTACATTGAATTTTATTGTTATACTGGCCTTTTAGAACTCAATAAACTCACATAATAGTTAATCATTTTAAAATGTTAATTGCATGAATCTAAAAGGAGGATACAAAACGTCTCTTAATTTATTGACAAGTAAATAAAGTAAAATAAGATTTTTTATCGAATATTAGCATGCTAAAAATTATTTATTTATTTATTTGATAAAAATACTTACCAGATTAAATTAAACTATACAATAATGTATACAATAATATAATAATTTTTAAATATAGATGCTATAGTTGTGACCGCGCCTTCGTTTGCGGGGACTACGGAATTATTATTTAGGATTATTGAAAAATATAGTCGAATTATTTTAAATCTTTTTATTCTACACAGTTTTTTACTACATTATATTATTCAATATTTAACAGTTTAGGCAGCGTATTGCAAAAGTAAACTTTTTTCCGACTTGATTTACTATTATCATCGATTTACTATTATATTCTTTACTATTACGATCACGGGGCAAAGAACATATCTATGAATAAAAAAAAAACAACTTAAATCGGATACGTGGCTCTTGAGTGATAAGCGCACTAACAGACAGACAGACAGACAGAGAGACGTTGCGTTTTATAATATGCATGGATTGTAGTACGATTGGTGACTCTGGCCGTACTGTTTTAATAACATTGGTGTTTACTTACCGCACGTGCGCGAAACTTGTCAAACACTTCATGAAACTTCAAGAGACTGTCCTATAGATTTGATACCCCATTTAAAAGTGCTTGTTAGCTAACAAATTTGGTTACAACAACACACTTTTTTTAAGCAGTAATAACTAATAAAGCTTAACGTTTTTTAAATTGATACTCCTAGAAAATAAACATTTTATAGTACTGAACATTCACTGAAAATTAGGACCTGATATCATTAATTATTTTTGGTTTATTAAATTCTTAATCATGGAATCATGCTTATATTTGATTAACTATAAAAGTTTTTGTAAAACTGTTTGTATTAAACTTATGATATTATTCTAAACCACATTTGTAACAAATCCTTTAAGTAGCAAATTATGCTTCTCTATAAAAAAATAAATTAAATAAATATATATTTGAACAGTTAGTTTCTAATAAGATATTCGTTGAATCGATATACTAAAAATAAATCAAATAATGCTAATCAGTATTTTTTTGTGGGTACGTTTGTAATTTTAATTACAGTGACAGTATTATTGAGTGCATGCAAAAAGAAGAACAATGCCCGTACATGTGACTTTTTCTACAAGCACTCTATACATAACACAAATAGCTGTAAATCAGGTGCAGCAAAAACAACAACGACACAAGGTGACGCTGAATTTCACTTAAGTCTACACGGATACCTGCGCGCCACGATGACTGATTTACATGCGTGGCGTTAACGTCGCACGCGCTTTTGTCCGTCCGTCTGTCTGTCCGATCGCAAATCAACCCACGTCGTCTGAGACTAGGTCCACTCCTGCACATTGCTTTCGTTCACACTAGACTGATATATTGTTGTAGCAGGTGTGGATTCAGGAAGTTTTTGAAGGTTAATTTTTTTATTACTTTGATAATGATAAGTATGTTTGTGTAAAATTTACTTAATTGAACCATTCACAAGCCAGAGTGACTACCTTTAATATTTTTCAGAGGCTAAATTCCTAATTATTGAATTTCAAGTGTGATAATCAAGTAAAAAAGTTCTACATTTTTACATTTTTTATAGCTACACTATTGTTTTATTTAAAAATTGATTTATTAGACATTTAGTTAATATTTTCAGATCTACATTCATTTGGAATGTAACAACCTACGCTGTTTTAACTAAAATCTTTATTTCAACGATTTTTTTCTGCACAGATAAATATTTGACCTTTTTCTTCAAGTTAATTGAAAAAAATTATTTAGATTTGTATCGATAGTTTAGAAATCACATCGTATGCGGTCTACCGGAGATTGAATCTCTCTATTGTTATCTTATTTAAAATACGGATATTGGTTACATCAGTTTGAAAAACAATGGTAGACCGCATACGACAAAAATACTGATATAATAAAGGATTTCCCTAAAGTTCTATATTAAGAGGTGCCGATTCATGATAACTGATAAAAAGTGAACATCATTTTATAGAAGATAAAATTCTCTACAAAAGTGTACAAAGTCATGTCTCTCAATTCAACGTATAAAAAATTACAGACATTCTAAGTGATTTATTTGTTAAAATGAACGTCTAAAAGGCGCTCACAACTAAACTATTATTTTTATAAAAATAAGTTAAATGATAATTTTATGGGTAACTTAATTCTCTATAAAAATAGTCAAGAGAGGTATAAGTGTAAATACAATGAGTTGAAAGTTATAAGCGTTTTAAAAATTTATTTTTCACAAAAATCAACATTTTAACGTCAATTTTCTATAAATATTAATTCAATAGCAATAAATTACCTTACTACTGAGCTATCGGAAAAGGAATGACCAAAATGATAACTGGCATTATTAGAAAATTATTTTATTCTCTACAAAATGACCTACTTAAATGTTTTTATCAGTTATCATGAATCAGTAATATCATCTTTAGTACTGAATTATTATTTCCCCATGTTATTTAAATGGGAAACTGGACCCCTATTTGCGGCACCTTTTAAAATTGCATTACAGGATAATCCTTCGGCAAGGATTTATTTTAGGTCATAAACTAATTTATTTCGCAAAGTAAAAACATGTTTTTTTTTTTACACACCCTAATGCATATATACAATATAACCAATGGATCTTGGCTTCTGGGTGACGCAGCTTACACTCAAGCGCCAAGATCCATGTCAAGATCAGCGCGGAAGCCTCAAGACTTGTATAATAATAATCAATGCTAAAAATATCTTTGAAAAATGAGCACAGACTAAAAAGTATGCATAAGAAAATGACGTAATCTTATCGAATAAAAAAAACGCTTCGTCCGACCCTGAGAATATCACAAATGCATATCATGATGTCCTAATGGGAAAACAAAATAGGATTTTTGGTATAATAAACTATAGACATTAGCTATATACATGACAGAGAGAAACATATACCTCGTCCTGTCGGATAGACAAACAGCAGATACATGTAGAGTCTGGACAGAGGTTTTATTTTATTTGTTACCAATGCAGTTAAAGAATCCGTGAATTGATTGCTGGTGCAAATAAAATGCCAACGTTTGAGACATGGAGATGTTTATCAGGAGAACAGAGTTGGCAAAATCTTGCAGGAATTTTACTTTTTTTGTTCTCATGAATACTTATTTTCATTTGTTTTGACTAATCTGATTTGCAGTTTTAATGAAACGTTTTAATTTTAATCACAGTAGAAACTCTTAAGTTAGTATTGCGGTGTGACGACTGAAATTTTAAGCTTATTTCAGGATTTTTTTTTCGTAATAAAATAAAATAGAATAGATTTTATGTTTTTATTCGCATCTTAAATTATACAAAAAAATTTTTTTGTAGTAAATTTTATATTACTTTTTTGAGGTCAAAGTGGACTCCTCGAAAAAAGGTGGGTGGGTGATGGGAAGAACATCTCCACTTGTAGTGATATGAAACAAAAAAATCAAATATATTTTTATTTTATAGACTTGTCTCTATTGTATTACCTAGAATTAGACATTTATATTAATAAATAACAAAATAGTGGACTTGTAAAAAAATTGCAAAAATCGTTATTTCGTTAAAAATCGAAACAAAAAAAGAAATTATTAATAAAAATAAATAATTTTAGGTAATACGGTAATTATTAGTGTGTAGAACAACTTATTAAAATTATAACCCGATCGGTTGATTAGAATTTCAGTTCTGCTTCCCACCAACCAAAAAAAGGTAGATTCGATAAATATGCGTTTAAAGATTTAGATCTCTTCTATGTGCTGTAACTTCGTAAATACTTTGAATTTCGGTCTACAATTTTCACAATATACTCTTAATGTATTTTACTTTCAAATATGTATAAAAAATCGAAAATTTTATATCGTCACACCGCAATACTGCCTTAAGGCCCTAAACACCAACCAATCTACAGGGCCGATTTATAGTGTGGTAGAGTGGAGGTAAATGCTATAGTAAAGGCCTCTTTTTACCATCTAATTTGATAGTATTTGTTTCGGCAATAAAATTTTGATGAATCTTGACTTCTTGGCATAGGTTTTATTAGCTGTGATTTTATGATTAATAATGAATAAGTTGTGAATTTGTGTTCTCATTTTCTTTAAAACATGTTTAATGCTAATTGTTTTACATATATATTATATTTTAAATAAATGTATGTATACGAAAAGAAGATTTTTAATAATTTTTTATTATTATAGCGGTGTCGTCTTCTTTCTTTCTTTTTGAAGTATGTGTTATTCAAAATACTGGTTATGTATTTGAATTGTATGCTCGTTTGTTTGTTTATAGGTGAGATGAAACTAGGTTTAGGTAAGTCTCGTCTCGTTAATATTTAAAAGATCTTGGACTCGTTCGAATTCTCATATTTTCTTAAGGGAGGAAGAAACCAACAGATGGCCCACCCTATATTTAAGCGCAGTATAAAAGATTTAAAAAAATAACTCGAGCTAATTACTGTCGAGGATAATATTATTTAGTTCTAAGAATAAGTCAATAAATAAGTTTTTTTTTATAATCATAAGACGTATCGCTTTATTTATACATACTATACATTAATTTAAATACTATATAGCATAAACTTTATAATTCTATTTCTGTACATAATGTAAAGTAAAATTTAATTAGTGCATTGTTGTATAATAAATTAAATGAACCGAAATACATAAAAACGGTTTGGAGCTTTCATTTATTAGACGAAACCCCAAAGGTCGGCCAGCTCGCCTGTGATGTTGACAAAAACAAGTTTCGCGTTATATCTGTCTACAATCAGTAAGGTTATCTCTGTATTTAAGACCGCGGTATTTCCGTTAATGAATAGCAGTTTGTTGCAGCTGATATAAAGACAATAATCAACACTAAAGTAAATATGTAAATTCATTTTATTATTTTATTATTATAAAATTTATTTTTTGATTTTTATTTCTTGAATCGATAAAAATTGTAGACTTCAATATCGTTTTATCTATATAATAATATTATTAATGCATAAGTAACTCTGTCTGTTTGTTACCTTTTCACGGTTAAACCGTTGAAACAATTTTGATGAAGTTTAGCATTCTGAAAAAGGACATAAATTACTTTGTATCCCGAAAAATTGATTAGACAAAAAATACAAATTCCACGTGAACGAAGTCGCGAGTAATTGCTAGTATCTATATACTATAATCTTAAATATTGCAGAAATAGGGATAATTATGCAGAGGCTATTCGCATATGTGTTCTGCTCACATTGCTACTAGCTGTTTGAGAAATGTTCATAGTATTTATTTTTAAAAACATGAAGTAAATTGTAAAATATCTCGAGTAAAAAAATAAAAAAAAAGTGCCCACACGAGGTACGCACACTTTTACGCGCTCATATAAACGTACTTAGCGAAAAAATACACCCGCTTATACATCAGTGGCGCCGGGTGGGCAGTTGCTCCTCATAAATTTAAGTGGGGGGGGAAATGTCTAATTCCCCCCCCCCTAAAATTTAGATCCTGTTTTTTTAGAATGGATTTGAAGCGACTTGCAGTTATAAAAATCTGTTTTCTATAATTTTTTTACTCTTAAAAATTCTTTAATTTTTATAAACTGATGTTAAAGCTCACAAACAAATTATAAAAACCATTAGTCTAGTCAGAGCCAAATAAAAATAAAAATTGAATACAGTAAAACCTCGTTAGTACCTTTTAATATATCCCGGCATTCTTCCATAAGACACCATATTAAAATATTTCGTTAGTACGTTTTTCTCGTTAGTAGGTACGTGTTTTCCCTTAGTCCCTTTAAAAACGTACTAACAAGGTTCCACTGTATTTCTATTTTTTTTTTTAAGAAATAATACGATATTAATCAAGCTAATGAAAATTGAAGTCAATTTTGAATTTTAAGAACGCCGATTATAATTAGATCAGCTTAATTTTTGAGGTTCGCACTGCCCTCCTCCCCCCAGAAAAAAATGGTTCCGGTGCCAGTGCCTACAGTACATTTTTAATTTTACTTTTTTATTTTTTGTATGCAATTTTTACAAACAGATAAGTTATATACGTATATACAATTATTATTAACAGTTAATAATTTCATAGAAGTACTTAAAGAATGCAAACGTTACTATTTTAGTCATAAATAACCTAAATGTGTTTTTATTTGATTTGGATCGTCATAATTAACTAAACTGAACTAGATTAACATGCATGAAATACAACAACACATCCATAAAATGTAACTATTAGGTTATATAGTTGTTTATCGGTACACGGAGAGAAAAATCTTAGAAAAATTACTGTGCTCTGCACTATAAACGATGTGCGAAAGTCGAATATGGTCAATTTTATACGGTAAAATAAGAAAAATTAAAATTCATAATATAAAAAGTAAAGGACACAATAGTATTTTTTAAAATACAGGCCAGCGAAATTTATAAAACAGCACAGTAAAAAGTTCCTATCTCGACAAATTTGTATTTTTTAATTGTTTTTCTTAAAAAAAATGCTATTTAAGTTGATGTAAATTATTAGGCGGTCTGATAAATTTTACAATACTGACTTATAAAATTCAATGATATTTCAAAGATATCTGGCAAAAGCAGAAAGAAAGAAAAAGACAGAAGATACCAATTATGTTGAAAACACAAAAACTAAAAATGTGATATCTCATTAACTGTTTATCGTGGAGATGTATGTATGGTTTTATTTTGTTTGTAAAACGATTCTCTAAAAATCATACGCATCATGTCTAGATCTCAGATTTATGGTTTTCGATATATCTTAATGGAAAGTTAGGATATAAAGCAAATTTTACTATCAGCATAAACAAGGTAGTAAGGTTCGAGTACAGTCGGCTATTTTCGATCTTCCGACGGCCTATAAGCTGACAGTTACATACATATTTAGAATGTATATTTGTTTTAAAAGTACATATTGTAATTGTGTAGTGTTTTCTATTTTAAAGATATTTTTCTATGTTATCGTGATTTTAAAGTATTATATTTTAATTTATATTCAAAATTATTTTTAGTGTGAATAATATTTAAAGCGGGACGTGTAGCATATTTAGATTTAAAATGGCTATGATTGTTTTTATTTTATTAAAATTATTGTTTTGTGCGAATTTTAAATGAATGTGGGTGATAAATGTTTTACAATAATGTTTTGTTCGGTTTTAATGTGTTATTTTTAGAAGTTTTATTTGTAAAATAAGTTTTGACAGATATAGGTTAGTTTAGATTTTAGATATTGAAAATACGTTATTTTATATTTAATTTGTTCTGTGAATCGGTCTCTTTGCACATGTATTGGTTGTCATATCTTTATGTAAATTGTTCTACAACTATATTTGTAAACTATTATTAGTTGTAAAATTCAAAACAATGTATATTATATAAATAAATCGATAACTTTCTTAAAATGAAATTGCTTTTTATTGTTTTTACCTTTCTGTTTGAAAAAAAAATAATAAGCTATAGAAATTTTACTGAATCGGTAAGGCCGGTAAGGCAGTTTTCTGATACAGCGTTCCAAAAATTACCATGCTAGCACCGTAATTTCTACCGTGATAAAAAAGCAATTTATATAATGTAAGCACTGATAATTTTTATATGGACGTATAAATATTTTTTACTTGTATCGTCGATTGCGCACGCATTATAAGAGAGCACAGTAATTTTTCTAAGATTTTCTGTATAAAAATTATCATGACTTTTCTCTCTGTGTATGTACCGAGTTTTGATCCGATGCAGTCGATTCGGCAGCTGCTGCACTGTGTGGGCAGTCGGTAAATACGGAATCTATATGCATGTACGTCACTAGTTAATGTCACTTTATGTGTCTGTTGCACGTGGATAATGAAAACCAGATATTTTTACTGTACGTGTATTATAAATCGAACGGATTTAGTACTTACTGTATTTACACGTTGTGGTTCTTATCGTGTTGTTGTTGAGAAATAATGGCCAGTAATAGAAAATTATTTGTTTGTTGAATTAACAACAAATACCTACTTTTGTTTATATTTCTGAGTAGTTCATGATACTAAAATACTAACCCCCAGTTTTATCAAAATCTGTTCTTGGTACGACTCATTTCCAAATGGACCAATCAAAACCCAGCATTTGCCATTTAACAGATGTGTACCAAACAGAGCCGTTAAACTTTTTCATTCTTATTAGAAACTAGCTGGGCCCGCACGGCTTCGCTCGCGTGGACTACGGAATTATTGTTTAGGATTTAAAAAATAAATAGTTGAATTAAGTACAAACACGATTAGTTATTATTGTAATAAAAACCAAACAACACTTAAATTACCTACCTACTAAGCGAATCAGAACAAAAAGTAAAAATAATTTTTGTTCTATTTAAAAAAAGTTAATTAATGAAAACAAAATAAACAATTGACAATCAAAAGAATACCGGCCTGTTCCCTTCCCTTTGCCCTGCGCTTCTAGTTGGTACGTTCCATCGCCATACACGGGTCACCATCGCACGAATAATATTTTCCCGTATAACATATATTTCGATATTTTCTAAACTATACGACCAAATTGGATGCTGTAAAGGGCAAATTATATCTACATTAAGTACTTATGACGATGAAATCATTTATTTCGATAAGGATTAATGTTTTGCATGTCATAAGTCCACGTAAACAGAACCCAAATATTTTATGTTTTCTTTGTAACATAAAAGCAGTCATTGTGGCTTAAATATAAAAGTTAGACATATGGTGTCGCGGACTTTATTGTAGAACTTTTGATTCTACACAATTCTTTAACACATTATTTTGTTCTATATTGAACGGTTTAGGCAGCGTATTACAAAACAGCACGCCGACGGCAAAAAATTTTCCGACTTGATTTACCATTATTGCCACTGCTTAGTTGTTATGTATAGCCTATAACCTGGCCAGAGAACGTACCTATGAATTAAAAAAAAAACACGTAAATCGGATAAGTGGTTCTCAAGTGATAAGCGCACGAACGGACAGACAGACAGACAGACAGAGAGACGTTGAGCTTTATATATATTAAGGAAGAGATATATACATATATCCCAAACCTACCGCATCTCTCTCACTGTTTTGAAGAAATGTTACACCATTATGTTATGCGGTGTTCACACCAAAGAAAACAAAACAGCAACACGGTGTTTGAAAACACGTCGTATTTAAAAATGCATAGGCTTTATTGCACTTTTGTCAAAAAGACACGATGTTGCTGTTTTGTTTTTTCGGTCTGAACACGGCATTAATACAGAATGCGTGGTCCATGCTCTATGTCGATGGTCAATACAAATAAACTGGTAACATACTAGAAGAAATCGGGCATAAAACAAAATTAACTATCGAATTATTTCTCGTATCGTAAAACGATTTCTTCTTGGATTGATGCGCTGTAGATATCAATTAGTTCTTTTACGTCTGCTGCTTATACATACATATAATACATATGCAATCACAAGACAACGTGGCGATGGACATTGATGAGAGAAACCGATCGAGACACAAACACAAAAAAGCAAGAATTTTTCAAACACACCAAGGAGCAAAAGGTTCGTGTAATTTGTTTAAAAAAATAATAAATCATGGTATAAAACAACCTGAAAAGTTGAACGGATATCTACATGGCCTCAGTCTAGTCTATTGCCAGTTTACGGGCTTGCAACAAAACCTTATTGAAAATAATATAATTAAAACATTATTTTTTTAACAATTCAGTATGCCATTTAACTTATTTTATTTAAGTTTCTTTTGATATTTGGTGGTATTCTTCAGATTGAAATGTTAAGAATAACCAAAGTATGACATTGAATTGTACGGCCCCGGCTGTATTAAGTTTCTATAAATAAATATAATATATATTTTTTATAAAAATTGTATGAAAATGAATATGCTAAGCGATGACAGTTTTGATATTGATGTACCTAATTAAAACAAAATTTAATCTTAAATTAGTAAGCCATGCACGTATTAGGGAGAATTTATAATTAATATTTTCTAGTAAAAATTGTATGAAAACGAATATGATTTTTATTAATTCACAAAATCGCAAAAATCTCGGTTCCCATGCGAAAAAGGAATCTTAAATAATTAAGCCACGCACGTATTAGGGAGAAGTTATAGTTAATATTTTCGAGTAAAATTGTATGAAAATGAATATTATTTTTATTAATTTACAAAATCTCGGTTCCTATGCGAGGTAGGGAGTTGTTCATGCCCCTAAAACCCTCTCCTCCGTAGTATTTTTCCCGCCGAATCGAATGAAACTAATAGGGTATTTGACACTATTAATAATAAAGACTAAAATGTTGTAAATAGTGTAGTATATATTACTATACTTAACCATCAAGTGTTTTTAAACGTAAAATATACCGTATAGGGTCAGTATAGAATATCACTACCGTATTCTCTGCGTGTTGTAAAAGGCGACTAAAAGAGACCCAAGCTAAGGTGTGGGCTACCGTGCTCAAAGCTGAATTGCACTGAACTGGAACAGTGTCTTAAACCGTGCCTCTGAGATACCAGAGCATGAAGTTTTTACTCCGGTAATCAAGGCTCTATTTACTGTTCCAGAGATATTCCAATTTTTATAAACTCTCAAAATGGTTTCTTTCAGCACTGATTGCAGGATTTGATCAACACCTAAAAGGGGACTTTTCAGAAAATACACAACTCACAACAATCTCTAAATCCTCGAAAATTTCGTTAATATTGGAATTATTTTGTAGTTTTGCACAAGTATAATTACAACCCTTTATATGTGTGAGGGGATGAAATATTAAAATTTTCTTTTTTTGCTCTTTATTCATACATACGAAATCGTAAATACCTATCACTAGTTTTTTTCTTCTTTATTTATATATTTTTGATATAAAATATCATTTGTAAATTTTTTTTAATACGAGCCTGTCCTAGTTACTAAATATTATAATTTGGTTTAATTATATCAACTAAGCAACTTTCTTTAATTTTTTTTCATTACATTTTAATATTAATAAATATTCTTAAAACAGCAAACTGTTTTATTCCATGTATAAATTTATTTGTATGCACATTGCACAATGTGTATTTAAATAATATCGTGTACATGCAGTTATAATTTTTGTTATCTGTACTACATAAAGTAAAAAAAGAACAGAACATTATAGTTTAAGGCTATTATAAATAGTAACAAAAATAATGTAATTACAAGCTAAATAATGCATTACCCGGTTGTCGTAGTTCCAGACGCTACTCAATCTCCACAGTCCCAAGCAAGTTACAATGTTTTGCACGTATCTGCACGTATAATTTACTTGTCACTCAAACGTCTGTCTGTCTTGCGCTACATTCGTCTGCAGACACAGTAGCGTATTATCAGGAGGTTACAGTAAATCTTTTAGGTATATTAAATACTTTAAATATACATAGAAAAATTAAACAACTAAAGTTAGGAGTTTACATATATGTATCTATATATGTAGTAAAAATTAAATAGCTATATATACTAGAATGCCAGAGTGAATTTCGTTGAATCTACCTACAAGTCCTCGACTTACGCGATTTTGACTTACGCGATTTGAAAAAAGGTGTTTTTTTTTATTTCGCCGCGCTTTGTATCACTGCGGCCATTGTGTTAACCAAAATTGTCAAATACCTCACCCTTTCCTCATTCCCCCCTTGTATATATGCTCAAAGATTAGTTGGCACAACAGGGAATTTATAAATTTTTTAGGGGTTTTTATTACTGAGTTGGTGCATTTTGTTTACAATTTTAAATATTTTTCTCTGCTGCGTTCACTTGTTTTACAAAACTGTTTATATTTTTTGTTACAGTAAGTCCTCGACTTACACGAGTTTTGGAAATGAAAACCTTTGGAACGAATTAATCGTCAAGGACTTACTGTATGCATATATAATAATATATAATATGAATATCACTGTATCACATATTAAATTTGATCTAAATATTTTCCAACTTCAAATTTTTCTTGTTCGAGTGAATGTCGTTTCTGTTTTTGTTTACTGTTCATTATTTCCTCAAACATTTTATAGAAACAAAAATTAAAAAAGACAAGAGTAAACATTCGTTTTCCGGTTGTAATACACCCCCCCCCTCTCCACCGATCCACACACATACAATTTTGAAGATTTTTAAATGAGACGATCTACTAACCAGACTCAACTAACAAACGAAGTTTCATTAAAATCTGTACATCGATTCATGAATTATGCGTGTGACAAGTATTCAGGAGACAGACACGGAACGAAAAGTGTTGATTTGACCTGAAACGAAAATATTGAAATCGAAAGCCAAAACTTTTTCTGCTTTCAGAAATCAACAGATTTTGGATACGGCGAGGAAATAAAATAATACTTACTATAGCTTCACAACTTAATAATTTTTAAGATATAGATACGCGCGCGCGCGCGGTAGATGCATGCAGATTCTGTCACGGTGCATTTGTGCAGCATTAATTGCACTCCGCGGTGGGTGTGTGTGTTTGGACGTTACAGTGGGATGTGTTTGTGATAGCATGTCAGCCGGATGATGATGGCTGAAGGAGATCAGCAACGACGACATCGTTGATGTATACCGCATTAAAACGATACCCGCTCGTTTTGTTGTTTTGCGAATTGGGTCATGTGTTGTAAAAACTGTTGTTCCAAGATTAAATATACGTATTACGAAATGTTAATTTTTAGATTCAATGTTTACGATATTATATTTATATTAAGGTATATGTTATTTTATATAGTATAGTTTCGAAAAAAACAACAACCAGATATTGATTTCTTTGGATCTATGTGAGATACACATATGAAACTAGAAGGATTTGCATTATTCTGGGAAATTACTATTATGCTGTTTAGGCATTTTTATCTGTCAAGAGGTCAACATGGAATTTTTAAATTGAAACCTGTACTACTGAATTTTTTAACTGTCATTATTTTAAATTGCTCATTCTTTCCCCGTAGAATATGACCGATAACAGTTACCTTTACAATTACACTAGCTTACAAGTTTTAATTTTTAGTAAAACCAGAGAGTAGAATAATAAGTGTTTCTTTCTTTGCACTTTGTAAAAATAAATGTATGTATGTAGGTACTAGCGAAAAAATTCTACCACGCCATGTTTTCGAGTTGTACGAAATATATATTTTTAAATTTTATAATATCAAATTAACTGTCTAAATGTCAAAAAATTTATTGAAGAATAAGTATCGCAAGCTTTCGTTTCACAGAATCATCGTCAGCTAAAATATAATAAATAACTATAAATTTTTATTTTAAAATATCAATATTTTCATAACATTAATTTATATTAATTGTATTTAATTGTTATTTATTATATTTTAACCTAACGATGATTCTGTGAATCGAAAGCTTCCGATACTTATTCTTCAATAAATTTTTTGAAGGCTATATTAACATCACTATAATATATGTATATATTTTTTAAATTATATACATATTTGTCTGTAAAAGTGGTTAAAAGTTAATTTTTTTTTACAAAATATCATGTACATCGTGCAAAAAAATGTAAACTGTAACTGACTCCAAATTTTTTAAGAAGAAAAGTAAAACAAGGAAATTTTAACATTTAATTTCATTAGAAATTAATGCATATAAATCTTTTGAAATTCTGTACACATTTTGGTATAAAACTTTAGTGTCATTAAAATTTTATAAAAAAAATTCTAAAAATCCCGCATTTTTCAGAAATAAGTGAAGTTATCTAAATACTAGCATTTTCTATAATGTTTACGTGAACAATACTAAATTGTATTTATAATTTGTACTAATGACAAGCAACGGCACCGTCAATAACAATATATTATCACCCATAACCATCCATAATATCCAACAATAGCCACATAATAACTGTACAATGTACAATCAAACCGCACACACTCAATCTACATGCATTGTCCGACAACATAACTAGACACACAGTGAATATTATATAAGTTAGCCAGTCAGAGAGATATCTAGGCACCTACTACTATAATTCCAAGGAATGTCTCATATTTGCATATTATCAATTGTCCCTACGGATTGTCCGGCTGTCCTGCGACGTCCCGGGATCCATTATCCTGTCGCAGACGACGTCGACGATGAACCACCACTACGATTGTCCTGCTGGACTTCAACGGAATTACTTGCAGAATATGTCACGCTCACTGGATTTAATTATCCTTGAGTCTGTTTTGATGTCCTTGTCTTAGATTTAAATATGGTAGGTGCTGCTTCGAGACGTGATGAAATTGAAACTTAGGTGCTGATTTAAATTAATTTCTAGAGGTGCCTTTGTGTATGAAGCTTGCGATTTGTAAGGTATGTAGATTAAAGCCAAATTATTTATTGTAATTGTTTATGTCAGCACAATGTAGATATTTTACAGGCAACAGAATCGACTTTAATAGTTTAAAAAAAAAACTGTGCCATGAAATCTACTGAAATATAGGTATTTTACTATAAAAAAACTTAATTGTTTATTTGATTATATATTAATATATTAATTGAATTACGTCAGATTTGTAATTAAGAAAATTGACAATTAGTATTTTCTAATAATGGTATGTAAAATGAATTTTTTTATGGAAGTTACGATATGAATTTTACTAAATCGATAATTTATATAATAGGATAATTATACCAGGCATAGACTAAGAAAATCTAAGTAATTTATATCCTTAATATATATAAAACTCAACGTCTGTCTGTCTATTCGTTAGCGCGCTTATAACTCGAGAACCACTTATCCGATTTACGTATTTTTTTATTCATAGATATGTTCTCTGGTCAGGTTATAGAATATATGTATTTTGTTACGCCAGGTAACATAAGCAATAAGCAGTGATGATAAGCCTGGAAAAAGTTTGCAGTAACCGCGCTCTTTTGCAATATGCTGCCTAAACCGTTCAATATTGATAATGTAGTACAGAATTGTGTAGAGTCAAAAGATCTAAAATAAAGTAAGCAACACCATACATCTAGCTTTTATATTTAAGCCACAATGACTGTTTTTATGTTACAAAGAAAATTAAAAATGTTTGGGTTCTGTTTAGGTGGATTTACGACCCGCAAAATATCGAAATAAATGATTTCCTCGTCATATGTACTTAATGTTGATATAATTTGAACATAACAGAAACCAATTTGGTCGTATAGTTTTGCTAGGTAACGTAAGTGTTGATTAGTTATTATTACAATAATAACTAATCGTGTTTGTACTTAATTAAACTATATTTTTCAAAAATTCTAAACAATAATTCCTGAGTCTACGCGAGCAAAGCCGCGGGCACAGCTAGTTTCATAATAAAATTGTATAAACATGAAAAAGATAATCAATGACAGTTTTTATCTTTAGAGCAGTCAATCGCGTGGTCATTTAGGCACTGATTTTGAATCATTCGCTAATGAAGCCGCGGGTAAATTCTAGTTTATAATAAATATTATTTATTATCGATCCTTGTATTTTTTTATTGTAGCAAAAAATATCGCGGTAATCAGAGCAAATATACATACATACTATTTATAACAGTATATTATTGCAAATCTTCTATACGAATGTAGAAAGTCAAATATTTATAAATAAACATATTTGAGGATGTATGTATGTAAGAAAATGTGTACATACATATACTGTATGTTATTTAAGCAAGTGTGTATTATACACTCATATGTGAGACGTAGAGGCGCGGCGGGTGGGTGACGAATAGCCCCGCGGTTGACTGATTCATGACCGACAGTTGTTCGTCGTGCTCACACCCACCCATCTACACAAACACGCACACACACACACACATACGCTTTATTATTATGTTTATATTTACGCAACGGAGAGAGATTGATAGCTGGCGACGCTGTTAAAGATGTCAGCATCGTCCAAAAGCGCTAGAAAATTATTTTAATAATGCTTCGGTCTCGATTTATGATTCTTTCTTTAAATATGTACGTTTTATTGTGTGTTTATCTAGCCGTTATTTTATTTGATGTGTTGTTGTTTTTAGTATATTGAGCGACATTTTGCGTTACTTCAGGTTTGCTTAACTTTGTAATGTGGCCGTGGGTGTTCTATGAAATGATTTACTGCTTGAGTTAAAATTTGGAAGTTATTTTTGTTGATGATTGATGTCACATAAGTTTTTAATATTTTTTAGTTATTTTATTTCCGCACTTCTAGAAAGAAATACAGCAACCACAGAAGCATACAGTTAAAAAATGTATCTACTTAAGGGGGCAGACCCAGTTAGGATTTTGAAAAAATCCATTTTTTTGCATTTTCTCAAAGTAGAATATTTCAAAAGTATTCTCTGAAAATTGCAGACAAATGTCCTGTCCATAGACGATTCAGTGTAAGTTCCAAAATAAATTTTTTATCTGCATGCAAATCGTACTCAAAACTTTAAACGCATTTTTCTCGAAACCATGTTTTCGAAGTCGGTGATCACTGTAACTTGAGAGCGGCTTTGCCGATCGGTTTGAAATTTTTCTCACTTATTCTATACATAATTGTCCTCCGGATGAACGAAATATTTTTTTTGGACGATTTTTATTTTTTTTATAGCCGAAAATGCCATTTTGTGAAAATTCAAAATTTTTCAAATCCCTTCGTTCATCCGGAGCATTATGTCATTAGCTAATGATCCCTTTTGTTTTTTTATATTTCACATGATCTAGTGACGAGCAGCAGTGATCACGACAAAACATTTTTTTGGACCCCTCCCAAATTTTCTGTATCCCACTTATTTTTTAATATTTTGTCATAAAAAAATTATAATGTTTTCTGTAAATACATATCTTTCATGTGGAAAAACATTTGTTATTAATTATTTTAATGCGTGGCCAAAAAAAATCCTAAAAAAGAGCTTTTTTGAAAGTCCCAACTGGGTGTGCCCCCTTAAGACTTCCATCTACTTTCGGTCCTTACCGCACGAGTAAAGTGAAACTCAACTAGATTTTAATAATTCCAGTATATTTATTATTCGGTTTTTGTACTATTCACTGCTTGTCACAATTAGTGGTACACTGTTTCAATGAAACACAGTTTTGTTAAAAAGTGTCATATTAATATAAGAATTCAGAGAAATCATTAATGTGGTGTTGTTTCAAAGCCCAAATAGTAACAACTTTGTGCGTGTATCGATAACGGATGTATAACCGTAAGTTTAGGTCAACAAAAAATAGGAAATGTTTTTTTACTAGTTATTTACAAGTTTGCTTTAAATTAATTTTAAGTGTACAGTTTTAATATTCATTTTTACATTTAAAACTTTTAATTGTTACGATTAAAATTGACAGTGTACGGACGTCTTATGTCTTCGGTTTTATTAAGTTTTGACGTTAGAATTTACCAATATATATTTATAATATTATTTAAAACAGGGCAGCCATCAAGTCGATTGTGATGAATTTAAATAATAATAATTTTAAAATATACAAACATATTTATTAGACGTATTTAAAAAAATTGCAATGAAATTCAGCATATGATAGATTGCGTTACAATTTGACAAAAAAAGTGGATTGCATCATAGACATTGAGACATGGACTGTGAATTATGTATTATTATATGTAAAATTTGGTTCACATATGTGCAGACAGAGATATAACCCAAACAATATTCTATTTTTTACACTAATGTTTAAAGAAAGACCCAATGCACGCTCTATCTAATTATTTTGTGAACACTCTGTTTTCGAATCAGATGCGCAGCCAGCACGCGCTCTATATCTATGAATAACAAAAGTTGGACACCCCTGATATGAAAAACATGATTTGTTGTTTGTAACTGTTACTACATTTATTGAAAATCTAAAATTACTAAACAACAAACAAATAATCTTCAAATCATATTTAGCATCTTCTGTCCAAAGCAATTAAGTGCCAAGAAAAGTTGTCAAAAATAAATTGATGGTAATGAATAGCAGCGACATATGTAAGCAATAAAACTGAGGAATTTAAATCCAACTCTGCGACACGTCCTACAGTATGACCTTTGCAGTTACCAATCAATCAAAATGTTGGCGTGACGACAAAATGGCAGCCGCGTCTGGCACACAAACACGACGCGATATTTTTATTTAAATTTTAAAATTATGACGCGTCGGGATTAAGCTGAGGAAGATTTAACATCGGATCAATTTAAACTGTCCGCTATAAATTAGGTTCACTCCGTCGCGATCAGTTTATTTTTAGTACTTGGAGCATTCTTCTGCCCCCAGAAAGAAGTGGAAGGCGTTGCGATGAATCTGCTGAATGATCCGTGATTATCGTGATAGGGTTTAGTCAAGGTATGCTTACTAACTATTGTTTAGAATTTTAATTAGTGGATGTTATCACTTTAAAGTTTCTATATTAACTGTACAGTTTCATAAATTCGTAAGTGGCTTTTCTACTTCTTTGGGTTAATAAACTTTATTTTCTCTCGAAAAATACTGCATGTAATAAGAAAAAAATGTCTTCCCTGAAAGAGGTACGTATAGAGAAGAAATAGTACGTATAGAAAGACATTTTTTTTATAGCGTGAATATTTTTATATATTTCTTTATTTAACAATATGTCAGTATGTTGGAGAAAAGTTTTTCTCGCTGGCGCATGTGATTTGTTTTCTCCAGATGGTCTGAAATATAAAATTTAAAAAGATTCTAAATCTGTATGTGTGCTGCTATTACCCGTACCTCAATTATTAATTTTCATCGAAAATTAACAAAATGGTAGTGATTTTTGCAAAATAGTAACAAATTTAGTTTTTTTAATTTCATACCGTTATTGGATTAAAAACAATACTTAAATGGTCTCTGCGCGATAATTATTTGTCCACTGTTTTTAAACAAAATTATCAATTATCATCAAATCACGCTGTAAGACAGTTAAATATATAGATTAATATTCAGAAATGGTAGTAAACAAATACTTCTAATTCTGTACATTTAATTAAAAAATAGCCATTACTGGGGTCATTTCCAAGACTGGTGCCAGTACCTTAGTTAATATAAACTAAGTTCTAAGGTTTGATAATTCCAATAAAATTGGTTAATTAGTTTTCGTGTTATGTTGGATGGAACAGACAAACGAGAGATAATAAAATGATAATACAATCTATAAAACAAAATAAATAAAAAATTCACAATGTACCTACCTACTTACAAACAGAAACTGCAGATTGATATATATCTTTCGAGATACATCACTGATTTTTTGGTATTAAATACAACGTTATTCATAGTAATATAACATTAAGGGAACAAAATAAACACGCATTATTTTAAATGAAATGAGAAATAGTGAAGAGCATTAAATAAACTATTATAGAATTTGTAAACAATATTGAACAATATTTTTTGTGTTTTAACAATAGTTAATATAAAGTAGCTCATTAAAGAAATAAAATGACACATAAAAAAATTTATCCTTAAAAAGACTAAATGCGTATTAGGTTGGTGAGATTTGTACTTAATGAGCAATATCATGTATTTATATAATAATTTATAAATCGTACAGAGTTGATGTTCTAATAAAATACAAGTTAACTGTCCTTGGTTAGGACAATGTATTGGGGCGAAATCGAGTTGATTAGTTTTGGGTTGGTTAGTTTTCATTAGGTTAGGAAGAATGAAACATTTACAGGTTCCGAAGAATAGAACATCCCCCCCCCCCTTCAAAAATGTTATAAAATTAAAGCAAATTAAATTATACAATAATAATGAACGCAAATATTATTGCGCAAAACAAAATTTTAATGCTCAAAATGGAAAATGTTATTGCCCAAAAAAATTATTTTTAATGTAATATTGCTCAAATACAATATATTTAATGCTCAAAGTATATAAAATATTGCGCGCTTAAATACTACCCATATACTAACTTATTTTGTAAAGAGAGCGAAGAAAAAAATATTGCTTTTTTTGATACACCCTAATAAGCAATCTATACAAATTTTCATCGCAGTTGAGCTCACCTCTACGAGTCTTTACCAAAACAAATCTGATATAGGCTACCTCGACTCGACTGGTCTTGTGTCTACTTGTCTTGCACTAAATTTATGTTTCCTCGCTAGCGGATTGATCCCTTTTTATTCGCATTGCTGGGAATGGTATGGGTCGAGCTACCCCCATCCCCTCCCAGACCCTCACAAATCAAGTAGCAGTGAATATTGTTTGTGTGGAAATCGTGAGTTATATGATTAGGTCGATTGTGTTGTTGTTTTTATTTCTGATGACTTGTATGAATTATGATAATGTTTTTCTTTGTAGATTTGTTTATGATACGATGCTCTTGTGTTTGATACTGTCGACTTCTTTTAAATATCAGATTTATGCTGAGTAATTAAATGAAATGACTCCCCTGAAAACTGAATTATGTCAGACGTGTTCTATTTCTGTGAGTGCGATGTCTTTATCCCGTCGAATCTGAAAAAATATATTTATAGTTTGTGTGCTCACAAATAATTGATATTTATTACTGAATTCTATGACGGCTTTAAGTACTGAGATTACATTAGAAATGTATGTTACGTCTAGCACTTTTTTATAGCTCATCCTTAATATATATAAAGCTCAACGTCTCTCTGTCTGTCTGTCTGTCTGTCTGTCTGTCTGTCTGTCTGTCCGTTAGTTACCTTATCACTCGAGAACCACTTATCCGATTTACGAGTTTTTTTTTTTAATTCATAGGTACGTTCTCTGGCCAGGTTATAGGCTATATTTTTTTACGTTAGGTAACATAACAACAAAGCAGTGACGATAATAGTAAATCAAGTCGGAACAAATTTTGCCGTCGGCGCGCTGTTTTGTAATACGCTGCCTAAACCGTTCAATATAGAACAAAATAATGTATTAAAGAATTGTGTAGAATCAAAAGTTCTACAATTAAGTCAGCGACACGATATGTCTAACTTTTATATTTAAGCCACAATGACTGCTTTTATGTTACAAAAAAAACATAAAATATTTGGGTTTTGTTTACATGGACTTATGACCTGCAAAACATTAATCCTTATCGAAATAAATGATTTCATCGTCATAAGTACTTAATGTAGATATAGTTTGCCATTTACAGCATCCAATTTGGTCGTATAGTTTAGAAAATATCTTAAAATATATTTATAAAGGTAACATTTTAAATGTATGGTGTCGTGCCGCATCGAAGCGATGTACATCAGACTGGATTCGCTTACGTTCGGTAGATATTCGGAGTCCCTCGGCTGACGTTTGAGTTAATTTTGTTTTCAATAATTAACATTTAAATTTAAACAGAACACAAATTATTTGTACTTTTTTCTTCTGATTCGTTTTTGTTAGGTAATTTAGGTATTGATAAATTATTATTACAATAATAACTAATCGTGTTTGTACTTAATTAATTAAACTATATTTTTCAAAAATCCTAAACAATAATTCCGTAGTCTACGCGAGCGAAGCCGCGTGGGCCCAGCTAGTTTAATATAAAAGTAAAGTCTCGTAAAATTTTTTTACTTCATTTGGAATTTAATTATTAAATATGTATTATTATTACGGTTATATTTTGGAATTTCAATAGTATATAATATATATAGGTAATATATCAATAATATATATATTTTTTTCTTCAAATAAATTTCCATGCAGAAGTCTTCGTTTTTCCTGTTCTAATTCTTATATTATATTGCACGGATTAGTTTGAAATTTTGAAAGTAGCTTTAAAATTAAATTCTTTATAGAAATGCATAGGGGTTTTTCGATTCGATGTAAACTTTTTATTTTATAAACAATTTACTGCTTATTTTTTGGCAAAAAATCTATTTTTTTTCAAAAGTGCACCATTTCTACAAAATTTGATTAAATAAAAAATTTCTTCGTACTTCTATAGTCAGAATTATATACATTTTAATTTATTTGGTTTTTGCTCTAGTCCATTACTGGAGGTGTTCTTTAAAAATGCTGAATAAACCCTCTAAACGGAATTCTCATTCTTTTTATTATACTCCCAAAAAATTCGCGAAGTTAAGCCTTTTTTCGACTACTAGAATAGTGTTACCCCTTAATAATGTTTATTTTTAAACTAGTTTTTTGTACCCAAAGCAAGTCCTAGAAGATTCAGCTGCGCATTTCCTTTGTAAGATTAAAGTAATGGTTGCTCTTTATTATTTGGGTATGAGGAAGTCATCACCATTACCTTATGTAATAATATTTTTGTAAATTAATTTTAATTCATTAAACCTATAGGCATGAAAGTAATTTCGACATTGGAAAAAGGCGTTAATGATTTATTGTTTTATTATTTCAAATTTCTTCCCACATTCTTTCTGTGTATGATCATATGTATAATTAATTGATTATTTTTCATGACATCTCTGTTATGTGTCTATTTTAAATTATGCAACCCATAATTAAATACAAATAATAATGTTATATTTAAAATATTTAAAAATTACCTTTATATGTGTTGTATATGTATAAGAACAGAATATTCACACCCTCATATATTTTTTGCAATTAGAGCAATATTTATACGGATATGTAAATTGACATGCATAGTATTTTTTGTTGATAAAGATAAAACTTTGTAAAACTTTTTGTTATTGTAATAACGTGACCAAAAATAAATGTAAATCAACGAAAAAAATGACCCAATATCTTACAGTTGAGTGGGCTTACTTAATTATGTAATTTAAGTTAGAATCGTAGATAAAAATAGGCAAAAACAAGTAATTCTATTGAGTGATCAATAAACAGTTTAACAAAGTTTGATCGGACCGATATAAGTTAAGGAAAATACGAGTATTGTTAGTGACATAGAGAAAACATCACTTGCAATAAATAAAGTGAGATGAAAGACAAATAGTTGGCGGCATGTGATTGGTTGGACTTGAGGCGCCACTACATTGATGAACAGCTTGTCTTTGTGCCTATACTCTGTCCATCGACAACTGGAATTTTGTGTTCTTCGATTTTGTCTGCAATTTACTATGCCTTTTCTTGTAGTAGTTCAGAGTAAATATTCTGATTCGCAGTCTGCTAGTTTTTGTTTCATTTAAAGTAAAAGTTGCAGACTCGTTTGACAATAGATTGCGGAGTATATGCTTTTGTGGAATTTGCAGATTTACTAAACCGGTATTCACTTTTTTAAGTGTAGTCTACATTAGATAAAATATATGTACTTTATCTAGATATTTTAATACATATATATATCTATGCACATATAAAACAAACTGAAAATATAAATTCATCACGTGGTGCATATAGGTCATTTTTTAAATATTGTTTCTCGATATATTTTCATACTCGAAATTATTGTTCAGACTAATTTAAATTGTTTTACATGATATACTAGATAACATAAACGGTACTTTTAATTGCTTTTTGGTAAAGAATGGGTTGCTAAAATAACGCCAATAACGGTAGGGAGAGATGAGGAGGATTCATCCACTGGGAGCGTTCATACAGATGGATTAATAAATGTACTAACGTAACTACGAAAATATGTTTAATATGTTTACATCTTTAAATTGTCATCTTGATGGTCATTTCCAATGCGTAGAATTAATTTTGGTGCGTTGTCGAAAATATTTTAAAAACAGTAACAAATTGGGTTATTTTGTATGGATTAGTGTAGCGTTTCTCAACATTTTACCCAATTTTCAGTCACAATTCTCATCCCCCCCTCATACAATAATTTTCACTGTAACTGTTATATAAGTTTATATTTAATTTAATTGTATTTTCTTTCGAAAAACTTTGCTCTGCAAGTCAGGCCCAAGGAGGTCACTAATAATTATTAATCTTGTTTTTAATTTAATATTGATAAGTTAATTATTGAATACATTGTGCAGTACTAATACAATCCTATTTAGAAATGTATTATATCAGTTTAATGTAAACGTGTATTTTATTTTTTATTATGTTAGAATATATTATATTACTTTTCTTTCAGTAAATTAAATAAATTTTTTAATAATATTTTTTCTCATTTTTTCTCGATATGCTCGCGCCCCCCATTTAGTTTTATCACATCTCCCTAGGGGGATTCACACCACAGGTTGAGAATTGCTGGATTACTATTATTTTATACTTATAACAGTTACATTTATTTGTTTGTAATATTGATTTCGTTTTTATATTTTTTTTTAATCTTTTCAAAACACCTAATTTTATAAAGCTTTCACCCGGAGAGGTTTGTTAATGTATAATACTGATGGAACCATCCGATCTTCTCGTTTATATTAATCTGATGACCGACCAACGTTTTTTAATATCGTCCAAACTGATTTGGTTAATTGGCTAATTTAATAAAATTATTATATTTGCTATTCAGTCATCAGAATCTATATTTAAGATTTGTTTTTAATTTGAGGTTTAATTTATTTTATATATGTATATATTTTTAATTTTCAAAGATTTAACATTTTTCGTTATGAGCTATATTCTATATTTAAACTATCTTTAAGATGTATGAATAATATTACGTTACTGTAGTTCGAACTAACTTTTTTTATATGTGTATTATTTCTCCCCGACACGTGTCTCAGGGATCCCCGGGGTCGGCGTGGTTTAATACAGTTTTCATTTTTTTTTTTTCAAAACATGAAATTCATACTTCCATATGACAATTTATTTCTAATAATCGTGTTATATTTTGTACAAAAGACCAAATTTGCAGTAAAAACAACTTTTGTTTCTTTTTTTTATATTTTTATACAGAAAATTTATATTTTATTTAAAATGTTTAACATTTAACTATGGCTTATAATTGTAAAAACTGTAGTATGTTTGATAGATATTCAGTTATACGTTAAACAAGTTATAGATAGAACACATTGTCACTCGAGAACGTTGAATAGAAGATCGGACTGCTGTAGCTATGTAGCAGCATCCAGTCAACAACAACCGAAAGCTTGAATCAGTCTGTGCTTGAGTTGTTCGTGTAGCTAACTAATATATTTATTACTTCCGGCGGAGGATCCACGTTTCAAAGCTGCTCGAATTGAAAGCACGGCCCAGTCCAGTATATACAAAACCGTCTATAGATCGTATATAACCTGCGTAACGAGTACAAACCGCGTTGCTTTAATCAAAAGCAACGTCAGACTATTTATTCCTTCCGATCGAAAAAAATAACGTTTTAGCTTTTGGGTGGGTAAATAGTTTAATAAATTAATGTATCTTTGGGGAAATCTTATAGAATCAAATTTTTTACTGGTTGAATAATGTCGGTAACTTATTTTTATAACTAATGAAAATAAATATAACTAAGGTACTAGCACCAGTCTTGGATCATACAATCATACCCCAGTGTTGGAGTCTTGTTTAATTAAATATACTAAATTAGAAATATTTGTTTGCCATTACTGAAACATAATCTATAGAAACTTTACTGTAAATAAGCATGTGTAAATACATTTTTATAAATATGAAACCTGATCTAAAAACATTAGTTTTAAATATCGACTGCAAATTTAGTTATAAACACCAAATTAAGTCCTTAATTACAAATTATTAACGAATTAAATAAAAGATGATGCTTTTAATTGTTTCAGAACTTCATTAATTTTAATTTTGATGTTACCTATAATAATTTAAATGTAAATATCTGAAACATTTGTTTTGCATTTAAAAAAAGTGCTTGACGGTGAAGAGTCCTACTCCTCCAAAAATTGTCTGAAAGAAAAAAAAAACAAAAATATTATTAATCAGTATGAAAAACTGTAGCGTCTTACGGAGAATTTTTTTCCGATCAAATTTAACAAAATGGTGGCCATTTCAAAATTCAGTGTCAAATTGGACTTTTTTTCAACAGTTTTTCGTTAAAAAAAATTTGAAATTTTAAAATAAAAAAGCTTCCGTACGACGTTAAGTAATGGCGTGAAGGATGATTTGGCAAAATTTGAGACAGATAGCTTGAAAACTATTCATTTAAAATTTTCGACCGTTTTGGCAAACAATATTTCGAAAAAAACGCGTTTAATGTTATATCACACAGCTAGTCGATCTCTTTTTCTAAGAAAGGCTGTAGCGACATAAATAATTCAAATATCGCGACCAAAATTTAATAGCTAGTCTATGATAGTCTATATTTTTCGATAATGCAAAAAAAAAATAGATTTTCAAAAAAATATACAGTGGAATGGTCTCTTAGCACTCTGTATATTTTGAAATGGGAGCAGAATTCAAAACAATTCCATAAATAGACGTGGTCTGAATAGGCATGATGCCTAATTTTTAAAAACTATTTTATGGTGATTTTACGTGTCTCCTATTTCCAAAAAATGCTTATTTCTGCAGAAAATAAAGGCTTAATCACTAAAATTTACTCTTTTAAAACTAATTTTGAATTTAACGCCAGGTGTCATGGCGCATTTTTGACATCACGTAAACACTCCTTGTCAACAATAATAAATCCTTGTTCCATCGCTAACGTTTCTCGGTTTTAGTTTTGGTAACACAAAACTGAGCAAATTGATAATTTTAAACCACAAAATAATTTATAAAGAGTGCAGATCTTAATGAAACAAAAATGATGTTTACTTAGCCGTGACGTCATCCACTCTGACTGATGTTTTATCTTACATGGTGGATTGCTGTATTTTGTGTTTTTTTTTAACAAAAATCATATTAATCTCGCTTTTAATATAAAAATAAATACATTTTTTAGAATCTTTTTAACCTATTTCATTATTTAAAATCATAATTTCAGTGGTACTTTGTTACTGGCATCATGACTATTGAACGATAATTCAATCAAATTTAAAAAAAAATACGAAATCAATATCAGCCTTTGTAGAAATAAGAACAATACTGATGTTTAACATTGCATAAAGTACAATAATTAAATTTATTGCAATGTAATTTAATTTTATCTGACATGTTAAAAGTAATCAGCGAGCGGCGTGCATACATACATATGTGGTCTATCTGTATGTGTGTTACTGTGAGATATCGCTAGTGTTTTAATGAAGCCTGCTCCCTTTGTGATGTCGCAGAAAAAAACAAACACAGAATTCTGCGATCGTGTTGTTTTCTTGGAGCCGTCTCCGTTAATTAGTGGTTGGCGATGATGGCTGATAAATAAATGTCATCGGCAACTCGTCGGCTCTCAATATCTGTCAGAATAGCACTCGTATGTGTGTGTATTGCTTAATAAATTCTACGAATATTCGTCCGGAATGACATTGTATGATTCTGTAATTTGGACGTTGATAAAACGATGGATCTTTAGAAAGTGCTGTTGATTTTATTTTATATTTTACTTATGTAAATTTACGTGACATATGACGATTCCGAAAGAATGTAAAGAATGAAGCAACTATTTGTATCTTTTTCTTACGTAGATATGTGTTAATAATATGTTATATTAATTGGGTATGTGTTTTATAATAAATGATAAAATGTACATAATTAAATGAGTGTTTTTAACTGCTTGTACATTTTCTACTCCCTTGTAAGGATACGTAAGTATTAGGTGACCTTACCCTATTACTAACATATATTTGTTTTTAAATTTTATATTAGCTTACTTTTTATACTCGTATTATGACTAAAACACATTTCGGTATAGTTTGATCATAAGATCATATTTTTATAATTTAGGTTATCTTATTTAATCATATATTTTTTAAAACTATTTATTCGTTTAATATATTATTTTTCTGTAAATTTATTTTATTGATTTTTAATATAAAAGAGCAGTTTCAATAAACCGAATTTGTATTTTAAAATAATAAAATAGAAAAAAAATTTACCTAAAGAACGCTTAAGACCCCTTTTCCTTCCTTAATGTAAGGATTCGTAAGGTTTTACTCCCCCCCCCCCATCAAATAAAGCCTTATGTAATAAATTGATGCTCCCTTACAAATTCGTTTGAAATATAATATTTAATGCACTTTATAAAGAATAATAATTATTATTCTGATAGTAAGTTGGAATACTCTTGCATGCATCTTACGTTTAGACCTAGAACTAGGAGCATAATAAAAATATCCAACTCCATTTAAACGAGTTGAAAAAAAATAATACATTCACAGCATAAAATCGATATAGTAAAACGTGAACACTACAATATTTTCAACAAAAGTTTTGTAGGCAATAGCCGATTTTCCCATTTAACGCAACGTACCGAGTTTGTACCCCGTGTCAATCCCGAGGGAGCTGTCAGGGAATCGATCGAGCGTCGTCCTGGGAGAGGCTGTCAGTCACTCAATCACGTCGCACGCCAACCCCGCACTACCCACCCACACTGCCGACACTGACAAACACAACGACCGACCGCTCGCCGTACCTCTAATCCCTTCCGGTTTCCGGTTGCCCAGATTCATCAGACATGGACCTGTGTCTTCATTAAATTCAATGCATGTATTGTTTTATAAGATCTATGTATGTATCATATATAAATGTGTTGATAAAAAATATTTAATATTACAAGTTTATTATACATAATACATAAAGTACTGGTACCAGTCTTGAACAATACTCAGTGTTGAACATTTTAAAATTAAATGTACTGAATTAAAAATATTTGTTGATATTTGATAACTGCCACTACTAGATATTAATCTATATACATTTAACTGTCTCACAGCGTGATTTGATGATAATTTATAATTTTGTTTTTAAAACAGTGGACAAATAATTACTCCGGTTCGGCACACTATCAATAAAAGTGTATTTTGTTAAGAAAATGCTTTACATTGTTTAAAATTTTACGATTATTTATCTTATAACGTTTATGTCGTAGTAATTATCATTTTGTAATCATCAGCAAATGTTTATAACTGGAGAAAAGTCATATACAAAATAAAAGGCTATAATTTAAAAAAAAACACACTATTTTTGCAGATTTTGGTAATTTAATTGATTTAATAGAGTTAGTTATTTTATAAGTAACATGAGTTCATGAGAATTACAAAAAATAAGCCAATCAATCCCAAAAAAACAATATACTTTGCTCTTACAGTATTCAAGACTAGTGCTTGGAGTTTACGATCAAAGCAATATATAGAATTAGGAATTCACGTCGAGGCAAAACTTTTTTCGAGATTAGATCGAGACAAGACCGACTTATTTAGAAGAATAGACGAGTTATAAATTCGAGACTTACCTAAACCTGGTTTCGTCTTATTTCGTCTGGTGCTAAATCAAAATAGGTCTATCTAAATTGAATTCAAACAAGTGTCTAAAGTTTTCAATTTTTATAAATAATTTAAATTTTTTTTAAAATATTTAAGAAACGATTTCAAATACTTTATTTTAGTTTCAAGATATGCAAATTAAACAAATAACAAGAAAAGTACAGTAGAGTTATTCTTGTATACACGCATACCTGCACATCTTCAGGTCACACACACTAGAACACCCGACACTTATCCAGCAATACGTGTAGATATACGTGTTGCCATGACAACAACGTCGCGACGGCTATGAGTGACCGCTAAGCAGCTGTCCATCACCGTCGCGTTGTCCTCACACCCTCGCCGTGCGCGCGCGGGGGGAAGGGGCGGACAGCCGTGGTGGTTCTCGCGCGCCTCACACCTGTCGCACACCCTCACCTGCCGCGCCGCCACTAAAAGACGGACCGCGGCGTTGCCATGGCGACGGCATCCCGTGACATGTGTGAGCGACAGACGCCCCAGAATGGACGGACAGACTGTCGGAAGTCCTTCCGTATGTATGTATGTATGTGTGTGTGTGTGTAATGAACTTTTATCTCTGCTTCGGGTGATTTTTTATTCGTGTTTTTAGAAAACGGTTTTGAACTTCTACGGATTTATGTTTTTGTATGCTGGGACTGATGGGGGTATGTAGTTAATGAAGTAAAATAAGTCTAGATGTTTTTATGTTGGTTATATACATATATATATATATATATATATAATACATACAGAAGTGCATATGTGGAGATATTAGTTATTACATAAAGAGATATAGTCTTGAATGCTTGTATATTTATCTGTTCATTCAATAAATAAATTTTTTGTCAGTAGAGGCAGAGAAATTAATTTTATTTAAGATTGAATTACAGTCGGGACTCGTTTATTTTAAGCCTTCTGAATCGTTTTGAATCGAGGAAGTCGCGTTTATTGGCTCCCACCAAGTTATGTATAGATCCTTGATCAATCAGCATTGGCGCGGGAATTGACGTTACTACGAAGATGTATTCAAATGTTATAAATGTATAATAGAATATCAATTACAAAAAATTATTTATTTATTCTTGTCTTCGTACTTTTTGATGTTTTAACAACATATACAATCAAAGAAGTACAAAATTGACATTGTAAAATCATGAAAAAGCTATTACAGACAATTTTGTCTATTCGGGAAGTATCATTTTTACTATTCTTAAGTTGGCAATACGTTCTGTGGTTTTGAAAACTTTATATATTATTATGAACCATGGTATTTAATATTTATTGTTAATAGTTAATCGTGATGGTGAAATAATTTCACTTTACTTTTAATTTCGAATATGGCAAAATATGAGCAAGGTGACGAGTGACGACGGTGATAAGTGTAAATTATTATATGTATAAATTCTTTCTGACCTAACCTCAAATCTATAGATATGATTTTCGTTGCGTTCATAGCATGCAATGAATATCAAAAAAAATAAAATCTTTTGAAAAATATTGTACAGTCAATGAGATGAATACAAATGCTCTAATTCATTCTACAAATAATTTCAAAAATATGTTCGTTTACACCATGACTCGAGAATAGTGGGAGGTGAAGAAGGAGAAAAAATTACGAATAAAAGAAACTCGGCATTTCAGATAAACGAGACTTAGAATAAATGAATCCCGACTGTATTTGAGTTTAAATATTCGAAACATTTTTTTGATAATTGTCAATTATATTACTCCATGGAAATATTTAAAAAGTTTAATCTTTAGGTATTAGTTGTGCAACAATCCTAAGTACCCATTCTTCTTAAGTAATTTAAAATAATTTCTTTTGATATTCATGCCCAAACTACATAGAAGACAAAATTTAAAACTAAAAGTAAATTGGGATCAAGCTTCTTTACAAGAAAAAAAAATTGACGAGTTTGTCGTAATATGAACACCAGAGCCAATATTTGCATATATCTAAAATAATATTTATTTCCTTATGTACTAAATTCAATTTTAATGTGAAACAAAAAGTTGACTAAGATTTTTACTAACTAAACTAGAATTGTGAATCCATTTTACCATTTGTTCCGTATTTTTTCTTTTCTTATTGCTCACCATTTCTTGAAGAAGGAAACGATTAATTAAATAGGAACGATGAAATCTCAGATAACATTTTAATTTTTACTTTAACGAGGCTATACATTTTTTAGGGTTCCGTAGAAAATTAGGAACCCGTATAGTTTCGCTTTGTCCGTCCGTCTCTCTTCAGTCACGATGTCGTTATCAGAGCATCCCCCCTCTAATTTCTAAACTATCAATTCAAAGAATCTGAAAAATTCCAGAATATAGCTTAATTAATTAATACTTTCAATGAAAATTATAACGAAGACTGTAGCAAATTAGTTTATGAAAATTTTTGAAATAAGTATTTTTTATAAATCGTAGGAACCCTATCAAGTGCGTGCCCACCACGCACTTGGCCGTTTTATTTAAAGTTAGATTACATTATAATTACATAACATTCATTTAATTTTACATTTAGCCTTGCGTTAATGAATACTCGTATACCTATCCATTAAGGAGCATATAAACATTTATCCATTATCACAAGGGTTAAGATATGGAAACTATGATTGAAACTATTCTCTTATATATAATACAAATTAGCATACCTATATATTTAATACATTTTTATTTTTGATTTCGAGGTTTTAGGTCATTATATAAATAAAATAGTTATATAAGATATAGCATTATTTATTATTGATATACGTTTCGTCTTATGAAGACTTCTTCAGTATCTTATTTTTTGTTTCTTAGTTAATAACAATGGTATATACAAATTTCCATTATAACAGTAGGAATATTTCTTAAACATTTCTCTTAGAATTTATTTTATTAATATTTATTTCATGTTCCAAACTTACTACGTCTATTAAGAAATTTATATATACCATTGTTATTAACTAAGAAACAAAAAATAAGATACTGAAGAAGTCTTCATAAGACGAAACGTATATCAATAATAAATAATGTTATATCTTATATTTATATAATGACCTAAAACCTCGAAATCAAAAATAAAAATTTATTAAAAATGGTAATTTTCATAAATTCGACATAATTTAATACATAGGCACAATTAGACACGAAACATCCAAAATAAACAAGAAAGTTGATACGTGCGAAGTACGACGTCGCCCAACACCAACACTACCCTTTAAATTTAATCAAAAAACAAAAGAATTTCAGGAGGGAAGATAAACAATCAGTGATGTTGTACCTTTGTAAACAAAACTCATTGTGGAGGTGATTCCGCGGAGTTTGTTCTCCCATCAATCGCTTGGGAGACAGCATTTTAATTAAAATGCTTATCAGTGGCAGTGTCTTTACATTAACTCACCAGAGTTGGTGGAGCATCGCTGCTACGATCTCGGCTACAGATCGACCAATATTTTACGATTTTTTGTCTGCGCAAAAGATCCTGATCGCGTCACCTTTGAATCTTTACACAGACAGCGTGGATTTATTGTTTGACTTCTTGCACAGATATGCAGATCGCAATAGTCGCTTGTGTTAGATTTCTTGTGTAGTTCTGTTTCTTCGGTAATGAAGGATTTTGTCGATTGATTTTTATAAATGAGCCGTTCCCGCGGCTTCGCTCGCGTGGACTATGGAATTATTTTTTATTTTTGAAAAATATTGTACAAACACGATTAGTTATTATTGTAATAGTAACTAGTCAACACCTAAATTAACTAACAAAAACGAATCAGAACAAAAAGTACAAATAAATATTGTTCTATTTAAATTCAATAGTTAATTATTGAAAACAAAATAAACAATTGACGATCAAAAGACAACGGCCGAGCCAAGGGAGTCCGAATGGCGACCAAGCGGATGCGGATCTGCTCCGATCCAACACGGCACTTGTTCTTCAGTCGCGCGTTAATAATAATATTTTACCGTATATAACTTATTTAACGTTATTTCCTAAGACCAAGTTGGTTACTGTGGAGGGCAAAATATATCTACATTAAATACTTATAACGATGAAATCATTTATTTCAATAAGGATTAATGTTTTGCAGGTCATAAGTCCACGTAAACAGAACCGAAACGATTTTAATTTTCTTTGTAACATAAAAGCAGTCATTTTGACTTAAAAATAAAAGTTAGATGTATGGTATCACGGACTTTATTTTGGAACTTTTGATTCTACACAATTATTTATTACATTATTTTGTTCAATAATTAACGGTTTAGGCAGTGTATTGCAAAAGAGCGCGCTGACAGCAATTTTTTTTCCGACTTGATTTACTAATACCGTTACCACTTATTCCTTATATATAAAATATATCCCATAACCTGGCCAGAGAACAGATCTGTGAATTAAAAAAAACACGTAAATCGGATAAGTGGTTCTCAAGTTATAATCGCACTAATGGACAGACAGACAGAGAGAGAGCCGTTGAGCTTTATATATATTATTCAATACTGAAGATTTTGAATGTGATCTACGAGTTTCAATTAGTTATAACATCACAGGCTTGATATGTGCATCTATTGTAACTGAACTTAAATAATTGAGTGTTGCTGATTTCAGATTTGCCTTTTTTGTATGATATTGCAATCTTACTTCGTTTTGGTCTATTTCAACATTCTGAGAAGATTTTCTTCGTGTATAAAAAGTCTTATGTTTTATGTATGAAATCCATACAATTTTTGGATTTACTGGCGTTTTTTCTCTTTAATATTTATTTTTTGTATTAATAATATAAATATTATATAATACGTTATAATAATATATAGTCAATTTTAATACTTAATTATAAAATTTAATATAAATGACATATCGAATTATATTTATTACTATATAGAATATTATATACATAGAAATATTTAAGTTATGAATAAAAACTTTTTACAAAGTACCTCTTACAGAAATTTGACTAAATTGAAGTTGTAGTTACGCGACAAAAAGTGTACAAAAGAAGAATGGAATCGTTTTGAAAGAAAACAAGAGATTTGAGCATATCAAACAGAAATCCATCAGTTGATAAACTCGTGTGAAATCAAGGCAGCATATACAATATGAAACATGCGGGTACAAAGAATGAATTGGTGAACAAACTCAATTTAACAAAACGCTTCCACGGCGTGAAAAAGATCAAAGCGGCCCTAAAACAAACATAACACGCGCTCACTTGACTTCTTCAACGTGCAGGCACGTATTGAGCGGAGAAATACGTGGGCTTAATGTTAGGCAGTAAATTTATTTCAAATCGGTTTTGTTAGATTTTTGGTACATTGAACTTCAGAAGTGTATATGGTAGGTATTGTAACGATGCAAGTATTCGAAGTAAAAACTTTGTTGGAAATGTATCGCTGAAAGATATTTATTTTCAGTAGATGAATAAAATTTATAAGAACATTTGTGTTTTATAGCAATGAAAAGTTAGATATAAATCATGATACACTGATTTTTGATCGTATTTTTAATGATATACCTAGTCGACTAACACTAATTAAATTTAATCTTTATTAAATTAACAACTACATTCTGGCAATATTAATAATAATTTTTCTGTCACCTGACTATCAATTGAGGATTAAAGTTGCCAAAATATTTAATTAAAGAATAAAACGGCTAAGTGCATGTTGGGCACGCACTTTATAGGGTTCGTAATCATTACGATTTGTAAAAAAATAGTTATTTCAAAAATTTTCATAAACTATTTTTGTTACAGTGTTCGTTATAATTTTCATTGAAAGTACTAGTCTGTTAATATCTACATTCTTGAATTTTTTAAAGATTTTTTGAATTGATAGTTTATAAATTAGAGGGGCAGTGGACGCTCTGATAACGACTTTAATCGCAAATATGTGACTGAAGGTTTAAAATCAAAAGGTCATATGACATTTTTTGTTAAATTTTAGGAGTCCTATCTAAAGACACTCCACTTATTTTTAAATATTCTTTTCAGTCTATGGAAAGGTAGTCCAAAAAAAATATATATTTTTCATAAATCTTATATTTTTGTTTTTGGGATATCAGTCTCCGTATGTATACCATAATTTCATCTTAATCGGTATAAAATTTATATAGACAGACGGATGTATATAGGGAAACTATAAGGATTCCTAGTTTTCTACGAAACCCTAAAAAAAGTACATAAATATTAGAGATTTTATTTTAATGTTTTGTGATTATTTAAATAATTATGGTTACTTTAATTGTTTCATCAGCACCTTCTTCGTAATTTTGTATACTTATTGATTTTTTATCACACTACTGATTGTGAGCTTAGCCTTAAAGTCTCTTTTTACTAAAAAAAAAATGGTTACGTATCTGCGTGTGTTCTAAGCGCCCCTAAATGTCGTCATCGTTACATCTCTCATAAATATATGTATGGCAATGGCTCCGTCACGTTCTAACTGCACATCAAACGTACTCGGTGTCTCTATTTACTGGCGGTGTTCGCGCACTGCCCGGACAATTACCCTTGTTTTTATTTTAATGGCATTTTTATTTACTTTTTTGTGATTTCATTAATTGCTTGTTGCAATATGAGAATGTATAATTTTTTGATATAAAATTAAATTTCTGTTGTTACAGTATTTTGTTTTTATGTACTTACTTTATATTAGTTAGTGTTACAATAAATGAGAGTACTCTAGTTAATTTCTAAAACTTTTAAAAGATGTATTAAGCTATCGGAATTGTTCTTATAAAATACTAGCTGGACCCGCGCGGCTTCGCTCGCGTGGACTACGGAATTATTGTTTAGGATTTAAAAAATATATAGTTGAATTAAATACAAACACGATTAGTTATTATTGTAATAAAAACCAAACAACACTTAAATTACCTACCTAACAAAAACGAATGAGAACAAAAAGTAAAAATAAATTTTGTTCTATTTAAATTTAAAAGTTAATTATTGAAAACAAAATAAACAATTGACAATCAAAAGAATATCGGCCTGTGATCATTCCCTCTGCCCTGCGTCTACTTAGCAAGCTCCCTCCTTGCCGCACGCCGCGACACGGATCACCATCGCGCGAATAATATGTTCCCGTATGTATATTTCGATATTTTCTAAACTATACGACCAAATTGGATGCTGTAAAGGGCAAATATTAAAAAAAAATTGTAACATAAAAGTAGTCATTGTGGCTTAAATATAAAGTTAGACATATGTATAGTATCCTGACTTTATTGTAGATCTTTTGATTCTACACAATTATTTAATACATTATTTTGTTCAATATTGAACGGTTTAGGCAGCGCATTGTAAAATAGCGCGCCGACTGCAAAATTTTTTCCGACTTGATTTACTATTATCGTCACTGCTTAGTTGTTATGTTACCTAACGTAACAAAATATAACTTATAACCTGACCAGAGATTGTACCTATGAATTAAAAAAGAAACCACGTAAATCTGATAAGTGGTTCTCGAGTGATAAGCGCACTAACGGACAGACAGACAGATAGATAGAGATTCGTTGAGCTTTATATATATTAAGGATATGTTACATCGAAAATATTTAATTAAATTATGAACACGTGAATCAAATTTTCAAATGGTATAATCAAAATTAAATTGTTTTTGTCGATTATATTTATTTGAATTCTGAAATTATCTAATATAAAATTTTGAAATTTCAAAACATTTGTATTTTTTGGGACTACACGTCGAGACGTCACTGAACTGTGGAAGACAAAACATACGTAAATAAGTCTCTTCTTGTCTCGTGTGAAACCTTATATTTCTCATTTGATACTACAACAAAACAGCTTTGTCTAAAATCTAATTTAAGCATTTGGATATTTGCCGAACGATAATTATTTAAAATATTTATGTAGAAGGTAAGTATGAATAAAAAATGTTTCTGGGACGGAAATTTTTTTTTAATAAAGAATGGTTCTAGATGAATATATACTTTTTAGTTTAAAACTGTTCTTCATAAAATTAAGAGAATACATATCTGAATTATTATTACCTATTTACATATTTTTGTTTCTAGTATTTACCATCTTCATTAGAAACGCCATTGTCATAAAATCCTTAATATACATATATATAAAGCTCAACGTCTCTCTGTCTGTCTGTCCGTTAGTGCGCTTATCACTTGAGAAACACATCAGATTTACGTGGTTTCTTTTTTAATTCATAGTTACATTCTCTGGCCAGATTATAGGCTATATTTTGTTACGTTAGGTAACATAACAATTAAGCAGTGACGATAATAGTAAATCAAGTCGGAAAAAATTTTGCCGTCGGCCCGCTATTTTGCAATACGCTGCCTAAACCGTTCAATATTGAACAAAATAATGTATTGAAGAATTGTGTAGAATCAAAAGATCTACAATAAAGTCAGCAATACTATATGTCTAACTTTTATATTTAAGCCAAGTTTATGTTTACGTGGACTTATGACCTGCAAAACATTAATCCTTATCGAAATAAATGATTTCATCGTTATAAGTACTTAATGTAGATATAATTTGCCCTTTACAGCATCCAATTTGGTCGTATAGTTTAGAAAATATCGAAATATACATACGGGAACATATTATTCGCGTGATGGACACCCGTGTCGCGGTATGCGGCGAGGAGGGAGCGTGCCAACTAGACGTAGGGCAGAGGGAACAGTCCGGTATTCTTTTGATTGTCAATTGTTTATTTTGTTTTCAATAATTAACTTTTAAATTTAAATAGAACAAAAATTATTTTTACTTTTTGTTCTGATTCGTTTTTGTTAGGTAGGTAATTTAAGTGTTGTTTGGTTTTTATTACAATAATAACTAATCGTGTTTGTACTTAAAATCCTAAACAATAATTCCGTAGTCCACGCGATATATCTCATTGCTTAAATGTTTAAATAAATAACCTAGCAGCAGAAATAACACAAGCTGTAAATTAAAAATACAAAAATGTCTTCAAGCAAAAGACAACATCGTGAGGTGTTATTGAATAATTTGTACGTCGTGGTGACGAATCAAATTTGAATTCGTAATCACAAAGGCGGGCGAGTGGTGACGGTTCAAATATTGATGAGTTGTTTAAAAATAAAGACAGGCAATATCGTGTGCCGATGGCGAACCACCACGGTGACGGCGTCGGGACGATCGCATGGGAAATACCGCCACGACCCAAATACAAATAACGCCGTGTGTGTCGTCTTGCGTCACATTGTTGCGTTTTTGCACGTCACTCTATTATGTACATACATATATATGTTTATATAAGTGTATATGTTTGCACATGTTGGGTGGATTACGTTAGTCTGAATAGTTTAATATCGAAAGATGTTAACAAAATTCCGGAATACTTTTTTTTGTGAAGGCTAATATTGGATCAAATATATTCGCGAAGAACATATTATATCTCATGAATTCCTATTTTTTATCTCAATAAAAACTTCATATGAATTTTTTGTAAATATTGTGATTATTTTTTAGTTTCAAACCGTTATAACTTTTGCAATTTGTCAAGTAATTCTAATTTTATAGATACTTTTGTAAAGAGCATTTAATTTAGATGCGGAAAACAAAAATGCATCAATGCACAATGGTAACGCCAGTTAAACAGATGCTGTGATAAAAAGTGTGCAAACAAAATTTGTGAGAAACAGTTTTTCACCTCTTTCACCCCCTAACGACCAATTCCTGTACCTCTTGATCGATTTCATTCATCGGTTTTTTAAGATGTAGGTACATCTATGTCAATTTTAATTGATTAATTGAAATTATATTTAATTTTCCCATAATAACATGGTAAATTAAATTATTATTAACTTCCCAACAGGAAGTTATTGTAATTGGTCCGAAAATAGAAATAAAAAATTTCACTATAGTATATTCACACTCCTTGAGACTTCCGCGGTGATCTTGATATGGATCTTGGCTTCTGGGTGTAAGCCGCGTCGATTTGGTCGTGTTATCGGCCAACATTTCGTTACACATTGCAATGGACATTTTTAGGGCTCTTCTAAAAGTGCGACAAAATCGACGCGGCTTACACCCAGAAGCCAAGATCCGTACATTCACACTATTTTCAGAAAGATTTCTGTGAGAAATATCTTTGATTAGCTTCAGTCGTTTTTTGTTAGCACAAAAAGACTGCAAAAAATAGATTTCAGAATTTATTGAAAAAGATTTATAGATCTGGTGTCAATCGATAAATTGGTTTGAAACCTTGGATATATTAATAATTAAATTATTTAATCAATTTAAAAAATAGTCCATATGCGTATTAAGTGATATTTTAAGCCACTATACTGTTGAAATATCATATACACATAAACTATATGGAAACAATAAATAATCAGTATTCAAGTATTGATACTCATAACATGTTGGAAAGTTGGTTGTGTGGACCTCAAGGGTCGCACCCAACAGCGTGTTTACTTGGTGTATTTCTAAAATTATAAAATGAAATCCATTTCAGACTTTTGGATTATATTATATATTTATTTATAACAGCATGTTTATCTCGAGGTCTTTATAACGCCCTCTATCTCTTATCTCTACGGTACGATATTCCACGTTCTTATTTTTAAACAAGCCATCAATATTTTAGCCGCTTTTGTGATCAGGAATTCAAATTTGATTCGTCACCGCGATGTACAAATTATTCAATAACAGCTCAGAATGTTGTCTTTTACTGGAGACGATTTTTGTATTTTTAATTTACAGTCGGCACTTTTACTAGTACTATGTAACGCCTTTACAGTTTACGTATTTTAATCATGAACTTTAAAGTGCTTCTAAATAAATGTTTTAGTTTTCGTTTTAACGAATAGCTTTTCGTATTATATATATTATACATGAGTTTTTTTTTGTCATTTTCTCAGTACGGTACCTATATATTATTTATTTAAGTATATATTCTACTTTTTTGAAGGTAGGAATATTAAATTTTTACTTTCTTATACATACTATATGTATAGGAAATTATATGAATATATGATAATATAAAAGTATTCGCAAGCTTTCGATTCACAGAATCATCGTCAGGCTAAAAATATAATAAATTACAATTAAGTACAATCATATTATGTAAAAATATTAATGTTCTAAATTAAAAATTCAGAAATATACCTTTCAGAAGTAAATACAGATATTGTGATGTCGTATTATTTTATGTAATATTCATTTAAAATAAAAACAATTTTTTGAAAAAAATATTTTAATTACATTTCAAATGGTTCATTAATATTATATTATTTGAAATTTGCATACAGGGTGTCCCAAGATTGTGTCAAAGTTCAATATTTCATTTATTATAACAAATTGAAGAAAACTTTAAATAGAAAAGTTGTCAGGATAGACAAGCAGCAAATTTTTAAAATAGTTACATTTATATAGAATGTCCTATAAGTGCGTTTCAAATTGAAGTCATGTTTTTTTTAAATACAAAGTATATTTTTTAAATTTATAATCTAAAAGTACTTATTTTTTTAGACATTTTGGTATAGACATGTGGGGGATTATATTGAGCGGTTTAGAAATTATGACCATTTTTGTAAGAAAATTGGAATATTATCAACACCTTGTAATTTTCTAATTATAAAAAAAAATTGTTCTTTGCTAAGAGCAGTTTTGGTATATGCTCTATTATTGCGATATTACATCAAACCTTTTCAAAATTGTATTCTTTGAACAGGGTGTATCAAAACTGAATCCATTTTTTTTTTCAAAATTTTCAAATGGAACTTCCTTTATATTTTCACATTTTCGAATTGCATAATCAATTTTAAACACATTTTATAAACTACTAGCTGGGCCCACGCGGCTTCGCTCGCGTAGACTACGGAATTATTGTTTAGGATTTTTGAAAAATATAGTTTAATTAATTAAGTACAAACACGATTAGTTATTATTGTAATAATAATTTATCAATACCTAAATTACCTAACAAAAACGAATCAGAAGAAAAAAGTACAAATAATTTGTGTTCTGTTTAAATTTAAATGTTAATTATTGAAAACAAAATTAACTCAAACGTCAGCCGAGGGACTCCGAATATCTACCGAACGTAAGCGAATCCAGTCTGATGTACATCGCTTCGATGCGGCACGACACCATACATTTAAAATGTTACCTTTATAAATATATTTTAAGATATTTTCTAAACTATACGACCAAATTGGATGCTGTAAATGGCAAACTATATCTACATTAAGTACTTATGACGATGAAATCATTTATTTCGATAAGGATTAATGTTTTGCAGGTCATAAGTCCATGTAAACAAAACCCAAATATTTTATGTTTTTTTTGTAACATAAAAGCAGTCATTGTGGCTTAAATATAAAAGTTAGACATATCGTGTCGCTGACTTAATTGTAGAACTTTTGATTCTACACAATTCTTTAATACATTATTTTGTTCTATATTGAACGGTTTAGGCAGCGTATTACAAAACAGCGCGCCGACGGCAAAATTTTTTCCGACTTGATTTACTATTATCGTCACTGCTTTGTTGTTATGTTACCTAACGTAAAAAAATATAGCCTATAACCTGGCCAGAGAACGTACCTATGAATTAAAAAAAAAAACTCGTAAATCGGATAAGTGGTTCTCGAGTGATAAGGTAACTAACGGACAGACAGACACAGACAGACAGACAGACAGACAGACAGACAGACAGACAGACAGACAGACAGACAGACAGAGAGACGTTGAGCTTTATATATATTAAGGATGTTTTATACCTAAATCCAAGCTTTTAAGAGTTATTTGAAGATTTAAAAAATCTTAACATGGTTTATAAAAACTTTATTATAATCCATAAAACAATTCGCTAGAACTTACAAACTTTTACAACATAAAAATCACATTGTCGCATCGAGGGACAACATTCCCAGTCAATATATATTCATAAAAAAAATTGTAAACATACCTCACAAGCAAACATCCCCAGGTGTCACTCTCCGATTTTAATGAAACTTGGTAAAAATGTTCTTTGGGTAAAAATTAAGGACACGTATTTTTTTATACGTGCCCGTTTTTAAGTTTAGGTGGTGAAATCGACCCTTGAAAATGAGGGTAAAATTTTTAATTTGTAAATAGCTCGTAAACCGCTTGGAATAGTGGCTTGTGTATAATACAAAATTTGTTTGGTATTATAAGAGCTATAAAATAGCATAAATGTGGTACCCCCTATAATTTTTATTTGGGGGGTATAATGGACACCTCTTAACTATTTTCAAAAATTATTATTTTTACTTTCATAAATCAATAAAGTATAGTATTCTGAATACAATGAAAATCGGAGAGTGACACCTGGGGATGTTTGCTTGTCAGTATATTTACTTTAGAATAAAATAAACCTGGATGAAATTGAACAAATACATTTTGAGATAATAATTCCCAAAATTTACTCATTTTTTCCACTCATATGTTTCCCCTTAAACATTACACTATTCATCAACTTTAAGACAATTTCCAAATTGCATCATGTAACGAAACGCACATTTCCCTCACTCAAGCACAATATTTAAATTTTTCGCCCATCCTTATTCAAGCCCACAATAGTTATCATTCGAGTCATGCAGGTCGAGACATGTCCAGCAGCGGTCACTGTTCACGGTCCGCCTTAATTTGCACTCGCGACAATAGTAATTAGACAGCAGCCAAACGGCTTACAAAGAGCGGTCTCGGTAAATTGAGTTAGACATGTCACACGGGGGTGCACCCCCCCTCGCCCTTCACACTAAAAGTCCACGCTGATTGATGTCGCAAAACACGAGCTTGCTCAAACAAGCTTCACTGACCGACATCCCACTGATTTGATTAAATATTCATGATGTTAGCTTGCCTGGTTCAACTCGGGTAAATGGGCATGAAAAAAATAAGTTTCATGTTTACATGTGTTTGTTGACGGTATTGTTAAGACGTTTTACTTTTTTGTGAAAAGAAGTTAATTATTTTACATGATATTTAAGAGGATTTATTGCACGTTGTATTTTGTTAATATTTGATATTAAAACCAACACTTATACCTATTGTGATTTTTTTTTAATTAATGATATATAAACTCAAAAAAGCTTACGGTTAATACTTTTATAAAAAATTATATCGAGATACAAATATAGATTTTTCTCATTGTCGTTTAAAAATTAGATGTTATAACGTCATATAGGGTTCGACCCTTGAGGTCTACACAATCAACTTCCCAATATTGTATGACTATACTTGAATATTGATTATTTATTGTTTCCATATAGTTTATGTGAATAAATTATTTTAATATGTATATGACATTTTTTTTGGAACTTGTCAGAAATAAAACTCACCTTTGTTTTATGAATATTAGTTTTCTGGTATCCTAATATCAATAATATAATACACATTTTTAGAATAACTAATCTAACGATTTAAATTTAATTGCATTTGTTTCCAAGGCAAGACGTATTTATAAGTATTTAAAATTCAAATTTTGAGGGTGATTTTCACCCCTTCAATGGCTATTTAGGCACGTATAACAAAAAAAACACTGAAATATATGTTTCATTATTTGTATTGTAGAATATTTATGCTAAGTTTCAAGTAAATCCAATCAAAAAAATATTTTTACCCACACAAACTTTTAGATTTACTTTTACCACCGTAGGGGTTGAATTTCAAAAAATCCTTTCTTTCATATAATATTCACGTCAAGACGCTTCCCAACGAAGTCAATAGCATTTTTTATTTGAGAGGTTTCGTGCAACAAAAAAAATGACACGCACATACGTACGTACGTACGTATTATACATACACAGACTAGAGCTAGGCGCGTGAGTAATTTTTCCTCACGATCACGCACGCTCACGAGAGAAAAAAATTTAGTCACGCCCGCTCACTCACGGTTACAAAAAAGTATTCACGATCACGCCCGCTCACGAATTCTATTTTTTTACTCACGCCCGATCACGCACGGCGGGTCACGCTCGTGACCCGTATAATATATTATAAATAAAATGTTTAATATAAAAATTCGATTTAACGGATTATCATATATGCATGAGATCAGAAATTAAAGAAATATCAAAATATACATACATATACTCACGGACTCACGCACGACAAAAATGTACTCACGCCCGGTCACGCCCGATTGTTTTATTTTAACTCACGATCACGCCCGCTCACGATCCAATATTTGAAAATCGCTCACGTCACGTCGGGTCACGGCCGTGGCCCGACATGACCCGAAAAATTCACGGCCCGCACCCAGCTCTAACATAGACACATACATCTTTATGTAAATAGTGTAAATAGTAAATATACTATAGTGAGTTTGAAACATAAAAATATGTAATGTATGTTGAAATTTTTGATTTCGATTTTCAGACCGATTAGAATAACTTCCTGTTGGGAAGTTATAAAAAAATTATAGATTTCATCTCTTTTACTTCTGTCTAATTTTAATTTTGTTTTTATTTATAAATAACTTGCTTTATATTTTTATATTAAAGCTATCACAATATAAAGATCAATCATTTTAAAATGTGAAATGTTTTAATTTAATTAGCTTTATTTCATCAATATTTTTAAATTATTTTAAAATCACCTTATTAAAAATACCTACAAACAATTTTGATATCCGCCCATACATAATTCAAATCAATATTTTTTGGCAAAAGTTATTACGAAATTCGTTAATTAAAAAAATACATTCAGTGGAAATAATCTTCATTGATTATACAACAAGCAAATCAAATAGTTATTAAAAAAATAATTACGTCGAAAACGATTGGAATAATCGTGAGAGAGGGACCGTCTGAACGAGCAATAATTAAAATGCATCAATTTTACATCAAAGACAGCATCCATATAATTATTAATTAACGATATCCTATTACGCGAGGCATCCGTTTTTACTCTATTTTATGCTTTTGATAAGCCGGGTATCCGAGCTGATGCAATTAAGATATCCGTCACATAAAGTTGATTTACTGAACGACAACTAAATGAGAATCTGATTGAGTTAGCACGGACTGAGGTATTAATGCTATCGCCATTGCCGTTTTAGATAATTCGCAATACTTAGTTATTTCATAATGCCATCTCAAATACTTATATGTTGATGAATTTAAGACATATTATTACGTTGTTTTTATTTTATTATACATACATGAAATGTACTGTAAAATCCATACTTCCATACTAATATTATAAATGTGAAAGTGTGTCTGTCCGTCTCTCTGTCTGTTTGTCTGTTTGTTACCTTTTCACGGCTAAATCGCTGAACCGATCTTGATGAAATTTGGCAGTGAGATAGCTTAGGCTAATTCGTATCTCGAAAATTCAACCCGTAAAGAATTGCAAGGGGGTGGAAATTTTTAAATTCTCTTTAGTAATTAATATTTTACCCCCCGTTACATATGAAGGGTTTTAATTGGCTTTATTCAATCCGGCGGGAAAAATACCAAGGGGGTTGGGGAGGGGGGAAAACAACCCTCTAGCTCGCATAGGAGCCGAGATATTTACGATTTTGTATAATGAATGAAAACCAAAAATAATTTTTTTTTATATTTCACCCCCTGTCACATATAAAGGGTTGCAATTGGTTTCATTCGATTCAACGTAAAAAATACTATGAGCTAGGGGTTATTAGGGGGGAAAACAACACCCCATCTCACATAGAAGTCGAGACTTATATTATAAATGCGAAAGTGTGTCTCTCTGTCTGTCTATTTGTTACCTGAACCGCTTTAGCGATCTTGATGAAATTTGACAGTGAGATAGCTTGCACCTCGAGGAAGGACATAGGTTACTCCGTATCCCGAAAATTCAACCCTTAAGAGATTGCAAAAGGGTTGAAAAATTTGTATGGGGAATTTTTTTAGTAATAAATATTTCAGCCCCTGTAACATATGAAGGGTTGTAATTAGTTTTATTCGATCCGGTGGAAAAAATGCCACAGGAGTGGGGTATTAGAAGGAAAAACAACCCCCTATCGCGCATAGCAGTCGAGATATTTACGATTTTGCATAATGAATGAAAACCAAAATATAGAAAAAATATATATTTCACATTCTTTTACATATGAATGGTTGTAATTAGTTTCATTCGATCCAGCGGAAAAAATATCATTGGGATGGGGGTTTTGAAATCCACGTGAGCGAAGCCGCGGGTAGCAGCTAGTGGACAATAAAGTATAGTGATCATGAAAAAATTTGAACTCGAGATTTCAACATATTTAAAAAAAATATTTATATTTAAAAAAAAAAATTTAAATCGGAGAACAATTTTTTTGTCTCATTTTAAAACGATCACAAAGCTTCTTGTATCTTTGATATTAATTGCGAGGAAGCAAAAATGTTTTAGATACAAGTTATAGAGAATATTATTATCTATAATTTTTGTTGTAATTATTTTTAAAAATAAATTGTTTAAGGAAATAATCATTTTTTAAAATTTAATTTCAAATGGTTCATAATTTCAACCAAAAAATAATAATTTTAGTAATATGAATAAACTAGTCAATTAAACTTTTTTTAAACGAAAAATTATTGGAAAGATTTATAATAAAAACGTTTGAAATAAAATTACAGAATAAAATTAAAATATATCTCAAACATTAACAAAAACAACAACTAATGTAATGTAAAAAAGTGATAACTTATGTAATTTCTTCTGTATCATGATGTATAAAAAAGTCTTATGCCGACCAGGGCAGTTTATTTTTATTTTTGGTTCAAAGTTATAGAATACAGTTTGAATAAAAAATATATAAACAGACAACTTTTTCCGATTTTCGAGTTGTTCTTCAAAAATATAAGGTGCATATTTCATATTTATATGTTTTAGAATGCGTGTGTTTTTAATTAGTCAAAACTCGATATTTTTTAAGTAGGTATACATTATATAAAAAAAACATCTGAAAATAACCTTTGTGTATCTGAACAGTCTATATAAGAGAACAAGAAATGATAATGTGCGTCGAAGAAATAATACAGAACTGTATAAACACAATACTTGAGAATCGATATTTCACCCGTTGTATCTTAAAAACGCAGCGACATTTGACTCTTTTTGCACAATTGCAGGCGGTTCTTTGCTCAGAATTTATGTGATGCTTTTGTGTCCACGGTGTATTGAAATTGTGAAAACTTTATCACACGAATAATATATTTTACGAGAGTTATAACTCATGTCGCTTTTTATGCTTTGAATTTATTTATCTAGGCGCGAAACGGTCCTCAAGCCGCGCGCGAGAAATCCTCCGAGTGCAGTCATTAGCACGTACGTTGTGCCCCTTACCCCTCTCGCCCAACATTCCAAGCTTCATGTCATATTCTCCCTTATAATAGGTGATGTTGACCCCGCGGCTAGTACGCCACTGATTTCCATATATGAAGTAAGATGATTATATATTTGAATATAATTTTATGCAAAACAAATTATTTGTTAATTAATTTCATTAAAGGTTTGTTAAAAATATTCGTCAATATGTTGATTACACATTAAACAGTTTGTCACCCGTATCATAATATCGATTAATTCAATTTTTCTCAAGAGCTCTATCATTCATCAGAAGTTCCCTGCGGCTTCGCTCGTGTTTATTTCGAAATTCAATAACATCAATTTCACAATTAATTAATAATTAATAATATGGGCTTGTCTTAACACTTTTGTTAGCATCACACCTAAACATTGTAAAAGTGAAAGTTCCATGAAAATCGATTCAGTAATTTTCATGTGAAGTTATTTTTCACAATTTTAGCTTAGGAATAAAAAAAGTTCGTTATAGCATAGTATATAAAATTAAATGTTATAAAGATTTAAAGCTCATTTGTTAGCGGTTAGTATATTTTTTTTAAATTATGGCGGCAATCCACATAGATAATTATTTACGAACTATAGTTTACAGTACCAAAGAATAATTAGAAGAAAATTACCTTTATGAATAATTTTATAATTCAATTCAAAATTAACCACATGGAAAAATGTTTATTTAATTTTTGCTACAGTACTAATAATATTTTACTATGTATTCTTCTAAAAATTTCAATGTGCAATACTTTTTTCCCATAATACTGATATAAAATTTTTTCGTACCCACTTCAATTGTGATAAAAAATATATTTTTAGTAATAATATATATATATTATATATACCTATAATATAATAATACATTTTTAAATAAACTAAAATTATATTAATTTTTATTTGTATATTAGGGTCAAGTGGTGTATCCTTCTGAAACGTATGTAGGTACTTGAAAATAATAAACAATTACTAATAAAGAAAACGTATTTCATATGTAACGTATTTCCAAGTATAATGATAAGAAGTTTGTGTTATTTATTTAAGAGCATACAATCATACGCTTGTTATTTAAATTCAGCTTTCTTCGTGGAGGCATTCTTCAAATGCAAATGACGACAGCAGGTTAACCTTAAACGATTAAATCATTGAACATCCGAGACGATATGGACCAGTGCCCGGATGGTATGATATGTACGTGCTCACTCGATCTATTTCATATTTTAGATAGATAATTTGTGAAAACATGTATTTGTTAATACTTAAAGACGTTTAGTGACAATTTTAATTATATTTAAAAGAAATATTTTATATTCGATTTTGCAAGCTTCCAAAAATGATTATTATGTGTGGGAAGGGGCTTCATCTTTGTGAAATTAATAATAATAATCATCTCCAAATAAATTTTTGACATTTAACATGACATTTTTCTTCAATACTTCCTCCAAATGGTATTTTCCATTGATAAACGCCTTTTTCAATAAAAACTAATGTTAATTTGCCTCTACGGCTGATGGCGCCCCAAACCAATAACCGACGCAGAATTCGAGAATCTTGGAACGTTTCTTTTGTCTTCCGAGATGTTCTCAATCCTAGCAGACCAAACTCTATCATACTGGGAGTTGTGGGATTGCTCTAGAACAAATAACTTCTAATCAGAAAATATAAATTCAACATCAGCATGTTAAACCTTTTTAATGGTACTTTGAATTATTTTTTGGTAAACAATGGGTTCCTAAAATAACACCAATAACGGTCTATCGTCGATAAAGAGTTGTATCAGAATATATTTGTCATGGTGTATGTAAGTAGAAATTAATTTCATCTTCTTCATGGGTTTTATGTCAAGTGGGTTTTCTCCTTTTCTGACAGCTCCTTCGTATTATTTAATTGGGTGTTGTGTGTTTAGTGTGTTGTGTACACAAGATGGAATAGGGATGTGCTTACGGGCCGATTATAGCTGGTGTGCACAAACAGGGTGGCCATATACATAGGATTGAAGAGGGGGGCTAGTTAGGTTTGAAAATAATGTGGGGTATTCTAGATATTCAGGTTTGCGTCCATTATGAACTCCATGATGTATTTATAGTTTTTTGTTCTATAAGAATACTTTTCAGTGTAGGGGTAACATTTGCTATTTTTAATTTTTCTTTCAAAAATTTCCTTTTCTTGTTATGTCTAGGACACTTGAAGAATATATGGTCAATATCTGCCACTGATTTTTTGTCGCATTCACAGAAGGGGTTAGGTAGTGCTTTTATTGTCTGTAGGTATTTGGGAGTGCAATTGTGGTTTGTTCTGAGTCGGATCATTGCTGTTATTGCTCTCATGGGTTGTTTAACTTGATGGAACCATGTCTTACGCATAACTTTAGGTTGTATGGCTCCGTAGAAATACCCTTCTTTTGGTATTCTTGTTGCCATTTTTGCCCTCTTCTCTGGATACATGTGTTTTGATATCTACTTGTGGGATGGGTATTTCCAGAGTAGTCTGTAGGGTTCTTACTTGGCATGCGAACTCATCCGCTATTTTGTTGCCCTTTATTTGCTCATGTCCCTTACACAAAATAAATGTGTGTTTTTTCTAATTCTCAGGGGTATTTCTCCTGCTTTGATCAGTAATATATTCGTTGGAGTGTTTTTTAGTGCTCCTAATGCTAATCTGACGCATTTGTTTTGTATGATCTCTAATTTATTTAATAGCGAGGTGTTGGCGTTTGCATATATGATCCATAGTCTAGTTTTGATCGGATGAGGGTTTTGTACATAAGTAAGACTGCTCCCCACCATTTACTCATTACGGCCCGAAGGACATTTAAAGTTTTTTCACAAGCAGATATCAGATTCTCGACTTGTGGTTTCCATGTGAGTTTCGGGTCAAGCCAGATTCCCAAAAATTTGGGTTTCAGACTTATGGGTACGTGTTGGTTTCCCATTTTAAAGGTTATGTCTCTTGGTACTTTATGTCTTGTGAACACCATGATGTTGGATTTTTTGTAGGGGATTTCCAGGCTGTTTTTATCCGTCCATTTTATAAGTTTTTCTTTGGATCTTATGTAGTTTTTGTCTAATAATGAATTATTTATTCTTCAGATCATCCTCCAAACATCTGTTAGAGGAGTATCCTTATTTAATAAATTGCAGTAATTTTGCCAGCCTTGTCTCTTGTTTTCCCTATGCGTTTTATTGGTTTTGGCTTCAACATGTTTGTACACGATATACATACATAGCTTTGTATGTCGAACTTTTTTTATCATTTTTCGGTATTCTTGTTTTCTTTTTTTTACGGCTTTAGTGCAGTTTTCATTCCACCATGGGTTTGGTGGGTACTTTTTGTTGGTGCTCGATTTTGGTATGCTGACTCTTGCTGCTTGTTTAATTTCTTCCACATACTGGAGTGAGTCGGCAATATCGCCGTCAGTTGTTCCACTCACTACATCACTATTTAAAACTTTTAATTGTTTTTTTAACTACACTAATTATGAGAGTTTCACTTATAACTACCCGAAGTGATTTTTTTAAATTTATTATTATTGGTTTTATATAATGTTTTTTATTAAAGTTATTTTAATTCCCTTTATTTTTCGTATTTTCCTTTAGAAATCTATGCACATCCGATGCGTACAAATTCGAAAAGGAGACTCAAGTAGAAATTAACTTAAACAATTTTATTAAGCTTCATAATTTAAACTGGAAATATGTCACTTTTGAAAACTAACATTTTTCTACTGATGTTTTCATAACCAAGCGATCCGTGTAGTTCGTACAGTGGAGCCACCGACGACTAGTGGCTGGCCAATATGACACCCATATATCCCAGTGAACGTCACCATCCATCACGGACAATGCAGCGCCCTGCTCCGCGACTCGGACCCATTGTTTCTCAGATAATGGCACAACCTTGGGACCATGAATTTTAATTCACTGCAACTACCTCCGTGCTGCATCGGTCCTGTTTTTATTTTATACAATACTCGAACGCACGACATAATTATATATTTATTTCTTATTTGGATATACAATATATGAGTGTAAGGCAAGATATATTTTGTTTTTAATATCTCCAGAGAATTAGAATTTTATTTTAAAATATCGGTATGGAGAATCACACATGATTTCCATGTTCTTTAATCTTTTTAAATAATTTTTAATATATGAAAAATGTCAATGTGATTTGTTATAAATATTAATTTTCTTATGTCCTAATGTCAAAAACATAATACACATTCGTAGAATAACTAATTTGACAATTTGAATTTAGTTGCATTTGTTTCCATGAATTAGTTACGTACAAATAATAAATATCAGACCGAAAAAACAAAACAGCAAAATCGTGTTTTTTTGACAAAAGTGCAATAAACCCTATGCATTTTTAAATACGATGTGTTTTCAAACACCGTGTTGCTGTTTTGTTTTCTTTGGTGTAAACACTGCATTAGGTTCAATTGAACTACAAATGTACCAAGTCTTATCAGAATTAGTGAGATAATACTCGCAACGTTCACTTTTTAGACGATAAAAGTTACAAAATTTCGAATATTTCCAAAACCTTTAATCTAATTAACTCCAAAATCCCATACTGAGACAAACGTTTTCCCCAAAAATAATTCTGATCGGTGCATTTTTACAGTAGTTATCGTGAACGAAAGAAAATTCTACATCCAGACACACAGACACACGAATAGCCGCCATGCAGAAATTAACTTTTCTTTACGTTTTGAAGTTAGTACAATCAGAATCTGTCATTATCTCGGACACGATTATTCGATGGTTTTACAATACTTCCATTTCTTTCAGAACATGGAAGTAAAATGAACAAAATGTAGTAAGTACTTATGATTTTATAATAAATAATAAAACATAAAAATATGTCATTTGAATTCCTCTTCATGCAAAAATTTATGTCTATAATACATTTTTATTATAGCGATTTTGTGATGATTATTTCACGATATACATCAGTTTAAAGTCAAAAGTGTCAATTTTACATTGATAGTCAATAACGCGGTAAAAAAATCGTACGGATATGAAAAAAAACATTTTCAAGAAAATATGTTTATAAAAAAAGTATAATGTTTATAAAAAATTATGGGATAATTTTTTGAATTGTTTTAACCCTTAGCAAAGAGCGACAATGGATGATAAAAATTATTGAGCTCTTTAAGAACTAGAAAGTACAAGCTTACGAATGAGCTTCAAATCATACAAACCAAATTATTTTTTGCAAAAGTGTAACCGTTTGAAAATTTGTAAAATTTTCGCTTTTTAAAAATTATCGTTTAATTTTTTGAGGAGTGTACCTACATTGAAGAAATAACACAACGAATTTATTATTCAATTTTTTAGAATTATCTAAATCAGCGGTATACCCTAACTAAATTTATATTTTAACCCCCCCTCCATCACAATTTAAATAAATTATTAAATGTAAAAAAATGTTTTATTGATACATATTTTTTATAGATAATCTGTTAATATTCATGAAACGTTGATAAAATAAAATAATTTAGTATCTTAAGGGTACAAATAAGTCTTACAAATAAAAGTAATGTGAATTAACATGCACATTTTATCAATACCTACTTGAAATCGCTACTTTTATCCTTTTTACTCTAAAATTGTTACTCTTTGGGATTTGACATGAAACCACAATCATGATATCTGGGATAAGCTTCAAACAATTATCACAGTTTTTAATAGAACTACGATACATTGAAAAAGTGTGTCACTTATTTTTACCATTTATGTATATTCTAACGAGGTTAACCCATTATATATCACTTTAATTTAGGGGTTTGATTTAAATGTTATAAACATTAAAAAAATCAACACCAACAAACACGCAGAAGATCTGATTTTTTTCCATGGAACCCACATTGGGAAACGCTATTCTAAATATTTGCATCAGGGAGGTACTTAAATGGGATTGGGATGAATTTTGACTGGACCGCCCCCCAAATCAGTTTTAAATAATGAAATAATTGTATGACCCATACAGCTGTCAACGTTAAATCACAAGTTTAATTTATCCATCTAAATATGGAATATGAGTACCAGGAATGTATTCATGAGTATTCTCGAATTTAAGAAAGCTTTTAAGACGTTCTACATAGTACGCAGGTGTTTGAAAAATCGCAAAAATCCGTGTATTCTAAATGGGAAAATCTGGTAAATGGCCAATTTTTAATATAGAGGCCTGAAATTTGTTCTACATTTAAAAAAAAATTATTTGAAGCTGATTAGGAGAGTAGCCCAGTCAAAGTTCGTCCCAACCCCATCTAAGGACCACCCTTATTTGCATATTAACATTATAGTTTTATTAGTTGATTGATATTGTATTGAGTATAGAGAAATAAACAAATATAACCCATTAAATAATAATTCCAATGATGTAATATTGATGTCTACTCGTAGACAAAATAGATGAATTTATTGGTTTACCGAAGAATAGGTTTGACCTGGGACACGTCAAAAGTTGAGATTTATAGACGAAATGGCACGATTAAATAAAGACCATCTGGCATTGAAAAACAGACAAGAATTGAACACAGATACTATGTGCTGTATATCAGCTGTTGATCAGACCGTGTACAATATTGTGTGAACGTAAAATGATTTATAAAATACAAATTGTAATGGAGCAAAAAATAGAAACTCTATTCAGCAAAGAATTCGTTTTTCTCGAAAGTGAATTTGGGAAACAAGAAATAGAAAAACTTTATTTTTTGTATGTAAGTACATCTAAACGATTTAAAGCTTCCATGTTGGTTGATATCTCACTTTGTTTCTGGATATACATTAGGTCTTCTTCAACGTACCTTTTGTTATCGTTTCATATAACATAATGCAGTAAGCACATTTTGAAGTGATCGACTGTATTAATTTAATTATCGTTTGCATATACATAAATATACATACAAAATATATAGTTCATTTAAATTCTAGTATTATTACATTAGAACTTTCCTTGTCAACCTCTCTAAAAGTATATTTCCCCTCTACCCACACATACCTGATAAAAATCTAACTATAAAGTTTTTTGACGTTTAATTATTTTTGGTTTATATTTATAGTATAAGTGATTATTTCATTTAAAAATACTTAAACCGTTATAATCATTATTGCAAAGTTGTACGAACACAATATTTTTATTTAATTTTCTTTAATTTTTGAATATTTTGTGTTAAATTCTAACACTACACAATCGTGTAAAAAAATATAGAAATTATTTGGAACACTAATGTCTGGTATTACATATGAGCTAACAAAATTTTCTAGCTTTCAAATGAGGTATCAAACCTATATGACAGCTCTCTTGAAGTTTACGGTATTAAATCGGTAGTGAAATTATGTTGTATACGGTTACAGTCGCCAACAGTGTTATAATAAGTTGAAGTATCATTGCTCTAAATTCCAAAACAAATCCATAGATATTATCACAGAATTAATACGCAATTTGAAAGTACTTACTAGCTAACAAATTTTGTTAGGTCATCGATCAATAACCTTTTTTATTGACACTAATTGTAAAGTATAATAATAATACCTATTGAATTAATAAAAATATAATTAAGCTAGCTAGAAAATTTAGTAAGTATCTACTATTATCAATGGAATATCTATATTTTATTTGATCTAGAAATACGCCGTGAACATGAGAAATGAGCATATTGTACATCAGGGTCTGTGAAAAAATGAATATTTTTTTCTTCGCTCTCATTACGAAATAAGTTATTTTATGACATAAAATAAATCCTTGCCGAAGTATTACCCTGTAGTCCAATTTTAAGAGGTGTCGCAAAGGGGGGTCCCGTTTCCCATTTAAATAACATTGAAAAATTATTCTTTAGTATCAAAGTTGGTATTACTGATTTATGATAATGTACAAAAAAATTAAGGACGTCATTTTGTAGAGAATAAAATTATTTTCTAATAATTCCAGTTGTTGGTTGGGTCATTATTTTTCCGATAGCTCAGTAGTAGGGTTATATATTGCTATTTAATTGACATTTATAGAATATTGAAGTTAAAATGCTGATTTTTGTAAAAAAATAAATTATTAAAACGCTTGTTTCAACTCATTGCATTTACACTTATATCTCCTAGGTCCTAGACCAGGGGTGGGGAACTTTTTTTTATCATAGAAGGCCACATTTAAATTTAAAAATAATAAGCAGGCCACATACTTCCCGTCCTTCTTGAAGTAGTCTTCGTCGTGAAATATATCCCCACTAGGAAGTTCATATCAAATTACTTCAGAATATACGTGCAATAACCAATTTTAATTTACGTTTGATTATTGTAGATTATTTGTTCAAGCATTTTTATTTTTATCTCTTGACAGAGTAAAATTAAAAATAAATTGAGAATAAAAATTATATATTATAAATAATTGAAATATTTACCGGCCGCAATGAAGTATTGAAAAGGCCGCATGTTCCCCATCCCTGTCCAAGACTATTTTTTATCGAGAATTAAATTTCCCATAAAATGAACATTTAACTTATTTTTATTAAAACAATAGTTAAGTTGTGAGAACTCTTAAAATTGATATAGGATAATCTTTCGGCGAAGATTTATTTTAGGCCATTTCGTAACGAGAGCGAATGTTCATTTTTTTGACACACCCTATTGTACATATAGAATGTAATATCATGTGTGTATTATTAAAAAATAAAAATTATATATTATAACTAGACAATAATTACACATTTAAACGATGAATGAGATCTTGGCAAAAAATCAAAAAATAAAATAGTTATATGAACGAATTAATCACTGCTGTTTCTTGAGTTATTTATGAAGCCAGATTTGTATCGTATCAGTGAACTTTAAAATAAACATGTCTTTGTTTTATAATTTATAAGTACCGAATGATATTTCACAAAATAAAAGTAATTAAAATGTAAAAATGGTGTAATAAAAATTCATAATATATAATAATGATGCATTGTTTAAATCTTTCTGTTCAGTTCATTTAATTGTCTCAAGAACTTATCATTTTATTTTTAGGTGCATATATAATATACGTGTATCTTTGTTTTTATTTATTTATCACAGAAATCATATGTGAGCCTATTATTAATAATTTGGCAATCTTCAAATTGCTAGTTTAAATTTAAAGGGTTGTTTTTATGGATAAGTTATAAAGATTAATTCGTCTGCTAGAAATAAAATGATCGTGGGATGTATTTGAAAAAAATTTATAGGACAGAAAGAAAAATTGAAATTGTATACATATTATAAGGTGTGTCAAAAAATCTTTTTTTTCTTCGCTCTCATTACGAAATAAATTAGTTTATGACCTAAAATAACTTTTTGCCGAAGGATTACCCTGTAATACAATTTTAAAAGGTACCTCAAACGAGAATCCCGTTTCCCATTTAAATAACATGGAAAAATTATTCTTTAGTACTAAAGTTGGTATTACTGATTTATGGTAACTGATAAAACAAAAAAGACATCATTATGTAGAGAATAAAATTATTTACTAATAATACCAGATGTCGGCTGGGTCATTCCTTTTCTGACAGCTGAGAAGTAGGGTAATATATTGCTATCTAATTGATATTTATAGAATACTAGCGCATTGGACCCGGTGTTATCCAGGGATATTGATTTAATTAAACATAAAGTAACCATGCCCACCCAACATTAAATTTCATATAAAATTAATATTTAACTTATTTTTATATAAACAATAGTTTAATTGTGACAGCCTTTTAGACGTTCATTTTAGCAAATAAAGCACTTAGAATGTCTGTAACTTTTGATACGTTGAATTGAGGGTCATGACTTGAAGACACTTTCGTAGATAACTTTATCTTCTACAAAATGATGTGCTTACATAGACATAGAGAATGGACCAGGCATCTGACTCGAACACAGAACCGTGTCAAAAGAAAGAGATAGAAACAGGTATGGAATAACTGTGTAACTCTATGTCTATGTTCCCTATGTTCCAAACTACACTGCATCTCTCTCTCCTTTTTTGAACAGATGTTACACCATTGAGTTAATACAGAATGCACTGTCCATTCCTCTATGTCTATGTGTGCTTAAAAAATTTTCAACAGTTATCATGAATTAGTAATACCAACTTTAGTACTAAAGAATCATTTCCCCATGTTATTTCGGCGAGGATTTGTTTTAAGTCATAAACTTACTTATTTCATAACGAGAGCGGATGTTTATTTTTTTGACACACTCAATACTGTTTTAACATAATTAAAGTTACATTGATTTTATAGCGATCAATTGGTAAATAAATCAACGTTATTCAGATGCGATTGTTTTATAAATTAAGAGAATGTAAAAAATTACCTATAAGTATAACGAATTGTCATTATTTTTTAATATTTTGTGACACCATTAAATGCCTGTATAAAAGAACATCATCCTTATTATTTCTTACAATTACATTTAGCGAATTTTTCCTCTTCAACTACCTACCATCTGAATGATATACCTAACAAAGAGTTAATAAATTCAATTATTCAATATCTGCAATTAAAATAGAAAAACAAACAAAATGCTTAAAGTATAAAATTCATACAGCAGTATTAACAACAACAACAATTAAGAACATGGACGAAAGAATGGGTTCGCTGCTAACTAATTGGTGATTGAACACAATTTAGTTACATAAAGAGCAACAATAATTACTTCTCCTATACGTAATTGAAATGAGTAAAGCCTTGTGACCAATCAGCTGAAAACTCGTATAAATTAATTAAATATTTCTAATTAATTAGCATTCGCATTTCCTCCCGCTCGAATGGCCGCTGATTTTTAATGTCGAAGTCAAACATTCAATACGGAGCAGATGTTGCAGGTCAACTGTTAATTCATTTACAGACACAAAGTGATAAATAATTGAGATATAATTGATTTGGTAACAAAGGTTTGTGTATAAACGGTTATCATTTGCACTCTGTATACAAAGTTTCCACTATTTAGTATAAGACTCTATATATAATCATTTCATAATATTTTTATTCTGTATTCAATTGTTTGTATAATAATTAATTGAGATCGTTTATAGGAATTTAAAACAACAGTAGTATTTTTATATAAATACATGAATATTTATCTTAATATATAAAAACGTGATGCGTATGTATGTGTTCTAATCAGGCCTAAATTACTGAACGTATCGAAGCCATATTCACACTATATGTTCGTTTGGTGTTTCGTTTATATATTTTTTTGACCTGATTGGCGGCGCTGGGGTCGGGAATATTTATTTATGATCCGATTGGACTCATATTAAGAATATATATTAATTACGTAGAAAGAAATATTTTTACAATGGACCGGGTAGGTGGAGCTGGAGGTGAGAAATTTACGAAAAATATGTATTTATGGTTATACTATGATTTTAATTCGTGTTCAATTGCAGTGTTTTTATTTGTAATTTTTTTTTGTAAAATCAATTAGTTAGGTTAGGTACTGATCCATAGATGTGCACAAGAAATCATATGTGTATGTTGCCGTTAAGGCAGGTAAAATATTGATCGAATTTCGACCATAGGCGATACTAGTACTATTTATTTTAGAAGTTACTAATGACGTTTTTAGCATCGATAATGTTGAGGAGGGGATAGAGCACTAATTCTAAATAAAAATGCGAATTTGAAACATCTCACTTCCTTGGCCTCAATTAGAACAGAACTAATAGAAAAAAATTGATTTGGTAACTTAAGCTAGACAACTCATTTTAAGCCCGGTGGTATTTCAAAATATGTCTACCAAAACTATAGCAAGTAAAGTCGTGACTACCACCAAAAAACTGCCAGTCATTATTCTCATATCGTTTACATAATTGAAATTAAATCTATAATCTGTTGTCAAAATACAATCATAACATTGCCAACAAAACAAAAATATAACATACATATATAAAAAACAATCTAACATCACCATCACCATCCACGGCTACCACTACAATAAACAAACAACAATAAAATAACACGAGCAACTTTTCAATCTACCAACCGATATCTGTAGTAGTAGGCTGTGGAGAAAAAGAAGAAACCCGCCGGCTGCCACATCTCAGTCATCGCATGTTTGAATCTTTCAATCAGTCCGTCTTCTCTCCGACCCACCGTGTCTATATCTCTGTATATATGCATATACATACATATATATGTATGTGTGTGTATGTGTTTGATTCTACACATATGCATCAGCAAATTTTACTGACGCATTTATAAATCTGTCACGAAATGTAATCTCCTCGATTTGATGTTCTTGATAGATAGATGAGACGTGGTATTTTTAGAATATGTGTTGCGTTGATGAACAAAAACAAATATTACTGGTTTAATTGTTTTTATACGGATAACATCTTTACATATATAACGTATATATACAGGTCTGTATTTGTCTGGGGAATTTTCTATGGGGCATATATTCTGACCATTTAGTTGAACATGGATTTTCATTTTATTTAGATTACACCCAATTCTGTTTTTACATGATTTTGAAATAGCACGGTCAATAAGAATAAATTTTTTTTTTAAATTAAATAAATATTTTTTTTACACGAATATAGCTTGTACCTATCTACCGTATAAAAACAGAATTGGGTGTATTAGATTTGATAGTGAGTTTCCATAAATTCTAGATTAAAAAATACTATTTAAGAAAAAAATATAATTAAATACAATTGCAACTATTTCCTGCTTTATGACTTTCAGGTTCAGGGCCGTACAATAAGTGTAGAGCCCTTAGTAATTTATGTCAAACAATTAGGTAAAAAAGTGTAGATTAAAAATAAAACAAGTTGAAATTCTATATTTTTTATCAAGCGAATATTTATCTTAAAATTTGTATACAAACGGTACACAAGTAATTTTCAGGTGCCAGAAAATTTTAAGTCTAATGATTCTTTCTTGACCAAACTCTACCTTGCTACTATAAATAACCCTAGATTTTAGAGCCTTAACAGATTAAAAAAAACATTGACAAAAAGGCACACGTGGTCCTACGATACAACAAATTTTCTTGTTATATTAGTATGCCTCCATCTAAAAAAAAATTAGAACCTTTTCAGCACACACTAATACACTTATGATGATATAACTCTAATCAACATTGCTCATTGAATATTGTTCTTTTTAAGGTTCTGTCTGTCTGTCATAAATATGATTATTTAATAAATATGCACGTACTTAAGGTTTACATTTATAATTTGCAACACGAACAGAAAAGAAATAAGTAAGCGATATGATTTATATAATAGCAAATAATATCTATAGAGCACGCGATATCTATTCAAAAAAATATCAAACATGGAAGAAGGAAAATATTAAAATTAAAGCGAGGAAATGAAAATGGGCTGATTAATAACACAAATGAGCATAATACGTAACTGAGGCCGGATTATCAATTACTGACAAATTCGTTCATTACAAATATCCGACTATTATTATTGCTTACGTGTCCAAGAGCCATCGGCCGTTGAACAATTTGTACAACTCAGGAGCTGGCAGCTGCACCTTATATCATTGTCAAAGTGCCACATTTCGGTTTTAATCTGGCTCCATATGTCTTTGTTCCAACACCATCCTCCAAATCTCCATCATTGCATGTAATAAATACTGACGACACCTGACTATACGATGGGAAAATTCTATAAAATGCTTGATTGTTTTTTTACTCACGCTGGATGGCCATATCGGTCATTTAAATTACTCTTTTTCGTTGAATACAGATTGGTAGATAAGTTTTATCTAATAAATATGCTTAATTTTTGTAATATTCTGTTGAATAACAAATGTTATTACATGAAGTATCATATTGCGATTTATTATTATTATTATTATTTTAAATCAATTGATTTATGAGTTTCATTTTTAAATAGGTATATTTATTTTTATTTAAAAAAATTAAAGTGTATATGTTACCGGAAATTTATGAAATCCGGCAATGTATAGAATTCCTACGTATTCTTTAGAATACCTAAAATCACCAGGCAATGTATAAAATAAATTTCCTAGGCATTGTATAGACTATAGACTACAATAACATAGCCGATAGATCAATTTTGGTCCAGGCGCAGATGTTGCCTTTATATCTTATGTTATAAAATATTTCAGATGCACATGAATAATAAAAAAATCTTAGATCATTGTTTTATTATTTTATCTTTATTTATCTAACTTATTACACATTTGAACATATGTTATTAAATGATTAAATAATATTTAAGATTTCTATATATGTTTTTTTTTATTTTGACAATTTAAAATTATTACTTAATATGAGTCTGAACTAATATTTTATTTTATTAATTGTAATAAATATCAAATGTTTAAATATTATTTATGTTATTTTGTTATTTTAACAATAAAGGCCCTAAATCTACCTTACATTAGTGTGAATTTTGACTTTCTTAATATTATCATAGCATTCTATAGAATTCCTAGGTGTTCTATATATTATTATAATGCCAAAGCAAAGTATATAATAAATTTCTATTAAACAAATATTGCTTGAAATCGTTATGCCGTGTTTAGACCAAAGAAAACAAAACAGCAACTCGGTGTTTGAAAACACATCGTATTTAAAAATGCATAGGGTTTATTGCACTTTTGTCGAAAAGACACGATGTTGCTGTTTTGTTTTTTCGGTCTAAACACGGAATTAGGCGTTACATAGAATTTCTAGGAAATATATAGTGCCTGAATTACATACTTTGCTGATAAAATATACCTATATAATATGCATACATACATATAATATGTATATTTTACTAGAATTTCCACGCGACTTTGCTTGTTTTCAAAATCGGCGAAAGTTCGCGAAATAGGCTGCTCTTAAACGTAAGTACCATGTCTTTATCATGACAGGAGTAATAACAATTTAATTACTTCAGTAGACAAGATATTTTTTAAACAAATAATATAGACTCGAGCAGTTCTAGATAGTACAAATAATTTCCAGAAATAAAAACATATCGCTAAATACTGATTGCCTACATACCAAATGTATTTATGTGTATCTTATCTTTACTACCGCTACTTTTATCACGGGAAAATATTTATCTTATAAAAAATTTAAAAGGATATCAAGGCAGGAAATATTTAATATATGTATATATTTTTATAAGTAGGTATATGTTTTTCTCTCTCAGTAATACATCAAATATGAATGATGTAACGAATATAAAATGAGATAAACATATTTTTGTTATAAATATTTACTTAATTACAAAACAGCCAATATTTTTTCCGACTAACCATTAGCGTCTCTTTATTCAAACTGAACACTCTTCCCTCACTTGGTTGCGTAATGGGTGAAGATAAATCAAACAAATGTTGACGAATAATAGTGATTTAGAGGATGGAGATTTATTTTCACATGTACAAGAATTGGTAATTTATTGCAGTAAATTTGAAACAGCAATGCTATCTGACGGACATTGTTGGAATGATGGCAACGAGTGATTGGTTGCAGAGATCCCAGTAAGCGTCGACAGTCTGTGTCGATTTTATTTTTCGTTTGTTTATTTGTTTCTTCGAGGAATAAATCCAATGTTTATTATTTGCCAGTTGGTTGAATAAATCTTGTTTGATTTTACAAAGTTTATAGTTTATAATATGCTTTATTGCTCATAGTGAGTTAAAGTATAATATTTCCAATAAGCACTGCAAATTCAAAATGTAAAAGTCATATTATTATTATTTAATTATTATTTTATTACATTTTATTTCATATAAAAGAAAATAAATTTATTGGGATTCATGTGGGCCTATTTTTTTTTTGTATAATACAGAATGATAATTTTTTTTACAAAACGAGATTGCAGGCGACGGACAGGGTTGGAAAAAATCCGTTTCCAGCTTGCCGGATTTTATAGTCGATATGTTTTGGGTTTTTCTTTCAGAACATAGAAGTAAAAAATATTTAAATCCTTTATTCGAGAATGTGGTCTATTTCTAGAGAAACAATTCAAAATAGATAGTTATTTATCATGAGCTTCAAAACAGACTGTTTATTTATGAGAAATAACATAAACCATTTTGAACATTTATCATTACAATTTTTTTTATTAATCCAAAATTAACCATTATAATTGCAACATAAGAGAATAATATTAAAAAAAATGGGATTGCTAGGACTTTTTACATAATTCCAGATCTCCTTTCATATTGTCGGTACAAGTGATATTTGATAGCTTTTTAGGTCTAGATAAAAAGTAATTTGTTTTAAACTTTTCAAATCACAGCTTGTATGTAGATATTATTACTACTGTTATTATAATTATAAATAAAATGTAAAGGTCTTGAATGATTCTATTACAATTATTTCCTTATAAAATAAAATAATTCTTTTAAATATAGAACCTTTAAATAATAACAGTTATTTTAAATAATAACAGTTATTTTGCCCAAAAAAATCCCACATGGGTTCTATTGGGTTACCAAGTGGAGAGTCAACACTGCTACAAGGACGTCTGCATTTTTATAATATAAAAATACCTCCCCCTGTCAAAAAAAATACAATGCGTCATATCCCGAAGAAAAGTATCTCATAAAAAATTAAATAACTTTAAATTTAATTGACATAAAACGGTATTGAAAAAATTAAATTTCAGTATGATAAAAATAAAACAGTTTATTAGATTTTTTTATTCGTATAAAAATATCAATAATTTTATAATGATGAGGTTCTTAAAAATTATGTGGTACAATTTTATCCAAATTAAAAGTATTATAAAAACTTCCTTAAAAATATTCTGAATTAAATGCTAGGTAACTATTCAAATTAATACAAATAAAAAATAACAAAAATATATTATTCTGAAGCATCCATGTTTTCTTGAACCATGTTTAACATGTCTGCTTTCTCCTCACCCCAGTGTAAACATATCAGAATATTCAGATTCGAGATTAACATGTTTTGACTGTTCGATTAGCAGATACATATGAAGTAATGATGTGTCGATTGATGGTGTAAATATTTTTCCAGTTAAAATAATTCTTCGTGTTTTTATAATTGACGTCTGTTTTACATTTTTGAAGATTATTATATGATTCATGTAATTGCACATAAACAGATGGTTTTATTTATTAAATATTTACAATTAGTTAAAACAATCAATTAGATTTCCTATAATATTAGGCATGTATATAATTACATACAATAGGTATGTTGCAGATGTCTTAAGGTGGGTATCCACTAGACAAAAGTTCGCAAGCTTCTCCGAGCTGTTCAAGAAAAGCTCATGATCTGTTCTACGAACACCTGGAAACACTGAACAAGCTCTCAGCACCAGTTTTTGCGTCTTACAGTGAGTCGAACTTATGTATGACAGTTTCAAAGTAGTTAGTAATAAATTTTGATATTTTATTTATTTATTTGAATTTTTCGATAACATTTAACAAAACTAATTAAATAGAATTTACAATTTTTTAATGGTTTTCTTGAAAACTGTCCATCTTAATTAACATACTATAAAAACTTTAATTTATGACTTATTGCTTATTTATATCACTATTAAAAATAAATCCATTTAAAAATGATTATTATGAAAACTAAAGAAATACTTTATGTACAGAGTGGTCCAACGAAAACGAAACGTGCGCACTTTTGGTCAGATTTAAAAAAAACGCTCGAACACGACGATTTTGCTTTCAAGGGGGACATCTTTTGCAAGAATCTTTTCAACTCTCTGCGCTATGAGCACAATCCTTAAAATTTTAAATAGCATGATAGGGCAAGTTATACCTCTTTTGAAAGGTTTTTTCATTCTAAATAAGGTGCTTTTTGTTTTTTTCAAGTCTATTTAATTATAGTCAAGTTATTTACATTGTTAATTCCATGAATGCATTTATTTTCTGATCAACAAAACAAACATTTACAACTAACATTCAACTCGAGTCGAATAGATGAAAAAAATACTGAATCGTAATCTGCACGTGAATTGCTCGTATTCTGGTCTATATGAGCCTTTATAAATATCTAATAGTAAAATGCGTTCTGGTCATTAATTCAATCAACGGTTCATCACATATAACAATAGATATCTTCAGGAATCTGTAAATGGCAGTTTTTATAAAATAAAAATTGCTGAGAATCATTTAGAAAATCAAATATGAAATTTTGTATAAGTAATACAAATTCAGTTAATATGATATTTGTATGCAATCACAAGAACATTTAATAAACTTCAAAAATAAATTTGCATCAAACAACAGCAATTAATATCAGATGAAAAAGTTTGGGAAAAGTCTGAGGGGAGAGAAAAAGCAGCGATGTAACGAATTCATAAAACAATTTTGCACATCAGCCACAAAAACCCGCGTCGTCCGTTGGATTGACGGCCTTAATTCCCATTAAGTACCCATTTCAACGTCACGCTGCCCGTAAAAATAGTGACACGCCGCTGTTTTTATTGGAGAGCTTCATTAAAAGTCCGCGTGTCACCGGTGGCGCTGTGACTTCCTCTCGTTTGTCACATGTCCGCCGCATTCCGTTCAACGAAATTCCAGCCCCGTTATACTTCCCCGGGCTCTTCTAGTTCACTACAGACATACGAACGAAGGGTGTCGATTCTACTTTTGGATTTTGGTCTGCTTAAATTAAGTTTAGAAAATAATTTTTGCATTAATATTTTATATTAGCATAGATAGGGGTTACATCTCAGAAAATGATACTTTTTTAGGATTTTTTTTAGAATAATAAAAAAAGTAATTAAACGAAATTTGGAGGGTTTATTATACATTGTACATGTCTCAAAACATACTAAAATTTGTTTAATGAAATATAAAACAAAATGGTGATTTCAGCGTTGTTATTGTTACACTGACAAGTAACACTACCCAACTGTAACTCACCGATTTGAATGAAACTTAACATACTTATTAAACACCGAAAAATATTAAATACGTGTTTTTTTGTTTCGGCTAAATACACTTTTTAGGGGTAGAAATCACCCCTCAACCACTGGAGGTGGAAACAGTTATGGCTAATTATTTCTGAAACGATACATTTTCTGAAAAAAGTGCTTAGGACCAAAGTTGTAGAGTTCAAAGTGATGCACTTGATGGCGACCTTGAGGTCGATTTTCAAGGTCATTTGAAAATCATTTCATGTTTCATTCACCTTGAAAATCGACCTCAAGGTCGCCATCAAGTGCATCACTTTGAACTCTACAACTTTGGTCCTAAGCAGTTTTTTCAGAAAATGTATCGTTTCAGAAATAATTAGCCGTAACTGTTTCCACCTCCAGTGGTTGAGGGGCGATTTCTACCCCTAAAAGCGTATTTAGCCGAAACAAAAAAACACGTATTTAATATTTTTTGGTGTTTAATAAGTATGTTAAGTTTCATTCAAATCGGTGAGTTACAGTTGGGTAGTGTTACTTGTGAGTGTATCTTTTTTGTTATGTGCTCCACTGCGGAAAACAGAACTTCCATGAATCAACATCCAGAACAAAAAAATTTTTTTCGTTATTTACATGAGTTTTCCCATCGAAGCACACACGAGTCAATTTTATATTATTTTTCTGTTAAAGTGAAGCTTAATATTCTAATATGACTCCCTTGTTATTATACATATATCAGAGCCATCGCATATTTGAAAAAAATGTTTGGTTGTGAGAGGATAATCGAATAGTAATATTTATTTGTTATTTTAAATTGGCCTTCAAGGATATTTGAAAATCAACACCATTTTTTTTAAATAGGAACTTATAGTTTTTATTTAGTAATCTTATTATACGCGAAAAAACAATAATCTTTCATTGAAAAGTTTTTTTTGAACAACCTCAGCTTTCTAAGGTATTTAACAAAATAATTCGAGATTTTGAACTTTCAAAATTTTTTTACTCACAAATCATAAACCTTAAAAAAAATACAAAATACAAAAAATGTTTATTTTAGTCTAATGAATCTAGAGAATTATTCTAGTTTTTTTTTAACATTTCGTATTTTTTTTGTTTTTGTTAAAAAAAATTAAAATAAAAAGTTTTAAAAAGTTTATTAAATTTTTAAAATAATTTGCCAAGCTTTATTAGACCAAAATAAACATTTTTTCTATCTTGTACTTTTTTTCTAAAGTTTATAGTTTCTGAGTAAAAAATTCTTGAAAGTTTAAAATCTTGAATTATTTTGTTAGATATCTTGGAAAACTTAGGTTGTTCGTAAAAAAGTTTTCAATGAAAGATTTGTGTTTTTTAACGTAGAATAAGACTGCTAAATAAAAACTATAGGTTCCTATTTAAAAAAATGATGTTGACCTTGAAATATCCTTGAAGGCCACGTTAAAATAACAAATAAATATTAATATTCGATTACCCCCTCACAACCAAACATTTTTTTCAAATATGTGATGATATAAAATCTCGTGTTTAATAATATTCATCATAAAACCCCAAATACTAAATTGCAAAGATATTTGATATCAGTTTTATTTAAAATTTAAATCAATATACTACATGGGCTCAAAAGTCTTTTTAATAAAAAAACTCTTCATTAGAGTAAAATCTTTTGCCAGAGAGCCACATTTTCAATTTCGGAAAAAGGTAGTAGTCGCTGATAAAAGTAGCGTCACTTCAAAGTCTGTAACTTGAACAAGAGTACATGAAATCTCATGAAAGTTTGACAGTATTCTAGTTAAAATTGATACTCTATGGGAAGCATAATAATTTTTTGTTTATGCCGCCATATGTATATCAGGTCATAGACTTTTCAGCCCATGTAGTATTTTTTAATATTATTTAATTTACATTATTATTCTGCAAAAGTGGAGGGGGAAATCAGGGAAGGTTTATTATATAGTTCAGCATCTACTCTAAACTAAGATGTAATTCTCTCTCTTAACCACCCAAATCTGGCTTTGGGTTCCTCAGTTTTAGTAAATCAAATAATAACACAATATATGCAAATTTTTATTTAATAAAAATATTATCTTTTAATCAAAGCCGAGAACACGAAATAGAGCAATTTGAGTGAATTATCATTTCATTCATCAATACAACAAGCCAACAACCAGCCAAAATATACAAAACAGGCATAAACAATAAAGATACAGTGACGTCGGTTTACATACAATGATCCTCCCAGTGGGACTGTAATGAAATTCCGCAACATTTGTAATTAAATACTTAAAACAGCTGCACTGAATTCATAATAATGCCATCAAAATGAACACATATACTCATGCACGCACATACATACAAACACACACACACACAACAATAGTCCAGATTTAAAAAGTTTAGGCTAATAGTGACTTTATGAAAAAACATTATTTCACTTAAAAATAATCGTTACAAGTTGTCTTAAGTAATGGGTCACAAAAAGTTTTTGAAGTATGATTTTTTCTATATAAAATTGTATAAAATATTAATCGAACAGTATTTTAAAAACAATAAAACAATATTTAAAAAAAATGATTTTGCTGGGAAAAAACGAAATTCAAACAAAAAAAGTAAATTTAAGTCAAAACATTACCCGTTTGAATAATAACAGTCTTAATTTCAATTAAGAAGCTTTTGATGTATACAAAATTGAATAAGGTAAAGGCACCAGTTATGGCCGCTATAAGAGCAAGTTTTCGTGTTTTTTTTTTTAATAATGAGTTTCTTTTTTGTAATTCTCATGAACTCATATTACTCATAAAACAAGTAACTCTTTATTTAGTCAATTTAATTACCAAAGTCCGCAATTAAAGTTTTTTTTTAATTATAGCCTTTTATTTTGTTTATGTTTTTGTCTCCAGTAATAGATAAAGTAAAACCAGTAATGAGCACGCAGTGATGGACACTTGCTAATGATTACAAAATGATAAGTACTACGACACAAAAGATATAAAAGAAAGAAGCGTCAAATATGAAACAATGTAAAGCAGTTTCTATGAAAATATTTATAATAATGAATAAATAAATTATACTAATAATTAATTTAAATGTCCACCATTTTGACACCAATAGACCGATTGTCATCAAATCACGCTGTAAGACAGTTTAATGTATATAGATTAATATTCGGAAATGGTAGCAGTCAAATATCAACACATATTTCTAATTCAGTACATTTAATGAAAAATTTGCTATTACTGGGGTCCTTGCCAAGATTGGTGTCATTACTTTAGTACATTGAAATCATGTTAGGCATTTTTTTTGTTTATAATACGTTTGATTATTTAAAAAAATTTGTTAATAAATGATGCTCTCAATCGCTCATTTGACTCTAGTACCTAAGTGGTACAAACCTAAATGTTACCGACAAATTTTAATTTACTATTTATTGTTTTTAAATTTCGCACTCAACTCCTATCACAACTCTACACCACTATATAGATAGTGTATCGAACAACGTTGCCAAACTTATAACTCTTATTCGATTTTATTAATAATCATTTGTGATTCTGTTACCAAAAATTAAATATTACAAAAAAACAATGCGGTAAAAGTGTTTATAATTTTGTTGATATGACGGCAATTTTTTTCCTAATAATTTAAACTATTTTTCGAAAGTTATATTTGTTTAGAAAAGTATCTTTTTTCTATATAAAGCATCAACGCGCTTCATTTCCCTATATTGACCATACTAAAATGACAATTTTCAAAATTTAATATTTTCATAACAACGTGTTAAAAATAAAAAATAAATATTTTTTCAAAAATCTATCATATAAACAATTATTAGAATTTAATCTTGTATTTGGTTCATAGAACAACCTCCTTAAGAGTGGTAAACAACAACATATTTTTATTTTTCTTCTGTAGGCTTTCGTGGCCGTTGTCCATAGTAGCCATCTTTTCGGCCTGTTGTCCACGTTGTCGTATTTTTAAACTGTTTCAGAATCACTTCTGAAGAAGACTCCGACATGAGAGTCGAAACGTCAAGATTAAAAATACGACAACGTGGACAACAGCCCGAAAAGTTAGCTAACATATTTTTATAATGTTTGGCCAATAATATTTAATGTCCGAAGCACAGTGTACACGTACAGTAGTGACAACTTGACTCGTGGACACGTCACGTTAGGCAGGAAGAGTATGCTCCGCTTGGTGAGGGTACTGGTGAGGAAAGGGTATGGGAGAGGTTGTAGGTACGCCGAGGGTGCGAAGGGCACGGACGTGCGAGGCGTCATACGGTGATCGCGTTTTATGGAGTTTGGGATATCATATACTACCACTGCTGCCAGTTTTAGTTGATGATTTGTTTTGTAATTGTGATGTGTCATGTTTGTTTTTTTTATATTTTATTTGAGTACATTATTTTCATTAATTATGAACTTTGTTCAAAAAATACATTTTATTTAGAAACTAGAAAATTTAAGGGGCTATTCTACTTCTTCGGATCAATAAAATTCACTTGTATAATTTTTTTTCTCAAAAACTACTGCATGTAACAAGAAAAAAATGTATATCTCAGTAAGAGGTACGTTAAGAGAATAGAAATATTTTTTTTTATAGCGTGAATATTTTTATATACTTGTTAATTTAACAATATGTCAGTTTTTTATTTTTCATAAAACATGAGCTGCCCCATCTGAGCACTAAGCAGACTTACGGAAATCGTTTATTTATGTGTTATACATCATGGGAAAAATAGTCCCAACTCTCATACCCGGGGATACAGGGGTTTAATTCTTTAGTGAACATGTAAAGAAAAGTGTATTTTTGCCCCATAATAAAATCACCACTGGGAGTTAGTTTATGAAATGTTAGATAATGAAAGTGCAATGGGCAGACGCGTAGGATGGGGATAAGAGCCAGGCAGACGCACTCAAAGATGCATTTTTTTTAAATTGTCCCATTTGAGCATTGATAAATTTTGAAGGGGTAGCAGTTTTTGATCTGTAGATGGCCGGAAAAACAAAGACAGACGCGTAGGATGGGGATAAGGCCAGGCAGACGCACTCAAAGATGCATTTTTTTTTAAATTGCCTCATTTGAGCATTGATAAATTTTGAAGGGGTAGCAGTTTTTGATCTGTAGATGGCCGGAAAAACAAAGGCAGACGCGTAGGATGGGGATAAGGGCCAGGCAGACGCACTCAAAGATGCAATTTTTTTTTTAAATTGCCCCATTTGAGCATTGATAAATTTTGAAGGGGTAGCAGTTTTTGATCTGTAGATAGCCGGAAAAACAAAGGCAGACGCGTAGAATGGGGATAAGGAACGAGCAAAACTAATATTTTTTAGTAAAATTTTATAAAAATTAATTGGTAACCAATTCCAGGCAATTTATCTAAACACTATCGGTTTTTATTTAAATTGTTCAATAATTAACTATCTTTGGTGAATTTAGCACGAGGAAGCACTGTGTATATACTTGGCATATTTTTTTTTGAGGTCACTTTCAAGTGGATTTTTAGAATGAAATTTTTTTTATCAAAAAAACAACTAAAGGGCGTTCAAGATAAAACTTTCAGCTTTCCAAATCTGTCCATGAATTTTTTTACAATTATTTGTTTCCTAGTTATAGGCGCTCAAAGTGAAATGTGTGATTTTTGCTTTGATTGCAAATAAATTGATCAAAAATGGTCGTGCAGCAATAAAAAAAGCAAATTAAATAAAAAAGTATGATCTACAAGTAAGCATCTACTGTAATCAAATATAAACAAATATTTCTAATTCGTCACTTTTAATTTAAAAATGTTCAACACTAAGGTATTGTTCAAGACTAGTGCCAGTACCTACATTATCATAGTTACTTAACACAAACATAACACCATTATAGGGAATCTAGAAATATTTAATATAAAGATCAGAATACTACAATAATATGAATTTACAAACTTTTATCAATATATTAATATAAAAGAACTAAATTTTTTGTAAATTATAAATTCACAAGAATATTTTTTAAATAATATTAATTTGGTTAAATTGTTTCTACAAGAATAAATATTGCTTTGTTACATATTTAACTTTATAAACAACCTACTTCTCATATAAACATCACATCATCAAAATAAATAAATAAAAAACCGATTCGACTACCACCAACGCAACACTTGATAAAAATTCCCAACTGGAAGGATTAACTCGTGTATCCTAATACACATATAATTTAAACTGGACAATAAATAACTCGCATTGTAAATATTTTACTGCATGGTATAAATTAAACGTAAAATATTAATTTCGGGCGCGACAATTTGACGGTGTAATATAGATAGAGCGTGTAATACACAAATTGTTTAATCGTCGGTCCGGACATTGACGCACTAACATGGTCGTAGCGAGCGCGAGTGATAAACCGACAGTGCGAGTTATGGCACTGGTTTGTCATTAAGGCTTGTTTACGACACAGCCAGACAGTTGGGCATTCAATTTAAAGCTCGACACAGCGTTTGACAATCTGTCCTTCCGTTTCATATACTTTAACTGCATCGTTTTTATTATTGATTTACTCACTTTATGGTAATGTGTGATATTTTGTTGTGTTATTGTATTCCTAGAAATTATTTACAGGATAGTTTTGGGGTAGGAAATTTCTGACTTGTTCTGAGATATTAGTATTTATAGAAGTTATATCTATATATTTCATTGATTACAAATATATGTTTCTATTATAATAATTATTAGGGGTGCACCGGAACTGGAATTTTCTATTCCGGTCAGAACCGGAATCGCCGGAATTCACGAAAAAAATCTGGCAGGAACCGGATTTTTTTCAAAAAATTGTATTTTAATTAATAATAAAAATAATTAAAACAATATAAGTATGCTTTTAATATAGATTATTATCTTAAATTAATATATATACCATTATTTTATATGGTGTTTCTGAAGAAGTTTACATTTTATTATAAAAAGTACAAATCTTCGTAAGATCGATTGTTTTAAATTGTTTGTATATCATACGTTCTTCTTGATCGAATCTAATTACATTTTTAATGTTAAATTATAAATTTGATAAATCACAAACAGCATCTAGATATGTATATTTACAATAGAGAAGATGGTATAAATTTTTACAGAAAAAATAACTACTCGAAATAAAAGCACCAATACAGTACTATTATAATAGTGCATCTATCATAAACAATACTGCATTATCTTAATACTATTAGCTAAGTAAAGAAAGTATGCATAGTCTATTCGGAGACGTTATTCTCGGAGGTAGGAAAATGTTTTTGAAGAAAACATATTTAGGGCTACAATATTATTTTTACACCATAACAATTGGAAAGGCTCTAGCCCAATAAGATGGTCAAAATCCCCCCTTCACGGATTTGGCTGAAATTTGGTACACTTATTTGTCTTAAACAAAAAAAAAGTTTTCCAGAGTTACAAATCCCGAGGTGCCATCTATCGTCCATAACCTCAAAAAAGGTGTTTTTTCATAAATATTTTTTTTCTCTGCGGGTTTTTAACTAAATCTTTTGATATTTGGAATGGTAATAGATCTTAAAAAGGCATATGACCTCATATTTTTAATTTTTTTTTTGGCGCGAAATTTGAATTTTTATAACAAAAATAAAATTTTAAAGGGCCATATCTTGGCTCACAGGGCCCATGTAACCTACATACTGCAATATCATGTGTATCTTATCAAAAACTATCATCTTGAATTTTTTCAGATTTTTGGAATTGGTGCGCCATCTTCAAAATTTGAAAAAACCGTATTTTTCTGATTTTTAAGTTTTTAAAATTATGAATAAAGTTTATAATTAAGATAATATATTTATATTATCTCAAGACCGATTTACTCATAAAATTGCGGAAACAATAATTCCTAACCTAAAAAACCGTTTTAATTGATTTTTAAATAAAATTAAAAAATGCCTTATCTTGGTTATCCGGGCCCATGTAACCTACATACTGCAATTACTTGTGTCTCTTATGAAAAACTATTATCTAGAATTTTTTCAGATTTTTTGAATTGGTGCGCCATCCTCAAAAATTGAAATTACCGTATTTTTCTGATTTTTAAGTTTTTAAAATTATGTGATGAAATTATAAATAAAGTTTTTGTAAATATATTATCTTAAGACCGACTTACTCATTAAATGGCGAAAAAAATTCTTACCTAAAGAAACCATTTTAATCGATTTTCGTATCGTAATAAAGTGAAATGTATTTACATTTTTACAGTATTAGTTTATATTATTTAGGGAACGTCCATAAACCATGTAAAGCTTTTTTCTAGAATGTTTGAACCCTCCCTCTCCCACGTAACTCAATGTAGATTATATAGCCTTTGACTCTCCCCGTAGCTAATGTTAAGTAACGCAGTTTCATATATTATAATAATATTGTTCGTATGGAACCCGATATTTTTCGAATGTAAGTATCTCATCGAATACATTTCGTCTCATCGGTTTTTTAACCACTGGCCCTGCTTGAAGTTTCAGAAGACATTCTGATCACTTTTAGATGACTTTAGAAATATATTTTAAAAAAAGCAATTGCATATGTTAAATGAAACTTAGATTAATGCCTTATTAAAATACTCGTGTTTTTTAGCGGGAATATTGGTCAGTGCTGACATCTAGCAACTAAAATGTTAAGTTAAATGTGTCCTCATACATGAACATATTTTAAAAATTGAAAATATGAACAATTTTATTAATATGATTAATTTCAAATCATTGGGGCAACAACGGGGGGGGGGGGAGATTTTTCTTACTAGACCACTATTTCAAATAATAAAATGAATTTAATTAATTAGTTAAATGTTTTTATAATATTGTTTATAACGGCTGTCCCAACAATGTGTCAAAGTTCAATATTTAATTTATTATAACAAATGGAAGAAAAAAATACAAAAGTTGTCAGGATAGACAAGTAGCTTTTTAAAATAGTTACATTTATACAAAATGTGCCATTACAGATCAAAGTTATATTTTTTTAAATACAAAGTATATATTTTTAATTGATAATCTAAAAGCATTCATTTTTATTGACATTTTGATATAAGCATGTCTGGGATTATACTGAGAGGTTTAGAAATTATGACCATTTTTCTAAGAAAATTGGAATATTTTCAACACCTTGTAATTATCTTATTACAAAAAATGAATTTTGTTCTTTGCTAAAATTAGTTTTGGTGTATGCTCTATTATTGCGATATAACATCAAACATTTATAAAATTGTATTCTTTGTACAGGTTGTATCGAAACCTTTGAAGAGTAATTTGAAGATTTTTAAAATTCTAACATGTTTTATAAAAACAATACAACTTTATTATAATACATAAAACAATTTGCTAAAACTTATAGACTTTACAACATAAAAATCTAGAAATTAAATAAATAAAATGATACAAAATGTCGGCGTTAATACAAAGTTGTAACCTAAAAATGAATGCTTTTAGATTAACAATTAAAAAAATATAATTTGTACTTAAAAAAATATAACTTTGATTTGTAATGCACATATGGCACTGCCTGTATAAATGTAACTATTTTCAAAAGCTCCTCTATTTTCGTTACATGGTAAATGGGGGTCATATTTAAAAGTTACATAACATTCTTTCATACAACCCTCTCATGCATACACAAATAAAAACAGAATTTCGCTGGACGATTAACCGATATATATTTAAATGTTTATTTCATCGTTAAAAACTGTATTTTGAGGTTTTTGAAATAATTTGAGGTAAAGTTTTTTTTCGCCATTTAATGAGCAAGTCGGTTTTAATTAAGATAATATATTTACAAAAACTTTATTTATAATTTCATCACATAATTTTAAAAACTTAAAAATCAGAAAAATACGGTATTTTCAATTTTTGAGGATGGCGCACCAATTCAAAAAATCTGAAAAAATTCTAGATAATAGTTTTTCATAAGAGACACAAGTAATTGCAGTATGTAGGTTACATGGGCCCGGAGAACCAAGATAAGGCATTTTTTAATTTTATTTAAAAATCAATTAAAACGGTTTTTTAGGTTAGGAATTATTATTTCCGCAATTTTATGAGTAAATCGGTCTTGAGATAATATAAATATATTATCTTAATTATAAACTTTATTCATAATTTTAAAAACTTAAAAATCAGAAAAATAGGATTTTTTCAATTTTTGAAGATAGTTTTTGATAAGATACACATGATATTGCAGTATGTAGGTTACATGGGCCCTGTGAGCCAAGATATGGCCCTTTAAAATTTTATTTTTGTTATAAAAATTCAAATTTCGCGCCAAAAAAAAATTAAAAATATGAGGTCATATATCTTTTTAAGATCTATTACCGTTTCAAATATCAAAAGATTTAGTTAAAAACCCGCAGAGAAAAAAAATATTTATGAAAAAATACCTTTTTTGAGGTTATGGACGATAGATGGCACCTCGGGATTTGTAACTCTGGAAAACTTTTTTTTTGTTTAAGACAAATAAGTGTACCAAATTTCAGCCAAATCCGTGAAGGGGGGATTTTGACCATCTTATTGGGCTAGAGCCTTTTCAAAAATCTTTAATATACAGAGAGAGTCATATCTGGTGAAACAAACTTGAACAGTTTATTAAGAAAGAAAAAAACAAGCAAAAAAGTTCATATAAACATGTGTCCGGAAACTCTTCGTGAGGGAGCTACAGACTCTCAAAGATTTTGTCTCAAATTAGTTTTTATTTAATATTTTGAGAACCAATTGTGATATTGTAATATAAAACTGAAATTGTGTTTTGAAATGATTGTTTGATTTTTTAAACAAAAATAACGTATCAACAGCAATAAAATTTAAAAATTCTGGAAAATTCGACCGGAATTTACTAGTTCCGGCCGAAACCAGAACCGGAATAAAATCGTGAACTCTGGCCGGAATTGAGGCCGGACCGGAATTCCGGTACACTTCTAGTAATTATTAAGAAGTATATGGTGATCAATGAAAAATTAACTGGTAGATATAAATAATGGTAACCTTAAACATGAAGAAAAAAATTGTTTGTGACTGTCTCGGGATGCACATTCGTAGAAGTGGGGTTTAATAAAACTCAGACTCATAGATTGATACATCTTTAATTTTTTTGTTACAAAGGAACGTTTAAATATTTTTAAAATGGATAATATTGCCGTAAACTTTGTCTAAATAAAGAAATATATAACTAGTATTCTATAGTATAGTTTTTCCTTATGATTTGTATGAACATAAAAACAATTAATTAATTAATATTAATATTACCAGCGAAATTGTGGAAATACGAAATTTACTTTTTATTTATTTATTCAATTTAAAAAACTTTAATCAAAAAATTAAAAACGTTAGGTCGCAGAGAATATATTCTTATATACTGTTATTTTTTCAATTCAATTACACCACTGATTGTTAACTATAGCCAAATCTCGTTATCTACAAATAATCTATTTTCTCAGTGTACTGATTCTTCTGTATATAAGAACTTATTTTTAAAAATTACATGTTTGTTTCATCGTTTTGACTGTAGACTATTCATCGATGGACCGACAGATTAAAGAACCTTCAAAATATGTTTAAAAAAGTAAAAATATAAAATAAATTAAGAAAAAATAAAATTCTCTTCACGTGGAACCGAATTTTGCTAAATAACTGTCAAACAAACAATCAAAAAAAATTTTAATACTCGGAACAAAAAAAATGTGCTTACGTAATTTTATTATGTAATTGTAATAATATGTAAGTCTATAAGTCACTCTTCAAATTCCAATAATAATATTTGAGTAAAAGTAAATAAAAACAGGTCTGATTATAAGATTACTACTTGAGAAAATAAACAAAGGATTAGCAGATTTCGCATTAAGTCAAACAGTTAGTGTTTAGCTCATCTCTCCCTTGAATATACATACAAAAGGTGGAGCGTCAGGGAAAGGGTCCCAGGACAATCCACCACAAGTACATCTAAGCTAGACAAGACTTAACTTCCAATACTATGAATAAATGTCTTTTATGGTCGATTTACAAATGTGTTTGTGCAAATTTGTGTTTGAGATTTGATATAAGGGTTAAGATGTGTCACCAGGGCTTAGTCTTCAGTTTGTCGTGGAATTTGTAAAGGTTAAAAGGCTTATGTTATACAGTTTGACGATGCTTTTGATTTCCATAATATTGTGAACGTTAGCCTTGATGTTTGGATTAACTCGTATCGACATGATTGCAGAATTTAAATTAAGATTTAACAAATGGTCTTATTTACCTTATATGTCTTTAAATACAACAATATATCTGGCATGTTTTTTTATTCGATTTGTCAAAATTGATTGATTATATTATTAATAATAATTAATATTTATTTATAATACGTCAGGATACAGAATAAACATAAAGTAAAATACATATCGTATGTATATTTTTATATTGTATATCTATACCTAATATAATTTAATAACTTAATTTGAGAATTATTTTTGGACTTCAGTGGTCTTTTTCTCGAAGATATAATTATAGTTAGTTTTTTAGGTTTCTGTAGAAAACTAGAAATGATAAGATTTTTGAAAAAAAAAATAATTTTTTGGACCCCCTTTCCATAGACTGAAAAGTGAACTCACATTTTTTTTCACTTACCCCATTGAGTAGGGTGTCATTAGATAAGTCTCTTAAAATGAAACAAAAAATGTTAAATGATCTTTTGATTTTAACTCTTCAGTCACGATATATTTGCATTTAAATGTCGTTATCAGAGTGTCCCATACCCTCTAATTTCTAAACTATCAATTCAAAAAATCTGAAAAAAATCAGAATGTAACTTTTAATTAGTACTTTCACTGAAAATTATAACGAACACTGTCAACAAATTTTTGGAACCCTCCCATAGACTGAAAATTGTACTCAAAATTTTTTTTCACTTACCCCATTGAGTAGGGTATCTTTAGATAGGTCTTCTAAAATGTAATACAAATGTTATATGATCTTTTAATGTTAACCCTTTAGTCACGATATATTTGCTTATCAATGTGGTTATCAGAGCGCTCGACCCTTCTACTTTGTAAACTATCGATGCAAAAAATCTAAAAAAAGTTCCAATGTAGCTTTTAGTTAGTACTTTCAATGAAAATTATAACGAACACTGTAGCTAGAATAGTTTATAAAAAAAAATTGAAATAACTCTTATTTATAAATCGTAATGACTACAAAAACCTATCATGTGCGTGCCCAAAAGAAATCTAAGAATGGAATTTCTTTATTATTGTAAATTAGCATGGTATCTTTTAACTAAGATTACAATTATTTTTGGTATCATACTCATAATAATAAAAAAAAGTACTATGGGCTTCGGATGCTTATATAGTTATATCATTTTAAATGAAAAACACTAATATACGTCCATTTCATTAATTAATTTTAAATCAAGTTTAACATATTTAAATACTAAAATTCGGAATAAAATATTTATTGCCACAAAATTTATTTATACAATTTTCAATAGATTACATAATAATTTAATCGCAAAAATATATATGAGTACTATAAACGAAGAGTATCTACTTCTTTATCTAGCAAATGAGTTTAAAAATATCTATTTATGTTTGGTACATTGAGAAATGATTAAATATTATAATAATCAAATGAGAGGAGACTACTAAATTTGTGATAAGCGAATTTCAATGAAAAATGGTCGTTCACTTCTGCATGTGACTCTATATTGATAATAACGTTAATGTGAAGATTTTCAATTGTTTAAATAAATAATCTTGGTTTTGTCTTAATTATTAAATGTAGAGAGTTGAAAAGCATTATTAATAAATTATTATTTTTGTACATCTTCTTTAACAATTACTTTTCGTATATTATTTGAAAACAATTTTACATAAATGTCTAACAAACTAAATTAGTGCTATATCTGCTTTAATTATTTATTATAATTATAATTTGTAATGTTACATAATGAAATAAATGTATATGTATGCATTCTAAAAGTCTATTATAATTAACTAATAAACAAATTAACGCAAAATTAATTACTCATTTTCAGTTATTATTTTTTAAATCTGATCTGATAAAAATATATTTCGGTCATATCATAATAACTGCAAAAATGTAATTTCTCAGGAGAAATAACCAATATGTCAGTTACCATGTTATGACCTAAGACCATCGATATATGTAACTATGACATGTATACTAAAATAAGAAAAAATAATAATATATGTTGCAATCTCCTCATATGCCTCACCTCAAATAACTCCCAGAAATAGGTAGCACAATATGACATGTAAAAAAATCTCTAGACCACATATGACAAGAATATCAAACCATATTTTTTTATAAATAAAGTTAATTAAGTATAAAAATATGTATGTTATAAAAAATATTTTAGAGATATGTATTTGCCCATTCAATAGAACATTTAATTTAACTATCCACAAAAATTAATTAATTTAAAAAACTACCAAAAAATACATTAAGGGGTTACATCTAATTGTCACATCGGAGAATGGGACTTTTTTAAAGATTTTTTTAGAATAATAAAAAAAGCAATCAAATGAAATCTTGAAAATTTATTGTGCATGACTCAAAACATACAAAAATTTTTTTACACTAATTGTGAGTGCTTCTTTTTTGTTATGTGCTCCACTGCGGAAAACAGAACTTCCATGGATCAACATCCAGAACAAAAAAAAAAATTTTTTTTGTTATTTACATGAGTTTTCCCATCGAAGTACGTACGAAATTTTGTATCAAAAACAAAAAAAATCGCGTTTTTGACGAAAAAACGAGCTTAAATTGTTTATAAAAACCATGATTGTTAACCAATCGTACTTTGATGTAAAATCTATCTAAGAAGTTACAGTTAAAATTTCGACTTGATCGGATGGAAAATGGCTAAGATACGTTTTCCGCAATTTTTAAAAACGTGGTTTCGATAAAAATGAATTTAAAGTTTGAAAACTGTTTTACTAATGCATACGTCGACGTTAGTTCGGACTTTTTTTGAGTCTACGTCGGTTTTCGGTTGCTTATTTTGCTGCTGTTTTGGTTTAAGACCGAATTAAAATACCCCTTTACATTACTTTATACTCATTATCACTAATTTTTCACTACTTTCACCATGTTGGTTGTTTGGAAAGTCAGCTTTAAAAATAAAATAATAAATTGTTTTACGTATAATTACTTTTGAATATTATTTAAAAAATGTTAAGGCTTTAAGCCAATATACAAAAATTGTCAAAAATTAATTAATACATTAGATGTAACCTCTCAAAACAATAATATATATAATAATCGGCTCCATCACCTATAACAATTTCAAAATCTCATTAAATAAAAAACCATTTAAACCAAATCCATGAAATAGCCGTTTAAGTTAAAGCAGCAGCCAGAGTTGTTGATAAAGATGGATGAAATATCTCGGGACGATAATGCGAAGTAATGAATACGTTCAACAACATTATGGTTTGGATTATACACCAACTATCAAGTTGAACATTAGCGCTCATCAATCTCACTGACGTGTATATCTCTCTTTGTCTTACTAGTGCGCCACCGTGTACTAGTTCTCTCGTTACATATGCTCCGTGTCACATCTAGTTGTGTCACGGGGTTTCCCCTTAATATGAAGGGCTTTTCGAGAAACAAGGGGATGTTGATTAGGTTTTTCGATGTATTTTGGTACGTTTGAAGTGTTTAAAGTTATTTGATATTTTTTCACACTGATTTTAGTAATTTTATATTAATATTAACATGTAAGTATTTTCTAAATAATGAATTTAACGCAATAATCAGAGGACAAAGTGATTAACTTTGTGAAAATCGATTGGATATTGGCCATATTGGTATTTCTATAAGCAGGATAAGGTATTATTGTTGTACAATAAGTAATTGTACAATTTACATAAAAAATATATTCGATCTCTATTTCTTTGTATATTTGTCTAGTATTACACTTACTTTGTATTGTCATTTTGTTTCCTCGCAATATTGAAGATACGAGAAGCTTTGTGATTGTTTTAAAATGAGAAAAAAAATTTTTTCCGATATCAAAAATTTTAATTGATCTTTCCGTTTCAGATCAAGACAAACACTTTTCATTTCGTTTCGTGTCTATCTGTCTGTCTGTCAACCACACCCATAACTCATGAACCACTGAACCGATATTAATGAAACTTAGTTGGATGGTTGGGTCTCTCTTGAGGACGGTCTCATTTCAAAATCATCAAAATCGTGTGTAAGGGGAAGGGGTAACATCCCAAAATATTTATTTTTACAAGATATCTCGAGAACGAATCATTACGTGGAAATTTTATAGAATCTTTTTTGTAGAGCATTCAATTTCCTATAATGTAAGTCAACAACGTTTGTTGTAAAAATTTCCATTCAAAGATTTATCTCAAGGTGCGTCTTAAGAAAAATTTCGAACTTATATTTTTTAGTAAACTTGTATAAAAATTAAATGATTAACCAATGCTTGGCAATTTATCTGAACATTTTATCGGTTTTTATTTAAATTGTTCAATAATTAACTACCTTTGGTGAATTTAGCATGGGGAAGTACTGTGCATTTACTTGGCAGATGTTTCTACTTTAATTATAGCCATGTAGGTATAGAATTTCTAAAGTAAGCAATTATAATATTAACTAATAATTTACAACATACATATCAGTATTATCACTTTGTGGCTGCATGGATGTTAATAAAATTTTATATTTATATTTTATATTTGTAATAGAAAAACAATTATTATAAAATGTAGAAAATATATGTATAATTAAACAAAATTAAATATGTCATTGTTTCCATGAGGCCAAGAGTTAATAATATTTTGTATTTTAATAAATATAACTAATTTTAATAAAAAAAAAACAAACAAGAATAATAATAAAAAGGAGAAAATTTATAATCAAATTTTTATTTTGTTCCAAAAATATTCACATTAAATGACTTTATGATCAGAATTGATATAGAATAGCATTAAAAAAATAACAAAATTAAATATTGACGCGCAATTTTTAATTTCAATTAAATTCAAATACATCATCCCCATACCCGTATGCAAATCCGGTTTGATCAACACTGTAAAACAGGTAATTTGACAGTGATGAATTTAATTTTTCCATCTGTCAACGGCATGATATATTTTGAGTAAAACATCAAAGGTTTTTAGTGAAAATTAATTAGTTGCTGGGAAATAAAATTGTGTGCAGATATATAAAATAATTAAAAAAATATAAAAATGTATTTAAGTAATGTTAAATTAAATACACATATTGTATTATTTTGTACTAACTGTTTTGTGTGCATTTACACACATGCGATTTTTAAATCTGTACACGAAAAAAATATCCTGTAAAACTTACAGTTAAAAACATATAATATTTTACTGTCTGAAACTGTAATAATATAATTTTAGGCTGCATTGTTTGCAGTTTATCTATCAATTTATGTTGAGTATTATATTATATATATATGAGGCGTTTATTTTGAAAGTGGCTTAAGTCCATTTTTAACTTTTTTTTGTTGGCTGTAGTAACGTATATAATTAGAAGTAATCTATCATAACAACAATTTTTTGTTAAATATATTCAAAGGAAAATTTTGATTTACTATTATTGTCACTGCTTATTCCTTATGTTACCTAACGTAACAAAATATATCTTTTAACCTGACCAGAGAACAAATCTATGAATTAAATAAAACGGCCAAGTGCGTGTTGGGCACGCACATGATCGGTTTCCGTAGTCATTACGATTTATAAACAAGAGTTATTTCAATTTTTTTTATAAACAAAAAGATACATACTGGGGAGGGGACGCTCTGATAACGACATTTAAATCAAAAGGTCATATAACATTTTTTATTGCATTTTAGGAGACCTATCTAATGACACCCCACTCAATGGGGTAAGTGAAAAAAAATATGAGTTCACTTTTCAGTCTAGGGGAGGGGGGTCCAAAATAATTTTGACAGTGTTCGTTATAATTTTCAGTAGAAGTACTTATAAAAGCTACATTCTCGAATTTTTTCAGATTTTTTGAATAGATAGTTTCGAAATTAAGGGGTGGGGGACGCTCTGATCACGAGCTTAGACGCAAATATATCGTGACTGAAGAGTTAAAATCAAAATGTCATATAACATTTTTTATTGCATTTTAGAAGTCCTAAATAATGGGGTAAGTGAGTTCACTTTTCAGTCTATGGAAAGGGGGTCCAAAAAAAATTTTTTTTCAAAAATCTTATCATTTCTGTTTTTTGTGTTATCCGTATACCAAATTTCATCTTAATCGGCTTAAAATTTTTGAAGACAGACATGGCGAAACTATAAGGTTTCCTAATTTTCTACAGAAACCTAAAAAAACACCTAAATCTACTTGAATGGAGCATTGAATTGGTTGATAATACCTGGCATGTAACCTAGAAAAACAAAAGATTTAAGTATGTAATTTCTAACCTACTGAATACAATTCTATCAACACAAAATAAGAAACCTTCTTCGTGGCACAGAAAGATCCAGTATCATTTTCCCAGCAGCAAATGATATTGCTGTTAATTTGGATGCCTGTGAGTGTTTAATAAAGGATCCTTGTGCACCTTATGGCTTATACGTCAGGAATAAATCCAGCCGAGGTAATCTGAGTGTCACGTCTTCCATCTACCAGGGTTTGGGGTCATATATATGGGGTGGAATTAAGATTGGGCCAATTAAAGTAATCGCTCGCGCCACTTCGCCGTTATAGGGATTAATTTAAACAGAGAGACATGCTGCTGCTCTCTGCTTGATATAAAATCAACCTCATCAACCATACTCCGCGAGATTATAGAGGAACATATGTGTGTAGTTTGGTGAAAATAGTTGGATGCTAATCGGGAGCTAATTTTTGGATTAAATAAGAATTTAATTGTTGTATAATCTGTGTTGGTAATTGTTTCACTCCGTATTTTATTCTTTTTCATGTGTAGATTATATTCGTATAAGTGAAAACACTATTTCAATATTTAATTTGAGTGCTTATACCTTTAAAATGGTGTTAATTTATATTATTATTATTTTTACATTATTTCTTAATATACGTACAATATTCACAATCATTCCAAGTTCTTATAATTTCGAAAAAACGGTTTTCAAAAAATTATCTACTTCAAATAAATAATACAGTAATTTTTTTTATTGAAATTATTCTTTAATAATTTTGTAATTATTAAGTGTCATAAAAATTAATTTTTCGATATCTGTTCAACAAAGATCAATAAATGTTGATTACTAGGTATTTAAGATTTTGTAATTCGATAGTCATTAGACAAAAATTATTATATTACTAACTTTTTGATCTCAATAAAATCATTGAAATAAAACTGAATTTTTATTCTGCATTACTGCGTTTTACGTCTGACAAAAAAAAAACTATTTAAATAATTAAAAGAGTGAAAAAAGCAGTACTTCACATAATACTAAGGTAGTAAACCACATCTTACTGCTTTTAAATTTCCAGAAATAAAAGACAGTAAGTCACTCAATTTAGGCATTTTGATGAATAGTAATCTAAAATTATACACTGAAATGACTTATAATGAAGTCATGTTACTTATCATTGGTTGCTAAATAAATTTTATAAAATTTTTTTTTATTTATTTAGTTCTTCTTCGAGTTCAGTTTTCTTTGTTTTTATTTTTTACACCTTACTGCTGTTTACCTAAGCACAGCAGTATAGGTAATAAGTATTTATTTCCTAACCATAAAAATTACGTCTTATTATATACAGAAAAGAAGAAGAAGAGTATAAACCCTATAGTTCACCAATTTTTATAAATACCCTTAATAACATAGTAAATTCAATCATGGTTCACAACATGCGGCAAGCAGCATAACCGGTTCATATCTTTATATAGTAATTCCATCAGATCTCCGTAACAAATCAGTGCGATATGGTTTAAATCTATCTCCGTTAAACTATGTCCGTTCCACTATAGTGCATCGTTTAAAATAACTCAATTTAGTAAATCTAGTTGTATATTGTATGTTATTGTTGCTAGTTGTTTGACGTTGGCAAGCAGCGCACTCCTGAAGCCAAGCCAAGTCTGCTAGTGGGCTTAGCTTCGGGTATTCAGAACATTGTTTGTACGGCGTAAATCTGAACTACGATGGTAAATGAATCTTAGAATGTTTTGTAAACTAAAAATATATGTTGAACATTTATCAAGTATCAAAATCCCCGTGTAGCTGATTGATTATTTTAATCTTGTAAGCCAGTAATTTAATTTTTACCTCATATATAGTTAAGGCCAGAGTGACCTCTTTTTTTTAATTGCGCAGTTATTTTATTCATTGCTCAGCTATGTAGAGTGATAGCATGTTTGTATGTATTTTATAGTATGTCTGAGTTTTTAAAGAACACATTAATTATCAATATCGTTCAAGTAGTTTTTAAGGTATTAATAATAATAAAAAATGAACAAAAAAAGTATATAAATGTTTACATGTAGGTATTTTTTGGTTATTTGTTGGTAAGGATTCAGGAGGAATATTTACATGGACTTTAAAAAAAATTCTTTGTATAATATGTACAATAGAACTAAAAACTCAAGAATAAAAAAATATAAAAAATATATTTTTTTAATAAATAATTTGCCTTTTAAAACTCACTAAAAAGCAGAAAATAAAATTTTGTTAGACTCTTTTCGTAATAAATGTTGCATTTAAAAAAAAGTTGATTTTGTTCATACTAAAAGAGACATTTTTTTAAACTCTAGTATTAACAAAATCAACTTTTTTTTAAATGCAATATTTAGTACGAAAAGAATCTAATTGAATTTTATTTTCTGCTTTTTAGTCGGTTTACAAGGCAAATTATTTTTTAAAAAGTTTTGCTTCCTCGCAATATCGAAGATACGAGAAGCTTTGTGATCGTTTCAGATTGAGACAAAAAAAATATTCTCCGTTTTCAAAATTTTAAATTGATCTTTCCGTTTTACGTCAAGACAAACAATTTTCGTTCCGTGTCTGCCTGTCTGTCCACCCGTCCGTGTGTCCGTCTGTCCCCTGAATCTTTATCACACGCATAACTCATCAACTATTGAACCGATATTGTGGAAACTTGGTAGGATGGTTGGGTCTGGTTTGAGGACGGTCCCATTTAAAAAACATTAAAATCGTGTGTAAGGGAGAGGAGTGACACCCCAAAATATTTCTTTGTTCAAGATATCTCAAGAACGACACATGTTACATGAAAATTTTATAGAATATTTTTTGTAGAACATTAAATTTCCTATATGGATCTACAACGTTTGTTGTAAAATATTCCCTTACAAAGATTTATATCAATTTATTTTAAAAATTCGTAATTTATTTTTCTAAATTGATATTTGCTTGGACATATTAAATGTCATTTTGACAACATCACGTTTGCATAAAAGATTTAGATTGAAATTGTCAAAAAATTAAAAATATAATTTTCGAACTAATAGTTTTTAGTAAAATTGCATAAAAATTAAATGTTTAAGCAGTTCTAAGCAATTTATCTGAGCATCGGTTTTATTTAAATTGTTCAGTAATTAACTGCCTTTGGTGAATTTTGCACGAGGAAGCACTGTGCATTTACTTGGCAGATGTTTTTTTTATACATTTGAGCACAAAAAAAAACAAATCAATTAAAAAATGGCAATCGTTTTAGAATCTTACACCCACATTTATAAATGTCGACCAAAATAAGCTAATTAAAGATTCACTTAACATAAGAAAATACTCAACACATTAAATACAAACAAAACCAAAATCTAATTTTATCCTTACACTAAACTGTATTTAATCTAAGACTTGTTGGCATTAACCATTACCTCGCATAATTCCCGTAATACACACACACGCACACACATAGGCGGCTTTGGAACAACACTAATACCGAGTGACGGATTCCCTGCACTGCACTTGTTTAATTTTGCCTCGAGTGTATTGACAGTGACACAGGTGACATGTGTCATATTTCGCGAACGCGTTTGACGTTATGTCACGTGTTGCGCTGCGTTTAAACGGCATCTTGATCCACGTCGCAATCAATTTGTTGGATCGCTAACGAATAACGCATGTACTGGCTTGTACGCTCTCTGTTTCGCATTTAGCGTGTCGTTTGATGTTTTTAATGAATGAAAAATAAAGCATATATGTATATGATTTTTTTTAATCTTTAATTGTTTCTGAAATTGTTTTTTCTTATATTAGCACTGATAGTCATATTATACGTGTAATCGGTTTCGAGAGAATTTTTATTAAACCTAGCCAATTTTTATCGAATTCCAGATTTTCATGGAAAATATCCGTTTTGATCTTGTTTGTGTGTCTGTTTGTCTGTATGCTTTAACTCAAAAACGACAAAACATATAGAAAGGTAAAAATGTATATCTAAGATTAAGGGTGTACCGAAACTGGAATTTTCAATTCCGGTAGGAACCGGAATTACCGGAATTTACAAAAAAAAAAACAATTTTTGTTAGTAATAATAATTAAATAGTTAAAATAATATATGCATGACTTATACATAGATTGTTATCTTAAATTGAATAACATTATTTTATATGGTATAATTTCTTAAATAATAGAGTGGTAGAGCCCTACATTGTATTATAAAAAATAGTATTTTTTATATATCCTGTAATTTTAACATCTTCGTAATATCGATTGTTTTAAATTGTGTGTACCTATATCGTACGTTCTTTTCGATCGAATGAAATTACATTTCTAGTGGTAAATTATAAATGTGATAAATAACAAAGAGCATTTAGACAAATTCGCAATAGAGAAGAAAGAATAAATTTGTATAGATAAAAGAATGCCTACTATTCGAAATTAAAACACCAAGACATTACTATAGTACATATGATGCATTATCATAAACAATAGGTATTATTAAATAAGTACAGTACAGTCTATTCGGAGAAATTATTCTCGGAGGCGGGAAATGTTTTTGAAGAAAACAGATATAGGACTTAAAAAATACAGAACAAACCTTATTTTTACACCATAGCAGTCCACAATTTTCAAAAATCTTTGATTTATACTTGAATAGTTCAATATTTGTAATATAATGACATTTTTATTAATACATTATTATAAAAAAAACGCTTATTTATTTTAATATCTCAGTTTGGTACGATCCTACAGAATCAAACCTTTTTTTAAATATAGCTTACACCATTAACTTTAAAAGTATCATGTGTCCTAACACCGTCACGACCCCTTTCCTCTATTATAAAAATTTTGATACCAAAGTACTGACAAATATTGAAAAAAAATTAATTTGTAAATAAAATAAACACTTTATTTAATATTAATCTTCTCGACACTTGAGTAAATAATTTGGATTTCTAACATACTGATTATAAATTAAATAACTCAATAAAAAAGCTTTAATGTCCGGAATTATAAACGAACTATTTCAAGTAAAGTTAAAAATAAAATTTATTTGCGAGTTATCGACTGCATTTTTGACAGTTTTATTATATTATTTACGAATTTTTGGTAAGCAGTCGTAATATGAGATAACATTTTCAGGGGTCAAAACAAGTTCAGTGTTCAAAAATACTGATTTTACTGACACAGAAATCTAAAAATACTGACTTATACTGACTATCTGAACCGAGTTAAAAAATGTAGGCGTTATGTATTAAAAAAATACTTTTATAATTATTGGCCTCCACCATCCCAATAGCCAACTCTTACCACCTTTTTATTATGTTCATAACAAAAGTAACAAACATTACAATTAATTTTTATTAATTTTTCTCACCGAACTTGGCATAGCCAGTGCTAGGGTGAGATATGCATACGTTACAATTATGTCATACAATATCTTCTAAAAGTTGATAATAAATTTAATAAACAATACAAATAAGTAAACAAAATAGAACATTATTTATAATTTGAATATATTTTTCACGGCAATTGTGTCGTTTTTAAGTCAAATAGTGAGTTTTTGCACGATAAATAAGGCTCCGATGTGAAAACTTTGAGTGCCAAACCCAAAAAACTGACAAAACTAACTATTTTTCCAAAAAACTGACTTTAACTGATCGGGTTACAAAAAACTGACTTTTACTGATTTTACTGACCAGTTTTGACTCCTGTATTTTAAACTTATGTATAAGATTTGCTAGAGGAAAAATAAATATGTACACATATGTATAGTATATACTATATGTATACATATATAATATGTAAGTTATAGTAACTATTAATTAATAATTAATTAAAACAGAATACACACAGAGATGCCAGTCAGCAAGAGTGATTCGAAACAACAACAAACAGTGCAAATCAAATGTCAAAACGTCGAGATCTTAATTTGTAACATGCGTTTGAATCAGTCTCGTTTGTGCGAGAACTTCTCTAACTTGATATAATCAAAGAACTGACAAGATGTCTGCATTAACTAATAGTTATAGGTACCCTCTCGTTTACGTTATGTAAAAACAGTAGTGAAGTGCTGCTCTAATTGTTTCGAAACTGAAAGATACTGGGGATTTGAAAGTAGAGGTGTATGTTTTTAATTCTTATATGGTTTTTGAATAGGTAAAAGTTTATTTTGAAAATTTATAAGATAAGATAATTGTCCCACATTCTATAAAAAAAATATATTTTTGCAAATTATTTCGATATTGCTTCCTCGTCATATACGAAGGAATAATGCAACAAGGGAAGCTATGTGATAATTTCTCAAAAAGGAAAAAAAATCACTTGAAATTTCCGTTTTAGGTCAAGAGTCGAGACAAACACTTGCATGTTAGAAATTCAATAAATACAATAAAAAAAAATTATAGTTTTTATAATTTCACTTTTGAGTGGCGTATCTAAGAAGTACTTGGTCATATTTTGACAAAATTTATATGGAAGTTAAATCGGGAGTATACTCTTTCAAACAAAAAAAATCGTCCAAATCGATGCATGTTTGTCGGAGTTATGCCCGAAAATATATAAAATATATATACAAACGAATTGAGAACCTTCCACTCTTTTTGAAAAATAGATTTTAATGATATATACTCGTATAATAAAATATTATTTAAAAATATATCAACAAAAATAAATATAAAGATGATATAATAATTCAACAACACATAAAAATATTTAATAATTTCTATATAAAAAAAACCCTTCAAGTCACAAATTCATGTGACCTGAATGGATATATGTAATATGTATATCAGTCACCACTACACACAAATGTTCATTGATAAAAAAAGCTCTGGCGTAATGTTAGACAGCGGCGTGAACGTACACATTTACATACACACACACACATGCGTGTGTGTATGCGACCGTACACATACTCGCACACGGTAGAGCAACAGGTCGCCATTGGCACCCTCACGTAAACGATGATCAATCAATGTTTAACGTAACGCAAAGTGTATTCACGACGGAGACTTCTGCCGCTGACACCGCGTTGTCATGGTTACCCTGTGTTTGTACATATTGTTTGTTAAATCTAAGATGATTGTTGGTATCTGAATTTAAGATGCTCCTTTTTGGTTGGGGTGAAATAATCCGGTGTTTTGATAATTTACATGCAATATTTAGGGTTTCGTTTAAAATATTCCAAAATATCTGCTATCGAGAGCGATTTAAGATAGGGATTTTTGAACTGAGGGCTTGATAAAATATTAATACAAATTAGTTGGCTTGTAGTCTTAATTTACTTACATACGAGTAAATATTGGATTTTTTTTATTTAATAAAGAATTTTTAATTTCTATTAAAAATTAGAAAACCTGGAATAAAGTCCACTACGGGGGTAGTTTTTTCACGTGACTAAGATGAAAATTTGTCGAGCTCTTACTCTTAACCCTACTAAAAGCTCTTAGACAAAGTATGTAAGTGAATAAGTAATTAGTAGGGAATAAATATTCATCTTCTAATATTAATTCCATCCTATATTAACTTCTAAGAAAATATTTGAAATTTCTGTTTCAGATCAACCGACTGCCAGTAAGGGGACACGTTTTACGCAGGCCACGACAGCAGCGCTCCCAATCGATATATATTCATTAAAAAAATTGTGAACATACCTCAATATATATACTTTAGAAAAAAATGAACCTGGGTGAAATCAAACAATTAGTTTTTGGGATAATAATTCCCAAAATTATATATATATTTTTCCTTAATGAATTTTTGTAGTAAAAAGTGAAATAAGCCGATTTCGGTTAACACGAACAAATATTGTTTCTAATAATTTAAATAAACTACTTTACATAAAAATCGTTTATATTCCAACATTTTCAACACTCTTACAGAATACAGGATATTTCATAAACCATACTAGAACAAAACAACAAAATGCAGTATATTATTTGCGCATAGATAAGTCGTTCTTCAAACCTCATGCATATACAAACGGCCGAAGAAGACAAAGCGCGAGACATCTGGAGAGCCGCGGGCCGAGCGGGGGGGAGTGGCGGCAAGTGTTTTATTTCTCGCACACCCTGTAATTAGTGGCTAATAAATTAGTGCCGGATGGGTTTGTGTGAATCACAAGTCATTTGCTTCGTTACCAATGCTCTCAAATAACTCAGTGTCATTCTGTGACAGAACTTTTAAATATTGATGTCCGCCCGACCCACTTCGCATACGCGCCTTGATTGGTGTACTTGAGATGGGACTCGATGCGATCCGATATCTGATTATGTATTTTTTTTCTTATAATGTGTACTTACAATCAGGGGTTATTTTAAGAAAATTTTACAACTACACATTTTCCTTTTTTTTGCTTTGTACTTGTAATTTTTTAACTAAATGATATTTTCGTAGTATATTTATGTTTCAATTGTAATTACCTTTTTTTACTTTTCAACTGTATCTATAATATCTTCTTTGTTGTATATATCTATGTATATTTTAATTGCAATGACCTTTTTTCGTTTACTGCTTGTAATTTTTCAACCGATGTATCTTTTTTGTAGTATATATATGTTTTATTGGTTGTAATGGCATTTTTTTGCTCTAGGTACATTTATAATTTACTACAATTTACTACACAAATAAACTTCTACAACTGCAGTTTTCATTTTTAGAACTGCAGGAACAAGCTACAACTACACACTAAAATAACCCCTGCTTACAATATTAGAGAATTATTAAAAAAAGCTAGTAACTTAAAAAATAATATTAGTTTTTATTGACTATTCTATGTATATATCTAACTATAGGTGAAAACCGCATTGAAATCGGTTCAGTAATTCCCGAGTCTATAAGTCTCATACAAACGAACATTCATTTTTATATATAGAGATTTCTTAAGAATTGTTTTAATTTTTTTTAATAATCTTCAATTTATTGTTACAAGTTTATCTAAAGTCGATTTCAGTTTTTGTCTATTTAATAATTTTTAATGTTGCTATTTGAAAATATAATAAATTAAAATAAAATATTATTTATATTTATTATTTTAATCAAGATAATTGATCGAAAATTAATTTATCATCCTTAAAAATGGATATATTTTATAAAAATTACTATCAAGAGAGAAAGTTATTTAATTAAATTAGAAATATTCTCCTAAAGGGGCGATAAATGCTTAAAAAATTTTAGTAAGAGTTTTCGATTTTTATTTTATTAAGTACCTCAGCATGTTCCATCTTTATATTTTATATGTGCATGGATCAATGTATGCTGCGAATTAAAAACTGTATATCGCATAAAAATTAGAAGGACGGAACAATCTGACCATCTCATAGAGGGCACTGGTAAGTCACCCCTATATTGAGCGTCTCTACGTATGTTTTTTTTTACTAATCGTCATAATAAATAATATATATGCCACCCCTCCCCTTATACACTTTTGATGATTTTGAAATGAGATCATCCTCAAGCCAGAGCCAACCATCCAACCAAGTTTCATTAATATTGATTCAGTGGTTCATGAGTTATACGTGTGACAAAGATACCAAAATTTATTGAATAAAAATTTCCAATTAAAAATAAAAAGAATTATTTTTATTTAACATCAAAATCAATCATTTAACCTAATAATTAATTTTCTAATTATTCTGAAGACACAGTCTCTCGCGTCCCATCGCGTTTGCGTGTCCATACAATAAACACTGAACGCGGTGCTAGATATACCTGGGCGTCACATTATAATTATAAGCGCTATAGATCCATCGATGATAAATAGTCGATCAGAATAGGTCACGTATAGTATTAAATGTGCAATAAATCATTGTGTATTTCTATCAGCGGATAAAAACAATCTATGAGTGGGCGGGTCTTACAGCGTGTGGACATTAACTAACGTTTTTACTAAATTCACAAAACAGAACACAACAACGTTCTTACAGCATGCGATGTAAAATTATCCGGTAATATTAATTTACTAGTTATGAGTCGTTTAATGTTTAATACCTTGTTTACGATATTGGACGTGTGTACACATTTTATTATAAAATTTATTTTATTGTAGCATCTACAAGAGGTTATGGTTATTTCCTATAGATATGCAATAAGTAAAAAAGTAAGGGGAACACAAAGTATTTATTCTTATAAATAATATTTTTTAAATAGTAATCTACTTATACAGGGTGATTCAGTGCTGCGTGCCAAACTTGAACAGTAAATTAAGAGACATATTTTAAGCAAAAAACATTATATGAACATGTGTCCGGAAATTTTTCGTAAGGGGGCTACAGCCGTCCAAAGATTTAATTCAAAATTAGTTTTTATTTAATATCTGGAGACCCCATCGTGCTAAAGTTATGAAATTTGATACAGGGTTTAGTATTAATAAGTGTTATCGATTTCCAGTATTGAGCAATTATAATTTAGATCAGGGCTGTATGGGGCCAGTGGGCCCATCGATTTTTATCTAGTATTTTTTTGTTCTTTCATTTTTTCCTAAATTAGACATTTGAATAAGATTGTATGGCACAAAATACACAAAAATATACTTTGTTCATTTATCATAGGATAAACCGTTTACGAGAAATATGGATTCAAAAGAAAGGATGCAGAATTTTACTTAATACGGATGCTTCAAATTACAAAAAATATTTTTATATTCTTGTTCTATGATAAAAAATAAGACAAAAAAATAATAAAAATATACCTCCAAAAATTCATCCTTACCAACAAATAGCCATTTTAAGTATCGCTTTCTAGTTATGTTAGTAAATTACTTGCAACATTAATAGAACTGGCTATAGGTCTAAGAGGACACGTATTAGGTGATATATGTACATGAACTTTTTTCTTACCTTTAATCAAAGAACAGGAATATAAATTTATTTTGTTTAATTTGAAGCATCCGTATTAAGTAAAATTCTGCATGCTTTCTTTTGCATCGATATTGCTCGTAAACGGTTTATCCTATGATAAATGAGCAAAGTATATTTTTGTGTATTTTGTCTTATACAGTCTTATTCAAATGCCTAACACAGGAAAAAATTAAAGAACAAAAAAATACTAGACAAAAATCGATGGACCTACTGGCCCCATACAGCCCTGGTCTAAATTATAATTGGTTGATACTGGATATAGATAACACTTATTAATACTAAACCCTGTATCAAATTTTATAACTATGGCACAATAGGTTCTCAAGATATTAAATAAAAACTAATTTTGAGTAAAATCTTTGGAGAGCTGTAGTCCCCTCATGACAAATTTCCGGACACGTTTATATAATGTTTTTTGCTTAAAATATTTTTCTCGATGTACCGTTCAAGTTTGGCACGACAGTGCTGAATCACCCTGTATAGGTTAATAATTAATACGTGATAATCGAAAATTGACGTACCTACGTTTTTATAATATTTATTATAAAAGGAGGTGAATGAAACTTATCATTCGATAGGTACTGTGCCATAGATGTGCACGAAAAAAATCATGTGTGTATATTTCCGTTAAGACAGGTAAAATAATGTTAACATACACACATGATTTCCCCTCGCGCTGTTTTTTTTAAATTTAATTATAATTCAAATGGTTCATAACAGAGAAGAAATATCTGCCATAAGTGTCATGGGATTTCATTACAGAGATTGAACAGTGTACGTGTTTGTCATAAGTACCATGGGACTTTCTTATACGTAATACTGAGAGTGAACAGTGTGGGTAATTCTAAATAATTATTAAAAAAAATTCTTTCTCACGAAATCATAAATGTTGGGAAAAAAAATAAAAAAAATAACATACTCGTCATTTTTTATCCAAAACATTTTTTTCTTATTTCAAAAATAATTCGAAAATTCAAAAATTTACAAGAGAATATCCGTTTTCGGTTAAGTTATTACGTTCAATAAATTTCATTTGATACATAATGTAGAGAATATTATTTCTATAGTTTATGTCCCATTCATTTTATTCTATCTTTAATTAGTTTGTCAGAAATATGTTTTAATAAAATAAGAATCACGTACACTGTTCACTGTCAATATTACGTATAAGAAAGACTCATGGCCTCTCATGGCAGATATTTAGGATAACTTTATCAAAGAAGAAATTAAATCGATTAATAAAATATTTGTGAATTCTTATCAAACCGAAATTAATTTGTAATTAAAAACCTAAAGGAATGATAAAATCGATGTTTTTATATGATATATTGGCATTTATTAAAGTAAATAATTTATACTGTATAGAAAATGTTACCTCTTATAACAAATCTTTTAAAAGGTAGGTAAGCATCTAAACAAATAAAATGACATAAAAAAATACGGCGTACCTTGTATATTACCAACAATATTAACGATAAACCTAATAGGCCTGTTTATCGAAACTCATAGCAGCCCAATGTTGAAAAGTTCAGCATCATCATACGGAGACGAATGGCATTAAGCACTCAGTGCCGTAGTCGTAAAGCTCATTAGCTCTTCACAGCGTTGACGTGTGATGGGAGTGTGTTTGTAGAAACGCCCGGTAGATGGATACACTTAACAACGGCTGCGACGGTAGCTAAGTGCATGCATTCTTGTTTGTTTAACTATTAATGAGATATACACTCGTGCGCCAGATGCGGTGATACATGCGCGGCCAGGGGCGGCTTGTCCATAGGCGCTGCCAAACCACAGAATCCCTTTGAGAATAGCACGACATTCTTTATATAAACTCCATTGCAATGTGTAACAAAATACTATTATTGAAGATTTATACGAACATTCTACACTAAACTAGCACAAACAAGTATTTTCTTTCATCAACCTGATCATCACCGAACATGAGCTATAGTCTGTTTCATTTAAGATTACAGTAGTGGGCGGGGATTAAACGGTACGATTCACACATGCACTATTCTCGCGCTAGGCTAGCTAGTCCGCAGAATAAAGATAATAAGAAGCGATTCTCCACGTTAAAAAAACTGGCAATCGTTTTTATATACACTCTATGTTAAAACTCACCTTTGTATTATGAAACCTAATGTCGATAATATAATAAACATTTTTAGAATAATTAATCTGACAGTTTGAATTTAATTCCATTTGTCTCTAATTGTAAGGCAACTTGAATTAGTAGATGTATTGCGTCAGTGAAAATTGTGTTATTATGAATCTGTCTGGCGTTTTGCCCAAACAGATACTTCCTATGTTAGCTATCGCGTAAGTACTAACAAGAGGACTGTTCAGGTAAGAAAGTTGAAATTTCAGTCACTTTCGAAGAAGTGAATCTAGACTAAAAATAAAAAGAGCGAGAGAGAGAACACGGATTAGGGGTTTTGGAAATATTCGAAATTTTGTAATTTTTTTCGTCTAAAAAGTGGACATTGCGAGTATTATCTCACTAATTTTGATAATTTGGTACATTTGCAGTTCAACTGAACCTAAGGGACATTTGTTATTTGTATGTGCCTAAACAGCCATTGAAGGGGTGAAAATTAGTACGTCATTAATTCATGTTGTCTTGAAAATTAATGCAACTAAAAATGTGATATTGATATTAGAAATAATGGAAACCTAATATTCATAATACAAAGGTGAGTTTTATTTCTGACAAATTCCATTAAAATTTTGCTTTTTCGCAATATTGAAAATACGAGAAACTTTCAGATTGAGAAAAAAAATGCTCTCCGATTTCAAAATTTTGAATTGATCTTTCCGTTTCACGTTCCGTGTCTGTCTGTCTGTCCGTGTATTCGTCCGTCTGTCCCCTGAATCCTTGTCACACGCATATTATTGAAACTTGGTCGGATGGTTGGGTCTTGCTTGAGAACATCTCAAAAATTTTTTTTTCAAGATATCCCAAGAACGACACATATTACGTGAAAATTGTATAGACTATTTTTTGTAGAGCATTAAATTTCTTATAATATAAGTCTACAAAGTTTGTTGTAAAATATTCCCTTACAAAGATTTATCTCAATTTATTTTAAAAATCCGTGTTTTGTTTTTCTAAATTGATATTTGCTTGGACATATTAAATTTCATTTTGACGTTTTAAATGTCATTTTGTTGTTTGCATAAATTTAGATTTTGATTGAAATTGTCAAAAAATTAATTAATTTATAATAAACTAATATTTTTTATTAAAATTGTATAAAAATTAAATGGTTAACCAATTCCAGGTAATTTATCTAAACACTATCGGTTTTTATTTAAATTGCTTAATAATTAACTACCTTTGGTGAATTTAGCACGAGGAAGCACTGTGCATTTACTTGGCAGATGTATATTCCTTTAATATGTACGTTAATAAATGTGAGTACACATAGATGTAATTTCATGTATTTAATCTATATGTACCATTCTTGTTTTGGTACTGCTGGAAGGTTATGGCTTTTGTTATGCTTATGACAGATGAATAACCGTGGAAAGATATTTTAAGATGTAGATAAGAGGTGGATCGCGTTTTCAGGTGACATATTGTGATGATGTTAAGTATTATTATATAGGAACTATCTATGTACGTTGTGCGTATGGTGATAAAAAATTAAGTAAATATTGTTCTAATGTTAAATTGAATTTTTTTGATGTATTTTCATCGTATGTTGGTGTACCGTGGTATTTTTAGGGGAATTATGTATAGTATGAATGTGTTTATAAAAATAATGATGAACAATTTCCCTATTTTTCTATTATATTTAGTATTTTAGTATTTTGTTTAGTAAGGTAGTCCCACCAAAGCCTCGATGCCAAATTTTTTTCAGATTTTTTCAGCCAGTAGTTACAGAGTTAGAGGGGAAGGGACAAAATAAAATACTGCTTTTAGCACCCTACAGGCGCCATTTTTGATATCGTCAAATTCTACTAATTGAGTTGTACATTTTGACATACGTCTTGGTATACAATTTTTTTTTTTATTTGCTTTAAAGCCCTCTACAGGCACCATTTTTGATTTAGAAAAAAAATAGAAAAAGGGTCAAATTTCGCTTGTTTAGTTATACATTTTAACGTGCCACATCCCTTGGTATAAAAAAATCTTTTTTTTACTTAGCTTTAGCTCCCTATTGCCCCCCCCCCCTGCCTGAAAAATTATTTATTCAATAAATTTGTACATATTTTACTAGAGGATGTCATTTTACATGTTCAGTACGAGCTATTTAGCTTTGAGTGAAAAGGACGGACGGACGGACGGACGACAAAGTTCTTCGGAACCCTAAAAATAAGCCCATTAATCCAAAATAACTGATGCCTTTACCTTATATCTTTCTATTTTCAGATTTATGTACTTATAAACATTAGACGAATTTATTTTTCTTTATTTTTAGGGTCATTAAGATTCTAAATCAATTAAATTTTTTATGTTATAGGTACATGTTTATATTGTTTATATTATTCATTAAAAAAACTATACAAAAAGTATATACATCTACACATTTAAAAAAATATGTTTCCCAAAAAAAAAAAAACTATAATAAATACCCTGATACATTTTATTATCAGCAACACAGCACTGCTATCATTGTTAAAAAAATCTTTTGTACATAAACATCTAAACACATGACAAACTCAGTTCAAAAAAATCTCCATCTTTTAGAAATCCCGTGTGACAGGAGCTACTTGAAGTCCATATCGGGTCTGATGCAGAAATTGAGTGGTTATCGCGTCTGAAGGCGGCCACGAGGAAAATTACCTGCTTCCTCGAGAGCCGCATCATGTGGACGGCCGCCGCTTTGTGAACGCGTGTCCGAAAAACATGACGCGGCCAAGAGACCTCAAGTTAATCTAAGGTTGTTGTAGTGTGATTGAATTTGAATTTTTTTATCTGTATTTCGTTCAATTGATTATTATCTATCACAGTTATTCTCAACTCAAACTGCATTTACTATTTTGTTCAACACAATAATATATTTCATGATTCTTTTGTACCATCTGCAAAAAAACATTTTCAACTCTTTCTGATAGGTTATTAAATATAATATTTTATTTCATTTCGTAGATTGGAAAAAAATTAAGTAAAATAATTCATGAATAATTTAATATTGCTTCCTCGCAATATCGACGATAAGAGAAGCTTTGTGATCGTTTTAAAATGAGACAAAAAAATTGTTCGCCTATTTCAAAATTTTAAATTGATCTTTCCATTTCAGGTCAAGACAAACACATTTCTTTCCGTATCTGTCTGTCTGTCTGTGTATGTCCCCTAAATCCTTGTCACACGCATAACTCATGAACCACTGAACCGATATTAATAACACTTGGTAGGATGGTTAGGTCTGGCTTGAGGATAGTCCCATTTCAAAACCATCCAAATCGTGTGTAAGGAGGAGGGGCGACATCCCAAAATATTTTTTTTTTAAGATATCTCTAGAACGACACATGTTACATGAAAATTTTATAGAATCTTTTTTGTAGAGCATTCAATTTCCTATAATGTAGGTTTACAACGTTTGTTGTAAAATATTCCCCTTTTATTAAATTTTATATTTTCTATGACATATTAAATATCATTTTGACGTTTTAAATGTTATTTTGACGTTATGCATAAATTTAGATTTAGATCGTGCGTCTTAAGAAAAGTTTCGAACATATATTTTTTAGTAAAATTGTAGAAAAATTAAATGGTTAACCAATACCAGGAAATTTATGTGAACACTTTATCGGTTTTTATTTAAATTGTTCAATAATTAACTACCTTTGGTGAATTTAGCACGAGGAAGTAATATGCATTTACTTGGCAGATATTTTTTTTGTTGGGCTTTTTTTAAATTTATATTTAAGTTACTTAATTACTATTTTTTTAATGTAAGGTAAGTTATTTAAAGTTTGTATGGCTTTCATAAGGTAATTTATCTGTGAAATGCTTAACAGTCGATACTGTACATATCAGAAATGATCTGTATTTTGATAAAATAATGTTAGTTAATAGATAATTAAGAAAATTAATATTTTATAAATAGACTTACATATACATCGTTGAAAAAGAGTTATATTTGTGAACGTGTACTAAAATCAAAATCGAATCATTTACAACTTTTTGACAAATTAAACTAATGACCACAGGGCTGTACTTTTAAATTGAAAAGATTTTTTTTCGTTAAAAATAAAATTAATAAAACAATTCTACGTTACCTTATTAATGTGATAGATTTTTTTGCTCATAAATGATGTATCTAATAATTACTTTAATTATTTAATAATTAAATTATTCATGAAAATTGATGAAATTAGTAATGAAATGAAATTTGATTACAAAAAGTAACTTTAGCATTTGAACTGTGAAATTCCGTACATACCTTGCTACACTTGTACAATTATATACTTCAGACACCGCATACCTCTAGATTGATACAACAGACCGTGTAGCTAATGTGCGGCGTGAGACGTAGATCAAAGCAAGCGTATCGATAACGCAGCGGTAAACCCAGAACGCTGTCAGTAACTACTCTCTGTCATTGCAAGGATCGCGCGGCGTTTCTCACCCGCCATTGAGTGATTCCCGAGCGGTCATACATCCCGGGATCACCGGGTCTGGTCACTGGTCCCAAGGGACTCTCACCGGACCGGCCATCAACAACGGTAACCAGGGCTGCACGTTGCGAGATAAACTGTCTAGACGTTACGTTTGTTGTACCTATTGAATTTAGGTAAAGATTAATTGAATATTTGTGGTGTGGTGGTTAGTTAAGATGAAACAGTTTCATGTCGAGTGATTTACCAACAATTAGATTATATATTTTTATTTTTACTTTTCATCACATTAGTAATAAGATAAATATTTGTTTTGACTCAGAAGTAACCCTTTTTCAACTGATAAAAAATTACTATACATATATATGCATAATTTTATTAACCTTTCAGTTCTATAGGAATTCGATTACTAAAAATTGCTCATGCCATTGTATTTTACGGGAATGTATTATTCTATGTATTTACCGACACAGTAATTAAAAAGCAAATTTTTCTTTGGATAATTCGATATAAAATGTCAATATACTCGTAATGAAACCAATATTTAAGTTAAAATAAAAAAAAAAACATCTGCCAAGTAAATGCATATTGCTTTATCGTGCTAAATTCACCAAAGGTAGTTCATTATTGAACAATTTAATTAAAAACCAATAAAGTGTTCAGATAAATTGTCTGGCATTGCTTAGTCATTTAATTTTTATACAATTTTACTAAAAAATTTTCGTTCGAAATTTTTTTTAAGTAAAGCAATTTGAGATAAATTTTTTAAGGGAATATTTGACAACAACATTATAGGAAATCTAATACTCTACAAAAAAGATTCTATAAAATTTTCACGTAACATCTTGAAAAAATAAATATTCACTCCTCTCCTTACACACAATTTTGATGATTTTAAAATAGGACCGTCCTCAAGTCAGGCCCAACAAACCAACCAAGTTTCATTATATCGGTTCATTGGTTCATGAGTTATGCATGTTACAAGGATTCAGGGGACAGACACACACACACACTAGACCTGAAACGGAAAGATCAATTTAAAATTCTGAACTCGGTTAACAATTTTTTTGTCTCATTTTAAAACGATCACAAAGTTTCTCGTATCTTCGATAATGCGAGGAAGCAAAATGTATTGAAAAACTTCTTAAATGATTTTTTTCTTCCCTGGGAAATTTCTCAGCCCTAACTACTCAAACCCTTCACAAGAAAAATATAAAGTACGTTCAGTTCTTGCTTTTCCATTTCCATCTCAATTTGTTGCGTCCGTTTTTGGACAGTGTCCATAGACTACGTTCAGCGCACGCAAGATCTTAAATAATCCCTTTATTTAGAGGTCTCCCGTTGAAGGAGTCTCAACCACGTGACGTCGTTACCGGATGTTCCATGTCAAGACTCTGTTGTTGCTATATAGCTAGTCGCTGATTGTGTATACGATGTTACATCTAAGAGTATTATTACAAAATACATAGCAGTGATATGTACATTATTGTACATTGTACATGTAGATACATTACTATATGTAGTTTTTTTCTTTTTCCTAGAAACTTAATTCTGAAAGATAGATGGGAAAATTACAAGTTTTAATGTTGGATTGCCTGTTATAGTGTTGTGTGATTAATTGATTAATAACGTTTTCTCACATTATTATTATTATTATTAGAAATAAATATATTTTGTACTTAAAAAAATTGCGTACACTTTAAATTTAGAGATTTTTTTTCGAACCTTTGTTCACATTGAAGGTTATATTCCAAAATTTCATATTCTTTGATAAAAATTAATTTTAAGATCTATTTTTAACATAAGAATTAAGATTAAAAATGGGTCATTTTTACAAGATTATTTCAATTCTAACATTATTTTGTTTTTCGTATTTGAATGCTTAAGTTAAAATCATTCATTTTTTAAATGCTAACATACAATAGGTGATTATTTAAGCTTTAATATTCTTTTTTTTGCTTTATGTATGACTAAAATTAGGCACTTTATGGTCGTTTAAAATGCTTTGGTACTTTTTTCATTCAAACTCGAATATTGCAAAACCAAAGCTGAGAAAATTTCCTATAAAATTAATACATTGAAATTTCGAAAAAAAATTAGACATCCCCGTGGACAACTTTCAAAATTGCAAAAAAAATCAAATTTTTTATTTTTAATTCAACCACGATGAGGCCATAAAAAATGTTTTATAACTCAAAAGTACCCCTGAATTTAAAAAGATGATAAAATTTCCTTCAATTTTCATACCCTACAAGTAAAAAAATGATTATATTTGACCTATTGGCACTACTTTGAAAATGAGCAATTAATTCGAAAATTTAAATGGTCCTTTAATTTTTTCCATGAGTGTACAAAGGTTAAATCAAAACTAATAACATATATTATTTTTCTAGTTACTAATTTTATAAGCAAGAGAAACAAAACTTGGAATAGATATTTTTTCATACAATGTTTTTCTTAGAGTGTCACTAAAAATCCCTCCTCAACAAGAAACCAAAAATATAAAATTATAAAAACTGATACATGCGAATAATCATCGCTAAATGTAAATCCATTGCTACAAAATTTTCGATAACTTTTAAATTAACTAAAAACAATCTTCCCGCAGCCATATTCTTCCATCCTAACTAAATTAACAATTCCAGTGCAGTTTATAATTGAAACACCGAAACCGTATAAATAATACGTAAACACCGGACATTTCTTACACACGGCTAATCGGCATAGGGGGTTGGGTGTAGTTGATATCTGCACTAATGAGCTCCTCAAGGTGCTAATTACAAACACCACAGCTCGCTGTTTATGAGCCTGATAAGCACGACAACTACAGGAGGCAGTGGGGGCGGTCGAATATACACAAGATAACCGCGACATATAAAGGGTTATGAACATTAACCCAGAGTATTGTATTGTTTTGTCGATTCAATCGAATACGTTAGATTTATATATGCTGATATAGGTTACGATACAGTCATATTGTAGTTGAATGTGTAAGGGTATCTAGGACGATGACAATACAAGGAAATGTCGTTTGGAGATCTTGTATTAAGGATATGTACGTTATATATGTATGTGGAAGTCTAATTTAAACGTGGAGATGTGGGATCTTATCAGTTAAAATATGCCAATGTGTTATTGAGATGTTATTATATTATATAATTGTCTCTCTTTTCTTGTTTTCATCTGGTATCCATATCTATTTGGTAGAAGTATACATATATACATTAAATATGCGTGTATATATGAATAAGAAATAACATTTTTAGTGTTCCGTAGAAAACTAGGAATCCTTCTAGTTCCGCTCTGTCCGTCTGTCTGTATGTCTATCTATATAAATTTTATACCGATTATGATGCTAACCCAAAAACAGAACCCCCTTTCCATAGACTGAAAAGTATATTCAAAAATGTTTTTTCACTTAATCCATTAAGTGGGGTGCAATTAGATAGTTTCCTAAAATGCAACAAAAAATATTTTATGACCTTTTGATTATACTTCCATCTTTTGAAAGAAATGGAAGTATCATAATACCGTTGAAAAATCGTGTCCGAGATAAGAGCAGATTCTGATTGTACTTCAAAACTTAAAGAAAAGTTGATTCCCGCATGGCGGATGTGCGTGTGTCTGTGTGTCTGGATGTAGAATTTTTTTTCGTTCACGATAACTACTGTAAAAATGCACTGATCTGAATTATTTTTGATTTTAGTGCTAATCGGATTTGGGGTTTTGAAAATTTTCGAAATTTTGTAACTTTTATTGTCTAAAAAGTGAACGTTGTGAGTATTATCTCACTAATTTTGTTAAGGCTTGGTATATTTGTTGTTCAGTTGAACCTAAATATACTTTCAATGAAAATTATAACGAACAGTATCAAATATTTTTTGGGCCCCGTTCTCATAGACTGAAAAGTGAACTTTTTTCCCACTTACCTCATTGAGTGGGGTGTCTTTGTAGAGGTCTCCTAAAAAGCAAACATGTGCGTGCCCAACACTTGGCCTTTTTATTTGTTATTTCTATCTATAAGTTCATCATCATATGCATGAATGCAAAATAACTAAAGGCAACAAGTTATTTTTTAAATTAATACTTCATAATTTTATTGTAAAAATTGCATATTGATTTAAAAATTACTTGCATTTCATACAATGTAGTAGAACTTACTTTTAACTAACTTTTGAGTAAAGTATAAATTTAAAATTCATATAATATTTTAAACGAAATATTTCTTCATTTAAAAATACTAGCATTCTGAAATTTATTAAAATTAATAATATATACAATAATTGATAACTTTTGAGCTTAAAAGGTGGGTTTTGAAACCCTGAGTGACCTTTAAAATGATACTTTACTTATTGTTAGTTTGTATACTTTAATAAGATACGTGGTCAGGGTAATATAGCTGCTACAAAATTTTACTTATTCTCTCGAATATATTAGATTCGGACAAAGGTTAATAGTAATTAGGTATTCAAATCAAAATGAACACACACACCAACAGCTTCCAATTAAGAATAACTTATCCCTTTACACTTACAGATAACAGTACAAACACACCACACACAAACTAAATTCATACCTACGTAAAATCTAATCTAACCTGAACATTCAAAATATCGAATTCATTTATATAAGAATCAATAGACATGAAGGGTTAAAGCGAGTGTCAGGATAACCGCTATAAGGACGCGTTCCTTCACTCACCCCCGTGCACTTACACCTACACCACGAACCCGTTCGCCCGGCGGGTGGGGGAGTGAGAACGACGGCGGGACCGTTCTCATGTAAACTGCACTAAATTATAAAGTTATTGCGACAGCAGAGATTCTCTCTGTTGATAATATGATGTTGCTTTAATTAATCTAAAATATATCGCCCTGGATGCATGTATAGGTGTAGGCAGTGCCGTCGCGTTATCAGCTCAGCTTATGCGGAGATTTCCTTTGTCTGTCTTTGTCGCACCGCGACGCTCGTCTCTCTCGCTCAATCAACTCACGCAGATGAATTATTGCTATATTTTAAATGATTGCGGCGGTGGTTAGATTGTTGTTGTTAAGATATACCTTAGATGGTGTCTTTGGAGCACTCCTATCTTTAGCGGACATTTAATTTATTGTTAATGTTTTAATCGCTTATTACATAATACACTTCTTACGACTTGAATCGTTTGTTCTTCTTTATTGTTTGGATCATGTATGAACTTTTTTTACAATCGGTAAACGCAACAAAATATATTTAAAATTAAAAAATATGTAGGTATACCTACGTATAAATTGTTAATTTAATACTTTACTTTTCTCAAGCAATCATGATATTAGACATTTAGAACCAAAAATGACCAACTCATGGGACTTCATACGAGACGAGATGAGACCTAGTTTAGATAAATCACTTATACCCGGTATTATAAAGAATTTGCAGTGCAAATGCAAATTAGCTTCCAGCTAACACTATCTGCTAGGTGTCAAACTGTTATGAGATTGCTAGATATTTTAATGAGGTACACTTGGCAGCACTTATTTTTTAAGTCGCTGATTGTACTTATCGCGCATGCGTCAAGGTTATCATATGTACGATTTCATTCACTACACCTGTGAGTGTATTGTCATTTATATTTAATACCTAACAGATAGCGTAAGATGGAAACTAATTTGCTTTTGCACTCATACCGGGCATTACTGTCTCGAATTTTACAACCAACATTCTTGTCTATCAAAATTAAAACAGTTTCGTCTTACAAAATTTCAGCCGTCTCGTATCGTACATATTATTGAAACTTTTCTCGATCTCGTGTGAATTCTTATTTTTTGTACATTCGTAACAAAAATTTTTAAATTTGTACATATAATCAATATTATTTATATTGTATTTTATACTTACTAGCAATCAGTCTCGGTCTCGGTCTCGTAGACATAGTGTAGTCCAACTATACAAATAAAAATAAAATATCAATATATTTATATAGATTATTTTTCAATTTTTTGAAGCTTATCAAATTTACAGGGATCAATGTTAATGCATAATAACTCTGTCATCTGAACAACTATTTTAGATGTAAAAATTGCTACCAAACTTATTGCTAATATAAAATAAAAATACATATTGATTTGTAAAAATTACTATAAGAATTAATTAAAATAATGCAATATCAGAATACTCGTTCCATCTATAATATAATTTAATATCTTGTAGTTATAAAAATACATTTTTGTATTATAATGCCTTTACGCATTCACAAATATTAACGGTTAAATATAAAACAATACAATAACTTATCATTATTTAAATGACGAGACTCCTACATAAAAATAACAATAACATTGCAGAGGTTTAGAGAGAAATATCAGTTATTCACAATTAACATTCGATCCCGTCTACAGAGTCTGGAATCAAACCCCTCTGTATGGCAACTAATTAGTGCAGTATGGAATATTTTAGAGGTCATCGTAAGCGTTAATATGATTTCGAAATTGGAAATAATGAAACTGATCGTGGCGTTCTGGAGTTGATGTAGAATATAAACATGTTTTTGCTATGCAGGTAGTATGAGGTTAAAAATAAATTTTGAATTCTATTTTTTATATTAAAAAATATTACGCTATTCTAGACAGTTGATTAATATTTATAAATAAATTGCTTCCTCGCAGTATCGAAGATACGAGAAGCTTTGTGATCGTTTTAAAATGAGACAAAAAAATTGTTCTCCGATTTCAAAATTTTAAATTGATCTTTTTCGTTTCATGTCTATTTGTATGTCACCTGAATCTTTATCACACGCATAACTCATGAACAACTGAATCGATATTAATGAAACTTGGTTGGATGGTTGCGTCTGGCTTGAGGACGGTTCCATTTTAATCATGAAAATCGTGTGTAAAGGGGAGGGGTTTGTTTATTTTTTCAAGATATCTAAAGTACGACACATGTTACGTGAAAATTGTATTGAATATTTTTTGTAGATCATTTAATTTCTTATAATATGGGTCTACAATGTTTGTTGTTTTATCTCAATTTGCTTTAAAAAATTGTCATTTGTATTTTTTAATTGATACTTACATTGACATATTAAATGTCACTTTGACGTTTTAATTGTCATTTTGACGTTTGCATAGATTTAGATTGAAATTGTCAAAAAATTAAAAATATACGAAAAAATAATCAGGTGCGTCTTAATAAAAATTTTGAACTAATATTTTTTTAAAATTGTATAACAATTAAATGATTAACCAATGCCAGACAATTTATCTGAACACTTTATCGGATTTTACTCAAATTGTTCAATAATTGATGAATTTACCACGAGGAAGCACTGTGCATTTACTTGGCAGATGTTTTTCTAAGCATTCGTCAAAGGAACAAGTATAGATGATAATTTTACAACGTCACGATCAGCGACCGACAACGGTAGTGTTTCGTAGATCTCTTTGTTTTTCCTTGTATGTTAAATTTGGGTGTAAGTCGCTTCATGTCCATTATCAGGTTATTAGTTGGTATCGCTACTAACTAAGGCATTTCCGTTTACATTCATTTAGTAAACGCATTAAAATGTGCTTAATTTTTGTCCGGGCAATTTTGTTTATAAGGTTCCGGTCGGTGATTACAACGGTCGTTTAGCCAGCTTAGCGAATTCTGATATTCGCTGTTTTTGCACTTTCCCTTAAGGGAAAAATGTTGTACTACAATATATTGTGTTTAACATGTAATAGTGTTCACCGCAATTTAATACAACGGACTCGAAATTATATTTTCCTTGGGATTATTTTTAATAGAAACGTTGTATTCGTTAATATTAAGGGCGGATTTAATCTATTTCATTTGGTTGAAAATTTTACTTAGATTTTAATAGACGTTTTAAATTTTGATAGTAGTATTAATGTTATTCTATGTAAACAACCAGTATTGTTTCGACTAATTTTCTGAATATTTCAACGCTTATATTTTATCTAAAATTAAATTTGTTATAAAAATTCTACAACCATATTATTAATTTAAACCAAAATTAGTAAAAAATAATTCAGTTTAATTTGGCATACAATAAGTTTATTATAAATCATTTTAAATAAAAACACAAATATACGTACATTTCACTAATTAATTTTATATCAAGTTTAACATATTTAATTACTAAAATTCGGAATATAAAATATTTATTGTCACAAAACTTAGGTACGTATAAAATTTTCAATAGATTACCTACATAATAATTTAATCACACAAATATATATTAGTGCTATAAACGAAGAGTACTTCATTATCTAGCAAATGAGTTTCAAAATAACTGTCTTTGTTTGGTACATGGAGAAATAATTTTAATATTATAATAATCAAATGGGAGGAGCCTATTAAATTTGAATGAAAATTGGACGACCACTTCTGCATTTTACTGTACCTACATATATAGATTTGCTATTTAATGACGTTATATAAGTATAACATTAATCTGTCCAAAGACAGATTGCTTATAAAAATAAAAATCATTATGATACATGTACGAAAAGTAGTACAAATATTTTAACATACATACATTGATATAAATAATATAAATTTCTTATATGTAAATATATTATTCATAAATAAATCTACAAACAATTACCAGTGTATCGAAAACAAATTAGAACAAAAAACAAAAATCCTTACACCACCCTAAATATTTTCGTTGAACTCGTCACCTTCCTCGTACTAAATGTACAACGCACATATGTCGGTCCGGGGTTGATAATACACTTCATCCCCTACCAGAGGGTTGGGGGTGCAGAGTAAATAATGAGCGCGTACTTGGTATTCAGTGTCAATGTGGTGGATGATTTGATGTAATTAGATCTGTTGTGTTTTTATTTTGATCTGTTCTCGTAATTGAGCGAGGATTTTTTTTAAATGAAATTTCGAGATTTAAGCGTTTAATTTGATAAAAATATTTGTCATGGTAATTGTTTTTGAGTGATTGTTGTTTTGTATTGATTTGGTATTGTAATTAATGTAATTAATTTTATCTGTATAGTACATACGTAGGTATGTAGTTATAATTTTCCAAATATTCAAAAATGTTTTACTGAATAATGGTAGATATATTTACATTTTTTTGAAAATAAATTTTATATTTATTTATTATTGTAATTTTAGAGACAAAAAACATGTATCTATATAAATTTTCTATTTTTTTTTTAATAAAAAATATAGAATAATAAAAATGATTTAAAAAATATGTACATACCTATAGCTGTTACGCATAACTTTTAGGTTAGATAGAAGCTGTTAGACATAAAAAAATCCATGAAAAAGAAAAAGAAGGTTAGGTAATACAGATTTCTGTTATGATAGTCGAAAAAACAGGTCGCGCGTACAATGTCACACACTCATTTTTTATCTAAAATAAATGTATAATTAATTCATTCATTTTCGGAATACAAAATAATCTATGTTCTTTCTCGGAAAGCAAGCCATTTCTTTGCCAAATTTCATTTAGATCGGTTAGATACTCGTAGCAAACAAAGAGGCAGACACATTTTTGCATTTATACTATATTATAAAATGTATGTACTTACCTTCAACGACTCCGTTTAAACGAAAAAAAAACATGCTTCGAATTTTTTAATAATTAGGTATATCGGATAATTTCGAGCTCTAAAAAAGTTAATGAATGCCAAAATAACAATTTATCTCTATCCCTCTCAGCTATATCTCTAAATAGTTTTGATATTTAAAAACTTAAGTAAACATTTGCTAAAAAAATGTACCCTTGTTTTATTTAATTTTTTTTATAAAATATAAGGATAATTTCTTCAAAAAAATATTTCATAAATCACTATTAATTATTTCTCGTTGAATTATTCATTTGCTTATTTTAAGTTTGCTGATTTTTTAAAATATTTTTAGTTATTCAGAAAATGATTTTAATACCTGAAAAAAAAACAATAAAATTTATGAAATAACTTTTATTCAAATAATGGTAAAAGTACTCAAAATCTAACATAATTTTCCAAGTCAGTGGGTTACTCACTACATCCGGTTTTGAATTATTCTTTATCGGTGCATTTCCGGTGAGTGTTACCCACGTAGATCTCTAGCTAACTCCCGCATGACTCGTGCACTCTGCGAATAAAAAGTTAGGGGTAGATCGACTCCAACCTTACGCTTACTGTTCTAAATCATAAGCGGGAATACTGGAGGGATATAGTGTTTTTATTTATTAAATCTAAAACTCAATTTATGGCTATTGTTGAATTAAATAAAAGAGTTTTAACCAACCTTTTATTTTATTTTGTATACAAAAATTAAAAATTAATATAAAAATGATTTTTTAAATTGAGATCCAAAACATGGTTTCTTTTATATTTATTAATTCAAAATTTAACTATCAATTACAATGCTAGTAGAACATATTGTATATTGGTAATAATACTTATTAATCATTTAGGTCTCATTTAATTGAATAAAAATATGAATAAAGTAAATTATAAAACTATTTAAATAAAAGGTCGTAATTTTATTCGTGTAGGTATCTCTAATTTTTATCATTTATATGATGTTATATTTTAAAATCTATATTTTGTATATTTAAATTTTATTTTTTAAGCATGTATTTTTACCAATTTATACGAGTAATTTGCCTAAACTTAAAACATTAATTATATTTAAAATGATCATGTATCTTTATTTTAAATATATCTATGTAGGTAGATGTATTTGTTTTTATAATTACACAGTTAATTATGAATTTACTCTGTGTATATAATATATGTATGCACATATACATATAATATACGTATATATAGTCGTTAAATATTTCATAAAACATTTTCCACTATCTCTGGAAATTATATAAGAAAACCACCAAAAAAATGTACAGACCGCATTAGCGGTTGTAAATAATGAATGAGAAAAAGCTCCCCACATCCCCTCCAATGTCTCCGGACCGTTATACCACTCAAAAGAAGCTACAAGAGCTAGAGCTAGAGAGCTGGGGCATCGTCACCTGTTGCACACAACGGCTGCTACATGGAGAGCGAGCTCCCCCAAAAATAACCAACCGACGAGAAAAATTCAATGAATACCAAATTGTTTTTGTTATCCAATTGCGTCGTGTGAATTCTCGCTGCCGGTCTTACTTCATTGATATTTAATTTAAACAAATTCGCGCTGTCTGTATGTGTACTGTTTTATTCCTCAATGTTATTTTTATGTACGATTAATTAATTCTCGTTGAATTATTCATTTGCTTATTTTAAGTTTGTTGATTGTTTTATATATTTTTAGTTACTCAAAAAATGATTTTAATACCTTTATGTATGTACTATGAGCTTCAGAAGTCGTCTGCGACCCTAAAAGTCGGAATCACTTACATTAAATTCAAAAATATTAAGACAAACATCATCGATTATCTTTTTATAGGGCGGAGCTTATATACATCATTTTAAATAAAAACACAAATATACGTCCATTTAATTTAAATACTAAAATTCGGAACATAAAATATTTATTGCCACAAAATTTACTTATACAATTTTCAATAGATTACATAATAATTTAATCGCACAAATATACGAGTATATGAGTACTTATTTATCTAGCAAAAAAACACCACTGAGCTGTTGGAAAAGGAACTATCCAGCCGACAACAATCTGCAATCATCATCATCATCATATCTAGCAAATGAGTTTCAAAATATCTGTCTTTGTTCGGTACATGGAGAAATGATTTAAATATTATAAAAATCAAATGGGAGAAGCCTACTAAGTTTGTGATAGTGAATTTGAATGAAAACTGATCGATCATATCTGCATGCGACTCTATGTCAAACTATTCTTTAAAATGAAATTGATAAATAAATATATCGTATTAATAGAAAGCAATAAAAAATCATTTACTTACCTTTTCTTTCATTGCTATCAATAATAAAAACATTCTAAATATCCATGAGAAGATGAAGTATTTATTTTCACTTAATTGCATATAATCAACAAGAGGTTTAATTTTGATTATTCTGTAAAGTAAATAAAAAAAATATTTCTTAAAAAATATACGTACAGTTGTATTTTTAATATATCTCATATATAATGAGGAAAACAAGTTTCTAAAATATATAGTTTCCCTACTAGTAGACACAAGTTTAAGGTTATGTTTATCTTTGCATGCGTTTGAACTGTCAAATTCTTTCACCTTTTTAAATGGAAACACCACACTCATACTATGAATATAAACAAAAAATAGTTATTTCAAACAATTTTATTTATATAAACATTTGATTGTTGGGTTGTATACCGCGTTGCACTTTATTGTCACTTGACGTTTCGACCAACAACTCGTGATCTTCTTCAGAAGTGAAGATGTTGGTCGAAACGTCAAGTGACAATAAAGTGCAACGCGGTATACAACCCAACAATCAAATGTTTATACAATTAAATAACCGCGAAAGTCTACGCTCAAAAATAATTTTATTTATAGTTTTATTTGACATGGAATAATTTTTTTTATCAAGTAAACAACTGTATGTAAAGGGGAAATATCATTTTTCAAAAATAACCAGGTCCCAAATTTATATGTGTTTTCTATACACTATTTTCGTGTCTTCAAAAAATTAATAAAACGATTAATGTCATTTACAAATACTTTTCTTTGGGTTTATTCACATTTTTTCAATCAATTACTACCATCAAATTTATACATGTATACATTAGTCGATATAAATGAAAGCATTAAATAAACAAATCATACTAGTAGAAACCATGAACAACAATAATACCAAAGCGTCTATTCTTTTCTAGTTTATTCATCTCGCAACGGCGGCAATGTTTCGCGGGAGCATTATATCACTGCGTGTAGCGGCGGTTATCTGTCGGCATGTCAGCGTCCATCACTGGGACTCCACCCCGAGACTGTGCCCCGCGCTCCTTTACCGCCAACGTTCCAGCATCGCGACGTCGTCAATGTATTCCACGCCATAGAGTTCTACTTCTTGATTGTTTTAATCAGTTATATATCTGTATAAAGTCATTTAGTTTGTTTTGTTTTGAGTTTTTGTTTATCTGTTTATAGTTTATGTTTCGATTGTATCCCCTTCTGTCTGTCTTTTTAATTTAAGCCGACCCTCTCTAAGAATTTATATATTTACTAGTAGTCCACTCAAATTAGAAATTTCCTATAGGGGATAAATGGAATTAATATTCACTTCAATTATTTTAGCGCCAATCGATGGTAAAAGATGCCCTTAATAAAATATGAAAAATGCAAAACTATGTAAGATATATAAAAAATGAATAGAATCAATTTTACAGATAAGAAAATTTCCTATAAGAATGGTACTCCGGTTTATACCTAAAACTAATAGTTCTGGAGTGAGAGTCAAAACTCGAGACCAAAAGTTTAGTTTTAGTTTTTTTTAAATGTCGCAATTTGCCTCGGCTTTCTATAAAATCTAATATTGGTATTCAACAGTTAAAAAAATTTCAAAAAATTCATGATTTAACTAGACACTACCGGAAAGTTACTCACGAGTTTAAAACTTATTTTTACTTGAAATTGTAGCTTTAGGGGCTGTACTAAAAATAATTTATTGTATTTTATTGCCTGTTTTGCATGTTAATTTTTTCATAATCTATTAATCGCTGAATAAATCAAAAATATTTGTTTTTGGAGATAATTTTATCCTCTATAAATTCAATCTCTTGATATTAAATCGTATCTGCAATCGTTTGCATGCAGTTTTTAAATAAAAACACAATGGCACCTTTAGTAAAATTAACATTATATTAAATCAAGATAGCAGTGTAGCATTTTAAATTGAATAATTTGCTATTAGTTCAGGAAACTTGTGCAAAAGTTCCAAATAATTCCAATAGTTCAGGGATTTTTCATGGATTTAGAGATAGTTGTGAGGAATATTTTCTGAAAAGTCCCCATTCCTAGGTGTTGAGCAAACTCTACAATCAGGGTTGAAAGAAACGATTTTGAGTGTTTATAAAAATCGGAATATCTCCGAAACGATAAATACTACACATTTGCAATTAGGCCCAAACGACGCAGAACTAAGTTCTTTATAGATACAGAGAACATTTTTTTAAATGTGGTCCCGTTAACTATGCTAAATTTGCAGTTAAACATTAAAAATATATATAATTCCATCTTGTACCACAAATATAACCTACTTTGCGTGCCCAAATTAAAAAAATATGATATTTTTGTCTGTGCGCAATTTAATTTCGCGTCATTTGAGCCTAATTGCAAATTTGTACTATGTACCATACAGGAGATATGTTTTTTTTAATTCCAAACTTAGAAAAATTGTTGGTTAAAACAGTAGTAGTCAGAGTAACGAACAATTTCATAAATAGTCCAGTAATTTTAGATATAAATGCACTCAATCTGGGAAAAAATAGCAGTTAGCTGAATTTTTGTATACACCTTCGTTACAGTGTTATAAATAACGTGTAAAAAGTCCCCAACGATATCGTGTCGGCGTTGCGAGATATTGAAGGTCTAACGTGACGAAAAATAGTTATTAACGAATATCTCGCTTCCTATTACTCGGAGGTCAATAAGGGTTATTATATAAATGGTGTGTTATAAAATTCTTAAGAAAAAAGGTTTTTTCTATTTTTAAAAAGAAACAACCGTTCTCGTGGTAGAGCGCGGAGAAAGTATGGCTATATATTTGCATACGGTATGTCGCACTCTATGGCAATTGACTATTTTCATATGACTATTTGTACGTGAAAACATTACAGGACAAAAATTAAAGAGTAGCAAATAATCTATAAGGTGTGTCATTCGGATATATTAAAAAAACATTTTTAATCAATTTTAATCACATTTAGTAGAACTACAAACATAGCGATTTATGAAAATTTACCATTCTTGTTCAATTTTGTGTTCAAAATCCACACCTAAGCTTTTTCAAAGTTATTTAATGGTTCTACTAAAATAAGCTTAGGACATATTGAGTAGAAAAGAGAGAAAAAATGTGTTAAATTGACCTGCATTTAACAATAGGTAGGTACGTCAAAAATTAAAAAATCGAAAAAAAAATTATTTTATTATAAAATGCACCCTTTTTAAAATTTTATGTGTACTTATGTTATAAATATGACTAAACAGTAAAATTATAAATATTTTTAGGCTACAAACAAGTTGTCCGTGCGATTCTTTTTTATAATATTATAATTTTAAAACATTCGATTTTAAATAATTTCACTTTGTAAAAACAAGTTTGTAAGTTCTTTAGTTAAGAATCTTAAGGAAACCTACCAAAACGTACCGTAAAAAAATCACTAAAAACCAAAACTAATAATATCGATATAACTTTTTGCTCTACACTTACAATTAGATACATAAAGGGATATTTGTGAAAATATTCATCTATGTATTAAAATAAAATAATGTAATAACATGTATAAGTATCATTTCATTTGAATGTGTTAATTAATAAATTAAGCTGTGTTTTTCTTCCCTGGGCTATAGTAACATTTTCAGGCTAAAATATGAATACTAAGGCCTTATCGGTTTTACAGGATTAAAATGTAAGGATTGGGGTTCTCACAGTAAGGTAATAAGAACATTAAATATTGTAGAATATGAAATAATTATGGTTCCATACTATTAATGAATTAGTTGCTCCTTTATTTGTATGCCTTTTGTTTATAAAATAGATGGATCTATTTTACCTGTCTTGTTACGATCCTATAAAAATTGATCCAAGTATATTGTTTGGCTACTGAAATTAACTATTTAATATAGTTAAATAAACACGCAAATATTTGCAGTGAATCGGTTAATTTTTCACAAATACCCGGACCGAAATTCCTCCCTAAACCGTTTCTAAAAATACATCATGTACTCTGTAATGTTGTTGAAGTAATACTTATAATAATACTCTATAATATATTTAATGGAATATGTTCATAATTTGAATTTTTTACATCAATACTGTAATAGGAACGTATCTGTTCTGGTATACAGTAATGTAGTAGTTAAAAAAAATAACCTTTTTTCCGTTACCACTGCATTAATTTTGATGTTTTTGGTTTTTATTATACGCGAAAATTTCTGATATTTGAATAAGATTCTACAAAAAAATTTCGAAATAGCATTAGGGTCAACTAAAATCGAAAAAAATGCAAAAAAATGTTTTTTAGTTAACTATATTTTTTTAAAGTCACAATGCTCCTTACGCTAGTACATAACTGATCTTAATAACCTTGATCTTATTTTATAGTAAATTATATTCTCTACAAAAAAAGTTATTTGCATCGTGTTCGTAGAGTGAATATTTTCAAAGAAAAACGCGAAAAACCGTGGAAAATTGTGCCACGTCCGCCATTTATTTACGATGGCAGCGATATCACCGCTTAGGTTAGTCACAATTAAAAAAATATATGTATATTATCTATGCAAAATTTAATTCTGCGTCATTTAAGGGTAATTGCAAATTGGTTTTATGTACCGTTCAGGTGCTATTTCAGTTTTTATAATCTCTTAAGCTGTTTCTTCCAACCATGATTGCAGGGTTGGCTCAACACTTAAGAATGGGGACTTTTACGAAAATACTCCTCTCAACTAGTTCTAAAACCCTGGAAAGTTTCATAACTATTGGAATTATTTAGTACTTTTGCACAGTATTTCTAAATTAATAGTATCAAGACTGAAATAAAATTGAAAATATTGTAAAAAAATTACATTTCGTTCACTATTTTTTCAAAAACCCAGCTCTCCTAACGTTAATATTTAACCGATCTCAATGTTCTTGATCTTATTTTAAAGAAAATTATATGCTCTACAAAAAAAGATATTTGCTATGTTTTCGTAGAACGTACGGTTTCAGATAAAAACGCGAAAAACTGTAGAAAAATGTGACCCATTCGCCATTTTTTTAAGATGGCGACGGTAGCATAACTCGGATCAACTTGAACATTTTGGAGAATAACCAGAGTCATTAGTAGAACATTTTTACCAAAAATCATTTTGGTCCGAATTAGTTTCGGATAGTTGTTTAAATTTATGTTTATTTGACTTGACTAATAATGTGTATAGCAAATTTAAATATCTTCTCCCAGGCAGGTAAATAAATTTTTCGGGGTAATTTTAAAACTTGGTTTTTGGACAGAAAGGTTCACTTAAATGACTAAACAAAAAATAATATTTTCTTTTCAAATGTACCTATGTAAGAACCTAAAGAGAGTACCTCCATTTTGTTTTTTTTTTAAATATTCGACATAATATGCATTTTTAAGTGTTTGTACTATAAAATACATAACATAATAAATTATATTCATTTAAATCATTCGATTTTAAACAATTTAGGTCCATGAAAAAAGTTTGTCAGTTCTTTAGTTCAAAAGATACAACCATATTAAGAAAGCACTTCATTAAAAAAAAAATACCAAAAACCAAAATTAAAATAAGTGTATCTTTTTTTGCTCAACACCTACATATGGGGATATTTCTGAAAAGATGCATCTAAGTACTGGGAACAATATGTATAAGTATCATTTCTATTGGAATTATTTAGAAGTTTATATGGAGCTGTGTTTTTGTTTCCTGAACTATATACCCAGTAATTAATCTAATATTAAAAAATATTCAAATGTACGTAAGAAATGCTAGACGGCAAGTTCTAACAATGTATTATTTTCGTCTTATTGTTAGCACAAATTAAAAAAATATTTATGAACATTATAACTCTTATTTCGTTATTGCTAATATGTCATTATTTATTATTATTTTTTCATCCGTTATAGAATAATGTATACGAGTATATTTTTAATAAAATTTAAGATCCTTCTAGTACACTACTTAAACGTATAACTCTATGAAAATGAACATACAACAGAGTTGCTCTCATTTTCATAATTCGGCCGTCTGTATTCTCCGTGGCCACTGCGAGACTGGATCGAACCGCCCCCGTACCCCTCCGGTCACCCCCCCGGGCTCCAGTGACACAATCCAGCCCGCCCCCTGGCTGATTGATGCCCCCCTGGCCTGGTTATTTATTTACGTTGTTTACTTTAATGTTTTATGTTATTTGTTTACAGTTTAATTAGGTTAAATCTTAAAACTTGCATTTTAAATATGTGTTAATCAATTCTGTTTGTATAGGTATAAAATTTTGTCCATATAAAAAGAGATTTTACAAATTTCCCATTATATTACCATAATCCAATTATTTGAGGATTTTATAAAAAATGATCTTTTCTAAGAATTTTTTCTGAAGCCACCAAAAAAATGATAGGTACTTTAAAAAATGATAATTGGAATAGAATAGTAAACCATTAATGTTTCACATATATTTATAAAAACATTTTTTTGTTCTATTGGAAATATAAATGGAACTATCTCAATCAAATAGGGTATAAAGATACCATCCCCTTTTCCTCGAACATACATTTTGTAACTTGGAAATATTGATTTTTTATCATTTCTTAACTATTGAGTTATTTGTACGGAGAATTTATATTATATATTGATACGTATGTATCTAATAAAGGAATTTGTACATAAATATATCAATAATAATTATAACATTAATTTTATAGAATTTTAAATGAGCTATATAAACATAAAATAATAATTTTCAATGCTTTTCTGTAGACAAAATAAGTCCTGGTGTAGAAAAAAGTATAAAGTACTATATTTATCTATATTGATGCGTTTAAATGTACCATAAATTACAGAACACTGTATAATGCATCCAGTGCTATCGTATATTCACCACAGTGTGTATTGGTTCATAAAAGCTTCATTTAAATCATAGCTCCGGAGCTTGTGTTGATATAAGAATACAAAATATAGTGTCTCTTTATTGTATAAATAAATCTTTCATTATTTTAATTCAATGTTATATATTTTTTGATTATTAATTTATTGTTAGATAAAATTAATCGATAGTTTCTTTTATAAAATATATGAATATTGTTTTTTTTTAGAAATTATTTAATCCTTATTGAGAGTAATTAGTCCATTATCCTTGTCTCACTGTTACAGTTAAACTCGGAAACTATATGTATATATATTTATATTATAGTACTTTAAATTGGGATAAAGGTCAATAAAAAAAAGTACTATATTACAAAAGAAGAGAATGGTCATTTTCTTAAACAATATATTTATATTATATATATTATTTTTCAATTCGAACAATTTTACTACTAATCGGTAACCGTATATTTTTAAGAAGATTCAAGAAATCATGTTTTAATATTTTATCAATTTTTCCTCATTGTTTTTTAAAAGTGACTTTAAAATGCCCAAACCTAAAATAACTTTGAATTTACTAGCATCAAGTCCAGCGAGCATATTGACTGTTATATTATAGATAATAATTAATCGTTTTTGTTTGTTCTGTGATTATTTACCCCTAAACAAGAGTTTTTCTACAGTACAAGGTGCTCTTCTAAGTTAGATCGTTTGGTAATCGAGTTGTATTATATATTTGTGGTTGCGTTAACAACCCTGTGTTGCATTGAATTTATCAACACTAAAGGCTTATTTGAGTGTCTCTTGTCAGCTCAGGCTTGCCTGACTGATCATTTCCTTCCTGCCTATTAAAGAAGCAAGCAGAACAACGTCTGGCGTTTCCTCGTCTTGAGCTTGTTGGAGGCTTTTGGTTGCCACCTTTGATACTGGTCGTTTCGACTTCCACGTTTACTTTCAAAATTATTAAACCAATTGAGTGGTGCGTGGAGCCGCAGAGCACTTCCTGACTGTGTCTTCTTTTAGGGGTGATAAAGCCTAGCAATGTCCAGACCGGCTGAGGGTCTTTGTGGGCCCAACCCTAGTTTGGTTGTCCGTGAAGAGAGTGACGATGACTAGTAACGCAACCAGACTTATATTGTAGCGACGTTCCCACGCTAAAATATTAGATTTCCAAAATTTTAATGTAAATATTTCATACACACATTTATTTTTAAGAAACAACTTTATTGCAGTTAGGCGACAAATTTCTTTAGTTGTTTACAATATTATAAAACTTTTAAATTTCGTAAGCCTGTTCATTTTGTTTTAAACACGTTCGATTTGGATATGGCGGTAAAGGTCCAATAAAGTTTAAGGTTTTAAACATATGCCAACCGGGGTTTTTCCAAACGCTCTGAATTTTTCCCCCTCTCTAAATATCTATCGCTATCCTTTTCTAACCGCTCTAAAACAGGATCTTTTCATTTTTCAAAATAAGACACTTGGTTTCAACTCCTGAAATAGTAAACATCTCGCCAGTCACTAAAATATGTTCAATATGTATGTATTTATAATAAATATATAAAGCCCGCTTATCAGACGGTGACCTGATAAAGGGGCTTTTTTATAGTACAAGTTATATACTGATAATATTATTTTTTGTATAACAATATATTTGTCACGTTAATGTTTTTGCAGAAATTTTATTTTTAAAAACTCCAGAAATTTTTCAAAGACCCAGTTTATTTAATATTGGTTAATTTTAATTTTTTTTAACAGAATTATTTTATTTTAAATATATAAACTCCGAATCCGAATCGTTATTTAAGTATTGTTTTAAATTTTCTTATATATAATTTATTAATTCGTTATCTATATTAAAATTTTTCGTAATACCTACTATTAATTTAAAAAGTAAGACCATGCTGCTGCATTGCATACGTATGTATAGATTGCTATGGATGTACATAGAATTTATTAACTTTCAACAGACTGGTTAAATTTTCTGTCAGACGTATATTTATGTTATACTTTTTCCATACCAAGTCCAGACATAAACTATACTGAATTAAATATATATTTTGCAGCTATCAGACAACGCTTTGTCCTTTCTCTACAAATGGCCAGTTTTATACATGTATATATATATATAGACAAAGATTTTAACAGAGGACCTTTGAAGCTGCTATACAAACTAGTTTTTATTCAAAAGATATGTAGGTTGGGTATGTAAATATACATTTTTATCCAATATTATCTAGATTGAATTTGTACCTACCTAAAGTGAATTATCAATTGGAAATCGTATCTTTTAGCTATCAAAGAGATATGTATTTTAAAATTAAATATTATTATTTTTAATCTTATATATTGAAAAACGTTTTTACCATTTATCAATATTTCTTCCTAGGACCGTTTTAAATTATTGTAAATGTTTTTGTTTCGATTCGTTTTTATTTGCAAAAAGCAGCTTTAGGCTATCAATCAGACATCTTTTTTTCATGGAGCCCACACTATATTGTAATATTGGTTAACACAAATTTGTTGTATGCTTTTCAAGACTATTTATAACGTGTGTATGTGATTGGTTTTCTAATAAATCATTATTATCCTTCAAAAATAAATTCTGAAAATATGTCTATTTTTCGGCACATCAAAATTTTTACTATTACACTAAACTGTTTTTCTATGAGACATTTTGTAATACAGACCTTAATTCAATGAAGTGTAAATTTATTTAAAATTCCATGGCAAAAAATACGAACCTAATCAATAAATAAAACGGCCAAGTACGTGTTGGGCACTCACATGATAGGGTTCCGTAGTCATTCTCACTACGATTTATAAAAAAGAGGTATTCTAAGATGTTACATAAGCTATTTTTGATATAATGTTCGTTTTAATTCAGTAAAAGTACTAATTAATAAAAACTACATTTTGAATTTTCTCAGATTTTTTTCTGATAACCACATTGAAAAGCAAATATATCGTGACTGAAGAGTTAAAATCAAAAGATCATTTGAAATACTGTGGGGGGGGACGTTCTGATAACGACTTGGAACGTAAATGTATCGTGACTGAAGAGTTAAAATAAAAAAATCCTAAAACATTTTTGTTGCATTTTAGGACACCTATCTACTCATTGGGATAATTTTGAATACACTTTTCAGTCTATTGGAAAGGATTCCAAAAAAAATTTTTTTTTTCAATCTCATCATTTCTGTTTTTGGATTATCAATCCACGTCCGTATACCAAATTTCATTTTAATCGGTATATTTATATAGACGGACGTACGGACAGAGCGAATCTATAAGGGTTCTAGTTTTCTACGGAACCTTAAAAATAATTGATTTAGTGTTTTTTATATAATTAATTGACCACCCAAAAATACAAGAAAAATATTTAATAACGGTCATAATAATATACATATCTACATTCTAAAATATTAATCGCATATTATATTCAATGCGAAAAAATAGTTTTCAATAGCATCGTATTATCTACTGCTACCTTTGACTTGTCACCAACTCAGAGCGCCGCTTCAGGGAACAACTCCGAAAGGCCATGAATTGTAGCGTCGCTCTAAAAGCGATCATAGATCATAACCACTGTAATGGTGCAATGAATCTTTCGCGTCCACACTGATCAAATTTAATCTTCAGGAACTCGGATGCTATTTGTTACGCTAAAGACGTTTACTGCTCACAGATATTCTTGCAAGATGGCCGGTGGACAACAAATCAAAAGCGGTGTCTTCTGCTGCGATATTTACAGTTATGACTTGTTTCGGTTGCTGAACGTACTATCTAACTGTTGTAATTAAAATACTTTTCTACGTGATTTATTTTTATACTTACTGGAGATGTATTTGTATGATATCTGTTAGCTTTGATTGGAAATTGAGAAATTCGTTCTGGTTGTCATGATTTATTTATTAAATTTAAAATAAAATATTCAAAATTATGAAGATATGCGTGAAAATTAAAAAAACTAAGCCTTACAAAAATACCTATTTATTTGTGTAGCCATTTTATTGTTGAATGATGATAGATACGTACTAATTATGAAATAAGACTATTACATTTTTTACATCTTGTAGTCTTCTTCTGAAAGCTCAAAACGTCTAGTAAAATCGTATACATATACCTATTTATTATCACTCGAGAACCACTTGTCCGATTTACATGTTTTTTATTTTTATTATAGATATGTTCTTTGTCAAGGTTTTACGGTTTTAGTATATATTTTATAACGTTAGGTAACATAAGGAAGAAGCAGTAATGATAATAGTAAATAAAGTCGGAAAAAAGTTTGCTGCCAGCGCGCTCTTTTGAAATACGCCGCCTAAACCGTTAAATATTGAACAATATAATGTAGTAAAGAACTACGAGGGTAGTCCCAAAAGTACCCGACCTAACAAAGAAAACACAAAAAAATTGCGAAAAAATATATTTATTTCTCTACATAGTCTCTTTTCAATTCGATACACTTTTCCCAGCGATGTTCAATAACTTCGATACATTGTTAATAGTGAGAATCGTCGAGCTCCTCAAAATAGACATCAACCGCAGACTACACTGAAAAAAATTACTGGGAACAGGTAAATATTAATTGTTCAAGTAAATAAAATATTTGTGCGGGAGCCAATAATTTTGTGATGTCACAGTCCGTTCTCTCCAAATTATACGGCTGGGTTTTTTCCCAAGTCGGTTAGAATTTGGTTGTCTTATACGTACCTATATACGTAGCAGAAGTACAGTTCCTTAGTGAGAAGTAACTTGCGTACTCTGGAGTCATTTTATCGAATATTTGTATTTTGTTGGTCCAAGATATATTGGCATCAAATAATTTATATTTGCATCAACATAAATTCTCATCCAAATTGATTGTTTAAATTAGTTGCATCGAATAGTTTTAATTTATCCAATTAAAAAAATATATATTTGCAGCACATAATTTGACTTGGAGTCAACTTATTAAATATTTCGCTCAAAAATATTTATTATTTGTATATAATGAATTATTAAAAAATTATTGTATTGAATAAAATAAGATTAATTTGTATCAATAAATTAAACTACATATTTGGATCAAATAGGTTCCTATAAATAACTGGATTATTGGACACAAGTCAATGAATTATTTAGTACAAGACTTTACTTGCTTTCAGTAAATATGACTCAAATAACTTGAATTATTTGTATCCATACATTTTTTTTCAGTGTATGTATAGATATGTAAAACATAAGAAAAGCAAACACAGTAAAATAAAAATAACATAAGCTTAATATTGAAAGAAAAAAACATCATCAATAAATACATATTTTATTTATTTAAAGTATTAAACTGTTTTTATGCAACTATCTACAATATATACAGTACTTTGAAATGTGATTTCGATTAAATATATCACCTTAAAAGCATAAAAACCAACCCAAAAAACAACATAATAATTCTTATCTATACAAACATATAATATTTTTTACTTTGAGCATGCTGAAATATCAATAAATCAGTTAAAAAATCAATAGGAGGTCATCAGAATGAAGCATATATAATCGCACAGAGGTTAGGAGGAACCAACCCCGTGTAGACTATTTATAGTGGGTGACATAGGGGTGGGTTGCAGTGAGGGTACATTACGGTGCTCCAGATATGTGGTCTCCGGCAATAAAGACAGTCATCTATACACCCCTGTACCGAGCCAATGAATTTAATATATGCGTAAAGGTCCTGTATCTCATATCAATGTGGACATTGGCCGGCAGTGGCGTGCATCAAAATGTAGTGGATTTTTATTATTTAAATATGTTTATTTAATAATTAAATATTAATTAAGGAGGATGTTCTAGTAATTATGAGTCAAGTGTAGAAAATGAATATAAGCATGAAAAAGTTTGAATTTGATGATTTGATTTCATGTTAGGCATTTTTTTAATTTGTAATACGTCTGATTATTAAAAAAATAATAATAAATGATAATCTCAATCATCACATTTGACTCTAGTACTCGTACCAAAGTGGTACTAACATAAATTTTTTCGTCAAAAATATTTTTAAATTTTTATTTACTATTCTTTCCAAATTACGCGCTCAACTCCTAACACAGTTCTACACCACACATGGATAATGTAGGTTTACACGTACCTATATACACATACAAGCAAATATCGAACAACGTTGCCAAACTTATAACGTTTATTGGATTTTAGTAATAATCATTTGTGATTCTGTTACCAAAAATGATTTATTTATGTGTTTATAATTTTGTTGATATGACGACAATTGTTTCCAAACTAGTAAAACTATTTTTCGAAAATTAAACTTGGTTAGAAAAGTATCTTTATAAATAAAATGACAATTTTAGAAACATAATATGTACATAACGACGTAGTAAAAATTAAATTTCAATATTATTAATCTATCATATAAAACCATAATTTGAATGTAATCTTGGATTTGTTTCATAGAAGAACCTTCTTTAATTGAAATTTGAAAATATTAATTCCTTTTTTATTTTCACAAATTCAAAATTAATTTATTTTCAAAAAGTAAAATTTAAATTTCTATGAAAAAATGTGTTATACAAAAATTATCCAAAACGTTCCATATAATAAAAAATTGGATGCCGTTCCTTTTTTACATAAAAAAACCCAGAAATATGTTTATTTTGATATAATTTTTTGATATTACATACAACTAGTCCTAAATAAATACCTAGTCCTATAATAATAAATAATGTATTTTTTTAAATCGTTCTGATTTTATAAAATAGGGTAAGTTTGTACACTAAAATATTTAATAATTTTTTAATCTAGCTATATGTCGTTTTATAGAATTTATGTCTATATATTTGTTTATTCTAGTTTTACACGAAAATTACTAAATCGATTTTTAAGACCCTAGGATTGGTTTAGGCTATAATAATATATAATAATTGAATTAAGTCAGACACGTATCATGAAAATAATTAAGTTGATAATTTTTATTATAATATACCTACTATAAATGTATATAAAAGATTTTATCTTAAATATATGATAGATTTTTATAACATTTTCTATCATTATAACGTAATAGTATTACAAGGAAATGCTAATCATGTTTTTTGTGTTAAACAAAAATAAACAGCATTTGTAAGCCGCTACTGGAAATGATTGCCATTTATCGAAATACAAATAGTAAGAAGAAAATATAATAGTCATAAATGGAAAAACGAAAAAAGAGACAGAACTGCTCTTACTGGTATTATATTAATAGAACAAGACAGCCAATGGTAAGTTAGAAGTCAAAGCTATACACTAATATATCGAATATGTATATACCTACTATTATATTCATGGTATCATATATTAGGTTAATATTAATCTTATTTAATATTGTAACTATAAAACATTATAATTATAAATACTTTCAGATTGCGTTTGCAAAATTTCATATACATCAAAAATATGTGATATACAAAAATAACATACATCTTGGTGAAAATAATCACAAAGGATATTTGGATATTTCCATCAAAATCATTATTTCTAAATTTTTCGGATTTACTATACTTTTTTATATTATATACTATATATATACCGTGTTGGAAAAAAAATTCTTCAAGAAAATAATGTTTGGTTTTGAGGGGGGAAATGGAACGGTAATTTTTTTTCGTGACCTTCAAGATAATTTGAAGGTAAACATAAAAAAACACGAAACTTTCATTGAAAAATTTTTGTACGACCTTAACTTTTCAATATAATATATCTAACAAAATAATTCAAGTTTTTGGGCTTTTAAGAACGTTTCGTTCAGAAACTATAAACGTTAGAGAAAAAATGAAAGATACAAAAAATATTTATTATGATCTAATAAAACTTTGAGAATTATTCAATATTTTCTTTTAACTTTATTTACTTAAATAGATTCTGAAACATTTTTTTCAAATATTTGATGATTCTGAGATAAAAATTTGTGTCACTTTATATGCCCCACCCGGTATATATTTCATACTCATATGGACTTATATTGATGTTTAAAAACTAAAATTACTTACTCCGTTTTCAACAGTCGAGAGTGAAAAAATTTTAAAATTATTTGCAAATATTGTGTAGGTGTTTACCTGATGCACAACACCGTAACTTGGTCCCATGGTTGATGTATGAATATCGGAATATTCGTATATAAAGTAGATTTCCATACCGGGCTTCGAACCGGGTATTGTTTCAACCACAGTAAATATCAAAAGTGTCGCATGAAAATGTTCTACACCTACATTAATATCCCACCCCGCTGGATTATATACATAAATTAACAATGTTTAAGGCCACCTTTCAATTAGATTATATTTAATGTTACGTTATTTATGGCAATATTTGAACACAAGTACTGCTTGTATTGACTAAACATGTATCACATTAGTGTAACAAATATTTGTGCTTCGTTAATGTAAGATTCTATCTCATAGTCAATGTTAAATTTTAATAATTATTAGTATCGTCTAAATTCGACGAATATTTTACCTGCCTTAACATACACACATGATTTTTTGTTTTTGCATATGCATAGGTATATATAATACTCCTATATAGTCAGCCGCCCATTTGAGCCTGTAAGAGGAACGGGAGACGTCAGAGTGAGATGCAGATAAGTAGCTTTTCTCCGAAATGCGCATGCGCGGCGTGGTACAATTTGAAATCAAGTTTTAGATTTCAATTCGCCTTTCAAATTATTAATCGGAAAATACGCTCGTAATGTTTCGGCATGGAATGGTGAACACCAGCATGCGCAGAAGGACGCGCGGCTACTTCTATGCGAGTGAGAAACGATTGTCTGCACTCTAGTGTTGTCTCTGAACTTCTCTCTCGGCTGACTATATAGGAGTATAACATATGTATATGTGCATATGGCACAGTACTTAACCAAACCTAACCTAACTTGCTTTTACAACAAACATTTCCAAATAAAAACACTGCAATTGAACGCGAATTGAAATCTCTAAACTATTTATTTTTGTCGCTTGGTGGCGTTAGGAGTATTGCTATGCTATTGAACGATGCGAGAGGAAATAAACAAACAGCCCCTCACACCCACACATTAATTTATTAATTTAATACACGGGCTTCAAATATCACTCAATACGCATCTGTACAATTTTTTTTAATTGATTAAATTACCATCAATATTTCTATATACATAGTATATGTAAATTTGTTATTTTAACAATACGGGCCTAAAACATCACTTTATACGTGTCTTTTTTTATTAATAACCACACACCATGCATCATTGTTAAATTACTACGTTAAAGTACAGGTAGACAAAAGTTTCATTGTATTTTTTTATTTTAATTAAATCTAAAATTAACAATTGATCAATTGTTAATTGTGATAAGTAATTCGCAATTACAAATAACTATATTATTAATCGTTAGATTCAAATAAGAAATGCAATTTATTTGTTAATTTTTATTTGATTTTACGATTGAATGCCCAACTCTGTTATGTATGATGTATGTATATATATTATATGTACAAAAATACCGATATGTCCGAAGCTTGATACGTTATTTTGAAATTTTATATAATTGTACTGTGAATTTCACAGTTTAAAAATTACAGGTGCGCCATTATGTAAAATAATATTTAACCTTGTAAAGCTTACATTGCAAATTATCATTAACAGAACTAGATTTATTCGAAATAAAAATATATGTAAAATTGTAATTTAATAAAAAATCTGAACTAATAAATTAAAATTGTAGTTTTATAAATAAATTTAATAGCCTGTATAAAACTTTATATTCGATTTTTAATTCATATTTAATAAAAAGTAAACTAAGAACGTCGAAATATAAACGATATAAGTACTATACTTTGTTTTTAATTAATTGTTTTTTCAAACAAATTGAATAATAATTACAAGCGAAATCATGGAAATACGAAATTAACTTTTTCTGTATTATTTATTATGGTGCACTAAACAGAACGTTTAGCCGGCTGGTTTATTTATAAACACTCACAATACATATTTTTCTCAAGGCCAAAAAACGCACGATAGCGGACTGCGTCGAAGCTAATTTCTAAGATGCCAAGGCTTTACTGTATAGGAAAATTTTAAATAAAATTAAACTAATTTAAAAATGTATTATTCTGTTAAATTTATTGTACAATATAGTTGATTTGATAACTTTTCACGACGATCTGTAAACATGATCGACGACATTTTCAATCGTACCTGTATCAAGAATTCTGTTGTTACAAATTATGGAATATATTTTACATTGAAAACAAAATAACTCACCTGTCTACGATATCCTATCTAGTGTTATTTTTTCTTACATCAAAACTCATTATTGTAACAAATAAAACTCAATCATTCACAAAGATTCCACGACATTTCTATGAATAATAAATAAAAGATATGAAACACAACTCCATTTTTTACATTTCCTTCAGTATAATTCAACTCCGGTGAATTTCATACTCTACCAGTTGACATTGTATACTATCGATAAAATTAATAGCAGCACTTTTTTCCTTCCGTTCGTCATCATTTTACAAAACTTACATCGTCTGCATACATACAGGGCTGGATTTGCAATACTGACCATTAATATTTTATTTTTATTAAAATTATTATCACAACTACAAAATCAAACTTATACCCTCGGAGAAAAATTTAGTCGATTTTTTAATAAAAATTACAGTTGCTGATTAAAAATTTCAATTTTGTATAAAAAAATACCAACCGTTTTAACATGTACAGTCAAGTCAGTAACTTTTACAATACGTAATTTTTACTATATTCGTAAATATTATTTATACGATTTATTCAACTAATTATTCTTAAGTTGAATTATTTGTTAAGTGCTATTCGATACATAAATTTTCATTAAGAGACAATACAATAATAACTACGATTATGTAGAATTAATTATATTAATAGTATATTTTTTATTGAGATAACGAATATCGTTCTCAAATTTAAATCTTTATTAATAGCCTGACGATGATTCTGTGAATCGAAAGCTTGCGATTATCTTTTCTTAAATTTTTGATGTTTAGACAAACAAGTTTGTTTTTATTTAAAGTATACATATACATGTATGTATTTAATTTCAGATCCCCAACAACCAATGCATTTATATACACAGTGAGGAGAGATTGTGGTGTGATTGTGAGTTTGTGAGACAGAAATGAGTCCATACTGTTCATTGCTGATTAAAGATGGGTAGACTTGTCTCAACAAATGTTTTATTTTTTTATTTATAATATAACGTAAGAATTTTTACGATGCAGCATAGTAAAATTTTCAGCAGATCCTTTACAATCTATATTATCATTAATATGGAAGAATTACAAAATTGTCTCCCGTTTTAAGAACACTGAATCAAATGGTAATATTTCTTTAAAAATTGAGTGATTGTTATGAAATATTTTTCTCCGTGTAAATATATTAAAAATTTATAAATAAAAATATTTATTTGGGTTTAACAGTTTATTATTTATTAGAAAATAGATTATCTCCCCTCTCCGTAAATTTTATTGATCTGATCTTAATAATAGGGGTAAAGAAAATGATATTCTCTCTATATTAGAATAAAAAGATGTGATTTTTATTAAAAGTACTTACACCAAACGTTTGTATTTCATCGAAATATATGAACGATTATTGTGAATTATTTATTTAGTTTTATTAATTCATAATCGGTTCATACGAAACGAGACGAGAGTAAACTTAGTGAGTCCCTTTTCTTCTTCGAATCATAACTTTCAGACTCGATTTCAATCGGTTTAATCTTCAATTTCGTCTTGAACATTGGTGTGTGAACACAACTAGTATCCACCTATTTGTAAAAAATAATTTGACTTCTTAAATTAAAATGGGATTTTTTCAAAAAAAGAGCTAATAATTTAGATCAAAATGTCGGGGAATAATCTTGTAGCTCGTTATTTAACGATTTACTTCTAGTCCCATGTTAATAGGATTTATTCTAGTTTCCGCAAACTCTTTAAAGTGTAAAAATACTGCGACTTTTAGAACAAATATGGCCGCCACGCGATGATAAAAAATAATAAAATTAAAATAATGGCCATTTCGATCAACCAACATGTTAAGATGATAACACACAAAAAATCATTTTTTTAGAATGATCAAGCAAGCATTTAATTTAATTCTGGGCCAATTGATATGAATTGACCCTTTAGTAACTAATTGTAAGTAAATCCAAGCCTATTATGTGCTATATAAAATACACGATTAGTACTGAGATAAAAATTATCAGCAAATGCATATACCCTGTGAAACAATAACTAGGTACGTACTATTTAAAACCACCCCTGGTTTCCGTATCGCTACAGAGTGAGACAGAAGAGTGCGCGCGCTTTTGTCGTCACCTCAATATATAGTATTTTGAATAATGCACAATCATGGTTCCTTATCACGAGGTTCGTAAATAACGAATATATAGAAATTACAAGCCTTCTATCTTTTTCAGGCAGACGCTGCTGCTGCAGGAAGAACATGCATAACTTATGGTTTTTGAATCTACCGTTTCTACGCAGACACAATAGTGATTCGGGCGGCTTTTGATATATGAGCCGGGTAAGTGTTGCTTTTTGATTTCGTTTTTGTGTAATTCACTTTCAGGATAACATGGAATTTAATGTCCGCTCTATTTCAAACATATTTATATTCTAGTGTGTACCTATATATACTTCCAGTGTATGTCTGTGCTTCGTGTATATGTAGGGGAAGGGAATTACATATGGATATGAATTTAAGCTATTTGTATTTAAAAATCTATGGTAGTGTATTATTATTTACTTATATTTCGTGTTATTTTTTCTTAAAGTTGATTATAAAATTTTAAGGGCTTACATAATAATATGTCAAATTCTTAATAAAACAATTTATAATTTTTGTTATTTTTGATTTTTTTTACATACCAATTATAATTAGTATTTTAGTAATACAAAAATATATAAACATCAAAATCCTATGGACCATTTTCATATTTGCTCATATCAATATTAGGACCGTTTTTTGGCCCAATGTTTCTGATACTGTGTAACATTTGAAATCGGCTCAGTAATAATTCAATTCATTAATTCTCTGTAAGTACATATTTAATGTCATTTCTCAGTGCCCTAATCAGTAGCGCACCCAAGGGAAGGGTTAAGGGGTTACTTCCCCCTCTTGAATTTATGAATATACATTATTTAACTTAACAATTGTGATACATAAAAAATAAAAATTACATATAACTATAAAAAAATCGGTTCAGTAATTTTCGAGTTTAGTCGGAATAAACAACTAAGCAGATTGTACATTGACTAAAAAAAATTATATTCTACAGACAGTCTTCATATCTATATATTAATACGTAAACATCGAAAATTGTCTTATTTTATATCGTATAAATCGTATGTTTATTTATTTCCCCTCGAATCGTTCAACAGCATAGCAATACTCCTAACGCCATCAAGCGGCAAAAACAAATATATTTGGGTTTCTGTCAAACGTAGAGAATGCGTATAGAGATTTCAATTCACGTTTAATTTCAGTGTTTTTATTTGGAAATTTTTGTTGTAAAAGCAGGTAGGTTAGGTTAGGTACTGTGTCATAGATGTGCACACAAAAATCATGTGTGTATATTACAGTTAAGGCAGGTAAAATAAAAAATGTTCGTGAAAAATATTGAACTTATATAAGTCAGACGATAAGAACATTATTAACATGTATGAAATTATAAAATAACAGAGACAGCTTTATTTATTATTCATTTTAAATGAAATATAAATTAAATACGTTGATAACAAAACAAGTTTAAATAGAAATCTATCTCGGTAATAAATAAAACCCATAAAACAATTTTACAAATTCTCGTTCGGTCGAAGAGAAAACTCTCTCGGCACAACAGAAAATCTCAGCGAATTAAAACAAAATCTACGGGAAAACAAAAGACACGTCGTGAATCACTCACACACTCGGAAAAAATACAACTGCACACATATACATACATACATACGACAAAATATGAATTCACAAAATTCGAAATGATTTGTGCTTTTTCGCGTCAGATGCTTTGGTCCCGCCGCCGAGTGTTTCGGATCGTCCCTTCAGCGGGTGTTGGAAGTGCAATTTACAGATAAACCGGGAGGGGCTATGATTTACGTCTGAAAGCTTGATAAACTCATATTCCTTGCTTGAGTGAGTAATATCTGCATAAAACCTTGAATAGGATTACAAATGTTCATAAATTGTGTGTGCTATAATTCAGTCAAGACGACGAAACCGACGTGGGGCGGGTGTGTGTGCGGATGGATGTGTATGTGTGTGTTCGGGGGATGAAGTGTTGTTATATGGGAATTCCTGGAAGAACTTCACACTGTTATCCATGGTCAGAGTTGCTACATGTTTCATATGTGTGAATAACGCGTTAGAATTAATGTATGTATGTGTTATATGTGTAAAGAACATAATACATACTTATACTTATCGAAAGTCAATTATTTATTATATTATTTATAAATAGGTTAATTCTTAATACATACATATATAAAGCTCAACGTGTCTCTGTCTATCTGTCTGTCCGTTAGTGCGCTTATAACTCGAGAACTACTTATCCGATTTACGCGTTTTTTTTTAATTCATAGGTATGTTCTCTGGCCAAGTTATAGGATATATTTTGTTACGTTAGGTAACATAAGGAATAAGCAGTGACAATAATAGTAAATCAAGTCGGAAAAAGTTTGCCGCCAGCTCACTCTTTTGCAATACCTACGTTGAACAAAATAATGTAGTAAAGAATTGTGTGTAATCAATAGATCTAAAATAAAGTCTGGGATACCATATACGAGTATCTAACTTTTATATTTAAGCCACAATGACTGCTTTTATGTTATAAAGAAAATTAAAAATATTTGAGTCCCTTGGCTCGGCCGTTGTCTTTTGATCGTCAATTATTTATTATTAACTTTCAAATATAAACAAAACAAATTTTGTTTTTGTACTTTTTGTTTGGATTTGTTAACTACTATATAAATAATAACTAATTATTATTTAATTATTTTAATATATTAATTAATTCCACAGTCCACGCAAGCATAGTCGCGGGCACAGCTAGTTAAATATAAAACAATATTACCTATATTAAAAGACAAAACGATCAATTTATCAAAATAACATCGAAAAATCATTTCTCAATTTATCGGAAAATATATATATTTTAAACAGTACTTACTACGCTAATTAAAAAAAAAGAAATTTTGTGATTACCTCGCCTCCACCCTAACAAAAATATTTTTTGTGGATTTTTAAATAACTGCAGTGATTTTATTTGATTTGTCTATAAAAATTGTCACTAAATATTATATTGAGTTATTCTAAAGAACGGAAAACTCTACTGATTTTATCAAACTTTTATTTTGTTAGTAAGATAAAAATAAATATCTGTAAAATTACTACAATAACATTTTTTAAATTCCTTATATTTGACAGTGGTATAAATTATAACTCAAATGAACATAAAAAAAATTGAATGTCTATTGTTTATAAATTCAAGAAATGATATTACTTTGAAACAATTTTTAATTACTACTCATCTCGTAAAAATAATCGGCACCACCTCGCATTGTTCCAATTAATACAAAGAACCTAAGATCTGTTCAACGATCCGTGGCCATCATACGAACAAAGAATCTATAGATGATTTACCGACTTTTTCAATTGGTCTTTCTAAGTGAGTAATATTAAACCTTTATGAAAACATATACCTAAACATAAATATATAGTTACACTCCTTCATTTGTTTTAAATATTGTAACATATTATCATGCCAAATTTTTTTTGGGTATTGCAAAGATGGAAGCAATGTGATCATTTTTGAAAGTAGAAAAAAATGTATTCCTCCGATTTCAAAATTTCAGCTTGATCTTGCCTTCAGGTCAAGATAAGGACTTTTTTTTCGTGTCTGACTCCTAAATCTTTCCCACACGCATAACTCATGAAATACTGAACCGATATTAATGAAACTTGGTTTGTTGATTGACTAGTAGATGGTTTAATATTAAAATCAAGAAAAATGTGTGTTATAAAAAGTAAGGTCACTGACAATAACATTAAATTTGACAAATATAATGTTAAACATTCTGTTTAACACAAGGGTTAAACAAAAAAATAGATTAAGAAAATAATAATCAAACACGTTTTAAGAAAAAGTTTAAGTTAATATTATCAAAATACTTTATCGGCGTTTATTAAAATTCTTCGATAACACAGCTACACAAAAAAAAGTACGGAGCCAAAAAAGGACGTATATAGCATTGTAGTATTAGTCGAGCATAGTCGAAATCCAAATATTTAGAATTTTCTGCTTACCAGTTTTTTAAATTTGAGCTTGAATTTTGGGCTTAGGTTAAATTTTTCCAAAAAAAGTGTGCGATATCAAAAAAGTGACCTATATATCATTGTAGTATTGGTTGAGCACAGTCGAAATCCAAATTTTTGGAATTTTCCGCTTACCAGTTTTTTTTATTTGAACTTGAATTTTGGGCTCAGGTTGAATTTTTTCAAGTTGGCTAAATCCAAAATTCAAACTCAAATTACAAAAAAAAAAATGGTAAGCAGAAAATTCCAAAAATTTGATTTCGACCGATACTACGATGCTAGGTCGCTTTTTTGGCTCTGCATTTTTTTCTGTAGCTGTGTAATTAACTCCCTTTGGTGAATTTAGCACGAGGAACCACTGTAAATTCACTTAATGGAAGATGCTATTTGACACGCGTTAATTTTTTTCTACTAAATAATAACAGCATGAAGATATATGATGGATAAAAGTCAGTTTTAATCAATATTATAATAATATATTCTTACATACAGCTTATAATATCGTATTTACTATATTTATCGCTACCCGCCCATGTTTTTACCGAACACAAGACTTTAGAATAGATCATGGACATGGGGCATGATTTGTGACGAGACAGTGTATCCCCACCCCCCGCGACCGCCCCGCGAGCCGTTTCTGTTAATCTATGTTTTAATTGCTACTTCCAGATAATGTAGCCGATTGGAAACCCATCCGCGTTGAATGATAGATGGCACCACAGTGTCAGTTATGTATTGGCCTCGCTATGGGCGCGGATCCTCAACAAATCGAATCTACGTTTATTAATTGTCTGTCTTACGAAGGTATTTAAAAGTTTGTGTGCATATTTGTTATTGTATGTATTTTGATTTATACAGTGTTAGTTGTTTAGATTAAAATTAATTTCTCAAGTGTTTTCAGCATTTACATGAACCGATATTAATGAAACTTGGTTGGATGGTTGAGTCTGGTTTGAGGATGGTCCTATTTCAAAATCATCAAAATTGTGTGTAAGGAGGAGGGGTAATATCCCAAAATATTTATTTTTTCAAGATATCTCAAGAACGACACATGTTTCGAGAAAATTGTATAGAATCTTTTTTGTAGAACATTCAATTTCCTATATAATATAAGTCTACAAAGATTTATTTCAATTTGATTTAAAAAATCGTGTTTTTTTTCACTGATATTTATTAAGATATATTAAATATCATTTTGACGTTTGCATAAATTTAAATTTAGATTGAAATTGTCAAAAAATTAAAAATTTACGAAAAAATAATCAGATGCGTCTTAAAAAAAATTTCAAACTAATATTTTTTAGTAAAATTGTATAAAAATTAAATGGTTAACCAATGCCAAGCAATTTATCTGAACACTTTATCGGTTTTTATTAAAATTGTTCAGTAATAATTAACTACCTTTGGTAAATTTAGCACAAGGAAGGACTGTGCATTTATTTGACAGATGTTTTTTTCTAAGATTGGGAAAGGATTCGCCGAAAAAACCTTATAGTTCCAAGGGTTCCGTGAGACGATATAGTTTGAAGACCACTGATCTAACCATACTTACTAATGGTTTGTTAATATCTTAATAATATATACTTCACTATTTCTCCAATTCATTATCTTTATTTTAAAATCTAAAACCCACACTTATATTTAAAAAAATATTTTAAAAACGTATTTATTATTTTACATTTGGTAAGTTTCAAATAAATTATCAGAAACCGTTTGATTACCACTGTCATATATAATATAAAACAATTCCTCAAACTGTTATAAATCGTACATCTATATGTTTATAGTAACATATACACACATATATATACATATATATAAATAAATGTAAGCGGCATATACCTGGAGGTGTAATATATTATTTTACGATTTTATTTATTAAAGTCCGCTGGTATCCGACATGACCACGCCCATTTTGCATCCATCCATCTTTGACTTTACGGAGATCTATAATTAAGTCGTGTTATAACTCTCTTCATACAAATGTTGCGCATCGCAAGTCCGTCTCTACATGTAGTTATAGGTGTACATGTGCATGGAAAAGTTTGACGCGGATTTATGGGACACGCGGAATGACATTAATGAATGATTTATCCATTTGTGCTAACTTATAAAATGTAGATCGGTTGGAAACATGTGCGACAACCATCTCTTTTATGATTTATACACGTTCTTTCGTCAGTGTGTGTGTATGTGTGTGATTGTTTTGTTTTGTCGGCGATTGTTTGTGTAAATGGTTCAAGTGTTCCAATTCTTGTAAAGTTATTGAACATCGATTTAAACTTCGTCATGTGAATATGTCGAGTGAAAAATTAATATGCATGGATTTATTTAAATGTTCAGAATGTTTGTGTTTCTATGTAACTTATTGTCAACATTATTTTTCTCAACTGAATAAGATTTTCTTGGATTCCTTATTGTGCTGTACTCTTACTTCTGAAAAATATCACTAAGTAAGTTTTTATCGAAACGTCAAATATATTTTCCTATGAATTAAAGTCATTTTACTTTTGGATTTTTCAACCGAAGGTCACGTTTCATTGAAATTTGAGCTGGTCTTGTCTAACATAAGTCTTCACTCATACATGTAACTGAGACTGAAAAGTAACCCAGATGAAGATTTTGTCGTTCTTGTGCAAATTCTCATTTTTTATGTAAAAAGAAACATATTTTTTTACATCCAAGTTAGGGTGTGTAACTCAAAAACGAAGAGTGATAGACAAATTCTAAATACATCGTTCAATTCTACACAAAAAATGCCTTAAGAAAAAAAAAACAAAATGAATGTATCAACTTTGGAAAAAAAATATAGCGAATAATAGAAAATCTCAATTTTTCATCTTTATTATATAGTTACTGAGATCCTTTACGTTGGAAAAGTTATCTTTGAAGATAAGCCATGGCTTATACCCAGAATTTTAAAATTATTCCATATAAAATCATTTACGTTTTTTATGGAATACAATAACTTTCATAAATTTTGAAGATAAGCCAAGATTTGTACCCAGAAACTTAAAAATTCTTGATTAACTAATTATATAAAGTATGATATAATCTGATTAACATCTTTAAATACTTATAGTTGATTTATTAAACATTAAAAGAATTATTGAAATGCCAGTTTTCTATGAATTGCAGCTATATTTATAACAACAATCTGCGAATGGCATTTTTACGAGTCGAGGAGGGCCGCTGCAGTGCCGCGGAGGTCGGGCGCTCCATCGTGAACAGCCCAGCCTCTTCAATCGAATCATTCTTTATTAATGGCACCGCCGACTCATATTTTGTATTCCGTAATAAATATTAAACATACGTCACAATCGCGAGGCCTGCCTAGAATGACGTTATGAAGAAAGATTTGCTATATGATGTAACGACGCCGGATACAGCCTGTGCTCAGATTTAGTAAGACATAATGGTTTAGTTTATTATAGTTGTATGCCTTAAGAATCCATGGATGTTCTCCTGTTGCAATGGCATTTATAACATATCGATTGGATTATTTTATTCTCATTTTTATTATTTATTTAAATTATCAAATAAGGTTATGTATATACAATATACATATGTATGTTGTATATAATTATTGTAAATTATGAAAATTGTATTTTATTATTTTATAATAACAGATATTAATTAACTAATGGAATTTGATAAAAGTTAATATTATTGATGTTAATATTTATGAAGTTTTATAATGTTATTATAATTTAACGAAATAAATTATGGAATAAAGTAAATTTCATCAAAATATAAGTATAGAGAACCAGTAGTGGAATAGAGGGGGGAAATTGGTTCGCCCCGGACTCCGGGTGCTAATGGGCAAGGAAAAGGTAATTTTTTTGGTAGGTTTTATATAATAAAAAAATTGTGTGAATACAGAAGAGTAGTTGATTTCAAATTGTGTTCAATCAAACCAGTTTTCTGAAAACGGTGGAGATATATAATAAAAATTACAATAAATGCATTTTTACGCAATAGTTGAAAAACTATTTTTCCAATCTCAGACTATAGATAGATATTTCATATTTTTAAATAAATATATACTCTACATATTTGTTTTTTTGACCGAATTTACCCTTTTACAAATTTAGTCATGGAGCGTCTATATAGATAAATTTTATTCCAATGTTAACACAACAAAAAAGAATATAGTACAAATTACCCTCCTACTACAAATAAGCAGTTACAAACACCACAATATTTTATAAAGACATCAAGTCTTTGTAAAAAAGTAGTTGGTAAAGTGGACATTCCCAAGCAGGGTAAAACGTCTGGTATTTAGCACTTCTTCACAGCACTGCAGGTTGCGGCATAACCGTGTGGGCGCCTCACAACTGGTATTTATCGTATTTATAAAAGAACTTTAATCATTTATATTATTGCTGTGAATACCATTTCACTACATCAATGTCAGCCAGATAAAATTTATATCGATGTTTACCTAGATTCAAGATTGATAAAATCTGTCAAGCAATACTCGCCTCAGAGGTATGCATATACATCTACTTTATGTTAACATTATTTATATTTGAAGATGATGCACACGTTATTGTGTATATTTTATTTCTTCCGAACAGGTGTCAGGATATTTTACATATGTACTTATATAAGGATATTCAGTGGAGTTATTAAATAAATAAAATATATGATAGGTTTATATGACATATCGTGTTCTACAAGTAGATCTATAAATCTGAAGACTACGCAAATTATATAGAATGCATTTATTATTTCCTATATACAGTGTATTCCAAGTTGATTAAGACATAGGAAATTTAACATGGGGGCAATTAGAAGTGTTGTAGTAACCTTTGGTCAAATTTAACGATGTGTAATTGGTGCATTTTGAAATGCCACCACAAAATTTAATAAAATACTAATTAGTATTTTGTTTTCAAATTTATATCTGCCAAAAAATATTATTATAATTTTATCTAGGATGTTTACTTTAATTTCATTAATGTATTTTATTCTTTATTAGTTGAAAACAAAATACTGTTGATTAATTTAAAATTTATCAGTTAGTTTCGAGGCGGCATTTCAAAATGCACCAATGACACATCGTTAAATATGACCAAAGTTTACTACAACATTTCTAATTGTCCCCATGTTAAATTTCCTATGTCTTAATCAAATTGGAATACACTGTATAGGAAACTAACAGTTTCTAATAATGGCCAAATGATTAAAAATGTTTTAAATATTTTGTAGACTCAACCGTTGCAAAACGTATTTTGTCACGGACCTTAAAAAAAGAACGAAACCCTAACCATATTTATATTTACCCCCCTCCCCCCATCAATTTTAATAATGATACATGAATAAAACAAACAATTTTTTAATGATATCTATAAGTATATTGAAGCGAAGTTAACCCTTTTTATATCACGAATACAAAAAACAACACCAAAAAAATGGGTGTGACTGTGTCGGGATGCACAATCGAGAAATTGAAGTGAATACGTGAAAGTTGGGGTAAATAAAACCCAGATTAATGGGTTGATATATCTTCATATATTTTTTGTTACACAGAAACGTTTGAATATTTGTAAAATGGACATAAAATATTGTCGTAAACTTAATCTAAATAAAGAAATAAACATATAACTTATATTCTATAGTATAGTTATTTCTTATGATTAATACGAACATAAAAACAATAAATCGTGGAAATACCATATTTACATTTTATTTTTTTATTCAATTTAAAAAACTTTAATCAAAAAATTAATAAAGTTACTGCGTAGATAATATATTTTAATACATTGTTATTTTTTTAGAATTCAATTAATTAATATTTAATTTAAAAAACTTAAAAACGATAGGTCATAGAGAATATATTCTTATATACTGTTATTTTTTATCAATTCAATTAATTATAAGCGCAATTGCGGAAATACAAAATTAAATTTTTTGTTGTTTTTTTTTATAATATTAAAATTATCACTCATTAAAACTGGTTAAATGTTCTGATTTGTACTTGTACTACGTAGATCTAATCGAGATCTATAATTTGAGACCAAAACCCGCGTGGTAGCTGCTCTGCGTGTCGAGATATACTGATTTTAAATTTACGCTAACGCGCAAAACTGATCTCTGTGCGTTACATCAAGTTTCTGAAATGCCACCCTGAAACACTAGCGTTATTCACGTCAAAAAACGCTACTGTTGGCAATCTATGTATGTAAATATATATTTTAGTAAACAGAACCTACAGTAGGAACAAAGTAGAATAATAGTAAAATTAATGTTACTATCATTATTATGATATGATATTATATTATTATATTATATAGGTATATAACAAATATAATATTTTGTAAAAATACAAAATTGAAATCTATATCGTAGCGTCTAACTCAGATATAATTTCAATAACTAATACAATTCTTTTATTTTTAAAAGTATGTATATACCGGGTGTTCCACTATGTTTTACGCTTAAAGTATTGATGATAGAGTTTTATGATAAAAAATTTACTATATATGTATATATATCGACCCTAAAGAAATTCAGGAAAATATTTTCAACCTCATAAAACTACCCCTTGGGGGGGTAGTTTGAGGGGTACATGCCCGTTTGACATCAAAATCAAATGGAACGGTATATCCAAAATTAGATAATTTTAAAGATCATAAAAAAGTAAGAAACTTTTGTAAAAAAAAAATTTTTCATGCATTCAATTGTTTAGAAAATATGGCGACTTGTTCCCAAATTTTAAGGTTTTACTAAAAGTGCTCTAGTTTCGTTAAATATTAATGAAGTTTTATTTAAAAATTGTTATTTGAAAGTAGAAATAACGAACTTTTTAATGATATAGATTATTTGAGATTTGGATAATTTAAAGTGTCATACGCGGCATATCAAATATTCAAAATTTTAAATGGGGATAATTCAAAAATTTTAAATGGAATGATATATCAATTAGTACTTTATCTTAAAAAATCTATTTAAATTAACAACTTTTGTTAAGAAAATTTAAAATTTATTTTAAAATTATATATATTTTTTTAAATTAAAATTTTCTTAACAAAAGTTGTCTGGAACACCCGGTAGATGATAGTAGAAAAATGTAAAAAATAATTATACCTACCACGTAACAAAACCAAATAAACGAAACGAATTATTAATAATCATTTACTCCTCTTAATTTTAATTTATATTTTATTGTGACTTTACATCAAACTCCGTTCAATTAACTTTGATTACTTTCTCTGGCAAACCAGTCCTGTATAAATTATTGTCTTGCCGCAATCTTATAATTAAGCAATCCATCAATTTATGATTTTAAATCGATACTCTGACCTCAAACCAATTATCAAGAGTTTAATGTCCTACTGTACCTATTGGAATCGAAATTAGTTCCATTTAATATTACTTTGATTAAAAATGTGAGTTTCAATTAATCTCTATACGCACAATTATAATAAACTAATTTTAATCGAAATCCATTGAAAATACAATATCTATAATATTAATATTGAATTAAGTTTTATAAAAAAAATTCAATAATTATAATAAATTCTTGGAATATTTTTTTAATCTTCCTTTTGGAGTTTTTTGAAGTGAAACTTCTTTAGTGAGACTAATGAATTGGCATGACCTCGACAGATTTTAAAATTCGGTACAAGATGAAACGCTAAGGAGAGTGTGCTTTGCATATGTGTGAGTAGATGTATAAGAGAAAGATGGATGAATACTAAATACGTACAAGTCACTTTACATCGCTTATGCGTGAGAGAGAGATGAGTAAATGTATAAGAGGAAGACGGATGAATAGCGCATGCGTACAAGTAACTTTATGTTGGTTATGTATAAGATAGAAATGAGTAAATGTGTAAGAGAACAACGCGTTATCACCACTTTTTTTATTAAGTTCACTTTAAATTAGTTTCATTTCACATTCTGTTTTATATAATATCATATTCGAAATAATATTTGAAAAAATTATGGAAAGATAAAATTAAAATCTTCATAGATTTTATGATTGAATTACGATATTATCTCATGTAGCAATATTTATAAATAAATAAGCATAGGTATTTATTATAAAGTAAACTTTATAAATTGTTGTCATTTACAACTATGTAATGCATATTTTCTTGTACTTATTTACATATATATGACTAAATTAAATTTGTATAATATAGTGATATTGATTCTTCGTAAAATATTTAAAAAATCATTTTGTCTTGTTAATGCTCACAACAAATTTTCAGTTTATTGATGTTGTGAGCAATATATTTCATAAATTAACTTTTCGCATCGCTTATTTAAATAAAAAATAAAATTACAAGACATGTATATGAATAACAAAGATAATATTTAAATAACATAACAAAATAATTCTTGTAATTTTTACTCACTCTAAGCGATATCTGTCAGAGTAAATAGTTGTGATTATGAATGGGACACCTCAACATGTGACAATGTATTTTTTAACTTTATGCATTTCGTTGGTAGTAATATATACAAATGAGAGAGATGGATATTACTGGACAAACAAATGACATAAGTACATTGGTAAATATTATGTAGTAAATAATCACCGTTGTATCTTATTTAAGAGGGATACTGTACTCATGATACGATACGTCCATTATTTTTTTGTACTTATTACTTATTATATTTAAAATTAATTTCTCTCAAAGAAAGTGACAATTAGTTAATCTAGCCTTTACTAGTTTCAATAAAGAAGAAAAGTTTTTAAATGTGTATGTTTGTTTGTTAACACTAATCTTAGTAAGTACTAAACCGATTTTAATGTTTCTTATGTTTTTCTAAGGTAATAAGTAGTAAAGAATAAAGTTAAATAAACCGGAGAAAAATTTCATCGAAAAAAGTATTTGATATATTCCTTTCACCCAATCTTAATTGTACTTAATTATTCCAGTAGTCTTCAAGCTTGAAAAGCATGAGAGCTACTTTTGAAATTGTAATGATTTTATTAGCTATTATTTATTTAAAGCATTTTTATTATTTCATGTACTTATTGAATATAACTATTACAAAAAAAACATTCGATTTCCAGGAAAAATATTTTTGAAATACCTCGCGGTCGACAGTTTAACGACCGCTGCTTTACTTAATACATAAATATAATTTAGTAAGAATTTATTCAACTGTATAAAATTTTAATTGTTTTGTATAAATAATAATTAGAGATTGGAAAAATAGTTTTTCAACTATTGCGTAAAAATACATTTATTGTAATTTTTGTTACATACATATCTCCACCGTTTTCAGAAAACTGGTTTGATTGAACAAGATTTAAAATCAACTATTTGCAACTACCTTTCCAACTATTTAAAAACTATTTGTAACACTTTTTACTCTTCGTTTGCACTAATTATTATCAAATCGTAAAAAAACTATTTACCAACTATTTTCCGAAAAAAAATCAACTAGTAACTATTTCATTGAAAATAACAACTATTTTTCCAATCTCTAATAATAACATAAGTCAATGATCCCACCTATCTTTTAAAATTTGATTGTTCGTGGGATCCTGCTGAGCCGGTATATTCTTTTCCACTACAACATATGTATGTATGTATGGGTGTTTGCATTACGACTGTGAATGTGCATTTATAAATACACATACATGTACAAACATATAAACTGTGCACTGGGGTGCGTTATAAATCTTGAAGACGTTTAACGCCCTGAAATGTCCTAAAAGTGAGATGGGAAAACTGCAGTCCGCGGTCCACATCCTGCTTCTAATTGTTTGTTTAAGCCCCTTGCACTAATTTATACATGTGTATAATAAGATAAGTATGTTGACTCGGTGATTAATTATATTTAATTTTGTATTACTACTTGATTTAGAAAGAAATGTATACAAATCAAATAAAAATATGTCATTGTTATTTCGTAAAAGTAACGGTAATTCCTTTAAAATAAAAAACAGATAAATTAGTTATATTATTGCTTCCTCGCAATATCGAAGATACGAGAAACTTTGTGATCGTTTTAAAATGAGAAAAAAAATTATTCTCCGATTTCAAAATTTTATCTTTATCTTCCCGTTCGTATATTAAAAATATACGAAAAAAACCAGGCGCGTATTAAGAAAAATTTCGAATTAATATTTTTTAATAAAATTCTATGAAAATTAAATGGCAGGCAGTTTATTTGAATACTTTAACGGTTTTTATTTAAATTGATCAATAATTAACTACCTTTGATGAATTTAGCACGAGGAAGCATTGTGCATTTACTAGGCAGATGTTTTTTTTATCTTTAATATAGTTAATATACAGAGTGAGTATGAAGTAAGGAATATTGATTGTACATCGAACTTAATTAATGAAAAAATATTGTTTTTTACAAATTATTTACTACAGTTTGGTTTATTTTTTAATGTGCTGTCATACACTGAAAGAAATATCGTTCATTAATATTATGAAACGTATTCAACAACCATGAATATATAGTAATAGAGAAGAAATACTTCATTTAAAGTAAAAATTCATTAAAAGTAAAAAAGTAATGAATTTTTACTTTAATATAAAGTATTTCTTCATTATTACTATGAATTCATGGTTGTTGAATGCGTTTCATAATATTAATGAACGATATTTCTTTCAGTGTACTTCAGAAAAATGACATAATTGATCAATTTTTCAAATAACACCCAGTTCTTGCTTTAATTGATGTACCTACATAAATTATGTGTAAACATATCATATATTTGCACAATAAAATTTTTATTTGCTTAAATGTATTACTTTATGCAACTATTTGCTATTAAAAAACAGATCGACTAGTAAGGGAACCTATTCAAATTTTGTATATAGTTAGAGGAGGTCATGGTAAATCAAATTTGTATATAATACACAATTCACAAAAAATATTTTTACTTTTCTATCGCCACATTATCGTATTTCGAAAAATATATACTTAATTTTTTTATTATGTTAGCGATAAGAAAAGTATTGACTATAATTGAAATGTGACCAATTTAAAAGGATATTTACATTTCAAGACCTCTAGAAATCAGTAAAGATATTTTTAGCGCAAGTTAGTCTAGAAATTGGCCGGTTAAAAATTATCATTTGGTACGTTTGTTTCTTATGCATAAGTCCGATGAAAAATTACTTTATGTGATTTCAATCCAGCTTCAAATCAAAACATTTTAATTTTGACATTAAACCAATACATTTTGTGATAAAAATTGAAAGAGCTTGTCAACCTGAAAATAAACATATACGTCGGTCGGTCATATCTTTAAATATAATGTCACATAAAAAATTATATATAGCCATGTTATTTTTGAGGCTATAGTATTAATAATGTTCCTTACTTTTTGTTCATCCTGTGATGAATGAATATGAATTGAACAAACAAAATAATCTTTTCAGTTTAGTTAAAATTTGAAGACAGAGTTTATAATTTAATGATGTTAAGTGATCTATTATAGCTGTCGAATCTTGTAGATAAATAAAACACATATACACCCCTGCACATACACACACACACACGCACTTACACGTTCCACACACACGTATAAATGCGTGTGAGAACCGGCGCGTTGTTGTTGAGGTGATTTATAAGAGAGAGGAATTAAAAATGGTTTATTGTATGCATAATTTTTCGAGAATTATTATCTACTGTTTGTTTCCACTTTCGGTGTGATATTTCCATATTTGTATGTTTTATTCTGAACAAAATGACGGATGATTTAAATTTCATATTGTATTATATAATGACTTCATAGTTGTAAACATACATTTGTTCTGGTCCCATGACAGCTGAATTTTTACTGTAATATGGAGACGACAAATTTTTTTGTTTGATGCTGAATAGAGATTTATAATGTTGTTATTGTTAGCAATGATAGTTTTGTTTTTTAATTAGATTTATTTAAAAGTGTAAAATAGCTTTTCAACGTTCATTTGAGATTGTTAATTGTTTTTTATTATTGTAATGAGTGTAAACTTTCACAGGGAAATGTTGGCCGACATAATAACCAAACTGACGCGGCTTATGCCCAGAAATCAAGATTCATTTCATGTCATTCGTTTTATAAAACGTCGACTTTGTTTTCTTTTGATTTATAATGCATACTGTAACTTCATATATGAAGGCCTCAACTTTTTAAATTATCGATAGATAGAGGGGTTACGGAAAGGTGTTAAAACTAATCAGATGTCATTATCAAATGAATGCAGTTATTGAAAAATAAAAATTGGGTTGAAAAAACGAGAGTCTGTAATTTTATTCGGGCTATGGTAGAAACAAGTACGTACGCGTTAAAATAAAAAAACCTACTTTTACTCTCGAAAAGTGCTTCTTTTCGAGAGGAAAATTAAAACTTATGCGTTATACGTTTTAAAATAATTTTTTGTGTTATTTTTAACAGAATTATCAATTATGTCGTCATATTTTTCATCAATAAAATAAATTGATTTACAAAAATTTTATTTATACCCATTAAAAACTGCAGACTTTCTTCTTTTCAACGTTATTTTTGTTTTTTCAATAACAGCATCCGTTTGAAAATGACAGCTGATTAGTTTCAACAATTTCCTGTGGGACACCTGTATAAAAACTTGTATCAATATTTGTTTATATTACCTGTAGATTTATAATTTCAACTCAATTACTAAAAAATAGATCCCGTATGGATTTTTACTCGAAATGTAGATAATATGCAAAAAATAGTTAGCATCTCTGATCTATACATATTTATAATACTTTTTTCATATCATTCATTGCATTACTTATAGTCTAGGCTAAAAATTACCTAAAATAGGAATTTTTATATACAGTTTTGCTACTCACAGGATTTGTTACAAATGTGGTTTAGAATAATACCCTAAGTTTGCTCCGATTTTGCTTATTTATTATTTTATTTATTTTTGCTTATCTTCATGAGTTACCTGTTTTTACAGCCATTTTTTTAGCGTACCGAAACGGATAAACAAATGAACTTTTTTAATTTTACAAAATGTAGATTGTAAAAAAATTTATAGCGAATAACTCTTATTTGAAACTTTTTTTTGTATAATACTTATTTAGACTGCTATTTAGCAAAATTTTGCAATTGAACCATGGTTTACCCATGACACGAACAACCAAAATCGGAGCAAACTTAGGGTATTATTCTAAACCACATTTGTAACAAATCCTGTGAGTGGCAAAACTGTGTCTCCTAAAACCTGTTTTAGCCTCCACAGCCTGGATTATTATACTTACTTTGGGTTGCACAAAGCAAAATTAATCACAATTAGTTAATCAGTTGTTTTAAAACCATTATTATGTCAATTTTAAAAAACAATCACGATTATGATATATTTTATAAGATAAAAAATAATCATATTTAGTGAATTGTTCATTTACAAATTGAGATTAAGTTTAGAGTTAACATTAATCATGGTTTGAAAACAACTGATTAACTAATTGTGGTTAATTTTGCTTTATGCAACCCGAGGTTAAGGTCTAATAGGAGTATTCATTGATTATTAAAAATATATTCAATTTTACAAAATATCGTACTATGATAAAATAACATGACGAAAAACCTGTTTTAGCCTCCACAACCTGGATTATTATACTTAAGGTCTAATAGGATTGATTGTTAAAAAAATATTCAATTTTACAAAATATCGTACTATGATAAAGTAACGTGAAGTTGATTTTTGAATTTCAACAACCCTGTCTCTTCTTTTATATATACTCGACGTACCTAATCATATCGACTCTGTTTGTTATTCACATACACACACACACACATATACAAATTATTCTGTTGCTATGAACCGAAACCAGCGGCAGCCACCACCATTTTATAGACAACTCCATCGTTCGCATCACCATAAATCAGACTGGAAAAAGGCATAAAAGCATTTCTCCGTATCGCAACATTCTCTTTCTTTCTTTCTCTCTGACACATACATATCGTTGATTTATAAATATGACTGCGAAGTATAATAATACGGAGCCCCCTACATACACTGAAGGTATAATTGAAAATTGATTTACGCGGTCCGAACTGTCAGATAATGTAAAGACGAAAGAAGCGGGTACGCGCTAACTGCAGACGGTTGTTGATATATGAAACCGCTGTCTCTACTGTCTACCTCTCTCTCTTTCGCTTACACACTCTCACAGGGTTGTGTCTTGCTAATTTTGCGTCCGGGGCTTAAGGCGTATCAATATTTATTGTTAATATGCCAATATACATAAATACACATGTATTAATATTGACGCGTATGATAATATATATCACACGTAAATAATAACATTTGTTTGTCATCTAACGCATGACGTTGGACGAAGAACTAAAAATGATGTTGGTTACAAATTACAAACTAAAAAAAAAAATACTTGAAATGTTTCGTACATCAAAAATTTTAAATTCTATATTCAAACAATTATCAATTTACATTACGCCACTGCATTACAAAATATGTAATTCATTTATAAGAGAATCGAAATATTGTTTAGGTAAACAATACGTATGAACCAGGTAGATGTAAATTTTTCTTCTATTATAATATTATAATTTTCATCTATAATCTATATGTACAATGTACATAGTATAGGTATCTTTTGAATTTATTAAGTACCTATATTATATAAAGGTTCAAACAAAATTTTAGTGAACTATTGAAATTAGTTGTTTCTTTCTGCAAACTGCAAGTACCTATATATGTGATTATGACAAAAAATGTAAATAGGTATTGTTTCTTTAATAAACATCTTAAAATTGTAAATATACAAACTAATAATAATATTCTATTTCAGAAGTAATGAGTTTGATATGTTCAATAAATGATCCCATCCTGATCCATTGTATTAAAAATAAACGTTTGTGCCTATTATAACTATAATGGTATAATATGAATTACCAAACAATTTTAATTATTTATTAATGAATAATGCGAGTGGAGAAATAAATATTACAGGAGTTTATTGTTTAAATACTGTATTAACAGTTTTCAGTTAACGTAGAAAATTCAAGTTTGCATTGATTAGTTGCCATTATTGTAAAATCTATTTTTTTTACAATAAATAATATATACAAACGAGGGTGGCAGCCGAAGGCTGAGACCCGAGTAAATTTGAGTATCTAAATATGGTGCGATTTGGGGTTGGGGTGCAAAATGTCAAGGAACAAAGCCCCTAGTTATTAAATATTATTAATTGTTTTTGCCTTTGATATTACTTCTACCCCTTCACCATATTTTTTTATTAAATTATACATATCTTCGTTTAATAAAATTTATATAAAATAAAATTTTATGTTCGAAATGTAACTAACATAAGTTGGTTTCACTCCTTAATTCAAGTATAAATTTTAATAATTCAAATTATAATATAAGTACCTATCTATTTTAAACAATATACATATACAATATACATTTTCATAAAAACCAAAAATATTTATATAGGTACATACATTTACTTACTAATAAATAAATTTTAATACTTATATGTCTTTTTGTCATCTGAATGGTTCTAATTATTAAAATATTTTTATGCCTCTAACATAAATGCGCCCGGAGCTAGCATCCCTGCTTTCACACGTCTCTGATTCTATCCGTCTCACTCGCACGGTTGTGTTTTGGTCTTTGTCACTCCTGTCATCACCATCAAACCATCTCTTGCGCTTTATACACTTAAGGGTAACTCTCTCGCGTGGTAGAAGTTTACACCCGATGTCGATATTATTTTAGCTCATTTTCATAATTTTCATCCAAAACTTTTTGACTTGGTATTGTTTATTTATACATTGTTTGTGTATATAACCTGAACTGGAGGCATTTTTATTTATTTTTTAAGTTATTCTACTTTATTCTTGCACTGAATTTGTAAACTTTTTTTTATAATTTATTTTTGATTTGTTATAATAAGATCCGTTATTCATATGAAACTTATTGTGTTGTTTATTTGTTAATTGTTTACGTTAAGTTATTCAACTGTTAAACGGCCTTATTGTTAGTAGTTTTAACTTCTGGAAGACTTGTATTTTATAAATATCCTCGGTATAATGACAGAAATTAAAATAAGGAAATATGAAAAATTAACATATTTAATATATTTTCACTTCCATGTTTATATAAACTATTATATAATTTTAATTTTGAATGTGTAAAATTTCAAGAGAAATTGCTAAAACAGTCTTATTATTTGAAACTTTAAGAATAATATCATTATTTTTAAATTACAGAAATCAAAAGCCATAAATACTAAAGTGTACTTTAGTATACATATCTATGGATAGGTCGGGAAGAAAAAATTAGGACCATATTAGAAAGAACTCCATATCCATTTCGCACCAAAATCAATAAGTTTGGATTCATCATTGTGACAAATATTTTGCAAAAAAATCGGTACAATTTTATAGAAGTTATCGCAAAAAAAAACTACACCCAGGCATAAACACGCACAGCCGTATTTTTTATGTTTCGAAGGTATAGTTCCCTTAATGATGATAACTAACAACATTTTATTACTCTTATTTCAACAATTTATAACTCTTAGCATGCTCCTTTTAAATAATGTTTAATGACTAGTGTTGCAATGATCTTACAATTAGCTATTTTTTAAAGTCATAATATGAAATTATTTTCATCAAAAACTCAAACTTGAAATTCGCCACCTTTGTGATTTTGTGCCATATAGAGGCCTTTACAGTTATTTCATATGGCTCTATCTGTTATTATATTTCAAAAACTATTGAATTTATTAAAACATACATACATAACACGATAAAACCTACACAACTTAAAATTACAAAGAAGAAAAATTTAATAAAAATTTCAACGATCTCAAAAACTATACCCGCTCATGCACGAGATGTGTATTACCTATGTATATATACATATAAGAATCGTCATATCATCAACAAATAACAAAAGAAATGAACAAAGATAGCGTGTTTTGCATCATTCTCGCTCACAATTACCGAGTTGGCAGTGCAAATGTGAATGCGGATTACAAGTTATGTGTTGACTTTTCTGGGGAGAAAATGAAATCGTCATTATTAAATGGTGTGGCGCCAGCAGTGACTCTGAATCATGAAAACTGCGACTTTTTCATGCAGTTGTTTTAAACGTTCTTTTACACAAAATATATGTTTTTTAAAACAAATATTAACGAATTAACAGCTTCGGTATATTAAGTTATAATGATAATGTAACGCGTTTCATAAACTAGCTAGACTGTAAGTTTATTTATCCTATTGCGGGCTATCTATTCAAGATTTTAAATATATTTGAACTTTCTGTCTAGATGTCCTAATTAATAATTAATGTTCAGTCTTATGTATTATTAAAATTTCTTAGACAGCGGTAGATAGATATTGTTTAGATGTTATTTTGATTAAACATTGTGTTAAATTTTCTCGTATAATCTATTGCAGTGGTCTTCAAAAAGATAGTCAAATTTCACTGGCTTGGTTATACATTTTGACGTGCCACATGCCTTGGTATAAAAAAATATTTTTTTACCTAGCTTTAGCTACTTACCACCCTCCCTGAGAAATTATCTTTTCAAAAAATGTGTAAATCTTTTACTAGAGGGTATCATTTTACATTTTCAGTAAAAATTTCAAGTTTCTAGCTTATAAGCTTACGAGATATTTTTTTTTGACTGAAAAGGACGGACGACAAAGTGAGATTAATAGAGTTTCTTCGGAATCCTAAAAAGGCCACATTTATTTACCATATTGTTCATGACATTATAATATTATATATAAGGCGTTTATTTTGAAAGTGGCCTAAGTCCATTTTTCACTTCTTTTTTGTTGACTGTAGTAACGTGTAGAATTAGAAGTAATCTATCATAAAAAACAATTTTTGGTTAAATATATTCAAAGGAAATAACATTTTTGAATACATTAATTTTCACACTAAATCAATGAGGCACATTGATATCTTACACGTATATTTTTAATTTTATTGAAACGCAAACTCTTAAATATCTCAGATTAGACATAAATGGACTTAGGCCACTTTCAAAATAAACGCCTCATATTTATAACTAAATTGGGGCATACCGTTTGACAAGCACTATTGTATTTAATATATGAATCTATATTAATTAATCTTTTTTAAATCAATATTTTATAATTATTGAAAAAATACTATAATTAACTTATTAAAAGTTAATATTTTATCTTTATTTAAAGTTAAAACTATTAAATAAATTAACACACATTTTATTTGTATTGTATGAATCTACTGATTACTAATATAATGACTAACAATAAGTAGATGATTCTGAAAAGAAATAACCACAAATTTGTTAACCCCTGATCTTGTTATAAAATAATATACATACCTCCCAAAGACATTTATTATGAAAATTATAGATAGAATATAAAACCTAATACAAAACAGATATGTGTAATATAAATATCGTCGAAGCAATATCTATCTGAAGACTGTGAAAAGCGACAAATAATATTTACCAAATGTCCTTATTATGTTGGCAGTTGTTCGACGCTGATCGAAACTAGAAAAGTACAAAATATACTTATCGCGTCACTTTTGTCAATACCGACGCAAGGCTATAAAAGGCACTCGCGTCTTATAAGAATGACGAAACTTTTGTTCCAATTCGCGACAAGTTTTGTTTCGCGACAGACGGAACACTCCTCAATCCAACCCCCTTACATCCCCTTTTATGTCGCATGCCCACTTTCCACCCATCGCTACCTAAAAAGTATCACCACTACCGTGTCAATCGGACGGTTTTTCCGGTCAATGCATTTTTGTTACGAGTATGTATTTGATGGTAGGTGCAATCAAGCTAACATGCATTACTCTGTTTTATTGATAGCTAAAGAAAGAAGTTTCATTTTAAGGTTATTGGCCTAGCACCTCTTTAGTTGTGAAAATATCCATATTTTTTTCAATAAAAAAAATTTTTGATCTCGAAAAATTTAGTTTTTAATTTATATGCAAAACACATCCTACATTAAATGGAATTTTATACTTTGTTAATAATTAAAAGTAAAAAATTTAGATATAATAAAGTATAAATTTTTACTCACAATGAGCCAAGAAATCAGCTCCTAAAATATCTGTATCCCAAACCAGTCAGTCCTGTATATTTGTTATTTCTAACGTCACTATACTTTATATATAAATATTACATATCTTATAGTATGTGTACAGAAACAATCGAACAAAGTTAAAATTGGCCAACACAACACACAGTTGAGCAGTGCAGCCAAGTGTCACTTCCGGTCTCATCTTCCACTTTGCAGCAGCAGTAGCGTCGACCACCACCACAATAGTGTGATGGTCCAGCCAGATGCTGTCATATTGTTTTGATGTCTGTTTCAAGTTATTGCAAGACAGATTTCGTCACACGGCGAACCTTTTGATCAATAAGTGTTTGTGTCTTATTGGATCACCACCACCCACATCTGCCCGTTATATAATACACGTCACACACAAGTTTATATAATATATGTGATATCTTTCGAAGTTTTGGTCTATAAGAAGGTAAACTTTCAATTAAACGCATATAAATATTATAATTTGGATTCAATATAATTTTTAATTTATTTAGGTAACTTATATTAATTCTAAACAGTCTTGGCCGCTTTAAGTGCAAGGTATACTGTTTTTTTATTTTTATTAATGGGCTTATTTTTTCAAAATTTTCACTCGATCTTTCTTTTTGTAAACGGTTTATGTTTAATACTAAATCGATTATAAAATTTCATAACTGTATCAATGGGTTGTCAAAATATTAAATAACAATTAATTTTAGACAAAATATTTGAGAGTTTGTAGCTCTCTTGCGAAGAATTTGAAATATTTTTCTCGATCATCTGTTCAAGTTTTATACCACCTGATATGACCCTGTATAATTGAACAGTTCAATGTCCATAATATAATGACATTTTTGTTAATATATTATTATAAAAATATATACTTATTTTTTGAGGTCAATTAATGTTATAGTTACAATCATACTTTTGCTGCACAAAATGTTAAAAAAAAAACACATTTGTGTTATGAAATGATTGTTTCCATTAAAATTTTTGGTAATAAAATGTTGTTATATCATAATTATTGTATTTATGTTTGATTTTTTAAACAAAAATAATGTATATTATTTATGAATTTCTTAGTAGAAAGCAGTAATAAAATTTAAAAATTCCAGAAAATCCGGCCGGTATTTATTAGTTCCGGCCGGAACCGGAACCGGAATAAAATCGTGAATTATGGCCGGAATTCCGGTACACCTCTATAATGAATTCGTTACTGGAGATTGGTTATTACAATATGCCGAAAACAAATTTTATAAATAATATTTAGTACCTTTTCGATATTTTTTTTTCACTACGAGAGAATCCTTGCCTTGTTTATGGAGGTTTTCTTTTAACTATAATAAAATTAGACTCAAATACTTTTATTATAATTAAAAAAAAAACATAAACAAAGCAAGGATTTTCTCGTAGTGAAAAAAAAATATTTTAAAATCCAATTTTGAAGCAAAAAAACAGTTATTATGAAATATATAAAATATAGCCTTTCAAATCATTTTATAAATTATATTCACAGAACATTTACGAGTTTTCTGGAATACTAATGTTTAAAACCACTGATATAATAAGTCATGTTTCGTACTCATAGTATTAAATAGGTATTCAAAAATAATTATGTCATTTTTATTAAAAAAATGTTAACTAAAAACTTTCGTAATCATCAAACATAAAACTAAACAAACATTCCAAGACATGTCATATTATTGACAATTCAAATCTCCCACCCACATAATCGACAAAAACACCGAACAATTATTCGAAATAGCAAACACACTGGACCTCGTATACATATATTCTATTAAATCTTATTGTTAGTCATAAATGCCATAATATCTAACAATAAAACGATTTCATGCAAAAAGGGCCATAATTTAACTATTTTAATTTCTTAACTCTTTGATCTGTGCACATAAAACTTGTTTATGCTCGTATTTACTTTAAGACAACGAATCATGCGCCCTGCTGAGCAGAAAAAATGAACACAACTCTTTCTGAGCGTTTGTCTGCTCTTTGTTTGTGGCTGCAAATTTTAATTATGGCATGACTCGTTGAACATCTCATCGCAATAGTAAAAAAACACACACAAATAAATATTTAAAACTTCTAGAGCAGTGTAATCTCATTCTTAGCGCACTTACAGCGTATGCTTTACGGGAAACTAATCAAAAGAACTAATTGTAGCGAAACAAACGTACCGGATTACTCTTTTTAAATAATTCTGTGTATGCATTTTAATTTTCACAGCAAATGTTTCTTTGTTTTTTACTATTTTTAGTTTTTGTTTATCAATGCTGAATGTGTTTAATTTAAGACTTGAGGACTGTAACCCCTAATAGTGTTGCTATATAATCAATTTGTAATTGTAGGTACGTACATACTCGTACATACATGATGTCCCGTAAACATACTGACAAACTTTCAAAAGTTTTCGAGGATATTAAAATTTTCTTTTGTTAATAAACCCATGTCCCCAAAATAGCTGTTTAGCAGTAGAGCAAAAGGACGGACCCTGCACAAATGCAATGGATTTAACATTTTAGTTGAAACATTTAGTAACTTAAAGAAATGAAAGTCCAAAATATGTTGATTGAAAGTTGCAATGGGTGTAATCTACGAACATCCATAATTTCTGTTCCAAAAGGCACCCAAACATTCTATGTTTATGTTTATCTTCTAAATGATCAACTTTTAGAGAAATTTCCAAAGGAAGAATTTTTTTTTAAATCAGCCAGACAATAATAATAATAAATTAATATTTTTAGAATTTTTTTAACATTTATTAACTTTATAAAAAGAAGTGCCCAAACAAAAAACTGAAAAACGTCACCAAATGTTCTAAAAAAATGTTTGTATTCATTGAACAATTGGAAGCACTTTTTATCCACTGCAAATTTTTCTAAAAGTTGGCCCTTTAGGAGATAAAAATAAAAATAAATATAAACATAAAATTATGTATTGAACATAAAATGTTTCGATGCCCTCTGGAGCAGGTCATGGATTTTTGTAGATTGCGCCCTCTACAACTTTTGATCATCGCACATTGAACTATCATTTCCATAACAAATTTCAACTAAAAGGCAAAATTCATTTCTTTTGTGTGGGGTCCTTTCTTTTGCCCTACTGCTAAAACAGCTCTTTTGTTTATTAACAAAAAGCGATTGTTTTAATGTCCTCGACAACTCCTGAAAGTTTGTCGGTATGTTTACGGGACACTCTGTATATATACTATGTATTCGACTAAATATAGACTGTGTTATGCACTAATTAATCAGTCCATAGAACTAATTTCGAGGTATCAACGTTTTTGATACGAGCACGCAAATAAAAATACATTTATGATTTTGTTACAATTATTTTTATTGAAAAAAAAGTAATTTGGCGTTTTCTTGGTTAATAATCTAAAAAAATATTTTTTTTATAATCATTCATTCTCTCCTCAATTTGATAAATTATAGTTTGAGTAAGACTCTGATTTTAAATTTGGATTTAAAATGTTTAAATACTCCATAAGAGAGAAAACTTTTTTTTATAGTATTAGAAAGGTTTCAAATGATTCTCTAGAAACGAGACTCGATTAAATATTTTACAATCAGACTCTCTTATTTTAAAAAATGTAATTTAAATGTTTATCAGAGAATTACATCCGATATTACAACTGACAATCACGCTATATAAACATTTATTCCGGTCTCTTAAAAAAATATTAAGCCAGTCTCTTATGTAGCCTTAGTTCTCCTACTGTAAAATAGTATATTAAATACTAGTTATAATTATTACAACTGGTAAACATCTTTGTTTACCGTACAATCCCATCATCAAAATAAGATAAATTACTATAAATATATTCATAATTCATGAAACTAGACTGTCTGTATTCCTATATCTATATATAGACTTTCTTTATAGAGAGAACTAAATAACATTACAAAAACAGCCCAACAAATCATAATTTCTTAATATCATGTTACTTTTAATACCACACTACGTACATATAAATTAAAGTTAAACAATATAAAAACATGGCAGTAGACATTCGTTAGTATCCTTATCACTCGGGCGAGTTTCTTGGGCGAAATGAGAATTTACAGCAATGTTTGTATGCATATTTAATTATTCTCCGCCCTGCTGCTGTGCGGGGCCGTAATCCCCGCAGCAAATTTAAGATTCCGGCCGTCCGTCAGAGGCGATAATGGACGCGGATGGCGTCATTAGGCGCACCTGAAAAGTTTATGTTCACATAATTCTCCGTCGGCAGCGAAATTGGCTTATATTTAGTGCGTGGACTTCTTTTACAATCAAGATTTATAATGCGCGCGTAATGAAGGCCACCGCGTGTACTTGTACCAAACAAACAGGGGTGTGAAATACATACATAAATATATACAAACTTATATAAATATACACTGTACATATTAAATTGTTTATGTATTACAATTGTATTACAATGTTTCCACCTATTCTCAGTACGTAATATCTATAGTCTAATAGAGAAGAGCGAAGAAAAAAAATCTGTGCATTTATTATTTATGAGGTCTCTTAAAGTATGACTGTCCTGGACCCCATATTATCACACAAAGACCCTGATTATATCTATAAACTAGTACGTACATATATCAGAAGATAGATTTATATGCAATGTTAAGTTTTAAGTAGTGTCTTTTATACTTATATTACTTATATTATTACATGTTTCAGACATTCTTTATTATTTTGGATTTTTAACAGAGCTTGTGTCTGTTAAAAAATAGACGTGAATAATATAAAAACTCACATTTGATAAAATTTAAAGTTTAAAAAAATAGGAAAAATCGATGTAGGTATTTCAAACGTCACGTCTGTTCACACCCCCTCCACCTCATCACATATCATCACGTTAGACAATTGTCTCCCTCCCTCTTTTTTGTGTACGTATTTTATCGACGACTCCCTATCTGCGCACAAAAACATGTGTTTTAACATACTATACTCCAACATATTTTTTTTTATTAATTACTTTTTTGCCCAATTAATTCTTTTTTCCAAATACCAACCGAAAAAACAAAATTTTCAATAAATACAACTTGTGACTTAAACCGTCCTTATTAATACCGGGCGTTATAACATCCTTCATTTTCCAGCTTTTCCAGATAACATATGTTTTTTATTATTTTTCCTGGCAAACTACATGCATACAAGATACATATATACAAAAATTACAATAATCAGAGATAAACGATTGTTTCAGTAACAAGCGGGTTAATTAACAGCCCTGGTATGTTATACTTCACGATTCCTGAGTGAGTTTTATAAACGGCTGGCGTTAAATATTAAACAACACTAGGTACGTAAAGTGATAAGTGAGTGTGTATTGTTATGCATGCCTAAGTAACCAACGTGCGCCGCCTTTGCTGACGGTGCCTCACCTTACCCCCTACAACCCTACAACAGTACCTCGACCGCCACTGATAGTGAAATTTACTAAGGATACTGTTGATTTTTTTCATGATTTATTTTGTGAGTTTTTAATATCGAAAACGCTGACCGAGGTCAAATTTGTTCACATGGGTAAGCTATTTTTTTAATTTGAAAGCGATTAAGGTTTTGGAATTTTTATACAATATATAATTTGTCGACGTAGTGTAGATTTTTGTAATGTTTAATTACTGATTTTTATTTTTATAAAAATTCAAGTAAACTAAAGATCATGAAAACTACATATTTTCATTGATAATTAAAATATAAATAGAGGACAATAGGTAGTCAATATTGGCTTTGTCTTTTCTCTGAAAATTGATAGATTTTTTTAGTGGTCTTATTTTGCAGTTTTTTTTCTACGAATACAGATTAAAATCAATTTTTATTCTTTATAAGCTATTTCCCATTTTAAGGTGAGTTACAAGATTCGCTGTACATATAATAGAAAAATAGAAATATTGCCCGATTCGTAAAATTTCTCAGAAATATAAAACAAAAATTAAGAGTTAGTCCAAATTTTGTAAATAAATAAAAAAAGAATAAAAGAAGATCCATTAAAAATCCTGAAATGATTCACCACCTGTGTGCTAAATTGTTTGATTTTATTTTGACGATATCTTAGCTCACAAGTGAAGAAACATTTTGGGATTTTGAATGGAGTTTCTTATAATATTTTTTAGTTATTTACAAAATTTAGTCTTACTCATGATTTTTCTTATTTTTCCGAAAAATACCTTATTAGTTCTTGAAGAGTATTTTAACGTTAACATATTAAAAGTCATATACTAGTTAAATTATTAACATAGAACATTAAATATATAGTTATTAACATGATAGATTAAAAAATAGATATGTTCGACGGTCATACTCTGTATTTCATTTAAAAATTCTGTAGCGCAAATTTGTTTTTTTGTTTTTGTACTAATTTATATCTGGTTATAATCACATATAAAATATATTTATGTACCTATCATGCCCCAGGGTAGAGACAAGATTATAGACTACTATTTTAGTTAAATAATTCAATAGATTGTTAGAGTATGGACCGCGCATCGAACTCGAAAACAGAGATGTGTCAAAAGAAAGAGATAGAATATGATTTGGGATATACTTGTCCTAATTTAAACAGTAGTAACTATTTCATTCTTCTTAGAAAAAGAGATAGATATATCCCAAATGCCACCGCATCTCTCTCACTGTTTTGAAGAAATGTTACACCATTATGTTAATACAGAATGCACGGTCCATGCTCTATGTCTGACTGATTTTTTTCCCAGTTAAAATTTTAACGTTCATCGACATTTAAACGTGAAGCACCTCTTTTTGCCACTCCTCCTTAATACTTAACAGAGATATTTACAATATTTTTTTCTCTAAATTAACATTTTATTTAAAAAAATATTACTTTCATAAAATTATATATCTATATTTAATATCTGTAAATAAAAATAAATAAATTTATGGTAACTGAACTGAGCACGTTTATTTATTTAATCATTATTCAAAGTTAAACAAATAAATTCAAACACGTGTCCATTTTTAAGAATAATAATAAACAATCTATTATAATATAATATAAAGAAGCTACTGGAAAACGATACTTTCTTCATTCAGGTTTATTTACAATACAATAAAGATTTGAAATATATACTTGTTTACAATAAATATAGTAAATAACCGTACATATATAGACAATGTATCTACAAGGAAGACAATTTATAATTTATTATTGAGAAAACTGTTAACGTTCTATAACTGTACAGTCTACTAATATTCTTTGATGTGTATGAATGTTTACAAGATACGACACACACACACACACACACACACACCCACACCCACTCATACCCGCACCCACAATATCAATCTGTAGGCGCACAGTGTCCTCTGTTGACAGAGGTCTTCAAATGTTTAATGATAATTGTTACCCAGGTTTTGAATATGTGATAAATATGACAGTCAAGTTTTATGATAAGTATTTTAAAAATATGTTGGCAATAAGAATTAATATTCATTCGTACAAGAGATATATTATCCTTTTCTTTGTTGATGATTCTTGAATTTTAGGTGTAACTCATGTTATCTTGATGGACGAGTATAAATATTATTTCGAGTGTATATCTAAACATTATATAGTTACATTTTTATTTTTATTTACACATATGTAGTTATGAAATTAAACAATTGGATATAATATCCTTGTAATTCTTTTTTGATAAAAAATACAAGTAGGTATAATATTAAATACCAAAATTTAGATTAAAGTATATTAAAATCATTTTTACAGAGAAAAAAAATGAATGTAATTTTTACAATAAAAATTACTATATTGGATTATAGCCTGAGAACATTACCGAGTTATAGTAAAAATTCTACCTACGTAATAATTATTAGGTATACAGAATACAACAACAATTGTAAAATTTACTATATAAGTCCAGGCTGTCTAGGCTAAAAAGTACCTAAAATAGGATTTTTTTGGTACAGTTTTTCTACTTATAAAATTTGTTACAAATGTGGTTTAGAATAATACCCTAAGTTTGCTCCGATTTTGGTTGTCCGCGACATGGGTTTGCAATATATTCAAATTTTCTGATTATTGCTAAATAGCGGTCTATACAAGTATTATACAGAAAAAAGTATCAAATAAAAGTTATTTGCTATAAAATTTCCTACAACCTCCATTTTGAAAAAAAAAATAAAAATCATTTGTTTATCCGCTACGCTGATTAAAATGGCTGAAAACACACTTTTTTAAGCTGTAATAACTAATAAAGTTTAGCGTTTTTTAAGTTGATACCCTTGGAAAATAAACATTTTATATTGGAATCTGATATATTCAATTGTTTTTGTTTTATTAATTATTGAATTGTTAATAATATAATCATGCTTGTTTTTGATTAACAATAAATGTTTTTGTAAAACTGTTTGTATGTGTTCCCAAAGACTTATATAATCGATTAAAACCAAAGTTAATACTTCAATTCTTTGAAAAATTACAGCAATAAAATCTTATTGTTAAGTTTTGATTACTATAAACCAATTCAGTTGTTTTATAGAATCAGCAATATTAAAAAAATAATAGCCAAAAATCTGCTCTGAATAATTATTTATCTATTGGTGAAAATCGTATTAAAATCGGTTTAGTAGTTCTCGAGATTAGCGGCAAAAGATACAAAAACAAGCTTATACTTCCAATACTTATTTAGCAAAAAACAGAAAATCTGAAGAATTTTGCAATTGAACCATGGTTTACCCATGACGCGGACAATTAAAATCGGAGCAAACTTAGGGTATTATTCTAAATCACATTTGTAACAAATCCTGTAAGTAGCAAAACTGTACCTAAAAAAAACTATTTTAGCCTCCATAGCCTGGACTATACTCGTATATGTATGTACATAATATAATATATTAGGAATATTTTCAAATAAAAAAAAAATTACATTCAAAACATTTTTTCCTTGTAAATTAATAATTTCGATAATATTGCAAATTTTACTAACAATAAGCAACATTGTAAAAATAACTTATACATTATACTTGGCATTTTATTATATTTTCATATAAAAATTTCAATGCACATATCAATTTTTGCCATATAATAATAATCTGTCCCTCAATTACTCACACTAGCAGAGTTTTTTTTTTTATTAAAGAATGTGTAATTAATACACCAAAATATACATACAGTGACTAATTTTGTTATTTCTTACAGAACAGAGTACGTAATCAGATCAAATGTGGAGAGGTAAACTTTATACACGTTTCTGTGTATCAATTTATATCAGTAACATTTTCGTATTCAGTGTACATCGCTACTATTTTTAACATTTTATTGATGTCTTTAGTTGTTAATCATTATGTCTAAAATTGTTAGAACTAAACCGGTAATGGTTTACTTTTTCAAAAAAAAAATGTCTACTCTTACGAACTTAAATTTTATACCATTTTGTAAAAATTTAGTATTTTTTTATAGAATAGTAAGTCAATTTTATTTTTTGTCTTAATACTCAACACATCTCCGATATAAAAAAGAACGGGAATTTCATATTAAATTTGAATATATCCACCAAATATGTCGTTCTAATCAAAAAAATATTTCTTGTAGAACTTTTATTTTTTATAAGTAACGTAAATTACTGTTTATTATAATGATTTAATAAACAGTAAAATTTAATGTATGTATAAATAATACTCTATCTAAATTTACTGTTGTCTTTCAATTAAAATTTTTATAAACATTGTTTTCTTCTATATTTAAATCATATTAATGGTACATGACAATATTCGAAAATTTTATCAATATTAATAAATATGATAAAATTTTGTAAAAAATATTAACAACTAAACATTAATTTTCATATACCAGTTTCATATGTTGATTTGTTAATCTATGTATTAAAAACAAGAAAATTTATTGTTATGGGCGACAAGATGTACATACGGCAATTAACATATTAATAAATTCTTAGAAACATTCGATCACGGACATCACATAACTGTTTACAAATGAAGAAACCATCATAAATAACAATGAAATCAAATTCTATATATCATCATATGTAATAATGAGTCAGTGCTGTATTTTGATGTTGAAATTTGCGTTTCGAAGAAATTAATTTTTAATTGCCTACTACGGAAAAACTGTCAATAAATTATTTAAATTTATTTGAAATCAAATTTAAGTGTATCTTAGTTTCCGTATGTAAATTTTGGTTTCAAACAAATTCATCGTAGAATAAACGAAACGAAGAAATAAACTATATAATTCCGACTATTGTTGGTCGATAAATAAGGTACTGGCACCAGTCTTGGATAATACTCCAGTGTTGAACACTTCTTTAATAAAATATACTAAATTTAATAAAAATTAATGATATTTGATTACTACCTACCATTAATGAATCATAATCTATAGATACTTTACTGTAAAATATTTTAATTTTATGACAATGGGTGTCAAAATGGTGGACATTTAAACTTATTATTAGTGTAATATATTTATTAATTATTATATTATCATATAATCTACTTTGCGTTGTTAAAAATTCTTTATTTTATAACTTTTATAATCCTAAAAAACAGCATACCTCTACTCTTAAAGCGACCGAGACTGGTGTACTTTACCTATATTTATATTTTGTAGTTACTCTAATCGGTCCGAAAATTAAAATAAAAAAATTCAACATATTTTTGTTTCAAGTTCACTATAGTATATTTACACTCTTTTCAGAAAGATGTGTGTCTGTATATACGTACGTGCGTGTCATTTTTTATGTGCACGAAATCTCGCAAATAAAAAATTAAATTGACTTCGTTGGGGTGCCAATCGAAGTGTCTTGACGTGAATATAATCTGAAAAAAGGATTTTTCGAAATTTAAGCCCTACGGAGGTAAAAAGGGGTGTAAAAATATATGCGGGTAAAAATATTTTTAGTCGGATTTACTTGAAACTAAGCACAAATATTTTACAATACAAATAATAAAAAATGCATTTCAGTCTTTATTTTTTTAAACGTACCTAAATAGCCATTGAAGGGGTGAAAACCAACCTCAAAATTTGAATTTTAAATACTGATAATGATAATTTAAATTGTAAGATTTGTTATTCTATAAAAATGTGTATTATATTATTGACATAAGGATATTAGAAAACTAATATTCATTATACAAAGGTGAGTTTTATTTCTGACAAATTCCATTAAAATTTTTCATTTTTATAATAAACAATATGGAAACAATAAATAATAAATATTCAAGTATTGATAGTTATACCATATTGGGAATTTGGTTGTATGGACCTGAAGGGTCTCACCCCACCCCACGGCTTGTTTATAGTTATTTTAAAACATTTTACAATTCATCTTTATCAAATTTCGGTAATTTAATTTTTAATTTAAATATTCACAAAACCGTTTATTTCTAAATAATTAAAGAAAAACTTTAAAAATGATTTGTGTTTTCTGTATATATAATAGTAGGTTAGTTATTTATAAAACTTTTAAATAAGACACACAACAAAAATCACACGTTGCAATAAATAAAATAAATAAATAAATGAACTCAATTTTTCCACGTCAAAATCATCCTCTGTTAAAATAAACAGTTACATGTATATATCTGACATTAATTAACATTCGTCTTTTTTATTCGTATACGTAACTTTGAGTTATAATCTTTCACAGAAGAAATAATTGGTGTTTATCAAATCCTGTAGCATTCCGAACCGCGTCACCGGGGAGAATGCTTTACATGTACTACACACAATTAATTACAGGTACTGTAGGTTAAATGACACCACCGGTATACAGTTAATAGCCACTGGTTTGACAAATCGCTATAGAGTAGGCCACTTTATGTCCTAGTGTTATGAGCAATAAGTGAGGAAAACAGACTTTACATGAAGTCATTATTTTCTGCAAGTCTTACCTCTCATACCCTCAATATATAGACCATAATTACCTTCGGTACTTATACTTCCTTTAATAATATGTAGCGAGCAAACGGAAATAATATATTATACTCTATTTCATTTAAGAATGTAGTGGTTACCGGGGTTTTGACAGTACAAATCGTGAATCGTACCGTCAAAAACCCCGGCAACCACTGCATTCTTAAATGAAATAGAGTATAGATGGTAATTTTTAAACCAATAATTAATCGATACTTGCAGTGGAAATCGGTATTAAACCGATTTATCCAGTACTTAGAAAGTTCTAAGAAAAACAACTCGATTATGAGTAAAAATTTTCCTGTCTATATGCGGCTTAATTTGCATCCTGAAACGTGTTAAGATGTTTGTGTTAGCAAGGTCGGTCCAAGATACCTGTAAATCAGACAAATATTTCGATCGTCAAGTGCAAAATTGATATAAAAAATTTCCATATAATGGTCTGGGACATCGGTAAAATTAAAACCGACTCTGTTGTAAATATGCAAATACAGCGATATCCCAAAGTTACGTGATCTTATGTCGTATTTAGACAAAAAAAAAACCTATGCATTTTTAAATACAAAGTGTTTTAAAAACACCGTGTTGTTGTTTTGTCTTTTTGGTCTAAACACGGCATTAAGTTCTAGCCGCATTCGCTAGACGATGTTTAGTATTATTTTACATGTTGCAAGTCGATCGGGCGGTATAAGTCCGTATCATACGCTGCAACTTTGAGGTGGTATTTAAAAATGTATATAAAAATACGAAGTGACATAAGTCGAACAGTCGTACCTTGGAGTATGGATGTATGTACATTGTATATCTATATACTAGGGTGTATCAAAAAACATTTATTCTCGTTACGAAATAAGTTAGTTATGACCTAAAATAAATCCTCGCCGAGGGATTACCCTATATATCAATTTTAAGAAGTGTCGCAAAGGGGGGTCCCTTTTCCCATTTAAATAACATGGAAAAATGATCTTTAGTACTGTTAAAAATTTTTAAGGGTATCATTTTGCAGAAGATAAAATTCTCTAGAAAAGTGTCTTCAAAGTCATAACCCTCAATTCAACGTTTCAAAAGTTACAGACATTCTAAGTGATTTATTTGTTAAAATGAACGTCTAAAAGGCTCTCACAACAAAGAATTGTTTTTATAAAAATAAGTTAAATGTTAATTTTATGGGAAATTTAATTCTCTATAAAAATAGAGAGGTATAAGTGTAAATGCAATGAGTTGAAACTAAGGTATAAGCATTTTAAATATTTATATTTTTTATAAAAATCAGCATTTTAACATCAATATTCTATAAATATCAATAGCAATATATAACCTTACTACTGACCCAGCCGACAACTGGCATTATTAAAAAATAATTTTATTCTCTACAAAATGACGTCCTTAATTTTTTTTATTAGTTATCATGAATCCGCAATACCAACTTTGGTAGAAAATAATAATTTTTCAATGTTATTTAAATGGGAAACAGAACCCATCTTTGCGGCACCTCTTCAAATTAAACTACAAGATAATCCTTCGGCAAGGATTTAATTGAGGTCATAAACTAACTTATTTCGTAACGAGAGCAAAGAAAAAAAATATATACACCCTAACGTATACTTTTCATTTATAATATATTATATTCTTCTCTCTTAAAATTATTTTGTTTCAACTTGACTTCTTTCTTAGTATTTTTGTATGATATAGATTAAATAGATACATATTAATAAATATAAAATTTACAAGTATTCTGAATACAATAAATCACATTTCAATGTCAATTGAATCAAGAAACAAAACCAAAACAATGTATATATGTTTATTGTAATATGTAAATAACGAGTACTATATGTAAAATGTAACGACAGCTGCACAGCCCCATATAGAATGTTGCAATTTAATGATAACATCTTCGTGAGCTACCAATAGACTTATGAGTCAACCCGCATGATCGGGATTCTTGCAGAGGACATACCGTTTAAGAAAAATGTCATTTAATTTGAATACAATACATGTCAACGGTTACACTGTACAAAATATTTAATAGCAACCAAGATCGTCTTATACATAAATCATGAAATGGTAAATAAACAACAAATATCTGTATACGCCTATTTCATTTGTGCTATTACGTAATACAAAAACTGTAAAGTGCAGTCATTTACCTTTCGAATTTGGTCACACTATTTAATTATTGGGAACATTGTGAATGTGTGATTTCACTGCATAACCGATAAATCTTGAGTGAGATAATGCGACTTAACAAAGGTAACTGAAACATGTGTTTGTAGGTATATCAATAAATGCAAATCTAGATGAATTATCAATGTCGGTTGATGGATATTGTAAAATCTTAGATTATGAATCGCTCAGTACAATTACATAATTGATAATATACATTGGAATATTAATATATTTGGTATCTATATAAATGAGGAGCTGAGTTTCAACACTCCTTAGTTTTTAAAATAGAATCGAGATACAGTGGATTTTGAAAGAAATTTTGGCATTCTTTCATATTGTAATGTCAGTTTTGAGCAAAACCCGTTCAATTATAATATGATTGAGCGAGCTTTACTTAAAATTGACATTACAATATAAAATAATGCCAAAAATTCTTTCAAAATCCACTGCATCTCGATTATTTTTTAAAATGGAAGGAACGAGTTTTGGAACTCACCTCCTCATACATATATATTATAATATAGCAGTAATAAGTAAAATGTGAGATATTGTATATTCATTTTAATGTCTTTATCAACTCAAATCAAACTATACCTCTATTTCACAGGTCCTTAAACCTTTTTACCTACGAACTCTTTATTAGATAACTTTTTTAGTGAACTCTGGTAGTGTAAGGTATATTTTTTAAGTGGTATATTTATAATTCTGTATTTACATTTTATGTGACACATAAATGAAGAAACATGACTTTATTTGGTATAATAAAATATATCTATGTAAAATAAATAGTTGCAAACTATTCTATAATTATAATTTTTATTATGAACCTTGTATAAAAATTCCTATTGTCAATGTTTATTAAGATTTAAAATATTTTAACATGGGTATTTATAAATAAAAATATCCAGTTAGCAACATGTATGTAGATATTCTATTCAAATATAAAATAATCAACATAAGAAATCAAAAATTTCATCATGGCATATTAAGTCATATAATAATATAATACACGTTATCAATGGACACAATCAAAATACAAAAAAAATCCATATAAATATTCAACAATTAACGGTTCGACCGTACATTCAAAACGCAAACTGTCTGTCAATAATAAAAACTACGTGACGCGACTTCGATACATGGCGCTGTAAATAGATGTTCTTAAATTTAATTGTGGACTGTAAATGACCACCCATTTATAATTTAGTACACTGCATGCAGGTGCAAAAATTATAACTACTGACTAGGAATGACCAATTGGCTACTGAAAATAAACATGCTTAGACATGTATCCGGGATTGGAGTAATATGTATAATCATACACGTTATATCTAGCTACTGACTGCGAAAAAATTGTACCATATTATTATTAATTAGAACAGTGGCTTCTATATGTGTTATGTTTGCAGAAGTTAAGCATTAATTAAATGTGCGCATGTTCATATATTTTATTATATAAATTAATTATTATCTTCACATAATAAATTTAATATACTTACGTATACATATGGGTCATTTCAAAATTTGTTGCAGATAAACTTGTAACAGAAGAAAAAACATTGATTACACAGGTCCACAAAAAAGTGGTCTGTGATGGGATAGAGACGCAACATTTATTTTGTATTTTTTTCCGCTGAACACGAATCTGTCGTCATAATTGGGAGTTGATGAATAAAATCACGAGAAAACCCAAAAAACCGATAAAAACCATAACATACATAGGTCTAAAAAAAATTAATGTGTGCTGGGGTACAGACCCAACTTTTATTTTGTATTTTTTCCCGCTGAACACGAATCTGTCGTCATAATTGGAGGTTGATGAACAAAATTACGAGAAAACCCAAAAAAAAACGATAAAAACCGGTTTCTCGTGATTTTGTTCATCAACCCCCAATTAAGACGACGGATTCGTGTTCAGCGGGGAAAAATACAAAAGAAAAGTTGGGTCTGTACCCCAGCACAGATCAATTTTTTTGTGGACCTGTGTTATTGTTAGTTACATTCAAACTTAGATAATATTTTGGAATCAATAAACAAAACATCGTATTAATTATTAAACATATTTTATAAAAATAAATAAACCCCACTTAAAATTTTCCATTTTTCGTTATACAGAAGACAACTTTGTTACCTTTAATGATCACTATGTTACTTTAAAAAAGTAATTTTAAGTGGGATTTATTTTTTTACAAAAGATGTTCAATAATACGGTGCTTTGTTTATTCATTCCAAAATATTATCTAAGTTTGAATGTAACTAACAAAAATCTTCTGAGACAAGTTAGGTTAGGTTTATTTGCAACAAATTTTGAAACGACCCATATATGATACAGAATAAAATTAAATAAGTACATATCTAAATGAAAATTTGTTCAATTGCAATTTTTAAATTAGATAAAAATCGCAGAAATAGTTTATTTTTATCTAATTTAAAAATTGCAATTGATAATATTTTAGTATCATAGAGAGAATTCCAAAACATATTTGATATTATTATTATCGAACTTTAATAAACAACGATAAAGTATTCAGATGCCATTGGTTAACCATTTAATTATTATAAAATTTTATTTAAAAATATTTATTCGACATTTTTCTTTTGAAACGCAACATTATTCGTATATTTTTAATTTTTTGACTATTTCAATCTAAATTTTAATTTTTTCTGTTATGCAAACGTCAAAATGACATTTAAAACATAAAAATGATGACGATTTTTTAAAGCAAAAAATCTTTTAAAGAAATATTTGACAACAAACGTTGTGGCGACCTATATTATAGAAAATTGAATGCTCTACAAAAAAGATTCTATAAAATTTTTACGTAACATATGTCTTTCTTGAGATGTCTTCAAAAATAAATATTTTTGGATGTCACCCCTCCTCCTTATACATGATTTGAATAATTCTGAAATGGGACCGTCTTCAAGCCAGACCCAACCAACCAACCAAGTTTTATTAATATCGATTCAGTAGTTCATGAGTTATGCGTGTGACAAGGATTCAGGGGACAGACAGATACACACACACACACAGACAAACAGATATGGAACGAAAAGTTTTTATCTTGGCCTAAAACGGTAAGATCAAGTAAAATTTTTGAAATCGGAGAATAATTGTTTTCTCACATCACAAAGCTTCTCGTATCTTCGATATGACGAGGAAGCAAAATAAATTAAATAAAATATTCAAGCTGTAAATTTTAAGACCAATTTTTTTCTTCCGAGCGACTAGCATCAAGTATTGCGATAATACAAAGAACGAAGAAAAATTAATCAGATTTCATAAAATATATAACAGATAGCGCAATGGTAGAAAATATACCATATATCGACCAAATTCCAACCAATATGGCTGCGAGCGGGCGGTATATTTCCTAAAACTTTGGATGTTAATTCATCACAATGATTTATTCCAGCATTCCGAGCCTCTTGTTTCGTCCTCTCTATCTCCCCATCTCACTCTGTGCCACTAGAATCTGATGTTTTTTGTTTTATATTTTAACCGGTAATTTAAGACATGATGCGGGTGTAAATTATAAAACTTATGACGGAAAGCCAATATATTAGAGCGTCATTTCGCAGGTTCGGAATAAGTAAATTGATAACCAAATATTAACTATATCAAAAAGGTAGATACGTATTGACTGCTGTCCAGTTCTTAAAATGTATAGGGTTGATAAATTAATAAGAAAAAAAATATATAAAAAAATAAATGTGACTGTGTCGGGATACACAGTCGAGAGATTAACGTACATAAATACGTAGAAGTGGGGTTAAATAAAACTCAGATTAATGGCTTGATACATCTTTAATTTTTTTGTTTGAATATTTAAAATGGACACAAAATGTTGCTGTAACCTTAGTCTTTACAAAGAAATATATAACTAGTATTGTATAATATAGTTATTTCTTATGATTTGTACGAACATAAAAACAATTCATTAATTAATACGAAATTACCTTTTTTTTCTATTTCAAAAACTTTAATAAAAAAATTAAAAACGTCACCGTAGTATATATATTCTAATATATTATTATTTGTTTCCAATTAATTATTATTTACCAGCTAAATCGTGGAAATACAAAATTTACTTTTTATTTTTTTATTCAATTTAAAAAACTTTAATCAAAAAATTAAAAACTTAAGGTCGTAGAGAATATATTCTTATATCCTGTTATTTTTTTCAATTCATTTAATTAATATTTACAAGCTCAATTGTTTTTGTATAATATTAAATTTATCACTCACTCAAACAGATTAAATGTGTTGATTATTACGTGTACCTCGTAAATCTAATCGAGATGTATAATTTAATACCAAAACCCGCTTGGAAGCTGTTTTGAGTATCAAAATACATTGATTTTAAATTACGCTAGCGCGCAAAACTGATCTCTGCGCATTACATCAAGTTTCTGAAATGTCCACCTAATGTCTGAAATATGAAACACTAGACGTTATTCAAGTCTTGAGGCTTCCGCGGTGATCTTGATATGGATCTTCGATTTTGGGTATAAACCGCGTCGGTTTGGTCTTGTCACGACCAGATCCACTAGACGTTATTTCACGTGCAAATTTTAAAGTGATAAAACATCAAATCATAACCAATCCCAAAAACTAGTATGAGAAATCCTAAATCTTGATGTTTTTTACTTGTTATTTTTCAATCATAAATCTACAATAATTATTTCACATTTAAAACATTCCATCCAACTCGTTCTTTGACATTAGTTTATTACTTACATACTCCCATAAGTAATGTGTCATAATTACTATATCTAATTAAGAAATATTTATGCAAGAATAAATTTTAATAGTAGCTTTTTTCTTTAATTATTTCATTTTAAATGTGACACAATTAACATAGATAAGGCACTACATATATTTCTATATTCTAGTACGTTATAAATTACAATAAATAACATCATTATTATACCACAAATCTACGTAAAACATAAATAATACATATGTAGGTACCTATCAAAAATGTGTGTGGTAACGGTGATCGAATAAATAACATTCTATAAATATGTTTACATGTTCTCCAAACAAGAGGGAACATATTAAAATTATAATAAATAACAACAATTAATTTAAATCATTATCCATCTTCATTTAAAAAAACTAATTTAAAAATATAAAAAAATAACATAACGTATAATATTATTCGAAACGATCGTCATATTCTCTATAATACATACAAATGTTTATTTCGTGGCAAATATATCAACATTGTTCCCTACAGTTTTATTAGGTATATGTGTTTGTAATTTATTACATAAATGCTATGAGCTCCACGTCACATTATAGATAAAGATTAAAGTCATATACAGTGGGCTCATGTACGAGAGGGATAGTGCGGGGAGAGAGGGGAGATGGACGACACTCGGCCATCACGACAATTTATACATTAGCGGCTCACAGAAATTCTTGAAAATATTGTCGAGACTTTATGACCGTTTGATTTATAGTAACTGTGTACCAGTTCACATATCTTTATTCTTCTAATAATGGGGTAAATATTGATTCTATGTTTTCATGTACAGTGTAGTAACTCTTTTGATTATTATTAATACATTAAATGATATTACATACTTACCAATTTTTCAACGTTATGGGTACTATACATAGATTGCTTTGATAAATAATTTTACAATTAGACTAGATTACCTTTAGAAATTGAAGAACTACTTGCTACTATTTTGTATTTTTGATTACAAAAAGTAGTCGCCACTGTATTCATAGGTTTTTGAAACTAGTATAATAGAAATATAAATTGTTGGTCGTGGCTAAAGATAAATATGATTAATTGTAGTTGCTTGATCGTCAACTAAACTAAATATAGTAATACCCCGAGTTACGGCTATTAGACTTAACAGCTTAAAAATATAATTTTACACGATTTCCTCAGTAACTTCTGAACGGATTTTATTCTGGTTTTCACTAATGGGTAGCTAAAATTCAGCTGTATAATTTTTGTATATTTTGTGTAAATTTCATGAAATCGGAAAAAAATAATTCGCGGTGAACTGTGTGTTGTGGGAATGTTAGGTGGGCATGTCGGGTAAGTATGATTACTAACCGGATCTAATGCGCTAGTTATATAATAATTGGAATTTATAAATGTTGATAATAATTATTATTCAACTTAAATTAAAGATAAATAAAACCATAAGAATAAAACCAATTAAAGTAATTACTAAATAATTTTTTTTGTACAAAAATAACGCCAAAATATATTCATACAAACTGATATATCCTACTACGCAGATCTTATTCCGCACAAACACACACCCAGAGAGACATAATGTAATAAATCAAATTCTCATTACAAATAAAGCACATACTCTCTAAATATCTGTCACACAATATACACACACTATAAAATTTCAGTCGATCTCATGGCCCATCCCAAACGAGACGGGAAAGAGTCGCAGCAATATGAGAGTAAGGATTTATGTGTACACATAGTTGAATCCTTTTATGTCATACATTTTCCTCTACAATACACAATATGCATTAACAGCAATAAATCAATTTTATGGTTTTGTAAATCAAACTTGGTTTTAATGCGTTGCAGCATGACCCATGCATTATGGATGACGGGTTTTCGATAGGGGGACCTCGTGACGTAAAGGTGTCATTGTGATTGAACAATGCCAACTGTATTTGCATCTACATGCTATGTGTATGTATGCTACGTCTTCTGCGTTGATGTAAGATCAGCAATGACATCTTGTGAACTTCGCCAATTGTAATTTAATCTTGAATAATTTCATTAACAGGAAATTATTTATACTTACAGTAAGTCATCGACTTACACAATTAATTCGTTCCAAAGGTTTTCACGTAAGTAGAAAAATCGCGTAAATTGGGACTTACTGTAGCAAAAAATATAACAATCAGTTTTGTAAAATAAAAAACTGAGAAAAATGTTTATAATTGTAAACAAATTGCACCAACTCAGTACTAAAAATCGTAAAAAATATATAAATTCCCTGCTATGCCAATTAAACATTGAGCATATAGACAAGGGGGGATGAGGAAAGGGTGAGGTGTTTGACAATCTCGATTAGCACAATGGCTGCAGGGATACAAAGTGCCGCGAAAAAAAAACACACTTTTTTCAAATCGCGTAAGTATGAATTTGCGTAAGTCGAAATCGCGTAAATCGAGGACTTACTGTATTGGTTTTATTGACTAGGGCTTTACATCAATCTCATCTGGCATACGTTACCGAGACCGAGATAGTTTTGGTCCCGTGTAAATTCTTTTGACCCTGAATAACGTCTATAGTTTCAGCCCAAATACAGGGTGGGTATTTCTGAAACTTGATGTAACGCGCACAGATCAATTTTGCGCGCCAGCGTAAATTTAAAATCAGTATATTTCGACATGCAGAGTTAGCTATCACGTGGGTTCTAGTCTCAAATTATAGATCTCGATTATATTGTCCCTATTACGAGGTACAAGTAAAAATCTAAACATTTAACCAGTTTTAATGATTAATATTATTAAAAAAAATAACAAAAAATAAAATTTGTACTTCCACGATTGTGACTGTAAATATTAATTAATTGCATTGAAAAAATACCAGTATATTAGGATCAAATCTCTTTGACCTAACGGTCTTAATTTTTTGATTATAGTTTTTTAAATTGAATAAAAAATTAAAAAGTAAATTTCGTATTTCGTATTAATTGAATTAAAAAAAATATCAGTATATTAGAATATATTCTCTACACAGTAACGTTTTTAGTTTTTGATTAAAGTTTTTTAAATTGAATAAAAAAATTAAAAGTAAATATTGTATTTCCAAAATTTTGTTTGTAAATATTAATTCTTTTTTTATGTTCGTGCAAATCATAAGAAATAACTATATTATACAATACTATACTCTAATTCATTTAAGAATGCAGTAATTGCCGGGGTTTTGACGGTACGAATCGTGCATTTTACCGTCAAAACCCACGGCAACCACTGCATTCTTAAATGAAATAGAGTATAGTCTGAGTTTTACTTAACCCCACTGCTACGAATTCACGTCATACCCTTAACTGTGCATCCCGACACAGTCACACCCATTTTTTATTTAATTACAAGTATACGATATCACGAAATTTAGGGACACTTACAATCCAATATTTCACTGCTAAAAAGGCTAATTTTTGCTTTTTACTATTGGGCTGTGGTATAATTTACAAGGGGTTATAAAATATTATATATCATTAATGTGAAGAAAAAAATCTATATGAGGAAAAATGTTTCTGAATAAGATAAAAGAAACTGAAAACTAAACAAATATGCATTACCGTAAAAAAGATTATTTTTGCCTTTAATACCAACGATTGCTATAAAATAAATTGTGATAAAAAATATTATCTAGAGAATTCTTGAAAGTTTCACAATTAATGTATAAATTATTTTTATATAAAATAATAAATTCTGTCTTAAGTTTTCAGTTTTTGAATACACTTAAACTTGATGGTTCCCTGGTTGACATGTTTATTCGACAACACGTTCAATCTAAGACATACGAGTGGCTAAAGCGTAGTCGGCCATTGCAGCTGATACGTGTTTATAATAATCGATGTGACAGTTGATTAATAAATTACGTAGTCAGGTGTCCTATGTCAACCTACATGCCGAAGACAGCTGTGTCACCGTCGAGTTAAAAAACTTTCAAAGTTTTTCTTCTTTTGATCACATTTTATTCTTTCTATAATAACGCCATCTATGGATATATCATAGTGCCAGTCCTTTTTGTGATGTGCAAAAATTTAACATGCGGTTATATTTCATCCTTTTCAAGATATAAATTACAGATTATTTGAAAAGGTAGTTTATAATAATAAAGAAATAATATAAATATAACTTACCTACTTCAAAATATGACCTCTGTGGACAGTGGCACCGGAACCAAATTTTTCTGGGGGAGCAGTACGAACCTCAAAAATTAAGCTGACCTAACTTCACTTGGCGTTCTTAAAATTCAAAATTTACTTCAATTTTCTTTGTTTTGATTAATATCGTATTCTTTGCTAAAAAATAAATAGAAATACAGTGGAACCTCGTTAGAACGTTTTTAAAGAGACTGAGGGAAAACACGGACTAACGAGAAAAACGTCTTAACGAAATATAAAATGGAAGAATGCCGGGACCTAAATAAAGAAAACAACGTACTAAAGGAAAACGTACTAACGAGGTTTTACTGTACTCACTTTTTATTTTTCTTTGTCTCTGACTAGACTCGTGATTGTGAACTTTAACATCAATTTACAAAAATTAAAGAATTTTAAGAGTAAACAAATTACAGAAAACAGATTTTTATAATTGCACGTCGCTTCAAACCCGCCCTAAAAATAGAATCCAAATTTTGAGTGTGCAAAAAGTAGTCATTGCCCCCTTCACTAAAAATTGGGAGGGGCAACCTCCCCCCCCCCCTCCCCCTGATCTCCGGCTCCAGTGCCTCTGAAAGACAAAGTGACCAATAACTACTTTTGCAATTTATTTAAATTTTTTTACTTTATTTTCTGGATGGATAAATTTTTTATTAAAAAAAATCTCACATAACTTTCTAAGAGACCAGGTGCATTACATCTCTAAGACCGGCCCTGATAGGTGCTTATCAAGATTGTAAATATATATAGAGACATTTTTCAGTTTTGCTGAATCGATGATTATCTTCTAGTCTGTCTACACGTTTTAGCTGCTACTGTAAATCTTTATGAAATTACAGTGACGTTAATTAATGCTAGAAATGTATAAATGTTTTTAATTTACACATTTTAATTAAAAAATATGAATTGTTTTAATCGTACCAAAATTTACATTTCAGATTTATGTTTTGTTAATGTTTGAATTATTGTCCCGAATAAAAAAAAGGATTGTGTATTTATACATTCTTAATCAAATTTATTGTATAGTGGTGCTTTGAATTTATTATTTGAATGGAGCCTCAAGTTATGACTGTCGTAAGGCTCCATTTCAGCTCTTACAGGCCCTGTACATTATATATTTTTACTTTCAACAGGTACTATGGGGTTTAGATGTCGTCTGCCACCCTAAAGGTCAGAATCGCTTACAACAGATTCAAAAATATTAAAACAAACATAATACGTTATTTTCTTGGGCGAAGCTTAAATAATTAAATCATTTTAAAATACAAATATATGTCCATATCATTAATTATTTTTTTATCAAGTTTAACATATTTAAATTCTAAAATTCGGAATATCAAATATTTATTGCCATTGCACATTTACTTATACAATTTTCAATAGATTACATAATAATTTAATAGCACAAATATATATGAGTACTATAAACGAAGAGTACCTACTTCTATATCTAGCAAATGAGTTTCAAAATATCTGTCTTTGTTTGGTACATGGAAAAATGATTTAAATATTATAATAATCAAATGGGAAGAGTCTACTAAGTTTGTGATAAGCGAATTTGAATAAAAACTGGTCGACCACTTTTGTATGCAACTCTACATAAAAATATATCTTTAATATAAAATACATTTCAGAAACACGTCTATTATTCTAATATGTATACTGTTATTTTCGTTTCAATTCATGCAATTAATATTTATAAGCGAAATCGTAAAAATACGTAATTAACTTTTTTAATTTTTATTCAATTTAAAAAAATTTAATCAAAAAATTACCGCGTAGAAAATATATTCTTATACGTGTAGGTACTGTTTTTTTTTCAATTCAATACTCTGAGTGTCGAGATACGCTGATTTTAAATTATCGCTAGCGCGCAAACTGATCTCTGCTCGTTACATCAAATTTCTGAAATGCCCACCCAGTATCTGGCGTTAAACACTAGATGTTATTCACGTCAAAATATTATATATTATGGTTAAATTATTAGAATATAACAGTAGTTATTAAACAGATAGGAAACCAAGAAGAATTTACTTACCTACGTCCAAAAACCAAAACACTTTTTTATCACAGTAAATATATTAATTTTTATTAATTATGTTAAATAAATCTAGCTAAAAAAGTGCAATAATACGAATGTGAGTATGTGGTGGCATAGGTGAAAAGTCAGCAGACGTGTATAAGCGTTGACGAGCAATAAACAAGCAATCAGAGGCCGTCTTAGCGCGACGGTGTGTGACGCGAAGCCAGGCTGCTTATTTTCCACTACACTGGCCATAATTAGGTCGTTCATTTCCTATCTGAGCTGGACGTCGATCAGACGACAACTAAGTGACCATAACTGCTGCTGATGTTGCGTCACGATACATTTACCACCTCAATTAAAATTATGTCAATGTTTTGCACTGCTTTTTATCTTTACTAATAAATGATAGATATAGTTACTTAGGGAATACATACAGTAATGTATACATTATATTGTACATATACATTATACATACTAGTTATTGTAAATTATATTGATATGTTTAAATTCCTATATACTAGTGAATCTAAAAAATTAAATGGGGGGGGGGCGAAAGGGATCTAATTTTACCCCTATGAAAAGTTGTAATGAAACTAGAATTTTGAGTATATTTATGAATAGTTCTTAAATATATTATTGATGGAATTAAAATATGTAGATCAAATAAACAATATATTTCCAAATATTATATAATTTTAATAATAATAGGAATAAAGAAATACAGATGGTTTATATCTTGACAATTAAAATAAATTAAAACTTTATTCTCTTAATTGTAATGTAGAACATTATAATTTATAATATGCTATTCATATATTCAAACTATATTTTTATCAAATATCACAAATATTGGTAGCTCTAATTGCGAAAGGAAGGGGGGTATTAAGTGCTACTTTCTATTGAAAGTAGCACTAAATACCCCCCTCCCTTAATAAAGTTAAATCCTTTTTTATATAAAATTAACTGATAACTCCAAAAAGGATGAAAGGAAACTTAAAAATATGTGAGTGAGGTTCAAAGTGCTTGGCCAATCGGTTAAATTAGTCATAAATGACTCATAGATATGTTAAAAATATGTATAAGAAATTTATATAGTTAATAAAGAGATAGTAATTATAGCTCTGCAGTATATAAAAAATACCTATACTCATTAACAATTATTGAAATTAATAATTCTTCTAAAATAGAGATTGATCGTTCGTGTGAGTAATTTTTTTAAATTAAGAGCGGATTCAGGGGAGGTTATCGGGGACATGAACCCTCTCCAAACCTCAAAAATTAAAGCAAATTAAATTAAAAAATTCTCATAAAATACTAAAGTAACTTTTTTGTGGATTTCGCAGATCATTAACCCCCTCCCCCTCCAAAATTGTAAATATCTATCCGTGCTTGTCTGGAATGTTTCAATTTATATAAAAATTAAACAATAAGAAATGTTTCGATTGGGTGTGTAAAAAATGAAGATTTCCTCTCGATACGAAATAAGTTAGTTTATGACCTAAAATAAATCCTCGCCGAAGGATATAGTTCAATTTTAAGAGGTGCCGCAAAGGGGGGTCCCGTTTTCCATTTGAATAACATGGGGAAACGATTCTATAGTACTAAAGATGGTATAAACTGATCCATGATAACTTTTGAAAAATTTTTAAAGACATCATTTTGCAGAAGATAAAATTCTCTACAAAAGTGTCTACAAAGTCATGACCCTCAATTCAACGTATCATCAGATATTCTAAGTGATTTATGTGTTAAAATGAACGTCTAAATTTGAAATTTAATTCTCTATAAATAGTCTAGAAAGGTAAACGTGTAAATGTAATGAGTTGAAATTTATAAGCGTTTTAAATATTTTTTTAAATCAGCATTTTAACGTCAATATTCTATAAATATCAATTAAATAGCAATATATAACACTACTACTGAGCTATCGGAAAAAGTATAACCCAACCGACAACTGGCATTATTAGAAAATAATTTTATTCTTTACAAAATGACGTTCTTTAATTTTTTTTTATTCATTATCATGAATCAGTTAAACCAACTTTGGTACTAAAGAATAATTTTACAAAGTTATTTAAGTGGGAAACGGGACCCTCCTTTGCGGTACCTCTTAAAATTAAACAACAGGGAATCCTTCGGCAAGGATTTATTTTAGGTTATAAACTAACTTATTTCGTAATGAGAGCGAAGAATAAAAAATATTGCTTTTTTTGACACACCCTAATATACAAACATATGTTTTATAATTTATATTTCAAAACTAGTTCCTACTCTTAATAAATTTGGAGACCACTGCTTTAAAACTATGAAACCAAAAGTCAAAAACGTATATTTTCACTCAAACTATGTATGTATGTACTATGTACAGCGCTCATGTTATTTAGTTCCATTAAAATGACATATAATTAAGATAAAACACACTAGCACCTTGAGTACACCACCATAACTATAACATTTCAATCATGATGAATATTTGAGTGCATGTTAAACCCATAAAACGGTGCATTAAAAAAGAACTGCCGCTGATTGTTCTCGCAAATAAGTGCCCGAGCAGTGTTCCTGTATCCAGTTGCTCAACGACCGATTTACAACTGGATCCGTTGTGAATGGGCCATCAAAGTGCGTTGCGTAGAGTAGACTTGCCCATAAAGGCACTGTCGTTACGAATACATTAATAGTGTACCTAAACATTAATCAGGTGCGCTGCTGCTGCCTAAGTACGTTTTTGTTTTCGTAAGGTTTTGTGAAATTGATGTAAATATTGTATGAGATAGATTGGGATCTAACAGAGTATGTATAGTACAAGATGTTCTTTAAAACTTTATGATATTTGAAATTCTTGTAAATTGTGTGTAGATACAATTTTATTGATACAGTCAGGACTCGTTTATTCTAAGCCTTCTGAATCGTTTGACACGAGGAAGTCGCGTTTATTCTAAGTTGAGAGGGGCTCCCACCAAGTTATGTATAGATCCTTGACCAATCAGCGTTGGCGCGGGAATTGACGTCACCACGAAGACGTATTCAAATGTTATAAATGTATAATAGAATATCAATTACAAGAAATCCTTTATTTATTCATGTCTTCGTATTTTTTGATATTTTAACAACATATACAATCAAAGAAGTACAAATTTCAACATTGCAAAATCATGAAAAAACTACCACAGACAATTTTGTCTATTCGGGAAGTGTTATTTTTACTATTCTTAAGTTGGCAATACGTTCTGTGGTTTTCAGTTTTTGACAGTTTTCTATGATTTTGTAATGTCAAATTTGTATGTACTTCTTTGATTGTATGTAATGTTAAAATATCAAAAAATACGAAAACAAGAATAAATGAAGGATTTTTTAGTAATTGATATTCTATTATACATTTATAACATTTGAATAAATCTTCGTGGTGACTTCAATTCCCGCGCTAACGCAGATTGGTCAAGGAGCTATAGAGACTATGTATGTAAACCTTGGTATTTAATATTTATCGTTAATAGTTAATCGTGATAGTGAAATAATTTTACTTTACTTTTAATTTCGTATATGAGCAAGGTGACGAGTGACGACGGTGATAAGTGTCTCTAATTAATTCTACAAAAATTTCGAAGATATGTTCGTTTACGCCATCACTTGAGAATGGTGGGAGGTGAAGTAGGAGAAATAATTCAGAATAAACGAAACTCGGCATTTCAGATAAACGAGACTTACAATAAACGAGTCCTGACTGTATTTAAAATCTGATTCATTTTGTATCAAAAATATTGCTTCTTCACAATATCAAAGATATGAGAAGCTTTGTGATCGTTTTAAAAAGAGACAAAAATACTGTTCTCCGATTTCAAAATTTTAAATTGATCTTTCCGTTTCAGGTCAAAACAAAAACTTTTCGTTCCGTGTCTGTCTTTCCGTGTGTGTTTGTGTATATACATATGTGTCTGTCCCCTGAATCCTTGTCACGCGCATAATACATGAACTACTGAACCAATATTAATGAAACATGGTTGGATGGTTGGGTCTGGCTTGAGGACGTTCCCATTTCAAAATCATTAAAAGGGGTAACATCCCAAAATATATATATTTTTTAAGATATCTAAAAACGACACGTGTTACGTGAAAATGTTATAGTCTTTTTTGTACAGCATTCAGTTTCCTGTAATATAAGTCTATAGCGTTTATTGTAAAATATATCCTTACTTTAAAAATCGTTATTTGTTTTTTAAATTGATATTTACTTTGACATATTAAATGTCATTTTGACGCTTGCATAAATTTAGATTTAGATTGAAATTATCAAAAAAATATACGAAAATATTTGGATGCCCCTTGGAGCAGAAATTATGGATTTTCGTTGGTTGTACGTACCTATTACAACTTTTGATCGGCATACTTTGAACTATCATTTCCACAAAAAATTTCAACTAAAATGCAAAACCCATTGCTTTTGTGTGGGGTCTTTTCTTTTGCTCTACTGATAACACGGCTCGTTTGCGGACATGTGTTTATTAACAAAAAGCGAGTGTTTTAATGTCCTTCACAACACCTAAAAGTATCGGTATATTTACGGGACACCCTGTATAATATAAAGTATATTATAAAAATATGGATAAACTTATATCTAATAGAACTTCAGTATTAATGTTCATAATAATACCTTTTGTAAAACTAAAAATAGTTTTTTATTTACACGCTAAAAAAGCATAGCACTTTTAAAACATAGAACCCAAGTTGTTTCATTTACAACAACTGAGTGAGTAACGCTAGAAGTTAGTAAATTCGCACATAGTAGTGGTAACAGTGGATAGCAAGTATACATAAATATCCTTATAAATCAATGACGTGACGGTAGCAACAAAGAGAAGTCGGCAGCACGCCATTAACCATCCTGCGTCTTATGCAGCGAATATAAATCTTGCGATAGCTTTCCTCGCGTCCACAATAAACGACGCTCTGGGCGCGAGATAGCCGCCGCGACGCCGAAGATGGACGGTGACGCGTCTGTGAACCGACGCCTTTGAATTTTGCAATCGCAGCATCTGTTGTTAAACACATTTTAAACTGTTTCTGTTCCATAAGGTTTCTATATTCTTTTTATATTTTAACGAATTATTAATTTTTAAAGTTGACAATTAATTAATAATCAATTAATTTTTTTATTTTATATACATGGGTCAACATTAATTGACTTTTTTAGAAGTTTATGCAACTTATACTAATTAATAATTAAATATTTAATTAAATCACTAATATTCATTTGCAAGATACAGAAAATATACGTATTTAATTTTTTATTCATATTTGTATGTACAGTAGTAATTAATTACTAATTTATATATATTATTATATATATATTTATTATATATATTATATTCAATAATCAAATATAATTATCAATTATTTTTAAACATAGATAACCTGTTGTTTAATAAATTTATTAATATCAAACGTACCTATTGTAGTACTGCAATGAAAAATACATATAAGCAGATATGCAGTTAACAACACATCTGTATTTGTTTGTAATGAACATTTATTAATTAAGATAGTATCAGCGATAGCAGGGCAATAGAATTAAGAAAATCGCTTGAAATGAGTGACATTAAATCTTTGTTCGCAGTTTGCGTTCACCATGCAAACATACATTCATGTCACATGATATCTTTTAGTATCTGCTCCGTAAGGTTCTTGCACCAGGGTCGTATATTAGCAAGGAATTGGGTCTCGGTTGGCATTAAAGCAGGCCCGCGGGTGTGGGGGGAGCATCACGCCGCAAGGGCCATAGATATTATAGCCGTAAGCTGTTAAAGCCATTCCAGACACTAAAACTGTTCTTATTATCTAAATGGGCGTCGTGTCACAATGTTTGCAGGATCGGCAACTCAAAGCGTGGATCCTTAAACACATTGCCGCGTGTTTTATGGCCCCCTGACGTCACCTCGTGGTAAATCTTTGATTCGGACGGCAATGGAGGCGTAATAGCTTCGTGCTAACGCGCGCCGACAGTCAATATTGCCCGGAATCTGTTTAACTGTCGCTTTGTTATCGCACACGCTAGCATGCTTTATGATAGGATTTGTTCCATGTTTGATTTTCTAAATCAAATCTATTCGTATTGTTGTCTTATGTAATTGCGCTTTTGTATGTTCAACTCTACATGTATATTATCACTATGTCTCTATTGTTTGTGTTTAGTAATAGATTCTTATAATATATATTATGTTTAATATTTAGAGATTGTGAAATTTAAAAAATATCAATGTGTAAGATACTTACCTTCTTTATAATTGCAAATAATATACTTACCAGTTACAAATAATATTCTGAAAATTAATAAAGGGAACATAAATAAGAAACTGTAGTATATTTATAACATACATATTTATTTGAGCTTTTAATTGCATTTTAAAAATACAACAAAATATTAAATTATACAGACAGAAAATTTGGTAGATTCAAGAATAGCTTTATCGCTTTGATTATTTCAGCTATTTAGCGTATACATTATGTTTTATGTACTTTATTAAATCTGATTATTATTTATTAAGTATAATTATTAAAGTTACTCATAAATATTTATTTAAAAATCCTTTTGGAAGAATTGAGATTATGAGAGATACGTATACGAATGCTTTTTTATTTTTCGTTACTTTTAATAAATACGTAATATAATGAAATGATGTTAAGTATATCATCACAAAACTACAATAATTTAAGTAATCCACAGTTCAAAATCTCTTAAATTGTACTCAAGTCAACAACAAATCGAAGTACGCCACTAATGTCATTTACAATATATAGGCCTAAAATTACAAAAGATTGGGGTTCTGATAACAAAATACATCACAAAAATAGTACCTTTTCAGGCTTCTAAAATATTACCGGATTTGATTTTAAGTATTCACATTGGCACTGAACGCTCAACTATGCAATGCTGTGACTACAACATTGACGACTACCTCACAATCCCTACAGCAGTCGAACAACCCGACCACTTTCTAGAAGTACATAAGTAATTGGGTATACATGCTAACAATACTGACTAAGGCTATGTTAAACTTCGTATATAGTACAACAACTTACATCTCTTACTTCTTTGTGACTGAGATTCGTATAGCAATGATAATCACGACTTTTGTTTTACAGAATATTTTATCACTGTTCCATTAAATTATTACTATTTGTTGCTGTAGCAAAGATATGATAACATCACATGGTACATTTGACGGAAATGTACTAACGTTGCCTTTGGCAACTTTTTCATCATGTATACAAACTATTTGCCACAAAATCATTTACATATATATATATTTCCATACAAACAATATTTATATACATTGCACAAATTATTAAATATATACATAAAAATAAAATTAAGGAATGTTGAGAATTAAGGCTATAAGTCAGTATTACCAAAGTTCACCTTAACAAAAATATCACGACTGTAATGACTATTTTACAAACAATCTTAATGGTTCAATTACACGTATTTACTCGACAATTGCTTGGCGAGCTCCGTATACTTGAGAAACTTTGAATGGGGACTCTCCTCAAACCCAGCCGGCGTTTGAGGACTTCTGGAACCAGAACTGGCCGCAGCCCCCGACGCAGCCGACGAAGACCCACTGGGAGTGTTCTTTCCGCCATTTCCAGATCCGCTAGCACCGCTCATTGTTGCTTGATGAGCTTTCAAAGAAACGGGATCTGGAATTACACCATCTTTTACAAAATGCATTTTTGATAAATGATGCCTGTAAGCTCCTTTTGAAATAAATGGAGTATCACAAAAAGCGCATTTCATAATTGAATCAGATGTCATCACAGCATCGTTACAAGCCCAACTAAAGGCTAAAATAGCACCGGGTGTAGTACCTGTTGGGCCGGGTGAAACTACAGATGATGTTGATGTACTGGCTGGAAGTTGGTTCCCAGATGAATTTCCCCTGTTACCACTGTTGTGATGAGTTTCAGTCTTGTCGCATAATTTTTGTAGAGCCGCTAAAGGGTGACTACTCGTACGTCTGGTTGTACTACCTCCACCTTCAGAATTCGATACGTTGTTGCCCCCACCGCCCGATAGATTATCAAACATTGACGACAAAGCTCCTAAGCTTCCACCAGAGCCTTTTTTATCACCAGATGTACTTCTAGGTGTACCTGATCTATCACTACTTGCTGGGCTACTAGTACTATTTCGACATGGACTGTTTGGAGGTAATGTCATATCTACACCTGACGGGGTAGGCTGACGAGGACTAGTCATCGGACTTCTTCCATCAGTACTGCTACTTCTTTTAATAACAGTGTTTGTATCATCTGTTGTTTCATTGTTTGCTAACCTTGCTCCACTTCCGCTATGATAACTTGCTCTTTCATCATCATCTCCTTCATCTTCTACATTTTCCTTTTTTATTGATACATCATGATGATTTTCTGAATGTGATCTTTGATCTTCATCATCTTCTGTAATTTCTTTTTTTATCGTTACATTTTCGGTGTTATCATCATGAACTTTATCAGATAAAGGTGTTTGAGTACGTTTGTCGGGAGTAGTACGTGGGGTTCCAGGTTGACCTGGTGGATCCATTTTATTTCTTTCAGGTGTCATAGCGTCTATTCGAACACTGCCTCGTTCTGACATTGAACTAGACTCACTACCGCTTCTTTCACGTCGATTATAATGTTGGTTTTGCTGGTGATTATGATAGTTTCTTAAAATGTTCATTGTATGAGGATCGACTAAAGGTTTAGTGTAATCAACGCTTTCATCTATACCTAAACGTTTTAATATACTTGATCCCATTGGAGCAGACGTATGAACACTAGCAGCTCCACCAAACCCAGCTGCCGTTTGACGAGTACGAGAATCAAAACTTTTTTCGATTAATTTTTCAATCGCATTTAATACTGAAGGTGATGAACTATTTCCTTCAGCAGGTTGACTCTCTTTGTTAGATAAATCTGCTACGGCAGAAGGAGATCGGTGGTGTCTAGAGCCTGGAGAAGCTGACTCATCAGATACACTTTTTCTACCATCTCGATTCGTGGGTGTAACGTGACCAACAATCATATTATTTGAATTATCGGGTGGTATAATGTTATTAGACATTAAAGCATTTTTTAGAAAATTTTTCTGAGTTGCACCTAATGCACCACCTCCTACACATTGTCGTATATGATCAACAAACTGAGAGGTTTCTATTTTATCTCCACATTTTTCACACGTAATTCTACCGGCTATTGGTTGTTCGCGACTTAATTTAGATGGACTATTTCCACTATCTCCATTTTTGAATTCGTGCTGAGCTCTCTCTAGTTCTAATAATTTTCTAACCGGTAATGATTTTTTCCTTTTTTCTCTTGTCTGCCGACGTCTCCCACCACTTTCTGTGATAGATCGCATTATATGTTCTTTGTAATGCGAATTCTTTACCATATGATTACTTAGTTCTTTTAATGAACTGAAAGCTTGATCACAAACTTTGCAAGTTAACACAGCACTAACGTGGCTGCTTGTACTGCCACCTGTCCCTCCACCTCCAGCGCCACCGCCTGGACCACCACTGTTTCCACCTTTTTCTCCGTCAGAAGATTTCCATGAGATTATTTGTTCTTGTGAAATTATATTAGTATAATGCTGAGTTTGTTGCATATGACTTGTCATTTCAGCTAAAGAGCGGAAACTTTGACCACACCACATACATTTTAAAATTTGGCGTGTTTGTTCAGCTCCTTTTCCCAACCATACATCCTGCCCTCTTACTAATTTTCTTGGTAGAGGCATTGTTTCTTTGATTAAAAGATTTAAATCAGACTGGTTAGGTTTATTCGAATTACTCATTGATGTGGTGGAAATGTGCGATGAATTTGAAGAACTAGATATTATTTGCGTCGGTGGATGAGATGGAGGTATAGATGTCGGGGCTTGCATTGGAGGGACGGGAACATTTACTCCACAGTGCTTAGCTTCTTTCATGTGCGTTGTCATGGCAGCAAGACTTGGAAAACTTTGCTTGCACCAAACGCACTTTAAAACATCTTTTGCTTGTTCTGCTCCTTTATTTAACCAGTGCGATTGCCAAGCACTGTGTCTATTTCCCACTGCTGTATTTACTGCATTTGCCGTAATATTGTTACCAATCGTACGGAATAAATCTTCACCTCCAAGTTTACTCAATTCACTCATTTTCTCTAGGGCTTTTGTTGCATCATTTGGCGTTGGAGTTGAATGCTTTAATTTGCCATTCCATAAAGATGGATCTACAGCACTATTTGGTTTTGGCGATAGGCTACTTGCAGCAGCTACGGCCGCTGCGAAGTATGGCAAATGAGATGTAACAGGTGACGTCCACGGTGATACAACTGGTTTATAATCAGACTGTCTTGACGTTTTCTTTAAAGATTGTGACAGAAGTGCCGAATCATCAGGTCCACGTTTACGACTAGATACAGATAAATCCAACGGGCTATTATGTGACTGATTTTCACCAGGTGTCGGTGTCGTAGGTTTACTTAGATTCATTGCGTCATTTGATTCGGTATCATTTGATTCTGTACTTTTGGTTAATGAAGGTCGTTTTGTACTGAAGTCTAGAATTCCTCCATCGTTAACTGGTGACTGAGCAGGTGCAATCGGTGATGACAAGGGATGAACTGACATTATAGGTAAGCCAGTTGGTGACGAAGAAGACGAGATCAGTGGCGAGACAGCTCCTCGTGAAAAAGCAGGCGGTAAAGGCGATGTCATCATTAGCCTGTGTGAGTGTTGTACTGCTCCTAGATAGGCAGCCATCTGTGCTGATGTAGGAGGGAGTAGTGCAGCAGCAGCAGCGGGAGGTAATGTCGCTGGAAGAGCAACTCCGACTGGACTGAGAGCGTTGCCAAGAGGAACTCCACGAAGAAGGTTCACACCTCTATCTGAATAAAGTGATTCTCTCGATGGGCATCGTTGTTGCATAGAGTCAGATGAGTCTCGTGATTGGCATCTCGGGCTTTGTGTTTCTCTGAAACAAAATACATAAGTTCAGTTACCATAAATTATTTTTAAAACTTATACTTTGAACCAGAAAAAAAAATTATGGATTTTTTAGACATAAATATTATCAAAAAAATTATTTATATAGTATGGCGATTTATTTTTAACAAATATTTGTTCAGAAATGTAACATAAAACACTCACATGCGGAACTGAAAACTGAATGAGAAATATTTTTTAATGTAATAACGTCAACTGTCGTCTCATAAAACACACTCGAGACAGCAGCTTTCGTTGGTATTGCTGGCAGTGCAATAAAATACTGCTACACTATTTATGCTTCGCCGGTTCGGCTTTGAATGAAGGAAAAATGTTTGCTTTGTGATGATTTACGATGCACCGCCAGTGCTAAATATTGCCATCCCTCCCTCCCGGTTCAGTGCATTGCCGGGGGGTTTCTACCACTCTGCGCAGTCGCTTTATGTCACGCCGAAATATATTAGGGAAACAATTACGACATTTGTTTTAATTAGTACTGAAAAAGGAGGTATTGTTGATTGATGTTTTATGGTAATAATGGAAATCGTACACTCGTTATCCCGAAATAAAGTAATTAATTGAAAATAATTACTGCTATAATAGTTATAATTTTTAACAATATGTCTTTTATGTGAACATAGTTTTCAGTTCCGTTATATTTCAACATAATTTATTAATCTTAAAATTGCATCATTAATAAAATTGAGTAGGCAGCATTAATTTTGTCAATTTTACGTAATTTTATGATTTGTATTAATTTATTTTAGTATTACACAATATTATATATTTAATTATTAAATAAAAATGAATACTAACCTATCAACATTGTCATGCACGAGATCCATGCCTGTTGTGGTTGTATCCGGATGCCCATGCGGCGGTGGTGGCGGTGGCACTAAGTGAGGGGAGGGAGTACGAGATCTGGTCACTTGCGTTGGCGCCCCACCTTCACTTGTGTTCTCCCTCTCCTCAAGGGCGGGTGAACCTGGTGGGGTAGGTGATTCTGAATCGGCACCGGATCCATCATCCCCGCCACCCTCTTGCATTTTGTCCCCTTCTTCTCCGCCCTCTCCACCTTCCCCTGTAAATAACAATACAACAGTTAGACTATATTATATCAGATAAATAATATTGTTAATATAGTTAAACATTTACAAAATTAATCTAATTATAATTTATCTATTTACTTTTATTACCATTAGTTTAAATAAAAAAAAGTTCAACTTCAAACAATTATATTGTTTTATGCAATATAAATTAGTATTTATCAAGTAAATACTCGTATGTGAGGATAATGGGAAAATACAGTTTTATTGTACCTATATAAGGTACTGGCACCAGTGTTGAACATTTTTAAATTGAATGTACTGAAATAGAAATATTTGTTGATATTTGATTACTGCCATTACTGGATATTAATATATATACATTTAACTGTCTTACAGAGTGATTTGATGATAATTGATCATTTTGTTTAAAAATAATGGCCAAATAAACATCGCGGTTCGGCAGACTACCAAGAAAATTGTATTTTCTTATGTAAATGCTTTACATTGTTTTAAATTTTACGATTCTTTATTTTTTAACGTTTGTGTAGTAGAACTTTTTGTAATTTTAAGTAAGTATCCATTACTAGATGTTCATTACTGAAGAAAAAACATATACAAAACAAAAGGCTATAATTTGAAAAACAAACTATATTTGCGGATGTTGGTAATTAAATTGGTTTAATAAAGAGGCACTTGTTTTATTAGTAACATGAGAATTACAAAAAAGTAACCCATTAATCCCAGAACATAATATACATTGTTCTTAAAGCGCTCAAGACTGGTGCCAGTACCTTACTTGTTTATTTTATTAATAATAATTATGTAAACGCATTTATCCATTCTGAACCCAAAGTTTCAGTCTATATTTATATACCGATTTTAACTAAATTATTTGATTAGTAAATTACTTGTTATAAAAAAAAATTATTTGATAAAAAAATTAAAAATAACATTCGTTTACTGCACTGAAAGAAAAAAAAATATGGTACCAACTTCGCCGCGAGATTGGCCGTTTTGTAACTGCTTCAACTGAATTTCAGTTGTTTCAACAATACGATGGTTGAAACAAGGTTTTATGTTTTTTTCAGCCAAAGATAGAGCGGTATTATTATAAAAAAATATGGATTTAAAATAAAATCAGTATAACTGAGCGAATTATGTGAGAAATTACTATAAAAAAATATTAATTCGAGTCAACATCCAAAAAAATTTTAAAAGAACTGAAGGTAAAATTCAGATAAGTTCGTCTGTATGGTTAAGTCAAATAAAAAATAAATTTATGTCAAATTCTTCATCGTCTCTCTCTAAGTTATCTGTGCGGCTGCTCAGATGGAGATAATTATTTTGGCTTCTGAATAACAAAGAACAATAATTTAGATTAATATTAAGAATCCGCAAGTGATTCCTTATTATCGACCTTGTATCATGATATCTACAATACAATTCATGAAATAAATTAAAACCTGACAACATCAGCACAATACCTATTCACGATTTAAAAAATCTTGTACGTAATTTACGAAAATAAATACAGATTAGGAAAAACAGATTTAATGATTTATACGTCAACTAATGCGCATATCTTCCTATTTAGCAGAAAAATAACTGATCGAATGATTTACTGTACTCGTTTGTTGGGTCTATCAATTAAGGAGCGCCCCAGGGGCATCGCAATGCAGACTGCTGCTACGGCCGCCGCCATTTATTTTACTTATTTTTCTGCTAATCTTCTATCTACGATGTTTACGTTTGCTATCAGTCCTCAATGTGATGCAGTTAATTCCCTCACTAAATTAGAGTCCAATGAATACTACAGCAGTTTCGGCGTAGATGACTTTGTAACATGTAATTGGGATAAATAAGGACTGTGAATAATATAAAAGGTATTCTGTAGATCTCAGGTATGCATGGTTTACAGCAAATTTGTTTTTATCAAAAAGGGAAGTCAAGATAGTCAATTTTAATGAAGGTTATATCTGAAAATATGCTTAAAATGACAAAAATAAAAGACTGGATTAATCAGTTTTTGAACTTTCCGCTCTATATTTTTTAAATATAATTTATTCACATTAACTTGTTTTCTGTTTTTTTTTTTTTAATAATTATCGGAGTTAAAAATCCAAGTTTTTTTTTATACTTTGTGACTCATAAAGATGGTATTATACAGTGATGTAGGAATAGGACCCACAGAGCACGCAATACGGACTGGCCATTAACAAACGGGCTGGGGGCTATATAATATAATAGAAGTTTTTATTTAAATAAATGCTAATTTTTATTAATAACAAGAACACAACATTGCATATAATGGAAGTCTAGCGAGACTTAATTTTTTTAATAGGGGGCTCCTACGCCACTGGTATTACATACTTTATTTTTTTTAATGGAACAATCTGTTGAAAAAGTAATCAAATAAAGAAAATCATTTATCCGATTTGAGATATTCATAAGCCATTCTAAAAATATTCAAATATGGTTTTGGGTGGTCTTAAAATGCGGACATCTAAAAACACATAATGAATTATTCGGGGTTATTACAATAACTTCCTTTCTATATAGGCAGGAAAGTTAAAAATATAATTTTCTTAATTTCTAATCAAGATATAAAATGATATAAAATTATAAAACTTTCAGGGGAATAAATATACCTACCTACTATATTTTAAAACAAATAAAACAATGAACACGAAACTGCTGATAATAATAATATATGCATCTTTGATTTAAAATTAAAACTTTCGAAATCGAATTCTACCAACTCGAGACAACAAAAAACATTATCGATAGCCTGTTTATTTAAATTTATCACATTTTGTGATCTCCGTGATTTGTTTTTGATGTGAATTCTCTTATTCCGTAACAAACAATGCAAAGCTTTGTTTCTACATCGACAGTTCTGCTAGCACAAACGATTCTTAGAAAACTTCGTTAATGAAGTTGGTTGCCTGACAATATCTACCGTGAAATATTTGATTAAAATGAGTATTGTAGTATATATAAGTACATATTCACTGCAACTAACTACACAACTTCGATAGAGGGAATAATAAAAAAGTTGGTTTATATTAAAACATTACTTAATGTTTTGTTCTACACTGCTGAACTTTTTTCTATTAACTTTTTTATATCATAATATATTGTCGCATATGTATATTATTAGTGTCCTACAAAATTACTGATTAGAAAATTGAAATATTTTATTTTTATTTCCTTTCACTTAACAAGTACGTATTTATACTATATCTAATTTATTTAATGAATGATGAGTATTGAATATAGATAGACAAAATACCAGTATTTTAAGTTATGATACTATCAAAAATAAATGTTTTCACAAATTGCATGTTTCAATTTCTTGAAAACTCTTTAAAACCAGTAATAAATCATACCGACAGTGATTTATTTAATAAAATTAATTATCTTCAATACGATTGTAAAAAATACGTTACTTTTCGATTGCATCAATATTTTATTAACCAACAACGTCGATCTTTCATAATTAATATCAACTATAAACAAATATAAATACCATAAATCGTATTAATAAAATTGATCAATGCAATGAAACATATTTCAGTTTACACCGGGTCTTACACAACTGTGTAAGGTATAAATTATTGATATAGCTAATTAACCGGCATACTGGGAACATATTATAATGCATTTTCCAAATACAAAAAACCAATATTGATTGCTGTAATATTGCAGCTTCATGTTGCATCTGAGAACGCAGCAACAATAATAAATAACGACTGTTTGAGATGTTTATATCTGACTACGGAGCTGTTGATGGTCATTATAATTCAGAAATACCAGCATGTTGGTGATAGACGGGATATAATTTAATTGTGTATGTCATATATTCGAGGCAATCACCAGAATTTATGCGAATGCGAGACAATGTCATGGAATCTTAAACCGTAAATATGTTTTGTAATGGTTTTTCGTTTTGGAATTCGGTAAAAAATAAACGGCTGTATATAAACGTATATTTATTGAACATTTCTCTATAGAATTTTTGAATTTACTTTTAGATTTGTATCACTGGATAAGCTGGGAATTATGGATAAGAAACTGACACTAAATTATCATATCTGATCAGTATTAATAACTTATAAATACTTTTGCAGATGCAATTGTTACCATATACAAATAAATATTTTTAGTATCGAAATTAAAATGCATAGTTTATATTTTATTAATATATTTTCAAGGTCATCGTTATTATAATTTTTGTTTGACTAATGTCAAGTAAGAATTTGAAAAAATGTCAAATGTTTGAATACTTAATTTATACAATAATAAAAAAGCAATAAAAATATTTTGAAATAAAAGTAAAACGTATTTTGAAAATACTTTCAATTTCAATGTGACATTTTGTTTATTAATTATTGATTTTTTTTTCAGTATGTTAATAAATTCAAAGAAGACACTTAATTGTTTATTGCAATATAAAAATCTTATCATTGAATTTCAGAAAAAATCTTTATTTCAATATTAATGTCTTATTAATACGACTGCTTTATTTACATATTTCATTTAATATATTGATGTAAATATTTGATATTTGTAAAAAAAATATTATTTTGTTATTGAAAATAAAATAATTGCAACGAAGGTGATGTTATTTAAAAACAAGTATATTATATTTTAAAGGATAAGTCTCCTCAATTAAATTTTTAAAATATAGAGGAGGTTGTAGTGTAAAATTTTTATTTTATGTAAATTATAGCCGAAATACCTATGTTTCTTCCTTTGGTATAGTAATGTTATACATAGATCTAATAAAAAAAGAACTTTTTTTTATTTACTTAGTAGGTAGTTTCAATAAAAAATTAATTTTTAGTTAATATGAAGGTTTATATTTGATTGAAACTATAGTCTGTTTCATTTAAGATTGCAGTGATGGGGGCGGGGATTAGACGGTACGATTCACACAGGCACTATTTTCGCACTTGGTTTGCCCACAAAATAAAAGATAGTAAGAAGCGATACTCTACGTAAAAAATTGGCAATCGTTTTTACATACACTTTAAAATTTGTAAGAAACAAACTCACCTTTGTATTATGAATATTAGTTTTCTAATATCCTAATGTCGATAATATAATACACATTTTTAGAATAACTAATTTGACAATTTGAATTTAGTTGCATTTGTTTCCAAGGCAACATGAATTAGTAGATGTATTGCGTCAATGAAAATTGTGTTATTATGAATCTGCCTGGCGTTTTGCTCAATCAGGAGCACGTATCATGCTTCCTATGTTAGCTATCGCTGCAATCTTAAATGAAACAGACTATAGTTCAGAAATATTTGGGCTAATTTTACCTATTTGCACTCTCATATATATAATTTAGCTAGATTCTACATCATGTTTAGTTTATAAAAGTACCCAAAAATGTGCGTTTGTATATACAAATAAGTCTGAACAAAATTTCAGTTAATATGTTATGACGTAATACTTTTGATTTTATAAAAATAAGTTACTTATATAAAAATATTTCAACATGAACTAAAATCACGCATAGAGATCTATCATACTATCATATGTATCTACAATTAAAATGGCTTTATCTGGATTCGTGTATATATGCATATACATACACACACCGGAAAAATCAAAAAATCAAAAACCAGACCGATGGACATTCGCGTCTACAATGATCCAACAAGCGTACAGCAAGGCGGGGTTTTGCATTGTCACATGCAAGTCGATGCAGCCAATGAGTACGTGTGTGCATAAAGAGATAAGTGGCGAAACGTCGGAGATGCTGAAACTAATTACGTTGATTTATGTTACTATTGTTCATTGTTGCACCGTGTTTAGAGTTACGCCTTGTGACTGCCTCTCGCGACAAAGAGAGCGATATGTGTACATGTATGACTCTCTCTTTCACATTGCAGTTGTACCTCCCCGATGCGGCCCTTCGGACTTTTGTTTTGTATCTCACTGAGATATTGCTACGGACCTCCTATCTATTCCACTCTAATTTAAATTTAAATCATTTGCAGTGTGTTCTTGGTCAATGCTGATTATGATCTTACAGTGGAGAGTTTTTTTTAATTTTTACTTTTTCTGTACGGATTATTTTAAAGATGTAAGAAAAGTAAAATACAATTTATTTTTGAGCTATTTCCTACATATATTACGTATATTATTTTCAAATCAAAATATGTAATATTGCTTATAATTTCTACAATATTCATTATTTAAAAAAAATGGTTTGGTAAAAGTTTTTGAGAAATTGTTTCCATTAATGCATATCTTCACAAAATTTGGTACCATCAGTTACGTTGCTATGGCAACAAACTCTATTTTTTAAATGACTACATATATTTTTTATTAATTCTATGAATAGATGTTATTTTTTGCATACAGTCCTGTAAAATTTTAATGAGATTGCAAACGAAAACCAAATAAGCCTTGAAAAATTACTGAAACTTGTAAAATATAAAAAAACAAATCTAACAACCAAATAAATTAATCTAAGAAATGTTCAAAATGAGGTTAAATTTTTCAAGGCTTACTTGGTTAAGTTGCAATTAATGTGATCTGAAATTATAAAAGTTAATTTTTCTCAAAATTTTTCGTATTCAATATCATTAAAATTTCATAGGGTTGTATGCAAAAAATTAAGATCTATTCATATAGAATCAATAAAAAATATATGTTAATTATCAATTAAAAAAATAGAGTTAGATACCATTACGTATAGGTAACTGATAGCACCAATTTTTTTAAGATTAGCATAACATTGGAAAACATTTCTCTAAAAAGTTTTACTAAAACATTTTTACAAAATTTGAGCAATATTCCATCTCACCATGTATATGTAATATGGTATAAACATCTAGTTTTATTGACTATATATCATAACTCTTAGCAAAAATGTAAAATGTTAATTATATTATAAATATCTTTCATTCATATATTATACTGAAATCGACGTTTAAAAATATAATATCTATTTTTAAATATACGTTTAAATGATATATTATTGATAATTATTGATCCATATCCGGTTAGATATTTATTACAAACGTTTCATTTAAAAATACATTAAGAAATTTTTATCATTTAAATGAAAAATATCATGTATATTTCGCAATACAATTTATAATAACACTAAACCAATAAATAATATTTCAACACGTCAAATTAAGCATGATAATATACATTAATAATATAAAAATATGACCATTACTTAAGTGAATTAATCCACAGAAGAATGATAAAAAATAAAAGAGTTATTGTTGCATTAATCTTCGTGAAAGTGATGCATGATTCTTCAGTTAGCTGTCAAGAAAAGCCTCTACAATTGGCCAGAGGACTGAAGCTAACAAAAACACAGCCAATCAGAGACAATGGCTTCAGCTCTTTCAACTGTCAATGCGAGAGTGTATTTTAATGTTTGTACAAACACACGCAAGTGTTATGTTACAAGAAGTGTTGAATAAATGCTATATTTGTAATTAGATGTTATGGTACCTGATTCGCAGGTTCTTATGAATATTCGACGGCGAAAATCAAGAAACTGAATGAGAACACAAATTTTAATGTAATTGGTATTTAATATCTACAAACATCTGTAAAATTTAAAATGTTAACGGTTGATTGGGAGTAATTTTCTGCTAAAGGTATGTTTTTCTGTTATATAAAAAAGTTGATATACATATAATGAGTTATTAATGGGCAATTCAGAATTCAAAAATTTGTCCGCCAATATTTACTACACGCCTCGTTCTAACCACGCTCTTATTAATTTTGAAAGACGTGTGTCATCAATAATCGTCACAAAATTTTTTCATGTATAAGTATCAATTTTATATTGGACTCACTTCACCATTACATTTATAGCTATGTTAAAAAAAATCTATGTAGTCAAGTACTGAAATATAAGTATAAAAAATTGATACCTGGTATTATAAAGAATTTGCTTGATTGCAAATGCAAATTAGCTTCCAGCGAACGCTATCTGCTAGGTATTAAATATAAATGACAACCACTCACAGATGTAGCGAATAAAATCGTACATCTCATAACCTTGACGCATGCATGAAAAGTAGAAAACAGCTGCTTAAAATAAGTGCTTCCAAGTGTACCTCATAAAATGCATAGCATTTACATTATTATAGATTACCACTGCTTTAAAATATCGAGCAATTTCATAACAATTTGACACCTAGCAGATAACGTTAGTTATATATTACCGGGCATGAGAAAGGCATTTTAATGTTTAAAATGATATCAACTTTTAAACAAAATTGTGTATGCATCAGATATAAATATTAATTGATTTCACAGATCTTTTAGCTATATCCTATAGAATGATACGTATTATTGAAAAAAAATGTAACGTAATATACAATACAAATGTCTAGGCATCATAAATAAGATTTTTTTTATGTAATACACACATTAAAATTTCTAGCCAAACAAACATAGCGGCATAACAAGACGCATATAATGTTTAAATATCAAAGAGCTAATAAGATAAAATAATAAACATCTGATTTTAAATCAATGTGCGGACACATATTAATTAAGATTAACGTATGTGGAAAAGCAAATAATATAAAATAAACCACTCAAGGTTTAATACGCTGTAAAACACGGTTAAAACAACACAAAAAATGTACCGAATGAGAGATAAGACACAGTACCACACGTAAGTAGGTACTACTGTGTACTTATATGTTGTAGTAGTTAATGTTGTAGATTGTATCACTGAATCAGTCGTGTTTAGTGTTTATTTATACATCTTACATTGGTTAATACAAGTTACTGTAGCAAATAACAGAACAGATGTATCAAACCAGTGTATCTAAATCGAAATACCACGAACCCTTTACGAGTCGGATACTCTAATTTAGCGTTATTTAACATTTAACATCAGAATTAGCCTTTAGGTTTTCTTATTCTATCAATGTAATGCAAGAATGTTTCAAAATGTTTGGATTAATGCTTCCAATAAAAATGCATTTATTTATTTAATCGAAAAAATGACCGTATATATTCTGAAGGCGAAATCAGTATAGGTATATTTTTTTACTTTTTTCAAAACTAGCAGGATGTTTCTTCAAGTATTTATTTATTTATTTTTAGTTTTACAAATGTGATATATTGACCCCAAACATATACTGTACAAACAAGAAGATGCACTCTCAAATATTTGGAAAAAAAATTTACTGCTCGCTATAACATAAGTTTCTTGGGGATATTTTTCCGGAACAATAGAACAATTTCCATACTAGTGTCGCCTGTGGTCGAATTTCGACCAATAGTTTACCTGCCTTTACGGCAACATATACACATGATTTTTTTTGTGCACATCTATGGCACAATACCTAACCTAACCTAACCATTCCCCTCCTTTTATAATAAATACAAAAAAAGGAACGACAATGTTCGATGTTTATAAACGGAAAATATATTTGTGTTAGTATACTTTTAGACAAAAATTAGCGAAAACGTAACAGAATTTCAAAATAAATAAATTAAAAATTGAACTTACTTCATATTCTATTATTAAGCGGAAAAGCGATTATTTATAACAAAAATTTCCAAATAAAAACACTTCAATTGAACCCAAAATTATTTATTTTTTTCGCTTGGTGGCACTAGGAGTATTGCTGTTGAACGATGTGAGGGGAAATAAACAAACAGCGAGATGGGAATTCATGTGTGTATATTAACGTTATTTTACCTGCCTTAACGGCAACATACACATATGAATGACACATCTATGGAACAGTACCTTTCGAATGATATAAGTTTCATTCACCTCCTTTTAAAATAATTACTAAAGAAACGTACGACAATTTTCGATGTTCACGTATTAATATATAGATTTGTAAAATTAAAAGAAATTTGAAGACCCGCGAACAATCCCTTTTGTTAGTACAATATTGTTGGAAATGGCACCAATAATTTTCATTAAAATCAGCGGAAAATTTGAATCGCTTATTAACTAAATAAATAAATACCAGTACCGTTTGATCCCTTTTAACATAAGTGTTATCTATTGTACAATATAATAATATGTTCTAAAATTGCAGAAAATAATTCATCTAACGTCTAAATTATTTAACAATATTTTTAACATCAATCAATCGATCCCAGCGTATAATGTTAATAACATATACACATATAAAATAGCATCACTTTCAGATGATATAACTGCATAGTGTGCGTTCTACTACGTTCCAAAGCAGACGTTCTGATTCAGCTGCCAGTCAGTTGTAAGAACGCGCACAATGAAGCCTGTCACTCAACCTGTCGGTCCGCGAGACGTGAACGGACAGACAGACAGACACGCCTGTTACACATCACGTATATGTGTATATGTGTGTGTGTGTCTGCATAGTTTGCAATTTTATTCGCGTTTAATTAATTATTTTAACCTTTACGATGTTTAAGATCATATTTTATTTACCAGGGTCCTTTTTTATGCCGCTAGTGGTATTGTGAAGGAAAAGGTTCTTAATTCATTTGAGGTTTCATAAATAAGGTTTGTATTTTTTATTTTATTTATTTTCAAAAGAAAACTAATGTGAATTTATTCTCGGAAACTTTGCATGCTTTGAGAAAAATATATAATTGTTATTGTCATCATATTATTATTTATTATTTATTTCGTTCAAAGGCGGTAGCTCATGGCCCTCGCAAGCATTTAGGCCATTGGCCCTATTGTCATCATAAAATTCTATTATTTATAAAGAAACTAAAATATATAAATAAACATCTCATGCCAAGTAAATTGCACAGTGCTTTCCAAAGGTAGTTAATTTTTGAACAATTTAAATAAAAATCGATTAATTGCCTGTAATTGGTTAACCATTTAATACAATTTTACTAAAAAATATTTGTTCGAAGTTTTTCATAAGACGCACCTTTTTCATATATTTTTAATTTTTTGACAATTTAAATCTCAATCGTACTTTATGCAAACTTTTGATAAATTGAGATAAATTTTTGTAAGGGAATATTTTATTATATTATAGGAAATTGAATTCTCTAAAAAAAAAATTCTATAAAATTTTCACGAAACATGTGTCGTTCTTGATATATCTTGAAAAAATAAATATTTGGGATGTCACCCCTCCCCCTTACACACGATTTTGATGATTTTGAAATGGAACCGTCCTCAAGCTAGACCCAACCATCTAACCAAGTTTCATTAATATCGGTTTAGTGGTTCATGAGTTATGCGTGTTACAAGGATTCAGGGGACAGACAGACAGACATATACGGAACGAAAAGTGTTTGTCTTGACCAGAAACGGAAAAATCAATTTAAAATTTTGATATTGAAGAACAATTTTTAAATCTCATTTTAAAACGATCACAAAGCTTCTCGTAGCTTCGATATTGGGAGGAAGCAAAAAATGAATTATTTTATTCAAAATAAATGAGAAGTTTATCTTAAACAATTTTAATAGCATACTTTATACTAAATCCAAACATACAATGTAAAATTAAGACAACATGCTAGAACAGAATGTCAACAATAGAATCAAAGACATAATAAAAACGCGTCCCCAGTATTTATCATGTGTTAATCAAGAATGGTACACGTTGTCGTTACCAGAGTTGACCGCATCGTCGCAACGACTGTGGCTGAAGCAAAGACGTTCGGCAATCTCGCAAGCCGCAGAAATTATACCTCGCGCAATAAACATAACGAATAAATGCGAACTGCCGCTGCAAATATTCGTCTCTATAATCATTACGTATAACGCTCACGACTTCATCTCATCGCCGCAAAGTGGCAACGGCAATTAAAAGAAGAAATAGTAAACCGACCTTACGTTTTGTTGCTGACAGACGAGTGAACCTAGGGCTGACACAGATTAACTAAATTATTACAGTTATATTTCTCATTAAAATAATTATACAAGTTTTTGATTTTTAATATTTAACACTAAAATAAATATAAATTCTTCAATTCAAGTGTAGTTTCTAAATCTTTGACATTGAAACTTTTATTCTTAATGGCTTTGTTTGATATTGTATCATTTTTTCTGTTAATTGGAACAACCACAATATTATCAATAAAAAAATGAGACCTTTTTAAATTGATATATGTAAGACGATACCAGCTTAAATTTTTACAAAACGAAAATATCAATTATATCCGCAGTGTGACTCGTCTTATCAGTTAAAAATTGTAATAATTTGAAACCGTAAAAAATAAGACGGTATCTACTCGGAAAAAATTTAACTGGTCTCGCTTTGTAAAAAATTAAACCAATCTCGTTTAAAGCTCTACTTGAATATTGAGAATATCAGTCATGTTATTTTGTTTATTAGTATAAGTAGTTACAAGAAAGTAGATTAGGGTCAACTGGGGTAAAAGTGAAATAAAATACAAATCTTTCATGTTTTTTGACAGTTAACGATGCAAATTCATACTTTAATATTTTCTACTAGATGCGCTTATGAATAACCATTTTAAATACTTACATCATTTGAACTGTACGATACAACACGGACTTTCAAAATGAAAAAAGTGTATTTCATTTTTAACCTCTAATTTGGGAAAAAGTGAAATAGGTAAGGGAAAAAGTGACACAGGTCTCTAATGGAAAATATTTCTCGAAAAATTAAAAGCAAAGCTTCAAAGGCAACTTTGATTTATATTCTTTGTGGCATAATATCAATGTGAAATTGTAACTTTAATTAATATCTGAGCTTTACAGAAAGTTATGTGCAAAGAATTAAAATTTAATTTACACGTTTTGACATCGACTAACAGGGAAATCTGTAGGGGTGACACATCACTTATTAGGCGATTTATATTTTCAGGTCGCTTTAACAAACCTTTAATGATGATGTCAGTTTTTATAATTCTCCTATAAACAAATAAGTTTTTTAGTTGCAAGCTTGTTTCACTTTTACCCCATTTTTTTCGTGTTTCATATTTACCCCGCTCGACCCTATATGTAGTTTACTTGGACGGAATATATAAGAATATTTAAATTATTTTACTTTGACCTAGAAATAACCAATCCCAGGACGTGTTACATACTGCGTATGTGTGACAACCCTGGATCCACACACGTCCATCCATCCGTCTATCCTCGGGCTTCAGCACTCTCTTAATTTCCTGGCTAGCGCGCGCTAAGACATTCGGATGTGTATCTCATTTCGCAAAGTGTTCTCGGCTGCGGTCATCAAACCTCTCTCCGGCGACATCGCTGTGATTGTTGTTGTTCTGCACCCGGTCCCTCTTTATGTCGTGTTTATGTGTTTTTTATTGATTCGCGTTTAGTGTCATGGAAAACGAGTTCAGTTTTAGTGCCTACGCGCACACAAACTGCAAATGTGTACACACATTTGTTGATTCTTACTGGAGAGGGGGTGAAATTAGATGATGCGGAGAAAGTATTCGTTTATTGTACTTGGTGTTAGATGATTCAGTATCACCAACAATAAGATACAATATAGTGATACTTACATATTCCTATTAGCTTGTATTATATAGATATTTTTTTAATAAATAATATATAATATATAATATAATATTTAATAAGTAATACATCCAACAAGAAAATAGCGACGCATCAATACCTTTTTAAAAAATATTTTTTTTTGTTAATTACACAGGTAGAAAAGTGATTCGGGCCAAGAAAATCTTGTTTTATATAACGAAAATAATGTTTTATTAATATAAGAATATATTTTTAATACAAGTTCGTTCGACAATAATGTTTTAAAGAGAAACAATAATTTTATGGATTAAGAGTATATTCTTATATTAAGAAAATATTGTTTAATTGTTTTATATACATATATGAAACAAGGGTTTCTTGACCTAAGTCAACTTTTCTACCCGTGTATAAGATACAAGATTTTGAAGACACAAAATATTTTTAAAATACGTGAACATCAAAAAATTTCGTACGTTTTTTAAAGTATTTTTTTATAAAAGGAGGTGAATGAAACTTATATCACTCGAAAGGTACTGTGCCATAGATGTGCTAAACACTATCGATTTTTATTTTAATTGTTCAATAATTAACTACCTTTGGTGAATTTAGCACGAGGAAGCACTGTGCATTTACTTGGTAGATGTTTTTTTACCACTTATCCTTTATATATTTTTTAATCGAATTAAAAATAATATTATTCAAATGAGAAACTAATTAGAAAAACTTATTGTAAAATTATATACAATGTTATTAAATATAAAAATATCGAAAATGTATAATAATAAAAAGTATTAATATCGAAACCGACAAAAATATGTCTAAAAAATTAATTATACTAATTTATGTAAATATTGTTGTTAAATATTAGCACGTACAAACAAACTAACAATAGATTTTATTAAGAAGTATAAGACATACTTTAAACCAGTTTAGAAGAAGTATTTAATCAAGTTTAAAAATAGTATAACATCAAACAAACCATCCCGAAGAGGGCACCACGGCGCTGACAAATGACCGGGAGCGATTGTGTGGGGAAATAAGCCTAATGGTGTAGTTAAATGTGACAGCTCGTCAATTAATTTACCTACTGATTCAACTGGTGCAGTGTCTGCTCAAATACAGGCACGGAATTAGATAAGTTTAAATTTGCAAACATTTGTCGTATACATTACCTATTATGGTAATGGTTAATATCAAAAAGTCCCTACACTCTTAATATACATATTATAAAGCTTAACGTCTCTCTGTCTGTCTGTCCGTTAGTGCGCTTATAACTCGAGAATCACTTATCCGAATTACGTGTTTTTTTTTTAATTCATAGATATGTTCCTGGCCAGGTTATAGGATATATTTTATTACGTTAGGTAACAGAAGGAATAAGCAGTGACGATAATAGTATATTAAGTCGGAAAAAAGTTTGCAGCCAGTACGCATGCAGCGTATTGCAAAAGTGCACCGTTGAATATTGAACAAAATAATGTAATAAAGAATTGTGTCAAATCAAAAGATCTAAAATAAAGTTCGTGATACCATATATCTACTTTTATATTTATAATATTTATATAAATAACTTTAAATAAGTTATATACGAAGTACCGCGTCGGAGCGGGGCAAAGGGGATGCGCTCAACCGCCATTTGAATTCCTCGGCTTGGTCATTGTCTTTTGATCATCAATTGTTTTTGTTTTCAATAATTAACTTAAAACAGAACAAAAATTATTTGTACTTTTTGTTCTGATTCGTTTTCATTATATTAGGAAATTTAGGTGTTAATTTGTTATTATTACAATATAATCGTGTTTATACTTAATTCAACTATATTTTTCAAAAATCCTAAACAATTATTCCGTCGTCCACGCGAGCGAAGCCGCGGGCACAGCTAGATATTATTACAAAAATAGAACTTATATAAACATATGTTTAAGCACTAATAAATTATTTATATGACAATTCAATGAAATTTATGAATGTTTTGTTCATGGTATGTAAAAAACAACGGTTAATATAACTTGATTGATCAGAGGTACCAACTGCGTTTTATCGCATAATTAATACCCTCTTTAAAGTGTATGGACACTATTCAATTTATTCATAATAACGGGCATAAATTACCGAAAATGAGACAAAATTATATCTTTTATTTGTATGTATATTAAAAATATTCTATATGAACGGCAAGTTTTTATAATAAACAATGTTTTAAGAATCATGAACAATTAATATTCATGACAAATATAAATTCAATCATCGAATCACAACAAAAACAAAATACAACAACAGGTACACGAAAGAGACGCAAAAAACGTATAATTAACAAGCATACAGCAATCATTCGTGAAATACCGAAATTGATTCAATTTGAAAGTCTAATGCGGTATAAAACACAGAATAAATGTTTCTATATTTATAAAACGGGGTATCGGCCGTGTCCGAATCCGACCCTTGACGTTCGCTGACACGTTCACCCCCCCCCCCACCCCTTTGTGTAGGGTGTACCCCCGTCACCCTGACACGGGGGCACAGTTGTTTGTAGTGGTAGTACGTTTCGGGATTGTGTTTGATCGCTAGCGGTTTTGTAATGATCTTTTCATTAGTCTTGTCTGATGCTCCGGGTTTTTCATTTGTTTCGAACACGATTCTCTTTTGTTGTCGAACAGGTGAATGGAATATGTGAATAATACTTGTCTGTGTGAGGATTTAAATATGATAATTGGTTTCTATTATTTTATTTTGTATTATTATTAATAGCATTTAACAAAGGTACTTCAAAAAACTTTCGTTATTAATATTGGTATTATAAATTTATATATTAAACTAGTGGTTCTCAAACTTTTTCAGATAAAAAAATCTAAATTAATTAAAAAAATTGTGGCTCTATTTATAGGTACTCAAATATAGAATTCCTAAAATTAATGTACTAAATTATTTATTGCATAAAGTGAATATAAATTTTACGGTTTCCTTATTTTTCATTGATGAAAAAATACGAAGTAGGTACTCAAAAATGTAAGACGTTAGTCAGTGCTTCCTCGTACTAAATGCACCAAAGGTTGTTAGTTATTGAACAATTTAAATAAAAACCGATAAAGTATTCAGATGAACTACTTGCCATTGGTTAACCTTTTAATTTTTATACAATTTTATTAAAAAATATTTATTCGGCATATTTCTTAAACCACATTTCATACGTCAAAATAACATTTAATATGTCAAATTAAATTGCTATTTAAAAAACAAATGACGATTTTTTAAAGCAAATTGAAATACAACAAACGTTGTACTTACATGTGTTTTTCTTTAGATATCGTCAAAAAATAAATATTTTGGAGTGTCACTCCTTTTTACACACGATTTTAATAATTTTGAAATGGAACCTTCCTCAAGCCAGACCCAACCAACTAACCAAGTTTAATTAATATCATTTCAGTGGTTCATGAGTTATGCGTGTGACAAGAATTCAGAGACAGACAGACACACACAGACAGAAAGGCACAAACCGAAAAGTATTTCTTTTAACCTGAAATGGAAACGGAAAAGTTAAAATTTTGAAATCGGAGAACAATTTTTTTTCTCATTTTAAAACAACCACAAAACTTCTCGTATCTTCGATATTGCGAGGAAGCAATTTTCAATTGAAATATTTTAGATCCAAAATATAAAATGCATAATTAAACCATACATACGATAATCATTAAATAAAAAGACACACTCCAGTAAAAGATAACATTTCATTAAAAGAAGAACTAACATCCGTCAGAGGTGTCTGTTATATTTTATGCGACATATTTTCCCCTAAAAACGGGCTCCCAACATATACGGGTCAATAAATATACAAAGAGGGAATGCAATTAAAAGCACTGATGTTCGGCCATCCGCCGCCTTATGTTATGTACCTATACTAGTGCAGAATTAGACGGGAACGATTATGGTTTGGGGCCGGACGTTTTGCACGAGTTATGAGTGTCATTATTAGAACGTGGGCGGAATTAAATCGAGATTATGCGAGACCATATCACGGTAAACTAGGTAGCCACTGTCCACTATCTACTCTTTCAGCGTTCCGTTTAGTTCGCACTTTGGACAATAGATTATGTCCGCAAGACACTTTAGTACTAAATTAGCATGTAGATGGGGAGGCATATATCATGCCACTGAAATATTGTGTTTAGCTTAAACTTTGATATGGGACTCCAGATATGCCTCGCTAATGGATTCCGATAACTTATTACTTACTCATTATACAGTACAGCTTCGATACACTTCATGTAAATTATTTTCAAAACAAGAAATACCAATAAATATGCATATCAGAAGCCAATGTGACTATCTCCACATTTTGATCACTACCAAACTATAATTTTTTTCCTACTTTTGTAATCTATCTTCCTATGAAAGATTCTTCTTATTTTTACAATGCATTGAAACTTTAATGTACCTACAAATAACGTATAAAGCAAGGACAGAAGGAATTCAGGTTGCCACTGTGCCTATCAGGACAGGATTAAACAAACAGTACGGCAGGGATGACTAAGGTATTGAGTGTTTCTTTTTTATTGAAAATGTATTCGAGCATCTCCTTTCAATTATATTTTCAGTAACTAGGCAAATAATAAATTATATACATCCATTAATTCAAAAATTTAATCAATTTTTATTAAAATTTGTGGATTTCTGTGTGCAAGTTATATCATAAAAGTGACTAGATATAATATACAGGATGATTTACAACTAGTGTAAAATAATTTAATAGTAGATCGATGATGTTATTTTAAGCATAAAACATCATATGAACATGTATCCGGAAATTCTTCTTCAGGGAGCTACAGCCTTCCAAAAATTTTACCTAAAATAAGTGTTTATTTAATATCTAGAGAACCCATTGTGATACAGTTACGAAATTTGATAACCGGTTTATTATTAATAAGTGTTATCGATTTCTAATATCAAACAATAATAATTGAGACCAGAAGTGTATGCAACCAAGTATTTTTTTGTTCTTTAATTTTTTCCCGAATTCGGTTATTGTAGAAGATTATAATAATATGACACAAAAATATTATTTGACCATTTAATATAGAATCAACCGTTTTTTAGAAATATCACCCTGTATTTTATTGCATTTTTTTATCAACAAATTCAATACTTCAAAGAAAATAAATATAAAATACATATATATCCATGTGTACAGTATTTAATTATAAAAATAAACAATAAATTATGCCTTCATATTTCTTCATTACACACATAAGTAAATGTATTGTAAATACATATATAACGTAGGTTTCATCATATTTTATATTAATATATGTAATTAATTAAATATTATTTGAGATGTATTGTTTACAGAGTTTATCTATGTATGTATTCTTATGATTTAAGCGTACCTATATATTTAAATTATGTGCAAATATTATTAGATATGGATAAGTCATTATTCAACGTTTTGTTTTATAGTCGTATTATCTACGGTAATTGAAAGTGCGTTGGTGGTCTATTGTATGCAGCAGTTCTATGTCGCCTTTGTGTATTTTACATTTTTATTGTAATGTTACACTTAATGTAATAAAAAGTACACAGACATTAAATATTATTTATATTTTAATATGTTTGTGTAGTCATGTTTCAATTATCAATAATGACGCGTTCCTAAAAACCAATAAGTTGACTGGATGATCGTTAATGGGGGTAACATGAATACACGAGTTGTGAATTATATTTTTAGAGCCACCTACGATACTATGCAAAATATATTGTTAGACAAAATATATGCTACCATTTATTTAAAAAAAAGATCAAGTGCCTGTTGGACTCGCACATAATAGGATTCCGTAGTCATTACGATTTATAAAAAAGAGTTATTTCAATTTTTTTCATAAACTATTCTAATTAAAAGCTACATTCTTTAATTTTTTCAGTTTTTTTTTTATATTAATAGTTTATAAATTAGAGAGAGGTGGGGGGCCTGATAACGACATTTAAAAGCAAATATATCGTGACTGAAGGGTTAAAATCAAAAGGTCATATGGCATTTATTGTTGAATTTTAGAAGACCTATCCAAAGACATCCCACTCAATGGGGTATCTAAGTTAAAAAATGTCAGTTCACTTTTCAGTCAATGGGTGGGGAATCTAAAAAAAAATTGAGATTGTTCGTTATAATTCTCTTTGAAAGTACCAATTAAAATCTACTATTAAATCTCTATGTAGTTCAGGTCTGGAGAATATTTAGACAAGAACAAAGTTTTTTTTATCCTCTAGGATTTACATGACCTTCTTATCATTATGGCATGGGGCTGAGTCATGCATAAAAAATCATCTGATCAGTAGCCCTAATAATATTAATACGATCATACCAACATAATTTTAAAATAGTATTAGTATTGTCAAAAATTATATAATAATATATTTTGTAAAAACTACCTTGTTCCGGACCTGTTCGTGATCTATCCAATGCAATTATGAAACATTTTAAACACGAGACGCATCGAAGTGACATATGCATTTTGTTCTCAGAGCGTCAGGTCTAGAGTTACGTCTGTGTTAGTATTACTTAAAAATACAAAATTGTAACATAGTTCGTATGTACGTAATAGCATAGGTACATACATAAGTACTAAGTACTACTGTAGTTTAAATTTTACATATATTTAAATATAAATTAAATGTAAGTAGGTACTAAGAACTCTTATTTCAATATCTATTACAAAAGACAGTTTGGAAGATACCTAATAAAAAAAAGCTTCTCGTATCTTCGATATTGCGAGGAAGCAATTAAATAATTTTCACATAATCACTTTTTTACGAAATTCCAATATAAAAATATAAATCCTTTATATGTTTTATGTGAATAACTTAAGTGACTCCCTACATAACTCCTGTAATCCCGGCCACCCTGTTTGTTGTAACCTGCTATGATTGGCCCATCAGCAACTTCCCATTCCATCTTGTGTCCCTGTGCTCCCTAACACACATGTACTCTTACAAATACACACACTTCACATACTCCAAATTAAAAATCAACCACGAAGGAGCTGTCTGAAAAGGCCAAGCCAGCAGACATAAATGGATGAAGAAGAAGAAAATAATTTTGATATTATATTCCTTGAACAGATAAATACTGTATATGAATTTAATTTTTAATTGAATCATTATATATCATTCGATAGAGACATTATATTACTTACAGATGTTTTAAACAACAATAGATTCATTAACTCAATACGAAATTACTGAACGCAATTACTTTTTTGTTACTAATTTAATTTGCAAAATCATTCTATTAATTATATTTAACTTGTAATGTATCTACCAAAAAATATGCCAATCTTATTTGATAGATTTAATTCTTCAGAAGCATTCTTTAATAATTATGAACAGTTTGGATTTTAATGGATTAATTTGCAAAATATATAAATGATTTAAAAGTCACTTCACATGTTTAATAAATCATGATTTTTTTAATTTATTATGAAAATTGGAAGAATCTAAGCTTATATTATCTTCAAAGAGGTTGTAATTTTGATTGTTTATATTCGATGATCTCATAAACCACTGGACCGATTTTAATGGAACTTTCACTGCTTGCTTCCTTATTATAATCTCTGTAGTACAATTTGATATTTTCTTATAAAAAATGTATAAAATAAAAATTATTTGATTTCGAAATGAACGCGAGCGAAGCCGCAAATGATAAAAAATATGTAAATAATTTGCAATACAGCAAGCAGTATTTTTTATCGATGATTAAATCTAATATACAGACATCAGTGTTGTTTTATAAAAAAATATATAAAAATGCTAATATTTTTTTAATGGCTCTCTTGTAAATATTCAAATAACTGTGAAATGATTGAAATTCCGTACATGATTCGATTTGGCGTCTCAATATAAAATAAGTTCAATAATTATTTAGCTCTTGAAAATATGGATAAATTAATGTTGACAAATTTTAAGACGTTAATTTTCTATTGAATAATTCATACGATGTAGCCGTCATCATCATGTTACCTCCCATCATAATATTTAGAATTAATATTCAATCAATATATCGTCCTTAAATCAAACCTAACTTATGTCATAAGACAAAACGCGTAACACATGCTAACAACTTCAATAGATTCTAAGTACTTTAACCTTATTCTTTGGCAGATATGGGTTAACGCCAGTTCAGACAACGTGTGTGGATTGCATATTAATCATAATTCTTAGTATTTTTAGATCACCATTGGCAATAGTCAGGCTTTGTTTCCTGGTTGATGTTATTGTGAATGTATGTATGTAAATATTTATTATAAATGAAATTCATGGAAATTGTATACCTACTGTCTGGATTCATTCATTTTAGAGAGTCGTGATTGTAATCAAGTAATTAACATGGGGTATTTTTTTTTGTTATTAATAGAATTATAATTTGAAAAATAAATATTCGTGAGGATATTTTTTTAATTTTAAAATTAGTTCAAAACATTAATCTTGTTTCCATAAAAAATCGATTTATTTAATTTTTTTTTATTAATCCAAAATTAAATGTTAATAATTGTTTTACATGATAGATGATAGTTTAAATAGCTCGGAAAACAATTGTCGTCATATTAACAAAATTATAAACACTTTTACCGCATTGTTTTTTTTTTGTAATAATTAATTTTTGGTAACAGATGATTATTACTAAAATCGAATAAGAGTTATAAGTTTGACAACGATGTTTGATATTTTCTAGTATATATGCTTGTATAGATACGTGTAAACCTACACTATCTGTGTAGTGGTTTAGAACTGTGTTAGGAATTAAGAAAAGAATCAAAATTAAAAAATATTTTTGACGCAAAAATTTAGGTCGGTACCACTTTGGTACTAGAGTCGAATGAGCGATTGAAAGCTTCATTTATTAACTTTTTTTTAAATAATAAAAAATTTTTATATACAAAAAAAATGCCTAACATTATCTCAATGTACTATTAAATTTTGTATACATCAAATACAAACTTTTTCATCCTTACATTAATTTTCTCATATATACACTTGACTCACTACTACTAGAACAACCTCCTTAATTAAAATGAAAAAGTAGTTTATTTTACGAAACCACCACTGTCATATTTGTATGTAAAATAACATTCATATCAATAATCTCATAAATTAAAATGTATATCATTTGTATAAAAAATATCAAAATAAATATTTGATGTATTATAATTATTATATTATAATATAAGTAGCTACTCATTAATTTTTAATTATCTGTTATGTTTATTAATAAATACTCGATACTTAAAAATTTAATCTTTTACTTTAAATAATCTTTATAATATATTAGCAACATATGATTACATTTTACTCATTTTCCAGTGACACAAATATTAACTACATATAAAATATGAAAGATGACTTCTCGGATTCTTTAAGCATGTGCTAAGTGCTTAGATATTTCGCAAAAAGCTGTCGACATACTGATTAATATATATAATTTCTCTATTAACCGTCCTAAACTTATACATTTTGCATATGGTTTTAACAACAAAATACATTAAAATGATTTAAAACTTCCGCTAACGTGAATTTACATCTACATTTTACAAATTAATATACATACGTAAATACAGTGGCTGAACATATGAAGGGGCAGATGGGACAGGTAGACGGACACTAAGATCTAATCAACATTATATTATATCGTTGATATATGAAGTTATGCAATTAATAAATATTAAAAGCTATTTATTTAATCATCATTAAATATGGTCAACCATAAACAAATAAAAATAAAATTTACTCTAATTTTCAGTGATTTTTGCTACTTGATTTTTTGTTATTTTAAATTCGATTTTTCCCAGAGCTATTTATGATTGATTTCAGTCATTTTTGGCTTAAATTGGAGATTAAATAATATAAAAAATAAAAGATTTTGAAACTGACATATACCCCATGCACTTTTTATAAAAAAAAATGCATTAAAATCCTAAAACTGTAAAAAAAATTCAATTTGCAAAAATCTCTGCAAAGTAGAGGTTTCAATTTTTTACTTTTTTAATCATGTAAGATAATAGGATAGCTTCGAATTATTGTCCATTTTTAGGGTTCTGTACAAAACTAGGAACTCTTATCGCTTTATCTATATAATTTTTTTATCGATTAAGATGAAATTTGGTATACGGACGTAGATTGATAACCCAAAAACAAAAATTATGAGATATTTGAAAAAAAAATTTTTTTTTGACCTCCTTCCATTGAAAAGTATATATTTTTTTCACCTATCCCATTTAATGCAACAATAAATGTCAAATTACCTTTTAATTATAATCCTTTGCTTTTCAATATGATTATCAGAAAAAAAATCTGAGAAAATTTCAGAATGAAGTTTGTAAAAATAATAACGAATAGTTTATGGAACATTTTGGAATAACCTTTTTTTATAAATCGTAGTGAGAATGACTATGGAATCTATCATGTGCGTGCCCAACACGCACTTAGCCCTTTTATTTCTATACACATATTTTGGTCCCTTAGATAATTTTAAGTATACCAATTGTTAAAAAGTTAAAAGACATCTTAATTCTGTCAGAAATCATCGGTAGTACATCACATTACATTGACTGTGTACCTATTATACAAGTGTACTCTCGAGACAAAACTTTTAAAAATAACAGCATCTCACTGCGGTTGACAGCAGCCACATCGCGCCACCTCATATATGTAACTTCATTTCTAGAAGAAATCAAACAAACAAACACGTCCATATTAGCTTAGGCGCTGAGACGAATGAGTGGTTTGACATTCGGCCGAGATACACGTCTCTTGTCCAGAAACAGGGATGCAATCGGTAGAGAAAAGAAAAAAAATTATGCACACACTGCATTTATGAATGCAAGTTTTTGTTAAATAGAACTCGGGTTTTTTTTGTATCCTACGGATGGCGTTATTAGTAATTTCCGCTTTGATCGATTGATTGATGAAATCCGTAATTTGTCGAAAACTATTACGTAAAAACAATGACCTATTACTAATATAATGAAATTTGGACGGATGGTTGGGTCTGGCTTGAGGACGCTCACATTTCAAAATCATCAAAATCGTGTGTAAGTGGGAGGGGTGACATCCCAAAATATTTATTTTTTTCAACATATCTTTGTAAAGCATTCAATTTCATATAATATAGGTCTAGAGCATTTGTTGTAAAATATTCCCTTACAAAGATTTATCTCAATTTACTATAAAAAACGACATATTAAATGTCATTTTGACGTTTGCATCAAAAAAATAAAAATATACGAAAAAAAAATCAGGTGTGTATTTTTAGTAAAATTGTATAAAAATTAAATGGTCAACCAATGCCAGGCAATTTATCTGAACACTTTATAGGTTTTTATTTAAATTGTGCTATAATTAACTACCTTTGGCGAATTTAGCACGAGGAAGCACTGTGCATTTACTTTTACTTAGCAGATGTTTTTTTTAATATTAACCATTAGAAGCCAATATTTTTAAAACTAGATCACGTAAGAAAATGTTGTTAAAAGTACTCAGAAGTCCAAGTAGACAAAATATTTTTTTTTCAGATTGGTAACAATAAGAAGAGAAAATAATAATTATATATGGCAAATATTACTTACTGGGGTTTTCACGAGTATCTTCATAATTAACCCATAACTTTGTACACATATTTACATTACGTCCCTGTCACAAATCGGTCAAAAGCAGCCTCCATCAGGTCGTGAAAGATATTCACCTGTCAATTCAAGCACGTCATTCTGAATGGATGGAAATATCGTTTTGAAGTGAAGTTGAAGAAACAAGATAAGTGGAAACAAGGACCACCTACGCACCCACAACAAAATTGCATTTTTTTTTCAATCGACATTCTTTATTGTAACATCTCTTTTATACTTTTTTTTGTTTCTTTTTTACGATTATTGATATAAAGGTCATTGCTGTTTGAGAATCAGGTCAAAGGATAAATACAATTATTTAATAATAAATATTTTATTTATTACCATTTCTGGTATTAATGGCTTGTATTATATCAATCAAATTATGAAAAATTAGATTTCAGGAATCCATAGAAATATTTATTGGCTACCTACTTTAACGGCAACATACACACATGATTTTTTTTGTGCACATCTATGGCACAGTACCTTTCGAATGATATAAATTTCATTCACCTCCTTTTATAATAAACACTAATTTGTTTCGTTAAATTTTTTTTACGTACATATATTGACTTCTAGGAACATATTGCTCAATAAAATTATATATATTAAATACTATTAGTAATTTATGTAAAGTGTAACGAATTATAAATACCTACGTTATTCTAAAATTTTGACCTACCTTTTCTGTATCATGATCACGACCATTTCCTTAAAAAACGGAAATTGGATGGACCACTTCTATAAGTGATATTTTTTTTAGTATCCATAACTAGTCGGTTTGAAGAAGTTTTACTGTATTATATATATATTATCATTAATTAAAATTAAATGAATATATTGATTGATTGCAAATATAATTGCTTGTATTGAACCGGAATAACTTTATATACGTTATGAATATTTAGAAAAACAAAAAACATTGAGATCAATATTTACAGATGTTTCCGACAAGAGACTTTTATGTAGTATAAAACTGTTCTGTAAGTGCATAAATATTAAATAGCGTGTTTCTCACTTTATTCACAGATTTCAATCCACGGTGTGATTTTTCAGGTTGACATTTGAATTGAATAAATCAACTCAAATATCACAGCACTACTGTATTTATTTGCGATTTACTTTTTCTGCTAATCTTACATCAGGTTAACTATTCATGAGAACGTTTTGAAAACCTCGACTGGTTTTTTGTTGTCGAAATGTTTGAAGTGACAAAGATGAATTATTGTCAAAAAAGGTTCAGGAAACTGTCATTAATATTGGTTTTCAGTCATTTAAAATATCGATAAATCAACTATTGAAATGTGCATTGGTCATTGCAGGTATGTTTTAAGGAATTGTGAATTTTGTTTCATATATATTTTAGTAGAATATTTTTTTTAAGTTTATAAAAAATAATTACTTTGATGACAAACAGTTATAATTGCATTTATTACGTATGATACCAACCAACTGTTGGATTTTTTAAATTTTTAATAATTTTTTAACAAAATAACAGCATTTTATATATTCATCAAAATGTTCTTTGAAATTGTGATAGTATATTATTACCAGAATTTCAGGTAAAATGTATTGTTAAAATGATAAACATTATATTTTTCTCAATATTCACCAATAATAATAAGTTTATAAAATATTTATATAAAATACAAAAAAACATAGTCCCGATTTAAGATATTTGCAAATAACTAAAATTATTATTTTCTTAAATATTCACTGACTCTGCCTAGAGCCCCGAGGTACAGGGGGTCCGAGCTGACGATATAAAGAGCAAAAAGAGGTGGTATCTGACAATTTTGTCAAAATTGAGTATTGTTATATCTGTAGTTTACTAAGAATTATTTAATATCTACAGTAGATACAATTTTTAATAATCTATTGACAATGTGACAAATATTGATTCATGTCTTAATTTTAAAAATTAATATAAACTAGATTTAACGCAGTTTTACTTAATTTTTAAAATATTTAATGTAGATACAATAAAAAAAAACAAAGCTAAACAACTAAACTTTACTAATTGTAAGCCGTTTTCACGTACATAACTATACTTTACTAGACATAATTATGGTATCTACAATGTCTAATGTAAGTAAAGAGTAGTTACATTGCAGTAAAGTAGCTTACAATTAGTAAAATCAAGTGAGTTTACAAATCTGTAAAAATAGGAAATATTCATTCTATCACATTTATAATTTAAAAAATGAACTCACCTAAAGAAGATACTTTAGATAAAAACTTTATTTATAATTTTTAACAAGTATTAAATGCAGGACAACAATTTAAAAATACAAACTGAATTTTCTCTACTTTCATCTAAATGCAGATACCATATTTGTGCTTAGAAGGGCAGTACACAGTGATGACATTTTTAACATTTTTTTTTATAAATTTTTGAATTTTTTTTATTTTCCAAAACAAATTTAAATAGAGGCCTCAAATATATATTTTAAGCAAAATTTTATAACGCGCCACTGCTTATATATAGTATGTTCTATATTCGCTTAAATATAGTTTAAACGCAGCTTTAACAAAACAAAAAAGCAAATTATATTTTGGTTGACATACGACATATTCTCAACATATTAATCAAAAAGCCACAGTTCCGTCCGGGAGGTCTTACCTCTTGTACCTTCTCAGTATCTCCCCTCTACTTTAATCTGTACGGCACGTGCCCTTGCTGGAGCCGGGGTGTAAGTACAATGTTGTATTCTTATGAATCTACGTCTATCAATAAGTAACACGTCACATCTAATATTTCAATTCTTTTATCGCAAAGTATTGGAAACAAATAACATTGTGTTTACTTGTTTGTGACGTTAGTGTGCAATTATTTATTAAATGTTGAATTGAAGTTGACAGAAGTGAATTTTTTTCTTAAATAATGTACATAGAAATTCAGTATAGAATATTATACAATGTCTGCAGTCTACGAATATTATAAAATGTAGCAAATTATTGTAGGATATACCATACTTTTTCATACTTTAAAGTTTAGTATTAGTAATGCCATATTTATATATCTGGTAATTTTTTCCATACTTGACAAAGTGTTGATGTAATTATAAAGTTTCACTTTAATTCAAGCAAAAAATATAACATTATCTATGTTTTATTACGCACAACTTTTAAATAACCTTGCAGATGTACGACAGTAAAAATCTTAAAATTAATTGTATAATATTTTCATTTTATGATTTTTCGAGTATTACAGTCATGATTATAATTTTTTTGAATTATAAGTAGTATTCAGATTTTAATCTTCTGCAGTAAGATAGAAAGATTCATAATATACCGAAAATCATCAATTATAATTTATTGGTATATGTATCACTAATTAATATAGTTAATGTTTAGGAACAATTAATTTGTGTAACTATCAATTGTTAAATTTTTTTGTATTTTCATAACTACAAAGTTATGACACAAAACGTTTTTCTAAATGACAATATAGGTCATAAATATTTGGTATCATTGGAAAGACAATTTTTTGTACTGTGACATTAAAAACAACAACAAATTAAAAAAAAATAAGTAAATAATTATGGAAAAATAATTTAAAAGAAAAAACTATCATCTACAGTTAACACTGCCATTCAAATATCGGTATGGAGAACCATACATGATTTCCGTGTTCTTTAATTTGTTTTTAAAAATTTTTTAATATATAAAAAAATTCAATGGGATTTGTCAGAAATAAAACTTACTATTTTTTTAATGTCCTAAAAGTGTCAAAAAAAAAACAACATAATACACATTCGTAGAATAACTAATTTGACAGTTTGAATTATTTTTATGGCCTTCCATCTTTGATTCACAGTTTGAATTTAGTTGCAATTGTTTCCAAAGCATCATGAATTAATGAAGTATTAATTAGGTAGTATATAACTTCAAATTTTGAGAGTGGTTTTCACTCCTTCAATAGTTGTCTAGGCACGTACAAAAAATAAATGTCCCTTAGGTTCAATTGAACTACAAATGTACCAAGTCTTATCAAAATTAGCTAGATAATACAACGTTCACTTTTTAGACGATAATAGTTACAAAATTTCGAATATTTCCAAAACTCCTAATCCGATTAGCACCAAAACCAATAGGTCTGGAGTACTCACTGTGACAAACATTTTTCCCAAAAATCATTCAAATTGGTGCATTTTTACAGTAGTTACCGTAAATGAATGAAAATTCTACATCCAGACACACGCACACAAATACACGCACAGCCGCCATGCGGAAATTAAATTTTCTTTATGTTTTGAAGGTAGTACAATCAGAATCTGATTTTATCTTGGACATAATTTTTCGACGGTATTACAATACTTCCATTTCTGTCAGAACTTGGAAATAAAAAGATTAATTAGATTTATTATAACCATAACTGTGTAGGTAGTCATGGAAAATATGCTTAAATTTCCTATTAGTTACGCAAATAAATCCTCCGTTCCTTACTTTTAACAAACCTGTATATACATATTATGTACCTCTACATAATATATCTACACGCATATAACATACATATGTAGAGTGCATTATGCATGTATATAGGCTTATATAAAAAGCAAGCGTTCACATCGAAATTCCGAAGTGGCATCAGTTTCTCGGAACACGATTTCCGATGCGCACGAGGATTTAGGATCTCAGTGAGTCATGGACAGATAAGTTACGATGCGGTGAACACAATGAGCACCTGAAAGCACCAACACATACACACACACACACACAGACATTACCGAAACATTTATCTCTCGGCCGCGTAAGGCAGCGCGAGCAGCTTCTGTCCGCAATTGTTGTCCGAACGGGTCACGACCTGCACTGTCGTCGTCGTCGTGAAAGCGCATTGTGGTGGTATGTCTGCTGCCTGTTGATTGCTGCTATACTCATGTATGTGTGTGTGTGTGTGCTCTGATTCAATGATAATTGTCTCTTGGTTGGTTGCTGTTGTTCTTCTGTAGGCATCGAAGGATATCTCGATCGGTTTTTTTTTCGCTTATTTTTTTGTGTGCTTACGTTGAATATTTAATCAGATTTTTGACCTCTGTTTGTGAGGTTTTAGTATAAGGAAGTTATTAAATGGGTTTAGTTATGGAAAATAATTCTACAGAAAATTACGAACATCCTTTTTAGGGTTTCGTAGAAAACTAGGAACCCTTATAGTTTCGCTCTGTCTCTACATAAATTTTATAATTTTGGTATACGGACGAAGATTGATAACCCAAAAATAGAAACGATGATATTTTTGAAAAAATAATTTTTTTGAACCTCCTTCCCACGGACTAAAAAGTATATTCAAAATTTTTTTTACACTTAATCCTAAAATGCAACAAAAAATGTCTTAACTTTTGATTTTAACCATTCAGTTACGATATATTTGCGTTCAAAGTCGTTATCAGTGCATCCCCCCTCTATTTTCTAAACTATCGATATAAAAAAATCTGATCAAATTCTAGAATGTAGCTTTTAATTAGTACTTTCAATAAAAATTATAACGAATACTGTCAAAAAAATTTTGGACCTCCTTCGCATAGACTGAAAAGTGTACTAGATCTCCTAAATTGTAACAAAAAATGTTATATGACCTTCTGATTTCAACCCATCAGTCACGATATATTTGCTTTTAAATGTCGTTATTTGCTAAACTATCAATTCAAAAAATCTGAAAAAATTTCAGAATGTAGCTTGTAATTAGTTCTTTCAATGAAAATTATAACGAATACTATAACAAAAATAGTTCATGAAAAATTTTAAAATAACTATTTTTTATAAATTGTAGTGAGAATGAATACGGAACCCTATCATGTGCGTGCCCAACACGCACTTGGTTGTTTTATTGAATTTTATTTATTATAAAATTGGATGATGTAGACTAACCTCAATAAATAAAGTATATTTTCTACCAAAACGTTCTGTATAAGTTATATGTGTTTAACATCAATAAAAAAAGATCAAAAAGATCAGTCGTTCTTAATATTTTCATAATTGCATTAGGAATAAAGATAAACTTTGTAATTTGAAACCATTTTTTCATAATCGCTTGAATAAAAGAGATAAAATACTATCCTGAATTTTAAATTAAACATTATTTTGAAGGAAAATATGTTCTTATTTGTAATTTTTGATGTTTACTTTAAAAATTTAGTTAAATTTTAAAAGTTTATTGTAAAATTCTATTAGGATTACAATACGATTTCTGGTAAAGGCCTCTATACACCACCCAATCTACAGGGCCGATTTATCAGGAGGTAGAGTGAGGTTACTGCAGAATGGGTCGTGTATAGGCAAATTGAGCCGATTATTTCGCGAATAGTCGGCCCGATTGGATGGTGTATCGAGGCCTTTAGATACAGTTCATCTGTTATACAGAATAAATATAAAAATATTTTATTACTTAAAACATTCATAATTTCGACCACTTAAATAACGATTAAAAGCCAAGACCCCCCTAAAAAAATTGCTTACTCAAGAACATTACATAATGTGTATTTCTAATTAAAAATACATAAACCAGAATTAAATATCTCTATTATGCAGATTCCTGTTGCGCATAAAGTAACCACAACGTGTTACAGTTTTCTTTTGGGTATGAACATGCACTTGTTGCTAGATCTTATCTGCATCCAATGGCCTCTTCTTCAGTACCATGGACATATAAGCCTACAGAAAAAATGTAACGTATAGCTTTAGTCGTTACGACATATGTTTACTTCATGTTATTTGAAATTAAATAAAATATTGCTGTGTATTGTACTTGCTTGTTCAATACAACATTCAGTACATATAAATTCTATTTTACATCAACAATTTTTTACTGTTGGTTACTTAAAATAAATAGCTCTAATTGATTTATTAAAGCATGTATTGTTCAATTGCAATTTTAAGATTGTAAGATTTATAAGTGATATATTCTGTTTTTATGTTATGATTTTTTGACGTTCATAACGTCTAGTGTTTTATTTAACTCCACTGCCACAAACGATGTGACCTTATATTTGGAATGTATTCACGTCAATCCCTCGACTGTGCAACCCGACAAAGGCACACCCATTTTTTGTGTTAATTTAAATTTCGTTAGTCATATATTTTACTACATATTTTTATCACTTATTTTTTAATGATACAATACAAACGCAACGTAATTTTTTTTCAAGAATATAGATAATATAGGTAATAATATGTTATACTTATACATGAAAATTAAAACTATTTAACAAATGAATGAAATGAAATCCATGAAGGTAATCTGGCAATAAGTCGTATAAATAAAACAGGTAGAATATTGTCCAGAGGTAACTAGATGCAATCATAGCTTGTTGAGCGTGCGTTCTTTTAATTCCCCGGTTACCTGTCGACAGTAGCCCAATGTACAGCAGATGCCTATCTGTGTATATTCATTTAACGTTGTTTTGGTTTTTTATTTGTAGATTATTGTGATTGTTCGGAAATAATAGAACTGAACATGCACAGCTTCACGTGATATGCTAATAATTGCCTCCTTATTTAAAAGTAAACGTTGAGAGTATATATGGTTTCTGGGTTTGTTGAGTGCTATTCAATTATTTTTATAAATAAATAATTGTAAGGATGCAGTTTTTTTAGGGTCGAAAAATCGTGTCCGAGATAAGGTCATATTCTGATTGCGTTACCTTCAAAACGTTTTTTCGCAAGGTGTAGATTTTTTTTCGTTCTCAATGACTTTTATAAAACTATACCGATTTGAATATTTTTGTCTCGGCGAGGGCTCAAGACTCGATCGAATAAGCGTTTTTAGAAATATATACAGGTATTAGATATACGCATTTTTGCATATAAAAATGTACGTAAGAAGTACTAAAAATATATTTTGAGTGAAATTTTTCAATAAACAGGAATTTTAAATGAATTATTTGACAGGAAAACCCAAATTATATTTTTAAAGTCTAAAATACAGTCAAATACATTGTATTTGATTTGACTAAAGTAGTTTAATCCCATATAAACACCGCAAAAAATGTCTAATGAAAAATTAGAAAGCAACAGTAAATATTAAACGCGTGCCTATCGCATACCATAGAGCCATAGACAATAAAAATATTTAATGTCAACAATTATTACTATGCAAAATTGAGTCGGAATATTTGCCAAAAGCAACACATTAGAAACTGTTTAGTTTTTTGAACTCAATTACTAAAATATCAACATAACGGAATGCGGATAAAGCATATAAAAAACTGTTTTGATTGAAATATTGTATCTAATAAATAACATTAGTTTTACATACAAATCGTTTTGTTGCGCCTTTGGCAAAACCAAATGTGATTCAATATCAATGCTCAACGATGCTTATGTCGTATTCAAATTCTAAGTAGCTATTTGATGACACAACAGAATACCTGCTATAATGAAGATGCATAGTACCGTAGAAAAAAATGTACAATAGGAAAATAATAATATACATAAATAATAGGTGATAGTATCTCCTTTAGCAGTATTAAAAATGCGTTTATTCAAATTTGATGTTTATAATAATAGACAGAACATTTTTTATGTCTTTAATATTTGAGAGATGATATCCGTGCAGTAAAATGATTATAGTTATAATTTTTTATTTTATGGAAATATTAAAATACCAAGAATTTTTTTGTTATTTTTTATTATAACATTTTCTGGAGAAAATGTAGCCTGAGGACATTACTATCTACGTAATAGTTTTTTTATACAGAGAGAAAAATTAAAAATATGAATGGTAAAATCTAGTAAATTTAATTTATTTGAAATAAATTACAGAATTTTTTATGATATACCTACATTCAATTATTGACATAATTACAAAACAGCATCCCCGGAAAAATTTTTTGATTTGAAGTGATCAAATCAGATTTGGAATAGATCTGTATTTTGAGACAAAATCAAATTTTTTCATTGGTTTTTGATCTGTGGAGACCCGCAAAGATCTACAATGACCTACAAAGATCTACAACGATCTACAAAGATCTCTATAGATTGTTGTAGACCGTGATAGAGATTTTCAATGTTCCAAAGATCTTCAGAGATCTTTATGTAGATTTTTGAAGGTCTCCATAGATCAAAAACCAGTGAAAAAATATGATTTTGTCTCAAAATCCAGATCTACCAAGATCTGATTTGATCATTTCAGATCTAAAAATTATTTCCGCGATATTACAATTTATTACAGTGGAACCTCGTTAGTACGTTCTTCGCCATAGTACGTTTTCTTAGTTTCTGGCATTCTCCCATAAGACTCCATGCTAAAATATTTCATTTGTACGTATGTATTTTCCCGTCACTTCCTTCAGAAATGTATCGATGAGGTTCCACTGTATATCTTATGTTCCGTATACATACCTATTTTTTTTTTAATCTTGGAAATTAATTATATATTTATCGAAATAGTTTTACTAGATATAAATGAAAAATTCCTCATCGACAAATAAAACATATATATAAAAAAAAATTAAGAAAGTTCGTCAGAAACTCATTAATAAAAATAATCACCTGATTGGCATATAAAATAAAGTACGAATTTTATCACGAAAAGAATATTAAAGTCAGAAACAAAATTTAATAAACTCATAACTTATTAAAATGCAATAATTTTATTGATGCGTATATATAATAAAATTAAAAATCAGTAATAAACATGAGTTACTAACTGTAATTAAATACATAAATTCAGTGTAAAGTGTTGACTAGACTTGAGTTACCTACATGCAAACGCTATAGATATTATAATGAAATATTGATTGTTTAGTATTGAATTAATAGTAAATTCATTGGATGCAAAGCGATACATCAAAAATTAATTTATCGATGAATAAAATATGTAGCAATAATGATTATTGCTGTTCACTAAATAAAAATATCTGTTATTTATTGCCGCAAATGACTACAAAGGTTTTAAATGAAAATTGCACACGTATAAAAAATTCTGTCTGTTAACTATTATTTATTTGTTGAGATCATAATACTTCTAATGTTTCACATTTAATCAATACAATGTTTTAAAAACACAATAAACATATAAAAATACTTCTAAGAATGAAAATATTTTTAATTATGTAGATTATATCTATTTTATATAAATTATAAGAAGAATAAAATTTTATTGTTATTATTCCAGTTAGTATATTTTTACAATTTTTTAAATATACGAAAAATATAATGATACTAAATTACAATGCATATACTAAAGTCTTATATTTTTACATTGTCATGTAAATCTACTGCCAGCTTTTTCAAAAATAACATTAAAATATATTATCACATATGCGCAAACAAATACATATATACATACATTGAAAGAATACTAAAAAGAACAGACAAAACAATCCATATATTTGTCAACACACGCATGTTTATGACGTAACACGCCATAGAATTTCATTATCATTATAAATCAAATTCAGGAACCAAGTCAAACGTCAATGTGAAATTACAAAATAAATAAAACACATGCCATAAATATAATTAACAACGACATGAAATACATCGATTAATTATTACATCAAAAAATTAAAAGCTAAATCTCACACCTACTTGAAAAACGGTTGAACTTTCTAAAGACATAAATCTGCCAAGATATAACTACGTTGCAACAAATACAAGATTGATGTTAAATCATATTGAATTTTCTTCGAAAAAAACATTCACTCGTTTGAAATGTTGATGACAGTGAAAAAAAATCCGTATGGCAGTGATATGCATTGGCTGTATCATAACAATTTATTTATAAGTATAAAGTTTAATACCAATGATCCAGTCAAATATCACAGAATTAAAAAATCGAATTTATGATTTAATTAGCATACATAATTTTATTAAAATATAAAAACATGATATTTTTAATATAATTTAGAAGAAACGACTAGACTTAAGTCCAATAACATGCTTATTCTATATTAAAAAAAAATTCAAACATGCATATAAAACATATCACAATAATATATAACCCTATTTATAGGAATTTATGAAATACTTTAGTCTAATTACTTCATAGATGGTGCTGCATGCTTTATAATAAAAAAAAAATCTGCCCACGGCTCTTCTAGCACTAATGTGGATAAAAATTATTTTATTTTTTATTATATATAAATAAGTTTAAAATCCCCACACGCATACATACATTAATTGTAGACAAGTTCATTCCATTACATATCCTCGCGATTCCCCATTCTTTGTCACCAATTTTAACTTTTGTTTCGAACAGTGAAAAAAATTCGCTCAAATAGTAAAAGATTGTTGCAAATGATTTTTTTTTTTATATTAATACATTAAAATAAAAATTCTGTGTTTAAAAACGATCTAGGTTTGTTATATTTCATGTTTTTTTTGTCGTTCTCAATATAAATATTTTCTAAAAAGATTCAAAAAATTATTACATCTACGGGTAACAAGGCCTATCTATAAAAATAGTATCTAAATCTAATCTTCAGCCAATAAAGAATGTTCGTATTGAATTAATGGAAATGGAATGGCATTACTACGGTTGTGAGGAAGATAGACTAGCTGATATGAGGAAGTGCAGTCGATGTAGCACAGGAGAATGTGTTGGTCTATCAGCAGAAGATGTAGATGATTTTGAATGCCCTGTGATTAGAGTTATTATTACTGTTAAAACGATTTACAATGTTTAATTTGATCTCAATTTCTAAACATATGTTAATACTTAGATTAATTTTGAGGCCTATTTATGTCAATTTTAATAATGATTAATTTTGTTTTGGTTATTGATAGAAAGACTAGAGAGATTGATAATAAATTTTTTTGATTGTTTTTCATTTTATTTTAAATTTAAGCTTATCAGGCCTTATTACCCGCAAGTACCTTATTTTAATCTGTGATGCAAAAGTCAATTTGATCAATAATTTTTGCGTAATTGACACACAAACAATCAAACAGACTTTTAAAAAGATTTTTTCAAGAATATATATTTTTTTAAATCGATTCAAATTTTAATCAGTCATATTGTCTTCTGAACATGTTACGTTTATACGTCACTGGTGTATACGTTCTATAAAAAAACTGATATGTATAGTTGTTGCATAAAATCGTTTCCAGAAGACAGCTGTCACAGGTTTGATGAGGGCACCCAATCACCCCCTTCGTGTCCGCGAGTGTCGAGTTACAGAAAGATGGTTTTTTCATCTTGAACCAGTCACTCAACTACTACTCATTTGCCATGTATCTATTTTGATAGCTGACATTCAATTCAATGCATATATAATATGTTTATCATTTGAATTTATTACTATTTTAATTGGCAATATTTATCTTGACATTTTTTTTGAAGGACTTGTATTAATAATGTGGTATGTGTTATTTTAATGAAATTAATAAGTATTAATGATATATTGTCTTGTTTATTTATTTATAAGTATTGCTTTTATTAATAGGTACAGTGAAATGCAGAAGTAGTCGTCCAGTTTTCACTGAAGTTTGCTTATCGCAGTAGGATCTTTCCATTTGATTATTGATTATTATAATATTTAAATAATTTCTCTATGTACCAAATAATAACAGATATTTTGAAAATCATTTGCTATATAAAAAAGTACTCTTCTTTTATAGTACTCATATATATTTGTGCGATTAAATTATTATGTAATCTATTGAAAATTGTATAAGTAAATTTTGTAGCAATGAATATATAATATTTCGAGTTTTAATATTTAAACATACTTATTTAAGTTGATATAAAATTAATTAATGAAATGGGCGTATATTTGTGTTTTTATTTAAAATGAATTAACTCTCCGCCCTAGAAAATGATTACAGATGATGTTTGTCTGCAAACGATTCTGACCTTTACGGTGGTAGACGACTTCTGAAATTCATAGTACCTATGTACATACTTTAAGCATGTAAATTTGGTTACTCACAACTAAAGTTTTATTTATTTATTTATTTATAGCAGATAACTTTGTATAAATATAATGTACTACTTTTATTATTTTATAAGATTTTTTACAAGTTAACAACGGTGCATAGGGAATTCAATGCTATTCTAGATGTATAAAAAATTTTTTTTTTCATAATACATTTTTTTGTAAAGAAACTTGATCCAAATGTTATATTAGATCGAAATTTCATTATCAAGTTCGACAATCAATACCAAATGAAAATTACAGAAAAGAACATGCTTTTGATTATAATTTATGTAACAAAATTTAAAAAAAATGGTGTTAGTCATTTTGAGACCTGAACCATTGTTTTTACTTTTTAATAACTCGTATAAATAATACAACACTCATATTATTATATATACATATCTCATTACAACAACTCTAACTTTAAAACAAACAAAACTATCTCAAATACACGAGTACACATAGTTAGTGGCAGATCGTGACGGTGGGGTGGAAAGAGGCGAATATGAGAAAACTACACGATGTGATGTGACAAACTGACGAGCAGGTGCAACTGCGACATTTCGTGTGTGTCTCTCCGCAGCCCCCTCGAAATGCATCGCGTCATTTGCGAATTACCCACTAAGATAATGTCTGTGTGTTGTTCTCTGTGTCATGATGCATTTCATGTCCTGGCTATAGTTAAAATGTATGTACCTGCGTGTGTATGTACTTGACGTGTGCTTACAATTAGTTAGTAAAGCTCTGACCTTTGGTATTTAGCAATGAAGAATTTTAATTCGAAATGACAGATATATTAAATCATGCTAGTCAGTTTTAACGTTAATGTGATTTGAAAACTTTATTTGAACTAATCTCTTTAGCGTATACACACATTTATACAAGTCTTAAGGCTTCCGCGGTGATCTTGATATGGATCTTGGCTTCTGGATGTAAGCCGCGGCGGTTTGGACGTGTTTTCGGCCAACGCTTTGTCACACATTGCAGTGAACTTTTAGAAGAGCCCTGAAGATGTCCACTGCAATGTGTGACGAAACGTTGGCCGATAACACGACCAAACCGACACGGTTTGCACCCAGAAGCCAGTTTGATATTATATTAAAATGAAGTATATATGTGTTATATTATACAATAAAACTAACTATACGGCCGTGCTTACGTAAAGGGCAGTAAGGTGTAAAAAATAAAAATGAAGAAAACTAAACTTGAAGTTTTTGATTTTTTTAAACTGAATTAATAATTATTTTTTTCATAAACATTATTTAGCGATCAATGATAAGTTACATGACTTTATTATAAATCATTTGAGTGTAATTTTACTTTACAATTCATCAAAATGCCTAAATTTAGTGACTTACTGTCTTTTATTTCTGGAAATTTAAAAGCAGTAAGATGTGGTTTACTAACTTTGTACTCTGTAAAGCAGAAGTACTGCTTTTTCCACTGTTTTAATTATTCAAATAGTTTTTATTTTATTTTATTGATGTTTGTTGAACACATAACGAAAAATAAATTTTTATGACACTTAATAATTACAAAGTGATTTAAGAATAATTACAATGAAAATAAATAAATAAATAAAAACAATTTACTGTATTTTTTGTTTGAAATAGATAATTTTTTAAAACTGTCTTTTCGAAATTATAAGAATCTGGAACGATTGTGAATATTGTACGTATATTTTTCAGTGGATAAAAGCAGTATAGTATAAAAGATACCTCTTTTTTATGTTGAAAAATGATTTTACTGCTTTTATATTCAGGAAAAGTAACTAATTTGATATATTCGATAAACTTAAAAAATGAATATTATATTAAAATAACATTCTTAATGATTAATTTTATGACTAATATGTAGAAAATCGTTTGAAATACCTAATAGCATCAAAATTACTAAAAGGCAGTAAAAGAAGTTTACTGCCTTTTACCTTAACACGGCAGTATAGCTTTATATATGTATTTTGTAAATTAGAAAAATACAAAATTCGCAAACGTTAACTAAGAGTCAGCTTCAATTTTGAAAAATATATATCTACCATATAATTTAATATATGGTACCTTTACTGAATGAATTTTCATTAAAATATAAACTCATATAAATCACAATATGTTGTAATACAACACCATTGAATGTTTAAAAAAAAGTACATATACATTCATGCACATAAGTCAAACAAAAGCATATATTTACTGCACATTCGACACCCCGACATTAATACACGCGATCGGGGAAAAAATTGCAGTCATACAGAGAAGTTTCGCAAGCGTCACTATAAAAGAGTTTGATTTCACATAAATAACATATAGAGTCCCCCTCCGCCGCATGGACCAAACATGATAACAAACTGGAAGTCCCATAAATCCAAATCACTCGCCATTTGATCAGGCAGCATTTTCAAGCCATAGATCAAGCAGCGATAGCAGCCCGTGTCATATCTACGGTACATATGGCTGACGCGGAATGACGGCTGTTTGAGTGAGTTATCTGCCCTTTCCCACAATAAATAACGTCAAAAGCGGCCAATAATTCAACCCCCAGTCGAAATTTCAATGTAACCTACGCACGCCATTAATGGTCTTTGCGTAGATTTGTACGTTACGGCTGCGGTTACTTGTGCCACACGGAATACCAAATTAGGGTTGCTTACCTCCCGATTATCGTCTATTGATATCCTCATATTATTTATAATTGTACTACATACATACTAATATAATCGGGACTTGTCATAATTAAAATAAAATAAAAATAAGTTCTTTAGTTTGGCGATGTATTTTTTACTTCCATGTTCTGAAAGAAATGGAAGTATTGTATTACTGTCGAAAATTCGTGTTCAAGATAAGAGCAGATTCTGATTTAACTACCTTCAAAACGTAAAGAAAAGTTGATTTACTCATGGCGTCTGTGCGTGTGTCTGGATGTACAATTTTCTTTCGTTCACGATAACTACTGTATAAATGCACTGATATAAATTATTTTTTGAGAAAATGTTTGTCTCAATGAGTACTCCAGACCTACTGATTTTGGTGCTCATCGCATTAGTGGTTTTAGAAATATTAGAAATTTTGTAACTTTTATTGTTTAAAAAGTGTACATATATATGTATTATCTCATTAATTTTGATAACACTTGGTACATTTGTAGTTCAATTGAACCTATGGAACATTTATTTTTTGTACGTGCCTAAACAGCTATTGAAGGAGTGAAAACTACCCTCAAAATTTTAATTTTACGATCAAAAACATAATACACGAATGTGTATTGTGTTTTTGATATTAGCTTATTAGAAAACTGATATTTATAATACAAAGGTGAGTTTTATTTCTGACAAATCCCATTGAAATTGTTCATATATTTAAAAATAATTTAAAAAAATATTAAAGAACATGGAAGTCATGTATGGTTCTCCATATCGATATTTAATAACGTCTTATAAATCTAAAAAATAAGTAATCCATTAACAATTAAATACTAATTATATTTCATCACAAGACATCCCAAACACATTTATTCGTATTTAAAAATATCAATAAACACGTTATCAAGAAATCTATTTTAGAAAAGTAATTTGTATAAATAAAAACATATGTTTGTTGTTTGATACAAAAAATTTAATTGTTTTATTGTAATTTCTAGTTGGGGAAATTAAAAATTAAATTTACGACATTTTATGTATACGACTGTTAAGATGTTATCTGTCTTTTCTATTTCTAACTTTAAAACGTATCACATTTCTTCCAATTTATGTTTAAGCAGTATGTATATTATCTATATACATATTGTATGTGTAATTTATACATACTCGCATTTTTGAACATATTTAATTTAAAAAAAATTATCTGAAATAAAAAATATCTAAAGTTCAATAAACAGTTAAATATATTCTAATAAAATAATGTTTTTAATGTACTTTATAATTCATTTGAGAATAAAACCAATGATTTAAATTTTAAAGAAACGAGAATTATAAAATGCATTGTGTATAATTTCGAGGCTTTTATATTGCATTGATAGTCAAATTGTTTGTGACAATAATTCAAACAGTTTTTACTTATAAATATGAATGCCTTTACACACACATAAAATTAAGTTTGTTTGTTTTTGTTTACGCTAATCACATAAATTACTGAACTAATTTGGATGAAATTTTCATTTATTGGTTTCTTATGATCTTCCGAGTAACATATGTTATGTATGGAAGAATTAAAAAAATACATGTTCTCTTTTATTTTGTATCCTCCTTCCATGTCCGGTATTATAAATGAGCTAGAAAATTTGCTAGCTAGCATTCACTTTCAAAGTGCAGTGATACTTCAACTTAATGTAACACAGTTGGCGACCCTGACCGTACAAAATAATTTTCATAATATCGCCACTGTTTTACTACCGTTGGTATTTATTTATCACGTGTGCGCGAAAATTGTCAAACATTTCATGAAACTTAAGGAGAACTGTCAGATAGGTTAAAAACATCATTTGAAGTCCATCCCCCCTATTTGTAAACCTGCTATGATCGGCCCATCAGCAACATCCTAATTCTCCTTTTATCTTTGTTGAATAACAAAAAACCCACTCAAGATAGACATTCTACTTAATAGTTCAAAAGTTATTAAATTGATTCGTTGTACCTGCAAGGGTCGTTTTTTCTTCTGTTCCCCAAAAAATTGATGTTAACTTTTATCATTTACAAACATAAAAAATCATATCAATTGTGATGCAAGCTCTTTAACAAAGTTCGCGTGACGTCACTCGTGTCAAAACGGGAGTCCAATGTTGTCTGTCGGGTGTCTCTTGCTTACTGAATGTCGGCCGGTGTTATGAATTATAAAGCCCGTGAATATGTGTGTCGACATGAGCATAAATCTGTCGGTTGTCCATTGCTTCGTCCGTGCGTGTAATATACATACATACATGTGCGCGCGTTGTCATGTGACTCATTTCCTGTATACGCCATATTTGATGGACGGTTATTATTTTCTGGCTTGTTTTACTCTTTCCTGACATTGGATAACCCTTGTCACCCACCTCGGATACAAAGTTTATGCCCTCGGATGTGTATGTGTTTGTTATTTATATATATGGTTTAATTAGAAATTATTGCTGTGATGCGACATGACGAGTATATTACTACACCACCGTCCTAGTTGCTTTGCTCCGTATAAACCGTATTTAATTGTATGAACATATTTGCGTTGGGGTGGTTTTATACAAATCTAACCGTTTTTTAACTTATCCGTTTTTAAATTTTTTACAATTTATTACACAATTTTTTTTATCAAAACGATTATTCTTCTTATTTCGCATATAACGAATTTGTGCACCAGAAAAACAGTAGAAAAAACTATTTAAAAAAATACCATCACACGTTAAGGGTAGGTGGGGTCTACAACGTGTGACGTAGTGTGACAAGGGGAGAGGAGTCACAAGTTTCGTGACGTCACATCTAAAAAATCAAAACAATGAATTCTAAGAGCAAAAATGTGAGGAAAAATTAATATGTTGTTAGTAACTCGAGACTAGTGAAGAGTTATTGGGACAATTTCGAACGTGCATGGAAAAATTTTTATATAAATAAAAATAATATAAACAGTAATAAAAAAAATTCTTTTGTTTTTTTTCCGTTGATTTTGAGTACGTAATTATTGTTTCGAAATTTGTGTAACTTCACAATAAGAGGGGGGGGGATCATACAAATGTGATAACTTGAGACAAATCCGAGGGGAGGGGGGTTAAAAAACCATGAAATTTGTGTGACGTAATTTATGGATGATCCCTTATTAATATCTTATAATATATAATATCTTAATTATGTCATATGGATTCATACAAGCACCAAGTTATCTTCTAATATTATCAAACCGAAAACACACTGTAAATACCCAAAGTTATATAAAATGATTAATAATTCGTAGAAACCGCCAAAACCGGAAGTCTCGTCGACTAATCTGCCAATCATTCGACCCATCATCGTCACCATCAATCGATCACAGACGGTCATGACGTGTTCCCCGCACATCACTCACATGATTCGTGAATTAAATTATTCACTATTTGATAGAAATGAGTTTATTGCACTGAACACACACTCACACACAGGTTTTTAATGCATATATACGTGTGTAGTAGTGACATCTATGGACGATGCGTGGCGTGAGTATAGCAAATAAAATTATACATTTATACGTTTGCTTGTTTGGTGTGGTTTCTAGAGTTTTCTGTATACACAAATACGTATTAGCATATATTAAATATGCAGCAATTAGTGATTGGCAGTTGATATGTGATATTGTGTTGTATTTTATTATTTTTTGTTTCGATACTTGGTAGATTACATTTGATTGATTCTTCTAGAGTTCATAAATTTTGCAGATTCACAATAACACAATTTCAATTGACGCAATACATCTATTAATTCATGTTGCCTTGGAAACAAATGAAAAATCACTCCACTTCAGATTTTAAAATAAATATCAATTGTTTTGAATTATAAAATTAATCAATAATAAATGTTTTATATTATCTTTAAAAATATTTAAGTGATATTTCATTAACAGAGAAATGTCTATTTGGAACTAAAATCTCTCATACATACCAAATTCAATTATTATTAAAGCATATTTGCATATTATAAATTTCCAACTGACGTCTCTGGGATAATATGCATGGAAATGGTGAAACTGACATTTAAGAAAATATGACCGCCGAAAATATTTGATAACAGTTTTAAATACGGACTAGCATTGGTTGTTATGTATCCATAGTCTTTCCTACTAATTCATGTTGCCTTGGAAACAAATGCAATTAAATTCAAATTGTCAGATTAAGTTATTCTAAAAATGTGTATTATACATAGAGATGTAATATAACTGGAGCGATAACTTAATAATATCAATGTGTCAGAGATAGTTAATACTTATAGTAGTATATTGCGAGAATAGTGCCTATGTGAATCATATCGTCTAATCCCCGCCCACCATTGCAATCTTAAATGAAACAGACTATAGCATTTGATTTCATCAATCAGTATTAGAGAAAGCAATTGCAATTACTAATAGCTCTAACTTTAAGCATTTATATACTAGAATTTGAGTAAATAAACGATTGTTAATGCTACTTGATACATGCTGGGAAAATGCTTAAGCTGTACACTGTACATGCATAAAGTGTTATGTATCTGATCAGGTGTAGTAGAAATGCAGGGTATTCCAGCTTCGAAGGACCTGGTATTTTATTTGAAAACGGTTTAACTTAGAGTGTAGAAACAAAAACTTTTTTTTCACAGTGTTAGCTCTGATTTTGACGATGTATCTATAATTTTTGTTAACAAATGTAATTTTACACAGTACTTGATTTTATGTTCACTCAATATAAATCGAATTATCCAATTTTTGAGATCAAAATAATTTTGTCAAATCATATATGTATCTCAATTATCATTTTCAAGAAAAATACCTGGTCTATACTTATTTTAATTAAAATATTTGTATTCCTTCAGTTTAAAGGATTAGCTAGAAAATCTTGCATTCGTTAGAGTTTAAAGCATTTATATACTTTTACGAAGTAAATAAAAACTCGTTATTGTTAGAATAATAATAAAGTCAAGTAGATATATTGATATTACGAAAATATAACTTTTTAACAAAGCACATGTTATATTTTTAACGAGTTTGTTTTGTTATCTTAAACAGTTCCTTCCCAATACGACTTTCTGGAACTATATATTTCTTTGCAAGAATACATACAAGTAGGTATATTGTAATGTGCTCTAATTCGCAGAACACAGAGACCAAAAATAAACCGAATTGTAGCACGTAAACAAGTGTGTAATTAAAATCATCGATACTGTTAACAATAGATCAAACCGAAGTGTGTGTGAGCGTAGCGATTTAAAAATCGAAGTCAGGAATTGTCGGAATTCGCGGCAGTAAGATTTACGAGGCTTCGCCACTCGGCATGCATGTTGGTTCGTTGACAAGGTATCTTTATTACGCGACTTTGTTATTTTATTACAGGAGCGCTGAGACGATAGCGAGAACCGATAACGATAAAAGCTGAACGAAAATCGAAAAGAAAAAGAACGAAAAAGAACGGTTGCTTGTCACTGCAGAAGTGTTACTGTTTTACATTCTTCACAAGCCTGAATATTTAAGGATATGTTTATTTATAAACGGGGGTCTCTCTCTTGTTTTTTGTATGTGCACTTAATAAAAATGAGTCTTGTTAGTAAATTAAATATTGATGTAATGTGTGTACGAGTGTTGCCATTTCTGCGTGGATTTGAACCCTATTTGCAGATTTTCCACTGGTGTTTTTCCCCAAGTCATAATATTTATCAAATCTGCTTTTCTGGTTACAAGTTTTGTCGTTATTGACAAGAAAGTGATAGCAAATTTTAAAATAAGTGACCGTTCTCAAATTTTATAAAAATCTTTCAATTACGTAAAAATATCACTCTATGTGAAATTGCTACTAAAAGTCCAAGATAAGTGTAAAATACTTGGGGATTTCCTAAACTGTAAGAGATAAAGAATTGGTAAAATGAGATGAATTATTTGAAAGGAAGGGTCACCCACTAGTTGGTATACCCAAAAATCTGAAAATTCAGAAATTCTTTAACTTTTTTGTCAAAGTAAATAGTATACCGTCTAAACCACATAGAATTATAAATTTTTTTTGATGTAATAATACTCACTCCTTCCTTACTAACAATTCAATCTACCGTTTAGGATATCCCCAAGAATTTCACACTTATCTTGGACACTCTGTATAAAAAGCAAGTATTTTTTTAGCAATTTAATCTTTATATAGGCATAAGAATAAAATTTATTCTATGTATACCTGTAAAATACCGATTTTCTTCACTTATTTTGTAGTGAAAAAATATTTCCTTGTTTTTATTTATTTTTTTATGAAAATATTAGTTAATCTCATCACATGAAAAGTTATTATCAAAAAGTAAAGTAAATAATCACTTCTACCCCTAAAGATATCCAAAAATCTATTTAATTATCTATGAATCACCACAAAAACATTTTTATCAATGATTCTTAATCAAGAAGAAAAATGATCAATGTCAAAATACATAAAATTAAAATAAACTATTTTAATTTATGTAATCATGCGAACAATTAATTAATACAGTACTAAGACTAATAAATAGAAAAAAATACAGTAATCAAATTAGTTATATATATGCATGACTTTATCATATTATCTAACGTCAACTGACAATTATAAATATAAAAAGTTGGATTAAATACAGATCTGGTACAAATGTGTATAGTAATGATTGAAGAGTGACATTTCGGTAAAAATATCGAACGACGTGCTTTTAACTTGACATGATGGATTAAATGAATTATTTGGTGTGCGTCACACAGTAAATACGTCTCTGATAAACAACTGGACTAACAGGGTTGGATTTAACAGTTACCACGCCTTTATCAAACAAATATTTTGTTTTTAATACGATTGCTTCTGTTAGTTTTGTATGCAGATTTATTTTGGTAGTAACCAACGTTTCAGACAAAAAAAACAATAAGATTTATTACGAATCTACTTTTATTGTAGATATATATTAAAAAAGATCAATCTTAGCATATAGTGAACCATGATATAATAAAGAATTTGGTTTAATCTCACTTGTCACAAGACAATAACTAATTAATAAATCTAGAAAAAAATGTGTCTTCAAAGAGAAAAAATATTTTCGCAATTTTCATTTGCATGTAGTCATTGTTTTGACGAACATATCTGAATATAAATTTATAAATATAGATAACCAGTAATAATCTTTTCACAGCATAGTTTTGGCGCAAACACAAAGTAACTTGATTTTATATTACAAATGTCATGCCAAATCACATTTATACAGAGTCGATTCAAAACTATTTTTAGTAATATTAAGGGTTTAAATCTAATCGTCATTTCGGAAAATAATACTTTTTTTTGGGAACTTTTTTTAAGAATAATAAAAAAAAAAAAAAAAATGAAATTTGGAGGGTTTAAACATGCATGTCTCATAACATACAACAATTTTTTTTAAATGAAATATAAAACAAAATGGTGACTTTAGTGTTGCTACACTGACTAGTGCATTTTTTTGTTATGTGTTCTACTGCAGAAAACAGAACTTACATGGATCAACATCCAGAACAAAAAAAAATCTCGTTATTAGATGAGTTGTCCCATCCAAGTATACAATTTTCACTTTGACGAAAAAACTTTAAATTGTTTATAAAAACCGTAATTCTTAACCAATCGTAAAAATCGTGTGGTCTTCGATTACACACGATGTTTTCCACAATTTTTAAAAACGTGGTTTCGGTAAAAATGAGTTTGATACAATATAACTATTTAATTCTGAATCTGACAATCCTAGACGATACAACATACCTAGAAGCCAAGAATCATCATATTCTGTAATTGTTTTTATTATTATTTAACTTTAAAACAATCCAACTAAAAAAAGTTCCAAGTGAAAATTATGTGTGTTATATAAACGTGTAAAACAGTTGTAATGAATTTGCAAATACGGTCCTGTATCTAGCAGTGACGGACGACTGGCAGGTGTTGGTCCGTTGTCGGGTGTCAAGTTTGACGAATGTGCTCGAGTCATGCGACGATCTCCATTAAAGTCCCCTCTGTCTATCTCTGTCTTGTATACATACACGTATATTGCGTGTATCTCTCTCTTGTCCCTGCGCCTACTCTGTTCCCAAATGAACTCTGTGTTCTCTATGTTTTTATAATTCTTTAATCTGTCATTATGATACTCTTTTGCTCGTACGTCCTCAAAAAATGTTTTAAAGTTTCTTTTCTTTTGCTTTAACAACTTTTTACATTTTATGTAATTGTTAAAAGACATGAATTATCTACTTTTTAGTAATATATTATTATTTTGTCACAACATTTTATCATAAAAAATAATGAAATACGTATTTTGTGTTATTTTAATGTATTGGCATAGTGAAAAATATATGCTTTAATGTAAAATTAAAAGTATTGCCAGGAAAAATTGCATAGTGATTCAACTAAATATCTGGTTCCACTAAAATTGAGCTATTATTTTTAAAACTGCAAAAAATATGGAAATTATAAAATTATTTTGCCTTTTGAACGTATCAATTTTAATAATATTTATGTTATAAATTTTCTTTCCGCACCAAAAGGTAAATGGGTAACTACTTTATATAAATGAAATAATGAATAAATTTAAATATATAAGCTAATCTACACATATTTTCTATTATAGTTTCCGAAGAAAAACTCAACCTTTTAATATCGGATTAGGTGTTATCTGAATTCGACAACTTGAGATACAATGTTGATTAGAAATCGTTTTTCTTTTTTCCCTATTTTCCTGTGAAACAGTGTCGTTAATTCTTATTACAGAAGAGTGTAGTAAACAGCTGATAATGAGTTGCTATCACTCACTTGCAAAGGATATAAATCAGAGGCGGACTCTAGACTTTGATAGATGTATGTAATCTATCTGTCACATTATACTGACGCAGCGACACCTAGTTAGACGTAGAAAAATTAACCTCTTACTAACTAATTGTGATTAGGATTTATACTTTTTACAATCGTAAACATTGCATATACACAAAGAGTTATGTATGGTTATTTTAGGACATACATATTTATTAGGAACTACATGCCCATTTGACGATAAGAATGTAATAATAAAAAATTATAAAAATAGTTAATTAAATTATAAAAGAAAATAAAATTTGGTTTTTACGATGTGGGGTCAAAATACAAAATGATTAAGATTAATAAAATATATTTTGCATTATAAATTAATTAGTAAGTATAATTAAGAGTAAGTTAAATTGAATGGATATTTTCTTCTAAAATATACATATGTAAATACCTTAACACCAGAACACATGTCTCATAAAGAACTAATGTTAAAGCAGATGTCAAAATATACATTTTAATATATACGTATTTCAGTACTGATTATAGAAACCAAACTCCATATTTTTTTCCATCGAACAGTAATTATCGGATATTAATTAACAAATAAATGCATCACCATTATACATTTCTGTATTCGTTATTGACATTAAATTTTATAGTTATTGGTAATAATCGCTAGTAAATTATGATTCACGAAAGTTCTGGTTAGATATTGATCAAATAATAATTTATGGTTGGTTATAAGCGATAACTGAATTTTCAGAGAATGGAGTGCTTTTAGACAAACAAGTTTCATCGATAAAACAGGAAATATTACATGGATAATATATGTTTATCTTATTAATACATCAACGATTATTAGATTTCTAACCGAGTAATTAATTTTTTTAAACTTTTAATTTAAGAAGAATATGATATACATAAATATATGAAATCTTATTCTTGGATGTTTATATTCGATCAATTAAATATTTAAATGGTTCGCAAGTTCTGATTGTTCGGTAGAACAGAAGAAAAATTGTAAAGGTCAAATAAATCGTCAAGTAGGTAACCAGAGAACCGTAATGACTCGCAATATTTCGACGACGATCTATTTCCGATGAAAAATAGTACAAGTTAAATGAAAGTGGCAAATAAAAAACAAATGCGTTACAAAAATACACAGACGACAGATTTCATAACACACTCGATCCGCGGCAAACTATAATTAACACGTTTGATATAACAGCAAACAATAAAGTGCTTTGTTATCTTCTTCCGTTAAACGGGATGTCGCAAACGAACACACTCATAATAAGGGGCGACCTATTAATATAAATCAAGCTAACGAACAATATAAATTAGCTGGACGGTGTGGTATTGGTGTACTGCAAGACTCTAGTCTGCAAATAAGTTTGAGCTGCGGTCAGCAGCTGACGCTTCTCTATAGTTTCAGATACAATATCTCGTAAAGTGTTCTTCATCGTCATTATCTACTGTTTGTGTTTTTAATTTCTCTACATTTAATGAATCTAGCGATGTTTTTTTTTGTATGCGAACGTGTTACATAAGTTACTTCGTTTTTGACCTTAATTTTAATTAAAGCAGGTGTTAGTTTTAAAATTTACACAAATCGATAAATGGTTCCCAATTGTAAATTTACATTCTGCGCTTTTCAATGTGGTGGTCTGCAATATATACTATATTTAAAGTTGTTGAAATAGCGTAAATGGTACTAATGACTTCTTGTAATAATAAAGTAAGAATAATATGAAATATTTAAATGATCCATATCTTTTTACGCTGCCAAAATTTTACAGTTAGTTTAGAAATTATAGTGATGTGTACATTGACAATGATTTATTTGAAATTAAAACTAAAAAAATAATAATAATGAATACATGTAGACCTTCATTACAATATTTCAGTATAAAAATATTTATGAGAAATTTGGTTACATAAAATTTCTTTTGAAGGTTCTACGACTATCAATATAAATAAATAGATTTGTATGCATCATCCTACCCCAAGAGAATTTCATATTCTAACAAGTTATATTAACAATAACATAAATCTACACTTATATTTTTATTAAAGCGCCTCCCTCCACTTTCTATATAGATACAACTCACAATAGACACGTAAGCCCGGCATAAAAGAAAAACGGTAAGAATGATGCATAATTCGCTCATAAAATATGTGAGCCGTCTCTAGAATTGAACGCTATCCTTCAAAGTTGTAGCGGCGAGTGTAGCGTGGCGTGTAGGAAGAGGGGGAGGGGGCTGATTTATTGGGCAATAAAGTATTATAATTAAACGCGTTCAGAGCCCCTGTGATGTCACTCCGGCCTAGATCTATAAATCTCCCCTGAGGCAGGGTATGTGCCTCGCGCGTCCCCACCCCACCCCCTCGACCTACGCGCGCGTCGCGGCCAGTGCCACAACCCCCAGCGTCGTAACGTAAACCAAACCCCCCTTTGCACCCGCGCGAGCGGCGCCTTCTTACCACCCACGCAAGAAATGATAGACTGTTTATGTACACCTCTTGTATAGGTAATATGTTTTATATAAGGATGTATATGTTTTAAATATGTTTATACAGTATCGAAAGAAAAATAGATTTCTTATTTACTTTGATAACATAATATATTCTTCCGTGCTTAGATAAAGGGCAGTGGGTGCAAAAAATAAAAACGAAGTATGTGAAGTGATTTTTTTAAACTGAGTTATTAATATTTTTTTCAGAAAATATATTTTAGTTTACAATTCTTCAAAATGCCTTATTTCTGGAAATTTAAAAGTAGTAAGATGGGGTTTACTGCCTTTGTACTCTGTAAAATAGAAGTACTGCTTTTTATCACAATTTTAATTATTTAAATAGTTTTTTGCCAGAGGTATAAAACGCAATAATGCAGAATAAAAATTCAGTTTTATTTCAATGTATTTTATTGAGATCAAAATAAAAATTAGTAATACAACTTTGTCTAATCAGTATCGAATTACAAAATCTTAAATAGTTATTAACATTTATTGATATTTGTTGATAATAATTATAAATATAATTAATAATAAAAATTAAAAAGTGATTGAAAAATAATTACAATGAAAAAAAAAACAATTTACTGTATTATTTATTTTTATTGTATTATATTATTTTTCGAAACTTGGAATGATTGTGAATATTGTACGTACGTTCAGTAAATAAAAGCAGTATAGTTTAAAAGTTACTACTTTTATATTCAGGAGAAGTAACTAAGTTGGGATTTTCGATAAACTTAAAAAATTGATATTCTATTTAAATAACATTCTTAATTATTAATTTTATGACTAATATGTAGAAAATCATCTGAAAAACCGAATAGTATCAAAATTACTGAGGGCAGTAGAAGAAGTTTACTGCCTTTTACCTAAGCACGGCAGTATTGATGAAGAATAAAAAAGATATGGTTATATATAAAAGTCAAAAATCAACTAATTAATTTCATGAATATAATTGACACAAAATTATGCAAAACTCTAAACTGCCTAAATTTTAATAGTGAACCTTATTTGCATAAACCCACTACATAAAACCAAACATAGACATTTTGTATAAATAAAATGCGAGGGAAAATAAAATTTAAAAATTATACATGCGTACATACATATACGTACATAATAAAAATTATATTTTACTTTCCCCGTCTAATTTATTCCCGAGGCCCGAGTAAAAAGACGACCCCCATCATATCTACACACAGTATACGACACCGTTCGTTTGTGTACACTGCAAAAGTGCTGATGCTATTACAAGGGGGCCGTAATGGCCAGCACCGCGCTAAAAGTGGGCAGATTATAATTTGTTAGTCGCATACCCGCACAAAAGTTTGCTTGCTATCAGATAAGACCACGCCATAGTCGTCTGGTAATTTATAAATTTGCTCCGAATATTTAATGCGAATCTTTGTCCCTCGGGAGCTTTCAAACAGTCGATATGTGGTTTATTTGCGGGAATGTGTTTCTAGATGAAAACATTTCGGGATAAATGATACGCGGATATTTTTTTCTCTGTTGAAAATGAAGAAATAATGTGAATTTATTTACCACAACTCCTGATTTTGTTTATGGATGATTGTGTGGAAGAACTTACCTGCAAAAGAAAAAAAAATAGTAAATAATATAGTTGTATTGAAAAAATTGAGAATAAGTTTAAATTGACATAGAAATAGGAAATTAGATGTAAATATCAATGTCAATAATATTTCATACTGCTTTACCTATCAAGACAGTAATTTAAAAATAGAATATGTAGAAATTAATTTCGCAATATCAATTTAAACTCATGACATGTTTATTTTAATTACATAAATGTAACAAACACTCGTGTATCATTTAATTTTAAACTTTAAGGTTCTATATTTCATAGATTCATCTGAGTAACATAAAGGAGTTTGAATAACTTAATTATGTTAGCATGCATTTGTCATCATCATTTATACTTAATATAAATGATGGAGTGCAAGTGTTTAAATATATCGTTTAATTAATTAAATACTGACAATGAGTCATATTTTGGATGATATATTTTGAAATGTAATTGTATAAGGCTCGATATTTTATTTATATTGACCAATAATATTTTTTGGCTTCTGATTGATAAAAAAAAATTATTTATTTATTGTCACTAGTATAGAATTTTAATATTAATATACAATTTTAACTCAGTTTCAGAATAACAAAATTATCATACTTCTGTTTAGACAACGTTTTGAAATACACATACATTGATTTCGCTTTATTTACATTGCCAAGATAGGCGGGCAAAAATGTAAAGAATGTTTAAGAAAACAATTAATTTTTTCATCAAACTATTTCCAGTATAATAAATTTTCACCTCTTACGAAAACCCAATGATTTATATAAATATAATTTTCATTAATGTCTTCCTTATTTCAAAACGAACCCATTAAAAACAAATCCTTCCAAATATCCATAAAATGCAATAAAAAACAAACTAAATTAAATCTAATCTAAACGACTAAATTTAGAAGCAGCGGCGCATATAAACATCTGATACACTTTTGAAGAGACCGCGTTTTTATCTGTACATAGACAAGTACCACTCGTGAAGTGAGACAGTTAGTCTGTTTGTGTGTAAACGCTAATAGGTGCGAGTGAGAGAGACACAGGTGCGACCGTGGGAAAGTGGTGTGACGTAGCACCTGCCAGTAAAACACTACACTTGACACGCGCCACGAGCGTAGCCGCGTGAGGTTAATTCAGGGGTATTTCTACATTTCGATATTAATTATTTTAATATCAGTTTTATTCAGTTAAATACACAATTAAGTAACAGAAAAATTTACTAAATTATTGTTGTGTAAATATAACAAACAATGTATTTATTTATTTGTTACATTTATGTAGAATTTTATAAATTAAAAATATACTATATGAGAAGTTTCGCTTTTAAAAAATGAAAATTACAGAATATTTTAATAAATTAAACAAAAAGCATCTTTAAGGCTGAACATATAGGTACACTACCGCTCAAGTCTGAGGCACAATAGTAATAATATATAAATTTAAAGCGTTTTTTTAAATTAATGTACTATGGGCTTCAGAATCGCTTACAACACATTAGAAAATATTAAGACAAACATCATAGGTTATATTTTTCTAGGGTGGAGCTTATATAGTTATATATTATATATCATTTTAAATAAAAACACAAATATACGTCCATTTCTTTAATTAATTTTATAACAAGTTTAACATATTTAAATACTGAAATTCGAAATATAAAATATTTATTGTCACAAAATTTACTTATACATTTTTCAATAGATTACATAATAATTTAATCGCACAAATATATATGAGTAATATAAAGAAACGAAAAGTACATATCTACTTCTTTATCTATCAAACGAGTTTCAAAATATCTGTCTTTGTTTGGTACATGGATAAATGATTTAAATATTATAATAATCAAATGGGAAGAGCCTACTAACAATAAGTTTGTGATAAGCAAATATGAATGAAAACTGGTCGACCACTTCTGCATGTGACTCTACCTATATCGTGAGGTCCACAGCCAGCGCCTGTTCCTAAATACAACTTTGCTACCGCTCAAAAGTTTCAATAATATGACTAATAACATCGGCTTGTTTAAAAAGTGACGATCACAGACGATAAACGTGTTTTTTTTTACATCTGAAGCAAGGTATAGGTATAAGACAAGGTAGTCTCAACAATTCATTGACCAATCAGCGTTGGCGCGGGAATTGACGTCACTTGGGGGATGTATTCAAATGCTATAAATATCAATTACAAAAAAATCCTTTATTTATTCTTATTTTCGTATTTTTTGATATTTTAATAACACATACAATCAAATAAGTACAAATTGGACATAGAAAAATCATAAAGAGCTGCCAGAATCACATAACGTATTGCCAACTTAAGAATAGTAAAAACGACGCTTCCCGAATAGACCAAATTGTCTGTGACACCTTTTTTATGATTTTGCAATGTCGAATTGGTACTTATTTGATTGTATGTGTTGTTAAAATATAAAAAAAATACGAAAACAAGAATAAATAAAGGAATTTTTTGTAATTGATATTCTATTATACATTTATAGCATTTGAATACATGCCCCAGATGACGTCAATTTCCGCGCTAACGCTGATTGGTCAAGGAGATGTTAAGACTACCTTGTCTTTATATACCTTGCATCTGAACGTAGAAATCAATTGTTTTAAAGTGGACTTTAAAAGTTTTGAACCTATCACTAACTAACCATACAATGTGAAATTTGTTTTCAATATACCAATAAGTTACCCGACAAATAAAGTTAAACTATTGGTAACTATTGTCAAGTTTGTGAAATCTTTCATAATATTTTTAAACATCTATCTTTAAATTTTTATATAAGGTATCTATCAAAAGATATACCTATACTTATGAATATTTGAGGTACATACAATTCAACAGTGATTGAAAATGTTATACGGTTACTTCAAACACACAATGACTAGGTAAATGTAAATAAAAAGGGGTAGGTATTTACTTACATACAACCACCGCACACTATTTTATAGCTTGTCCACGTATACTCTCATACACACACATACATATATACATGTTGACGTTATAAGTTGAGCGTCTATTATCGTTGAATGAAGGCAATCGATCTTTCGCGACAGTCGCGTCGGTATGCACATGCAGCTGCACCCCCGTCTGCGTTATCGACCTACCCTTCTACCTATCTATCTATTACCGCGATCGCTATAGTCGGTTGATTGATCCAACAATCATCAACTACCTGATAGGTTTTTTGGGGTCACTATTCAGAGTATTTAAAGTGTTACAGATTTTTATCTCGGAACAAAAATGTTTAAACCAAAAAATTGGTTGTAATGGGGTAATCGAATAGTAATATTTATTTTTTATTTTAGCATGGCCTTCAACATCATTTTTTTTTTATATAGGAACATATAGTTTTTATTTAGTAATCTTATTCTACGTGAAAAAACACGAATCTTTAATTTTTAATTAATTTTTTAATAACCTAAGCTTTCAAAGATATCTCAAAAATTAATTCGAGATTTTGGACTTTCCAGAAGTTTTTACTCCAGGTTTGTTTTATTCAAAAGTATATAGATATTGAGGTATGAACCGCTCCCAGTTGATATATATCCATAAAAAAAATTGTAAACATACCTCAATATATATACTGTAGAATAAAATAAACCTGGATGAAGTCGAACAGTCAGTTTTTAAGATAATAATTCCCAAAATTCATAACAATATTGTAATAATTCATCGTATATTTTTTAAATTGTAATCTTAAAACGTCCTGCCTCTTCAACCCTTAAAAAACAAGCACAAAAATTATAAAATACAGTTACTAAAAACATATTTATATAAAAAAACAATAATGAACACCTTTACATTCAAGGTGTCTGTAAATTATTTACATAAAAAATAAATCATATACTCCACAGCTATTATCGCACTAACGCAAAACATTATTACATCTTATTCAAAATTTAAACACTTCACAGTTAATTAATTTAAAACTCCAACAAAAACAGTATGTGTATGTGTTTATTGAGAGAAACAGTCCCGCAAAAATATTCATGGTGTGAAATAAATAATGAACGTGGTTAATACGGTGTTTGTGTTAACATTAAAGGTAGATGCACACCTGCAAATTATGGTGTTTACAGTTATCTAGCTAATTTATAATGTAAATAATTAAAACGAGAATCTTTTGATCTAACAAAAAAGAACATTACTGTAAGTAAGGTAATGTATATTGAATCCACGCAATAATAAAGAAAATATTAAACAGAAATGTTATATCAAAGATACAAGTAATTTTCATTTTGATAAACACTTTATTGACTTTAGATTAAGAAAATAAAATGAGCAAAAAAATAATTGATAATATCTGAGCCGTAAGGGGGATCTGGAACCCCGAAAAAGCACAACTTCAAGTCGAGACCTTTCGAATAATACCCAAATTGTTTACTTTAGGGCACGTGGTCATGACATTATAGCTTTCACCGGAGAATCTGTAAATATTTGCAAAACGAATCCATTTAATCAGTTTTTTAGTTAATTTTAACGATAAAATAAACATATTTATTCCAGAAAATAAGTAAAATAAAAAAATCTTAACACAACCACACAATTACGTATAATATTTGGAACATAAGATTCGACGATATTTTTCAATTGGTCTAATAAATGAAATACTGACACCAGTTATGGCCGCTATAAGAGCAAGGTTTACTTGTAATTCTCATGAACTAATGTTACTAATAAAACAATTAACTCTTTATTTATTCAATTTAATTACCAAAGTCCACAATTTTAGTTTGTTTTTTAAATTATAGCCTTTTATTTTATTTACGTTTTTTCTCCAGTAATGGATAAAGTAAATCCAGTAACGAGTACGCAGTGATGGACACTTGCTAATGATTACAAAATGATAAGTACTACGACACAAAATATATAAAAGAAAGAATCGTTAAATCTGAAAGAATGTAAAGTATAATAATTAATAAATAAATCATACTAATAATTAGTTGAATGTCCACCATTTTGACACCCATTGGCCGATTGTCATTAAATCACGCTGTAAGACAGTTAAATGTATATAGATTAATATTCAGAAATGGTAGTAATCAAATATCAAAAAAAATAGCCATTACTGGGGTCATATCCAAGACTGGCGCCAGTACCTAATAGTAACATTAATAAACTGGCAAAAAATAACTTAATCGTTTTGGCATCCGAGCCTCCCATTCGCTTTTTCACAGTCAAAAAAGTTAACAAAAGAAATATTAATAAAAAAATACTATGAAAAGTGTATATGTGTAAATCCTCCTTAAGCAGGGTCAGATTCAGGTCAGATCAGTGGCAAGAATCTCGTCACCTGTCAGGGAATCAGTTAGAGGTCACGATGGCTAAAGGTCCAGACCTTACAGTCATTTGTCGACAATGCGGAGTATCCGTTTAATACAAGCTATCTTTTTCTTTCTCGCATATCTTTCTTGTTGGTTCAACAAACTGTTGTTGCCAAACATTATATGTTTAGTTCAAATTAATGTTTATTGGATAAATATTTTGATAACGTTGTCAGATGATGTTAAAATTTAAATACTTTATTACTTTATTGGCAAACTTTGGGATAGCCAAATACAGTATCTAAATGCTCTTATCGAAAAAATTATGTGCTTGTCGATAAATTTAAAAATAACAGTATTGTTCTTTGATTTACAAGTCAATATTCATAAAATGTTGATTTTATTGAATAACATTCATTTTGTAACTATTTGGTGATTCATTCTATGTGCATTAAGATATATGTGTATAGTCTTAAAATATCCAGAAGCAAAAAAAAACATATGGTATTGGTTGTATATACCAGTATTTTATTTATTATTTGAAATAAATTATGCTGAATTATACAGTTTTGTAAAAAAAATATTTCTATAAATCAAATAATTTAAAAAATGTATTGGTAAGTTATAAAATACATACCACACATATAAGAATAGACATGAATGTATGTACAAATGTGCATACATACACACATAAACTTTGTATTTGAAAATTGATTGATATCTTGCAGCAGAATTGCAGAAAAAGAGAGAGAGGGAGCAGCGTAACATATACGTGCAGGCCTGGATCAAGGTATCAATTGAGCAAGAAATCAATAGAAAAAATAAAAATTTTAACAGAATGATTTATTTAAATTCATAATTGTAAATTGTTAATTAAATTGATATGCAATTATTGGTAAATATTGTTTGATTTTCGTAATTCATATTATTGAAATAAATTTTATTTCAATCTCAGTTTTCATTTGGAATTTATTATATTTAAAATAATAATAATTGTTCTATTAATAATGGCGTCGTATTATTTTTATTTTTCGATTATAATAATAAATGTCACGTTTTTGCCATGAGACAGTAAAATTATGTCGTATATATTTAAAGCTGTATGTTTTTTGGAGAAGCCAGTAAAAATTTGTTATTTTAACTATTATATCTGGACACTATTAGGCACTAGTTCAAGCTTGTACAGCCCGTGACCCGCGAGTATCTTTGGTGCGGCCCTCATCGATTAATTAAAAAAAAATCTTATAATAATAAAATAATGAAAATAACACATAACACAACGCTAAAAGGATTCTACGATTTAAAATAAAATACAATGTTTTTAGAATCGAAATGAAAAACTAGAAAGATCATAATTTGTTGGCAGATTTAGTTTTTAAAACTTACAAAATAAAACAAACTTAAAAAAAAAAACAGAAATACTGAAATGTATACCTAATAATTAAATTTAAGTAACAGTTTTTGAAGTTGGTTTTATTTTCTTTTTATTATTAAAAAGTTTTTATTGGCTTGGCACCGATTTCAAAAACTGTTAAATTTAATTATTAGGTATATTTCTCAGTGTTTTTAGTTTTTTTAAGTCGATTTTATTTTTTTCTTAAAATTAAGTTTTTTGTTTTTCTCTTTTGATTGGCATATCTTCGAAGTCTGACTGAACTGATGTTTTCTCAAAACACGTTTTTTTTAGAACACTGAATATTTCAGTAGAGGGGGGGGGGGGGTCACGTGCGGCCCTTGGTAGATTGGGTTTATGCTATGCGGCCCAAAAGTTTAAAAGGTTGGACACCTATCAATTCAGAAAAAGCTCATTTCGAGCTTCATAAATCATATATGATTTTATTTTTTAAATAATTTTTTTATAAACATGAGCTTTATTTTCTTAATAACGCAAAAAAAAATATTTCTGTGTGGTGATACATTAATGCATAACATAGTCAATTATATTGTAATTAACTTCACTACAACTGCATAAGACATCTGCATTCCTTCCGGACCTGTATCCAGCAACCGATACTGCAAAATTCGACATACTTCATCTCTATATCACGCGGCGACGATGGGGACACGGTTACAGGAGGAGGGTCGATGGGGGGCACGGCACGTCTAAACGTGACCCGGCGCTCGGACGTAATTTGAAGACGTAAATCATGTACTGCCAGCTACACGACGGATGGCGTCTCTTGATGAAACGCCGTCACTCGCAGACGTTTGGCGTGATTGTACTCTGTTTTATTTTATATGGAATGGAAAAGTTTTGTATTGTATAAGAGAAAAGGTCGATATTTTATCTGGGTTTCTTAATAGAAGTCACGTCTTTTTGGTTTATGTATTTGGCCAAAAATGTGTCACAAATTGTAACCGGTACTGTAAAAACGTACGTACTTCGTGCGGGTGCGTGTATACTAACTACAAAATTCTAGAAAAAAAAACGAGAATCGATGAAGATTTAATATCCCATTGTTAGACATAAAAGCTAAGATTCGATTCGAAATTACCAGTGAAGTTTATATTAAACACTTTTATAAATATTCTATAACGTATCGAAAAGTATATTAAACATATTAAATCATTATAATTGTCTTATAAGAAAAAATAGACGCATATTCAAAATAGCACTTCTATATTTTTACAAATAACTTTTCTTAGAAATTATAATAAATATATACAAACAAATAACTCCCATATTATAAGAAACGAATTATATAAAATATAAATATACAGAAATATAATTAGATACTTTGATATACAAGAAAAATTATTTTTTATTTTCATTTAACTATTCATTAAAAAATAGCAGGGGACAATGGAATTAAAAATATGTAGATATACCTGCATTATATTTTTAAAGTATATTCAATTTTCGATTACTTTAAAATACGTGTGATAAAACATAATAGAAATGCTTAACGTTGTGTGATGAAATCGTCAACTTCAAAATTTAGAACGAAAAGAAACGTTAACGTCTGATACGTGTTTCAAACTCCCTCACAAATACTTACATCAATACAGAGATACGATCACAAATACAGTCACATACACATACACACACACATGAACACAGAAAACATATTATGAAATATAGTTTCCAAGTAAATAAATAATATTTCCCCTGTGAACTTATATACAGTAAGTTCTTTAGTTCGTTTACAAAATTGAAAGAAAATATGACTAGAAAATAGTTTTAAATAGATTTAAAAAATGTATTTTGTGGCCTAACTTCAGAAGAAGAAACTGAATGTTTCATTTTTGTATCAACATAATTTTTTATTTGTTAAACTACAAAAGTTGCCATAATTGTAAAATATTTTGATATAATTTACGCTTCTTTGAATAATTTACGGCATTTTCCATTCAAATAACTTTTAAATATAAGTAATGACTAAGATATAACATATTTTCAAAATTCTTATTATTTAAATATTTATTATCAAGTATTGGACCATCCTGTACGTATATATTACAAGCAATACATAGACCAGGCACACACACACACTTACAAATAAGTCTCACTAGTCTGTGACCGACTTGACAATCGATTGACGGGTGTCGCTCGACATTTGTCTCCCCTCTCCCTCCACCCCTGCACTGCTGCTACTGTCGCGTCCACGACTTACCCCCACCACTGTACCGCAACCGGCCCAACCTTACTACTACGTCTCCGTGCTGCATTTTGTCGTCGATCTCGATTGCGACGTATGAATAGAAAATTAAATAAATTGATTGAAATTTAAAATTTCCTATTTGCGGCATGAGTTTGACAGAAAATGTTATACATTAAATAATGTATTGAGACACGTGAATGGATTTGTTTAATGTAAATATCCGTTTGAATTTGAAAACATAATCTAAATTAATTTGAATTTAGTTTGATGCAATTCCATACGTACAACAATATCTAAGAGTATTAGGTACGAATGAATTCAAGTAGGTATAGGTAAGTACCTTCATGTAAAGAAAAATGACAAACTAAGTTTTCTTATGCCTAGTATTATAAATAATTCGCTTGAGTGCAAATGCAAATTAGCTTCCAGTTAATGCTATCTGCTAGGATATTAATAAGTATTATCAAACAATTTTAAAATTGGTGGGTCGATAAAAATTTCACCTGTCGTAGGTACACTGGAACTATAAATAACATAAACTTAAGATTTTATTTAGTCTAGTTTTATACAGGTATTTTTTAAGTACATTAAAAACGATGATCAATTAAAAATATTTTAATTTTACAATTTTAATTATGATAAAAAATTTTGTTAATTTATAAAAAAATCGTCGTTTTATTTTATTTATCAGTGTAAGTATGTAAGTTCTAATTTATTTTATGAAATAAATCTATTTTGTAACTTCTACTATCTAGTGATCAAATATCTTAAATTCATACCAAAATCAATAATCTAGTAAATTAGTTCTTCGGTTATTAACTACCAATATTTTCGATGTACTTAAAAGGCTGTAATTAATAAAGTAATTGTTAGAATTATTTGCAATTTTAAACAATAAAACAAGACAATATATTAAATATTTTAAGACTATTTCGAAGGTTCTACGATTTATTGTTCGAAAGTACTATGTTGCCAAATAAAAAAGTATATATTAAATTAACTAATAGGAGCATATAAACAAAAATATTCTACTTTCAGTTAATCCGACTACCTTTATATTGTAGAAAGAAAAAAAAACAAGATCGTGATGTAATATAAAAAACGTTCCGTCCATGCACGTGTGGGTGTATGTTGTATTTTTGATATTTATCGAGATTCGATCAGGTGTCATCTGGAATGCGCCCCTTTCAGCTGTGATGCTGTCAGTCGGCGGCGCGCTATCCTGTTTGTATCTTGTCCGTCCGTCTGTCCGCCGCTACTCCCGATTCCCGTTTTATGACGACATGCCTGTTTTCTGTCACCTACGTCAATCCGTTTTTCACCTCATATTCAACGCGTCTTTTCAGGATGAGATTTTGTAAAATGAAGTTTCAGATTTGTCGAATACGGTTTAGTTTTTGAGATTGATATTTAAATATTTACATGATGTAGACCAGTGTTTCTAAAACTGTAACCTTACGTTTTATTAACTATCGTATTTAAACAATTGCATTATGAAATAATTTATAGGGCATTGATTATTATAATATGGAATTACTTATTAACTGTTTTTTCCATGAAAACTGCAATATAATATTATATTGATCAACATTTCAATTAACTTTAGTACAATATTAACTCGAGAATTAAAACTTGTAAGTATTCTTTGCATATATTTATAAAATATTTTTTACCCTGTACAGAAAATACGTTTTCAAGCAGCAAACATGATAAATTCTCCAGCACACTTTTTCTTCTACACAAACCATTACGACAATGAAATCTACAGAATCCCAACTGTCACGTCCAGCTTTTAAGATCTGCCAATATCAAATAAGAAACAGACTCATCCCACTTGCGCTACCCCCATCTGTGTCCCTCCTCAAGCACCCCCCACCCTTACTCACGGTGCGGCTTCACCCCCACCTCGCGCCGCAGCTGTCCATCGTTGAGGAGACGAGCTGCCAGAGACAGATCAATGTTGATGCTTAGACAGAGACGGCGGTAGAACGTTAGAGTGAAAAGGCAACAGCTTAATGTCACCTGCACATCACATCAAAGCGACAACTTGTCACTGACAGCTTGGACTGCATGCGTCTTTCTCCAATCGTATGCTATTCGAATAGCTCCCGAGAGAGATGGTATATTCTGATTGATGTGTGGGAAGACGCTTTAGACCATAGATAATTATCGATTTAATAGTACTGCTTAATCACTTGATCTTTAACAGACTGATCATAATATAAAATGTTAATTTTGTATTAGTTTTGGATGATTAAATTTTATATGTGTACTGTCATAATGTGGCTATTAAGCCATTATTGCTTGATTATCGTTTTTGGCAAGGTCAAGTTTTTTCAGTAAATGAGAAACAGGTAAAATATTTTGTCAATTAAATTGACGATATCTATCTATACAAGACAAGGATTTATTACTAATAAAATTTATATTTCACACATTTGTTTTATTATTATCTCGAAAGAATATTATTCCAAAATAATAATTCGTGTTTGTCTCAAACAGACAAATTAAAAAGTTTATGGCTCATATTTACTTTATAACCTTCAAATTTTAATTGCTTATACTTATATAAAATATTCGACGCTAGTTTTGTTGTTTATTTCATAATGAACAGAATAAAATCAATAATATATCATAAATTGAATTTATTGCTTCCTCGCAATATCGAAGATACGAAAAGCTTTGTGATCGTTTTAGAATGAGACAAAAACATTGTTCTTCGATTTCAAAATTTTAAATTGATCTTTCCGTTTCAGGTCAAGACAAACACTTTTCGTCCCATGTCTATCTGTCTGTGTGTATGTCTGTCCTCTAAATCCTTGTCACACGCATAACTCATAAACCAATAAACCGATATTAATGAAACTTGGTTGGATGGTTGGGTCTAGCTTGAGGATGGTCCTATTTCAAAATCGTGTGTAAGGGAAGGCAATTTATCTTAACACTATCAGTTTTTATTTAAAATGTTCAATAATTAACTACCTTTGGTGAATTTAGCACGAGGAAGCATTGTGCATTTACTTGACAGATGTTTTTTTTATATATATATATTAAATATTTATTAAACACAGTTCAAAAACTTTCGGACGACTATAAAAAAAAATCACAAAAAATAAAAAAAAGGCTTGCGAATGTAAGCTCGTTGTTAAATTATTAAAAGATTACCGTCGTGTTACATTTGAGTACATATAAACAACAAACAAGACCACTATCATGTAAAAATGAAACAAAACCTCAACGGAGACATAGCGTTCAATATTTGAACGTGGCCGTGAAAGGGTAAAACAGACGTGATGTAAACCCTGGTCCGTTGTCACGGCACGAGAAGTCATTACACTAACAAGACGTGGCAAGATGTCAGAGAAAACGATATGCGTGGACAACATATATAAGCTCTGCGATCCTGCTTAGGTTTAAATATTGAGTGACAAAGTGTTGGACGCAATTTGTATTCTCAATAAAAGTCTAATCGGCATTCTTTGTGGACAGCGGGAGTGACGGTTCAGAAGCAAATCCTCCGCTTCCTTATGCATCATTGAATATGCAATGAACTTCCTCTACCACTACCTCTATTGCCGCCGTCACCGCTACCCAATGTTTGTGTGGATATATGTATATATGTATTTGTATACGTATGTGTCTTCTCATCTCGCCGTTGTCATTGTCGACGTCTGCAGGTTCGGGTAACTGTTGCTCGGGTAGCAAGAACGTTCAACAGAATGAGGGTTGGTAAGCTTATATATTACGTTTTATTTACCTATATTTGTAATGTTACTTGAAAGTTTACAAAATAATGAGAATTCCGTATTTATTTTTATCTTTATATAACAACTTCAACTTGACCTAAAACTATTACGAATTTTACTTTAATGTTAATGCTGTTTTTGTCTTTAATATCGAGAAATATAAATAATTTGCTCGAGTGCAAAAGCTGAGCGGGGTATTAAACATAAATGACAGCCCACTGACTGGTTTATATGAATAACCTTTACGCATGCACGTTAAGTATAAATCATCAATCTAAAAGCAGTGGTGACAAGTGTACATCTTAAAATGCATAGAATGTAGAGTCGCATGCAGAAATGGTCGACCAATTTTTATTCAAATTCGCTTTTCACAAACTTAGTAGGCTCCTCCCATTTGATTATTATAATATTTAAAACATTTCTCTATGTATCAAACAAAGACAGATATTTTGAAACTCATTTGCTACATAAAAATGTACTCTTCGTTTATAGTACCTACTCATATATATTTGTGCGATTAAATTATTATGTAATCTATTGAAAATTGTAGAAGTAAATGTGGCAATAAATATTTGATTTTCCGAATTTTAGTATTTAAATATGTTAAACTTAATATAAAATTAATTAATGAAATGAAAAATATATTTGTGTTTTTATTTAAAATAATGTAATTATATAAGCTCATCCCTATAAAAAGATAAGCCATGAAGTTTGTCTTAATATTTCGAATCTGTTGAAAGCGATTCTGACCTTTACGGTGGCAGACGACTTCTGGAGCCCATAGTACATTACTATACATTTATTACTACTACTCTAAAATCTTGAGCGAATTTATAACAATTTGACACCTCGCAGATAGCGTTAGGCTAGAGATTTTTTTTATAATACCCAACATAATTGATATTTAATAAAATACAGTAAACCGCAGATTCTTATGACAACAAATTATAAAGCCGTAAATTTCATTTTGATCTTGTATTATATTTATTGACAAAATATCTACTTCAATTATAATGAAATAAAATGGCAGTAAAGAAAATCTTAATAAAAACGATACCTGTTTGTATTTTTCTGCAAAACTTCTATAATATTAACGCATGCATCCACTTGACATGTAAAGTGAAGAGGCGTTTAAATTTTTGACATCCCTCGTACGAAACATCAGACATGTCTTACAGAATAGTTAAGATCCACGGTTTGTTTATTGATAGACCTTGTCGTCACTTTAAACTGAAACGTGGCCACCAAATAATGCAAGTGCTCATGTAACGACCACGTACAAACGTCACCGGCATCACGGATATTACGACATCGTTCCCGTGCCTTCGTCGTCACGACGCACGACATGCAACGACGCCCGTACATCTTGTCTCCCGTATTTACCGCACACAATAGTAATCTTGTAAACTGTTTGTTTTAAATGTATCACGTCACTCATACGAAAAAATGTACTGCTTTTTATTAGGCCGGATTTTTTTTGTTTTCATTTTTTTCGTATTTAAAAGAAGTGTGTGGAAGAATTACAAAAATTTCATGTTTTTTATTTTTTATTTATTTTTATTTAAATAAATACTTACATAAGTCTAAAACATTGCACTTATAGGTAAGTGTCAACTTTAAAATATTAGTAGGTCGTATGGGAAATTTTTCCCAATTTGAAGTATTCATTCAAGCTATTGTTAGATTTTTGTTGGTGATAATCCTTCTTATCTCCTATTGCTTATATAACATTTTTATTTTTGAGTAAAATAAGATTTTATAATTATTTAACAAAAGCCTAGAAAATAAAATTAAGATTTTGATTAAAGAAAACTCAACAAGAAATTTAAATAAAGCCGAAATACAATTTTAAACGCATTCTGTTTGTTGTAATAACCAAACAATTCACGAAGTCTTAATAAACTTTTCTTCTCCGTGAACTTAAATGAATAGAGCTGGTATAACATTTACATACAAGTATATTTTTAAATAAACGAAGAAATGGTTGAAAATATACCGTCAGCAGTGGGATTCGTATTTCGTTTTGGGGAGGCAATATAGAGGGTGGTAAGGGTTGTTGGAAGGAGCGAGGGGAAACAGGATAAAACACACGACTGTCCTGCATTTAAACTGCTCATTGTGTTGAATAGATGCGCCGCAATGCGATAGGGAAAGTGAGGAAAAAATGTTAGAGTACAAACCTGGGCAAGTCAGCACAGTTCAAATGTAAAATTTAGATTGGTTGTATTTTGTTACAAGCATTTGCTACTGTTGCAGAAAAATAGGTGACGAAGAACTGAGCCCAGTTATTCTAAATTACCGTGCCCTCCAGGAATTACATACGAAAATGTAAATATAAGGTTGTGTTTTTATAAAGGTAAAAATACTTTGTTTAAAAAATATTTTAAAATAGTCAAAGTTAGTAATTATTTTTGTTAATTTGATCTAATTAATGAATATTAAATGCTCTGTTACTTCAACTAAATAAAACAAATACCAGTTGCTTTAGTTTTTTAAAATACACGCTTGTATGAATAATTAACAATAAACAGGGCAAAAATGTATTTCGAAAAAATATTTTCTAATAAAAACGCAATAAAATGAAAAAATTAATGCAAGAATTTCGAATCGAAAAATATTATTAAATGTAAAAATACTAAATTAAGTTAGTTATGGTATTGAAGACAAATATAAACAGTTAATCTGAAAAAAGTGCAAACTTAATAAAAGCGAGTATTTAGGTTTATAGCAATGCCAGAATAACCGACAAGGGGACATTGTGACGGCGATACGCCGGTGTTGAGGGTGGGAGGGGAGGGGGTTGTAAAGAAGTGCAGACCTCAGACAGACGACGTGCACTAATCAATACCTTACTGCTGTCAGCCGAACGTTTCCTGTGTATCAATTGAAAGAACAAAACCTCGCTATGACGTTGTCCTGGTGCATCGATCAGAATAACCGATTTATATAATTAATTTTATCTACGTATTCGTGACGATGTTAAAGGTGATGTATTTATATGCGAAATGTGGAATTCTGATATTACATATCGTCAATATTAATTATTCCTATTACAAATGCTCACGAGGAAGAAAATTAATCTTGAATTTATGATGTTAATAATATATAAAAAAAAACATAATCACTTTTATAATATCTATAGGTATTTTTAATACGTGAACATCGAAAATTGTCGTACTTTTTAAAAATATTTATTATAAAAGAAGGTGAATGAAACTTATATCATTCGAAAGGTACTATATTATAGATGTACACAAAAAAAATCATGTGTGTATGTTTGCGTTAAGGCAGGTAAAATAAAGTTGTTAACATACACACATGATTTCCCCTCTCGCTGTTTGTTTATTTCACCTCGTATCATTCAACAGTATGGCAATACTCCTAACGTCACCAAGCTGTGAAAAGAAATAGTTTTGGATTTCTGTAAAACGCAGAGAATGCGTATATAGATTCCAATTTGCGTTCGATAGCAGTATTTTTATTTGGAAATTTTTGTTGTAAAAGCAGGTTAGGTTAGGTACTGTTCCATAGATGTGCACAAAAAAACTAAGGCAAGTAAAATATTGATCGAATTTCGACCATAGGCGATAGTATTCAATATTAATCAGAAATAAATTAAAATTTAAAATCTATGCTTAAAAAGGACTAAACAGTACAACTTCTTTTTAACTGTGTTTCTTTTTACCAAACTAATACTAAGCAACCTGACAAAATATACAAGAAATTGTTTTTTAAATATACATATATTTATGTATATTTTTAAAAACTCATTATCAGAAACATATTTATTATATATAATGTACTTACAATTCATAAAAACAAGAAACTGTTAATAACCGACAGTCTCTAGTATCATTGCAACTAAACTTGGAGTGTGTGGGCTCAAATTACACTGCTGTCAATTAAATTTATTATTTATTGTTTTTAAATATTTTTGTGCATATATTTCCAAGAAATTTCACTCACAAGCCAATCAATAAATCAAAAACTATACATACAGTAAAATATAATAAATACTGTTATTTATTTAAATATTTAACATACTTTACGTTGTATTTTTTTCATTAATAATCGATAAGTTTTATAGAAATTATTGTGCTTTCATATAAAATAAACATATCATTAATAAATTGTATAACTTTATTATTTGTTTATATGTATTATATATAGTATATTATATCGATTATTATTAGTGAAAAATGAAGATGAAGTTATCAAAGTAAGACACACGAAATCCAGAATATATTAAAGATACTTACTCATAAATTGTCTTATATATAATAATAAAAAAAACAACTTGTAGAACGTTTTGCAATTAACTTGCTTTGACGAATTTATAATTAGTTTGTCTAGCTAGTGTCGAGATAGATTTAAATTGTAATAAGGGTGTTGTGTTAAGGGTTATAGGTTAGGGGTTGTCTTTCACACGGATGTCCATGTCACCAGCGAGTTTTGCCCCGCTGCCACCCTCAGGGTCTGCTCTGGATCTGACAGATTTAAACCCACTGCGAATCAAACCAAAACTACACAACGATTTCTAGAACGTAATACAAACACTCTTGTATACGACATCTTTATATATTTTAGCTGTACACTATTTTTGAATAGTTTTTTTCTGTCACAAAGATTCATTGGTATAATACTTATACCTAGCACTTTAAGTAATTGCTGATAAAGTGTATGTTTATAAAATATAAACAAAAGGTAAATTTTATTTTGCAAGTCAACGTTTTTTATTACACATGCCTATTAAAATAAAAATGACTATTTTGTCTTTTGATCATATCTCATTCAATTGCAAAGTAAGTACTTACATATATAGGTATATAAGTTTTTAGTTAAATTGAAAGAAACTGTAATTGTTCTCATGCCGTTATGATATAAAACATAAATAATAATTACGTTAGATTTTAATTACACACAGTAATGTATAATAATTCATTAGATCTCATTGTTCTGTCAGTTTATATAAAGAATATTAAATTAGAGGTATATGTGAGTATTTGATAAAATCGTTGGCTTTCTATTAATACATCATATTCACTTACAAAAAGTAACGCAACTTTCATATACACACATAGACACATAATAACATGAAATAGTAGCAAATGAAAATAATCTTACGATCTGTTCTTCCTTCTATGACGAATAGTTTTTGTTAATGTTAGAATCACATATCAGATAGGTATATAAAATAATACTTGTAAATATTAACAAGATCATTGCAATACCTACTACTAAAAAAAAAATTGTGGGCATATACATATGTTACGTATATATAATAATGTGTTCAAAATAAATATTACGAATTTTTATTTCTGAAATTAAGCTTTTTGCAGAAAAACTTTTCAGACAAAAGTTACTCTATATTTAAAATATAATATAATATATTTCTATATTTAAAATATAATATAATTTTTTATTATTTGGGTCTAATTCTACGGTGAAAAAATAAAAAACTTTTAATTCGAAACATTATTTTTAATCCAACGCGATTTTTTTCGGTTGAAAAATATGATTATGAAAAGTTTAATAATTTTTTTTTATTATACTTGTAATTTGCGATATGTCATTTTTCTCTAAATTTATTTATTATAAATGACAAAACTTAAAAAAATATAAAATAAAAAAATATTGTAACATTGCCACCTCTAAACTGAGTAACTTTTGTCTGAAAATATTTTCTGTAAACAGCTTAATTTTCGAAATGAAAATTTGTAGTGTTTTTTGTCACACCCGATAATAATTCAGTAAATTTTCTCGACAAATTGTTTAAAAATATCTTCAAACTACCCGAGAAAGACGACCTTGATTATATTGTTTATTAGATTAAAATTAATAAAATACTTCAATGCAAATTGATTGATGATATTAAAATTTGTTTAGAATAATTAAATCATTTTCAGAAAATAAGTTAATTTTTTAAATATTTCATTTAAAAAAAAACATTCTTTTATTATAATATCAGTTTGTACGGTGGATTTAATCGCTTTAACCTTTAAACAGCTCAAAAGAATTTTGTTTTCAATTCCAATGCAAATATAAATGAGTATTACCTACACAAATCTATTTGAATCGAAACTTTATTTTTATTTTAAAAACCATACCATTGAGCAAATATAATCTGCAAATGTAAATGTATTTACTACCTCATAAAATATTTTATTTGAATGATATCACTTATTCAAGTCGATACGAATGACAGGTAATAACTGCGTGTGAAGTCAAGATCATTTCTGCCAGAATATCAAGTGCAATAAACATGCCAAAAAGTGAACGCGCTCGAGCAATTAAACTTGCACCTCTAAGTAGAACTTATTTTTCTTTTTCTTGCAAATATGCACACAACCGGCAGAGATTTGTACATCCGCCCGTCAGATATGCAAACAAGTGCGAGGCATGTAGGCATCAGTATGTGTCCCAGATCGACCTGATTTGCTTACACTATACGAGATTCTTAATTGAATAAGCTTAAAAAGGTCCAGTGCATTTTTTTCGTAGTATTTGTACTTTTCGAAGTATATAAACCTATACAATATACACTAAGTAATATATAGAAAGCATGCAAGACAATTAAAATATAATCTTAATCCAATGTATTGTTTCTCTTTAAGACAATAATTTCTATAAGTATGTACTCGTAATATTTCCAAGACATTTTTTCTAGTTTCAAATATATTTTATGTGTATGCCGCCTAAAATAAGACGTTTTTAATCCACCTTGTATGTATACATTTACCTAAGTATATATATGTGTTCATCATTGGTTAGAATTAACGGTAAATTCACCGTGTCTCAGTGTATGTTTAAAAGTTTACAGTACAATTTGCATGTGAAGATATCTGCATGTAATAAATCCAAAATTAACTAGCACGTGTATAATTGCGATGTGTAATGAATATGTTTTGTGTCCGTGGATATGTGTGTGAAAGAAATTTTAACTTCAATGTACGAGTATACTGTCCAATTTATTGTTTAAAAATTTAATTACTAAGTTAATAGTATTTAAATTTTTTTAATATATTAAAAGAATAGCAAACAATAGATTTGTTTTTTATAAATCGGGTGTTCTTTGATACTTTCCAGCGGATTATTTCCAAAGTTACATATTTTCAGATAAAAGTTTCATAATTTGGGAAGCGCTGAAAATTTACATTTTTTTTTTTCAAATGAAAACCCATATTTTTGTTGCAAATTTGTAAAACAGTAAATTTGTAATAACAGTAAAAAAATTGTTTTCTGAAAATGTAAATTTTTGATGTTTAGCAAAAAAAAAAAAAAAACAGAAATCGTAATAGGCAAAAAGTACTTACTCGTAGATTTAGTTGTTTTTCAAATTTATTATAAATTTTTTATGTAACTGTTTTATAAAAAAAACTGAAATTTTAATGACATTTTAAAGGTCAACCCATAATTTCAATTTTTAGCGCCATTAAAATCATGAAACTTTAGTCTACTGAAGTTATTCTAAGAATTCTTTATATTGAAAATAATCCGCTGGAAAGTTTAAAAAAAACACCCGTTTGTACATTTCCATAAAAAAAATCAACAGTGCTTATATTCTTTATAAAAACTGCCAAATTTCAAAAATAATTACTTTTAACGTTTTATACATCAAACTACGTAAAAAATTTAATCTTGACCTACAAGTTAACCTAAAGTTCATAATAAATCATCAAAATGTTAAACATCAGTGCACTTTGCTTATCTGCCCACAATGCATTTTTAAAAGTGTATGCAAAACAAGGAAACGGATAACTGCAAGGTTGAAGTACAGCTAGACGTTTGCATGTTTTCTGTAAATGATATTTATCTCATGTAACCGAGAACAGTGACAACAAATGTACCTAATCTATGAATCTGTTACTTAATTACATTGTTAATTAATGTAAAAAGTAACTCTTTGTTGTATGTGAAAGATCACGCATCATGTCTTAAACTAAACACAATTATTTTTTATTTATGGTTTTAGATTATTTAATAACTTTATTATCATAATTAATTGAAATTAATATCATTAATTGCATAATTTCTTGCTATATTAAAAAAATTAATGTTTTCTTATTGATCACGGCACCTGTTTTGCCGGTGTGTGGAAAAACGGCCTTACAATTGAAAACGATGATTTTATGTCATAACATGATAACTGACATTTTTGCATTTTTTTTATAAAACTGTATCTATTCCAGAAATGCATTAAAATAAAATATCTGAGCAAATGAGTTCATTTAAATCTTTTAATCGCTCTCTTGATAAATCACATTTTTGTAGTTATCTTGTTATGACCTAAAATTAAATTTTTTAAATTTTATCTGCTACGGTTTAAAAAATGAAAATAAATTAATGTTGAATTAACTCACAGATATTTCGTCATCATTCGTCATATCTTACAACCATTGATGTATTTATACATATGTATACTGGAACTTACCTGGAAAAAAAGAAAACGTATTATTAGCAAATTATAGTCTTATATCTTTATTCATAAAACATTAATATAGATAGATATATATTTGTAGTACATACAAAAGTCATTGCGGTATTGTATTTATAATTTATATACAGCTCATTATGATACAGTAATGGGTTTGCGTTTACCATCAAGTAAATTTATATACAAGTTTTTGAAGTAGGTCGATGTAATATATCATGCATTTGATGATATTTATTTCTGTCTGCAAAAATTTGTTTAAACATCTGGAATAAGATTATTGCTGAATTGATGAAATGGTACCGTACTTTGAGATTAATTTCTATTTAACACGGTTCATAAAAAATCTGTTTAAAAGCCATATGATTTAATTAACAAAAAATAGGGAAGTTAATACGAAAATATATACATTATTAAATATTGAAATATTTCATCTAAAACTTTATAATTATTACACGTTTTAAACAAAAACGAATACAGGTATGTTAATAAATCTAGCTGCAAATGAGATAGTTTCTAACTAGTGCAGGTATATTATAAAATGTTTAGAACCTCTATACGAGTGAACACAATAGTACCAAGTGTATTATGTTTCCGTTTCTTGTCATTTGCCACTTTATAAGTTTCTGTGTCATTGTAAAGTTGCAGCGGACGAAGTAAGATCCGTCATATTAAATTATTCTAGATCCAAGCAGTTGATTGTAATTATTTTAAACACGGGAAATGCGCACAAAATTAGTTATTTGCACAAACGCAGCTCAAGAATAGTTATTTATATTAAATGTTTTATACAATATCGCATTTCCTCTCGATCATTAATATTATAATTTTGTATCACATACATTGTTTTATTTTATTTGTTATCTAATTAGTAAGATAATTAAAATATTGAAAAATTATAACTTGTATTTCCAGTCAAGAGTTTGAGAAAAAAGAAATTGTTGTTTTAAAGAGAAACAAGAAATAATATTGTTTTTGTTATATATAAACCATGACTGTATTTTTGTGTAATACCAAACAATCTGAAAGAAACTGTACATAATGTTATCCAAATAGTATTTGAAAAGAAAGTCTCATTTTGAAATAATTTTTAATGAAATATATCACATTTTGTTTGATTAAAAATGTATAGTAAGCGATTCATTGGTATAAGATATAAAAGAATATAATCTCTATAACTCAGCCAGATGTAATTTAAATATGTCAAAAAATTAATGAAATGTATCCCTGCGCAGTAGATACTGATGAGAGATTTAAAAAAAAGAAGTGAAAATCCAATTTTAACTAACAAATATTTACGAAATGAGCATCACAATAAACCACAATAACTCGCTACAACAATAGTAATAACGTGGAAAGAAAACAGAGCTCATATTCAACCTGATAATAATGCGAGAAGATTCGAAATAAATTCAAAAAAGCAATTACAGCAGTGGAAGAGAGCGTGCTTTCATAAAACATTTATGTCACAGAAGCAGAGCGCGAGACAAGTGTTTATGATGGAGTTATCCTAATAAACAGTGTCCTTCCCTCTCATTCGTGACACTAAAGGGACACACGGGACGCCTCCTGCCCACCCCTTGTGTCCGCCGCCGCTACATTATACCTACAGGAACTAAACACGTAACCAAAGGGGATGATGTCTTGGCACGGGTATATACGCTTTCTTATTGTTATTTCTAATGTACAACTCGGATCATGTGGTGTATGCGAGCAGTTTGGAAGGTCTCCTACAGAGGTCACGACCAGCTAACTTTCTTCAAACTTTATAAGGAGGGTTGTGCTTTTAATGTTAATTAACTTTATATTAACTCGATTGATCATTTGTATTAATGTTTATGATGATGGGATTGGGAAGTAATTACGTTCGAACGTTTTTCATCAAAAATAATTTCATCGTGTGAACTCTATTGAATTTAACATAACTAAATACTAAACAGGATTATAGAAACTTCATAATATGTATTTTCGGAAAAATAATTGACTGCTAAAATTTAATCGAATAATTTAATCTAAAGTATGACAACACATTGCTGTTTCTTCTTTCATATAGACATATGCCGAGTTTCACAATTTACATTTAACAATTGTTTTAACCAATCAGAGTTATCTTAATTGACAATTCAACTTATAATTTGAATTGTCGTTAATATTACTAACCGATAAACTGTAGTTACCAAACATTTCGAGATAAACTGTAGATAACTATTATTTGTGAACCTGACATTAGTCTGTTTTGGCTTCCAAATAAGAATCAAAATTATGATAGTATATGTTGAAATTATATAAGTGTAAATATTTTAATTTAGATAGTATGTATCAAGTTTAATCGTGATTTAAAAAAAATTAATTTAATTTTACAAAATATTTAGTCGTGCACATTTCCATCACGGCGTTTTTGTGCGCACTACCTCAGAATGTGGCAGAGATAAGAAGGAGCAGCACAGCGAAGAAGATTCTCTTGCGTGGAGATGACAGTATATCACTGACTCCACATAATGTGCAATGCGACAAACAGGCCAACTGTCCAAGACACTCAACTGCCAAGACTTATATAACAACATAAGGGAAAGACAACTAACGCAGTGGCGGTGCACAAAGTGTCACGCTCACGCGGGATGTCGAAAATCTGATGCGGGAAAACAAGAAAAATCTGTAGTTTATTTTTCGTGTTTATGAAACACTAATGATAATTTTTTCAACCAAGCAGTTTTCATAATTTTTTATGTAAATTCCAGAAAAATATTATTAATAATAGTACAAATGTTAACAATCATAGAAAAATCGAGTTCATATTATCCTCATTTCTGAGTTATATTTTGGCAAATACACTAAATTTTGTAATTCTACCATTTGTAGTAATGGGTTAAATATTTTAAATTAAAATATACAATTTGCACTCATAAACATAGTAACTAATTTAATAAAAACATTATTGCCTTGCATCCTGAAGATGCATCTTAATGATTCATACTTTTCCAGTGATTGCCGAATATAATTTTAAAAACCTCATCCAAATCGGTTCAGCGGTTCTCTTGCCGGAATAAAATTTTTATGTAAAGATGTATTTGTTCGCAATATAATAATAATATGTATTTGAAATTGAAAGATGATATAAGATGTTTTCGTTTAAATTCAATTTACCAATATTTCACCCAATCATCTTGACCCAAATACACGATTCTGCAATACTTCAAAATAGCAATATGAGAACTCACGCGAGATTGATTCACAAAGAAGCCATTACATGTGTGATGCACACAAAATGGCGTCCGTCTGATTCAAAACGAGGATATATTGACAGTTGCAGCCGTCATCTGTGATGGATGCTGTAGTCTTGTCGCGTTGCATTTCTGCAAACCTGTTTGACAACGCGCGCGGTTGCAATGGCTGCTGCATCTGCATCTACTGTTGCTGGTGCATTGTGGGTCTGTGGTATGAATGCCGTTTTAAACTGTTTTCAATTGACTTCTAACCTTAATATTGTGATATTAATACTAGAACCATTGTAATGATACGCTTTTCAAAAAAAGTTTAATATGTCTAACAATTAAGTCTTTGGAGGACTGTATACTGTATAATATAGAATATAGAAGAAAAAATAACTACTGTTGGTGTATAGGCATGATGCCAGTAACAAAGTATCACTGAAATTATGATTTTAAATAATGAAATAGGTTAAAAAGATTCTAAAAAATGTATTTATTTTTATATTAAAAGCGAGATTAATATGATTTTTGTTAAAATAAAAACACAAAATACAGCAATCCGCCATATTAGAAAAAACAAAGAAATAGAAATAGTTTTTAAAAATTAGGCATCATGCCTATTGATAGTTTTGGAGGTTTGGAGAAATTTAAATAAATATTTTTGGTTAATATTATTAGACTCAAATAATCGTAGGACAAATTTAATCACAATAACTGGAGCCTACGTATTTCCTTTAAGCGAGAAGCGGAGTTATAAGTATGATTCAAACAAAGCATTATAAAAACCATCGAATAGAATAAAATAATATATTTTATTCTTGTGCTATTCTATTTGTGAAACCTCAAAAGAATGGAATTACAATTAATTGAATTTTAACTTAACATTCTTTCAACAACTTTACGCCCACGAAATAAAAAAATAAAATCTTATTTATATCAATGACAATGATATCATTATATATAATTATATATCTTTAAAGCTCTATCAGAAAGGAAAATATATAGATCTACGCGTAATCCTTATTTTCACGGTATAATTCCACGATAGAACTATGATTTTTGTAAAATATTTTGCTGAACCAGCAAGAATTTACAAAATAGAAATTCCGCCCAATTGAGTACAGATAAAAACGAACGCGATTTCAAATACTGTCATCACTGTAACAAAAACAACATAAATTTTCTATAATTCAGAACCGAAACAAACAATGTATGTATACGCAAACACAGATAGAGATCCAACAAGATCTAGTCATGAGTATATCAACAAGCTGTTAAAGTCGCCGCAGAATTCTTTGTATTGTCGCCTGTTCTTGCGAAAAATGAGACAGTTGTCACGGGCGATCGGTCCGAACATCGCGCGTTCAATGCAAACAAACAAAAACGATAATAGATAAAGAGGAGAGCATCTATTGTACTCCATGTGTGTGAGAGAGAGAGACGCCCGATTTCGCGGAGAATTAGCGCGAGTTTCAATCAACAAAAACAGTGACGTGGAAAATTTGTTTTACAGGAGATGAATCCGTAATTTGTAATTAATATTAATTTTAATTAAAATATTTTTGTTGTGTAACTGATTTTTAGTTTTATATTTTGATTGTGATGTTTACTGTATCGATTAATGATAATTAAAATATGGTATAAAATACATTTTTCATTGCTTTGTTTCGAATCTGTATTTCATGATTTTATACACTGAATAAATATATTTATTTTTCAAACTGCAAACTCCAATTATAAAAAAGATCACTATATATTTATATATTACTATAGTAATGGAAACAAGAGGTCTGTATTCGAGTTAAGTGAAGAGGGGGTTCTTTTAGTACCTATTGTCACGCAAAACAAATTCAACTAAATGTATTTCTATTTAAGTATAGGTACATTTGAAAATAAATATGTAGTCATAAATAATATATTTGTAATTAGTAGAAAAACATTAGTCGAATTGCAAATTTTCGCATCTTGTGCAGTATCTGAAACTATATTTTGATCGTTTAGAATATTACTTGTTATTAATTGTTGAAACATAAAATATTAACAAAAATTGAATTTTCAGATAGTGTTTAATTTTGGGATTTAATAATAAGAAATAAAATAATATATACTTAATAATGTATCTTTAATCTAATAGATTATTAAAACTGCCATTTTATTATTGTTATGTAATACTATGTTTCTGAAATTTATATTTTCATACAAAATTATTACTTTTAGAGGTGAGTTCGCCGAATAAAATAATATTAAACATCAAGGACTTTTATAAGTGAAGTTTTGTATTTACTTTTAGAAGGATCAATACTAAATATTTATATAACAAAAAGTGCACACGTAACAAAGTATTATATCTACTTATATCAAATTACATCAAAAAAAATTAAAGCGTAACCCCCTCTGAAGGCAACGCATCGAAACACCTCTGCCAATGAGTATAAATAGTGAGATTTATCTTAAAAAAAAGAATTTAAGTTCAGCCATCACACGAGTTTGCTTTTAGCGCCCCCCCGCGCCGGTTGACAGATTTATGTGGACAGGTTGCAGACATCGCAACAACTACTCAGACGCTAACATAAAACCAACCGGGTTTTTTCTCATTTGCAGATCAATAAATTCATCATGGCCCCGTTTTATTTTGTTTACCATCTGATAACGCAGTACCTAGATGTTGATTAAACAGTATGATGCAGGTATAAGGTGACCGATGGGAAAATGCCGTATATTAGAACACTATTCTTGTGGTTTTTGATTATGTAATATTTTGTAACAATTATTTATGCTTAAAATCTTACTGAAAATTATTTATTAGTTTGTTGTTTTCATTTTTGAATAAACATCACTTTGTTATATTCAATGAGATGGATATCTTCGTTAACAGAGAAGCGAAGCCTTGTATTCATTAAAAAACAAAATAAGTACATAATTACATATTTTTCTGGTCGAAAAAAATAATATAAATGTGATTGGTACATTTCACTTCAATTAATAATTTCAACTGTAAATTCGTAGTAAGTATATTAAAATTTATAAAAACAAGAAAAATCTACTAATATATATAAAAAATACCTTTATCGCAAACTAACCACTTTCTAATTAAAGTAGAATGCGAAAAATATTCCCCAGATAATAAAGCAATAAAAAGTATTAAATAAAATAGAGATAACAGTGTCTCTTGAAAGTTTTATTCATACAACTCAAATGCAATCATATTGAGATTAAAGCCGTAAACTTGAAATCAAAGCTATTGACTTCTTCTTAAGCTTGCGTCGTGATTTGTTTCAACAGCCTGCCGAGAAAACTCGCACGTTTTTCCTAAGACATAATGTGCTCACGTGGAAATTACCCCTGAACAGTTTTCAGCCGAACTATCAAATTGCATCTTGATGTGTGGGGGTGGAGGGTGAAACGGAAGCCAACTCCTACCGTCTCTAGAAGTTTTCATCTTCATAAGTCTTCTTTATCGCTGCACCCAATATCCATTTAGCGCGCGAATATCTCTTCTCCCCCACTCGCTAGATGGCTCTGTAGGTACGAACACACACATGCACACTACTTACTGTTGTGTTATATACGTATGTGTATATATGTGAGATGTGAGGATCTAGTGTGCCGTGCCTCTGTTACCAGCGCCTACCTTGCTTGTTTAGATGGATTAGTAATCAAATCGCGTCTTCATGATTCGTCCGTATTTGATTCGTAGAAAAATATATTGTTTCCAGTTATTGCTTCGATTGAATTTCTTTCATCTTCCTTTTTATACTATTTTTCCTTTCTTTTTTACTATTTTAACTTTTCTTAAGTATTTTTGTTAGTTTATACTAGTATAATTTCAGTATTGATTAAAATCAATTATTTAAATTAGATTTAAATCATGCTGATTTTTAAAATAAAAATTCAAGGGATTTAAATAACCCATATTTGAACACGGGTCTTTTAGCTGTATAATAAAAAATAACATTTCAAGGAGCGAAAAAACATTTTTTTATGTAGAGACAACAAATTTAACATTTAGATCAATTGCAAGCTTTCTAAAGAGATAATTTTGCATTTATTATATACAATTTATATAACACTATCTCGTGTACTATGTACTTTTGCCATGGTCCAGATACCGATGCGTAAATTAATATACAAATATTCCCGTTTTTAACGCTCACAGATCTCGTTTATAACGCACAAAAGTTTGTTAACACCATTTGTGTTGACAACGAAAACCTTTTGTCAAAATTCTTCAAATCAACTGCAAGTGTTGACCATTCCATTCTCTCTTTAGCGGAAAAATGGTGATTTTACAAAAATGTGACGAAAACAAATTGTTGAAACAAAAAGATTTAGCAAAGACTCTTGGAATTCCGTGCCAACTCTCTCAACTTAAAAATCATAAGGAAATCGAAAAAATGTTTCAAGTACATAATCTACATAACGTATGAAATTTCTTATTTTATATTATAATAAAACTATGATTCTACATTTAAACAGTTTTTTAGGAAAATATTTATTTTCTAATTAATTTTCCGCCTATTGTGCTATCCCGTTTATAACACGTTTATGATGCGATCCGCTCAAGAGCGTTATAACGAAGTTTCACTGTAATATCTATGAGTAGAAAACTATTCCAAATCAGGAGATGAATTTAAAAATTAAACACATATATAGTTTATATATGTACTCGTACCAGATAAACAAATAAAGGAGAATTAAAATAATATTGTAATATTTATAATGTTAATACATAAAAATGAAAAAACGTCAATACAAAGATTTATGAATACTTTATGTCATATGTTTGTCTTTTCGCTTGAGCAAACCTACAAGTTTTGTTCTTGATGAAAATATGTCTTTGCAATTTCAGCTAATCGAATATTGTTTGTTAATACATCACCATCTAGATATTTCATTAACCATTGTGTGGTCACGTACACTGAATATAGAATGTGGTTGATTGGTTTAATGCATTCTGTTTAAGTGATTTTTAAATGTATGTGTATGTAAATTCTTTTAATTACTCAAAAAATACGCGAACTATCTCAAAAATGAACAAATTCTGTCAAGGGGTTCAATAACCTGATTTTAAAAATCCAAAAGAAATTTAAATCCCTATTTTCTCAAAAGGAGTTTGGATATTCGTGGTTTTGCTTTGGGGCCGATGGTATAATATATTCTTCAAATTAGTAAAAAAAGATTTAGAATAAAATATCAAATCATTATTATTACAATTTCATATAAATGCAAATATGCATCTAATTATATTGAAATTCACTGGCATTGAATGCTTAATTAAGTTAAAAATATAATTAAATATTATTTTAAATATATTACATCATAAGGATTAAAAAAAAGATTTACTATTTGTATATAGATATATGAATTAAGTACAAATAATTTAAATTCTGCGAATACGTGGGTGTCGTATAATATATTTATTATTATGAAAACATTAAGACAAATTTAATTAAGAACCGATCGATCATTTTCATGTCAATGGAATAATTCTTTCGATTGGAGAATAAACAACATTTAGCGTATTAAAAAAAAATATTTTATGTAAAAGGAAGAATTATAAAATTAGTATGTGCATGCTGACTTAATTATTTATTATATAATGCGAAAGGTATGTAAGCATTGATTATTATTTGTTAATTGAAAAAATTAAATATTTCAAGATTGAAGTATTTTTTATATAATGATTACATTTAATGAATAATAATATTAGAAACTATTGCATTATTGTAACTCACAGAAAATTTTAAACGCGTTTTTCTCGAAATGCCTTTTTTTAACCTTGTCCCAGCGATTCCTCAAAGACTAATGAACCGATTAAAAAAAGTTTTTCTTCTAAATTTTTGTTATTGCAGTGGCTAAGTCTGTGCATAGCCGATTTTTGAAATTTTGATATTTATTATTTTTTAAGATCACTTGAATTAAAGAAAAAATCAAGCCATTTTATGGAAAAATAAAATTTAAAAAAAACTACGCACAACCATCATATATGTAGATATTGATAAAATATTTATTTATTCTTTCCGGTAACCCATCCCGTCATCACATCGAAGCTCATAACTTTGATATTTTTTAATAGTTCAATAAAAATTAGTATTGAATAAGTTGAATATACACTTAATAAAAAGCTACTTTAATGTTCTCCCGATCATGAAATAATAAGTAATACCTGTGAAAAAAATTTCCAAACAATGACAATTTTTTAACCCGGCTCAGTAGATTTAAATCACATTTTTATATAGTATAAATATCAATGAGATTTAAATCTTATTTAAACAATAATAAATACTATTTACCAAGAGATATTTCATTCATAATAAATTTGTTACACGATACAAAGTTAAAGTAAATTACTTGATGTAAAATGTAATGTTTCCGAGTGCTATAAAATGTGAAATACATACTTTTAAAAATTATTTTCACTAAAAGAAAGAAACAGAAGCGATACGTATATTAAAAAGTGAAGGGAAATAAAAACCCACGTCAATGAATAATAAAAGAATGAGCCTGAAATAACAATACTTTATACAACATTAACAAATAAATAACAAGTTAAAATATAAATATCTGCTTTACCATTCAGCATAAAGCGAAATAAAAAAAATGAAATATACTACAAACTAATTTTAGATTTTCGTCTACTACAAATATTCATGTAAAAGTTTCTGTTATTTTTATTGTCCGCAAGGGAAGCGCGCAGAGAGACATACGGCAGCGTACATAAAAAGAGATACGCCGTGTTCTTTATATCTGTGCGCAGAGCCGGGGTTGAGATCTGCATTATTAGTCTATGGGGCAAACTTATGACGGGTGTCTTTCGCTGCCTCGCCACCAGATAACTTCAGCATAATCCAAGTTTTTATAAAAAACAATCTCGACAAAAACTTGTTTGTTCTTCGTGAGAATTTTAATTAACTATTTTATTTATTACTCTGTTATGTATATATGTGTGTATTATATAAATTGCCTATTTTTTAATATTAACAAATTAACTTTACAATACTTATTATATATAATATTACACTAAAAGTTCCACGCCTTTATTTAAAATTCAAATCATTATCATTTTTATGTCTAATATTAGAAAATACCAATTGCCGTTTTATCCTAATACGTACCTGACCTAATTAATTAATATACATTGTTGGTTTAATTTACATTAATGAAGGCTTGCTAAAAAAACTAATTCTAGAGATTTAACTTTCTAGCAGTGAAAAATCTTATAACAATCGGTACTGTAGTTTTCGTGTCATGCCAGAACAAACAATAACATTTTTTTAAATAATCAAAATGGATTCTATCGCCAATAAAAATCCTACAGGTTTGTGTAAATAATATAAAATTCAAACTTTATTACTTTCAGGCATAATCTGCACTGAAATTTTTTTAAAGTACACAAATTTTACCCAATCACATGTCTCAAAATCATTCGAGAAAGATAAATACATAATTTACTTTCCGTAATTGCAATAAATATGCATAAAAATAACTTCATAAATATTGCAACCCTATCAATGATAAAGTAATATCAATTGAAAAGAACCTTATTATAGGTTGTAGGTAAAGTAGGTACCTACATATGAATCATGTAATTCATATGATATAAATAAAACCGTTTACTTATGTCTATATAACGTCAGGAAAATATAAGTTATGTTTATTACATTTACAGATTTCTTTCCCGATGTTTTGATTGTATGTCAAAGTCTCAATCAATCTATTTTCCCACAAGAATCACAGGAACTATCAATAACAAGTGAACTAAAAACGTCACTTCTCATGTCCTCGTAAGTCCTGGATGCATAAATCAAACATTTGAAGTTTTTTTCGTGTCCTTGATATTCACGTAGATTATTTTTATAAATCTATTGTGTGATAAAAAATAAAAACAAAAGCACGTTTCGTACTGATTAATTGTCGATTTGATTTATCTATTATATCTGTTACGTAACAGATTATAAAAGTTGTCCTAATTACAAGTTATTTTTTATAAAAAAGTTGATTTACAATTGATAAACATCTATACAAGTGAAATTGGCATGATTCAGTTCGTAACATTGTAATGTGATAGATTTTATATATTATTTATTATATGACAACTGTTGGAGACATATAAGGAGTCATTTAGAAACCAAAACAATTAGGGTTCATAACAGTTTAGAAAATGTATATTTTCAAATTATATCAGACGTTACCCACTTTTGATAGCTTTTTCATGGACATAGTATAACAAGTGTGTAGTTTAAGTGACTCTGTTTAAAAAGGGTTTCATAGGGATACAAGATGGATGTGGACGTTGCTCATGGACCGATCATAGCAAATAAATGAAATAATAAACGATTTTTTTTATTGATCTAACAATTTTCCCAACAATTTTCAACGTAAAATTTGATTTAGAATGAAAAATAAAGTGTTGTATATATAAACGTTGTTATTTATACCGATTCAAAGTTAATTAAACGTTACAGATAGAAAATGTAAATGAAAATAAAGTCAATAGCCAATTTGTTGGAAAATTTAAATGAATGAAATGAAAATGAATGACAAAACATAATTATTTTTTAAAGCAAATATTTCCAAACAAATCCCATCGCAAAAATCACAATAACATACCAGGCATTCTTCGGATGTATCATTTTGAAAGACCTACTTAACAAGAAGCGATTGTGTAATGATGGTAATGATTACATTTAGAAAAATACACACGCATTAGTGCCGCCGAGTATGATGAGCGCTAACTACAAAACCATGTCACCTGACAGAAAGACAACACAAGTCAGACGTCGCCGAAGATGCGCCAGACAGCTGGAGAGAAACTGCTGTGACAGGTGACTGTTAATTCAGCGACACTGTGCATTAATTCCGCGACTCAACGCTACTAATATACACTAACTTGTGTCTAGGTTATTTGGATTGATTTTTTTCAATTCTGTTTACATTTGAAGATTGGGATCCCCTTTCTTTAATTTGTCGATAATTACGGTTTTTCGGGGTTAATTTTATTTATTGTCTTTTTCGAAATTTCTTGATAATATTGGTGTATAATTGTACCATTGATAAAATAAATCAACTGTCAATATACAGTTGGTACATCGTAGAAATAATATATTTCTTAATTATTATTTAACATCCACAATTATTTTCTTTATGCAATTTATTATAGGGTTACAAATGTTATACTTTATATGTCCAAAAATCATTATTTAATAAAGGATAGCAGATTTGAGAGAGAGGTAAAATAATAACGTTATTTTAGTTGCTAAAGTAAACATTTGAAATATTAAGAAAAAATTAAAATATTAAAGTTATAAAAACACTGTCTACTTAAAATTAGTTGTACTTAGCATTCGTTTAATTATTAATGACAGTGACGAGTGAATTTTATGAAAATTTATTCATCGTAGTGTTTTAATTCTAGCATTTTAATTACGGCATCATTTTAACTTTTCAAAGAATTTTTATAAAAATTAAAAATAAATTGGTAACACAAAAATCAGCACTTATTATTCCAGACGATCGCATAAAAAAATCTTGTTTAAATATCTAAAAAATTACAAAAATAAACCAATGATAAATTATTACCTATTATTGTCATAAAAAGTTAACGAATATTTTCTAAAGTTAAATTAACGTATGCATGTAAAGTTTACACGGCTATTTAACTAAATAATAATACAATACAATATCTTCACTTAATTATGTTGATTTACAACGTAGTGTTGTTTAGCGTCACATAAAATGTGAATATTAATTTAGATTGAAGTTCGGTAATAGAGACTGATATTTAAGTAATGTACGATTCCAACCATTCAAATAGAAAGCCGTCAATATAAAGAGTAAATATTGTACTCCATTATCCAAAAGTGGATGCATTAACAAAGCAAATAATTTTAGTCGTTTATGAACGTTTCAAATATTACAAATTATTTTTGTTTCCTTTACATACCAGACACATATAACCTTAGAACGATTTAGTTTTTAATGCCATGTTTTCTAATTAAAATATAGTATTTTTAAGTGTTTTGTTATGATGGAATTAAGTAAATAATTATAGTAATTAACATGCCTAACTATGAATAAATAATGTTTCATCAACAAGTAAAACATTGACAGAAGTTTAATAATCAAATCTAAAACGAAAAGGATAACACGTTCCTATATAAGAAAAAATGTAAACCCCTTTTTAGAAAATATATTTTATAATAAAGTAACATATTGGAATGTATGTATTCCCATACATTTATATTATTATATTACTATTAGATTACATTAACAAAAATGGTATCTTCTCTACCACGTATATATCGGCAATTTCATTAAATTACAAACAAGTCTTGAAATTTACAATCGGATACATGCACATACATATAGAAGTCGATTCCCAAACCGAATTCCCATATACTTTGATAGGACATTCGAACGGGGACATCAAATGTCGTACATATAATAAGCTCCTGGAATGCCCGATTATCCTGCATCTCCGTTGAACTACTCCCGCGCCGATAAGGATAGCTTTCTTTAGCATCAATAGCGTGGCCTCAGATCGGAAGGTCCTGCACTCATTTCTTCTGATATCTTCCCCGCCAAGTCAAGGGAATTGGAATATGTGAGTTTAAGGCTCGTCTCCGAGATGCCATTTCCTTCAGGACGATGTCAATTCTGTGCGGGACTCACCGTTCCAAATACAAATGTCCTGATTTTATCCCAAATCAAACTACAAGCTACATGCGACGTATATATTGCCATCATTCCATATACTTTGTTTTAAAAGAGACAGCCTGTGTGCATCCCGTACACATATATACATATATTGTATACATATATTCATATATGATAAAGTACTGACATTCGAATAATGTTTTGTTTTATTCAATCTTAAATTTTATTTTTAGATAAAAAAAATATTGACAAAGAATTTGTGTTTTCATATGTTATATATTTTAATTATGAAAAACTATTATTTGTACATAAGGTATAGTATAAACATGCTTATAAGTTATATAGAGATCTTAATCAATTTTTATACTCAACCTTTACTTAAAAATATATATAAACACAAATAAAGTAGTATTTATTACTGTCATCGGCATTTAATGAAAATCATAAATATATCAGTTGAAAATGTTCCAAAACTTGTTTGTCAACAAGCTGACGCGACATCTACAAATACATATACATAAGTACACTACAATACACACATCTGACTTACGTGTAATACACCTATGATTCATTTGTCGTGAAGTATGTAAGAATCTTCGGGATTTTATCATAAGATATCATATTTATTGGACAAGATGTTCAAGGGAAACAGTTTATTAAATGCAAGTCATATTTTACGTTTTAAATTGACCCGCTTCGGAATCCTCTTTTGTGGCAGCCGCTTATAAATTTTAACTTGGTTTCCAACTGCACTTGTTGTAATCCTGACAAAACGAATTTATGGATTTGTTTGTGTCGAGAAAATATTATTACCTATTGCATTTAGATTACAAAATGTCTACCAACCTGGCAGGCGCTATTAATATTTATTTAATTGAATCCAATATATTCGATCGATACAAGTATATAAGTAAAATGTATATACCAAATTCACCTATGTCGAATATATTTGGAGATAAGTACACATTTATTATTTATTATTGTTCATAGAATTTTACTTTAATATTAATATGTGTATTCAATTTTTAAGTTTAAATACGTAGGTACAAATGAGGACATATAGAGGAAATCTATTAGGGAGATTTATGTGAAATATAGAGTCAGATAACTACTTAGTAGGTACATATAAAATAAAAGTAAAAGTTATAAAATATAATAGAAATTAGCATTAAAAGATCGTCAAATAAATTCTATTTAAATTGAGATACCAAACAAGTTAACAAATACTGTAAGATGTTTATTTACGTATAGTATATTAATTGTATGAGGCAATATATTTGTAATTGTAAATAACAACTCAACAGTTTTATGTATGTAGAAATTAGAATGATCATACGTGTTTATAGTAAAAACTATTAAACAAAAGTAGATAAAAAAATACATAAAAAGCTGAAGAAGATTTAGATGCGAGAATTTTCAAACAGAAAGTAAAACAATTCACTTGTGCAAGAGATAAAAATATATCTTCTGAAAAATGATATACACCCCTAAAAATGATCTGACATAAATTCAACATATCCGCAATAAATAAAAAATTATTCGAGCAAAACACAACACGACCATATTTGTAAATATGTCATGTCAAGAAGAATCGATAAATTTTAACACAATTTCGAAGTAAAGTAATCTTTCTTCGTACGGAGGATAACGTACGTCGTAACCCGATCTACCAAATACAGTATCTCGTATTTATCATGACAATAAATTGTGAGTTATGTTAATAGCCAAATTTAATCATGAACAAAGTCGTATAGACACGTTTTTATTGTAAGGCACCACTGAGAGAAATGTAGTCGACCGCGTATGTACTGGTATTGTCGACGCAGGCTCGTATCCTGCCACCACTCACCTGCCCGACTGCACACCTCTATACATGATTACATTAGCATGTGTCAGTCATAAACTCTGTCCTAGGCACATTGTTTTTGTATATACGATAAGTGTGTATATGTATTTCGGAATGGAATTTAAGTAGGAGAAACGTTTTTCTGTATTTATTGGTACGAGACATGTAATAAATTGACTGGTATGTAACTATTTAAAGAATATTTATAGGCTTGCTCATCAACTTTATAATATGGAGAAGAGATAACTCTTCGAGAAAGTTCGTTGCTGATCTTTTTTAATAAGATGTTAAGGATGTGGGATGGTTTATTATATATATTTCTAACTTATATGTATATTGGCTTATTAGGCTACGATTTGATTTAAAAAATCCGACGAAGGCCACATTAAATAGCGATGACATTAATAGAAAATAATTTGAAAGTTATTATAATTTATTTAAAACTCCGTAGATTAAAATTTTAAAACATTCAAATATATCATACTAAAAATATAATTTTATATCACCATTTCGAATTGATTAAACGAAAGATATTGCAATTCAAATTTTGAAACCTATTAATATTAAATATCGTGTGACATAAAAAACTGAGCGTCAAAAAGTTAATTATTGATAATATCATTATATTAGTAAGGTTAAAGCGTTCCAATCCCAGCGGAGACGTCTTTGGTCTAATAAAATGTCAGTCACTTTTTTAACATTTCTGATCAATGTCCCAACCGCTAACAATAAAGTCCCGTCTCTTCATTATGTGAACGGGAAAAAAAAGTATAACAGTGCGACAAAGCGCGCGCGTTCATTATCGTTCTCGAGTGACAGAGACACGTGATCTGTTTCTATTCTGTCATCTCTATCTAAGTGACAGCATGAGTGACACTATTGTTCATACCAGCCCATCATATAAGTAAAGAACGGTTTGAATAGGGAATTTTAATTCTGTAGCTTCGCGAAAATAAATAATAGTTGTATGTTAGGAATGAGAGTTATGAAATACATATAAAACACATGCTACACATCTGCTGTCGAGATGAAGGAATTGTTTTCAAGATATCAGTATTTTTTTTAAGTTGATATAAATTAATTTGTGACATACTTAGAATCCTACAGAACTTTATACCGGTTGTTTTTTTAAAGACTTTCCAACGGATTATTTCCAAAATAACGAGTTTTCAGAGAAAATGTTTCATACAAAAGTTTCATGATTTCGAGGGGGCTCAATACTGACAATATGGGTTGACCTTGAAAAGGTCACCTTAATGGGTTTTCAGGTTTAACTTTTCTTTTTCAAATCTAAACTTTTTTGTTGCAGATTCGTACTTTACGAGGAAAAATAAGCAATTTTTACCTGAAACATTTATTTTGAAAATGTGCATTTTTTATGATATGGAGCAAAACAAAAAGAAGTTTCTGGATATTCAATAATTTTTTACTCGAAAACTATTAATTTTCAAAAATAATCATAAGAGATAAAAAGTGCTTAGATTTAAGTATCGATTCTCAAAGAATTTTATTTTATTTTTTTATTTAATTTTCTTCTTCAAAAATTCAAAAAAAATACTTTATTAAAAATGAGAATCTTTCCTTAAATCTTTCATCTTGTGATTTTTCTTAAAAATTTATAGTTTTCGAGTAAAAAAATATTGAATATCCAGAAATTTCTTTTTGTTTTGCTCCATATCACAAAAAATTGACATTTTCAGAAAAAATGTTTCAATTATTATTTTTCCTCGTAAATTACGAATTTGCAACAAAAAATATAAGTTTAGATTTGAAAAAGAAAAGTCGAACTGGAAAACCCATTAAGGTGACCTTTTCAAGGTCAACCCATATTGTCAGTATTGAGCCCCCTCGAAACCATGAAACTTTTGTATGAAACATTTTCTCTGAAAATTCGTTATTTTGGAAATAACCCACTGGAAAGTCTAGCAGATTCTGCAATAAATTATACTGTCAGTAATTTTTAGGAAGCATTAGCATTAGCTGTTTTATAGTTAAGTATCTATAGATTTTGATTCAGTAATAGCAGTATTATAATCAAATATCAACAAATATTTTTTAGTACATTTAATTAAACGAGAATCCAACACTGGGGTATGATCCAAGACTGGTGCCAGTACCTTATAACTGATGATGTATTATATAATATAATATATTTTCAATATTTTTCTCCACCAGAATTTCATTATTTTTGTACACCACGGACACATGGGTGTCTAATGATGATATTGCTGACTAAGCCCAGTAGCATTGCAGTGTCTCTGCATATAATGTACAAGTATCCATTCACGTCAACGATGACCACAGAGAGTTGGCTGTGTTATTAAACATATATTTATGTGTGTACATTAAACATACAATGAGATGATGGACAGCTCGTTACTTCTGTACGGCAGCAGCAGGTGGTGGTAGTGGTGTACAGGCCCGGGGAACACACGCTCTTATGTGTGTGTGATGAGGCATTTGTCATAACACTATACAGTTCTACTATGATGAAAAATTACATAGTTACAAAAAATAGGACGGTGCTTATTGTGTGATTAATATATATTTTTTTTATAAAAATAGGTAGGTACACTTGTATAATGAATTTGTACAGTTAAGTGCTACTAGTGTTCATTTTTTGATGAATTAGTTATTTTAAATGTTGGTATTTTATTTAAATACAAAACCTTTAAAGGTAGACCAGAAAAGATTATAATTTTATGAAAGAACCAGAGGTTGGCAACCTTTTGTCTATATGGGCACAATAAAAGATTTTAAAACTACCGAAGACGCATATTTTACAGATAATCAATCGATATAAATAGGCATAAAAAAAAACAAGAAGTAAAAATGTAAAATGTAATGTAAATAATCTTAGGTACTTGATAATTTCTCAACCTTTAGTTCAGTGAGGATGCATTAAAAATTCACCTCGGCGCCGTGTTACCGATCCCTTTTTAAACTATATAACCACTCATTCGTTTTTCAATTAATACCTAGTTGTTTGAAAAAAAAGACTAATGTCCGGTATTATAAAGGACCTAACAAAATTTGTTAGCTAGCAATTACATTCAAATGGGGTATTAATACTGTACTAGTATCTATGGATTAGTTATGGAATTTAGAGCAGTGACACCTCAACTAATTGTAACACAGTTGGCATCTTTGATCGTACAAAATAATTTTCATAACATCACCACTGTTTTAATACCGTTTGTATTTACCTTCAACGCGTGTGCGAAACTTGTCAAAGTCATCAACAAACTCCAAAAGAACTGTCATATAAGTTTGATATCTCAGTTGAAAGTGTTTGTTAGCTAACAAATTTGTTAGGTCCTTTATGATACCGGACATAATTTCTAACTGAACTAGAAGATAAGAATCAAAAGTATGTATAGTTATTACGGTGTGTGATAATTGACAACGTTGAAAACATTGATTTAGCATGACATGAAGTAAATTCAAAGACGTGCATTACATTTTTAAGTCTAATTCATAATTATTATTTCTAATATGTATGTACTATGGGCTTCAGAAGTCGTCTGCCATCCTAAAGGTCAGAATTGCTTACAATAGATTCAAAAATATTGAACCAAACATCATCGGTTTTCTTTTTCTAGGACGGAGCTTATATAGTTATATCATTTTAAATAAAAACACAAATATACGTCCATTTAATTAATTAATTTTATATCAAGTTTAACATACATATTTAAAAACTAAAATTCTGAATATCACATATTTATTACCATAAAATATACTTATACAATTTTTTATAGATTACATAATATTTTAATCACACAAATATACATGAGTACTATAAATGAAGAGTACTTCTTCATCTAGCAAATGCGTTTCAAAATATCTGTCTCTGTTTGGTACATAGAGAAATAATTTATATATTATAATAATCAAATGTGAGAAACCTACTAAGTTTGTGATAAGCGACTTTCAATGAAAACTGGACAACCACTTCTGCATTTCACTGTACAATATTGTACAGAAATTAAATCTTAAGTCTTATTTTCACCAATCTGACAAAACTTCTAGTATGAGTCTGTATATTTCCATTTTGTCAGATTGTTGAAAAATAGGTTTAAACATATTATAGCATTGTAAGTACAAAGTTTAACATGATTAAATATAAAGTATATTCCCTTATTAATTAATTCATGTACATGTAAATATAAAAATAAGAACTACGCTATCTAAATCTTGATTTATTACACTATACTCATTATAAAATTAATTTACAATTAACCCCTCAAGGAAACAATGTAACCATGTTATCGGCAAGTACATGCAAAATAATAACATTGTACATACATACATGTAACATGTAAGTTTTTTTCTTTTCATTGTCGAGTAAAATGGTATTATAATATAATATTGTATTTATATTTACCGAGTACGCACATGTAAATGTATGGAATTTATTAAAATAAGTCTTATTCCGCACCTGTGTTGCAAAATAGAGAACTACTCTATTGAGATGTCCTATTGACGTTTGTAAAACAAATGTACCATTGTTTAGAAACTGGGCACGATTAGAAAATAATGGGACAGCATTTAATACATACTAGCATTTTCGCGCTTGTAAAAAATGTATATATCTGCCGACATTAGAGACGTTTCACACAGACGGGAAGTAAAAATGTAATTCAATATTTTTTTTTACAGTTTTCAAGAAATTAAAATCAATAGTTACTTTTACATAGGGTGGCCACTGACCAGGTCTCAGGTTTTCATCCGAAGTCTTAGGGTTTGTATACTGTTTCTCCGGGCTCCGGGTTTCGTCAAAAAAAGCAGGGGGCCGCAAAAGTGACGATTTGGATTTAAATTGAACTAATTATTTAAATAATTGTATTTAAAATAAAATAAAAAGGATAAAACGAAATAACAAAAAGGGTTATTAATACGGAGAACATGGGTATTCGCTGTTAGATTTGTCAAAAATCAAGTATATACATAGTTATTCAGAATAGAGTTGATGCGCATGCGTGACTAGAATTTTTTTACCATCATATTTATTTTATTTGATACAATTATTTTTAAAAACAAACATAAAACTAACTAACCCAAAACTAATCAACTCGATTTCGCCCCAATAAATTACCCTAACCAAGGACAGTTAACACGTATATTATTAGAGCTTCAACTCTATTCTGAATAACTATATACGTGATTATTGATAAATCTGAAAGCGGACACCCATGTTCTCCATATTAACTAAAAGAGTCTTCATTTACATGTCAGGGTTTACAAAAACTAAAATCTGTTTACCCTACTTTTACACCCAGTACCTTTTGTAGTGAAAAAAAAAATTTTTTTGTCATAATGTCAAATATGACTTTACAAATAAAGATATATAGGGGGTGTATAACAAGTTGTGAAGTTTGCTATTTGGGTTTTATGAGGCCATTTTTTCCAAATAACACCATGTACTATTCAATAGAGAATCGTATTCAGCAGAAAATTTCCCACCTAAAAAATAAATTTAATTTTCACTCTGTGCCTAATTTCTTCACTACCTAATTTAAATTTAGGTGTTAACCTGGGGCCCAATTTAGACCTTATTTGACCCAATGTCATTTTTTTTAATTTTAATATCCAACATTTGGGCGAAGCTTTTTGAAGGCGATCGAAAATTTAATAATTCACAAATTGCGGAAGAAAATCTAAAATTAAATTTAAATTTAAATATTTGTAATATCTCGAGTTTAAAAGGGGTCCGTGTGAAATGGTCCGAACGCATTACAATTTAATACCTTAGATTTTTTATATCAAGTTATGTTTGGTCGTGTCGTAAATTCTGTTTATTGCGGACGACAGATTTCGCTATTTTACATAGTTTTGTGAAATTCCTAACTAATGTGATGAATAATCATTGCAATATACTGTTATGAAATTTATTACTATCGGATGAGATATTACTGAAGCAATTAAAATTAACATTTACAAAAAATTGTTTGCATATTTGTGAAAAACGGACAAATTCCTAGTTTTTATCAACTAATAATATCTTCCGAAAGACTTATTAATTAATTAAGCATTTTAAAGTCATCAGTTAATTATAATCTGCACAAGAAAAAAATATATTATACTATTTCTTGCCAATACCAAAATATGGCGTATATATTATTTATATAAAATATTTTATAAACTAATCACTTCATACATTGCAATGCACGACCGTGACTCACGCACCTTATATTCTTGCCATTGTAAATAGAATCTTATACGAATCAACGACTTGGACTGTGTCAAATACATTTACATTGTTTCAATAAAAAGCTCTCCATGTAATAATATATCCACCACGAATAAAAGTCAATACTTCAAGTAAAATATAGTCGGGACTCGTTTATTCTAAGTCTCGTTTATCTGAAATGCCGAGTTTCGTTTATTCATAATTTTATCTTCTTTTTCACCTCCCACCATTCTTGAGTCATGGCGTAAACGAACATATTTTTGAATTTTTTTGTAAAATGAATTAGAGCATTTGTATTCATCTCATTGACTGTACAATATTTTTCAAAAGATTATAATTTTTTTGCTATTCATTGCATGCTACGAACGCAACGAAAATCATATCTATAGATTTGAGATTAGGTCAGATAGAATACATACATATTATAATTTACACTTATCTCCGTCGTCACCTTGCTCATATTTTGCCATATTCGAAATTAAAAGTAAAGTAAAATTATTTCACTATCACGATTAACTACATATTAACGATAAATATTAAATATGAACCAAGGTATATAATGTTGTCAAAATAACAGAACGTATTGCCAACATAAGAATAGTAAAAATGACACTTCTCGAATAGACAAATTTGTCTGTGATAGTTACTCAATGGTGATAGCTTTTTCATGATTTTGCAATGTCGAATTTGTACTTCTTTAATTGTATATGTTGTTAAAATATCAAAAAATACGAAGACAAGAATAAATAAAGGATTTCTTGTAATTGATATTCTATTTTACATTTATAACATTTGAATACATCTTCGTGGTAACGTCAATTCCCGCGCCAATGCTGATTGGTCAAGGATCTATACATAACTTGGTGGGAGCCCCTCTCGACTTTGAATAAACGCGACTTCCTCGATTCAAAACGATTCAGAAGGCTTAGAATAAACGAGTCCCGACTGTACTTAAAAAAGTATTTAGGTATAGATCTCCCACCACCAGTGCAACTATATATAGAAGCAGTGAGAAGTGTATGTATGTGTGTGTGTGAGAGAGAGAGAGATGTATCCATACTGTCCATTGCTGAATAAAGATGTTTTTTTACTATGCAGTATAGTAAAATTTCACCAAATTCTTTACAATCTATATTATCATTAATATGGAAGAAATACAAAATTGTCTCCCGTTTTAAGAATACTGAATCAAATAGTACTCGTAATATATCTTAAATAATTGAGTGATTGTTATGAAATGTTTTTTTCCGCGTAGGTATTGATTTTTCATTGGCGCTATTAAATATTTAAATAATTTTTAAAACTCAAAAACTATGTAGAACTGAAGTAAACATGGAGAGATGATGACTGGAATCAAAAGGGCGTGCATTCATCGCCGCATGGAAATGACATATCACGTGTCTGCGCGCTAACGTGCCTCGACGGGTGGAAGAAGGCCTTACATGTGTGTGGATTTTGAGGTGACATATTCATCCATCCACCGACCTGTCTGTCGCATGTCCATTCATCGTCTTGACACACTCTCTTTATTTTCTTCTCAAAATAACATGTCTGGACGTGATGCAGTGGCCCGCTGATGGAGTGCACTGTAGAGTACTGTAAAACCGTGTGCAGTGTTTGCTTGGACGACTGTATTCGGCGACATGAGGTGGCGATGATTTAATTGGAATTCGTTGTTTCAATTTTTATTTCTTTGATAAGGATATGTTAAGTTTTATGTGTTTTATTTTATTTTCAAGTTATATGATACATAACAGCTTGATTTGTTAATTTTTTTTAACAGTACAACTAAATTTGGAAAAATATTCTACAATAAATAGTTAGCATACCTACAGAATTTTTAATCAACTATACATAAAAATATTTTTAAGCAAATACTTTACTGTCGTCAGAAGTAAGAAAATATTTTAAAAATATTTTTAAAAATTGATTTGAATTTATCTAAATTTTAAAATGAAGCTTCAATTTTGTAAAAATTTATTTGAAAATGTATATTAATAGATTGTCGACAATTTTAACTTATTGTAGTTTTTATTTATTTATAATCCAATAACTATAGATAATTAATTCAATTTACTAATTTCAGAAGTATATTTTTTATCATATGTATAAAAAAATTGTATAATTGTTATTTAGTTTTCCAGAAATGGTAGATATAACTCAAATAACATACGAAGAAAAAATGTTTCCGTGAATCAAAATAAAAATTCGAAAAAAAAATTTTAAAGCACTCACACTAGTTGACTAGTGTTTATTAAATAAAAAATATAAAGATATACATTTAGTTATATTTGAAAGTTAATGCACTCCAAGAAGCTACTATAGTATGTTTCATTTAAGATTGCCGCGGTAGCTAACACAGGAAGTATAATACGCGCTCCTGATTGGACAAAACGCTAGTCAGATTCACAATAACACAATTTTCACTAACACAGTCATCTACTAATTCATGTTGCCTTGGAAACAAATGCAATTAAATTCAAATTTTCATATTAGTTATTCTAAAAATGTGTATTATATTATCTACATTAGGATATTAGAAAACTAATATTCATAATACAAAGATGAGTATTATTTCATACAAATTTTAGAGTGTATGTTAAAACGATTTTTAATGTATCGCTTCTTCTATCTTTATTCTGTGGGCTAGCCTAGTGTGAGAATAGTGCCTGTGTGAATCGTACCGTCTTATGCCCGCACACCACTATAATCTTAAATGAAACAGACTATAGTGTGTGTAAAATAGCTGTGTGAATTTTTTTGCTCCTAATAGAGTAAATAATTGCGCAGTAACCAATTCACGAAAATTATTTTAAGATATATTTTTCTAAGGGTGGGAAGGGGTTTCACCGAAAAAAACTTTATAGTTCTAAGGGGTCCGTGAGTCGATAAAGTCTAAAGACCACTGTATTAGAGTAAGAAAGTTACACAAGATTGATATACAGACATACTATTTTTGTGTTATGAGACCACATTATTTTAAACGACATACCACAATGTTAATTAATATTTAATAACTAAGAAAAACCATACTTCAATTAAAAATAATCATGTACCAACGATAACGAAAACAAAAAGAGTAGGTAAGTTTTATTTTATTTTTAAAACATTAAATCAAAGGACAAAGACTCGGGGGCGGGGAATAATGCTATAAATAAAATAACGTCGAAGGAGTAAATAATGTTTATGAGAAATGCCTCAGTGAGGTTGAGTGTATAATTATGAAACAAGATTGACAGGTTCTTAAGTCTGACTTTGATTGATATGTCTGAAGGTTATACTTTTTTTAATGCGATATTATCGATGGAGATAATTTTTTAATACATATCGAGATCATATAATTCGATAAATAAATTGTAGGTCGCAGTTTCATGTAAGTATACATTTACAAGCTAAGGATAATTTTATGGGGAGTCATTTTTTATTTTGCAATTATATTGGTTAAAATACTTTTAATTTTTATTGGAATATTACAAAAAAAAATATACAAAAACTATAGGTCGTAAATTTTATATTCCAACCATAAAATTTATATTATTCATTGTTTCATCTATGACCTATGATATCATTATTTATTTTATTTTATTAAATAATTGCAGTTTGTATTCAAAATATTATTACTCAGTTATACGTACATATATGTATATTTTTTAATCTTAGTAATAATTACTAGTAAAACGTGTAATCATCTGTATCTTTCTCTGTACAATGAAAATATTATAACGTCATTTGATAGGCAATATAATAAAAATAATAAGTCTGCCTGTTTGTTTATTCCGGCATGATACGAAAACTATTGAACCGATTTTGTTGCGACTTTCACTATTAGAATGCCTAGTACCCTTGTAACAGTTTAGGTTATATTTTATTTGAAAAACAATTTATATTTTATAGTAAAAATATTCAAAAATAAAAAATCAATCATTCTTGATGAACAAATTAGTTAATTTACTTATACAAAGTATATAATAAAACGAATAAACTTTTCTTTTTGATATCAGAACTTTATAACGTGCGTGGACTGTATTAATACCTTCAACATATACATCCATAGATAATGATCAGTTCAAACATGTATTTCAAAATATTTATTATCTAGACACATGCAAACCGCGGCATCCACCGGTTGTTTACCTCTGCTTATACATACGCGGATAACCAATTTACCACGAATCAATGGTTATTCTGTTCACATTATTTCAAATTAAACAATATTACTGACTTTTAATCGTACGTTATTATTACAATCTGATTTATAAAATATGAATGCAACATATACGAGTAGTAAGTATGTATTTTATTATGTAATTAAAAATGTATATAAAAATTATGATGTTTTCTTTTTGAAGTTTAAAAAATATATATTTTAACATTATATAGGTATTAAAATAAATTGTCAAGTACGAGCTGAGCTTTGCGTATTAGTGATCCGTACTGTCTAATTTTGGAATTTATTCGATTATGTTAACTATAACTATATATTTAACAGTTTAACTATTAGAAAACTAATGGCTACAAATATATTATATCTGCCAACTAAAAGTACTTCCTCGTACTAAATTCACCAAAGGTAGTTAATTATTGAATAATTTTAATAAAAACCGATAGTGTTTAGATATATTGCCTGGCATTGGTTAACTATTTAATGTTTATACAATATTACTAATAAATATTAGTTCGAAATTTTTCATAAGATGCACCTGATTATGTTTTCGTATATTTTTAATTTTTTAACAATTTCAATCTAAATCTAAATTTATGCAAATGTCAAAATGACATTTAATTTTAATATGTCAAAGCAAATATCAATTTAGAAAAACAAAACACGATTTTTTTAAAGCAAATTGAGATAAATCTTTGTAAGAGAATATTTTACAACAAACGTTGTAAGAAATTGAATGCTGTACAAAAAAAGATTCTTTAAAATTTTCACGTAACATGTGTCGTTCTTGACATATCTTGAAAAATTAAAAATTTAGGATGTCACCCCTCCCCCTTACATACGTTTTTGAAATGGGATCGTCCTCAAGGTAGACCTAATCATTCAACCAAGTTTCATTAATATCGGTTCAGTGGTTCATGAGTTATGCGTGTGGCAAGGATTCAGGGGACAGACACACACACAGACAGACACGGAACGAAAATTGTTTGTCTTGACCTAAAACGGAAAGATCCATTAAATTTTTTTTTATTCGGAGAACAATTTTTTTGTCTCGTTCTAATACGATCACAAAGCTTCTAGTATCTTCGATATTGCAAGGAAGCAAAAATACGTATGTGCGGCGACTGCAAATAAAGACATTTCCGAATAATTTAATAAAAATATTATTATGAAAGTTAATTTTCAGTATAAAAAAATGCATTTTCATAAACACTAGACAAATTACACATTAACGTTACCAAAATTACACGTAAACTAATATATATTCACGCATACACGTAACCATTTTCCCGTGAAACAACTATAAACAAAATTCTTCATAAAATATTCAGAGCATAATCACTTCACAAAGGGAAGCACGTACAGGTGGACACAAAGACAAACAGGCATAATTAACCGCAACTGTAAGCAAATTAGTAATCCTAGAGCGCAGGCAAGGATGTCCGTGGAAGAAACCCGCGCGTTTATATCTGGACGCGGTGGCTTGGGGCGGGGGTGTGAACCATGGGGCCTGGTGACGACGACAACTCCTTTGTTTCGCCTTGATGGATGCTAATGAAAGACTCGGCTTTGCTGCATTTATGCGCTGCTGCCCTGTCATAAGAACAAGCGAATCTACCGTACCTACATCTACACAAGCTACTCTATTACTCAGTCTCGTAAAAAATATTCACTTTGATACATCTCGACATATGCGATAGTGCGTTTTTGTATTTTACATAGATTTCTTATGTAATCGTATTTTTCTTTTCAATTATCTATGTGTGTGTTATCCTTGAACTGATTTTGATAAAATTTGGCAGGGAGGTATCTTGTATCCCAAGGAAGGACATAGGCTACTTTATATTCCGAAAACTTTATTAGATAAAAAATTAATGGAAGTGTTACATTTATACGCGCGACCTGTTTTATCGACTGTCATAAAATAAATCTATATTTCTTAACCTTCTTCTTCTTCATGGGTGATAGCTCCACCTAACCTAAATTCCACACGAACGATATACATCTTATTATTTTGTGGAAAAATGCTCGGACACGTCGATTAGTATTTTTAGTTGCAGATTTTTTGACATAAGAAAATTATATACAGGGTGTCTCAAGAAGAACATATGCAGTCATCATTGATTTTTTTAAATGGTACACCTTACATATTATTCCATTTTTGAATTGTACTGTAAATTCTGAACACTTTTTGAAATTGATATTTTGAAATACACACAAGTCAAATAAAATGTTTAAATTGAACAAATACACTTTGAACACATTTTTTTAAAAGCCAACAAAAACAACCTGGCATGGCAAAAAAAAAACATTGAACTTTTATTATTATTTTTTTTTTGAACGTGTATATTTCAAAATATCAATTTTCAAACGTCATTATTCCGAAAACCGCTGATTTTAGAGATATGGTATGTATACAAAAAGTGTTCAGAATTTATCGTACAATTCAAAAATGAACATAATATACAAGGTACCTATTCTATTTAAAAAAATCAATGATGACTGCATATGTCCTTCTTGAGATATAGATTGTATATAATTTTCTTATATCAAAAAATCCGCAACTAAAAATACTAATCGACGTGTCCGAGAGTTTTTCTACAAAATAATTACCTGAATTTTAAACGAATTTGTTCCTTTCATCATGAATATATGACGCGAACAAAGTCACGGGTATCAGCTAGTGTGAAATATAAATCTGACGAAATTAAATACAAATAGTGAAACTTTTCTAAACCGACCAGGTATGGTTACTATAAAAATATTACTTATGGAGGTGGTCTTACACTCCATTGAACATATATTTAAGCTTGTGTTAACTATGCGTGTAGAAGGTATTTTTTAAATGAAATATCCGACCATATTTTCCCGTAGCAACTATGACTGTCACCTGACGTAAAAAGTATTCAATCCATCATTTTCAATAAATTCAATTTGAATGCATTACACCTAACATGAAAATATAATAAACTATATAAATTAATTAAGTCCACTTAAGCAATTAACTATAATTAAACAAATGTAAAAAAAAACACATATACATATCAAATACCATCTACACACGTAGATATTATTACAAATTCAATTAGAGTTAATAATTTCATATAACTGGCAAGTGCTTATAAAAATGTCTCTTTATTGTTCATTAATTTATATCTTCGAATCAAATTAATTCTGAGAAAACGGACACGTTCAACCAATCGAATCGATATCGTGACAGCAGGGGATTAGAACTAGCGTCCTCCCGTACCACGTGACTGTATCTAAATATTGACCGTTGCACGAGTCCAATTCAACATTAATATGTATTTAGTATTTATGAATTGATGTTTCAGAACTCCTATTTATTATATCACCTTTTTGGGTATGAAAAATTATCGTTTACTTTTATTTATATTTTTTTTTTATAAAAATTATTAAATAAATAATTTTAGGTTGTAGTGTGTATAACAACATATTGATATTTTAGGCCGATCAGTTGATTAGAATTTCGTTTCTGCTTCCCACCATCAAAAAAAAAATGATTTCGAGAAAGACGCGTTTAAAGATTTAGTAATAGATTTTTCATTCATAGAAAATATTCGTAAATCCTTTGAATTTCGGTCTACAATTTTCACAGTATACTCTAAATAAATTTTACTTACTTTATTTTATGTTTTTATTTAATTTTTTATAAATATAGTAGAATAATACATATAAAGAGTTTGTAATATAATTTACGTACACAGCGAATACAAATAAAATGATTGCCTACCTAGAGCCATAAAACGCATCATGTAAATAGTCTATTAATAATTTTTTGTTTATACTCTCGGTAACAGGCGTTCTGCGAGTCGAGTTCCACACAATAATTACATTCTATGACAGCCGCAATTCCGATGATGGAAGGGTATGGTTCCTTACGGATACCATACAATAATGGGACATATAACGCTGATATATGACGACGTGCGGTTATCAAACCAATATGGGCACCCCTTACAACGATACACAATTGCCCATAAATTCTCTAAGTCAATATAGCTTGCACAATGTTCTTGATTGAAACCCATCCCGCATGATCTGTGTCTGCCTCACCCATCCCCACCACATCAATGCCCGGACTCCCCCCAACACCGCTGTCAACTATTGAAGTACCTTAATGTACTATATGATCACCGTCTAATAATACTTATACTTGATGAATTTTTAAGACTTTTTTCATAATTGCCATCTTCAATATTTTCATAATACCAAAAACCGACAAAAATTTGTCATTCGTTTGACAGGACAATTTTTTTCAAGCCTTTGCACAGGAGTAGGTGTTATACTGTCCAATGAGTATAAAAATTGTTTCAAAAGTATCGCATCACTAGAATCGACTCACTGGAAAAATGCAAAAATCTTTTTAACAAAAATAGCCAGTTCATGTGAGTATTATGATAAGTTTTTCGAAAGAGTATAAAATACAGCAATTTTTAAAATCATTTGAACATCTGTGTGCTAGATTTTATAAAATATTTTTTTAAAGAAATAATTTGATTAAAGTTTTATAAGTTTTTAAATGTTAAACTGCATACATTTTTTTTGTTTTTGTTATTCAAAAATTTTATGTTGATCTGATAGTGTAGCATATATTTTTAAGTAATATAAAAATCATGTTTGAAAAATATGGGTTCTTTAACTTTTGAACTTTTGCCATTAACATGTAAATCTAGGTTTTTTCAAAAATTTACTAAAATGACCGATATAAAACATTGTTGCAATTTGTATATACATAGGTATATAGGTATAATCACTTCCAAATGACTCATTCTATCATCATTCGAAAAATTCGTATTGCCGAACTAAACACCCTGTATTATAAACTAGCCAGGTACTTTTATCAATGTATCGCATTACGTATGATTTAAATGAAATTTTCCTCGGTTTACATCGCATTTTTATTTACTATTTTAACTTCCACATTTTTTTCACTAATGAAATAACCTGATCATAATCTATGTCTCCCAAAACACAAAAATTATAGAAAATTAAATAGAAATATGCATTCTAAACATTCTAAAGTAACTTTTTTGTCCATTCCACAATCATAATCCCCCCCCCCCCCACCCTACCCCCAAATAGTAAATCTAAATCCGTACCTATGAGCTTACTATATCTATCTCTATAGTATAATATTATCATAATTAAATAAAACTCGCATTGCGCATCAAAAGCAAATTTCTAATCACTTTGGCTTGAATACTGCAAAAACTCGATCAAAATAAATACTAGTGTAAAATAAATAAAAATGTAAATCTCTATTTTGGACTCAAGGAAAGGTAACGAATGAATGAGATAACTTTCCTGGGGGATTTCTGTTACTGCAGTCGTTCGACTTTGGTAGTTTGTTGCATTTGATTTAATTTAGACGTTAATGGACGTAACATACAGAAAATTCAATCATCAAACTTGGACATCGTGCTTTTCAGTGGCGTATCAAAAGATAATCTTTTTATTTCTATTTCAACTGTTATATTTTTTAGTTTTGTATAAACCGTTTTTGTGTTTTCATTTCTATTGTGAAAATTATATTCATTATTATTATATTAATAATTTATTATACTTTACAGAATTTTCAAAAACATCAAAAAAATACAAGTGTCAAAAAGAAACATTTCAAAAGACGTTGAATTATGAAAATCTTTGAATATATAGATATTAAAAACCTAATGTATAATATGTTGTTTGACGTTCAATCCACCAAACCTTTCAAATGGCGTTTGTATTCAACAGTTTGATAAATATTCGTTCCTTCTAAAAACATATTTTTAATTTGCAGTTATACAAACCTTTCAACGAAAAAATATTTTATCTGACATCACCTCTCTAACTCTTAACTTTTAAAATGATAATATTATCAAATAAATTTAATATAATTAATATTTTAAACATGCATACAGCAGATGACATAAAAATTAGTCAGTATATTAGAAAATGGTTCAAGCAACAAATACAGATTAAAATATTAAATTATTTTAGTAAATTTTTGAAAATTAAAATAGATATTTTCACATAAAAATTAGTTCTTCTACTTTTTATAAGTGCAAAAAATAAATCTTTCCGGAGGCATTATAATAAAATGGAAGTAATTTTATGAACATCCTGTATAAAGTTTCATAATTTCCCATTGTTAGACCCCATTTCGCAAATTTCAGTTCAATATTTTTTTATAAAATTCGACATAATCTACAATACTTCGATCCACGAACGATTTTTTCTGTTTTACTCACAGAGACCACTACCTTACTTTTGTTTTGTTTCTCGGATATTAGTTGCGAGCTTTCTATACCGATGCAAACTATCGATCCCTATTACGGTAGATACGTTCCACTACAACAATCGCTTAAAAAAGACATTGCTAATATTGTAAAATTAGGAAAACGTTCCATTGTTTTCTAAAACCACGTTAAATCAAATCAATCAATTAAAACAGGCCGAAAATCGCGTAAAAAGTTCAAGAAAATTCAAGAAAATAACGTCTTAAAACACAAAGAAAATTAGTTCATAAATCTGAAAGAAATTGATGTAAAACTTCAAATAAAATAGGTTTGTTTTTTAATTTTATTAAAAAGTAACAATATTTTTTCATCAGAATTATCGTCACTATCTGAAACTACAACTCGGCACAATTTGTAAACTCGTACGAAATCTTGTTAACCGAAGATTTTAATAATAACAAAACGTTTACATATTTAAATTCCTTGAATTGTCAACTTTCATTGGAAACGGGGAATTTCTGAGTGTGTATGAAAATCGCACCGCGTAACTTCAATTTCGCGTAAAGAGAAACCCTATTTTCTTTTAAATTTGCATGCTAAATATGAAATATAAATTTTCATGTTGCCCTGATCTATATAGAGCATATTAGAACACGGGATGCTGTTGGTTGGTACATAAATCTTTGTTGTGGAGCGATTCATCAGAGCTCATTGTGAACGGACTGCAGCAAGCTTCAAATGGTATAAAACCGAACGACCAATATTTCACAAGTTTTGACAAGTCAGATGGCTTTTCCATCTCTGCTAGACGCACGAATTCTGGACACCTGTGCTTGTACACACGCCGCGTCAAGCGTCTCACAATGAAAAACAGGGGAAACGTACGTACGTATTCAAAACTTTATAGTTCAAGAAGACGTTCAGTCAATTATATTAAATAAACAGAATTTAACAAACACGAAGAAATATTATACATGTATTTTAGCCTTTATTGTGTTATGAAATTCAGTTTCTTGTAGTGGTATATTGACGATAATTAATATCGAAAATCAGGATTAAAAATTTATTTTCTAAAAAAACATAGCAAAATGACTAAATCCATTTTTTTCATGTTCCGTAGTAGTGTGGATGCTCGTACTAGAGTTCATCCAGACTATCGAACCAGTCTTGGGCCGGTCTCGCTTCAATCAAATCTTATGATATTTACATTAACGAGTCAGTCTCGGTTCGGTCTTAGTTCGGTCTTGGTACAATCCATGTCAGGTTCGATCATACTCCAGTAAAATATTTTTTGCACTGTGCTGTATATAGATTAGACCGAGGCCTGAACGATACCTATACTGTGAATGATTTCATTGTTTATCTATTGTTTATTTATATTTGATTGGACCGAGACCGAACCGAGATCGGACCGAGACCAGCTGGATCGACCCTTAACGTATTTGAAATTTTAAACACTATCTTTGTAGTAAATGTGTCTATGAATAACTGTAATGTTGCCCATTAAAAAGAATTTTTTACAATAAATTTCGCAAATGTTCGAATAAACTATTAAAAATACATTATACAAGTTCATAAAAACTTATTACATCAAAATATTTTTTAAATAAAAAATAAGTGTACTTATATTATATTTACTTATAGCTAAAAAATAATCCCAAATTTTTGAATAGAAATATTTTTATACTGATATATTTTTAGCATTCTTGTTTAATAATTGTAACTTCCCAACAATTCAAATAATATCTATTTAATTTCATGAGTAATAAAATGTTTTGATAACGATATACTAATATAAGCACCACAATTTCCCAATTCATAAAAAAATATATCGCAATTCGCAATATAGCCGCCAATCAACTATTAAATATTCATCGATATTGAGAAAATGTCTATACTAATGACAAATATCAAATAAACATACATCAAAATGAGACCTAGCATGTAAACAACCATATTAGCAAGTTTTTACACGACGTGATAAAGATTCACGTTATGAATAATTAAATCTAAAGCTTCTCTAGTCTCTGAACATTTGTCAACCAAGTAATTCATTTCACCATTTATAATTTTTCAGATAATATCCCAAAACCAGTTTTATGATTTAAAATTGAAATCAACGTCACTTTTCAACGTGAGCATAATAATTTATAATAATTAATTTCAACATAACCGGTGTAATAAAATATATTAATAATAAATATTTGTAAATTCGAAAAATTGTTTTTTACTTTGCTGTTTTTGTCATTCTAAAATTGAGATATTATTGATACAAAATTAAATAATCGATTCAAAAAACAACTTCTATTTTTCTATTACACGTGTTGTGAATTTATTTATTTTATATCGCATTAATTAATCATTTGATTTTTTTTAAAGAAATGCGTTACATTGCAAGGTTAATTATTGTATTATTTGTTTATTATTTATAGAGTAATCTCATATTTACAACGCCATCAGTTAACAGTGCAAATTTTTTTTTTTTACGTTATTCATAAAGTACTGGCACCAAGCTTGAATGCTTTAAGACCAAAGTATATTATTTTTTGGGATTGACAGGCTACTTTTTTGTAATTTTCATGGACTCATGTTACTAATAAAACAACTACCTCTTATATAGTTTAAAAAAAATATAGTTTGTTTTTTAAATTATAGTCTATATATTTTTTCTCCAGTAATGAACAACGTAAAACTAGTAATGAATATTCATAAATATTACAAAATGATAAGTACTATGACACAAAAGTTATAAAATAAAGAGTCGTAAAATTTAAAACAATGCAAACATTTACATAAGAAAATACATTTAATTACATTAATTATTAGTCCACAAAATGATCAACTGTCATCAAATCATGCTGTAAAACAGTTCTAATTCAGTACATTTAATATAAAAAGGTTCAAAACTGGGGTATTGTTCAAGACTGGTACCAGTACTTTATCCAATAGACTTTAAGGAAGCTTTTACATAAATCAATAATAAAGTATATACATATATTCAAAATATTACTTATTGTTAGTTATTAACAGTAAAATATGTGTACTTCAATATGTTTTCAAAAATATTTATAAAATAAACATTACTCGAAACATTCTCACAAACTCAAGATGTTCTTTCATTGTTTATACAAACTTACGTATGTTTTGAAATAAATTAACATCCTGGTGGACAAACCAATTAAATTTAAAAAATGTATTCATCTTTAAATGACTCAACGTATTGGAAAAAAGAAGCAAGTAAATAAAATCTCAAACACTCGTACCAACATACCAAAATTAGACAAACATTTGACACGTAATAGCGAGTATCTTAACAGTGGAAACATTAACTGACATTAATAAGCTTTTATCTATCAACCTGGGTAAACACGTTTGTCTATTAATAAAGACATCAACTTTACTTTATACAAGTACTTACTTATAGGTAGTTAATTTCGATACATCCAAGTTTTTTACAAACCGTTTGAGCGAAATAAATTACGCGATACTTTTGTGTTTTTTTTATTTCAATAAACAATTGTTTAATTAATAAATGTTTATTGACCTCTCTTGATTTGATTGTAAGTGATTAGATTAATGATAGTGCATTTTTGCCAACTGTCAGCATTTATATGAACGTTTCAAGAATATGTTTCTTCAATTGGTTACCTTTTTGATAGGATAACTATCATTTATGAAAGTTTCTTTTAAAATGAAACTTATTTTTGATCAATATTAGTTACTCTATTACTTTTACGTTGTTTGCTCTAAATTAGATTTCAAACAGTACATGAAAATCTTTCGTTTCTATGAAGTTTTCATAAATGAAATACTTTTATTTTACATTAGATATCTTTGATGTTATTAACCATTTACATTTACGGTTTACCTTTATTTCAAAGTACTGATCTTAGGCATATGTCAAGGCTAGCTGTCTATTCGTTAAGATAGGCTCTAATCTCATAATATAGGAGATTCGATTCGATTCTTAACTAATAATTAACCAATAAATATCTTTACTACGAAAATCAGTAGGATAATATATATGTAGATTTAGAAATGCTATTGTTAGTAGAACTAATTTCTACATATCAAAATCTCATCAATGTATAATTAATAAGGTTAATAAATACAAAAACATCAACGGCAGCGACACGATAACATTATAAACAATAAATTTGAATTGCACAATACTTTTTATTGAGTGTCTCTCACTCAACAAACAAACAACAAGAGTTCTAATGGTCGATGTTTACTCCGCAGTGAACAACTGTTCCTACACTTTTGTGCAATGATGCTCGTGACACTTCTGGTAATAAATTACCATCAATACGTACAGACATATCGTCATTGTCACTCACAGGGGACACTTTTCACATAATTTATTGCAAATATTAATATGTTGCAAAACGTGCTCCTCTACTCGCTTTACACCCGTCCATAAATCATACAAGCAATGTCACAATATATAACGTATAAATTCGGGATTGTTAAAATCAAAAAGCTTATGGTACCGTGTTTTGATCATGACCCTTAATTGATTATATGGTTTAAATGTTGTTAAAAAATCGTTTAATATTCAATTGCTCGAGAAAAGTGTATTTTTGATGTGAATAACGTCTAGAGTTTCAGGCCAGATACCGGGAGGGCATTTCAAAAACTTGATGTAACGCACAGAGATTAGTTTTGTGCGCTAGCGTAAATTTATAATCAGTATATCTTGACACTCAGAGCAGCTGTCACACGGATTGTGGTCTCAAATGATAGATCTCGAGTAGATATACGTGATACAAGTACAAATTAAAACATTTAACCAGTTTTTAAGGATGAAAAACTGGTTAAATGTTATAAAATAAATAAAAAAATAAAAGTATATAAGAATTTATTCTCCAAGCGGTAACGTTTTTAATTTTTTGATTAAAGTTTTTTAGAAATATGTGTTATTTTCGAATTGAAAACTCATTGAAATTAATTAATGAAAGTTATAAGTAATATTCGAGTGATATTTTTACGAATAATTAATTGTATGTACTATACCATTGTGTAGAATATTCTCAGCAAAGTTGAACTTACCTGAAAAAGAAAAATATATTTTAGTAGAAATAATATTACATATTAAGATACTGGCACCAGTCTTGGATCATACCCCAATGTTGGATTCTTCTTTAATTAAATGTACTAAATCAAAAATATTTGTTGATATTTGATTACTCCCATTACTGAATCATAATCTATAGACACTTAATTGTAAAACAACTTAATTTCATGACAGTCGGCGAATGGGTGTCAAAAATAGAGGGCATTTAAACTTGTTATTAGTGTAATCTATTAATTATTTATTATATTTTCATAGCATCTGCTTTACATTATTTCAAAATTTAAGATTCTTTATATTACAACTTAGCAAGTGTCCATTACTAGAGAAAAAATATAAACAAAATAAAATATTATAATATAAAAAACAAACTATATTTGAGAACTTTGGTAATTAAATTGATTTAACAAAGAGTTAGTAGTTTTATTAATAACGAACAACAAAGTTACAAAAATAAGCCCATCAATCCTAAAGTATACCTTGCTCTTAAAGCGGCGAAGATTGGTGCCAATACCTTATAATCTATAGGATTAATAACAAACAATTATCAAAAAATGTATAATTTAACAACCATTCCGTTACATCACAAGATATATATAATAGAAATATACAGAGAAATATGATTTACTCTTTCTCAGTAAATATATTAGCATCTTAAAAGTTACAACGTTTATAAACATTAATTAAAAAAGCAATATAAAAATAATATCCAAAATAAACGTCGGAATCTTCAATACCAGTGAAACACATAATTTACTCAAAACACTATTAAATCCATTTTAAAAATGTACATAAAACAATCCTGTATGATCTACAACATAAATATCAAGAAACATCCGGATAACATTATATTTAATGAACAAAAAACATGCATACATATTTCCAACATCACAAGTATGATCCATTTGTTTGTCATCAGTGACTGAAGTTTTTGATTAAAATAAAAATAATTTGTCACTGGCATCTGATACAGTGACGTGAGACATGTCTTAACGGAAATATATATACGTCCCATTCTAACCTAACTGACAGCCATTATAACAGTGTGATGTTTGAGTTATAATGTATGTCATAAATCAGCTAATATTAATGATTGGAACTATACCAGGGGAGATTAAAATACTTAGGATGGTTTAATTGTTCCAGATATAAAATAATATATAGTTTATACTTCTACATTATTTCTTAAATGACTATTATAATTCATTCTTTAGGTACCTACATTTTACGATTACTTACTAGCAATAAGTATGCAATATAAAATCTATTGACTATATTTTTCGTCAAATGCAGTATAATTATTTGGAATTAAAGAGAAACATTTTTAATCGTTTGTAAAATTGACAAATCTATAACCTGTTAAAAATATTAGATTTCATGATAATTTTAACTTTATTTAATGTTATTTTTTTACATTAACAATTTTTTAAAATTATTTCTAAAATAAGTGTTTTATAATTGGTTAAGTGCTTATTTTTTCTGACACAATATGTATCTAACAAACCAGTACATTAGTGAGAAGATTTGAAATAAAAAATATATCATACATTACAATTCATTATATGGACTTTAATTTCGAGACACAAAAAATCCAATCCAACAAAATTAAAACACGGATAACATAATATGTGATATAAAGCGCACATATGGGCTGATGGATTTTGTAAATTTGAGACAAGTTTGATGCAGTGATGAGAAGTGGCTTCAGCACTTCCTAGCTGAACGATGTCGCAGCGAAGTTCTTGATTGATTCATTGCCAACACGTGGTGACACTCCGGCCTCAGAATAACTCGGTCTCTGGCGACCTCCACCGACTTGGATCAATGTGTTGTGAAAACAATTGCAACATCCAATTGTCTTTAATCTATATAATGTTGGTACTTGTTATGCTGTACGAAAATTACTAAGATCCTGTATAAAATACAATACTTCCATGACAGCATGTTGGTAATGACGCATCCGTAAAAGTAATATAGTACGACTTGCAGATAAACAACGTGTGCAAGTAGTGCGAGTGCAGCAACTACAGTTGGTGAGGCCATAGTATATATTAAAGATATAGTCTTATGGGGTAATAGGCCAATAACCTTAAAAATAGAAATATTTACCTAGTTCATATGAATTACCCATGCCCGAAATTGTGATTTAGGTTAATTAAAATAAGATTTATTAAATTTTTAATAATTATTTTATCTCTGAAATACGAATAACAGCAATTTTAGCATATCAATTCATAAACATAACCCAATTTGAAACCTTTAGAATTTTTACTTGGAAGCATTTTTACTGTACTGATCTTTCTATGTATATTTTTTGAGTATTGCTTTTTTTAAGATATAAAGTGTGGATTATAGTATAAGCTCCAAGCTCAAAAATATATACAATATTTTTCTAAAGTACTGATCTATGTGGATGGAGTATATATGTATAACGATAGTAGCAAGTCTAGAATAACACGAAGTTAAATCTTTGAGGAGGTGCGTATACCAGCTTAGATGTATGACCCGCCATTTATCGTAGTTATATGTCGTTCAAAACTGATGTCACAAACATATAAATCACTTTTACGATGCGGTCAAAATTTAATTTTGGAAGTTATAAAAATAGCGCTTTTATGTGTCTCTCCACAGATTTGTTTCGACCTACACGCATTTTTAATATCGGCTAACTAAAGCGTTTTTAAGATAATAATAAAACAATGAATTGATAAACAAAACGGTCGCTGAAAATTAAGGATGACCTTGAGACCAATTCAATCATTATGAACATTTTTATATAAATTATAATATATGCAAGAAAGTGTTTTGACACTCGGTAATATAATTTTGTTAATTGATTGAGAGATAAAATTAATTTGCTTTTGCAAAAAGAACATTATTATGGAGAGTTCTTGTTTACTTATACTGACTTATTTATGGTTTGGATAAAAGTGAACAAATAATAAACGGTTATAAGAAATTTCATAACTGGACAGGTTTTTGACACAAGCATTTAATTGATTTATTAAGATAGACTTCCGCTTAGCCTCTATATAATTATATACAGGTACTATTAATATTAGTTCATTTGACAATAAATCAACATGTGTTAATAATTGGTGCCGTGACGTCAGTAAGAAAATAACAATTTTACAAAAATTGCAAATGTCCACATTAATCTGCAGCTAGAAACTGTAAAACATTAAAATGACAAACAACTTGCTCGCGAGAAATATTAAATCCGATCGATTGAAATATTACATATCCATTGTTGAATCGGTGTGTTACATATCTTACGTAACAAGTTGGCACCTTCGGCAGTTGTGTGCCCCCACCCCCTCCCACCCGCCGTTAACTGAGGCACTCACCCCCCCCCCACGACCCCGCGACGGCCGGTGAGACTGATTTATGCGATTCCGGAATCATGGCAGAGGCATACAACTATGGGATATTTATTTTATACATCTGTTCCCCTTGACATAATGTCCCTCTATATATCGTGTGCATGCTTTTAGACGCCGTTAAGAACAGAGACGATGGCATGCGCGGTGCTCGAGTCGAACAGTGACGGGCGACAGATGGATGGGTGCATGAAGGGTGGGTGAAGCTGGGAGAAACGTCGGCTGTAACTCGGTAAGTTACGATAACTGTTGTTTAGTGTTTAGTTCGTTTTGTTTGCTGGTAGTTAAACAAAAAGGGAAAGGTACACGTCGAAGAAAATACAAAACAATTTTTTCAAGATTGTGTAGATGTTTTATATTAAGCATGAATGTGTTTTGTTCTTCAAAAAGTTGTATTCTTCCTTTTTTAACTCTAGTGGGAATTTCTTAATCTTAAGAATTTATATTCAATTTATTAAGAAGAAGAAGAGTACTAATAAAAATAAATAAATACTAATAATCAAGTAAAAAAAAGAAAACACTCAAACTAACATAACGATATAGGAAATCAAAAAAAAAAAATCACTATTAAAAAATTCTTGTATGTTGTAGTAGCATCGATTCAACAAGAATGACTTTAACTCTTGAACAAAATTAAGCTTCAAGTTCTTTCGGCAATTTAATATAAATTTTAATAACATAATTCAGAGATACAGTAGACAAAGATGTAGTAGCAAATTGCACATCGTCGTATTTATTTCTTGTGTTATAATCTACTAAAATATAGTAGATATGTCGTTAACACATTACTCAAAAAATTTACTTTATTGCTAATCGAAAATCGTTTAAAAATTAAATATATGTTATATGAAATGCAATAAAATATTTCTTGTAACGTGTTTCTGAAAATATCTTTTCATTTTATGTTAAATATTTAAAATCCAAATAACGTTCCAACTATAACACTTAGAAAAGAGCTATTGATGGAACTATTCAACTGAATTGACGTGACTCGATGAATTTTCCAATAAATTCAAAAGATTTCGCACTCATATTTGAATAAATCATTCAAGAGATCTCCCAACAACTCCATATGAAGCGAATGGTACAATAAAAACAAATATAACCTTCCGCACTCTACGATAGTACACTATATTGGTGCACCTCAAGGGTTATTGGTACTAAAAGACATTCCTCGACCGGGTAAGAAAATATTTCAAACGCTCGTATAACATACCGTTTCTGTCTTACGCTAGGCGATTTGTAATGCGGTCTCTGTCAGTTGCAAACACTTATGCTTATTCGTCTCGGAATCGTTTCAGTGGTAATTGGATCATTTGGATGCTGATGTCGCGGAATATATTGCGATCCTAGTGGCTTGTGCCTGCTTGCACTACCTGCATATTGACTTGCTCCCCCACCTTTCGCTTTTGGCATATCTTGTCCGATAATTGAATTTGATACAAGGTACAGTTGGCTCTATGTTTGCTGGATTCTGTAAAGTAGATTGGTTCCAGATCGCCTCTACGTGTGTCCCTGATATGATATGAAAAATATACACACTTTATTGGTTTTGAAATTGTAAAATATAAAACCTGTACCTACAACTACGAAGATTGTTTCAAGATAGGTAGGTACTTTTCTATAATCTCCGTATATTGTTCAAATGGATACCTATATTTACAAACAAGCCGTGGGTTCGAACCTTGAGGTTCACACAACCGACTTCACAACATGAGTATTTATTGTTTCCATATAGTTTATGTGAATAATTTTTTAATATGTATATGAAAAATTTAAATGGAATTTGTCAGAAATAAAACTCAACTCTGTATAATGAATATTAGTTTTCTAATATCCTAATGTCAATAATATAATACACATTTTTAGAAGAACTAATCTTATCTGACAATTTAAATTTAATTGCATTTATTTCAAAGGTAACATGACTTAGTAGACGTATTTATAAGTATTTAAAATTCAAATTTTGGGAGTGGTTTTCACCCCATCAATGGAATGTACTGAAATACATGTTTCATTATTTGTATTGTAGAATATTTATGCTTAGTAAGTAAATCCGACCAAAAAAACATTTTTACCCACACAAACATTTACATCCCTTTTAACCTCCGTAGGGGTTGAATTTAGCAAAATCCTTTCTTTTAAATCATATTCACGCCAAGACGTTTCGATTTGGGTGCCAACGAAGTCAAAAGCATTTTTTATATACACACACACATAAATCTTCCTGAAAATAGTGTAAATATACTATAGTGACCTTGAAATATAAAAATATGTTGAAATTTTTTATTTTGATTTTCGGACCGATAACAATAACTTCCTGTTAAGTATATCTTTTCAAAATAGAATTAATTTAAAATAAAGTTACAAGAGTAATATATTTCAATAACAATAATCATTTACGGATAGTGCTTTTGTTTCTGCAAAAGTAAACAAAGTGCACATAAAAATAGGTACGTTTTAGATAACGGTCATTAGAAGTAAATAACCACAAATCTGTACACCGTCTTAACACCTTAAAAACACATACAGGGTAATCAAATAAACAGAAATAGTGCATGTAAGGGCGTCCATCCTACTTAACCATCGTGGCATAGCCAATTTAGCAGCTATTGCATGAGGTACTTTGCTAAATGTAGCCGTGCCGGCCAGGTGTGTAACGATCAGACGAAATGTTACAATTGCAATATAGCATAGGGTTAAATTGACCTTTAACTTAAAGATACGACCTCGTTCAGTCGTGCACTTAATCCAGTAAAGCGTATACACAGAGCGCGCGTTTAACGTCGCGGGGTCATCGCTTGACCATTTAAATATACGAGCCTCATATTGAAGCGAAAGCTTCATCGCCGCTACCACTTTATCTTATTAAAGTTTATCTCGTTTGGACGCGGGATTCGGCGATTTAAACAGACTTTGAATGCGTCTTTCTACTCTTCATTATTATCTCTATGTCCATTACACAGCCCATATGATCTTTTTGGAATATCATTACAAAAGTGAACTCATTACGTAAGAGTATCTAATGTTAAATATATGTTTGTGTTGTTATTGTCCAGAAGTACAGGAACATGGAATTGGTTTTATATTTATAAAATAAGAAACGGGAGTTTGTTAAGCGTTTTGTAAGACACTTTGTATTGGAAACGATATAAACTACAATTTGTTTCAAGTATCTACTTTCTTCATTGAAAATAATTTGCTGCAAAAAATAAACTTTTAAAACAAGAACTGGAAACTAATTATTCAAAATAGTAGAATAGAATAAAACTGATTAAAATGTCAATAACAATACACAATTTTATATTTATCTTAAATATTTTCTAAAAGGAGAATCCTTTTACACAAAAACGTGCAAACCTTACCACGTGTATTTACAATCTGCGACGGACCCCCGACAGTCATTGTGCAAATTTGATCGGTCAAATCGTGCCCTAATTATCCGATCCACCGAGAGACAAGCTGGGACATGACAACAATACACCCATCACTTGCACGCGGACTTTGTAATACCTGCGCTCTCTGTTAGATGGCTCCACAGACATCAACCTGCCGTATTCACCACCCTGTCTTACCCCCAGTGTACACCCCTTGTCGACATAAATACTTTACCAGTGCCGTATGTAACGTGCAAAATCGTAGGGGTGTCAATAAGTATTATTATAGTATATTAACTGTATCTGAATCTTAGGATTTTGGGTGCAAATCGTGTCTTTTTTTACAATTAGTTGCTTTGAAAATTTTAAAAATTATTTATGTGGCTCTCTTTCAGGATTTTTTTTAGTAACATTTCCCAATGTAATTATTCTTTAGTCTTCTAATTTTTGCCATCTCTTTTTATTATATTACGAAACAGGTACGGTGAGTTGGTGAAGATTCGTACATTTTTAATAAAATATAAATATTCTGTACAAAAACATTTAAAAAATCAAAATAAAAGTTAATTTCACTGGAAGTTTGGTCCTTTGTACATAATATAACAACATTATTAGAGATCTTGATACGCATCTCGAGGAGAAATAATAAACATAGTACAGTAACGTAATATTATTTATACATATTAAAGATAATTTTAATATATGCAGCTCAGAATGAAAAACATTAAACCTCTGAAAAAAATCATACAATAAATGAAACCTCAAAATAAAAAAAATAGCAAATATAATAATAATTTTAGCCAATTAACCAAATCATTTTGGACGATAATAAAGACGTTGGTCGATCATCAGATTGATACGAACGAAAAGATCAGATGGTTCCATCAGTATTATACATTATCAAACCTCCCCGTTTTTATTGTATAAACGCTCTTCGGCTGAAAATTTTATAAAAATCTATGTTTTGAAAATATTGGAAATATAGAAAAACGAAATCAACATTGCAAACAAATAAATGTTACTGTTATACGTATAAAATAACACTACTCCATTCAAAATAACACAATTTGTTACTGTTTTTAAAATATTTTTGACAACGCACCAAAATTACTTCCACACATTAAAATGAAAATTGATAAAAATAACCATCAAGACGACAATTTAAAGATTTAAACTATTGATATGTTGTGGTGGGTGATCAGTACTATCTATTAATGTTACACATATTTACATAGTTACGTTAGAACACTTATTAATCCATCTGTATGAACGCTCTCAGTGTATAAATCCTCCCCATAGCCCTTACATTTGAAGTGAATAAAAATATAAAATTTAAAAAAAAAACAGTCTTCATTGTCAAATAAATACACAACCGAGCTACAGACTTGACCTAATCATTTTAAATAAAAAATATAATGCCTTGAGTCGATACTGTGACATCCCTAGAAAATGGTGGGTCGTCCGCGAATACGACAATACCGTTCACTCATGCTGCTCTCAATAACTCACAAAGAAACTGACACGGCCAGGTAAGCGATACGCGAGGAGATCTTGTCAGCTTTTATCTGTACTAGCATTCAGGTTTTGCCAAGTTTATTGTAAACTGTAGCTTAATTAAATATTAATTATGGGGTTTTATTAGATGGCATAACAATTATATTACAATTGGCGATGACACAGATACAATTGTGGAAATTAAGTTCGTATATACTAGGGTGTGTCAAAATTTTTTTTTTTGCTTTCGTCACGAAATCAAGTAGTTTATGACCCAAAATAAATCCCTCCACAAGGATTACCCAGTAGTTCAATTTTAAAAGGTGCCACAAAGGGGGTCTTGTCTTATAACATGGAAAAATTATTCTTTAGTACTAAAGTTGGTATTACTGATTCATAATAACAGATGAAAAATTTTTAAGGACATCAATTGGTAGAAGATAAAATTTTCTACAAAAGTGTCTTCAAAATTATGTCTCTCAATTGAACGAATCAAAAGTTACAGGTATTCAAATTAACTTATTTGTTAAATTGTACGTCTGAAAGGCTTTCACGGCTAAACTATTGTTTCTATAAAAATAAGTTAAATGGTAATTTTGTAAGAAATTTAATTCTCTATAAAAATAGTTAAGAGAGGTATATGTGTAAATGCAATGAGTTAAAACTTTTTATTTTTTACAATAATCTACATTTTAATGTAAATTTTCTATACATATCAATTAAACAGCAATATATTACCCTACTACTGAGCTGTCGGAAAAGGAATGACCAAGCGGATAACTAGCATTATTAGAACATATTTTATTCTCTATAAAATTATAAATTAAAAAATTATCATGAACCAGTAATACCAATTTTATTACTAAAGAATAATTTCCCTTATTATTTAAATGGAAAACAAGACCCATTTGTGACACCTCTTAAAATTGAACTACAGGGTAATCCTTGTGGAGAGATTATTTTGGGTCATAATGTATACATATTATTGAAACTAAAATATATTTAAGATCAATATTTTTTCTGAACAATCAAACTAACATGTTGGTAGTTCAAAATTAATGAATGTTATCGTTTATGCGTTGCGATTTTGCGATCATATTTTTTTTCCATGGAGCAGCATTTTTTTGTAATTTAAAATACATAGTTTTATTTCAAACTCACACAATACTGACCTTTTATAAATTTAGTAAGTAAAACGTTTTTGATTCAGAAAATTATATTTATTCTTGTTGAACGTCTTACTATAGAAGTAGGTATAAAATAAGACTAATATTTAATCGATATTCATTTTAATATCTCAATTTACAGTTAGATGAAATTTGCAGAACTGCATTACTGTAAATGAGATGATTAGATAGTATGTGTACTGTACTTTTACTTAGAAATCATTGTTATCTGTTAGAAAGAGTGAACCAACGTGACAGAAGTAATCGTTGCACCGGTCGAGTGCCATCGAGCGAAAAGATCACTATCTGGAGATCCCTGACTGATCAACAGTGATATGACAATACCGAGAGAAGAGTAGTGTATGAATTGAAGGTATTCACAGTGTCTTTGTCGGCCTCTCGGCAATAATTAAAAGCGAATGCAAAGCATCTGACTGTATCATTGACTGTTTGATCATCGATCGCCATGTGATTTTGACGGTCAGTGATTGCTTGTCATAAATTCCATTTTGGATCTCTTTGTGACGCAGCACGGCGTCCATCCATCTGTTGGCTACATTGTATGTGACTCGTGTGTTTTGTTTGAGAAATCGTCTTGTCAATCTTCCACGCCGAAGATAAGGAACAATTTTTTATATAATTTCATTGTGTTATCTTTGTTGAAACACCGCGCAGTTTTATTACATCAAATTAACGAGTTTTTAAACATTATAAAATATATATTGTGTTGTAAAATTTTATATTATACCTATAACGATAATTATCTATTTTTATACTGTTTTTATTTTTTATTTACTTTAATTAACACCATATAGTCAAATATAGGAGAAATGGTGAGAATGTTCTCATTAATATTCTGATGCAATAAACGAAATATTAAATTGATTCACAGAATCGTTTAGGATATACAGTGATTTAAATTTAGCATGTGTACTTATGGAATGTTTTTTACATTTTTTTGGGTAAAACACATTGATAAAACGTTATTAATTTTTTAATTTCTGGAGGGTGTATAATATTTGATTAGTTGAACATTTATGGAAAATATCATATGTATTCACTAAACCAATTTGGAGAAATTAATTATACCACAACAAAATTTTAAATTTAATTCTTTACGACTGTTATGTATGTATATTTAACAACATGGCTTATGAAGTATTTCTGAGAAAACGATTATAAAATATCTTTGTTTTTTATAATTAGGTCATATGTTATGCTTCTTATAGAAAATTAGAGAAAATTTTAGTATATAGTGTAATTAAATGTGCATAAATAATATCAAGATATTCTATTATTGTTTGACAGTTCTATTTACCAACCTAAAAATGTTAGCATAGCATTGTAAAAATCGATATTATATATTTACATTAATAATGATAAATATCAATAATTATTATATTTGTAATACAAGAATGCGTTTTTTATTATAAACGTAAATATATATTTAAAATATATTTTTGTTTTAAGTAAAATCTGTCGTATAATCAATATCAAAAAAATATGTTATATTATATTAAAATTTTTAACCAAAATAGTCATAAAAGAGGGAAAATCAGCTTCAAATATATAAGTTAACAACTTTAACTATAATTTGTGTCATTTATAACATCTATTACAAAATTTGTAAAGCAGATATTTACAAATTTTAAAATTTAGCTACTTTTGTTTCCAATTGTACTGCCAGTACATTCTTAAAACATCTTACTTAGAAAACTATTTTCAGATTGATATTTAATAAACTAATTAATGTTTGCATACAATTATCTAGAATGCTTTCTTACCGTAACCTATATATTTAATTGAATATTCCATGTATTATTATATAAACATTATTCATCTAATTCGCTTCTATGATCACACAAAAAACTGATTGTTTTCAACAAAGGAACATGACACCGCGTTGAGAGAGCAATTTGTGGAGTAAAATGGAGCCACACTCGAAACAAAATAAAAGCTAAAACCTGCGTTGTCATCGCCGACCGGTCCCACAGTTCAACTTACTCAAAGGTGAGTCTAATTCAAGCCGCCAAAATGTATCTCATCCTTTAGTGCGAAAGAGACGGTCTGTTTGCACACCGCGAGGCAAACAGTGACAACACCTGTTGCAATCGCACTTACGACAGCTTTCAGTATCCGTAGATGGATGAGGTAAAGCGACCATTATGATGGACAATCCATCAATCATAGGTCTCAGCCGTCATGAGTCATGATAGTTCAAAACGGAAAACATATATGAGTAGATTGGGTCGATATTAATTCTATAAGAAAAGAAATAACACATATTTATTGTTCTGAAACAGACAGAAACAACTATCTTCCCTTATTCCTTCCTGTCATCTATATTACGAATTATTTCGCCTTCACAAAGTAGTTTTTGTGTTCGTAGATGGATGCCTATTTTTAATGACGCTGCAAATTATTTGATAATTACAAACGAAAGAATACATCCACAGGAGGGAACACGTTCGAATTAGTGATGGGAATCGTAAGCCAATTGTAATGAAACAATTGTAGCATTACTTGATTAGTAATCAGACGTCTTCTTTTAACTCAATGATCATTGTTATATTTGAGACATTAAGATACCAACATGAGAAAGAAAAAGTTATACTAGAAAATAAACCCTTACCAATTATAAACATTTACTTATATAATTTTTATTTATGAAAATGAAATATTCGTGGTATTAAATGAATAACATTTGTAATAAAAAAAATGGACTTTAACAAAGTGGCTTGGTATTTAGATAGCTTTTGGTTATTTGGAGTATACACGCAAATAGATAAACATATCTAATATTTATCAATTAATGTCATAATGATAAATAGAAAATATCTATATTATTATATAAGGAAATTAATGACACCATTATTTCTAGTTTCTATTAACATATGCACGTTTTATTTTTCGCCAATCTTTTTATAACGGTAATAAAATTAGATGTAGAGATACTACATGAATATAATTATGGATATATAAGTCAAATCTTGGTTTTCTTAAAGTATAACTTTCCAGTTTATGGTTATAAGAAAAAAATTGAAAAATAAATATTTTTTATACTCTCAATTATTTGTATTATTAATTTACAATTAAATACGGAAAAACAAATAATTAAAAAGCAAGTGATCATATTTAAAAAAACTTTATATTCGATTTTAATCAATACCGTATTTATCGTAAAACTTCTAAAATTAACCACTATTTTACCGAGCAAGAATCGTGAGAAACTGTGTTATGAAGTAATAATGAGTTACTTCTTTCAAACATACACAAAACACAAATAAAAATTGTTCGAGACGAGATGTCAACGCACGAACACATCACATCAGACAAGGGGAGACAGAAACAAAACTTTTCTCTATTATAGAGTTTCTTGCTGTACAACAACACAGATGACAAACTGTCAGCCAACATTATAACGTGGCGGCCGTCTTCATCTCCCGCGTCAACGCCGCCGCAGCAGTCGTCTCCATGCGCTGCCTCGACACACTCCACAAATAAAAACGTGGTGCCCGTTGTTATCTCTTGCTCCACCAGTGACCGCTTGATAACAATGTGGTATCATCGTGTTTTATATTAAATTAATTAATTTATTATATTAGTAGGTATTAGATTTTTTGTATGTTTAAGAGAATATAAACATAAAAAAATTCACGTATACTTCAAATTATTGCGTTATTTGTACAGTAGCCATGACATATTAGGAACGAAACCTTGCCGTTATATGAAAAACGCCAGTAAGTGAATAAGGAGTAACACCACTCTAGTGGCCGAAAAAAAGGCCTAACTTTGACGATTTTTTTTGGGAATATAATAAAAAGAATGGAAATTCTTTTTAGAGCGTTTGTTCAGAATATATTTAAGTAGGTATAGAAGAAAAAAAATATTATAATTTTTGTAAAAAATGGCGACGAGAGAGCCAGTCTTCGAAATAATCTTTTTAAAATACACTTCCAGTAGCGGACAAATTTCTCGTAAAATATAAAACCTCGAACAAAAAATCGATTTTTTGCCAAAAAAAGCAGTAAATTGATTATAAAATAAAATGTTTACATCGAATCAAAAAAAACCCTACGTACTTCTATAAAGGATCTAAATATGAAGCTACTGTCAATATTTCAAACTGATCCATGCAGCCGTGTTGAAGTAATGTGTTCGCTAAGATTGAAAAAAGTGGTTTCGAGAAAAAGGCGTTTAAAGTTTTACGAGCAGCAAGTTTTACGTAGTTACCCTGGTGACCTTTTGACTAACCTTAAGCACCTTCTTCACTGTAATTTTTTCTTTAATTTAGAAGCAAGTGCTATTGTTTTATGATGTTAAAGCATTATTTAAGCAGTAAAATAATCCTAGAGTGGTGTTACCGCTTGGGCTTTTTTGTACCTCGCGAGTGCTTGCAAGCAAAACTACGTACTGTGTACTAATATATAACTTAAAAACAATGATAGAAAGGGAAATTAACACAATATTTACCTTTAAATGCATATTTAGTACGTGCAGTACATGATAAAAAAGAAATATAAAATTTATAATCAAATATGAAGATTTAAGAGCGCCGTTATTACAAAACGCCGTTAAGCGAGTAACCGTTATTGCAAGGTGCTATACTGTATTAATTTGTATTACATAAAAGTTACGTGCTGTTAGTAGGGTATATCGTAACGTACAATTGTAACATGAATGAAAATTGTATTTATATCTATATATTATTTTCGTTCAATAAAATTTTCTGCATTAGCGATCCAGAATACGTAAGAACAGGTCAGCTTCCTACATCCTGTGACGTCTAATGACGACATACCATTTTCATTGAATTACAGTATTACGTCGCTTTTGTTATATAAAATAATAAATACATACAACCTTTATAATTCAGTGTAGATAAAATAATAGATTCGTTATTATAAACGACTATAATTTAGTTTTCACAAAATACATAATTACACTAATGAAATCTACAAGCGGAGCTAGGGGTAGGCAAAACTGGGGCAGAAAATCATTATGAGGATCCGAAATTTACATGGGGAGTAAAAAAAAGCGATCAAATAATAACCAACCAAATAATAAATAAATTGAAAAACAGAACTATTTCAAAAATATATTATAAATCTCAAACATTGTTATTAATTTCTTTATGCCCGTCAATTCGAAACAAAAATAAAACAAAAGATGGTTTTAATCTATATAAACATAAATAAAAATACAGAATTCGATACTCCGTAGAATAATTGTAATTTAAAATTTAATATCGGTATGGAGAACCATACATGACTTCCATGTTCTTTCTATCTTTTTAAATAATTTTTAAATATACATTTTTTTAAATATTTTATTTATATAACCTACTATGAATATACATATCGTAATACATTAAAAAACATATATACTTACGACGGTTACAGCTCTTTTTGCCATTTGTATATAAATATTAGTTTTCTAATGTCCAAAACGTAATTCACATTCGTAGAAAAACTAATTTGACAATTTGAATTTAGTTACATTTGTTTCCAAGGCAACATGAATTAATGACATATTAGTATTTAAAATTCAAATTTTAAGTGTGTTTTTCACCCCTTTAATGGCTGTTTAGGCACGTACCAATAATTAATGTCACTTAGATTCAATTGAACTGCAAATGTACCAAATCTTATCAAAGTTAGTGAAATAATACTCGCAATATTCACTTTTTAGACGAAAAAAGTTACAAAATTTCGAATATTTCCAAAACCCCTAATCCGATTAGCACCAAAAACAATAGGTCTGGAGTACTCACTAAGACAAATATTTTCCCCAAAAATAATTCAGATCGGTGCATTTTTACAGTAGTTATCGTGAACGAAAGAAAATTCTACATCCGCACAGACACACAGACACACAGACACACGCACAGCCGCCATGCGGAAATTAACTTTTCTTTAAGTTTTGAAGTTAGTACAATCAGAATTTGTCATTTTCTCGAACACGATTTTTCGATGGTATTACAATACTTCCATTTCCTTCGGAACATGGAAGTAAAAACTAGAAAACATAATAACGAGGTTATATATAATATAGGTGTATTTACTCACCTCGTTGCAAATTTCCCGATACGGCACTGCACAAATATGGTATATTGGTTAAAGTAGATGTTAAATAAAACTGTAACGTTAGCAATAAACTGACCCTTTAGTTCAATTGATGATGAATTTAGCAATAGAACGAGCAATGATTTATCTTTTTAAAGCTTATGACAAAGTTAGTTTTGTCACTTGACAGAGTGTCACTCAAATGAAGATTCATGATCAACACATCAACGTCATCGTTACTAATAAATCGGAATATTTTTAGACATATACTCTTCAAATATATTCTCATCAACGTGGCTGGTTTACTGTTGGGTTAATAATAGATTAATGACAACTGTCTGTACGTGTATTTTAGAACAAAACTGTATGAAATATCTAAAACAGAGGAAATTTACCAGAACTGCACATATGTGTTCAATTTGTTCTCTTATTTATAATTTATGAACAAAATCGCACACAAATCTTAATAATATTGCATAAAATTAGCCGTATAAGTATAATTGTAAGTCAAAACTTTGTTTTTAATTTATTTGGATTCTAGAGCTGTATTTATTTTATTCGCATAATAAATATTACAAAGTATGTAAAAAAAAGAATTTATTCTAATTATTTTTTTTAGTTTTGGCGTCTTGTGTGAAATTATAAAATTATATAATTATAAATTGTTAAAAAATAAAGTTTATATTTTGTTATGGTACTGGCACCAGCCTTGGTCGCTTAAGATATACAGTATTTTAGGATTGATGGCCAATTGTCATTAAATTAAGCTGTTTAAGAGTGATGGCAATAATCAAATATCGATAAATATTTCTAATTTAATATATTTCATTAAGCAAGAATCCAACACTGGGGTACGATTCGAGACTGGTGCCAGTACCTTATTTATGAAATTTCACTTTTCATAGTATACACAAAAATATACGTCATTAAATTTAAGAGAAAAATAATAATTTAAAAATGAACTTGTATAACTTCACAATTAAAAATATAAAAAAATATACAAGACATAAATGTTAACATCCGTTTTATTAAAATTAACCAAGTCGTTTTTCCAAGCCCAGAATAATTTATGAGAGCCAACTATGAGGTCCATCATAACGTACAACAAAACCGTGATTTATGCATGTCATCAACTTTAGTTAAATTGTCCGTAACTAAAACCAGCACGTTTTAACTGTCGCCGTTCTAAATAATCAAGGAAATGTGATTGTTGTGGGCCGCAGTTATAAGCCCATCCTTTGGGTGAAATAAACGCAACTGTCGCCAATGTAGTACCAGTACATAATTCAAAAGTGCACTTTTCAACAGTTGCAAAACGGGTCAGATGCGTCGGTGGTAGTTAAGCCTCAGTTACACGAAATATTTTTTATAATGTACTCATAACTACAATACATGTATCGTACTTTAATTAAATGAGAAAATTTCAAGAAAATAATTATTATTTCAATTATTTTTTATAAATAATGATAGATATTTTCTTATAAAAAATGTGTAAGCTATCTTTCATTTTATAAGCGGCAAGAAAAAAAATTATTTTTCAATATTAATTCTTCTATCATAAATAACATTTCTAATTTGTATTTACTCATACCAATATTTTTTGTGCACATCTATGGCACAGTACCTAACTTGTTTTTACAACAAAAATTTCCTAATAAAAACACTTCAACTGCAATTGAACGCAAATTGAAATTTTATACGCATTCTCTACGATTGACAGAAACACAAAACTATTTATTTTTGCCGTTTGGTGGCGCTAAGAGTATTGCTATGCTGTTGAACGATACGAGGGGAAATAAACAAACAGCGAGAGAGGAAATCATGTGTATTTTAACTTTATTTTACCTGCCTTAACGGCAATATATACACGATTTTTTTTTCTGCACATCTATTTCACAGTACCTTTCGAATGATATAAATTTAATTCTATTCTTTTTATAATAAATACTAAAAAAACATACGACAATTTTCGAACTACATCAAGAATATAAAAATAATTTATAAAACAGTAAATGCGAAAACCATAGTAAGTAAACCATAGTTAGTAAATCAAATTCCCTCTCACTCAAGTCGCAAAACCAACTGTTGTCGTCTAAGCTCACCTTTAACATTGCCTAACCACTCGGCTCAGTTTCAATTAACGCTAGTTGCATTTTACTGCATTCGTTCCTTCTCCTCCCGCGCGCTCCTCATGATCGCGCCTCTGCCTTTTTACATCTGTCCCGTAATTCAGTTTCAAGGACAAATGTAATGTATATTGCAACTTTGATAAATAGTTTTTTAATTGTGTTAATCGTCATTACACACAAACTGCCTTCACAAATTGGACAAGTAAATATTATCTTGGAGCAATATGTCACTCAGGTTTTAGATGTTAGATAAAATAAAATAACAACATATTGTATTTATTTTATATAGTTATATAGAGTATGGCAATAAAATATTTATTTCGGTTTGATAAATTCAACACCATCAAACAACAAAATTTATGTTTAAAAATCAAATTGTAAAAAATCAAGCATGAAAAATGATCAATTACAAGGTACATTTAAGATCAATTCTCTATTCTGAATTAACAACAGTTTCATTGTTTAAATCAACAGATTATTATTTATTAGTTTACAGAGCGTAGTTATTTTTACTTTATAGTTAGATATTAATTTTCATAATTTTCATTGGCATGTATTTTAAATAATATGTTTATATAATATTCTTAGCATTATCAACTAATTTAATACTCCTTTAGCGCATAAAGTAGATTTGGTTTATTACCAACGTGATTTAAATGTTTAATGGTAAGGACTGGTACCAGTCTTGGATCATACCTCAGTATTAGACTTGTGTTTGATTAAATGTATCTACTAAATTATAGAATATTTGTTGATATTTGATTGAATCATAATCTATAGACACTTAACTCTAAAACAGCTTAATTTGATGGCAATCGGCCAATAGGTGTAAGAATGGTGTACTATTAAACTAATTATTAGTAAGTATAATTTATTTATTAGAAAAGTTATGTTATTTATAGCATCTGCTTTACATTGTTTACAATTTTACCATTCGTTAATTTATAACTTTTGTGTCGTAGTACTTATTATTTTATATAATCATAAGGGTGCCCATTACAGGAGAAAAAAACATAAACAAAATAAAAAGATATAATTTAAAAAACAAACTATATTTGTGGACTTTGGTAATTAAATTGATTTAATAAAGAGGTACTTGTTTTATTAGTACTTGTTTTAATAATCACATGAGTTCATGAGAATTACAAAAAGAAGTACATCAATTCCTGAAAACAGTATTACCCTGTTCTTAAAGCAGCCAAGAGTGGTGCCAGTCCCTTATTTAATAAAAAATTGTTAATAAAATAATAGGCTCTCATATGCTTTGTGAAAACATAGCGCACAAATTTTTTTTTGTCAAACTTGGTAATAGTTATTAATAAATGGTTTAATTAATACTTCCTTCTTAATTAAAATAATAAAGAGACTGCAATTTTAAAAGAATGGAAATATTATTCATTGAACAAAAGATAAAATAAGAATCACACACATATGCACGTACATATTAAACTGCATGCCATTGTTTTAGTATCACCACGATTCCTTCAAGGCACTCACGCACGTGTGAAAAACGAAAACAACTGATATTACCTATAACCCATAAAATAATCAATCATGCAACTTTTATATAAACCATTGTTCTTGTAACCATTAAAAATTTGTATTGGCTTAGTTGGGTATGTTAAGTAGACATTATTCCCGCATTTAATCATCCAAACACGTCATTAAAAAATTGATTGCATTGCAACGAGAGCATGGTTTATGTATATCACATATATACAACGTTGTTTTCAATTTCGCTCGTACACACAGACCCGTGATTTACTTTATTTGCTATTGTTTTGTGATTTATTGCAGCGCAACCGTGACAAGTATATAGTCAACAGTCGAGCTAATCGCTCATTGTTTTTTATATCCGCAGCGCGAGAAGCAGTGTTTGAACCATAGCTGAACTCATGTACACCTTGTATTATATTTTTGCATCACGCATATGGCCTGTTTAAGATTCAGTTACGTTATTGAGACCTGTTCACATAGGATAAAATTTTTAATTTAAATGCAATTTTTATTAATTGTTAATTGCGTTGTTACTGCTTACGCAGAAACTGAAAGTGTTCTTAAGTTTTTAATGATGTTTATTATAATTTTAAAAACATTAATGTATACTTGCTATACTTTATATTATGTTCTTGTAAAATGAATTAAATAAAAATATTATATATATTTTATATTCACCCACATTTGTTTTACGCTCATTAAGAAAAATATTTTAACATGCATTATACATTTTATGGAGCAATAATAAATAATAGATTATACAAACGTGATAATAAATCTGAACTAAGTTCTTTTCGTTCTATAGCATAAAATATATACACATCTCGAAGTTTTTAAAAGAAATATTAATTTATGTGTTGACTAGTTTTCAGAACTAAATTCTGACTAAAACCACTATTTTAAAATTGTTAATATATGTCTACCATATAGTATAGATCATAGATTCCCAAACTTATTTAACCCACTACCCCCATTTCAGCTATAAAAAATCACAAGGCTCCTCTGATTATTTACATTTTTAGTAGTGAATATTTTTTCTTATACATATCTATTGTTATATAATAATCCAGGGCTTCCTAACTACACCCAGAAACACCAGAGCTCCCTTTGATCCACCCAATACCACCAAGGGAGCTGAGGACCACAGTTTGGGAACCAGTGATGTGGATTATATTAAATATTGTTTAAGAATGTTATTTTACAATTTTCTATGTATTTTTTGCACCAAATATAGTGTAAAGTAAATAAAAACCAACGCAATAAATACTGTATTCAGCCTAAATAAAGTAAAACAGGCTAAATCTGCACCCTGGTTTTAACGAATAGTGGATCAAATTGCGTTAGAGATAGCTTCGTAACTCTCAATTTGTTGCTTGTCGCTTAGACGCGTGTATGTCTCTGCCTGTAGCTCACTTCACGTTATATGGTTGTCTTTATTATACGTTGGTATGTGTGAACCAATCTATATTCCCGCTATAATTAATATGTGGTTACGTGAAAAATAAATACACACGTATTTGGTTTCGTTTTATTTTTGCCTCAAGGAGTATTTGTATGTACCTACGTATATATATTTTTGTTTTAAATGTTATATTTGATTCGCAAAAAGGTTTACTTCTTTATTTATTAGTAGCTATAGTTCCCGGTCCGAGTGGATGTCGGAATGTCACCAAGTACTATAACAATAATATGTAAAATGAGAAAAAATCCGTTTGGATCACTTGCGAATGTTAAGACGTAATGACAAAAATATAAAACTACATATGTATAGAAGAATTGAATGCTTACAATTGATACCTCATTTGTCTTTTTAAAAAATTCAAAAAAATTTTATTTGTATAATTCAGGTCTAATTGGTTCACAATATAGATGCTATAATTATACCAAATCTCAGCTTCTTGGGTCAAATGGTTCAGTAGTTAGAAGGCGTGACAAACAGTGTTTATTCCTTTTTTCCGATGTCGGTACGAAATACAAAAAGTCAAATAAAAAATTTCACGATATTCTTTGATATCCCTCTGAGAGTCATCGATAGTTACATCTACTGAAGTATATAAATTTTAGGTGAATAACATTACATTTTAAGTACCGCTGAGAATGATTAGACCTATTTAATTACACACCGATATAAATACATAATCATAAATATAAACGCGTGACCATTGAACAAACGATATAGCATTAAGTATGCACAAACAAAACATATAACATTCTAATACACCGACTAAAAATCGAGTAACGCGTTCATACATATACATTACCAATATACATTACGTACAAATGAATAAACATATCTGATATACAGAACAATAGATGTGATTCGGATAAGGACACGTACACACATATGTGTAACGTATGAGGGTGGCCAATTAAGTTATGTACACATTTTATAATATCTGTAACTCATTAATGAATATTGGACATTATAAATAAACACCTTATTGTATTTAAAATTTCAATTTTTAATAACAGATTCTTAATTATAGAAAATTTTAATTTTAGTTTGATTGATCGAATCCAAGGTTCGACGTAAATGTGCATACTCGTTGTTCGTGAAATCGGGTATTAGTTTTCTAAAACAAAACAATTCGATAAATTTTTCATCCGCTACGAAACCATAATAAACCGATATCAAAAAATAACATTTTTCCAAGTTTTGGCTTTAAAAGGATGCAGGAATTTGAATTCAAGAGAATCTGGAACTCAAAATGAGTTGATTTTACGAAAAGCTGTCTGTCTGTCTGTCTCCTGAATCCTTGTCACACGCATAAATTAAAAACCACTGAACCGATATTAATGAAAGTTGGTTGGATGGTTGAATCTAGCTTGAGGACGGTCCCATTTCAAAATCATCAAAATCGTGTGTAAGGGGGAGGAGTGACATCCCAAAATATTTATTTTTTCAAGATATCTCAACGTGAAAATTTTATAGAATCTTTTTTTGTACAGCATTCAATATCCTACAACGTTTGTTGTAAAATATTCCCTTACAAAGATTTATCTCAATTTGCTTTAAAAATCGTGTTTTGTTTTTTAAATTGATATTTACTTTAAAAAATTTCGAACTAATATTTTTTAGTAAAATTGTATAAAAAATAAATGGTTAACAGATGCCAGGCAATTTATTTATCTGAACATTTTATCGGTTTTTATTTAAATTGTTCAAAAACGAATTACTTTTGGTGAATTTAGCACGAGGAAGCACTGTGCATTTATTTGGCAGATGTTTTTTTACAACTTTTGAAAATATGAAAAGATTAATATTAACAACTTAATTTTTTATCATAATGAGATTATAAGAAATAAAAAAATCGATGGAAGTAAAATCTATATCCACAACTTAATTGTCAACCTGTACATATCCAATTGCAAGTACGTATGTTACGTCTATAAGTAATTAGAATTAGATTACCGGTACAACTGACCAAACAGCGTTCCTTACTTGCAATTTCTTACTTCGCATTGACAGATTTCAACGGCTACTTACCTGTAAACAAGAAAAACAAATTAGCAATTAGCTGAGAAGAAAGGTGTTACAATACGACTGATTAATCAAAATGTTCACGTATATGGAAATTGATTAGAATGAATGCGCAGTTTGCAAAATGCATTTGTATGTAGTGTCTCGCAGACGGAATTTATTAAAACAGATAAGCTACAGTTACTAGATTATTTGTGAAGGCAGGTACATATGTGTAACGATATTGAAATTGAAAATAACTTATGTATATGGGCATTTAAAAATGCAGTTACGATAATAGTTCTACTACCTTCATAACGTAAAGAATAGTGATTTTTGTATGACGGATGTGTCTGTCAATAAAATTTTATTTTGTATAGATTTGATTTTTTTCACTTTAAATTACCTTCTTGCATTAATTACAAATGGGGGGAATAAAGTTTAAAAAAAAATTAGATACCCTACGGACGGATGGATAGACAACCACAGACATCTAGTGAATAGATTTTCCCTTTTTAACAGACCCTAAAAAAAGAGAAAGAGGCACGTAAAAAATTTGTTGTTGAAAAATTAATTTTAAATATGCTAGGGGGCTCCATATAAAAATTTGCCAGGGGCCCGGAATTTGTAGTTACGCCACAGTCTCCAGGTCTCCAGAGTTTACTATGATTTTTATTAAATTGCTTTTTGACGTGAATAACGTCTAGTGTGGACATTTCAAAAACTTGATGTAACGGGCTGAGATCAGTTTTCGCGCTAGCGTAAATTTACAATCAGTATATCTCTACACTCAGAGCAGCTATCACATTGGTTTTGGTCTCAAGTTATAGGTCTACGAGGTACAAGTACAAATCAAAACATTTAACGAGTCTTAATGAGTGAAAAAATTCATATAATAAATTTTTTTTTTATAATGTCGGCTAAAACACGCAGTTATCAGAAAAAAAATACCATTACCAGTAGCTTAGAAGGTTAGGAGGTACATAGTTTTATTCAAGCTCACTGTAAGAAATGTGCATCTCAACACAGTCACACCCATTTTTTGATATTGGAAATTATTTCTCCAAAGTATGTGTAATAAGAGTCAATATTCATGGTTAGGGGTTTTGAGTTAAATCAAAATTAGCATACGTTTGTGTGAATACCTAAGAGTAGAGATAATTTCATCAATGTTACAAACAAACAGTTTAGGCAGGAGATGAATTTATCTAAAAATAACTACACATCAACCATGTTTACATCAAAGATGAATAAAATTATAATTAATTTGCATAGCACCGCAAAAGCAATATTATAATAGTATAACATTCGGAAAACGCATAGAAATGGATGGGGTGCAACATTAAACATAGAATTATAAACATATTAATACAGATTCAATGGCAATTTTCAATCTCGTGTTAGAAACACAATTATTGTATGCACAGCTTATAGTCATTATTATTTGTGAAATTTATAACCAAATTGAACATTTAATTGTTTTGGAAATATGTTTGAAGCTTGTATCAATACAATAAGCCTATTGGCAAAAGAGTTAACTAACACTACTTGAATGAAATTAATATCAATACTGCTATTTGGGGCATTCATTATATGCCACAGCACGCACGTTGTATCACGTTAATAAATATGTTTTATTTCAAAATTTGCTATATATTACACGTTTTTCGATTTTTATTTTCAAATATACTAGATTTCATTTTTTTAAATAAAAACTGTTAAATATTGCCAATAATAAAATTTTAAATATATTACAAAATATAAGAAAACGAAAATACGACTAATATAAGAAAGTTATAAACCTAATTAATAGATATAAGAAACACATTTAATATTCCATAACTAAATTATTAATTTTAAAGTTTCTTTTAGGGCTTCAGACAAGTAAGTCTCGGATTTATAACAGCCAATCTCGTTTCGATCTCGGATTTTGCAACTGTCATGCTTCTCAAATTTTATCTCGTGGAAAATTTTAATTAAAATAACTATTTACATTTTTTCTCACAGTTATAATATATCATCAAAGTAAAATAATAATTATTGACAAATTGAGACTCTCGACAAGACTTATAAGTAAAAAAAAGTTAATATCCTCTCGAAAAAACTAACTATCGTCTTATTTAAATTGTAACCAGCTTCGTCTTAACGTGAATCCCTAGTTTCTTTCATCTATAAGCATTTCTGTGAGTTAAATAAAATATACGAAAATGATCTGTATTATATCAATAATTAGAAGAAAAAAAACATTATAGTGGTCGTTTTGAGTTTTGACTTGTGAATGGTTCATATTTGCATAGCATTTATAAAATAGTACGATCAGCAATAATTAATTGCCAATTATTATCAATACACATTACATGCGAGTAGCGTTTCGCACCAGGCAAGTAGTGTGGGTCAGTAAAAACGACACGATAGCCCATGTTTTGATCATGATTGATGTAATGCGAAATTTATTTGATGAGTGCAGCGTCAACACACGTCAATACATTCTGTACACAGCATATAACTGTACGAATCGTCAATTGTTTGGAATCATAACCGACTGAACACAAATTGCCGCCGCCCTTGTTCAAATACACGCATTGGCTGATCGACATATTTTTTGTTTATTTTTTTATGCGCGGATAAAGTTGAATTGATACGTGACAAAAGTTTGAATGCACTGTTTGAATTGTAATGTTGAACTAGGTGAAATTATTGCCGAAATAATCGCTTTGAAAAATATTTAATTAAAGGTATGATATGATGATATATCAAGTTCGATGGCTTTTCAATTAAAAATTATGTAGGTATTTGTCACGCAAATTTATGTATGCGCGTAAATTACGTTCTCAAATATTTTCTAACAAATAGATGGACAAAAACTACATTTTCTTTATCCCCATACATTAATATTTCATTCTCAACCATATCCAAATTTTATATCAATATTAATATATTTTAATATTTTATTATGTCGTTTTAGTGATCATATATTAAAAAAAAAACTGTCCGATTGTTTGGATTTGACACAAAAACTACTCAACTGTTCATAAGCTCATTCTCTATTGTTAGTTTAGGCTATATGATATAGTTGATATACAGTAGGCCCGTTTTAAGAAAAAATTACAATCGATGGTTTTTTTAAATAAAATATAGAGCAACCAGTTGTACGAGTTTTCACCGATTTTAAAAAACACGTGGGCGAATCAATGGGAAAATTCTTGTATTACATAAAAATATAGGTAACTGGTAACATAATGTATATATTGAAGTAAAACTGTATCGAAATAATTAGTTTACATACAGTTACGTTGTAATATGGCATATTAATCACAAATGCATGTATTTATTTAGTTATACATATTCATTAAAAGTTACCGAACGCCAGGTGAATATAGTTTACTGTATAGTTAATTAAAATATGTATATAATAACACATTACTATACATTAAATGGATAACGACACAAAATAAATAAATGTGACTCTTTATGAACCAATATTAAACATTATTTTATCTAATGACGATATGAATTATAATATAAATCACAAATTTGCAATTTTATATCGGATAAATCATTACTAATTCATAATGTTTTATAGTATTTACAGGATGAAATAATTTATGAATTTTATTAATAAAATGTTTTACATGGAATTGTGCGTAATCCATTTAAATTAAATATAATAGTACATACGTATTATATGTATTAAGAATATATAAGTAAATTTTTATCTCTAATTTATTTCAAAATAAATTATAATGTAACATTTATAAAATCCAAGTAAATTTAAAACGCTGAAGTAATTTTGTGTAATTTCATAATTCTGACATATCATAAACAAAGCACTTACTTGAAAATAATTTAACTAAAAAAGCATACTGTTCGTATACTGACAAAACCAATTTACAAAACGAGAATTTTAGCATCAATGCCATCAAAAGATTAAAACATATCCATTTCTCCCTTTGTCATGAACACAACCGGCAAAAATGATTCTCAAATCTCATTATTTTAATAAACATTGCCAAAAGCATCAACAAAACAAATTTTCTTTAAAAGCAGATCATACGCATCGCATTGAAGTTGGCAGCAAACGAATGGTGGTACAGTTGTTTGATGCGTATTCTCGTGTATTGCATCTGACACATAGACGATTTTCAAACAATACAAGACACTAGCTTTGTCCTGCCTCCACGCAAGCGTCCGTCAACTATCCTTCTTCGTCGGCAATAACAATCGTCGCTAGGGAGTTCAAATTTACCTAAACGGATTTTTTTAAATTTAGCGATCAAATTAGATGCACTCTAGTTTTTTCTTTGCCTTAAATAATCAATAACTACGAGGTTATAGGAATAAGGAGTTCATGTATAGAAGAGTACTTCTTTATCTAGCAAATGAGTTTCATGTTGTTTGGTAATGATTTAAATATTATAATAATATAATCAAATGGGAGGAGCCTACTATGTTTGTAATAAGCGAGTTTGAATGAAAACTGGTCGACAACTTCTGCATGCGACTCTACATTGGGTTTATATGCTTGTCTTTATTTAAACATGAGTTTAAAAAAGATAATGTATTCGTTGGTTCATATGTTATACCTATCTCTATCTTCACTTATGTGAACCAAATTTTACATATTACAGCAATACAGAATACGCAGTTCATATCTCTATATCTATTAGTTCAAGTATGTAAAAAAAGTTTGGAAAGAATGACTTTTTTTACAAAAACTATTAAATACTATATATAGGTACTCGTAAAACCTGTTGTATTTATCAAATATAACAAAAATGAAATACAAAAACGTAGTGGGTAACCAATTATATATATATCAAACAAATAAAATCAGAAGAAAAAGTTTGAATTTTTTATAATTATCTTAAGCTTTCTCCCTAATGCACCTTTAACATTAATATTAAATATTTAAATACAAAATATTAAACAAAAATTCCAAGACATATCAAAGAAAAAAATATACATCTCGATATTAAAATTTAAATAAAGAATGAACATATACAAACATATATATCATACATTTTCGTTTGTATACATATAACATATTGAATAATATAACATCAAATGCAATACACGAGCCCTTATGATTAGGGATTATTAAAACAACGCGAAGTTCAAAGCCGCCTAGATCGAACCCCGATCGCGATTGGTCTGATGAACACGTCAGCATTACAAAGAGGACCGTCTGCCTGCAGACATATCTGCGTTTTTTAACCTGTCATTAATAAATTGAGTCTCGGTTCAAGGGAGAGTACATACATGTTATAGGGGAAGCAACAACATTGCAGGTTGAGTTACAAAGCGATACACTTCAAAGTAACAGTTTTTGATTTCTGCGTTGGTTATTGCGTTTATTTTTTGTAAACGTAAATGAACTGTCATTCATCCACGTTGCATGTGGTTGTTGTGTTTAATTGTAAAGTAAATGTCATTTGGTGATTTGTTTCGAAATTACTGTTGGTGTAATTATTATATTTGCATTTATTTTGTGATATTTTAGTAGATGAAGGTTTGTAATTGTCAATTATTGGGGTTGAATTATATTTGATATATATATTCAGTTTGAAAATTATGTTAGTACTAGCGGTTAACCTTGTCAAAAATGACGTGAAATAATAATTATTATTAAACAAAATAATTACAACTATCAATATTAATATATAACAGGTGTGACCGAAGAAAGCTTTTAGAATAAATACAAACCATTTTTCGTTAGCTATTTTTACTTCCTCACAATATAGAAGCTTTTTGATCGTTTTAAAATGAGACAAAAAATTGTTCTCCGATTTTAAATTGAATCCTTGTCATACGCAAAACTCATAAACTACTGAACCGATAATAATGAAACTTGGTTGGATGGTTGGGTCTGTCTTGAGGACGGTCCCATTTCAAAATTATCAAAAGCGTGTCTAAGGGGAAGGTGTAACATCCCAAAATATTCATTATTTCAATATATCTCAAGAACGACAAATATTACGTGAACATTTTATAGAATCTTTTTTGCATTCAATTTTCTATAATATAGGTCGACAACGTATTTAAAGTGAAATTATCAAAAAAATAAAAAATATCTATGAAAAAATAACTCGTGTTTTGTTTTTTAAATTGATATTTACTTTAAAAAATTTCGAACTAATATTTTTTAAAGTAAAATTGTTTAAAAATGAAATGGTTAACCAATGCCAGGCAATTTATCTGAACACTTTATCGGTTTTTATTTAAATTGTTCAATAATTAACTTTATTTGGTGAATTTTAGGAAATGATTTTATGATTTAATAAAAAATATCAGTACACTATTTTACTGATAATATATATGTAAAAGGATGTATTTTTAAAGAATGTATTAAGTACACAACAATGTATGCATTTTATGTTAAATAAATGTTTAGTGAACAATCTTAATATATCTTTGAAAATGCATATCAAGTTACTATTAATACTTATGAATTAAATAACCCATATATCACGTTCTCTGTTTCACATAATCAATCGCCATAAAAGAAATAACCGCCAATTAATAACAGTATAATGCACAGTTTGATTATATTTATGTGTATATATAAAACTATTTACATATATTTGTTATAAAAAAGTTAATCATTTACCGGTCAGAAAACTTTTGAACAAAGAATAATTTAATTAATTTTATACATATTCTTTATTACAAGTAAAAATGTGTTTTAAAACAACAAAACCATATTTTACCAAAAATAAAAGAGTAAAATATATACCTCCTTATACATATAATACATGTAAATACATATATATGCACATTATAGATATGAAAAGAAAAAAGCTTTCAGGATAAAAAATATTATCGAGGGAATCGATACAAGCATCTCCGGCAATAAAAACAATATTACAGAATGATTCTGATAAATCACATTTCGCGGAATCACTCAAACAAATTCAGTGAAAAGACGTGATGAATGGTAAGTACACATACGAATAGCACGGTGTCAATGATAAATAGTGGAACAATATGCCCGAGCGCTGGGTAGCACGATTGATGGTCAACATTAGGCAGTCCAAGACATATCCAGCCCATTTGCGTACCGGTGTCCGTCTTTGTTTATGTCATACACTTTTTCCTCTGTTTCGGTGTTCATTTGTTGTATCCTTTCCCACGTATGTGAGTGATTCGATTTACTGTGATTCGGCCACTTGTTGTAATTAATATTGATTGTTTATGTATGGACCATATATGTACTGAATTTATAACAGTTTACCGTTATCAAGGAGTAGGTTGTTCATAAGCAATGAGGAACTGTAATTATCGAATTGTTTGAATCTTGATATAAGGTACTGGCACCAGTCTTGGAACTTACTCCAGTGTTGGAATTATATGTACTAAATTATACATTTAAACTAAAAATATACACCTTAACTACAATAAAATAATGTCACTCGACACGTGTTTCGACTTCATAAGAAGTCCCCATCAAGAGCCTTACAGTGGTTATTTTTAGTTTAAGTGACTAAGAGACCACGTTTTTTTTAAATAAATTAGAAATATTTGTTGATATTTCATTACTGCCATTACTGAATCATAATCCATAGACATTATTTGTAATTTTTGTTCTGATTAGGTTTTGATTAGTTATAATTACGATAATAATTAATCGTGTTTGTACTTAATTCAACTATATTTTTCAAAAATCCTAAACAATAATTCCATAGTCCACGCGAGCGAAGCTGCGCGGGCCCAGCTAGTAAAACATAAAGTCCAAAAATATGATAAGAGAATCGTACAAGCAAACATTATATCAGAACAATCATAGAGTTTCTTTCTTCGTCGAAGAAATCTGAAAGTTCGCAGCACTAAATATTCCCTGAAGAGCGATGGCTGCCGTACACACACGTCCCGTTTTTAAGCAATGCACAAGTTTTGAGTGATCGATGGACTCATCTTTGTCAAGCTGTCTCTCCGAGGGGACATTACATATTCCACCTCTGTTTGGAATTCATCTATCGTTTAGTAGCCCAACTTCAGAGTACTGTTGTTTTTCAACAACCTCTCACATCCTTGATTTTTTTTGTCTCTATCACTTCAACTCTACAAACTTATGTAGGTAATTTTGCTTTCCCGCAATATCAAAGATACGAAAAGCTGTGTGATCGTTTTAAAATGGAAAAAAATTGTTCTCTGATTCCAAAATTTTAAATTAATCTTTCCGTTTCTTTGTCTGTCTCCTGAATCCTTGTCACACGCATAACTCATGAACAACTATACTGATAACAATGAAACTTACTTGGATGGTTGAAAGAAGATAGTCCCATTTCAAAATCATCAAAATTGTGTGTAATGGGGAAGGGTGACATCCCAAATATTTTTTTTTTAATATCTCAAGAACGACACATGTTACGAGAAAATTTTATGGAATCTTTTTGTAGAGCATTAAATTTCCTATAATATAGGTCTAAAACGTTTATCCATAAAATATTCATTTCCAAAGATTTATCTTAATTAGCTTTAAAAAATCGTTATTTACAAAAAATTCGAACTAATATTTTTTAGTAACATTGTATAAATTTTTTAATAATTAAATACCTTTGGTGAATTTAGCACGAGGAAGCACTTTGCATTTACTTAGAAGATGTTATTTTACGTGTACTCATAAGCATTTCTTTTTATAGTTATTTTAAAATAGCCCTTCGGAAACTGAACAAATTAAACAGAAAAGTTGACTTCATTAATCAAGTATTGTGGTATAAAAATAATACCTTTATAATAGTATAAATTCTATTTTTGGTAATTTTTCAATCCTTGAATTTCTCTACTGCAGTAGAGGGGGATTCAAAATGTTCATATATTATTATCTGTTTAACCTGCTTCTCAACATATAGACAGAGTATAAAAATACATACATATGTAGGTAACTACTTGAAAATTTAAAATATCAAACTTATCTTAATGCAATACAAACATTTCTCATTTAATGTATACCTTAAGTACCCCTTTATTCCAGAACACAAAAGATGAGGCATTTTTATACACAAACATCAAGAGAGCTAGGTAGTTGGTGGGGGCGGTGATTGATGGACCTCTTCAACGCCTGCTTGACGTGATGTCTGCAGATGGACACTATTAATTCAAATGGGAACTTCTCGCGACAGTTGGGTAGTGCTTCTGTCACTGAAGGGTTTGTCCATTCAAGGCCTCAATCAGGAAACTGTTCATCTGTCTACAGTGACCTTTCATATTTTTTGTCGCGTATGCTTTATTTGAGTGCTTCAACGTTTGTTAGTAATTTAAAATTGTATGTTGTGTAATCAAAGAAAAAATCGCCCCAGCTACAAGAAAAAAAGAGTAATTTTTTTAAATGCTTGGAACTTATAATTCTATGTCATGATATGTTAATTAAAATTTTATATTTGCTTTTAATTTCTGTTTATCTGTATTTGCGATATATATAACCCAAGCGGTATTTAACATGATGTGGTAATTATCTAAAATTAGTTTACTGTTGATTTTAGTTGATTAAATAAACAAAATTACAACCACCAAAACAGGTCTAATTGTAAGTTACCGTGAGCTATTAAGAGGCCTTGTCCACTTATTTATTCCATTAAGATATTTGCTATAATGTTGTATCAACTACCCGCCAAAACGTAGACCTCACAAGACGGGTTCTAACTTGATTATAATTAACACCCGTGTCGTAAAAAAGTTGTCTCCGTTACAGTGGAACACGGTGCGCCTAAATAACAGAAACAGAACCAGCATTCAATCAACATGCCGCATAAATCTGTCTTACTCTACTACGGCATCGAATTCCTCACCGGCAACGTCGCTAATGAGTAGTGTGAACAAACCCAATATCTTAATGCGCGATCTCTGTCTTACCAACGAAAGTAAGCGGATGTGCGAAGGAAAGGTCGGAGGAATCAAGTTGAAATCTGATTGGATACAACGGGGGAAACTGGACGTCATAAATTTCAACTGATGTTTGATTGTCACGATATTGTAATATTTATTTCCTTCGCCATTTCATTGTTTATAAATTCTAATAAATTTACCATTTTATGGATTGATAAATGCTGTCATCCATTGTGTAATCAATAAACACGGAATTTCTATTAATAGTCATTGAAAGAACTATTAGTTTCATCAAAGACATTCGATGAAACGGACTTAATCCATTATTGATTCGACGTGGTTTTAATATTAAGATTCCAGCTCTTGATAAATTTATTTATTATGATAAACAAAGAAATATCAATTAAACGAAAGACAGAATTTTATAGCCATTTACTGCTTTTTGATTTTTATATATTCATTAGCATTATACATAATATATTTTAATGAATATTTCGTAATTACCATTGTGTCTTAATTAAGGGGTAGGTAACATATAATTATCACAAATGATGCTTTTTTAGTTTTTTTTTAAGAATAATACAAAAAACAACAAATGAAAGTTCGAGGGTTTATTTAAACATACAAAAAAAATTTTTTAATGAAATATAAAACAAAATGGTGACTTTAGCGTTGCTACACTGATAATGAATGCATCTTTTCTGTTATGTGCTCCATGTGGAAAACAGAACTTCCATGGATCACCATCCAGAACAAAAAAAATCTCGTTATTTGCATGAGTTTTCCCATCAAAGTACACAGGATCATTAAAAAATATCGATTTTTACAAATTTTGTATCATTTTGAACAAAAAAAAGTGCATTTTTTACGAAACAAAACTACCGTAAATTGTTTATAGAAACCGCAAATGTTAACCAATCATAAAAATCTTGTGTACTTGGATGTAAAATCTATCTAAGAAGTTACAGTTAAAATTTCAAGTTGATCGGATGGAAAATGGCTAAGATACGTTTTCCGCAGTTTTTAAAAACGTAATTTCGATAAAAAATGAGTTCAAAGTTTGAAAACTATTTTCGGTTACTTATTTTACTTCTGTTTTGGCTTAAGACTGAGACGGTAGCCCTTTATATTACCATATATTCATTATCACTCATTTTTTACCTCTTTCACCATCTAGGTTGTTTCGTTCGTTCAGAGACACTTTGGAAAGTGAGCTCTCAAAATAAAAAAATAAAAATCGTTTATAATTTCTTTTGTCAAAAATGAGTTAATACATTAGATGAAGGTCTAAATATAACTATACAAATGAATACACTTTAAATTAAAACCACAAATAATTTTCACAAACAAATCACAATCACAATTACAATAACAAAAACCACCATGTGCAGCCTTAAAAACATCAAAAACCTCCTCGACATCTATTAAATGTAAAATAAAGTGATCTGACATTGCCTGTCATTAGTCTTTGCAAAAAAAACTCGTACATTATTACATTTTATTAGACAAACAAATTACATTTATAATGACAAAACTTGAAAGCGGAGGAAAAAAATTGTAACCGGTCCTGCACGCACATAAAGCTGAGAAACGACGGGTGTGTGTGACTGGTGACGGACAGACAGACGGACGAGTGGGTGAGAGCGGGGGGTTACGAATACGCCAAAGGAGTTACGAGGAAGGGGGGGTCTTAAAACCGTCACACCTAATGGCAGATATCCATCACAGCATTCAATCAACATCATAGCAGGCCATTCGCTACTGCGGTGCGTGCGTGAGATAGAGTGTCCTGGCAATGAGCGATGTGGAGAGAGACAGACGTACGAGTGAGTGAATGAGTGACAAATAGCGCTCACTTAACCGCCACCCTCTGGTGCTCGTGTAGCCGGCAGGCTTTTTTCTCAAAGTTTTTTTGAATGCCGTAGATTTCCACTGTCTTGTTAAGACGTCGTTAATAATTTCTAATAATTAGATTGTTTAGTTTTTTTCTTCGTTCTGCTTTATTTGGATTGCGTTGTTATTTATAAGTTTGTTTTATTATGTATCACGTGAGGTTGAAAAATATTCACGCTAGATTTTTATTGATTGTTTTTCTTTCTTAGTGTTTCCATATTATAAGTTCATTCAAAAAACCTTTTAAGTTATTTAGCCATATGATTTTGAAAGTCGCATCTTTGCCCATTATTACTCCATTGAACTTTAAAGAACATAACTAACAGAATACTAAGGCTTACTTTTGTTAAAATCTTTTACATATAAGATAATTCACACAGAATTCTTGTAAAAATCATATTATAATGTTTTTTTAGCTTGTATATTGTTTGAGAAGTAACGAACCGATTTTGATAAAATTTTCACTGTTGTTAGAAATCCAGTACAGAATTAGTTTTTTTGTTTATAAGATTGGCTGGCTTTAACACCCTTTATATACCACCAATAGTTTAGTTAGTTATATGATAATTGATTTACGGCAAGCTCATTTTAAGAAAAATTTACAATTTACAAAAATAATGGTGGTAGAATGAAGAAGTAATGATATATACGTGGGAAAAGCCAAGAAGAAAGTCTAGTATACCATAAAATTGGCAAGAAATGCATTATGTTATTTAGTTAATTTTCTTACATATCAAAGCATAATAATTTAAAAAAAATAGAACAGTTAACTAATTCAAGCGTGTCTGGATTTCTATGACACACACATATATATGTGTATTTGTGTTGGTAGACGTATGTGTGTATTGTGTCAAAGGAGAGACCGTTGTCGGGCCACGGAGGTATGCGGGGCTCCCAATGCATCACTCGGTTGACACTTGGTGCCCCATATATCACGGGGCTCAGCTTGGCCCGCGTCTCTACCCCACACACCCCCGCCGCAACTTTATTTGCATACAACACTGCCAAGTCGGTCTGTGTGTACGTATTATATATGTCTGAGTATTTAGCAATCCCTTTATAACGGGTGATTCTTTAAAAAACCTTATATAAGTACCTACAAAATTTGGAAGCAAATGAAATTCTAATATTTATAAAGAAATATTTTATAATAACCATACCTTTGCCTATTTAATAATAAGAGTAATTTTTTATTTCAATAATTATTAATTTTAAATCTATCTCAGTTAACCCTTGACTGATATCGTAGGGGCCGGCCCCCACAGGTTATGTTTTGATGTTTTTCTAAAAATCGAAGCATCGTGCGCACCTGCCATTTTATGTAATATCATTATGTCACTTTTCGGTCTATGGGAGGGGGCCCAAAAAATGTTTGACAGTTTTCGTTATAATTTTCAGTGAAAGTACTAATTAAAAGCTACATTCTCGAATTTTTCAGATTTTTTATATTGTTAGTTTAGAAAATAGAGGGGAGGGACGCTCTGATAACGACTTTGAACGCAAATATATCGGGACTGAAGGGTTGAAATCAAAAGGTCATATAATATCTAAAGACATCCTATTTAATGGATTAAGTGAATTTTTTTTTAATATTCTTTTCAGTCTATGGAAAGGGGGGTTTAAAAAATTATTTTTTTCAAAAATCTTATCATTTGTGTTTTTATATTAACAGTCTTCGTCCGTATACCAAATTTCATCTTAATCGGTTTAAAATTTTTCATGACGGACGGACATGGTGAAACTATCTACAAGGTTTCCTAAACCTAAAAATGTTTGCAATTCTTTGATATAAATGATATAAAGATATTTACCATCTCATCCAAGGTTTAAAATATGGCAACCAAATATCGTGAATTTTTATTAACCTTTTGAATATGTATTTTCGAATCACTCTATAGACAAGTAACGTTCCTCTCCGTGTGACGGGTATGTGAGGGTGTGTTGTGTTTTTTTCTCTCTGTGCTCACAGTGAGATTTATTGCAAGCCTAATGCAGGGCTACCGCTCTCCTAATGTTGTCGCTGAGTTGGCACAACTATACCATCGCAAGAGCTCTTTGAGTCCGCTCCAATATTGCACTACATGAATTTATATGTGCGGAACTAAATTTTTATTTAAAGTTTCTTAAAAGTTTTAAGTGCTATATGTTATGTATTTAAAGTGACCAGACGTACTGATTTAAAACGTGTAACGAATTTTGTACTGTTATCGAGAGCAAAAGCTAAGTTAACTTTAACTGCGAGGTATTAATTATAAATGACAACCTACTGACAGTTTTAAGAATGCTATCTTTTATATGAATGACCTTGAAGCATGCGCGTTAATAGTAGAAATCAGCAATTTAATAGCAGTAATGAGTAATGACAATAAGTGTATCTCATAAAAAGCATAGTAGGTATGTACATTATTACACAATTATTATAACTGCTCTAAAATCCTGAACAAATTTGTAACGATTTAACACCTTGCAGATAACTTTTGCTCTAAAGCAAATTCTTTATAAATCAATTCTAAATATAGTATAATAAGAACAAATTATTGGTACCATTTTCTTATATTTATTATTTCAACATTCTATAGGTATAGGCTAACTGTGTAAGTGTAGGTAAGGGTAATTTTTTAAAAATATTTACTGATTCTCATTAAGAAAATCTGATCACTTTAATCATCGCTAATTCAAGATTATAACTCAAATCTATAAATATACTGATTTAAAAATAATATTTACCAATAAATGTTCTTCAATCATTTTGTTCAAAACATCAGCTCTACTTACCTGAAAGAAAAATAATACAAATTAAAAAATAAAAATAAATGTATACGATTATTAAAAAAGATCCTATTGGTACTATGGCACTTTATTATACGTAATAAAACATGTATCTACTACATTAAGAAATCTTTTTGGCTAATTGATAAAATATAAAAATATGAATTTTCTAGAACTTTTTACTTTCTTATACCTACACGGAGAGAAAAATCTTAGAAAAATTACTGTGCTCTGCACTATAAACGATGTGCGAAAGTCGAATATGGTCAATTTTATACGGTAAAATAAGAAAAATTAAAATTCATAATATAAAAAGTAAAGGACACAATAGTATTTTTTAAAATACAGGCCAGCGAAATTTATAAAACAGCACAGTAAAAAGTTCCTATCTCGACAAATTTGTATTTTTTAATTGTTTTTCTTAAAAAAAATGCTATTTAAGTTGATGTAAATTATTAGGCGGTCTGATAAATTTTACAATACTGACTTATAAAATTCAATGATATTTCAAAGATATCTGGCAAAAGCAGAAAGAAAGAAAAAGACAGAAGATACCAATTATGTTGAAAACACAAAAACTAAAAATGTGATATCTCATTAACTGTTTATCGTGGAGATGTATGTATGGTTTTATTTTGTTTGTAAAACGATTCTCTAAAAATCATACGCATCATGTCTAGATCTCAGATTTATGGTTTTCGATATATCTTAATAGAAAGTTAGGATATAAAGCAAATTTTACTATCAGCTTAAACAAGGTAGTAAGGTTCGAGTACAGTCGGCTATTTTCGATCTTCCGACGGCCTATAAGCTGACAGTTACATACATATTTAGAAAGTATATTTGTTTTAAAAGTACATATTGTAATTGTGTAGTGTTTTCTATTTTAAAGATATTTTTCTATGTTATCGTGATTTTAAAGTATTATATTTTAATTTATATTCAAAATTGTTTTTAGTGTGAATAATATTTAAAGCGGGACGTGTAGCATATTTAGATTTAAAATGGCTATGATTGTTTTTATTTTATTAAAATTATTGTTTTGTGCGAATTTTAAATGAAAGTGGGTGATAAATGTTTTACAATAATGTTTTGTTCGGTTTTAATGTGTTATTTTTAGAAGTTTTATTTGTAAAATAAGTTTTGACAGATATAGGTTAGTTTAGATTTTAGATATTGAAAATACGTTATTTTATATTTAATTTGTTCTGTGAATCGGTCTCTTTATGCACATGTATTGGTTGTCATATCTTTATGTAAATTGTTCTACAACTATATTTGTAAACTATTATTAGTTGTAAAATTCAAAACAATGTATATTATATAAATAAATCGATAACTTTCTTAAAATAAAATTGCTTTTTATTGTTTTTACCTTTCTGTTTGAAAAAAAAAATAATAAGCTATAGAAATTTTACTGAATCGGTAAGGCCGGTAAGGCAGTTTTCTGATACAGCGTTCCAAATATTACCATGCTAGCACCGTAATTTCTACCGTGATAAAAAAGCAATTTATATAATGTAAGCACTGATAATTTTTATATGGACGTATAAATATTTTTTACTTGTATCGTCGATTGCGCACGCATTATAAGAGAGCACAGTAATTTTTCTAAGATTTTCTGTATAAAAATTATCATGACTTTTCTCTCTGTGTATGTATATTAAATATACAGTAGACGCTGGGCGAGTCCATGGAATGGATTTTATAAGTTTATGCTAATCAAAACGATATTTATATGATATTAATATAAATTTTATAATATGAAATAACACCTGAAAAGGAACTAATTTTTTATTAACTTCACTATGGAAAGGGAGAATTTTTCACAATTATTATTAGAATTGTTCTTGAAGGTTATTTAATCTAAGTTATTAAGACAGGTAATTCTGCAAAAACTCTTACGACAAATCATAGAACGGTGAAATTTTATATTAATTTTTTTTTTATAGGAAAAAACCCTATTATTTTTTAAAACGATTTTTTGAATTATTTTAAAACAGTGCAAATTAGAGAAAAATGGTTAAGTTCAAAATTGTAGGTAATAGGTATTATTGAACTGACAGAATAGAAAATATTTTATTGTGAAAATATTTTTTCCATTATAACTGAATATAATCATTTTACAATTATAATTTCCAAAAACAGTAAATATTGAAAGTATAATACGATGTACCTATATATATTTTATGAATTAAAATACATACGTAGGTAGAAGGTATGTAAAATCAAAAACAGAAACTATTTATATGTACCTTATTTACATATTATTATTATATTAATTCACTACTATTCAAACTTCACAATCAGAACTATCTTGTTGTGTTTTCAATTATACATTATTCTTTGTAAAATAATGTAATTTCTTTGGTTATTTGATTTTCTTTATAGTTTCTCATCCCGGAGCGACAAAGCAGATGAAAGAATACCTGAATGACGACGAAATTAATATCGCTTTGCATGTTTATTAAATGCAAACATCTCATTCAGATATTGTTTATTTTTTTGCATTCTCAAACGAAGGAAATCAAAGATGCAATCATTGATTTTTATTAAGGATAAATATTAATAAGTATACACGGTCAGTCGTATCAAATGGAACAAACTTGAACATTGTATCGAGAAAAATATTTCAAGAAAAATAGTTTATATATCCCAAAAGATTTATCCTAAATTTTTTTTATTTAATATTAAAGAACTCATTGTGATAAAATTTGTGTTTGTCATGACCTGAAACGGAAAGATCGAGTGAATTTTTTTTAAACGATCGCAAAGCTTCTAGTATTTTTGATAATAAAACAGCTCATAACAAAAATACAACGCACTTTATTCATTATTAAATAAAAATCACAATAGCCATGAAAAAAATTTAATAAAGTCGATGAGTCAAAACTAACAATCACTCGAGTGCAATATTAAATTCAAGTGAAGTAAGCTATAGAAAAAAAATAGTTGATGTTTTTTTAAATACATTTTTGATGAGATAGTAGCGTTAGCAAATGTTTAGTCATTACAATTCTTGTAAAAGGTAAAAGTAAAAGCTTTTACTAGTGGCGAAAACTTTACTTATGCTAAATTGTAAAAGCAAATGCTAAATTTGTATTATGTACATCACCCAATATTGAATTATTAAGAGTAGAGTTTCTATAAATAGATACTGAAAATTTTACAAAAAACTTTTGATTGTTCATCTGTATATTGTATATTATATAAATTAATATATGTTTATCTATTAATATACGATATTATTATGTATATAATATGTATATGACATCTTATTATCTTATAATTTTCATAAAATATTGCTAGTTAAATATAATAAAATTGGAATGATATTGATGAAACAATTTTAAATAGTTCTTCTGACGCATATACGTTCCATAATTTCAACACCACACTCAACATTAATCAAGAACAATCAAACCAGTAATCAAAATCAAAAAAATAATCAACAATAATAACTGGCCGTTCCTACATCTTCATGTGCAACGAAAGTAGTACCTTGTATGTAGTTATCGATTCAGTCCAGCAGCGTATCTCGGGGTCCATCATTGATTATCTGTAGCACGGACTGACACCTGACAGACATGCTGGACAGACATACGGACACTTCACGGACGTTAGCGTCGACACGTGACACGCGTACATACGTTCATATTTGTGTGTGTGTGTGTGTGTGTATGTATATATTTGTGGATGTGTGTGTACGTCGCAAAACAGAAGGATGTTTATGATTGGTTGATCGCGAGAACACATGTGGATGTGTGTCGTATATGTACATATGTATGTGTCTGTCTGCCGATATGATATGTTCTATCAAATCAATCATAAGAAAAAAATATATCTGCCTTGGGAACTACGGGACTTTCTTATACGTAATCCTAACAGTGAATAGTGTACGTGATTCTTATTTTATTAAGACATTTTAGACAAACTAATAAAATAGAATAAAATGAATGGGACATAAACTATAGATAATATTATTCTTTACATTATATATCAAATTAATTTTTTTGAATGTAATAACTGAAAACGGATGTTTACTCTTGTCAATTTCTGAATTTTCGAATTATTTTTGAAATAAGAAAAAAATGTTTTAAATAAAAAATGTCGAGTATGTTATTATCTATAATTTATTCCCCATACATTGTTTCCCAACATTTATGATTTAGCCAGAAATAATTTTTTTATGTAATTATTTAGACTCACCCACACTGTTCACTCTAAGTATTACGTATAAGAAAGTCCCATGGTTATGGCAAACACACACACTGTTCAATCTCTGTAATATAAGAAAATCCCATGACACTCATGACAGATATTTCTCCTCTGTTATGAACCATTTGAATTATAATACATTTTTTTTTAACGAAAAAATGAATAGAACATAAATTATAGATATTGATATTACCTACAATTTTTAACATGACCATTTTTCTCTATTTCGCACTGAACACTAAAAAATAGAACAGTTATTATCAGCATGAATGAAAATCCTTTTCACTTGAGGAAATTCAAAATAAAATATATTCTTAATTCGCAAATGACCTTTATCTAAGAAAATGCGACAAATACGACTGGTGTAGGCTGTGGAGGAGAGACGGGAAGGTAAAGCTAGTGTCACTCACAATAGGTAAACAGATTGGAGATAGTTTGTATAGAAGTTGTATTTTAATTTACTGTCATTCATAAATGTTTCAATAAAATGAAATGTTGTGGCAGGTATGTATTGATCGTTTCCTTAACATAGAAATTATATTTATATCATTTCAGCTATACATTTAGTATTGACAGACTTCGAATAGAAGTTGAATAACGATATTTTTTTATAGAAAAAAATAAACACAAATATAAATAAACGTAAACATTGTTTTATAAAATACAATATATAATTGATATTTTACAGTATCAAAAGACCTTTCCTACAACTGAATAAAAAATTTGTGATCTACAAACTTAAACAGCAATGATGATAGCTAATGAATTTACATTAATTTTGTTACACAAGCTAAGTAAAAAGCACATTTGCATTGCCTCAGATTTACTCTTTAATATGAACACCAGAACACGTACTGTCGATATTTTTATATGTATAATAAATTACTGGTCAAATCACCTCGCTTACATTAGCTTCCAATTACATACATCCTTAAATCAACCTATAAATCCAGGAAACACAACTTTTAGCCAAAAATTAACAGCGTAATTAAATTAACTTATAATGTAACTACAAAAGTAACATAACTTTTTGTAGATTAAATTTTCATTATTTTAGAATACGTTACAATAAATAAATCTTATGAATGTGTTGATAAAAACGTCAATCATCTCATCTGGTTGTTTTATATAACTAATCTAACCAAATACTATGTGGCTCATCTATTTCGTTATATATTATAATGCTCAACATCTCTCTGTCTGTCCATTAGTGCGCTTATCACTCGAGAACCACTTATCCGATTTACGTGTTTTTTTTTTTAATTCTTTGCCCAGGTTTTAGTATGCATTTTTTTAATTTGTTACGTTAGGCAACATAAGAAATAAGCAGTGACGATAATAGTAAATCAAGTCAGAAAAAAGTTTACGTGCTCTTTTTGTAATACACTGCCGTTAAATATTGAACAAAATAATGTAGTAAAGAATTGAGTAGAATAAAAAGATCTAAAATACCTAATTCAACAATATTTTTAAAAAATCCTAAACAATAATTTCGTAGTCCACGCGAGCGAAGCCGCGGGCACAACTAGTATGTAGATATAAACGAAATTAAGTGAGTGATGGACTACAGCCGATAGTGCACTTGGTCGCGACATCTTGATAGTGGCGCCTGAAAAACAGGATGTGTAAATCAGAAAACACCGGCAGTCACCGCGTTAATTGGTTTATGTGTGGACCCGTCTATAAATATCATATTCAAACGTTACATCACTCGGACTGAAGAAATCATTATTGACGGATGGACCGTTTTATCTAACAAATGTTTCCTAAATACGTCACTTGTGTAATTTCATGAAAATAAGAGAATATTATGTTGTTATATAATTAATTTATAAGCGTCATAATTCTAATAGAATGGAATTGAAAGATTAAGGTATTCTTTATTAATTTTCAAAGATTGTACGTTCGTGGAAAGACGAATGCATTTATCTTTAGAATTTTGGAAGGTCATTTCATCATTAGTTTAATTATAAATTTCTTGAAAGATTTAGTAAACATATTTCAATTTAGAAAAATTATTTTATAAAATATTCTTGAATAAATTAGTATAATAATTTTAATAGTAGATACCAAACAAAATGCTTAAAATTAAGTAAAAGTTAAATAGTAATAAATTCAAAAAAAATCATGTACTAAGGACGTCATTTTTTATGAAAATGTTCGCTAATAACATACAATTATTTAATAAGGCATTATTAAGTATGCCATCCAAGTATAAAATATAAAGATAATAAAAACAAATGACTTAATTAAAAATAAAAAAATTCAAATTTATTTCGGATAGCAAGACGTTTAGAGATAATCAGTATTCTACTGTATATTTTAAGGAAATTGGTCAACTTTTACATGATTTCTCTCAATACAAACAAAAAGCCTGTCAACTATTAATAAGTTATTATGTTACTTTCAATATCGAATGATCAAAGTTAATAAATCTTAGCAGATGTGTTTCTTTTTCCTTTTCAATTTAGTTTTTGTAAATACGTATACAGGGTGGGGCAATAGTGCGTGGAAGTTCGATAACTCGTACACCATAATAGATAAAAAAATCTTTCTAATGCAGATGTAAACTGTGGGTAAATCGGCATACATAGAAATTATATTAAAATATACAGGATGTTACAAAAAAGTGTGGCACGCTTAAGGTATTTCTTTTTAAATGGAATGCCCTCAATATTTTTGCATATTTAACACTTCTCTTGATATGTTTATTCACATCGAAAATATAAGTTCGGTTTAGACGTAATAATACTTTTTCAAAAAATTGATTTTTACATTACTCCACTTAACAGTTCACCACGTCCTCGACCACAGCATTGAAAATGAAATTAAATATGGACCTTATTGCAGGAGGTTGTAGGGTGCTCTTGTTTAAATATCGTAGAGCCACCATGTACAGAATGTTCAAAATTAATTTTCAAATTTATTCAATCAAAGTTATTCTTCTAAAGTTTTTCAAATGGAACACCTATATATTTTTTAAAGATGTTATGTAGAATTAAATAACGAACATTTTTGTATGTATATCCTTATGGCTATTTGTAACAATTTTTGATTTATTGAGCAAAAAGTACAAATTGCAACAATATTTATTTTTAAAAAATTAAGGGTTTTTCAAATAAAACAAAACACCATGTACAGAGTGTTCATGTTGGCAATAAAAACAACATTTTATGTTTCTGTCTCAATATCACACAGTGAATTTATTTGGTTGTAAATTATTTTGGTTGTTTCTGTCCGATAAAACAATAAAGCATCTGTTTGCTAGCTGAGAGAAATATTTATATATTTGAAAATTGATTAATTATAAATGATATTCTTAAATGAACTCGAACGTGGGTAAACAGTAAATGTATGTAGGCAATAGTGAAATGTACATAGAGTTTCGAAAAGAGAACATACATATATTATGCATACAACATTTTATTGATTAGCGACGTAAAAGAAAAACGTAAACCATAATTCATTTTTATAACTAAGAACGGACGTAGTGTAATAGCGGTATTTAGCAAAAGGTGTTCTCTACATCCAATACAATAACGACTCCACTGGTGTGAAAAGATCAACGAAATGATAGGAAGTGTATTATAGTGTACACCTATTATGCGTTTATGAGAACGTTAGCGAGTCGTTGGGGTTATATGGCTCGGTTTTACAGCATGTCCGTTGACGCATGTCGGTGTGAAACTATGTGTCATGCACGTAGCAGATGTGCTGTATTCTTGAATCTTTACTGGTACGATTTATTGATAAGAATCGAAGAATTAAGTTCAGTGTCATGAACTTTCAACGCTGTAATTCGAACGTAGACAGCATTATTATAGTTTATTTCGATTAAAGTTTTTAAATAATAGTGTGTGTACATGATATTAACTATGCCAGTTTTTTGTTTGATATTTTATTAAAGATTGGAAAAAATCAACAGTGAATTTCGTGTTTAAACATTTCATCGATGATTATATCAGTTTAGGAAGTAGTTTTAAAATCAAATTGATGTACTTATTTTGTTAACGACTTAAGGGGTTACATCTAATCGTCATTTCAAAAAATGATATTTTTTAGGATTTTTTTTATAGTGACTTTAGCGTTGCTACACTGAGCATCTTTTTTGTTATGTGCTCCACTGCGAAAAACAGAACTTCCATTAAAAAATATCGATTTTTGCAAATTTTGTATCATTTTAAACAAAAAATCGCGTTTTTGATGAAAAAAACGACCTTGAATTGTTTATAAAAACCATAATAGTTAACCAATCGTAAAAATACCTGGATGTTAAATCTATCTAACAATAAGTAACAGTTAAAATTTTAAGTTGATCAGATAGAAAATGGGCAAGATACCTTTCCGCAATTTTTAAAAACGTGGTTTCGATAAAAATGAGTTTAAATTTTGAAAACTGCTTTACTACATATGCAAATGTCGACGTTGGTTCCGACTTTTTTCGAAACTATGTCGGTTTTGCGGTTTTCAGTTGCATATTTACTTCTGTTTTGGCTTACTACATTTACATTACTATATACTCATTATCACTAATTTTTCACCATTTTCGTTAATTCGGAGACACTTTGGAAAGTGAGCTCTAAAAATTTAAACAAAACTCGCTGATAATTCCTTTTGAATATCATTTTTAAGATGTTTTTACATTATTAAAGCCAATAAAAAAATTATCAAAAATTAGTAAATAAATTAGATGTAACCCCTTAAGTCGAGTTTAGTGTGTAAAAATATTTCCAGTATACAGTATTTCTACACCAATCGAATTACAAAAATATTAATGAGTTGTATTAATAGCAAATTATATTTATCCGCATGCAAAGCTCCACACGTGTCAGAGCGTAAGTTTCTTTCAAATATCGTCGCGTATTTATCTATCGAACGTTTGATTTATGTATTGATATTGTGTTCTACAAAGGGGTTGGTGTTCTAATGCTCCGCCAGGAGGCAGCACAAAAGCCATACATCCATCAACGTGCAATTCTACGATTTATATTTCGTACTACTACATCGGCTGACAAAAACGCAACTGTGAAATATTGAATATTTATTGTGCATGAAAACTGATCTCATGTCAAAATTAATGTTCCTCAATTACGCTGACCTTTTATGCAACCGTTTGTGACAAATGTGCAACGTGCAGCTGTTAGAAAACATTGGCAGCGTGTGTGCTAATAATTTATATTTAATGTTCAGGTTATATTTAAATTTTTAATTAACATTTTACTACATATAATACATCATACATTATTTGAAGACAAGAGACACATCTCGATCTCGTCTCATCACGAAAGTGAAATTTGGTATTTATCATACATTTAAATTAAAAGAATGGAGTAGATAATATTATACAAGACGAGAAAGAGGAACATTACACAATAAAAATGTAACATATATTAAACAAAAATAATGTTTCCTCTAATCACAAAATTATGTATTAAAAACAATTTTTATATTAAATAAGGATTTTGAAATAATTTTAAACAACTGCATATATGCTTTAAAAAAACATCTGCCAAGTAAATGCACAGTATGTCCTCGTGCTAAATTCATCAAAGGTAGTTAATTATTGAACAATTTAAATAAAAACCAATAAAGTATTCAGATGAACTGCCTGCCATAGGTTAACCATTTAATTTTCATACAATCTTATTAAAAAAATTTAATTCGGCATTTTTCTTAATACGCTCCTGGTTATTAAAATTTTCACGTAACATGTGCCTTTTTTGAGATATCTTACACATATTTTACACACGGATCGTCCTCAAACCGGACCCAACCAACCAACCAACCAAGTTTCATTAATGTGTGTGACAAGGATTTAGGGGACAGACAGATATGAAACAAAAAGTGTTTGTCTTGACCTGAAACGAAAAGATTTGTTTATAGGAGAGTTATAAAAAGTTATAAAAAAAAACAAGCTTGCAACTAAAAAACTAATTTGTTTATAGGAGAATTATAAAAACTGATATCATCATTAAGGTTTGTTAAAGCAACCTGAAAATATGAATCTCCTAATAAGTGATGTGTCACCCCTACAGATTTCCCTGTTAGTCAATGTCAAAACGTGTGAATTAAATTTTTATTCTTTGCACAAACTTTCTGTATAGCTCAGATATTAATTAACCACAATAAAACAATGTTACTCGACACGTGTTTCGACTTCACAAGAAGTCCTCATCAGAAACCTAACAGTTCCAGACTGTTTTATTGTGGTTAAGGTATATATTTTTAGTTTAAGTGACTAAGAAACCACAGTTTATCCGTTTTTCCAGTAGTTCATACATTTAATCAAATTGAAATTAAAATTATATACTCTCAAATTGAAATGAAAATGTTCCACTGTATATACACATTTGAATAATTCAAAAATAAGGACAGAGATGTAACAACGGAAGGATAAATAAATAATCGGCGCTAATACAATAGTTTGACACTCTTTTCGGCAGCGAGAGTTGTTCATCCTCGATCAACATCTTCACCCGCTAGCAAGGGTACGTCACTCAGCAGTCAATCAATTTAAGCTTCGTCAGGTTTAACTACATCATTTATGTCTTGTATTTACTCTTTGTGTTCACGTTTTATTTACTTTTCTTGTGTATGTAGTTTTTTCTGGGGATTTTGCAACGAATATGTTTCGTATTTTACTGTTATGTCGAATATAAAAGTTTTTATTTTATTTTTTTATTTTCATGAAGCATTGGTGTTAAATATATATTTAACTGAATGTATAGGTATGAAAGAAAAAACGATAGTAGAGTATAGTATAAAGATTTGATTAGATATATGAAAAATTATTCTGATCAATAAATGCTAATTATGTTATATTTTGACTTGCAAATTTATAAAATAGTGTTCGTATAAAATTTTATTACTGGTATATGGTTACAATGTTTCTATTAAATCACAAATTTCATTGGTAGGTATATTCTATATCACAAAAATAATTCTAGTGACTTTCTTATTCATGAGAAGAGTTTTATAAATAGATTTTTAAACTGAAACGCATTCATTATCACCTATTTTTTTATTATTTAAAAATTTTAGCCATATTTTTATAGGTATATATATTAGAAATTCATCGCAACTTCATCCACGTGTATTTCAAAATTGGTGAAAAAAATAGGCACTACCAATCAATTATTATAAATATTTCGATTTTTTTTTTCATTATTACCTACTTAACTTTATTTGACAGTACATTCCAAGTAATATCAATATGTTGAGTATGTAGAGTCTTAAGCTTTCTAATTGCAAAAGTCTCATCAAAGTCGGTTCAGTATTTTTTGTATCAAACCGGAATAAATTTTTTTTAAACTATCAAAATGTCTATAAAGTAACGTATATAGTCAAACAAAATATTTTCATTGTATAAATAGAGCTTACATTTTTAATAAAATAAATTAATTTAGCAATTCTTAAATAAAAAAATGTAATATTTTTAGATTACGAGTATTATATTTGTAACAATATTTGTGCGTGTATTTTACCTAAGATAACAAATAACTGCTACACGTAAATTTATAGTGGTAAGGTGAAGCTACTAAATGCAAAAATGCAGGTCAAACGTCAGAAACATTATGTTGAGTCGAACCATGGCAAATACCTTTGTTCTTTTATGTCAGAAATCTTTTTGGGTGAAAATGAATTATTAGCAAAACGGGCTATTTATCTTTATGTCGGCCTCCTCTATGTTGCGTCACGTATATACATGGTGTTCCACATGGGTGCCGTTGTTTTCATAGAATACGTGTAAGTTAATACAGTGTTACTTTTCAATGTAACACGTATTCCAAATTAAGTGAATTCCATTATTCGACATGCGAGATATGCGTTTACATACTTAAACATTTCTACTTTAAGTAACTACAATACACATACGTTATCTGTGATTTATTATTACCTATTTAATTTAAAGATATGAGTTTGTACATATTATATGTTTGATGCATAAGAATTTAAATTACTGAAGTATTTTTTTATTTTAATTTCTGAATACCATATGAATATGTATATGATACTTATAGATAGTTTTATTACTGTGGACACCATAAGACTTTTTAATATATTATGCAAAATATCTTCATAAATCGAAAAAACGTAAGAATAAATAGATAGTAATATTCTCTACAACTTTTTTTTCTATTATGACAATAAATACTCGTTTCCAGTTCAGTTTCAGAACGTGCGCATTTACTGAACTCGAAATTTAAATTTTCATATTTATAAGCTTCAGACCGACAGATAGACATACAATCGTATTCAAATCTATGAATCGACTCGATGCAGTTTTTATGATTACTATACTTTATTTTTACGTATTTTCACTTTTAGACTTTTTATTACTGAAGATGAAAAAGTTAATAAGATCAATTAGGTACAAAATTAACACATGTAACACCGCTACATTACACACTCACCCTAATTTTGTTGTCACCACATATTCAAATCACATTATGTAAGTAGATCGAAACAAAAATTACAATATCAATAGAAAAGAGTTCCTTTTTCTCTTCACAATAAATTCGTACTCGAACACACAATTTGATTAATGTCGCCAACCAATTTAACAACTATTAAATGTAGATTCCTTTCAAACCAGTGCCATAAAAACGGTCGCTATAAAAAACTGTATATTTAATTGTTCATTTAATGCAATTGCAGTTTACTCTGACCGGTCGCATTAGCCATGCATCGTTTAAGCGATTCATGTTTTTTACCTGTTGTATAAACAGGCGAATCTTTATTACAACCAACTGTAATATATCTACAATTACGATTGTTATTTATGCACACATAAAGGAAATATTAATCAAATCTCTTTTACCAAATAGACATCAGTTAAATACGTAAAAATTAAATTTATTGTTCAAACTTGTTTAATATTAAATATAAAATATCATTAGTTTTAAATGAAAATTCCCTATTACTAGGTGTTTTATGATTAAAGAAACTATGGTTTTTAATCTAGTGGAAACTTTTTTAATTTTTAAAAAAAACGAGACCACTTAAATTTTGACGAAATTAGAATTATTGTAACCCCAAATATTTAATAAGTAAATTCAAGAAAAATGCAAGTATACTATCTAGGAAATGCTAGCCTTGACGATGGGTCCAAGCTTGGCCCAATATTGGGTTGCCAGTGTTGCTTTTTCGATATTGGCCCCAGTCTAAGCCAACTTCAGATATCGAGCTTCGGGTCACCAATTCTTTACTCAAGATTAGGCCAACTCTGGGCCAGCCTTGGTACGACAAGCCTTGATCGACAAGTCTTGGCCGAGTCTTGAACGAAGATATCACTTATATCTTGGCCCAGTGTTGGCTAGCATTGGAGCAAGCCTGGGCCAATGCTTTGTAATTTCCTACATGGGTAGCTAAATATAAAAAAAAATATTTATTTCATTCGATCGTAATTTAAACAAATCCTAAAAGTGAGTCAAATAATACTATCCTCGAAATTTTTTTCTATTAAAAAAAGTACCGTTGAAGAGTGTTTCAATGTTATATAACGGTCATCCCTCAAAAAACCCTCAACTCTATCAGATATTTATACACACACCACACAAATAGTGACGTGTATATTCCATTAATTAGTCTGTATAGCTGAAGAAATGCCCAACACATATACACTCACACACACACACGCCGGAGACTCCCCGATACCCACTCGTCACAATTTCGCGGCGTCATCATTCTAATTTTTTTCTCCTTCACGGAGCTGACTGTGTAATTTATAACAACAGAACATTCAACACATTGCAAAGAACACAATAAAGTGTTCTAGGTGTCCCCCTGCTGCCCGTAGTGCCCCCCCTCCCCCCTTCACCCAACTACAGTGACCAACCCATTGTTATTAATAATGTATTAACATAGTTACATAATTAATCACTTTGACGTCTTATTGTTCCAAGTTGCAACAGTCCGTCACCCAGATCATTATTTACAAGAAGTGTCACAGGAGCTTGTCCGGCCTTACTTGCTATGAGACTATACCTCGTATGTGTATGTGTGTGTGTTAAAATGTGTTTTTATATGGATCGTTCAGAATCTAAAACGATCAACTTTACCTTTTGCAGAATTTTTGGAGTTCGTGGCAACAAAATTCATTGTTCATTTTTTCTTTACCAATAAATTAAAATTTTTTTTTGTATTATATGTATGTATATGCGACCATGGCTTCGCTCGCGTCGACTACGGAATTATTGTTTAGGATTTTTGAAAAATATAGGTGAATTATTTTAGATCTTATTATATTGTAAAAGAACCGGCTGGCGGCAAACTTGTTTTCGACTTGATTTACTATTATCGTCACTGTTAATTCCTTATGTTACCTAACGTAATAAAATATATACTATGACCTAACCAGAGAACAGACACAACTTTTTGATAAAACAAGTATTTAAAAGAGATTATTTTTTTTCAATGATTTTAATGTTTTTTACCCCTACTTTAAAGTTATAGGTAGTTTTGGTGTTTACAGGTTATATGTATTCCAGTTTCGAATGTAAATAAGTTCATATTTATAAAAATCTATAAATTGGTATTTTGTTGATTTTGTCAATATCTGAAACTTTATTTTATAATAAAATTTTTTTGAGTAAAATTACAAATGCTAAAAATATAATAATAATTGAAAATTATGGTGTTTTTCAGTTAGTAGAATCTTCAAAATTTCAAAATAGATACCTACAAGGACAAAATGCTAATAGTTATGAAATAAAGAACCTAAACAAAAGCAATATACCTTGTGACAAAAAGGTAGGGGAAGGTAATTTTAGTTGAGTCACCCGCTGTAAATGCTTTGAACATTTTTATGCAGTAAAAACGGACGCACGTCAATCAATTTTAAAATAATAAAAAATATACAGTATCAGTTTACACCTGTATAAAATTACTTGGTATAATATTAATTCATTGAAATTCAACATCCTGAAAAAATAGTTTTACACCTAATTTAATTGTCAGTTAAAGTCATACTTTATTACTTCAGAAAATAAAAATAAATAAAGAACACATATATAATACGTAGATAAAACTTATTTTAATTTTTCAAATTATATACAGGAGTGTATTTTTTTTAAATTAAAAAATTGTTTCCTGATTTTTTTTCTAGTGTTGATTATCATGAAATATTTTAATATTAAAACGTATGTAATACATAGTGTAAGCAACTGCCGTTTTACTCATTTAAAAATGCCCAGATAAAATCTATACTTTATTACACTTTTACAATCATTGATTACCTCATGCGTTTATTTATAATTCTTTTCGAATAAAATACTTAAAATAACAGCAATACAGTCTGGTAAATAAACTACCATTATAAACATTATCATTGATTTGCATACGATGAAAGTAAATTAAATTTTGATAAGATAACCCCCACACACTGTCAGCTACCCAAAGTGCTGACAGACATTCGAATGCAGATTTTTGATCACACGTTATCAAGATGTACAAACATCTTAAAACTGGAGTTATGTGACAAGTTAGTGTTATTTTTCGAACACGCACGGATCGTTAGAAGCTGGAAGAAGCACCAACAACATTTTCAGCAGCAAAACTTTAGCAGTGGGCGACGGTTTAACAGTCCATCGACATAAATCACTCAAACGCTGTTGTTCGGAGACGTGCAAAAGATTTGCGAGCGGCCAAATAATGTCCGAGCCCAGGCAGCTATCGTGTTCATTGCCAGGGTCAGTCTCGACCGTTTTTAATAAAATAAACCTACCTGCCGATTATTTAAATTATTTCACTTAATTATTTATTAATTCAAATGGTTTTTAAGGTTTCTTTCTCATTTCATATATAAAATTAAAAGCTCAACAGTCAAGATTAATATTAAATCAGTTATTTGCCAATTTGCTAATTTTGTTACTAGACTACTACTAAATAAATTAAAAATTAATTTTTGAACACTTTATATACATTTACAGTTAATTCTGTTACAACTATCCGATTTATGTACATTTTTAATTATCTACATTCTCTCAAGCTTGCATTGAAGATACGTCGAAAATAACAGTGCTTCGACTAACAGACACATTTGATACGTCTTGAATTGAAAGTGACATAACTTTTTCATATGTATACTTACTCATAGTAAGTCATACTTAATTAATAGCTAATAATTAGACAAATTACTATATGTAGCACGAGATAAACAAATTTTAAAATTAAAATACATCTTTAAAGACCCCACTGAATTCAAATTTGTATATATATCAAGAAAATGTAAATTATATTCAGCAATTGAGACTGAAATTTGATATTTTTTTAATAATTAATTAAATTCATGATTGATATATTGCGGGAAAAGGTTAAAAAGTTGCATAGAATATCGTAAATAAGCGGGCTGAAACTTTAAAAACATCGACTACTAGATTTGTGTCTCATTATAAACAATCAGCAGATCGGGCCTGGAGACGAGGGTGCCCGAGGAGGATAAAAAGCATTATCAGGAAGTCCTGTCTGTTTTGTCCTTTGAGCCGCAGTGTGTGGCAGAGACAACGTTTATTTATGGCTGACGTTTCTCCACCCATGTCAACTATTGTTCAGAAGCCATCATTCACCTGCGTGACCTGAACCGGGCCCTGATTCTCCACGCTGATAATACGTAAGATATAAGAGATAGACTCAGTGTGAGTCGTGTTGATATGACGAAGACAGATAGATTGTTTGTTGTGTTTTTGTGTATTTACTCTCGATAAAGGACACTGTTTCTTTTACTGTATCGAATTTGTTGATAATTTGTGAAAGTTTAGTGGTGTATTTTTAATAATTTATTTTGTACTGTTATGTTGTAATATGTTTTTGGGATTATCTAAGATAGCTTTAAAATATAAGGAATTTGTTTTAATTAAGTATTTATTGTAGTTTTATCGATTTTAAAATTATCTATTACAGGAGCAAGCTAGGGACAGAGTAAGAATTTAATTAATTGAATACTAAATATCTCAATGCTATAATATGTAATTGATGTACCAACAATTTATTTCTTCTTATTTCAAAATAATTTTTGTTAATTACAAAAATGGTATTGTAGTTTTTTTTTGTGTTTTCTACTAATAAAGATTAAAATCAAATATTATTCATATTAAGGGGGAACATATGAGTAGACGGCGGAAAAAATAGGTGAATTTTGAGAATTATTATCTTAAAAACTATTTTTTAAATATCATCCAGATTTATTTTATTCTAAATTTAATATATTGAGATATGTTGATAATTTTTTTTATATGTAGGTATATCGACTGGGAGCGCAGCTATCGTGGTCGGCGTAAAATATGTCCCTCGATGCGATTCCCGAAGGATTACTAGCAGTCGGTTGATCTGAAATAGAAATTTCAAAGATTTTCTTAGATGCCCTCGTGAAAAAAAATCTTACGTACCGAAGGACATCATACATTACCTTCTAAGAATCTTTTTTAAATTTCTGTTTCAGATCAACCGACTGCCAGTAATCCTAGGAACCGCATCGAAGGACATGTTTTACGTCGGTGACGACAGCAATGCTCCCAGTGGATATATATTCATAAAAAAATATGTAAACGTACCTCAATATATGTACTTTAGAATAAAATAAACCTGAATGAAAACGAACAAATTAATTTTTGAGATAATAATTCCCAAAATTCACCTATTTTTTCCGCCGTCTACTCATATGTTCTCCCTTAATAGATCTTGTAGAGTATTTTTAACAAGTCATATACTCGTACTTATTAAATTGAAGAAATATTTTGATATAATCTGAAAATGAGGTCAAAAGTAAGATGGATGGGGTAAAATAGAACATCGACTTCTTATGTTAAATGTTATTGTAATCAAGAAAATGATGGATTAAAGTGACACCGAGTATCAGATGTGGCCATAATGGTTATACTATAAAATGGCAATGCCAATGCACATAATATTGTGTTTTTAATAGCTATTAAAATTAACAAACAAAAAACTGAATAAACTTGTTTACTATATGGGCTGAAAAGTCTTTGGCCTGACATACAGATGGCGACATAAACAATAAATCCTTATGCTTCCCAACCTTAACTAGACTACTGTCAAATTTTCATGACATTTCATGTACTCTTGTTCAAGTTACAGCCTTCGAATTGACGCTACTTTTGTTATTTTTTTAATCATGAAAAAAATGGATTTTCTTGTTTTGATTAAACAATGTTTTTTGATGGGAAAAAATAGCGTCGAAACAAAGGACTAGTTTGATAAGTGTTACGGCACATCTGCCCCAGCTAATTCAACCTTAAAATATTGGTTTGCTGAGTTTCATCGTGATCGTATGAACACAAACGATGCACCACGTTCAGGAAGGCCAAATGAGGCAGTTACTCTAGAAAACATTCGAAAAATTTGTTGTTAGGCCAAAGACTTTTCAGCCTATGTAGTAGCTATTAAAATTTACACACAAAGAGCTGAATAAACTTGAATATATGTTTAAAAATTTGAAAATAAAGACAATAAATGATTGGATACATTTGTACGTTTTTAAATTGATGAGTTTGCAAAATATCACGTCAATGTATAACTGATTTGTGAATATTGTGACTTTTATATACACAAACGTGGAACCAATAAAAATTCTGATTTAGTGTTCATAAAAATCGTAATTCATACAACTTTTAAATATACGGTACCTGTATAGAATGAACTTCTCGATCAAGGAAGTCAAGAATTTCGCATGCCACTTTGAAATTTACATTATTTATTTATTATTTTATAGCTAAAGTCAATGTTTTATGGATGACAGTGATGTGCGAGGGAAATTAAAGAAATTATACGAAGTGACATACATCGTCTATTAATGTTATCGTCGGATTATTTACATAATGTTATTCATTTTGTTTCAAGGTCTTTAATAAAAACATGTATTAGTATAAAAAGTATATACATATAAAATTTGATATCTGGGAAAACCAAGTGACATAAAGCACTGGTAATTATTAAGAAATGTAGGTCTCACAAAATAATATTTAATTGTTAGAAAAGTCATACAAGTCAATAGCGAAAAATATTCATATCATTTGGGACGAGAAATTAGTTTTAAATATTTTAAGAGATTTTCAGTATGTCTAAACTATCAATTTAAAAAATCTGAAAAAATTCAAGAATGTAGATTTTAATTAGTACTTTCAATGAAAATTATAACGTTATAACACTGTAGAAAGAATAGTTTATGATAAAATTTAAAATATTTTTTTTTTACAAATCGTAATGACTAAAGAACCCTATCATGTGCATGCCCAACACGCACTTGGCCGTTTTATTTAAGGTAGTGGCGCCACTCTTGGCAAATTTTTAATTAAATGTACTGAATTAGAAATATGTGTTGATATTTGATTACTACCATTTCTGAATATTAATCTATATACATTTAACTGTCTTACAGCGTGATTTGATGATAATCGGTCAATAGGTGTCAAAATGGTAAACATTTAAACTAATTATTAGTAAAATTTATTTATTAATTATTATATTATCATAGCAACTGCTTTACATTGTTTCAAATTTGATGATTCTTTCTTTTATAAATATCTTTTGTGTCGTAGTACTTATCATTTTGTAATCATTAGCAAGTGTCCATCACTGCGTGCTCATTACTTGCCATTACTGGAGAAAAAACATGAACAAAATAAAAGGCTATAATTTAAAAAACAAACTATATTTGCAAACTTTGGTAATTAAATTGATTAAATAAAGAGTTACTTGTTTTATTAGTAACATGAGTTCATGAGAATTATAGCGGCCATCACTGGTGCATTTACCTTATTTTTATTTTCTAGAAAATATCTTGAATCACACTTAAAACTTTTTTTAATTTATGCGCTTGTAATTTTTCTCTAAATTAAAATTTGTGCAAAAGACATCACGCCCGCAACATATATTGGCAAGCATAAGTATAATAATATAAAAAAGGGTGGCCCGCGAAGTGGTGTGAGTTATTTTCCCGTGAACCACATTGACACACCGCGCGACGTGCGTGTGTCGCACCCGTCAATCACACTAAAATGTGACGGCTCGATTGCCAGCTCTTGCATTTAAACGATCGCATCATCGCTAACGGCTGCACGCGGCAACACTGCATGTCATAGGGTGAGATACTTTATAGAATATGCCGTATTTAATCACCTGAATTAAAACAAACGGTCTGGAAAAAGGTGCTTCATACATACGGGCCCTGGCATAATAGCTGCCAATTAGTTTTATTTTTATGTGAATGTATGTTTCATATAAGGTTATAGCCTAATTAAAAAATTACTGATGACAGAAGTGTTTTGCTCAAAGATGCTTTTAAAAATGCTTTACATTTTTATCATATAAATATAATTATTTTTTGCCATTAGATGAATGTTTTTTTAAATTATTTTAATACATTAGATATGGGTAGTTATTTTTTATTAATAATTATGAAGATAATATACATTTTATACAATCTGTTTGAATTTTATATTTTATTTATATTTTTAAATGTATCTAATATGACTTACAAAGAGAAATATTAATAATTAACATTATATCAACCTAATGTTACTTCTCGGCAACTTTGTACTTCTCATTCTCGGGAAAATTATTATAATTATCGAAAAATTGGTATAAAACTTGTATATTTCTTAAATTAGATACATTGTTTTAAAAAATGATAAATATAATATAATTATTCATCAAAAAAAATATTTCTATTAATGTGTTATATAAAAATTTTAATTTATCAATAATTTTAAAGATTTCTTGAGAAAAAGTTATCTTTTCGAGAAATCTGAAATATATGATACAAATAATGAGTTCATACATTTAATCATGTTTATTTCGATTTCAAAAATTGTATTTGTAAAATGTTAGTTGCCATTTATTTAGTCTATTAATATTATGACCCATCCTAAATAAGTTAACTGTATATTTCACACAAATTCTGTTATAAAATATATCAATTTCAACACATTTCAAGACACTTTAATTAAAAACATAAAACATCACCTCGAATACGAATTTTGTTTTATTATCATCACCTACATGCATTTTTATTTAGAAAGGAACATTGTCGACATATTTTTTATGATTTGTTGATATTCACTGCAAAGCAATAAATCCAAACTTTACATTCGTCATACGAATGAAGACGTGTGTACCTATTATTCAACACATGGGCGTCGCATGTGTGGGTGTGGATAGATCCGTGTTGTAATCAACTTCCCTGATTTGTGATGACTAATTTGATTGCACTGGCAAAGAAATAGATTGTTGTCGTGTACATGTTTTTGAAATTAATGGATGTACATCTATTTCAGTCATGCCGTTTGTGTAATGTATTGTTGAATAAGAATTTTTAGATGGGTAACCTTTTACGTTTCTGGGTATCATAGAAATCATCTTTTGTACATGTTGCATAACAGTTCTGACTTGTTTGACATTGGTTTATATGAGATGTCATAAATGTATTTAAGTATTATAATTTAGTAACACGAATGTTAATATTTATTGAAATCTGAATGAATAAAAATATAATAAATTTATAATTTGCAAAAATACTATTACTACTGGTCTAAACTACACAAAGACTAAAGATATTTAGGTACTGCTAGATAGTGACTACGTAGAATGTATTTTAGGGCTCAATATTCTGTAGACCGCATACGACAAGATTTCCTCATTTTTTATAGGTTATAACAAAAAATTGTATATTGTATATTTTCAGTCGCTTAATAACAACAAAATCACATACGTATAAAAAAAGATTTCAGATTGAATAGAGGTAAAACTAAAACCGTTAGCGTACAGAGAGGTATTATTTCATTTGAAGAACATCGTTACAATCGTAGCCGCCATTTTCCAATCAGAGCTTTGTCGCACGGTGACACGTTCCTAGATAATAAGCGTCAACATTGGCAACGCTGTTTTGAATGCTTTTAAACTGACAGGTTTTACGATTAAATTTATATTTATTGTAACTATTGCCATCTATACGAATTGCATATGTATATATGAATCTTGTATATGTTGTGTAAAGGCAAATTTAAAAGCTTTATGAAGTCTATTTGCTTTAAAATATTCATCATAAATTTCAAATATTTGTACTAAAAATTAATGTTACTCGTAGTCAGATATAAGAATAATTACTGTTATATGTATTTATTATTTTTAAATAAGATGCTTGTACTTTTCAGAATATACTTAAAAAAAAAAATTATTTACATCTATAGTCACAAAATAATAATTACCTGTACATGGGGAAATAACTTAAGTAAAAGGCAGTAAGAAATAAAATCTAAAAATTGAGAAAAATGTTGGCATATTCTGTTGTGTCCATTTACGTCATGTAATGATGGTTTCTCAACTGTTCACATATAGTTTTAAGGTAATTTAATGCTAATATCTTGATATATACCAAAATCATAAACTTTACTGTCGATTCGTTATGTTTGGAAAAGTCAGTAAACTAAAAAGACTAGTATTTCGTTGGTATACCATATTTGCTTGATTACGTGTTGGAAATCGTTTATAGAATCTTACAATACCAAAAACAAATTGTTTTTTAAATTATATGAGTGCTTTTAACCTAAGCATTGCACTTTATATGTATATGGTGAAAATATTTAGTCAAAATGGATTTTTCAATTTAAATCTCAATCTCGAAAATTTTCACCATAACTGTAATACGTATATTCTTAAACTTATAGTTTAAAAAAAACATATCTATAAATTAAGAAGTACAAAATAAAATTAATGTTATTCTGTTAATCTTTTTGGAACCTATAATTAGACAGATATTTATAAATAAAATCTATCACTGCACGTATAAACGTACAATTTGTTTTAAATTCATAGAAACATCGACCGTATAGTTTGATAAAAAATGATAAACAAATAAATATTGCTTAAATTAGCATTCTCAACTGTGTCTATTTTATGCAAATCGATAATAATTCATCGAGTTACCGGTTTTTTAATTAATTCAGCGACATAAATAACACAAAGTGACAACAAAGAGTCATTATATTTGCAAAAAATAATAGAAATTTATAAAATGTTGCGATAATTGTGTCTATTTTAAACGTAAATGGAAACAAATTTAATGAGTTTTTAAAACTTGTATAAGTACCTACTTAAATGTAACTGATTTATTCTATGGTATTTCTTTAACATTTAACATTTTTATGTCATAAATAAATATTTCAATATCATCATTTTAACGTATTAATTAACTGTATCAATAAAGTTTTCCGCGAAAAACAAATACCACAAAAATTAAAATTTCACTAAAACGTATTATTGAAATAATTTCCTGTGCGTAATTTTTGCAGAGCACACCCGGGCAATAAAAAAACAACGTTATATTTACATCCGTCCTGTTCAACCCCGACACAAATTCCATATTTCGTCTTTTATTTAGTTATTTACATCACCAGAAAAAGCTATCAAATCCAACAAAGATAAAAACTTCAAGAATTATTGTATATGTGATGAATCATGTCAACATTTTTTATTTACAGCCGGCTTTAAAACTTTAAAATTATGTATCAGAGATAAAAGTCCGTATCAGAAGCTCGTTTCTTCGTGTGGTATTCTGTACTCGTTATGTATGTACATATTTTGCAAAAATACACCACTAAAATAAATATTTAAATTAGTGACAGTTAATACTGAAACAAGCTACTTTAAATAAATTATAAAGCTTTTGTATGTTAACTAAACAAAATGTCTAGTATCCAGTGGTGTAGCCTTTAACTAACAAGGAAAGATAAAGGACAACAACACATTACCTAGCGTTGTTACCATATCGCTCCACGAGTTGTTTTGAATTATAATAATTAATTAATAATAAATGTTTTATATTGTATTTAAAAGTGTGTATTTCAGTGATAATTGTTTAACAGAGAAACGTTTATTTAGAACTATCTCTCATACATACTAAATTCAATTGTAGTTTTGAGCATATTTGCATATTATAAATTTTCAACTGACGCCTCTGAAATAATAGTGACATTTAAGAAAAAATGTTCTTAGATGGATAGTCTTTCCTTATCTAATAGTTCACTACTTATTATAATTATGCCAGTTCTTCAATTTAAAAATTCGATTTACTAATTGAGCGATGTTTTTAACATGCCACGATTCGTATAACCCCATATATGCTATACTAGTATAAGTAGACTGCGCGTATCAGAAGGATGTGTGTTCTTGGCCGTGTCTCATCCATTGTTTATCAGGGGCGGCCATATATCACAGTGTTTGATGTGATGTACGACATTCTGTATATACCTACTAACTGCCAACCGACGACTGTCGACTCAAATTTAGTACAAGCCGAATGCAAAATGTGGAACTGCACAGGGCCCGTAGGTCGCTCGCTCGCTCGTGTACTCGGTGTGTTTTGTCTATAGATTTATATGATTCAGACCGATTGTATATATGTTCTTTTTTTATTTCATTTTTCAGCAGTGTAAAATTCTTAGACAGAGGTTACACGATCAGTCTGGTATCAGTTCTGTCCGTGACCTTGATCCAGACTGATCGTGTAATGCATTGATTGACGGACTGATGGAATGGACTGACGGATATTTTAATATTTTTCAACAGTCTGAAGGTCACGAATACGTACTATTAATAAATTAAATGCTATGAGAATATTTAAACATTTTTCTATTAATTATTCAAAATATTGAAATAATAAAAATGCCATAACGTCAGATTTCATTGAAATTTCGAGCATAACAATTATTATTAATTAAAATATTGACAACTAGATTAATAAAATACTACGGCATTACGTACGATATGATTTTTTTACAAATTTAATAACCATGCTTCGGCCTGCAAGAGCGTATATAAATCAAAGGAATCATCATACAAAAAAAAATATAAAATAAATGGATTCAAAAAATGTATAATTCGAGATAAAAACAAATAAACAATAAGAAAAATGTTACGAGTAAGCACCATTCTTTGGACTACAACAGTACCATACAAACCTAACAAAAAATACCCAAATCCACAAGAAGGCCACGCATGCATACCTGACGGCAATATATTGTGTATTGCGGTGACGCAGATAGCATCGATAGCGCCGCGGCCGGTTCGGCGTGTGTCAACCCGTCCACCTAAACCCAAACGCACTGGCTGATCGTGCGACACCCCCCTCCCTTTCGCCCGCAACTGCACTTGTAACTGTGACACCACCATGTGTGTGTATTGTGGCCACGTATTCGGTAATAAAACTTACCTGGTTATAATATAGTACAGCGGTTCTTAAACTAAGGTCCGCAAAACTTTTGCGTGGGTCCGTGAACCATGTTTGGCATAAATTAAAGTACTTTTACATTTCTATTTACCAGTGATTAATAAGTATCTAACGACCTTCTTTGTTTTTCTGTCAGGGAGATAGGGGTTATTTTAGTGTGTAGTTATAACTTATTTCTGTAGTTGTAAAAGCTAATTTGTGTAGTGCAAAAAATTGAAAAATGTATAAAAAATAAATAAAATAATAAAATGTCATGGCAGTTTGAAAAGCAAAAAATGTAAGAAATTTAGTGCAAAAAATAGGTCATTGCAGTTGTAAAATCAAAAAATGTAAGAAATGTAGAGCAAAAAAAATCATTATAGTTGTAAAAACAAAAACTGTAAGAAATGTAGAGCAAAAAAAATCATTGCAGCTGTAAAAACAAAAAATGCAAGAAATGTAATGCAAAAAACAAAGGTCATTGCAGTTGAAAAGCAAAAAATTGTAAGTATGGAGCAAAAAATAAGGTTGTAAAATTTTCTTAAAATAACCCCTACAGGGAAGGGGTTCCTGAAAAATAATTGTTCTAAAGGGGGTCCCTAGACTACATAAGTTTAAGAACCGCTGATATAGTATATGAATTGTAAGTGTATTTTAAAAACTACAACTTAACCACAATATAAACTTTATATATTTAATTAAACATGAATCCAATACTGGGGGTTTAGTTCAAGACTGGTGCCAGTACCTTAATTATATTACAAAATTATATCAAGCTAATGAAAAATCAAAGCTTCCTACACGAAAAAATCAAGACATTTTTTTAATAAATTAATAAAATGCAAAAAAGGTTATAATTAATATATAACTACATATGTAGATAGACGTAGAAATTAACAAAATATTTAAAAATAATAATAATATGTAAAATATTTTTAAATAAATCCACTATTTTAATGAAGAATTTAATAAGGAAGTTTACAATATTAATCGATTCTCAACCTGAAAATAAAAATTAGAGAAATTTTCTAATACTTTTTTATACTTATTATATACCTACCTTAACAGTGAAATACGAATAATGTACACCTATTCATATTAACAGAGGATTTTCTACACATAATTTGAACATAAATTTACAGCAGTAAATTAGATTCATACTCTGATATGCCTATATTAAACAACATATGTTCACCTCTCAACTGTTTGTAAAAATTACAAATTAAATAAATCAGAGTTTACCATCAGCATGTAAATTTCTGGACATTTATTCACCGATCATAGACAATATTTATAATTTTGTTTACAAGTTTTTTTAAAACGAAATTAAATCGTCGAGTTGAAAAATTTATGAGAGGTGTGTAAATAGAAAATATACAGTGGCATCGTAACAAAAAATCTGGTGTGGTCGACACATAACTATCTTTATATATTTTTTATAGTTATGCTACACGTATAAAAGAATTAAATCTGGACGTGAGTACATAAAAATGTTTTCAAGTTATTCATATACATATATGTACCTATATACATATATTAATAGCTTTTTCTCTTCACTTGGTACCGCCACTGTAGGTATACATACATATATTACTAATAAATAAGTCACTTCTATCATAAATATTGCAGGAACGAATAAACATTTTCATATATGATTATTATTCATACATTATATCGATTACTGTATAATCATGGAAGGTCACTGTTTTATAAAAGAGGTAATAATTGTAGAAATGTTTACGTATCAGTTTCCCGTCCTGAAGTGTAGAAAAATTAATATTAATTATATTTAATATTATTATTAATTATATTTTTGCATAATTATGTTATTGTAAAACATTTATTAATATAGATTTAGTATTAATATATTTTATTAACATAGATTTATTACATACAAAATTTTGATTTGACAAATTATTATTTTAAAATGTTATAAAAACGTGTTAATTTTTCTTCGACTGTCCTTCAAATAAAATATCACGACCGTAATTTAATCAGCAAATTAATCACGATCTAAACATTAACAAATTATACAATGAAAATTATAAATAAGAAAACCCACAAAACGTTAGTTTTTAGTTTTTTACTAATGAAACTGTGAACATGTACAAAGAAAAAAACCCAATAATTTTTGATAAATCAAAAGTGTTAAAAATGATTAATAACCATCAAAATTGTCCTTCAAAACAAAAACCTGACGAAAGTAAGTATCTTAGCTATTATTTAAAAACATTTAAGATGTAACTATCACAAGATATACTTAGAAGCCATTTATAATAACGTTGGTTTGTGAAGTATTTTGCACAGAATGATCTAATCGCATACGTTTTGACGCATTTCTATAGAACCACATGATTTATATTGCAGCAATGTCGTAATCTCTGATTTATACTCGTGATTTGTGTTTCTTTGATCAGATTGACGTTTGATATAAGTGATTTAATGTTGAGGAATTATGCTGATTTGCATAAATATTGAAGAATTATTCAGATTTATATATGGAAATTTTCTCCATGGTTTCCAATGTCGGATGAAAACGACATTCAGAAAAATGTGGGATGGGTGACTTTAATATTGCTGTCGATTAGTTTTGGTAAGCTACAAGATGTTATTGATGTGATTTTATTGTCATTAGAGATATTGTTAATAAAATTTTATTTTAATAGTAATATTATATATGTATTTATAAAATTTTAATAAAAATAATTAATGGGTAAATAGAAAAAACATTTGCCAAGTAAATGCACAGTATTTCCTCGTGCTAAATTCGCCATCGCATGTGTCGTTCTTGAGATATCTTAAAAAAAATATTTTGGGATGTCACCTCTCCCCCTTACACACGATTTTGTTGATTTTGAAATGGGACCCCAAGACGAGACCGATTAAACTTTTAGCGATACGAAATTAATTAATCCATGTAAGAAATTACAAAGGGGCCACGGTTGGTCCAGGTTTGCACTAATACTAGCCAACACTGGTCCCAGATAAAAATGATAACTTCGTTCAAGACTCGGACAAGGCTTGTCTACCAAGGCTTGTCGTATCACGGCTGGCTCAGTGTTGGCCCAATCTTGGGTAAAAAATAGGTAACCCGAAACTCGGTATCTGAAGGTTGGTCGAAACTGGGACCAATAACGAAAAAGCAACACTGAAAATTGTTATTAGTTTTGACTTGTAAATATAGTGTTATAGATATTATTTATGTCAGTACTTCAATATAAAAGCAATTCTGTCTCTTATGTCAGATAAAAAATTACAGGTTTTATTTTTATTTTCTCACACCAAAAGGGAATATTACATTTACACATTTGAAAAAAAAATCTACTGTAAATACAATAACATCTTTGCAACATGCACAATTTTTCAAAAATTCTGTTTCGCCCAATCTATCATGAAATTCACAGAAAAAGCTATCAATTTCAATTTGCTCCGCAATTGTCAAGATCTTTGGTACATAATAGAGGCTACAAAGTGGCATGTCGGATCATCCAGACATTCTCCCTTTTACCCCCGACCGCCGTTCCTTCAAGTGTATGCTCTCTCACCTCCTTCTTCTCCTTTACGTCGGGATACAAGGGGATAACACAAAGTTATCTGTATCTACATTCATGTTACAGTACCCACTTGTCTATTATAAGATTTTTTCTATATATTTTTTGTCTGGTGTTATATTGTTTGTTATGGGATGCATTTGTAAATTGTATTTTTATATAATCATACAGACATCTGCTATTCTATCTATAAATGTTTTTTTTATGATGATGAAAGTATTTTAGATAATTTTATTTTTTTAAATGTATACCTATTTCATTAATAATATACCTATATATTAAAATAAAGCAAACATTATGCTACGTTACTTTGATTTAAAAATAGGTACAAAATCTTTAAATATCTCAACCAGTTTTTATGTCTACAAATTATTATGGAATGTTCATCGAGATATTTTCATTTAAACTATATTATGCCGCTCATTTTTTTCAATAAATACTGATTCCTAGCCGGAGTAAAAAATATAAATCACAACAATATGTTCCCCATTGATATCTGTCAATTTATTGATAGTCCAGTTAAGTATCTTGATTTCTGGTAGTTGATTTAATTTATTTTTGCTTTATACAGTAATACCTGTGACCGCGGCTTCGCTCGCGTGGACTACGGAATTATTGTTTAGGATTTTTGAAAAATCTATTTTAGATCTTTTTATTCTATACAATTCTTTACTACATTATATTGTTCAATATTTAACGGTTTAGGCAGCGTATTACAAAAAAGCTATCTAGCTTGATTTACTATTATCGTCACTGCTTATTCCTTATTTTACCCAACGTAACAAAATATATACTAAAACCTGGCCAAAGAACATATCTATGAAGTAAAAAAAAACACACGTAAATCAAAAAATGTGTAATTTTTACAATTTATTTAAACAAAAAAAACTTTCATATTATTTATATATACAAACTAAATACGTATCATCTCAAGAAATTTACAAGATTGCAAATACCTTCTCACACCCTCCCCCTTAAATACATAATAATCTCCTTCAATCATATTAACATATGTACATACATGCATTTACCATTATATTCATACACATATAACAAACCTGCATTTCACATACCATTAATAAAAAGCATCCAGTGTTTCACATCGTTCTTGTAAAGTGCACTTCCTGGGAGTTATTTGTTAATAAAATATTTACTTGTTACCTGCGACTCTACGCACTCAAACTCACACACATGAACACATATAGACACATATGGTCGGCTTGCTTTGTCTCAGGGCTGTCGTCATTTGATTTTATGACGGTCTATATTGCACGCTTACATCAATAATGACCTAACCAATCTACTTTTAAACAACGCGTATATGGTAATAAAACCCATGAATATACATATTCTAAGGATACAAGTTCGTTATATTAAATTAAACATATATTTAGTATAAAGCTGCGTATAAATAATGACTAGTTTCATGATTATGAAAATTATCGTGTTCTTTAATAATTTATGTGTCAAAATAATTTAAAAACTGTTTGAAACATTCCAATGTTGTTATTCCTTTATGAAATAATTGTGGTCATTTTTAACAAAAACTAATTATAAATTCTCTGCAGCTTAGTCATGTACATTTTATTAGAAAATATCAATTGAAATTTCTTAATACGTGCCTGACTTAATTATTTAATATAATTTTTTGGTTTACTTGCATCAATATCACAACTAACATTGAATTTTAGAAGACAAAAATAAATTAATAAAAAAAAAAAAACTTTATTTAAAAAATCTATATTTTTGGTGTCTTATCTCATAGACTTTCTAACAATAAAATCCCTACCGAAATCGGTTCAGTATTTTTCGTGTTATGCCAAATTAATAGATAGACGATTAAAAATATGTAAAAAAAATATTTAAACTATCCCAGATAAAGCCTACAGATTTATATTTTAGTACTAGTTTATTTGATTTAATCTAAAAATTACTAAAGAAAAATGTTACAAAATTTAAAAAAAATATGTTTTGTACGCCAGTGAAACCACGCATTTCCTTTTGACAAAATTCCATGCACGCTACTGATACATATATGTTACAGTAACGATCAGTTTCTTATTATTGTTATTATTATAATATACACTGACCAAATTTTACCATAACATCAAATTACACTTGGATGTACGAAGGCTTCACAAAAAGACAACCATGAAAAACTACGGGACCGACCCATTAAACGAGTTTTTGTTTCGTTAAAGTATACATCATTATAATTTTATACACGGTTGATACCCATCCATCAAAACACATAAATCAATCTGCAAATTTGTGGGTTACGAATTATTTTTACAACAAAACCCAGCTGTCTCAATCTTAAAGTGACCAAAGGTATGTCATTTGCAGCATTTTTTCTTCCACAGTCTCCGTCTGATTATATAAATATATGTTTTTCAACGTATTATTATCAGGTAATAAAAATTTCATATTTATTTTGATGTGTTTTAAAGTTATACTACATGTTTTAATGAACCAATTTTTTATTTGTAAAAAAAATATTAATAAAGGATATGATGCAATATACATTACGAAATTTATATATATATGATTTCATAATTTTACATGAATATTAGAGTTGGGCATTTTAGTTCATGACAGAGAGCGTTCCCTATAGTCCAGTGGTCTTTAATGAACTAGTTCGTTCTTCTAGTTCTTTAGTTCATAGAATTTTTTACGGACTATACGATGACAATTTATTGATTTAGCTATATTGGATTGTTGGATATTTAATGTATCTATAATTAAATTTTTTAATCAGTAATTTTGTACTATTTTTTTCATCAAACTATAGAAATGCAAATTTATAGACAAGATCGATATTTTTAAATGTATATATTTGCAATAATCTTTTTCTTTTTTTTTTTAATCAAACCCAGTGTATTTGAAGTGTATCGGGAACTATTGAACTAAAAGAGCAGAGCGCATACGAACTAGTTCCTCTAGTTCTCGTGTGGGAGCGTTCTTTTGAACTAGTTCGTGAACTACACAAGTCTTATGAATATGGTACAAATATTATAATATAAAATAACTTTTTTGTTTCGTCTGTTTCACCTGTTCTGATAAATTCCCAAGAACCTTCTTATCTTCTTGGTAATCCAGTAAGGGTCGTTTACTGTTTGTATTTTAACACATATATCACCACAGTACGTATACATGTTCAGTATTTCTAATGTCGTGTTTACACCAAACTGATAAACCAGCAACACGTTCTTTTTATAACAATTCCTATTTAAAAATGTATTTTGTCTTTTTGGTCTAAACACGGTTTAAACAATTTATTATCGAGTACCCTTTTTTGTCATACCTTCAAAAAAATATTCCGTATTTTATTATGGAAAACCAGTTTTTGTCGTTGTTCCTAATTTTTTATAAAAAATATTTTATTGTCGTATGGGGGCCCTTATATTGCAGGGTCCAAGGCGGCTACCTTCACTAAATAGAAAAATAATTTAAATTTTGAAAAAAGACTTTATATTATTTATCTTTTTACAATTTTCCTACAAATTAGTTTATTTATAGTAATTACGTCGTTTAATAAATATGACATTAATGTTGAAAAATATACCATATTTTCAAAATAACGGTTCATATTTTGGTAAAGACATGTGGCTCAAAGAGTAGGCATTAAAGTAGTACACATTATATACATGGTCTAATGTTTCGAAAAACACATGGTGTCTCACGGTGATTAACGTGTTAATATTTCAGACAGATTTCGAACTGAGATTACGCACATCAGTGGTGGCACTATTTAAACAAAAGAATGTGTTATTGCGTTTTTAAATCTGGCAACAACAATGGTACTTACAAGTGCCATTATTTTTAATTACAAATACCGAAAGAACAGGAATTAATGGCACACTCGATCAAAGAAAAACTAAAAATTAATAAAGCGGCAGCCGTGGCGAGGATGCTATAACTCAAGCTAAATATAAATTTCTACCTCGCTATTAGCTAAAAATTATAAGGCCTTCGGCAGTTTGCGATAGGAAACCAACTGTCTCTTGTGAGATATATTGCTGGCTGCAAAGATGACGGCTGAAAACCTGACTGTAATAATTCTTCTTGAGCAGTCTAATGGATGTGTGACAGCGAATGGCGGCCTAGTGACGAAATACAGTCACACACACACACAGACACATGGACAGATGGACAGTCAGTCAATGTGTGCGTGTCACAGCCCCCTGCCCATAAATCTCTTTTTTCTGAATTCATGAGCGATAAAATTTTAAAGAAAAGACACATATTGCTACGATGTGAGTGAACTGTTGATTTAAGAGTTCTATATGTTTTCAGCTATTCATAGATTGTAACATACAACATGGCCTCTGAGTTATCATGATCTTATTGGAATGTTTTAAAAGTTTCATGTAATTAAAATAAAGATACTAATACTTAATTCCTATTGTTTTGGTTAGAAAAGTAAACATTGGAAATATATTAGAGAATTATCTATAATAGATTTTTGGCAAGAAAAATGCTACAAATATAATATCTTTTCTAAAAATATTCAGTTTATAAATATCGTTATGTTTTAAATTTAAAATTAAAATGTTAAAAATGTAAAACAAGAGAAGAAAGAATTATCTAATTTCTAAATATATATCATCATTAATTATAGCAAATGAAGATAAATACACAGATCAAAGTAATAATCACATTTTAATTATGAAATAAACTGCCCTGGTCGGCACAAGACTTTTTTAAACATCATGACACAGAAGAAATTACATAAGTTAACACTTTCTGCTAAGAAATTGAATGTAAACTACATTACATTAATTGGTGTTTTTGGTAATGTTTGAGATATATTTTAATATATACATATATACATTTAAAAAAAATATGATTACAACAAAAATTATAGATAGCAATATTCTCTATAACATTAATCCAAACATTTTTTTTACTGCGCACTGTTTAAAAAATAATTCGAAAAATTCAAAAATTGACATCAGAAAACAACCGTTTCCAGTTAAGTAATGGTTTTCAAAAATAGGAGGTGCACATCTACAGTATACAAGAACCTTAAGTTTAAAATTTCATGTTTGTAAGTCTCACCGTTTTGGCTATAGAGCGTTCACAGACACACACGCACAGACGTTATTGAGATAATGGTCGTACGTGATTCAAGGACCCTCAAAACGTGATATTCCATTAAAATCTCGAGTTCGAATTTTTTCATGATCACTATACTTTATTATACAGTACATTTCATATACATGTATAAAAAAGTAAAAATACATGCATGAAAAAAATAAACGAAACTAAAAACCATATAGGTGTAATTTCAAAGGCAGAGACTTTCTGATCTCTGTCGCTGACAATAGCCACAAATCATTCGACTCGCCGATATCGCATCACAGCCGTACATAAAACGACGCCACGATAGCGCGCTGCGATGCCTGGCGTCCCCCTCCTGAACCCCCATAACCCCCACCCACCCCATACCAAGCGCCGAGGTGCTTTATGACGTCTGTTCATCACGTCCTCATAAATTAGAAACCCGAATCTCTCTCCGACATTGCGACATTGTTGTCTGTAAGAAAAAGACGGAGATACAACACACAGGTGTTAAATTGTGACTCTCTTCGTCGCGGAGACGTCTTGTGGTGCAGCGTCTGCGGTTAGCACTCTTGTTAATTTCATCGACAAAGAAGGGAATAAAGGGTTGCAGAAAGTTTATACGTTGAATTGTGTCGATCGTTCATCGGGTATTGTTCGAACAGATATTGTACACGGATAAAAATATGTCTGCAGTAGGCTTGGTGTATTTGACACATGTCATCGTATGTTATTATCGTGATTGTATCAAATATATTTACACATGGAATAAGTATAAATAACTGGGAATTGTGCAACCTTTACTAAGGAATCGAACTTATGATTTCATTATAAGAATTAAGACTTTGAAGTGACATTTGAACAACATTTCGTTGTATATTGTAGTGAAAGATTCTGAACTTTTTCTTGTATTAGAAAATGAAACTAATACCTATAATTTATAAAAAGTTTAATGCCCGTATTATAAATAATTTTCTCGAGTGCAAAAGCAAATTAGCTATTTGGTGGCGTTGAATATAAATGACAGCACACTCGCAGATGTAGCATATGAAATCGTATAAGGTACTGGCACCAGTCTTGAACATTTTTAATTAAATGTACTGAATTAGAAATATTTGTTGATATTTGATTACTGCCATTACTGGATATTAATCTATACACATTTAACTGTCTTACAACGTGATTTTACCATTTTGTTTAAAAACAGTGGACAAATAATTATCGCGGTTCGGCACACTATCAAGAAAAGTGTATTTTTTACGTAAATGCTTTACATTGTTTTAAATTTTACGACTCTTTATTTTATAACGTTTGTTATCATTAGCAAGTTTTCATCACTGGGTGTCCATTACTGGTTATACATTGTTCATTACATGTACAAATTAAAAGGCTATAATAAAAAATATATATTTGCGAATTTTGGTAAATAAATTGATTTAATAAAGAGGTAGTTATTGTAATTAGTAACATGAGTTCATGAGAATTACAAAAAGTAGCCCATCAACCCCGAAAAGCAATATATTTTTCTCTTAAAGCGTTCAAGACTGGTTCCAGTATCTTATTTGAGGACATGGACGCATTTGCGTTAAATACAAACTAGCAATTTAAAATAGTGTACCTCATAAATGCATAGCAATCCTGAACAAATTCATAACGATTTGACACCTATAGCAGATAGCGTTAGTTCCAAAAGAAATTCTTTATAATACCGGGCATGACTGACTGCTAAAATGTATAACAGGTACCTACTTAATAATATGTAAAATACTAATAAATTATAAATGCAAACAAATTACCTCAAATCGAATATAATACCTAATTATTATTCACAATGTTATGTTATGAATTTATCAAAAAGTCACCACGTCTTAATTATTATAATTATATTATAAAAGTTCTTGTAATATTAGTTTAATTAATCAGATAATAGTTAACCTGTAACGCGATCTTTGCATACTATATTATTTTTAATTAAGCCTGAAATTAGCATAGATAAATGTGCATTGTTATTACACCTGTATATGGTGCGTTTTATGTAATTAATATTTAATTACAATTGTATTTATGTATTAAATGCTTAGTTAAAAATAATAAATGTACCTTAGAAAGTTTATTTACCGTTTTAATAAATATAAAATTAGCAAAAACAATCAGTCTGCTACACTTTGTGATTAATTAATTTCATATATTTATAAACTGGTACCTGCATCCACATTATATTCATAAAAGATGTACAAAACAATTTTTTTGAAGGATATATGGATACAAAGAATATTTAATAATTGGAATAAGAGGATGTAATACATCAAAATAAAGTAAATATATAAAAACTTATAATTTAAATAAATGTGAGTAATTCAATGAATAATTCTCAATATTTATTTTATACTATTTTGCACCTGTACATTAGGTAGCTGTATTAATACTGCTATACATGCAAATTTTAAAATCTACACACCTAATTAGATATGTAATATTTTTTTCATAAGATTATTAGTAGTATTCAGTAGTATTCAGTGTCGTTTTAGTTAAAATATATACCAGTTTTTGACATTTATTTTATCTATATATATTATGTATAATGTAATATATAAATTTGATTTCATGTCCTATAATATTAATATATAATTGATGCTACGAAATATAAATAATTAAGATATAACTGAAAACTCCAGTAGAAATAAGTACCAAAATTATTTTTTAATCAAATAATATTTATCTGTAATTAATATGCGCTGTCATGTTACTAAATAATTTTAAAGTGATTTTTTTTTTAAATAATTTGATAGTTTTATTTTCATTCAAAAAAACATGTGTATTATTCAAATATATTGTCAATAATATATCAGCTTTATGGAAAAGTTTTAAACTACTGAAAAAATATAATTAAAATGACATTTTATTTCAATTATATTCTATTTAAATACTTTACATGGAATCAGTGGCCATTAAAACGATATATTAACAACTAAAAGAGTAAGTCGGTTGCAATTACATATTAATATATAGCTGTAAGTAATGTTTTTATACAAATTGGTAATGCGCATGATATGTGTTAGGAAAATAAAATAAATTAAGATAATAATAAACGATCCGATTAGTTTGATGTAGGGGAAAAGGAGGCAAGATGGAGACACAGTGTAAGACGATAAAGACTTTGTAAATCTAATGCAATTACAATTATTTATTTTATTTTCATTTTTGTTTGTATTTTAAATATTATACATATACCTACTAACTAGCGCATTGGACCCTGTGTTACCCAGCAATGTTAATTCAATTAAACCTAAAGTAACCATAAAACACCCGAGATGCCCACCCAACATGCCCACACCACACGATTCACCGCGAATTGTTTTTTCCCGATATGAAATTTACACAAAATTACAAAAATTATACACCTAAACTTTATCTATCCATTAGTGAAAAGCGGAATAAAATCCGTTCAGTAGTTATTGAGAAAATCTTGTAAAATTATATTTTCAAACTCTCAGGTCTTGTATGAAAATCAAAAATAAATAAACAAATAGGTTAGCAACAATCATAATCAATTTCTTAACATGTGTTGAAAATCATCCATTTTTTTTAGTCTTTTGATGTTAAATCTTAGATTTTCATTAAATACATATTAATAACCACGATACTGCATAGAAAAATTATCTAACTATTGGTGAAATCATCATTGAAATCGGTTCAGTAATCCCGAGTCTATAAGCCTCATACAAACAAACATTCATTTTTATATATAGAGATAAGGATTATAGAACCAATTTTATTATTTACAGACTAATTATTAATTTAGTTATTCTCTAAGAGTATATTAACATATTATAAATCATATAGTTATGTGTGGACTGTGAAAATATTTATGCCAATGTTATAACGAATTTTTTTGTATTAACTAATTTCTCATTATAATTAATTACATAATATGTATAAAATATACCTTGCTCCAAATATTTACTTTTAGTAATTTCGGGGTAGGGGTTAGATGGTATATATTTTTATATATATTATTTATTATTATTTTAGAGTAAACAATTTCATTTTTTCAAATTAAAATTTGAACCTACATCGTCATTTAAACGTTGCCACCTCCTCCTCTTTTCTATATAAAATATTATAATTGAAATATTACTTATGGCCCATTTGATTAGTAAGTAATATAAATAACATAAAGTTACACAGAAGTTTTTTTTTTCAAAATAAAAATTTCTATCAGAAGCTGCAACAAAAGGTGGCCAGCAGTGCATATGTCATAACGGGTAATGGGTTCAAAACCCTGCAATGGTTTCGGTGGTTCTTCTCTCGTGCTGTTATATTTCACAACAACCCCCAAGAGTCGAGTAAATGCTGTCGTTCACTCTCCTCCCCCCTCCCCTCAAAACCCACCTTACCATCCCCCTCGCACAACGCGCGCCACCGACAACACCGCGGTTATCGTGTCAAAACGATGTTCTTCCATCTCCTTCACTCATCCTGCGTCTCTTTTCTCTACTCTTAAATCTCCATTCACACTTGTACATTTACCGCAAACATCTTTCAACATTTAATATTCAGTGTTTTAGCAGAATTTCTTATAAAAGTGTTGACAATGTTTGGCAGATCGTTTCCTTAATATGACGGTATTTAATATTGTAATTATATTTTTAATAAATAAATGTAAAATTCTCTCGCAGATGAATTTAAATCTAAGCTAACATAATAAACAAGAAAATTTTGATTTTTGTTTGTTAACGTTAATCTCATAAAGTACTACCCAATTTGATTTAAACTTTTTACAATAGTATGTATCTTAGACAAGAAAAGATAAAGGACAAATAATACATAATACAGCGTTGTTATCATATCAGTCCATGGGTTATTGACGTATCATTCAGATTTTAAAATAAATATCAATTATAAAATTAATTAATAATAAAGGTTTTATATTGTCTTTAAAAATGTTTTAGTAATAATTGATTAACAGAGAAACGTCTATGCATACTACATTCAACTGCCTCTGAGATAATATGCATGGAAATGACGATAGTGTCATTTAAGAAAATATGGCCGCCGTAAAATTTTGGTAACAGTTTCATATACGGACTAGCATTGGTTGTTATGTATCCATAGTCTTTCCTAATCTCAGATATGTATAGTATAACCACTAGCACGCTATAGGTAATATTATTATGAACAAATAAAAATATAACGTAAGCCGGATTTTTTTTTATAAAAAATCTACTTTAATATAAAATGACACAAAAATAAAAGCTATTAAAAATAATACTGATAACCAGAAGTCTTGCCCATATATGTTGTAATATGGACATATTTGATCAATTTCCTACCGAATAAGTATTACACTCTTACAATAAAAAATCCTAATTTTTTATTAATCAATAAATTTTTAATTAATTTCCATAACACTTAAATATCAATAGATATATAACTGCTGTAAATTGATTTACATAACATGACATTATTGATACATTCTAGCTATAAAAAAATAATTTTTATGATGAAAACGTTATAAATATTCGACTTCCCAATACAATAATCGGCACCAATACCTACCACAGGTAGTTTGGCCGGGAGCGTTACATTTACATAATTGTTGCTAATATTGTCACTCGCTTCCTGTGATGCTAAGACACATCATGAAGTTGTTTGATTCATCTACGTCACATATACATTGTACTAATGAAGATTAAATGTCATAAATTTTATTGTATTTTTTATGCGTAAAATATTTCCATCGGTGAAATTTTGTGTATATTAAATAGCAGCAAAAATTGATTTGAGAAATCTATGGACATTAATGTAAACTGTAAAAAAGTTTTTATTTGTATATATGAGGTATATACTGCCGTGATTAGGTAAAAGGCAGTAAACTTATTTTACTACCTTTTAGTCATTTTGATGCTATTAGGTTTTTCTACATATATTAGGCATAAATTTATTCATTAAGAATGTTATTTCAATAGAATATTCATTTTTTAAGTTTATCGATATATCAAATTAGTTACTTTTCCTGAATATAAAAGCAGAAAAATCATTTTTCAACATAATAAAGCAGTAACTTTTAAACTATACTGCTTTTATCCACTGAAAAATATACGTACAATATTCACAATCATTCCAACTTCTTATAATTTCGAAAAGACAGTTTTCAAAAATTATTTACTTCAAATAAATAATATAGTACCTACCTAAATTGTTTTATTTATTTTTTCATTGTAATTATTATTCAATCACTATATAATTATTTAGTGTCATAAAAATTAATAATTTAACAAATATTTGTAATTTGATACTCATCAGATAAAGATTATTGTGTTACTAACTTTTATTTTGATCTCAAAAAAATACATTGAAATAAAGCTTAATTTTTATTCTGCATTAATTACTGCGCTTTACCTCTGACAAAAAAACTATATAAATAATTAAAACAGTGGAAAAAGCAATACTTCTGTTTTACAGAGTACAAAGACAGTATACCACATTTTACTGCTTTTAAATTTTCAAAAATAAAAAACAGTAAAGTCATTCAATTTAGGCATTTTGATGAATTGTGAACTAAAATTACATTCAAATTATAATGAAGTCATGTAACTAATCATTGGTCGCTAAATAAATTTTATGAAAAAAAAATATTGATTAAGTTTAAAAAAATCAAAAAGGTCGAGTTCAATTTTCTTCGTTTGTACTTTTTACAACTTACTTACTGCCCTTTACCTAAGTACGTCAGTATGGGTGTTTAATATTTATAATGAAAGATATACACATTTTCAATTGTATACATTTACACGAAAATTCTATAAAAATGTAATAATAGAATGTGTTATACCCGTAAATATAACATTCAATATTTACATTTAGTACAGCACACATGATTAATTTATATTGTTCCTGCAAAATGATTCACATTATCAACACGGTGTTCTATTTTTCCACGAACTATACCAGACACGTACGGCCTTGAAAGTACGCGAATATAACATGTACAAACGTGTTTTTGTATCCGATTGTACACTAAATAATAACTCAATCAATCATTCAGTTGATGCATGTCCGTGTGTCCATCAAAATGTCAACTTATGTTTGTTGCCGTTGAAAAATAATAGCATCGAAATACGTTTATCTGTATATCTACCGATTCTATACTACCAGTGGCGGCTCGCGATGTTACATATTAAAAAATATAACGATTAAACAATATTTATTTAGAGCAGTCTCCAAAACTTACTATATGCGTGTACCTACCCCTTTTTAAATATTGATATTACCGGCGAAGGTACTCAACTTTTGATAAAAAAATTGAATTAGGGGTGATATTCGATATATCATATTCGTATAGTTCTAGATTATTATAATAGAATTATTTATTAATTTTTTCTTTAATTATTGTGTTAAATTAGATACATTATTTTTCATACCAACTTTGAGAAATACTTCTATAATTCATTATAATATTTTATTAACTATTTTTGAAACAAAAATCATAGAGTTTAACCAAACAAAAATTATTGCCCAATATATGACTTATACGTTCAAGAGACAAAATCAAACACGAAAAAAATGCATAATAATAATAAATACTATGCTAGTTTAGTAGTTGAGGGATAGATCAGTATTATGAGAATAATTAAAATTTTTATATGAAAATATAGAAATTTTTCTTCAGGTTATAATACAGCATAGTATATTTTTCAGATTTTTTTTATAAAAAAAATTAAATACAATTTTTTGTGTGAAGTTATTTGAAATAAAATAAGGTTTTTACACATAATATATGTTTTTACTACTTATAGAAAAAAATCCAAATAGTTTTATCTCTGGACATCTATACTGATTATTTGATATTAATGACAGTGGCGTTTCGTTGAGGAACAGCCATGAATTTTTTTATCACATTATCAATAAATTTTCTCACGAAATATAATACGAGACATTTAGATACTTTTTATAGCTAATAAGGTTTGGAGTATGCTAACAAATAATAAAATATTTTTATTAGCACTAACTCGGAATTTTTAAGAATGTAATTTTTTGGGTGTTTATGTGATAGTGGCTTTCACAAAATTACTTGTGATGATGTGCCAAGTTTTAAATATAAAAAATTGAGTTTATTTTTAAATATTTTGATTTATATAGAAAAATCGCGTATATTTTTATATTACGAAGACGCGAAGTAATTTAATTACTTCGGTTTTATATTTGGTACAAATTACGAATTTTACTGCATTGTATTAAACAATAACTTATCAAAGGCAATAAAACAATAAATTTTATGATTTCGCCCACATTTTATTAATAAAATTTCATATTTCAGGAAAATATTACGATTAGGTATATATTTATAATAATAAAAACAGTACGTATATGTAAAATCATAAATTTGTATTCAAATGAAGCGTGTATTTAGATGCACATAATAAACTTTTATCTTATCATTGATTTATAATGATTGACACAACTTTATCGTTAGACACATAAATATTTATGATACACATTAAAAAAGAACACTTTGCTGTTGTTTTCGATATTTAATTATCATTGTCCAACATCAAGGTATCTTCCTCCCTTAACCCTTTCCCTACATGCCAGAAGAAAGGGTTGAAATTTCAGACGACAAGTAAAATTAAAATTCACAATCTTGAAATGGAGTGACAGACAACCTTTAAAAGTTTAATTAGAAAAATAAAGTGACATTATGACGTGATACCATTCGAATGTTTTATCAAAAGAAAGTTTAATCAGCATATTTTCCAAAAGTAAATTTCCGGCTTATCTAAAATACAATTAAAATAAATGTCCCTGACTTCGTCTCTTCACGTCATTCATTTTGTTTCAACTTTTTGACGTTTAAAAAAATCATTACCGTTTATGTTATAACTAAATTTAATGTGGATCATACAAAAATATCTTTTTTTTTCTTACTATTGTGTTTCTTATGATATTGCCAGTGAATTTAATAATTATTTTTTCCTTTCATATTATTTTTTTCTGGGAAGTTTTTTTTAAGAAATCTGTATCTACTTACTGTTTTAATTTACCTAATTTAAAATTATTATTTAATTTAAACTATATATATTTTAAAAGACTTATAAAATAAAATTGATTGGAAAATATATTTTAGATAAATTGAATTAAAATAAACGATAATAAATGATATAATTTAAAAAGCGATAATCAAATTAAAATATTTTATAAATTTTCATTGGAAATGATATGTTGTCTGTCTTTGTTTCTATAGATTATTATAGATGAGTATAACTGACAGCGTCAATCAAATGTCATATACAGTAAAAAATACATTAATTGTAAATGTATTGATTAAAAAAAAAAACTACTGTAGATAATATTTCACTGAATTTAATGTGTCTGGCATATCAATACTATATAGGTAATTTTAATTAAAATTCTATAAAATATAAAAATTGATCTTAGATAAGTATATAATTAGAATATTATAAAAAATAAAATAATATAATTAATTTAAAATATTCCTTGTTTTTAATTTAATCATTTGTTCTAATTACATAACTAGTGTTGATGTTTACACTTAACAAGTTCGTCATAAAGTTAAATATGTTTCTACATTCACAAGTTAACAGACCATTATATGATATAATAAAGTTTACGGCCGCTAAGTTTTGTGTACAAACAAGTCAAAAGAAAGTTTGACTTACATTTCATGCGTTTGGGGCAGTCCTGCTTCCTCCTCGGCATCCTGGTAGGGACGGCGGAAGTGGGAGGCGGTGGGGCTGGACGCACGAGCGTCGTAGACCGACGACGAAATTGTCGCAAAATTTTGAAAAGCTCAACAGATTTCTTGTAGCGTTCTATGTATTGTAATATTTTCTTACACTTGCATTAATTCTGTCATCTTGACGTCCACGTTCACCTTAATGTTAAAATAATACATAGTTAACGGTGGAAGTTTACAAGTTAATAATGTTTTGACATATTTTTTGCAAGTTCGTATTTTTTAACAGCTCGATTGTTGAAGTTGATTGTTTGGCGGGCGTTTTACTTGTTGAATAGTAACAATCAGCACAAAGTTACATTCACTTTACAATCTGATATTTCACAACACTGTTTTCAAATAACCACAACACTACGCACTTGTATGTTTTGTTGGAAATATATACGGTATTTTCACAATGGTAAATATATCTACTCACTTAGTCATAAGAATAACGTCGATATATAGGTATACACATGTATGAACAGTTTCCAATAAAACCAAATAAACGTATGAACAACACTACAGTGTCGCGCTCTATATGACCTAACTCCGCGAACGTCAGTGACTGACTGACTTGTATGACTGACATCCAACAAACGGTATACACACGCGACAATCAACGCGTCGGCGTCGACAGCACCCCTTCTCTCTCTCTCGCACACGTGTATGGCGTCGCTCTCGCTCTCGGGCGCCGCGACGTTCTACTTCTGTCAACTCCTCGTCAAGACGCGTAACAATCCCTAGCGCCTGTACTCTCCGCGTTCGGAACGCAACTGATTCAAGATCCGATGCCCAGAATCTATGCGCACACTTGTGACGTGTGGGCGGGGCTTATATCTCCCGGCCCCGCCCCGTGGTGTGTTTATGACCTCGCTACGCCCGCTCCCAGCTCTGGATATAACGATGCCGCAGATCTGTGCACCGTCCTTGTCTAATGCGTGCACGTAATTATCATAGTTGCTCTGTTTATATAAAGCTTGGCTAGCTGTCAAAGTACGCGATCATATTCAGAGGTACAGGAGTCTGAATCTTGTAGGTTTTTTACATATTTTCTACTTAATTACATTGATATTAAATAAAACTTGTGTTATATTGTTGAAACATGGTTAATACAAAGTGATTGGTATAGTGTTTATAAGATCTGCCGCGTTTCTGCCTAAGAAATACGACAATGTTTCGAGATACAACGTGACATTTCATCACAACGCTGTATTTTCGCAGGTACGTTCAAATTTATGACCATGTGATTTATGTATTTGTTCTTATTTCGTTCTTCCATGTTTAGTGTACAATGTAAAATAGGTTTTGATTAGTTCTGACGTAAAACATAACCTAAAACTTGTAAATAATGAATCGGGTATATCTGTAAATGTGTAATAGTAACAAATTCACTCGCGAGCTGGCAGTAGTTGTCATGTGCTTGTCCCTCCTACTTTATAGTGAGGCGTGGCCTTTTAATGGTCTATATAGACACTGCTCCCTACAATGTAATATATAATTCAATAAATATAGTGAAATGTCATTGATAAATCAAACTTGAAAAAAATCTTGTGTTACAAATCATTCTGAGGGAAAAAACCTTGAGCAGTTGAACAATAAATAATATGTTTTAACGTTCGTTTCTCGATAACATCGAATGAATTTGATTAATGCCAAAGAAGTGTATAAATTACATTTAGTGGAACATTTATTTATGTGTTCCGCTCTAAATGACGCGAGTATTTTATAAAAAATTAATAATCCGTAATTTTTAATACAAGAATTTAAGATTCATATTTTATTCATTACACATTTTATCAGATAACAAAATTGATTTACTAAATTACATTATATTGCGTATCATAAAAATTAATCATTTTATTCAGAACTAAAAGTCTTAACCAAATAAATAATAAATACAACATTCTTTAAAAGGTTTTTTTTACATTTACATAAAAAAAATATTTTGCAAAAATATGCTTTCTGTATATATTACTATATATATATATATATACATTTAAATATCACGTTATTAATTTAGGTACCCACCAAAAAAGATCTAAAAGTCAATCAGACTAATTTTGATTAAATAAAAATCAAATGGTGACGTCCTTGAAAATTATATTAGATACCTACTACATAGGTACATCCAACGTAAAATTACAAATATATTCTAAAAACGATCCCCATAAAATTATTAGGTCCATTTTCCTTGAAATAATCGCATTTTGTACACGTCATATAAAAAAGGTCGGTACCGGTAATAAATAACATAATATATTATATGTAAGAGTATTCACAATTGAAGATAATTCGGCAAAACCAATAAATTCGCACGTCAAGCACGATTCAAAAACTAAGCTGCCGAAGCGCGATGACTGAGGGGCCAAGGGACTCACAATGACGCGGTCGTGAGGGGCAAGAGGGGGGCACACATATACACACACACACATATACAGTCGAGAGAAGGGGGGCCGGCAGCCACGACATGTGTATGTCTAATACCGTGATTTATATGACAACTCATGTTGTGTGTAATTGTCAAAATGACGCCGTTTCGGGGGGCACTGTGTATTTGTAATCTCTTAGTACTGTTAAACAGAGAAATATACATATATGTGCGTTGTGAATGAGGATAATATACGTTTGTTGTATAAATGTGTGTTTGTTGTCTGTGCAGGGCCGGGTTTGATAAAGTTTTATGTAGGTAGATATATAACCTATCTAATTAATACAGAGCCATGAATATGAGTCACAGTTAATTAAGTTCGATCGATCAGATTGTAGGTAAACATAAAATTAAAATTTATTATAACGCAGTATTTATAAATATAGAAATAAAAACAGGCACGGATTAGTTAGGATAATACAGTAAATTAATAATCAATATCAATATATAAATATGCAGGCTCAATATCTATATACAATGTAAATTTATTGAGCTTATGCAGGAAATTCAATTAATTTTGATAGTTTTTAAAGTTTCATAGGCCGTAGAAAACTATTTCGCTCTGTCCGTCCGTCTGTCTATATAAATTTTATACCGGTTAAGATGAAATTTGATATAAGTATACTTATATCAAATTTCATACGGACGAATAATACACCAAAAAATATTATGACCTTTTGATTTTAACCCTTCAGTCACGAAATATTTGTGTCCTTCAGAGCGTCCCCCCTCTAATTTCTAAACTATCCATTCAAAAAATCTGAAAAAATTCAAGAATGTAGATTTTAATTAGTACTTTCAGTGAAAATTATAACGACCACTGTCAAAATTTTTTTGGGCCTCCCTCCGATAAACTGAAAAGTTGAGTTTTTAGATAGGTCTCCTAAAATGTAACAGAAAATATGGCCTTTTAGTTTTAACACTTCAGTCACGATATATTTGCTTTTCAATGTGGTTATCAGAAGCCCCCCCCCCACCAATCTAATTTTTTAAACTATCGATGCAAAAAATCTTTTTAAAAATCCAGAATGTAACTTTTAATTAGTAATTTCAATAAATATAGGTATTATAACGAACACTGTTACATAATAATATGAATTATTTATAAAAAAATTTGAAATAATTTTTTGTCTGCTTGTTATTTTTATTTTAATCTAGTGATATTACACGAAATTTTTTGAACTGATTTTGATGGATCTTTATCTTTTAGTAAGCCCAAATATCTTATGGCTATATAATATAATTATTGAATTAGGGTAGGACCGTATTAAAGAAAATTTACCAATTTATATTTTCTAATAAAATTTAAAAAAATAAAACAAACAAGATTTAATTTCCACAATAAACGAAAGCAATGTATCGCGGGGGATTTTTAATATTCAATAAAATATTAGAAGATAAATTACAAAAAGAAAGTTATTTTACAAGAGCTAGATATACCTACTTTTCACAGATTTTATAATTTGATGTTTGGGAAGGTGAACAAAATAATTCTATTATGCATATTTATATCCGATATTATAAACGAGCTAACAAAATTTGTTAGCACTTTCAAATGGGGTATTAATTCTATGGATTTGTTATGGAATTTAAAGCAGTGATACTTCAACTTATTATAACACAGACAGTACAAAATAATTTTCATAATATTGGTTTTAATACCGTTTGTGTTTACTTACCGCGCGTGCGCGAAACTTGTAAAAACATCTCATGAAAATACTTCAAGGGAACTGTCAGATACGTTTGATACCCCATTTGAAAGTGCTTGCAAATTTTGTAAGCTCGTTTATAATACCGGACATTAATGTTTCAATTACAGAAATAAGATTATAATGGTAAAGTGAGTTATCTACCTTTATACACAAAAGTATTTTGTGCTTAACAAACAAAATAATCACAAAATTTATTTCATTAGTGCAATTATAATGGTTGAAAATTTGTTTTTCAAACAATTTTTTTCTAATCATTAAAAAATGTTTAGTTAATTCAACTTGTAAGTCATATGACGTATTTAACTAAAAATAAACAATACAATAATTTTTTCAATATATGTATACCCTATATTCTAAACGTAAATATCTATTGAAAAGGTATATTACTTGTTAATAAACTATGTTCTATATATTCGCAAAATATTTATTTGTAAATTTTAACTATGGGCTTAATTGGTTTGGTTTAATTTTTGGTTCGCGGTTCTGTTCGGTATGTATAGATATACTTGTTATAATATAATGTCAACTTCACAATAATTAACTGATTTTTTATTTTTCTACCATTTTGGCAACTTTGACTAATTTAAGGGTCGATCCTGACTAACTAGCCGATCTCGGTCCGGTCTCGCTCCAATTAAATAGAAATAAACAATAATTACGCTCCGATACAGTATTACTATGCTGAATATTAATTGACTAGAGAGAGACCGAACGATAGTCTGGATCGACCCTATGTCTTGTTAAACATTTTTAAATATCATTCCGTATAATACGTAATTTATAGTATTTTTCACCGTATTAAAATCAATAATTCGTGCTTTTTATTTTACAATTATGACATTCTACATAAATTCAAACATAAGACGTAACGTATTAAATAACTAAATATAAATTAACAACAATTATAAACACGGCATGCATGTATTCTGTATGATTTAAATTAAAATATGAATAAATTTTGTGTAATAAAGTACGGAGAATATTTATGTTCAATGCACTAATAACATTCGTATCTACATAATAAATAAGCTGTACATTTACTTTTAATCAATAAAGACACTTAAGTGACATAGATTCAACAACATAACTGGTTTTTAGCTGCTGCAGACCTCAGTTTTTTTATTATTATTATTTTGTTTTAATACTACTTGCAATACACATGTTTGATACAAATAGTCTGGAAGTACTTAATATGTTAAAATGAGATTTATTATCTCTTCTGACTTTGTGAGTAATTTAATTTGAAGAAAATGAATTGAAGATATATAAAAGTATATAGATGAAATAGAGATTTAAGTTTTCTTAATACGTACATACATACATATTATATTATTTTGTTTTGCTTCAAGGTTTTAGGTCATTAAAATCGTTATATGTGATATAACATTATTTATTATTAAATTCTACATATTATATTATTTATAGAATTTAATTTTAATAAAAATGAATTTTTTTATAAAAAATCTTGTTGGAATGTATATTATTTTATTATTTATTTAAATGTAACAAGTTTTATGAATTATTTAATATTATCATGTTTGCATATATTATCCGTCTTATTCAATTTTAAATAGATTTTTTGAACTAAAAAATCCACAAAACGGGCCTTTTTTATACGTCATACTGAAAATAATAAACAGTGTACGTGAATCAACAGGTATAAAACGAATATTTTTGAGTAACTGATAAAATATAGAAAAAAATGAATGGGACATAAATTATAAATAATAACATTCTCTAAAACTTTTATCCAAATCATTTCTTTCAAATATGCACTGTTTCAAAAATTTACAAGAGTAAATATCCGTTTTTGAGTATAAGATCGTTTAAAAAATATATTAGGTTTCCTTCCTAGACGTGTATATTGATCCTAAAAAAATGTACCCTCAAATTTTTTGTCGTTTTTGAATTACAGACTCCTGGATAGATAAAGACATCATGGCGAAAATATTTATTAACAATACTAACTTCTACTATAAATGTATTTCATACATATGGCGTATTATAGGAAAGTAAAATATACTACTCAATAATATAATATATTTCGTTTGTATATAAAAAAAACTGTTTATCTTAATAATTCGTAATTATTTATATTAAGTTGTAGGTAAGAGAAGTACAAACATTTATATTTGCTAAAACCAGCGGTGGTTTGCACATAAAAGCATTGGTGCTGATAAACATTGAAATTTTAATAAGTTTTTTTCGTATCGGTGCATTATACACTACACTCTACATTATGTAGTTATAAATTCGAATATTTTACGTTATAACTATACAGCGTATGTATATCAAGAGACAGACAAAATTTAAATAGGGGGTAATTTTTTACCCCCTACTGTTTTCTATCCAAGACGATATCACAGTGGTCAGAAACTTTTATAAATCGTATATGTCGGATGGCCATACATACTTATATAAACAACAAGATGTCTCAATAGCCTATCCAAAGTTACTAACACTTATATATTTATATGCATTTATACATATATCTACAGTGGTGGATTTAACAATTAGGGGACCCTTAGAATCATAAGAAAAGAATAATATAAACGCTTTACTGCATATAATGCTCTCATATAATAAAAATTAATTATAAATTATTGAGTACATTTTTTTGTTTATAAGAGAAATATCAAACCCTTGCTCTTCTCCCCGACATATGTAAAATTGTATAATCTATAATTCATAGATTAGTAATTTTTTTTCTCAAAAATGCCTTTAAACTAATTTATACAGAACGGCATAGATATTGTAAACTAAAAAAACACCAAGTTCCATTTTTATTAAATTTGTATTTGGCAATCAAAAAATTTGTTTATAAACAATTAATATTTTTATAGACAAATTCGATGTTTATAATTTCAAAACCATATTCCTAGAATTTACGTTTATGAATAAAAAATTTGACGTACAAATCATCAGAAACCGTTTGCCGTTCACGAAAAAAAATGTTGATCGTGTTTACATTATAATTTTATTGTTTATAACTTTTGCGAAAACAAATTTCGCAACCGAAATTTTAGATGCGTCCAGTATAAGTCAACTTGGAAAAATTCAACTAAAACCCAAAATTCAAGCTCAAATTAAAAAAATTGGTAAGCAGAAAATTCCAAAAATTTGGATTTCGACTATGCTCGATCAATATTACAATGCTATGTATGTATGTATGTCGCTTTTTGGTACCTCACACTTTTTTTGTGTGGCTGTGAAATTAATAATATATTTTGTATTTCAAAATCAATTTATACCTTTTAAAGATTAACATTTTTTTACTCCGAAGTTCTATACAAGGATTTTAGCACCTTTCCGAAGATTGTTTCATATTTAATCAATGTTTGTTCACTATGTAGGAAAAAGTCACTATGTCAAATCTCTTTGTGGTTAAAATTAAACTAACTATCAGTAACCTATTGTCAAAATGACGAGAAATATATAGATATAAAATATTACTATATAAAATAAAATATATAAAATAAAAAAATAAAATATTACTGAAGATAATATATTACAACAGAATTAACAATATTTAATAATTAACAGGGTATTGCTGAAAACTTATAAGTACCTAACTGTTTTTTGTTATATGACCCTAATGTTTTAAATCCGCCACTGTATGAACAAATGTACACATATTCCTCCTCCGCCATAGCGGTCACATTCCAAAGCGAAGTCTGAAGATGAAGAACAGATCGTCTTCATTTGAATACCTGCGGTCCTCTCGACCAATCGCGCGGTGCTGATATCTCCGCGCTCGTTGTACGAATGAGACAGACAACTGTCCACCGGACGAGTGTGAATATATTGAAAAGAGATGAACACTAATCAAATCACGGTGTTGTATAATAGGTTGATTGGATTAGTTCTGATGTAATAGGAGAGTATATACTATATTGATATATGTAAATATATACAGTCTGTCCCATAAACATACCGACAAATTTTCAGGAGTTATTGAGAGCATTAAAAAATAGCTTTTTCTTAATAAACCCATATCCGCAAACAAGCCGTTTAAGTAGTAGAACAAGAGAAATGACTCCGTACAAGAGCAATGGGCCCTTTGGTTGAAATTTTTAAATATGGGAAATGATACTTCAAAGCAAGCGCGAATCCAGGGGGGTCATGGGGGATATGCTTTCCCCCTCAAATCTCAGAAAATTAAGCAAATTAAATAGAAAAATGCTTCTTAAATGCACTGAAATAACTTGACCCCCCCAAATTATCTTTTCTCAGACCATGACTCCCCCAAATTGTAAACCTAGATCCGCGCTTGTTTCAAAGTGCGCTGATCAAAAGTTTAAGTAATAATTCTCCAGGGAGCATCGAAAAAATGTAAATATTTAATACATAATGTTATGTTTATATTTATTTTTATCTCCTAAAAGGTCAACTTTTAAAATAATTTTCAAAGCATAAAAAGTGCTTCGAATTAATCAATAAATACAAAAAAAACCTTTAGTGATAATAAATGTTATAATTTTTTTTTTAAATACCTATTTCTTTATACTTAGTATACAGTATATAGAGACAAACAAAGTTGGAGAAAATAATATTAATCCTTTAAATCCTTGTTTTCTCAAAAAAATGTTGTAGAAACATTGGTGTTAAATAATGAAAGTATTATTATAAGATACAAATTGTTAAAGATTATAAATTGAGTTTTGGTGCGTTTTTAATTTTGCAGTTGAAATTAATTAATTATCGTACTTCTCGAATGAACCAACAAAAGGCAATTAATTATAGGCAAATAATTATTATGGCCCCCACATCCTATCATAGCCCCCAGGCTAGAATTTTCGGAGGGGCCCTTCTCGCTAAGATATCTAAGACATATTTTTACAACTTCTTGAATCCTCGCGTCTTACCCCCAGACTAGAGTCCTGTTAGCTCCCCCCCCACGATAACGGATATTATTAAGCCTTCAATTAAAATGTGTATTAATGATTGTGTATATAAAATTTGTCAGTTTTGATTTCCATAACGCTCAAGATGAATTCATAGATATCGTGTACGCGACAGAGTTGAGTGTTAAATGACTTAAGATACAACACCGTGTCAGTCAGTGTGACGTCGGCAGCTGCCTCGTGAGGGACTGACTGGTGCGGTGCGCCATGACAGATTTATGGCCGAGTTTTGTATAGTCTTAATATGACTTATGGACAGGAACAAAATATAATCCTGTGATGGGTAATTTAGTCGACTCACATGATATATACACAGCAGCTAAAATACTATATACGGTATATGGGTGCGCCGCCGCGATTTGTTACCGAGGATGCTCAAATTTAAATAAATGTTAGGCGATTCTATAAATTTATTTATTGGTAGCCAAGACTCTATTATGATTGTATCATGTTCTTTTATGTACTTTAAATTTTATTGTTATTATGTACGCGACCCGACATTGACTCGTTTTATTAGGCAATGAGCTTTCGTAAATAAAGATAATCCAATTAAGCAGAAAATAAAAAATGATTATACATTATTTTTGTTTAAAAGTATTATTTACCTTTTTTATAGATTGATAGATATATACCTATATGATTTTAGTTTCAAATTTGTAAAAGTTGTTCAGGGCCGTAACTAGAGGCTTTGGGGTCCCGGGGCAACAAGTAACCGAGGGGCCCTCGCTATATGCAAAATATAAAAATTGCACACCTTTTTTTTCGTTGCTACCTCAATCAATAATTTTACGTATGTTACTAATTTTATTTATTTTTTTATTTTGCTGACTCAAATTTTTACGCTGCTACGGGGGCCCCGGGGCACTGCCCCGACTACCTGAAGTTGTTGATTATATATTGAATCTCTGTTTTATATGTTTATTTTCGTTGTCTTGAACTGGAGGAAAGACTATCGTAAATAGAATAGTTTAACAATCATCATCCATATGTATTTACAAAGACTTTAAGAATTTTATTTATCTAAACAATAAAATACTAGATTATTGAGGTCTTATAAAGTTAGCTAGTATAGGTAATATGGCGTCATTTAAAAAATTATTATTTTATATGGTTTCATAAAAAATTTTTGCTCTATCGAAAATTCATATACCTACCTAATATACGTTTTAAAACTATTTTTAAATAAAATGAATAATTGAATATGTTTAAGAGGAAAATCCACTGTGACGGATCAAAAAATTGTTAATATTTGTGAATTTTTTTCACAGGTATTACTTATTATTGAAAGATCGGGTAAAGGAAATTTTATTTATTTAATTTATTCAGTACCAATTTTCATTTAAAAATATACATTTTTTTACAAAGTTATGAGCAACGATGTGACGACCAAAAAAATATTTTTGTCCATGGTATCGAAAAAATATATATATTTTATCAATATCTATTTGAATGTAGCTTTAATTGCACGTCGCCGTTATTTATTTATTTATTTAATTATTTCACAAAATAGCCACGGTTTGAATTTCTTTTTTCATTTTTAACAACTTTTTTTTAATTCAAGCGGTCTAAAAAAATAGTAAAAATCAAAATTTCAAAAATCGGTTACGCACAGACTTAGTAGCCATTGCGAATTTTTTTAAGGAATTACTAGAACCAGATCAATAAAAGTCGTTTCAAGAAAAACGCGTTTTCTGAGGGTCATATGCGGCCACGCTATCAGCTCTCACTAAATTGACTGATAATTTTCGGAATTAACAATTTAAAACAAAATATTTTTGAATGTCTTCTTTAAAAAATGCATTAAAAAATCGATTTTTTTTCGTTACATTTGCTTCCCCCATAATGTTTAAACATGAGTACAATAGCATTTAAATAACGCAAATAAAAATGCAATGATATTTTTATAAAACGTCTGTCGACATTCGCATAGAAATGTCAGAGTTACATAGAACGTCATGTATATAATACACAAGTTCTAGAAAGCATGATCTATTTGTCAATTTAGCAAAACCGTTGTTCTTTTAGCCACTCAATCATCGTCAATTACGTTTTAACGAAGCTTCCCATCAACTTTTACATCACGACAAACCTAAATAACAGAATCCTTAATAATTGATCATTCGCACTAATCTTTATACTTATACTTGTTTCAGACAATATAGCAAAATAAAAATAAACATTATTGTAATTATTTAGGGCTACATATATATTTTAAATCTCGGTTCATGGAAATATAATTAATTAAGACAAAACTCACTCAAGTATCGTTATTTTGCGTAAATAATTTTTTGCAAAATAATTAATTTTAGTTCAACAAAAAACTCAAAATTTAAAGATTCTCATTAAAATTTATCTACTGCCTAGACAAGAAAAAAATATCAATACAAGAACTTTTTTTTTGTTAATCCTTGTCTAATTCCTTAGTGATTTATTTTTCAAAAACTAGTTATTAATAAAACAGCCAAGTGCGTGTTGGGCACGCGCATGATAGGGTTCCGTAGTCATTATCACTCTCATCATATTTGTTTTTCATCTTAATCGGTATAAATTTTATATAGACAGACAGACAGACAGACGTACGGACAGAGCGAAACCAGAAGGGTTCCTATGTTTTCTGCGAAACCCTAAAAAATCTTACCTAGAGTTATTTTTTATTTTTAAAATCTTTTTTTAAATTCAACAAAATAGCTCTTACACTAACAATGTATTTAAAAAAATCCTAGAAAATTAGTAACATCGATACTGTATAATAACAATCGATTACGTATCATCTGTCATTGCACTAATAAAGATTTATACATATTAAGTCGCAGAAAAAACCATAATATATCAATGAGCAGGTGCAGAGCTGTATTTTTCCGTTAGACGAATGATTACTATTGTTGATGCAATTTTCCTCGTCATTTTACCGACCGATAATTAGTGGGGCAGCCTAGTGACAGCGGTAAAGTAATGGATCCATCATCCCAGGAGACAGATATATATATATATATATCTGTGTGTGTATGTGTGTGTGAGTGTGTATTTGTAAATGCAACTCACACCTGATGTCGAAGGTTTTGTGATAACGAAAAAAACTCGATCGATTTGTTTTTGTAAAATAATTATAATTAATATGACATTATATGAAAGACAATTATCACTATATAGTTCTAAAATAATAATTTATTATTATTATAATTAATATTAAAACGTACAAATATAAAAAAAACTATTGTAATTATTATTTACCCTATTTTGTGAGAAATTAATTTTGATTACATTATTTTTAAATGAAATAATAACTAATTGAAATAACAACTCAATAAACAAATAATACAACGAAGAAGGGGTAGTTATCTGCTAATTATTTCTATTACTGAGTGTCTATTTGTTATCACTATTAACACAGCCTTCATTTTATTGCTGAAGACCTTTTTTGGTCATCATATCGCTCATTTGTCGCAATAACGTCATTACTCAAAAATTGCAATTTTTCAGGAGACACGTTTAAAGTTTTAAATTGGTATAACTTTATATTGTAATTTTCAAATATATTTATGTTCTTTCGTAGTTAGTCCTTGCTGTATAAAGTACATGTTTTGTTTTTCCTGTATAAACAACTCAAAAATAGCTATTTTTGAGTTATGACGTTGTTGCAGCAAATGAACGATATGACCTAAAATAATATAATTAAATAAATATATATTAGACAAAAATTGAAGTAGAGGGGGGGGGGGGGGGATAACATAACACTCTACGCTGGATATCAATTTTAGGACCCTTTTGAACTCGAGGCTTAAATTTAATCTTCTTACCATCTTATTCTTTATTAAAATAAGCTATTTGCGTCTTCGTTAGTACCTACATGTTTGTTAAAAAATGATAATACTCGTTCCAACCTACTATAAATCTTTTATTGCTTCTAATACTAAAAAATTCGGTAAAACATAATAAGGAACACCCGAACACCCAATACTAAATCATTTTACTAATTAACAAACATTAGTACCATCGATATTTATGATTAAAATAACCTCCACCACAGCTCACTGTATAATTTATTGTACAACAGCTACTTATTTAAAAATCTACGTCATTCTTTTCTCGGAGGCAGTAACACTAAACGTTCTGTTTAATGTAAAATCCTAAAACATTAAGATATGGAGTTAATGAATTAAAATTTAAATGATATATGGTAGTGGTTTACGTTGTTCAGAATTGGTTTTAAAACAATTTTATGTTTCTCTTTTATAGTAAATTTTGAAACTAATCATTTATCAATATATCCAAGTAGTCTTTACAGTGTCGCCGGAGCCGGGGAAGGGGGGGGGGGGGCATTTTACCTCCCCAAAATTTTCAGTGGGGAGGCAATGACTACTTTTTTCCCTCTCAAAATTTGGATCCTGTTTTTTAGAGTGTGTTTGAAGCGACGTGCAATTATAAAAATCTGTTTTCTGTAATTTTTTTTTTACTCTCAAAAATTCTTTAATTTTTGTAAACTGATGTTAAAGTTCGCAAAAATATTATAAAATGTAACCACGAGTTTAGTCAAAGACAAAGAAAAATAAAAAGTGAGTACAGTGAAACCTCGTTAGTACGTTTTTCTTTAGTACGTTTTTTTCTATTTTTTAGGTCCCGGCATTCTTCCATAAAATATTTTGTTAGGATGTTTTTCTTGATAGTACGTGTTTTCCCTCAGTCCCTTTAAAAACGTACTAAAGAGGTTCCACTTTACAAATATAATACGATATTAATCAAGCCAAAAAAAATTGAAGTCAATTTTGAATTTTAAGAACGCCAAGTAAAGTTAGGTCAACTTATTTTTTGAGGTTCGTACTGCCTCCCCCCCCCCCAGAAAAAAATAATTGTGGCGCCACTGAGTTATTTAGATTAACAGAATGAGTCGTTATTATTGAATTTATAATTATTTCTTTATTTGCGCATTTTGACGAATCATTACATATCAAGACCCACACATTCCAAAACAGGATTTTAAAAAAAATGTCGATCTGTCTGTCCGTCCCACAAACGTCTGAATTTGTTTCTTGCATTCGCATTGGTCTCGTGAAAAATAGATCTGCGAAATAGATTTTTTAATAACCAATATTTCTTTTACTGAAAATTAAAATTCTATATAACGTCTGGGTTTTTGATATAAAATAATGTTGTAAAAAGTATTGAATACATTTATTTGCAAGATGCTAATTTATTTTCACTTAATATGGGGTGGGTGCAATTGATAATGACTTATTTATAGAGCTACTAATGTATTTTTGTTATCGTACTTATTTATTTTAATAGGGTTATCTTTCACATCTTTTACATATGAAATATATTTATTTAGTTTTTGCACTTTTACATTCAGCAGATCTAAATCCATTTTGACAGATATCTTACTCATAATTCTATACCTGAAATTAATCTCAGTTATCCATTGATTGGTTGTCCTCATAAAAAGAATTATTAACAATATCTGCGGATACAACTTCTGTTATGTTTTTCTCGAATAGATTACAGTGTCGCCATCTCTTGCCAAATTAATTACCTATTTCAACGTCAAAATGCCAATTATAGATAAACAGTGATGTATTGCAGCGAAACAATTTTATTTCTTTGTTTTGTATGTGATATTATATTTTATAAATGTAAGGAAATGCATTCGTTACAATATAATTTTTGTAAAAATTGAGCAGTTAAAATAAGTAATTATAATTAGAACAAAAAGTAAAACATATACATATATTCAGAACTGTAATATATCATTACTTGTATACAGTGAAATGCAGAAGTGGCCGTCCAGTTTTCATTGAAATTCACTTATCACAAACTTAATAGGCTCCTTCCATTTGATTATAATAATATTTAAATCATTTCTTCGTGTACCCAACAAAGACAGATATTTTGAAACTCATTTGCTAGATATAGAAGTACTCTTCGTTTATAGTACTCAGATATATTTGTGCGATTAAATTATTATGTAATCTATTGAAAATTGTATTAGTTAATTTTGTGGCAATAAATATTTGATATAGCGAATTTTAGTATTTAAATATGTTGTCAGACATCCCTTGTGAAGCAACCCTTCATAAAATAAAATTAACTACACAAAAATGACAAAAACACCACCGAGCTGTTAGAAAAGGAGTAATCCAACCGACAAGAAATGCATCTCATCATCATTAAATATGTTAAACTAGATATAAAATTAATTAATGAAATAGACGTATATTTGTGTTTTTATTTAAAATGATTTAACTTTATAAGCTCCGCCCTAAAAAGACATAACCGATGATGTTTGTCATAATATTTTTGTATCTGTTATAAGCGATTCTGACCTTTAGGGTGGCAGACGACTTGTGAAGCCTATAGTAAGTTAATAATTAATTGTCCGTGTGTATAAATTTAGAAATAAAAATAAAACTCATGACAAAAATGCATTCCATACTTATTTTAAAAGTTATATGCATTAATTTCTTTAAATTATATTCAAACTCACTTTCTAGAAGAATTTGATTAATATGAAATACTGTATGTAAATAGCACCAAAATATTTTAATTAATATTATTATGTTGAAAAAATGTAAATATGTCTTTGTCATTGACTTCCAATTTAAATATTCTCATTTTACGATTGTAAAATTAGTAATAAAAATTAATATGCATGATCAATAGTCTTACTATATACACATGTTTATCAATTAGTATAAAAATATTATAGACATTACTGGAATTTACAACCAAATAATAAGCAAAAAATATATGTAATCAAGCAGAGAATTAATTAAATAGAAAAAGAAGAAATTATACGCTAAATATTTTGTTCAATTAAGTTATATGTATACTAACAGACGCCTACCGTAGGTTTTTAATTTTTTATATATACATATTGAATTTATGAAAACATCCTGCTACAAACATTTATTTCTGTACAATATATAATATTGTATAAAGCGTGAAATGTCAATTAGTATGTATTTTATTCGGTTTTTGTTCATTCAAAAGTACATATTTACCTTAGATTTTTGTTATAGAATATATCAATATTAAAAAAGTATAATATTTTAATTTTCAAATTACTTCCGGTTATTCATAAAAATATACTTCTTAACATTTTTTTATTTCAAAAATAATTCTAAAATTCAAAAATTGACAAGATTAAGTAAGTTATTACGTTCAAAAAAAATCATTTGATACATAATGTAGAGAATAAATAATATTATCTATAGTTTATGTCTCATTCATTTTATTCTATCTTTCATAAGTTTGTAAGAAATATATTTTAGTAAAATAAGGATCACGTACACTGTTCACTGCCAGGATTACATATAAGAAAGTTCCGTGGCTCCCATGGCAGATATTTTAATCTTAAAAATCTGTTAGTATGCCAATACTTAATATATAAAAACAAGAATGAATACAACAATAGTAAACATGAAAATCGACGATTAGTAGATATCTCTAAAAAAAAATATGAGTTACCGATAAGAAAAATCAGCAAGATCGTAAAAGATACGGCGTAATTCAAGGGCGAATCAAGAGAGGTGTCACAGAGACCTCTCGCATCCAGACAGTCAAAACTTGTACATGTATCGCAGCGTAGGTGCACACGCGAGGGGGGGTGTGGGGGGAACCGGGGATATACAGAAAAGCTATTAAGGTGCGTAATGGTCGGCCACGGGCAAGACCGCTTGGCGCAGCCACCAGCATCGATTAGACATAACACCCTCTCATGTACCCCCCAAGCCCTCTGTGCATGTCCTCCTTACAGGGTCCCGGGGGAGGCGACGCTCAGGTTGCCGCTCTTCTTCTTCTTCTTTACATATCTACGTGTCGATTATGTGTGTGTATACTTTGATTGGGAATTCATAGAGTTTCTTGTAGATGCGTGTGGTGCAAGGCATGTTGGCGAAGATTGATTGGCGATGCTTGATGCTTTTGTACGAGTTTGATGGGTATTTAAGTATGTAGTTGTTGGCAGTTTGTACAGCTCTGTTTTATCTTTAGATGATTACGAAATTTTATTTGTATTATTTACTTTTCTGTGGATATGCTATTCCTTGAAATTACATGACTGAAAAATGTCATTAATGCTCTGATCCAATAAGTATGGATTTAATCGCATTAGAAAACGGTGTTACTTATATATTTATTTATTTAGGGAAGCATTTACAATTACTTACATATATAACATAACATACAGATATGTATAGGCCAGTATAGGGCCTATGGTTCCTTTTATTTATTTGTTTTTACTTTTCCCTTGGGCACTTGTATTGTATATGATTATATGGGGATCTGGACAAAAGACCAAACCCCAAAAGACAGACATGGATAAAAGCCAAACAGATAAAAGGCAGACTCTCAAAAGGCCGACATTGACAAAAGACAGACAAAAAATTTATATAAATTAATAATATCTTTTAGGGGGGGGGGGGGTTACGCAATATGCTTCCCTCCAAAATAATTTTGTAATAATTAATTTACTTTACGATATAATTATTTGATATGCCCCCCCCCCCCCCCAATATTTTTTTCTAAATTTTAATTTTGATAAGTTTATTTTTAATTATTAAGTTTATTTGGAGGGAGGGGCACATGAAAAAAATTATAACGTTAAAGTAAATTTAATAATACAATATTATTAATTTTGGGGGGGGGGTATTACATGAGCCCCCCTCCTCTCAAAGATATTATTAATTTATATAAAATTTTTGTATGCCTTTTGTCTATGTCGGCCTTTCGGAATTCTACCTTTTGTTGTAGACCCGATTATATGACAAATATTATATAGATAAAAATGTGCTATTTTGTGATATGATACCACATGCAACTCAAGGAAGTTATTATATATAATTATTTTGAAAATCAATTAGATTAAGTATAATATTTATATCAATAATTATAATATAAATGCATTCACTGTTAATTTAATAAAGTTTAAAATTTTAATTAAAACATTTAACTGTCGGTAGTTAAAAACCTTTTCTCATAAATTTATAGATACTTGTAAAAAATGTATTCAAACATTCTTATTTCTCAATTTGTATTTTGAAACACGATTAAATATCCCCAGTTAATTACATTAAATGCATATCCCATGTTTTCCGTTCTTAATGACCAATAAAAACTACTGAATTATTTAATATTAATTTTCATGTCATTTTCACTGACATTGAGACAATCGTAGTAAAATATCATCGAAAATTAAAATAACAAACAGAAAGCATATAATACACCAGGCCCCATTAATCACAACACTAGAAAAATTGAAAACGTCTTCTTGTCAAACGATGGCCCCTTGTTAATTGGTATGTTAAAACCGGTATGCATAACAAATGACCAAATATATTGATGTCTCAAAGAAATTTTGTTTATGATTGAAATAATATTCATGAGAATTGCCAAAAACATTGCGATTTATGAGAGTTGACCTTGGTTAAGCTGGCTTTGCGGTGAGATCTGCAAACAAATAAAGAAGACAACTAATGTATCTTCTGTGTAATTCAGGTTTTTTATCTTTATTTGCCGCACTGGATTGTGGCCAGAAGTCGTAATTCAGTCGACCGTGTGATCATTAGCGCGCAAGAGACCCCATCTTTGACGCGCCGATGTCCTAAGGTAACTGTGACATTACTATTGGTGTAATTTTGTATCAGTTATTTATCGATGGTATTATTTCACTAGATTCACATTACGCTCAATGGAAACTAAATTTACTGATTTTGATCATTCACATTATGTGTTTTCACAGTTTCAATGATTAATTTTGAATTTTTAAATCTTGAATGGTTGGAATCGATGATTAATTTTTTAATAAATTGTTCGTATTAGAAGTTATAAAATATCAAATAACCGGACCTTTAAACATCTGCTCTATAGCTAAAAATTTCAAATTTGTTCTTGTCTTAGGTGCTATAAAAAACCATATATTTTTATGTTTTCTTTTTATAGTTAAAAATATATATATACCATCAATTAATCGAATTCTGCAAATATAAATAATGTACAAGTCTTGAGGTTTCCGTGATGATCTTGATATGGATCTTGACTTCTGGGTGTAATCCGCGTCGGTTTGGTCGTGCCCTGAAGATGTCCACTGCAATGTGTGACGAAACGTTGGCCGATAACACGACCAAACCGACACGGCTTACACCCAGAAGCCAAGATCCATAATAGAAATAATGGTTCGAAAACACATGCATATGTAAAGAGATTGAGGAGAAGCTCCTAGAAAGTGATATTAATTATAATTCTGGAATTAATTTTTTAACCTCATTTATACAGAATGTCCAAGATAAGCGTGAAATGCATGGGGATTTCATAACGATAAGAGATGCAAATTCAGTTAAATGAAATAAATTATTTGTAAAAAAGGGGTGAGTATTATTACATTAAAAAATATTAATAATCCTCTGTGGTTTAGACGGTATACCCAAAAATCTAAAAATTCGGAAATTCTTTAAATGGCTAAAACTTTTTTGTCAAAGTAGATAAATAGATGCTTTTTATTTATGGTTTTCTTAAAGAACTTTTTGTGTAGAGTTGATTGGTGTATTTAGAATTTTTATATTGCTTTTAGTTTCCGAGTTACAATCCCTAACTTTAGTTTTTCTTATGGGCCACTAAGTTATTTGAACGTCTATTTTACAACGATTTGTAACTAACTTGTCATATTTATTTTCTAAAAAAGTAAAAACATTTTTTTTTGTAGTAGTTTATTGTTGCCAAATATTCATTTGTTATTTTGATTGTTGTTATTGTAATTTTTGTTTAACAATTTTTGTATTTCATGGCCTATTTAATGTCTGTAATAAAATACTTTATAAATATCACTACATAGTATTTACTAAGTTATTTTCGAAAATAAATATAACAAGTGACATATCGTTGTAAAGTAGAGTAAAAAAGCACGTTTAAATATGTTATAGTCAACTTAGTGACCCATAAGAAAAACTAAAGTTAGGGCTAGTTATTCGGAAACTAAAAATTCTAAATATGCCAATCAATTATATACAAAAAATACTTTAACCCTAGTTAGATAACCTACAGACGTCGAATTGAATTTGAATAATCTACGCATTCGCGAGAAATCTATTTTTGTAATTTCAAGTGTTTGGTAATAACAATATAAATAAACTTTAATGTTTTTCATTTATTCATAACACAATAACATATATGATGACATACTACCAAGTACACAAACATATTATACACGCAACCCAAAATATGTCATTTCAAACGTATACACGACGAATCGACGTATGGTTATCTTTAATGTACCATAAAATATGGTTATCTTTCTAGGGTTAAGAAACCGCAAACAAAAAATACCTACCTACTTTGACGAAAAAGCCATTTCAGATTTTTGGATATACCGACTAAATCACATAGAATTATTAATATATTTTGATGTAGCAATACTGACCCCTTCCTTACAAATAATTCATCTCATTTAATCGAATCTGTATCTCATACCGTTTAGGAAATCCCCATGCATTTCACGCTTATCTTGAACATCCTGTATTCCTAGATAGATATGTGTTCGTACAAATTAGACATACAAAAGTTTACTGTAAAAAACACAGTTTGAGAAAGTTTGAATGTGAGCTGTTTGAATTGAGCGGTGCAAAATAAAACGAGTAATATAATCACAACAACAAACACTCACGTCTGTGCACCGTCTTCCTAATCACTCACGACCCGAGCAGCGGCGGTCTGCGGTTTCCTGTTCCGGTAGTCTGTTTGTCTGTCTGAATAAGTTGTCGCAGCGTATGTCACTCACAGTGCAAAATTGTGACGTCATCCTGTTGCAAATTTGTCGTGGTCCGACAATTGGTTTCGAAATCTTCATCGGGATGGGATCCTTAACTAAATACTCCCTCACACCATTTGATCGTTTTACATAATAATACATTTATTTTTATTTAAACTGCAACATTAAAGGATTATGTGATGTTCTATACATATATATACAGATAGTCCTCGACTTACGACGGTTCGCACTTACGACCTCATTATTTTTATTTTACACAAAATAAATCAAATTCAATAATTAAATCAAATAACATTTTGAAAAAATTACACGTTTTTTATTTGTATTTATTTGAAGGACATTTCTTTGCATAGATTTAGATACTCAAAAATACACAATTTATATGTGTGTACAGGAAATGTAATTCATTTCAGTATTGTATTTACCGCGATTGTATACGAATTACATTTCTGATTGTACATGAGTTGAATTTTGTTATTTTTGAAGTGAATTTATTTTTATATTTATGAAACTCGACTTACGACCGATGTCTAGGAACCTATCTCGATCGTAAATCGAGGAATACCTGTATACATATTTTGAAAATTATCTCGTTAATACGAGTAATGCCCAGTTTTAATTAAAAAACAGTGGTAATATGTACATTACTAGTTGTTATCCGCATAATTTTTTTTTATTTTTTTTATCTAATCAATTTTCCGTGATGCAAAGTAGCCTATATACTTTCTCAATAAGCAAGTTATCTTCCTGCCAAGTTTCATAAAGATCGATTCAGTGGTTTAGCCGTGAAAAGGTAACAAACAGTTATTTTCGCATTTATAAGCTACTTTATTTCTTAATATCACTTAAAAAACTGCTTTTTCTTACATTTGAAACTAAATATATACTATACATATGACTCTTGATACGTATTTCCACTTTACAAGAAGTCCTCATCAGAAGTCTGGAGTATTTAGTTTTAAGTGATTCTCTAATAAATCAAACGCTATCTGTCTCTATATTCCTCTCTGTGTAAGGTATGTATCGTTTGTGAAACCTGTAGTTCATTGATATATTACCTTATTTAGCAATTAAATCAAAAACATTTAACGGTGGAAACCAATATCTTGAATAAATTTACCTTGATTAAAAAAAAAAGATTTTTTGTTAGCTAGCGCACCTTTCAAATGGGGTATTAATTCTGTGATAGTATGTATGAATTAGTTATGAAATTTAGATCAGTGATTCTTCAACTTATTGTAACACAGTTGATGACTCTGACCGTACAAAATAATTTTCATAATATCGCCACTGTTTTAATACCGTTGGTGTTTATATACCACGCATGCGCGACAATTGTCAAACATACATAGGTTAGAAACCTCATTTGAAAGTGCTTGCTAGCTCGTTTACAATACCGGACATTAAAGAGGTAATTTTTCAATAAATAAACTGCATTAGAACATTAAAATAAACAAGTAACATGACATTAATGTAGTTCTATATTATAAAGTGCAATGTGGAGTCAAGGATCCTACGCAACCTGTAAACTACGTAGACATGTTGATGAAGTTCGGACAGACACAACCCCGCGCGCCGCGCTTGCAAGGAGTGTCGTCCGGATAACGAGCTCCGGGTCACAATGTGGACTCCGGCTGTCGGCTCCGGGCATGACAATCGATCGCTCAACTTTCGAGTAGTTATGCATGTTAATACATTTTACTGGTACATGTGTTGCGTACTTATAACTTTTACATTAGATTAAATTATATATTTATATATATGATAGGCTTCCGCGGTGATCTAAAAATGTTTCTATGATTTCTGAATATAAATAACTTTGTTGGTATATAATGAATTTTTTTTAACTGTCATTGGTTAACCATTTTATTTTTTTTATTTTTTGGTAATTACAATCATGCCAAAGTAAATAGTTATTATAAAAAACAAATGATGGTTTTTTAAAGCAAATTGAGATAAAAGGGAATATTATACAACAATCGTTATAGAAAATTTAATGCTCTAAAAAAAGATTCTTCGTAATATGAGTCTTTCTTGAGATATCTTCAGAAAATAAATATTTTGGTGTGTCACCCTTCCTGTTCAAATTTTGAAATCGGAGAACATTTTTTTTTTCATTTTAAAACAATCACAAAGCTTCTTGTATCTTCGATATGGCGAGGAACCAAAATACAGCTTAAATTGTTTCGATAATTAACTACCTTTTGTGAATATAGCACGAGGAAGCACTGTAAAATCACTTGATAGATAATTTTTATTACTTCTTATTGGAATAACCTAATTTATTTTTTTTATAAAACTAATTTAATTTATGTATTAATAATAATATTGTATTGATTTAACAATGTACATTATTTTATCTACTTAAATTATACTACACAATATACATATATGTAGGTACCTATATTATTATAAATGTAATGTTTCCAAACAGATATAGGTAAATGTTTATGATATGAAATGTCACGACAATGATCACTGACATTTAAAAAGACAGTTATGTTTATTGTTAGTCGCTACAAATGCGCACAAATTGGTATAAACTATCGCGGTGGCCTGATTTCGTGTTTATAGGTTATGCTCATTTGTATGATTGATTAATTAATTCGTGTTCCCCTTTGTGTTAATACACTTTTAATGCCGCAAATATTAATTGGGTTTACTGTTGCCAAATTTACGTTACAGTCATAAAAATAAACCTATTATTGCGAGAGTTAATATTGAGTAGTTATATACAATTAATGAACAATATAGGTACATATGTTATGTTAGTTATTTTAAAAAGTATAAATGGTACTTTTTATGAAATCTTGTTGTGTACTGCTTTCCATAAAAGTTTTAAAATACACAAATAAAAGTTTTTTTTTAATATTTACATTATTTGACGACAATTAAGCGATAATTATATATGTCGGAATGCACAGTTGAGGGATTGACGTGAATACGTGACAGTGAAGTTAAATAAAACTCAGACTATGGATTGATACATACAATTTTTTTTTGTTACACAGAAACATTTGAATTTTTATAAAATAGACACAAAATGTTTCCATAATTTAATCTAAATAAATAAATATATAACTACATAGTATTGTATATTATATTTTATTGTACGAACATAAAAACAATTAATTAATTAATATTTAGAAACAAAATTGTGGAAATGCGAAATTTATTTTTTATTCAATTTAAAAAACTTTAATAAAAAAATAAAAAATGTTAGGTCGTAGACAATACATGCTCATACATATAATATTATTTTTTTCAATTAAATTTATTAATATTTGTTGTTGTTTTTTTTATAATATTTAATTTATCACCTTTTAAAACTGGTTTTGATTTTTACTAGATCTAATTGAGATCTATAATTTGAGACCAAAATCCGCTTTATAGTTGCGTGAGTGTCGAGATATACAGATTTCAGATTTTTGCTAGCGCACAAAACTGATCTCTTCGCGTTACATCAAGTTTCTGAAATGCCCACCCAGTATCTGGCCTGAAATTCTAGACGTTATTTACATCAAAAATGGATTTAATGTATAGAATGTGTAAATGTATATGCATATGTAAATTGTGCATAGATACATTTTTCAGAATAGATGAGTTGCAACTTTATGCACTTTTCTAATCAACATAAGGAATTATAAGTCATGCATGTTTTATATGCATTACAAATTATTAAATGATTTACTGCGGATGTTTTCACCAACGTTGCGTGCGTGTTCCGTTACCATTTTATATATTCGCTAGTCTCTTTCTAGCTACCTACATTCTTATATCGATATGTCCCTTTCTAACATCTTGCAGTCTTATATTTTGATTGATGGCAAAACCTAGAACTAATTGGCGACATAGGAAATACAATTACACGCTACTGCAGGATGGTTCTTTCTCCTTATATTATAATACAGAACACGATATAATATTATTGCTTTACCTTTTTACTTCTAGTGAAATGAAGCATTATCTTTTTATTGAGATTTCCTATGAATTTTGATAAATATATTTTACATTACTAACAATATGTTTGTTAGATTATCAATAATTTACTAATATTTTTTGTACATATCTATTTGGGTCTCTAAATTTCATCTAATTAAGGTACAAAGGAAATGCTGTGCTTCATAATTGTTTAGAAAAAATATCTCCGAAAAACTTTTTTGATATCTCTATACATCTGTATTTAAATATACTCGTATCTATTTCACAACTATGCATATTGAGTATGTTTGTCTGGGTTATTTTTCTTATACAATTGAAATGTATGTCTTCTTAATTGTACAGTTCACATTTGTAAAAGTAGAAGAAACAGGAGATCTGAATATAATATTTAAAATAACGTAAATATTAGCAATTTTACATAAAAAAGATAAATAGGTTTTTTTATTTTTTATTTATAGAATATTTTTATTGTATTATTAAAACATATCCATAATAGTACAGGGATCATAAAAGAAATAAAAACACGTCTTATAACTTTAATCCATTTCTATTTGATAATTTATATAAAATAAATTGTAGCAACCATAAATATATAACATTTGAGTATTTTACAAAAAATCTTCCATCCACATAACTTCATATAACATTTGATGATAAATATGAATGAAAAAGTATTGTGAAGAGAAAAAAGGCAACTTAAAATGAAATTAAAATACACATTATGTGGTCTATAATAAATTATGCGGGAACTTGTAAATTGCATTTTGAGCGTCCGCATTTGTACGGCGTATGAAAACAAAGTTGATTGCATGTAGGAGCGTTATAAGTCACATTAGCGTGCTTGATGTACCTTTAAATGAATACAGGATGGTTTGTAAAATCATTATGAAATCACCGGCCTGTGAAAGTTTTAAAGCTTTGGATTTATTAGGTCGAGTAAATAAATTGATTTTTAAATTTATTTCTTTGCATTCGCATATCAGACGTGAAATGTTTATTAAAGTTAACTGTATGCGTTTAATTTTTATTTTGTATTATAGTATATATATTAGGTATATAAAAATGTTGTTTTACGTTTAATCAAAGTTGAGACATTTTTGTAAAAATGTACTTATTTATTCTAAATGTATACTTATAATAAATTTTAATATTTGCAGGTTTGATTGAAAATGGATCTTTCTAACGACCTTGAAGACGACGATGACACCCACATATGTCTTAAATGTCACACAACAATCATTGGTCTTGACAACTACGTTTCCCACAGAAAAAACGTTCGTTGCAAACGCAAAATTACCGAAACATTAAAATCCGAAATATCCATAGATCCCGTTGTACCAACAGAGTTACCAGAATATCCTCTTCGAGCCGATGATTTTTTTTCATCACTTGAATTGCAAAGTAGTGCAAAAATCGCTCCTTCACCTCGACCTCCGCCCGGAATTTTAACCAGAAGTAAAACGTCTGCAGCTATATTAGCTAACAGTTCTCAAAAGGAACTAAATGAACGTGGAAATGAATGGATTGGTGGACATCAACTCAAAGTATCGGGTAGTGACAATCATGCGAAGCTTATCAAAGCTGTAGATAATATTAGTGGAAACACTATACATAAAAAAGAAATTCATAGTACTTATCAATATGATCTTGATGTTGATAATTTTAAAAATGAAATTGATTCTAATGACGATTATGATGACGATGAAGATGAAGAAGATGAAGATGAAGATGTTCCACCAAGAACTCACACAGGAGGTAAATGGAAGCCTAGGTCATCTCCAATACAATGGTCTGGGCCATCAAGTTCCCATGTTCAAAGTCATGATGATCTAGTTGGAAACGATTGGTATCAAAATCCCCCACCTTCATTCACAGGAGGTAAGTGGAAACCTTCTTTGTTAGGGCCAGCTCCTATAGCACCTAGAAGATATGATCAAGATGAAAATAATGAACTGTCAGAAGATGATGAAAATGAAAATAAAAACACTGCACCTCCGCCATATCATACTAAAGGAAAATGGATACCAGGACGACAAAATGAGCAAATGAGAAAATCATATAGCCAAGAAAAGGAAATGCCTAGTATGTTACAATACTGGTGTGGGTTATGCAATAGAATGTTAGCTTCCAAAACTTTTTATGAGCGTCATTTAAAATCAAATCTGCATAGAAAAAGATGTAAAAAAGAAAATGAACTAGATTCAATGTATTTTGAACATGCGGAGAAAGAAGTGAGACCTAAAAGAACAAGGAAAGCTCCTAAAATGTTTGATGAAGATATTTGGGATACCGATTACACAAAGACAAAAAAGAAAAATGAAAATATAGATTTTACTGAAATAAGAAAAGTTGATCCGATTATAAAATGCGATGTGTGCCGGGCTAAAGTTCATTTGCATTTAATTGGAAAACACTTAATATCACATTTTCATTGCAGGAAAGGAGATCGCAATCATCCTATGGCTATGAAAATGGTTTTAGATAACATTCATAGTGTAGTTTTTCAATCACCATTTCAATGCCATCCATGTAGATTCTATTGTAACACTCAAAACACATTTATGATGCATTGGAGTTCTGAATCCCACCTGAATTGTGTCGAGAAAACTGAAGGAATATATTCGTGTACATTTTGCAATTTTGAATGTGAGTCAACATTTCATATGTTTGATCATTTACAAAGTGAAGCGCATCAAGAAGTAGTTTCTGTGATTAACAGATCTATGCCAATAGTAATACACAAAAGATCTATTTTACATTGTAATGTATGTTCGCAACAGTTTCGATATAATATTCAGTTGAAGCAACATTGTATAAAAGAAGGCCATGTCGATCACCAACACGTAGCTGGAAAGATAACCCAGCAGAAGTTTGAATGTTCCGAATGTAAATCTGTTTTTGGAAGAGCTATCGCTCTTCAAAAACACTTACATAAACGTCATTCCGTTCTGACTTATGTATGTTATATCTGTTCATTGAATTTTGAAACTTCTAAAGCTGCGAAGAAACATAGATCGACATTAACTCATAAATATAATGCTATTCTTAAAAGAATTGAAAAAGGGTTGCCTGTGGAAGATCCTTCAAGAAACTGCATGTTCTGTTCTAAGAAATTCCAACATATTCTTGAATTGAAGAAACATATATCTGAAGATCACCCAAATCAACAACATAAGTAAGAAATATATTTTACTAATAATATAAATCATTTTAATTATTGTTTTATTTTTAGATGCCCTCAATGTGGACAAATATTTGCACTTTCACAAGAAGTATCAGCACATATACGATCCTGTAAATTTGGATTATTAAACGAAATTTCTTCGCAAAATTCAAACATGTTTAAATGTTCAAAATGCTCCTACAAAACGAATTCTCAATCTGATTTAATCTTTCACGGAGTCTTACATGACAGTGTTGATAGTTCAAATGTTATAAAAACTGGAACAATGAAAAAATATAAGTGCCCAATGTGTCCAAAAATATTCAGAAAGGCTTCGTTGAGGTGTCATTTGAGAAAGCATACTTCGGAGAGACCGTATACTTGTGATGTTTGCCATGCAGGTTTCATTAGAAGATACAATTTGATGGAACATAAGAAAAATTTACACAAAGATCAAGGACTATGCGATGAACTCAAGGATGATTATGAAGACCGACCGTTTTTGTGCGCTACTTGTGGGGCGAGTTTTAAAAGAAAGTAAATAATTTATAATTCATAATTTATTTAACTAATTACGTTATAAGTTATTAAATTTTAAGTTGTAATGATAGATAATTTTTGGCTTTAAACCTTGAAGATGCTATTTTTGCTATTACTTCCATGTTCTGAATGAAATGGAAGTATTGTAATACCGTCGAGAAATCATGTCCGAGATAAGAGCAGATTCTAATTGAAGAAGTGTGTCCGTGTATCTATGTATGTGTCTGGATATAGAATTTTCTTTCATTCACGATAACTACTGTAAAAAATGCATCGATTTGAATTATTTTTGGGAAAAATGTTTGTCTCGGTGAGTACTAAAAAATGTACGTTGCGAGTATTATCTCACCAATTTTGATAAGACTTGGTACACTTGTAGTTCAATCGAACCTAAGAAACACATATTTTTATACATGCCCTCACAGCCATTAAAGGGGTGAAAACCACCCTCCAAATTTTAATTTTAAATATTAATAAATACATCTACTAATTCCTTGGAAACAATTACAATTCATTAAATTTAAATATTAAAAATTATTTAAAAAGATATTATGGAGAATGGAAGTCATGTATGAATCTCTATATCGGTAATTTTTATTTAGAATTAAAGGAACATTGTAAGTGCGTTACTATTTTCTTCACCTTGTTGAACTTGCGACAAAAAATTGAAAATTATAAATTTGAATTTATTTAGATATAAAATACATGCAATCATTAGAGATTGGAAAAATAGTTTTTCAACTATTGCGTAAAAATGCATTTATTGTAATTTTTATTACATATCTCCACCGTTTTCAGAAAACTGGTTGATTGAACACAATTTGAAATCAACTACCTTTCCAACTATTTGCGACACTTTTTACTGCTTCGTTTGCACTAATTATTATTAAATCGTAAAAAAACTATTTACCAACTATTTTCCCAATAAAAATTCAACTAGTAATTATTTCATTGAAAATAACAACTATTTTTCCAATCTCTACCAATCATTTAATTAAATGAAATAAGTGAAATAACACACAATGCTTTATATAAGATTATAAACTTCTCTAGTATAATTTTTCAACGACTATCAATAATTAAATGTAAGTTTATAATTAATACTAATTATTAAAAGAATAATTTTTCTGGAAAATAAATTATACAGTGACATCATGGATCTTAATTCTTATCTAAATAAAGTCATTAGCGTCGACACGTTAGCATGTTCATATATCAAACGAGTGTATTTACAAAGATGGCGCGTATTTGAAGTTTTATAGCTTTCGTTGACTGTTACAACGCGTCATATATTTTAACTTACAATTACAGCAAACGGCTTGCTTTTAGCTCTTTTGGTACTTAAAGGCTTGTGAAATATATTAACAAAGATCGTTGACGGCTTCTCCTCCCTGTAATGATGCTTGCAAACCACTGGCTACCGTTACTGCCAACTCCTTTCTTGTTCAATGTGTATTTTATATTTGTTTAATTTGTTTTCGGAACACATACTTGTTTAATTATTGTTATGGATTTGATTTATCTTTCTGTAACGGGGTTGTAACTTAACACTAATTTCATAGTTTAAAATTTGTTTTGTTTTATTTGAATCGTTTCATTGTTTTTTTTCGATGGGTTGACTTGAAACTACTACCGTTTCTTTGAAACATATTTAGTGTTCTTTGTATTATTATTGATATGTAAAATATTCTGTTATATACACTACCATCCAAAAGTTTGGAAGCAGGTATATTTTTCTGTGAATCAAAACTTTATTACTAGTGTGTTCGAAGATACCATTTTGAGGGTTCCGTACCTCAAAATGAAAAAAACGGAACCCTTTATTGTCCGTCTATCTGTCAAGACCCTTTTCTCCGGAATGGCTAGAGGTATCAAATTGAAATCAATATCAAATAATAAATTTCAAGATTCTAGGTCAACGGGAAGAAACCATATAGGTTTTGATGATTAGTGAGTCAGTCAGTCTATCAGTATCAAAATACGCTTTGAAAGGCCGTATCTTTTTATTGCATTGAGTTAGAAACTTGAATTTTTATTGGACTATGAAGCTGTAGATACTAGATATATCTTTGATATTAATTTCAACTTGATAGTTCCTGAGAAAAATGATCTTGACGGACAGATAGACGGACAACAAAGTGATTCTATAAGGGTTCCGTTTTTTCATTTTGATGTACGGAACCCTGGATACGGAACGCACTGATAATAAAGTTTTGATACACAGAATAATATACCTACTTCCAAACTTTTGGACGGTAGTGTACGTACATATTTTTCTTTTGTGAAAATATATGATTACTTTATATTACAAAACTATAAAAATGAAACAATATCGTTTAGAGGAATTCGTCGTCAATCTAAAATAATTGTACCGCTTTATCTACATACAATAAACTACAATAATCTTTACAGTGTCGAATTTAAAGGAAGACAAATGGAGCAATTACCCAGGGCCCTATAAAATGAACGAAAAAGTAGTTATAAGAGGTACGGGGACCCTTCAATTTTTAAATCTGTGGAATATAGTGAATAGTGAATACTATATCCAAAACTAATGTCTCATAAAAACTATCGTTTTTAAGAGCGATTCTGTTTTTCTAAAGGAGGAAATACATAAAAATAATTACAGTCAATCAAAAAATATATTGCACGTTTAGTTAGTTATGTTTTAAGTATAAAATAATATATTTAATTAATACATTACATTACATTGTTAAAAATACGTGGCATATTTCCACAAGTACTTGTGTCATATTTTCATATACAAACAAACATGTATGTACGTTGTGTTATTTTACATTAAATACACGAATTAAATCAGAGTGGAAATATAGAGCGGTGTGTACCTGTTGTATTTAGAATTTACCGGCGTTGAGATGTTTGCAGATTGGGCAGCAGGTGTCCGCCTACATATATCTGTCTATATGGCACCATTCCGTTCTGGTAATTAGCAGTTAGCTCTCAGCTAAATATAATCAAACATCAAAGTAAATTACTAGCGTATTTTCTGCTAAAATGAGAATTTTGCATACGGACACTTCCCCATGTTGATGTTAATTTTGCTGCGGTTTTTTCATTTCGCGTTCTGCTATGTTGGTCCTTTTGTTCATTTGGTTAGAGTATCTACAATTCTACAACGTTATACACTACTAAAAAACATGTGTGTTTTTTGGTTACAGTGTATGGAAGAGGTGATTATATTAATTGTCATATTTGAATTGTTATGAAATGTAATTTTTAGTTGTTAAAAACAATTAATATTTTAATAAAATAGAAGGAAAATATAAAATTACCCATAGTAAAATTTTTTTAATGATAATTCAAAATATATTTTATCCATCTTATTTTTATTTGATTTTTGTTTACTTATTTCAGTGGTTCTTAACCTTTTCGAAGTCATGGAACACGTTTGATTTAAAAAAAATTGTGGAACACTATCTTAATAAATCATTAAGGTCATTAAACAAAGAAAAAATTATTCATATTATACACATATTTTATTATTAAAAACTACAGATTAATAATCAGTTAAATATAAACAAAAATATACATTCATAAGAGCCTAATCCACATAATTCGTATACAAATTTTTAATCAAAAATGAGCTTTTTGGCTTTTGCAGATTTTAGAAATGTCAGGTCTAACATGTGATAATTCTACTCTCATTTCTTTATTAATATTCCATAGTTCACGTTTTTTAGTTTTAATCTTCGTTAATGTTGATAACACACAAATATGGTGATATGTAAAAAAACTATGAAAGTTTTCTCCTTTTTCACCTTTCACAAAAATCCAAAATTCCTCAAAGTCAGTTTAGATATTTGTAGGTATTAACTACAGCAAACCAATCGTAATTTTCTAATAATTTATTGTTGTGTGAAATGACTGAGATAATCGGGCTCGGAAGCACTGCTTATGAATTTTTTTTATTATTTCGCGGAGCACTTGTAACATGTTCAGGGAACACCGGTTAAGAACCACTGACTTATTCCATAACATAATTATATATATTTTTTATTTACGTGTGTTTTGTCTATCGAGTCCCTAGACTCATTTAGACAGCCTTTTAACATAATTGTAATGTTCATTGATAATAAAATAAATTATTATAAATGCATTTTCAAAAAAGTCATGCAATGTAGGGGTTTACAGTTGAAATATCTATTTAGTCAGTATTTTTTGTTTGTTTGTAAGAAAACTTTTTACTCGAGAAAAATAAAAATATATAAGATATAATTTTTGGTCGTATATTTGACCAAAATTTGTGTACATAAAAGAAGGGAATTTAATATTCAGATAAGTATGCAATGAATCTCTAAAATGTACTATATGTAGATACATAAGTACATACATACATACAGGGTATCAGCTGTCATTTTCAAACGGATGTTGTTATTAAAAAAAATAGAAGAAAGTCTGCAGTTTTTAATGGGTATAAATAAAATTTAATAAAATGTTTATGAATCAATATATTTTATTGATGAAAAAATGCTAAAATTATTGATAGTTCTGTTAAAAACAACACACACAAAATATTTTAACGCGCATTTATTGCCCAAAAATGGAGTGACATAATGCATACATTTAAATAAATAATTAGTTATAACCTTTTTAGTGTGGTTTCACTCTTAACTTTATGTTATATGTAGAACTGCCATACACTTTTACTCTCGAAAAATTGCAGACTCCTCTTTTCAACTAATATTTTTTCAATAACTGCATCCATTTGAAAATGACAGCTGATTAGTTTGAATACTTTCCCGTGGGATACCCTGTATATATCTTGCTAATATATACTTGTAATATACTTATTCTAATAGACCAAAATTGAGTTTTTAGTAGAAATAAAATTATTAAAGCATTTACATATAATAGTTTAGTAAATAATTGTAAAACAAGGTAAAATTGTAAAGAAGTCTGCACTGATATATAATATTTATAATGTTCTCTGTTAATGGTAGCAATTTTGTTGAAAATAACAGTGTACCTTGGTGGACATTAGAACATCAAAACCACAAAATATTGCCAACGTAATGTTCGGTCAACATATTATATGAAAATGAAATAAACTCTAGACTGTTAGAATTGTCTTTTATGCAAAAATTGCAACACATGAATCATTAAATTGAATAAGCGTTTTCAAGATAAATAATTTCGTTAAAAATGAAGTATTAATTGTACAATAATTCGTTTTTGAAATAATTTAGAAAACCGTGTTTTATGTTTATATTTATTTTTTTAAAATATAAAATATTTTAAGGTTGTCTTTAAATGTCTTTATAGGTGAACTATATTTGTTAAGTTTGTCAGACTCGCATAAATTTATGCAATTTTATGGAGTAATCTGAAACTTTAGGCGTTGATAATAATATTAATATTAGTTAACTTACGTATTTTATTTTTTATTGTTTTAAAATTCTATAAGAATAAATCAAAATAATTAAATGATCATTAAAAAAAACATCTGCCAAGTAAATGCACAGTGCTTCCTCGTGCTAAATTTACTAAAACCGATTGTGTTCAGATAAATTGCCTGGCATTGGTTAACTATTTAATTTTTATACAAATTTTACTAAAAAATCTTAGTTCGAATTTTTTCTTAAAACGCACCTGAATATTTTTTCATATATTTTTAATTTTTTGACAATTTCAATCTAAATCTTAATTTATGAAAATGTCAAAATGACATTTAAAACGTCAAAGTGACATTTAAAACGCCAAAGTGACATTTAAAACGTCAAAATGACACTTAATATATCCAATCAAATATCAATTTAGAAAAACAAAACACGAATTTTTAAAATTAATTTAGATAAATCTTTGTAAGGGAATATTTTACAACAAACGTAGTAGACCCATATTATAGGAAATTTAATTCTCTACAAAAAATATTCTATAAAATTTTCTCGTAACATGTGGAATTATACCTGTGCTACTACAGCAAGGGAAATCCATCATAATTCCAAAACTTTGTAGACTTCTAAGAGCAAGCCTAGCAACGGGTCATATTCCCACTGCATGGAAGCAATCTAGAATTGTCTTTATACCTAAACCTGGAAGAGACCACTCCCAGGCAAAGGCCTACAGACCCATCACTTTAACATCTTTTATGCTAAAAGTGATGGAAAAACTGATAGGAAATCACATAAGGCAAAGCTTACCTAAAGGTAGTTTATTCCATCCCCACCAACATGCTTATCAAGTGGGGAAATCATGTGAGACAGCCCTTCACCAACTAGTGGGAAAAATTGAAAATGCAATTAACCACCAGGAAATGGCACTAGCGGCATTTATAGACATCGAAGGAGCTTTCGACCATACCTCCTTCGAGTCAATGATAGCCGCAGTGAGAAGACGTGGTATAGAAGACACCATATGTAGGTGGATCAGCAATATGCTACACAACAGGAAAATACAATCAACTCTATCTAGGGAGACGATGGAGATAACAGCTGCCAAAGGATGTCCGCAGGGAGGGGTATTATCACCTCTACTGTGGAACCTAGTGGTAGATGAACTCCTTGTCAAACTAAATAGACAAGGCTACTACACCCAGGGGTATGCTGACGATTTAGTAATACTCATCCAGGGAAAGTTCGACGACACAGTCTCAAGGCTCATGCAAAGGGCTCTTGAAGTTGTGGAAACATGGTGTGCCAAGGAGAACTTAAGTGTAAATCCACAAAAGACGGCACTGGTACCATTTACAAGACGAAGAAAACTGGACGGGCTCAGACTGCCAAACTTCTTCAATGAACAACTACAAGTGAGCCAGGAGGCTAAATATCTGGGTATAATCCTAGACTCGAAGCTAACCTGGAAATCACAAATACAAAAAACCGTAAATAAAGGAAAAACAACTCTTATGGCAACAAAGCGAGCACTGGGTAAATCCTGGGGACTCAAACCAAGCATGGTATACTGGTTATACACAGCCGTGGTAAGACCCATGATTACCTATGGATCGCTGGTATGGTGGCCTAAAGTTGAACAAAGACAAGCCAAACTGGAGCTATCTAAAATTCAGAGACTTGCCTGCTTATGTATTACGGGGGCGATGAGAACCACCCCAACTGCAGCCATGGAAACTCTGTTAAACCTGCCTCCCCTAGATATTATAATCAAAGGAGAGGCGAGGATGGCGGCGTACAGGCTGGAACTCAACGGGAATTGGCAAGCTGGCACCATCCCTGGACATGCCAGGATAACTGGAAACATCACAGGCCCATTATTAGAAATGGGAAGTGATGTTATGCCAATAAGGCATAACTTCAACAAACCCTTTAACATCCAGCTAGACTGGAATGAGGGGCTAGCACAAAGACGCAGTCAGGAGGGCAAACTTGTATGGTATACAGATGGATCCAAAACTGACAGCGGCACCGGCGCCGGAATATATGGGGAGTCCCCTCAGTTTAATGCATACGCATCTCTGGGGAGATATGCCACAGTATTCCAGGCAGAAACTCATGCAATAGATGTTTGCATGCAGGAGAACATACACAGGAACTATCAAGGCAAAGATATCCTTGTCCTGACAGATAGCCAAGCAGCACTGAAAGCCTTGGCTAGTTATCAGATCAACTCAAAATTGGTCTGGGACTGCCTTCAAAACCTCATAACCCTGGCAAACCGCAATAGGGTAACCGTTATGTGGGTACCAGGACACAAAGGGATAGCAGGCAATGAAAAAGCTGATACTCTGGCAAAAAAGGGCTCAAATACAACTTTTATAGGCCCTGAACCAGTATTTGGAATTACCAAAAACACTATTCGCAGTTGGCTAGCTGATTGGATAAAAAGACAACATCAAAACCACTGGAATAATGTGGAAGGACAAAGACATAGCAAAACTATGCTGAATGAACCATCCAGAAAACTAACGGATGAAATACTACAACTAAGTAGACAACAAATTAGGCTAGTGACAGGAATGATAACTGGTCACTGTAACCTACGGAAACACATGCAAACAATGGGAATCTATGAAGAAGAACCCATTTGCAGACTGTGTAATGAAGAGGACGAAACAGCCTCCCATATAATATTCGAATGTGAAGCTCTTGCTCGATGGAGAAATGCACTCCAAGCAGGAGCCAATAATCGAGAAGCTCTAATAAGAGAAAATCTGGTGAAAAGGCTACTTAACCTGATAGGAATGGTAAACCTTTTTACTGAATGAGTGAATTGATGAAGAACACAATAAGCCAAAGGCTGCAGTGTTAGAGGCATTAAACCCTCCTCATCAATCACTATATAATCTAATCTAATCTAATCTCGTAACATGTGTCGTTCTTAAGATATCTTGAAAAAATAAATATTTTGGGGTGTCACCCCTCCCCCTTACACACAATTTTGATGATTTTGAAATGGGACCGTCCTCAAACCAAACCCAACCATCCGACCAAGTTTCAATAATATCGGTTCAGTGGTTCATGAGTTATGCGTGTGACAAGGATTCAGGGGACAGACGGACACACGGATACACGGACACATGGACACACGGACAGACAGACAGACACGGAACGAAAAGTGTTTGTCTTGACGTGAAACGGATAAATAAATTTAAAATTTTGAAATTGGAGAACTTTTTTTTTGTCTCAATCTGAAACGATCACATAGCTTCTCGTATCTTCGATATTGCGAGGAAGCAATAATATAATTCTGAAGCTTATAACAAGAAAGATATAAAACTTTTATCCAACTACGATTGTATAAAAATCTTGTAATTTGGTACAAATAAATAGTTACAATATAATGTCCGGTATTAGAGCCTATAGCTAATAATAATTGCGAACTAGCAAACACTTTCAAACGGAGTATCAAACTTATGACAGTTCTCTTTGAGTTTTTGTCAGATTCATATTGAATTTTTCATCCACCACCTTTAGATTGATATAACTGTTGCCAAAATCGTAATCATGTATTTAATAAATTTCTCAATTGGTGTTAAATCAAGTTTCTGAAACTTCTGCGATTTTGTCCACCATTTTGTATTTGCCATTCTGAATCTCGTTAAACTAATGTCAAAATCATTATTAGCGACCACAAAAACATACAAACAATGAAATTATGATAGAGAAATTTCGTAAAAAACTCATGAGTAGCGTTAGGTTAGTATTGTGTTAAATGGTGTTAAACTTTCGAATAAGTTTTCTAACCTTAAAACGCCTTGTTAGCCAAAAACACGTGTTTAATGTTTTTCGATGTACTACGTGTGAGTAAAGTTTCAAGAATATCGGCGAATGGCACTTAAGTAGTGTTAATTGTTAGAAAAACAAGTTATTAAAAAATTCATTAAATCTGTGAGACTTTGCGCCACCACTAGATGGTTAAATAACTATCCAATTTACGCTAACAATCTTATGCCGTGTTCAGACCGAAAAAACAAAACAGCAACATCGTGTCTTTTTGACAAAAGTGCAATAAAGCCTATGCATTTTTAAATACGACGTGTTTTCAAACACCGTGTTGCTGTTTTGTTTTCTTTGGTGTAAACACTGCATTAGATTAGGAAAGACTATGGATACAATGCTAGTCCGTATATGAAAGTGTTACCAAAATTTGTCGGCGACCATCTTTTTTTAATTGTCAAAATCGCATATTATCCCATAGGCGTCAGTTGAAAATTTATAATATGCAAATATGCTTTAAATTACAATTGAATTTAGTATGTATGAGAGATGATAGTTCCAAATAGACATTTCTCTGTTAATCAGTTATCACTGAAATACTTTTAAAGACAATATAAAACATTTATTATTAATTAATTTTATAATTCAAAACATTTGATATTTATTTTAAAATCTGAATGATACGCCAATGACTCGTGGAGCGATTTTTCGTGGTGCGATATGGTAACAACGCTAGGTAATGTGTTATTTGTCCTTTATCTTTCCTTGTCTAAGCTAACAATAAGTTAAATAAATCAATTGATTTATTTTAGACAAAATTAATAAACCTTATAAAATATTAGTATACTACTCACAAGGCATATTTTGTTATTTTAACGTTTATATTGAACATTTTATTTACATTAAAATTTATTCGTGCAATAACCATAACAACAGAAAAAGTGTATAAGAAAATTGACGTAAAATTAGCCGCATTATCCGACATCGGATGATATTTTTCCCCGGATCCGCAAAGCGTCTGCGGCAGGCACCACACTCGACTAAACACGATTGATGATTATAATACGAAAAGATGATTTCCACATAAATTCAATGGAACACAATATCGTCGTGACAGATTTATGTCCGCCGTTCTAGAAGGCCTGGCTTTTTGTGTGACGCCCGACCCTAAATTACCGCGCGAGTATTTCGATGATGGCTCGTGTATGACGCGGCGGTGGTAGCTGTAATGGGTACGTTTTTTATGTGCACCGACGCGTCTTCTAAATGCATCGTAACTCTTGTGTTTCATATCGGAAATTGCGAATAGATTCAGCTAGTATGTGAAGACCAATTCCTATTTTATCGCTCTAGTAAATGCATGCTGCCCTGATAACTCTATTCATCGCTTCTAACGAAATAATATACATAGAGTAGTTATAGTTTTATCTTTAAAAAAATTTTATTTATAAATTTTTGTTTACTAAATTACATCCTTTATTGATAGCTTCTTCGTGTTTTATAGATTATTTGTGAGTGTAAATCTATCTCTGTTGAAGAGCTCGAGGACACAAGACAGGATGGAGATTTGCTAATAGGCCGATCATAGCAGGTTTTTACGAATAAGTTTCGTTATTGTTCAATTTAATACAATGTGTTATTCATTAATTTTATTTATGTTATATTAACAAAAATACTAACAAAAAAATATCATTAGAAAAAGAAATTTATATTTATTTAATTATTTCTTAGTTAAACATTGACCAAATTGAAATATATTTTATCAATATTTGATACTATTTAAAAAAAGACATTTTTTCAGTTAACTTCGTTTTCATATTTCTTTGTTTAACGTTTCAACTTTTTATATCGGAGTTTTTTTTTCGAAGTGTTTCTGAAAACAGTTTTTAGAAACTCTTTTGGGGCAGAGAGAAATACATTTTTAACAAATCGTTTCTTATAAACAAAAATTTCACAACAAAAATGTATGAATTTTACCAAAAAGTCTCCATATTAACTAATTTCACTATACAGGAGTTTATATTACCCCTTTGACTCTTAAAACTTGAAATTATTACTAAGTAATATACATATTTCATGATTTGTTGTAATGAATAATCTGGTCAAAAATTAAAACCCCTAAAAACCTGTTTAATGAAATCTAGAGGTAAAAACACATTGTAGAAAATTTGTTCATACTTCAAAAGTTTATCCCGACCCCAAAATATCAAATTAAAAAAAAAGTACTTTTCAAACGCTCCCAATTACGCACTATGTTGCATGACGTCATTATCCAGTGTTGAAATGTCAGTCAATGCTGAAATATACAAGTATCAACCATAAACATGGAAAACGCACGAAAAATAATAAGTTATAAATATTGTTTCGTACCTTTTAATAATTCAATTCACAAAACTCCTGGAAAAAGATTTATAACTGTGCCAGAAGGAAACTAAGGAAAAAGTTAAAAGTAAGGTTATTCTATATTGTTGCAATATGTACAATAATAATATACTCGAGAAATTAGGACTTTCTAAGTGCAATAATCCCAAAATTGAGGTTTCGACTCATTTTTATTATTTTTCTAGTTTTTATAACTCAAGCGTTTAAATTTTGTGAAAAAACAACATTGACAGCTGAACAGAACATGGATTATGACGTTACAAACGCTTCAACCAATCACGTCGCGTTTAAAATGCGAGCTGACTTTTAATATTGAATAATTTAAAATTGAGCAATAAAAAAAACAATTTGTTCAATTTAATTATTATTTTTTTAGCAAAATCTTTCCAATTAAGTGTGTCAAAAATTTCCCGATTACACTATTGTTACAAAAAAAAATGTCAACATGTAACAAAAATTAATAAATAATTTTTAAAGTTATAATTTTAAAAAAATTGTAGACCTAAAGAAAGTATTACCATATTTTTATAATAATATTTACTTTAAAACTGCATTAATTTCATACGTTATTTTTCAATTAAAAATTATAAAAATATTTTTACAAAATAATAAAAATATAAGTAAACAAAATTTCTGCATCTACATACGAGTACATATTATATAGTGCAACTTTAATACAGTCGATATGACATTAGAAACAGACCTAATATCTGCATCGTTTCATTTTCATTTTCACCTTCTGGCTTCTCTCAGTTTTAAAATCATGTCGTAGTTTTGAGTTACGATCAGCATAATACTGCTTCTTTCTTTCATGCGAAGCACAAATTGTTGATGGTATTGAAGTGTATACTAAATTTATATGTGCATAATTCAAACGTAATATTGACGCTGTTAGGTCTGAACGTGATGTTTTGTTATGAAGAGACACGAGGGTTGTATGAACGTAATGGATTTTTATCTTAATATATGATATTAAAAAAAACGAATAAAGCAATCTCGCGCACAAGTTAGAATTTAAAATAAAGGTATAATTGCATTCTGTATAGGGTGCCTTTTAGACTCTGTATATTTTTTTATTTTAAGAAAACTATTTTTATACCGAATGATTTAATTTTACCTATTAAATATTATTATTTAATATAAATATATACTTAAAAAAATAATGGAAAAATCATAAATCAGATTCCAAGCTAGAGTACAGTCAAATTATCTATTAATTAATTATAATATAGGAGCCAGCTGCAAAATCGGTGTAGATTTAACAACCGTCTGCCATTATGGTTTTTTGAAGTACTCACTCAGACAAAGCTCGGACGATGAGTCCGGTCCACCAGCTTGTAGGGATTTAATAGATAGGGCCCACGAAAAATACGCACAAAAAAATCACGTAACAACCGTTTGAATGAGACGGTTGCTTATAGTAGACCCCAATTAAAGATGTTTTGGATATACGGCAGAAATTTTTGCGTAGGGGTTTAATTACAGGAGCCTATCAAAATTTAGACCCAAAAAAATCAGATAACAACCGGACCAGACCTGGTGCAAAATGTTTATTTGGACGTATACTTACATAAAAACATAATGGCAGAATTTTTTATGTAGGGACTTCGGTGCTATAAGGCCTACAAATGGCCAGAATTGGGCCCCAATCTTAAAAATGCTGTAAAATCTAAAATACCGAATGAAAATTTCTGCCGCGCGGTGTATGCCTTTGTTATGAACTATAAAATAGATATATACCCATGGCAGAAGTTTTTATTCATGCAGTTCCCCCTCCCAGCTCCCCCAAAAGGTAAATTTGGGTTAGTAATAAAATGCACTAAAAAAATCATAACAAATAGGCCTATAGAGGCTTATAAACTTATAAAATGATAATATATTATTGTATGTAATGTTAGACACTCTCCGTGCCCCCCCCCCCCCCCCCTCACCCCAAGAGAAAATTTGGGTTAGTAATAAAATTTGCTAAAAAATCATTACAATTAGGTCTATAATGGCTTATGAACTTTTAAAATAATAATATATAATTGTATGAGGGGGGGGGGCACGGGGTGTGTCAAACATTACATACAATAATATATTACAATTTTATGTTTATAAGCCTTTATAGGCCTAATTGTTATGATTTTTTTAGTGCATTTTATTACTAATCCAAATTTACCTTTTGGGGGAGCTGGGAGGGGGAACTGCATGAATAAAAACTTCTGCCATGAGTATATATCTATTTTATAGTTCATAACAAAAGCATACACCGCGCGGCAGAAATTTTCATTCGGTATTTTAGATTTTACAGAAAAAACGCGGTGTTTTTTTTGACAACATGGCGAAAAATCTTATAATATTTATAAAGATTTTAGTAAATTTAATTTACATTAAAATTCATGATAGAAAAAACATCTGCCAAGTAAATGTACAGTGCTTCCTCGTGTTAAATTCACAATAGGAAGTTAATTATTGAACAATTTAAATAAAAATCGATAGTGTCCAGATAAATTTCCTGGAATTGGTTAACTATTTAATTTTCATATAATTTTACTAAAAAATATTACTTCGAAATTTTCTTAAGACGCACTTGATTATTTTTTCGTATTTTTAAAAAATTACGATTTTTTACAATAAACGTTATAGACCTAGATTATAGGAAATTGAATGCTCCAGAAAAATAATTCTATAAAATTTTTAAGTAACATATGTCGTTCTTGAGATATCTTGAAAAAATAAATATTTTGGGATGTCACCCCTCCTCCTTACACATGATTTTGAAATGTGACCGTCCTCAAGCCAAACCAAACCATTCAACCAAGTTTAATTAATATCGGTTCAGTGGTTATGCATGTGGATTCAGGGGACAGACAGACAGACATGGAACGAAAAATGCTTGTCTTGATCTGAAATAGAAATATTAATTTAAAATTTTGAAATCAGAGAACAATTTTTTTGTCTCATTTTAAAACGATCACAAAGCTTCTCGTATCTTCGATATTGCGAGGAAGCAAAATATATCTTCGCGAGCTACACTATTTACTCAGGCTTTTGTCCACGCTTATCTTATCTTTTAAGTCCAAGTAGTTGGGCCATTCGCTCTTATGGCGGCACTTGACATGGTGATGCGTATTGGTGATGTAGATGTGACAAATATTAATTTGTTATGTTTGTGAATATCTCAAATTGGTCATCATCAAACTTTATTTGACAAATAATGCATATGTAAAAAATTATTAATGAAAAAAATTCCGCCCCGCATTACCTTCTTAAAAAAGGGTCACCCTATTAGAAACCAAAAATTATTATAACGATTATGTTTTATATTTATAAGAATTGGACTAATTGAGAAAGCCAGGTGTGGAGGGTAAAGACAGATATTTGCGTATTGAAACCCTTTGATGCGCGCTCAAAAACCGACTTTCGATGGATTTATATTTACGTATTGGCCATGTTTGGCAATACATAGCAAACTAAGCCAATATGACCATCTACACATTGGTATAATTGTACAAACCTAACTAATATTTGTTTCGTATCACCATGTGAAGTGCCGCCTTTAGATTTTCTCAAGTAAACAATAATAAATATAAATTACAAAGTATTTTAAATTAATCGACCATTTTAACAAACCAACGTTAACAGCACTACCGTATGACGTGAATGAGTGCACCGGTCTAACACCGTCAACAACGTGTTAACAAATTTGAACGCGATGGCTTAGATCGTGTGTCGTTCACCGGCAGCCCGCTCGTTAGCCATGCAAGCTGATTAAACCTGATACTACTCCGCCACATAATCTTGTGACGTGTAATGGCTACGCGACTCTGCAATATGGAGCAGTCATCTTCTTGTTGTGTGTTGTATTATATACCTGAAGGATCTCCTGCAGACAAATGGCTTTGTGCAGGTTGAGAAGGCGGTTGTGTTTATTGTTTTCTACTAAAAGATGATAATGTGGTTTTAATCGGTTTTGCAGGGCGCGGCAAATTTTTTAATGGTTTGGTGTCATCCATAAATTACGTCACACGTTAAGGAGGAGGGAGGGTCTACTAAATGTGACGTGATGTGGCAAAAGGGGAGTCACAAGTTTCGTCAAGTCACATCTAAAATATCAAAACAATTAATTTTATATGAATTTTAAGAGCAAAAATGTGTGGAAAAATTACTTGGTTGTTGGTAACTCGAGACCGGTGAAAAAGAAAAATTTCAAACGTGCGTGAAAAAATGTCATATGAAAATAACTAAATTTAATTTGATTTTTTTTCGTTGATTTTGAGTACCTAATTATTGTATCGAAATTTGTGTGACGTCCCAACAGTGGGGAGGTATACAAATGTGACAACCTAGAACAAGGCCGATGGAGGGGGGAAAATATGAAATTTGTGTGACGTAATTTATGGAATGCCCCTTTTTGTGCGCATAAAAGTATTTGTGCACACATAATTACATGTAATTGGTTCCATTTTACATAAGTACATACATTAGGGTGTTTTTTTTAATTTTTTAAAATTTTTATTTTTTCGGTCCCGCAGACCTATGTTTTAGCTTTGGATCAAAAATTAATTGTCCTAAAATTTCAGACTCATAGATCAAACCTGTGGACGGCGCAAACCGAGTCTTTTTCCCATTTAATTAACATGGGAAAAATTGCTTTTTTACTTATGCGTGAATATCTCGTTGAAAAATTTATTTATTTTAATTTCTTACAGCAGCATATCATAGAGAATTAAATTTCTTACAAAAAAGATCCCAAGTGCTCAATTCATAGATCGAATATTTTTAAAGATATGTTCGTTTAAACATTTTCATAAAAAGTAAAAACCAATTTTTATAATAATTTTTAAAGAAACATTTCTTAAAATTTATTTGATTTATGAATTTAGCACTTAATTCTCTACAAAATATTCCCCTGAGAAATTTACAAAAAAAATGTTTCAACGAGATATTCACGCGTAAGTAAAAAAGTAATTTTTCCCACGTAATGGGAAAAAGACTCGATTTGCGCCGTCCACGGGTTTGATCTATGAGTCTGAAATTTTGGGACAGTTAACTTTTGATCCAAAACTAAAACATAGGCCTGCGGGACCAAAAATATAAAAATTTAAAAAATTTAAAAAACACCCTAATATACATATATGTATTAGTATTATATTATGTATGTATTAGTACGGCAACCCTGGGTCCTCGAGTATGAAATTTTAAGTTCCTGAAATAGAATTTGACAAGATTTTTTCTGTAGATTAATCATTTTTCGGTGTATTTTTTGAAAAGTTGTATTATCGAAATTTATATGCAAATTTTTTAAGCAAAAAACTAATTTTTCGTTCCGAACAATTTTTTTCAAGATGATTTTATTTATTCATATTTTTGCTAAAATGTAATTATAACTAGCTAAATTATAAAACATACATATATTTGCATGCTAATTTGGATTATAAAAAACTTGTTTATTTATATATAAAAAAATATATATATTTCGCACGAGACAGAAAAGTTCCCCTTTCGGTTTCGGTCTTGGTCACGTGTACGAGATTATACGAGGTGGGATCGAGACGAGACTTACATAAACCTCGTCTCTTAAAGCCCTACATGAACTGAGTGCTTTTTGAATAAAATATGCTATTTGAGAAACATAATTAGATTAAGGTTGTTGGCCTAGCACACCTTTAGTTGTGATCTATTCGATTTCGAAAAATTTAGTTTTTAATTTATATGCAGTATACATTTACATTAAATGAAATATTTTACTTTGTTAATAATTAAAAGTAAAAAATTAGATATAATTTGGCGATCGCAGTAATAGAATATATACTATGGCCTCGCCGACTCTAGTTGTTGCACTCGCACACATTGTTTGCCAGATGATTTTTTTCACGCGTCTTTACAAACATTCTGTCATGTATTTCTAGTTTTTCATTACTTTGAATAAACTTGGTTCTGAAACTACACGTGTAAGTACATATGTGTTTTATAATTTTTATAGTATTTAAAGTGTTAAAGTTTCGAATAATCAGTGTTTAAAACGTCTCTGTGTGGAATTTTTGTGTAGAATTTCAATAAATAGAGCATTTTCGACGAGTTCTCTCATTACCATGTATTAAAAACTTTTATATCCAATTTCTCAAAAACCATACTTCAATATTATTTTTTTAAATTAATGAAATGTTACTATCCCTTAATAACATATTAAAATTGTAGACTTGTATCTATACATTGCTCTAATGATCGAATAACCTTAACACTCTTTGATTCAATATACTGTTATTATCTACTCAGTTTAAGTATAATAAAAAAACTTAAATTTAAATTTTGTATAGAAGTTGTTGATAATAATAAAACATTCTGAATAGATTTCATAGAACCAGTGCTATTATTTTTAACTCCATCTATTTCCAATGTGACAAACGAAATTTTTTCAATATATCAATTTAAACTTTAATAGCTACTGGCTAGCAACCTATAACACTAGTCTAACATATACAATTATTTAAATAAAAACTTAAATTATGATAATTTTGCGACTACTTCTATTAACAACATTTATCATATAAGGTTATAAATGACTAATATCTACATTCACATTAATAAATTCTTATTATTATCTAATTCTTAATAAATTTTGAAAAGTAACACATCTAATATGTTTAAAAAGTGAAATAAAATAACTATTAAATCTGTTCACATACGTACATGAACCATCGGGAGTCGACGAGTTTGAAAACGACATCTCCGCAGTAGCAGACAAATGGTTGGAATGTGTCAGTAGAAAACATAAAATATGTGTCATTAACATTGATATAACGTCGAATACCAGCAAGCCAGTGGCCACGGCGCTTGGTTACATCAAATCTTATGATTTATATTGGATTCTCTGTTCTAAATCACCTTGAATACGCATCCTTGAGCGGGTAACATGAAACTCTGTCAACTGCTTCAGACAGTATTTATAGTTTATGTATGGATATTTTAATATCTACGGCTAATGGCCGCATTGATTATATCAATAGATTCTAGAAGAACTTTTTAAACGACGTTATTGCTGCTTAAAATTACCTAAGTTTCAACAAATGTTATTTATAGCCCCCGTATTTGTTTCTCGTACTTTTGCTCCAAATTATCAGTATGTAGACTCATAATTTATCTCGAAAATTGATATTATATAAAACTGATTTTCTTATTATATGTTCGGCTACATGCTTCATATACAGGATGTCCCGTAAACATATATACAAACTTTCAGAAGTTCTCGAGGACATTAAAACAATTACAAAAGAAAAGACCCCATACAAAGGCAATGGGTTTTTCAGTGGAAGTTTTCTGTAACTTGGGAAAATAATAGTTCAAATTATTCTGATCAAAAGTTGTAATGGGCGCAATCTACGAAAATCAATTATTTCTGCTCCAGGAAGCACACAAAATATTTTATAAAAGATCAACTTTTACGAAAATTTGCAACGATAAAAAAGTATTTAGAATTCGTTATAAAATACTAAGAAAATTATTTTTAGAATTTTTGGTAACATTTTTTAGATTTTTGGTTAGCGTACTTTGAACTTCCATTTCCTCAAATTAAAAAAAAATTGTGAGACGAAAGTAGGTTGGTTAGTTTATGTTAGGTTAAAATACAGAAAATCACAATAAATACATCAAAAATATGTAATAAATAATAATAATCAAAAAATCACATTAAAAATATCAAAACATCAGTAGAATCATTTAGTGCAAAGTTTTAATTTTTAGTGCAAAGGATTAATTTTTAATGGAAACTATTTATTCAAAGTGACTTAATTTGTTTTAAGTTCAATACATTTGTTTTATGTTGAATAATTTATTTTTCGTGCAGTATATTTGTTATTAGTGTAAACGATTTATAAAAACTGTTTATGATTTAAAAAAAGTACATATAAGCAATACATACAATCCATTAATATTTTCTAATAAAAATATATAAAAAGAATATGATAATAAACGGTAGTTGCAATATCGGTGGTATTAAACCAACAGTTTCTATTGAATAATTAGGTCAGACACGTATTAAAAAATATATATAATTGATATTTTCTAGTAAAATGTATAAAAAGAAATTATTGATATGGAAATAAACAAGGGCAAAGCCTAGCGGAATTTTTTATTATCATATTTAAATATAATTATACAAAATTAAATATTACGTTCATACTGAAACATTGAAATTTTAAAATAAATTAAAAATATCATGCAGATGTTAGTTTTGTATACATAAAATAAATCATATTTAAAATTATTATTTTGCAAGTTAACCAATCTATATAAATCACAGAATTCAGACAAATATATCTTTGTTTTGGGGTCGTCATTATACAATGAAAACATAAAAAATACAAATACATTCTGTGGTCTTTATTAACGAAATACAAACAAGTTCATCAGAAATTACAATAATGGTGGTACAAACAGCATGCAAAACATCACAGTGAATTATTTAAAATCATATCCATGGTGTTAAAGTGAAATTTATCATCATGTACTTTGTAAAATATAATACAACTTAAAATATAACAAAATATGTCCGATGCCTACTCGTATAATTTCAAGAATTAATTTATAGAGCGACATGTCATATACGTTTAACAGGCGTTATGAAAATTAGTGAAATAAATCATATAGTAACTTGCATCAAAAACCTGTTATATGTGTAAATAAATGCACATATCAGTTATGGTGAAGGAGTACACTGAACTTACGATAATGTTTAGCAATTAAGCTATATTTATGTGACTTGTACAAGCTATGACACCAATGACGAGTAAATCTCATTGCAGTTGTCGACTGGAATCAAAAATACGCACTGCATTACGTGCACTTGTGTGCGTGCAGACAGAGATGGAACTATATGTTCACGTTCGATTAGATATTGTTATCCTTGTTTTCGGGTTTATATTAATATTTAAATTAAATCAAAGTGTTCTGTGTTATAATAAAGATCCGAGTTATTTATGCGTAAAAGAAATACATAGCAGAAATATACCCGTGTTGCGGAGTTTAGAATGTAAAACGTGTAATTGATTACGATTATTAGTTAAATATAAATAACACTTATTTATGTAGATAAGGGTATACGTAAATAGCAATATCTTATACGCATCTATATAAGAATAAAAATAAAGAGTCATTTGATCATGCTTTAATTGGTTACCTGAAGGAACTTTTATATAGGTACAAAGAATAATTCGAAATACATAGCTAATGGCAAAAGTTTTCCCACAACAATTTTGATTATCATGAATTTTTTTATACAAAATCAATTTAAAATTAGCGCTATATCTTCATGGATCTAAATTTACTGTTAGATGACATAAGCTGACAAAGAGATAATTGGCAACTAATTTTAACAGCTTATTACTTGAAAAGTATTATATACTTTATAAACAATTTTTTGTTTTTAAAATTGGTATATTATTTATCCGGCTGCCTTGGTTATTTTGCATATTTGCGGCTAGAATGCATAATACCGCATTTCGTCTATTATCCGTAACATATACGTTATTTATATATACATTTATTGCAACAGCTCTAAAAGCGTTGGTTTAGCTTTTGCTCGAGAGTATACTCTTTATAATATCCGACATAAGTAAAATTAACAGCCCGTGAATAAGTAATAACACTGTTCATTATTAGTATTAGTATTTAGTATTCTATTGTAAAAATCAGGGACCTGAACCCGAAGCAAAAAACCGAAAAAACCCGTATTTTTCATTAACCTGAACCCGAATCGAACCGCTATATTTCAAAGTCAACGAACCTGTATCTAAATCCAAACCTTTTCATGGATAACTGGTAAACATATATATGTATTTTTTGAAGATTTAATAAATTATTTTTAATATTTTAATATTTTTCTCCAATGATTTTTAAAAGAGATTATAAAATGTACTAATACTAGAAATATGTTTGAATTTTATGGTATGATGTGACTTACATATATCAAGTTAACTACTAAAAGTTACATATTTTTTACTTTTTTTTTAAATTATATAACTGAATTACATTTCAATTTACAAAAAAATCTGAAAGGTAGAAATTTCAATCTTTAAAATGTAATTTTATTTTTCCCGTTTTTTATCAATATTTTAATAGCTATTAATGTTTTATTTGTTGATTATAATTTTTTTTCGAACAAAATATTTTCTATCAATTACAAACTTAAACTCGAACCTGAACCTGAACCCTAAAAAAATAATGGTTTTTGAACCTAAATAGTTTTCACCATGCTGTACCCAAACCCAAACCCGAACCAAAATTCATATTTGAACCCGAACCAAGTCCTTGGTAAAAATAAATTTTTATTATCGTGTATATTTTTGTAATGTTGAATTTATAAGAACTTTGTAACGTATATTTAATTTATGTTTATTATTATAAATTTGTATATAGATAAAAAGTGACCCGAGTAGTAAAGTGGTATATTAAGGACAAAACTCATGTATAAATAAACTAATAAAATACACATACCCATCACAATAAGTATTCTGGAAATATTACACAATAGATTCGCAACGTATTTATTGGCATCTTGGTGGGCAAATATCCAAAACAATACTCATAAAGTGTTATCAAATACAATAAAACCTTCCGACGTAAATCAGCATCGAAAGTACCTTGTTTTGATTCTTGGAGAGCGAGCGATATCAATAAAAAATCATGAGAGCAGTGTCCAGCATAGCCCCGCTCTACATGCAGCGTCATAAAAATACATTTGCCCGTGATTTGCAAAACTACTAGAGTGACATCTAGTTTGCATGATCGCGCAATTCCAAGTGTCATTCTGATAGAATATATGATAATTGCGTTTGCGACGAATGGCTAAAGTTTGCTGCGCTCCGGTCCGTGCCCCTCACGTCGCGACCCACCCACCCAAGGCTCTCCTCTACACCCCCGCTAAAGCCAGTCGTCGGCCTGTCGCGGTCCTGTCCAACTGTAAACATCGCTATCGTATCATAATGCTTGACGGTTCATGTACAAGTGTATAGTATGTACATACACGGTATATTGTATATACATATATGTATGTATTTTGTATGAAGTACTCCGTACTACAAGTCAAAACTATTTGTTTTGCTTTTCAATCGATTTGGTAACTTGTTAAATCAATGCATTAAAGTTCGTTAATGTTACTTCAAATTGATTCGTTTAAGATGATATGATCAAATAAATTAACGGGTAAGATAATGAAGAATATATTTTTGTTAATAATAGTAGAGTTTTGATCATAGGTATAAATAAAACGCAAAATATGTTTCGCAAATGATTCACAAACTTGGATTATTAGGGCCGATCCACACTATCGTGCCGGTCCCGGTCCGGTCTTGCTCCAGTCAAATATTCAGTATAGTAAATACTGTATCGAAGCGTAATTGGACCGAGACTGGCACGATATCTACAGTGTCAATGCTTTCATTGTTTATTGTATATTTATATTTGATTGGAGCAGGCGCGAATGCAGGGGGGGTCATGAGGGACATGACCCCCCCCCCAAATCTCAGAAAATTTAGCAAATTAAATAGAAAAATGCTTATTAAATACACTAAAATAACTTTGTTGTCCATGTCAGAGTCCATGACCCCCCCCCCCCCAAATTGTAAATCTAGATCCGCGCCTGGATTGGAGCGAGACCGAACCGAGACCGGACCGGAACCGACATGATAGTCTGAATCTACCCTTACCAGTAATATTTCAAATACGATAAAATTCTAATTTAGGGTAGGTGTCTTTGTGGACTTTGAACATAACAATTTAAAAATATTATCCTTAATATATATAAAGCTCAACGTCTCTCTGTCTGTCCGTTAGTGCGCTTATAACTCGAGAACCACTTATCCGATTTACGTGTTTATTTTTAATTCATAGATATGTTCTCTGGCCAGATTATAGGATATATTTTGTTACTTTAAGTAACATAAGGAATAAGCAGTGATGATAATAGTAAATCAAGTCGGGAAAGAAAAATAGTTTAGAAAGTAACTTTAAATAAGTTATATACGGTAAAATATTATTAATGACGCACGAAGTACCGCATCGGAGCGGGGCAGAGGGAAAGATTCGCATGCGCTCGGCCGGCATTCAGAATCCCTCGGCTTGGCCGTTGTCTTTTGATCGTCAATAATTGTTTATTTTGTTTTCAATAATAAACTTTTAAATCTAAACAGAACAAAAATTATTTGTACTTTTTGTTCTGATTCGTATTTGTTAGGTAGTTTAAGGTCTTGATTAGTTATTATTACAATAATAACTAATCGTGTTTGTATTTAATTCAACTTTTTTTTTCAAAAATCTTAAACAATAATTCCGTAGTCTACGCGAGCGAAGTCGCGGACACAGCTAGTTTATTATAAGATTTAAATTGTTAAATATTGATTAATATTTGTTTAAATTGTATAAATAAACTTTAAACTTAAAATTTAAAAACACACTAAATATTCATGAGAGCGTGCAGAGAAAAGTGCTGATTTCGTCTGACACCGAAAACAATATATATAGTATTATAAGACAAAAAGGAGTATAGTAATTTTATAAAGGGGTAGAGTCGTTGATGAGTGCAACCGTGTTGAGTCAGGGGGGGCGGATTTTTAAACAGATACGGATTTACTGCGTAGTTTTAAGCCCGCGGTGGTCATAAATTCCAGATTGTCGTGACATACCACCGCTAGACCGTCGCTCATACCCTTTCCCCCACCCTGTCACGGTTTTCTGCTGCTGCTTTTCTCGTCGACCACCTCTAGACGTATTATGTGCGAAGTTTATAATGACGTCACATCCGTTCATCTACTGTCTCCGGTTATACCGGTGTATGTAACAACATGTATCTATGCTGTTATACAGAAACGTCAATTGTTTTTGTTACTTTTATCAATGTTTTATTTGGTTGTTTACATGAAATCTTAGTTAAGTAATTCATTTTTATTGAAACTTGACTTTATGTTTTCTATGTTAAACAAAGAGACAAAATAATTTTTGAAAAATAAGGTTTTAACAAACAAGAACATAATATTGAAAATAATAAACATAATTTGTTTAAACTATAGTATACTTTTTATAATCTTTTTATGCCCGGTATTATAAAGAATTGGCTTGAGTGCAAATGCAAATTGGATTTCAGCTAACGCTATCTGCTAAGTGCTAAATTGTTATGAAATTGCTCGATATTTTAATAATAATAATAATGTTAATGCTATGCATTTTATGAGTAAACTTGACAGCACGTATTTAAAGTCGCTGATTTCTACTTCTCGCGAATTTAGGATTTTATTCGCTACATATACATATATGTGAGTGTGTTGTCATTTATATTTAATGTCTAGCAGATAGCGTTAGCTGGAAGCTAATTTGTTTTTGCACTCAAGTAAATTCTTTATAATGCCGGGCATTAGAATATTCTTCTCTTTAAAATTTAAGTAGGTCTCGTCTCGGATATTAAATTAATTATTTATTATCAGTAAAAAAAAAAAACATTATTTATTTTGCTGGAAAATATCGTTTTTTTTGTACGCTCATTATTTTAAAATTTGAAAAAAAATTACATGTTTACTGTTGATGTTTTCACAGACAGATCTTGCAACAACATATGACCGTGCACTTAGGTAAAACCTTTCGTTGCCCGCACCCCAACTGTATTCACACTGCTAGAACTGCAGCAGAACTGCGAGTTCACATGCCCACTCACGATGACCAAAGGATCTTCCCGTGCCATGTCTGCTCATATATAGCTAAAACGAAACAACAATTACGAAGGTAATTATGCATTTATCAAATCGATTAAAACAATATTTAATATAATTTATTTTATTTAATCAGTCGATAATGATTAAAGAACTCTAATTTTGAGTAGCAGCAGAACAAAACCGGATAAATCCATTTTTGCAAATTTTACAGAAGAGGTCAAAATGTAGTTACTCTATTTCATGTACTTTTTTAAACTTTTTAGTATGGTTATAAGTAGGTACAGCGGAGATTTTAAATACCCAAATTTTGAACTAGCGTCTTTGTACAAGTTGAAAGATAAATAACTAATTAGATAACCGGTTTTGTTTCACTACAAGTTGGATTTATCCGGTTTTGTATCACAGAGACATCATAAATTGTAATGGCAAAAAGTTTTAAGTGAAAGAAAACAATAATAATTAAACATTTTAATCAATAAGGCACGTTTTGGCAAATAAATTTTAACGTAATAATCACACACAAACTTTTTGTTGTCTTTTTATACTAGATTTGTTAGCTTTTATTCCGAGACACGATTTTAAAGCCATTTTTAAAGGGGTTTTAGCAATATTTGATCCGTGTTCAGTCGATCCGATGATGGTTGAAAATACCGAATTGAAAAAAAGTCACCTCGATCATGTTTTTTTTCTGCTACTCCTCATTTTATAGGATTACTTTTTGTAGCAAATCAATAAACTAGATATTTACTTGTAAAAACAATTATAATGTAGAATAAAAAAATATATATTAAAAAAAATGTAAATAAAATTTGAAGTTTTTCTTAAAATTCATCTTTTGCTTTGATCGTTCAAATTTTAATGTGTAACAAAAACGGCCATAAGTTATAAAAAGTTCAATGTACTGTAACACCTCAAAATGTACGTTTGGGTTAAAAATTTAAAGTTTTTGTTTTAGACATTTACTAATTCACGAAGACTCAAAATCACATTCTTGCCCACATTGTTCGTTCTCCACAAGACTGGCCTCAGCACTACGAAGACATATGCGACTTCACACAGGAGCTAAGCCCTACAAATGCCCTCACTGCTCTTATACATGCAACAGTTTGGTAAGTATTTGCTACCATTATTTATCACATATATTAATTTATTTATAAACGAATATAAAAAAATTAATCAAAAATAAATACTGATTTAATATTAAAAAGGAAGAGCAAGATTTTTTCATTAGTATGTACAAAATATTAACATACAAAAAATACGAAATATGTAGGAAGACATTTGTAAATTAATAAAATGTATAAGAGAATTAAAATATCGAGTTTTATAATATTATTTACAAAAATTCTCCCGTAATTCGTCTGCATGTATTTCGAAATCCAAACCCAAACATTTTAAATTTTCTTTGTAACATATGGTAAAAGCAGTCATTATGGCTTAAATATAAAAGTTAGATATATGGTGTCGCGGATTTTATTTTAAATCTTTTGATTCTACACAATTCTTAACTACATTATTTTGTTCAATATTTAACGGTTTAGGCAAGCGTATTGCAAAAGAGCGCACTGGCGGTACACTTTTTCTGATTTGATTTAATATTATCAGCATTGCTTATTCCTTATGTTACCTAATGTAACATAATATATCCTATAACCTGGCCATAGAACATATCAATGGATTTAAAAAAAAACAGAGATACAGAGAGACGTTGAACTTTATATACATATGTATAATAAGAATATATACATAGAAAATAAATTAATATATTTAATATAATATGTAAAAAATAAACAAAACAAAATATATATCGTTGTTATTCTATATCTACTCATATTGGTTTTTGTTATGATTTTGTAATAAACTAAACAAAATATAAAACTTTTTACAATTAATAAGCAGCGACGTAAAACACCTCCCCGACATGAAACCGCTTGTTTTTATTTTAAACATTACAAGCCTGGAAGGAGTAAACACGGAAACAGATGCATGGGAACAACAGCACGCCATTCATTCCACTATCTCTAGCTTGCATTCAAGGTACGCGATGCCCTTGTAGGGTTTTTCACGAAGACGTAATTTTAAAACATTTAGCGTCACTTAACCTCACATCATGCCAGTGCAGGACAGAACGATTATTTGCATATTGTATCGTATCGCTCGGTCTCTGTTCACCAGTGACAATGATGCCGTGTTATTTAAGTTTAATAGTCCCCAGGTTAACAAGTCATCTAGATGCAGGTGTATGATCTAACTGAATGCGCTGTCGTTGGTTTATGATGTTTGCTTTTGTGTAAAACTTGTGTGTTATAGCTTTTATTTACATCGGCTATGTGTGTTTTAAATGCATAGAACAAATGTGGTTAAATGTTATATTATAAAACTTGTTAAATAATTCAGTTTAAATTAATTTATGAAAAAATTAGATGCATATTTTGGTTTTCCATCAATTTTTTTATACGTACATTACCGTCCAAAAGTTTGGAACCAAAACTAACCAACCTCCCTTCGTCCCTAGATTGCCCTATCCAAGGACAGTTAACGCGTAGGTATATTATTAGAGCATCAACTTTATTCTGAATAATTATGTATGTAATTGTATATACGTGATTTTTGACAATTGTAACGTCATATCGACACATTTTTCAATACAAGTTAAAATTTATTGCAAAGTATTAAAATTTATGTTCGAGTGTACAAAGTGTATACTATCAAATTTTTAGTGCCATTAAATAAGTGGGTTTAGTTTTTTTTTAGACTAGCACCGTTTCATTTAAACTATATAAGTCTCAGCATTAACCTGATTTTAACAGAATTTGCAGTTAAAATTGTGTAACAAATGTCGTTAATTTAATGGATTTAAATTATAGAATCATTAAAAGTAAATAGTCAGTCTACGCCTTTAAAATTAATTACAAACAGTCCAAACAAAAGTATCACATTACGAAATAATTATTAAAAATAATAAGAAACAAAATAACGAGTACATTTTGTCGCTCCATACCAATCATTGTTACCATAATGCTATTTATGTGTTGTTGGGAAACCGTTTGCTTTACAATGGTAATTAAAAATTCCGAGAAATGTCAGTAGACTTTAAGATCAACTAAAAATGCATGCGCTGTAAGATTTACAGATGCCGCGACTTGTAGCGCGATGGCAGAGTTTTAGCACGTTCTTTATTAAAATACAAAACGAATACCTATCAACCTTTTAGCAAACGATATCTACACTGAAATGCGGGAGTGTAATATGACATAAAGATCGGTGCATTACAAAAACGTTTTACCTTTTTTGGCATTAATGAATATAATCAGCCAGTTATTTACGTCACTGTACCACGACTAGGCATGGATGACTGTGAGGACCGGGTTGTACCCTAGGGCAATCAGGGAAAGAAAAGCAATGATTTTAATATTTATGCGAAAATTGACGCTAAGATTAAGATTAATTCTCAAGAGGCGTGGAGACAGATGGTGCATTATTATTTGTATATTTATCTAATTATAAGAAGCTTATTTAATTTGGCCTTGTCGTCTACCATTATTAGTTTTAAGATAAATGCATTTTTAATAATTCATTAGTGGAAATTTACAAATAGAGCGATATTTTATATTTTTTAAAAGTAGCATGATTCGAAGTATTTTGAAAGGTTTGAAGTGGTTCCCTTACAAAATTCAAATTTTGCACACAAAAAAACTCCAATCGCATATACCATTTTGAAAATTTAAATAAAATCAATAATATTCGAACTGGTGAGCTGAAAGTTGCACAAAAAAAATTATATATTGCTCTATGTTCTCTGAAAATTTCAAAGAATTTCATCAAAATATATTGGAAAACCAAATGTGGACCACCTTTATAAGCAAAAAAAAAATCAAAATACTTTAAATCAGTATCCACGAAAAGCCTAAATAAAAAAAATTCTCATATATACATATAATATACATATTAGGGTGTGTCAAAAAAAAATCTATTTTTTTTCCTCGCTTTCGTAACGAAATATGGTAGTTTATGACTCAAAATAAATCCCCCCACAAGGATTACCCTGTAGTTCAATTTTAAAAGTTTTTTAGTACTTAAGTTGGTATTACTGTTTCATGATATCAATATCTGATGAAATTTTTTTAAGGACGTCATTTTGTAGAGAATAAAATTATGTTCTAATAATGCTAGTTGTCGGCTTGGTTATTCCTTTTCCGACGGCTCAGTAGTATAATAGGGTAATATATTGCTATTTAATTGATATTTATAGAAAATTGACGTTGAAATGTTGATTTTTATAAAAAAATAAATATTTAAAACACTTTTAAGTTTTAATTCATTGCATTTACATCTATACCTCTCTGAACTATTTTTATAGAGAATTAAATTTCCTACAACATTACCATTTAAATTATTTTTATAGAAACAATAGTTTAGCAATGAGACTCTTTAAACGTACAATTTAACAAATAAATCACTTTGAATGCCTGTAACTTTCTAAAGAATTTTATCTACTATAAAATGATGTCCTTAAAAATTTTTCATTAGTTACCATGAATCAGTAATATCAACTTTAGTACTAAATAATCATTTTCCTATGTTATTTAAATGGGAAACGAGACCACCCCTTGCGCCACCTTTTAAAATTGAACTACAGTGTTGGGGAATTTATTTTAGGTCAAAAACTAACGTATTTCGTAACGAGAGCAAAATATTTTTTTTGACTCACCCTTATACATTATGTCAGCACATCAGAGTGCCACAATTCCATACAAGATATATGGAGTTGTTTTGAGCTGTTCACCGTATATGGCTTTCAGTTTGTTGCGATATGCCTCAATGCACTGTACAGTGCCGATTATCTATTAGCAGCTCACTATAGTACAATGCTGATATTTATTTAAATTCTGTTATTATATCGGTCTCCATTATCGTAATGGACACGTTGTGTTTGACATGGAAATAATTTTATCTGTTTCTTTTTTATTAAATTTAATCAAACTTCATTAAGAGCGTGTTTATTTAACATATAAATTAATTGATGAATTTAAAACACGCTGAATTTTTTGGTTGAATAAAATTGTAATTTTCGAATTCAAATGGAGTTTTACAATTCAAAGAATTTTTACTTCTAAAATACATTATAACTATCATAACTCGAATTAATTTAAGTCTTAAGTCTTAACATTTTTGTTTTGGCGAGAAAACCCCTGTTAGTCGAAATATTTACATATATCCTTTATACCCAGTATTATAAAGAATTTGCTTGAGTGCAAAATCAAATTAGCTTCCATCTAACGCTATCTGCTAGGTGTCAAATAGTTATGAAATTGCTCGATATTTTAAAGCAGTGGTAATAAATGTATAGTTATGTAAATGTTATGCATTTTATGAGGTACACTTAGTAGCACTTATTTAAAGTCGCTGATTTCTAGTTATCGCGCATGCGTCAAGGTTATCATATGTACGATTTCATTCGCTACATCTGTGAGTGTGTTGTCATTTATATTCAGTGCCTAGCAGATAGCGTTAGCTGGAAGCTAATTTGCTTTTGCACTCAAGCAAATTCTTTATAATACCAGGCATTAATCTTTAACTTGAAGTATTTACGAGTCAACTAAGCGTCACATTCGAAGTTAAAAATCTATAGCACCTGTAATTTGAATTGAACTACTACATATTCTAATTCGAATTTTATTAATTTGAGCTTCTGTATCTCGAATCAGATTTTTATTATAATAAGAATAGTCAAATAAGCCAAAGACAGTTATTCAATAAATATTTACCTTTATTCGAATTTTGTTTCACTTAATCTCTGTAACTTGAAAGTCTCTTTATGTCGAATGTATCACCTTCCTATTTTGAAACCTTGATAACATAAACAGTTTAACCGTTGGAATTCAAGTTATAGAGGCTCTTCTGTATATTTATTTATATCATATATTAATCTACTAGTAGATTAATATATGATTTAATGATTTATTAAATTTTTTACAGTAATCATAAGTTACCTTTAATTTTACTAAACTGAGACCCCGTCGAAATTTGACGGAGTTGGGATATTTGGAAAAATATTTCAAAAATAAAATGTACAATAATCCCTACATTAACACGGATTCCCGTTTACGCGGTTGAAAAAGTTTGGAAAAAGGGTGGAAAGACTTAATTGCTCCGTTTACGCGGTTTTTTTTACGCACTGTTTTCATTGAACCAATTAAGCGCGTAAATGGAAGGATTATTGTACTCTACCTAAAATTTCATGAAAATGAATTTATTTTCGCTTTTGATTCAAAAGTTATAACACATCTATGAAAGACGAGAGTGTAAAGGAAATTTACAATTGACAAAAATATATATAATAATGATCAAATGTAGATTAATAATTCGGTAAGACCTGTATTAAGATATTAACAATTGAAATTTTTAACAAAAATGTGTTGATTTGAATATTAAGTTCCAGACCACCCGTCCACTATGTTTTACGCCTAAACTATTGAAGATAGAGTTTTATGATAAAAAATTTACTATATAGGTATATCGACCCTAAAGAATTTCAAGAAAATATTTTCAACCCCCTAAAACTCCCCCTTAGGGGGTAGTTTGAGGGGTACATGCCCGTTTCTCATCAAAATCAAATAGAACGATATATCCAAAAATAGATAATTGTAAAGATCATAAAAAAGTAAGAAACTTTTGTAAACAAAATTTTTTATACATTCAATTGTTTAGAAAATATGGCGACTTGTTCCCGAATTTTAGGGTTTTACTAAAATTGCTTTAGTTTCGTTAAATATTAATGAAATTTTATTTTAAAATTTTTATTTGAAAGTAGAAATAACGAACTTTTTAATGATGTATGATTATTTGAGAATTGGATAATTTATTCAAATCAAAAATTCAAAACTTCAAATGGGGATAATTAAAAAATTTTAAATGGAATGATATATCAATTAGTACTTTATCTTAAAAAATATATTTAAATTAACAACTTTTGTAAAGAAAATTTTAAATTTAAAATTATAATTTTTATTTTTTTTAAATAAAATTTTTAATTTTCTTTATAAAAGTTGTTCATTTAAATATATACATAGTGGACGGGTGGTCTGGAACACCCGGTATATACCAGAAATTTATTTTTTATATTGAAGAAATATTTATTTCTAATAAAAATATATTAAAATGAATCCGCGGGTAAATACTTGTCTTAAATAAAATTCTTAATAAATTTCAAGGAAAATCTTCGCAAACACGTCCTCTCTACGAGCAAACATCCCGGCAAACATATGTACGAATGTAAGCTGTGTGCCATAATGGACGAAGAAGGCGACGGTGATAACGTCAGCAAGATCTTCAGCACCAATCTGGCTAAAGAGTTTCGCGTTCACCTGCTCAGGGAACATCCGGACCGCTTCAAGAACGATAAAGATGCGGCGTCATATGCGGCAGGTATATACGATGCCTTGTCCGACCCCAAAGAAACCCAGGAGCCGATAGCGATTAAAGTTCGAGGGACTTCAGTCAGTAAAAGGTGACTACGTATTATGTAAAATTGAATTATCACCTTTTTTATTTCACCGATAATAAGTTTATTAGATATAATTATTCAAACCTACTTACAGTTTTTTTTAATGCAAGTAACGTTATACATAATATAAAAAGTGCGTGATTATTTAATACAGGGGTTCTCAACAGTATATCCAATAAATGATTTTTAAATTTACTCATCCCGAAATTTTCTTACCATTTTTATAAAAAAAATATTATAATTGTTTAAAAAATTATTATTTGTTTCAAAAACAATGTACTCTACTCCTAGGTACATATATATTGCAATTTTATTTTCAATTATAAATATTTATTTTTACGGTAGATGAGGAGGGGGGGGGGGGGTAGATAATATATTCTACACATTGGGGATGTAATGATACCAATCCAGAAGGAAATTCAAAATACACAAATATTTACCTACAAAACCTACAATATACATTGCTGCCGTGCTTAGGTAAAGGGCAGTAAGGTGTAAAAAATAATAATTCGGGCAAGAGATACACGAATGTATGCCATAAGGGTTCCGAAGTACCTAATACGTGAACTGTTTGGAGCCACTTACAGGCACAATTTTTGAGTAAAAAAATAAATAAAAAATATGGTCATATTCTACTAATTGAGATGTACATTTCGACACATTCCAAAATTTAAAATTATATTATTGACATTAGTATTTGTCATTGGTAGTCTCACTAAATCCTCGTTACCATTTTTTTTTCATTTTTTGAGCCAGTAGTTACAAAGTTAGAGGGGGTGGGGACAATATAAAACAGTGCTTTTAGCCCCCTACAGGCGCTATTTTTGAGTTAAAAAAAAATAATATGGTCATATTCTACTATTTGATATGTACATTTTGATATCCCATATACCTAGATATGAAAATTAAAATTAAAAATTCTATCACGCCCCTCCCTATTATTCCAAAATTTAAAATGATATTGCTGACTTTAGTATTTGTCGTTGGTAGTCCCACCAAAGCCTCGTTACCAAATTTTTTTCAGATTTTTTGAACCGGTAGTTACAGAATTAGAGGGGGGGACAAAATAAAATATTGCTTTTAGCCCCCTACAGGCGCCATTTTTGAGTTAGAAAAAATTATGATCATATTCTATTAATTGAGATGTACATTTTGACATCCCACACCTCTTCGTATACAATTTTTTGGGTTTTTTTTGGATTTGCTTTAAAGTCCCCTGCAGGCACCATTTTTGATTTAAAAAAAAAATAGAATAAGGGTTTTTATTTAGCGATCAATGATAAGTTACATGACTTCATTATAAGTCATTTGATTGTAATTTTAGTTTACAATTCTTCAAAATGCCTAAATTGAGTGATTTAGTCTTTTATTTTTAGAAATTTAAAAGCAGTAAAATGTAGTTTACTGCGTTTGTATTCTGTAAAGCAGAAGAACTGCATTTTTCCACTGTTTTAATTATTTAAATAGTTTTTTGTCAGAGGTAAAACGCAGTAATGCAGAATAAAAATTCAGTTTTATTTCAATGTATTTTATTGAGATCAAAATAAAAGTTAGTATTGAGTATCGATAGTGATTGAAGAATAATTACAATGAAAAAATAAAATAAAAAATAACAATTTACTGTATTATTTATTTCAAGTAGAAAATTTTTGAAAACTGTATTTTTCGAACTTGGAATGATTGTGAATATTGTACGTATATTTTTTAGTGGATAAAAGTAGTATATAGTTATAAAAATTGCTGCTTTTTTATGTTGAAAAATGATTTTACTACATTTATATTCAGAAAAAGTAACTAATTAGATATTATATATATATTATTAATGATTAATTTTAGGACTAATATGTAGAAAATCGTCTGAAAACCCTAATAGGGATCGGAAAGTATGCTCAACATTGAAAGTTATCATAAGTACCTAGCGATAATTAAACTGCTCAAAACATGATACTCGAAACAATTCGTTGTTCATTGCAGTATTCAGAGCTTTATAAATTCATTTTGAATCTTTTTAACACATTTATTTAAATTTTCAGAAAATTCCCCAAAGAAAACAAACCAACTAAAAAACAAGAACTTTTTGTAGCAACAATCGTACCAACTTTACAACAACCTTCAACGTCCAGTTCTAACACGTACTACGAAGTTGTAACAAAGGACGATAAGGATGGTAGATTCAACAATCCAATAATGTGTTTCGAAATGGTTCATTCTGATGAAAAGACAATCGAGGATTCTAAACAGCTCGAAAAGAATCCTCTTATGTACACAGAAACTGTTAGTTCTCAAGATAAAGATGAAGATATCGGCCAGAGTCCTACCATGTGTTATGAGATTATTTCATCTAAAGATAATGTGGTTTTCTTCGAACTACCGTCTAATGACGACGCGTGGAAGCTGGAAGGGTGTTATGATGTAGAACAATCTGGCACTTTAGTTCCATTTCATTCTGAAGAAGAGCATACGATCATTGAAGAACATTCTAGTTAAACCAAAGATGTTAAAATTTCTTTATTTATTATTAACATATGTATTTCTAAAAAATGTATCACATTTGGTATATAATAATTATTGTTAGTGTAATTTTAAAAATAAATGAAATAAATATTCCTTCTTTACACTGGCGGACTAAGAAAGATTAGAGCCCGGGGTGAAATGTTAGTTATCCCCCCCCCCCTTTTTCTTGCGTAGAAAATACCACGCAATATCTTAATACCATTCTTTTTGCTCTTCAATCAATTTTCAGAACTTCTTTCTTTAAAAAAATATCACCCAGTACTTGAGGTCCGGGCGGATCACCTTCTTGCCCCCCCCCCCCCCCCCCTAGTGCGCTACTGCACCTTTATTATAAAAGTTCATAATGTATTATGCATAAATAATATACGTGTAAAATGTTTATATGCACTCACGTAATAAATATCAATCGTTTTTATTTTATCTACTTATATAGTATATACTTATAATATAACTTATATATAACTTATATACTTAGATGTATTTTATTTTATTGTACATTCTAGTTACTTTAAACCACTGTTGTGTATATACTAATACTAGTTTGCTATTTTTTAAATGTTTGTTTCAATAAAAATAAAAAGTTCATAATTGCAGTTATTACAAATGGATAACACTAATCGAAATCAATGTCCTAATTCCATAGATTCGGCGAGTTTTTGGTCAAAATTATTATTTATGTAAGTATAGAATATAATTGTCTAAAGGAGACTCATTTATTATATAATAAATACAATGTAATATTTATTTATTCCGAAAGTATACATAGAATAAATCACAGAATATAAATGAATATGTATTAATAAATGCAACAAAACAACAAATTCCTTTAAACTAGTTTAAACTATAAAAAAAATTATTTAAACTTATAAATAAATACAATGGATGGTATTATAGTTGTGATTTCAGGATATTTTAAAAGGAATTTTCCACCCTTGTACAGGATGCTCCATTCTAATTTCCTCAGGTCAATATCTCGAAAACTAAGCAAGATATTAAAAAATGCTTTAGACAAAAGTTGTAGCAATTCTAGCGTTTGCTATGGGGTTTTATAGTTTATGGGATTTTATGGGGTAACCTTTTTTTCAAATGGTAACCTGTATTTTTTATTGCAGATTCGTAAACTACGGGAAAAAATACGTAACTTTTGTGAGAAACATTTTTTTTAAATGTAAGAGAAAAATATATTTTTTATGATAATGGTAAATTTTCGTATTTTTTTCAAAATATTTTATTCAACTTTTTTTATCAAGTTGATAAAATTCTTCATCATTGAAAAACGAAAAAAAATTCTCTTATTTCTTACAAATTTTTAAGAATCCTTGCACTTTTTGCCTTTAGATTTTTTTGTAATGTTTTAGTTCTTGATTTAAAAAAGTTATTGAGTATTCAGAGATTTCTATTAATTTTGCTTAATTAATATCGTAAAAACTTGTTGTTTTCTAAAAATGTTTCGGATCAAAGTTGCAAATTATTTTCATAAATTACGAATCTGCAATAAAAAATTTAGGTTACCATTTGAAAAAAAAATATTACCTTATAAAATCCCATAAATTATAAAAACCCATAGCAATAATAAATGTCCCCCTGGAAATGCTATAAGTTTGATCTTTAACATTTTTCACCATCTTACTTAAATTAGTTTTCAAGATAATGACCTGGGGAAATTAAAATGGAGCACCCGGTATATACCGCGTATGACACATTAAATTATTCAAATCTTAAATAATCATACATCATAATTGCTACTTTCAAATAAAAACTTAAAAATAAAATTTCATTAATATTTAACGAAACTAGAGCACTAGTAAAACTCTAAAATTTGGGAACAAATCGTCATATTTTCTAAACAATTGAATGTATGAAAAATTTTTTTTACAAATGTTTCATACTTTTTATGATCTTTAAAATTATGTACTTTTGGATATGCCGTTCCATTTGATTTTGTTGAGAAACGGGCTTGTACCCCTCAAAATACCTCCCAAGGGGGTGTTTTAGGGGGTCGAACATATTTTTTTGAAATTCTTTAGGGTCGATATATACAATATATACTATCTTCAAAAGTTCTGGCGTAAAACATAGTGGACGGGTGGTCTGGAACACCCGGTATATATGGGTCAGTTACATTAATTTTTATGTACGATAATTTCCTCTGTATTTCGCATAAGTAACTATTCTTATATGCAATATTTTTAGAATTTTAACAATGTTTCTACTCAAGATAATTTACCCAGAAGAGAATTAAATTCAAAATCTCAGATTTACATGCGCATAGCGTAGTAGGCTTGTATTAATTTATCCCGAGTTAAAAAGGTTTTTAATTTTCGTATATACCGAGTAGTGATTCTCCAACAAGCTAAATTTAAATAATCTCTGATTGTACATTTGGATACAATAAACAATGATACGTATTTTATATTCGGGTGCCGTTACTTCAAAACAGAGAACTAATGATACCTAACAAATTTTGGTTTACAGTCCTTCCATACCATTATATATAAAAACTTACAAAAAAGGATTGAATTTCGAAGATATTTGTGATCCACCTAAAAATGAAAGATCAGAAATTGTAGGCGCTAAATTAGAAAGGTAAAACGGGTGAACATTTTTTTATATTAATAAAACAATGTAAACATATTTTATTTTTTTTCATTTAAGGATATGGAAAAAACATCTTGATGAATGCAACAATAGTAAGAAGGCCCCGAGTTTCACAAAAACATTATTAAAAACATTTAAAAAAGAATTGTTTATAACTGGTATTTTAACGTTGATAATAGAAATTTTTATAAAATTATCGCAACCAATAATATTAAAACTATTTTTATCTTATTTCACCCCGAATTCGACAACAACAGAAAATCAAGCAATTCTTTACGGATGTCTTATGGCTATGCTTAATGTCTTCAATGTTGTACTTTCAGGCCATTTATTAGAGCAAATTTATATTTTAAAAAGAAAAGTTAAAACAGCAATAAATTCACTAGTATATAGGAAGGTCAGTAACTTTATACCTACTTTTGAGTACATAGCGGAAAAAATAGGTGAATTTTGGGAACTATTATCTCAAAAACTATTTGTTCGATTTCATCCTGGTTTATTTTATTCCAAAGTATATAATATTCAGTTATGTTTATAATTTTTTTATGAATATACAGGGTGAGTCATATCAGGTGGAACAAACTTGAACCGTAGATTGAGAAAAATATTTTAAGTAAAAAAGTTTATATGAACATGTGTCCGGAAATTCTTCGTGAGGGAGCTACAGACCTTCGAAGATTTAACCCAAAATTAGTTTTTATTTAATTTCTAGAGAACCCGTTGCGATACAGTTATGAAATTTGATACAGGGTATAGTATTAATAAGTGTTATCGATATCCAGTATCAAACAATAGTAATTTGGCCAGGGTTGTATGGGCCCAGGAGGCCCGTCGATTCTTATTCAGTATTTTTTTGTTCTTCAATTTTTTCCTGAGTTAAAAATTTGAATTAGACTGTATGACACAAAATACACAAAAATATACTTTGTTCATTTACCATAGGATAAACTGTTTACGAGCAATATCGATGCAAAAGAAAGCATGCAAAATTTTACTTAATACGGATGCTTCAAATTACACAAAATAAATTTATATTCCTGTTCTTTGATTAAAAGTAAGGAAAAAAGTTCATGTACATATATCACCTAATACGTGTCCTCTTAGACCTATAGCCAGTTCTATTACTGTTGCAAGTACTTTACTAACAAAACTAAAAAACGATACTTAAAATGGCTATTTGTTGGTAAGGATGAATTTTTGGAGGTATATTTATATTATTTTTTTGTCTTATTTTTTATCATAGAACAAGAATATAAATTTATTTTTTGTAATTTGAAGCATCTGTATTAAGTAAAATTCTGCATGCTTTCTTTTGCATCGATATTTCTCGTAAACGGTGTATCCTATGATAAATAAGCAAAGTATATTTTTGTATATTTTGTGTTATACAATCTTATTCAAATGTCGAACTCAGGAAAAAATTAAAGAACAAAAAAATAGTAGATAAAAATCGATAGGCCCACTGGCTTCATACACCCCTGATCTAAATTATAATTGCTTAATACTGGAAATCGATAACACTTATTAATACTAAACCCTGTATCAAATTTCATAACTTTAGCACTATGGGTTCTCCAGATATTAAATAAAAACTAATTTTGAATAAAATCTTTGGAGGGCTGTAGCTCCCTCACGAAGAATTTCCGGACACATGTTCATATAAACTTTTTTGCTTAAAATATTTTTCTCAATCCACGATTCAAGTTTGTTCCACCTGATATGACTCACCCTGTATATCGACTGGGAACGCTAATGTCGTGGCTGGCATAAGAAATTTCAAAGAGATTATGTATGAGAGTTAATGTATGATGCCCTTCGGGACGTAGGATTTTTTTTACTCAATTATTACTAATCAAGCCAGAAGTGTCATGTGCTATTTCGTGATAATTTTTTTTTCAAAAATTCTACGAACCAAAGAGCAACATTTATAACTACTAAGAATCGCTTTGAAATTTCTATTTCAGATCAACCGACTGCCAGTAATCCTGGGAACCGCATCGAGAGACATGTTTTACGCCGGCCACGACAGCAGCCCTCCCAGTCGATATACATATTCATAAAAAATTAGTAAACGTACCACAATATATATACTTTAGAATAAAACAAGCCTGGATGAAATCGAACTAATAATTTTTGAGATAATAATTCCCAAAATTCACCTGTTTTTTGCCGCCGTTTATAATACTCATATGATTCCTCTTAAGTAATATTAAAATATTTTATTAATTTATTCATAGATTTTAAAACTAAATAAACATTCATTGGATGAAAATGCTTCAGGAAAGATCATGGGCCTTATGTCGAGAGATATTGATAGATTTGAATCATTATTCATAGTTATTAATTATATATGGGTAGTTCCAGTCACATTTATTGCTACCCTTGTTTTAATTTGGTTACAAGTAGGGTATCCTGGCTTGATTGGCATGTGCGGATTTCTTGTAACTCTCCCTTTATTATGTATGAATTTATTCAGTTATATTTTTATACTTTATTTTTCATACAAGTTATATTTTTCAGTTCTCTGCGAAAATGCATCTTATATATATCATTCTAAAGCTGCATTAAGTACAGATAAAAGAGTTACTTTAACTGAAGAAATAATGTCTAGTATTGAAGTCATAAAAATGTGTACATGGGAAAAAATATTTACTAAAATGTTGAACCTACCTCGAAAGTGAGTTTATAATGTGAATGTGCAATTTAAAATGTAAAATGATATTTATTTTACTTTAGGTTTGAACTAAACAAAATGGGAATTTTTTTTTTTTTTCGTGCAATTCTCACTTCTTTAAGCTTATCGTCAACGAAATTCAGTTTATTCATATCAATTTTAGCTATTGTCTTATTAGGTGGACAGTTAACAACTGGAAAGGTATAAAAAAATTAATATTTATGTTTCCGATTGAATTTTTGTTTTTATCTTATTAGGAAGGTTGGCTCAATTATAAAAGTGAAAAAATGTTTTTTTAAATCAAAAATTTGTTTGCATCATCTCTAGATCTTTTCGCACAAAAAAGGTCCTTACACTCATAATTGTAACTCTACTCCTTTATTTGTTATAAATTTTTTAAAGTTCATGAAACCTTGATGAAAATGTATACTTTAAAACTAATATTAGTATACTTAATAAAAAAAATTTATAATCTTCATATAAATGTTAACAATATGATATACTTTAATTTCAAGCTTCTTATCGGAAACCACTTTTATTTTAATTAACAACCAAACGCGTTTCTCCACTCTGCGCCTTTATATTGCTCTCTCACTCACACTCCTACATATCCATATGGACAAAAACAGATATATATAATTAAATTCTCTACCAAAAAGTTCTATCATATATTTCGTCAGATTCATTTTTCAAAGAGTAACAAGTGTCTGAATTTAATAAAAAAATTATTGTCTAATTTAAAATTATTATTAATTTTACCCTTTCATTGAAATACTCGATTAATAATTTTATAAATATAATATACTAGCTGGGCCCGCGTGGCTTCGCCCGCTTGGACTACGGAATTATTGTTTAGGATTTTTGAAAAATATAGTTGAATTAAGTACAAACACGATTAATTATTATCGTAATAATAACTAATCAAAACCTAACGTACCTAAAAAAAAACAAATCAGAACAAAAATTACAAATCATTTTTGTTCTGTTTAAATTTAAAGTTAATAATTGAAAACAAAATAAACAACTGCCGGCCGAGCGAAGAATCTTCCCTCTCCCCCGCGACACTTCATCATAGTTCGCGTGAATTGCCGCGAATAATATGTTATTGTATTTATATTTCACGTTATTTCCTAAACCAAAAGACCAAATTGAATTATGTAAAGGGCAAATTATATCTACATTAAGTACTTATGACGATGAAATCATTTATTTCGATAAGGATTAATGTTTTGCAGGTCATTAGTCCACGTAAACAAAACCCAAATATTTTAAATTTTCTTTGTAACATAAAAGCAGTCATTGTGGCTTAAATATAAAAGTTAGACATATGGTGTCGCTGACTTTATTGTTGATCTTTTGATTCTACACAATTCTTTAATACATTATTTTGTTCAATATTGAACGGTTAAGGCAGCGTATTGCAAAATAGCACACCGACGGCAAATTTTTTTCCGACTTAATTTACTATTATCGTCACTGCTTAGTTGTTATGTTACCTAACGTAACAAAATATAGCCTATAACCTGGCCAGAGAATGAATTAAAATTAATTAAATGAATTAAAAAAGAAACCACGTAAATCGGATAAGTGGTTCTCGAGTAATAAGCGCACTAACGGACAGACAGACAGACAGACAGACGTTGAGCTTTATATACATATATTAAGGATAAAATAATACGCGCAGAGTAGAGAAATGCGTTTGGTTGTTAATTAAAATAAAGGTGGTTGCTGGTAAGAATCTTGAAATTGAAGTATAACATATTGTGAACATTCATTTGAAGATTATAAAAAAATATAAAGTATGCTACTTTTATAAAGTATACATTTTTATGATTAAAAATACCTAAATTCATGAACTTTAAAAAATGTAGTACAGTAGGGTTACAGATATGATTGTAAGGACCTAAAAGACCTTAAGATGATAAAAAAACAATTTTGATTTCAAAAAACATGTTTTTCATTTTGTAGGGCATTTTCGCGGTTTAAACAATATCCGACCAAGTTACCGATTGGCACCTTACACTTTTATAATAGTGCCAACCTCTCTAATAAGATAAAAACAAAAAATTCAATCGGAATAATTTTCCGAACGACTATGTTCTGGTCAAATTGAGCAATTATTTCAATTTCAGGTGTATGTAATGACATCATATTTGAGTATAATTTCGACATCAATATTGTTTTACTTCAGAATATGTATTTCAGAAATATGTGATATCCAGACTACAATAAAACGTTTGGAATCATTTTTACTTTCCGATGAATTTGTATCACTCGAAAATAAATTAACATCGACTGGCAACAATACCGAAAATCTAAAATATTCTATTAAGCTAGTTAATTATAACGGAAAATGGGGAACTTCCGCTTCGCAGAACTCAATTGAAAACATTAATTTATGTATTATGAAAGGAAATTTGGTTGCAATAATAGGCCCAGTAGGCTGTGGAAAGAGTACTCTGTTAAATGCTCTACTAAATGAATTAACACTTACAAGTGGATCCATTATTGTCAATGGCTCTGTATCGTATGTTTGTCAAGAAGCTTGGACTTTTTCTGCTTCAGTCAGACAAAATATTTTATTTGGGCAAGTTTTCGATGAGGGAAAATACAATAAAGTTATAGAAGCGTGTGCTTTGGTAGCAGATTTAAAACAGTTACCTAACGGAGATATGACTTTAATTGGAGATAAAGGAATATCTTTAAGTGGTGGACAAAAAGCAAGAATAACATTGGCAAGAGCTATTTATAAAGATGCTGATATATATTTATTAGATGATTGTTTATCTGCCGTCGATACTCATGTGGGGAAACATATTTTTAATAATTGTATTATTGATTATCTTAAATCAAAAACTGTGGTTGTGGTCACACATCAACTACAATATTTAAAAAATTTCGATCATATTGTTTTAATGAATGATGTAAGATTAAATTACATATGTATGTATATATGTATATTAAAAGAGCGTTATTAAATATTTGATTATTTTAGGGTAAAGTAGAATTAACAGGAACTTATTCTAATATTATTAATAGTTCTAATAAGTACACTAAAGATTTACAAAAACAGAAGGATAAAAATAAAATTGAAAATAATAATAATACAACAATTATGAAGGTAATTTAATTTACGTTAATAATTAAAATTTAATGTAAATAATGTACATTTCTATTCGATTTTTAGGAAATACCAGAATATAATTTAGATAGTTCCAATTTAAGTAAACTCCCAGATTTAAATAAGCTGGAAGAAAAATTAACTGAAGGTGTAATTTTTCGATATATTAAATTTATACGTAATAGATTTTTAATAATTTTTGTTGCATTTTTATTTATTGTTCATCAATTTTTTATAAGTGCATCTGATTATGCAGTGTCCGTATGGTTAGTATTTTTAAAACAATTTTTTTATAATATGTTATAAAGTTATGTATTTTTAATCTAGGGCTAACATTGGAGAACAGATGCAATTGCAAAATTCAACTACAAGTCTAGAACTCATTGAATACATTCACGGTGGAATAATTGTAGGAATTATATTTTTTTCATTAATGTCATCCATTCTGTTTTATTATCTAAACATAAGTTTTGCACGAATTATACATTGCCTAATGTTCAATAGTGTAATAAGAACACCTATGCAATTTTTCTACAAAAATCCGATTGGAAGAATTATGAATAGGTAATTTGGCAATATACAGAGTGTCCCGTAAACAAACCAACACAATTTTAGGAGTTGTCGAGGACATTAATACTATCGTATTTAACAACTCTTGAAAGTTTGTCGGTATATTTACGGTACACCTGTATATCTTTTTATTTATATAGGGTGAAGCAATTAAAGTGATACAGATTTTTGTTTCAGAACCATCGCATATTTGAAAAAAATGTTTAGTTGTGAGGGGGTAATCGAATAGTAATATTTAATTGTTATTTTATCGTGGCCTGCAAGGTTATTTGTAGGCCAACATCACTTTTTTTAAATAGGATCCTATAGTTTTTATTTAGTAATCTTATTCGACGTGAAAACACACGAATCTTTTGTATGAACAACCTAAGTTTTCCAGTAATCTAACAGAATAATTCGAGATTTTGGACTTTCAAGAATTTTTTACTCAGAAACCATCATTTTTAGAAAAAAAAAATACAAGACGTAAAAGATGTTTATTTTAGTCTAATTAAACTTGGAGAATTATTTTAAAAAATTTAGAACTTTTTATTTTTATTTTATTTAAGCAAAAGCAAAAAAAAAATTAAATGTTAAAACAAATCTATAGAATAATTATTCTTTAGATCAATATAAACATTTTTTGCAAATAAAAACTTTTTAGTAAATAAAAACTATATGTTCCTATTTGAAAAAAATGATGTTGACCTTCATATAACCTTGAAGGCCACGTTAAAATAACAAATACATATTATTATTCGATTACCCCCTCACAATCAAATATTTTTAGATCGAAACATTTTGTTCAAATATGCGATGGTTCTGAGATAAAAATCTATAACACTTTAAATACCCTACTCGTATATTATCACAATTTTATGATAACTAATTTTATATTAGATTCTCAACTGATGTGGGATTTTTGGATGAAACTTTTCCAAAATTATTGTTTGAAATCATGCAACAGCTACCCATGACTATAGGAATATGTGTGTTGACTTCAATTGCTAACATATATAGTATTATAATTATTATTGTATTATTGGGACTATTCTATGTTGCCATTACATGGTACGACAAAATATCAAGAGACATAAACCAATTAACATATATTAGTAAGTAAATTATTTTTATATGTCTTAACCCTTAATACACTCTTAAACTTTGGTTAAAAGAATAAAAATAAACAACGTAAAATACACACACATTTGAATTTGTCTACACCACCATTTGAAGCGCAAAAGTACATTTATTACATACTATATCACTACTTAACGCAAACCTCCGTCTAGGGTATTGGATTCGCACCAGTCGGTTGTTTGGGGGCGGGTTTTTTCGCGGGAGGTTCCAGCTGTAGGAGTGGGTGCAGGGGAAGTCTGGGTACTCCCAGGTCACCTGTCTCCATATCCAATCCATCCTTTTTGCAATCTGTTTGACCGTCCTATGGACAGTCTTATTTGCCATTGCATAGTCGAACAGAGCTTTTTTCGCCTCCTCCATACGGTGTCCGTCCGTATCACGCAAGACGGCTCGTCCTGCTCCTGTTGATCCTCTGGCAGCCGGCCGGCTGGGTGAGTGAGTGAGCGCGGGCCGGGGTCCTCTCCTCGTTACTTTTTTTAGCTGTGTTTTCTGGCGTTTCCGCCACCCTCTTTCTTTTGTATTGGTGTTCCGTTTCTACCTTCCCTTTGCCTTGATGTTCAGCTTCTCTTTAGGGCAGTGATAGTTTCTCTGCCTGGGTGGTGTCTTTTTCAGGACACCGCTTCTTACGAAGGGGTTTCTAGCTTCAGTTTGTGTTTGCCCAGTAGCATTTGTCAATATGCCGGCCTGGTCACTCACCGGTTCACTTCAAGAATCCTTGGGGCAGTCCATTTCAATGGAGTGGGATTCCGAGCTGTCTCCAGCTCTACCCACCTGGGGTTATATGTTATTAGCATTCGACATATCCATGTTTGGGTTGTTGGTTTTGGTCCGCGCCGAGTATTTAATTTCCTCGGTACCCTCCGACTATTCTGATTTGGGCATTCCCCTATCCGCCGCCCGGAGACGCACCCAGAGGAAGACCACTTGAGTACAACGTAAAATACATATATATCGTTTAACGATAGCAAAAAAATGGTCGTCAGCGAGATATTTTATTGTCAACTTCGTTTTCTACGCCCAAAAATGAGTGATAAAAACATAGTCCGGTAAAGAAGTCAAGCCTCTTTTTTTTGTAGAGTTTTATATGTAATTCTTATATTTGCCATTTTTAGCAGTAGTTTTTTTGTTAATATCATTAAATAATTGATATCATTGATAACTTTACGGACGTCTTCTATGCGTTCGTGAACCATTACAATTCATGCGTTTTACATAAAATACATCGGGAATGCACAATGCTCGTGTGTCCATTTATCATAATTAATAGCACAGCCACACAAAAAAAATTAATGTGCCAGAGACTAGACCAACGCATTTTTATATGTAAAAATTCCATAAATTCCAAAAAAGGCTTAAAAATCAATAAACCTGATGATTGTCAGCCTTTTATTCCGAGTGAACCTGGAAATATTCCCCACTTTTTTCGAACCTAAAAACTATCCCCTTCAGGGGGTTGAATACTTCATAAATTCATTTCTCTCTTTCTTGAGGCATTAAAAATAGTTTTCTTGCATGCGTATGTTGTGAACCGTCTACTGAATCTCTAGAGAATTTATCAACACCTCTCCAATCCCTTATTGAAAACTGCCCCTCTGGAAGGATGAAAATTTGAAAAATCCATATCTTCGTTACTATGGAGATTGTGAAAAACATTTTCTCATGTATATGTTTCGTGCTGTCTATTGTGCGATAACAGAAATCTTTAACCTTTTAGACCCCAAAAACCAACCCCTTAGGGTAGTGAGTTGAACACAATATTATTTACCCTCTTTGCTCTGTCGTAGGAGTTCAATGTATATATGTTGTGAGTTTTATACTGAGTATGTAGACAATTTTCCAACCCTTATCCAACCCCTCATTAAAAACTAACCCTTTTGAGGGATGAATATTTTGAATGTCTGTATCTTCATTATTTTAAACATTGTGAAAAATATTCTTACATGTGTATTTTTCATACCGTCTACTGTCATCACAAAACTGTTCAAACTTTTTGATCCCCAAAAACCACCCCCAAAATGCAATGGACGTTATTTTGTAGAGAATAAAAAACTAATTGCATTTAAACCTATATCTCTCTGAACTATTTTTATAGAGAACTAAATTTCCTACAAAATTACCATTTAACTTATTTTTATAGAAACAATAGTTTACTCATGAAAGCCTTTTTAGACGTATAATTTAACAAATAAATCACTTTGAATGCCTTGAACTTTTGATACGTTGAATTAAGAGACAAAATGATGTCCTTAAAAAAATTTTAACAGTTATCATTAATCAGTTATACCAACTTTCCTATGTTATTTAAATGGGAAACAAGACCGCACCCCTTGCGTTACCTTTTAAGATTGAACTACAGGTCAAAAACTAACATATTTCGTACGAAAGCAAAATATTTTTTTTACACACCCTATTATACATCAATTATTTTTGCAGCAAGAAGTCCTATTTTTATACAATTTAATGCTACATTTCAAGGATTAACAACAATAAGAACATTGGGAGTACAAGAAAAATTAATCGAAGAATTTGACAATCACCAAAACTTGTACAACGGGTCATGTTTCTTATTGAACTATGCTACTGTTGCTTATACGATTTGCATTTTAATGTTATGCTCCTTGTTTTTATTTACAATAATTATCATTTTTCTTGCAATGGGTAATTCAGGTAAACACATATTTTTATTAGTGTGAAATCGATTAAAATTAATAAATTATATTTCAGAATAAATACTAAAACTGTTTTTCTCTGATTCTATTACTTATATGTATTATTCAGGTTGTCCCAAATCAATAGTTTTAGAAATATTTAATTGTATCATATAAAATTTAATACATAAATTTAATGTTATTTGACCATAACATTTTTTTGTAATTTTTAATTTTTAGCTGACGGAGGAAGCGTAGGTTTAGCTATTACTCAAACAATGCTTCTATTATCAGTGGTCCAGTTTGTGCTTCGCTCGTTGTCTACATTAAAAAATGGTTTCATATCAGTTCAAAGAATAATTGATTATATAGATTTAGAACCAGAACAAAACTTAGAAGCTGGTGATAAAAAACCACCTGAAAAGTGGCCTCAATTTGGACAAATATTGTTCCGAAATACTTACTTAAAATATCATGAAACTCAACCATACGTGTTACAGAATTTAAACATTACTATTAATGCAAAAGAAAAGGTAAACATATTAAATATTTCAAAATATTATGTATGTTAATTAAGAAGATCAGAAATACTTAAGGCAGTATTGCGGTATGACGTCCAAAATTTGAAGCTTATTTCAGAATTTTTTTTTCGTAACAAAATAAAATATAATTTTTTCAATCTTTTGATGTTTTTATTCGTATCTTAAATTATACAAAAAAAAATTTGTAGTAAATTTTATAATAATTTGTGTTTTTTGGGGACAAAGTGGAAGCGCATCTCCACTTGTAATGATTTGAAACAAAAAAATCAAATATATTTTTATTTTATAGTCTCTATCGTATTACCTAGAATTGGACAAAAAAAATTGTAAAAATCGTGTTTTTTTTTCGTTGAAAAAAAAATTTATTAAAATAAATTAACTAATTTAAATAAATAATTTTAGGTTATACGACAATTATAAGTGTGTAGAATAACGTGTTAAAATTATAACCCCATCGGTTGATTAGAATTTCAGTTCTGCTTCCCACCAACTGAAAAAGATAGTTTCGAGAAAAACACGTTTAATGATTTAATAAACAGATGTTACACTAACATGGTCCATTCTCTTCTATGTGCTATAACTTCGTAAATACTTTGAATTTCGGTTTACAATTTTCACAGTATAGTCAATATATTTTACATTCAAAATGTGTATTTAAAAAAATCGAAAATTTTAAATCGTCACACCGCAATACTACCTTAATACCCTACGCATATAACGGTTTAGTTATCAATTGAAGATTCATAGTAATCAATTTATTTTTAATTAAATTAGATTGGTATTGTGGGAAGAACAGGAGCAGGTAAATCATCTCTTATATCAGCCCTCTTCAGACTTAGTCACATCGAAGGGGACATCATTATAGACGGTATAAATACCAGAGACATTAGCCTTCACGATTTACGATCAACGATATCTATTATTCCTCAGAAACCTTTTCTGTTTTCGGGAACTTTGAGGAAAAATCTTGATCCATTTGATGAATATCCAGATTTTTTATTATGGAAAGTATTGGAAGAAGTTGAATTGAAAGATGCTTTCTATTCCAAACGACTGGATCAAGCAGTTGTTGAACAAGGATCTAACTTTAGTGTTGGACAAAAACAGTTGCTATGTTTAGCTAGAGCTATTTTAAGAAATAATAAAATATTGATTATGGATGAAGCAACGGCAAATGTTGATCCCCAGTGAGTAGAAAGATTGCAATTATTATTATACACTAATACCATAAATTAAATAAATTTTCATGTACCTTTGTTATGTTATATTTGAATTTCAGAACCGATCAATTGATTCAAAATACAATTAAAAAAAAGTTTTATCACTGTACAGTGCTAACAATTGCTCATCGTCTCAATACAATCATGGACTCAGATAAAGTTATTGTGATGGATGCTGGTCGAATGGTCCAGTTTGGTCATCCTCATATACTTTGTCAAAATACCGAAGGGCACTTCTATAAACTATTGATCGAGACAGATTCTGCAATGGCTGATCATTTATGTAAAATAGCATTACATAGTTATAATTCTAAATTTGGAGAAACTACAGTTCTATAAATTTCCAAATTGTTTTTTTATTAATTATATTATACAGGGTGGTCCGGTTTGGGATACACGGGAAGGTGGAGTCTAACTTCAACACCCTCTGAGCTACAGGGTGTTTAAAAACTTGCTTCAGAGTAGTACTTACAAACAAAGATTATCTCATAACTTCCAAAGTAACGTAACTAGAGCAACCACCAATCAAATAGGTAATTAACTAACGTATTTTTCAGTTCATTGTCATTTTCATAGAAATTTAAAAAAAAATAAACATATTTTTTTACTTTGATAAGCAATAACTCTAAACACGGCTAGCAATAATGCTAATACTAAAAAAATACGTTAGTTAATTACCTATGAAACTCACTCATTGTGGTTGCTCTAGTTACGTTACTTTGGAAGTTATGAGATAATTTTTATTTGTATACTACTCTGAAAGAAGTTTTTAAACACCCTGTAGTTCAGAGGGTGTTGAAGATAGATCCTACCTTCCCGTACAATTTTTTAATCACAATGAGCCAAAGAATCAGCTCTTAAAATATCTGTATCCCAAACCGGGACCATCCTGTATATTAAATTATTAAATAATATATAGTCCAGTACATTTAGACGAAAAATAGATGTGTCTGGGGAAAAATTCGTAGGGAGCTGAATTTTTGTATACACCTTCATTCTGTCTTTATAAATAAAGTACCAAATTTTGGGTTCTTTCATGAGGGTGTTCCGGAGCCTACTTTTCTAGGGATTTTTCAGGAAATATACATCTCGGTATGTTCTAACTACTGACAAAATTGGGAACCTCACACATTTGTCGTAATATTTACCATAACCAAAAAGTATATGTTATATTAATATAATATAGGAATGAACTTTTATTTAGATTTTTTTGGGGATTTTTACATAAAAATTTAAAACTTTTTACTATTGATTTTGTGTATTTACTATTATATAAATTAAGAGAAGTTATACAAATTAAAAAAATAAAAATAAATAAATAAATATTACGCTTTTTATAAAGAACAATATGAAAAAAAAACGTCTCCAAATGACTGCCATGATTCTAGCTTCTCTGTTCATCCGAAAAAATAAAACCAATAAGTATCTATACAAGTATGGCTAGTGGCGGGTAGTAGAAAATAAAATAAAACTGAAAATTAAAAAAATGACAGCATTTTGAAAGTGATTACCAATTTTTCGTTAAAGTTTTTTTTTTAATCTTTCGTTACCCTTAAAACAAAAATATTTGTTTTACTCAATTTTGCCACCGGTAGTAATAACTTGTGTACACAGCAAATTTGAAGTCAATCGGTTCAGTAATCAGTAGATCTTGAGATATTATGGCAGCCAATTTCAGTTTTCAGTTTCGAGAAAAACGCGTTCTAAGTTTACGTATAGGTATAGTTGGATATTCAATGCTACGTATCTTTTTCAAACCGTTATAACTTCGCCAATTTTGGGAATTCGGATACAGGATTTTGTACACATATTTTTGTAAGCCTATTTATTTATAAAATCGATATTTTCACATCTTTAGAATAGAATACTAAGCAAATAATAATACGCGAAAACTATTACTTATATGAAAAAAGTTATAAGGTCTTTGTTGTAGGTAATTTTCTAATATTTATATTGGATAATAACTATTTTAGTCATAGAATTAATAAATACAGAGATATTTACTTAAAACTAATTGTTAGCACCTTTTGTGGGCTGTAAACAAATATGTTCACAAAGGATTGATGGGGACTTTTAATACCTTATTTATAAAGACAAAATGAAGGTGTATACAAAAATTCAGCACCCTGCGAATTTTTCCCCAGTAAAAACCTAATGTTCCTGGACTAATATGCCTATTTAATTATCAAAATAAATGATAGTAAATATCAATTCACAATTGAATACTTCGTTGAAAGTGTTTGATTTCGTTTTTATCTAGACCAAACTCTATATACTTATAATAGGCATAAATCTATTAAAAAAACATATACTTAGCTACTGTAATTTAAAATACCATAATTATAAATAATAACATTAAAAATAAAATGTATCTTTCAATTATTATTAGTAATTCCCACATAATCAATACCTCGTTACAAAAATAATAGTAAAGCAGTTGTTAGAAGAATGTCCACAAATGTATTCACATTGATAACTTAATTTAGAATTAAACAGAAGTCACATAGAAAGATGTATATCTAGCTGTGGATGTCAACAACAGTGCACGGAAACTACCCACTAACAAGGGGTGTCCATGCAGGGGGCGAGTAAGTGCTACTTTGCATGTTTGTTGTTGTTTTATTGTTTCTTATTAATAGAGATTGGAAAAATAGTTGTTATTTTAATGTCCGGTATCATAAAGGACCTAACAAATTTGTTAGCTAACAAGCACTGTCAACTGAGATATCAAACTTATATGACAGTTCTTTTGGAGTTTGTTGATGACTTTGACAAGTTTCGCGCACACGTTGTAGGTAAATTCAAACGGTATTAAAACAGTGGTGATGTTATGAAAATTATTTTGTACGGTCAAAGATGCCAACTGTGTTACAATTAGTTGAAGTGTCACTGCTCTAAATTCCATAACTAATTCATAGATACTACCCCATTTGAATGTAATTGCTAGCTAACAAATTTTGTTAGGTCCTTTATAATACCGGACATAAATGAAATAGTTACTATATAGTTGATTTTTTTTCTGTAAAATAGTTGGCTAATAGTTTTTTTTAATCAAAATAGTTGTGAAATAGTTACAAATTTTTTTACAATACTAAATTTTCTTTCGATTTAATCAATAATTTGTGAAATTAACGTATTAGTAAAAAATGTCAAATCTGAAGTTTTCGAGGAAAACATGTTATGGTCGATTCGAGATAGATATTAAGCTAAAAAAAAGGAAAAACAAATAAATAACACAACATAAATATCTATAAAAATATCTGTATAATAGACAAAATGTATTTCTAAAAATATATTAAACTACAAAATTTTAAAAAAAGGCAAATAGTTTAAAAATAGTTAGAAAGGTAAAATAGTTGCAAGTAGTTGATTTCAAATTGGGTTCAATCAAACCAGTTTTCTGAAATCGATGGAGATATGTAATAAAAATTACAATAGTTACATTTTTCGCAATAGTTGAAAAACTATTTTTCCAATCTCTACTTATTAACTATTGAATTGTGAACAACATTGCAAGAATTGACTTATAATTATACATTTATTATGGTTTATTATCTTCAAATAAATATTGCAAAGCATGTAAATATTATTTAGAAAAACTGACGCGATATATTATATATTTATATATCATGATAAAAATAAAAACAAACTTGTTTGTCTAAACGTCAAAATTTATATAAGAAAAGGTAGTCACAATTTAACGTCACTACTATTATATTATTTTATATATCATGTATATATTAACATATAATAGTAAGCTAATGGTAAGTGTGTGTGGCGTAACGCATGAGCTTGCAACAGATGAGAGTTTTAAAATACAATAATACTTTGTTTTTATATTTTTTTACGTTTGAAATGGGCGTGGCTTACAACTGACACTGACAACTGACAGCTGTCAATGTCAGTGGATTTTATTAATTGAAATTTTTGAAATCTAAAAATTCAGAAATATACGAAAATAATAATAAGGTCTGGAACATAGGTCAGTACCGTATCAAACACATTTAGAATTTTTATTTTCTAATTATATTGTAAGTAGGTATAGACAAAAATAAAAACGTTGGTATTTATATTACAATATACATACATATATTACAAAGTAATGAATCCATAAATTTTTATTAATAAATACATCAGGGACGTCTTAAAAATAAAAATAATTTCTAATAAAATTGTATAAAAATTACCTTTATAACCTATCATAGCGGTTCTTAAACTTATATGGTGTAAGGACCCCCTTTTGAACAATTATTTATTTTTGTTATTTTATTAATTAATATTTTGATAGGTTTTATCACCAATCATATAGAAATGCATTATAAAATAATTTAATATAAAAATAATACGTTGACACGGAACGAAAAGTGTTTGTCTTGACCTGAAACGGAAAGATCAATTTAAAATTGCTATTCTATATTGCAAGAAAACAATATAGACCAGGAGCTAGAAGGAAGTGAGTGGACATAATATGACAACCAATTTTTTTTTTTTTTTTTTATTTGACATAAATGTCGGCCGGGTGTTCTCCTCTTCCGACAGCTCTTCGTGTATTGTTTTGTGTATTGTGTGTGTGTGTGTGTTGTTGGGGGGGGGGGGGGGGGGTCACGGGGATACAAGATGGATTTAGGATGTTGCTGATGGGCCGATCATCGCAGGATAAGACGAACTGGGTGGCCATATTAACAGGATTGGGGTGTTTGGTTTACTGAGGAAGGGGATGACATATATTTATTTTGATTTATCTTCTATTTCCTGTTGTTGTTGTTATATTGTTAATTTAGTTTTGTTGATAAATTCGAATAGTTTATTATATAATTTTGTGTTTTGTAATAATTCTTGGATTGAGTCTGGAATTTCCCTGAAGGTTGCATCTCTTTCACTTTTCCAGATGGGACATTTTAAAATTAAATGCTCAGCATTTGCTATACTTATATTGTCGCATCTGCATGTGTTCGTAGTGGTAATTTTTATTTTATGCTGGTATTCTGGTGTGAATGCGTGATTGAAGCGAAGCCGAATGACTGCACTTATTAGTCTTCTAGGTTTTTTAATGTTTTGGAACCATGGTGTTGTTGGAATTGATGGTTGTAGTTTTCCATAGAAACGACCTTTTGATTGGAGTGATAGCTGGTAGTGGTATTGCCATTTTTCTTTTATCTTCTTGTGGGCCTCTGCTTTGAGGTCTGTGATAGGAAGTAATATTGTTGACTTTTCTTCACTCCTTGTAATATCTTGTGCTAATTGATCAGCTGTTTCGTTCCCTCGTATTTGGACATGGCTTTTACACCAGACGAATGTTATCTTTGTGTTGTAGAGCTCTTTGTGTAATATTATTAAGTTTAGAATTTCCATTATCAGATAATTCGTTTTTTTACTGGTCCTGCTCAGGTTTTGTAATACACTTTTGCTATCGCTGATGATAACAATTTGATTTTGTGTATACCCCAGGAAATCATACAGTGCCATCTTGATTGCCATAGCTTCTGCTGTGAAAATGGAGGCTGTGGATTGTATTTTTACCGCTTTGAATTTATTTATATTTGGGGCGTTGTATGCGGCCCCTACTCCATTTAGATTTTTTGCTCCATCTGTGTATATTAACAAAGCATTAGGCCATTTTTCAAATAGAATTATTTCGAATAGTTGTGAATTTTCTTCTGCTTTTTCGTATAGGTCGAGAATTGACAACCAATTATGTGCATTTTTCTACTCTGCGCGCTCATATTGCCCTGTGTTAATTGCCCTCACAGAGTAGAGAAACGCGCTTACTTGTTAATTAAAATAAATATGGGTGCCGGTAATAATCTTAAAATTGAAGTATACCATATTCTTAACATTCGTTTGAAGATTATAAATATTTTTTTCAAATATGATAATATTAGTTTCAAGGTTTTATGAACTTTAAAAAAATTATAACAAATAAATGAGTAGAGTTACAGTTATGAGTGTAAGGACCTTTTTTAAGCGGAAAGGTCTAATGATGATACAAAAAAAGTTTTGATTTAAAAAAATACTTTTTTCCTTTTGTAGGGTATTTTCGCACTTTAAAAAAATTGCACCCAAGTACCGACTGGCACCTTGATTTTTTATGTTCTTTGAGGTCCCATCTGAACATACATAGTTGCCGGTTGTCATATTATGTCCACTCACTTCCTTCTAGCTCCTGGTCTAATATAAATAAATGTGATATTGTTTTGATCTCGTTTTGTTAAAAATCAAGTAGTGGTCTCGCCTCGCTCGTATGAATCTAAGACAATCTCGTCTCGTCGTACAGCCCTACTCAACTATCTGTTATGTGGAGTTCGGAGTTAATCAAATAAGCTTCTAAACAGCTCGAATGTTGTCCACGCAGATGCACCAGTAAACTGCACTCACGCTGCATACGCGTACCTTGCACCGTCTAACACCGAGTAATGTGCATTGAGCGACCGTTTCCTTACATCGGCGTTATTTAGTGCTGTAAACTTTAAACGAATACTTCTTGTCCTGTGACGTTTATGCATATCACAGGTGAGGATTTATAGCATTTGTATTTAACTTTTATTTGATTGCTAAGGTATTGTAATGAATAAATACTGTTTTGAACATAAATTTCAAATGATCCTACTTATAACATATTATCTTATTTAGTACTAGCTGCTAACCACGGCTTCGCTCGCGTGGATTTCGAAACTAATTACAACCCTCCATACGTGACATGGGCTGAAATATTTAATTTTTCATTTATTTGTTTTTTATTGATTATAAATATATCGGCTCCTATGCAAGATAGTTATAACCTACAGTATAAAACATCGAAAAGAGTATCTGTGCCTAGTTTCATTCGAGTGAATACAAAAAAAAAATGTTTTTCTCATACAAAATTTTTCACCCCCTTGCAACCCCCTTTAAGGGTTTAATTTTGGAAAATGCTGAAATACATGATTCATTGTTTGTATTGAAGAGTATTTATTTTAAGTTTCAACTAAATCTGACCAAAAAATATTTTTTCTATACAAACTTATCCACCTCCTTGCACCCCTTTAAGGATTTAATTTTGGAAAAGCTTGAAATACGTGTTTGATTGTTTATATTGAAGAGTATTTATTTTAAATTTCAAGTAAATCCGACCAAAAAATATTTTTCCCATACAAACTTTTACACCCTCTTACCCCATTTAAGGGTTTAATTTTTGAAAATGCTGAAATATGTGTTTCATTATTTGTATTGAAGAGTATTTATTTTAAGTTTCAAGTAAATCTAACAAAAAAATATTTTTCCTATACAAACTTATCCACCCCCTTGCACCCCCTTAAGGAGTTAATTTTGGAAAAGCTTGAAATACGTGATTCATTGTTTGTATTGAAGAGTATTTTTAGTTTAAGTTTCAAGTAAATCCGACCAAAAAATATTTTTCCCATACAAACTTTTACACCATCTTTACACCTTTAGGGGTTGATTATCGAAAAATCCTTTCTTAGTGGGTGGTTACGTCATAAAAGGAAGACACCCTTAAAATTTCACGTTTCTAGGACCAAAAAATATTTTTTCCATACAAACTTTTACACCCTCTTTTACCCCCTTAGGGGTTGATTATCGAAAAATCCTTTCTTAGTGGGTGGTTACATCATAAAAGGAAGACACCCCTAAAATTTCACATTTCTAGGACCAGGGGCTTCGGCTGGGCGATGATGAATCAGTCAGGACATGTTATTATATGTATATAGATTACAAATAATTGTAACTCAATGAAAATTTCAATAAAAAATAGATAAATCTTTGTAGAAATACAAAAATGTTTAAAACAGTTTTCAAACTTGTTCGTAGTGTTCTTGAATTCTACGTATTAGAATCACGTTCAAATAAACAAATAGTTTATAAGTTACTGGGACCAGTCTTGGATAATACCCCAGTGTTGTGTTGGACTCTTATAATAAAATGTACTTAATTAAACATATTTGTTGATATTTGATTATTGCCATTACTGACTCATAATCTATAGACATTTAACTGTATAATAGCTTAATAATAATAACTAGTCTTACTTTATCCATGACTGGGGAAAAAACATAATCAAAATAAAAGTCTATAATTTAAAAAGAAAACTATATTTGCAGACATCGGTAATTAAATTGATTTAATAAAAAGTTACCGATTACCGATTTGACTCACAAGAAATCTGACAACCCAACTTTACAGCATACAATTCGGTCTTTTAGTTTAGGAAATAACTTTAAATAAGAGGGAACGATTCGCATGCGCTCGGCCGTTGTCTTTTGATCGTTAATTGTTTATTTTATTTTCAATAATTAACTTTTGAATTTAAACAAAACAAAAATTATTTGTACTTTTTGTTCTGGTTCGTTTTTGTTAGGTAATTTAGGTGTAGAAAAGTAATTATTACAATAATAACTAATCGTGTTTGTAAATACTTTATTCAACTATATTTTAAAAAAATACTAAACAATAATTCCGTAGTCCACGCGAGCGAAACCGCGCGGTCACAGCTAGTATGAAATAAATATAAAATCAGTTAAACCTGAAAAATCAATATTCACAGTTATATTGTACATGCATTCTACTAAATTAAATTATAAAAACACACTTGGTTAAATTTGACACCTCAATAAAGTACAATAGAAATCGCACCGACTATTACTTGAAGCAATTTCAAGAATTAACTTGACCGTTGTATACAGCAAACAGCATGTACCAGAAACTGTGTTATTTTAGTCATAAATATTATATAATTAAGATACACGCAGAGTTGTGTGGGTGTTGTTTTTTATACATACAAGCCAGCATCCCAATGCATAACTTGTTATATATGTTGATTGTTTCACACTTTTATTTAAACGTGGATGCCATATTTTTCGCCCATTATGATTTTTCAAATTGTTATTCTTTTTTTCACTTCTCTAGAGTTCTATATTAGAAAGTCATTATATGTACATATGTATGTTTATTATTATGGCTAGAAGCATTTGTATGTGTTATTTATTTATTTCTGAATTACTATAATTAGCTTATTCGATATTTGTGATATAGCGTTTATGCTAATAATGTGTTGTATTTATATAAATATTTTTTATTACCTGCAATTAGTTACTAAGTTTTATATCGTGTTTAATTTATTAAATAGTATGTGTAATTTATATTTAATTTATATCGAATAAATCACGTGAAGAATATGTGTGAAATAATAATTTATGATGATTGATAAATAAGTATTGGTTAAATTATTATATAAAAATTAAAAATAATTGATGATAGTTAATTGTTCGTGTAATAATAATAAATAATCAAAACCCACATCTCGATGGACTAATTCTAACAGGTCGTAATAACTCTAACTGAATTTTTTTATATAGGAGATATTAAAAACAATTGATTATTGCAAATTGTATTAATAATACTATGGGTGTACTGGAACTGGAATTTTCAATTCCGGCCGAAACCGAAATAACCGGAATTCACAAAAAATTATATTTATATTAACAACAATAATTAAATAATTAAAATAATGTATGCAATTGCATACTTCATACATGATTATTATATTAAATTAATATAACAATATTTTATATGTACAGTATTTTTTACATATGCTGTAATTTTAACAGCTTCGTAGGGTCGATTTTTTTTAATTGTGTGTATATCATACGTTCTTTTCGATCGACTGATATTACATTTCTAGTGTCAAATTATAAATGTGATAACTGAAAACCCATCACAAATAGCATTTAGACAAATTCGTAATCGAGAATATTTGTATGTTATAAAGTATAGATAAAATAATGCCTACTATTCGAAATTAAAGCACCAATGCATTACTATTATTATCATGCATTATTATCATAAACAATACTGTCTATTCGGAGAGGTTATTCTCGGAGGTGAGAAATTTTTTTGATGAAAACAGATTTAGGGTTAAAGTATTATTAAAAAATGCAGAATAAGTCTTATTTTATAGTAGCCAACTTTTCGGGCTGTTGTCCACGTTGTCGTATTTTTAGACTTGACGTTTCGACTCTCATGTCGGAATCTTCTTCAGAAGTGATTCTGAAGTCTTATTTTTACTATATATATTATTTTTTACTATATATCCGAAATTTTTAATAATCTTAGAATTATACTTGAACAGTTCAGACATTTTTATTAATATATTATTATTATTAATAATATCTCAGCGTGATCTTACAGACTTAAACTAACTTTAAGGAGTATCAAGTGCCCTAAGACCGTCACGACCCCCTTCCCCTATTATAAACAAATTAAAATTGATATATTAACAAATAAGATGAATTGTTAATATCTCCGCTTGGCACGATGCTACAGACTCAAACTTTTTTTTAAATAAAGCTTACACAATTAACTTTAAGAACATCGAGTAACCTAAGACCGTCGCGACCCCCCTCCGCTATTATAATTATAAACATATTAAAATAATAATAATAAATTAACAAATAAGTTGAAAAATTGATGAAAATGAAAAATGAAATATTGTATTTTATATGTTTCATTTTTTAAACAAAAATAACGTATATTATTTATGAGTTTCTTAGTAAAAAGTAATAATAATTAAATTTCAAAATTCCGGCAAAATCAGGCCGGAATTTATCAGTTCCGACCGGAACCAAAATAAAATCATGAAATACGGACTTCCGGTATATAATTTTATGCATAAGCTTATACTAAGGGTAAAAATAAAATAAAACTAAGCCATGATTTTATCTGGAAAAATTATAATTAGATATAAAATATCTTATAAATAATTATAATTATAATTTATTTATAGAAATATAATTATGTATATTTCAACTAAAAAGTCAATTGCAGAAAATGTTTAGTTTTAATCTCAAAATTGATCAAATGCATATTCTTATTGCATGCACAAATGTATTTAACATTAATTAAAAGAATTGACATTCATACAATAAAGTATAAATGAACATAGTAATAATTATATTAAATGCATGAACTATATTATTTATCTATTTAATTATATAATTGAAACTATATTATTGCACATCACTTCATTATTATTATCCCTATCGCATTTTACTATATTTATTAGCATATCGTCGTCAAGAATTAATACTTTATATGCTAATTACATTACATATTTAAATGTAGGAGTCATATTTTTTTCATAATTTGCAAAATCATTATTATCATTTTTCTATACGAGCTCTTTATTAGAAAGCGGTTATATTAATTAACATAATAGATTTAAGTAGTAGTTTCATCACTGAATTACAATTACTATATTATTATTATATTCGAAGATTTTAATTATAATTTATAAAATTACCGTAATGGAGAATTTATCTACATACTTACATAATAATGTCATAAATATTATATGGGTACAATGTTATGTAAATATTAATAGCACATTTTTGTTTGTCGTTTTTATAATTAACTAGCTGTTACCTGTGACTTCGTCCGCGTGGTATTTGTATTATTTTTTTTTTAAATTTTAATTGACTATTTTATTATTTTATTTTTTTAAATTTCCCGCTCAACTCCTAACACAGCTCTACACCACTATACAGATAGTGTAGGTTTACACGTACATATGTACATACACATACAAGCAAGTATCGAACAACGTTGCCAAACTTATAACTCTTATTCGTTTTTAGTAATTATCATTTGTGATTCTGTTACCAAAAATTAATTATTACATAAAAACGATGCGGTAAAAGTATTTATAATTTTGTTGATATGACGGTAATTGTTTTCCGAGCTATTTAAACTATTTTTCGAAAATTAAACTTGGTTAGAAAAGTTTCTTTTTTCTATATAAAGCATCAACGCGCTTCTTTTCTCCATAATTGCCGTACTAAAATGACAATTTTCAAAATTTAATATTTTCTTAACGATGTGGGAAAAAATAAAAAATAAATCAATTTCAATAATATTAATCTATCTTGGATTTGGTTCATAGAACAACCTCCTGAAACGGAAGAAAACTTAACTGATTTATTTGAATTTCTCAAAAATACTTCACTAATCAAGTACTTTGGCACTGATATTAGGAAACCGAAATAATTGGCCATATTGTCAACTTAATAACTCAAATATTGGAAATTATATTGTTAAAGTTGTGTAAGGATATAGAATAAATTATTTATCGTAAAACTTTTAGGCCAAGGACTGATTATGGATTCATTCTTATATAATTACTGTGGAGTAAAGTATAAATATAAAATTTTGTTTTTATTAATACAAATGATTGTTAATTATGTTTTCACCTCTTCTTGAAAAATTGCCGACTACGCTCATGCACACGTACAACGTAAAACATGTGACGCAACATAATTAACCATGACAACAAAATAAACAAACAGAAACAATTATAATCAGTGACTTTTGTTAAGCATTCTAACATTTATTACAAATGGCTTCCTACTTATTTTCATAATCGTCAACAAAATTTCCATTCATACAAAATTAACTTTTTTTAGTATACATGCAAATCCTTTATCATGCTAATTTATGTATTCGCAGTCATAATTTTTACAGACTGCAGATATGTACCGTACTTGTAATGGCTGTAACATATTACAAGAATGCATGTGTGATGAATAATTGTTATAATTTATGGATTCATTTTCATATAAAGAAGATTAAAATTTGTGTGTGTGACTTGTACAGTGAATAACATTTAAGAGAGGACCTAATATTTCGACAATATTTATGATTTCGTGAAATTACAACACTGTCACTGTCATATACGTTTATTTTCTGCATGCTTTATTGTTTTACAAGCATTGCTGCTCGAAATATGGTGTGTGAAAAACCCCCAACACGAAATTATCCTTTGTTTACAAATTAATGATGTCTGATAAAATGTGCTTTTGTAATTATTAAAATATACAAGTATTAAGGTTATCCACTTTAGACACTGTTTGGTGTAATTCTACGTTTAGGAGTAATTCATTGCTAAACTATTTTAGACATGTAAGTCATCTTATTAAATTTAAATCAAGAAATTGATTTAATAAAGACTATAAATACTCGTATAGCGATATACATAAGGTTAAAAACATATTCATGTTCGTTAATTTTAATTCCATGTTCTGAAAGAAATGGAAGTATTTTAATACCGTCAAAAAATCGTGTCCGAGATAAGAGCAGATTCTGACTGTACTACCTTCTAAACTTAAAGAAAAGTTGATTTCCGCATGGCGGCTGTGCGTGTATCTGGATGTAGAATTTTCTTTCATTCATGGTAACTACTGTAAAAATGCACCAATCTGAATTATTTTTGGGGAAAATGTTTGTCTCAGTAAATACTCCAGACCTTTTGATTTTGGTGTCAATCGGATTAGGATTTTTAGAAATATTCGAAATTTTGTAACTTTTATCGTCTAAAATGTGAACGTTGCGAGTATCATATCACTAAGTTTGATAGGACTTACCTACATTTGTAGTTCAATTGAACCTAAATGACATTTATTTTTATACGTGCCTAAACAGCTATGTGTGAAAATCACCTTCAAAATTTGAATTTAAAATAAAAATTAATACGTCACTAATTCATGTTGATTTTTCACATATAAAAAAATATTTAAAAAGATATTAAAGAACATTGAAGTCATGTATAGTTCTCCAAACCGATATTTTACTTTTTACATCCTCCTTATGAGGCATTTTTACGTTATAATATAAAAATATATTAAAATTATGCCTCTTTTATATGAACCACTAAACTAAATAAGCGATACTTACATATGTCCGGGTTTATAAAAAATTTATTTAAAAAAATGGTAATTTTGAAATTAAAATTCGGTATATCAATTTAACGATTAAATAGTACTAGTATATTTTATCTGCCTTAACAGCAACATAAACATATGATTTTTTTGTGCACATAATTTAACCTACTTTTACAACAAAAATTTCCAAATAAAAACACTGCAATCGAACGCGAATTGAAATCTATACGCATTCTATACGTTTGACAGAAACCCAAAACTATTTATTTTTGCCGCTAGGAGTATTGTTATGATGTTGAACGATGCGAGGGGAAATCATATGTGTATGATAATTTTATTTTACCTGCCTTAACGACAACATACACACAAGATTTTTTTGTGCACATCTATAGCACAGTACTTTTCGAATGATGTAAGTTTCATTCACCTCCTTTTAAATACTAAAAAAACGTACGACAATTTTTGTTTATGTATTAATATATACATTATTACTTGTACGAAAAAAGTTGTAAGATTTTTATTGTAGGTAATTTTCTAAACTTTATATTTGATAATAACTATTTTAGTCTTAGAACCAATAGATACAGAGATATTTACTTAAAACTAATTGTTAGATCTTTTTGTGGGCTGTAAAAAAGTATGCTCGCATGGGATTGTTGGGGACTTTTGGTACATTATTTATAAAGACAAAATGAAGGTGTATACAAAAATTCAGCTTATTGCGAATTTTTCCCTAGTGAAAACCTAATGTTCCTGGACTATAAGTACAATAGAGAATTCATGATAGAATAAGTTTATTTTTACTGCTTAAATATTATATGTACATATTTTACGCATGAAACACATGAGTATTTTTAACGTACCATGTTCGCTATTGTATTAGCAATTTAAAATTATTTATTTAATGCATTGTGTCATGTAATGTGTGAAATTATGAGAAGACGCACTTTAATATTTATTTATTTTCACTCTAGGAAATTTATAGTTAGTACAGTGTGTGCAAGTAATAATATTAATTTGCAAAAATATTTATGTATATACTTAATAACTTTATTTATTTTATGTTCTTGTCATCACTGTATATTATATATATTAGTAAATTAGCAATTTTACGACTAATGTTAAATTATACTTTACCATAAACTGACTTTATTTAATTTTTGTAATGCTCTAGATGAGATATTCTACATCAAAAATTTAATATTATAATTTTTTTAGAGATCACAATTTTTATGGGCCTAAAAACAATCAAAAGATGAAAGTGTGTATTTTAAACCTAACTCTTGAATTTCAATTTATATAAATTTCAAAAAACTTAACTAACACGAAAATTTTGGGTTTTAAGCATTTAACCTCTTCACCATCCCTATACGAAAAAAATATATTGTAAGAATTACAGTTTTTCCTGTCTTTCGTATTTTTGATATTTTAACAACACATACAATCAAAGATGTACAAATTTGACATTGCAAAATCATACAAAGCTATCAGAATCACATAACATATTGCCAACTTAAGAATATTAAAAATGATGCTTTCTTAATAGACCAAATTGTCTGTGACAATTTTTTTATGATTTTTCAATGTCGAATTTATAACTTGTGTGTGTTGTTAAAATATCAAAAAATACGAAAACAAGAATAAATAATGGAATTTTTTGTAATTGATATTCTATTAAAAAATTTAGAACATTTGAATATATCCCCTGGGTGATGTCGCTTCCCGCGCCAATGCTGATTGGTCAAGGAACTATTGAGACTACCTTGTCTTTATATACCTTGGTTAGGTTACACACACACAAATTCTACCTTAGATTATAAATAGTTCTACCCCTCCATGTTTTAAAACTAATTTCATGTCTGTAAAAATGATAACATAGGAAAATTGAAATATATAGATAATAATAGATAGTAGATAGTTTTCTATAAAATCTAATTAATAAATATGTAATAAAAATATTTCCAAGCTATAATTTAACAACTACTAAAAACTAACCCCTTCGAAGATTTAAATCTATATCCCTTAAGTCGCTTGTAATTTATTTGTATATTATGTAAATCTTTATAGTCTTCTCTTTTTGTTTATTATAGTACAAATGTATTTCTCAACAAGTACACAGAGTGATTTATTTTCAAATGATGTAATCATCTGTTAGTTTAAATTTATGTAGTCTATGTTAATGTATATCTGAAAATTAAGTTTTTTTTCAATTGTTATGATTTGATTAATTATTGTTAACATTATAATTTAATTTAACTATCTGAAAAAAAACATTAATTTTCTGCATTTTTATTAAACATTATCTAAAGTAGTGGTTCTCAAACCTTATAAATTTTTCACTTATATACTTAGGACCATAGACATATAATAGATACATGAATTGCGCATTCTATGTTATAACCATAACGTGTAAAATTTGGTCCACCTACATAAGTGAAGATAGAGATATAACCCAAACCATACTCTATATTTTTTACGCTTATGCTTAACCAATTACCTAACGCACGCTCTATCTCTTTCTTTTGTGACGACTCTGTTATTGAATCAGATGCGCGGGTGTCCATTCTCCATGTTTATGCTTAAGACCATATTTATTTCTATATATGACGTCTTTAAATATAAAGAATAATTAAATTCTTCAACCATGTCTACCATTTAATACATCTTAGAAGAATTGGTCTAGAGCAGCGATTCTTAAACTAGAGTCCGCGGAACTTTTGCCGGGGGTCTGTGAAATAAGTTAGGCATAAATTAAAGTAAAGTAATTACTATCTAACGACCTTCTTTTTTTCTGTCAGGGAGGTAGGGGTTTAAAAATGTATAATAAATAAATAAAATAATAAAATATGTGGAAAAAGGATATTGCAAAAAATGTAAAAAATGTAGAGCAAAAAAAAGTTATTGCAATTGTAAAAACAAAAAATGTAAGAAATGTAATGCAAAAAACAAAGGTCATTGCAGTTAAAAAACAAAAATTGTAAGTATGGAGCAAAAAAAATACGGTTGTAAAATTTTCTTAAAATAACCCCTGCAGGGAGGGGGTCCCTGAAAAATAATTGTTCAAAAGGGGGTTCCTAGACTACATAAGTTTAAGAACCGCTGGTCTAGAGGTAATATTAATACATATGATATATAAAACGTTAAACAACTTTTCGACAATTTTCTATTAAATTAATAATAAAACACGATTTTACAATTTGTTCGTTTTACTTTTAAGCACCTTATATTTTATAGAGAGTTGTATCTTTTTGATGTCTCCAATTCCAATCGCCTTGGGACAAAATCGAATCTATATTGTAATTTTATGATGGAGGTGTGCCGGAAAATTAACTACAAATTAAAGCAAAAATATAATTTGAAATAATTTATTTTATTAGTTTCAATATCTGTAATTTCAAACGCGTTCAAATTTAATTATAAACTATGAAATTAAATATATTAGTAATTATTTCATAAACTATATCTACAAAAATTATCTGTTTATATTATAATATATGGTTATTAAACCCAAACGACTTCGTCGAGATACATTGTTTTTTAATACAAACAAATGCAATATACATAAATATATCGATTCCTAATATTTCTATTGACGTTTTGTATAATAAAAATTAAATTATAATCCAAATATAGGTATGTACGTCAAAATAAGCTTCGAACAGACATAGCTATGCCTAAAAATAGAAATCGAGAAGAATTACAGATAGTCGATATTTATATATAGCTCCTATATAACAGGTAAATTAATTGATAAATACGCAAATAATTTATATAAAATAATTGTAAAAATAACTCTTCAATTATAAAAAAAAAACTGAAAGAAAATACGCAACCAAATCTAAGTCCATTTTAATATGAAGTCTATCAAACACGGATACACAGTGAGTGAGTGAGAAAATGTAAGAGACGTGGGCGATAGAAGCGAAGGGCGAGGAGGGGGCGTTAATGTTAATCAGGGTAAAAGGATAAATGCAATTCCGAGAGAGGAGAAGGATTTATGCACCGCATCTGCTAAATTAAACATAAAAATAAATAAAGCGCTGTCCTTTTCTCATGAATGTATTTAAACTGGCATTACACATATATCTCGTACCTGGGGTGACATTACGAACACTTGACAAAATATATTATTATGGTACATCATTCTGAATATGTAGTTTTATTTTTGTTAATACTTATGTTGTATTTATAGGTGACAATGATTATATAATTTATATTATAGGTACTAGCGCATTGGACCCGGTGTTACCCGGGTTAATATCCAGAAAATCATAGTGACCTAAAATATTCAACATGCCTACTCAACATGCCCACCCAACTTACCGACAACACACGGTTTACCACTGCGAATTATTATTTTCCAACATCATGAAATTTACAGAAAATATCCACAAATTATACAACTAAACCTAACCTTACTCTAAATCCGTTTAGCAGTTATCAAAAATCATCCAATTGTTCGATAAAATATTTGAAAGAGACGTAATCATAGTGACCTAAATTAATAAAATATTCAAACCGTAATTACAGAATTCTTTATTCAATAGCTACTATGTTTTACTTTTGCTTCCTCGCAATATCGAAGATACGAGAAGTTTGAGAAAAGTGTTTGTCTTGACGTGAAACGGAAAGATAAATTTAAAATGTTCTCCAATTTCAAAATTTTAAATTTATCTTTCCGTTACACGTCAAGACAAACACTTTTCGTTCCGTGTCTGTCTGTCCGTCCGTCCGTCCATGTGTCCGTCTGTCCCCTGAATCCTTGTCACACGCATAACTCATGAACCACTGAACCGATATTATTGAAACTTGGTCAAGAACGACACATGTTACGTGAAAATTTTATAGAATATTTTTTGTAGAGCTATAATATGAGTCTACAACGTTTGTTGTAAAATATTCCACTACAAAGATTTATCTCAATTTATTTTAGAAATTCGTGTTTTGTTTTTCTAAATTGATATTTGCTTGGCCATATTAAATGTCATTTTGACGTTTTAAATGTCATTTTGGCGTTTTAAATGTCATTTTGACGTTTTAAATGTCATTTTGGCGTTTTAAATGTCATTTTGACGTTTTAAATGTCATTTTGGCGTTTTAAATGTCATTTTGACGTTTTAAATGTCATTTTGACGTTTGTATAAATTTAGATTTAGATTGAAATTGTCAAAAAAAAAAAATCAGGTGCGTCTTAAGAAAAATTTCTAACTAAGATTTTTTAGTAAAATTTGTATAAAAATTAAATAGTTAACCAATGCCAGGTAATTTATCTGAACACTATCGGTTTTGGTGAATTTAGCACGAGGAAGCAATGTGCATTTACTTGGCTGATGTTTTTTCTGTGATTTTTACTCTGACATCATGGAAACAAAACACGACTTGATAAAGATCTTTTAGTTTTTTGATTTAAATCTTAGGTTTTCATAAAATATTAATAGCAACGAACATACACGGAAAAATTATGATACATACATACAATCAACGACAAAAATTAAACATTTAAGAACTTCTGGTTTATATAAATAACAATTATAAAAATCTTCTATTATTAAAGACAGTTGCAGCGAATCATCCTCAAGTCAGATTATCTCAGTAGATTAAAAATATCCCAAGACAAATACATTACTGGGGAACGTATTACAAACGAGGATAAAACTAATTATACATAATTAAGAAAAAAGAGAAAAGCTCCGGAGACACGATTCGTATGCAAATGGTAAAGCACATATAGATCTGTCACACGGTCGAAGTGCCTCCGATAGCGGTACAAAAAGGATCATAACAATAATATTTTACACTATATATAAGACAGGCGTAATGTAAGGATGTTGCATTAAACGACAATAAACGCGAGGATCCGGCGGCCGCCACTCCGGCTAATTGGTCCTCTAGCTGGTGGAACCGTCGTGGCGAAGAAATGACTCAAGAAAGGGGGATCCTGTACCTATGATACAATTTTAACCTATACATATATAGGTACGAATTACGTATATTTGTTATGTTACAGTCAAAATAAATTTTAATTAGGAAACAACGAAGTCAATTTCTTGTCGATTTGCTAATTTTTGTATTTAGTGTTATAAAAAAAAATCATGTTTCCAAATAATATTATTTATTATAGGATAATTTATGTAGAACATTTTGTTAGTAACTATTTATTTATCTATGTGTACAGCGAAATAACTACTAGACCGATTTGGATGATTTAAAAAAAAATATTAGGTATTTGTTCGGAATGACTTTGAACCATAAACAATCAAAATACGCCTTCGAAGTAGTAGGTATTGAACATCAATTTCACATTAATGAAATTTGAGATTGTGGCGCATAGCTTCAAGGGATAGAGTCTCTAGTTTGGTCATAAAAACATTTATATCTCCCATTTAACCGCAAGTATGTTCATTATTAAAATATCATTTAATTAAATATTTATAAACTTGTTTTAATTTCTGAATAAAGAGACGGACATCCAAAATGGCAAGTCATATGGACGCAGTCTGTAACTAACTCAAAAAGGTAAAAAATACTACAATATCCAACCGCTTATTAAAAGTTCCTCATGATTTTATAAAGAAGAGATGCCTTGATAAAAAATTATAACAATGGCAAGATTGAGATTCCGCCACGTTAGAACACCAGCCTACCTGCACAAAATAAAAAAAGAGACTCAGCAACCTGTAATTGTGATAACACCTCATAAGGAGACATCAACTAGATCTTTTTCGCCTGTAAAACACACACAACCGAAATAAATTGAGACTAATCAATTTCAAATTGGGAATAATCAAATTCAAATTGGGAATAATCAATTTCATATTGGGAATAATCAATTTCAAAGTGAAGTTGATTGTTATGAAATTGTTTAGTCTCAATTTTAAATTGATTATTCCCAATTTGAAATTGATTAGTCTCAATTGGAAGTTGAAAAGGTATAGAACAGAAACTTACAATTAAACAGTGTCTTCCACCATACCGCATAGTTGCGCTATTAGCATCAGCAGATCTTAACATTTACAACATACATATTATACGAATTTTTTAGTAAGGTAAAAATTAAAATATAGCAGCCAGTGGATCAATTTGTAATTCTCGAGCATAGGCATGCCTCGTTCAGGCGTTAGCCGGGTAGTGCCATTGGGTTGCGATCTGGCAGATGCAGTGGTTGGCGTGTCTATGAGCGGGTTTAGTTTCAGATAGATTAAAAAATTCCAATGTGTGAACCTGGGAGCCAAACCCATATTTCCCGGGTCTCGTAATTGTACCCCTGCCCTGATCACCCCAGGAAAAATCCTATTCCCCTCGGTGATCCATGTCAGGTGGCGGGTTTGTAAAGCATTAACTGGCTGCATATGTAAATTAATGCCAAAAAAATTCTGAATAACAATGCTTGATATAATATTGAAAACCTTTTTATAGATATCTTCTCTGTACATTCAACTATAGTTTTCAAACTTCAAAAAGATGCATTGATATGAGAGAATCATATTGGTTATACTTTAGAAAATAAAAAAAATGTCATTTGATCGTAGCGTTCTACTTACTTGTATGTTGTAGGTATGTTTCCCCGAAAAACCATAGAATTGTTGGATTTTTAATGTTACACAACAAAAAAAGTATATGGTAATAAAGTCAGTGATTTTTTTTTATTTAAGTCTCATGTAAAGTGTATTGTATGCTTTCTTTTATTTTTTTGAAACAATTATTAAATAATTATTACTAATTTTAATATAAAAATATACGAGTGTATGCAAAGTAAATGATTCCACGTTTATTTGAAAACATCTAAGACATCGGATCTGCGGTTGTGTGCAAGGTGGTAGGAAAATGATCTCATTCCCATTTGACGTTGAAACCTGCACAACATCATCGGATACATTAAAAACGTCTAGCCTCGTTACTCTGTCAAATAATTATCACACCAGAGAGCACCGCACCTATCGCCAGTCTTAATTCTTGTTTATGTATCATTGTGTAATTGAATTGGTTATTATCTACTACATATTAGGAGCTTTATATATCTGGCTGTAGGCTGTCTTAGATGGGATTTATTAGCAGTTCCTGTCAAACTAGAATGAAGAAATAATGTCATCGTAAACTATGTTAGTGCCTGAGCATATGGCGATGTAATAAACACTTCAACGTCCTGGTGGGGTGTTAAAAACTTGTTATTCATAGTTTTGTCAAATAATGTTCTTTTATTTGATATATAAATGAGCTTTTTGGCTTCCGCAGTAACCTTGAAATAATTATTTGCTTCTGGGTGTAAGTCACGGTATTCTATTTACCATATTTATATATTCGATAATGACCTAATTAATAAAACTTGAAACTTGTAAAAACATAGTTTCTATTATAGATAAAGTATTTAATATTTATGATATATTTTATCTTCAAGTGTTTTTCATCAGTAGCAAATACATATATGTACAATGTACACTGAATGCAGAAAGATAGTGCTACATAGGAATACGGGGTAAATTGGTACAGATTTTTTATCTTAAATATCACTAATATACTTTCTTACCACTCCTTCTGTAATTACAATAATAATTGTTGTATTGACGTATCAATAAATTTTTTTCTTACATTCTAATTCATTTGTAGAAATTATTACAAATGTTTATTCACATAAACATAGAGCAAATTTTAAAGTGCAATATTTTAGAGTAAATAATTTTCATAGAATTTTTTTTTATTCATTAGTTAGATTGTTATAGTTATGAAAAATTTAATTAATTTTGTTATTTTCAATAAGAATTTTAGCTTACATCGTTATTTAACCACTGGGTATCCCATCTATATAGTAGTAAAAAAATAAAAATAAAAATAGTAAAAAAAATATTTACATAAAGTTTTTATAATGAAGGGAGAAAATATATCAGAGTATTTATCTATCCAACACTGAATACAAACGTAAGAAGACATTAAAATTTATTAGTTAAATAAATATTCACATATTGAGATCGATATTAAAATGCATGTAAGTTAGTTGTTTTTATATCAAACTAAGTAATTTATCTAAGTTTTAAATTAATTTCAGTCTGGACGTTACAAATTAATATCAGACAAACATTTAGTTTATACTTCTCGCATGCTACTTCTTCATTTCCAGAACTTATAATCTTACGAAACTAATGAGCTAACGGCTACATTTTGCGAATGATTTACTGTTTGTGCCGTTTATAATGCAGGTAAAATTAAAGCATAGGCGTAGATATATATGCTTCTATGGTTATTTGTAGCGTATATAGGTACAATACATACACATATATACATATTCTGCCAAGAGTTATTAGAGAAAATGATTTATATACATCAAGTAAACACATATGTATATATGTACGCACTTTATATACAGAATTGTGTCCGTAATTCTATATATATAAATGTAAATATATCATGATAATAATTCATGCTTCAAAATGTGATTATTGAAAATATGCGTGCGCAAAATGAATATGAAATAAATGAAGATTTATATTCTTCTTTTTAAGATGACATTATATCTAAAGTTGATATGTAGACAACAATACCGTTACTTAAAATACACAAAAACACTAGAAATAAGACGCTATACATATAGTGTGCACTTTAGATAACTGCCTAGGGCTCCGAGATAAAAGGGATCCCGAGCTGACAAAGAAGTCCTGGTATATAAAATAAAAAATTGTATTTGTAGACTCCAAAAAAATGCATTACGAATTGTGATGATGAAGTTTTCGAATTTTTCTTATACCTACATCAAAAAAAATTTATGGGTCCCCGATTATTTATTCTGCTTAGAGCCCCCAACTTTTATAACGCTCCACTGATAAAAATATTAAAAAGGTAGTTGTTAGAAAAGGAATAAATATAATATTTTAATAAGTAGTTTTTAATTTACGTATTAATTAGTATTTAAAATTCAAATTTTAATAGTGGTTTTCACCCCTTCAATAGCTGTTATGTCCCTTTGATTCAAATTATTTAGATATTATTTGCAACGTTCACTTTTTAGACGATAAAAGTTACAAAATTTCGAATATTTCCAAAAGTCCTAATCCGATTAACACCAAAACAATTGGTCTGGAGTACTCACTGAGACAAACATTTTCTTCAGAAATAATTCAGATCGGTACATTTTTACAGTAGTTATCGTGAACGAAAGAAAATTCTACATCCAGACACACGCACAGCCGCCATGCGGAAATTAACTTTTCTTTACGTTTTGAAGGTAGTACAATCAGAATCTGCTCTTATCTCGGATACGATTTTTCGACGGTATTACAATACTTCCATTTCCTTCGGAACATGGAAGTAAAAATAAAAATATATAATTAATAATAGACAAGTTTCATGGTGGGCTTACCAATATGTCAAAAATTGTTAAAATAAAATTGAATTTCTCTACACCAAAACAGGAAAATAAACATGGATAACGAATAAATAAGAATTTTTATTATACAAGCGTTGTATACCGTAAATGTTTAAATTTAAGTGGCTTTCAATCTTATCAATTTCAACATCATGTATGTATGCACTACAATATTGTTCGACGAAAGATTCATTATAATTAATAAATAAATTAACAAGTTGAAAAATAAAAATCTCGTCATGTTTATTACTTGGACGAGCGTGACATGCGGAGGGAGTGACAAAGAGGGATAGATGTACAAGTAGGCAGGTAAGCTATTGCTGATGAATATCATTATAATATAAAATCTCATCTCGACGAGTGATTTGTAGAAACGGCCAGTTGTAAATCAATCGGCCAAGTCGTGGGGTTCCATAAAAGTCACGTGTTTATTCAGCGGCCAATTGTCTGAGCTCGGTGTTGTTTAGTGCCGATACATTCTTTGTATATAAAATAATATTTTCTTCTTGAATAATAAAATCATATATGTATACCTACTATACAACGTCGGGATAAACAAAATAACCAAACAAATAAAAATATAAAAAGGTACAGTATCCCTTAATGTGTATACTATTTACTAATTTTTTTATTGACTTAAATGATGTATAAACATCTTAAGAATGATATTCAAAAGGAATTATAAGTGAATATTTTTTTTTTAATTTTCAGATCTCACTTTTCAAACTGTCTCTGAATGAATGAAACAACCTAGATGGTAAAAGTGGTGAAAAATGAATGATAATGAGTATATGGTATTTTAAAGGGGCACCGTAATTCGGTCTCAAGCCAAAACCGCCAAACCGACATAGTTTCAAAAAAAATCGGAACTAACGTCGACGTTTGCATGTAGTAAAACAGTTTTAAAACATTAAACTCATTTTTATCGAAACCACGTTTTTAAAAACTGCGGAAAACGTAACTTGACCATTTTTCATCCAATCGTCTTGAAATTTTAACTATAACTTCTTAGATAGATTTTACATCGAAGTACATAAGATTTTTTACGATTTATTTAACAATTATTTATTTAACAATTAAGGTTTTATAAACAATTTAAGGTCGTTTTTTTCGTCAAAATCGCAAAAATCGATATTTTTTAATAATCGTGTGTACTTAGATGGACAAACTCATGTAAATAACGAGAAAATTTTTTTTGTTCTGGATGTTGATCCATGGAAGTTCTGTTTTCCACAGTGGAGCACATAATAAAAAGGCTGCAACGCTACAGTTACCATTTTGTTTTATATTTCATTTAAAAAAATGTTTTGTATGTATTAAGACATGTGTAATGTGTATATTGTATAATACAATAAATCCTCCAAATATCATTTGATTGCTTGTTTTATTATTCTAAAAAAAATTCTTAAAAAAGTACCATTTTTCGAAATGACGATTATATGTAACCACTAACCCCGTAAGGTATACCCCCTAAATGTATAAAGCTTTCAATATACAACTTACCTCCTTAAACGTATATTATTTGAGGATATGTTTATAACTTTGCAACAATGATTGTACCTGTTTAATTCTTTTAGTTATACTTCAATAAATAACTCTAACAGTTTAATTTTATTTGAAATAAGTTTATAACAAGGTTTGTGGAGGTAGAGGGTAAGTATACTCTTAGAGAGGTTGTCAGATCTCAAGTGTATACATTCAGAGAGGTTCTACTATATTTTGTGTCTTATAACTCAACCTTTGAAATTTTTTTAGTCAGTTATGAAAATAACTATGAACAACTCATTAAATGATCTATATCAAATCAGCTTAATCGTTTTGGATTAATATATCCTATCAATAACAAATATACCAATAATATTATAAACACGCACACACAACACATACAGAAAACGTACTAATCTGTTACAAAACGTGTGGTAATATATAGATTCTAAAACATTTCGTTTGTTATTGCAAATGCATCCGTTTGACATGCAACTGACAAACATATGAAATTATTATTATTATTTATTTTTAAAATCAATGAAATTACCTATTTATTTTTCATAATTAAAAAAAAATTGTCGACAACTTTAAGCAATGATTACCAAAATCTAAAAATTCAAAAAAAATCTTAATTAGAACATCCTGTTTGATAATATTAATGATTTCCTTTATTAAATGTAACATTTTTTAAAATCGACAAAACTGAAAACAATGTTAGAATTATTATTAATATTGTTTAATTGATATTCTTCACTATAATATATTTTTTTATTCTGTAATTATTATTTAAAAAAAATAATACAATAAAATATTAGAAACGAATGCTGTATTATCGTCAATATTATTATTTTTATTGTCACAATAAATACACATGTTGTTACTAAAATAATCGAGAATCCGATCACTGGTCTCATAGTTTCGACGGCGGTCATTCTGTGAGCTGTCAATTTGGAAGAGTTGTGTCTTCCCGCCTTGACAGATAATAATAATGAGACAAAATGTTTCTGTGAAATATAACATGGATATACACGTAAAACTTGATTATTTATAATTATGATTATACTTTTCAAAAACATCATTCCTTAAAATATGCGCCGGCCGGTATGTTAATCGAATTCTCTTCATTTGATGAAAACGTGTATTTCATAAAAGAATATTATATATGGCGTGTCTTTATCTTTATTTATTTATGTAAAAAATATAGAGTTTTTATATATTTTTGATACTAAGCCGTTGAGCGGCCATTGTGAGAAATATATATTTATATTATTTATAGGATAATATACAATTGTGATTTTGAAACTTAGAACGATGTTATTCACTCATAAAAGTGTTTATTATAGTTTATTTATGTTTATAATACTGCCCATTCGCTACACATATGTTTGATGTGTCTTAATGACATTGAATATTTAAATTTAATGCTCTTATAAACTATACTAATGTTGAAATATATTTCAGTCTTAATGATTTAAACAAATTTATATTTTTAAAGTTGCTTGTTTATAAATTAATATTCTCAAATAATGTAATATTATAAAATTACTTAATTAATATAAAAAATTGTATAAATAAGAAGCATTTAATTTATACCACCATAAGTATTTTATTAGGTAAATGTATGTAGCATATAAAAAAAATTAACAAAAATGTAGTAGACAACCATGAAAAAGCATGAAAATATTTTCATATACTCAAACATATCATTTAAATTTATCTAAACATAAAAATTCCAAAATGTCATAAAACAATTAAAACCTAATCATCGTCTTTAATATAACTTTAGTAAATTCTTTACGGTGTATTTTTATTATTATATGCGCTAAAATGTGAAATAAGATAAGATCCAACAATAAAAATAATATCTGTTCATTATTGCTTTTTATGGGCTTTTAATGAATTGAAAAAAATATTCTTAAATCATTAGGTAAAACAGATTAAATATTTTTATACAATAAAATATACCTAATTAAATAATTAGATAAGCTGGTCAAAAATAATCTAATAAACCAAAAATAAATATAGATAATATACATTACTTCCAAATATAATTTTTAATATGAAAAATTTCATCAGATTGGCATAAAATTATTATATTATAGGTACACAATACATGAAAATATGGATCCTCGCTAGTACGTACAGTAGGTACATTTTTCCAGAAGTTATCGAAAACGCAGGATATTCTACGGACAGACGCTCTTCCATCGCACGAAAATCCACTCTTCTTTATACATTTAGATATATGTATGATCACAATCTGACGTTATCTCGAACACAATTTTTCGACCCTATACTTTTATTTCCTTCGGAATATTAAAAAAATTATCCAAAATAAATGCACTATTTAAATTTGAAAACCAATTTTATCTAGTTTCTGCTGTTACTGAGATAATGCAGATTGAAAATAAACTATATATTTTGTAAAGAATAAGTCTTAAATATTAATGTTAGATAATTAATATCGCGGATTTTTATATAAAATTAATTGAACTTTACAAAACGACAATATACATAATTTTGAAGTGCCTCTTAAAGTTTATACCAAGCTTGTCCAACCCGCGGCCCGCGAGAATAATTACAAAATAATAATAATAATAATAATAATTTTATAATAATAAACCTGCATTGAAATTAACGCGACTAAAAAAAAGGTCCTCAGTTTTTTATTTTTGTATATTCTGGTCTGCAGCCCTTAGTAAGATTGGACACCTATGGTTTTTACCAAAGAACGATTAAAATTTACCTTTTCAACTGTGCAATTAATTTATTCACTGCTAGCGTATTTATGTATATGTAATATAGCACTTCTGCTATTTCAAGGTTTCATCAAAATCGGTCTAGTAGTTTTTATGATAGTAATACTAATGAGACAGCTTCTAGCGTCTCGTTTGACAAATTTCACTCTAGCTTAACAATTATGCTCAACTGCGCGTAAAAATGTTTACACAAAAATAAACAATTCAACAAAAAAATTAAACTTACTTATCTTTACATTAATACGTGAACGTCGAAAATTATCGTACGTTTTTTAGTATTTATTATAAAAGGAGGTGAATGAAACTTATATCATTCGAAAGGTACTGTGCCATAGATGTGCACAAAAAAATCATGTGTGTATGTTGCCATTAAGGCAGGTTAAATAAAGTTAATATACATACATGATTTCCCCCTCTCTGTGTTTGTTTATTTCCACTCGCATCTTACAACAGCATAGCAATACTCCTAGCGCCACCAAGCGGCAAAAATATATATGTTTTGGGTTTCTGTCAAACGTTGAGAATGCATATAGAGATTTCAATTTGCGTTCAATAGGCATGATGCCTAATTTAAAAAAAAAACTATTCTATGATGATCTTACGTGTCTCCTATTACCAAAAAACTACTTATTTCTACAGAAAATAAAGGTTTAATCACTAAAATTGGCCCTTTTAAAACTAATTTTGAATTTGATGCCAAAACGCTCGCAGGTGTCATGGCGCATTTTTGACGTCACGTTTATGTAAACACTCACTGTCAACAATATAAAATCCTTGTTCCATCGCTAACGTTTCTCGGTTTTAGTTTTGGTAACACAAAACGGAGCAAATTGATAATTTAAAACCATAAAATAATTTATAAACAATGAAGATATTAATGAAACAAAAATGATGTTTACTTAGCCGTGACGTCATTTACTCTGATTGGTGTTCCATCTAACATGGCGGATTGCTGTAGTTTGTGTTTTTATTTTAACAAAAATTATATTAATCTCGCTTTTAATATAAAAAAAAATACATTTTTTAGAATCTTTGTAATCTATTTCATTACTTAAAATCATAATTTCAGTGATACTTTGTTAGTGGCATCATGCCTATTGCAGTGTTTTTATTTGGAAATTTTTGTTGTAAAAGCAGGTTAGGTAAGGTTAGGTTAGGTACTGTGCCATAGTTGTGCAATAAAAAAAATCATGTGTGTATGTTACCGTTAAGCCAGGTAAAATATTGGTCGAATTTCGACCAAAGGTGATCAAGTTTTGATCATTGAGTCACATCATAAAATTTTACAACTTGTATAAATAAATAAGACATATGTATGTAAATATACCAAATAAACCAAAATATTCATACAGATGTTAAGAAAGACATTAAATAGATCACCAACATCCATAACTGTAATATAGATTTAATTTTAATTTGAATCAAACGATTTAGTAAACTAGTGCACTATGTTGGTATAATTCGTTTATAAGATATGAGTGCCGGCTCTGTAATTCTTGTAAACGCCGAGATGTTTGTACAGATAAGAGAATGGACGCGTATACAGTATCCTCTAACTCTTCCAATTAATGATAAAATCTCACTGCCCACCGTGTGTGTACATCGGTATAAATTTTACTGATTTACGTCGAAGGAAGAACCTACTTTTTCCTTTCTAAACAGGTTAAAATCATTCTTACTGTTGATAGCTTGTGTACTTGTACGTTGCAGAAATATTGGGTTTTTGTGGACTTATTTTTTTAAATAGATAAAAAAATAGAATAAGTACATTTAATTTTATTTAATAAAGAGCATAATCTTATGGTAATTTTAATATGATTATTAACTTCCCAGAAGTATCGTTCCGAAAATCAAAATAAAAAATGTCAACATATTTTTATGTTTCAAGGTCACTATAGTAAAGGACCCCACACTAATCTTATGGAAATTGGGTTTCAACGAAATGGTCTGAATTTTTTATATGTTATAGCCCTGATCATCCCGGTCGAAAGTCTCAATGGGCACAACCCTCCATATTGCGTATTTTTGCCGCTAGAGGGCACGGTACTTCCATATAGTTCTATCACGAGTAACTTAGAGTCAAATTGCAAAAAAGCCGTTAGAAAAATCTGACACTCAGGATTGGTTTCGACGAATCCGAATCTGGGTTTCACTCGACGATAAAAAGTATCCTGAGTGTCTAATTTTTCTAACTGCTTTTTTGCAATTTGACTCTAAAATACTCGTGATAGAACTATGGAGGTACCATGCCCTCTAGCGGCAAAAATACGCAATATAGAGGGTTGTGCCCATTGGGACTTTCTACCGGGATGATCAGGGCTATAACATATAAAAAATTCAGACCATTTCGCTATAATCCAATTTCCATAATATTAGTGCGGGGTCCTTTAAATTACACTGTGTGTGTGTGTATGTACCTATGTGCGTGTCATGTTTTACATGCACGAAATCTCGCAAATAAAACATGCTATTGGTTTCGTTATGTGCCAATCCAAGCGTCTTGGTGTAAAAGGGTGTAAAAGTTTGTGTGGTTAAAAATTTTTTTTGTTCGGATTTACTTGTTTAGCATAAATATTCTACAATACAAATAATGAAACAAGTATTTCAGTATATTTTTTTTGTTATACGTGACTAAACAGTCATTGAAGGGGTGAAAACCACCCTAAAAATTATAATTTTAAATACTAATAAATACATCTACTAATTAATGTTGAATTGGGAACAAATGCAATTTTTAAATTATCAGATTAATTATACTAAAAATTTGTATTGTTTTAAACAATTTCTTGTTTAGCTGTGTTACGTTATCTAAATTATCACACATTCTTTAGAATAACGGACGTCGGTGTTCTATTATATATAATAATTTCTGGAAATTCCAGACCAGTTAAGTAAGAAACCATAAAAACATAATTTGTATAATTACAGTTTTATCCAATATCGGCCATGTCCATAATAATGTTCCATATTTGATCGTGTCGACTGAAGATAAATCCAAAACTATTAATTTGTAGTTGGTACTGAAAATAATAAATGCATTTTATTCCAAAATATTTTATGATTGACGACATTGACGTAGGCTTCCGCGGTGATCTTGATAAGAAACTCGATTTCTGAGTATAAGTCGCGTCAGTTTGGATGTCCTATCGGCTCTAGTGAGAGATGGGAGACCTACATATGTTGATGTTGGCCAACAGAACGACTAAACCATCGCGGATTATACCCAGAAGTCCAGATACATACACAATTTAAAAATTCCTGAAAATAATATATAATAAAATATAAATTTATTGGAAATAATTATTTTTTTGTTTAAAAAAAATCCAATTTCTTTACAACTAGGTCACGCCAAAACGAAAAATTATTATAATTTATGTATGATACCTGTGTTTGCTCATGATTAGCGTTGTACTTTTCTAAAAATCAAACGTTTGACTCACTTTGTTTTAATTTATTTTTAGTTGCGCGTAGTTTAAAATACATCAAAAATAATTGCTGAATACAATTCTGAACACAAACACACATATTTTAATTTCGGATTAAATCACAAATGCAATCTGCGTTTTCACACATACACACACAGATACAGAGACAAATATCCCGTGTACTCCTACAACTTTAACTCATCCGTCCATCCACTGTTGTTTTCCGTTTCCGGTTGGGTTTAACTGAATCGATCCGGAAATTCATCATTTACTCCTTCACAGCTGGACGGTATTTATGGCAGTCTGATTACAAGGTCTGCAGGATTTATAGACACGCCTGGCGTTAGCGACTGTTAGCGTATCACACATACACACACACGCACACACACACACACACACACACACACGCATTACTCTTACACGTGGTTCCATCTGATGGAAATATAAAGTATTTATTTGAGGCGAAAACTGCACGCAAAAATAATGATGAAACGAAAAGTTAATTTTAAATAGAACAATATGACCTATTTTAATTAGGGTCAACTGGGGTAAAAGTGAAACAAAATACGAATCTTTCATGTTTTTTGACAGTTAACGATACAAATTCATACTTTAATTTTTTCTACTAGATGCGCTTATGTCATTTGAACTGTACGATACAACACGGACTTTAAAAATGAAAAAAGTGTGTTTCATTTTTAACCTCAAATTTGGGAAAAGGTGAAACAGGTAAGGGAAAAAGTGAAACAGGCCTCTTATGGAAAATATTTCTCGAAAAATTAAAAGAAAAGCTACAAAGGCAACTTTTATTTATCTTCTTTGTGGCATATCAATGTGAAATTGTACATACAGAAAGTTATGTGCAAAGAATTAATATTTAATTCATACATTTTAACATCGACTAACAGGGAAATCTGTAGGGGTGACACATCACTTATTAGGCGATTCATATTTTCAATTCACTTTAACAAACCTTTAATGATGATGTCAGTTTTTATAATTCTCCTATAAACAAAATAGTTTTTTAGTTGCAAGCTTGTTTCACTTTTACCCCAATTATTTGGTGTTTCATATTTACCCCGCTCGACCCTACTTACCTACATTTTTATTATTCATATAATTTATACTCGTTTTTTGTATATGAGACGCTAATTTTCAGTAAAGTAGGTGCAAACTATATAATTTATCTTAACTTCAGGTAAAGAGGAATGGAGAACCTGTGTACTCATATCAGTCAGTCAGTGATTATTTAGTTCTGTAAAAATATTTTGAAAATATCCAAATTATATATTATTACATAAAACATGCGAATAAATATGATATTTTATAAATTTTTATTTAGAGAATAATAAAAATATCTACTATAAAATTTTTGTTAATAAATTTAAGGAACTATATTTCAAGATGAAAATTGCAAAACCATAAATAAAAATAAATCAAATTAAATTAATTTCTACCTGGAAAAGACCCTCACGGAAAAATATATACTGTAATACCGTGTTTAGACCGAAAAAACAAAACAGCAACATCGTGTCTTTTTGACAAAAGTGCAATAAACCCTATGAATTTTTAAGTATGATGTGTTTTCAAACAACGTGTTGCTGTTTTATTTTCTTTGGTCTAAACACGGCATAAGAATTACAGTTTTTCCTGTCTATCCCGGATAGTAAGCAAAAATATATAATATTTTAGTCTCTGAAACTGCAATAATATTATTTTAGACTGTAATGTAATATAATACTCCATATAATTCAGACAGTAAAATATTGTATGTTTTCATATAGACTGGAAAAACTGTAATTCTTACAATATATTTTTTTCGTGCTCGATCTCACGTGAATTTTTATATACCTTCAGTTTTTATTTTATTTTGAGGTACGAAGCCAGTCGAAGCCCTAAAAAATGACATATAGACGATAAAGCCAGATCAACCGCAAAACATTATACTTCTCTCAAAAAAATATTAATTATTTTAAATTTATAGAAAACGATAAAACATAGAAAGTATATTTTCAAACATTTACTAGTAATCTAAAAAAATAAACAAATATTTTATCTCATCCCTATCGCACATAATTTCAAACGCGATCATTGGGTAAAGTGCAGAGTGTGCCTCCATCTATCGGGCGTGGTGTGAAACAAGAACGATCGACTGATGAGCGCGCTATTTGAAGCTGTGATGATAAACACTGACTGATCACGCTATTTTAATTTAAGATGTGGTGTATTCAAACTGGAATCATTAAAATTCTTGATACATATACCACGGGATGATATTTATTACACCAACTTTGATTGGTTTCGTACGTTCGAAGACAGATGCATCAATAATAGTCGTAATATGAAAGTTGAAATATTATCTTTTGTAAACGTATTAATATAAACTACCTTTTGTAATTTTTTATATCAACTTCTTTTTCTCTTCGATGCGTGTATTAATTTTTATATTGAATGTTATAATTATATTTTTTAAACTATGAAATTTTAAAAAATATTTTTGCTTAATTAATTGGATTTTATTCGGTACTATCATGTACAGTATTAAAAAAAAACTTATTTTTATTTACTCTTTTATAGTTTGTTTAATACTTAAAAATAATAATATTAGTAACTGAATATTAAAAAAATAATTGAATCATAAAACTAATACTGAGAAATAATAATATTGAACGTTTTTTTATCTATTTATAATGTTGGTACAAAAAGACACGACAAGAAACTTCTGATAAATGCAAGCAAAAATCTCAATTAAAATCTAGTTTAATAAACTTTAGCTAGTAAATTAAAACGAATAAAAAACTTAAATCTAATTTATCATGTGATATTTGAATGTTAATAAATATAATGTAACTCACTGCTACAAAAATAACATTTCTAGAGATCAATAACACTGTATCAATATATAAAAACTGACACTGTTAAGTGAAAAATATCTATAATTAATAAACCAAAATATTAATTGCTATAAAATTCACCGGTTGATGTACAAAAAAATCCGACATTAAAATATAACGTACATGAAACTTATTTTCCATCAACTCTAAAATAGAAATAATTTTTCATCAATACTTTTGTAACAGGCCCATACTGTGTGAACATAAACTCGTGATAAATACAGTGGTAGCCCATAATAATTTAATATGGGGTTCTTATATCTTCATAATATCATATATATATGATTGAAAAATTTTATGTACCAAATATTATACTTCAACTTAAAAAAAAAAACTAAACAGAAGGACGTCTTGAGTACAAAAGAGACTAAATGTGGCCTTAAGGCCACAGCTTCCCCTCCCCTGAACTTAACTGCCTTATAAATTAAATTTATATAAATTTTATATTGATATTAAAAATAATAAAACATATATGTACTATGGGCTTTACAAGTCGTCTGCCATCGTAAATGTCAAAATCGCTTAAATCAATTCGACAATATTAAGACAAACATCATTGGTTCTCTTTTTCTAGGGTGGAGCTTATATAGTTACATCATTTTAAATAAAAACACAAATATACGTCCATTTCATTAACTAATTTTATTAAGTTTAACATATTTAAATACTAAAATTCGGAACATAAAATATATATTATCACAAAATTTAGTTTACTATAGATTACATAATAATTTAATCGTACAAATATATATGAATACTATAAACGAATAGTACTTCTTTATCTAGCAAATGAGTTTCAAAATTTCTGTTTTTATTTGGTACATGGAGAAATTATTTAAATATTACAATAATCAAATGAAAAAATCTAGTAAGTTTGTTATAGGTATATTTGAATGAAAACTGGAAGACTACTTCTGAATTTCACTGTACCTCTGCATATCTAAATATTGTTTTCTATTTAGATTTTAGTTTTTACAATGACACGTATTAGACAATTGTGAAAAGTCAAAAAGACACAAAATCAGTAGCTGAAAATATTGCATTTTCTTGTATGAAGTTTTGTTGTGATTACTTACGATTCTGGATTTGTACATGGTACGCCACTGAGTGAACTATAATTGGATGGGTAATAAATATCAATAAGCTTCTTTCAAATATGAATGATTTAATACCGCTGAAGCACCGTTTGAATTTTTGTGAAAACTTGATTCTTCGGTAGGCCTGACCTCTAGTGACGGCAGCCATGTTAAGTTGTTGTTATTATTCGTGTTGTGTAAATCTAGTAGTAGTTGTATTTTTAGATTTTTTTAATTTGGTTATTTTGATTTATCGCTGTACGTGCTATTAGGCGAATGGCAGGTTTACATGGTTTTGTACTTTTTCTAATATATTAATGTCGCTATTCAGTCATGTTATAACTAAAGCAATTAGAAACTACATACCACCCAAGTAGTTTTATAAAATGTATAGTCAGTTGGCGTTTTATTTACTGAAAATAAATATGGGTTACCTATTTTTTATTAAGATTTTATGATGTTTAACATCTTTAGTGCACTTTAAGATCTATAATTACGTTATACTAAAAGTTGGAGAGAACTACTTTCATAAGATCTGATATATGTATCATTAAAAAAATTGGAACAAGGGGATATTCTTGTACCTTTATTTGATATTTAAATGTAAGTATTGGTTAGTTTTAAAATTTTATGTACCTAATTAATCTGCAATGTTCGTTTCATTTTACTATAAAAATGACCGATTAATCAATTATTATCAGAGACTTGAACCGTAATTTATTTATAATTCGGTTTCGGTTCGGGTTCGGGTTCAACATGGTGCAAACTATTTAATTTCAAAAACCGTTATTTTTTTAAGGTTCACGCGTAAGTAAAATAGTAATTTTTCCCATGTTAATCAAATGGGAGAAAGACTCGGTTTACGCCGTCCACAGGTTTGATCTATGAGTCTGAAATTTTGGGACAATTAACTTTTGATCCAAAGCTAAAACATAGGCCAATGGGACTGAAAAAAAAATAAAAATAAAAAAAACATCCTAATGTTTATGTATATTTGTAGGCTCTGTCTATTTGATGAAAATATTTTTTTTAATCTATAAATCATTTTACAGGCAATATTATAATCTACATATGTTGATAGTTCTTAGAATTTCTGTCTGTCCATTTGTTTGTTCCGACATAACACGAAAACTACTCATCCGATTTTGATAGAACATTTACTAAAAATAAGGCCCTAGTTTAAGCAATATAAAAATAGATTTAAGGTAGGCCTTTATTAAGGAGAAATGTGTTATTGATGTGTAATAAATATTTGTATATGTATATATAATTATTTATATTTATAATTATAAAATATTTTCTATTTAACGCGCATACGTTAAGATCAGTATGTATAAATTTCATTACTACATATGTGTGTGTGTTGTCATTTACATTCAATGCCTAACAGATAGCGTTAGCCACAAACTAATTAACTTTTGCACTCGAGCAAATTCTTTATAATAGCTAGCATTAGAGTAGCAGTGAACTCTCTTTGAAATAAAAATACACATTATAATTATAATTCATAATAACAATAAAATAAATAAAAGAGCGTTTATGAGTTAATAATTATTCTTGTTCAATGTTTCGCTATTACTTTAGTATAAATTCAATAACTATTATTAAACTAATTAATAAATCAATTTTTAAAACAATTAACTTGCGAGTTATCTGAATCTAAACATATACAAATATAATTGTATAAATAAAGCTGTTTAATCTAAACTTTGCCGCCACAAACGATAAATCCTTTAATACACAAAACTGTATGACAAAGAACTACCACGTAACCTGTAGACAAATGACAATTGTAACAATTTTAAAATCCAGCGAGCAATTGTCTCGTTTCTGCGTTTAAACGAAATCAACTCGACATCAAAATACACAAGCCGTGGGAGCAAAAACAGTGAACATTAAAATAAACAACATTAAACAAAAAGCAGGCAGCTAAAACATATAAATAAAGTTGGTGGAAAGGATAATTTTAATCAGAAAATAAATTATACCCGAATCGTGTTGAAAGTAAAATTTAATCACAGTATTTCACAATCGTTATTAGCATTGGCGGATATTGCAGGATCGTCTCTAGAAGACGTTAACAATTGTGCACGTTTCTTTGAATATATTAAACGCCTTCGCGGGCTGGGGGTGATTTGATATGAATATAAAGTTTTTATAAAATTACCGGAACTTATTGGACCGTATTGACATATTTTTCTGTATTAACCACAGCTTTATTTTTTATCTTTGGGTTAACGTACCCTGTAAATTTTGTTATTAATTATTATCTTATATTACATATCCATACAATTAGATTGAGAAATAATAATTACAATTAGTTAATCATCCATTTTCAAAGCATATGTTGATTAACAAAAATCCTGAAATTAATCACGCTTATTAAACGGGCTATTTACTTAATTAACGAGATTATATTTATATCTTATTTATAGAGAAACAATAACAATTACACATTTTTCGATAAAAAAAAACTAAACACTATCAAGTAAAATTAAAATTAAAAAACTACCTATACCATAAAAAAATATAAAAATGTACCTTTTTTGCTTATATTTTTTGAAATGTCAAAGTTATAGTGAAATTATACTTTGTGATGTTTAAATTAATCGGATAAATTCTGTAATGATTTATATTCAATTTCTTAACAAAAAGTGTTATCTCAAGGAGATACTAAGTAATAATAGTAAGTATATAATTACACCTGTATCACGATGTACAAAAAATAAAAACAGTTAATTTTTATTTCAACACAATAAAAACAATAATAAAAGTTAAAAATAGTTTGATTAATCAACTTGTTTTTGTAAACGAACTGACAACAGTATCACTGTTATTCTTTATAAATATTCAGGGGTCTACTATGTCAAATAAAAAATATTAAAAAATATATACCAACATTTATAAAAAAATAATTTCATAATCTTTGGAAGACGTTTTTTAAGAGCAAAAAAGGTCTTCACCAAAATTGTTTGAATAGCAAAAAGGTCTTCAGCAAAAATTTTTGAAAAGCAAAAAAAAAAACGTACAGAACCCTCATTTAAAGTAAGTATACCTATTTTGAAAAAATGTATGTAAATGTAAACGACGTAAGTAAGCCATAGCTCGGAGTTATTTGTACTTACATTAATATACAGTGTATTTCAAGTTGATTAAGATATAGGAAATTTAACATGGGGGCAATTAGAAGTGTTGTAGTAACCTTTGGTCAAATTTAACGATTTTTAATTGGTGCATTTTGAAATGCCGCCACAAAATTTAATAAAATAGTCATTAGTATTTTGTTTTCAAATTTATATCTGCCAAAAAATATTATTATAATTTATCTAGGATGTTTACTATCATTATCAGTTAGTTTCGAGGCGGCATTTCAAATTGCACCAATCAGACATCGTTAAATTTGACCAAAGGTTACTACAACACTTCTAATTGCCTCGATGTTAAATTTCCTATGTCTTAATCAACTTGGAATACACTGTATATAAATTATAACAAAACATTGACAAATATTATTAGTGATTATTGTTTATTATAAATGGAAATGAGAAAGATACTAATATTTGATAACCAATACCCATTACGTAAATTATTTACATATTATTATTGTGACGTATTGTAAAGAGTTTATATATTTACATTATACATTATTATAATTATAATATGTAGAAATACGTGTAAATGAATATATAACATAAATAAACATGAACATTATTTTCAAATAGCAATTATCACACATAAACTATCAAAAATAATTACAACATATTCATTAATAAATCCCGAAATATGTCTGATACCGAGCCTGGCCTGAGGGTCAGGAGCGCGCCGAGAAGAGGGCGGATAGGGTGACGGATGGGGAGCTGACGCTTTGACAGATTTACGGCGTCCGCGGCCGCCCCTCGCTCCCAGCGCGGCCGCATTAAGACTGCTCCCCCCCTCCCATCTCTCTCACCCAACGACTACACAACGCCGCGGACTGGAGTTACCTCACCGTCAACGTCGATGCTCTGTGCTTTGTGATACGGGTCAGATAATGGAGAGAAGTTTTTAGCAATCAAAATCTCAAATATAATTTTAACTCGGGTAAAATTATTTGGAAATTTTATGCACGATATGTGCGTGTATGTAAAATTATTCTCCAGCTTTCATGTTTGATTGCGTCTTTGGATTTTGTTGGTTTGGTTAGTTTGTCAAATATTATTTGGTTAATTTGGGAAAAGTGTTAATTAGATTTTCATATACCGGGTATTCCATTGAAGATAAAGTTTTACGATAAAAAATATATTTAAATTAACAACTTTTGTTAAGAAAATTAAAAAAATTTATAATTTTTTTTTAAATAAAATTTAAAATTTTCTTAACAAATTAATTTAAATATATTTTTTAAGATAAAGTACTAATTGATATATCATTCCATTTAAAATTTTTGAATTATCCCCAATTGAAGTTTTGCATTTTTGGTATGTCGCGTATGACATTTTAAATTATCCAAATCTCAAATAATCATACATCATTAGAAATTTCATTATTTCTACTGTCAAATAAAAATTTAAAAATAAAATTTCATTGATATTTAACAGAACTAGAGCACTTTTAATAAAACCCTAAAATTTGGGAACAAGTCGCCATATTTTGTAAACAATTAAATGTATGAAAAAATTTTCAATGAAAGATTTGTGTTTTTTTACGTCGAATATGATACATTCGATACATCATACATTGACTTCTAAGAAGTCTTTGAAATTTCTGTTTCAGATCAACCGACTGCCAGTAATCCTGCGAACCGCATCGAAGAATATGTTTTACGCCGGCCACGACATTAGCGCTCCCAGTTGATAAATATTCATAAAATAAACTATAAACATACCTCAATATATATTCTTTAGAATAAAACAAACCTGGATGAAATCGAACAATTAGTTTTTGAGATAATAATTCCAAAAATTCACCTATTTTTTCCGCCGTCTACTCTTAACAAAAAATAATTCGTTTTTCATAATTTCAGATAGCTCCTTTAATTAAGGAAAATGAAAAGTTTAACCTGCAAAAAACACTGAAAAGTAGAGTTTTCAATCAAGAGAATATTTTTTATTAATTTCTATACGACTATATTTACTATAATTACAGTGCATTGGATATTGGCCATTATTTCATTAGAAATCTTTTGATCAAATATTTGTATATTAGGTAATTTCAATACATATATACGTAGGCAGTCTATAACGACAGCTTTTTATAATTTTCAACTCCTCAAAACTAAGAAAATTTAATATTTTCACGGTTATTAATTATCATTAATTTTTGATATGATAAGTAGGGTCTTTAGTACAAGATTTTCAAATATAAGTATTAAAAAAAAATATTATCAATATTTAAATTTTCTCAAAATACCTACTTTAATACATTAGTTAATTGAATACAATAAAGACTTCTCTAATCTAGTTCAACTCTTAAATACACATATAAAACAATAAAACGTAGAGAAGAAAGAAAAAAAAGGAAAATGTTAATTCTAACTGCGAGAAAAAAATAAACAGCAGCAAACTTCTTGCAGAAGTTGTGACGGAATCGTGTAATCTACAAAACGCCCGACCGGGCGGCGGCGGCAAGTTGAGATTCAATCAAGATTGACGTTGACACGGGAGTGCCATACAAAGCCATTTTTATGACAAAATTATGCAAACTACGTCTATTCGTATTGATTACTGCACACGATACACTCGTTTTGCATGGCCCGAGAATCACGGTGTAAAATACTTGGAGCGGCACAAGTTTCGCGCGCTGCAGTTATTTTTAAACTATATGCTCTAAAACTGAACTAGTGAAAATCACTAATTCATAGTGAATATTCACTAATTGAAATAGTTAAAATCAGGGCCTCGAACCGGAACTGAACCGAAAACCGGAAAAACCGTTATTTTTCGCCGGAATGAAAACCGAAACAGAACCGAAATAAAAATAACGGTTTTTTCGGTTCAATACATATTAAAATACATGCGTTAACATGATCTTATTTCCCACTTCAATTGTCGTTCGGACTATCATACAAGTACCATAAAATATTCTAAATTATGGTAGAAAAAACTTTTTTAATACAAATAATTTTTTTTTTTAATTAATCACTCGGAGCTGAACCGAAAACCGAAAAACCGGAAAAACCGTTATTTTTTGCGGAACGAAAACTGGAACCGAACCGAAATATATTTTTTTACTCGAACCGGAACGAAAACCGAAACGAAAAAAATAACGGTTCGAAGCCCTGGTTAAAAGTATACTACTACGAATTAGTGACCAATCACTACGTACAGTCACTTCTTTTTTTATTTATTTATTTTTGCTGTCAAAACTTGGAGCAATCTAAAAAACTCATTCATTATTTATTATTTAATAAGCATAAATAAATAGAAAATCATCACGCATGACAATAATCTCTTATTAATCATTAATAACCTTACTTCAATGTCAGTTATGAATATGTCAATTATCATAGGCTAATTTATGAAAGAATCAAAATTAATGAAAAACGTTTATTGCAAACATACTAAAAATTATTTCTGAAGAGATTTTTGAAGCTTTGTATAAATAAACTTGCCTGATTTATTATTAGTAACCCACTCAAGGCAGTTGATTCGTATACGTAAATAAATTGAAGTAAGAATAAATTCCGTAATGGCGCCACTTTCGATTCGAAATCACTATTCTTTTAGTGAAATTTAAATTGACTAATTCAAATAGTGGAATAACTATAATTCAGTTTTGGAGAGCACCTATCAGGGATTGTTTTAGATTGTAAAATTGTTTTAATTAGGGTTCCATGCTAAGACGTCGCATTCTTGGTCTCAATCTTGAAACAAAATCATTGTCGAGACGAGATTGTCTTAAATTCGGACAAAACGAGACTAAGACGATATACCAGTAATTTGAATTTTAACGAGATGAGACCATATGAAATTTTGATAAAACGAAACCGAGATTTTTGTTTTAAAGAAATATCAATAACTAATTAGTAAAAATTGATTATTTGATGTTAATTTTTAAAACAATAATTGATGATTTGTCACATTTCAAAATTTATTTCTATGTTTTTACGAGATAGTAACTGGTTATAGATGAGGTAATTCTGATAAAAAAAATCTTATCAGTTCCTTATAAGGTATTCCTGATTAGGTCCTTAGTACTGTACTGCGTTACAAGCCCTTGTCGGGAGATATCCGGTTGTCATAGGTTTTAGTTATAACTTTATATCTGGCATGGACATTTTTTGATAAACATTTAGTTTTTTCTATTCATGGTATTTATTATATTCAATAAATAAGTTAAGAATGAAAATTTTAAAATTTTAATTTACCCTTCTAAAAATACATCATTTTTCAATTATACTGTTTTAACCTAAGCCATTGACATATTAATAATGCAGCAAGTTAGATAATAATAATAATAATAAAACAATAACTGACTGTGGAAAATAAAACATAGAAAAGAAGCAACTGAAAAAAAAACCAAAGAATGAAACATTTACAAGAGTCACTAATCAGTAATTTTTGCGGCATAAGATAATACAATATACATGAAACATTACAACTCCGTGGCAAAACGTTGCAGCACACAAAACGATACAACACAGTCGTCCTGCACGCTTGCAGATATCACTGCACCAGTGTCTGTTGAATTCTCTCCGACTATCTTTGTAATTAAAATTAATGTATGCGAACGAGGACCCCCGAGATTAATCCAATAAATAATAATTTATACCAGCGACTTCATTGTCTTTATTATTTGTTTGGTCCGTGTTCTAGAGCGGGTACAAATCATTTTTATGACGTTGCGCGCCGAACCGGCTGACGTATATCTTTTGTAAGATGGATTTTGGAAGAAAATGTATTCGCAAAGCAAGTCTGATGAAGGGGAGAAAGGCTGCTGGTTTGTATGTGTGTGTGTGTCTTTAATTAAATATGGGGTTAATTTATTTTATAGTTATTATACCTTTTCATTTTAATATGCATGCATGGTAGTATGAATCCTTTTATATCTTTAAAGAATTATATTTTGTCTTTTTACTTCCTCGCAATATTAAAGACTAGCTGCTACCCGCGGCTTCACTTGCGGGGATTTCGAAACCCCGAGCCCCATGATATTTTTTCCGCCGGATCGAATGAAACTAATTACAACCATTCATATGTAAAAGTGTGAAATATAATTTTTTTCTATATTTTGGTTTTCATTAATTATGCAAAATCGTAAATATCTCGAGTTGTTTTTCCTTCTAAAACCCCACCCTATGGTATTTTCTCGTCAGATTGAATAAAACTAATTACAACCCTTCATATGTGCCAGAGGATGATATCTTTATTACTAAAAAAAAATTACCCATATAAATTTTGCCTGTCCTAGGAATGCAAGCTATCTCACTGCCAAATTTCATCAAGATCGGTTCAGCGGTTTAGCCGTGAAAAGGTAACAAACAAACAGAAAGACAGACAGACACACTTTCGCATTTATAATATTAGTATGGATATAGGCTACGGTAATTAGATTAAAATTCGCCAAATAGAAGATAAAATTATAAAGTTTTGATACTTTGTCCACGAACTCTCAGTAAGGTTCGGAATAAGAGCCCGAAAAGTTCCCACCAAAATCGTAGATGGAACATCCCCTTTCACGTAAAAAATTACCCCCGGAATGAAATTTATCCCAGTTTTTCTCATTTTTTACACGAACCATTGTTCAGAGAAAAAAATAATAGAAATTAAAGATTCTACATGAAATACTGCGTAAAAAATGTCGTGTGTTCTATTCGGCTAATTCCCAATCTTCTCTCGCAATCGATGCTTAAAGTGAAGAGTAGTTTTGAGAACGAAACGAAAAATCTGTATAACATGATTTTTCACCGTAAATATTTCCATAACGGTGGACTTAAAGTAAAAAATGATTATGAAAAAAAATTTAGAACTGAATTTTCTCTATTAGATCCAAGTACTACGATTTTTTTCAAGCGTTTATTATTGATTTTTGCCCATTTTTCACAAACGTGTATTCTATTATTTTACACGGAGAAGATTTTTTAGTGAAAATTATCATCAAAATATTTATTATAATTATTGCTTCCTCGCAATATTGATGATACAAGAGACTTTGTGATCGTTTTAGAATTAGACAAAAAAATTGTTCTTCGATTTCAAAATTTTAAATTGATCTTTCCGCTTCAGGTCAAGACAAACACTTTTCGTTCCATGTCTGTCTGTCTGCCTGTGTATCTGTCCTCTGAATCCTTGTCGCAGTCGCACGCATAACTCATGAACCACTGAACCGATATTAATGAAACTTGGTTGTATGCAAGGGGGAGGGAAGACATCCTAAAATATTTATTTATTCAATATATCTTAAGAACGACACATGTTACGTGAAAATTTTATAGAATCTTTTTTGTAGAGCGTTTGTTGTAAAATATTCCCTTACAAAGATTTATCTTAACTTGCTTTAAAAAATCGTCATTTTTTTACATTGATATTTACTTTGACATATTAAAATGTCATTTTGAAGTTTTAAATGTCATTTTGAAGTTTTAAATGTCATTTTGACATTTACATAAAAACTGAAATTGTCAAAAAATTAAAAATATACGAAAAATTAATCAGGTGCGTCTAGTATTTATTAGTAAAATTGTATAAAAATTAAATGGTTAGCCAATACTAGGCAATTTATTTCAGTTTTTATTTAAATTATTCAATAATTAACTATTATTTACTAGGCAGATGTTTTTTGAATGGTTATAATATGACTTCTGGTCATAAGATCTGTCTTATTTTTATCCAGCAATGAATAACAGTTGGTGATACAGTATGAAAATAAATGTTATTTCAGACACATGCAAATATATTTACTTATTAATATAACGGCAAAATAGTGAATTCATTTTTTAAGGGGGGAGAATTTAAAGCTTGATCCAGGTTTGAAATTTTATTCTCGTGTTTATTTAAAAGAAGCGAATGAAATTAATATAGTTTTGAAAGAATCTGTTTTGCTAGTTATGACCAAAATTAAAATTAATTTATTTTAATGTAATGACGAGTTTGTCTAATATAAACAGAATAGCAAGTATTTGTATCTAAAATGAAAATAAATTCTATTTTGATCGCATCTAAAGACCCAAAAAATACTATATAATTATATAGATCGTTTATGTTCAATCAGCGTTGGGATGGAAATTACGTCAACCACAAATGTTACAAATGTATAAGTACAGTAAAAATAGATTTTTGAAACACAATAATTCCTTTATCAACGAAAGTTGATACAGAGATAGTTTGGTATCTACAGTTTAAAAAACCGATAAGTGCAGTTACCATTTTGAAATTATTCGCGTAAAAACAGTATTTTGCCCCTTTCACTCCTTGCAAAACTACCCCTGCGCCACTTGGTCGACTACACTCATCAGTTTCTTAAAGTGTAGGTACTAAACTATCTTTATACCAATTTTCGTTGATAAAGGAATAATTGTGTTCAAAAATCTATTTTTACTGTACTAATTATACATTAAGAACATTTGAATATATCCCCGTGATGACGTAATTCTCGCGCAACCGCTGATTGGTCAAAGGGCTATTGAGGCTATCTCTTCTTTATACACCTTGGTTAATGCCTAACATAACCTTAATCTTACAAAATTCTTCGAACTATTTTATAAAAACATAACATCATCAATTAAAGATCATTTATTTTTCATATTCAATCCAATATACCACCAATTTTGTTCTGAGATACTTACTGCGAAAAATATACAATGTAAGCTAAAACTTTCGTTCACCTGATATTCCAGAACAAACCTGATCCAGATCAGATGTGACTAGCACGTGTGATAATTTGTCATGATTTCTTTACGCCACGTCTCGTTTTCTATAACTCGGTAGATGTAACCAGTGGCGTCGCTACGTTGTTTATGTTTGCGCGCATTATGTGAGTTGCGATGCTCACGTGTTGGTACATGTCTCAGGGGGATCCCCGCCTCCCGTACGTTCGTCGGCAGTCCATCCTCCGTCGCGACGCGAATGGTACGCGATAGACAAACCCATATGTATGTCTGTATTTGTTGTATTGCATATTTAATGTATGTAGAGTTATATACTGTATTGTTATGAATTTTATATAATAAACACAGGTGTTATATGCTTCATGAAAAAGTTTTGAAACTTTTTTATGATACATAGGTATAATATTTAAATTTAATGACTAATTTTTATTATTACATGCCATTTGTACATACCATAGATATAGTCTAATCAAAGGTACCTATCTATTAAATTTAAGTTTCTATAAAAATATAATAAGTATAAAATAATATTGAGTTAATTGGATCAATATTGGTAATCGAGCAAAAATCAGGATATCACTAATCTATATCAATAATAAAAACTTTTTCATCTTCATAACTAGATATCAAATAATATATAACTAATGCCCATCGCCCATATACCTATTATAAACAAATTCTCGAAAAAAAAATTATACTTTTACGAGGTGCATGCTATTTTAAAATACCTTGCTAAAATCCATAGACAATCGAACTAGATGCACAATATAACAAGCCCTTGAGGTCACACAACCAACTCGTCAACATGATATAAGCTATAAATACTGATTATTTATTGTTTCCATATACAATACATAGTTAATTTGAATAAAATTTTTAATATGTACATATATGAAAAAATTTAATGGAATTTGTCAGAAATAAAACTCACCTTTGTATTATATGAATATTAATTTTCTAATATCCTAATGTCAATAATATAATATAATATAATACACATTTTTAGAATAACTAAACTGACAATTTAAATTTAATTGCGTTTGTTTTCAAGGAAACAAGAATTAGTAGACGTATTTATTAGTATTTAAAATTGAAATTTTGAAGGTGGTTTTCACCTCTTCAACGGTTGTTTAGGCACGTATAACAAAAAAATAGTGAAATACATGTTTCATTATTTATATTCTAGAATATTTATGCTAAGTTTCAAATAAATCTGACAAAAACAAATTTGTACACATCTTTTTCCCACGTAGGGGTTAAATTTCGAAAAATCCTTTCTTTCAGATCATATTCACGTCAAGACGCTTCAATTGGCACGCCAACAAAGTCAATAGCATTTGTATTTGCGAGATTTCGTGAACGTAAAAAATGACACGCACATACGTACACACACATCTTTCTGAAAATAGTGTAAATATACTATAGACACCTTGAAACATAAATATATGTTGAATTTTATATTTTTATTTTCAGACCGATTACAGTAACTTCCTGATGGAAAGTTAAAAAATATAAATTAATATTATTTATATACCTCTAGAACTACAAATTAATCTAATGATCATTTTACTAACATGAAGTTCATTTTCGTAAGCATACAGTCCAGCAGCACATTACATTAACAAATACTGCACCAAGCTGCCATAAATAAGACCAAGGCATTTTGCAGACAATTTTCTTCACCTAATTAATTTTTTGTTATAATTTCTCGATATACCGCGGCGGGTGTCTGATCAACACCAATCACGCGGCGTCTGTAGCGTGATGGCCGCACTGAGTTATAGCGTCCGACCGACTATCATAAATCCTGTATCTTATCCGCATTATAAACGCCTATCTCTGCCCCCCGTATGCCCGTCAACACGTATCTATGTATGTATTCAAAAAATTGGAATTGTTTAAATTATCTACCACTTTTTATGTATCGTTATATCTAATATTATTATATTATCAAGTAGGTACTTTTGTTGGTTTGTCAATTATGCAAGTTCCAAAACAATTGAAATTTTAAGGGTATACCTTATCATTGTATAGTAGATAATCAAACATAAGATATCAGTTGTTTGTCAATTTTCATTTGAAATAAGAAAACAAAATAAAATGGCGTGTTGAGTACGCACATGATAGGGTTCCGTAGTCATTTCGATTTGTAAAACAAGAGTTATTTCAAAAATTTTCACAAACCATTTTTACTACAGTGTTCGATATAATTTTCATTGAAAGTACAAATTATTAAAAGCTACATTCTCAAATTTTTTCAGATTTTTTATATCGATAGTTTAGAAAATAGAGGGGGGGGGATCACACTGATATCGACTTTGAACGCATACATTTTTTGTTGCATTTTATAAGACCTTAATGGATTTTAATATAATTTAGTCTATGAAAAGAAGGTCCAAAAAAGTTTTTTTTCAAAAATCTTATCATTTCTGTTTTTAGGTTATCATTGGAATAAAATTTATAAAAACAGACAGCCAAACGCAGACCGATGGACGGACCGAGCGAAATTATAAGGGTTCCTAGTTTTCTACGGAACTCTAAACATGACTATTGATTGGTATTATAAAGAAGCTTATAAAAGTAAGCTAACAAGCATTTTAAAATGTGATATCAAACCTATATGACAGAACCATTGAAATATAATATCATGAAGTGTTTATCAAGTTTCTCGCCTAGTGGCGATATTATGAAAATTATATCGTACGGTCAAAGTCACAAACTTTGTTAAAATAAGTTGAAGATCGCTGATCTTAATTCTAAAATAAATCCATAGATAATATATTATCTGTATAGATCTACTTCTACATCCAGTCGGGGCTGATGTACTCGAAGACCTCAGTGTTCTGATGCTATATGCAATCAGACTAATATTATTATAAATGTTAGGTTTTGATAGAGAAAGAAATATTAGAAAATAATGGATTTTTACACACAGAAAAGTAGATGTATTTAAGGGGGCAGACCCAGTTGGGACTTCCAAAAAAGCTCTTTTTTAGGATTTTTTTTTGGCCACGCATTAAAATAATTAGTAACAAATGTTTTTCCACATAAAAGATATGTATGAAAGAATAGAAAAATATAGAAAATATTATAATTTTTTATGGCAAAATATTAAAAAATAAGTGGGATACAGCAAATGCTGCTCGTCACTAGATCTTCTGAAATAAAAAAAAAACAAATGGGATCATTAGCTAATGACATAATGCTCCGGATGGACGAAGGGATTTGAAAAATTTTGAATTTTCACAAAATGGCGGATGTTAAAAGTCAAAGTTCTTTATTCGACTAAAATTTCACTTGCATTTTCGGCTATAAAAAAAAAACGTCCAAAAAAAATCCTTCGTCCATCCGGAGGACAATTATGTATAGAATAAGTGAGAAAAATTTCAAACCGATCGGCAAAGCCGTTCTCAAGTTACAGTGATTACCGACTTCGAAAACATGGTTTCCAGAAAAACGCGTTTAAAGTTTTGAGTACGATTTACATACAGATGATAAATTTATTTTGGAACTTACACTGAATCATCTATTCGAGGACATTTGTCTGAAGTTTTCAGAGAATAGGTACCTACTTTTGAAATATTTTACTTTGAGAAAATGCAAAAAAATGGATTTTTTCAAAATTCTAATTGGATCTGCCCCCTTAAATAAGATATTACGGATGTGAGTAATAAAGCTATGATATTTAATTAGATATTTATAATTAATAGGTCTAGTGCGAGTTCAAGGTGTTAACTAAATACGTCATCGGATATGTTAGTACATTATTTTAATCTTGAAAGCAAGTATTTTGCTTCTCATAATTCCTGCAGGCTAAGTCTGCGACAAATACAAAATGAATATATGAATCTTCTTTACAAATAAAAAACCCTATCCTATAAATATGTTAATACAAATCATTCTTATCTTATTAACTACAGTTGCAAAACATACCGTTTACAGTAAATTAATATCGAACACCATATGTGTATTTAATTCATATCTTCAGCAGTAGTCACAGTTGTGAACAAGATGTCAAAAAACAACGTGTTCTGATATGTTGTGCAAGTATAAACAGATATATTGCTGCGTGATGGTTCAATGAGTTATTGCTACCGACTAACTATCATAAATCCTGTATCTTATCCGCATTCTAAACGCCTATCTGTACCTCTGCATTAACCCCCTCCCCCACAACCTCAGGTGCATGCATCTATGTGCGGACTTGATGAAGAGCATAGATTACAACGCCAAGAAAATGTATATAAATGTACCTATATGCATGCGTGTACAGTGCTTATATAATTCGATTAGTTTTATACTAACTAACGTTTTTAAAAAAAAATTAACTATAAAAAATATGTATAATTTAATAATTAATTTAAATCATTTTGTACTATATACTTTTCTTCAGCTGATAAAAAGTTTATGTGAAACTTCTCAAAACCGATGAGCTATAGTTATGATATAATTTAGAAACATAAATGTTTCCATCAAATATTGATAGTATACGGGAAGAGTCGTGTGGAGAAGTAGTCGATTTAAGAAATTTCACTGTGCTTATTTCTAATTTTGTTCTCTAAAATAAGTCGATGATTCTTGATTGTTTTATTTTGTTCTTGCGACAAAACTTTGGTCTTGGAAAAATATATAACAAAAAAAACATAACTATACAATCAAATTCATACTTGTATAGGGTTGAATAAAGCAAAGAAAATTATCGTTGGTCATAGTTTGAAAATCAATTATGAACTAATCGTGATATGAATTGAGCATATTGAAATAAACAATAATTTCAGGAAAACGATATACGTGGGAATTTATTTATAAGAAACTAATTGATACCCGCGGCTTCGCTCGCGTGGGATTTGGAAACTCCCACCCTTGTGGTATTTTCTCACCAGATCGAATAATACTAATACGTGACAGGGAGTGAAATATAAAATTTTTCTTTTGTTTTGCTTTTTATTCATTATATAAAACCGTAAATATATTGGCTCCTATGCGAGATAGGGGTTGTATTTCCCCCTTAAACCCCCACCCCTGTGGTATTATTGAAAAATTACAAAAACCCACCCTCTGTCATTAGAGTTTAAATGTTGAAATTTTTATTTTTATTGAAGACTATTTTTTCCGAATTCACCATTACAACTTAGCAAGCTATGTAGATAAACATATCGAAAATCCCATCACTTCTCCCTCCCACGCTATACGGGGTTGAATAAAAAAAAAATGACACCCCTTGCAACCCGTCAGGAGTTGAATTTTGGGAAATGATGAAATACGTGTTTCATTATTTCTATTTATATTTTAAGTTTCAAGTAAATTCATCAAAAAAATATTTTTCCAATACAAACTTTTTCACCCCCTTTTTCGAAAAACTCATGAATCAGTCAGTCAGTCTGGACATATTTATTATATGTACATATTATATAAATAGATTATTTCGATATAACGCGGACACGACAATCGATGATTTGAGGAACGATCGATCGAGATTACACTGTATTATTTATTTCAGTATTTTTTTAAGATAGGACTTACGTAATATATTTTCTGAAGATCGAAATGTGACAATATTGTTAATAACGTTACTGCGATAGCAGACGAATATTAATATTCTGCAATATTGAAAATACCAATAACACTAAACTGTCTTTATATTCAATACACAAACAAAAAACACATCAAGTGCACGTTGTTACCCTTCCATTAAATGCGGTCCTGACGTAAAGCGGGCAAGTCCTGATGGCCCAGTATATCATTTTCGTGACACATTGAAACAATAACTCAGCTGCTTTACTACCGAAATAGACAAGGCATTGCGGCCCTCCCCGTTAGCTCAGCGACTATTTATGTTCTTCTACCCGCTTGTCTGACGTTGTCCTTCCTCCATTATAACCATACCACCCCCTCCCAACATCAACCCCCTCACTACATTAATGTCCTTGCTAACTCGCTGCACTGATATTAAAAAAATGAAATGAACATATTTTTAACCCGCATACAACGATTTTGTTAGCATGTACGTGTAGAAGTTATTATCATTTCTGAAATAATCTAGATGAAATTTAAGTGAATAATGTTTTGACACATTCTTAAGGATCAATATAGAATAATAATATCTACATTCTTATTGTATGGTCATGTTAAGTCATGTAGGTACATTACGTAAATTGAAATATCAAATATCGCCCAATAGTTTGAAATAGAAACATAGTATTTAGTAAGTCAGTAAGAATTAACCATAGTCACTAAATATTGAATGCTATACAAAAAATTATAATTTTTCAAAATTATTAATTAGAATACATGTAGATAATTATGTATAAATGTTAATTTTCTGTTAAAAAAATTATCTTTGCTTTTAGTAAATCTAATTCCAAACGAATTCTAAAGAACCAGAAAAAAGCATCCCATACAAACAACATTCAAGTATTTATCCATTTCCTTACCCACATACACACGCATTCAATTCAGAGGCGTATATTTGGGGTCGTTACAATACATGTAATATGTGCATCAGAAATACATATTTTATCTAAAAGATACTATATTTCATTGTTCGGTTATTAGACTTATAGCATTTATGATCACTTAATTATGGTTTCAGCACTTTTTAATGATAAGAATTACAATAAAACATATTGCAATATTTGCAAATCGAGGTGAAAACAATATTTTCTATTAATTGAGATGTTATTACCAATAATAATAATAATAATAAATAGTACATTATGTAAGCGTAAAATTTCGCCTCAAATCCAAAGCAAAGGAATACATTTATGTAAGCAGAGATGTTATACATACTATTCATATACCAAATACTATTTTTTTTTTTATATCTTTTACACAAAGTTCATGTTAATGCTGTATTTTATGGGAAAAATAGCATGTTGCAAGTCAATCAAAAAACAAATGAATCTCTCACCATTACAAATGCATTTATATTTGGTCGAGTTTGAAACATAATTCAAAATGAAAAAATCCAATGCAATAATTTTCTTTGAAAAAAAAAACAACAAAAAGATCAAAAATAGGACACTGTTAAAAAAAACCTTGGGCACCAAGAAGTTAAATTCGGCACTGGTTACGCCAATTTAAAATAGCACTCTTTTTTTAAACATAATGCCGTGTTTAGACCAGAAATACAAAATATGTGTCTTAAAAACACTGTGTTGTCTTTTGTATTTTTTTCTAAACATGGCATAATATTCATCTCTACTATTCTCTACCGTACGCCACTGATAAACACATACACAATATGTATTCGTATATCGATGCCGAATCCAAGAGAGAACAGAGAGTATCGAGGAACTGCAAATCACAGCTTCGCATTAAACTGAAATGATCCTCTCTAAATTCAGACGATGTTTTGTGAGTGGATGTAATACCGCCTAAACCAAAGCTATTTCACTAGATGCCCATCAATCAGTGGTGCCGTAGGTGCAACACCGCCGATACTGTACTGCTGATCATACAAATTACCTCATTTTCTGTTCAGCAACAACACGCCGGCCGACCAAATTACTGCTAGGATTCTTACATTTTTATACAAATTGTATCGTATTCTATTATGTCTACGTGCTTTCTAAATAATTTATAATTTGTTTATTCAGGTAATATCTTTTGGAATTGTATAAAACTGAATTCAAAGTTGCTAGTACTATTTTACAGTAAAAAATGCAACGGAATTTTTATCTGTTAGTATACTTTTATAAATTATTATCAAACTTAATATAAAATAAAAAATGTAAAGCATTTTTTGATTGTTAAACATTATAGGTAGGTATCAATAAATATATAATATTTATGTCCGGTATTATAAAGGAGCTAGCAAAATTTGCTAGCTAGCAAGCGCTTTCAAATGGGGTATTAATTCTGTACTAGTATCTATGATTAGCTATGGAATTTAAAGCAGTGACACTTCAACCAATTGTAACACAGTTGGCATTTTTCACCGTACAAAATAATTTTCATAATATCACCACTGTTTTAATACCGTTGGTATTTACCTACAACGCGTGCGCGAAACTTGTCTTGCTCTTCAACAAACTCCAAAACAACTGTCATATAAGTTTGATATCTCATTTGAAAGTGCTTGCTAGCTAGCAAATTTGCTAGCTCCTTTATAATACCGGACATTATTATAATAAGTGAAGTAACTGATATTATTAAAGACAATATAATTCGACTTTACATTAAAAACGATAAATTAAGCTATAGTATTCGTGTATACAGAGCATGCATTACGAAATACATAAAAATAAATCACTCATTGTTTGCTAACAGCAACAAAAGATTGTAGATTTATTTTATTAATAAAAAAATCATTTACTCCACCTTCTGTATTTATTTCAGTTTGTTCAAAATAACCATCACCGATTTTCATATAACATATACATAACATATTATTACCAGTAGTTTTGTCCGTTAAATCCAAAATTCGTTAGATCGGAGTTCGTTAAATAATGGGTTGAATGAACATACATATGTAATAATTAATAATAATATTTATTCTAAAATTTACTCTAAAGAGAGTGTAGATATGTCACAACATATAGGTATACATTATTATACATACGTGATAATGTCTTAAATCTTTAATTTTATCATACAAATTTTAGGGCGAAATTAAAAACGATACGAATTTGGTACAAATTAACTGCGTCTGGTGGATTTCTGAACTCGAATCCACATCAGTTGTAAGTTCTTGTAATATTACTAATAACTACACTACACAGAAACGAGACCAGCTTAAATTTTGACAAGACGGGTATTTCAACATGATTCTAGGTTCACTGATGACTGAAATATATAATACAAATATTTATTTAATAATTATTTAATTATAATAAATGTAAGATTTATTCATATATAAATTAAAATAAAAATTCGCATGAGAGTCGCGGTCTCGGTCAGTTGTAAATCTGACAATGAGACAAAACTTACCAAAACCGTCTCATTTCGTGTGAAGTCCTAGCTGCTAACCAGAAAACGAAAAAATACTTTTGTAAAGCTAGCCTTAACCCAAGGTATATAAAGACAAGGTAGTCTCAAGATCTCTTTGACCAATCAGCGTTGGCGCGGGAATTGACGTCACCTGGGGGATCTATTCAAATGTCATACATTTTTAATAAAATATTAATTACAAAAAATTCCTTTATTTATTCTTGTTTTCGTATTTTTTGATATTTTAACAACACATACAATCAAATAAGTACAAATTCGACATAGCAAAATCATAAAGTGCTGTCAGAATCATATAACGTATTGCCAACTTAAGAATAGTAAAAATGATGCTTCCCGAATTGACTAAATTGTCTTTGACAGCTTTTTTATGATTATGCAATGTCGAATTTGTACTTATTTGATTGTATGTGTTGTTAAAATATCAAAAAATACGAAAACAAGAATAAATAAAAGATTTTTGTGTAATTAATATTCTATTAAAAATTTATGACATTTGAATAGATCCCCCAGGTGACGTCAATTCCCGCGCCAACGTTGATTGGTCAAGGAATTGTTGAGACTACCTTGTCTTTATATACCTTGTTCTTAACCGGCATATTATGTAATAATATATTCAATAGTCATTGATTTTCTAATATAAAAATCAATAAATACAACTAATTAAGAATGATAAAACGTAAATATTAATGACTAATATGACTATAATAGAGAAATGTAAAATATATGTATTAATAAACAAATATATTTAAATAGTTTAAATCAGATATACAATGTATATCTTATACATTATATGCTTACATATATGCGTATTAGATAAACATACATTTGTTTTACATATAAAATATAGGTACGTCGTATAATATCTACCTGGATGAAAACTTTATAACATTATAAAAACAATATCGGTAGTATATATTTCATACTCATAATTTCTAATAATTTATATTTCATCCCATCGTATTAATTGAAAACTAAAGAATTTGAATCCAGAATCAGTGGGAGGGAATATCAGTATGACATTTTCTAACATAGAATGATATACAGTCTAAAAACATTTTGTCCGACATTAACATATGACAGTGATCGTTATTTACGATTGTCAACAACAAAGAAGTTTTATTTTGAAGGTTTAAATATTCCGGAACCACAAAGTATTTTGATGAATGTGACATGAGCAGCTGTGAATTAACTATTTCTTTAATCTTTGAAAGATAGCTGATACTGGTCGCACATTATGAACAATTACATCAGTATACCTATATACCTTTGGTATTGATTGATATTTTTCAAATAGATATCTAAAACATTACAATTTGTATTATTAAAATAACATTTAATATTTCTATATTGTTGTAGGTAAAAAAGTATATTTTATTTGTCAAATCAATATTAAAAAATGTGTATACCACATAATTAACGGAGCTACATACAACTTTGTTATTTTAAATCGAACACTGTTGAAAAATAAATCAGTTATTTGATTTTTCTGTTTCCGTCATTTCTGAGAAATCGTCAGATAAGAAAATTTTCACGTACGCACACACATGCGCATGAAAAGATTCATTAATGAAATGTCGGTAAGTTTTCAATTTCAATTTAAACAAGCTTGGGGTGGGGTGAGACCCTTTAGGTCCACACAATCAACTTCTCAACACATTATGATTATAAATACTTGAATACTGATTATTTATTATATTTCATTATTTGTATTGTAGAATATTTATACTAAGTTTCAAGTAAATCCGACCAAAAAAAAAACTTAACACCCCTTTTTACCCCTTTAGGGGTTGAATTTAGAAAAATTCTTTGTTTCAGATCATAATCACGTCAAGACGCTTCGATTGGCACCCCAACGAAGTCAATAGCATTTTTTATTTACGAGATTTCGTGAACGTAAAAATAAAACGCACATACGTACGTACGTACGTACATATATACACACACACACACACACACACACATCTTTCTGAAAATAGAGTAAATATACTAGAGTGATCTTGAAGCATACAAATATGTTGTAATTTTTGATTTTGATTTTCGGACCGATTAAAATAACTTCCAGTTGGGAAGTTAAAATTACACGAAAACATATAAGGTACTGTCACCACTTTGGGCCCCTGTAAGAGAAAGATACACAGTTTTTTCAAATTGAAAAGTTTTGTTTGTAATTCTCATGAACTCATATTACTAATAAAATAACTATTTCTTTATTAAATCAATTTAATTACCAAAGTCCGCAAATATAGTTTGCTTTTTAAATTAAAGCCTTTTATTTTGTTTATGTTTTCAGTAATGTAAAACCAGTAAAAATTAATTAATTATTAATACTTCTACACAAACGTTATAAAATAAAGAACCGTAAAATTTGAAACAATGTAAAGCAGATGCTATGTTAATATAATAATTAATAAATATATTACCCTAATAATTAGTTTAAATGTCCACTATTTTGATACCCATTGGCCGATTGTAATCAAATTAAACTGTTTTAAAGGTAAATGTCTATAGATTATGATTCAGTAATGGCAGTTATCAAATATCAACAATATTTCTAATTTAGTACATTTAATTAAACAAGACTCCAACACTGGGGTACGATCCAAGACTGGTGCCATTACCTTATGTATCGTACTAAAAAAAAGTAATTTATTATAAATGTAATTCCAAACCGCAGAATTTTAGTTTTTTTACTCAATATGTATTTAACACATAATTGTATCTATATACAGAGTCAGTATTGTAATTAATTTCTTTATCAACTAACATCAACCATAAAAAATACAATTCGGTAAAATATTATAATGCTAAAATTATCTACAAAGCTATAGATAACTACCGATAAAATCACTTATTTTTTATTGGCGACAACAAAAACCTGTAGATTGAAAATATTTATTACTACAAAAAACTGTAATTCTTTTCTGACATACCGTTCGGCTACTTTATTTGATAATTTCTAACTTATTTATCATAAGGTATTTTAATAGAGATTATATTATCACTGTAAAGATTTAAAAGTATTATTCCATACGAAATAATTGTATTTAACAAATCGTTTTGACCTATCTGGTTTAGTCCCACAATTCCATTGGCTATATAGTCCCCACATTTTCTAGTACATATTTGGAAGAATTAATCTATTGAACTCTAATTTGTAATCATTAAACCGGTTATATTTTATCAAACACATCCACATATATTTTTGAATCATACAAATCGACAGGGTCATCTTCATAAATCTATATCTAATATAAATTCAGATATTGGCTGTAATCAAGAAAAATTCGCAATTTTTTTAACGTTTATATTTTATTAAGATTTATTCAAATTCAGTAGCATTAAAAGTAGTCGTCTGGAATAGAAATTACACATGTTTAAAATATTTTATGTAAAATTTATTTTTATACAGGACCGGTAAATATATTATTAACATTAATATATCTTCATACTTTTTGTATCAACCAATCTTACTTATTTCATTAGTTAATGTGTTGAAAATTGACGCATGCATATGATTTTAATAAGAAGTTATGGCTCTCAATGTTCATTGACTTATGATTTATAATTCAAATTAACTGAGGGGAGAATCAGTCGTCGCCATACATTCGAAATATTTTTAAGCTCGTATTTTTGTTGCACAATGTCAATAAATAAAATTGCGGAGTACATATAAAGGGGTTTCGTTGTTATTGTCTTGAGGAAAAAGTGACACAGTAGGCAATTTAGGCAACTAGCAAGACCTCGAGGTAAAAGGGGGACCCGAGCAAAAAGGGAGTGGGGACGAAAAAATGGTTGTTTTATGGTAATATAAGAAGATGTGTTCGATGACTGTACTCAGTGAAAGTACTTGAAGTACAAGTACCAAGTATTTAGTGAAAGTACTTGAAAAATTAAATAATTTTTGCTATTTTAAAATGTATTTGAAGTAAATACTTCAAGTAAAATACTTCCCTTGTTAAAACCAAGTATTATGAAAAAGTACTTAAATTACTAAGTACTTTAAGTAATTTTTAAATGTAAAGTGCTTGTTCAGTATTACTTGAAATTAACAAGTAAAACGTTGAAATAGTACTTGAAGTATCAAGTAGATACTTTTTACTTTTTTTAAATGTACTTGAAGTATTGACAGCTCTGCTTGTTTTTAAATTTTTTTATAATTTTACAAAACATTTTTTTTTAAATGGGGCCCAAAACTTTTATCTTGCTTACAACCCCCAATATGCCGCTGGAAAATCTATTCACTGTATAAGAATGTTTTCTCAGAATCAAATTTAAATTACATCATTGATGAAATATGGAATGAGATAGATATACATATATATTTTATAATAAATTTATCAGGGCTTGAATGTATCCATCGCCTACTCTGTTTTCTCTGATAATTTATTACTTACATCTATATATTACTTCTGTATGATATTCTCCATTTGACTGAGACAAAATAAATCCGCGGCAATAAATTTTAAAAAGAGTGAAGCACATTTTTTTAGGAAATATTGACGCGATCGCACATCTACATCTGCGACTATAGATGTTTTCGTGTATTCATAATTTGCATTCGGTCATCTCCTGGTGAGTCGTTCAGTTTACAAATGCAAAAAAAAACAAGCAACGTGTAGCTACTATTTCAAGGCCAGTGTGATTTATTTATATTGATAATTAATAGATATAGTAGTATTTGTTGTTAGATTACAAGAATAAACATATTTTGTTAATTATATACAAACATATCAAGTGTTAAAAAAGCTATGTTTTGCCCCTTTTAAGGTTTCCATAGTGCTGATGTGGTTTTATCTTCTATAGCTTCTTTAGCAGTAGCGTAGTAAAAAAAGAAAATAATATTTTTTTTTATTACAACATTTTGTAAACAAATATTTTGTGCAAAAGAATACTTTAACCCAGTGGCGTAATGTAGGTTGCTGCCGCCCGGGGCAGATGGTAAATTTGCCGCCCCTCCCCCACTACACTATATGCTAAATATGACAATTTTACGCCTTTTTTTCGTTGTCGAATTGAGAATTTAAGTATGTCGTTTTATGTTTATATATCTTCATTAATCACAGTTTAATTTGCGAAATTTGTAATTTAATATGTTGTTTTATCAACATGTAAAAAAACATTATTCTTGACATTTTCTGTTCATTTAGTCAGGTTTCTTGTATTTGCTAAGTGATTTCATAAATTAGCAATGATATTTGTTTCAAAACTGGTCTCGAATATTGTCTGAAAGTAAAGCAGATTGTGGGAAGAGTGTTTCGCTTTACTGAAATTTATTTAACAACCTACTGTTTATTATTTATTTTATTGAAAAAATCCCCTATACTTTCAATTTTTTGCACACATTAAAACTATATTTTATTTTATTTCATTATGTCTTATTATTTTATAGATAGATCTATATATTAATACGTGAACATCGATATTTATCGTACGTTTTTTTAGTCCTTAAAAGGAGGTGAATGAAACTTATATCGTTTAAAAGGTACTGTGCCATAGATGTACACAAAAAAATCATGTGTGTATGTTGTCATTAAGACAGGTAAAATAAAGTTAACATACACTCTTGCTGTTAGTTTATTTCCCCTCGCATCGTTCAAAAGCATAGCAATACTCCTAGCGCCATCAAGTGGCAAAAATAAATATTTTTGGATTTTTGCCAAACGTAGAGAATAGGTACCAAATCAATTCGCGTTCAATTGTTTTTATTTAGACATTTTTATTGTAAACAATATAAATAATAGAAAATGAAGTGTTTCGAATTTTTAATTTATTAATTTTAAATTACTGTTACGATTTCGCTTTTTTGTCTAAAAGTAAACGGAAAATATATCTGTGTTATCTATTGTTGTTTTGAGAGATCTATATATTAATAGATGAATATCGAAAATTGTCGTACCTTTTTTTTGTATTTATTATAAAAGGAGGGGAATGGTTAGGTTATGCTTGGTCAGGTACTATGCCATAGATGTGCACACACAAAAATCATGCGTGTATGTTGCCGTTAATTTCGACCATAGGTGACACTAGTATATTTAACTACAGCACAGATCGTTAGTGTTTGATATTATTCAGATATTCTTCAGACACTATAATTTTGTATAAATTATTAATTGATTCCTTGAAGCCTTAGTACGGCAGCACAGGATATTTGATTATGCAATGTTGGTTCACCTGGATGTTAAGGTTGAATTTTTGGTACCTTTTTTGAAAATTTGTGCTATCAAAAGTTTTTAAAAATATCTTAAGTAAAAATTAATTTTTTTAACCGGCCAATTTTTTCTTGTTTTTTTTTTTTATCAATTGTCTATTCATTTCATACTTTTGCATTTGTTATCAAATGTATTATAAAATAATAGGTTCAAACGTGGAAAATAATTATTTTGAATCCCCGGCCTGTAATCTATATACCTACATCGAAAAAAAAAACAGGTAGTCGCGATGCAAAAAAATAAACTGTGATATGGCCAATTATTTGTATATTAAATTACATACAATAAAAAGTACTAACTGATTGCACTGTACAACTTTAAAAATATTTATTTAAAATTTTGCAATTAGAATAAAAATACGTGTATTTTCTAGGGCTATATACACGCCTATACGATAATTATCTTGAATTCGCATCGAGACCGAGACGGTATGAATTTTATTTATAAATCTCGTCGAAACTTCCGCAGCTTTTTCCGTATTAGCATGAACTAGTATCGCCTATGGTCGAAATTACACCAATATTTTAACGGCAACATACATACATGATTTTTTTGTGCACATCTATGGCACAATACCTAACTTAACCTAACCTTAACAAAAAAAAATCCAAATAAAAACACTGCAATAGAACACGAATTGAAATCTCTATACGCATTCTCTACGTTTGACAGAAACCCAAAACTATTTATTTTTCCTGCTTGGTGGCGCTAGAAGTATTGCTATACTGTTGAACGATGCGAAGGAAAATAAACAAACAGCGAGAAGAGAAATTATATGTTAACTTTATTTTATCTACCTTAACGTCAACATAAACACTTAGTTTTTTGTGCATGATATAAGTTTCTTTCACCTCCTTTTATAATAAATACTAAAAAAAATGTACAACAATTTTTGATGTTCACGTATTAATTATAGATTAAAAGGACAAACTAATCAAATTATATGCGAGATCGAGTAACAAACGAACAGACGAGCAGACTTTCTCGATATCAGAGATTTTATAATTATTGAAATTCATTATAAAATCTTCCAATACATTCAAACTTTGAGAAATATAATACAGGTAAACGTCGTTTTGCGCCGGTTCGATTTACGCCGATTCACAATTACGCCGATTGGTGCCGGCGTGGGATTCCCCGGTTCGGCCGACACCAGATGACAGTAGGCGCCGCGATTTTAATAGCAGACACACTTTTACACGTTGTTTTATTCTATTACCGTGTACGCGAGCAGCTTATTGTGTATGTGAAATTGTTTACAAGTTAGTTTTCGTTTTGTTTTTAAGAAAAATAAAAAATTATAAAATTATATCGTGCATTATATTTGTGTTCATTTTACGCCGATTTTTTTTACGCCGGTGTCTCTCGGAACGGAACCCCGGCGTAAAACGACGTTTAACTGTATATTTATATTTTATAATCAATGATACCAATTAATCGTCATTAGTGTATAACTAAATACGTATGAAGTCAATGATCCCATATCGTGTGACAAACAGTACCCAACGTGAGTTCATGTAGACATTTACATTCCACACCAGTTTTAAATATGTCACAGTACACTATCTGCACATAACTTGCACCAGTACATCCACGGTGCATCGTAATTGTACCACCCGTCATCCGTTTACCACTTTATTGGTGAATAAATTTTGATCATTATTATTATTAAGTATACTTTATTTCGCGACACAACTCACCAAGCACTCTTAGCTTTATCGGGAAACACGATAAAAATCCCTTATATAAATGACATTCGATCCAGAAATGTAAATTTTCACAATGTGGCACATTTGCACATACCTGACTAGAAAACATAAAGTGTTTTATTATTTTATTTTATAAATTTTAACTAATATAAGTAAGTAAATTCAATTGGTATTTTCATTTTTAATCTTTTATGAAATCCGAAACGATTAGTAAGGCATTTCTCACCGAGATGATAGAGAAATACAATATTAACATTATTTGTAAGTTTCGTCGAGAATGTCAGTACCTATATGAAATTGTCAATAATTAGTCGTTCAACATTTTCTTAAGTTAATATATAGATATAAGTTACAATGCAAACAAAATTTACCATTTTGTTTCAATTCAAATAATTCTTTGAATGTATAAAATAAAATAAAATTTTGATGAAAAATAAATTAGAATTTACACGAGACCTAGAATTTTATTAGTCTTGGCAGCATGAACGAGACGAAGCCAGCATTCAATTTTCATGAGACGACACCTACCTATAGTCTGTTTCATTTAAGATTGCAGTGGTGAGCGAGAATTAGACGGTACGATCTAGCGACTAGCCCACATAATAAATATAGTAAGAAGCGATACTCCACGTTAAAAAACTGGCAATAGTTTTAACATACACTCTAAAATTTGTAAGCAATAAAACTCACCTTTTTATTATGAATATTAGTTTTCTAATGTCGATAATATGATCATATATTAACAACTAGTAGATTAATTTATGATATAATACATCTTTTTAGAATAACTAATATGAACATTTGAATTTAACTGCATTTATTAGAAACATAAATTAGTAGATGTATTGCGTCAGTGAAAATTGTATTATTGTGAATCTACCTGGCGATTGGCCCAATCAGTAGCCCGTATTACCACTGCAATCTTAAATGAAACAGATTACCTATAGTCAGTAGGGTAGAGTGAAATTTTTTTTTTCGAATCTTCGAAATGCTACTCGTATATGCGCAAAATTTGCATTTGTATATCCTTAAAACACCTACCAAAGGAATTTTTAATTGAATATCATTCTGAGGTTCCTAAATGACTCTCTTTATTAGAAAAAAACATAAATTTTTGGGCATTATTTCTCGGTAACTTAAATGCGCTATAGTTTAAAAGATAAATGCAGCACCTTTAAAATGATATATAACAGTTATACATTTAAAAATGCCCTCAAAATAAAATTATTTTTATAAAAAAAAAAAAAAAATAAGCATAATTAAAAAAAAGGTTAACTAAAAATTTACAGTTTCAAATTATTGCGTATTCAAATATTTTCCCCCATTACCGAGATATAATACCTTGAATTCTATTAATTTAAAAGGAAGAAATATAATATTTTATGGATGTATCAGATTTTATAAATTAATTAATATAAACGTTCATAAAAACGAATACAACGCGGGCGAAATCGCAAGGTCGCTAATCTTTTATAAAGTATGTATAAATAAAGAACAAATAAATACATAACATACATATATTTTACTTCTACTAGAATTAAAATAAAATACACTGATTGATAATTTAATCATAACGCCAATTAACTAATATCAGATTTAAGTAATTATAACAAATGTAAATACAACTCTGTGAAAACATGATATAATTTTTATTTTATTTCTGTCGATTTTAAACTGAAGTAACATGAGGGTTATACTCATATATTTTATACAAAATTATTACCCTGTTTAAAAAGTGTGTGCACTTTATATTAACATACAAATGTTCCTATAGATATACGACATGATAATTTTAAATCAATATATAAGCATTCAAATGTCTTTAAATGAGTACATTTTCGTTATTTATTCACGGATTAAAGAAACGAATACGAATTGTAATTTAGTATTAAAAAAATAAACATTTTTTAAAATATTAGTTTTCAGAAATAAAATGCATATCTTACTAGTAATTATTATTTTTGTATTTTTTTAGATTTACTGTTTTATACTTGAAAACTTGATATGTTTTATACTTACAATTAGAAAAAAAGATAAGATATTAGTTGTTCAAAAACTTAATCTACTATGTCTTCAATGCCGGATTAACCACGTAGCAGGAGTAGCAAATGCTACGGACCCTGCGGTTTTTCGGAAAAATATCTCTTATTAAATACACCATCTATCGTCCAATGGTTGATACGGTGCAGTAATTAATAATTTTATTTTAGGGTTTCCAATCTCGATTTGATTTAATCGAAAAATCGATTTTTATAGCTCTTTGATCTTTTGAATTGATTTTTCTAAATTTGCTCATATTAAACGCCCCGGGTGACACCCAACTCATTTGTTAATAAAATAAAGCCTTTTTACCTCTTTTTTTGGTTATTTCAAGCTTCCAAGGGGTAAAATATCTAATAAATTGAATCAATTGACTTTTTTTATCATTGTCAAGTCTATAGGGGGTGGTATCCGTACAATTTATTTAAAAAAAAATAGAGCACTGATGTTTTTTCTGTCGTAAAAAATTCACAGAGAGTGACACTCGCCTAATGCATAGTAAATAAATAATATTTACTTTTTTCGGGGGAGAGGGACACAATCGATTTCCGCCCAGAGTCACCCCCCCCCCCTCCTAGCGACGCCACTGCCCTCTATAAAACTTTTGCTACAGGCCCCGCGGTGACTTAATCCGGCACTGTATGTCTTATATCTTAGAACATTAAATATTATTTTTAATATTCTGTTGTCTATATACTATCAAACTAATTAATACATTAATGCTACAATTTGTTAGCAAGAATATGCTTATTTTTGGAAGATAAAAGTGTACCTAAGCTAGCGGATTTGTTTTATCTGCTAATAATATAATTGCTACAATTTTATAAGTACAAAATACATGTTTGTACGTAATAGGTTTTGGCCACGTTTTCGCGTCTTTTTGCCTGTATGTGTCCGTCTATTTGTAGGAATGTCTTATTATTAGAGATTGGAAAAATAGTTGTTATTTTCAATGAAATAGTTACTAGTTGAATTTTTTTTCGGAATATAGTTGGTAAATAGTTTTTTTACGATTTAATAATAATTCGTGCAAACGAAGCAGTAAAAAGTGTCGCAAATAGTTTTAAAATAGTTGGAAAGGTAGTTGCAAATAGTTGATTTCAAATTGTGTTCAATCAAACCAGTTTTCTGAAAACGGTGGAGATATGTAACAAAAATTACAATAAATGCATTTTTCACAATAGTTGAAAAACTATTTTTCCAATCTCTACTTATTATATACCTATTAAGATGAAATTTGGTTATGTTGTTATCAGAGTGCCCCCACTCCACCCTCTAATTTCTAAGCTATCGATGCAAAAAATCTAAAAAAATCCAGTACTTTCAATGAAAATTATAACGAACACTGTAGAAATTTTTTGGATCCTCTCCCATAGACTGAAAGTATACTCAATTTTTTTTTACTTACTCTATTGAGTGGGATGTCTTTAGATAGGTTTCTTAAAATCAACAAAAAATACTCTAGGACGTTTTGATTTTAACCCTTCAGTCACAATATAGTACATGCCTTTTTATGTCGTTATCAAAGCGTCCCCTCCTCTAATTCCTAAACTATCAATGAGAACAATCTGAAAAAAATCCGAAATATAACTTTTAATTAGTACTTTCAATAAAACTATTGTAACAAATAATGCTAACCGTAAAAGATAATAAATTTTATTACCAATTTTATGCAACTAAATGCCACAAGTTACATGTGAAATACAAAAAACAGTATTATTAATCAAAAAACGTCACTAGTAGAGTAACAATAATATTTAATAAAATAACACACCCATTAATAGAATAAAAATAAGAAAAAAAAAACAATTGATACTAGGACTAATTAACTGCACCGAAAACACTATTTACAGCGCACAAATCTAACAATTTAACACCACAATCACTATCACGACGATGTGTGAGGAATAGGTGAATACAGGATCCTCCCTTTTCGTCGCTTCTTCAATAATGAGTGATGAGACTGTAATAGTTACTGATTGACTATCGTCGGTGCACTGCCTCGGCTCTCGATGCCACAAGTTTTAGAAATTACGAATGATAAATCTCTACTTGCATAACCCAGAGCAATAATACCATCAAGTTACAGCGTAACAAGTACATTAAATAAATTTATTAATTTATTTGAATGCCTATGGAGAAGAACTGTTACATCCTCCCCCCCTAGACTGGAAGCTCTGGGTTCCTGGGATAATATTCGCGCAATTGGTCTATGTGGGCACGCGATCGTCCACCCTCTTCATTTAACGGTTCTAGCAACACGTTTCCCGTGTTTACGAACTCGACGATTCGCATGGGTGGAGACCATCTCCAGCGGAATTTAGAGCCTTCTGTGTTCCCAGGTGTAGGATATACCTTTTTCATAACTAACTGCCCCACCACAAATGGATTCTGGCGGCGACCCCTATTGTAGAGGCGTTCCATGTGGTTGCGGGCTTTAGTTATGGCCTCTCTCACCTCTTCCTGGGTAGGTCTAGTATCTTGACTGGTGATTTGGTTGAGATTCCATTTGTTCAACAACGCTTGTGGCAGTTCTCGACCTAGAAACAGCATAGCGGGGGAGTGCTTGGTAGTCTCGCTCTGCGCAGAATTATGGGACAACGCGACGTAGGGTACCTTAATATCCCACTGCCTATAACTATTTCCTAGTTGATTTAGTAAAATAGTTAAGGTAGCCTTCATGTCCCTGTGCACTCTCTCAACTTGATTTCCCTGCGGTCTATATGACGAAGTAGTCACGTGTTTAATACCCCATGCTACACACATCTGCTTGAATCTTTGGGATATAAAACACTTTGCGTTGTCGGTAACTACAACTTCAGGTGGACCATATCTGGACCACACGCTAGGAATCAATTTCCCGACAGTCGCTTCTGCAGTAGCTCTACGAAGTGGAATCAATTCTACCCACTTAGTGTACGCATCCACCAAGGTGAGAACATAGCAATTTCCTCCACTAGATCTTGTTAGCGGTCCGACATGATCGATGTACACTCTCTGCCAAGGCCGTTGGGGAGACTCCGAGTGCATTAACCCAGCTGGAGCTTGATTTAGAGGTTTAGCTCTTTGACACTCTACGCAGGAGCGAACGTATGCACTCACCTCTTTGAAGAGACCTGGCCACCAAAAGGTCTTGGCGATTCGTCGGTAGGTTTTTGTTACTCCTTGGTGTCCAGAAGTTTCCGCATCGTGGAAGTAAAAGAGTATCATGCGATGTAGATTTGGCGGAACAACGGCTCTCTTAAGTCGATGTTTCCCAACAGTTCGCATCAACAACCCCTGTCCTTTAACGTACCCTTTCACATCTTCGCCGGCGTTGAGTCGGTCTAAGATGAGGCGTGTCTCTGGACAGGTGCGCTGATGCTCCCTGAGGTTCATAAAGGACTCGGGGACCGTTTGCAAGAAGTTGCATTCCTCTGTCTGCGTTGTCTCTTCAGGGTACGGGAGCCGACTAAGACAATCTGCCACTGGGTTGTTACATCCGCGGATATGTTCTACGGTGAATTGGTATCGTGATAGCTTGAGGACCCACCTTCCAATTTTGCCCAGCTGTTTTGGGTGCTGAAACATCCAGGTAATCGCAGAGTTGTCCGTTTGTAGAGTGAAGGGTTGAATCTCTAAATAAGCTGAAAACTTTTCTATGGCCCACACCGCAGCCAGAGCTTCCTTTTCATAAGTCGGGTAGTTTGTTTCAGCCTTATTCAACTTGCGACTAGCGTATTGAATTGGTCGCAACTCTTCATTCACCTTTTGCAATAATACGGCTCCGAGGGCAACATCGGATGCATCCGTTTGTAGCACAAATGGCTTATTGAAGTCTGGATATGCCAGGACTGATGGACTCATCAATAATACCTTCAGCTTTTTCACGGCCTCGATTTCTGTGGTACCCATTGTAAATCGCACATGTTTCTTCTTTAGCGCATGTAGAGGAGCGGCGATTTTGGCGTACTCTGGGATGAAACGCGAAAAATACCCTACCATGCCAAGGAAGCGTTCTACTTGTTTCAGCGTTCTAGGTACAGGATACTCGCGAATCACATCTGCCTTCGTAGGATCTATATGAATTCCTTCGCTAGACAAGACGTGTCCTAGGAACCGAATCCTGCTCTTACACAGCTTGATCTTCTGCGGGTTTACGGTAAATCCTACCCCTCGAAGCCTTATAAAGACTTCTCGCAAATGCTGCAGGTGTGCAGAGATGTTTTCACTATAGACCAAGATGTCATCAAAATAAGGATAGACGTACTTGTAGCGTAGATCCGAAAAGATTGAAAAGATGATCCTATTCAATGCCTGCGGTGAAACACATAGTCCGAACGGCGTGAACTTAAACTGGTAAGAGCCGTTTGGTACCAGAAAGGTGGTGTATCCTTTCGATTCTTCGCTTAAAGGTATCTGATAGAATGCAGAATTAAGATCAATCACGGAAAATATCGATGCACCCTTGATTGTTTGAAAAACCGAGTCAACACATGGCGTCGGGAACGAGTCGTAGATTATCTTCTTGTTAAGTTCCCTATAATCTACACACAGCCTTCTGCTACCGTCTTTTTTAGGAATTAAAAATGCGGGAGCGCCGTATGGTGATTTGGATGGTTCGATCACCCCTTTTTCAAGAAGACTTTTTATGTGACCGTTCATCTCTTCGGCCTTTGGCGGGGTCAATGGATAGGGTGGCCTTCTCACTGGTACTTGGTCTTTCAGCAGTATTTGATAAGTGTAGTCAGTCGTACATCCTATATTTATCGAAACGACATCTTTGAATTCATGTAGCAGTGTATTCAGTTCATGTTGCTCTTTGACGTTCAATTGATGATCTTCCTCCGGATAAGAAGACAAACACGCGTGAGTCATCATTAATTCTTCTGATATCAGTGGTATCTGTACATTATGGTTGAACAAGAACGACATCGTTTGGTTTTTCAAATTCAAAGTTGCTTGAGCTGAGTATAGGAAATCCACTCCCAAAATCATTTCTGAAGCTAAACGCGACGCCACAAGGAAGGTTCTTGTCCAGTAGTACTTCCCAATATTCATCTTCAGATTGACCTTTTCATGAATATTGATTAAAGTCCCATCCGCTATTCGAGTAGAAATGTGACAGGTTTGCGTCTTGAACTTCTTAAGCTTGGAAAGTGTACCGGCAGCAATAAATGACGTGGTAGAACCAGTATCGACCAAGGCAGTTATTTTTATTTTATTGACGTGGACGTAAAGGAATGGAGGGCGATAACGGTGGGCGCTTATCTCCCTCGAACTATTTAGTTTTTTGAAGACGACGCTTGCACCGCCTTCGTAGCCAAACATTTTCTATCTGCACTGGTAGATTGTCGCAGATTAGATGAAGTTGAGTTATCGGTATGGGTGGCTGCATACATTATTTTTCGTCGCTTTGCTGCTTGCACTTGTTGTCCTAGTGCATGCAGTTCATTGAAGTTGCCGGGTGGTTGATGAAATCGCATTAAGCTAAAGGTTTCATCGTTAACGTGGTTAAAAATAATGCTGCATAAACTAATTTCAGATATATTTAATTGAAGTGCCTTTTCTTTTTGAATAACGTCGTACGTGAACTCTCTGAAATCTTCGTCTTGACGTTGCCATCGATAAATGAATTCCGATTTCAAAGCTTCGATATCTAACTCGGTCATTAATTCACGAAGCATGGCGGTTTTGAGTTGCGGCCACGTACGGAACCGACGGGCGTTACCACCCCACCACTTTGCTAAGTAACCTTCACATTTACTCGACAAACGAAAAACTAAATTTCCCGGAGTGATACATTGCAGGTCGTCCACAGCATCAACGGCTTCAATGAAAAGAAGTGTTTGCATTGGATCCAATCCGTTGATTATTGGAACCCGGTCGAACAGGGATGTGCAATTTTGTTCTTCACTGTTGTTTCGCTCGATTCGCTGACTGGTTAATGAAGACACAAGCCGATTAATCGATTGTGTAAGCTCGACTTGATACGCTGCAAGACCAGTTAGCGCATAGGTGGTGTCTTCTGGTGATATACTTCGCCTTTCAGTCTGCGTAGCGGTTCGATTTGGCGGCGAATTCGCTTCTCTACCAGCGTCTTCATTATCATTGTCAACCTGCTGATGAATAGGAGGTGTGCTATTCTCTGTCAAATATCTCGAAGACGGTGGCCCTCTAGCTCGACGATCTTCAGCCGTTAGTCTTGGAGGAGAATTGGGAATAGACATGGTAAAATAATGGTAGTAGGAATGATGAACAATTATGATATAGGATTGTCGTGACTGTAATTTTTAGACTAATACAATATATACCGCAATAATTAATATGAATAATAATAATAAACTGAATTACCGAATTACTAGGTTAGCATTGCATAATAGATCCCGGTTGAGCCCCCATTGTAACAAATAATGCTAACCGTAAAAGATAATAAATTTTATTACCAATTTTATGCAACTAAATGCCACAAGTTACATGTGAAATACAAAAAACAGTATTATTAATCAAAAAACGTCACTAGTAGAGTAACAATAATATTTAATAAAATAACACACCCATTAATAGAATAAAAATAAGAAAAAAAAAACAATTGATACTAGGACTAATTAACTGCACCGAAAACACTATTTACAGCGCACAAATCTAACAATTTAACACCACAATCACTATCACGACGATGTGTGAGGAATAGGTGAATACAGGATCCTCCCTTTTCGTCGCTTCTTCAATAATGAGTGATGAGACTGTAATAGTTACTGATTGACTATCGTCGGTGCACTGCCTCGGCTCTCGATGCCACAAGTTTTAGAAATTACGAATGATAAATCTCTACTTGCATAACCCAGAGCAATAATACCATCAAGTTACAGCGTAACAAGTACATTAAATAAATTTATTAATTTATTTGAATGCCTATGGAGAAGAACTGTTACACTATAACGAACACTGTAGCAAAAATTGTTTACGAAAAAAATTTAAATAACCTTTTTTATAAATCGTCACACGAACACAAATAAATAGTCCAGGCTGTCTTGTCTATATGTTAAAAAGTACCTAAAATAGGAATTTTTAAGTACAGTTTTGCTACTCACAGGATTTGTTACAAATGTGGTTTAGAATAATATTCTAATTGTAAGTTTGCTCCGATTTTGGTTGTCCGCGTCATTGGTAAACTATATATGGTTCAATTGCAAAATTCTTCAGATTTTTTGATTTTTGCTAAATAGCGGTCTAAATTAGTATTATAAAAAAACTGTTTTAGCCTCCACAGCCTGAACTAATACACTTTTATAGAAATTATCTTTCGTCAATATGAAATAGCTCTAGATATAAATTATCAAATACAGAATGGTACTGAGAATGATTACAGAACCCTATCATGTGCGTGCCCAACACGCATTTATCTGTTTTATTATAACTTCTTATGTATTGTTTTTTTACAAAGTATATATTATACGAATTACAAATAACTCAATTACATATTTAATATGGAGTAGGTACACTGCTAAAATCAATGTCTTATAAAGGGTACACAAATGTTAATTTGGGAAATCCTATATATCTTAGACCATAGGTGTCCAACGTTTTGAACCTTCTGGGCCGCATAGCAGACATTTTTATTAATTTCATTTACGAAGGGCCACAGGTCAGAATATAAAACTAAGGACCTTTTTTTTGTCGCGCCAATTTGAATTCCTAATTTTATTGAATAAATATATATTATGAAATAGAGACTTATTGTTAGATAGGAAAAATAAAACTGAAGACTTTTTTTTTTAATCATACTACTTTCATTATAAATTTATTATTATAAATTTTTTTTTAATTATCCTCGCGGGCCGCACCGTGAACCCTCGAGGGCCGCATGTGGCCCGCGGGCCGCGAGTTGGACAAGCTTGTTTTAGACCATATTTTTCACATTCTGTCCGTTTATAAAACAGTTTTCAATATTTTACTGTAAGTGCATATTTCCAAACTTATTTTTTTATGTGTTTAAATTATTTTAAATTAAAATATAAATAAAAACTATTTTACATTGTTAGTAAAATCAATTTTAGAAAAATTGTTGCCTCCAAATTTTTCAGTGAGGGGGGCATTGATTACTTTTTACAAAGAAAAATAAAAAGTGAGGACAGTGAAACCTCCTTAGTACGTTTTGCTTTATTACCTTTTTTTTGGATCCCAGCATTTTTTCATAAGACCCATGTTAAAATATTTCTTTAGTACGTGTTTTCCCCCAGTCCCTTTAAAAACGTACTAACGAGGTTCCACTGTATTTCTATTTATTTTTATTTTTAACAAGTAATACGATATTAATCAAGCTAAAGAAAATTGAAGTCAATTTTCAATTTTAAGAACGCTAAGTAAAATTAGATCAGCATAATTTTTGAGGCTCGTACTATCCCTCAGAAAAATTTGGTTCCAACGCCTCTGAACAAACTATATGGATATTTATTATATTAAATACAAAATATATCTTAAATAAAATTAATCTCAATCATAGAGTTTTCACACATGGTAATATAATTGAACCCTAATCTAAATTATAACACGGTAGCTACAACCTACAACGTACTATATAATATGTAGGTATAGTATACTCGACGTCAGACATCGACTATATCTTAATCATTGTTAAATCTGCGATAATGTGATTTATTAACGGTCGGACCCGAGTGTAAGTTTTGACACGCTCCAACACAAATATGGACAATGGATCGTGTCATTTCTCGGCGACATCCTTTTAGTGCACGCCCGCGAGGGGTAGAAGGGGGTTGGCGGCCCTCAGAGACTGACCATCCATTAAAATTACGTGAAATGTTTGGCTCCTTCTCTTCATTATCCTGTGCTGTCTGTGCCTATCAACTAAGGATCCATTATTAATTCAAAATGTCACTGGCCAGCTTCTAATTACGGTCTTATCGTCATAACACTGTCATGTCTTTTTGGGGGGTGGTCGAGTATTTATAACTTTGTGTGTACGGAGTTATTAAATTTGAATATGAATTTGATTTAATTGGTGTTGTGAAATGTTTTATGGGTTTTTCAGGATTATGGGAAATCGATAAACAACGGTTATTAAAAACAAATGTATTTGCCAGTTTTCAAATATATTTACTATCCAAAATTTTTCATCACATTAAGCAAGCGCGGGGCCTGTAGTAAATGTTATAAAAAGGCCCTTGGCATTAGCGGGGAGTAAATCGATAGTTTCATCCACTCCCTCCGAAAAAAGTCAATAGGAATTTTCTTGTACATTAAGCGGGTGTCACCCCCTGTGAATTTTTAACGACATAAAAATATCAGTGGGATTTATTTTTTAAATAAATTGGATGATCATCACCTCGATATATAGACTTTCGATAATAAAAAAAGTCAATTCAATCAATTTATTAGACATTTTTCCCATTAGAAGCTTTAAATAACCAAAAAAATATTAGGTATACCATAGACATAGAGCATGGACCGCGCATCTGACTCAGAACCGTGTCAAAAATTATAAAGTGTAAGCTTTTGAATGAGCTTTGGAACACACAAATCTAATTAATTTTCGCGGAAATGTATCTAACTGTTTGAAAATTTGAATTTTTTGTTTTGCTTTTTTTTTATTATCCCTTAATTATTTTGAGGAGTGTATAACAAAACACCATTTTTACAAACAAAATTTTCTTGATTTGATTTGAGCAAATTTAGAAAAATCGATTAAAAAAATCAAAGATCGGAGATTCAAAAATCTATTTTTCGATTAAATCGAATCGAGATCGGAAACCCTAAATTTAAATTATTAATTACTGTAGATTTGGATACCCCGTATCAATCATTGGGCGGTAAGTAGTAAGTCCAATAAGAGATATTTTTCTGCAAAGTCGCAGGACCCCCAGCATTTGCTACTCCCGCTACGTTGTTAATCCGGTACTGAACTCAGATGTCATATTACTTTAATTGCCAGTAAAAGAAATATTGCTTTCCAAAAATATATGTCCAGTAAAAGTGAAAGTCAGATTAAAATGACATTTATGAAAATTTTTCACCGGACGAACGTAAAAAGTATTATATTTTAGATTTTAATTCACAATCAATCTTATTGCTATTATTTGACTAGTTTACCAGATAGATAGACTAACAGACAGCATAAAGACACATTGGGGCTAATGGGGGGCCTGGCTAGGCGAGTCAACAAGTTATTTTCTTTGGTTGTCGTAAAAAAAATGTATTAGGTTTCTTAACAGGAGGGGCCTGCGATAAGATGTAGAGGCTCGGATTTAAATAACATATAACAAATTTTCGCGGGGACTACAAAATAAATAAACGAACGAAATTTCAATTTTTACGGCCATTTCCGAGATCATTCGGCTAGTTTGCTGGACAGATAGTTTTTTAGATTAGAGGTCTTGAAACGAAATTAAATGAAAATTTATTTTTGGTAGATTATTTTTGGGGAGAGGGTAGGGATGTAATAAATGCAGTCGATGTTCAAACTCTAAAAAATATTAAAATTGTATCTACCTATTCAGGCAGTTGAAGGAAGGCATATATTATGTTGTATACTCTACATCAGCGATCACCAAACTACGGCCCGCGAGCCGGGTCCGGCCCTTCAAAGATTTTCATCCGGTCCCCAATTTTTATATATAAATATTTTAAGTATAAGAAATATTAATTTTATAAAATTTAATGATTTGATGTAAGTACATATATAATATGTATTTAAGTACATTTTAATAGATATTTTCCATTATAATTTCCGACATATACTCTGTTTGCTTAGCACATTGCACATGTAAATAAATGTTCTAATAGGATTCTAACAAAAATATTTTTCGATCCGGTCCGTTCCTCGAAAAGTTTGGTGACCTTTGCTCTACATAACATCTACATGGCTCATATTATCAAATAAAATTAAATATGAAATTAAAATAGCGAATAATAATTTTTCGCATTATTTTCAATTTTACTTGACTTTCGATGCTATTACAAAAATTTTATATAGAATATTTATGAAATATTATAAATTTGTGCGTATAATAAGACCAAAAACATCAAGATTAGTATAATTGTAAAGGATAGAGGGTTAATATTCTTAACCCCCACATTAGTGTATATCAGAACAAGATATCTTCCTACTACAGAATTGATGTAAAATGTTCAAATTATTATGATATTCTATTAAAAATAACTTCAACACCATTAAATAGGTATTTGATGTTTTCAAAGACAAATCTCGGCCTGGGTATTTCAGTGTTTGTATCCATCTATTGTATAGCTGCTTAGATATTTACCTGTGAAAATTGACCAAAATATGTTTTTCGACTAGAAATTAAGAACTTACTATGTATAAATTGCATATATTTATAGTAAATGGGTCAATTTTTCACAAAAACACACGGGCCGAGATTTACCCTTAAACCGTCTCTGAAAACATCAAATACCTATTTAATGGTGTTGAAGTTATTTTTAATGAAATATCATAATAATTTGAACATTTTACATCAATTCTGTAGTAGGAAGATATCTTGTTCTGATATACAATAATGTGGGGGTTAAGAATATTAACCCTGTATCCTTTACAATTATACTAATCTTGATGTTTTTGATCTTATTATACGCACAAATTTATGATATTTCATAAATATTCTCTATAAAATTTTCGTAAGTATCGAAAGTCAAGTAAAATTGAAAATAATGCGAAAAATTATTTTCTCAGTTTACTATGATTTAAAAAAAAACGGCACCCCTTGTGTTACTTTTAAACCGATACTAACGACTTGGACTTATTTTAAAGAAAATTTTATGCTCTACAAAAAAAGTCATTTACGTCAGATTTGTAAAATGGACGGTTTCAGAGAAAAACGTGAAAAACTATGAAAAAATGTAACCCGTCCACCATTTTTCAAGATGGCGGCGGTAGCACAACTCGGATCAGCTCGGACTTTTTGTGAGATGATCAGGGACACTAGTAGAACGTTTCCACCAAAAATCATTTTGGTTCGAATTAGTTCCCTACATCAGGAAATTTCATGCTAATCTTATTGGACTATTATTACTGGTTTGAACTTCGAACTACGTATACTTTTTTTCTTATAATAAAAAATTAAAATCAATTTCAAAATTTCAGATTGTAGGTATAACTTTCGAATACGAATTGGGCGCTGGTATCCACAACGTTTTTTTTAAAATTAAATTATTGAATATAAAAACATAATATTTAAATATTATTAACATAATTTAATGAAATTTATTAAATAGAATAACTGAATAAGAGTAAAAATATGAATACATATTATATCAATATTTTTTGTTGAAAACTAATAACAATCATGCTAATGTAAACTACAGAAAAACAGTGTAAACATAGTAATATTATTTTTATGACAATTGAGATTCTGGGATTTTTGTTGTTTTTTTAAATTCACGAATGACGTACAGTAAAAAGTGAGGTTAAGATTTTTGCAGGCAATTCAATTTAAATTATTTTTGTGTTCTTTCTCGCTGTACATGTCATATAGATTATTAGTATGTATAAATAACGTACACAATTTGTTTGAATAGTTTTAATAAGTATTTATAAATTATTAACCTATTTAACAAAATTATATTTTTACAAATTAAAAAAATATAATGGTCACGTAAATATTCAAAAATGTCTTCAAGTACTATATTTGTTACTCAAGAAGGGCCTGCTAATGCATTGGCGCTTAATAAAGACTGGAATCAAGTCGTAATAGCTGGGCGAAATGGTAATCAAATACACATAAATTAACCGACAAATTTATTAACACTTATTATTTTCTTTGTAGTTTTTAAAGTATTTTCACTTGATGAAAATGAATTTCAAGAAATTTGTAATTTACGAGTAGGAAAAAATTTAAATCTTAATTTTTCATGCAACGATGTAGCATGGAATTCGATCGACGGTAAGTTTATATTTAAATTATCGTCTTACTACTGATATTTACATTATTTCATATTTTAGATCATATTTTGGCAACTGCCGCAACAAACGGTGCTGTAGTAGTTTGGAACTTGAACAAACTGGGCCGTTCCAAACAAGAACATGTATTTATTGACCACAAACGAACTGTAAATAAAGTTAACTTTCATATGACTGAACCTTCCTTACTGCTATCAGGATCGCAGGATGGAACTATGAAATGTTTTGATCTACGTAATAAAGAAATAGTTAAAACATTCTTTAGGTAATTTATAGATTGATTTTAATGTTTCTATGTAAAAATGTATTTCATTCTACTTTTTAAATTAACAGCAATACAGAGAGTGTAAGAGATGTACAATTTAGTCCACATTCATCACAAACATTTGCAGCCGTTTCAGAAAACGGTAATGTTCAATTATGGGATATAAGAAAACCTGATCGTTGTAATCAACAATTCACAGCTCACAGTGGACCAATTTTTGCTTGTGATTGGCATCCAGAAACCAATTGGTTAGCGACTGCAAGCAGAGATAAAACTATAAAAGTATGATTAATTATAAATAATTAATTAAATAGCAAACATTATATTATATTAATTCTATTATTTAGGTATGGGATTTATCAGGAAAACCAACTTTAGAATACACAATTCACACAATCGCCTCTGTCGGCCATATAAAATGGAGACCCCAAAGAAAATATCATATAGCAAGTTGTGCTTTAGTTGTAGATTGTAGTGTAAATGTATGGGATGTTAGGAGACCTTTTATACCATTTGCCACATTTGATGAACATAAAGATGTTGCTACAGGTGTTGCATGGAAGGGAAACCCACACTGTTTCTTATCTACCAGCAGAGTAATTATATTTTTAATATTTCAAATGAAATAGAATCATATAATTGACATTAATATTTTAGGATAATACATTGTACCGGCATGTATTTAAAGATGCTAATCGTCCAGCAAGTAAAGCAAACCCACAAGGAATTTCTTTAAATAATAAAGGAGATATTGTTCATGCTTGTAAAGTTATTACGTATACTCCGTATGCACCACGAATTCAAATAATTCGGTAATTATTTTTTCACATTTTGGTGCCTGGTCTAATTATATTAATCATGTTTTTATTAAAAACAAATGAATTTTGTTAATAATTGTATTTAGTTGTAATATTCTTTATCCATTTTTTTCCAGAAAAATATCAATTATGCCAGATCAGTTTGATCAGGCTACTAGTGTTTTAAATAAATTTACCAATCTTTCATCACAAGATGATTCTCTTTATCAATGTGCTACAAAATATATGTTGACTGGTAAATCATTGAGTGAAATTTGTGATCACAATGCAGCTGTAGCTAAGGATCTTGGCAAAACTCATGTAAGTATCTATATACTGTGACAATTATATTGGTTGATTAACTACTAATAATCCAGATTGAATTATAATGATAATTGTCTTATCATCTCTGGGTTGCATAAGCTCGGGTAAAGGGGATGTATTAAATTGTAAAAATTAGGCATTGACAGCCAATGACAGTCGATGACGGGCTGCCGAATATAGTCAGTCAGATAGTCAGTATCAATCCATTAGTTAGATCATCAATACGTACATTAAGAAAGCGACAATAAGGAGGATTCTATATATTTATTTATTCTGGATAATCTTCGTAAAAGTGTTTTTCGTTTTGTGGTGTTTATTTTATATTTTTATTTTCCATCAAAAATCAGTGACGTTGAATCTGAACTGTAATTAAAAATATGTGTATTTATCGTGTTTATTGTATTGTTAAAGGGTAGTTACACATTTATGTTATTAAAAGAATATATAGCCGATATGTATTGAATTTTTATTTATACTATTTGTATAATTTTTAAGAATAAAATGGTTACGACATATGTATTGAAAATTTATAATAAGTGTTTGAGAATAACTCCTCCCTTAACTTTGATAACTAGCTTCAATCTTTCAAAGTCATTGCAAGTGGCATGCACTGTTTCCTTTGCCATTTTGTCTCAAATTTTAAGAATAACATTCTTAAATTGCTGCAAATTTGAGAATTTGTTATCTGGGAGCTTAGACAACATATATGACCATACAAAATATATGAGAGGATTGCAATCAGGACCATTCATTTTTCAACAAAAAATCAACTAAATTATACTTACACTATGCTTGAATAATGTTTGCTGTGCGGGAGAGGGCTCCATCTTGTTAAAATCAATAATAATCATCTCCAAATAAATTTTTGGCATTTAACATGACATTTTTCTTCAATACTTGCTCCAAATAGTATTTTGCATTGATTTTTATACCTTTTTTCAATAAAAATTAAGGGTAATTTGCCCCTTGGGCTGATGGCATCCCAAACCATGACCGACGCAGCATTCTAGAATCTTGAAACGTGTCTCTTGTCTTCCGGGATGTCTTCAATCCTAGCAGACCAAACTGTCATTTTGTGAGTTGTGGAATTGCTCCAGAACAAATAACTTCTCATCAGAAAATATAAATTAATCACCAACATATGTCAAGCCATTTTTTTAATATTATTTCTCGATATACTTTCATGCTCGAAATTTTTAATAAGACTAATTTAAATTGCATGATATACTAGATAACAGAACGGTACTTTCAATTGTTTTTTGGTAAAGAATGTGTTGCTAAAATAACGGTACATCGTCGATAAAGAGTTGTATCAGAATATGATTGTCACAGTGTATTTCTTCACGATTATATCTATGTATGTAATTTAATATTTTTGTTCTGATAAAATTAATTTTCAGGTTTGTGCTGTATGGAATATAATAAAAACATTATACGGAAACATTTCCGATCAATCTAACGTTTCACGTGATGATATGTCTAATTCACATAATCATGCGGTACTGGAGGATCAATGTTCAATAAAAGGTATTGAAACTCCTGGAGCAATACATAGTGATGACACAGAAGCTGAAGAAGTTGTAGATACTATAATTGCCCATCAAATGAATGGTTATGTTGGAGTACCACCTTATCCGCTTGGGGCATTAGCACCTAGAGGTGATTTTATTTTCGGTGAAAATGAATTGGATATGGAGTTTGATAGAATGACGAATACTCTAGGACTTAGAGATGGGTTGTTAACTATTGCACCAAACATAGGTAAACTTATCTTATGTTTTTCAGTTGTTAAGTGCAGATATTAAAACTAATTTTAAATATAGGGGAACCTCAAGATTGGACATTACCAGCAGAAGCATTTCCATTACGTCATGAGTTACAAGATAGATCTCCCCCACCAGAACAATTTCCCAACAATGCAATGGATATTACAGATGATGCTGCAACAGTTACTGTTGAAGATCAACCGTCTTCATTGCTCACGATTACGTCTCTACCTAAAATCAATGCTTGGGATCCTAGTTCTGTGATTGTAGAAACATTGAAGTATCACGCACAGCTGGGAGATGTCCAAACATCGGTTTCTGTACTTTTGGTGCTTAAGGAGAGACGTCCTAGTGTGGCATTGTTAAGTGAAGCAGTGCAAGAACATTGGACGTTAGGTTATCTTGATTTATTAGCGAGGCATAGACTGTGGAATGTTGCAGCTCAGGTGAATATTATTTCTCTTTTTGTTTTATATTTATCTATCTGTGCGCGCACAGCTTTACTCGCATAGACTACGTAGTTACTGTTTAGCATTTTTGAATATAGTTGAATTAAGTACAAACACGATTAATTATTATTGTAATGTAACTTAACAAAAACAAATCAGAACAAAAAGTACAAATAATTTTTGTCTATGCTGTGTTTAAATTTAAAAGTTAATTATTGAAAACAAAATAAACAATTAACGTTTAAAAGGCAACGGCCGAGCTGAGGGAGTTCAAATGCCGGCCAAGATGCTCCGACGTGGCACTTGTTCTTCAGTTCACGCATTATTAATAATAAGTTACCGTATATAACTTTATTTAAAGTTATTTCCTAAACTATATGACCAAATTGGATGCTGTAAAGGGCAAATTATATCTACATTAAGTACTTATGATGATGAAATCATTTATTTCAATAAAGATTAATGTTTTGCAGGTCATAAGTCCATGTAAACAGAACCCAAACATTTTAAATTTTTTTTGTAACATAAAAGCAGTCATTGTGGCTTAAATATAAAAGTTAGATATATGGTATAGCGGTCTTTATTTTAGATCTTTTGATTCTACACAATTCTTTACTACATTATTTTATTCAATATTTAACGGTTTAAGCAGTCTATTGCAAGAGAGTGGCATACTTTTTCTGACTTGATTTATTATTATCGCTATTACCGCTTATTCCTTATGTTACCTAACGTAACAAAATATATCCTTTAACCTGGCCAGAGAACATATCTATGAATTGAAAAAAAACACGTAAATCGGATAAGTGGTTCTTGAGTTATAAGCGCACTAATGGATAGACAGACAGAAAGACGTTGAGCTTTATATTTATTAATGATATATACTAGCAGTTCACATTGGTTTTCGTTCACGTGTATTTTAAAATTGGTGAAATTTATTTATTGCTAAACTGTTCAGACAAAATAATTTCTGAAAGAGAGTCTCGTAGTTGACGTTTTTAAACAGATTTCTTTATTTTTTATAGGTGATAAAATTGTGTTGGATTCCGAGTATCCATCAATTAAATCAACAATCTACAACAATATATACAAACTGCGGGCGATGTTGTAAACCTTTACAGCGTAGCGGGTGGTTATGCGACCGCTGCCATTCGTCTGACAGTGCTTTATGTGGTGTATGCCATCAGGTTGTACGAGGACTGTACGTTTGGTGTCAAGAATGTTCACACGGTGGACATCTTGCGCATATTCGCCAATGGATGGAGAACAACAGATTGTGTCCTACAGGGTGTGGCCATTCTTGTGAATATAGTTAATCCAGATTGAATTTAATTTATTTATAAATTCTTTTTGTACTATGGTCATAAATATATACAAGGTATTTTATATTGAGTATTCATCAATTTTTGACTAATCTAGTCGTTTATATAACTTAATTTTTTATCTTTCATGATATATGTTTGAGAATTACTTTTTATTTTATTTTATAATAAAATTTTGAAGCATTGAAATTAATATATGTAATTTATACTTGATTAGAATGCAATATTAATTTTGTAGTTCATATTTCATGATAACATTTGTTTTAAACATGTAACCATATCTCTCAAACTGTTATTTATATAAGATAAAATGTGTTTGTGTTTTGATAAAGTTATTTACAAGAGAAAATTGGTGGATATCCTGAATTGATTAAATTAAATTAATTAATATTATTTAGCCATTAGTATAGCAATACTACACTAAATTGCAATAATTATATATCATTTTTGTAATCCTGTTTTCATGTCATTGATTTTATTATTTTTTAATTAAACATATTATAATAATATATTATAGTTAGGCACGTGCCGAAATGCTGAGTGATTGTATTATATTTTAAGGGGCTAAAAATATTTTTATTCGAAAATGTCATTGAAGTATATTCTCTGAAAATTTAAACATAAAATTCTAAAAATTTACGAAGTTATATAGATGTAAGTAGCAGACCTCCTCGAGTTGTTATGCAGCCTGTAGATAAACAATAGTATTGTCATATAATTTATAGAATTGCTTCCTCGCAATATTGAAGATACAAGAAGCTTTGTGATCATTTTAAAATGAGACAAAAAATTGTTCGCCGATTTCAAAATTTAAAGTTGGTCTTTCCGTTTCATGTGAAGACAAATACTTTTCGTGTCATGTCTGTCTGTTTATGTGTTTTAAATATTTATTATCAATATAATTAATTTTTTTTAATTTAATTTATTAATTTAAATTGTTCAAATTTTTATTTAGCACGAGGAAGCACTGTGCATTTACTTGACCAATGTGTTTTTTTATTTCTGTGAAAAATAAAGAATACTATTACTAATAAAAGATAATATTACTAATCTTCAAACAACTGATATCAAAACTAAACAGAATATTCGGCATATCCCTAATTATAGTATGTAATAATGTATTGTTTTCTTTTAATGTAGTAAAATAATTTGTGTTTACTTACAATTAGATATTTTTTATCATTTTTTGTATTGTGCAATAATAATGTAAGGTTTGTAATTTGACTGATAATAATTACAATTGTTTAAGTTGTATTCCAGCAAACTCGAAGATATTCAAATATTGATTTTTTAAGTATACATATTGTGACACTATTATTTTATGGGTTCTGTGGGTTCAATTTTGTATTTTATAAATTTGTATTACTATAGTAAATATGTTTTCATTACCAGTAAAAGAATAATTCAGAATTATTTGTAGAATGTTATTATTCATTTTGAATACAAACATAAATGCAAGTATACATTTAAAGCAAAAGTAGTATTACTCATTATACATATAATGATGATAAAATAGAGACCATGACAGATTTCTTATAAAAATTATTTATTCTCTATGATTGAGTGTAAAAATGTAAAAAATGCCAAAGTATGTCTTTTATATATATATATATTTTTTAAATTTATCAGGGTCTCAGATTTTAATATTTTTTAAACTAAAGACATGTACAGTTCCTATGTAAAATATAATTATTATAATTATATATTATAATAAATATATTATGTTATTATAAGTAAATTATTTATTATATTTTTACCGCTTATTGCATTAGTGAAACTTCTGAATGAAAAATTATCATACAATAAAATCTGTATGTAACATTGTTATGAATAGATTATAATTATCTTAATGATAACATTAAATAGACTCACATAAACATTAAATTGTACAAATTCCACTATAATTTTAACCATAGAGATAATATAACATAGAGAAAGTGAGACAGCCAAAAACGGTAGAAAGTGAAAGAAGAAATTGGGGACCTCTATCTATCCTTGTCAAACAATGCATGTTTCCATAGAGATGACGGTTCATATTTACAATTTTACTATCTATGTGCTCGAGATTATTAAACTATACAGGTTGTCTCATAACTAAGCATTTGGGCAAAGGGAATGAGTAGGAGGGAAGTACGTATGACAATACTGGCCGTCTTGTCAAATTGAAAATTTGAATTAATAGTTAATAATTAGTAATTTCCATGGAATTTGACGGCTGACTACGTCACTAGCCGTCAACCAATAGCGTGAAAGTACCCTATGAGACAACCTGTACAGTTTAATAACCTTGTTATGTGCTTACATCTGACTATAGAATTTAACACTTGACATTCTATGCACGACTTAATTTATACAAAAAATTGTAAATATTTAGTATGTACATAATATATACAAAATAACTTCACAGTTCTTTAATAATATGCCATTATGCAAAGAAGACTTATAAATGCATCAAAAGACAAAGAAACAAGTACACAAAGTATCACTTTCTCTTATTATTTATGATTGGTGTCCACTTACATAAAGTACTATCGTTCACTTTCTCTATGATTTTAACTTGGTATTTGGAAATTTTTCCCTTTAATCAAATGCAGCAGTAATGATTTTGGAATATTAAATGCTGTATATATATAACATTTATTTGTCGAGACAACATTAAAGATAAAAATATTGTAACTAGCCATTTAAAAATGTGTGCTGAAAATGATTAATAAGGAGAATAAAAAAAATTACAACATTGAATGCTTTTAATACATAAAGCTAATTTTATTCAAATATAAATTGATTGCTTATATTATACAGTTAGTGTTTTTAATATAAAAGTTGTAACTTATTTTTAACTGTAATGTTTTAGTAGTGATTATATTAATTAATTAATATAGTCTGCCATTGTTGGTAATTGAAGATTATTCTCCTGTCATTTTATTTATCTATATAAACTCTTTAGGATTGAAAGCATTTAAAACTATTTGCAAGACAAAAATAAGACAGAGATCAGCCCAAAGGATAAATTAATATTTTATACATTAGGGTGGTCCTTAGATGGAGTTGGGATGAATTTTGATTGGGCAACCCCTCAAATTAGCTCCAAATAATTTAAATGTGGAAAAAGTTTCAGCTCTCTATATTAAAAATTGGCCATTACCAGAGAGGGAGTGATTCTTCCATTTAAAATACACGGATTTTGTGATTTTTCAAAGACCTGCGTACTAGAGCATTAAACTCATTCTTAGTACTCATATTCCATTTTTAGATGGATAAATTAAACTTGTGATTCAACGTTGACAGCTGTATGGGTCATTCGGTCATTCCATCAAGGGATTTTTTTGTATTTTAAATAGGAAAATCACAGGGTTCAAATTTTTTCTACATTTTAACAAATTATTTGGAGCTGATTTAATGGGCAGCCCAGTCAAAACTCGTCCCAACCTCATCTAAGGACCACCCTACTATACATGATATTAAAATCATTTCAATCAACTTATTTTAATGGTCAATTTACATCTAGTTTTAAACTTGAAAACTTAAATAAATTATTTACTAGCTTTATAAATTTATATGATAATAACCTTCTAACACTATAATAGTAAATTATTATAAATTATAAGAAATATCTTCTAAAAAATACCATATAGGTACTCTGTATAAAGAAAGTCTCTGTTTAAATAATATATTCAATATGGTTGTTTATCTTATATAATAAATTTTTTGACAATCTTTAAGAGTTATATAAATAAATTTAAAAATAAATAATATTATATTGCCTAACTTTGAAATATATAAATTACATACTAATATTATAATTATAGGTATTTAAAAATATAGTGCCAAGTGTAGAAAATGGTTACATTTAAAGAAACCAGATGGATTAAAAATGATAGTATTTTTATTTTTGTAAAAATAATTAAAATAAAATTTATATGTAAAATAGTTACATACATTCTTGTTTATTACTATAAAAGTCCGCCATAAAAACTCTTACAAATGAAATCTTACCTACAATATTTTAGCAACATGTAACATAGATTCAACAGCTTAGCATCAATTTGGCAATAATTAGCTTAGATCTAGCAATATTTGGCTTACTTTTACATCATTTATTTTGGTAGAGCTGGTTTTCCTTTGAGATCCATTAATCTTTCGTTAATCATTAAGTGTACTCTTAGTTAATATTCTATAAATTATAATTTTTAAGGCCAAGTAAGGTATTTGTACAAAGTTTATTAAGATATTATATACTACAGTTATATACAGGATGTCCAAGATAAGCGTGAAATGCATGGGGTAAAAAGTAAAAAACACGTTCAAATATACTATAGCCAACTTAGGGACCCATAATAAAAACTAAAGTTAGGGCTTGTAACTCGGAAACTAAAAGTGATATAAAAATTCTAAATACACCAATCAATTCCTATCTACTATGACAAAAGTTATAGCCATTTAAAGAATTTTCAGATTTTTTGGTATACCCAAACCACATACAATTATTAATATTTTTTGATGTAGTAATACTCACCCCTTCCTTACAAATAATTCATCTCATTTAACCACATTTGTATCTCTTGCTGTTTAGAAAATCCCCTTGCATTTCATGCTTATCTTGAACATCCTATACATAAAAGTATCCATTCTCAAAAAAGTTTTAATTATTAAAAAAATCTACAAATCTAATGTTAATATACCAACTCTACCGATTTGTTATATTTATTAAAAAATAATAATACTTTATCTTTACGGAGCTAAGAAAAAAGTTTAATTATTTAGGTATGGTATGTGGCTAGTGCGATAAATAGTATTGTATTATAATTTACAAGGTATTTTACATAACTTATATTTTCTTAGATCCATATTAGGGTGTGTCAAAAAAATGAACATTCGCTCTCGTTATGAAATAAGTTAGTTTATGACCTAAAATAAATCCTCGGTGAAGGATTACCCTGTAGTTCAATTTTAAGAGGTTCCGCAAAGAGGAGTCCCCTTTCCCATTTAAATAACATGAGGAAATGATTCTTTAGTACTAAAGATGGTATTACTGATTCATGATAACTGTTGAAAAAATTTTAAGGCCATCATTTTGTAGAAGATAAAATTCTCTATAAAATTGTTTACAAAGTCATGACCATCAATTCAACGTATCAAGTTACAGACAATCAAAGTGATTTATTTGTTAAAATGAACATCTAAAAGGTTTTCAAAACTGAACTATTGTTTTTATAAAAATAAGTTAAATGTTAATAATTTTATGGGAAATTTAATTTTCTATATAAATAGTCTAGAGAGGTAAAGGTGTGAATAGAATGAGTTGAGACTTATAAGGATTTTAAATATATTTTTTTTACCAAAATCAACATTTTAATAGCAATATATAACCCTGCTACTGAGCTATCGGAAAAAGAATGACCCAGCTGACAACTGGCATTATTAGAAAATAATTTTATTCTCAACAAAATGACGTTCTTATTTTTTTTATTATCTATTATCATGAATCAGTAATACCAACTTTAGTACAAAATAATAATTTTTCAATGTTACTTAAATGGGAAACGGGATCTCCTTTGCGGCACTTCTTAAAATTGAACTACAAGGTAATCATTCGGCAAGAACTTATTTTAGATCATAAACTAACTTAAAAAATATTGCTTTTTCTGACACACCCTAATCCATATGCTCATCAAACAGTTGATGATACATTTAGCACATTTTTAATCCATCGTTAACAATATATTTGGTACGATTAGGTACAAGCAGCTGTACCACTGAATTGACTTCCATTGATAAAGTCGAACACGTGCGTGAGGCTGAGCCACAGTCACTGGATTGTACAACACTTGGTGACCGGTTCCTTACACTCAAGCAAGTCTTTATTGGCTTTTTTAATTGCAGATATGGAATTAATTAACTCTTTGAATACCTGCGACATAACATAGTAACTCAGAAACAAAATCACTCATTATAACACACCATACCAGCTCAGTAACATAAATGTTCCCCCTCCGTGCTGAGTGCCACTCACAATCACGACACGTAAGTACAGTCAATATGACAAACGCACTGTAAAAGCTAAAAGTCACCAAAGAGATAAGCGGTAATTTATAATTAGTGCAATTGATAAGTGTATAAACATAAAAGATTGTAGACCATTTTCTACAACCTAAAGAATAACACATTTTAGTTTCTTTCTCTTGGATTTGTCTTTCCCCTTTCCGTTACTAGTTTTATTTTCTTCCATTTTTCGAGACCGAATTTCCCTCATTAAATCAAAAAACACCTGGAAAAGCAATACACGTAAGAAGGTCAAGCTAAGCCCAAATATATTAATACCTTTAACTAAACTACTATTTAAAGATTACAGCATTTTAAATAATCTAGGTCAAAATATCATGTACTACTAACATTTAATACAATAATACGGAGAACATGGATGTCCGCTGTCAGATTTATCAATAATCACATATATAGTTATTCAGAATAGAGTTGATGCTCTAATAATATACATGTTAACTGTCCTTGGTTAGGGGAATCTATTGGGGCGAAATCGAGTTGATTACTTTTGGGTTGGTTAGTTTTCGTTAGGTTAAAAACGGGGATTCAATCTCCACCGCAACAAACTGTTTTTAAATAATTTATCAAATAAAAACAAAAATGGAAAAAATGTTCTAGTCATGCATGCGCATCAACTCTATTCTGAAGAACTATATACGTGATTTTTGACTAATCTGACAGCGGACACCCATGTTCATAATTTTTATAAGTACCTTTTCTATAAAAATGCAAGTAACTTATTCAAGTATCAGAATTCAGAATGAGCCATACATAAAATATTCAAAAATAATACATCTCTAAGACAAAACATTGAATATCCCTTGGACAAATAATTTCTATGGTAAAATTCTTTTATGAATTATTTAATTTGAATGTTTTCTAAAAATTGTACTCATAGATTTGATAATAATTAAACAAAACACAATACCCATATACAATTTCCATATTAAATAAGTGTGCACAACATACCTTATCAACATTGTCTCTTGTTTTTGCAGAAGTTTCTACATAAGGTACATTCCATTGTTGAGCTCGATTTTTAGCATCTATTAATGGTACTTTACGTTTTTCGTCCAGATCACTCTTATTCCCAACTAATAGAAACGGAATGTTTTCATCATTTTTGACCCTTAATATTTGCTCTCTAAAAATATGATTCAATAAATAATTATACTCTTATTGAGAAAAATATATTTCAAACCTGAACTCCTGCGTAGCTTGAAAACTTTCATCTTCTGTAATCGAAAATACACATAAGAATCCTTCACCGCTACGGAAATAGTTATCTCTTATAGCTGCATAATCTTCTTGTCCTGCTGTATCTAAAATATCTATTTGGACTTCTTCACCATCCAGAACTACTTTTTTTCTATATGAATCCGCCTTTGTAGGTTCATAATCTTCAACAAACTCATCATACATGAATTGTAAAGTGAGGGCAGATTTACCTACCCCTCCACTTCCAACCATTATAACTTTATGCAATGCAGGTTGTGTGCTTGGTTTTTTTGACATTTTCGAGATTATTTATATTAATTTTATCAACAAATTAATTATATTTATTAATTTAACGAGAGAGGCGTTGCCTCTTAACACAGTCAATGACCCACTCTTTTCTTGAAAAAGTGCTGAAATATAAGTTAGATGTAAAGAAGATCTGAAAATAAATCAATAATCACAAACAAACCTTACCCGAAAGTATAAAAATCAGTGATATTAGTTTAATTTAACTTTTTAATTATCCTACTCACACGTCAAACTAGCTTACTGAATTGTGTCTGATGAATCACTTCTCTTTTTCTAAATAATAGGAAAACAAGGAAAAAACATTTTAAAAAACATGACACATTACATAGATGATAATGCTATATTCGATGGAAGCATTAAGCTACCTTTTCATCTCGACGCTCGTTTGTAGCGTTAAATCTTGTCACAGGACCTATTTTGATACTAGCCATAGACATAAAGACATGGACAGCGCCATCCGTATCTTACGAGTGTAAGAAAGTGGACACAGAGACAGAGCTTGGTTTAACCAGCTTCTATTTCATAACGGCAGCGTGTAAGAAAAAGATAGAATATGGTTTCACCCTGCTCCATCTCTCTTTTCTTCACGACCATTTTAAAATGCGGAACACGCTGTCCAGTACTACATGTCTATGATACTAGCCAAGGTTAGTAAATACACAGGTTGCCTCAGTAGTTTTTGACAAATCAGTTTGGGCACCCCAGATGACGTATTTTCCCCTTCTCGCATCGAGTTACAAGGCTATATTTGTTATGATTGGGTACATCATTCCCCCTCTCCACATTTGGGTACCCCAGATGACCTATTTCCCTCTCTCGCGCACAGCTACTGAGGTTACCTTGTACTTGATATAGCCAAGGTCCAAGGGGTCCAAGGTATGTATATAAAATATAAAAGATAAGGTAGTCTCATCAGCTTCTTGACCAATCAGTGGCCGCGCGGGAATTGATGTTACTTGGGGGATGTATTCAAATGCTATAAATGTATAATAGAATATCAATTATAAAAAATGGTACGTATTTAAAAAAAAAACTATTAAACGCTCAACAGACGTTGACAGCTAGCATGGCTAGCATCAAAATAGGTCACGTGACAAGATTTGACGCTAGAAAACTAGCGTCGGGCGTCAACATGAAAATGAAGCTTTATTTTGAAGAAAATCAAGAAGATAATAAGATATAACCTGAAAATAAGTTTACTTTTGACAGAATTTATGTGTCAAACATGTGATAAATGATTTAAAAAATATATTTTCTCACTAAAAAAATGAGTAATATGAGATTAGAAATTCAATGGGCACCATATTGTAATAAATTTATTAGTTGGGGAACGGAAATATACCTTTATGAAGTTGATAATCTGAAGGATCTCTCAGGATCATGTAATAAATAATTTATTCAAAATATAGTTTTTCATTACAATAATACATAATATGCTTAATTTTAGGTATAAAACTATCTGACTTTACTGGAGCAAATTTGTTGGCTACAACTTCCAAATATAATTATATAAAATGCATTGATATTTGCCCTCAAGTAGATTCTGATTTACTTCTTGCTATAGGACAGGCTAGCGGAAAAATAGTATTGACTACATTTGGGCCTAATCAGTATGATAATCAAAGTTTACATGGAAAGGAATTTCGTAAGAATAACAATATCTTATATTATTTTATAGTATTATATATTTGTAATGTTTCTTTAACAGTTCCTCGACATCCACGACAATGCAATGCTCTCACTTGGAATCCAATCGATTCGAACCTTTTAGTTGCTGGTTTAGATAAATATCGTTCTGATAATTGTATTTTATTATGGGATGTTTTTAAATGCCCATTTGCTACTGAAAATGGCTCAAGACTAAGTTTAACAAATTCTTTCAATTCACATCATCATAATTTAGTTACTGCAACAGAAATTCCTAAACCAATTTCAGAACTTGGAATATCGGAAACAGCACATTCCTTAGCATGGTTTACATCACAATCCAGAACAATTGTTTCTGGAATGAATTTAAAACAATTAAAGCTTATAGACTTCAGAGGTAAGTGTTGGTACATACACTACATATAACTAAATATAAAATATATGATAATTATTTTTAGATCAAAATAAAGTTGTTTCTTCTACAGCAACAAAAGCAATTTATGGTGTGGCTGTTGATCCTCATAATGATTATCAAATAGTATCACATATTGATAACCAAATTTTTATCTGGGATACAAGAAATTTTGAAAAACCAGTAGTATCTTTAGTCCAAAATAAACAAGTATTAAAAATTTTATGGTGTCCAACTCGGTAAGTTTTAATTTAATAAGAATTTATTTTAAACATCAATATTTTATTAATTTTGTTTTAGAAATAATTTACTAGGATCATTGCAACGAGATTCATCTCTTATTAATTTACATGATATACAACAAACTACAGTAAATAAAGATGAATTAGAACCTTCAGTCTTAGAAAGATGCGTATCACCTGGATCTCCTCATAATATAACTTCATTTTCATGGCATCCTAAAGATGAAAATCGTTTGATAACTATTGCTCTTTCAGGTAGATACATATTTAAAAATATATTTTATTATATATTAAAATAAATAATAATATACAAATATCTCATTTTAGGTAGCATTGTTGATTATACTGTATTCGAAAGAATAACATTAAATTGGGCTCCGAATTTCAATATGGTATGGACACATGGTAGACGAACAATGAAATTAGTCAATTGCCAAAGCAACATGTATGAAGCTATAAATGATATTTCACTTAAAATTAAACATAGAGCTACTGAAGGTTACGGACTAAAGGTTAGTTAATTTTCAGTTTATCTAAATATAATAAATAAAAATTATAAATAAATTTTAGCATGATTTATGGAAGAATGGAGAGTTAGCTGATGATCCAGATTTAAAAAATCTCTGGGATTGGCTTTATTTGAGTAGAAGTTTGGTTGAAGAAGGGAAGCTTAGAGGATCAGGGCTAAAACATCCCGGAGTTTGCTCAATATTAAAATTTGAAAACAGTCCTGTCAACGGCAACAATTATACTAAATGTGAATCCATTTTATGGTCAGAGTTAGGCATATTAAATTGTTTTTCTTCTGTGAAAGTTTATAGGTAATCTATTTATTAATCTTTTATATTTGTTTATTGAACTGCAAATAAACACTGGCCGACAGCCATTTTGCTGGAGGGTAGACAACAACTTTTCTAGAGTAATTCGAGTATGCTGATTCTAAAAATGACCATCATTTTGTTCAATCAGCTCTTGTTTTCGAGATATTGCAAAAAAACGTTATTTTTGATATGCATACATTCAAAGGATCCTGCACAATCCTTATGGAAAATGGGTTCCGGTTGATTTTTTTGAAACTTTGCAAATTGATAGTTCTCAAAAAGCTGATCAAAAGTCTCAATGGGCACAAAACTTGATAACCCCTCCAACCCCCCCAGTCACTAGGCTTAAACCTGACATCCCCCAAACATTCAACTACTTCACCCCATACCAAAGCCTGCTTTGTGACATCCCTGTTTACGGGTTGTGAAATCTTTTGATCATGAATTCCATAACATAGCCACCTAAATGATCACTACCCAATATCCTTCGACCCCAACAATTGAACCCCCCCCACCTGTATCACACACACACATACATGGGATGGAATTCATGATCACACGGGGGAGTAGTTGAATGTTTGGGGGATGTCATGTCTGTGTATTAAATATTTTGGTAAGGCAATTGACCAATAATCAGTCAAATGCATCCCCCTCACCTTTAGGAGTGATTTTGGGGAGGTTATCGGGTTTCGTGATCATTGAGACTTTTGATCAGCTTGTTGAGAACTATCAATTTGCAAAGTTTCAAAAAAATTGGTCAGAACCTATTTTCCATAAGGATTGTCCTTTGTATATATATTTTTTAAATCAAATACTTCAACCAAAGATCATTTGTAATGCAGCTATAGGTTCTAATTGAACTAAAAAACCATAAATTATACACATCCCTTCAAAAATCATGTTTTAAACAAAGAAAATCGATTTTCTATCCAAAATTCGACAATTTTCAAAATTCAAATTAAATTTGTATGTAATGGTACTAAAATCAACCGCACATGTCAAAATTGGTAGTTACGGTTAACATAATAAAGAAGATAGATATAGCTACCAAAGTAAATTTCATTAAAATTGGACAAAAATTGTTTGTGTAACAGCAATTTGAATTTTAAAAATAGCCAAATTTTGGTTAAAAAATCAATTTTCTTTGTATAAAACATGATTTTCGAAGGAAATAACTTTATGAATGTATATAATTTAACGTTTGTTAGATCAATTAGGACCCATAGCTACATTATGAACAAATGATCTTTGGTTGAAATATTTGGTTTAAAAAAGATATATACGAATTTTAATGTTTGTTTATCAAAAAAAATGATTACAATATGTCAAAAACAAGAGCTGATTGAGCAAAATGATAGTCATTTTTCGATTCAGTGTGCTTAAATTACCCTAGAAAAGTTGTTGTCTACCTTGCAGCAAACAGAATTTTATTTTTGTCAGCCAGTGTAATCATTTATGCAAATAAATATTTGTATATAAATATGTATGTTGATAGTCCAGTCATTAGAGAATTTCATATTGCGATGGAGTTAGAAAAAATTGCGTAAGTGAGTTTGGTAGATTTTAATGTATAGAAGGGAAGTGAAAGTTATCGTTGTGTTTTATATATCAATCTGGTGACTGGACTATTAATTAACAAAGGTAGGTTAATTTTATAAGTATTGAGGTATATTATTACAATTACAGAAATGAAGAACGAGATCGTGCTTTATATTTATGTGAATGGCGTTTCGACAAAGATGGAAACGCATTGAAACTATTCCTTGAAAAATTAGAAATAGAAAATTCATATTCCCGAGCTGCAGCAATTGCAGTGTTTAATTTAAAAATGCATTTAGCTATAGAAATTTTAAATAGAGGTGCAGAGAAAAATAAGACTTCTAATTTGAATGTAGTTGCGATGGCACTGGCTGGATTTTCAGATGATAAGAATAGTATGTGGAGGCAGTTCTGTCAATCAACACGTAACCAGCTAAAAGACTCTTATCTCAGAGCATTGTTTGCTTTTTTAACGTGTGATAATGAATGTTATGAAGGTGTTTTAGTAAGTCCTGATTATTAATTTACTTGTTTCAAATAGAACTCTTTAGAGTCGATCCAGACTATCGAGCTGGTCTCGCTCCAGTTAAATATTCAGTATAGTAATACTGTATCAGAGCGTAATTGGACCGAGACCTGAGCAATACCTATAGTGTGAATGATTTCATTGTTTATTGTTTATTTATATTTGATTGGAGCGAGACCGGCTCGATAGTATGGATCGACCCTTAATCTGCAAGCAATGATTTTCAAGTATTATTTATTTATTTCAGAATGAAGGTGGTGTTTGTGTTAAAGATAGAGTTGCATTTGCTTGTATATTTCTTTCCGATAATAAATTAAATGAGTACTTAAAATCTTTAACAGCTAAGTTAACAGAAGAAGGTAATTTAGCTGGAATATTATTAACAGGTTGGTACTTAATTTATAAAATCACAGCAATACTTCTTTATTTATAAAATTTGTTTGTATTTTTAGGTACAACACTTGAAGGTATTTATATTCTTCAAAAATATTTAGATCATACAGGAGATGTTCAAAGTCCTTGTGTGTTAGCTGTTAGAGCATTTCCTCCTGATCTATTAAGAGAAACAATGGTGCAAGAATGGGTTTCTAGGTAATTAAAAATTTTACTTATTTCATTCTTTATTTATTTTCATCCATATCTTTTGATGTATTCAAAAAAGTACCGGTTTGAAGTAAATAAATTTAATTTTTCTGATGGTATCACTGGATCCCATGGCATTATGACTTCCACTGAATGAAATCTTCCAAAATAACTGTTATTATATTCTTTCGAACACCCACATTACAAAAAGGGGGGGAAGGGTTTAAAAAACCTATAAGTAATCAAAAAATCTGATTTTATTTTTTGGAAATGACACTTAAATTTAGTCGCAATATTGCATAGTGCTGTCAGATATTTCAATGATGCGGCAAAGGCGTATAATAACATATTTAGAAAACAAATATATTAATCCTTGTTATGTGCATTGATTGTGTTTCTAGAAATTACGCTTTATTCATAAGCATATAAGTAATATTTATTTCAAAATTAACACTGACTGCTAAAATTAGTCATCAATATATGTTATTCTTAAGCATATATGATATGTAGATATATTATTTTTTAAAATGACAAAAAATACACCTAAACCCAATCGTGACCGAGGTTTTTTTTTGTTATCGATATTGCTGATTTTTCTGTCAGCAATTCATACCTATCTAAGTATACTAAAACTCCAGAACGTTGGTAATAGCATTGTTGATGTATTCAGTCCAATACTCGAAAATAAGTATGATTTCAAACCCATTCGAATTAAAATAATCTTACAGCAATGCAAAATCTTAACATAAGCGTTCTATTGCATATATGCAGTGCTGGGCATGATTGGGTTAAAGACATTAAAAGAACTCATAAAGTTGATGTAAAGGAATCGTATAAACACGAATTCATGGAAATTAGGGCACATATAATGCAGGTCACCTGTCTTATATAATATTTATTTGAAATGTCACTTCATGCAATAAAAAGCGAAACTTTTATCTGTTTTGAAGGGTGGCTGGGGTACATGAGTTTTATTACGCTTTTATTCCAATCAGGGATTTATTCATTATGAAAGGAGAACATGAGTAATGTTTCGACCAAAAAACAAAAATCATAATGAAATAAATTGAAAAGAAAATGTTTTAAATTAATAATTATCCAATTGAAAAAGTTCACATAACACTAATTGTAAATTAATTTTAAATTCGCCGTGCTGGATGAACTGGTCTGTCGTTATAGATATACTACGTGAATAAAATATTCTATTCCAATATGGCGTCTACTTTTATGTCAAATGTTTGATATTTTTATTAAAATAACGGCTTTTCTGACAATGATACTTACTTTTTTCATTAGGAATATCTGTTATTTATTACGAAAATTATATTTAGTCTACATAACAGTCTTCTCTTAGTGATAAATTTGCAAAGTGGAAATTTCTCTAAATGCGATGAAGTACCTAATTACCTACATGTTTATCGTTAGATTAGTATACTCTATAATAATTTTTGCATTCTTTACAGTTACAGACATGTGTTAGACTCGTGGCGCTTATGGAACCAAAGAGCCTTATTTGACATAGCTTTAAGCTCATGTAGTCCAAATGATAAGCCCCCTCAACAGGTCTATGTATCATGTACTTACTGTGGTAAAAGTATATCCGCATATATGCAATCATTAAATAGAGGTCGTGGGTTTGCGTCTAGGATTGGAACGTCTAATAAATTAAAGGTAAAACAAATAACTATGTTTAGTTGTTATCATTATAATTAAATAATATAATTTCTGCAGCTCTCTTCTTGTCCAAATTGCCGTAAACCTTTACCACGATGTGCGATTTGTCTGATGCACATGGGAACAGCTTCCGGCTGCCCTTCGTATGCAGAACTCGGTCGCAGTGAAGCTGAGAACAATAAAATGGTTGAATATTCGTCGTGGTTCACTTGGTGTCAATCGTGTCGGCACGGTGGTCATGCTGCACATATTACATGCTGGTTCAAGTACGTTTTATTTATATTTTTATTCCTAGTTAACCGGAATTTTTTTTTTTTTTTGTGCAGCTGTAAATAGAATTTGATACTAAAGTAAGAAACATGTGCACAAAAAATTGATGCAATAGTATTAAAAATTTTTTTTTAATGTTAGGTCTTAGAGAATATATTTTAATATACTGTTATTTTTTTTTTCCAATTAAATTAATTAATATTTACAATCGCAATAGTGGAAATACAAAATTTAATTTTTCGTTTTTTTTTTAATAGTACCTATTGAATTCATGACTCTTTAAAACTGGTTAAATATTTTAATTTTTACTTATACCTCGTAGATCTAATTGTAATCTATAATTTGAGACCAAAACTCGCGTGGTAGCTGCTCTGAGTGTCGAGATATACTGATTTTAAATTTACGCTAGCGCGCAAAACTGATCTTTGCGCGTTACATTGAGACATTATTCATGTCAAAAAAGAAAATACACACAAAATACAAAACAGTAGGAAACATAGACATAGAACATGGACTCGAAAATAGAGTTGTGTCAAAAGAAAAAAATAGAAAATGGTTTGGGATATACTTGTACTTATTTAAACAAAAGTGTATATCTCATTCATCTTAGAAAAAGAGATAGATATATCCCAAACGCCACCGCATCTCTCTTACTGTTTATAAGAAATGTTAAACCCATATACATATAAAAGAATATACTGAGCATAGAAAGAGAGGCGTCGGTCTCACACTAGAAGATAGAATATGTTAAATGAGATGGTGTGATCTGCGCATGTTCTTTAATACTTGAACACTATTGGTTGTTATACTGCATATGGCGGTATAATCATATAATGACGTTTAGTGAAAAAGAACATAATTGATGAGAAAATGAAACAAACATTCATAAATTAACGAAAAATTGAAAATAATAAGTGGCTATTGTAAAATAACTAACGTGTGAATTGTTTGTGAATATTAAATTTTAAACATTTTGAATTTAGTGCGGAAATTTTAGACATGCGCAGCCGAGGCTTTCTTAACTTATGAGACAGATATATCTTTTCCCAATAATGCTATCACCTAGTCATGGGGACATGTTTATATCATTGCTTGTATGGAGAATGCGCGATATAGTCTTATTATATATATGGTTAAACCATTATGTTAATACAGAATGCGCGGTCCATACTCTATGTTTATGGTAGGAAGCGTTAAAAGTGAGGTTGTATTTAAAAATATATGAAAAATAATTTTTTGAAGTAGATGTTGCAATACTGTTACAATGGTCTTATCTGGGTTAATAATTGTTTTCTAGTTTTTTTTTCTATTTTTGTTGATTTGCTTATTTGATTTTCAGAGAACATTCAGAGTGTCCAGTCACTGGCTGTACCTGCCGATGTTTTTCTATTGATATGTGTTAATTTATTTTATGTTTATACAGGGTATTAATTAAATATGTTATATGTTTCTGTAGATAATTTTTATTGTAGAGTTGTATTTTATATGTTAGCAATAAAAGTATTTATATATAGAAATGTGACTGGCTGTTGTTAGTTAATAATGTTTCTTTGTATAATAACAAAATGTCTCCTATTGAAATGATTTTTAATAAATATTCAACCATAAACATTATGCAGTTTTATTTTATGGTTTATTTTCTTTCAGTAATTAAAATTTAAACAATTTTGTAGATATTAATATCCGGTATTATAAAGGAGCTCGCAAAATTTGCTAATTTGCAAGCACTCTCAAATGGAGTATTAATTCTGTATTAATATCTATGGATTAGCTATGGAATTTAGAGCAATGATACTTCAACTAATTGTAACACAGTTGGCGACTTTGACCGTACAAAATAATTTTCATAATATCACCACTGTTTTGATACCGTTGGTGTTTACCTACAACGCGTGCGCGAACCCCCCCAACCTGCACTAAAAAATCAAATCTAGAATTTTAAATAAATAACATTGGTCACGTTCACGACTGACCAAAAACAGTGAACAACGAGGTTTGAGTAGTTGATTCATGGAATTTCTGGTGAAATGTACCAGAAATTTAAATAATGTCATTTTTTAAACGTGTAAGGAAGTGAGAAAGAAGTAACCAGAAAGAGATAGAAACTATATAGTGTTCTGGCAGAAACGCTCAACATGAAGTGAACATAAAAGTTCTTTGGTTAGCCTGGTCACTAGTTTCTATCTCTTTCTAGTTACTTCTTTCTCACTTCCTTACACGCTTAAAAAATGACATTCTTTTAATTTTTGGTACATTCCATCAGAAATTCCATGAATCAACCAATCAAAGCTCGTTGTTCCGTTTTTTGGTCAGACGTGAACGCTCCCATTTTTCTCCAAAATTTAAAATTAAAAACTAGAAAAATAAACTTTTAATTCTTATACTAATCAATGATTATCTAAAAACAATTGAAAAATTGTTGTTTGAAAATTATAAAAAAATATTATAAATTGTATATTAGAAATACTTAAAAATAAAACACTAAAATTTGATTTTTCTACATTTTTTCATTGCCTTTAAAAGGTCTTTAACTGCACGTTAAGCGTTGCGTTACATAGTCCAATCAAATTAAAAATTTCTTATAGGTGAAAAAATGAAAAAAATATTCGCATGAATAATTTTAGTGCCGATCGATGGCTAATGATGTCCTTAATAAAATATTAAATTTGGAAGGTTGTGGGCCCCCGGGAAATACACAAGAAAAAATAAAAACAAAAAAATTTTACCGCCGATTATGTTTAAATCATCGATGCAGTGAAAACGAAGGGAGCTAGAGCAAAAATGAACAGGAACCATTTGATAGAGAATGAAATTTCCTATAAAAAATAATAAAGTTCATATCTCTAAAGTTAATAGTTTTTGAGTGATGGTCGTCGAAAATGTCATGACTAAAATGTAATTTTTGAAAAATTTCGCTTTATGTCTCGATCAGCTGTAAAAAGGAATATGCTATTTAACGATTAATAAAAAAATTCAAAAAATTCACTGTTTAACTAGATACTATAGGGAAGTTATTTATGGGTTCAAAAATGGTTTTCACTTTGAATTGTAACTATAGAAGCTACATCAAGAGATTTTGTTTTGTAATTTTTTGCCTTTTTTTGGTATTACGTATTTTAAAAACTATCCAACGTAGAATAAAAAAATTTAATGCATTTTGTAGGTGATGTTATTCTTTGCAAATTGAATCTCTTGATATGAAGTGTATATGAAGTTTCGATTTTTACAGCCGTATTTTTTGATATTATCAGTCAATATCATTAAACATACTTTATATTATTACATTATATTCAATTTTAATAGTATTTTTTTTTTATACTTGCTAAAAATAACACAAATGATCTTATTATTAAAACGCCGATTTGGATAAAAATGGGACGCTGTCGAGGCTCTTACTGAAGTGACTAGTGTAGCCCAAGTATTATTATGCATTATTTATGTTTATTTCTTATAAAGAATATGTAAACAAATTTAAAAAAATGGTATGAAAGTAAAGAATAAAATTTTAATAATTATAAATAATCGATATAATTTCAAAAATATTAATTATTTTGTAGTTTTTACCTTAAGTAAGATTTTTGAACACCCCTGCCTGTACCCATATAATTTAATTTAATGCATTTTTTTTTCAAAATTAGCTGCTCCTCGCAAAGTGCGTCCGGGGCGGGCGACTCTTTGTTCCCCCACCCCAACGGTACGCTACTGGACAGGAGCAACAAGCTTTGTGACGCCATATCTCAAAAATCAAAATAATGAATTTTATATGAATTTTTAGAGCAAAAATATGAGGAAAAAATACCTTGTAATTCAAAAGTAATCAGAAGGAATCAAATGTTGACGTTTTATTACGATTTCTGTAAAATTCCGTATTCACCGCCAATAATTTCATTACGTTCAATTATTGTTTATTACTTCCAAGCAGTGCTGCCAATCCACATTGCTTTAGATTTTTTAGTTGTCAATTTTCATTATTGATTTCGTTTGAATCCGGTAAACCGTATTCAGATTGAAATTTTCTATATATTTTACGTTCAGATTTCGAAATAAAACAGAATGGTATTTCATTCCGTTTGATTCTTTTCTCAATTACTGGGGCCGTGAAGAGTTATTGAGAAATATTCAAATTGGTAAAATTTCATATAATTTTTCTTAATAATGCTTTGGATTTTCATAATATATTTTTTGATAATATTATTTAGAGGTGTGAATATTTTAACGTCACTACTATTATATTATTATTATTTTTATATTATATTATTATTGACACTATAAATGTAATTACATTCGATCGAAAAGAATGTATGCTGCACAAATAATTTAACGAAATTAATACTATACAAATAATTTAACGAAATTATAGCTATACAAATAGTTTTACGAAGCTGTAAAAATTACAGAATATGTAGTAAACACAATTTTTGTAATTTAATTCAGATGTGCCACGTAACTCAATCACTTTTTCTACCTTCTTACGTTCATGATTATAACTTTTTGCAAATTTTCTCTCATTTCAAATCTAACAATTCACAGTATTCTCTGAATTCTCGTCTGTTTAATGCTCTTGCTTTGCCAAACTGTAAGCATGGCTTGGAAATAATAGCTATGAAACTGTCAAAAAATAAGACGAATTGATTAGTAAGAAGGCTGTAAAAAAGGCTAAATTGAACTGAGAATACTTTGGTGTTGAAAATATGTACCATATTATATGAAAATGAATTCAGTTATGGCGTTATGGCGTCTACTCCAAAAGAATAAGTAGGCGCAAGGATTCAATGTGCCACTTGTAATCATCCAATGCGCCACGGTTTGGCCACCTCTGATATAGAATAATAATGTTATTAACTAACGTATTTTTCAGTATAAGCGTTATTGCTAGCCGTGTTTCCAGTTCAGAGTTAAAAAATAGATTTATTTTTTGAAAATTTTTATGAAAATGACATTTTTCTCCAAAAGTACCTATGGTATTTTTTATCATTATTTTGGTGTGTCATAATGTTACCTAAAAATTCACCATACAAAGTTTGTACCTTGGCCTTACAGTTTTTCAGTTATAAATTTATCTAAATAATCCCCAAATGAAACAATCATAATTTTTGTTTGTTTATAATTATATAATTTTATTGTTAATGGTAATTTACATAATTTTAAAACTAATTTTTGTACGGGAAGGTACGATTTTTTATTCACAATGAGCCAAGGAATCAGCTCTTAAAATATTTGTATCTGTATCCCAAAATTGAGATAAATCTTTGTAAGGGAATATTTTACAACAAACGATGTAGACCTATTATAGGAAATTGAATGCTGAACAAAAAAAGATTCTATAAAATTTTCACGTAACATGTGTCGTTCTTGAGATATCTTGAAAAAAAAATATTTTGGGATGTCACTCCTCCCCCTTACACATGATTTTGAAATGGGATTGTCCTCAAGCCAGATCCATAACCATCCAACTAAGTTTCATTAAGGATTCAGGGGACAGACACACAGATAGACAGACACGGGACGAAAAGTGTTTGTCTTGACCTGAAACGGAAAGATCAATTTAAAATGTTTACATCTGAGAACAATTTTGTTGTCTCATTTTAAAACGGTCACAAAGTTTCTCGTATCTTCGATTAATATCAGAGCCAGCCTTAGCAAGTCTGGCGCCCTGGGCGAGATTTATTTTTCCGCCCTCTCTCCCCCTAAAAAAATGTTAAAAAATCACCGAAAATGTCAATTAAAATTGATAAATTAACAAATATGTTGAATAATTCATATCTCAGCTTGGCGCGATCCTACAGACAACTTTTTTTTTTAAATATAGCTTACATCATCAACTTTAAGACTATCAAATGCCCTAAGACCGTCGAGACCTCCTTCCCCTATTATGAACAAATTAGAATTGATAAATTAACAAATAAGTTGATTAGTTAATATCTCAGCTAATACCTTATTAAAGGTTTTCTGGGTTGCTGAATAAGGGTTTGTTAGTTAGCAGCTATCAAATAATCGATTTTTCTTGTGTGTTTTTTTATTATAAATTAACATTGTTTATATTTAGCTATATTTTTTGCTTAATCGGGTTTAACAGATCGACAAAAAATTTAAAGATAAAAAAAAGTTTACTCAAAAATTATACTTATTATGCTCTATTGTGCGCCGCCCCACCTGGCCTGGCGCCCCGGGCGGTCGCCTTGGTTCGCCCCCCCCCCCCCTAAAGCCGGTACTGGATATTATTATGAGGAAATAATATATAAACTCCAATTATATACATAGTACTTTTATTCTCTTTAATATGAAATATATACAATATAATATATTACACAGATATAATGTCACGTTACATACTGAATTAAATAAAAAATTGTAACTATTCGTTTCATTCATATGACATATGGCATTTCCTTGACGCCATGTCGATATGCCTTTTTATTATTTAATATAATATTAATTACATCAATTAGTAAATTGTGCAGACTACATAGAATTTGGTGCAGTTATGATTCTATTTAGATGTTAATTAAGTATAATGATATCTATAGATTCGAATAATTTTGTGTTGAATCTAGTAGATTAAATCTGACTGTATATATTTACGAATAATACATTATGATAATTAATATCACAGTTCATAATACATCTAGGACTTATATATACATTAATTAAATAAATGACGTATATTATTTTTTAAATATGAAACATTAAAGTGTATTTTAATCTTTTTCGATTACAGGAAAAAGACATTTGTCAGTGTAAGGATGTTGGAATTGAGCAAAAAAGGTTAAAATGAAATAAAATATATTTTTACAACAGATAGACATCAATTTGGACTGTACTGAATTAATTCATCATGCAAACAATATAATATTTGATCACTGGAAACATTTTTTAGGGTTTCGGTTACATATTTCATAACATAGAGGTATTTGACTACCTTTTTCACAATTCAATTAATTTTCTAACATTGTGCATGCTATTTACATTTTATTATACACATTATTTGCCTAACTTTCTTTACATTAAACACATATTTTTGATACAGCAACGGTTATTTTGTCAATGCGACTATTAATGATGCAATCAAATAAAAGGATTAAATACAAAACGAAATGTGAAAGCAAGATTTCATGGGCTCATGATTATAAAATCACGCTAGTCATATTTCGTTCTTATTATTTTTCAAATTATATTACACAGATCTATATTATAGTACATGATGTTTTTTAAAGGCTTTCCAGTGAATTATTTTCAAAATAACGAATGTTCAGAGAAAATGTTTCAGACAAAAGTTTCATGGTTTCGAGGGGGTTAAATATTGACAATATAGATTGACCTTGAAAAGGTCACCTTAATGGGTCTTCAGGTCCAATTTTTTTCAAATCTGAACCCATATTTTTTGTTACAGATTCGTAATTTACAAGGAAAAAGAAGCAATTTTTACCTGAAATATTTTTTTCTGAAAATATCCATTTTTTATCATATGGAGCAAAAAAAAGAAAATTATGGATATTCAATTTTTTAGGGTTCCAAAGAAACCATATTAATCTCACTTTGTCGTGCGTCCATCCGTCCTATTCACTCAAAGCTAAATAGCTCGTAAACTATATAAGCAAAACATGTTAAAGTAAAAGATGTACAGATATATTGAACAAATAATTTTTCAGCGGGGGCACTAAGGAGCTAAAGCTAGGTAAAAAAATTTTTTTTTATACCAAGGCACGTTAAAATGTATAACCAAACAAGCGAAATTTGATCCTATTTTTTTTTTAAATCAAAAATGGTGCCTGCAGGGGGCTTTAAAGCAAATCCAAAAAAAGAAAAAAATTGTAGGTATACCAACACGTGTGGGATGTCAAAATGTACATCTCAATTAGTAGAATATGGCCATATTTTTATTTTTTTTCTAACTCAAAAATGGCGCCTGTAGGGCGCTAAAAGCAGTATTTTATTTGGTCCCCACCTTCTCTAACTCTTTAACTATAGGTTTAAAAAATCTGAAAAAAAATTGGTAACGAGGCTTTGGTGGGACTACCAATAACAAATACTTAAGTCAACAATATAATTTTAAATTTTGGAATAATCGGGAGGGGCGTCATGCAACTTTTTTATAAAGCAATTTTTTTGAAATTTTGAAGAACAAAATGAATTACAAATAAAAAAACTCTCTGAGACTCATTGCCTAAATCTAAGCACTTTTTGCCTCTTGCGATTATTTTTAAAAATTAATAGTTTTCGATTAAAAAATTATTGAAAATTTAAAAATATCTGTTTATTTAGCTCCATATAAAAAATGTACATTTTCAGAAAAAAATAGTGCAGGTAAAACTTACTTATTTTTTTCGTAAATTACGAATCTGCAACAAAAAATACAGGTTTAGATTTGAAAAAGAAAAATTAATCCTGAAAACCCATCAAGGTGACTTTTTCAAGGTCAACACATATTGTCAATATTTAGCCCCCTCGCAATCACGAAATTTTTGTCTGAAACATTTTTTCTGAAAATTCGTTATTTTGGAAATAATCCACTGGAAAGTCTTTAAAAAAACATCCGTTATAGTATAATATGTATACAAATTAAACACACATATACAGTTCAGATGAGCATTTTTTTACAGATTAAATTAGTTTTTTTTTACCCTGGTTATAAACATTGATTTGTTGCAATCACGATAACCTAAACATTAAGAATAAAATAAATTGACTACATAACAGTGTAATGCAATGCTTTTTCATTTCGTTTTAGTTTTAAAGATGACTACATAAATGCTCTATAGAGGGGTTGAAAACAGTTAGCTAAATTGGAAATTACATATATAAAAATCATTGCATTACACTTAACATCACAGAAATCGACACTCAAGGTATTTAACAACATTTAAATTAGTACTACAAATATTTTTTTCTATAAATTTCTTTCTGTGCATTATATTTAAATTACTTGATCAGTATATTTAGTATCTCTCTCACGTTACCAATTTGCGTTGTATAGTCGAGTTATAATTTTTTCGAATAGAACAATACATCTGATTCTGGCGAGGGGACGGTCACAGAGGTGAAACGAGTTACGGGTAGAGACTCCGCTTAGTTATAGTTGAAGCAGGTACTAATTAATTCCCGTTAGAATTGGGTGTCAACTCGTCACCGTTTTCGAGAAATCGCGGGTAGAAATTGACCACTCTTTATAAGTGATAAACTCTCATCCGGGCGTCCCGTGTTTAAAACTTGAATAACTTATTTTTTTCTCAATTTTCCGTTACAATCGAACACGCGACCGACAATTTTACCATTGATGTTAGTTTTTCTTTAAATAAAATAAAGCGATCGAGATTTAAAATGTAAGTATAATAATCTGCTTTATTATTTGAAAAATTGTTAAAAGGTTTGTACAAAATGTTCAATTTGTCATGTTACCAATTTCATTTAAAAAATTGCATGTTTGAGTGCGTCTGCCCACCCCTTATCCCCATCTTACGCGCCTCCCTTTGTTTTTCCGGCCATCTACAAATCAAAAACTGCCTTATCTCCACTCTACGCGTCTGTCTTTCTTTCACTATCTAACTTTTCATAAACTAACTAACTTCACTTATGAATCAAACCCATTTATCCCCGGGTGTGGGGGGTAGGGAGTATTTTTCTCATGATGTCAACACATGAATAAACGTTTTGTGTGTCTGCCTAGTGCTCATATGAGGCAGAAAATATGTCATCAGCTCTTGTACTATTGCACAGTCGAGTAAAAAACAAATATATTTTTTATAGTTTTTTCGAACAGAACTCTATTACCACAGTTTAAATTAAATTAATAAGTACCTATTGTTTAATTAAATGAATTAAATATATCTGATGTATAAAGATATAACTTTAATTTATTTATACACATATTATTATATTGAAGACACATACAATAATTAATTTGCAATATGTATATTTAAAACAAAGGATACTGAAACAATCAAGAGTGGAAATCTATTGTTTATATGAAAATGCATTGTTTTCCTATAGCACCATATGAAAATATGAACACAAAGATATGCTACTAAATAATTACTAGATTTCGTGATAAAGCACAATTGATATTTAAAAATAAATGAGTTTTATGATAAATAGCAAAACATATTTTATGTCATTTGTGTTCACGAAACTTTTATACATATATTATTTAATTTAAAAAAGTCTTATATATTAAGTGGGACTGACACATATTTCATTTAAATTTTATTGTATTTTTTTATATATCCTGAAAAAAGAAATACAATATAACTTTATAATTAAATTTTTATTGTATTTAAAGTTAGGCTGACTTTGTTTTCTTGTTACTTGCAGATTGATTTAATTTTTAATGAAAAATAATAGAAAATTAATAACTAATTATTTGTTAACGTTTTCATAAAATATTTTTTATTGAATCATGTTGTTCGTAAATGAAACATAAATATACTAAATTGACATAAATAATATATATAAGTATAATTTTGAGTATGTATCATAGAATATTAATATACATAAAAATACAAAATGTAATACAAAGCTTTCTATTAATGATATTTAAAAATATAACGATATAGGTACTTTTAATAATAGCATGTAGATATAATACTTATTTACCTTCTATAAAAGAGAACGTATAGTATGCGATAAATCATGCTTTATAGTCGAAGCTTTCATCGGTTATAATTATGGATTGTGTTCATGAAACAATACGACTATGAAATATTTACGTATATGATACTATATTTCAATAAATTGAAATCACAGTAACAAAGACTATACGATTATGAATATTTATATTGTTCAAAAATGAATACACTTATTATCTTATTATTGTTATAGATTTTCTGATTTATAGTAATTTTAAAATAACACATTTATCATCTATATCCACTCGAAGTTTCTATATATGTAGTATCTACAGTAGGGTGTGTCAAAAAAAGTAAAATTTTTTTTCGCTCTCATTACGAAATATTGTAGTTTATAACCTAAAATTAATCCTTACCGATGGTTTACACTGTAGTTCAATTTTAAGAGGTGCCGTAAAGGGGGGTCCCGTTTCTCATTTAAATAACATTGGAAATTTATTCTGTAGTACTAAATTGAGTATTAATGATTCATGATAATGGATCAAAAAAAAAATAAGGACGTTATTTTGTAGAGAATAAAATAGTTTTCTAATAATATCAGTTGTCGGCTGGGTCATTTTTTTTACCGATAGCTCAGTAGTAGGGTTATATATTGCTATTTAACACTTACATATATCCTCTAGACTATTTATATAGAAAATTAAATTTTCCATAAAATTAACATTTAACTTATTTTTATAAAAACAATAGTTTATATGTAAGAGCCTTTTAGACGTTTATTTTAACAAATAAATCACTTAGAATGTCTGTAACCTTTGATACGTTGAATTGAGGGTAGTGACTTTGTAGATACTTTTGTAGAGAATTTTAACTTCTACAAAATTATATCCTTAAAAAAAATTCAACAGTTATTATGAATCAGTAATACCAACATCAGTACTAAAGAATCATTACCCAATGTTATTTAAATGGAAAACGGGACCCCCCTTTATGGCACCTCTTAAAACTAAACTACAGGGTAATCCTTCGGCGAAGATTTATTTTAGGTCATTAAATAACTTATTTCGCAACGAGAGCGAATGTTAATTTTTTTGACATTTTTTTTAACTTCTAGTAGCTCTATAATAGTAGGTGGATTAAAAGTAAATTTCTTTTAATGGTAAGATTTTTGCTATCTATATTTATCGATCAAGTAATTGAAATATAAACTCTGTATAAATAACAACGGCTGAAACCTTAAACATCCATACATAATAGCTATCAGCTATATACACACGACAATATACTAGATCATCGATGACGATGATTCTGCACCCTACACAAATGTCTCAGCAGACTTGGCAACGCTGCAAAGCATTATCTGCGTGCTGCTCACACTTGTGTAGGATGTAGAGTCATCAGGACTCCGTTTTTTAACACGGAATCTTTATTGTTGATCTCCTTGGAGTTAGTGTCCGTGGAGACGGTAATATTGGAGCGCGACGTCATCGTAATGGCCGATGTGGAGTGGTCGGCCCGACTAACTAGCGGGCCCGCTTCGCCGTCTTCGTCATTACCACTGGTCGGGCACAGGCCAGTTGTTCCACGACTGCACGCCCGCAGTCTCTCCGACGCAGGTTTTTGGTGACGCCTCGGAAACACGCTGTTCTCCATGTGTAGTGTAGCATTTACCTGTTTGTGCAATTTAATATGATATTTGCATTTGTTTAATGTTGTGAATATTGAGAAAAGTATCTGAGCTTCTGAGTTCAACATTTCTTCTACAGATTGGAAGGGGGCGCTCCGGGGGCCAAGGTACAGGGTGGGGGGTGCCAAAATGAGAGAGAAAAGCTTGATGATGATTGAAAAGTGACACGAGGACTAAAAAAAAAGAACTCACAAATTGCAGGAGGGCGTAAAAGTAATTAATATTTAAACAATTATTTAGTAGGTAATTTTTTAACGTATTGAATTGATTATTACACGATTGTGGCTCATACAAAAATTTTCTAACTTGTTTTAATATATGAGGCGGTGAGTTCCAAAACTCGTTAGTTCCATAATGCCAAAAATTATTTCAAAATCCACTGACATCTCGATTTTTTTTTTAAATGGAACGAACGAGTTTTGGAACTCACCGCTTCATATGTTGGTATAATGCTGAGTTTAGACCAAAGAGACAAAACAGTAACACGTTTTTTTGTAAAATAGTAAAAAAAACCTATATGTCTATTTTAAAATTTGTTTTAAAAACACCGTATTGCTTTTTTGTCTTTTTGGTCTAAACACGGCTTAAATTGTGCGTGGTGAAAAGATAGAATATGAATAAAAACCAAGAAACTCATATACTTTTACATATTGTTTAGAAATAACTTATTTTGTAACAAATAAATGAAGCATTACAGAACATAAAAAGTAAAAAATGAAATGTTATTGATAGTTAATTTTTAGAATAAGTACATTTTATACAAGTATTTAAAATATTATTTAAATAGACAATTAATGATCAAGATATAGTTTATTATTTTTAAAAACATTCAGTAGATAAACAAATAAGTGATGATTATTGAAAATCAGAAGTCAAGGGAATGCCAATCACTAAAATTTTTAACATTTAAAAATATAAGTGTTATTGATTTATGATAGAAATGAAAAAATAATACAAACATAATAAAATTATTCTTTATTCAGAAAATCGATAAGAAGTAAAAAATATCAATTCTGTCATTTTATTATTATCAAACATTTCAAGATAGGGTCTACAGATCAAAGGACGAAAATCAAAAGTAAAACTTATTTTTTTTAAATACCACACATCATGTTATATATTTTATACGACTGTTATTAGACTTATATGCGGCATAAAAAATTACATAAACTGACTTACACAAAAAATTGTCGTGTAAAATAAAAATGAACGATGAAAACAAAAAAAGGCACGTGTCTGTCTCGATTAGCATCAAGCATAACGAGTTGACAGTACCATGAGTTCGATATCTTCAGCATCTTCTGTTGCAGACAGCTTTTGTTCTATGGTAAAATCCATTGATCGGCTTTCCCCAGCCCTCCTCTAATTATTCAAATAAAGAAATATAAATCAAGTGCAATTATTAAGGTAGTTCTCGCGCTATAGTACTATCAAAAAGTTACGCTCATAATATCATGGTAAAATATCGAAAAAATTTGGTTTGCTACAGATAATTTTTGATCAAATCTATATTTAAAGCCGTCTATATATACAGACTATTACAAACACACTCATACTATGAATGAATAAATTGTCTCAAATTACAAACACATTAACAAATAGAGCCACGAGCCGTGCGCACCTTCAAACAGATTATTACAATTCAAGAAAACTTGCTCTCTTCCGTACATATGTAATCCCAAAAGTACCCGACCTGACGTTTAGATGGCGGTTTTGTTGGAAAGTAATGACTATGCTATAAAGTGCCAACCTTATACAGCTTAAGTTTAAAATTTGACAACGCCACGTTGTTCAGTATTTGTTTGACAGCCATCAATAGTGAACGCTCTCAGTGAATTTGTAAACATGGAAAAAATTGGTCATCGTTATGTGATACAATACTTTCATTTGAAAGGCCACAGCCCAACCAATATTAAAGCGGAGCTAGATTCTACTCTGGGGGAGTCTGCTCCTTCATAAAATATTGGGTGAGAGAGTTTAAACGAGGCCGTACGAACTACCAAGATGAACATCAACGTCGTCAGAAATGGTGAAGAAAATCCACAAAATGGTTTTGTATGACCGTCGACTGAAAGTGCGCGAGCTAGCAAACTTAGTAGGCATTTAAAAAAGTGCTGTACATCGCATATTGACTGAAAATTTGGACATGAGAAAGCCATGTACAAGATAGGTGCCGCGATTACTCACAATAGAACAAAAACAGCGTCGTGAGGATGTTTCAGTCGAGTGTTTGGCGAAGTTTCATAGTAATAAAGCAGAGTTTTTGCGTCGATTCATAACCACGGATGAAACATGGGTCCATCATTTCACACCTGAGACGAAGGAACAGTCAAAACAATGGACTAAAAGGGGAGAATCGGCTCCAAAGAAGGCGAAGGCAGTTCCATCTGCAGAAAAGGTCGTGGTGTCAGTTTTTTGGGATACACGTGGGGTAATTTTCATTGATTCTCTACAGAAAGGAAAAACAATCAACGGTGAGTATTATGCGAAAAACGGCTGCATTTGACGATTGTTTCATCAAGACAATGCCCCACATCCATTATCGTGACGGCCAAAATTAATAAGTTAAAGTTCGAATTGCTTCCTCACGCACCCTATTCGCCAGATTTAGCCCCCTCGGATGATTTTCTGTTCCCAAACTTGAAAAAATGGCTCGGTGGTAAAAGATTTGCCAACAATGAAGAGGTGGAGTCTGCGGTTGATTGTTATTTTGAGGAGCTCGACGATTCTCACTATAAACAGGGTATCGAAGCTATTGAACAGCGCTGGGGAAAGTGTATCGAATTAAAAGGAGACTATGTAGAGAAATAAATATATTTTTTCGCAATTTTTTTGTGTTTGCTTTGTTAGGTTGGGTACTCTTGGGACTACCCTCTACATATAGTTGCAGAGTGTTGCCAGGTCGATTCTATTCAATCCGTCTAAATGTCGATTCTTTGTTAAAGTTTAATACTTTCCATGATTGTATTAGTACGGATTATGGCCGTTTTCTTAATTTTATAATTAAACGACAGATTTTGATAAAAAACTACCAAACAGCAAAAGGTATTATTCTGATACGTGATCAAAAAATTCAAAATGATTGACCATTTTGTATTTGAAATACAACTGTATTTCAAAAACATAACGGTCAATCATTTTTAATTTTTTGTAACGTATATATCAGAATAATAACCCTTTGCTATTTGGTAGTTATTTATCAAAATCTGTTGAAGCGTTTAGTCATAAAATTAAGAAAACGGTCATAATACGTACTTGGTAAAACAAACTTTGATAACAATTATTTTTAGTATAAAACGGTTGATCTATGTATTTAAAATTTCACATTCGGATAGATTTTGTTATCATTATTATCCTATGATTTTTTAAATTCTATCGAAATGATATTTGCACGAGAACTACCTTAAAATAGAATTTATCGCATTAAAAATACTCGCGTGTAATAGATTTTGCAAATAAGCAGATAGTTTTAAGAAAACAAGAAGAAATACAATGCAATAAATAATACTACTAACATTTTTTCTAATCACAATTATACATCATATCATTACAATCATTAAAACATGTAAATACTGATTTTTCAACTTATTGAATACTACCATGTATTAAACAACTAGTGTGTTTAATAGATGATACTACTATGATTATACTATATACATAATAATGCATTTTGAATATTGAAATTTAAAAAAATGACTTTTCCAACAAATGATATGATTTTCACCAGTCATACTTACTTCTTTACCTGCAGCACAAGTGCATGCTTTTAAGAAACTCTTTTTGAAGTTGTCACTTAGAAAAGCGTATAGAATAGGATTCATCGCCGAGTTAGAGTAGCTCAAGCAGCCCGCCAGTAGAAACAAGAAGATGACAGTACGAGAACGACATTGGTTGTCTTGGTCAGCCGGTCCGAATATCAACGCCATTTGTAAAATCCAGTACGGTAGCCAGCATAAAATGTAGACTGTAATAACTGTCAGCACTAACTTAGTAACCTTGCGGTGGGATCGTTTCTTTTCCTTCGACTTGTTTTTCGGTCCAACAGTTTGTAATTTCCGTATAACTAAGCAGTAGAAAATCAGAATCATAGCTAGCGGTATTGCGAATCCCAGAATGAATGCATACAAAGTGAAAGTCTTTTGAGGATTGTTGTTAGACTCGGGCCAGATTATGTTACAGCTAATGCTTTTGTCAGATCGGATTGTTTTAGTGTAAACGAACACCGGGACCATTATGATGGCGCTAGTAGCCCACGCTATTAGTGACACAACTCTACTGATGAACGGTGTTCGCATCTTTGGAGATGAAATAGGATGGCAGACAGCAACATATCGATCAGCGCTCATGATAAACAAGAATATGCTACTTGTAAATTGGTTGATGGATGTAGTGACCATGTATATTTTACACATAACATCACCGAATATCCATGTCTCCAAGTTCATAGTCGTGATTAGAAATGGTATTCCGATGAGGAAACATTCGTCTGCAATTGCTAAATTGACGATGTACATGTTCGTAACGGTTTGCATTTTAGAGAAACGTAGAACTACGTATATAACTAGTGTGTTTCCCAGAAGACCTACTACACAAACAAGTGCATATAGAATTTGAGTGAGCAAGGAAACAATGTTCTTGTTAAGAGAAGGACAAGGTGTCATAGGAAAATTTGACTCATTATAAGGAAGTAGAGTTGAATTGATGTCCAGCGGTTCCGTTGAGAAAAAACCGTCGGTTATATTTAAGAACTCCATTTTTTCCGATATAGATGAATATCTAGTTATTATTTCAGTATATTATTATGCTGTAACTATAATCTTATGTTTTGCATTATCGTTGAGTAAGTTTATCAACTTTTTATAAGTAGTCATTCTTGTAAATTGTTGATATGTAGTAGTTGTACATTGATGGCTTATAATGCGCGTGTTCTCAATTCATCTGGAACAAAACAAAAATAACAATCATCAGTTTAAAATATTTAATGTGAAATCAATATTTATATAGATCAAACTTCAAAAAGAATCGTATAAATAAAAATAATAATAACAGTAAATATGACTTAATTTAACATTTGGCATACCATATTGTATGTTTGTTATTAATTTTGTCACGCTATAATAATGAATGTAAATTTTTTTATTATGTAGCATTTGTACATTTGCTGAATATAACAAGAATTGTTGTATATACAGATATACTATACACGTATAAATACAATAATAATTGTTCATTTTGCATAAATTAGTTTATTATTATATTACCTATATTGTACAGACAGACATATTTTAAATAATATAGTTTAATAAGCTTTATTTGTAATGTTGTTATACATGTGTATTGTAACAATATTATGATGATGATGATGATTGCAGATTGTTGTCGGCTGGATAGTTCGTTTTCCAAAAGCTCAGTGGTGTTTTATGTTTTGTTTTCATGTTTGGTGAATTAACAGGGATACAAGATGGAAGGGGAATGTGCTGATGAGCCGATCATCGCAGGTTGACACGTAAGGGTGGCCGGGTACAGGGGATGTGTAGGTTGGGAGCTACTAGGGAAGGGAACAATATTATAATATAGACGGTTTGGGTTATTGTATAATTATTTTTAAAAATTAGTTTTAACATTAGGTAATCATTTTTGTAGAGAGACCTCGGGAGATAACATATGTTATAGTCAATCGTTAACACAGGGTCGTGAGTAACACAATAAATTATAAAGTGTCGAAATTGTTAAGTGAATCTAAGAAACAGTGTAGCTACCTTAGCCCTCTAATTCAAGCTAAGGAGAAGTAAGGGTCTGTGGTAGCGACCACCTTTTTGTAAAATAAATAGTGCAAGTTTTTTGTATTCGAAATAGTGAAAGTTTTTGTATTCGAAATAGTTATAGTTTTTTGTAATCGAAATTTTTGTAAAGACATAGTGTAAGTTCAGTTATAATTAAATCCATTTATATATAGCAGTGTTTACGTTTCCGAGCACCTACAGATCCATCTACCTAACCAATTAAAGGTTAAATGAGATTACAAAAGTCCGTAGAACCCAAAACGTTACAGTATGCAAACATTTACTTGTTAAAAATGAGATACTTCTTTTATAAGTTTGGGATTTTTTATATTTTCTATCCAATTAGTATCAAAAAAAAGAATGTTTATTTTTTTCATTTTTTCCTTTAATTAAAAGTTCGAATGTTGAAAGAAACCAACGTAAACCTTGTTTGAACATGTTGTTTATTTTTTTTTAATTATAAAATAAACAAGCCGATTTTTACATCTATGCGGATGTATGTACTTATATTTATTATTATAACATTGGTAACACAATACATATATGTAAAAACAAATTAGTATAGTAATGAAATAATAAAATTTGGTATACAATTGCGTCATTGTGTACAAATATATATATGCTTTAAATGATATTAATTTAGGTACCTAAATTAAATTTTAGCCTATGCGATGTAATGTTATATTTAATGTTCAACTTTAGTTGGTTTAAAACAAAGTTTAGTACTATTAACTTGAAATATTGTTATTGTGGTTGCAGCTATGAAGTTTATAGCATAAATAAATAACTTATATAATTCACATAAAAGCACAGTCTTATTAAAATATAATTTTACTAGAAAATTAAATACAACTTCTTAAGCATATGAGTTTTTAAGCACGTATTAATATCAATTTCATTATTGTATACTCGTCGTTGTTTAGAAATTCGTAGCTCAAGTTTGAGAAACAATTTTGTAAAGAGGTATATATAAAATACTACTCTCTAATTTGTTTTTCTTTAGTCTGCCGCTGGGTCGATGGAACGTTAAGAGGTAATGTATGAGTAGATTGTAAAAAAATAGGCGATTTTTTGAAATTATTATCCCAAAAACTATTTGTTCGATTTCATCCAAGTTTCTTTTTTTGTAAAGTAATATAATATAAATATAATGTATACATATTGAGGTATGTTTACAATTTTTTTAATTTTTTTATGAATATATATATCGACTGGGAGCGCTGTTGTCGTGGCCGATGTAAAACATGTCCCTCGATACGGTTTCCAGGATTACTAGCAGTTGATCTGAAACAGAAATTTCAAAGAGATTTTTAAAAGTTAATGTATGAATGTAAGATTTTTTATTTTACTCAATTATTACTTTTTTTATCAATCCTGAAAGATAGGAAATTGTGGTTCAAAAATGAATGTAACGTTCAATTAGGCGCCATTTTGTAAAAAAAATATTTAAAAAAATCGTACGTACCGAAGAGCATTATACATTAACTTCTAAGAATTTCTTTGAAATTTCTGTTTCGGATCAACAGACTGCAGATAATTCTGGAAACCGTATCGAAGGACATGTTATACACCGGCAACAACAGCAGCACTCCTCAGAACCTGAGTGAAATCGAACAAACAGTTTTTGAGATAATAATTCTCAAAATTCATCTATTTTTTCCACCATCTACTCATATGTTCCCCCTTAAATGTAGATATTACATAAAATATGTGCCTTACGCGTTGCGTGGTGTATGCCTACTATTGCGTCTGAGAAAAAGTGAACAAAAAAATCCTGTGAAGTTATTTTTGTCAATTTTTTTCTCATTTATTAAAACCTGTTTTTTTTTCAGTTCGAGAATTTTGGAGCTACGCTGTTTTGGCGTTGAGCGCCTCATATATGTATATTGTGTGCTACTGTAGTCATTTAATCATTTTAATACTTTTGCCCACTCAGAATTAAATTGAGGAATAATTTGTGTCAGAAAAGAGTTTTAAAAACCCTAACTCCGAGAATATCTGTGACCTTTAAATTAAACGTTATTATATAAATATTAACATAATAAATGTACATTTTATATTTTAAAAGAGAAACTCAAACTCTTTACTCTTTATATTTTTGCAAATATCTCTTCTTTGCTAGAGGCTGTTTCGTCATTCAATGTAATTAGCATTCATTCTGTTCCTATATACGAAATATAAATTGATGGTAGAGTGCGGCGATAGCAAACAGAGCCCTGATTAACTCCGCGCAGAATTGTTATCTTAACTAAAGGCATGATCATTAACAAACTTTGTGAAAGAGCTTACTCGAGATTGAAGAAATCTTCATTAATCAATTCTAATTACTTTAAATGAGTTGTAAAGCTTACATTCATGTATAATACATAAGACTGGTGTTTCGTGTGCATATAAAACAAAAGATAGAAAAAAAACATAGATTAGGTTATTGATGTGTAATAACTTTTAATTGAATTTAGTTATAAGTGAAACGTAATTTAATCAGTATGGATTAATGGGTATATTGATTTTTTACACTTACACTTTTTAGGGTTCCGAAGAAACCCTATTAATCTCACTTTGTCGTCCATCCGTCCTTTTCACTCAAAGCTAAATAGCTCGTAAACTATATCTCAAGCAGAAGAATTTGATACAATTTTTTTTAACTCAAAAATGACACTACCAGGGAGCTCAAACAGTATTTTATTTTGTCCCCTCCCCCTCTAACTCTGTAACTACTGCCTCAAAAAATCTGAAAAAAAATTGGTAATGAGACTTTGGTAGGACTACCAACGACAAATACTAGTAGTATAGTCAACAATATAATTTTAAATTTTGGAATAATAGAGAGGGGCGTCATCAAATTCAAAAACTGACAAGAGTACACATCCGTTTTTTGTTAAGTTATTATGTTAACAAAAATTCATTTGATACATAATGTAGAGAATAATCTTATCTATAATTTATTTCCCATTCATTTTATTCTATATTTTATTAGTTTGTCAGTAAAATGTTTTAATAAAATAAGAATCATGACACTGTTCACTGTCAGGATTACGTATAAGAAAGTCCCGAGGCTCCCATGGCTGATATTTTGTTATTAATTACAGCTTATAGATAAAAAAATATTTAAAGTCATTAAATAATATTTTAAAATATAAATTTAGGGTTTGATGGATACTGTGCGATGTTCATCTCCCGTTTTGAAAATTATAATTAATCGTTTTACATGGTGTCTGGCCGAGTAATAATGTAATCATTAGTGACTGGAATACTTTGATAAAAATTGACACTCTACAATACTACAATTCTATTATTAATTCAAAGGGTTTTTAATGATTTAAAAATCGTTGGGTGTAAGATGAAAAAGTTTATCTTCGTAATAAAAAATATACTTTATAAAGTTTTGTCCAGTTCATTTAATACTTGAAAGAGAATTTCAAGATCGTATTATTCTTTGATTAATATAATCTCCTTTCATTTAATGAATTTTAATTACCATTGGGTATATAAGAAACTTCAAATTTAGTTAGATATGTACATATTTAATTAATAATATAAAACTAATATTTATTTCATTTAATGTATTAAATAAAGAATACCATTCATTATGAATATTTTAATGATGTATTAAAATATTACATCATTAATAAAGTTTTTAATTTCGCATAAAGCAAATTAGAGAGTCAACATAATAAGCTATAATCTTCATAAAAACAACAAAATAAGCGTAAATTTAATCAACATAAAGATTAATAAAAATGAACATTTATGATATCCGAATCCCACATACAAATTCGTTAAAATGACTGCTTTATTTTGATTCTCTACAATATATTTCAATTATTCTGTGTTTTCTCAAACATTAAATGTACCATTATTAAGATACTTTCTGTTAACATCTATGTAGCTGGCTATACCTATATTGGTTTAATAAGAGTGGTATTAAGTTTCTCGCTTTATTAGTGTTTGTTTCAACGTTCAGACAGATGTGTGAATGGTAAATAATATCATTTGAATTGGAATATACATATAATACGTGTTGACATTGCCTCTGAAATGAGATGTAAATAAGAGTAATGGTTTTCAATTATATGGAAAATGTATAGGACATCGTATAGGTACTTAAATTGGTAATCATTTAGTGTTATATAATAACTAGCAGTGCCCGCGGATTCGCTCGCATGGACTACGGAATTATTGTTTAAGATTTTTGAAAAATATAGTTCAATAAAGTACAAACAGGGCCGTAACTACAGGCTCGGGGGCTCTGAAGAACTTTTTTTATCCTTACTTGGAAATGTACTACTTATTTGTAATTTACATTTATTTAAGTACCTTTATTTTATTTTATTTTTTTTTTGGTCGACAATCTCAAGTTTTTTTATGTAATTGTATATTTCCTATTAACTGTATTTTCATGAATAATAAATGTAAAATTCAAGTTGGCAACGAAAAAAGTCATTAATATCAAAATTTGTGTAAAATTTTGTTAACATTTTCAAGAACCAAATGAAAATAAGTTTTACGCTACCGCGGGGGCCCTCTAACCCCGGGGCATTGCCCTGGCTGCCCCGGTGGTAGTTACGACCCTGAGTACAAACACGATTAGTTATTATTGTAATAATAACTAATAGGCGAGCGGTTCGATGCCAAAAAGACGCATAGAAATGAAGTTGTTACTGACAAAATATATACAGACTAAGATATGGTGCAAATCTATAGCTAGTACCTAGACCTATATTATTATGCAATTTTTTAAAATTTGGTTGCGTAAAACTTTTTTAAATCGCAAAAGGTTGATTTTTTGCGTTTTAATAAATTTCTTATTTTTCATTTTAAACTTGTATTTTTTCCCCTTTTGAGTTGGGCTTAAATTTTTTTAACAGGGTCTTACTTCGTTCTTACCGAATGTACTCGTGTAGTTTTGAAAGATCCGATAAGGCTCAATTTGTTATAAATAAATTATTTAATATAAAAAAATATTTCCTATTAAAAAAGCAGTTAATATTTTACAGATTTGTAAGGCCAGTTGATTTTACTATGCTAATTATAATGATGTCTAAGTAAAGAGTAGCTACAGTAAAACTACTCTTTACTTAGACATCATTATAATTATGCCTAGTAAAATATAGTTAAGTACGTAAAAACGGCTTATTGTTAGTAAAGTTTCGTTGTTTAGTTTTGCTTTTTTTTATTGTATCTATCATATAATAAATAATCAAAAAATTATGTAAAACTGCATTAAATCTGGATCATATTAATTTTTAAAATTAATAGACATGAAAGAACTAATTTTTTTGACATTGTCAGGCCTAAAATGCAGATTACGGTAAACAAAAAAGTGATTTTCATTGGAAAAATAAGTATATATACCATATGTAACAATAGTAAGACGCAGGAAGATATAGATAATGCCATTTTGTGCTTAACTCAATTTTGACAAAATTGTCAGATACCACATTAATTGTGCTTAGCAGGTCAGAGTATGCGAATGATATATATTTATAATAAAATGTTATATGTGGTAAAATATTACAATTAGAAGTCATAGGATGGAGCCAAGGAAATATTATTACGATTAGGGGATTTATATGCGTTATTCTAGCTTTGGTTATTTATGGATATCTACAAAAAATGTACTTATTACCATAACTACTAAAAAATAGAGAAACTGCGATTTCTTAGCCAAACTTTTATATTGTTTAGGTATAAATTGCCGTATTTAATTCTTCATAACATATAATACATTCTAATCTACATAAAACATGGCCGTTATTTTATTTTATACACAATATTATTTTAAAAGTAGCGCTGTATCGGATTTTAGTATACCGTTATCGTATTTCCTCAGTCCGCGGGTTCAAGTTTTAACAAGCTAATAAAATCTGGTCATAAATTTCGCGATTTCCTTACCAAAGTTGGCCGTAAAACACATCACGTGACATGTTTTATTAGGTGCGCTGTAAACCTGGGGGCCGGGTGGAGTATATAACGACATGACAGCTGATGAAGATGGCGACCATTAAAACCGTGAGTGCATTTCCGCAAATTACATTTCAAGCATGCTTCACTTCCCGTCAGCTCTTCCTTTATAGCAATGGTTCACGAACGGAATCTTAACTTGGCTGCGTATTTTGCCACGAGGCATGCTGGTTATTTGTACACATGTACGTGTATGTACGATAGATATTTGAACTGCGATTGGCTAGATGAAGGTAATATGATGTGCATCGGTTCAACATGATTAAAGTTACTGCTTTTAATATATTGCTGCAATACACATACAGAAATATTTCGACCAAAAAATGTTTAGTTGTGAGGGGATAATAGAATAAGAATATTTATTTGTCATTTAAGCATGGCCTTCACGGATATTTGAACGTCAGCATCATTTTTTTAATATACGGACGAAGACTGATATCATAAAAACGGAAATGATAAGATTTTTGAAAAAATGATTTTTTTGGACCCCCTTTCCATAGACTGAAAAGTATATTCAAAAAAAAAAATTTTCACTTAATCCATTAAGTGGGGTATCTTTAGATAGGTCTCCTAAAATGCAATAAAAAATGTTATATGACCTTTTGATTTTAACCCTTCAGTCACGATATATTTGCGTTTAAATGTCGTTATCAGAGCGTCCGTTGAAATAACTCTTGTTTATAAATCGTAATGACTACGGAAACCTATCATGTGCGTGCCCAACACGCACTTGACCATTTTATTCATAAACTAATATCAAATTAACAAGTTTTAAAAAGTTATGTTAAGATTAGGTAAATTCCAACCTGATTTTGTTCGTATTTTGAAATTTTACTATTACTCTCTACTAAGAAATTCATTAATTTCAGTCTATAGGATCGCGCCAAGCTGAGATATTAATAGTAATAAAAAATTAATAAAAATTTCATTATATTGCGAACATTGAATTGTTCAAGTATAAATCAAAGATTTTTGAAAATTTCGGATAGTTACGGTGCAAAAATAAAACTGCATCTTTTTTCTTTAAAAACATTTCCTGTCTCCGAGATTAACCTTTCTGAATAGACTGTACTGTACTTATCTAACAGTAGTGTTTTTGATAATACATCATATGTACTATAGTAATGCAACAGTAGGCATTCTTTTATCTATACAAAATACCATCTTCTCTATTGCAAATTTGTCTAAATGACACTAGAAATGTAATTTTATTCGATCGAAAAGAAAGCATGATCTACACACAATTTAAAATAATCGATCTTATGAAGCTGTTAAATTTATAGGATATGTAAAAAATACTATTTTTGTTATGTTATTTTAAATTAAGATAATAATTTATGTACAAAGCATACGTATATTATTTAAATTATTTTGTTATTTTTGAAAAAATAAATCCGGTTCCGGCCGGATTATTTTTGTGAATTCTGGTAATTTCGATTCCGGTCGGAATTGAAAATTCCAGTTCCGGTACACCCCTAGTTAAGATTACACAAATTATTCATAGAAGAATCCACATAAACAACCAAGACAAACAATGATAAACATTTCTAGCGCACATCAACGATCATTTAAGAATATCGCAGCTTTCCATATTGCACACGAGATTCTGTGTTGTTATCATCGGGTACACATTTGTAGTTTAAGTACGTGGAAATATTACAGGAAGCTAATTACAACAATCTCATTAAAACTATCACGAATCACTGAACATTTCTATTTCTCAACTTCGTACATCGTCACATCAGAAAACGTACAGTCTACTTAATCGTTTAGGTGCCAACTTAATCAGAGTAATTGTTCATAGACGTCGATGAAATGAATCTAAAGAGACTTTAATTAAACTATCTCAATTATGCTGGAATCGTTGATGTTCTGACTTGTATAAGTTATTTAAAAACTAGTTAAAACGTCTTTTAATTCAAGAGGTTTTTATAATTTTCATTTGGTTTCGTTCTGATTGCTTTGTATTTAAATCTGTGGATGAAGCAAGTTTAACAAATGAAGTAATTTAGAATAATGCTCGTCAAGGAAAGTAATGCAAATTTAAATTTCGTTTTTACGACACTTTTTAACGTTTATAATATAATCGAAATTATCAATGAATAATTTATATATATTTTGAAAAAAAATAGACATTTAATTATGCAAATGTTAAAATACAAAAAAATATTGTTAATAGTTTTCTTTTGCACGAGTCAAATACAGTGTAGCCACTTTAGCATTTGAACGATCCATAAGATGTAATGTATGTACTTATTTAAGTGTAGGTACTTTAATAGATTTGATTAAAACTTATATCTCGTTTAGAGACGTAATTTCAAAATTATACGGTAATAATGTGTTTTATGATACTAATAAATATCAACATTATCCTCATTACTCCATTTTGTTTCCTTATTTCCCATTTATGATGGCATAATTCCAATAAACTTTTGTAATGATATAATTGAAAAAGTGTGTTCCAAACCAACGTACATAGTTTACCTACAAAGTGAAACCAAACAAACCGTTAAAGCACATCAATAAAAAACAACTTTAATGGTTATTCTGTATTCGCAGTAAAATATTTCTAATTATAAATTGTTTACTCTTGTTAGAGGATGTTGTAATTTAATCAAACATATGATATATGTAATACAATATGTACAATATATGCAGGATAGACCTGTCAATATTTAAAGTAAAATACTTGAAAAAGTACCTACGTCAAGTACTTTTTGATACTTGAAGTATTTTACTTCAAGTACATTTATTTAAAAAAAGCTTAAAAAAATAACACCGTCTTAAAAATAAGCTTAAAACACTGAAAGGTATGTCATAATTAATTATAACAGTCGGTTTTTTTTCAGTCAAATTGAAAACCCCCTCCTTTTTTTAAGTCTATGATAAAATTTATATGGGGCACTTTGGGTGTGTACTCTTTAAAAAAAAAACAATCTGCGCATATTATTGAAGTTATGCTCGGACTTCATAAAAGATATATAAATAATTAATTGAATTGTCGGTTAAAAACAGACAAGATTTAAAAAATACTGTTAAAAAATATATAAATGTTTTAGCTGTTTTGAAAAAAATACTCGATCCCTCGAATCTGAGATAACCTGAATTTATAAATGTTTATAGAACAAGTTCACTAACTTTCATATTCATGTTCAAATACAAGTTTAATTTTCTCAATGAACTTTTTCCGAGTAATTATAAGTAATTGAAAATGTAAATATAAATGCATTATTTACATACAAATTATTGTCAATTGGGTGTGTATACTTGTATTAAATTTATTTCTATTTACTGTACAACATCAACATAATAATTTGAAAGTGAATAGAATGCTCAGAACTAATTAATTTTTAAAATCAATAATTTGGTACTTTGAATCAAAATATTTTTGTATAGGCATTTACCGAAATACAAGTATGAGATTTATAGTCTTCATGTTTAAAATATTACTTTCCTCATAACTAAAATATGGGCGTGACTGTGTAGGGATGTGAATGTGTTAAATAAAACTCAGATTAATGGATTGATGCATCCTTAATTTTTTTGTTACATAGGAACGTTTGGATATTTGGAAAATGGACACAAAATGTTGCCGTAAACTTAGTCTAAATAAAGAAATATATAATAAGTATTGTATAATATAGTTATTTCTTATGATTTGTACGAACATAAAAACAATTTATTAATAATTTATACGACATTTAATTTAACATTTTTTATTCAATTTAAAAACTTTAATCAAAAAATTAAAACGTTAGGTAGTACAGAATATATTCTAATATCCTATTATTGTTTTTTCAAATCAATTAATTAATATTTACAAGCGCAATCGTGGAAATACATAATTTATTTTTTTGTTGTTTGTTGTATAATTTTAAATTTATCAATCATTAAAACTGGTTAAAGGTTTTGATTTTTTACTTGTGCCTCGTAGATATAATCGAGATCTATGATTTGAGACCAAAACCCGCGTAGTAGCTTCTCTAACAATGAGTGTCAAGATATACTGATTTTAAATTTTCGCTAGCGCGCAAACTGATCTCAGCGTGTTATATTAAGTTTCTGAAATGCCCACCCTGTATCTGACCTGAAACACTAGACGTTATTTACGTCAAAAAATACATTTTTGAATAGAAGTTGATTTTAAATAAAGTGATAAGAGAAGAATATATTTTTCATGTGTTTATGAATACTGACAAAAACATCGTACATTGTAGATATGACTCATATATTATAGAAGAATGTATAAACATACAACTACAATTCTACGAAATGACGATGTTATGTATAACTCACATCGTTTCTATTACATATGTTTTACTTCATGGTAATATTGTTTTTGATTGATTTTTAAATATTTATTATTAATTAAAAATGTATTTTTTTGTAAAAAGAATAAAGAAAATCAATGATTTAACAGGACATATGGAACACATATCTGCCAAGAACGAATTTATGAGAATCTACATCTGTGTTTATGTAACGTAATATTCTCAAAATTATTATTAAAGAGTGTTCGTGATTCATGGATTAATGGTGGAAAAAATGTAATAGATACCACATTCGTTTCAAGAACAGTTTTATTTATAGTTATAAAAATATTTTGACCACATTTTGAAATTTTTAACTACATAAATGTAAAAGTTTTTTTCTAAATAAGACATTATTTTTTAACATTTAATAAAACTCCCTTTGATGTGGTTGTCAACCACAAATAAAAATTAATTTATAACAATTTTAAAATCATAAAATAATTCCTCCTGTACCCCCACTTTTGCCAGCACTAGATAATATTAATTTTGAATTATAATCTCAAATATTTCTATTCGAAACCGAAACAATTGGATATCCGAAATCGCATCCGAAATAATTATTTCGGATGATTTCCAATTTATTGTCTCGTGCCTTCAGACCAGGGACTTGAACCGGAATTTATTTATGGTTCGGGTTCAAACATAAATTTAGGTTCGAGTTCGGGTTTGGGTTCAACATGTTGCAAACTATTTGGGTAAAAACCGTTATTTTTTTAGGGTTCAGGTTCAAGTTTGTAATTGACATTAATTATTTTGTTCGAAAAAAAATTATAATTACTAAATAAAACATTTTCTGAAAAAGAAAAAAACATTAATAGCCATTAAAATATTGCTAGAAAAAAAGGCAAAAAATAAAATTATATTTTAAAAATTGAAATTTTTAATTTTCAGATTTTTTTGCAAATTGAAATGTAATTCAGTTATAGAATTAAAAATAAAGTAAAAAATATACAAATTTCAGTAGTTGACTTGATAAGTCACATCATATTATAAAATTCAAACTGATTTCCAGTATTAGTACATTTTATAATCTCTTAAAAATTATTGGAGGAAAATATTAAAATATTAAAAATAATTTATTGAACCTTTTAAAAATATATGAAAAGGTTCGGGATCAGATTCAGGTTCGTTGACATTGAGATATAGCAGTTCGGTTTGGGTTCAGGTTAATGAAAAATACGGTTTTTTCGGGTTTACGGTTCGGGTTCGGGTTCAGGTTCACGACACACAGTATCCGAAATAATTTCATATCTGTATCTACAACCATATCCGAAATAATTTCTTATCTGTATCCGAATCTGTATATATGTATATTAGGGTGTGTCAAAAAAAAATCTATATATTTTTTTCCTCGCTCTCGTTACGAAATAAGGTAGTTTATTGTCCGGTATCATAAAGGACCTAACAAATTTGTTAGCTAACAAGCACTTTCAACTGAGATATCAAACTTATATGACAGTTCTTTTGGAGTCTTTTTGACAAGTTTCGCGCACGCGTTGAAGGTAAATACAAACGGTATTAAAACAGTGGTGATGTTATGAAAATTATTTTGTACGGTCAAAGATGCCAACTGTGTTACAATTAGTTGAAGTGTCACTGCTCTAAATTCCATAACTAATCCATAGATACTAGTACAGTATTAATACCCCATTTGAATGTAACTGCTAGCTAACAAATTTTGTTAGGTCTTTTATAATACCGGACATATGACTAAAAATAAATTCCCCCACAAGGATTACACTGTTCTTTAATTTTAAGAGTTGCCACAAGGGGGGTGGGGGGTCTTGTTTCCCATTTTAATAATGTGGAAAAATTATTCTTTAGTACTAAAGTTGGTATTACTGATTCATGAAAACTGATAAACAAATTTAAGGACGTCATTTATCATCAGTTCTCATGAATCAGTAATACCAACTTTTTCCCATATTATTTAAATGGGAAACGAGATCCCCCTTGCGACACCTCTTAAAATTGAACTACATCCGTCGGCGAGGATTTTTTTAGGTAAAAAACTAACGTATTTCGTAACGAGAGCAAAACATTTTTTTTGACACACGTTACCTAATATACATATATGTATGTATCTAAAACTATATTCGAAATAATAGACCAGTGTATGTAATGCCACATTCATGTCAGAATAATGCTAATTTAAAGTTACCAACAGAAATAACAAAACACACCTAATTTCCCTATCGAATTGAAACACACCACTCTTTTGTAATGTAAAAATCCACTGCACTTGCACCACCACAGAAGATACTGAAACAACGCAAATCGTCTACAATTCTCGCGAGATAATGAAAAACAATAGCGGGTGCAATTGAAAGACAAATCTTTGTTCGTTTCTACTGTACTTTTTACACTACAATACGAGACTAATTATTACGTCAGTTACTCGTACATTTGCATTTAACTGATTTTAATTACGTATAGGTCAAGCAGATTTTGTTGCGACGCAATTAATTTGTTTGATGGAAATTAATTTCAGTGAGAATTTGTGCAGAACTAATTTTTTTGCGTTTTCATTTGGACATATACATACATAATATTTTTTAGCAGCTTTTTTTCTATTTTTATTTTTATGTGTACATTAGGGTGTGTCAAAAAAATATTTTGCTCTCGTTACGAAATACGTTAGTTTTTGACCAAAAATAAATTCTCGCAAAAGAATTATGTGTAAAAGGCTCTTGCGGCTAAACTATTGTTTCTATAAAAATAAGTTAAATAGTGATTTTGTAGAAATATTAACTCTCTATAATATATAGTTCAGAGAACTATACTTAGATGTAAAAGCAATGAGTTAAAACTTATATAAGCGTTTTAAATATTTTTGTTTTACAAAAATCAACATTTTAACGTCAATTTTCTATAAATATCAATTAAATAGCAATATATTACTCTACTACTAAGCTGTCGGAAATGGAATGACCAAGCTGATAACTAGTATTATTACAACATAATTTTATTCTCTACAAAATGACGTCCTTAACATTCTTTTATCAATTATCATGAATCAGTAATACCATCTTAAGGAAAATTTCAATGTTAAAATAATTAGGAAACCACTCCACCTTCTATACACGATTTTGATGATTTTTATATGGAATCATCTGCTAGCAAGACCCAATTAACAAACCGATTTTCAATTATATCGGTTCAGAGTTTCATGAGTTATGCTTATGACAAGGATTTAGGGGACAGACAGACAAAAAAAAAATACACAGAGACGCACAGAAAGAAAAGAGGTTTCCCTTATTGAATAAGTTCAAAAAAATGTAAAATTCAAATAATAGATATTTAAACAAAACATATAATACTTTATTCTAAATATACACATTTTCGCCCCTCGCTTGGGTAGGGTTAATTTAATTTAATCTAATTCCAATTATAATTTCCTTGAAGTAAACTTTTATTGTAAATATTAATTGAATTCTATTACAACAATCAGCATAATTATTTCAACAGCTACTTATGTATAATTCGAGTCATCCTGGTTCCATTTACGAAGTTATTGAAATTCACTTGAGACTGTTTTAATATTAAATTCTCAAGATGTTATCTACAGACTGTTCTAATATTCATCAACTTGTTATGGCCTGTAAATGGTCTTTGAAGATTTGAACGTAATAATATTCAACTCCTTAAGGTTATCGATTTAGCACCACTTTAGTTGTGAACTATCCGTATTTTTTTCAATAAAAAAATAATTTGATTTTGAAAAATGTAGTTTTTAATTTATATGCAAAATACATGTACCTACATTAAATGGAATTTTTACTTCGTTAAAAATTAAAAGTAAAAAATTAGATATAATTTAGCGATCGCATTGTATTAATAGATTGTATCTTTATATAGGGGAAAGTATGGTATATTGGACCACTCGCTAAGTTGGACCACCCTTATATCTCGAAAAGTAGTTTTCTGATTTCTTAAATGGTAACACCGTGCAATAGGCGCCTAAATTTATTGCATATCGGCCATATTGTTTTTCTTAATAAGTTAAATGTTAGTGTTTTGTTTTCGTAAATGTAAATAAGTAATTTTTGATGTAATTTTGAGTGATTCGTGCTAAGGGTGTAGTTAGTACAAAGGTAAGCATACAGCGTTTTTAAATTATAATTTGCAGCAGCAATTTATCAACAATTAACTGTTATGAATTGATTGGCGGCTTTGTTAGGTTATGTTTTTGTTAGATTCTTTTTCTCACTTTTCACACTGTTGGTTAAAATGGACCGCACGTAGTTAAGTTGACATAATTGGAATCATGAAACTTGTACCAATAATCCTGACATATGTGATGATTGTCTTTCTTGAATAATTTAATTGAAATAATGTAACGAGACTGATTTCTTATAGTTTTTTTGTTTTAATACTTATGATAAATCATTATTTGGTAGTATGTAATTCATAAATATATATTATGTTTTGTTTACAGGTATATTTTAGTTAATATTCTATTAAAGTCCACATTTTAAAAAAAGTGGTCCAAATTACCCGACTTTCCCCTACTATGTCCTCGCCGACTTTAGTTATTACATTTGCACACGTTGTTTGCCTGAAAGTCAGTCTCTAATACTGTTACGGATGATTTGTTCACGTGTCTTTACAAACATGCTGTCGTGGCAGTCTTGTATTTCTATTTTTTCATTACTTTGAATAAATCTGGTTCTGAAACTACACGTGAATGTATGTATTTTATAATTTTTATAGTATTTAAAAGGGTTGACGTTTCGAATAATCAGTGTTTAAAACGTCTCTGTATAGAATTTTTGAAAAAAAAAAATAGAGCACTTCTGGCGAGTTTTCTCATTTACCGTGTATTAAAAACTTTATTTTTAATATCCAATTACTCAAAAACAATACGTCCAATATTATTTTAATTAGTAAAATATATGTGCTTTCCATAAATGACATATTGAAATTTTAGACTTTTATCTATACATTGCTATAATGATCGAATAACCTTACGGGAATTGTATATGATAAAATGTTTATAGTTATTTTAATTTTAAACAATACACGATTTGGTTACTTGTAAAGTATTAAATCTACGTAAAATAGATAACGTACGCATTTATTTTTAGGCAGCCTTATCGATTTTCTTTATTGAGCTTTGGATATTAAAAACTTGACAAAATACGTGTAAAAGGTCAGTGAGCTTAATGTTCCAAGCCTTAAAAATGAACGCGATTAAAAGAGAATGATTGACCTTTTACATTTTTCTAGATGTAATTTTTTAATCACTTCATTAATAAATACGGGATATCTGCAGGTTACGTAACCCTATTTGTTATTTTAAATTACCACTCAAATAAATCATTTTTAACAAAAAAAACTATAAGTTAACGGATTACTTTTATGTTACAACATTTTTCCGAATAATTTGTTAGAACTATTTAAAATCCCATTTAATAATTCTTCGTAATACTCTGGATTAAGCAAATGTTTTAATAACTATAATTTATATTTACTATCCGAACACAGTGCATGCAAATTATGTAAAACACAATCTACAAATTACAAAACCTTTTAAAGTAACAGAAAACATAATTAATACAGATTTAAAACTACGATAGGGATTAAGTACAATCAGTGCATCTAAAAAAATAGTTCACGTTCGTAACGAGGGATGGCGACACCGGCAAACTAAAGATAAACTAACCCTTGTTGTAATGAGATATCTAGCAGGGGCTCCTAAAAGGATTAAACAGGCCTAATATAGATTTATGTTTGCATTTTGCTGGTAATTTTCAGTAGAGTAAACGCCCTGCCATATCCTATCGCTACAAACATTTCACTGCCACGCCTTCATTTCATATTTATTTGTTTTTAAATCGAATTTCTTGTTTCAACGTTGACGTTTTTGAGGTTTCATTCTGTTTAAACGTGACGTATTTTATATGTATAAGCGTGCAAAGGTATACTGTTTTGTTTGTTTCCTTTTTGAAACAATTTATTTGTTTTTACTGTTTTGCATAGGGTTGTAAATTCAGGTAGATAAAAGGCTGCATATTTAAATTCTTGTTTATTGATTTTTCTAATTCAAATGGTATGAATTTAGAATATTTATCCACAGAAAGAAAACATTACAGTATAATATGTAAAAGCAAATATATGTTTTAAAAATAAGCACTTTGCAAAAAAATCCTTATTATATTTACATTGATATTGCTGTAAAAAAAAACAGAACAAATAACTCAATTGAATTGAATGTAAATATAAAAATCCTGCACAAGCAACCACTGCACCGCGGTAAATGAATTTTATTTGATAGTGAAAACATATTCAATGTGTAAACATAATTAAAATTATTGCAATAAACTCGGAACCCATTGTTTTCCAGATCTATTAAAAATATAAAAATACTAGCTGTTACCCACGACTTCGTCCGCGTGGAATTTTGTCCTTCCTCAGGATAAAAGCTATCTTTACATGTAATTTTCTGGGCGTAATAACTAAGTCGGAAACGGATGTTCACTCTTGTCAATTTTTGAATTTTCGAATTATTTTTGAAATAAGAAAAGAAATGTTTAATTGTAAGATAAAAATAATTTTTGAGTATATTATTATCTATAACTTATGTCCCATTTTCGAAAAAATTAATAGAACATAAATTATAGATAATTATATTACCTACAATTTTTTATTTGACCATTTTTCTCTAATTTGTACTGTTTCAAAGTAATTCGAAAAATTTAATAATCGACCTTAGTAAACATCCGTATCCGGTTGAAAGATCGTTTTCAAAAATATGAGGTTTTCTTCTATGATTTGTCGTATTTGAATTACAGCGTCTACAGACAGACCGATAGACCGACACACAGACATTATGGGAAGGTCAAAATGGATAATTTCATAAAAATCCGGTTTTCAAAAAAAATCGTCTTAACAATAATTACTTATACTATATGAAATGTATATTTCATATACATGAGAATAAGAAAGTAAACATATTTTTTAAGTTTAGAATAACATACTGTTATAATTATAATTAGTATACCAAGACATTTTTTTTAACAACGTTTCCAATTATATTTATTTGTGTCCTTAATTAGTATTTTTATTTAATACCTCCAGCTTTTCTAAAAATTTAATACAGTTAATGGCAAAATTTTAATTATATATAAAAAACGTTATAGAAACAAGAAATAACACTACCTACGTATTTAATTTTCTTCAAAATTTTAATTTCCATGTAGATGTTGATACGAATTAATTTTTGAAATTTAATATGAACCAATACTGTTTTTAATTCTAAAGTATTATTCTGGTTCAATTTTGATAATTAGAAATGACAATTCAGGTTTATTTTGAAATTTTCATTATTTTAAAATATATAAGTTTTTGTATTTTTTGTAAAATATTATTGATCTACCATACGAAACCCACTATTTTCAGAAAACAAAATAAATTGCCCGTTTTTTTAAATAAAAAATATTATGTCAGATTCTTCATACATTTCGAATAAAATAAAACACAAACCTAAGATGGTACTTAAGTTAGAGCCTCAGTAATCATAGACTTAAACAGTGACGTACATAACGGCCGTTGTATTACGTTTGCAAATGCACCGGAAATGCACGTAATCCTCTAGGCTAGAGCTGCAACTTGACGCTTTGCCAAACGACACTTACAGTCTTGAGATTTAAACAGCATTGATCTCGTCTAGTAACTCACATCATTTCAGAGAAACACGAGCCATATTGATTGGCGTATTTTATTGGTGTTGTATTTGTCAAGTAACTACATTGTACTTAGGTAAATGCGCTTATAGTAGGGGGAGATGGGGAGGATTCATACACCGGGAACGTTCATACAGATGGATTAATAAGTGTACTAACGTCACTACGAAAATATATGTAACACCAATAGATGGTACTGATCATTCGCTACAACATATCTACAGTTTAAATCTTGAAATTGTAATCTTGATGATCATTTTCATCAATTTTCAATTTCCATGAGTGAAAGTAATTTTGGTGCGTTGTCGAAAATATTTCAAAAACAGTTACAAATTGCGTTATTTTTAGGAGTGTACCGGAATTGAAATTTTCAATTCCGGCCGGAACCGGAATCGCTGGAATTCACAAAAAAATCCGGCCGGAACCGGATTTTCTTAAAAACATTCTATTTTAATTAATAATAATAATTTAAACAATATATGTATCGTATTTCTTAAATAATAGAGGCGTAGAGTCCTACATTAGGTAGGTACATATATTATAAAAAATATTATTTTTTACAAACCTTGTAATTTTTACAGCTTCGTAAGATCGATTGTTTTAAATTGTTTGCATATCATACGTTCTTCTTGATCGAATGTAATTACATTTCTAGTGTCAAATTCCAAATGTGATAAATCACAAACAGCATCTAGACATATTCACAATAGAGAAGATTATTGTTATTATACGTGTTATCGATTTCCAGTATCAGCCAATGATTATTTAGTTAGACCAAGGATATGTGGGGTCAGTCTGACCAGTGGGTCCATGGAGTTATATCTAGTTTTTTTTTGTTCTTCATTTTTTTCCTAAAAAAATCAGTTTTTCTCCATGTGGCCGTCCGCCGCCCCTTCTGAACTGGAACCCAGAGTAGTCACCCAGCCTCCCTCCCTAAAGCCAGCATTGCTTTTATACATTAACAAAATAAGCAAAAAATTTTAATAAATATAAAAATTTTAAACATCAAGTATTCTTTTTTCCAAAGCTTACTTGACTTTTTAATATTGCACTTGCACTCGAGTGATTGTTGTAGTTTTACAAAAATATTTTAGTTTTCCATGGCAATTGTGATTTTTGTTCAATAATGAATAAAATGCGTTCTAACTTTGTTATGAGTTGTTTTATTATCGAAAATACGAAAAGCTTTGTGATCATTTTTTAAAGAAAAATTGTTCTACGATTTCAAAATTTACACTCGATCTTTTTTTTATAATCGGTTTAGTATTAATACGTGTTTAATACTAAACCGATCATATTTTGTTTTGTGTAACGGATAGGACGATATTATTTACAAAAATAGATTTTTCAATTTGTTAGTTTTAAAATAATTGGACTTTTGTATTTCTGTTGCTATAATGATGTTATTATAATATGCTAGCATTTCGGAAAACAAAGTTACTAATGATATTTTTTGATATGTATATTGTATAATCGATTTTAGAATTTTACATATTATTTCACTATTTTTGGTTTACTGCATACTAACTTCAACATTATCAAAATTTTTATTTCTATTAATTAAACTGACACCAATAAATCTATTTATCGTAAAAATTTTATTAATTGAAAATTAAATAAATTATTTATATTTAAGTTTTTAATAAAAATATTGTAAATATATAATAATACGTATTCTCTGTTAATTATTTTATAATTATATTTGATAGATACATACATATGTATATTAAGTTATAATAATGTACCTATAGATACATTAGCTGGTATTAAATGTTTAATCCTTTAAAATTCTATATAATATTTATTTAATGATGTTTAATTACAAAGTTTTGTCTTGGAACTCTTAAGTAAAACATTTCAATTTTAAACATGACATATGATATACAAAATATACATATATGTTTACTAAATATAACGGTGTAAAATGAAGTATTATACCTATACTGCCCTGCTAAAATGTGGTATCTGACAATTTTGTCAAAAGTGAGTTAAGCACAAAATGGCATTAACGATATCTTCCTGCGTCTTACTAGTGTTATATTATGTACAAATTAAGTATTTAAAAAAATTAATTAAAATGTAAATAATATTTTACCCCAATTAGAGAACGAGACATGTGTCTATTGTTCACCTTTTCAGCAGTTAAATGCTGAAAAACCTACTGAAAATTAAAAAAAAGTTAATACTCACCCCCCTTTATACCCCCTGCTTGCGCCTTAAAAGGAAGACACCTATAAAGTATCAACGATGTCCAGGGATTTAGGCTGTACGTTGATGTGTCACTCAGGACTTATCTTTTTAATGAATGTGTTTATTTATAACTTATTTTAATTAAATTTATTTAATGATAGCAAACATAATTATGACACTAGATATAAGCATAACATACAAACTATTCAAAACCGCAAATACGTAGTACATAATAATGTTATAAATAACACTATTAAAATATTTAATAAGATACCGATACATATAACAAGTCTTCCAATTTCAAAAATAAAAGTTGTGTTAAGATAAGGTGACCAGAATTATAAAAATAAAAAAGAGAAAAAAATATGGGTATCCTCCCTAAACTCCTCGGAAAAAGTTCACTTTATTTTCGGACCTCGAAAATTTTATAAAAAATTATTTAAAATTTTTTTTAAACTGAATTAATACGTTTTTCTTGCAAATATGTATAACAGAATTATAAATAATTTGTATAAATTAAAATGAAAATATAAATTTTAATTCAGTTTTATTTTTTCAATTTCAGTCAGTTATGACATACATATTTTTGTAATTTTATGGATAACATCTATATTTTACCAAATAACAAAAAGGTTTCCTAGTTTTCTACGGAAACCTAAAAAGAGGACAAAAGTTTCGAAAACTAAAAAAAAGAGGACAGAAAGAGGACACGTTTTCTATAGAGGACAGTTGGCCAAAATAGAGGACTGTCCTCTTCAAAAGAGGACGGATGGTCACCTAAGTTAAGAAAATATTTGATAGAAAAGTATCACTACAGCTTATGACGTTCGACAATTCAATGTACTCTGTACCTACTGACTAAATACACATATTATTATTATAACGAAAAATTACTACAATACATATGAATTTATTCGAGTCGATAATGTTATCACTAAATTAACACAGCTTAACAAACAATACATACCTCAAGTTAGTTGTTAATTTTTGAATGTTGTGATTTCCCACTTTGTCCTCTACTTCGTGTGCGTACATTTTAATTGTGATTAATTCCACAGACTTTGCTACCCTTGTGTTGTTTATTTGCTTAATTACACTTATACCCCCGCGAGTGCAGTTTAGTTACAATTAGTGTTTGCTCGACGTACACCTGTAATTTGAACGATGAAGATGTAACCGAAATTAACGTAATGGCGTAAACATGGTCTATTATACGTGAAGCCATGTTATCAATGTAGAAAATATCTGATTTACTTATTTCTTAATCGTACGCTGAGAGTTTAGTTAATGGTAACGGATTAGTGTTTTTAGGAATTTTTATATATCAATTAATTATATATTTAATTTTATGAGCAAAAATTACTTCAATACTAGACGCGTATACAACCTAGCTTCTCGGAGGGGGTCATACAGAAAAAAATTACAAATTTAACTTTTAGAAAAAAACTATAACTAATTAATGTATAATAAATCTCAAATTTTTTTTGCAAAAACAATTAATATACAAACTGTTCCAGAACAGAATTTAATTTATGCAGAAAAATTCGCTGATTAATTAATTTACAGATTAATCTGTAAGTCAAAATTTATTTAGTGCTGTTGTTTTTGAGATACGAGTATTAGTTAACAAACATTTTCTTTATTGTAAATTCTTTAATTGTGTTTTTTAAAAATTCAAATTTTGCAATAAAAGTTAGTAGAGAGTGATACACAATATGGCAACTAGAAATTTCCTATAAAATAATTATTTGAACGCGATGATCAAAATTAATAACATACATATATTAATAATAGTATGCCAATCTTCATTTCAGCTAATTATCATAATATACAAATTTTATTCAAATAACTTTGTAGTTAAAAAGTAATTATTAATTTAAATAATTTTCAAATTTCCTTATAATATCTAGTATATATCTTTTATTATTGAGGGGTTAACCCCTGTACCCCCTCTTGTATACGTACCTGTTCAATACAATAATTCAAAATATGGTATAAATATAAAAAAAGAAAATAAATTATAAAAAAAGAAAAAATAAATTAAAAATTATATACGTATTTAATTAATTACATAATAACATTATAACAAAATTATTCGATTTGTTAAAACTTTTTCTTTCATTTTACTCACATACATCAATACATTTCGTGTTTATATCAAATTAGAAACATTTTATATCGAAAAAGCATCAAAGTTATTCTATCGTAAAATTCAGTTAAAAACACTGAAGTGTTTTGATCAGGTAATTAATTAGAAACGAATGATCATTCTACCTTATATAAGATAGCTAAATAAGTTCAGCAAAGAAAACCAGTGGCAGCAAGTAAAATTTTCTTTATTTTTATATAGGTATTCATTTATAGATGCCTTTAATAATAGAAAGGCATAGAAACGGCCACTATCTTTAATTATACACAATGACAATTTTGATAAAACAATTTAAAACTATAATATTAAAGCACGGGATATTAAATTGAGCAACGTTTTTTTACAATAAATTAGTTACTTTACAGAATATAAAAACTGCAAGAAACTACATTGAGTACATTGACAAAAAATATTTGAACATATTAATGATTATTACAGAAAACTATGGAGAAAATATCTATTCATATATTATTTAAGGGAGACTAAACGTGCAGCGATCATTTAAAATCAGTATAGTTCAACATTCAAAGCAGCCATCACGCTAATTTTGGTTTCAAGTCATAGATCTCAATTAGATCTATGAGGTATAAGTACAAATTAAAACATTTTATCGGTTTTAGTGAGTCAAAAACTATATATAATAAAAAAATAATCCGATAAAACACGCGCAAAAGCCAGTATGAAATATAAAAGACGCTATCGGAAAATATATCATTACCAGTAGCTAAGACGGTCAGGAGGTACAGAGTACGCCAAAATGTAAGAGTCAGCGACTTGGTCAACGACGCGTTAAATTTATTAAATAAATTAGTAATTTTTCTGAAAGTAGTCTCCATTTCTGATCAAAATATCAACTAAAATCGTAACTATTTTATATTTTTTTGTCGTAATTTTGATATTTGTCCTTATGTGCGAATGCGCAAGCACATAATATATCTGAGTTTTATTTAAGACTACTGCTACAAAGGACGCGACCTTTGATTTAGATCATATTCACGTCATTCTCTCGACTGTGCATCCCGACACAGTCACAATCATTTTTTGTACATATCTAACAGATGAAGTGTAATATTTCTTTTTGCTAATAAATGGGCGCTACTGAAATTGTTCTTATCAAAAATAAAAGAAATAGCGAGTTCTTTATCCTTTTTGTGTTCATTTTGAAAACGAGTTGGAAATATAAAACATTTCTCAGTAAATTGAGTTAAGGTTTTTTTTACTTTGTTAACTGGAACTCTCGCGATGTTTTAGAGAAGTGATCTTTTAACTATGCTTTCTAGAGTGTGTTTTTCAAAGTCAAAAGAATGGAAAATTGCGTGTTGTAAGAAAAAACTTATGTTCATATTAGTGAAAAAGAAAATAATACTATAAATCATGTATTATACAATAATAAATTATATATTAAGATTAAAATTAAAACATGACCTTGCCCTTTATAAAATATTATTATTTATCATAATTTTAAAAATAACAGGAAAAATATTGATGAAGTTTACAAAAGTGCAGTAATTTTATCTAACAATCATAACATGACCAAAATTGAACCGGAAGATCTTCTTAAAGAGGTGATTTAACTAAAAAAATTTATTTTTTAAAACTTTAATATTTTAAATATTTATTAAATATTTTTATATTATATTCGAGTATTAAGAAAATTATTTCTATTACAATTTTCTATAAATAGTTTAGAAAATTGAAAATGCTTTCTTAGTATAGATTTTTCAGTATTCTTTGTGGTTTTTAGTCGAATCGATTCAATTTGAAATTTGAATATAAATAAGTAGAAAAATAATAATGTTTGGGTTCGTTACTATACTTATTTATGTAATAAACAAAAAAATTGTATGACTTTCATTTAATAGGTTAGGTAGCAAAATAGTTACATTGGGGATTAATTTAAATAAATTTATAATTGAAAAACCACACATTGTAGGTAGTTTTGGAGAAAAATGTCATTTTCATAAAAATTTCAAAAAAATAAATATATTTTTTGACATTGATGAGCAATAATTCTGAACTATAGAAACACGGCTAGTAATATTGCTAATATTGATAAATACGTTAGTTAATTAATTAATTACCTATATGAAAGTTATGTTTGCTCTAGTTACGTTACTTTGGAAGTTATGACGTTATGAGATAGTATTAATTTGTTGATAAGTACTACTCTGAAGGACGTTTTTAAACATTCTGTAGCTCAGAGGTTGTTGAAGATAGACCCCCCCCCCCTTCCGTACTCACAATGAGCCAAGGAATCAGTTCCTAAAATATCTGTATCCCAAACCGGAATACCATTTATATATGTAGATACTTTATAATATATTATATTAACTGTAACATAAAAACAAATGATTAATTGTTATAATATGCGTAAAATTTTGTAAATAAAATACAACTTAATGAATGCTTCTTTTATTCATAAAATTAAATTACGTTAAACGACTGACTATGTATATACATAAAAAGAACAAATTGGTGTTTAGTCATGCGTCAAGTCTTTGACAATTTTAATTACTTTAAATAACATTAAAGCGTACATTCCACAATCTGTAACTCACCAAAAATCAAATTACGCACACTTTTTGCTATCATCAACTCTCGTAAACAATGAACACTTCCGCGATAGATAAGTAAAAGTTTAATTCAGAAAATGTAACTGAGATTAATCGATGCTACAGCTCTTGAATCTATTGAGTTTTCATAGCAGAAAACCCTTTGGGGTCCTCTCGAACAGGCCATGGATGCAAAAAACCATTTGATATATAGTAGGCATTGTTGCCAAAACAGCTGGCTCTAGTTTTTGCTACCACTAATGAGTTTTAGAAAGTTTCAACGTTTATAATGCTTATTCATTTATCTACAATATATACTTATAATATGTAACTCCAAATCATTTTAATTACTTTTTTTTAATGTAAGATTTCTTTATTACGTATAAAACTCTAAATATAATTCGCTGTTTAATTTTAAATATGGAAGATGAAAATAAATCAGTCTGATGTATAATTGTACAATTTAATTGTGTTAAATTATTAATTTTTCAACTTTTAATTTTATCATTTTACGTCACACAAAATGATCTGCATGGTATATTTATGTTAGATCTAAAATTATTTTACTTTTGAGTCCATCAAGATTAATTAAGAATTCTATCTTTAACTTTTTGTTTATTTTTAGACTTATAATTTCTTTCTAAACTAATTAAAGACCTTTCATATTTTTCGTGTTATTCTATTTTTAGACTGATTTATAAAGCGTTCTTTATGTCAGTTATTTTAGTTTGGCTTAACGTCTTTATAATTTTCAATATATATTTAATAAATATTATTAAACTTTGAAATACCATGTATGCATGTACAATAAGATGTGTCAAAAAAAGCAATATTTTTTTCTTCGCTCTCATTATAAAATAAGTTAGTTTATGACCTAAAATAAATCCTGCTCGAAGGATTATCCTGTAATTCAATTTTAAGAGGTGCCGCAAAGGAGGGTCCCGTTTCCCATTTAAATAACATTGAAAAATTATTCTTTAGTATTAAAGTTGGTATTACTGATTCATAATAATGAATAACAACGTATAAGGACGTCATTTTGTAGAAAATAAAATTACTTTCTAATAATTCCAGCTGTCGGCTGGATTATTCTTTTTCCGATAGCTCAGTAGTAGGATTATACAGTGTAAAAAAATTTAACAGAGATCGAGGATGTAATTTTAAGTAAAAAACATTATGTGAACCTATGTGCGGAAATTCTTCGTGAGGGAGCTACAGTTTTTTTTACCCAATATTAGTTTTTATTTAATATCTAGAGAACCCATTGTGGTACAGTTATGTTAGATACAGCGATGCTGTATATATTAAAGAACTATTCATATTACAGAAAATAATCATCTGTTTCATATCTCCAACTAGCTTAAGCAACCGTATAGATCCTCACTCTAACATATCCGGATATTTGTGATTGTGTTATATATTTATTTTGATTTATAAATATGTATGACTTGTTCTGTATTCTATACTATTAAATACAATGGATTATTATATTATTATTTTAATAACGTGGTGGCTTTGTATTAAGAGCAGCTGGTCGCGCGGGCATTTAGTGATTATGTATTACATTTGAGCGGTTAAATATAGTAATGAATAAAAATAGATTCTTTGTAATATTTGATTATTATTCATTCATTATAAGTGATATTTATAATATTAAAACGTATTTAAATTAAAAAAAAATGAAAAGCGCTCTTTAAATTTGTTTGCTGTGGAAAATTTTAATTAATGCAATTTTCTAAAGAATTTTATACATATTAAATACGTATATATATAAAAGAAAACGTTTAATTTAATTTAAATGCTAAACGAAACAGAATAAAGAAAATATTTTTTACAAATCCAATTATGATAATTTTCAGCATCACCGTGATTGGTATTTTTTATTATTTCATTAAATATTGGAACAAGCTCTCTCTAAAGCCATTGGGATTTGAGTCATCCATTAAATTTCATTATAAAATAAATTGGAATCCTGTTCCACGCGACATTCCACATAAAAACTAAGCCCAGCCATATGCAATAGACGTAGTATATAACATACATATCTACATATTAAGTTTTATATAATACCTAGAAAAACCTATTTTATTTGTAGATTTTTGAAACTTTTGGTTATGTTTTACTTTCTTGTTCTGAAAGAAATGGAAGTATTGTAATACCGTGGAAAAATCGTGTCCAAGATAATGACAGATTCTGATTGTACTAACTTCAAAATTTAAAGAAAAGTTAATTTCCGTATGGCGGCTGTGCGTGTGTTTGTTTGGATGTAGAATTTTCTTTCGTTCACGATAAATACTGTAAAAATGTACCAATTTGAATTATTTTTTGGGAAAATGTTTGTCTCGATTAGTACTCCAGACCTAATAATTTTGGTGCTAATCGGAATAGGGGTTTTGGAAATATTCGAAATTTTGTATCTATTATCGTCTATAAAAGTGAACGTTGAAAGTATTATCTCACTAAGTTTGATGACTTGGTACATTTGCAGTTTAATTGAACCAAAGGGACATTTAATTTTTGCGAGTGCCTAAACAGTCATTGATGGGGTGAAAAAAACCCTCAAAATTTGAATTTTAAATATTAGTTAATACGTCATTAATTCATCTTATTCTACGAATGTGTATCATATTGTGTATTATGATTTTTTTACATTAGAACATTAGAAAACTAATATGTATAATACAAAGGTGAGTTTTAATTCTGACAAATCCCATTGAAATATCTGATATACCTACTATAAATTATTTAAAAAAATAAAAATATCATGGAAGTCATGTATGGTTCTCTATACCGATATTTAAGTTTTATATTTGGCGGTCAGGGAGAGGGCCTATATTAACTAAATCTGCTGATCGCCATTCATAAGTAATTATAAAGAATTTTGATCATTCTGGAACTATCAGAAACAAAGTAGAGAGATTGAAATTTTTTTAAAACTTATATTCTTCGGAATTAGAAAAATTTACCTAATGCCCCAATCGTTATGAACTTTAATCAATTGTCTAAGATTGATCCCAGAAACATGAAATATGACTTCACGATAGTCTGAACTCTAATTTAATGTTGGCACGTTTTAATTTCTTATTTTGTATAGGTACATTTGCAAGTATTTTGGTATGTTAAAGTAAAATACTTAGGGTATTCCAATAATACGATGATACACTATTGAATAAATAATTGTGGTTTCGGATTCCGTGTACGTGGCGAGGGTGTAGGTATGTATAGAGCTAGTTGTAAATTAGTTTTGATTTAATTATTCCTCAACATGTACAAAGCCGTAAGTGGAATAATAATTACACACATAAAAGGAAGAAGAAAGTGAGGTTAAAGTTAAAACATGAAAGGGTCTGCTTCTATAAAAAGAGAGTTAACAGTTTTATTTTTTAATTTGAATTATGCAAAATAGGGTTTTCAATATTTATTACATTTAAATTTGCATTTATATAAAATGTATTTTTTTAATTCAAAATTTTTCTTAGTTTGTAAAATTTTAGAAACATATTTGAAAAGATTCATGGCACTTTAAGGCCTCTATACATCACCCAGATTGTCTGGGAACTGTTAGGTTAGACTTTTGATGAGGACTTCTTGTGAAGTCGAAATACGTACATAATTATTCCTGAATTATGAACATCAAAGTAATATTATACAAGGACTTATGTACTGTTAACAAACGGTAGCTTTTATAATGAAGAAATTGTGTGCAAAGCAGAACGCTGACATTCGTATTTAAGTGGGATTAAATTTTAAGCAACAACAAAATATGCAACGTTAAAACAATGAATTATTTACATATACTAAAGTGGGCTATTAAAAGTATATTTATAAATAGTCCTACTTCTTACCTATGTTAATATCTTTCTATATTAACATCCATATTTTCTATTTTCATAGTTGAGCTTTTAAGGTTCCATAAAAACTAAGAACCCTTATAGTTTCGCTCTGTTCGTCCGTCTGTCTGTTTATAAATTTTATACCGATTATGATGAAATTTGGAATACGGACGAAGACTGATACTAACCCAAAAACAGAAATGATAAGATTTTTGAAAAAAAAATAATCTTTTTTGGACTGAAAAGTATATTAAAAAAAATTACTTAATTTATTAAGTGGGGTGTCTTTATATAGATCTCTTAAAATGCAACAAAAAATGTTATTGACCTTTTGATTTTAACCCTTCAGTCACGATAATATATTTGCTTTCAAAGTTGTTATCAGAGCATCCCCCTTCTATTTTCTAAACTATCGAAATAAAAAATCTGAAAAAATTCGGGAATGTAGCTTTTAATTAGTACTTTCAATGAAAATTATAACGAACACTCAAAAATTAGATTGAAAAGTGAACTCAGATTTTTTGTTCACTTTACACAAAAAATGTTATATGACCTTTTAATTTTAACCCTTCAGTCACAAATGACTTCCTTTTAAATGTTGTTATCAGAGTATCCTCCCACTTTCCCATTTTTAAAATATCAATTCAGAAAATCTGAAAATTTTTAGAATGTAACTTTTAACACTGTAGCAAACATAGTTTATGATTTTTTTTTAAATAACTCTTTTTTTACAAATTGTAATGACTACGGAACCCTATCATGTGCATGCCCAACACGCACTTAGCTGTTTTATTATTCATTGATTTTGTATTTAAGTGGTTGTGTTTAAAAAGGGGTGAATAGGAATGATAAGAAGCTAAAGAAAGAAGGTGTTGACGTTGATATAGATTGGAAAAAAATATTTAATGCAAGACCAACAAACTTGGGAAATTAATTTTCTGCGAATTTTGCACTTCCTATACCTCGTATTTCTCTGTCATTGTTTTCGAGTCATATCCTTTGTCTCCAGAATATAATCGATACCTAGTTGCTTTTGAACATCAAAAATATATTCTTAAGTAAATCATATTAAATATACCTACCTATTAACATTATCATTCATGTCAAAGTGCTAGTGTAATTTCAAATATTTATGCGATTTTGTAATACAGTATCGGTAGAGCAGACAATATGATCTACTTCAACATTTTTTAAAATAAAATTAAAATCGTATGCATTATTAAAATTAATCTACAACATTTAACAAAACCCTTATATAAATATTTCCTTAAAACTGTATTGGATAGCGTTTTGTTAAATCATTCTTAATGCCATTAACATTTTAATCGTATCATCGAAACGTAATCAATACAAATTGGATTACATTTACAACTGTTTTTAAATGAAGCTAACATTATAATTGTAAATTTGAAAAAAAATTCACGCATGCATACATGCATATTACAAAAATACATACATACAAATATTTGTACTACATGTACATTGTATACTTATGCAAACTTATGTATGTACATACATTGTACATACATATATACAGGATGATTTACAATTAGTGTAAAAAATTAACAGTAGATCGAGAATGTAATTTTAACCAAAAAACCTTATGTGAACCTATGTCCGGAAATTCTTCATGAGGGAGCTACAGTCTTTTACCCAAAATTAGCGTTTAGTTTATATTCTTGTTTTATGATTAAAAATAAGACGAAAAGTTAATATAAATATACCTCCAGAACTGAATTTTTAACAACAAACAGCTATTTATAGTTTCGTTTTTTAATCATGTTAGTAAAATGTGTAACAGTAATACAACTCGCTATAACTCTATGATGATAAGTATTAGGAGGTATATTTCTATTAACTTTTTATCTTATTTTTAATTATAGAACAATAATATAAACTTATTTTGTGTAATCTGAAGCATCTGTATTAAGTAAAATTCTGCAGTAGGTACTTTCTTTTTACGATATTTTTCGAAAACGGTTGATCTTATGACAAATAAACAAAGTATATTTTTGTGTATTTTGTATCATATAATCTTCTACAGGAACCCAACTCAGGCAAAAATTCAAGAACAAAAAAATACTTGGAACTACGCAAAACAAAATTTTAATTCTAAAAACGGAAAATGTTATTACTAAAAAAAAAATTATTTTTAATGTCACACTTTATGTTAAGTATAATGCTCAGAATTCAAAATGTTATTGCTCTGAGTATATAAAATATTGTGCGCTTGAATACTACCTTTTTTTTAAAAAAAAAAAAACTTTATTAAAAATTGAGGCAAAATATAATTTTTTTATAATATATTATACATAAAAAATACCCGAACAATTTAAACTTTCACATTTTACAATGAAAAAATGGCGAGTGATCGATAGATCACGCTGAACGTTATTGACCTATCTGTTATGAAGCATTAAAACACAATTATTTCTATCCACCCAGTATATACAAACACATATACACAATACACATAGGTACATGTACGTTTTGTAGGACATTGACACATTCGTGTCACACGGTGGTTGATTACACGATATATTACACTCATTACTAAATATTACACTGATGGACTTGATTGGGTTTTGTGTGTAATTATGGGACATAAAACATTAATGTTGTTTTTCACTTAAATATGCATGTGTCAGTGATAATTATTAGAATTACTATTTATTTATACTTTTTTTTATATATTCGGGATTTCTTTCGAGATTCCATATACAGGGTGAGGCATTTAAGGTGTTACAGTTGATTATCTCAGAACCATCGCATATTTGAAAAAAATGTTTCAACCAAAAAAAGTTTGGTTGTAAGAAGGTAATCGAATAATAATATTTATTTACTACTTTAACGTGGCCTTCAAGGATATTTGAAGGTCAACATCATTTTTTTAAATTGATTGAAATTTTTTTTGAACAACCCAAGCTTTCCATGGCATTTAACAAAATAATTCGAGATTTTGAATTTTCAAGAATTTTTTACTCAGAAACAATAAACTTTAAAAAAAAGTACAAGATACAAAAAATGTTTTTTTTGGTCTAATGAAACTTAGAGAATTATTCTAGATTTTTTTTAATATTTCGTTTTGTTTTTGCTAAAATAAAATAAATAGAAAAAGTTTTTAAAATTTTTAAAATAATTCTCCACGCTTTATTAGACCAAAATAAATATTTTGTGTATCTTGTCATTTTTTTCTAAAGTTTGTGGTTTCTCAGTAAAAAATTCTTGAATGTTCAAAATCTCGAATTATTTTGTTAGATACCTTGGAAAGTTTGGGTTGTTCAAAAAAATGTTTTCAATGAAAGATTCGTGTTTTTTCACGTAGAATAAGATTACTAAATAAAAACTATAGGTTCCTATTTAAAAAATGATGTTGACCTTCAAATATCCTTGAAGGCCACGTTAAAATAGCAAATAAATATTACTATTGGATTACCCCCTTACAACCAAACATTTTTTGGTTGAAACATTTTTTTCAAATATGCGATGGTTCTAAGTAGTATCTTAAGTAGTATATCTAAGTAGGTACTAAACAAGGGTTTAACAGAGAATTTTATTTGTTTTCTTTAAGGGGGCGGACCCAATTATAATTTTTAAAAAATCCATTTTTTACATTTTCTCAAAGTAGAATATTTCAAAAGTATTCTCTGAAAATTTCAGACAAATGTCCTGTCCATAGACGATTCAGTGTAGTTGTAAATCATCCTGTATATAATATTTAACACTAGTAAGATGCAGGAAGATATAGATAATGCCATTTTGTGCTTAACTCAATTTTGACAAAATTGTCAGATACCACATTTGTGTTTAGCAGGGCAGCATAAATGGAAGATATCACTAAAATTTCACGATTCTAGAACCAAAAATTTGGACTGAGTGAGCATTGATAAGTTAGTAATTCCTCAAGACTCCAGAAATAAAAATATAGTAATAGTAGCCTCCATAAATTGGTTAGCATATATTTTACATAAAAATCTGATGTTTATACCGATCCCATAGTAACCCTGCGTTCCTGATTCACAATTACATAGGTACATGCTATTTATTTTCAAACTAACAAAATATGACACATCATTTTCAAATTAAACGACTGGAATTATAAAGGTAACTATTATGCCATTATAATTAATAACAAAATATTCTACCTATTGGCATTGTGTAGAATATTCATCAACACATCAAGTACCTACCTAATGTAGCAAAATACAATTTAACATAATAGATTCACACGTGCAAATCGATTTTAAATACAAACATGTTTCTGATATTTGGATGAAATAACTCATATAATACACACGTTCCTAAATTTGATCTATATACAATAGAATATATAATTGGCATATATTTAACACATAATGGTATTTATTTCTGCGTTACATACAGCTCTATTGCGTGATCTTGCTCTAAAATAGTATTTGTTTTAATGTTGATAATTAAAGTCATCAGAGGCGCAGTAAATTATTCCAGATGAAAAAAATTCCGGATGTAAAATTATAAACATTCTAGTAAATATTAAATTCTGACGTTTAGACGATTTAAGTTATTATTTATTGTTACCTATGTTAAATATAATATCTATTTAATGATTCCAAAATTAATAAATAATACCTAATTAATATGTATTAAAATAATGATGATTTATATTCGGTATTATAAATAATTTGCTCTCGAGTAAAAACTAAGCTATGTGCGGGATATTTAATAAAATGAACGGTTTGGTTTATATGAATGACCTTGACGCAATCAAGCAATTATTATATTTTACTAGCGGATCCGGTAAACGTTCTGCCAAAAAAAAATTAGATCATAAATACACATTTTCATAAATACTTATCTCGACTCCAGCGGTACCTATCGGTATCGCAGATAACGTTATTAGCTTGATTTTTGCTCCAGAACAAATTCTTTATAATATCCGACCATTACATTTTTTTTAAAGTTATGTTTCACATTACTAGGAAAAATATTTGTAGGTGTACTGTGGTGAAAATAAAATAAAAACATCTTTGTTGGATACTAAGTAATTAATTTCTATATTTATTTATTTAGTGATCTTCTTGGCAAAATGAATTTTTGTATATAAAATGGTAGATGAAATATAAACAGGATATTTTAAATACTTAAATTAGTAAAATAGCGTTCTTTTCATTTAAATTAGAATAAAATAATAACATAAGAATGGTTTATTTGATAAATTGCGTATTTTGTTGATATTAATTTACATAACACATAATACATCAGTTATATCTAGAAAATCATAAAATAATATCATGTCATACAGAACCGGCCTGGGCGAGATTTTTTTTTCCGCACTCTCTCCCCCTAAAAAAATGTCCAAAAATCACCAAAAATGTCAATTAAAATTGATTAATTAACAAATAAGTTGAATAGTTATTATCTCAGCTGGGCGCGATCCTACAGAACGTACCTATGAATTAAAAAAGAAACCACGTAAATCGGATAAGTGGTTCTCGAGTGATAAGCACATAAACGGACAGACATACAGACAGACAGAGAGACGTTCAGTTTTATATATATAAATGTACAAAATGTATATAATATTAGGCACATATGCCTCTTAATTATTTGCATATTTAATTGAAATTCCTTATCTCATTCTGACATTAATTGTTTTGTGATGTTGCTGGCGTATGCATGGATAGTTATATATTATTTATATGTTTACCTACTTGTGTATAAACAAAAATACATTTACACAACTCTAATGAGATACTTCAGCATTGTTGAATATAAATTATTAAACGTTTAAACAACATTACAATGGAAATAAACAAGATGGGAAATCTATTTGTTTATTTTTTGAGAATCTTCCGGCTAGTATACTGACAATGAGTGTTCAAAATAAGCTGAACTTTTGAGACAAGAGTTACGAAAGGTTTAAATAAATTTTATAAAACTAAATACCTTTAAAATGAAGAGATAAAGCATTTATATGTTTATTATTGTGTTTCGGTATGAAAATTTTAATTACGATGAATTTAACTCTGAAACAACAAAATACTTATATTTTTATATAACTCACAAATTAATTTCCATTTCTGTAACAAGATTTATGTTTTAAAAGCAACATATAACATAAATTGTTGTTTTAGATTTTTGTGACAATGTTTTAATGAGAATTTAATATGATATATTATACATAGTACCTATATGTGCATGACCTCATTTTGTTTGATAAACCGTGGTTTTTTAGGAAAAATGGTCATTAAAATTTTAAATATCATAACAAACTAATTATTATTTCCAATAATTAAAAAAAGAGGGAAACATAAATGGTTAACCAATGCCAAGCAATTTATCTGAACACTATCGGTTTTTAGTTAAATTGTTCAATAATTAACTACCTTTAGTGAAACGGCTTCCGCTTCAACCTTCAGTCAGACACCATAGACATAGAGCATGGACCACGCATCTGATTCGAAAACAAAGACGTGTCAAAAGAAAAAGATGGAAACAGGTTTGGAATATACTTCTCCTTTTTTTAAACAGGAATGTAACTATTCATTCTTGGCCTCGAACATTAAAAATATTCATAGATACATACATATAAAGAGGTTAAAATACAAAAAATAATTAACGTTATAAAAAAAATTTATTAAAAAAAATGATTGTTGATTTCTAAATAATATAAGTTTCGTAGACCAAAATAGAAACAACTTTCATCAAAATGTAAACAACACAGCATTGTCCATTTTCTTACAATTGCATCTTTTTCACCAATAATGTTTAACCATTTTTGTTTTTCATCTTCTTTAAGTGGGAATTTGTGACAACAGATTTATAATTAATTAATTATCGATAAGTATTATTTAAAATTATTCAAAATATTATTTACTTAACGGCGAAAATATATTTTAGGACCTTTATCCAACCGCCACTTACACATAAAACAAATATGGACCATTATAGTATGTTTATTGTTTATATTATTTATTTTTCTAATAAAAAACTTATTGCATAAGAATCACAAGATGATATACAAAAATATATCTGACTGAAATACTACCCTGAACTGTAGTAAGCTACCAATCAGATTCTTAGAAAAAGAGATAGATATATTCCAAACTACATTGCATCTCTCTCACTTTTTGAACAAATGTTATACCATTGCGTTAGTACAGAATGCGCTGTCCAAGCTCTATGTCTATGTCAGACACAAATTTTGTTAAAAGAAAGTAATAACTACACAAAAGAAGAGACAGCTCTACGATAACTTTCGTTTTTCACTCTACCGGTAAACGATAATACCTATAGGTTTTTGCTGAAGGTGTAGCAATTTATCATGCGTTCCTTTCGATACCAGTGAAATTTCATCCGTGTCAGATAGAATGAACTAAACTGACAAACCGTGTTGTAGCATCTTACCCGGAAGCAAATTATCCCTGACAGAGTCGTGAGTCACGCGTAAGGCGATGTGACGTGGGTGTCCGGAAGCGTCCCCCTGGAGCAGCGCATCCGCGAGGGAGTGTGTTAAGGGCAACGATGCAATCGGCTCGTGTGGTGGTAAAACGTGTTTGTATGTGTGTGTGAAGATGATTATGAACTAGAGCATATTAATTGACCTTTTATGATCAATCAATATTGTATAAGATATTTTTCTTATGTCAAAATGTTTCTTCTTTCGATTTTTACTTTCCTATACTGGGTGTTCCAGACCACCCGTCCATTATGTTTTACGCCCAAACTATTGAAGATAGAGTTTTATGATAAAAAATTTACTATCGACCCTCTAAAGAATTTCAGGAAAATATTTTCAACTCCCTAAAACATCCTCTTGGGGGGTACATGTCCGTTTCTCAGAAAAATCAAATGGAACGGTATATCCAAAAGTAGATCATTTTAAAGATAATAAAAAAGTACGAAAAATTTTTTCTTATTTCAAAAATAATTCGAAAATTCATAAATTGACAGGAGTAAACATCCGTTTTCGATTAAAATATTACGTTCAAAAAAAAATTCATTTGATACATAATGTAATTGAGAATAATATTATCTATAGTTTATGTCCCATTTATTAGCACACCCAAAGCATGCTATGCTTTGCAGTGTGGTTTTACTCTCGTCCCATTTTTATTTTCGTATGAAATTTGATAAAACGAGCATTATATATTAAATTTCTTCAGTAACCCCCTTACATGTTTACATTTTCTAAATGAGAACATTACAATCTCCATATTCACTTAATTTAATATCGATTGGTTTTAATTTTCTGTCATAAAAATATAAACAAAGTTCAATTTGTCGTTTTTGGCCCGTTTTTACACCTTGTCAACAAACTGCAGCTCGCAATACGTAATAAATTAACATAAAACTTTTTGAATTCGCTTAATCTATTTGGAGAATAGAACCCTATTAAAACTCAGCCAAATCGGATAACTAGAAGTAAGGAAATTTGCAGTTTATTTACATCATTTTGCTTATTTTAACAAATTTTTTAATCGCAAATATATAGTTGATCGAGGTAGTTCGATAAATATCCGAAGCGAGCGCCACATTACATAGTTTTAATTAATGTACATATATGTTAATCTGTCATATTATATTATTATAATTTATATGTATATATAACGTCGATTTGTTCTGTATTTTAATTATTTTATTCAAAGTCAATCAATGACTTTTTAAACAAGATAAAATTAGGTAAGTTCATTTTTAAAACAAAAATATAATATCATATAGTATAACCTATAAATATTTTTATTTTAGATCAATGTAAGTTTCTGTAAACGCCAGACATTAGGTGAATACAGCAGTTATCGTTGTAATTTATAAATATGTGGATGTATTTATTTTATCTTTTTAATTATTATTAAATTTTTATACATTGTCATATTAATACAATTTACGAAAAATCATGTATCCATTTTATATGTCATTAGTTAAAAAATGTACATTTAAATTTTGTATTGTATTAAATTATGTTATTGTCACATTGTTTGATACGTTTTTCTATGAAAATATACGACGAAAATGAACATCTGGATATTGGTCATACTTTTCATTGTTGGTATGGTATGTTCTTTTAAAATTTTGAATTGTGATTGTTGAAATTTAATGTTAATTCCGAAAAAATATAGTTGTATGATTAACGTTTTATGACATGATAAATTAAAATGTATTATTTATTATTTGTGGAAGATGTTTTTCAGGTTCTGTATTTATTTATTCCTTTGTGACTAATTGTTTTAAGAAAATAGTGAGGTTATGTCATTTAACTTATAAAACCACTATTATTACTATTAATATCAATTTAGACCAGAAATGAGAGTAAAAAATTAACATTTTTTAAAAACAATAGTTTCAAAAGTCTAAAGGTGTGCTTTTTATGGCCAAGCCATGCTATTTTATAATATTTTTATTAGTTATTAAATTTAATATACGTTTATAGTTGTATTTTATTTTGAATATTATTAGGAAAAAATGTATAAATGATGTACCTACATACTTATTAGAAATATGTATAAAGTTTGTAACATAACTGCGTTTTAAGTAAAAATCAGAACATCGTTCTAAATCGCCCACGACTATTAGTCCAGTACATTTAGACGAAAAATAGATGTGTCTGGGGAAAAATTCGCAATAAGCTGAATTTTTGTATACACCTTTATTTTGTCTTTATAAATAAGGTACCAAAAGTCCCCAACAATCCCATGCGAGCATACTTTTTTACAGCCCACAAAAGGTGATAACAATTAGTTTTAAGAAAATATCTCTGTATCTATTGGTTCTATGACTAAAATAGTTATTATCAAATATAAAGTTTAGAAAATTACCTACAATAAAGATCTTACAACTTTTTGATATTTTCACATTTTTAGACTAGAATACCCTCTTAATAAGCGAAAACGATTACTTGTACGAAAAAAGTTGTAAGATCTTTATTGTAGGTAATTTTCTAAACTTTATATTTGATAATAACTATTTTAGTCATAGAACCAATAGATACAGAGATATTTTCTTAAAACTAATTGTTATCACCTTTTGTGGGCTGTAAAAAAGTATGCTCGCATGGGATTGTTGGGGACTTTTGGTACCTTATTTATAAAGACAAAATGAAGATGTATACAAAAATTCAGCTTATTGCGAATTTTTCCCCAGTGAAAACCTAATGTTCCTGGACTATATACAATTACGATAACTTCTACACATCGAATAACTATTGTATTATTATTATTAATTATTATAATGTTTATAGTCAACACACGCCTAATGTAAACATAAACACATACGTATTTATGTGTGTGTGTGTGTGTGTGTGTGTGTGTGAATTCTGCAGGATATTTAGGAAGCACCTGCTGCGTCCGGTGCAAGTCATGGCGGTTATTGCATTTTGCTGCTGACGTTATTAGTGCACGTAATGTATTCAAGACAGATTCATTGTTGTGAATTCGACAATATCCTATTTAGCTTGTCAATTATATACGAGGCATCTTTTGAGGATAGTTTTAAGTATATAAATAAATATTTTAATTGGATTTATTAATATTTAAGGTAACAATTTAATTGTTCTAACAATTCAAAAAATAATTTCTTCTTTTAAATTAACGAGTTGAATGATCATTCTTCAATAAACACCTAGGTAAGCTCCTACTTAAAATAAAACAGGTGTATAATTATATTGCTTCCTCGTAATATCGAAGATACGAGAAGCTTTGTTATCGTTTTAGAATGAGACAAAAAAAATGTTTTCCGATTTCAAAATTTTGAATTGATCTTTCCGTTTCAGGTCAAGACAAACACTTTAAAAAAATGTTATTTGTTTTTTTAAATTGATGTTTTCTTTGACATATTAAATGTCATTTTGACGTTTGCATAAATTTAGATTTAGATTGAAATTGCCAAAAAATTAAAAATATACGAAAAAATAATGAGGTGCGTCTTAAGAAAAATTTCAAACTAATAATTTTTAGTAAAATTGTATAAAAATTAAATGGTTAAGCAATTGCAAGCAATTTATCTGAACACTTCATTGGGTTTTATTTAAATTGTTAAATAATTAACTATTTTTGGTGATTTAGCACGAGGAAGCACTGTGCATTTACTTGGTAGATGTTTTTCATAGTTTGTCTCACGAATGAAATAATATATTTTAAGAAGTAGATTGCCAGATGTTTTTATCTTGACGAGGATTACTTGATGAAATGAGAAGTTGGCTTGGGGTAATCAGGACAGGCGACATTTATGAGACCCATGTAATTCAAGGTTGACACAATAGGATTTTATTCTAACTTAGCCACATATCACCTCAACTGTACCTCTCCCGGTAGGTATTACAAATTCTATAGTATAATAATATATAACATATATGTTTGTATATTTTCTATTGATAATGATATAGTTTTTCTACAGTATTTGTATTCTTTCCAAATACAGAAAAATTTCATTCTATAGGCTATTTCAAATTGTCAGATAAGTTATTCCAAAAATGTGTATTATATAATTGTACTATCGACATTAGGATATTAGAAAACTAATATTCATAAAACAAAGGTGAGTTATATTTCTAATAAATTTTAGAGTGTTTGTAAAAACGATTGCCAGTTTTTCTATGTGGAGTATCGCTTCTTACTATCTTTATTCTGTGGGCTAGCCTAGTGCGAGAATAGTGCCTGTGTGAATCGTACCGTCTAATCCCCGCCCACCACTGCAATCTTAAATGAAACAGATTATAGCTATAAATACTTATAGTAAAAGCCGAAAATTAATGTCAGAATAAAAGTACTTAATTTTTTTACTAGTATCAATATTCATTTATGAACATTTGTAAGAAACATATCGCGTTGTAATGTTATAGATTTAATGGAAAACAATCTTCTTAATGGTTTTATCTAGTGAGATAGAACGACGTAAATTGGTCATCCGCAAAAAAGTAGTCTTGGAACCAAATGAAAAACAGCTTCACCCTATCGATCTTCTTTATCAAAATGCCATCAATACATCATTTACTTAAAAAGGTTTAATGCGTTCACAGTAACAATATGTAGATGTTTTTGTAATTCTACTGAAAATGAAACATATTTATTTATTTAACAGTCACTTCATTAATTGAATTATGGATGTAAATAGAAAACAAGACAATTAATGAAATTGATGACATGAACTAGATAAATATATTTTCAATCTAAAACTGTCCCATTCAATTTTATTTTAATTGCCTTAATTAAACTTAATAAACATCTAGAAATTTGATGCATCTAAACTCTAAACTATTCTATAAGCTTGTAAACGTCTAAAACTAATTCATTTTTCTAATAACTTAATATTATTAATTATGAGATTAATACAATAAACAGAGCTAAAAAAACATCTGCCAAGTAAATGCATAGTAGTTCTTGAGATATTTTGAAATAATAAATATTTTAGGATGTCCCCCCTCCCCCCTTACACACGATTTTAATGATTTTGAAATGGGACTGACCTCAAGCCAGACCTAACCAACCAAGTTTCATTAATATCGGTTTAGAGGTTCATGAGTTATGCGTTTGACATGATTTCAGGGGACAGACAGACAGATACGGAACGAAAAGTGTTTGTCTTCACCTAAAACTGAAAATTAAAATTTTGAAATCGGAGAACAATTTTTTCTCACATTTTAAAACGGTTACAAAGATTCTCGTATCTTCGATATGGCGAGGAAGCAAAAATCATATTTACATTTAATTAATTAAATTAATATATTGCGAGGTAAACGTTTTAATTTCAGAAGGTGAGCATTATAAAACTTAATTAATGGAACATATTATACATAGTGGTCCGGTTTGAGGTGATAATTTTGTTGTTGTTTATAATTACATAATTTTATTGTTAATGTTAATTTACATTATTTTAAAACCAATTATGTAATTATAAATAAACAAAAAATTATCACTATTTCATTTAATAGGGTAGACAGCAAAATAGTCACTTTGTGTATAATTTAGATAAATTTATAACTGGAAAACTGTAAGACCCAGGTCCAAACTTGATATAGTGAATTTGTAGGTAAGATTATGACACACCAAAATAATGATAAAAATATCATATATTAGATATAAATACTTTTGGAGAAAAATGTCATTTTCATAAATATTTTCAAAAAAATAAACATATTTTTTGACTTTGATGAGCAATAACTCTGAACTGGAAACACGGTTAGCAATAACACTAATAATAAAAAATACGTTAGTTAATTATTTATGAAACTGACTCATTGTGGTTGCTCTAGTTATGTTACTTTGGAAGTTATGACCCGGGAAAAAATGATAATATATTAGCATATATTATAAGAGCCAACCGGTAAGATATGCTGAGGGCTTCATTTTGGCACGATCCAAGAATATATTGGTATATATTATATTATATTTTTATATATTGTAATATATTAATATGTTAATATATATATGACAATATATTATAATATATACTTATACCTTGTTATATATGTTAAGACATAAATATATATCATAATATATACAAATATATTCTTGGATCGTGCCAAAATCAGGCTCCGAGCATATATTAGTATATATTATAATATATACTTATACCTTGACATATATCACAATATATTAACATGTATAAGTTATATTATCATATATATTTATACCTTGTTATATATATTAAGATATAAATATATATTGTAATATATACTAATATATTCTCGGATCGTGCCAAAATCAGGCTCCGAGCATATATTAGTATATATTATAATATATACTTATACCTTGACATATATAACAATTTATTAAAATGTATTTTTATGTTTTGTATTATATGCTGGGGGATCTAACTAATTATTGTATATCCTGACACCCCCAACGGAAATCGTCCACACACACGAACCCTGGAACTCGTACTGGACCTATAAATAATGAAAATAGAAAAAAATGGGTTTTTTTAAATAAAAATAGAAATTACCTTAACTGAATTTATTATACTGTGAAAATATTCATAAATAATACCATACAAATCTACATTCATAAAGTTAGACATAAAAAAGTTATAATCTTAAAAACTAATAAATATAAAATATTTTTTTAACTTGAATTATATCTATAAAATAAAAACTATGTTTTAATGGAATTCCATATATTAAAGCAAATACTGAATAATAATAAGTATTTAAAAAATATATCTCATTTATATTAATAATTCAATAATAGTAAAATACATATTATAAATACACACTCTAACGTCCAGTATTATAAAGGAGCTCGCAAAATTTGCAAGCTTGCAAACACTTTCAAACGAGGTATCAAACTTATATAAGTTATATAGTTTCATGCGCAGTAAGTTGATTTTTACCGTTTTTACTCAAGATCAGTAAATAGACTTTAGTAAATATAATTTACATACCTTTGTTTTTACTTCCTATTGAAAGTGTTTGCAAGCTTGCAAATTAATGAGCTCCTTTATAATACCGAACATAAGAAAAATTCTTAATAACTAAATTTTTTAAACATATAAGGTACTAGCACCAGTCTGGGACAACACCGCAGTGGTGAACATTTTAAAATTAAATGTGCTGAAATAGAAATATCCGTTGATGTTTGATTACTGCCCTTACTGGATATTAATCTATATACATTTATAAATGTCATACTATCAAAAAAAGTGTATTTTTTATGTAAAATGTAAATGATTAGTGAAGTGAGTATATTTAAAACATTTTTATGTAACTAATATTCTCTGTTATAATGAAAATAAGAATTTCTGATATTTATATTACAAATTTATACACAAAGATGTAAAAAAATTAAGGAAAGTTGTTTAGTTGATAAAATTAAACCAAATTATAATATTTAGTAATTTGGACAGTCCCGTATTAACTTTTTTTATATCAAAAATATACAAAGAAAAGAAAAATTAGTTATAGGTATTTATCATTTTGTATAATGAATTGAGAGTAAAATAAGAAAAAATTAAAACTCGATCACGCCTGTCACCTATAAAGAGTTGTAATTAGTTTCATTCGATCGGGCGGAAAAAATACTACAAGGGAGGGGGGTTTAGGGGGAAAAACAACCCCTATCTCGCATAGGAACTGAGATATATACTATTTTGTATAATGAATACAAAGCAAAAAAAATGTAACTTTTGTGTTGTAGTAATTTTTGTAATTTTTAGCAAGTGTTCACCACTGGATGCCCATTACTGGTTTTATGTTGTTCACTATAGGAGAAAAACATAAACGAAATAATAGGCTATAATTTGAAAAAACAAAAACAGAATATATTTGCGGACTTTGGTAATTAAATTGATTTAATAAAGGGGTAGTTGTTTTATTAGTAACGTGAGTTCATGAGAATTACAAAAAAGAAGCCCATTAATCCCAAAAAACAGTAAAACTTGCTCTGCAAGTGTCCCAGACTGGTGCCTGTATATTTAAATTTATAATCTGTTCTTATAAATAAAAAAAATATTAACTGTTATAAATATTGACTTATCTTAAACGACACTATCTTGGTATCCTCTTGTATTAAAATAAAACTATGTTCCCATATACAGTTACATATTCTTGCAATGTTAATTGTTTATAATTTTCCACTGTATACTTGATTATTTCTTTATATTAATGTTATTTTCTAATTCTTTTAATTTGTCCTTTCAACATCATTTGTCTTTATTAATTACATATATTTTATACATTAAATAACATTTATTTCCACTTATTATTAATATGGATTCGCTCTCTTTTATTCACAAGTATTTAATGCACCATCTCTTTCTAACGCATCGTATTCTTAACTTCAAATATGATTATTTCTACTCATATTTATTTATTCTTTAATCTTTATTATTATACTTTTTTAATGATTTCACTTATATTTAATTCAATACACATATAATAATATTTACTTCTATAAGTATTCTATGACTGACTTTTTTCAATTATTTAAAGATATTCTATTATTTTAAACATAACCACTTTTCACGTTTTAATAAAACTACTTTTTATTATATTCACTTTTAAAATACTCTTCTTCATTTAATTTTAATTTCTTTACTCTGTTTTAACATTTATACACTTTTTAAAACTATTATTTATACTTCTTTTTAACATTACGTCTTAACTTAATGACAGCATTCTGATTATCTTGAAAATGGCTTCCCTTTGTCAACTACCGCACATGCGTCGAACTAATTTTATATGTACAACAGAAGTTTTAAACAAATATAACAGTGGTCTTTCAGTCTTTCTGTAACTTATTTACAGTGCGTACACACATTTTGAGAATTTGGCTGTAATGCAGTTTATTGCCCCTTCCATGTTAAATTTTGATCTATTAATATCCCTAAAAAGTTTATTTCCTTATTGATGTAAAACTATCAATTTAGAGAGTTGGGCATTTAATTTTTTTATTTGATTGAAAAATTGACGATTAACAATTAAATTGCATTTCTTATTTGCAACTAACGATTAATAATAGTTATTTGCAATTGCTTAATTTCAGATTTAATTAAAATAAAAAATTTACTATTAAAATTTGTCTACCTGTACTTTAACGTAGTAATATAATATAACTACATATAATGCATGGTGGGAGGTTATTGAATTAATTTTTTTAAAGTTCAGACACGTATTAAGTGATATTTGAGGCCCGTATTGTTAAAATAACAAATTCACATATATAATATATAGAAACCTTTTTTATAATTTAATCAATTAAAATAAATGTACAGAAGCGTATTGAGTGATATTTAAGGCCCATATATTAAATTAATTAATAAATTCACAACTCGTCCCATATCACAGATGAAGGGTTGCAATTGTTCTCACTCGATCCGGCAGGAAAAATACTTCGGGATTGTAGTTGCGTGGGGGGCAAAACAACCCTCTATCTAGCGCAGGAGTCGAGATATTTACGATTTTCTGTAATGGATAAGTAGCGAAACAGAGATAAATTTAATATTTACAATCAATTTTATTGTAAATATTAAATCGTAAATATGTCGACTTCTGTACGAGATAGAGGGTTGTTTTGCCCCCCACACCCCTGTATTATTTGTTTGTTCTGAGGGATGTTCTATACTACAAAATGTTTATTTTCCAGGGGTATCAAATTAAAAAAAACATTAAACTATTAGTTATTGAAGCTTAAAAAGTGTGATTCAGTCATTTTATCAGTATAGCGGATAAACAAATGATTTTTTTCAAAATGGAAACCCTAAAATCAGCTATTTAAATGTTAAAAAAATATTTGCGGAGAACGAGATTGAAATGTAATTTTTTTTACAGATGCTATAAAGTAAGCTTCAATGGCCAATAGGTTTTTTGCCAATATTTTTATTCAATGAAAATATTTTACATTTTTACTTAGAAGGGCACTAACAACAAAAATTGAAAAGGTAAATATGAATAATATATTTTCAGAACTCATGGCTGGTATATATGTTATCGGCAATGCATGAAATACGGCATTCTATGGAATTCCAAGGTATTCTATAGAATGCCTAAAATCACCAGGCAATGTATGAAATGAATTTAATTATATACATTTCCTAGGCATTCTATAGAATACCTAATTGATAGCCGGCAATGTATGAAATATAAACATAAATAGGGTGAATCGATCAATTTTGGTCCAGGTACAGATGTTGCCTTACTTTATGTTATAAAATACTGATGCAAATATACAATAAAAAAATCTTGGTTCATTCTCGATAGCTGTAGGTAGGTTTCTAGATTACAATTCAGTATTGTCGGTACAATACTGAATTATTTATCAAAATAAACATTTTATATTTACGCGTTATAATAGACCGGTACGTATTAACGCGGACAAATATTTGACTGAAATGATTATATAGTATTTAAGATTCCAATATTGTTTCTGTGAATTTGTTATTTTAACAGTAAGGACCTTAAATCTTGCTTAATACACGTCTGGACTGATATGTTATTGAATGTTTAAATAATATCTAAGGTTTTTATTTTTTATTTTAATAATTTTATATCATACTTAATATGCGTATAAACTAATATTTTATTTTATTTATTATAATAAATATCAAATGTTATACTATTATTTATGTGGTTTTGTTATTTTAACAATGAAATCTTACATAATATGAATTTGGACTTTTAAAAATTAATTAAATAATATCTATCTGCTTTATTAATATCATTTTGTCTTTTATTTCATACATTTCCTAATATTATCTTGGCATAGGAATTTCCCTAGGAATTCTATAGAATACCTAGGCAAAGTATATAATAAATTTCTATTAAACAAATATTTCATACTTTGCCTGAACTCGTCAGGCATTCTATAGAGTTCCTAGGAATTCTATAGAATGCCTGAATTACATACATTGCTGGTAACATATGTATATATTATGTATATTATTATTATATTATAATATATGATTATCTATTATCATATATTATTATATCTATGTGCAAATATATATAACAATATATTTTCGGAGCTGAGGGATGATATATGTTAATGTATGATAGTATATTATCAGATATGTCTATATATTAATATATATACCGATATAATTTGAGCTCTGAGGGTTGATATATATATTAAGACATCGCTATATATTATCAGATATGTCAATATATAAATATATATAACGATATATTTTGAGCTCTGAGGGTTGATATATATATTAAGACATCGCTATATATTATCAGATATGTCTATATATTAATATATATAACGATATATTTTGAGCTCTGAGGGTTGATATATATTAAGACATCGCTATATATTATCAGATATGTCAATATATTAATATATATAACGATATATTTTGAGCTCTGAGGATTGATATATATATTAAGACATCGCTATATATTATCAGATATGTCAATATATTAATATATATTACGATATATTTTCAGCTCTGAGGGTTGATATATATATTAAGACATCGCTATATATTATCAGATATGTCAATATATTATTATATATTACGATATATTTTGAGCTCTGAGGGTTTATATATTTATTAAGACATCGCTATATATTATCAGATATATTAATATATAAATATATATTACAATGTATTCTTGCATCTGTAGACTGATATATATTAAGACATTTATATATATTATGAGATATATTAATATATTAATATATATTTAAAATAAATGTATATTAAGACATAACCATATATTATCAGACATTTCTTTGTATAAGTATATATAACAATATATTTTAAGCTCTTTATATTAAGATATTACTATACATTATCAGACATATCGACATATAGTAATATATTTTTGGCTCAAAAATTAATATATTACCATATATAACGATATGCGAACATATCTTATAATATATCGTTATATATTATCATTTTTTCCCGGGGAGATAATCTTTGTTTGTAAGTACTACTCTGAAGGAAGTTTTTAAACATCCTGTAGCTCAGAGGGTGTCGAAGATAGACCCCACCTTCCCGTACAATTTTTTACTCACAATAAGTCAAGGAATCAGCTCTTAAAATATCTGTATCCCAAACCGGACCACTCTGTATATGCAATATCCTACTTATAACGGAAACCATAATGATTAGTGCTATTTATCTAAATAGCTTTCGTAATATATGAAATGATTACCCATGTACGGTTCCATTACAAGACACAAATGGTCCGTAATTGAATGATCGCATGTGTGTTTACTTAATACGTGTGTAAATATTAATACGTGCCCTAACGCTGCGGGTTTACTCCGTGCCACCAAACAAGGCGTGAAATTAGCGACGCAACTCTTACATGCATCTACATAAACTATCATACATATGTGTTTACAGGGTAGGATTCATGATAAAACAAGCCCTTTTTATATTAGATGTAAATTATGATAGAAACAAATAACTGGTCACATATAATTCGCTTTTTGTCAGCTCATTCTAAGGATGTATGTATCAAATTATTATTTAAATATATGGAATGTGCATTTCATACGCGAGCCTTTATTCTGAATTTGAATGATATGATATGAGTGTGTAACTTGAAGCGAAGTTGTCTGTAATAGTAATACAGACATAATAATGCACTAATACATTTATATAATATTTGTTTACACATATCATATATAAATCCTAAGAATGTGCTGAATATGTACATTGTACATAGTACATATGTAGTAAACAAAATAATTTCTATTATATTATAATTTAATATTACACATTATTAATATATTAGTACAGTATAAGCACATACACAAACATACATGGAGAGACTTTTTCTTTTAATAATGTTTTTTTTTACTCATGTCACTCATGTATGTTTGAGTAACAAAAAAAAATGTATCAGAATATATGTAACACAAATATTGTATACTTCCAACCTTCCTGTAATGTAATTATATTACTAAATACAGTATTTTCTATTCTATTCTATTCTATTAGATGTAAATAATGAGTTTTGTGTAGCTGCAGACGGACGATAAGTTATCTAGAAAATAGAAATGTGACCTTGCAGGTACAAAAAGCTGTATGATGTAATTCAGTGCATGAGATGAAAATTGAGTGAACCATGTAAAGCCTGGTACAGTAGTCTACAACAGTGGCGTCGCTAAGGGTCGGGGCTGGGGGGAGGTGACACTCGATTTCACCCCTCCTTAACGACGTCATTGGTCTACAATCTCATGAAACATAGGAGTTATTTTTAAAATTTACTTACATAAAGCATTTTTATTATTTAACTTTTTGACGTGTATAGAAAAAGAAATTAGAATATTATTATTATTATTATTATTATAATAATATACCAAAAATACCGCCGCGAGATACTAGAAGATGGCGATCAACGTGACGGTTAGTCTAGTGAAAGGAACTGAAGAAAAGGAGCGTTTTTGTTTTAGGCAACACAGGGAGTACGTAACTGAAATCTTTACACTGAGTGATCTACGGAAAGCATTTTTTTTGACATTTTTGAAAAAAATACCGGCCATTTTTTCGGTTTTTCTTGTACCTACGTTTTTTTTAATAACTCCAATTTTATTTGCCGGATTGTAAAAATAAAAAATCAATTTTCTTCGTTATGAATTTCGCTACAAAACTGAATAAAAAATTGCTTACTTACCCTAAAATAAAATAAAAATCAAAAACGTGAGTATATTTTTTAAATAGAGTGGGAGTTTTTTTATATTGTAGAATTTTTTATGTAGTTTGCGATGTTACTAAATAAAATTCTACAAACGTTTTAAAAATTTAAAAAATGCAGTTTAATACTGCAAGGCAAAAAAACACATAAAATTGGGTTTTGTTTCTCAGTCCAGTCGTTTGCGAAAAAATGAACTATTTTTTCGTTTCGCACTTCGGGTATCAAATATAATTGTTTTGTATATAAATTCGTATCTGCATGTAATAGGTATCACGTATGGGGGATGTTATTTATGTGTTTACATTGATATTTATTATTTATTTACACATAATGTGTCATTATAATGTGTAGTACGTATCAAACGTTGAGGATATCGCGCTGCATATAAGAGTAGTTTCCAGCATACATATTTTATACATAGTCTGTGGTTTCATGAACTGTCATTATTTACTGGAATTTTGGTTTTCAACGTTTATAACATACATTTATAACGAAACAAAATAAAGGTAAAAATATGTGCATGTTATTTATGTTGATTTAATTCATTAAATCGTAAATTAGGTAAGACTATGGATACATAACAACCAATGCTAGTCCATATATTAAAGTGCTACCGAAAATTTTACGGCAGCCATATTTTCTTAAATGTCACAATCGTTATTTCTATGCATATTATCACAGAGGCGTCAGTTGAACATTTATAATATGCAATTATGCTTTAAATTACAATTGAATTTAGTATGTATGAGAGATGGTAGTTCCAAATAAACATTTCTCTGTTAATTAATTATCACTGAAATGAAATGCTTTTCAAGACAATATAAAACATTTATTGTTAATTAATTTTATGATTCAAAATAATTGATATTTATTTTAAAATCTGAATGACCGTCATTGACTCTTAGAGCGACATGATAACAACGCTAGTTAATGTGTTATTTGTTCTTTATCTTTCCTTTTATAAGCATTAAATATACAAAATAAATAATATATGTTTACCTTATTATGGGTTTTCTTGTTTAATTGAATACCTGAAACAATATAACCAATATGAGTATAAATGAAAACATAAAAAAGTACATTCTCTATGTATACATAATATGTATAAATAGATTTTTTTGTATCGTGCAAACGTGAATACGAAAAATACATATTAGGTAGAACATGTCCCTTATTTTGCACAATAAAGTTATTCACAAATGCTAATATGGGTTTCCCTCAACACACGTCTGTCGATATTAGAAGGGACTACTGTATAATCATGTAAAATAGCTACCTTAGTAAGGGCTTACATATGTATAATGTATGTGTTGATACCAACATACTATAATTGGGGTTTTATTCAGGTAGTCGAACCGAAAACAAGATGTCCGGAGCGAAATTTTTGTTGAACCGGTACTGAACCAAAATTTTTGACTTTGAACTCGAATCGGAATTGAATCGAAAAATACACTATTATTATGTTTAAAAAATATTAAATTAATAAATCGGTCAAGCCATACATGGGTGTATGCCATAAGGGTTTCGAAGTACGTACTAGGAGAACTGTTTGGAGCCACTTATAGGTACATTTTTGAGTTAGAAAATAAATAAAAATATGGTCATATTCTACTAATTGAGATCTACATTTCGATACTCCACACGCCTTGGTATACATTTTGTTTGTTGGATTTGCTTTAAAACCTCCTGCAGGCGCCATTTTTGATTTAGGAAAAAAAATAAGAAAGAGGATCAAATTCCGCTGGTTTGGTTATACATTTTAGCGTGCCACATGCCTTGGTATAAAAAAACATATATTTTTACCTAGCCTTAGCTCCTTACCCCCCTCCTCCCTGAAAAATTATTTTTTCAATAAAATTTGTAAATCTTTTATTAGAGGGCACCATTTTACATGTTGAGTAAAAAATTCAAGTTTGTAGATTATATGGAGATATTTTGCTTTGACTGAAAAGGACGGACGAACGGACGACAAAGTGAGTTTAATAGGGTTTAAAATTATTCTCTATCTATAATATAGTAGATTATATTTTATAATTTAAAATCTACTTTTATTATTGAATGGCTTAACACTTTAACTCCAAACTTTATATTTCATAAATAATATATAATTAAGTTTCAGAGCGACAGAATGTTTTGTAAAGCAACATTAAGCGTAAGTTTTGAAGCTGTCACGACAAATGGAGATGAAGATGCCACCTGACCTCTTGTAGGTGCCTTCAAGAGAGTCTTCTAAGTTATATTGTATACAAATTTGATGAAGAGAAGACAGAGCATATATATAGGCGCAATTCTATAGAATTGTTAAGTTTAAACAGAAATATCTCTACAATTTAGTTAATTTGTATTTTGAATTTACAACAGCATACGAGTGTACATTGACAATGTATAATTAATTATTTATTGTTTTATAAATGCCACATTTATAGTGCTTATTTACAAATTGTAGCTATAGTAAAAATACCGCATTAAAAAGTACTTTGAATTTACTTATTTCGTGTAAAGATTGATCTTATAACAAAATATGTAAAAAATGATAATTTTGTATGAAATAAAAGATAAAGTAAATTAATTAAAACAAAATTTTTCCTGGCACCAGTCTTGGATGCTTTAAGAGCAAGGTGTACTGTTTTTTGGGGATTGATTTTTGCAATTCTCATAAACTTTTATTACTAATCAAATAAGTATTTAACTCTTTATTGAATCAATTTAATTACCTCTGTCCGCAAATATAGTTTATTTTTTAAATTATTGTCTTTTATTTTATTTATGTTTTTCTCCCGTAATGGATAAAGTAAAACCAGTAATATTCTTCCACATAGGGAAACACACACTTTCAATTGCGTCATTGTATGCTACTATTTACGCACCAGCAGTAGTTATTTCTTATTACTAGATTTTCCCCCTTTCATTCATACATACACAGTGTGTCCCAGAATAGATGTAAGAAGAGGTGTAATGAACAAAAAATTTCGAATTTTGGAATGATATTTTGGGATCGAGTCCTACTTGATGTAAAATTAAGGTATACCAATAATCACTTCATTTGGTTCTATTCAGGGTGTTTTATAAGTAAAATTGAGAAAAATCCACTAAAAAACTTTGTTTAGAGTTCAATTTTGTAACACTATATCGAATTTCAGAACATTAAAAAAATTATTTAGTTGTTAATGACTATCTGTCGAATGTGGCATTGTCTCATCCTATCAATCTCATGATCTCTAATTAACCATCAATGTTGAACAAGCTCCAAACCTAAGTATTAAAAAAAAATAATAAGAGAAAATATTTATTTTTATTACATCGTTCAAAATTAAAATGCAATTTACATAATTTGTTTCATTTTTTTTTTAAATATAGGTAATTCGTTTGTTCATTACACCTGTTACTTCTATCCTGGGACCCACTGTAGATATGTGTTTACGTAATATAGGTACATTTTTATTTTTACATTCAATTGAAAACTTTATTTCTACTAGCGAGGCTTTCCAAATTCAAGAACTATCGTTGATAACATATATATTATATTATTATATATACACACAGATGCTCGGTTTCCATGACAACCGGCGTGTGAAACCACGCAGCCAAGTGGTTACAACGCGCGGCGTTGTTTCGGCATAACGCATGTGTGTCTGTGTGGGTGTGTGCGAATGTATGTGTGTGTGTGTGTGTGTGTGTGCACGTGTCAATTGCGTCATACGTGCGGCAGAACACATTGTCATGTGTGTTGGATGGTTTGATTTCATGGATTTCTCCCAAATAATGTGAGTAAGTGTATCGACTGAAAAAGAAATGCTTTTTATTTGTAGTTATTTATAGTTGTGATTGTAAGATAACACTGTAGTTATTTTAAAAGTTCTGTGCTTAAGGGACCAAGTTGCTGATTTTTATAATTTTATTTTATTGAATAAAATTAGTTTATCAGTCTGATGACTTATGTACATAAAAATATATTTTAATGTTTTACTTTTAATTTTTTATCTATCTGCAAAATGATGTATAAAAAACCGCCTTACGGCGGAGAGTCCTACTCCTCCAAAAATTACCAAAAAGATTATTAATCAGTATAAAAAACTGTAACGTCTTCCAGAGGATTTTTTCCCTCGATGAAAATTAACAATGGTATCCATTTCAAAATTAAGTGTCAAATGTGGTCTTTTTTTCCGACAGTCGTTCAAAAAAATGTGAAATTTTCAAATAAATAAGAAAGCTTCCACACGACGTTAAGAAATAGCGTGAAGAATGATGTGACAAAATTTGAGACGGATATCTTGAAAATTCTTCGTTTAAAATCTTTCACCGTTTTGAAAAACGACGTTTCGAGAAAAACGCGTTTAAAGTTGGCATGTGAGATGCACGCAGCTGGTCGATGTCTTTTTCTAAGAAAGGCTGTAGCAACCGGAATAATTCGAATGCCGCGATTAAAATTTAACAGCATGCTTATGAAAGTTTATTTTTTTTGATAATGCAAAAAAAGATTTTTAAAATTTTTTACAGCGGAATGATCTCTTAAAGATGTTATTAATAAGGAAATTAATTATTTTATATTATCATTTATAATTTTGAAATATACGTTTCCTGGTTAGGAGCACTTAATAGTAATTATAACACAAATTAATAAATCATTACCTATCTCAATTATAAGTGAAATTAATTTTTTTTGATTCTAGAGGACTTAATATATGCTATTTGTTATTTTAAAACGAAATTTATGAATAATAATAATTATGTATATAAGTATTTTATATTTACTATTCTCAGCCTACCACTGCATAAATAAACTTTAACAAAGTAATAGAAACCATTAGCCAAAAATTGTATCATTAAATTTGAACCCGAACGTGTTTATTTGAAATAAACTTAATTATAAATTTGTTATATATTCAACATAACGGAAATGCTTTGCACAAGAATCAACATAATCTCCTTATATAAAAACCTTAAGCGGTTTACTGATCAAATTTAATATGGAGGAATCTTTTTCGTAATAACATCCATGGCAATAAACTAGCATGATGATAAACATAGTTTAAAGATATCAAATATTTGCTCCAAGTTCACATAGTTCAGTGGTGTGCATAAAATTGATATGTATAAAATGAAATTTTAAACTGAAAATAATAGTATAAAAAACATACTTATAGTGACTGAATAAAAAAATTATAGAAAAAAAAAATTGAAAAAAATTTATCTTGATGGAATGACTCAATGACCCATATATGTAGCTGTGAAGGTTGAATCACACATTTATGCGTATTCTAGATTTTTAGAAAGAGTTTAAGACGCTTTAGTACGCAGGTTTTTGAAAAATCTAAAAAATATTACATTTTAAATGAGAAAATAACCCCCCTCTGGTAATTGCCAATTTTTAAGATAGAGGGCTGAAAATTTTTTCACATTTTTTAAAATTATTTAGAGCTGATAATATACATACATCATTATATTATATAATCTCAACAAGAAATATGATAAAGAAATCTTCTGCCACATATTGTTAGTATCAAAATAGGATGTATTTCTCACCCCAAAGTTACTCCAACATCCACGTCTACGTAAACGAACTTTTTCTAGAAAACGTATAAAAATGTCATATTGTTCCTTAGGGACTTGATTGCAAATGTTGAGAGACACTGGCGTAGATATCACATATATGAATTTATAGACACGCCAATTCACTTGCATATAAAATACTCATACGTAAACTATCTGTTAATATTTCAATATATGTATTTTCAGTAACTTAAACAAAATTGAACTTACGCTAGTTATATCTTATGTTATAATTAGGGGTGTACCGGATCTGGAATTTTCAATTCGGACCGAAATCGGAATTCTTAAAAAAACGGCCAGAACCGGAATTTATTAAACATATTACAAAGAGTAGGTACGATAATGAATAATGTTAAATAAAATATCTTTGAAATAGGTATTATTAGGTATGAAAAGTATGTAAACCATTCAGATAACTACAAAATAATATTTTATTATTTTATATATTTGTATGACTCAGTCCAAACCACTGGACCCAGAAACGTGAAATTTTAGAACTGCCTTCTTTTTATGACATAATCTCTCGCTAACAATAAAAATGAATTTTCCGAAATTCAACTCCTAGGAATATTTGTGGTGTAAGAAAATTTTCCCATTTATTAAAGTTACTTTAAAATGGGTTCAGGCACAAAAAAATGTGGCGCATATGAATAGCGTGTGCTAAAATGAATAAAAAATTCAATTATCTTCTATATGAGAAAATGCTCATAATTGCAGTATCGCATGTAGGTCCACAAAAAAATTGCATTAGGCCAAGATAATTTTTGTTTCATATATATCTAAATAATTTTTTATTAATATTGGAATATAATCTTAATCCAACTACATATATTATTGTTTATCTTCGTGGCTACAGTACTATAAAAAAGTTACACTCATAATACCATGGTAAAATATCAAAAATAATTACGTTGCAACAGAGAATCCGTCTATACAGATTATTACAAACACTAACACTACAAACAGATGTTATAAGAAAATTTACTCTCTTCATTACACACATTTAACTGCACACAGTGTTGCCAGATTGATTATATTCAATCTGTCGATATGTCGATTTTTTGTTAAAGTTTAATACTTTTTTATAAGGGCAGTTTTCTTTATTTTATGACTAAACGTTGAATTTTTTTTATCACATATCAGAATAATAACCCTTTGTTGTTTGTTAGTTTTTTTATAAAAATCTGTCGAAGCATTTACTTATGAAAATTAAAAGAACGAACATATTGGTATAACGGACACAAAAGTTACAAACTTTAATGACAATTATCTCGGTCAAAAACGGTTCACCTCTTTAAAAAGTTTGGGTAGATATCATTGTTTTTTTTATCCCCTGTTTTTTTTTTTGAAGTCTATCGAAATGATATTTACACGAGAACTACCCTGAAACAATATTATCGGACGAAAACAATAAATTCTGTTTTAAACAATATTTTTTCTTGCTTGAAGAAAAAACTTTGTATGTGTGTATGCAAATTTAGGGTTGATCCACACTATCGTACCGGTCCCGGTCCGGTCTCGTTCCAGTCAAATAATTAGTATAGTAAATACTGTATTGGAGTGTGACTAGAGCGAGACCGGCACGAAACCTATAGTGTGGATGCTTTCATTGTTTATTGTTTATTTATATTTTGATGGAGCGAGACCAGACCGAGACTGGCACGATAGTTTTGATCGACCCTTAAAATCATAATAAAAAGTCCCCGAAATATCTAGATAGTGATTTACCTATTTTAGCTTAATCACGTCAAACTTTACTTTTGGACCGCCATTTCGCAAAAAATATTATAATTTTACGAAATATTGAAGTATTTATTTATGCATATAAAAACTTTATGTGAAGAATGGGTTTAAGAAGGAATGGGACAAACAATCGGAGACAAAAGTAGCTAAATTTTAAAATTCACAAATATCTGCGCTGTAAATTTTGTAATAGAACTTAGAAATGACACAAATTATAGCTAGAGTTGTTTACTTGCATATTTAAAGCTAATTTTCACGCCTTTATGACTATTTTTGTTAAAGTAAAGATTTTAATATAATATAATAACATATTTTTTGACATTGACTATACGGCAAATTCAACTTAACAAAAATGTACCTATTTTTAATATTATTGAAATTATTTATTGTTGCAGATTAATAAATATAGTTTATATAATTAATACAAAAACGCAGCCCTGTATTATAAATACAACAATTGTTGAAATTAATCATTATTGACGTTAATATATAATATCAGTTTTGGCAACGACGCGGACGTTGACATTTTCAAGTTGGTAAATACAGCTGTCAAACAATAATATATAGAATAATCATGATATTCTATTATTAATGCACATTTAATAGCACTCTGTACTAAACTTCTCTCTAATTTTCTATAAGAAACATTAAATATGACCTAATTATTAAAAAAATGATCTTTCATAATTGATTTGCAAAAATACGTTGTTGCAAAATATACGCAAAAATATTTGTAGAGTGGGTAATTTAAAATTTTGTTGTATTAATTAATTTTTCGGAAACAGTTCGGAGAATACTAATGATATTTTGCATAAATGTTCAACTAATCAAATACTATACTCCCCCAAAAAATTAGAAAATCGGTATTGTTTTATAAATGTGTTTTACATATAAAATTTCGAAAAATATCAGTTTTCCATAAGAACACATATTAAATTGAAATCAATATATTTCTTAGACGACTATTTATTGCAGATTCTCACCAATTTTCATATATTTGGTAATGTTTTGACAGTATTCCCATTCCTCCTTAAAGTAGGAAGAAAATTTGTACAAACTTTGTTACGCTACTGCTTGCAGTTGATTTCCTTGTTTGGCACACGTGCGTGTTCCAGTTTTGGTTTTGTTTTGTTTACTCACCGCAAACATAGCGATACTGTTTATTTCAAATTCACTTTATATATCTTCCTCTCTTTCTTACCGCAGTTATATTCGTTATTAAGTTTAAAATAAAATATTACGCTAGAAAACTCGCGTCTTTCAAGTTTAGATGCAGAGGGTAAATAATATATGCTGTTGGATAGGTGAAACCAGATTTTACACTCCATGTAGGATTTTTTATTTTCTCAGTGAAGAGGCTTCTGTAATTTATTGATAGAAAAACTTTTATTTGAATCTCGAATTATTTAGATTGTTTCTGTTGAAAAAAACATGTTAAACATTTTTCTGTTTTTGGTTGTTAAAGGGGAGTTCAGTTTGCAATGCCATTTGCAATAAGATTTGTTTTATAAAAAAATGAATGAACGTTCAATGAAGTTTTTGAATATATTTTGGTTGATACAAAATAAATATATTGTTTAGTTCCATGCGTTTCTTAACCGCTAAAGAAGAGTGTTATTACTTTCAATAAACATAAAATATTAAAATTGTTAATCTTAAAATATGTATCTAATATCTAATTTTTGAGAAAAGCCTGGGACAATCTTGAAAAACTAAATTTTGAGAAAAACGCATTTTAAATTTTTAGGATAGATAATGAAATATTTATGGCACTATGATGTCTAATATCCCAGGTCCATAAAGAGGACCTTTTTTCATAGATCAGGTCAGTATTTTTTCTTCTTTGTGACATTAATGTGTTATTTATGCCAACGAAATGCGCACTATCACTTGAAATATAAAGAAAAAAATAATAAATATTTATATTTATATTTAAACAATATTTTTTTATCATTATAGTTGAGAAATGTATGCATTAAAATATACTGTACTCTATTTGAAATACAAAAATCTATTTGTATTCAAATTCAATATTAATGAAACAATATTATAAAAGTAAATGTAAGATAAAATATTCAAAAAAAAGTTACAATGTACTTCACTAAATATTCACATCTGTTGTCTGAGTTAAATAGTGGTTCAGGTGGATGAATTACGACTAAAGCTATTAGATTAAACTACTTAAAATTCATAACATAGCACGACCAACTCTTTTGATATGCTGTCTGCAATGCTTTAAAATTTAAATTTCTCAGTATATTTTGTATTTCATATTAAACAAACTATTTATTTTACATTTGATTTTTCTGTAGTAGATTATCCTTTATTTCATTAGTTCATTGCATAACTAAATTTGTAAAATTTGAGTAATTAGTAGAGATTGGAAAAATAGTTGTTATTTTCAATGAAATAGTTACTTTTTTTGGAAAATAGTTGGTAAATAGTTTTTTTACGATTTGATAATAATTAGTGCAAACGAAGCAGTAGTTGCAAATAGCTGATTTCAAATCGCGTTCAATCAAACCAGTTTTCTAAAAACGGTGGAGATATGTAATCAAAATTACAATAAATGCATTTTTACGCAATAGTTGAAAAACTATTTTTTCAACCTTTAGTAATTAGCAATAAATATTAACAGAAGAGAGGAAATATTTTTTCAGTACAATGATGTACAATTTTATACCCTTTCCAAATCCCCAAATATAAAATTCTATATACGATGACGCGGAAGTTTCTTAAAGAAAGTTTTGTTAGATATAAAAAATAATAGAATGGACTCCGAAAATGAAAGGGTACAAAATTCGATTTCATGGTAGTTCAATATACACATACTTTATCTAAATAATTTTTTTTTGTAATTGAATATTACTTTTGGCATCATTTATATGGTATGTATGAATTAATAAAATTAAGTAAATATAACAATTTTTCTTAAGTAAGCAGCTAGGTTGAAAAAATAAATATTTTTTTCACTATTTTTTTTTATAAAAAGAACTTACTCTCTAGAACTGAATCAGTGAATAGTCACTGATTATCAGTGACTATAGACTGCATTGTGAAATGGTGAAATGTAAACCACTGCTAATCAGAATCGTTGTTCATATGGCCAAATATAGACCACTTATTTTCAGTGACTTTTACGATTACTGAAGGAATCAGTGGAATTATCACTGATTCAGTTTAACACGTTGTGTGCGGTGAACTTAGTGAATATTTTTCTGATCATTTTAATTTCTTAAAGTAGAATTACATCATCCCGGCAACTTTGGGAGCATGAATGTAAAGAAAATTTGTCACCTTTTGAAACATCCCCAGAACTAATAATCGTAGAGCAATAAATAAAACGCCAATAGATTTATAATAAAAGTTTTGAGCCTAATTTATTCTATCTATGTTACCAGTTTGTTTGTGTTGACAGCTTGGTACATACTCGTCTCTGTTAAATAGCAAATGCTGGGTTCTGATTGGTCCATTTGGTGTTTTATATGACAGGTACCGAACAGATTTTAATAAATCTGGGGGTCAACCTTCCATCCCTCCACCATTAAATATAAAGCACAAAAAGGTTAAGTTAATTTTCATATGATTTTTAAACCATCAATATTTCACCCCCTATCACAAATGAAGGGTTATAATATAATCATTTGATTTGGGGTGTAGGGTAAATATATACTCCCTATCTCACATAGGAGCTGTGATATTTACGAATTTGTATACTAAATAAATAGCGAAAAAAAGAAAAATTCAATATTTAGTTCCCTGTAACATATGAATTGATCTCATTCAATCAACTATTTCAAAATTTTATTTTGTATTATAAAAATAGTTTTAACAATTAAAATTATTTAAGTTACATAAATAAAAGAATATTTTAAATGTCATTTTAAAGAAAACAACGGGGGCCTCACATAAGAGCGCGGCGGGCCGCAGGTTGGTCAGCCCTGTTCTAGTAGAAATTTTCCAGAAGCACTTTATAGTTGAAAAACTACAATATGTCAAAACGAATACAAAAGAAAGCTACCATAACATAGTTATAGGAGACTTTGAATAAAATATAATATTTTGAGAAGGACAATGCACACATGTTGGATTATTTAACCACTTTATGGCGGATGACAATACCACAAAATACATTTATTAATATTTAACTAACAATAAAACCCTATCGCTGTACTTAAAGCAATCATATCTTGAAACGCTCGCATCAAGTTTTTGAAAGAAAGTAAATTCGGTTGTTATGTGTTAATTTTCAAGTCCGGCGAATCCCAAGAGACTGAAAGGTAAGTACCGGAGCGAGCCAGACCCATTCAAGTAATCAAATATTTAGATAATGTACTCTACAATTTATTTAATTACGGTCAGTTTTATGTACTCAGTGTTTTAACGACACATAGAATTTCAAGTGATCTTAGAATTTATATATTTCAAATTAATGAAATGGTTAAATACTGTTGAGTCTACAATTAATACAACTGTAGAGCACTTAAACAAATGTTTATACTGAGGAATATTTGTGAAGAGAGCATTATGTTAGGTTAGGTAATGGTATAAGAAACATTTATTTATAAATTTTATGTTGATGTTAATATTGAAATTGTTTCGTGATCATAAAATCGGAAAATTTAGTTTCTCAATAATTTAAACCTTAATTATTATTGTGGCTGTAATTAACTGAAAATAATAATAATATAAAAGTCATTTACGCTTTTTATTGTTAAATATATAATTTTTGACTAAAATCTGAAATATGTATAATAAAGAACCTATCACAGATTTAAATACTTGAGTGGATTAAAATATAATAACAATTCTAAAAATATAATTATTAAACGTAATGATTTCAATATAATGTCATTTTTAATTTAGATAGTTTACATATCCCCGGTTTCACGAACAATAAAATAATTTGTCTATTTACAAGGTTTATTATAAACAATTGCTATTATACATATATTCTGGAGTAGTTAGTATGATGTATATGACCAATATCCATCGTTAGTGAAACTGGACATTAAGCGCTGTAACTAATTAATAAATGATTCATCGAAATAGTTTGAAACTTTAAAACATACCTACTAATAAGACTATATTTTTATTAAAAAGGTATTTACAAACTATTTCGAAGTTCATATTACTTATATTATATTAACTAACAGAAAACATAACCGACGCTATTTTAAATTTACGTTTAATACAATAATTTATTCGACTATTGTTTTTAACCGTCAATTAGCTACAAAGAAAATATTAATAATGAGTTTTATTTTCTAAAAGAAAAAAAAATTCCAGCGCCTCCACCAACATAACATTGTTTAACGTTCTAATAATTGAATTAGTGTTATACCAAGTAAGTAATATACAAGTTAATAAATTAAATAATTTCAACAATATTGCATTGTTATTATACCTGACAATAAAAACGATCCACAGAAAGTATGTGGTATACGGAAACATTCCTTACATTGCTCACAAAACCATTTTTATATTTCTTAACATTTATCATTAAGAAAACGGTGTATATCGTGATCTTTACGAACTAATAAAAGACGAAAAAAGTATCTAGACGGTACGTGAGAATTGGGCAAAATAGTTTACGATTTTTTGTGTTCAGTTAGTTATTTTTCTAATCAGTGTAAGTGTCGAGTTCTGACGGTGGTTAAAATACGTGATGATAATATTATTACTGTGATAACACTGGCTAATTAATAGAATTACTATTTAACTGAGTTACTGTAATTATTATATTGTAACATAACTTTTTTGATCAGTGATAAAATTGGATTTTACGTATAGGTAGTTGGTTATTTATTAACATATTATTTATTTTTGGCTTCAGTAACTAAAATCAATTCCCCCCTTTAAAAATCTATTATTTTGAAAATTATCTCCAATTATTTGTAAATTAAATCACTATTATATAATCTCCCTTATCGAATAATAATATAAAATAATTAAAATATTACCTAAAGTTGTCAGGCGATAAAAAATAACCTATTTTTTAGTTGCAAAAAATATATACCTGAGTTAGAAATGTTTCTTTACGAGAAAACGATTCAATAATCAATTTACATCGAATATATAATGTTGTTGCAGGCCATGATACATTTTTATGTATATTTAAGGCTATATATTTAACTTATTGTACAATTAGTGACATGAGCGCCGTGAATGTCTCCTGCATCGATAGTCTCAAGGCATACTCTAATTCTCTCAGTAATCATTTTCTAATGTCGAACTCAAAATGAATATGGAAATCTCTGCCTCTATAAAAGGAAGTTATATTTTCTACAAGTTCCGCAGGTGAATTCTAAAACTACTGAACCGATTTCAATGCGGTTTTCACCAATAGTTAGATAATTCTTCGGTAGGTGATCTTAGTTATTAATATTTTATGAAAACCTAAAATTTAACATCAAAAGACTAAAAAAATATTTTATCAAGTTGAATTTTGTTAATTTAGGTCACTATGATCACGTTTTTTTCAAATATTTTATCGAACAATTGGATGATTTTTGACACATGTTAACAATTAAATAGTTTGAAATATATTGATTAAAAATTATAAGAAAGATAAAATATCGAAATTGATTGTGATTGTTGCATACCTATTTATTTATTTATTTATTATTTTGTAAAGACGGGACTTTTGTTTCCTGGGAGTTTGAAAATAAAATAAATAATATATATGCAATAATTATATATAGACGGAAAAAAACAATTCGCGGTGAACCGTGTGTTGGGTTGGCATGTTGGGTGGGCATGTTGGGTGGACAAATAAAAAAAATTACATGAATTTCATTATTTCCAGTCAAATATGAATGTCAAAGATCATAGTTTGAATTATAATATTTAGGTCACTATGATTTTGCATATTAAGTACACATATTAACACCATAAAAATACAAAATTTTATTACAATCAATTTAACAAAACCTTATTAATACAGAAATACTTTTATATATACCTATGTATGAAATAAAACATGATACAAAATATTAAATATAGTGTTCATAAATATTTTGCGGCAGCAAAATTTTATACATAATGCGAAATTCAATTTTCTTTTATTGGTAGTTTCTATTCCATTTCGAGAAAACATTAAGGTGTATCTATTTTATCGTACACTAGACAAAATGTAATGAAAACTTTTATAGTTAATAAAATTGATTCATTTGTCGTGTATATTATACATATACTAACATATTTTAATCTTCATAAGTAACTCTTGACATATATTTTTTATATTATATGTATGTATATGAATATCTGGGCGAAGTAATTTTTGGTATAAGTATTATTAATTAACTTAATAGAGGAATTTTAGTAGTAATTAAACATGGCTTGTCGATATGAATAATAGAATTATGTTTAAATTAAAAATTTAGAAGTTCTATACATAGGCTATTGTACATTTTTTTAGGACGCCTAAAATCAAATTTATTTTTAATTAATAAAAAGTTAATATTAACATCTCTAGAACTTCTCTTTTGTTAAATAATTAAAAATTTAACTATAATACTGCTACTTGATTTTGATGATTGAACTATCTCTTTTATTGCAAAATGTTTATTGATCCTTTTGTTTAAATTTTCACATTTCTAAAGTTGTTAATTAATTGTATTGGGTTATATTTTGATTAGTTTTTGATGAATGTATATTTTATGTAAATCAATGAAAAAATATGAAATAGTAATGTTCTATCTTTCATTGCTTATAAAAATCCAATTATATTTTTTATACAGTGTCTCGTAAAAATAAAATTATATACAAACTTTATTTTTTTCAAATGGAAAACTATTGAAAAACTAATCAGATCTAAGATAGATGAAGTAAATCGAGCATAAAAAACCCCGCTCAATTTTCTTGTCTTCTTTCTTTTCCGTTTTTGAGACATCGTCGAATAAAGAAATTGTCACATATGTATGTACACACATACATTTATCATCATTCTGAAAGTTTTTTTACGTCTAGTAAAAATTCGATTTTTTTTATTAATTACAACTTACCTTCTACGAATAAAAAGTTTAGAAATACACACTTTTTACTATTTAATTTTTTGTACAAAAATAATAAAAATCTAAGATTTAACATCTAAAGAAAAAAATCTTTAATAAGTCGTGTTTTGTTTCCATGGAACACATAATTCTATAATTTACGGTTTCAGTGTTTTATTAATTTAGGTCGAACAAATAGATGATTTTTGACACATCCAAACAATTAAATATTTTGAAATATATTGGTTGAAAATTGAAGAAAGGTAAAATATCGAAATTAATTATTATAATTGTTGTTAACCTATTTATTTATTTATTTTTGATTTCCATACAAACTCTAAGACAAGACCTGGTGTTTCCTGGGAGTTTGAAAATATAAATTTACACGATTTTCTCAATAACTACTGAACGGATTTTAAATTGCATTCAATTTTCAGTCAGAAAAAACAATTTGCAGTGAACCGTCTGTTGTGGACATGTCGGAAGAGTTTGTTGGGTGGGTATGTTGGTTGGGCATGTTGGGTGGGCATGATACTTTATGTTTAATTGAATTAATATCCCCGAGTAACACCGAGTCCAATGCGCTAGTACTTAACCCATTACTTCCCAGTGTCCTATTTATAGGACATCATATTTAAATTTTTTTTCCTATCGCGTTATATACCAACTAGCCGACTTTTATAGTTAATTTTTTTTCCACTTACAAGTAAAGTGTTTTTGAATGAAACTATATTGAAGAAACTATATATAATATTACATATGAGAGTGTAAAATAATATCAATACATTTCAGAAATAAATCCAGGTACAGACTGTCGTCGTTAAAATGTGCTATTCTATAAATATGACACTGGAAACTCATGGCAATAATCTAGTACTGTGACTGATTATTATTATTTCTTGTATCGAATTTATCTTTTTTGTCATATTTTCAACAAGAATTGAGGACACGACCAAAAAATTCGAAGAAATAAAAAGTCGGGAAGTAATGGGTTAATAAATAATAAAAAGTAATTAGTGACTTACTTCTTTATAAAATTAACAGTTTCATACCCACGTAAATATGTCAACGACTATTATTACAATAACATTACAGGAAAAACGTACATATTAACACATATAATAACATACAATTTCGTTAAAAATGCGACAAAATAATTACGTCACGAAATTTTATCCACAAATTACCAACATCCGAAAACGAAAGTTGTGAGTATTACGAGCACGATTTATTTCTATCTTCTCCCTTCAACGAACTGACGGTTTTATTTTTAATTTCACGTGAGGTAGGTATATTAACATCGTCACGCCGATCCGGTTGTCATGACAACGAGCACGCAGCGTCCCGCGGTGTCATGTGTACCAAAAACTTCAACACTGTGTACGGTGTCATGAACAGTTGTTCTGTTCTCTCTTATTTTTACTAACTTATTCATACACGTCAGCGTCAGATATAGATATAAAAAACGTCCGTTCTGTTATTTTGTTATATACACCCAGAGTGGATGAATGTTTGCATTGGGTTATGAAAAAAAAAATGTTTTTAGGAGATTGCAAGAACATATTATGAAAGATAATGAAGTTTTACCGTATTTGTATGGAGAGTGGGGGAATAGTGCGTACCTGAGAAGGATTTATACCTATAATGCACTTACAATTACTGTAGTTAACATAAATGTCGTTACATAATAAGGATTTATTCTATTTTCACTATATGAAGACAAATACGGTGAAGTTATTTTTATTACAAACTACCGCATTGGACCCGGGGTAACTAATTTTACTAAACATAAAGTAATCATGCCCACCCAACATGCCCACAACACGCGGTTTACCGGGAATCGTATTTTTTTCGACTTTTTCCCCTGAAATTAACACAAAATAAATTTTACGCCTAAATCTAACCTTTCCACTAATGAAAACCGGAATAAAATCCATTGAGTAGTTACTGAGAAAATCGTGTAAAATTATATTTTCAAACTCCCAGGAAACACCAGATCCCGTCTTAGAATTTGTATGAAAATAAATATATAAATTTCAATTTTTAATCACTATATTTTAAAAATATTAAATTGTTAACATGTTTCAAAAATCATCCAATTATACAACAAAATATTTGAAAGAGACGTGATCATATGCTGCGACATCATGGAAACAAAACACGACTTGATAAAGATTTTTTTAGTCTTTTGATGTTAAATCTTAGGTTTTCATAAAAAATTAATAGCCACGAACATGCACAGAGAAATTATCTAAGTACTGGTGAAAACTGCATTGAAATCGGTTCAGTAATTTCCGAGTCTATATGCCTCATACAAATGAACATTTATTTTTATATGGGATAGTTTTTGTAAATTTTTTATCAACAAAGGATCTTAAAATAACAAAATGAATAAAGAAGTTGATATTTTTTACATAGAAAGTATACTTTTGAAATAATTGTGATTTCTTTACTAAATATTCTGATGTATACTTACCGGTTTGTATACTATTATTTTTTAATAAGCTGATTTTTCTTTTTATATATCATATTTATATTGCATCAATTATTTTTTTAATAAGCTGATGTTTTCTTTTTATATATTTACATAACATCAATATTCGCAGTAAAGTTAATACGTAATTATTATTAGAAATTTATATCAATGAACTAAAATATACAAGAAATATGCTTACTAATTATGTTTTGTTAAGAAATTGGAATAAATACTCGTAACAAATATTTACTTTCGAATTTGCAAAACAATATTTATTGTACTTCATTGCGCAAATCGATTTATCAATTCATTCAAATAAATTAAACACACACCCAACTGACTGTTAATACCATTAAAAATATTCTATAACAACGTAAAAAAAACAAATGTCCATTTTAATCTTCCCACATACATATTTCTCATTTTAATACAACTTGCATAAAATATTACAATTCATTTTCTTTGAACTCTAACGTAATTTCAATTGCATAATGTAATTGTTATAGAGTTTCTTTTCTGCCAATCCACACACTTTATTTTACACTGTAAATAGAGAATGCACAGACAGCGCTGATTCAATTTAAAGATAAAAATTCTACGACAGAAAATTTTCCCATCATACGAGAGTTCACTTAAGAGAAATACATATAGTACTCGTACTTCACCTGAAAGCCTAGTAGTAGTAGCTTTGTTATCCACAATTGTCATCTACACTTCCAGACACTACTCAAACATACTGTGACTTGCACAGTTGAAGTAAAGAAAGTAATTTGTATAAAAGGAAATATTATATTTGAATATATACAGGCTGTCCCGTAAACATATCGACAAACTTTCAGTAGTTATTAAAACAATCGCTTTTTGTTAATAAACTCATATCCGCAAACGAACAGTAGAGCAAAAGAAAGGACCCCGCACAAAGCAACGAATTTTGCCTTTTGGTTGAAATTTTTTGTAACTTGGGAAAATGATAGTTCAAAGTAAGCTGATCAAAAGTTGTAATAGTGAAACCTACGAAAATTCAAAATTTCTGCTCCAGGGGGCACTCAAATATTTTATGCTTATGTTTAACTCCTAAAGTATCAACTTTTAGAATATTTTGCTAAGGATGAAAAGTTCTTAGAATTAGTCAGATAATATAATATATTTTTTAGAATTTTTCATAACATTCATTAATTTATAAAAAAAAGTAAAAAAATGTCACCAAAAATTCTAAAAATAATATTCATTGATTCTATAGTACTTTTTATTCTTTGCAAATTTTCTTAAAAGTACCTACATCCTTTAGGAAATAAAAAATAAATATAAACACAAAATGATTATGTATGTCAGTATAAAATATTTAAAATGTTTAGGTGCCCTCTAAAGCAATTATTATGGTTTTTCGAAGGTTACACTCGATACAACTTTTGATCATTACACTTTGTGTTTCTTCATATGCGAAGTGTCTTTAGGATGTTTCATAATTTAAATCCACTTTTTAGAAGGACATATTTGAAAAATAAACAAAAAAGTCATCAAATTTATGATAATCAATATTTCTGAAATCGACGCTTAAAACAGAATATTTGGTGAAATTAATAACTGTTGGTAACATTGCTGTGAAAAACATTATAAAATGTGTTAATGAAAATACTATTAACAATAATTTAGTCATTACATTACTGATAATTAATTTTGATAATGCTTTTAAAAACTTTTATTGTTATAAAATTGTATTTTCGATAGACAAAACACACCTAAATAAAAAAAATAAAAAATTATATTTCAACTAAGTAAGTATTTTTGTTTTACAATATTTCCCACACAATCATTTTTATAGAAATCAAAAATACATATTATATATCCTTTATTGTAAATACTTTACTTTTATAGGATATTAATTAATATTTCAACAAAATAATAACTAATGAAGCAAAAAATTTGATTTATGAAAATATATATAAGTATAATGAATTGTAAAAATTTTAATATTCAATTTACAAAAACAGAGAATATGAAGTTTTTATCTAGATGAATTTTTTTTATGATTTCTGTGTAAATACTATTCAATAGAATTCAACGAATAGTAAATGAATAAACAAGAAGTAATTATTTTTATAATAAAATATACCTAAAATGCTCGTGTTTTTAAAATTTAATAAAATTTATACGTTACAAAATTTTTTTTATAACAAATAAAACTTATTTTATGGTAGGTACATTTTATGTATTTTAATTTATGTTACCATGTCGCAAATTCTAAATTTAAAATTGTTATGAAAAATTAATTTATTTTTTATGAGTATTATATTTTCAATGCCAACCTACAGATCATATCGTTTTATTTACAAATAAATGTTATATGTATATTTTATGTATAAAATTTAGTAAATAATTTATCTTTATTTAATTTTAAATCAAGTTAAACATAAAAGTATTACAATATTTATTGATATTTACTTTTAACAACGATTTTATATTGATAATACCTTTTAATTGTTTTTAAGTTTAAGGGGTTACATCTTATTGTCACCGGAAAATGAGACTTTATTTACGATTTTTTTTTAGAATAATAAAAAAGCAATCAAATGAAATTCGAAGGGTTTGTTGTATATGTCTCAAAACATAATAAAACATTTTTTTTATGAAGTATAAAACAAAACTAAGACGTTACAGTTAAAATTTCAAGTCGATCGGATGGACAATGGCCAAAATACGTTTTCCACAGTTTTTAAAAACATGGTTTCGATCATAGACATAGAGAATGGACCACGCATCTGACTCGAAAATAGAGCCGTGTCAAAAGAAAAAGATAGAAACAGGTTTGGAATATACTTGTCCTTTTTTTAAACAGGAGTGTAACTATTTCATTATTAGCCCCGAACATTAAAAATATTCATAGATATACTATATGTATATAAAGAGGTTAAAAAACAAAAAATAATTAACGTTATAAAAAAATTTCATTAAAAAAAAAAACAATTATAAATTTCTAAATAACATAAGTTTCGAATTTTTTGACCCAATTTTAATATCTTATTCTTCCTTTTTCGTAGCTTCGTAATGTAACCTAATATCAAAAAAAATATTTAAAATTTTGTTAAGTAAATGTTGTATGTGCTGTTTGTAAGTGCAATCCACCTCGTCATTTTGTAGCAACCAAATGGGAATTGATTTAAAACTATTTTTTATTAATATATATTTAATATTTTTGGTAGCAAAAATGTTATTTTCCCGGAATATTCGTTCATAATTTTACAAATTTCTATCAGATCAATTGATGTTTTTTTTTAAATTTCCTCGATGAAATATGAACCATTATAGTATGTTTATTGTTTATATTATTTACTTTTGTAATAAAAAACTTATTGCACAAAAATAACAAGATACATATACATACAAAAATATATCTGACAGAAATACTACCCTGAATTATAGTAAGCTACCAATCAGATTCTTAGAAAAAGAGATAGATATATTTCAAACTACACTGCATCTCTCTCTCACTTTTTGAACAGGTGTTACACCATTGTATTAATACAGAATGCACTGTCCATTCTCTATGTCTATGGTTTCGATAAAAAAGAGTTTAAAGTTTGAAAACTGTTTTACTACATGCAAACGTTGACGTTAGTTCCGACTATGTCGATTTGGCAGTTTTCGGTTGCTTATATTTCTTCTGTTTTGGCTTGAGACCGAATCACGGTGCTCCTATACATTACCATATACTCATTATTATTCATTTTTCACTACTTTCACCATTTAGGTTGTTTAGTTCGTTCAGATACATTTTGGAAAGTGAGCTCTAAAAATGTTATTCAAAAGGAATAATAAGCGATTTTTTCATTAGTTAATACATTAGATGTAACCCCTTAATTCATAGAGCTATAATTTTTTTTGTGGTAGGCGGATATTTCAATATACAATTACTACAGTCCTAGAATTATTGATACCTTCAAAATTTATTTTTAATTTCTTAATACTTTTTTTTTACCTTTTTACGAGCTTATGTATATTTATGTATCAAACCGGGTGAATATCAAAAATTCTATCGGTGTAGCACTATTTTATTATTTTAATATGCAAATATAAAATAGATTATGATTCCAAGGTTTTTCGTTAGTAACTTCACACGCTAAATTAAACTAAATCGTATTAACAAACGTAACTACATAAATTTCAATTCAATTACACATAACCAATTTTCAATAGAAAGGAGCCTCAGCCTGTGACTAATTTCATTTGAAACAGACAATGAATCGAATTAATTAATTGTCGCTAAAAATTCACAACAAACACTATGGAAATAAACCTATTGATGCGACATCAATCAACTTGGCTGATTACAAATTTGTCGCAGTGTATTTTATAGACACAGTTGCGCAGTTTAATGTCTGTTATATCCAATTCAAATAAATTCCACGTATTTGTATGTGTGCATAGGCGTCAAGAACGATACCCCCTTGAGGTTTACAAAACCTCCTCTGTAAGTGGAAATTTCTAATAGAATTATTTAGTTTGTTCAGTTATGTAGATTGAATAAATATAATTTTATATACAATTAATTAATAAAGTAGGTGCTGTATTGTCTATATGATAATTGTATAATAAATTTAATTATAAAAGTGTTTCTCTATATTATATACCATAGAGACAATTGTTTTTGTCCTAAAGTTTTCTATTCACTTCGGAACATTTTTTGGCTCTTCATTCAAGAAATTAATTATTGTATTCCCCTCTGAGATTTCAAAAAGTCAACGCCTATGTATTTATGTAGGTATGTATATATCTACCTAGTCTAGAAGACTCTAGAATGTTATATTATAGCGAAGGTATAATAATAATAGTAGGAGTGTCCGATGGATACAGTTTTATTATGAAAAGTGGTAGGTATACATATGAATATATTATACATATATAATTATTTTTTTGCATAGTAAAAAGTTAGTAAAAAATCATCTTATCAACAAATTAATATACACTACTGTTCAGAAGATTGGAAACAAGTATATTTTTCTGTGTACCAAAATTTTATTATCAGTACCCCAAAATGAAAAAAATGAAACACATAGTCCTTTATTGTCCATCTGTTTGTTAAGACCCTTTTTCTCAGGAGGTATCAAGTTGAAATTAATATCAAATACTATAAATAATAAAAAGATGCAGCCTTTCAAAGCGTATTTTGATAATGGCAGACTGACTGACTAAATCGAAACCTATAGGGTTACTTCCCGTTGACCTAGAATCTAGTTTATTATTTGATATTATGTAATTTCAACTTGATACCTCTAGCCGTTCCTGAGAAAAGGATCTTGATGGACAGTCAGACAGACAGACGGACAATAAAGTGATCCTATAAAGGTTCTGTTTTTCCATTTTGAGGTACGGAACCCTCAAAACGGTATCTTCGAACGCACTGATAATAAACTTTTGATTATACACACAAAAATATACCTGCTTGCAAACTTTTGAACGTTAGTTATTCTATGTTTTCTTCTCTGAAAACACTATTTATAATTTATTTATAATTAAATAACACAAAATTGTTTAGAAATATTAAATATACTTTAATATGTATACAGACGGTTCACTTGATGAATTTTATCAACTAAATGGAAACCAAATATATTTTTTCCACATTGAAAAAGTGTATTGCAAGTTTGTATAAAAAAGAGAAACAGGCCTAACGATTGTTAATAAAATTATAAATCATTACTCCTATACAAACTTTTAAAAACGAAAAAATAAGATAATATACCAACCTTGCATATACACATAAACACGTGGAAGTAAATATATAGTTTCCTAGCTCCTAAATAAAATTAAACTCAAGCATCCCATGTACTCCGTTGCAGCGTGTATAAACCGATGCCGCTTCTAAGATAATGTCACTGTGCGTGTGATGCATTGCCCACCTCCCCTTGGTAATTCACGTAAAATATTACCTCGTACCCCCCACTATGACGCCCACTCTAACCGGAAATACGGCGCTTCCAAGAAGCGGCATAACTAGGTACACAGCCGCCATAATTTTTCAGCGAATGTTATTTGAATTATTACAAATAGCCGAGTGATTTTTTAGACTTAAACAGATTTAAATTACGAAAGTGTAATGAAAGAATGGAACAAAATTTGAATATAACCCTGTATTGTTTGTTTTTAGAATGGACACACATTTGGAATTGTTTTTAGTTTTAGGTAATCGTTTTACTATTTTCTTTGTTATTTTGTGTGATGCAGGTGCGAAAAACAGTTAGTATCGAATTTATGTTATACAAACAATATTTCCATAGAATCAATAGACAATGAACAACGTTGACTGAAGAAGTCTCTATATACTCATATAAAAATGAATGTTCGTTTGTATGAGGCTTATAGACTCGACAGTTATTGAACCGATTTAAATGCGGTTTTCACCAATAGTTAGATAATTTTTTCTGTGCAGTATCGTAGATACTACTATTTTATGAAAACCTAAGATTTAATATCAAAAGACTAAAAAAAATCTTTATCGAATTGTGTTTTGTTTCCATGATCTCATAGCATACAACTGTCATTTAAGTATGTAAAAACATAATAGCCATGGAATACAGAATTAATAAAATATTTTATTTTATTAATTTAGGTCACTATATTATGATCACGTCTCTTTCAAATATTTTATCGAACAAAAAATATTTTGATATATCTATATTGATTGAAAATTGAAATATAAAGAAACGTTTCACTTCCGTAAAATATTGAAATTGATTATGATTGTTGCTAACTTATTTATTTTTATTTTTTGAACGAATTTTATTCCGCTTTTCACTAATAGGTATTTTTTGTAAATTTCACGAAGTCAAAAAAAAACAATTCGTGGTGAACTGTGTGTTGTAGGCATGTTGGATGGGAATGCTGAATATTTTAGGTCACAATGATTTTTTGAATATTAATCCGGGTAACACCGGGTTCAATACGCTAGTAGTTAATAAAATATCATTTTCTATAAAAATCTTAAGACTAAAAGTAATAATACATTCAGATAATTAAGAGTATGTGATATTAATCAATGATATTTCTAAAATTAAATACAATATTGTTCTAACGATGAAATAAACATAAAATAAAAACCAGAACGTTATGAAAGAGTAAAATAAAACGAGAATTTAAATGCATGTCGTTTTTTATCCATCTACCATCTTTGTGTTCTCTCTTGATGGTCGTTATTTGGAAATGACATAAACAAATGCGATACTTAGTAAAGCGTCATTATATACAGTTTTTTCTGTTTTAATTAAATACAATTTTATTAGCCACTAACATTCTCATTAGCGTAATAAAACAGTTATGTCCCGAAAGCAGGAAGTAGTAACTGAAGGCATGTCCTTTATTTTATGAAGGAACATTGATTTTCAATATGCTTTTATATTATCAAGGTGTGTTTAAATATAATAGCTCTGTGTATACAGAGTGTCCCAGGGTAGATGTAACAAGAGGTGTAATAATCAAATATTTTTCGAGGATTGAGTACTGCTTGATGTAAAACTAACGTATACCAATAATATAATCAATCCATTCGGTCCTCTACAGGGTATTTTATAAGTAAAGTTGAAAAATTACCAAAAAAGCACTTTTATTTTTTTAAATTAGAAAAAAAAAACTAAGAAAAGTTGTAATGTAATTTTGGCACTTCATACCCAATTTCAAAAATAATTAAAAAAAATTGAAATGAAACAATTTATAAATTGCATTTTATTTTTAACTATTCAATAAATACAAACAACAAAAATAATAGTTGTCACCACAAAATTAACTGGATTCCAAATTATAACATCAAACTTAATAATAATAACAATTTTATAAATTAAATTGTTTTATACCACATCTCTTAGTGAATTTTCTCTATCAGTTCCGTAAAATTGTACAATATGTATAAAAAAATTTGCGTAATATGAGTAATGAGTATTTACCATTTTCTTTTTTTTTAATACTTTGATTTTGAGCTTCTTCAAACATTGATGAAAAATTAGAGATGATGAGATTGACAAGATATGTAAGACAACGTCACATTTGAAAGATAGACAATTACAATTAAATAATATGTCTCTATTGAGACATACCCTACTTTTCACTTCACAATAATTGCATTCTAAAAAAACTTTCGACTTGATCCCCAAATGTCATTCGGAAATTCTATTTTTGTTTGTTTATTACACCTCTTGTTACCTCTATATTGGGACACATTGTATATTCATTAAAACTCCTATCGGGAAATTGGTGCTTTTTAGAAAAATTATCACACATTTATGTACATAAGAGAAATTCTTTATGGATAAATAATTGTATGCTATAATAAATAATAAAATGTATGCTATTCACTTAACTGTATTGAAATATGTTAGAAATAACAAGATGAATTAAGACAGTAAGAAAATATTTAGCACATCTAACAAAATTATATACAATTTTATACGAAACGAACTAATTTATCTTCTCTAGTAACGTATTTTATTTAAGTTACGCCTATTTGCATGTTGCCCGACAATTTGACCTAAGATGTTAGGTAACTGGGTCATTCACACCCTTTAATAATGTGTTAAATTTTAAATACTTATTAGGATAAAAAACATGCTCTACTTCGATATTCATAATCTACTTTAAACTGAAAAAATGTATGATTTTATAAAAGTGACCAAATCTATTAATTAAGTAGTGGATTTTATCGAATATTTTTACAAAGTGATCAAAAGTGAAAATCAGGGACTTGAACCGGAATTTATTTATAATTTGGGTTCGGTTCGGGTTCAAATATAACTTTTGTTTCGGGTTTGGGTTTGGGTTCTATAAATTGAAATGTAGTTCAGTTATAGAATTAAAAAAGAAAATAAAAAATGTGTAAATATTAGAAGTGGACTTGATAATTAATTCACATCAAACCAAAATTTCCAGTTAGTAGATACATTTTATAATTTCTTTTAAAAATCATTGGAGAAAAATATTAAAAATAATTAATTGAATCTTTTAAAAATATATTATACTTTGAAATATAGCGGTTTAGGTTAATGAAAGAATACGGGTTTTTTCGGGTTTTGGGTTCGGGTTCAGGTTCAAGTACCTGGTCAAAAGGCAATATCATATTTTATTATAATAACATTATTATATAAATTCAAAGATCAATTTAATCGTATTTCCGATTTCGTTACTTATATAATATCATTATATTTTTTATATAAAACGCATGTTGGCCATGTGTATAATGGAGTTTGACCCTTCGTTATTAGAAATGTACATACAGAGTGTCCCAAGACTGTATCAAAGTTCAATATTTCATTTATTATAGCAAATGGAAGACTTATTTATTTATTTAAAGTTTTGTTCTATTTGTTATAATAAATGAAATATGGAACTTTGACACAGTCTTGGGACACCCTGTATGTACTTACATATCTATATATTATATCATTATACATAATCAAAGAACTTGAAGATGTTTTGTATATTGAAAAATATGTGATTTTCGTTAATAGATAATATTCTCTATATCCAAAAAAAATATTTTATATTCAAAAATTCAAGTCTAATTTTCATTCGCAAGTAATAAAAATTTCTGGAGTTCTGGAATTAAATAAGTAGATAAGTACTAGTAATTAATTTAATTATACTAATTTTACTTCAAATGTTTAATTACGTAAGTCAATTTGCAAGAGTTAATTGAATAAAATATAACCTAGTTTGTACCATTTACATTTAATTACATATCAAATATTGATAAACATACACATATGGGGATTGGATTGGGGAAGTTAGGAATAGAGGTATAATGAGTAGAGAGCCGTCAAATGTTTTTTTTCCGTTCTTATATAAAAAATATAATTTTTTTACTAGAAATTTACTTATTTCTTTCTAGAGTATTTTTATTTGCGCCATTTTAGTATGCGTTGGATTTTTCCAGTACGTATACTTGACGTAAAGTTGAGTCTAGGCGATATATTAGCGGTGTTTGTCTTGACCTGAAATAGAAATAGTTAAAATTTTGAAATCGGAGAACAATTTTTTTCCTTATTTTAAAACGAACACAAAGCTTCTCGTATCTTCGATATAGCGAGGAAGCAAAATGTATATTTGTATGATAAGACCTCTTATGCCTGTTCAAAATATCAATAAATAATATCTATTTACAAAAATATGGCATCGAAGCAAATATGTTTTCCTAAAATCACCCCTGTCATTCAGAACAGGTAAAGTAATGATTTGAACCGTAAAGATATCCTTTATCGTCTCACTTCGATTAGTTTTCCATTAACAATAAGTTTAGATACAAGAAACATGTTATATATTACACATTGACCGATTAAATGACGCAGTGCCGCACCTTTCGGCGATAAAGATAGATATATTAATGGTGATGAAAAAGAATCTCGAAAAATGAATCTTTTTTATACAATTACTCTATTGTTCTATTGATTCATAGTTTTATACATAGATATACACACATACATTGTATTTTTATATATGTATTATCATGAATATAAAAAATAACGTAGGTAATATAATATATAATACCTACTAACTTATTTTGTATCTTGTAATTTACGTATGAAAATACTTTCATATTTTTTTTTATAAACTTTATAAGTACCAAAGAGTGATAATGATATTCGGTTTTACAAATAATAGTTACCCACAGTTTCCTTGAGTTATTTGGTATCAATGGATCAGTGAATTCTTTATTTTTTTAAAACAAGGTAACTATGTTTTCTAAAAAGGCCATACAAATATTCTTATCTTGTACTACACAGCTATGATTAATGATATTCATCCATATTATGAACTATATTTAACTGATATATGTAACTGAAATTTCATTCATTAGCAAAACATTTCAGAACCTTTGATATGCATCTTTGTTCGAAATAATTTTAATCGATATCATCAAATAACATTTTAACCAACAATTTTCATTAATTTGATGTACATTAGACAATTTAGATTCTTAAGATGTTGAAAATAACAATAATTTCCTTAAAATATAAACAACGGCATTCGCTTCTAGTCAAACGTAAGAACACAACGTTTATGTTAATGAATGGAAAACAGTTTTCCTGGCATTTTCGTTTGAAACAAACGACATGGAAATTCTCGTTTATACAGATTTCCACCTATTTTCTGTAAACCCTACTTGTTTTCTCTGCTTGCTGCTCTTTTATGAGCACTAACCGAAATATTCGTATTTCAAAGACACTGATGTGAATGTTCAAACATACGTTCAATATTTTATCAGATTATTTTTATTATTTGAATCCAGTGAATTGCGCTGTATTAAATTTAAGATGACATTTTTGAATTATAATTATTGATTATTTTTGCTTCCTCGCAATATCGAAGATACGAGAAGCTTTGTGATCGTTTTAAAATGAGACCAAAAAGTCATTCTCCGATTTCAAAATTTTAAATTGATCTTTCCGTTTCAAGTAAACACTTTTCGTCCCGTGTCTGTTTGTCACACACATAACTCATAACCACTGATATTAATGAAACTGAATTGGATAGTTGGGTCTGGCTTGAGGACGGCCCCATTTCAAAATCATCAAAATCGTGTGTAAGGGGGAGGGGTGAGATCCCAAAATATTTATTTTTTCAAGATATCTCAAGAACGACACATGTTACGTGAAAATTTTATAGAATTTTTTTTGTAGCGCATTCAATTTTCTATTGAATTTACACGTTTGTTGTAAAATATTTCCTTACAAATATTTTGACATATTAAAAGCCATTTTGACGTTTGTATTTTAGATTTAGATTGAAATTCTCAAAAAATTAAAAATATACGAACAAATAATTAAGTGTGTCATAAGAAAAATTTTGAACTAATATTTTTTAGTAAAATTGTATAAAATTGAAATGGTTGACCAATGCCAGGCAATTTATCTGAACACTTTATTGGTTTTTATTTAAATTGTTCAATAATTAACTACCTTTGGTGAATTTAGCACGAAGAAGCATTGTACTTTAACCTGGCAGAAGTTTTTTGTTCTGGTGTATAAGTATGCAGATTGAATTGATTTCTTTCAAATGAAACAATTATTATTAACTTCTGAATAAATCTTAAGATTTTTTTGAGATTTTAAATTTATTGTTAGAAAAAAAATATTGTTGAATATTGTGTAAATATGAGTTGTTCAGAAATCAAATTAATTAAATAAGTTTACTAACAATAAGTCGATTTTTTCTATACCTATTTCATTGAATTGTCAATAAATTGAAAAACTTATGTAAACTTCCTGTAAATTTGTTTTCCAAAATACATTGATTTTCTTAAAGTTCATTTCTTTAGAGTTATAACTGGTAGGTATTATAAATAATTTGAAGTAAACCAGTGGTCATCAAACTGTGTTCCACGGAACTTTGGGGATCCGCAGTACGTCTCTGGGGGTTCCGCAAGTTAAAATAAAAATTTGAAAAAAATAAATAAATATAAAAATAAATTTATAGTTTAAATAATCTTACTGGCCTATTAGTAGATTTAAATTATGCTTAGTATAGGTACTATGAAAATACGTAAAAATAAACTAGCAACTAACAGTCTACGCGATTAAAAGAACACCAAAATTAATATAATACAACGATTGTAACTCTGGAAAGGTACAGTTTCAAGCCAAGGTTTTCGAAAGATACCTAACTTGTATTTTTTAATGCACGCGGTCAGAGTAATTAAGCTGTCAAAAATGTTTCCTTATTCTTTTAATTATATAGATATAATATACTTGTATATTATCCATATATGTATATAAAATTTGAATGTACAAAAAAAATTGTTTTATTTATAAAATTTAATCGGTGTACTTCACATTATCTAATGTATTTATATTAAATAAAAGTTAAATCTACATACAAAGAAAGCATGAAAAGGCAAAATAGGGGAAACATTATTTTCATTCTAAAGATGTATCACTCTTTTAAGATACTTTATTACCCAGCCTGCTATATTATCTTCCAAGTGTGTGCAACAAAAACGGAACGAAAAGTTTTTATTATTTTTTAGCAGTCCGACCAACTGTGTTTATAAACTAAACATTTGTACAAGTTTGTTGTTGAGGGTAAAAGAACTAAATAAAAACTTTTGTTTTGTTGTTTTTGTTTAACATATAAACCATTTTTTTAATTCTTCCTTTCGTCATGTTCGCAAAACTTTACAACCATCCAATATTTTTTTTATTTCAATTATCTTCTTTTGTGGTAAATGTTTGAGTACTTTTTAAAAGTTCAGAAATATTATAGATTAATCAATTACCATTAGGGAAATTGAAAAGTTTTGTCTTCTTTAAATATAAACCAGAGGAAAGAAACAATAAAAAAATATTAAAGAAAAAATTGGTGTTCGAAGTTTATTCTGTATTATAAAATAATAATTAAAACTATCTACAACATGAACAACTTATCTTCTAGAACAAGTTCATCAACAAAAAAAGTTTTGTAAATGCTAAAATATTTATTTTAGCGTTCCAATAATAATTTTAAAATCCAAAACAAATATAACCCACAATCAATAAATAATTAATATTCTGAAAATATCTATATGTTAAGTATAGCGAGAATAAAGCAAGAAATCAATAATACAAATTATATACTTTTCTGTTCGATATAAAATGTTATACTATAATATAAATTATATATGTCGTATATAGCATACAGTAAATAAAATTGTTTAGTCAGCGAAAATAAATGATTTACACGATTCAATTTTTTCAACAATACAATACAAACTATAGAAGAAAAAATTCATGTAATATACTATACTTATCTCTTGTAAAAAATAAATACCTTTTGATTATTTGAATAAAACATTGTATCTCAACGAAAAATAAGGGAAGCAAATAAGTATACAATAAGAAAGACAGTTTTATAAACTGATTCGGATACTATACTATGTACGTGTCATATTATATTTATTCTACAACACAAGTATCTGATATGCCATTGCAAATTTAAATGTGAATATGGTTGACATTATTAAAAATAAATATAATAAAAATAAAATGTTGCTGATCGTATGAAATTTTCTGAGACGTAGAACATAAATAATCGTATAATATACTTATGTACTAATTTTGTTTGAGTTTGTATTTGAAAACAGTAAAGTTTAGAGAATATGAGTATTTTAACCTACAGTTTTTTGTGAATACTTTTTTATTAATTTTTTGTTTTGTAATTTTAAGTAGGTAATAAGTTTTTAGCTGTAAAATTTTCTGTATATTTAATTGTATTGCAATATGCATAATTTTGTTTAGTCTTATCTCCACCGTTTTCAGAAAACTGGTTTGATTGAACACAATTTGAAATCAACTATTTGCAACTAACTTTCCAACTATTTTAAAACTATTTGCGACACTTTTTACTGCTTCGTTTGCACTAATTATTATGAAATCGTAAAAAAAATTATTTACCAACTATTTTCCTAAAAAAAATTCAACTAGTACCTAACTATTTCATTGAAAATAACAACTATTTTTCCAATCTCTAATAATGAGTATGTATACGAATTACGAATCTAAAGTAATATATATTATGAACATTTAAAATATTTTTGTATTGTTCGTGTGTATATTTCACATGCCAAAAATAATCAAATATGTTATTTTTGTATTTAATTCGTTTTAATCTACATACATACATAAAGAGAAAGACAAGCAGATAGTAAAAGTGAAAATATCCGCATTTACTCATTATCTAAGCATTTACCTTTGCTGTGAATATTTTTTTAAGAATGTTATTGTTGGGTATTTAATTTTGTTGTTTGAAAACAGTGTGTTTAAAAACAACAACAAAAAATGTAGGTACATTATATTTACATTAAATTTACTAAAAGTAGTCTTCAAAAATAAAGGTTTTGATTTTATCGTTTTTAGATGTTAAACGTAAATAACTTTTTTTCTAGATTTCTGTATAAAATATGTATGTATTTTTTTGTAAAAAAAAACCTGCAAATTGATATTAAATATTTAAAAAGCAATAAAAGTATAAATAATGATTTTCTCTTTTCATACCTTTCACTTTATGTTGATTTGTATAAAATAAAATAAAATTTTCAATAAAAACTTTATTAAATCACGTGAAAAATGTCAAATCCCTGAATCCGATATAAACTTGTACTTTTAGCGATTTTTTTCACATTTGTCGAAGTATTAATACAAAGCGATATTTTTCAAAATACATTGTACAAAGCTTATTTTCTTGTCAAGAAAGTTTACATGATTTTGATCGTTTCCTTCTTATGCGAATAGAAATTTTTCGTATATAAACATTTCATTTTATAGCTGTTTATTTGAATAAAATAAGAATTTTCGTATTTTATAATTCACATTACATTTTAGATTTATATAAAGCTATTTAATTAAAAATGTTATTAAAATATAACGTTTTATAAAAATTTTCATACAAAATCAAACATACCATTTAATATGAAAAGAAGTTGGCTTAAAACCACAAAATAGTGATGGGGTGTATACAAAAAGTTACTGTCTCTTTTATTTTTTTTGTTCAAGCAAAGGTTATTTTTTTGATAGTGTGTGAAATTCAGACTGTCGTTACTGTTAAAAAAAAGTTATTGGATCCTATTCATGAGTTGTTATATAAGCAATCATTTATAGAAATACAATCACAATACATTGTTGTTTCTCGTTGATAGAATACCTCAGAGATTAGAAACACATTCTAACTGATCAATATTTAACAGGCGAATTGAATATTAACAACATTTCTTGGAAAAATACGACAACGATTGTATTATCAGACGTACTTACGTATATATAACTTCGCAATGTTTTTTAGAAAGGTTACGAAAACTTATCCATGTAGGAAATGCTTAGCCTTGACGATGGGGATGGGCCCACTCTTGCTAGTGTTGTAATTTCCTACATGGATAGATATTCTGTATAGTTTAAACAATAAAAATGACACATTAACTTAACAATGTACAGTCTATCATCATCTCGAGACGAGACCGCTTGAATTTTTTCGAGACGAGATATTTACAAGTCTCATCATGTGTGTAAGTTGCCGTTAAGGCAGGTAAAATAAAGTTAACATACACAGTAATACACACATGATTTCCGCTTTCATTGTTTGTTTATTTCCCCTCGTATCGTTTAATAGCATAGCATTACTCCTAGCGCTACCAAGCGGCAAATATAAATATTTTTGGGTTTCTGTCAAACGTAGAGAATGCGTATAGAGATTTCAACTCGCGTTTAATTGTAGTGTGGTCGAATTTCGACCATAGGCGATACTAGTTAAAATAAATAGAAAACAATGTGTTTTTTTAGAAAAATAAACTAACGTCTTGTATGCAACCTTACAATTAGTTAGGTTTTCTTCATTTACTGTATGTACAATGTACATATAGACCAAGCTCCCATGACATTTAGTCTACCTCACATAACTACTCTGTGAAACTTGGCTTAATTATAGCAAATATACCCGGTAATAACAATCCGGTGGCAGACCGATAGGTTTACGTTAATTAATATTTTAAATTAATTTTTGAAGTCACTAAAAAAAGGAGTTTCTTACCCTGCATGACTACTCGCTGAAATTTCATAATATAATCAAAAATGATATATAATTTAAGAAAATTTTTGTCTGTCTCGTGATTGTCGTTATTAAGTACCTGGCAGACCTAATTCAATTAATTAATGATATCATGTTACTTATCTTATATGACTACTCAAACTACTCATCTATTTTATTCCCAAAGAAAGATTACATTTACTTCTACACGAAAAAATTTGTCTGCCTCGAGAATTTCGTTATTAAATACCTGGCAGACCTAATTCAATTAATTAATTATACCATGTTACTTACCTCATATAACTGCTTGTCCATTTCAACACAGTCGTGCCAATTTGAAAAGTAAATTGAGAAAAATATTTTAAACAAAAAACATTACTAGTCATGCAGGGTAAGAAACCCCTTTTTTAGTGACTTCAAAAATTAAAAATATTAATTAACGTAAACCTATCGGTCTGCCATCGGATTGTTATTACCGGGTGTATTTACTATAACTAAGCCAAGTTGAAACTGTAAACAGAGTATAGTCATGTGACGTAGATTAAAAGTCATGGGAGCTTGGTCTAATCTGTATATTTGTATATAGAAAATAATTTATGTAGGGAATAATGATAAAATTGAATTCTAGTAGTAAAACAAACAAAAAAAGGAAATAAATAAACTCTGTACATTATCTATATTTTGCCAGTATATATGTATTTGTCAGATAGATTTACTTTAGATCATAATCAATCAAAATGTAAGTAGTGCATGGAATTGAATAAATGACTGAAACTTCCATTGTGGTTACATTTTGCTAACCGGTAAACACAGAATGTTTGCTTCGTTTGACATGGATCATCTAACCGAGCCCGTATTCTTAAATATTTAAATAGGATTTCAAGTAAGTGGAAAAAATGTGAGTACACTTTTCAGTGTTCGTTATAATTTTTATTGAAAGTACTAATTAAAAGCTACATTTTCGTTTTTTTTCAGATTTTTTATATCGATAGTTTAGAAAATTGAGGGTGGGGGACGCTTTGATAACCACATTGAATGCAAATATATCATGATTGAAGGGTTAAAATCAAAAGGTTCTAAGTCAAATTTCATCCTAATCGGTATAAAATGTATTCTAGTTTTCTACGGAACCCTAAAATATGATCAAATATAGGAGACTGTCGGTATCTGTGATCAAATTAAGATAATATTTATTTGATAATGTAATAGCAGCTTAAGGAACTATTACCTATATTATTTTCAAGTGAATTAATTATGTACAATGTATATATTATTTTATAATTAGTATGTACATATTATTATATACATGCAGAAATGATCTTTGGTACGTACACAATATAACTTGGGAATACTAACACATACGGGGCGGGTAACGTGGAAAGACGTTTTGAAACCTGGCGTCCTGGCGTGAGGTAACTTGTCACATGGCCAGTTGCCAACAAACTTAGCTAATGTACAAGTTGCATGTCGCGATGCAAAACTGATTAATTGTCGTTCGCATGCTTTAATGCATTGTCCGCGTTGTTTGTTTAGAGTTTTGTTTTGGCACTGAACATTTTAAAACTTTTTCACATTTTTCCAATTTGCATTTTACGATTAGTGGAAGAAGTGTATGTAGTTATATGTTTGTATAGGAGAATACAGGAATTCGAAACACTGGTTTAAATTAAGTAAAACCATGTGCGTCCGTAGAAAGAGGGAGGGAGCGAGGTAAATTGGACACAAATATTTTGTAACCCAAACATAACAATTAGGTTGAAATGAAGTCTGATTTTACTGAATTATTAAGTATATTGTGAAATAAGATAGTACAACACTACATATACATAATATTAAAAAAGCAGAAAAAATATATTTAAACAAATAATTTTTATTGAAATTTTTGTGGAGAAACCTAAGCGACTCTTTCAAAAATAGTACAATTCACTAAAAATTTGATAGTGTACACTTTGTATAATAATAATATGAGTATAATAAATCGTATTGAAGAATATGCCGGTATGACGTCACAATTATCAAAAATCACGTATACATAGTTTTGCAGAATAAAGTTTATTCTTTAAATTATTAAGGTAACTGTTCTTATTGTTAGTTAGGGCAATCTATTGGGGCAAAGAGGGGCTGATTAGTTTTGTTAGGTTAAAATATTGAAAATCACATAATCATAAAAAATCACATTAAAAATATCATAATATCAATGCAAAGTATTAAAATTTATGTTCGAGTGTACAAAGCGCATGCTATTAAATTTTTAGTGAAATGATTTAAAAAATAGGCTAAGTAAATATTATACATATATAATAAACAGTAAAGGATATGTAAGATAATTTTTAGTTATTATTTAGTGATTTATAATATCGTTTCCACCAGCACTTTTTATCGGTAAAATAAATTATAAATTATGTTATTAAAAAAAAAAAAATTCTTTCAGTATGTTAATAACAATTTCACAATTTTTTTATTACTTTAAGCATAAATTCTATTTTGACATTAATTGTTTCTCGCCAATTTTTCACGGTTTTATTTATTATTAAATCGCGTGTTTAATTTTTATAGAAACTGTCAATAGTCAAAATACGCATTTTATATTAATATTTTATAGATTATACGTATATAGTGTATACGTTATACATTATATAATACATTATACATACAAAAGCGCCATTGTCGTATATTAAAATGTTCAAAGTTTATGTAACGGTTGTTTTGAACTGTACCAATTTTTGTACTCATACAAGCGTTCCGAAAACGTACGCAAATTGATCAATATAGGATATATACACATTGTTATAACGTAAGTTGTATGAATAATAGCTTGTATAGTATGTATATGATCGATTCAGTATAATAATATATGTGATTATTTATTGCTTTTGCGTTCAAGGCGTAAGTGAATTTTTACACGTAAATTGAATTAATTTTGACAAGGTATTTATTATAAGAATGGATGTACGTTATAAGATTAAGATATGTTATACATAGCAAAGAAACATGAATCATGTTTTTTTTTTTGTTTCTGGCGTGTCTAAAATTTATTTCATACTAGCGCATTGGACCCGGTGTTACCTGGGTTAGTATCTACAAAATCATAGTGACCTAAAATATTCTACATGCTCACCCAACACGCCCACAACACACAGTTCACCACGAATTGTTTTTTTGATTTTGTGAAATTTACACAAAATATCCATAAAATTATATACCTAAACCTAACCTACTCATTAGTGAAAAGCGGAATAGAATCCGTTCTGTAGGAAAAGTTGTGTAAAATTATATTTTCAAACTTCCAGGAATCATCAGGTCTCGTCTTAGAATTTATATGAAAATTAAAAAAGAAAAAGAAAAAGGTTAGCAACAATCATAAACAATTTCGATATTTTACTTTTCATGGGAGTGAAATGTTAGTAGTATTTCAAAATATTTAATTGTTAACATATTTTATGTCAAAAATCATCTAATTGTTCGACAAAATATTTGGAAGCAGGGCCGTAACTACCACCGGATCAGCCGGGGAAGTGACCCGGGGCCTCCGAGTGTAAAAATTGGAGTAAGTAAAAAAATAGGAAAAATTGTGTAAGCTAGGAGCAAAAAAAAAGGTCTTCAATTTTTCCTTTTGCATATTCTGGGGCCCCTCGGTCACCTCTTGCCCCGAGGCCCGAGCTTCTAGTTACGGCCCTGTTTGGAAGAGACGTGATCAAAGTAACCTAAATTAATAAAATAAAATATTGAAACCGTAAATTATAGAATTTTGTATTCTATGGCTAGGTACTATGTTTTTATATACCTAAATGACAATTGTATGCTTTGACATTATGGAAAAAAATACGACTTGATAAAGATTTTTTAAATATTTTGATGTTAAAACTTAGGTTTTTATAAAATATTATTAGCCACGATACCGCACAGAAAAATTATCTAACTATTGGTGAAAACCGCATTGCAATCGGTTCAGTAATTTCCGGGTCTATCATACAAACGAACATTCATTTTTATATAGAGAGATTAGTGTTAATTAAAATATTGTATGTAGGTATTTTAAGTTGAGATTTTTTAATTTAGGTATGCCATAATTTATTTATTTGAATGTTTTATTATCAATAAATATTAAATAATTTAACTGTATTTATCAATATTTAAGGGGTTATATACCTCCAGCATTTTCAAAAAAAGTTTTTATTTTTATTGTTTTATATTATTCTCTATACTTTTATGAATATTAAAAAAAATTACTCGAATATTTCTTACAATAACGAAGTTATAACGATAAATGTGACCGCGCAAACGATTAAAACATGTGCAACTTAAGTAACTAAAGAAGCTCGAAGTGTATTACAAAAAAAAAAAAAACAACATAAAAAATACAAAAATTAAGAAGAAGGAGACATATAGTATGGCAGATTAAACGTAAGTTAACCACACAAAATTAAATGCAATAGATTTTTCCGTTTAAAACTTTAAGCCCGTTTTTCTCGAAACTACCTTTTTCTATGCGGTCCTGTTCTCTGAAAATCAAACAAAAATGGCATATTATTATTTTTATACTACTGCTGAATAGCTGCAGAATTTTATAAAGACGAAAACTTATGTGGTTTGGTTTAAAACAATAAACATAATGCTATATGCTTTTCAAGGAATATAAATGAAAATTAAATATAATTAATTCCTGTAAAATTTAAGTAAATATTTGTAAAATTTAATTTCACAACAAACCTAGGTATATAATTAACAAAAGGGCAAATTTAATTACATATTCATAGTACCTATTTAACAATACATTTTCCTAATTAATACACAAGTACAAACATACATACATACGTATATGTATATATGTATATCATAATCACATCTCTCTGATATACTGTATATGCCCTACATAACTGCACGCATATAACTTTAAATACGCAATATGTCAAACTAAATTATTATTTATTCATGTTATAAAGGAAGTGTTATTAAATATATGTTATAATGCAATATATAAAACATACGCATATTGAAATATAACGATCTCTGTTAGTGTGTAATGTTAAAATAACAAAATTTTATGTTTTTTATGTGTATATTATATGCATTTTTATGAATAAAATATATATGTAAAATTATATTACGGTTTATAGACCAGTAACGTTATGAAGTTCCCCATGTAAACATTTGCATTAATTCTAATGTGAAAAAAAATTTGGTTGGTGCAGGTTTATTCATTGGGCCATAAAAAAAACATTTGTGCATATATGAAACATTATGCAATTGTTTAAACAATTTATAAATAATTGCCAAAGTTACACGAATAGCATTAACTAAGCAATATACGAAAAAATACCTCAGTACCTTTCTTAAAGAAGACAAAATTTCCTATTAGCGAAAGCATATGTTTAACGTTTTTAGCTTAGGCGTGAGAGATGCTTGAGTGCACACATCAAAATGCGTTTTTCGCGCGACTCGAGAAATAGATATATACAATAAACAATCGAAATGAACAATTTAAATATCAACCAAAAATTATGAAAAAATCAGAGACGAATACTGAATATTTTAACGTTAATTAGAAGCTTTTTTAGGAATTTTTCGATTTGTTCTGAACGAAAATCTAAAAATTGTATGTTATTATTTTTTATAAACTTTCACGTATACTATTGATATTAAAATTTTGCTAAATTTTTTACATATAGATTTTTATCTGTTCTACATGGTTTTTTAGAAAACGACAAATTTACGAGTTTTCGATTTTTAATTTTGATTTTTTCTTATTAATAACATCATTTAAGGTAATAAAATGACATTCCATCGTGTAGAGCGGACAAAAGTAAAAAATTAAATTAAATTTTAATATTAAGACCCCTTACACACTAGTGACTTTTAGCAGTGCGACTTTCACGTATATTCATTTTATATATTTGTTTTATACATATATAAATCGCAAAACTCATACACACTGGCGATAGTCGCGCTGCATTCAATAGCATGCCAAAAGTCGCTAGTGTGTAAGGGGTGCATATAGGACAACACGTGAAAGTTTATAACAAAATATAACATACAACTTTACATTTTCGTTCATAACAAATCAGAACGTATCATGCCAAAATTTTTTCACAGCTTGTCGGTAAATCGTAAATAACCAAAGAAATAATTTCTTCGCTGAGACGTGTATTCGTAGTGTTTGTAGCATTTATAGTAGAAGGAAATTAGCATTTTGAAGTTATGCTTTCGGGAAGTTGGATTTTTTTGGATTTTCTCTTTATATGTTCGATAAAAAAAGTTTTTCGACAATTTTTTTATTTTTGAGGTTATGATGCGTTTGAAAAGTAACGCTACCTATGCAGTTCTATAGTCTATTAACTTATAAGTATTTTAATATTTTTTTTATTTTCCTACGACCTATAGAACCGGAGATATTTTAAAAACTGTGTAGCGATACACTCGAAATGTATCAAAAATGCACAATTATGCAATTGTCTCGGGACGCACATGGCCGATTTTTCCAAATTGTTGATTTTCAACTCATCTTCGAACATATAAAGAGAAAATCCAAAAAAAATCCAACTTCCCGAATGCACATACATCATCACTTTTATGTCTCTATTCACTCTACTATTATGGCGATATTGTCTACAAAGAAGGTATTTTTTTAAATTTTATTAAACGAATATGAGAAATACTTTTTACTTTATATGGAATCCCCAAAACATTAATTAAATTTTCATAAATAAATAAAAATGTTGCATGGGAAAATGTACCATTTTCCAAACTTTCCTTGTCAATTTATATAATCTTAAAAACAACAGCTGTTGACACACTAAAATCAATTTTAATACTCAAGAAAATTATGAGAACAGAACAAGCACAACGAACTTGGCGAATACAACGATATTTTGTTCGAGTTATTCGTAGTGAAATTCTTATGTCAAGACATACTATTATATGGTATTCATGAAAAACTACAAAATAATATAACAAACATATACTTTTAAACATATAGGTAACCAATAACTAACTTTTTTTTATTTTCTACAATACTCACTCTATAAATGTCGACGTAAGAACAATATATATTACAACACATAAATATCATGAAACCAACCCATCAACATTATGTTTACGCGTTATTCGCATTCTGACATTTAAATATTGCTCTATACGTGAAGCCGTTTCATTCAGCGTATTGAAATTATTCGAAATTATTATCGTACAGCGAAGTCAATTTAATAAATACAGAACATTTCATCTCGTCATTATGTCTGTTGACTTTCTAGAATGCTGTGAGACATGTTAACCTGATCAATGTATTCTTAAAATAAATTGTAAATTGGATTATCGGAGATGACGATTTAAAAATATAAAAATCGGAATTTCTGTTACAGTGTTTTCCAATATTTATATCAAATCCGTTTAGCTTTGTTTCAAGTGTATCTCTTAAATTAATATATATTACTAAAAAAATCACCTTACTAAAATCTAACGTTTTATGATTAGTTATATGAAAATGTATGTATGTGTATGTTTGTCTCCTGAATCCTTGTCATACGCATAATACATGAACCACTGAACATATATTAATGAAACATGGTTGGATGGTTGGGTCTGGCATGAGGACGGTCCCATTTTAAAATCATCAAAATCGTGTATAAGGGGGAGGGGTGACATCCTAAAATATTTATTTTTTCAAGATATCTCAATGACACATGTTACGTGACAATTTTATAAAATATTTTTTGTAGAGAATTCAATTTTCTATAATATAGGTCTACAACGTTTGTTGTAAAATATTCTTTTACAAAGATTTATTTCAATCTACTTTAAAAATCGTCATTTGTTTTTTAAATTACTAATTTTTTTTAGTAAAATTGTATAAAATGAAATGGTTAACTAATTCCAGGCAGTTTATCTGAACACTTTATCGGTTTTTATTTAAATTGTTCAATAATTAACTACCTTTGGTAAATTTAGCACTAAGAAGCACTGTACATTTACTTGGTAGATATATTTTTTTATAATATCTTTTATATAAAAATAAATCAAGAGATAATTCAATGAATAATTTAATTTAAATGTAAAGAAAAAATATTTCTCATATTGTTTTAATTTGGATTTATTTTCATAAAATTTTTAGAGCACATTTTTAAGAAATGTATTTTTATATGGCTTTATTCACTAAAAGCACTTAAAATAAATCAATCATTCATAAGTTATAAAATGGAATACTAAGAAATATATATATAATCTAAGTATCTATCTTTTGAAATGTGATTTTATATTATACTTCAAATATTAATTAACGATAATTCAAAAGTTTGTTTTGAACTAATAATGAAGGAAAGGAAATATTATGTTTAATATCAAAAAATAATTAAATGAATGTTATATTGATTTAAGATTTAAAAAAATAATTTTAATTAAAAGTTAAAAAAAACAAAATATATGTATTATTTTGTATTGTATTATATACATTCATGACATTTTTAAGAGCATAGTTAAACTGACTGAAATGATTAATAAAATGCTAATTTTAATGAGTTAAATAATACTAATAAGTTAAGTAAAATAAGTTAAATAAAACTATATCATAATTTATTATATTATTATACATTAAATTATTATATATAATATTATATATATTATTTCATGGTAATTTTGGTAATTTTGAAGGTACCGGCTCAAATCTACTTTAAAAAAAACGTAAAAGATGAGTTTTTTTTATCAAATATCATTTGATTACAATTATATTAGATATATAAGTAAGTATACACTGTAGTTAACATACAATCTCAATATATCTTTTCTTATTTTATTTATAATGATGAATGCCGATGCAAAAAAGTTTAAGGTTATGCATCCGTTTCATCAAAAAAATTAAATTTCAAATTCGAGAGAAAAATCCTTATATCGTCCCCCGGGAAGTTATGGATATCGTTTAATCGATTGTAACATTTTTTGTTATTTTTTTCAATAATCTTGTTTTATTTTCAAATAGATCTAGACCAGTGCCTAAATCCGGGTCATACATTTATATGCTCTGTCTGCTTTCAATTTAAGACTATTAAACCAGATCAGAAGTATATTTTTCAAAATAGTTTCTATTATTTTGTGATGATAATGTACATAACACTAATATCGTCCTCGGGGACGATATGTGGAGCCCAAATACATATTATTATAAAAATATTACTTGTTTTTGTTTAAGCTAATCTTACAACGTATAACCAAACTGATTGATAACAATTTCAAATAAAGGTATAAATCATTATTTTTATTTTTGATATATCACTAAAAATATGGAAAATATATAGGATTTAAAAAAGTGGACGGTATTTGGCGACTATACTTTATATAGTAAGTAGGTATTATAAACCTAATTTGATCGATTTTACTTTCAAATTTTCGAACTCTTTTAAAACCGTGTAAAAAACATCTGCCAAGTAAATGCACAGTGCTTCCTCGTGCTAAATTCACTAAAACCGATAGTGTTCAGATAAATTGCCTGGCATTGGTTAACCATTTAATTTTTATACAAATTTTACTAAAAAATCTTAGTTCGAAATTTTTCTTAAAACGCACCTGAATATTTTTTTCATATATTTTTAATTTTTTAACAATTTCAATCTAAATCTAAATTTATGCAAATGTCAAAATGACATTTAAGACGTCAAAGTGACATTTAAAACGCCAAAATGACATTTAATATATCCAATCAAATATCAATTTAGAAAAACAAAACACGAATTTTTAAAATAAATTGAGGTAAATCTTTGTAAGAGAATATTTTACAACAAACGTAGTAGACCCATATTATAAGAAATTTAATGCTCTACAAAAAATATTCTATAAAATTTTCTCGTAACATGTGTCGTTCTTGAGATATCTTGAAAAAATAAATATTTTGGGGTGTCACCCCTCCCCCTTACACACGATTTTGATGATTTTGAAATGGGACCGTCCTCAAACCAAACCCAACCATCCGACCAAGTTTCAATAATATCGGTTCAGTGGTTCATGAGTTATGTGTGTGACAAGGATTCAGGGGACAGACGGACGGACGGACGGACGGACACACGGACAAACAGACAGACACGGAACGAAAAGTGTTTGTTTTGACGTGAAACGGATAAATTAATTTAAAATTTTGAAATTGGAGAACTTTTTTTTTGTCTCAATCTGAAACGATCACATAGCTTCTCGTATCTTCGATATTGCGAGGAAGCAAAAATTTAACGTTTCTATATTAGTAAATTGGAACAACACATTACTGAAAAATATTTTTCATAAAGTAAAAAATACCCACACGAAAAAATAAATAAAGAAAAATTTCGTATAGTCGTATAATAGAAATAACAATGATATATCATAGGTCATTTGGCAATTGAAAGTTTTGTTGATTGACTTTGTTGGGTTCACTGATTTTTTTTAAACATTGAATATAAACGGAAGTTTTCTTTTACCAATGTAATATTGAGAAGTATTTGAAATTCGCTAACATATCTTACATTGAATTGATATAAAAAAATTTCGTGAAATCGAGTTATAGCAAAAGGTGAAAGTGAATTTATAGAAAATAAATAAACGAATGTACACAGAACGAAAAGCATTACAACGATATCTACGGATATTGCAAGTTTTTGCTTAAAATGCTAGTTGTAAAAATAAATATTATAAATTGATTTTTTTATACCATTTTTATAAATATTTTAGTTTCAATTTACTAAATGTATTAATGCTTAAGATTTTCGTAGTTTCTGGTTTCAGAGTGTAAACTGCAATTTAATATTCATTTTCATTTTTTAAATAACATTTTTAAAATTTTGATTCTGAAATAAGGTAAGGGCACCAGTTATGGCCGCTATAACAGCAAGTTTTCGTTTTTTTTTTTGGATTAATGAACTTGTTTTTTGTAATTTCCATGAACTCATGTTAATAATAAAACAAGTAACTACACTCACGGAAAAATTAAAAGACCACCTAAATTTTTCGAAATAATTGCTCATTTTCAAAGTAGTAGGTCAAATATGATCTTTTCTTTACTAATAGGGTATGAAAATTGAAGGAAATTTTATCTTCTAAGGGAATTTAGGGGTATTTTTGTGTTATTAAACTTATTTTTGTGACCAAACCGCGGTTTAAAAAAATAATTTTTTTTTGCAATTTTGAAAGTTACCCACGGGGATGTTTAATTTTTTTTTCTGAAATTTAAAGGTAACGCTTTTGTAGGAAATTTTCTCAACTTTAAAATGCTTTTTTCAAATTTGTTTTAGCATTTTTTCGTGTCGCGATATTCGAGTTTTAATGAAAAAAGTACCAAAAAGTTTTAAACGACCATAAAGGGCCTAATTTTGGTCGCACAGAAAAGAAAAAAAATAATATTAAAGCTTAAACAATCACCTTTTGTCTATGTTAGTAATCAAATATCAACACATATTACTAATTCAGTATACATTTAATTAAAAATTTGCCATTACTGGGGTCCTTGCCATGTACGCAACCAGTAATTATTATTTTTATTCATCTCAAAAAGGCTCTAGATGAAATTATTCTATTAAATTCCATTTACAAAACAGCTTGAATATTTTAACAGGATCATGAAAATATTAATTTTGGAAGTTTTTATGAAACGCTGATATGTACAAAAACCTTTTTTTAATGATCCAACTTTATAATTTATATGTTTTCCGTGTTCCATTTTCCGACAGTTAAACATTTGAAGTATTGTACAGCACAAATACAGATGGCTATTTAGTGTTATTTATAACTGCTTTACGAAAAAGTATTTAATATATTACATATACTATGTATTTTATATAAAATAAATTTAAATATTTTATGTTTTACTCTTGTAATTTAAATGTTAAATATACTTATACCAGTATTATTAAGAAGCCAACAAAAATTTGTTAACTCACAAGCACTTTAACGGGGTATTATGTGATATTGTCTATGGATTTATTTTGGAACTTAGATATGTGGTACTTAAATTTACTTAAACGTAGTTGGTGGCTGACCGTACAAGATATTTTTTATATATTATATCACCGCTGTTTTTATACTGGACACACACACAAAAATGTTTATGCTACAAATTATATTTAAATTAAATTTGAAGTCTTATTAAAAATATCTCTAAAAAATGACATACAGTTAATTATTTTTTTTACTGGACCTTTTCATGGTGAAATAACTAATTTATATTATATAATATATAATATTATTATATTATATAATATTTAATCAATAAAGGTATGTAAAAAATCAAAAAGTCAGATAAATTGGGTAGGTATGTATATTGGTTAAAAATAATATGAAAATATAAATGAAAAAGATTGTTTTTTGATTCTTTCAGTTTTGCTCTTAAGTTAGGCAACCTACTCGCATAAAAACATTTATCTAACTGTTATAACGTTTAATCAATCAATCATATATGAAATATTTTATTCCTCTTATGAAAGTTACGATAAGTTTCGTAACAGCTGCGATATTTGTGATTGATCTATTTGTTTTTATGAATCTCTGTACTTACTTTTGTTAGTCGATGTAAACACGATGAAGGATATTTACTGCTTTAATAGAATCATTCATAAAATTGAAATCTTTATTGTATATTATACAATTAAGATATGTTGCATATTTTGTAAAATAATAGCATTTCAAGTTTTGTAGTTTAAATTAAATTTATACTTATTAAAACTTAAGTAACGAATATGGTTATCATTTAAAGCAGAGATCCCCAACTCTATACCCACATAATGGCGCCCGCCTGCCGACCGTTCTACGTGTGCCCACCGCTGTGTTAAAACGATAAAAAAATTTAAGTTTTTAATAAAATGTTTTGTCTCCTGGCCAAATTAATCGTAAGAAAACTGAAAAAATTGGAAATATGTATAACAAGAAAAATTATTAGTGCACGTATTTTTTGAATTTATATGTTTTCTAATAAACGAACTATAAAATATATAACATGTGGTTTTTAATTTAGCTAAAATTAAATTAAATTAGTATAAACGAATAATTGAAAAACTATACGGTACGGGACACTAGAAAGTCAGAATCGCTTAAACAAATTCCAAATATATTAAGACAAACATCATCGGTTATATATTTTTATGGCGGAGCTTAATATATTGTAGTTACATCATTTTAAATAAAAACACAAATATACGTCCATTTCATCAACATATTTAAATACTAAAATTCGGAATATCAAATATTTATTGCCACAGAATTTACTTATACAATTTTCAATGGATTACATAATAATTTAATCGCACAAATATATAAACGAAGAGTTCTTTTTTATCTACTAAATGAGTTTCCAAATATCACTCATTGTTTGATACATCGAGAATAGATTTAAATATTATAATAATCAAATGGGAGGAGCCTACTAAGTTTGTGATAAACGAATTTGAATGAAAACCGGTCGACGACTTTTGTATGCGACTATACATACCAAGAATATAGTTAAAAAAATCCACATCGACTAAATCCAACCTTTAAACAGGAATCAATCTTTATATAATAAAATTCCCCATCAGTGTACGCTCATGACATCAACTGATATTCACATACAGTTCATATCTCCGACCTTCCATCATCATTTTCTATCGCATTTTATGAGCTGATTTAGTTCCGCGTAAATCAGTATCACCGTTCCATATATATTGTCACGTATACTCCGCTGGGTAATGCAGATATGGATACATCCAATATTCTCCAATATCCCAATAATATATCGCTCCTAATTTCATACTGGAGTACGCATGATCAAAGGTCTACACAAGACTTGTTATTAATTATTAATTTACATTCCTCTATGTATGCAATTTAACATTATTTAAAAGATAACTTCAAAATTGATAGAATCAGGGACTTGAATCGGAAATTATTTATAGTTTGAATTCGTTTCGGGTTCAAATATAAATTTTGGTTCGGGTTCAGTATAGTGAAACTATTCAGGTTCAAAAACCGTTATTTTTTTAGGGTTCAGGTTCGGGTTCGGGTTCAAGTTTATAATTGAAAGAAAATGATTTTGCTCGAAAAAAATTATAATTAACAAATAAAACATTTTCTAAAGAAGAAATAAACATTAATAGTCTTTAAAATATTGCTAGAAAAAGGCAAAAAATAAAATTACATTTAAAAGATTGAAATCTCTACTTTTTAGATATATGTTTGCAAATTGAAATGTAATTCAGTTATAGAATTTAAAAAAATGTGTAAATTTTAGATGTGGACTTGATAAGTCACATCATACCATAAAATTCAAACATATTTCCAGATTGTACATTTTATAATCTCTTCTAAAAATCATTGGGGAAAAGAATAAAAAATTTTAAAATAACTTATTGAACCTTTTAAAAATATATGGTTACCGGTTATCCATGAAACGTTCAGATTTAGATTCAAATTCGTTTACTTTGAAATATAGCGGTTCGGTTCGGGTTCAAGTTAATGAAAAATACGGGCTTTTTCGGGAATTAATTAATTGTGGAATTACGACCTTTTATCCAGCTGGTTAATTAATTAACTGCATGTGCGACGTAGTACTCGAGAACTATCAAAGATCTTACAAGTTCATATAGTACGGGAGGCAGCGTTGCATTTTTCATGGTCATTTCAGGTCGATCAATTATAAGTAGAATCAATTGTTTAAATATATATAATGATAGAATCAAGGGTCAGCAGGCGCACCAGCGGTGGACCGAGTGGTGAAAAATTGTTGATTATGTAAAAAAAAAATCCAAAAGTCATTTCAGTTTATAGTCATAGTTCAAATAATAATAATAATAATTATAAAAATAGTCAGCAGGATAGATAATAGTGGATTATATGTCAGCAGCCTGATTAAAAAAAGTTAACTCACATCTTTTTTCACAAACCCCATTGAGTGGGATGTCATTTGATAGGTCTTCTAAAATGCAACAAAAAATGTTATATGACATTTTGATTTTAACCCTTCAGTCACGATATATTTTCGTTCAAAGTCGTGATCAGAGCGTCCCCTCACTCTATTTTCTAAATTATCAATATAAAAAATCTGAAAAAATTCGAGAATGTAGCTTTTAATTAGTACTTTCACCAAAAATTATAACGAACACTGTCAAAATTATTTTGAACCCCCCTACCGTAGACTGAAAAGTTAACTCACATTTTTTTTCACAAACCCCATTGAGTGGGATGTCATTTGATAGGTCTTCTAAAATGCAACAAAATATGTTATATGACCTTTTGATTTTAACCCTTCAGTCACGATATATTTGCGTTCAAAGTCGTGATCAGAGCGTTCCCAGCCTAAATAGACCTGATTAAAAAAAATTAATTTCATTTGATTTTAAGTCGGATGAAACTTATACAGGTCGTTATTTATGTTAAAAAAAATAAGAAAAAAAGTCAGCAGGTAATCCGACAGGGGAAAGATCGTCAGCAGGGGGATTGTAGGTGCAAACCAGGCATTTGACTATAATATAGAACAACCAAATGTATTATTCAGCTGACAACTTTACCCCCTTTAAATATTCTGCTGACCTTTTTTTTCATCAAATATACTATTTAAATAACCTCTATAATTAATTTCAAGCGGCCTGATATCAATTTAATAACAAAAATATTCATTTTTATGTGTTTTTATATAGCATATGTAGACTATCTTCTATCACTCGACTTGCTGACAACTTTACCCCTTTTTAATATTGTGCTCTTTTTTATCAAATATATTATGTAAATGATATTTATGAATAATTTTAAGCGACTAACAATTAATTTAGTCATAAAAGTTGTCGTTGCGATCTATTTCTAACGTACATGCGATTCTATGTTATAAGAAAATGAGAATTTAATATAACAGTTCGGATAGAAAATAAAATATGTTTTAAATTACATTTATTTAATTTTCAACAAAAAATGATATAATTTATGACAAAAAAGCTTTAATAATCACAACGATTCTCTTCGTTATCATCAGAATCTTCAGATGTGTCTGATTCAGATTCGGTGTCCTCGCTGCTGTCATCAGAAATTAGGGGGTCCAAAATTTTATTGACAGTGTTCGTTATAATTTTCAGTGAAAGTAATAATTAAAAGCTACATTCTGATTTTTTTTCAGATTTATTATATTGATAGTTTAGAAATTAGGGGGGGAGAACGCTCTGATAACGAGATTTAAATGCAAATATGCCGTGACTGAAGAGTTAAAATCAAAAGATCATCTAACATTTTTTGTTTCATTTTAAGAGACCTATCTAATGACATCCCACTCAATGGGTTAAATGAAAAAAAAATGTAAGTTCACTTTTCAGTCTACAGGAGGGGGGTCCAAAATAATTTTGACAGTGTTCGTTATAATTTTCGGTGAAAGTACTAATTAAAAGCTACATTCTCGAATTTTTTCAGATTTTTTATATTGATAGTTTAGAAAATAGAGGGGTGGGACGCTCTGATCACGACTTTGAACGCAAATATATCGTGACTGAAGGGTTAAAATCAAAATGTCATATAACATTTTTTGTTGCATTTTAGAAGATCTATCAAATGACATCCCACTCAATGGGGTTTGTGAAAAAAAATGTGAGTTAACTTTTTTTAATCAGGCTGCTGACATATAATCCACTATTATCTATCCTGCTGACTATTTTTATAATTATTATTATTATTTGAACTATCGGTGTACAAATTTTCAGACGACCTGAAATGACTTTTGGATTTTTTTTTTTTTACATAATCAACAATTTCTCACCACCCGGTCCACCGTTACTGGACCTGCTGACTTTAGAATCCTTCATTGCCTAATTATAAACAACAAGTTTTGATGTGAATTTATCAACCTGAAATGATTGTGTGATTTGCAACGCTGCCTCCCGTACTAATAGTCCTTATAGCCCATAATATGCTTTTTAGATATCTAGTGATTTTGATGTAGGTACTTTGCTTGGAAAGAAAATTTAACTTATAAACCTATATTTGTGTGTACAATATTTGTACAGTAACCTGCCGCACTAAATTCAAGGGATTATTATTTATCGTTCTAAAAAATGGTATAACTTTATATACTCAATTCATCACTTTTAAAAATTTTGAATTTTTTGTTATAAAAAAATATTCACAAAAATAAATAAACGTTTGTCATATCGAATATTGAATGACTTTTTTATTTGTGAATAGCTGCTTTGAAGTCTGTTTAAACGGTAGATTTTTGGTATCACTACGTGGAAAGAATTTTTTTATATTTCCGTGTGAAATTGTACAAATGATTCGTTTTATGAATATAAATTATGTCAAACACATAAAAATTCTGTAAGAAAAATATAATGTGTGTATTTACATGTTCTGTACTGACTTTTTATTTTATCATGTTCTATATTAATGTTGATTTTTGATCGACGTATTTCATTATTCATCGTAAGTAAAAATAATAAAGTATAAACTAGATGTACTGCACCTATATACTTAATAACATAGACTGTTATAGACCATGAAGATTATTATTATATTACACAATTTACACAACAGATATCTACCAGAAAAAAATACAATTTTCCTTTTTACATAAGGATTTACTCTAGGATTTTCAAGAAATCGATTTTTTTATTGTTTTAAATGGTCTCTTAGGACCTCAAAAATGATATCCGGAAAAAATTATGGCCGGGAAATATCTCTAAGTACTTGTTTTTCAAAGTTTAGTACAAGACCGCCAGGTTTGTTTTTTATCGATAATTGTGCTAACTTTTGTTTTGTTTTGTGAGTGTTATTGATTCGTTTTTATAATGAGTGACAAAGTGTATGGTCATCAAAAAGGTGCAAAAGAGCACATACATACAGCAAGAGACCGAAAATATCTGGAAGAAGACCGCTGGTATCACGGATTAAAGGTATTGCAAAATTATTCATGATTTTCTACTACTCAAAACTTCAAACGCCTGTATCTCAAAACTGCATTTTTTAAGTTGGCCGGAAACATAACAATAAATATTGAATATATCTTGAATAATACATTGTCTATGGAAGTACGTAGGATTTTTTTTTATATTGCATAGTTCATTTGTTATTAACAATTATCTGATGATTTGTTAGCCAAATTTTTCACTTTTCACTTTGGAAGTGCGCCATTTGGCCAAAAATTAATATATCGAAAAAAACCTACGTACTTCTATAGCAGTTATTATATATAAAAAAAAATTGCCTTATTATAATTCAAAAATTACAGGAGCTGTTTGTACGGCCGTGGATCCTGAAAAAACGGAAACGTCATCGGAAAAACGCTGCACAGCCGCCATTTTGTAATTAATCGCTTCAAAAAAAATTTTATACAGTCACTGATATAATAATATAATAAATACTCTTTATTGGAATCTCGATTTATTTTGTATTATGAATGTAACGTTCAATCAGGCGCCATTTCGTGAAAAAAAATTTTTTTATCAAAAAATTGTACCGAAGAGCAACATACATTAACTTTTAAGAATTTATTTGAAATTTTCAGATCAATCGATTGCCAGTAATCCTGGGAACCGCATCGAGGGACATGTTTTATGCCGGCAACTACAGCAACGCTCCCAGTCGATAAATATTCATAAAAAAATTGTAAACATACCTTAGTATTATATACTTTATATTAATATTTAATTTTAATATATTTATATATAAAATTTTTTAAACATACCTCAGTAATATATAATAAATATATATAAAAAAATAAACTTGGATGAAATCGAACAATTAGTTTTTGAGATAATAATTCCCAAAATTCCCCTGTTTTTTCCGCCGTCTACTCATATGTTCCTCCGTAATATTTTTATAAATTTTCCTTTAAAATATTTAAATTTGTTTAGATATAACTACCCAAGCTTAAAATAACATTTACTCGATTGAGGAGTAAAAATTAAAATGTTTACATCATCCTATAACAAATACAGCTGTTGTAGTCCCCAAATTATAACAACGTTATTGAAAAACAAGAATAACGTCTTTAGGCAGAATAAACATTTAATTAAAAGCGAGCCAGATAAAACAATATTTATGCGAATATATAAAACACGATACACATAAACGTTTCATTGGCACTAAAAGCATTGTGCCACTAAGATCCTTAAATTAACACTTTGCGTCACTAACATAATCTTTAATGTGTTGAAGGAACTTAGGATGGCTCGTATAACGCGTTTTCGGAGGACAGCCGTCTACGCAAATGTGCAATTTAGTTTAATTAGTATATCTATACACGTATACTCCTAAATTCATTCAAAGGAGAGGAAATGGGTAGAAATATCACATCACACACGACCAAGTTCTGGAAATAGACGCATTATGTATTATATATAAAATTATATTCGGAAGGTAATTTTCAATTGCTTTAGTTGGTTATTTTCAGAATAGGGTTACGTGTGAGTATTTTAGGCACTTTGAAGATTTATATTTTAGTTAAGTGGTATTAAATTAGATATCTCGTTAGGAAATCAAACTCGATTAATATGACGCATGTTTATACTTACAGTATATTTAACTTCCCGTTCGGAGAGAAAGGAAGTCATTTTAATTACCTCGATTTTGTGATCATAGCGAATTCAGCAGATTTGAAATTATTTTGGTATATATGTACATGTATTAAAAATTATATGTGTATGTGATAATTTGTTTGACGATATCTCAAAAACGCTTTATAAAATGAAGTGGATTTTTTGTTCAGTATGTCTTTATCTAGCTTTATTTATTATACTTTTAACATATTTTCTAATATCTATGCATTTTTTTTAAATAATTCGAAAAATTAAAAAAAATGACTAGAGTATACACCCCTTTTCTGTTTTGAAAAATAGGAGAAAATTGATCTAAAATATAATATAACTATATATTGATACGAAGTTTGTTAGAAAAGGTACTGACACCAGTCTTGGCCGCTTTAAGAGCAAGGTATACTGAGATTGTTGGGCTTCTTTTTTGTGATTCTAATAAACTCATGTTACTAATAAAACAACTACTTCTTTATTAAATCAATTTAATTACCTAAGTCCGCAAATACAGATTTTTTTATATTATAGCCTTTTATTTTGTTTATGTTTTTTCTCCAGTAATGGATAAAATAAAGCCAGTAATGGGCACCTAGTGATAAATACTTGCTAATGATTATAAAATGATAAATACTACGATACAAATGTTATAAAATAAAGAATCATAAAATTGTAAACTATGTAAAGCAGATGCTATGATAATATAATAATAATTAATTAATTAATTACACTAATAATAAGTTTAAGGATCGATCCACACTATCATGCTGGTCCCGGTCCGGTCTTGGTCCAATCTCACTCCAGTTAAATATTCAGTATAGTAAATACTGTATCGGAGCGTGATTGGACCGAGACCTGAGCAAACGATAGTCTGGATCGACCCTAAATGTCAACCATTTGACACTCATTGACCGTTTGTTATCAAATTAAGTTATTTTACAGTTTTAAGTGTAGATTATGATTCAATAATGGCAGTTATCAAATATCAACAATTATTTCTAATTTAGTACATTTAATTAAATAAGAGTCCAACACTGGGGTATCAGCGAAGACTGGTGCCAGTCCCTTATATGATTTTGTTAGTCGATAGTAAAAATCAACAAATAACTATTTGCCGAAACGTTAATTAAGATATTAAATAAAAACTGTACGCACAAAAATCATGTCAAGTACCTATAGATATAATTTTTTAAAATTATTCCTGTATGGTTTTAATGTATTGTACATTGTACATGAATCCAACATGGTAAAAACTGATATGTGAAGTGCTTTTCAGTAAAATAAAAGGTGTCGGTAGGTACAAACATGCAAATGCTGCACTTTATTATAAAATATGTATAACTCTAAAGGAAAAACATATGGTAGTAAAAATTTGACGTCTCTTTGTTTCTATATTTCTCGTTGTGAATATTATCTTAAAAAACAATGTCTCGTATAGAACCTTTTACAGTTAATACGAGAAATGCTGTTTTAATAACATTTTCTGATAGATAGTGCTTTTAATTAAAAGCAAAAATATGTTTTAACAATTGATCAGATAGGAGAATTTTTTTCTTCATTGACTATATGAATAATTTAAAAGTCAAAAGAAGTAAGTCCAATAATAATAATAATAATAATAATCAAGAAAATTTATATTTCATAGAGTATTAAAGTATTTCATAAATGTTTAGTAAGAAACTACGACGATTTCGTAAAAAATATCACAGCTCCGAATTTTGATATTGCTATAAATAATTCTCTAAAACATGCTTTATTGCAAGAAAATAAATGTTATTGTTATAATCATACCTACGTATCGTACAAAAACAGAAACATCTTATAACTTAATAACATTTCCCAAGATAATGTTCTTTGGAGAAATACAATATAGGGAGGAATCATATAAACTGTCGTAATATAATAAAAGGGTGGTTGTGATACAGATACCTTCCACTACCCTTATTCTTCTTCTTCTTATCACACTAATGCACAAATAAAAGTCATATAAGTATTAAAATACTCAACAATAAACATAAAAACCAACATAAAAACTAAACAAGTGTCTAATAGAGACGGAAAACAGACCAGTAATAAGATGGATTCGTTCTAAAGCTGCATAGATCTTAACTTATTTCTTTTAATTAAGTTTGCGCGTTTTATATATTACAATCAACTTTTATGTCTGATATAAGATGTACCTAAAGATAAATATTGAGAGTGATATTTTTGCACAACAGTAGTATACCTACTTAATATACTTAAGCATAAAATGTTGCACACGAGTCTTTCTTATACTAGGACAATGATTGTACAGTGTACATACGTATTATAGGTATGTTAAAAAAAGTGTTCCCGTAAAGTGATAAAAGATATAAAAACTTTAGTAGGATATAAATTAAAGATAATAATATTCTCTATAACTTTTAAATAAAATATTTTTTTCTAATTCATACCTTTTCGAAAATAATTCGGAAAGTTCAAAAATTGATAAGATTATTAATTTTTCTGACGAAATATTGACACGAATTCGTTGAACCGGTTTTGATGTGATATTCACATTTCGATAATCTAAGGCTATTCAAATCAATCAACATAAAACAATTTAGAACCTATGTGGTTTTACTTTTTATTTTAGGTACTATTTTTAGATTAAGTTTATCCAATCGAATAATAAATATAAATAAATAATGCAAACATTAAAAATAAAATAAATATTATCTTATACCAGCTCTGTTAAAATAGATCATCATTTTATTTATGTGATAGATACAACAAAGAGATCACATTATGGAGGTGCAAAATTTGTAGACGACAGCCTTAATGTAAAAAATATGTTCCCACAGCGTACGGAGTTTTATTCACTTTTATTATCTTATAAAGAGATTGTAAGGTTCATCGTAAGTAACCCTACAATGTTCTAAAGTTGATTTGAAATATATTACAGTCTTGCCAAAATATAATATAAAAAAATTGATTTTTAACAAGCCACTTATAGAGTTTTTCGATATATTTTTATGAGTATATTTTCTGACATTAAGATGTAAACTTTTATAGAGTTTATATAAATGTAATATCCATTCTAATATTATAAATACGAGAGTAACTCTGTCTGTCTGTTTGTTACCTTTTCACGGTTAAACCGCTTAACCGATCTTGATGAAATTTGACAAGGAGATAGCTTGCATTCTGAGGAAGGACATATACTATTTTGTATTCTGAAACATTGATAAGATACAAAAATATTAATTCCACACGGACGAAGTCCCCGGTAACAACTAGTTAACTATATATTATTAACTACATTTTTTAATTATTCAGCATCTGACGTATTCTTTACGGGTATTTACAGAAAAAAAATACATTATATTATTATTAATATACTAACGTATTTTCTGAACAATTTCAAAATAATTCATTTAAATGCAAATATACCAAAAAATTCCTCCAAAACATGTACCATTTTAACATCATTATCATTGCAAGCTACTCATAATCCATTGGCTTTAAGTCTTTCAGAACTTAATTCAGCTTACATACAAAATGGCATACGAAATGTAGATCCCACAAAGTTTAAAAGTGCATTTGCATGATTGGAATGAGTAATAGGAAATATTTACATAATCGTAATTTAAGTGTAGAGGATATTAAGTACATATTTTAAATATCGATTTAGTCACCGTATCTTTAACCACATAGTTTATATGAAAATTCCCACTGATATTCGTATTATGTTTAGATGACAATGTCAGAAAGGAATACTAATGTGAGTGGTTAGACTGCGGACGAATTTATCGACACGATTGGTTAAATTCAAATTTTCATATGTATTTGGAAATTGCCTTGTTTTTTTTTACAAGTCCAGTGGCACACCATGATATATTTTTAAAGAAATGCAAATAAAGTTTTGTGTATGACCAGGGCTATTTAGAAGGTTAATAGATTTAATCTACAGCAAGTTGAGAAATTTTATCTATGCATACAATATAAATATATAAGGTAGGCCCAAGGTATATAAAGACAAGGTAGTTTCAATAGCTCCTTGACCAATCAGCGTTGGCGCGGGAATTGACGTCACCACGAAGAAATATTCAAATGTTATAAATGTATAATAGAATATTAATTACAAAAATTCCTTTATTAATCCTTGTTTTCGTATTTTTTGATATTTTAATAACACATACAATCAAAAAAGTACAAATTCTACATTTCAAAATCATAAAAAGCTGTTAGAATCATAGAACGTATATCTAACTTAAGAATAGTAAATGTCGAACTTGTACTTCTTTGATTGTATGTGTTGTTAAAATATAAAAAATTCGGAAACAAGAATTAAATAAAGGAACGGGCATTATACATTTATAACATTTGTATTTGTCACCTAGTTAGCGTCAATTCCCGCGCCAACGCTATTTGGTCAAGGAGCTATTGAGACAACCTTGTATTTATATACCTTGAGGTAGTCCATTTGTTGGTTTCTTGTTTAAATGCGTATTATTCGAAATACTGGTTATGTATTTGAACTGTAAGCTTGTTTGTTTGTAGACGAGACGAAACTATGGTAGATTTAGGTTAGTCTCGTATCGTCAGTATTTAGAAGGTCCCGGTCTCGTTCGAATTTTTCTATTTTCTTAAGGGGAGAAGAAACCAAGAGATGGCCCATCCTTTATAAAGAAACAAGTCCTGAGTGCCCGACTTATAAAGACAATGATTAATTTTAACAATTTTTGTATTTTTTTTTATTACGTTTTAAATAAGAAATGTATTTTTTGGTCGAAAAGTGACCTTCTTGCCCAATAATGATGATTTTTAAGACATAACTTAAATCCGAAAATTAGTTGTTTTTTTATAGAAAAATGTCAGTCTGTCCGATAATCTCCCAATTTCAAAAATAATTGAGATAGACAATTTAAAATTCAGTACTCTTATTTTGCGGGTGTTGGTCCGGTGATATATTTTGAATTTTTACAAATTATATTTCTTTTGCAGAAATTTAACAGAAGTTATTCTTATAAAGATTTATATTTGAAATAAATTAATGTTAACTTCTTGATACATGTGTATTATGAATTGTATTTATAATATAACTAGTAATATTATGTACGTACACCAATGAGTCCATTTACATTAAAAAAAGTTTATAAAATTCGGTGTGAGTAGATAATAATATGCGCATTTGTAAATCAAATATATTATGTGATACGGATATGTTTTTTATGGGAATATATTTACATTATGCATTTATAAATTCAATTATTCAGACAACAGAAATATGTAATATAAGAACCGTCCAATTATAAAAAATAATTTAATTAAAACAATCACTACAGTGTTTTTATAACAATCAATTAAAATGGAAATAAAAAAAAAGTTGTTTTCTTCTAATTAAATTTTGTATTAATAATTAAGGTAAAGTAGTATTTGTTACGCAGTAGATCAGTGTTTCTCAACCTTTTATTTATTTAATTTTCAATCACAATTCTCATCACGCCCCCCCCCCCCTTTTCCCCATCCCTCATACACAAATTTTGTTAAATCTTCTTTCGAAAAACTTTGTTCTGCAAGACAAGCCCATGGGAGTCCTAATAGATTATTAATCTTGTTTTTAATTTAATATTGATAAATTAATTATGAAATACATTGTGCAGTAAGTACTGATAAAATCCTATTTATAAGTGTATTATATCAGTGTAAATGTAAACGTATATTTTATTTTTTAATGTTTCAGAATATATTTTATTGCTTTTTTCAGTAAATTAAATAATTTTTTTAGTAATATTGTTTTTCATTTTTTCTCGAAATGCTCGCGCCCCCCATTTAGTTGTATCACGTCCCCCTAGGGGGCCGCGCCCTACAGTTTGAGAATCACTGCAGTAGATAGATACGTTCCACAGAAAACTGGGTATGAAAAATTCGCACAAATAAGACAGCTTTAGAGATACGTTCCGTTATTTTTAAAAACCGCACAAAACCAAAACAATGAAAAAATTGATTGATACAAAACATAAGTTTGTTATATTTAATTTTACTGAAAATTACGAGTCATTTTTAGATTTCTGATAATGAAAAATAAATGTTAATTGACTTGCACTAGTGTAAACTAGCAATGGTACAACATAACTAACTTAACTAAAATTGGATTAAAACTTTCCTATATACAATTGAATTTTTTTTAAACCATTTTAAAAAAAAACTACATCCGGTGCATCGTTCAATACTGATAATTTTCTTATTCATATTTTACAATTTTAAAAATATTATTTTCGGCGATATGAGCAGAGGGGCATATTTTTACAATTATTTTGAAAATTTTAATAATAAAAAAATGATTAATTATTTAAATTCCTTGAATTGTCAGTTTTTATTTGAGGAGCAACAGAACAAAACCGGATAAATCCATTTTTGCAAATTTTACAGGAGAGGTCAAAATGTAGGTACGTTTTTATGGTTATAGGTATAGGTACAGTTGATATTTTATATATTTTTATACAGGATTTGTTAGCTTTAATCCAAGACACGTTTTTGAAGTCATTTTTAAAGGGATTTAGCAGGTTGAAAATGCCGAAACGAAAAAAAGTGACCTCGGTTCAAAGTGGATTTATAAAGTTTTGTTCTCTACTTCTCATTTGACACCTCACTCGAATTTAGATAAAATATCGCACCGCATAACTTCAAAACCGCATAAAAGAGACTCGACCGTAAGTATATGATTAAAATTGTGACAGTTATTGTTACAATTATTAAATGATTTCTATTTATGTAATTAATACCTGATAAAATAAATTTATTATTACTATATTCAACGTGCCGATTACAAGTAGAGAGAAAATCGACAATGTTATAAATTAACATATCTTGACACAATTACCATATTAATAAAAATTATAATAATTTAACATCATGTTACCGCTATTCAGATCAGTGTAATTATAGCCTAACATAAATTGAGTTATCATCTACATTAATTAGTTACTGGATAGGGTACAGGATAACGCCTTTAATGTCAATTAATACCATTATCTCTTCGTTAAACAGAATGGTGGTATCTGTTTCTTAAGATGTGACATTATAACGTTCGCACGGATAAACTTGATGTTGTTGGGAAATTTCTAGTTTTTCATATACGAGATTATTTGTATCGATTTTTTATCTGTTATACTTATAAATTATGCCATATATGTCGTTTATTTTTTAAAGAATGTTTTAGTTTAATTTATACTTAAATAATTGCTGAATAATTAATTTATTAAAAGTTTATTATTTATTAATAAAGCTTATTTTAAGTTTCTGTGTGTATGTTTTGGTAATTATCTTGACTAATACTTCATCAGACACGATTTTTGACGAAACGTTGACACAGATAAAGATAAGAACTATTCTACTAACACTCAGAAACCAACCATAAAAAAGTAATTTATTTACCCAGATGTTTTTATTTATTTATTACCTTCCCTTATTATTTTCAATTTTTTATGTTGTGTTGCTGATCGATTTGGCTTTTGAATTGATCAAAATAATTAAATAAACATGATGTGGATATGATTTTAAAAAGTTATTATATATTTGCAATATAAATATTATAAATCATCAGTATGAAAATATATTTCTGTAGTATAACATACACGGTTTATATTATTTGCGATTATTTAATAAATTGAAGTAAAGATATATGAGTTCCTGCAAAAATATTGGCATGTTGTGTGGAAAATGCATATGTGAAGGAACGATTTTATGCTCCAAAAATTCTTTAAACCAATAGAGAAGGTAGAATTCACAATATACAGTTTACCAGCCACTGTAAATGAAATATTGATATGCAAACAGCATTGTGTACCTTCACGTTCGTATTTTGATTTATTTTAAAGTTATTTGTTGTATATTAATACTATTTGTTTTTTAAAACATGAAAGTCAAAAATGCTAACTATACAAAATAGATCACAATAGAAAATTGCTTTGCAACTATTTCTGGCAAAATGTAAATAAATGAAGAATAATAATTTATTTATATAACAACTAAAAAAATATAAAATATGCATCCAAAGAGCTCATAAATACGAAACGAAATGTTGGTTAATAAAAAAACGTTTTTTTTTTATTGCATAAATCGTTAGTATAACTATTCATGATTATGTTCCCAAAATTTCAAAATGAAATTCAAAGTCCTTCTTATTCTACGAGTATAAAAGGAAGTGACCGCTCGATTCTACCTACTGGAGCGCAAAGCAGGTCGTTCAGATAGTCCCTTACTTACTTACTTGCCTTGGTACACATGTACTATGGGTTATTAGAAGGGAAGGGAGGGTATTTTTATATTTGTAAATGCTCACTATAGAGGGCTTGTGTAGAAGCGTCTGCATTATTTCGAATATACATATGTATTTTTCTCGAAATGGCTTTTTTTCGACTTGCGTGCACTCTCAAAAAATTATTGACCGATCCATATAATAAGTTGTGGTTATTCTTTATTAAATTATCTATCTAAGACGAAAAAAAACTAAAATGTCATCAATTATCCAATAGAAATCAATTAATTACTTTTTAGATCATAAAACTCGACACCAATTTTTGATAACTGATATACTTCAGTTATCTTTCTTCGCGACGAACTTTGATTTTAATCCGGTTCTGAATTCACATTACTTCGTGAAAACTACACGGAAGATGAAACAATAGTTTTATGCTCTGAATATTGTTGGGGCCGATACAAAGAAGCCAACTACAACAACACCACGTGCTGCAGCTTTTGTTCTTAAGTTTATTGCACTGAGTCGAGAACAGGGTCAGTCAGGACAATTGCGCTTTGTCGAGTTGTTGTAAACTTGTTCTCCCATTGCACGATCTATGCTATGCGAAACATGTGCTCTCTTTTATAACCTACTTTACAATATGAAATATATAGCATTTTAATAGTTTAATTCAAAATATTACGTACGATATACAGTGGTAATATCATGTCGGAGTAAATTGATTATTTATTGTCCTTTTTTATTGGTGTACGTATAAAAGAACTGCATTTTTATGATTTTACTTTTTCAAGTCAAATTTTGCTACATAGGATTATAGTAGAACCTCATATCATTATTGTCTGCATAGTTACTGTTTAACCAAGTAATTCTTAACCGCGAAATAATAAAAACAATTCACAAGTAGTATTACCGAGCCCTATTTTCATCCCTTCTATTTACAATTCATTTGAGGAGCTGTGTTTAATCTTATTTCAGTCGTTTTACAGAATAATAAATGATAAGATCAATATTAGAAGAAAATATTGTACATTACTTTCCTTCTATAAACACAAAAAATTACGATTGGAATCGAAATCCATTTGCTAATGTTAATAATGTTAATACCTATGTCGAATTATGAATTTTCAATTCATGAAGGAGAAAAATTAGATGGTCGACGGATCGTATCGAAATTTTTTGAACCATTTTTGAATAATTTTGAACTTTTGTACAAGCCGAGTACCCAATTCTTACCATAAAAGCAGATAATTTAGTAACAGTTTTCAACATTACATTTGTGTGAACTGGGATTTTTAACATTTACAAACATCAAAACTAAAAAACATGAAAACTTGGGAATATTGATAAAGAAATTAGGGTAGCATTATCACATACATTTTAAGCTTGACATATCTAATGATTTAGTAAGATAATGCTCCGCATTTTTTTTATACAATCAAAAGTGTTCCGTGACTTTGAAAAGGTTAAGAACCACTGGCACTCTAACCCCTGACATCATTATTGTTCAATTGTTTACCACCTTCCTCTAATTTTTTCTCTATGATCTACTATTCATACAAAATTGACAGTTTGTTATTTGCTTAGTAACCAAACAATAATAAAACCTGCTGTTAAGGGGCTATGCTAGTTTATGCATTTCAAAAAATCATTTTTTTTTTCATTTTTCGAAAGTAAATACCTTCGAAAATATTGTGTTAAAATTTTAGAGTGCCTATGGTGCCGGCATCGCTGATTAGTTGTAAGTATCAACTTTATAACAATTTCAAAAAAAAAAACAACTTTAAACGCGTTTTTCTCGAAATGATGTTTTTCGATACTGTCCCAATGATTTCTCGAAAACTACTCGGTCGATCGGTCTGAAATTTTAACCACATATTTGTTACATATATGTATAGGCATGGCTGGAACTAGGATTATGTCAAAATTCAAATTTTTTCTATTTTTTTACAAGGAAAAACCAAGAAAAAAAGGGTCTTTTTCGATTCCGTTTGTTCAAACAGCCGCCATTTTGTTATTTTTGCCCCAAAAATAATTAAAATTCTAGTTCAGGCCATAGCCAACCACATACTGAACAAAAGACATATCTTGTTTTGTGTTTCAGGTGTTTCGTTCCTGCTAAAACACTGGGACACTGCGCACCTGTTTTTTTTTCATACCTGCATACATGGCTGCATTATACACATATATGTATAATAAAATTAATACAAAATTTTTTTTTGTGTACTTCAATAGTGCATTTATTAAACCCAAAAAGATTTAGAACGATATCTGTCATAGATTGCTGGAAAAAAATTCGTGAAAAACACCTTTTTTTTGGCCGATAAACTAGCATAGCCCCTAAAAGGACATGAGTCTCATTTTTATATGTATTATGCGCATGCAAATGCACAAATGTATTATGCGCGTGAGGAGAAAAATACGGAGTGGGAAAAAATACAAGGAGACAGTATTATAATAATAATGAAGTTATACTGTATTTATTTGAGCGATGCAGTACATAAATAACTTACTCTACCCAGGTTAGAATTGACAAGGTTCAACAATTAGGATAAGCTTGTTTCAAGCTTGACATACCAAGCATTAAGATTTAAGCGTGGGCCGAAGCTTCATCAGCTGGTTTCCGAATATTGACTCAAGGATATCTACAATAGATGAAACAACGCTGAACTAATACTTATTTTCAAGCTTGTCACAAAGAATTAGAACAATTTCGGTTTAATATTATCACAATCGTTATTTCTTACCTAGGATATACATTATATACTAGCGCATTGGACCCGGTGTTACCTAGATTAATATCCACAAAATCATAGTGACCTAAAATATTCAACATGCCGACCCAACATGCCCAATTTGTTGTACCCGGTTCACCACGAATTATTTTTTTTTTTGACTTCGTGAAATTTACACAAAATATCCACAAATTATATCTCTTAACTTAACCTGTCTATTAGTGAAAAACAGAATAAAATCGATTCAGTAGTTATTGAGAAAATCGTGTAAAATTATATTTTCTAACTCCCAAGAAATACCTTGGCCCGTCTTAGAATTTATATGAAAATAAAAAAATAAAAATAAATAGGTTAGCAACAATTATACTTAATCAATTTCGATATTTTACTTTTCTTGGAAGTGAAATGTTTCTTTATATTTCAATTTTCAATCAATATAGGTATTTCAAAATATTTGATTGTTAACATATGTCAAAAATCATCCAACAGTTATATACTGTGACATCATGAAAACAAAAAACGACTTGATAAATTTTTTTGAGTATTTTGATGTTAAATCTTAGGTTTTTATAAAATATTAATAGCCACGATACTGCTCTGAAAAATTATCTAAGTATTGGTGAAAACCACATTAAAATCGATTCAGTAATTACCGAGTCTGTAAGGCTCATACAAACGAATGAAATGAATATTAATTTCATATTTTACAAGACGACATAAAACGACAATGTCTATTAGATTTTTTTTGGTCTTAAATTAAACAAAATCAACCCATTATTAATATTTTAAAATAACTAGAATTATTTTGTTTATTCACTGTTTGGTATAATATATAATAATACTTATTATTTTACATTCATTAAAAAAGTAAAAAATATCTTAATTATACAGAGTGATTTACAACCTGGTCTAAATTATGATTGTTTGATACTGGAAATCGATAATACTAATTAATACCAATCTCTGTATCAAATTTCATAACTGTAGCACAATGAGTTCTCTAGATATTAAATAAACACTAATTTTGGTTAAAAGATTGTAGCTCCCTCAGGAAGAATTTCCGGACACAGGTTCACATAATTTTTTTTGCTTAAAATTACATCTTCGATATACTGTTAAATTTTTTACACTAGTTGTAAATCACCCTCTATAAAATCAGATATCATGTTTCTCTATGTACTCAATATCAAACTGCAATGTTTATACTAATCTGCATTTTCTATTTCTAATTATATATTAACAAGTAAATTTCAAAGGTATATAGTAATTATTATCTTACTATGTATATACCTACATTGTAGAATATCAGTTTGAAATGTCGCCAAATTGTTCATTGCCCCTGTAATCCCGAAGGCAATTACATACAGTGGTTTGTAATAAGTCACTGATTGTGAGTTTTGTTGAATCTACAACGGCATATCTTATACCGACAAGGTAAGATACTGAATAATTTATTTCCTAATATAACAAACCATGTTGATGGTAAATATTTATCTGCAATTGTTGAATATATCTAGTAAAGGCTGTGTATATACTACAATTTATTTGATAAATAAAAAAAGATAATAAATATGTTTTATATAAGGTGAGTCGATGAACAGGTTATTAATTTTTAATATAAATATTTGGGTGGTTCGAAAATAAGAAAATTTCATGGATCTAATCGCAATAGTGCGCTATATTTTTCGATTTATAGTCTAAAAATACCTGTCACAGGATTTTGTAATTCAGGAATCCCGACGGTCATCTTTATAAAAAATAAACAGAATTTATGGCGTTATAATCCGGTTATAGAGAAAGAAATTTAAATACGGCTTGATTTAGTGACTTTAAATTGATAAATAACAATTAAATATTTTCTACATCATTTTAAAAATATCGTTTACTTTTTTTGTTTTATAAAAAAAAAAGTTTATTTTGAGGGCGCTTATTTTAAAATGAATAACTGTACAGTAGACTTTTAACTTTTAATATCACTAGATTGCTCTTTAATTAAAATTATTGACATTAAAATTTCGATCTCCGTTATCGAAATAATGCCATAATTTAATTCCTGTTTATTCATTACAAAGGTGATTGTCGGGGTTCTTGATAATGAAATCCAATTATAAATTCCATTGGAAGGTGATTAAAAATAAATGTCCCGCATGCATGAGGCATTTAAAGATTTGAAAAATATATGTTTTCACTCCACTCTGAATAATTTATTCAAACTTATAAAATTTTATTATTTTTATATTTGCAATTAGTGGCGTAATTCATAAGAACTTTGAATTTTAAAAGTTGTTATACGCTACTCTATTGTAAACTTTTTTACTTTATCCTAGGATATATCTCCATAAATTCAATTAGTAAAATAATATACATATAATTTATAATAATATAATAGTAGTGACGTTAAATATAAATAAAAACAAACTTGTTTGTTTAAACGTCAAAATTTATTAAAGAAGAGGAAACCGCAAGCTTTCGATTCACAGAAGGCTATTAATAAAGATTTAAATTTGAGAAAGATGTCGTTATCTCAATAAAATTCATGTGACTTTTTTTTATTGAGATAACGACATCTTTCTCAAATTTAAATCTTTATTAATAGCCTGACGATGATTCTGTGAATCGAAAGCTTGCGGTTTCCTCTTCTTTAATAAATTTTGACGTTTAAACAAACAAGTTTGTTTTTACATATAATTTATAAATGTGTTTAATTATTTACTATAAATATATACATTAATAATTCTTCTTTTTCATATTGGTTCATTTTATGATAAGAAAATAGAATAAAAATGTAAAATAATAATTAATTTCAAAATACATTTACCTCAATTACAAAAAAATCATTTAGCATAAAAAGCTAGGTACGAGTATTGTAAAATGCGATAATAATAATAATAATGTTTATATTTTCAAATATATACAAAAGTAATGGTTATCCAGAAAAAAATATATTTTCATTAAAAACCAATACAAATTAGTTCATTAACTATTGTATAGACATCAATATAGGTACTTACATATATATAATTTTAAACATTATAAATTTTCAAGTGACTTCTAATAGTTTAGTGAGATGTATTTTATAACAATGAAAAATACATTACTCAAAGGTAATATTAATTTGCTTATAATATGAACATTTTGGGCATCTTATTTCTATTGACAATATAGTTTGATAAACATTAGTACATATTTCTAGGTTTAATAATTGTAGTATTGCTCATATCTTCAAATCTAGTCAATGGAGATCATTGTATTTGCAATGAATGTAATTTTGAATTTAAAAGTGATGTGTGCGGTAAACCAAAAGGATCAGGTACAGGAAATCATTTTGGAAGTTTATGTTTTATGAAATGCTACAATCGTTGCTACAAAGCAGGTATACCCTTATGTAAAAATTTAAAATTTTGTCCGTATATACTTTATTTTTTTAACTTGAAGAAATTATTAAATATGTTTCTAAAAGTTAGGTATACTGTTATTGCTGTAGAAAAATGCTATACAAACGTCAACAATTGAACACCTAATTTTATCCGGTTCGCTACCAATATCTACTAACATTAAAGACATCTATTGAGCAGTGAAATAACTAATAATGGTTTAGAATTTTCAAAATGCTGTTACTATTTTACTATTTTTCACTGAAAACGAAAAAATTGTATTACATTTTCAAGTTTATAATTCATTTTTAACAAATCTTATTTTTAATTATAGAACAATAATATAAACTTATTTTGTACAATTTGAAGCATCCGTATTAAGTAAAAGTCTGCAATACTTTATCTTTTCAATATTTCTCGAAAACGGTTGATCTTATGACAAATAAACAAAGTTTATTTTTGTGTATTTTGTGTCATATAATCTTTTAGTACCCAACTCAGGAAAAAATTAAAGGACAAAAAATACTTGATAAAAATAGGTGGGTCTACTAGCCCCATACACCCCTGGTCTAAATTATGATTGTTTGATATTGGAAATCGGTAACACTTATTAATACTAAACACTGTATCAAATCTTATAACTATATCACAATGGGTTTTCTAGATAATAAATAAACACTAACTTTTGTCAAAATTTATAGAAGGCTGTAGAGTGTAGCTCCCTCACGAATATTTTCCGGACACAGGTTCACATGAAGTTTTTTGCTTAGAATTACAACCTCGATCTACTGTTAAATTTTTTACACTAGTTGTAAATCAGCCTATATAATAGTAAATCAAGCCTAAACCGTTAAATATTGAACAATATAATGTAGTAAAGAATTGTGTAGAATCAAAAAATCTGATTCAACTATATTTTTCAAAAACCCTAAACAATAATTCCGTATTAGTCCATACGAGCGAAAACGCGAACACAGCTAGTATTTTATAAATGTTTAATTTCTTACAGATTATGAATTAGATCCCACAGGGAATGCTTGCGAAGGTAAAGAATTTCTACGAAAACTCAAATGACGAAAACAATATACTTTGAATCATGATATAATACTATAATAATATTGGTGTAATAATAACGTACGTACATAAGGTAAGGTGCTTTATACACGGACAAATTTTAGGTTAATGTTTATATTACCATCAGTATAAAATTAACCGATGTATTTTGAAGATTTTTCTTTAATGGCAATTAAAACTTGATGTTTTTTGAAGCAAGTTGCAAAAAAATAATATTTTAATAATATTTTGAAAAATATGAAGATGAACGTAAAGTGGAACACATTCTGTATGTGTTAAAACGTATACTCGGACATATAAGAGACGTAAAGTGGGACAAATTGAAATTGTATGGATATTTTTTCATATATAATAGATTTTCTAGTCTTGAACTATGCAAATAAATTTTTTTCTGGCATTTCTATTTATTAAGAATATTAAAAAAGGTATTTTTGCGAATGTCAGACTTTAGGACCCGACTTTGTCCGAGTATACAGCACCTTATCTAATATCATTATTTAGTCCGTTATGTTCTTTTGTAATTTTAAAATTTTCTTCAGGGTAAGATAAATATATAAGTACCTATAATTAATCTACATTAATGTACATTTTGTACATGTCAAGAAGAAAATTTACAAATTTTTTAATTTTTTAATTTGTAAATCATATGCATCAAGTTATTATTTATATATACAATATAATTTATAGTAATGTATAAATTATATAGGTATAATAAAAACGAGTGATATGTTTGTTAATTCAAAAATTCATTAATTTCTAGAAATCTTAAAAACAATTATTTACCGCAGTTCTATTAATAATGGTAGATATTTTAATATACGTACTTATGTATGTCGTTAAATTAATGGCTTTTACAGTTAAAAAGAATATATTATTTTTACTTTATGTGTGTATTTTCTGTATACTTATTTTAACTAATTTTTAATCTCTTCATACTGAGATTTCTAACATAAGATAAAAAGTATTATGTTTGGTATATTAAAGGAGCTAACAAATTTCCTAACTAGCAAGCACTTTCAAATGAGGTATTAATTATGTCATAGTATCTATGAATAATGGATTAGTTATAGAATTTAGAGCAGTGATACTTCAACTTAACACAGTTAGCGACTCTGACAGTATAAAATAATTTTTATAATACGTCACTGTTTTAATACTGTTGGTGTTTACATAACACGTGTTCGCGAAAACTGTCAAATACTTCATGAAACTTATGGAGAACGGTAAAATAGGTTAGAAACCTCATTTGAAAATGCTTGCTAGCTAGAAAATTTTGTTAGCTCGTTTATAATACCGAACGAAAAACATTAACTATATTATTAATGTTACATGTATTAAAAAAATGTATTATAAATTAAATAAACCAGCACAGAAATTATGCTATTATTTAATATACCTACAACGTAAAATTATCTCATATATATCTCGTATATTTACATACTTCAATATTACCGATATCTTGAGAGCTCTTCTGCTTCCTACATCTCACTTGGATGCTCTCTGCCCTTAAAAGCATCCATCATTTTTTAACTCAAGTTTTATTTGGTATGCTTATAATATTTCATATCATCCATACTTCAACCGTGTATTCGTTTATATTACATGTATCTTTTAGTACTCAGGTATATTTTATTTTATATAGATTATGAAATGAAATGTTTAATTTAAAAATAAAGCATATATAATGTATATATGAGTATATGTACCTACATATTTTATATTTTTTCATGTGGAAATATATTTATTAATAATTTATACGCATATGAATATCTTCTTTAATGTAGATGTGCGTATATTAATCAATTTTCATAAATTAATATTTGATTTAGATGTAATTTAAAACATATTTGAAAAACATTTTTTGATAAAAAATATTAAGAATACTTTAGCTTCGTATTATAAATTATTTGCGCTCAAGTGTGTAAGCGAGTGTTGGAAAGGGTTCGTACATTTTTAATAAAATATATATTTTTTGTATAAAAATATTAAAAAACCAAAGTTGATTTCACTGGAAGTTTGGTCCTTTGTACATTATATACCAACATTGAGATAAATTGTCATATCTAAGTATGAATTTCATGTTTTGAAAAAAAAATTTGAAAATTGTATTAAACCACCCCGAAGATCAGTTTCATACATCTTAAAGTCATCTAGTAATTAGTTTTTTTTTATATGCCTGTATAGACAAATATCTATTTATAACTAATTCAATATTATTAACAATAACTTATCAATTCCATTACGTGGATCATACAATGGGTTGTTAATATCGACATGTATCTAACTCAATTGAAACATGTAAATGATAATTAATTAATATTGGTAATCTTATTACAATCAGATGTTCGTTGTGAGAAGTTATGTACGAACAAAGATGATTTTCTTGGCAGTACACATGCTCTTCTCTTGGGCTCTATTGTTGACAATAGTTGAGGGAGATTACATCAATTTGTAAGCGATATTGTTTAAATGTTGTCATACAAAATTATCTTCATGTTGAAACAAACATAAACTCAATGTTAAACTGTATTCATTGTATCTAATTTTAGTGCTTGCAAGATGTTATCGCAGATTAGAATTGTTTTTATATTTTAATGAAATGATTATCTACCTATGAAATTCTAATAGCACAAACCCGTGTAAGCCTTGGTCGTTTTTATTTTATATATTAATAGCTGGTCACGCGCGGCTTCGCTCGCGTGGACTACGGAATTATTGTTTAGATTTTTTTTAAATATAATAATAAACAACACTTAAATTACCTACCTAACAAAAACGAATCAGAACAAAAAGTAAAAATAATTTTTGTTCTATTTAAATTTAAAAGTTAATTATTGAAAACAAAATAAACAATTGACATTCAAAAGAATACCGGCCTGTTCTCTCTGCCCAGCGTCTAGTTGGCACGCTCTCTCCTTGCCGCACGACGCGACACGGGTCACCATCGCGCGAATAAAATGTTCCCGTATGTATATTTCGATATTTTCTAAACTATACGACCAAATTGGATGCTGTAAAAGGCAAATTATATCTACATTAAGTACTTATGGCGATGAAATAATTTATTTCAATAAGGATTAATGTTTTGAAGGTCATAAGTCCACGTAAACAAAACCCAAATATTTTAAATCTTTGTAATATAAAAGCAGTCATTGTGGCTTAAATATAAAAGTTAGACATATGGTGTCGCTGACTTTATTGTAGAACTTTTGATTCTACACAATTCTTTAATACATTATTTTGTTCAATATTGAACGGTTTAGACAGAGTATTGCAAAATAGCGCGTCGACGGAATTTTTTTTCCGACTTGATTTACTATTATCGTCACTGCTTAGTTGTTATGTTACCTAAGGTAACAAAATATAGCCTATAATCTGGCCAGAGAATGTACCTATAAATTAAAAAAAACACGTAAATCGGATAAGTGGTTCTCGAGTGATAAGCGCACTAACGGTCAGACATACAGACAGACAGACAGAAACACGTTGAGCTTTATATACCTACTTATATATAGAAAATTAGCAAACACATATTTAACGTTCTAATGTAATCAATTACTCGCATTCCTTTTAAATTGACACATACATATTTACAGTCATATCGTTTGCCTATTTAAGCTCCAGAGTTTAATAATAGATTCAACGGGACTTTCATCATATTATATTATAACCTTCGCAAACATATTGTTGTTATTAATGGAGGCATAAATTCGTGGCTTTGCCCTACATCTTATCAGCATTGTGTTACCCACCCCATCACAATTCCTGTGGCCATACTATAACAAGCGAAATGGCCAGATCTACGGAAATGAAATTATAACAGTGTTCTCTAACATTTGCTACTTGTTATTATAGTTTGTATACTTGTTTATTGTTGTAAATAGTGTTGTGAAATTTGATTAACCTTTGAGTTGAGTGTGGAGGTTCTATATACATATATCATTATTTACTTAATAGGTTGCGACATACTTTGTCTACAGAAAAAGATAATTGGACATGTTTTACAAATTACAGCTGTCATCATAAAATTCAGTACATAAATGTATCTGTGTAGTGTTTTGTATGGAAAAGGAAGGGGGAGGGGAGCAAAAAACAATTTGAAGTCTATTTTTTCTAAATTTTCAGTACTATCTACTTACTATGAGAATTTTTTATGTAAACAAATAGTCTTTTATCAATATTTAATTTTTCAGTAATATTATCAGAATGAAAATATTTTCTTCACTGTTAAGGTATTTCTCGGAAAAATTAAAAGATTCAAGAGTAAGCTCAAATGTATAAAGTTGAAGGTTATTAGAAGCTCCATTCAAAATATAAAATGATTGACCGTCTGTGAGTAAAGATATCGTCAAAATAAAATCAATATAACATTGCGAATATAGGGATTACGATATTTTAAGCGGATTTTTAACGAAAAAATAAATAATTTCATGCGAAGGAAATTTATGAAATTTTGAGATTTGAAGTTAAAATAAAAAATCCCAAGAATTTTCACCTTCTCGTTTATAAGTTCCAACAATAAGTAAAATAATATTAAAATATATTTTAATATTATTATATAAAAATATATTTTGACAAAAAATATCACGAACAAGCTATGACAACGCCGCAAAGTATAGACAATTGGTGCCGTATTTAAAACTCGTACGAGGTGAATATATTATTATTTTAATTTGAAGGATTAACAAAAATAATAAAACCTAATAACAAATTCATATGCAGATAACAGTACACGTTATTAAATCAAAACATTTAATAATATGTAGCTGTCATCGGAAATACACGAGTCGCGCATGCGCAACAGAAAATAAAATCGTTGCCAAATTTTATTTTATACTTACTAACAATAAGGTTATTTTGATTTTAACTACAGTTTTTTTCTCCTTTTGTAACATATAGCGGACCTTGTTTCTCCCCGAGAAATACCTAAACGAACTATACCATTTTGAACGACTTATGCTGTAGATTACAAATATGTTTTCAATTCCTTTAGGATTCTATAGGATCGCAAGAAGAGTGTTTCATATTTGAATTGTGCCACTGTCCTTCAAGAGGTTATGTTTTCAATAAAGGTGGGCTGGTTTTCAAATAATGATAGTTGTAGCAAATTCCGTCAACAGTCAAAATATTTTTTGTAGCTGATTTCTAAAGTAGCGGCAACAAAATTAGATTAAAATAACAACGATACTTCTGCCTCTGGTGGGTTAATTTTACAACTAGATATTAATCCTTTGCATAGATATGGTCTCAGGTTTATTTTTCTATGCACTGAACTCAAAATGAGTATTTTTTTAAATTTCAGCAGACATTCTTCTAGGAGTGCGAAATTATTTACTTAACATTAGTACAAATATGTTAAATGTACTTACTCTGATCCAGTTCTTCAATTGTCAGCAACAATTTCTGCAAGAAGAAAAAAATTGTTATAATTTATGTTTTGAATTTCAAAATTTTGCAAAAAGACCTTTCGAGTAGGGTCTTTTTGCAAAATTTTGAAATTCAAAACATAAGTTCAATTAAGGATTTTATTACTCTTTGAGAAATACTGATAACAAAATATATAGATATATAAAACTATATTTATTAGAAAATTATCAAAAGTTTAGTTGGTAATCAGTTCTAGTCTATCGTACTATGCCCTGCATAAATAAACAGATTAAAACTTTAAACTTTGATTCAGTTCTATTAAACCTAGGAATTTGTACCGCATTAAAATACATGTTCCGTGATCGTGTTCCTAGTAGTCACCAAACAATTTGATCTTATTAAAATATAACTGCTAGCTTTAAGTTTAATTTGGAATACAATAATATGTATATGCAGATATTTGAACATTTAAAATTGAAAAGATGAAAAATTATTGATGAGACAAAAGTTTTATATAAATATTTGAAATATATTTTGATAGAAATGAATGTCGTCCTGAAAATAAACATATACGTTGGTTAGTATTTCTGTTTGTTATTTGTTGATCTGTCTAGCCCAGAGGTGGGAAAATATTTTTAACTGAAGGACGGATTAAATATTAAAACAGTAACATAAAGTAATTTTTCATTGGACTAATGTAAGAAACAAACGAAACAAGTAACAAATGACAATTTTTAACCGACCATTTTCTAGACTAATATAATCTCTTTTCTGGTTTCTATGGGTCTCGAAATATTAATATCCTTCTAAATTGGTCACTTTTATAGACACTTTTCTTATCGCTAACGTTATAAAAAAAATTAAGTTTATATTTTTCATAATATGATAATGTGGTGATGAAAGGGAAATTTTTTTGTGAAATATGTATTATATATTTGAATTATTATTGTACTATCTATGCAATTAAATTGAGTAAATAAAAAAAAAACAAATATTAAAAAATAATGGGTGAACGGTTTCACGTTTTCGAATTTCGACTGTTGCCATTCAAAAGAGTATAAAAAATCATTAAAACTTTGTACTACTTATAGATTTTTTTATATCTAGAGTTATTTGAAATATACGATTATTTTGCACATTTTCATATACAAAATTTTAATTCGATAAGATTTTATCATTTGGAAAGGTTCACTTGTAAGTTCTCAAAAAAAAAAACATTCAAATAAAACTAACATATATTCTTGTGTAATTAAACATGCGTTAGTGCAACAATGTTGTTCGGTCATTAAAGGATTTCCAGAAACGATAGTGTCCCGGTGTCGCTGCGGGCTGTGCGACCACTTGTTGCCGGTATCGCGCGCCTTAACGCTGAACGTGTGTCGGTGTAATGAGGCAAACGGCCGCTCGGAACTAGCGATAGTTGCGGGAATTATTTATTATAAAATAAAATCAAATTCGGTAATGTACTATGGGTATTAGAAATTGTCTGTCACCCTAAAGGTCAGAATCGCTTACAACAGATTCAAAAATATTAAAACAAACATCATCGGTTATCTTTTTTTAGGGTGGAGCTTATATAGTTACATCATTTTAAATAAAAACACAAATATACGTCCATTTCATTAATTAATTGTATATCAAGTTTAACATATTTAAATACTAAAATTCAGATTATCAAATATTTATTGCCACAAAATTTACTTATACAATTTTTAATAGATAACATAATAATTTAATTGCAAAATATATATATTATATATATATAATATATATTATATATATATATATAAGTACTATAAAAAAAAATTACTTCTTTATCTAGAAAATGAGTTTCAAAATATCTGTCTTTGTTTGGTACACGGAGAAATGATGGAGGAGCCTATTAAGTTTATGATAAACGAATTTCAATGACAACTGGACGACCACTTCTGCATGCGATTCTACATATTGGGTGTTTAAAATAGTTAATTGTATCGGAAAGATATCGCTTAGAGATACTCCAATAAATTTTATGACAACGTCGCCATTTTTAGCCAATTATTTATATATTATTTTTAAAAAGAATTAAAAAATAAAATAAAAATTGATGAAAATACGGCTATGAATAGAATTGGCTACTATGGCTATTACAATCATTCAGAAATCGATCCAAATCTGTTACTACGATTATCTTTAGTATAAGCAGTAAATTTTATAGTTATAGTTATTATATTACAAAAGGAATCTTTTCTGTTCTAATATTAATCTGATTTGCAGTTTCATTATATATATTTTTAATAGAATTGACAAAATGTGCTTTGGGTCGCAGGTTGTTAGCCTTCTATATAGATTCTAAAACATGTATAAATTATAAATAAAAACATTTATTTGCAATAAAAAATATTTTCTTTATTTTTTTTTCAAAAATACACAATTAAAACAAACGTTCACACATAAATAATAAACATACACATACACATAAATTTACTCTAAAATTCATAGCGTGTTTTCAAGCACAACCTATTAAATTTGCAAACGGGCGATTGTGCTTAATAGCAATGGATCGCAGCCAAAAATCACACAAAATATTAATGATTCATTGTGAATATCGTTAACGTTCAGAACCGGCTTAATCAACTGCTAGGATGTCAAAATTTGAACTAATTAAATAATATTTATCTATACAGGATGGGGCATTTAAAGTGTTACAGATTTTTATCTCAGAACCATCAAATGTTTGAAACAATGTATATAATTATTAGGTTGTGAAGGGGTAATCGAACAGTAATATTTATTTGTTATTTTATCGTGGCCTTTAAGGAAATTTGAAGGTCAACAACATTTTTCGAAATAGGAACCTATAGTTTTTATGTAATAATCTTATTTTATGTGAAAAAACACGAATTTTTCATTGAAACATTTTTTTGAACAACCTAAACTTTACAAAATATCTAACAAAATAATTTAGAGATTTGAATATTTATGAAATTTTTACTCCGAAACCTTAAAACTTAAGAAAAAAAGAACTGAACACAAAAAATGTTTATTTTTCTATTGTTCTAGAATTTTTAAAAATATTTCTTTAAAATTTATTAGACAAAAATAAACAGTTTTTGTCTCTCGTACTTTTTCTCTAAAGTTGATGATATCTGAGTAAAAAATTCTTAAATGTTCAAATCTCTAAATTATTCGTGTGTTTTTTCACGTAGAATATGATTACTACAAAAAACTATATGTTCGTATTTAAAAAATGATGTCGACCTTCAAATTTTCTTGAAGGCCACGGTAAACAAATAAATAAATATTACTATTCGATTATCCTATCATAACCAAACATTATTTGTTCGAAACATTTTTTTCAAATATGCGATGGTTCTGAGATAAAAATCTGCAACACTTTAAATGCTCCACCCTGTATAAATAATAAAGTAAGTAATTTAGTAATATTTCCTATCCACCCTAAAAATACAATAAAATGAAAATTAAATTTTGTCTTATTTATTACAATTTTATTTATTCGTTTAATATTTTTTTAATTTTTATATTTCTGTTTCTAATCGCTAATAACGATACGAAGTAATCTCGAAATTCACTGGATCGATTAATGTGAAATCTGTACCAATGTGTTCCTTTAAATTTCAGAATGGCTATTGGGTACATAGTACATAATATAATCACGCTATCGCTCAAAACATCTGAACAGTCAGGGTTTTTTAATCTCCGGGTAACACCGATCTCTATCAGTTATTATTTAATACACCATACATATTAAAAAAAATATATATATGCTTTCTAAATAAAGCAAATACACGTATTTGTGAGTAATAAGTGAAAATATAGATCAAATTTTAAAAATTCAATGACCAATATAATTTTTTTACAGGTATAACTAATTAATATAGGACATGGACATTTAACTTAATCAGTTCCAATTTTTATTGATAAATAGTAAAAATTTACAAATTATATTTTTCTCCATTGTCCCACCGAAATTTCGGGAAGAGTTATCGGGATTTTTTTTATCAATATCTATATGAATGTAGCTATCGTTGCGCGTAGCCGTTTTTTTCACAAAATGGTGACGGTTTAATTTTTTTTTCATTTTAAGACTATTTTTTTAATTCAAGTAGTCTTAAATAGTAATTATCTAAATTTCAAAAATCGGCTACGCACAGACTTAGCCATTTTAATTCCGAAAAAAATAATTTTATCGGTTCAGTTATATTTGAGTAATTGCTGGGACAAAGTAAAAAAAGTCGTTACGCGTTTAAAGTTTTCTGACAGCTATAACCGTCTGCGCTACCTGGTCTCATAAAATTGACTGTAATTCAGGAATTTTTGGAATTTTAACTTAATTTTTTTTACATATTTTTAAAATGCAACAAAAAATCTATTTTTTTCTGTTACCATTATCTTCGAACCTTTTTCTATATTCTGTGATAAATAAAAAATATACGAGTACAAGCTAAAAAAAGGTAAAAAGAGTAAAAGCTATAAAAAGGATTCGTGCGAGTTACCGTTATTGAGCGAATTAGATCCTTTTAAAAATCAAATATTCTTATATATTCTGAAAGACGATATCAAGAAGCACATACATGATAAAATTTGAATTAAGTAAAAATAAATACATTGAAAAAATATGTGTAGGTATATACATAAATTCTACGAAGGTATATATCAAAAATATAAATAATCTTACTGGAAATGCCCATTGCCCATAACTCTGCGCTGGTGGCGCTTTATCTCATAAACACAATAGATTTTAGTATTTTAATAATTAAGTGGTGAATAGTGCTAGACAACTGTTCTTCTCAACAGATGTTTATTTATTTATTTTTTATTTTATTTATGAAATAATTACTGAGAACGTCTGCCAGACTTAGAATTTCTGCACCGCGTTGCTTGCAACGGTATTGTATCGTACCAACGTGTTAATTCACTGCTCAGTTGTTTTGAGTGATAGCGTATCCTACAGTACTTCTGAGAATTCAAGGAACAAGTTGATGTAGGTTTCACTTAAATCGGTTCAGTAGTTTTTGAGATTACTTTATATATTATATTATTATTATATTATATAATATAATATAATATTATTATAATTATAATATTATTATATTATATCTTTATACATAAGCATAATTAGATAAATGTTTTATGTCCGGTATTATAAAGGAGCTAACAAATTTGCTAGCTAGCAAACACTTTCAAATGTATCTGACAGTTCTCTTAGAGTTTCATGAAATATTTGATAATTTTCGCGCACGCGTGGTATGTAAACACCAACGGTATTAAAACAGTAGATATTATGAAACTTTTTTTGTACGGTTATCGGTCAGTGTCACTATCTGTGTTACAATAAGTTGAAGTATCACTACTCTAAATTCCATAGCAAATACATAGATACTATCACAAAATTATTATCTCATAAGAGAGTGCTTGCTAAATAACAAATTTTGTTAGCATGTTTATAATTCTGGTAATTATATCTTTCAAGTTATCTGCTTCACAATTATTTCACTGATGTTTTAAAAATCATTTTAATTTTTTTGTAGGGTTATAAAAAAAAATAAAAAAAAAATTGTTTCGCACCTTTATTTGCTAGCTGATATTATTATTTAATCAGTTTGACCCCATGTTAAACAGTATAAAAACGATTAACAGCATGCACATATGGTGATTACCGTGTAACGATTTCACATTTTCCGCCGAAATCGTTCAATATATTTTCTTAATTTTTTTATAATGTTTAACTAATAATTCGTCAAACTATTTCTATTTCCTTTTGTTACTATTTTCTATATAAAATCCCGGCAAGATTGTTGTTTCTTCTGTATCTGAATACAACCATACTATATTTAATGTAATCGATGTACGAACGACCTTGCGCGTCATCGGTAAGCCGGCCGCGACTTGTCCGCTGATAACGCGGTAGCAACTGGGATCGTGGTTTGGCAGTAAGGCGTTTTAGAGAGACGAGAGAGCAGTGAGTAGAAAGACAGGCAACACCCATTCCAGAAGAAGTAATTGAGAGGAGGAATATTAGAGTGAGGAAATTGGAGGTCCTATTCTCATTCACCACGTGGTGGGATTATTGCCTTTCTCAACCTTCGGAGGAAGCTGGACTGGAAGTGGAGGTCCAAACTGGTCCTGACGTAAGGAGTAATTGGGCGAGCCGTGGTCTTCTGCAACAGTTAAGTACTATTTTTGGCCTCTGTTTTGTAACCGCCCGCGCTGTTAAAGATTTACCGAGCGTAGTGCGCGTACGCTAAAATACGTTAAAACGAAAAAAGGGTTAATATTAAATAAAAGTTAAGTTGTGCCGTAAACTCAGTGTCTCACGTCCCCCTCACTTGTGTCCGAGTTTAAGTTAATAATAAGGCATTATATTTAAGATATTTATATTAATTCTATCTTTATAATTATGTATTTTATTTTCATTATTTAATTTAGTCGAATTATACTTTCTGTTATACTATTCCATATATTTATGTATGTCTATTATTCACCTCTATTCAATCCGTATCTTACCACCTTGAATTACAGGTGCGGACTAATATTAAAATATACCTGGGCTTTAGAGGTTCATGGTCTGCCTTAGGGGGGCATAAACCATGTGGCGCCCAAATTAAATTCTATTGTATTGCTAGAGTAACAACTTAAAATTTTTTTTAGCTACCGACCCCCCCCTTCTCCACTGAGCTTGGAGCAAAATATCTGTACCACCTTAAAAAGAATGTTACAGAAATTGACGCCCAACGTGTGGGGCCCGAGAAAATAAAAACTCGAGGAGAAATAAAGTCCCGAGGATATAGAGTCACGAGGATATAAAAGGTCACGAGGAAAATTCTGGAAGGTCAGGAAAAGTTGAAAGTCAGCGTAATCGGGAGTCGTTTTCTCTACCTATTTATTTTTATCAAAATTAAAAATTTATTCAATAAATAAATAATAATAATTTGATTTATGAGCATACTTATTTTGATAAATATAAGTTATATCAAACAGTTAAAGTCAGCTAAAATAAAACTAGTTAAATATAAAGTATGCAGGTTAGTTGTTTTAGAATAAAAATGATAAGTAAACATATCATTGTTGCAATTGTAAAATTGTATTTGAAAGTAATTAAAAACTATAATCAAATATTATTTAACGTAAAATTGTTTGATTCTGAATTCATTTAAGTATCTTTAATTGCATGCTATTCTTGCTAATTATCTTTCATTTTAAAATTAATGCTGACGTCATTAATGATTACACTCGATCTGCGCTCCGACTTGTCGACCATTGATTTATGGATTTATGGTTATTTCAGATAATTTTATGTTTATGCATTTAATTGAATTGTTCTTTAACATTTATTTTAGAGAAATGTTTTGATGGTTAAAATAAATAAGGCTTTCCAGAATCATAATAACGGAATAAGATTTTTAAATGTTGTACCTTTTATATCTGAATTTTCTTTATACCTCCGTATATTTTTCTTATAATTTAGTGTGGATATATGGTATTTTATAACTTGAATTTGTTAAATCAGAAAGTTTATTTATAAAATTTAATTGTATTGAATATAATTTGACTGCATTTGGTATTTATTATATATATATATATATGTATATTGATTAATTTATATTGAATTATTATTGCTATATTTCACATGATATCATTACTGATTGATTATTGTTTAAGTTAAATGTTTTATCGATTGTATAATGATATATATTTAAGGTATCTGTGTTGATCTACATACTTTTGTTGTGTATGTTTAATGTTTATATACTGCACATCTATTGTAATATGTGCACAATTTTCATGATTCTTTTGTTGTTTTTGTGTTTAAAACAAAACTGTCATTATTTATAAGGGTTCTAATTATTATCGGTATATGATTAGTTACTGATTTATTGTGTTTGCTTAATCATTAAAAATTCATGGGCGTGTAATAATAAGTGTACAGTGTAATACGTCGGCACTTTTATTTGCTAATTAAATTCGTGCTTCCGGCACATTTATTATAATAATTCGGACAATGGCGTTCAGAATGGACATAGATCGGTTGGCGCAAGATGAATTAAAATACGAACTTTGTATTCGGGGTTACATGGACATAGGCACATGTGACCAGATGCGCAAATGCCTACGCCAGGTGCTAAAGATGGAACGCGAAGGAAAGTCGATAACCAATCCTACCTATATGTTTAATCTGGACTTAGAAAAAGCCATCTGTGAACAGAAAATCGTGGAAATTGAACAGTTAATAGATAATTTCGCGGGACAAACGAGTGACGGCGCGTTTAAAAAGTTACAGACTAAGTTGGCTCACGTGTTCGATCGAGTAAATAGGTTCGACTTAAATAATGAAGGTGCGGTTGAAGCGCGATCGCGAATATTAAGCAGGATAATGACGGCTAGTGCCGAATTGGAGGAAAAGGCAGGGATCGAGGCTAGTGACAGAGACAACCATCCCGTTCAACAAACTGGGAATATGACAGATATTCCCATAGACTTAACCAGATTGAATGTACACGATGACGAGGTGCGAAATAGCTCATTATTGGATACGAGGGTCGACGACGTGCGGTTTCCTCGATACTCCAATTGGGGTCCGTCTCCCAACGTACGGTCGATTCCCGTCTCCCAATGGAATCTAAAATTCAGTGGCGAATCCAAAGAGATGAGCTTAAATGCTTTCTTGGAGAGAGTCGAAGAGCTTCGTGTTGCCCGCCACGTTGATGAGGCTCAATTATGGGATTCTGCCATAGACCTATTCGAAGGGCAGGCCTTGATCTGGTTTAGGGCGATGCGAAGGCATGTGAACTCCTGGCCGCAACTATGTCTCCAACTACGGGACCAGTTTCAACCACCGGACTACCATGATAAGCTATTCGAAGAGATAAAACGTCGAACGCAAGGTAAAGATGAGCCGATCGGTATATACCTTGCTGTTATGTCCAATCTTTTTGGTCGTCTTGACTTGACACTACCAGAGTCTGCCAAACTACGAATCCTGTTAAAGAATATCTCTCCATGGTTGCAAGATCGACTCAGTCTGGTTGATATCACTTCAATCAACCAATTATCTCAATTGGCGCGCAGGCTGGAAAACAGTCGTCATACAGCTGACTCCTTCGTTCCACCCACCAGCTCAAATGTCAATTCGCTAGAGCCAGATCTCGCATATTCTACCAAGAGATCACAGCGAGCAGCACCAGTTGAAACATCGACGTCGGGGGAGGCAAGAACACCGGGGTCTTCAAATACCTTCTCTTGCTGGAATTGTGGAGGAAAAGGCCACAATTTTCGCTCGTGTCCCTCGCGGAGACGTGACTTTTGCAATGGTTGCGGGACTCCGAACATTGCAAGATACCAATGTCCACGTTGCCGTCCAAAAAACTAATCGCTAGGGGGGGGAGAGGTCACCAACCACCTAAGCGAAACGAATCAGTGACCAACTCTTTGACTTCCACGAAACTAGCATATATCTTCTCACGCCAGAATGAAGATGAAAGACCGTTTCTGGAAGTAAACATCTTAGGAAAAAGAATCTATGGCTTATTGGATTCGGGGGCTTCCCGATCAATCGTGGGTGAAGATGGGTGGAGGTTGCTACGAGAGCTCGGTTTACCCATCCAGAGATCTCAACATGTGTCCTGTACTGTGGCCAATGGACAAGAACTGGAGTGTTTGGGCACAATGGAAGTTCCAATCCAGTTGGAAGGCCGTGTGAGAGTGGTGAAGCTGCTGGTGGTCCCTAGAGTCAGCTACCCTCTCATACTGGGCCTAGACTTCTGGAAGTCGATGGAAATAGTGCCAAACGTCCGGACAGGAAGATGGTTCTTCTCTAACAGTCCGGTGAATGCTATACATGGTCCGAATGACGAAAGCCTCCGATCCAACCTGACAACGGAACAAAAACAGCTGTTACTGGAAGTTACCGCTGGTTACTTTCAGAAGATGCCAAAATTAGGGTGTACTCATCTGGTGGAACATGAGGTTCTCGCACAGGGCATGCCGATTAAACAACGGTATTATCCGGTATCGCCTAACATCCTGCGATACATCAATACTGAAGTAGACACCATGCTAAAGGAAGGCATAATCGAACCTTCTACTAGTGCCTGGTCCTCACCAATAATACTTGCTAAAAAGAAAGATGGTACGTACAGGTTCTGCGTCGACTACCGAAAGGTCAATCAAGTGACGAAGAGGGATGCCTACCCCCTCCCCTACATATCTGCCATATTAGATCGACTGAGGGACGCCAGATACCTATCGTCTCTTGACCTCAAGTCAGCCTACTGGCAGATCCCAGTGGCGAAGGACAGTCGAGATAAGACGGCATTTACGGTTCCAGGGAGAGGCCTATTCCAATTCCGTCGTATGCCGTTTGGCCTTCACAATTCCCCGGCTACTTGGCAGCGTTTGATCGACCGTGTTCTAGGACCGGAGTTAGAACCATTCGTGTTCGTCTATTTGGACGATATCATTATAAGTACGCAAACGTTCGAACAACATCTAGACGTCCTACGAAGAGTCTTCTCCAGGTTATTGGAAGCGAACCTGTCACTTAGCGCGGAGAAATGTCAGTTCTGTAGGCCAGAACTTAAGTACTTGGGCTACGTAGTCGACCAGAACGGCCTGCATGTCGATCCGGACAAGGTGTCTGCTATAGTCAATATTCTACCTCCTAAGAATGTACCAGAAGTACGTCGCATCATTGGAATGGCAAGCTGGTACCGACGATTCATACCGAATTTCTCTACAACCATCGCACCACTGACCGAGTTGCTGAAGAAAACCAAAAGGTGGTCCTGGACAGGAACCTGTGATAAGGCGTTGGGAGATCTTAAGAATGCATTGATCTCGGCACCGATTCTGTCTTGTCCAGATTTTGACCTTCCGTTTGTGGTCCAGACTGATGCGAGCGACTATGGGCTTGGTGCCGTGCTTTCACAACAGTTCCCCGATGGAGAGCACGTCATCGGATACGCGAGTCGTACCCTTAATAAGGCGGAGAGGAACTACTCGACAACAGAGAAGGAGTGTCTGGCTGTCATCTGGTCAATAGAAAAGTTTCGCCCCTACTTGGAAGGATCTAAGTTCACCGTCATTACCGACCATCACTCTTTGGTATGGCTGAGTAATTTAAAAGATCCAGCAGGGAGATTGGCCAGATGGGCGATCAGACTCCAACAGTACGATTTCTCCGTTCTACATCGTAAAGGCAAGGATCACGTAGTGCCTGATGCCTTATCGAGGTCTGTACCAGTAGATGTCGTCGAGATTCCGCCTGACACAGCGGATAAGTGGTACACTCGGGTACACTTAAAAACACAAGAACTTCCGAGGAAAATGGCAAATTGGCGCATTGATGGCACCGATTTGTACAAGAAAATGCGCAGCTCAGCAACAACCGGAGATAGCGGTTGGCGGAAAGTTCTCCCAAAAGAATGTCGTGCCGAGGCCTTATTTGAAGGTCACGATGAACCGACATCCGGTCATATGGGGGCCAATAAGACATACCACCGTCTGGCTCAACTATATTATTGGCCGAAAATGCGGGCCGACGTAAAACGATACGTAAGGAATTGTCAGGTGTGTGCGGAACAAAAACCCGCACAAACAAGACCTGCAGGATTGATGGGCCGGCGCCCGAACATCTCTCAACCATGGCAGCTCCTCAGCGTAGACTTAATCGGTCCACTACCGCGCTCAAGTCAAGGACACTGTTATATTTTAGTAGTCGCGGATTACTTCAGCAAATTCTCACTACTCTTTCCCCTTCGGACGGCCAAGACACCGCCGATCATAAAGAAACTGGAGGATGAAGTATTCTTACTCTTCGGTGCTCCACAATATCTCATCTGTGACAATGGCGTACAATTTAAGAGCATCGAGTTTAAGAGAACACTCCAAAAGTATGGCGTCCAGGTACTTTATACGGCTCACTATCATCCTCAGGCCAATCCGGTAGAACGTGTCAACCGGGTCATCAAAACGATGATACGTTCGTACCTGAAGGATAACCATAAGAAGTGGGACGAGAATTTGGCGAAGTTCGGCTGTGCTCTAAGGACTGCTAGACACGATGTAATAGAGGCTACACCCTATTTCGTTAACTTTGGGCGGCAGCACATTCTTAACGGCACATTGTTCGGAAGGCAGGAAGTTCGGCCTGATCTCGAGATTGAGAGAGGAGATGATCCTACGGGGAAAACGGAACTCTTTAGAACAATTTGGACGAACGTAAAAGAACAACTTCAAAAAGCACATGAACGCAACGAGAGAACATACAACCTACGGCAACGACCAGTAGATTATACGGTTGGACAATTGGTCATGAAGAGAAATTACGTTCTCTCCGATGCTGCACGTCACTTTGCGGCGGGTTTGGCACCCAAGTTTGTCGGTCCTTTCAGGATTTGTCGTAGAGCTTCCGACCTAGCATTCGAACTGGAAGACGACGAGGGAAACAGCAAGGGTGTTTGGCACGTAGTTGATCTGAAGCCAAATTTCTGACAGAAATTCGCTCGGGAGAAAGAAGGGGGTGTAACGATTTCACATTTTCCGCCGAAATCGTTCAATATATTTTCTTAATTTTTTTATAATGTTTAACTAATAATTCGTCAAACTATTTCTATTTCCTTTTGTTACTATTTTCTATATAAAATCCCGGCAAGATTGTTGTTTCTTCTGTATCTGAATACAACCATACTATATTTAATGTAATCGATGTACGAACGACCTTGCGCGTCATCGGTAAGCCGGCCGCGACTTGTCCGCTGATAACGCGGTAGCAACTGGGATCGTGGTTTGGCAGTAAGGCGTTTTAGAGAGACGAGAGAGCAGTGAGTAGAAAGACAGGCGACACCCATTCCAGAAGAAGTAATTGAGAGGAGGAATATTAGAGTGAGGAAATTGGAGGTCCTATTCTCATTCACCACGTGGTGGGATTATTGCCTTTCTCAACCTTCGGAGGAAGCTGGACTGGAAGTGGAGGTCCAAACTGGTCCTGACGTAAGGAGTAATTGGGCGAGCCGTGGTCTTCTGCAACAGTTAAGTACTATTTTTGGCCTCTGTTTTGTAACCGCCCGCGCTGTTAAAGATTTACCGAGCGTAGTGCGCGTACGCTAAAATACGTTAAAACGAAAAAAGGGTTAATATTAAATAAAAGTTAAGTTGTGCCGTAAACTCAGTGTCTCACGTCCCCCTCACTTGTGTCCGAGTTTAAGTTAATAATAAGGCATTATATTTAAGATATTTATATTAATTCTATCTTTATAATTATGTATTTTATTTTCATTATTTAATTTAGTCGAATTATACTTTCTGTTATACTATTCCATATATTTATGTATGTCTATTATTCACCTCTATTCAATCCGTATCTTACCACCTTGAATTACAGGTGCGGACTAATATTAAAATATACCTGGGCTTTAGAGGTTCATGGTCTGCCTTAGGGGGGCATAAACCATGTGGCGCCCAAATTAAATTCTATTGTATTGCTAGAGTAACAACTTAAAATTTTTTTTAGCTACCGACCCCCCCCTTCTCCACTGAGCTTGGAGCAAAATATCTGTACCACCTTAAAAAGAATGTTACAACCGTTTCTGTATCCACGTGGTAGTTAATGTAATCTATATAGAATCTATACAATTCAACTCTCTCAGAGGAATATTCTCCAGAGAGTCGTTTTTTGAGTCACTACATAATTAAATAGAAGCGCTATAGTTTACTTGGTGCAAGAACAAAAACTCAAGCGTCGCGCCGCATACTATTCTCAAATTGAATTCATACAAGCTAATGGCTTTATTAAACAAAATCTAAAGCTATTGAGGACTAAAAAACACTTGACATGAAATACTGATTTTCAGTTGATCTGCATCGATAGACATATTTAAAAAAAAGACACAAAAAGTTCAGTTTAACGCAGACCAATATAAAAATATTAGATAGTGAAGAGACGTAACTATAATATGATACCTAATTAAGAGTTTTAGATAGAATATATAGAAATTCATAGAAAATTTAATGCTCTACAAAAAATATTATATAAAATTTTCACGTAACATGTATCGTTCTTGAGATGTCTTGAAAAAATAAATATTTTGGGGTGTCACACCTCCCCCTTACACACGATTTTGATGATTTTTAAATGGGACCGTCCTCAAGCCAGATCAAACCATCCGACCAAGTTTCAATAATATTGGTTCAGTGGTTCATGAGTTATGCGTGTGACAAGGATTCTGGAGACAGACGGACGGACATATAAGAGACAGATACGAAACGAAAAGTGTTTGCCTTGACGTGAAACGGATAAATCAATTTAAAATTTTGAATTCGGATAACATTTTTTTTGTCCCTATCTGAAACGATCACAAAGCTTCTCGTATCTTCGATATTGCGAGGAAGCAAAAATTACCCACTACGTCTCATAGGAACCGAGATATTTACGATTTTGTATAATAATCAATAAATAACGAAAAAGAAAAAATGTCAATTTTTTTCCCCGTCACAGATAATAATAGTTGTAATTTGTCTCATTTGATCCGAGGAGAAAAACAAGCATGTGTTCAACCATAGTAAATTAAAAAAAATAACCAACAAAATATATCTGTATGGTTTCAAGTATGTAAAATATTAATAAATAATGATTTTATTTGTTCACAAAAATACTTCAAATTCTAATTTTGTTATATATTATAAAGAAAAGATTTAAAAGTTAAAATGAGTAGTAAAGTCACATAAATAGAACAATATTTTAAAGAAAAGAGTTGAAACTAACCTCAGTCATTCTGAAACACCCGATACTAAAATAAAAATAATTTGTTCATATGTGGTCGCGGGCTGCCGGTTGGCAGCCCTGAGTTAGATAATAATTAAATAGGACCACTGTGGGCTGCGCCGGTTTTGCTAGTTGTATATTATGTCCTTACCCATAAACATTAATGACGTGAATTATGCGTATTGTTCAAGTACTCCGATATCGGAATTACACCAATCCTTCTACAACAGCTGCCGCCGTTAGGTGAATTGCACATTCGCGATTTGTTTTCGTATAATGTTCATGTATTGTGGTTGTTATGACCTATAATTTCAAATGGTACAAAATTCATTTCCGCTATCGTGTTTCTAAATGAATCTTGAAAATTATTACAGTAATTCGGTGACAGTAATTTCATTTGTGGCGGAGTGGCTCGAATATGGAAATAGAGAAGTATATATTTAGAATTTTGTTTATGAATCAAATCATTATTGTGTATAAATAGCGTTTTCTATTATTCTTGGTAAATTTTAATGAGGACAAACGTTTGGAATGTGGTCGTATTATAATGTATTTTATTAGGTTTCCGCCATGTCCATCCTCAAAAATTTTAAGCCGATTAAGATGAAATTTGGTATACGGATGAAGACTGATAACACAAAAACAGAAATGATAAGATTTTTGAAAAACATTTTTTTTGGTCCCCCTTTCCATAGACTGAAAAGTGAACTCACATTTTTTTTTCATATACCCCATTGTGTGGGGTGTCATTATTTAGGACTCCTAAAATGCAATAAAAAATGTTATATGACATTTTGATTTTAACCCTTCAGTCACGATATATTTGCGTTCAAAGTCGTGATAAAAGCGTCCCCCCACCCTAATTTCTAAACTATCAATTTAAAAAATCTGAAAAAATTAAAGAATGTAGGTTTTAATTAGTACTTCCACTGAAAATTATAACGAACACTGTCAAAATTATTTTGGACTCCCCTCCCATAGAGTGAATAGTGAACTCACATTTTTTTTTACTTATCCCATTGAGTGGGATGTCATTAGATAGGTCCCCTAAAATGCAACAAAAAATGTTAAATGATCTTTTGATTTTAACCCTTCAGTCACGATATATTTGCATTTAAATGTCATTATCAGAGCGTCCCCCCCTCACCCCCTTCATTTCTAAACTATTGATTCAAAAAATCAGAATGTAGCTTTTAATTTGTACTTCCACTGAAAATTATAACGAACACTGTCAAAATTATTTTGGACCTCCCTCCCGTAGACTGAAAAGTGAACTCACATATTTTTTTTACTTACGCCATTCAGAGGGGTATCTTTAGATAGGTCTCCTAAAATGCAACAAAAAATGTTATATGACTATTTGATTTTAACCCTTCAGTCACTATATATTTGCATTTAAATGTCGTTATCAGAGCGTCCCCTCCCCCCTACTTTCTAAACTATCGATGCAAAAAATCTAAAAAAAATCCAGAATGTAGCTTTTAGTTAGTACTTTCAATGAAAATTATAACGAACTCTGTAGCTAAAATATTTTATAAACAAAATTGAAATAACTCTTGTTTATAAATCGTAATGACTATGGAAACCTATCATGTGCGTGCCCAACACGCACTTGACCGCTTTATTTTATAAAATATCTTCTGATATCCATGTACAATTTCAACTTTTATAGTAAACTATTGATTTGTTTAAGATGCGAATACAGTATAAGATTTTATTTTTATTATATTTATTTTTCCAGTTGTTATTAATTATTCTTCAAATATGTATATGGATGTGCGGTCTCACAGACGAGCTCAATATATGATATGGTAGTTGATTCTAAAAACAGGAAGATGTCACTTGTGTCCACCTAAACTTAAAATAAAAATCTTATAACTGTATCAGCTACACATAATTCGGTCAAGACATACACGGGTGTATGCCATAAGGGTTCCGAAATACGTACTACGTGGACTGTTTGGAGCCACAGGTGCATTTTTGAGCTAGAAAAAAATATAAAAATAGGGTCATATTCTACTAATTGAGATCTAAATTTACATGCCTAAATATGAAAATAAAAAATAAAAATTCTATAACGCCCCTAACTATATTCCACAATTTAAAATGCTATTGTTGACATTAGTATTTGTCGTTGGTAGTCCCACCGAAACCTCGTTACCAATTTTTTAATACATTTTGAATGCCACATGCCTTGGTATAAAAAAAATTGTTTTGCTTTAGCCTCTTCGCACCCCTATGAAAAATGTTTTTTTCAGAAAATGTGTACATATCTAACTAGAGGGTATCATTTTACATGTTCAGTAAAAATTTCAAGTTTCTAGTTTATATAGTTTACGAGATATTTTGCTTTAACTGAAACGGACGGACGGACGGATGACAAAGTGAGATTAATAGGGTTTCTTTGGAACCCTAAAAAGTGGTTTGTTTTCAATGTTGCTAACAGATATATAAGAACTTCAAATTATTTGATCATTTATGTATCTTTTTTTTTCTCATTCTTAATTGCGTAATTCTAAAGAATTGTAGTAACCGTATATAAATAAATAGCATTTAAGAAATTCTAAAAAATATATGAATTTACCTCTAAAAATGGCAGGACTAGATATCCTCACTCTGTGTAGCCTTTCTTATAAGAAACGAATTCTTATAAAATCGTAGTGATTTTTTAAAGATAAAATGTAAAAATAATTTTCCTATGCATATATTATAACACATACATAGGTACCAACAAAAACATGTTTTATTTTTCCTCATACATTTAAGATAAAATCTTCAACAAGCAGTAACAAAAAACACACAATACTATTTTGCTTACATTTATTTCACAATATCTTTTTTCCCTTTATTAAATGTTAATGTATGTACAAATGTTAATAACCACGCTCATTAGCATAGATAAAGTATAGAGACATACAATTGTACGTGTTTCAACTATATTTGCATGGTTCATTGTGTATTTACACAAGATACGTTGCATGCTGCAATGAGTTCAATAAAATCATAAATTCATTAAAAAATATTTACTTTTTGGATTTGTTTATTCATTTGAATGTATTTTGCTAATTGCTTATTTTTGTTGATTTTATTTAGTTTCGTGTACAATTGTAATATTTTTGTTACTTGCAATACAAAATATGTACTATAAAAATATTTAAATGCAATACGCAATTAGATAGGTACCTACTAGCTTTATTTTTAATCATTTTGTAAAAAAAAATTATTGAAAAAAAGTAATTTGACATTTGGTTGGTTAATTAGATACATCGTGTTATAAAATCAGGAAAAGATTATATTTTTATATTCTTTTTTCTAACAAACCGAAAAGAGTTTTTTTGCAGAATTTGTTTTTGTTAAATTATAATTAAAATAATTTTTTTATACTGTTATATTTTAAACATTATTTTGGATGAAACTGCATTCATAACTCAAAAATGATATTTAAGTTGGTCGATACAATAGTGTATAGCTGAAATATCTATGTAAATAATTTCAAAGATTTGTATTTTAAAATATGTTTATTTTATGAATTTACGAATATTTTTTCATTTCAATGAAATGATATCTTCTCGAATCTCCACACCTAACATCTAGTATTATTTAAGTTGCAAACAGTTCTGACATATATACATTTTGCATTAAAATAACTTTCTTTCAAAATTTCGAAAAAAGTATCCAGGAAGTTAAATTTCAATATTGTTTGTATGTATCATATTATTATTATATTTTGATATAATAAATTTTCGACAGGGAATTTCTGAATAAAGCAGATTGCTGTTTAAACGTCTGTTACGCTTAAGTTCTGATAACTGTTTAAATTAGAAATGCCAATCTCGCGTTCTCTGTGACGTATTTCAAAAAGTAATAAACAAAGAACACAGTGTATATATACAAAGTTGACTGAATTTTAAGGGTTTTAATTGTATGTATATTCAAGAAATTTTAATTTGGGTATAAATATCTTTATTTTCAATTTAAAGTAACTAGATATTTGTACGAAATATTTTTAAAAATAGTTACTGAACTTTTTTTAGATGAACGAATATAGGCAATATTTATTATTATAATTGATTCCCATTTTTGGATTTGACATGCAAACTACTAAACCGATATTTATGGGACTTGTACTGCTAAAAATTGTAAGACTCTTGATTATTTAGCTTAATGATATATTGTAATATTTAGGGTAGGCCCGTATCATGGAAATATTTTAATAAATATTTTCCAAAAATATATATAAATAAAAATCACGGGTAGTTGTGATACTTATGCAATATTAACAAATAATATTTAATAATTATGTTAGGCACATATTAAGAAAAAATTACAATTTTATATTTTTTAATAAAAAACTTATTAAAATTAAAAGAAGAAAAATTCTAGTAAAATATATTTACCTATATATTATATGTACCTATATTGAATTTATACAATAAAAGGTCCATCAATGTAATAATTAATTTGTTACAAAAATACAATCTAAAAATACCATACAAACAGTAAACCAATCACAATAAACTAATTATCATGTCTTCCATAAATTTTAGATCACTGTAAAATACGTCGCGAATTCTGTCAATAAACAAAGAATGTATGAAAACATACAAGCTTTCTTGAATGTTTTAGCAAAAAAATAAACAGCAACGGTAAAATAAACACAGAGGCAATAAACATCACCATGTTGTGAATGTCCAGCACCGTGATGTGATATATGTATGTATTATATGTTGAGTTTCATATACGTTAGAAGGCAGGTGATGAGAAAATACACAAAGTTGACCTCTTATATATGTATGTCAGCTTTATACCGGTTGTTTTTTTAAAGACTTTCCAGCGGATTATTTCCAATATAACGAATTTTCAGAGAAAATGTTTCAGACAAAAGTTTCATGGTTTTGAGGGGGCTAAATATTGACAATATGGGTTGACCTTGAAAAGGTCACCTTAAGGAGTTTCAGGTTCAACTTTTCTTTTTTAATCTAAATCTAAAAATAAGCAACTTTTACTTTAAACATTTTTTCTGAAAATGTCTATTTTTTATGATATGGACATTTCTGGATATTCAATAATTTTTTACTCGAAAACTATACATGTTTTAGAAAAATCTCAAGAGGAGAAAAGTACTTAGATTTAAGCAAAGATTCTCAGAGAATTTTTTATTCAAATTTATGCAAGTTTTTAGTAAAGTAATTTTTTTGAAATTTGAAGAAGAAAATTAAAAACAAATAAAATAAAAATCTCTGAGAATCATTGCCTAAATCTAAGCACTTTACCTCTTATGATTATTTTTGAAAATTAATAATTTTCGAGTAAACAATTATTGAAAATCCTAAAATTTCTCTTTGTTTTGCTCCATATCATAAAAATGGACATTTTCAGAAAAATGTTTCAGGCAAAAATTGCTTATTTTTCCTCGTAAATTACGAATCTGTAACAAAAAATATAGGATTAGATTAAAAAAGAAAAGTTGAACCTGAAAACCCGTTAAGGTGACCTTTTCAAGGTCAACCCATATTGGCAATATTTAGCCCCCTCAAAACCATGAAACTTTTGTCTGAAACATTTTTTCTGAAAATTCATTATATTGGAAATAATATACTGGAAAGTCTTTAAAAAAAAAACACCCGGTATATAACAAGTATACCATATTTATTATCTTATTTTATAATTCGGTTAAGCGGGTTAAAACATACATGGGTGTTTGCCATAAGGGTTTAAATTTTTTGAGCCACTAGTTACCAAGTTAGAGGAGGAGCAAAATAAAATACTGCTGGAGTCCCCAGCAGGGGTCTCCATTTTTGAGTTAAATAAATAAAAATAGGGTCGAATTATACTGATTGAGATCTACTTTTGGACACCCCACACGTTTTTGTTTTAAAGCCTCATGCAGGCACCATTTTTGATTTAGAAAAAAAAAGAATGAGAGTAAAATTTCGCCAGTTTGGTTATACATTTTGGCATCCTTAGTATAATTTTTTTTACTTAGCTTTAGCAAATTTTCAACAAATTACATCTTTTACTAAAAAGCATCATTTTACATGTTTACTACATGTTTCTTTTGACTGAAAAGGACGGACGGACGGACTAATAGGGTTAATAGGGTTTCGAATAAACCCTAAAAATGTTAATAAAGAAGAAATAAATTTGAATTTTTATTGAATTAATAGGTAGATATGTACTATACAATTCTTTGGATAAAAAGCTAAGAAAAAATATATCTATAAAATTTATATCTATAAAAGCAAAAATAAGAATATTAATAGTTGATTGTAGTGTTAAATAAAAAAATATATATCTCACAAAATCACCAAATTACCGCCCCTTTTGACAGGTATACCCTATGTAGTATAAAATATTAATTGAGGCTTATATGCATACATGTAAAACCCATTATGACCTCAACTCTTGATGTCTATTGGCGTTAATGAAGTGAATGGTACTAAATCGATATTTGTCGGCAATTTAAATTAGGATATTGACATCGATGGTTTTGAATCTAATTACTTTAGTGCGCTAATATGTTTATCTGTGGTGTATGCTTATGTACGCCTATTTACCTAACCAAATACAGTGGTTGCAATCGTGTTTTGTTACAAATATACCTAAATGATTTTGGTTATAATAGTCCGGATATTAAGAGCGATATTTTGACTCTCTCTCTCTCTCTCTGCACTTTTTGATAGAAGCATGAAAATTGGTAGTTGTACATTTAACTTTTATCTATAAAACTAGAAATGGCGACATTTCAAAAACCCGCGTGGTTCCCCTTTTAGGGGCAAACATATCTCCTCGGATTTAGTTTTTCTTATTTATCTCGCAAATGGTTATCCGGACGACACAAATGGAAGACACCTAAAATAATGATTATTAGATTCTAAATAAAAGTTGTAATTATAAATTTTACGATTAGTCACCATTGCCGTTTAAATGGGGGTTAAAATTACGAGAAATTTTGTGCGCGCGGTAAAAGTTGCGTTCATACTCAAATATCTCGTAAACGGGTTTTCTCGTGAGAAAAATTAATGGGTTAAATATTTTTATTTACGTAATAGATTTTAAACATTTTTACTATGGATGTATCTGCAGTCCAGGGGTCCCTAACCTTTTTGTACCTAAGAGCTATTTATTTTTTTAAGATGCCGCGATTTTGATACGGGCACTCGTGATCTCTCACGCTTAAACTAAAAAAGTTAAACATATGTCCACGCCGACTTTTTAATAAGAAATTTTGGGATCTGCAATAGAGGTTCTAAGACATTTTTTCGTTTATTGCTTACTTTTTTCTACGTATGTCGTGACAGGTAAAAAATGAAATTCTTCAAGCATCCAGCTTAGATAGTAAGTATAAGTATATGCGTAGTAATAGGTATATTATATATATAGAAAGTTGGAAAACTGAAGTAAGTCAGTATCTAGTTAGTTTCTTTTATGTGAAAATATTGAAATAGATTTTATAAAATGTTAAATAGTGAATAAGAATTATTATTTTTTTGCAGTTTTGAGGACATATTTTATTCATGCTAGATAAACCAACACAAACAATCTCAGGCATTTATCTATGATTTACATTTAGATAATAATATCATCAATTCACGGCGAGAAAAAAACTTCAACAGCCAGCCAAACACGATATAATATATTATCATCCTACGTAGTCATATATTATACATCAACCTACGCTAACATTTTATTTCAAACAAGAACACCCATTTCTTATATCGCAGAAAACTGTTCATTCATAAATTTGATGGAAACACAAAGTTAAAAGGAAGGAGCTATCTATAGAAGGGCACTTCTAGCAGCAGCATATTGGGCCGGTCTGTCGAACTTGAAATTTGTGAGAACATACATACATGCTGCGGGGTTATCCAAAATACTTATAATCCGTCTTTATAGTTTCAGTTAGGATAGATTTTAGAACATCATTGTTTTTATTACGTATAATTTCCACAAGTCATTGGCATATCATTCAGATTATAAAATAAATATAAATTGTTTTGAATTATAAAATTAATTAATAATAAATGTTTTATATTGTCTTTAAAAGTATTTAAGTGATAACTGATCATCTATCATACATATTAAATTCAATTGTAATTTAAAGCATATTTGCATATTATAAATTTTCAACTGACGCCTCTGAGATAATATGCATGGAAATGACGATAGTGACATTTAAGAAAAGATGGCCGCCGTAAAATTTTGGTAACAGTTTCATATACAGATTAACATTAGTTGTTACTAATCTAGTTAGTTGTATCTTAATCTAAAGGCCTCTATATACCACCCAATCTGCAGGGCCGATTTGTCGGGAGGTAGAGTTGGGGTACTGTAGATTGGGACGTGTATAGGCAAATCGGGCCGACTTTTCGCGGAAGAATCGGCCCGATTTGCCTATACACGACCCAATCTGCAGTATCCACACTCTACCTCCCGACAAATCGGCCCTGCAGATTGGGGGTATATAGAGGCCTTAAGAGCTAATCTGACAATTTGAATTTTATTGCATTTGTTTCCAAGGCAATATGAATTATATTAGTAAATATATCAGTGAAAATTGTGTTATTGTGAATCTGTCTGGTGTTTTGCCCAATCAGGAGTACGTATTATGCTTCTTATGTTAGCTACCGTTGCAATCTTAAATGAAACAGACTATATCTCCTTATTATTTATATTTGATACCTGAAATTAATAGGGTCGATCCGGTCTCGCTCCAATCAAATATAAATATACAATATAATAAACAATGAAATCATTCATGTTATAGGTATCGTGCCGATCTCGGTCCAATCACGCTCCGATATAGTATTACTATACTGAACATTTGACTGGGGCGAGACCGGACCGAGAACGGCACGATAGTCTGGATCGACCCTTGAAGGGAATTCTATTTAAAGTAATTGTTTTGGTTTACGAATAGTTGTAACAGCAAGATGAAATTTATATAGAGCTTTATTTTTTTTAAATAAAATAAAAATTTAAGTTATATTGTACCTATGTTAGTTTGGTGGTAGTATTTTCGTTTTGTTACGCTGCAATCTTAAAAGAAACAGATTATAAAACTTAATTTGTTTATAACTTCAAATTACTTTATTAGTTATGCTCAAACATAATCTATATAATCTTGAAACCCTCGTATATTTTATATGTCAGCAACATTATGATCATTTAATTTAGCGTGAACATTGAATAGAAAGGTCGGATTTCGTGGATTTGTTCAAGAGAATATATTCGCATATTTTACACTATTAAAACATATTATACTAAACCTGTGAGCAAGGGGGTACTCAAAGAAAAGATTCACTTTCATCAAAATATAAAAAGTAAAAAATGATCGGGATATAGAAACTTCAAAGTTATTTATTTATTGTTACAGGATATGATTTTTCTTTTGAAAGACAAGGTTCTTTGTGGTTGATTGAAGTGATATAAATATGTATGTATATTTGATGTTGTTCCTTTTGTCTTGTCAATGTAATTGTAATTATATTTTAAGGAATCAAAAAAGAAATATAAAATAAAAATTTCAATGTTTTGAAAAAATAAAGCACGCATTAATATAAATATATACCTATATTTTTAGACATTTCATATGTACATAAATTGATTTTATTTTTATAGCAACCAGCAGTCACCACGTGAAGCATGCAAATTAATAAAAAAAGTTTTAAATCGGAAAAAGAAAAACCTAGAACTCTCAAAAGGTTTAAGTTTAAGTCAAACCCTTTTGAAAGATCTCTATTTTAGGGCACATAATGAGGGAAATATAGGTGTCACAGCATTTTTTATATTTTCTTTTATATATATAAAAGATAATATTCAGATGAAAAACTATTCATTACATTTGAAGATGAACTATCAAGAAACACATAATAGCATTTGAAATATTATACCTTTACAGAAAAAATAAATTATAAACTATTATTATAACAAATATTACAATGGATAACATTTAAATAGTTAAGAACCTGTAGCGCCTTAGGGCCAAAATCCCACCTTATGGACCCTCATCCTTTATTTACAAATCATTGAAACAACGATCATTTAGTATTGCCAATTTAATTCCAAAACACAGTAATGTACGCATTTCAATATCTACAAGTTTGCCTCAATCACATATAATTAATGAAAACCAATACATATCAATGTTGATTTCATAGATAGATAAATTATTTAGATAGACAAGTTTAATAAGTTATAACCTGCACTTGTACTAGTGTGCACTGTGCAGCTTTGACAAGAGAATTAGTTGGGTTTAAATTGTAGGAAAACACAAGTCTCCAGTGTCCGACTCACTCAAAGGATTAGCTGTGATCCGCGGGACTTACCGCTTGTTACTAGATACTCCATTCGCGTCTTTATCTCAATCTTACATGGCCTTTTTAATCCCTGTCCCGTGTGCCATAAAGTACGTGTCTTTTTATTTATTCAGCAAACATGTGTATATTTATATACAGGTCTCTAGTGGGTTATTCGTTCAGAAAGGTTGGATAGAGTTGTTTTATTTGATGTACCTGTTTGTAGTTTTGTAAGATGTAAAATTTTATTTTGCTACATTTTATGATTTTTGGTTTATTTAATAAAATCATTATTCTGTATAACATATTTTATATTAAGGTGTTGCTTCTTATTTAAACTAATATTAGATATAAAAGAGCGGGTGTTCAGTAGATGAAACTGTTAGATAGATGCTGCTATAATGGTTTTAAAATGAACTAAAATATAAAATGCAAAAGTATTTTGTAATAAATTTATTTATTAGTAGAGAGAGCTAATATGCATTTTCTTGCAAGTAAATTAAATTTTTATGTTTTATATTGTTGTCCATAACAGTGGGGTTTTACATTTGGTTTACTATGTATTTAGCAAGTTTAAACATATAAATTCAATAAACATTTTAGGTTAGGGTTTATATTTTGCGAGGTTGAGTGAATCGGGGTACAATGAAACATGTTTCATATTCATACAGGAATAAGAAACTTTACAAAATGAGTTCGATTTTGTAATTATTAATAATAATAACAAAGAAGATCTTTATTTCGAAACCTATTCAATATTGTAATATGAAAAATAATTTTATCCAAGTATAAGCCAAATTACAACATTTATTCTACTGTGACACATTGCATATTCCACTATAGGGTCAATCCATATGAAATGGTCCAAAATTAAATTAAATGGTTGCTTGGCCATTCTAAAAAAAATTGATTTTTTGTGTGTAATTACCCTAACATGTTGGTAGTTCGAAACGACCATTATTTTAATTTTATTGTTTTTTGTTTTCGCGTGACGGCCATATTTGTTCTACAGGTCGCAGCATTTTTTGTACTTTAAAGGGTTTGCGGAAACTAAAATATCTCAGCTTCTATCAAACCTTTCAACATCGAAGTAAAAGCAAATTATTCAGAATAAAACGGGCTACAAGATTACTTTTAGACATTTTCACCTAAATGTTATCCTAAAGGGTGAAATTTCAGCCTTAATTCTTAGTTCTATTTTTGAAAAAATCCCATTTTCAAGGGGATGTTTTTGCAAGAAGGGGAAAAGTTAACAAGTCAAATTATTTTTTACAAATAGGTGGGTACTAATTGTATTCACACACCAAAGTTCAACTCTGAGACTTGCTCCCCTTTATTTCAAAAAATTCTCAAAATTTGAAAATTTGAGAAAATGGCACTTTTCAATGCTAAATAACTCTGGTGGGGGACCAGATAAAAATCTGAAATTTTAACCCATAATAGTACTACATAATGGTATTACGTACCAAAATTTTTGAGATTGAGATTTAACTACAGGCAGCGGTATTGCAACCACAATATTCAATAGGAGTTTATTTATTAATACAGAGTGTCAACATTAATATAATATCTATTACTATCTTTTTTCTTCTTGGAAATAGAAGAATGCTTGAATGAAGAAAAAAATTGTATTTTTTCTGAATGTTTTTAAAATCTAATTTTTTATTTTCTGTCACTTCCGGTTGAACCGGAAATGATGTCAACTTTTGTTTTTCAAAGGTGACACCCTATATATATTTTATTTTTAGATAGAAAATTAGGTCAGCTTTAAAAATTTATAACACATATAATAACTTAAAGTAACTCATAACAAAGATATAACATGTTTTAATTATTATTGAAACAAAATCACAACATGTAAACGCTCATTGAAACATGCATTTTTGTGGTTGCAATACCACTGCTTGTAGTCAAATCTCAATCTCAAAATTTTTGGTACATAATACCATTATGTAGTACTATTATGGGCTAAAATTTCAAATTTTTATCTGGTCCCCCACCAGAGTTATTTAGCTTTTAAAAGTGCCATTTTCTCGAATTTTCAAATTTTGAGAATTTTTTAAAATAAAGGGAGGCAAGTCTCAGAGTTGAACCTTGATGTGTGAATACAACTAGTGCCCACCTATTTGTAAAAAATAATTTGACTTGTTAACTTTTTCCCTTCTTGCAAAAACATCCCCTTGAAAATGGGATTTTTTCAAAAATAGAACTAAGAATTAAGGCTGAAATTTCACCCTTTAGGATAACATTTAGGTGAAAATGTCTAAAAGTAATCTTGTAGCCCGTTTTATTCTAAATAATTTGCTTTTACTCCGATGTTGAAAGGTTTGATAGAAGCTGAGATATTTTAGTTTCCGCAAACCCTTTAAAGTACAAAAAATGCTGCGACCTGTAGAACAAATAAGGCCGTCACGCGAAAACAAAAAACAATAAAATTAAAATAATGGTCGTTTCGAACTGCCAACATGTTAGGGTAATTACACACAAAAAATCAATTTTTTTTAGAATGATCGAGCAACCAGTGCTGGACCAGTTCATATGGATTGACCCTATAGTGACTAAGAATATGGAATAAATTAAGATAATTCTGGAAAATTTATATGTACCTATATGTATAATTCCAATAACATTTTATTATTATTCTCGTAATCTTCATAGGAAAATTAAATTGTTTTCACTTCACATTTTTTTAGTTAAAAAATGTATTTTATGTTCCCCTATGCACCACGTTCCCATTAGCTATGTTTTTGCTGGTATTTACATCTCAAATCATTTTTAAAATAAAGCTTCTCAAAAATAAATTTTAATTAATTCTAATAGAAGTTAATTAATTATATTTGGTATCTCTATTCAGAAATACTAATTGCTTTAAAGTTTCTTAGAATTGGGATGATAGTTGAGCCGTGAGGTTTTCAAACAGATCTACATAAACTAATAGACTTACATATAAATCTGAGCTTTTGAGTTTAGACCACGTCGTTTTGGTTTCGTTGGAGATTATAGCGGACATCCGGACATCCACTAAATGAGGAAGAGGTTTTGAGGACGAGTAAATAACCGTGCGTTTTTTTTTTATTTTAATTTAATTTAGCTAATTGTAAATGCTTTTATTTAAACTCATAATCTTTAATAGGCATGATGCCACTAACAAATTATCACTGAAATTATGGTTTTAAATAATGAAATAAGTTATAAAGATTCAAAAATGTATTTATTTTTATATTAAAAGTGAGATTAATATGATTTTTGTTAAAATAAAAACGCAAAATACAGTAATCCGCCATGTTTGATAAAACACCAGTCAGAGTGGATGACGTCACGGCTACGTAAACGTCATTTTTGTTTCATTAATATCTGCACTGTTTTTAAATTATTTTGTGGTTTTAAATTATCAATTAGCTCAGTTTTGTGTTACCAAAAGTAAAACCGAGAAACATTAGCGATGGAACAAGGATTTATTATAGTTGACAAGGAGTGTTTACATAGGCGTGACGTCAAAAATTCGCCATGACACCTGCGAGCGTTTTGGCGTCAAATTCAAAATTAGTTTTAAGAGTCTATTTTAGTGATTAAACCTTTATTTTCTGCAGAAAAAAGTATTTTTTTTGGAAATAGGAGACACGTAAGATCATCTTAAAATAGTTTTTAAAAATTAGGCACCATGCCTATTAGATAAAATACTAACCGCATTTATAACTGCTGTATTGTTTGTAAAATCCTGCTCTGACAGCTACATAAGCTGTTCCGTCTTCAGAATTTCAAGTTACAAAACTATGTTTTGGTTGAAATTAAGCCAAGACCCTCTACCTCCACCAAAAAAGTAAATAAAACAAACTAAGTATTTTGGCAATGTTTTCTTTATAATTTTCAAAATGTCTAAATTAAACACTGTGAAGTAGTGTGAAGTATATAAAAGGTGTGTATTAACACGACAATGGAAACGTTTGGTCAATCTGATCCAACAATATTATGAACAAAACGAAATTAATTCTTTACTTATTCGTCAGTCTACCTTCAATTTGAATCATGTTGAACAGTTTATTCCTCCTCAAAGTCACACTTAATAATTATTAAGTGATTGAAGGATAATTATAAAAAAAACAATTTACTGTATTATTTATTTGAAGAAGATAATTTTTGAAAACTGTGTTTTCGAAATTATAAGAACTTGGAATGATTGTGAATATTGTACGTACATTTTTAAGTGGATAAAAATGGTACCTATAATTTAAAAGTTACTGATTTTTATGTTGAAAATGATTTTTTATTTTCAGGGAAAATAACTAATTTGATATATTTGATAAACTTAAAGAAATAATATTCTATTGAATAACCTAATAGCATCAAAATTACTAAAATGCAGTAAAATAAGTTTACTACCTTTAACCTAATAACGGCAGTACAGTTAAATCGTATAATGCATTTTCTAGTAAAAAAACTATTCGTAAATGATGAGAACACAGCATTTAGAAAAACGTATCGAAAATCAATTTGAGTTATCCATCGAGTTAACACAATTAACATCGAAACCACAAACTACACAAATCAATCGCGACAAAAAACCTCCAGAGCGATGGATAATTGATGAAGCATCAAGATTGGTCTTCTTTTGAGAGAAGTTTGTTCATCACTGACACTACCCCTGAGTCAATAATGGGAGTCCGGAGAACGGATTATCGATGACGATGCCGTACGAATGACACCAGAAAAACTTTCATAAGTTTTTTTCTTTACGAGAGTTAGTTAAGCTGAGTTCACACAGGTCGATTATTACGTTTTCTAATGTACATAAAATATTCCCTTACAAAGATTTATAACAATTTGCATTAAAAAATCGTAATTTTTTGTTTGTTTTAAATTCATATTTACTTTGACATATTAAATGTTATTTTGACGCTTGCATAAAATATTTAGATTGAAATTGTAAAAAAATTTTTAAAAAACGAAATAATAACCAGGAAGATAAGAAAAATTTCAAACTAATATTTTTTACCAAAATTGTATAAAAATTAAATGGTTAACCAATGCCAGGCAATTTATCTGAACACTTAATAAATTTTTATTTAAATTGTTCAATAATAAACTACCTTTGGTGAATTTAGTACGAGGAAGCAATGTGGATTTACTTGGCAGATATTTTTTATTTAGCATATATTTTTAAGTAAACAATATGTTGTAAAGTTTTGAATATTTTGTGTTTTTTATTTATTTTTATGTGCACATGATAAATAAAGTACCTCCAAAATAAAGGATTTAAAAAAATTGAAATTTGAAAAAGAATAATGGCAAAAATTGATTTTTTTTTAATAATGGTCTTTAATCTATAATATACATACATATGAGTATAAATAAAACTAGTTTACAAAGTTTTATATGCAAAAGTTGAAATGATATAATTAAAAGATTTGCATACACTTTTAGATCTGGAGTATAAAAATATCAGTTATCAGTTTTTTAATATTTACATATTTAAAATTTGAAATTTAAAATACAGAATTTTTAAACCATTAAATATAGCTTTTCATTTTACTTTTACTTTTTATCCTATAAATATTAGAATGACGTACAGCTATAAACCGCAGATTTTTCAAGACGTTAACGTGGGTAGTTCTTCGTAATACTCGAAAATTTGATGTGAAATTGTTTTTTCGTTGATATGTTTATGTTTCCAGAGTACAAAAAAGTAAGAAAAACTATAGTGTAGTAAAAATATTAAAAAAATGCAAAATAATTCCCTCATCAACAAAAATTGATACAGAGATAGTTTTATAAAAATAGAAACCGTTGTCGATCAAGATATGTAGTTTGGCAAAGCCTGAAAGAGGTGAAAAACTATTTTTGTTTTTGCGAATAGCTTCAAAACGGTGAATTTTATTGAAACATGTTTCAACTAAAAGTTAAAGTTGAAAAAATTTTCAACAATTTGGTTATTTTTAATTCATTATACGATTAATTTTAACTGTTTGTAAATTCCGATTATTTGATTTTTTTGTTTTCTGTTACGTTATTTACGAAACCCGTATATCTATAGCGGGCTATAGAATTATAATATTAAAAATTCTGCACAGTTTACCCATGCTTGTTTTCTAATAACGACAACTGTATAGCTAAATCACTTTTTTTGAAAAATTTGTTCCGAGTTGCTGATAGTTATATCAGAAAATTCTTCCGAGTGCAAGGGGTAAAACTAAAAATATACACCTTAACCACAAGAAAACAATCACTCGACACCTGTTTCGACTTCACATAAGTTCTCATCATGAGCTAAGGGCCGATCCCCACTATCGTGCCGATCCCGGTCCGGTCTCGCTCCAGTCAAATATTCAGTATAGGGTCGATTACATTGAGCGAGTTTACAAGCTACAAGCTGGCGAGTTTACAAGCGAGCGAGTCAGCTAGTAAGATACTGATGATGACGCACAAAACTTTCCACTCGCTCAGTAGCCAACTAGCTAGCGAGTAAACCACGTGTTGTCAATACATTTTGTAGACACTGAAACCAGGAATCACCGAGATACTCGCAACTAGTTCACTAGCTACTATGATGACACACGGCTAGTTTACTAGCTAACAAGCCTGTAGGCCAGCGAGTAGCGAGTAAAGTAGCCCGGCTTTCAACTTTTGTAGCAGATTGTTTACAAGCTGCTAGTTAGTTAGTGAACATGATTACACTTTGCGAGTTTACTAGCAGCTTGTAAACTCGCCGGCTTGTAGCTTGCAAATTAGCTCAATGTAATCGACGCTTATAGTAAATACTGTATTAAAGTGTGACTGGAGCAAGAATGGCACGATACCTATAGTGTGGATGGTTTCATTGGTTATTGTTTATTTATATTTGATTGGAGCGAGATTGGACCGGAACCGGTACGATAGTCTGGATCAATCCTAACAGTTCCAGCCTGGAACTAGGTGTCGAGATGTGGTGAAGGTGTATATTTTTAATTTAAGTGTGTGAATAAAGCTTAAATTTCGAATACATACTGTGAAAGATGGATTTAGCTTGTATACAACATGTTTCGACAGAATTCAATATGTCCGGGCCTGTTGTTGTTTGTGAAACTCTCTAATAAACTTATGATGCTTGAAAGTTGAATGAGGTTATTGACGGAAAGTAGATACTTTTTTTTTAAATATTCACATCTGAATTTTCGGATGATATGTCCCGAGGTCAATGTCACGATATTTTAAAAAGTTTTTTTTCTGTATGTTTTTATTTTCTAAGTGGTTTCTCTGATATTTATTATTGTTGTGTGTATGTCTATATGAAAATTTTATTTTCTATTATAATTTTGTTTTCTTTGCTGTTTGGATCAAATGCGTTTTTTCTTCACGTTTATTTGAGTAACGGTGATAATATTGGATATTTTTATGTCAAAGTTTTTGAAATGTTTGTATTTCTACTTTTTGAAAACATATTCAAATCTGGTATCATAAATATGTATATTTGTATAAAACGGGTCGAATAAAATAATAAAGATACAACATATTTTTTATAAATATGTATGTATATTTATGTGCATTAAAATCATCAGCTTTTTCTATATTTTTAAACATTTTCTTCGAACGTACGAACTTTATAATATAAAATATAAAAAAAAATTATATACCTATTTATAATACAAAAGTAAATTTTAAAAACAAAATGTTGTACGTAATTTTCAAAGAAATCAGTACTTGTCTATTATAACCCCGGTGATTTGAAAAAAGAATCACTAAGAACATAAAATAACCTGTTCTACAGATATATTATGGTTGATCTCAGTTCTTTGGAGCTTTAGGAAGAATTTAAGCCAATATACGAGTCTGTGCGATGATATGCCCCAGAGTTATTTAATTTTTACTGATTGGGGCCGAAAATTATCAATTTCACTCTCTCGAAGGGGTATTTTTTGGTAAAATTTTATCTAACTGGTCTCAATTAATTAATTAATTTGAATATCAGCTACAAATATCAACCATAATATAACCCCATCGTCGATTCATTTTTTTAAAATAAATCGAAAAAACGGGAAAAAAACTCGATGTTCACCCTTTTACCCCATTTTAAGGAATGAAGCCCCACTCCTCACGTGGGCGCGTTATTTTTTTCGTGTTCAGTGACTCAAAATCTATAAGAATGAACCATAATGCCCCAATAGATTGCCCTAACCAAGGATAGTTAGAAGTTATCATTCAAAAATAATGAAAAATGTAATACCTATATGAATATGTATGAATATTTAAACTAATATTACACATTTTACTCATATTAGCGCTAATCAACATAACAGCTACATTTGGTTATTTTATGTTCCTATTGGTTTTTTCAAATCGCCGGAGATATAATAGACAAGTACTAAGATATCTTACAAACTCTTTAACGTTAAGCTGAATTTATTCAAATATATTCTGTACCGAATCTATTGAGAATTTAATATCCAAACTTCCAAACTATGTAGTGTACCTACATTAATTACAATTTCAAGGTCGCATCAAAATTCTATAACCAAACTATCGTTCAGAATATTATTCAGAACACGTTAATATATTCAGAAAACACACAATACCCTGTCCTATAGCACTTGTTTACATATTGGGTATCTCTGCAAAGTACAATGTGAATGTGACGTAATTAACCCTTCAACCTTCCAGATCTTAAGTTCAAGCTCGACGGTCACTTGCTTATATAGAAATCACGATGTTGAGGTGTTGAAGATATTGTGGTGTTTATTACATTGCCTTTGAAAGTTTACATCAATTACGGTTTAATTTAAACTTAAACTATATTTGGATATGTCCGTCTTTAACAGAAACTTTGGCTTTCTGATGACAGCTTAATCAATTTCCTCATCGGTTCCTGTAATATGAACATTAATTTATTACGGTTGCGTTTTGAGATATGCTTTCAAATATTAATGTGTAATATAATGTTATTAATAATATTGTGATAGAATACATTAATATTAATTAATTTAGAAATCATTCAGATTACTCGCTGGGAGATATTGTATTTTGAACGATATCCTTCATTGTTATTTTGCCAATATAATTTTCAAATAAATTATAATCAAGCCCTAATCTTTTTAACGGTAAATCTCAGGGGTACAACGATGTTTTATGAGAAAATTGTATATCGTCTTTATACTACCAGAAACATGAATTTATACTCCCTCTAATGATGTGACTACCTTATTTTGTTTCTGATAATCAGAAAATATTACTATAGCAATATTTTCATGTACATACGAGTAGTTTTGAGAGACAAAGCATTATATCTCACCAAATTTTGTAACTGTATTCACACTGTATTTGTTATGCGGTGTTCACACCAAAGAAAACAAAACAGCAACACGGTGTTTGAAAACACGTCGTATTTAAAAATGCATAGGCTTTATTGCACTTTTGTCAAAAAGACACGATATTGCTGTTTTGTTTTTTCGGTCTGAACACGGCATAACGCGTACGATTCACAGTGTCCTTGAAGTGAAAGTTGTCTAACAATCTTTTATTAATTAAAGTTATAAAGTTATGGATGATTTTGTTATAAATAAATTAGAGTAGACATTTTATGAATACATTGAAGTATTCGCAAGTAAGAAGCATTTTTTCTGGTTTTACTTTTTGCTAGAATGTTTCTAACGAACGTTAATGAAATTTTAAATAACATAATCTATCATGTTTTTTATTCATTAAATATTTCATAATTATTCTGTGGTTTGCAGAGCACTATAACTATTTTCATGTTAAACTGAACTAAATTATATTTCCTACAGTCACAATTTATACAATTCATATTACTAGGGCGAAAGTAGTCATATCATATGACTCTCATAACCTCAGTTATGACTGTACCCGCAAAATTTTTTTTCAGTGTAGCTGTGATGTTATTGTAATAAATCCAAATATTTACATGTAATTATTAAGCCAGACACGTATTAGGAAAAAGTAAAAATTGGGTACAAGCGATGGTGAAATTCTAGATGTTTATAAATTTATAATATAAATATACGTTGATTTGTTTTAGGTGTAAAAAAATATAATTCAACGTATAAAAATTATTTAAACAACACGAAAAAATCGATTTATTTAAACATATTGAGAGTAACAATTAACGCGATCAATTATATTTGTAATCAAATTCAATTCTGGATACGTATTCATTGAACTACTCGACGATATTTCATGGAAATAAATATTTTTCAAGTACCTGTCTGTGCGTGTCAATAAAATGTATACAAAATAACGAGAACATTTTTAATTAGTCATAATTTGCTTGAGTGAGAGTAATACGAATTTGAAAAGGTCGTTAAACAAGTGTTTTATAAAGTGTTAATTATTTTATCTCTTTATATTTTATATAAAACGATTGTTTAGATATAATTATTCACGTTCTAGTTATTTTTTAACAAAGCTCTTTTTAAGAGCATAATTATTTTGTCATTTATTAAAAATGTCCAATTATTTATGTTGATTAATTTAATCGCTAAAATTTACTGATTAAAACATAATTTCATAAAATTAGTGACATGAAAATTTACTTATCCTTAATTAGTTCATAAGATTATGAAAATAATTTATGAATAGCTATATTCATTCTTGCCAATAAATTAATAAGTTTAACGTTATTTTACTAACAATACAACGAAGAAATTTATTTACTCCTGTTGAAATTTAATTGAAAATCTTAATTAAAAAAATACTCATTGTCAATATTTATATTTTATTATTATACATATAAATTGCTGTACTAAAGATTGATTCAGACTATCGAGTCGGCCTCGGTTCAATCTTGCACCGATACAGCATAGTGCAAAGAATATTTTACTGGAGCCTGATCGAACCTGGCATAGATTGTACCCATAGTGTAAATAGGAACTTCAGTTCGTCTTCGATCATTCTAGTACTGATCACCGAGTAAAGCATGATCTATAAACTTGTGAGTTAATGTGAATACCATAATATTTGATTGGAGCGAGATCGGACTGAGACCGCCTCGATAGTCTGGATCGACCCTAAAGCAGCACAATTAAGACTGATAACCTTTTAATTCTCCATTTTAAAAATCAAGGATCCATGGATATAGTATATGGACTGTACATCTGATTAAAAAACAGGGTCCTTACAAAGAAAGAGATATAGCATAATAATGATTTATGCTTGTCCTTATACGATGTAACCCCCCATAATACCCTCTCTTTCTCACTTTTGTTAACCACATTTTACTCATTATTTTTGTATAGTGAGTAGTACTGCTGTGTATCTATATGAGAGGACAAATATAATAATAATAATTTACAAAAGATCCAAAATAATGTTAGACAATATTTAAAATAACGAGGCATGTCTTTCATTACTGTGATAAAAACATATATCATCTTTTCTTTTGTTTGTTCTTAAATTGATTTATATCGTTTTCACTATCAAAGTTTCAATTTATTGCTGATGATGTTCAGTAATTGATATAAACTGGCGAGATAAAAACCATTAACAAGTGAAAAAATCGTCTGGATAGAATATAGTAAGTATATGTGTAGCACTTGATTATCCAGCAAAGAACAGCGGTATTCGACTAAATACTTTGTGAGCGGCCGCACATGATTAATTACCGGTAGTAAACGAGAATTAAGAACAACAACTTTCTCTCACTCCTACACCTTCTGTCTTTGTTACAATCTTAGTCAGTGGTGGGAAGATAATAATGTTATATTTTACTTTTGAGAAAATTTAATTTTGTTCATGTAATTAATGTTAATCTAGCTTTGTTAGATTCCATATACTAATTATGAATAATCATTAAAATTAAAAACTAAAGTGGGATTTAAGGATTAAAAAATATAACAAGGAAAACTACTTATAATGAAAATTAGGTCGATCAATGAAGATTTCATTATTGAGAAAAATTAAAATATTATAATCACATTATTTTTTTTTTCAGAAAAATCTATCAGTTCTATTTTTTGTTACATACCTATATAGAAAGTTATAGTTTCCAACAAATTGTCAGCAAAATTATTATCTGTATTAAATGTTGTAGATATAAAAAATTACATCAACATCTTTGAAATCATAACTTTTTAATCTTTATATAGAATTTCAGTAAAGTTAGCTTCATTATTATTAATTTCTAGAAAATGTTGCTAAGAATTTAATAGTGTTCCGCATAAGAAGCACTGAGTTACTGTATGGCTATGTGCACTAAGCCTACTAGTGGGCAATAAATAAACAAATATCATTTAATCTCACTGTGTCATATAATATAAATAGCACAGCATAAAAGGTACTTGAAAATTATGTATGTTGGGTATTATTTTCTCCAATTATGACGTACAGGTATAATAGAAACATAATTAATTCGTTTACATTGACAGCATATCCTCAAACTATGACGCCGATTATCTTGTGGACCAAGTTTGAATGTATCAAACACTTAATCGCAGATTTACATTAATAATGTTTAAATAAGTTATAAGTAAAATCATGGTTTTACTTACTTGATTCTTTTTACCGCTTTGATCCACATCGCTCGTTTTTCGAAGTTAAAAACTGCGTACAGGTAATCTACATATAACACTTTATTTTACTTAAATCATCATTAACACAACAGCTTGGAACACAACAAGTGTTTCCAGATCGCTTAGTTTTTCCCATGTTTTGTGTGCAATTAAAAAACTTTCTGAAGATATAATTATATTCATTTTTAAACAACAATGCTCACTGACATATACGGAAAAATGAAGTTCAGAGTTTACAATGGTGCTGACCACGAGCGCTCGGATTTTTCTAAGTCTACCCCCTTGCACATAGTCTATAAACAAAAAATAATGAAAAAAATTATTCGAGTTAAACAAAATACAATACTGTTTGACAAGAATTTTTTTTTAATTATTGGAATTTCATTCCCACTAAATAAAAAAAACTTGTTTACTTTCTTATACCATGTATATGAAATATACAATAGTATAAGTAAGTATAGTTAAGCCGATTTTTTTCGAAATCCGGATTTTGACCTTCCCTGAATCCATTATGACTATTTTCGCCATGATGTCTGTGTGTCTGTCGGTCTGTAAGCGCAGTAAGTCAAATACGACAAATTGTAGAGGAATGAAATTTTATATTTAATATTAATTTTTGTCTGGGAAGAAAACCTCCTATTTTTTAAAACGATCTTTCAACCGGATAAGGATGTTTACCTACGTCGATTTTAAAATTTTTCGAATTACTCTGAAACAGTGCAAAATAGAGAAAAATGGTCAAGTTAAAAATTGTAGGTAATATTAATATCTATAATTTATGTTCTATTCATTTTTTCGTAAAAACGAATTTTTGAAAAAAAAAATGTATTATAATTCAAATGGTTCATAACAGAGGAGAAATATCTGCCATGAGCGTCATGGGACTTTCTTATACGTATAACAGAGATTGAAAAGTGTGTGTGTTTGCCGTAGATACCATGGGACTTTCTTATACGTAATACTGAGAGTGAACAGTGTAGGTGAATCTAAATAATTACATAAAAAAATTCTTTCATTCGAAAATTCAAAAATTTACATGAGTAAACATCCATTTCAGTTATTACGTTAAAAAAAATTATTTGTTATATAATGGAGAGAATAATATTACCTATATTATTCATTTTATTCTATCTTGTTAGTTTGTCAGAAATGTTTTAATAAAATATGAATTACGTATACTATTCACTGTTAGGATTACGTATAAGAAAGTCCCGTGGTTCCCAAGGCAGATATTTTATTTTTTATTTCTCAACAAGTAAAAAAATAATGATACGCCACTGATTACGCACACACGTTACCCACCCAAGCGCCTCCACCAACGACGCACTAATGGATACCATTTTAAGTGTTTGCGGTTGAATTCGAAGTAGTCGTACGATGTAAGGATCCGGATTCGCTTTCAGAATTGTATTCATATTTTTCACAAAAATGATACCGTGTATTCATAAAGGTATTTGACATAAAAGTATCACAGTGAAGTGCAAATCTGTTCGTGAAAGAATTTTAAAAATATGCTTAATGTAAAATGAATTTTTACAGGTAGATATTTTTAGATTGCGATGTGATTTTGGATTTGAAAAAAAAAACGTTTTTTAAAGATATTTTAATTTAAACTTAATTTAAACTATAATGTTGATTTTGAAAAACAATATCACTCCGTTTTTGAACAGTTGATAATTGAAATACAAAAAATACTAATTAACGTGAAATCATATTTATTTAAAGGTTTTTAATTGTGAATTTACGAATTTTTACACCATAATTTGTAAAGTAGTTATTAAAAACCATCAGTTTTTTACACAGAAAGGAAAGATATCTGCCAAGTAAATGCACAGTGTTTCCTCGTGTTAAATTCATCAAATGTAATTAATTATAATTCATGAACAATTTTAATAAACACCGATAAAGTAATCAGATGAACTGCCTGCCATTTGTTAACCATTTAATTTTTATTCAATACCTACTATTAAAATATATTAATTACTCTAATGTCCGGTATTATAAAGGAGCTAGCAAAATTTGCTAGCTAGCAAGCACTTTCAAATGGGGTTTTATTTCTGTACTAGTATCTATGGATTAGCTATGAAATTTAGAGCAGTGACACTTCAACTAATTGTAACACAGTTGGCATCTTTGACCGTACAAAATAATTTTCATAATATCGCCACTGTTTTAATACCGTTGGTATTTACCTACAACGCGTGCGTGAAACTTGTCAAAGTCTTCAACAAACTCCAAAAGAACTGTCATATAAATTTGATATCTCATTTGAAAGTGCTTGCTAGCTAGCAAATTTGCTAGCTCCTTTATAATACCGGACATTTAATATGTCAAAGATTTTTTAAATGAAATTGAGATAAATCTTTGTAAGAGAATCTTTTACAATAAACGTTGTACACCTACATTATAAAAAATTGAATGCTCTACAAAAAAGATCCTATAAAATTTTTTACATAACATGTATCGTTCTTGAGATATCTTGAAAAATATTTCCGTATGTTACCCCTCTCCCTTACACACGATTTTGATGATTTTGAAATGGCACCGTCCTCAAGCCAGATCCAACCAAGTTTCAATAATATCGGTTTAGTAGTTCATGAGTTATCCATGTGACAAGGATTCAAAGGACATTTAGACACACAGACAGACATATGTATACGAAATGAAAAGTATTTATCTTGACTTGAAACGGATCAAGTTAAAATTTGAAATCGGAAAACATTTTTTCTTCTCATTTTAAAACTATCACAAAGCTTCTCGTGTCTTCTATAATAATATAGCGAGGAAGCAATTTCTCTAACCGTCAGCACGAAGATCGAAATAAAAAATTACAAATCATTTAATAGAATTTGCTATAAAAATGAAAAAAATATACTGCCTAAAAATATAGACAAAAATTCCATATAAAAACCGCTTTATAAAACATTTTTCGTGGAAGAAAATATCATTATACAAATGGTATGTTATATTTAATCATTTTATTTTAGTTGTTATTGACATATATGTAGGTATTGTACATGGTTTTCATTTTTATAATTTAATTTGACTTCGTTGATTAAATTCCAAGAAAAATATGTTATTGCCACTTTTCCCCTTGACATAAATTAAATATAATTTGTGATACATTTTTAAAAGTAAAACAATCAAAATCAGATTCTAAATCTTTAAACTTAAATCAAAAAATTTATCACATTAGTCGAACATTGAAAAATCGATGGCAGTATGAAAAGTGTCTGAGCTGAGATGTAAAATGTCCGTCTGATTTATATAACGTCTACAAATAGGTTAGGTATCTAGACATCAATTTCAACTGTCTTGGGGCATTTGTGTCTCTCACCTTCATCCTGTAGTCGACCAAGTTGAAATAAGTTTGGATTACATACATAAATTGATGTAATACTGTAATAGACCTGAAACTACACGAACTTGTCAATTCTAGTTATAAAGTCGACATCGACAAGTTTATATTTCGACAGGTTTTTAAAAAGAAAGAGAAAACATCACAACAAATAGTAACTGTTTATGTTTTTTACTTTCTTATACCCATATGTACATTAATGTACATATTATATGAAATATACATTATGGGTATAAATAACTATTGTTAAGCCGATTTTTTTCGAATTCCGGATTTTGATGGAACTATCCCTTTAGACCTTTCCTTAATCCATTCTGTATTTTTTCGCCATTATGTCTGTGTGTCGGTCTTTCTGTATGCTGTAACTCAAATACGATAAATCGTAGAAGAGTGAATTTTCATATTTAAGATTAATTTTTGTCTAAGAAGAAAACTACATACTTTTGAAAACGATCTTTTAACCTGATACGAACGTTTTATTGCTTTTTACAACCCCCAACCACATAAACACACCATAAAGTAAACAAACCTACAAATACTCGTACATATACATATGTACTATGGGCTTCAGAAGTTGTCACTCACACCAAAAGTCAGAATCGCTTACAACTTTTTCTAGGGCGGAGCTTATATAGTTACATCATTTTAAATAAAAATACAAATATACGTCCATTTCTTTAATTACTTTTATATCAAGTTTAACATATTGAAAAACTAAATTTCAGAATATCAAATATTTATTGCTACAAAATGTACTGATACAATTTTCAATAGATTAATACATAATAATTAAATTGCACAAATATATATGAGTAGGTACTATAAACGAAGAGTGTTTCTTTATCTAGCAAATGAGTTTCGAAATATTTGTCTTTGTTTGATACATGGAGAAATTATTTAAATATTATAATAATCAAATGGTTAATGTTTTTGTGTTAAACGAATTTGAATGAAAACTGGTCGACCACTTCTGCATGCTATATAATAGTACATTGAATACCTATATACATATATAGTTTACACAAGTAAATACCAAACTCACATCCATAATATAACCGAGATAACTACTTGGGAATGTCTGTTAAACCACGTACGGCATCTGAAATAAAGCGTTTCTTGAATCCTTGAATAATTCTCTCTGTAGAAATCGCAAGATACAAGAGCATAAAAGGGGTGACCCACGCTGTAGACGGATATTATCTGGACATTCAGGAATGTTGTGTAGATAAGTGAGTAGGTGAATGGGATGATCCGTACCCGGTCAAGATGGCTGTGAAGCGTAATAATTATTAACCAGAAGTGTCTATCTCAGGACTCCATAACTAAGGAAATGGCACCAGATTTTACTGTAATTAGAGCATTGATAATGAGATATCCCCGCTATTAAACATACCTTTAGATAAATTTATTAGATCCACTTTGGATATAAATGAAGTAATATAATATACAGTCGGAACTCGTTTATTCTAAACCTTCTGAATCATTTTAAAACGAGGAAGTCGCGTTTATTCTAATTCGAGAGGGGCTCCCACCAAGTTATGTATAGATCCTTGACTAATCAGCGTTGGCGCGGGAATTGATGTCACCACGAAGACGTATTCAAATGTTATAAATGTATAATAGAATATCAATTACAAGAAATTCTTTATTTATCCTTGTCTTCGTATTTTTTGATATTTTAACAACATATACAATCAAAGAATTATTTACAAATTCGACATTGCAAAGTCATGAAAAAGCTATCACAGACAATTTTATCTATTGGGGAAGTGTCATTTTTACTATTCTTAAGTTGGCAATACGTTCCGTGGTTTTGAGTATTTGACAGCTTTCTATGGTTTCGCAATGTCGAATTTGTATGTACTTCTTTGACTGTTGGTGTTGTTAAAATATCAAAAAATACGAAAACAAGGATAAATGAAGAATTTTTGTAATTGATATTCTATTATACATTTATAACAATTGAATACGTCTTCGTGGTGACTTCAATTCCTGCGCCAACGCTGATTGGTCAAGGAGCTGTGAAGACTATGTATGTAAACCTTGGTATTTAATATAATTTATCGTTAATAGTTAATTGTGATAGTGAAGTAATTTTACTTTACTTTTAATTTCGAATATGAGCAATGTGACGAGTGACGACGGTGATAAGTGTCTCTAATTAATTCCACAAAAATTTCAAAAATATGTTCGTTTACGCCATGACTCGAGAATGCTGGGAGGTGAAGGAGGAGAAAAATTTCGAATAAACGAATCTCGGCATTTCAGACAAACGAGACTTACAATAAACGAGTCCCGATTGTAATTTAAGGAACAGTAGAACAAAACCGGATAAATTCATTTTTGCAAATTTTACAGTAGAGGTCAAAATGTTACTATCCTATTTTCATGTTCTTTTTTAAATTTTTGAGTATGGCTATAGGTAGACACAGTGGAGATTTTTTAATACACAAATTTTGAACTAGCGTCTTTGCACAAGTTGGAAGATGGATAAATTTACAAAATTATATATTCGGTTTTGTTCCGCGACGTTGGGTTTATCCGGTTTTGTTCCACTACAAGTTTGATTTATCCGGTTTTGTTCCATTACAAGTTGGATTTATCCACATTTGAATCACAGAGATATCATAACTTGTAATGACAAAAAATTGTAAGTGAAAGAAAACATATTAATCAATAAGGCACATTTTGGCATATCAATTTTAACGTAATAATCGCACAGAAACTATTTTTTTGGATTTGTAAGGTTTTGTTCCGAGACACGTTTTTAAAGCTATTTTTAAAGGGGTTTGAGCAATATTGATCGTGATATTTAGTCAGTCGATTGTTGGTTGAAAATACCGAATCGAAAAAAAAGTCACTTCGGTTCAAAGTGGATTGATCAAGTTTTGTTCTGCTGCTCCTCATTTGTAGGACGTATTTCTGATAATTTATGAAGGTTGCAACAACTGCTAATACTTTTAAAATAATTAAATGTTCAGTGATTTCTATTTCTAAAGTTATTAAAATACGATAATCATATTGATAAGTTTTTCAATCCTATTGGAAATTTAAATAAAAAATTTAGAGTAGAAACACGTGAATTGTGAATATAATATGCTAATAGTTTTATTATTAATAGCTGGCCATACGTATATATGTACGTATATATACCTCAAGCCAATGTATTTCTCTGCATGAAAAAGACAATAGAATAAGAAAAAACATTTCGGGCAAAATACAAAAAGATAAATTGACGTATGTCTTGTTAACTATTAACCTTTTTATATTTCGTTCATTTGTCTTTCTTGAAGAAAAAAGCTTTGGCGTTTCTATGACAAATAATCCCGATTTTGATATTTTAATAACATATATTTGCTGTTTACTCAAAAACATGCTTTAAGGTTATTCGATCGTTAGAGCAATGTATAGATAAAAGTCTAAAATTTTAATGTGTTATTTATGGATAGCTCATATATTTGACTAATTAAAAAAAATTGGACGTTTGCTTTTTGAGTAATTGGATATTAAAAATAGAGTTTTTAATACACGGTAAATGAGATAACTCACCGGAAGTGCTCTATTTATTGAAATTCTACACTAAAATTATATACAGAGACGTTTTAAATACTGATTATTCGAAACAAAAAAAATTATAAAACACATACATAGTATGTACATTCATGTGTAGTTTCAGTTTATTCAAAGTAATGAAAAACTAGAAATACAACACTGCCATGACAGCATGTTTGTAAAGACGTGAGAAAAATCAACCGTAAAAGTATTAGTAAGTAATTGAGTGCGACTTATAAGCAAACAACATGTGCGAGTGCAACAACTTGAGTCGGCGAGGCTATAGTATATATTTAAGATATATTCTATATGTACTTTGGGAAAGAGATAGTGAGTTGGGAATATATATGTACATACATATTATATATATTTCTATTCGCTGTTGTACAATCTTTTGTATGAAAAATACTGCGATCGCCAAATTATATTTAATGTTTTATTTTTAATTATTAACGAAGTAAATAATTCCATCAAATGTACATGTATTCTGCATATAAATTAAAAACAAAATTTTTCGAAATTAAAACTTTTTTTTATTGAAAAAAATACGGATAGTTCACAACTGAAGGGGTGCTAGGCCAATAACCTTAACTTTAAATAACTTCAATATTTTAATTTAACAAGTATTATTTTGTGAAGCATCCTTTTATCGTTATTTTTGTATTATAAAAAACTTTACCGGTAGAATAGTCTAGCATATCAATGCAGATATATATCTACTTTAGAAACGCAATAAAAATAATTATAAACTGACATACAAAAGTTTTGTTGCAGATTCGCTGTTTATTCGTCTGGCAGAAAATAACTAACAACAGCGATCATGAAGAAGCTCCATCCTGTTTATATGCAGCAGTGTCACGAACACTTTGCAAGAATCATTTTACGAGGTTGTTAAAAACGTAGGTGCAGCGGAAGAACACTAAATTAAGCGCGAAATCTCGCCATCAAATTTTATAGTATTACCCCGGGTTTTATAGTTCGACCTACATTTTTATACCATTTGATAGGAAATTGTTCACGCTCACTGAAACCTTTACGGTCAATGATAAGAGTCGACATGACCGTTTTACAAGTCACCCTCATCCCCTCTCTCTATTTGAGTGGGACAGCAAATGTTTACTTGATATAATACCGGTATTTCTCTGATCGTGACGATCATAATAGAGTCCAACAGATTTTAAGTGGTAATTTTATGGAAATATTTATACAGTTTCTTTTTCCCAGCATATCGTGTGGTATTTTATTATCGAGTGGTATAATTCATTTCAAAAATATGAATTATAAAATATGGAATAAAATAAGAAACATGAATAATATATTTATTGTTATATTCAATTGTTTTTTTTATTATAATAATTAAATTCCTTTTTATTATGTTTTATTCAAATATTCTTTTTCAATTTTAGATATAAGATCAAAAATAGCATACATAAGTATAAAGGTGTGTCAAAAACCTAAAATAAATCCTCGCCGAAGGATTACCCTATAGTTAAATTTTAAGAGGTGTCGCAAAGGGGGGTCTCGTTTCCCATTTAAATAACATTGGGAAAAGATTTTTTAGTACTGAAGTTGATATTACTGATTCTTGATAACTGTTGAACATTTTTAAGGACATCATTTTATAGAAGATAAAATTCTCTACAAAAGTGTCTCCAAAGTCATTACGCTCAATTCAACATATCAAACGTTACAGGCATTCTAAGTGATTTATTTGTTAAAATGAACATCTAAAAGGCTCTCACAACTAAACTATTGTTTTTATAAAAAGTTAAATATTAATTTTATGGAAAATTTAATTCTCTATAAAAATAATGTAGAGTCTAGAAAGATATAAGTGTAAATGCAATAAGTTGAAACTTATAAGCGTTTTAAATTTTTTTTTTAGAAAAATCAGTATTTTAACGTCAATATTCTATAAATATCAATTAAATATTAAATAACCCTACTGTTGACCTATCGGAAAAAAGAATGACCCAGCCGACAACTGACATTATTAGAAAATAAAATTATACTCTACAAAATGATGTCCTTAAATCAGTCATCATGAATCAGTTATACCAACTTTGGTAGTAAAGAATATTTTTTCAATCTCTTTGCAGCAGCTCTTATAATTCAACTACAAGTTAATCCTTCGGCAAGAATTTATTTTAGGTCATAAAATAACTTATTTCGTAATGAGAGCGAGGAAAAAAAAAATATTTTTTTTGACAAACCCTAATAAGTATGCAAAATAATATGTATGTATGTAACGAATTAATTAGGTAAAAGCAGACGGAAAAAAAATAGAATATATTGTTTACTATTAAATTCTAAAAGAAAAATCGATTTTGTACAACAGATGCTTGCTGAAATAAAATATCTTCTTTAATATTAATAACAAAATATATTTTTAAATATTTCATATGCTATTATATTTTCAGACATACATAATATTGACAATTCTATACAAAACAAATATGACAAATATTTCAAAAAACAATCCGTCTAAAAATTCATCACATTGATGTTTTGCTTTTTGTATAAGCGTAGTTCAAATATGGCCTACATACATTTAAAAAATATTTATAATAACCGAAAAAATATACATCTTTGGTATGAATATACAGTGTGTCCCAGGATATATGTAATAAGAGGTGCATTGAATAATTTTTTTTCGAATTTTGGAATGACATTTAGGGATCTAGTACTGCTTGATGTAAAACTAACGTATACCAAAAATAAGTTGATTTAATCTTCTATATAACTTAAACAAAGTTAAAAAAAATTACCAAGAATTTATTTTTTTAAATTAGAAAAGTTGTTTAAAATGTAATTTTAGCACCTCATACCCAATTTCAGAAATAGCTGTAAAAAATTGAAATAAAAGAAGTTTAATTTATCTTATTCAATTTTTTTTCTTTCAATACCAATACTGGTTTTGAGCTTGTTCAACATTGACGACAAATTAGAGATGAAATTAACAAAATGAGACAACGCCACGTTTGACAAATAGTCAAAAACAACTAAATAATGTGTCTCTATTGTTGTTTCCATACCCTAAACGTACTTCACAATAAAATATCTACTTAATTTATTGAAAGTGTTAATTTTTTTTAATGTTCTAAAATTCGATATAGGGTTACAATATTGCATTCTAAACAAACTTTCTCAGTGAATTTTTTCATATTTAAAAAAAATAGGTACTAGTTTGTTCTTGGTTATTTTTACAATTTTATTGTAGTTTTTTATTATCTTAGTTTTACATGAAGTAGTACTCGATCTCCAAAATGTCATTTCGATATTCGAAATTTTTTGTTCATTACTCATTACATTACACGTCTTGTACATCTATTCTGGGATACACTGTATATTGTATATATCTTCAAAATTCGTTTTAATATTTAATATGAAATTTGCGTTATTGTCTTACTTTCTGACGCATAAATGATGGAATATGATGTATGTATTGTATGAAATTGAGTTTTTTGTTTCATGTTTTTATATACATGAATCATAATTGAAATATAGGTACATGTGTGTACGTATAAAAAACATTTTAAAATGAAAATGAATTGTTTTATGAAAAGTTAAACTAATGTATTTTCTAAATTAAGATAAATAAAATATCAAAAAAGCTACCATGGTTGCCACGGGACTTTCTTATACGTAATACTGGAAATAAACAGTGTACGCGTATCTACTGATATAAAACTAATATTTCTGGCCAACTGATAAAAGATAAAAAAAAATGAACGTGAATAAATTATGCTTTAAACCCACTACCCCCTTTTCAGCTATAAAAAATCACAAGGCTCCCCTGATAATTTACATTTTTTGTATTGAACATTTTTTTATATACATATCTAGTAATATATAATAGAGCTTTCCAAGTACACCTAGAGCCAACAGGCCTCCCTTTGATCCACCAAATACCACCAAGGGAGCCGAGGACCGTAGTTTGGGAACCAGTGCTTTAAACAGTATTCCAATAGAATCAAAAATTTGGTTATACATTATAATCTCTAATTTTCTATAAGAAACATAAAATATGATCTAATTATAAAAAAACATAAATCTTTCATAACTGATTTGCAAAAAATACGTTGCTACCAAATATACGCAAAAATATTCGTGGTGCGGGAAATTTAAAATTTTGTTGTATTAGGTATAATTAATTTCTCGGAAACGGTTCGGTGAATACTAATGATATTTTGCAAAAAAGTTCAATTAATCAATTACTCTTCAAAAAAAAATAGAAAATCTGTATCTTTTTATCAATGTATTTTACATAAAAAATGTCGAAAATTATTAGTTTTCCATAAGAAGACATGTTAAATCGAAATAAATATATTTCCTAAACGGCTCGGTAAATCAATTTAATACTTTGTTTATTGCATTAGAATTCTATTGAAAACATTCTCACCAATTTTCGTGCATTTGGTAATATTTTGATAGTACTCCCATTCCTCCTTAAGACATTTTATATGTTTTAGTTTGTAAGGTTAGGTACGATTTATTAAAATTGGTCGATATAACCTTGATAAATCGTACCATAGTATTTAAAATACGACATGTCAATATACACATCAAACATATGAAACGTGCCAACAACAAAAAAAAACATTCGTTAAAAATACATCTATAAAACGGAACACTCAACTTTAAACTAAAAAAACTGTATAAAATGAAAAAATATATATATATTTAATCGATACAAAAATGATTGGTTTTAACATTTTTCCTATATATAAAATGCTCTTGACGATGATGAAAAGAACATATAAATGTGCGAAACGTTTTGTTCGCTTTTTGTGTCAGTGTATTGCGAAGTTCAACAACATTGCCGTTCCACAATCACGCGATCTCGGCTGTATATGTGTATATAAATGGTGTGCGTGACTGAACGAGTTCAAACATGTATTAATTACTTTGTTATCTACCCATTAATTATTATTAGAAACTGCATTTAGTTAATGTCTTTAGCTCGAATTCTCGTTTGCGCGGTAACAAGAATGGATTCTCTTTGAGGTCGAGTGTCGGAAAATTTTACTTTATAATGACTTTATATAGAAACATGAGATGTATTAGAGGACAAACCGACCAACTATACATTTTATAATTTTAATATTTACGTATTTAATTTTGTATTGTGGAAATTTATCTGAACTAAGATTCTTCGAAAGCTACGCCCACGTCTATTTTCAAATTGGTAAATACCCACGCAACGAATTGCTCTAAGCATGTTGGCACCTCTCTATACCCCCACCACGTTTATTGTCTTGGTACTAATAATAAGTGTAAAAATGAAAATCTCACTAAAATCGGGTCAGTAGTTTTCGAATTTAGTCGGAACAAAAAACAGACAGAAAATGTTATGACAGCGTCATCAAATATTTGCCAAATCAACGGTGACGCGATTTATTAAAAAATAATGTATGTATTATTTTTAGCAACAATAAAAAATAAAAATTAAATTGAAAATTACGTAACAATATGAAGTATATTTAATTAATGATATTGATTGAAAATACAGCTGTTAGTGACACTTGGCTGTCAGAACATCATTTAGTACAAAAATAATACCGTATTTAAGATTCGTTTGATGGGATTTATCCTTTGAATTTGCGGTTAATTAACAGAAGAGATTAATATTCCTAAAATATAACCTGTTTATTTCAAATTAAGAAGATTTATTTACACTGTACAACGAACAATGCAGCTTTTAGCATACATGATATTATAATAAACAAATATTAAATTAATTATAAAAACATGATAATTTTGTTAAATTAATAACATGGAATTTTGTTATACTTTCTTATAAGTTGTTGAAACTAAAATACAGATAACGAAATTTGTATTTTCAAACAAAATATAATTTTATTCACCAGTTGTTCTCAATACGTGTGCTTTAGATATGTTGAAAGGGCGCTAAGAATAAAAATAAATTTAATTTACATGCAGTTAGATGGGATAAATGTTTTTTTATTTTATTGGCTAAAGCATGAGGACATGTTTAATTTGTTTTGAGGAAAATACAACACTAATTATGTAATGGTGGCATAGTTTTTGTTTTGCAAAAAACATCTTTATTAAATTAATCAATACAATTTTAAAAGGAAGAAGGCGTACCAAGAAAATTACAAAGTCTTCATGAATTTTTAAAGGGAATCAAAGCCTTATTAAAAGTTGAGAGGAAAGTTAAACTCAAGAATTTAATAAATATGAATAAATGTCAAACGACGGAAATTTTTAAAAACACTACTATAATAAATACATCTGTGGCTTTCATGCCTACCAATTTATAAAGCTCTTTAGCAGGAAATAACAGTGCATCCTTATTGTTTATAAAATTGAGAACGTAAAACATAATACTATTAAGATTATTCCGAATATATTATTATAAGTACAGTATGAAATGCTTTTTCACAATATTAAATGTAGAATTTACCATTATTATTTATACTGTTTTACAATAATCACAGTGCAACTTATAATCATGAGTTTTTAAATTTAAAGTTCTTGCTAATTCTTGAATTTTTATAATGAAATCATTTATTTCCCAGAAAACTATTTATATATTTAATAATTTAAAAAAATGATTTCTGAATCGGTTTGTAAACGAAAAAAGTATTTTAAATAATCATTATAAGGAATATTAATATCTAAAAATGTTCTAACCTTTTTTTGGTATAAAAATTAATTTGGTATAAAATTGTTATTTTAATAATAAATATAAAATATATAAATCAATATTGCATCTTAATGTTGTATAAAATGTTATAAACGTACCAGTTGAAAATAAGTAGGTTAATAAACAAAATAGAAATGCTACAAATAAAATACATAATTTATTCAGGGTAAAAGATAAACAAGGAAAATATCAAAGTTAAGAAATAATACAAAAAAGACTGCAAATAAACACTCTGCAACTGTTCTCGTAAATGCTTATATTTACAATTCAGTATATTTTAACACTTATCTTTAGCAAGCTCGAAAAAGTTTTTCAATTTGCGTAAACAGTTTTCCAGTAAAACTTTTTTTTATTTCTTTACCTATAAATGGGGAGAATCATTAAAAATAATGCGATACTTTATATGACTTTTTTAAATGTGTATTTTAAGGACCAATGAAGAAAATGTATTTATATAATTGTTCGAACGAATCATTTCTTCAAAGTTGAAACTTTATTTTTTAAGAAAACTGTATAAGAATAAAATTTTAAGAAAGATTTTGAATAGTTTTTTTTAACTACTGACTGTTTTTTAATGTATGTTAATTAAGAATATTATTACTATGGGTGGTTCCCAACATTTTTTTCTGTGCACATACAAGGTCGTTAATTAAGAAGTAAAAATATGTGTTATGTATGAGTCAAATGTATTTGTGTGGAAGGAATAATCATCAACCCGGGAAAAAATGATAATATATAACGATATATTATAAGATATGTTCGCATATCGTTATATATGGTAATATATTAATTTTTGAGCCAAAAATATATTACTATATGTCGATATGTCTGATAATGTATAGTAATATCTTAATATAAAGAGCTTAAAATATATTGTTATATATACTTATACAAAGAAATGTCTGATAATATATGGTTATGTCTTAATATACATTTATTTTAAATATATATTAATATATTAATATATCTCATAATATATAGTAATGTCTTAGTATATATCAGTCTACAGATGCAAGAATATATTGTAATATATATCTATATATTAATATATCTGATAATATATAGCGATGTCTTAATAAATATATAAACCCTCAGAGCTCTAAATATATCGTAATATATATTAATATATTGACATATCTGATAATATATAGCGATGTCTTAATATATATATCAACCCTCAGAGCTGAAAATATATCGTAATATATATTAATATATTGACATATCTGATAATATATAGCGATGTCTTAATATATATATCAATCCTCAGAGCTCAAAATATATCGTTATGTACATTAATATATCGTTATATATATTAATATATAGACATATCTGATAATATATAGCGATGTCTTAATATATATACTAACCCTCAGAACTCAAAATATATCGTTATATATTTTAATATATAGACATATCTGATAATATGTAGCGATGTGTTAATATATATATCAACACTCAGAGCCCATAATATATTGTTATATATATTAATATATAGACATATCTGATAATATATTATCATACCTTAACATATATTAGCCCTCAGCTCCGAAAATATATTGTTATATATATTTGCATATAGATATATATGATAATAGATAATCATATATTATAATATAATAATAATATACAAAATAAATATATCAGCCATAAGTTCTGAAAATATGTATATTGTTCATACTACCTTTTTTAAATTTTTGTTGTTAGTGCCCTTCTAAATGTAACCAACCTCTAATTTAGAATATATCATAAATAAATATAAACCATAATGTTAGTATGGATATGTAATTTATATAACCGTGTTTTTCAACGGTTTTTTAAACTGTTAGCTAGGAAAATAAAAATATCAACAAAAAACCTATTGGCCATTGAAGCTTACTTTATAACATCTATAACAAAAAATTATACTTCAATCTCGTTCACCGCAAATATTTTTTTAACATTTAAATAATTAATTTTAAGGTATCTATTTTGAAAAAAAAATTATTTGTTTATCCGCTATACTGAAAAAATGGCTGAAACACACTTTTTAAGCTTCAATAACTAATAAAGTTTATCGTTTTTTAAGTTGATACCCCTGGAAAATAAACATTTTGCAATACAGAACATTCCTCAGAACAAACAAATATTAAAAGGGTGTGGGGGGCAAACCAACCCTCTATCTTTTAAATGGATTAAATTATAAACAAGGTTTATATATATTACTAGCTGACCCGGCAAACGTTGTTTTGCAATGTATATTATTTGTAGGAAACATTAAAAATCGCGATGGTAAAATAGGGGTTGATTGTAAAGGGTTGAAAATTCAGGGTTATATGTATTTACTAATGCTGTATCATAAAAAAATTTAAAAAAAAAAAATTATCTAAAATTGAAAAAAAAAATTTAGGGGTGGATTACCCTTAACATTTAGGGGGATGAAAAACAGATGTTGTCCGATTCTCAGACCTACCCAATATGCACACAAAATTTCATGAGAATCGGGAAAGCCGTTTCGGAGGAGTTTAACCACAAACACCGCGACACGAGAATTTTATATATTAGATATGTATATGTGAATTTGTTATTTTAACAATATGGGCCTAAAATATTACTTAATACGTGTCTGGTCTTTTTTTCATTTTATTAAATTTAATAATAATATCTTATGTTTCTATGCTGTATTTATTGTAAATATTGAATTTTTCTGTTTCGCTTATACTAATTCATTACAGAAAATCGTAAATATCTCGATTCCTGTACTGGATAGAGTGTTGTTTTGCCCCCCACATCCCCCCAAAACCCGAAGTATTTTTCCCGCCGGATCGATTGAGACCAATTAGAATCGTTCATCTGTGACAGTGGGCGAGTTATGAATTTATTAATTAATTTAATACACGGGCTTCAAATATCACTCAATACGCTTCTCTACAATTTTTTTAAATTAATTAAATTATAAACTAGTTTTCTATACAGTATATACGTATTTGTAATATAACAATACGGGCCTAAAATATCACTTAATACGTGTCTGAACTTTTTTTAAAAATTAATTCAATAACCTCCCACCATGCATCATAATTATATTACTAAAAGTACAGGCAGATAAAAGTTTAACTGTAAATTTTTTATTTTAATTAAATCTGAAATTAAGCAATTACAAAATACTGTTATTAATCGTTAGTTGCAAATAAGAAATGCAATTTAATTGTTAATCGTCAATTTTTCAATCAAATAAAAAAATTAACTATAAATAATGCCCAACTCTCTAAATGGTTAATTTTACATCAATAAGGAAATAAACTTTTTAGGGATATATATTAATAGATCAAACATTAATATGGAAGGAGCAATAAACTGCATTACAGACAAATCCTCAAAATTTGTGTAAATAAGTTACAGAAAGACTGAAAGACCACTGTTATGTTTGTTTAAAACTTCTGTTGTACATATAAAATTAGTTCGACGCATGTGCGGTAGTTGACAAAGGGAAGCCATTTTCAAGATACATAATCAGAATGCTGTCATTAAGTTAAGACATAATGTTAAAAAGAAGTATAAATAATAGTTTTAAAAAGTGTATAAATGTTCAAAAAGAATAAAGAAATTAAAATTAAATGAAGAAGAGTATTGTAAAAGTGAATATAATAAAAAGTAGTTTTATTAAAACGTGAAAAGTGGTTATGTGTAAACAAATATAATAGAAAAAGCCAGTAATAGAATATAGAAGTAAATATTATTATAAATATATATGTATGTAGTGAATTAAATATAAGTGAAATCATTAAAAAAGTATAATAATAAAGATTAAAGAATAAATAAATATTTGAGAGCAGCAGAAATATGATGCAAGAAGAAGTAACATTTTTGAAGTATAGAAAGCGATGCGTTAGAAAGAGATGGTGCATTAAATACTTGTGAATAAAAAATAGACAGCGAATGCATTAGTGCATACAAATTTTATTCAAAAGTAGAAACCATATATAATTATAAAGACAAATGAAATGTTGAAGGGACTAATTACAAGAATTGGAAATTTATAACAATATAAAGAAATAAACAAGTATACAGTGGAAAATTATAAACAATTAACATTGCAAGAATATGTAATAAGGGAACATAGTTTTATTTTAATACAAGTTGTTTGCAGAGGGGAGATACTCGTAGTGTCGATTAAGATAAGTCAATATTTATAAAAGTTAATATTTTTTTATTTATAAGAAAAGATTATAAATTTAAATATACAGGCACCAGTCTGGAACATTTTAATAGCAAGTTTTACTGTTTTTTGGGATTGATGGACTTCTTTTTTGTAATTTTCATAAACTCATGTTACTAATTATACAACTACCCCTTTATTAAATCAATTCAATTACCAAAGTCCGCAGATATATATTCTTTTATTATAGCTTATTATTTCGTTTATGTTTTTTCTCCAATAGTGAACAACATAAAACCAGGAATGGGCACCCAGTGGTGAACACTTATCAAGTTATTAAATTTTATTTTATTTTACTCTCAATTCATACAAAATCGTAAATACCGATCACTAATTTTTCTTTTCTTTCTTTGTATATTTTTGATATAAAAAAGTTAATACGGGACGATCCAAATTATTAAATATTATAATTTGATTTAATTTTATCAACTTAAACAACATTTCTTAATTTTTTTACATCTTTGTGGATAAATTTGTAATATAAATGTCATAAAAGAAATTCTTAATTTCATTATAACAGTTATGTTAATTCCATAAAAATGTTTTAAATATATTCACTTCACTAATCATTTACATAAAAAATACATTTTTCTTGATAGTCTGCCGTTTATTTGTCCACTATTTTTAAACAAAATGATGAATTGTCATCAAATTACGCTGTAAGACAGTTATAAAAAATATAGATTAATATCCAGTAACGGCAGTAATCAAACATCAACGGATATTTCTATTTCAGTACATTTAATTTTAAAATATTCACCACTGCTGTGTTGTCCCAGACTGGTGCCAGTACCTTTTAAAAAAAAATTGTTATTAAGAATTTATCTTATGTCCGGTATTATAAAGGAGCTTGTTAATTTACAAGCTTACAAAAACAATTGGGGTATCAAACTTATATGACAGTTCTATTGGAGATTTTGACAAATAGTTTCATGCATAGGAAGTAAAAACAAAGGTATGTAAAGTGTATTTACTAACTAAAGTCTATTAAATCAACTTACTGCCGCATGAAACAATCTGTTAAAAATTCAAAGAGAACTGTTATATAAGTTTGATACCTCGTTTGAAATTGTTTGCAAGCTTGCAAATTTTGCGAGCTCCTTTATAATACTGGACGTTAGTGTGTATTTATAGTATTTTACTTTTATTGAATTATTAATATAAATGAGATATATTTTTTAAATACTTATTATTATTGAGTATTTGCTTTAATATATGGAATTCCATTAAAACATAGTTTTTTTTTATATACTTATCCAAAAAATTAAAGGAACAAACAATTACAACTTTTTTTTAAGTGTTTTTTGAAGAGCTGTATCTGTGAAAAATGGTCGTATCGAAATTTAAAAAAAAACATTTTAAAGCTTCAAGTTTCTAGTTTTGAGATTTTTTAGCATAATTTTATTTGAGTTACGGTTATCACGCAATCATACGAAATAGTGGGACACAAAAAATGTTCTATTTTTAATTTTTTTTTAAGGGTCCACAGGCTCGGGAAATTTTTTTTTAGTTAAACCAATGCATTGGTCAGTTAACTTGTTTATTGAGCTTTAATTTGTTTTTTTTTGGTCCCTCTCAATTTTTTTTTTGCCGAGATATCTGACTTTAAATGAAAAATGATTCTTTTGTATTCGATTATCAATATATCAGCAACTAATGATTAAACAGTAAATTTAAGGGCATTTTTAAAAACTTGAATACATTTCCTACAAGACCCTTTCATGACTTTAGAAAAAACAAAATTTTTTACCCTCACCATTAGTTTGAAAAAGTACAAAAAATTGACTATTTTTTATAGTCTTTTAGTAAATCTATCGCTACTTTACAAATATTGATGGGAAGACTAATGTTGCCAGGTGTTTTTACGACCATTTTTCACAGAGATACAGCTCTTCAAAAAACACTTAAAAAAAAGTTGTAATTGTTTGTTCCTTTAATTTTTTGGATAAGTGTAGATATAAATCAAGTTAAAAACAAATTCAGTATTTTTTAGTTTTTAAGATTATAACTTTTTTATGTCTAACTTTATGAATGTAGATTTGTATGGTATTATTTGTGAATATTTTCACAGTATAATAAATTCAGTTCAGGGAATTTGTATTTTTATTTAAAAAACCCGTTTTTTTCTATTTTCATTATTTATAGGTCCAGTACGAGTTCCAAGGTTCGTGTGTGTGGACGATTTCCGTTGGGGGTGTCAGGATATATAATAATTAGTTGGATCCCTCAGCATATATTACAAAACATAAAAATACATTTTAATAAATTATTACATATGTCAAGGTATAAGTATATATTATAATATATATTTATATCTTAATATATATAACAAGGTATAAATATATATGATAATACATGCTAATATATTGTGATATATGTCAAGGTATAACTATATATTATGATATATATTAATGTCTTAACATATATAACAAGATATAAGTATATATTATAATATACACTAATATATGCTGAGGGCCTGATTTTGGCACGATCCGAGAATATATTACTATATATTATAATATATATTTATATCTTAACATATATAACAAGGTATAAATATGTATAATAATATATTGTCATATATGTATTAACATATTAATACATTACAATATATAAAAATATAATATAATATATATCAATATATTCTTGGATCGTGCCAAAATGAAGCCCTCAGCATATCTTACCGGTTGGCTCTTATAATATATGCTAATATATTATCATTTTTTCCCGGGAAATGATAAAAAAAACAGTAGACAATAGCATAATAGGAACCAATTAAATCAAATCAAAAAAATACAAAAAAGATACAAATCAAGTATACCGAAAAAACCGATTAAGGGGGAACATATGAGTAGACAGCGGAAAAATAGGTGAATTTTGGGAATAATTATCTAAAAAACTATTTATTTAATTTCATCCAGGTTTGTTTTATTCTAAAGTATATACAGCGTGATTCAGCACTGTCATGCCAAACTTAAACAATACTTTGAGAAAAATATTTTAAGCAAAAAACATTATAAGACATGTGTTCGGATATTTTTTATGAGGGAGCTACAGCCCTCCAAAGATTTTACTCAAAATAAGTTTTTATTATATCTCTTGAGAACCCATTGTGCTATAGTTATGAAATTTGATACAGGGTTTAGTATTAACAAGTGTCATCGATATCCAGTATCAACCAATTGTAATTTTGACCAGGGTTGTATGGGCCCAGTCGATTTTTATCCAGTATTTTTTTGTTCTTCAATTTTTGCCTGAGTTAAAAATTTGAATAACACTGTATGACACAAAATACACAAAAATATACTTTGCTCATTTATTGTAGAATAAACCGCTTACGAGCAATATCGATGCAAAAGAAAGCATGCAGAATTTTACTTAATACGGATGCTTCAAATTACACAAAATAAATTTATATTCCTGTTCTTTGATTAAAGGTAAGAAAAAAGTTCATGTACATATATCACCTAATAAGTGTCCTCTTAGACCTATTACCGGTTCTATTGCTGTTGCAAGTACTTTACTAACATAGGTAACTAAAAAGCGATACTTAAAATGGCTATTTGTTGGTAAGGATGAATTTTTGGAGGTATATTTATATTATTTTTTTTATCTTATTTTTTATCGTAGAACAAGAATATAAATTTATTTTTTGTAATTAGAAGCATCCGTATTAAGTAAAATTCTGCATGCTTTCTTTTGCATCGATATTTCTCGTAAACGGTTTATCCTATGATAAATAAGCAAAGTATATTTTTGTGTATTTTGCGCTCTCAGTTGATATCTATTCATAAAAAAAATTATAAACATACAAAAATTTATGTACTTTAGAATAAAATAAACCTAGATGAAATCGAACAATTAGTTTTTGAGATATTACTTTCCAAAATTTACCTATTTTTTCCGCCGTCTACTCATATGTTCCCCGTTAAAAAAACAATTAAAAATGACACGCAATAATATTTTAAAAATAAAGTCATTTCAGAAACCAAGTATTGAGTTTCATTAAAAATTAAAACAAACTTTATTTAGTATATGTATAATAGAAAATATAATTTACTGGTACCGAAACCATATCAAAGCATTATTAAATAATTATCTCTAAACATATTCACAATTTGGCGAAAAAGGAAGACAATAAAATATATCAGAAAATATCAAGAAGATTATGAATTTAAAGACGGTCTTTAAAGAAAACCACTAATTAAAATAAAATAAAAACTAATATTTCAATTGGTTACAAAGTAAGTAAATAATTTTAATACTCGTAATTTATAACAAATTGGTATCATCATTACAAAAAGACGATGGTAATAAACTAAAACAGAACTGACTGACAAAATAACTGTAAATGGAAACATTAAAAAAGTTTTCGTAAATAAAACCTTTTTCAACTACGACAGAACTTAACAAACTCTTTTATTTTCCAGATGAAAATAAATGGAAAAAAATTAAAACGTTTTTTTCTGTTCAAGATGATAACGTTTTTAATTGAACTGTCAAACTGTTTGTTAAACCGCAGAAGAAGGAAAATATATTACATTTAAATCACCAAGTTTAATTTTTTTAATATTTTCTCTTCCTATCCGCCCGATCATATATATATATACACCTATATATAAATAGATTCGCGTAAAAAAGCATTATAATATTTTTTTCTGAAAATATATAAGATCAAATACTTATGAAACCAGAAATAAAACATTCTTAACGACAAAGCAACACTCATTAACTGTGGTACAGAAAGGACTTTTAAATACCATGATCAATATCTACAATAAGTTAACTAATCAAATAAAGAACCTACCATATATTTCTTTTAAAAAACCATATGAATATAGATATATTTAAAATCTAAATAATAATCCAATAATAAATATAACAATAAATGTTTCTCAGTTTACATTTTATGTTTATTTCTTATTATATAATTTTATTTATTTTAATTTCGGTATATTCTATACAAGAATTTATTTTTACTTGTATCGCCTATAGGTAAAATTCGACCAATATTTTACCTGCCTTAACGGCAAAAATTTAAGGTGTTTTTTAATTTTTTTAAATTTTTATTTTTTTGGTCCCGCAGGCCTATGTTTTAGCTTTGGATCAAAAGTCCACTGTCCCAAAATTTCAGACTCGTAGATCAAACCTGTGAACGGCGCAAACCAAGTCTTTTCCCATTTGATTAACATGGGAAAAATTACTTTTTTACTTACGCGTGAATATATCGTTAAAAATTTATTTTTTTAATTTCTCAGGGGAATATTTTGTAGAGAATTAAGTGCTTAATTCATAAATCCAATATGTTTTAAGAAATGTTTGTTAAAAAATTATCATAAAAATTGGATTTTACTTTTTATGATAATGTTTAAACGAACATATATTTAAAAATATTCGATCTATGAATTGAGCACTTGGGATCTTTTTTGTAAGAAATTTAATTTTCTATGATATGCTGCTGTAAGAAATTAAAATAAATAAATTTTTCAACGAGATATTCACACATAAGTAAAAGAGTAATTTTTCCCATGTTAATCAAATAGGAAAAAGACTCGGTTTGCGCCGTCCACAGGTTTGATCTATGAGTCTGAAATTTTGGGACAATTAACTTTTGATCCAAAGCTAAAACATAGGCCTGCGGGACCGAAAAAATAAAAATAAAAAAAAACACCCTAGGTAACATATATTATACACATGATTTTTTGTGTACATTTATGGCACAGAATCTAACATAACCTAACCTGCTTTTACAACTTTTGAATGATAGAAGTTTCATTTACCTCCTTTTATAATAAATATTAAAAAAAAGTACGAGAATTTTCTATGTTCACGTTTTAATATATAGATTTTTTGTATTTGTATCCCCTTTGAAATATTTTGCAATTAAAAAATTTATTAGTAATATTATTAAATATATAATATTAGTGCTTTTCAATTCTGAAATAAAACGAGTTTCAAAATCTAAATACGAGAAATATAATACAAAAACAAACACATACATGTTTAGTTGAATTGTATTTATGTTATTATGTTGAAGACAATAGAAATATGTACAATATATTTCAGCCAACAAATGTCATGTACCATATAATATATATATTTTAAATACAAATAGAAATGTATATCGAGAATGTCATGTAATCAAACAACCAGAAAAATTTACAAAGCAGAGCTTAACTTCTTTGTTATCTAAAATCCTACACATGATGCGAAACATTTTTTGGTAAGCTTATCCGTAAAAAATGACGTATAATATATTTATCGTTTATATTTATAAAAGCTTGCGATTTATAAAAATCCATATCGCAATTATTCAACATGTTGTAGTCATGCCGATGAATTAATAAGTATTGTCAGTACATATTTCCTGATTCATACAATGAGGACAGCTGTTAATCTTTTTAATTTATTGTAAAAAATAACATTTTTTTAATGATAAAAATATTAATTGGTTTTCACGTGTTGTTGTTTTGTATGGTTTTATTATTCTATAAAAATAATATAGAATTACGATTAAATAGGCATGATGCCAGTAACAAAGTATCACTGAAATTATTATTTTAAATAATGAAATAGGTTAAAAAGATTCTAAAAAATGTATTTATTTTTATATTAAATGCGAGATTAATATGATTTTTGTTAAAATAAAAACACAAAATACAGCAATCCGCCATGTTAGATAAAACACTAGTCAGAGTGGATGGCGTCACGGCTAAGTAAACATCATTTTTGTTTCATTAATATCTGCACTGTTTATGAATTATTTTGTGGTTTTAAATTATCAATTTGCTCAATTTTGTGTTGCCAAAAGTAAAACCGAGAAACATTAGCGATGGAACAAGGATTTATTATTGTTGACAAGGAGTGTTTACATAGGCGTGACGTCAAAAATGCGCCATGACTCCAGCGAGCTTTTTGGCGTCAAATTCAAAATTAGTTTTAAAAGAGTCAATTTTAGTGATTAAACCTTTATTTTCTGAAGAAAAAGGTATTTTTTTGGAAATAGGAGACACGTAAGATCATCATAAAATTAGGCAGTAAAAATGCAGTCTGTCAAGTAAAAGTGTAAACGGCCTAACTTGCAGTCCGTAAAAGAAATCGCTCCAATCTTTTATATTAGGTTGTAGAGGGAACCTTTCTTCTTGATGCTACAGAACATTCAGTTGGCATCAAATGTTTCTCCCAATTCCACTAAACGCGAAATGAGTTTCGTATACACACTTCGCGCTACGAGGTTGTTTTTGTCTGAACGCATCCGAAAGGTCCAAAAATGTCTGTAAAGTTGCTGCTAAATACATGGGAAAGTTTAGAAATGTTTATAAGTGGGTTCAGCGATTTAAAGCGATTAAATGTCGATGATTTCACGGAACGTGGCTCCATAGGTAAAGTGTCCCAAAAACTTGGAGAATTTACTAAAATGGCAAATTGATCATTTATAAAATAAATATAAAAATACAGTCGAGACTCGTTTATTCTAAGCCTTCTGAATCGTTTTGAATCGAGGAAGTCGCGTTTATTCCAAGTCGAGAGGGGTTCCCACCAAGTTATGTATAGATCCTTGACCAATCAGCGTTGGCGCAGGAATTGACTTCACCACGAAGATGTATTCAAACGTATAATAGAATATCAATTACAAGAAATCCTTTATTTATTCTTGTCTTTGTATTTTTTGATATTTTAACAACATATACAATCAAAGAAGTACAAACTCGACATTGCAAAATCATGAAAAAGCTATCACAGACAATTTTGTCTATTTGGGAAGTGTCATTTTTACTAATCAAAACTAGAATTCCAAAATAAATTATTATAAAAATGTGTCCCTACGGTCCTGTTGACCATATTTTATTAAAGCACACACAAACAAGTGGTTTTACACTGGTTGTGTGATTTTACATCTACCAATACAAACTACTGTGGTATGCAAATATGTTTATCTTTTATCCGGTAGTATATGTTACCATACAGGTGAGATAATCCCGCCTTAGAACTACATATTTAATAAAAGTGCTTTACATCAAAGTGAATAAAATAACTTAGTGGGTGCTGTAAGATTATTTCTTTTTGTGATATTAATATTGAATTTTTTATGGAATTATGTATAGGTAGGAGGATCTAAGAGTTTATCTAAAGCAAACGTTTTCTATTTTTATAATAATAAAATATATGTATTTAAATAAAAAATATGTCAACATTCAGCATATTATATTATATTATATTATATCAGCATATATATTATATATGTAAATTAACATCGAGTCTTTGAGAATGTTCATTTGTGTTATACATAAAACTCATTTAGAGATTCTAATTTATTTATAGAAACTTAATTAATGTAAAATGCAATGAAATAATTTTAGTTATTATCATCACTATTTAATATAGGTATCTATTCATTAGTAAAGAATAATATATAGAATAACAATAGAATACTAGTAATATAGGTTGCTTTGAAAATTAATAAACCGATTTATATTAACAATACTGACAATTATATAAAATGCATAGACTTTAAATAGAGCATGTTGTTTTTATGTTTTATTTCCTTTTGTGAATCTAATTAACTTTTTTTTTAAAGGGCCAAATACAAACTTGTTCGTCATTAACTATCGAAGAAACTTTGAAGTTTATTAAACGTTTCATTTAATTATATGTATTTTAATTAGTGAATACCATTTTAATTAAGAATTTAATTTTTTGAAATTGTATTTAAAAATAATCAAATATTGAATTGTTTAAAAAAACATAAACATATATTAACTACATACAAAATTAGTTTGATTGTTAATAGAAAAATATAGTAATAATATATGGTAAGATTGATAAAAAAACTAATTCAATTATAAAATATTATTTCGTGGAAAAAACTAGATTAATATTATTAAAAATAATTTATATTAGTTTGAATTTAGAAATTCTAAATAAATATATTAATTAAATATATACCTATATTTAAATAATTTTGTTAATAATTTATAGTGAATGCATTATAAAGTTTTGTTTGATATTTTTAATGAAAATAATTAATTAATTAGATTTATGTATGTATGTATGTACATAAAAGATCCTAACTTAAAGTACTTTAAAATGCAAATTTATTTTGAAAATATCCAATAACGTATTGACTTGTAAAACTAATTTTCTTTCCCTATGAAAGTTTAATTAAGAAAAAGGACGAGACAAAACTTTTTAACGTAATTATACAAATAACTTTATAAAAAATTAATTTGGTTAACATCAGTTGTCCTCCAGGCGGGAACTTTTAAATTTATACTGAGGTGAATGCATTTAATTGTTGTAAAATAATTTCATTTAGTAAAGTGCATTTACCGTAATTATTCAAGAGTGAGTCAGAATTATTCAGAAAGGTTTTTTTATCTATAATATCTTACAATGGACAGTGGCGTGCTAAAAACGAACATATTTAGTACCGTATTTATTTATACATAAAATACAAAAACTGGAGGAAAATTAATTCAGCAAGATCTCTAATTTTTGGAATTTTAATTGTTTATTTAAACAATAAAATGTATTTTTGTATCAAACTAGCTACTGATACCAGTCTTGGATCAAACCCCAGTGTTGGATTCTTATTTAGTTAAATGTACTTAATTATAAATATTTGTTGATGTTTTATTACTACCATTACTGAATCATAATCAATAGACACTTAACTATAAAACAACTTAATTTGATGACAATCGGTCAATGGGTGTCAAAATAGCGCAAATTTAAATTAAATGTTTTAAATTTTACGATTCTTTATTTTATAACTTTTGTGTCGTAGTACTTATCACTTTGTAATCATTAGTAAGTTTCAATCACTGGGTGCCCATTACTGGTTTTAATTTATCAATTATTGAAGAAAAAACATAAACAAAAGAAAAGACTATAATAAAAAAAAACTGTATTTGCGGACTATGGTATTAAATTGATTTAATAAAGGGGTACGTGTTTTATTAGTAACATGTGTTACAAAAAAGATGCACATCAACCCCAAAATTAAAGTGGCCAAGACTGGATTTTATATAAAATGATGAAACATCGATCTATTGTATTCATAAAATATTTTTTAAATTAGAAACTGATAGTAGAAAACAGGTTATATTTATTACAGGACAAACTTGTTTTAGATTAAATACTCTTTTTTTAAATTGCAAATAACTGTCTAAAACATTTTATTTGATTCAAAGTTATATAGGATTAACATTTTTTTCATAAATCTTGATCAAAAATTCTGTCAAAATTTTTAAAAGGTTTTTGTCAGTATTACTTATTAAAGCATTTATTATAGAACTATTTAAAAGTAATTATTTTATAAGAACATATACGTATACATTCTACTTTTAAATAACCGTAAATACATACAAAATATAATAACATAAAGAAAATTAGTAAACCAAACAACGACGTATGAAAAAAGGTCGTTTACTCAGAACCCTCCACATCATACATAAATCTAAGTACACAGTCAAGATCAGAGTTAGCGTTTTTATCACTAAACGCGACCCTAAACGTCATAAAAAAACTATGTTCCTATGTGCAGTCGAGAGGAACTTTGCCTGAAAATGATAAATCTTAATGACATAAAAGTTACAACGAACAAATGAACAGTAATCTTATCTGACTCGTTTTTACCTAGGTTGATTTTTTGCAAAATCTTTTTAGTTAAACAGGATTACGTGCAATCGATATTTGGCTGACAGTGTCATTAAATCACCATTATCTGCACATCATTAGCTGATTACACAACTTTTATGATGATTGAGTTTGAAAAGTTTTTGGTAAAAACTATTCACAGACTAATTTTTGTATAATTTTTTAGTAATTTATTATTGTCGTTAGAGCTGGTGGTGTGGAAGATAATGTAGCGTTTCCCAAGTTTTGATCGTAAATCTATTGTATGCATGCAATCCCAGCTACAATAGTTCATCTTGTAAATGATTTGTACGAGTTGTTGTCGTAGACAAAAAAGTTTCTAGGGGATGTAATTTTTTCTGTTCGCTCATAAATATTTATGTATACACATTTTTTTAATATTCTTACGTACATGTTGCTATGTTTATTTAAGTTTTATGTTAGTTTGTGCATGCCGAGACGATATTAATAAGTTTTGTTTAGAGTTTCGCCAAGAGTCCCTCATGATTATGTACCTATACCTATCAATAATTAATAAATATTTTCTCTTTTATATTAAATGTAAATATCAGTCAATAATATAATTAATGTAAAATATACACGTGCTTTGGTTTGGAATACAGATATTTTAGGAGCTGATTCCTTAGCTCATTGTTTCCTATGGAAAGGAAGGGCCTATCTTTAATATCCTTTAAGCTACAGGATGTTTAAAAATTTCCTTCAGAGTAGTACTTACAAACAAAGACATCTCATAAATTTCAAAGTAACGTAACTAGAGCAACAACAATGAGTCAGTTTCATAGATAATAGGCATGATGCCCATTTTTTTAAACTATTTTTTTATGATGATCTTACGTGTCTCTTATTTCCAAAAAAATGCTTATTTCTGCAGAAAATAAAGGTTTAATCACAAAACTTGACCGTTTTAAAACTAATTTTGAATATGACGCCAAAACGCTCGCAGGTGTCATGGCGCATTTTTGACGTCACATCTATGTAAACACTTCTTGTCAAATATAATAAATCCTTGTTCCATCGCTAATGTTTCTCTGTTTTACTTTTAGTAACCCAAAACTGAGCAAATTGATAATTTAAAACCACAAAATAATTTATAAACAGTGCAGATATTAATGAAACAAAAATGACGTTTACGTAGCCATGACGTCATCCACTCTGACTGGTGTTTTATCAAACATGGCGGACTGCTGTATTTTACGTTTTTATTTTAACAAAAATCATATTAATCTCGCTTTTAATATAAAAAGAAATACCTACATTTTTTTAAATCTTTTTAACTTATTTCATTATTTAAAATCATAATTTCAGTGATACTTTGTTACTGGCATCATGTCTATTAACTAGGTTATTATACTATATGGGTTGTCTCATAATTAAGCATTTAGGCGAGGGAAATGAACAGGAGAGGAATGCGTGTGACGTCACTGGCCGTCTTGTTAAATTGAAATTTTGAATTAATAGTTAATAATTGGTTAATAATTAGTAGTTTCCATCGATTTTAACGGCTGGCTACGTCACTAGCCGCCAACCAATAGCGTGAAACTACTCTATGAGACAACCTGTATAGTTTAATAACCTTGGGTAATTAACTAACATATTTTTCAGTATTGCTAGCCGTGTTTCCAGTTCAGATATATATTTTTTTACTTTTTAACTAATTATGTACAATTGTACATATTCAAAAAATGTGTGTAGGTATCTATTTATTTTTATCAAGATTTTCATATCAGTATTTTCCTAATTTCCGTCACTCTAAAGTTGAAAAACAACCTCATCACCATTGAAACCAATCAAACGTATAAATAGATTTCAATAATGTTTCGTAATCAACAAAATTTATTAGTAAGGTTTCTTGGCTTGACGCGCAATTTCGTAATATTGATCAAGTGTTCATCAATTATGACAGGGAACGAACAATTACATACGTGAGTTGGTGTCCAGCGAGGCAATGTTGCAGCTAGGCTTTGAGCCGTGCTGCCACGGCTGCCTGGTCGGTCGGTCGGTCGGTTTTCTGCGGTGATCGTGTCTGTAAATAAACTACTTATTTACTTTTTGCTGACATGTTGTTTTTCTTGTTTATTGATTTTTAATTCGTTTGCAATGTGTTTTATAAGTGGTTTAATTAATGTATTATAGTATTTTCAGTCCTTTTTGGGGATTCTTTGACGAAAAAAAAAATTAAAAAAATTACTATCGTTTTTTATGTACAGACTTTAACATCAGTTCCAGAAAATATAAAGAGTAACACATAAATACACTGTTCAACTTAATTAATAATAATTTGGTGATTTCAAATCGCTGTATTTTTGCGAAAAATGATCAGATTTTAAAAAATATAAGCTTTTTTTAAGGTTGTATTTTGTAGTTTTTGGATCAAAAACAAAATTTTTTTTAACATCCCTTAGCGACCAGTGAGGATTGAAAAAAGAAAAAAAATATCCTTTAATTTTTTTATAAAATTTCATCATGTCTATGGGCTAAAAAAAATTCCATATAAATTTCGAGTAAAGCATTTTAAATTAGTTACTTTCCGCTTGAAAATTCTTATTTTGAATTTTTTTTAGGATTTTATTTAATCAAGTTATCAGCTGTCAAAGCAAGAAAGTCAACTTTGAATTTAAATATTCATAACTCCTGAAGAAATGATCCTACAACAATTTGCTAAAGTGAGTTAGAAAGTTGAAAATGTTTTCTTTAAAATCCTTTTATTCAATTTTCTTTTGCAATTTTTTTTGATTCGTAATTTTCGTCTTAAAACGTCATTAAAAACCGATTTTTTAACATTTTTTTGTTATCTAAACGCAAAAAAAGGAAACTTTGGAACAAATATTTTTTAGTAAAATTGTATAAAAATTAAATGGTTAACCAATTCCAGGTAATTTATCTGAACACTTTATCGGTTTTTATTTAAATTGTTCAATAATAATTATCTACCTTTGGTGTATTTAGCACGATGAAGCACTGTGCATTTACTTGGCAGATGTTTATAGAAGTAAAGTGATATGTTTCCTAGATATTTGTCAATAAGAAAAGTTATAATTAAATCCATCAGGGAGTAAAACTCAAGAATACGTACATAATCTAAGAAAAATATTTTCGTTAAAGAAACTTTATGTTGGTATCATATAATATTGTTTTCTATATGTAACTGAGAAGTAGAAATACAAAATAATGAATATTCCGTATTATATAAATTAAAATTGTCAAGAAATGTTTACGTTACGTTTACGTTATATCCATTTTGAAATAAATCCTTTTCCATTTTAACTATTCCATATATAATTATAATTCTTATATTAAAAACATATGTATCACATACATAAAATCATTCTCTAGACATTTTTATATCATAATATAACGTAAAATCCTTAGATAACATTCATTGTAATGATACAAATAGATAAAGTTTCATCCTGTTTAGACGCAAGATTTTTCTTGTAAACAAAAATTCACGTGTCGCTGTAATTATAGAACTATGAGTATCAGTTGACGCAGAGTTAATTTTCCGTGAACCGAAAGCACCCCCGCTGGTAATCTAATGGACTTGTCACCGACAAACGTTTCGATATGCCACACTCAATTACGTATAACAGAGTGACGTCTGTTCCCACTGGTTACTTGTTCCGGACGGATTAAATTAATTGCCGATTGGAACTTCCTCCAATTCTAATATTTCATACACTATGTACCAGATGGTTTCAAAATTTCAGTGGAATAATATAATTTACAATACAAAACAATCAAGAATATTGACTTTATAAGATACCATATTTTGATTATAATATCGGTGTTAAAATATACTAAATATTACTTTGTTATATTATCGTCCAGTATTATCAAGTTTAACTAAATGCTCTATTAATTAACTGTCATATTATTACCAGAACCAAGTATAATATATTTAATCAAATGGGGTTTTATTATGTACATTTTTCAAAGAGAGCCTTAATATTGATTTAAATCACGTTTGTAATATATACAATTTAGGTTAAAGGAGCATTTAGCGCTAAAGGAGCTTTAATTTGGTTGATAATACCGGGTATATATGAAATATTAGAGCTCGGTCCCGGCATTAAATTAAATACCCCTCTGAAACATCGTGAGTGGATTCATTTTGGCGTAACCTACAACTTTTTTATCTTTGAAACAGTCCGAATTAGAGAAAAATGGCCAAGTTAAAAATTGTAGGTATTATTGTTATCTATAATTTGTGTTCAGTTCATATTTTGGACAAAAACAAATTTTTATAGAAAAAAATTTAATTATAATATAAATGGTTCATAACAGAGAAGAAATTTATAGTTTATGTCCTATTCATTAGTTTGTTAGAAATATGCATGTTTTAATAAAATAAGAATCACGTACACTGTTCACTGTCAGGATTACGTATAAGAGAGTCCCGTGGCTGCCATGGCAGATATTTTTTATTGATCATCGAAAATATTTATTTTCGGAAACATTTTCTTGTTGAGTATATAATAGAGCGATTATAGTTCTTTGTACTGTACTATAAAATATGAAAAAAACTTTGGTCAAATATATACATAATCAAGAATTAATTTATTTGTTATAATTTAACGTAGACAACTTAAATCTAAAACTAATTTAGTTAAATGGAATGCCAATTTGGATAACTAATTCATTTTGATTTGGCTTGAAGGCATAAGCGTTAGTGATTGATGTTACCTACTAACTGTCTATGTAGCAGCTGTTTCAAATCCTAACATTATTATTACGTTTCTAATATAGATATATGAAACATAAACTACGCATTCTGTATTAACGTAATGTGTAAAAAAAATTTGATATTCTTATTTCGCAAAAAAATCAAACACATTTCTCCTTCACCCCTCCCCCCTCTTCACCCCGAGGCTCTAAAGTGCCTACTAGGTAACGCGTCACTTCATAGATCCAAATCTTTTTTGTGAAGACCTGACTTTCGAATCAGAAGCACAATCCATGATCTATGTATATGGTTACAACGAATTATGGTTATAAATAGTTTTACCCTGGGTTGCATAAAGCAAAATTAACCCCGATTAGTTAATCAGTTGTTTTCAAACCATGATTAATGTTAATTCTGAACTTAATTTCGATTTGTAACTGAACAATTCACTAAACATGATCATTTTTTACCTTATAAAATTTATCATAAATGTGATTGTTTTTTTTTAGAATGAAAGTAACAATGGTTTTAAAACAACTGATTAACTAATCGTGATTAATTTTGCTTTATGCAACCCATGGTTAAAGTTATATGAGCTACGTGGCTTCTAATTTGAAGCAGTGTTGTTTTAGTAATCGATTTGGTAAATACGCTTCTTTTTTATATTCTTTACAAGAGGTCTATTGTAATGTGGGTCGAATTTTATCTGAATACTATAATACTGAGCTTACAACCAAAATAAGAAAAACTGCCATGGGTTCTACGAGATTTTCTTATACGTAATATACTGAAAGTTAACTACTGAAAAAAGATATGAAAAAATAAATTATATGGCCGCATAATAAAGTAAAAAGTTAAGGTTATTCAGTCGTTAGAGTAATGTATTGATGACAGTCTAAAAATGTAATATGTTATTTATGGATAGCAGATATATTTTATTAATTAAAAAAAAAAAATTGTACGTATGGTTTTTGAGTTGTTGGATATTAAAAATACAGCTTTTAATACACGGTAAATGAGAGAACTCGCCGGAAGTGGTCTATTTATTGAAATTCTACACAAAATTCTATACAGAGACATTTTAAACACTGATTATTACATATTTTATATACACATACATTCACGTGTAGTTTCAGAACCAGGTTTATTAAAAGTAATGAAAAACTAGAAATAAACGTTGCCATGACAGCATCTTTGTAAGATGTGGGAACTAAGAACACATCATCCGTAAAAGTAATAAAGTGCGACTTACATACAAACAATGTGTGCGAGTGCAACAACTACTTTCAGCGAGGCTATAGTATATATTAAAGATATAATCTACATGTTTTTTTATTAAAAAAATTATAAAGTATATTATTTTTTTACTTTTAATTATTATTAACAAAGAAAAAAATTCCATTAAATGTTCATGTGTTCTGCATATAAATTAAAAACAGTTTTTTTTATTGAAAAATAAATACAGATAGTTCACAACTTATTTTGCAAATATATCGGTAGAATGTTATTTTTAACGAATTTAACTAAAACAAATGTTGGTTTAAAAAAAACACAAATGGTTATTTTTAAAAGAAATACTCCAATCATTCCGAAATTAACTTTACTTTATCGAAATTCAATTACATTTCCCCAGGAACTGTATCTCTAATTAGATAAGAAATGCTCTCAAATAAATATATATTTTGCTAAACTAAATTTATTTTTAATTGACCTCTGTAAATGTTTTGTTTTATTTAGAAGAAAAAAATAAATAAGGGTCGCTCCAGACTATTGAGCCGATCTCGGTCCGGTCTTTCTCCAGTCAAATATTCAGTATAGTAATACTGTATTGGAGCGTGATTGGGCCGAGACCTGAGAGATATCTATAGTGTGAATGATTTCATTGTCTATTATGTATTTATATTTGAGTGGAACGAGATCGGCTCGATAGTCTGAATTGACCTTAAAATCACAATCACATCTTTAACATTTAATTCGAAAAATGTTACACATTATTAAAACAGTTTATAGAAAAAGATTTAAAAATAATAAATTAATTTAGGTTGGATATTGAATTGTTTATTATCATTTTTTTTAATTTCGCATTAAAATAATCAATCTGTAATTCATCGCAATTCATGAAAAATAAACTAGGCTATGATTGATGTATGAGAGTTGCACCAATGATAAATAAGTTTGTTTAGTTTTTTCAAGTCTGTAAAGTGTCTCTTTTGTTTATTTTTGTATCCTACCAACACACTTAAAGTAAATTGTGAAGTTAAAAGTTTTATAGAATATATTATTGTTTATAGTTACAACATTTTATTTCTTAATATTTAATTTATAAAAATCAAAGAGATTATGTGACATAGAGAAACTGAGCAGCCAAAAACGATAACTCTCCATAGAAATCGAAAGAAAAGATTGTGAACCTTTATCTGTCTTTGTCAAACAATGCATGTTTACATAGAGATGGTAGTTCATATTTACAATTTGATTATCTATGACATTTGTAGTAAAATTCTAGTTTTTTAGTGGTTTTTATTAACAAAATGTTTGTAAATATTTAGTATGTATATACTATACATGTATATTGTACATACACACAAGTGGTTTGAAGTTAAATAATATTATTTTATTGTTGAGCATTCTGATTCTGTTTACGCACGTTCTTACCATTGTAATTATAACAAAATATCTTGACAGTACGTACTTGATAACAAATTTTCATTTCTACTGACTTCAACGTTTAAAATACGCCATTATGCAAATAAAACTTACGAATGCGTCAAAAGACAAAGACTGAATATTTTCTTTCTCTTATTATTTATAATTGACGCCCACTTCATAAAATGCTATGGCTCACTTTCTCTAGGTCTTATAATCTTTGGTAAAAATATAATAAATATAAAACAATTGAACTGTAAACTTACAAAAAAAACTTAAAAAAACATCGACTTCAAAAAAATCCTAAAAAAACTACCTACAATAAATTAATTTAACATTTAACTTTAAAAACTGTTAAATTTAATTATCATATTACTTTTCACCGTTTTAAGTTCTTTTTTTGAAGACGTGTTATTTTTTTTTGTCCCTTTTAAGTGGCGTATGTAAGAAGTCCCTGGCCAAATTCTGATGAAATTTACATGGAGTCAACTCGAAATAATACTCTTTCAAACAAAAAATAGTTTTTCTCCAAAATTAAAAAAAAATGGAACTTAGAACTACATACTTTTTTTTCGTTAAAAGTATGTTTATTATATATGTAGATTTCTACATGCTGATTTCAAATATGTCAATCAAAATCAAATCCAATTACGCGTTCAAAAGTAAGTTTTTCTCAAAAATTTTGAAAAAAAAAACTAACACTGAGAAATACACATATTTTTTCAAATGAAATTTTTTATTTATTTGAATCAGTTTACCAAAATACATATCTATACAAGATTAAAAATTTAAGGTATATCTATAGATTTTAGTATCTTTAAATAAAATTATCTTAAAACCTTTTATAAAGTATCAATAATTTCAATATTTTCGTTTTTTATTTATGAATGGGCTTACGATTTATCAATGGACTGTTTATTGTATTTATTTATTTTTTTAAGTTGAATTGATTCAATATAAAAATAATTTACTGAGAACTTAACTTAAAAAAATAAATAAATACAATAAACAGTCCATTGATAAATCGTAAGCCCATTCATAAATAAAAACGAAAACATTGAAATTATTGATACAGAATATCAATGATTGGATAATACTCATAAAGAAAAGTTTGTGATAAATCAGACACAATAGACAAAGTTTTATGTGGGTCGTATCTCACATAAACTTGTTGACAATACGTTAGAATACATGGCATAAGTTAGGCGTTTTGCCCCGGAGGGAGGTTGCGTGATTTTCTTAGTGCCAACAGGAAATTAAACAAGTCTCTGAAAGAGATACTTTACGCCGTCTCTTTCATATTTATGTATATTGTTATTTTACTCCCAAATGTATTGTTATTTGTTTTCAAAAGTGATTTACGATAACTCATCATACTAGATTAAATATTATCTATTTACTTACATGTATGTGTGTATAGTTTCAAGTTCTCATGTTGAAATTTTTGTTAGTAAATAGTTTCAGATGTAAAATGTATTTTCAGATTCAAAATCAAATTTATGTATACCACTAAACTTCATTAGACTTTGAAAACTTGTAAGTTATTTTATACTTATTGATCACCAAAATATATCTTTAATCTAATAAATCATGCTATCAAAAACTGTTGTATTATTTATGTGGTGCCAGTAAAAAATATTTACTATATTTAAAACGAACGTGTATCGTTTTTGCATAGAGTAGGTATATGCAGGGGAACCCTGGTTATAGTTAATGATTTAATTAGTTCAATAAATTAATCAATTTTTATTGAAATACATACCACGGTGCTCTGGAAGCCAACTTAAATAAAAAAATTGATTACCTCTAATTTTTTTGTACAATTAAATTCTTTAGTATTTAAGGAACATTTTAAGACCAAAAAGAAAAAAATCGCCTTGGCGCTTTTTAAATAATTCATAAAACAAAAAAATACATAAATCGTGTGCAGGTCAGAACGCGATTTTTTTGAATTATTTATAATTTATTAACTTTTTACTTTACAAAATAAACAAAAAAAAATAAAAAACAAAAAATTATTGGAATTCGAACTTGGAACCTATTGTTTATAAGATCTTTTATAATTTTTTGTAAATTTTGAAATATAAATCAAATGGTATTTTATATCGAAAAATCACAAGAGACACAATAATTTTCTTTTATTAAGGGGATTCCAAAACATATTTTATATTACCAATCCGATAATTAATACCCGAGATATGAATTATTTTCAATTTTGAACGGCCGCCATTTTTAAATTCATAAAGGAATTCCGCTGAGGTATTTACAAGATCGATTTTTCTGCCAAGTTTCAAAAAAATCGGAAGAATACTTGACAGGCTAGAGAGTCCGCAAGAAAAAGGTCTTATAATAAAATTGAAAATAGTTCATATCTAAAGTACTAATTATTGGATCGATAATATCAAATATGATTTAGAATTCTCTCAATAAAACCAAATTATTGTATCTCTTGTGATTTTTCGATATAAAGTACCGTTTGGTTGATATTTTAAAATTTACAAAAATTACAACAAATCTTGTAAACTAAGAGTCCCGAGTTCGAAATATGTTTATTTTTAATTTTTATTTTTTCTTGAAAACTAAGGGTCTCAAGTTCGAATCCCATTATTTTTTATTTTTTTATTTTTATTTGTTTGTTTATTATGTAGAGTAAAAAGTTAATAAACATTAAATGCTAAATAAAATTCGCGTTATAATATAGCATACGATTTCTTATTTTATGAATTATTAAAAAAGCGCCAAGACGATTTTTTTTATTTTCGGTCTTAAAATGTTCCTTAAATACTAAAGAATTTAATTGTACAAAAAAAATCAGAGGTAATCAATTTTTTTATTAAAGTTGGCTTCCAGAGCACCGTGATATCTATCTCTTAATCTATAAAAATCTAGGTTTTGGAATCCATATTCATACCATATGTTCGTTTGGTACTCCATTAGGTTAATATTTTTTTGGACCCGTTGGAGTCGCGATATTTACGAAAATGTGTATTTATGGTCTGATTTTTAAACAAATTAATTTTGGGCAGAACAACATATACCGGGTCAGCTAAAACAACAATTACAACCCTCCATACGTGACAGGGGGTGAAATATTAACTCCTGTACGAAGCCGATACGGGTCCGCTAGTTTAATAAATATTTCAATAAAAAATTGATTTGTTATCAGCATCATAAATAATTAGTTATTTTTAAGTAATAATATAAAAAAATATAAAATCATAAATCGATACATTCTAAAGAGAGTTGAATATTATATTCATAATTCTATTAAAATAACATATGCGTAATTCCAAATTACAAAAATATATTATATTTTTATTACCATGTTTGTGTGTGAACTTTGAACTTAAATAAATTTTGTTTGATTAAGAGGCATTTTATATATTTTTGTAGTTCCAAAAATATGTTTTTATAATTAAGTATAAATATTTTTATAATGTCAAAGATGAAGAAAATAAATTATATTTTAATTAACTTTGATATAATATTAAATAGGTAAATACAAAAAAAAGGAATTTTATTTATACATAAATATAAAATATTCATGAACAAACGAATTTAATATAAAATGTCACAGTTATACAAATCCAGATATTCCGAAACAAAAACCAATACAAATATTTGTAGGCGAAGAAGAAAACAAAACGATGTTATAATACTGTTTTATATCACCATTTGAGGTTACAATATAAACAAAACTGGCCGACTAATCTTTCGTCTATATTTCACGATCACATATTTAAACATAAAATCGGTAATGTGTAGAGCCAAAAATAATGTGATAATATTTTAAAAGGGTGGGAAGCATATTCTTCCTCGTACATAATATAACGATGTAATAGGAAATGTACATCATGTCACACCACAATATTTATGTAGCGGACAACGTCGGTTGTTCGCCGCCCCCTCGCATTAAACCCGTCGTACAGGCTGGCCAACTGTGTGAATCCTGAACAATAGATACAGACTGGTTGTTATATCTAAATAACAATAATAGGTACATATCTACTGTTTTAGTCAACCTTTTGTTAATTTACTGATTCTGGTACCACACAACTTGTAATGAATAAAACAAAAACACATATTTTGAATGGTCCATACCAACTAAAATAATTATTTGTTTAAATCATTATTTTAAATAACAATGTTTAAGGTTGGCAAAATTTTAATCTAAAAAGTTTATGTAATAATCAGCTGAAAAAAATGACATTTAATATGTCCAAGCAAATATCAATTTAGAAAAACAAAACACGAATTTTAAATTGAGGTAAATCTTTGTTAGGGATTATTTTACAACAAACGTTGTAGATCCATATTATAGGAAATTTAATTCTCTACAAAAAAAGTCTATAAAATTTTCACGTAACATGTGTCGTTCTTAAGATATCTTGAAAAAATAAATATTTTGGGATGTCACCCCTCCTCCTTACACACGATTTTGATGATTTTGAAATGGGACCGTCCTCAAGCTAGACCCAACCATTCGACCAAGTTTCAACAATATCGGTTCAGTGGTTAATGAGTTATGCGTGTGACAAGGATTCGGGGGACAGACACACACACACACACACACACGTGCGGACGGACACACGGACAGACAGACAGACACGGAACGAAAAGTGTTTGTCTTGATGTGAAACGGAAAGATCAATTTAAAATTTTGAAATCGGAAAACATTTTTTTTGTCTCAATCTGAAACGATCACAAAGCTTCTCGTATTTTCGATATTGCGAGGAAGCAAACATCAATATCGCAAAGATGTAATAAGATAGGTATAAATAAATCAATCGCATGACCTCTATTATAATAGATCGTTAATTTTCAGTTTAAATATTTTACTACACTAACATAAAATAATAAAGAAAGCTAATCCACTTAAAATATAAAATATGCATTTATGTATATATCAATAAGTAATTAATCAAATTCAAATAGTAACGCTTATATGCAGATAGCATCAGCAATCATGTTGAGGTCATCCGGCCAATATTACTTTTCAACATATAATTGCCTAGTAGGCGATGACTGGGAGTTCAGAACGCCCCTAGAGTACTCTTGACGATAATCAATTTTGGACGACTCTTACACACAGCTATTATATACGTTTTTGATTTCCCTGCGTACATTTTTCACGGTAATTACATTTACATTTTTCCTACAACGAAATCGTGTACAGTAAGAGGTCGTTGAAATATATTTCGACGATATATGAAACTGTTTTGGTAACGATTCTGAATGGTTTTGGATATATGAGCCGTTTATTTTGAAAGTGGCCTAACTCCATTTTTCAATTTTTTTTTGTTGACTGTAGCAACGTGTATAATTAGAAGTAAACTATCATAAAAAACAATTTTTGGTTAAATATATTCAAAGGAAAAAAAATTTTGAACACATATTTGATTACTATACCATTTCTGAATATTAATCGATATACATTTAACTGTCTTACCGATGACAATCGGCCAATAGGTGTCAAAATGGTGGACATGTAAACTAATTATTAGTATAACTTATTTATTAATTATTATACTATCATAGAAACTGCTTTACATACATTGTTTCAAGTCAGATGATTCTTTATTTTATGTCTTTTGTGTTGTAGTATTTATATTTTTGTAATCATAATTTACTGCGTCTCATTACTGGTTTTACTTTATCAATTACTGGAGAAAAAATAAAAGGCTATAATTTAAAAAAACAAACTATATTAAATTGATTTAATAAAGAGTTACTTGTTTTATTAGTAACATGAGTTTATGAGAATTACAAAAAAGAAGTCTGTCAATCACAAAAACAGTAAACATTGCTGTTATAGCGACAACAACTGATGCCAGTACCTATATGTTTGAATAAATATTTTAAATAATGTAATTGTTTTGGAGTATTCTTCCTTCTTAATTAGTATAACAACAAAGATATTGAATTATTTTGGTTTATGACATATGGTTTTAATTAAAAGAAAAATATGAACCAATTTTAATGTACGAATTTTTTTCAGCCACCCTCTGTACAAAATTCTAATTTGCTACTGTGTTAAAATCCTTATCGTGTCCAAATTAATTCAACGACGTGGGTAAAAATTTAATCAATTTAAAAACATATATACCCCGCGAGCGGTTAACGTGGGTGCTCAATTTGTTTGATAATTCAAAACAATTTTCTATAAATTTGTTTACTCCGAATGTTAGCACATAACATGTTTATTGTAAATATTTATGTGTAGTTAATTTCACTATGTAAAGAAGTAAATATTTATATGCGAGCTCGATCGGTATTGTAGGGATGTACATACATATATTATAATTGCTAAATTAGTAATATCAAATATAATTATAAATCAATAATTAAGTAATTTACTTATACCGATTACTACCCAAAAGCATTTTCTCACCTATATAAACTAAAATTGAAAAAACAAAATTTACGCATTTATTCCTTAAAAAAATTGTCAAGTGCGAGTCGAGCATCGCGTATTAGTGCCCCGTATCATAGACTAAAATTAAAATTTAAAACCGATTTAGATTAGTCTAAAAATTAAATACTATTGCAAAGGCAGCACAATTTATATACATTATATAACATTATACCTAAAAATTCTTATTTTTAGATATTTTCGAAAAAAATACATGCAATGAGTGCTGATAATTTTCTTGTAATATCGATTCTATGAGTGTTTCACCCAAAAATTAAATTTTTGGTGCATCTGCACCATGTTTATAAACTTAATTTATATGTATTAGTTTAAGCTTCAAAATGCTTTCAGTTTTAAAATTTTCAACAAAATTAATAATGGGTAAATACTTTTGAATGGTAATGTATATCTAGATTTATTTATAAATCATTATTTACGTTGTATATAAAAGTATTTTAATATGTTTTGCATCAACAGGCAAACCTAATTAATTAAATTCTCATATAAACAATTAATTATTTACCAAATACTAAATTTTGACACTGGAAAGTAAATTATGCAAAATAAAACAAATACATATTGTTTTTGGTACTCTGCATTATATTATATATATTATATTTTGTATTTATTATGTACCTACAAATTATTATAATATTTTTTTAAACAATTAAAGAATTGTGTACATCGATAAACAACTTTTTCGTCGAGTTTTTTTTAACCTTATTGGGTAAAAGAGATATGAAATATAACATGTTATGCGTATTTATTTTAAATTAAATTCTCCTAAAATATCCTCAATTTGTTAGTGTTATTACATACTTACATACATATATATTCTCGGAACAGTTAGGTTAATTTAAAAAATCTGAAGTGGAAAATAAAAACATATTACATTAGGTATAAAATAATGATGCAGAAAATAGACTAATAAAAAAATAGTTAATGAAAATCTAAAAGGAAAATTGAAAAAAAAAACTTAAAGATAAGTTAGAAATGATGAAATTTTAAGCTGTTCGTAAAAAAGTAATAATAATGAAATAAACTTTAATGTTATAGAGTATACCATTTATTTCAAATGGTTCTACGAAAATCTCAATCCTGAAAAATGTACCTGTATAACATATAAAAAGAACTAAATACTATTTTTTTCGTAACATATTACATCTCTTTAAATATAATCTAGATTTAAGTAAGTGGAAGCATCTGGAAAGAAGAATGATACGAATATTTTTAAGGAAGATAGTATGTGTCATTTGGAAGTGATTTAAGCAAATATACCTACATATGTATATTCAAAGTAGAACGGCCATTTTAGTAATTAAAAAAAAAACAGACGTATACTGTATACATGTTAATGGCAAAAGTTCAACAGTTAAAGAGTCCATATTTTTCAAACATTTTTATATTAGGTACTTAAATGTCTATGCTACACTATCAGATCAAAATAAAATTTTGATTAACAAAATATGGCTGCAGTTTAACATTTAAAAACTTATAAAACTTTAATAAAATGATTTCTTTAAAAAATTATTTTATAAAATCTGGCACACTTACAGATGTTCAAATAGTTTTAAAAACTGCTCTATGTTATACGATTTCTTTATCTATACTTTTTATTTAAGGTATTTCTCGGGGAGAAACAAGGTACGCTATATGTTAGAAAAGGAAACAAAAGTGTAGTATAAAATCAAGATAACCGTACTTTAAATTAAATTAAAATTTGGCAACGCTGAGCATATATTGCGCATGCGCGACTTTTGTATTCCCGATGACATCTACATATTATTTAATGTTTTGATGTGATAACGTGTACTATTATTTGCAGCTGAATTTGTTATATATTATAAGTTTATAATTAAGAAATAGTTTTTATTATTTTTATTATTCCTTGAAATTAAAAGAACAATAATAATATATTCAGCACGTACGATTTTTAAATACCGCGGCAATTGTCAATATTTTGCGGCGTTGTCATAGCTTGTACCGTGATATTTTTTATCAGAAAATAAGTTTTTATTTTACTTATAACTTAAAAACGGGGTGGTGAAAATATTTAAGATTTTTTATATTAACTCCAAATATATTAATTTAGTTTTTCTCAAAATTTCATAAATTTCTTGATCTTCCTTCGCATAAAATTATATACTTTTTCATTGGAAATCCGCTTAAAATATCGTAATCCCTATACTCGCAATGTTAAATTTTTGATTTTATTTTGACGATATCTTCGCTCACAGATGGTCAATCATTTTAAGATTTTGAATGAAGCTTCTAAGAACCTTTTTTTAGTTTTTTTTTACAAAATTTGAGCTTACTCTTGAATCTTTTAATTTTTCCGAGAAATACCTTAAGTATATATTTGCTTAAATCACTTCCAAATGACTCATTCTATCTTTCTTCAAAATATTCGTATCACCGAAGCAAACATCCTGTATAAAAACATTTTTTTAAATCATTACGATTACGTTTGTTGTAGATTGTATACTGTATCCTACCTAATCTTAAGTTTCTTAAGTTACATATTAGATCTTGAAACTCTTTGAGCATATCGTAATAATATGGGTTTTAATATCTCAATAAAAGTTTAAATATAAAGTATATAAATAATTAAATATATTAGAGAGATATAGTTGATATTATTAAAAAACTTAATACTCATACTATGCAAAATATTATATTGTAGTTATGAACAAACTACTAAATGTTGTTAGTGCATGTATTCATTTTTTATTATTTGCTATTTTGTACTGTGCATTTAACTGTTAATAAGATCAAAAGAAACTGTTAAATTATTAATTTTTAGTTACAATGAGAGTCACATTATGTATAAGAACATTTACTATACTAATATTTAAATTCTTGTAGGTACTCAAGGAATTGAACATGAAAATTACTTTATGGTGTAACTACATAATAATATACAGGATGATTTACAACTAGTGTAAAAAAATTAACAGTATATCGAGGATGTCATTTTAAGCAAAAAAAACTTCATATGAACATCTGTCCCGAAATTTTTTGTGTGGGAGCTACAGTTTTCCAAAAATTGAACCCAGAGTTAGTGTTTATTTATTTCTTTTTTATAGTTACATACAGTTATGAAATTTGATAACCAGTATATTATTAATAAAAAAACAGGTATAAAAAATAAAAAGGTTATAAAAAATGAGTGCTAAATCGAGCTTAGATTTTCAATTTGTTTGAACTATTCACTTTGACCTTTAGAATGGTCATAATTCGTGAAAAAGGAAACAAGCAGCTGTATTAGCACAACCACTAATATATAAATAATAGATATGTAGGAGTAGATGTTTGTTTAACTTGATCCTATTTAAATACTCCTTGTAATTGGTCGAGCTAATGTTGAATAGATTGCGTAACCTATACAAACACATCTATGTGAATGCGTAACCAAGATTATCCATTATTTACTTATTTTAAACCCAAACTCAAATAACGTCTTTAAATTCAAAAAATAAAACTATTTGAATGTACCCTTATGTAGTAGTTCCTACTTGTTATTTAAATGGTAATATTGTAATAGTAACAATATGTTTATGAATATTTGCATTCAAAGTATGTTTAGATGCTATTTACAAGATTCTCATTCAGAAGGGAGTACGTATGAATATGTACAGTTTAGAAAATAAATAGATGAACAACAATAGTCTAATTAAAACGGTAGCGTAGGATTCTTGCATGAGTATGAAATGTTAAGGTTGGATTCGCGATAAGATTCGTTCTGTAGATTACGAATATTTTTTTCGAAAAGTTGTACAATCAAGAGTTATAAAAAAACTGTCTATAAATAATTGACAAAAAACTAATTTTTTAGGTGATTTTGGTCTTACATTTTTTTTGTGCTAAAATATAATCTTAATTAGTTGTTAATTAATGAAAAATGCAATATTCTCGAAAAAAAAAATCATTTTTCAAATGACCTTTCGAGGTATATGTAATTAGCTTTACAAATACACAAAAAAAATCGTAATTCACGGAAAAAATCCTATCAAATCCTTACCATTTCGGGGATCTAGCATTGCATATATACCTACTCTAAGGTCCTGTGCTATAGTACAGAAAATTATTTAATATTATATAGTTAAATATTGAGGTAAGGGGTTAAATTTCTGAATAATTATTTATTGTAAAATTGAGTTCTTTAATATGTTTTTTATTAATTCAGTAAATGTAATAGCTAAATTTATTAAACATTTAAGTAGGCCATGAAAAACAAAAATTGTTAAACAAAAATCACAATAACAACAATCAAAATAACAAATGAATATTTGAAAACAATAAAATGTTCTTACTTTTTTCGAAAATAAATATGACAAGTTACATATCGTCGTAAAGTAAAGTAAAAAAAACATGTTCAAATATGCTATAGTCAACTTAGTGGCCCATAAGAAAAACTAAAGTTAGGGCTTGTAACTCGAAAACTAAAAGTGCTATAAAAATTTTAAATACACCAATCAATTCTATACAAAAATTGCTTTAAGAAATCGTAAACAAAAAATAGTTATCTACTTTGACAAAAAGTAATAGCAATTTAAAGAAATTCCGAATTTTCAGATTTTTTGTGCCACATAGAATTATAAATATTTTTTTGATGTAATAATATTCACCCTTCATTTAACCGAATCTGTATCTCTTACCGTTTAGGAAATCTCCATGCATTCCACGCTTATCTTGGACACCCTGTATATTAATCCTTCTTACGCGGATTTACTTTAGTGGTTGAAAAAGTTTGAAAAAAACGGTGGAAAAACTTAAAAAAGATGGAGAAATTTCTATTGCTCCATTTACGGGCTGCTTACATGGAACCAATTAATTGGGTAAGTGGATACATTACTGTACTTGAGTTAACAAAAAGAGACAACGTAGTTGTCAAATATTATATTATAATATATTTATAAAATATTAAGTTATAAAGAAATTAATTTTGCGGTGAAATTTATTTACTCTATTTTGTCAGAACGTTAATATTTCATTGTAAAGTAAGAAAATATTATATTTTGTAAATCTAGTACCATCGACTAAGATATCATCACTTGGCAAAGAGCCATATTTTTATATCAACAAATTAATCGTTGACAAAATGGTTTTTGACGTTTACATACTTGTTAGTATCATAACATAAAGTTTACCAAATTTATTTTCATTCGACATATGCATAAAATATTTACTTCTTACAATTAAAAAGAATGTATAAAGTTTTATATTTTTCTAAACAATAAAATAATAATATATCTATTTAATCTCTATGTATAAAAATGAAACTTTGTTTGTATTTGTAAGGCTTATAGACTCGGGATTTACTGAACCGATTTTAATGCGGTTTCCACCAATATTTAGATAATTTTTCTGATCAGTATAGTGGCTATTAATATTTTATGAAAATCTAAGATTTAACATCAAAAGACTAAAAAAATCTTTTCCAAGTCGTGTTTTATTTCACTGATGCCACAGCATACAACAACTGTCATTTATATAAAAACAATTAAGTAGCCATGGAATAAAGAAGTCTATAATTTACAAGAACTTATCGTTTCAATATTTTATTTTATTTAGGTTATTATGAGCACGTCTCTTTCAAATATTTTGTCGAAAAATTGGATGATTTTTGATACATGTTAATAATTAAATATTTTAAAATATAATGATTGAAAAATAAAATATTAAGAAACATTTCACTTCCATGGAAGGCAAAATATTGAAATTCATTGATTGTTGCTAACCTACTATTTGTTTATTATATTTTTTTATTATTTGTTTCCTGGGAGTTTGAAAATATAATTTTACACGATTTTCTCAGTAACTATTGAACAGATTTTATTCCGGTTTTCACTAATGGATAGGTTAAGTTTAGGTGTATAATTTGTGGATATTTTGTGTAATTTTCATGATCCGGAAAAAATAATTCGGGGTGAACTGTGTGTTGTGAGCATCTTGGGTGGGCATTTTGAGTGAGCATGTTAGGCGGATAAGTCGGGTGAGCATGTCGGGTGGGCATGATTACTTTATATTTAATTAAATTAAATCCCCGGGTAAAACCGGGTTCTATGCGTTAGTTATTAATATAAATAACTTTTCTAAACAAATGTTCTTATGATTTTTATAATAACATAATTTACTTTCCAACCTACAATTTGTGTAAGTTATTAATAAATACACAAAAGAGTATTATTAATACTGAGTGAGATTCTAAATGATAGATTAACCATAATGAAATGTAAATAAAATAATTCTAATAATAAAATGAAAACCCCCTTCTATAAAGTAAATGTGAATACGTGTAGATAGTTAAGTATATTTGAACTTTCATATTTGATATATTACCACTCGTAAGTGCTTATATTTAGGCTGATTATTATCTAAGAATAAGCCGACACCGGAATACTGTGACAAATCAAAATGAGTGCTGACATTTTTATATCACAAACTTTTAAAATATATTACTATTATTCGTTGTTATTATCGCTTACATTAGAATTTTAAATATAATACGGAGAATAAATGTATATTAATTTTATAGGGTCTGTTAAAACAGTTAATTCAATATTAATTTGCATATTTAATTTGTGCCCTTAGTGACAGTGAATGAAATACTGATTTTTATCTTGAAAGTGTTTTTAGAAATTGTGTCACTGTGTGCATAAACCACCGTGATTTTTAATTAAATTTTCCTGTATATTTTTTAATTAGTGCAGAAATAATTAATTTTCACGTCGTCTTGTATTTTCTTAAGAAAAATTCTCTACGATTAATTAATATTATGTAATATGAAGTGTATTCATGTCATTCATATTTATATTATCAATCCATGTTTACCTATGTTTAATAATGTTAATTAAATGTGAACAAGAATATATATGTTCCAAGACTGTGTCAAATTTCAATATTTCATTTATTATAACAAATGGAAGAAAACTTTAAATACAAAAGTGTCAGGTTAGACAAGCAGCACATTTTAAAAATAGGCTACATTTATATAGGGTGTCCCATAAGTGCGTTACAAATCAAATGTTTTTTTTTTAATACAATGTATTTTTTTGATTGATAATCTAAAAGAATTTACTTTTTTGGATATTTTGATATAAGCATGTGTGAGATTATACTGAGTGGTTTAGAAATTATGACCATTTTTGTTAGAAAATTGGGTTATTTTCAACACCTTGTAATTTTCTAATTACATCAAAAAAAAAAATTATTGCGATATTACATCAAACATTTACGAAATTGTATTCTTTGTACAGGATGTATCAAAACTCTGAACTTAATTTTTTTCAAATTTTTCAAATGGAATACCCTATATATTTTCACATTTTTGAATTGCCTATTTAGTTCTTAACAAATTTTATAAACTAACATCCAGCTGTTAAAAAGTGATTTGAAGATTTAATTTAATTTGAATGATCGATCTTGACGCCGCTGGTGGACATTTTGAACAAAAAAAATTAACTTTTGTGTATCATTTTGTTTATTTAATTTATAGATTTTTACGTTGTTTAAGTTTGTAAGTTCTAGCAAATTATTTTATGGATTATAATAAAGTAGTATTGTATTCATAAAACATGTAAAGATTTTAAAAATCTTCAAATAAACTTTTTAAAGGCTGGGTTTAGGTATAGAACATAGTTTATAAAATGTCCCCCTCCAAACCGTGCAACTTATTGATAACATTTCACAATAAAAAGTTATCAGAGGTATGCACTTAAAATGGGTCACCTGTATACAATATACCTATTTACATATAATTATATGAATAATTTATACCTGATGTCATAAAGAAGTCAAAACGTTTAAATCTACTTAATAATAATTAATTTTTAGTATTCTGTTCCGGAATCGGAAAAGAGGAACACTTACAATTAGTCAGCTCTCAGATCGGAGCAATATATAGCAATAACGTACTGGCACCAGTCTTGGTTCATACCTCAGTGTTGGATTCTTGTTTAGTTAAATGCAATACATTAGAAATATTTATTGATATTGGATAATTGCCATTACTGAATCATATATAGCAGTGGTTCTTAATCTAGGGAATGCGGACTCCCGGGGGTCTGCTGAACTTTTGCCGAGGATCCGTGGAACATGTTTGGCATAAATAAAAGTATTTTTACATTTCTATTTACAGAGATTAACTATTATCTAACCTTCTTTGTTTTTCTATCCAGAGTAGAGGGATTCCTGAAAAATAATTGTTCAAAACAAACGCTGATATCTAGAGTAATATAGACATGAATGTAAAACAGCTTAACTTGATGACAATCGGCAAATCGGTGTCAAAAAAGTGAACATTAAATCTAATTATTAGTGTAATCAATTTATTAATTATTATATTATCATAGCATTTGCAATACATTTTTTTGACCCAGTAGGTGGCGCTGGGGTTGAGATATTTCAATAAATTGTATTTATGGTCCGATTTGACTCATATTCAGAATATCTGTTAGGTACGTGGAAATAAATATTTTTACAAAAAATAGACCCGGTAGATAGCACTGGAGTCGAGTTATTTATGGTCTAGTAAGCTCTAGTAATATATAAAATTGTAAGTATGTTATATAAAAGTCTTGTTCAATTTTTAATATATACTTAATACTTAATTCTAAAAATAAGTGCACTATTTTTTCTGAATATAAAATAAAATACACGTGTCTTTATAACCCTTCTGTCAGCATTGCATCACAAATATCTGTTTATTTCGTCAGATATTTCGATGAACTAAAGTAAATTTCACTTCAACATGTGACCGAACATAAAAAATAAATAAAATCTGAAATTAAATTTAGAAATGTTAAGAGTTCTTATTGGTGATATTATATAATAAACTATTTAAAAAATATTCTCACATAAGAGAGTAGCAGGTGATTTTTAAATAAAATATATTAGATATTATATGTAATCTGCTTTCACCTGTAATAAAATAATATGTGTGGACTTTAAATTAATTTACAAATGTATTAATCTTCATAAACAAGAAATATTGATAAAGCTTCATTACAGAAAAGAATTTTCTAAAATTATTTTTAGTAAATCCATCGACTCTATACTTTTGTCCAATATAGATGGATAAAGAAAAGCACTAAAAGCATTTATGTTGGAATGGGAGAACAATTGTGTTTTAGAAAAAATACTGTCTTTTATATAAAAGACTAGCTGTGTCCGCGGCTTCGCTCGCATGAACTACGGAATTATTGTTTTGGATTTTTGAAAAATATAGTTGAATTAATTAGAAACACGATTAGTTATTATTATAATAATAACTAATCAACAGTTAGTTATTATTATAATAATAACTAATCAACACCTAAATTACCTAACAAAAAGTACAACAATTGACGATCAAAAGACAACGGCCGAGTCGAGGAAGTTCAAATATCAGCTGAGCACATGCGAATATTTCCCTGTGCGTGCTTCGATGCGGTACTTCTTTAATTTGTGCGTTATTAACAATATTTTACCGTACATAACTTATTTAAAGTTATTTTCTAAACTATACGACCAACTTGGATGTTGTAAAGGTCAAATTACATATACCTATATTAAGTACTTATGACAACGAAATCATTTATTTCGATAAGACTTAATGTTTTGCAGGTCATAAATCCACGTAAACAGAACCGAGACATTTTTAATTTTCTTTGTAACATAAGAGCAGTCATTGTGGCTTAAATATAAAAGTTAGATATATAGTAATAGATCTTTTGATTCTACATAATTCTTTACGACATTATTTTGTTCAATATTTAACGGTTTAAGTTTATATGTAAAAGAGCGCGCTGGCGGCAAACTTTTTTCCGACTTGATTTACTATTATCATCACTGTTTATTTTTTATGTTACCTAACGTAACAAAATATATCCTATAACTTGGTCAGAGAACATATCTATTATATTAATATTAATGATTAAAAAAAAACACACAAAAAAACACACGTAAATCGGATAAGTGGTTCTCGAGTTATATATAAGCGCACTAACGGACAGACCTCTATCTGTCTGTCCGTTAGTGCGGTTATAACTATATATTAAGGATAACGTTTTAATATAAATTTTTATAATTTTATAAGTATAAGTTTTTATTAACAAACTGGGATTTCTATCATAGATAAAACTGCTTCAATTATACTGCATTCGTTTTGTAATCTATACCAATCATTATATTCAATATATCAATTGCAATTTATTAATACTTAATTCTCAAATGAACTATTTTATATATTGAAAGCTTAATTAAAAAAATACCTATAAATGCAATAAAAGCACGATAGTATCAAATAATAATCATTTAGTAGTTATCCTATTACAAACAATTTGAATTATTACTTCATCCATAAATTTCGTATTAAAATTTACATATCTGATCATATCAGTACCTCCACTTTTCATTGTTATTAAAGTAGAAGTTCATATTTTCTACAGTCTCCGGCACTTTAATTTGAAATTTTTATACTCGGTGATATGTCACTCTTGGGTGAGTAACAAAACCGCTAACTATGGAAGCAAGCAGTCAAGATGTGGCAGCAGAAAGTGGCAACATTTATCAAAGGACGGGTATTTCTCGGTAATTCCTTGAAGCCATGTCATAAACAACGACAAACTTATATGTTCGCTGTGTGTTATCTCTTTCTTAGATGTGCTTTCATGGAATAGGGTTGAGAACACATCCATACTAAACGTATTAAAACTACTACATACTTTACGTAAAGACCTACCATTGTATATATATTTGTCTTTAGATGAAAAAGGTTAACGACTGTATGATGAAAAATAAGTTCAAAAGTAAAAATGATGTTGGAAAAGAAAGATATCTCATTTATACGAATAAAATGTTTTTCATATGTAGATATACCTAAGAACATTGTATGGTATGTATAGCTCGTAAACAATTTTTTTTATAAATGAAATATTCATATTTTAAATTTATGTTAGCATAAAATATTATAATAAATAATAATTATTAATTCAACTCTATTTTGTCATGATTTCACATGCCAATATATGTTCATGTTTTCATTAATATACCGGGTGTTTTTTTTAACCTGAAACTTTCAAATATCTTGAAAAATAGGCACTATACGGAAAAAAATGTAAATAATCAAAATTTAATCATTTCACGGGGGAAATACATTAGTGAAAAAAATAATCCCCCACTCCCCTCTTTGTAGGTTGGGGCGAAGGTAACTTTGAATCTTAAATAGGAACCTCAATTTTTATTGCAGATACGAATTCTGCGGCTAAAAGTACGTACGGTTTGACTGAAATATTTTGTTTGATGCATGGTAGATGGCGCTGTAATCGAAAATTCAATTTTTTCGATTTCTGCTAACAAGGAAATAATCAGATATCAGACGCACCAATTTGTTTAAAAAAATAGGGTTGTAGTAGTGGCATAGACAAACCTACACACCAAGCTGGTTAACCGGAAACTCGTAAACAACCGAGAAAAAAATTTATGAAATTCCTCTGTAAATTCGCATAACTTATTCACTGTGGAACGGTGGTTTGCGCTACGAACCGACAACCGTGAATGATCATGTTCGATCCTCGGTGCGATCGATTTTTTGTTTTAATTTTTCCGGTTGTATTCTTGTAGTTATTATAAATTGAATTTCGTCGATTACAGCGCCATCTATGATGAATCGAAGAAAATATTTCAGTCAAATCGTACGTACTTTTAGCCGTAGAATTCGTATCTGCAATGAAAAATTGAGGTTCCTATTTAAGATTCAAAGTTACCCCCGCCCCAACGTACAAAGAGGGAGGTGGGGGACTATTTTTTTGCACTAATGTATTTCACCCGCGGAATGATTAAATTTTGATTATTTACATTTTTTCCGTAGAATGCCTATTTTTCGAGATATTTGAAAGTTTCAGGTTAAAAAAAACATCCGGTATATGCAGGTAAAATGTGTATTTTAAATGAATGATATCAGTTAGTTTTTTAATTTTTATTAATTACATTTTTCTCTATACTTACAAAATATTTGTATGCATTTGAAAAATAAAAATTAAGAAAATTATTTTTAACTTTCAGAACAATAGACCTTACAAGCAGCGCACTTTTGTTTTTAACATTGTTGATGTCCATCATGCAGATTAAAAGAAATATTTGAAAAAAAAACTATTTGGTTTCATCTGGCAGTTCGAGATGACACGGGATTTTTTTTTTAATGTATAAATGGTGGACATAAAAATGCAAATCAAAATTACTCGTATATTAGGTACGAGTATACTCTAATTAAAAATAATTTTCTTTTGTTTTTCGATAACCCTCTGCAATGGTTTGTATCTATAGTCGTGCGTGATCGGGAGTGAGAAAAATAATTAATTCGTGAGTAAAAATTACTCACGCATCCAGCTTTACCCTCTCCTATTTGCTTTACTTTAATATATAAAAAATTGTAAAAAAAATCCATATTTTAATATTATTATTATTATTATATGTTTAATTTAGGGTCGATCCAGACTATCGTGCCGGTCTTGGTCCGATCTCGCTCCAGTCAAATATAAATAAACAATAAACAATGAAAGCATTCACACTATAGGTATCGTGCCGATCTCGCTCCAGTCACACTCCAATACAGTATTTACTATACTAAATATTTGACTGGAGCGAGACCGGATCGAGACCGACACGATAGCTTGGATCGACCCTTTTTTTTACTGTTTTTTATTTTTTCAGATTAAAAAAAAGTTATATTTCAAGTTAATTGATCAAGCAAACAAAAATTTAATTGGGGGTCTACAAACACCCCACGTGGTCATTATTGTTATAAAATTCCACGTAATTTCTGCCGGGTTGAGAATTATATATGTACATTTTTACAATTTTGCCTTTCCGACAACAAAAAAGAAAGAATTATTTATTTTACAGACAATTAGTTTCATTTGAACACATATGTTACATTTATTACGTATTATAACATATTACAAACCCTGAGTCAGTGTTCTTTTATCAGCAACATATCGAATATATAAAATCAAATTTCAACGGTATTTGATAAAAAAAGATAAACACACTCTCTATTCATAAAACACACGGTATCTGCCCTTGTCTCTCACATGTCAGTCACTTTGCAATATCAGTGTAAGATTGTGATACACTTCGTACAAACAAAACGTCAATCTTAAATTGGATCATACATCATTTTAGAGGAAGTAATTTATTTTACTCAAGCCGATATTCGACAATGAAATCGTTTCATGTTTTTTATTTAGTTTATTTTATCGTTAAAATCTCTTCATCTGATCTTCGATTTGCAAATAAATGTCAAAGAACTCGCTGTCAAAAATTGACCAACTGAAAAATCTTTCCGAATAGGTATGAATAATTCAACGTTCTTAATCGTTCCTTGTACTACATTTTAAATCCAAGAAAACATATTTAATTATTTGCTCTTTAAATCACCATCTCTCGCTTTTGATTTTACCATAAACGTTCAATGTTTAGCCAGATACTGGGGGGGGGGGGGATATTTCAGAAACTTAATGAAACGTTTTCAGAGTGATCTAAAACCATTTTAATTTAACAATTTATATAAAAACCAATAATGTGCTCAGATAAATTGCCTAGCATTGGTTAACCATTTAATTTTTATATAATGCTACTAAACAATATTAGTTCGAAATTTTTCTTAAGACGCCCTGATTATTTTTTCGTATATTTTTAATTTTTTGACTATTTCAATCTAAATCTAAATTTATGCAAACGTCAAAATGACATTTAATATATCAAAGTAAATATCAATTTAAAAAAAATACGATTTTTAAAAGCAAATTGAGATAAATCTTTGTAAGGGAATATTTTACAAGACGAAATTGAATGCTCTACAAAAAAAATTCATTAAATTTTTACGTAAAATGTGTCATTCTTGAGATATCTTGGGATGTCACCCCTCCACCTTACACATGGTTCAGTGGTTCATGAGTTATGCGTGTGACAAGGATTCAGGAGACAGACATACGGACACACGGACGGACAGACAGATATACACGGAATGAAAATTGTTTGTCTTGACGTGAAACGGAAAGATCAATTTAAAATTTTGAAATCGGAAAAAAAAATTTTCTCATTCTAAAACGATCACAAAGCTTCTCGTATCTTCGATATTGCGAGGAAGCAACGTATTGTTCAGTTTCCGCCGTTTTTTTTGTGGCTTTAAATTTCATAATATACAGCCAGAATTTCCACTTTATATATTTCCTTGTACATCCTCGGGGCTTTTAAATAGACCGCATGCACTTTCTAACAATATGTAATGCAACCAGTAGTACCCAGGAGTGTTCTCTATGTTTATCTGTTTTATCATGTTACTGGAAATGATTCCCTAGCTATCTCAATATATAAACTATTATTGCTATGACTATATTACTGATATAATATATGCATATATGTTTGCAGATCTATTACGGTTTATTACGATTGCATTCTAGGAATAATTACATACAAATATATACACCAATGCAATTTATATTTTATTTTCAGTATTTGTCACTATATTTATACTAATATTTACACTGTGACAATTATATTCTGATACGATTTACCGTTATTGGCGTTATTTTAGCAAATATATACTTTCAAAAATATCGATCTTGTCTATAACTTAATAACGAATTAAAAATTGCAACAGTTTAAATTTCTATTGTTTTATGAAAAAAATAGTAATACAAAATTACTAAATAAAAAATTTTATTATACATTAAAAATCCAACAATCCAATATATCTAAATCAATAAATTGCCATCGTATAGTCCGGAAAAAAATTCTATGAACTAAAAGAACTAGAAGAACTAGTTCATTAAAGACCACTGAACTATAGGGAGCGCTCTCTGTCATGAACTAAAATGCCCAACTCTAATTGAAATAACATTCTTAATGATTAAATTTATTATTTATATGTAGAAAATCGTTTGAAAAACCCAATAACATTAAAATTACTAAAGGGTAGTAAAATTAATTTACTGCTTTTTACTTATATAAGCATAATGAATCATTTTTAATTCTTAATATTATGTATATATATTTGGTAGTTTTCAAATACGTTAGATTTTAATAGGTTTACTTTGTTTTAAATAATGATCAAATTAAATGCAATGTACTGAATTCTTTGTGTTCCTTTGTGATAATATATTACATGCAACAATGTTTGGTATTTCTTAATGTCACCACTATCAAACTGAAGTTATTAATTATCGATTTGCTTTCTCATTTAGATTCCGTAGGAACAATATAATAGGTATAATAAATATTGATTGTAATATAACTATATATAAACTTACCTTAGTTATTAATGACAGAATATTAGTTCTTGAATTATTAATCTTCACCACTCTAAAACAAAGAAAAATATATATAAGAAAATTTATCTATATAAATATTAAAAAAAAAAATTAATTATGCATCATTTTTCGTAATGTCATTTCATATGAGAATATTTTTTTATTTCATGAATTTATTATTGTCATGTATTTATTTTTTGTCGGTGTTTTATTAGTATGTATGTATATATGAATAATATCTATAACTAAAATGCGATTAAGTTTTTCATGGTTTACTACTAAATCTCAACAATATTCTTACGGAATTTTTGAACAAAAAAGTCCATTGCATTTTATTTTCCAGATATAATGTTGCAAAGAATAAGACCGGGAGCGTAATAAGGAAGTTTAATTTTGACAAATCGCAGATGCCGGTATTCATTAGCCTAACATCAAAAGACATTTGCCCAGAGTAAATGTGCGCGCACCACAAACTTTTTATAAAGACTGGAGACGTATACGGTTCGCCACATTTGTCTTAACCGTCAACTTTTTGTGTTCCGAGAATTAATTTGTCAGTCAAGACAACAACTAAAGTGAGTAATCATTCACCATTCTCACAAAACAAATATTATGTCTGACGTGGATTTTGATTTAGATTATACCAAATGATATTTCAGTATTTCAGTAATTTTGATATATTAATATTACTAATGACTATTTACTGACAATATACTTTTGTATAAAAAAATAACCAGCTTGCTTCTGTCATCTGGTTACATCTTTAACTGCTGTTTTAATAAATGAAATTTAATACAGAGCCCCCAAACGAACTCACAGGAGTACTGCTAGATACTTTAAAGCAGGGAATTGAACCGGAATTTATTTATGGTTCGGGTTCAAATATAAATTTTGGTACGGATTCTGGTTTGGGTTCAGCATGGCGCAAACTATTTGGGTTCAAAAACCGTTATTTTTTATTTATTTAGGTTCGGGTTCGGGTTCAAGTTCAAGTTTTTAATTGAAAGAAAATTATTTTGTTCGAAAAAAAAGTATAGTTAACAAATAAAACATTTTTTGAAGAAGAAAAAACATTAATAGCATATAAAAAAATACTGCTAAAAAAAGAGCAAAAAATAAAATAACATTTTAAGATTGAAATCTCTACTTTTCAGGTTTTATTTTTGCAAATTTAAATGTAGATCAGTTATAGAATTAAAAAAGAAAGTAAGAAATATGTAAACTTTAGTATTGGACTTGATAACTCACATCATACTAAGATTTCCAGTTAGTACATTTTATAATCTCTTCTAAAAATCATTAGAGAAAAATATTAAAAATAATTTATTGAACCTTTTAAAAATATATGATTAACGGTTATCCCTGAAAAAGTTCGTTGACTTGTTCGGGTTCAGGTTAATGAAAAATACGGGTTTTGGTTCAGGTTCAGGTATCTACTTTGAAGTATACAATCTTTTAGATTTCCGCGGTAATCTTGATATGGATTTTTGCTTCTGGGTATAAACCGCGTTGGTTTGGTTATTATATCGGCCTGAAGATGTCCACTGCAATATGATGAACGTGGTTTATACCCAGAAGCCAAGCTCTATATTTCAAAGCAGACATTTTATATAAACTTTTTTAAAAAGATCTGTGTAGTGATTTTTTTTTTGAAATGGAGCCTAATAAATAAAAATTATAAAATAATTAAAAATTAAAAAGGGTGTTATCTACACTTAAAGTTCAGTAAAATAAAAGTAATAAACTGTTAAATTTTTTTACACTATAAGTTTTATCGAAATAGTTATGATAACCTACTAGTATCATTTTTTTGCGTGTTTATTTAGCAAAATTTGACATATTGTCGTCAAAATATCATTAATCGTTTTTTTCTGTTATACTCAAGATATTTTTCATTATTTAAAAACCCAACTGATTTTGGGATACGAAAGGCGCAGAAAATCGATGTTTGAGACCACTGTCTAAATGATTTGAATGTAAAATAAGCTCATCAATTTTTTTAATAACTTGAATAAATTATTATTATTAATTTCAATATAAAAATACTAAATCAGTTTTTGTTATTTTTAAATCTATCATTTAAGAAGGAATCGTTTTATTGATAGTATTCGAACCTGATAATAGTTTTAAAGCTAAAAAAATCTACCATAATAAAAATACGTTTATCCTCTTTTCCTTTCATTTGTATCTCTACACAACCATAAAAGAATATATATGTACATGCATATTTGAATAGTGTATACATTAATATCAATTACTTTATTTACGTATATGTATGGTACATTTATTTTATGAAATATTTTGATGTACTTTTTTGTTTGCGAAAATAATATTTTAGTAATAAAGAAATATTATGCTAAAACGCTTATGTTAAGTATGTTATATGTATTCAAATGTGTTTGTTTACGAAAAAATATAGCGAACATATTACATTATGACCATTTAAGTATATCTAAGTAATGTATAATTTTGCAATTTTCGTTTTTACTTGCGAGAGTGTGCATTATATGTATATACATAAATAATAAATATTTAAACACATTTACACACTTATTTTGTATTGTATTTCCATAAAATACATATTATATAGTGTTATGTCTAACTTAAAAATTTTAATTCAGTTACGAATTACAGTCATACAATCATCTATATACATACATACATATAATAATATGTCCTGACTGATTTATCATCGCCGAGCCGAAACCGCTGGACCTTTCGGCTCTGGTGGAGTAAGGGGGGGATTGGTGTTAACTTTTTTTAATTTTGATATATTTATCTACATAACTGTTTATGATATTAAGAAAAATTCGGACAAAATAATATTCAATAAAAATAAAAATTTCGACTATGTCTATTTAGTTTGTTTTAAATATTATATTTTTATACGTGTGTAAATGTAATAATATATATGACTTATTTTAATGTATTATTATATCAACAGAATAAATTCTATTATTATTACAGCAGTAAAATGGTACCTACTAAATAGTTCAATAGAAACAAATATAAGAACTTATACAAAACAAATTCTCCAATGAATAATAAATGAAATACATCACGTTATCTAAAGTATTTAAAGTTAGCAAAATTAAATGCCAGTTAGAAAACAATTAATGTCTGCTCTTGTTCGTTTAAAAACAATTACTTTCCTTGTGCGTAATTTTCTTTGTGTTTAAAATGATGTTAGAACTTTCCGTTTTCTAACGATGTGAAAACGACCCTCTCCAGTAAGAAAGAACTACAAAAAATATAGAGTGCGTAACTGGAAGATTGTGCAAAACATCCTTCTTCGTCACGGGCCTTTCGCAGTTTGTCACAGACCGGGAGAAGTGTAATACAGTCGGGTAGCGGGTACAGGAATTCTGTCTTGCGTTATGTCACATGAGAAAAGAAAAGTGATGACAGTGAATGTGAGTAATTGTCTATTTTAAACGTTTCGGATTTAGATTTTGTGTTCAATTCTACATAAATCATCGCATTTTAAATTTATGTTATAAAATGAAAATAAAATATAATTCATGGATTAATTTTTATATGAATTTTGATATTTAAGAAATAAGTTTCACAATTGGAACCATTTTAAGACTTGCTCTAAAAAAAACTAGATTTAAATAAAGTTTAAAAAATAATAGTTTAAAAATATTTTCGGGAAGCTTTGTGATCGTTTTAAAATGAGAAAAAAAATTGTTCAAAATTTTAAATTGATCTTTCCGTTTTAGGTTAAGATAAACACTTTTCTTTCCGTGTCTGTCTGTCCCCTGAATCCTTGTCACACACATAACTCATGAACCACTGGTTGGGTCTGATTTGAGAACGGTTCCATTTTAACTTGTCTCTTATTTCCAAAAAAATGTTAATTTCTGCAGAAAATAAAGGTTTAATCACAAAAATTGACCCTTTTAAAACTAATTTTGAATTTCACGCCAAACCGCTCGCAGGTGTCATGGCGCATTTTTGACGTCACGTCTATGTAAACACTCTTTATCAACTATAATAAATCCTTGTTCCATCGCTAATGTTTCTCGGTTTTACTTTTGGTAACACAAAACTGAGCAAATTGATAATTTAAAACCACAAAATAATTTATAAAGAGTGCAGACTGGTGTTTTATCAAACATGGCGGATTGCTGTATTTTGCGTTTTTATTTTAACAAAAATCATATTAATCTCGCTTTTAATATAAAAATAAATAAATTTTTTAGAATCTTTTTAACTTATTTCATTATTTAAAAATCATAATTTCAGTGATACTTTGTTACTGGCATCATGTCTATTGTCGCAGTTAAAAATCCGAGACGAGACTTACTTAAACCTAATCTTGGTTCTGTAGTCTTTTATAATAACTTTTGTGGAAAACTCTAAGATGACAGTCGAATCCTTAAATGAAAATAAACGTACAATTGAGTGCAAAAAATTAACACCTGAATAAAAAATATAGTGCATTGAATAAACATAGTTTCTAACGCGAAAATGAAATTTTACAGTTGTCTAGTTTTCTCGGCTTTATTAAAAAAAATTACACCGAAAGTTTTTTGTTTCAGTACCTATTACTATGTACATTTTTTGCATTTTCAAGCGAATTCACTTCTACAGCTTTGATTTCTGTTAATGATAAAAAATATATTTTATTCAGTTTATGTTTCAAATGATATCTAAAGGAATTTCAAATATTATGTTTTATACCATATAATAAAATTATTTTATGTTTATCTGTTAGTACTCAATTACATATGTGTTTGAAATATAAATCAGACAGCTGTTAGAAGATCAAACATACCTACATGAAAATTAATATAATAATAATTTTCTTGAAGTGGCATTCACGCATATACCACTTTTGAGTCGTGAATTGTTTGAAAGTTTTAGTTCAATGCGTTTTGTATAATTAATATAACAAGTGCTTCTAACATAATGTTTAATAATAATACCACACATCAATTTTAGTATTGGTATATCAAATGTATAAATGTACTTATTTGTAATAATATGTTGATTGACGATCAAATTAAAGTTCTTTACATTATAATTATAATTATAATTATAAGCAGGTACATGAATATTATAAAAAAGATACAATTTAACAAATGATAGTATAGAAATAGCGTAATTGGGGGTTTGAATACTTTTTAATGAGTTAATAGATAGCTTCTGTTTAGTTTAAATAATTATTGTTCTTGAACAAAATTTATTAATATAAGGTACTGGCACCAGTCTTGGCCTCTTTTCTATAATTCTCATGAACTCATGTTACTACTAAAACAAGTACCTCTTTATTAAAGTTTGCAAATATAGTTTTTTTCTCCAGTAATATTAAGTAAAACCAGTCATGGGCATCCAGTGATGGACACTCCCTAATGATTACAAAATGATAAGTACTACGATAAAAGTGTTATGTAAAATAAAGAATAGTAAAATTTGAAACAATGTAAAGCAGATTCTATGATAATTTAATAATTAATCAATAGATTACATTAATAATAATTAGTTTAAATGTCCATCATCTTGACCCCCATTGTCATCAAACTGAGCTGTTTTGCAGTTAAGTGTCTATAAATTATGATTTAGCAATGGCAGTACATTTAATATTATTATTATTAAACAAAGTAAAACAAGTGTACAACACTGGGGTATGGTCCAAGACTGATGCCAGTACCTTATATGAGTATTGTTGATGAGATATAGAATACAGGTATGTAAATCAGGTATGAAACCCTATTATCGTATACCATGTTTAACATTTTGCTCTCCTGGCATCTTAAGGGTTGGCAAGAAAACAACGTCTGAATTGAAATAAATGTCTGAAGCTTTGTTTTCGTTTGTATTTTAGTTTATACTGTTATCAGAAGAATTACAACAGTTTTCTTCGGCACAAAAACTTTACAAGAAGTCGGTAAATAATTGAATACTAGAACAGATCGTCTTAATACAATTGGAACACATTTTATTACGTTAATTACATTTACGAGAAATGTAAATGAGTATACCTATGTAATTTTAATGTTTGTTTTATTTTAATTTTCTCAATACTTATCAACGACTTACATTTTTTAAAGGGTATATAAATTGAAAATTAATGTCTTCTTTAGCAAAAGAAGTAGTTTATAAGCACAAGTATGACTTAAAATTAATGGATTGCAGTTTTAAGTGGTATACATGCTAGAAAAATTGAATCTTCTATATCGAATACTAACCATTAGGGTGAAGTGAAAAAATGTTTTTTTGGAATCTTCGAAACGCTATATGCGCAAAATGTGCATTTATATATCCTTAAAACACCTACCGAAGGAATTTGTAATTGGATATCATCCTGAGGTTCCTAAATGATTTTCTTTATTAGAAAAAAACATAAATTTTTGGGCATTATATCTCGGTAACGGGGTAAGATATTTGAATGCGCAATAGTTTAAATTAAAGAGACATTCAGTACCTTTAAAATGATATATAACAGTCAAACATTTATTATAGTTAATCGTTTGAAAAATGCTCTCAAAATAAGATTATTTTTATAAAAAAACCAAAAAACAAACTTCATTTAAAAAAAAAATGATTAACTATAAAAAAAAATTACAGTTACATATTATTTTGAAGACACTGGATTGCTCTTTAATTTAAATTATTGCGCATTCAAATATCTTTCCCCGTTACCGAGATATAACACCTTAATTTCATTAAATTAACAGAATTTAGAGTATAATATCTCGGTAACGGGGAAAGATATTTGAATGCGCAATAATTTAAATTAAAGAGCAATCCAGTGTCTTCAAAATAATATGTAACTGTAATTTTTTTTTATAGTTAATCATTTTTTTTTTAAATGAAGTTTGTTTTTTGGTTTTTTTATAAAAATAATCTTATTTTGAGAGCATTTTTCAAACGATTAACTATAATAAATGTTTGACTGTTATATATCATTTTAAAGGTACTGAATGTCTCTTTAATTTAAACTATTGCGCATTCAAATATCTTACCCCGTTACCGAGATATAAAGCCCAAAAATTTATGTTTTTTTCTAATAAAGAAAATCATTTAGGAACCTCAGGATGATATCCAATTACAAATTCCTTCGGTAGGTGTTTTAAGGATATACAAATGCACATTTTGCGCATATAGCGTTTCGAAGATTCCAAAAAAACATTTTTTCACTCCACCCTACTAACCATGTCTTGTATATCGAGTTTTTTTTTGTTTTTTTTACAGCTATTGTGACAGGTTTCAAAAACGATAGGTATTAAAAAAATTAAGATAAATTTATTATAAGTTTGACCAATCAAAGCCCTTAACTGAAAGTGTTAGATATAACATTAAAAGATATAAACATTGCTATAATATAAGCTAGATACATACAAATCTATAGAAATTATGGTTATTTCTTAAAATCGGTCATTTCCATGATTTTAATTAAACAATACCCCTCTCTTTGTTGTAGACAGTATTAATTAAATATATCATTTTTTGTTCATTTAAAACGTCACTTAATAATGGTCAGAAAAACAAATACACATTTCCAAACGGAGCCTGCTTGGGGTGTGTAATTTATTTGAAACTACAAACACATAAATTTGAAATAAAAAATTATACGCCATTGTTGCATGGATAACATAAATAACAAATTAAATTGTATGTTAAAATGTAATAGGATAAAATATTCCATACAACTAATGCAGATATAATATATTATTACATAATATTAGAATTGAATAACTATGTTAGTATCACTAAATCCATTAAATGATACTTAATTACTAAACTACTTGAAGCAGAATTAATCGACCATTTAATATATTAAATACAAAATACATAGATAAAGTAAATATTAATAATATATACTAAAAGTGTAAGCATCAAAATATGTAATGTTATTTGAACGATATAATGAAAAATAAATAAAAAGCCACGTTTCATAGCAAAGTCATTTTAATAAAAAGCTGAATGTAGGTAAGTAGCTTAATTCATGATATACTTTCCAATTTTCTGAAAAACAGTTTGACGTATATATTTTATCGAATCATGATTTTATAGCTCGTAAAATATTGAAGACATAAGGTTATTTTATGAAAACTCGAATTTTTATCCATATTTCTAAATTCAAACAGTTTTCTTATCGGAAATATCTCCATAAAACATTATTGATTTATTAAAAATTTTATTTATAGATAGAACTTGATATTATTACTTTTATTACGAGATTTTTTTTAAATTATAGCTCTTTACAACGACTTTTCCTTTAATTAAAAAACATGAGTTTACATTATTTTTTTAAGAAAGTATAAAGATTTAATATTTTAAATAGGAATACATTTTTTACTTATAATTATTATTATACTAATAAAATGAGTTTTATAAAATAATCTCAATCTGAGGTGGAGTGTTAAAAATAAACCCCCTGAATTGAAGTACCTTTTTTTGTTGTCGGTTTAGTTTTGACACCCTCTAAAAATTACATTTAGCACTTCTACCCCCTTGTATCTTGACACCTGAGACGATATATAAATACCTCTAGTTTAGAACCACTGATCTGCTAATAAAAAACTTGTTACTAATAAAAACAAATAATTTCCTATATTATTATACAAAGTTTACAAATACATTTCCATGAAAATACGTGAGTGAACTATTGTGTTATATTGTCGACATCTTGTAAGAAAACATTTCCTGACTTACATAATAACATGTTAAAAGTTTCAGTTACAATAAAATAATAACCAGTGGTATGCGCACCACACATAAAACTAGTGGTAAAAGAGCGTTTAGCGCTCTACTCCGCCCACCAACTTTTCCAAATACGTTTTGTGCTCTATGTAAAGTTAGTCCCCCAGATATAAACTGTGAGCGTATTGTTTGTACTTTTTGTTATGGCCAGATATTGCATTTTCCCCCCGAAGAGAGAACAATATAAAGGGAATTGATACCGATAATTCTTGGCAGAAGCAGCTTGAATAGAATAGTTCAAGAGGGTGATATATAGATGAAATTATTTTTACTTGTGTTCTATTGAAATTATTTGACTAATTGTAAGTTCTTTAAACATTACGTACTATAGCGTTTCACTTTTCAGTTATGATCAAATTCAATTGAGCTGTCAATAAGCTAAAACGACTAAGTTTATTAAAGCTACATGTCAAGAAAAAACTGTTCTCGATCACGTCTCGTCTACGAGATAAATATCAAGACAGGGTCAGTTTAAAAAATTATGGAAAATCCATAATATCATAAAAAAATTAAATTTTCAGAAAAAATGATTCAAACAAAAGTTATTTTATTTATCTCTTAAATTAGGAATCTGTAACAAAGAATACAGGTTTAGATTTTAAAAAGAAAAGTTGAACCTGAAAAGTGACCTTTCGAAGATCACCCCAAAATGTCAATATTAAACCCCCTCGAACCTATAAAACTTTTGTCTGAAACCTATTTTTTTTTTAAAAACACTCAGTGTGTGTAATATACATGACCTACTAATATTCTAGTAATTCAAGATGTAAAAGAGTACCACAGTGATCAACTATTTATACAGAGTTCGTATGATAATTTTTATATTCAATTAAGGGGAGGTCATTTGAATAGCCTTGCATGAAATGGGATGTAACAAGAGCTACTAGCTCATTGCAGCCGTTATGGCTAGTTGTGACGACTGCAGCGGCAGACAGCGGAACTAACGACATCGCGCGAACATACAAACCACCCCATACACGCACTGTGTTGGAACACTGTAATTTTTTATCGTTCTAGTATTGTGTGAGAAGATTGGTGTTTAAATAGGCATTATACTTTTAAATATATGTAAATATAATTCATACATTTACAATGAAATGAAACAAACAATTTTAAATATATTAATTCAATTTCTCATAGTTCAAGAGCTGATGACATATTTTTCTGCCCCATCTGAGCACTAGGCAAACTTACGGAAATAGTTTATTCATGTGTTGTACATCATAGGAAAAATAGTCCCAACCTCCACACCTGGGGATAAAGGGGTTTAATTCCTTAGTGAACATGTAAAGAAAAAGTGCATTTTTAATAAAATTACCACAGGGAGTTAGTTTATGAAAAGCTAGATAGTGAAATTGCAATGGGCAGAAGCGTAGGGTGGGGATAAGGGGCAGGCAGACTCACTCAAAGATGCAATTTTTTTTTTTAAATTGCCCCATTTGAGCATTGACGAATTTTGGAGGGATGGTAGTTTTTGATCTGTAGATGACCGGAAAAACGGAACGGGCAGACGCGCTCAAACATGCAATTTTTAAAATAAAAATTGTCTCATTTGAGCATTGGTGAATTTTTTGAAGGGGGCAGAAAAATATGTCATCAGTTATTGAACTATCATGTGATGTATTACTTTATATTATTTGTTTTAAACTATAATGCATTTGAATTTTATTTTGTGATATTATAAGAAATTTAAAATTATTGTATTTATATTAGCTATGCACATTACTGCACAATAATGCACATGGACTATTTTTTTTACAGATAATTTCCATATTTATCAGTACTATGTACGTCATACTCCTAATATTATATTTTGCTTATCATAAAATTTAATATCAATTTGATTGTTAATATTCTATACTGTCATGTTATTGAAAATAATATTACAGTTTTTCAAGACCCGGTACACCAATGATATAAAAGTTATGTATGATTTTTATCGTTATGTGAGGTGACATTTCGACATCTATCTAGGCTATATCGAGTACCACAGTCTTATAATTAAAGAAATGTAATAAAGATAATCTTTTTTTAACTGTAGGTACCTATAATATTTATACATAACAATGTGCAAATTGACGAGACATTAATATACAGTGAGTCATATCAGATGGAACAAACTTGAATAGTTGATCGAGAGAAATACTTTAAGCAAAACATTGTATATAGCTCTCTTACGAAGATACACATGATCGTATGAATTTTTTTGCTTGAAATATTTTTCTTGATCACGCCTTATAGGACTCATCCTGTATATGGCATTAAAAATGGGGAGAATAATCCTCTTTTTATGTTTAATATTGTTAAAATATTTTCATACCTTTTTGAATTTTTAAATTTTAAATCTTCAATTAATTGCCTTACACAATAGAGTACATATACACAAATAAAGTCATTTTATACTATAAAAACATTTAAAAGTTTTGAAATAAGCATACGAGTACAATGTTATACATTTGTATCACATAAAGACCGACTATTAACACAACACACCATGTACAAAAAAAATTACAAACGAGGTGATAAAAATGAAATACGACTAACAACTTCCATAGTTAAAATGGGAATTTCCATTTCAAAATCCCCAACACTGGACAGTGTATATTTTTTCCACAAATCACAGCGATATCTATACCATAACGAATTGGAATTTTCCAATATTTTAAACACGGTTTTCTCTTGGAACGATCATCTCCCGCCTGTAGCAACAGCGAGATCTGGGGCAATGATCTGCCAGGTCAATTACATCGAAGCGCATCGGGTGCAGTTTTGCACCGTGATGTTGCTGTTTAGCCCATTGCCCGACGATTGTTCCATTTGCGTTTTGTTCGATACGGATTTCTTAAATTCCAACAGATAAATACAACGTTTTGTGGGGTTTCTTTCGATTGGAATATAGGTTTTATTCGGTATTTTCTGCGTTGGTTTTATTTAAAATTTATACCGATTGAAGGGTTTCCAATTATCTGATAAGGAGGAGTTTTTTGTATTTAATTTATGATTTTTTTTATTAGTTTTCAATAATGATATGCTTGGATTTGCAAGATAAAAACAATTTCTTTTATTCTTATAAACAAACTAGCTAGCCCGCGGCTTTGCTCGCGTGGACTTGTTGTCTTTATTGTTTAGAATTTTTGAATGTAGTTGAATTAAGTACAAACACGATTAGTTATTATTGTAATCATAACTCATCAACACCGAAATTACCCAACAAAAACAAATCAGAACAAAAAGTACAAAAAACTAAATAAACAATTGACGATCCAAAGACAACGGCTGAGTCGAGGGAGTCCGAATGACGGCCAAGCGAATGCGAATCGTTCCCTCTGCCCCGCTCCTATGAGCACTTCTTCTTTAGTTCACGCGTTATTAATAATATTTTATTGTATGTATATAACTTATTTAAAGTTATTTCCTAAACTAAAAGACCAAATTGGATGCTGTAAACACTTATTGTATCACTCTTGTTTAATTAAGGACTATTGAAATTTAAAATAACTTTTCACAAAATTAAATGCCTCTATCATGTCTTATAAATTATTATTAATATTCTTATAACAATTGTAAAAAAATTATTACACATATATATTATATATTCACATTATTGTGTAAACGTTCTTATAAAAAAGTATCGATTCGCTAGTTTCCAATAAACTCATAATTTACGACTTAATACGCCTCTGCAACTAGGAAGTAGTCAGACGTTCCACAGGGCAGCGGTATAAGAGTTTACAGAATATCACCCACCACCTCATTGTAACGGCTATCCGGGGAACATTCCACTACGGAAGTGCACGGCTGAGATTCATCAATTGATAGGTAGAGTGCAGCACCAGTATAAGGTAATAACGATCATAGTCGACTTGATTCCAGCAGCTTCTTTTAGTATCTTCTTACCTACGTCTAAATTGCTTTTTCTTATGCTAATTGCTCGCTTTTTCTTCTTATCTCTGACGTGAGCATTTTATTAAACTACGTAGATTATTTTTATTGTACGTGATTATCTGTTGCTAGATTTAAAATTCTGTTTATTTGTTAGTCCTTGCATAATCATAGATTGCGGAGTTATACAATTGCTTAAAATTTTGATGTGAAATTAAAAAAATCGGGTTTTCATGTAAAATTCGAAAATATAATAATTAGTATTTTTACGATTTTTTATCATAAAATAAAATAAATTTAAATTATAACTGTAGTTATAAAATAAAAGTCATTGTTAACTTGTTGGTATTTTAAGGGAATACTTATGGAATCAACCTATATCTACCTGTCTGTCACAGCCTTCTAGCTACTGAAGTTTGATTTAGAAATCAGAAATTTGGTATAACTATAGGTAATAATAAAATCTGAAAAAATGGGAATATGTATAATAATAACGAGAATTAATTACCAGTACATTATTTAAGTATAGTAAATATCTACATTGTTTTCTAATAGACGAATTATTAACTATAACATTATAATTGTTCTTAACGATGCTAAAATTATATTATTAATGGACAAGTTGTTGAAAACAATATATTTGTATTTACCATAAAAGTAATAGTCAAAATTTTGCTTTGATTAACAAAGGATAGTTAATATTATTATTTACTATTTAAATTACATAATCGAATAAATTAATGAACTACAAGGTACGGGACACTAATACGTGAAGTTCGACTCGCACATAATCAACGATGTAAGTAGAGTGGCATGTAGAAGTGGTTGACCAATTTTCATTCATATCACAAACTTATTGTTAGTAGGCTTCTCTCATTTGATTATTATAACATTTAAATCATTTCTCCATGTACCAAACAAAGACAGATATTTTGAAAATTATTTGCTAGATAAAGAAGTACTCTTCGTTAATGCATTGTAAATGAATATAAATAGTGGTCTGGGGGAAAAACAATAGAATATATAATATATAACATGTCAAAAATATAGTTGTAATATTGAATAAATAAAGATTATATATCATAACAATACATGGTGACAGCGGCGGTCTGTTATTCTACAAGTACAGTGATTATTATAGGTACAAGTAATAGCAGAATATTAAAAATAAATAAAAATGTCAAACAAGAAAGATACAGTTGGTAATAGTAATACTGCATACCAAGTAGCTATTCCAGCAGAATTCGATTTTCGACAACCAAATAAATGGCCAAGTTGGATACAAAGATTTGAAAGATTTAGAATTGCATCAGCGTTACACTTAAAACCAGGTGAAAATCAAGTAAATATGTTATTATATTGTATGGGTGCAGAAGCTGATGATGTTATAAATGCTATGTGTTTATCAATTGAAGTTATGCAATCGTATATAGAAATTAAAGAAAAATTGTCGAATTATTTTATGGTAAAGAAAAATATTGTTTTCGAACGTGCAAAATTTTTCAACCGAAGACAACAACTTCATGAACCGGCAGAAGTATTCATAAATGATTTAACAAAATTAGCAGAAACTTGTAAATTTGAATTATTAAAAGAAGAATTAATTAGAGATATGATAGTCATAGGAGTAAAAGATGACAAGTTATCGGAAACATTACAAATGGATTCAGAATTGACTCTTGAACGAGCAATCTCAAAAGTCAGGCAAGCAGAATCTATTAAGTCACAACAACAAGTTGTAAGAAATATTAATGATAATAATGTTGAAGTAATAAAAACACAAATAAATTATAAACATCAAAATTCAAGAATTAGAGACTATTATAATGAAAATAGGAGAGAGAAAAATCGTAACTGTTATAAATGTGGAGCAAGTAAATATCATCCATGGTTTGAATGTCCTGCAAATAAAGAAGTTTGTAATAAATGTAATAAAAGAGGCCATTATGCAAAATGCTGTAAAAATATTAAAGAAACGCATGAAATTGAAGAATACTATATGGGTGAAATAGCAACAGAAATTAGTCAAACAGAACCATGGTATACAGAAATAAACATTAAAGACCATCAAGTTAAATTTAAAATTGATACAGGGGCAGATGTGTCCGTAATTGACAAAATATTAGCAAATAAATTATTACTGCAAGTTGATCAAACTAAAAAAAAATTGTTTGGTGCAACAAAACAGCCAATTAAATTACTCGGTTTGGCGAATGTAGAAATGATACACAATAAAAACAAATGTTTTGAACAAATATTTGTTGTAGAAAAAGAACAAACTCCATTATTAGGACGTCCAGCTATCCAAAAATTAAAAATTATTAATTTTATTAACGAAATTATTCAAAAAAATAAAGTGTTAGAAGAATACAAGGATGTTTTCAATGGCTTAGGAAAATTAAACAAAGAGTACGAAATTGTTTTAGAAAAAAATTACAAGCCATTTGCAATTACTAGTCCACGTCGTATTGCACTTCCATTGAGACAACAAGTCAAAGAAGAGTTAAATAAAATGATAAATGAAGGTGTCATTTCACCAGTAGATGAAGCTACAGAATGGTGTTCACCAATAGTAGTAGTTCCAAAGAAAAACGGCACAGTACGTATTTGTGTCGATTACACAGAATTGAATAAATTCATACGAAGAGAGAGGTTACAATTACCGTCAGTAGAAGAGTCATTAGCTCAAATAGAAAAAGGGAAAATATTTACACTTTTAGATGCTTCAAGAGGATTCTGGCAGATACCTTTATCAAAGAAAAGCATTCATTTTACAACATTTCTAACACCGTTTGGAAGATTTTATTTCAATCGTCTTCCATTTGGTATTAATTCAGCGCCAGAACATTTTCAAAAGAGAATGCAACATATTCTTCAAGGACTACCAGGTGTTATAAATCAAGCTGATGACATATTAATCGTGGCAGATAATGAAAATGAACACGAACAGCGAGTAAAGGCAGTATTAGAAACATTAAAAAATAATAATATAACGTTAAATAGAGAAAAATGTGTTTTTGGAGTCAAAGAAGTTAAGTTTTTGGGTCACATAATTTCTTCTGGAAGGATTAAACCAGACCCAGATAAAATTGAACCAATAGTCAGTATGAAGGCACCGGAAAATGAATCAGAAGTAAGACGGTTTCTAGGTATGGTTACATATTTAACAAAATTCCTGCCAAATTTAGCTGACAAAACACATAAATTAAGAAGTCTGTTGTCTAAAAACATTGAATGGTCCTGGACTAGTGATCATGACAGAGAGTTCAATGCATTAAAAGAAGAAATTACATCAGCATCATCATTAGCTACATATAATTGCAATTCAAGAACCCGAGTAGCAGCAGATTCATCAAGTTTTGGACTCGGAGCAGTTTTAGAACAATTATCAAATGATCTGTGGCAACCAGTAGCATATGCTTCACGTAGTCTAAATACAACTGAAATGAAATATGCGCAGATTGAAAAAGAAGCTTTAGCGATTACCTGGGCGTGCGAAAGATTCTCTAAATTTATTCTGGGGAAAGAAATACAAATATTGACAGATCACAAGCCTTTAGTATGTTTATTACAAACAAAACCAATGTCAGAATTATCTGCAAGGTTACAAAGGTTCAGAATGTGTTTAGTACAATTTAATTATAAAGTTATTCATGTACCAGGAAAACAATTTTATATCCCGGATACACTTTCAAGAGCGCCATTGAAAGAAGCTGATAATAATATACAAAATAAAGACATATTAGATGAAGAAGAATTATTCATTCAAAATGTGATTGAAGAACTTCCGTTTACAGATATGAAATTAAATGAAATATATCAAGCACAAGAAAGTGATATTCAGTGTCAAACATTAAAAAATGAAATATTATATGGGTTTATAGAAAAACAATCCATATACTGGAAATATCGTGGTCAGTTATCAGTTAGTAAAGGGCTAATAATGTACAACAAGCGGTTAGTTATTCCGAAATTATTACGGCAAGAAATGTTAAATAAAATACATGAGGGTCATATGGGTATTACAAAATGTAGAAGACGAGCTGCAGAATCAGTATGGTGGCCTGGATTATCGAAAGAAATAATGCAAATAGTTGAAAATTGTGAACAGTGTTTAAAAGAAAAGAACAATAAATCAGAACCTATGATGATGTCGGAAATACCTAATAGACCTTGGAAAAAATTAAATATAGATTTTTTACAAAACAAAGGGAAAAGCTTTTTAGTTATAGTTGACTATTTTTCAAGATATTTTGAATTAATTGAAATGAAAAACACTACAGCTAAAGCAACGATAGAAGTTTTAAAAAATATTTTTTCTCGTCATGGAATTCCAGAGATTATTAGAAGTGATAATGGACCACAATTTCGATACGAATTCAAAGAATTTTGCAATAGTTTTGGAATTATTCATGAAACTTCTAGTCCTAAATATGCACAGAGTAATGGATTAGCAGAAAAGACAGTGGCAATAGCTAAGAGTATTTTAAATAAAAATAAAGATCCGAATATTGGATTACTTAATTATAGAAGTACTCCTTTAGAATCAGGATTGTCACCAGCAGAATTATTATTTGGACGGAAAATTCGTACAATATTACCACAACATCCGATAAATTTGGAACCAGAGTGGAAGAAAATGGTAGAATTTAAAGAAAAGGAAGATAGAATAAGGAAAAGAAATAAATTTAATTTTGATAAACGTAAGAGTGCTCGTGATTTGTCAAAATTAGATAATGATACACGCGTTTGGATACCAGACTTAGAGAGATATGGAAGAATAGAGAGTAGTTCTTTATATCCTAGGTCATACCAAGTTAATACAGAAAAAGGAATAATACGAAGAAACAGAAAGTTTATTATACCTTTACCTGAATCAAAAATACTGCAAGAGGAAGAAAGAACTGTACAGAATACTGGAAAGAAATTAGAACATTCCTTCACTAGATCAGGTCGTATAATAAAAGCATCAGAGAGTTCGGCTTTCTAAGAAAAGAGGATGCATTGTAAATGAATATAAATAGTGGTCTGGGGGAAAAACAATAGAATATATAATATATAACATTTCAAAAATAAAGTTGTAATATTGAATAAATAAAGATTATATATCATAACAATACAGTTAATAATACTCATATACATATGGGACGTTCTTTGTCAAACGGAACAAGGCTCTGCCCAAAATTCATGTTGATGGATTTTAGTAATCTTGGGCTTAAAATGTTCGTTATTGATCCCTCTTCATGGGGTAGTGTGGCCTTTTGGAAAATCTCAAAATGGCGGTTCAGTATGGCGGCCAGAAATCAGAGAAAAATCAATATGTTGAATTTAAATGTTAGCAAAAAAAAAATTTACGGTCGATTTAATTGGTTATGGGTGCAAATTGTTTGTAATTGACAGCGCTAAAAAGTTGGATAGGTAGATTGGCGAAATCCAACATGGCGGATCCAAGATGGCAGCTGAAACCTAAAAATCGTCGAAAAATGAACTTTTTGACACTAAACCTGATTATATTGGCCTCAAATGTTGAGATTCAAATACTCATTACATATACAGGTTATTATGAATCAAAAATCTAAAATGGCGGCTTCGATTAATCTCAAAATGTAATAAAATCGGTAAAAATGGGTGAAATTTAGGTGGAAACGGTCCCGAACGAGTATATTGATGGTTCATAGATCGTCAAATGATTGCGTTTTTATATCGTGAAATCAAACTTCATAAATCAAATATGGCGGAGTCAAAATGGCGTCGAACAATGCCATATATAAGGAAAAACCCATTGTTAAATGAACTCGCACAACCCATTTTGTTGAAATTCTTAAGCGAAACGTGTTATCTCGTTGTTTTGAGCATTCTGAATACTAATCTGTACTCAGAATTGGCCAGAATCAGATTTAAAAAATAATTATTTCTTAGTTTTTTAAAGTTTTTTCTTTTATTTTTTTCCTAATTATTTTTTTATATTTTGTTGTTGTTGTTTAGACTATAATAGAACATCTAGAAAACTGGCAAAAAGATTTGCCACAGTACCAGCGGTATCAAAAATTTCTAAAGCTCATGCATTCAAAGTCTCGTCCGATAAAACCCTTACTGCATTTAGATAGTCTAGTGCATCCAAAATATTATCAACAACAAAATATAAAAAAATAATTAGGAAAAAAATAAAAGAAAAAACTTTAAAAAACTAAGAAATAATTATTTTTTAAATCTGATTCTGGCCAATTCTGAGTACAGATTAGTATTCAGAATGCTCAAAACAACGATAACACATTTCGCTTAAGAATTTCAACAAAATGGGTTGTGCGAGTTCATTTAACAATGGGTTTTTCCTTATATATGGCATTGTTCGACGCCATTTTGACTCCGCCATATTTGATTTATGAAGTTTGATTTCATGATATAAAAACGCAATCATTTGACGATCTATGAATCATCAATATACTCGTTCGGGACTGTTTCCACCTAAATTTCACCGTTTTTTACCGATTTTATTACATTTTGAGATTAATCGAAGCCGCCATTTTAGATTTTTGATTCATAATAACCTGTATATGTAATGAGTATTTGAATCTCAACATTTGAGGCCAATATAATCAGGTTTAGTGTCAAAAAGTTCATTTTTCGACGATTTTTAGGTTTCAGCTGCCATCTTGGATCCGCCATGTTGGATTTCGCCAATCTACCTATCCAACTTTTTAGCGCTGTCAATTACAAACAATTTGCACCCATAACTAATTAAATCGACCGTAAATTTTTTTTTCGCTAACATTTAAATTCAACATATTGATTTTTCTCTGATTTCTGGCCGCCATACTGAGCCGCCATTTTGAGATTTTCCAAAAGGCCACACTACCCCATGAAGAGGGATCAATAACGAACATTTTAAGCCCAAGATTACTAAAATCCATCAACATAAATTTTGGGCAGAGCCTTGTTCCGTTTGACAAAGAACGTCCCATATATATAAATTATTACGTAATCTAATCAAAATTGTAAATTTTGTAGCAATAAATATTTAAATATGTTAAACTTGTTATTAAATTAATTAATGAAATGGACGTATATTTGAGTTTTTATTTAAAATGATGTAACTATATGTTCCGCCCTAGAAAAAGATAGCCGATGCTATTTGTCTTAATATTATCGAATCTGTTGTATGCGATTCTGACCTTTAAGGTGGCAGATGACTTCTGAAGCCCATAGTACATTACTTAAATCACTATAACTAATTTACGATTCATTCAAAACAATTTCAAATGTTAATAGTCACGTTAGTACAAGATAGAAATTACTTTTTTAAATAAATACTCCATTTAATTTGCATCAATTGAGAATTTTTACGTGTCGTTAGTAGATAATCGATTTTTTAATGAATACAATTGTATATTAAACTAATTATTATGAAAAGGGCGACGTATTTTAATGAATAGATAATTACAATTTCCAATTAGCCATATATACACAATACACTTGCATTTATATTATATACATCTATACTTGAATATATTTATAAAGGTATAATATCATTTTCAATAAATTTAATGGTTTAGCTCATTGTCCTAATTTTAAATATATATCTGGACATCTTTGAATACAAACAATTCCCTACTGCAATTAAAATATAACATTGTTCGCAACTGTGTCCCTCATTTATCTTTAGACTTTAACAACTACAAAAGAGAAGTGTTAAAATTTTAGATAACATAATACTACATACATTGTAAATGTTGTTCGTGTTATATGGAAAGAATCCTTTGTTATATCAAAGCAAAATCTTGACTATTGCTTCTTTGGTAAATACAAAGATATTTGTTTATAACAACTTGTCCATCTATTGTTTCGAACCGTCAACAAAGTTGGTCCTTAAATATGAATCTTAAGTTAAATATTTGTGAATACATATGTATAAGCGAGTGTACTGTACATACAGGGTGTCCCAAGACTGTGTCAAAGTTCAATATTTCATTTATTATAACAAATGGAAGAAAACTTTAAATACAAAAGTTGTCAGGTTAGACAAGCCGCATATTTTAAAAATCGTTACATGTATATAGGGTGTCCCATAAGTGCGTTACATATATGTATACAGAGTGTCTAAATACCAGGGGACAGTATGGTGATCTCGGAAACTATAAGAGATAGAGATTCGGTTAAATGAGAGAAAAGTTATCTTTAAGAGGGAACAGTTCAATGATGTATTTACATTTCACAAAAATTTCATAGGCTACTAGATATTAGCCAAAAACTATTTTAGTCCGAATTTTTCCATCGTGAATATTTCTTAACCGACTTGAAATTTAAAAAAATGTTTCAAATAAATGCTGTAGGGTTCAGTATTGTTTAGTAATTGTTTTTTTTTTTAAATATTGTTGTTGATAGCCATAGCCGTCTTTGGCTGGTATTGTGTATTAAATAAATAAAATAATAGTGTATTTTTTTATTAAAACAATAGTTAATTCATGCTATGTTAGCTTATAAGTAAATTTTCAGTTGTTTTTAAATCTTATTGTTGATTGTCATAATCATCTTTTGATCATTTTTTGAGATATTTCGAAAAGTAAGTATGTACATCAAGTTGCATATCATTGAAAAGATAATAAAATCTTTGTTCAAAAATTAAAAAAATTCATATTGCTTCTATTTAAGAAAACATAAGTTAGTCTCATATCTCAAAAACTACGGGATTTCTGAAAATTAAAAAAGTATTTCTAAATAGATAATACTTTACCCTATACAGCATTTATTTGAAACACTTTTTTAAAATTTCAAGTCGCTAAAGAAATATTCACGTTAAAAAAATTCAGAAAATGGTTTTTGGTTATTATCTAGTGGGCTATGAAATTTTTTTGAAATATAAATACCTATACACCATTGAACTTTCCCCTCTTAAAGGTAACTTTTCTCTCATTTAACCGAATCCCTATATCTTATAGTTTCCGAGATCCCCATACTGTCCCCTGATATTTAGACACCCTGTATACTTCTATGTGGTATTAATATTCCTCATTGTTATTGACTAACAAATATAGAATTTTATATCATTTCTTTTCTCTTTCAGAAGATCAAGGGTCGGAAAACATTGATTGCTAGAGGGTATCTTCACATAATAATGGCATGTTTATTGAGTTAACATGTACGCTCCTTATCGTAAAAATCATAACATATAAGATTATTAGTGTTCTTTTATATATGTAATTTAATTTTAGCGAGCATACGTGAGTTCTGTTTTATTATATTTGTTCGGTTTTTTTTTTTTTTGAAAGTAAAGAGAAAAGAAATAAAGCTATGAAACGAAATATTATGTTAATTACACGTTGTTTACCATCTCTCATATTTACTACTTCAAAGGAAAATAAACATGTATCTACATTTAAACAAAATATATGTGGTATTTATTTTTAATTATTTGAGAGTTGTTTGTAACTATGATTAAAAAGATATAATACTTTACATCAAGCTTGTCCAACCCGCGGCCCGCGAGGATCTTCGGTGCGGCCCGCGAAGATAATTAAAAAATATATAATAATTTTATAATAATAAACCTGCATTGAAATTAGTACGACTAATACTAAAAAAAAGGTCCTCAGATTTATATTCTTTTAAATGCGGCCCTTAGTAAATTGAGTTTATCCTATGCGCCCCAGAAAGTTTAAAAGGTTGGACACCTATGCTTTACATGATAGGTACTGTAGTAAATATCTTGTCTTTTTTATAAAAAAAAAATAAATAATAATATATTGTAACTTGGCTTAAAATGCCTTTTTTAATGTGTTCAATTGTATAATAATCTTTATACATTCAACATTTTTTAAATATCAAAAGAAGAAAATAAATTCAATAATCCTTTTTCAGTGTAAACATTTTTTATATTCAAAACAAAAATGTGTTTAAAAGAACATTATACATATAACAGAAGCATTTGAATACATTTTTGCATAAATGTATAATGTTTATGCTATACATATACATTATACATACATATGTGTAAAAGTTTATATAATTATTCCATGTATGTACAATACCTTTAATCCATTTAGCCCAACTTGTATTTCGAAATAAAAAAAAAAATTAAAATACCGAATTATTTAAAAATATTAGCTGTGCTCGCGGCTTCGTTCGTGTGGACTAGGGAATTATTGTTTATGATTTTTGAATATAGGTGAATAAGTACAAATACAATTAGTTGTTGTTGTAATAAACACCTAAATTACCTAACATAAACTAATCAGAACAAAAAGTACAAATAATTATTGTTTTGTTTAAATTTAAAAATTAATTATTGAAAACAAAATAAACAATTGATCAAAAAACTGAGTCCGAATGCCGGCCGAGCGCATCCCGACACGGGTCTATACGTTACCGTATGGCGCGCTGGTGGCAAACTTTTTCCGACTAGATTTACTATTATCGTTACTGCTTAATCCTTACGTTACCTAACGTAACAAAATATATCCTGACCAGAGAACATATCTATAAATTAAAAAAAGCCATACACGTAAATCGGATAAGTGATTCTCGAGTTATAAGCGCACTAACGGACAGAGGGTCGTTGAGCTTTATATACATACTAGCTGCTACTCGCGGCTTCGCTAACATGGATTTCGAAACCCCCACCCGCATAATATTTTTCTGCCGGATCGAATGAAACTAATTACAACCATTTATATGTAAAAGAGTATGAAATTTTTTTCAATATTTTGATTTTCCATTCATTATGCAAAATCGTAAATATCTCAACTGCTATGCGAAATAGGGGGTTGTTTTTCCTTCTAATACCATATCCTTGTGGTATTTTTCCCGCCGGATCGAATAAAACTAATTACAACCCTTCTTATGTGACAGGAGGTAAAATATTAATTACTAAAAAAAAAAAAAAATCCACCTCTTTACAATTTCTTAGGGGTTGAATTTTCAAGATACGAAGTAGCCTATGTCCGTTCTCGGGATGCAACCTATCTCACTGCCAAATTTCATCAAGATCGGTTCAGCGGTTTAGTCTTGAACAGGTAACAAATAGACAGACTGAAAGATACGCATTTATAATATAAGTATCGACTCCTATGTAAGATAAGGGGTTGTTTTGTCCCCCTAATAACCCCTTCTCCGTAGTATTTTTGCCGCCAGATCGAATGTAACCAATTACAACCCTTCATATGTGACAGGGGGTGAAATATTAAATATTTCTCATTTTTAGTTTTTTTCATTATACAATCGTAAATAATCACAAACCTCTATGCGATATAGAGGGTTTTTTCCCCCTGATCCCCCCGCCCCCGTAGTATTTTTCCCGCCGGATCGAATAAAACTAATTACAACTTTTCATATGTAACGGGGGGTAAAATATTAATTACTTGAATTTTCGAGATACGAAGTAACCTATATCCGTCTCACTGCCAAATTTCATCAAGGTCGGTTCAGCGGTTTAGCCGTGCAAAGGTAACAAACAGACAAAGAGACACACTTTCGCATTTATAATGTTAATATGGAAGTATGGATATTATAGATAATTATAATTTACAATATACTATACCTTCTGTAATTTGCTCTTATTCCATTTTTGATAAGTTTGTGAAGAAAAGATTTTCAATTTTCCAAATCTTCCTTTAGAATTTTTTTACGATGACTTGTTTCTTATATTAGTCAAACGCATTCAAATAAAATTAGCTAATTGATGAAAAAATCTACATGTCAAATTCTTTTTTCAGTGCCGAAAAACATTATCCGGTTAAGAATACAAGTTTTTTTGTGGGCCTATCTAATCAAACATTCATATTGTTATATCCATAAACAAATAATCACTTCATGATTATTGATAACTAATAATAATAAAACCTTAAAATTTACCTCGTTATAATATACGAATATACATAACTTTAAAATTGAAACGTTTAGAATTCTATCATTACTTATTAAATAGATTTTGGGTTCCACACTTTTAAATACGTTTGTATCCAAGCAAGATCTGAAACTCCGTATTCCGCAAAGTTGGTAGGTCGTTAGATTCAATGTGTTAAATCACGCGAATACAGTATCGCGGCCGAAAGGCATCCGGCCGGCTATTGTTTTCAACAACTTGTAATTTAAACTGAACACCTTTATTACGTAACTTTATTTTGGGTCACCGTATAGACGGGTCTACTTTAATTAAAGACAAAGTTACATGACCAAAATGATGTCCTTGTTATTTTCTCTCCTTGTTTTCGTGTATGTGTTTTTATCTTTTATGTGCTATTTAGTTTATTATTGGCAATTTGTGAATAGCGTATACCCTAAATTAGTTCATTTATTGATTAAAGAAAACGGGAAATTTCTGTTTCAAGGAAAACCATATTGAATGATTTTAAATTGAATTTATTTATTTTTGATGTGAATAACGTCTAGAGAGTGTTTCAGGCCAGGTACTGGTAGAGATCAGTTTTGCGCGTTACCGTAAATTTAAAATCAGTAAATCTCGACATTCAGAACAGCTATCACGTGTTTTTGTCTCAAATTATAAATCTTGATTAGATCTACAAGTACATGTAAAAATCGAAACACAGTTTTAATAAGTGATAAATTTAAAATTATAAAAAAAAAAACAATAACAAAAAATTAAATTTTGTATGTCCACCATTGCACTTGTAAATATTAATATTAGTAATTATTATTAGAATATATTCTCTACGCAGTAACGTTTTTAATTTTTTGATTAAAGTTTTTTAAATTAAATAAAAAAATAAAAAATAAATTTCGTATTAATTAATTAATTGTTCGTACAAATCATACGTAATAATTATATTATACAATACTGGTTATATATTTATTTATTTAGTCTAAGTTTACGGCAATATTTTATGTCCATTATACAAAACATTTTTCAAACATTTCTGTATAACAAAAAAATGAATGAGTCTGAGTTTTATTTAACCCCACTTTTGCGTATTCACGTTAATCCCTCGACTGTACATCCCGACATAATCACACCCATTTTTTATCAACTTTTTTAATACATAAATATATACTTATATCCTATATTATTTTACATCAACTTATATGTATGTATATCCTATAACCTACGTAGAAATAAAGAAAGAATATAAATGTAGAAATAAAGAAGTACATTGGTATATATCTCTATATATTATTCAATATTGATATATTCGAAAAAAAAGTATGAATAAACATTCAAATATATTTGCACAAGCAATACAGTTTGTATGTATTCCACCTAAATTCCAAAATCGGTTTGTGGGAGTAGCATATATTATTATGTGAGTGTGTATTTGTAAAGATAAATACATAAATAAAATGAAAAAACAAGAACAATGAAAATCGTTTTATCTTTTGTTATAAAAACTACTTGTGTAAAAGAACATACTTATTTAATTAAAATTTAAAGAACTTAAATACACGCTCGTTCTAGTGGGTTTGTTAAAGTGTGGTTTTGTTTGATACCGTTTGTAGTTTATTGAATTTATTATGTATCGCTTTTGTCCATACCTACACGGATCAACTTTGAAAGGTATACATGTAGGTTGGCATGGTAATTAAATATTTCAAAGACATCAAATACGTATTCATATATATGTGTTAATTTAAGGGTTCTCGTAATTTTGTTGGATAGATTTATCCTTTGGATTAGAGAATATTATTCATGGATATTGTTTTGATATTCTTAGTATTATTATACATATACAATATTATACTATCAGAACTTCGCAGAAGTGTTCATTTTGAAATCAAAACCTTTTTTAATTTATAAAAAAAAACATCAATCGTAATTTTTTTCAAATTTTAATTCCTATTTGACCTAATTAGTCAATATATAATTCAATATAAATTGTTATTATTTACATCTGTTTTTTAATATACATTATTAGAAAATATCAATTACATTATTGCCTGAATACGGATCTGCCCTAATTCAATTATCATATTATTATAGTTAATATAAACATAGTTCTAAGGTTTGATAATTCCAACAAAATTAGTTAATTAGTTTTCGTGTCAAGTTGGAACATACAGAGAGATAATAAAATGATAATACAATCTATAAAAAAAAATTCACAGTGTACCTACTAACAAACAGAACCTAGAGATTTTTTTAGTATTAAATACAACGTTATTCATACTAATATAATGTAAGGGAACAAAATAAACACGCACTATTTTAAATGAAATGAGATATAGGGAAGAGTATTAAATAATGTATTCTAACACTTAATAAATTATTATAGCATTTGTAAACAATTTTGTACAGTATTTTTTGTGTTTTAGCAATAGTTAATAATAATATAAACTAGCGTTAAGAAAATACTTTTTGTTCATTAATGAAATAAAATGACAGATAGTAGAAAAAAATGCTCCTTAAAATGGCTAAATGAGTATTAGGTTGTTGAGATTTGTACTAAATGAGCGATATCATGTATTTATATAATATTTTATAAATAGTACAGAGTTGATGTTCTAATAAATACAAGTTAACTGTCCTTGGTTAGGGCAATCTATTGGGACGAAATCGAGTTTTGGATTAGTTAGTTTTTGTTAGGTTAGGTTATCCATTATTTAATTACATTAGAATCCCGCCAAAAATAAAAATAAACTTTTGGATAGAAAGTTTTCATTCACTTATTGAATATTTAAAAATATATAGTAGGTGTTAAAAATACTTGGTATCAATAAGAAATCTTAAAAATTCTTTTTATACCTACACACATTTTTATGTATATAAAAAGAGCAAATACTAATCTAACAAAAAATAATATTTGGTATGTATGAATGCAAAGAAATTACGGTCACAAAAAAGCACAATGAAAATGAATAGAACCTAATAGAAATGCATTTGTACAGTATCAGGACCGTGAAAATGTTGTTTAGGAAATCCTACTTTGATTACACCTTTGTTGGACGCGTCGAAGGATTTCCCTCCAATAAAAGAAACAGTTTGCGTTTCCCGGCAATGACGGCTACGAGGTGAATTTTAAAATGCTCACGGAATCAATAGAATACGGGAATAACAATATTACAGCCACTATATACGTGACTTCCAGAACCGTACATTTGATGGCATTGATGCGACACGTTTAATACATTAGTATTAAATCAGTTTTTCGATAATCAGATTAGTTTGGCTTAAAATGTGTGTTTCATTATATTAAAATTTGCAATTGTTTGTTAGTTATTAATATAGAAATTTTAAATTCCATAAATATAGTTCGAGTATTATCATATATTGTTTATTTGTTTTATAATTATTCATTTTACACTTGCTGTATTGTAGGGTGGTTTCTATTTACCCTTAAAATATTATTTTTCATGAAAATAGAGCAGCTGGATAAATATTTTTATAATGTATTAGTTAAAAATATCTGCCAAGTAAATTCCCAGTGTTAAATTCATCAAAGGTAGTTAATTATTGAACAATTTAAATAAAAATCGGTGAACTACTTGCCATTGATTAATTTAATTTTCATACATTTTTATTAAGAAAATATTAGTTCGACAGTTTATTGTTTCGTATATTTTCAATTCTTTGATAGCTTCTATTTAAAAGACGATTTTATAATGCAATTGAGATAAATCTTTGTAAGGGATTATTATACAACTAACATTGTATAAAATTTTCACATATCATATATGGTTTTTTTAAAGATATCTTCAAAAAATTAATTATTTCGAGATGTCACCCCTTTCCCTTACACACGATTTTGATTATTTTTAAATGAAATTGTCCTTAAGCCAGATCCAATCAACCAACCCAGTTTCATTTATATCAGTACAGTGGTTCATGAGTTATGCGTGTGACAAGGATTTAGGGGACAAACAGACATATACGGAACAAAAAGTTTTTTTCTTGACTTGAAACGGAAAGTTTAAATTTTGAAATCGAAATTTTGAAAAAAATTTTATTGTTAATTTAAAACGATTACAATACTTCTCGCATCTTCGATATGGCGAGGAAGCAAAAAATATTAAAAACACTAAAAAATATATAATAAAAATAATAATTAAATTTAATAATTTTTAAAGTCGGTTTTATTCTTAAAAATTTAGAAACTGACTGAAAAACTGTTAAATTTAATTATTATGTAATTTTTAAAGTTTTTAAGGTTTTTTAAAGTCAGTTTTCATTTTTTAGTAAAGTTTTTATTTTTCACTTTTGAGTAATGTTTATATGGGGCTACTTCGGGAGTAAACTTTTTTAAACAAAAAAAAAACGCATAAGCGCATGGTCTTTTGTTTTTATTAACCATCCGAATTAATTAAATAAAGTCTACGACTAATAAAAGTATACAAAACACGTAACTTAACAACTACGAAAACTGACTTGTAGGCATTCATCCATCTTTCTTTTATACATTTACTCATATCTCTCTCACGCATAACCGTCGTAAAGTGACTTGTTCGCATGCACTATTCATTCATATTTTTCATTCTTTTTATAAATAAAACGTTGCTTTGCATTAATTGAGTCAAAAAATTATACAACTAAAATTCACATAAAAATAATTATAAGTATCCTGTACACTGCACACATTAAATTCAATGTAAGCAGTAAGCTTACATATTAGGGTCAACTGGAGTAAAAGTGAAACAAAATACAAATCTTTCATATTTTTTGACAGTTAACGATACAAATTCATACTTTAATTTTTTCTGCTAGATGCGCTTATGAATAACCATTTTAAATACTTACGTCATTTGGACTGTACAATACAACACGGACTTTAAAAATGAAAAAAGTGTGTTTCATTTTTAACCTTTAATTTGGGAAAAAGTGAAACAGGTAAGGGAAAAAGTGAAACAGGCCTCTAGAAAACATTTCTCGAAAAATTAAAAGAAAAGCTACAAAGGCAACTTTGATTTATCTTCTTTGTGGCATATCAATGTGACATTGGAACTTTAATTAATATCTGAGCTATACAGAAAGTTGTGTGCAAAGAATTAAAATTTAATTCACACGTTTTGACATCGACTAACAGGGAAATCTGTAGGGGTGACACATCACTTATTAGGCGATTCATATTTTCAGGTCTCTTTAACAAATCTTTAATGATGATGTCAGTTTTTATAATTCTCCTATAAACAAATTAGTTTTTTAGTTGCAAGCTTGTTTCACTTTTACCCCATTTTTTTGGTGTTTCATATTTACCCCGCTCGACCCTATGTAAAATAAATTTAATGAATGTATATAACATCATTAAACAGGTATATTTATTACACATCCATCTGAATACATTTCGATACATGTTATAATTGAATTCGGTTATAACATTTGCAATACATGTATAAAGCGACAGACTGTAACAAACCAATCATAAGCTGCGGTCTCTATTTCGGAAACTGCTGCCACGTGCAAGAGAAATGCAATTTCAGCAACGGATATTACGCGACTTGCATTTGCAAGAGTAATTTTATTTTAATCTTACCTTCTTACATTTTTGTGTCAGTCGGTTTAAACAAAAACAAAAGCTCGTGGAACATATGTGTTTTATGTTTTATATAGATAAAAAAATGGAACGTTTTTATGTAACTAAATGGAAACAAAAAAAACATTGTATTTGATTGTGACAAAATTATTAATAGTAAAAATATAAAACTCAGTACTCGAATCTTTAAACATTACATTTTTGTTATAATTTATCACGTTAAGTGTTAATTATTACTTGGAATTAACTATTTAAATTGCTTCAATTGACTCCAAAATGGTGTTAGTTGAAACATTAATTAATTAATTGTGATAATCAACATGCATATTTAAAACGACAAAAACCATCTAGAAAACTAATTTACACAAATAATAAAAGGCTTAATTTTTACACAAGATACATTGCAACCATTAATTGTGCTTATCTGAATATACATAAAACATTACCTATAACACATCGTAATAATTTCCATTTCTTTGAATTTATTTAATTAATGCAATATCTTTATTAAATAACATGTTTCAATTTATGCTAGTTTCATTAAATAAATGACACTTTGTTATATTTTTCAATAAATGTGAATATATGGTTTTAATTAAAAAAACATGTCAATTAATTGGCTGTTAAATAACGTAACATTTAACATTTAACTTAGGTACTTTTCAATACCATCAATATATTTCACTCCAAATAAAAATGTTTCAGAAAATAATAATTCATATGTAAATATGTTCTAGCCAGGGACTTGAACCGGAATTTATTTATGGTTCGGGTTAGTTTCGGGTTCAAATATAAATGTTGGTTCAGGCTCGGGTTTGGGTTCAGCATGGTGCAAACTATTTATGTTCAAAAACCGTTATTTTTTTATGGTTCAGGTTCAATTTTGTAATTGAAAGAAAATGGTTTTGTTCGAAAAAATATATAATTAATAAAGAAAACATTTTATGAAAAAGAAAACATTAATCGTCTTTAAAATAATGCTTGAAAAAAGGATAAAAATAAAATAAAATTTTGAAGATTGAAATCTCTACTTTTCAGATATCTTTTGCGAATTGAAATGTAAATCAGTTATAGAATAAAAAAAAGGTATACCATACCATAAAATTCAAACAGATTTCCAGATTGTACATTTTATAATCTCTTTTAAAAATCATTGGCGAAAAGAATAAAAAATTTAAAAATAATTTATTGAACCTTTTAAAAATATATGGTTATCGATTATACATGAAACGGTTCGGATTCAGATAAATGAAAAATACGGGTTTTTTCGACTTTCGGGTCGAGTTTAGATTCAGGTCCCTGGTTCTAGCTATAAACTACCGTTGCTCATTTATTTAAAATTTAATTAATCGGTCGGTTAATAGAACAAACCATCGTTAACTAACTTAAATAATCACATAAACTGTTTATTTCAAAAACCAAAAAGTATAGTAACGTTGTCAGATTTTAAATCGACACCAGTCTTGTCTACAATTTATTTCAGTCAAATTATATGCAAAATTATAACTACTTATATAGTCTTTTAATATACACGTATATCTTTGCATATATGATTATTTAAAAAAAACGGATAAGTGCGTGTTGAGCACGCACATGATAGGTTTCCGTAGTCATTACGATTTATAAACAAGAGTTATTTCAATTTTTTTTATAAACGATTATAAAATATTCTAGCTAGTGTTCATTATTAAAATTTGAGTATGATTTTCAGTGTATGGGAGGGGTCCAAAATAATTTTGACAGTGTGCGTTACAATTTTCAGTGGAATTACTAATTAAAAGCTACATTCTTGAATTTTTTCAGATTTTTTATATTGATAGTTTAGAAAATAGAGGGAGGGGACGCTCTGATCACGACTTTGAACGCAAATATATTGTGACTGAAGGGTCAAAATCAAAATGTCATACAACATTTTTATTGCATTTTAGGAGACCTATCTAAAGACACCCTACTTAATAGATTAAGGGAAATTTTTTTTTAATTTACTTTTCAGTCTATGGGAAGGGGGTTCAAAAAAAATTTTTTTTTAAATCTTATCATTTCTGTTTTTGGGTTTTCAGTCTTCGTCCGTATACCAAATTTTATCTGAATCGGTCTAAAATTTTTGAGGACGAACGGACAAACATGGCGAAATTATATGATTGAATAGAATTTTTTTTATCATAAGCTAGACATTTTTTATAAAATCGAAAATAGAATTTATATAAAAACCAATACAGTTTTGTAACAATTACAACCCAATTTATTAAAAAGTTATTTTATGTGATTTTTTCCAAATAGAAATCAGAGATCAATTTACTTTATTGTTAATAAAATCAATAAGATGCAAATTTTAACTATCAATGTTGTGTTTTCTTGATAATTTTATTTACAAATTTCTATAAAATATTTCAATTCTATATAGCTAAAAAATTTGTTTCAAACAGAAGATAATTATGTTCATAAAAATAATTTTTACGTAAATACCTGCAAATATGTTTAGTTGATATTTTTAAGATTTGTAAATACGTATTTTTGATAAAAATTTATCAGATCATTTCCGAATATATAAAAGATCCTTTGATAGACTTTCAAAAGAACGTGTGGGTTGCACACTTTAAAAAGTTAGAAGAGTTGTGAGTCATTACATATTAAAAGAATTTCGATAAAAGTTACAAATACCCTACTTTTTTCTTTTCATATATTTCCCACGCAAATGTATTGTATAATATTTATAAACAGCAAGCAATATAGAAAAAGTGTTTAGATATGGATTCAAACTAATTGTTTATGAAATATAATTTTTATTTACATTTTTTTTTATTTAAAAACTTCAATTTTCCAATCGGTAAAGCTCTACTCATCCGAAAATTGCCAAAAAGAAAAAAAGCAAAAAGATTATTAATCAGTATGAAAAACTGTAGCGTCTAACGGTGGATTTTTTCCGATGAAAATTAACAAAATGGTGGCCATTTCAAAATTAAGTGTCAAATTGGGTCTTTTCTTCGACAGTTTTTCGTTCAAAAAAATGTAAAATTTTCAAATAAATAAAAAAGCTTCCGTACGACGTTAAGGAATGGCGTGAAGAATGATGTGGCAAAATTTGAGGCGGATTGCTTGAAACTTCTTCGTTTAAAATCTTCCGCCGTTTTGAAAAACGACGTTTCGAGAAAAACGCGTTTAAAGTTATTATGTGAGATGTACTCTGCCTTATCTTGCACACAGCTGGTCGATCTATTTTTTATAAAAGGTTGTAGCGACCGGAATAATTCGTCGCGATCAAAATTTAATAGTTTGTTTATGAATGTCCATATTTTTTGATAAAGCAAAAAAAAAATGGTCTCTTAATAAGAAACTAGAATATCAATTTTTATATTTTCGTTCAGATATTCTTAAATTTATTTTACTCCAGAGTATTCCTTACATATGATTAATGTAAGGATTTCACGAACCTGAGACATATTCCAAGATGCAATATTTTATACATATACACATTGTAATCGTGATATATAGTCGTTGTAAATATAAACAGATATATAAATATCATACTCGCATGCTGATGTACTGATATTTTCAATATTTATCTTACAGTCAATAGTAGAAAAATACATAAATTTAAAATGCATTTCCGTGTATGCAAATATTCTATAAAATTGATCAAACACATGCCTATATAAAATAATAATAATATATTTTTTTATTTCATGAACTTTACAGTATAAAATAAGTTACATATTGATTACAAAAGTAAAAATAATAATTACATTTCAAAAAATAGTAATAATAAATAAAGTTTTTAAACACGGTGTTGCAAGTTATCTATACAATTTTCTGATTTTAATTCATTTAATGTGTAATAGCACTTTTAAATGTATTTTTATTAAGGATTTTTAGATATAATTTAACGGGCCTTTTTGTATGACTGTCAATGAGTGTTGTGTTATAGTTAAATTTTTTTTGTTTCTGGTTTCATAACCGTGGGAAGGTAAATTATTTAAAAAAAGATTGAAATGTGTGTTGATAAATAGTGAACGTTCTACACTTTGATACACTTTTTTTGTAGGGTAAATAAATGTTTGGTGTGAGGTGAATTTCCCCAAAAGATAATTCCGTATCTAAAATTAGGATCGATTAATGAGTAGTATATGTTTAATAGAACGCATAGAGGGACACATTTTGAACGACTCTTATTAAATAAATACTAATTTTGTTTTCTAGAAAATCTATATGTTGTCTCCAGCTGAAGTGTTTATCTATGGTGATGCCTAAGAACTTTATTTGGTCTAACATAACGACATTATCGAAATGTTGTAACTTAAGTACGTCAGTTAAGTCACCGTAACTACCGAACTATATGAACTTTTTACCTCTATTTAATTTTAAACTATTATCAGAGAACCATTTCAAAATTGTAGTAGATGAATTGTTCATTGTCTCAATAAATTTTTGTCCTGTAGGACTTTCGAATAGATTACTGGTATGGTCTGCAAACAGTGTTATGTAATTGGGATACTCTGGTCTATAAGTTTTTTATTTTATTTATTCTTTTACGTTTCGAAAAAGAATAAATAAAATAAAAAACTTATATACCAGAGTATCCCAATTATTATAACAATATAATCCAAAAAAATGGTCATTTACTCCTACATAAATATTAAAATAATATAATAGTAGTGACATTAAAAATATAAATAATAACAGCTTAATTGCGTAAACATTAAAAAATTTATTAAAAGAAAAATAACAGCAAGCTTTCGAATAAATAACATTTAAATACAATAATATAATGTAAAAATATTGATGTTTCAAATTAAAAATTCATAAATATACCTTTTAGAAAAGAAATTAAAATGAGACAGATGTTATAATCCCAGTATGTTACTTTTCCTTTAATAAATTTTCTGACGTTTATGCAATTAAGCTGTTATATTATTTATACATCTAAAATATATTTTATTGAAATCGTATGTTTTAAAATTTTAAAAGAAAAATAATATTTTTTCATATATGTAAAATTTTATGATGATGGAAGATTTAGCTTGATGGTATTCCTTTACTGACAGCTTTTCCGTGATATAGAGTACTATATACGAGGAGGTGAGTTTCAAAACTCGTTCGTTCAATTAAAAAAAAAACGAGATGCACTGGATTTTGAAAGAATTTTTGGTATTCCTTTATATAGTAATACCAATTTTAAGCCAAACTCGCTCAGTCATATTATGATTGACATTACCATATGAAAGAAAGCCAAAAAATTCTTTCAAAATCCACTGCATCTCGATTTTTTTTAAATAGAACGAACGAGCTTTGGAACTTATCTCCTCATATATATTATTGTACGTAGGCAATATATTATTGAAAAAATAATAATAAGAATATAAATGTATGTATATAAAGAAATAAATTCACTTATTGAACTCCTACACGACAGACTTTTCATCTTATTAGGATTTAAAAGAACAAACTTATTTGAGAAATTCGCAGAGATATTTTTGTAAGATAATTTGATTTAAAGAACAAATTACGCCTTCACGTTAAGTTATTTTTAGTGTTAAAATGTATGAGCATTATTGCGCGGTTAAAATAAAAATTGTTTTCCCGAATTTTTAATTTTATTAAAAAATCAATTTAAATTGATATCTAGAAATAATTATAAAATCTTTGTAAACTTTACCCATCAAAATACTCTAAACAAAAAATATGCGATAGTTGAAATAAAAAAAAATGATTTTAGAGTATTTTTTTTACAAAAGAAATAATTATCCAACGTAAGAAGATATTTTATAAAAGTTTGACACTATAAATATATAAAATATGTTATCTATCTAAACATAAAACTTTTAGCACGGTTAATTAAATACAAAACAACGTTTAAAGAAAACAGTATATATAAAAGTTGTAAAGAATTCGTTCAAAGTTTTGCAATAACAGTCTCACCTTTGTATTATTGCAAGTGTGTTTAAGATTACAAACTTTTCCTTCGATATCTTATCGGACTGAATCTCATTTGTTCATGGAGCTTTTATTATAAGTTATATTCAAGACATCCTTTGATTTTCTCCTACAATTGTTATTTAAAATGCATTTTCTTATTCAAGTGTTTCATCTCTTTTTACATTTTCAATTTATGTTAGTTTCAACTGTTCAACTTACAAATATATCTATTTAAAATAATCTGCTTTATCAGATATCATTTTATCTGTAAAAGGATTGAATAAAGGGGGGTATAAAAAAGATCTTACTTTTATGTTGCTTTATATAATACAAACATTTTCATGCTAGAATGTGTATAGAAAATATCTGCCAAGATATTAAATCATTAAATATCTAGTCAGTGTGAGACGAGTAGTAAATTATCGCGAATAAAATCCTCTAATTGGTGTGTTATAGTATAAAATACTTGCGCATTTAATAATTAAAAAAAAATATTATTTTACTATTTTTTTTAAATGTTGTATGCAACAGAAAAAGATGTTGAACGGATAATAGAGTAATTCGGTCAAAAATGAAAACCTCTAAAACCTGTTTAATGTAATCTAGAGGTAAAAAACTTTGTAGAAAATTTGTTCATACTCCAAAAGTTTATCCCGACCCTAAATATCAAATTAAAAAAAGGTACTTTTCAAACGCTCCAACTAGCGCGCCATGTTGCGTGACGTCATTACCTAGTGTTTAAATGTCAGTCAATGCTGAAATATACAAGTGTCAACGATAAACAAACAATAAAAATGAAAACGCACGAAAAATAATAAGTTATAATAAATATTGTTTCGTACCTTGTTGTAATAATTCTACTCACAAAACTCTTGGAAAAAGATTTATTACTGTGTCAGAAGGAAACTAAGTAAAAGTTAATAGTAAGGTTGTTCTATATAGTTGCAATATGTACCATAATAATATACTCGAGAAACTACGGGTTTCTGAGGGCAACAATTCCAAATTTGAGGATTTCAGCTCATTTTTATTATTTTTCTAGTTTTTATAACTCACGCGCTGAATACAACATGGATTATGACGTCACAAACGCTTCAACGAATCACGTCGCGATTTATATGCGAGCTGATTTTTACGACTTTTAATTTTGAATTGTTTAAAATTGAGCAATAAAAATTTTGTTCAATGCTTGTATTATTTTTTTAGCCTAATCTTTGCAATTAAATAATAAAAAAAGGTATGTTTAAATTCCAGGATTTCTCTATTAAGCATCCGTTATCTTTCTTAATAAGCGTCTGTGCAATTCAGTGTCAGTCTGAAATATTTGATTGTAGTAAGAATGTATTTAATAATATAACTAGCTGAAAATATGCATCTATTATTTAATCTACAAACTGTGTCCGTTATTTACTTATTATTATTTATTATAAATTATAAATTAATTACTACCATAATTATGCTGGTGTAGATTATAGATAATAGATATTATTATTAATAAACGTTTAAATTGTTCAGACTAGCACTTCCTTATAAATAATGTGTTGGCGCCACTATATTTATAGTGACGCGTTGTATATTTTCGTTTGAACATGTTAGGGTGGTTCTTTGACTCTACATGTTTCAAATGCATTCATTCACGTTCTATAACACGAAGTGAATAGATTTCTATCTACCTTTGTGTTTTTGAATCCGGCTTATTAAGCGTTATTTTTAACCTTAAGTTTTTTTTAAATAGGCCGTAATAATATAAGTATATTTGTGTTATACATATTTGAGACAGAGTGATTTCATGTATTATTAGTGGTTATACATTTTGCTGTGCTATAGTGCATATTTTGAGTGTGTGCGTTCATAGTTATTGTGAGGTTCGGTGTGCGAGGAAATCTGGAGGAAATTAGGACCTGCTCCACAGATTGGCGATTGCCCTTTCCACGGCAAAGGTATCCTTTGAAACCTTCTCCTAAAACCTACACGCTGTTGGAGAGAACGCTGCAATCGGGATCTAAAGGTAAGGACTGGTTTTCTCTTAAGTATAGATCGATCGATCCACGCGATCCGGGAGTACAGTTTCACACCCATTTTGGGCGTATATACGTAAAAATAAATATTTGGGAAATGCTAACGGGTTTCAAAAATTGTGAACCAGAGTAAATCGCGGAAGCCCGTACATAATGAAAAAGTGCCATATTTGAATACTATATATTATTTAGTAAGTATATCTATTATATACATATATTATATTGTATTATATGTGTATATGTATATTATATAACGCAAAGTCTGTATGTCTATCTGTTTCCGTTTGGGCGCTCAACACTCGAGAACCACTTATTCGATTTATGTGTTTTTTTTTAATTCATAGAAATAAACAGTAACTATAATAGTAAATCAAATCGGATTAAAGTTTGCCACTAGTGCGCTCTTTTGCAATGCTGCCTAAACCCTTAAATATTGAACAATATAATGTAGTAAAGAATTGGGTAAAGAATAAAAAGATTAAAAATAATTAAACTATATTTTAAAAAAAATTCTAAACAATAATTCCGTAGTCGCATCTAGTGTTTTAATAAGAATAATAATAATTTATTCATAAGGTTTAATCCATACTATCGACTCGCTTTCGAGCCGGTCTCGCTCGAATCAAATATAAATAAACAATTAACAATGAAATCATTCACACTATAGTTATTGATCAGATCTTGGTCCAATCACGCTCTGATATATAGTATCGAAGAATATTTCACTAGAGCGGGATCAAACCTGGAATGGATTGTATCCACAGTGTGAATAGAAACTTCAGTTCGTTTTCGATCATTCTAGTATAGATCACCGAGTAAAGCATGATCTAAACTTGCACGATAATGTGAATACCATAAGATTTTATTGACCCGAAACCGGCCTGAGAGCGGCTCGCTAATGTAAATATCATATGATTTGATTGGAGCGAGACCAGACCGAGACCTGTCCGATAGTCTGGATCGACCCTAAATATAACATAGAACGCAATCGAATAAGTCATAAAAACATTAAAGTTTATGGATGCATAACAAGCATCTATAAATTCGATTATACAAAACTGTTGATGACAGTTATTTTTTTAAATACATTTTAAGATCCGAATAATATTCCATTGACTTTATGGAGTACACTGGTAATAATGTTGGGTAGCGTATTATGAGTCCTATATTTCTTGTCCTAGGTATGAACACAAAACAACAGAAAATGGAATAAAATAAAATAATAAATATTGTTTATTAACTGTGAAATTATGTAGGTATATATTTATGCTATATCATGTTGACAAATATTTACTTATTATGAAGCGAAGGTAGGTGTGAACATAAATAAATATCATACCAATAAATAATGTATTTACATTATTGTACATGTATAAATAAACTCATTGAAATATTTAGCAATTCAACAAAAATGTTTAATTAATTCTATTTTAAATAAATAAGTAAATATCTATGTAAATATTTAATTCTAATCACGCGTACCTATAACCGGAAAATTTATATAAACACGGATTGCCTATTTTGATAGTTACAACAATATTTTGTTAATCTAATAATGTTTATTCTAAATCATGAAGTTTGTATATTTAATTGTTAAATACACAATTATGTTCAATAATGCTTATCTTGTAAATAAATATAATACATATGGACATTATCCTTATTACTATTTAAATTCCATTTACCATTATAAGCTTGTCATTTATAACAATTACTTATAATACAGGTAGTCCTTAACTTACGCGATTTCGATTTACGCGAATTCATACTTACGCGATTTGAAAATAAGTTGTTTTTTTCGCGGCGCTTTGTATTCCAGAGGCCTTTGTGCCAACCGAGATTGTCAAACACCTCACCCTTTTTTCATTCCTCCCTTGTCTATATGCTTAAAGTTTAGTTGGCACAACAGGGAATTCATATATTTTTTAGAGTTTTTAGTACTGAGTTGGTGCATTTTGTTTAAAATTTTAAACATTTTTCTCTGCTCCGTCACTTGTTTTACAATACTGATTGTTATATTTTTTGCTACAGTAAGTCCTCGATTTACATGAAAACCTTCGGGACAAATTAATCGCGACTTACTGTAACAAAAAAATCTAATATAGATTTTAAAATCACAAACTGGTAATATATACAGCTTAAAAATTGTTTATTTTGTAAGAATTAAGATTTTTAAATCGTTAGCTATTTTATAAGATATTTCCAAAATATTTTACAGGTGAATTAAAGTAAAGAAAATTAAATGGCTATTTCAGAAATATGATGTCATCAACTTATCCTTTGTTTGGATATGGCGAGGAAACAATACATAACAATGACATCATATTATTATATCTAACATTACATTAAAAGAAGAAAATAACAAAATTGTTAAAGTTAAAAGTTAATATGCATACCTATACTGCCGTGCTTAGGTAAAAGGCAATAAACTTATTTTACTGCGTTTTAGTAATTTTGATGCTAGTATGTTTTTCAGATGATTTTCTACATATTAGTTATAAAATTACTCATCAAATGTATGAAATTAATTACTTTTCCTGACTATTAAAAAAAAGGAAAATCATTTTTCAACATAAAAAGCAATAACTTTTAAACTAAATTGCTTTTGTCCACTGAAAAATATACGTACAATATTCAAATCATTCCAAGTTTTTATAATTTCGAAAAGGCAGTTTTCAAAAATATCTACTTCCAATAAATAATACAGTATTTTTTTTTTTTAATTATTCTTCAATCACTTTATTTATTAAGGCCCAGTTTCTCAATATGAGTTTAAACTCCATGTCCCAGTTAAACTATAGTTTAAACAAAATATGTGTTTCTCAATGTCCAGTTAAAAATTATGAGTTAATCTTAAGATTAACTTTTAACTGACGAATGAACTGTCAGTTTGAAATTAATTTTAGCTACTGCAATTATTGTGTTTTTATAATTATTTAATGATAAAATAATAAGAAATTGTGCTCTTATATTAGTTAAACCTCATGTGAAGTTTAACTAAAAAAGTTAAACCTCACATGAGGTTTAACTTTATAATAGCACAATTTGTTATGATTTTATCATTAAATAACATAGTATAACTAAATAATTATAATTATTTAGTTATACTAAATAACTAAATAATTATAATTATTTAGTTATACTAGTGCAATAATTGTATATATATAGTATATATTTAGTATTACAAAATAAAGTACAGTTAATTTTTAGATTAATGTAACAAAAAGCTCTACTAAGCATGCGCAAGAGTTAAACTTATATTGAGAAACTGAATTGGTTTAAACTAGACATTATGTGGAGTTTAAACCTCAGGTGAAGTTTAACGTAATCTGAAGTTAAACTTATATTGAGAAACTGGGCCTAAGTGTCATAAAAATTAATGTTTCGTTATAATTTCAACAAAGATCAATAAATGCATTACTGCTTTACCACTGACAAAAAACTATTTAAATAATCAAAACAGAATACAAAGGCAGTACACTTACTGCTTTTAAATATCCAGAAATAAAAGACTGTAAGTCACTCAATTTAGGCATTTTGATAAATTATAAACTGAAAATACACTCAAATGACTTATAATGGTCGCTAAATAAATTTTAATGAAAAAAAATCGAGTTTAATTTTACTTCGTTTTTATTTTTTACACCTTACTGCCCTTAACCTAAGCATGGCAGTACATTTTAATTATCTTTATAAATACTGACGACTGTTTTTTTTCTAATAATCTGACAATGAGTAGTAAATTAATGAATTACGTATTTTTCAGATAACAAAACAAATTGCCGGATACCCACATCATTTATACTCCAATAAAATGTTTTCAGTCGATGTTAATTTGATCATCCCCGTGTTCCATTCTGTGAAAGAATGTAACAATGACGCAATAAATGAAACAAATTAGAATATACCCCGTGACGTCATACAGTGTGTAATTAAATCCAGTTCACAGTTTAATTATTTTTTTACAAGCGGTTAACGATTTAATATAAATCAATACAGTTACACGGATTCCAATTATCTATCTAACGCACAATATTTGGTAATTTTTTCCACACAAAAGCAACTCATGTAGAACCGCCTGCTGTCACAAAGTTTAATTAAACAGGAAACGGAAATGGGAAGATACACTATGGAGGCGAAAGTCGTTATTTATATACACTGCACTTACCCCGTTGGAGATTATTTTATTTTTTAAATTACGCGCAAAAAATTTAATTTAGACAATGGAATTAGTGATATTTATATGGTGATAGTTCGTTTTATTTAACGATATTTATATAATAGCAATTTTATTGTTGATGTAGCAATAAAATATATTTAATATTTTTAGATTCGTGGGTCATATCATGATAAATAACTGCTGTATAATTTTTCGGGGAAGAGATTGGAAAGTTTGAATTAAATCAGTAATGTTCAATTAATTGTAAAGTATTTTTCGAATTAAGGGGTTAGGCCACTCTAGGATTTAAAAAAATCGATTTTTTTTATTGTTTTAAATGGTCTCTTAGAACCTCAAAAATGATTCCGAAAAGATTATAGCCGGGAAATATCTCTAAGCACTTGTTTTTCAAAGTATAGTACAAGACCGCCAGGTTTGTTTTTTATCGATAATTGTGATAACTTTTTTTTTTTTGTGAGTGTTATTGATTCGTTTTTATAATGAGTGACAAAGTGTATTGTAGTCAAAAAGGTGTAAAAGAAACACGTACATACAGCAAGAAACGAAAATATCTGGAAGAAAACCGCTGGCATCGCGGAATAAAGGTATTGCAAAATTTTTCATGACTTTCTATAACTTAAAACTTTAAAGGCGTTTATCTCAAAACTGCATTTTTCAAGTTGGTCGCACCCATAACTCGAACAATTTTCAACCAATTCACTTCAAATTTTAATTAGATCTTTAAAAATATATCATCTAAATAAATACGTAGGATTTTTTTTTATATGGCATAGTTCATTTGTTATTAACAATTTTCTAGCGATTTTTCGGTGAATTTTGCAATTTTGACTTTGGAAGTGCGCCATTCGGCCAAAAATCAATATATCAAAAAATCCTACATACTTCTCTAGCTGTTATGTACAATAAAAAAAAAATTTGTGACTCGACATAATTCAAAATTTACAGGAGCTGTTGGTACGGCCGTGGACCCTTCCAAAATAGAGAGGTCATCTGAAAAACACTGCACAGCCACCAATTTTATATAAATTTTTTTATAAAAATTATGTTTTACAGTCAATTATATGTACAATAAACTTCTACCTTTGTAAACTCGATTTGTTTTATATTTTTCCTGAAAAAAAATCATAAAAAGCCTATTTTTTCGGCCTCTAGAGTGGCCTAACCACTTAATACAGATATCATGCATGGACCAAACGAAAGAACCCATAAAAATAAATATACACAAGTTTTCATCAGAAAATAGAGAAAGTGTCAGTTAAGTTATGATCGATGTAGTAGTATGATTTTGATTATACTGCCGTGCTTAGGTAAAAGGCAATAAACTTCTTTTACTGCCTTTTATTGATTTTGTTGCTATTAGGGTTTTGACGATTTTCTACAATTAGTCATAAAATTAATCATTAAGAATGTTATTTCAATAGAATATTATTTTTTTAAGTTTATCAAATATATCAAATTAGTTACATTTCCTGAATATAAAAATAGTAAAATCATTTTTCAACATAAAAAAGCAGTAACTTTTAAAGTATACTGTTTTTATACACTAAAAATATATGCACAATATTCACAATCGTTTCAAGTTATTGTTAAATACAGATTTCAAAAGTTATCTACTTCAAATAAATAATACAATAAATTGTTTTTTTTTTTTTTTATATTTATTTCAATTATTCTTCAATACCACGTGTCATAAAAATTAATTTTTCATTATGTGTCCAACAAAGATTAATACATGTTAGTTACTATTTAAGATTTTGTAATTCGATACTCATTAGATAAAGACTATTGTATTACTAACTTTTATTTTGATCTCAATAAAATACATTGAAATAAAACTGAATTTTTATTCTGCATTACTGCATTCTACCTCTGACAAAAGGAAACTATTTAAATAATTAAAACAGTTACAGAGTCCAAAGATAAACTACATCTTTATGCTTTTAAATTCCCAGAAATAAAAGACAGTAAGTCACTCAATTTAGGCATTTTGATGAATTGTAAACTAAATTACATTCAAATGACTTATAATGAAGTCATGTAACTTATCACTTGTTGCAAAATTTTTATGAAAAAAAAATTATTTATTCAGTTTAAAAAAATCAAAAACTTCGAGTTCAGTTTTCTTCGTTTTTATTTTTTACACCGTACTGCAATTTAGCTAAGCGTGGTATAATTCAAGATATCTTATGGCCATAATTCGTATTGAGAAAACAGTGCTTATAAATATAATTATTTTCGCATTATGTATACGATGTTATAAATTATAATGTATGATTATATGGAACAATGATGGAGTTCATATTTAAAGAAATTAAAAAACGTCGGTATCTACAAATATTATTTAATAAAATTAAAAATATGAAACATACGAATGCTATACAATAATTAAATAAACAAGATTTTAATTTAACTTTTTTACTTTAAATATTTAATATAAAAACATTTTATAGATACACATAATTTATTCTGAAACAAACATACTTTTATAAACATTTTTTCCTCTGTCCGAATATGGAAATAAATGTTCAGAGAAGTAATGAAGCGACGGAAAATTCAATTATTAAACACATGGATCGCATTATATGTTCATATCCCAGAGGGTTGGGAAATATACAGTACGATAGAATAAATAAATTATACATAATTTTAGTAAACAAGGTTATATTGTACAAATGAGGATACGGTCTTTTTAACCACATTTTTTCCAATTATTCAAATAAAATATTTTACAGAATTCACCTTTTTGTCACATAAAATATTTTTAATAAGTAAAGTATGTTATTTATTTTTTAATTTAATATTAAATCGAAGAAGTATATTGGGTTAGTTTTTTTGGATGAACTGTTAATGAAAACATATTTAAAATGAAATCATAGAAATACAGTTACGAGTTATTGTGATAAAATTTGTTCCACAAAGCGGGAATTCTATTAACCGAAAACACATATTTTATAATTAGTAAATTTATTTATGAACACCAAAAAACTATCAATATTTACATAAAACTTGGCAACAATACAAAACAAATATTGCGATTTTTTACAGAAAAATTCACGTCGTACAATGAGTTTAGAAAAAGTACTAATTCAAAACTTTATTGCAATTTACAATGAATATGGATAGTTAGTATAATAATATATTAGTAGTGACGTTAAATATAAATAAAAACAATTTGTTCGTTTAAACGTCAAAATTTATTTAAGAAAAAGTAATCGCAAGCTTTCGAATTTACAAATTCATCCTCAGGCTTATAGAAAAGAAATTAAAATGAGATAGATGTCGTAATCTCAATAATTCCCGTAGCTACATAAATAATTGAGATTACGACATCTATCTCATTTTTAATTTCTTTTCTATAAGCCTGAGGATGAATTTGTAAATTCGAAAGCTTGCGATTACTTTTTCTTAAATAAATTTTGACATTTAGACTAACAAATTGTTTTGATAGTTAGTATAGATAGTTAAGTTTTCCGTTAAAACGAATACATATATATGATTTAATGATTTTATATTGATACTGTTTTATTCAATTAACTTTATATAACAAATGTTACATTATTATTACACCATCAAAAACCGTCTGTGCTTTGAAAATATTTACCATTTATTAAAAAATGTCCAGTTTACAATGACTCTCACAACTGCTGCTCGACAATGCACCCCATAACCGAACATTTCCATGTACGTAATTATTTTTATGATTATGACACAAACCTACGATGAAAACGAGCCATTATGGAATTTTAAATGAATGAATACACCAATAAGAGTCCGGACTTTCAAATAATATATTCCGCAGTATGCCCTAAAAGGCTCTTCAAAAAACATTAGAGTATGTCTTATCGTTCCATTTTACTTTATTTTACTGTTATTTCTATACGATTTCTATAATGGGAGAATTCAGAAATCCACTCTTTTCATTCTATGACTATATGATTCAGTTGTTTCTAAAACTTTTTAACTATACAGTAAGAAATATGTACATATTACAGATTTGGATATGATTTTATTCACAAGTGAGGTATAAAAAATGTTGTCTTGGGGGTTAATTCATATCAAGTGGTCCAGAATTAAATTAAATAGCATAGCTGTTCGATTATTCTAAAAAAAAGTTTTTTTTGTGTGTAATTAGCCTATTATGTTGGTAGTTCGAAATTGCCTTTATTTTAATTTTATTATTTTTTATTATCCCGTGGCGGCGATATTTTGTTCTATACGTAGCAAAATTTTTTGGACTTTAAAGAGATTATGGAAACTAAAACATCACAGCTTCTATCAAACTTATTAAGATGGGACTTAAAGCAAATTGTCAAGAAAAAACGGACTACAAGATTGCTTCCAGGCATTTTCATTTAAATGTAATGCTAAATGGTTAAATTTCAATCTTAATTTTTAGCACTTTTTTGAAAAAATACCATTTTCAAGGGAATGTTTTTGCAAGAAGGGGAAAAGTTAACCAATCAAATTATTTTTTTTACAAATAGGTGGGTACTAGTTGTGTTCATACACCAAAGTTCAATCCTGAGACTTACCCCCCTTGTTTAAAAAAAATTCTCAAAATTTAAAAATTCGTGAAAATGACACTTTTCAAAGTTAAACAACTGGTGGGGGACCAGACAAAAATCTGAAATTTTAACCCATAATAGTAATACTTAATGTTATTATGTTCCAAAAATTTTGACCAGTGCTTGACCACTTCATATGGATTGTGCTTTTCGAGTTCTAGCATTTTTTATTATATATAATTTTTCTTAATTTACATGTAAATAATAATATATTTAAGTGTTCCGAAATCGGAAAAAGAAACACTAATGGAATCAACATTGTCTTTCTTTCTGTCTGTTTGTCACAGAAATATGAGATTTAGCTTAGTTTTAGTAAATAACAGTACACCATTAATAGACCTAGGGAGGCAAATAGGATACCAAATTTTTTTATTAAATCTCAACAAGTGAGGCATCAAATGAAAGCTGACAATCCAAGAAATTTAAATATGTAAACGTTTTGCTGTTTTTAAAATCCTTGTATTTCCAAAAAAAAAAAAATTCACTTATTTTATTATATTCTATAATTTATTATTCCGAAAGTTGTTGATAGTGAAATAAATCTAAAAAAAATGTTATTATGTATGTATAATAATGCTGAGATCACAAGAAAATTAACAGCAATTTTTTTAATAATTCAAAATTGTTTTAAAAATACTCGCATCTATTAATACTACATTTTGGAACCATGTCTTTTCTAATAGACGAACAGTTAAATATAAGTGGGACTTCGGTAAAATTAAACTAATATAATCAAATAAATGTCTTTATTATCATACTTTATCTCAAGATTCTCAAGAAAATGTTATCTCAATATAGAGAAAAAATGAATGAAATTCTTATCTTAAATTTTTTTAGCGAGACTAGTAAATAGCGCCTAACTCACAGTGTAGGAAATGTCGAACACAGGAGGAAACTTCTGAAGACGTCCTTTGCAATTGCACAGCACTTGCTGAAATAAGGAACAAACACCTTGGCTCCCCTTTTCTTGAGCCGAGAGACATTCAAGACATACCGATGAACAGGATTCTATCCTTCGCGGAAGCAACGGACCTGTTCAAAGGGTGAAGTCTTAGTAACCTCAAGGGGACACAATGGGCCCTAGCGGCCATAGCGGCCTAAGTGCAGGAGCCTAGCTCAAACCCCCCTTTATCTATCTATCTATCTAAATCGGAATGACGAATGTGAAAGGCTACTGACAAAAACTTTGGATATAATAAATTAATTATTTAATCAATTTAAAAAAATAATCCAGACGTTTATTTAGTAATATTTTAGACCCCTACTGCTAAAATAACATATTCACTATATGGAAACCTTGGATATAATTTAATCTATTAAAACAAAAAAAGTTTCACATCAACCGTGCGCTTATATGCGTGAAACACACTTTTTTTTATTAAGTTGCATTATGAACTATTATTTATGAACTTTTATTTTTCCCGACTTACGGGACACCTATACTATTCTTTTAACGTAATTTTTTTAGGTTATTGAATATAATCCTGGTATATAAAGAATAATAAAACAATAAATCTTATATCTAAAATTCTAAGTAAATCTAGCGTTCACTATAGAAACCTGACAAGCTAGAACTCGTAACTCATAATTTTAACACAATTTTTTGCTTGTAAAAACATTAGAATAATGTTAGAAGTAAATTTTATGAAAATATTTATTTTGAAAGAACAAATGGAGCGTAATGCAATTTAAAAAAAAAGAGTTTCAGATCTACTGGTTCACATTTTAATGCCATGTCTCTCTGTGGACATAGCAGCTCATGGGATTTTACAGAGCTCTTTAAGGTAATGTTTTTTTTTGTTATATAGCAGAATTCATTTTGAATTGTTTGAACATTTATCTTATGAAGAGAATGTGCCGTTACTATTCATGCTGCTTACCGAACGAAAAAAAGGAGACGGATTTTTTGCATTTCACAATGTTGCATTGAATTTCAATATTTTCGTCTGGAACATTCGTACGTACATTAATTATATTTCCAAGGAAAACACAAACAAGATAAACTTTATATAAACTTCATTTCATTTGATTATATTCTACATTTTTTTATAACGTAATGTATATTTTACAATATTTTTATACTATTTGTCTTCCATGCTTGTTATAAAAGCTTGTTATGGAGCGTTAGAGTATTTATGGTAATTTTCAACCTACTTTTGAATAAATATAAATCGTAGTATCTACAACTATATTAGTTATTAAAAATTAACTAACTATTATTAAACAGTAGGTATTTACTTATAACAAATATCGTATAAAATAATATAATTATCAACACAGGCGGGTATTTGTAACTACCAAATTGCAGATATAGAATTTGTAACAAAACCAATAATTCAAGCCAAAAATAAATAAACATTTAAAAAAAAATAGCTTACAATTTTCAATATTATTAAAATGACGAAATGACTTATTTTATAAAGAAAATTAGGAAAATAGTTGCTTTTTATGAAATTAATGAAAGTTAATTAGAAAAATTATAAATCATCCATCCAATCTATGTAGTAGCATTTTTTTATCTAAAAGATGATTGCGTTTTTATTAAAAAAAAAAGCATTTTAATTGTTATTAGGTTTGGTTCTGAAGACACACATAAATATTAAATCTATATACTCGTATAGTAGATATATATATAAAATATTTTGTTCTTAACCACTCACTCACTCATCAACGTACAGTCGAAACCGCTGGTCCTAGAAACGTGAAATTTTAAGGATGTCATCCTTTTATGACGTTATCATCCACTAAGAAAGGATTTTTCGAAATTCAATCCCTAAGAGGGTAAAAGGGGATGGAAAAGTACTCTACAAAAGAAACAATAAAACGTGTATTTCAGCATTTCCCAAAATTCAACCCCTAAGGGTTACAAGGGGGTGGAAAAGATTGCATGAGAATTTTATTTTTATTCACTCGAATGAAACTTGGCATAAATAATCTACAAGACAAAAAGTATTTTCAAAAATTCAACCCTTAATGGTTGGGGGATGGGTGTTAATTGTTTTGAATTTTGATATATTTATCTACATAACTGTTTATGATATTAGAGAATAATTTTATATTTCATCCCCTGTCACGTATAGAGGGTTATAATTAGTTTCATTCGATCCGGAGGGAAATAGTTCAGGGGAGAGGGTTTTAGGGGGAGAAACAACCCCCTATCTCGTATAGGAGGCGAGATAATTACGATTTCGTATATATAATAAATAAAAAGCAATAAAAAAATGTCTATATAATAATAAGCCACGGATAATCCGCTAGTATATTAAATATATTGATTATAAAACGTTTGTTGGTTGGGTTTTATTATATCCACCTACGCCACTGCATTTGAACTTTTCGCGATCAAAAATAAACGAAGCATACACGCGGGCCTATTGTATTCTATAACAAAACATAAATCCTAACGCTCCATAGAAATAAGTCCAATAAACACGTATATTCGCACACAAAAACAGTACATAAAGAGCACTTTTAATATAGAAAACAAGTAAAACAAACATACAAAGAAAAAAGACGAAAACAATAAATTTCAATGAATGTGTGCATTTATAACAAAACATTTTTATTGTCCACGAAATATGTCCGTTTATTTCTTTGCCATTTTCTCCGCGGAAACACTTTATGGCGGAAGGAACACGCGACATGGAGGGCGGAAGTCGGGCTAAACCTTACGATCTACCGCAACACAAGATCGCTTGGAATCGACAATGCCAATGTCAGGACGTGTCACTTTATCATAAAAACATTCGCGCATAAACGGATTACATCTGTGAATTGTTTCTTATGTAAATGTACTTTGTGTACATACATTTACCTATGGATGTTTGCTTTGTTCTTTCTTTCCAGAAAAGTTCTTTATGCAAACAGTAAATTATTAGGTACAGTAAAACCTTTCTTAAAAATATTGGCCTACCACCCTTTAGTTGTGAACTATCTGTATTTTTTTCAATAAAACAAAGATTCGATCTCAAAAACTTAGTTTTTAATTTATATGCAAAACACATGTGCATTTCCAGTAACATGTACATTAAATGGAATTTTTTACTTTAATAATAATTAAAAGTAAAAAATTAGATGTAATTTGGCGATCACAGTATATAGACTATATCTATAATATATACTGTGGCCTCGCCGACTCTACTTATTTCACACGCACACGTTGTTTGCTTGTAAGTCGCACACTATTACTGTTACGGATGATATTTTTCATGCGTCTACAAACATGTTGTCATGGCTGTTATGTATAATATTTCTAGTTTTTCATTACTTTGAATAAACCTGGTTCTAGAACTACACGTGAATGTGTATGTTTTATAATTTTTATAGTATTTAAAAGGGTTAAAGTTTCGAATAATCAGTGTTTAAAACGTCTCTGTATAGAATTTTTTATATCCAAATACTCAAAAATCATACATCTAATATTTTTTTTAAATAGTAAAATATAATGAGCCATCCATAAATAACATATTAAAATTTAAGACTTTTATCTATACATTTCTCTAACGATATAATATCCTTAAAGTATATTTTCATTTCTTCCCTTTCCTTGAGTTGTGTTTGTAATTCTTACAAAAAATAATTTTGCAGGGAATGAGTTATCAAGTAAGAAAATAACCACCTTTATATTAAAACAATTTAATTACCAAAATCCACAAATATATAATAGTTTGTTTTTTAAATTATAGCCTTTTATGTATATGTTTTTTCTCCAGTTAAAATCCAATTATAGACACTAAATATTACAAAATGATAAGTATTACTACACAAACGATATAAAATAAAGGGTTGTAAAATTTAAAACAATATAAAGCATTTACTCAAGAAAATACACTTTCCTTGATAGTGTGCTGAACCGCGATAATTATTTGTCCACTGTTTTTAAACAAAATGATCAATTATCATCAAATCACGCTGTAAGACAGTTAAATGTATATAGATTAATATCCAGTAATGGCAGTAATCAAATATCAACAAATATTTCTAATTCAGTATATTAAATTTAAAAATATTCATCACTGGGGTATTGTTCAAGACTGATGCCAGTACCTTACGCTTGTATGTGAGAGTAGAGAAAAATTATACTTTTAAAAAGGTTGTCAGATCACAAGTGCATTAATGATTAATCTTAATTTATTAATATATACAGTGTTATTTGAAGTTCAAAAATAATGTTATAATTTTAGACAAAATTAACATTACATACATATTCTTTAAATAATAATGAACGTTTATAGTTTAAACAGTAATGTATATACACTGAGAGAAAGGATTAGTTATAGGACATAAATGTATTTAGTTGGCGTATTTCGAAAATATTTCTTAATTATTAAAATTAAATGTTAGATATTTGGTAACAACACAACGATATAGCTCCAACATGGGTAACTATATATTGTTAACTATAACCAAATCTCGTTATCTATAAATAATCTCTTTTATCAGTGTAGATACTATTTTAACTATTATAGTGATAAGAATCTTAAGATATATGAAAACGTTTGTGCATAATTCAGTAAAAGTACAAATTAATTTTTTTTAAGTAGAAAAACAATAATTTAATTTCCTAGTGAATTTTTAGAACGTATCGATCTGACGACAAGCAACTTCCAAGTTCAAGAATCTCGACCTACGCCGTAATAAAAACTAATATTATATTTTCCCCACGTTTTTGGCGGCAACAAAGGGTTCCCGGTCTGATAAATTTATGAGTTTATTTTTATTGAATCGCACGTTTCTTCTATAATTCCGAAAGAGAGAGGATTTACAAAATCTGAAATACCTTGTTTTTGTATTTTGTGATAATACGGTTTTATAAAGTTTGTGATTGATTTTCACTGAACGAACTTTTGATTGAAAAGTATAATCGGTTAACTGAAAAGTACTTAATAGTTTCAGTACTTGAGATAATTCGATAAAATTATAATATTTGGATGTAGTATTTTCAATTAAGAATTTAGATTAAAAAAGAAAAGAACAGAAATTGAAAGATTGAAATAAAAACATAAGAATCAACATGTTCTGGCTGAGAGGCTATGCCCGATGGCCATCAAATGAATAATAAAATAAAACGGACAAGTGCGTGTTGGGTACGCACATGATAGGATTCCGTAATCATTACGATTTGTAAAAAATTCAAAATTTTTTATAAGCTACTTTTGCTACAGTGTTCATTATAATTATCATTGAAAATACTAATTAAAAGCTATATTCTTTTTTTTCACATTTTTTGAATTGATAGTTTAAACTGAATGATTTAAAATTCAATAGAGACCTATCTAAAGACATCCCTACTTTCCCTACTTAATGGATTAAGTGAAAATTCGTTTTGAATATATCACGAAATTTTAAGAAATTGAACGTTATGAAGACAGGATTAATACGTATTTTTAATGTTTCCAATTATATAATCTGACATATAGTGGTCGAGTATAGTACCACTATGTTTTTCAAACAATTGCACAATTCATGTTTCTATTGAATAAAATCACTGATGTGGTTATCAGGTGTAATAGGCATGATGCCAGTAACAAAGTATCACTGAAATTATTATTTTAACCCTCCGTTGTGTGAAATGGCCTACGCAGGCCATTTCGATTTTCAAAGGTATATATCTTTTTTTTTCGTTGTCTTATCCAAAAAGGCAACAATATACCATCACATTCTACGAATTGAAGAGATTTTGAATTTTATGACCATATCCGGCTATCAAGTTAAAAAAAATACTGTTTTTACTCAAAAACTTCATATGTGAGGGTAAATGGCCTACGCAGGCCACAGGTATTATTATGATTGGTATTGTTTGTATTTTTTTAATTTTTTTATAGGTTTCCTTTGTATAAACTGTATAGTAGTTTTTGTTTTGTTTTTTAGTTTGAATTAGATATTTTTTGAGTGCGGACGTAAAGTAGAAATTTTTGAATATTATTATTGGCATTGTTTGAATTTTTTGGAGTTTCATTATTGTTTGGTTTGCAACGCAAATCTAGCCGCAGGAATATCTAACAAATAAATATTTTTTAGATGCTAAGTTTTTTACATTGTTTTACCCCTGTAACTAGTAGAAAATTTTTTTTTTTTTTTAAATTTGTTTTTTTATATATTCATAGTCACATACAACATTTTTTTATATAGACGACATAAAAACCTGTTTACACACACTATTTGCACACCATCCTTTAACTAAAACACGTTTTAATAGCCTTTTCTCATATGTGGCCTGGCCAGGCCATTTCACACAACGAAGGGTACAAAAACTTTCACACAACGGAGGGTTAAGTAATGAAATAAGTTAAAAAGATTCTAAAAAATGTATTTATTTTTATATTAAAAGCGAGATTAATATGATTTTTGTTAATATAACAACGCAAAATACAGCAATCCACCATATTTGATAAAACACCAGTCAGAGTGGGTGACGTCACGGCTACGTAAACGTCATTTTTGTTTCATTAATATCTGCACTGTTTATAAATTATTTTGTGGTTTTAAATTATCAATTTGCTCAGTTTTGTGTAATCAAAAGTAAAACCGAGAAACATTAGCGATGGAACAAGGATTTATTATAGTTGACAAGGAGTGTTTACATAGGCGTGACTTCAAAAATGGGCCATGACATCTACGAGCGTTTTGGTGTCAAATTCAAAATTAGTTTTAAAAGGGTCAATTTTTGTGATCAAACTTTTATTTTCTGCAGAAATAAGCATTTTTTGGAAATAAGAGACACGTAAAATCATCATAAAATAGTTTTTAAAAATTAGGCATCATGCCTATTAAATTCTACTTCGCATAAACAGATTATATCGTTATACATGCGAATAAGTATCTTATTTGTATCTATAAAGAACAAAAATGCTTGTGCAGATATATATGTACTACTATTTAAATCTATTGTGGCAATGTGCAGATAAGTCACGCTAAATAACACATCTCTTTTAACAAAAGTATCTTGTTATACAATGGCAGTTTATTTAAAAATAAAAATAAATCTCAAAGTCGGAAACAAAAACCAAATCTAAAGTTTCAAACGAAAAAAAAGTAACTGGAGCCGAACAACAAGACATAGTGTTTAAAGGGAAACATCGATTTCTCTGCCTATCCCAATAAAAATGTTAGTAGAGTTCCGGTACAATCGGAACCATCTGGCGTGCCGAGGGCTCCGAGTTCGAATACCGGATTGGCTTTTTGTTGACATAAACCATCTCTGATAGCTGGTCTGGAACAAACCGGGATGTACGATATTTATAAAAAAAATATACGCTTTTACAAAACAAAGAGATAAATGATAAGTGGAGAAGATATGTAGAATATACATGTATAGTATATGTGTATAGGGTGATGGAGTATCCACTGGGATTTTAACAATGTGTATTTTAGTAATCAAACAATAATCGGTCTACAAATTTTCAATTATAACAGATACGTACGTATAATAAAGATGAATATCTAATTATAAATATCTACGTTAATAATAGTTCAATTATTGTATAAATATTTGATTGTTGGGTTGTATACCGCGTTGCACTTTATTGTCACTTGACGTTTCGACCAACATCTCGTGGTCTTCTTCAGAAGTGAAGTGTTTAGTACAAAAGGCTGCTTAATTAAATAAGCGTTGACGTTTGCTAGAATTATTGCTTCAAATATTGTTTAAAACTAAAGGTTTTATTTCAATTTAAATATTGAAATCAATTGATTAATTGATTGGTGTCGAATGGATAGCTTGTTTTCCAACAGCTCAGTGGTGTTTACTATGTTGCGTTATTTTTGTATTTTAGGAATAAATAGAGATATAAAATAAGAGTGTTTTGTGCGCATGGGCAGCCGTTGAAATCAGTTAAGTGATATAAATTCTACACTTAAAAAACTTATCGAAGAGTCATCACATAATTAAATAAATAAACTACTATGGTCACCGCATAATTTTTTTATCTATAAATAACTATGCAGAACCCAACAAATGACAAACTGGATAAAACATATATATATAAACAATAATATTTTCTACAACTGAAAAAATAGTTTTTTTGCCTGTTTATTGAAGCTTTTTAATAATTTAAAAATTTCATCTTTGTAAGTTTTGTCTTACTCGATGCTGGAACCCGAAAAACGTGTCGAATTCTTAAATGGCTATTATACTACATTAAATTTTAAGAATTAATAAATACTATATTTAAATAGAGTGGATATTTTTCAGCACTCTGTACATATACATTTGTATGTGTATGTAGGTTTATGAGAAGATTTTTAGTATAAATGTCTACATTGGTTGTCTAGGAAGTTGCGTTGAATTTCTTTTGTAGGTTTTAGATTTATTGTATCTGTACGTATAGTGAAACAGTACATTATATAATGTTATAATAATATATTTACTTACAAAAAATATTATTTTTGAATTATTATTACTGAGAACTTTAATGGCTTATACAGGCTGTCCTGTAAATATACCGACAAATTTTCAGCAGTTGTGAAGGATATTAATTAAATAATAGTTGACAACCTACGAAAATCCATAATTTCTGCTCCAGGGGGCATTTAAAATTGTATGTTTATATTTATTTTATTTTTATTTCCTTAAGGGTCAGTTAAAAAAAATTGCAAAGAATAGAAAGTATAAGTCAATGAACAAAAAATAAAATTTTTTAGAACATTTAGTGACATTTTTTAGTATTTTGGTCGGGCATTTTTTTTTATAAAATTAATAAATATTATAAAAATTCTGCAAAATATAAAACTTTTCATCCTTTGCGAAATTTTCATAAAGTTAACCCTTTAAGAAATAAAAATAGATATAGATATATATAGAGTAGAGATTATTATTATCTTTTGCTCTACTGCTAAAACGGCTCGTTTGCAGACGCGGGTTCATTAACAAAAAGCGATTTTTGAATACCCTTTACAACTCTTGAAAGTTTGTCGGTATGTTTGCGGGACATTCTGTATATACATAATATACATAGTATATTTTATATACCTATGTGTATATTTTAGGTATATAAATCAACATCATTGTGTTATAAGATACTGAAATACAAACATAATATATGGAAGCTAAGTCAATATTAATTTCATGATTATTTACTCATATCTAGATATATTAAATTTTATTTCTATATTAAATAATAGCTTTTCCACTAAAATATATTGTAGAAATGTGTTTTTGAGTTTGAAAACATAAAATAATAGTATTTTATTAAAAATATAAATATTTGTAAAAAAAATTGTAGGTTCCTCTATTTATATAAACATTTAATATATTGCTATGTAATACTATAAGATAGTAATATACGAAGGACCCCGAAAGACATTCTAGCAGTGAAATTTAATATAACATATTATATTCTATGTACATATATCCATACGTACAACGATATTACGAAAGAATTTTTTAATATAAAATTCTTTTTATATAACGATGCATTTATATTGTTCTATTTCATTATATACTCTACTGTTATACTGACATGTCAAAATATGTGAGAGTTCTCAAGATACTTTATAAAAAATACTGGACATTTTTATATTGAAAAATGTATATTGTGGAAAAAAAATTGTTCGTATTTGTAAAATGTAAACTGGTTGATGAAAACATTACTAAACATTTCATTGATACAAAAAAGAATTAATGTATAATGTTATAATAATAAAATAATAAATATGACCGACTTATTGAATTTTCATTGCCATTAATTATTTAATTAAAATAATTTCAAAAATAATGTTTGTGTAATTAATGATTTAATAATTGAACTAGAAAAATATAACAGCCACTAAAAATTATTAAAACATAAAATTTAGAAGTGTAAAACTAAAATATTAGTAAGGATTTGTTTTAAATATGGACCATATTCTCCCTATCCCTGGGGTACTGTGCAGAATAGGTAGATATTAAGTTTAGTTATTATAATATTTATTCACAGGACCAAAATAGGGCGAAAATTTTAACCTCTGACTACAAGATTTTTGATATGTTAAAATAAAATAATAAAAATTGATTGCAAACCATATTTATTGTAAACACAAAAAAATACAGTTAAATAAAATTGAATAAAAATATCTGCCATGGGAGCCACGGGACTTTCTTATACGTAATCCTGACATTCAACAGTGACGTGATTCTTATTTTATTAAAACATATTTTTGACAAACAAATAAAAGATAGAATAAAATGAATGGGATATAAACTATAGATAATATTATTCTCTTACATTATGTATCAAATGAATTTTTTTGAACGTAATAATTTAACAGAAAACGGATGTTTACTCTTGTCAATTTTTAAATTTTCGAATTATTTTTGATATAAGAAAAAAATATTTTAGATAAAAAATGCGAGTATGTTATTATTTCCCATACATTTTTTTCCAACATTTATGATTTAGTCAGAAAGAATTTTTTTAAATAATTATTTAGAATCACCCACACTGTTCACTTCAGTATTGCATATAAGAAAGTCCCATGGTATCAATGGCAAACACGCACACTGTTCAATCTCTGTAATACGTATAAGTATAAGTTCTATGATACTTATGGCAGATGTTTCTTCTCTGTTATGAACAATTTGAATTATAATTAATTTTTTTTCTTCAAAAATTTGTTTTTTCGAAAAAATTAATAGAACATAAATTATAGATAATAATAATACCTACAATTTTTTTTTCTCTAATTCGCACGGTTTCAAAGTAATTCAAAAAATTCAAAAATCGACGTCAGGAAACATCCGTATCCGATTGCAAGATCGTTTTCAAAAATAGAAGGTTTTCTTCCCAGACAAAAATGAATCTTAAATATACAATTTCACCCTTCTACGATTTGTCGTATTTGAGTTATAGCGCATATAGACAGACAGGCAGACACACAGATATCATGGTGAAAATAGAATGGATTCAGTTCAAAATGGATAATTCCATCAAAATCCGGATTTCGAAAAAAAATCGGCTTCACTATACTTACTTATACCCATGTATATTTCATATTAGGTATAAGAAAATAAAAATCTTTGACATACTTACCCATATAACAATAATTATTTATTAATTTACATGCGGTACGGAAATATAGCATTAGCGATATTTATGATAAAACCCTGTACAATCTGACTCATATTTCCTTCTCTTTCATAAACATATTAAAACATTATAATTGAATTTAAATCCGCATTTTTTTATTCAACTCTAACCATTCATATACGAATACCGCAAAAAGAGAGCGAGATGTAGTGTATAAAAAATCAATTACTTACAAACCGTCTGTGTATACATTCCCAAAAATCGCAGAAACATTGCCCGAGGTCTGAACTGCGTGATATATGACCCACCCACTGCACACATATGTAAAAGCCGGCGGCGTGGCGGCCACGTTTGAGTTAGTGCTTGAGTTACAGCCTCAACCTCCGTCAAGTTAGTCCCGCCGCAAGTACGATAATTAAAAATAAACAACCCGTTTATATCGATACCACTGAGTATTTGTTATTGGAATGTTGGAATAATAAAGTGAAATAAATTCCTGTTCTAACTAGTATAAGTGGAAAATGTGGAAAGGCATATTATTTTTCTGTAGGAAGTTATTTATATTGTCTCCCTTTGGGTTGAAAGTATAAATAAATATTGACAGATATGAAAACGAAAGCGATTGTATTTATTATAAAAATAAAAACCACACCGCATTTTTTTTCATCCAAAAAACTATAGTCTGTTTCATTTAAAATTGAAGTGGTGGGCGGGGATTGGCGGTACGATTCACACAGGCACTATTCTCGCTCTAGGTTAGCCCACAGAATAAAGATAGTAAGAAGCGATACTCTACGTTAAAAACTGGAAATCGTTTTTACATACACTTTAAAATTTGTAAGAAATAAAACTCACCTTTGTATTATGAATATTAGTTACCTAATATCCTAATATCGATAATGCTTTAAGTAGATAGGTACCTAACAAACATACATATAGGTATGTAGTTCAACAGACGATTGGAATTTCAAAAGTTTGGAGGCCATTGTTATAGGTCATTACAATAGGCATGATGCCTAATTTAAAAAAACTATTTTATGATGATATTACGTGTCTCCTATTTTCAAAAAAATACCTATTTCTGCAGAAAATAAAGGTTAAATCACAAAAATAAATTTTTTTAAACTAATTTTGAATTTGACGCCAAAATGTTCGCAGATGTCATGGCGAATTTTTGACGTCACGCCTATGTAAAGAGCCCTTGTCAACAATAATAAATCTTTGTTCCATCACTAACGTTTCTCGGTTTTAGTTTTGGTAACACAAAACTGAGCAAATTGATAATTTAAAACCACAAAATAATTTATAAACAGTGCAGATATTAATGAAACAAAAATGACATTTACGTAGCCGCGACGTCATCCACTCTGACTGGTTTTTTATCAAAGATGGTGGATTGCTGTATTTTGTGTTTTTATTTTAACAAAAATAATATAAAAATAAATACATTTTTTAGAATCTTTTTAACCTATTTCATTATTTAAAATCATAATTTCAGTGATACTTTGTTACTAGCATCATGCCTATTGTATCGATTTAGAATTTGTTTGTTCCAAGTAAATTTGAAAATTACTGAATTTAACTTTAATTTTTAAAAAACTTAAGACTCTAGAATAAGGTAAGAAAACTTCACATCCGTGCAAAACAGCCGGTAAAAGCATGTTTAAAATAAAACAATGTTTATTCAATCTTATCTTGTTCGAAATGCATAAATATAAATAAACTGTCATTCAAAAATAAATCTGATTTCATAAAACCATTTCTACATGCACGAAAAAGTAAAATCGAATGTATATTTGTATGAAAATAGGGGGGTATACTTGACACAAGATATCCCCATAAACGCGTATGAAGAACCGAGTATGCAAAATTCTACTGTCACTCTGACATAGCTGTTCCATTCTCTCTTTCAGGAAGAAGGAAACTGCTCTGGCTGAAAGATAGACAGGAAAGGACAGTGCTTGATGTGACATACGTCGTAAAGCATTGCTTGAATATATTAAACGGTTTGTTCAAACGGGGTTGGTAAAAATAAATAACCATAATAAATGCGAATTGTCACCATGACCTTCAAGATACTTGAGATATAAATATTATCTGCTTGCATACAGTACATTGTTTAAGGCAAATTATCAAAAATATGCATGTTTTGATATGACTATATCAGAATAGACTATTTGACTTTTTAAATATGTTTCTATTTCAACTAAAAAAACACTTGATTGTTTCTATAAAATTCTTTAATTCTATAAAATGGGTAGTATATCTTATCATAATATATAAGATATACTACCCATTTTATAGAATTTATTATCAATAGCGTCAAATACTCTACTGTCGAATTTTATATGATGGTAATGTAAAAAATACACTACTGTGGCCACCATATAACTTTTATATACATATATTATAATTTATTATACAGGACAATATTTAAATTTTAACTAAGCGCTATTTTTTTACTGAAAAAATGTTCAAAAGTAGATACAGTAGCACCACGTAATAAAATTTGTATTTAAAATTGTATATTTCTATTTCTATTTCTGTTTCAGTTGTAAAACATGTAGAGTCATGCAGAAGTGGTCGACCAGTTTTCATTCAAATTCACTTATCACAAAGTTAGTAGGCTCCTTCCATTTGATTATTATAATATTTAAATCATTTCTCCATGTACCAAAAAAAGACAAATATTTTGAAACTCATTTGCTAGATAAAAAGTACTTTTCTTTTATAGTACTCATATATATTTGTGCGATTAAATTATTATGTAATCTATTGAAAATTGTAGTAAATTTTGTGGTAATAAATATTTGATATTTCGAATTTTAATATTTAAATATGTTAAACTTGATATAAAATTAATTAATGAAATAGGCGTTAATTTGTGTTTTTATTTAAAAAGATGTATGTAACTATATAAGCTCATGTCCAATACTAAATTGTTTTATATCAAAAACTAAATAACGCATCCTAAAATATTCTAAATATCAATCAGATGGATGCCCATATTATATAAATTATATTCACTGTAACCTGTTATTATCATTATGTTATTTATCACCTTTTTATTAAAAGACTATGAAAAAGAATATAATTAAAACTAAAAATGAAAAAGATAAATTTTATCGAAAAAATTATATACGTGATTCTGTAATAAATAAATCCTTTACAAATAATTCAATATAATGGGAAAATTTTCTTAAGTATCGACATACATTTAATATCTAAAGAGGTCTATAATTCAAGTAACAATCCTTTTGCGAAAGTATCCGTGTTATTCGGATTTACGGATATGCGTAAGGCATCGCGTGCTAAAGTTTATTCTCTGTGAAAAAGTATATCTTCCGCTAACCTTTTTCTGTTTCCGTATTGATTCAAGATAAGCTTTTATATCTCTTTTATTTTAAAGTATCCCACAAAAACCCATTATTAGTGTTATTCTAATATAAAATCATTACTAAATGTTATAATACATTATTTTAGAACATTATTATTTTCATTTTATAAAATATTTTATTATTAAGGTATTTTAATCGAAGATATAAGTTGTAAATTTGTAACTCAATGTTATATGAGAGAGATAAAAATGTTTTCAATGTTGTTGAGATGTAATAAAAGAATAAATTGCTTATTAAAATTATAATCATACACTTTGATGTCAAAATTATAAACTTGATTAGCCTCAGAAGTTATAGCGAAATTATACATAATATAGAAGAAAGTTTACTAAAATAAATTTGCAAAATGTTGTATATAAGGGTGAAAATTGATTAAAAATGAATTAATTTTTGAGGAGGAGGTACACCTAAATTCCCAATTACAAAAAAACAATATAACAAATTTAGACATTATTAATTATTACTCATACCAACTATTAGTTATTGACACAGACTAAAGCAAAACTATAAAGAACAATTATTTTTCAGTTTGAAGAGCTGCATGCTAACTACAAAGGGCTACATAAAGCTTTGGGGCTGCACGTTGACCACGAAGATATATGTATGTATATACATATATATAGCTCTCTAAGTCATTAATAAAGTTTATACTGCTTGTCTTAACGAGATATCTTAAACTACCATCTAATTGCTTTTAGGTTAAAACTTATGATTTGTCTTTATATGTAGAGTAGATACACAATGACACGGATAGTTTATGAAACGGACAATGTCTGTTCCAGCGAATGAATTCAAATTTTATTGTTAATATCATTAAGCTTCATAGACTACATCATAAAGATGAAATTTGCCTGGTTCTACCAATATTAATTTTCATCGTTTAAAAAACAAAAAAATAATAAATTTTTGAAAAATATTCCAAAGATGAGATATTACACTTATTGTATTTTTGATGTTCTGTGTAATATTGCATATATTTGAGTCAAAAATTAATGGTAAGCTACTTTTCAAATTTTATTTCTTTCCAGAAGAAGTTTGTCAAATAATTTTAAAATAATTTTCGTGCATTGAAACGGACGTTTATTAAAGTTTATTTAAATAACAATGTTGATTTAAAAAATTAAATAGTAATATTTACTGGCATACATGTCAAAAAATAGTAGAAAATAGGCCCATGTTAAAGGACTGCGAAATTATTTTTTTAATAATTGTAATTAAATAAACAATGAGACTCGATGAAATAAAATTTTATAAATAACTACTTAAGAACTTAGTACTAATACAAATACTAGATTAAAAAAGATTATAGATTTCAAAATATATCTAATTAAAATTATCTTTAATTTGAATTAAATTGTATTTGATAGGTACCACATATGTACCTACCCCAATCCGTTTCATCACACCAACTGTCCTTTTCAATGCGAGTGGTGTCATGAAATGCACAAAAATTACTTTACCTATTTTTTATTAATAAGTTCGATCCTTAAAGTTTATGGTGCAAGTTGATTTCTATTGTTTTTTAAGTTTTTATTTTATAAAACAAAAATTAATTTACCGTGGTACCTTAGGGATAATAAGGCCCACCAAATTTAAGATTGTTTTTTTTATTTATTAATTATTACAATTTATGATCAAATATTTTGTTCTAAATTGGTATGTCATTTTTATTTACTTATTAGTTCTATAAAAAAATCATTTACAACGAAGAAATAATGTGATATGGCAACAGTTTAATAGCTACTATGGATGCAGTATCGGCACGTTATGTGTAAATGAAATAAATATTAAAATAAAATTATTAATTGTTTATTTATTAGCCGTAATTAAGCAAACATTACGCTAATGTTGATTAAAACATAGTTCCTATGCAAAATAAAATTATAATTATCTGAAAATGTTTAATTTAGTTAAGTGGCCTTATTATACTACCATAGTTTAATAAGGCCCGAAGTGACTTTTTTAAGATGTCTTAAAAATGAAAAAAAAAATCATTTAAGAAATGTTGATTTTCGTACTTTTTTAGATTAATAATAAACCAAAGGTTAACATTAACATAGCCATTTTAATATAAATTACTTATTACCCGAAATCTAGCAATTTTAATTAAGGTGTGCCTTATTTGCCTCCATGACTTATATATGAAAAACGATAACAAATACTTATTACGATATTTACAGTTAGAATAGCGTAGATAGATAGGTACACGAATAATATTATAATGATTATATTACAAATGTTAGTGCACTCACGCTGTATATGTGAAAGAAATGAGTTAGTGTACGTTAACGCGTGGGCGGCCAAACGTGTGCGAGTATATTTCCTTGGCAGCTTTGTTGTTTATTGTTCTTTACCGAGTCTTTATTTTTACGCTTTCAACTTCCGAGCGACTTAAAAAATAATGAAACCCTACTCAGATGAAATCTTTGCGATTTATTACATTGAATATGTGATTTATAAATTTTAAGTGAAAATTTATGTTATTGTTTATTTTTATCAATGTAAATATTTGAAAATCGCTTAAAGTTAACAAACTAAAGATTGGTGATTGTGTGTAGATTTTGGTGTAAATAACGTCTAGAGTTTCAGGCCAGATACTGCGGGTAGGCATTTCAAAAAAGTTTTGAAGTTAGTACAATCAGAATCTGTTATTATCTTGGACACGATTTTTCGATGGTATTACAATACTTCCATTTCTTTCAGAACATGGAAGTAAAAAATAGGTTACCCTCTCTTGGAATTGATACTAATACTATAAAATTAGCAGAAAATAAATAAAGAAGATTAATTTATTCACCAATAGTCTGCATTTATTTTATTGAAACCAATTAGTAACCCATCTAGCTAGATTGTTGCACCTAATTAATATACAGAATTCCGATGTCTATGACTCAGCGGAATTTGGATACCCTTTATTGCGTTAAATGGAATTTACGTTTCGCATGTCAATCGTACGACTATAAAATTTACCAGATGCCGTATGAATATTTTATTTTATGCGTACGAAAGTATGCCAATAAAATTCGTACGAAAATGTTTTTTAAATTTACATCATCCTGGGACAATTCAGTTTAACGATGAGTGCTACAAAATTATTGTAATTCCAAAACGATAATTTGACAACGTTTACAACATCATATTTATTCAAATACGTTACTATACGCAACAGATAATAAATTAAATTCTATAAGGTACTGGCACCAGTTATGGCCGCTATAAGAGCAACGTTTACTGTTTTTGTGATTGACGGGCTTCCTTTTTGTAATTCTCATGGACTCATGTTACTAATAAAACAAGTAACTCTTTATTTAATCAATTTAATTACCAAATTATAGCCTTTTATTTTGTGTATGTTCTTTCTCCAATAATGGATAATGTAAAACCAGTAATGAGTACGCAGTGATGGGTACTTGCAAATGATTACAAAATATAAAAGAAAGAATCGTCAAATTTTAAACAATGTAAAACAGTTGCTATGATAATATAATAATTTATAAATAAATTATATTAATAATTAGATTAAATGTCCACCATTTGGTACCTATTGACCGATTTTCATCAGATAACGTTGTGACAATTAAATGTATATAGATTAATATTCAGAAATTGTAGTAATCAAATATCAACACATATTTCTAATTCAGTACATTAAATTAAAAAATAACCGTTACTGGGGTCCTATCCAAGAATGGTGCCAGTACCTTATCTTAAATATATATTGAATATCTACTACATTCTAATATATAATATGAATAAAATTTGGAAAAAAATTCTTCATAAAGACAATATTTGAGGCAATAGAGTTAATATTCCTTCCTTTTTATTCACCTTATTAACTTCGCAACAGGAAGTTATTGTATAGAAAGATGTATATATGTTTGTGTGTGTATGAACGTACATACGGGTAAAAGTGGGTGTAAAGGTAAAGGTTTGTGTTTTTTTTGGTCAGATTTACTTGAAACTTACCATAAATATTTGTATACTTATATGTATTTCAGTATTTATTTTTTATATGTGCCTAAACAGCCAGTTAAACGGGCGAAAAACATCCTCAAAATTTTAATTTTAAATACTAATAAATACGTCTACCAATTCATGTTACCTTGAAAACAAATGCAATTAAATTTAAATTATCAGATTAGTTATTTTAAAAATGTGTATTATATTATTAATATTACGATATTAGTAAGCTTATATCATAATACAAAGGTGAGTTTTATTTCTGATAAATTCCATTAAAATTTTTCATAAATATATTTTAAAAATTCACATAAACCATATGGAAACAATAAATAATCAGTATTAATAGTCATACCATGCTGGAAAGTTGATTTTGTGGACCTAAAGGGTATCACCCCACCCCACGGCTTGTTTGATATTACAGTTAATATCAAATATGTACAATTCTACTTACTCTACTATAAATGTATACGTATCATTTCTAAAGCTTCACTGCAAATAGTTTGAAAACGTTTTTGTATATTTAAATAATAAAATGTGATATTTGAAACCATACATATAAAACTTATACCAAAAATGTGTATTGGTTTTCCAACTCTAAACCTGACACTGCCAATAATTTGAAAACAATTTTCTACAAAATGTGATTTTTGAAACCATACATAAAAAAATTTCCACCAAAAATATGTATTGGGTTTCAAACTCCAAACCTGGAGATAAATTATGTTAGTCATTCCTAAAATATATAAAATTTATTTGGAACCTTTCTACAAAGTCAATAACGGGAAACAAAGAGCTCAATGAAATATTTAAATCTGCTGAAACTTCTTTTGAATATATTATAACGGGATTGAAAAAGGTACGGGTATAACAAAACTACAAACCAGGTGAAATGCGAACGGATGAATAAAAATCAAATGATCAGAAGACACTTGGGATGTCGCTCTGGCTTTATTATTGAAGAGAAGATTGTTTCAAATACATTCGAATGTTGAAACATTCAGTAAGATTTTTATAAAATTGTTGAGTTACTTCTTTTTATTTCTCAGAAGTGTTTATTCAATAATATATCATTATATTGTATTAATCATTGCATTGTTTCTGTTATAACTTGAGAAGTTACTTAAATATACTAAAACGCTAATTTATTTGTTTTGTAATAACATATTGTTGGTGAAATATAAAAGAAGTAAGTAGGTACTTATAACTAAAAAGTTGAGGTTAATTCTGTATACAAGGTGGGTCAATAAATTTTAAATTTTAAATTATTTTGACATTAATTTACTCTTATAGGTCGATGTTAATATTGCAATTGTTTTTGAATTTATAGGGGTGATTCAATAAGAGCTCAGATCTTTGACAGCGATTATTTCTAAGATGTAATTGTATTTTTTTATTTTTTTGTAAGTAACTGTCATCTACAGGCTTTGACAAATTTAGTCATGGAGCGATATACAGTTGAAGAACGCGTAAAAGTGATGCAAGCGTATTCTGAAAGTCACGAATGAATAGTCTTATCATTATAATATTACTATTTTTATCTTATCGGAGTAAGAGAATAGGCAAGATGCCTAATTTTTAAAAACTATTTTATGATGTTCTTACGTGTCTCCTATTTCCAAAAAAACACTTATTTCTGCAGAAAATAAAGACTTAATTACAAAAATTAACTCTTTTAAAACTAATTTTGAATTTGACGCCAAAACGCTCGCAGGTATCATGGCGAATTTTTGACGTCAACAATAATAAATCCTTGTTCCATCGCTAACGTTTCTCGGTTTTAGTTTTGGTAACACAAAACTGAGCAAATTGATAATTTAAAACCACAAAATCACTTATAAACAGTGCAGATATTAATGAAACAAAAATTATGTTTACTTAGCCGTGACGTCATCCACTCTGACTGGTATTTTATCTAACATGGCGGATGGCTGTATTTTGTGTTTTTATTTTAACAAAAATCATATTAATCTCGCTTTTAATATAAAAATAAATACATTTTTTAGAATCTTTTTAACCTATTTCATTATTTAAAATCATAATTTCAGTGATACTTTGTTACTGACATTATGCCTATTCTAAAAACTTACTTCGATGTCAATACATAATATTTGTAAATTAATAAAGGTACGAAAATAACTTTATCGAAGAGTTATATAATATGTATTTAAAAGGTACAAAACATAAAAAAATTCTACATCATTGAAAACATATATAAACGTCTTACTGAAATAAGATGTTCACAAAAAAGCTTCTGATTTGTATTCCTTTCAAGGCATTTCATACATAAAGTATTTTATGTATTCGTAAAATATTCAATCTGATTTGATACAAAACAAAATCTGAAAGCTTTTAAGAATTATCCTAATCCGATTCTGCTGAGATTAACTGTTTATATATAGGAACATAATAAGGAAAATAAATACATTCATTCACTTACTTCAATTTTCCGCTGTCCCGTTTACTGTTTCGCCTTCTTTCTGAAAAAAACAAAGAGATTTGTCAGGGTACTTATTTACCTTTATAATCTTAATTTGACTATTGTTTTTATTTAATGACTTTGTAGAATACGACCGTATTGTCGTACCTGCTCTACAGAATCTAAACGGAATCTAAATTAATGTAAACATTCACAATGTTGTTATTATTCTTCCGCTTAACTTAATTATTTATTATGTAAGTTAATTGAATTCCTTATGATTCACATCCGCTGTTTAGACACGTGATATGTTTAATTAGGTTTCTAGAATTCTCGTAATTTTATTCAATGATTTCATGAAAAAAATGTTATTTTGATGAAATATATTTTGAATAAATAAGAATAGATTTTTTAAATATAATGTATCCCTGTTACTTTCAGGAGGTAATGAAATATTTACTTAAAGAATTTTATTATAATTCAAATTGAGGAAAATATGTAGTTAATATTAAAACAATATCATTGTAAAATGTAGCGAAATTATTATATATGTACAGAGTGTCCCAGGATAGATGTAAGTAGAGGTGGAATGAACAAACAAAATTGAAGTTTGGAATGTAATTTTGGGATCGAGTCCTGCTTGATGTAAAAATATGGTATACCAATAATCAGTTCATTTGGTCCCCTACAGGTGTTTTATAAGCAAAGATGTGAAAATAACCAAGAACAAATTACCAATATTTTTTTAAATATGAAAAAAATTCACTAAGAAAGTTTGTTTAGAATGCAATTTTGTAATCCATATCGAATTTCAGAGTATAAAAAATTACCACATTCAATAAAAAGTAGAAATTTACTGTTTGTTTTTATTGTATCAATCAAAATAAAATATATTTTATTTAATTTGTTTCAATTAAATTTTTTTAAGAGTTATTTCTGAAATTGGGTATGAGGTGCTAAAATTACATTTTAAACAACTTTTCTTAATATTTTTTTTCATCTTTGCTTATGAAATACCCTGTAGAAGACTAAATCAACTAATTACTTTTAACTTAACGAGCTGAACGTGCTGCTGACGCGCCCGATTGCAAGATTTTGAAGGCTGATAATGATAAAAGGGTTTCTTACTTAGTATACTGCTTAAAAATAAATTTTCAGATTTTATAAAGTAGTTGCAACATTTTTACAAAAATAAAGCCGCCCCTGCGCCAAACGCTAACGAAACTAGCTGACTGACGGCAGGCTGTATCTCTACACCACAAATGTGATGTAATATCAAAAAATCAGCCTTTATAAAGTAGTTACAATTTTTGGCGCTCACCTCTCGGACTATTACATCAAGTAGGACTCGGTCATCAAATTATTTTTTTGTTACATCTATCCTGGGACATACTGTATACGCATACAAAGTGAATTTATGTGTAGGTACTGGCAACTAAAAAATAAACAATTAAAATATTACATTATAGGTAACACATAGCAATTCCGTATTCTGCATGCGCTCCGGTCAACCGCTGGAATTCATTCATACCCCGACATTGCCCGTACCGCAAACACCGAACGCTCTTGAATGCAGATGTTAACAACTCCCCAAAGAGGGCGTTGGGATCAGTCTAGTGTCGTAGCTATCGTCGTTTTGTTAGTTTTCGAAATATTATCAAGACCCTGAATATGTTTTCGTTTACGTTTACATCGTTTGTATACATGTTTGTTTATATTAACAAGGATTTTGTTAATGTCTCGTTTATGAATTTTGTTTTACTCGTGTAAAATTCCTAACTACATGAGTATTGTTTCGTGGGAAGGTTTTTGAACTTTTATTTGGTAAAGTTTCCTTTGTAACAAATTCATTATATTAAAGTACTGGCACCAGTTTTGAACAATACCCTAGTGTTGAACATTTTTAAATTAAAGATCAGCTTCTAGCGTATGTGTATTTCAAAAATTTTCCATCACGGTTTTTTGACCAATTTTTGAAAACTTTACATAGCTGTAATTTCAAAACGAGTAGAGATATCTCAATAAAATTTGATATTTTTTTAAGTCTATTCGAATAGTACAAATGTGCGAAATTTCATGAAAATCTGAGATGGTTAGGTAAATTTTTCATTAAAACTGTGTTGATTTGACATGGAATGACTCATAAGCGAATTTCAATGAAAACTTGACGACCACTTATGCATTTCACTGTACCTAAAATCAACACAAACATGCATTAAAGCTTATTAGGTTTACACAAAGCACCAATATCTGATTGACTACAAACCCATTTATCGACATTATAATTATCTGGAGCGTACTCCTACACACACACACATATGTACGTATCTGCAAACACGTGACATGTAGGATATAAACTTGATTATATATTCATAACGTGAATGCGACTAATCCGTTACGTTGCGCGGGCACACACCTTGTTGTGAAGTAATCTGGGATTAGGTTACTTGAAGCCGTGACCGCGACGCTTGTGCGGTTACTTATGTATACTAAATAAACTTTGTGACGATGCTGAAAAGGTACTTTTGATGTGGTTTATAAAATTATCGAGTAGTTTTTAACTGGATTTTACTCCAAGTATTTATGATATTTTCTGTTTTGAATAACTTTAAGGGTTAGATAATAATGTATAGGAACTAATATAAAGCACACTATTTTAAATGAAATGAGAAATAGTGAAGATCATTATTAAATAAACTATTCTAACACTGAATAAACTATTTATAAACAATATTTATATTAAACAGTTACATTAACAGTGTTTTTGGTATTTTAGCAATAGTAAATATTAACTAGCGTTAAGAAAATACTTTTTATTTATTAAAGAAATACAATGACACATAGAAAACAATTTAAGTGAGTAGAATATCTTGATATTTATTTTCTAGAATAAACATAATATATGACCTAATTATAAAACAACAATGGTCACGTTCACGACTGACCAAAAACAGTGAACAACGAGCTTTGATTGGTTTATTCATGGAATTTCTGATGGAATGTACCATGCAGAAATTTAAAGAATGTCATTTTTTAAGCGTGTAAGGAAGTGAGAAAGAAGTAACTAGAAAGAGATAGAAACTAGTGACCAGGCTAACCAAAGAACTTTTATGTTCACTTCATGTTGAGCCTTTCTCTCAGAACACTAATTTCTATCTCTTTATGGTTACTTCTGTCTCACTTCCTTACACGCTTAAAAAATGACATTCTTTAAATTTCTGGTACAATCCACCAAAAATTCCATAAATCAACCAATTAAAGCTCGTTGTTCACTGTTTTTGGCCATGTTGTCAAATACACATACATATCAATCGTAGAGCGGGAAATTTAAAATTTCGTTGTATTATAATTGATTTCTCAGAAATGCTGTAATCAATAATCAAATAACAGAAAAACTGCTCAGTTGTGTGTGTAGATTTATTGCAGAAAAATTAAATAAATAAACTATAAAAATAAAATAACAATTATTGAGATTTAACTTGACATGGATAAATAAAATATAATTTTTTACAGTTCATTGATAAATGTGTATTACTAACTACTATACGATTAAAATAGATAGATAGATATCAAGTTTATTCTTTAGACATACAGAGATGTATAGAATAAGTCAGAAATACAAAAAAAGTGCAACAGAGTGCGTAATACAATAATGTTACATTCTTAATTACATACAAAGGAAAAAATAATAAAAAATAATAATTTATAAATTCATTAACGCTATAAAAAAATACTTTGTAATTAGATATTTTTAAATTCTATTTTAAATTTGTCTAAATGCATTTCCTTAATATACATATTTTGGAATAGAATTGAAAATTCTTAGCAGTTGATTAATTACTCCTTTATAAACTATGTGTGTATATAATACATATAACATTCAATTTATTAAACGTCAATCAATACAGTTATAAATACTTTCAAAAACAGTGTTTTTGACACAATATAATTAAAACGATCACAGCTAATTCCGTTTCTTTTATGTCATCGATATTAAAATACTTGCTATCGAAATACCTATCACATACCTCCATATACGTATTTATTGTTTAATATTATAATAAAATAAATATCAAATACTGACAAGCACCTAGGTATGTTATTTCATAAACGAAAAATAAAAAATATATCTGTTTGAACAGTTTTATCAAATTTCATTTAATTTTCACATATTTATAATAGACCCGAGGCATCAAAAACTGCGCTAAAAAATTATTTCAATCATCAAAATGTTATATTGATAAATTAATATAAAAATAACGATTATGTTGCATTAGAAATTGTATTTGCGATAATCCTTTCATCTTAATGAACTCTCAAGAAAGACAAACCAACCCAAATATATAAATATACAACAATCAGTTTCGATTTAAAATAAATAACATAAATGAGAAAAACTTCAGATAAGGAAACAATAAATAAACATCTAACAAAATATCGGGGTTCCTTATTAGATTTTAACAGCGTGTGTATCTAAGAAAAACATGTTACGAAACAGTAATATTTAACACAAAAGAAACCTATAATTTGCAGAAGACACAAGATAACCGCTGGCGCTGAAAAGAAACTAACAAAGGAGCAACAAAGTCTAGCTCATAAACTGCTGTTATCTAAAATGACCAGCGCGCGCTAAACAAGGTGGTGGAGGACGACTGCACGACCAGGACCTACTATCACAGCAGTACTCAAAAGTAGAGTTTTCATTTTATAAGCGCAAAAGAAAATTATTAAGTATCTATCTTTTAAACTTCTTTTAAATATCATAATTCTTGTATACTATATTAGTATGGATATATAAATGCGAAAGTGCGTCTATCTGTCTGTTACCTTTTCACGGCTATACCGTTGAACCGATCTTGATGAAATTTAGCAGGAAGATAGCTTCCTGAAAGCACATAGGCTACTTTGTATCCTAAAAAAATTATAAGATAAAAAATGGGTGTATGACATTTTTATACACATGACCTGTTTTATCGACTTTCATAATAGAAATCTGCATTATCTAACTTTCTTCTTTTTTCTGGGTTCTATGTCTGACAGCTCCTACCTAACCTAACTTTCACGCGAAAAGTAAGGATGATTTTCGATCCTACTCCCTTTGTTAGAATCCGTAAGGTGTAGTAATGTAATAGTAGTAGAAATTTACATTGATTAAAAAAGTTTAAATTGGCTCAATATACGAAAAAGCAATTAGAACAGTAGAAACTGGTTTCAGTTAACGTATTTTAATACACTTAATTAAAAAAAACTTTCGCCAGTACCGCTTTTGACCCCTTTACCGCTCATGTAAGGATTTATGGATCCTATTTTCCTCCAAACATAGATATATTTTTATTTGATCAATCCAATTATCAAAAATAATTTATAAATAAATTTCATTACGTTCATTACTGTTTTAAAACTTTTAGCCCTTTTTCGTTTATTATAAAATAGTTCTTGCAAGTAGAATAAAAAATATAGACTATATTCTTTAGTCACCAATGAGTTTGACAGTTACTGCATCGGTCCATTTGGAGATTTAATAGGCTGTTATAAATAACTATGTCTAATAAAACTAGGCATTTGTTTATAAAACAGTGCATTAGATATTGAATTCGGCCTATATCTAACTCATTGCACTGATTGTAAGTATAATATTAGATTATGTTATTACAAATATTTATAAAAAAGTAACAGATCTCATAAAGTTTGAAAACCACTGCAAAATAAAATGAACATGTGGAGGGTGGGGGGAGCAGAAGGCATTGTACTTAAATACAGCACACTACTGTTCCTCTACAGTACATATCTCCAAAACGAAAGTATGTGTTTTTTATTTCGTCTCGTTGGGATGTCAAAAGGATAACACGTGTTTGTTGTAGAACACGAGAATAAAAACGTGAGCTAATCTACAGTTATCATTTATTTAAAAAATCAAATAGTGGTTTTTATTTAGAAGGTTTGTTGAAACGAACCATTTAAAGATTTTCTTAGTACATTTATTTTATTCGAAGAATAATATGAGTACAGAAGATATAAATTAATAATACTGATTCTTTGTATCTTTTATCAAGTTTAAAAAAATAACCGTGACAATATCATCTGAATAGGCGTTTCTGAAAAAAATAGTTTTTATTATTATAAATTAATTTTGTTAAATTATAACGTTAAAAAGTTATCAGGTAGTAGATTTTGGTATAGGTGGTATTTAGATATTTGTAATAGTTTGAATTATTTTCAACTTAAGTCAAGTAAGCAATTTAAACCTTTTTTTTCAACCAAGTTGACGAATTTTTTATTTCAGCAAGTACATGTTATATAGATACTATAATATATATCAGGCGGTGAGTTCGAAAACTCGTTCGTTCCATTTAAAACAAAATCGAGATGTCAGTAGATTTTGAAAGAATTTTTGGCATTATTTCATATTGTAATATCATTATAATTGATACGATTCGGGTTCGGTTGGGTATGTTGTGAGAGAGAGACAGATGAGGTTTTTATTCTTATTTTATTTAGAACAATAACAATGTGAAATTACAATAATGTTTGTTAAGTTATTGTATAGTTTAGTATAGTATACGGGGTTATCAGCGTCCGGGATGCGGTTGAGATGGCGACGGCGGGGCGTCGCGTAGAGGGGTCACAGGAGTGGTGACCGCGAAAGCCAGTGCGGCGTGCGCGACGGCGGGGGCGTCGGCGTGGTGAGCGGGTCAGGACGCGACGTTCAAAGGCAGGCCTGGAGGCGATGTCCGAGGGCAGACCTGGAGATAGCGTCCGAGGGCGGCGATGCGGGCGTCGTAGGAGACGGCAGGAGCTGACCTGGTGGTGACTTCCGTGAGCGGCGTAGCCTGGTGTCGGAAACCCACCAGGAAAGTTTTATGGATATCACAGTGACTGGTAACGACCACAATGTGCAGTAAAGACAGCAGTACTGGGGCGTTAGCAGCAAGGGCGCCACGTAGTGGCTAAATATCAACAGCGCTGGTAACGACCACAATGTGCAGTAAGACAGCAGTACTGGGGCGTTAGCAGCAAGGGCGCCACGTAGTGGCTAAATATCAACAGCGCTGGTAACGACCACAATGTGCAGTAAGACAGCAGTACTGGGGTGTTAGCAGCAAGGGCGCCACGTAGTGGCTAAATATCAACAGTTGAGTCCTCCCGAAGGAGACTGATTTCTACAGAATTATTTCCGTCTTATATACCCGTTTCTGAGTGTGGTTGGTTGAAGGTGGGGGGTACCTATTCAGCGCGTGCACCGTTCGGGTTCCACCGGCAAGGGTGGATTCATCACCTTGGCGGCATCCGACAAACAGCTCGGGCGATCCCGTCCTTTGTCGAGACATGTACAAAAATGCACTTTGCACGAAATACGAAATAAGGTATACGCAGGTAACGTATCATAATATAGGAAAGGTTGCGACGCTCTTAGGGCAATTAATACTCTTAAAGATGAAGATTTAAACTATATTTTAAAATAAAGACTGAATCTGTAGGATCGCGGCAAGCTGAGTTATTAATTATTCAACGTTATCAATTTATCTACATATTTTAATTTGTTTATAATATAGAAAAAAAGTCCCGATGGTTTTAGGGCAAAATAATACTCTTAAAGATGAAGATTTAAACTATATTTTAAAACAAAGACTGAATCTGTAGGATCGTGCCAAGCTAAGTTAATAATTATTGAACTTGATATTACGTTATCAATTTATTTATCTACATATTTTAATTTTTTTATAATATTACTTTGGAGTAAAATTCGCTTAATCATAATATGATTGAGCGAGTTTTGTTCAAAACTGATATTAAAATATGAAATAATGCAAAAAATTCTTTCAAAATCCACTGACATCTCAAGTTTTTTAAATGGAACGAACGAATTTTGGAACTCACCGCCTCATATACAATACATATAAATAATAACAACCTAATTGTGTAAAAGCTCGCATTTACTTTTATTTTCATTTCAATTACGTTGTTATTATTTATTATATTTACCGTCACATATACATACGTACAACTTTTTATTAAAAAACTCGTAACAAGTTATTATGTTCCATTTAAAACGCTATAGAATAAACTATTTCTGAAGGTACATGTACCTTAAGCACTTTCATTTTAATTAAAATTTATATCCCTTTTAAAACACCACTAAACAAAATTCTGAGAAAGCTTTGCACTTTGTACTGAATACCACTAACCACATAGTTTGTTATAGTTCGAAACTTTAACTGTCAAACAAAACTCAATCAAATGATTAAAGCGTTAATCTGTATGTTTAGCGTATGTTATACAAACACATGTACTTTAAGTGTATGCAACACACATTGTAACGAATGTACAGGGTTATTCAAAAGTATGAGAACCAGGCAATTTATTTGCTTATCTTTTAATTATATCTAAAAAATGTTTGTAAAAAGTTAATTGGTTTTGAGTTTTTGAATACTATTTTACTTCCATGTTCTGAAAGAAATGGAAGTATTGTTATACAGTTGAAAAATCGTGTCCGAGATAAGAGGGATTCTGATTGTACTACCCTCAAAACTTAAAGAAAAGTTGATTTCCGCATGGCAGTTGTGCGTGTCTGGATGTAGAATTTTATTTCGTTTACTAGCTATTGAAGGGGTGAAAACCACCCTCAACTATTTCACGTTGCCTTGGAAACAAATGCAACTAAATCCAAGATAAATCCCATTGAAATTTTTCATAATAATATATCAAAAATTATGTATGGTTCATATCGATATTTTAAGTATCATTTAGTTAATTTATTCATGACTTTATATGTAGCTATAATGTGATGATTTTTTGTTTTTTAACAATAAGTGGCACTATAGCTATCACATTTTTGATAAGCTAAGCTACTATAAAAACTAAGATGATTTTTAATGGCATTTAAATGCATTTTTTTTTTTAATATTTTCACCAAAAATTTGATAACATGCACTTTGTACACTCGAACATAAATTTTAATGTGATTTTTTGATGATTACATTAAGTATATTACATTTTGAGATTTTCTATATTTTAACTTAACCAAAACAAACCAACCTTCCTTCGCCCCAATAGATTGCCCTATCCAAGGACAGTTAACGTGTATATTATTAGAGCATCTCAACTTTATTCTGAATAACTATCTATATCGTACCTATATACGTGATTTTTGATAATTGTGACGTCATACCGGCATAATACGAGTTAAAACTTAGTGCAAAGTTTTAAAATTTATGTTCGAGTTGTACAAACTGCATACTATCAAATTTTTAGTGCAATTATAAATAACCCATTAATAATTCGGAAAAAGTATACATTTTAGTGAGATTCAAAAATGTAAGAAGTTAAAATTCTATTCGATACCTATCAATTATTTTAAAAATAAAAGCCAAGAAAAAAACTGCCATTCTTATTTGGTAAATTTTCAAAAAGGTTTCTTGACGTAAGAGCTAAAATGTCACGAAGGAAAAAAAGTGAATTTTTCATCAACATTGTTTTAATTTAATTGATGTGTCCTTACTTTCGACTAATCCTGTAGATGTATACATATTATACTTTATTTATTGTACTGAACTGTTAAAACTTTTTGCAACTAGAAGTTTTCTTAACAAAACTCGCATGCTGTGATGAATTACTAAGTTTTTTATTTTATTTTTTAAGTGTTACGTATATTTCAAAGTATGTTTTAATTAAAAAAACTCAACCATTTTGCGGGTAGTTGAGTGCTGGAAGATATGAAATAATTTAATTAAAAGTAATACAATTAACAAACGAGCCATATATATGTAATATAAAAAGGGAAGTGTTTTTGTCTAGATGAAAATGCGTAAACATTTTTTGCTAAGATATAGATCAAAACAACAACAATTTAAGCATGGAATTTCGACGCACCCACACATTCTTTGACAAATAAAGTTTCAAAAAGTTTTGTTCATCAGCATTATATTTACTCGAATTCTTAATATTTTCTATATTCGATTAATTATTAAAAAAAATATTTTAATTAATTTAATTCAATGATCTAACCTCGAGAAAAACTATATATACATTACATTATACATACATATACAATGTATATATTACTAATTTAACTTTACTAATTGAATACATTATGTATTTTGACATTAGAGTTTCGCCAAGCACACGACTGTAATAAGACTATGTAACCCACAAAATACTAAGGAATACTTTAGTGAAAGAATCATGAAAATCAGTACAGCAGTTTCTAAAATAATCAAGAACGAACTTTTTAACTTAAAAGTTCATATTTCTTTATGTTATAATATAGATAAAATAAATACTATCAAAAAGTGCAGAGATTAGTCGTAATATCGCTCTTAATGTCCAGATTAAATATTGATATTTTACAGTCAGTAGGCAATAAACTAAATATTTTTTTGTGATTTGTGACCATTCATTAAATCAACCTTTTATTTACAATTTTACATTTATATGATTTGATTTAACATATTCCCTTTTAAAACTATTAATTAAAATTTTGGATATTTATTTTATCAGTAACATATGATAGGATTAATGTCATTCATAATATTCAATGTAGATAATTTATTACTTCTACACCGTCCCGATTTAAAATTTTAATGACAACGTCATATTCATATGGTATAATAAACGAATCCTGGTATCAAAAAAAGTTAAAAACTTTATTCACGCATATGTTTTTCATGGAAAATTAATGATGGACCTCAATTGTTAGCCATTCACAGCAGAAAAAATGTTACTGTCACTACCATATAAAACCAATCAAAATTTCATTAATACTGTTCTCATTGATAATGAAATGATTTCCACCGGATTTTTTGTTGAAATAAAATATAGGATTGTAAAAAAATATTTGTACTTTCACTAAAATGGAAGTATAATATAGCATAGCCATAAAACGCACACCTCTTTAACTTTTAAATACATTAATCAATAAGGTTGTCTTCTTTGTTTAAATACGGTATAAAAAATTTAAATATAAAAATATTTATAAGTTTTAATATGAAAAAATAGGAAGGGTTAGACTTCCAAAAATTATCACAACTAATATTGTACAAGTATTTTGATTTCATAAAATAAAAAAATAATAGTCCCGACCATAACACAATTTAAAATAATTACAACATGTTTATTTTCACACAGTGGCGGAGGAACAGGGGGGGTTTTGGGGTCGAAGCCCCCCCCGAAATATTTTATGTTTTTAAAATATATGAAATTATTATTACAATTTTGAATTGAATGACCTTTTTTGTGATTATATATAATAATTTTTCTTATAAAAAAATACAAGATATTTGATTCGGCGATACGAATATTATGAAGAAAGGTAGAATGAGTCATTTGGAAGTGATTTAAGCAAATATACCTATATACAAAGTGCAACAGTTTTTTTATATGGGGCATTTTAGTAAATTTTTGAAAAAACCCAGAATTATACATGTTAATAGCAACAAATTGAAATATTTTTATGACTGAAAATTACCAATGAATATTAAATTAAGTGAATATAGAGACTGTAATGTTCTCATGCAGAAAATGTAAACTTTTTAGGGGGTTAATGAAGAAATTTTATATATATTGCTCATTTTATCAATTTTCATACGAAAAAAAAATAGGACGAGAGTAGAACACATATCCAAGCCTACTTTCGGTGTGCAATAAACAAATTTGTGGCGATTAGTTTGCCAATTTCAGAGGAGTCAGTATCAAATATACATATGACAAAATCCGACTTGTTCTTAAGTCATCAAGTCAAATATCGACTTCAAGTTTATTGGTTAAAAAATTAATTTTATCGTCTTTATATCAGCCTGTATTTTTGAATTATGTTGAAGACGAAAAATTCAATTATTTTTTATATTAGTTTTGGCTTATATCTTCATTATATTATAAAAAATGCGAAGGCTTAAATAATTCCATTCCAACTTTCTTGCTCTACCTCAATGTTGGCAAACTTAAATTCTTCATCATAAAATAAAACTTTTTTATTAGCGTCTCAAGTATCGGCATCTGGAGTAAAACAGAAAAAAGTGTAGTTAGAAGATTTTCAGAAATTCTCAGATATCGAATGCAAGACAAATATTGTCTAGGGATTTAGAGAACTTTTATCTTTTATACAAGAACTTTCCGTAACAGTTGAATTTTGTAACTCTTTCATATAAAATAGAAGGCCGCGGTTTATTTATTTTGTACTATTTTTTTCTTTTCAAAACTTTGATATATGCAATCGTTTTTACACTCATTTGTTACCATATTTTGTTAGATGCAAAAATAAACAAATTTTCAATGAAACTTACGAGAATTTCTTGTTTATCACTTTTGTTCGAAGAAATAAATTCGAGCTAGCCCATTCCGACATACTCGTATCGCTTACAGAATATATAATATGATTTGTATTTTAATATAACAAGAAATAGCTATTTATAGAATTAAAATTCACAATCTAACATCAAAAAAATCATATAACATGTAAAATCCTGAATTAGAGTTAAAAGAAAAAAGTTTATTTTTATTATAAAATATAGTGTGTAAATATGGGAGCGCGACAAAAGGCAGACAAGGACAAAAGGCAGACTCCCAAAAGGTAGACATGGACACAAGGCAGACTTCCAAAAGGCCAACATGGACAAAAGGCCGACAGACAAAAGGCTGATATGGAAAAAAGGCAGACATGGACAAAAAGCAGATTCCTATTATAAGTAACATTATAAGTAATTTATAAATGTATTTTTTCAGATGCTTGAATATTGATGTTGTTTTGTAAGAATTTCTTGAATGTGGGGCTTATAAACTATAGTTTAAAAAATATGCGTTACTTTTTATTATATAAAATTAAAACATTTTCGCGTCAGCTACCCAATACCACTTGCAGTGAGACATTAGGTAAAGTAATCCTGCAGTATTAGTGTATACCTGTCTGTATGGAAGTTGTGAATATTTTTATAATTATAAATATAAATCATAATATTTTTTTACTACGCACGAACATTCAAATGTAATATATTTGAATACAACAAAAAATCACGAGCCGTCACTGTGTTTGAATAACAATTTTCAAGTAGTATATTTTCCACCCGAAACTTTGATATATGCGATATTAAATTTTCGCTGGTTCACTGTTCTTTTATACTTTCAAATTTCTTTTTGAGTGATTGTATAAAGATTTCTCACTTATATTTTTGTCAATTTCCGTTCAAGCACATTCCATGTGCTGTAAAAAGGAAATGCGATTCTAAATCTGCCGGGAAGTTCTCCTTTAAAATATCGCAGAGCGCAAATAAAATTATAATAACAAAATATGTGTATAGCGGAGGTATAATAAAAGACATCGTCGTTGACTTTTTTAATGTAAATATAAAATATGTTTTAATAAGAAAAAAACTACCGTATATTTTTATTTATTTTACCACATTTGTGTTTCAAAAGAATCTAACGATGTGTATGTATGTAGATTTATACCTTTAATTATATTTTTCCTACCTTCCCTTTCCTTTAGCCCTTCATTACAGTTTATCCCTTACAATACATAAGAAAGTAAATACCAGAATGGAAGCCAAAACAATTTTAATTATTCCATTCAAATACATACTATGGTTTCCTAAATATAAAAATTCCTAAACGAAAAATATTTATTTAACAAACACGGCAAACAAATTTAATAAAAAATAAAATTGAATTGTGCATTATAAAAAAGTTTTTATAGCACGTTGGCATTTAGGGTATATAATACATAATGAATGGGATATTAGCTGTAAAACTGATAGAAATGATGAAGTGGATCTTCATAAAACACTGTAATAAAATTGTCCTTATCCCTCACCAGTTTATTTATGTTCTTGTTAAATTGCTATTGCTCTGTACATCAACGTGTACGCCTTCAGGGTGAATTTTTTTGTAAAATATAACATTTTATATTGTATCTTCACATTTATTATTTTGTATTGTATTCTTATTGAAATTAATTTAGTATTAATTGTAATAACAATTATAAATTTTTATTATGTTTGAGAGGTTGTAACTCAGAAATAATGAAATTATTAACTACGAAATACGAAACTGTTAACCATTCGTTAATCCTAATACCTTAAGGTACATTATTGGTCGTAATGTACTTCATAGATACATAAGTTAAAAACCAAGTTTACAAATAAAATAATATTGCTTTTGAGGAAAAGGGTAGAATTAAAGTTATTCTACATTGTTTTAAAGTAATTTATTCAAAAGTTTTGAAAAACTGTCTACAGAAATAATTATTATTGCAACAAAGTAGCAAAAAAAAAAACAGATTGTAATCAGTTTAATATTGTAGTAATATTTGTTTTTATTATATTTCTATTAATTTTTGTTAAAAAAATATTTGTTACATATAATTTTTACATGTTCTAAGCCAGTTTAAGTAAATATGTTCTTCACATTGACCACATTGTGAACATTATACTATTACAACTATTACATTACCTAAATAGTCGCAATGTATCTACTAGATATAAAATTAGTTGTATCAGACAAAAAACTCTTTATTTATACTAAAGTTACACTACTAAACAATAGTCAGCGTGCGATACAAGGCTAGAAGTGTTGTCTTCTCCACTGTTACCGTTAATTAATGGCGTCCAAATAAACATCGTATGTGAATTTCTCAGATTGATTGCGACTAAAGAAGGGTTAATTATTTTCTGTTCAATTTGAAAAAAGATTACTAATTTAGTAGCAAAAATGGCGATCCGTTCCTACCTACTTATAAATTATTTTTAAATAAAATAGATAAAAAATGTATTTATTATTATTATTACAACAAAGTAATATTCACACTTTTTACTGCGAATGCGGATGTTTAAAAGTGTGCAAATATTAGTTACGTCACTACTACGTAGTAATAATAATAATGATTTCAGTTTTCTCTTTATTGTTTAAATATCTGATAGATAAAATAAATTTTATAAAATCTATTTTTTGACATTGTTTATTCATTAAACTGTAAATTTTATTTGAACTTTTTTCCTCTATTTATGCTTATCAGCCAATTGTATAATTTTGACATAAAATATTTTTTAATTTCCTCCTTCCCTCAAATAATTTTACTGGAACAATAAAATGAATAATTTCAATAAAAATAAACCACATTTCCATAAAAATATAAACTGTACAAAGGTTAAAACATGGTTTTCGACGCTTAAGTGTAATCCATAATCAATATTTTGTTAGACATTTTGAAGACAACAAAAAATAATTATCTAGCAGATTCCAAATTACAATACGGATCTGCCTGAGATAATAACCTAATTTTAATGGCATCTACTCATTATCCAAATCCATTACATTACAAGGAAGGTAACGTACATCCGACACCTACACTAAAAGATTCAACGATAACTTCTAACACACTCATCTTGTAGGTACCCTTTGTTTTGAATGTTTAATTCAATTATACTAATTGAAGTAAATATCAAGTTTCACGATATCATTTTCCACAGCAGAAACAACGCCTACTTATTTATATTTAAATTAAATACACTATGTAGACTTTCGCTTTTGCTAATCCGGTCTCTCAATAGTCCGGTGTACACCCACCGCGATACTCTACGTGGAGCATTACATTCACTAACCCGGTACTTGCTAGTTCGGCCACTGAACAGTCCGGTGTACCCGATACGTGCAGTATTACATATGTATTTGTCTACATCAGAGGTCTCCAAACATATGTCCGCGGGCATCATGGCGTCCGACGACCGTTTTAAATGTGCCCGTCGTTTACGACAACAATAAAAAAAACTGTTTTTAATAAGAAAATAGATTATTAATTTCTCAACTAGAAGTTATTGTAATCGGTCCGAAAATCAAAATCACAAATTACAACATAGGTATTTGTATGTTTCAAGATCACTATAGTATATTTACACTATTTTCATAAAGATGGCTGTGTGTGTGTGTGTGTATGTACGTATGTGCGTCATTTTTTACGTTCACGAAATCTCGTAAATAAAAAATGCTATTGACTTCGTTGGGGTGCCAATCGAAGCGTCTTGACGTGATTATGATCTGAAAGAAAGGATTTTTCGAAATTCAACCCCTAAGGGGGTAAAAAGAGGTGTAAATTTTTTTTTTGGTCGGATTTACTTGAAACTTAGTATAAATATTCTACAATACAAATAATGAAAAATGTATTTCAGTATTTTTTTGTTATACGTGCCTAAGCAGTCATAGAAGGGGTGAAAGAAGGGTTGAATTTTAAATACTAATAAATAAGTCTACAATTCATATTGCCTTAGAAACAAATGCAATTAAATTTATTTCAAAAAATGTCCCCCTTAAAAGTAAAATCGACGTGTTCGAGCTTTTTTTTCAAAATTTTATTTTAACTGACCAAAAATGCGGCCGTTTTGTTTTCGTTGGGACACTCTGTATATGTTATATACTCCATAGGTGTTAGTTGCTATCTATAAAATTCAGCCTTAAATATAGAAATATTTGAATCGGTTAGATATATTGGAAAATGGTCTGGATGTACATTAAGGTGTCTGTACAGATTGAAATACAAACGAGACATCCCCTCAATCTGTTCATTGTGAACAAAAAATAAGGTATCATCAAACTCATGTCAGTGTTGACATTTAATATTTAGGCTATGTTTAATGCACTTTAAATTTAACATTGTATTTTAAATAAAAATTTTCCATTTTTTTAAATCTAATTTTCTCTCAATTTTTCCTGTTTTTCCTGTATATTATGACTATTTCTAGTAGCTGAAAATTATTATTATATTAATTTATCAATTCCGACTCCGCAACTAATCGATTAACCACTAAAAAATTTCATAATATTTCATCATCATTTTTTGATTAAAATATTTATTTTTTTAGCAACAGATTACAACTAAAATGAATTAATTATTTCTAAATGGCAAATAAAGTAATTTATAGATTAGTGTACGTACGTATGTATGGAAATGAATTTATAAAATTTATAAAAGAAGATCTTAGAGTCAACATACAATACATTAAGTAAATTAACACCATTGATTAAATCTAGCGCGCCGTAGACAATTTTCCATTAACATTTAATATTTCTCATGTGGCATCTTTCACACATACTCTTCTCCTAACTCTTAATGTTTATTAAGAATTCTCTGACACTCGTTGCTTCTACACATAGTCGTGCACACTAGAGGCACTGAACAGTTTCTAGTCGGATTTAATTTCCGCAAAAGATTTTAAAGATCGACTTCTACTCTCTGTACCTTGTATACAATAAACAAAATGTGGGTTTATCTCTTGTGAAGTGAGTGGGAGTGTGCTGACAATAAGGATGTCTCAGTTTCCCCAGAGAGAACCTAGTTTAACCGGGAGCGATGACAGAAACACAATGCGAAAATTATATTTAATATTACTTTAGGTTTTCGATATTTCTTATACATTGGTACATGTTTTATATTCGAATATTACCAATACTTACGAAAAAAGAAAATAATATTTAAAAAGGGGTTTTGTAATTAACATATAGGATTATTCTATTTCATTAAATAATAGCAACAGGATCGAAAAAAATTAGATTGAAAAGTCTATAAAAATATTTTAATACTAATAAAAATTAGTTATCTCGATTCCCTTGGGATTATTAGCATAATAGTCCTCTGCAAGAATCAAATAAAAATTATGGAGAACCTACCACTCTAATGTCCGGTATTATAAAGGACCTAGCAAATTTGTTAGCTAGCAAGCACTTGCAAATGAGATATCAAACTTATATGACAGTTATTTTGGAGTTTGTTGAAGACTTTGACAAGTTTCGCGTAAATACCAACGTTATTAAAACAGTGGTGATATTATGAAAATTATTTTGTACGGTGAAAGATGCCAACTGTGTTACAATTAGTTAAAGTGTCACTGCTCTAAATTCCATAACTGATCTATAGATGCTAGTACAGAATTAATACCCCATTTGAAAGTAATTGCTAGCTAGCAAATTTTTCTAGCTCCTTTATAATACCGGACATAAGAGTCTCTGATTTAAAATTAAAACAAATAAATAGTTAAAATAAAATATATTATTATAATTAGAAGATAATATCTTATTTATTATAAAAAGTTTTAAGGGATTGATAGGATGGGTAGGGGATAATATATATATTGTAATATACCATTACAATGCAATACCAATATATCTCGAACCATGGCGTATACATTTGTTTATGAATTGGGTACTAATAAATGTTATTTTAAATTATAGAAAATCTTATTTTCTTAATTATCGATATAGTGTCAATCAAGGGCCCTAATTACGAGGATTAATCAATCTGATACAGTTTTGCGTGTGTGTTATACAATAATTATGTAGATAGATATGAATTGTGAATTAAAATTAATACTTGAAAAAAATACTGAACATTAATTTTATTTATCCATTATTTTTTTAATTTTGACTGTTATTTTTGATTTTTTTTTCGACTAATGAATCTACGAGTACTAGCTAGATGAATGTCTCTTCAATATTTGTAAAAACTATGGTACAGTTTTGGAGATATCGTTTCTACGAGAGTAAAAAACGCTTTTTTAAGAAAACATCATTAAAAAATTCTTTTTCGTATACTGTTTAGTATTCTTTTGACGTGAATAACGTCTAAGTTTTCCAGCCAGATACTGCGGGTGGGCATTTCAGAAACCTGATGTAAGGTGCAGATATCAGTCTTGCGCGCTAGCGTAAATTTCACATCAGTATATATCGACACTCAGAGCAGCTACATTAGATTCACGAGGTACAAGGAAAAATCAAAACATATAATCAGTTTTAATGAGTGATAAATTTAATATTATAAAAAAACAACAAAAAATTTAATTTTGCATGTCCAAAATTCAGCTTGTAAATATTAATTAACTGAATTAAAAAAAAAAAAAAATAATGTACATATAAGAATTTATTGTCTACGACCTATCGTTTTTAATTTTTTAATTAAATAAAAAAATAAAAAGTTAATTTCGTATTTCCACGATTTCGCTTGTAAGTATTAATTAATTGAATTGAAAAAAATAAAACTATATTAAAATATATTCTCTACATAGTAACGATTTTAATTTTTTTTTTTTATATTTTTTAAATTATATAAAATAATAAAAATTAAATTTCGTATTTCCACGATTTCGCTTCTAAATATTAATTAATTAATGTTTTTATGTTCGTACAAATCATAAGAAATAAATATATTATATAATACTGGTTATATATTTCTATATTTAGACTAAGTTAACAACATTTAATGTCCATTTAAAAAATATTCAAACGTTTCTGTGCAACAAAAAAAATTAAAGATGTATCAATCCATGAATCTGAGTTTTATTTAACCCCACTTCCACGTATTCACGTCAATCCCTCACATTCATTCTTTATCATTTTAGCTCGTTTTATGTTTAAAATACGTAGTAAAAATGCAGCTAATATAATAATCAAAAATTAAAGCGGAATTATTTAAAGTAACGCCACTGGCTTGGATAAGGATAACTTGATTCCCCCGAGAGAGTTGCGCTAAGAGCACCCAGGGCTGGCTTTACTCGTGACAAGAATCAGGTCACTTCATAGCGACGCATGTGGGGAAAATTGGAACATTGTGTTATGACCCATATCGTTCACTTCCTGACAAACATTTTCGTGAACGTGCTTTCAATATAATCCCTGCAGTAACGGCTATCGCTTGTTTTATTGAGTAATTAAGAAGTTGCGTGTTTATATAAACAATATAACTTTTTGATTAGTTTTACGGACGGTTCATTGTAAGTGAAACTGTTACGCGGAAATACTCTAGAAGCATACATTTAAATGTTTAATATTTAATATTACTTATATTAAAAAATCAAAACAAGAATATGAAATTCAATGTAAAAACGAACAAACATATTTTGCTTTGTGTGTGCGTGTGTGTGTATGTCCCAAGAATCCTTGTTACACGTATAACACATGAACCGATATTAATGAAACTAGGTTGGTTGAGAGCGGTCCCATTTCAAAATAATTAAAATTGTGTGATACCCCAAAATAGTTATTTTTGAAGATATCTCAAGAAAGACACATGTTACGTGAAAATTTTATAAAATATTTTTTGTAGAGCATTCAATTTTCTATAATATAGGTATACAACGTTTGTTGTAAAATATTCGCTTATGAAGATTTATCTCAATTTACTTTAAAAATCGTCATTTGTTTTTTATAATTGCTATTTACTTTGGCATAGTAGTAGAAAAATTTAAATTTAGATTGAAATTGAAAAAAAAATATACGAAAAAATAATCAGGCGGGTATTAAGAAAAATGTCGAATAAATATTTTTAAATAAAATTGTATAAACATTAATTGGGTTTTTATTAAAATTGTTCAATATTCAATTGGTGAATTTAGCATGGAAAAGCACTGTGCATTTACTTGACAGATGTTTTTAGTTAATTAACAAATTAGCTTTTGTACACAGTGATGTGTAGGAATGTCACCAAATTAGATATCTGATACTTTTGTCAGCGTATCTTATTATATGTGATTTGAACGGACGGATTACGTCACATTTTTCTTTTATCCTACGTTACTCAGGAAATTATAAAGAACATGTTTGAGAAGGATTTCATCCAAGTAAACGTTAACAAGCAAACAAACTCGCAAACTTTTTCTCTTTGGATAATATATAAGTGAAATATTGAATACAATTTTTCATCATTAACCAAGTTAGATCCTATCAAAGGCATATTTTAAAATTTAAACTAATAAATAATTCAATTTATAAATAATAATTATTTTAAATGTAAATTATTTTAAATTATTTATAAATTAACATACATAATATAAACTTAATGTAACTGAATAGAGCATTTCTTAAAATTTAAATATATTAAAACCAAATTTCGAATATTGAATCACGAATACATCATCTTTAATATTGATCTACAATTAATTGATATTAAGATACGATATAGATATGTACATATTTCATGTTATATGATATTGCGATCATGTGATATGTTTCAAGATATGTCATAAATTTGTAACTTTGGTTAACATGATTAGAATATTCAATTACAAATCCTATAGCTAAGCTATATATCCCGGTAATCAGTTAATGTATTTCGACATAAAAACTGAACTAAATGTATTTGTATGTTTTATATATAATATACTTAAAATAATGGATGTAACTGTATCGAGATACACAGTCGAGAGAATGACGTGAATACGTAGCAGTAAGGTTAAACAAAACTCAAACTAATATTGTACTTCTTATGATTTGTACGAACATAAAAACAATTAATTGATTTTTACAAACAAAATTGTGGAAATTTTTTTTTTCAATATACTGTTATTTTTTTTTTTTAATTCAATGAATGAACATGCGAAATCGTGGAAATACGAAATTTACTTTTTATTTTTTTACTTAATTTAAAAAACCTTTATCAAAAAATTAAAAACGTAAGGTTGTAAAGAATATAATTTAATATACTGTTATTTTTTTCGATTCAATTAAGTAATATTTACAAGCAAACTCGTGGAAATGAGAAGTAGTATGAAGTTTTTCACTCATTAAAACTTATTAACTGTTTTGATTTGTACTTGTATCACGTAAATCTAATCGAGATCTATAATTTGAGATAAAAAAATCCCGCGTGATAGCTGCTCTGAGTGTGGAGATATACTGATTATAAATTTTCGTTAGCGCGCAAACTGAACTCAGCGCGTTACATCAAGTTTCTGAAATGCCCACCCAGTATCTAGAGTAAACATTAGACGTTATTCACGTCAAAATAATAATGGATAAAATATAATCAAAACTTCACTGTTGATTTCCATGGAAAAAAATGTATTCGATACGATAACAGTGTAACATCCATACTAGTCCATACTAATCCATACTAATATTATAAATGCGAAGTGTGTCTGTCTGTCTGTTTGTTACCTTTTCAGAGCTAAAGCGCATTACCGATCTTGATTAAATTTGGCAGTGAGATAGCTTGCATCCCGAGGACGGACATAGGCTACTTCGTATCTCGAAAATTCAATCCTTAAGGGATGGCAAAAGGGTTGAAAAATTTCGTATGGGGAATTTTTTTTAGTAATAAATATTTCACCCCTTGTCACATGTGAAGGGTTGTAATTAGTTTTATTCGATCCGGCAGGAAAAATACCACAGGGGTGGAGTATTAGAAGGAAAAACAACCCCCTATCTTGCATAGCAGTCGAGATATTTACGATTTTGTATAATAATGAATGAAAACCAAAATATAGAAAACAATTATATTTCACACTATTTAGTTTCATTCGATCCGGCAGAAAAAAATACATGAGGATGGGGGTTTCGAAATCCACTTAAGCGAAGCCACGGGTAGCAGCTAGTGTATATATAAACCACTAATATTAAATATGTAGCCTGCTTCTTACAAGAATAACAACTTAAGCCGTGTTAATTATTCAATATTTCATTGTCAAACTAGTTCGTAATGCAATTAGTAAATGTAATTGTTTACAAATACAATTTGTTTTAAATTAATTCATTATCGGAAGTGTTTACACAGGGTGTTTTAGTTCGCTAGTAAATCACTAGCAATGACAAACTTCAGACACACATTTTAAAAGTTTTAATTGATTTTGACAAGTTTATACTACTTGAAGAACCGATTTTCGAACTTGAGTACCTACATATATATATATATTTTTATCTAATTTGTAGAAAACTTTACCGATTAGTTTATGCTTTATGTATGAATTCATATCTAATTAAAAATTTTGAAAGTTCCCTAATCAATAATAAATTTTACATTTCTAATTGGGCAAAAAGAAAGTTATATATGACATACTGTTTATGAGCTATATTAGGTATAATTATGAGTTGTTTTTAATGTTTTGTATTTCAATATACAGAATGATCCATTTTAAGTGCACACCACTGATAAATTTTTATGGTGAAATGTTATCAAAAAACTGTTCAGATAATAATTGTACGGTTTGGAGGGGGACAGACTTGCTCGGATGAATTTTTTAGGTGGCGTTTTCAAGGTCACATGAAGGTCAACATAATTTTTTTTAAATAAGAATCTATAGTTTTTATTTAGTAATTTTATTTTGCGTGAAAAAAAACACGAATCTTCCATTGAAAATTTTTTTTTGAACAACTTAAACATTCCAATATATCTAATAAACTAATTCGAGATTTTGAACTTTCGATAATTTTTTACTCAGAAACCATTAACTTTAGAGAAAAAGAATAAGAAATAAAAAATGTTTATTTTGATCTAATAAGACTTAGAGAATTACTTAAAATTTAAAAACATTTTCAATTTATTTTATTTAAGCAAAAAAAAAACAAATGTTAAAAACAATTCTAGAATAATTCTCCAAGTTTTATTAGACCAAAATACACATTTTTGTATCTAGCACTTTTTCTCTAAAGTTGATGATTTCTGAGTAAAAAATTATTGGAAGTTCAAAATCTCGAATTATTTTGTTAGATATCTTGGAAAGTTAAAGTTGTTAAAAAAAATTTTCAATAAAAGATTCGTGTTTTTTCACGTAAAAAATTATTAAATAAAAACTATAAATTCATATTTAAAAAAATGATGTTGATCTTCATGTGACCTTTAAAACGCCACCTAAACTCATCCGAGTACGCCTATGTCCCCCTCCAAATCGTGCAACTTTTATCTGAAAAGTTTTTTGATAACATTTCACCATAAAAAGTTATCAGAGGTGTGCACTTAAAATTTCCGAAACGACGAAGTTTAATTTTAAATATAAAATTTCTTCGATTTCTCGTTTTTAAGTTACATCGTCTACAGACCGACAGATTAACATATCATGGAGAAAATAGAATTGATTCAGAGATGATCAAAAAAGTTCCTATAGTATAATAATAAAATATGTATTGTTATAACTATACATTATACATATTATATTAGCTGTTACTTGCGAACTTCTTTTGCATGGAATACAGGTTAGGTTATACAGATTTCTGTTATGATAGTCGATAAAACTTGTTTTTAGTTTTGCATTTGCAAATGCAAAAAAATGCAAAAAACGCAAATGCGCCAAAAAATTATAACCTATTACGCGTTCAAATGTCACATGTCCATTTTTTTATCTATACAATTTTTTGGCATACAAAGTAGCTTTTGTCCTTTCTCAGGATGCAAACTATGTCCCTTCTAAATTTTCACAGATCAGTTCAGTGGTTTAATAGTGAAAATGTAACAAACAAAAAGAGACACTTGCATTTATAATACATATTAGTATGGATATGATACATATTAATGACCGGCATATATATATAAGTTTGTAAAGTAAAATGTAAATCTTTATTTACACAAAAGAACGAACAAATGGTTTTTATATAGTCATGTAGAAATTTTCATTCATGAATATTTAAACTTACAAAAATAAACCGTTTTTATGTGTGGTATATCAAAAACTTGTTAAAAAAATTAATTTATCCCTCAACATATTACAAAAGGTAACTATTCGGAAAAAAAACATCTGCCTAGTAAATGCACAGTGTTTCCTCGTGCTTAATTCACCAAAGGTAGTTAATTGTTGAACAATTCAAATAAAACCCGATACAGTGTTAAGATAAATTGTCTGGCATTGGTTAATCATTTAATTTTTATACAATTTTACTAAAAAATATTAGTTCGAAATTTTTCTTAAGACTAACCTAATTATTTTTTTGTATATTTTTAATTATTTGACAATTTCAATTTACCTAAATCTAAAAGGCAAACGTCAAAATGACATTTAATATGTCAAAGTAAATATAAAAAAAAACGATTTTTTAAAGCAAATTTAGATAAATCTTTTTTACAACAAACGTAGACTTATATTATAGGAAATGGAATGCTCTACATAAAAGATTAATTAAAATTTTCACGTAACATGCGTGTCTTTCTTGAGATATCTTGATAAAATAAATATTTTGGGATATCACCCATCCCCCTTACATACGATTTTGATGATTTTGAAATGAGACCGTCCTCAAGCCAGACCCAACCATCCAACCAAGTTTCATTAATACCTATAGATTCAGTAGTTATACGTGTGACAAAAATTCAAGGGATAGACACACACACAGACAGACAGATAGACACGGAACGAAAAGTGTTTGTCTTGATCTGAAACGAAAAGTTCAATTTAAAATTTTGAAATCGGAAAACAATTTTTTTGTCTCATTCTAAAACGATCACAAAGCTTCTCGTATCTTCGATATTGCGAGGAAGTAATTAATAACAAGAATTCAAATGTTTTTCCTAAAAACCGATAATTTTTATGACAACTAAATAGCCTGAAGATGTATTCAATCACTACTTTTTATAATTTCGCTCTTTACTCTGTTTCCTTCAAATATAAAAAAACAAATGATTACATGAGATATGTATAAAGTTTCACTTGTAAATCGCAGGTTATCTTTTGCAGACATCTGAGATTTATATACACTTGCTCTTCTCTAAACTCGAAATATACTGAATACATATTTATATTAAGGTTTTTCGCGACTTTGCATTAATGTTTTGCATGCGTAATATTTAATGGCACGTGTTCTTTTATTAGTTCGAATTATTGAAATAAAAAATTATCTTTGTGGTAAAAAAATATAAAGAATTTAATTAATAATTACTTCATGTATTTATTCAAGATTTTTAAGATAAATGTATTTGAATTTCTGCATAGGGGGATCTGAGAAACTGAACCCATCCCCCCAATCTTATGGTCATTTTGGTCGTAGTAAAATTTTTATTGAAAACATTTTTTTCTAATTCGCATTGTTTCAAAAATAGTTAAGAAATACCAAAATTGACAAGAGTAAATATTCTTTTCCGGTTGTAAGGTTGTTTAAATCGTCCCTGAATATTAATATTCAGGGACCATTCCATAGTGTTCTGGAAACAATTCGATAATCAGTCCGATTTTTTTTTCGTTTATTCAAATGACTTTTGTTGTACACAAAAATATTTTCTAATGTTTTGTTTTATTTTTTATCTAATTTTTTGGCCGTTGCAAAATTATGTCATTTGACAGTGAAGAGTCCTATTCTACTTATAAAAAAAAGATTATTTAACAGTATGAAAAACTGTAGAGGATCTTTTTTCCGATGAAAATTAATAAAATGGTAGCCATTTCAAAATTAAATGTCAAATTAGGCCTTTTTTCGACACTTTTTCGTTCAAAAAATGTGAAATTTTCTAATAAATAAAAACTTCTGTACGACGCTAAGGAAAAGCGTGAAGAATGATGTGGCAAAATTTGAAATGGATAACTTCAACACTCTTCGTTTAAAATCTTCCACCGTTTTAAAAAACGACGTTTCGAGAAAAAATGCGTATTAAGTTAGCATGTGAGATGCACTCTGCCTTATCTTCCACGCAACTAGCTTAGAAAGCTGTGACGACCGGAAAAATCGAATGTCGCGATCAAAATTTAACAGAGTATTTATAAAAGTTTATATTGTTTTTATAATTAAAAAAAAGATTTTCAAAAAATGTTACAGTTGTCTCTTAAATACAAAATTTCTGAGTTACAAACATCATGGCAGAAAAAGACAGATTGACGGACAGACCACCATTTTGCTAAATACTTGTGTTTTTTAATTGTATAAGGTAGGTATATATCATAATTCATCAATATTAAGCAAGGTCACTTTTCATCCAAAACCATTAATTCTTCTTAAACTATATAACGTTATGAAAAATAATTATATGATTTTTATTTATATTTTATACCAAAAGATAAATAAACGAAAATGTTTGTTAAAAAATAATTAGGAACTTTAAATTAGTTTTTAAATAAACTCGTTCAGAATAAAAACATTTAAAAGTTGTGTGGGTGATTAAATTTCATGTAATTATTTTTATTTTTTGTTAAAACGTCAAATACAAATGAATATTTTTCATTTAAACAACAATTTTTCTGAATATTTTATATTATATTTTCTATATTCTAGTAGGAAATTATTTTTTTATAATTTTTGCCTTTTACATAAAAAGAAAAACTACTTATATCATCTGTGAATATTATTCATATCATGTCGATTAAATTTCTTTTTTTTTTAGAAAATGATATAACGTTCAATGTACAGTAATTACATAATGTATAATATACACTATTTTCTATTTCTGCTGCACTTATTTTAGTCTGTTCAATAAATTTTCTCTAACTTTAGCTTCGAGATAAAGCTATAGAAATCATTAATTTCATTGTTTAGATGGCAATATTTCTTCCGGCTAATATATCCTTAGCAAGAGGTAATTATTTGCACTCAGTTCAATGCATTTCCCTCGTAATAAAAAGAACCAAAAGAAAGCCCGTCTTATGTATAAGAAGTAATTGCACAGTTTTTATGATGAGAACATTATCTTGAGAAACAGTGGCAGCTCATCATTAAAACTTTTAGAAGCGTGGATATATTTTTTTTTTACAGATATTAACTATTTTTTTTTCAAAATATATTTACTATACACTACGTTTGAGCAACTCGCAATTATAGTAGAAGTTCTGATTAACGACCGTTATACGTATGCAATTATGAAGACGAAGAAATTCTTATTTAAGAACATTAGTTTTATTATTAATAGAATTATAGATACCTACTTGTTTTGTATTAAATTAATTCACCAAAATAAGTTTGCCGGGCAGACAGATACATACACAGGGAAAAAAGTGACGTGTATTACATAGGTATAACGAAAACAATATTTTCTTAATATAAATATATACTCTTAATCGAACTATATTATTTCCGTCAAACAATAATATATATTTACTTGGATCAAGAGTGTATTCTTATAAAAGAAATACAATGAAACCTCGTTAGAATGTTTTCGAAGGGACTGAGAAAAAATGTACTAACGAGAAAAACGTATCAACAAAATATTTTATTCTTCTTATGGAAGAATGCCGGGACCTAAAATAAAACGTACTATGGCGAGAGACGTACTAAAACTAAACGTACTAACAAGGTTCCACTGTATTGTTTTCGTTAAACCTATATAATACAAGGATTGTTTTGACCCAAGTCATTTTTTACTTTCTTATACCTACTAGATGTAATAATATGTATATGAAATATACAATACCTATATATATTGTTATACCGATTTTTTTCTAAATCCGGATTTTGATGGAATTATCCATTTTGACCTTCCCAGAATCCACTCTGATTATTTCCGTCATGATATGTGTGTGTCGGTCTATCGGTCTGTCAGTCTGTAGACGCTGTAGTTCAAATACGACAAATCGTTGAAGGGTAATTAATAATAATAATATAAATTTTTGCTTGGGAAGAAAACCTCCTATTTTTGAAAAAGATCTTTCAACCGGATACGGATGTTTACTGATATCGATTTTTTAATTTTAAGAATTACTTTGAAACACTGTGAATTAGATAAAAAGTAAAAAATTGTGGGTAATATGTATAATTTATGTTTAATTTTCGAAAAAAAATTTTTTGAACAGTGTACGTGTTTGCAGAGTGAATTAGAGAAAAATCGTCAAGTTAAAAACTGTTAACTGATTAATTTATTCTTTTTTTTATTAGTTTAAATTATTTTTCAATAAAATTAGAAACACGTACACTGTTCACTCTCAGTGTCAGTTTTCCATACCAAAACCAATAGGTTCTGTCCCTATCACTTATGTATATAATAAAAAGTAATTCATATTTTATTTATACAATAATACATTTTTATTATTGTGTGTGCAATGTGCAATGCCTATGGACAACGGAACTTGCCCAGCATTCTCTACTGTTGTTTAATACCGTACCGGGATGTGATTTAGAACTCCCGCTCTCGAATGAAAAAGTAGTAGTTGTACTGATGTAAATTAAAATTATGCAAATATTGTCCCTTGAATACAAAACACTGTGTCCGCTAAGTTGATGTGCGGACGAAAAAAATTATAAATATATTTCTTTAATTGTTTTATTATGCAATAATGACAGCTGTGCTGCAATAAATTTTACGATTTAATTAAAGATAAAGTTTTCTTTGCATTTCTCCATGCTCTAAAATTTAAATAAAAATATTTTAATGTCTGTAATTTTATTATCTGTATCTTAATTTCTTTTACTTTTACGTATACTTTAACGGTGCCAACATTAAATCTCTGTTAACAAAGTTGTTTTATAGAATAATAAAATATATTTACCTTTAACCAAGTGATGATACTACAACCATTGCAATCTGAAAAATAAAATATACAATTAAATATAATATAAAATATTTTTTGTACAAACGTTGTTTTTTAAAGGCTAAAATGATTATTAACCTAACCTATTCATGAAGGGCTTAAGTTACTTAGAGATTAAAAGTCAAAGTTGATAAACAGTAAAGCAATGAAATTTTCATCTAAATTTGACATAGTTTGTCATAAATGTTACAGAGGACAATATATAATTTTTTTTACATATCGCTCATTTACTGCAACAACGTCATAACTGTTTTTGAGTTGTTTATACAGAAAAAACCGTTCGTACATATACTTTATACAGCATGAACGACATATCTGAGCTTCTTTAACTAACTACGAGAGAGCATAAATATAATTGAAATTTATATAAAATTCAAAACTTTAAACTTGCCTCCTAAAAAACCACAATTTTGTTTGTTATTGCAGCAAATGAGCGATATGTATATTTTAATACGTTGTTTACTTCAGATTGAATAAAATATTATTTTTTATAGGTAAATTTATAGAAATAAAAACATTTTTAATTTAAAAGCGTATCCAAAAAAATGTCAAAAAAATTTTATTAGAATAAACAACGTAATTAAAATTATTCGAAGAATGTAATTAAAACAAATGACTACAAAACTAATTGATGTCTTTCAGAAAATGTCACCAATACATAATTAAATACCTAGGTAAAAAGTAAGGGGAAGTATCAGTTGTCAATCTCAAGTAAATTAATTAAATTAACATCTACTTTGTACTTCGCTTTTGGATTAATGAAGAAAACTTCACCCTCGGCATTGTTAATTGATTTTGACTAACAATTTCAAGTGTCATTTTAAAAGTACACAAAACCTTATATTATAAAATTACATAAAGTATATCTACACTTTTGTCACACATTTATAAAAATGAATTATTTCATTGATTTAATACAGTGTTTTTTAACCTTTTTTAGTCGCGTATAATTGTAAAAAAAATTTGCAGAATACCAAAATTAAATACGTTTATTTAAGGCGATATGCTCTTAAAAATAATAAGTTTTAAGTTAATTTTGGAAAAATTTGTTGTATGTACAGTCGCATGCAGAAGTGGTCGACCAGTTTTCATTCAAATTTGCTTATAACAAACTTATTGTTAGTAGGCTCTTCCCATTTGATTATTATAATATTTAAATGATTTCTTCATGTACCAAACAAAGACAGATATTTGTTAGATAAAGAAGTACTCTTCGTTTATAGTACTCATATATATTTGTGCGATTAAATTATTATGTAATCTATTGAAAATTGTATAAGTAAATTCTGTAAATATATTAAACTTGATATAAAATTAATTAATGAAATAGACATATATTTGTGTTTTTATTTAAATTGATGTAATTATATAAGCTACGCCCTAGAAAAAGAAAACCGATGATGTTTGTCTTATTATTTGCGAATCTCTTGTAAGAATTTTGATCTTTAGGGTGGCAGACGACTTCTGAAGCCTATAGTACCTAGAATTGATCATACATAAAGATAGTTGAGCAATCTATCTTCAAAGATATATAAGAAAAATTAGGAATAAAGGTTCAAAAATGCAGAAAGAAAATGAGGGTCCCTCAAATTATTTTAAATTAGTTTAGGAAATAATATTAGATTTTAACTAAAAACAGATATTAATTTTTCCTGTTTGTAATTTTACTGAATCTGATTAAGTACCACTTTTAATAATATGTAATATTATTATTACTTTAAAATACCGTAGATAAATAAAATAAGTTTTTAAAATAACTACAGGTTACATATTTTTAAACAAATAAATAAAACATTGATAAAGTTTTCAGGTATCATATTAAAAAAAAAGTTATAAAAAGCTTCTACAGAATAAAAATGTAAATTCATTATGTCATTTTAATTTTAAATGAAGCAAGTGAAACAAAAAACTAATTAATTAATGATCCATTAAAATTTACATATTTCAATTTGTATTAAAAGTTCTTTATACCTACTCTTATTTATTACTTACATTTTCATTTTAATCAACATTAAAACAATGAAAAGTAATATGTTTGTAAATTCACACTAACGTCATTTTTTGTTTTGTTTTATACATATATCTACTTTATGTATATTTACTTATAAGGTACTGCCACCAGTCTTAAACAATAACCCAGTGTTGAACATTTATAAATTAAAAATGAATTAGAAATATTTGTTGATATTTGATTACTGCCATTACTGGATATTAATCTATGTACATTAAACTGTCTGACAGCGTGATTTGATGATAATTGATCATTTTTTTTAAAAACAGTGGATAGATAATTATCACGGTTCGGCAAACTATCAAGAAAAGTGTATTTTCTTATGGAAATGATTAACATTGTTTTAAATTTTAATCATTATTGGAGAAAAAACATATACAAAATATATGGATATACATAATTTAAAAAACAAAATTTATTTACGGATTTCGGTTATTAAATTGATTTAATAAAGAGGTAGTTGTTTGATTTGTAGAATAAGTTCATGAGAATTATAAAAAAGTAGCCCATCAATCCCAAAAAACAATAAACTTTGCTCTTAAAGTATTTAAGACTGGTGCCAGTACCTTATTAAACCGAACAAAAAAAACTGCCACGGGTAACATAACATTCTTATACGCTCTACTGAGTGTGTAGTACGTGTTTCTAATTGTATTAAAAAAATAATTAAAAAATCTTTCTAGATAACAGATAGAAGATAAAACATAATAATTGACAAGAGTAAACATATATTTCCGATTATAAAATCGTTTTAATAATTTTAATTATAAAATATCGATTTTAATATTCTGGGGTCTTAGGATTTCAAACTGTGAAAGTCTCATAAAAATCGGTTAAGTAATTTTTGCGTCATGTCGGAATAAACAATAAAATTAAAATTAAATACATTACCTAAATAACGAGCGTTTTTAATGTAAAAAAGCCTACAGATTTTTATTTCATTATTTTTTAACAGAGAAATATTGTTTTTCATTTACCAGGGCCATAACTACTACCGGGGCAGCCGGGACTGCGCCCCGGGGCCCCCGAGCTTAGGGGGGCCCGAAAAAGGAAGGTATTTTTTACAAAATCGGATTTAAAAAGTTTTGAGTTAAACTCATTTTGATTCATCACGGAGAAAATTTTTCAAAAACAAAAACTCAAAAAAAAATTGTTTAATACATTTATAGAATTATCTTTAGTGCCATCGCATAGTACATAAAAAAATTACAAAAAGAATGTCCCTCTACCATTTGTTGCTCACAAGATATCAACGAGTCAATTTTTATTTTTAAATGTGTTTTTTAGCCGTTTTGATTTGGAACTTGTCACACTTACATATTTAAGGAATATCTTTCCCCAAAATTTTATAAAAATCGATTTTATTGGTCGTTGTAAATAGGTTCTGTAATAAAATTATAAGATTTTTAAAAATTTAGTTTTATAGGGAAATTCATAACATGAATTTTAAAATGATTTTTTTATTTTTGCAATCCGGCCAAAATAAGAAATATTTAAAACAAAATCGTACACAAAAAACCATAAAAATGATCGTTTTTTCAACAAGGTACAAAAAATTTGAAGGCATTCACATTTTTAATGAAAAAATTATTTTTTCGAAAATAGTCACATACCCACTTCAAAATTGTTCAAAAAAATTTTTATAAGGGGGGCCCTTGATCACCTGCTGCCCCGGGGCCCCCGAGCCTCTAGTTACGACCCTGTCATTTACTCTAAAAGAAATTTCTTTTGATCAAAATACATGTTAGATTTCAATCGAAATATCAGTATTCATTTGTCATCATCATTACAATAAACACTCATTTCGTTTTACAAATCATCCGATAACAAAGAAAAAAATTAAAATTTAAACAATAAATATAATGTGAATTCGTTTGATAAAATACATTCGAATGAGATACACTTCACTGCGATTCGTTTAAGTGTATTGGAGTAAATACATTACTATTATTGCAAGAGACGGATGTATTGTATTTTTATTTTTTCCAATTCAATGTTATAGAAATCAGATATTGTAAAAAAAAGTCGATTTTTATTTTTTTGATTTGTGAGACAATCAATTATATAGCTACAGCAATGTTTATTTCTATAAAAATATAAACCAGATTTTTAATTTAATTTTTATATACGTTTTATCAAAGTAATCATACATTAATATCGTAATATATAAACAAAAATTATCTTTTTATTGGTGAATAATAAATCGAAATATATGGTTCATTGAGAATTTTTATAAGCAGATTGATTTTCTTGTTTACTTAATAGAACTATTAGGTACTTAACAATATTTTATCATATTTTGATAAAATATAGGTATGTACGTTAAAATTTTCCATTAAAACTACTTAAAATGCAAACCTTATAGTAAGAATTGCAAATTCTTTCAATACAATTATTTTTTCAGTAAATCAGAATCCGCCCATATTTCGGGCACGATTTTTCGGAGTTTGGAAGCAATATAATATTTATTATACAATAATAATAGCATAATTAAACTGAATAACAATAAATTAGATTTTCTGAATTTAAAGTTTTTATTTCTTCTAAAATTTTCAAAATTTCAAGCTGAAAAATATAGATACAATTTACTAGAGATTACATCGAGGTTGATATAAGTAACATTATAAATTTTACAAAGCATAAACAAATTAAACACAAAATAAAAATATCAGAAAAGTAATATACTCTACTCGCATAGGTTAAAATATTTATGTATATGTAGTAATAATAGCATAATTAAACTGAATAACAATAAATTAGATTTTCTGAATTTAAAGTTTTTATTTCTTCTAAAATTTTCAAAATTTCAAGCTGAAAAATATAGATACAATTTACTAGAGATTACATCGAGGTTGATATAAGTAACATTATAAATTTTACAAAGCATAAACAAATTAAACACAAAATAAAAATATCAGAAAAGTAATATACTCTACTCGCATAGGTTAAAATATTTATGTATATGTAGTAATATGTACATCATAATACAAAAAACGTACATGTCAGACATTCTCTCTGTGAAGTGTACGACCAAATGACATCTCTTACATTCATGAAAAAAGAGAAGAAATGCATAACTAAGGGTACATCCTTTTCTAGCAACACGCTATTCAGTATTCTCAATACGAATTATCATTTTGATCAGTTCTAGAAATCATTTGTACGACATGTTTTTACGAGACAAACAAAAAGAACAGCGTGCATCTTGAAGCGCGTATTTTCAATACTACTGCAGAAAGTGAAATTGGTTTTGGAAATGAGAATTATTGAAATAATTTTTCCTTTGTATATTCTATTCAGAAGATAAAATCAATACGTGTAAAATATATAGCATGAATAGATCAATATAAAAGTATTTTGTATAAATTGAAATAGGTTACCTTATTAAATATTTGTTTTAATTTTTTTTACATCTATTCTCATAAATATTTGTAATCAAAATTTTATTTAAAAAACAAACACAGGAGATATATTTGATTTCTTAAATTGATTTTAAAAACGGTTAATTAAAGCTTCAGAAATTGTAGCGGCTACAACTAAGGCAGGCTTTGACATAGCTATCAAAACGAGAAGTAAGTAAACAAATAAATAATTTCAATGAAATATCTACATATATATTTTTTAGACGATTCTTTATGGCTAAAATGTTGACCTTTCTATTTTCAGTTAAAAATGAGCCCGCCAATAGTTCCTTTTTGGCCACCTCGTGCGCTCCGATAGATGTCGTTTCTTCCATCACCTACTTCGCACCCAACGAATATTCTATCAATTTTTCTTGTATAACGAATCGGTTTAATTAAGATATTATATTCTTTATATTAATATATAAATACGGCAATGTGGTAGTCACTATAGTTTTTGTGCGTATCACATAGAAAAAGTATTATTAATGGAAATACTTGCACCATTGTAGCTACGCCACTGGTTTTACACCAAAGAGATTAAACAACACGGTCTTTTTTTGACAAAATGACAACAAAACCTACATATTTTTATTTACAAATTATTCTAAAAACACCGTGTTTGTGTTTTGTCTTTTTGCTGTAATAGCACCACAATATATACGCGGTAATCGTACGTACTTAAATGAATTAAGTTATTTTATGTAAAAAATTAAAGGTATGAACTTATAAAGTTTTATAGAGAAAGTCGTAATATTTAAACCGATTAAAATTTCAAGCATCATTATAAATGTTGAACATATTTAAATAAGATATTTTCAAACTTTGTAAGAGTAATTTATCAAGCAAAACAATTAAAATCCTCTTAACTACGAGTATAAGTATTTATTTAATTAATTTTAAAATAATAATGCTTCAATAACTTTCGTCCAAGTTATTTGCAATCTGTCTTTTTTTTAATATATCATATAAAAAATATAATAATAATGAATTGTTTTAGCGTACTAACGCATAATATTTAGAAAATTGAATTCCTAACCTAACCTAACAAAACAGTAAAGATCCGATCAAGATCGGTTTAGTAGTTTTCGTGTCAAATTGGAACAAAAAAGCCAAATGCGTAAATAACTCGGTTTGTTTGTTACCTTTTCACGGGTAAACCGCTGAACCGATCTTGATAAAATTTAGCAGGGTGATAGTTTGCATCCTGAGGTTTGTATCTCGAAAAATTCCACGCGGACGAAGTCGCGGATAACAGCTATTTGAATAAATAAAAAATAAAATAATAAATCGAAATATAGTTTCAAAATACATATTTACCATCTGATATAATATATATTTGTGTATCTAGGGTGTAAAATGCATTTTTCGCACTCGTGCGAAAAATTATCAGTGTACACACAAGTATTTATAAAATTCATTAATCGTGAAAAAATGTATGTGTTACTATGAAAACAGTAAACACTTTTCTGCACGCCGGTCGTAAAAGTAACTTTGTCGCACGGCGAGCGCAAGAGTACTACTTTACACACTGAAATATCAATGAAAAAGCCTACTTTTTTTTACACGGTTGTAGAAAAACAATATTATCACCTTTTTAAACAATCGATATTTGGCACTTAAGAATCTTTAACATTATCACAAATTACACGATACTTTAACCACTTTAATTAAGACAATTAACTAATTGTAAGTTACTTTTTACGTACACATTCACAACAACACTATACATTGTAAGAAGAAGAAATCAGTGAAAGTGATATCGGCAATATGTTTTATAAAATAGCCCGTTATTGACTGAGCTCTTAAGTATTGGCAGACCGGATGTTGGAATGCTCTTGTGTTTCAGTTTCCTGTCACGTACCAGAGCATCTTTGTAAAAGAAAGGTGGTGGGAAGAGTCTGTGGAGCTGATTTCAATTTGAGGGCCTCAATTACATTGCTAACAAAGCGAAAGTATTTACGTTCTATATCGTATCTCAAACTGTCTTAATAAAAATTGCCTTATGGCTTACATTCTTATTAAATCAATACAAATAATATACTCGATTCGGTACAAAAAAATGTCAGTATAATATAGCTTTATTTTAAAAATTATTATTACAAATGTAATTATTTTCCTTAATAAATTTCAAAGATAATATGGTATGTATATTTTTTAAATAACATAAATTAGTAAAAGTAATCGCGCAAGCTTTCGATTCACAGAATCATCATCAGGCTATTATTAAAGATCTAACTACAATGGATATAAAAAGAAATGATAAAAATTGCTGTCTTAAAAATAACATCTAAACGACACGTTTAATTCAAAATTACCACAAATCAAATCAATATGAATGAACAATTGGAACATTTTTAAAACCGTGACAACACGTAATATATTTCTAAAAAAATCTTGTGTTTTAAATTTACTTTAGCTTAAATAAAATTATATATTGACGTTTAAACAATTAATTTGTTTTTATTTCATATATTAACGTCACTATATTATTATTTATTTTTTAAATAACTGTACTTTTTATCTGAATCTGGTTTCAGAGTAAAAAATTCTTGATAGTTGAAAAATCCCTAAGTATTTTAATAAATGACTTAAAAATATTTATGTCACAATTGTTTATTTTTTCACGGAGGTGACTTATTAAAAATTAAAATTTTGACATTCAACCTCTAATAACATGTAAGGGGAAGAGGGTTGGTTATTGATAAGTGTATTGCTGCTAAAGTTATAAACGTAAATTCGGGCAAAATAGTCTTCTATCAAAAGACAAATTACGCCATTCAACCCCTAATGGCAGGGGTAGACATGGGGTAGGTTTTCGATATGTTTATCTGCATAGCTGCTTAAGTTATAACGAAAAATTTGGGCAATATAGTCTTCAATAAAAATGAAATACAGTAAAAAAAAGATAAATATACTATGGGGGAATGGCAGAAACTTGTTTGTGTTGACAACATAAAAAAATCGTACAACGCGGGCAAAGCCGCGGGCAAGTATACCATATACGAATATTTATGAGATAAGGTAATTGATTGAAAATCATACACAGCGTACAAACAAGATTTATTAATATTCTAGACACAATGTCTACCATAAAACTAATCTAAGTGAAAGTTATTATTACAAAGAATAAATTTCTAACATATATTGAACCTTGTTATAAATATATTAATAAACTTGTTAGTATAACAAACAATCTTTGTATATTATTTATTTGTCACACATATCATTCTAGCTACAATGGATATAAAAAGAAATGATAAAAATTGCTGTCTTAAAAATAACATCTAAACGACACGTTTAATTCAAAATTACCACAAATCAAATCAATATGAATGAAAAAGTGGAACATTTTTAAAACCGTGACAACACGTAATATATTTCTAAAAAAAAATCTTGTGTTTTAAATTTATTTCAGCTTAAATAAAATTATATTGGGACGTTTTTCTGTCCTTTTTTTCATCACTTCATATTTGCACAAACCATGAAGTTGTTTTGACGTATGAATAAAATCAGCGATTTTCTTACTTATTCGATACTTTTATACGAGACTATCTATATTATATATATACTACCCAACAAATAAATTAAGATTAATTAGAAAGCCGTTTGTTTCCAGTTATGCGCGTGACAATTCAGGTGATAGACACGGAACGAAAAGTATTTGAAATACGAAATCAAAAGTAAGCTTTTTTCTATATTTTGAGTATGACGAGGAAATAATTATTATGGTGACCACATCAGTTTATTTATACTGTGTATGGAATAAAAATCAAATATATTGTTCGTATTTCTCAGAACAAGTCAACTCTAAACGAGTGTCTGCAATTCACTTGAATGTATAGCTCGAAGAAAACAGAAATGTATGAAATATATAATATATCTTCAACATTAAGACGCGAATTCAATTTAGCTATCAGTAGAACATTGAAGCCTTCGGGACTTCAGTCTATTCCCAAGGTATTCAATTTTATTTCTTGCCGTTTATTTATACAATACGATCTCCATCGGGATTCGTTTCCGAACCGGAAAACCAATGTGATAAAGATAGTATGTATCTCAATTTTTGTCCATTGATGCACAAAACTGAATACACATATTTAGACGTGTTTTCAATCATACTTGTAATGAAAATATAAGCTATTCAAGAGATATTTCTAAATAAAATAAATATATTGATGTTATTCCAATACACATATTTTTCGTTTCATTTATGAGTAGACCTATTTCAAGATAATACTGATACTGTCCGTGCATTCAACAATTGGTTTTTTATCATTTAATGTATTTAAGATAAAGTAGGTAAAAAATGGGTGACTGTGTCGGGATGCACAGTCGAGAAACTGACGTGAATACGTGCAGTAAGTGTTAAATAAAACTCAGACTAGTATTGTATAATATAGTTATTTCTTATGATTGTACGAACATAAAAACATTAAATTAATTTATTAAATTAATATTTACAAACAAAATTGTGGAAATACGAAATTTACTTTTTATTTTTTTATTCAATTAAATAAAAAAACTTTAGTAAAAAATTAAAAACTTTTGGTCTTAGAGTATATATTCTAATATACTGTTATTTTTTTAATTCAAATAATTATTATTTAGAATCGCAATCGTGGAAATACAAAATTTAATTTTTTGTTGTTGTCTTTTTATAATATTAAATTTATCACTCATTAAAACTATAATTTGAGACCAAAACCCGCATGGTAGCTGCTCTGAGTGTCGAGATACACTGATTATAAATTTTCACTAGCGCGCAAACTGATCTCAGCGCGTTACATCAAATATCTGGCGTAAAACATCAGACGTTATTCACGTCAAAATAAAATTTGATAGGTGTAGTTAATATTTTAAATGTAAGGCTTGTTATATACAATCAATAAAATAAAATAAAAGTTCAAAAGAAAAGAAATGTAGTTTATTTTCCTTTGTAACATCAAAAGAAAAATGTATTAATAATAAATATATTTATTCCCTTTACATTACAAAAAATACTCTTCTTGAATTTCGTTTGTGATAATCCTCTCATAATAATTTAATATGCATCACAAGCAATATTTTTGTTTTTTTATAATTACACTTCAATTAAATATTTTTTACTGTCGGTTTTTTTAACACCTAATTAGTGTTAATTTAACGCACGGTGATCAAAATTTGATATTTCTAAAAATTAAAAATATCACCACACGGGCCATTCCAATTAATGATAATAATGACTTTTTTTAATTTTGGCTTGAAGGTACAAAACAAATTGTATCTTTTTGGATATGTTTATAATTTTTTCAATTGGTATTTGTTGAAAGTGGTAAATAGTATTCACAAGTGCAAATCAAATTAACACAGTCGAATCAATTGTAAAACTATATGGTACGGGTCATTAGTACATGAGACTCGACCTACATTTGACAAATTTTTTAACGTTGTGAAATCAAAGAATCTTGAAAACTAGCGATATGATAACTCATATATTTTAAATTCTCATTGAAGGATTTTATAGAAATATTTTTTTTAAAGTCTCAATATCATATTTTACGACCTGTGACTTAATACATATTACAAAGGGATATCCGAAAGAATAGTATTGACGAAAATAACAATATTTTATTAATTCTGACATAAAAAAAAAAAAAAACAAAAAATGAATAAATATAAACAAAACGGATCTATAACGCATATATGCCAATACACGCTACCAAAAATTATAAGCACATCGAGCAAATCTAATAGAGACAAGGTAGTGAAAGCCACGAATAGAGTATTTCAAATACAGTTTCACTTCCGATCCTGACGCAAATGATTTATTTTTTACTCAGGAAAAATATGTATGAAGTAAAACTTCAAAAACCTTACTATCTATAAAATCTCCTATTCAACTATGTAAATGTTTATTTACGTATATACAATAATATACATATAATAACATGTCCTGACTGACTGATTCATCATCGCTGAGCCAAAACCCCTAGACCTAGAAACGTGAAATTTTAGGCATGTCTTCCTTTTATGATGTAAGCACCCACTAAAAAAGGGTGTGAAAGTTTGTATGGGAAAAATATTTTTTTGATCGGATATACTTGAAACTTAAAATAAATATACTTACTCTACAATACAAATAATGAAACACGTATTTTCGCTTTTACCAAAATTTAACCCCAAAGGAGGTGGAAATGTGTGTATGAGAAATATTTTTTGTTTTGTCACTCGAATGATGAATGAATGATGATGTAACAATAATCTACATGAACAATAGCATTTAAAAAATTCAACTCCTAGAGGGGGAGGGGATTTTTGATATATTTATCTACACAACTGTTTATGATATTAAGGTAAATTAAGACAAAATAATATTCAATTAAAATTAAAATTTCGACACTCAACCCCTAATGGCGGGGGTAGACACAGGGTGGGTTTTTGAATTTTTAACTTAAGATCAGTATAATATACAGTGCATTCATGATGAAAGGAACAAATTCGTTTAAAATTCAGGTAATTATTTTGTACAAAAACGCTTGGATACGTCGATTAGTATATTTAATTCTGGATTTTTGAGATAAGAAAATTGTATACAGGGTGTCTGAAGAAGAACATATACAGTCATCATTGTTTTTCTTTAATGGAACACCCTATATATTATGCCATTTTTGAACTATACGGTGTATTTTGAATACTTTTTGTACAACATACCATATCTCTAAAATCAGCAGTTTTCGGAATAATGACGTTTGAAAATTGACATTTTGAATTACACACAAGTAAAATAAAATGTTTAAATTGAACAAATACACCTTGAACTTTTTTTTAAAGCCAAAAAAACAACCTGGTATTGCAAAAAAAGAAATAAAAAGGAAAAAAAAAACAGAAAAAAAAGTTCAATGTTTTTTTTTGCCATACCAGGATGTTTTTGTTGGCTTTTAAAAAAAATTTCAAGGTGTATTTGTTCAATTTAAACCTTTTATTTGACTTGTGTGTATACAATTTTCTTTTGTCAAAAAACCCGCAACTAAAAATACTAATCGACGTATCCGAGCGTTTTTGCACAAAATAATTACCTGAATTTTAAACTAATTTGTTCCTTTGATCATGAACGCACTGTATATGATTTGTGCTGACAACATAAAAAATTATATACGCGGGTGAAGCCGCAGACAGGTCCGCTAGTAAAATATAAATCTGAACTGTTTGTGAAGTGAATTCTACCCAACAAAGACGATAAAATTAATTTATAAAAACTAAATCCATCCACATATCACACACATCGACTTAAAAGTATTAAGAACAAAAAGATTATATATCTTATCTCACGAGTGACCGGATATGAAACCACCCGACGGAAACTGTAGACAGTGAATGATAGATGGCGCGACGGACGCTCGTTCGTGACGCAACTTGATCAGTCTCAGGACGTGCTGTCCATACCACGTAGTACCTATACTAGCTCGCGGGTGTTTATGAAACTATACTCCGCAGTTATTTGTTTATGAAAGCCACATAATTAACTACATGGATTATACATACATCCTTTTGAAACCAAAGTAGGTACATTGATAAAAAAAAATTACCAGAAAGCTTAAGAAAAATTTTACCAAAAGTAAAGTTTATCTGGATAACTTATGACCTGAATCTATCGTTTATTGTTAATTATGTTTTTTTAATAATGATTCTAAAGCCTAAAATAAACAACAATAAAATATAAACTAGTTTTTTTAAGAAACAAAAAATATTTTTGTTAAAAAATTTCCTAAAGTTAATTTTTTAGAGTTTTTGTTAGGTACCTAAAAATATCAAAACAAAATTTACGTTTATTGGGATCTCTCATAGAAAATAATTTAGTAAAATAATGGTAATAGATGTGTATTATTTACAATTTATAAAGTGTTATCCAGTTTCATTATTGAAACTAGCTTATCTTTAGTAGGGGCCACAAATACCCTACGATACAAGTTACGTTTATACAATTTACGATACCAGTTAAGGGTTAAATAATGTTAATATTTTAGACTGTAGAATGAACCAATCCCTTTTTTCACCGCTAGAACTCTAAACTATACGATATGTAAATTTCTTAAATTTAACATCATAAATAATTTAAAAGGGTTTAAAAGTTACGTTTTGTATGAGACTATACTAGTGTTCACTGTAAAATAAACAGAAGAATTAAGTATTGATATAAACTTTACACATTATCACTGTACTCTACTTTCTGTGCCCAAGAAGGAACCACAATTCATTATTACATATGTATAAATGTATACAGTATACAAAGTATACTGTATACATACATTAGGTATATTGCAATTAAAAATAATTTGCATGATGTTATTTTCTAATGTGGAATAGGAAATTGTAATTGACTAATTCGTCGGGAAATTAAAATGTGTATTTTAATAGTAAAAAGAAGATCAGTCTGTAACTAAACAGTGGTTCTTAACCGGTGTTCCGCGACTATGTTACAAGTTACAAGTGCACCGCGAAATAAGAAAAACAATTCAGAAGCAGTGTTATAGAGCCCTATTTTCATCCCTACCACTTACAATTCATTTGAGGAGTTGTATTTAATATTATTTCAGTCATTTCACAGAACAATAAGTGATTAGATCATTATTAGAAGAAAATATTGTACATTATGTACTTCCCTTTTCTAGTACGATTGGATTCGAAATCCAGTCAATACCTATGTCGAATTTGTACAAATTTTCGTTTCAGAAAGAAGAACAGTTAGTTTGTCGATGGATCGTATTGAAATTTTCTGAACTGGCGTTAAATAATTTTGGATTTTTGTGCAAGCCGAGTATCCCAATTCCCAATTCTTTCCATAAAGCAGGTAATTTTGCTAGTTTTCAACATCCTATTTGAGTGAACTGAGCTTTTCAACATTTACGAACGTTCAAAGTAAAAAAAAACGTGAAATTCATGGGAATATTGATATAGAAATTATCGCATATTAGGCCTGACATTTCTATGTAAAATCTGCAAAAGCCGATAAAGTCAAACATCATATTAAAATAACATGTTTTTTACGAATTATGTTGATTAGGCTTTAATGAATGTATATTTTTTATATTTGACTGGAAATGAATATGTTAGCTGTAGTTTTTAATAAAAATATATGTTCTGCATATTTTTATTATTTGTTTAAAGACCTTAATGATTCAGTAAGATAGTGCTCCACAATTTTTATTACAAACAAAAGTGTTCCGTGACTTCGAAAAGGTTAAGAACCACTGAACTAATACCATTATTGTATAATATTGTAGCTAATAAAAAACATTGAAACACAATTTATTTTTAACAAAAAAGTACTTTCCCGTTTTCATATAAGTAATATTACAATTTCCTCAGCAAGGTGAAACATATACCATATATGAGATGTGAATTTTCGACTGGCGTTGGTTAGATGAATGTTTCTGAATATAAATCATACTATTCTATGCAATCTGGCGACACACATACATATACAGAAGGTGTGAACGCGCACGGAAAAAATATAATGTTTATCATATCAAAAGCATGCGTCAAAATATGTATCCGAGATTTTTCTATAACTTCGAGATTTATACGCCCATGTATTATATCTAAGTATTATTCTACCTTATTCAGAAACTTTTTTAAATTTTATCTCTCGTCTTCTGCAACATTCAGTTTTTTAAGTTAATATATATCAAATGTGTGCACGTATATTACGTGCACTTATTTATTTATGCTTTTCACTTATTTTCTATAGAATATTTTTGGTATTTTTACAAAGCCTTCTGTCTGAATATTTTATTTAAATATGTACAGTGAAATGCAGAAATGGTCGTCCAGTTTTCATTCACAAACATAGTAGGCCCTTCCTATTTGATTATTATAATATTTAATTAAAACATTTCTCCATGTACCAAACAAAGACAGATATTTTGAAACTCATTTACTAGATAAATAAGTAGGTACTCTTCGTTTATAGTACTCATATATATTAATTATATATTTTTCCGATTTCGGTATGGAATACTAAATATATTATAAAGTATAGTCGCCGACTATTTATTCTCGAATTTAAATTTTTGTTTAATAAAACGGATACATAAACTCAAAAACTTTTACATCGTCATTCACCATTAGAATTATCGAAATATATATTGAGATTTTATGTTAACAACAATGTATATAGCATATCTAATATAACTGTAATCAAAATATATTTGATCATATATTAAACATACTAGTATGTTTAATATATGATTTGATGAATAAATTAACTTTTTTTTACCTACGTCGATTTCTGCATTTTTCAAATTACTACGAAACAGTACAAAATAGAGAAAAATAGTCAAGTTAAAAATTGTAGGTAATATCAATATCTATAATTTATGTTCTATGCAATTTTTCGAAAAAACTAATTTTTGAAAAAAAAAATTATTATAATTCAAATGGTTCGTAACAGAGAAGAAATATCTCCCATGAGTGCCATGGGACTTTCTTATACGTATTACAAAGATTGAACAGTGTGTGTGTTTACCATAGGTACCACGGGACTTTCTTATACGTAATACTGAGACTGAACAGTGTAGGTGAGTCTTAATAGTTATATAAAACAATTCTTTCTGACTAAATCAAAAATGTTGGAAAAAAATTGTATAGAGAATAAATTATAGATAATAACATACTAAACATTTTTTATCTAAAACATTTTTTCTTATTTCAAAAATAATTCAAAAATTCCAAAATTGACAAAAGTAAATATCCGTTTTCAGTTATTACGTTCAAAAAAATTCATTTGATATATAATGTAGAGAATAATTTTATCTATAGTTTATGTCTCATTCATTTTATTCTATTTTATTAGCTTGTCAAGAATTTATTTGAGTTTGTGCTCATTGTCAGATAGACAAGAGGACGAATATACCTTATTATTTATACGAATTTATTTACTTCTAGGTATTTTAAAATACAGGTACTGAGAAGTAAAATTTATGATTGTATATAAAAACATCTTACTTTTATAATTTAATTAATAATATCTCCTTATAATGCTAACAAGCATCAAATCACAATATTCTTAGAAAGCAGAAAAACAGGTTTTACCTTTATAATTATAATTAATAATATATCTTTAAAATTATTAACAAGCATCAAATCACGATAGTGATTCCTAGAAAGCAGCTACAAAGGTGCGATTTTTTAAAAGTAAAATTAAGTAGAGGTTATTTTAGTGCTCTTGACAAAATGTCAGATTATAAATGAATATAATCTTTTGAAGTATTCTTTATTTAACCGTGACAGCTAAAAGCAGTTCATTGTTCGGGAATACATTATCTAAACTTTGTGTGTATTTATTGCAACATTTTCATTCATTAGTTTTTATTTTTAAATATAATTTGAATGCTGCCTAACTATAAGTTTTGTTATTCAAATTCACTATATTGTATTTTCACACCTTTTAAAAGAGCAATTTATTCTGAATTAAATGAATATATTATTATAAAAAAAAAACTAAATAAATTGTAAAGATCTATACACAAAAAGGCATAAACAAGATATTTAAGAAATACTTATATTTTTTTCGAATTTCTTTAAAATAACAAGACTTTTTAGATATTTTTTTAGAGATTCTTTAACCTTTGCTGCTTCTGGTTAAATTCCCTAGTTCTTGCCCTCAGGAAAAAAATTAATACTTACAATAATTAATAAAAATCCGTATCCGAAATCAAAATCCAGAAAATGGTTCCCTATCCGTATCTAAACCCAAAACAAAAACAAAATCTTTATCTGTATCCGTAATCAATTAGTTCATCCTTAATATATATAAAGCTCCACGTCTGTCTGTCCGTTAGTGCGCTTATAACTCGAGAACAACTTAATCGTTTTATGTGTTTTTTTTAATTCATCGATATGTTCTCCGACCAGGTTATGGGCCATTTTTTGTTACGTTAGGTAACATAAGGAATAAGCAGTGACGAAAATAGTAAATTAAGTCGAAAAAATGTTTGCCGCCAGCGCGCTCTTTTGCGATACGCAGCCTAAGCCGTTAAATATAAAACAAAATAATGTAATAAAGTGTAGAACTAATGGCGTGTTTACACCGAAAAAACAAAACAGCAACATCGTGTCTTTTTGACAAAAGTGCAATAAACCCTATGCATTTTTAAATACGACGTGTTTTCAAACACCGAGTTGCTGTTTTGTTTTCTTTGGTGTAAACACTGCATAAAGTTCTAAAATAAAGTCCGGATACCATATACGAGTATCTAACTTTTATATTTAAGCCACAATGACTGTTTTTATCTTACAAAAAAATGTTTTCGTCATAAGTACTTAATGTAAGTATAATTTGCCGTTTAAAGCATCCAATTTGGTTGTATAGTTTAGGAAATAACTTTAGATAAGTTATATATGGTAAAATATAAATAACGCGCGAACTAAATAAGTTCCGGTTATGAACGGGGCAAATGGAAAGATTCGGCCGGTATTTGTTTATTTTGTTATCAATTATTAACTTTTAAATTATTAGAATAATAACTAACCGTGTTTGTACTTAACCCAATCGTGCCCAGCGTTACATATATGTAACAGAGCGCTTTTGTTAAGATTTTGCGTTCGATGTAAGATTATTTGAATTCGAATAAGTTTGAAATCATACTTATTTTCGAGTATGACTGAATACATCAACAATGCAATTACCAACGTTCTGGAGTTTTAGTATACATATGTATGTAGATAGGTATGAATTGATGACAGAAAAATCAGCAATATCGGTAACAAAAAGAGTTAGTTCAACTACATTTTTCAAAAATCCTAAACAATTATAGTCCACGCGAGTGAAACCTTATATAAAATACGGATTGATTAATTAACTCGCCTAAATCGTTTGAATCTTTGAATCGTTCCAATATTAATCTGATTCATTTCACACAAGTATTACCTAATCTATATTTATATCTTATAATTTATTAAATATATAGTTGTCTACAAATCATACATCATTCGTAAATGACATCTTTAATATCCATCGTCAAAACCTAAAAACATCGTTTTTCGCTATATTGATTGATTATCACAATAATTTAATATAGTTTTTATTAACACACACATATTAATCATGCTACTCATTATAACTCAACAACCCTATCAAAATCTTATTGATACCAGCCATATAAATCTCCAAATGGACCAATCAGAACAGATAAAATATATAAATAAAAGAATGGGCGTGACTGTTTCGGAATGCACAGTCGAGGGATTAACGTAAATACGTGGAAGTGGGGTTAAATAAAACTCAGATCATGGATTAATATATATTTACAGAAACGTTTGAAGATTAAACAGAAACGTTTGAATTTTTGTAAAATAGACACAAAACGTTATCGTAAACTTATTCTAAATATGTAAATAAATAAATATAGATATAACTAATTTTTTTGTACGAACAAAAAAGAAATTATTAACTAATATTTACAAGCGAAATCGTGGAAATACGAAATTTAATTTTTTTATTTTTTTTTAATTCAATTTATTAATATTTACAAGCGCAATCGTGGACATACAAAATTTTACAGAACAGATAAAGTATGTAGGTATATGTATAAATAAATACTAGATTGAAGAACAAATAATGAATTCGATTTATAAGAAAGATCATGTGATGCGGTGTACTTCAAACATTGCTTTCGTTTTTAATAAATCTCGTTAAACAAAACACATTTAACATGCATACAATTCATAATCCTTGCTAAAGGAAAACAAAGACGAACAAAGATAAGCACATAATCTTGGATTCATATTTCTCCCGTATTGTTCTATATATAATGCACATATGTTGTATTTCCCACAATTCTGAAATGTTACTAATGTGGATATATATGTAACATATGAGACAATATCAATATGCTGTGAGTTATGATATAGAGACAGATTTCATACATTTTTTATAAAACAAAAATTTTATCAATATTTGAGTAAATTCTTTTACATACTACGAAAGTACTTACATACATGTAGGTTAATTCTAGGTGTGTACCGGAATTCCGGCCAGGCCGGAATTCAACTTTATTCCGGTTTCGGTACCGGCCGGAACTAGTAAATTCCGGAATTTTTAAATTTTATTACTGCTTTCTACTAAGAAATTCATAAATAATATACGTTATTTTTTTTAAATCAAACATAAATAGAATAATTATGATATAACAATATTTTGTTAGCAAAAATGTTAACGGAAACAATCATTTCATAACACAAATGCCGTTTTTTAAAATTTTGTGTAGCAAAAGTATGATTGTAATTATATCATTAATTGACTTTAAAAAATTAAATATTTTTTTTATAATAATATATTAACAAAAATGTATATTACGGACATTTATTAAATTATACAGAGAAAAATTTTTTCTAGAAAAAAATTCACAATGTCAACTTTTACATATACAGGGTGGGGCATTTAAAGTGTTTCAGATTATTATCTCAAAACCATGGCATATTTGAAAAAAATATTTAAATCAAAAAATATTTGGTTGTGTGGGGGTAATCCAATAGCAATATTTATTTATTATTTTAACGTCATTTTTTTTTAAATAGGAACATATAGTTTTTATTTCATAATCTTATTGTACGTGAAAATATCCGAATCTTTTACAAAAAACTTTTTTTTGAGTAACCTAAACCTTACGAGATATCTTGGATTACCCCCTCACAACCAAATATTTTTTGGTTGAAATATTTCTTTTCAAATATGCTGATATGCAGATAATAATCTATAACACTTTAAATGCCCCACCCTGTATGTATAAATACTAAAATTTGAAATATCAAATATTTATTGCCACAAAATTTACTTATACAATTTTCAATAGAATACATATATATATAATAATTTAACCGGACAAAAATATATCAGTACTATAAACGAAGAGTACTTCTTTATCTAGCAAATGAGTTTCAAAATATATGTCTTTGTTGGATACATGGAGAAATGACTTAAATATTTTAATAATCAAATGGGAAGAGCCTACTAACAATAAGTTTGTGATAAGCGAATTTGAATGAAAACTGGTCGGCCACTTCGCATGCGACTCTACCTTGCCCTGAGTAACAAACAAAGCTCATCAACTATAAAATCTGAGCACATAATTGCACAAGTTTAGTACACATTATTGTTTATATTTGAGGTACTTAACGTTCAAGTACTAGACATGTCTCATTGTGAGCTTTACGTGTACCTTCTCCTCGAGAAAGCACTTAACTCATTAACATAACTCCCTGCCGACGAAAGTAATAATTTTTAATGACTCTTCTGTAAATTTACACTCAACTGATTTTACCCCTCGTGTTTTTCAATCTCAGTGAAAGTGAAAGTTTGACGAATGCTTTTCTTTATGGTTGTTATTTTAACCGCAATCGCTTGTTGATTTCTTATTTATGTTATAAAATTTGTGAAGAGTGCAAATTATTTGGTGTTGGAATTTTTTGTTACACAAAGTATTTATGTTTTAATTCTATGGTCTTATAATATATTAAGGGCGGAAATCAAATTGAAGAGAGAATATAGTTTTTAAGAGTAATAAATATTCTATATAAAATGGTTATTTATCCAAAAATAAAAGAATAAAGAAATAACTAATTTATTGTATTAGTGAAACCCCGTTAAACGAGCTAATGTAGTTAATTTTTTTCATTATATTCACTGTAAATAATAACATTTGTTTGCCCAATAAACATAATACAGAATTGAAAATTCCATCCATGTTTTTATTATATGTTTGTAGTGGCGTAATAAAAAATTTTTTTGGGGGGTGCTGGGTGGTAAATACATATGAGTTAAATTTTTTGGAAGGTATTTTGAGCTGATATTTTCTTAAAACATACGTTGTTTTTTTTAGAACAACGAATATTTCGAGGGGGGTTTCATCCTCTTTCCCCGTTACTACGCCACACGGATAATAAACGAAATGCGGTATTCCGCGTTCTAGCTGCAAATATACAAAATAACTAAGGCAGCCAGATAGTGTGGCATGAAAAAACATATTTTTAGAACTATCCGCATATTATTATATTATATATATACATACATACATATATGTATCTGCTCTAATAATATACAAGTTAAGTTTCCTTGTTTAGGTTGATTATTTTTTGTTAGGCAATCGTGTATTATCCAAGAAGACGTCTGTATAATTTGCATTTAAACCGTTTCTTGTTTGCAAATTATCCCAATCGTACGTATTAGCAGTAACATACAATATATGTATTTATTACATTACATTAATTTGATGCTAATTTAAAATCATTATTTCCAGTTAAAGTTATAATTTTATATGATTTATATTATTGTCTTTGAAACAAGATTATTTTTAAAATTATATATGTGTCTTTAGTTAGACACACAATACCGGGATTGGGGTGAGAAGCAACCAGTGGCTGATGCCTAAGTTTTTAAATAATTTCGAAAATCTAAGACAAGGGTTGGCAACCTGTTTGTCTATACAAACACAAAAAGAAACAAGATTCAAATGTAAAATTTAATGTAAATAACCTTAGGTAGGTACTTTATAATCTCTCAACCTTAAGTACAGTGAGGGCGCATTAAAAATCCACCAGGGGCGCCGGGTTGCCGATCCCTGATCTATATTAACGACTTCAAAACGTAAATATCAAAATATAATATGATAAATAATAATAATAGTCACAATTAATTAATAACACATTACTTGTGAAAACACAATTTAACTCTAAGCAATTTCAAATGTTTGCAAAGTGCCGAAATTACTAATTGCGTTATTTAAATTATTTGTATACGCACTAATGTAAGTAAATTTATTGAAATATGTATATGTTTATGTACCCAGTCTTAAACCAATATTTATGTTCTCATTTACTGTGCTTTATATAACAATTTTGCAATCAATTAATATTAATTATGTTGTGTTTAGATTAATTATCGGTGTAACTATACCAAATTTTATTTTTAGAATAACTATCAGATTATAAACGAAGTTTAATTACTATACATATAGGAAATACCAATAAAAACAACAATATAGATAACTAGTCTTATTGTTAGTTAACTTAATTATATTCAATCTTATATTATACATAAATTGAAATAACTAGATTATTAAATTTTACTTAATTAAGTAAACATATTTGGTATTTATTATTGAAAATTAATATGTCAGTGTTTATTAAATCAAATTGTTGCGTCGCGGGTACATATTATATAATTTATTTTCCTCACATATAAGTAGTTAATTAATTATTGAAATGGTTTCCGTTTACGTCTGTAATAATGTGTGTGATAAACAACAGAAAACATAAAATAAACATTACTTTTTTGTTTATTAAGGATATAAAACGTCGAATAACCATCACTGAGTTACCACTAAATTGCGAAACATTAAGATATAGAAATAGCACTGGATCAGTGGTTGTCAAACTTTAGTCAAAATAATCTTCTATTTAATATAACACAATTTTTGTCAGCATTTGTTCTTGGCAAATAGTTAATATGGTAACGGAGACATACTAAAGTAATCATATTTTTTGAGTTTAGATATTACATCTAAAAAATCATATAAAAATAAAACTTATTTTTGAGAAATAAACACTGACCATAAAAATAAATATTCATTATATACTTGTAAAAAATATGTATCTTCAAAATCTTATGTTTTCTTTGACTTATGTTTGAAAGTCAAGGTGAATAAAAACATTTCTACACAGTCACATAAATGTTAATATTTCTGGAAGCACTGTAAAGAAACACATTATATTGATATATTACCATGAACAAGGGCAGATTATATATTATCTTATTATTATAAGTAACGTTTTCTTCAATCGATATGTTTTATATTTTGTGGTAAGAAATATCAACTATTTTCCATTAAGACTTACTTTTTATGAGATAGAGATGACAATGAATTTATTTATGAACTATAAAAATATTTAACACATTATATAGAGTGATTTTCCATGATTTATGAACACTTTGGGTGTTTTTAAGCTTTACTAAAATGTAGCTTTGACGCCTCAAAATATCAGAATAAAACAAATTTAAAATTTTAATTTATAGAGTAGGTATAATAAAATATAAAGTAGTTGGCATGGTAATGATCGAACATCACAGGATCTATAATTCTGAGCTTCAATTCTTATATGATTTTTACAACCTGCGTGGTTAAAATTACAAGTCACCCTAAACATTTAATCTATATTATATTAATACGTGAGCATCAAAAATTGTCGTACGTTTTTTTATATAGCATTTATTATAAAAGGAGGTGAATGAAACTTATATCATTTGAAAGGTACTGTGTCATAGATATATAAGATAGTGGCACCAGTCTTGGCAAGAACCCTAGTAAAGGCAAATTTTTAATTAAATGTACTGAATTAGAAATATGTGTTGATATTTGATTACTACCATTTCTGAATATTAATCTATATACATTTAACTGTCTTACAGCGTGATTTGATGGCAATCGGCCAATAGGTGTCAAAATGATGGACATTTAAACTAATTATTAGTATAATTTTATTCATTAATTATTATATTATCATAGCAAATTTGACGATTCTTTCTTTTATATCTTTTGTGTCATAGTACTTATCATTTTGTAATCATTAGCAAGTGTCTATCACTTCGTGCTCATTATTGGTTTTACTTTATCCATTACTGGAGATTTATATTTTGGTTTTCATTCATTATGCAAAATCGTAAATATCTCGACTGCTATGCGAAATAGGCGGTTGTTTTGCCTTCTAATACCCCACCCTTGTGGTATTTTTTCCGCTGAATCGAATAAAACTAATTACAACCCTTCACATGTGACAGGGGGTGAAATATTTATTACTAAAAAAATTTCCCCATACAAATTTTTCAACCTTTTTGCAATCCCTTAAGCCTATGTCCGTCCTCGGGATGCAAGCTATCTCACTACCAAATGATCGGTTCAGCGGTTTAGCCGTAAAAAGTTTACAAACAGACAGAGACAGACAGAGAGACATACGGAGAGACAGACAGACACACTTTCGCATTTATAATATAAGTATGTTATGGATAATACAAATGTATACTATATGTATTAATAAAAATCATCCTGTACCGTACATAATATATTTTATACTTTAAAAAGCAAAACAGGATCGTTTCATCACTTATTTTTTTTATTTTTCTGTTTATTCATACGACTACGACTAACATTTAGAACAGATAAATATAATTATGTCAAAATTTATCACGGTCAGAAAAAGTAAAGTTTTTTTATTGACTTGAATCGACATCGTTCCATATTGACGTTATTATTAAATCTGATATTTTATTTCAAAAGTAAGTTTTGTCTAAAACTTTTTTTTATAACTTTTGGGATTAAGTTTATTCAATTACATTTAAAAGCTATGTTGTAAAAACGGTCTTTGAAAAAACGCAAATCTCATAAAATATTTTTAGTATCAAGTTTTAATATGTTTGACGATAAAACGTGTATAAAACCCCTCGATATTTAAAACTAAAGACTAATAGTCTTTCCGTTTTTAATAATACCTACTTCACATTGTTTAGTTGTATTTATACCTTTATTCATCGATATATACAGGATGTATCATAATTATAGGACCAGGTTAATATTTCTGTAAATATTGATTATATCAAAAAAGTTCAAATAAGAAATATCTCTGGTTTTATAATGTAAAGAAGAACATGGCATCTTTTATTAAAACTTCGCTAACTTCGCTCGCTTTGCGCGCTCGGTAGGTAATTTTTTTTTATTAAGTAGAATGGTGTATTTTTTATTTCACATAATTTTAAATCATGTTGTTCTGGATAACTTTTGTAAAAAATAGTTTTTTCTTGGACCAATACTTAAGTAGGAATTATCAAAATATTACCAAATGCTTAAAATTGGTGAAAATCTTCTTATTAGTATTCTAATGCAATAAACAAAATATGAAATTTATTTAACGAGTTGTTTAGGAAATATGTATATTGATTTCAATTAAACCTGCCTCTATGGAAAACTGATATTAGTCCACATTTTTAGGCAAAACACATCGATAAAAAAATACTGATTTTCTATTTTTTGGGAGAGTATAGTATTTGATTAGTTGAATTTTTATGCAAAATATCATTAGTATTCACCAAACTGTTTCGGAGAAATTAAATAATACAACAAAATTTTAAATTTCCCGCTCCGCAAATATTTTTGCATATATTTGGCGCCCATTACAATTTTTGATCAGCACACTTTGAACTATCATTTTCCTAAATTGCAAAAAAATTCAACCAAAAGGCCCATTGCTCTTGTGCGGCGACCTTTCTTTTGTTCTATTACTTAAACGGCTTGTTTAGGACATGGGTTTATTAACAAAAATTCCCTGAAAATTTGTTGATATGTTTACGAGACATTCTGTATATATATTCTGTAATTTTACACAATACTATCTAATCTATATAGTACATTTCGCTTAAAGAACATTGTGAATTACTCAAAACATGGGTATCAACCAACGATTTACCGATATCAGTAATGTACCAACCTTTTTGGGATATCAATTCTGTATATTAGATACTTTACTATTATCAGTACTGGAAAGCAAAAATTGTACGCAATAACGAAAATATAAAAAATAATCCCTACGCTTTTTGTCAATAGACAATGTTTTATTGCAAAGCTTTTACGATTCGGGAAGATACAATACAACTTTATTACATTTTATTTAAACCGAAAGTTCCATTCGTTATTAATTTTAAACAATGTACTTTTTATCGAAATATGTAAATTCTCAAACCCAGAATAATAACAATATCTCATTAGTTGATGATTGAGTTATAAAATTTAAACAGTTTAAAAAATCTCGCTAAAAATTTAAATCATAATATATCAAATTGAAGACATTAAGTATTCTAACAATCATAGTATCTCTGTATATGTGTATAGTACAATGAAGAGGTTATATTCCTTAATTTTGTACTTTAAATTCCTGAATGAAGGACTAATTCAAAATGTAATTAAACACATAAAAGGATTCTCTAGCCCTTTGTTGCCACATTTAATGTTTATGTTTACAACTTGCTTTTCTCTAAATAAATGTTTTCTTTCTTTGTTGGAAGAAAACAGCTTCTCGGAAATCGGAACAGTCTGCATAAAAAAATGAAATTATTTTGTTTACATTTTACAATACATATTTATTATTTTTATTCTTTCAAGTTCTTTTTTCAAATATTTTTATATTAAAAAAGTTAAAATATTTGACAGTAAGCTTAATTTTTATATAATGCATATTTTATTATTTACCACTTAATATTTTTATAAAAAATACATAGGTATTACTTATTACTTTATTTGTTATTATTGCCTGTATTTTTCTTTGAATAATAAAAGCCTTCTTTAAGACACAAGAGATCGAAGATTTGGCGTACTTTAATTATATTTCATTCTATAGGTATTGCAAGGTTTTTACAATCAAATGATCCACCTTACTATAAATAAAGAAATAATAATAATGAATTCAAATTATTATTATTCAGAACATAATTGCCAATCATTTGGTTCTGCAGGTAAAGTCCTGAATTTTGTGAATAGGTATAATATTTGGTATCAATGAAAATATTATATAATATTATATTTATTTACTATTCAAACTTATATGTATACGCGAAAGTGTCTATCTGTCAGTCTGTCTGTTTGTTACCGTTTTACGGCTAAACCACTGAACCGATCGTGATGAAATTTGTCAATGAGATAGGTTGCATTATGAGGGAGGACATATTTGTACGCAATATAGGTTATACTTTTTGGTGTAGACATCTAGTGGGCAAATGCGAAACTAAAAACCTGTTTTATCGACTATAATAATAATAGAAATCTGTGTTACCACGCAGCTAGTATAAAATAAAATCTTGAAAAATAAATCTTTTGGGATGCCTACTCAATTTTGATAATTTTTATATGGGACCACCAACTAATCTAATGCAATCAACAAACCTACTTTAATTAATATCGGTAACAAGAATTCAGAAGACACACACACACACAGACATACACGGAACAAAAAGTGTTTCTCTTGACTTGAAACGTAAAGATCAAGTAAAATTTTGAAATCGATCACATAGCTTCCCGTATCCTCCGGATATTGGTGAAGAAACAAAAACTATTTTATAGTTTATTTAGCCTTATACTTCATAACATGTAATTAAATCCATTAAAAAATAACCCTCATAATATTATACAAAATTTAATATCCCGTCTATTAAAGATTAAATACAACGCAGAAACTAATTTTCTAGAAAAGTTTATCAACTACATTACTAGTAAGTCAAGTATATTCGTAGCGCAAGTTAAAAAAACGAACTCTATCTCAAGAAATCAAATATGAAAAATGATCTCCATCGTTGTATAATGTCAAGCAGTTCACATCGACAGGTCATTACCTTCGTACCCATTTCCGCGTTTCTATGATCTCATTCAAAGTTTCCCCTTCGTAGAACTTTTAACCCCGACGACGCAAATATTTTCATCACGTGGCTTCGTGTTGCCCTTTTTATATACCATAATACATTATTATTAAAAACGTGATTGTAACGTTGATGTATTTGTAACTTATTGCACTACAATGCGTTATATTTTATATTAGATGTACATATAATAAAATAACCGTTCTAGATAAATACGTTTATAATGTCAATATAATTAATAACACAAATACACAACCACACAAAAAAAGTGTACGATACCAAAAAAGCGACCTATATAGTATTGTAGTATTGGTCGAGCATAGTCGATATTAAAATTTTTGGAATTTTCAGCATACCAGTTTTTTTTAATTTGAGCTTGAATTTTGGGTTTAGCCAACTTGGAAAAATTCAACCTAAACCAAAAATTCAAGCTCAAATCAAAAAAACTGGTAAGCAGAAAATTACAAATATTTGGATTTCGACTATGCTCGACCAATACTACAATGCTATATAGGTTGCTTTTTTGGTATCACACACTTTTTTTGTGCAGCTGTGTTATCAAATTTATAATTGAACTTATCTTTCTAAGCTTTCTAAGAACTTGACTTTGTTTGAATAATGTTAAAGTTTTTATTATTTTGAGTTTATACGTTATTTTACTAGTAGTAATAATCCCATTTTGTCTGTCTTGCCTGTTAATTACGACACTAAAACTAGAGCTGGGCGCGGGCCGTGAATTTTTCGGGTCACGTTGGGTCACGGCCGTGACCCGACGTGACGTGAGCGATTTTCAAATATTGAATCGTGAGCGGGCGTGATCGTGAGTCAAATTAAAACAATCGGGCGTGACCGTGCGTGAGTACATTTTTCTCGTGCGTGAGTTCGTGAGTATATTTTGAAGATAATTTTTTTATAAACTTATTTGATCTTTTTTTAATATCTGAACTAATATATAATAATGTTTTAAAACGAAGTTTGACATTAAAAAATATAGTATGAAAAATAAATGTTATTTTAGGATGCACTTTCACATGGTCAGTATTGCCAACTATATCAGAACACCAAAAAAAGATTTAAAAATGCATTGTAGCTTTATTTTCTTATTCTTAAATCGGGTCATGCGCGTGACCCGTCGTGCGTGAGTAAAAAAATAGTATTCGTGAGCGTGCGTGATCGTGAATACTTTTTTTGTAACCGTGAGTGAGCGGGCGTGACTAAAATTTTTTCTCTCGTGAGCGTGCGTGATCGTGAGCAAAAATTACTCACGCGCCCAGCTCTAACTAAAACTACTCAACCGATTTTGATGAAACTTTCACAATTCAAGCTATATTATAACTGAAATATAATCCTGTATTGAGAAATGGATGTAATTTGATTAAAATGTATAAAAATTAAAAATCAATTTGTATTGAATAAGTAATGAGAAAAAAAATACAAATTGAAATATTTAAATGAAATATATTTCTAGAAGTGTATAAAAATTTAGAGAAATCTGTTTAATCACAGTATTTAAAACTATCAATTTAAAATTTTATTGTTATTGTTTCGAAAATATTGAACACACTTCGATTTAAAAAAAGGTAAGTAATCTCGAAATAAGAATAATTAATATGTATTAAAAAATAAAGTAAATAAATATAATAAAAATACAGTTAAATAATAAGAACTAAAATATTGTTAATTTATACAAAAAATTATAATTATGGTGTTAACAATTTATAATCCTTACTTTTAAAATTTGGAACAATTAATAAGAAAAATAAAAACTAATATTCAAACTAGGTCTTACCTATTAATTTTTCAATATTTTTTGCATCGTAAATAACGGAGAGATGCGACAAACAAATCTGAGAAGTTTGTTAAACGATCATTAAAGTCACAATTACTATGATTTAATACGATTATATTTAACAGAAACTTTGTTCATATATATTGTGCAGAGAATTCACAACTTCTGTTTTATGTCCACGTTTGCTTCCTTTCTTTACTTTACAAAAACCAGGTACTTTTGTTTCCACGTAAGTGTCCAACAATTGCTTACCAATAAAGATATGTATTGTTGAAAGCTTATTTACAACTTCAACAATACAAAATTTTATCTTATTTCATCTCAAGTATTTAAAATGCATTATTTTATAAAACTATGTTATTATGTGTTTATCCAGTAAAATTATAATTACAATTAAATGTCCACAATACCTATAATATATGTTTTTATTATAATGTATACTTAAGGTATCTGTGTGAGGTTAGCCCCTCAATTTTTTTATAATTAATAGATTTTCGATTAAACATAAAAAATTGTAAAATCTCACAAAAAATCGATTTTCTGCGGAGATGGAATTTATAAATAAATAAAAAACTAGTCTTCTTTTAAAATTTTCCAGCTACCAAAAAAAGTGATAATATGTAGGAAAAATATAACCTATCAAAGCCGCCAGTCAATCCATGATAGTTAATTGTTAAAAAATAGAAAATACTGAGATAAAAGTGGTTTTTTCAGAAAAATGTGAAAAATGTTATTGAAAATTCACGTTAAATTTAAAGTGCATTGATCATAGTCTAAATATTAATTGTCAACGCTGATGATTTTGCGGCTACCTTATTTTTTGGTCACAAAGAACAGATTAATGGCGTATTCCGTTAATATTTCAATCTTAACGGATACCTTAATGTATCATAATATATATAGTATATGATTTAAATTTATCCCAACTTTACTATTTTATTTCTGTGACAAAAAATTGTCACCAATTTATTCATTGCTACATAGGTAAAAAAATATTTATGCAAAGTAAATGCACAGTGCTTCCTCGTTCTAAATTCACCAAAGATAGTTAATTATTGAAAAATTTAAATAAAAACCGATAAAGTGTTTATATAAATTGACTGCCATTGTTTAACCATTTAATTTTTATATAATTTAAAAAAAATGTTAATTAAAAATTTTCCTTAAAAAGCGCCTGATTATTTTTTCGTATATTTTTAATTTTTTGACAATTTCAATCTAAATCTAAATTTACGCAAACGTCAAAATGGCATTTAATATGTCAAAGTAAATATCAATTAAAAAACAATTTACGATTTTTAAAATTTTTAAAACAAATTGAGATAAAACTTTGTAAGAGAATATTTTACAACAAATGTTGTAGACCTATATTATAGGAAATTGAATGTTCTACAAAAAAGATTCTATAAAATGTTCACGTAACATGTGTCATTCTTGAGATATCTTGAAATATATTTTGAGATGTCACTCCTTCCCCTTATACACAATTTTGATAATTTTGAAATGGGACTGTCCATTCCAACCGAATTTCTTTAATATCGATTCAGTGGTTCATGAGTTACGTGTGTGACAAAGATTCAGGGGACAGACAGACAGACACAGAACGGAAGTGTTTGTCTTAACATGAAACGGAAATATTAATTTAAAATTCTGAAATCGGAGAACAATTTTTTTGTCTCATTCTTCGATATTGCGAGGAAGCAATTAACTTAGGCTAAGAAATCTATGTTTAATATACAACGAAACATGGATTTATTGGCCCAAGTCAACGTTTCTACCAGTGTACTATAACAATAAGATATATTGTGTATATTGTGTAAAATACTATCATATAAAAGTATTCTGTTTATTTCACTTGCGATGCGAGAATAAACAAAAGATATCAATTAAATTAAAAACATTTCTTAGCTTTTAGAGAATCCATTATGTAAATGTTATATTCTCTTTTCCTTTGGAAATGCTTTAAAAATAGTTCCATAGAATAATATTTACCTGATACCAGTGGCGGCGGATTGATGTTAACAATTTTAATCTAAAACAATTAATTTTTGAACGTCTGTAAAACGTAAAAATCGTTGACGTACTGGAGTAAATTAATATTAACTTTATCACATATAAATAGTAGCCTTCGTTTCTGTATGTGTGTGTGTCATAAAACGCATGAAGTTGGGTGCAAAAGTGTTTTGTTTTTAGCTTATAATAATGAAAATGTAAAATTTGTAAAATATTAAAAATAATGGTAAGGTATAATATAATGTATAAATACGAAGGTCGCAGCCGAGACCCGAGAAAATTTTAATTTAGAATAATTTTTATATGAAATGTTAGTATATATGATATACGTTTATGATTAAAATTTAAAAAATTATAAATTTGGGGATGGGGCGCAAAGCGAACTATATCCGTTACAGAAATATTCAAAACTATGAACACTTATTATTTAAAATTGTTAAAAAGTATGATAAATAATACTATCGCTGTCAGTCTCGTCTCGATAAAAATGTATGCTGGTTTCACGCGAATTCTATTTTTTACGTATAACTCAAATACATTCCAACATTCTTTAAATTTAAATATCATTAACGAACTGAGAATATTTCCTAAATTTTATATCGTCTAGGTCTCGTTTTGTAAAAATCTAATAAACTAATTGTAATGGTCGGTAACGTTTCTTGTTAACGTTTAAATGTAACTTTACATATTAACCTGGTGACCCGCTACTGCTTAATATCTATAAATACTTCAATGCCGAAGATCTCACTGATGTAATATTAATATGATTAAACGGTATATTTCTGTCAATATGTAATATGAATATAATACATCGATGGTGTTAAAAAATTTGCCTGAAGTAATGTTTTTTATACATTCTTTTATTAAAGATAATAAAATAAACAAAAGTTTTGATTGTTGATATAAATTAATTGAAAGTGTTTTTAGATAAAATTAATGCATATGTGTTTTATCACATGAACATTGTTTTGATATTATCCGATTAATTATATAAAAGTTTTTGCTAAAATAAATAAATCTATTTATGTAGACATTGTGAAATAGATTGTTTCTCCAAAACTACTGGACCAATTTTGGTTATTATTTCAAGGGTCTTATAGATTTTAGGAAAAACATAGGTTATGTATGACATAATATAACCAGATGGCTGAACAGTAACAAAAATGTACATAGAAAAAAGAGATCTAAGCCGTGCGCATAACTCAACAATTAGATATATTAATATTAATTAATTATATACGTCTACAAAAATGTGCGCGATTGCATAATATAGGTATTATATCTATATTTAATTAATTAATTATAATTTAGTAATTATTTTGCTCCAACCAATAAAGATGTATTGAACGATGTGTATGTATAAGCAGTAAAGACACATCTGAAAAATTTCGTTTATGTCGCTCATAAAATTATGTATGGTTAGGTGAGGTAATATTCGACATCCACACATACAACTCAACTAGTATGATAAATATAACAGTTAAAAAAGGATTCTTCATATTTTGTTTTAATTTTGATTCCTGAGTAGTTGATTAATGAAATACAAAACAATACAATGATATTTCATTTGTTTGCCAACTTTGTCTTTCATACTCAACTTTACATAAGCTTGTTTATTATGTCGAGCTAGTCGCTTTTAATTCTGAACTTTAGTACATAGTTTAATTATTAATTAAAAGCTACTTTTTCATGTTTAAAGTTTTTTACATGTACTGTTTAATGAACATGTTTTCGTACACTTTTAATATACCTACATAGTTCTGACAAATATTTTTATTTATTTTTATAATTCTTTCCATTTCCAGATACATGTACATATAACGAGTGTACATTGCACACTCTTTATATGAAATACGTGAATTCTACTGTTATGTATGTAGGTTATAACCTACACAGACATTTAGAAGATCATAGATAACCAGTTAAAATCCCTACTGGGTACATAAATTTAAATTATATAGTTTCTATATATGTATTTCACATTGTGGCAAATAAAATAAAATATGAATACAGAAGTACTATCTGTGTTCCACATATAGAACTCATATTATATGAATTATAAAAAGTATGAAAAGTTGTTAGCTTTTTGTAGAAGTTGCATGTGAACATGTCTATTTCGTTGAAAGTAATAATATTTTATAATCATTTCTAGATATTTTTTTTTTAGCACTAATTACTTATGAGTTTTTCTTTTTAGTATTATTTTATGAAATAAAAAATATTTTCTATAGATTGTATAAATACGATATAGTATAAGTCAACTAGGTAAAGTTTGATACACAAAGAAAATAAAGAAATATAAAATAAGACATTAAATATGCAATTTTAATTTATTAATATTTTGGTGTAATTTTTTTATTCATATCTAAAATTATTTAAAAGCAGTATCTTCAAATTTACGGCAGGTTTTTATGGATTTTAATAATCTGCTATATAAATTGTCTTGGTATTTTTTTTTAATTATTTTTTCTTCTTTTTAGAATAATTTTACTCAATTTTTTTCTTCAAAAAGATACAGGTATATCCATTTAAAATACTAAAAAAATAAAAATTCTAAAACTATATAACAAAAAATATTTAGATACATACATTATACATTGACGTTTCCCTAATTGTTTATTTTCAAAAAGTATGAAGAGGTTAATAATACCAAATTTTTAGAAATAAAAAAACATTTCTTGAAATATTTATGTATTTATCGATTTTTACACATTAGCATTTTTAAAACTGGTACGTTTATTGTATATAAAACGAACGATAAAACTTATTTTAAGAAATAAATATATATACATACATATACATTCGTTGGAGGTTTTATAAATACAGGTTCAGATTTTGTACATATTTTATTTTATTTTGAATGTATTTATGACAATACAATTTTTGTTAATTTTCAAACATAAAAAAATCATTTGATCGATTCTTATCTGGTAGGTATATAATATACATTATATTATGTTTAATGTAAATTATAAAATTATTATTATTTGAGCTTTCTAATTCGAACGAAGCGAACAAGCTGAGCGTGCCGAACAATATTCGACGAACGCGTCGAACAAAAGAACGTTATCTTTATTTTTATTTGTTATTTAAAACTGAATTAGAGTGTGGCAATAGCTATTTTTTTAATATTATATAAATTGATATAATAATACATAAATAATACGTCCTTATTATTTATTAATTACTAACTGTTACTCGCGATTTAGAAAAAGATTAGGTAATACATATTTCTGTTATGATAGTCGATAAAACAGGTCGCGCGTACATTTTTTATCTAACATATTTTTCGGGATACAAGTAACCTATGTCCTTCCCAAAGAGGCAAGCTATCTCCCTGCCAAATTTAATCAAAATCGGTTCAGTGGGTTAGCCGTGAAAAACAGAGTTACTTTCGTATTTATAATATTAGTATGGATAAATGTAAATATTTAATAAAAGTCAGTCGAATATTGTACTTTTTATTTAATCTTAAATATCAAAATTAAAAATAATTTAATAACACCTAAGAACTCAGAGAATAAAATAAATCTTATTACAACACTTTCTACGATATGAGATAAGGGTGGCATCCCTCAGCAATTGATGGCAAACCCCTATCATTTCTTGATCGTAGATTTTCTTTGTGGACATTTTCTCTACCGCACTTATGATTAAACGTGTCCAATCACAACTGTTTGATCTTTCGACAGCGAATTTGTAAAAGGAAAAAAGATGGTGGATTTCGAGTTGAACAGAGATGCACTGATAAAGACAACGAATCATAATATACAAAAAATGTGGGTTTGTTTACTTATGGGATTCCTCTGGAATTTTTTTAAGTTATTTATTTTGGAGACGAATTTTAAAAGCTACTTTTATTTTTGTGAAGTTCTGTATGGTCTTTAAATATACTGAAAAATCATATATTTTTTGTATGTACATGTTAATAGTATGCTAAGTTTTAAAATATATTAAAAAATATTATAATTTTGGGAAATTGGCAATCTAATATCAATGGTTCTTTATCGCGTTTCGTGTATTAAATATTTTTTTACGGTGAAAAGCGACATTCCGTAATTTGTTTAAATTTTAGATTATTTCATAAAATGTAATTTGATAAAAATCGAAAGACTCTTGTAAATAAAACAAATAAATAAATAAATAATACATAAAAATGACCTTATTTCAATCATTTTTTTTATAATTATTTTGACTCTTTATAGTCCAGGCTATCTAGACTAAAAGTACCTAAAATAGAAATTTTTAGGTACAATTTTGCTACTTATAGGATTTGTTAAAAATGTGGTTTGGAATAATACCATAACATTGCTCTGATTTTGGTTTCCGCGTCAGGGGTAAACCATGGTTCAATTGCAAAATACTTTTTTTTCTGATTTTTGTTAAATAGCGGTCTAAATAAGTATTATACAAAAAAAAGTTTCAAATAAAAGTTATTCGCTATAAAATTTACTACAACCTACATTTTGAAGAAAAAAAATAAAAAAAATAATTTGCTTATCCGCTACGTTGATTAAAATAGCTGAAAACACACCATTTTAAGCTGTAATAACTAATAAAGTTTAACGTTTTTTAAGTTGATACCCCTGGAAAATAAACATTTTGTAGTACCTACAGAACATTCACTGAAAATAAGGACCTGATATCTTCATTTGTTTTTGTTTTATTAAATTGTTAATAATGAAATCTTGCTCGTCTTTGATTAAAACTTTTATTTTTGTAAAACTGTTTGTATGTGTCCACCAAGACATATAATCGATTGTCACCGAAAAAATTAAAAATTTTCATTTCCTGTCTCCTAAAACATCAAAATTTAATCCTGGTGATGAAAGCAAAACAAAAATTGATTTTTAAATTATATATGAGGGAAAATACTTTTTCATCCATTAAAAAATGAGAGTAAGTACTTGGAATCCTGATTGATTTTCATTGATATTTACGAAAATTGTGTGTACCATGTTTGTTGAATAAAAAGAATGACAATAAAAGTCAGTAATCTCTGATACAACAAAAAATATTTCACTTAATCGCCTTATTAAAACACCCCTGCATCTGAACACATTGACGGTCTTTCAATAAATAAATCATATATTGCTCTATATACACTCACGAAAAAAATTAAAGGACCACCTAAATTTTTCGAAAAAATAACTCATTTTCAAAGTAGTGCTGATATTTTTCAGGGGTATTTTTATGTTACTAAAATTATTTTTGTGACCAAACTACGGTTTAATAAAAAATAAAAAAATAGATTTTTTTTGCAATTTTGAAAGTTACCCCCGGGGATCTTTATTTTTTTCCAAAATTTCAAAGTAACCATTTTGTAGGAAATTTTTCAGTTTTAAAACGCTTTTTTCAAATTTGTTTTATAATTTTTTGGTGTCGCGATATTCGAGTTTGAATTAAAAAAGTACTAAAAAGTTTTAAACGACAATAAAAATTATTTAAAAACGTTAAGTCGTAGAGAATATATTCGAATATACTGTTATTTTTTTAATTCAATTAATTAATATTAACGATCGCAATTGTGGAAATACAAAATTTAATTTTGTGTTGTTTTTTATAATATTAAATTTATCACTCAATAAAACTGGTTAAATGTTTTTTACTTGTACCTCGTAGATCTAATTGAGATCTATAATTTGAGACCAAAACCCACGTGGTAGCTGCTCTGAGTGTCAAGATATACTGATTTTAAATTTACGCTAGCGCGCAAAACTGATATTTGCGCATTACATCAAATTTCTGAAATGCCCACCCAGTATCTGATCTAAAACTCTAGACGTAATTCACGTCAAAACGTGACTGTGTGTATGTATGTATCTAGCGTACAGATACAAAACTAAAAGCCTGTTTTACCAACTATCATAACAGAAATCTGTATTATCTACATAACCTAACTTCATAATGTTTTTATAGCATGGTGCGCGCGCATCGATTCATATAACGATTTTCTTTGAATTACTAAAATATAAATTAGCGCCTGAAGAAGTATAACTTCAGAAACTAATAATGATAGTTAATATTTTGTTTAATACTTTTCTACTATACCTACAAGTTTTTTTTATTTATATTTTGCCCAGCATAAAATGAAAGCTTTTATTGATAACAACTGCTTTTTTCAATACTTTGTGAGTAAGAACATTAATTTCTAGATTAATTGTATTAAAAAATTAATTAACAAGAAGCATAAATAAAATCAACAATCAAAAAAAAATTCCTTATTTTCACTTAAAAAAACATGATATATTAATAACGATAAGAGGTCGTATATAATCAGGATAAAGGTATACATTAAACAAAGAGAACCATACTTCAGAGAAAGGATAATCGTTTGCATATTGATGGCATAGTAAAAAAGGTTGAGAGATCATAGCGCAGTGTACCTTCTACACAGATACAATCTGATCCTGGTTGCGATGTAATAACAAACATCTGCACACACGGTATGTGTATACACGTACATATGCGCCGATTGTAACAGGTAAATTAGAAATCATATTTTTATTTAAATTTTATATTTTAACTTTAAAGTAGTGTCGCCGGAACCAACAGATTTTCTTCTAAAAAATAAAATATAATATTTTAATAGTTATTGTGAATTATTTTATGCAGGGATGCACGCAGATACGAAACTTTCTTCAGTCTCGTCTCAGTTTTTAAAGTAGATTGACTTAAGTCCGAAAAAAACTTTACCGATAAGAGATGGTAAAATTCGGTATGTTTCAAAATTTCTTTACTTATTATATTAGATTAACAAAAAATATTTTATTTAAAAAAATCATGCAATCCCAAAACATTTCTCAATCTCGGTAACAATTATGAGATGATACTGAAACGAGATGGCTCAAAAGGCAAGATCGAGCCGAAACTGACAGTTGTAAAATTCAAGACCGACCTCGGGTTGCATAAAGCAAAATTAATCACGATTAGTTAATCAGTTGTTTTAAAACCATTATTACGTTAATTCTAAAAAACAATCACAGTAATGATAAACTTTAAAAGATAAAAAATGATCATATTTAGTGAATTGTTCATTTACAAATCTAAAATAAATTTAGAATTAACATTAATCATGGTTTGAAAACAACTGATTAACTAATCGTTGTTATGTTTACGTTGTTATATGTTTACGTTGTTTATGTTATTTTGCTTTATGCAACCCAGGGCGAGACATGAAGAGATGACACTTAGTAACTCTAGTTTCATCTCATATGCAACCCTATAGTCTGTTTCATTTAAGATTGCAGTGGTGGGCGGGGATTAGACGGTACGATTTACACAAGCATTATTGTTAGCCCATAGAATAAAGATAGTAATATTTTAATATGTATATGAAAACTTTTAATGAAATTTGTAAGAAATAAAACTTAGGGTCGAGCGGGGTAAATATGAAACACCAAAAAAATGGGGTAAAAGTGAAACAAGTTTGCAACTAAAAAACTAATTTGTTTATAGGAAAATTATAAAAACTGACATCGTCATTAAAAGTTTGTTAAAGCGACCTGAAAATATGAATCGCCTAATAAGTGATGTGTCACCTCTACAGATTTCCCTGTTAGTCGATGTTAAAACGTGTGAATTAAATTTTAATTCTTTGCACATATCTTTCTGTATAGCTCAGATATCAATTAAAGTTACAATTTCACATTTATATGCCACAAAGAAGATAAATCAAAGTTGCCTTTGTAGCATTTCTTTTAATTTTTCGAGAAATATTTTCCATTAGAGGCCTGTTTCACTTTTTCCCTTACCTGTTTCACTTTTTTCCAAATTAGAGGTTAAAAATGAAACACATTTTTTTCATTTTTCAAGTCCGTGTTGTATCGTACAGTTCAAATGACGTAAGTATTTAAAACGGTTATTCATAAGCGCATCTAGTAGAAAAAATTAAAGTAAGAATTTGTATCGTTAACAGTAAAAAAACATGAAATATTTGTATTTTGTTTCACTTTTACTCCAGTTGACCCCACCTTTGTATTATGAATATTAGTTTTCTAATATCCTAATATCGATAATATAATACACATTTTTAGAATAACTAATCTGACAATTTGAATTTAATTGCATTTGTTTTCAAGTCAACATGAATTAGTAGATATTATATTGCGTCAGTGAAAATTGTGTTATTGTGAATCTGCCTAACTACCAATCAGGAGCGCGTATTATGCTTCCTATGTTAACTACCGATGAAATCTTAAATTAATCAGACTATAGTTACTTTTGATATTTATGAAAATATTACTCAAAAAGTCTCAGATTTAACGCAATCTCTGGTATCATACTAAAATTTCTCTGAAACTGATAAAAACTATTTATTTATATTAGGTTATTATAATATTTTTAACAACTATGGTGAGTTAATTGTTTATTGTTTTTTATTTTTATAGAATTTTAAAATAAAAAAAAATAATTAAATTAATTGCTTTATATCTTTATGAGCTACTAATAATAATTAAAATACCCCCAAAGTTTAACAAATTTCACGTCACTACTGAAATCATGAAATCAGAAGCCACCACTGGAGGGGATTAAATATCACATACATAGGGACCAGTTATAGAAAGTGAATAGATGGATAATTATTGAATGAAGAAAGTTCAAGTTTTTACTTAATCTGATTTAAGATCTTCTTTGAAATTGCATACTTCAAAGTAGAAATGATAGAGCAGCACGTAAAATAAGATTCTCTGCAATCCTACATCAAAACTTAACTTTTTATGCACGTTATAAATGGGATTATAAATTATTATATCAAGCATATCGAACATCGCTTTTTATCTATTTTTCAATGTCTATATCAGAAATTGATCCTTGATTTTTTATAACGATGCATGCCTAGAAAAATATATAGGCAGTATTAATCGTCTAATGACATTCACAACATATGTTCTGTCAGATTTTTTATTGATTGAATGAAATTCTACTTTTTGACATGTTTTACTCCAGCTACTGGGTGAGCATTTCAGAAACTTGATGTAACGCGCTGATATCGGTTTGCGCGCTAGCGTAAATTTATAATCAGTATATCTCGACACTCAGAGCAGCTACCACGCAGGTTATGGTCTCAATTACAAGTAAAAATCAAAACATTTAACTAGTTCTAATGGTTGGTAAATCTAATATTATTTAATTGTTTTTATGTTCATACAAATCATAAGAAATAACTATAATATACAATATTAGTTATATATTTCATTATTTAGACTAACAATTTTTTTTGCAACATTACAAAACATTACATAACAAAGATGTATCAATCAATTTACATGATTTTTATTTAACCCCACTTCTACGTATTCGCGTCAATCCCTTGACTGTGCATCCAGACACAGTTACACCCATTTTTCCTAAGGGTATAAGAAAATTCATTTAATATAATTAATTCACTTTCATAATAACAGATAAAAGATTAATATCTGTCGAACATGTTAACTGACAAAATATAATTAGATTTTATAAAATTGTAGAGACGTTATATACAACAAAAACTATTAGTGTTAGAAAACGTACAAAAACATTTATTAAAAGTATCCCCTGTGTAACCAATTAATTTCCCCCTTGTACACTTTCCTATCTCCACTTATGTGTACATGAGCAGATATTGCCAACACGCTGATATTTTATCTGAAAGCCAAGTAACAAGCTCAATAACAACTTTGCGCTATTGTTCATTTTCATTATGTCACTTTAAGATGACCACTTTGTTTACTTATTGTAAGAACTCGGCCACATTGAAAACTGTCTGTTTACTTTGTTATATTGTGAGACGGTATTTCTTAACTTTTGAACCCCACAACATTTTGTTTGTTAGATACAATGTAATAAATGTATTTTGATATGTTAACAGTTTTACTTGCGATAGAGTAAAATTATGTATAGACTAGAGTCAAACTAGACGCAAGACGCAGTTTTATTATTATTATTAACTAGTGCATTGGACTCAGTGGGCGCGTGAGTAATTTATGCTCACGATCACGCACGCTCAGGGATTCTATTTTTTTACTCACGCCCGATCACGCACGGTGGATCACGCTTGTGACACGATTTAATGTATTTGTTGTGAACTAAATTTTGAAATGATGAAAATTAATGTTTTTTTACGTGCAATATATTGCGTATATTTTATATTTATATTAATTCTTCAAAACTGCATTCTAGTATAAGTAATAACAAACAAAACAATAAGAAAATAAAGCTATAATGCATTTTTAAATCTTTTTTGGTGTTCTGGTACAGTTGGCAATATAGTCGCGTCAACGAAGCATTTTGGCTCGAAGTCCTCAAGAACAGCTCCGATTTTGATGATTATTTTTTTTTAGTTTTGTTATTTTATATTATTTAAAATCAGAAACCTTTTGGAGCGGGGACCCCCGGGAAATACACACAAAAAAATAAAAACAAAAAACTTGACAGCCGCTTATGTTTAAATCATCGATGTAGCGAAAACGATGTGAGCTAGAGCAAAACTGAATAGGACCCATTTGATAGAGAATGAAATTTCCTATAAAAAATAATAAAATTCATATCTCAAAAGTTAATAGTTTTTGAGTGATGGTCGTCGATAATCTCATGACTAAAATGTAATTTTTGAAAAATGTCGCTTTATTCCCGATCTGCTGTAAAAAGGAATATTGCTATTTAACGATTAATAAAAAAATTCAAAAAATTCACTGTTTAACTAGATACTATAGGAAAGTTATTTATGGGTTCAAAAACGGTTTCCACTTTGAATTGTAACTATAAGGATCTACATCAAGAGATTTTGTTGTTGTAATTTTTTGGTATTACGTATTTTAGAAACTATCCAACGTAGAATAAAAAAATATAATGCATTTTATAGGTGATTTTATTCTCTGTAAATTGAATCTCTTGATATGCAGTTGTAAGTATAACCGTTTACCCACAATGTTTAATTAAACACAAAATAATGAATTTTACAATATGAAAAGAAAGATTGCCATGGATTGATTATTTCAACAAGTATATTAACAAATATTTTTACAGTTTTTCACTTATATCTTTCAAAGTATTTGTTAGATTACAAATTTTGTTACATCATTGATTTCATATTTTAAAATGGCACAATTAAAATAATTATGGATATCAATTTTTTATATGTGCTAGCAATGTTAACCAATGTTAAAATCTCCAAATCCTCCTTTTGAGAGTTAAGTATTACCGGCGTACCCCCGGGCGTATCCTTAAAAGCAGGCTACGAGGGGGGAGGGGTAATTTTTTAAATAATGCATTCCAAATTGCAATTTTCTCTCAAAAGACATACATAGGGATTTTAAGATTGGTTAACACTGCTAGCACATATAAAAAATTGAAACCCATAGTTATTTAAATTGTGCCATTTTAAAATATGAAATCAATGATGTAAAAAAATTTGTAATCTAACAAATACTTTGAATGATATAAGTGAAAAACTGTAAAAATATTTGTTAATATACTTGTTGAAATAATCAATCCATGGCAATCTTTCTTTTCATGTTGTAAAATTCATTATTTTGTGTTTATTTAAACATTGTGGGCAAACGGTTATACTTACAACTGCATATCAAGAGATTCAATTTACAGAGAATAAAATCACCTATAAAATGCATTATATTTTTTTATTCTACGTTGGATAGTTTCTAAAATACGTAATACCAAAAAATTACAACAACAAAATCTCTTGATGTAGATCCTTATAGTTACAATTCAAAGTGGAAACCGTTTTTGAACCCATAAATAACTTTCCTATAGTATCTAGTTAAACAGTGAATTTTTTGAATTTTTTTATTAATCGTTAAATAGCAATATTCCTTTTTACAGCTGATCGGGAATAAAGCGACATTTTTCAAAAATTACATTTTAGTCATGAGATTTTCGACGACCATCACTCAAAAACTATTAACTTTTGAGATATGAATTTTATTATTTTTTATAGGAAATTTCATTCTCTATCAAATGGGTCCTATTCAGTTTTGCTCTAGCTCACATCGTTTTCGCTACATCGATGATTTAAACATAAGCGGCTGTCAAGTTTTTTGTTTTTATTTTTTTTTGTGTATTTCCCGGGGGTCCCCGCTCCAAAAGGTTTCTGATTTTAAATAATATAAAATAACAAAACTAAAAAAAAAAATCATCAAAATCGGAGCTGTTCTTGAGGACTTAGAGATATTGCCTGTTTTATGTATTCATTGACGCGACTAATACTAATCATGTAAATTCTAAAAATGACATTTATTTTTTATACTGTATTTTTTAATGTCAAAATTCGTTTTAAAACATTATTATATCCATTAGTTCATATATTAAAAAAAGATCAAATAAGTTTATAAAAAAAAATATCTTCGGACTCACGCACGAGAAAAATTTACTCACGTACGGTTATGCACGGTTGTTTTAATTTGACTCACGATTCAAGAATTGATAAAGATTTAAAAATCACCAAACCGATTTTGATGAAATTATGAACGTTCCGCACAATTTTTTTTAATATCCATCCATCTAAATTGTATTGTTGCTCTCGTTTGTTGAAATATATTTAAGAAGTTGCTACTTAAAAAGGCTTAATGCAACTTTGTGATCCCAGTATACTATTGTTCTTTAAATAATTTTTTTCTGGCAAATTATCATTGCATCTTTAATATTATATTATCTACCAGCGAATCGCCCGCTACTTCACTTGCGTTAATTTCGTTTATTTGACATTTCATTTATTTTATAAAATCTAATACATTTATGCTGTAAATCTGGAAAATTTTTCACCACTATAAGAGTTTAACTATTCCCTTCCCCCTCATTGGGAATTAAGTTTTGGAATATCTGAGAGTGCTTACGTAATGAAATAATGACATCTATATACTCGTAAATTCATGTTTCTAAATACAAGGGTATTAGCGATTTTTAAAAATCACGATACACCTGTATCTTTTTATTTTTAAAGAAGAGTATTTTGCTTGAATAAAACTTTTATACTTGAAGAGCTTATAACGATAAACATTTCAAACAGAAGTTTAACAGCCGTAGGGGTTGAATTTCGGAAAATTCTTCTTAGTGTGTGCTTCTTACATAAAAAAATAAAGACAATAAACCCCAGTCTAATATGCGTATAACAAAATAAAATACTACCGCCCGTGGGTTAAATAAAATATATGTAAATACATACTATATATTATTCTCTTTAGTATTGAATTTTGTCCATGAAATCTTTAGGATTTTTACTATACATAACTATTATTAGATAGTTTAATTATAAATATTATTATATTTCGAAATTGTAAAGAAGAACATCCTTCAATAACATAACAACATTAAATAAACATATTCCTGCTTTTAAATATGAATATTTACTGAAATTTATGATGCAACCTTTAATGAATTTAACTTAAAGGTCACTATCGATATTTCTTCATTACTTCTATTTGACATATTTATGAAATGATTATATTTATTACTAGTTGATACCCGTGGCTTCGCTCGCGTGGATTTTGAAACTAATTACAAACTTGCATACGTAACATGGGGAGAAATATTTAATTTTATAATATCTCGGCTCCTATGCAAGATGGGGGGTTGTTTTTCCCCCTTGCATTTTCAAAAATGTTATTTATATTGTAGATTATTTGTGGTTTCATTCGAGTGAATACAAACAAAAAAAATTATCATACAAATTTTTCCACCATCTTGCAACATTTTTGGGGTTAAATTTTGGGAAATGCTGAAATACGTGTTTCATTGTTTGTATTGTAAGGTATTTAGTTTAAGTTTCAAGTAAATCCGATCAAAAAATATTTTTCCTATACAAACTTATCCACCCCCTAAAGGGTTTAATTTTGGAAAATGCTGAAATAGGTGTTTCATTGTTTGTATTGAAGAGCATTTATATTAAGTTTCAAGGAAATCCTACCAAAAAATATTTTTTCCCATACAAACTTTTACCCCCTTAGGAGTTGATTATCAAAAAAATATTTCTTAGTGGGTGGTTACGCCATAAAAGGAAGACACCCTTAAAATTTCACGTTTCTAGGACCAGGGGTTTCGGCTGGGCGATGATGAATCAGTCAGTCAGGACATGTTATTATATGTATAATGTATACTAATGTAGATTAAACATTTTCATCTTTTATTTTATTTAACATTCATACATTTTTATAATTTGAAAAAACTGATTGAAAGAAATTCTTCTTTGGTGAGATATATTTTTATTTTTATTTATTTTTTTAATTCACATGACATAATTTGATTTCATAAAGCTTTATCCTAATATGTTCCAGAAATCACAAATTCAGAAATAATAGAAGGGAATTTTTACGGTAATGTATGTAATATTAATAAAAAAAATATTATTAAATAAATTATTTTTAATTGCTTCCCATTAAAGATGTTTTAAATCATAAATTTAGTTCTTCCTGTAATCGATCTTGTTGTTTTTATAGTAAAATATACATATGCTTCTGATACAGTACATTAATAGTTATTTATTTCGACATAGCAAATAAAAATATCTTAGCAAAATATTACTAACGTTTGAGTGTAAATTTATTAGCAAAATTGTTCTTTTTATATTTTCATATTAATTACATATATTTCTGAAAAAAAACGTAAGAGAAAATTGAAAAATCAAGAGTATATAGTTATTCTATTGATGTAACTAAACTAACAAATTATATAATTATATTATAAAAATATATTTTTAATTATATATAATTATTATTTTATAAAATTATATTAATAGTCCAGGCAACGTAGAATTTTTTACTGGTGTAAAATTAGGAAAAATGTATGAGGTGCCAAATTTAAACAGTGATTAGAACATGTCCAGATGTATATTTCCTGAAAACTCCCTAGCAAAATTTGCTCCGGAACACCCTCAACCAAGGGCCCAAAGTTTTGTTTTATAAGGATTTTGTAAACACTCTTTATCTAAGAAACGGAATGTTCAATCAACCCCGTCTTTCGCATTTTAAACAGATAATTAAATTATCTACAACCTTTTTTATTATTATTTTAACCAAAAATAACTGTATACCTTTCAAAATGGTGGTCAAACTAAAAATTTAACTTTAAAAATGTAAAATTTTGAGTTCGACAGCCTTTTTGATAGGTATAAAGTTATTTATGACCAAGAATGTATTATAATTGATTGTAGTACATTTAATTGTCTTTTTAAAAAAATAAAAATGGGGTAAATCGGACTTTTAATTCACTAGATATAGTCATTTTACGAAAGCATTGCAATATCTAAATACGTTACGGTAAATATGTTCATACATACTTGGATTCGAGTCTTGTGTTTGGCGATATGGTACACTGAAATTACTAATCTCATAAACTTCGGAAAGGTCTGAAAATGTTCTTCATAAAGTCTAGTATTAAGATTTATTTTAAATTAGTCCAATATTAGGTTTTGTTTGTATTTATTCTTCCAGTACGTAATAAAGGAATATGTTAAATGTATAAAGGTACATAAAAATTACATTTTTACATTACAATAAAATTTTGAAGTTTAGGATAATGTATGAGGCATAAAATTATTAGAGTTATTAGAAATTAACGAGATGTATATTTCTTGAAAACTCCCAAAAAAAGTAGGGCCCGGAACACCCTCAACCAAGGGCCTAAAGTTTTGTTTAACAAGGATTTTGTGAACACACTATATCTAATGAACGGAATGTTCGATCTACCCCATCATTCACATTTCAAACAGATAATAAAATTTTCTACAACCTTTTTTATTATTATTTTAACCAAAAATAATTGTATACCTTTCAAAATGGTGGTCAAACTAAAAATTCTAATTTTAAAAAGATTTTTTTTTAGTTAGGCAGCCATTTTGAATAACATAAAATCATTTTTGTTAAAACAGTCTTACTGTATATTGTTGCACATTTAATTATCTATCCAAAACATGAAATATGGTGTTATTCTGATTTTCAGATCATTAGTTATAGTAATTTTACGAAACCATTATAATATCTTACATACTTGTGTTTGTATCTTGTGTTTGACGATATGGTACACCGAAATTATTAACCACATAAACTTCGAAAAAATCTAAAAATGTTCTTCATAAGGTCTAGTATTAAGATTTATTTTAAATTAGCTCAATAATAGGTTTTGTTCGTATTTATTCTTCCAGTACGTAATATAGGAAGATGTTAAATGTATAGGTACATAAATATTGCTATTTTACATTACAATAAAATTTTGAATTTTAGAATAATGTATGAGGTACTAAATTTAGCCAGTGGTTAAAACATACCAAGATGTGTATTTCCTGAAAACTCCCTTGCAAAGTTTACCCCGGAAGACCCTCAACGAAGAGCCCAAAGTTTTTTATTTAAAAGGATTTTGTAAACATACTATATCTAATGAACGGAATATTCATCTACCCCTTCTTTCGAATTTCAAACAGATAATAAAATTGTCTACAACTTATTTTATTATTATTTTAATCGAACATAATTGTATACCTTACAAAATAACGGTCAAACAAAAAAAATTACTTTAAAAATAATGTGTTTTTGAGTTCGAGAGCATTTTTGATAGGTATACAGTTATTTATGAGCATAAATGTGTCATAATTAATTGTAGTGCATTAAATTGTCTCTCCGAAAAATTAAAAATGGTGTTAATCGAACTCTTAGTTCACTAGATATATTCTTTCTACGAAACCATTATTTTATCTTATATACTTGTGTCTATGTCTCATATTTGACAACATGGTACACTGAAATTATCAAACTCATAATTTTAGGAAATATCAGAAAATGTTCTTCATAGAGTCTAGTGTCAAGATTTATTTCAAATTAGTTGAATAATTTTAAATTTTTATGTACCTATAAATGTTGTATATTTATAATTTCCATTTGAAAGAATAAATGCAATCAAAACAATAAGATAAATTAATGGTTTCGTAGAAAGAATATATCTAGGGAACTAAGAACTCGATTAACCCCATTTTTAATATTTCGGAGAGACAATTTAATGCACTACAATCAATTATGACACATTTATGCTCATAAATAACTGTTTACCTATCAAAAATGCTCTCGAACTCAAAAAAACATTATTTTTAAAGTAATTTTTTTTGTTTGACCGTATTTTGTAAGGTATACAATTATGTTCGATTAAAATAATAATAAAATAAGTTGTAGACAATTTTATTATCTGTTTGAAATTCGAAAGACGGGGTAGATTGAACATTCAGTTCATTAGATATAGTATGTTTACAAAATCCTTTTAAATAAAAAACTTTGGGCTCTTCGTTGAGGGTCTTCCGGGGTAAACTTTGCAAGGGAGTTTTCAGGAAATACACATCTTGGTATGTTTTAACCACTGGCTAAATTTAGTACCTCATACATTATTCTAAAATTCAAAATTTTATTGTAATGTAAAATAGCAATATTTATGTACCTATACATTTAACATCTTCCTATATTACGTACTGGAAGAATAAATACGAACAAAACCTATTATTGAGCTAATTTAAAATAAATCTTAATACTAGACCTTATGAAGAACATTTTTAGATTTTTTCGAAGTTTATGTGGTTAATAATTTCGGTGTACCATATCGTCAAACACAAGATACAAACACAAGTATGTAAGATATTATAATGGTTTCGTAAAATTACTATAACTAATGATCTGAAAATCAGAATAACACCATATTTCATGTTTTGGATAGATAATTAAATGTGCAACAATATACAGTAAGACTGTTTTAACAAAAATGATTTTATGTTATTCAAAATGGCTGCCTAACTAAAAAAAAATCTTTTTAAAATTAGAATTTTTAGTTTGACCGCCATTTTGAAAGGTTTACAATTATTTTTGGTTAAAATAATAATAAAAAAAGGTTGTAGAAAATTTCATTATCTGTTTGAAATGTGAATAATGGGGTAGATCGAACATTCCGTTCATTAGATATAGTGTGTTTACAAAATCCTTGTTAAACAAAACTTTAGACCCTTGGTTGAGGGTGTTCCGGGCCCTACTTTTTTTGGGAGTTTTCAAGAAATATACATCTCGTTAATTTCTAATAACTCTAATAATTTTATGCCTCATACATTATCCTAAACTTCAAAATTTTATTGTAATGTAAAAATGTAATTTTTATGTACCTTTATACATTTAACATATTCCTTTATTACGTACTGGAAGAATAAATACAAACAAAACCTAATATTGGACTAATTTAAAATAAATCTTAATACTAGACTTTATGAAGAACATTTTCAGACCTTTCCGAAGTTTATGAGATTAGTAATTTCAGTGTACCATATCGCCAAACACAAGACTCGAATCCAAGTATGTATGAACATATTTACCGTAACGTATTTAGATATTGCAATGCTTTCGTAAAATGACTATATCTAGTGAATTAAAAGTCCGATTTACCCCATTTTTATTTTTTTAAAAAGACAATTAAATGTACTACAATCAATTATAATACATTCTTGGTCATAAATAACTTTATACCTATCAAAAAGGCTGTCGAACTCAAAATTTTACATTTTTAAAGTTAAATTTTTAGTTTGACCACCATTTTGAAAGGTATACAGTTATTTTTGGTTAAAATAATAATAAAAAAGGTTGTAGATAATTTAATTATCTGTTTAAAATGCGAAAGACGGGGTTGATTGAACATTCCGTTTCTTAGATAAAGAGTGTTTACAAAATCCTTATAAAACAAAACTTTGGGCCCTTGGTTGAGGGTGTTCCGGAGCAAATTTTGCTAGGGAGTTTTCAGGAAATATACATCTGGACATGTTCTAATCACTGTTTAAATTTGGCACCTCATACATTTTCCTTGTATTTTTTCCTTTATTTCCTGGGCTATAAATAATTAGGTTAAAGAAACGGTACCTACAATTTAGTGCAGCTGGTTGCGCGGGCATTTATCTACCTACTTTGTATTACATCAATTCATATTTGAAATTCTATTTACAAAATGTTGCACTATAAAAAATCCACTATTTAATAAGAAATAAATAAACATTCTTAATAGACACATATTTACTAAATGATCCATTAAAAAAAAACTCTCAAACGATACAAAAACATTTAAACTTTTCAAAAATAAATAAACGGTCGCTCCAACACAAACATTTTGCTCAGCCTGTATAAACACATTATGCATGTGCATATAAGAATTTGCATTTTATTATAAAACCGCTATACAGTATGCATACAAAAGTACGGCACGACTCATAACTTACACTACAATGCGTGTCGCGCTCACGGCTCGCTAACCTCATTGTCGACTGTAATTGAAGCAGCCATGTTATGTTTATTTTCAGTTATAATCAATGGCGGCACGTGCGCGAGGGCAAAAAAGTGAATTTGTCAAATACTTATATAAAAAATTTTGAAATAACTATTTTATAAATCGTAGTGAGAATGACTACGGAACTCTATCATGTGCGTGCCTAACACGCACTTGGCTGTTTTATTTAAATATACGATCAAGCTGCGATATATTTAAATTTTATTTTTGTAAATATGCACGATTATTATACGTAATATGATAATACATATATATATATTTTTTACTTAAAAATTTTAACCCTATTTGGAAGTTTGACTTATTTAAATAAAAAAGAAGTAATTAGAAATAAATATATATTCGTATGTTTACAAGAAAATAATAATCGTAAATGCCTAGGATCATTTTATAAAATTTTCCAAAAAATAACTCAAAAAATTATAAAAAACATACTGTGTTTAGTTGAATCATTTTATGTTGAATTAAAAAAAAAACAATCTTTTTAATTAAATACAATTACTACCTCTATATATTTCTATGATGTACCACCACTGATAGTGTGTTTTTTAATGAAATTTCGTTAATGAATTTGCGGTCATTTCTTTTCGTTGGACCTTTTTCACTCCTAATATTTTGATTAAGTGTTTTATTATGTTTATTAAAAATTAACTTTTATGAACTCATAGTATTTTAATTTATTTCCATGATAATTTTATATAAAATGAAACTTACGTTCCTACATATTAAGTTTTTATGTTGCGTTTTTAATTCAAGCGTCACATATAACTATATAACTAACCTGTTTAAAATGTATTATTTGGAAACATAAATATAAACGAACTGGTTAAAAATTATTATTATATAATTAGTAGGTATGAAAAAAAATTATTGAAAGAAAAATATTTTTTTAAATCTGTAATAAAATAAATAATTTAAGAAAAACAGAAGGGAAAAATTATTATAATTCAAGTCGTAGAAAATAATTTCTATAAAGTAAAAGATATTGAATAATTCAAGTCATCGTTTATGAATAATAAATTTTGTAAATATCAATTTTTCTATACAACTTGAGTTCCTATAGTAAGGTAAAACAAAATTATTTATTAAATTATACACAAGGACAAATAATTAATAATTAAATTGTTTTAATTGAGACTAAAGTGGAAGTTTTTTGTTAACATACATATTTGATTTATTATTCTATTATAATAGGTAAAATGATTAAAAAAACAAGCAATTTTAAAGAAACTTGTTTTACTTCGTTGTATTTTTTATAAAACAACAAAAGCTTTGTGTTCTTTGTGAGTAAAGCTACAGTCATTTTTGTGAAGTAGTAGCTAATCCATATATATTAAATTTTGAAGAAAAAAATTTTGTAAAGATATGTACATAAATTAATACCGAAATTTAGAAGTGAATACATTATAAAATAATGTTTTTCTTGTAGACATTCAAATTACTATACAATCGATATTTTTATTATTATTTTATATTATAATATGCATTTACATTAAAAAACTAACAATTTCGTTGCTTTTTTATTATACGAGCATAGTTGATATGCATAATAAATTTTAATTAAAAATTAATTTAAATTGGATAATGGAAACAAGTAAATAATAAATGTGACGATTTATTTTTTGTCAACAAGACAAATCTTTTGTTCTATTTTTTCGCTTATTTTGGCACTGAAGATGAATGAAAAAGAATTTGGCTACATTTCCCGGAAACTTTTGTCTGTATCAGCAATTTAATGAAATATATGAAAAATCAAAATAAACTTCATATGTCATATGTATTTATAAATTTATTATATATTCTGAATTTTCCTTATTTTCGTAATTTTTCTATAAACCAATATATTTTCTGCAGTTTCTATTCTATTTTATATGTGCATTATTAAAATAAACAATATTACAATAATAATGATAATTCTAGCAGTAAATAGTCAATCCCTCTACTATGCATCCCGAAACAGTCACATCCATTTTTTATATTCTTATAATCACAAATATATAATATTTAATTAATATGTTTATTTTACCTAAAGATATATCAAATACGAAACGTCCTAATTTTTCATTTGCCATTTTACACGTCCCAAAAATTACGAATATCATAAATCACAGTCTTTTAAATCAACATAATAACTCACAAACATGTATTGATGCATGTTTTAAAAACGTTGACTTTTTAGGTCAATGTGTCTTGTTATTTTTTAAAGAAACACTTAAAAGTAATTTTGTCTAATTTTATCACATCATTAGGTTCCTCACCTGCCAGTTCTATTTGCTGGTCTACTGCTGTGGATCTGTTATAAAAATAGTGACATTCAAAAATAGTGTAACTTTGACATCGCGCCGCCGACGAGAGAAGGTAAGCGATAGTTATTTGCTCTTTGCCGGCAATATTCGCCACATGCTCGGTAAAGTATTTGTAAGTGTGTGGTCAGATGTTCAGGTTCATATGTTTTGTTTTTATTTGTTTGTTTTGCTTTATAATTTTAGAATCAAGTACATAATAATGATTCATATTTTATAAAGACGAATTGACTATTTAATATAGTAATTAATGCACTACACTCTAAAATACATATGTAGGTATTTGATAAATACATTAGGATAGGTTGTATATTAAAACAAACAATTTTTTTTCTTCGATCTCATTACGAAATATGTTAGTTTATGGCATAAAATATATTCTTGCCGAAATATTACAGTGTAATTCAAATTTAAGAGGTGCCGCAAAAAAGGATCTCGTTTCTCATTTAAATAACATTGAAAAATTATTCTTTAGTACTTAAGTTGGTATTACTGATTCATGATAATACAATAGATATAAAAAAATGTAAGGACTTCGTTTTGTAGAGAATAAAATTATTTTCTAATAATACCAGGCTGGGTCATTCTTTTTCCGATAGCTCAGTAGTAGGGTTATATATTGCTATTTAATTGATGTTTATATAGGTACATATTTATATAGGTGTTTATATAGGTATTTATATACGGTTTACAATTAGATACGTGCATTTTAAATCAGCATATTAAATCGCATATTTGAAAAAAATGTTCAAACTAAAAAATGTTTGGTTATGAGGGGGTAACCGAATAGTAATATTTATTTGTTATTTTATTGTAGCCTTCAAGGATGTTTGAAGGTCAACATCATTTTCTTAAATAGGAACCTAAAGATTTATTTAATAATCTTATTCTACGTAAAAAACACGATCTTTCATTAAACATTTTTTTGAACAACCTAAGCTTTGCAAGTAATCAACAAAATAATTTGAACTTTTGAACTTCCAAGAACAAAAAAAGACATAAAAAAATTTTATTTTGATCCAATTGATGAGAATTATTTTAAAATAGTTTAAACCTTTTTCTATTTATTTTATTTAAGCAAAAACAAAAAACGAAATGTTAAAAAAATTCTAGAATAATTCTCCGAGTTTTATAAACCAAAATAAACATTTCTTGTATGTTGTATTTTATCTGTATAGTTGATGATTTCTGAGTAAAATATTCTTGAATCTTCAAAATCTCGAAAATATTGTGTTAGATATCTTTAAAGTTTAGGTTGTTCAAAAAAAGTTTTTTTTTAAATAATCGTGTTTTTTCACGTTTAATATGATTATTAAATAAAAAATATAGGTTCCTATTGAAGAAAATGATGTTAACCTTAAAATATCTTTCAAGGCCACGATAAAATAACAAATAAATATTACTATTCGATTAACCCCTCACGACGTGAAGTGCAAGTACGAAATACTTAAAGTAATATTTGCTATTTTCAAGTGTACTTGAAGACACTACTTTATGTACTTAACTTTGTTAAAATCAAGTATTAAATCCAAGTATTATGAAATAGTACTTGAAGTATTAAGTACTTCAAGCTATTCTTAAATGTCAAATAATTATAAGTACTATACTTATATTAAATTCAAATATTACGTTCAAAATGTACTTGAAGTATCAAGTACTTTTTACTATTTTAAATTTACTTAAAGTATTGACAGATCTGCCTATATCAGCAATATAATAACAATATTGCAGAAGAATCATTCAGAAAAGAATGTAATTTAATATTTTTTATACACAATAATTTATACAAAAAATCAACGCACTTATGAACATAGTAATACCACACCCTTTTAAATTTTATTTCATGAGAATGATTACCATAAAATATATTGTTATTACATCATGTAAAAGATAGATAGATATAAATATGAGTATATGAATACTTGAGAATGCATAAAAACTATACATATAACTTTTTTGATATTCATAAGAAAGTTTATAAAACTGTTGAAAATTTTGATTGCTAGTGTTTTCTCGTGTATGATTTCTCATAATACACCACCTCAAATTATATGAAGAATATACCTACTTGGAGAGTTTTATAACAGCCAATAAAACTACATAAAAAGTCAAGAAATTTTCAAGAATATACACATCGAGATCTATATCAGACTTCTAAAACTCGTATATTGAAAAATGATTTGAAAAATACAGGGAGTCCCGTAAACAAATCGACAAAGTTTCAGGAGTTGTCGAGGACATTAAAACAATCGCTTTTTGTTAATAAACCCATGTCCACAAATGAGCCGTTTTAGCAGTAGAGCAAAGGAAGGTTCCTTCACAAATGGAATCAATTTTGCATTTTGCTTGATAATGATAATTCAAAGTGTGATGATCAAAAGCTGTAATGGGCGCAGCCTAAGAAAATCCTTTATTTATGCTCAAGGGGGTACCCAAACATTCTCTGTTTATTTTTATGTTTATCTCCTAAAGCAGAGATTCTCAACCTGTGGGGCGCGCCTCCCAAGGGGGGCGTGATAAAGCGCGCGAGCATATCGAAAAAAAATATTATTAAAACATGTATTTAATTTACTGAACGAAAACCAATAAAATACACGTTTACATTTACACTGATATAATACTTACACTTATAAATAGGATTGTATCAGTACTGCATGTTTAATACAATACTGTATTTAATAATTAACTTATCAATATTAAATTAAAACAAGATTAATAATTATTAGTGACTCCCTTGGGCCTTTCTTGCAGAGCAAAGTTTTTCGAAAGACGGTTTAATAAAATTATTGAATGAGGAGGGTGGGGGATGAGAATTGTGATTGAAAATCGGATCGCAAATACCCAAAGGATGAGAAAAGCTGTCCTAAAGGATACATTTTTAGAAAATTTCGCTAAGAATGAGAAGTTTGTAGAAGTAACCACTATAAAGAATAGTTATTTGTGTATCTAGGGTGTAAAATGATAGTTTTTCGCACGAGTGTCTAGCGCCTCGACTAACAATCACACGAGTGCGAAAAACACATTTTACACCCGAGGTGCACACAATATTTTTTCTACAACCCTATTGATTATATAATATTAACAATAATATAATATAATAATTAATTTATATACTTTGTATTTTTCATGGTATTTTGCTATATTAATATTAAAATTCAACTCTAGTAAGCTTTGGATAAAAATTTTGACAGTTCTATTTTCATTCAAATGAGTTTCATAATTTGTTAATCTGCTATAATAGAAGATGGATAAGTTGTAATACTGAGAAAGAACATAAATGTGCACCACCAGAGATATCAGAAACTGCAAATTCTGTAATTTTAAATTTACTATCTGCAAAATCTAAATTGATATATGAAAATTACACATAATACCATAATTTGTGCCACGAAAAAAAACCTTAAGGTATTGTTTATATTTTATTTAATTTTATTAATAATTTTATTTATTATAATAAGTAATATAGTACTTAAATGTTAGTAATTTGTTTAATACTATAATACAATAGTATTAATTTATAAAATTCATTAATCGTAGAAAAATGTAAAAATGTATGTGTTACTATGGGAATACTTTTGCGCACGCCGTGCGTGAAAAAACTTTTTACGCACGGCGAGCGCAAAAGTACTACTTTACACATTGAAATGTCATTGAAAAAGCCTACTTTTTTACACGGTTGTAGAAAAATTATTTTTAGAAATTTTAGAAAAATTGTCAACTTAAAAAAAAAAATTTTTCTTTGTATTCCTCGACTAATTCGAAGCACTTTATTTATAGAAAATTTTTCTAAAAGTCGTTCTTTTAAGAGATAAAGAAATTTAAACATAAAATCTTATATTATACATAGAATGTTTGGGTACCCCCAAGAGCAGAAATAATGGATTTTTGTAGGTTGCGCCCTGTACAACTTTTGATAAGCACACTTTGAATTATCATTTCCACACAAAATTTCAATCAAAAGAGAGAGAGAGAGAGGGGTCCTTCCTTTTGCTCTACTGCTAAAACAGCTCGTTTGCGGATATTGGTTTATTAATAAAAAACTATTATTTTAATGTCCTCGACAACTCCTAAAAGCCAAATAAATAAAATCAAACAATTAACAAAAACAATAAAATAAAAAATTAAAATTAAATTAAAACAGAACATAAAACAGCTGTCTGAATGAACTAACAGTTCAATAGACAAAATTAAAAAAAAAAAAAAAAAACTCCTGAAAGTTTGTTAGTATGTTTACGGCACATTCTGTATAATATGTATAGTTACTATAAACAATACACAGACTGAGTTTTCTATAGCCAGTACTATAAATATTGATATACGCATATCAATTTTAAATATGTATATTCATATTCATTGGTTTTTAGATAACGTATTTGATTGACTCTTTATCGAATTGCTTCTTTCAATATTAAAGAATCCATTTCTCTTTATTGAAAAATATATATACGAGTATATCCTTACAAAGTTAGTTAAAGTTTGGCCTAAAATTCACTTCAAAAATAACGAGGGTATTAGTTGCTGCACTATACTTTTTATTGATAAGAAATTAATTTCTAATTAACTGCAAGTAAAAAAGTAAATGTGATATAAAAATTATATAATTTTCATTACGAATCTTATAGTGAACAGTAAAATTTAACAATCTCCATTTCACTGATTATTTCATTCCATTGCCTTCCCATATTTGCCACTAAGGAGTCAGTCGAATTGAGATTCTGCGTGAATGCCCTATTGTATTTGTATATTTGTATACTTTATATTACAAATGTATGTATAACATTATTAAATCTCGATATGAACTGACAAAAGCAAAAATACATTAGGAAGAGTTTAAAATTCAGTAAAATTTTTAAATAGGAGAGGTGCTAATAGTCTGTTTTTTGGTGGGGGGGGGGATAAATGTTAACTTACTGTCGTGAGGATTATTGACTGGTGTATTTTACCTAGGGGATAAGATTCCTGTTACGGAAAATAGGAATTATTAGTGCTAAACACAAGATTTAAATATAAATATATATTGTAGCTTACTAAAAAACTTTAATAAAAAACTACCGACCCGGTTACAAAAATGAATCTTTCATAGAATTTATAACAAGTTTTAATGGTAAACTCTATAATAACAACGATCGATTATTTTATAAATGCAATCTACATAGTTATAAACTTCTAACAATACGTGAAAAGTTTAATAGTTAAATGCCAGATCAGAAAGTTTCTCACTGGAATTCTATTGAACCGTGATTGTCCATGAGTCGATTATAATGTCAAAACCAATGACTGTTCACAAAATCTCGCGGAATTTGATTTAAAATGTTTGTAAACTATTACCCATCAAATATATGTGCATCATATTATATATATTTGTTAAGATTTTATTTCAAGTCAATTTTTTTAAATTAAATTTATATATCGAGTGTTCAAAATAAAACTCTATGAAAATAAAACTGCTTATAATAGAAAAACTTTTCAGACAAAAGTTACTCAGGGAGCAAATCATGACAATTTTTATCTATAGGTGTTTTTATGGTTTTAATGATAACCTATATTGTTGTTTTAAGGGTCTGATTCTACTTATAATAAAAAGGACAAGTGCGTGTTGGACACGCACTTGATAGGGTTCCGTAGTCATTCTCAGTACGATTTATAAAAGAGACTTATTTCAAAAACAATTATTTTTGTTGAAGTGTTCGTTATAATTTTCCTTGAAAGTACTAATTAAAAACTACATTTTATGTTATTATTATCATTAATATGTGGCTGAATACATTGTAGTAAATTAGTTTTTATTTAATTCAAATGCCTCCTATCGTTTTATGCGAGTAGGTACTTAAATAAATATAATTACAAATAAAAACAACGTTTTTTTTATTTTTTTCCCGGACCATTATTGGTGTTGAATTGTTACGCCACTTCAAAAAGGTAAAGAACCTCTATTTTAGAGTACTGTATTTACATAAATATTTTATTTAATACTAATAATATTTCAAATATAACCCAACAAAGATATTGTAGTTATCTCCACATACTATCCACGTACTTTAATTTCACAGAAACACGCACACACGCCTCTACGTTCGGCCGCTCCTTTGATCGGCGACTGTGTAAAAGCTTAATGTCTCCACATCCTCTCTTTCATTCATCCTTTACACGGGCCACACGTATTTATAGATTTTTTTTCAAAACTCATAACTGCCAACGCGTAATTATGTGTAAGTCGTTATTTTGTGTGGCAGATGCGAATTAAATTCACCTCCTATAGGTGTAATTACCATCAATTTTAGTTTATTGATTATATTATAGGATATATTTTAATTCAAACAATCACATCGTAATATTATTTTTCTTCTTCTGTCTACTTTTTGCATTTACAATATAAATTGTATAATAATTGCCTCTATACTGCCGTATTTATGTAAAAGGCAATTAATTTATTTTATTTTATTTTTAATCATAAAATTAATCATTAAGAATGTTACTTCAATAATAGAATATTATTTTTTATGTTTATCGAATACATCAAATGAGTTACCTTTCCTGAATATAAAAGCAATAAAATCATTTTTCAATATAAAAAAACAGTAACTTTAAAACTATACTGCTTTAATCTACTGGAAAATATACGTACAATATTCACAATCATTCCAAGTTTTTATTATTTCGAAAAGAAAGTTTTCAAAAATTATTTACTTCAAATAAATAATACAGTAAATTGTTTTTTTTTCATTGTAATTATTCTTCAATAACTTTATGTTGGTAACTATTTAAGATTTTGTAATTCGATAATCATTAGACAAATATTATTGTATTATTAACTTTATTTTTATTTTGAATTTTTATTCTGCATTAATGCGTTTTACCTCAGACAAAAAACTATTTAAATAAAACAGTAGAAAAATCAGTACTTCTTTTTTACAGAGTACAAAAGCAGTAAACCACATCTTACTGCTTTTAAATTTCCAGAAATAACAGATAGTAAGTCACTCAATTTAGGTATTTTGATGAATTGTAATCTAAAATTACACTTAAATGACTTAAAATGAAGTCATGTAACTTATCATTGGTCGCTAAATAAATTTTATGAAAAAAAAAAAATTATTAATTCAGTTTGAAAAAATCAAAAAAAAATCAAAAACTTCATACTTGAGTTTTAGCCAGTTTGACTCTACCGTCATTTTTTTAATATTTATATTTCTAGCCTTTTACCCAAAATATCTAATAAAATCTGTCCATTTTAGGACATTGTTTTGATCAGCATACCACAAGCTACAAATTACGCCCTTTTTCAGGTTGAAAAACGATAAAGATTAGGTGAAAAATTTACTTCCCCATGTTTTTTGGCAACAATTTCTCCAAGTAGCATAATTTTAATTTAAAAACTACAATTCTTCAAAAACTACGTCTTATTTTTCATATCTTGGTAGGTATTAATATATTTTAAATATTTAAATTCATAAATTGCAATTAGTAATAAATAAATTAATACCAAATGAGCCGTTAATGATTTTTATAACGACATTTACATTGCTACATGAAAGCCCTGAAGAATATTCAAATATTAATACTCTACGATTAATCCTGGTATAAATAGAGTGTCAATTTCTATATTGTCATCAAGTTAGTTTTGACTGTTCTACTGTATAAGTTATAGGAGCATCAACCGCTTAAAATGTTCAAACTATTCGTAAGTTATATTTTAATAGTTAGGTATATCTATTTATTTTGTCTCATTAATGAATCTTTTAATTTACTTTTTGTATTTTTGATACAGCGTCACACTTTTGTTGCACTTAACATTTCAACCAACTAAAGTGTAAATAGGCACACAATACAAAATATTAAAAAAGTAAACAACAACGAATATCTACAATCATAAATATTAATAAATTATCATAAATATTAATATTTCTGTTATTTAAAACGTAACTTTTAATTTGCTGCGTTTTTAAAATGTAATATTGTTATTTTTAATTTCTGGGTATAGATTTGGTGCCCCTCCATGTACTTATATTCGTTAGTATGAAACGTTTACTAATTATGAAATCATACAATACTAAATACTAATCAAACCAAACCTAAAATACGATTTTTCAGTAATATTTAATGAGACCAATACATTTGTTTGGTTCAATTATCTTAAAATAGCTTGTATTTGAAAACACAAAATTTTTATTTTCAAGTCCAAATTAAAATTAATAAAAATTAAAATTTTTAACTGTGTCAATCATAGAAAACCACGAAAAACAATAAAATAATTTGAAATGTTTTCTATTTCCAGGTAGCCATTTTCGCTCTCTTTGCCTTTGCTTACTTCGGCCAAACAGAAGCTAGCTCGGTTTACTACAAATACCCCATCAGAAATGAACTTTACAATCTGAAACCACTTTCCTATGGACTGTATCCAGACTCCAGTGCCTACAGCTACAGCTCCGTAGGTACCGCTGGAATTTACAAATATGGTTATCCAATATATTGATATGTTCAACATGTGTTTGATTGATTGATCATTATGACGACGTTTTTAATATTTAAATAAAGCATTGTAAGATAATAGTTTTTTTTTTAATTCTAATATTTTTTCAGAATTCAAAATGGCTAAACTTACATAATAAACAGACAAACCTACATGTAATTAATTTAAAAAAAAAATAAAAATAAAACAAAAATTTAATTTTTTTCTTGTAGAATTTATATTGAAAATATGCCAAACTACTGCATAACTTTGGGTGATTTTCAAATTTGAATGTTAATTTTTTTTTGTTAAGTAACAAATTTTATCCTCAACCCCTTATCTTCAACTCTTAGGATGTTTCAGATCAGAAAAATAATTTTTGAAATGGAATCAGAGATTCCAAAAAATTCCCGGAAAATAAATTTGGTATAAATTGCTAAAGAATTCGCAGTTGCCAGTTTTGTCACTTAAATTGAAAAAGTCGTGCCAGTCCAGTGGTTAATAAATATAAAATTATAGGTAATTAAATAAGTTTAAAAAAATTATTATAATAATAATAAATAATATATAAATGAAATGCACCTGTACTCTATCCTATTTGTTTAAATTAATTCTGGTCGTGACCCATATAATTTATTTACGAGTCATTGTTTGAAGAACACTCGTCTATAGTGTTCTAAAACAAATACCCTAAATAATTATTTTGAATGTTTGACTTATATGCATAAATACATTTTGGTATGTAACTATTTATATTGTTAAATCAACATTATCGTTAATTATACATTTATGGTAATCCGGAATTATTTAATCTTATCTTTTATCTAATATTCAGGGCGGATTTTTAATACCTGAGATTAATTTATCTTTAAAATTCAAATAAAACTTTAAAATTAATTTTATATTGACATAGTTACATACACTCCAAAATTAAATTTGTAATGATTTTTCGTTTATCATAAACTAAATATAAACAGATTGCAGTTTTGATTTTTATAAAGCGATTATAAAATGTTTATAAACAGAATTTAATTAGATTGATATAAATAATCTTAATGTTCTTTCTAATGCAGTAAAACAATATGTCATTTATAAGTTACTAAATTTTAATGTTAATTTTTTAATGTGCACCAATTAAATTAATTATGATTACAAAAATATATTTTAAAGAAATTCGTAAATAAACGAAAAAGTTAAAGTATTTTTAATTTATCTTCCAACAGTTTATGTAAACGCATAAACTTCAAAAACGCAACAATCAATCTCAAAAAATATCTGCCACTGCTGCTATGGAACTTTCTTATACGTTATATTGTCTATGTACTATATACTAGTTATATGTCGTATAAAAAAATCTTTCTGCACCTTTGGTAAAATATGAATAAATATAAAAAATTATAAAAAATGACATTTTATACATTTTTTATGAACCGATACAAAAATAACTTTTTTCAATCTGTTATTTCCTGAAAAGCTATTTTTAGGAAAAAAAATATGGAGCACAAATTATAGATAATAATATTTCCTACACGTTTTCCTTAAAATATTTTTTTTTATACTGGTGAAAAATTCAAAAATTGATAAGAATCAATTTCAGTTTTTTAATAAAAATTTTGAAAAATATAGTTGAATTATTTTACATTTTTTTATTCTACACAATCCTTTTTTTTACTATATTATATTGTTCAATATTTAACGGTTAATGCAACATATTGCAAAAAAAACGCGCTGGCGACAAACTTTTCTCCGACTTGATTTACTACCATCGTCACTGCTTATTGCTTATGTTACCTAACGTAACAAAATATATACTAAAACCTGGGCAAATTGGAGTGATAAGCGCACTGACGGATAGACAGGCAGACAGAGAGGCGTTGCGTTTTATAATATATATAGAAGAAAGTAAAACCTATTAAATTATCTCTCAATTACTATATACAACTAACTACAAGTGTTTTCTGAGTTTAATTGTATGTATACACACATGGTGGAAAGATTACAAGGTGAGCTCGATAAACAAATGACATCTACTATTGTGACGTCACGTGAAGTACTTTATGTGTCAGATGGAAAATTCGTGTATTGTTGTTGTGTAGAATTCGCTTTGATATATGGTGAAAAGTAAATAATATAGAATGCCGGGTGTTTATTGTGCAGTGAAAAATTATAAAACTTCAAGTTATCTTAATAAGAAAAAGGATTCTGAACATATTAAGTTTTTGTTAATTCCCAAAAATAGAGAAGTGCGTGAATTGTGGTTGAAAGCATGCGGGACTAAAAATATCAATAAGGTACTGTCACCAGTCTTAGATCATACCCTAGTGCTGGATTCTTGTTTAATTAAATGTACTAAATTAGAAATGTTTGTTGATATTTGATTACATACTGTCATTATTGAATCATAATCTATAAACACTTGACTGTAAAACAGCTTAATTTGATGACAATCGGCTAATTTAAAGTAATTATTAGTGTAATCTATTTATTAATTATTATATAATCATACCATCTGCTTTACTTGCTATTAAAGCGTCCAAGACTTGTGCCAATACCTTATAAAGTCAAGCAGAGTTTGCTCGCTGAATTTTACTGACAAAGATTGGCGACTCAAATATATTATTTTAAATAATCCTGTCATCAAGAGGTTACTAAATCCAAATGCTTTGCTTTCAATAAAACTTTTAGATTTAGAAAAAGGGTTTTTTAAAATTAATTTAAATAGTTTAAGTTAAGCATACGCTATGATTTCTTAAAAGTCAATGTAATAACATTAACATACCTGAAAAAGCTAAGCAATCATTTTTTAGATGCAGATTATATTTTAGATTACGTAAATTAAATAAGTAGCTAATGTATCATAAATCTCAAAAAAGAAAATTTATTAAAACTATAACATAAAAACAACACTTGTTCTTTTCATTTATATAAACGATTATCATTTTATTTTTCAGTTTGCACTGACAATTATGGTTACTTCATTGGTATCTAGTATAGGTTCTTCCTCTGGAGTTTTTATTACAAATTTAGATTCTTCTAAGCGGTTTCTATTACGTATTCATTTGCTTCTTTTAAATCTACATCGATTTATAATATTTTAATTAAAACTAGAACATAAAATACCGGTATGGAGAACCATACATGACTTCCATGTTCTATAATATCTTTTTAAATAATTTTTAATATATGAAAAATTTAATAGGAATTTGTCAGATATAAAACTCACCTTTGTATTAAAAATATTAGTCCTATAATGCCCTAATGTTAAAAATATAATACATATTCGTAGAATAACTAATTTGACACTTAAATTTAGTTGCATTTGTTTCCAAGGCAACATGAATTCTGCAATTTCGATGACGTCACAACATTCAAGGTCAGAGCTGTCAATCTTACCTTGTATATTTGTATCATGGTATACACATATATTTACAAACTTCCAAAACTACTTACAAGATTAATAAATAATTAGTACGTTGAAGTAAACATTGCAGACGTTAATTTCATGTATAAAATTTTAATAACGATATTGACTTGTAAATTGCTACAGACCTTTGATAAATCAGTTTTATTAAGAGTGTGCGATGAAAACTTTGTATAGTATAATATAGTTTATAAAGCAATGTTTAAAACATGTTTTATATTTTATCTGATGTTTATGAATTCATTTTCAGAGATTGTTATTTTTATTTATTAGGTACGATTAATTTTCTGATAAAAAAAAAACTAAGTTTTAAATTTGTAATAAATATTTTTATAAATAAATAAATAATAAAATAATTAAAACCGGCTTATGATATTTATGCAAATACAACTAGTTTTATATTATTCACATTAAATTTACAGTGAAGTATACAAAAATAGAATCAATCTCATTAAAAAAAAACTTTTAATTAGTTTCAAATTTTCTATTTGAATAATTTTAAATAATAAAATTACTTTTAAAAGTTTTTTAAGCATATAATAATTAAAATACATACAAATTAAAAAACAAACAGTACTTACCATATGTATATAATTGAATTTCAAAAGTCCAACATATTAAAAAAAAAATACAAACATAAAACAAATAAAAAAAAAAAAAACGATGTGATCAAGCTTTCAATCAGTCCTAATCAACAACAAAACAAAAACAATATTTACTCTATGAAAAAATCATACAACCGGCGAATTAAAAATATTACTATAAAACATCAAAAACAACAAGTGATCACGTCGTCGCGACGGTAAAGCCGAGCGAGAGAGACAATCAACAACACGCTCGTGGTGTCGGGACAGATAACGTTCAACGACTGGGAGTATCGCCGGCAACGTGGAGTCTGCCGCCGCCGCGAGCCGTCACCGCTCCCCGCAGGTGTGCGCTCATGCGCGTACCGACGTCGCGACGGCGGTGCTGATTGCGCTAATTCTCAACACCGACCGTTGCTATGACTGATATGCGTTAGGTAGATTTTTGTATTGTATTAAATAAAATAGATGTCAATGTTATTAACTCCCAGGGACTTGAACCGGAATTTATTTATGGATCAGGTTCAACATGGTGCAAACTACGACAGTATAATAAATATATAAATATATATAAATTTAGTAAAAAAAAATCGTAATTTTTTTGAGTTCGGGTTCAAGTTTGTAATTGAAAAAAAATTATTTTGTTCGAAAAAATAAAACTTTTTCTGAAAAAGAAAATAACATTAAGTCATTAAAATACTGCTATAAGAAGGGCAAAAAAATAACATTTTAAAGATTTAATTCTCTACTTTTCAGATGTTTTTTGCAAATTGAAATGTAATTCAGTTACAGTAAAAAATATGTAAATTTTAATAGTAGACATTAGAGCTGGGCGCGGGCCATGAATTTTTCGGGTCACGTTGGGTCACGGCCGTGACCCAACGTGACGTGAGCGATTTTCAAATATTGAATCGTGAGCGGGCGTGATCGTGAGTCAAATTAAAACAATCGGGCGTGACCGTGCGTGAGTACATTTTTCTCGTGCGTGAGTTCGTGAGTATATTTTATAGATAATTTTTTTATAAACTTATTTGATCTTTTTTTTAATATCTGAACTAATAATGCATAAATATAATAATGTTTTAAAACGAATTTTGACATTAAAAAATATAGTATGAAAAATAAATGTTATTTTAGGAAGCACTTTCACATGGTCAGTATTGCCAACTATATCAGAACACCAAAAAAAGTTTTAAAAATGCATTGTAGCTTTATTTTCTTATTGTTTTGTTTGTAATTTCTTTTACTAGAAATCAGTTTAGAAGAAATAATATGAATATAAAAATACACACAATATATTGCACGTAAAAACATTAATTTTCATCATTTCATAATTTAATATTAAATCGGGTCACACGCGTGACCCGTCGTGCGTGATCGGGCGTGAGTAAAAAAATAGTATTCGTGAGCGTGCGTGATCGTGAATACTTTTTTTTGTAACCGTGAGTGAGCGGGCGTGACTAAAAATTTTTCTCTCGTGAGCGTGCGTGATCGTGAGCAAAAATTACTCACGCGCCCAGCTCTAGTAGACATTAATAAGTCACATCATAAGTATCATAAAATTCAAACAGATTCCTAGTTGGTACATTTTATAATCTCTTTTTTTTAATTGGAGAAAAATATTAAAATATTAAAAACAATTTATTGCACCTTTTAAAATATATGGTTACCGGTTATCAATGAAAATGTTCGGATTCAGATTCGTTGACTTTGGAATATAGCGGTTCTGTTTGGGTTCAGGTTCATGAAAAATACGGGTTTTTGGATTTCGGGCTTAGGTCTAGATCTCTGCTAACTCCACTTTTAGTTTTCAAGAAATCAAAGAAAATCATTTAATATTTCATATCTTTGGCATTCATTTAATTATTTCGAAAATTTGATAAATTCACTAGGACTTTTTCGAGACGAAACCCGTTTAAATTTTGATAAGAGGAAATCGTTGATTAATTGTATGATATAATGTAAACAATATTTTATTATTAGTTTAAATAAAATGGTTATTTGAATGTATATCAACAATTGATTATTTTATAAACAAATAAAATAAAAATAATAATCGGTCTCAAACGCATGAATGATACAATATCGGCTTAAAATTTCTTGAGACGAGATTGCTGATTGTTTTTAATTCCGAGACATGAACGAAGCAGTTATAAATCTGAGACAAGAATGAATTTGAAACTCTAAGATATTCAAATGTTTTAACATTAGTTTGATTATTTATGGTCGATCCAGACTAGCGCAAGTTAAGATCACGCCTTACTCGGTGATCAGTATTAGAATGATCGAAGACGAACTAAAGTTTTTATTCACACTATAGATATAATCTATGCCAAATTTGATCACGCTCCAGTAAAATATTCTTCGATACAATACTATATCGGAGCGTGATTGGACCGACAAGTATAGTGTGAATGGTTTCATTGTTTATTGTTTATTTATATTTAATTGGAGCGAAACTGAACCGCGACCGGCTTGACAATCTGGATCGACCCTTATTTCAAAAATTGAGGCAGAATGAAAAAATGCTTGGGAAAAAAAGTTTTTCTTTATAATATTAAAAGAAGGTGACGTTAAAATGACCTAAAATACATCTTAAGATCAGCTCAATCGCTAATAAACATTTTTTCCTATGAAGTTTTAAGATATTTAAATGGATTGATTAAAATTTCTATGTAGGTATATAATCATTTTTAAGAACAAAGATTAATATTATTTTGTCTATACATTTAATTGATAAGATAATCCCTTACAGCTCAATGCAGCATGCATGCACATGATATTGTAAGTATGTACATTCAATGTCCAATGTCATAGACATTATAATATAGACATGGTTATAGTGCAGATAGCGCAAATGTACACTATGTATAATACTCTATACCGGTATGTACGTTAGATTGCATGCATGTTTGCCATAATAAGATTAATTAGTTCAAGTTAATTGAAATTACTTTCTTTGTTTTCATTTTCTATGTAATACGAAAATGTATAACAATAGGTATATTACATATTACATATGTATATTATTGTATATGTTATATAAGATGTTTGACTTTTCTTTTAATATCATAAATATGATTAAATATAATTTTCGTAGTTAGTGGGATCAGAACTGTCACAAATACTTAGTTAAAGTACTTTAAGTACGAATACCAGTATTCAGTGAAAGAACTTCAAGTTTCAAGTAATTTTTGCTATTTTCAAAAGTATTCGAAGTAAATACTTCAAGTCATTTAATTGTTAAAATCAAGTATTAGAAAAAAATTATTAGAAGTATTAATTACTTATTAATAACTTCAGTTACTTGTTAAATTCAAGTATTACATTAAAAAAATACTTGAAGTATCAAGTACTTTTTACTATTCTTAAATTAAAAAAATAAAGTATTTTGTACTGTTTTAAAATGTACTTAAAGGTAAGTACTTCATGTATCAAAAGATACTTGAACTATTTTGTAATGTTTTATCACTAAAAATTAATAAAATAAGGAACAATATACAATTTTCATGATCCATAAATAATAATTTACAATGGAATGTCTTTAATTTGAAAGCAAATTGATTTTTTTTATTTAAATTAAATAATTTCACATTCATCAAATCATTCTCTGTATTTATTTTAATCTATAATAGATTTGCGTCAGCTGGCATTATATTTCTGAAATACATAACAAGAAAATAATAGCATCTCTAATAAAAGAAAACTAATGTATATTTCATGAGGAATTTCTCAATATTTCTAATGAACCGAGGTTTATTGTAAATGTTAATTTAATGAATGTTTTTACATGAAACAAATTACATTTTAAATCATCATTTAGTTTCCAAAAAACTATATTGAATAAAAATCTAAAAGACAAAAGCTTTAAATAGTATCACTTTAAATCCGGCCATACACGTAGCGGTATACCTGTACAGTTGACCTGCGCAGGTAAATCGGAGCGTGTGTGCCACCTCTATCGATGAAACTGTACAGGCGACCAGACCTGAACAGGCAAGCCAGGAAGAATCGAAAAACAATTCTTTCTACCTGTGCAGTTGAACATAACTGTGCGTCTGTGTGACTCGCTCAACATCTGCACAGGTTTCAGTTCAGTTGTAGTCGGACAAAAATGATAAAAACAAAAATAACTTTATTACTTCCATGTTTCGAAGGAAATGAAAATATTGTAATACCGTCGAAAAATCGTGTCTGTGACAATGACAGATTCTGATTGTACTAACTTCAAAACGTAAAGAAAAGTTAATTTCCGCATGGCGGCTGTGCGTGTGTCTGTGTGTAATTACGATAGTCTTTTTCTACACTCATTTCTTGTAATAAATTGACGTGAATATAGCGATTTCTTCTCAACAACCAATCTTTACATCATGACTTGCGGGGTTTCCTATTTTTTTAAAACTAGTTGCTTATAATAAACCGATCACCGCGATCGTATCATCTCGTCGTGTGGATGCTGAGCTCAACTAATGATCAAACTATTACGTGTGTGAGCTCGTCGCCTGTACAGGTTTACCTGTACAGTTTGCCTGCACAGGTAAACCTGTACAGACAAACCGCTACGTGTATGGCCAGCCTTAGAGTTCCATAGAAAACTAGGAACTCTTCTAGTTTCACTCTGTCCGTCCGTCTGCCTATATAAATTTTATACCGATGAAATTTGGTATACGGATCAAGACTGAAAACCTAAAAACAGATTTAAAAAAAAATTAAGCGTCTTTCCATCAACTGACAAATGTTCACTTAATCATTCAGTCTTTAGATTGGTCTCCTAAAATGCAATAAAAAATGTTATATGACCATTGGATTTTAACCCTTCAGTCACGAATTATTTACTTTTAAATGTCGTTATCAGAGTTCCCCCCCCCCCTTCTAATTTCTAAATTATATAGAATGTAGCTTTTAGTTAGTACTTTTTATGAAAATATCGAACTGTAGCAAAAATAGTTTATGAAACATTTTGAAATAACATTTTTTAGAAATCGTAAAGACTGGAACCCTATCATGTGTGTGCTCAACACGCACTTGGCCGCATTATTTAGTATATATACTATTATGGGGTCGTTACTTATGAATGTTTATATAAATCTTTCACATACCTACTACATTTGTATATTACATTTTTCTACAGAACATGTTTTTAGGCGATGGTTATCATGTCCGCAGTAAAATCTAATAAAATTTAGGCAAATAATAACCCTAATAGGATACTTGTTGCACACCAAAAAAGTTAAAATGTTTGAAAACATCTTTTTAATTTAATATATAAAAATTTATAAATATATTCATTTTTTGGAGAGAAATTTAACAAATAATTTTCAGGTTGTTAATTATTTCCTAAAGAGAAGAAAGTTATACTTCCAGGATATCTCCACTCAAAGAACTCGGAGTAATTTAGCTGCATAACTTTTTTAATTTGACTAATTCTCATTTAATCGCTCATGTGTGTAAAAAACTTCTGTAATTGAACTCTGAAAAATGTGGCGTGAGGCTTCGCTTTACTTACTTTATAAAACTTTTTTTAATTGGTAGGTATTAAAGTTTTTTGTAATAGCGATAATCAGAAAACTGCTTACTTACACTGTATGTAGATATAATGTATATGTGAATATTGAATACGACATTCATATATACAGGATGTTCCGCAAATATACCGACAAACTTTCAGGAGGTGTTAAACATTCGCTTTTTGTTAATAAACCCATGCCCATAAATAATCCGTTTCAGCAGTACAATAAAAAAAGAACCCCATACAAAACCAATAAATTTTACTTTTTTGTCGATATTTTTTGGGAAATGATAGTTCAAAGTATGCTGATCAAAAGTTGTAATGGGCACAATCTACGAAAAATCATAATTTCTACTCTGAGGGCACCCAAAGGATCAATTTTTTGAAAATTTATTAGTATAAGTAATATACAAATGAACCTTTATGTGTATTAAACTATGCGTGTGTAAATTTACGTCTCTTGTGGTTTACCTTCTTCAGAATGATTTATGCAAGAACGTGTGACATGTTGAATGTAGTCTAGTTAATAATTATGTTTCCTTTGTTGATGTATGGAATGAGCGATTTCAGTAAGTATTTCAAATTTTAATAAATAAAGTCACTAAATATCAAGATATTCAAGGGAATGTATTATACATAAATACATAGCGGGTACTGAATTTAAACGGGCTATTCTACTTGGGCGGGTCAATAAAATTCCCTTTTTTCATTTTTTTCTCGAAAACTGCTGCATGTAACAAGAAAAAAATTTCTTCCCAGATAAATGTACGTATAGAGAATAGAAATAATTTTTTCATAGCGGAAGTATTATTATATACCTACTTGTTTATTTATGTATGTTGAAAAAAAAATTAAAAGAGATTATTAATTTGTATGTGTGCCGCTATCGCCCGTACCTCAATTAATTATTAACCCGAAAAATTCACGGCCCGCGCCCAGCTCTAATAGGTACAGCACATTCTACTCTATTAAACTGCATAATTACTCATTCGGTACATCACTAACTATAATACGCAAAAGCATGCACTTTTCTAGCACGTGCTAATTACACCGCTGAATCGTTTGCAATTGCATAAGATATAATTACACATAGAATTACAAACTAGTTGACAACCACCGATTAGTAGCCACAGTTTACGTTTGACTGAATTCTAATTGCTTGCAACAAATATGCAATTGTAACACCCGAATCGCTCAAATGTATCCATCTACATACAGTATAACAAATCTTTTGACTACTCGTGCAACACGTAATCATTTAAAGTACCAAACAAAGACAGATAATACACATAGGTATATATTTGTGCGATTAATTTATAACGTAATCTATTGAAAATTGTATAAGTAAATTTTGTGGCAATAAATATTTGATATTCCGAATTTTAGTATTTAAATATGTTAAACTTTATATAAAATTAATTAATGAAGTAGATATAAATATATTTATCCACGACTTATATAATATAATACATGTATTACATAGGTAGTTTTTACTATATAATGCTATATATTAATCCCAGAGGGAATAATGAATAATTTGAGAAATTGTGATTGGTGCACAAGAGGGAATAATGACCATTATTCCCTCTTGTGCACCAATTACAATTTTTCAAATTAAATAATACCATGGAAACAAAACTCTAAAGTCTATTAAAATGAGTGCATTGTATAGGTGATTACAGCTGTGTGATAAACAGAGCGAGTTCATTGTAATTTTTTATTTATTAAAAAAATTCTACTATGATTTCATTATTAGACATCTACGAAGTAGTGAAAAATACTATAAAACCTGTGTGTGTTTCCTTTTTTTATCATTATTCATATCCATTTCTACATGACGTTTTGTTGAAGCTTGCATTCCATGTATTCAGTTGTGTTTTATGAAAGTAATTCAAATAGTCGTAGATAAAGTACAGTATAGTACTCGCAATAATGGCTATTATAACCTCGGAATTTTTTTCTCCCTCGCCGCTAGCGGCCCGGTTCGAAAATTATCCTCGGTAATAATAGTTATCATTATTGACTCGTGGTATAATATACTATTGTGCTATTATTTAAAATGATGTAACTATTTAAGCTCCGCTCTAGAAAAAGATAACCGATGATATTTGTCTTAATATTTTCAAATTTGTTCTAAGGCGAATATGACCTTTAGAGTGGCAAACGAATTATGATGCCGATGGTGCGGCTAATAGACGAAAGGCAGCAGAATAATGTGGCATAAAAAACATATTTTAAAAACTATCCATACATATTAATTCATATTAAACATTAATGATTGGTTAAAATTGTAGTGGAAAAACTTTATGTTTAGATGATTGTAATTATTCGGTTGCTATATTCGAAAACTGAAAAAATGGAACTGATCACTTTCATAATAAACCCTTTTTAGTTTTTGTTGCTATAAATAATATGATAATCATTTTATGCCCGGTATTATAAATAATTTGCTTGAGTGAAGCAAATTAGCTTTCAGCTAACACTATCTGCTTGGTATTAAATATAAATGACAATACACTCACATACGTAGCGAATAAAATCGTATATTTGATAACCTTGACGTATGCGCGATAAATAGGTACAATCAGCGACTTAAAATAAGTGCTGCCAAGTGTACCTCATAAAATTCATATAGCATTTACATTATTATACATTTATTACCACTGCCTTAAAATATCGAGCAATTTCATAACATTTTGACACCTAGCAGATAGCGTTAGCTGGAAGCTAATTTGCATTTTTCACTCAAACAAATTCTTTATAATACAGAGCATAAGATATTCAAATGTTTTAACATTAGTTTGATTATATATTTCAAAAATTGAGGCAGAATGCTTTTTGATAGTTTATAAAATGAACTATCATTTTATGAAACATTATATAATTATTTTACTTTTATTACCTGTTTTATGGATAATAAAAAAGAACTCTTCTTAAGTTTGATTTTTTAGAAATAATTTTTACAAGAATTATTTTTATATATATTCATTTAAAGTTTATTGGATAAATTACAGAATACTTTAAATTTTATGTAGGTACTTATTTCCATACCGATAGACAATTTAAATATGTACCTTACTCACATTGTTAAACAAAAAAAAAGAAAACTCTTTTGCAAATCCCTCATAAAACGTTTGCAGTATTTACGATCCCGTGCTGATATATCTGAAAAAGAGGTAAGTTTGTCACGCTTTTGCTAACGCAGCGCAAGTAAGAAATGGCTCTGTAGAAAGTATCATTTTAAATTATTTAATATATTGAAGAACGTTACAGCATAGAATCTAAAGCTTCGAAGAGATCAGATAAAATATAACATATTCTTATAATATAATATAGGTGAGATACGCAACGAAACGGACATTTGAGACGCAATTTTTATTAAAATTACAAACATTATAAAAATATCAACTGCGTTATACATATATCTCTAATTAATTGAGTTTCTTAAACTGAATCTTTTTTGTCCACAAAAATAATAGAAAATAGTTAAATAACATGTTTTTTTTAAAGTTATTTTCGTCCGTTTCATGACACCATTCGTATTGAAAAATTTCAATTAGATATATTATGATATCTATAATCATTTTTAATCTAGTATTTGTATTATTACTAACAAGGGGAAGCAACAGCACGGTCCATGAGAATTTCAATGAGCTTGTGGTATGTCAAACTAGAGCAAAAATAAAAAGACACGTGTCCAACAATTTGATCTCATAGGCCTTAATTACAAAGATAATTAACTTTGAAAATTTGTGTATTCAATATAACCGTGTATTATGTTCGCTCGAAATATAAGTATGTTGGCCCTACGGTCAACGCGCTGGCGTCTCGCCTGGTTTTAAGATTTTGAATTTAATTTTTATTTACAATTATTTTTTATTTTTTTGTACACATTACCTCTCCCACTTGCGTAAAAATCAATAAATTAGACATAAATCAAACATATATTATTATTGACAATAGATGTTTGTGGTTTCTTTTAAGTTTGTTTTTTATTAAAACTTTTCAATTTATTAGTTAAAAACTAATGAGTTGTGTCAATAATAAATTAAATTTACTTTAAAACAAATTAATAATTATGTACTGGCGTATATATCAATATTTTCATTGTCAATAATAATATATGTTTTATTTATGTCTAATTTATCGATTTTTACGCAAGTGGGAGAGGCAATGTGTACAAAAAAATAAAAAATAATTGTACATAAAAATTAAAATCAAAATCTTAAAACCAGGCGAGACGCCAGCGCGTTGACCGTAGGGCCAACACACTTATATTTCGAGCGAACATATTACACGGTTATATTGAATACACAAATTTTCAAAGTTAATTATCTTTGTAATTAAGGCCTATGAGATCAAATTGTTGGACACGTGTCTTTTTATTTTTGCTCTAGTTTGACATACCACAAGCTCATTGAAATTCTCATGGACCGTGCTGTTGTTTCCCCTTGTAAGTATTTTTTTCTAAAATTTTATTTCAGTAAGTATAATTGTTTATTTCATTATAATTATTGCAAAATAAGTTCAGCAGTTCTCATTTAAGACATTTTAGCCAGTCAACATTACTATTTAATTTTAATATAATCAATATAACTATTTAAAGAAACATCTATCTGCCCGATTCAATGCGTAAGTAATCTTCAAAATTATTTGACAAACTTCATCTACACAGAAATAAGATTTCAAGTAACTTACAATTAATGTTTGAGTCAAATATATGTAATATTACACAAAACATTAAAAATACAATAAGTGTAATATCTCACCTTTGGAATCTTTTTCAAAACAATACATTTTTTATTTTTTTACGACGAAAACATAAACATAATACATGGAACTAGGCAAATGCCATCTTTATGGTGAAACAAAATTTGAATTCATTCAGTCGGATAATTTCGATGGATTAGACATTGTCCAATTCATTGCATATTTCCCCTACATATTAAATATGTACGTATATATTATGTTTTTCACCAGCATATATTATGTACATACTATAAAACTTTACCTATATGCAGTGTTTCCAAAATCTATTCAGATATTACCTACCTATATGATTCTTTATTTACATTAACGTATAAATAATTTAATAGTATCAATATTTCAGGAATATAGCACGCACACATAAAATAAGAGCCCATTTTCAGTAGAAAAGAGAGAGAGATATAGATAAATATCTAAATGAATTAAAGAAGAATCTAAGTGTACCTACTCCACTTTTTTATACATGTATTATATTAATACTTACATATTATAATAGAATAAATTATATTTTTAAATATCATCTAAGTTTTCTACAAAAATATATTTTTTTTATTTTATAAAAATTACTTACTACAAAAACACTATCCACAGAGATTTTGATTGAAATTTTAGCAAAGTGAACAATGTTATATAAAATTAAACTAGCCAGAGGCCGCTGTGTTGAGCGGCCGAAAAGGTTTGTTTTTAAAGCCGATTTCACGGCTTTTAATAACGCTTGTAGTCTATTGGTGAAAAGATTTGTATGGTATGTATGTGAATATTTCGTTTAGTAACTAGGTATTTAAAGCATTAAATTATTAGGTATTCAAAAACATATATCAAATGAAAAATTTAGGTATCTATATTATTTTACTTTTAAGTGTTATAGAAAATATAATTGGTAACGGGATCATAAAATTGATAATCATTTGCACACAAGCTGGTAATTTTATTGAATAACAAAAAATATGTATATTTAATACTCTACTTCTATACAATACTTTACTTATATATTATGTATATTCCATATACATGGATATAAGAAAGTAACAATTGTATTTTAGTACATACTCTGCATACATTAATATATAAACTAGTAATATGTTCCAAAATAAATAACTTTTCCTATCATATGACTAACACAGCACTACAATTTGTTAAATATTTCCATCGTTTTTTAGAGTTCCGAAGAAACACTATGAATCTCACTATGTCATCCGTCCGTCCTTTTCAGTGAAAGCAAAATATATCGTAAACTAAATAAACTAGAAATTTGAAATTTTTACTGAACATGTAAAGTGATGTTTTCTAGTAAAGAATGTAAAAAAAAATTTCAGGGAGGGGGGGGGGGGGCATTAAGGAGCTAAAGCAAGGCAAAAATATTTTTTATACCAAAGTATGTGGCACGTAAAAATATTTTCATATCTAGGCATGTGGGGTATCAAAATGTAGATCCAATCTATAACATGTGACCTTATTTATTTATCTCAAAAATGGCCGCTACAAGGATCTCCAAACAGTAACGTAATATGTACTTCGGAACCCTTAAGGCATACACTCGTGTATATCTTGGCCGATTTTTATTTTCATTACATATAACATGACTTTTAAATCATAAATTACTTTAAAAAATTGAAGTAACCCTCTGGTTGTGAGGAAATCTTTACATGACAAACAGTTTAAGAGCCATTGGACTAAATAACTGTCTGGGTTATTAAAACTTCTCACTTTACCAACTGATAAATATAGTATGGTGCATAAACTATTTAACTATGAATAGTTACTAAATATATTTTACTAAACAAAAACTGAAGGTACTTGACTAAAAATAAACCGTACTTTATAAATAATATTACTCGTTCAACACGTGTTTGATTATCAGTGAAATAACTAAGTGAGCCTGTTCTCACGTTAAGTAATTTATAGTAGGTTAAATATACGATATACAAGGAATACAAAAAACTATAAAGAATGTTATTTTAAGCTGACTCTCAATGTATCCGGAATTCTCATAAATGATACATTTTTATTTAATGTCTGGAATCTAGATGTGATAAAGGTTTTAAATTTGATGATCGGGCCCTTCACTTTTATCTTGTATTTTTTTGCTCTTTATTTACCCCGTACTACTAAATAATTATAGTTTGATATTAAAAATCGATAACATTTATTAATATTAAACCAGTTATCAAATTTCATAACTTTATCAATGGGTTCTCCAGATATAATATAAATAATAAAAATATCTTTGATGGAGGTTGTAGCTCCTACACAAAGAATTTCCGGTAGAAGTTTATTGCTAAAAATAACATCCTCGATCATGTTATATAAAGACACGGTAATCTCAATAATTCCTTGACCAATCAGCGTTGGCGCGGGAATTGACGTCACTTGGGGGATGTATTCAAATGCTATAAATGTATAATAGAATATCAATTACACAAACTTCTTTTATTTATTCTTGTTTTTGTATTTTTTGATATTTTAACAACACAAATAATCGAATAAGTACAAATTCGACATAGCAAAATCATAAAGAGCTGTCAGAACCACATAACGTATTGCCAACTTAAGAATAGTAAAAACTACGCTTCCCGAATAGACCAAATTGTCTGTGACAGCTTTTTTTATGATTTTACAATGTCGACTTTGTACTTATTTGATTGTGTGTGTTGTTAAAATATCAAAAAATACGAAAATAAGAATAAATCAAGGATTTTTTTTGTAATACATTTTGTATACATTTATAGCATTTGAATACATCCCCCAGGTGACGTCAATTCCCGCGCCAACGCTGATTGGTCAAGGAATTGTTGAGACTACCTTGTCTTTATATACCTTGATCTTCGATCTACTGTTTTTTTTACATTCGTTGTAAATCATCCTGTAGAAGTAGATTGTTTGTGAATTATAAAGTATTGTTTGAATTTTATATTGGAAAAATGCAATAACTTATATTACGTTTCATGTAAAAAATTTCATATTAATATAGCAACCAATTCAGTAAATATTTCATGAGATGTCGCAATCAATCTAAACTGGTACTTTCACATTTCATTAAACATTCATGTAATAAAGAACGAGACTATATGAAAAGTAAGTTTTTGCTGCACGAATATATTAAATTATACCGAAAATAACAGGCGTCGAACATAAAACAAGCAAAAAGGATAACCTGAGAAAAAGTCTATTCATACATTTGTTTCAGAAATCTCATGTAGCAGGTGGGAGGGGGTTGTATGATGCACATGTCCAAACACTTGTTTTTTGTTGCACAGAGGCGGTTTTAATGAACTCTGATTTACATACGTTTGTAGATATTTAAATTTTAATAATGTGTGCATACGTGCGAGGCATTACCATAGTGGAAAATTTCTAGTGTGGATAAATTGTGAGAGAAATATTACAGAATTTCATTTTTGAAATATATGAAATAATTATTACTAGAATCGCTTATAGTGGAAATTCGACCAATTTTTTACCTGCCACATCTACCTACCACAGTACCTAACCTAAGCAAACATATCATTATCAATTTCTAAAAAGGTGCTCGCCCTGGTTGACACTTTGATAGGGGTCGGAAATTTGAGGTAGCAACGAAATAAACGGTATGCCACTGATTAATATATAGATATTTAACTGTAAGAATGCGTGCAATGGTAAGCTAATAGTATAGTAGTATAAAAACATATTGCTGCTAAAGTAGTTATAAATCACAAATTCATAGTGAATATTCACTAATTGAAATAGTTAAAAGTATACCACTACGAATTAGTGACTATTCACTACTTGAATTAGTGAATAGTAACTTCTTAAGGTATGGCAGAATCTAAGGTTTTTATTTTATTTATTTGTGATGTTAAAAACAATCTAAAAACACTCATTCATTATTTAATAAACATAGATAATTAGAAAATCCCCCAGTTAGGTTATGAATGATTAAAAGATTATTATCAAATAGTCTTTTAATCATTCATAACCTAACTTTCAATGTCAGGTATTAATAATATGTTCATTGTCACAGGCTATTATATGAAAGAATCAACATTATGAAAAATGTTTATTGCAAACACATTAAAAATTATTTTTGGATAGATTTTTCAAATTTTGTATAAATGGTCACGTTCACGACTGACCAAAAACAGTGAACAATGAGCTTTGATTGATTGATTCATGGAATTTATGGTGGAATGTACCATAAATTTAAAGAATGTTATTTTTTAAGCGTGTAAGGACGTGAGAAAGAAATAACCAGAAAGAGATAGAAACTAGTGTTCTGGCAGAAAAGCTCAACATGAAGTGAACATAAAAGTTCTTTGGTTAGCCTGGTTACTAGTTTCTATCTCTTTCTAGTTACTTCTTTCTCACTTCCTTACACGCTTAAAAAACGACATTATTTTAATTTCTGGTACATTCCACCAGAAATTACATGAATCGACCAATCAAAGCTCGTTGTTCCGTTTTTTGGTCAGACGTGAATTATTGTTAATAACTCACTCAAAGTAGTTGATAAATCAAAGTAAGAATAAATGCCGTAATGGCGTCACATTTGATTTGAAATTATTATTCTTCTAGTAAAATTTTAACTTACAAATTCAATTAGTGAAATAACTACTAATTCAGTATTAGAGAGTAAATAACAAAAGTATCACCGATATACCGGGTGGTCTATTTAAATTGAGACAAGTAAATATTTTGAAAACTAAAGATTTTCAGAGAAAATGTTTGGTACAAAAGTTGCAGGGTTGGGAGGGGGAAAACTAATCGATATAAAAAATTTGACCTTGAGTGTATTTTTTAAGGTCATTTTGAGGTCAACTTCTTTTTGTAAATGGAAATATATTTTTTTTTGCATATTCGTATTCTACAACAAAAAGGAAATAACTTTTGTCTAAAAAGTTTTTTCGAACGTTGAAACCACATACATCTTCATTAGTTAGCTTATGTAGTCCATGTAGCGCTTGATCCAAAAAGTTTCGATATTTTAAACCATTCAAGTTTCCATAACAACAATTTATTTGGAAAGGCTTTCAGTTTTCCAGTTTGGTTAGGCTATTATTTTGAAGTATCTAATTATTATCATGTTGAAAAATGTATTGAAGTTGATGGTTATCACTTCGAACATTTATTATTTACATTAATAAAACATTTTAAATTTCCATTATTTTTAGTTAAAATTGGGATTTAAAAAAAAACTTTTTAGACAAAAGATATTTTCTTTTTGTTGTAAAATACGAATATGCAAAAAAATATATATATTTCCATTTAAAAAAATGAAGTTGACCTCAAAATGACCTTAAAACAAACACTCAAGGTCAATTTTTTTACATCCATTAGATTTCCCCCTTCTAACCCTGCAACTTTTGTACCAAACATTTTCTCAAAAAATTCTTAGTTTTTGAAATATTTACTTGTCAATTTAGATAGACCACCGGTATATTTTATGCACATATTTGATATTTTCTGCACGGAGTATTTGTACAAAATTCCCAAGTTTTCTTAAATACTATACTGTGTTATTCACCAAAGGAGAGGTCATTTGTCTTGCATGTTTGGATAGAGCACTCTTTTTATGTATGCGCCTATACCAAACCCATCAACTCTGTGTTGAAAAATAACTTTTTATGAATCGAGAGCACACCTCGATTCATCACCGTCTAAAGATTTTGTGATACCAACTCGATAGAAAATACACACACTGACTACATTAGCGAAACATCTTTTCAAAGTCTGAAGTCTGGGAATTCTCAAATTTTAATTTATATATTTTTGACATTCAACATAGATATAAATAAGTACATAATATATACATATAATAAATATTTTGAAAATAATAATTTTCGGAATTATAATTAAATAGATTTATGGTGGATTGCAGAAAATGTTTTTTTTAAAGCAATATTTTTTGATGAAAGCAATATTTTCTTTTTATTTAAATTTTTTTTTTAAGCATATGTATATGTATTTGTAATATTTTGTTTTTTGAAGCAAATACTTGAGGTCATACTTTTGTTTATTGCTTTCTCGAAGATGCGAGAAGCTTTTTAATCATTTTAAAATGAGACATAAACATTATTCTCCGATTTCAAAATTTTAAAATTGATCTTTCCGTTTCAGGTCCAGACAAACACTTCCGTTCCATGTCTGTCTGCCTATGTGTGTGTGTGTGTGTATGTGTCTTTCATCCGAATTCCTGTCACACACATCACTCATGAACCACTGAACCGATATAAATGAAATTTGGTCTGACTTGAGAACGGTCTCATTTCATAGAATCTCTTTTGTAGAGCATTCAATTTCCTATAATATACATAGGTCTACATCGTTTGTTGTAAAAAATTCCTTGTTTGTTTGTTTTTTTAAAGTTATATTTAATTTGACATATTAAATGACTTTTTGACGTTTGCATAAATTTAGATTTTTAGATTAAAATTGTCAAAATATAAGAAATATACGAAAAAATAATCAGTTGCATCTTAAGAAAAATTTCAAACCAATATTTTTTAGTAAAATTATATAAAAATTAAATGGTTAATCAATTTAATCAATTTATCTGAACACTTTATCAGTTTTTATATAAATTATTCTATTAATTAACTACCTTTGGTGAATTTAACACGAGGAAACATTGTGCATTTACTTGGCAGATGTTTTTTTACAATGAATTAAAAATTCTAAAAATTAACATTAGAAACCCTTAATCGGATATATCTAAAAGTACTTTTGTATATATTACCACATACATAATTTTCCTCTTAAAAATAAAATCCAAGGAAATACTGTTAAGAAAGTTAAAATAATGGAAAATTTATACATTATATTAAATTATTTACTAAGGCTAAAAATACTCTTTTATAAAATTAAAAGATATGAAAAACTGTAATCATACCCCAAAAAGTTTCAACACTATATCTTATACAAAAACTTGAAACTTATCATCGAAAAGCTCTGCAGTGTTTTCATCTTCTTAAAAAGGAAGTTACTTACAATTCATCATATAAAATTACTAAACCAATTATCGTTCAACAACAAGAAAGAACTTTTCTTCATTTTTGTTCTACAAAGTTTCGTTTTTCTATGAAAATCTGAATATGGAGATGTAATGTTATTTTATCTTGCATTAAATGACCTTCTGTGAAATTCAATATCATTCAATAGCCATCAAAACTTTAAACTGGAATATCTTATGAGTGTTATTTGTAAAAATGAATGGTGAAACTTTGAATGTTGAAACTGTTCTTTAAAAAAATGAAAAAATAAATTCGCAAGATGATTTATAAGAAAATTTATACTTTCATCAAAATAATATATTCTTCATTGAAACAGTTGTGTAACAACGCATATATAGTTTCAAATAAGATTTTATAAACTAAGTTGTCTACAAATTTTATTATAAATGGTTAAAATAAAATAAAAAGTTTTTCTTACGTCAATGCTGTTTTACAAAGAACAAAAGCTATTGTGTTTAAGAAGAGAAAACCTACACTACTGATAGTTTATTTTACCTATAAATAACATGCATGTGAACAATGGGATAATAAAAAACAGTTAGTAAGGTCATCTACATTTGTTTAAAAAATATATAAAACAATTATGCCAAACTACTGAATATATATTTTTTATTTATTTATAAATTGTATTATTTTTATTTATCATAAAAATGATTTGTCTTTTGAAATTTAATAAAATTAATTTTATTGTCAATTCAGATTTAAGATCATGAAAATACGATTAAGTAATTCTATAAACTATATCTACATATAAATCTAATAATATTTTTTTAGAGGAAAAATCGGAAACAAGAAAGTTAAAAAAAATTGTCAAATACGAGTGGAGCCTCACGTACTAGTGTCCCGTACAACATAGTTTTACAATTGATTCGATTGTGTTAATTTGATTTGCACTTTGTTTGATTATGTAGATTTAATTTAATTTTAGCAAAGTTAAGAACCACTAGTTATAATAGTTAGTCTGTAAGTCACCTTGAGTGTCTGCGGCAATTTCTCTGAATCCTCTCTCCTATTTTTACGTGATTTACTCCAAATGTATTATAAATAAATAATTTAAAAAAAACACACAGATGTTAGTATGATAATTCTCAAAATATGTTTACTATTAGGGGGATTCAATACAAAAAAAATTTGTTAAAATCTTAAAACTTTATTATTACAGCTTATGTTTATTATTATACTATAATTATGTCCAATCTCAACTTTCTTGGTCAAACGGTTCGGCATCGAGAAGGCTGTGACAGACAGATAGACAGCACAGTGTTCCTTTTTCCGATTTCAGTACGGAACACTAAAGACATGGATACTCAAATTAATTAATAAACTCGACACAATAATAATTAATAGTGATGTATACCAAACAAAAACAAAAGTTTTGTTTTATATAAAAATATCTTATAATACCTATTCAGTAGAAAGTATCTGTCATGGGAGCCACGGGACTTTCTTATACGTAATCCTGACAGTGAACAGTGTACGTGATTCTTATTTTATTAAAACATATTTCTGACATACTAATTAAAGATAGAATAAAATGAATGGAACATAAACTATAGATAAACATTATGTATCAAAAGATTTTTTTTAACGAAATAACTTACATATAAGAAAGTCCATGATATAGAATAGAACATAAAGTATAGATAATAATATTACCTACAAATTTTAACATTTTTCTGTTATTCGCGCTGTTTCAAAGTAATTCGAAAAATTCAAAAATTGACGTCAGTAAACATCCGATCGTTTTCAAAAATAGGAGGTTTTCTTCCTCCCAGACAAAAATTAATCTTAAATATAAAATGTTACCCTTCTACGATTTGTCGAAGCATACAGACCGACAGACAAACACACATACATCATGGCGAAAATAGTCAGAATGGATTCAGGGAAGGTCAAAATTCCATCAAAACCCGGATTTCGAAAAAAAATCGGTTTAATAATACTTTCTTATACCCACGGGTATAAGAAAGTAAAAAGTCAACTTAACATTGAGAATGATAACTTATAAAAGAAATAAAACAGCATGATACATGTAACAAAACTTTATTCCATTTAGAAAAAATATAAATAATCTTTATTTTGATAGAGAAAAGTCGGGTAGTTACGGCGGCAATGGTGTTTCTAAAATGCGGCGAATAACTGATCTATGTATACAATAGTATACATACATATATTGAGTTTTATCATTTTCAATCTGTTACGGGAACGGTCAGATGCGGCCGTATCTCCGATGTATCGCCAGCGAAGTCACCTTGAGTGTCTGCGGCAATTTCTCTGAATCCTCTCTCCTATTTTTACGTGATTTTTCTCGTCACTACTCACAATTGTACCGTATCGATTTAGTTATAGAAGAATATTTCTTTAATGCTGTAATAAATAAAATGAAAGAAAATTCCTTCTTCTATAGAATAGTTTGCTACAGATATCATAAAATATCATACATAAGTATTGCTTGACAATGTATGCTAGAAATTCTTTCTAGTAGATTGGTTTTAAGTAGATATTTTACGTTTTGTACGTATTCGCATTTAGTTTATGTTAATTTTTCAACTTGCATATAAAATACTATATTTTAAAACGGCTACCTTTATATATATACAAAATTTAAGCCTAATTTACATTCAAAAATAATCGTGAATATTTAAATCAAAACTAAATGATTTGTATTTTGAATAATACACAAATTTTAAATTAAAAGTTAAAATATAAAAAATGTGTACAAACAAACTACTAACGAAATTACATAATTTGCAGACTACATTTCTAAAAAAAAAAACATCTACCAAGGAAATGCACAGTACTTCCTCGTGTTAAATTCACCAAAGATAATTAATTATTGAACAATTTAAATAAAAACCGATGCTCAGATAAATTGCTTAGAATTGATTAACCATTTAATTTTTATACAATTTTATTAAAAAATATTAGTTCGAAATTTTTCTTAAGACGCATCTAATTATTTTTTCGTATATTTTTAATTTTTTGACAATTTCAATCTAAATCTAAATTTATGCAAATGTTAAAATTACAGTAAATATATCAAAGTAAATATCTATTTAGAAAAACAAAACACGATTTTTAAAAATAAATTGAGATAAATCATTGTAAGGGAATATTTTTCAACAAACGTTTCAGACTCATATTATAGGAAATTTAATTCTCTACAAAAAATATTCTATAAAATTTTCACGTAACATGTGTCGTTCTTGAAAAAATGAATATTTTGGGATGTCACCCCTCCCTCTTACGCACGATTTTGTTGATTTTGAAATGGAACCGTCTTCAAGACAGACCCAACCATCCAACCAAGTTTCATTAATATTGGTTCAGTGGTTCATGAGTTATGCGTGTGGCAAGGATTCAGGGGACAGACGGACGGACGGGCACACGGACAGGCAGACAGACAGACATGGAACGAAAAGTGTTTGTCTTAATGTGAAACGGAAAGTTCAATTTAAAATTTTGAAATAGGAGAACATTTTTTTTGTCTCAATCTAAAACGATCATAAAGCTTCTCGTATCTTCGATATTACGAGGAAACAAAATCATGAAGACATTAAGCTAAACTAATGAATGAAAAAAAACCGAGCCAACTTATTTCATGAACAATTACCGAATAAAAGAAAACGATAAAAACTGCGCTATAACTCTAGCAGAAAATTATATTTGTTTTTATTACATAAACGTCCCGGCTCAATGGTCCATTTGCCTTATTTGTCCATAAATTAATCTTTAACAAAAGTAATTTCACTAAAATTCCACGTTTAACCCTTTTCATAAGAGATTCAATTTATATTTTAATTTGAAATATAAACAGGAAAAAATTATATAACCGGGAATAAATGTCTCCGTCTGGAAATGTCTACCTTGTGATATAATGAAATGTAAATTCAATCCTGTCTAATTAACATATACATTGTGCGTGTCGAGATTGACGGAGAACAAGTTGAATTCTATTCAGAATTCTGCTCGACAAGTATCACTACTTGAATAAATGTTTGCATCAGTGGTCGGCAACGTTTTCTACGTATTCATTAGAGCCAGTTCACACGGCTCCGTAACGGCTTTGCGTGCGCCTTGTGGCACTTCATATGATACACGGTTGCCACTGCTAGGCGCACGGGAAAAAACTATTACGGGAAAATGTCGTTAAGGCGCCGTGTGAACGGGCTCTTAGGGTTTCGTATTGAAAGGAAAGTAAAATATCATTTTCTTAACTTAGCGTTCGGAAAAAGTATAATAATTCGGGCAAGACATACACGAGTGTACGCCATAAGGGTTCCGAAGTACGTATTACGTGGAATGTTTGGAGCCACTTACAGGTGCATTTTTGAGTCAGAATTTTTTTTTTTTAAATTCTACTAATTGAGATCTACATTTTAACACCTCATTTACCTAGATATCAAAATAAAAAATTTTATGACGCCCCTCCCTATTATTCCAAAATTTAAAATTATATTGTTGACTTTAGTATTTGTCGTTGATAGTCCCACCAAATTTTTTTCAGATTTTTTGAGCCAGTAGTTACCGAGTTAGAGGAGAGTGGGACAAAATAAAATACTGTTTTTAGCTCCTTACAGGCGCCATTTTTAAGTTAGAAAAAAATGGTATACAATTTTTTTGTTTTTTTGGATTTGCTTTAAAGCCCCCTGCAGGCACCATTTTTTATTTAGAAAAACAATAGAAAAGGGTCAAATTTCGCTTGTTTGGTTATACAAAAAATATTTTTTTACCTAGATTTAGCTCCTTAGTGCCCTCCCCTGAAAAATTATTTTTTCAATATATACATCTTTTAATAGAGGGCGTCATTTTACATATTTAGTAAAAATTTCAAGTTTCTAGCTTATATAGTTTACGAGCTATTTAGCTTGAGTGAAAAGGACGGACTGACGGATGACAAAGTGAGATTAAGATAATAGGGTTTCTTCGGAATCCTAAAAAAGGAATTTTTTTTCTGACACAACTTTGCAGTACCTATAATTTTTTTGTTATCACTAAATACAGTATACATTTATTAAATAAATGAAAATTTTCAAATACACATGTTCAACTAAGAAAATTTAAATTTACAATGGAACCTCGTTAGTACGTTTTTCGCCATAGTACGTTTAGGTGCCGGCATTCTTCCATAAGACTACATGTTAAAATATTTCGTTAGTACGTTTTTTTCGTTAGTCGTTGTATTTTCCCCAGTCCCTTCAAAAACGTACTAAGGAGGTTCCACTGTATTAAAAGTACAACCTGTTTTTTTTTAGTCAAATTAAAAACCATTTACTTTCCAATTTAAACTAAAAAATAAAAGAATAGTTTTTATAGTTTCATAATTTGGGGCATTTAATATAAACTATTGTAGCTTTATTCTCGAGTGAATACAATATCATATATATAATGAAATTATTTTTTCAAACATTTCCGTAGTCACATGAATATTATTGAGATAACGACATCGTTCTCAAATTAAAATCTTTATTATTAGGTATATTTCTGAATTTTTATTTTAAAATATCAATATTTTGCATAATATTAATTGTTATTTATTATATTTTAGCCTGACGATGATTCTGTGAATCGAAAGCTTGCGATTACCTTTTCTTAAATAAATTTTGACGTTTAGACAAACAAGTTTGTTTTTATTTATAATGAAATCCTTACACATCAATATTGTAACTTTAAGATAATTCTAAAAAACTTTTTAATTTATAATTAAATGAATTCCATAAAAGCACCTTCATATAAAATTATATTAAGGAAACTTCCTGAAAGAGAACAAACACAAATATATCTAACACACAAAAAGTGATTCATAAAAGAAGAATGGCACAGTTATAAACCAATTATTTTTGTTTTGACAGAAGACAGTTTAGCACAATATATTGCCACCATAGCAAGAAGAGCAGCGTGTTTAACATAGAAAGATTTGATTTATGTGTACTTCTTTATCTTTTGATCTTTGCTTTGGTTAATACATTATCTAAGAAACTTTTACTAGTTGTTGAAATGGATTTTTACAAAAGATCATAATATAAACTACATTTGATTTATACATGTATATGTAAATAAATAATGGAATGTTAGATGTATGTAGGTTTTAGATGTGTATGTGAATGTGTGAGAGTAGCAAATTTTAATATTTATTTTTAACACTAGAATTCTTTGTAGATACATTTATACGTGCACTATTTGAAATCTTTTACATATGGTATCGACAAAGGATAAATAGATTAATGTATAAGGTATTGTAGATGCATCCTGTATAAGAAATAGCTTGAAATGCACTCAATAAATGACTTCTAATAAAAATTGTGTTCTGGTTCACATATTATATTAGATAAATCTTTTTAGTACCAGTATGTGATTCAATTAGAATATTATTTTCAAAGCAATTCCTATTTTCTTACATTATCTTAATGTTGTTACTACATTCTTCAATAATATACTTTGTTTTCTAAAAGCGATCTACATTTTGTAGCATAAAAGTTACATTTTCCTTAGTTAAAAAATAATTCCAATTTAATAAATATACAAATAATATATTTTTATTAACTTTATAATTGGTATTTAATATTTAACTACACATCGAAAAAAACATGTCAATAAAATTATAATTTGATAAAGTTAAAGACAAATAAAAATTAATTATTTCTTTATCTATTGTATACTAGCTGTTATCCACGACTTATTCTGCGTTGTAATACAGATTTATGTTATGATAAAACAGGTTTTTAGTTTCGCATTTACGCACTAGATTTCTACGCCAAAAAAGAATAACCTATCGCATATACAAATATCACACACCCATTTTATATCTAATAAATTTTTCAGGGTAGAAAGTAACCTATGTCCTTTGTCAGAATGTAAGCTATCTCCTTCCCAAAGTTCATTAAGATCGGTTCAGCAGTTTATCTGTGAAAAGATAACAAACAGACAGACATCATTACATTTATAATATTAGTATGGATTATAAAATGAAAAATATCTATAAAAAATTATTATAACTAAATAGTTCTCAAAAAATAATCGCATAAAGAAATTTTAATTATTTTTTTAGTATTAATTACATTCCATTTTAACTTTTTAACATTAAAATCGTTTTACTGCGACTCTCGTGCGTTATACAGAAACAAATTTAATTAACTTTACACTGTCACTGCAAACATACGAAATCTAATACAAGTTTTTTATAGTTTTAATTAACTGCTATGTAAATACATTCATATGTGCATTTACCACATTTATTGTAAGTCTATAGTCATTGAATATTTTGTGTTATTTTATAGATGTTATATACTGATTTTTGTACGTTTGATCAATGAAAATTTATTCATTATATTATAATGGAAATTTCAGGCACATGTGCGTATTAATTCATTTGGCAAAATTAAACGTAAAGTAAATTTGAATATAAGCTCATAATTGTATAAATGCTTATTTTTTTTATTTTACAGTTATATTTATTAATATTAGTAGATGTTATTAGATTATTTTCAATACAATTTCAGACTGTATTTGCTAATAAATTGATTTTTGTATCTCTAGTTTCTAAAATTTTTGTTAAAGTGCGTTTTTACTTGAAAATGACTCATATACCGGGTGTTTTGAAATTTGGATAATTTAAAAAAATGCAAAACTTCAATTGGGGATAGTTCAAAAATTTTAAATGGAATTATAATATATCAATTAGTACTTTATCTTAAAAAATATATTTAAATTAACAACTTTTCTTAAGAAATTTTTTAATTTTTTTTTTTTTTAAATAATAATAATTTTACTACCCCCCAAGGGGGACTTTTAGGGGGTTGAAAATATTTTCCTGGAATTCTTTAGGGTCAATATATATATTATATATAGTAAATTTTTTATCATAAAACTCTATCTTCAACAGTTTAGGCGTAAAACATAGTGGACGGGTGGTCTGGAACACCCGGTATAAATCAGTATTTTTAACATTTTGAAGTTTCAAATTATATCGTGTTATTTTATACACGAATGGTGGAGGCGCGTATGATCAATTGCAAACAAGAATAATCTCAAGCGCAGTCAGTCGTTGCTGTCTCGACATCCACACCTACACCCCATACTCCCTCCTCCTCTTGACCACCCGATACCGACAACACGTCCATCCCCAACGCTCTGTGTGTTGCTAGCTTGAGTTAATGAAAGTCCGGCTGTGTCACATGTTCAGCAAATTGTTCGATCGACGGCTCGTTCACCAGAGACGGATCTAAAAAATAATATAATGTCGATAGTAGTTATAATTTTAAAAGTTAAATTTTTCAATAGTAGTATTCAATGTAATAAATAATTTGTAATTATAATTATATATGAAAGAATAAAAAAACAATAGAAGGTATCAACTTATGTTATGTTTTCTTAGGGAACTTTCCTAATTTTCATTTAAAGGAATATAAAAATTAATTTAAATTAAACCTCCCGTTTGTCCATAACCAAGATTGCCAAATGGTCCTTAATTATTGTAACAGTTTCATCACAACCTACTAAAACTGTTTCGGAAGGACTTCAACGGCTATGGCCTCCATATTTTATCTTTGTCAGGCCATGAGCCCCGTCAAATTTCCGGTATCTCTCCGGGCTAATCACGCCCTGTTTAGTAACAAATCAGAGATGTTTTACAAGTATTAAGACATTTGCAGTCCTTAGAGTCCGCCCACACCGCTCCGATACGATCGCATGCGAATTTATACAAGTATGTTATACCCTTTGAATCAGTTTGGGATTTTGATATGTGTTTGGGTGCATATATACAAGGTATATCTTATGAAAAATTGGTGATTTACCTCTGAGTACAACATGGTGTTTTTTTTTTTGTTTTGTTTTTTCTGGTTTACTATGTATCATAAAAATATTATAATACCTCTAATAAGTCATAAGTACCTCTATAATATACTACAATAATTTTAATAGAGTTTAGTTACTTATTTTCAACAGTAGTACCCAATCTAATAAATAATTTGTGTCTATGAAAGTATAAAAAAACAATAGAAAATACCAACTTATCTTATGTTTAATCTAAGAAAGTTTTCCTAATTTTCATTTAAGAGTATATAGATATTAATTTAAAATACCTTCTTGTATAAACGACGCTGGGTAGAATTTAGTTAAAACTGTTTCGGAAGGATTTCAACAAATATTTTGCAAGGTATCAAAATTAAAGTGTTAACTTGATACGGCTATGAACAAAATAAATATTATTTTGTAAAGAATGCATTTTTGTACACAAACAAACCACATAGTAAACAGTCAATAGAGATGCGGTCAAGAAGCAATAAGCGACCCTTTGCTAGAAGTATTTAGCAAAGGTTTTATGACATGCACATGTTATCTACGGTCAGGGCACGAACACTTATACAGCGTCTGCAGTAACACACACCTACCCCCGCTGCACACCGCACCCTTAAAAATATTCGAGTATTGCAGACCAATTCCTAGAACGAGACGTTACGTCACAGGCACGAGCGTGCCATTCTAACTCCACACTCCGCGCGCCCCTGAGTTACCCAGCGAAATTAGTATAAAACTGGACGTATTTTGAAAACAAATGAGAACTCCTTCGGGAGGACTCACTGATGATATAGGAGAACTCCTTCGGGAGGACTCAAACGATTGTTACACGGCTACAGGACCGCTTATTAGATGCGCCCTGCTAGTCAACAATCACAAGTTGATAGACCTAAAACGATTGTTACACGGCTACAGGACCGCTTATTAGATGCGCCCTGCTAGTCAACAATCATAACGTGATAGACCAAACGATTGTTACACGGCTACAGGACCGCTTATTAGATGCGCCCTGCTAGTCAACAATCATAATTTGATAGACCAAACGATTGTTACACGGCTACAGGACCGCTTATTAGATGCGCCCTGCTAGTCAACAATCACAATTTGATAGACCTAAAACCGATTGTTATCACAGTTACAGGACCGCTTACTAGCTGCGCCCTGCTAACTAACAGTCATTGTTGATATCCATAAAACTTCCTAGTGGGTTTCCGACACTAGGCTACGCCGTCGACGGAAGTCACCACTAGGTCAGCTCTTGCCGCCTCCCACGACGACGACGCCCGCACCGCCGCCCTCGGACGCCATCTCCAGGTCCGCCCTCGGACATCGCCTCCAGGCCCGCTCACGGACGCTCAACACGTCGACGCCTTCGCCGTCGCACCCACCGACGATCCACCCACGGATGCCGCCTGCTCGGTCTGTCCCGGACACGTCGCCGGCTCAGTTCGCCACGGACGCTACCTCCAGGTCTACCCTCGGACGTCGCGTCCTGACCCGCTCACCACGTAGACGCCCTCGCCGTCGCGCACGCCGCCCAGGCTTTCGCGGTCACCTCCAGCGTGACCCCTCTACACGACGCCCCGACGTCACCATCTCAACCGCATCTTGGACGTCGACGCCGTCCAACACGTCAGTCATAAATCCCACCAAACTCAAGATGCCGCCAACCCTTTAATTACGACACTACTATAATATACAATATAACATAGCAAATATTATTGTATATTCACTACTATTATTGTTTTTAAATAAAATAAACAATAAAACACATCTCATCTGTCTCTCTCTCTCACACAACTCTCTCACACACACACGCCAAATCGTATCAAGTGGCGCCCAACGTGGGGCTCATAGAATTCAAGGGAGAATTCGACTCACGACCCGAAGATGCCGCGAAGAAAAGAGAGAGACAGCAATCATACATCACTTCTGGGAGTGAACATCAACACCCAGTGGCGCCCAACATCCAATACGAACGTTTCAATTGAATACTCACAACTTCAATTGTTACTCACGAAACTGCTCGCCCAATCAAATCAACCGCCGCCAGAGTTCTATGGACACGCCTCCGAAGATCCCGAGGAACATCTTCGCCGATGCGAACAACATTTCCAAGACCTGGGGACGCCAGAAAAACAATGGGTGCAGCAAACAACAGCACAACTTCAATCCGACGCAGCCGTCTGGTGGAAACCGTACCAGACGCTAAATATCTCCTGGTCCGATTTTCGTAAATATTTCACCAGGAGATTCGCCAGTCAAGCAGTCATTACGCAATTACTCGCGCAACTCTACGGCTGCAAACAAAAAGCTGAAGAGCCCGTCGACGTCTTTATTCTGGAGAAGATAAAATTATTTCGTCGCCTGCAGCCAGAGAAAACATCCGACGAAATAATAAGATTTATAATTGAACTTATAAATCCCGCTATCAGACCTTATCTGCGATACCCTCCACCACAAACATTTGAGGAAATCACAGAACGCGCTTCGAATATCGAACGTGATTTTAAGGAAATGAAACTTGAACAAATTTCAACGCAACCTCCGAAGAAGACGTCCACGTCGCAACCACAATGTCGCTACTGCCCAGAGCGACACCTTCACCGAGACTGTCCGGCCAACACATCACGGCTCACACAGTCTTATACGCCGATTCGCAGAACACAAGACACTGCGAAAACCAAGAAACCACGAGACGATAACACGCCAAGCACCGGTCACGCGACAAATAAAAATTCAACACCGTCCCTATGTCAAATGCAGAAGATCGAACACGCGCTCTGCGTCACGATGAAGCCAACCACGCCATCATCATCATACCAAGGGAGGTGTGAACCGGGGACCCTGCCGACTTCTGCATCGGACAAGGCACACAAGAAACAAAATAACTTCTGCCAAAACACAAACACGACGAAGATCGAACACGCGCCCTGCGTCACGATGAAGCCAGACATGCCGTCATCATCATACCAAGCGAGGTGTGAACCAGGAACCGAGTCGACTTCGGCAGCTACAGAAGCAGCAGAAAAAAATTATAGCGATAATAAAAATACGCAAAACATTTTGACGACCACTGGTGCCTGTGACAGGTGCGAACCACTCGAAGTTTCAATTCCGCAAAATCCAAAGATGACCGAAGACAATACCATGGTCCATCGATCTCATCCGCCTTGGGTTATAAGACACGCCCACAACGACATCTAAAACATCAACATACGTCCTGTTACAAATCACAAATTTTTCTACAACGCTGTACAAAAATGCAAAAACAACAGGGGGAATTGATACGGCTATGAACAAAATAAATATTATTTTGTAAAGAATGCATTTTTGTACACAAACAAACCACATAGTAAACAGTCAATAGAGATGCGGTCAAGAAGCAATAAGCGACCCTTTGCTAGAAGTATTTAGCAAAGGTTTTATGACATGCACATGTTATCTACGGTCAGGGCACGAACACTTATACAGCGTCTGCAGTAACACACACCTACCCCCGCTGCACACCGCACCCTTAAAAATATTCGAGTATTGCAGACCAATTCCTAGAACGAGACGTTACGTCACAGGCACGAGCGTGCCATTCTAACTCCACACTCCGCGCGCCCCTGAGTTACCCAGCGAAATTAGTATAAAACTGGACGTATTTTGAAAACAAATGAGAACTCCTTCGGGAGGACTCACTGATGATATAGGAGAACTCCTTCGGGAGGACTCAAACGATTGTTACACGGCTACAGGACCGCTTATTAGATGCGCCCTGCTAGTCAACAATCACAAGTTGATAGACCTAAAACGATTGTTACACGGCTACAGGACCGCTTATTAGATGCGCCCTGCTAGTCAACAATCATAACGTGATAGACCAAACGATTGTTACACGGCTACAGGACCGCTTATTAGATGCGCCCTGCTAGTCAACAATCATAATTTGATAGACCAAACGATTGTTACACGGCTACAGGACCGCTTATTAGATGCGCCCTGCTAGTCAACAATCACAATTTGATAGACCTAAAACCGATTGTTATCACAGTTACAGGACCGCTTACTAGCTGCGCCCTGCTAACTAACAGTCATTGTTGATATCCATAAAACTTCCTAGTGGGTTTCCGACACTAGGCTACGCCGTCGACGGAAGTCACCACTAGGTCAGCTCTTGCCGCCTCCCACGACGACGACGCCCGCACCGCCGCCCTCGGACGCCATCTCCAGGTCCGCCCTCGGACATCGCCTCCAGGCCCGCTCACGGACGCTCAACACGTCGACGCCTTCGCCGTCGCACCCACCGACGATCCACCCACGGATGCCGCCTGCTCGGTCTGTCCCGGACACGTCGCCGGCTCAGTTCGCCACGGACGCTACCTCCAGGTCTACCCTCGGACGTCGCGTCCTGACCCGCTCACCACGTAGACGCCCTCGCCGTCGCGCACGCCGCCCAGGCTTTCGCGGTCACCTCCAGCGTGACCCCTCTACACGACGCCCCGACGTCACCATCTCAACCGCATCTTGGACGTCGACGCCGTCCAACACGTCAGTCATAAATCCCACCAAACTCAAGATGCCGCCAACCCTTTAATTACGACACTACTATAATATACAATATAACATAGCAAATATTATTGTATATTCACTACTATTATTGTTTTTAAATAAAATAAACAATAAAACACATCTCATCTGTCTCTCTCTCTCACACAACTCTCTCACACACACACGCCAAATCGTATCAAGTGGCGCCCAACGTGGGGCTCATAGAATTCAAGGGAGAATTCGACTCACGACCCGAAGATGCCGCGAAGAAAAGAGAGAGACAGCAATCATACATCACTTCTGGGAGTGAACATCAACACCCAGTGGCGCCCAACATCCAATACGAACGTTTCAATTGAATACTCACAACTTCAATTGTTACTCACGAAACTGCTCGCCCAATCAAATCAACCGCCGCCAGAGTTCTATGGACACGCCTCCGAAGATCCCGAGGAACATCTTCGCCGATGCGAACAACATTTCCAAGACCTGGGGACGCCAGAAAAACAATGGGTGCAGCAAACAACAGCACAACTTCAATCCGACGCAGCCGTCTGGTGGAAACCGTACCAGACGCTAAATATCTCCTGGTCCGATTTTCGTAAATATTTCACCAGGAGATTCGCCAGTCAAGCAGTCATTACGCAATTACTCGCGCAACTCTACGGCTGCAAACAAAAAGCTGAAGAGCCCGTCGACGTCTTTATTCTGGAGAAGATAAAATTATTTCGTCGCCTGCAGCCAGAGAAAACATCCGACGAAATAATAAGATTTATAATTGAACTTATAAATCCCGCTATCAGACCTTATCTGCGATACCCTCCACCACAAACATTTGAGGAAATCACAGAACGCGCTTCGAATATCGAACGTGATTTTAAGGAAATGAAACTTGAACAAATTTCAACGCAACCTCCGAAGAAGACGTCCACGTCGCAACCACAATGTCGCTACTGCCCAGAGCGACACCTTCACCGAGACTGTCCGGCCAACACATCACGGCTCACACAGTCTTATACGCCGATTCGCAGAACACAAGACACTGCGAAAACCAAGAAACCACGAGACGATAACACGCCAAGCACCGGTCACGCGACAAATAAAAATTCAACACCGTCCCTATGTCAAATGCAGAAGATCGAACACGCGCTCTGCGTCACGATGAAGCCAACCACGCCATCATCATCATACCAAGGGAGGTGTGAACCGGGGACCCTGCCGACTTCTGCATCGGACAAGGCACACAAGAAACAAAATAACTTCTGCCAAAACACAAACACGACGAAGATCGAACACGCGCCCTGCGTCACGATGAAGCCAGACATGCCGTCATCATCATACCAAGCGAGGTGTGAACCAGGAACCGAGTCGACTTCGGCAGCTACAGAAGCAGCAGAAAAAAATTATAGCGATAATAAAAATACGCAAAACATTTTGACGACCACTGGTGCCTGTGACAGGTGCGAACCACTCGAAGTTTCAATTCCGCAAAATCCAAAGATGACCGAAGACAATACCATGGTCCATCGATCTCATCCGCCTTGGGTTATAAGACACGCCCACAACGACATCTAAAACATCAACATACGTCCTGTTACAAATCACAAATTTTTCTACAACGCTGTACAAAAATGCAAAAACAACAGGGGGAATTGATACGGCTATGAACAAAATAAATATTATTTTGTAAAGAATGCATTTTTGTACACAAACAAACCACATAGTAAACAGTCAATAGAGATGCGGTCAAGAAGCAATAAGCGACCCTTTGCTAGAAGTATTTAGCAAAGGTTTTATGACATGCACATGTTATCTACGGTCAGGGCACGAACACTTATACAGCGTCTGCAGTAACACACACCTACCCCCGCTGCACACCGCACCCTTAAAAATATTCGAGTATTGCAGACCAATTCCTAGAACGAGACGTTACGTCACAGGCACGAGCGTGCCATTCTAACTCCACACTCCGCGCGCCCCTGAGTTACCCAGCGAAATTAGTATAAAACTGGACGTATTTTGAAAACAAATGAGAACTCCTTCGGGAGGACTCACTGATGATATAGGAGAACTCCTTCGGGAGGACTCAAACGATTGTTACACGGCTACAGGACCGCTTATTAGATGCGCCCTGCTAGTCAACAATCACAAGTTGATAGACCTAAAACGATTGTTACACGGCTACAGGACCGCTTATTAGATGCGCCCTGCTAGTCAACAATCATAACGTGATAGACCAAACGATTGTTACACGGCTACAGGACCGCTTATTAGATGCGCCCTGCTAGTCAACAATCATAATTTGATAGACCAAACGATTGTTACACGGCTACAGGACCGCTTATTAGATGCGCCCTGCTAGTCAACAATCACAATTTGATAGACCTAAAACCGATTGTTATCACAGTTACAGGACCGCTTACTAGCTGCGCCCTGCTAACTAACAGTCATTGTTGATATCCATAAAACTTCCTAGTGGGTTTCCGACACTAGGCTACGCCGTCGACGGAAGTCACCACTAGGTCAGCTCTTGCCGCCTCCCACGACGACGACGCCCGCACCGCCGCCCTCGGACGCCATCTCCAGGTCCGCCCTCGGACATCGCCTCCAGGCCCGCTCACGGACGCTCAACACGTCGACGCCTTCGCCGTCGCACCCACCGACGATCCACCCACGGATGCCGCCTGCTCGGTCTGTCCCGGACACGTCGCCGGCTCAGTTCGCCACGGACGCTACCTCCAGGTCTACCCTCGGACGTCGCGTCCTGACCCGCTCACCACGTAGACGCCCTCGCCGTCGCGCACGCCGCCCAGGCTTTCGCGGTCACCTCCAGCGTGACCCCTCTACACGACGCCCCGACGTCACCATCTCAACCGCATCTTGGACGTCGACGCCGTCCAACACGTCAGTCATAAATCCCACCAAACTCAAGATGCCGCCAACCCTTTAATTACGACACTACTATAATATACAATATAACATAGCAAATATTATTGTATATTCACTACTATTATTGTTTTTAAATAAAATAAACAATAAAACACATCTCATCTGTCTCTCTCTCTCACACAACTCTCTCACACACACACGCCAAATCGTATCAAACTATTATAAGGAATTTTCTGAATGTTAAATAACTTTATTTAATTTATACAGGTTTTGTTTTTACACTCCTAATATCTGATATACAAATTATTAGTTACTAATATTAAAGTTGATATATTTCTAAAAGACAATATGCGATTCTAGTATTGTTGTAAAAGTTATACAAAAAAAAAACTATATAAAAAATGTTATCTCGTAATAATAATCGTACGTAATAAGTAGAGCAGCCAAAACTCTAAAAATTCTAGCCGAGGCAAAAGTTTACTTGGCTCAGGTAGTGAATTAATTCGGCATCCTGTTTAACATCTAAATAAAAAGTATGTATAAAATAAAGGGATTATCATACAATATAATTTACTACAACATTGGCAGCTCATATAAGTACCAGTTGTTTGAAGTCAATTAAATAATACAATACAATACACAAACTGATAAAGAGCACAAATTAATTTTAATAACTAATATAGAAACATACGCTAACTGGATATAAATGTAAGTGTTAATAATAAACTTACAATTAGTTACAGTTTGAATATGATTTTAATTGGAAAAAATATCGGATATACGTTTACTAAACCATAAAACAAAATATTTTTCTTATTTCAACTCCTACTTCATATAAGTAGGTAATAGATAATATCTATCAATATACTGTCCTGCTTAGTACAAATATGGTATCTGCATTTAGATGAAAGTAAAAAAAATTCAGTTTGTATTTTTAAATTGTTGCCCTGCATTTTATACTACTAAAAATTACAAATAAAATTTTTACCTACAGTATTTTCTTTAGGTGATTTTTTTTTAATTATAAATGCGATAGAATGAATTTTTCCTATTAAAAAAGCAGACAACATTTTACAGATTTGTAAACTCACTTGATTTTATTAAGCTAATTTACTGTGACTACTCTTTACTTAGACATAATTATTTTGTTTAACTCAATTTTGACAAAATTGTCAGGTACCACTTTTGTGCTTAGAAGTGCAATATACACCTCCGATATTAATGTTATTATCATTATTATTTAAAAATCACTTATTACGTTCCTGTCCTTCGTATAAAATAACACAAGCATTTCCTGTGCGCCTCCCAAACGTCTAGTCTTCATAAAGGAAAATGGCAAGATGAAGCTCCTTAGGGACGTCTGATGTCCAGAAGCAGAGTACCGCCTATCGAATTCACATCAGCTCTGAAACAATCCCCGGAATTTCACATAGTATCTGTTCCAGGTACGAAACATCCAATAAGTATTTATTATTAATTAAAGTGAATTCGATGCTTGCATTTTATTGTTTAATTTTTAACACATACTTAAGATTCGATACTAATTTTAAGTAATCCTGATATAAATAATATAAATTATCATTTAAATTCCATGTTCCTAAAAAAATGGAAGCATTGTAACATATTATTCCATTCGCGATAAATTTTACATAAATTCATCGATTTGAATTATTTTTATGCTAAATATTTGTTTACAATGAGGACTCTAGACCTATTTATTTTGGTGCGAATCTAATCAGGAGTTTTGAAAATATTCGAAATTTTGCACATATTTTATGCCTATTTAATCTAACATTATAATGTTGCGAAGTGTAGGATCTAACCGAATCTCGGTAATGAAATTTGAAACACTTCTATGTAGTGCAATCAAACCTAACGGTTATGTATTTTTGTACACTGAAGAGGTGAAATCCACCCTCAACATTTTTACATTTTTCGTTTTCGTTATGTTTTCAGTAAATATTTTTTACTCACTTTGAAAACTTACAGTACAGTAAATTTAAAAAAAACTTTATTTCAAATAGGGCTTCAGATGAGACTGCTCCGAGACCTTTTTCAAAACTATACCAACTTAATTGTTCACAAGACAAAAACAAGACTTAGAAGTTTCATTTCATCCCGGATTTTTAATCGTGTATGCGGTAAATATTAAACCTGGGCTCATCTCTAAAAAAAAATCCAGTCTTGTTTTGCAAACATTTAGAAGAGTCTCGGTTAAATTTAATGTAAAGCTATAATTTCAAAGAACATACATATATGATATTATGATAGTTCAGAAAATCTAGAAAAATTATCAGATTTTGTAAACACTAACCTGCTTGTTTGCATCGTTAGGGTCGATCCGGACTATCAAGCCGGTTTCGGTTCAGTCTCGGTCCAATCTCGCTCCGATACAACTTAGTGTAAAGAATATTTTACTGGAGTGTGATCGAACCTGGCATGGATTATACCCATAGGTTTGATTCACACTATCGATCAGTTTTCGGGCCGGTCTCGGTCCGGTCTCGTTCCAATCAAATATAAATAAATAATAAACAATGAAATCATTCACCCTCTACTTATCGGTCAGATCTCGGTCCAATCACGGTCCGATACAGTGCAGTATCGAACCCGGCATAGATTGTACCCACAGTGTGAATAGAAACTTCAGTTCGTCTTTGATCATTCTAGTACTGATCACCGAGTAAAGCAACTGACTAAACTTGCGCGATAATATGAATACTGTAAGATTTAGTTAATGATTGGAGCTAGACCGAACCGAGACCGGCCCGAGAGCGGCTCGTTAATGTAAATATCATAAGATTTGATTGGAACGAGACCAGACCGAGACCGGTTCGATAGTCTGAATTGACAATTATTGTACTTATTTGTACATATTTCTGTTTAAACTTGTGAATAACAAACATATACAATTTTTTTTTCCTTTATGCGCATTATATATTTATTTTAATCTTAGACATTATAAATTTTTCTATACTACGAGTTGATAACAAAAGATATTTTTACATTACGCTACATCCTGCCACATCCTCGTTCCAGCATCCTGTAGAAACATCTTTGATGCAGATTTTTATAAAATAAGACGTCAACGAGAAAGCAAACGTCTCGTAACGGATGTCAAGAACATAGATGATAGTAAAAAATATATCAATGAACATACATATCGTTTCAAATGTAATGTAAAGCAATATTCTTTTTATGTAACCGACAATAACATTTAAACCATTTTATTTACAGTTCTTAATTAAATTAATAGAAGTAAATGAGATTTTAAAATTTATTATACAATTCTTTTTATAAACCTACTCATGTCTAATTTATCAATGAAGAATTTTTTAAATGAACACATTAAATATAAAAGTAAGTATTTACAATAATACGTTCATTTTTTTCTCGGTAGAAAAAAACTTTTTTCTTTCAAAAAATATTATATTATTTCGTATCTTTACATCACAGTATTTTCCGCGGAGATGAGTACAAAGAAATTAAAAATTTAATTTTTATATTTTTCACAATAATACATTTATTTTCTAAATTATAATTTTTTGTAAAACATTCTACAATGACGATGAATCCGCACAAAATTAAAAAGAGTATGGAAAAGAACCCTATCAAATTCATTTTTTTGTTTCATAAAATATTCGACGTGAAATAAAACACTTAGAAACTCGGTAACAATTCATAATTTTAAAAGTTTTTCCTTATTATTAAAAAATTGAGATAAAATCAGGTTTAAAGAAGTTATGTGATATTCGGTCAGCGCAATGCATTATATTTTAAGATGTCATTAAATATAAATGTACATATATTTAATGACATCTTAAAATATACCATATACATGTTTACATACATACATGTATGTAGGTATGTAAACATGTAAAATTTTAAGAAAAATATTTTTTTGAAAACCAGTCGGTGAAAAGTTTAGATTGTAAAGCTATGAATTAAATTATAATGTAATACACAATTTAGTTTATTTATTTTTTCAGTTTTATTAACTTGACTTGCATACCTGTTTCGATCAAATCTTGTAACTATTACTGTCTTTTATTTTTGTATACTTGTGTATTCTCAATTAACCAATCATTTCCCAAATTAATTAAAATATACCAGGTGGACCATTTTAACCTTTAATGGAGAATAACTCGACCGGTAAGCGAAATAATAAAAAAAGTTTTGTACAAAAGTTGTTGGGTAAAGAGGACGACGTACGACCATGACCTTGAATTTGACCTTGACTTTGACCATAGGGGTTATTTGAAGGCCAAATCAAATTTTTCAAATGGAAATGCCTATTTTCGACCCCGGATTCAGAAAGAACGAGAAATTCTACAATATGATATGTAGATTAATCAGGTCAAATGTCATGTTTTGAAGTCATTTCAAGGTCAAAAGGAACTTGTACGTGTATTCATGCGAAAATCGTATCTGTACACAGGGATTTCTTAACGTTGGCGTTGGAAACAGAATAAAGTGTAATTTTGATAGGAAAACAATTGAATTTTCCAGGGGAGTGTGATAAAACTAAAAGGGAGGCGCGAGCATATCGAGAAAAAATATAATTAAAAAATTAATTTAATTTTCTGAAAGAAAATCAAGAAAAAACACTGACATAACAAAAAATAAAATACACTTATAGATAGGATTGTATCAATGTATTTTATTGCTTTTCTTTCAGTAAATTAAATAAATTTTTTAAATAATTTTTCTCATTTTTTCTCGATATGCTCGAGCCTCCCATTTAGTTTTATCACACCCCCCTGGAAAATTCAATTGTTTTCCTATCAAAATTACACTTTATTCTGTTTCCAACGCCAACGTTAAGAAATCCCTGTGTACAGATACGATTTTCGCATGAATACACGTACAAGTTCCTTTTGACCTTGAAATGACTTCAAAACATGACATTTGACCTGATTAATCTACATATCATATTGTAGAATTTCTCGTTCTTTCTGAATTCGGGGTCGAAAATAGGCATTTCCATTTAAAAAATTTGATTTGGCCTTCAAATAACCCCTATGGTCAAAGTCAAGGTCAAATTCAAGGTCATGGTTGTACGTCCCCCTTTTTACCCAACAACTTTTGTACAAAACTTTTTTTATTATTTCGCTTACCGGTCGAGTTATTCTCCATTAAAGGTTACAATGGTCCACCCGGTATATTGTTACTATTTAAAATTTTCGTAATATTTTAGTTAATTAGTATTAACCAAAAAAAAACATATGACCAGAACTTTGAAAATTTTCACAGGCGAGTGAAAACTTTTGCATTAAATAATTTGCATTAAAATAATACATTCGTTAAGCACTTGTATGTATGGAACATAAAACAGTTATGAGTACGTGAACAAATATAATATATTAAATTAAATAAAGGTGTTTTGTATGCTACTTACAGTTTCAAAAAAGTATATGTTGTTTTGGTTCTCAAGGGGATGTGAAATCACGTTATTTGAAATTGATGTTACTCGGGGAAATTAAATTGAATTGTATCCATTTCGTAGCAATATTTTAAAAACAAATTTAGAATTTGAAAATTTCATACCAACGAGATTACTTTTTAAATTGACAGTAATATTGCCCGCATATAAAATTATAATTTAATATATTTTTCAAATTTTTTGGTATACTACATGCAATTTTAATATTTTTTGATGTAATAAATTATTTATTGTTAAATTATATAATTATTTCTTTCAAATAATTCATCTCATTTAACCATCTTGGACATCCTGTATGTAAGTATGTAGTACTTATAATTTTTATAATTACATATTTTATGTTTAAAACAGCTACTCTTAACGATTCAACAAATAAATCAAAATGTAATATATCTATCACTATACTGTGTAGTAATTTCAAATCTAATTGTAAGAATTTTTCAAATGGATAACCAAAGTAATGTGGAATTCAACGACGATTCGTATTCCAAGAAGATTGCTGACACATTTCTGGAGTGAAACTTAACGTTACATATGTAGATACCTACCACATTGACAGTTTGTGTAAAGTGTCTCTTTGAACTTTGAAACGGACGGTCTTTTGAAACCTTACCTATTCATAGGAGAGAGGTATTTATGTCGGTCGTGTAGATAAAAAAGATCGGCTTAGAATCCCTCATAGTCCATATAAAATGAATCATTTATTATTTATTGCGCGATATCATTTTTTTTAAATAAATATTTTTTCCTCGATTTTTACTTCCATGTTCCGTTGAATTTTAAATACTAATTAATACGTCATTAATTCATGTTGCCGTGGAAACAAGTGCAACTAAATTCAAATTGTAAAAATAGTTGTTCTACGAATGTGTATTATGTTTTTGACATTAGGACATTAGAAAACGAATATTTATATACAAATGGCAATAACAGCTGTAACCGTCGTAAGTATATATGTTTTTTTATGTATTACGATATATGTATATTGTATATACATAGTAGTAGGTTATATAAATAAAATATTTAAAAAAATGTATATTTAAAAAGATAGAAAGAACATGGAAGTCATGTATGGTTCTCCATACCGATATTTAATTTATATCGCGATTATGGTTACACACGAATAAGTTTCGGTTTTTAAAGTCTCGTCTCAATCTCGTCTCGTGAAAATTGAATCCAGAACGGGAAAAATCTCTGCCTTGTGTGAGTTTTTTTTTTAAATATTTTATTTACTTATTATTATGTAGAGTAGTACAGATAGAAGTGGGCCACACTTTGGTTTTCATGCTATAAGATGTTCAAAAATTAATATTTTTCCACACTTATTGCGTCTATTTGCAGAGTAAGAATTAACCTAACTGTCTGCAAACACAATTTGGCATGATCGCTAAAACATTCAAATTAATTCATAAAACCACTTGATTGGTTCATAAAAAAACAATAAATGTCAAAACAGAACGTCAATGCAGTGGCCCACTTCTGTCTGCAAAAAATGGCCCACTTCTGTCCTTAAGCATAATTTTACGCGAAAGCACGTGGCGAGAACACCACGCGACAATATGCTAAAATATCTTCGAATCTTTGAAGGTTACGTCGAAAACTAAATTAAAGGCTATTTACTTGATTAAATTCGATGAAAAACTTATGCAAATCACGATAACTTTGAAAACGAGAAAAAATGAAAAAATATATTTTTTGGTACTAATCGCTGGAGAACACTAATGAACGTCTTCACACTTCAAAAACCTACTTCAAACTGAGCTTCTCTGTCAAAAACAAAAACAAAAATATTCTGTTGACAGATATGTCACTTATGAAAACAAATATAGCGGGTGGCCCACTTCTCACATTGGCCCACTTCTGTCGGTGCTACTCTAATTAAAATCAATCTTGTCTCTTCCAAATTTAAGGAACTCTCTTCTCGGTTTCAATATCTTTTCGAAACCTAGACCATGACGAGATGGAGAAAAGTTGTAGCTATAATCGTTAGGAATATTTTTAGTTTTTAGTTTTTCATATGATATTTTAATGATGTGTAACAAAATTCAGAAAATGTTAGATCACATCACAAATTTAGTTAACCGTCTTCATCATAATACATATCGTTTATCTAACTTAGAACATTCTAGACTGTGCCTCGTATGATTTAATCAAATTTTATAATGAAATCAAAACTGTATTATTTCTATCAATTTTTATAGTTTCATTATAAGCGACCATTATGTTGTTATCTATAGGAAAATATCTGCTATGCGAGCCACGGAACTTTCTTATACGTAATCTTGACAGTGAATAGAGTACGTGATTTTTATTTCATTAAAACATATTTCTGACTAATAAAAGATAGGATATAATGAATGGGACATAAACTACAGATACTATTATTCTCTACACCGAAAACGTATGTTTACTCTTGGCAATTTTTGAATTATTTTTAAAATAAGAAAAAATTGTTTTAGATGAAAAATGTTGAATATGCTATTATCTATAATTTATTCTCCATATATTTTTTCCCAACATTTATGATTTAGTCAGAAATAATTTTTTTAAATAATTATTTAGAATCACCTACAATTTTTATCTTGACTATTTTTATCTAATTCGCACTGTTTCAAAGTAATTCGAAAAATTCAAAAATCGACATCAGTAAACGTAAAACAAACCTATTCGGTTGAAAGATCGTTTTCAAAAATAGAAGGTTTTCTTCACAGACAAATATTAATCATAAATATAAAATTTCACCCTTCTATGATTTGTCGTATATGAGTTACAGAGCTTACAGATAGGCACACAGACATCATTACGAAAATAGTCAGAATGGATTCAGGGAAGGTTAAAATGGATAATTCCATTAAAATCTAGACTTCGAAAAATATTGGCTGAACAAAACATACTTAAACTATGTATAGTTCATATACCTACATGGGTATAAAAAAGTAAAAATACTGAGAAATTAAGGACGTCGTATTAAACATAAAAATAATTTTTGTTTTTGTACAAATAACACCCCCTCCCAATAAACATCCAGGCTACGCCCTTAGTCACTAATGTATAATTTTAATCCTAATTGGTACGTCATCAAATACGTTTATCAATTTTTAAAATAGAAACGCGGTATAGATATCACTGTTAATCACAGTGGTTTTGAAATACAATTCGATAAAATTGGAAACTCTGAATGATTAAACATGATAAAAAGTATACTAATAATGGCAGAGTTAATCAACAAAAACACCTCCTGCTCAATTTAATGCAATTTGCATAAATTTTGCAGTTTTCATCAGCAAAATACAAACGAATAATGATCAAATATGCGCAATATAAACTATAGCTATTAAAATATTTGAGGCATTATACAGTTAAATTAAATTTGAAAATTTGAAGTGTGAATTGTTTAAAATATATTCAGTATTGATTAATTTTGATTAAGAAAACTGCATTTTTAAATATTATTATACAGAAACGAATATCTGTTTCCGGTTTAGTGGTGCTCTTTAAAAATAGGCGGTGGACATCTATTTTTTAAAGAATATTGACGTTTTTGCTATAAAACGTTCATAGACCAACACAGGTCATTTAAAATATGCTCCTACTTTATTGATATGATGTCATCATAAAAAAGTACTGTATAAAAGTAACAGTCATATTAATTCAATCTACATTATTAATGTCCGGTATTATAAAGGAGCTAGCAAATTTGCTAGCTAGCAAGCACTTTAAAATGAGGTAATAATTCTGTGATAGTATCTATGGATTAGCTATGAAATTTAGAGCAGTGATTCTTTAACGTATTGTAACACAGTTGGTGACTCTGACCGTACAAAATAATTTTCATAATATCGCCACTGCTTTAATACTGTTGGTGTTTACATACCATGCGTGCGCGAAAATTGTCAAACATTTCATGAAACTAAAGGAGAACACTCAGATAGGTTAGAAACCTCATTTGAAAGTGCTTACTAGCTAGCAAATTTTGCTAGCTCCTACCGGACGTAAATTACTCAAAACTTCCAAATGGTACAAAAAATATACTAAACTAAATATTATATATACAATTTAATTCATTTTGTTATATTTTGTATCTTTTTCATAACAAATGTTGATATCCCACATAAAAATAAATATTTTACATTCTAATAATTCAAAATCAGCATTTAAATATTGAAAACAATAAGTACAAAATAAGAAGATATAGTTTTTATAAAAAAATTACATGCCTTTTAAATTTTGTTATTTTATAAAATTGTCTCCCATATGCATTGAGTTTCAATTATGTTTAGTTTTCATTCAATTAATAAACCACACAACACGTGAGCCCGCAGCTAGATTTTCCAACAATTTTCCTACCTATGGTAAAATTAAAAACTGTTTTACTACGATATATATAAAAATCACAGGATTATAAAGGTTTCAGCTCGGCATGTACCCGAGACAATCTATGTATTATGCACACCTTGCGGCACAATTCCACCGTCACTGAAGATCAAGTCACCTGACTCTCAACACTGGTATATGTACAACAAAGACAGATAGTGTATTTATACCGGTACGTGTATATTTTATCACTTTTTGATAGGTCAGTAATATGCCATTCGAGATGCATGAAAGATTGATTGTACTTCATGCGCAGAGTTGATGATGTGACTCTTTATAATGGCCTCTGGGAAATTGCTAATTTTTCCTAGATAAATCCACAGTGGATTCAAAGTCGGAGCTTTATCGTTTTGCTGATCTGTACGTTATATTTTTATTCAGTCTTATTTCGCTATCGGTAATTTATTCACACTCTTTTTATTTATTTCTTTGCACTATTGCATTATTTATGTACATTTAATTATCTGTTATATCAAAATAAATAAATAAAATAATAAAGAGCTTTTAAAGATTAAGTATCATTTATGTACATATATAAAAAAGATATAACAGTAATTGTCTTTACGTGTTTTACTATATTGTTATGCAGCATTTTTTATGCAATTCTCTTAAACAACCTGCGGCAAATAAGACCCAGAATGTAATAAGCCCCGTGTAAAAAAAACGCATTTACAATAGTTAGATCGGTCTGGGTTTTTATGTACACATAGAAGATACTTATACAAGCTAATTACACACCGATTAGTTTCTTACCGCGCTAACTTTTCGGTATCTCTGAGTTTGTGGCGAGAGGTGGCGACGAATGCTCAATTTTATAAAAACAACCAACAAATAAATTTAATTTTTATGTATTTTCTGTTTCTTATTTGTTCAGGTAAAATTTATGGTGCAAGTTGATAAGGCCCACCAAATTTAAGATTGCGCTTTTTATTATTTATTACAATTTATAATCATATATTTTGTTTTAGATTGGTATGTCATTTTTATTTACTAATATTTCTATAAAAAATCATCTGCATAGAAGAAATAACGTGGTCTGTCGAGATTTTAGCTGCAACTATGGATTTATGGATTATTAATCGTTTATTTGTTCACTGTAACTAAGCAAAAAAAGATTACGCCAAATATTGATTAAAACATAGTTCCCATGCAAAATAAAATAATAATTATCTGAAAATGTTTAATTTACTTAAGTGGCTTTAAGTAGGCCCAAAATTACTTTCTTTAATGTCTAAAAAATGAAAAATTCATATAAGAAATGTTGATTTTCTTACTTCTTTAAATAATAATATACCAAAAGTTTACCATTAACACAGCTTTTTTAATATAAATTACTTATTACCTGAAATATAGCATTTTAAATTAAGTAGGGCCTTATCTGCCTCCATGACCTTAGAATAATATTTGTTAATTTTATTTGATACATACATATTAATTTTAACTGCTTAAAGTAGTAGTAATTGTCTCCTTCCAGCATTGATAAAAATAATAATTATTATTCAAGAAAAATTTATTATAATGTACGTACATAAAAAACTTAATTTCAAATATTTTAAACCTATGTATTATAAAATATTATATAAGTATGTATATATTTTTTATGATAAACATAAAACGAATACTAAATATTTTTGTTTAATTATTATAGAGACGTAATTTATATTTTAATTAAATTTTGGTGTCTCTAATTCCCACATATTATCAAACATGAGTTATTACAATTATGTTTCAACTAATTAATAGAATACATTATTTTATATACAGGATGAAGGTGAACGCTCGGACCCTCGGAATTAATCAAAGAGATCGAGTTTTATAGAAAATTGTTAATTGCAAAGTTTTAGGATTTAAAAAACTCAATAAGATGGTAATATCATGGTTACCTTAAAGGAGCCTCGTCAAGGTTAACTATTTTAAACGGAAACCTATATTATTATTAAAGTATCTAAATCTTCGAAAAAAAAATTTTTTCTGAAATTATTTTAAATTTTACTAAATAAGAATGAAAAATATTTCAATCGAAACATACTAGTTTTTTTCGTGGATTTAGATACCATACTAAAAATATAGGTTTCCGTTTAAGAATAGAGTCTACTTTGACGATGTTTTTCACGTATATAGTCCAATAGTTTTTTAAATCCTAAAATTTTTATATTTTTCTCTAAAACTCAATACTTTCTTCGATTTATTTTAGGTCGCGGGGGTCCGAACTTTTTTCCTCACTCTGTATATAATATACGATATAATATAACACTTCCTGGGAAAAAATTTCAGATCTGAAGTGATCAAATCAGATCTTGATAGATCTGCATTTTGAGACAACATCATATTTTTTCACAGGTTTTTGATCTGAGGAGGCCTACAAAGATCTACAACGACCTACAAAGATATATAAAGATCGTTAAAGATCGTGATAGAAATTGAAACGTTGAAAATTCATGAAATTTCAACGTGAAAGTTACAACGATCTTCAGAGATCTTTGGAAATTGTTATAGATCTTTGTAGATCGTTGTAGATCTAAGCAGGTCTCCACAGATCAAAAACCAGTGAAAAAAAATGATTTTATACATATGAATAATTAAAAAAAGGTAGATTAGTTATTCAAAAAAATGATACCCTAATGAACTAATAGTTAAAAACTTACTATAAAATATGTAAATTACAATCTGTATCCCTTCTAATAAAATTTTTAGTCACACTTTCTTAAAGTTTCTATTCTTTAGTTGAATCAAATTTACATAATTTACGTGCATTGTAATTTAATGGACGTATAAAAAATTAATTAAACTATGGGAAAATTTTCTTTGCGAGCTTTCAATTAAGTAAGCAGAAACCCCTCGTGGCTTGTCATTGCAAATCTAATTAATATTTTACACTTAGTAATTAATTTCTGGACATATGTTTGCACTTAAAATTAGTTTTATTAATAGCGTTTATCTTTGTTCAAGTGCGGATGAGAAAGATAATTATTATCTGTTTAAATAAAGAACACTGATTTTGACTGTACATGTTTTTATATTAAAAAAACTCAATTTCAACATTATGTCGCACCTGTATGTACTCATTGTATATGCATATTTCACAAACATAGGTTTTGTTATCTTTTACATGCATATTTATGTTTTCATAGGGCAGATATAACTAGTTAAATGTTGTACATCATGAATAATGTTAATACTGTTTTTAATATATAATTTTAACAAATGTATATTTAACAAATATTCACCATGTAAATTCTATCCATATAGTTTCGTTTATTTTATTTTGACTTACCTAAAGACCGAATGTCACTTTGAGGTATTGTTTAAAAATTATTATTAGGTATTTACCATACTATATGCAATTTAATGAATTTTATTTATGAAGGTAATATTTATAAAAACAATTTGTAGCTTCCTCCAAAAAAAATTCTTACAAGTAAATTTTTCAACTAGAAAATTCTATACTAATGTTTCCTAATAAAAAATATCACACTTTCGTTTGATTTTTCTTTTTTTATTATAGTAGAATTAAAACTAGTCGAAAGACTAACCATTAATTTAAATCTGAATATCTTAAAACTAAATACTATCAACTAAAGTCAATTCATTAATGTCCTTTAGTTTTCTCTATTTACAATATATATGCATGCATATACACTTTCCCCGCGCACTGTGCTCTGCTTTACTCACAACACACTACACTAAGTCAAGTGGCTTGGTTCTTTTCAATCTTCGGACATGGTGCTGATTGTCCAGCAACCGAAGAACCTCTGGATTGGCATGAAGGCAGGGACGTATTTATAAATTTTGCGCCCTGGGCGAATATGATCGGCCGCCCCAAGTACCTACTGTTTTTTTTAATGCCAAAAACTTAGTATAAACAAAAGTTTGAGTGATTTCAGGATAAATTATTTAAAGATTGGGTTATTTAGTGATTAGACAGAATTTAAAAATTATAGTTGGCAACACTGGCGTTGCCATACCGCAACGAGCGGATCGCGCCTAAATAGTATGCAGTCTATGCAGCCAGGAGTCCTATTCTTGAATATGTTCGAGATAATTAAAAAGTCGAGATTTTCGTTCTATCCCCAAGTTCTATTACTTCATTCAGCCATCTTTTTGATGCCATACAGCTATAAAAATTAATAATTTTAAGTATTAAAAAACAGTTGGGTCTAAAAGTTGGCACTAAAGATGTTGCCAAAATTCGTTTTTATTTAATAATTCTGAATCAGCCACATTAATTTTTTACAGTATACTGATAATTAACATTAAACGTTTTTTTAGTAGATTCAACTAGACCTAAGTCTACTATGTATTCATATAACAAAAAAGCATGTATACCGTCTAAGGGTTAAGATTTTTTAACTGGATTATTATCACAAACGCATTTTAGTTATTAATATTCAAAACAACAGAAAGAACTTAAACAAACTTTCTTTAATAAATTCTTAAATAAATTATAAAACAACCCTTTTCCATTTACTTCCTTGCTTCGGTATTTTAAAAGGAAACGAAACATATTAAAATAATATTATTTTTCCACGTCCATTCAGAAGTGCATTCAGTTATAAAAAAACATGAAAAAATTAAACATATCCTTTAAAACTTTAAACTATATACCATTTACTCAAAAAAAAAAACATGAAAACAACACAAAAATTATATTTCCATTGTTTCATAATTGAATAAAAACAAAGATACCCATAGGTCGTATTTTTATTACAATACATTAATTTTAATGACTAGCACATACAGAAAGCATCAAAAAATGTCTCATCCGTCATATCTGGCATATGAAAAAAAGAAAAACACACATTTTTAATGACGATCCGACAGGCGAAGTAGACCTCCCCTTGAATAAAACCGTGAAAGTTCTAAATAGTATAATGGTTTATATTTCTGCCTTCTGTTATAATATGTCAAATCCCTCGCTTACTGACTATATAAATAATATTATTATATTTAACTAAACGGCTAATTTAAACAGTGATACCGAAAACTGTGATTATGATCGTTCCAGGTATGAATATGGCATTGAATTTAATTTTCGATAACATTTTATTTTAATATTTTCAACATACCTACATATTATGTCTTTATATCAATCATTATAATTTATGCCTTCTACTTTATTTTTCAATATAACTATTCAATTTGCATGAACTTCAGTAGCAAAGATAGTTGCAATCAGGGGTTATTTTAAAGTGTAGCTCATACTTGTTTTTGCAGGCAGCTCTAAAAGTACCTAAACAAAAAATTAATTTCTTATAATTTTTAACTATTTCGCTCAAATTATGCAGTTCTAAAATTTTCTTAAAATAACCCCTGGTTACATTAGCGATTCTGGTGGTCTATTGGTGGTAAATAATTAACAATATTACATAGTTTGTCTTGGGAAAATGATGTCTGTTTAAAACTACATTCTCCACAAGTCTACATACGAATTAACAGTACCTATTAAAAGTGAATTGTAGAAAATTCAACCAATATGATTTTTGAAATTATACGAGTACTTCAAAAATATCTCATTATACCGATGTGAAAATGCGTAATATAAATGAAGAATTATAAAAAAAACAATTCTTTTCAATTACTTATTAAAGGATCAAACATATACATATGTACTTACTTAATTTACTATTATTATGTTTCAAATAAAGAAATAAACCAAAATTGTATGTATGCAGTTCACGATGAAAAGAAAAAATTCGTTTAAAATTCAAGTAATTTTTTTGTGGAAAAACGCTCGGATCCGACAATTAGTATTTTTAGTTGCGGATTTTATGACATTGTATACAGGGTGTCTCAGGAAAAACATGCAGTCATCATTGATTTTTTTAAATAGAACACCCTATATATTATACCATTTTTGAATTGTGCAATAAATTCTGAACACTTTTTGTAAAGCATATCATATCTCTAAAATCAGTTGTTTTCGGAATAATGACGTTTGAAAATTGACATTTTGAAATACACACAACTCAAATAAAATGTTTAAATTGAAAAAATACACCTTGAACATTTTTTTAAAAGCCAACAAAAACATCCTGGTACCTATGGCAAAAAGAAAAAACATTGAACTTTTTTTTTTCTTTTTTTTGCAAAACCAGGATGTTTTTGTTGGCTTTTAAAAAAATGTTCAAGGTGTATTTATTCAATTTAAACATTTTATTTGACTTGTGTGTATTTCAAAATGTCAATTTTCAACCGTCATTATTCCGAAAACCACTGATTTTAGAGATATAATATGCTGTACAAAAAGTGTTCAGAATTTATCGCACAATTCAAAAATGGTATAATATATAGGGTGTTCTATTTAAAAAAATCAATGATGACTGCATATGTTTTTTCTGAGATACCCTGTATACAATTTTCTTATGTTAAAAAATACGCAACTAAAAATACTAATCGACGGGTCCGAGCGATTTTCCACAAAATAATATCCTGAATTTTAAACGAATTTGTTCCTTTCATCGTGAACGCACTGTATATATATTTATTACAGTTAAATAATAAAACTTACTGACAATAAATCTAACACAGTTCTCTCTTTATTCACAACAATAGAGTTTATAGTTCCATTTTCTCGCGTTTCAATCAAAATGTAGTTTCTTTGTTATTTTTCTATTTAGTTTCTATTCATATGTTTTAATTTAAAATAATGATTTGTAACATAATCCAATTGTTGCAGAAATTAGAGTAACGTGAACGTATAACAATGTTTTATAAATTAAAGAATAAGAAGGAAAAACGTTTTTGTAAAATTTTCATCTGAAAAATAAATATGTATTTATTTTTTATTTACATATCTGTATCGCCATTATTTAATACATTATTATCGTGAACGTGCAATACAAATTGCTGATAGTTGATTAAATATACCTATCATACTTTATTAATATCAAATAATCAAATAGCTATATTATTATGATAAAATTGGTTATGTATGTTATACAGGGTTGTTCAGTTTGGGATACAGAAATATTTTAGGAGTTGATTCCCTGATTCATTGTGAGTAAAAAATTGTACTGGAAGGGGGGTCTATCTTCAACACCCTCTGAGCTATATAATTGTTTAAAAAATTCCTTCAGAGTAGTAACTACAAACAAAGATTATCTCATAACTTCCAAAGTAACGTGACTAGAGCAACTACAATGAGTCAGTTTCATAGGTAATTAATTACCTATGAAACTGATATCTACATTCCAAGTTAAAAATTCTCATAAAAAATCCGTTACCAAGAGATTTTTTATAGAAAATATAGTTGAAAAATCATTTTTTTCTTTTATCTTGCAGAAAATACTCATATGAAAAAATGTATCACAGAATGTATATTATGTCCATTCATCCTTTGCTTTTGATACATGTTTTACTATATTGCTTTATTCCCTTTGGCTATTTTCAAAATACTTACGTACAGATTTCCGTTTTCATACATTTTTCAATAAATGCTTATCAATTCATACGAGCTTACATCGTGTAAATACGAATTCTTCAATACACATTTATTATTGTGAATTCAAAATGCAAGAATCTATGTACAGCGACACTTTGATTTGTATTGTTGAATATCGTAAATGCTTGTATTGAAAAATATATCACAAAAACTAATTAAAATTTTCTTGAATTAACTAGATGGCTCTACCTCTATATGACATTTTCATTTTGTGTAATACATACGTTCCTTTTGATATGAGTAGTAGGATTTAATTTTCTTTAAAAATGTATAATACTCAATTCAGAGTATACCTATATCTCTATGTATATAAAAATAAAAATGAATGTTTGATTGTATGAGGCTTATACATTATTATGTAGACTCAGTAAATTACTGTACCCGATTCCAATGCAGTTTTCATCAATAGTTAGATAATTTTTATGTGCAGTATAGTAGCTATTATTATTTTATGAAAACCAAAGATTTAACATCAAAAGACTAAAACAATCTTTATCAAGTCGTATTTTGTTTCCATTATGGCATTGCATACAACTGTGATTATTTAGGTATATAAAAATATAGTACCTAGCCATGGAATAAAGAATTCTATAATTTAAGGTTTAATTGTTTTATTTTATAATATGATTCGTCTCTTTCTTAAATATCTTGAAATACTTGTATTGATTGAAAATTGAAATATAAAGGAACATTTCACTTCCATGAAAGGTAAAATATCGAAATTGATTATGATTGTTGGTAACCTACTTATTTTTATTTTTTTATTTTTATACAAATTCTAAGATGGGACCTGGTGTTTCCTGGGAGATTTTCTCAGTAACTACTGAACAGATTTTATTTCGATTTTCACTAATGGATAGGTTAGGTTAATGTGTATAATTTGTGGATATCTTGTGTAAATTTCACGAAGTCGGAAAAAAAATCGTGGTGAACCATGTGTTATGGGCATGTTGAGTGGGCATGTTGGGTGAGCACGTTAGGTGGATATGTTGGATGGGTATGTTGAATATTTTAGATCACTATGATTTTGTGGATATTACCCCAGGTAACACCGGGTCCAATGCGCTAGTATATTTATATACATATCACATATACTAACAATAAGACATTTGTTATTTTTTTCAAACATATCCGTTGTTATATGAATAGTATTGAGATTTCGACATCTTTCTCAAATCTTATTCTTTCACATAATGTCGCTCAATTTTTAAACAATAAATCTGCATTAAAATATTTTTTGTGCTATTTTTAACAGAATTAACAATAATTTTGGAATATTTTTCATCAATAAAATAAATTGATGTACAAACAGTTTATTACATTTTATTTTACCCATTAAAAACTGCCAAATTTCTTCTTTTCAACAGCATCTCTTTGAAAATGACAGCCGACTATTTTCAACACCTTCCTGTGGAACACCCTGCACAATTATTAGGCACCATTGGTAATTGTTCTTATTTTGCCCGAAGAAAACCCCTTGAAATTTGGAAGTATATACTATTAATATATACATACATATATTGAAAATATATTTAATAATTGTTTATTAGCAAACAAATGTGATTCTAAGCGTTGTTAAATTTCTTCCATAAAAATAAACAAAACGATATTTATTCTTCTATAAGTACAGTAAATAATAGAGGTTTTCATGGTTGTCATATAAATTAACTGTGTCATTAAAACCAAGTTATCATAATAAATAATACCTATATATTTCTACAAACCGAGCTTTGACTCTATAATCTGCATTTACGTTAATTGAATTATTAGTGCACGTAAGTAATTGAAATGCAACTTACGTATGACACAAAGCAACATTGTTTATTAAATTGACTTGGCGTCGTTACGACGAACGGGTTGTAACAAAGTATTGCTACAATAGCGCCACGTGTTTGATGTATATATACAGGGTAGGGCATTTAAAGTGTTGCAAATTTTTATCTCATAACCATGGCATGATTTAAAAAATGATTTAAACTAAAAAATGTTTGGTTGTGAGGAGGTTATCGAATAGTAATATTTATTTGTTATTTTAACGTAGCCTTCAAGGATATTTAAAGGTCAACATCATTTTTTTAAATAGAACCCTATAGTTTTTTCTAGTAATCTTATTTTACGTGAAAAAATACGAATATGTCATTGGTTTTTTTTTTTAACAACGTAAACTTTATAAGATTTCTAACAAAATAATTTCGAGATTTACTCAGAAAACATCAACTTTAGAGAAAAATCACAAAATACAAAAATGTTTATTTTGGTCTAATGAAACTTGAAGAATTATTCTAGAATTTTTTTTGATTTTGCTAAAATAAAATAAATATTTTTTGTATCTAAAGTTTATGGTTTCTGAGTAAAAAATTCTTAAAAGATCAAAATCTCGAATTATTTTGTTAGATATCTTGGAAAGCTTATAGGCTGTTCAAAAAAAAGTTTTCAATGAAAGATTCGTATTTTTTTACGTAGAATAAGATTACTAAATAAAAACTATACGTTCTTATTTAAAAACATGATATTGTTCTTCAAACATCCTTGAAGGCCACGTTAAAATAGCAAATAAATATTACTTTTTACTGACCCCTCACAACTAAATATTGTTTGGTCTAAACAATTTTTTCTATTATACGATAGTTCTAAGATAATAATATGTAACATTTTAAATGCCCCATCCTGTATATTGATAATGTTTTAGTGTAATGACCATGCACGTATATAAAACGAGGCTCGTATCGTTCAGGTGAAATGGCGGCTGGCGCGTCCAATATGAGCAAGCAATTGGAGGATGTAAGCGAAGCTGAAAGCGATAGAGCTGTCAATATTTACCAATAAATATGGAACGTGTATTCCAGAGAACACTTACAAACAAATATATATATATATACATATATAATATTTCTTTGAGGGTGTAGGTGTGTACACATCAGGGACGTATATGACTTTTTATATAAGGTATGTTAAATATGTGATACATTTTTTATTTTGACAAAAAATCTTTTACATAGCTGAATTGTTTGTATAGGGCTCACATATTGACATTTTTTTAAATATTATTTTTATCCGACTCCAAAAAGTAGGAGGTTCTATTCACTCAATATATATTTTTTATGTATGTACATACAGGCATAACTCCGACAAACATGCATCGATTTGGACGATTTTTTTTTATTTGAAAAAGTATATAGGTACATTTATCAGAATCCTAGACTTAAAAAAATATGCCACTCAAAAGGTAAAAATAAAAAACTTAAATGAACGACTTCAAAAAAACCCTTAAAACACTAAGAATTGTAAACTTAATAATTATATTTAACAGTTTTTGAAGTCAGTGCCAAGCCAATAAAAAAACTTTTTAATAAATAAAAAAATAAAACCGACTTCAAAAACAGTTTATTTAATTATTATGTATACTTTTCAGTGTGCGTGTTACTTTATTTTTTACATGCATTATTTAGAAGTGTTTTTTATAATTAATTTAAATCTCTTAAAAATTATATTTAGTAGATATGATTGAATTATAAATGAATAAACTTAATAATTTTAATGTACTTGCACTCACCACACCCTCTCACTCCCCCTTATCCTTTAAATTTAGCGTTAAATGCGAGCGAATGCATTTCCTATTCGTATTCTTAGCTTTTTAGACTTTGTCTGTACCAATATAGGTCTCAATTGAATATTTTAATAGTTTTTAGAATTTATATTTAATGTGTTTATGTTTGTTCCAAGTAAATTTGAAAACTATTGAACTAAGTACTATTAATACATCTATAGGCTCGTGTACACTTTGAAACAAAATAGCGCAAGTTGATTACGAAAACAGAATTTGCTAGTGTACACGGTTCAAAAAAACGAGTTTGGAAATACGTGGAAACAAAACTATTTTATTAAACTTGAGCAACTTCTCGACGAATATTTAAAATGTTTCATTGTAGGTGCAGACAACAAAATTTAATTGAAAAATATGAATTGTTCCCCGAGTTAAGAGATACAAAAAGTACTGGTTTTAAAAACAGAATCAAAAAACAAAGTATAGTGAGACAAATTGCAGTTAAACTACATATCAACAAAGCAAAAGTTCAAAACAAAATTCATATTCTTCATACACAATTCCTCCAAAAAGTAGGCTAGGATAGTGATGAAGCCTATAAAAGTAAGTAGGAATACTTCAACAGTTTGATGTTCATTTTAAAATTTAAAATTACACATATTTAAAAAGTACACAGTGCTGCAATAACTTGAAAACAACTCGCCGTAAACAATTTTGCTCAAATTTTCTTTAGGGTGTAGACACTAGCGCAATAGTTGCAGCAATATGTTGCACAAATTTATTTTCAAGTGTACACGATATTTAAGAGATAATAAAAGGGTAGAGCAGTACGTTCGACAAGACAAACACAGCAGTAACTTGTGTGGATGGCGTAATAAAGAAAAGTTCCGCCAAGATGTTGTGTGTTCTTTACTTATTTAGAACAGCTTGTTGCGCAGCCATTCGCAAATGTATTCGGGTGAAAGTAAGGATTGAAGCTAGTATTGTTATTAAATTATTAAAAATGAAAACAGTAATATACTCGTACAGCCCTGATCCACGTATACCAATATGTTTGCGAACATCTACAAATAAATGTCCAATATATCGTCTCTCTGAATTTTGTATTATATTAACGCAGCTATACCAATAACAAAACTAAACGTAAATGAAATGTACCATTTATTTTATTTCTTCGTGTACATATCAAAAATAAATGAAAGTACAGGAAATAGTAATGCTTGAAATCGTAAACATTTTTCAATTTGTAATAAAGAAAATATCTCTATATATTTAATACACATACATAATAAATATATTTCCATATTTTGTAGAAGTAAAGTCAAATATACTGTTACATATTTTATATTAAAAGCATTGGCTTGTAGTGCTTTTATTAGTTGAATAGAAATGGAGCCTACTTAATATTCGTGTATTGAAAAATTGTTGTGTGGGTAGGTATATGTAAATACCTCATCTCCAAAATGTGACAAAAAATAAATATTTTTCTACATTTTCAGTTACTAAAAAACTAAAAAAATAAAAATTTTAAAATGTTTGTATGAAAGTGTGAGCCGTGGCGTCTTTATAGGGGCGTCGGTGATCTACAGACTCATTCAATCCATTAATTGAATGTTAATGAATAAATAATAAACGAATGAATTTGTTCAATAATACAGGTTTTTTAGTTGTTCACTACGTTAGTTAACGCGAGTTGAAAAAGTCTGGGAACCTCTGTTATAACGAATACAATTTTATTTATTCGCTGTTAATGGTACTATGGGCTTCAGGAGTCGTCTGGTACCCTAAAGGTCAGAATCGCTTACAACAGATTAAAAAATATTAAAAAATACATCTTCGGTTATCTTTTTCTAGAGTGGAACTTATATAATTACATCATTTTAAATAAAAACACAAATATACGTTCATTTAGTATATAATTAATTTTATATAAAATTTGACATATTCAAATACTAAAATTCGGAATAACAAATATTTATTGCCACAAAATTTACTTATACATTGTTCAATAGATTACATGATAATTTAATTGCATAAATATATATGAATACTACAAATTTCAATGAAAACTAGACGACCACTTTCATGCATTTCACTGTACATATGACCTACATATTTCATTCATTCACATCAAAATTTATAAAATAATTAGCGCATTGGATCCGGTGTAACCCGGGTTAATATCCGCAAAATCAAAATGACCTAAAATATTCAACATGCCTACCCAACATTCTCACTTCGTGAAATTTACACAAAATATCCACAAATTATATACATACCTAAACCTAACCTATCCATGAAAAGCGGAATAAAATCCGTTCAGGAACCACCAGGTCCTGTCTTAGAATTTGTATGAAAATCAAAAAATGAAAATAAATAGGTTACCAACAATCATAATCAATTTCGATATTTTACATTTCATGGAAGTGAAATGTTTCTCTTTATATTTTAATTTTCAACCAATATAGATATTTCAAAATATTTAATTGTTAACATGTGTCAAAAATCATCAAATTGTTCGACAAAATATTTGAAAGAGACGTAATCATATTAACCAAAATTAATAAAATAAAATATTTAAACCGTAAATTATAGAATTCTGAATTCTACAGCTAGGTACTGTTTTTATATACCTACAGTTGTATGCTATGACATAATGGAAACAATACACGACTTGATAAAGATTGTTTTAGTCTTTTGATGTTAATACAAACAAACATTTATTTTTATAAATAGAGATAATACTTACATTTTCAAAGAAATATTATAATATTTAATATCAAACAACTTCTTGGGAAATAAGTCACAATGGATGCAGAATCTAAAGTTTTTTTTAATAACTATTAAAAAAGCTTTCAAAAACTGTTTAAATACTAGAAACTTTTATTTTAGATGCATACATTTTATATTCTTCGTACAAATAAGAACTACATTCTGCATTGAGTTAATCTGACCGCTTTTAAACTTAGCCGAGTCGCTTTATAATATGAAATGTTTGAAGATGTTTCATTAAGTTATACGGTAACAAATAGAAATAAAGAGTTGTACAAAGAAGTCAATCTGCTAGTAGCAACGCTAAATAATCTACCTTCTAGTACTAATCCTTGCTGATGAAGTTGACGACTGTATGGAATCCATGGTGAATACAAGCGAGCTGTTTAACTTTGAAGTTGTAAACCCACTGCATTCAAACAGGAAATTAACTTTTGTTGTTTATGTTTATCACTGTCTGGACATGCAGATTATGATGCGTGATATAGGACGTGTTATTATGAGATTTTTTTGTGAAATTTTACTGTTTTTATTATATTTTTAATTGCAGTTGGTACATTGCAAGCATTTGAATGTCGACAAATTATTTTGATATGATGATTTAAAATGGAGATTGAAATGTATATTTTAAAATACTGGCACCAGTCTTGAACAATACTCCAGTGTTGAACATTTTTAAATTAAATGTACTGAATTAAACATTTTTGATAATTGCCATTAATAGGTATTAATCTATATACATTTAATTATCTTACAGCGTGATTTGATGACAATTGATCATTTTGTTTAAACAGTGGATAAATAATTATCGCGGTTCGGCAGACTACCAAAAAAAAAAGTATTTTTTTATATAAATGCTTTAGACTGTTTTAAATTTTACGACTCTCTATTTTATAACGTTGGTGTAAGCAATACTTATCATTTTGTAATCATTAGCAAGTGTTCATCACTGAATGTTCATTACTAGTTTTACGTTGTTCATTACTGGAGAAAAAAACATATACAAAATAGAAGGCTATAATTTAAAAAAGAAACTATATTTGCGGATTTTGGTAATTAAATTAATTTAATAAACAGTTGATTGTTTTATTAGTAACATGAGATCATGAGAATTACAAAAAGTACCCCATCATTCCCAAAAAAAAACAATATACTTTGCTTTAAAGTGTTCAAGACTGGTGCCAGTACCTTAGCTAATCAAATGTTGGAGGAGGTGCATTATAAACAAATCATGAAATATTTTTTAATTTAGCTTTTTGATAAAAATTTATAGTGACATATCAAATATTACATTAATTAATCAATCACATTAAACCATTTTCTCTAAATAATGGTTTTCATTTGTTGATATAAATGTGTTTTTTATTATAATAAAAAATATTATATTGCTGTAAACATTAAAATTTTATTTGTCAGTTGTTCTTCTTTCTTCTTTTCTTGACTTGTAAATCAGCCACACTTACTTTTGCACCCTGATTTGAACTGTTTTTTAATTAATGTATTTTTATTGTCGCCTTTATTGAATTTTTTATTTTTTTTATTCATTGATTGTTAGTCAAGAATGCAGTTATTTCAAATAATTAATAAAAATATTATGTTTCCTCAATGTTCTGCGATTATTTTCTTAAATAATATTAAAACATTTGTTTCAAATTGGTTATTTTTTAATATTTGATATTTTAGTGGGTCGTAGATTGCACATGATCTAGTACAATTGAAGTTAACTGCAATAAGTATATTTTTGATGAATATTATTTATGTTTTAGGTTACATACTATTACGAAAGATATTTTTCGCAAACAAATTTTCTTGAATTTTTTCCTGTTATTTTTTTACAAACATATGTAATAAAAATAAAATAAAATTCAGTTGAATTTTTGAAAGTAAATATTCCCTAGCTGTACTTTTCTAATATGAAGTTAATATATTTTCATGTGCATATGGTTAAAAGGTTTTTCTATGTATGTTTTTTAAGTCACGTATGTAATAGTATAAACTTTTGTACTGATAATAGAATAGGTTTAATGCTTCGTATGTGAAAGCTTAGAAGAAATAAAAAATAACGTACATAATATAATCAATATTCAATTCTAAAATATAAAAAGCGCAAACAAAATTTCGAAGCAAATATTTACACTTCTAGATTGAAAAATAGTTAACATGAATAAAAATATTTATAAGTTCCATCAATTTGAACATTTCTATCAGTATTTTACAAGAACTAATGAATTTTGAAGAAAAAAAATACATTTTTTATAAAATAATTTATTTTTAATTGATTACATGAATATATGTATTATAACCCAATAAGAGAAAATCGAAAAACATTATTTATCATTCCCAACATGAAATATTTCATAGTATTAAGGAACGGAAGGTAGGAATTATTTTAATAGATATTAATGATGTCACTTGACAATTTACTGTCGCTAATTAATATTACAGATAACTTCACATTTTTTATAAAGATGTTCATGGTTCATTTTAAACTGACGTAATAAAATAGGGGTAAATTAGTGATTGAAATGGTGAAGTAATTAATACTCGCTATATTGAAACAACAGTTTATGACATAATAATTAATTTTATAATAAAATGTGCTATATATAAAATGTTTGACAACAAAGAATAATTATTTTGTCAAATGTAAAGTAAATGTTTAAAGCAACGTTTCTTTAACGCCCGCAAAATAAGAATTAGCAAGGGTTTTTAGAAGAAGTCATTTAATTTGTGAAAATGTTTTGTTATATTAAAGTAAATGGGGTTTCTTCAGTATTTATATAAAAAAAATATTGTCTATACAGTGCGTTCACGATGAAAGGAATTATTTTAGGTCACTATGATTTAATAGATTTTAAGCCGGGTAACACCAGGTCAAATATGCTATACCGGGTGGACCATTTTAACCTTTAATGGAAAATAACTCGACCGGTAAGCGAAATAATAAAAAAAGTTTTATGCAAAAGTTGTTGGCCAAGGAGGGGGACGTACCACCATGACCTTGAATTTGACCTTGACTTTGATCGTAGGAGTTATTTGAAGGCCAACTATTATTTTCAAATGGAAATGCCTATTTTCGACCCCGGATTCGGAAAGAACGGGAAATTCTACAATAGGATATGTAGATTGATAAGGTCAAATGTCATGTTTTAAGGTCATTTCAAGGTCAAAAGGAACTTGTACGTGTATTCATTCGAAAATCGTATCTGTATACGGAGATTTATAAACGTTGGCGTTGGAAACAACATAAAATAAAATACATTGATACAATCCTATTTATAAGTGTATTTTATTTTTTGTTATTTCAGAATGTTTTTTATTGCTTTTCTTTCAGTAAATTAAATAATTTTTTTAATAATATTTTTTCTCATTTTTTCGATATGCTCGCGCCCCCTATTTAGTTTTATCACGCCCCCCCCTGGAAAATTCAATTGTTTTCCTATCAAAATTACACTTTATTCTGTTTCCAACGCCAACGTTTAGAAATCCCCGTATACAGATACGATTTTCGCATGAATCACGTACAAGTTCCTTTTGACCTTGAATTGACCTCAAAACATGACATTTGACCTTATCAATCTACATATCCTATTGTAGAATTTCCCGTTCTTTCCGAATCTTGGACCGAAAATAGGCGTTTCCATTTGAAAAATTTTATTTGGCCTTCAAATAACCCCTACGGTCAAAGTCAAGGTCAAATTCAAGGTCATGGTCGTACGTCCCCCTCCTTGCCCAACAACTTTTGCATAAAACTTTTTTTATTATTTCGCTTACCGGTCGAGTTATTTTATTTTAAATGGTCCACCCGGTATAAAAAATAATAACGATATCAGTTCACTCCTACATTAGTTTTTACAACTCGGCGATAGTAATAATTATTATTAGTAAATATATTTTTAACTAGAATTTGTCCGTGGGTTCACCCGCGTGTATAAAAATGTGTACTAATAATTAATTGTTTTTAATTGAAATCGAACAATATACTGTTACAGCTGCTAAATATTTAGTTGTTTATATTATATAAATAAATAATTAACCCATCAATAAAAAAATGACATTCAGATATAACAAACATTATAAAAATTGCTTATTCTACTTATATATTTGTATTTTTTGGCAGAACTGCTGTTTCTAATTTTTTTTTATTTAAAAAATAAGCATTCATTTTTTTTATTCATACTTCAAACCCTTATTCCTCCCGTTAAAATACGGGCAGATAAAACTATTGCATACATAATACACGCTGTTGAACCCGCGGATAAATTCAAATTAAAAAATATCTGCCTAGTAAATGCACAGTGCTTCCTAGTGCTAAATTCACCAAAGGTGGTTAATTATTGAACAATTTAAATAAAAACCGATAGTGTTTATACAAATTGCCTGGAATTGATTAACCATTTAATTTTTATACAATTTTACTAAAAATATTAGTTCGAAATTTTTCTTAAAACGCACCTGAATATTTTTTCATATATTTTTAATTTTTTGACAATTTCAATCCAAATCTAAATTTATGTAAATGCCAAAAAGACTTAAAACGTCAAAATGACATTTAATATATCCAAGCAAATATCAATTTAGAAAAACAAAACACGAATTTTTAAAATAAATTGAGATCAATTTTTGTAAGGGAATATTTTACAACAAACGTTGTAGACCCATATTATAGGAAATTTAATGCTCTACAAAAAATATTCTATAAAATTTTTACGTAACATGTGTCGTTCTTGAGAAATATTGAAAAAATAAATATTTTGGGGTGTCACTCCTCCCCCTTACACACGATTTTGATGATTTTGAAATGGGACCGTCCTCAAGTCAGACCCAACCATCCGACCAGGTTTCAATAATATCGGTTCAGTGGTTCATGAGTTATGCGTGTGACAAGGATTCAGGGGTCAGACAGACAGACAGACACGGAACGAAAAGTGTTTGTCTTGACGTGAAACGGAAAGATCAATTTAAAATTTTGAAATCGGAGAACATTTTTTTGTCTCATTCTAAAACGACCACAAAGCTTCTCGTATCTTCGATATTGCGAGGAAGCAAAATATATTTACTAATAATTTTTTTTATCGCCGAGTTGACCATCTCGAGTTGACTTGTCCCGTTAGTATGAGTACATCCTCCTTAAGGATTTAAAAATTGTTAGCATCAGCAATATTATTTCATCCACACAAAAACCTACCGAGAACAACTGTTGCCAAAATCTTGATAAAACGAGAACATTCCGGGCAAAGTTCAGTCCACTCTTTTAACAAACTGCACATATACGATTGTAAACCCCGACAAATCCGCAGTGGGTTACTGTGACACAGCTCAAGCCCTCCATGCACGGCTACTCCACGATGTCTTATTTCTTATCGGGAGAAATGGAACATACGCTGGACAAAAGATATATGCGATTGTCTTTTTATTGCAATATACAAGAAATACATTTATTGATGGCAATATATTTTAGTTTGGTTTCAATAAAGTTTGAAACATACATACATATGTTTGTACATATTTCTTACCTTTGTGTTTTAAAAAGCTATGGAACTTTAATGCTTTTGTGGAAAACTTTATAATAGAACTGAATGGAGTTGATGTATGAATAAGGAATGCATTGAGGTATAGACTATAAGTATATTGAAGTATGTTTGATGTATCTGTATTAAGAAAATTATATAGTCCTTTCTTTTGAACCGCTATTTCTCGTAAACGATTGATCCTATGATAAATTAATATTTTTTGTACGTATATTTTGTGTCTTGTTTATTATATACAATGGTTGTAATTAATTAATTATTTGTTAATTTATCAGTTTTCATTTGTTTATAATAGGTTATGTAGAAACCTTTACAATTTTATTTATAGAGAAAAAATTTTCAGTTCGCGACCTGCCGTTTGAAGTACACTGTTCTAAAAAATACCATACTTATTGTATATCCTTATTTCTCTTTATCAGTAGAATATTTGACTAATTTTTATATATCTCAAATTTCAAACGAGATGAAAAAGTACAAAATACAGAACACCATCAAATTATACAATGTGTAAAAAAATAATTTAACTGATGTTATTTTTCCTATACTCCTTAATAAAAAAAAGAAAGCGCGTTTACCAAGAATTTTTTTTTTAAGTGCGATCGAATGACACGCAGTGCTACGTTATAAAAAACCTGATAGGTGCTTTGACAGTTTTGAGTCTTTTATAGTACAATAGAGTGCGCTGTTAGCTGCTGATAAATGGCTGTTTTCATTCAAACAGTTCGGACACAGGCCAGGAAACAAAGGGTAATAGGTTTTGTTTTGTTTTCAGTAATGCCCACTGCAACGTTACACTAGATAGACTATAAATTTGAATAGCTTCAATTATATCGTGTCTGTAAAATTAATATTATAAATTCAATGAATTATTTTGAAAATTTTGCATAGTTGAAATTTTCAGTAATTATATTGTCAATTATGAATCTTTATAGGTATATTGGGCATTGTAACTAAAAATCTAGCATTTGCTTTATTTATTTTAACATTTACGAGATTTGATGTGAATCAACTTTTGCTAACGCTTTCCGACCATCCTTTTCAAAGCAAAATAACTTGTAAATATATAAGCCAGAAACTTGAAATTTTTTCTGAACATATAAAATGATGCTGTCTAGTAAAAATGTACAATTTTTTTCAAAAAATGATTTTTCAGAGTAGGCGCTAAGGAACTACAAAAAAAATTTATATATTTTTATTTATATTTTTTTTTTGTTTACCAAGGCATGTGGCACGTCAAAACGTAAAACCAAACCAGTGGAATTTAAAGCAAATCAAAAAAAAAAAAATTGTATACCAAGACGTGTGGGGTATCAGTAGAATTTGACCCTATTTGTAACTCAAAAATGGCGACGGCAGAGGGCTAAAAGTGGTATTTTATTTTGCTCCCCCCCCCCTCTTACTCGGTAACTACTGGCACAAAAAATCTGAAAAATTTGCTAACGAGGTTTTGGTGGGACTACCAACGACAAATACTAAAGTCAACAATATCACTTTAAATTTTGAAATAATAGGGAGTGTAATAGACTTTTTTTTAAATTTTAATACCTAGACATGTGGGGTGTCGAAATGTAAATCTCAATTAGTAGAATATTGCCCTTTTTCTGACTCAAAAATGGCGCCTGCAGGGGCCTCCAAGCAGAAATTTATTTTGTCCGAACCACCCTCTAACTCGGTAACTACGAGTTCAAAAAATCTGAAAAAAATGATAATGAGTTTTTGTGAGACTACCAACAACAAATACTAAAGTCAACAATATCATTTCAATTTTTGGAGAAATAGTCCCTCATAGAATTTTTTATTTTTATTTTATATCTAGGCATGTGGGGTGTCAAAATGTAGATATCAATTAGTAGAATATGCTCGATTTTATATTTTTTCCTAACACACCTGTGGCTCCAAACAGTCCACGTAGTACGTATTTCGAAACCCTTATGACATGCACGGGTGTATGTCTTGAGCAAAATTATTTATATTTGCTGAAAAAAAAATCTAACATTTGATAGAATTGAAAGCATTCATTTTTTTATTTTAATTACTTATTTTATGAATAATGTAAAAGTTTACGTGAAGCATTAATTTATTGAAGAAAGTTCTATCAACTTTTTCTTAAAATCTGTTAATTCAGAAAACAAAAATGTATCTTTATTATTATTTATTTATTAATTAGGGTCTAGTTACTAATAAATTCCAAAATAAACTTTACATAAAACTAAAATTATATAGTAAAATGATAAACATTACAAAGCAATTAACCTTAGTCGCCTAAAGGTTTGCTCTTGAGATCTCAATATACATTACAAAGAGCCAATTTACACTCTAATTTTCTTAACAATATTGCATAACGTCTTTGCAAATTTGAACAACGTGGAAGGGGTATAAAGATATTGCACCATTTAATTATGAAGTCATTTTCAGAAAAAAAATGAATGACAAATAATTATGTTCTATATACTATATATGATTAGGTAAGTGTAATAAAATATTCAAACAAAAGATTTGCATTATAATAATTCTATATTTTATTAATAATAAGTTATAATCGCATTATTAAAAAGTACTATATCCAAAAATATACAATAATAAACATTAAACAATAAACTTTGCCTGACGTTTATTAAATTAATAACAATTTGTCTGATAAAAACGTGGCTGCTGTTTTTTATTCACCCATAAAATATTTAATAAATCTACAGAGATGCCAATATAAAAATCCGTAATGAAATAATAACTGTCATGAACATTCTAATTCAATTATTTATTATTAAAATTTTATAACGATAAAATTAATATAACTATATATAATTTTATAAACATAAAACATAATGAGTAGTATTTAAGCGCGCAATATTTTATATGCTTTGAGCATTAAATATATTGTATTTGAGCTATAACATTTTGAATTATGATTTAAGCATTAAAATTTTGTTTTGCGCAATATAATAATATTTGCGTTCATTATTATTGTGTATTTTAATTTGCTGTAATTGTATAACTTTTATTTTTTTGGGGGGGGGGGGTATGTGCCATTACAATAATAAAATAAGGTTAACCTAAAAAATATGCCGTTACCGACGTCACAACTATTAAATATCATGTGTTGTTGTGTTAGAATAGACCTAACCTTACGAAAACTAACCAACCCAAAACTAATCAACTCGATTTCGCCCCAATAGATTGCCCTAACCAAGGACAGTTAACTTGTACTTTATTAAAATATAAACTCTGTACGATTTATAAAATATTATATAAATACATGATATTGCTCATTTAATTGAAATCTCACCAACCTAATACTCATTTAACCATTTTAAGGGCCATTTTTTTTCTATGTGTCATTTTATTTCTTGAATGAACAAAAAGTATTTTCTTAACGCTAGTTTATATTAACTGTTGCTAAAACACAAAAAATACTGTTCAATACTATTTACAAATGCTATAATAGTTTATTAAGTGTTAATATAGTTTATTTAATGCTCTTCACTATTTCTCATTTCATTTAAAATAGTGCGCATATAATTTGTTCCCAAACATAATATGCATTAAAGGTTGTATAAAGAGGTACATATAGCGATAATTAACGAATAATGATTAATAATGAAAATAAATTGTGCAATTGATAAATTAATCTATAAATGTTTACCTATGATAATTGATATGTATTAACATTTACTCAACATCTGGTTGGCATTTTTGTTATTTGCTTTATATGATTGATTTGATCGTTAACCAATTGATAATTTTAGGATAGTGAAAATGATTGCATAGTAACAAATAAAAGCAATTATGTTAGTTGACAATAATTTTTATTTTATTTTTTATATATTTTTTATACATATATTTCCAGTCAGCTAGACTTCATCCTCTTCGTGTTGCAAATAGTTTTTATAATTTGAAAAAGTAACGACAGAAGTCTCCTGACGTTGCATTCAGATTTAAAAGTTGAGTTTACGAACCAATTATATTGTTTATTTGTTACATAATAAATTTATATATTCAATTACCTATATTTATAAAATATAAAAATGTATGATATAAACTCATAATATTATATTATACAGGAAGTTCACTAGAATCGAGTGATCATTGCTAACTTTCTTATTATTGAAGCTAGAAGATCGGTTAAATGGGTAAAATAATAATATTTTTCCGGGATGAAAAAAAAAACAATTGCATGTCGAATATCAGAGATATATTAAAAAATAACCTTTATTTTTTAATTTTATAGCTAAGAATGTTCTCTTTATAAAAGTCTTGTATGGTGGTAAAATTGTTATATAATATGATATAACAAGAAATAAATTAATAGAAAATATCAAAAACTAGTGTGCTATGCAAATTTAATAAAATAAATAATTAAAATTTTTAAAACAATAGTTTCAGGTATTTTTGTAAAATTTTTAACGTTTTTGCATTTTATTAATAAAGAAAAATATTATTATTATAATTAAATATAATTTTTTATCAATAATACTCAAAATCATTAAAAATCTGCGAAATAAGGTAAAATACCTGAATTATTTGTTTTAAAAATTTGAATCAATTGTTTGTATTTTATTAAATATGCATATAGCACACTATTTTTTGATAATTTCTTTTAATTTTATACTTGTTTTCTATCCATTTTACCACCATGTATTTATAAAGAGAATATTTTCAGCTATTAGATCCATTAATTATTTACAGATTATTCCATTTAAAAAAAGTTATATTTCAATATATCTTTTTTTGAGACCGCCATTATTCATCCCGGAAAAAATATTGATTTTTGACCAATTTAACCGATCTTCTATCTCCAGAAATAACAACATTAGCTATAATAATCACTCGATTCTGGCGAACATCTTGTTATACACCTATTGTTAAAAAATTGTATGTAACAATAATAATAGTGTTACTAATAACAATATAGTTCTAGCAAAATTATTATTTCAAAATTACTATTCAACAATATTATAAACAAACGTTAATTAGTTTCTAGCTATCTTAACATTTCTTTGTTTAAACTGTTCATACATGTGCCATATACGTGTACCTTACGGTATATGTATATTCCATCCTGAATAATGTCTAGACTCTAAACAAGACATAAACTACATAGTAAGTACGATATTATTCCGTTGAATAATAATTACATTCGTACATAGAAAATGTCTATAATAACTGATTTGTCTGTCTTCTCTTGACGATGTAATTAATGATATCTACCGGTTGCCAATTCATTCAAAATGGCGAAAACCATTTTACGTTTCTCTTAAACATGACTTATTGTCAACAATGGAAAGTTATGATTTGCACTAATTAATGAAAGAACAATTCGTGTATAACTTTTCAATTTTATCGGAAATTGGAATTCCTTACTTCTAAGGGAATATCGAGAGAACAGATGAGTAATTTCCTTTTCTTTATGTTATATAACTTCTAACTAACTCTTTAAGAACCCGTTCACATTGCGCCGTTACGGCTTTTTCCCGTGCGACTAGTAGTAGAAATACATTTTACATGATAACTAGCTGTGCCCACGCGGCTTCGCTCGCGTGGACTACAGAATTATTGTTTAGGATTTAAAAAATATATAGTTGAATTAATTACAAACACGATTAGTTATTAATGTAATAAAAACCAAATAACACTTAAATTACCTACCTAACAAAAACGAATCAGAATAAAAAGTAAAAATAATTTTTGTTCTATTTAAATTTAAAAGTTAATTATTGAAAACAAAATAAACAATTGACAATCAATAGAATACCGGCCTATTCTGCCCAGCGTGTTGGCACGTTCCCTCGCCGCTCCCCGCGCACGGTCATAACCGCGCGAACAATATGTTCTAATATGTATATTTCGATATTTTCTAAACTATACGACCAAATTGGATGCTGTAAATGGAAAATTATATCTACATTAAGTACTTATGACGATGAAATCATTTATTTTGATAAGGATTAATGTTTTGCAGGTCATAAGTCCATGTAAACAGAACCCAAATATTTTATGTTTTCTTTGTAACATAAAAGCAGTCATTGTGGCTTAAATATAAAAGTTAGACATATCGTGTCGCGGACTTTATTGTAGAACTTTTGATTCTACACAATTCTTTAATACATTATTTTGTTCTATATTGAACGGTTTAGGCAGCGTATTACAAAACAGCGCTCCGATGGCAAATTTTTTTCCGACTTGATTTACTATTATCGTCACTGCTTAGTTGTTATGTTACCTAACGTAAAAAAATATAGCCTGCCTATAACCTGGCCAGAGAACGTACCTATGAATTAAAAAAAAAAACACGTAAATCGGATAAGTGGTTCTCGAGTGATAAGGTAACTAACGAACAGACAGACAGAGAGACGTTGAGCTTTATATATATTAAGGATGTTCACACGACACACGATCACCTACCGTATACGGTCGGCTAGATGTTAGGCGCATGGGAAAAAACCGTTATGACACCATGTGAATGGTGTTTAAAATAAAAAAATAGAATAATTTGATTTTTCATTTCATATTATATGTATGTAACTAATTATAATATAATAAAATATTACAAACCATAAAATATAAATATTATACCGGGTGTTCCAGACCACCCGTCCACTATATTTTACGCCTAAACTATTGAAGATAGAGTTTTATGAGAAAAATTTCAAGAAAATACTTTCAACCGCCTAAAACTCCTCTTTGGGGGGTAGTTTGAGGGGTACATGCCCGTTTCTCAGCAAAATCAAATGGAACGATATATCCAAAAGTACATAATTTTAAAGATCATAAAAAAGTATGAAACTTTTGTAAAAAAAATTTTTTCATACATTCAATTGTTTAAAAAATATGGCAACTAGTTACCAAATTTTAGGGTTTTAATAAAAGTGCTCTAGTTTCGTTAAATATTAATGAAATATTATTTTCAAATTTTTATTTGAAAGTAGAAATAACGAACTTTTTAATGATGTATGATTATTTGAGATTTGGATAATTAAATTAAAATATCATACGCGACATATCAAAAATTCAAAACTTCAAATGGGGATAATTCAAAATTTTTAAATGGAATGATTTATCAATTAGTACTTTATCTTAAAAATTATATTTAAATTAACAACTTTTGTTAAGAAAATTTTAAATTTAAAATTACAAAAGTTTCTTACTTTTTTATGGTCTTTAAAATTATCTACTTTTGGATATACCATTCTATTTGATTTTGCTGAGAAACGGGCATATACCCCTCCAACTACCCCGCAAGGGGGAGTTTTAGGCGGTTGAAAATATTTTCCTGAAATTCTTTAGGGTCGATATATACTTATAACAAATTTTTTATCATAAAACTCTATCTTCAATAGTTTAGGCGTAAAACATAGTGGACGGACGGGTGGTCTGGAACACCCGGTATAGATAAATATAAATTGCCGTTTTGGGAAAAAATTGTGTCGTGTGAACACAATACATGCGCCACTGGCGACCGGTACGGCTTTTAGCTGTATTACGGCACACGGTTTGCAGTGACAAAACATAACGTCAGCAGCGACCGGTACGGCAATTTTTACCGTATACGGTCAGCCGTGTTTCGTATGAACGCTCTGATATAAAATGCATTGCCACTGCTAGCTCACGGGGAAAACCCTATACGGCGCCGTGTGAACGCACTGTTTTTAGTTCAAGATTGTCATTCTGAAATTGGTATTTTACATTTTGTAACAAAAGATTTAAATTATAATTATTATATGTTTGTGCAGTTTCATTTTTAATCTAAATAGTTCACAAGTCGTCAGATTTTCTAAAAATATTAAATATAAAATAATTAATGATTTTTTATTTCATTGATTAAGATAATAATATAGCGTCAGTTAATTAATGAACGTCTCTATCATTTATGGATGGGTAGGATGTTGCTCTGGGGATATCCGGACAAGTAATATTCACGAACCTAGTAAATATTAATGAAAATATTATCTCTAAATTCTATTGCTAAAAAACTTTACCTTTAAATATATGTTAAATTAGCAATATTCCAATTTAAATCTAATTATAAGTCTATTAAACTTTATAATTAAAAAGACGACATAACATAATTTAATATAAAAATTGGACCATTTTCGATCAAAATTTTTGTATTACACAACACACAATAATCTACTATAAACGTTATTTATTTAATATGAAAATCGATTTTATGGGGAAAATTAAATTTTAGCCCAGTCAACAATAAATTACATTACCTTTTAATAATTTAATTTTGTAGTGGAATATAATCTTCAAATTTACATATTTAATTCTTATCAAAGTAACAAAATTAGTTCGTCAGTTTAAATTAATATTATCACAGCGCACATCTTCTTGCTTTTAAAAATTTAAACCTTTAAAAAATTACGTTAATAGTAATAAATAAAAAGCTTCTTAAGAAATTTTAAGAGCATGGACCGTATTAATTTTATGATTTATTCTTTTTTTATCTTATACAAGAAAATGCATTTTTTCGGTTGGATTGCTCCTTTTCTAACAGCTCAGTGGTGTTAGAATATGTATTTAATCTGCTGTTTGTAACGTTTACTGGTTTTTACTTTAATACATGTTGTATTTCTTCATTCGAATATAATTATATTTATTAATTAATAATATTGATACTTTTTATCTAATTTTTTTTAATGTGTGGTATTCATTATTTTCCATTAATAATAATACAAATGTGTTCCATATCATATTTTAGGGTTCATGAACCACCGCTGTGAATAAAAACATTCAACAAATGAAAAGAGACAAGGCAATTAATTTGAAAGTCACTTTTACGATGTCCTAAAGTAGCACAGGGTGTTGTTTTATTGTCGGAGCATATATAAATTATACTTTTCCGTATACATTTATTATTTTAACGAAAGTAAGATACGCGGAATTGTAAATTATGTTCAGGATTTAGAATTGTAATAACGTTAATGTGTTTGTATATTTAGATTTTACAATTCAATTATTCGTGAAAACTTTTGTAAAACAAACTTTTCAAGTGTAATAATAAAATTAAAAATATATTTATTTCGAATTATATTATAACATTTTTTTATATAAGAAAAGTCAATACCTACTTTGCTTATAAAATTAAGGTTAATAACTTAACATTTGTTTTCCATTTTTTATTTTATATGATTTCAGATCTATTTTAATTTAACTACAAAGCTATGGTTAAATTCTCAGACGAATATTCAAATAAATAAGAGTTTCGATGACTACTAATACACCTTCGATAAAAAAAATAGATCGAAAAATAGACCTTACCTACAGATTTTATTAAATAAATAATATATCATTTTAAAAATGTTCTTTATTAAAAAAATTGTCTGCCACATATCTAGAAATAATAGTTTCAATTTTCAGTAAGTTTTTACGGGTTTCAGCGTAGCCGCCCCAGCTTCGCACGGGAATTACTTTGTTCTGCCCAAAAATAATTTATTAAAAATCATACTATACTATACTACACACTAGCGATTTTTAGTAGCGCAATAGTGTCAAGGGTCGCGATTCAGCAGCGCGACTAAATCTCATGGCATACTAAAAATTAAATTTTGTATGTATATTTTACAAAACTAGTTATAGTATATTTCTTTATTTAGACTAAGTTTACGACAACATTTTATGTCAATTTTACAAATATTCAAACGTTTCTGTGTAACCAAAAAAAATATATATCAATCCATGAGTCTGAGTTTTATTTAACTTCACTTCTACGTATTTACGTGAATCCCTCGACTGTGCATCCCGACACAGTCACACAATTTTTTTTGCTTCCGTTTAACTAGAGAATGGGCGCCAACAACGTGAAAATAACTAAAAGATGCAATTATTACTTTAAATATTTATAACTATCAAAAAGTGTCAAAACGGCGATTTAATTATTTAAAAACTTTAACAATTAATATCGTCAATTTAAAATATACATTTTTCCCACATTCCTCCTTCAATTTTGAAATAAAATTGAAAATTATTTTTTCTACAAAAAATAATAGAATTAAATATTTTAATTTTAAAATATATATCTACAAAAACAATGAACCCAATGAAAACAATGAAAACAAATTAAAATTTTCAATTATCGTAAACAGTTTCCATCCTTTGTAATAGTCTACAAACTATCTTACACACATACAAAGGACTTATTACAGACAGCAAATAAAAACAGTTGAGAGTCGTGTATATTTAATTAAAATTCATCTCAGTTTTCTAATACCGAACAAAACACATTCAAATAAAAGAAAAAGATATTGACGTTGAGGTGGACATAATCTTCTTTTTCCCTAGATATAATATGAAAGATGATCCTCGGGGAGTTATAAGAAAACTGCGTCAATCCATTAATTCGTGTTGTGCTGAAAGGTTTCGATTCAACACATAAATGTATCATTGACATTATATGATTGTGAGTCATATGGACTTTTTTTTGCAGAGGCGTATTATACACGATTGCCTTTGAAATATTAATTAAATTTGATTACTTTCTAGATTTGATGTCTGCGTTAATTTTATTTATTTATTTATCTATTAAGTAATTTAGGGAGAAATGTTTTGCGATCAAAAATGAAGGCATGTATTTTTTTGATATAGTAATTTTTATTATATACTAGCGCATTGAACCCGGTGTTACCCGGTTTAATATTCACAAAATTATTGTGACTTAAAATATTCAACGTGCCCACCCAACATACCCACCTAAATCTAACCAATCCATTAATGAAAATCTTAATAAAATTCGTTCAGTAGTTACTGAGAAAATTGTGTAAAATTATATTTTAAAACTCCCAGGAAAGATCAAGTCTCATCTTAAAATTTGTATAAAAATCAAAAAAATAAAAATAATAAATAAGTTGGCAACAATCATAATCCATTTCGAATATTTTATCTTTCTTGGAAGTGAAATGTTGCTTCAATTTTGAATCAATATATTACAAAATATTTAATTGTACACGTGTGTCAAAAATCATCCGATTGTTCGACAAAATATTTGAAAGAGACGTATTCATAGTGATCTAAATTATGGTTATTGTTAAAATGACAGTTGTATGCTGTGACATCATGGAAACAAAACACGACTTGATAAAGATTTTCTTAGTTTTTTTATCTTAAATCTTAGGTTTTCATAAAATTGCCACGAACATGCACAGAAAATTTATCAACTATTGGTAAAAACCGCTTTAAAATTGGTTCAGTCTAGAAGCCTCATAGAAACGAACATTAATTTTTATAATATAGAGATTGATAATAACCTTAATTTTATTTTTATATATAGAGATAAAAAAGAACGAATCTTAAGAGTTGATTATGATGCATATAAAAAAATGAACAAATATAAGAACAAAATAAATTAAATCAGATTTATAATCTTTAAAAACACCCCCTTCCCCAAAATTTTCTAAAAATCACTAAAAATATTATTTAATGACAGTTGTACATAATTGTACATAAACACATGAGCGAGGTTTTTCAAGAAGTGGGGATTTTATAGTAGGTATGGAAGGTACCGTGCTCAAATAGGTTTACAGTATAGAACGTTTACTGTATCGTTTTAACTGCTCAAAAATTTGATTTTATGAAATAATTTTTTTGCTTGATCTATCTAATAATAAGTATTATTAGGTTTGTGTAACGTTTTATAGAAATAAATTAGATATGATTGATAAATTTGCAAATTTTTACAATTGCATCAAGCTATATCCAACACTGACATTATAAATAGAACGATCGATAAGTTGAAACAGTTGAATAAAAAATCAAAAGAGCAACGACACGTAATACGATAATACCGAATAGAAAAACAACCATGAATATAGACAAAACGATTACTTACTCGTAGATCCATTTAAACAGCATGTCGTCTAATTTGTTTTGCACTTTTATATGTTGTTATTCATTTTAGTAAATTGATACTAAACAACGAGTGCATTTCTTAACCCTTTGAACCCGAGTGGCCGGTATACCGGCCTGTTACTCAGTACCTCAGGGCCATGCTGCTGGTTGAATCTAGACTTTTTGATCATTTTGTATCCACTGAATTCTGTCGATAATAATCTTTTTAATTGTCTTGTATGTTTTCATAACATTCATGTTTCTATGATAAAGTGTTATATAAAATAAAATAACATTGTTTCCTGTATATACCCGAATGGCCAGTATACCGGTCTATTGCCTAGGAGCACTTAACGAACATATGGTGTGAATATGGCTTCGATACGTCCAGTGGTCTAGGTCTGATGATATCACATGTATACAAAAAACCAACGTTTTGATGTATGTATATTTTATATGGAAAAAATACATTTTTTCGTAATATCTCGACCTTAGCGCCACCTATTGGGTTCAAAAATTCTATGAACTTATCGAAAAATCAAACGAATATATGGTGTGAATATGGCTTCAATACATCCAGTGGTTTAGGCCTGATGAGAACACATACATATGCACTAACGTTTTTATTTGTATATTGAGAATTAAGATATACTAATGCAACGGATTAAATGTACCACAATTCCGTATAAAAAATCTTTATACAAAGGGATAACAATAAATACAATTATTCCAAACCAATGGATAACCAAGAATGCGTGAGATTACTTTTTTAAGAATGGTATTTTTCTAAATAATTTGACCAAATTCAATCAAAATATTTATTGACTGATTTAAAAATTTATTTTCAGATATCTCTTGAGCAGATATCATTATAAATTTTCAGGATTTTATTTTATTGCAATCACATATTAGTATAAAATATTTAGAATAAAAAGGAAGATAACCTGTAAATAATGTCTGTAGATATGTTAGAACGTGGTCAATTACACCAGTTTATAGGTATAACTATTTATAAGTACCCACTAAAATACCCGATAGACTGCTCGAATGTAACTCGATTCTAGTCCGATTTGTTTATTTTCTCGTTTTCGTTATATTATAATGTTATATATATAATATGTTTATGAATGTAGGTCACATGCAGAAGTGGTCGACCAGTTTTCATTCAAATTCGCTTATCGCAAACTTAGTAGGATCCTCCCATTTGGTTATTATAATATTTAAATCATTTCTCCATGTACCAAAGGTCAAAATCGCTTACAACCGATTCGAAAATATTAAGACAAACATCATCGGTTATCGTTTTCTAGGGCGGAGGTTATATATTACATCATTTTAAATAAAAATACTAATATACGTTCATTTCATTAATTAATTTTTTTTAAGTTTAACATATTAATAAACTAAAATTCGGAATATCAAATATTTATTGCCACAAAATTTACTTATACATTTTTCAATAGATTACATAATAATTTAATCGGACAAATACATATTATCGTTAGCTAAATTAACTTTATTTTACAGAAGGATGAAAAAAGTTTTTTATTTTTAATGATGGCGTTCTAGGATTAGGAAGTTTATAACAGGTGAATAACAATTTTTGCAATTTTTTGCGGGAAATGTGAATTATTCCATTGAATGCGTTGTCAGATGGATGGTAACAAAATATCAAAATCGAAAAATGTGGAATGACGCAATCTGATAATTAAATCGACAATATCTGGACACTGTTTAGCAGTAATGTATCAACCCACACATAGCTCATTTTTAATGCGTACAAAAAAAATTCATTTGTGATTTTGTTACATTTTTTGTATGTACATCTTCCAATATAATCTGAAAAGAGGGTTTTTTGCAAAAAGGTTTGTTAAATTAAAATTTAAATAATTTTTTTTATAGTTATGAGTCATGAGCTATGTATTTTCTGTGATATTGTAATTACATTGAATGAAACTGTATTCAAAACTCAACAATAATATTTATGTGGGTTGATACCAAAGTACACAAAGACAACGTAGTCTCATCACCTCCTTGACCAATCAGCGTTAGCGCGAGAATTGACGTCACCAGGAAGACTAGTCCAGTAACTTTATACATCACCGCATGCGTTAAATCCGGTAGTTCTGATTTTTTGCAGACTTGTTTACGATGTTGGCCTAATGAATAATCCAAGTTTGTGACCTCGAGCGCCGAACGCAACTTTGTCAAAAATCGAAAAAACCGCGAAAAAATCGTTATTTTTTCAAATTTTGGCGATTATAACCCTAAAGGACTAGTTTTTGAAAAAACTTTTTTAGAACTTTTTTAAAGTAGATTAAATTTGCTACAATATGACACTAGAATTGTAGTCACGTAGACCCAATAGTTTCCGAGATTAAGCCTTTTAAAGTTTATCATTTTTTTCGAACTTCGCAATTTTTTGCAATTCTGTCGTTCTGAATGAATTTTGACCCTGATTATATTATCGAAGCCCTGTACTTTTATGATGGGATGTTAAAAAAGAAAATGAACGATGATGTTTAAGCTAAGCTACGAATAATGAAGTAAAAAAGATAAGTAAAACAAAAGTTAATAAGTTTATTTGTTAGGAAATTGAGTAATATTCAAAATCAAAAAATTAAATTAATTTAGCCCTCTTGAAAGGTCCCGGTTGAGGTTCGTCCGTATCTGGACGTATTGGGATGGCATATCCCCATCAGGGGATGGTGATGAATTGTCGACGTCTTGTGCCCACAAGTCATCCTCCATTTCGACATCGGACAGATCGTCGCCTTCTGGGATATCTACTTCTGCAACATCAGGTATATTGTCACAAGGTGTTGTGGGGCTGCATCTCTGGTCATCATTTTGAGGTTGAGGCCTTGTGGTGTGGATATCCACCCCCAGGAGAGAGGGTTCAGTGTGACTCTCAACCACGCCTGTACCTTTAAGAAGATTGTACATGAGAATAGAAAATGATGAATGATATGTAACTGATGCAAGGACAAATTTTTACCTGATGGTATGTCCGCAAGGAGTGAAATCGAGCAGAATCTCGTGTAGGAGGTAACCTGGCTAGATTGAAGCTGGTTTTCGTCGCAGCCCTGGTGAATAGTTGGTACCGCAGCTCGTCAAAGTTATGGGTGTTGGGGTTGCCTCCGTATAGAGCAATTATGACTCGCTCTCCTGCTGCTGCTATCTCGTCAGGTGTAGAGTTGGTGTCGAGAAAAATCGCAGCTTGCTTTTCAACGTCCGGATTTTTTTCGACTATGGACATCATTTGCATCTTCCCTAAGCCAAAGAAGCAGGATGTCGAGTCACAACCACTAAAGGCATGGATGAAGAGGAAAAGCTCTGGTTTCAAAGAGGATTTTGAAGAAGCGATGTTGGAATACATGACATCTGATGCTTTGCCTCTTCCACATTTATTGTAAAAAATTTCACGTTGGTTTGAGATCGCAGTAAGGATGATCAGCAAGTCAATGTCCTCACCAACGACTACCACTATATCATAGGTAGAGGCAGCAGTTACAGCTGTAGTGTTGATGAGCCTATCAGCATCTTCCTCTGCTTGGAGTACTTAGGCATGAAATTTTGGCTTTATAGTTCATCACCATACCATATAATATTTTAAATGTTCTGTTGTATTATAACTATTTAATAATAATAATAATAATAAATAGTGTATGCCAATAATAATAAATTAAATTCTAAGTTTATCTAAGAAGACAAAAATTAAAACTTTACCAGTTTATTTAATCTTAATCTAATATTACGTGACGACGATGTTGACATGTTTTCATTATCAGAGATAATTTTGAACGACTCACTAGAAGAGATCCTGGAAGATCCTGAAATGATCAACTCTATATTTAATGCTGTCTCTGTAACCACGGTAAGGTAGCAAAATAGATAAGATGACGGAGCACTGGGGACCAGTTGCTAGGTTCCGATTCGTGACTTCACTCGAGCAATACTAGCACACTCCGTCGGAGGTAATTGGAACTTCATCCCGCTAGAGTTATTCGAGTGACGTCTAAAATATTGCAAAAAATTGCGAAGTTCGAAAAAAATGATAAACTTTGAAAGGCTTAATCTCGGAAACTATTGGGTCTACAGAGACAATTCTAGTATCATATTGTAGCAAATTTAGTCTACTTTAAAAAAGTTCTAAAAAAGTTTTTTCAAAAACTAGTCCGTTAGGGTTATAATCGCCAAAATTTGAAAAAATAACGATTTTTTCGCGGTTTTTTCGATTTTTGACAAAGTTGCGTTCGGCGCTCGAGGTCACAAACTTGGATTATTCATTAGGCCAACATCATAAACAAGTCTGCAAAAAATCAGAACTACCGGATTTAACGCATACTACCCCATACATTCAGGCGACAAAGTTACTGGACTAGACATATTCAAATATTATAAATGTATGATAGAATATCAATTACAAAATAATCCTTTATTTATTCTTGTTTTCGTATTTTTTGATATTTTAACAACACATACAATCAAAGAAGTACAAATTTGACATAACAAAATCATTAAAAAAAGCTGTCACAGACAATTTGGTCTATTCGAGAAGCGTCATTTTTTTATTCTTAAGCTGCCAATACGTTCTGTAATTCTAATGGATTCTGACAGCTTTTTATGATTTTGCAATGTCGAATTTGTACTTCTTTGATTGTATGTGTTGTTAAAATATCAAAAAATACGAAAATAAGAATAAATAAAGGCATTTTTTGTAATTGATATTCTATCATACATTTATAACATTTGAATATGTACAGTCGCCAGCAGAATTCGTCTGACACCCTAAAGGCTAGAATCGCTTACAACAGATTCAAAATTTAAAGACAAACATCATCGGTTATCTTTTTCTATCATGTTTAATATATTTAAATACTAAAATTCGGAATATCAAATATTTATTGCCACAAAATTTACTTATACAATTTTCAATAGATAATTTAATCGCAAAAATATATATGAGTACTATAGACGAAGAGTAGTTCTTTATCTATCAAATGAATTTCAAAATATCTGTCTTTGTTTGATACATGGAGAAATGATTTAAATATTATAATAATCAAATGGGAGGAGCCTACTAAGTTTGTGATAAACGAAAATGAATACAAACTGCAAGACCATTAATGCAGGTGACTGTACATACATATCTTCGTGGTGATGTCAATTCCCGCGTCAACGCTGATTGGTCAAGGAACTAATGAGACTACCTTGTCTTTATATACCTTGGATTAAAACATTAGTGCGTAATACTGCGTAACATAGTTCATCATCTATGAGTTATCAAAATAAAATATTGGCATATAACTAATAAAACACTGTTTTTATATGCACAGCTAAATTCATACATAATGAAAATGATACACGTTTAATTTATTTTACGTTTTACATTTATTCCACGAGGCTGTTTAGTTATTCATAATAGGTAATATTCATACTACCTATATTTAACCACACAGATGTGTCTGTTGATAACACGATACGTACATACGTGACATAGAATTTATAAATCAGTTACTAAATGGAACTTAGAACGTGACTTTTAACCAAAACGGAAACGTAAATGGTAAATGTTGACCGACACGTGTTACTGTGAGATAGAAACAATTTAGAAGTTACTTTTTACTTTTGGTAAATATATGTATGTGGCAAAATATTTGTTCCAAGTAAGGCGTAAGCATATATTTTCTGGTTTTTATTCTGTACAAAACATTCATTAATATTTCATTTATTGAGTACCTATTATAAATTGTATAATTTGTTTAATCTATTCTTTTGCTTCTTCGCAATATCGAAGATACGAGAAGCTTTGTGATCGTTTTAGAATGAGACAAAAAAAATGTTCTCCGATTTAAAAATTTTTAATTTATCTTTCCGTTTCACGTCAAGACAAACACTTTTCGTTCCGTGTCTGTCTGTCTGTCCGTCCGTGTGTCCATCTGTCCCCTGAATCCTTGTCACACGCATAACTCATGAACCCCTGAACCGATATATTGAAACTTGTCCGGATGGTTGGGTCTGGCTTGAGGACGGTCCCATTTCGAAATCATCAAAATCGTGTGTAAAGGGGAGGGGTGATACCCCAAAATATTTATTTTTTCGAGATATCTCAAGAACAACGCATATTACGTGAAAATTTTATAGAATATTTCTTGTAGAGCATTAAATTTCCTATAATATGGGTCTACAACGTTTGTTGTAAAATATTCCCTTACAAAGATTTATCTCAATTTATTTTAAAAATTCGTGTTTTGTTTTTCTAAATTGATATTTATTTGCTTGGACATATTAAATGTCATTTTGACGTTTTAAATGTCATTTTGACATTTGCATAAATTTAGATTAAGATTGAAATTGTCAAAAAATTAAAAATATATGAAAAAATATTCAGGTGCGTTTTAAAAAAAATTTCGAACTAATACTTTTTAGTCACATTGTATAAAAATTAAATGGTTAACCAATTCCAGGAAATTTATATAAACACTATCGGTTTTTATTTAAATTGTTGAATAATTAACTACATTTAGTGAATTTAGCACGAGGAAGTACTGTGCATTTACATGGCAGATGTTTTATTTTCCATGTTATGGTTTTAACCCGTAATATGAAAAATTTAATCATTTAATTTAATTATAATGTGATACATAATAACATATGTATAATATGATTATCAACTCTTCACTGGCATCGTGGGGGCCGACCGCTCTTGTTTTGATCTTTTTCTAAAAATCTAAGGATCGTGTGCACCCGCCATTTTAAGTAATCTCATTACGTTGCGACTCACGGCGGGTGCCAGACGTTCGGCGCTTTAACAGCTTCAAGGACGGAAGTACGTACGTGCCAGCCGGCCCCCATGATATGATTAAATTGTTAATTAGAGGCATATATTATTTTGTAAACATGTTTTTTTGCTTCATTAGTTCAAATTTGATAGGAAAGAAAAATATATATTATGTTAAAAACTTTCCTAAAGTTAATTTTTTTTTTGTAGGTACGTAAACATATTAAAAAACAATGCAACTTTATTGGGATCTTTCGTAATTAAGTAAGATAATTGTAATAAAAGCAAGTTGATTACATAATATGAAATGAGTGTGTTATTTACCATTTTTAAAGTGTTATCCAGTCTCATTATTGAAACTAGCTTTCCAAAAGCTTATCTTTTGTGGGAACCGCAAATATCCCACGATACCAGTTAATGGTTAACTTCTTAAATTATTACAAATAACTAGAGATTGGAAAAATAGTTGTTATTTTCAATGAAATAGTTACTAGGTAGTTGAATTTTTTTTCGGAAAATAGTTGGTAAATAGTTTTTTACGATTTAATAATAAATAGTGCAAGCGAAGCAGTAAAAAAATGTCGCAAATAGTTTTTAAATAGTTGGAAAGGTAGTTGCAAATAGTTGATTTCAAATTGTGTTCAATCAAACCAGTTTTCTGAAAACGATGGAGATATGTAATAAAAATTACAATAAATGCATTTTTACAAAATAGTTGAAAAACTATTTTTCCAATCTCTAAAAATAACATAAATAGATCAAATAAAGAAAATACAAAATTAGCAATGGCAGAACATCAGTTACCTTATTATTACATAAGACCATCGATTTATAAATTCATACATTTTTTGGAATTGAACGTTTTGACTTATTAAATTAAAATAGCAATGTAAATAAAATTTTATATTTATAAAAACTGAACTGAAAATTTCCATCCAATTGAAAGCTTTCATTTAAAAAAATTCTTTGAACGTAAAAACTATTTGTAACATACTTTGTAAAGTTATTTAAAAATCTTTCTAAGGTAATATATTTTCATATAGATGAAAGTAAAAAAGCTTTATTTCAAAAATCCATTAAATCCCCATATCATTATAACATCAGTGGCGTAGATACATAACATATGATTTATAAAATAATATGCACTTAATAACAATAATAGTAAGCTTTAACATATCTCGTAATAACAAAAAAATGTATTTGAAACCACTTTTAAAGAAACGGCTTATTTGTTAAAATACAATTATTACAATTACCTAAAAACGCCCAATATGGTCTTTTTTCTTTTCTAAAATGTCATGCAGAACTATACCTTATTATTGAAAATATCGAAAATTTAAAGGCAATCAACAAAAACGCAATTTATTTACAAATACAGTAAATGTTCCTTACTCTAAATATCCTTATTGTGAACCTCGTCGACGCAGTTCTATTATAAATGACAGCTGTACAAAAACAAAGCAACGTTAAGGAGTGAAAGTTTACAGTATGAAAATTAGGGCCGATCCACACTATCGTCTCGGTTCCGGTTCGGTCTCGCTCCAGTCAAATATTCAGTGTAGTGAATACTGTATTGGAGTGTGATTGAAGCGAGACCGGCACGATACCTATAGTGTGGATGCTTTCATTGTTTATTGTTTATTTATATTTTGATTGGAGCGAGACCAGACCGAGACTGACACGATAGTCTGGATCGACCCTTACTATACCCAACTGGTTTCTAAAGTATAGACTTCGGAACGGCGTATAAGATTATTGCTTACAATATATTATTTATAACGCGTTATTAATAATATTTTACCGTATATAACTTATTTAAAGTTATTTCCTAAACTAAAAGACCAAATTGGATGCTGTAAAGGGCAAATTATATCTACATTAAGTAGTAATGATGATAAAATCATTTATTTCGATAAGGATTAATATTTTGCAGGTACATAAACAGAATCCAAACATTTTTAATTTTCTTTGTAACATAAAAGTAGTCATTGTGGCTTAGATATAAACGTTAGATATATATGTATGTATATGGTATCGTGGACTTTTGATTCTACACAATTCTTTACTATATTATTTTGTTCAATATTTAACGCTTTAGGCAGCGTATTGCAAAAGAGCGCACTGGCGGCAAACTTTTTTCCGACTTAATTTACTATTTCGTCATTGCTTATTCCTTATGTTACCTAACGTAACAAAATATATCCTATAACTTGGCCAGAGAACGTACCTATGAATTAAAAAAACACGTAAATCAGATAAGTGGTTCTCAAATTATATACATAAGCGCACTATCGGACAGACATTGAGCTTTATATATAAGGATGATGTTTATACATAGTACATAGTATATATTCATAGTATAGTGTTTAGTCATATCAATAGAAAATTAAACTGCAATAAAATGTATCGATTTTCAAACTGTAAATGTATATTTTTTTATTATTGCAATTGCGCATTGTAAATGAACGTCACTGATATTCAGATAATAGTCGGTACAATAACAAGCATATCAGTTGCAGACAACATTTCACAAAGATGAAATGAAATGTTTTATCTTCTCAAACTTGCAACAGACTTTGAAGTTTCACAGAGAAATGCTAGAGGGGACACAGTTTACAAGAATTATTCATCCATCGTTTTCTTCGTTAATCTTTATATAACGACTGATTATTTGATATAAAATCCTTTGATATTTCAAAATGAAGTGCTTATGTCATAATAATTTTAAAATATTTCGAGTGTTAAAGTTTAAATGTTTTAAGGCAGTTTAAGTTTTTTTTTTATTGGCGTTCTCGAACTTTTCTTTGCCATAATCAATACCTACTTATATATTCTTTTTTTAGTAGGTAAGTAGGTACTTGATAAAAAAATAAACAGTTTCTTGTATGTCCGGTATTATAAAAGAGCTAGCAAAATTTGCTAGCTAGTAATTACTTTCAAATGGAGTATTAATTCTGTACTAGTATCTATGGATTAGCTATGGTATTTAGAGCAGTGACACTTCAATTAATTGTAACACAGTTGGCATCTTTCACCGTACAAAATAATTTTCATAACATCACCACTGTTTTAATACCGTTCGTATTTACCTACAACGCGTGCGCGAAACTTATCAAAGTCATCAACAAACTCCAAAAGAACTGTCATATAAGTTTGATATCTCAGTTGAAAGTGCTTGCTAGCTAGCAAATTCTTTTGGTCGTTTTTGAATAAGAACCATGCTCTATGTTTATGACTCTTTGTCTATGTTTTATACCGTCAAATTCAAAATAATATTTGTAAATATTTGAAGTTCTAAGTATTTATTTTTATCATAAATATATTTAAATATGTATGTATAATGTATATATGATTTTTATTGTATATTATTTTATAATAAATCAACAAAAGTCTTGATAAGTAGATACTCCATCGTTATATTAGCTTAAATCCAATAATTTAATACATAGTTCTAAATACATTAAATTTTATTATTAAATTAAATTTTTAATTATAATTGAAGCAAAAAGCAGAATATTGTTATATTTTTATAAACTTATTTAAAGTTATTTCAATTACGGCAAAAAAGTATAACTTCTAACACGTGAACATTAGTTACACTCAATTATTTTTAGATACATTAGTTATTATTGGCAATTATAAATGTATACTTAATCAGATCCATTTATTGTATATTATATAACTGATTTATATTGATAACATAGCCCCCCCCCCCACCCAAAAAAAGTCTTGTACTGTTAACTAGAATGTTTTTACATAATTTGGGTGCTGAAACCGAATATGATATTAGAAAGTTCGCTGATCCGTATTTTTTTTACTAGCGTCAAAAAATATAGAAAAAAGTTTGAAAATTTTTTTATCAATTTTTTTAGCCAACTCTAAAGAATTACACTTGTATACCAGAATTTTCTCGTTCTGTTTGGTATCATTGTGCGACTATTTTTGACCGAGTTATGAAAAAAAAAATTTCAGCTTATCAAATCAACCCTTGGATTTTTTTACGAAAATTTGTTATCTATATAAAAATTTTAAATTTAGTATTTGCTTTAATAATAATAACTCAATCAAAAATGGTCGTACATTTGATTAAAATTTTCTTATTTTTGCTATTCTTGACGAAGAAAAAAATATAAAGGATCAGCGAGCTTTTTATTGTCAAAATTTTTTTCAGCGCCCAAAAAAGTAAAAAAAAAACAGTTCGGTTAGATAGAGCCTGTATGATTCATAATATCCATCAAAAAAATTACAGTATTCAAAATTTAATTTATGACATACCTAAACCTCAAATTTTTTTTATTTTCATAATGTTTAAATTTTCAATACATTCTGCCATCTATATTCAAGATTCGGTTTCAGGTTACTAGAAATTACAGTTTTCCAATTTCATACAAGAATCGATTTTCTGGAGTCCAGCTACATAACGCAAAGAAAAGTGACACAGAGCTCCATCTCTACGTGAGTGTCGAAACTAAACACGGGTATTGCAGCGATTGACTTTACCGTGAAGAATAAATACGAAAAGAAAATTCTGTGTTATCCTTTTCTGTTATCATGTAGATTTACACCGTGACAATTATATTCTGATTCAACTCTTTATCAACGATGTACCGTTATTGGCGTTATTTTAACAACCCATTATTTACTAAAACAACAATTAAAAATACCGTTATGTTTGGTCTTCTAGGGTTGAGGACTTTTCGGAAGACAAAAGACACGTTCCAAGATTCTCGAATGCTGCGTTGATCGTGGTTTGGGGCGCCATTAACCCAAGAGGTAAATTACCTTTAATTTTTATTGAAAAAGGCGTAAAAATGTAAAATACTATTTGGAGGAAGTATTTGGAAAAATTTATTTGGGGATGATTATTATTGATTTCAAGAAGATGAAGCTCCCTCCCACACAGAAAATATTATTCAAGCATGGTGTAAGGAAGTAAGGATACTTTGGTTGATTTTTTATTGAAGAATGAATGGCCGCCAAGCTGTTGTCTAAGCTCCCAGATTACAAATTCTCAAATTTGCAACAATTTAAGAATATTATTCTCAAAATTTGGGACAAAATGCCAATGGAAGTGCGTGCCGCTTGCAATAACTTTGAAAGGAGATTGAAGCTACTCGTAGTTATCAAAGTTAAAGGGAGAGTTATTCCCAAACAATAATTATAAATTTTCAATATATATGTCTACTTTAGAATTGAAGAAAAACTTAACTGAAACTTTATTATAATTTCAATATTTTAGCATTTTCATTAGTATCAGATTATAATTATCACAATGTATTTACAATTTAATTTATTTATTAACCCTGTTATGCATTAATTTTTTTGAAACTCAATAGTTTCTGTGTAGATACTATATATTAATTTCACTATTTTTAACAAAATTCTCTTTGTGCTTAACTTTGTGATCAAACTATTGAAGCTTAACGAAACTTACATTCTAGTTTAGCCAAAATAATTCTCCCCAAGGCAGTGTTGTGCAATTAGAGGAAAAACAATTGAATGGCTGAAAAAACCGTTATAGTAAAGTCCGCCTTAAAGCAGGTAAGTGCATAAGAGAGTTAACTGAATTTTTACGTAAATAATTTATTTTTTAATTAATCCGTATCATTTATTGGTAATAGACATTACAAAATAAAAACGTTTCACTCATTAATTATAATTAGGACATATTTTCTTTGAAGTTATATATAAATACTTATTTAATGATTGAAAATATCAAATATTTTGATGAGATATGAATATATTGGTGGCAAAATTATTAACTTCGTTTAATATTTAGTCGAAATCAAAAAAATTTATAAAAAAACACAGTCAGTTTTGCAAAGCGTACAAAATATTCAATTTTAAAGGATATATGAAAAATCAAATCATTCACTTGTTTTTATATTATTTTCACATATAATTCATAATTAAGTAATGCATTTAACAAACGCACCTTGGAATTCGTCCATTGCAGAGGTGTCATTGTTTCATACATGTACAAATGTCATTCTTATTAATACACCATTCCTATTCAAATCACATAGAGATATGCAGTCATTTTACAGAAATATCTTTACATTGTCGGTATAATAATATACTTGTCATGTCGAAATCACACAAAGGTACCTACCTCTACTGCAACCAGTATTTATATAATAAAATTTCTTAAACCTTAAATCGTGATTTACATAAATAAACTATAGGGTACATTCCATTCAATAAAAAAATGATGTTAACAATGAATTAATAAACCATTGTTATCTACATATACATACCTATTACAGCAAAAATTTTGTTCAGAAATATTGAATTCGATGTATTTAATGCCATATATTCAAATCAAAATACATTAATTTATAATTACTATTATCACATTGATTGTTACTAAGCCAACATAATTGATAATCAATCGTCCGTTAGTCGCAATACGTCAAAGTGTCTTATTGGTCACAATGTATCCCATAGATACATAAGTGGAAAACCGTATTTACAAAAAAAATATTTGATTTTGAGGAATAGGGTCGAAATTAAGTTATTCTACATTGTTTTAAGGTAATTTATTCAAAAGTTTTGAAAAACTGTCTGCAGAAATAATTATTATTGCAACAAAGTAACAAGAAATACAAAAATGAGATTGTAATCAGTTTAATATATTATAATTAATTATAATTTTTATTAATTTTCCATTAATTTTTATTAGAAAAACATTCGTTAAAGTTTTTTTTATATGCTCTAAGCCAGACTAAGCTAAGATTTTTCGAAATACTCCTTATACTAAAGTTGCATAAAAACTAAACAAAAATCATCGTGCGATATGAGGCTAGACGAAGTGTCATCCTATCTACTGCTACCGTTAATTAATGGCATTCAAATAAATATCGTTTGTTTCTATCTTTCAGATTAATTGCGTCTGCTATTATAAATTAGAAAAATGATTTTTAGCATATACCTTATTCTGTTATTTCTAACAACCATAGACATAGAGTGTGGACTGTGCATCCTATTACACTAAATTAAAATTGAGCATTTACTACTTTTTTTACTAGTACAATTACAAGTACATTGCCAAAAAAATGCACTTAAGTACAAGTACAAAGTACTTTATAACAAAATTGTACTTAAGTACAAATACAAGTACTTTTTGTAATTGTACTAAAAATTTTTTAATTGAAATTACAATTACATTGGTTATATATTTTTTCTTTACTGTTTAAAAAATATTATACTTCAGTGCAGTAATGCCTATTTTCAGGTCGCCCCAGCCCTGGGTATTTTTTAGATCTTTTGGGTGGGAGAAAAATGTTGTTATATGTGTAAATATATATCAGAATTTCCACACAAGAAATTTTAAGTTAAAAACAAATTTCTATATACAAATAATAAACTAATAAAAAAACACTGAGCTGTTGGAAAATAGAGCACTCGAGCCGACAAAACTATAAACCATTACCATTTATTTCTACAAAATGACTGGGAGAGAGGCATATAATTACATATAATTTTTTTATCCTAAACTATAGTCCTTACTCCGGTGGGTGGGGGTGAGACCTGCCCCCCTCTGGTTACGCCACTAGAATAGAGCTTACACGAAACTGTTTGAAATCTTACTTTGCCAGTTTAATATTTTTGTTTTCAACACAATTTTTTACAAATTCAAATTGTTTTCTCGGTAGTAATACTCGTACTACAATCTGAAAAAGTTTTAAGGCGGTCTGGTCTTATATCAATTTAAGCTGGTTTCGTTTAAATCTCCTGTGAATCTCTATATGTTAAAAATATGATTTTTTACTTAAAAAAGCCCTTTTTAAATTTATTGTCAAGTAAACGAAATATTTAAATCAAAAAACTAAATACATACAGTCTAAATAGGGCATTAATCTAGTATATTTCATTGCTATAAACAACAATCAAAATACTCGCCAATCCAATTTCACTAAAAGAGATCTATACCATTTTCTTTCAGGTTATCTTATCCTTATGTACTTTAAAACCCATTAAACGAATTTCGCCTGAAATACCGAACTGAATCTACTCCCAGCATCAGCTTTACAAGATTATTTTCTTTCATACCATCACGTCCATTGTACAAAAATCAATAATTAAATCTCATTCCTAAGTGTCAAACCACTGTTACTACATTTTCCCATTTAGTGTTAACTGTTGCAGCCATTATCAGAGTTATTTATGATACGACAAAGTAAGTGAATTTAACGAAACAGATGTGAGGGGAATTAAATACGACACCCTCCCCCCCTGAGTCATTTTATCTTAATGTGGAGGAGTGAGTAATAGTGTCGTTGAAGCAAATGAAATAATACATGAAATGGTGAAGAAAAAATATAATATTGATTCATATTATTAACTGCAATTTTCTCACTTAAAGATAATATGCTTTTAATGCCGATGACAAATTAAATCAATAGGACGTGGTTTATAAGTATTAATAACCAAAAGCTAAGAATTAATTTATGAAATAATATGAAAGCTTGAGATAACTGTTCTAACAGTAACTCACAAACATGGGTAATGCTTTCATAATTATAAAAGGCATTAAACTTTAAAACGTTTTTAACCGAATACAAAATACGAGGAGGTTTTCAATTCTATAAATATTTTTTTTTTATGTATGTTCGAGCATAACTCCGACAAATATGCACCGATTTTGACGTTTTTTTTTTTGAGAGTATACTCCCGAGATATAAATTTTATAAAAATCTAACCATGGACTTCATATAAGGAGGAGGTTTTCAATTCGGCTGTATATGTATATTTTTTAATGTATTTTCGGGCATAACTCCGACAAATATTCGGTTGATTTTTTGTTGTTTGAAAGAGTACTCTCCCGAGATGGTTCCATATAAATTTCATTAAAATTTGACCATGGACTCAAAAAGGAAAAATAAAAAACTTTTTAAGAAAAAAATAAAACTTTAAAAATACTGAAATAATTAAATTTAAAATCGGTGCCAAGCCAATAAAAAACTTTTTAAGAAATAAAAAAATAAAACCAACTTCAGAAACTGTTAAACTTAATTGTTATACTTTTCAGTATTATTAGGGTTTTTTTTTATTTTCTCACGCACCGTTTCAAAAATAATTATAAATTGACAAAAGTAAACATCTGTTTCCGGCTTAGTACTGTTCTTCAATATACAAGAATATTAAGTTTAATTTTCATGTTTGTAAGTTTCACCATTTTGGCCGTAGTGTGACTGACCGACAGACAGATACCCAGACGTCATTTAAATTATGGTCGTATGTGATTCAGGTACCCTCGAAATGTGTAATTCTGTTAAAATCTCAATTTTGAATTTCTTCATAATTACCATAGATATTATGCAGTATGTTTAATCAGTGGCGCACCCAAGGAGGAGAGCTAGATATTAACTGCCCTCCCCCCAACGAATTTTCAATATACATTATTTAATTTAAAAATACATATATTGTAATACATAAAAAATAAAAATTATCCCCCCCCCCCATACTGAATTTTTTTCTGGATGTGCCACTGCATTTAATGTATGTATATACAAATTAAAAATCAAGTTGAGAAATAAAACAATAGTTTTTTTTTGTATAAAAGGGTGATTCCTGATACATTAAAACCATGTAACTTAACTGTAGTCTGTAACACAAACGGGCAGACAACTGACTCATGTCTCCCCCACTGTATCTTGTCGCGGTGTGGAGTGAGACCCGGTGTGCACACCGCTGCGAAACATGCTTCCACACTATTTAGCAATCACCGCAATATCGACAACATGGATTGTGGTCATTCCCGTCAAGTGCTGTGGTCGCCGTAACCAGGGATCGGATATATATTATAAACCGATACATTATTTTGTGGTATAAAAATATTTTAGTTGAAAATGATTCAAACATGATACCAGTTAAAGTGGCATTTTTTCTAAAACTCAGTTCGAAAAATAAATATCTGCCTTGGGAACTACGGGACTTTCTTATACCTAACCTAACCTAACCTAACAGTGAATTGTATAAGTGATTCTTTGTTTATTAAAACATTTCTAGCAAACTAACAAGAAAGAACAAAATGAATAATTTTATATTTATATAACAAGTGTTTTTTTTTAACGTAATAACTGAAAACGGATGTTTACTCTTGTAAATTTTTGGATTTTTGAATTATTTTTGAAATAAGAAAAAAATGTTTTAGATAAAAAATGTCGAGTATGTTATTATCTATAATTTATTCCCCATACATTTTTTTCCAACATTTTAGATTTAGCCAGAAAGAATTTTTTTATGTAATTATTTAGATTCACCTACACAGTTCACTCTCAGTATTACGTATAAGAAAGTCCCATGTTACCTACGGCAAATACACACACTGTTCAATCTCTGTAATACGTATAAGAAAGTCCCATGACATTCATGGAAGATATTTCTCCTCTGTTATGAACCATTTGAATTATAATAAAAAAAATTTTCTTCAAAAATTCGTTTTTACGAAAAAATGAATAGAACATAAATTATATGTAGATATAGATATTACCTACATTTTTTAACTTGACCATTTTTCTCTATTTCGCACTGTTTCAGAGTAATTCGAAAAATTAAAAAATCGACGTAGGTAAACATCCGTATCCGGTTGAAAGATCGTTTTCAAAAATAGGACATTTTCTTCCCAGCCAAAAATTAATCTTAAATATAAAATATCACCCTTCTACGATTTGTCGTATTTGAGTTACAGCGCTTACAGACAGACAGACAGACAGACAGACGGACACACAGACATCATGGCGAAAATAGTCAGAATGGATTCAGGGAAGGTCAAAATAGATAATTCCGTCAAAATCCGGAGATCGAAAAAAATCGGCTTCACTGTACTTACTTATACTAATGTATATTTCATATACATGGTATAAGAAAGTAAAAATTGAGTTGATATTTAGCGTTCTGTAGCGAAATTGAAAAAATAAAACATATGGCTCATTGATTAAACATAGCGTTTATGGAACACTTAAAATGTTTAAATTGTTGCACCAACAATTTGAATGAATGATGCTTAAGTCCTTAAGTATCACCTAAATTTAAGTTCTAGTCAAAGTGATACTTTAGTTCCACTTAATTTTAAAATACCTGTAGAAGACCAAATCCACTAATTTTTGGTATTCCTTAGTTTTACTTCAAGCAGGTCTCGATCCCCAAATGATATTCGATTTTATTTTGTCGATTTCACCTCTTGTTACATCTATCCTGGAACACACTATATATTCACTAATTAGATAGATAGAGTAATCTCTCAAGTATGTGACCTGGTAAAAGTTATTTATATTTTCAATTGAAACATTATTTTATAAATATCGGTATCACCGTTTTCCACAACCTTGCAGTTAAAGACCGCCACGTGTTTGTAGAATGTAGCACATGCATTTAATTGAATCTTATGTAAGTGATGTAATAGGATGCAGGTCTTGTTATGGTTCAATTGATTTGGTTGCGCCTAATTACTACTTGGTCGTGCGTAATTAGGTAGAGTAAAGAAATTGTTTTGAGGTTTATGACACAGATTTAAAAATGCAATCATATTTATTTGACTTGCGTGAATTAAATTTTACCGATTAAATAATTTTACGATGTTATTAAGGTTTAATTCTAGTTCAATTATGTTATTAATAAATAATTTTTTAAAACATTAAAATAATCAAATACTTTTAAATAAGTTTACATTTCTTGTGTAACTTACAAAATATTTCATTGTTTTTTAGGGTTCCGTTATTGAAAACTAGGAACCCTTAAGTTTCGCTCTATCCATTTTTCTGTCTATTGCCGTGTTTAGACCAAAGAAAACAAAACAGCAACACGTCGTATTTAAAAATGCATAGGGTTTATTGCACTTTTGTCAAAAAGACACGATGTTGCTGTTTTGTTTTTTCGATCTAAACACGGCATATATAAATTTTACATATATTAAGATGAAATTTGATATAGGTACGGATGTAGATTGATGACCCAAAAACAAAAATAAAGAGATTTTTTAAAACATATTTTTTCAGACCCCCTTTCCATGAAAAGTGTACTCAAATTTTTTTTCACATACTCCATAGATAGGTCTTTTAAAATGCAACAAAAAATGTTTTAACCCTTCAATCATGATATATTTGCTTTTCAATGTCGTTATCAGAGCTTCCTCCTCCCTCTAATTTCAAAACTATCGATGCAAAAATCTGAAAAAATTCCAGAATGTAGCTTTTAATTAGTAAATACTTTCAATAAAAATTATAACGAACATTGTAACAAAAATAGTTTATAAAAAAATTTTAAATCTCTTTTTATAAATCGTAGTTAGAATGACTACGGAACCCTATCATGTGCATGCCCAACACGCACTTGGCCGTTTTATATTAGTATGAACATATCATTGTCATGATTTTATACATTATGAATATAGCTCATATATACAATCATCTTGTTTATTATTGCTGTAAATAAAAAGATAAATTTGTTTTTTATTGTTGTTCTATGACCTCGAGAACTTTTGTTTCATATTAAAAAAATTTTTAATTTTATTTTCTTATTTTTTCCTCCGAGTTAAATGTAAGCTACACGGTCTATATATTGTCGTAAAAACTTGAGTATACAATAAAACGTCTATGGGAATAGAAATACGCGTTTCTAAAGTTATATCACTATAAAAGTAAATGATGAAATGCCACGCTTCAGGCAAAGGGCATACATTTTTTTTATTATATAGACACAATCAAATTTTCTTTATTTAGTTTCACGCTTATAAAAACAAAGTTTAAATGTATTTTTTCCTGAATTCACAAAGTAATAAGTTTAAGATGAATGCTTTTAATTTACTAAACAACGCAAACATTTTGATTCACAAAAACATGATCAATATAAAATATAATACATTATGGTTTCCAGATAGGGGGGGGAGGGCTGGCAGGATTCTAGTCCTGGGGTCCATGGTTAAAAAGGCCCGGCGTGGTGAGAAAAAAGTCATTGATTGGTATTTACGAATTAAAATTTTGATTATAAAGACCTAAAAAAAGGTTATTGAAAAAATTTTTTAAAGGGCCCGCCAACAATTTCAGTCTGTGGGCATGAATAATAAATACAATAATATAACTAAATAAATATTAATCAACTCAAAATAAACAGATATTTTCTGTAATAACTCAATATTTTGAACATTATTATATGTATTTATGACTATGCTTAGTTTTTGGCAAAATTATTTTGCATTTGTTTAACAAAAAAAAGATTTACCAAATCCGGCTCGTAAACCGTATTTTTGGACCACTGTTTTGTACCAGTTTATATTTCTAGAGGGTACTTAAAAATTTCCACATTTCTACTTTTATATAATTTCTACGCATTTAAATCTAAAATTAAACGAACTGAAAAATTGAAATACCTTCTTTTACAAAATCTAATTCAAAATAATAGTAAACAAAAATAATATTGTCATTATTTTTTATGTTTATCGATCCAAGTTTATTTTTTATTAAAATGTTACAACCTACATAACTAAGATCGTAATATTTAGAATTTATGTAGTACCTATTTGTCTAAAGTTGTTTTTACTAGGTATTGCTTAATGAAATCGTTCGTTACCCTTTAACCCATATATAAGTATTTAACACATAATTTATAGTGAAATAAATGTTCTTTTCCTATATCGTTACCATAAATTTAATTGCTATTAAAACTCTTGACTCGTCTATATTTAAATGGAATCATAATAAAAAATATAATCCTCGACTAGACATAAAACTTTCATTGTTTTTACGTAGGAGTTAACAGACAGATGAAAACTATCAAATCATTGTAAGTATTTATATATTTGATTATGAAATAGCCAGGGTCGTATTAATGTACAGAAATCAAACATAACCATCTTAGAAACCACTTTATATTTCATCAATTATTTACAATTTACAGTATTTTGAGCAGCAATCATATTTATTATTCGTAAAATATTTACAGACTTCCATACACAAATTTTAAATTATAAAAACGATACATAAAGAGTATATATACGAAGTCTTACTTATATTTATTAAAAACTACTATATTTTAATTATTGACAAGCTATAATCAAATGTTTGATTTGTGATTAAAAAACATGTTTTAATTGTTGATGCATAATAAGCAACCTAGTCCGTAATAAGAAACTTGATAGCGGTCATCTTTTGTCAAATGTCATTTTCAATAAATATATCCCAAAGGCATCCGTCAGTTGAAAATTTATAATATGCAAATATGCTTTAAATTACAATCGAATTTTGTCTGTAAGAGATTATAGCTCTGTTTATCTGTTAATGAATTATCACTGAAATAATTTTAAAGACAATAGAAAATATTTATTACTAATTAATTTTACAATTCCAAACATTTGATATTTATTTTTAAATCCGAATGATATTTAATTTTTGTTTTTTGTTTTTGTTGTTATATCTTTCCTTGTTTAAGTTTGAACTGATTTAGTATTAGCCTAATTGACATTTGTCTACATTATTCTTGAGAACTACTGGTTCTAATATTAGAATACCATTAACGGTGGTAATGCAGTAGACACTATTGATAATGTACTATTAACATTTTTATCAGTTCTAAGCCCACTCGCTGTCCAAAACAACAATCAATAATGATATATGCGAAATAGAAAGCATGCAAAGGCGTCACCGATCCATTTTATTACACTCTAAAAACAATAACTTTTTATTATTGCGAAATCATATTTTTGGCAAAGATAGGATCGTTTCTTTCATTCAATCAAATTTAAACTTTCTTTGCTGATTCGTGATTGTGTAAGATTAGTTTGTGATTTATCTGTATGCTAATAACTCAACTGTACACTATTGTACAGATGCTAAATCGAGTAGCTCCACAAAACAAAATTTTTAAAAATAAACTTTTTTAAAGTGTCTTAATACAGCAATTTATTTTTTATTCAGTATTGATAATTATGAATATTCATAAAAAGTACAATTACAAAAAGTACTTGTGTTTGTACTTAAGTACATTTTTTGGCAATGTAAAGTAATTGTACTTGTACTTAAGTACTTTATTTTGTACTTATGCACAGCTTTGAACAACGTGGTCGAATAAATATTTACATACATTAATGTCCGGTTTTATAAAGAATTTGTTTGAATGCAAAAAAAAATTACCTTCCAGCTCATGCTATCTGCTAGGTATTAAATATAAATAACAACACATATCATAACCCTAACAGATGCGCGATAAGTACAACCAGCGACTTAAAATAAGTATTGCCGAGTGTACCTCATAAAATGCATAGCATTTACATTATTATACATTTATTACCACTGCTTTAAAATATCGAGCAATTTCATAACAATTTGACACATAGCTGATAGCGTAAGCTGGAAGTTAATTTGCATTTGCACTCAAGCAAATTCTTTATAATACCGGGCATAGATAATGCAACTATCAAGTTTAACATATGTATACCGTAATACTTATATACAAGTATACATATATATATACATATATGTATAGTCGCCTGCATTAATGGTCTTGCAGTTTGTATTCATTTTCGTTTATCACAAACATAGTAGGCTCTTCCCATTTAATTATTATAATATTTAAATTATTTCTCCATGTATCAAACAAAGACAGATATTTTGAAGTTCATTTGCTAGAGAAAGAGTACTCTTCGTTTATAGTACTCAAATATATTTGTGCAATTAAATTATTATGTAATCTATTGAAAAGTGTATAGGTAAATTTTGTGGCAATAAATATTTGATATTCCTAATTTTAGTATTTAAATATATTAAACTTGATAGAAAAAGATAACTGATGATGTTTGTCTTTAAATTTAGAATCTGTTGTAAGCGATTCTAGCCTTTAGGGTGCCAGACGAGTTCTGCAGGCGACTATACATACAAATAAAATTAACAAAAAAGAAAATAAGTTACTTTGACACAATTAATTTAACATTTTTTTATTTTATTTCCAACGTCTTACTACAATGTATTATACCATAACAAACATTCTATAATTAATGATACATAATCAAATTTCCACCAACTAAAACATGCAATGCACATAAGAAACATAACCGCATAATGACATTAATCACATACAACCATGTCACTTCATCTCAACGTTCACACATGCCATGTGTGCTGATATGCACCGACATATTTCCATTGAAATTTAGCGCAGTGTAACAAGACGTATTCATCCTCCAATATGATGTATTAGCAAAGCATATAATCAACGCAATTAACAGCGGCTTAATTGAAGTCCCTCACGCAAACCCACGACGCAGTGATCACGTTCAGATGTTTTTCGAGAAGACGTAGGAAGCGGGAATATTATTTATTTCTAACTTTAATTATATCAGTGCTTCCTAAACTTGATATAATTAGAATTATGATTGGTAACATTCGCGAATAAGCAAATTAAATTTACGGGTTATTGACGTTTCGATTCTCATATTGAAGTCTTCTTCAGAAGTGTTTCTAAAACAACCTGGCGTTTTGAAAGTCTTTTTTAGGAGTGTTTCAGAAACAGTTCTTTCTGAAGAAGATTTCGACATAAGAGTCGAAATGTCAAGTAAGAAAATACGAACTTAAATAAAATACACCACAAGAAAACAATGCCACTCGACACGTCGTTGATTATACAAGAAGTCTTCATTAGGTGCCTAATAGTTCCAGTCTGCAAACATAGTTCATTTGAACATCGGTCACGAAAGTCTACGGAAGAAAATTCATAGACAAGAACCATTTATGTAACAATAATAATAGAAATAATAGTTTATTGTTAGTCAGTAGGTGCGAATCGGGAAGGAAAATTAAACTGTAATTTTTAATTTTTAATATTCTTAATGTGAGGGAGGTGTAATTTAAAGAATTATAAAGTTTATGTTTAAGTTTACTTCGTTCAAGTTCTATTTTTAATTATTTATTTCTTCGGTTACACTTGTCACCTAAGCTTTGATGAAAGTATTATTTTCCTTACCATTATTATGAGCTAGATAAAAAAATAATTCGTTCTACTTTAATAAATTTATGCGGTACATATTATATTTTCTATGCATTTTCTTAATATAGAACGTTTTAGATATGGATAAAAACACAAGCCATAACGAAAGTATTTTAGCAGGGTTATTAAATTTTAGAATCAAATAAAATATTTATATAATAACTTTTTTTTGGTAAAACACAAAAATATAAATCGTATAATGTAGTATCGCTGTATAAATCATACCTAGATATACTATGCCGTAACTTTAAAGCAAAAACTAATCATTAGTTTTTGCTATTATATTCGTAATTAGCAAGCACGTATTAATTTAAATTAGCTTATCGTGTTCAGGAAATATTTCGGCTATTGACTAGTGTTACAAGATTAATAATAATGAGTAAAAAATATTTAATATGTTATATCAGGAAATATTCAGTAAATTAAATTATAATGTATAACGAAATTTAACTAATTGGTTATGAATTAAAAATTATATTTTATCTAATGAAAAAATAAAACTAAAAATAGTAATGCAACTACAATTTTTTCACCTTTATTACATAATACTATCAAACAAATAGATATAAAACTGTTTTAATTACTAACATATGTAAAATTAGTAAGTTATATTTGTAAACACAAAATTAAATTACTTTCATAGTTACACGCCTTTATAATTAAGAAATTTTTATTTATAGATTCCATTTCATAATTATAATTAATAGTAATAAACTTTATTTGATTATCAGTATCTCTGTATTATGTTATGTTAGTAACATAATCTACATACATTTTGTAAACTGGTATATTCACGTTAAGGCCTAAAAAGAAATCGAAAAGAAATGATAAATATTTTGAAAGACATTTATTAACTACTTATTACTTCCATAATTAATCGACATTATGAATAAAAACAGTTGATTATAAATTGGATAAATTAAACTGATTTAAGACTCTTTCTAGTGCTAATATTATACAAACTTTCGCTTATCACGGAATGAAATAAAGTTTCTTAAAGTGGTTCATAAAAAATATAATTATAATAAAAATTATGAGCGCATATATAACACATTTTCATGAATATAGTTTGTATTTTTTTACATTTTAATATTAAATCCATTGTTAATATAACGTATTAATACATGGTTATTTTAGTAACGACGTAAAAAGGTGTTTGCGTTCTTAAAAGTGCTAAAAATATTATAACATTTTTATGTATTTTTTATATATCATTGTAATATTTTATATTAGGAAAATTTTCATCAACATTAAAGAATATTTAGGTAAATAATGATTACTTACTTTTCCTTACTATAAGAATAAAATAGTGGCTCGGTTACCAAAATGACTAATGTAAGCCTCCTTTTTGATGAATTCCTTAATTTTGTTCAAATGAATAAATTAAGTAAATAGCTACTTTTCAGCAATCATACAATAATTTTATTTCACAATAATATTTATCATAAAATAACGAAACCTAATATCATCGATATAACTGAATTTTGGCTCTATCGAACTTTCCTTCGTATGAATTTGGTGTATTTTAATATTTCATTTGTAATTATTAACAAATTACAATGATTTTTATTTTCCTTAACAATACAATTTATTTAAATAAAAAATCTATAAATAAAAATGCGGTAAAATTATTAAAAAATTCAAAAGCTCCAGGGTTCAAACCGTTTTAACCATAGGCGATTTTTTTATTGAATTAATAATAATCTTTTTGCGAGAGAATTTATTTTTATAAATAAAAACTGATAAACAAAAATTACATACATACAGATGTATGTAGTTTGCTTGGGGTAATGATGTGTAAAAATAAGCAATGTTTTTTTTCTTCATTTTGATTACGAAATAAGTTAATTTATGACCTAAAATAAATATTTTATTACCATGTAGTTCAATTTTAAGGACTGTCGCAAAAAAATGTTTAAAATGCTTATAAGTTTCAACTCATTGCATTTACACTTATACTTCTATAAACTATTTTTATAGAAAATTAAATTTTCCATAAAATTAAAATTTATTTTATTTTTATAAAAAGATGTTTACTTATGAGAACCTTTTAGACGTTCATTTTAACAAATAAATCACTTGAATGCCTGTAACTTTTGATACTTTGAATTGAATTGAAAGACATGACTTTGAATACACTTCTGTGGAGAATTTATCTTCTGCAAAATGTTGTCCTTAAAAATTTTTTAACAGTTATCATGAATCTGTAATACAACTTTAGTACTAAAGAATCATTTCCCCATGTTATTTAAATGGAAAACGGGGCCCTCTTTTGCGGCACCTCTAAAAATTGGACTATAGCATAGACATAGAGAATGGACAATGCATTCTGCATTAACACAATGGTGTAACATCTGTTCAAAAAGTGAGAGAGAGATCCAGTGTGGTTTGGAATATATCTATCTCTTTTTCTAAGAATCTGATTGGTAGCTTACTATAGTTCAGGGTAGTATTTCTGTCCGATATATTTTTGTATATCTATCTTGTAATTTTTGTGCAATAAGTTTTTTATTAGAAAAGTAAATAATATAAACAATAAACATACTATAATGGTTCATATTTCATCATGGAAATTTAAAAGTAAAAAAAAATTGATCTGATAGAAATTTGCAAAATTATGAACGGATATTCCGGGAAAATAACATTTTTGCTACCAAAAATATTAAATATGTATTAATAAAACTTAGTTTTAAATCAATTCCCATGTGGTTACTACAAAATGATGAGGTGGATTGCACTTACAAACAGCACATAAGATTTACTTAACAAAATTTTAAATATTTTTTTTGATATTAGGTTACATTACGAAGCTACGAAAAAGGAAGAACAAGATATTAAAATTGGATCAAAAAATTCGAAACATATTATTTAGAAATCAATAATTGTTTTTTTTTTAATTTTTTTTTATAACGTTAATTATTTTTTGTTTTTTAATCTCTTTATATTTATCTACGAATATTTTTAATGTTCGGGGTCAAGAATGTAATAGTTACACTCCTGTTTAAAAAAGGACAAGTATATTCCAAACCTGTTTCTATCTCTTTCTTTTGACACGACCCTGTTTTCGAGTCAGATGCGTGGTCCATTCTCTATGTCTATGGACTATAGGGTAATACTTCGGCGAGGATTTATTTTAGATTATAACGAGAGCAAATGTTCATTTTTTTAAACACCCAAATGTACAGTCAGCTGCATTAATGGTCTTGCAGTTTGTATTCATTTTCGTTTATCACAAACTTAGTAGGCTCCTCCCATTTGAATATTATAATATTTAAATCATTTCTCCATGTATCAAACAAAGACAGATATTTTGAAATTCATTTGCTAGATAAAGAACTACTCTTCGTTTATAGTACTCATATATATTTGTGCAATTAAATTATTATGTAATCTATTGAAAATTGTATACGTAAATTTTGTGACATTAAATATTTAATATTCCGAATTTTAGTTTATAAATATATTAAACTTGATAGAAAAAGATAACCGATGATGTTTGTCTTTAAATTTGGAATCTGTTGAAAGCGATTCTAGCCAGACGAGTTCTACAGGCGACTGTACATATTAACAAATCAATATTAAAATCAAAACGCAAAATTAACAATCCAACATCAGACAACAACAATAATTAACACACGCAATCGCATGTCGGCTAGTTTTCATTCATGTCCCGAGTTTCGCATATGCGCAAACACACACACACGGAACGACAGAACGATCGCAGGCGGCTGTGACAGTTACGCGCCGACCGCGGCTCGACACAGACCGCGACTCTCGCTCCTGCGTACGGCAAACACACGTACTTACACCGCACGAATATACTTACGTAAAAAAACATTGTTGCTGTCGACAGTAGTTTTTTGTTTTTATTATATTAATACGGATGATTATGTTCTTGTTTTATTTTGTGTGATATGTTTCGTGACTGACGTGTGGGTTATGTTTTATGTTTGTTTTAATGAACTTTGAAAAGTTAGTTTTTTGTTGTTTTAAGACCCTATTTTTGGAATGAATGTTTTTTTTCTGGTTGATTAAGTGGGTAGCATAATATTATGAATATTATTTTATAGGCATAAAAATATTTATCTGAATTTAAAATTAAAAGTTTTGAAACTTTTTATTGTAGTAATAAGGTACTTTTTACATTATAATAAAATATATTAAACATTTTTTTTTAAATAAACGATATGATCGCAATAGAAATAATTGTTTGAATAAAAGTTTTTCCATTTTTTTAAATTAAAAATATATCTGCCAGGTAAATGCAAAGTGCTTTCTCGTGCAAAATTTACCAAAGTTAGTTAATTATTATTGAATAATTTAAATAAAATCCGATAGTGTTCAGATAAATTTCCGGGCAAATAACCATTCAATTTTTATAACATTTTACTAAAAAATATTAGTTCGACGCACCTGATTATTTTTTCGTATAGGTATATTTTAATTTTTTTACAATTTCAATCTAAATCTTAACTAATGCAAACGTCAAAATGATATTTATAACGTCAAAATATGCCAAAGTAAATATCAATTTAAAAAAAATACGATTTTTAAAGCAAATTGAGATAAATATTTGTAAGGGGATATTTTACAACAAACGTTGTAGACCTATATTATAGGAAATTGAATGCTCTACAAAAAAAAAAAAAAATCATGTAACTGTCGTTCATGAGATATCTTAAAAAATGAATATATTGGGATATCACACCTCTCCCTTAGACACGATTTTGATGATTTTGAAATGAAACCGTCTATAAGCCAGATCTAAACATCCAACCAAGTTTCATTAATATCAGTTCAATGGTTCATGAGTTATGCGTGTGACATTGGTTCAGGGGGACAAACAGACAGACGCGCACACATACACACACAGCCAGACAGACACGGAACGAAAACTGTTAGTCTTGACCTTTAAAATTTTGAAATCGGAGAACAATTTTTTTCTCATTCTAAAACGATCACAAAGCTTCTCGTATCTTCGATATTGCGAAGAAGCAAAATAAATTCACAAAAAAGTACACTGGACCAAGAAAATTCTTGTTTATTCTTGTTATATCGAAAACAATATTTTCTTAATGTTAGAATATATTTTAAATTCAACGGTTTTATTGTTTTTCTTTTAAACAATATTTCCTCTCGCTTTTAAAACTTTTTTATGCGTGTATAGAAATGTGGAGAGGTGTTGAAATTTTTTAAATTCTATATACATATATTAAAAACAAAATTTTCTATTGAGCACTTGACATAAAATCAAAAATTTATACGAATTAATTTGCTATGAAATAATTAATAATAATAAATATTTTATTTATCGATGTGTAGCTATAATTCATATACATATATTTTATGTAGTTCAACAATCAACTTTCTTTGCAAGTTACTATTGTCAATGCAAATTAAACAAGTATTGCAGAATTACAAATAGAAAAAATTTAATATATTCCAGCCAATTACAAGAACTCAATTCACGCATTAGGTTTACTTTTATTTCATTTTGTCAAATGTCAAAGTTAAACCATTGTTTGAAACCATTGACCTATTTTAACAAAATTTTTGAGTTTGAATCTAACTCTAGGCACGCATATATTATTTAGAATTAAATCATATATTAAATGACCTAGCAAAAATATCAAGACAGCAAAATATGAAATGTGAAATATTAAAGTATAAATTTAAGTCGTAAAGTAAATAAAAATGTACATTAAAGAACACTGCTTATGTAAATAATGAGTATAAATGTTTTTAGGACAAACACTTATAACACTTTTCTAGAACTGTAATAAAATACTTTTGTTTGACAAAACGTTTTATAAACAAACGAAATAATGCGCGACAAAAATATAGATAAAAATAGTATAAAAGTAAATAAAACAGTTCATTAATCGGTAAATGATTCAGAATTTAGTTCTTGTTTGTAAAATTAGGTATAATCTTCGTATCTTTAACTAAAATAACAATTTTCTAATTAAGATAAAATCTAGATTAATTATATTTTACATTCATTATGATAAATCAATTACTTATACAAATAGATATGTGATTTAATGGGAAAGTACTTATAACTAGATAAAATATAAGAATAATTAACAACAAAAAAAATGTTTTATTATATTATGCATGCATAGAAATTATTTTTTATATATTTATGAAGTCAATTTAAATCAATCTAAAAATCTTATAACAGAAGAGAAAAATAATTTTTTGGGGGATTTTGATTAAAAATATCTCCAAGGTGCGGAAGGGGGTGAATATATTTTGAATTCTACATTTTTTTTATGTGTATACCTATTTTTATGCTGCTCAAAATTAGGGAACTCTCTCAAGTTATATGATAATATATTAAATAAATCAACCTTTATGTTGTATCAAGAACAAACAAATATCATAAAAAAACAATATTATACGATAAAAATTAGTTTAAAACTACATAAATACAAATCAAACAATCTTTTAAAACCCCATAAAAAAACTTCGCGCCCATAAACTTCAACTTTAGATACAATAAATCCAACTTATATCGCTTTTCAATATGCTGGCAGTTGTTTAACAAAATGTATCGATTAAAGTGAAACACCCGTTACATGTGTAAAACAAAACGTAACGATTAAAAAAACAACGAACATGCAAGTACGTTTATGACCCGCTTTCAATATTACCAATATACGATATATCATTAATTCAATTAAATCCAATGCTGTACTGTACCGGAAACATAGCGACGTCGGTGTTTTGGACCAGTTTACTGCTTTCTACAAGTGACTTATTAACCCTTGCCTCGTTTGAGTTTTACTCATACCGAGTAAAATAGACTTTTTCAACAAAATAATTTCTTTCTTCATCAACGAAAATTGTCTCAGAGGTAGTTTTATATCTACTCTGATGAGCGTATTCAACCAAGGGTTGCAGGGATAGTTTGACATAGGGTTAAAGGGGGTAAAATATACCTTTTTTCACGAATAACCTAAAAAAACGTCCAATTTTATTGAAATATGTTTGAACTAAAGTTATGTTGATTAAATTTCCAACAATTCGGATTTTTATTTCTTTCCACAAATAAATTTTCTAAATCATCATTATTTGATTGACGAAACCCGTTTCTAATGATCCTTTATTGTTTATACATACCTATCATAAAAACTATGAGTCTGATCGAAAAAAAAAAATATAAATTATAAAATCATCAATAATATGTTACATATATTCTGTTCTAACATCTTTTTAATATTTATAATCTTTTATTAAAATAAGTAGGAATAAATTACGATTAAGTTATTTTATAAAATAATAAAATTACTATTAATCACATTTACAAGATGTAATTAATTTATTTATTTTTATTTAATTTATTTATTTATTCTGAAAGTATAATAAAATACATAGAATAAGTCAAAACAGAACAAACAAAAAGACAAAATTCTTAAATTAAAATATCATCTCAACAAATTCTTTTAAACTGTAAAAGTTTTTTTGCAGTAAGAATTCTTTTAACTTCTTATTGAATTGTTTCATAGACAGATTTTTAATTTCAGCGGGAATAATATTAAATATACGTATAAATGTGTTAAGAACTACATATTTTATTTATATATTGTTTATTAGTTAGAACAATTTCTAAATGATTACGATTCTTTGTGGCTGAGATTTTTATTAAAATTTAAGAAAATATCGGGATTTTTTTAAAATAAATATTTCACATTCATATATATAATTCAAAGAACAAGGCACTTTTTTTCGAAAACGGCACAACAAAATGCATTAGACCAAGACAATACTTACTATATCACTTATTATACTTACTATATCATTGTTTCTCTTTAAAACAATATTGTCGACAGAAAACAACAAATTCTCTGTTTTTAACAATATTTTGAAAATAATATATTCTCAGGGTAAAATTTTTTATGCGTATGAAATATGTCATTTCTTCATTATTTACGAGTACCTATAGATATAACATCAAACGTAAAACAAGGAAAATCTAATTTGCTTAAAATCTCTAATTCTCGTTATTATAAAGAATTTTCTTAAATGTAAATGCAAATTAGCTTTCAGCTAACGCTATCTGCTAGATATCAAATTATTATTAAATTGCTCGATATTTTAAAGCAGTGGTAATAAATTTATAATAATGTAAATGCTATGCATTTTATGAGGTACACTTGCAGCACTTATTTTAAGTCGCTGATTGTATTTATCGCGCAAGTGTCAAGTTTATAATATGTACGATTTCATTCGCTACATCTGTGTGTTGTCATTTATATTAAATACCTAACAGATAGCGTTAGCTGAAGGCTAATTTGCATTTACATTTAAGAAAATTCTTTATAATAACGAGAATTAGAGATTTTAAGCAAATGACATTTTCCTTGTTTTACGTTTGATGTTATATCTATAGGTACTCGTAAATAATGAAGAAATGACATATATGCACTCAAGCAAATTTTTTATAATATCGAGCGTAAGTAATTTCGTTTCCAAAAAAAAATGCCATTTAATGTATGTACCAATAAATATAATGCTTTAAAAATAATAAAATAAACACATTTTTTTATACAATATTATCGGCCTATTTTATATCAACTAACGTAGATAAGGTTTATCTAATTATGTCAAATAGTAAAAAAACAAATACCAAGTGGTGAAATATACACAAAAAAACCTTTACATTAATAATGTTGATTAATTACATAAATAAATAATGCATTCAAGAAAAATACATATACATAAGGGTACCAATTTACCACAAAATTGAATCTATAGATACAAACTGGTTAAATGCACTTAAAAGTAATATTCATATTATATGCTTCAAAATGATACTCATTTATCAATACAAAACCTTTTAAGTCTTAAGATAAAAAAATACACACTTTTTTTGATAGTTTCCTTCTGTCTTATTGACACATTTATTGTGAGAGGGTTAAAAACATTGTAGAACTATAACCGTGGCGTCTGTAGTGCGGAAGTGTGACGCGATATATCGGTGCTCTACTGTTAATGGACGCTAACGGAATGGCCGTTAGTCTGCTGGGAGTCGTTGTCAACTTTAGGTAAGATTTATAATACATATTATATAATGTTTTTGTTGTCGAGAGACTTCTTGTAAATATGTTATAACCGATTACTTAATTCAATACAATATTATATGATTTATAGTTGATTTAGTTTTAAATAAACAGTATGGGAAAAAGGCGGATCATATCATAAGATCAGTTGATATGGCCCCGATGATATTTGAACAGTAATAAATTTTCAAAAATTGCAGGACACCATAAATGGATACTTATTAGGTATTTAAAAAAAATTACATAAAAAATAAAAAGATTTTAATAGGCCTTTGATATTTTTAAATTCAATCAAGAACTTAATTGTTAATTTTTAATTGAGAATTAAGATTTAAAAAAACTGTTGCCACCTCATATTTCAATTTATCGAAATTCAAATATATTTAGTCTATAAGCTACCACTAGAGTATATTTCACCAATTTTTTATTTAATTGGCTCGTGGAAAAATAATACAATTCATTTCGGCCAAAACAAACAAACCTCTGTGCTATTATAATAAGATATCAATAGTTTTTAGAAACAACTATCATAAATATCTACATATATAGGTACTACAAATAATACGTTAAATAGTATTCATAATATAAGTTTCTAAATTTTGTTATACAAATTCAGTCAAAACATACAAGGGTGTATGTCATGAGTCATAAGGGTTTCGAAGTACGTACCACGTCAAACTGTTTGGAGCCACAAGTGCATTTGTGAGTTAGAAAATAATATAAATAGGGTCATATTCTACTAATTGAGATCTACATTTTGACACCCCACCAATTTTTTTTCAGAAAAGTAAAGTAAAATAAAGTACTGTTTTAGCCTCCTGATGACGCCAGTTTTGACTTAAAAAATAAAAAATATTGTCATATTCTACTCATTGAGATCTACATTATGATACCCCACACGTCTTGGTATACAATTTTTTTAAAGCCCCCTGCTTGCGCAATTTTTGATTTTAAAAAAAATAAGAAAAAGGGTCAAATTTCACTGGTTTGGTTATACATTTTGACGTGCCACATGCCTTGGTATAAAAAATATTTTTTTACATAGCTTTAGCACTTTAATCCCCCTCCCCTAAAAAATTTTTCTACAAATTTGTACATATTTTACTAGAGGGCATCTTTTTACATGTTCAGTCAAAATTTAAAGTTTTTAGCTTATATAGTTTACGAGATATTTTGTTTTGACTTAAAAGGACGTACGAACGGACGACAATAAAGTGAGATTAATAGGGTTTCTTTGGAACCTTAAAAATCAATTATATACTCTAATTTTCATTAAAAGATAAACTATACTAAAAGTTAACCAGAAAAACGTAAAGTACAACCTCTACTATACTCATTAATCAATGTGACATATTGCTATCATATATACGTGTTGATTATATAAATACATAGGTTGACATAGTTTAGATAAAATATCAATTAAAACTAATTTTAAAAGTTTGTAATTACTCTCAGATGTGTAGAAATTGTACGGTCCAGTGAATATTGTTGTCAAATGTAAAAAGATTTATAGCAGAAATTGACGTAGGTGAACTAAAAATCACCGCCCAAAATTATCTCCCGAGAGATACACATACATCCATTTTACATCAACTGCGTGTGCATGTAATTTATGGTACAGAAGCAAAAAACATCTAATCGTTTATTAAAAATAGATATCAAAAGAGCCGCCCGTTTAAAATGTCGATAAAATAAACCGTGCGCGAAAATCGGTGATATTTTTTTACAAAAACACAAATCATTCTGATAATAATGTCAATTTTCACATTTTTGCTTTGGGTGTAAATATAGGCAATAGGCAGATGTTTTTTAGTTCTATTTTATAGGTGTTTTCTTTTTGGGAAAACGAAATATTTTATTTTTTTATATAAATTTATTATATAAAATATTTTATTTTTTACTACTAGATATGTAATTTCAGCTAAATTATTGGCATATATTAAAACAGGGCTGGCCAAACTGTGGCCCGAGGCCACATACGAAACAAATATGTTTTTTTAAGTAAAAGGTATTTCAAATGGTAAATCTATATATTGCTCTACGATTATTATTTCCGGAGATATAAGCTTTCAAAAGGTGACATATTTTCTTTGCATTCATGCTCCAGAGATTACCTCCTTGCCAGGGAAGACGTAGTTCTATTTCAAAAAAATTAAAGTTACCTATTAGAAAAAAAATCAATAAGCACGAAATTCGTTGTAAAGCCAAATATCGAACAAATTTTAGAATTATTTTTATATATGTGCGGCCCCGTAACATTTTAAGTCGTCAATGCGGGCCGTGGAGCAATTTGGGTTGTCCAGCTCTGATTTAAAATAAGAATAGTGTTATGAATTGTGATGCCAAGAATTTACATATCTATAATCACTAAATTATCATCTTATTTACTTTCTGATAGATATAATTTATGTTTTGGTATGCAATATGAACTAAATTTTAACCCAATGATTAATGTTCCATATAAAAATAGTTGGTATAATAATAAAAAAAAATATAATCGTTTAATTGTTATTTATCACATAATCCTAAATATTATGATACTTTTTAAATTATTCAACATAAATAAATTCAGTAGTTATCATATAGTGGTTGATTATATTCTATTTTTAGTTCACAATAATCAACAGGTTGATTTCCATAACTGTAAACATGCAGGTCTGCAAATATTTACATAAATACCATTTAATAACTTTTAGAAAATCAGTCCATATCCTCTTATAAATATTCAATCAACAAATATCGCACGCATTCGTCAGAGGTGGATGAGGAATTTTATGACTCTGAGGTAATATTTCTTGTAATAAAAACTAACTACCTTTAGCCAAAGCATTATTAAATAACTAATTTTAGTAGGTATCTACAATATATATAATCAATTTTATGACCTGAGCATAATATTTTGTTAAACAGGGTCAAGATATACATTTTGACATCTTCGTATACCAAGATATCAATAGTTTATACGACAAATAAATCTTAGGACATAACTTTACATGTTTAGTTAAAATTTTCAAATTTAATTGGGATCATGTGCATTTGTCTTAAATCTAAATACCTCTTTATTAACTTCCCAACTGGAAGTTATTGTAATCGGTCCAAAAATCAAAATCAAAAAAACATATTTGTATGTTTCAAAGTCACTATAGTATATTTACACTATTTTTAGAAAGATGTGTGTGTGTGTACGTACGTATGTGCGTGTTGTCATTTTTTACGTGCACGAAATCTCGCAAATGAAAAATGCTATTGACTTCGTTAGAGTGCCAATCGAAGCGTCTTGACGTAAATGATCATAAAAAGGATTTTCCGAAATTCAACCCCTACGGGGTAAACAGGGGTGTAAAGTTTTTTTTGGTCGGATTTACTTGAAATTAAGCATAAATATTCTACAATACAAATAATGAAACATTTCAGTATTTTTTTTAAACGTACCTAAACAGCCATTGAAAGGGTGAAAGGTGAAAACCATCCTCAAAATTTAAATTTTAAATACTAATAAATAAGTCTACAATTCATGTTGCCTTGGAAACAAATGCAATTTAATTCTAAATGTGTGCTATATTATTGACATTAGGATATTAGAAAACTAATATTCATAATACAACGGTGATAAATTCTGACAAATTCCATAAAAATTGGTTATATACATATTTAAAAAAAATAACATAAACTATGTACAATGTACATATGTATATGGAAATAATAAATAATCAGTATTCAAGTATTTATAATCATACCATGTTGGGAAGTTGATTGTGTGGACCTAAAGGGTCTTACCCCAAGATTTGTTTTTTTAATTTATATTCCACAATTTTGAATCATAAATAATTGGAACAATAAACAAATTAGTGTGTTATCAATTCCTTCTTATATTTTTCTTAACTGACTCTTTAAAGAATTCAGCTGACTTTGTTTACGAATGATCTTATACAATAATAAATAGATACTATTATCGCGTATGGAAATTCGACCAATATTTTACCTCCCTTAACGGCAACATACACACATGTTTTTTTGTGCTCATCTATGGCATAGTACCTTACCTAAACTAACCTGCTTTTACAACAAAAATTTCCAAATAAAATACTACAATTGGACGCGAATTGAAATCTCCATACGCATTCTCTACATTTGACAGAAACTCAAAACTATTTATTTTTGCCGCTTGATGGTGCCAGGAGTATTGCTATGCTGTTGATCGATGCGAGGGGAATTAAACAAACAGCGAGAAGGGAAATCATATGTGTATGTTAACTTTATTTTACCTGCCTAAACGACAAATACACACATGATTTTTTTGTGCTCAACTATGGTACAGTATCTTTCGAATGATATAAATTTCATTCACCATCCTTTATAATAGATACTAAAAAAACGTACGACAATTTTCGATGTTCACGTATTTATATATATGTAGATAAATATTATCCTCAATTTAATATTGTACATATATATTTTTACACCACCCATTCTGTTTAAAAAAATTCAACTACCCACTCAATAATATTATGAGCATGTCAAAACATAAAAAAATCTAGAAATCATATTTTTTATATTATATTGCTATGATATATTGATTATTTTTAAAGTTGTTTTTTTTTTTGGAAAACCCAAGGGACAAGTTCATTTAATCAAGAAGTAGATCCGCCTCTGGCATTAATATATTATACACTTCTTTGGGATTTGTCATCGGGATATATATTTATGTATCCGAGTTCATATTACTTTTTATCAAATAGGAAAATACTTATATGAATTATGTATATTGAATTTATATGCATTACAAAAAATATAAAATATTCATAAATAGTTTATTTGATTGTAAAAAAACGTTATGAATCTTTACTTCTATATCGATTTTATGCCCGCGGTTAAATTGTAATCGCTCACGGACATGCTTATTTTATTTATTTTTTTATTTTCGCACATTTGCAAATATATACTCATAGCATGTTGTGCTTATATAAATCAGAAACAAATTGTTTCAATCATGCCAGAGGTTTCAACATATTTCATAATTTTTAATTAAAATACGAATTTTGATATGATTATTTTATTTTGCCGTCATATATTAACACCAAAATGTAATATTTCAATGTCTAATGTGATTTAAAAATAGCATATATTACTTTTATAAATTGTTTTTTCAACTCTTTGTATATATGAAAATATTATTCAATATTCTTTAATGAAATTTTAATTACCTACTACATAGAATTTCTACTCATTGTCAGTACAAAATTAATGCCTATTTGGGCTTTCAGCAACATATACCTATACTCTCTCTCCTCCTGAAAAATTAGTAATTAGTGTTAAAAAAATCTAAATGCACGCAAAAACATATATTTTGCAAGTCGCAAGAGTAGGGATGTCATTTTTTTTTTATGCAGACACCGGGAAGTTTTTTTTACTATTATATATATTATTTTATAATTCAAAATTCTGATATATCTTACATAAAACATATAGATATAAGTCCAACTTAACGTTGTCTATTCTGATATCGCTTATTTGCTGTAACAACGTCATAACTCAAAAATTACTATTTTTGAGTTGTTTACACAGGAAAAATGTTCAATTGTTCATACATGTACTTTACAGCAAGAACGACATATTTGAGCTTCTTTTAGTAACTACGAGAGAACATAAATATATTTGAAAATTATCATTTAAAGTTATACCAATTTAAAACTTTAAACGTGTCTCTTGAAAAATCACAATTTTTGAGTTATGACATTGTTGCAGCAAATGAGATTATATTATTTTATGTCATCCTTTGCTTAAGGACCCACAGCATTTTCTGCCTTGTCTCTTTAACAATCCGGTGCTGAATTTCTACGTCACATTATTTTTTCAAATAAAATTATGTTAAGGCCCTCCGCATACGGAGCAACCGTTTAGCAACGAGAATTGCAAACCAGTTGCGTAAACAACCGTTTGGTGACTTTGCACGTGTAACGTAATGGCCCTCCGCACACGGTGCGACCGAAACAAAACTGATTTGCAATCAGTTTCCAACTGGTTTCATGCAACTGTGCTTGTAGGTCGAATTTCGGTTTCAGTTGCGTGGTTGCATGATATTTTAGCTCTATAATTATAATAATATTATTATTTATTTCTAATTAAAATTATTAGTTAATTATCATTATTCCTATTAATAATTACCTACTTAGTTAGTTCATTCAGAATAAATGATCAGTTAATTAACATTAAATTCGTCGAGGAGGTGTAAAAACATGAAACTACTATAGTCCTTGGTATTTAAGAATGATTGACATGTTGCCAAACGTCAAAAAAACTTTTAAAAAATCGTTTTTTTTCTTCACGGCAATTCCCGTAAAATTGTCGACTGATCAAGTTTCAGTCGCGCTCGTGTGCGGAGCGAGGACTTAAATCGATTGCAAACCAGTTGTAAAATAATCGCTTCCGCAACTGGTTTGCAATTCTCATTGCAAAACAGTCGCACCGTGTGTGGAAGGCCTAAATATAATGCAGAGAAAACTAAAAAAATATAAGTAAATAATAACAAATAAATAAATGATGTATCTATTAAAGAAGAATACACAATACACATGTAAGTGACACCTACTAATTTAATGCGACAATTAAATAACAAATTTACACTCCATTACCTCTAATGATTACTAACATAGTAATATAACGTGCTGCGGTTTAAACACATAATAACAAAACACACTAACGCTATCTTTACACACACACGCACACGCATACACACACACTCACATATGTACACTCACTTGCAGCCTAATGAAGCGGTGAAAGTGACATGAGCGAATCAGACGCATTGTGCATTTGCACCAAACCTGTTATCGATGCACTTTTATGTGAACAATATTGCATTACAGTTACATAATGTTGCATTGGTTGTGATTTCCCACGAGGTTGTCCAGTGTTTCTTGAGTTTATTTAATTTTTTGAATGTACTCGTATGTATATTATAGATGAGATGATGAATCTTTTCACACATTTAATGCGAACAAATTAATGAGAACTTTCGTGAATGGCTGACAAATTTTAAGTAAGTAAAAAGGCTAAAAAAATGTAAAATACTCTTTATAAAATACCACAAAATAACCTAAAAATTAAAATATAAAATCAATTTATTAAAGAATATTGGGCATATATGTACATAGGTACATACATAGGTATTCGTACTAACTTACTGAACACTAGAGTTGGGCATTTTAGTTCATGACAGAGAGCGCTTCCTATAGTTCACTGATCTTTAATGAACTAGTTCGTTCTTCTAGTTCTTTTAGTTCATAGAATTATTTTCGGACTATACGATGACAATTTATTGATTTAGATATATTGAATTGTTGGATTTTTAATGTATAATTAAATTGTTTGATTAGTAATTTTGTACTACTATTTTTTTCATCAAACTATATAGTACAGCGGTCAGATAGTGAAAAGACGTCTAGAAAAGAAAGCGTGACTAATGAAATATATACTGGCTAAGTCATGGTGGAATCGATAGCTAGTACCTAGACCTACATTTTCGTGTAATTTTTTTTAAATTTGGTTGCGTAGAACTTTTTTTAAATCGCGAAAAGGTTGATTTTTTGCGTTTTTATAAAATTCTTATTTTTCATCTTAAACTCGTTGTATTTTTTTCCCGTTTTGAGTTGGGCTAAACATTTTTTAACACGGTCTTACTTAGTTCTTACCGAAAGTAGTGGTATAGTTTTTAAACATCTGATAAGGCTCAATTCGTTATAAATAAATGATTTATTAAAAAAAGTTGAAAATACGGTTAGTTTTTTTCAAATGCTTGGAGAGTCGAGGGAATTTTCAAGTTTATTCTTAAAAACTATATAACACTATGAAGTATTAGTTGATAAAGTTTTCTGTGAAAAATTAGATTTTTTTGAGCAGTACAAAAGAAATGGCAAGCGTTTTAAAATATGAAACGCCGCGCCGTGCGATGCGGCGCGGTACGTTTAGTACGGGCGTAATCTCGGCGCTTGCTGGACAAAACACATCTAATTTAAAGGAATTTAAAAAAATTAATAAAACTGAAAAGAGTGGAGCTAATGCCCCAAAAAATTTTTACGTACCAATAAAACTTTCGGAGATATTTAAAAAAAACTCGTTTTTTTACCATTAGACCCATTTTTGGGGTAGAAGATCCCGTCTTTTCAGTGTAATTTTATTTTTATTTTAATGTTCCTATATAAACTTACTAAATTCCCAAAAAAATTATTGGATTGTTTTTTTTGTTTTTGTTTTATTCGAGTGTTTTCTGGTATTTTATAAATAATTTTGTTATATTGTTGTATTATATATTTGTAGGGTGTTTTTGAATTTAAATGATCTTGTTTTTACATAAAGTGCATATATCAATATAAAAATGACCTATAAATATATAATATAACAATATAACAAGATAATTAATAAAATACAAGAAAATACTCGAATAAAACAAAAACAATCCAATAATTTTTTTGGGAATTTAGTAAGTTTATGTAGGAACATTAAAATAAAAATAAAATTACACTGAAAAGACGGGATCTTCTACCCCAAAAATGGGTCTAATGGTAAAAAAAACGAGTTTTTTAAAAATACCTCCGAAAGTTTTATTGGTACGTAAAATTTTTTTGGGGCATTAGCTCCACTCTTTTCTGTTTTATTAATTTTTTTAAATTCCTTTAAATTAGATGTGTTTTGTCCAGCAAGCGCCGAGATTACGCCCGTACTAAACGTACCGCGCCGCATCGCACGGCGTTCCATATTTTAAAACGCTTGCCATTTCTTTTGTAGGTACTACTCAAAAAAATCTAATTTTTCACAGAAAACTTTACCAACTAATACTTCATAGTGTTATATAGTTTTTAAGAATAAACTTGAAAATTCCCTCGACTCTCCAAGCATTTGAAAAAAACTAACCGTATTTTCAACTTTTTTTAATAAATCATTTATTTATAACGAATTGAGCCTTATCAGATGTTTAAAAACTACACCACTACTTTCGGTAAGAACTAAGTAAGACCGTGTTAAAAAATGTTTAGCCCAACTCAAAACGGGAAAAAAATACAACGAGTTTAAGATGAAAAATAAGAATTTTATAAAAACGCAAAAAATCAACCTATTCGCAATTTAAAAAAGTTCTACGCAACCAAATTTAAAAAAAATTACACGAAAATGTAGGTCTAGGTACTAGCTATCGATTTCACCATGTCTTAGCCTGTATATATTTCATTAGTCACGCTTTCTTTTCTAGACGTCTTTTCACTATCTGACCGCTTGTACTAATAGAAATGCAAACTACTGCAATTTTGAATTCGTTATTAATTTATAGATAAGGTCGATATTTTCAAATGTACCTACATATTTGCAATAATCTTTTTTTTTAAATCGAATCCTCGATACCTATATATGAAAATTTTGAAACATTTTTAATGATACATTATTAATTGTATAGTAATTTAAGCAATATATTTAAATTTCATTAAAATCTGTGCATTCCTTTTTGTTGATTGTCATAAAATAATATAAAAATAACGTGCTTTTGACAGACATATTGCATTCATGTGAACTAAAAAAATTCAATATAATATATCTATAGTAAAATAAATTCTAAATTGGTACTTAATAAAGTATTGCAACATAAGTTATTAAACATAAAAATCGTACAATATCATTTTTAGAACAATGTATTTGAAGTGTATCGAGAACTATTGAACTAAAAAAGCGGAGCGCTCTTTTGAACTACAGCCGGGACTCGTTTATTCTAAGCCTTCTGAATCGTTTTGACACGAGGAAGTCGCGTTTATTCGAAGTCGAGACGGGCTCCCACCAAGTTATGTATAGATCCTTGACCAATCAGCGTTGGCGCGGTAATTGACGTCCACGAAGACGTATTCAAATGTTATAAATGTATAATAGAATATAAATTACAAGAAATCCTTTATTTATACTTGTCTTCGTATTTTTTAATATTTACATATGTTAAACAATATATATACAATTAATTAATGAAATTGACGTATATTTGTGTTTTTATTTCAAACGATGTAACAATATAAGTTCCACCCTAGAATAAGTTAACCGGTAATGTTTGTATTAATATTTTTGAATCTGTTATAAGCGATTCTGACCTTTATGGTGTATTTACACGGGTCGATTTCCGCCGTGCGGCTAGTCACCTACCAAATCGGCTCATAAGGCCGCACAGCAACACCATTCACACGGTGTAAACCCCGTATTAGGGTGGCATGCAACTTCTGAAGCCCATAGTACCTATAACTATATTTAATAAATTTCGTTGTATTAAAGCTTAAATAAAGTATTTTTGTGAAATTAAAATATTGCATCAATACGGGTTTTACAATGTTATATTTTAACAGAACTGTATATAATATATAACACAAATTATCTCCCAGCATTCAAGTAAATTATAAGCTTTAGTCTAGTCTCTAGTCTATTATCTGCTTATATATGTATTTTATTAAAAAACGACATTACAGTAAACGGTTTTTCAATTCAAATTCAAATTCACCTACATATTTCTTAAGAACTTTTCATTCGAAGACTATATACAGGATGATTTACAACTAGTGTAAAAAAATTAACAATAGATCGAGGATATACCCGGGAAAAAATGATAATATATTAGCATATATTATAAGAGCCAACCGGTAAGATATGCTGAGGGCTTCATTTTGGCACGATCCAAGAATATATTGGTATATATTATATTACATTTTTATATATTGTAATATATTAATAGGTTAATATATATATGACAATATATTATAATATATACTTATACCTTGTTATATATGTTAAGACATAAATATATATCATAATATATAGAAATATATTCTTGGATCGTGCCAAAATCAGGCTCCGAGCATATATTAGTATATATTATAATATATACTTATACCTTGACATATATCACAATATATTAACATGTATAAGTTATATTATCATATATATTTATACCTTTTTATATATATTAAGATATAAATATATATTGTAATATATACTAATATATTCTCGGATCGTGCCAAAATCAGGCTCCGAGCATATATTAGTATATATTATAATATATACTTATACCTTGACATATATAACAATTTATTAAAATGTATTTTTATGTTTTGTATTATATGCTGGGGGATCTAACTAATTATTGTATATCCTGACACCCCCAACGGAAATCGTCCACACACACGAACCCTGGAACTCATACTGGACCTATAAATAATGAAAATAGAAAAAAATGGGTTTTTTTAAATAAAAATAGAAATTACCTTAACTGAATTTATTATACTGTGAAAATATTCATAAATACTACCATACAAATCTACATTCATAAAGTTAGACATAAAAAAGTTATAATCTTAAAAACTAATAAATACAAAATATTTTTTTAACTTGAATTATATCTATAAAATAAAAACTATGTTTTAATGGAATTCCATATATTAAAGCAAATACTGAATAATAATAAGTATTTAAAAAATATATCTCATTTATATTAATAATTAAATAATAGTAAAATATTATAAATACACACTCTAACGTCCAGTATTATAAAGGAGCTCGCAAAATTTGCAAGCTTGCAAACACTTTCAAACGAGGTATCAAACTTATATAAGTTATATAGTTTCATGCGCAGTAGATTTTTACCGTTTTTACTCAAGATCAGTAAATAGACTTTAGTAAATATAATTTACATACCTTTGTTTTTACTTCCTATTGAAAGTGTTTGCAAGCTTGCAAATTAATGAGCTCCTTTATAATACCGAACATAAGAAAAATTCTTAATAACTAAATTTTTTAAACATATAAGGTACTAGCACCAGTCTGGGACAACACCGCAGTGGTGAACATTTTAAAATTAAATGTGCTGAAATAGAAATATCCGTTGATGTTTGATTACTGCCCTTACTGGATATTAATCTATAATCTATATACATTTATAAATGTCATACTATCAAAAAAAGTGTATTTTTTATGTAAATGATTAGTGAAGTGAGTATATTTAAAACATTTTTATGTAACTAATATTCTCTGTTATAATGAAATTAAGAATTTCTGATATTTATATTACAAATTTATACACAAATATGTAAAAAAATTAAGGAAAGTTGTTTAGTTGATAAAACTAAACCAAATTATAATATTTAGTAATTTGGACAGTCCCGTATTAACTTTTTTTATATCAAAAATATACAAAGAAAAGAAAAATTAGTTATAGGTATTTATGATTTTGTATAATGAATTGAGAGTAAAATAAGAAAAAATTAAAAACTCGATCACGCCTGTCACCTATAAAGGGTTGTAATTAGTTTCATTCGATCGGGCGGAAAAAATACTACAAGGGAGGGGGGTTTAGGGGGAAAAACAACCCCTATCTCGCATAGGAACTGAGATATATACTATTTTGTATAATGAATACAAAGCAAAAAAAATGTTTCATCTCCAGTCACATATAAAGGGTTGAAATTAGTTTCATTCGATCGGGCGGGAAAATTACTACGGGGAGGGAGAAAAACAACCACCTACCTCGCATAAGAATCGAGATATTTACAATTTTGTATAATGAATAAAAATCATATTCATTTTCATACAATTTTTACTCGAAAATATTTACTATAAATTCTCCCTAATACGTGCCTCACCTAATTTTTTTAAGATTAAATTTCGGTTTAATTAGGTACAACAATATCAAGACTGTCATTGTTTAGCATATTCATTTTCATACAATTTTTAGGAAAAACATTTATATGTAGGTATATTATATTTATTTAGAAAAATTTAATACGGTCCTTTCCTCATTATTAATGTAATCTATTTATTAATTATTATATTATCATAACTTCTTTACATTGTTTTAAATTATACGATTTTTTTATTATAACTTTTGTGTTGTAGTAATTTTTAGCAAGTGTTCACCACTGGATGCCCATTACTGGTTTTATGTTGTTCACTATTGGAGAAAAACAAACGAAATAATAGGCTATAATTTGAAAAAACAAAAACAGAATATATTTGCGGACTTTGGTAATTAAATTGATTTAATAAAGGGGTAGTTGTTTTATTAGTAACGTGAGTTCATGAGAATTACAAAAAAGAAGCCCATTAATCCCAAAAAACAGTAAAACTTGCTCTTAAAGTGTCCCTGACTGGTGCCTGTATATTTAAATTTATAATCTTTTCTTATAAATAAAAAAAATATTAACTGTTATAAATATTGACTTATCTTAAACGACACTATCTTGCTATCCTCTTGTATTAAAATAAAACTATGTTCCCATATACAGTTACATATTCTTGCAATGTTAATTGTTTATAATTTTCCACTGTATACTTGATTATTTCTTTATATTATTGTTTTCTAATTCTTTTAATTTGTCCTTTCAACATCATTTGTCTTTATTAATTACATATATTTTATACTTTAAATAACATTTATTTCCACTTATTATTAATATGAATTCGCTCTCTTTTATTCACAAGTATTTAATGCACCATCTCTTTCTAACGCATCGTATTCTAAACTTCAAATATGATTATTTCTACTCATATTTATTTATTCTTTAATCTTTATTATTATACTTTTTTTAATGATTTCACTTATATTTAATTCAATACACATATAATAATATTTACTTCTATAAGTATTCTATGACTGACTTTTTTCTATTATTTAAAGATATTCTATTATTTTAAACATAACCACTTTTCAAGTTTTTATAAAACTACTTTTTATTATATTCACTTTTAAAATACTCTTCTTCATTTAATTTAAATTTCTTTACTCTGTTTTAACATTTATACACTTTTAAAAACTATTATTTATACTTCTTTTTAACATTACGTCTTAACTTAATGACAGCATTCTGATTATCTTGAAAATGGCTTCCCTTTGTCAACTACCGCACATGCGTCGAACTAATTATATATGTACAACAGAAGTCTTAAACAAATATAACAGTGGTCTTTCAGTCTTTCTGTAACTTATTTACAGTGCGTACACAAATTTTGATAATTTGGCTGTAATGCAGTTTATTGCCCCTTCCATGTTAAATTTTGATCTATTAATATCCCTAAAAAGTTTATTTCCTTATTGATGTAAAACTATCAATTTAGAGAGTTGGGCATTTAATTTTTTTATTTGATTGAAAAATTGACGATTAACAATTAAATTGCATTTCTTATTTGCAACTAACGATTAATAATAGTTATTTGCAATTGCTTAATTTCAGATTTAATTAAAATAAAAAATTTACAATTAAAATTTGTTTACCTGTACTTTAACGTAGTAATATAATATAACTACATATACACATGGTGGGAGGTTATTGAATTAATTTTTAAAAAAGTTCAGACACGTATTAAGTGATATTTGAGGCCCGTATTGTTAAAATAACAAATTCACATATATAATATATAGAAACCTTTTTTATAATTTAATCAATTAAAATAAATGTACAGAAGCGTATTGAGTGATATTTAAGGCCCATATATTAAATTAATTAATAAATTCACAGCTCACCCCATATCACAGATGAAGGGTTGCAATTGTTCTCACTCGATCCGGCAAGTAAAATACTTCGGGATTGTAGTTGCGTGAGGGGCAAAACAACCCTCTATCTAGCGCAGGAGTCGAGATATTTACGATTTTCTGTAATGGATAAGTAGCGAAACAGAGATAAATTTAATATTTACAATCAATTTTATTGTAAATATTAAATCGTAAATATGTCGACTTCTGTACGAGATAGAGGGTTGTTTTGCCCCCCACACCCCTGTATTATTTGTTTGTTCTGAGGGATGTTCTATACTACAAAATGTTTATTTTCCAGGGGTATCAAATTAAAAAAAACATTAAACTATTAGTTATTGAAGCTTAAAAAGTGTGATTCAGTCATTTTATCAGTATAGCGGATAAACAAATGATTTTTTTCAAAATGGAAACCCTAAAATCAGCTATTTAAATGTTAAAAAAATATTTGCGGAGAACGAGATTGAAATGTAATTTTTTTTACAGATGCTATAAAGCTTCAATGGCCAATAGGTTTTTTGCCAATATTTTTATTCAATGAAAATATTTTACATTTTTACTTAGAAGGGCACTAACAACAAAAATTGAAAAGGTAAATATGAATAATATATTTTCAGAACTCATGGCTGGTATATATGTTATCGGCAATGTATGAAATACGGCCTAGGTATTCTATAGAATGCCTAAAATCACCAGGCAATGTATGAAATGAATTTAATTATATACATTTCCTAGGCATTCTATAGAATACCTAATTGATTGCCGGCAATGTATGAAATATAAACATAAATAGGGTGAATCGATCAATTTTGGTCCAGGTACAGATGTTGCCTTACTTTATGTTATAAAATACTGATGCAAATATACAATAAAAAATCTTGGTTCATTCTCGATAGCTGTAGGTAGGTTTCTAGATTACAATTCAGTATTGTCGGTACAATACTGAATTATTTATCAAAATAAACATTTTATATTTACGCGTTATAATAGACCGCTACGTATTAACGCGGACAAATATTTGACTGAAATGATTATATAGTACCTATTTAAGATTCCAATATTGTTTCTGTGAATTTGTTATTTTAACAGTAAGGACCTTAAATCTTGCTTAATACACGTCTGGACTGATATGTTATTGAATGTTTAAATAATATCTAAGGTTTTTATTTTTTATTTTAATAATTTTATATCATACTTAATATGCGTATAAACTAATATTTTATTTTATTTATTATAATAAATATCAAATGTTATACTATTATTTATGTGGTTTTGTTATTTTAACAATGAAAGACCTAAATCTTACATAATATGAATTTGGACTTTTAAAAATTAATTAAATAATATCTATCTGCTTTATTAATATCATTTTGTCTTTTATTTCATACATTTCCTAATATTATCTTGGCATTCTATAGAATTCCTAGGGATTCTATAGAATGCCTAGGCAAAGTATATAATAAATTTCTATTAAACAAATATTTCATACTTTGCCTGAACTCGTCAAACATTCTATAGAGTTCCTAGGAATTCTATAGAATGCCTGAATTACATACATTGCTGGTAACATATTTATTATGTATATTAATATTATATTATAATATATGATTATCTATTATCATATATATCTATGTGCAAATATATATAACAATATATTTTCGGAGCTGAGGGCTGATATATGTTAATGTATGATAGTATATTATCAGATATGTCTATATATTAATATATATACCGATATAATTTGAGCTCTGAGGGTTGATATATATATTAAGACATCGCTATATATTATCAGATATGTCAATATATAAATATATATAACGATATATTTTGAGCTCTGAGGATTGATATATATGTTAAGACATCGCTATATATTATCAGATATGTCTATATATTAATATATATAACGATATATTTTGAGCTCTGAGGGTTGATATATATTAAGACATCGCTATATATTATCAGATATGTCAATATATTAATATATATAACGATATATTTTGAGCTCTGAGGATTGATATATATATTAAGACATCGCAATATATTATCAGATATGTCAATATATTAATATATATTACGATATATTTTCAGCTCTGAGGGTTGATATATATATTAAGACATCGCTATATATTATCAGATATGTCAATATATTTTTATATATTACGATATATTTTGAGCTCTGAGGGTTTATATATTTATTAAGACATCGCTATATATTATCAGATATATTAATATATAAATATATATTACAATGTATTATTGCATCTGAAGACTGATATATATTAAGACATTTATATATATTATGAGATATATTAATATATTAATATATATTTAAAATAAATGTATATTAAGACATAACCATATATTATCAGACATTTCTTTGTATAAGTATATATAACAATATATTTTAAGCTCTTTATATTAAGATATTACTATACATTATCAGACATATCGACATATAGTAATATATTTTTGGCTCAAAAATTAATATATTACCATATATAACGATATGCGAACATATCTTATAATATATCGTTATATATTATCATTTTTTCCCGGGTAGTTTTAAGCAAAAACCTTTATGTGAACCTATAGACCAAGAGCTGTCTGCAAAAAAACTAGCTTATCAAGTAACAGGGTAAAATGTTTTTTAAATGTTAGTACCCATAGCGACCATGAGAAAAATCATTTTATGCCAGGGCGGAACTTGTTCATTTTCAGGGGGGGGGGGGGCTAAGGAACTAAAGGTAGGTCAAAAAAAAATTTATACCAAGGCATGTGGCATGTTAAAATGAATAACCAAAGCAAGGAAAATATACCCTCTTTCTTATTTTTTTAACAATATTAAATAAAAATAAAAAAATATTTGACGCCCCTCCTTATTGTTCTAAAATTTAAAAAGATATTGTTGACTTTAGTGTTTGTAGTTGATAGTCCCACCTAAACCTCGTTACCAAATTATTTTCAGATTTTTTGAGCCAGTAGTTCCAGAGTTTCAGTGAAGAGGGGAAAATAAAATACTGTTTGAAGACCCTTGCTGGCGCCATTTTTGAGATAGAAAAAAAAAATAGTCATATTCTACTAATTGAGATCTACATTTTGACACCCCACAATATTTTACCCTGTTACTCGATAGGCTAGTTTTTTTGCAGTCAGCTCTTGCTCTACTATGTCCGAAAAATTTTTGTGAAGGAGGTACAGTCTTTTGCCCAAAATTTGTGTTTATTTAAAATCTAGAGAACCCATTCTAGTACAGTTATGAAATTTGATACAGGGTTTGGTATTAACAAGTGTTATCGATTTTCAGTATCAAATAATAATAATTTAGACCAGGGGTGAATGAGACCAGTGGGCCCGCCGAACTGTACCACAATGGGTTCCCTTGATATTAAATAAACACTAATTTTTGGTAAAAGACTGTAGCTCCCTCACGAAGAATTTCCGGACATAGGTTCACATAAAGTTTTTTGCTTAAAATTACATCCTCGATCTACTGTTAATTTTTTTTACACTAGTTGTAAATCAGCCTGTATATATTCAATCGTATAAAACATGAAATTATATCTATATATCACTATAATATACTCAAACTCATACATTTACGTGTTCAATTTTCTTACACGCTATTAACTCCAGAACTCTATAATTAATTTCGATAATAAACATTTCAAACTGTGCGTACGTTATTTGATATCTTATTTAAAATACATTTCTTAATAATACAAATCTATAATAATAACTTTTAAATTTCTCATGCACTATTTTCTACAGTAGTCTAACTTAAAAGTTTTTACTTATTTCTTAGTCATTAAGTAGCTAAAAAGGCAATGTTTTTATAAACATACTTTACATGCAGTAAATAAAAATTACAAAAATGCTTTACCATTTAATAATTTTTTTACGAACTAGTCATATTGACAACTGAGTGACTCGTTTAGAAAATAAAAATGATTCATTGTAGAAACCTAAAAAATTATGAATGCGAAAGAAGTTGTTTAAAAGAAATTAAAGCGGTTTTTTATACGTATCTATCATATATCATAACAATACAAATATAATTAGAATAATTTAAGTGACAGGCTTCATGTGGGCGATCCACATCATTCAACAGTTAATTTGTATGTGAGTTGTTTATGTAAATATGCCAAATTAGTTTTATATAAGAGGTCTTCGGCATTTTCGCAACAACAATAATAAATGATACTTTTATTTTAAATTACTTTTTATGATAGGTGCTAACAAACAAATTTAAGATGTTTTCTATGTTTTTAGAGATTAAAAGTAATGGTTTATAGAGTTTCAAGTTTCAATTGAACTACTGAAATGAATAATACAGTTATTACAAATAGGTGATTTTTTCTTTCACTGAAAAAAAATTTTATGGATACAAATCACTCAAATTATTTGAGTCATATTTACTGAAAGCAAGTAAATTTTACTTGAATTAAATAATTAATTAACTTGCATCCAATAACCCAGTTATTTATAGGAACCTATTTGATTCAACTAACCTAATTAATTGATACAAATTAATGTTATTTTATTCAATAAAATAGTTCTTTGAATTGATGTATTTAATGATTTATTAGAAATAATAAATATTTTTGACCGAAATTTTACTAAATTGTCTCCAATTCAAATTATGCGATGGAAATACATACTTTTTTAATGGGATAAATTAAAACAATTCGACGCAACTTATTTAATCATTTGATATGGATAAGAATTTGTGTTGATGCACATAGAAATTATTTGATGTCAATAACATAGTATCTTGGACCAACAAAATACAAATATTCGATACAATTACTTCAGAGCGCGCAAGTTACCTCTCGCCAGGAAACTGTATTTTTACTCCGTATATAGGTACAGTAACCGACTTGGGGTAATCCCAGTCGTATAATTTGGAAAGGACAGAGTGTGACACCCACTTTCTATGCTTCAGTCAATTCCACTTGCTCGTAAAGACGGGCTCCTCTTCAATATTTGAAATCCGCTGTACGGTCAGTCAGATTACTTATACGTTTAGAAAAGATAACTCAAGTACATGAGTTTTACTCGAGACGCCCTGTTTACCCCCCCTCTTCTCCAAGAAATAAGTACAAATAATTTCTGGGTTGAATGGAAAAATTATTATTTAAATAAAATAAAGGAAAACTTGGTTCAAACTGTTATTTACTTGATACATTGAATCAATTTATTGATTTAAATATTCGTAATTCTTATAAATAATATTTAACTTGATCGTATTAAAGCAAATTATTTCGTTAAAAAAAAAATTATTTGACCCTTATACGAAATTATTGGCTGCTGCACAAATACTTTATTTACTTGAATCAATTAATATTAATTTGTTCCCACCAATTTTTTTTCAGTGTTGTTATATTTATATATCTTTTTAATTTAATAAATATAAGTCGATTGAAAACCAAATTTAGAATTTATTTTTGTCGAATTTTGAATTTTGATACCATAACTGTGGTATCAAAGAAATAAAACTTGTAAAATTTAAAAATAAAGTATCTCCAATCGATTGTTATAAGTTTCAATAAATCGGCTAACATTTTATATAATTAAACGTTTTTATATATATATTTATACTTGATTTTCTTCCTTTTCTTTTTCATATACAGAAACAGCTTAATGTCTGATGTTGTCACACAGGTGACGTATAACAGTTATGTATTTATATCAAAATCATGTATAAGTAGAACTTATATAGATTTCAACTAGTTCTACACAAAAGTTTGCGACAGCATTTATCTATCTAATCAGTAGATAACTCGCTAAAAACATATATTTTGCATTTGTCGAATATATTATTTATACTTTAAGTTAAGTTATGAATACCTAATATTAAAATTGTTACAAAAACTTTTCAAGATATATACAAAAACAAAATGGTCGTGGCTGTGTCGGAATGCACAGTCGAGGAATTGACGTGAATACGTGGAAGTGGGGTTAAATAAAACTCAGACTCGTGGATTGATACATCTTTAATTTTTTTGTTACACAGAAACGTTTTAATATTTGTAAAATGGACATAAAACGTTGCCATAAACTGACGATTAGTCTAAATAAAGAAATATATAACCAGTATTGTATAATATAGTTATTTCTTATAAAGAAAAAAGGTAATGCGAAATCGTGGAAATATGATATTTACTTTTTATTTTTTTTATTCAATTTAAAAAACTAATCAAAAAATTAAAAACGTTCGGTCGTAGAGAATCCATTATTATATACTGTTATTTTTTTTTTAATTCAATTAATTAATATTTACAAGCAAAATCATGGAAATACAAAATTTATTGTTGTATTGTTGTTTTTTTATAACATGAAGTTTTTTTACTAATAACAACCGATTAAATGTTTTAATTTTTACTTGTACCTCGTAGATCTAATCGAGATCTATAATTTGAGATCAAAACGCGCGTAGTAGCTGCTCTAAGTGTCAAGATATACCGATTTTAAATTTAGGCTAGCGCGCAAAACTGATCTCTGTGCGTTACATCAAGTTTCTGAAATGCCCACCCACTATCTGGCCTGAAACACGACGTTATTCATGTCGAAACAAATGTAACAGTAGCCTAGACCAGTGGTTATTAAACTAGGGTCCGCGGACTCCCGGGGGTCCGCGAAAGTTGAAAAGTAAAAATTGTAAGTATGGAGCAAAAAATAAGGTCTTGCAGTTTTAAAATTTTCTTAAAGTAACCCCTGCAGAGAGGGGTCACTGAGAAATAATTGTTCAAAAGGGGGTCCCTAGACTACATAAGTTTAAGAACCGCTGGCCTAGACAATTTCTTAATAAAAAATCTCAGACTTTTATTGATACTTCAGAGTTTTTATAACAAGTTCTTGTTTTATTATAAAATAGAGTATTGATCAATAATTCAAATTGATTAAAATCAAGAATATTTTTTCACACTCAAAGAAACTCGCACAAAAATACACTAATTAGTAAACATAATTAGCTCGTACGACGAGAACAAAAGACAGTTATTATAACAAATTATTAAGTATTTTAATTCTCATGAGTGCAAAAAAATACTCTGTCCATATTAGCATGATAAATACTTCCGCGTACTATACAGTAGCGCTTCCACTTTCATTCCATAACTGTGTCATTTCCATAATAAGAATAATTGTGACAACGATGTCAGGTGACTCTAGATACGATCAAGATATAGCATGCTGCCGTTCACGTTTAATCATGAGGAACGCGGTATTTAATATTATACTTTTTTCTTCGTTTTATTGTGACTGAAGTATGGGTATTATGATCATCTTATATGTTTTATACGTGCGAAGAATTGTGCAATGCTGCAATCGTTGTAGAGAGTTTATTTCTTTTGTTATTTTTAAATGAAAATTTTCAATACATGAATATATGAAAGTAGTAAGTAGGTACAATTTGTCGTGGTATTTTTATTTCGTTTTGGAAATGTAGTTTAATCTCAACATATAAACAAAATATCTGCCTTGGGAACCACGGGACTTTTTTATACGTAATCCCAACAGTGATTCTTATTTTATTAAAACATTTCTGACAAACTAACAAGATAGAATAAAATGAATAATATAGGTAATATTATTCTCTACATTATATAACAAATGATTTTTTTAACGTAATAACTGAAAACGGATGTTTACTCTTTTTTGAACTTTCGAATTATTTTTGAAATAAGAAAAAAATGTTTTAGATAAAAAATGTCGAGTATATCTATAATTTATTCCCCATACATTTTTTTTCAACATTTATGATTTAGCCAGAAAGAATTTATTTATGTAATTATTTAGATTCACCTACACTGTTCACTCTTAGTATTACGTATAAGAAAGTCCCATGACACGCATGGCAGATATTTGTCCTCTGTTATGAACCATTTGAATTAAAATAAATTTTTTTTCTTCAAAAATTCGTTTTTACGAAAAAAAGAATAGAACATAAATTATAGATATTGATATTACTTACAATTTTTAACTTGACCATTTTTATCTATTTCGCACTGTTTAAGAGTAATTCGAAAAATTCAAAAATCGACGTAGATAAACATCCGTATCCGGTTGAAAGATCGTTTTCAAAAGAAGGACGTTTTCTTCCTACACAGAGAGAAAAGTCATGATAATTTTTATACAGAAAATCTTAGAAAAATTACTGTGCTCTCTTATAATGCGTGCGCAATCGACGATACAAGTAAAAAATATTTATACGTCCATATAAAAATTATCAGTGCTTACATTATATAAATTGCTTTTTTATCACGGTAGAAATTACGGTGCTAGCATGGTAATATTTGGAACGCTGTATCAGAAAACTGCCTTACCGGCCTTACCGATTCAGTAAAATTTCTATAGCTTATTATTTTTTTTTTCAAACAGAAAGGTAAAAACAATAAAAAGCAATTTCATTTTAAGAAAGTTATCGATTTATTTATATAATATACATTGTTTTGAATTTTACAACTAATAATAGTTTACAAATATAGTTGTAGAACAATTTACATAAAGATATGACAACCAATACATGTGCAAAGAGACCGATTCACAGAACAAATTAAATATAAAATAACGTATTTTCAATATCTAAAATCTAAACTAACCTATATCTGTCAAAACTTATTTTACAAATAAAACTTCTAAAAATAACACATTAAAACCGAACAAAACATTATTGTAAAGCATTTATCACCCACATTCATTTAAAATTCGCACAAAACAATAATTTTAATAAAATAAAAACAATCATAGCCATTTTAAATCTAAATATGCTACACGTCCCGCTTTAAATATTATTCACACTAAAAACAATTTTGAATATAAATTAAAATATAATACTTTAAAATCACGATAACATAGAAAAATATCTTTAAAATAGAAAACACTACACAATTACAATATGTACTTTTAAAACAAATATACATTCTAAATATGTATGTAACTGTCAGCTTATAGGCCGTCGGAAGATCGAAAATAGCCGACTGTACTCGAACCTTACTACCTTGTTTATGCTGATAGTAAAATTTGCTTTATATCCTAACTTTTTATTAAAATATATCGAAAACCATAAATCTGAGATCTAGACATGATGCGTATGATTTTTAGAGAATCGTTTTACAAACAAAATAAAACCATACATACATCTCCACGATAAACAGTTAATGAGATATCACATTTTTAGTTTTTGTGTTTTCAACATAATTGGTATCTTCTGTCTTTTTCTTTCTTTCTGCTTTTGCCAGATATCTTTGAAATATCATTGAATTTTATAAGTCAGTATTGTAAAATTTATCAGACCGCCTAATAATTTACATCAACTTAAATAGCATTTTTTTTAAGAAAAACAATTAAAAAATACAAATTTGTCGAGATAGGAACTTTTTACTGTGCTGTTTTATAAATTTCGCTGGCCTGTATTTTAAAAAATACTATTGTGTCCTTTACTTTTTATATTATGAATTTTAATTTTTCTTATTTTACCGTATAAAATTGACCATATTCGACTTTCGCACATCGTTTATAGTGCAGAGCACAGTAATTTTTCTAAGATTTTTCTCTCCGTGTAGACAAAAATTAATCTTATACGATTTGTCGTATTTGAGTTACAGCGTTTACAGACAGACAGACAGACACACAAACATCATGACGAAAATAGTCAGAATGGATTCAGGGAAGGTCAAAATGGATAATTCCATCAAAATCCGGATTTCGAAAAAAATCGACTTCACTATACTTTCTTATACAATATGTATATTTCATATACTTAATTTAGCTGTATTGAATCTCTAAAATAGAATTAGTAGGTTTATAGAAAATAAAAAAGTTTGTATGTTTAAAAAAATCCTATAAAAGTATTATAAACTAGACAATAGTTGTGTTTCTTACTTTTGTTTCTAAAAACTCATACATATACATAACTATACACAAGATGTCCTAGTTTCGAAAGTCCAGATAATTTCTTCGAAAACAGCTTAAACAAAGACCATTTTTCATGGCTTATTGCCCTATTTTGGATGACGTTTATGAATTTTTCGAGTGTCATTTAACACAGCCGACATCAGGATCACGACACTGCAATTTTATTTGCACATCGTTGAAAAGCTAATTTTATGCTAAATTTATACAACTTTTCTAAGAAATGTTTATACTGAGAAACTTTTTATTTTTTATTAAATAACTAGCTGGGCCCACGCGGCTTCGCTCGCGTAGACTACGGAATTATTGTTTAGGATTTTTGAAAAATATAGTTTAATTAATTAAGTACAAACACGATTAGTTATTATTGTAATAATAATTTATCAATACCTAAATTACCTAACAAAAACGAATCAGAAGAAAAAAGTACAAATAATTTGTGTTCTGTTTAAATTTAAATGTTAATTATTGAAAACAAAATACATAAACACAAACGATCAGCCGAGGGACTCCGAATATCTACCGAGCGTACGCGAATCCAGTCTGATGTACTCGCTTCGATGCGGCACGACACCATACATTTAAGATATTATCTTTATAAATATATTTTAAGATATTTTCTAAACTATACGACCAAATTGGATGCTTTAAATGGCAAACTATATTTACATTAAGTACTTATGACGATGAAATCATTTATTTCGATAAGGATTAATGTTTTGCAGGTCATAAGTCCATGTAAACAAAACCCAAATATTTTATGTTTTCTTTGTAACATAAAAGCAGTCATTGTGGCTTAAATATAAAAGTTAGACATATCGTGTCGCTGACTTAATTGTAGAACTTTTGATTCTACACAATTCTTTAATACATTATTTTGTTCTATATTGAACGGTTTAGGCAGCGTATTACAAAACAGCGCTCCGACGGCAAAATTTTTTCCGACTTGATTTACTATTATCGTCACTGCTTTGTTGTTATGTTACCTAACGTAAAAAAATATAGCCTATAACCTGGCCAGAGAACGTACCTATGAATTAAAAAAAAAACTCGTAAATCGGATAAGTGGTTCTCGAGTGATAAGGTAACTAACGGACAGACAGACAGACAGACAGACAGACAGACAGACAGACAGACAGAGAGACGTTGAGCTTTATATATATTAAGGATTAGACTTTAAGCAACGAAAGAGATAAGACTCATTACACCTTACCTAAAATTGATATCGTTGCTTTCCGAAATATCAGTGGCGTGTCATTTAAGTCATAATGGAATTATAAAATTAATTATTAATAAACTTTTTATATTGCCTTTTAAAATTTTTCAGTGATAATTCATCAATCGTAAAACATCTATTTGGAACTATCATCTCTTAGCAGAGACCAAATACAATTGTAAATTAAAGCATATATGAAGCGTTTATTTTGAAAGTGGCCTAAGTCCATTTATGTTTAAACTTTGATATGAGTTTGCGTTTTAATAAAATTAAAAATATACGTTTAAGATATCAATGTGCCACATTGATTAAGTGTTTCTAAGAGAGTTAAATTTACAATTACTATTAAAATAACCCCAATTATTAAATGAATAATATGTGTTTTTTTTATCACAAATGGACTTAAGCCAGTTTCAAAATTAACAATTACATTTGTTATAAATTTAAAAAAACTCAAGTCCATTTGTTGTAACTTAAAATACTTCTAATTGAAAAAAAAACACTCACTTTATTTTATATTATTTCTTTATAACTCTTAAAAAGTGTATACAATTCAGGAAATCTAAGTATGTATACTTTTTTTTTAATCTTGAGATTTAGTACAGGCAAATTTGCATTTAACTAAAACTTAATTATTAGATCAAATTTTATTTCGGAAATGTATCCAATAGTATTTCTCATTAAAGAATTCAATGAGTCCCGAGGTCAGAAGTTGTTGCGTTTAGGGGAAAGTGGGGTAAAAATGATATGTTAGATCAAATGTATGAAAATAATGAATGTCCCTGTACTAAATAGTTTATAACGAACATTAAGTAATTAATGAGGTCAAAATTAATGTTGGGAAGAGGACTGGGGGTTATAAAATGACAAAAAAAAAATAGTAAGGTAAAATTAATTATTTTGTAACGGTAAATATTTATTTACATAAAATTGACACGTGTGCATTAAAATTAGGTTTTATTAAGGAAAAAATTGAAAGATTAGAAATACCTCCTGACATGGCTTCAGAAATACTTTATCTTTAAGAAACCGAAGAGTTCCTAGTCGGGACTGGGGAACTTTAGCCGGTATTTTGATTTAAAGTAGGGCGCGTCAAATAAGCGATGATTTTGGTCACTTACCGGCTTATCGTGTTCTACAAACAAATTTTATGAAAATCGGATAATATATGTCTCATAGAATGTAACCATTCTATTTTTTATAATTATGAAGGAGGAGAACCCCTCCATAAACAGCTTTGAACGGCCGCGTATTGCCAATGCTTTAAAAAATTGTTAGCTCTTTCTAGTGGGTTATATTTATTTTTGTTCATATGGGGACATGTTTAGGTGATACTGTTGCACCCATAAAAAATTATTTTGGTTATAACAATCAGAGGTTATCTGAATTATTCATTACTAAAGAGAGTTTTTGAGCTTTATAAATTGTGTATCTCAGTATATTTGTTAATATTATTCAAAAACTAAGGGTTTTCAAGCAAGAACTTTTTAATAAAAATTGTAGCAGATGGTATCTTTAAATAGTTTTTTATATACAAAATGATATAACTCAAAAGGCAAAACGACTAACTCCATGACAAAAAATCGTGAATATTTAAGTTTTTATAAATAAAGTTTTAACGGATTATTTTATAGGTTACCTTTATGTTAATGAGTATATTTTGTAAGATAATGTTGTCATTATTTAAAATTATTAGAATTATGGAGGGAAAAGTGGGGTAAAATGGACATGTTCGATCAAATGTACGAAAATAATGTAAGTACGCTTTTCAGTCTATGGGAGGGGGGTCCAATGAATGTTTTGACAGTGTTCGTTATAATTTTCAGTGAAAGTACTAATTAAAAGCTACATTCTAGATTTTATTCAGATTTTTTGAATCAAGAGTTTAGAAATTAGATGGGTGGAGACGCTCTAACAATGACATTAAAAAGCAAATATATCGTGACTGAAGGGTTAAAATCAAAAGGTTATTTGACATTTTTGGTTGCATTTTAGAAGACCTATCTAAGGACACCCCACTTGATGGTGTAAGTGAAAAAAAAATTGAATTTATTTTTCAGTCTATTGGAAAGGGGTCCAATAATTTTTTTTTCAAAATTTCATCATTTTTGTTTTTGAGCTATCAATCTACGTTCGTATACCAAATTTTATCTAAATCGGTATAAAATTTATATAAACGTACGGACGGACGGACGGGCGGACAGAGCGAAATTATAATGGTTCCTAGTTTTCTACGGAACCCTAAAATAGATATTAGATGTATAATATTTAAAATTAAGACAGTCTTTAATGTGTTATTAAAGAAAATCATCAACAATATAAAAGCTATCCGCGCGCAACCTTTCCCCCTCCAATATTCACATACGCAACAGCCTTAAAACTCGGGACTTATTGGATTCTTAAAGTATATATATAACAAAGTAATTTAAAACAAAAAAAATAGATCTAAGAATTATGTTCTTTTCAGGTCGATTTTATGTCTAATTTGCCTGTACTAATTGCTTTATATCAGGAAAACTATGGATTTTTAGGTAAAATATTTGGTACAAAAGTTTCAGGATTTGGAGGGGAAAAATCAATAGAGGTAACAATTTTGACCTTGAGTGGAGGTTTGAAGATCATTTTGGGACCAACAAATTTTTTTCAAAGGAAATCTATTTATTTTTTTAAAGATTCGTATTATGCAGAAACAAAGAAACAACTTTTGTCTGAAAAATTTTATAAAAAATTTCAATTTTTACATTTTTTTTTTATTTTGATTTCTTTATGTTTAATTGAATTAATATCCCTGGGTAACACCGGGTCCAATTTGTTAGTGAATAAATAAAATAATAATATATTTTTCTTCTTTTTTTCAACGGTAAATTTCTCAGCTGTGAACTTACCGTACATCGTGTTTTGACTTCACTCGAAGTCCTCATCAGGAGTCTAATATACATAATACTAGACTTTTTCACTACAATACTATCAAAGTAACAAAACAGAAAATAGTTCTATCGAAAAACTCTTCGTAAAACGACATTAACTTTATTATATCCGCAATATCTCGTTCAATCTACGTGTATAAGTTTTTAAACAGCTATTAAACATTGACTATATCAAAATTAATAAACACAGATTACTATCAATGAACAAACATGTAGTTTTTTATTTTGATTTATTTGTATCAATCCAATTCAAGAAATATAAATACATATCCTATAATACATAATATACACAGTTGTAGGAAGAACTCAATTTATTCTTGACATTTTATGACATATGTCCATGTTAGTTTTATTCGGTTTGAATTTTGATATTTCAATATCAGCAGGTATCTGTATCCCATTTCTATCATTTTCATTCATAACATAGAATATGTTCTTATACCCATTGGGCAAAGTGACATGAAGTATTTTATTTCTTTGCGAGATTGATTTATATTGTTATCACTCAATTCTTACAATTCAATAACCAATGTACCCATTATGTAAAAACAAACGATGGTAATTGGAAAGTAATGTCATTTGAATAATTAATTGATGATTCAAATTATGGCTCGTTTAGTAGAAACAAAAATATAAAATAAAACAATACATGACTTTTAAATTGATTAGCAAATAAATTAAATATTCATTACTTGCTTTTTAAAAATTTACTTTAATAAAAAAAACTACAAAAAGAGAGAGTTAATCGCTTTCACCTCTGAACACCTCATATATAATAAAATAATGTAACATTAATAAAGAATTATATTCTGACAAAAAATCACCTATGGCTGTTTTTAAATTAAGTTATTACTACATAATTAATGGTCTACAAAAAAAGACACAAATTACACAAGCCTTTATAAGATAAATGTGGAGCTAGTTATTTATCTCATATATACAGACTGTATTGACGCAGGAAATCTTTTTGTCGAACAATGAATTTTTATAATATGGTTGTAATTAAAATTGAACCTCGTTTTCCGGTCTATTTCACTATTGCTTAACAACTTATTAATTGCAATATATGTTAAATGCATTAATCACAAATAAAGGGAACGCATTTTAAATGTTATATGCAAATATGATTATGTATATCCATTATCTATATAATATACATATATTGATTAATACGTATTCTGATTTAGTCGCCACTAAAAATTTTACTTAGAAATTAATTAAATTTTGCCTATGACGATCTTTGAATACTATTTTTTTAATCGAATTTCTAACAGAATATTTGTTCATAAGATAACAGAAGATAAAAATTTTAATTCCAAATCTAAATTCAAAAATATGTATTTTTAATGAAATAGATATTTCTTAATTTATCTAAAATCTATTGATATTAAGTAATTTTTAATAAAAATCATAGGTGTATTATATTAAATTACACTATCTAAAAAGCGAGTGTATATATTTAAGAGCAAATATTAATATTTTTAATAACAGTGAAATTATGAGAGAAATAAAAAACTTTAAGATTTTTAATAATATTCTTTTCTTAATACGTACCTGTCCATATGCATTCTGCTACAGTGTTCGTTATAATTTTCATAGAAAGTATAAAATAAAAGCTACATACTGGAATTTTTTCAGATTTTTTAAATCCATAGTTTAGAAATTAGTGGGGGGGACGTTCTGACAACGACATTAAAAGCAAATATAACGTGACTGAAGGGTTAAAATCAAAAGATCATAATTATAATACCTTTTGTTGCATTTCAGGAAAAAAAAGTTAGTATACTTTTCAGTCTGTGCGAGGGAGGTCAAAAATTTTTTGACAGTGTTCGTTATAATTTTCAGTGAAAGTACTATTTAAAAGCTACATTTTGGAATTTTTTATATAGGGGTGGGGGTAGCGCACTTATAACGACTTTGAACGCAAATATATCGTGACTGAAAGGTTAAAATCAAAAAGTCAATTAAAATGTTTTATTACATTTTAGGGTACTTATCTAAAAACACTCCATTCAATGGGGTTAGTGAAAAAAATGAGTGTTCACTTTTCAGTCTATGGGAAGGAGGTCCAAAAAACTTTTTCTGTTTCTGTGTCATCAATCTACGTCTGTATACCAAATTTCATCTTTATAGGTATAAAGTTTATATAGACTGACGGACGGACAGAGCGAAACTATAAAGATTCCTAGTTTTCTACGAAACCCTAAAAAGTGTTATAAAATTAATACTTTTAATAAATTAATTTATCCAATTTTCAAGCATACGACATGATTAAAATCTATAACAGACAATCGCATATCAAGAACGAAATCATTTATCATTAAAAAAGTAGCTTCGGCTAGGAATTTCTCTAATAGCCCGTTCCGCTTAATTAAATCTATTGTCGTGATTTAATTTGTAATGCAATACATAATAGTTCTCGTCGCTGTACATGACAGATTTAATTTAAAATGTAATTTTCGATATTTATTCTAGAACGAGAACACCTATTAAATTCTAGTGTTTTCCAAATTACATTACGAAGAAATTTATGTACAAAACGTGTTATGTAAGTGAAATAATTAAATGTTTTGTTGCTTGTAAGAACTTTCCAAATTTTCAAAACAAATTTTTGACAGGTCTCAAAAGATATTTGTCGCTCTCTCTCGACGCACCGAAACAATCACCGCCAAAATTTAATGCTAGTCAGCAATGTAACTGGAAGGATCTTTCGAATAATTCCCGTATTTTGATTATTACATTGTGGAATAGGAAATTTCGTATCTGCATATTTTTAATTGCATAAAAATGAAACCGAACAAGAAAGATAATTAATATAAAAGAAATGTTATTCATATTCGCCTATTTCATAAAATTTCGTAGACAATTAATAATTGGTAATTGTAATTTAACAATATTATCAGTTGTCCCTTTCTCAATATATTTTATTTGAGGGATGTCAAATCTTTTGATTGCTTTAGATATAAAATATTATCAATATGGCAATATATTTTTAATCCGTAGATTAAAATTGTTATCACATTGTGTGTAGCTTTCCTTTAAAAAAGGCATTTATTTATTTTTATATCTTTCCACACAAAAATTATTTTAGTATAAGATTTTATTAAACGTAATATTTAATAAACCAAAAATAAGTTTCAACAAAAATTATTAACTGATTTATTTTATGTATACTTCTTACTAAACTACATTTTTCATATTACGTCAAAAAATATCCGTATAATTTGACACATTAGCTAAAGAAACTGCACAGAAATAAATTAGTATTTGAATTCATACTATAACGTCTGGATGTCTACGTTATCAGGTAGACTTCATATTTCATGTAAATAGACCTCCTAAATACATATATTTTACATAGAGTTCTGCTACATTTGCCAGACAAATGTAAGGATTTGTACATTTATTGCAACTGGAATTTTATTATCTTCGCATTTTTCATTTATTTCGTAACGCTCTTTTATTTTATTTTATATTGTAAATATATAACTGTTACATTCTTATTGATATTTACCAATAAACCGTATATTGTCTCAATTCAATAATCGAATGCCAATCTTTATATTTAAGTAATATTTATTTCATTTGATGTACTTATCTGTTTTTTGCATTGTACAAATTCAGCTATAACCTCTTGCATCTTAAGATCTTCTTATTGCATTACTAAAAAAATGTATGTACTGCATATATATGTAGGTATAATAAGAACACACCGGTAGGAGGAGGAGTTACATGTATGCCTACCAAAGTAGAAATCAAAAACAGTACGGCAGGGTTATGTGGTACGTGGTTAAGCTGTAACTCAATAGGAGTTGTATTATTACCAAGCTTAAATTACGTTCTTTATTGATTGTAATATTTATAAATTAGAAATAGTAAAGTTTGTCTATTCATTTTGCTCGTCATTCTATTTAATTATAATTAAAAACTTCATATTTGAATATTTTTTATATTAATATATTCATGAATTTATAACTAAATTAAGAAATGAAACACTCTATATTTGATTATTATGGTAATGATACTTTTACATTAATTTCTTATACCACTGAATAAATTATTTCAATTTATAAAAAAAAAATAATAATAATTTTCTCGTTTTGAATAAATTTTGTGTAAGTAATTGATTGTACTATAATTTGAAGTCAATTTCGATAATTTTCTCTCAATAACAATTTACCGGGTAAAATGAAGATCGTTCGTCAGAAAATAAGTAAATTGAATCATTTTTCACTTTAACGAATACCAATTTAAGTGACATAATGTTTTATAAATTACCATTCAATTTCAAAGACTACTGCTATATTCATTGAAACATAAGACAAGCCATTACTTCCAATATAGTAGTTGACAGGAATTCAAATTATACGATGTTTCTATATACTTTATAAAATTGTTTTTGTCTTCAAAACGCGAAGAATTTTAAATTAAATGGATCTACCATAAAAAAGTAATTGAATATTTCTGAATTTTTACATACTTATTTATATTTTTAACATTAAACTAAAGTATATTTCTAAAAAAAAAATTTGAATTTCGTAATTTCTTCTTTGTAATAAAAAGTTTAAAATCATTTTTATTATTGTATTTACATTTATATCTGCATTTTTCAAAAAGCGCGTGGTGCTTTGATGAACATATACAAACTACATCAAGATAAGTACACTCGGTTGAATGATTATTCAGTGTCTTTAAGACTCTGATGATGATAGCATTGCTATTGAAACACGTGTAAGTCTAAACTTTTACAATTTTTATGGTTAGGGGATTTGTATTTGATATGAATGATTATTGTTAAAAACTAGAGTTGGGCATTTTAGTTCATGACAGAGAGCGCTCCCTATAGTTCAGTGGTCTTTAATGAACTATTTCGTTCTTCTAGTTCTTTTAGTTCATAGAATTTTTTTCCGGACTATACGATAACAATTTATTGATTTAGATATATTGGATTGTTGGATTTTTAATATATAATTAAATTGTTTAATTAGTAATTTTGTAATACTATTTTTTTTCATCAAACTATAGAAAGATAGATATTTTTAAATATATATATTTGCAATAATCTTCTATTTTTTTAAATCAAACCCTCGATATATATGAAAATTTTGAAACATTTTCAATAATACATATTGTATAGTAATTTGAGCAATAAATTTGAATTTCATTAAAATCTGTGACATTCCTTTTTGTTAATTGTCATAAAATAATATAAAAATCACGTGGTTTGACAGACATTGAGTTCATGTGAACTAAAAAATTCAATATAATATATCTTTAGTAAAATAAATTCAAAATTGGTAATAAAGTATTGAAAACGTAAATTATTAAACATAAAAATCGTACAATCTCATTTTTAGAACAGTGTATTTGAAGTGTATCGGGAACTATTGAACTAAAAGAGCGGAGCGCATACGAACTAGTTCGTTTAGTTCTCGTGTGGGAGCGCTCTTTTGAACTAGTTCGTTCGTGAACTACACAAGTCTATCAAAAACTAATCAGAATTCTAAATTTCACTGAATGAGGTTTCCAGTGAGAATTGTACATAGACACCAACAACATCTTATACATTATGTAAGATCTATTAAATACAAAAATACAAGAAATAACTTACAATACTTGCTAATACGATGTGCAGTACTTATGTACATAAAACAAGAGAATATATTGTGATTACATGGAGGTTGTTAACATCTTATCACGGCGAATAAAATAAAATAACGGAATCCATCAGAGAGTGCATCAAGTTTATTAAACTAACACTGTTATCTGAACTTTGTGTTGCAGTGGGTGAAAATTTTGCATTAACGCAAAGTAAATCTGAGAAGCGAGACGGGGTTTAATTTCTTGGTTCAAGATATGTTGCAGAAACTCTCTGATATGTCGACTGAAAATAAACCGAATCAAGATTATATCATAGCTTTTTATATATTTCATCTTTAATAAGAAGAATGTCGGTGGTATTTTCTGTCGGCTAATAACATAAAGAACTGCGAGAATGCTTTGAATGTAGTGTACAGTTATGAATGTTCTAAAATGTCACAGCTTATATCTGAAGTACTTACATACTAATTGCAAGTATGTTCGTATAGTTCATTTTTTGTTACATTTTTATTTATTTAAACGTTTTTGTTTCTTGGCAGACAGGGCCGTAACTAGAGGCACCGGGGCCTCGAGGTAGAAAGAAGTTTCATGTATATGAATTTTTTTGAAAAAAAAAATAAAAAAATATGAAGGCTTTCAAATTTTAATTATTTATATTTTTTGTAATTAAAATTACACCAGTAAATATATTAATAAAAAAAAATCAAGTATTTCTCATATCGAGCTACATAAACTCGATTTATAGTGGGGTCATATTAGCGAAATTTTTTTTAAATACCTTGTTGAAAAAACAACCATTTTTATGGGTTTTCGTGTGTCTTTTTTTAAATATCTCCAAGTCGGATTGCAAAAATAAAAAATGTATTTTCTTCGTTATGAATTTCTCTATAAAACTAAATATTTAAAAGTCTTATTTTATTATATAACCATAAAAAACCATTAGTACTTTTTTACAACGGCCAATATTAATAAAGTAAATCAATTTTAATACAATTTTGGGAAAAGATATTCTTTATGATTATAAATACGTAAGTGTGACAATTTCCAAATCAAAACGACAAAAAACATATTTAGAAATAAAAACTGACTCGTTGATATCTTGTGGGCAATAAATGGTAGAGGGACATTCTTTTTCTGTAGATGTTTTATGTACTATGCGATGGCGCTAAAGACAATTCTATAAATGTTTTAAAAATCTAATTTTTTGGGGTTTTTATTTTTGAAAATTTTTCTCCGTATTTAATCAAATTATGAGTTTAACTCAAAACTTTTATAATCCAATTTCGTAAAAAAAATACTATCTTTATTCGGGAGGCCCCTATTGGTGACTTTTCCATGCATGCATTATTTTACTATATTATAAAAAAATTATCGAAAAAAAAATATCTTAAAAGATATACAGTGTATTGTATATATGTATGTATTTAGTAGTAGTTAAAAATAACAAAATCAATGTTGTTGTTAGTGACTGTAACTCAAAGGAAACATTATCATGTTTGATGCAAATAATTAGATTCCGTTTTAGTAGTGCACAAAGAGATGTCTCAAAAATGACAAAATAAACAATTTATTTGTAACATAGAGTATAGAGTTATGCACTGCTTCAAAGGTTACAATATATCTCATGCAAATAATTGCAATATTTAATAAGTTATTAATATTTAAAAAGTTTACACAGATAATTCAAAAATGTAAAAATAACAGATGTGGTCACTACAAGATATTTTACATATTTTAAAATTACCATAGAGGAACGTTTCGTAGTAAGTACTGAAAATTGATTAAAAAATTAATTATTAGATAATAATATTGTCTACAACATAGGTGTCCAACCTTTTGAACCTCTCGGGCCGCATAGCAAAAATTTTAATTAATTAAGGGCCGCAGCTTACAATATAAAACTGAGGACCTTTTTTTTATCGCTTCAATTTCAATTCCTAATTAATATTATATATTAAATAAATAAAGAGTTGGATTAGGAAAGACCTTTTTTGTCGTAAATACTAATTTCTATATGTAAATTTATTATCATAATTTTTTTTTTTTAATTATACTCGTGGGCCGCACCAAGGGTCCTCGAGGGCCACGGGTTGGACAAGCTTGGTCTACAACATTTTTTAATAATTACTTCAAAAATTGATTTCCGGTTATTCAAAAATAAGAGGTACACTCTACACAAGAAAAAAAGTTTAAAATTATATGTTCGGAAATTTCACTGTTTAAACGCTGATATAAAGATTATCACACAGGCAAACGCACTTTAATTTTCTTTAACTTTTTTCATGATTACCTTATACAGTACATTTCATGTAAATCGGTAGTATCATGTATATCAACACAATTATACATTATTATGCACAAGATAACGTTAATTTTAACAGTGTACTGTATACAGTGCGTTCACGATGAAAGGAACAAATTCGTTTAAAATCCAGGTAATTATTTTGTGGAAAAACGCTCGGACCCGTCGATTAGTATTTTTAGTTGCGGATTTTTTGACATAAGAAAATTGTATACAGGGTGTCTCAGGAAAACATATGCAGTCATCATTGATTTTTTTAAATGAAACACCCTATATATTATACCATTTTTGAATTGTGCGATAAATTCTGAACACTTTTTGTACAGCATATTATATCTCTAAAATCAGCGGTTTTCGGAATAATGACGTTTGATAATTGACATTTTGAAATACACACAAGTCAAATAAAATGCTTAAATTGAACAAAAACACTTTGAACATTTTTTTAAAAGCCAACAAAAATAACCTGGTATTGCAAAAAAAAGAAAAAAAAAAAAAAAGGAAAAATAAAGAGAAAAAAAGTTCAATGTTTTTTTTGGCATACCAGGATGTTTTTGTTGGCTTTTAAAAAATGTTCGAGGTGTTTTTGTTCAACTTAAACATTTTATTTGACTTGTGTGTATTTCAAAATGTCAATTTTCAAATGTCATTATTCCGAAAACCGCTGATTTTAGAGATATAATATGCTGTACAAAAAGTGTTCAGAATTTATCGCACAATTCAAAAATGGTATAATATATAGGGTGTTTCATTTAAAAAAATCAATGATGACTGCATATGTTTTCCTGAGACACCCTGTATACAATTTTCTTATGTCAAAAAATCCGCAACTAAAAATACTAATCGACGGGTCCGAGCGTTTTTCCACAAAATATTAATATTAATAATTACTTGAATTTTAAACGAATTTGTTCCTTTCATCGTGAACGCACTGTATAGATAAATTCAAATTGGACAGAATCAAGTCGCTGTCGATAGCGGCAATGTGGGCGCTTTCGTACAGTGACACTGTAATCACGGGCTAACTCCGGGCTACGTAACGGCGCCCGCAAGTTTATTGACACCTTAATTAGTTTCGTTCGTGCAAACAATTCGCACATATCTAGTAGTCCGCGATAATTACCACCAACCTACCATTGATCTTGTCTAGAAGTTCTTAAGGTTAATGTTTAGACTATAGCTACGTAAGCTTTCTGATTTTTAGTATTCTCACGTTAAAATCTATAGTCCAGCTCGTGTAAGGTGTATTTGGAACGGTCAAGAAAATTTTATTTAAATTAATGAAAATTATAATCAGGTACGTATTAAGAAAATTTCCGAATTTATATGTTGTAATAAAATTCTAAAAAAAATTAAATGGTTTACGTCAATGGCAGGTCATCTGGGTACTTTATCGAGAATTGGTTTATCTGACAACTCTTGTGAAATTAATATAAGGCTGAACGTCGGAGGAAGTACAATGGGTCTATTGCTTACGTGCTTGCAGAAGCCAGAGCGACCGCCTCTATTAAAATAAATAAATTTAAAAAATGTTTTAACTACTTTATATACCTACTATTAAATAATATAAAATGTAATTTATAAACATAAAATAATAAACATATTCTTCTTTTTCATGGGTTTTATGTCAAGTGGACTTTTCTTATTTAGTTATGTTGCCAAATCATCACTGTTTACTAAAAATAAAATAAACTTGTTTTAAAATAATTGAAATATTATAAAAATGCTAATTCTATTATTCGAAAACAAATTTAAACTCAATTATTTATCAAGTATAATAAGAGTTGAATTACATATAAAACACATTTGCAGTACTTACAGTTATTTAGACTGCTATTTGTTTTATACTACATTCCTTCTTATTCGTAATTCCTCAATTAGATTTTAACAAGACACATAAACTTCACAAAGGGGTATTACATATTCTGTAATGTACTGTCTTCTAATCTTTATGGAGAAACTTTAGGCTTACCATAAGTTTTAAGAAGTATTTAAATGAAATGAAAATCGATTTTACGTTTACTTAAGGAATTCATACACCAAGCAGATGTGTCTTTTATAATCATAAATGTTCTGGTAACTCAAGAAATAATTGCTTTTCTTAAATAACTGATGGGAAAATCTTTATGAAAAGAGATTGATATAAAACTTAAAAGTTATTGACAGGCTTGATTGAAACGTAGACAATTCTCAAGATGGTGAAACCGAAAGTAATATGCTTTATTGATTTTATAATATTATCTTGTTTATTGTGAATGTTTTTTAAAAAGAGATGAGAAATATGGACCTTATTTAGTGACTCGAGTCATTCAGTGACAAATTAATCAGGTTATTTTGTAATGATTTTATTTGCCTTCATTTTTCAATTCAGTTCAATTTTCAATTGATCTGTTCTTCTTTTATTAATGCCAGGTTGAGTTCCAGTTTAGAACTAAAATATCCCCCAGCTTCGCTCCGGGAGATTGGGTCCGCAAAGATTGTCCTAACCAAAGACAATTAATAACGTATTTTAACATTTATTTTTGACAAGATTATTTAAAATCATTTCGATATAGCACACGTGATATTGAATCGCCGTTTTAAAATAAAATATCACCCAGCTTTACTCCCAGAGATTGGATCCACGGAAATTGACCTAACCAAGGACGGTTAATATAACGTGCATTTACATTTATCCAAAATGATATTTCTTGGATATAGTATACCGCATTATAAAATATTGCTGATATATAAATTAAAGTTTCTGAGAAATTTTGACTTATTTATTTAGAATTTGATCTATCGGGATTTTGGTTTAGCATCCAACCATTTTAATGTATGATGCTCTCTTTAATACCATTGTAGTATTTTTATAATTTATGAACAAATAATGCAATATTATGAATTTATTAAATATATCTAGAGCTACATATGTTTCAAGAAAAAAATTTCATTGCCGTGAATGGAGTGAACAAAAGATACGTTCAAAAACACATATCTAATTAAAACCATTTCCTAAAACAAGTATTAAATTATTAACACAAACCAAAATAATCTTCACTGATAAAGGACTCAACAGTTTAGTAATTCTATACGTTGAAAAGATAATCTTACAGCATGTATACGTGATCCTGTACGAAGGTTACTGTTTGATTTTGACGGCGCTTCAAGTCTACCCCAATCCACTTCCAGTGTCGCTGACAATTAATCATACGAGAAGTAAGGTTAGGTTGGATTTGCAGTTTCTCGCCAGTTTATATAAATGAACTTTAACAATAGAAATAAACTAGTGGGAAGCTTTATGTGCGATGAGATATCTTGTACGGCAGCGAAAAGGAAACGTAAGCCGGATTATTAAGTGCTTTAGATGCACATTTTATTAGATACTAATACTTGTTATTCATATTAATATACATGTTCTTTATGGATTCTGTTGGCTAAGATAATGAGTTTTAAAGATGTTGTTTATTATCAGGTAAATGCTATTTTAATAATAATAAACAATAGTTAATAGGATATAATTAGTCAAAATAAAGAACTATTCATATAAAATAATTATGTAATTGTTCTTTTTTATGGGTAGAACTACATATTAATAATATTTATTGAAAATAAAAATATTATTAATGATTAAAAATTAGTCACAAAAAATATATGTAATGTAAAGAAGTAACAAGAGATAAATAGAGAATATATATGGTGTTCATCAGAACTGAGTGATCATTGCTAACTTTGTTATTATTGAAGCTAGAAGATCGGTTAAATATTTTTTCCGGGATGAATAATGTTCTCAAAAAACAATTGTATGTCGAATTTCAGAGATATATTGAAATATTACTTTTTTTAATGGAATAACCTGTATATTATTAACGTATTTTATAGCTGAGAACGTTCTCTTTATAAAAGTGTAATACATGCATAGTGGTAAAATGGATAAAAAATAAGTTATAACAAGTATAAAATTAATAGAAAATATCGAAAAATAGGTAGTGTGCTATGCAGATTTAATAAAATACAAACAATGGATTAAAATTATTAAAACAATAATTTCAGGTATTTCTGCATTAATTCGCAGTTTTGTAACGTTTAAAATCTTCGAAAAAATGGCAAAAATATCTGAAATTATTGTTTTAAAAATTTTAATCAATTGTTTTATTTAATTAAATTTACTTAACAGTACTTAACACACTATTTTTTTATATATTATTTTAATTTATTACTTATTATATCATATTTTATAACAATTATACCACCAAGCATGTACAAAACTTTTATAAAGAGAATATTCTTAGCTATAAAATCCATTAATAATATACAGAATATTCTATTTAAAAAAACATTATATTTCAATATATCTCTTAAATTCGACATTCGATTATTTTTGAACATCGCCATTATTCATTCCGAAAAAATGACTGATACTTTGCCCATTTAACCGATCTTCTAGCTCCAATCATAACAAAGTTAGCAATGATCACTCGGTTCTGACGAACATCCTGTATATTCTATATCTGTCGATTTCAACTTTGTAGGTATATAGTATTCAAATCTAGTTTTAATCAAAAGTTTTGAAGTTATTCTTCTTAAGGCGCGTTCAGGGTGAAATTTTAGTAATACGAGGATACCATGCAATGAAGATAATAGAATGAAGTTAAGTTGAGTTAGGTGTACATAAGTATGCACACCCACTTTTTTGTTCTGTAGATACCTTTGTGACGTAACAAAATAGTTTCATAAATTTTCTATTTAAGGGGGCAGACCCAGTTGGGACTTCCGAAAAAAGTTATTTTTTAGGATTTTTTTTGGCCACGCATTAAAATAATGAATAACAAATGTTTTTCCACATGAAAGATATGTATTTACAGAAAATATGATAATTTTTGTATGGCAAAATATTTAAAAATAAGTGGAATATAGCAAATTTGGGAGGAGTCCAAAAAAAAGTGTTTTACCGTGATCACTGCTGCTCGCCACTAGATCATCTGAAAAAAAAGGGATCATTAGCTAATGTCATAATGATCCGGATGGACGAAGGGATTTGAAAAATTTGAAATTTTCACAAAATGGCGAATGTTGAAAGTCAAAGTTCTTTATTCGACTAAAATTTGACTCACATTTTCGGCTAAAAAAAAATCGTAAAAAAAATCCTTCGTCCATCCGGAGTACAATTATATATAGAATAAGTGACCGATCGGCATCGCCGTTCTCAAGTTACAGTAATCGTCGACTTCGAAAACATGGTTTCGAGAAAAACACGTTTAAAGTTTTAAGTACGATTTGCATGCAGATAACAAAATTAATTTTAGAACTTACACTGAATCGTCTATTCCAGGATATTTGTCTGAAATTTTCAGAGAATACTTTTAAAATATTCTACTTTGAGAAAATGCAAAAAAAATGAATTTTTCCAAAATTCTAAGTGGGTCTGCCCCCTTAATACACTTTGTTCAATTTAAATTACTTTTTACTTACAAAAAAAATGTTCTTATAAAAAAAATTCAACCACGCAAATTATTCAACGAGAATATTTTTGTAAGATTTAAATGTAAAGTATCACATTATTTACTCTACCTGACTTCTCTTTCTGTAGTGAGCTATAAATACATTTAGTTTATTATGAAGATTAATTGCACAAGATATATTTTAGTATTAAGTATTTTTGCGCTTATCAAATTTGAACTTTAATTTTTCACTGTAGAAACGCCAACTTTAATTTTTATACCAAGCACATGAAATATTAATAATTTTATAAGATTTATCAAAGTTATAAACATAACATGCATTAATTCATCTTTGTCTAGATACGTTATAAAGAATGTATTAACTTAAATATTGTTGTACCTAGTACAATGTAGTATATACTTACATTTTTTTACTTTGTGCGCAAATTATGAATAGGATAAATAAAAGGGGAGATGGGATCGATTGAAACATTGACAAAATAACACTCACTACTGTTAACAATGGTTTTGAAAAAAACTATTTATGTAAGTACTAGTAAAAATAAATATTAAATACGTTTCTAAGGTCTAAAAATTGTCAGAACTAAATTTGATATTTTTATTTTATAATTTAGTCACAATCCCCTACATTTTATAATTGTAATATTGACATGCAAGTTTTATGTATATTTATGTTGAGAGTTGAAAGATGAAATACACAAAATTTACATTCTGAAAAAGATTTTTGTGTTATTGACGTACATAAAACAAGATGTTTAATGATCTCAAAACTTGAACAACTCAAAGACATTTTGAAACTCTGTCGGTTGGAAGTTGAAGCATGAGATAGTAAATAGAATTAATGGATCAAATTGACATGTGAAATAACTGACATGTCGGGAATTATAAAAATAATAGATATGTTTGTATATGTTTGTTTGCTTTTGCAGAGCCGAATAATTATATGTTTAACCACATGGTTAATTTTTCTAATGATTAAAAAGAGAGAATTCCATTAACAAATAATACATAAAATAAATACGTTTTTTCTAAAAAAAAGTTAAGATAAATCTCTAAATTGGAAAATATAGCGATTAAAATACCAATTTTTATGTGACTATTTGTAATAATATTTGAATGTTTTTCGATAATGCATAAAAATCGACCAAAGAAACTAAAAATATTCTTAAAATAAAAAAATCTATTCAAATCATTTATAAATAAATATATTTATAAATATAATTTATAATAAAGACCCTACAAAAAGTTTTATTATTAGTCAAAAATAAGCATGATCCCATTATTAACAATTGAAGATATCGGGTCCAAACCAGTGAATGTTCTGTACTACAAAATGTTTATTTTCTAGATATTATAGGTATTAACTTAAAAAACGTTAAACTTTATTAATTATTATAGCTTAAAAAGGTGTGTTTTTAGCCACTTTTTTCAGCGTAGCGAATAAAAAAATATTTTTTTTTATATTTTCAAAATGGAGGTTGTAGGGAATTTTATAGCGAAGAACTTTTATTTGAAAATTTGTATGTAGTTATAATACTTATTTAGACCGATTTTTAACAAAAAATTATAAAATTTGAAAAATTTTGTAATTGAACCTAGGCTTACCCATTACGCGGACAACCAAAATCGAAGTAACCACATTGGTAACAAATCCTGTGAATAGCTCAGAACATAGGCTTTTTCTGGCATATAGTCTGTTTCATTTAAGATTACAGCGGTAGCTAACATAGGAAGTATAATACGCGCTTATGATTGTGCAAAACGCCAGGCAGATTCACCATAACTCAATTTTCACTGACGCAATACATCTACTAATTCATCTTGCCTTGGAAACAAATGTTAATAAATTCAAATTGTCAAATTAGTTATTCTAAATTTATTTTGAAATGAGAATGACAAATATTGTATTTTATATAAAAAATGTGTGTACATATATTATATATTATTACCAGGTGCTAATGCTAACGTTGAATTGTGACTAGTAATTTCATTATACAGGGTGATTCAGCACTGTTCTGTCAAATTTGAACAGTATATTAACAAATAAAACAGTATTTTAAGCAAAAATCATGTTTGTTTTATTTGTAATTTTAAAGTGTATGTAAAAACGATTGTCAGTTTTTTAACATGGAGTATTGCTTCTTACTATCTTTAATCCATTGCGAGAAAAGTGCCTGTGTAAATCGTACTGTCGAATCCCCACCCACCACTGCAATCTTAAATAAAACAGATTATAGATAACCTGAACTATTATTTAATTTACTAAAGTTCATAAATTTAAAACTACACAAAATGAGGAAGTTTCAGTCATTATACGAATAAATCCAACACATATCTTCTTAATATAAATACATTATTAATAACCATTATTTTTATTTATTTATTCAACGCATACAAATTAATATTAGATATTAATAACAAAACAAATTTAAATATTTATATTTAATGATGATGTTTTCATAGCGTGTAAGTTCCTTATCTAATCCTTATTTTTTATACAAAATTTCACAACCTAATAAATTTCTTTGTTTGAATAAATCGACATTTAATATAAATTATTCATTCGTCCTCAAATTCCTCTTATCGCGTTTTGATATACTTCTTCAGAGTACAATAAAATATACATACTTATTGTTGGTTATAAAAAAGAATAATTGTAGCACTAGAAAATCAATATGATGACTGAGCATAATAAACAAAAGTCAATTTGATATATTAAATTCAATTATCTCGACTTAATCTTTAGTTCTTTCTTTTGGTTTTTTACAGTTCACTTGAAGTTCAAAGCCATCATCATTGCTTTTGACATAATGGTAATTAATTATATATCTGAAGAATTGTTCTCTATTGAATAAAAATTTTACAAATGCCTTCAACTGTAGTATAATACAATGCTAAATTAGTTTTTAATGATCTTGATAACTTGAAGTTATTATAACTGTATTTTTTTTAGTTTTAAATAGTTTCATTCAGAAATCGTCTGCCAACCTAAAGGTCAGAATCGTTTACAACAGATTCAAAATTATTAAGACAAACATCATCATTTTATATTAATTTGTGATAAACGATTTTGAATGAAAACTGGTCGATTACTTACTATTTACTAATTTTGTTAATTGTTGTTTTATTTTACGTTTTTTTAAGAAAATAGATTGTAATTTATCTTTTTTGACCAATTTTGTAATAAAACATTATTTTTGATGCAATATTTTACATTTAACACAATTATGTCAACAGTTAAGATTCAAAAATCAAAAGTAAAAATAGTTTTATATTCTATTAAAACATTGATTGTTTAAATGCCTTATTAAAATTATAAGTGCTTTTCCTTGTACTTAAATTCTGAAGCAAAACATTGACACAACAAAAGAATGTACTAAAAATATAAATAGATTTTATTAAATTATAACAGTTGACGTTGGTTAATATTCACTTATGTATTATTTATTATGACAGTTTTGCGATCAGTATTTACAAATTTATAAATTCTGTTTTAGTTTCTTATACCTACGTAATGGTAAATTTTAGTATCTAAAAATTATTATGAATAAATTTAAGGTAATCTCAATGTAACTAAAAGAGGCGATGACTTATCATTAATAATTAAAATTAATAAAATATAATATAAATGTAAAATTGTCCCAACCACGAATATTGTACTTATCTATGTGGTTTCATTAGCAAGCTAACTGGCATTTGTTGAAACCTCAAGGGGTGTAATTATCTCTCACAACTCGGAAACGCTGAAATGAAAGACAAGATGAATGCCTTTTTCTCCCCACCGTTTGGTAAATTACCTCAACTTTCATGTTGGCTCCCGCATTATGAAAATAAATTATACATACCTATTTCACTGATTTATAAACATAACTGCGTGTACACACACTTAGAGGTATTTATCATTTGTGTGAAGGGTACGTGGACACGCGGAATGTCAGATTAGAGCCATGTTAATTTATTTTTCTAAATTTATTTTGAAACGAGAATGACAAATATTATATTTTATATAAAAAATGTTTGTACATATATTATATATTATTACCAGGTGCTACTGCTAACGTTGAATTGTGACTAGTAATTTCATTATACAGGGTGATTCAGCACTGTTCTGTCAAACTTGAACAGTATATTAAGAAAAATATTTTAATCAAAAAACATTATAGGTATGAACATTTGAACATGTGTCTGGAAATTTTTCAAGATGAGGCTAAAAAGATTTTATTCAAAATAAGTTTTTATTACAGATCCGAAGAAACCCTATTAATCTCACTTTGTCGTCCGTCCGTCCTTTCACTCAAAGCTAAATAGCTCGTAAACTATATAAACTAGAAACTTGAAATTTTTACTGTACAACATGTAAAATGGTGCCCTCTAGTAAAAGATATATAAGATAATTTTTCAGGGGGGGCAATAAGGAGCTAAAACTGGCACGTTAAAATGTATAATTAAACAAGCGGAATTTGACGCTTTTTCTATTTTTTTCTTAATAAAAAATGATGCCTGCAGGGAGCTTTAAAGCAAATCCAAAAAAAAAAAAATTGTATACCAAGACGTGTGAGATATCAAAATGTACACTACCGCTCAAAAGTTTCCGGGCACTTACAGACATAATATTTTATTTGATTTTTTGAATTATTTTGACTATATAAGTACACTTTAATGGTTCAGTACTTACACAGAACTATTAAAATTTAATGTTTGGTATTTATTTTTGCAACCTCTTTGAAGATTACTGAAATTCAGGTAAAAATACACCAAATATCATTTTTCGTCGAATTTAATGTTTGTACATTTTAACAGTTAATCTTCTCTGATTCACAACAATTTCGGATTACTTAGGATTTGAGAATAAAATTAATCACTACCAGGTAGATTTGATAGCTTAGGGGGTATAAAAGCTGACCACAACCCTTATTTCTTCAGTTGTTGTTGTACTTCTGAAAGGACATCATAATTGTGCTAAAATCTTATAATAATCGTTTGTGATGGAAAAATCAAAAGATTTGAGTGTTGAAAAACGATCTTCGGTGATAACTTTACATGCTGAAGGATATTCAGAACGAGATATTACTGAAAAATTAAAAATACCGAAGTCGACAGTGCATGACACAATCGTTCGGTTTAGGTCGACAGGCCTTAACACGACCAAAAAACGAAGTGGAAGGCCTAAATGTACGACAGCCGCTGAGGATATGACTATTAAAGAAATATGCAAGAGAAATCGACGATTGACAGCACCTCAAATACGCGCTGCATTCAACAATTCTCATACTAAAGGTGTTTCTGTATCAACAGTAAAAAGACGGCTTTACAAGTGGAACCTAAAAGGACGAATTGCGGTAAAAAAACCATTACTACGACATCAAAATAAAATTAAAAGGATGAAGTGGGGACAAGATCACCAGAATTTCACAGTTGAGGACTGGGGAAATGTACTATGGACTGACGAATCTAAGTTTGAAGTGTTCGGGCAAAACAGACGCGTTTACGTGAGACGAGCGGAAAAAGAAAACATGATTCCTGCTTGTGTAGTGCCAACTGTGAAGCATGATGGGGGGTCTGTTATGGTCTGGGGGTGTTTTTCTTCTGCGGGAGTTGGAGATCTCATTCGAATAGATGGAATTATGAAGAAAGAGGACTATAAACAAATATTAGAAGAGAATGCTGTTCCTTCAGGATTGCGGTTAATTGGTCCTGGGTTTATATTCATGCAGGATAACGACCCAAAACATGCTTCTAAGCTCTGTAGGAGTTACCTTGCTGAAAAGGAAGATGACGGCACGCTCAAAAATATGGATTGGCCGGCTCAATCACCTGATCTTAACCCTATAGAGCTCCTTTGGGATGAATTGGATCGGGAGGTAAGAAAACACTGTCCTACATCAAAGGGTTATCTCTGGAACATTTTACAAGAAGCCGGGAAGAATATAAAACCAGAAACCATCCAAAAATTAATAGAACGAATGCCGAGAATAACTGAGATAATTGTAAAAGTAAAAGGTGGTTTTTTCGATGAAAAACATGTTTAAGCTTTATTGATTTTGAAATAAAAAATATATTGCTAAAACTGTTTTATTTCATTAATATATCCTTAATACACTTTATATAATCAAAAAAGTTCAATAGTTTTAAAATAATTTCACTTTTATAACTATTTTCATCAAAAATTATCACTGCCCGGAAACTTTTGAGCGGTAGTGTACATCTCAATTAGTAGAATATGACCATATTTTTTAATGGTGCCTTAAGTGGCTCCAAACAGTCCACGTATTACGTACTTCGGAACCCTTATGGCATACACTCGTGTATGTCTTGCCCGAATTATTTAATATATGGAGAACACATTGTGCTACAGTTATTAAAATTGATACACGGTTTATTATTAATAAGTGTTATCGATATCTAGTATCAACCAATAGTAATTTTTACCAGGGTTGTGTGGACTGGATTTTTATCCAGTATTTTTAAGTTCTTTTATTTTTTCCTAAGTTAGACGTTTGAATAATACTGTATGACACAAAATATATAAAAATATACTTTGCTCATTTATCATAGGATAAACCGTTTACGAAAAAAGACGATGCAAAAGAAAGCATGCAGAATTTGACGTAATACGGATGCTTCAAATTACAAAAAATAAATTTATATTCTTGTTCTATGATAAAATAAGGAAAAAAAATAGAAAATCAAAAAATAGTCATTTTACGTATCGCTTTTTATTTAAGCTAGTAAGATACTTGCAACAGTTATAGAACTGGCTATAGGTTTAAGAGGATACTTATTATGCGGTATATGTACAGTCTCCTGCAGAACTCGTCTGGCACCCTAAAGGCTAAAATCGCTTACAACAGATTCCAAATTTAAAGACAAACATCATCGGTTATCTTTTTCTATCAAGTTTAATATATTTAAATACTAAAATTCGGAATATCAAATATTTATTGCCAGAAAATTTACGTATATAATTTTTAATAGATTACATAATAATTTAATTGCACAAATATATATGAGTACTATAAACGAAGAGTAGTTCTTTATCCAGCAAATGAATTTCAAAATATCTTTCTTTGTTTGATACATGGAGAAATGATTTAAATATTATAATAATCAAATGGGAGGAGCCTAATAAGTTTGTGATAAACGAAAATGAATAGAAACTGCAAGACCATTAATGCAGGTGACTGTACATAAACTTTTGTTCTTACCTTTAATTATAGAACAGGAATATAAATTTATTTTTCTTTATTTATCTTTAAAGAAATCAGTATATTATTCGAAAGCTCGGTTAAAAACCAATCAAGAAATCGGTGTTCTGTCATTTAGTTTTTTCTAGGAAATTCTAGTTTTGTTAACGAGCGCTCCAGTTTTGGTGGTGACATACATATATATAAAATATTATTCTCTATACATTTTATATGTATTACTGTCAACCATCGAAAAACAAAATATGAATAAAATATTATTTGTGTTTATTTTTAAAACACGAATTATTTACAAAGTATACTTTCTTCGTGTTTTGTAAATTCAATTATCAATTTTATTTTTAAGCACGAGTGAGAATATTAGTATTCAAAATATATTCAACGAGTTCATTCATCCTGAAAAAACCCGGAAAACATTTCTAATTTCAATTCAACGACAAAAATAACAGAAAGTGAAAAACAGTGTTATGAAAGATTTGATAATGCGTTTTTTTAAATGTTAATATTAAAACAAGCAGACAGATCCTCTTATTTAAGTGAAAAATATTTTTGTGTACATATAAAACGTACACAAAAACACTTATAGCAATCAGCGTACAACTTTAATGTTTGACGTCAAGTAGAGTGTTAGAACGAAACAAAATTTAATACCTACTATCTCTTCTCAATTTACAAGAGCTTCAGACTTAATGGGAATACTCTTTATAAGAAGTTTACTACAAAAAAGGTAGATGAAAAAATGTATGCAGTGCAGAGGTTATAAATCAATTATTTAACAAAGAATAGAGAACATTGTTTTGAAAGTTTCTTAATAATTTGTGCAGTTTTGGAATATAAGTGTTTTAAAATGTGTTCTCTGTAAACTGAAGCTTGTTCATTTCAAAAGTATAGTTTGTTGTAATTTAGCACGGTAATGTGAAAGCTTTTTTTTAACATATAGTTTTTTTTTTGGTCAATTGAACTATATTCTTTTCTGACAAGTTCTTCGTGTAGTTATTGCTGTGTCATGAAAGCTAATACTTCTGCATTAATTATACTTGCCACATTTATTAATATATAATAAATATATAATAATATAGGCAAAAAAAGTATTGTACTCTTTATCGGGCTTTGTTTGTTTTATGAACTTTTGGGAGCTGAAAATGAATTTGACAATAAAAAACTCATTGACCACCAAAATGATTTTCTATCATCAAAAAATTGCAAACATAAACACATATATCAAATTTGAGAACCTCTACAGGCCGTTGACTATATAATGTAAAGATCAGAATTTTCCCTTTCTCATTTTTTTGTATCACTATATGACGACCATGCCTATAACTAGGAAATGATGAAATTTTTCTAACAAGGGGAAGCAACAGCACGGTTAATGAGAATTTCAATGAGCTTGTGGTATGTCAAACTAGAGCAAAAATAAAAAGACACGTGTCCAACAATTTGATCGCATAGGCCTTAATTACAAAGATAATTAACTTTGAAAATTTGTGTATGCAATATAACCGTGTATTATGTTCGCTCGAAATATAAGTGTGTTGGCCCTACGGTTAACGCGCTGGCGTCTCGCCTGGTTTTAAGATTTTGATTATAATTTTTATTTACAATTATTTTTTATTTTTTTGTACACATTACCTCTCCCACTTGCGTAAAAATCGATAAATTAGACATAATTAAAACATATATTATTATTGACAATGAAAATATTGATATATACGCCAGTACATAATTATTAATTTGTTTTAAAGTAAATTTAATTTATTATTGACACAACTCATTAGTTTTTAATTAATAAATTGAAAAGTTTTAATAAAAAACAAACTTAAAAGAAACCACAAACATCTATTGTCAATAATAATATATGTTTTATTTATGTCTAATTTATCGATTCTTACGTAAGTGGGAGAGGTAATGTGTACAAAGAAATAAAAAATAATTGTAAATAAAAATTAAAATCAAAATCTTAAAACTAGGCGAGACGCCAGCGCGTTGACCGTAGGGCCAACACACTTATATTTCGAGCGAACATAATACACGGTTATATTGAATACACAAATTTTCAAAGTTAATTATCTTTGTAATTAAGGCCTATGAGATCAAATTGTTGGACACGTGTCTTTTTATTTTTGCTCTAGTTTGACATACCACAAGCTCATTGAAATTTTCATTAACGGTGAGTTGCTTCCCCTTGTAAGTACTGATTTGGTAAACTGAAAGTATTATACAAAAAATTGTAGACATATGTATGATTTACAAAAATGATTCAAAGATTTGGTTAAAAAAATTTATTACGGCCCATAATAAAGGCTCTTAAAATTGTTATACAATTTGTTTCGCGGTTTTTTACGTTAGTAAAAAAAAATGGAGGTCAGTGAGCTTTTGTATTTTGTTTAAACGCCTATAATACGACAAAGAGTAAAATATATTTTTTGTGGGACTGTTAAGGGTCGATCCAGACTATCAAACCGGTCACGTGCCGGTCTCGGTTCGATCTCGCTCCAATCAAATCTTATGATATTTACATTAAAGAGCCGGTCACAGGCCGGTTTCGGTTTGGTTCGGTTAAATTAAATATTAAAGGCCGATCCACACTATCGTGCCGGTCCCATTCGGTCTATCTCCAGTCAAATATTCAGTATAGTAAATACTGTATTGGAGTGTGACTGAAGCGATACCGGCACGTTACCTATAGTGTGGATGCTTTCATTGTTATTTGATTGGAGCGAGACCGAACCGAAACCGGCACGATCCAGTCACGGGCCGGTCTCGGTACAATCCATGCCAGGTTCGATCACACTCCAGTAAAATATTCTTAGCACTATGATATATCGGAGCGAGATTGGGCCGAGACCTGACCGATATGTATAGTGTGAATGATTTCATTCTTTATTGTTTATTTATATTTGATTGGGGACTATTGTGACCGGACCGAAGCCGGCTCGATAGTCTGGATCGACCCTATCTTCATTTCCCTGTAGTTTTTATTTTGTTTGTATAATTTCTTACTTTATAAAAAAAAATCAGGAATTACAAAAGTAACTTCCTTTTAATTTTATACGTCAAAAAATTTTGTTACGTTTTACATGAAATAGGTAGTTAATACAATGAAATGTTTTTCTGCCTTTTATATAAACCTATCAAGGATGAATAAATAACAAACTAATAGTATTAAAAAGTTTGTAATATATTAATCAACATAATATATACTATATACCTATATTCGCCTGATAAAAAAGTGATTTATGAAGTTGTATTTCAATACAGTAAATAAAAAGTTTCCAAACAAAGTTAAATCATTACATTATAATACCTCTTCCCCTTCGTTTAAAACTTTTCTTCTTTGCGAAACTTAAATAAGAATTTCCGTTGTCCTATAAAGTAAGATGTTTAGTCAATGACCCGATTGTAACTAACATTGTTTTGCCAATAAAACTATTTATTTTATTAATATGACAGAAGAATTATTGAATAACATTATTTATAAGCAATCGTTTGCGATTTTTGTAGATGAAATATATTATATATTTGTATTTATACATTCATTTATTAATTAAGATATTATCTAAATATTTTACCAAGTATAAGGAGATATATAAGATATAATATATATTATAACGACTAGATAGTCTCAATAGCTCCTTGGCCAATCAGCGAGAATTGACGTCACCAAAAACAAGTTGACAATACGTTCTGTTTAGCTTTTTATAATTTTGCAATATCGAATTTGTGTTTCTTTGATTGTATGTGTTGTTAAAATATCAAAAAATACGAAAACAAGAATAAATAAAATAATTTTTTGTAATTGATATTCTATTTATTATACATCTATAACATTTGAATATGTCTTCATCGTGACGTCAATTACCGCGCTAACGCTGATTTGTCAAGGAGTTGATAAAACTACCTTATCTTTATATATACCTTGGCAAGGAGACTTCAAATATTAAATTATTCTTTTATTTTATTATTTATTGCATTTATTAAAATAAATCTAATGAAAATGTACTTACAAAATTCTTATTTCTTTGGCAGCTAGTGAAAACAATTTTAAGCAATTCAGTAGTAAATGTAATACATTTTCTGTTTTTGTTTACATACGCAGCCATACTAATGTGTGGGGCACTACTATAACACTATAGGTACATATGTTACATACATATGTACTATACTCTACGTAGGTACAACTGTGATGTCGCACAGGGACACAAGATGGATTATGAGTTTACGGATATGTAGACTTTTGTTTATGTACATATTTAATTTTAGTTAGTTGCTTTGCTTATATTTCAGCTTTTGTAGACAAAGGCAACACAATTTAATCATTATAATCAAAATTATCATTAAAATATATTGTAATTTGTGAAAACAAACACATTAAATTCTTATTATTATATCAAATATGGAGAACATAGGCTAACATGATTTATTAACTAAGGGGGTCCAGGGTCAAGGGGAAAGTCTGGCATTGGTTAACTATTTAATTTTTATTATTTTTATAATTTTTATTATATTTTCATGTATTTTTTTTATTTTTTGACAGTTTCAATCTAAATCTTTTATTCAAACGTCAAAACGACATTTAAAACGTCAAAATAGCATTTAATATGTCAAAGTAAATATCAATTTAAAAAAATGACGATTTTTTAAAGCAAATTGAGATAAATTATAGGAAATATATGTATTATAGGAAATTGAATGCTCTATAAAAAAGATTCTATAAAATTTTCACGTAACATGTGCCGTTTTTGAAACATCTTGAAAAAATAATATTTTGGGATGCCACCCCTTCTCCTTACTCACGATTTTGATGATTTTGAAAAGGGACCGTCCTCAAGCCAAACTCAATCATCCAACCAAGTTTCATTAATATCGGTTCAGTGGTTCATAAGTTATGCGTGTGACAAGAATTCACGGTACAGACATACAAACAGACAGACACATAGACACTCAGACAGACAGGCAGACACGAAACGAAAAGAGTTTGTCTTGATTTGAAACGGAAAGATCAATTTTAAATTTTGAAATCGGAGAACATTTTTTTGTGTCATTCTAAAATTATCACAAAGCTTCTTATATCTTCAATATTGCGAGGAAGCAAAAGTGAATCAACAGGAACCGCAAAGCAACCTTTCTAAAGATATGAGCGATTCAGAGTCTTGAGAAGTTAAATAAGTTTATGAATTCCACTGAAGACTTACTAATGCAGTTATAAACAAATATGTATCTTTATTAACTCGTTTAACTTAACGAAACATGGAATCGCTCATTTCTCCCGAAGACTTAGTTAACGGATGCTGATTAGATTTTATTTTACTCATTTGAGTTATAATTACATGCCTTTAAATTCGTCACCACTATCTACACCATGTGCAAATAGGTTTAATCCATAGAGATATGTATAATATTACTAGAGTGATAACTAGCTGCATTGCTCTTTATTCTTTTCTCCAACCTAAAAATGTTTCACTTGTTTTCATGATTACTAACGTATTGTGTAAATTCAATGTTATTAGTACATAATAATAATAATAATTTCTTTATTCTGCTGACTGTATATACGAGTACAATGTAGAACATGTCATTATATTATAGTTTCTATAATACATGATATATCAACTACATATACATATATGTAAAAATATTTTAATTATTTAATTTATTTAATAAAACAATTACAGAATAACGTTATCCAGGATGAAGTTGTGACATAGAGTATTTCACGATAAATAATAATGATTATTATAATAATTTTTGTCTAGCAAGTAGAGATTAAACTGTTTTTTAAATGTAATTATAGGAAGATTTTTAAGAGAGGATGGTAGTTTATTGTAAATTTTTATGCAGGTATTTAAAGGTCCTTGTTGTTACGTAGAGAGTTATAAACTGTCAGTCCATGGTGTTGCGTCGGCCAATCAGAGCTATCTCGCAGGACAGGCTTAACATTGAGTTACCACTCCAGTAATTTACGTATGTCTCTATGGTTTAATCATAGTTTTAATTACCTAATTTTAGATGGCTTTATCTTATTACGTATGTACCTACTTAATTATACCATATTAGCACATTGAACCCTGTGTTACCCTGGTATATAAATTTAATCTGTAATAAACCTATTAAACATTGTTTTCACTTATCGCTAACTATTTATATATAGTCCTCAGTACCTCCACCTTTCCTAAATGTATTACCATACTTCTGAAACTTCGTGAATGGATTCTTTTTGACGAGTCTAACAACTGTTTTATTTGCAAAAATTCTTAAAAATTGGGCATTTTCGAACGTGCAGTCGCGGAATTTTAATAATCCTACAAATTTCAGGTAGCTGGTAATAAACTATGATAACCTCGTTATTTTGACATGTTGGACGTGGAAGACTAGGTGATATCTGACTATTTTTGTCCGACAATATTTTTTTTTCGATTTTCTCACCATATTGTCTTAATTGCAATCCATTGGTCATTTTGTCCGACAAATAACTTGGGCTGTTTTTCCAGTCCGCCGTACGGAAAATTCCGCGGCTACACGTTCGAAAATACCCCATTTTTAAGAATTTTTGTAAATAAAACAGTTGTTAGACTCGTCAAAAAATAAATTTACAAACGAGGTACTGAGGACTAGTAGTGCACGCGAAAATTCCTCTCTGACGATTGTTTTTTTCCGACTTCATTAGAACACAAAATATCCACTCTGAGAAAATAGTGAGGAAATCGTGAATAGACAGACAGGTGCGGCGAGGGACTTTATTTTATACCACATAGTAAACTTGACTTATCATAATTATTTTGTATTTATTTGAACTCATTTACTCAGGTACCACAGAAATTCTTCTTCGTAATGATTTGCGTTTGAAAGACAATAAATCATTTATATATTTTACCTAGTCCTATATGATATTATTATTAATAAATATAGTTTATTAAACTATAAGTATCTAACGCAATGCCTTGTTTGTTACAGATGTTCCCGAGACTTGGGCTGATCTCACCACTACCGCCACAGATCGGGGATGTTACCCCACACGCCATTGCTTCTGGCACTCTTGTATTCACTACTAGTACAATATGTCGCAGCTGATGTTTTCACCGTTGGTTATCTGACAGGGGCGCAACGACGACCCGGAACTTTGAACTATGACAAACCCGGTATAGCTATTTCTGGTGCTATGACACTTGCTGCTAAAGAGGTAAAAACTATTATAAATATTATTATTATACTAAAAGAACGTCTATAAACCAAATAACGCTTTTACGGAGGGGGTACAGTTTTATTGTTACATGGCGTTACATGGAGGATGGGGTCATATTTAAATATTACGTAACATTCATTCTACAAATAAAATCAAATAAAAACAAAACATTATTTTACGTTAAACCGACATTTATTAAAATATTTGCTTCAAACTAAAATAGTTATAAAAAAAACATATTGTAATATACATGGTGTTTGGTTCGGCGATACGAATATTTTGAAGAAAGGTAGAATGAATCAATTGGAAGTGATTTTAGCAAATATACCTATATACAAGGTGCAACAGTTTTTTTTTATATCGGCCGTTTTAGTAAATTTTTGAAAAAACCCAGATTTATACATGTTAATCGCAAAAGTTCAAAAGTTTAAGAGCCTATATTTTGTAAACATGATTTTTATATTACTTAAATGTTTATGCTACACTATCAGATCAAAATAAAATTTATGAATAACAAAAAGAAAAAATGGCTGCAATTTAACATTTAAAAATTTATAAAACTTTGATAAAATTATTTCTTTAAAAAATTATTTTATAAAATTTAGTACACTTACAGATGTTCAGATGGTTTTAAAAACTGTTCTATTTTATACCTTTTTAAAAAACCTACCATAATACCTACATGAATTAGCTATTTTTGTTTAAAAAAAACATTTATCCCAGAATAAGTATGATTTTTACATTTTTCCAATGAGTCGATCGTAGTATGCTATTCTAAATAAATCATTGAGAACGTGATGTGATACTTTTCAAACATTTTTTATACACATTGGACAGTAACATCTACTCCTGTGCAAAAGATGATTCTGTCCATTGAGTAAAAATTTACTAAAATGGCCGATTTAAAAAAAACTGGTCCACTTTGTATATAGGTATATTTGCTTTAATCCATCAAAATATTCGTATCGCCTAACTAAACACCCTGTATAGGATACTGCATTACGTAACATTGGGCGGGGTGGGGGGTCAAACGCTACTGTCTACAAGGTGATTCATGAGCGGAGGGGGGTCAAAAAAAATTTGAAAAAAGAGTTACGTGGTTTATAGACGTTCCCTAAGTGTTTAAACAATTATTCATTACTCCACAATGTTAATTATAAATTTTGTATAATTATGATGATGATTAAATTGTAAATGATCAAAGAAATACTAAAATATATTTAAATAGTTATAAAAAAAATTATTAAATAGTTATAAATATATAGTATAGTATAGGTATATATAGGAGGTGTAAAATAGTTGTTCGGGGGTAAAATAGAATAATTGTTTTGAAATTGGATTCAATCAATCCAGTTTTCTGAAATCAATGAAGATATGTGATAAAAATTAAAATATTTTTCAAAATAGTTGAAAAACTATTTTTCCAAACTCTAATGATCACATACAGATACAACAATTTTTGCTCTTTTTTAAGGTAAATGAATATCCTAATGGAACGCTAGCCTCACGCGGTCATCGACTTAACTTCATTGTCGCTGAGACTTACGGTGAAGAGAAAACCAGTATCCTGGAGACAGCTCAGCTATGGAAACGTAACGTGACGGCGTTCATCGGACCGCAAGAGACTTGCTTCCACGAAGCGCGAATGGCGACAGCTTTTAATTTACCTATGATTTCCTATGTAAGTATTCATGTTTTTTATGTGGTTTTTTTGTCGTCATTTAAAAGATAATTCTGGCATTATTTTAAACGGTAAGTAAATTTTTATAGTATTGGTAACAGAACTGTCGATGGTATAAAAAAAATTGCTTATAAAAGTGTTTTTTATTTTGGAAATATTATATTATTATTATTAATATATTTTTAATTTAACTCGTGCATTCTGTTAATATTTCGACATTCCTACAAACACATAAAATATATAAATATGTTTTTCAGATAATAAAATTAACATAAATGAAGACATATTTATACAGTTATATTGCAGGTAATAAAAAACAATTTACACACTATATTTACAGAAATCTCACTGACATATGCGAACTTTAATAAAGTAAATAATATTTTAAAAACACTGATAAAATAAAAATCATAAAATTAAATTGTCTTGAACATCATTTAGATAGTTCCTCTGAAATTAGGACACCTGTCACCAACACATTAAAGTAAAATACGTCAAAATTAAAATATTGAGAAAATTTTATTTAAAGAAATATTGTAATATTTTTTGCAAAGCTAACCTTTTATTGAAAAATGGTAAAACATAAATCAAAATAGCATTTTATTATATAGTATATATGTATATCTTTAAAATTTATTTCAAGTAAAGTGATAAATATGCGTTTTCTTCAATTCCGTAAATAATTTCAGTTCTGTCGAATGTAAAATATGAAGCAAGTAACCGTTTGTCAATGTATGGTACACACTTGAAAAATATATTGTTTATACACCCAGCTATCTATTAAATATAGTTCATAAACTACAGCAAGCTATGGAAACTGGCAAATTGGGAATTTTCTACAACACCGCGTCTTCAATATATACAACATGTTGTATATTAACCAAACTGTACCTATGATGTAATATATTTCCATTCTTGTAGCACATATGGTACACAGTTTCACAGATTTTTGTTTTATTTGCAGCGTTATATTTTAGTGACGATATAAGTTGTAGCTATTTTTGTGAGATTGTTTTTCATAACAAAATGAATTACAATAGTAATGTTTATATTCAATATAAAAATATTGTACTATATTCTATATACGAGTATTATGACTTTTATATAAGAAAAGAATCATTTTTGAGTTCTCCCCTGAAAATTAGTAGAGGAAGTGTGGCATGAAAGAGCCAGTTTTCCAGTTTTTTAAAAAAGACCCAAAAATATAACAAATAAATAATTTTTTTTAGACAATGTTTGTATATTATTTTAGTCCAGGAACATTAGGTTTTCACTGGGGAAAAATTCGCAATGAACTGAATTTTTGTATACACCTTCATTTTGTTTTTATAAATAAGGTACCAAAAATCCCCAACAATCCCATGCGAGCATACTTTTTTACAGCCCACAAAAGGTGCTAATAATTAGTTTTAAGTAAATATCTCTGTATCTATTGGTTCTATGACTAAAATAGTTATTATCAAATATAAAGTTTAGAAAATTACCTACAATAAAAAATCAAACATGGTACCGCATTCGGCCAAAATTGAATATTCTGCACTGAAACCGATTTCAAATGAAATTTCAATAATAAGGGACATTTTGAAAAATAAGGTACTCTCGAAAAAAGTCTAATTTCGCTCAATTTCGAAACTTTAAAAAATTGTAATTCAGACAAAAAAGGGGGTAGGGGGAAAAGATGTTGGGAAACATTTTTTTTTCATATATACTTTGAGAAAAAAATTGGGAGCAAAATCGTGCGCCTTGTTTAAAAAACAACTACTGGAAATGCTCATAAATAAATTGAATAGTCATGAAAATGCCGGCTTTTTCTTAACATCACAGCCTAGCTCTTTGAAAGCATTTGATATCAAAAACGATTGTTCCAAAAACCAGTACAAAATAAAAGTGCTTACCTCAAAATATATACACCGTTGGAAAGCTAAATGCATAAACAACACCATGGTATAATCATTTTTTCATTAGCTATTTACATTTCAACGATGAAAACCAAATAAAATGACATTAAAAATTTACTTTCTTGAGACGAAATCTTTCGTACGTTGTATCGGCGTCAGCTGTTTACTATTGATTGTCAAATTTTTGTGGACGATCTCTAATATTCAATATTTTTACTAACAAAAATATTGTCAAGGTTAGTGTAGGCAAAATGTTGTTACATCAATGTGAGAAGCAATACGACAAATTTTCATCGGAGGGGTGAGGAAATTAAAAAATTTAAACACAATTTTTTCGAATTTTTAATTTTAAATGAAAAATTTACTATTTTTCAGTTTATTTAAGAGGCATTATCCTTTTCATATATGTATCTAGAGCCTTAACACTCATTTATCTTAAAGGGGAAGCAACAGCACGGTCCATGAGAATTTCAATGAGCTTGTGGTATGTCAAACTAGAGCAAAAATAAAAAGACACGTGTCCAACAATTTGATCTCATAGGCCTTAATTACAAAGATAATTAACTTTGAAAATTTGTGTATTCAATATAACCGTGTATTATGTTCGCTCGAAATATAAGTGTGTTGGCCCTACGGTCAACGCGCTGGCGTCTCGCCTGGTTTTAAGATTTTGATTTTAATTTTTATTTACAATTATTTTTTATTTTTTTGTACACATTACCTCTCCCACTTGCGTAAAAATCGATAAATTAGACATAAATAAAACATATATTATTATTGACAATAGATGTTTGTGGTTTCTTTCAAGTTTGTTTTTTATTAAAACTTTTCAATTTATTAATTAAAAACTAATGAGTTGTGTCAATAATAAATTAAATTTACTTTAAAACAAATTAATAATTATGTACTGGCGTATATATCAATATTTTCATTGTCAATAATAATATATTTATATTTCGAGCGAACATAATACACGGTTATATTGAATACACAAATTTTCAAAGTTAATTATCTTTGTAATTAAGGCCTATGAGATCAAATTGTTGGACACGTGTCTTTTTATTTTTGCTCTAGTTTGACATACCACAAGCTCATTGAAATTCTCATGGACCGTGCTGTTGCTTCCCCTTGTTAGTAAATGTAAATGTGACCTTGCTATATATGTATGTATTCCAATTAAAGTTGGATATTATTGTTTAATATTCAAAAATTAAGTTAAAAATCCGGAAGAACTATTAATATTTCATAAGTTTTGAGTTCTGACGTATTTAACGATATTTTACTAACAACTAATTGTAAGAAAAATGACAGGAAGAGTCATATTTTCAACGTATTCACATATGATGCAAGTAATAAAGAAATATATGTAATATGTTTACCATCTGATAATTTATCACAGATCATTATCGGTGTTTAATTAAAATCTACACAAATATTAACTGTGTAGAACGATGATTATGTAGGAAGTTGGAACATAGCCAAATGTTTATTTACCCGTAGAGACAACTTCTCAGGCTTCACTATATTTCGCCGTTAGAATCATTCTTAATAGCCTCCCCACAAATAAAAAGTAATATCCAAAATATCAACAATTTTCATTATTGGCTTTTTGATATTTTTTGATAAATTTATTAAATAACAAATCTTTGATAAATTGTCTTGTACAAATTAAAGCCATATAAAAAAACCTTAACCCAATCGTCATCAGCGTTGCATAAATGCAACAGATCGCTTTTGTTAAGATTTTGCGTTGCTGTAAGATTATTTTAATTCGAATGGGTTTGAAATCATACTTATTTTCGAGTATTGGACTGAATATATCAACAATGCTAATATCAACGTTCTATTTGTCTTTCAACAATAATTGTGCAACAAAAAAGTTAGGTGTATTGTTTACGGACACAAAAATAGAAATACGTTTCTTTTTAATTTTATTCTATTTTGTTATTATTAGTAGAAAATTTTTAATTCTTACAGTTTTTTGTAGCGAATTGTATGTAAGTTCGTATTATGTATCTAGTTTTTATAAATTTCTGAATTTACAATTTGTTATTGAAAACAAAATAAACATTTGATTATCAAAAGACAACAGCCAAGCCGAGGGAGTCCAAATGGCGGTCGAGCGCATGATAATTCGTTTCCTCTACCCCGCTCCGACGCGGCACTTCTATAGTTCGCGCGTTATTAATAATATTTTACCGTATATAACTTATTTAAAGTCATTTCCTAGACAAAATTGGATGCTGTAAAGGGCAAATTATATCTTCATTAAGTACTTTTGACGATGAAATCGTTTATTTCGATAAAAATTAAGTTTTGCAGGTCATAAGTACACGTAAACAGAACCCAAACATTTTAAATTTTCTTTGTAACATTGTGGCTTAAAAGTTAGATATATGGTATCACGGACTTTATTTTAGATCTTTTGATTCCATGCAATTATTTTTTTCAATATTTAACGGTTTAGGCAGAGTATTGCAAAAGAGCGCGCTGGCGACAAACTTTTTTCCGACTTGATTTACTACTATCGTCATTGTTTATTCCTTATGTTACCTAACGTGGCAAAATATATCCTATAACTTGAACAGAGAATATATCTATGAATTAAAAAAAACACATAAATCGGATGTGATTCTCGAGTTAAAGCGCACAAACGGACAAACAGATAAACATACGTTGAGCTTTATATGTTAAGGATTGGTTAGAATAACCCACAGCTGCCTATAAAAAACAAACACAATAAAGTTAAAAGCAACAACTTTATATTACTCATAAGTAATTAGATAGTTCTGCGTGGGGGTACCGAGTGTATAGACCTTTACGTGGGACCATTCTCCATGCGTCGGATGACGGACCTACACAAATCACGCTAACAAATTGTAGCAAAAACGTGCAATCGCGCACAAATTTACTAATAGTCCTGTAGATAAATTCATTTTACACTATATTTACTGTTATAAATAATATCACGGTAGACGACAGTTCTTTACCGCACCGTATTTTTCAAAAGATGATCGTTAATAATAAATTTTGCGTATCTATGTAGCAAATACGTGAATTTTATATGTTCAGAAATGTAGTGTCAAAATGAATATATTGTGGTACTTATATTTTACGTTTTCTGATATATTTTATAAAAAATGTGTATGTTGCAAAAAGACAGTCAATGAAAAATAAAATGGATTTACAAATATCATTCTTATACCAAGGAAAAAAAAACAACCTAAGTGATTGAACAGTGCTTTCTCGTAATAAATTTTGCAAAATATATATTTATAAAAGAATAATGTACTACAAAAATTGTAAATACTTTTTTTTTAATCAGGAAAAAAAGTGAAATCCCTTCCCTCTACCCGATTTTAATAATTTTTATAAGGGGCTATCTGCTAGCAGGTTAAACCAAGAAACTAACAATAAGTTTTATTAAAATCGATACAGTGGTTCATAAGTAATTTTAAGTGAATTTTATATGCATATTATTTATATGGTCAAATAAAAAAATATCTGGCCTGGGAGCTTCAGGACTTTCTTATACGCAATATTGACAAATTAATAAAAGATATAAATAAAAGAATGGGACATAAATTATAGACAATAAAAACCTCTACAGTGTCTATCAAATGAATTTTTTTTATTGACGAAAGAAACGCGAAATTTTATATTTAGGATTCATTTTCGTCTGGGAATACAACCACCTACATTTTTAAACGATCACTAAACCGGAAACAGACTCTTGTCAATTTTTGTATTTTCGAATTATTTTTTAAATAAGAAAAAAATGTTTTAGATAAAAATTGTCGAGTATTCTATTATCTATAATTTATGTCCCATACATTTTTTTCCGACATTTAAAGAATTTTTTTATATAATTAATTAGAATCACTCACACTGCTCACTCTAAGTATTACGTATAAAAGTTCCATGGTACCTATGGCAAACACGTACACTGTTTAATCTCTGTAATACGTATAAGAAAGTCTTATAACAGATATTTTTTCTCTGTTTTGAACCATTTTTATGTAATTCGAAGTTTCAAAATGAATACGAAAAATTTAAAAATCAGTAAACATCCGTATCTGGTTGAAAGATCATTTTCAAAAATAGGTGGTTTTCTTCCCAGACAAAAATTAATCTTAAATATAACATTTCACCCCTCTACGATTTGTCGTATTTGTTACAGCGTTTACAGACAGACAGACCGACGTCATGGCGAAAATAGACAGAATGGATTCAGGGAAGGTCAAAAAAAGATTTCAAATAAAATCGGCCAGTAGGTTATACTTACTTATACCTAATATATGTCTATTTCATATACATGGGTATAAGAAAGTCATATAAATTCTATTGAAATTCGCATGACTGCATACAATTTTATGATAGCATACCTATATTTCGGTAAGCAATTTTTTCTTAAAGTATATGAATTTATAAAACGTGTCAATCAATGAGTAATTTTAAAAGTTTATATGAGAAAAATTCCTGCACAGCATTTTCACTCACGAAAATTGCGTAGCATTTTATTTTTTTCCGCTATGTTAAGTTGCCGCGGTAAATGATCTGAATCACTGATTCCTTATAAAAGATCAAAAAGGTACAATTTAAACTTTACAAGTTTAACTTTCCATTACATTTTTTATACCCACATAGGAGGATTTTATTTAGTAGAACCGTACAAAATTATTATACAAAATATATTAATAAAATTTCCGTTTCAACAATTTTTTGATAATTTTCTTATTTCTCGAAACTTTATTAACGTAAAAGTTTAAGTTATTTATTATGTACTTATAAATAATGTGTAGTACTTTTCTTTATCAGTAAAGTACTAAAGTACTTTTTTGTGACGACATATCCATAGAGAGAGAAAAGTATGACATTTATTTGAAAAACTAGATGCATCGTCAAGAAAACATAGCGATCATTTTTTGGCTTGTTATTTTAAAACAAAAAATACATTACAAATAAGATATTTGCAGGTTTTAAAATTCTTGAAAATCGAACAAAAAGAATTTTCTAAATTTAGTAAAAAATGCTTATATTTTTTATTTCATGTTCCCATTACTGCTTCGTTCTAAAAAAAGATTTATTATATTTTCCAAAAATTTATTTTGAGGAGCAGCAGAACAAACCCAAATAAATCAATTTTTGCAAATTTTACAGGAGAGGTCAAAATGTAACTACCCTATTTTCATATACTTTTTTAAACTTTTGAGTATGGTTATAGTGTTATAGCGGAGATTTTTTAATACCCAAATTTTGAACTAGCGTCTTTACACAAGCTGGAAGATGGATAACTTAGATATAATTAGATATCTGGTATTGTTCTGCGACGTTGGATTTATCCGGTTTTGTTCCACTACAAGTTGGATTTATCCACATTTCAACCACAAAGACATCATCACCTGTAATGGCAAAAAGTAGTATGTGAAAGAAAACAATAATAATTAAACTTTTTAATCAATAAGGCACATTTTGTCAAAGAAGCACATAAACTTTTTTTATCTTTTTATAGTGGATTTGTTAGATTTTATTCCGAGATACGTTTTTAAAATCATTTTTAAAATGTTTTTTAGCAATATTTGGTCCGTGATCTTTAGTCAGTCATCCGGTGATGGTTGAAAATGCTGAAAGTGGATTCATCCGGTTTTATTCTGCTGCTCTTCATTTATAAAATTTAAAAAAAAAATAAGTCACGCGTAGAACAGTAAATAAAATAAAGTAAAATGAAACATCTTATACCATCTTTTACCTTTTATGAAATTGAATTTAGAAATCCGTGCGATAAAATATTTGACAAAAGTAAATTACAGTTGAGGAAAAAATAAAGCTGTGATGTACAAATAGATATATAATACAATGGACTTCGACAAAGGGCAGTTAGTATTGAAAAGCAAGACCGTTAAACGAAACTTTCGGTTATTTCACTAAAGAAACTATTGTATAACGATTTCGTTGACGTACATTTTGCAGAGTTTATTAAAGATTATAAAAGCAATTATGTAAATCGTTTTAATTGCTGTCGCTCTATTATTACAATAAAAATATACTCATGAAATGCGCTATTTCTATAAAAAGTCATATACAAATTAATTAACTTTTTGCATATATTCAGTATTATCTGTATTATATAATTTTGAATGATAAAAAGGTTATCAAGGATAAGTTAATGATTAATTCCACCTCGGGTACCAAACGAAGTAGAAAGGGAATGAATGGGGATAAAAAGTGAAATGACGACTAAAAAAAACTTCAGAAATTGCTAATTCACCAAGGGGGTGCAAAAGTTTCTCTTTCGGAGTGCCAAAATTGAATTCGCAACGAACATCTTTTTAAAAATAGTGTTAATATACTATAGTGACCTTGAAACATATGTTAAAATATTTTATTTCGATTTTTGGACCGATAACAATAACTTCCTGTTGGGAAGTTAAAAATATATATACAGAAAAATTGAAAACCCTCTCCTTTTCGAAGTCCGTGGTCAGATTTAAAATATACATACACACAAAAATCGTCCTAAAATATACAGACAAATTGAGAACCTTCCTCCTGGTTAATAAATATAGATTAACAATTTTCAGATTTTCACAAAATATATAAAATCTCGTTATTACGTTAAATATATAATAGTAAAAATAAAAAACTGTTAATTATTATAACTCGTAAAAGTCAAAAGTTATGATAAACTTTATGTAAAATTACTGGCAACATGATATAATTTAATCAGCAAAAATATTATTCAAAGTATATTAGCGATATACAAAGATACGCTGTTGAAATCTGCGTTATTTATCATCTGTAAATTGAAATTAAATTTAAAATAAATTTCATTTCCAACAAGTAACACTTGCGTTTGAATATATACGACGCAATAGTGATTATGAAACATAAAAGAGGACATAAATAATTCAATAATATTTTTTATGAAAATCAGATTTCGAGATTCCGCTATTCAAACATTTCAACGTTGTACTTTCTATTCAAGCAAAAAGGAAGAAAAAAGTAATAAGAAAATATAACCTATATAAAAATATCTATTACCCCATACCCAAAGAAATGCAGAAACCTATCACAGAACGAATAGCCCCACTCGAACTCTCTTATGCTTTTTTCGACCCTCAATTTTATGCTTATAAATATTTCTATAGTATTTATCAGAAGAAGCTTTGTATTCAGTATTGAAATACACAACGATCGATCTGAAGAACAAGAATCAAATAAGTATTTACACTCATTCAAGCATTGAATAAACAATTTTTATATCATTTTATTTGTATCAATATTTATTACGTTTAAATATTGAGTTATGGGTATTATATATTAATTGCTTCCTCGCAATATCGAAAATACGAGAAGCTCTGTGATCGTTTTAAAATGAGACAAAAGAATTATTGTTCTCCTATTTCAAATTTTTTAATTGATCTTTCCGTTTCATGTTAAGACAAACACTTATCTTTCCGTGTCTATCTGTGTATCCCCTGAATCCTTGTCACACGTATAACTGATTAACCACTAAACCGATATTAATTAAACTTGGTTAGATGGTTGGGTCTGGCTTAAGAACGGTCCCTTTCCAAAATCATATCAAATCGTATGTAAGGGGGAGAGATGATCTCAAAATATTTATTCTTTCAAGATATATCATGAACAACACATTTTACGTGAAAATTTTATTGAATCTTTTTTGTAGAGAATTCAATTTTTAAATTAATCGTAAATACAACATTTCGTCTACAAACACACATACATCATGGTGAAAATAGTCAAAATGGATAATTCCATCAAAATCCGGATTTCGAAAAAAATCGGCTTAACTTATTTTATACTTACTTTTACTATATGTATATTTTCATATAAGAAAATAAAAACATATGCTATTAATAGTACTTTGACTTTATTATACGACAAATATCATAAATAATAGAAAAAAGTTGTTGAATCTAATAACGTATACTTACGCTCGATGGCCCAAAGAAAACAACCGTGGATTAGAGTAGCAACGAGCATCTCCAGCAAACCAACAAAAAGCTATACACTATTGTTCAGAAATCGATGAGTGCCGAACATTTCAAGCACAGAAGGAATGAAAACTGTGTAAAAGGAATATCGTGTTTCGTCATGTTGGTCGTGCACGTATAACGTAGGTACTTTATGTAATATTGAAAGAAAAAAATTGTGGATATATTTTATAAAATGTATAGTATACTTATACTATATTTTTTATATTGATATAATATAATAGTAGTGACGTTAAATATAAATAAAAACAAACTTGTTTGTTTAAACGTCAAAATTTAATTAAGAAGAGGTAAACGCAAGCTTTCGATTCACAGAATCATCGTCAGGCTATTAATAAAGATTTAAATTTGAGAACGATGTCGTTATCTCAATAATATTCATGTGAATTGAGATAACGACATCGTTCTCAAATTTAAATCTTTATTAATAGCCTGACGATGATTATGTGAATCGAAAGCTTGCATTTACCTCTTCTTAATTAAATTTTGACGTTTAAACAAACAAGTTTGTTTTTGTTTTTGTTTTATATTGATATACATATGTATTTATGAACACATTTTAGTATCGCAATGTTTTATTTGATCATTTTTATTAAATATGAAGGTTTTTATATTACTATATATCAAATCAGTAGGGTCCCTTTTTACGCGGTAGATTCGTTCAATTACAATAATTTACAAAAAGGCATTGATATACATTGTAAAATTAGAGCTACATTCCATAACTTTCTAAAACTAATTAAACCAAATCAATCAAATAAAATAGGCTGAAAATCGCGTAGAAAAATTATGAAAATTCACGAAAATAATTTTTAAAAATCTAAGAAAATTGATTGATGCAAAACTTAAGACAAAATAAGTTTGTTTTTCAATTTTATTTATTTAATTTTATTGAAAATAAACAAATTTTTTTTCATCAGAATAATCGTCCTATCTGAAAATACAACTCGGTACCGTTTGTGAACTGTTAAACAAAAATTTTAATACTTAATAACAAAACGAATCCCTGAATTTGCATGAAAATCTTACTTCGTTATTTCAAAGCGTAAAAAAAGACCCTACTGTATGTGTAAGTAAATATCATATTCTCGATTTTTGAGTATATCTACAATTAGCGTTAAATTTTTTACTGATATATACATATATATTGTATTTTATACATTGTTTTACAGGATTATTTATTTTAACAGTTTTTAGAATATTGCTGTATTTGTTAGGAATAGTCTTGAAATTATTGCATTTAGTTTTGGAAGCTTTCGCTGTTAGAAAGCGTTATGTCTAGAACTATAAAGAATTTCGTCTTGTTCTTCAAATGTTTCATCAAAATGCAAAAATCCATAAACAACAAAATAACACTACACTAGTAATAGCACTAAAATTACTTCATAGATTGATTTTGGTTGGATTTCAGTCGGTATCAAATTTTATATAATACCTGCTATATAATTAGTTGAGGGTACATCATCCATTACTCCGTTAAGGAGCTGATTAGTAACATGGTCAGGAAGTGAGGATGTAGTACATGCATACATATTTGAAGCAGCTGGTATTTACCACATACATTATTCAATATATATATATCAATATATGAGGTTGGAAAATATTTATATATAGTTTGAAAAATAAAGGTCGAATTTAATTATCCCTTAATTCATTTAAAAATCAAATATTGAGGCTAGTTAAGAAATAAAAATAATTTTCAATTATATAATTTTTGAATAGTTTGCCCTACCATTAAAATAAACAAATCATTAAAATGTGGAATTAATTATTGCGGTAATATTGGTAACTAACTCCATCTAACCTACATATACATAGTATTAAAGAAAAGTCCCTCGACGCGTCTGTATATCTGTACACGATTTTCTTAGTAATTACTGAACTGATTTTATTTCTGTTTTCACTAATGCATAGTTTTTCCCTAGGAAGGTTTAGGTGTATAATTTGTGTAAATTTCATGAAGTCGGAAAAAAATCGTCGGAGAGGTATCTTCGCTTGCGATGCATAAAAAGTTAACAATTAGTTAAAACAATGTTTAGTAAGTTTATTAAAAATTAAATTAACACTGGATCCAATTTCACAACGCTATATCTCCGGTTCTATTAGTGGTAGAGAGTTAAATTTAATTAAGCTCATTTTGTTCGATATATTGTCTAGTATAAATGAAATACTATGAAATTTTCTCATCTGAGTAGTTAGAAAGAATATGCGCGACGATGTACAAAAAAATGCCATTTTCGATGATTTTCGCACATTTTCAGTCAATTTTTGATTCACCATATCTCCAAAAAAAGCGTAGTGAGTTAAATTTTATTTTGTTTTCTTTGTAATTTTATAGAGTACTAAAAAGTATCCTATAATTTTGTCGAATTTCGTGATAGAGTCAGAGATAAAGTGCAAAACGTGAAAAATCTCACATATGTGTGTCTTTTCTAATACCTTTCGGTCGGAATTCAAGATCACAAAAAGGATAGTATTAAGTTTAAGCTTTAATGAATCCATTTATCCAATAATTTACATACTATAAATTAACGCTTTTTTATTTAGCTCTGGGGACTGGCCTAATAATAATTAAACCAACAAACTTATAAAAATCCAATATTATTTTACTTCACTATAAATCAATCATCTGTATAAAATGTTACAAAATGACACATTTTAATAACTGTCGACACGTCTGTTAACTCATTTCAAAAACCATTCATCATTTGGCCGACACCAACTTGGCTGACACGCTCAGTGTGACTGTCAGTTATGTAATATGCACACTGCTAGGGAACGAAGCAGTGGTCGGGCGAGAATAACGGGGGCGATGTCATTTAATGGTGTACTTCCTTGTCCAAGGATTGCTCGCAATCACGCAAACCATGTATGAATCTCTCAACCTGACCCTATGACCCTATTCCCCCTCTGTAACTGCTTTCATAGATTGAATTCCTAATGTATGCAACTGTTATTTCATCCATTGTATTTTATGCAATATATTTCATAAATTTTTATCGAATGTTCTTTTATTTTTCCGTTGTAATCGTTGCATTCATGAATAAAAAATGTTTATTTATTTTATGTTGATAAAATGTAAATGTAATTTGAAATTCATGAAAGCTATTCTAAAAATGAAATGATTATGTTGGTATTTTTATTAATTTATGCAAAATACCTATAAGTTAAATATATATGTTTATTAACCATTTAATTTAATTTTGTTTATATTTTAGTCATTTACAGTAAGTATTACACATATTTAAATTATTTTTATATAGATTATATTTATACATTATTATATATTTATAGATATATACATACATACAATAATAATTAAATAAATATATTTAAACAAATGGTCTGCTAATTGAATGGGCCGCTAAGACTCTATTTTACTTGAAAACATCATCTTATAAATAGCCTTTATGTGGCCATTAAAATAAGGAGGATTAAATAAATTACACAGTTAAGTATTATTTACAGCCTCGGCCAAATCCAATTACAAAACTAAATCCAAACAAAACAATTGTATCAAACCACAGCTACCTTATCGGCATACTTCTAGATCTGTACTTGACGTTCTGTTAATACAACCCCAAACCTATCAGCGGTACCCCAAATGTAATCCACCGGATATGTAACTAATTATAACCTTTAACAACTTACACCGTGACAATTATATTTTGATACAACTCTTTATCGACGATGTACCGTTATTGGCATTATTTTAGCAACCCATTCTTTACCAAAAGATAATTAAAATTACTATTATATTATCTAGTTTATCATGTACAACAATTATGCAATTTAAATTAGTCTTAATAAAAATTTCGAGATATATAAAAAAAGATTTGGCATGCTGGTGATGAATTTATATTTTCTGGTGAGAAGTTATTTGTTCTGGAGCAATCCCACAACTCCCAGTATGACAGAGTTTGGTTTGCTAGGATTGAGGACATCCCGGAAGACAAAATACACGTTCCAAGATTCTATAATACTGTATCGGTCATGGTTTGGTGCGCCATCAGTCCAAGAGGCAAATTACCCTTAATTTTTATTGAAAAAGGGGTAAAAATCAATGCAAAATACTATTTGGAGGAAGTATTGAAGAAAATTGTTATGCTAAATGCCAAAAATTTATTTGAAGATGATTATAATTGATTTCAACAAGATGAAGCTCACCCGATTATAATCCTCCGATTATTTTGTATGGCCATATATGTTGTTTAAGCTCGCAGATTACAAATTATCAAATTTGCAGCAATTTAATAATATTATTCTCAAAATTTGGGACAAAATGCCAATGGAAAAAGTGCGTGCCACTTGCAATGACTTTGAAAGAAGATTGAAGCTAGTCATCAAAGATAAAGTTAAAAATTGAATAAAAATTTAACTGAAAATTCATTATAAATTTTATATTTAAGCGAATATAATTATCACGGTGTACAATTAGAATAGTTAATTGCTGAATGGTTTTGTTTCTCTTGGATTCTATTTTACGTGCTATCAGTTGAAAACGATGTATTATATAATTCAAGAGTCAAGTTGCTACCCAACTCTATTGGGCGCTTTTAGTAGGTATAAAATCGTGTTACCTTATTTTTTTAAGAAAACTACAAATAATTTTACGTAAATACTAAATCTTCAAGTTTACTTTTTTGAGAAGAAAAAAGAATATTCATTAAGACGAATGCTTTTTAAATTTTAACTCTATAGGCCATAGTTCAAACCGAAATTTTGATAAATAATGTTTAAATAAAAGTTATTGCGATTTATTGTGGCACGACTGATAAAATTTTAATCAAAAATATTAAACGAAAGTGTTCAAATCTACTATCTTTTTCAAAAATTAGATAAATATTAATGTTTTTGTTAGATTTTTTTTCTCACTTTTCACACTGTTGGTTAAAATGCACGTTATGTTTTGTTTACAGGTATATTTTAGTTAAGATTCTATTATAGCCCAAATTAGCAACCCCGTGGTTCACTTTACAGTACCGGTTGGTTAAATTTAAACAAAGCTCCGATCTCACATTTTGTTGATTTTTGTGGAGTTTATGATAATTATGTTGATTAATATGGATCGTGGCTTCTGGGTATAAGCCGCGTCGGTTTGGTCGTGTTATCGGCCAACGTTTCGTCACACATTGCAGTGGACATCTTCAGGGCTCTTCTAAAAGAAGCCAAGATCCATATCAAGACCACCGCGGAAGCCTCAAGACTTGTATGTTGATTAATACTTAATAAAAACAAAGTCTATAAACTGCTGTTTCATTTCATAAAAAAATAATTTGTCTAAACCAAACACTAGTATACTAAATATCTTTTTTTTTTAAATGGTCCATATTAATCGACTTTCCCATATATTAACTATCTGAAATCTCATAAATTATATTTTAATATTTTAAAAATAAAAATTTCTTATAACCACATTACTTTCAACAAAAAAACTCAATAATTTGAAAGTATATCGAGTTCGTATTCAAACATCCGATCCTGTTTTGTTTTACTTTACTTCAAAACAGTTCCACTAGTTTGGTAAACTCTGTACACAAACTGTACTCGACGTCCTGCTAATACAAATCCAAGCTAGGGAGGGGTTCCTGACCAGTTTGCCAATGACGCCATATCACGAAACCCAGAGGCGTAGACAAATGTTTACCGAGGGCTATTTAATGCGTTCTCTAAGTGCAAGGGAATGTACAGACTCGTCAGTGAATTGACACAGAAAATAATACAGTAAATATAAACATTGCGTGTTTGAGATATTGAACTCGGAGTCTGATAAGCTTTTACTACTTAAGTCCTTAAGTAATCAATTTTATCCACCGGAGAAATTTTTCATGAAGGCGTTTATTTATTGCATTGCAAAATATAATAATAATTAATAATGAAACTATTGAAAATGTATAGGCCAGAAAAGATTTTTTACGTTCATATTATAAAAAGCAAATTAAGTTATTAAAAATTAAGGCTGCACGTCGGGATGATATTTTTCTCGGTAACATGTGTAAGATGAGATCGATACGAAACTAGTTTAATTTTTACAAGACGAGACTTACCTGACTATCATCTCATCTGGGAAATTTATAAATCGTTTCTATTCATAAGAAAATTTTTGAAATTTTACGACTAAATCGATTCTTCAAGTAAATTAATTGTTTATCATAAAATATTTTATTTATTGGTAATAAGTTAACTTATATTAGAATGTAATACGTTAGTTTTTTAATAAAATGTATTTTATTATCATTTAATGTTTTTTTCTGTAATAAATATTTTATTTATTTGTTCAATAATTTCTAAATAAAAATTTTATGTGTGGATTCCCTAATAAAAGCGATAATAATAAAATCGCAATTCAATATTCACCAAAAAACTAATGATAATAACAAACTATCAACTATAAAGATGCCTTATTGGGTAAAATATTTCTGTGTTTGAAAAAAAATAAAAACAAACATTTTAACTTAAAGGCCTAAAAAACATACCTCTAATAACTCATGAACGACTTACAAAATCCCAAAACTTTAAATTAGTATTTATCAACCCAATCTATGATACGGGCAGATAAAATATCTATACATTTTATTATAATAATATATTTATTATTTATATTATATTTTGCTTTAGGTTGTTATTGCATATACTTATACAATATACCTACAATATACAACCCTCTTTATTTACAACGAGTAAGTCATTCGCACTTGTTTTACAAACAAATAAATAATTTAATCTTCATGTAAACGAGTTGTAAATCTCAAAATGTCAGATAAACTAACATGTTAATTAACATATGTATGGATATATTATACTTGCACCTATGTATATTTATGAATTCGTTTAATAACAGTATTTTCGCGTTTATTCATTTCCACGACTTTTGCACGGTAGTTGGTACAAAAAAATGATAACGTCATTTATGTAAACTCCATACACTGTGTATATTTTTGTAAACGAGATACCAGGTACAATTTAACCGCAAGTTTATTTTTTCAATTACAATAAACGATGATAAGCTTTTTAAATTAGTTTTACACGTATTTACATTATGTGTATATTTTGAATAACTAAAATTGAAATCAGTTGATAAAGCGTACAAATTCAATTTAAAATTGGGAAACGACATACTAATACATATATACAGATTGTGATAATATAATTTATCCATTGGGTTCATAACCACTTGTTTTCGCTTACCCATATTACAAAAAAAATATTCAGTTGTTCTACAAGCTGATTTAATTAAAATAAAGATATACTTCATTAAATACGTATGTCTCATTTAATATCTAACAGCCAGTACCTAATTATTTAAATGTAGGACTTCACCCCAAAACTAGATCAACTTTTTAAGTTCTAAGCTTCTACCAACTTATTTCAATACAATGGCAAACCATATTTATGGTTATTTGATATGCAAAAAAATAATAGGAAAATAAGAATTATTCGACTAATTGTAAGTTTTAAAATACGTTTTAACTATATTAACCTCACTTTGCCCTCTCAAAATTTACTTTATTAATAAGTTAAACAAATACATAGGTAGTAAGTTGACCCGGCGGTGAATTGGCTCGCGGTGAAATAGCTTTTAAGTTGTAGTGAATGTTATCTACCCTGATAGCCCCAGGGCAATATTCTTTCTATTTCTATTCCACGTCTATGTAGTAAGGATGGTGACGATAATCAAATTAATATCGAATTAAAAATAGAAATAATAATAGTTTTATAAAAATTGTTTATTTTACTTATTTTTGAAATCTTTATGGCTTCTGGATGTAAACTGTGTATTCTTGTTTGTGTCGTATAATAAGCATCTTCTTCTTTATTTGATATCCTATATGTAGGGTCAACTGGGGTAAAAGTAAAACAAAATACAAATCTTTCATGTTTTTTGACAGTTAACGATACACTGTTAGAAATTTCCATTGTAATTTTACACAACATGTTGTGGAAGCTAATATGCATAACATTTAGTCAAAATTCAATTCGAGTATTGTAATTTTACAAAACTTTTATCTTTGCATTTGTTTTAGAATATTACAAAGTAATATAGTAATATTACCAAACATTTTTTGCATTAGTTTACTAATTTTACATTACAAGTACTGTGATTTTACAATACAATTCATATTTAATAAGTTCTGTAATATAAGAAAAAAGTATTGTAATTTTACAAAACATATGAGGTTCCATTAGTTTAATAATTTTGTAAAACGGTTTTGTAATTTCACAATTAATTTCAGATCAGTTTAGTTTGTAAATTTACAATACTTTTTTCTTATATTAAAGAACTTATTAAATATGAATTGTATTGTAAAATCACAATACTTGTAATGTAAAATTAGTAAACTAATGCAAAAAATGTTTGGTAATATTACTATAATTACTTTGTAATATTCTAAACCCGATTTGTTATGTATATTATCTTCCACAACATGTTTTCTAAAATTACAATGGAAATTTCAAACCAGTATGATTCAATAACTGTAAAAAAATATAGATAAATCAGTAAAATTCAAAATTTAAAGAACAAAAACGGTCGTTTATTTTGTATAGTATATTATACATATATTTTATATATTATACATATATTAACATTTGCAATGTTTTGAAGGATGCATGTGCATGTGCAATATGACATGTAGGTCATATTATCAGAGTACATGATACAAAAACACGAAAGAGATGTAAACACTGTAAAAATCAAATAATTTTTATGACCAAAAAATGTAATATACACCTGCATCCTGAATATTTTGAAAATTTACACACTAAATAAATAATAAATGCAATATAAATAAATTATTAATTATAATTAAATCATAAGTCTTGGTGTTTACATTAGTTTTTACATTTTTAGTTTCATTTATTTATACTATCAATATAGTCAACACAACATTAAAAACTTTTAGCCGTACCTTTCAAATCCTGGTTACCAATTTGTTTTTGTTTTCCAAATCATTTACCATGTATTCTTCAATCACATGAACAAGACATTTTTTTTCATCGTACCCAAGAAATTTTCCACACTGCAAAACTTTCTGTAGTTTTGTATTACACTTTGGAAAAATCCTGTCTAAATTCTTTATATGGCGTGTTGGCGTACTTAATTGGCTAGATTGGTTAGTTGATGTACTTGGTTGAACAGCAAACGTACTTAGTTGGCTAGGCTGGTTAGTTAATTTACTTGGTTGAACAGCTAAAACACTTTCTGCAATCAATACAATTAACAATTCTATATAAATAATTAAATACAATTTTTTTGTGATAATGTGAAAATAGTCGAGTATCAGTTAGTAAATTAAATTTTAGATTAAACAGTAGTAATAACGAAATCAAAGATTATTTGTATAACAATTTTGTCACAACTTTTAAATATTGATTGCCAATGGTTACCCGAAATTTGTAGAATAATGATGAAAACTTTTACCTGTTAATCCAGTACTAGTACTTTGTGTAGAAACATGACTGGTCCATGGAATTCCATCTGGGACCATTGTTAACAACAAATGATCTTTACTCTTTTCAGCTAAATCTGTTAATATATCGTCATCATCAATTTCACAGTAATCCTCTGTAAATATCTGTTAAAAAAATCTATTATTAAAAAAAAGTAGACAACGCAATAATTATGAATAGAAAAAAATCTAAATACCTTGTAATTTTCTTCTATCAATACTAGTTTTAATTTTGCAGCACGAAGCAGCTCATCCATTTTGTCATGTCGACAGACTTTAAAAATTACCATGCTGTTATTAATCAGTTTTTAATAAATATAATTAATATATTTACTTTAAAGAATTTAGTAATCAATTAAACTATATGATTAAACAATGCGATATGCATATGACTGATTGTGAGAAGAAAGATTTAACCTTATCATCAACTTACCTCTATTAACAACACTTCCTTTCTATACTTTTTATTTTTAATTAACACAAGTTTTTTTATTACTAGATGTTGCGTTAAGCCGGTCAGACCACGGCCAAACTAAAGTTAAACTGAGTCGAATGGATATTTACTGAAAATGTATAACAAAATAGGACTTGTGTAGTTCACGAACGACCTATTTCAAAAGAGCGGCTCCCACTCGTTTCTAAAAATGAGATTGTACGATTTTTATGTTTAATAAGTTACGTTTACAATACATTACATTTATTTTACTAAAGGTATATTATATTGATTTCTTTTTTGGTATTGTATATAAATAATAGTATTGTAATTAGTATTGTATATAAAAGTATCGGGAACTATTGAACTAAAAGAGTCGGAGCCGCTCTTTTGAAGAGGTGAACTATGCACAAGTCTACACTTTATGAGCGATGCAGGCGGTGAGGGGAATGTGCCGTTTTGTTATAAACGTTACACGGCGCACTGTTAATTATTAGCACATTTTATATTTGAAAACGTGGTTCCTAATCCTTATGAAAATTTACAGATATCTTTATGAATTAATGAAGAATATTTTTCATTAAATTCTCTCTGTCACTTCACTTTAAAAAATCCCATTATATTTCAAAATTATGAAATTTCCATAAGAATGCATGTTAATTTGTTCATTTAATATCTCAAATTATTCTCCTAATGATCTTGAAATTTAGCCAAGATTTTTTAAGTATAAATGTTTATTTGTTTATAAAGTTTCATCAAATAATAAAATCATCAGATAATAAAAAGCTTTTTAAATTTTTAATGAGTTTATTGTAATATAAATTACAATATTTTGTTTGTGATTTTACATAAAATTATAGCGAATCAAATCACAAACAATGTTTGTGATTTGATTGTAAATTGACGAATGGTTCTGTAAAATCACAATGTGTTTAAGGTTTATACATAAAGATTGTAAAATTACAACTCATCTTAGTAGGTTTACTCACATGTCTTGGAAAATTACTCAAATTGTATTATAATTTCGTATTACCATACACTGATTTGTAATTTTACTCATTTTTGTTTTGTAATATAATTGTAATTTTACAAAACTTTTTAACAGTGTACAAATGTATACTTAAATTTTTTCTACTAGATGCGCTTATGAATAACTGTTTTAAATACTTACGTCATTTGAACTGTACGATACAACACGGACTTTAAAAATGAAAAAAGTGTGTTTCATTTTTAACCTCTAATTTGGGAAAAAGTGAAACAGGACTCTAATGGAAAATTTTTATAAAATATAAAATTAAAAGAAAGGCTACAAAGGCAACTTTGATTTATCTTCTTTGTGGCCTATCAATGTTAAATTGTAACTTTAATTAATATCTGAGCTATACAGAAAGTTATGTGTAAAGAAGTAAAATTTAATTCACACGTTTTGACATCGACTAACAGGGAAATCTGTAGGGGTAACACATCACTTATTAGGCGATTCATATTTTCAGGTCACTTTAACAAACCTTTAATGATGTCAGTTTTTATAATTCTCCTATAAATAAATTAGTTTTTTAGTTGCAAGCTTGTTTCACTTTTACTCCATTTTTTGGTGTTTCATATTTACCCCGCTCGACCCTACAACAAAATGTTAGAAATGGTGGCCATGAAGACGTATCCTTTACACATATAGTCAGATTGTGTATGTTTGCACATTTATTATTGTTTATTTTTGTGTTTCGCCGAAATATACCAAGAAGCAGAAAGGGGTTACCATTTAATTCTCATAATAACAGTATAAACGGACCGCTGAAAGTATTATTATTCAGTAACATAATCTACTCGTATTCTTCCACAGATGAAATCAGCAAGTCTTTATGGATTACACTTCGTTTATTCACAATAGGACTACCATAAATCAGTTAAAGTAAACCAGAGTGAGAATCGAAAGATGAAGAAAATAAAGATGGAATGAGGATGTCACAAATCTTTCTCTACTTTCCGCTTGAATTTTCTTTTGTCCTCTATATATTTTAAAACTTCTAGGATTATCCTTCAAAAACATACTTTATTACTATTCATATATACGTATATGTATACGGAAGTTACTGTCTTGCCGGATATGTGCTTTGTAAAGCGTATCCTTTGTATGGAAAAAATTGAGTGAGCGTAAAAACTGTCACCGTAGTGAAAATGCTAAATAGTGAATTGAAAATGAAATTCGTGTTTTATGCTTGCAAATTTAAAATATTGGAACTATGTGTATGTTTTATGTTTCAGCGCCGCCGATTTAGCGCAAAGTTAATTCAGTCCTTTACTTTCTTATCTTCTGCTTAAAATAATTATTTTAATACAAGTATATATTACAAGTACATAATTATAAAATAAATTAAGTAAATCAAGTACATTAGCGAGAAAAATGTATTTTACTTACCTACCACTCAGAAGTCAGAAATCATATCTATCTCTAGTTGTTACTAATATGACTTGAAAATCAATAGATTCTATTAACTTTATATAGAATTTACTTTCATGTTATGAGAGGAAAGTATCACATAACTCGCTAAAAAGAAAAACTTTCATAAATTGATCTTCAGTAAGGCGCCGCACAGTGGGTCTAAATCGTACTTTTTTGCGCGAAATTTCGCTTCAAGCCAATTTTCAACCAATTTTAATAAAGTCAGTGGCATTTGAAAGGTAAATAGTTGTAGTTTCTGAAAATTACCCCAAGAATAGTCAATTCACCCTCTTAATTATTGTTTCATCCCCTTAAATCTGAAAATTCGATTAAACGATAAATTCATAAATTAATAAATCGAATAAGATAATATATTCTGCACAAATATAAATATCTATTTGTTAGTACTATTATATAGTATGTGTAAACATGTGTGAACATATTTTAATATATACAGGGTGAGTCATAAGTTCGTATTTCTTCGATATCTCCTCTGTTAATAATTAGAGAAAAATTTTAATTTTGAATGATATTATAAGTAATAATACACATCTAAACTTATATTAAAATATATAGTGTGACCCCGAAAAAGGTGTATCATTACAGGGTGAGTTGATAGTGCGTGTATCTTCGATATCTCCTCTCTTTTACAAGATACAGAAAAAATTCAAATATTAGATAATACTAAAAGTATAAATGTACATTATAAGAATGTATTGAAATATACAGTGTGGCCCCGAAATAAGTTGTATCACAAATATAATGTATTTTTAAATGGGATGACCCATTTATTTCTACCTTATGTAACTCTTGTTTAGAAGATCTATACAGTGGTACAATATTTTTTAAAAACATTGAGGGGAAGGGGTATGATATAATTTTTTTTAATTGGCGTTTTCAAACATTGTTTTGAAAAATCATTTTCGTTTTGGTGTGGCATTAGTTTAACCTAGACACCACTAGTAATCCATTAGAAATTTGTTTTATACAAGGTGCTCCTGAAAAAACTACAATTATTCAAAAATTATATGTTACAAAACTATTTTTTAATGGAACAAAATATTTTTTTGTCATTAAGTATGTAATATTCGGTACACTACAACTTTTCACGGCAGGTAAATCCTGCACCTAAAATAAATAAATATACTAAAAACGCTTATTACTTACATTACATGAAACATTTATGAAAAAAAAACTATTAAATTTTATGCTTAAAAATAAACACTTCGTGTCTTAAAAAAATTTTCTCTAAACTTGCAGGATTTAGACTAAATTTTTGAAAAAACTTTAAAAATCTCTATTGAATTAAAAAGTTATAAAAGGTTCTTTAAAAATATCAAACAAAAATTGTTTTGTTTAGTTTAAACAACAATTGTACAATATGAAATATGTTTATCTTAAAATTGACCTCCAAATGCCCTTGAAGCCCTTCATTAGACATAAATAAATAATTTTTGAATATTTCCAATTTTTTTCAGGGACACCTTGTATAAAACAATTAAATTTCAAATGGATTACAAGCGGTGTTGAGGTTAAGCTAATGCCACACCAAAACACTAGAATATATCTCCAAAATTAAGCCCTAAATGATTTATTAAAACAATGTTTGAAAACGCCAATTAAAAAAAATTATATCATACCCCTTCCCCTCAATGTTTTTAAAAAATATTGTACCACTGTATAGATCTTCTAAACAAGAGTTACATAAGGTAGAAATAAATGGGTCATCCCATTTAAAAATACATTATATTTGTGATACAACTTATTTCGGGGCCACACTGTATATTTCAATACATTCTTATAATGTACATTTATACTTTTAGTATTATCTAATATTTGAATTTTTTCTGTATCTTGTAAAAGAGAGGAGATATCGAAGATACACGCACTATCAACTCACCCTGTAATGATACACCTTTTTCGGGGTCACACTATATATTTTAATATAAGTTTAGATGTGTATTATTACTTATAATATCATTCAAAATTAAAATTTTTCTCTAATTATTAACAGAGGAGATATCGAAGAAATACGAACTTATGACTCACCCTGTATATATTAAAATATGTTCACACATGTTTACACATACTATATAATAGTACTAACAAATAGATATTTATATTTGTGCAGAATATATTATCTTATTCGATTTATTAATTTATGAATTTATCGTTTAATCGAATTTTCAGATTTAAGGGGATGAAACAATAATTAAGAGGGTGAATTGACTATTCTTGGGGTAATTTTCAGAAACTACAACTATTTACCTTTCAAATGCCACTGACTTTATTAAAATTGGTTGAAAATTGGCTTGAAGCGAAATTTCGCGCAAAAAAGTACGATTTAGACCCACTGTGCGCCGTGTAGTCATAAACTTAAAGATATCAAATGTTGATATTTTATTACCGTTTCCACAGCTCTTTCAAATGTGTTCGAACAAAATATTTATTTTTAATTCAATCATTGTATTTTTGGATAACGTACTATCAACTGAGAAATCGTTTTTTTATTTATTAAAACATTTCGAGGCAATATTTTAATCAAAATTTTTACATTTAACATTGACGTGTGAACAATAACAAACTATGTTTAAATTGTTCAAAACAAAATAAGTTTAAATACCACTACTTTATTTTAAAAGTGATAATAACATTTTTTATATATTATTATTTTAGTTAAATTAAATTAGTGATCAAATAAAAATATTTTTCTTATTTATAGTAATTATTATTAACAATGAATTTTACACCAGTGGTTCGTAAACTTTATTTATTACAATAATGTTTATTATCTAAAATCAATGGAAATAGTTACATTTTATTTCATTAAAGTGCACTAGACTTGTGTAGTTCACGAACGGACTAGTTCAAAAGAGCTTTCCCACAAGAGAACTAGAGAAACTAGTTCGTATGCGCTCCGCTCTTTTAGTTCAATAGTTCCCGATACACTTTAAATACATTGTTCTAAAAATGAGATTGTACGATTTTTATGTTCAATAATTTACGTTTTCAATACTTTATTACCAATTTTGAATTTGTTTTACTTTACTTTTATATTACATCGGATTTTTTTTAGTTCACATGAATGCAATACGTCTGTCAAAAGCACGTGATTTTTATATTATTTTATGACAATCAACAAAAAGGAATGTCACAGATTTTAATGAAATTAAAATATATTGCTTAAATTACTATACAATAAATAATGTATCATTGAAAATGAAAAAAAGAAGATTATTGCAAATATATACATTTAAAAATATCGATCTTGTCTATAAATTAATAACGAATTCAAAATTGCATCAGTTTGCATAGTAGTACAAAATAATTAACTAAACAATTTAATTATACATTAAAAATCCAACAATCCAATATATCTAAATCAATAAATTGTCATCGTATAGTCCGAAAAAAAATTCTATGAACTAAAAGAACTAGAAGAACGAACTAGTTCATTAAAGACTAGTGAACTATAGGGAGCGCTCTCTGTCATGAACTAAAATACCCAACTCTACAGTGCACGCTAGACTACAAATCGCATATTAAATTAAGCTACTGTGAAATAAATAAATATTAACTTATACTTAAAATGTGTAAATTTCTAACTCAATAATTCAAATGTTTTAAAATATGTAAATATGTTCATTTATATACAAATGTTTATATGGGCCATTTGTGGCGATTTAACTGTTCTGTTTTTAGTATGTGTTGTTATTATTATTTGGTAAGACCACAACAAGCCAAACGTATCTATTTTAATCAAAAACAGTACTACAAAACTTCAACATGAGTTTCATGAAAACATGTCAGTATTTCTTTAAATAATATCCCTGTTTATTTGTATACATGCACACTGCATTAGGGTTGATCAAAATAATATAAATTAAATAAATATATATGCATTATAATTTGCGATTTATTTCTCTTATTATTACAATATTACATTGACATAGTATTACCCGGAAAAATTTTTAGATCTGAAGTGATCAAATCAGATCTTAATAGATCTGCATTTTAAGACAACATCATATTTTTTCACTGGTTTTTGATCTGTGGAGACCTGCAAAGATCTACAACGATCTACAAAGATCTGTAAAGATCATTGTAGATCGTGATAGAGATTGAAACGTTGAAATTTCATGAATTTTCAACGTTACAACGATCTTCGGAGATCTTTGTATATCATTGTCTATCCCCACAGATCAAAAACCAGTGAACAAATATGATTGTGTCTCAAAATGCAGATCTGACTTGATCACTTCAGTTCTAAAGTTTTTCCAAGTTATACAAGTCTATATGAATTAATACTCTTTGAGTTCTAAACAAAGGTTCTGAAACCAGTCTTGGACACTTTAAGAGCAGGGTATACTGTTTTTTAGGATTGATGAGCTTATTTTTTGTAATTCTCATATACTCATGTTACTAATAAAACAAGTACCTCTTTATTAAATCAATTTAATTACCAATGTTCACAAATATAGTTTTTTTTAATTATAGTCTTTTATTTTGTTTATGTTTTTTTCTCCAGTAATGAATAAAGTAAAATCAGTAATGGGCACCCAGTAATGGACACTTGCTAATGATTATAAAATGATAAGTACTACAACACAAAATTTATAAAATAATTAATCTTAAAATTTGAAACATTGTAAAGCAAATGATGATATAATAATTAATAAATAGATTACACTAATAATTAGTTTAAATGTCCACCATTTTGACACCCATTTGGCGATTGTCATCAAATTAAGCTGTTTTACAGTTAAGTGTCTATAGATTATAATTAGAGATTGGAAAAATAGTTATTATTTTCAATGAAATAGTTACTGAATTTTTTTTTTCGGAAAATAGTTGGTTAATAGTTTTTTTTTACAATTTAATAATAATTAGTGGAAGCAGTAAAAAGTGTCGCAAATAATTTAAAAATAGTTGAAAAGGTAGTTGCAAATAGTTTGTTTCAAATTGTGTTCAATAAAACCAGTTTTCTGAAAACGGTGGAGATATGTAATAAAAACTATTTTCCCAATCTCTAGTTATGATTCAGTAATGATTCAGACCGAATGGTGCCAGTACCTACCTTATGTATTTATGTAATAGAGAGGTAGGAATTTTTCTATTTACTATATACTGAAAACTGAACACCCCTCATGTATATTTATATTAAGTTTGTATTGAATGTATAAAGCGTATAAAGTTATACGAGTATGTGTTTATATTTACATGCGGTATGTTTGCTCTTGTTGCAGTTTTGTACAGACCAAGCGACATCGGACAAACATCTGTTCCCAACTTTTGCCAGAACTCGCCCTCCAGAAACACAAATCTCTAAATCTGTTGCGTCCGTTCTGCTCCACTTTGATTGGACTCACGTAAGTTTTGTTTATTTCTATTGTAAATTTATTGTCTGAATGTGAAAGTTAAAAATACATTGGTGCTTAATCGTAGATAAATACATATTAACCCTACAGTCTCACGGACTATCATTTTAATATTTGTTTTTTGTATTATTTTACTACTTGTGAAAAATATGCTATTATTCTAATTCTATGATAAAAAATAATACAAAAAGTTAAAATAAATATACCTCCAAAAATTCATCCTTATCAACAAATATCCATTTTAAGTATCGCTTTTTAGTTATGTTAGTAAAATACGTGTAACAGTAATAGAACTGGGTATAGATCTAAGAGGACACGTATTAGGAGGTATATTTACATAAACTTTTTTCTTACGTTTAATTATAGAACAGGAATATAAATTTATTTTGTGTAATTTGAAGCATCCATAGTAAAATTCTACATGCTTTCTTTTTCTTTGACATTTCTCCTAAACCTATGACAAATGGACAAAGTATATTTCTGTGTATTGGGAAAAAATTAAAGAACAAAAAATACTCGATAAAAAGCGGCGGGCTCACTGACCCCATACACCCCTAGTCTAAATTATAAATTATTATTGTTTGAAACTGGGAATCGATAACACTTATTAATAATAAACCAGTTTCAAATTTCATAACTGTATCACAATTGGTTCTCTAGATATTAAATATACACTAATTTTAGGGAAAATATTTGGAATACTGTAGCTCCCTCACGAAGAATTTCCGGATACATGTTTGTGTGAAGTTTTTTGCTTAAAATAACATCCTCGATCTACTGTAATTTTTTTACACTAGTTTTAAATCATCCTGTATAACGAAGTGTCATTTTTTATTTTATTATTTTTTATTTATTTAATCTTGATATAAACAGTTACCGTAAAGTGCGCCAACTTTGTGCCAGTGACCCAACTATGTGCCACTGCTGATTTCGGACAGAAAGGACTCTCTAGGGGAATAGGTTGTTGAGATAAAGCTTCCAAAAAAATACGTAGGACAGTTCTGACATGCGAGATGTGAACTTCCACATTCCCAACCTTATCACTCTTATCTTGTGAATACGAAAAATATTTTGGTGATAGTGTTGTTCCTCTGGAATACATATTTCGGATTTTTTTTGATTCATTGTAAGTTTATGATTCTATTCCTATACTATTAAAGGTGAAATAGCCGAATCGGCAATTTCTCAAGTTGTTGTATTTACTTGTAGTACTAAGATTTTCAAAAAATGAAAGAAACGTGTGACAACTTTGTGCCATTTGTTCTCATCACTGAATCCGTATTATTTCAATAGTTTTCGTGGTTTTCGTTGTTTTTCTCGGACTAAGGTACTGGCACCAGTCTTGTACACATTAAGAGCAAAGTATACTTTTTTTTTGGGGGGGGGGGGGATTGATGGGCTTCTTTTTTGTAATTCTCCGCAAATAAAAGAATCGTAAAACAATGTAAATTAGATGCTATGAATATATAATAATTAATAAATATATTACATTAATAATTAGGACAGGGCCGTTGTATGTTTCTATAAATAAATATAATCTTTTTTTTAAATAAAAATTGTATGATAATGAATAGGTACTCGTACATATGTTAAACAACGACAGTTTTGATATTGATGTTAACTAATTAAACTAAAATTTAATCTTAAATAATTAGGTCAGGCACGTATTAGGGAGAATTTATAGTTAATATTTTCGAGTAAAAATTGTATGAAAATGAATATGATTTTTATTCATTATACAAAATTGTAAATATCTCGGTTTCTATGCAAGATAAGGAGTTGTTTTCCCCAAAAAAACCCCCTCACCGTAGTATTTTTTCCGCCGGATCGAATGATTCTTATCACAACTCTTTATATGTAACAAGGGAAGAAATATTAAATTATAATATTTTTATTATTTTTATTCATTATACAAAATCGTAAATATCTCGGTTCCTATGCGAGATAGGGGGTTGTTTCCCCCCCTAAAACCCCCTTCTCCTGTAGTATTTTTTCCGCCGGATCGAATGATATAAATCACAACCCTTTATATGTAACGGGGGATGAAATATTAAATTTTGATATATTTTTTACTTTTTATTATACGAAATCGTAAATACTCGTATCTATCATTAATTTTTCTTTTCTTTCTTTATATATTTTTGATAATATCATTTCAAAATTTTCGTTAATACGGGCCTGTCCAAATTACTATATATTATAATTTGGTTTATTTATATCATTAAACAACTTTCTTGAATTATTCATAAATTAGATACGTTGTAAGACAGTTATTACAGTTCTGTATACAGATTAATTTTTTTTTAATAACAGGATTATATTCCTAAGATGTGTAGTTATGCTGGGTAAAATGCCCATCCAATTATCTCAATAAATAAGGAAGATATGCTTAAAAAACCTCAAAAAGTGGCACAAAGTTGGCGCACTTTACGGTACGTGTAAGTTAATTGAAAACTATTTTTCTCCTACTACGTACTGAATTTCAGAAACTTCCTTTTTTGTGGGTGCTTAGTCATAAAAAGTAGAGATCCATAAAATTTCACGATTCTAGATTCAGGGATAGTCAATACTTCACTTATTTCATTTTCATCTACCCAAATAAACTTATTTAATAAATTTTTAATTAAAATTGACATTCCTTTGCCTAGGTAGTATTTCTCTACTTGAACGCTTCCGAAGAGGTTTATGGAAAAATTGCACAAACAATTCTGGAAACGTTCGAACTTGCCAACATCCATGTGGAGGCAATCCGAACGTGGGAGAGTGTCTATGTCTACGGGCATGGATACGAATATGAAGTCTTCAATCCTTTCCCGGAAATTGTGGAAGAAACTTTCAAAGATACTCGAAGTAAGTATTTTTGAAAAAAAAATTACTTCAAATGTATTGTATATATATGTATGTGTATACAAATTCATCACATTTTTCATACGTTTTATTAAAATAGAAAATATTTACATGTACCTACTGGTAAATATACGAGCTTTAAAACTGAACAAGTCGTTTTTTCCATATATAAAATCAAGGTGCCAGTCGGATATTTTTTAAATCGCAAAAAGGAAAAAATATTTTTTGAAATCAAATTTTTTTCTATCATCTTTAGGCCTTTTTGCATAAAAAAGGTCCTTACATTCATAACTGTAACTCTACTCCTTTATTTGTTATAATTTTTTTAAATTTCAAGAAACCTTGAATTTTGGTAGTTTCAATCATGAAAAACAATTAAGTGCGTTTCTCTACTTTGCGCTTTCATATTTCCCTCTCACTTACACTCCTACGTCCAAGTAAAAACATTTATTTACAAAATTGAAGATAATTAAATTCTCTATCAAAAAGGTTATATACATATTTTTAATCAGATTCGTATTTAAACGAGTAATGAATGTTTAAATTTTTTTAAATTATTGATCAAGTGTTTCAATGAAAAGACAACATTAATAATTTAAATTAGACATTAATGATTTTGTAACATTCAATCAGATAATCGTTATTTTCTCACTAAAATTAACGAAATGTGGATTATTCTAATTTAATTATTTTTTCAATTGTTTTTTTCGCTCCACCCTAGTGTGCATAGTACATAAATATGTTAGGTACATTGTATTATGACATTTCTAAATTTTAATACAGTAAGTGTTCTAAGGTTTCATAATAAAAAATAATGAGATCATAAGATAAATGGAGACACATATGCTATTACATGTTAAAGTAAGGTATCGGTTTTTTAAATAACGTACATCTTTGTTATCCTAAAATTGTAATACCTAAATTGAAACTGAGATAGAGTTTCTTCGATTCTTGTAACAATCTTGTAGTATTTTAATCGAACGTTGATTGATATATGGTTAAATAAAAATACCAACCTATAAGAGACAGTAAGCTATTAAACTGAAGTTTACGTTTTTTTTTTTTTTATAAATTCAGAATAACATGTTCAATTCGTTTTAAATAGAGACTTAAATCGGATTTCGTTTTTATTTAATTTGTTCTTTTTTACCGCAATCAATTTATCATGAAACTTATCCTTAAATCCTTGGCTTAACGAGAATATAAGATAATCTTATCAATATCAGTAGTATCTTCTTGTATCGATGGAAAAAAGTTCTCTTTATTTTGAACACATGTTACAAAATGTTATTTGAATGTAGTTTTTATTTATCATACATTACAAAAAAAAGTATAATAATAAACATAATATTTGTAGGCCTTCCTATATTATAGACAAATAGCTGTGCTCGCAGCTTCACTCGGATTTATTGTTTAGGATTTTTGAAAAATATAATTGAATCAAGTACCTAAATTACCTTAAAAAAAACGAATCAGAACAAAAATTACAAATAATTTTTGTTCTGATTCGTTTTTAAAAGTTAATACTTAATTGGAAACAAAATAAACTGCCCCGTGACACTTTATCTTAGTTCGCACGAATAATATGTTACTACATATATGTATATTTCAAGTTATTTCCTAAACCTAAAGACCAAATTGGTTGCTGTAAAAGGCAAATTATATTAACTAATCAACACCTAAATTACTTAACAAAAACGAATCAGAACAAAAAGTACTACAAATAATGTTTGTTCTAGCTGAGATGCTCAGTTCGCGCGTTATTAATAATATTTTACCGTAGTGTATAACTTATTTGAAGTTATTTTCTAAACTAAAAGACCAAATTGGACGCTGTAAAGGGCAAATTATATCTACATTAAGTTCTTATGACGATGAAATCGTTTATTTCGATAAAGATTAATGTTTTGCAGGTCATAAGTCCACATAAACAAAACCCAAACATTTTAAATTTTCTTTGCACTGTTAAAAATTTTTGTAAATTTACTACATTTTTACTAAGCAGTTGCTTTGTAAAATTACAAACTCTCGTATTGTATTGGAATTTTCAAACGCATTCGTAGTAATATTGCAATTTGTAATAACAAGAGTACTAAGCAGGTTGCAATTTTACAAATTTTTTGTATTCGTCAGAAACTTGTTGTAATTTTACCATTCAAAGTTGTAGAATTAAATCTAAAGTTTTGTAAAATTTCCATACATATTCGGAATTTAATTTTACCACAATTATCTGTAAAATTACTAACCAAAATTTGCAATTACAATCTCAAGAAGTGATTGGAAATTTACAAATCATTATTTATTTTTTCAAATTCTGTTTGCATTTTTACAAAAATTCATTCAAGTCATGAGCGCTATGTATTTTTACAAGTCTTGTTTGTAATTTTAAGTCTAAAACTTTGTAAAATTTCTACACATATTCGGAATTTAATTTTACCACATTTATCTGTAAAATTACTAACCAAAATTTGCAATTACAATCTCAAGAAGTGATTGGAAATTTACAAATTATTATTTATTTTTTCAAATTCTGTTTGCATTTTTACAAAAATTCATTCAAGTCATGAGCGCTATGTATTTTTACAATTCTTATTTGTAATTTCAAGTCTAAAACTTTGTAAAATTTTTACACATATTCGGATTTTGATTTTACCAAGATTAATAGTAAAATTACTAACCGAAACTTGCAGTTACAATTACAGGAAATTTACAAATCATTACTTTTTTTTTGAAAATTCTGTTTGCATTTTTACAAAATTTCTTTCAAGTCATGAGCGCTATGTATTTTTACAATTCTTGTTTGTAATTTCAAGTCTAAAATTTTGTAAAATTTCTATACCTATTTGTAGTCTAATCTTACTACAGTTATCAAAAAAATGACTAACTGAAATACGTAATCCAAATTGCAAAAAGTGATTGAAAAATTGTAAAACTTTAATTATTTTAGATTTGTTTATATTTTTACTAGTGTCTCTTACAATCATATAGTTTTATGTAATCTTCTAATTCTGCTGTGTAGTTTCAAGTATAAAACTTGGTATATTTATTTTGCATTTTTATAAAATTGTGACTTATGCAGATTTAAAATTTAATTTGAATGCAGTTCTAAGTAAAATTAGTAGCAAACATTTATACTTGAATTGCAAGTATGAAGTATAGATTATAAAAAAATATTTTTTTTTTATTAAAATGTTTTAATATACATGTTGTTTCTGAATATGAAATATGTTAGTTTTATAAAAAAAACCTCATAGAATCGATCAAGTGTATAAAAAAAATTGTGAAAGAACCGAATTATTCACTGTGGTAAAAAATAGTGATAAAATTTAATTGTAAGTGTAATAGGGTATGTTCAAATCTGCATATCAACATTTTTTATATTTGAAAGTAAGTAAATCTTTGCTAATTATTATTTATGAATTATATATAAACTGGTCAAAATGCCTAAGACAACCTTTATAAATGCTCCATATGCCGGTGTAAAACAACCTTTAATTTTATTCGAATTTGCAAGTCCCGACCAGCATAGAAAAATCATTGTTGCGTTTCTTTTGACATGCCGACACAAGTATAGAACAGTGATTCTCAAAGTGTGGGTCGCGACTCCTAGGAAGGTCGCAGAAAAATTGATGACATAAACCGAGTTTAGTAAGCAAACAATTCTTTTTTACTTGGTGTGAAAACAGTGTCCACTATTCGCTGAATTAACAATGACAGTTCTCTTGCCATTTGCAACCAACTTATTTATAGGCGAGCGGATTATCGAGTCTAGCTCGCTTAGAAATGACAATAACCGACCAATCGACGTTCTAGTGGCTAAAAATGATTTTATTAAATTCTTTATATTTTTCTGAGAAAAAACATCTATATACATGATATTTTTTTATGCGGTCCTTCAATAGGTACACACATTTTTTTGTTTAATAAATCTAAATCTGCATTAAAAAATCTGAAAAAATTATGTAAGCTTCATTGGATTAAAATGAACATTTTTTGTCTCATAAACTTTTTTTTAAAATCAATTGTTTTGAAGATAAAAAATATTTATACTTTAAAAATAGCGAAAAATTTGTATATTTGTGATTTTTTTTCTCGGAAACTAATTGTTCAATCAAAATAAATCAAAAACAAAAAGAATCAGCCAACTTTGAACTATAACTATATTTTTTTTCATTTTGATCATTACTGTAATTAAATGTAAAAACTTCATTAGAGCCGAACTCACTCTTTGCGCCGTAAATCGATACCTTGGCTGGCTACAACATTCATTTAATAATAATTGAAATATTTAAATACTGGGATGAATGCATCAATAAAAACACTTTAGAATATTTTTATTGCACATTTATTTGTCACGATTATTTTCTTTATTATAATATTATACTTATCAGAACATCTACAAAAAATATTTCTGTTCTTGTTGCGGAAAATTTCCTTGTACAGCTAAAACATGCTCTTGTTTGGATTTAGATTTAAAATGTTGTTCAGTTTGTAGATGTTTTGATAAGTGTAACAATAAAGAAAATAATTGTAACAAATAAATGTGCAATAAAAATATTCTAAAGTTTTTTTATTGAAACTTTCATCCCAGTATTTAAATATTTCAATTATTAAACGAAAATTGTAGCCAGCCATGGTATCGATTTACGGCGCAAGGAGTGAGTTCGGCTCTAATGAAGTTTTTACATTTAATTACAGTAATAATCAAAATGAAAAAAAATCTAATTATAGTTTAAAGTTGGCTGATTCTTTTTGTTTATGTTTTATTCTGATTGAACAATTAGTTACCGAGAAAAAAATTCACAAATATACGAATTTTTCGCTATTTTTAAAGTTAAAATATTTTTTATCTTCAAAACTATAGCTTTAAAAAAAAAGTTTATGAGACAAAAAATGTTTATTTTAATCCAATGAAGCTTACATAATTTTTTCAGATTTTTTAATGCAGATTTAAATTTATTAAACAAAAAAATGTGTGTACCTATTGAAGGACCGCATAAAAAAATATCATGTATATAGATGTTTTTTCTCAGAAAAATATAAAGAATTTAATAAAATCATTTTTAGCCACTAGAACGTCGATTGGTTGGTTAGTGTACTCGAAATAGCTGTAATCCGCTCGCCCTATTATACGAAATGGTATTTTCAGTACTGACCAACATCAAAACAAAGCCGCGCTCACTCATCACATTAAATTTAATTTAAAATATTTTTAGTAAACTCAATTAGTTAGTTAAGTTAATGTCGAAAAATATACAAATAATATTTTGTTCAAAGATGTACTCGAGATAAGTTATTAACTTGTTATTAATTATTATTGATATTAAATTTCGCTATTAATCACAATTATGAGTGATTCAATTCAAAAAGTTTGAGAAATACTGGTATAGAACATAGTTTCATGTGAACGCGCTGGCGGAAGGGGTAAATTTTGTTACATTTTATTTTCTCACGATGCTAAGCTACTGCGTATGAGCAATAATACGATTTTTGAACAGTCGTTATTAAAAATTTGTTGTGTAAAGATTGATGCTGCTACAAGTGATTTTTTATAATTCTGTTGTTTAATCCAATAATTGTTTTTAACGTTTATTGAATATATATCTGTTATAATTCAGGTAACTTTTTCACCTACTTACATCTTTAAGCTGTAGCCATTTGTCTAAACAAATGATTTTTATTTTTGGAGTTAAAATTTTAAGGCAAAAGAAATATTTTCTTGTTTCAAATAATTTTTTTCCAAAACTAAGATTTTAATATTTGAAATGTGTAATCAAATTTTGATAAGTGTTTTAAAATTTCACGACAAATAAGTATAACTTCTAACGCGTGTACATAAGTACACATACCCACTTTTTGTTTTGTTTTTTATAGACATGGATCATAAATATCGTCTTATATTATATTATATTATATATACATGGCTTCATTTTGAAGAAGATTCTGATAAGGTATATTGCAAATATATGCCAGGCCTGCTTGACGATCCAAATGTATGCGAAGAACTGCAAGAAATGGTGAAAAATTTAGAACCACCCAAATCTACATAGCCAACATTTCTAGTGGATATTCGCGGAAGTGCTCGTAAGTAATGATATGTTATTTTAAAATAAATTCTTTACCACAATATTAATTTTTTTACATTTTATTAATTTTTTATGAGCAAAAAAAATATTTTGACATATTATTAATCAATTTTTTAGATACTTATAAAGAAGCTGAAAATAAAATCGTTGAGTTAGAAACAAAACCATATGTATACTCGACAGCAAATGAAGAATCTGCAAAAAAAAGCAGATACTGATAAGAAGGCTCTGAAGCGCAAATTTGTTGCAAAGAATAAAGAGCTCATTAACAAACAATTTAGTCAAGCAGCATTGAAATGGACAGACGATCTTGGTATAAAAATTCGTAAGTAGTTTTAATTTTTTTTGGTAAAATTTTTTGTTATAAATATGCAACAAATATATTTTTTTTAATGTTAGATTCATCTAATCCTAAAATTCAACACACAAAAAGAAAAAAATTGAATTCTAAATCGATTTCAATCCCAAGTTGTCACCCATCTGATGACACTGACATTAAGTCAACTTCAACGGAATTTTCCAGTGATGAAGACAACACTAACGGATTAGATCCAAACAATATATTAAATCCAAAAAGGATTGTAAAAAAAAAAAACGCTGAAGAAAAACTCGAGACCAGTGCAAATCAACCAATGACAATAGGTAAAAACATACATCGTTTTTTTTTTCTTTAATGTGTATTGGAAACGTGATTTTTTTTGTTACAGAAGATCTGCATCAATTCATATCGAGCTGTTTTGTAAGCATCGGCAAACGTTTGTCAAATTTAGGAAGTCAATTAACCAATTATTCAACCAGATTACAAAGCCTTGAAAATGTCATTGAAAAACTTCATAATTCAACAAGCATTTTGAGTGACGAAATCAGTAACTCTGAGAGTGAATTTGACATGATTCTTCCACTACAAAATGAAGAAAGTTTTATTAAATTTAATGATAAAATTAAAAATGATGTTGATTTTAAAAAAAAATTGGTAAGTAATCACAAATAAAATTATTATTTTTTTATATAAGCCCTATTTTATATAATTCGTTTATAAGACATGAATAATAATTTTCTTTTTTTAGATTTACAAATTGTTATGCTAAATAAACAAGACAGTAGATATAACCAAGAATATTGGAAAGATACTCCGTGCCTACATTACTCGTGATTTGGCAATTAATTATGTGGCAATCAAAACGTCAGAATAATCTTCAAAAAAAATTTAAAGTTTGTGTTAGCATTAAATTATGTTATTATTTTCATAATATAAATTATTGATAACACTGTTATAATTAATGACATATGTTTAATTGTTAATTAAATAATTAATAAATTAATATTTAATAAATATTTTATATTTAACACTAAAATACGCTGTTGTAGCATTCATTGATTTAACAATTTTTTTCAGTAAAATTACAGTCTGATATTGAAATAAAGCTATGCAAGTTATATCCCGATGCATAGTAATATTGCAACGAGCGGTTTGTATTTTTTTCAAATTGACTTGATGTAAGTTGGGTAGTAAAAATTCAATACTGCAACAAATAGTTTGTAATTTTTCGAAACTAAATTGGTATTAGTTGGGTTGAAAAATTACGATATATGGTTGTAAAATTACTAAATTTATTTAACCTCATTTGTTTAGTAAAATTACGATTATTGTATTGCAATTTTACTAAACAATTTTTTACTAAATGTTAGTAATATTGCAACAAATAGTTTGTAATTTTTCTAAACTAAATTGGTATAAATTGTCTAGTATAATTACAATAAATTTTTGTAAAATTACTAAAATTATTAGAAACATTTGGCTTAGTAAAATTACGAATAATGTACAGTAATATTACTAAACATAAGTCTAGTAAATGATTAGTAATTTTGCGACAGATGATTTGTAATAGTTTAAAATTGAGTTGTGATAAATTGTATAGTAAATTTACAAAACTGTGTTCCATAATTCCGAAAATTGTGGTGCGTAAAAACTTCCTACACATTTTTGTAAAATTACTAAAATTATTAGAAACATTTGGCTTAGTAAAATTACGAATAATGTACAGTAATATTACTAAACATAAGTCTAGTAAATGATTAGTAATTTTGCGACAGATGATTTGTAATAGTTTAAAATTGAGTTGTGATAAATTGTATAGTAAATTTACAAAACTGTGTTCCATAATTCCGAAAATTGTGGTGCGTAAAAACTTCCTACACATTTTTGTAAAATTACTAAAATTATTAGAAACATTTGGCTTAGTAAAATTACGAATAATGTACAGTAATATTACTAAACATAAGTCTAGTAAATGATTAGTAATTTTGCGACAGATGATTTGTAATAGTTTAAAATTGAGTTGTGATAAATTGTATAGTAAATTTACAAAACTGTGTTCCATAATTCCGAAAATTGTGGTGCGTAAAAACTTCCTACACATTTTTGTAAAATTACTAAAAAAATTTTTAACAGTGTGTAACATAAAAGCAGTCATTGTGGCTAAAATATAAAAGTTAGATATATGGTGTCGCGGAGTTTATTTTAGATCTTTTTATTAAACGGAATTCTTTACGACATTATTTGTTCAGTATTTAACGGTTTAGGTAGCGTATTGCAAAAGAGCGCTCTGGCGACAAACTGTTTTCCGACTATCGTCACTGTTTATTCCTATTATGTTACCTAGCGTTACAAAATATATCCTATAACCTGGCCAGAAAACACATCTATGAATTAAAAAATGATGATGAGTGGTTATCCAGTTATAAGCGCACTAACGGACAGACAGACAGACAGAGAGACGTTGAGCTTTATATATGTATATTAAGGATGTCTTCTCTAAAATCTAATCAAAATATACATATGCATTACTTTTATACACCCCATAAAAATTCCGTTTCTTTGAGATTAATTCACTGTAAAAAATGTACCCATAATTATGAATAATAACGAAACGCATTACTTTAGTTTAACAATGTAATGCAATGTGAGAAGAAAAATAAAACGGCATTTTATTATGGGGTGATATATGAAAAACATTTACATTTTACTTAAAGCGTGCGTCTCTGTATGTGAGGCAGTAAAATCCAACATCCCATGATAACCAGTGTTGCATGAAAACACACGAAACTCGACCACCAGATAATGGCGACATGTCATATAAAGCAGGAGCGTCACTTCATATTCTTATGTAGAGGGAAAATATTAAAATAAAAATGTAGGTATTTATTATACACATTGAGACAAACAATAAACTCGAAAACAAAGGACTGTATGGAAAAATGTTTTAAACAAATGTAGTTTAGTTTCTTGAGATAAATAGTTTGTTATTTTTTATTGTTTTGGTGGACGTTTTTAACCCTTGTGTTAATGGATAGGTACCCGTGTGCCTTTTTCAATTTAATTCGATGAGTTAAATATGTAATTATTTTTTTTATTTTACGAGCATCCAGGAATGCCAAAATTAATTTATTGTAATGCTATATCTTGAAAAAAAAATAAAAAAGTATTTGAAAGTAAAATTTAAACGAACGTTGGTTAATGTGTACCTTCATTCTCTCATTTATGTACCTATTAAGATTAAATTTTGTATACGGACGTAGATTGATGACTCAAAAACAGAAATAATGAAATTTAAAAAAAAAACATTTTATGGACTTACAAAAATCACTTACCCTATTAATTAGAAAATTAACCTTTTTTAAATATATTGTTTTTTACCTTCTAAATTGAACGGATATATATAATAATGAAATTTTAATTCTACACTTTCCATAATAAAAACACAACCGTTTGTAATATCAAATATTTTACATTGATGTAAATAATATTTGCTTTCTATTTACATATTTTCATTGATTTTAAAATGATTGTTGTTAAATTAAAAGGCAGGTCACTAATTATAACATGAAATTTGACGACAATAATATTAAATGTATCACGCAAAACTTTTATAGCGTAAATATTATACGTACAAATCATATGAAGGTATCCGGGTACCTATTCATCAAGGAACGTATAAACATTTATTCATTAACACAAGGGTTAAGGTTATTTTAAGATCAAATTTTTATTTTTTATTTCGGAATATTATTATACATGAACAATTTTGTAGATAAAATTTTCTGCAGTTGATTTATTATGTTTTGCGACCTATAGCGTGTTTCGACAAAATGAACTTTATATTTTTATAACAGAAAATTATAACAAATCACTCAAAATACAAACTTTTAATTGGATTACTGAAGAAATTTAAAAAAAATCATTCTATCAACGTAAACATGAAAAAAAAATTTATCGGAAGTAAAACACACTAGCAAGTAAAACCAACTTGGGGTGTGTAATATATTTAATTTAAAAAAACTTGAAAGCCAACATTAAAAGGTAAATTTACGCTCGTAACAAAGACAATTATTTTTAAATAATGTCTCACATAGTCTCGACTTTACATATTTTAAAACTAATGAACCTTAATCTGAAAATAATTAGGAAAGTATATACTTTTAGTTAAAATCCAAATACGAAATTTGAACTTTCGTGCATAGATTATACATGTAACCTTATATGTATATTTTTTTTTAATAAATTACAGCACTAAACAAAGTTGAGATAAAAAATAAAACACCATTTTATGGATTTTCTAAACAACTTTGTAACAGCAAACTTACATAATACTAACATTTTTTTCAACGACGCAATTTCAACAAAATTATTTTTATTGAATATTGCTACTATAGTATATTTTCTGTTGTATTTCTAAGCAACAATCTTGTTGTATTTTAATTGATTTATAGTTTAGAGTCGGGGCTGGAATTTGCACATAGTCATTACGTTGAGAATCTTATCAAACAACATTATATAAAAGCAGCAATATTCATATCCTCAAACAACGTCATTTAAAGTTAAAGCATATACCAAGAACATTAAACTGGAGATAAAATTTCGTACGACGCTACTGCTCTAATATCATTTAGGGTCTTATTCTTTATAAATTTGTATTTTTTTTTCAAACTGTCATAAATTTTTTTATACTGTATTAAACGCGTGTGTCATTCTATTTTCTGTAGTTAAAAAAATATTTTTCTTATCTTGACTCGTTTGAAGCTTTTGGTTTTTATGTTAAATATTTGTTCTATCAAAAGCTTTTGAAAATTCGTGTGTATATTTTCACTTCTACCGACCGCATTCTTATTATTTTAACTTTTCTTTAATCTTTTGAATATGTAATCAAATTCTCGTCATTTTTAGAAATATTTTGACATATCCTATAAAAATGTTAATGTTATTTTATTTTTTTATTAATAGGGAAAACTCATAATTTTTGAAATGAAACATATTTTAATTTTCTAAGAAATGTTAATAAATTAACTTTTATTTCAAATGTTTACGAGTGAATGAAAATTCTAATAGTGTAGTAACTGACAATGAAGAAATATGTTAGCGAAAGATTTCCCATAGGAACGATACCTCTTTATTCACCTGGTATTCATATTAATGAAAGTTTCCGTATTTAAAAATGATTAAAAATAGAAATAATACCTACTTTACGTTTTAATGTACTAAATAAATAATGTTAGAAATAGCTGTTGTAACTGTGGAATATATAACAGAATATTTTCAATTTTTATACTGAATTTCAGAGGTTTTTAATATAAAAAAATCGATAAACATTGTGACGATATGTGCGATGTTTATAGAGGAGTTTATGTGTAGCCACAGCTGTCTGAGATCTGTTAAGATCAATTTACAATTTGGAGAGCATTCAAACGTGCCGGCAATAAAAGAGTGCTATAATTTTCTGTGCGAGAATTATGCCAGAGGGGATAAGTAAATCAGTGCTTAAGAAAAATGTTTGTAAATAATTTAGTTTGGTATATTACGGATTTTTCCCAAATATACAGGTAAATACGAGTATTATAAAGAATCATTGATTTAAATTACCCAAACCAAACAGAATAATATGAATTTTGTAAATTATGTAAGAATTTTTAGTAACCTGACCTTTTCACTAAGCAAGATTTATCTGTACCTGATTTATTAGGACGAAAAATATAATATAATAAATATGTATAAGTATAGGGAGATACGCAATGAATGAAACTATCTGAACGAATTAATTAAAATTTTGTTGTTGGTATCACTAAGCTCCATAGACTACACCATAAAGATGGCATTTGCCTTGTTTCATGTGTTATGTTTGTATTGACAATTTAAGCTTTCGTCGTAAAAAAAAAACAAAAAAAATAGTTTTTTTGAAAAAGATTCCAAAGTTGAAATATTACACTTGTGGCATTTTTGATGTAATGTATATTTGAGTCAAACGTTAATGGTAAATTACTTTATTTCTGTGTAGATGAAGTTTGTGAAATAATTTTAAAGATCACTAACGCATTAAATCCGGCAGAGAATTTCAAATCATCTGTAAGTGGTTAATGGATGCTCCCTAGTAGGTGTCAAAATTGCTTTTTGCAAAAATTTGGATTATTAATAGTAAAATAAATTTAAAAACATAAGGTAGTGGCAAAAGCTTGACAAGGACCCCAGTAATGGTAAAATTTTAATTAAATGTACTGAATTAGAAATACATGTTGATATATTTGATTACTACCATTTCTGAATATTAATTTGTATACATTTAACTATCTTACAGCGTGATTTGATGACAATCGGCCAATAGGTGTCAACATGGTGAATATTTAAACTAATTATTAGCATAATTTATTTCTTAATTATTATATTATCATAACAACTGCTTTACATTGTTTCAAATTTGACGATTCTTTCTTTTATATCTTTTGTCTTGTAGTACTTATCATTTTGTAATCATTAGCATTAGCCCATCATTGCGTGCTCATTACTGATTTTACCTTTGCCAATACTGGAAAAAAAATAATAATAAAAGGCTATAATTTAAAAAACAAACTATAAGTGCGATTTTTGCTAATTAAATTGATTAAATAAAGAGTTACTTGTTTTATTAGTAATATTAGTTCATGAGAATTACAAAAAACAAGCCTATAAATCCAAAAAACCTAAAACTTGCTCCTAGAGCGGCCATAACTGGTGCCTTTACCATACATATTTCTATACATATGTATGTTCATAACCCCGTATCCCAATTCGAAATTTAGTATGCCTGTATAAATGTGTATAAAGTAGTTTTATAGATCAGACACTTGCAGTTCGGTTGAATGCGCGAAATAAATTTTCAACTAAAAACTCTCAGGTCAGGAACCTTGCGGAAGGTTATGATTTCGTGCTGATGGTATCTGGAAATGTCACGCAAACCGTTAAGCTGAGTTATGTCGCTCATATATTTCACAAATGTACATAATTCCAATGGTGGCTTCACCATAGGTAACAAAGAGGAAATCAAGTAGGTAGTGTTTATAACTTGAAATCAATTCTAAAGTTCCCCATACACTGGTTTTAATGATAATTCATTAATGATGATTAACAATCAGTCAAATTAACACGTAATTGAATTCATAAATACACACTTTTTGGCAAGTAAAACTTTTTAATTATATTATACCTAACTCGTAATTTAACTAAAAGTACTCTGGTATTAAACCGAGCCGTAAACCCGAAAAACTCCGTATTTTTCATTAACTGAACCCGAACCGAACCGTTATATTTCAAAGTCAATAAATTATTTTTAATATTAAATTAATTAAAATTTTTTTATATATTTTTCTTCAATAATTTTTAAAAGAGATTATAAAATGTACTACTCAACTATAAATTTTAGTATGATGTGAGTTATCAAGTCTACTACTAAAATTTACATATTTTTTACTTTCTTTTTTAATTCTATAATATATACACGATCAATAATATTGTGCAATATTACGGATTGACCAATATTATTTAGGGATCGCATTGAAGATTGCACAATGATTTTATAAAAGTTTGAGCAAGCTTAAATTTTATTGCGACATATTTTTTTATTGTGTCGTCTATAGGGGTTATTGCGCAATATTTTTGAACTTGTGTTCGAAGCGGCCTCATACGCACGTAAACTAACGTAGTTAGGTCCTTTAAAAGATGTTCGTAAGTGTACACAGGCCTTTTTCAATCATTTTTTAACCAATTTTCATTTTTTTTCTTCATTTTGCCAGCAAAATCAACAGCACAGCCGCAGTCAAAATTTGATCATCACACATGTTACTCTCACGGAAATATTGACGCGAATAGATCGAAACTCAATATAATTGATAATATTATACATTGCCTAACTACATTTCAATTTGCAAAAACAAATCTAAAAAGTAGAGATTTCTATCTTTAAAATGTAATTTTATTTTTGCCCTTTTTTAGTCATATTTTATGGGCTATTAATGTTTTTTCTTCTTCAGAAAATATTTTATTTATTAATTATAATTTGTTTTCGAACCCTGAAAAAATAACGGTTTTTGAACACAGATAGTTTGCACCATGCTGAACCTAAAACCGAACCATAATTTATATTTGAATTCGAACCTAACCCGAACCATAACAAAAATTCCAGCTCAAGTCCATGCATATAAGTAAATGTACATATATAATTTACATAATAAATATAATTAGTGACGTTCAATATATTAAATAAAAACAAATTAATTGTTTAAACGTCAAAGTTAGTATTTTGATCTTTATTAATAACCTGACGTTGATTCTGTGAATCGAAAGTTTGCGCGAATACTTATTGCTCTAATAAATTTGACGTTTAAACAATCAATTTGTTTTTATTTAATATACATAATACATTATACATCATTATATAAGTTATTCAGAAGACAAAAAAATTAATTCTCCTAGCAGTAACATTTTATAGAAATGTGTAGTGGACTCTTATTTTAAATCGCTAACGTTATAATTTTGTATTCAATTAAGAAAATATGAAGGTACACATATTTACAAATGTATGTATTATACAATCATTGTACATGTTATATTGTTATACATAAGCAAAGAAGTGTGATGAATGCTTAATGCATAAACAAATTTTACTCATTTTTAAAACAACAATAGTTGTTTTAATATCATTTCAACTTTCGTGGTTTTATTTTGCATTGTATGAATAACAAAAACATAAATTAGATCAAAATTAAACAAAACTGTGCTCATATTTCATTCAATTGTTGAAATGAAGGGAGGTGGCGCTGGTTTTGTAACAATACTTAGCCAACACAAACATCGTATCACGATTTTACAGAAACCTGCATGCATGTAAATTATACAAAAATTAGTACGTTCACGCGTTTACACCCACGCATATATAAAATATTTTTTTATTCAGTAGCGCCAATTTACTCATTTCAATAAAAGTAAATTTTATTATTAAGTACATCCCATGTATTTTTTACTATAGTACAAGTGTTCTTAACCTTTTCGAAGTCACGTAACACTTTTGATTGCAAAAAAAATTGCTAAGCACTATCTCACTGAATCATTGAGATCTTTTAACAAACAATAAAAATATGCAGAACATATTTTTTTTTATTAAAAACTACTTTCCAGTCAAATATACCTACATTCATAAAAGCCTAATCAACATAATTTGATGTGATGCTTGTTTATCGGCTCTTGCAGATTTTACTTAAAAATGCCAGGCCTTATATGTGATAATGCTACTCTCATGTCTTTATCAATATTCCCAAGTCTTTCACGTTTTTGAAAAGCTAAGTTCATATAAATATGATGTTGAAAACTGTGGCAGAATTAAATAATTTTTATGGAAAGAATTGGGCATTCGGCTTGCACTAAAATACAAAATTATTCAAAGCCAGTTCGGAAAATTTTAATACGATATGTCGACAAACTAACTGTTCTTATGAAACGAAAATTCGTAATTCGACATAGGTATTAACTGAAGCAAATGGATTTCTAATCCAATCGTAATTATCTGTATTTAGAGAAATATAGTAATATACTATCTAATCATTTATTGTTCTCTGAAATAAGATTAAACACAGCTCCTTAAATGAATTGAAGGTGGTAGCGTTGCTTGTGAATTGTTTTTATAATTTCGTGGAGCACTTATAACATGTTCGCGGAACACCAGTTAAAAACCACTGCTATAGTATCATCTTTGTCTAGAATGAGGAAATCCTGCACGATAAAAATGTTAAAAATCTAGACCTTTTTTTTGTTTATTAATGCTCTTTATTATATACAAGAAAATTAATATCAAGCAAATACAAATCACAATTTCTTTATAGGGGGTATCGTTTGTGTTATGTTTGTTGTCTACGCTACCTTTTCTAAAATCTGGCGTAATATTCTGAAGAAATTGTGATATATCTTTTTTCTCTCTCTATTGTTGTTTACTAAAACACAATTTAAAGAATACATTTATAACTCGTGGATATAAATGATATACCATACTTTCATTGAAAATTCTTATCGTTCAATATTCTTCATAGAGTATCCAGGGAATTTCCGTTGAAAATTCAAGGGGTCGGGGGGATTTTACATAAAAACTTTATCTCCGGGAGAGGGAATTTTTATATGTACATTTCTGTCGCCTAAAAATTCACAGTCCACCCCCCTTATTAAACAATCTACAAGAAAAAATTACTTTAAAAATGTAATTTAAACAAAAATAAATAAATTTTGCCAGAACATACAATAATATCAGTGAATAATATTTTATAAAATTAACATTTAACTATTTTTTTAACAAATGATTTTATATACAACGTAGCCTACGTTCTTCTTTAGAATGTAAGCTCTCTTCTTGTGAAATTTCATCAAAAACGGTTCAGAGTTACTTTCGCATTTATAATATAATAAGTATGGTTATTATGAATACCTTTAAAAATAATTATATTTCCGCTGAAGTGAGAGAAGGGTGTTCAATGAGGTAAAAAGAAACGCCCCAAGCACCCCCCTAAATCAACACAAATAGATTGCGAATAAAAGCATGTCGGTATTCCTAAAATAATTTAACTACAAAATTGTCACATTTAATATATTATAAAAAAATGTAAGTTCTTTAAATTTGTCTATAGCTCAAAATAATTTCTATGTTAAAATCTTATATATTTACTAAATAATTTATTTTGTTGCACCACTGCACATAAAATGTTTATGCTAGTATCAGTGTGACATACTGGATGTTACGGTTTCGCCCAGTTATTTGTATTGCAGCTAAAATTGAGTGATTTATTATATGCTAGTTGTAATTATTACCGTATAAATTAAATGTGTGAATCATGTTTTACTAAAACTACGTTGATAAACATTCATTAGCCTCAAAATAGAATATCAAATTGAAATGTGCCACGTTAACAGTAACGAGGCAAGTGTTTTGTGCAATAAAAGTACATTTAATTTATGCACGATTATTTTAACTAGGTTTATTTTACTTGGCTACTTTAAAATATACCTCTCCAAGAATAATATTTTTACTAATGATGTGCATATTGATTATTTTACATAGATGATTCAGAAGTCTCTACCTTGAGTAGAATATAAGCTAATATAGTTTTTATTTCCATCTGGGCTATTCAAGTATTACGTTAACACATTTTTGTTGATTTTGAACGCCTACTCCCATATGTAAGATAAAATAAAAATAACATCTATAATAATCTACATAATATATCTATATATATAAAGCTCAACATGTCTCTGTCTGTCTGTCTGTCCGTTAGTGCGCTTATAACTCGAGAACCACTTAGGTTATAAGCTTATATTTTGTTACGTTAGGTAACATAAGGAATAAGCAGTAACGATAATAGTATGTTAAATCAAGTCGGAAAAAAGTTTGCACCAGCGCGTTCTTTTGTAATACGCTGCCTAAACTGTTCAATATTGAACAAAATAATGTGGTAAAGAATTGTGTAGAGTCAAAAGATCTAAAATAAAGTCCGCAATACCATATATCTAACTTTTATATTTAAGCCACAATGACTGCTTTTTTGTTACAAAGAAAATTAAAAATGTTTAGGTTCTGTTTAGGTTGAAACACATTACAGTGAGCTTTATACAAGGATGCCTTAAATATTGCATATTTTGCAATTTACAATTCGCAAGATAGATTTTCCGTTAACAATAAATACTATAACAAATAAAAAGTACATAATATTCCATCCAAGTTTTCTCCAAAATAAAAATAGGCAATAAAATATACATAACACGTTTGTTGCAGTTTCAATTTAAATTTATTTATTTATAAGTTCATTTAAAACGAAGAAGCACGAAGGACCATATTTTTTATTTCAGCCCCAAAACTCGTAAAAAATTAACATTTAATCCACTTCCTCAACATGTTTCAGACACACACACTTCTTCCCAATACCTTATAGACATAAATAATTAAATTTACACTTTCACCACAGAGAACAAGAGTAACATCTGTGAACTGACCAGAAAATCTATATATAAACGTTTCACGCCCTCTCGTTTAGTTGATTTGACACGAAAGCCAAGGCAGACGTGATCAGAACTCCGAATTGCACGCGTCAACAATTCTATAGTCCATTTGCTGGAAAGATTTCCCTTCGCCATCATTTAGAGAACTTGTTTCGTCCAAATACACGTGCAGTATAAATTTTACCCTTTACAGGACAATAACTTCATTCAAAAATACATAAGATAGGAATTTGAATCATATGTTCATGAATATTTCATGTCCTTTTTGTTCAAGTTGATTTTTTTAAATTTTTGACAGCAATTTTGATTTTACCTCTATTGAATTTTTAAATAAACCAAAAATTGTAATTTTTATGATAGGTAGGTACTACACACTACTACACAATTTTTACACTGTTCACAAAAATATTAAATGATTCTTGAACAAAGAATTTATACGGAAGAAGCTTGTACGAGTATATGAATTTAATTTATTTTTTTAAGTAAATGAATAAAAAATTAAATTTTCGTAGTCCGAATTTTGAAAAAATGGAATAATAAAATTTACAAAAAATTATTATTTAACTCTTCAAGATAATATCATAAATGTGGTAAGATACTGGCACCAGTTATGACCGCTATAAGAGCAAGGTTTACTATTTTTGTGATTGACAGGCTTTTTCTTTGTAATTCTCATGAACTCTTGTAAAATAAATAACTCTTTATATAATCAATTTAATTACTAAAGTTCGCAAATATAGTTTTTTCTAACCTTTTATTTTGTTTATGTTTTTTCTCCAGTAATGGTGACAGACATTTGCTAATGATTACAAAATGATAACTACTACGATACAAAAGATATAAAAGAAAGAATCATAAAATTTGAAATAATGTAAAGCAGTTGTCGTCAAATAACGTTATAAGACAGTTAAACGTATACAGATTAATATTCAGAAATGATACTAATCAAATATCAACAAAGATTTCTATTTCAGTACATTTAATTAAAAAATAGCCATACCGAGGTCATATCCAAGACTGGTGCCAGTACCTAATATATTAGTGTAAAATGATTTTAAAATAGTTCAAAGATATGTATCTATTATTCAAAGTGTACAGGGTTAAATGACAACTACCATTTGGGCAAGCAGTATACGTTTAACTGAAGGTACCTTATACAAAAGAAAATCCCAGCTGACAGCATTCATTGACGAGGGGTTATATGTAGTCCATTTATTCGTACTAAATATATTCTGTACGGAAATTTTATTAGGGTAAATGCTTGATATGATACTATAGACTTTATATATGTATGTAGCATAGTTTCCTGTCGCATTACATGAACTCACAAATTGTACAATTCTCAACAATTAAGGATAAATGTTCCTATTAGAATTAACTTATGTATATTAAAGTAGTATACCGCATTACATTAGCACGTTATATCTATGTGTTTAAAATGACAATGTTTTTACTTGCAAATATGAACCATTTAGAAGTCCACAAAGAATGTACATATATAAAATATTAAGATGGTAAAAAATGTATATTCAGAAATTAATTTACAAATTAATTTCATTGACAAAAAAAGAGTCATTTTTGTATCTGAAATATTCATGCATCATGCTGAAATTCTCATAAAAATATATAAACGAATTATCAAAGCCTATGGTGTTTCATATGTTTAACATACAAAGTGGATAAAAAAAATAACGCCATCGGTATTAAAACAGTAGTAATATTATGAAAACTATATTGTACAGTCAGAGTCACCAACTGTGCAATAATAAGTTGAAATATAACTGATCTAAATTTCAATACTAATCCATAGATAATATCACAGAATTAATAGCACGTTATAAGTGCTTGTTAGCTAACGAATAGGCGTTATATATCCGTATCCGAATCAAAAACCGAAAAAAATCCCTATACCCGTAACCTACTAAACTATTTTCGCCATGATGTCTGTGTGTCTGTCTGTCTCTAAGCGCTGTAACTCAAATACGACAAATCGTATAAGGATAAAATTTTATATTTAAAATTAATTTTTGTCTGGGAAGAAAACGTCCTATTTTTGAAAACGATCTGTCAACCGGATACGGATGTTTACCTACGTCGATTTTTTAATTTTTCTAATTACTCTGAAACAGTGCGAAATAGAAAAAAATGATCAAGTTAAAATTGTAAGTAATATCATTATCTATAATTTATGTTCTATTCATTTTATCGTAAAAACGAATTTTTGAAGAAAACATTTATTATAATTCAAATGGTTCATAACAGAGGAGAAATATCTGCCATAGGTACCTTACGACTTTCTTATACATAATACTGAGAGTGAACAGTGTAAGTGAATCTAAATAATTACATAAAAAAATTATTTCTGGCTAAATCATAAATGTTGGAAAAAAATGTATGGGGAATAAATTATAGATAATAATATACTCGACATTTTTTATCTAAAATTTTTTTTTCTTATTTCAAAAATAAATCGAAAATTCAAAAATTTACAAGAGTCAACATCCGTTTTCAGTTATTACGTTAAAAAAATCACTTGTTATATAAAGGAGAGAATAATATTACCTATATTATTCATTTTATTCTATCTTGTTAAGTTTGTCAGAAATGTTTTAATAAAATAAGAATCACGTATACTATTCACTGTTAGGATTACGTATAAGAAAGTCCCGTGGTTCTCAAGGCAGATATTTATTATCAATGTGGGAAAACAGTTTCTGAACGACTTCGATATATGTCTATTTTTAACACATTTCCAACGAATTCGTTTTAGAACCTATTACTTTTATCTGTATTAGTAGAAAAAAATATAAAAATAGTATAGTAGATAAGAAAACTCCATACAAAAATATCCACATGTATATTTTAAACATAAAAAATAGTCATACTACCCTTTTACGAAAATCCCAACCATAGATAAACTAAAGTATAAAATATTACATTTTTAACCCCACAACTATCAAATAAGCAATCCGTGATGTCTAAAGACAAAGCAGCAGGACTCTTTCAGAGAATCATATATTTCAAAATATAAATATAAAACTACCACAGTTATATTCGGAATAGATGTCGTTTAGACCACACGAACGTGTGTAAAATACAGCGTCCAACAATGCCAATGGAACTCGGCCTCTATTTTTTTTCCTGATCTTTATGGCTGTCACTTACAGCGGTCGGGAACAGCGTTCTGGATGTATTGAAGGGAAATGTAAATACAATATGTTTAGGAAGAAATTGCTGGCTGTGATTGTTTTTGTATTACTATTATTATTAATGTGCAAAATATTATGTTATTAATTGAATGTGTATGCTATTTTAATAGACATATTGCAAACTAACATATAAAGATTAATATATTAGTCCTTAATATATATAAAGCTCAACATCTCTCTGTCTGTCTGTATGTCTGTATGTCTGTCTGTCTGTCCGTTAGTGCGCTTATCACTCAAGAATTACTTATCCGAGTTACGTGTTTTCTTTTTTAATTCATAGGTACATTCTCTGGTCGGGTTATAGGCTATATTTTGTTACGTTAGGTAACATAACAACTAAGCAGTGACGATAATAGTAAATGAAGTCGGAAAAAAATTTGCCGTCGGCGCGCTATTTTGCAATACGCTGCCTAAACCGTTCAATATTGAACAAAATAATGTATTAAAGAACTGTGTAGAATCAAAAGATCTACAATAAAGTCAGCGACACCATATGTCTAACTTTTATATTTAAGTCACAATGACTGCTTTTTATGTTACAAAGAAAATTTAAAATATTTGGGTTTTGTTTACGTAGACTTATGACCTGCAAAACATTAATGCTTATCGAAATAAATGATTTCATCATCATAAGTACTTAATGTAGATATAATTTGCCCTTTACAGAATCCAATTTGGTCTTTTGGTTTAGGAAATAACGTGAAATATAAATATAATAACATATTATTCGCGCCAATTCGCGCGAACAATGATGATGTGTCGCGGGAAGAGGGAAGATTCTTCTTATGTGCTCGACCACCATTTGGACTCCCTCGGCTTGGCCGTTATCTTTTGATCATCAACTGTTTATTTTGTTTTCAATTATTAACTTTTAAATTTAAACAGAACAAAAATTATTTGTAATTTTTGTTCTGATTTGTTTTTTTTTTTAGGTAGATACGTTAGGTTTTGATTAGTTATTATTACGATAATAATTAATCGTATTTGTACTTAATTCAACTATATTTTTCAAAAATCCTAAATAATAATTCCGTAGTCCAAGCCGGCGAAGCCGAGCGGGCCCAGCTAGTTTTAGATAAATTACAGCTCATTGAATTTAAAGAGTAGTAAACTAATGCTTTTATAGTTATTTATATATGATACTTTCATTAAATCTACATGTGTATACGTTAACATCGAAAACTGTCGTACGTTTTTTTAGTATTTATTATAAAAGGAGGTGAATGAAACATATATCATTCGAAAGGTACTGTGCAATAGATGTGAACAAAAAAGTGTATGTTGCCGTTAAGGGAGGTAAAATATTATCAATCAATATCATTAAATATACTTCATATTATTACATTATGTTCAATTTTGATTTTATGGCAAAAAATAAAACATTCGATTTTATTAATTATTTTTAAATCCAAATTCCAAAGAAACTGAAATATAATATAAATTAAATAACTGTTTTCAACACACAAAAAAACAGACTGACAGTTCTTGGTTTTCCTTCTAGACACAAATAAAAAGTGGAACTTATCTTTAAGACTTGCGAAGAATTTATTGGGTGTACAGAGAACGTAAAAAGTTTAAATTTATGTTCATTTCATTTGTACGGTTCAACTTAATTCTTCGGTTTACTAAATGTATGTTTCACAAAAAAATAGCTATTCATTTTCTACAAACATAAACCATTTTTGTTTCAAGCTTAAAGGTTTTCGTGGTAAACTTATATGAATCTTGGTTTCTGGGTATAAGCTGACTTGCACTCAGTTCTTATCATATGATTTTGTTTATATTATATAATACATAATATTATCTACTAAGACTTTTAATGTTATATTTTATTGTTATATACGTAAGTATACATATGTATTTGTATAGGTTCTGTATGGACATATTTTTAGTAGTTTAAGTTTATTCGTGGTTTTACAAGTTGTCTTGTTTTTATTTTGACTAAACTAAAAAAACTAGTGAACCGATTTTGATAGAACTACTACTGAATCTATTTTAGCGGGATTTCCATTGTTATACAATACTAAAACAAATATAACGTTGTAAAGAAAAATGCCGCCGTTGTGAAGATGTGGTTCATACGTTTTTAGAAGAACTGTTGGTTGCGCGGACATTTAGCGATTTCGAAATACATACGGCTACACGAGTAAATTTAGTAAATAATAAAACTAAAATAACGTGTATACTTTATTTCTTATTTTTGTTTTATAAAAGAGGGACCGAACAAGATTTGAGAGTGGCACATCTGATGAAAGAGGAGAGTTTGATGTACAATAATACTGAATTTCATGTACCTATCTCGATGCAGTCCTTCTTTTATAAGACAAAAAAGAATCGCGCGGACATCATTTTTCTTGTTATTGTCTAATATTCCTTGATTTTGACTACCAATTACACGAAAAATGTAAAATATAATAAAAAATAATTTATTGCTTATTATTTTAAATTTTATGACAAATCCATTATTTCCAATTTTTTTTTAATTTGAAGGTTCGCATATCAAATAAGAGCTATCAAGAGATCCTGCGCTAGTATGAATAGAAGTTTTTCTAACAATAAAAAACTTGTTTGTAGCCTTTAAATATTTATAATTTAAATGTTTAGTCATATTTATCACATAAAACATTAAACAGAGTGTATTTTATAATTAATTTTTTTTTTCGATTTTTTAATTTTTGACGTTTTTCTACTCAATATGTCCAAAACTTATTTTAGTAGAACTATTAAATAACTTTGTAAAAGCTTAGGTATAGATTATGAACATAAAATTGGACAGGAAAAGATAATTTTTCATAAATCGAAATATGTGTAGTTCTAGTACGAATTTTCTACTCTTTAAATTTTGTTCTGCAATTTTTTCACGTGTAAATAGTCATATGCAAATAGTCAAATTACATAGAGTGCGTCATACCGTATGCTAATATATAGCCATACTTTCTCCACGCTCTACCACGAAAACGGTTGTTTTTAAAAAAAAACTAAAAAAAACCTTTTTTCTTAAGAATTTAATAATACGTCATTTATATAATAACCTCCATTGACCTCCGAGCCATATGAAGCGAGATATTCGCGAATAACCGTTTTTCGTGACATTAGACCTTCAATATCTCGCAACGCCGATACGACATCGTTGGGGACTTTTTACAAGTTATTTAAAACACCGTAACGAAGGTGTATACAAAAATTAAGCTAACTGCTATTTTTTTCGCAGTTGAAATACAAATTACTGGACTCTTATATAATTTTACATTCGTTGTAATGGAGATAAATATTTGATTACTAGAGGAGACCGTTGTTAAGAATATACGATAAAATCAATGATTTTATCTTCAGAATGAGTATGACTGCATTCACAAATTGTACCAGTTTCTAACTAACCAATGATACGTTGTATTTACAAAAGAATTAACTAGAAACTTATATTTGAATTCTTTTAGATCAAGAAACTTGATAAAATTATAGATACTGTAGAAACTAAAAGAATTTTAGAAATAAAATATGTAAAATACTGTTTTAATACCGATGGTGTTTATTTACCACGCGTACGAGAAACATGTCAAACACTGGTAAAATTTCAAGTGAACTGTCATATATGTTTGAAACTTCATTTAAAAATACTGATTAGCTAACAAGGGATGAAAATTATCCGATACGGATATCGTTATCATTCTTAATATGTATGTCGTATTTAACTTATTTTATTATTAGATTTTATATTAAAAAATATGTACATTGTTTGTAGGTTTATTCGTTAATTAAACAAAAAATCAATTACTAGAACATGTACAGTAAAAATTCACCAGACCAGCACATTAAAGAAAATTTATCTTTCAGAGATTGAAAAATTATACATATACAAAATGAATATTCGATGGACACATCGGGAGTTATTTCATTCATTTTGATCAAGCTCATAAAAAATATCATCGATATTTATCTTCTTTACTTCATTAAGTAAATCATACGATATGTTGCATGTAACCATATATTATTATTTACTACACGAACGTTACAAATTTTGAGACATCGTTCATAGGAAATTGTATAATTTTATAACAAAATAAAATTCATAAACAGAAATGTTGCCAAAGAGAGTTCCAAAGTAAAGCACTATTGAATATAAAATGTATTTATATAATTCATGTCCACGTATTTCATTTTCTAAGTACTTTTCAAATGATATTTATATTTATTTATACAATAATATATTTCAACTATTTTTACACTTTATACTATGGTGGAAAGAATATATTTTTACAGATGCTTAATAGAAATGTAAGACAACCGATATCCAGTGGCAAAGCTGGGTTTTAAAAGATTGAAATACTGATAAAAATGGGAATTCAATCTCCGCTAGGACTTCACACCGAGAATAGATTTTTCTTGTACTATGCAACCGAGACGAAGACAAAATCGAATAAAATTTTAACGAGACAAGATCACTCAAATTTTTAGAGTATATTTTTATATTTACATTTCTGTTTATATTTTTAGAGTATTCAGTGATTGTCAATAGTTAATATTTTTAAATAATTCTAGAATCGTCGATGACTGTAAGATAAAAAATAAACAATATTTATCGTATGTTTAAATTTCTCTCTCTATCTCTCTCTCTCTCGGTCACGTATACGAGACGAGGCAGGCTTAAATTTTCACGAGACTACGATGAGACCTTCGGTTGCTAAACCAAAATTCTGTGTTATCTCGTTTCGTATAAAGCAATGTCCGCAATTAGTTAGGTTTATAGATAATTTTTTAATAGATAAAAATATTTCATTCATAAACGTAAATTCAGCAGATTAGATAATCTCATTTAATATTTACTAATAGTTAATTGTTACTCTGTAAAATATGACCCACCATAATAGATATATGTATAATCTTGATAATTCAATCTAGAATATTCGGCATATGCCACATGTATACAATAACATTTATATATGTGCTTTGTTTGCAGAAGTCCCAACATCCGAAATTTTGCTGACTTGTAAAATAATATAGTAACAGCTGTAGCATTTTCGCATAAACGTTAAACGTGAAATTTATATTCGGTTTATCTAAATAACATGTATATTCAGGACTGGATTAACCATAAGGCTAAAACTAATAGCTTTAGGACAAAATTTAGGTCCTTTGCATGTTTTCTCCTGTTATAATAGAAATTTATTTAGAATATAAGTATTTAATGTTTTTAAATTTAATTGATTACCAATCACCATCGTGAGCTCTAGCTACAATCAGGGACTTGAATCTGAACCTGAACCCGAAAAAGCCCATATTTTTCATTAATCTGAACCCGAACCAAACCATTATTTCATAGCCAACGAACCTGAATCCAAACCTTTTCATGGATAACCAATTACCATATATTTTTAAATGGATCAATAAATTATTTTTAATATTTTTCTTCGATGATTTTTAAAAGAGAATTTAAAATGTACTAACTCAAAATCTGTTTGAATTTACATATTTTTTAATTTCTTTTTTAATAATTCTATAGTTTAAATACATTTCAATTTGCAAAAAAAATCTAAAGAGTAGAGATTTCTATCTTTAAAATGTAATTTTATTTTTTGCCTTTTTTCTAGCCATATTTTAATGGCTATTAACGTTTTTTTTCTTCAGAAAATGTTTTATTTGTAAATTATAATATTTTTTTCAAACAAAATAATTTTCTTTCAATTACAAACTTGAACCTGAACCTGAACCCGAACCCGAACCCTAAAAAAATATTGGTTTTTGAACCCAAATAGTTTGCGTCATACTCAACCCGAACCAAAATTTATATTTGAATCCGAACCGAACCCGAACCATAAATAAATTCCGGTTCAAGTCCCTGGCTACAATATTACAAGAATTGCACACGAGACAATATGATACGAGAGTTAGGTAAGTCTCATCTCGTCTTAGTTTTTTGAATTGAAGTCTTCAGTCTCGAATTTTATAAATAACTGATCTCGTTAAAAGTAAAGCCAGCACGTGTTAGTCTCGTCTAGTAGATACACTTGACCGAGACCGAGAAATGTCTTGATCTCGTATGAATTATATTTAGTACACAGTTTTTTTCATTTATTCTTATGTAATAAATAAAGAAACTGTGAAATAGGTTTATTTTCGACCAGTCCATTCAAAAATCGTGGCTTGGCAATAAAATACACACCCCTTAATCTTTTTAAAATGTATTAATTAATAAAGTTATCAACTTTGTCAATTAATTTTTTACAGGGTGTTTTTTTAAAAAAAAAAACGGGATTAATTTCATATCTTTACTCATATTTTTTGTTAAAAATGAAATTACTAGTAATAATAGTGATTATGTATGTACATTTGAAAACATAATAAAAAAATAAGCCCATGACGAATCTTAAATATTTTTTTGCAATACAAATTTTTTCAATGTAAAAAATGTAGGATAATTTGGTGGTTAGGGCTTGTTGATATTTTAAATGTTCTTTGTGTAACGAATACAGTATAATTTATTTTATATTTGAAAAGAAATAAATAAAACGTATAAATATAGTAACCACTGACCCTGTCTATCTATATATTTTACTAGTTTTCAAATGTGAATTATCTAAAAGAACTGATACTATAAACTAGAACAAATTCTTTGAAGTTCTAGTAAAATTTTGATTTATTCTTAAAATAAATCCTACATCTATATTTCAAGTAAACAATCGCAATCTATCTTTATCTTACATATCGTACTTAAAAATTTCAAACACTCGAATAAATCATTTATATGTATACTTTAAAGTGTACATACTCGTAGCTGATAAATGGGTAGGAGAAAAAATTGTTGCAATGTTTAATATTAGTGTTATTTATGTTTCTTGTATACGATAAATTGTGTACGTTTTACAAAGTACCTACATGACTATTTAAAATAGTAACAATGTAATTTAGCTATTTTAATTTTATGAATCGGATGTTGAAATGTATTTTGGTATAAGAAACAAAAAACTGATATAAGATCTCATAGAAGTTGTTTTTAACACAATGTTTACAAATATGGGTGTTTTGTTATTTTTTATTTTTACAACTTTTTTAAAATATATACCAATTTATTTTAATATAAACAAATATTTACTTGACATATATGTTTGTATTTAACATTTGTTGTTTCTTATTTTCAAGTAATAATAGTATAAAAATATATAAGACGAATTATCTTCCCACCTTTATTATATTATTAAATTCTTTACATAATTTTCGTTAAAGATTTCAATTTCCACTTTTTTATTATTATTTTTTTTTAATTAATAATGTAAAAATACATAGATTTTCACTTAGGATCAACTTAGACAAGCAACTGTAAAGCTTCTTTGAGCCACTGTCAGCCACTTCTAGCCATTACTAGCTACTACGAGACACTTTTCAGTAACTAGAAGTCACTCGTCTACACGGCAAAAAGTTATTTTTGATTTTAAGCAAAAAATACAATTTTGTCTTGTAAATCATGAAAGTACAAGAAAAATAAGCAGTAGATACTGTAAACATTGTAGTTTTAGCTCATATTTCTACCATTTAACGAATTTACTAGTAATAACTCAAAATTTACAATGTAGTGTTGTCAATAGATGCTACATAATATTTAAGTAATTTTATACAAGATACAATACAAATATTTTTCCAATCTCTAGTAACAACACATTGTAATTTGAATTAATAACGTTTTACTTTTATTTGAATTACAATCCCACATCGTAAAACGATAATATAGTTCATATGGCGTTGTAAATTTTAATAATCTGATTGTTTTTTTTTTCGTAGTCTTATTTGTAATTGGGTACCTAATATATCTACGTTTTGTTAGATAAATCATAAATAAAAAACTTAATAGGTACGTAAATTCAATTAATACCATTTACAAAAAAAAATGTGATACATATTATTATCAAAATTGTCATTGAATAACCTTGAACCCAACATAAACCAAAACACGATTCAATTATAATATTATACATTCGTCCATACATATGTATATGCAACAAGTCCCAACTTGTTGCATATAGCAAATTGTTGTATTTTTAATTATCGGAAATCTGTTTTAAAATACGAGCACTCATAAATAATAGCCATGTTATACAGCGCGTGGCTTTTATTTAGCGTCATGTAGAACCTCTTGTAACAACGAGGACGTTGCTGTCTAGAGATTTACAACTGTGTTAACGTTTGTTTTGTTTTCAGTATACGTCATACTTGCCCACCAATACGAGCACTTGGCGCTGCTTGTCGAAATGGAAGACAGGAAATTGTTCGATAGAGGTAAGATGATTGTCTTCAAATTACTTTATATAGTGTTGTGCAAAAGAAAGAACACCCAGCTATATTTTCTTTCAATAGTTTTTCCTGTACACAAGTTGTTAAGTTATTTACTCTTCATATGCTAATGTAACTAACTCCATAGATATTCAATTTTATCACATTGCTACAAAGTAGGTACTTGAGTTGCCAATGTTCGGTATTATATAAAGAATTTGCCTTAAAGCAAAAGCAAAATGCTATATATGGGGTATTCAATTGTTATGAATTTATTCAGGATTTTAAAGTAGTGGTAATAAATATATAATACAGTGGAAACTCATTAGTATGTTTTTGTATAGTATATTTTTTAGGTCCAAACATTCTTCTATAAGACCCCATATTAAAATATTTCGTTAGTACGAAATGAAATTGCTTTTCTTTTCCACAGTATTATATATATTTTATTTTTATCCTACTCAGTCTGGATTATATGAAATGTAATATAAGATTTGAACAGTTTAGGATTTATAGATATAACTATATTGGAATATGGGTTTTATATAACAATATGTGAAACATAATTGAATCTTGTTTGGTTTGTTACATTGATAAAATGAGATGCAATGTTATTTAAACTGGATTAAAGAATATAATATGTATTTATTTTTGTTAAATTTATATAAAGTTTGTTTATATAATCAAAAACAAGTACCTTTGTTCAACAAGTTAATGAGCTGTTACAAATACATTTGATTATTATATTTTTCTAAACTCAGTTTTAACTTACAGGTGAATATTTCGTAGTTGGAGTAGATATTGAGCAGTACAATTTACAAGACCCAACAAATTATTTACGAAGTCTTCTGAGTAACGAACGTGATTACTATCTCGAGAAAGCATCCCGTAGTTACATGGCGATCTTCCCGACACCGCCAAGAGAATTTGATAGATTCGCAGAACTAGTCAATAACTACTTGGAACTAGAGCCTTTCTCCTATCCAAATCCGTTAAAATTTATGGGGGGCAAGAAAGAGGTATAATATTATTTATTCTTATTATTTATTGTAATGTATCAATAAAACAATAATATACATACATGCATATTAATCATATTCTAGCACAGTGGTTCTTAAACTAGGATCCACAGACGCCCTTTTGCCGGGGATCCGTGAAACATGTTTGGCATAGATTAAAGTAATTTTACTATTCTATTTACCAGTGGTTAATTAGTATCGAACAACCTTCTTTGTTTTTCTATCAGTAGGAGGGGATTTCCTGAAAAATAATTGTTAAAAAAGGGTCCCTAGACCATATAAGTTTAATAAGCGCTGCTATAGCATATTTCTAGTTAAATTACTTTTCATCCTTTAATAACAGCAGTGGCAGATTATTACATAAGCGTAAGGGAGACCGGGGGAATGGCGTCACTCGGGGTAATGCCGCCAACCTATATAAACGATAGTCGGTGGAGAGGTCGCGATAAATGCTGTACTTTAGTGACCAACAGAAGAAACTGCTTCAGTATTATCAAGGTTCTAATTAGAGAAGTGTAGTTATTATCTCAGAAAATATTGTTTTTTACTGTTTCGTTATAATTTGTGACTTATATATAAATCGAGTTAAGTGTCTTTTTTTGTTAATTTATAGCCGTAATTAGTATGCGTACGCATTCAACTAATATTCAGTTACATTTATGTGTTATATTTTTTATGTGTAAGCGTCTTCACTAGTTGTGAATTAAGATCATTCGCCATATTGTCATACCGGGGTAATGGCGCCATTATAGCTGGGGCAATAATGTAAATCCTCTCAGATTAAAACTTAGAACCTCTAGTTATTGGCGATCAAGAAGTTGAAGAGGTCTTCTATCTTGGGCAAAATAACGTAGAGCTAGGCCCAATAACCGATAGCAGAAATCTACCCCAAACTGATAAAACTGAAGAAATGGCCATTTATAGTCCAGATGGTCTACCAGAAGTTCCCGGAACTTCGAGTACGTCTTCAAAAACAACCGATAGCAGTTTTAATGTAGCATTGAACAAGTTATCTTCAATCCTAATTGCGGCAACTAAACAAATCAGGGTGTGGCGGAATTACCCCGGTACCAGAGTAATCGCGTCACCGTGGCCTTTTTAAACTTATTTTTAAATAACGTTAAAACTTCGCTTAACTAAACTTTGTTAAAGTATATACAATGCGTGAGAAACTGTATAACTAAATAGTCTACTTATTTAAAGTGTTATGTTACTTTAAAGTATAGGAAAAAATCGTTTTTCCTTAAGGTTGGGCGATTCCCCCGGTCTCCCCTAATAGGTGTTTGCCTCAGGCTTCATATGTCCAGGGACTCCTAAACTCGTTCAAAAAATATTGTAAAAGATAGATGATGTACCAAAATCGCAGTTGAAGAAAAGTCCTCCTATATAAAATCATTTTTCTGAATAAATTCAAGTAGCATTCAATTATTTTTACGTAATTTTAGTTGATTCCTATTAAAATAAATATCAATAGTTTCACTATAGATCTTCTTTTACAGATAAGAATAGAAGCTGCATATCTGTACGATGCAGTCCATCTCTACTCCAAAGCCGTGGTTGACATTCTAGATCAAGGAGGCGACCCTTACAATGGAACTGCTGTGGTTAATGCTATTAAAGGGAGTCGGTACAGAAGTGCTATGGGGTAAATTTATATAAATATCAATAATTCATTAATAATAAGAGGTTTGATCACTCGATACTTTATTAGTTATTGTGATTACTAGCGAATGCAGTAAATAGTGTATACCTACCGTTTCTATTTTTGTAACTTATTTAATTTGTATGTTGAGGGCAGATATTTTAGTGAAATTTTAATTTTTATATAAGAAGATAATATTATAAGAAGATAAAAAGAACAAAATCACAGTCAAGAATTTTTGTAGAGAAACAACGAAAACGCGATATATCTTAATAATGAAGAGACAGATAGTGGAATGTCAAAAAATGTATTTATGCGTATTTGGTATTTAAACACATTCTTTAAAAAAGTAGAGCAGCATTTCTCAATCAACAGACGTGAATGGTTTTGATCGAGTCGCATAAAAATTAAAAATTAATAAATTAATATGCCTTTTCTATGTTAAATATAATATGCATACTATTGCATACCCCTTTTAAAAAAAACTGGCGCTGAAAACTATACACAATTATTATTTTTTAATTTTAGATTTCGTTAAAAGTATTTTTATTATATATAGATTTTTACATGCTGATTTCAAATATGTTGAACAAAATCGAATTTGACCACCCTTTCAAAAGGTACGGCGACTTTTCTCCAAATTTTGAAAAAACTGACACTGAAAACTACACACAAGAAAATTTTTATTTTAATTTTTGTTATTTTTACACGCTGTTTTTAAATACTTCGACCAAAATCAAATGACCACCCTTCAAAAATTACGTCGATTTTTCTTCAAAATATTATAACTACTGTCATGCTATAAAGATTCATAAAAATTAGTTTGGAATCAGAAAATATAATATAAATATTAATATTTTACCAGTTTGGGATTGAGAAACACTGATCTTGAGAGTAATATTGTACATGTCTTCAACGAAACAAACATGAATTTTTCAATATAACGTCATACGTAATAACAACCATATTTTTCAAATCAGATTTCTAGAATTCATGAAATGTTTTATTTCTTTTATGTTACCAAATCTTAAATCATGAAATAAATTCATGTTGGCATCAATCAAATAGCAAAAAAAATCGTTCAATGATTCTTACATGTATTATGGTTTCCAAAAAAAAATTTTTTATTTTAAAGGGTGGACAGGATTATAAAACAAAATAAAATCATTTGTATCGGTTCATTTAAGTCTTTAAATATTTTTGAACGATAGATTAAATTTCTAGCTCCGAAAAGAAAATATTTAAAAATCTTTATCACAAATAATAAGGAAGAAATAAGGAAAAATTGATATCTAATATAAATTGATGTTCCAATATTATGTGATATGGTGTAGATGCAGTACTTTTATCAATAAATAGCTAAGGCAATTTTAAAGAATTTTTTTGTATCATAATATATTAAAATGTTTTTTAGAACTTAAAAAAAGTCGAAAGGACATTAAAAGGAAATTATGTTTTAATGTGTAACATACAATTGTTTGAATTTTTCAATTTTCTTTGTCCTACAATTCGTGTACGTTAATCGTAGAGCAATTATCCAAGCATCGTTAAATCGACCAATCCAGGCTCTTTTTTATTACCATTGTATACCTATACTAATTGTTATAATTCAAAAGCTATTACTACTTTTTTACACTTGATGCGAAATTTGTTCACTATATATGTAGCTTATAACTCGTGATCCAGAACTCTCTTATCGTGGATATTTTTGTCATAAGTTAATAGAAGTATTTAAACAACAAAAATCATGCAAGGAATAATTCACTTTAAGGTTATTTTATCATTAGAGCAATGTATAGATAAAAGTCTAAAAATTTAATGTTATTTACGGATAGCTTTTTTAATATTGGACGAATGGTTTTTGAGTAATTGGATATTAGTTTTTAATACACGGTAAATGAGAGAACTCACCGGAAGTGTTCTCTTTATTGATATTCTACACAGAGACGTTTTAAACACTAATTATTCGAAACTTCAACCCTTTTAAATAGACACTATAAAAATTATAAAACACATACATTCACGTGTAGTTTCAGAACCAGGTTTATTAAAAGTAATGAAAAACTAAAAATACAATACTTCCATGACATGTTGGTAGACGCGTCCGTAAAAGTAACAGAATACGACTTACAGACAAACAACGGGTGCGAGTAGTTGCGAGTGCAACAACTGCAGTTGGCGAGGCCATAGTATATATAAAAATATAGTCAATATGTACTGTGGAAAATGATAGCGAGCTGGGAATATATACAAATATACATATATATTTCCATTCACTGTTGCACAATCTTTTGTATGAGATATACTGCGGTCGCAAAATTATATTTTATTTTTTACTTTTAATTATTATCAAAGTAAAAATTCTATTCAATATATATGATGTGTTCTGCATATCAATTACAAACTAATTTTTTCGAAATAAATCTTGTTTTTTTATTTAAAAAAATACGGATAGTTGACAACTTGGCCAATAACCTTAATGTGACAATTATTAGAATATTTTCACCAGACCGCAAACGATATTTGTGTATACACTATACATAATACCATGACACGAAGTTAATTAAGAAGGTATGACGTCACAGCTGTCCATATACATCCGTATATATCATGTTCGGAGTGTGTCAGACGGCAATACGAGAAACACTCAATTCATCTTCCTTCGGGTCGCCCGCACACTGTTACTGATTATTTGAAACATTTGCATGTTATTGCGATCACAGAGGACTACGATACTGACACGGAAGTTAATGTATGTACATTCTGATGTGTGTGAGTATGTGTCTGTATATACTTGGCACTGATTACAGAATTAATTCTCCTAAATTCAAAGAATAATAATTCTTTTTTAGGGTTTTCTCAGAAACGGCTAGAGGTGTCAAGAAGAGGTGTACCGGAACTCCGGTCCGGCCGGAATTCACGATTTTATTCCGGTTCCGGCAGGAACTGTTAAATTCCGGCCTGATTTTAACGGAATTTTGGAGTTTTATTATTATATAATGAAACATGAATAACACAGATATGATATAACAACATTTTTAACAAAAATTTTAATGGAAACAATCATTTCATAACACAAATGTAGTTTTTTTTACTTTTTGTTCGGCATAAGTATGATTGTAATTATAATAGTAGAGGGAATAGAGACATAAAAACTGATGAATAGTGATGCATTCGGGAAGTTGGATTTTTTTGGATTTTCTCTTTATATTGCATAATTATGCAATTTTCTCGGGACGCACATGACCGATTTTTCTAAATTTTTTAATATTCAACTCATCTTTGAACATATAAAGAGAAAATCCAAAAAAATCCAACTTCCCGAATGCATCACTTCAAAATGCTAATTTCCCTCTACTATAACATTAATAAATTGATCTTTATTATTCAACTTCTTTGTTAATTTATCAATTTTAATTTATTTATAATAGGGGAAAGGGGTCACGTCGGTCTTAGAGCACTTGATACTCTTAAAGTTAATGGTGTAAACTATTTTTTTTTTAAGTTTGAGTCTGTATGATCGCGCCAAGCTGAAATATTAACTATTCATTCAACTTATTTGTTAATTTATCAATTTTAATTTGTTTATAATAGGGGAAAGGGAAATCAAGTTTCTAACTCCATGCAATAAAAAGATACAGCTTCAAAACGTGTTAAGATACTGACAGACTGACTTATTGACTGATCATCAAAACCTATAGGGCACCTCCCGTTGACCTAGAATCTTTAAATTTCTGATAAATAAAAAAAACCGAAAATCATTAATTTCTAATTCTATGTGGAATTATTACATGACAAACTTAGTTTTGCCGTTTTTTTCATACAGTGTTTACGTAAAGACGGCTACGCACAAAGATGTCTTGGGAATCAGTTTCATTGTCTACACAATTGTCATTAAATAAGTTTTATATATAACGATACGAAACCCTTAGGGCACATTCTAGAATACCAGTCGAGCGGCAGGCACCATTTATTTTGTCAAGGTAAAACAGTTGGACATAGTTAATAATAAACATTATATACAAAAAAAAATTCCAAAAATATAGTTTTAATATATAAAAATTATTGTTTATATGTAAAATAAATAATTACTAAACAATTCACGAAATAAAATGATTCCTCCGAGTCCATGTTAAAAATATAGGTTCGTTGTCTTTTACTTAATTCATTCATTTTTGGATTAAAAAAACAAAGTACTTAAAAACAATGAAAAATATGAGCATATAACTAGGAATAAATTTAATAATGAATATAGCACAGACTACAATAGCTACCCCCACCATTCACGTCAACGTAAACATTACAATGAAATAATACACAACAATACACAGATTTGAAAAAGTAACAAAATATTTATTAATTAATTTTGGAAATGATTGATTATTTTACTGTGATTGTTATAGTCGCGTCAACGAAGCCTTTTGGCTCGAAGTCCTCAAGAACATCTCCGATTTTGATGATTTTTTTTTAGTTTTGTTTTTTTATATTATTTAAAATCAGAAACCTTTTGGAGCGGGGACCCCCGGGAAATACACACAAAAAAATAAAAACAAAAAAACTTGACAGCCGCTTATGTTTAAACCATCGATGCAGCGAAAACGATGTGAGCTAGAGCAAAACTGAACAGGACCCATTTGATAGAGAATTAAATTTCCTATAAAAAATAATAAAGTTTATATATCTAAAGTTAATAGTTTTGAGTGATGGTCGTCGAAAATTTCATGACTAAAATGTAATTTTTGAAAATGTCGCTTTATGTCCCGATTACAAAATAAAAAAATATGTTAAAATTGAAATTTTTTATAAAACTTTTCAGACAAAAGTTTCTTTTTTTCTGCAAAATACGAATCTTTAAAAAAATAAATAGATTTCCTTTAAAAAAAATTTCTTGACCCCAAAATGATCTTCAAACCTCCACTCAAGGTCAAAATTGTTACCTCCATTGATTTTGCCCCTTTAAATCCTGAAACTTTTATACCAAATATTTTCTCTAAAAATCCATAGTTTTCCAGATATTAAACAATCTTAAGATTTAAAAATCGATCTGTATACATACTTAGATTTCCTGAATTGTATAAATTTTTTAAATAATATAAAATAAAGTGACTGTTTTTTTTTCAATTTGAATCATTTTAAATAACAACAAATGGAGTTGAGTTCTTTTAAATTTATAACAAAAATGTAATTGTTGATTTTGAAAGTAGCTTAACTCCATTTGTGGTAAAAAAACACATATTATTCACTTAATAATTGGTATTATTTTAATAGTAATTGTAAATTTAACTCTCTTAGAAACACTTAAGAAATTGATATCTTGCACGTATATTTTTAATTTTATTGAAACGCAAACTCTTTAATATCTCAGTTTAAACATAAATGGAATTAGACCACTTTCAAAATAAACGGTTCAATTATTTGGTGAAAATCTCATAGTTAAAAATCGTAACAATTAAGATCACTCAACACAACTGAATAAAGGAATTACTTAATAAATATAAAGCTGAAAGTATTATTAACTGACAGAATATAACTGAAAAACAAAAAATAAGCGGTAATACTTACAAAATGAGATTTACGGTTTGCATCCATCTGATAAAAGGAAAATAATCTTTTAATTGATGTTTGTTACTGTAAAACAAAATCTCGTTATTCTAACAAGCATTCCAGTAGAGTCGACCTAATTTAGATTAACACATTTTAGTTAGTAGCATGAGTACGGCAAGATTAATTTATGAGTATTCACGTTTTAACTTACTTAATATGGAATTGATTTTTAAATGAAAAACAATTTACATATTACATACCATGTATTCAGAATCTAAGTTAAACTATGTAACCAAACCAAAACATTCTGAATAGTTGACTGACAATGCGCAATTACTTATTTAATTAAATATAAATTGAATTTATCAAAAAGTTTATAACTGTATTTACGAAAATTAATTTAGCAATATTATCATTAATTACTTTGACTCCTTGAAGCATAGGATAAAATATAAATTAAAATATATTTGTATATTATTTTATATTCATTAAAATTCTGAAACACTCTTCACGTTTTCTCATTGTCTCTTGTTAAGCAGTTTAATTAAGAACTTGCAAATTTTCATTTAACTCTTTATACTTCGATTAATTTAGTTTAATTAATATTAATTTGGTGATTTTCCGAAACTGAAAACGAAACGATAAGTTAATTGCCTTTTCTTTTTTTACAATGTAATTTTATTTACTTACCAATTTTATTTTGTTATCTTCGTTATTTTCACTTACCGCTTCAGTAAACATTAATTACTTGCTACAAAGAAAATCTATACAGTATTTAATTTAAATCTATTTTCTATAAGTTAAAAAATACTCCTGGATGAAATCGTTTTACACTTTGTTTCATTATTATCTTTTATCTTTGTAATAAACTACTCAATAATACTACAAATGTCCTTCATTCGTCGGAAATTTTGGAAAAACTGCTTTTTCCTGCTTCTATTTATTAAATTTGGCTGAAGTTAAAAAGGATACTATTCTGATTTAATTCAAAAGGATCGCTGTTTTTATTACTTTTGCGACCTCTTGAGTATACATATATTTAACCTGTTTAAAAAGTATTAAAATTCGACGTAATGAACTGTGTTTATTATTTTTATAGCAGAAAATTAAATTTACTTATAATAATAGTTTATTTGTTAATTGGACGTCGTTTTTAAATGATAATTAACTTCAGAATAACATTATTATATATGCAACATAGTTCTATTGTCGCATTACATGAACTAACAAATTGTACCAATTCTCAACGATTAACCCTCCGTTAGGCGCGCGGTATACATGCGTAGACCACTCAAATAAAAAATGTTACAACTAAAACTTATACCCTATTTACACACACGCCCTTTTGAGTAACTGTCAATTACATATCCAAATACATTATTAGTTGTTTAGTTACAGTGTTTCAGCACGGTGTTTTCAGTTACCGCGAATAAAAAACGGCTGGTCTATGCATGTATGCCGCGCGCCTAACGGTGTAACTATTTTCGTTGTGCTTCGATTTTTTATTTTCATCATTTTTATAAGAAATAGTGATTTTATTTTATGGGCGTGTATTATATTTTACTAATTCCTGAAATAAAGACATGTTTGGCCCAAAATAAAACTTGCATGGAAGTTGATAAAGCTACACAAAATAGAGAAAAGTAAAAAATAACACCTAGTGACCTTTTTTGGTCAATGTGTTAAGGTCTAGGATATCCCCCCACCCCCCCACCCCCACCCCGGAAAATTTTCTTCGACTTTCCTGCAATAGGCTAACTAAGTAATTATGTCGAACGTTGCAATATTTATTCTAGAAACCGCAATAATCCGGCAAATATACATTAATTAACCATATGATAAATCTATATTCGCACTGCATTTTTATCTAAATAAAAATATCCGATTTTGATCGTAATTTTGACACATTTCTTATCAACATTTTAAATGCATATTTTTATTTATACTAGTCATAAATAACATATTATTTTTATCATATTTTTATTTAGATATATTATGTTTATTTTTTAAATTAACATAGAATTTATGACCACAAAGCGTCTAAAAATGATAATTAACTTTGTTTATTTTTCCACAACAAAATATACAAAAATTTTAATAAAAATTATTTTCTGTATGGAAAAATATAGGTATATCAGTGAACATAATTCAACTCATTTGAAATAAAAATCAAATTAAGCTATCATATTATAGGACCTATTGAAAATGGTCTACGCATGTATGTCGCATGCTTAAACTCACGACAGCAATAGGAGGGTTAAATAAATAATTAAATCTTATCAATATCCGAATTTCCAAGAAAAAACCAATCTCACGTTATGACAATTCAATAAGCTTTCATATCATTTCCTTGCAGATACATGGTATACATGGACAACAATGGCGACGCCGAGGGTAATTACACCCTACTGGCCAGGCAAGCGGTGAACGAGTCCGCGGGAAACCTGTACGGTCTATATCCGGTTGGAGTGTTCTCGCTCAAGTCCAACGATACCAAACTTCCGGTAAGAGTTCACTGCACTATGACCTTCGAATCTATTTCATTATGTTTGTGATTTATTTTTAATTAAATTTCAAGTTCAAAATGTGGAATGTGTTTTAAATGTTATTCGGTGTTTTGTGGTAGTATTAAATTAAATGTGAAATTAATTGAAAAATTTGTAACATTTGAATGTAATTATAATTTTTTGTTATTCTTTATGTCCTCATTTTCTTAATTAAACTATGCAAATTCAAATTTTCATTTGAAGTATATAAGTAGGAATGAGGGCCTGAAGAAATTTTTGGTATACGATTCATATATGATCGTAAATGAAGTAAAGCTTTTTTTACAGCGTAGTTATGAAAAATATATCTCAAATGTATTTTTTATTTTAGTGTAAATTTTGAATTTACATTATAAAACTCAGAAACAATTATAAAGATGACTGTGTTTTTGAAACATTTCTGAAAAATACTCCAATCGAAACGTATAAGGAAGTACGAACACGCGGAAAACAGCCCGAAAACTTAGTTTATATGAACAGTTGCATGTTGGTAGATTAACAATTTGGGGGAGGGGATATGGTCTCTGAAATGAACAAAAAAAGTTTCTTTAGTATATAATTTAATAATCATTTTCTATTTAATTTGCTTTATTTTTAGAGGTTGGGGGTAGGTCAGCTTCACATGACCCCCCCCCCCCCCCTCCTGAATCTACGCTTGTGTTGGTCAGAGACGAAATAAGTACTTACTAACAAAATTTATATTCTTATTATAGGATTTGTTTATAAAACCTTTCTACAGACCTATTTTAAATCATATATCAAATAACCTTAACTAATTATAGGATAATGCGCTTTATAATAGTAAAAGTCGCATCAAAATCGGTTCAGTAGTTTTCTTGTCAAGTTTTTTTAAGTATCAAAATTGATTATATTACCTGTAAAACACTGTGCTAATATAAAAATGAATATTGTGCAGTCGGAGCCTACAGATTCGAATCCTTAATTTAATTGGGACATCATATATCAATAATAACTAAATTCCAATGAAATCCTGAATACATCATATCTGGCTTAGTTCATTAGTATATTGATGACCAAACAATATTCTGTCAAAGCATACCTGAACACCACTTACCTTTGTAATTTCAGCAATTCGATTGCTATAGTTTACATTTTACAATGTCCTTTTAATTATATGTAAATTATTCCAACAATGTACTAATAAATGGTCGGTATGCATATCTCATAAATTCAACATGTATTTGAAGAAAATTTTACATAATTCATAAACATTTCATTCCAGATTAGAGTTAGTTTGTGAAAGAATGTCATTTACATTTTAGTGCTTTATAGACTACTTCATTATAACCCGTCCGGGAACAAATTAAATTGGACGTTGTTTTAATAATAAATAAAAACATTTTTCTTTCTAGTGTATCTTTTTTATAAGATTTATTTATTTTACATTGTTATACAAAAAATTTTGATAAAAATATGAAAATCGGTTTTTGTCTTTTATTTATAATTGATTCTCTTGTTCCTTGATAAAATAAATACTGTTAGTATTTGATCAAACATTTTTTTGTAGAATATATATTTACATATAAGATGCTTATATTTTCAATTTTATGCTGAGTTGAAATAAATCCTTAGATATAACCATTTAAATTCTTTTATAACGAACTAAAAAGAGGGTATTATAAAAAATATATCTACTTATTCACATACAAATATTTGAATCTTTATTTTATTTACTCGATATTTCTTTTTTCTGAACTTCACATTTAATAATGTATACGTAACATTTTTATAGAATTACTTATTTTTATTTTTTTGTATAACGATCTTCTCATGTGAGTAGGGTTGCATGCCAAAACGAGAGTGCCCTAAATTTGCACAAGACGAGACCGAGACAAGATTGGCTTAAATTAGGACAAGACCGTCTAATATTATGACTAGACGAAACTGAGACAATATTAACTATATTTATAAGTTTCATCGAGGATCTCGATTTTAAAAGATTGTTTTAAGGGGCTCTTCTACTTTTTCGCGTCAGAAAAATTCATTTTTTTTTTAATTTCTTCTTTCAACAGAATTTATCTACAGAAATAATATCCAATAGTTGGTACAGTCCATTTCTACTACTTAACTTATTGTTAGTACAGCGCGCCAAAACAGTGTCGTTTTTTGTGCGAGCTCGGCGCTTGGACGACTTTAAAATCATTTTTCTCAAAACGATATTTTTGCATCTAGTACAGGTGATTGCACAAAAACTATTTGTCCAATCGATCTGAGTTTTAATGGTATATTCAACACATATATGGGTATCGCCGGTACCTCAATTATTAAAAAACTTTCATTTTCAGTATTGTTTTTAACCCAATAACGGTGTGTACATTTGTTACTATTTTGCGAAAATCGCTGCCATTTTATTAATTTTTGATAAAAATAATAATTGAGGTACGGGCGATAGTGGCACACATACAGAGTAACCACCTGAAAAGGAAAAATCACCTGCGCCAGCGAAAAAAACTTTCTTCCAGCATACTGACATATTGTTAAATAAAAAACATCTGCCAAGTAAATGCACAGTGCTTCCTCGTGCTAAATTCACCAAAGGTAGTTAATTATTCAATAATTTAAATAAAAACCGATAGTGTTTATATAAATTGCCTGGAATTGGTGAACCATTTAATTTTTATACAATTTTACTAAAAAATATTAGTTCGAAATTTTTCATAAAACGCATCTGATTATTTTTTCATAATTTTTAATTTTTTGGAAATTTCAATCTAAATCTAAATTTATGCAAATGTCAAAATGACATTTAAAACGTCAAAATGACATTTAATACTATATATCCAAGCAATATCAATTAAGAAAAACAAAACACGAATTTTTAAAATAAATTGAGATAAATCTTGGTAAGGGAATATTTTACAACAAACGTTGTAGACCCATATTATAGGAAATTTAATGCTCTACATGTAACGTGTCGTTCTTGAGATATCTTGAAAAAATAAATATTTTGGGACGTCACCCCTCTCCCTTACACACGATTTTGAAATGGGACTAGGATAGGAGCTATATTTTAAAAAAAACTGGAGTCTGCTCGATCGCGCCAAGCTGACATATTAACTATTCAACTTATTTGTTAAATTTTCAATTTAAATTTCTTAATAATAGCCGAAGTCGGTATCGAAGGTCTTCGGGCATTAGATAGTCTTAAAGATAATGGTGTAAGCTATATTTAAAAAAAAAACTGGAGTCTCCTCGATCGCGCCAAGCTGACATATTAACTATTCAACTTATTTGTTAAATTTTCAATTTAAATTTCTTAATAATAGCCGAAGGCGGTCTCGAAGGTCTTCGGGTATTAGATAGTCGTAAAGATAATGATGTAAGCTATATTTAAAAAAAAACTGTAGTCTCCTCGATCGATACTTTACAACAAACGTAGTAGACTCATATTATAGGAAATTTAATGCTCTACAAAAATATTCTATAAAATTTTCTCGTAACATGTGTCGTTTGAGATATCTTGAAAAAAGAAATATTTTGGGGTGTCACCCCTCCCCCTTACACACGATTTTGATGATTTTGAAATGGGACCGTCCTCAAACCAAACCCAACCATCCGACCAAGTTTCAATAATATCGGTTCAGTGGTTCATGAGTTATGCGTGTGACAAGGATTCAGGGGACAGACAGACGGACGGACACACGGACAGACAGACAGACATGGATCGAAAAGTGTTTGTCTTGACGTGAAACGGATAAATCAATTTAAAATTTTGAAATTGAAGAACTTTTTTTTTGCTATAAAAAAAATCTTTCTATTCTCTATACGTATCTTTTTCAGGGAAGAAAAAATTTTTCTCGTTATACATGTAGTAGTTTCCGAGAGAAAAAATGAAAAAACTTAATTTTATTGATCCGAAGAAGTAGAATAACACCTTAAAAATTCAATTTTTACGAGACGAGATCGAGATTAAACTATTACGTCTCTCGTGTACAACCCTGCGTGTGAGTTAATTAACATCCATTAATTACTTTAGGTTTAGATCCTTGTTTTGTCTATAAAATTTTCAATCAGCTATTGATTAATTTAACATTTTCCAAACAGTATTTTGTCCTCTTAAAAACAAATAAAACATTAATCCTTTTTCAATGTTACCTATAAAGACTTAAGCATATTTTATCGGCAACCCAAGCTATTAAAACTGTAAATTAAAAGGTTTTAGTCAACAATATAAACGCGAGCAAAAGTCGTATACGCAGTTTGGCGTAACCTAATCTTCGCAGAACTTTTTCTACTGCATTAAACTGCAGCGGATTTTAAAACGGCGTCTCGTATTTAGAGCACGTCCCCGTGAAATTAGAATTCAACCACGAATCCTACCAAATGTTTGGCCACAACGTTGAATGCGACTTTTATGACAATAAAAAAATCACGAGGAAATATCCTCAGAATTCAATCTTAGCACTGTTATCATCAGATTCAAAATGATATATTATATTGGGATTTTTTTATAGAAAAGAAAATCTATTGAGTTGTACATACATATTTTTATTTATTTACATTTTTATAGGCTATTATTTGATAGTAAAATGTATTTTATTCTTTATTCAAGTTGAAAACAAAATAGTGTTGATTAATTTAAAATTTATCAGTTAGTTTCTAGGCGGCATTTCAAAACGCACCAATGACACATCGTTAAATTTGACCAAAGGTTACTACAACATTTCTAATTGTCCCCATGTTAAATTTCCTATGTCTTAATCAACTTGGAATACACTGTATATTAATGAAACATTTATTAATATAGAAAACCAAACAACTTATAAAAGCACAGAAGAAAACTGCAAACAAAAGCACAAATAAATCTACTTTTCACTTATTTTAGTAAGTGTAGTACTATATTTCTTCATTAGCTCTTTTTGTCTCCATGTTTCATAATTAGATTAAGTGCTTTATTCTTAAAAGAGCGATTTTTATATGTATTTACAAAACTATTAAGTATATAACGAAAATATACATTAGCTGTTTTTTATATGTTTCTTAATTTCTATGCAAAAGTAACATCTATTTTGTCTGTCGTTAAACAAAAATTTTCCTTAAAATATTTACCCTAAACATCTCATAGCAAATTATTCATAAAATTTAAGATGTGACATATAATTTTCGTTGACATCAATTCTGTTGAAAATTGATAATTTTCTATCAAGTAACTTTTTCATTACAGGTTCTGCAGATCACCCACCAAATAGAATGGGTGAGAGGAAGACCCCCTGTCGCAGTTCTCCGTTGTGGTTTTCACGGAGAAAAATGTAAAAGTAAGAAAATATGTTCTTTTTTCATCATCCGCTTAGACGACTGTCTCTCAAAAACTTTGAATATGTAAACACGCTTCTTGTAGATTTCAATTATTTCTGAGTGATGGTACTTTTCTCTTGGAAAATCCGGTTTCCCATTACGACACGCATACAACAAAAGTATTTTTGTGAAAATAGCTTAAATTGTATGTGTTATTTGATATTTGAATAAGTAAATTTTATTTGTTTATCATTTTCACGTTGGTAAGTATTTATGTATATTTGAAAACTTTATATATTCAAGTATGGTTAGAGGGTTGTTGTATATTTCTGTATTACGAATTTTATTTCGTTCACGAAAACACTGTAAAAATGTACCCATTTGATTTTTTTGCAACGGTTATGAAAATATTTAACTAAACAATTAATGATTTAAATATTATAATAATCAAATGGGAGGAGCCTACTAAGTTTGTGGTAAGCGAATTTCAATGAAAACTGGACGACTACTTGTACGATGTACGAGTGTATTGGAAAATTTCATTAAAATTTTCATATTAAAAATTATTATGGAACATAGTTCTCCCTACCGATGTTTTATATAATGGTTATATTTTCTGCACAGTACATAAAAAAAATTTCATACTCAAAATTCAAGTTAAAAAATAAAACAAAATATATAATTTCGCTATTTATAGATTATTATTACAGAGATTACATTTTAATAACACAGTTATGTTAAAGTAGAAATAAAATAAAAAGGCTAGTAAATATGTAACTATTATTTATGATAATTGATATATGTAGTATAAGTTAAAGTTAAATGACAGTATTTATCATTTTTTAAACCGATTAATCTACGATTTAGGGTCAATCCACACTATCCAGCCGGTCTCAAGCGGGCTTTCCACTGCAAAAGGGTAATGTGCGAGAAATAGTTGAGCTGAACGAGGTCTAACTAGTTAAAATAGGTTTTGCCTTCCATTAACAAAAAGTTTTAATAATTTTTATTATTTCCCTTCCATTGCGAAAGAGAAATGAAAGCGAGAAACGAGCGGAGCGAATTAAACGGAAAATGATAAATTGGACAAATTCCATTGCGAGCGAGTCTAGTCGGACTTTGTATTTGGAAGGGAAAGCTCGTAAAGCCGACTATATGCAAACAAAGAAATGTTTAATTTTATAAGTATACAAGAAAAAGCGCGCCAAACCAAGGTTTTGGTTAAGTAATCATATCAAAGAGAGACCGTTGAGAGGTGAATACAGATTGTTCTATGATTTACATGATGAACAATTCAAGAATTACTTCAGAGTTAGCAGAGAACAATTTTAAAAACTTTGTCATTTATAGAGGCTGATATTTTAAAACAAAATACCAACTTTAGGAAAGCTATTTCATCTCGGGGGCACGCGGAGTCCGTTACAAACTAGTCAGTGGCCCTGTGACGCAGCGAACTCGTTCTTACCTATTTTTATTCGTTTGATCCGTTCCGCTTACCCCTTCACCGGTGGAAGTGCTACTATGTAATTTTCGATTGCTAGTCGAACGGAGTCCGTACGGACACCGCTCCGTTTGCTTTAGCGGAACGAGTTCGTTCTTAACTATTTTTACTCGCTCAGTCCGTTCTACTTGACTCTTTATTGGTGGAAGCATTACTATACAAGTTACATTTGCGAGTCAAACGTAGTCCGTAAGGACCCCGCTCCGCTTGCAGTGGAAAGCGGGCTTCAATCTGGTCTCACTCCAATCAAATCTTATGATATTCACATTAACGAAACGGTCTCGGGCCAGTCTCGGTCCGGTCTCAGTCCAATCAAATCTTATGATATTTACATTAACGAGTCAGTCTCGAGCTAGTCTCGGTCTGGTCTCAGTCCAATCAAATCTTATGGTATTCACATTATCGCGCAATTTTAGATCACGCTTTACTCGGTGATCAGTACTAGAATGATCGAAGACGAACTGAAGTTTCTATTCACACTGTGGGTACAAATCCAGGTTCAATCACACTCCAGTAAAATATTATTCGATACTATATTGTATCGGGCCGTGATTGGGCCGAGATCTGATCAATACCTATAGTGTGAATGATTTCATTGTTTACTGTTTATTTATATTTGATTGGAACGATACCGGACCGCTTTATTATTATTTATATTATATTAATTATACTTTATTTATTTACAAACTTTCAATCTGAAATAATATATTTTGAAATTACCCAACAGCGATTTATTCAATGTGCAAAAAACTAAGCTTAAAAACTTTTCGTAATCAACTCCACCCCTGCAATAATCATCCCCATGCGGATTGTTAAAACGAGAGTGAAGTTGCAGTTAAATAACCGAAGTGGTGAAAATTGCAAGTGAAGTAGGCCATAAAACCTCGTGGTTGATTTCTCAGCGTTTCTTGATAAGAAAACTTTCATTGAATGCCTGTTTTATTGCCATTTCATTGAGTTTTTGTACGAAAATCTATTTTATTGTCTTGATATCATCCTCAATTATGCTGTTATTGTGTTTTCTTTTATATTATATGTAAATGAATAAAAAGTATCTTTGGATATAATAACTACTTATTTATTAAAAGTCGCTACGTTATAGTCTATCTTAAAATAATAGTATCTGTATCATAATACTTCAATCAAATATAGATATGTGCAATAATGTAAATACTTGCATTAATATTAAAGGCTTGTAAGTATTTCAATGTACTTTTTTATCGTTTACACTAATAACAAATATACTGCACGAAAAATAAATTATTCAACATAAAATAAATAAATGGAACTTAAAACAAATTATGTCACTTTGAATATATAGTTTCCACTAAAAATTAAAACTTTGCACTAATGTTTTGATATTTTTATATGATTTTTTGAAGATTATTTATTACATACCTACTTTTGATATATTTATTGTATTTCTATATTTTAACCTAACCAAAACTAACCAACCTCCTTTCGCTCGTCAAAAGTACCAGGCTTTTTTTGTGTGACTGTGTTTTTATTTTATTTTAAAATTTAGTGCTATAGTATTAAAATTTGTGTTCGAGTGTATCAAATTTTTAGTGCAATTATGTATAATCCTAAAATAAACCTTATTTCCAACCGGCAAAGTATGTAATTCAGGCATTCTATATATTTCCTAAGAATTCTATACAATGCCTAACGATTTCAGGCAATGTATAAAATATTTGTTTAGTAGAAATTTATTATATACTTTACGTAGACATTGTATAGAATACCTAAGAATTCTATAGAATACCATGAATAATATTAGGAAATGTATTAAATAATAGAAAATTATGTTTTAAAGCAGATAGATATTATTCAATTAATTTTAAAAAGTTTAAATTCATATCAAATAAGATTTGGGGCTTTTATTGTTAAAATGACAAAATCGCAAAAACAGTATTGGAACATTTGATAATTATTATAATAAATTAAATTAAATATTAGTTCAAACGCATATTAAGTATATGATTTTAAATTGTTAAAATACAAAACATATATAAATCTAAGATATTATTTAATCATTTAATAATGTTAATTATTTTAAAATATTACTCCAGACGTGTATTAAATACGATAAATAATTGAGTATTATCGGTGCAAACCTACAGCTATCGAGAATGATCCAATATTTTTTTATTATTCTTCATATATTTGCATCTGAAGTGTTTTATAACATAAAATAAGGCAACACCTGTGCCTGGATTAAAATTGGTCGGTTCACCCTATTTATATTTATATTTAATACATTGCCGGCTATATGTTAGGTAGTCTATACAATGCCTAGGAAATTTATATATTTAAATCTATTTCATACATTGCCTGGTGATTTTAGACATTCTATAGAATACCTAGGAATTCTATACATTGCCGGTAACATATATATTAAAATTAGTTATTGAGAAAGGAACAAAATATTTAATTATTTAAATCCATCACAGACGATAAACTGACAACAAATAAAACAGCTCTTCAATGTTCCAAACAATTTGTCTTAGCATTCTAGTTAATTGTTTGAATTTTACTCGACGATAAAACATGTCTTCAGCGAGAAACATCTGGCTCGTTTACTTCTCCAGATTTAGCGTTCATGAAAACCATCAATTTAAACAGCACCTAATTCAAATAATTGATTGTACTTTACGCTAGCGGATAATACTTTAATACTCTTTCTTTTATTTACCGTGATAAATAAACTTAATTTAATTCGGTTAAAATCAATTTAATCTAAGGCTTTTGTGGTGTTTAAGGATTTAAAAATTTAAATATATTAATTATATTTGCTCAAGTCTGGCTGAGGGGCTACGCCCGATGGCCAATAACTTAAATTAAAAAATATATATATTTGCATTTTCAAAATGAGTTAAAATGATCGAATAATATTTTTTTATCAAAAAAATATACTTTTTTTATTCAGTAGGTATCAGGACCGGATACGACTGGCGGCAAAACGGGCAATAAAAATAACTAATTGAACAATTTGAATTTAGTTGCATTTGTTTCCAAGGCAACATGATTTAGTGACGTATTAATTAGTATTTAAAATTCAAATTTTGAGAGTATTTTTCACCCCCCGAAGGCAAGTACAAATAATAAATGTCCCTTGGGTTCAATTGAACTGCAAATGTACCAAGTCTTATCAAAACTAATGAGATAATACTCGCAACGTTCACTTTTTAGACGATAATAAAAAAAATTACAAAATTTAAAAATTTTCCAATACTCTTAATCCGATTTAGCACCAAAATCAATAGGTTTGAAGTAATCACTGAGACTAACATTTCCCCTAATAAAAATAATTCAAATCGGTGTATTTTTATAGTAGTTATCGTGAATAAAAGAAAATTATACATCCAGACACACACACAGACACAGAGACACACGCTCAGCCGCCATGCGGAAATTACCTTTTCTTTACATTTTGAAGGTAGTACAATCAGAATCTGCTTTTATCTCGGACAAGATTTTTCGAAGGTTTTACAATACTTCCAATTCCTTCGGAACTAGAAAGTAAAAATACCATTATTTCTTCTTTATCTATATTAATTTAACTCAAATACTACAAAGCACCATCCTACATAATACGATAAAACAATTTATTTACATAGTCTAATGAATTTCTAAAAGTGCTGAATACAAAACAGCATCTACATAATAGAATTATTTTAAACCCGGTAAACACAGTAATAGATTTACAGTGCTTAAAACATACACGTAGAATACGTGTTTTCAATCCTACTGTTGTGCGGGCGAGATAACAACAAATATATAGGAAACGCGCCCGGCGTACTCAAAACTATCTGCAATTAAATACTATACAATTATTCAATTCCGCCTGCATAAGTTATATTTGCTAATAACAGTGTCTGTTTGTACGATCAGGGTAATTAAAATAGTTTAATGAGCGAAGCATTTGTAAAGTATAATGACACCAGTCATTCTTGTTGCACTTAATGCATAATGTATTGCAATTTAAATATGGTAGCTCAGATGTCTCGTGACTAAGATTTTTAGTTGATTAACTAATTTTGTTTCTCGCAATTTTGAAGATACGAGAAGCTTTTTGATTGACTTTAATAAATTGAGACAAACAATTAAATCATAGATTAGAGATACTGACAGCTTCACCACTTTTAGCTAAACTGGTGGTGACATGATTTATTTAAAAATTCATTTATACAGTATTAAACAGGGCTTCAAACCGGAACTGAACCGAAAACCGGAAAAACCGTCATTTTTTGCCGGAACGAAAACCGGAACAGAACCGAAATAAAAATATCGGTTTTTACAGTTCAGTACATGTTAAAATACGCGCGTTAACATGATCTTATTTTCCACTTCAATTGTTCGGATTATCATACAAGTACCATGTTCTAAATTCTAAATTATATTAAAACCGTCATTTTTTTCGGAACGAAAATCGAAACGAAAAAAATAACGGTTCGAATTCCTGGTATTAAACATAAAAAAATAAAATTAAAATTGAATGTATATGAAGTAAATTAGTAATGATATCAGTTGATAATAATTTATACACAGAAACGATTTTTTGTTTCAAAACTATTTATAGCAAACGAATGCGCGTAGTAGTTTAAAAGATAAGTACGTTTACTAAACATTCTTGACATCTTTTACCTTTCATTTATAGAACTTCAGATCTTTTATGTTTCAAATAAATAAGATCTTAAAGCTCTTCACTAACAATTAGAGAAAGCATTAACCGGAAATCTATAAATATATTTTACACAAAAATAAAAGAAATACTTATTGGCTTAGAATTAATACTGCATGAAAATTATAAACTTTAAAATAACACCATTTCATTCTATTCTTAAGAAAAAGTAGCAATCAATAACATATTATGTAATACATAAAATATGGAGTAACGGAGTTCACAATTACCTTCTTTCGTGAAGCCAGACTGGCAAGTCCTGTGAATTGTAGTTTTGAAAACTATCGTCGCTGAAGTTTTTCCAGAAGTTTCACGCAACTTGAGTTTAAAAGAAATCATATAAGTATTCACCATACGAACTATTATATTCATATTTTTACTCGAATCCACACACATGGTAGATATAGGTATTGGTATAATAAAGAATAGTACCTAATCGAGAAAAAATCATAGAGATAATATAACATAGAGAAAGTGAACCATAGCACTTTATGTAAGTGGACATCAATCATAAATAACAAAAGAAAGCGACATTTTTCGAATACTTATGTCTTTGTCTTCCTTGCATAATGGCGTAATTATAAATGTCAAGTTATTTTGTATAATATATGTACATACTAAATATTTACAAAATTTTTAGAGAATTTTACTACATATTAAGAATGTCAAGTGTATATTCTATGGTCAGATAGATAATCAAATTGTAAAATATGAACCGTTATCTCTATAGAATCATGCATTGTTTGACAAAGATAGATAGAGGTCCACAATTTCTTCTTTCTCTTTCTACCGATAGTTATTGTTTTCGGCTACCTCACTTTCTGTATATTACATTATCTCTATGGAAAAAATCGAACTCAAAATTTAACGAAATTGCACGTTTGTAGGGTTTCTGAATTGATCACAATCATTATTGTCAATGGCGTATATATGTATGTCTATCTATCGGTCTGTGAATGCTCTGCAGCTAAAACGATAAATTTTAAACTGAATCTTCTTACATACAATAAATGTCTACCCTCTATTATAAATATTTTTTAAATAAATAAGGTACTGGCATCAGTCTTGGTCACTTTAAGAGTATTAACGGTATTTTGGAATTGATGGGCTTCTTTTTTGTAATTTCCATGAACTCTTATTACTAATAAAAGTATTTTTTTATCAAACTTCCGTTAGATGTGCGATTAAATACGTAAACTACTCGTTTAAAAACTGTTACAACTAATATTTATACTGTTAAAAACACTTCCTTGAATATTTTTAGTTAGTTGAAGTGTTTTAGTGCGATATCGTGAGTTATAGCGAATATATTTTATATATTTGCATAAAACAAAATTAATCATGATTAGTTAATCACTTGTTTTCAAACCATTATTACGTAAATTCTAAAAAACAATAACGGTTATGATAAATTTTATAAGTTAAAAAATTATAGTGAATTGTTCATTTACAAATTGAGATTCAGTTAAGAATTAACATTAATCATGGTTTGAAAACAACTAATTAACTAATCGTGGTTAATTTTATTTTATGCAACCCAAGGACAGTATTAAAAGAGTGGCTTATGCGTGTAATCCGCGCACCTAGCGGAAGGTTAAATCAATTTAATTACCAAAGTACGCAAATATAGTTTTTTTTAATTATAGCCTTTTATTTGTTTATGTTATGAAATGGATAAAGTAAACCCAGTAATGAGTTCACAGTTATGGACACTTCCTAATGATTACAAAATGATAAGTACTACGCCACAAAAGTTATAAAACAGAGAAAGGTAAAAATTAAAACAATTAATGTAAAGCAGATGCTATGAAAATATAATAATTAATAAAAAGATAAAAATTGGCTGTTTTAGAGTTAAGTGGCTATAGATTATGATTCATAAATGGAAGTTATCAAATATCAACAAATATTTCTAATTTAGAATTAAAGAATCCAACACTGATCAAAAATTCTAACATTTTTTTTGATATAACAAACCGTATTCAAAGTATTCATTTCTGTCTAATAATGTGCATATAAAAATTTATGTTTATTTAATTAAATTAAAATAATTAAATTTTACTGATATTTATTTATTTATTAAAGCACACACTGGCCAAATCATAGCAGGGGTGATCGGTGGAGGCTGCTTTGTCCTAATTATCGTGTTTTTGGTTTTGTACCGTAATTGGCGGTACGAACAAGAACTCGATAGTTTGTTATGGAAGATAGATTACCGGGAAATTGAAATACATGAGGATAACAACGCAAACATCTCAGCTGTTGCCGTCATGGATCCCAGCGGACAGACAGAAAACATAGGAATTAATTACACCAATAGTAAACCGATGACAAGAGTAAGTATTTTATGTTACTTATGGTCAGTAATTTACATAATTGCTCTTAAACTAAACTTTTGATAAAATATTCAATATTTAAAAAAAACTCTTTATAAGTTTTTAAACATCAAAGAATATTAAGATAAACGACGTTTGAAATGTAATTTTTTTATAATAAATAATTTAAATGGAGGTATCGTTAATATCACAGCCGTTAATTTAAACTTATGAAATATAAACAATTTTTTTATAATAACATATCAAATTGTATGTATCTGTATTATATGTTTATATGTAAATTAGAACTTACATATATTCTTATTATCAACGACTCATACAAGTATGTTCTAGACATATGTACAAACATTAACATTACGTGCTACTTTTGTTAAATTTTATCTGCAGTACATTTATAAGCTAAATATTAAAACATTTAAAAAATTAAAATAGCTTCATTTAAATAAGAAAATATCTAATCGTTTTGCCTATTTTGTAATATAGTACATATACAGGGTGAGTCACATGAAGTGAAACAAACTTGAACAGTATATCGAAAAAAATATTTAAAGTAAAAAAGTTCATATGAATATGTATCCGGAAAACTCTTCGTGGGGGAGCTACAGTTTTTATTTAATATTTGGAGAATCCATTGTGATACAGTAATGAAATTTGATACCCGGTTTGGTATTAATACGTGTTATCGATTTCCAGTATCAACCATTGATTATTTAGACCAGGGTTGTATGGGGCCAGTGGGCCCTCTGATTTTAATCTAGTATTTTTTTTGTTCTCAATTTTTTTCCTATGTTAGGGACTTTAATAAAGTCATATGACACAAAATACACCGTTTGTCATAAGATCAACCGTTTAATATGGATGCTTCAAATTATACAAAATGAATTTATAATCATGTTCTAAGATTAAAAATAAGAAAAAAAGTTTATCCGCATTAAGTTAAATTCTGCAAACCTATCTTTACTATTGTATTTTTCGTAAACGGTTGATCTTATGACAAACTATCAAAGTATATTTCTGTGTATTTTGTGTCATATGACCTTATAAAAGTGCCAAATATAGGAAAAAAATTAAGAACAAAAAAATACTAGATACAAATCTAAGGGCCCACTGGCCCCATACATCCCTGGTCTAAATAGTTATTGGTTGATACTAGAAATCGTTAACACGTATTAATACTTTAATACTAAGTCGTGTATCAAATTATGATTCATTACTGTTTCACAATGGGTTCTTTAAATATTAAATAAAAACTGATTTTAGGCAAATTTTTGGGGGGTCTATAGTTCCTTCCCGAAGAATTTCCGGACACATGTTAAATGACCTTTTTGCTTGAAATATTTTTCTCGATCAAATTGAAGTTTGTTCCACCTGATATGACTCATCCTGTATAATATATTAAATTTTTTAATCTTTCAACATGTTCTAAATAAATGTTCATTGTCCATAAAAGAAAAAAATTTAAACAAACTACAACAAATTTATATTTGGAGCTATTCTATTCTGCATACGAAAATAGTACTTTTATTGTTATTATTAACAATTATTACGTGACGACTACATTCTGCATTCCATCATAACTTTACAACGGCGTTGGTTATACTGTTTCATACAATTTAATTCTGTGTAGTATTAATTAACATCATAATGTCAATTTTGTGTCTAGACAATGATATTATTATAAATACATGCAACTAGACATACAGTCTAAAATATTATATTCATTTATTAAACAAAATTTGTTACATGTATACATATGTCTGTATGTATGTACCAATTACGATTTGTATTAAACAATTATCAAAACAATACTTTATTATCATTTCCGATTTTTAATATAGGTACCTATATGTATTAAAATCAAGTTAATAAAAATAACCGTTAGAAATATATTAATTATACTTTCATTGTTTTTTAATTGTGTACTTGTACAGAGTAAAATAATATAAAACAAAAATTATATCACCATAAATCAAAATTATTCCATTTTATTTTCGATTCGGTATAACATCGTAATATAGAACATATATTCAAACAAATAAGTGAATTTATATTTTATATATGCGGTTCAATAGACGAATCATCCCCTTATACGAACCAGCCAAGTGTCACTGAGTTCAAACCCCGATGCGGATTTCCGGTATTCATCGATATTTACAAAGATTGGAATATATAAGAGCAGGATTTACGCTATCAAGACTGTCCACAAAAAATCTATCGACATCACCAGAGAAATGAAAAAGGAATTAAAAATGGTAAGAAGAATTCATTGACTAGGTATACATATCTGTAAAATATTAAAAAAATCAAGTTTTCTCTTTTCATTATGATTTTTTACAAAATAAACTACAAAAGTTTTGAAAACTTTTGTTTATTTTATAAAATAATATCATAACTAGAGATTGGAAAAATAGTTGTTATTTTCAATGAAATAGTTATTTGTTGAATTTTTTTCGGAAAATATTTGGTAAATAGTTTTTTTTACGATTTGATAATAATTAGTGCAAACGAAGCAGTAAAAAAATCGCAAATAGTTTTAAAATAGTTGGAAAGGTAGTTGCAAATAGTTGATTTCAAATTGTGTTCAATCAAACCAGTTTTCTGAAAACGGTGGAGATATGTAATAAAAATTACAATAAATGTATTTTTACGCAATAGTTGAAAAACTATTTTTCCAATCTCTAATCATAACTGATTGTAATATAAAGCGTGTTAAAATTTCAGGTTAATCGCTTACGTAAAATCGATCGGATATAGTTTTTAATTATTCAAGTTTAAATAAAAACATTTGAACATTCAAAGTAATTTATGAGTTTTCTAATTAACTTGAAATTTTGACACCCTTTATAATAATAATATCACACTATTCTTAAGACCTGGATTAAAATTACCTGTACTTTACATATCTTTTATATTTCTCTAGATGCGAGATCTTCGCCACAATAATTTAAACGCTTTCGTCGGCGCTTGTACAGATCCACCTAACATCTGTATTATAACAGAATACTGCTCGAGAGGAAGCTTAAAGGTATGTATTTAATCCCCCATGGCCCATTTTATTATGATTAATATGTTCATTTATAATTTATGAAGAATTATTTTCCCATAGAGAAAATATATTATGTAGAAAATTTATATTAAATTCTTTCATTTTCAGGATATTCTAGAAAATGATGAAGTCAAACTAGACAATATGTTTGTTGCATCTATAGTAGGTGATATTTTACGGGTAAGTTATTTTATTTAATTTTTATTCTTGTTAAATAAACTATTAAATGCTTTACATTATATATACACATGTCGGTGGGGAGGGGTAGGGGAGATTTTGTGACGTAATTGTTAAGTTGTGGTTTTATAAGATTGTGATAAAGTGTAACAATATTCAAAATGATCAAAACTAACAAAAAATAGCGTTACGTAAAATTATATATTATTTTAATACAAAATAAAAAAATATATAAAAACTAACAACATGAATAGAAACTGTGAATTACTAATTTGTTAAAATTTCTTATTTATTGGGAAAAAAAATCACAAAATTCCCCACATTTTAATAACCCCCAAAAAATTTAAGTTCCCAACAGGTTACAATATATTATAGTAGGATGTGATACTGAAAAAAATGTATTTATATTTCTGTAGTGGTCCCACTTATAAATAACAATAATTCAGAAAATACAGTAAAACAATTGATTCGCCAATATTGAAAAATTCACGCGAAAACCCACCAGCAAAGTGATACAGATTTAGTATCGCAGTAGGTCATGCACATAACCTATAGCACACGCACAGCCCACTATGTGATGAAACAATGAGATCACTGTGGTTGATTCATTATGTCTTGTTTTGTTTCATGTAATTCAGGGCATGATCTACCTGCACGAGTCAGCGGTGCGGTACCACGGCGCTCTCTGTCCGGCCAATTGTTTGGTCGACTCCCGGTGGGTGGTCAAGGTCGCTGATTTCGGTCTACGCGAATTCAAACTCGGGTCCGACGAATCGGAAAAATACTCTGGACAAGATTCAGCTGCTATTTTGTCTAAATGTGAAGGTAAGTGTATATAAAGTCGTATACAGAAGGAAATACCCTGTACCTGGCGTGAAACATTATAGTAGAGGGAATAGAGACAAAAAAGTGATGTATTCGGGAAGTTGGATTTTTTTGGATTTTTTCATTATATGTTCGAAGATTAGTTGAAAATCAAAAGTTTGGAAAAATCGGCCATGTGCGTCCCGAGAAAATTGCATTTAACAGATTTTGGCATATGTTCACAAGAAAGTACCTACATAAAAACATCTACAATTAAAAAAAATAAAATTTACCCTACGACGTTTTCTCATTAAATGGCGAGCTTATCCATTTTTTTCAAAATACATATTCCGATTGTGGGAGTAAAAATCAAGTTTTATTTTTGAGAATTTTATCACGTATTTCTAACATAAAAATACATATTTCCTCTTTTTGTCGTAAAAATCCTTTCATTTTTACGTTAATTATTGAATTATTAGTGATAAAAAAAGTTTTTCGACAATATTTTTATTTTTGAGGCTAGGATGCGTTTAAAAAGTAACGTTACATATGCAGTTCTATAGTCTATTAACTTATAAGTATTTTTTATTTTTTTATTTTCCTACAACCTATAGAACCGGAGATATTTCAAAAACAGTGTAGCGATACACTCGAAATGTATCAAAAATGCACAATTATGCAATTTTCTCGGGACGCACATGGCCGATTTTTCCAAATTTTTGATAAAGAGAATATCTAAATAAATCCAACTTCCCGAATGCATTACTTGAAAATGCTAATTTCCCTCTACTACTAGACGTTATTTACGTCACAACTGAATGATTACGTATGTACCTAAATATTGTACCTAATATTGTACCTTAATAGTCCACTTATTACCCCAAAAATTAATATTACATCTTACAACCATATTTGTAAGTTTAAACAGAAATATTTATGAAGTTCCAATTTATATTGAATATTTTATATATGTATATTCTTTGAAGTTTTATACAGGCGTATCTTCAAAGAAACTTTTATTTTATCGGTGTAAAAGTTTTAAAAAGTTTTTATTTGTGTATCTTCAGACATACTCTTTTTCATACAGATAGATATAAATACAAGTATGTTTGTAATGCAAACAGTATTGAATGAAGTAAAAGTAACTCAAACATTGTCAAAGTACAAAAACAATAAGAACAATGATTGACTTGTTCAGAACGAAATTGATCTTTTCACTTTTTAATACTTTAAGTTGTACTATTGTTCGGAACTTTTTAATGGTTTAAGATTTTAACGAGTCAAACAAAACATAAATCAACGTCAATTGGACAGACGTCAAAACATCCGTAATATGAGTCTATTATATGTATATTAATTTTTATGTTCACTTTAATTTGTAAAGACAGTACAATACTTTACTCTGAAAAGTTCAAAAAATAATTATTGCTTAGTATTAATATTAATTTATTTTTATAAGTACACACAATAAGTTATAATCAATTTTTATATTAGAAGAAATTCGGTAGTTACACTCATTATAAAATATAGTATTAACTCACAGTAGAATTGAACAGGCACATAAATATAAATTATGAATTTTTTTAACTTAAAGAATTTAAAAAATTTCATAAATTCTTATTTATACTACTACTATTTATTTAGATTTATGTACGCAGTAACCCCTCAATTTACGCGGTCTCTATTTATACTGATTCACTCTTTCGCGGTTGTTTTAGTTTATAATAATTCCAGCAAGACATACACGAGTGTATGCCATAAGGATTCCGAAGTACGTACTACATGGAATGTTTGGAACCACTTACAGGTGCATTTTTAAGTTAAAGTTAAAATATAAAAAAAGTGTCAAGTTCTACTAATTGAGTTCTATATTTTGACACCCCACTTGCCCAGATATCAAAATAAAAAATTCTATGACGCCCCTACCTATAATTTTTTAATTAATTTTTGAGCCAGTAGTTACAGAGTTAGACGGGGGGAACAAGATAAAATACTGCTTTTAGCCCCCTTACATACGCCATTTTTGAGTTAGAAAAAAAATAAAAATATGGTCATGTTTTACTAATTCAGATGTACATTTTACATCCCACATGCCTAGATATGAAAATAAAAATTTTAAATTCTATTACACCCCTCCCTATTATTCCAAATTTTAAAATTATATTGTTGACTTTAGTATTTGTCGTTAGCCCCACCAAAAGCTTGTTACCAAATTTTTACAGATTTTTTGAGCCGGTAGTTACAAAGTTAGAGGGGGGGGACAAAATAAAATACTGCTTTTAGCCCCCTACAGGCGCCATTTTTGAGTTAGAAAAAAAAATATATGGTCAAATTCTACTAATAGATATGTACATTTTGACATACCACACGTCTTGGTATACAATTTTTTTGTTTTTTCGGTTTTGCTTTAAAGCCCCCTACAGGCACCATTTTTAATTTAGAAAAAAAATAGGAAAAGGGTCAAATTTTGCTTGTTTGGTTATACATTTTAACGTGCCACATGCATTGGTATAAAAAAATATTTCTTTTACCTAGCTTTAGCTCCTTATTGCCCCCGCTGAAAAATTATTTATTCAATAAATTTGTACATATTTTACTAGAGGGTGTCATTTGACATGTTCAGTAAAAATTTCAAGTTTCTAGCTTATATAATTTACGAGCTACTTAGCTTGTAGTGAAAAGGACGGACGGACGACAATGTGAGATTAATAGGGTTTCTTGGGAAACCTAAAAAAGGGTGAAAAGACTTAAAAAACACTACGTTATGGAACAATTTCTATTGCTCCATTTACGCGCTTTTTTCATGGAACCAATTAACCACGTAAATAGAGAGATAACTGTATTTTTAATTGCAAATAGTGGCATTATTTAAATACATTATTGTTCTTCTGTAAAATATATATTATGAATTTATTTGTTTTTAATGTTTATTTTTCAAAATGTACAATTTAATATTTTTATAATTTTTTAATTTTCTTGATAGACAATGCAAAACAAGGATTGCAGTAGCGTAGATAGGGGGGGGGGATTAAGATGATCAATCACTCCCCATGAGTTTATTTAATGAGAAAATTTAAAGAAATTTTTTTAAACATGTCTAGTATGAAGAAAATAGTACAAGTAAATAGGGACAATTTGGTAAATTAAGATTTAAATAAAAAAAAAGGTCTTCAGTAATTTTCAATTTTGTATGACCTTTTTTTTAGTAATAAGAAGTTAACTAAATACAGTTTATATGATCAAAAAAAAAAAGGTAATTCAATTGAAAATTACAATTTTTTTTATTTCGCATCCATTATATTTCATATCCGGATCCCCCCCCCCCCCCCATCGCAAAAAGCTATCCACGCCACTGAAGGATTGTAAATAAGTTTTTTATAACAGTACAGAACCCTCAGGGCGCGAGTTTTACTCGCACTTATCAAATTTTTCTATGATATGTTTTATAGTTAGTTTATTTTGAATGAAATCTTCACGTTATAAACACTAATGTCCGGTATTATAAAGGAGCTAACTATGCAAGCTTTCAAGCACTTTCAAATGAGTTATTAATTCTGTGATTATATCTGACCGTACAAAATAATTTTCATAATATCACCACTGTTTTAATACCGTTGGTGTTTACCTACCACGTGTGCACGAAACTTGTCATACATTTCATGAAACTTCAAGGGAACTGTCACATTGGTTTGATACCCCATTAAAAAATGCTTGCAAGTTAGCAAATTTTGTTAGCTAATTTATAATAACGAACATAAATTATTATAACTTCAGCTTTACTTTACCGTGCACCGGAGCTTGTCCGTGCCAAGCCGGTGACATCGTGTCCTAATAGCGGTCATCAGGAATGTGGCGGCGACGGAAGCGACATTCCCACAGGCACGCAAAGGGGTGATGTGTACTCTTTCTCGGTAATCCTGTACGAGCTGCACAGTCGGCATGGACCGTTCGGCGAGACCGGCCTGTCCGCTCCGGAGATCCTGCAGAGAGTCATTAATCACAAACCTCCGGCCGATCCTTTCAGGTACAAACATACATACTTACATGTATGCGATATATATAGGTATAGTTTATGTGTGCGAGCTTTTAAAGAGGATTGTTTTGCGCAAAATTGCGTCGTGTCTATTTTATCTGGAAAGGATGTGTGCGTTGACAGTTTGTAAATATTAATTAATGTTTGAGTACAAGTGATTTTATTTGTCAGATTAAATATCAAATAGTTATTTATTATACGCTATTTAAGATAATTAACCGAATATAACATTTTTCTTGAAAAAGGGGGAAAAATTAAATAAATAAAAAGATTTTTCTGTTTTCTAAGACTACTTGTTTTACTGATATAATAATTGAAATGAGGAAGTAAACACCAAAACTCGTTCATTCCATTTTAAAAAATAATCGAGATGCAGTGGATTTTGAAAGAATGCCAAAAACTCCTTCAAAATCCACTGTATCTCGATTATTTTTTAAAATGGAACGAACGAGTTTTGGAACTCACTTCCTCAATTTTAATAATCTAATAATAATATACCTGTCAAAATTGAAATTAAATTAAAATTAGTAAAATGCAATTATTATTATTTATGCCTTATTTGTTCATATAATATATTAATTTATATCCGAATACAGAAGTAAATTGTCATAAAAACATCTGCCAAGTAAATGCACAGTGCTTTCTCGTGTCAAATTCATTACAGGTAGTTAATTATTGAACAATTTAAATAAAAACTGATAGTGTTTAGATAAATTGCCTGTAATTGGTTAACCATTTAATTTTTATACAATATTACTAAAAAATATTAGAAATTTTTCTTAAAACGCACCTGATTATTTTTTCGTATATTTTTAATTTTTTCACAATTTCAATCTAAATCTAAATTTATGCAAACGTCAAAATGACATTTAAAACTTCAAAATGACATTTAAAACGACAAAATGACATTTAAAACGTCAAAATGACATTTAATATGTCCAAGCAAATATCAATTTAGAAAAACAAGAATTTTTATAATAAATTGAGATAAATCTTTGTAAGGGAATATTTTTCAACAAACGTTGTGGACCAATTTTAGAGGAAATTTAATGCTCTACAAAAAATATTCTATAAAATTTTCACGTAACATGTGTTCTTAAGATATCTTGAAAAAAGGAATATTTTCGAATGTCACCCCTCCCCCTTACACACGATTTTGATAATTTTGAAATGGGACCGTCCTCAAGCCAGATCCAACCATCCGACCAAGTTTCTATAATATCGGTTCAGTGGTTCATGAGTTATGCGTGTGACAAGGATTCAGGAGACAGACGGACGGACGGACGGATGGACAGACAGACACGGGATGAAAAGTGTTTGTCTTGACGTGAAACGGATAAATCAATTTAAAATTTTGAAATCGGAGAACATTTTTTTTGTCTCAATCTGAAACGATCACAAAGCTTCTCGTATCTTCGATATTGCGAGGAAGCAAAATAAACAAAATGTATTCCGTATTAAAATTCGTCTCACGTTGAAACATGAGTATGGACTCTACAATTGTTTAAGTTTTTACAACACTTCTGAATTTTGTTTGTCTTAGCATTCATTGTATGAGACAAACATTTATTTTCTTGCAGACACAGTAACCTTTTTCATTTTTGTTTTTGGAAAGTTCTTAAGGTGCATACAAATAAAAAGAATATTGTTTCAACTTCACCTTTGAAAATAGAGTATTAGTTCTCTTACAGATATCTCTCGAAGGAAAAAGGAAAATAAAATTTAAGAGAAATATAAAAATAGATCAATACCAATGAATCGAGAAAACTGAACTTAATAATCTGATTTTAACACAAATGCTAAGAATAACCTAATAAGATTTTTTTTAAGTATTCATTAATAAATTGTATAGATAAAAAATTAGCAGAAAATATATTATTGTTAATATTATAGTATAAATATTATCCCAACTTTGAGAATATTAACAAAAAATTAATATAAGTTCTGTACAATATAATCAAAGAAACAAAAGGTACTTATCTATTGACAATATTGAAAATTCAGTTTCAATAAGTAAAAGTTTAAATTATACAGGCTCGAAAGATTATTGTTATCTTTGTTATTATTGGAGCTAGAAGGTCGGTTAGATGGGCAAAGTATCAGTATTTTTTCGAGATGAATAATGGCGGTCTCAAAAAAACAATTGAATATCGAATTTCAGAGATATATTGAAAATTAAAGTTTACTTCAAATGGAAAATCCTATATATTATTATTGGATTTTATAGCTAAGAAACTTCTTTTTATAAAAGTCTTTAATAATATTAATGTATTACTTGTTATATCTTATTTTATAACCATTTTACCATCAAACATGTACAAGACTATTATAAAGAGAACATTCTTAGCTATTAAATCCAATAATAATATACAGGGTATTCCATTTGCAACAAACGATAATTTTCAATTTATCTCTGAAATTCGATAATCAATTGTTTTTTTTGAGACCGCCATTATTTAACTCGGAAAAAATACTGATACTTTGCCCATTTAACCGATTTTCTAGCTCCAATAATAACAAAGTTAGCAATGATCACTCGATTCAGGCGAACATTCTGTATAATTTAAACTGTCACTTATTGAAACTGAATTTTCAATATAGTCAATAGATACCTGTATATAAACTTCAATAATTTTTTTATTTACGTAACTGCTAGTAAATTTCGTTATTTAAGTAAATATAGTACAAAAGAATATTTAACAGTAATTAATAAGTAATATCTTATAACAATTTATATTCTCACTTAAGTTTTTTTTTCCAATACCTAAGAAATATCTATTTTCCAACACACATTATTAAAAGAAAATAACTTCCGATATATCTATGTATATAAATACGTTTCAGACCGAACTTGGAATCCTTGGAGAACAGTTTCGATTTTGTACGCGACTGTCTAAAAGAATGTTGGGCGGAAAACCCGGAAGAAAGGCCGGACTTCAAAACAATCCGCACGAAGCTCAGACCATTGCGGAAGGGCATGTAAGTTTAACTTTCAGATCCTCCCGTCTACCCGTTTCACGTACACATTAATTACAGAAACTCACCCTATCGGAATGTGGAACTTATACTCGTATAATCCAATACAATGTTTAATGTGTTGTGAAGGACTTAAGTGAACGCAGTTTCTTAAAAGCGTGTTACTTGGATATCAAATTAACAAAGTTCACTTCACTTGTAATTATAGGAAAACGTGATAAGCTCTATAGTGCCTTAATAGTATTAGAAACTCAAACACAGCTATACACAAAAAAAACCGGAGCCAAAAAAGCGACCTATATAGCATTGTAATATTGGTCGAGCATAGTCAAAATCTAAATTTTTGGAAATTTCTGTGTACCATTATTTTTTATAATTTGATCTTGACTTTTGAGTTTAGCAAATTCAACCTCAACCAATAATTCAAGAAATAAAAAAAAACTGGTAAGCAAAAATTTCTAAAAATTTTGATTTAGACTATGCTCGACCTACAATGCTATATAGGTCGCTTTTTTGGTATCGCATCCTTTTTTGGAAATATTCAAACTAAACCCAAAATTCTAGCTCGAATAAAAAAAACTAGTAAGCAGAAAATAAAGTAAGGAGAGAAAAATACATATGAGTTAAATTTTTTGAAGGTATTTTGAACTGAAGAGTTCTTAAAACACTTTAGAACACAGAATATTTCGGTGGGGGAGGGGGGGGGGGGAGTCGTGTTATAAGAATTATTATTAATTAATTGTTTTATTGCACTTTACTGCCATCTATCGATTATTTATTTATTTATTTATAATGTAGGTAATTTAGTTTGCCAATAAACTTTTAAATATAGATCCCAGTACACAACAATTATAATATAATTAATGTCAATACTGAGTAATTTATACTTGATTATAATTAATTATATATGTTGTGTTTATTTCAAAGTTACTAGGTACTCCTAACTTTCCAATAACCGTGAAATATTGATAACTGTCCTTTCTAATATCAAACTTATAATTAGTTCTTGGAATGTTTATAATGAAATTTAGTTAAGGCATAGATGAAAGTACTTCTACTTTATTACGCAGTTTAAACTTATAATGTAATGAAAATTAATACAGTATATTTGATTTATTGATCATTATGATTTAACGTTGTCATTACTATATTTGTTAAGGTGCTGGGTACATACACTACGTTATTTCTTCTTTGAATTTTTAATACGTATAAGTGTACATTATATTAAGATTTTTTACAGGAAACCAAACATTTTCGATAATATGATGGCAATGATGGAGAAGTATGCGAATAATTTGGAAGTTCTCGTTGATGAAAGAACTGATTTGTTGCAGGAAGAAAAAAAGAAAACAGGTAAGAATAAAATCATTAAAAATTATGTATATTTTATAAAGTATTTATAAGAAGCATTCAAAAATTTAAATACATAACACAATATTTTTTTTATTTAAACCAATATGTGCCTTACATTTTACATTTTGTAAACTACGAACCAAAGTACCTCGCACACTGTAAAAAATAAATAAAATTTCACTTCAGTCATAAAATTTATACTTTATGCTATGTGATTCCATATATAAAAATATTTTTTGGTCGGATTATGTCGGTTTTATTAGATATAAATATATGTATTTATTTAGAATCAATACTGTTAACTTTTTTACAACGTTGTAAAAAATATGTACCATCACTATGTATCTATCTATATCTATAAAGAGAGAAGTCATGATTGACTGACTCATCAACGCTCAGTCCTAAAAATTTTAGGTGTGTTTTCCTTTTATGACGTAAGCATCCACTAAGGAGTGATATTCCGAAATTCATATTCCGTGTTAAACTTTTTTTAGGTAATTTGCATATTATCTGCTTATGGTAGTGATTTCACACAAAATAATTTTCTATTTTAGTACACGTGATCACAATTTTTTTTAATTGAACTATAATGGGGGTAAAAAAATGAGCAAGATTAAAAGAACAAATTATATTATAATTATAAAAGTGTTCATAAAGCGTACATAAGTCGCAAACGGACTGCAGTTTAGCCAATAGAAGTATACTATAGCTTATTTCGAAAAAACCTTACAGGACGGCCAACATTTTAAATCCGCCATTGTAATCAACGTTTTTAAATTTTAAGAAAAGAACATAACTTTCATTCATAAGACATGTTACATTGATTTATATATCATCTAACTATAATATAGTAACGCAATTTAATATTTTATAATAATTCACACCAATAATTCTACACCACCCTACCATTAAATAAAGAAAAGTCAATATCATCATAGCCTAATTAAAACAAACTTTAAAATTAAAATTAATGGCATAATAAAATAGCGTCTGTATTTTATTGAACAAATATCACAGTTAGTATTGGTTTAATTGCATTTATATTTACTGGCTTTTAAACTTTAACTATTAATACTTCATTAAATAAAATAAAGTTTTACAAGAGTTACTAGTATTGAGATGTCAGCTGTTTTTAATTGCATACGCATTAACAAAATTTATACTAGAGCTGCATCTCCAGTGGTGTTATAACAGTGTCACGGCTACTTACTGCATACATATAATTTAATGGTAATTAGACACATACATGCATAGCTGTATTAAGGAATTTTATAGTGATATTTTGATATTTTACTGATTTTATGTAGACCATAGATGTCCAACCTTTTGAACCTTTTGGGCCGCATAGCATAAACCCAATCTACCAAGGGCCTAAAAACATTGTATTTTATTTTTTAAATCGTTTTAGCGTTGTGTTATGTGTTATACTGGACAAGCTTGATGTAGACTATAAATTAAAAGAGATTGGTAGGTCTTCAGATGAGTTTAGCTCAGAAAGTGAACAGAAATTAAATAAATGTTTTATCATCAATCAATAAAGTAGCCACAAATTAATACTTATTGTTAGATTAAAGTTTTTGAAGTAACGGAACCATTTTGATTGTAAAAATATTTGTGGAACACTAGCTTACTGAATCATTAAGGTCTTTAAACAAACAATAAAAATATGCAGAACATTTTTGTTTTTATTAAAAACTACAGCTAATGCATTAATTTCCAGTCAAATATAAAAAAGTTACTTGTAAAAATTTTAAATCAAAAATGTGATATATAGGGTCTGTATGTACTGTAAGAATGAGATAGTGAGTTGGGAATATATACATATATATGTATATATTTCCATTAATTATTAACAAAGTAAAAAATTCTATTAAATGTACATGTGTTCTGCATATAAATTAAAAACTATTTTTTTCGAAATCAAATCTTTTTTTATTGAAAAAAATACGGATAGTTCACAACTTACGGGGTGCTAGGCCAATAACCTTTATCTAGACAAAAAAAATTATATTTTTAAATTATTTTAATTAATTATTATATCGTTTAAAATTAAATTAGTGAAAAAATGCCGTTTCTGTTCCTGTATACGCTGAATTCTGCTATGTTGCAAATGATGCAATTTATAGTTCATAGATGGCAGTAGTGAGCATCTACGATGTCATGTAATAGCTTTGTTCCATTTATGAAATGGTGCTCTCATCGTTTCAATAATACAGTTTTACCCCGCATTAAATTGCTGTATCTGCATTTAAATATGAACCTTTATTACGTTGAATGTCCAAATATCCATGACAAACTATATATCATATTTTTTGTTTTTGTTATTCACATTTTTGTAATACATAAAAGAGGGTTTGACTGTATAAAATTTGTATTATTTATTCATATGTGTCGTAATAAGGACGCAATAGATTAATAACAATAACTTTTTTTTAAATATGTATGTTGATTCCTTTTTTTTCCTAGCTAGAACTATTTCGGTTATTAGACTCCTCACTTCATTATGGTTTCAGCACTTTTTAACGATAAGAATTATAATAAAAACTTATTAAAATATTTACAAATCGAGATGAAAACAATATTTTCTATTAATTGAGTTGTTATTACCAATAATAATAATAAATATTATGTAAACGTGAAATTTCGCCTCAAGTCCAAAGCAAAGGAATAAATTTACGTATATATAGGTTTTATATTATATGTTCTACACAAAGTTCAAGTTAATGCTGTATTTTATGGAAAAAATAAAGCAAAAAATAGCATGTTGCTAGTCAATCAAATAATTTTCTTTGATTTAACAACAAACAACAAAGAAACAACAAATTTTAATTATATTTAAATAAATAAATAATAATAATAAATGCATATTTAATTATTTTTAAATACATTTTTTAAATTTTACTCGTATTAAAACCTGTTTCCTATGTTGAAATTTGTTTTTTCATATACATATTAAATCAATTTAAAAATACTTTCATCGGAGGTCCATAATATAATTCTTCATACGTAAAAAAATTATAATAAAAAAACCTTATCTAATATTCACGAATCTTTACAGGGGGGTGGAGAGAGGGGTTGAAAATTTCGACATTTCAAAAATTTAAAACAAATTGAATAACACAATATCCAAAAGCATTTATTATTTATATTATAACAAACACAATAAAAATGACATAAAAAGTACATTCCGTAAAAAATAATTTTAATGTCCTTCATCTACCAGCACAGTTTTCTTTAAGTCCTGTAACAGCTGTTTATTATTGGTTTGCAGAGGCGCTTTTGCTGGAAATGCTGCCGAAACCTGTTGTAGAACAACTGAAACGCGGGCAGAAAGTCGAAGCGGAGAGCTTTGATTGCGTGACTATTTATTTTAGTGACATCGTTGGCTTCACGTCAATGTCAGCTGAAAGCACACCGCTACAGGTAAAAAATAACACAGGATGTTGTTTTGATGTTAATTTAGACTAGATGTTTCCTGATTTTTTACATTTGTCGTGATATTTAAATATGTGTTTTTATTTATAATTTTCCAAGTAGTAATTATTTTAAATGTTTATATACATATGTGTATGTGAAAAAACTCTCCTTGAAAAATTAAATCAACAAACATAACAGCTTATATCTATTTTTATCACAGAAACAGAGTTAAATTTTTTTGAACAAAATCATCTTTTTCAGGTTGTGGACTTTCTTAATGATTTGTACACATGTTTTGATTCAATAATCGAAAATTATGATGTCTACAAAGTAGAAACTATTGGAGATGCTTATATGGTGGTAAGTTAAAAAAAGTTAACTATTAGTTAAATATCTATCAGGATCAAATTATCAATTATTTTATTTTTCGTAAATTATTTTCTCCTATGAAATCAATAATAGTATACTAAACTAAATTAAAAACAAACTTGTTTGTTTAAACGTCAAAAATTTATTTAAGAAAAGGTAACCGCAAGCTTTCGATTCACAGAATCATCGTCAGGCTAAAATATAATAAATAACAATTAAATACAATTAATATAATGCAAAATATTGATATTTTAAAATAAATAACTAAATTATATAATAATACAAAAAAATGCTAAAGCCCCTGTCACCATGAAGTAATTTTTTATCGAATTAATAAATTTTAATAGGTGCTGCATAGAAATAAATTATAAATATGCTTCTAATTGTTTAGTAACCAATAAGATATTGTACAGTATCGATAATAAATTCTAAAATGTTGTAAAAAGTATAGTTTATTTTACCAGTATGTGTTTTTTCCGGGATATAAGTCAGTATTTTAATAATAAACATAATTCAAAACTGTAATTTTTAACCTGTTTGTCATGCGAATAAAAACGCGTCTGACACATCTGTCAGTGATATGACGTCATAAAAACATGTTACACGTCAAAATACTCATTGCTATTGGTTCGTTTCAGTTTGTTTACTGATGTCTATCCATGATGACTTTGGATGAGCGTTATGGCGGAAAATTTTTCGTTTGAATAGAAAAAAATTATTTATAGCGTTTTTTCGGCATTATTTTGGAAAAAAACTAGTCTGTTATATGCATACGCACAATCCAAACTAATATTATAAATGCGAAAGTGTGTATGTCTGTCTTTCTGTCTGTCTGTTTGTTACCTTTTCATGGCTAAACCGCTGAAATGATCTTGATGAAATTTGGCAGGGGGATTTAGGGGGGAAAACAACCCTCTATCTCGCATAGGAGCCGAGATATTTACGATTTTGTATAATGAAAGAAAACTAAAAATAAGAAAAATTTAATATTTTACCCCCTGTCACATATGAAGGGTTGTAATTAGTTACATTCGATCTGGCGAGAAAAATACTACGGAAGAGAGGTTATTAGGGGGACAAAACAACCCCTTATCTTACATAGGAGTCGAGACTTATATTTTAAATGCGAAAGTGTATCTCTCAGTCTGTCTATTTGTTACCTGTTTACGAATAAACCGCATTACCGATCTTAATGTAATTTGGCAGTGAGATAGCTTGCATCCCGAGGAAGGGCGTAGGCTACTTCGTATCCCGAAAATTGAACCCTTAAGAGATTGCAAAAGGGTTGAAAAATTTGTATGGGGAATTTTTTTTTAGTAATAAATATTTCATCCCCTGTCACATATTAAGGGTTGTAATTAATTTTATTCGATCCGGCGTTAAAAATACCACAGGGGTGGGGTATTAGAAGGAAAAACAACCCCCTATCTCGCATAGCAGTCGAGATATTTACGATTTTGCATAATAAATGAAAACCAAAATATAGAAAAAATTATATTTCACACTCTTTTACATATGAATTGTAAATTGTTGTAATTAGTTTCATTCGATCCGGCGAAAAAATATCATGGGGTTGGGGGTTTCGAAATCCACGCGAGCGAAGCCGCGGGTAGCAGCTAGTTTACAATATATTTTAAAATAGCGCCAAATACTCAATTAAAGCCCTTAACGACAATTCGAATTATAACTTAAATTGTCATAAACGAATTTATAATAATGAAATCAACAGTTACAGGTGAACTGTAAGTAATTATTGTTTGTAAAACTAGACATTTATTAATTATTAGGTAAGTGGCCTACCAATTAGAAATGGAGACCAACACGCTGGAGAGGTGGCTACAATGTCCCTACACCTCCTTTCTGCAGTAAGACAATTCACCATCCGCCACAGACCGAACAACAAGCTAATGCTTCGCATTGGAATTCATTCCGGTAAATTAGTTCACAAATCGTACGTATTTCACATAATTTACTGTTTGTTTCAACAGGCCCCGTTGTCGCTGGTGTTGTCGGCCTCAAGATGCCGAGGTACTGCTTGTTTGGAGATACGGTCAATACATCTAGTCGGATGGAATCAACTGGTCAACGTGAGTACAATTTCTTTTGGGTCATATTGATTAGATTAAATTGCAAGGCCGGAACTACCATCCAGGCAGCCGGGGTGTTGCCCCGGGGCCCCCGAACAAAGAGGATATTTTTTACGAAATCGGAATCCAAATATTTTGGTCAAACTCATTTTGTTTCAACAGGAAAAATTTTTCAAAAACAAAAACCCAAAAAAATTAGATTTTCAAAGCATTTATCTTTAACGCCATCGCAAATCTACAAAAAAAGAATGTCCCTCTACCATATTTTACCCACAAGTTTTCAACGAGTAAATTTTTATTTTTAAATTAAATGTGTCTTAGCCGTTTTGAATAAAGTTTTGAATTGGAACATCGCACACTTACATATTTATTATCATAAGGAATACATTTTCCTAAAATTTTATTAAAATCCATTTACTAATAGTCGTTATAAAACAATATTAATGGTTTTGTTTTTTATTTTCTTTTGGTTATGTAATAAAATTATAAGATTTTTGAATCAATCAGAACAGCATTTGTTAGTTAATTAACAGATGCTTATAAAGCTGTGAACACAAACAAACTGAATTATAGTCCAAGTGAAAACTTAAACACTAATAATATTTTTAATTATATTATTTTATTTTATAAAAATTTTCGTAATGGAAATTTTTTGTGCAACTGCAAACTTAATCAAAACCACATCCCTCCCGTCGATCTTCAAATTGCAAAGTGTACATTAACTATGATTCCAAACTTAACTTTCGCTCAGTGGCGCCGGAACAATTTTTTTCTGGGGGGAGGGCAATACGAACCTCAAAAATTAAGGTAACCTAACTTTACTTGACGTTCTTAAAAATTCAAAATTGCCTTATGGAAGAATGCCGGAACCTAAAAAAAAAAAAAAGAAGTACTGAAGTAAAACGTACTAACGAGATTTCACTATCCTACTCACTTTTTATTTTTCTTTGTCTGACTAGACTCGTGGTTACAATTTATTATTTTTTCTGTGAGTTTTAACATCAGAATTTTTAAGAGTAAAAAAAAATTACAGAAAACAGATTTTTATAATTGCACGTCGCTTCAAACCCGCCCTAAAAAACAGGATCCAACTTCCGACACTGGCGCCACTGCTCCCGCTAGAACGAACATTGACAATTCAGTAGAGGGAATAGAGACAAACAAAGTGATGAATAGTGATTAAAAATCGGCCATGTGCGTCCCGAGAAAATTGTATAATTGTGCTTTTTTGATACATTTCAAGTGTATCGCTACACTGTTTTTGAAATATCTCCGGTTCTATAGGTCGTAGAAAAATAAAAAAATACTAAAATACTTATAGGTAAATATACTATAGAACTGCATAGGTAGCATTATTTTCAAACGCATCCTAACCTCAAAAATAAAAAAATTGTCGAAAAAGTTTTTTTATCACTAATAATTCAATAATTAACGTATGAAAGGATTTTTACGAAAAAAAGAGGAAATATGTATTTTTATGTTACAAATACGTGATAAAATTTTGAAAGAAAAAAAAAATTTACACCCACAATCGGCAATTTTTGAAAAAAATGAAAAGCTCGTCATTTAATGAGAAAACGTCGTAGGGTCTACATTTTTTTTTATTGTAGACTTTTTTTATGTACTTTATTGTGAACATATGCCAAAATCTGTTAATCGAAAAAAATCCAACTTCCCGAATGCATCACTTCAAAATAGGGTTGTTAGGGATATGATATATCGGTTACGGATACGGATAAGGATATATTTTTTTCTTGGTTTCGGTTTCGAATACGGATATGGATTTTTTTCTTTCTTGGTTTCGGTTTCGGATACGGATATGGATATTTTTTTTCCTTAGTTTCGGTTTCGGATACGGATAGGGATATTTTGCCCCCTTGAGTTTCGGATATGGATACGGATACGGATATTTTTTAATTTTTTTTTTGTATTTTTCAGCCCGTAGTATAGTTTTTGTTGAAATTCGATACAGTCGAAAATTTCGAAATCGGTTATAACGATATCGTTTAATACAACATATCGGTTTTAACGATCAAAATAAAAGTTCCGAGTGAATCCCATATATGGTAATTGCCTAGTTCCCGGTTTTTACGACTTAATATGACTGGTCCCCTAGATGTCGTTATATCTGATTTAGACTCTCTGTATATTCCTTTTACTTATAATCTATAAAAATTTACATTTCTAGCTATCTGTCTAATTTCCAGATTTAAATAATATAAGTAATTTTTTGTGACAACAATAAAACTAATTCTAATAAAATTGAAATATGATGATAAAAATGATATAATAAAACGGCCAAGTGCGTGTTGGGCACGCACATGATAGGTTTCCGTAGTCATTACGATTTATAAACAAGAGTTATTTCAACGGACGCTCTGATAACGACATTTAAATGCAAATATATCGTGACTGAAGGGTTAAAATCAAAAGGTCATATAACATTTTTTGTTGCATTTTAGGAGACCTATCTAAAGATACCCCACTCAATGGGGTAAGTGAAAAAAAAATTGAGTACAATTTTTAGTCTATGGGAGGGGAGTCCAAAATAATTTTGACAGTGTTCGTTCTAATTTTCAGTGGAAGTGCTAATTAAAAGCTACATTTTTGAATTTTTTCAGATTTTTTGAATAAATAGTTTAGAAATTAAGGGGGGGGGGGACGCTCTGATAACGACATTTAAATGCAAATATGTCGTGACTGAAGGATTAAAATCAAAAGATGATATAACATTTTTGGAAAAAAAATGTGAGTTCACTTTTCAGTCTATGGGAGAGGAGTCCAAAATAATTTTGACAGTGTTCGTTATAATTTTCAGTGAAAGTGCTAATTAAAAGCTACATTTTTGAATTTTTTCAGATTTTTTAAATTGATAATTTAGAAATTATGGGGGGGGGGGCGCTTTTATCCCGACTTTGAACGCAAATATATCGTGACTGAAGGGTTAAAATCAAAATGTCATATTACATTTTTTATTGCATTTTAGGAGACCTATCTAAAGACATCACACTTAATGGATTAAGTGAACATTTTTTTTTTAAATACTTTTCAGTCTATGGAAAGGGGGTCCAAAAAAATTTTTTTTTTTAAATATTATCATTTCTATTTTTGGGTTATCAGTCTTCGTCCGTATACCAAATTTCATCTTAATCGGCTTAAAAATTTTGTGGACGGACGGACAGACGGAAATAGCGAAACTAGTTTTCTACGGAAACCTAAAAATTGATGTTTCATTTACAATTTTTAAAAAATTTTGAGTAGATTTAAAAAAAAGTGATTATTGCAAATTTATTTAAAAAATCATCTGTTATAATCTATGGTAGCGAATTTAAAAATAGAGACTAAATAAAAGTACATGATACGCCAATTAAATTTCAGGCGGTAAATACAAATTTATAATCTGCTCGTATGTTTTGTTTGTGTCTCGAGGCTTGGGGCAACAAGTAGGAAACTATCCGAAATAATATCCGAAATAATCATTTCGGATACGGATTCGGTTTCGGAGTTCAGAATCTAATTATTTCGGTTACGGTTTCGGTTTCGGAGTTCAGAATTTAATTATTTCGGTTACGGTTTCGGTTTCGGAGTTCAGAATTTAATTATTTCGGATACGGTTTCGGTTTCGGAGGTCAAATCTTTTCGGATATCCGATAGTTTCGGTTTCGGATACGGAGCTCCGTAACATCCCTACTTCAAAATACTAATTTCCCTCTACTAATTTCATTTAATACACTTCTCTAATTTAAAAATTTTGTAAAAAATTTGTTTTGAACTGTACTTATGAAATCATGCATATTTATTCATATTTTGCCAATAATAATTTATCAAATGACAAAATAAGTTAAGTATAATAAAAACAAAACACGTATTAAATTCTTAACAAAAGATGTCATTAATCATTAATATCAATTTTAATAAAAATTCAATTGTTGTAATTGTTTTTATTTTATCGCATAATAATTTTAGTTGTAATTTAAAACAAACATGCTTATTACATTATAAACAAAAGTTGTCACTATCAATTTTAATAATAATTCAATTGTTAATGATATAGATTAAAATAATAAACTCTACTAATTAAATACATATATTGATTATATTGTTGAATAATATTCGATATCTATACTTTATTTCTTTCAATATTACTTGTAAATTTTTTTTCGTATTAATAGATCTAATAACTTCATAACATATAAGATATCCCTATTCTAGGAATAAAGATTTCTCATTGGCACACACACAAAATGGGTGCTTTAATTGCAGCTTCGTGTACATTGAGCTTTTTTCGGTAGAGAATTTTCACTACCACAATAAAAATGGCGTCATCAAAATCACATTTGTAACCACTATCCTTAATTACATTGTGTAATCGGAAGTACGTAGAAAAAAATGGTTTTTATGCGCGTAGAAAAAATTGACAAATGTTTTGTATTGTATTATTTTATTTATTTATAAAATTAATATTTTACTTCTGTTAAAAAAAGTCGTTCGGAAATTAAAACGACTAACAACACTTTTAGTATTTTTAAATTGAAAAACTACATACATAACAGACAACAATAACACTAACGCCAACACGAGGAACTGTCAGAAGAGGATAATGCCAGCTAACAATTGAAGATATATAGTATAATAATAATAATTGAAAAACATTTGTTTATTTTGATTTTAATCTACATATTTATATAAATATAGTTTTTTTGGGTTCATATTAATATAATAGTCGTTTTAATTATTACAGTAAAGTAATAATAACTCAATACGAATTTAGAGGACGTTGGGGACACGGAGTAGGCAATCTGTCACGTGGGTTTTAAAGTAAAAAGATGTAAAATGTAAAAATATCTCACACTTTTTAGATTATAAAATATATAAGTAAACATATTTTTCTTAAATTACAGCTCTGAAAATCCACTGCAGTAGAAAATGCAAAGACTTGCTCGACAAACTCGGTGGTTACACATTACTCGAACGAGGCCTAATCGAGATGAAAGGTAAAGGAGAACAGATGACATATTGGCTGATCGGCGAGGACGACGACCGACGGAAAATACGTACAGACGAACGTAATTTACGTCGCGCGCACGCAAGTGGTAAACATTCCCGAACACCAGAAACAAACGGCCAACCAGGAGTACCTCGCAGCTCCCTCAAAAGCAAAAGCATGCTACCAAAAAGTCCCCTTCCACGATGTTCCAGTTTGGAATCTCCGAAACGACTCAGATTTGCTAGCGCCGAACATCTTGAGAATATTCCAAAGAAGAAGAAAGATTTCTTAGAAGTAATAACTGATAACAGTCCCGTAAGGAAATCTTCCGGTTCTTTGATTGAAGTCTCCATAGATCCTGCAAGTGATCCATTAAAAACATCATCTTCGTCTTGTCCTTGCATTGAGAATATTGCTAATTCCACTGCAACTTTGGCACAGTCGCAATTATCAATGTTTTCGAAAGAATGTGATAAACACAATAAAGTATTACGGAGTATTCCAACGTTAACATTGACTCCAAGTGGGTTTGGTTTTAATATACCGAAAATATGTTCGGCTCCAACTAGTCCTAAGAAAAATAATATTACAATTGATATGAGTGCCAGTTCTATTACTTTGACTATTAATGAAGCAGCTGTACCTCTGTTAAGTTCGTCAGCTAGTGAACTGTATATGGATAGAGATACCACAATGTAAATGTTATATTTGTGTTAATTATGCATATAAATATTCAGTGTCATTGGTGTCAACGTACTCAAAGTGTTTCATTCTTTGGTGAATCTCAGAAAAAAGGGAAAAACCCCTTGTCTCCTATAGTTGACGCCTATGTTGGATGTGTATATGTATTTGGTTTACTACATTACAATCTGGATTATTCCATTTTTTTATTATCAGCAGGGGTTATTTTAAGAAAATTTGACAACTGCAACTCCATACTTACAAATTTTTCTTTTCAACTGAAATGACTTTTGTTTTTTGCATTACATTACATTTTTGTTTTTACAACTGCAATTACCTTTTTTACACATTTTTTACACTACACAAATTAGCTTTTACAACTACACTTTTCATTTTTACAACTGCAGAAACAAGCTACAACTACACACTAAAATAACCCTTGATTATCAGTATTACAGAATCTATGTATATAAATTTAGTACCTACTTGAATGTTAGGTGGAGGTCAATCAAGGTATATAAAGACAAGGTAGTCTCAATAGCTTCTTGACAAATTAGCGTTTGCGCGGGAAGTACGTCACCCAGGGGATATATTCAAATGTTATAAATGTATAATTAGTACAGTAAAAATCGATTTTTTGAACACAATAATTCCTTTATCAACGAAAATTGGTATAAAGATAGTTTAGTACCTACGCTTTAAGAAACTGATTAGTGTAATCGATCAAGTGGTTCAAAGGTACTTTTGCAGGTGAAGAAATGGGCTAGTCACTGTTTTTTACGCGAATAACTTCAAAATGGCAAATGCACTCATCGGTTTCTTAAAGTGTAGGTACCAAACTATATCTGTATTAATTTTCGTTGATAAAGGAATTATTTTAATATATTCCCTGGGTGACATAATTCCCGCGCAAACTATTGAGACTACCTTGTCTTTATATACCTTGGAGGTCAATCACAGTTATGAACATAAATTATGGAGTCATATGTACAAACTTTTTCTATGCATTTTGTTTGGTCTTTCTGACATTTCAGTAATTTTATTTTACTTACAATATTATTTAAATTAATCAAAAATAGTTCTGATGGAAAGTAAATCCAAATTTTTATCCAAAATAGATAATTTAGGTGTGTATACACACTTATAATCTATGTTAATAGTAAGTTCATATTTCTATGACTGCCCATCACCTTACAATCAAGTATCAAAAATATTTTAAAAAAATCAATTTTGTTGATTCTCGAATCTGAATCTATATTTTAATTTATAATGCTAAATCTTCATTTATTGAATGAAAAATCCAAAATGTATTGTTCGTACGTTTAATGTATTTATGTCTAACTAAAAATTGAGTAGTGCATGAACTCAAACTGCAAGAAATAATAGTTCAGGCCTAATTCATATACTGCCTCAAATAGTTTTACATCTTTTTTAAATTTTTTACCAATTTAATTTTAAAAAGAACACTATAGTCTCAAATCAACAATATACAAGGGAAACAAACAAGTACTTAATTCTAATATACTATATTTTTGAGTGGTGAACTTAGACAGGAATACCTCCTATAACAACTATGTATATTTTTACAAAATTTAATTGTCAACTTCGTAATGATAATATCTTAAAATTGTTTGATACATCACTGCCTATACATTATACATATTTTTTAATTTTATTTTAATTAGCATTTATCTTTATCAACCTCAAAGTAAGAATTTTTTAAGCTAAAACAAAATACATAATTAATTATTGATATCTTTTTTACATAATATTATAAATAGTATTTATTATAATAATATATTATTAGTTCATAATTTAGAAAACTATTTATAATAACACAGTTTTAAATATTGTATATTTTAATTTTAAAACTAATAGTTGTTGACAACTATACTAGTCTATATGATCTCTAAAAAATAGCATTAATGCAAACGATTGTTTAGATTATTATTAATCATAACTTGATTGATATATCATTAGTATTACTGGCTTAATATCAATTTGTAAGTAATTCAAATCAAAATACAATCAGTATGAGGAGAAAGGCTCGTGTTAAGGTATTGAAAATAGGAACATTTATAAGAAAAACAGTCTATATGTGTACATTTTAACAAATATAATAAAATGTAAAATTTAACAATTTGTTTCATTGTTGAAAAGTTTTGAAACTATGTATTGATTCAACGCAACGCCATCTATTAGTGATTCGCTTACAAAAAGTTATATTTTTAATATAGAACTTTATAATAGTTATCAATGATATGAACCAATGTTAGTTCGTCTTTGTAACACTAGATAGCAGAGAAGTCGTATTTGAAATTTGGAAAATTTTTAGCAGGGATGGTTTTAAAATTTTATATTATTTTATTAATGTCAATATTAAATATTTAATTTTTTACATAAAATACTTAATTACTTTTTAAATATGAATTATCAAAATGTATAAAATATAAATCTTAATAATTTGTATGTATTTCTATAATATAACAAATACATACGAACAATAAATACATAATTAAAAATTCATCGTCTATCTAATATAAAATTTGAATGACGTTATTCACATATACGCAATAAAAAATGTAATTTATTTGAAATAGACGCACATGGGCAGTACCCAGCTTTTGGCCTAGGGAGAGGCAACAATTTGTTCTGAATGATAATTTTGAAATACCTATAAATTTTACTTCATCTACAATTTAATAAATACAACAATACTTAGGTATAGGCCAGTGGTGAGCACACATGAGGCCAAAGTGCCAAAGAGAGCCACAATTCGGTTTTTTATATTTTATGAAGAGCCACACAAATTCAAAATTTTTTATTTAATGTAATTGCATATTTTCACAAGTCACATATAAGAACACAAGAACACTTACATACATATATACAAAATATAATTATGAAAAAGAAAAAAATTATTTCAAAATTTTAGTAATAATATTCAAATATAATAAAAATCAAATATAATAAAAATATATTTATTAATAGTAATGTTGAAGATTTTTTTTCTAAATACCATTGTTAAAAAATTTAAATTAAAATGCAAAAAATTGTAACAAAAAAGGTGTGGGGGGTTTCGTGTGAAATTATAATGTTCTTATAATTTACCACCTGTAGCCCGAGAAACGCAAATAAGTAAATCCGGTCCTGGCTCGCATAGAATCTTCTCTATACGAGATCAGACGACAACTTCCGACTATTTCACATTTGAATAAAAAGATCACACACGCTCGCACAGACGAACCACTTGGAAAGTTAGTCCGTCAACATTGGCTCTTGCATCAACAAGTTGTCAAAGCGGCGGCCATTCTCTGCCAGAACTCGTAAAAGTGAACACAACACATCGTGTGCTGCTGTAAACTTTGTGACCGTTGTATGCAGAATACGTACTTTGTTGTAATAATTGTTTCAAATGTGCAGTTATTTCTTTGTTACAAATTGCGACTGACCATATCTAACAATAAGTGAAGTGAAGTTTTTTGAAAGTGAAATTATCTATAACACAAGCGCGATTATGTGATTCCAACTAAACACAGAAATATTTACTAGAAAGTGATAATGCCTGTGAGTGTTTTATTATAATAGTTGCGCATAACAACGATTTCTTGTAAGTTTAGACTTATTAATCTGTTGGTAGAAGTTTTAAAATTAGCACTGTGACCTTTTGTTTTTTTTCGTATTTGCTCTGTGCTCTTGTATGTATGTAAAGTCTCTCTCACGTGATATTTGTGTAGTTTACTTACTCGGAATATTGATAACTTTTTAGTGCTTTACAGTGAACTAATATTGTACATATTACTTTTGACAATTTAAATATCACACATTTATGGTAAGTAAATTGAAATTTAATAATCGGAGAAATGTTTATTTTATGATCTGTACCTATTTCTTTAGAATAATTTTAATTCGTTCTTTTTACTTTTAAATAAGTTAACATATATGTAATGTATGTTATTTCTTTCTATTGATAGTATGTTTCTATGCATGGTTTAAATATTTTAATTGTATTTAAAACAGATAGTTAATACAAGCATATATTATATTACAAAATAAATACATTTGACCTGAAAAAATTCATTATGTTATCAGTATTTATAATTAATTTTTATGTACGATGAACTGATTGTTTATTTAATATTTTAATCAAATATGAATAAATGTCTAATTATTATTTTGTATTATTAATACGATAGAAGCAATTGATTTTAATTATTTAATAAATAGAGCATAACCAAAGAACCTACTGTTCTTTTTATAAAAATAATTAAATTATGTCTTGTATTATTTTAATATTTATATATTTATAAATATTAAAATAATACATTGCTTAATGCTTACATTAATTACCTACCAATTTTTTTTTTTTAAATACTATACAGATATTTTATTTTTATTGTTATTTATTGTGTTGCTATCAGATATTTTAGCAAGGTCATTTTTTAGATATTGAAAATCGCATAAAACAAATTAATGATATTTTATATAAATATTATAAGTAATAAATGTAATTTTTATAGAAATTAATAAATATTCTGAACCAATAAATTAATTAAAAATTAACTATTCACAGAGATGAGTTTACATATTTTGTTAAGGTATTAGACTGTTAGGTGGACTCCAGTTAAAGAAACTGCGAAGGACTTTAATTATATATTAAAATAATAATAATTCTTATACGATTTAATTAAATTTTAAGTTAGTAGTTAATTAAAGTAATATTGTTCAAAGGACCTACTTTAACTAATTTTTTATTTACACCTAGATCAAAGCCCATTTAGATATTATATTATCTTATGATGGCTTCTAAATGAAATCGAAACATGTGAATGTTTTCATTACTAATTCTATTGTTTGAATTTTTTTATGAATGATTGGTCAATTCCATAAATAGTTTTATGTTTGTAAACATTTAAATTCTAGTTTATTTATCAAGAATATGGTATTTTGGAATGTACAATATTTGGTTGATATATTTAACATGCAATTGAATAGCCATTGTTTGTATGCACGTGTGTAAAATGTATTTTGTTATATTGTTCTTATACGCATGTATATATTATCTATAGCAGCAGTCGCCAAACCGTCGAAAATGCCGCGAATTACCAATAGCTCACATTTTTTTCTGCATGTGCCAATGCATACTTATAATAAATAATAATGCAATTACTAAGACTTATGGTTTTTATTTTTATTTGCCGCAAATTAAAATTAACAAATATGTCTGATAACTTACTAACCACAAAAAACGTCATCTTAGCGAATAAAAATTGGCTGATTATATTAATAAATTAATTGCTTTTTTATTAATAATTAATTCATATTTGTTCTCGGAATATGAATTTAATGCAATTATTTTGTATAAAATAGTTTAAGTTCAGACATTGAATTGATTATTATGAGAGTTATTTTGTATATTTAAGAGATACATACAGAAAAGCAATGTTACTGTAGAACGGCTATATTTTAGATTCTTAATATTTAACGCTTTCTTCTATTTATGTACTTGACCCAAAATAAAAAATAATGTTTATTTGTATAAATTTTAGTGAAATAAGAACAAAAGACATGAGGACAATGTTGTTAAAATAAGAACTGTCTTGCTGAAAATAGAACGATCGACAATCATATTGGAAAATGTCCATGAAGCTATTTTAGATTTCCGTAGGTCTAAATCAGAACATTATTAATCTCATTTTGTCGTCCTCCTATCCGCATGTCTGTAAGTTATTTCGTTATAGCAAAATATCTATAAAGTTAAAAACCTTTTACTAGGTTAAGTTAAGGTTTCGTTATTTTAAACAATGTATATTACTTTCTGATTTTTTGTAATTGTATAAGAGACCATCCATAATTACGTCACATAAATTTCGGCCTTGTCACAGGTTGTCACATTCACACACACCCCTGTTGTGATGTCACACAGGTTTCGAAACAATAAGTAGGTACTAACTAAAAATTAACGAAAAAAAAACAACGAAAGAAATATTCTTTCACCGTCCTTTATTAATAAAAATTATATGAAATTTTCCCGAGCAGTTAGAAAATTTCCCAATAACTATTCACCGGTCTCGAGTTACTAACAGCATAGTAATTTTTCTTTAAATTTTTGTTCTAAGAATTCATTCAAAATTCATTGTTTGTAGACCCCCCTTCCCCTCAACATGTGACGTAATTTATGGATGACCCCTAAGTATTAGAGACAATTTATCATATATTTTGACTATAGTTATTAATTTTAACTCTATCCTATATGTCAATTTCATCACGCATCTAAATGATGCATTTATTCAATTTCTTTGGGGTCGGTAAACTTTTATGACGGAAGAGCCAAATCTGTAAATGTAAATATATGTTATAATGTAAATAAATGTTAAAGTAATTGGATAAAGAAAACTTTAATAACAAGTCTGTTCATTTCAAGTACAATAATCTCTCCATTTACGCGGATTCAATTTTACGCGGTTGTAAAAGTTTGAGAAAAAAGATAAAAAGACTTAAAAACATAATGTAGTTTTTTTACGCGCTGTTTTTATATTACCAATTAACCGCGTAAATGGAGGGATACTGTATATTAACTTGATATCTATTATTTATTCATGTGTAACTTTTTTTTCACTTTCAATTGTACCCAAAGAACAGCAAATGTGTACAATAATATAGTTTTACGTTTTATGATTAGTAATTTTTTCCATCTCAATTGTGTGTTGAAATAAGTTAAACACTTTCCGTTATTAATACTAGTGTTAATGACCCAACTGGAACCAATAAAATTATTTTCAATGATGATTTTTGTGACGCAACTAAAAATAGTATTCCCGGAAATTTTCATGTTCACATTTTGGCACGTACACAAACAATGAAAATTTACTTGGTTACATAAACTTCTTTTTACATATATTAAATGTATTTTGAAAATAGTACACGTTTTACTTGTTCCATTTTTTTAAATAGATTAATGGAAAGGTGATCAAGAGTACCTACACATCGTGTAGTCAGTGGCGTACCGTAGGTTTCTGCCGCCCGGGGTGGATGCCTCCTTTCCCACCGCCTCGGTACGCTACTGGTGTAAGTACACGCAGTGTATTATTACTTGATTGGAAAAAAAAATACGGACAACTGTTAAGCTAACAACAAATAGTGTTCCTCCACGTGCTATATGTATAAAGTAGGTCTAACATAGAGGGTCGCTATCCACTCAACCAAATATAATAACAAAAAATAATACAATGAAAAAATAATAATAATAAAAATAAAATTATTAAACAAAATAAAAAATTAAAATAAAATATAATAATGTAAATAAAACCAAACATAAAAAAGGAGAAAAAAAAAATAATAAAAATAATAATAATAATAATAAAAATAAAAATGACAATAAAGTATAAAAGCTGTCTAAAAAGTTCAAGAGGAGCTAGAAGACAAAAATAAAATATATAAAAAAAAAAATTGTTCCATTTTACGTAGATAACTGTGAAGTACACTGTGTAAGTAAACTGAAGTTTTACATCGCCATAATAAGGAAAAACTGTAGATTTGGCAGGAAAATATATATTACTAGCTGACCCGGCAAACGCTGTTCTGTCCAAAAATAATTTGTTTAAAAATCAAACCATAAATACATATTTTCGTACATATCTCGACTCCACCGCTACCTATACCGGGTCCATTTTTTGTAAAAATATTTCTTTCATGTAACTAACATATATTCTGAATACATTTGAGCAAATCGGACCATAAATACAATTTATTGTAATATCGCCACCTACCGGATCCGAAAAAAGAAAAACTTATCGATGTATCAAACGAACATATAGTGTGAATATGGCTTCGATACGTGCAATGGTTTAGGCGTGATGACGTGACATGTGCACCGTTATTAACACATGCAAATATCATGCTTTTAAGCCTTGGTACTTTACAGAAACGGTCTCCGTCACCGCTTCGACCTTGCAAATCTATTATATGTGATTCAATACAAGTGGCATGTTAGCTGCGTTGAAACAGCGCTGCGTTTTGATGCAGCTAACATGTAATAAATTTGCAAGGTCAAAGCGGTGACGGAGACCGTTTCTGTAAAGTGCCAAACACTACACCTAATATACTAACATACTATCTATAACTTTTTTTATTGTTAGTTAAATTATTTTTATATTTAATTAATATTTCCAGGTAAAGAATTTTCAAAATTTTAATTTAATAATACAATGCATGATAACCTATTATAAGCTTGAACGTTTTTAATTGTTTATAAAATTTATAAAGTTATTAACTGTGTTAATATTAATTATGTCCCCACTTTTTTAAATTCGTAAACTATTTAATATTGTAAATATAACGTGATTTTACCTTTGATAAATTATTTAAAAATCACGAAATTTCTGAGAATCAACTTTTAATTTACGGAAATGATGACATTAAAAATATAAAAATATTGATTTATATGAAAATCAAAAATTTATTAAAATTAAAATAAAATAGGTAAGTAACAATAATTATCAATTTTTGTTTGTTTCTTTATATTCCAATGAGGGTTTCAAAATGTTTAATTGCTATTGCTAACATGTGCAAAAAATCAATCATCCAATTGTTCGACAAAATATTTAAGAGAGCCGTGATCATACATACTGACCTAAATAGATAAAATTTAGCCCTAGCTTTGACCCGCTTCACGCGGAACGTCCCATTTATAGGGCAGTAAAATAATAAACCTACCACTGGCTGTTTATGTTAATTATTATTATTAAGTGATGGATGTAATGACTTCAGAATATTATTACAATGTATTTAAAAACCCAAACAACAACCTAAACAAAACCATATGTGGATATTATATATGGTAGAACAAAATGTGTCATTGATCGATACCTATCGTTCTTTGACATTTAATTGAATGATTATATTTCAGTTGTAATAGATCTAGTAGCACTTAGTGCCAATGGCCGTGTTTCTAAATATATATAATGTTTAATTTATGTAATGTCAAGTACTATATAAACATTCTTAAAATATCGAGTACCCACTTGATCGATTTGTTATCTCTATATAGTGTGTAAGACGAGAAGGAAGTAGGTAGATATTTATTTTTTTACTTATATTTGTATTTATATATTTCATGTATTTATAAAACATGTAATGGTTACGGTAGATTTATTTTTGATCTGTAGAAATGATAATCTATATAAATTCTTATATTTCCGTATTATCTTTTGATTTGATGTATGTATGTTAATAAATCATATTATAAAAATACAAATATAATTTTATATTAAATCAACAGAGTTTTTATTTTATTTCCACTCAAATTAGAAATTTCCTATAGGTAACAAATGGAATTAATATTAGCGCCGATCGATAGCAAATGATGCCCTTAGTAAAGTATAAAAAATGCAACGCTGTAGGCCTCCTGGAAATACACACAAAAGTGCTGAATATGCTTAAATCGTATTCAACAGTTAATAAAAATTTCCAAAAAAATTCACGGTTTAACTAGACACTATTAGGAAGCTACTCACGAATTCAAAACTTATTTTGACTTTAAATTGTAATAGGGGCTGTACTAAGAAATAATGTATTGTATTGTATTTCCTGTTTTGCATGTTAATTTTTTCATAATCTATTAATCGCCGAATAAAACAAAATTATTTGTTTTAAAGATAATTTTATCCTGTACAAATTCAATTTCTTGATATTAAATAAGTAAAATACTTTTTTCAGATTCTCAATTTAATACCTACTTTTATGTGTATACTTATATCATCTCATAATATTATTTATTTATGAATTATAAAGTTTGTACTATATAAAAAATATGAAAAGATGAATATTTTTTTCGTAGATAGCGATATTGTAGCTTCATGATGTTATTATGTCAACGATGCAAAACTTTTTTACGAGCTGGGTGTTAAATTATTTGTTAATATTTAATATTGAATTTAAAACTTTCATCAAAAACTTACCGAAACAAAAATAAGTTTTCATGGGAGTACTCATCTTCAAAATTCATCTTGCCCTCTTAATAATACCTAAAGTTTTTTAGTCAATTATTCCCCTATTGTATTTTTAATGCGAAAAGTTTTTTTCATCAATACGTAATAGAATTACTAATTTTGAGGAATTCTGTATTATTTTTATTTTGAATCAGTTCTGAAATATGTTTTTTTTAAAATTTTATAATAATTCTTATCAAATAATGATATTGTTAGACATCGAACGTTAACTGCAAAGCAATACGGTATATTAAGTATAAGTATTTGTATTGGATTACAATAGTTACATTAAATATAAATTTTTCGTTGCAGACATATCTTTGTAAATGAGTAATAATTATTTGTATATAGTTAGTAAACATCCTAATCTACACAGTTACACCAAGATAACCTCAAACAACAGAGAAATGTTGAATACTTAGTAATTTAATGTATCAAGACATGAGAAATTTTTATGTTAATTTTTTTATTTTTAATATTATTATATTATTACCAAAAAAATGTACTTTAATTATGGATTTTTTTATTTGTTCACGGTAATATAAACAAAAATTAAATGTAAATAACAATTCAATTTTGGCCATTTTTTCGCAGTTCAAATTGAAATAATATTTTATAACCAATTACAATAAAATTTTTCTTTTGTCTTTTTAACTGAAATACTCAAAATATTGATAATGGTTGAAATTAAAAAAAAATTATTTATTTACAAATAAGAATTTTTAGAATTATAACAATTTACGAAAGAGAACATATTATAAACAACTCATGTTGATGTATTTTAATATAAGAAATATATAAATATAAAATTCCAGAGTAAAAAATATAACTTCAATACGAAAAAAAGCATCTTATTTATTCTTAAATTAACACATTTCACATAAAGCACATATTATATTTTACATACATAAATTTTGGATATTTCACTTTGAAGAAAGAAGAACATGAGATGACGATCAAACCGTCAACTCCTGTTAAACTTCAACGCAGGATAAAATCCCAGGATACAAGCTTACTCATCCAAACTTTATGAATATTATATAAATAACTGTTAGTTAATTTATAAACATACACTGTACATACAGGATGATTTACAATTAGTGTAAAAAAATTTAACAGTATTTCGAGGATATAATTTTAAGCAAAAATCTTTATGTGAACCTGTGTATGGAAATTCTTCATGAGTGAGCTACAGTCTTTTGTCCAAAATTAGTGTTTATTTAGTATTTAGAGAACTCAATGTGGTAAAATTATGAAATTTGGCACAAGGTTTGGTATTTCCAGTATACGAAGAATTTCCGGACACAGGTTGACATTCAGTTTTTTGCTTAAAATCACGTCCTGGATATACTGTAAATTTTTTTTACACTAGTTGTAAATCAACCTGTATATATATAAACAAATAATTAAATACATCAATTTACAGGACTGTTGGGAGTACGTTAAGCTGTAAAAATACCTGGCAACACTAGTCTTCCCATCAATATTTGTAAAGTAGCGATAGATTTACTAAAAGACCATAAAAAGTCATTTTTGTACTTTTTCAAATTCATGGTGAGGGTAAAAAAATTTTTTTTCTAATAAAGTCATGAAAGGGTCTTGTAGGAAAATTCAAGTTTTTAAAACTGCCCTTTAATTTATTGTTTAATAATTAGTTGGTGATATATTGATGATTGAAGACAAAAGAATAATTTTCCATTTAAAGTCAGATATTTCGGCAAAAAAAAATTGAAAGGGACCAAAAAAAAAAAAAATTAAAGCTGAATAAACAAGTTAACTGACCAATGTATTGGTTAAACTGAAAAAAAAATTTCCCGAGCCTGCGAATGGAAAATATTTTAAAAATAGGAAAATTTTTGTGTCCCACTATTTCTTATGATTGCGCGATAACCGTAACTCAAAAAAATATTATGCTAAAAAATCTCAAAACTAGAAACTTGAAGCTTTAAAATGTTTTTTATTTTATTTGGATACGACCATTTTTCACAGATATACAGCTCTTCAAAAAACACTAAAAAAAGTTGTAATTGTTTGTTCCTTTAATTTTTTGGATAAGTGTATATATGATTATAATCAACATTAGTTAATAGAAAAAAAACAAAAATGTGCGCTTCAGAATTGATATTGTTATTTTCGCAGGAAATGAGCAGTAGATATGACAACTGACCACATCTGATACATTGCATCACTTTAATCCATCAACTAAATGTTCTATCTTTCTTCATCCGTCATGCCTATAACCACACATTTAGTTGATATCAAAAACTTTATTTTAAAATATTCTTCAAGAAAATAAATAATAAAAATTGACAAATGAATTCAAATTTAATATAATTAAGAATACTGTGATTAGACTAGTCCCCAGAAAATTGATTTAATAATGCATTAATTTATACCACACAAATAATTTGATAAATAATTTTGTATTTTATCTCTTAACATTTTTTAACGATTCGAACCAGGAAAACTTGCATGGCTTCATTTATTCTTGACTATATAACGAATAAAATAAACTTAAATTGAACCCTCTACCACTAATAGAGTCCGAGACATGACGTCTTGAAATTGAATTTCCACGCATCATAAATTGTATAGCAGTATGTGAACATTCTACAGATCAAAAGAAAAATAGTTGTTGACCATTTCTCCGAAACATATTAGCGTAGGGAGTTCATTTTTAAATTTTTTTTTTGTGTTTTCGTTGAGAACAAAAAATTATACAATTTATGATGCACAGAAAAAATTGAATGCTTCAAGTTTATGTCGGAATGTACCTATTTATCAAATAATAATTTGCGTGTATATCAACTCTGTAACTAATTCTATTTACAAGTTACGTGAAATACATATATGTCACGTTCTTGTGTGTTTTTCAATTTGCACCTACTTTTGTTAATTTTTTTCGAATAAAAGCGCTATTATAATTGGCGTTAATTTATAAAATACACTTCGCACAGAAAAAATCTAATTATATCTTTTAAAGTTCTTTTTTGTGTTATGTTTAAAAATTATAATTTCGAAATACATTCCGTTAAACAAATAAACGAAGTTCATATAGGTACTATTTGTTTTGAACTTTTAATTAGATATTGGAGAATTATTTTTACATAAAAACGGATTGTTTACAGTATATAAAAAAGTTATTGTGTTCATTATATTTTGCTTTGTAGATTACAGAATATTTTTATTTTTATTTGAAATTAACAATAAGTGTAAATACGGAAGGTAATGTACTTATGTATATGTGTAAGCAACGTCTTTCATATACAATATACATGCATGTACAATTTTAATTTTATTTTGTGTCAGAGCTGAAAAATAAATAACTCATAATTAGAATTGCTGTGTTTTAATAATACATTATCAATTTTAAATGCAAATGAGGTACAGCCACCAATCTTGAACAATACCCCAGTGTTGAACATTTTAAAATTAATTAAATGTACTGAATTAGATATATTTGTTGATATTTGATAACTGTCATTAATGGATATTAATGTATATACATTAATGAAAGCGTGATTTCATGATAATTGATCGTTTAAAAATTGGGGATAAATAATTATCGCGGTTCTCTCAGGAAAAGTGTATTTTCTTATGTAAATGCTTTACATTGTTTTAAATTTTATGACTTTATTTTAGAAAGTTTGTGTAGTAGTAGGTACTAATCATTTTGTAATCTTTAGCAAGTGTTCATTATTGGTTTTACGGTGTTTATTACTGGAGAAAAAACATATACAAAATAAATGGCTATAATTAAAAAACAAACTATATTTACGGATTTTGGTAGTTAGATTGATTTAATAAAGAAGTACTTAGTTGTTTTATTAGTAACATGAGTACATGATAATTACAAAAAAGAAGTCCACCAATCCCAAAAAAACAATACACCTTATAACAAAATTATAGTAAAAATCAAATCATTTATTTCAAAGATATAATTTAAACTGTTTACAAAAACTGCAGTATTAAATAAGTTTCGTTATTATTATTATTAATTTGCAATTTATCTTCAATCAAATTTTCATTAATATTTTTATTTATAAATATTGAAGATATTGAAAACAAATGTAGAACAATTCATCATAATTTATGTATTTAATATTTAATGATGATGTGTGTTGATTTAAATCCGGACTTTTTTATGTAGCATTTCTTCTCTTCAGAAAAATTACAAAATTATTCTGTATCTGTAAAATATTAATGTTCGGATTTTTTTTTGTACGGTCATATTTGTACATATGTATATTGTATATGTATGAAATATAGGTAGAATAAAAAAGTATCTATAAGTATATAAAGTCGATTTTTTTTCGAATTCGAGATTTTGATGGCAATATCCGTTGTGTTTTTCCCTGAATCCATTCTGATTATTTTTTCTTTGATTGTGTGTCTGCCTATAAGTAAGAAATAATATAACACAGAAAGGTGAAAAAACTAAAAACAAAACAGCAACATCATGTCTTTTTGACAAAAGTGCAACAAACCCTATACATTTTTAAATACGATGAGTTTTAAAACACCGTGTTGCTGTTGTTTTTTTGTCTAAACATGGCATTTACTGCGACGTATAATACATATTTATATGTATATTCGAAAAAAATATGCAGGCATGTTTATATTAAGCAATATGAATATAAACGTAGCTTACTCTGTTATGTTTATTTAATTAAATATAATTGCATAAATATTCAATAATTTTAATTACCATTTCTAATTATAAAATAATCAAGTCGATTTATTAATATTCCGAATATAAATAGAATTGCAGTACAAAGAGAAATGAATTATTGATCAAGGTGAACAAAAATGTTCGATGCACTTGATTCATTTTTCATGCAATCTTTAATTATTATACTCAAGGTAATCTAGGTAGGGTTTCATAAAAATTTGATGTATTTAAAAAAATGTTATCAAAATTTTTATTTTTGAAAAATTATTGAAAATACGTCCAATAATATATTAGTGAAATAAATAAAACATTTAAAAAATGAAAAATGCTGTAAGTAACTCAATAATAATAACACAGAAGTGAAATTTTATATTTTGGATTAATTTTTATCTCGGAAAAAACCGTGGAAAGGGATCTTTTCAATTTAAAAATTGACGAAATTAAACATCCTTAAATCTTTTTTTTTTTTGAATTATTTTTTAAACGATGTGAATTTAAAAGAAATATTTTAATAAAAATTGTGGAGAATATCATTTTGTATAATTTGTCTGTTCCATTCGTTTTTTTATATCTTTTATTTGTTAGTCAAAAATACTGTTTATTTTCAGTATTACATATAAGAAAATCTCGCGTCACCCAGTATGGCAGCTTTGTTTATTAAAATTTTTAATTTTAAATAACAATTGATAATTATCTAATAAAGTAAATTAAATTTTTAATTAGGTACTTGGATATTTTAATTGCAATTACAATATAAAATAAATATTCATTCTTTATATTTTTTAATAAAAATTTCAGGGTTACATTGATTTAAATTATACTGATTTTTTTATTGAATATTAAAAAGAGACGTAATTTTTACTAAATAATATTAAGAGATCGTCTATATATAAAACGCAACGTCTCTCTGTCTTTGTCCATTTGTGTGCTTATCAATCGAGAACCACTTATTCGATTTACGTGTTTTTTTAATTCATAGATATGTTGTTTGCCCAGGTTTTAGTATATATTTTGTTACGTTAGGTAACATAAAAAATAAGTAGTGACGATAATAGCAAATTAATTAAGAATAAAGTTTGCTGTCATAGCGCGCTCTTTTGCAAAATACGCTGTTACGTTATGTTAAATATTGAACAATATAATGTAATAAAAAATTGTGTAGAATAAAAAGATGTATATATGTATAATAAAAAAATAATAAGAAAACGTTTTTGTTTCTTATAATTTAAACTATTTTTCATTTTATTTAATGCGTTTTTCATATCACGAATATATTATTAAAAGTGTTTTAAATAATTTTATCGATAAATTCCACTTCCATTTAAATATTCGATTTATATTTTTTTTATTCACCTATATTTACGTGTTTTATATAACCCTGAAAAATTTACGTTTATTTTTCAAAAGTTTAATTTATGCAAATATGTAATTTAAATCACTTGAATTGTAATTAATTTATACCAATCCAACCCTGGATCCAGATGTAAATTACTGTATGATATAAACAGTATAAACATGTTAAATGCGGTTGCTTCTATTTGTTTTGTTTCAAAATAAACTTCTTGCTTAGCTGCTTTGATTATAAATTTCATAGTCGATCATGTTTATTCAAGTATTTATTTTTGTATGGTTTTATAGGGTAATTTTTATCAAATTTTATGAATAGTAAACGATGTATATTTTATATTCGCACAGTTTCGACTATATAGCCCAGGAAAATAAGGACTTTTCTACGAAAAAAATCCAAATGAAGTTTTCTTACCGGGATTATCTTTATTTATTATCTTTATAAAAAATAACCTGTGAAAAGTCCATTGCGAAATCGAGTACGCAAAAAAAGTTATTCAAGGTCAAAGGTCGCGAAAATCGTTTTTTTCCAAATATCTCGTAAATTATTGATTTTACAGCAATTTTAGTTATTATAAAATTTGTTCTTTAGCTAATTTTACATAAAAAAAACTCTTATACAAAATTTCCGTAGGACGAATAGTTCTCGAGATATACGACTGAGAAAAAATTGAGTAAAGCGCGTACTCTACTACATGAATGTTACGTACAGTAGTGTATACTAATATACTTTTAATGTAAGGCTTTTATACTTAGAAGAGTTGTTTAATTTACACATTCATATTTTTTTTGTCTGTGGTGTTTCATATAGAAATATTTTTTATTACTATTATAATGGCAAATATTTATTTTCATTTGTAGTGAAACTTTATCGAGTGGCAAAACAAAACGTATAAATACTGACTGTTCATGTCGAGTGTCGTAAAAATTATAAAGTTTCACTACAAATGAAACAAGAATCATTTGCCATTATACATTATACATAGTATATAGTAATACAAAATATTTCTATATGACACACTATAGACAAAAAAATATGAATGTGTAAATTAAACAACTCTCCTAAACATAAAAGCCTTATATTATAAGTTTATTATGTATGTTGTACACTACTCTACGTAACACATTTTTCTCAGCCGTATATCTTGAGAACTATTGCTCCTACAGAAATTTTATACAGAACTTTTTTTATGTAAAATTAGCTAAAAAAAACAAATTTGATAATAACTAAAATTGTCGTAAAACCAATAGTTTACAAGATATTTGGAAAAACACGATTTTCGCGACCTTTGACCTTGAATAACTTTTTTTGCGCACACAATTTCGCAATGGACATTTCACACGTTATTTCTTATGCCCAAATAAAGATAATCCCGGTGAGAAAACTTCACTTGGATTTTTTTTCACACAACCAGCGTTTTTTCGCCTTATTTTTCTGGGCTATATAATGCCGTGTTTAGACCGAAAAAACAAAACAGCAACATCGTGTCTTTTTGACAAAAGTGCAATAAACCCTATGTATTTTTAAATACGATGTGTTTTCAAACACCGTGTTGTTTTGTTTTCTTTGGTCTAAACACGGCATCAAGTACAATATTTTTCCTGTTTGCTATTATATTGGGGAAAATAATAACGCAAAATATTTAGTAATCAATTATATTAATGTCCGGTATTATAAAGGAGCTAGCAAAATTTGCTAGCTAGCAATTACTTTCAAATAGGGTATTAATTCTGTACTGGTATCTATGGATTAGTTATGGAATTTGGAGTAGTGACACTACAACTAATTGTAACACAGTTGGCATCTTTCACCGTACAAAATAATTTTCATAATATCACCACTGTTTTAATACTGTTGGTATTTACTTACAACGCGTGCGCGAAACTTGTCAAAGTCTTCAACAAACTCCAAAAGAACTGTCATATAAGTTTGATATCTCATTTGAAAGTGCTAGCTAGCTAGCAAATTTGCTAGCTCCTTTATAATACCGGACATTAAAACAAAAATATAATTATAGAGAATCAACAGAATTGCTCTAAATGTTACTTTATGACATTTATAAAAATAATTTTCTATTTTCTTTAACAATCATGACAAAATGCGTTACAATTAAAAACTTTATCACAATAAAATGTTATCTATTGTTTAAAAAATGTCATATATACATAATGCATATATTATAAAGTTTATTGTTATTAAACATATAATACGTCATATAAATACACTTAATTTATAGATTCTAAACAAAAATACAACGTCTGCTGAAGAGACAAATGAAATTTATAACAGCTCTATGTTTATAAATTCACTTATGTTCTTTTGTACGAAGAATAAATACATCTAATGGTAATTATAAACTTTCGTGTCACGTATTATTTATGTACAATATTTCCTTGTCTTTCATTATTTGCATAAACCGTATGATGTGAGTAAAGCGACGGCTTCAGTAAGTTTGTTGTGTGTATTCATACGGACACAATACATCAACAGAAACTTTGAAGTAAATTCTTCAGGTAGTATTTCGGTGTGACACCTAAAATTTTAAGCTTATTTCATGATTTTTTTTTCGTAACAAAATAAAATATAATCTTTTCAGTATTTTAACATGTTTTTATTTGCATCTTAAATTAGCTAACAGTTTTGTTTATGACAATGCATCATATTATGTACTATAGTGATACATTGGTGCTTTAATTTTGAGTAGTAAGCATTCTTTTATCTATTCACATTTAAAATTTGACACTAGAAATGTAATTAGATTCAATTGAAAAGAACATATGATATATAAATCATTTAAAACCATCAACCTTACAAAGTTGTAAAAATTACAGTATATGTAGAAAACACTATTGCTTCCTCGCAATATCGAAGATACGAGAAGCTTTGTGATCGTTTTAGAATGAGACAAAAAAAATGTTCTCCGATTTCAAAATTTTAAATTTATCTTTCCGTTTCACGTCAAAACAAACACTTTTCGTTCCGTGTCTGTCTGTCTGTCCGTCTGTGTGTCCGTTTGTCATCTGAATCCTTGTCACACGCTTAACTCATGAACCACTGAACCGATATTATTGAAACTTGGTTGGATGGTCCTATTTCAAAACATTAAAATGGTGTGTAAGGGGGAGGGGTGACACTCTAAAATATTTCTTTTTTCAAGATATCTCAAGAACGACACATGTTACGTGAAAATTTTATAAAATATTTTTTGTAGAGCATTAAATTTCCTATAACGTTTGTTGTAAAATATTCCCTTACAAAGATTTATCTCAATTTATTTTAAAAATTCGTGTTTTGTTTTTCTAAATACATATTAAATATCATTTTGACATTTTAAATGTTATTTTGACATATGCATAAAATTAGATTTAGATTGAAATTGCCAAAAAATTAAAAACATGAAAAAATATTCAGGTGCGTTTTAAGAAAAATTTCGAGCTACTATTTTTTAGTAAAATTGTATAAAAATTAAATGGCTAACCAATTCCAGGCAATTTATCTAAACACTATCGGTTTTTATTTAAATTGTTGAATAATTAACTACTTTTGTTGAATTTAGCACGAGGAAGCACTGTGCATTTACTTGGCGGATGGTTTTTTTATAATTTATATTATAATTTTTTTTTGTGAATTCCGGCATTTTCGGTTCCGGTTGGAATTGAAAATTCCAGTTCCGGTACACCCCTAATCAAAACTATGTATGGAAAAATTAATAAAAAATATAGATACTTAATTATTAGGTAACATAACATTAGGTAAACATTACCTGCCTTAATTTTTTGTGCACATCATGACGTAACCTAACCTGCTTTTACAACAAAAATTTCCAAATAAAAACACTGCAATTGAACGTGAATTGAAATTTCTGTACGTATTCTCAACGTTTGACATAAACCCAAAACTATTTATTTTTGCCGCTTTATGAGTATTGCTATGCTGTTGTTGAACGATGTTAACTTTATTTTACCTGCCTTAACGGCAACATACACACATGATTTTTTGTATGCACATCTATGGCATAGTTTTACAATAAATACTCAAGAAACGTACGACAACTTTCGATGTTCACATAGTAATAAATAGATGAAACATTAGCTTAGCTTTCGCTAAAGAGCATTTTTTTAATAATATTATACCAGACATTAAAAATAAAATGAAAATCATACCACGATAAATATTTTTACAAAGAAAACTGGTTATGGTAAAAATGTAATCGCTAATTGGAATAAAAGAACATTTAGAAAAAAGATAATATAATATATTTCAAGTTGAATTTTACGTATATTATTTTAATTTAGTTATAAAAACAGAACGAAACGGAGCTTCTTATAGGAGTAATAATATGATTTATCCTTTTTATGAATAGCAGATGTTTTTAGTAATAATAAAAAAATGTAAAGTTAATTATTACTTTTTAAAATGTATTAACATTTTAATATATGTTATTTTGGTTCATGTGGAAACTTAACTGCTTAAATCCATAGACAACATAACACACACAACTGTCAACACTGTCATAACCCGTAAAGTGATTTTCGTTTGGCTTTAGTCTAGATGAAATCCTTTATAATGTGAGACAAAAGGGCACAAAATAAACAAACAAGAAAAATGTTATACTCAGTTTAAGTATGTCGTACGAAAAAGGTTTTCGATTTATTGCTAGTTCAATGTACCCAGATCCATAGTAATATTATAAATGCGAAAGTGTGTCTGTTAGTCTTATCCTGCGATGACCGGCCCATCAGCAACATCCTATATTCATCTTGTGTCCCACATATCTGTTACCGTTTTATGACTAAACCGCTGAACCAATCTTGATGAAATTTAGCACGGAGATAGCTTGCATCCTGAGGAAGGATAAATGCTACATTGTATCCCGAAAAATTTAATAAATTAAAAAATGGGTGTGTGTACGCCTGACCTGTTTTATCGACTATCTTAACATAAATCCGTATTACATAACCTTCTGCTACTTCTTCATGGGTTTTATGTCTGATAGCTTCTACCTTACCTAACTTTGCGAATGAAATCGCGAGTAACAGGTAGTAAAAAATATATTAAAAAGTAAAAAAAGGGTATGTGACAATTGTACGCGCGACCTGTTTTATCGACTATCATAACAAAAATTCGTATTACATAACCTTCTGCTTATTCTTCGTGGGTTTTATGCAGGGCTTCGAACTAGAACTGAACCGAAAACAGGAAAAACCGTAATTTTTTGCCGGAACGAAAAATACGCGCGTTAACATAAATTGTTCTAAATTTAAATTTTTAATACAAATAATTTTTTTTTTAATTAATCACTCGGAGCTGAACCGAAAACCGGAAAACCCGTTATTTTTTTGGAACGAAAACCGGAACCGAACCGAAATATATTTTTTTACTCGAACCGGAACGAAAACCGAAACAAAAAAAATAACGGTTCAAAGCCCTGGTTTTATGTCTGACAGCTTTTACCTAACCTAACTTTGTGATGAAATCGCGAGTAACAGGTAGTAAAAAATATATTAAAAGTTATTGCAAATGTTCGTCTTTTGGTAATTTAGTTTTAAACAGGATTCATGAATCTTTTCAAAATATAGAATTAAATTAAACGTAAATGTATAATGTCCGATGTTATAAAGGAGCTAGCAAATTTACTAGCTAGCAAGCACTTTCAAATGGAGTACTAATTCTGTGATAGTATCTATGGATTAACTATGGAACTTAGAGCAGTGATACTTCAACTTATTGTAACACAGTTGGCGACTTTGACCGTACAAAATAATTTTTATAATATCGCAATACCGTGGGTGTTTACATACCACGCGTGCGCGAAAACTGTCAAACATTTCATGAAACTTAAAGAGAACTGTCAAATAGGTTTGATACCTCATTTGGAAATGCTTGCTAGCTAGGAAATTTTTCTAACACGTTTATAATACCGGACATAATAGTTTTTATCAGGCAATTAAGAACAGTTTTACCTCCTATCTATCCCCATGTTATAAAATAAATCCAAGTTTATTTCATCATTACATAAATATCACCGAGCGACCGGCTCTGATAAGAAAACGTACTAGTTATTTCAAATACAACTAAAACATTCGACTAATATTTACCGATGAAAATAAATACAGACTACCATTTGGCGCCACAACTACGTTAAAAATAGTGTTATAAAATATTTCAAAAGACAACTAATGTATTCAATAATAACAATAAATTGACGCACTTTGTATAGAGATGGTCTTTATGTGTGTGTACATTATACATACGTCCTCGAATTATTATTTTCTTTCTGTATCTATTTTTGTTATAATGTTTATAAATTTAATTGTGGAGGACAAAAAGCATAATATACCTATAACAAATTTATTCAAATATCAAATCTATTAATCGATTTTTAAGAACAGCAAAATATTCAGGGAAAAATGTTGTATATAGTCCAGTCATTTAGAAATTTCATGAGATACTCAATATAGATTGATGGGTAAACTGGAAACATTACAGTCTAAAAATATATTATTGTAGTTTCAGAGAGTAGAATATTATAGGTTTTCGCTTACTATCCGAGATAGACAGGATAAAACTGTAATTCAGTATATTTTTTCCGTGTACTATAAAAAACAATTCCGTTTCCTGAAAAGTACTTTGGTTTCTTAATGACTGACCTTATTACACAAGATTTACTAGTAAACCTCGGTACAATCTTAATTTTTAAAGACGCTTTTTATCAAAAAAGAAATAAGGTACTGGCACCAGTTTTGAACGCTTAAAGTATAATTGTTTTTAGGATTGATGGGTTACTTTTTTGTTATTTTTCTCATGTTACTAATAAAACAACTGCCTCTTTATTAAATCAATTTAATTAATTATCACAATCCGCAAATATAGTTTTTTTTTGTTTTTGTTAATTAATTATAGCCTTTTATTTTGTATGTATTTTTTTTTCTCCAATAATGAATAACTTAAAACCAGTAATGAACACTTGCTAAAGATTACAAAATTATTAGTACTAACTACTACACAAACGTTATAAAATAGAAACATACATAAGAAAATACACTTTTCAACAACTAGAGTCGGCGAGGCGACAGTATATATACTTCGATCGCCAAATTATATCTAATTTTTTACTTTTAATTATTAACAAAGTAAAAAATTCCATGTCATGTACTACATGTTATGCATATAAATTAAAAACTAAATTTTTCGAAATCAAATCTTTTTTTATTGAAAAAAAAACGGATAGTTCACAACTAAAGGGGTGCTAGGCCAATAACCTTAATACCAATTGTATACAACTAAAAAGCATTAGAGATATTAGAAACTTCAAACAGATGTTTGTAAAATCTTCAATGATCCGAGATACACTTTCCTCTACACTTATTTTTCAAAGGGCTCTATTTCATCAACCTTCTGAGAAACCATATTTTTATATTCTATTTGGTTTCAACTGGTTTTCATTTAAGAAAAAAAAAATCTATTCTTAGCCATACATTTGTTTGGACGTATTTCAAAAATATTTACATTGCAATTTTTTATATTTATTTTAATCATAAAACCGTAATCATATATTACACATATACATTGAACATGTAAATATATATATGTACGTATGTACACTGTACATATATGTACGTATTATTTCAATGAAATGTAGTTATGTTCAACAGAACCGCAATTAAAATATTTACAATTAGTTTGCTGATGAAAATATTGATGTAATATACAGTTAATATTAAACAATTAATATTTATGCGTGTATTATCTGTTTGATTTTAATTTATTTCAATGGGTTTTTAGTTAAATTTAAAAAAAGCACCAATAGCAAAATACATTTTTGAAACTTTTGTTTATTTAATAAACAATTTGACAAATAGGCAATAAATACATAATAATTATAACTATCGCATAAATGTTTTAGCAGATGGAATTTTTGAAAATTTCAAGTCAATTCAATAATTAAATTCACAATACACTAGTATAATATATTATTATATAGTATTAACAACGTCGATTTGGATTGTCATACCTTTACATTTTACTATAGCTTAGACAACATTGTGTACGTTTTAATAAAATGCTGATTCGGCTTCAGAAATATGATCACTAAAGTGAATTTATTGTCAGTCATATTGACAACTATACTTTGTTTAGTAATGTCATATTATATTCGTTTACAACGTATTAACTTGAGTTAATATATAAGTACTTATAATTATTTAGGTTACATTCCTGTACTTCATGGGGCATATTTGTAAAAGTATTGTACATATGTAAGCCATACAGCAAACATTTAAAGCAGAGAATCAATTTTTTTCGCACTTATTGTGTGGAAAAACCTTCTTATACTAGTGTTATTCAAATTTGATTGGAAATAAATGGTGTCAGAATATTCTGTAGCTTACAGTAATATCTATCACGATAAAATATTGAATTTTTTTATACTTTACTCTTTTATCTTGATGAAAAATATTAGTATAGTCAAATTAGATTTTGAGCGGAATTTTCTGGCAATAGCAAAATTTATTTATTTATATTTAAAGTTAAAACATGCATATTATGAAAATGTATCGCTTTTCTTTAATACTTCACTATAAAAAATTTTATGATGGATAAAGCCTTGGCACTTTACAGAAACGGTCTCCATCACCGCTTCGACCTTGCAAATCTATTATATGTGATTCAATACAAGTGGTATGTAAGCTAACATATAATATATTTACAAGGTCGAAGAGGTAACGGAGACCGTTTCTGTAAAGTGCCAAGGCTTAATGAAAATAATTATTACTTGGTTTCTATGTTGATAGTTGTTTTGGATTTAAGATTATACTTGTTACTTGGCTTTTGAACAGAATCCGTGTCTTTTTGACTGTACAGCATCACAAAATATGTATATTATTATTATATACCTAAGTTATATGTATAAAGTGTGAAAATAAACAAATTAATATACTTCAGATAAAATAATAACTGTAATGCATACAAAATTCGAAGTGTTGTTTATATACATAATAAGTTACTGTCGATGTATCATTTATTTATTTATAAAATGATATTTATTGGCAGGAAGGATGCTTTATCTGGAAATTTATATCCGTGAAGAGCGTTATTAAAACTTGTTACGACGAAGTATCACATAAACGTTTACAATAAAAAGTCACTTAAATTTCCTGGTCATAAAATACCTAAAGCCGTCCGTGTTATACCTTACAAATTACATTTTTTATGATTTATGCGTATAAAAGTGTTAGTGTCGATCGGTGAGAAAGATGGAATTATACCCGGTATTAAAAAGAAAATGAACAAAAAAATCGTTAGCTTGCATGAGGTATTTTTGTGCACATCTATGTACCTTTCGAATGATATAAGTTTCATTTACCTTCGTTTATAATAAATACTAAAAAAAACGTACGACAATTTCTATGTTCACGTATTAATATATAGATATGTCAAATTGTTATTATTATTATTGTTATATTAATAATCAATGATATTTAATCATTCAATAGGTCGTCATAATCAATATATATTTTACATAATAACGGTACAATAATCTGTCTATGGCGTATATATATGTATATACATAAATTTTATACACAGTGAAAACGTATGTTTGTATATGTGTTTTTAATACTACTTTATTGTCAGGGAGATATTTTCTTGTGTACACATATTGCTTACTTTATTTGATAAAATGATGAATAAGTCATTCTTTAGTACATTTATTAAATAAATATGTTCAAGGACGAATAAAACTGTATTAGAATAATTTTAAACATTTATCTTGTGGAAGTGAAAATTAATATTTTAAGAAAAATATTGAGGCGTATAAACATTTCAATAGCGCATCAAATTTTAAAAGTTGATTTCTTGGTCTCTACATTAATAAAATAAGTTTCAACCGAATAATCTACATATTCGTAATAAAATAAATAAACAATATTAAAATGTCTCATAACACGAGAGAATATATGCAGCCAGTATGCATACCTCGTGAAAAATACCACTAATGAAATACATACGCTCACTCAAACACATGCATATACATACATTCATATGACAGATAGAACCACAATATCAAGTGCCCATTCCGTGGGTTAAACTGGCTGTTCTATAAATAGATTGAGGCGCCCCTCCTCCCGCCGCCCGCCAATGATCAGTGAAGTGGCCGTCGTCGTTGGTCCCCCGAGAAGAAACAACTACTAATCGCTCACTGCAGAAGAAATAAAACGACAGACGGCATCTAAATACACACACATATACCCGTGTGTATATGTGTCGTGTACACGCGGATCAAGGTTGCAGTTTGTTGTCAACGTTGTTTTGTTTTCATGTGTTTTCGTTTGCTTGCTTGTTTGTTGTTTGGAAGATATCGTAATCAAGGTACAATATGTATTATTTGACATCGTCTCCAATAAAGGAAGTTGATTTTAAAATCCGATTACCTGTCGTTGAATTCATTCTAAGTATTATTAATTATAAATACAATAATAATAACATAAGATAGTGGCACCAGTCTTGGTAAGGACCCCAGTAATGGCAAATTTTTAATTAAATGTACTGAATTAGAAATATGTGTTGATATTTGATTACTACCATTTCTGAATATTAATCTATGTACATTTAACTGTCTTACAGCGTGATTTGATGACAATCGGCCAATAAGTGTCAAAATGGTGGACATTTGAACTAATTATTAGTATAATTTATTTATTAATTATTATATTATCATAGTAACTGCTTTACATTGTTTCAAATTTGACGATTCTTTCTTTTATATATTTTGTGTCGTAGTACTTATCATTTTGTAATCATTAACAAGTGTCCATCACTGCGTACTCATTACTGGTTTTACTTTTGCCATAACTGGAGAAAAAACATGAACAAAATAAAAGGCTACAATTCATAAGAATTACAAAAAACAAGCCATTAATCCAAAAAAAATAAAAATTTGCTCTTATAGCGGCCATAACTGGTGCCTTTACCAGTCTCGTTTTGGCTTATTGACGTACTAAACAGGAAGATGAAAGAGATAAAGAAAATCCTATAAATTTAGATATTTTCCAGATGTTTGTGAGCATAGAAAGAACTCAATATTAAATTTATTACCCCCCACCCCCGCCTATCATCAACTCCAGCGAATTAAATTTACATTACCTCTTTTTATTCACATTTATTTTTTCCTCTTTTTTCTTCCATATTTTAAAATTATCATAATGCAGTTAATTCTCACTTTTAAGATTAAGATTTATAGAATTCTTTGTATCTGAATGTATAGTTTAGCATATTGATTAATCTTTTATTTATTTGCTCGATTCTAACAATAAATTTTATTTCATTATTCATAAGAATTATGTGTCATGGATATTTCCGGACATAGTATTTTATAAAATTTAATTATTATACATGTTATTAGTAAAACGTTTAATTTTCAATAAATTAATTTTACCAACGAAAATACCATAACAATTAATGAAAAAAAAAACGTTTTCAAATAATATTTTTCACGACCTTATATGTACGTACTTTAGAGAAATAAATTTATAATATAAACTAGATCATGCCGTAAACGAGTGGGAAGTATCCCGCAAGATAACTTGACAAAATTTTTTATGAATTTTTTAAAGTATAGGTACACATTCAAAAATATGTATAAAAAAATTTAAGTTAAAATTTCAAAAATTGCCATGTTACAATCAATTTAATGAGAGCAGGTAACGTGGCCTCAGAAAACTTTAAACGCGTTTTTCTCGAAACGGCTTTTTTCGGCCTGGCCCCAGCGATTCCTCTAAGACGAATAATCCGATTAATTGTTTTTTGATTTTTTGATATTTACTATTTTTTAAGACCACTTGAATTAAAAAAAGGTTGTTAAAAATTACAAAAAGTTTCAAACCGTCGCCATTTTGTGAAAAAATTAAATTAGAAAAAACGGCTACGCACAACCATAGATATTGATGAAATATTTTTTTCCGATAACATATCCCGATGGAACTATGGAGAAAAATATATATTTTTGGTCGTCACATAGAGGCTCATAAAAAAATTCTCAAACATTGACAATTTTTTGACCTGTCACAGTGGCTCTCCCCCTTAAGTAAAAGTGAAGTTATTCATGAACGCAAAAATATCGTAACAAACAAAAGTATCCTCCGATTAATTAAGGCGCATAATCGACGCACACAGGCAAAAAAATGCGAAAACGTGGCCAAAACCTGCAATGCAATGCTAGAATATGCTTATTTTTAGGAAGATAGAAATTAAACTAGCGGATTTAATAATTTTAATCTGCTTATAATTGCTACAATTTTAACATATAAAATACATGTTTGTACGTAATAGGTTTTGGCCACGTTTTCGCGTCTTTTTGCCTGTGTGCAACCTCTAAGAGTATGTAAGTACGAATGTACTGCGCAAACGTTATAATTTGATTAGTGTGCCGTGACGAAAAAAGGGAAACTCTGAGATAAAATACGTCTAAATTCGTTACATCAGAAGCGATGTGCCCCTAGCATTTTAATTAATATGAAAATAAGATGATTTTCAATTTAAAAATGTAAAGCATTTTATTTTATATATTTAGCTTCTCGATAGCTTTAAAACCAATAACAACAATCATTATTTGTTTTATGTATTTTGTAAAGTTCTATCATGCATACACACACATAGATATTGTTAGAAGTCGCATGGACATCAAAGTACACACAAGCCGGAGCCATGTGTAATGAGGTTTCTGAAGTTTCCACGACCTGCGGTCAGTCCCACGAATGGTTGCTGTCTTCTGGTCCAGTCAAGCGATAACTTACCTAACCGTGTATTGTGCGGTGTGATCCTCTATGTATTTATAAGATGATCAAACGATTGTTACAAGAATAGAATTACTCAATGTTATGCCATACATGTATAATTGGATTATGTTTGGAGTATATTGTTAAAGAACCTATAGGTAATGTTGGGAATAGCAGAGAACTAGAATGAAGCTATATTTGAAACATTAGAATAGTTTTGTATGGAAATGCAGGAAGAAATAATTACAAAATGCGAGGTAGAATCTACAATAAAAACTTGATTTGTGTGATTTAGTGATCTCGAAAACCACTGGACCGACTTTGACAAAACTTTCTGGAAAACATAAGCTATATGTATAATAAATGGGCTTATCAGTGAATGTACGTAGGTTACGTAAGTCGAAAAACTGGGGTAACAAGGATCGTTTTTGCATGAGACTTATATATGATTCAATTAACCTTACTTTAAATTCCACTAGAGCGTTTATCTAGATCAAGCCTGGCCAACCCAGTGCCCCCCTGAAAATTATTTTTCCAATAAATTTGTACATCAATATTTTACTTTGAGTGAAAAGGACGGACGGATGACAAAGTAAAATTAATAGGGTTTCTTCGAAACCCTAAAAAACATTGTAAAATATAATTTCTTTATATTTGACCACGTGCCGCACATAAGAGCGTAACGGGCCGCATATTGACCAACCCTGATCTAGATGTATTTAACTTAAATCATTTTTTTCTTTTGTTTTTTGGTTTTCTTGTTGTAAGCAAACATTGTATATGCTTATTTTCATTATAATCGCTATATTTAAACAATAAATTTTTACAAAAAATCAGTTATTAAATATTTTTCTAAGGATTCTAAAAGATTAATTACCGCAGAAACCTTAAAAATCTTTATAGAAGAAAACTTTTATTTGTATCTCGTCGCATCGTTGAGAAATAAACGAGATACCATCGATGATCTCATTTATTGGTGTCTATATTGAAATTGTTCAATATACGAATATCCTGAATTGTTCCAAGAAGATCATGATCGAAAATTTCTATTTACTTTTAATGAAATTTGTTTACATGATTGCAAATTCCGAGATAATATCTAAATTTCAGCGCAAATAAAAATAAGATTTTAAATTGAAAAAGAAGTAATCTGGTTGAATTCATATATCGCATGCATGGTATGGTACGCTACACAATACTACTCGTACACTTATTATAATGATAATAAAATGTAACAATCTCTTGCAAATACATTAATCCAGACTTTCCCTAAATGTTTCAAACGCGGACCGGTGTTTCCATTTCAATTATACTTTAAGGTTATACTTGAAGCTACACAAAAAAAGTGCGGAACCAAAAAAGCGACCTATATAGCATTATAGTATTGGTCAAGCATAGTCGAAATCCAAATTTTTGGAATTTTCTGCTTACCAGTTGTTTTTTTTATTTGAGCTTGAACCCAAAATGCTCAAAGAAATAAAAAAAACTGGTAAGTAGAAAATTTGGATTTCGTCTATGCTGTGTTCTTGTACCTTTAATTAAAATTTGATAAAACACATATTTTTAATTGGTTTTTAAAAATAATGCGAACCAGTATTTTTAACCTACCTGTATATATAATATAAGATATATTTTAATGCTTTATGTGTACATATAAATCATACTTTTATACTTCATAGTTTACAATATATACATACTTTGCTCTTATGTCGGATATTACAAATAATTTGCTTTAGAGTTCTAGAGCAAAGATTTAGTTGACTCTTAAGGCGCTCCGCACACGGTGCGACTGGTTTGCAATCGATTTAAGTCCTCGCTCCGCATACGAGCGCGACTGAATCTTGATCAGTCGACAGTTTTTTTGGGAATTGCCGTGAAGAAAAAACGCGATTTTTTCAAGTTTTTAAGTTTTTTTTACTTTTGGCAACATGTCAAGCATTCTTGAATACCTAGGAAGGTTATAATTGTATAGAACTTCATGTTTTTCCACCTCCTCGACGAATTTAATTTTTATTAACTGATCATTTATTCTGAATGAACTAACTAAGTAGGTAATTATTAATAGGAATAATAATAATTAACTAATAATTTTACTTAGAAATAAATAATAATATTATTATAAATATTATAATTATAAAGCTAAAATATCATGCAACCACGCAACTGAAGTCATTACGTTACACGTGCAAAGTCGACTGATTTGAAATTCTCATTGCCGTGTGCGGAGGGCCTAATTCTACAAGGTGCCAAATCGTTGTAAATTTTCTCAGGATTTTAAAGCAGTGATCATAAATGTATTATAATGTAATACATTTGTCACCCCTGCTTTTGGGCTGCTGATTTCTACGTACGCGCATGTGTCTAGATATAATAAACATACAATTGATTATAACTGTCAGTATTTATATTTAATACCCCGTAGATCGTATTAGTTTAGCTTTTGCTCCAGAGCAAGTTCTTTATAATGCTGTTAATTAATCTATTCCAGCTATATCAGTTAACAGAAAGTAACTTCCGATGTTTCTTCTAATAAATATAAAAATATTAAATAATTGTAATCGTCACATTTTTAGTTTAAAAATAAAACGGCCAAGTACATGATAGGGTTCCGTAGTCTTTACGATTTGAAAAAAAAAGAGTTATTTCAAAATTGTTCACATTAGAGGGGGGTCGCTCTGATAACGACATTTAAAAGCAAATAATTCGTGACTGAAGGGTTAAAATCAAAAGGTCATATGACATTTTTTGTTGCATTTTTGGAGACTTACACAAAGACATTCCACTCAATCTACATTCTTGAATTTTATCAGATTTTTTGAATTGATAGTTTAGAAATTAGGGAGGAGGAGACGCTCTGATAACGACATTTAAAAACAAATATATCGTGACTGAAGGATTAAATTCAAAAAAACTTTTTACATTTTTTGTTGTATTTTAGGAGACCTATCTAACGACATAAATAACATAAGTAAAAAAATATTTTGAATGTATATAAAGGATGTCCAAACATTTTTTTCTCTTCTAAAATCTTATTTCTATTTTTGGATTATCAGTCTCCGTCCGACGCCGTCCGTATACCAAATTTCATCTTAATCGGTATAAAATTGATATTGACAGACAGACGGACGAATAGAGCGAAACTATAAGGTTTCCTAGTTTTCTACGGAACCCTAAAAATCTAGACTTTGAAAATAGTGAGTCACGACTAACAATTACATTGATCCATTTTTTCTAACCATTAATTATGTTATTTCAAGTTTTATTAAAATATTTAACACTTCATTGAAAATTAAGTTAATAAAAATCTTACACGAAGGATATTAAAAATATATATAAAATAAGATATAAAATAAAAATAGAAGAAGAAAACTTTATCTATTTTCCTAGTGTAGACAGTAGACACACAGGATACTACATCTTAAAAAGATTATATTATATGTTGTATTGTATTTGATACGAAGGTTGAAAATCGTATAAAAACCCTGAAGCCAACGTCACATTGTTGTGAAGTTGTGTATAGAAGGAAAATAAGAAAACACAAATAACAGTGAAGTGTGTATATGTGTATAAATATATATACTCGTAAAGAAAAACGTGACAACCTTTGATGTTTCATTTAAATTGTATTCCATAACGACTCGGGATAATTTGCTTTGAAATGTTATTTTAATAAAGGATATTTTGAGTTTGTGTTAAGTACCTACCCAAGCTTTATGTGCATACAATTATGTAAAGTGAAATCTGTAATGCGTGTTTATTTTATTATTTTATAACGATTTAATGAGCATTCATTCATTTTGTAAATATTATTTCAAATTAAAACATTCGGTTTTTTAATATCTTTAGAAATATTTTATACTTGTTGAAGCTTTTATTTGTATATTAAAAAGCTTTTTTCGTTAGTAATTTTTAAATATGTTTATAATTTCTTTACTGATTTGAATTTCTTTTTCACGGATGTTTAAAAAAATTGTATTCATTCTACTTTTTTAAACACAAAATTATTAAAAGCTACTATTTTTTTTAATTCTAGATATTTATAAACATCAACGTTAATAAAATATGACAATAAATGCAGCTCTGAAGTTTTCAATTAAAAAAATGTTAAAGAATAAAATCTGCATATAGAATTTACTATTTTATATATTTTGAAGAAAAAAATGTTTTATTATAATTCAAATGGTTCATAACAGAGAAGAAATATCTGCCATGAGTCTCGTGGGAATTTCTTATACGTATTACAGAGATTGAACAGTGCGTGTTCGCCATAGGTACCATGGGACTTTCTTATACGTAATACTGAGAGTGAACAGTGTGGGTGAGTCTAAATAATTATATAAAAAACTTCTTTCTGGCTAAATCATAAATGTTGGAAAAAAATGTATGGGGAATAAATTATAGATAATAACATACTCGACATTTTTTTCTTATTTCAAAAATAGTTCGAAAATTCAAAAATTGACAAGTGTAAACATCCGTTTTCAGTTATTACGTTCAAAAAAATTCATTTGATTTATAATGTAGAGAATAATATTATCTATAGTTTATGTCCCATTCATTTTATTCTATCTTATTATTGTAGTTTGTCAGAAATGTTTTAATAAAATAAGAATCACGGTCACTATTCACTGTTAGAATTACGTATAAGATAGTCCCGCGGTTCCCAAGGCAGATATTTTATTTTAAAATTATAAAAACTTTTATTATACTTTTTCATCTCTTTCAATATAGAGATAAAATTTATGTTTTCTTTAAGTATGTTTTTTTTTTTAAATTAAGATTGCATAGTATAGAATTTATTAGATATTTAATCCTTATAATATTCATCGATACCTTTTTATACCTTATATTACCTAACAAAATATCATCAAAAGGCCGAATAGGGTTCGTTTTTAGTATATGTTGTAAACTATTTTATGTTTTTATATTAAAGAATAAATCAACTTTATAGAGAAACAGCAAGATTCGATTTAAGTAGGCCAAATTGCTTTTTTATGAATAAAAATATATTCCAGTTTAACTTTCCCTTTATATAGTATCAGAAAAATACTTCATTCGGTTTGTTATGTTGGTACATATGTTTCCAAAATTACAGGGTAAATTTATGATCAAAAGAATTAGTAATAAGTCAAAGGTTATGTGACATTTTTTACCATCGCTCAACAATGTGGACAAAATCTAATATATTATATACCTACTTTGAAGTCTGAGTTCATTGTATCACTGAAATTAAATGAAGTTTGGGTTCTGTACAAACCCACTAAAGGGTCACTTAATAGTTTTAAACTCATTATTACGATGGGTGATACGTCAAAAAGGATTGTTCAAAAACAGTTTTACAGAACTTTAGTATTTATTTTATAAAGAAAGTTTAATTGAAAAACTCTTCGTATGATTTAAATAAAATGCTTAAAACTTTCTTTTATAATACGTCTATATGTCGATTTTAATAATTCAAATCTTAGAAGACATAAATAAGTCGTTCAGAAACCAAAACGTCTAAGTCCAAAAGTTATAGTCAAACAAATGTTTTCTGTACAAAACATTAACAAATAAATATTATAATAATTTAAAATATACATATTTCAAGCAAATCTACTGTATATAGTTATCACAACAAACATATGCGTATGTATGTATAACTTGAAACCGGTCAAAAATAGCATGATTACGTCATACGCGGGTCAACGGGTCAATCCACACTTACACACCATGTGTACAATCCCGCCACACACATTCACATTTATATATTGGGTGTTTCAACTCTGTTTTTCTGTTAATTTATAAATGTGTATTTAGATTCGTTCATTAGTGCTAATTTTTACTTCCCTCTTTTTGAAAGAAATGGAAGTATTGTAATACCGTCGAGAAATCGTGTCTGAGATAAGAGCAGATTCTGATTGTACTGCCTTCAAAACGTAAAAAAAGTTTATTTCCGCATGGTGAAGTGCGTGTGTCTGTGAGTCGGGATGTAGAATTTTCTTTCGTTCACGATTACTGTAAAAATGCGCCGATTTGAATTATTTTTGGAGAAAATGTTTGTCTCAGTGAGTACTCCAAACCTATTGATTTTTGTGCTAATCGGATTAGGGATTTTGGAAATATTCGAAATTTTGTAACTTTTATCGTCTAAAAAGTGAACGTTACGAGTATAATCTCACTAATTAATCACTAGTAAATAGCTATTGAAGGGGTGAAAACTACCCTCAAAAAATTTAAATTTTAAATACTAATTCATACATCACTAATTCATGTTGCCTTAGAAACAAGTGCAACTAAATTCAAATTGTCAAATTAGTTATTCTACGAATGTGTATTATGTTTTTGATATTAGGACATTATTTATAATACAAAGGTAAGTTTTATTTCTGACAAATCCCATTGAAATTTTTCATTAATTAAAAATTATTTAAAAAACTATTAAAGAACATGGAAGTCATGTATGGTTCTCCATACCGATATTTAATAAGGCACTAGAACCATTAAAATATTTTTAAATTTAATTTTCACTATTAGAAAGCACAAGACCCTAGAATTAATTGATATTTTCTAATAAAAATATATAAAAATGGTGAGGGAGAGGTCTTGTAAACATTGAATAAGTCTGAATTCAGTCTCATGTGAAGTTCTTATTAAAGTAAACATATCTAATTTTAGAAATGAGTCAGTTGCATTTACTGAATACCTAATTTATTTATTAATTTTTCCGTTTTTATTGATCCATTTCTATATTATTTTGCAATTAATTACCGTTAACTGTATTCATTGTTTAATCTATTTCTTATCATTTATTATGAATTAGAACCTAAAATGTTTCCAAAGACTTAAAAATATTGAATTGTTAGATACCCTCAATTAAACTTAAATATCAGATATAATAAGAATCATACTGTAGTACATTTACATACGTTACTACAAATACAAATGAATATTACACATTCGTTAGTCACATTTATACATATGTATTACGGGTGAATGTATGTGTGCATATTCTACAATACGAATACATTAGTGTGAATGTATTAGTGTTAAAAGTCATTACCACTGTCTTGAAATTTGTTACAATCATTGAAACTAATTAAAATTGGAGACTAATAGCTTATTTAATCTGTACTCGCGTAAGTTGAATCACCGCACATATTTTTGTTCAAATTTATTTTTGGATAGTAGTTATGTTATATATGTAGATCGGTATATGAAGATAGTTCAAAAAATATTTATGAAAAAAACAGTTTATAGAACTGGGCGTGTGGGTGATTTTAATTAATCTTACTTTTCCGTATGTCCGTATATATATTAATGCATGTGCGTACATAGCTGTCCAGTGATAGCAAAATATCTCGTTACAATATAAACAAAAAATGTAATATTTGAAAAATAAAATAACATAGGTACCTAAACATTTTTTTATACACCAAGGCATGTGGGGTGTCAAAATGTAGATCTCAATCATTAGATTTTGACACATTTTTATTCTTATTCCTGCAAAATTCTTAATAAGTACCTCACGAGTATCACGATCACGCACTAAATCGTGACACGATTTGATGCAAACTATAAAAATTAATATATGAAGGGGTAAAAAGAATGCTTTAGCTGCATAAAAACAATATATACTTGGTTCTCTAGTAAAAAAAAATTACAGTGCAGAAAGTACGTAAAATTACTGTTCGTAAAACTTTAAACACGTTTTTCTCGAAACCACTATTTTCAATCTTAGCGAACACATTACTTCAACACGGTTGCATGGATTGGTTGTAAATTTTGACAGTAACTCCAAAATTAGATCCTTTATATTAGTACGTAGGGGTTTTTCGATTCAATGTACTGCTTATTTTTTGTCAAAAGTGTACCATTTATACAAAATTTGATTAAATAAAAAATCCTTACGTCCTTGAATGACCAGTAATATAAAGATTTTAGATTTGTTTATTTTGTTCGAGGTCTTATATTTCACGAGAAATTTGTCCGCTACTGGAAGTGTTTTTTAAAATGATCATTTCGAAAATTGGATCTCTCGCCACCATTTTGCATAAAAATAATAATAAACATTTTTTCTATACTTAAATATATGTATGGTACTCCCAAAAAAATTGTCATAGTTAGGCCTTTTTTCGGCCTCTAGAGTGCTGTTGAAATGTAACATATTATGATCCACAAAAATACACTTACGTACAATTTATTTATACTGAAGCTAAAGATCTAAGATTTTCAAATTTAACATCATTTTATATACGTTATTGTAAAACGTATTTATTATAAATAGTACACGTATAGTACAATAATGTATCAATAAACTTACAAACTCAATTTTCACGTTGATTTGCAGTTATAAACGAGTTTTATTCTTTTATAATATCCGAGAAAATCCATATCTTTATCGGTTTTCTCGTCATACTAGAATTGCAATTTAATATGAATATAACATGTACGTATCTTAATTTTAGAACCACTGATCTAGAATATTTTCCACTAACTTTGGAAACATTTAACTAGCTATAAATTATAAAAGTAGTGATACAAAATAAATTTTAAGAATAATTTTATTCTCAGTATTTTACAAATAAACCATAGCTTGTTATAAAACGGTTATAACTTACTGAATAAGAAATTTAATTACAAAGTTTCAATTCATATAAGACGAGCAAGAAGCAGTCAACATCTTGATGTAAACAGTTGTAAACTAATTCTACGTGAACATGCACTTGTACAATTGAGAATATTACACGCTTGACTCTGGCAAATAGGGTGACCAACATCGTTATGCATGCAATCACTTTGTTAATAATACATATTTCAAATCATCTTATTTAATTTAAGAACTATATAAGGTACCAAATTTCTGTCTTGATGCACAAACATATAGTCCTCGGTTCCGGCTTTAAATTTTTAAATAAAAAATACTCCTCTGAAACTTTGTGAGTGGATTCATTTTGGTGTAACCTACAACTTGTATGTAGCACTAAAATCTTATTGCTGAGTTTTTTTATTTATTTTAAACCAAGAACCCACTCCGAAAAAATATGTATTGGTGAAAACCGTATTAAAATCGGTTTAGAAGTTTTTGAGTTATTTAATATATATTACACACTACACAAATTTTATAAAAATTGGTTAACAATTAATTAACTCTACCTACATAAAAAGAAACTTATGTATCTTTTACCTCTTTTAAATGCGGTTTTCACCAATAGGTAAATCATTTTTCGGAGTAGGTTCTTTGCTATTATTTTTTTAATGTTTCTGGTTCTATGAAACAACTGAATTGGTTTAAAATAAAATAAAACTCAACAATAAGATTTTAGTGCTACCATTAGCCAAATAATTGCAAAATTTTATTTTTTTATGGCGAGAATCGATTATATAAGTCTTTGAGAACAAATACAAACAGTTTTACAAAAACTTTTATTGTTAATCAAAGACAAACATGATTTCATTATTAACAATTTAATAAAACAAAAACAAATGTTTTGTTCTACAGATTGCTTATTTTCCAAGAGTATCAACTTAAAAAACGTTAAACTTTATTAGTTATTACAGCTTAAAAAAAGTGTGTTTTCAGCCATTTTAATCAGCGTAGCGGATAAACAAATGAATTTTTTAATTTTTTTTCAAAATGGGGGTAGTAGGGAATTTTATAGCGAAGAATAGCTTTTATTTGAAACTTTTTTTGTATAATACTTCTTTAGACCACTATTTAGCAAAAATCAGAAAATCTTAAGAATTTTATAATTAAACCATGGATAACCCCTGTCGCGGACAACCAAAATCGGAGCAAACTTTAGGTATTATTCTGCACTACTTTTGTAACATATCCTGTAAGTAATAAAACTAATCTGTTTTAGCTTCCACAGCCTGGACTAAATGCCATTTAAATTGTTCCATAATTAACTACTTTTGATGAATTGAGCACGAGAAAGCACTGTGCATTTAATTTTAAGAAAACTTTATCTTCGCTAAAAAAAATCCCGAAAGTTTGACGAATAAGGCATGTACTTATACGCTCACTGATAAAGTAATTAATCATTTGTACAATAAACAGTACTTAAAATGACATTTACTATTACCACAATTGAATTCAATTATTAAACAACATCAGTCACATATTAATATGATCCGAAGTCAATGTAATAGAAGCGATAAATGTATTCATACATGTTTGTATATCTAAATCAAATTACAACTTGGGTTCATTTCAATGTTGTGAACCATGACCTGGCACATTGTCCAGTATGCCAAACCATTATAAATCACAGCAGTTCTCAAACTTTATCAAGTACATACATTTAATTGGAGTTTGATTAACCAAAACTAAAGAAACAATGAAGTATGGATTCATAGGGTTTTTTTAGTAATTTCTATGTGATTTACCTTTAACAGTTAAGTAAAATGTATCGCGTGAGAAAAATGGTTAATAGCCATTGAATATATCATATCTATTGATTCTAGGAATCGAACGATAATTTAGTTTGTTAGGATCGATTTAGATCAGTAAACTGTTGAATAATAGTCTATTTTGCTGTCAGTTTTGCCATTTTAATTGAAATTATTGAATTCGTGGAATTACATTTGAATGAATTAGGTTATTATGTGTACATAGGTTATTTTTAACTTTTTATTTATCAATTCTATAGAAAATGGTTGAATGAGAACCATCATTAAATCCACATTTTGGTAATATCTCTATATATAAAAATGAATGCTTGTTTTTATATAAGGTTTATAGTCTCGAGAATCACTCAACCGATTTCAATTCGGTTTTCACCAATAGTTAGATCATTTTTCTGTACAGTATCGTGGCTATTAATATTTTATGAAAATCTAAGATTTAACATCAAAAGACTAAAAAAATCTTTATCAAGTCGTGTTTTGCTTCCATAATGTCACAGCATACAACTGTTATTTAGGTATATGTATAAAAACATATTACCATGCAATGGAATATAGAATTCTATAATTTACGGTTTCAGTATTTTATTAATTTCGATCATTATGATCACGTTTTTTTCAAATATTTTGTCGAATAAATAGATAATTTTTTACTCATGCTAACAATTAAATAATTTGAAATGTATTGATTGAAACTTGAAATATAAAGAAACATTTCACTTCTAAGAAAGGTAAAATGTCAAAATTAATTATGATTGTAACTAAACCTATTTATTTATTTATTTTTGATTTTCATACAATTTCTAAGACAAGACCTGATGTTTCCTGGGAGTTTGAAAATATTATTTTAGACGATTTTCTCAATAATTACTAACGGATTTTATTCCGATTTTCATTAATGGATAAGTAAAGTTTAGGTCTATATTTTGTGTAAATTTCATGAAGTCGGAAAAAAATTTGCGGTGAATCGTGTGTTGTGGGCATGATTATTTTATGTTTAATTGAATTAATATCCCCGGGTAATACCGAGTCCAATGCACTAGTTAAAATATAAACAATATTTTCGCGTGGCGTTTTATTTGAAATGAAAAGTTTGATAAATGATTTTAAACATCATTTAAATTGTTTTATCTTCCCTTTCATTCTTTTCATTCGTCAAGTGTATATTTCACTGAGGATGATAATCGACTTTAAATTACACGACCCGCCATATGATTTAATTCAATTTATCATGACATAAAATGTCACCGATCATATGTTTTTCACAGATGTTCTTCATACTTATTTTCAGCAATATTTCGCAAAATTTGACCTATGGTTTTTGTATTGTTTGAATAATTTTGTTTTTGTTCAAAACATTTGAGGAACTAATTACGCAATCCATTTGTAAGCTAATTAAAACTAAATGAATTTGAGTTTTAATAATGTTTTAATTAATGTTTTGTTTTTTTAAATAAAATCAGTAGGTACATATTTTTTAATATTACAGACGAGCAGATAAAATTAATCTTTATGTACTACATAGAAAAATTATGAAAGAGGTAACTCACTTTTTTGTTAATTTTTTTTAGTAGAGTACTTTTCAGTAATATAGTGAAAGGTAAAATATCAATGTGACTAATTAAAACTCTTAATTTACAGTGTAATATTTTTTCTCAATATAGAGACAAATACTAGTTTCTACTCATATTCGAAAATCATATATGTGCTAAGTAACTATTTATTTATTGAAACCGGGCATTTATATAACATTTAACTGGATTGATCTTTTTATAAACATATCTATTTTTATGACAAAATTTTTATGGACTACGGAAATATGGTTTAGGATTTTTGAAAAAATATAGTTGAATTATTTTGGATATTTTATTCTACATATACAGTTATTTAGTATTGTTCAATATTTAACCTCGGCAAAGAACATTCACAGGTTTGATCTACAAGTCTGAAATTTTGGAACAAAGCTAAAACATAGGCCAGTGGGACCGAAAAAATAAAAATTAAAAAAATCAACACACTATTATATAGATTATATAGATGTGTACATTATTGTACTTATTTGTACGTTTATAAACATAGTATGATTTTTTAAGTAATTTTGCGCAATAAGTAATTAAAAACACGTAAGATCATATTACAAAATGTAACTGAGGCAAGCAAAATGCACACATCTAAAAATAATTTACGTATAATACGATTGAGAATACATAAGCATATACATAAATATTAATTATAGCTCCGTTATATTAACACTGCATGATATATTATTAGATTATGTTACTGAACATTTCAACATTTGACTGTTATAAACTGCAATGAAAATCTTCAATTTCGTAGTAATGTTTTATTGCATGAAACGTTGGTCGATAAAACATTTAGAAATAATTTAACAGTTCTAGAAATATTACAGTTCATTTTGATTAATGGTAATAAATATGAATATAAATATGTTGCAGCCGGGTCTGATTTCCAGCTGTAGTTATTCAGTTGATTGTCCTATAGACGAGTTAATATAATAATCAACATTCAGATGACAGCTTGAAGTTGAGCCATTCATAGAAGTGGTCCAATACTGTAAGATTTACTAAAGTGAATCAAACAATACTTACTACATGCATATTATGTATAATATGTAGTATGAAATCGTATTCCATATTGTTTTCTGTTTTGATATCAATTCATTAATCATTATGTAGTTGATTATGATTAAAGTAATCAAACGTTTTGATTTTGTGGACTGTATTTTATGATAAACAAATCTAAATATATCAAAAACAAAATGATTAGTGATATTTCTATTTTATCGTATAAAAATTTTATTTTCTCAGACCCAAAATACATATACTTACAAGGGGAGATTATATCTAGGGAAGTTGGAATTTCAGTCAGCTTTGGAGAGGTGAATCTAGACCAAAAATAAGGAGACACGTGTTCGAGAACTTATCTGGGTAGCCCTTATTAGTAAAGATATTAAATTTTGAAAATTGATATATTTCCTTAAGCTCTTATGTACTGTAATAAGCATCTACGTTAACAATCCTTCAATGGCTGTGCGTGTAGAGCGCCGGCTTATGATCCAAAGAACACAGGTTCGAATCCCGTACCCTGTGTACAAAATAATTTTTATTTTTATTTTCAATTGTTTCTTACTTTTTATTTTTTTTACATATAGACTACCAATACCTGCTATTTATACATTATGTTTTTTAGGTAAACATATCGATAATATATGTTTTTTGGGTTGAAATACACATGTAAAGTTTTAAATAGTTTATTTATGATGTTATTTTTATTGAAACTACGTATATAGTTTACCAATAAAAAATATATTTCAATTAATCAAATTTATTTGATACCTAAATAAATTATTTTTTACTTTTATTTAATTTTTTTCATTCAAATAAATTATCAGTCTTCTATACTATTGAAAATATTATTATTTCTATTTTTTTCCTTTTTGGCCTTATAATTAAATTATTTACAGCTAGTTATTTATTTATATTTATATTTCTTTAATTAAATAAAACAAGTAAGATATTACGATATTATTATTTTTATTTTATAATAAATGATGAACATTTTGGAATATTTAAAAGTTTAACAATTGACATATATTTTTAATTGGTAAATTAAGTTTAATAAAGTTTTAATAAAAATAAACTATTTAAAACTTTACATGTGTATTTCAACCCAAAAAACATATATTATCAATATGTTTACCTAAAAAACATAATGTATAAATAGCAGGTATTGGTAATCTATATGTAAAAAAAATAAAAAGTAAGAAACAATTGAAAATAAAAATAAAAATTATTTTGTACACAGGGTACGGGATTCGAACCTGTGTTCTTTGGATCATAAGCCGGCGCTCTACACGCACAGCCATTGAAGAATTGTTAATGTAAATGCAGTACATAAGAGCTTAAGGAAATATACCAATTTTCAAAATTTAATATCTTTACTAATAAGGGCTGCCCAGATATGTTCTCGAACACGTGTCTCCTTATTTTTGGTCTTGATTCACCTCTCCAAAGCTGACTGAAATTCCAACTTCCCTAGATATAATGTCCCCTTGTTAGTATATATTATGTAAGTTAAGCCGATTATCCATTTTGACCTTCCCTGAATCCATTCATAGTATTTTCGTTATGATGTCTGTTTGCTATTAGACACTGTAAGTAACTCAAAAACGAAAGGTGAAATGTTATACTTAGCATTAATTTTCGTCTCAAAAAACTTCTTATTTTTGAAAACGATCTTACAACCGGAAACGGTTTTGAATTTTTGTATTATTTATTATTTTTAAAACGGTGCGAATTTATGAAAAAAATTTTTATTATCTATAATTTATGTTTTATTCATTTTTTCTACTTTTTATCGGTTAGCCTGAAATATATTTTTAAATAAATTAGAAAAACGTATACTCATCACTCTCTACGTATAAGAGAGTCCAGTGGCGCCCGTAGAAGCGTTTTTATCATGTGATATTTTAAGTTACAATCTTAAGATAAGTAAAAAAAAATTTTTTGTAGTTTTTTTCCAAAAAAAAAAAATGCTGATTCTTGCAGTATAAACAATGTATCTCGTATGTGTGACTTGTAAAAATCACATCATAAATATTTTGAAATACTTTGAAAAATGTAAAAAATGTATATTTATTATTCAAATCATAATATTTCATATTTTCAAAACATATAAAAAAATATGTCCATAACAAAATATCATCGTGGATTTTTCACAGTTTATTATTTTTGATATCTTTTTATCATAAAATCGCATTTGAATATATTCGTGAAATAAGATTCGTATTTGTATATAGATTATATTTCACATACGACACATGTGTCCATTAGTGGACGTTTCATTTATGTGATGAAAATTGGAAAGAAGCATATCTCATTCAAGAGCCTGTCATTTTTCCAATACGCTATATCGATTTTTGTAAATTTCAGGTATACATCGTTACAGTTGAATCGGAGACTGGAAAAGTTCAAAACGAACGCGAAGCGTAAATAATAAATATGTAAACTTGTAGTGTAGTAGTGATTTAGTTTTGTTTTATTGGATTGGAAACCTTTGAAAGATACATGTGTTCTAAAGTTCTTTTAATATTTATGTATATGAAATTACAGTAAAACCTCGTTCCGGCGGAATAATTATCCGTGTCGGTTTAATCCAAATGTTTGTAAAATAACATCTATACATCAGTTCGTTATTACATTAAAATATTAAGAAATACTCGCTCACTATGAACCACAAATATTAATTTTTTTAATTGTTTTTTTTTTTTTTTACTTTTATTTATACCGATAAGTTATTAATAAATTAATTTTACCTAGCACCTCTGTATTGGCTTACTTGATGGCGATCGAAATTGCATTGCAATGACTAAGGCTGGAAACGTTCGCGGTTCTGAAATAAAAATACAGTAAAAAAGAAAAGTATCGAATTTTATATAATTGATTTTGTCCGTTTAATCCAAAATCCGTTAAATCGGGGTCTGTTACAACATTTTCCAGTATTTTCTACATCATTTTTAGTAGTCTCCTTTTTAATTTAAAACCTAAAGTAATCTAAAAAAATTTCTTCAATCAGAAATATTCGATCCAGCATGCTACTTCTAATAGTGCAACAATAAACAAAAAAACATTTGCCAAGTAAATGCACAGTGCTTCCTCGTGTTAAATTCACCAAAGGTAGTTAATTATTGAACAATTTAAATAAAAACCGATAGTGTTTAGATAAATTGCCTGGAATTGGTTAACCATTTAATTTTTATACAATTGTATTAAAAAATATTAGTTTGAATTTTTTCTTAAAACGCACCTGATTATGTTTTCGTATATTTTTAATTTCTTAACAATTTCAATCTAAATCTAAATTTAAGCAAACGTCAAAATGACATTTAGAACGTCAAAATGACATTTAAAACGCCAAAATGTAACGAATTTTTAAAGCAAAATGAGATACATATTTTTAATATATATTTTACAACAAATGTTGTAAATCTATATAAATTTAATTCTCTACAAAAAAGATTCTATAAAATTTTCACGTAAAATGTGTCGTTCTTGAGATATCTTGAAAAAATAAATATTTTGGGATGTCACCCCTTACACACGATTTTGATGATTCTGAAATGGGACCGTCCTCAAACCAGACCCAACCATTCGACCAAATTTCAACAATATTGGTTCAGTGGTTCATGAGTTATGCGTATGACAAGGGTTCAGGAGACAGACGGACGGATGCACGGACACACGGATGGACGGACAGACAGACAGCACGGAATAAAAAGTGTTTGTCTTGACGTAAAACGGAAAGATCAATTTAAAATTTTGAAATCGAAGAACATTTTTTTTGTCTCATTCTGAAACGATCACAAAGCTTCTTGTATCTTCGATATTGCGAGGAAGCAATTCTCAACTGTTTTTAGGCTCACTTAATTGTTTTGATTAGTGAATAAAAAATGTATAGATTTGTCTCAAAAAAGTTATTATTTTATTGTATTTATCGAAAAGAATATTAGTATAATAAACGAGATTGTAATAATTCACACAAACTGTTAAACTGCCACCAAACTATGTTGTTTGTTCTCAGTTGAATCTTTGTATATGAATTTTAGATGTTCTTCCACTTTTAAGAAAAATTAAATATTTACACTGAAACGGTCCAGCTAGAGTAAATAAAAAATTTATACAAGTCTTGAAAGAAACGTTCAAATTTGATCTGACAGAATATGAAATGTATGTAGAAGAAAGAGGGCCAAATGGGAACACAGTTTAGGCTTTTATCTTAAATATCTCTAATTATATTTTATTGTGCTTTATGAAATTATAATAAGTATTTTCATCTAACGAAATTTATTAATTAAAAATTTACAAATATTTGTTAATCTTCTCTGATAGAAAAGTTAATCATTCATAAACTATTTTTCATTAATGTAAACTACCATACTCACTGTATCGTCTGAAAATTGCAGTGTCAATTCTGTTTTTAAGTTTGTGTTTTTGTATGAATTAATAACTGATTATAATAAATTATACATATCAAATATCTAAACCAAAATACCGTCCACATCTTTCCCTAGGATAGGAACAAAATGGTTCATACTTAATATTAATGTATAAAAAATATATTAAAGTTAATAATTTTTTATACCAATTCGATATTTTTCTTTAATAGATAAATATTTGTAAAAATATGTCTTATTTTGCCAATAAAAATTTGAGTGTAGTTACAACGTCATTTCAACGTTAAGAATCCTGTCTTTCCCTCTCCTTCCTCATATATGTATGTATGTATAATAAAAAGAACATCGAAAAGATTATACAGAATTGCTTTTACGATGGCACATATCAAACTACATGCAATTAATAAAAAATAAATGATATGTCAAACTTTTATTATACATGTTAGAAAAGCAAAAGTTATCTTGATAGAAAATAAAGTAATATATTATTTTTTAATATTATATTTATAGGGACGCATATATATATGTATGTACGATAATGAAAATTGATTTTAAATTTGTAAAGTGATGAATCAATTAACTTCATAAAGTAATTTAATTTTCGATAAATTTATAAAAGAAAATGTTCAACAACTTTGTTAGCACTAAACAAATTATTTCGTATAAAGTTTTATAACAAGACCTTAATAAATATGTATTATTTTATTAAAGAATTTTCAATGTTCTAAATAATATGTTTAAAATATACAAGAATTTGAATTTAATGAGATTCTATATAAAAACAAAACTTGTTTTTAAGAGTTCGTATATTTTTCTTTGATAATTTTATTTTTTAAACTTTAAACATTAAATTAAATGCAACCCTGAGTGAGTTATTCTATATTTTTATTTATACAGTCGGCGTTCAAGTTCATGCACAGAAAGGACAATGACATCTTTAGTGAATTATTATCGAAAATTTCAATTTCAATAAGCTACCATCTATTATTACGGGTGTTTCCGCTGTTATTAAAGTTTGAATTCAAGCATTCTAACATTCTTAGCATAGCTAAAACTTAATAGAAATTTCTTTTATACATGCAAAGCAAGTTTTATTAAATATATTTAAAATGCATATTTCGTCACATATGTGTGTGTAAATATCCAACTAGGTTAAAGTTTTCTGTGTGCAATCTACAAGATAAACGAAAAGTAGCATGAGTTTGAGAAAAAGTATGCGAAGATAGAAAATTTTAGGAAACAGTTCGTTTCCGATAACACCAAAAAATACTGCAAAAGTTTTGTTTGTGTTTTTATTTTCAAGGAGACGTATTTAATTGAAATGTTTTTAATTAAGTTACTTCTTTATTTACTGGATTTATTTAATTATCTGCGTTATCTATAAATGTCTAGATTTTATATAAAAATTACAGGGGTTACATCACGTAGGCGTGTTAAAAATTAAGGCTTGTTTAAGATTTTTTTCCTTCACTTCTAATAAAACAATCAAAATAGAGTTTTGGGGGTTTATTATACATGTTTTAAGGTATACGAAATATTTTTTATTTTGATTAACTGTACAAAATAACGTCGTGGCAGTGGGGCAATCGAGAACGTCCTTTTTTCGAGAAGGGTAGCATTGTCGAAACAGCACCTACAGAAATGCAAAAAATGTTCTTATTTTATACTTATGAGTTTTTCTTTGGAGGTACCTGAGATTATTTAAAAAAATTGATTTTTACAAATTTGGCATACATTAAAAAATTTTTTTATGAAAAAATCGATCTTAAATTGTTTAGAAAAAATGTTACTGTTTATTGATCATAAAGATATGTGGTACTTCGATAGATTTTGTATCTAAGAAGCTACAATTAAATTTTCAAATTAATCGAATAGGAATGGCTCTAGTTATGTTGCACAACAGTTTGAAAAACATAGTTTTGAGATAATCGCATTTAAAGTTTCAAAACATGTTTACTATATGAAAAAATTAAATAGATCATAACAAACAACAGACAAAAACTATGGTTATGATTTATCAAATACAAATCCCCTAACCATAAAAATTGTAAGAGTTTAGACTTACACGTGTTTCAATAGCAATGCTATCATCATCAGAGTACTAAAGACACAATGATGATAACATTGCTATCTGATTCTTTTTACCTTTTTTTACATGTTTTAAGCCAATAAAGCATTTTTCTCATATTTAAATATTTCAATTATTTATGTACGTATATTCTTTATCTTTTTATTATGCGGTCATTTTTATACAACTCTGAGTCTCTAGGTGTACGTCATGTCTTTGTGGTGGGATTTTTATGTTGCAATAATATCCGGAAATTATTAATCATATATATTACAGTTATGTGTATATGTACCTACATATATTTCTTATCAAAATTTCAAATTAATGTACACCTACGATGCAAACGAAATTATTGATTAAGATCCGTAATAAAAAAAGATACAATTAGACTTAGACTCTTATGTCAATTACTTATTGATCACCATGAACCATTACGTATTTTATTTTACCCGTCTATATTAAGAATGTTACGGACCTCTTTCTTACTCGTTGCCGAGCCCAGACATAAACTGCGGGCATTCATTCAGTCTTGGATCCGTTAAAAGCAAGGTTTACTGTTTTGGGATTGATGGGCTTCTTTTTTGTTATTCTCATTAACTCATGTTACTAATAAAACAATTTAATTACCAAAGTCCGCAAATATAATTTTTTTAGTAATGGATAAAGTAAAACCTTGCTAATGATTATAAACTGATTAATACTACGACACAAAAGTTATAAAATAAAGAATCGTGAAATTTAAAACAATGTAAAGCAGATGCTATGATAATATAATAATTAATACATAGATTATACTAATAATAATAATTTTAAATGTCCACCATTTTGACACCTATTTGCTGATTGTCATCAAATTAAGCTGTTAAGTAAGTGTCTATAGATTGTGATTCAGTAATGTCAGTAATCAAATATAAACAAATATTTTAGATTATTATTATTAAACTTGTTTTGGTGGCAAAAGACGAAACTAAAATGCAAAAGTAATTGAATAAACAGGTTTGACACTTACTTAGTTTAACAAAAATAAAACACTTATTTCATGATACTGTAAATGTACTGAAACAAGCACTCCATATCATCTAAGCCTAAAGGTGAATATAATTTTACTGTTGACGTCATTTAAATGCAAATTATGATACCACCATAAAATGATAATTCTATTTATAAACTTTTCTTACACTGGTAAACAGTATAAAATACGTCTGTAAGTGTATTGTATGCACATGTAATCGTACTTACTTTTTACAAGTGTTCGCAATAATTAGAGTCAATTATAGTATCACGAATTGATAAATACATTTCTTAAATTTTTATAAATTCTCCTATACTTGTAAGCAATGGGGAGTTGTAACATCTTTCTTGACTAATATGATAGTTTATTCGGTTTATTTATTGTGCTTATGGACATTAATTGAAAAATTTTGAAAAGCAAATTTTTGTGTATACTTTATATTTTTATATTTTTTTAGATTCTTCTTCTTCTTCATACATTTTTGTCTGCTGGCTTCGGCTTATTTTTTAGATAAAAAACGAATTGGGAAGATTTTTAATGTATACAATTCTATTTTTATAAATTTTAACATACTGCGGTTTGATAATTTTCCGTTTCAAAACATTTACGAAAATTTAAATTTACGATTACCTGTACCTATATATTATTAGTATAGGATTATGGCACAACACCTACAACTCTGTGGACCTGATCATTATTATTTGTATAAATATTTTTATTATTTTTAAGTGGAAAAACCTACTATATTTTTCCGTGTTTTTAGTACTAGCAACAATCATTTATTACGTTACAATTTTGTTAATAGATTTCTTAGAAGAAATAAAGTTCTTCCATTATCTTGTTATTATATTGGAGTCACATTAGCGAATTTTTTAATAAAGAACTGGAAGAAAGGAACATTTTTTTAAATTTAAACTTGTTGTAGGCATCACAGGGAGTACGTAACTGAAATCTTTACATTGGGTGATCTCTGGAAGGCAATTTTTTTGGACCTTTTTGAAAAAACAATATTTTTACGGTTTCTCTTGTACATTTTTTTAAATATCTACATTTCTATTGGCCGGATTGCAAAACCAAAAAATCCATTGTTTTCATTGTGGATTTCCCTACAAAACTGATTAGTTAAATATCTTCTAAATATGTTACATAACCTTAAAAATAAAAACCAAAACAATGAATATTTTATATATTTTTTGTATGATTTGAATATAATTTTAAGAAAATATATACTTTATTATTATAAATACAATATAATAGAAATACAAACAAGTTTACTAAAAACAAATTCGCTAATATGTCTCCAGTATTAAAAAAAATTATTTTATCACAATCAAAACATATTCAAAAGTAAAATTAATTAATTGACATTTAAGGATTTGAAAATGATTATATTATATTATGTTCAAACATTTTCATTAAATCAACTACTAGAATGTTAACAAAAGCTAATACAAGCTTGAAAAGGATTGATCAAACTGTTTTCCATTAATAAGCAATGGTGGCAATAAGATGAAAATTTCATTTACTAAACAAATAAAGCCAACGTAATATTCTGAGAAGTATATTCTTGTTTAATTATGCTATGCCTAACTTACGAACTGATTAAAATAATATGGTTTATATCAACGGGTAACCCATTTATGGATTACGATATTAGATTTAGTTTCAATTCTACGAAGTTTACTAATACTTTTTTTTTAACACTAGATATCCCGACCAGTCAAAATGACTGATTTAAAAATTTGCGCTAAGAAAAGTTACCTATTACATTTTTACCTCGCATTAAGGGTGAATATGTGAGTAGAAGGGGCGGAAAAAATAAGTGAATTTTGGGAATTATTATCTCAAGAACTAATTGTTCGATTTCATCCAGGTTTATTTTTTATTGTAAGTATATACATATATGTACATATACTGAGGTATGTTTTTCAATTGTTTTATGAATATATATCAACTGGGAGCTCTGCTGTAAACACGCCTAAATATATATCCTTTAGAATAAAACAAACCTGGATGATATTGAACAAATAGTTTTTGAGATAATAATTTCCAAAATTCGCCTATTGTTTCCCTTGTCTACTCATATGTTCCTCCTTAATTGGATAAATTAATATATTTTTCGGTTAATTTACCAACCGGTCAAAACGACCAGTTTGGTAGAGTTATGTAGGTATGTATCTATTTTTGGTAAATGTAGTGTTAATACATATTTATTTCCCCTATTGTTTATATTGCACTCAAAGCACAATATGAATGAATCATATAATTACCCTAATCAAGAGTACATGACGGTTGATAACACCATTGACAAATTTATGATAACTGAGCCGAGAAAAAATCAAATCAATTGTATTTTTTTTTTTTTTTTTAATACCTTATAGCTAGTATTAAATCAGTGAAAAATACATCTGCCAAGTAAATACACAGTGCTTCCTCGTGCTCAATTCACCAAAGGTAGTTAATTATTGAACAATTAAAATAAAAACGAATAAAGTGTTCAAATAAATTGCATATCATTTAATTTTTATACAATTTTACTAAAAATATTAGTTCGGAATTTTTCTTAAGACACACCTGATTATTTTTTCGTTTATTTTTAATTTTTTGACAATCTTAATCTAAAATGCAAACGTCAAAATGAAATTTAAAACGTCAAATCGACATTTAAAATTTAAAAATGACATTTAATATGTCAAAGTAAATATCAATTTAAAAAAAAGTAAGTAAATTATATAAAACCTGGAAAGATGAATATAAACTATAGTAAAATTCATTTCAAAACTTAGAAAATGTTAGTGTAAGTACAAGTAAATATACCTCTATTTACTTTTTATTTTAAAATTTTAAAGCGAAATAGAAATTTATCATCCTTTATATCAAATGCGAAATATTTCTAAAGCTGTGATAATTATAATATGTCAAATAGGTTTTTTTCAGTCTAAATATTGCATTCACATAAACTGTACATTTAAGAGCTCTTATATTTGTAAATATGTATTACAATTGTACATACATTCCATATGTAATTTTTTGTACTTTATAAATATTTATAATACTATTCTGTCTAACATTTTCTGCAAATGCAAATTATTCTTTATGAAATGCACTAACATTACTTATTATTTACATTAGTTATGTTTTATTATAATTAAAATATTTATATTTCAACGAAAACCATAAAATCTACTTTCTTCCGAATATATATTTATTATTATGTTAATTAATTGTAATGTTTTATTTTCAGGTTAGTACGGGGTATTTACTTATGAAAATCAGCTGTGAATATCGGTATGTTACTTGTAATCTATTTTGTTTTCAAAAAAAAGTATTCGTTACGCGTAAATATTTTCAACTAACAAAATATATTTAAAAATAATCCTTTCAAAACATGATAAAAAATTGTATACGCTATAACTTTCTTTGCCAAAGTTAATTATATATTTCTTGATAGTGAATAAAAAATAAAGCAGATAAAAAGTTTTTTTTCTGCATTCTACACAAAAAATGACAATATTAAAAAAAATATTTTTGTACATTTTTATTAAGACATTTCCTTATACAAATACATACATACTTCATATATGTATGTCCATATAAGAAAGTAATAATAATAGAAAACATACCTGTTAAAATAAAGAAAAAATATTTTTGTTTAAAATTAACTACACAGTGTATTGATCTCTATTATTATCTGTTCCAAAAATAAATCCACTTAATCGATTGCAAAACAAAAAAGAAACCTAATATTATTCATTTTATAAACCGCTTATTAAATGCACTCTCCATTTTCTCTGTAATTACATTTTGGAAAAAAAATAATTGCATATCATAAGCCAATCGATTTGTTAGCCCTCTATAATAAAAAGTTGTTCGCCACTGGTTTAAACATTTATACAGTTTTGATTGACGATGCTCTTTAAATTGATGTGTCATGTTATATTTGTTTTATATTTGTATGTTAACTATGTGGATCTGCCTACATATCAAATTAATAATTGAAATTCTGAGAATCGTAATTAATTTTGTATATATTTGCCTGAATTTAAGAATTATCTCAAAGGTGGTTCTACACCTCAGGCATATAGTTGAATTTTATTTTGTTATATTTTCATGGTAACGTAAATTAAATGTTAAAGAAAAATCAAATGTATTTATTCAAATTATTCAGTTATTTTTTTAAATACTTTAACTATGTATATTTATAGGACTCTTAATCTTGCATTATTTCTCGGATATGTAATGTGCATTCTCGGTTTTTTACAACGTGACTGAGACCAAATTATTTGAATTAAAACATAATATGATCAGAGGCCTAGCTGCGGGTAAAAAATATTTGTCTCAACCTCATAAATGTATAAATTATTGATAATAAAAAAAGATCACCTTTACTTTCATCTTTTAAACTCTAATTTAATGAAATTATAAAGCAATTTGAAATAAAATGTTATTATAGTCTTATATTAGCTATTATAATGTAAAGCATATATAAATCTTTAATAATACACTGAACCGAAGGTTCAGTAATTTATAATCACCCCAAAATAAAAAATCAATAATAAAAATACACATATGCTAACAATTAATTAAGACATGATTGTTAAAGTATTGCATACAACAAATTAAACAGATTCCCATTACATATTTCTTCGTGCAGTCTACAATTATGTATTTTTGTATTTTTGCTTTCGTTTGTAATCACGTAATATCATTTACAAATGAATAACTTTTTTACAAACACTGGACAAATGTAATGTTTAATGATAGCACGCGATTCACAAAGTAAGTGGTTTATACGTCGACAAGAAGTATACAATCAACAATTTAATGACAGATGGAAGATCACAACTTAAATAGAAGGAAATAACAGAGTACACATCTCATCTTTAACTTTGAACTTACCTTTTACTTTGTGAATATCAATAATTGATTAATCTATACAAAATTTAATGTAAATAATTCCTTGTAGTAGGTATTCATTTTCTAATTTGGTGTTTTAATACTTGATTAGAAAATTATTTTTCATAAAAAAATTACTTAATGTTATATAAAATGCTATATAGAACTATTAGGTATATTAATAAAAGTACATATATAAAGATTCTCTTATAAATTAGTCCCTAATGATTTTGTTTTCTAAATTATAAATATTATAATATTAGAAGATAGGCCTATGATGATATACTCATAGTAGAACAGACCAATTTTGGTCCAGGCACAGATGTTGCTTTACTTTATATTATAAAATACTTTAGACTCAGAGATATAATAAAAAAATCTTGGATCATTCTCGATAGCTGTAGGTTTGTACCGACAATCCTGAATTATTTATCCTACTTAATACACGTCTGAACTAATATTTTATTTTATTTATTATAATAAATATCAAATGTTCCAATATTGTATATGTGATTTGTTATTTTAATTAACAAAAAAGGCCCGAAATCTTACTTAATATGAATTTAGACTTTTTAAAATTAATTAAATAACGTACCTGCTTTAATAATATCATTTTGTCTTTTTTTTTAAATACATTTCCTAATATTATCTTAGCATTCTATGGAATTCCTAGGTGATGTATATAATGCCTAGGTAAAGTATATAATAAATTTCTATTAAACATAATATTTCATACTTTGCCTGAAATCGTACGGCATTGTATAGAATTCTTAGGAAATATATAGAATGCTTGAATTTCATACTTTGCCAGTAACATAATGTATACAGAATAATAAATATTTGAAAACTAACCGTTTTTAACATTCACATTTAATCATCTCTAACATGCAGACGATTTGAGTAATTAATATTGTAAATATGTTACGATTAAACTATTCATTACAGTGACTAATTATTATGAACAAAGTATGCAGAACAATTTCCTCGCGACAGTATATTACCATAATAACTAAGTTATATTTAAATGCATACAGTTAGTTTCTAGTTCACCCTTAATTGCTAGATGCTGCTTTTAAGTTATAACAGTACATTATTATATGCTATACAAATTTACAATTAGTTTGCTACTAATTACATATATGCGTCATTAAGTATGGACAAACAACTATATAACTTTATTTTATTTCAAAAACATTAATTTATTTATTTACTTATAATATTTAACAACATTGAAAAAGAAAATTCATAATTTGAACCGCCTTCAAAAAAGCTTCTCAAGATTAACTATCTATATACATTTTACGTATAAGGAAGAGTAAAAGGTAACAAGAAAATCTACTTAATGTCAATTTGGCGCAAAAAAATATGTAGCCTCTATAGTAAAAGAAAATTTTCTGTAACGATGTTATATGTACTCATATAATAATGTACTTATATGTTTGCTTATTGTTAGTTTAAAAAAAACATTGACATATATTATTACGATTTATTTTTTATTGCTTCCTCGCAATATCGAAGATACGAGAAGTTTTGTGATCGTTTGAAAATGAGAAAACAAATTTTCTCTGATTTCAAAATTTTAACTTTTCGTTTCAGGTCAAGACAAACACTTTTCGTTCTGTGTCTGTCTGTTCTCTGAATCTTTGTCACACGCATAACTCATGAACTACTGAAACGATATTAATGAAACTTGGTTGGATGGTTGGGTCTCAATTTTCTATAATATAGGTCTACAACGTTTGTTGTAAAATATTCCCTTACAAAGATTTATCTCAATTTGCTCTAAAAAATTATCCATATGTTCTTTTATATTGATATTTACTTTGACATAATTGTCATTTTGGCGTTTGCATAAATTTAGATTTAGATTGAAATTGTCAAAAAATTAAAAATATACGAAAAAATAATCAGATCAGTCTGAAGAAAAATTTCGAACTAATATTTTTTAGTAAAATTGTATAAAAATTAAATGGTTTACCAATGCTAGGCAATTTATCTGAGCACTTTATCAATTTCATTTAAATTGTTCAATAATTAACTACCTTTGGTGAATTTGGCAAATGTTTTCTGTAATTTATGCTATAAAAAAATATTTCCACTTTTTATAGTTACACCAAAAACTACACACAATGTTTAATTTAAGTTCACGAACACGAGAACATATACAAATATACAAACGCACTATTTAATTCAACAGGAAATAATAATGCAATTGCTGTATGTAACACACAGTTTGTTATTATAAAGTTTATAAACTACATGAATATATATGACAAAATTTAACTTCTTTACACAAAAACAATTTACTTCGACCTCTCTATGTTCAAATTATATGTATACAGTACCGCTCAAAACTTTAAGATGAGGGTTGGACGATATTTCACTATTACCATACTGAAATAAGAAATTATTTATTAGTCCAGGACAGAAATATTAAAAACAGCTATCTACATTCACTTTTTTAACATTTTATTGGCAAACTATTAATAAATGTATATCTTTTATATTTTAATTTGAATATAAACATTTTTATTTTCTGTACTTTTTCACTAATGCTTATGGCACTTTAGTAAAAAATTCTTGAATTTCCAAAATCTTTAATTACACAGCCACACAAAAAAAAGTCTGCGATACTAAAAAAGCGACCCATATATAGCATTGTAGTATTGATCGAGCATAGTCGAAATACAATTTTTTTTATTTTTCTGCTTCCCAGTTTTCATTAGTTTTAGCTTGAATTTTGAGTTTAGATTGAATTTTTCCAAAAAAAGTGTGCGATACCAAAAAAGCGACATATATAGCATTGTAGTATTGATCGAGCAGAGTCGAAATCCAAGTTTTTGAATTTTCTGCTTACCAGGTTTTTTTTATTTGAGCTGAAATTTTGGGTTTAGGTTGAATTTTCCAAGTTGGCTAAACCAAAAATTCAAGCCCAAAGAAAAAAACCTGGTGCTTACCAGGTTTTTTTCTGCTTAGAAAATTCCAAAAATTGAATTTCGACTATGCTCGACGAACACTACAATGCTATATAGGTCGCTTTTTTGGGATCACGCACTTTTTTTTGTGTGCCTGTGTCGCTTTGTATTATTTTGTTAAACATCTTATAAAATTGAAGTCGTTTAAATAATAACTTAAGACAAAATTTGCTTGTCCATAGAATTAGATACCGTAATAAAAAATATAAGAATTCACAACCAGTAGCCATTTTATTTCAAACATTTTTCTCAATGAAGCATTCCTTTCAAAATAATGCTGTCCAAGTTAAAATGGGTGACCCTGTATATAAATAATGTACTTCTTTTTGTGACTTCTTAAAAACAAAATTTAAAAATAAAGTTTTTTGTTGATCATCTATATCAGGGGTCACCGAACTTTCATAAATAAGGCCTTATATAGAATTTTATAATGTAAAAAATTATCAATGTAAAATATAATACATAAATAATAAAAAATACATATACAATAAAAAATATACATATAAAAAAGATACATGAAAAAAATAATCATTTTAGTAAAAATAATAGAAAAACCATATAAAAATTGAATGAAATATTTTAATATTTTAAACCATCTTCAATCGAAAATTGGGACTTACTTTTTTAACATGTGAAGATTTATAAAACTTTCGGAGTTTTCACAATAGCACACAAAAATATCATAAAATAATTTGTAACCGAGTATCAGCAGAGTTGGTATAGAAAAATTGCACAAGCATTGAAATAAAGTTAAAAATATTCACATATATTAAAATAATGTATATTTTTTTTGATACTTCAGTTTCTTAAAGAAGCATCGCAATGCTGTTTTACAACTAAACAGATTTGACTAATCAAACATATATGTATATTTATTGAACTGTAGTTATCTATTTACGTTCCCACACTAATAAAATTTACTATTAATTATTTATTGAATCATAAATTCGACACTAATAAAATAATTTATGCAAACGTAATAAATTCAGTTTGTTATTTCCATTTGGCTCTTTTTTCACTTGTTTTGCGGTGTTTTTTTTATTCAACCTAGTTTGACACATAGTTAAATAGGTAATAAAAATTTGAATATTACATGTATATTTATACAGTCTGCGGAAAATAACGGACAGTGCTATATTTACTCAAATACCAGACACAATATGAACGGATTTTTTACTAAATATACCGGGCGTCCCAAAAAAATGTATACAAACTTTGCTTGATTATAAAAACAGTATATACATGCTTAATATATATAAATCTCAACGTCTCTCTGTCTGTCTGTCTGTCCGTTAGTGCGCTTATCACTCGAGAACCATTTATCAGATTTACGTGGTTTATTTTTTAATTCATAGGTACGTTCTCTGGCCAGGTTATAGGCTATTTTTTGTTACATTAGGTAACATAAACAAAAGAAGTGACGATAATATTATGTCGGAAAAAAATTTACCGTCGGCGTGCTATTTTGCAATACACTGCCTAAACCGTTCAATATTGAACAAAATAATGTATTAAAGAACTGTATACAATCAAAAGATTACAATTAAGTCAGCGACACCATATGTCTAACTTTTATATTTAAGCCACAATGATTGCTTTTATGTTACAAAGAAAATTACTTAAAATATTTGGGTTTTGTTTACGTGGATTTATAACCTGCAAAACATTAATCCTTATCGAAATAAATTATTTCATCGTCATAAGTACTTAATGTACCCTTTAAGCATCCAATTTGGTCGTATAGTTTAGAAATATATCAAAATATACATACGGGAACAACAGTAATATTCGTGCGATGGCGACCCGTGTCACGACGTGCGGCAAGGAGGGAGTGCTTGTTTAATACTTGTACCGTGTGGTGCAGTGGCGTAGGAACGGGGGGGGGGGGGTCGAACCCCCCCCGAAATTTTAAAATATATGAAATTAGTATAACAATTTGGAATTTTTGTGATAATATATATAAGAATATAAATATAATATAAATAAATATAAGAATTTTGAATCAAATGACCTTTTTTTTTTTGATCATATATTTCATTGCATTTAATTAAATAACTAAAAAAAAAAAAAAAAACGGTCTTCATAATAATTATGATTTTCAATTGTGTGACCTTTTTTTTTTGTCAATAAAAGTCATAATTAATTAAAATTTTTGCTTTTTCAATCAAAAAAATTCCGCATATTTTTTGGAATATCAAAACCCCCCCCCCCCCCCGAAAATTTTTCTTACTACGCCACTGGTGTGGTGGTGTCAGGGAAATTGTGCGTGCTTGTACAAAAAGATGGATGTAGCCACCTTAACCATCAGTTCGGCAGATTTGCATCATAATAGATCACGATGATAGTGGGGAGGTGCTCCATCTTGCTGAAAATAATAATTCTTTTATCCAGGACCGTAACTACCACCGGGATAGTGCCCCGAGGGGGCCGCAGCAGCGTAAAAATTGATGTCGACAAAAAAAGATAATTAAAATTAGTAAGAAACAAAAATTGTAGAAAAAAGGCCTTCAATTTTTATATTTATATTTTGCATATAGTAAGAGCCCCTCGGTCCCTTGCTGCCCCGGGGCCCCAGAGCATCTAGTTACGGGTCTGCTCTTATCCCCAAACTACACACGAATACGTGGTATGACATGCAAAGGACACTCGATTTTAAAATTCCTACCTCACGCGCCGCTTACCGAACAGATTTTCATGAAATTTCACGATGAATTTCCAATAGTTCTTCTCTTGCGAAGCTTGTGGACGTCCGGTTTTCTGGAACGCTGCTTGTGGACATCTTGAACAGTCCCGTCTTTTTCAAACTTATATCTGATGCGAGTAATAGTGAGTTTCATAGGCGGATCTATCTGAAACTCCCTTCTAAACCGTCATTACATTTCCACTACGTTCTCACACTTATGATAACACTTTATTAGTTAGAACAAATTTGCGTTTTTCAAAGTTTATCAGATATTATTTTAAATTAGTTGTAGCTAGAAAATAATTATTATTATTTATAAATGAGGTATTAAAGTGTGTATACATTTTTTGGGACATCCTGTATTATGTTTTATTCACTACAGCAGAAAAGACGTGTTCTCAAAAGTGTACGTTATATGATTTTACTGTCGATTTAAACGTGAATATAAATTAATGTTTTCTTTATTTATTTTGCAAACAAAACAGCATAAATTTATATCTATACTTATACAGGTATATAATATTGAAATATAGGGATTTAAAAATAAAAAAAGACAAATAATACAGTTTTCTTAATTTTGTTAGCTAATTTTAGATATAGGTAAATATATAATTTTATTGAAGATATGTTTCAAAATGTACCTATCTTTTCTTGAAAATACTATTTTATTTTTTAATAATAAAAATGTACATTCTTTTCAAATGTCAGCCCTCAAATATTTCAGATCAGTACATTTACAATTTTTAAAATGTATAAATTATATTATATATTCCTTTTTGAAGAATTTATTATTATTTATTGTAAATTTTCCTATTCGTTGTAAAAATACAGATATTTTAACATATTAAATGTTTAATGATTGACAAAATTATACAAGAAAAACAAAATTACATTTTTGGACTGGTTTATAATTTAGAAGTTTGAAGGAATAAAAATAACGTAAAAGAGAAAATCCTCTTACATACATAAATTGCTCTAATAATTTTCCTAAAAAAATCCTCAGCGAAAAGGATAATCCATCTCTCAGGATACTTTTACATTCTGAGCAAATTAATTTGTGGAATACCTATATTTAATATTTTTAACAAAATTGAATTAATGAATTTTATCTCTTGCTCATGAATAAAGCTCTGTACGTTTGATGTGAAATATTTAAGAGTCATTTCAAAAAAAGGCAAATTCACTTTACAATTTAAATTTCCACAATTCTGTACGTTTGTTTTATTCAATGGACTTCTAAATGTAAAAATACTGTGCAATAAATTTCTAAAGCATGGTTGTTACATTTATATTTATTGGACACCAAAGCAAGCTTTGTTACAAAGTAATATGTGTTCTACTAGTTCGATCTAAAAAAAATGTACAATGAAATGCAGACGTGGTCGTCCAATTTTCATTGAAATTCACTTATCACAAACTTGGTAGGCTCCTCCCATTTGATAATTATAATATTTAAATCATTTCTCCATGTACCAAACAAAGATAGATATTTTGAAACTCATTTACTAGATGAAGAAGTACTCTTCGTTTATAATACTCATATATTATTTGCGATTAAATTATTATTACCTATATAAAATCTCTTGAAAGTTGTAGAAGTTTTTGTGTCAATTAATATTTGATATTCCGAATTTAGTATTTAAATATGTTGAAACTTGATATAAAATTAGTTAACAAAATGGACGTATATTTGTATTTTTATTTAAAATGATGTAATTATATTAGACAAAGATAACCGATGATTTTTGTCTTAATATTTTCGAATCTGTTGTAAGCGATTCTGACCTTTAGGGTGGCAGACGACTTCTGAAGCCCATAGTACATATATACAGGATGTAATGGCATTAAACGTTAGTGTGTGTGTGTAAATGCAAGTGGTGTTGACGATTCGCTTAACTAACTAATCAAAGTTATTTTTGTTTAAAATTAAATATGATGCCAAAAAGATACACATTTTCTAAAGAAGCATATTTGTCATAATATTTAACTTCATTAGTTAAATATCGATTGGTTTTAATTTTCTGTTATAAAAGTATAAGGAAATCAAAATGTTATTAATCAACAGCAATCTTTCACTTCCATCTATTACTTTTCTATTTAAGAAAAATCTACATAATATAAAATTCAGTTTCCAAAACATTAATTTGATAATAAAAATCTTAGATCACTCAACAGGTTAACTTTTCAGATAAATTATGGTAAATAAAATCAGAGATCCCCAACATGTGTCTTGCAAAGTTATTCATTACATAGCAAATTGTTCGTGTGCTTCATTTTGACAATAGAGATATATTTTTAGAATGATTTATATACTGCATACGCTATTTACGCTTTTTAAGCATAATATGTACCCATATCACATTTGTCATATAGAATAAAGAACTACTAAGTTGACGGTTTTGTGGACAACGCATACATATTAATGTCCGCGACGTCCGGACTTGAATTACAGGACGACGTAAGTATTTTTTGTATGCTTATTGTTACTTTATCAACTATTTAACTTATAATGTAAGCAAATATATCTCGTTAAATGTTTTATTAGTTTCATGCTATAATGTTATGCCGTAAACTACTAGTTGTAGTATGTGTGTCATTTTGTTATTTTATTTAATTTTTTATTGTTACTTCCATGTTCTGAAAGAAATGGTAAGTATTGTAATAACGTCGAAAAATCGTGTCCGAGATAAGATCAGATTCTGATTGTACTACTTTCAAAACTTAAAGAAAAGTTAATTTCTGCATGGCGGTTGTGTGCGTGTATGTGTGTATGGATGTAGAATTTTCTTTCGTTCACGATAACTACTGTAAAAATGCACCAATCTGAATTATTTTTGGGGAAAATTTTTGTCTTATTGAGTACTCCAGACCTATTGATTTTGGTGCTAATCTGATTTGGGGTTTTGGAAATATTCGAAATTTTGTAACTGTTATCGTATAAAAAAGTGAACGTTGTAATAATAATTGATATTTGCTTGGACATATTAAATGTCACTATGGCGTTTTAAATGTCACTTTGACGTTTTAAATGTCATTTTGACATTTGCATAAGTTTAGATTTAGATTGAAATTTCCAAAAAATTAAAAATATATGAAAAAATATTCAGGTGCGTTTTAAGAAAAATTTCGAACTAAGTAATATTTTTTAGTAAAATTGTATAAAAATTAAATGGTTAACCAATTCCAGGCAATTTATATAAACACTATCGGTTTTTATTTAAATTGTTTAATAATTAACAGGAAGCACTGTGCATTTACTTGGCAGATGTTCTTCATATTGATAGCTATGCTATTAAAAAATTATTAAGATTATTAGATTCTTCGTATTTTGTTATTATAACTTAGAGCAATAACCGTCCCACATCAAAAATGTTTGAATCTTTGATGTTTATATGTAGAATAAACTGCTATTTTTGTAATAAAACTTGTTAATAACGTTCATAAAATAAAATCATTATAATTACAACACGATGTCATTAAACTGTGTTTACGCAATATGCAGATAATCTCTAGAAGTTTATCTTATGGAAAATTCGCAAATAACTTTTCCATTGAATTATGTATTTTGAAAACGATGTTTTTGTTTTCATTTCAAATGTTCATCGTAAAGTTTCAGATTTTATATGCGGATGAGCATATCATCATAATGTGCTCTAATGTAGATATTATGGACATTTACAATTTTAGGTAACACGGTTCTGAATTTTATTGCTACTCTCATGAATATTTTGTTACGAATGAGATATCAACCGAAGAAATAACATTTCAATCAATCTTGATTTTTCTTGCGATCATAAATTGATACATAATTCTCAATGTTCCCAATTTAAAAACTGACTTTTGATGATATAATAAACTGACTTCTTTTGAATCATCTGAACATACAATACAAGTAAAACTTTATATATTTCTATTCGCTATCGGGTAAAACTTGAACCGTTCTAAAGTTCCCAAAAAGCGATTTGAAATTTTTAATTATAATGTAAAAAATATGTAAATAAGTAATTAAAATTATTAAAATGCAATCAAGAATAAAAGAAAAATTAAAATGCTATGCAGTACCAAATTGTGACAATAATTCATCCAATAAAACATTAATTTTTCGTCTGTTACCAAAAAATGGAGCTGTAAAGAAATATGGGTGAAAAATTTAAAAACCACCATTTTATTATAAAAATATTTAGTTTGCTGTGCACACTTTACTCCCAATGACTTTTTTAATAGTACATTTACATTGAACGGTAAATAATATTAATAATAGAAATCTTAATTTGAATTCAAATCGCTATTTGGGAACTTCAGAAGGATTCAAGTTTTACTCGATAGGTGGCAAAGTGGTCACTGACCAAAGCAAATACCTCCTGAGTATTTTTATGTGGAACATAATTGTTTAATAATATAAATTGTTCTTTTTTATTCAAACATCCTATTTACTTAAATTTAACATATTATAACGACTATTAACATGCATACATGCATTGTAAAATATAACTGATATAAACAAAAGAATATACACCATATATTTGTATAATATTTGCATTCTATACAGTTCGATACATACTTTTATCCACGACAAAAAAATTCAGAAAAAAAACTGAACAAATTCCTCTACACTTGGCAACCATTGAATGTTGTCTGTTTACATAAAGTTAAAAATAGAAACAGAATGGTAATAACAGCCATGTTTACATTTGCAATGTTAATTGGTGTTCGGCTCCCTTCGACAAACATCGACTTACCGCTGTATCGTCTTTATGAACGAATATTAATGGCCGGTACATCATCGAAAGTGTTCCAGTTCAAATGTCAAATTACTCTTTGTTTTCATAAATATCGTATTTTAACTTTCTCACCAACGCACAGGTGGAAAAATTTCAACTCGTACAGCGTTCTATATGTGAGATCTTATATTAAGATCGATGACGTCATTTGCTATATGATAAACTTTTTCTTGAAGTTTTGTTTGATAGTTTATTATTTTATCAAATACAAATCCCCTAACCATAAAAATTGTAAGAGCTTAGACTTACACGTGTTTCAATAGCAATGCTATAATCATCAGAGTCCTAAAGACACTGTCATTAGGACCCTGACGATGATAGCATTGCTAACCTAACCTTACCTGTCATTACTGCCAATTAAGAATATTTTTAATTCTTATACTTTAGACAACGAAAGAAACAGAACGAAATCTATTATGTGTTTTAGTGATAATTTACAAAAATACAACAAATATATTTGTAATGATCATTACAAACTTGACATAAAAACGAAATTAAAAATGACAGAACAAGTAGGTATATATACGTGAACTAATTTTTTCTTTGTATATGTAGGCATAACTAAAAACACAAAAATAAAAAATATAAAAAAAACTTTTTTTAAAAATAATTTGCCTTTGTAAAACCGACTAAAAAGCTGCAAATATAATTCAGTTAGACTTTTTTCGTACTAAATATTGCATTTAAAAAAAAAGTTGATTTTGTTCATACTAGAAGAGTTAAAAAAATGTCTCTTCTAGTATGAACAAAATCAACTTTTTTTTAAATGCAATATTTAGTACGAAAAGAGTCCAACTAAATTTTATTTTCTGCTTTTTGTGCCGCGTCGGAGCGGGGCAGATGAAACGATTCGCATGCGCTCGGCCGCCATTCGACTCCCTTAGCTCGGCCGTTGTCTTTTGATCGTTTATTTTGTTTTCAATAATTAACTTTTAAATTTGAACAGAACAAAAATTATTCGTACTTTTATTTCTGATTCGTTTTTGTTGTGTAATTTAGGTGTTGATTAGTTATTATTACAATAATAACTAATCGTGTTTGTACTTAATTCAATTATATTTTTCAAAAATCCTAAACAATAATTCCATAATCCATGCGAGCGAAGCCGCGGGCATAGCTAGTTTATATAACAAAGTAGAAACGACAAAAAGATAGTAAAACAATCATAAAATATATATGTTACTATATATATGTACATACTGTAATAATAATATAATTAATTTCAGAGATGGTCATTTATCGACAACCGTATCAATATAATTCATCAATTCGCTTATTGACGACAGCCGTAGTTAAATGGTTAAATATGGTTATTCCTAATTCTATTTTTTAAATAAAATTATTGTGACCATATTTAGACGTTCTTTAATCCAGCAAAGAGGTTTCATTTCTTAACAATCACGCTAGCGAGCGAAACTTCTTGTATTACTCTTGATTTAATTTAAAATCTATATTCGATGGATTTTATGAAACGTATTATTATCGAATGTTGGAGTCTATTCTATTATAAATAAATAAATAAAACGAAGTTGTCATTTATGTATATTATGTTTATTTACTACCAAAAATTTCATATTGTTATTAATTTAAACCACATCCTGCTTTAATTAGTACAATCATCGAAATTTGCCCTACAATCTTTGTTCCTTTTTTAAACAAAGACCTTATGTCTTTTTGTTTGGCTATTTATATCATGTCAGCTTACTTATCTTACTCTTTATGTTAATTGTTTTAGATTGTTTATAATTTTTGAAGTAATAAAAGCGAACTTGTTATATACATACATACAATCACATTTATCGGAAAACCCCCTTAAGATTATATAAATTATCATAAACTTACACATTTAGTAACTACGTCATTTTATGCTTTAATGATGTATGTAACTGTTTTATTTATTAATTTCACTATCACTTTTGAAATTAAAAACAACATTTGACTTTCTTTGTAACCGCCTTAATATTAAATTGAAAATTGCGGTGCATATTTTTGTCCACATAATATTCGAACGTACATATATTATTAGTGGACATTAATCAGATATATACGCTTTAAATTACGAATGTCATAATAAAATTACAATTATCATATTTTTCGTTTTTACTTTCAATCGCCAACAGTAAAAATATTTTTAAAATTAACATTGATGTTACATTTTTAATTCTCTCAGTACAATACATGTTGTTAACGTATGAACCTCTAATATACTAGAAAATTTACCTCCATAAACGATTTTCCCCACTAATAAACACTAATTTAAGGTTACATTTACGTTTTTATCAAGTAAATATTTTGACTGACAGTTCTTATAAGTGATATAGTATATATGAATGAAATCAGCGATCTAAAAGTAGTAGTGACATGTTACACTATATGGATCTTGGCTTCTGGGTGTAAGTCGCGTCGATTTGGTCGTTCTTAAAGAAGAGCCCTGCAATTTGTGACGAAACGTTGGCCGATAACACGACCAAACCGACGCGACTTACACCCAGAAGCCAAGATCCATAACAAGATCACCGCGGAAGCCTCATGATAAGTTTCACTATAAAATGTATAGAATTTACAATTTATTTACATTATTGGATATTATTATCTCTTAGCTTTTGCTCTAGAGCAAAGTATTTATAATACTGGACATTAAACAGGCTGTCAGGTCTCCACTGTATACGTTTTAGGATATTGTACTGTACTTATAAATTATAAATAAATATTTTAATGGTATTTTAATATTTAAAATCAATCAATTTTTGGTATATAATTTTCTTCTTGAAAATCCGCCTGAAAAATATTTAATTTTGAGACAAAATCATATTTTTTCACTGGTTTTTGATCTGTGGAAACCTGAAAGATCTACAACCATATGTAAAGATCTTTGAAGATCGTTGTAAATCGTGATAGAGATTGAAACATGATTTTCAATCTACCAAAGTTGTAAATTCATGAATTTTCAACGATTTCAGAAATCTTCATAGATCGTTGTAGATCTTTGCAGGTTTCCACAGATCAAAAACCAGTGAACTAATGTGATTTTGTCTCAAAATGCAGATCTATCATTTTAGATCTAAAGTTTTTTTCCCGGGATAATACAATGTTTGTATTTGTATAAACTTATATTTATACAAAGTACATGTGAATGTTAACATTATACACATATGTCATATTACAATCGAAATTAAAAGATGGAATGAGAAATACCTTAGGATAATTAATCAAACAACATTTGCGAAACCTAGATACAATTGATATATATGATATATATTCACATATGAGAAAATATTTAAAATTAATTTTCTATACTCACATTGATTTATATCTGCAGCAAGTTGACAAGGGGTTTAACTGCCGCAATGGTTCAAAGACTCTTGAAATAATTTCCAATCAAGTATTAAGATAACTACTTTCATGGTCATAAATACGACAAACGGAAAATCGTGGTTATACTCACAATATAAATCTCGCTTCTTCCTGACTACCTGGGCATATTTTACGATCAACGAAAGAAGGTCACGACCACCTGTTTCGCGTACCAATGCTCCAGGGGTCAATAATTATGACCGTACAAATAGCGGGCCATTTATTCAGATATTTTCAGCGTTTTTGAACTGGAAAGTTACACATTTTCACTGTAACTTTTAATATATTGTTTTGGGAGGATGGTAATATAAAAGATTTATATATTTCTTCAATTTGTTATACTTATCTATGGTCATTCTCGAAATACATGAGTTAGAAACTTTATTTTTTCTTATATAAAAATTATATTTTGTATGTATGTATGTATCAAAGATTAATTTCATTAGACAAACAGTTTACAGATTCATTAAAAATTAATCTTTTTTTTCAACACCTACTTTAGTGATTTTAATCGTCAGTAAAAAGGTGCAACTGTTCCTTTTTTTACGCGATAAGAAATTTTCATAAAAAAAACATACGTAGATTTTATAAATTTTAAGAAATGAATGGATAAAATTATTTTTGTTAAGCGAATACTTTCCTAGTTTTGTTCGTTGCAAAATCATTGATGCTTTTAACCCAGCTCCCGGAATAAATCACTTTTAATGCTGAACAGTGATATATATTAAAGGCGATTTTGTGTTTTTCATGTAAAGACCCCCAGGACTTCTCCTCCTGTCGTTCTTTTCTTTTGGCCCTTATTCCAGTAATCGATATGTAATAGTAAAAAAAATCAATATAATGAATTCATTAGATATTTTTGTTTTTATTAATTTACTTCATGGAGTTACTCTTTCTACAAATAGAAAATAAAACAATTAATTCAAATTTTTAGAGAGAGAAAATGCAAAAAATTTATAATAATAATAAAACTTTACTCTTAAGCGTGATAACTTTGATATGATAATAATAACATATATTTTTTTAAATTATATGTATAGTACCTAGTATAAATAATATGATATAAATAAATCTTAATTCTATGTAAGTAAAATTTAATTCATTGTGTGATCACATATTACTTAGGTCCAGTTATCTTTTATAAATGTTTCAATATAATAGTAAGTTTTATCTCTTATCTAAAGGGTGCATGTACTCAATTAGCGAAGTACGAGTAAGTAACTATATTAAAAATTCTTATCACTACAATTATTTACCAATCAATTGTATGTTAGGCGATCCAATTGATTATTTTCTGTCTAATTTGTTCTTTTTGATTCTTATATGTCCGGTATTATAAAGGAGCTAGCAAAATTTGCTAGCTAGCAAGCACTTTCAAATGGGATATTAATTCTGTACTAGTATCTATGGATTAGCTATGAAATTTAGAGCAGTGACAATTGTAACACAGTTGGCATCTTTCACCGTACAAAATAATTTTCATAATATCACCACTGTTTTAATACCGTTGGTATTTACGTACAACGCGTGTGCGAAACTTGTCAAAGTCTTCAACAAACTCCAAAAAAACTGTCATTAAGTTTGATATCTCATTTGAAAGTGCCTGCTAGCTAGCAAATTTGCTAGCTCCTTTATAATACCGGACAATAGGCTCTCACATTTGTGCGTACTATTTGTAAAGGGAGAAGAACCACACCACTGCAGAGTGGTTGGTTGTGTTGTTCCACACCTACAACAAAAAGCACAAACGAATGATACATCACAGCAAGTTCTATTTATAGAAAGTCCGGTTTGGGTAACGGCGGCGACTGCGACCTCTCGCGCGGCCAGTCTCAGGTTTGTCATAGTCGAAGACCAAAGGTCGTATCCCGTTACCCACCCGCGTGTTGTTGTCATTCATTTACGAACGCGCTCTTTATTTTTGCTTTTAATTAATCAACGCTAGGGGTTTGATTATGAGTCTGGAAATAATTCGATGAGAATGGAATTTCTGTAAAGTTTTGATAGTAGGTATCTATTAATTCATAAATTCGAAATCGATTTTTTAAATTGAAAAATAGTTCAGCAGGGTATATTCAAATATGATATTTTTGACGTGAATAACGTCTAATGTTTTACTCTAGATACTGGGTGGGCATTTCAGGAACTTGATGTAACGCGCAAAGATCAGTTTTGCGCGCCAGCGTATATTTAAAATCACGTCGACATTCAGAGCAGCTACCACGCGAACTCAGGTCTCAAATTGTAGATATATCTCGATTATATCTACGAGGTACAAGTAAAAATCAAAACATTCAACCAGTTTTAATGAGTGATACATTTAATATTATAAAAAAAAAAAAAAAAAATTAAATTTTGTATTTCCACGATTGCGATTGTTAATATTAGTTAATTGAATTGAAAAAAATAACAGTATATTAGAAGATATAATATCTACGCAGTAACGTTTTTAATTTTTTTATAATAGTTTTTTAAATTGAATAAAAAAATAAAAAAAGAATTTCGTATTTTCGCAATTTTGTTTGTAAATATTAATTAATTGTTTTTATGTTCGTACAAATCATAAGAAATAACTACATTATAAAATAGTAGTCTGAGTTTTATTTAACCCCACTGCTACGTATTCACGTTATTCCCTCGACTGTGCATCCCGACACAGTCACACCCATTTTTTTATTCATTATATAGATCAATTGAGGAAGTGAGATCCAAGTGAATTTAAAAAAAAATTTGACATTCTCTCATATGGTAATGTCAGTTTTGAGCAAAACTTGATCAATAATAATATTGCTTACTCAAAACTGACATTACCATATGAAAGAATGCCAAAAATTCTTTCAAAATCCACTGTCATCCGAATTTTTTTTTAATGGAACAAACTAATTTTAGGACTTACCCCCTCATATCAATTGTAAACCCAAAAATGTGTGTGTTTTTTAAACACACATCTTTTGTTTGAATTACCCCGCAGGTTCACTCACGTGTATTTCAAAATCGATTAATACCCACGTGCCTATAGCTCCTCAAGAAACATAAACACGGAAATGACGGTTTACATAATTACCACAGCTGTTATTTATAAGTATTTTTTTCTAAATATAATTATTTGATTTTTCTTTTTATTTCAATATATTTTTATAGAAAAAATCAATTGTAAATTTAACAGTGAAATATCCTATTACGATTGGTTCTATTGTACCAATAGACAGATAAAATAATAAATAAATAAAAAATAAAATATATATGTATTCTATTATATTTTTCTTAGTCTTCTTTAAAATAGGGAGCGTCCATCAATTACGTATAGTTTTGGGCGTAGGGGGTTCCGTGAATTATTACAAATCCTTATGTGGAAGGGGGTGGTTTCAAAAGCGTTAATTGATGTCTAACTTAACCGCAATATTCTCTTCATATGCATACACATTCCACGAACGGCATTTCCCGACATTTACAAAAAACCGTCTTGTTAAATGTTCACGCGTTCGTACACCGGAGTTGTGCTTTGTTTAAACAACAGTAGGTAATTATCAAAGCATACTCAAACAATTTTATATAATTGTAGTTTGTAGTTAATTGCCAATATAACAAAAACAGTTCTTGCGTTCTAGTTTATTTGTAAGTCTTTACTTACTGGGTAAATCTACAATAGTATTATTCACTGGTCAGCAGCCATTTTTCTGTAGGGTAGACGAAAAATTTTTAAAAGTAACTTGGGCATGCTGAATCAAAAAATGACCATCATTTTGCTCAATCAGCTCTTGTTTTTGCGATATTGCAAAATACCGTTTATTTCGATATGCAAATATTAAAATTCGTATATATATATTTTAAATCAAATACTTTAATAATAATAATAATCATCATCATTCGTAATGTAGCTATGGGTCCTAATTGAATTAAAAAACCTTAAATTATACACATTCATAAAAGTGTAGCCTTCATAAATCATGTTTTAAACGAAGAAAAATCGATTTTTTAACCAAAATTCGGCAATTTTCAAATTCAAATTGCTGTTACACAAACAATTTTTGTCCAATTATAATACAATTTGCTAAATTTATATCTTTATCTTTCTTCTTTGTTGTTTTTAAATTGGAACGTAATGGAATCAAAATTGGCGAAATGGTACTAAAATTAACCGCGCGTGTCAAAACTGGTAGATACGGTCAATTCCGCTACTGGCTTATGCATGATTTGTTAAATAAGACTCCCCTTCCTCCTTGTAAGGATCCTGATAAAGCACTTTCAGAAAAAACACGTGATAAAAGGAGGAGGGGGTGTTAATTTAATTTTTACGAATCCTTGCCGGAGGGGGGGGGGGGGGGTCGGAAATTTCAAAAATCATCCTTACGTAATGAATGTCGCTCCTTAAGAGATGTAACATGTTTTAAATCACATAAATGGCAAATAGGAACACTCACATGATATGAATGCATAGTTCGAATATACATATGTACATAAATTATCTATTATCTATATTATATAATATGTCTAGCGGGCATGTACCGTTTTATATATATTATTATTTATGTTTTCTATGCTCATTTAAGAACAATAATATAAATCCTCTATTAAGACCACATAGGTATTTATTTAATGTATAAATACATAGAAAAAAATTATATTCAAATGTTTTTAATATCACTATCAGTAAGTTCTACTTCTTTAAAACTAAAGTTTCGTGATTTGTGGATTTAATTTTCACTATTAATATTCATAAAACAGCATAATATTTTTTTTTTTGGTTTAGTTTTACATATAAACTACATTACATAAATTTTAACTTATTCGAATATTAAATATACTTACTTACGGTTTCTTATATTTGGCCACAGCATAATGAAATTTAAAAAACACTGAAATAATATCGTAATAACGCTAGAATTATATTACAAAGAAATGAATAAATCAAAAATTTATATGATTTGAAGTAGGGTAAGTGGGGGAAAAAGGGTGGAATTTTTTAAAGAAATTTTTCCATTAGCTTGATATGTATTTTAGAGCTGTAACAAATGCATAAATGTATGTATTGGTTTTTAAACTTTAAAAATATATTTACCGTTTTTTTTTCATCCAAAAAAAGTACAATAAACTTTTATCGACATAACTTTTTTTTTAAACGTGTTTTTCACATTTTCTGGTTTTACAATAATATTCCACAAAAAAATAGTGGTCCTGATTTTTTTAAATTAAGAAATATTTTAGTAGGTACATAGTACATATGTACTTGTATGCAGCTAGTACCGATTCACAAAAACATTATAATATCTTAATCTATAAACATTTAATTCCTCACACCCCTTTTTCAAAAAGGGAGGAAGTTTATAAAAATTAACTTTACATGTAGTTTTATTATATGTATTATATTAAAACCAGTGTAAAAATATTTTTTAAAGTTTTCTTGTAGCACTCATTTGCTCACTTAACATGTATTCTTTATGAGTTATAGAGGTTTTTATATTTTACATCATAACTAAAAAACAAATTGGAGTACAAAAACAAGTGAGTAGATTCTGACTTTTCCATTTTTATGAATATATTAGCCTATAGGATTGAATTTCAAAAAAATACCATCAATTTCTCCCCACTTACCCTACATACTCATGTAAATAAATTATTTATAATAACACTTCTTAGTCACGCATATATTAATTTTTTTATTATAATTTTATCAAGATTATCTTTCAGAAAATATTATTTTACAATTGAATCTTTATCGTAAATAATCAATCATTCAAATTACCATCTTTATAATAAGAAAATTAAATTAATTTGCGTAAAGAAAAACTGTGAAGAACATAACAAAAGATCTAATCCACGTCATTTTATCATATTTCAAATAATTTTCTTATACATTTGTGATGTTGACATCCTGATTAATCCAACATCAAGAATCCATTATTAAATTTCCTATTCTGAACGAAATAATTACTGATTAAACTTAGATTGTCATATTTACTCAATTCTTAAATGTGTATTTTTTTAAATTCAACTACTTACTGTAAATAGTCAAGTCAATGAAGCTCGAATATCGCCAAAACTTCGGAACCCTCAAAAACAGCACCAATTTTGATCAAATATTTTTTTAAATGTTTGTTATACCATACTATTTCAAATCATAAACATTCCAGTCGTCGAACATAATCTTCCCCCCCCCCCCCCGCTGATTTTGACAATTATTGTAACTTACTGATTTCATACATTAAGTCCGATTTTCGACAGCAAAATTTTACCTGGGGGGGTTTTGAGAGTCGCTGATTAAGAATACGTTGTCGAAATAAGGATTTTCCAGGAATTTTCTCGATATTTTCCAAAAGTTTTTTTGCATTTTTTTATAAATTAATCGAAAATTTTGCTAGAAATGTTATTCGAGATGTTTCTTTGATTATTATTTGTATCGTAAAATATCGATGAAGCATGTGCTCTCGAAATTATTACAAAATACATGGTTTCTGTTTTTCCATTTGATGGAACTGCAAGCTTTAATATTAATCGTCCTTATTTAATATCAATGGTACTATATCATAACTTTACAGATTACAGTTATCATGTTATGACCATATAACACCATCGATATGTTAAATAAAATAAAATTATTCGTCAATATAGATTTTTATAAAAAATTTTGTCTAAAAATTGATATAACAAAATATTGAAATATGATCTACTTTTGTTTACTGGCATTTAAGGTTATAAAACATTTTTAACATTTGATTACATTTTCGAATCGTTAGAAATATGTATTTATCTACAGGGTGTCCCAAGGGTAGGTGTTAAAACTAATCAGCTGTCAATTTCAAATGCTAAAATTATCGATAATTGTGTTAAAAATAACACAAAAAATGATTTCAATGCAGATTTATTGCCCAAAAATGGAGTGACGTAATGCATAAGTTATAACCTTTTTAGTGTGGTTTCACTCTTAATTTTATGTTTTCCGTATTTGTTACGAAACCCCCTACAAGAACTACCATACACTTTTAATCTCAAAAAGAAACACTTTTCGAGTAAAAATCAGATTATTCATTTTGACGCGCAAGTATAGGTATTTACTTCTTCCATAGCCCTAATAAAATTACTAACTCTCCTCTTTTCAACGATATTTTTTTTTCAATGACAGCTGATTAGTTTCAACACCTTCTCATGGGACATCCTGTATGTATAAACGTTTTTTAACTTTATAAAATGTACATCTAGCTAAAAAATGTAAATCCATTACAGACATTAATGGACTTCAACCGTTTGTTGGTACTTAAGAGATTGAATTTGTCAATATATTTTTCACACGATATGTCATAGCATTATAGGCACTAACCAAATATTCAATAATATTTTTTTACATGAATCCGGCTTGCGCAGTTCAACAAACTCATGAAGATTTTGTAATTCATCGTAGCATTCCTCACCTACATGTTTCTATTTTGTTTCAATGGTACTTCACATATGACAACACGAGTAATCGAACACGGATGTGTTTATCAAATGACATTAGCAAATGGGCAATATGTATTTACTATTTCATAAATTCATTCGATCTGATACAGTATAAAATTCTAAATATTTATTAACGTAAAGTGTTCTTGTGGTTTTTTAATATGAATTTATCGTCACTTCTTACAATTAGTTAGTATTTTTTAAATCTTGAATAATTAAATAAAACCTTATTTTATTGAAAAGAAATTGTAGAAACTACGAAATTCAAATAAAAGCAATACTTTTCTCGACTGCTTTATGGATTTAATTGTTTTGATGTCTGAACAGCCCATTTAAACCTTTTTTCCCTAAGCTTTTACTCTATAATAAATATGTTTAAAAGCTTTTAAAGTTTGTAAAAATAAATTCGCTGGCAATTTCTATTTGAGGGTTTCTTTATAGACTCTTAAGATATTTCGCAAAAAGAATATAAATAATAATTGCACTATATTAATAAAAATCTACTTAAAAGGAAAAGGAAAACTCCTATAGCTGAATGCATTCATTTCATTGTTTCATTATATAATTATTTTTTCTACGTTTTATACTTAAAAAAATAAAAAGCGTTGCATTAATACACAGCCACATAAAAAAAGGTACAGAATTTTTTCGGAGATCATTGTATTTTTATGTATTCTGAAGCGCTGAATCCAGGGCCGTAACTAGAGACTACTATTTTTTAGTTCTTAATGATATTTTAAATTCCTGATAACCTTTTTTCAATTTCGATTATTCGGGGGGTCCCGGTGGTAGTTACGGCCCTGGTTGAATTCGAATTTGAGGTCAAAATAGCACCTTATTCGATTCATTTTGAAAATAACCATATTGGGTTTTTCAAAATACATATAAATACAACTGTCTTCAAAAAAGTTCTGTAGCTTTATTTGTGTGACTGTGTAATACATATACGGAACATATTATTAAAACCTTTATTTCAAAATATGGCCACAGTATTTATTTTAGAAATCTCATTATATATTATTTTTTTCTTATGAAATTAAAACAATAAGAAAATAATTTCAATACTGTAGAATACTACAGAATGTAGAGATGATTGCGATGTTTAATACAAAATCAATAATTCTCGTTCTAATAGTTTGAATGGGTGGTTTAAGGTTAAACAATGGAATAAGGAGAAATAGAACAAATAGCATAAATACATAAAGAGCTATTTATAACTTCATGTTACGGATCAGCAACGATGTTTTTTAAACGTTATCAATATTTTTCAATGAAATATTTCGCCGAACATAAGTCACTGAACTAAAAATAGTCGAAATTTAATTATCCAATTGACAACTTATAAATTGAAAATCTAATTCGTCAATCAAATAATTTAATAAAACGGCCAATTGCGTGTTGGGCCGCATATGTCAGGTTTCCGTGGTTATTATGATTTATAAACAAGTTATTTCAATTTTTTTTATAAACTATTTTAACTACAGTGTTCGTTATAATTTTCAGTGAAAGTACTAATTAAAAGCTATATTCTGAATTTTTTTCAGATTTTTTGAATAGATAGATTAGAAATTAAGGGGGGGGACGCTCTGATAACGACATTTAAATGCAAATATATCGTGACTGAAGGGTTAAAATCAAAAGATCATAAAACATTTTTTGTTGCATTTTAGGAGACCTATCTATTGACACCCATTGGGTAAGTGAAAAAAAAAATGTGAGTTCACTTTTCAGTCTATGGTAAGGGAGACCAAAAAAAATGTTTTTTCAAAAATCTTATCATTTTTGTATTTGTGTTATCAGTCTTCATCCGTATACCAAATTTCATCTTAACCGGATTAAAATTTTTGAGGACGGGCATGGCGAAACTATAAGGTTTCCTAGTTTTCTACGGAAACCTAAAAATAATAATACCAATCATTAATTTCATTAAATTTTGAATCGAACTTTTATATTCATATCAAATCCTACATTTTCATATATTTTATTAGAGAATAACAATTTTGATTTTTCCCTAATATTGTGTCTAACATATTACTTGAATCTAAATTATTGATTTAATTATTACATCAACATCACAACTACCATTGATTTTTCTTGACTTTTATTACTATTAGAAAATATCAATTATGACTTCCTTTTTACGAACCGATTCTAAATCAATCAATTTAGCCTTATTTAACTCCAGGGTCTTAGACTTTTCAAAAGTCCCATCAAATTATATTGTCTATATATAAAACAACTTATTGACACAAAATCTTATATTTTCATTGTACTTAGAGAGCCTAAAGATTATTATTAATATTATTGAAAAAGGAATTATTAATATATAATATGACATAGTTTAAAATTTAACCCAAGGAATTTTAATAATTTAATATCAAAAACAAACATGAAATGTTGTCGACACGTTTAAAAACTTCGCTATCATAACAGACAGGAAATTCTTTGAAAACCTCAACAAATAATGTCTGAAGTGTCCTCAAACAAAAATAAATTCAAGGAAATAAAGCGTTTAAAAATTTCGTCACATCACATTTAATGACTACCTATTTACAAAGTGGTAAATTAGCTAAAAAGATGAATTCTCAACATTTTAACAAGAAAATCGCCTGACCATGTTTGATATCAAGTAATAGTTGTCATAAATATTACATTTTTCTACAAAATTATGCATTTCGTACGCTAACGTTCTTTTAATTATTTCATAGAAATTTTTCTGTTGACACGTTTCCATTTTAATCATTTGAATATTTTATATAAACTATATAATTTATTTCTATGTAGTACTGGGTGGCCAAAAGTTAACTTTACAGTTATTTTTTAATTCGTTTTTTGATAATTGAACAGTGTATACGTGGAAAATTTGTTATGGAACGCTTTACTATTCAACAACGTATTGTTATTATTAAAATGTTCTACGGAAATCAATCTTCAATTACAATTTTTTTTATTCATATTGAGCAACGAATCCTATTTCGGTCTTCTCAGCGGTTATATTAATTATATCTTTAGGTAGTGACAGTGTGATGTGGATTTTGATCAGATGGTGGATTGGATCTAATTTTTCGAAAATTCTGTAACTGCATTAAAATTACCGGTGCTGAAAGACCAAATATGCACCTTTTATTTGACGAGATTGTACACCCGCTAAAGGGGCTTTGAAACAATACCACATTAATGATTTCTCTGAATTTTTATATTTATATGACAATTTTTAACAAAACTGTGTTACATTGAAAAAGTGTCCCACTAATTCTGACAAGCAGTGTATTATTCAGTTTAGAAAACATAACTTTTCAGCAAGATGGCATTATATTTCACTCAAAACGAGCTCCAATTGAAATTTTGAAGAGAATGTTACCAACCCAATTAATCTCCAGAGGGGTTAAATCGATAAGCCTTTAAATACCCCAGATTTAACCATTCCAGAATCCAGATTTTTTTTCTGTGGGGTCGTCTTAAAGGAAGTATGTATGCCAAGAAGCCAACATTTTATTTGAGCAGCAATAACAGTTAAAATATTGCCTTAAATTTAATTTAATTGTTATGAGAAAAAATTATATTCTATATTTATATAAAATGTTTATTGTTTTCTATTTATTATAAATTCAATTTGTAAAGTTAATTTTTGACCATTCGGTAAGGTATATAAAGACAAGGTAGTCTCATCAACTCCTTGACCAATCAGCGGGAATTGACGTCACCACGAAGATGTATTCAAATGTTATAATTGTATAATAGAATATCAATCACAAACAATTCCTTTATTTACTCTTGTTTTCGTATTTTTTGATATTTTAAGAACATATACAATCAAAAAAGTACAAATTCGACATTGTAAAATCATAAAAAAGTTATCACACAATTTGGTCTATTCGAGAAGCGTTATTTTTACTATTCTTAAGTTGGCAATACGTTCTGTGATTCTGACAGCTTTTTATGTTTTTTAATGCGAATTTGTACTTCTTTGTATGCTGTGTTGTTAAAATATCAAAAAATACGAAAACAAGAATAAATAAAGGAATTGTTATTCTATTATTCATTTATAACATTTGAATATGTATTCGTGGTGACGTTAATTCCCGCGCCAACGCTGATTGGTCAAGGAGCTGATGAGACTACCTTGTCTTTATATACCTTGACCATTCGGTGTATGTATTTACATATATAATCTACCATGAAATTAAACTCAAATGATAATAGCAATTTCAAGTACATCATAGAAACAAAGAAAATCTTTTGAATAAAAAATCAAGCTTGTACGCACACACTTCGAACTATACCGAAAGCATTATACAGAACTTACGAACAAACTATGCTATTTAAGGATTCAGGTCGCATTCTTTATGATTGATAAATTGTAACTGAATTATGTAAAGTGTATATTGACCTACACACAAAAGCATTGTTTTCCACGCGGCATGTTAAAGTTGTTTACCGTACGTATATGTATACATGACCACCTACATTGGCTATTTTCAGACGTTATTAATTTCGGAAAAATAATCACTTCCTTGGAAGCATGACTTGATTGCCGTCTTTTACTTACAGACTATTAAGTATCATTATGCTGTCAACTCGCATCATTTTCAAATACTCCACTGAAAATTGATAATAAATTAGAGGGAAAAAAACGCGGTAACAGGTTAGACGGAAAGTATGTCTCCGGTCGAACAAAAACTAGTTTAGCGATTAATAATCTTCGATGTTTTCTAATCTCATGTACTAATCTACTACATAATCATTGGGTGTGTGCAGTAAAACGCCTGATTCGCGGATTTTCTGCAGCGATGATCTTCATACAACAACCATTTATTAATTGTATTAAAATGTCTTTTCTAAATTGATGTTGACAACTTCATGATTGCAGATCGATTGATTTTTCATAATGAAAATGTATATAAAACTTTATTATCTTTCGCGATTTAAAAGTTATTTAATATACCGTTCATTTAAATGGATCTCTTTTAAATGTATTCATAAAAGTTTTTGCAAAGAAGTTGTTTATATAAAATTGAGATTTATTATTTATTTTCTAATATTCATTTTTCGTTTTTTACTTCAAATTGATTATATTTATTTTTACTGTATTTTATATAAATATAAGTATTTTAAATAATAAAACTTATTTATAATTTTTGTATTTTTGTTTCAGATATAATAATCATTGATAAAGTAAGTATCCTATTTTATAATTTATGTAGATATATTATATTTTACCTTTTACTTATATAACTACCTTTCACGAAGTGCTGTTATCGCAGATTTCAATAAGTTTTATATTAATTGACGGTTAAAGAGCATACAAACAAAGTAAGAGCGGTATGACGGCGCAAAGCCTGCCGAAAAGATGTTTAATTAAATTAATTGTTATGTATGAGTAATTGACTGTTATTGCGGAATCACACTTTTTTTATTAAAGCTGTTTTAACGTGTTTTTCAAAAATATCTTGATATGACTGAAAATTGTCGGAAATACCTGGCATACCAATAGTACTTAAACGAAAGCTCTCCATAGTCCACTCTCCGATTTTAATAAAACTTTTTATACTATACACAAGCCACTATTTCAAGCGGTTTACGATACCAATTTTACCCTCATTTTCAAGGGTCGATTTCACCCCCTAAACTTGAGTTTGAGCACGTATAAAAAATAGATGTTCTTAATTTTTACCTGATTAATATTTTCACCAAGTTTCATTAAAATCGGGAAGTAAAACCTGGGGAGCTTTCGTTTAGGTTCTACTGGTATGCCAGGTATTTCCGGCAATGTTCAGCATGTCATACCAAGATATTTTTGAAAAGCACATTAAAACAGCCCTAATAAAAAAAATTGTGCAATTCTACAATAATGATAAATTTATATTACTTGTCACCCCCTTCCGACAGGTATGATAGACACTTCCTGCAAAGAAAGAGTCATACCTAATTTTTCTGAATAAGAATATCATGTTTTATATATATTATAAATTTTATTCAATTCCGCGATAACGGCAAACATTTTTTTTTAATAATAATTAATTTAATTAAACACCTTTTCGGCAGGCTTAGCGCTGTCATACCGCTCTTACTTTGTTTGTATAATGCTCTTTAACAGTAAATTAATATAAAACTTATTTAAATCCGCGATAACGGCACATTTACTGTTACCGGCTCCCGATCTATATATAAGAGTATAATTTTTTCTGGAAACTGGAACGGGTATATGATTTTTGGCTTTCGTTCAAAAATCTAAATACTAGTTTAAATATTAATAATTTACATAAAATGTTAATATTTCATCTTCGTGATAAATTACTGATATTTAAGCATATTTTGAATCAACAAATATTAGTTTTACCTATATTAGTTTATTACAAAATATACCTATGTACTCACACAAAAATAAAAAATAAATATTTTTAGATAAATTAAAAATATGCACAAAAATAAATAATTATTCAGAGTTCTTCTTTTTTAGGGTTCCAAAGAAACCCTATTAATCTCACTTTGTCATCCGTCCGTCCTTTTCACTCAAAGCCAAATAGCTCGTAAACTATATAAGCTAGAAACTTGAAATTTTTACTGAACATGTAAAATGACACCCTCTAGTAAAATATGTACAAATTATTTATTGAATAAATAATTTTTCAGGGGGGGCAATAAGGAGCTAAAACTAGGTAAAAAAAATATTTTTTTTATACCAAGGTATGTGGCACATTAAAATGTATAACCAAACAAGCGGAATTTGACCCTTTTTCTATTTTTTTTCTAAATCAAAAATGGTGCCTGTAGAGGGCTTTAAAGTAAATCCAAAAAAATTGTATACCAAGACGTAGAATTTGACCATATTTTTTTTTTCTAACTCAAAAATGGCGCCTGTAGGGGGCTAAAAGCAGTGTTTTATTTTGTCACACCCCCCCCTCTAACTCTGTAACTACTGGCTCAAAAAATCTGAAAAAAATTTGGTAACGAGGCTTTGGTGGGACTACCAACGACAAATACTAAAGTCAACAATATAATTTTAAATTTTGGAATTATAGGAAGGGGCGTCTTAGAATTTTTTATTTTGATATCTAGGCATGTGGTATGTCAAAATATAGATCTCAATTAGTAGATCTTGACACTTTTTATATTTTGACTTTAACTTAAAAATGCAATTGTAAGTGGTTCCAAACATTTCACGTAGTACGTACTTCGGAACCCTTATGGCATACACTCGTGTATGTCTTGCCCGAATTATTTAAATTTATAATATATACATATATAAATAATTTTATTATATCTATCCTATTACGTTTTATATTATTATAATTTTGCCATATTTTAATTTGTAACACGTAAATTGATAATTTTATCACATAAAAACTATCAAAAGAAAAATAGTTAATTAAACATTAATATAAACGTGACATCAACATAATATAGAAATGTCATATTAAATTGATAAGTTTTACAAAGGTAGTCGACCACATTTATTATTTACAAATAAACTAATAAATGTTTCATGCTCATTAATTGCAAATGTAAAACAAATAACTACATTTGTTAACATTCGTTGGATTTATAACAAAACACAATCGTGAAAATACACATTAATTAAAACATGATAATCAAAAATAATGCTAACAATAAGCCATATGTGCTCGTATCAAATTAAACATTGCTGTTTTTATATAAAATTTATCATCTTCCACCCATGTTACTTTTAAAAAGATGTATTCCTTCATTTATCTCTAGAATTTTACGCTGGAGGTATTAAACCTTCAATATATTATATTGAATTTATTTCTCACCATTTAAGATAATAAATGAAGAGCAATTCATTGTATAATACGTTTGTTATCGCAGTCCAAAACATTGAATTTTCACAAAACGGCTATTACAGACGAATATATATTTCCTCGGATGACTTCGTATGTTAGAACTATTGCTCCCATACTTGACCTTTGAAAACCCGTTGTATTCAAACAAAAATATGATGTAAATATTTGTTTCAACTGAATTTCATAAATAATTATTTATTTTTTTATATTATTATTATAATTTTGTATTAATATTTGTTTAATATTACACAAATATATTAAATTAAACAATGTTCTGAAGAATATAGAAATACGGAAAATCGTATCAGACATAACGTAAAGTTCTGATTGTACTATTCGTAAAACTTAAAGAAAAGTGTTTTTCCACATACATGTGTGTGTCGTAGAATTTTCTCTAAGCCGCGATTACTTCTGAGAAAATTCGTCGATTTAATTTTTTTTTCCAAATTCATCTCGGAGTTAACCTAAAATTACAGTAATTACAATAATGGAATTATCAAAAATAGGGTTATAAATAAAGAAACATCGTCCAAGTAAATACACAGTGCTTCCTCGTCCTAAATTCGCCAAAGGTAGTTAATTATTGAACAATTTAAATAAAAACCGATAAAGTGTTCTAAAAAAATTAGTTAGACATTTTTCTTAAGACGGACTTGATTGTTTTTTCGTATATTTTTAATTTTTTGACAATTTCAATCTAAATCTAAATTCATACAAACGTCAAAATGACATTTAATACATCAAAGTAGATATCAATTTAAAAAAAAATTAATTACCAGATTAGTTATTCTAGAAATGTGTATTATATCATTGACATTAAGAATAATAAAAAACTAATATTCATAATACAAAGGTAGTTTTATTTCTGACAAATTCCATTAAAATTGTTTATATATATTTTTTTTTTAAATCACACAAACTATATGGAAACAATAAATAAATAAAAGTAAATCAGTACTTATTCAAGTATTTATAGTCATACCATGTTGGGAAGTTGGTTTTGTGGACCTCAAGGGTCGAACCCATGGTTTATTATCATTTTCTTTTATAAAATTATAATTCAGTCCCTCATTTTTTCAAAACTTTATATTAGACAAACTAATGTTACGAAATTTTGCGCTTATGCCCTTGAGTTAAATTTCGTAAAAGGAAAATGCTCTACAAACAAATTCGTTGTCAATATCTCGATACACAATACATTAACACATGTGTAGAACCGGTATGGTCAGGTTTTATTAACTAAATATAAAAATAGCACGTAATTCTAAAATACATACATGTACCGGCTCTCCCATTAAGAAATCTATTTTAAACATAGCCTCTATGTTGACTTTGTATTGTGATATTATTTTCCTTATACAAATATATAATTTACGTAGAAAAATTAATTTATGATAATTTATTATTTTTAAACGAAATACTGTTTATTCATATTTTATTTAAAATATTGAACAATTGTAAAATTGATAAAATAAAATTTTATTTAATACTAGAACTATTCTGTTTTTCAAAATTGGTGAATATCAGCGTCACTGTTACAATGCAAGTCTCATCAAAATCGGTTCAGTAACTTCCATGTCAAATCTGAACAAACAGATGGACAAAAATTCTAACCAATCCTATGTACCAAAAAATATACACATATTTTTCTTTATTTATACGTTCTTATAAATTTTAATAGAACAATTATATTATATCGAAACGATCTGAAATATACGTTAAAAAAAACTTTCAATATTGATAAATTGTATAAAATATGTCGAACCATTTAAAAGTAATAAAATCATTTAGTTAAATTCACTTACTTACTTGGAAATGTATTTCCAATTCTAAAAATTAAGCTATGAGTAGTGTAAAATTTAATTATAATCACTCTTAATTGAAATAATGAGTTATTGATTCAATTAATTTACAATTAACGTATGTAATGTGCATTCGAAATACATGGAAAAGTAAACACTTTTCAATAAACATAAGAAATCGCTTAATATTTAATCAATAGGAAATTGCCAACATTTAAAACACTATTCATAACTCTACATAAATATTTCATTGCGATATATATGGTGCTATTTTTAGACATTAACAAATTATTATTACCTCAATATATGCATATCGCTATCGGCAAAGTTCCCTTTCATAACTTACGTGGTCATTCTAAATACTACAGGAGTGTTTAAATTTCACTATTTTTTCATTGGTTATAACTTTCATTATTTTTATGCCGTTGAAAATATTTTTTTATTCGATGGAGTAACCTTGAATAAAAATATATACAATAAAAATTACAATTAATCAAGTTTAATTAATATTATAATTTATAATAATTATTAATATTACTATATTATTCTGTCATATATTAATAATAAATAGTATTTTATACGTAGTATAATACGTTTAATTGAAATAATATTTTACTTGTCAAATACATGCGGATAATATTTTTATCAGTTCCAGTCAAATGCTTATCAAAATAACAATTTATTCATTTTCCGATTGAACACACGACTCATATAATATATAAAACTATTTCAAATTCATTTTAGTACATGTATATTAGAAATAAATTTAAGAAATGTATTTTTGTACCTACATAATATATAAAATAAAAAATATAAAAAAAAACTTTTTTAAAACAGACAAAAATTTTTTTTCATACTAAAAGAGTTTAAAAAATGTATCTTCCTAGTATAAACAAAATGAACCTTTTTTTAATGATATATTTAGAGGCTAACCGATTTTTTTTGTATTTCTATTGGATAGACAAAACCTATAGATTTATTTATCTGTATAAATTAAATTAATTTTACTCGCCAGAGGAGTCATAAGACAATGAATAGACATTATTCAGAATAGTTTTCCACGAAAATTGTTTATATAGTGTACTTATAAAACAGAGCATCAACTTGAAGGTTACACAATAAAACCTTCATGAAATGATCACGTTTTCGTAAGAAATTATGACAACAATACATTGTAATCAATTAGTAAATTCTTAGAAAAAAATATTTTAACTGTCTTAATTTAATAAAAAAATTTTTAATAAAAAATTTAATTTTAAAAGAAATTATTATGTACTAGCGCATTGGATCCGATGTTACCCGGGGACATTAATTCAATTAAACATAAGTTATCATGCCCACTCAACATGCCCACAACACACTATTCCCCATGAATTTCTTTTTCCCGACTTTGTGAAATTTACACAAAATATTCACAAATTATATACCTAAACCTTACCTATTCATTAGTGAAAAGCAGAATAAAATCCGTTCAGTAGTTACTGAGAGAATCGTGTAAAATTATATTTTCAAACTCCCAGGAAACACCAGGTTTCGTCTTAGAATTTGTATGAAAATCAAAAAATAAGTTAGCAACAATCATAATCAGTTTCGATATTTTACCTTTCATGGAAGTGAAATGTGTCTTTATATTTCTATTTTCAGTCAATATAGGTATTTCAAAATATTTAATTGTTAACATGTATCAAAAATCATGAAATTGTTCGGCAAAATATGTATTTGAAAGAGACGTGATCATAGTAACCTAAATTAATAAAATAAAATATTGAAACCATAAATTATAGAATTCTTTATTCCATGGCTACTGTGTTTTTATAGAAAATGACAGTTGTATGCTCTGACATCATATTGGATGTTAAATCTTAGGTTTTCATAAAATATTAATAGCCACGATACTGCACAGAAAAATTATCTAACTATTGGTGAAAACTGCATTGAAATCGGTTCTGTAATTCCCGAGTCTATAAGCCTCATGCAAATGAACATTCTTTTTTATATATAGAGATAAATGAATTTAATCAAATTGATAATTAACTTATTAGTTTTGTGAGATAACATGCGTAATAAACAAAAAATAGAAGATTTTATTATTATTCCTACACACAAAATATTATAATTTAATGAATGTGATATTGCAAAATTATTTTTGTTTAATAACAAATGAAATATAATAAAAAAACACGATTGTACTATTAATAAATCTATCTGATTAGATAACATCTTTAGTTATTATAAGTTTCAATGCAAAGTTCATGATTGCAATTACATCGTACAAATAAATATTTCTATCTAGTTATTGGAAAATTTTTACTTCGCTATCAACATCATCTCAGACCGCGTGTCTCTACTATTTCATAAACCGAGAACAGGATCGGCTTAGCAAATATTGTATGGCATTGATTTTATTAATTTATAAACATTTATAAATATAATATCTGTTAACTCTTCCGATAATAAATTATTTAATTATTTGTCTATTGTTACTGAATAATAAATAGTAGAAGAATTAAAATGTAAGTAATATTCTTGCAAATCACAGCTTTTTACCTTGATATATTAAATGTAATTTTGACATTTAAAGGATACAAATTTTGATTTAGATTGAAATTGCCAAAAAAAAAACAATCAGGCACGTATTACAAAAATTGTAATAATTTTGTATATATTTATAAAAATTAAGAGGTTATCATTTATAATTATCATCGATAATTATTTATCTCGTTTATTACACTCTTTTGCCATGGTCCCGACCTCGACACGTAAATTAGTATACAAATATTCCCGTTTTAACACGCACAGATCCCGTTTATAATACACAAAAGTGTGTTAATACCTTTTGTGTTAACAACGAAAACCTCTCATCAAAATTTTTTTATATCAACTTCGTAACATTTTTTGTGCACGTGTTGACCATTCCAAACTCTCTTGAGCGGAAAAAATGATGATTTTACGAAAATGTGATGAAAACAAATTAAAATTAAAAATATGATTCTTGGAATTCCGGGTTCTATTCTTAAAAATCGTGAAGAAATCGAGAAAAATGCTTCAAGTACATAATCTACATAACGTGTGTAATTTCTTCTTTTATATTATAACAAAATTATGATTCTACATTTAAACATAGGAAAAATATTTATTTTGTTATTTATTTCTTGCCTATTACGCTATTCCGTTTATAACGCGCTTTTTGATCCGATCCGATCAAGAGCATTATAACTAAGTTTCACTGTACTATGATTAGATATTGTTAAAAGCCGATCCTGTGTCTATAGCAAAAGTTTCAGATTACTTACATTCTATGAACCAAACCAGTCTCTGTCTTTAAATACCTGCAAGAATTATAAAAGCAGCGTGTATAATGTAGTGCCAATTGAGCGGCCATATGTGCATGATTATGTACGATTTGCCCTAAGGCAAATTGTTTGATGCCGATTCATAGAAAACCGCTCCGGCAACCGACTGCCGACTGTTTATATTAATTGAATAGTTATTTTTATCCAAAATCACACAAATATTTACTCAGTTTTCTAATTAATTTTTTATCCGTTGTTTTTTTCTGATTTTGTCAATTTTTTTAATTAAAATATATACAATCGAAGCATCTAACTGTAATTTATAGTTTTCATCAAGGACTTGAACCAAAATGTATTTATAGTTCGGGTTCGGTTTGGATTCAAATTTAAATTTTGGTTCGGGTTTGGGTTCAGTATGGTGCAAACTATTTGGGTTCAAAAACCGTTATTTTTTCATCGTTCAAGTTCGGGTTCAAATTTGCAATTTAAAGAAAATGATTTTGTTCGAAAAAAAAATATAATTAACAAATAAAACATTTTCTGAAAAAAAAAAACATTAATCGAATTTAAAAGTTTGCTAGAAAGAAAGGTAAAAAATAAAATTACATTTTAAAGATTGAAATCTCTACTTTTCAGATATTTAGATATATATTTTTTTATTCAGATTCAGGTTCGTTTACTTTGAAATATAGCGATTCGGTGAGGGTTCAGGTTAATGAAAAATACGGGTTTTTTCGGGGTTCGGGTTAGGTTCAGGTTCCTGGTTTTGATAACTAAACTTTTCAAAAGTAAGAGCATTCAATATTTTATTCCCTCTCAATTTGAAATTGGACATATTATAAAACATTTTATTCTGCTTCTTAATTTACCAGTAACCAAAGCGATTGTCTAATTTACCAACTTAACAATAGTAAGAATTATGTTTTTATATATTTATTAGCATAACTTACATAAAATGTATAGGTAACTTCGTTCGCATGGAATTTAGGTTAAATAGCAGCTGTCAGGCATAAAATCTCCTTCCTCAGGATGCAAGCTATCTTCCTGCTAAGGTAACTAACAGCCATACAGACACACTTTCGCATTTATAATATTAGTATGGAAAAAAACATTGTACATTTTGATTCGTCTATGTACCAGCTTTTAGTTCTCAAAATCTTTAATAGTTGGTAACATCCTTATATTTAATTGTTGTTTACTCAGTGTTTATAAACTTAATTTTTCTCTATATATAAAAATTAATATTCTTTTGTATGAGACTTATAGACTCGGGAATTACTGAACCGATTTCAATGTGAATTTCGCCAATAGTTAGATAATTTTTCTGTGCAGTATTATGAAAATCTAAGATTTAACATCAAAAGATTAAAAAATCTTTATCAAGTCGTGTTTTGTTTCCATGATATCACAGCATACAACTGTCATTTATATAAAAACATAGTGTCTGTCTGTTTGTCTATCTGTTTGTGCTGAGATTTGGCATAATGATAGTACAAGGTGAAGAAATAATATATGTAGGTACCTTTATATATTATATTTATCTCTTTTAGTTTTAAAATTTAAGACAACATTTTTGTTGAACAGTAACTTTTTTATTAATCATTACACCATGTTATAATGGCCAAGAAGCAATGTTGAAAGTTGTATAAATTTTACGTAAGAATATAATAAACCGCCCCCGCACCCCATATTGAAATAACTGTTTATAAAATACTAAATCAATGGAGCACACCTATCTCGATTCACGTGAGTAGTATCAACATTAGACATTATTTGAGTTTACTATTACAAAGTACATATTTATCCAAAGCGCTGTAATGTTTAATTGATTAACGAGCTAATAATAACTTCAGATATAATATATTTGTTCACCCCGCCCATGCTAATGGCCCCGATCTTGTGGGCGATGTGGATTACTCACACATTCTGTGTTTAATATATTAAGTACTTTTAATTGTTTGTTGTGTGTACTCCTAATAAAAATGTATTCATTTTTCAAATTAGTAACGTCGTAATAAAGATTAAACAGACGTCCGTTGGTTTAATTTTTATTAACAAGAAACTGTTATAAATGTGAGTTTTATGCTTGAGATAATTAAAATTAATTGTTCTTTTTTTAATTTATTAATTAAGGGGTTACATCTAATCGTCACTTTGGAAAATAATACTTTTTTAGGAAATTTTTTTAGAATATTAAAAAAAAAAACAATTAAATGAAATTTTGAGGATTTATTGTACATATCTCAAAATATACAAAAAAATTTTTTTATGTAATATAAAACAAAATGGTGACTTTAGCGTTGCTATATTGAGTGCATCTTTTTTGTTATGTTCTCCACTGCGGAAAACAGAACTTCCATGGATCAACATCCAGAACAAAAAAAAATTTCGTTTTTCACATGAGTTTTTCCATCGAAGTACACACAATTATTAAAAAATATCGATTTTTGCAAATTTTGTATCACTTTGAACAAAAAATCGCGTTTTTGACAAAAAAAACGACCATAAATTGTTTATAAAAACCGTAATTGTTAACCAATCATAAAAATCTTGCGTACTTCGATGTAAAATCTATCTAAGAAGTCATAGTTAAAATTTCAAGTCGTTCGGATGGAAAACGGCCAAGATACGTTTTCTGCAGTTTTTAAAAACGTGGTCTCGATAAAAATGATTTTAAAGTTTGGCGGTTTTCGGTTGCTTATTTTGCTTATTATTAGATGTAACCCCTTAATAATTTTGTATAAACACAACTTAAGATGTTAATATTCATAGTAAGACTCGATTATCTTTTTAATATATAACTATTTTGTGTTTGTATTCACTTACTACATATAAATATATATTTATGAAATATCTATTATTCGAATTTCCCCACCGAGTTTCCTGCATGTATTTTATAATCGGTGAAGGACCACATAAATGATTCCTCCAAGAACATAGGCGTCACGTCAGAATTCTTAAAATTCGTTTAGCCATTCACGAGAAAAATGTTAATCGTGTTGTAACATTATAATTTACATTATATTATAATATAATGATTTTATTATGTATGACTTTTACGAAAAACAATTTTTTAACATAAAAGCTGTAACAAAATCCACTTTACAGCTAAAAAAACGATTTTAGATGTTTAGTAGCCAACTTGGAAAAATTTAAGCACAAACAAAAAAAAACTGGTAAGCAAAATATCCCAAATATTGGGATTTCGACTATGCTCGACCAATATAACAATAGGTCACTTTTTTGGTACCTCACACTTTTTGTGTGGCTGTGTATTCTTTACAGTAAAATACAAAAATCCAAGCGTATATTTTGTTTATTGAATGATATATTTTTATATTTTCAGTTTCTTTTTTCATGCCTCCTTAATATTTAAAAGTAAGTAGACAATAAATATTTGTGAGAAAAAAAAGAACGTAACAAAATATGAAAAAATATCATTCAAATACGTGTTACGGTAGGTATATAAAATATTGACTTTATTATGTAGTCTGATTGAGAATATGCATAAAACATTTTATATGTTGAAATTTGATCGCCTACATCTCGAACGTGCTTGTGATTTTGTGATAATAATATTTTATATAGATGGAATATATAATAGTTCCCGGAAAATATATGTAGAAATTTTGATTTCACCATTTAACTTAAACTCAATTTTCAAAATAAATGCCACTAAATTATTGAATATAGATTTAGTTATGGTATTCTCCATCAATATTCAATAATGAAGTCATAAACATGGACTTGAACTTGAAACAACCCGTACTTTTCATTAACCTGAACCCGAACCGAACCGCTATATTTCTAAATCAACGTACCTGAACCTGAATCCGAACCTTTTCATGGATAACCGGTATAACCATATTATATTTTTAAAAGATTTACCTTGGGTTGCATAAAGCAAAATTAACCACGATTAGTTAATCAAGTAATTTTCTTTCAATTACAAACTTAAACCCGAACCCGTACCTGAACCCTGAAAAAAGAACTGTTTTTTAACCCAAATATCTTGCACAATGCTGAACCAAACCCGAACTCAAACTAAAATTTATATCTAAACCCGAACCATAAATTTATTCCGGTTCAACTCCCTGGTCATAAATCAAGAAAAAAAACATAGCTAATTGAAGCCTACATCCTTAAATATTATATTAAAAGATCGACAATAGACTGACCAACTATGTTTCCATTTTTACAATCAAGTCATATTAATTTTTACAAGCTTTTATTTAACTTCACTTGTTAGCATGTTAGTTAGTTAGTTAGCATTTTAAGGTCAAATATTGCAACCAAAATTTCGATTAGTTCTAATTAAGTTAAAGCTTCGAAATTTTGATGCAATATAATATATTTAATATTGTCCAATATGGCGGATTACATTTTTCGCCAAAACCCTCTTTAGGTATCAAATGAAAGGGTTTGACGAGCTTTACCTGTTAGTATCTAGTAAGTTAGTTAGTCAGCTAGTAACAAAAAATTTGAAAGTAAAAATTAATAAAAAATGTGTTTTAGCTTTTATTAAAAATGCACTAAAAATAAAAAATAAATTTTCAGCTCTGTATGACTAAAACCAATAAAAGTGTAGGGTTTTCTCTTTCTAAAAGCAATAATTAATTAATTTTTTTACAAAAGCTACTTATATATTTGCCTTCTTGAGCGCGCCACGCTTTTATTGATTTTAGTCATAGAAACCTGAAAATTTTGTGACAATAAATGGTTTGTTTTTGGAAACACACTTTAAAAAAAAATTGTAGTAGGTACTCAAAAATAAAAAAAAACTAGTCAAGTTGGAACGCTTTAGAATCAAAAAACATTTTTTAATTTATAAATAAGTTTTATAATATTACTCATACACATTCGCAACAGATGGTTTTCTAAGTAAACTTTTTCTTGTAATTTATTGACATTCTGAGTACACATACAGTTGAAATAAAATAAGAACAAAAGGAAAAAAAGATAATCTTATTTTAATGGGACAACTACGAACGGCAATGTATTTTAATCTAAAAGTTACAAATCAGTTTTTCAACTTCGATCGTGATAACAATCTCAAAGTAATTGTACTCCTTACTACATATTACAATCTTCATTGCGAAAATAGAATTCTTAACTTAATCTTTATCATTTTATGGCATTTCTACCTTACACCGATTACTTACTTAAGGTATAATAAAATCCGTCATTAATCCTGGTTTATACTTCTTTATCCTTTATTCCTTAATTAATACAATTATTTTAACATTTTAAAGCTTTCTCAATAAATGACTTCTAACATAATTAAATATTGAAAAGTTTCCACTCGAGAGCTATTAAAACTGAATTGACAGATTGTCAGTAAAATTTATAAAATACTGATTAATCTGTTAATTTTCTGAGAAAAACTTTACATATCGGCTAGGTATCTATTCCTCATAATAGAAAAAAAAGATGCATCTGTTTTAAAATCAAATGTGATTTATTGACCCAAGTCACTTGACTTCTGAGTGTAAGCTTTTATTAACTTCCCAACAGAAGGTTATAATTAATTGTAATCGGTCCAAAAATCGAAATCAAAAATATCAACATATTTTTAAATTTCAAAGTTACTATAGTATATAAATTTACACTATTTTCAAAAAGATTTTCCGTGTTGTGTTTGTGTGTGTGTATGTGTGCACGTCCGTGCGTGATTGTCATTTTTTTCCTGCACGAAATCTCGCATATAAAAAATGCTATTGATTTCATTGGGATGCCAATCGAAGCGTCTTGAAGTGAATATGATCTAAAAGAAAGGATTTTTCGAAATTCAACCCCTATGGGGGTGAAAGGAGATGTAAAAGTTTGTGTGGGTAAGAAAATTTTTTGGTCGGATTTACTTGAAATTTAGCATAAATATAAGCATAAACAGCTATGTAATGGAAGGTGTGAAAACCACCCTCAAAATTTGAATTTAATTACTAATAATAACGTCTACATTTGGAAACTAATGCAATTAAATTCAAATTATCAAATTAGTTATTTATTGACATTAGGATATTAGAAAACTTATATTCATAATACAAAGGTGAATTTTATTTATAATAAATTCCAATTAAATTTTTCATATACATATTAAAAAAAATTAATCACATAAACTATATGGAAACAATAAATAATTAGTATTGATCATATAAATATGATAGTCATACCATGTTGGGAAGTTGATTGTGTGGACCTAAAGGGTTTCATCCCACGACTTGTTTCTTTTACATGAAACCTATTTACGTTTCTCCAAAGAATATCAAATTTTCGTTATACTACAAAAATGTGTAAATTGACAATTAGGGAGGAAGAAAGAAGTAAAATAAAAAATATCGTATTCGGTGCTTACAGCCTCAGGTATTCTTCTCCTGGTTTGAGAAACTGTTGAAGTAGATGGAGTAGCTGAATACACTTTTTAAATCTATTATGTCTTAGTACCTTGAGGGAGAGTTCCTTCACTGACTTTTTTATTTTATATACTTTTTTAGTATTTTATGGTTATTTTATCCCACCCCCTCATGAAAACACGTGGATTTTTCTAGGTTACTCAGTAGGAAGCTAACCCTGACCTTAACACAGCTATCTAGTCAAAGTTGAACTACATAAATAGTCATTAGTATTAATATTCTAGTTTCTACTCTGTCAACTCCACATATTGAATTCTAAATGTGCAATTATATATGTTCTAACTCCGTCACCGGCGTAGAATATTCCATGAGACCACACATTTAACTTACATCAAAAGCTTGCACACATTCATTCAAAGTGTAATTAAAAATTCATATTTGATTACCTACAGTTATTGTGTTTTATAATTACTGTACAGTAAACACACGTCTTACATATACGTCATTTGTGTGTTCTGCCCTCCACCCACACCCCACCCCCCCGACTCGTGGTAGATAAATGAATACACATTAGTCTATTATGAAGCTTCGAGTAAATATTACCCAACGTGAACAATACAATTAAGAGATTTAGACACTGTTGACGTACACAAATCTCCATGTTTTATATCAGGGGTGTAGTTGCCTTTTTGTTGGTAATTATGTAATACTAACTGTTACAATAAGATGTATATGGTTTGCATAGAATTTAGGTTAGGTATAAGCTGTTACCAGCGAAGGAGAATAAATGGAAGAAGATTAGGTAATACAGATTCCTGTTATTTCATTTGATCTTATTCATTTTTTCGGGATACACTTTTCGGAATACAAAGTAGCCTATGTCCTTCTTCAGCTTCCCTGCCAAATTTCATCAAAATCGATTAAGCGGTGTAGACGTAGAAAGGTAACAGATAGAGAGATAGACACACTTTCGCATTTATAATATTAGTATGGATGGATGTAATCATATATTATTTTATTTCTAATAAGATTTGAATACTGTTAAACAAATAAATAAGGTACTAGTACCAGTCTTAGATCCTTTAATAGCAAGATATACTGTTTTTGGGATTGATGAACTTTTTTGTAATTCTTATGAACTCATATTACTAATAATACATGTACCTCTTTTTAAATCAATTTAATTATTAAAGTCCGCAAATATAGTTTTCTTAAATATAGCCTATTATTTTGTTAATGTTTTTCTCCAATAATGGATAAAGTAAAACCGGTAATGTTAATGATTACAAAATGATAAGTATTACGGCACAAAAGTTATAAATAAATAATCGTAAAATTAGAAACAATTTAAAGCAGATGCTATGATAATATAATTAATAAATAGGTTACACTTATATGTAGTAAGTTTAAATGTCCACCAGTTTGACACCCATTGGCCGATTGTCATCAAATTATGCTATTTTACAGTTAAATGTCTATAGATTATGATTCAGTAATGGCAGTAATCAAATATCAAACATTTTTAATTTAATACATTTAATTAAACAAGAATCCAACACTTGGGTAAAAGTTCTTGTGGTTTTTCAAAGTCTACGGCACTGCCCAATGTTTTAGTTTAATGAAAGCAAAGAAATGAAATTCGCATCATCATTTAGTCAAAGCTTTCTAGAATTTTAATGTAATCATCAAACCCAATATTCCAAATTAAATTAACTACGAAATACTAATGCTTAACACTAAAGCAGTGGCGCAAAATTTCACAAACCCAGTGGATTTTATTTTATTTATTTAATAATAATTAATCCGAATTTGAGGTCAAAATAACACCTTATCCGATTTACTTGAAAACATGAATAAATATTCTACAATACAAATAATGAAGCATGTATTTTAATATTTTTTATATGTGCCAGACAGCCATTGAAGGTGTGAAAACCACCCTAAAAATTTGAATTTGAATTACTAATAAATACGTTTACTAATGCATGTTACCAATTAAATTCAAATTGTCAGATTAGTTATTCTAAAAATGTCTATTATATTATTGACATTAGGAATAATAGAAAACTAATATTCATAATACAAAGGTGAGTTTTATTTCTGACAAATTCCATTAAATTTTTTTATATAAATATTTAAAAAAATATTCACATAAACTACATGGAAAAAATAAATCAATATTCAAGTATTTATAGTTATACCATGTTGGAAAGTTGGTTGTGTGGACCTCAAGGGTCGAACCCCCTTGTTTTAAGATATATTTTTCTAAGGGTGGGAACGGGTTCACCGAAAAAAAACTTATAGTTCTATGGGCTCTATATTAAGTAAATACTGACTGTAAAACAAAAACATAAATCTTCAACGTGTTGTATATTGTGAAAGTATATAATATGATTTTAATTTAAATATCCTAAACATCAGGTAATGAAATTGTCTTGGTACCATTTAATATTCTAAGAGCGCATTTTCACGAATTGAATAACCCGAAAAACATTTACGAGGAACAATAAAAAGTACACCTTCGCCCATCTGTAACTGTTAAAACAAAAGGTAATGATTAAACTTGCGGTGTTTAATTTTGCGAATTACATTTGATTTGCATAATTGTACAGTTAAAGTTATACGGAAACAAAATTTAATGTTACTTGAATTATTTTACCAAAACAACGATGGCTTTGATTTTGAGTTTCTGTTTAGATTGATGGTACAAACCTTCCTTGTAAACAAACAACAGTGGATTTGAGAAACAATGTAAGGAAATGTAAATTATATTGTGTTAAGATAATGACTTCTCTGAAGAATTCGATAAAGATTGTTCGTTTTTGCTGATTTGTTTGTTTGTTACAATTGAATTTCTAAAATATATTACTATTCATCACTTCTAAGAACTTTTAAATTATTAATGTAAAATATGCATGAATTTTGAACTGTGTAACCAAAAGTAATAATTAAAGTTCTTCCCACAATTTTTAAGTAAATGTTAATCATTATCATGGACATACATATATGTATAATAAATATATTTATGTAGAAAATATGTACGTTTTTCCTAATAAAATTAAACTGTAATCAATACTTACAATAAAATTTTTATATATTTTTTTTAATACCGACATTGATGGAACTTACACTGCTCGACAACCTAAATAAGCATATAATATGTTAAAGTTATATAATAAATGAATTAGGTCAGGTCCGTAATAATAAAAATTTTCAATTGATATTTTATAATAAAAATATATCAAATCAGGGACTTGAACCGGAATTTATTCATGGTTCGGGTTCGGTTCGGGTTAAAATGTAAATTTCAGTTCGGGTTCAACATGTTGCAAACTATTTGGGTTCAAAAACCGTTAATTTTTTACAGTTTAGGTTCGGATTGAAAGAAAATTATTTTGTTAGAAAAAAAATTATAATCAACAAATAAAACATTTTCTGATGAAGAAAAAAACATTAACAGCCATTAAAATATTGTTAGAAAAAAGGGCAAAAAATTAAATTACATTTTGAAGATTGAAATCTCTATTTTTCTGATTTTCTTGCAAATTGAAATATAATTAAGTTATAGAATTAATTTTAAAGTAAAAAATATGTAAATTTTAGTAGTTGACTTGTATTAGTATATTTTATAATCTCTTCTAAAAATTATTGGAGAAAAATATTAAATTTAATTTATTGAACCTTTTAAAAATATATGGTTACCGATTATCCATAAAAAGGTTCGAATTCAGATTCAGGTTCGTTGATTTTGAAACATAGCGGTTCGGTTCGGGTTCATGTTAATATAAAATACGGTCCAGGTTAAATATATTGAATAATTAGATCAACTTAAAAGAGGTCGGGGGGGGGGGGGGTAACTTTTTAACAAAGAATTTACATGTTCATAATAGATTCTCGATAAACTCGTATAGTTTGGTATGCTAGTCCTGAATCACTTTGTATATAATAAACAATGTTAAAAGTGAAATAGAAATACACACATTATTTATAAAAAATGCTGTATACAAAAAAGCCTCATTTACAAGAATGATATGTACATGACGACATTCATTAGGTCTTTTTCAAATTACAACACGGCACGAAGCTAACATACATTACATATACCATAAATTAAAAGCCCGTAAACAAACCCACACACATATTACGCGTATTGCGTCTTTTTATCAGTGTTTATTACAACCAATCACACGAAGAACAGAGGAATATTCGATTCGCCTGCTAGGATGACACGGTGATTAAGTGGAAATGAATTTGACACAACTCGCACCATAAATTAATGAAAGTTCAATATTTGAGTCGTATTGACTGTGACATGTTTATTAGAAAACAGTCCGCGAAATATTGTCGCACGTGTGTGCGGTATCAAACTCTAGGTGACGACAGTGGCGGCCTGGAAAATAAAATAAAATAGATTTATTTTATTTAATTTGCTGTCAGTTGATGTATTAAGCTACAGCGCCGACCGTTTTTCATGTGCACGCCACTGTGCGACAATGATATGAAAATAATTTTAATCTATATATAAATATCGGTAATAAAGGTTTTAGCTTCTAAAACATTCCGACCAAGCTGAATTTTTGTGGACAATTTTATTTTGATTTCCTAAGCATACCCTGAAAAGTGATTTGAGCCATGGATTTTTTTGGGGAAAATTATAGTTTTTTGCAAATATCTCAAAAATTATCAATTTTTCGAGGAAAATAGTTATGAAAAAAATTGTAGCTTATAAAATTCTACACAAAAAAAGTTCCTATACTTTTTTTCGTATAATTAATACTTTTTAAATAAACGGTACGATAAAGTTGAGATAATTGATTTTTTCAAAAAAATACGTACTATTTTCCACTCCACCGCAGGGATAGAGTACTGGGCTCGTTTTTTTTATATGATACTTAATCCACAAGTTATGAAAATAAAAATAAATTAATTTAAATCATTCGATCTTTCCTTTTCTCCGATTTTTTTTTGTTGTATAATCAATCGTTTTAAAGATACAGACTGAATTATGTTTGAACATAAATTACGCACACCATTAAAATATTACATATGATTTTAAATTTAATTCTGTATTGAAAGAAAAATTAGAAACTGCAAACATTACTGTCAAACAAGTCCAAGATGATGATGATGTACTTATCATATAAATTACATTAGAATACTATCAATCATACGAATAATGTAGTATTGGTTGGTGAGGATGTTGATTTGTTGATACTTTTAATTGCAAGTTAAAAACGTTGCCTGATCAAGAAATCTATTTTTTAAACTAGGTAAAGGAAAAACTGAAACAAAAGTATATTCATTCAAAAGTTTGGACAATTTTAACAACAATAAAAATCACATTCTATTAATTTATGCTATTAGCGGGTGTGATACTACATCTGCACTATTTTATAGATGTAAAAAAATTATGAAGTTGCTTCAAAATCACAAGGATTTACAGAATTATACTGAGTTTTTCAAAATGCCATAAAGTTCACCAGAATTAATTACTGAAAATGGAATTTGCTTACTTCTGGCAATGTACAATGCTCCAGTGAATGAAAAATCGATTGAGAAATACAGATATCATTGTCAGTATCCAATTTACTTCTTAGAGTCTTATTCTTATTTAGAGTCTATCTCCAGGTCAAACTTGATAATGAGTTAAATCCTGAAGACTGGGGTGGACGATTAAGAACGATAGATTAGATCTTATTCAAACCCTTTTCTCACCGGCTCCCGAACAATTAATAAATAATATATTTCGCAACTACACTAAAGGCTGTAATGCAAGTTGTTGTTGCAGAAAAATAGATTTTCGCTGCTCTTCTGTATGCGGGTATTGCTGCGTGTAATCATACTTAAATTCTGAAACTGTAGAAAGAAAAATTAATGCAAAAATAGATCCAATGATTTTTTGGTGTGAAGTAGGCCTACTGGGGATACCATATAAAAAAAACGCGTCCAGTACTTGTTAAATCTTAAAATATTAATAGCCACGATAATGCACAGAAAAATTATCTATTGGTGAAAACCTCATTAATATCCGTTCAGTAATTCCCGAGTCTATAAGCCTCATACAAACGAACATTCATTTTTTATATATAGAGATATCCTTTTCAATACTGTTCTATAATATCAAAATTTAAGTTTTAACAAATCATTAAACATTTTTTTAATTCCTCATTTGATCATGTCGACAGAAGATTTAAACTCGAAAATATCTTCTAATTCGGAGGTTCCCAAACTTATATGGACCGGGACCCACTTTTAAAAATAGAAACTATTCGCGGCTGTCTATGTTAACAACTGTATTATAGGTGCAGCTTTCGAGAATTTAATTAACTAGAAGTTTCCGTATTCGTTTCGAAATCGATATTCCGGTACAAGCTTAAGAAATCTTATAAGCTTAGTGTTCATATCCCGCAAGTTTATCGTTGCTATACCAATACTCAATAACTTTTGTATTTAATACAATCCAATACTTTTAGATCAATAAGATATTGAGATAATATCAGTGGCGCGTTATAGCTTCATGGGGCTTCAGGCAAATTTAAATTTTGGTGTTCCAAGTACAATGTTGAATTCAGGAATTTCGTCATGGGGAAATCCCCCCCCCCCCCAAATGTCCTCCACTATTTTTTAAATAAATTAAATCTACAAGAAAATACCGACAACGAATAAGTAGGGGGGAGCAGACAATTGCCCTATTTGCCACTGGATAATATATACTATTACAATAAAGGTAAATATAGGTAACTTTTTTTTATAAAATTGACTGCATTAAAACTGTCGAGAAATATAATTCACTATCCAAATACTTGGAATGAAAATGAGTAAGTTATTTTAAATCTTGAAATTCTTACACTTATTTTTATAACGGAGTTATTTATTTATTTTTCTAGTTCATTTAATTTGATTAAAATACTGTCATTGCAAATTCAAATTCTAGGATATCTTTATAATATCAATAACCCAACATCGACAACAAGCAGTTGAACTGTCAGTTACAACTGTTTCGAATATTTCAACTTCTCGTTTCTCAATTATAACTTATATAACCTGGTAGTCAGGATTGATCCGAATCAGTTTTTATACACGTGCAAAACTTTTAAATACTTAACATCCTTTATTTTATTTTTAATTATTTTTATTTCTGGGAAATGTAGATTGGCATGTTATATTTCAAATATCAAACGGCAGACCAGGGCCGTAACTACCACCGGGGAAATTCCCCGCAGCCCCTCGAGATTAGGGGGGGCCCGAACAAGGAAATTGGATTATACAAAAATTTGAGTCAAACTTATTTTGTTTAAACAAGTAAAAAAAAGATAATTAAATCAATCAAATGTCAAATGAAAGCTCATTGAAGCATTATATGGTATATATGATGTATTTTTTAAACATTTTTCAGGAAAATGCTTAAAAATGACCATCCCTAAAATGTTCGCTCAAAAAAATCTAATAAAAATCATGAACATTGAGAAATAGGTGTACATTGATTCAAAATTAACAGGGTAGAAAAATTGTTATAAACAATTTATTTGTTTATTTCCTTATAACTAATGGACCATTGGTTTTAGAGAAAAGTTTTTTTACAAAAAATATTTCTCACGATGTAAGAGTCTTAACACATTTTTCAAAATTGTCAATAATTTATGTGGGAGGCTGATGGCACGGAACACTAATTGTGCAACTAGGTATAGCTTGAACTTAACCAACTTTTAATTTTTGCAATCCGGTCAATAGAATTGGAGATATTTAAAAAAAAATGTACACGAGAAACCGTAAAAGCCCATTTTTCAAAAGGAACCAAAAAAATTGCTTTCCGGAGGCAACCAATGTAAAAATTTCAGTTTTGTATTGACTGTGATGCCTATAATAGAACAAGTAAGTAAAAAAGTTGCACCTTCCTTTCAGTTACATATACAAAAAAATCTTTAAAATGACTCCACTATAAATCGAATAGCTCGATATGAGAAATTCGAAAATATTTTTTTTATTGAAAAGTTGTTAAAAATAATAAACAACACAAAATTTTTTACATTTTTTCAATGAAATTGACACGGTTTAAAAACACTAAAATAGCCTCAAGTATCATTGTTTGTTTTATATTTTTTTTTTTGTTTTTCTTTATAAATAATTAAAATTTGGAAGCCTCCATATTTATATTGAAAAATTTTAATTTTTTTTTCTAAAATAGTCACATACATGAAAATTATTCAACTGCTGCCCCGAGGCCCCAAAGCCTTTAGTTACGGCCCAGCGGCAGACCTTAATTAATTAAGGTCGTTATACACGTAAATAAATCGCCCGGTTTTTACTTTTGACTAGTCCTGTATGTGACAATAGTGAATCGTTTTTTTATTTTACTAAAAAATATAAAAACGTGACATGTTCCATTTATTCAACATTTTATACAGACGAAAAACAAATTGAATGACATTTTTCATAATTCATGTCACCTATTTTTCGAGGTTTGGTCTAACATCACGTATATATGTGTAAACCTGCTTTAAAAACTGAACGTAATCGTTTTTAATCTGTACCCTTGTTAGAGTTTTAAGTTCCTATTTCACAAATTGATTAATGTGTGCCCGAGGCACGGCATGCAAATTTGTGTTTTGTAAAATGTCGGCGAACGCGTTCCTTGAAGCAGCCCACCTCCTCTATAATCAGACGGGCATAATTATAAATGCGTTTATTTGTTATGACAGGCTCAGATTTAGAAATAAATAGACTTGTTCTTCAAAACCGGATAGCACTCACGGCTCTGTGTAATTAAATTGGTGCCGCGTAGTCTGAGAAGTTTCGTGGCTTGCGTTTTTCTCAGGGCTGAAAGTTGTTCTGTTTAATAGATGAAATGACGATAGTTTTTTTAAAGATATTTTGTAATGACTTGTTTGATCAGTTTTACGGTTAATTCTTCAACTTGTTTAATAAGTTTATGTTATTGGAAGTTAAATTTGTTTTTAATATTATTTTTGAATACCCTGTGCAATCTTTTTATGATATCAACGTATACATTTAGAAATTGTTAATTCATTGAATAAATTAATAATTTCTAAATAAACTTTTTTTTTCTATGAATGTGGTAGTAAGAAATACGCACACTGAGATAAAGGATTAGTTATAGTCAGTTATAGGAAATAAATGTGTTTAGTTGACGTGTTTTCGAAAATATTTGTTAATTATTAACAAATTTAATTAGATATTTGGTAACAACACAATGATACAGTTTCTCGTTATCTATAATTTATTTTCTCAGTGTACAAAGAGAATACGCTAAAGTTAGGTACGTCACTTTCGGTTCCAAAAGAATGCCGTAACTCGAAAATATCCATTAGTCAAAGCGCTGTTATTTTATATTTTAATCGCACAAAAAAATGTAGTAACCCATATAGGAAACTACACTGGACCAAGATACCTACAAATGATAACTTCGTTCAAGACTCGGCCAAGGCTTGTCGACCAAGGCTTGTAGCAAAGCTGGCCCGAGTTTACCCAACCTTGGATAAATAATAGGTGACCGAAACTCAGTAACTGAAGGTGTGCTTAGACTGGAACCAATATCGAAAAAACAACACTGGCAACCCAAGATTGGGTCCATCATCAAGGCTGGCATTTCGTACATGGGAAGTCGAAATGAAACATTGAAGCAAGCACTGCAACTTCGAGTTGGTAATGGATTGTATACGTATTTGCAAAGCGTCGTAACTCGAGGTATAATTATAATAATATTATAAATAAAATCAATACCGACTAGCAAATTGAATCGATCTAAAAAAATCATTTTGCATAAAGTATAATTTTAATTATAAATAACAACGTGCTTTCACAAAATTTTCCTTAAATTATTACCCACATATAATTTTTATTAAAATATTTTACTTTCTTTCAGACTTTATATCAGAAAATATTTGTGAATTATTGTTGTATACGTATGTTATTTTTTAAATTAAATACCTATTAAATGTATATATGTTATTAAATGTTCACTTTTTTGACAGTTATTATTATAATTATATTTTATTACAATGTTAATAGATGTTACATCTACCACGATCTGTATATTTTAAAATAATTGATTTTTGACGTAACATTTCTTTGACATGTGTATACCTATCCATAAAAACCACAAAACAGTTTAGAAAGTTGTTATCAATGTTTTCTAAATGCAGGTGTTAAATTGTAGCAGCGTGAATATGTTATTGTACTTTTTCTGTTTTTTTTTCTAATTTAGCTGATACTTACTATTATAAACCAATTAAATTTGTTTTTACTTTATGCAGTCGGATTATATTGTAAATTTTCATTTTCAAGCAAAGAATTATTGTAGGTATTACTGATTTATTTTCCTACAAAAAGGTGACTTAAAACAAATAACATTTACTCTGTTCGTTATAGCAACATCGTTTATATTGATCGTGACATTTTTTACATTGTTAGCTGATTTTTGTTGATAAATACAAAAAATATCTTGTTCGTACTTTGATCACTGTATTATCGCGAATTTTTGAAAACAAAAAATAAATAAATACTGAACAAAATTCACATGAAATAATTTAACTTCAAATATGTCAAATATTGTTTCTATCTAGAATTTCAGAACATACAGTGTGCCCCAAGATAGATGTAACAAGAGGTGTAAAAAATTCAAATTTCAGAATGACATTTTATAAGCAAAGTAAATGTAACCAATATGTATTTTTTCAAAATATGAAAAAACCCACTAAGAAAGTTTATATAGAATGCAGTATTGTAGCCCCATACCGAATTTCAAGTTATTAAAAAAATTAACACTTTCAATAAATTAAGTAGATATTTTATTGTGAAGTGAAAAGTAGGGTATGGAAACAACAATAGAGACACATTATTTAGTTGTTATTGATTATCTGTCAAACATGGCGTTGTGTCATCTTATCAATCTCATTATCTCTAATTTTTCTTCAATTTTAAAAATGCTTAAAACCCAAGTATTACAAAAAATAAGAGAAAATGTTTCTTTTTATTGCATTGTTGAAAATAAAATGCAATTTATTTAATTTCAATTTTTTTAAGTTATTTCTTAAATTGGATATGAGGTGCCAAATTATGAAATACCCTGTAGAAGACCAAACCAGCTAATTTTTGGTATACGTTAGTTTTACATCAAGCAGGATTAGATCCTGAAATGTAATTCCAAAATTCGAAAAAAAATTGTTCTTACTCCCTCTGTTACATCTATCCTGGGACACACTGTATACATAACATCCATGTGTATTATCTGTAAGTTAATTTAGCAAACAAATTGCATACAAATCCACAATGCACTGAAATTGCAAACAAAATTGATCAATTTTCGCCTCGTCATTCTTTTATTAGATTCCATGAATTAAATTTGTTATTGGATTTTGCTAATACTTGTTGCGTGTCAGTATTCGCGCTAGAAAGAGAGAGCGAGACTGAATTTGGATATGTGTCGACGTGGTCCAGAGTTAATTGCTAATTATTGTTTCTATTGAACATCTATATGAATAATTTACCATTTAGGGATTGTACTAATTAATTTGGTTAAAAATTTGTCAGTGGTACAAATTTTTCAATTCATTTTTCATGAAAATTGTGTTCAATTTTTATATTAAACTATCTGTGCCCGCGCGGCTTCGCTCGCGTGAACTACAGAATTATTATTTAGGATTTTTGAAAAATATAGTTGTATTAAATACAAACACGATTAGTTATTATTGTAATAATAACACTTAAATTACCTAACAAAAACGAATCAACAAATACATAAGTACATATTTCTGTTATGATAGTCGATAAACCAGGTCGCGCGTATACATTTTTTATCTAAAAATTTTTTCAAGATACACTTTCGCATAATTATAATATTAGTATGGATGTTCTATTTTATACCATACCAATGGAACATTTTGTACTGTTAAATATATTCGCTTTAGTCAGTGACTACTCTGCCACCTATCAGATAAAACTTAAACCCTTTTAATGTTCCCAAACAGCGATTTGAATTTAAATTAAGATTTCTATTATTTATATAAATGTACTATTAAAAAAGTTATTGGGAATAAAGTGTACACAGCAAACATAAATATTTTTTATAGTTAATGGAGGTTAAGTTTAAATTTTTCACCCATTAACAATTAAATCGCGTTTGAATCACTTAAAACGCGTCATAGGGTGTCAAAAAACTAACCCCATAAAAAGTTGTTACGTTATTTATTTAATACTTTTTAATTTTTTAGCAATAGGTTAAAAGTTAAAACAGCATATATCTACGTTCAGAACTAGAGCAGTTGCTGAAACATGGTTTATTTGCCATACTTTTGTTATTTCTAACTTATTATTTACAACTATGTATGTAAATACTAAAGTAATATCAACTAGGTATATAAAGTAGGTATACTATCTCCTATTATTTATGTTTTATGAACTGGACATATTACATAGTTATTTGATTCTATGTGATATATGTGTAATGTACAAAGAGGTAGCAATATCTGAAATTATATTCAACCATGCGACATTTGAATAGATTAATTACATTTCGGTACACTGTTGTACGCTGCACATTTAATTTTCCGAACAATGAATCACTAATATCGATTGGATCGTACAGAAAATTATGTAAAAACCACCCTCAGAGGAACAACATTTTGGAAAAAGATAATTAATGTGTAATTGTTTAGTACAGTGGTACTTAATAAATGGCACAAGTATTTTTTGATCGTGTGAATTAGGGATATGACATATCGGATACGGATATGAAATTTTATTTATTATTATTTATTTCGGAGAAAAGGTTTCAATTTCTGAGGTCGGAATAGTTTCAGATATCCCATAGTTGTAGTTTAGGATACGGAGCGTTGTATCAAAACTAGAGCTGCACACTAAGACGAGATTAGTTTTAATTCGGAATAGCCGTTTTTTGTTGTTTTCTTTTTTAATTTTTACAAGACGAGACTGGGCAAAATTGACCTAACTTTCGTATATACCTATAATAAAATAATCAATTTTCATTAGTATATAGATAAAAAAAATCGTAATACGTCGAAATCGAAAGGGTTGCGATTATTAAAAATCTCAAAAACGTTCAAAAGCCCTGGTTTAATGTGGGAGATTCACGAATAGCCTCATACATATATCATTGACAAATTTATCATCGAGATTTAATTTTTTCCTCCAAAATTTATTTTTCATTTAATTACAGGATTTATTGTATGAATATTGGGTCTCTTGCGGCTCTTAAAAAACTTTATTCAATGACATAATTTTAAATCTGACTAGTGAAGTATGCAATCCCTTGTTTATTGCAGTGTACAGGTAGCAGTTTTCAACATTATAAACTACATAGGCTGAATAGTGTTTGGCCTAACAATGAAAAAACGATTTTTTTAATGAAAAAACTATTTTATTCTTCAACATAATCTCCATCTAAAGTAATGCACTTATTTCAACGGTCCTCTAACATTTCAATACCGATCTTATAGTGGTTCGCGTCAAATTCCTCAAACAGCTGTTTGTTTCCAACTCGATCTCTTCATTATAGTAAAAGATTTTGCCAGATAACCAAATTTTTTTTTAACCATATTTTCAATAAAATATATTATTATATATTATAATTTTGAATTAAAAAAATGGAAAAATAAACCCTTTCAAATTCTGTTATTTCTAATAGTCTTGTAAATCTCCAATGGATCAATTAGAGTCCAGCATTTGCTAAATACATAGGTACCAAACTGTTAGCACAAACAAACTGGTAACATTGATTGGTGAAATTAGGCATTGACCTTAAAGTCATCAACGAACCTAGAAACATTTATGTCCTGTATTATAAAGGACCTAACAAAATTTGTTAGCTAGCAATTACATTCAAATGGGGTATTAATTCTGTACTAGTATCTATGGATTAGTTATGGAATTTAGAGCAGTGACACTTCAACTAATTGTAACACAGTTGGCATCTTTGACCGTACAAAATAATTTTCATAACATCACCACTGTTTTAATACCGATTGTATTTACCTACAACGCGTGCGCGAAACTTGTCAAAGTCATCAACAAACTCCAAAAGAACTGTCATATAAGTTTGATATCTCAGTTGAAAGTGCTTGTTAGCTAACAAATTTGTTAGGTCCTTTATGATACCGGACATTAAATATTATTTTGGTCTCGACACATCTACATTTTAGTCGTTCTCGAGTGAGGTTTTAATTATATGTTGATAAAAATAGCAATAATAATAAAAATGTTATAGATAAAGTATCAACTACAACGTATATTTAATGCATAAATAATTAAGTATAATAAACGTATGTATGTTGAGTTTTTTCAGTTTATTTTAGTATTATTTCTACAGATAAGTGTCACGGGGAACGGTCTATAAATAGATATGTACGCCATGTTATCTTATCAGCAACACAAGCATACTAATAAAATATATTGTTTCATAAATGAAAATAGTTATTTTTAAATACAACGTGCTCATCTATAAATATATCACAATAAAATAATTAAGTCACGAGGATTAACGTATGATTTTTGTTTAGAAAATATAAAATTATCATGTTTTAAATTATATTTTAACTAAATACATACATATTTTTAATTTGAAACGTATATAAATAACTATAAGTGTATATTTGTTTAAACCTCGGTCTTTAAAAAAGAACAGTAAATTTACAAATTAATGAAAAGAACCGGTATTTTTTTAATGAACGGAAACCAATAATTTTCATAAATCGAATTTAAAAAAAAATGACTGTGTAAATTTAATTTGAGATCTAACCAATAAAACAATATTAATCTATACATAGTATAAATCAAAATCCTTCGCCGCGTCTGTCTGTCTGTGAAACGATTTTCTCAGTAACTACTGAACGAATTTTATTCCGATTTTCAATAATGGAGTGTTTCGCGAGTATAATTAGTGGATATTTTGTGTAAATAAAAAAAACAATCATCGAAGAGGTGTCTTCATGTGCGCTGCGTAATTAATTAGCGATCGTTTAACATAATAATATATTTTGTACGTAATAAATAATTATTTTTTGGTCAACTTTGTGCATATATCGTTATATTTTTGCCAAATTCGGTACAATATACATATACATACAAATAATGCTTTAAACACAATTCCTATCACGGCCTTCTAGGTCACACGCCTCAACACCTCTATTGCTCTCAACTATTATGTCCAGTATTATAAACGAGCTAGCAAAACTTGCTAGCTAGCAAGCACTTCCAAATGAGGTTTCAAACCTATCTGACAGTTATCTTTAAGTTTCATAAAGTGTTTGACAATTTTCGCGCACACGTGGTAAATAAACACCAACGGTATTAAACCAGGGGCGATATTATGAAAATTATTTTGTACAATCGGAGTCGCCAACAGTGTTACAATAAGTTAAAGTATCACTGCTCTAAATTCCATAGCTAATCTATAAATATTGTCACAGAATTAATACCTCATTTTAAAGTGCTTGCTAGCTTCCTTATAAAACCGGACAATAATTTTTAATTTTACAACGCCAACTGTGCCCCCCCCCTCCCCCAACATCTTAAAACATAACTTAGCCGCGACGTACCTCCTCCCCAAGCTCCAAGCCACCAGCCCACGGGCCTGTAACCCCCCCCCCCCCTTTGTTGAGGCCATGCTTAAAACCATATATATAAATATTGATATTGAGACATTTAGAGCAAACTTAATCTTATTACTAAATATCTCTATTCAAACCAAATATTCAAAACCGTGATTTTCGGGTTGTTATTAGACTAAAACGATATAATTAATCCATTTAGATTGAAATATCTTAACATTGAATTAGAGAAGTAATACATGAATATGACGAAATAAAAAATCAATTAGCATATTGAATTCCGTTGAATTATTTTAAATGCCAGTCTTAAATTGTATTTAATATACAATAAACATACTCTAGTTGTTTAATCATATTAACTTTTTATAAATATGTGAATTGCATTTGCACACGCAAGTAGATGTACACATTTTTAAGTATAGTAACTAAAACTAGTTTTAGATTTTTTTTATTAAATCTATATAAATAAAATCAAACAAGAATTTCAAGTTATTAAAATAACATATGAACTTTATGCAATACGTAAATGTATTTGTACATTAATAAATACTCTAATTTACATATTTGCTTGTTCATTATTTATTTATAGAAGTATTAGTTAAATGGATTAATAATAAAATACTCAAACTGTCGGCTTTTTATTGAAGCTTTTTTAATAGGATGTAAATAAACAGACATCATTTATATGAATAGTGTTTTTTTTTAGAATCAACTTTTATATCATCAATACAGTGTTATTTTTTATTTAAATTAAAAGTATGAATTAATAATAATTAATGAAAATGTACAATAAAATTAAATTAAAAATTACTTATCTAGCAATACATATTAGAATGTAACTATTGTAATTAAAATGAGTTATTTAGACACCAAATACATGGAAAATCAAATTTTGTTTTTAGATTTATTCAACAAAATTATATATTTTTCAGTTATATTTATATATAGAAGATATAGAATATATAGAAACAATATAATAAAATATTATTAAGTTGCAAATAAAATCAATACTTTCAAGAAAAAAGCCATTATCAAATATCCTCCTTGAATTTCTCTGTAATAAGATTATATTTCCACTTGTTCTCCGACAAAGTTGGAAGACATAGCAATAATGTTTCTGTGTTTGACTATTTGCAATCGTATTAAACAAAACTTATAATGAGCTAAGTTTACTGTTAATTCTAATTCGCTGCATGTGTTTTATAGAAAAATGTCAAAGGTGACCTCGTTATATCTGGTGTGCTACGGAATTGTTGTTTATGATTTTTGAAAAATATAGTTGAATTATTTTAGATCATTTTATTCTACACAATTCTTTACTACAATATATTGTTCAATATTTAACGGTTTAGACAGTGTGTATTGCAAAAGAGCACCTTGGTGGCAAATTTTTTTCCGACTTGATACGTCACTGCTTATTCCTTATGTTACCTATCGTAACAAAGTATATACTAAAACCTGGGCTAACAATAAGAACATATCTATGAATTTAAAAAAACACGTAAATCGGATAAGTGGTTCTCGAGTGTTAAGCGTACTAACTGACTGACAGAATAATAATAATAATAATAGAGATAATAAATAAAAATGTATTTACGAATTACTATCTTTTTCTCAAAAATTAAGACGAGACATATTCAGAAGCTTGAATTTAGATTATATGTTAATCTAACAATATTACAATATTTATTGTTGTTAGAAAGTGTTCAATTCAAACCATGGCTATTTTAAAAGCATGATAATTCGCAGCTATACCTGCTCCAAAAATACCACAAGATTCTTGACCCACTTTAACAGGTTATATATAAAACTTTAGAAAACGAAATGGTTAATAGTAAAAAAAAGAATGTTTCCTTCGACAAATGTTTTAAAGAAAAATGACCATACTGTTTCGTATAATAAATAACCCAACATTTTTTTATTATGCTTAAAATAAATTCAAAATTGTAGAATTTTCTTCCATTTCTATAAAAAGAAAATTTATTATACTCATATATTTCTATTTATTGAAAATAATAGATGGGTTTATTTATACAAATATACTCCGGTCGAAATTCATCAATCTATCAGAGATATATCTAGTAAACAATTTTAAATAGCAAATAAAAAAATACGCTAAAATTTTGATAGAAGAATACCAAGAAAATATGTATTGTAAGCAGAAACCAAAATAAAAATAAAATATTTACAGAGTAAAGATTGGTAAATAAATAGCGTCTAGAAAATCGAAAGTGAAATGCATGTTATGTATACAATACAAATACTTCTTCGACATTCATAACAAACATTAAAAATGCTTTGAAACAATGTTCAAATAATTGCATGTTAATCGTATAAACACTTCACAGAATATCAATATTTAATATAAACATCTAATATTATCCATTATACACAATGCTTGTATCTTGTATGTATATTTCTGTCGACTGTTTTTTCAGCGGTGATTAGAAAACAATTAAATTGCTCATTAGACTGTCTATATTTAGAAACATTGAGTAATTTAGTCTCACAAATCTCATCGACCTTGCATATATAACATAAATAACCTTCGAAAATAAATAGTTGATATGTGTTTATTAGTTTATGTGTATAAATATTATGTATAAAATCTATTTTTATCATTGAAATTATTTTTGTTATTAGATTTTTCTTGTTTTGATTTTAGTAAGTTAATATATTCATATGATTATTGATTTTCTTGTGTGCATTTATTTATGTATAATGTTAAATTTATCAAAACGTTATTAAATATAGACAAAGAAATGTTTTCTTTTTTCTGTTTTTTTACATTTATTGTGTATAGATAAAGAATTGTGATATTTGAAATGAAAAAGAACAAAGACATTCAACACGTGCAACTTCCTAGCAGTATCTTCTAATTCTTAGGCTCGTCACGCACTTGCGATTATTTAGTCGCAAAAATAGAACTCGAACATTTATAATCACTTCATTATGATTTCAGCACTTTTTAATGATAATAATTATAATAAAAACTTATTATAATACTTGCAAATCGATGTGAAAACAATATTTTCTATTAATTGAGATGTTATTACCAATAATAATACATAATACATAGTATATTATGTAAGCGTGAAATTTCGCCTGAAGTCCAAAACAAAGGAACAAATTTACGTAGACAGAAATGTTATACATACTATCCATGTACCACATACTATTTTCTATTATATTATCTTCTACACAAAGTTCAAGTTTATGCTGTATTTTGTGGGAAAAATAGCATGTGGTTAGTCAATCAAAAAACAAATGAATCTCTCGCCATTACAAATGCATTTTATATTTGGTCGAGTTTGAAACAAAATTCTGAATGAAAAAAATCCAATACAATAATTTTCTTTTAAAATTTAACTACAAAAAACATAAAGGGAAAAACTAGGGAACCGTTTACTATAAAAACCTAGGGACCAGTTAAATCCGACGCTGGTCATATGGTATAAGTTAATAACGCGCATTTTTACATGCATCTAATTGAAAATCATTTTTACTAATCAAATAAGTATTGTCAGACACAGAATTCCATCGCATCCATTTGGCGAAACAAAAGCATTGATAGACATTTCAGTGCAAAGTTTTGAAGTCAGCTGCTGTATTTCCCACTATGTAGGAGAGAGAAGGTTATCTTTAAATAGCCTCTGATTATCTCCACATATTCGTGTCCATCTTGACTCAATTAGATGTCTTACAGTGACTCCTTGACCTTATCAATGTATACAGAATATTTGTATTTTTTCAAAATATTTTTTTAATTAATTGTTTTATTTTATATAAATGGTTCATTTCTTTTTCGATGACGAGAGCTTTAAATAAATCTGTATATTAATCTTCTTTCTTTTGTGAATATTGTCTATTAGGACTTGTTTTATAGATTGTTGTTAGTGGTGGTTATTGGAAGACAATTGTTGGCAGACCTTTCTAACAATATACAAGACAACAATAATAGCATCATATGTAGATACTACATACACTTTCTTTTAAATATATATATTTTTTTGATTAGAGTAGTTATTATTGAAAATAAAGAAAAATCATTAAATATTATAATATTTTAAATGCACCGCAGAAAAATTGAAATAAGGTTATTGAAAAATCTTATTTAATTAGTTATTTATATTATTATATCAAAAATTATCAAAAAAAATATGATATGGTATATAAGTCTATTTTTTAAGGGAAATTATCTGCAATCCTCTATTTCTTATAAAATATTTTTATGACCAATTGGCCCATTTCTTATTGTATGAGTACTTATACGTATCAAAGAAAAGTAATAAAACATATTTTATGAAGCGTTAAAATTAAATCTAATTTGAATTTTATTTTCAATTACATTTTTTATATTACGTTAAACTTGCTGTTTTTGAACACATAAATTATAAAATGCATGATGTATTTTTATGAATAAAAAATTCTTGAACGAACCAGTAGTACTAAATATTAAAATCATAATTGTTTTTTTTTTTATACAGCAATCCCTTATAATATTACGATATGGATATAGAGAAGATAATTCCTACAAATTATGTTTTGTATTTCAATTATCAAAGCCTTTGGGCGTTACAACACATATGTACGATAAAAACTTTTTTTTTATTTCTCTATATAAATTATTCGTTATGAAACTCGAAATGATCAGGAAGCTTATTTTTGCAGAAATGGTATTTTTTATATCTTAATGGAAAATGATGGTAGTAGCATGAATTAATGTAGTTTATAGATAAAACTTTTTTCAATGAAATTTCAGCTCAATTAAGGGTTCTTTTTCTTGGAAATTGGATTAAATTTCATGAATATTAAAATAGTGGAATAAATAATCTGATAACGCTGCTATACGTTTCAATAGTTTCGTTAGTTATCAGTTATTTATTAAGAAAGAAATAAAAAATGGTTTTGGAACGGACTGTACCTACTCTGTACATCAAACTTCCTTAATTAATTTATTCCATTAGCTCGAAAGAGAATGATACCACGATGTATTGCCATATTTTATCAAAAAGGATTAGATATTTATTTATAATCATAATCAGTATTTTAAAAATAAGAGTATGTCTTAAACCCACTACGTTGACGAAGTATGAATGAAAAATGATAATATCTGTATTGAGAAGTATAAATGATATAATGAACATTTAATACTTCGTGTCAAAGCAAAAGATACAACATTCGAGTAAGTCGCAACATTGTATATCAAAAAGCACGCAACATTTTATAAAACAAAATTACCATTTCAATATAATTTAGGTTGAATGATACGAAATCATTTTTTTCTAATTGTTCTATTTTATTCAGTGTTAACTTCAAGAGGAAAAAAGAAAATTCCATGATGGAGGGGGGAATTATGATAAATATTATAATAATGCCAGTTAGGTGAAGATTTGGGTGGTCTAATTGTTAGTAATAACCACCTCAAAAAATAATAATAATAATCTGTGTATATGAAATTTTATGAGTTTGTAATTTTCCAATGTACCTACATTTTTTTAAAAGTTGTATCAAACTAAACTAAACTGCATATAATATAAGGTACTGACATCAGTCTTATTCTAGTGTTGAAAATTTTTAAATTGTTGATATTTGATTACTGCCGTTACACTGGATATTAATCTATATACATTTAACTGTGTAACAGCGTGATTTAATTGATCATTTTGTTTAAAATCGCGGTTCAGCAAACTATCAAGAAAAGTGTATTTTCATATGTAAATGCTTTGCATTGTTTTAAATTTTACGACTCTTTATTTTATAACGAATATGTAGCAGTACTTATCATTTTTTTTCATTAACAAGTGTTCATCGCTGAGTATTAATTACTAGTTTTACGTTGTTCATTACTGGAGAAAAAACATAGACAAAATTAAAAGCTATAATTTAAAAAACAAACTATATTTGTGGATTTTGATAATTAAATTGATTTAATACAAAGTTTGTTATTTTATTAGTAACATGAGTTAATGAGAATTACAAAAAAGTAGCCCATCAATTCCAAAAAACAATATACTTTGCTCTTAACGCGTTCAAGACTGGTGCCAGTATCTTATGCTTACATTAGTTTTATTTATAACACAATTTATATCAGGTGTACAGTCACCGCTCGTTTCAATTTAAATATCATATTAGACGAAAACTGTTTCAGTACAATGATGAGGTGTTAATATTCAAACAACACATATAATCTTATACAAGGTGGCTGCTCCTGACGTCATTCGTTTTCGGAAATAATGCAAACGTGTTGCGAAATCTTATTTATTTATGACGTGTACGTTGGGTCAACTAAAAACAGTAACGACCGTCCTAAGTAAAGTTAATACAAACTATGTTTTACATGAATATATGTTTTCTAAAACATGGGCAAAATTTTACATATATAATTTTATAGTTCTGTTCATCGACCGTGACTGAGAGTGGGTAATTATTTTCATGTTTAGGTATCATCTATATTCATAAATAATTAAAATTAAAATGACTCAGTTTTATGTAGGTACTTGTCTACTGTTAAAATTAAAGATTTGGAATTTACAAGGAAAGGTCCTCAGGAGACACACTGAGATTTTAAGTAGATAATAAAACAGTCAAGTGTGTGTTGGGCACGCACATGATAGGGTCATTCCCACTACGATTTGTAAAAAAGACTTATTTCAAAATATTTTATAAACTATTTTTGCTAACGTGTTCGTTTCAATTTTCGTTGTAAGTACTAATTAAAAGCTACATACAGAAGTTTTTTCAGATGTTTTTGCATCGATAGTTTAGAAATTGGGGGGGGGGGGGGGGGCACTCTGACAACTATATTCAAAAGCAAATATATCGTGACAGAAGGGTTAAAATTAGGGGTGTACCGGAATTCCAAAACTACAACAATCACTCGAGTGCAATATTAAAAAGTCAAGTAAGTTTTGGAAAAAAGAATGGTTGATGTTTAAAATTTTTATATTTATTAAAATTCTTGGCTTATTTTGTTAATGTATAACAGCAATGCTGGCTTTAGGGAGGGAGGCTGGGTGACTGCTCGGGGTGCCAGTCCAGAAGAGGCGGCGGACGGCCACATGGATGGAAAAAAAACTAGAAATAACTCAAAGGGCCCACTGGCTTGACTGGCCCCATACATCCCTGGTCTAATTCATAGGTGTCCAACCTTTTGAACCTTGTGGGCCGCATAGCAGAAATTTTATTTAATTTAATTTACTAAGGGCCGCAGGCCAGAATATAAAACTGAGGACCTTTTTTTTTGGTCGCGTCAATTTCAATTCCTAATTTTAGTGAATAAATAGAGAGTTAAATTAGGAAAAATAAAAACTGAAGACCTTTTTTTTATATGCTCTCCAGTCGTAAGTTTAGATGGTAAAATCTATCCTTAAAAAACAGGGTAAAATATTAATTATGTAAATAACTATTAATCAAAAATCATTATTAATACTTAAGTTATTAATTGTACATTTTATTTTGTTTCAGGTGTGTGAAGAACAATGGTAAATCATTTTGGCAAACTCTTTGTTGGATCTGACGGAAGTGACTTTCTACCCTGAACGGGAGAGGCTATTTTCTGATCAAGCACATGCTGCAGAGGTAATCTCCTTTATTTGATTTCTTTGTTGGTGAATTCAGTTCATCATAAAGTTATACATTTGTATCCTTAATATTTTCAAATGAAAGAATATGATAATTCAACTTTATTAAAACATTCGAATAGAATTAAATAGTTCAGAACACATATACACTTATCAAAAACATATATATGACGGATTCCACGGTCGATCAGACAGAGCGCTCGCGCTGGCCTTTTTTAATGTATCGCTACTTTTCTATCTCGCTGTGTCCAGCGCCCACGGGGCTACAAAAAAAATCTGCATACGCAATTGGATAGATTTTTGTCTGATCTTTCTAATGGTGTCCTCATTTTTCCCGGAAAATGCATTTTTCACCGAGAAAATCGACTTCAAAGTTAAAGCGATTTATCGGAAAATATGTATCTTTTGAACTTGGCTTAAGTTATATCAATCGATAGATAATCTAATGATGAACATCTGTATGAAATTTCAGGATGGAGACTTTAACGGTTCAAAAGTTATTAACGAATATACATCGAAAAACGTGGTTTTGCGGCCGCGCGTGCTGCTACAAACAGCGCTACAACGCACGTAATGTTTAGATTTAAAAGTATTTTGCATTTTTGCATTCGTGCAGAGGCGTATTTACCATGGGGCCATGGGGGCCATGACCTAGGGCGGCAGGTCGAGAGGGGCGGTAGATTTTTTTAGTTTAATATAGCACATTTAAAAAATTGCCGCTTTGGGCAAAAAAATTGTCGCCCTGGTCAAAAAAAAATTGCCGCCCTGGTAAAAAAAATTGCCGCCCCTATACTATGGGAAAATATAATATATTTTTAACAGTCAAAATTCCTATATGAACTGAAAAGTGATAATTTTTTTTGCAAATAATGGAAAATATAATCATATATTAAACATACTAGTATGTTTAATATATGATATAATGTACATAAAAAACTGATGGCCTATTTTTTAGTCACGCTACTCATTTTTTGTTTCCCTATTATTTTTTTTAAATGTGCTATATTAAACTAAAAAAATCTACCGCCCCTCTCGACCTGCCGCCCTAGGCCATGGCCCCCATGGCCCCATGGTAAATACGCCTCTGCACGAATGCAAAAATGCAAAATACTTTTAAATCTAAACATTACGTGCGTTGTAGCGCTGTTTGTATCAGCACGCGCGGCCGCAAAACCACGTTTTTCGATGTTCATTCGTTAATAACTTTTGAACCGTTAAAGTCTCCATCCTGAAATTTCATACAGATGTTCATCATTAGATTATCTATCGATTGATATAACTTAAGCCAGGTTCAAAAGATACATATTTTCCGATAAATCGCTTTAACTTTGAAGTCGATTTTCTCGGTGAAAAATGCATTTTCCGGGAAAAATGAGGACACCATTAGAAAGAGCAGACAAAAATCTATCCAATTGCGTATGCAGATTTTTTTTGTAGCCCCGTGGGCGCTGGACACAGCGAGATAGAAAAGTAGCGATACATTAAAAAAGGCCAGCGCGAGCGCTCTGTCTGATCGACCGTGGAATCCGTCATATATATATATTCAAACAGGATAATTAAAAATATTTTTCAATTTTTGGAAAACTAAAAAAATATTGACCAAAACAAAGTCGTCACTAAACCATACTAATTATATAAAAAGTAACTAATCGAGAGAACATACGTGTGCATTACCTCATCCTAAAATTCCCTTTTATATAAATTTCCTTCTTTTTTTCTTCGTTGCTGAAATGTTTACGCCCCCTTAAAATCTGCTTCTCTAGACTATAGCCTTCTCAGCCTATAAAGAAATCCGAATGTATTTTGACACTTGTTTCGTCCCCATCATTTTAATCGTGTAACCTAAAATTATAAAAGAATAGTCCGTGAATTTTGTTCATGAAACTAGAAAAAATATATTGCATATGTGTACCAAACTTTATTAAGTTTCATGATAATATTTGTTTACAATATAGTTTTGTATTTGTTTAAAGTTATATGAATTTACAATACTTCCTGTTGATTGTCCAGATTCTATCAACATTGTTTCTATGAATCATTTGAATTAAAAAGCCGTTTAACTTTGCATAAAATATTTAGCTATACCTGATTCAATAATCATACAGTGTTTCATAATGCTGAGGAACGTAACATAAAAAATATAGTTAATTTAAATAAGTCCATATATTAAATGTGAGTTATGGTTAGAGGTAACAGTGAAAGTCATACCAAAGTGGTTTTTGAAATATTCAATCTATTTCAAAAATGTTTTAATGATAAAAAAGATATATGCGTGTAAACACATCGAATATCTATTAGATTTAAAGAGTAAAATAAAAATCCAACTTGATATAAGTAAAATTATTTTTCTTATTTAAAACTTTCAGGTAATTGATCTATATTATTATGTAACGCAATGTCTGTCCATCCGTCCGTTAGTGTGCTTATCACTCGAGAACCACTTCTCCGATTTACGTATTTTTTTAAATAATAAATAATATGTTCTTTGTACAGGTTTTAGTATATATATTTTTTATATATGTATACTTTATTGGTATAAAATTAAACTAGGATCCGCGGTCCCCCGGGGGTCCGCGGAACTTTTGCCGGTGGTCCGTAAAACATGTTTGGCATAAATTAAAGTAGGTACTTTTACATTTCTATTTACCAATGATTAATTACTATCTAACAACCTTCTTTGTTTTTCTGTCAGAAATGTAGAGAAAAAAGTCATTGCAGTTATAAAATAAAAAATGTAGAGAGAAAAAAGTCATTGCAGTTGTAAAAAACAAAAAATGTAGAGAGAAAAAAGTCATTGCAGTTGTAAAAAACAAAAAAATGTAAGAAATGTAATGCAAAAAACAAAGGTTATTGCAATTGAAAATCAAAAATTGTAAGTATAGAGCAAAAAAATAAGGTTGTAAAATGTTCTTAAATATAAGGGTGGACCAATTTAGCGAGTGATTTAATATACCATACTTTCCTCTATATAAATTAACTAATCATCATCATATAATTATTTTTAGTATGAATGAGACATCATTTCATTTTATTTAAAATATTTTTTTACGTATTATTAATTAACTAACAAATACTTACCGGAAAAGATTAAATAGTTACAGTAAGGTAGTAAACTCTCGTCTCGATTTAAGATCGCGACGAGACAGATAAGTCTCATCTCGGCATGTAGCGATGTAGCCGTATAGTCGCACGGACATTTACCAAATTCAAAACAGATACAATTGAGTGAAGCCACGGGGAAATTCAAGTAGATAGTTAACCACCAATGCGTTCTGTTTAAATGTTGATAGTTGTGTTCAAGTTGTAATTAACTAATCTAATGTCCGGTATTATAAAGGAGCTAACAAATTTGCTAGCTAGCAAGCACTTTCAAATGAGATATCAAACTTATATGACAGTTATTTTGGAGTTTGTTGAAGACTTTGACAAGTTTCGCGCACGCGTTGTAGGTAAATACCAACGGTATTAAAACAGTAGTGATATTATGAAAATTATGTTGTACGGTGAAAGATGCCAACTGTGTTACAATTAGTTGAAGTGTCACTGCTCTAAATTCCATAGCTAATCCATAGATACTAGTACAGAATTAATACCCCATTTGAAAGTGCTTGCTAGCTAGCAAATTTTGCTAGCTCTTTTATAATACCGGACATAAGTGTCTGTTACTCATGTTCGTCGTCAAACTGGAGAGCACGTTAATTTCCATATATAAGCATAATGAGAATCTCGTAAGTGCAGTCATTGTCGTTTTCCTCGTCAAACTTGCAACGCTGCGCGCATAACGACTTGATCACAAGCCACCTAAATAATCAACTCTTACTAAAGTGGTAGGGGAAAGTTGGTGCAACGGTGCACATCTAATTAAGCAAGATTCATTTTCGTGATGAATCTATGGTAATATACATAAATGTACAGTAATTATGTAAGAAAGAGCTTTATTTATTCTACGTTCGTTATGCGCAAACATATCTGGTGCAAAAAATATAATGAAGATATATTTATAATAATACAAAAATGTATTTGCACGGCATTTCTCACTCCATAAAATAAGGATTACATTAATTTGCATTTAATTTAAATGGATGGTAGGACCATTATTTTCAAACTTGAAAGCTGGTTTGCGTTAAGAGGGAAAGCCACTGTGGCGGGTCAAAAAATTGTCAATATTTGACATTTTTTTCACAGGTATAACTAATTATTTTAGGATTGGGACATTTTATTAAGTATACATTCATATTATTCAATACTAATTTTTTATTGAACAATATAAAAAAAATTACAAAGTTATGAACCTCGATTTGACGACCAAAAAAATATTTTTCTCCATGGTTCCATCGAAATTTCGGGATCGGTTATCGGAAATAAATAAATAAATATTTTATCACTATCTGTATGAATGTAGCTATGGTTGTAGTCGGGTTGTACGAAGCCGTTTTTTTTCTTTTCATAAAATGGCGACAATTATTTTTATAATTATTTTTTAACACCTTTTTTTAATTCAAGCTATCTTAAAAAGTAAATATCAAAATTTCAAAAATCGGCTAACAACTGCGGTAACGAAAATTTAGAATAAAAAAAATCTTATCGGTTCATTAGTCTTTGAGGAATCGTTCGAACCAGGGTGAAATAGGTCGTTTCGAGAAAAACGCGTTTAAAGTTTGCTGACGGTCATAACCGGCCACGCTATCTGCTCTCACTAAATTAACTTTATCTAACTCAGGCAATTTTCGGAATTTTTAATTTTTCTACATATTTTTGAATATGTATACTTTAAAAAAATGTATAAAAAATCGATTTATTTTTTCCGTCACATTGGCTATCCCCCTTTAAGCAATCTGGAAAAATTACTTCAAATTAATAACTTATTTTACATAAAACAAAGCATCTATTTTAATTACTTTTCCATACATTCCATTATATTTTCATTAATATTTCTTTCAAAGACATATTTGTCAATATGCAACAAAAAATAAATAAATAAACTATTGCTATTAAATATTCTTTCAAGTACCTATATTTCACATTTCAGATATTTTCTTTCACACACATATTTTTTTGCAAAATAGAGTTTGACATATTAATTATACTTCCTACTGACACATAAACAATATAAAACTGCACTTATTGATTTAAATTTTCAATTAAAATAAATAATTTTTTTTTTCAAATTTATTTTTTTATTTTTTAATACAATACCTTCTCTTGAAATTAATTTATTTCGTATTTGCTACGTATTCACTCCAATCTCTCGACTGTGCATCCCGACACAGTCACACCCTTTTTTATTAACATATTTTTGATAAACTTTATATTAATATAGACAACGAGAAGTATCAAAATGGTACTATAAAAACGTTCATAACAGGGTATAAACAAGGTAACCATATTCACACTTTTATGTTTTTATTCATAAATATAGGTAGTCACAACAGTTACTACAAATAAAAATGACAATAAAGTATAAAAGCTGTCTAAAAAGTTCAAGAGGAGCTAGAAGACAAAAATAAAATATATAAAAAAAACAGTTACTACATGCGATATGTGATAATAATTTTATTCCAATATAGTTAATTGACATAAAAAGACTACAACACAAAAAAAACATTTTCCAAGTAAATTCACAGTGCTTCCTCGTGCTAAATTCGCCAAAGGTAGTTAATTATTGAACAATTTAAATAAAAACTGATAATGTTGAGATAAATTGCCTGGAATTGGTTAACCATTTAATTTTTATACAATTTTACTAAAAAATATTAGTTCGAAATTTTTCTCAAGACACACCTGATTATTTTTTCGTATATATTAATTTTTTGACAACTGTCAAAATGATATTTAAAACGTCAAAATGACAATTAATATATCCAAGCAAAAATCAATTTAGAAAAATAAAACACAAATTTTTAAAATAAATTAAGATAAATCTTTGTAATGGAATATTTTACAACAATCGTTGTAAACCCATATTATAGGAAATTGAATGCTCTACAAAAAATATTCTATAAAATATTCACGTAGCATATGTCGTTCTTGAAATATCTTCAAAAAATTAATATTTTGGGGTATCACCCCTCCCCCTTACACACGAATTTAATGATTTTGAAATGAGACTGTCCTCAATCCAGACCCAACCATCGATCAAGTTTCAATAATATCGGTTCAGTGGTTCATGAGTTATGTGTGTGACAAGGATTCAGGGGACAGACGGACGGACGGACACGGAACGAAAAGTGTTTGCCTTGACGTGAAACGGATAAATCAATTTAAAATTTTGAAATCGGAGAACATTTTTTTTGCCTCAATCTGAAACGATCACATAGCTTCTTGTATCTTCGATATTGCGTGGAAGCAATAAGAAAACAAATTATTCACTTTTCTAAATAAATAAATACTATTGTATGTCAGCAAATATTATTAGACGACAAACATATTAAATAATATTGTCATTAGGATTCGGACAGTATCACACAGTGTATTTATGTATGTATATATAATGCATATACTAGTAGTTAACTGAGGCTCCAGTAGTAGTAAGACAGTGACAAATGGTGTGGGAGTAATCCGTGTCGTCTGGATGTGTAGACCGAATGTGTTTTTCTGAACGATTTACTTCCATGTTATTCATCATTGTCTGACAAACTTGAAGTTTGGTCGAACTTTACCGAATGTCTTAAAAACTATACAGATTAATAAAAATATAATAATATAAATGGTGGCGTACTGGGATGATTTATAATTATTTTTAATAATCGATTAATGAAAATTAATATAAAACTCGAAAAAGTTTCATTATTCAGTAAATCAAATCTAGAAACGCGCTTCAAAGTGGAACTATTTTTCTTTGAAACAGTTTTTAACTAAAATCAATCAAAAAAATCTTCATAAATGTTATGTCATGACATGTACCTCAAAATAAGAAAAGTTCCAATCTGAAGATGTCCAATACAATATGTAACGAAACACTGGTAAAAAAATACGACCATTTACTTCTTGATTTTGCATTAATAAATACGTTTATATCTATAACTTATTTATATATTTGTATAATAAATTGTCATATTCAATTTTTAATAACTAAGATCAATTTAATAGTACATAAAGTTTGGTATTGTGTTTGATCTGAAATTAAATTCAAATTTGGTTTAACGGTCACATTAATTATGGTGAAACATATTTTATGCAAGTATTGATATTTCATAAATTTGTTTCCACACAGTTAATTTTATAAATGAATAATATACCGGAACCCGCACAAATGAATAGGAAATAACAAAAGATAAGACTAGAAGGTAAGTTTATTTATAGAAATATATTCAGTACATGTAATAAATCATGTTCAACAATTTTTATATCCAATGCAATAATTTTACAGTTTTTGCGTTTTACGATAAAATTATACTGTTTATTTTAAATTAAATTGATTGAAACTTTAATGTTCTGTTTTAATGAATCCTTTGAACTGTTATTTAAAAAAAATAGTTTGTAAAACACAAAAAAACAACCTCCATGCAGTGCCAATATTTTACAAATAACTTACAAAAAGAATATGAAATGTCCTTTCCAGAACAGTTTGCAAATTTTCTTTGATAGTAAAAAACAAAAAAAAAACATCTTTCAAGTAAATGCACAGTGCTTCCTTGTGCTAAATTCACCAAAGGTAAATAATTATTGAACAATTTTATTAAAAACCGATAAAGTGTTCATATAAATTACCTGGAATTGGTTAATTTTTTAATTTTTATACAATTTTACTAAAAAATTATTATTTATTTATTAAAGCAAATTAAGATAAATCTTTCTAAGGGAATATTTTACAACAAACCTTGTAGACCTATGTATATTATAGGAAATTGAATGCTCTACAAAAAATACCCATTCTATAAAAATTTCACGTAACATGTGTCATTCTTGAGATATCTTGGAAAAATAAATATTTTGGGATGTCACCCCTTTCCCTTAAACACGATTTTGAAATGAGACCGTCCTCAAGCCAGACTCAACCATCCAACCAAGTTTCATTAATATCAGTTCAGTGGTTCATGAGTTTTGCATGTGAAATCGGAGGAATATTTTTTTTCTCATTCTAAAACGATCACAAAGCTTCTCTTATCTTCTATATTGCGAGGAAGCAATTTATATGCGTGGAAGTTAAAAAATATATTCCATTGAAAAAGATAACATGAAAGAGAATGAATATCTAATATTTGTCGTGTATTTCAGTCTTCTACAATTAAAAACATCTATTATACTATATTTAATATACTCTTACATTTATCAATACCGAAACATCATTTTTTAAACTGAAAGAATACTTTATACATTAAAAAACACTGAAAAATGTTTTTTTATAATTAGTTTAGTATTATTAAATAAAGTTTACTTTACATTTCTTTTTCTTTTAATTACATTTATCATTTATTGTAATTTTATTTATTAAAGAGGTTTCGGTTGTGAAGATATTCTTGTTTAATTTTATTCTTTTATGTTCTGAATTTTATATTCATTCTGAAAGCTTTATTGTTAAAGATTAAAAATAAATGACAATTCAATGTTATCTCATTTGCCTTCAGTGGCAATGTCCGTTGTAGTTTATGTTATCAAATTAATGATATTAAATAAACAACATAGAATGTATGTATTACTATATATAAAAACAAACTTGTTTGTTTAAACGTCAAAAAATTTATTAAAGAAAAGGTAACCGCAAGCTTTCGATTCACAGAATCATCGTCAGGCTAAAATATAATAAATAACAATTAAATACAATTAATATAATGCAAAATATTGATATTTTAAAATAAAAATTCAGAAATATACCTATTAATAAAGATTTAAATTTGAGAACGATGTTGTTATCTCAATAATATTCATGTGACTACGGAAATGTTTTAATGACAGAAATAATTAATTATTTAAAATTGTGTTGTAAATAGTAGATAATGTGGATATGTCAGTTTTCTTGTTAATTGTATTATTGTTTCTTTTTATGTGTAACATTTCGGAAATGTAACGTTTAGCTTTATGTTTTTCATTATCTAAAATTTTAGTTTGTTTATAATCAAAAATATGCCCTGTACTATTTGTATATACTGCTAATGCTGTGGATGTTGGTTTTAATCTTGTATCTGATTTATGTTGTGTTATTCTATTGATAAGTTTTTGTGATGTATTACCTACGTAAATAGTGTTGCAACCCCCACACGGTATACTGTATACCAAATTTGATTTCTTAAAAATGTCTGTTTTTGGTTTAAGTTTTGTGTAGTTGTTTATGTTTTTATTGTAAGTTTTAAATACAGTTTTTATGTTGTACTTATTTAAAGTGTTTTTAATTAAATTAGATGTTTTATTTATGTAAGGGATTGTAATGTATTGTGTTGGTGTTGTATTAGAATCGTTATTATTAATTTTAACTGTGTTGTATAATAAGTGAACTCTTTTTGTTATACATTGTTTGATTAAATTAATTGGATAGTTATTGTTAAAAAATGCTGTTTTTATTTTGTTTAAATTTTCTTCTCTGAATTGTGAATGTGATAGTTTGAGTGCTCTGTCTATGGTATTGTTTAAAATATTAATTTTGATGTGTTGTGGATGATTGGAAAAATAATTAATATATCTCCAACTATGTGTGTCTTTTTGGTACCAGTTAGTAATTATTTGTCCATTGTCGTTAGTAAGTTGTACATCTAAAAATGCAATTTTATTCTGTTGTTGTATTTCTAATGTGTGTTGAATTTTACTATGATAATTGTTAAAAGTGTTAAGAATTTCGTGAATATTATTAGGGTGTGCCTCTGTAATAATGTCGTCTACATATCTATAATAAAATGTTGGTTTTTGTGTTAATTGATCTAAACAATTATTTTCAAGATCTTCCATAACTAAGTTAGCTATTACACTGGAAATAGGTGATCCCATAGCACAACCGTCTATTTGTTTATAATAATTATTGTCAAATTCAAAGTATGTGTTAGTTAGACAAAATTTCACTGCTTTGTTAAATTCTTCTTTTGTAAGTTTAGTGTAATGTGAAATGTCCTGCCATTTATTATTGACAATATCTAGGGCCAAATGTATTGGTATGTTGGTATACAATGATGTTACATCTAATGAAAATAATTGTAATCAATTAATTTTTTTTTTTCGTTCCTTAGTAACTATTTGAGTTACTAAGAGATTTGTTATTTTTTCAAACATTTCCGTAGTCACATGAATATTATTGAGATAACAACATCGTTCTCAAATTTAAATCTTTATTAATAGGTATATTTCTGAATTTTTATTTTAAAATATCAATATTTTGCATTATATTAATTGTATTTAATTGTTATTTATTATATTTTAGCCTGACGATGATTCTGTGAATCGAAAGCTTGCGGTTACCTTTTCTTTAATAAATTTTTTGACGTTTAAACAAACAAGTTTGTTTTTATTTATATTTAACGTCACTACTATTATATTATTACTATATATACATATATATACAAAATTAAATTACTTTTTTGAATCGTATGTAGGGGGGGGGGGATGTCGTCAGGGTTGACCCTTCGTCTAGGTCGGTCCACAGCGATTTTTTTAGTTCTGATTACTAACATAATATCACCAATTTTTTATAGCGATAAAACTTCTCTCAGTGACAGTGAATTTTTCGTGACATTACAAATTTGGACCGTGAAACCAAAATATGTGTTGTGCACTTAGTGGCTTACAAGGTACAAAAAAAGTTTTTTAGCACCTGTGAATACTTTATCAGAAAGTGAAGTGAAAATAAGCATTGTGGATGTGTTGTGTGGTTCATGTTTGATAAAAAACCAAGTGGAAAATTCAATATCATAACGTGTTCAGTTGTGGTGTGACGCGATGTGGCAATGGCACTTATCGTCAAGATTGGACCATTTGTATAGTCAGGGTTGGCCCACAGTGATCGTGTGTCTGACATTTTTGTGGATTTGGACTTTGTGTAAGCATTCTTAAGTAGTGAAAATAATCGAGCTGTTACGGAGGTCGAAGTTAACGACGAGGAATTACAGAGCCTTATAGCGGTTTCGAATGTCCTCGAAGTTGGCGCGTATATGAAGAAGTCGTGACGTCCACTAATGCGCGAAAATCAACAAAAAAGAGACTCTTCGAAAACGCCTAGCACCAACCCCAATAAAGTCCGCCACTAAAACACCAGCTAAACGAGGTCACCTGCCCAAAAAAAAGCAGAAAAAGCTCTCTTCTGAAGAAGATGAAAACTTTTGCCTCATCGGTTAAACCGCAACAACAACAAACAAGAGAAAAGTGTATTTGAAGTGCGCCTATATAACGACAAGCCATTTCATTTGCCGGAATAATGTACAATTCAATACATTTTTCTGGTACATTTTCTTTTGCTAAATCGAAGAAAAAAATTAAGAATTGCAATTAAATCGTCGATGGACCAACCCAGACAGCAAGAGGTCGACCTTGACAACATTTCGTTTTTTTTTTTAAATGCCTATAACTTTTTCATTTTTCACCCAATTAATTTGTGATCTTTAGTAAAAGTATTCCTTTTTCCCAGACCTTTCCAACGATGTACTTGGATTGACCAACTTCTTACTTAAACGAGTTATGGACAAAAGTTAAAAAGGGTGGCTAACCCTAACGACATTCCTCTATACAATTAACGTAAATTATTACTACATACCTAAATGATATAATGTATATGCGAGTTTAAGGATTATTTTAGTGTGTAGTTGTAGCATATTTCTGCAGTTCTAATTTTTTAATTAATTTATAAATTCCGTATCCGCAGAAAATCGATTAAACATAAATATTTAACAAATATTTATGTTTATTCGATTTTCTGCAGAGATGGAATTTATAAATTAATTAAAAAACTATAGTCTTCTTTAAAATTGTTCCAACTACTAGAAATAATCATATTTACAGTACAAATAGGAAAGATTGAGAGAAAAGTGATATTTTCAGAAAAACATAAAAATTTCTATTTAAAATACACGTTAAATTTTAAGTGCATTAAGCATACCCTAAATATTAAATATCAATGCTGAGTTTGTGGCTACCTTATTTTTTGGTCACAAAGAACAGATTTAATATTTCAATTTGTACGGACATATATATTATATACAACAATAAATGTTATACCTATATACATTAGGGTGCTTTTTTTGCGACTATTTTTTTTTTTTCACTCCCACCTCAAAATTTTCTTGGAAATACCTCAAAAAAAATTCCCTGAAAATTTTGAGCCCTTAATTTTAATATTAAGTACTCGCTTTCAGCGTTTAAAGATTTCCCATTGAAAATACATGTAAACTTGAACTTTTTTTTTTTTACTTTTTATAGCTCAGAGGCATTTTATCATTTTTGAACGTTTAAAAAACCAAATTACGCAGAATTAAATGTTCTATAAAAGTATTTATTGCAACGAAACTGTAACTTACAAGGGTGAGACAGTACAGGTGATTAAAGTCAATTTTTTCATGAATTTCTTGTTTTTTCATTGTTATTTCATAAATGGCTGAAAATACAGAAAAAGTTTAAATAAAAAAGTTGTAGCAAATTCAATTTTCTTCAAAAAAGATCCTGAGCATCAAATCTCTATTATTGATATTTTTCAAGATAATAAGCTTTTTGTTTTTTATGATTTACGATTTTCATGAACATAAAGAACATCTATTTGAGGTCATTTACCTCTTCTTTTCTTCTTGACTTTGAAAAAGTAGATAATAACTTTTTAAAAAATTGTTTTTAATAATTAGAGTCGCGAATTCATGAAAATCGTAAATCATAAAAAACAAAAAGCTTATTATCTTGAAAAATATCAATAATAGAGATTTGATGCTCAGGATCTTTTTTGAAGAAAATTGAATTTGCTACAACTTTTTTATTTAAACTTTTTCTGTATTTTCAGCCATTTATGAAATAACAATGAAAAAACAAGAAATTCATGAAAAAATTGACTTTAATCACCTGTACTGTCTCACCCTTGTAAGTTACAGTTTCGTTGCAATAAATACTTTTATAGAACATTTAATTCTGCGTAATTTGGTTTTTTAAACGTTCAAAAATGATAAAATGCCTCTGAGCTATAAAAAGTAAAAAAAAAAAAGTTCAAGTTTACATGTATTTTCAATGGGAAATCTTTAAACGCTGAAAGCGAGTACTTAATATTAAAATTAAGGGCTCAAATTTTCAGGGAATTTTTTTTGAGGTATTTCCAAGAAAATTTTGAGGTGGGAGTGAAAAAAAAAAAATAGTCGCAAAAAAAGCACCCTAATATACATACATCATAAAATCAAAAAAACTACACGACAGCAGACAAATATTGGAAAAATTCACTCACGTAAAGTGTGCAGGGATTTTCTTCATTTTTCGGTCAATCGGATTTTCACGTAACAAAATAAAATTTCACGGGATTATCCGCCGGATTCTGTTTGGTTATTTACAAACTGTGTAAGGTGGGATGGTGAGTGGAAAACAACGCTTTTCCCCAACTCTGATCACATATAAATATCGTCTAAATTTGACGTTTCTTATAAACACTAGACTTATCTTAAAGCCCGGTTTCTTTTATGAAAAAGAAAAGAAGAAAATGTTATTACGCGAAAAACCGCTTGTTACTATATGTATGTAAGAAAAAAATGCGATTTCCTTATATTCAGTATCTCATGTTTTATAGTATAAAATGTAGTATGTATATATATATACATATATTATATACATAGTATATATCAACAATAACATTACGAGCTTCTATGAATCGAATATTTTATGTCAATTTATGTGACATTTATACCTTTTACTCTTTTTATGTAATAACTTGTGTTAGAAGTGTTGATATTATAGAAATTTTATAATATAAAATAATTTAAATATTTTATTATATACTGTACATATTTGTAATTGGAAATTATAATCCATTGAAAAGCTTAATTAGGGTCGATCCAGACTATCAAGCCGGTCTCGGTCAGGTCTCGCTCCAATCAAATATAAATAAACAATGAACAATGAAATCATTCACACTATAGGTATCAGTCAGATTTCGGTCCAATCTCGCTCCGATACAGCATAGTACAAATAATATTTTACTGGAGTTTAATCGAACCTGGCACACTATCGATCTGCTTTCGAGCCGGTCTCGATCCAATCAAATATAAATAAACAATGAAATCATTCACACTAAAGGTATCGATTAGGTATCGGACCAATCACGCTCCGGTACAGTATAGTATCGAAGAATATTTTACTGGAGCGTGAATCGAAACAACCCTTAATGCGAATAGGAACTTTAGTTCGTCTTCGATCATTCTAGTACTGATCACCGAGTAAAGCATGATCTAAACTTGTGCGATAATGTGAGTACCATAAGATTTGATTGGGTCGAGACCGGCTCGTTAATGTAAATAGCATAAGATTTGATCGGAGCGAGACCGGATCGAGCCCGGCTCAATAGTCTGGGTCGATCCTTAAGCGACTATTTATATATTTATTTAAATTAATATTTTATTGATTTATTTTGAAAAAACAAATTATTGTGGTAATGCCTCATTTTATGACATTAGGGGTGACATTAAGTCTCCCAAAGATTTATACTAATTTGAAATTTGTGTATGTACCTACCTATTAAAATTTGCAGTCAAGAATATGTTTTGACATAATATATTTATAATTCCATATTTCGAAAATTAAAAAAAAAAAAAAGTAGATTTAAATTTTAATTTACGATACAACAAAACATAATACCACGATTTAAATGGCATTATCAAAAAGTACTACATCCAATAATACCACAACATATCCCACAATCAATAAATACCTGAACATCCAAACATGAATCAACAACAACAGATGTTATTTTTTCTTTAAAACCATTCACCGGCAAATAACGAGTCTCATTATTATATACATGAGTCAATAATACGGCAGCTACGGAATCTCTATTTTAAGATTTACCAGTGGGGGATTGATGACTGCTGAGGATCCCCGAGACCTACCGGGCCCAGATGTGCCTAACCTTGGCAAACAGGTGTTAGTGTTTGGCGGTCAGGTATTCTATCTTACTACTTAATGATGTGTGGTCTCACTGCGGTGACGTCATCCCCAGTGGCGTAACACACCTCGTGGTTAGTTTTCATTGTATGTTCTTCAACCGCGCTTTTGTAATAAGATCATTGTTGTGAAATTTAGTGTATGTTACAATAAGTTTTATTCACTTTTCTTATACATACACGAAAACTGTATAATGATATCTCCACCTCTATATATATTTCTACAAGTTACAGATAAACACGAAAAATACTGAACCGATTCTAATGCGGTTTTTACCAATAGATCATTTTTTAGTGCATGTTCTTAGCTATTATTATTTTATGAAAACGTTTATCAAGTCGTGTTTTTTTACATGATGTACCACAGCATAGAATAAAGAATTCTATAATTTCGGTTTGAATATTTTATTAGTTTTGGTCACTATGATCACGTCTCTTTCAAATATTTTGTCGAACAATTGGATGATTTCTAAAACAAATACACAAAAAAAAATCTTCTAAAAGAATCCTTATGCTTCCCATAGAGTACCAACCTTAACTAGAATACTGTACATTTCATGTACTCTTGTTCAAGTTTCTACCTTCGAAATGACGCTACTTTTGTTATTTTTTTAATGATGGAAAAAGGTGAATTTCATGTTTTGATTAAACATTTTTTTATGGAAAAACTACCGTTCATACAAAGGAATGGCTTGATAATTGTTACGGCACATCTGCCCCAGCTAATTCAACCGTAAAATATTGTTTTGCTGAGTTTCGTCGAACCGTACGAGCACAAATGATACACCACGTTCAGGAAAGCCAAATGGGGTAGTTACTCCAAATATTAATGAAAATTTATTATTTTATTTTTTGAAAAGTTATTGTAAATTGTAACATATATTTTACTGCTTAAAAGTATCTTTATAAATACAGCGTACATGAGTGGACAAACAGAATAATTACCTCCCTCTGGGTAGAGTAAATTGATAATATATTGGTAAGAAAAAAAAGACAATAATTGAAAAATTAAATAAAATGTTATTGTTGTAATTATTTTAATTTCGACAAGCTTTTCCCCCCTCCCCAAAGAAAATTTTCTGCGGATGCTCCTGACGGTATTAATTCTTTCTTTTTATATAATATCTTTCTAGTAACTAGTATATATCATATATTTTTTTGTATAACAATTTTTGTCAATAAACGTAAACTTTTTTTCAACACAAAATGTGCTTTAACTCGGAAACATTGCGTTGTTATGCCGTGTTCAGAACAAAAAGACAAAACACAAATACAATGTTTTTAAAACATTTCATATTTAAAAATGTACAGGGGTACCTACTTGTTGCAATTTATCAAAAAAAAGAACATCGTACTTTATTACAATACGTACAATAAGTCTGTATTTATGTGAAGTATAATAACACGAGCTTTTTGGTAAATAATGTATTTCCCCTGTACAGTTATTTTTTTAATTGGAAATATTAAAACAAAATAATTAAATAATAATTTTATTAAATATTGTTTTATAGATTCTGTCAAAAAATAAAATGTTTACTGCATTTTAGAAAAATTATCTATTCCTAAATAAAAAAATAAATAAAATACATCAATTCTTTTGACTTAATCAAAACACTCGAATTCTACGTGTCTAGTCTTTGACCACTTCTCTCTCACACACACACTCCGTCTTTGTCTCAATCATTGATACACTCTGGGAGTAGTACCTCTTGACTTATTCAAGGATGTGGACTTTTTTATTTTCGCGCGTGAGGGGTCAGTGTATCGTTTAATCGATGGAATTTATCGTATTAAATAAACCCTGCTGCGTACGCTGAAATACATTTTTCTGTTGTGTAATTTTTCAACTGTAAGTTATGTTCTAGTTTTATTTTATATCTTACTACAAGAAATCAGTTCATCGGGTGGTCCAGAAATTAACATCATTCATTCGTATAATATATTAATATGTAATTGGTTATAGAAAAAATCACGATAAGCATAACTTTGTAACCGATATTTACACAGGTTTTTTCATAGAATACGAAGAGAAATTTGATCAATATTTATCCCTATCTCTTTTTAAGTTATGTTGTAAATGTAAGTTATGTCTGCACAATGGAAATATTTTGAGCTTTTTAAGTTTTTAGACGTTCACTGATAGAAAACCTAAGATCTTATAGTTCGTTTTGACTAAATATTGACCGATTTCGAAAAATACGTATACAAAGCCGCAACTAAAATTTTGCTATTAATATTAAAATACCATTATCAAGTTTCCGTAGAAAACTAGGAAACCTTATAGTTTCGCCATGTCCGTCCTCAAAAATTTTAAGCCGATTAAGATGAAATTTGGTATACGGACGAAGACTGATAACACAAAAACAGAAATGATAAGATTTTTGAAAAAAACACATTTATTTGGACCCTCTTTCCATAGACTGCAAAGTGAACTCACATTTTTTTTCACTTACCCCATTGAATTTAGGATTCCTAAAATGCAATAAAAAATGTTATATGACATTTTGATTTTAACCCTTCAGTCACGATATATTTGCGTTCAAAGTCGTGATCAGAGCGTCCCTCCCCCTTAATTTTTAAACTATCTATTCAAAAAATCTGAAAAAATTCGAGAGTGTAGCTTTTAATTAGTACTTCCACTAAAAATTATAACGAACACTGTCAAAATTATTTTGGACCCCCCTCCCATAGACTGAAAAGCGAACTCACATTTTTTTTTCACTTACCCCATTGAGTAAGATGTCATTAGATAGGTCTCCTAAAATGCAACAAAAAATGTTAAATGATCTTTTGATTTTAACCCTAAAAAAAATCCCGAATGTAGCTTTTAGTTAGTACTTTCAATGAAAATTATAACGAACACAAATTGAAATAACTCTTGTTTATAAATCGTAATGACTACGAAAACCTATCATGTGCGTGTCCAACACGCACTTGACCGTTTTATATTTATTATATTGTCTTTTTCATGAAAACATTAAAATTTGTTTTAATATTAAAAAAAATGCGTTTATGCTAAATTACATGCTGGTGTCTACTTTTTTACTATTAAAAAAATCGACATATTTCAATTTCAACTCAAATTAGTCTATAGTAATTTTCCTTTTAACCGAAATTATCTTAAATACCTCGAAACTCTAATATGTGGAGTTATACTATTTTCAAAAACAACTATTTTGTCATATCTTGAAAGATGAAATTTCAGAAGTATAATATGGTACATACCATATTATGTGTACTTCTGAAATTTCAAGGAAGACGTTGGTGCAGATTTCAACTAAATCGATCTAGTACACACAAAATTTCTCTCTTTGTATAGTATTATTTAAAAAAAAAAACATCCTCTTATAAATACCAGAAGGCAAAGGGTTAAAACTAATAAGATATCGTTCAAATATTGTTATGCATTCCTAACAAAACCAAGTAGTAAAATCTTTTCAGTTGACCTTAAATTTCAATATCATGCAAACCACCACGTTCGTTCTGCATTCAAATGTGTTTGCAGTTCTGCCAAAAGTAATTGAAGCTTAAACATAAACTCATCGAGGTATTACGAGAAACGTTTTGTCTCTGTTTACGTGATCTGTCGTTTTTCAATTTCCTTTTATATTATAGCGTAAATATATTTTTTTAATCGCTGTAGAGACATAAAGAAATCTTAAGGTTTTATATTTTTTACGAGCTTCTGTTTTTAATATCAGTTTTGCTTTCGCAGCAACTTGTTTTTATTTATTTTAGCGTAATTATTATGTATGACAGCGCATGTAATTTTTTCACAAATATGAAATTCTTGCGTTTTTTTTAATGAGAATGTAATTTGTATACACATAGAATACGTGAATATAAAAAAGGAGATCAAATTTTAAAATGTTTTCTCTAAGTGTTCCTTTATGTTACCAATATTTTTATGTTATACGTACACGTTTTTATATTATTCTAGATTTTTATAAATTTAAAAATACGAATGCTTCTCAAAAGCATACCATTATTCAAAAAGAATCATAGATTGTTTTATTTTATTTTATTTAACAATAAACCCATATGTTGTTTTATCAAGTAAACAAACATTTTCCTAATCAGCTTTTTATCGCAGGAGTTAGAAACAATTTGAAGTCGATGTATTGTTTTACCATCCTATAAAAACAGTTTGTCGTCACGGAGACCAAATAAGGTTTTAATATAAAACTATTACTATAGCTTCACCACCAATAGGTGTATGATTTCCACAATGCCTCACAGAATTGCGAACCAATTTTGTAAGAGGTATAGAATCGGAAGCAAAATTAATACTTTGACATTATCCTATTGCCATTCTACTACAGTTTGGGAAAAATTTTAATATCATTCATTAAGAAATTATTTATTAAAAATTATATATCTAGAATCCTCCATTTAATGCTGGACTCTGATTGGTTAATTTGGAGATTTACAAGGGTGTGTCACTCCTTCCGTATTTTTGTTTACTCCTGCTTTGACAGGCGCAATGGTAACAGTGGAATACAATATTTCAACAATACTTATAAATATACAGGGTGGGGTATTTAAAGTGTTCCAGATTATTATCTCAGAACCATTGCATATTTGATTTATTGAAAACTTTTTTTTGAACAGCCTAAGCTTTCCAAGGTATCTAACAAAATAATAGATTTTTAACTTTCAAGAATTTTTTTATTCAGAAACCATAAACTTTAGAAAAAAAGTACTAGACACAAAAAATGTTTATTTACCCCACCCTGTATATATATACTTATTTACAATAACTTCCTGTTGGGAAGTTAAAAATAATAAGTTTAGCCATGCTTGATTTAGAACCCTCTGGGTCAGATGATACATACTATACCTGTATCTAATGTTAGGACTTAGGACCTCTATCACGTAGGTGGAGGGTAACATTTTATCACATATTTTTCCACTTCTTGACATTTTTGGACACACCTCTCCCTTCTTGTATGTATGGTCCCATTCATCATTTAATATTTATTGCAACATATTTTAACGTATTCACAAAAAATGTTGGTGATATATGAGACAGCTAATGGTTCATTTAAATTTTCAAATTATGTGAACCAAAATTAATTATTTTTGATGACTTTTCAAACTGTGATATGTACAGTGTACACGTCATTATTTTTTATAAATGAGTTTTTGCGGATTTTTTAGTTCATATATTATCAACGTTAATTTTTAATTTTATGTTGATATATTAGTTTACTTTTTGTTTATATTTGAATAGATATTTTATAAATAATTTTAAAATTTTGATCTAGCTGATAGTACAGACCGTTAATTATAATTATTATTCTAACTAGTTGGTTGGAAATTTGTTTTTGTCGATCTGTGCTTACTTTAGAGCAGGGCTGGCCAACCTACAGCCCGCGGTCACATACGAAAAAAATATATTTTATAATTTTTTTTATAAGTATTGGTTATTTCAGAATGTCTGAAACTGGTTTTAATTTCCCGTTGTTGTCTTTATAATAACATTTAAAATATTGTTTTATTTATGGAACTTAAGTAATAATTTTATTTGTTAAAACTATTTTTATAATACAAAATAAGAATATGAAGTATTTTTGATCGAATGAGACCAATTACAACCGTTTATTTGACAGAGGATGAGATATTGAAGGTTAAGAAAAACTAGTGATTAAAAAAAATCAATTACTACGAAATTCGTTGTAAAGCCAGAACATATTTTAAAATTATTTTAATTTATCTGCGACCTTCGAAAAATTTTAGAAATAATTTAGGTTTGTCAGGCCTGCTTAAAAGGTTAAAGTACGTAGTAAATTAGATATTTGGCATTAAAATTCCCAGTCAAAAATTTCAACTTATAGAATGATTCTTTTTGGTCATGCATCATATCATATAAAACTTTCAATGGGTTTGTTGAAACTTAAAAACCAGAATGTATATAAAATAAAAAGACGCAATTTATTCTAAGAACTAGCCAGTTGTAGACAGTATTATTTTATTGCCATCATCGCATAAATATGCATATTGCAGTTGTCTATGTAAATTCAGTCATTGAACTATTTCTCTCAATCAATTCTCATGAGATTATTTTTATAACTCACAATCAGCACAGTTTCCTTTTTATTTACAAAAAATCTCATTCCTTGTATTGTGATTTGAACAGTATCTTTATTATATATTTAAATAATCCGATTTTATACTTGATACTGCACAGTTTTTCCGTATAATACTGGTTCATTTCAAATTTTATTTTCCTGAAAGTTAGAATATGGAAAGTGGAATAATCCAAGATAAGATAGGTAGAAATTTAATCAATTTTATTGTATTAATATTGCAACAACAATGAAATTAAAGCTAATTACTCATATTTATTATTTAGTAAATCAGCTTGTTAAATACAAAATTTAATTAACTCATTGGAATTAGAACGAGTTAACGTCAAAAATTGTATTTAATAATTAAATATATCGATACGTTTTTATGTATTACCGGCGTAACCGGTTAAACTTGGCATTGTGAAGGTGGAAGACGGAGTGTCACCAAATCAGTTTAAATATTACAGTAGAGCGTCGATAATCCGAGCTATTTAGTATCAAGGATAGTTTTGATAGTTAATTAAACGTATTTAAATCAATATTAAAATACGCAGGTGTTGCGATTTTTCAAAGATCATAATAGAGGTAAAAAACATCTGCCAAGTAAATGCACAGTGCTTCCTCGTGCTAAATTCACCAAAGGTAGTTAATTATTCAACAATTTAAATAAAAACCGATAGTGTTTATGGTTAACCATTTAATTTTTATACAATTTTACTAAAAAATATTAGTTCGAAATTTTTCTTAAAACGCACCTGAATATTTTTTCATATATTTTTAATTTTTTGACAATTTCAATCTAAATCTAAATTTATGTAAACGTCAAAATGACATTTAAAAAGCCAAAATAACATTTAAAACGTCAAAATGACATTTTGTATGTATGTCAAAGCAAATATCAATTTAGAAAAACAAAACACGAATTTTTAAAATAAATTAAGATAAATCTTTGTAAGGGAATATTTTACAACAAACATTGTAGACCCATATTATAGAAAATGTAATGCTCTACAAAAAATATTCTATACAATTTTCACGTAACATGTGTCGTTCTTGAGATATCTTGAAAAAATTAATATTTTGGGGTGTCACCCCTCCCCCTTACACACGATTTTGATGATTTTGAAATGGGACCGTCCTCAAGCCAGACCCAACCTTCCGACCAAGTTTCAACAATATTGGTTCAGTTATGCGTGTGACAAAGATTCAGGGGATAGACGGACGGACGGACACACAGCCAGACAGACACGGAACGAAAAGTGTTTGCCTTGACGTGAAACAGATAAATCAATTTAAAATTTTGAAATCGGAGAACATTTTTTTTGTCTCAATCTGAAACGATCACAAAGCTTCTCGTATCTTCGATATTGCGAGGAAGCAATTTTTCCAAAATATAATTTATGAAATCTAATTACATTTGTACAGATAATTTGGAACAATTATAAATCTAATAAACTTGAGCTGGGGGTTGATGAGCCAGTCACTTAAGACTTCTTTGTTTATGTACAAATATATTTTTTAAACATTTAAAAGCTGCGACGTCTGGATAATTGGCATTCTACTACAGTGTTTACCATCAAAGTTAGATACACATACCCCTATGGGTAAGGTGCGAAGGTTTTATTTTTAATTTCGTTGTACGTATTTGATTTTTTACATGAAAAACAGCTTTAAAATTGCTAAATGTAATGCATATTTTTTTTTTCAAAAATCACCCACCCCACTGGACTTACCCATAAGGGTACACCGGTAACACTTCTCTCCAAAGGGTATACACGGTGATTCTAACTTTGGTAAACATTGCACTACTGTATTAAGATTGCATGGAAGGAGGCTACCAAATAATGGAGTACAAATTTTGACCAATCTTCCATATACATATATAGCTCTGATATATGTATCTCATATCTCTTATTTTTTTCAGCGTATTAATAATATTATATGTGATTTGAATGAGATTTTTCTCCGACTTACCTCATATTTTTTTCTTTACTGCTTATCCCTCTGACACATAAGGTTACATACCATATTTACATGTTGGTGACAGTTTTATCCAAATGGTTCAGTGCTTTCTTTGATTACAAGTAAACAAACTCACAAACATTTGTATTTATTATATAAGTTATTATATTATTGGTAAGACGTAAACTGGTGGAGGCATATTAAAAAATAAATAAAATAATATTGCATATTGCAGAATGTTTAACGTAAATATGCAAAGCGTGTAATTCTAATTAAAAGCAGACATTAATTAGTAATTGTTCTGTCTTCTTGAAAATAAGTGATTAAATATATATTTAACCACATATGATATTTTGAATTAATTATATTTGAAGTTTAATAAAATTCGACATTTCTTAATTGAAATGTCATATTAAGTATTTATATTACATGTCATATTCGCTGATAGCGAAATAGCAATATCCACTGGATATTAGATTTAGGCGCAAAATAATAATAACTTCCTTGCGTACTCATTCATATTCAAATTATTGATGAATATCTCAAATTGATTATTACATGGTACGTCAAAACAACAACTATGTTAAAAGAATGCATTAAAAATTATAATTGTTAAAGATAAATTGAACAAGCATACATTTTTGAAAATTTCAGATTATTATGATGTAAAATAAGACTTCTGCATTTTTTAATATAGCCCTAGGTCTGTTTTTTTCAAAAACATTTCCCATCTACAAGAATAATCCTCTCCGAATAGACTTTATAGTACTTATGCGCTTATCTTACAGTATTGTTTATGATAATTCATCAGAAAAATTTAAAATAATTTTTTTTTTTCAAAAACTATCAGCTTTTACAGGCTAATAATTGGGCTTGAGAATGCTCACATAAAGAGCAACATTCACAATAAAAATTAGCCAAATCCGTGTGAGGCCGATTTTACATTGCTACCCGGCTACAGCCTTTGTACAGAAAACAAAATATGTAATTTCATTCGATCTAAAAGAACGTGTGAGTGATATACACACAATTTAATACAATCGATCTTACGAAGCTGTTAAAATTACAAATTGAAAATTCCAATTCCGGTACATCCCTAGTCATGTCCCATCTTTCTAAGTAGTCATACGCTCGGTTTGTCATAGAAAATGAAAAATATGTCTTCAAAAGCAGGACTGTTAAGATGTTTTTACTCCTCCTATAAAATTTAAAAACCTGTCGATATTATTGTAAGAATTACTAAAACTCGAAATTTTACCTATACAAAATAGAACAACGGTCAATTTCACTCTGGTAAAGAATAGATATCAACTAGATCTTGACAATAGTGGACAAAAGAACGTTATAAACTGTAAATATTTATGTTTTCAGGTGAGCTTGTGTGCAGAGCGCCGCGGCGGCCGGCATGCGCAACCTGTCGTGGTGGGCAGCGCTGCTGGCGGCGGCCGCAGCTCTGATCTGCGCGCCGCCGGCCGCAGCATCCACGCAACTACGCAACAAGACCCACCTCACTGTCGGGTACTTGATGGCGGCCAAGGGCAACATGAACGATCGTCAAGGTCTTTCCATCTCCGGAGCGCTCACGTTGGCCCTCGCGCAGGTACGTAATTATTTACTGTTCAATTATTTACATTTACTTATCAAATATTATCTGTCTTTCTTATACGGTAATAGTAATTGTTGGCTTCTGTGTATAAGCCTCGTCATTATCTTGGCCAAAGTGTTGGCACGTATTGCAATGAACATCTCCTGGGATCTTTTTATGTATCCAGAAACCAAATTCATGTATTTACAATCTTTAATTTTATATACATAGAATAGCATCAAATGATAATAATTATTTATTATCTTAATATATAAAAATGTTGGTGTGTATGTGATCTCATCAGGCCTAAACCACTGGACGTATCAAAGCCATATTCACACCATATGTTCGTTTGGTGCTCCGATAAGTTTATAGATTTTTTGAACCCGGTAAATGGCTCTCGGGTTGAGAATGTGTATTTATGATCCAATTTGGCTCATATTCAGAATATATGTTAATTATGTGGAAAGAAATATTTTTTACAAAAAATGGAGTCAAGATATTTACGAAAATGTGTATTTATGATCTGATTTTTAAACAAATTATTTTTGGGCAGAACAACGTTTGCCGGGTCAGCTAAAACAACATTACAACCCTCGATATGTGACAGAGGTGAAATATTAAATTCCGTGCGAAGCCGGGACGGATTCACTAGTTTATTATAAAACTTCACTTTAATACACACATTTTAGAAAATTATATTACCTGGAACTGGAATAGGAGTAAATAAATTCTGACTATCTTAAATAATAGCAATATTAAGTACCTTCTTAAGTTATCAAAGGATTAAATACTTATACGTATACAGTATACAATATATAATACATACGTCATACATGAACCTACAAAAAAAATTTTTATGCATTACGATTACAAATAATTACAACAATTTTAAAAGAATAAGGTACTTATTCTCATTATAATAAGTAGTGTAGATAAGGTAGTAGATAGTAGAAGATAAATATTTAATATTAAGGTTTAAATTCTGATTAAACATTAAAATAGATTCTACGGATAAAAATAAGCCGCTTATACCGTCAAATATTTAATCTTATGTAACTTTCTACATTTATTCTTAAAGGATTATGTCTACCAAATTACACCAAAATAGAAATTATTTTCAAATATTAAACAATTAATTAATCTTCTTAAAACGAGGTGTATAATATATTATTCGTATCATTTCGAATTATTTTATATAATATAATAGTGATATGTATTTTGGAAGCTTTAAAATTATAAAATACGTCACAAATTTTTGTTTAATTATTTCTGGAATCCAAAAATAGAAATGGAAAGACTGATACTTTTTTACTTTGTTTATAAGTTTTAATTGATAAACAACTTATAAAAACAATTTTGTTTACCTGTTACGTATGTAATTTAATATTGCCTGCAGTATTTTGTTTTAAATTTTATCAAAATATAATTATATTTACCAAATTGCTACCATAAAATATTATCTATACCTTTATTATATTTGTTCATTAAACATTATTTATTATATATTTATATATATTTACATTATTATCTATACGCAAGTATGGCAGTATAGAGTAGAATAAATTAAATATTTTATGATTTTATAAAATTCAATATTATATTTATATGTAATTTAAAGTTACTTATCAAAATTATCACAAGCTTGCTTCCTAGTAAATTATTTTTAGACGTCGTATCAAAACTAGATAAATCTACAAACTACATATTAACTAATCTTCTTTTTCCGACAGCAGTGTTATTGGTTTAGTGTTCGAAAAATTTCGGGGAGAAAAAATCATAAATTATGTTAGTGATGTAATTTTTGTGCTTTGTCGTCTACAAAGGAACCGCAATTTTTTATCTATTGAAACAGAAATACAAATTATCAAATATCAGGAAAAGTGAGGTCTTTTATTTATATGTAGAGATATTACATATTGTTCGAACTACACTATTAACGCGGCAGTGAAGACGTGAAAAATCCTGACGTCAGTGGAAACGTTGGGTCAATTTGACCCGTTAGACATTAGGGGCTATTTAAAGCACCCTTTAATTACATAATTATTGTATTTTTTATTTTTTTGGCCTTCCATGCTAGAATATTTAGCCAGGACTTTTTTTTCTTCTTTTTCTTAAAGTTCTTTTATAACTGTTTTTTTTTTCGCTTTTCCCTTCACCTACTTTTTGTTTTCTTATTATCTAAGTGCGGAGACACAAGACAGGATTGTGAAGTTGCCTCTGGGCCGCTCAGGGCAGGTTTAACAAACATTATGGTTGTAGTTTAAATTCTTCTATTTGTTTTTTGTACTTTTTAAATTTAAGGAAGATGTGATCAATATCTCCAATGGATCTTCCATCGCAGTTGCAGATCTCTGTGTCGATTCTGTTTAGTTTCTTTAGATGTTGGGGGTAGCATGCATGTCCAAATTTCAATCTTGAAATCGATGTTATGTATTGTTTTAGTTTTTTTTTTTGGTGTACCATGGCATGCTGGGGATGTTTCCTTGTATTCGTGCATATCGTGCACTTCTTGTTATGCTCGATTCTTTCCAATCTCTTTTCCATGTTTCCAACATTCTATGTTAATTATTTTATTATATGCATCCCAATTTTTAATTTTAGTTTTTAAGATATTGAATTAATTCAATATCTTTCGAATCTGATAAAAAAAATTTAATGAGCCGGCTCCCCGAAATTTTCAGTGGGGGGAGGGAATGACTACTGGGTTTGAAGCGACGTGCAATTATGAAATCTGTTTTCTATAATTTTTTTACTCTTTTTTATATTCTTTAATTTTTGTAAACTGATGTTAAAGCTCACAAACAAATTATAAAATGTAACCATGAGTCTAGTCAGAGACAAAGAAAAATAAAAAGTGAATACAGTGAAACCTCATTAGTACGTTTTGCTTTAGTACGTCTTTTTTTTAGGTTCCGGCATTCTTCTGTAAGACCCCATGTTAAAATATTTCGTTAGTACGTGTTTTCCGTGTCCCTTTAAAAATGTACTAACGAGGTTCCACTGTATTTCTATATGTATTTATTTTTTTAACAAATAATACGATATTAATCAAGCTAACGAAAAATCAAGAGGAATCATGCTAGAAATGCTCATTTTTAGGAAGATAGAAATGTAAACTAGATTTGATTAGTTTGATCTGCTAAGAATTGCTACAATTTTAACAAACAAAATACATGTTTGTACGTAATAGCTTTTGGTCACGTTTTCGCGTCTTTTCGCCTGTGTGTGGTGGGTTAAACGAAAATTTCATGAAATAATATAATCGTGAACTGGCACCTTTACGAGTACAATATAAAATTTAAGGACTTAATGCATTTAAGTATGTGTAAATGTCCTGTGCGTCACACAGAGAATTGCCCTAATCAAATATTTAGCAATTATCTTAACTATATAATAATTCACTTAATTTAATATTTGATACTGATTTTATAGTTTGCCTAATAAAAATTGATACTGTTTTATGTTGGGTAGAATTTATTGTTTTTTTTTATTACATCTCTATATTACAGTCGGGACTCGTTTATTCTAAGCCTTCTGAATCGAGGAAGTCGCTTTTTTTCGAAGTCTAGAGAGGCTCCCACCAAGTTATGTATAGAACTATAGATCCTTGACCAATCAGCGTTGGCACGGGAATTGACGTCACCACGAAGATGTATTCAAATGTTATAAATGTATAATAGAATATCAATTACAAGAAATCTTTTATTTATTCTTGACTTCGTATTTTTTGATATTTTAGCAACATATATAATCAAAGAAGTACAAATTCGATATTGCAAAATCATGAAAAAGCTATCGCCATTGAGTAACTATCACAGACAATTTTGTCAATTCGGGAAATGTCATATTTACTATTCTTAAGTTGGCAATACGTTATATGATTTTGAAAACTTTATATACCTTGGTACATATTTAATATTTATCGTTCATAGTTAGTCCTGATAGTGAAATAATTTTACTTTACTTTTAATTTCAAATATGGCAAAATATGAGCAAGGTGACGAGTGACGACGGTGATAAGTGTAAATTATAATATGTATGTATTCTATCTGACCTAACCTCAATTCTATAGATATGATTTTCGTTGCGTTCGTCAAAAAAATTTTAATCTTTTGAAAAATATTGTACAGTCAATGAGATGAATACAAATGCTCTAATTCATTCTACAAAAATTTCAAAAATATGTTCGTTTACGCCATGATTCGAGAATGGTGGGAGGTGAAGAAGGAGAAAAAATTACGATTAAACGAAACTCGGCATTTCAGATAAACGAGACTTAGAATAAACGAGTCTCGACTGTAATAGATTTGTTTTACAAACCCATGTTGATTCGCCTTTTACTCATTTTAGTCGACTATGCGTTTTAGTAATATAACGCCTAGTAATATGTATAAATAATGTTAATTGCTTTATTTCCCAGATCAACGAGGACCCGGATATGTTGCCCGACGTCCACCTGGACATGGTGTGGAACGACACACTCGGCGAGACGGTGAGAGCGACTAGAGCGCTCACTGACATGCTGTGCGACGGTGTCGTAGCGTTCTTCGGTCCGGAGGGTTCGTGCGACGTGGAGGCCATCGTCACGCAAGCGCGCAATAAGCCTATGATCAGTTATGTAAGTATATTCTACATACGTAACTAGATAGGTGTATTGCCATACAGAGTACAACCAATTGATTTTGTTGTCACATTTGCAATGTTTAAATACCCGGGAAAAAATTTCAGATCTGAAGTGATCTCGGTTGATTTTCATTTTGGAACAAATCAGATCTTTGTAAATAAATAAACTTTTGTCTACCTTAAATAACAAATACACATACATATACTACCTATATAGAAACCTTGTTTATAATTTAATCAATTAAAAAAAAATTGTACAGAAACGTATTGAATGATATTTGAGGCCCGTGTATTAAATTAATAAATAAATTCACAACTCACCCCCTGTCACAGATGAAGGGTTGTAATTGGTCTCATTCGATCCAGCGGGAAAAATACTTCGGGATACTAGGCGTGTGGGGGGCAAAACAACCCTCTATCTAGCACAGGAGTCGAGATTATGAATACCATAAGTAGCGAAACAGAGAAAAATTCACCTAGTATCCCGAAGTATTTTTCCCGCTGGATCGAATGAGATCAATTACAACTCTTCATCTGTGACAGGGGGTGTGTTGTGAATTTATTTATTAATTTAATACACGGGCCTCAAATATCATTCAATACATTTCTGTACAATTTTTTTTTAATTGATTAAATTATAAACAAAGTTTCTTTATAGTATATGTGTATTAATTTGTTATTTAAGGTAGACAAAAGTTTATTTATCTACAAAGATCTGATTTGTTCCAAAATGAAGAAGGTAGTTATTGACAGTTTCTATTCAAGATGATACTTAACGGTACTAAAAAAATAGACAAGTGCGAGTAAAACCCCCGCCCTGAAGTTCCTGTGCCGTTATTAAAATTTCATTATTAAAAAAAGTTAATTACGTAGAAAATCGACCCGATTCCCAACAATACGTGTGTAGGCGTCTATATGTGATGCTGTATATAAATATCTGCCTTGGGAACCACGGGACTTTCTTATACGTAATCTTAACAGTGAATTGTATACGTAATTCTTTGTTTATTAAAACATTTCTAACAAGATAGAACAAAATGAATAATATAGGTAATATTATTCTCTTCATTATATAACAAGTGATTTTTTTTAACGTAATAACTGAAAACGGATGTTTACTCTTGTCAATTTTTGGATTTTTGAATTATTTTTGAAATAAGAAAAAAATGTTTTAGATAAAAAAATGTCGAGTATGTTATTATCTATAATTTATTCCACATACATTTTTTTCCAACATTTATGATTTAGCCAGAAAGAATTTTTTTATGTAATTATAATGTTAAAAATTCATGAATTTTCAACGTTTCAATCTCTATCACGATTTACAACGATCTTTGTAGATCTTTGCAGGTTTCCACAGATCAAAAACCAGTGAAAAAATATTTTGTCTCAAAATGTAGATCTATCAACTCATTTAATCACTTTAGGTCTAAAATAATTTTCCGAGTTAAATTAAATTATCTCACTATTAAAATGTGAGAGAAATTATGAAATGAATAAATAAATAAAACGCTTTATACTATTTATACTATTTAACAAAAACAATTATTTTCCTGTAAATTAATAAAGCGGTTTTTTATTTATTTATTTTATAATTTCTCTCGCATTTTATTATACCATCCAAACGTAGTGATATTTGATAAAATTGTGATACTTTTATTAACTAATTTTAATTTATCAATTCATTGATTTCAATAATTATTTCAATATGAAAACATACAAATACTGTATATGTATATATTATATTATATTTTCGTTTGAAATTATTCACGCAGAAATTGTTTTATAAAAATGAGGTTAATCCCACACGCGGAAATTGTAAACCTTTAAAAAAGAAATACATTTTAAAACAGTGCTTTGAACGATTTCATTGTCGTTTTTATAAAAATGATAAGATGAAAGGGAAATTACTAAAAGGTTCTTTTGTACATCTGTGTGTATAATATGTTTCTGAAACCTTTATGTGTTTTTTATTCAATTCCAATTACCGTAATAAAAATAATAAGTCTTATAAAATATGTTATTGTTCAGCGATACAAAAAAGGGTAAATTGAAAAGAATTTTGTCAAAAAAATTATCATTGCTCGTGTAGGCTCTCAAATTTGATATAAATTCTCTATTTTTTACTATTGTCAAAAATAGTAAAACAGAGAATCTATATTAGTTTTTTATTATTCCTAATGTCAATAATATAATTCACATTTTTAGAGTAACTTATCTGACAATTTGAATTTAATTGCGTTTGTTTCCAAGGCAACATGAATTAGTAAACGTATGTATTAGTAATGGTGGAAAGATTATTTATTATTATTTGTATCATGTGTATTAGTATACTTATAATTTTCAATTTTTGAGGGTGGTTTTCACCCCTTCAATGACTGTTTAGGCACGTATAAAAAATACTGAAATACATGTTTCATTATTTATATTGTAGAATATTTATTCATGCTAAGTTTCAAGTAAATCTGACCAAAAATATAGTTTTACCCACACAAACTTTTACACCCCGTTTTACCCCTTTAAATCTGCACCCCAACGAAGTCAATAGCATTATTTATTTGTGAGATTTCGTTCCCGCAAAAAAATAAAACATACGTACATACACACACACACACACACTCATACATTTTTCTGAAAATAGTGTAAATATACTATTATGATCTTGAAACGTAAAAATATGTTGAAATATTTGATTTTGATTTTCGGGCCGATTACAATAACATCCTAATGGGAAGTTAAAAACACAGTCCGGAAAACACTTGTTAACAAGATTTTTGTCGCGATATTAACAGAAATATTTGAACGTATCTTAAATTCTTAAATAACTTCTACTATACATGTAGTATAATTCATTAAACGTGTTAGTGAGAAATTATTTTATGACATTCGTATTCATTGATTTATAGTAAAATATGTCAAACATTTATAATTGATGAACTCACAAGATTGATATACGAGTATATAAACTATTCATATATTATTATTTACTTCCATATAACTAATTAGTGCTTATACTTAGTTCCGTAATTGATCCATAATAACAGCTGCATCTTACACGTATTGCTTAAACTACAGATTAAAACTATTAATATAATATAATATTTTCTTATAAATATAAAAAGTGTTCATATTCGAATACAAACATAAAATATAGAACTACCTTTTTGCTTTTAGTTTTGTAATAGCGACTGTTTTTTTATTTACAAGTGTTATTTATATCCTATTATCTAATCTGTAGTTATATAGTTTAACTAAAAATAAATAGAAAACTACGTTGATGACAAAAACATTACAAAGCTCTCCCATATGCGCCTTCTCTCGATATTATTGTTTGTTGTAGATTTATAATGCTTTTGATCCGATCAACATGACATTTATAAACTATTCATTATTTCCTCTACATACAGTGAGATTCGCAAAATAAAACAAATTTAATTGAATAGATCTGTTTACAAAAACATCATCAACAGCAGTGGTTTGATAAAAATAAACTCTTCTGTTTGGGGACAGTACACATCTTAATAATATATTTGATGTATATATATGATTACCCACATTACTTAATTATATTAAAATTACAATGACTGACTTATCTGATTGGTTCGATAAAAATAGTTTAAAATTGAATGTAAATAAGACGCAATTTATAAAGTTTGAAGAGTAATTTAAATGAAATAAATAGTATTAACAAATAATAATATAAAATTTTTAGGAACACATATTGATAAAAAATTTACTTGGGAAACACATATTAATATTCTTATGAAAAAAATCAATAAATACTCATATTTAATAAAGTCAGCTGTTGAAAAAATACCACAAAATTTAATTTTAAATATTTATTATGCATATTTTGAATCAAATTTACGATATGGGATTATTTATTAGGGAAATTCTACACACAAATGATATTTTTACTCTACGAAAATTTAGATCAAATACAAACAATATTAACAGTTGTGTATAAAGTTGTGTATAACTACATAAAAAATTATATAATAAACTACCACCTTCAAAAAAATAAACTACTCTTTAAAAAAATTAAATTGAAATAAAACATTCTCTTAGCATAAGATGCCATTATAGCATAAACTAAATAATTTGTAAAATTTAAATTGATTATTTTTTTTATTATTTTTTTTTATTGAACATCTGTAAAAGATATAATGAAATAAATAAATAAATAATATACGTATACAAATTTTTTCGGAAAATTGTTTAGTAAAATAAATAAAAGAGCAAGTAACCTAGACTTAAAAATTTAAACCTTAGTACTTTCGATTATTGCGTTCAAGTCAAAAACGATATTTAAATAAATTTTTGAGTTCGATTTTTAAATCGATTTAATTCGTTTGTTTTGTAAATGTCTGCTTGAAAACTAAATTAATAGTCAACTATTTTCAGTGATAATATAATTAAGGGCCAGTCAAAATTGTAATTATGTATTTATTCATTGAATATGTAATAGGTACCCACTATACCTACTAATACCTTTGAAACCATTCCGTAGTTTGCATTATTTATAGTTCCAAAGTACTATGTTGCCATACAGGATATTATAAATAATGTATATTCAATAATAAACTATTTGGAGAATTTACTAATTACTGGTTTTACCGTATATCCGTATTCTCTACAGACGATAACTTTAAAATGATATCATCATAATTAAATAATAACAGGTACTGGATATTTTTTTAGATAATTAAAATTAATAAAATAATTTACTATTTTATTGAAAAATGCACTTAATTTAATTTATTATAATAAATATAAACAAGGAAAATAACAAAATAAAATAACTGATACATTTTTTCGTTTATTGCTTACTTCTTTTTATGCCGTTACAGGTAAAAATTCTATGTTTGTTATATGCACAAGTGTTCTTTATTACCCCGTGAACAAATCTACATCAACAGAATATTTTTATTTTACCTTTAGAATTCGTGATTTTTGTAATTACAATACTCTATACGTCTTAAATGCGCCATACGATGCGTTTAAAATTGAAAGAAGAAAAAAAAATGATATATTAACTCAGTCGTTCCCTAGGTTTTTTTTGTTACCGATATTGCTGATTTTTCTGTCATCAATTCATACCTATCTATGTATACTAAAACTCTAGAACGTTGGTTATTGCATTGTTGATGTATTCAGTCCAATACTCGAAAATAAGTATGATTTCAAACCCATTCGAATTAAAATAATCTTACATCGAACGCAAAATCTTAACAGAAGCGCTCTGTTACATATATGTATGTAACGCTGGGCACACTTGGGTTAATATATTTACAAACAAATAATTATTTTCAATTAAATACGTTTATATTTCTCTAATTAGTTACTTAATATTTTTAAAAAATGCCCGCGGACATAGAGTTGGTGACCGCTGCTTTAAGATATTGTTATTCATATCAATGGTCAACAAAATGTTTATCGATATTTAATTATTAACAATTATTAAATGAAAAGAATCCGTTATATTATACCGGGTGGTCTATTTAAATTGAGACAAGTAAATATTTCGAAAACTAAAGAATTTCAGAGAAAATGTTTGGTACCAAAGTTGCAGGGTTAGGAGGGGGAAAACTAATGAATGTAAAAAAATTGAACTTGAGTGTATGTTTTAAGGTCATTTTGAGGTCAATTTCATTTTTTTAAATGGAAATATATATATATTTTTGCATATTCGTATTCTACAATAAAAAGGAAATAACTTTTGTCTAAAAAAATTTTTCGAAAACCTTCCTGTTGAAACCACATTCTTCTTTTTTCTTCATCAGTTAGCTTATGTAGTTCATATAGCGCTTGATCCAAAAAGTTTCGATATTTTACACCATTCAAGTTTCCATAACAACAATTTATTTGGAAAGGCTTTCAGTTTTCCAGTTTGGCTAGGCTTTCGAATTATTTTGAAATATCTAATTATTATCATGTTGCAAAATGTATTGAAGTTGATGGTTATCACTTCGAATATTTATTATTTACATTAATAAAACATTTTAAATTTCCATTATTTTTAGTTTCATTTTTTCTAGAAGATTAATTTCAGATATTTTTAACAAAAAAAAAATTTTTTTTTTAATTAAAATTGGGATTTAAAAAAAACTTTTTAGACAAAAGTTATTTCCTTTTTGTTGTAGAATACGAATATGTAAAAAAATATATATATTTCCATTTAAAAAAATGAAGTTGACCTCAAAATGACCTTAAAACATACACTCAAGTTCATTAGTTTTCCCCCTCTTAACCCTGCAACTTTTGTACCAAACATTTTCTCTAAAAATTCTTGGTTTTTTAAATATTTACTTGTCTCAATTTAAATAGACCACCCGGTATTATAAAAATAATCAATCGTTAAATAAGACTATTTATCATTATAATAAATAAATCAACAAATTAAATAACACGATTTATAATATCACTATAAAATCTATTACCCGTAATTTTCGTATGGCCAATTTCATAAATTCTTCGTTCACTGAACATTCAACACTCTAGTAAAGAGCTAAAAGCGTTTTCTGCTATCCTACAACAGGCGAATGGATATTATTAAATTATCTGCTGGGAGCTACAATAAAAGATTTTAATTAAATTTGTAATTTAAACGAACATCCTTAATGTACTCACTGAAAATCTGCACTATGTCAGTTACTTGTTGGGTTTTTTTTCAAGTGTTTATATTATTCTGTATAGTTGATTTTTATTTTAACTTCTTTTAATTAAAAATGAACAAAGTATTTAATATGAAATGGACATTTTTCTTATCAACTAAAATTTTCCTCTGGCTTCGCCGTATATATTTCAAAATTGTTGCATGCCCGCTGCTCTTAAAATGTAGGCCCCATATTCCCGCACCCGTCTTTTTGTTTGTTACCTTTTCACGGCTAAACCGCTTAACCGATCTTTATGAAATCTGGCAGAGAGGTAGATTGCATCTTGAGAAAGAAAAATTGATTAGATAAAAATAATGGCTGTTATATTTTTTTGACATAATGACATCTAACGTGCAAATACGAAACTAAAAACCTGTTTTATGAAGTTTAAGAGGTCGCGGGTAACAGTGAGTTCAATATACATTGTTATATTAATTATATCAATATCCCAACCATCTTTAATTAAAATTTTTTTTATATTTTTTTGTATATAGAAAATATCAATTGTAAACTTTCCTTATTACGTACCTACTGTAAATCAGTTATTATACAGTTTAAACTAAATATAAAGTAAATATGCTTTCGTACAGTGAGTGTCATAAAAATCGATTCTGTATTAAACGACGTTTAGTCAATAAACGTCGTTTATAATATTCCAAAATATTTACTTTGTACAGGCAGAGCCTATTTACAATATACAATATAATATATACTATATACATATTATTACACTAGTACTAATTAGAAGCTATTATTTATGAAAACTTTACAGGGTAAATAATTTGAAGGTAATATTCAGCTTAAACATATATTTAGTGTGTAGATATGGTATGTACACCGTGACAATTATATTCTGATACAAATTAAAACGCTAAAATATTAAATTTATAATTAATAAGTGTTTGGGAATAACTCCTTCTTTAACTTTAAAAACTAGCTTCAATCTTCTCTCAAAGTCATTGCAATCAGCACGCACTGTTTCCATTGGCATTTTGTCCCAAAATTTGATAATAACATTATTTAATTGCTGCAAATTTGAGAATTTGTAATCTGGGAACTTAGACAACATATTATATGACCATACAAAATAATCGGAGGATTGCAATCGGGAGTGCTTGACGGCCATTCATTCTTCAATTAAAAAATCAACCAAATTATTCTTACACCATGCTTGAATAATGTTTGCTGTGTGGGAGTGGGCTCCAATTTGTTAACATCAATAATAATTACCTGCAAATAAAGATTTTGCATTTAGCATGAAATTTTTCTTCAATACTTCCTCCAAATTGTATTTGCATTGATTTTTACGCCTTTTTCAATAAAAATTAAGGATAATTTACCTCTTGGACTGATGGCGCCCCAAACCATGACCGACGCAGTATTCTAGAATCTTGGAATGTGTCTTTTGTCTTCCAGGATGTTCTCAATCCTAGCAGACCAAACTCTGTCATACTGAGAGTTGTGGGATTACTCCAGAACAAATATCAGAAAATATAAATTTATCACCAGCGTGCCAAGCCATTTTTTTAAATATTATTTCTCGATATATGTACTTTCATGCTCGAAATTTTTATTAAGACTAGTTAAAATTGCATACAGGATATACTAGATAACATAACGGTACTTTTAATTGTTTTTTGGTTGCTAAAATAGCGCCAATAACGGTACATCGTCGATGAAGAGTTGTATCAGAATATAATTGTCACGGTGTAATCTAGTGATAATGTTCAGCACCTCCGCCATATTTAAATAAAGCAAGGAAAAATTACAATTATAAGATAATTTAGCAACCGCTCTATCTTGTGTAGTAATAAGACTCGTTGCACCCTTCGATCTTGCAGTCCCTCCACCATTTTCTCTGAATATTTAAATAGTTATTACTATTATTATTTTTAATAAAAAATGCAACCTCTTTTCTACACCAGAATCAATTTGTTATCTAGACTGTAGAGTACATTCTTACGTTATATAGATGTAGGCATTCGTATATTTTGTATAGTTATTCGTGTTGTCTCGGTGAGATGAAATTGGAAAACTCGGAATTACGGTAATTTCTTTTCCATGCATTCTTTAGAAACGCCGAAAATTGTTCGTGCTCGTGAATAAGTGTAGGTACATAAAACGAAAACAACATTTCACTCGTTCTAAGCAGTCGATAGTTTATTATACGCATATATTATCTAGTATACTATAAGTACTACATTTCTATTATATAATTACATAATAGAAATGTGGTACCTTGAATAATCTACATATGTAACTGGTATGTGTATATACGAGTATGACTTACTTCAGCTTGATCTGTTTTTTTAATTGATAAATTTTAATAAGAATATTCTCTTACAATTAAAGAAATGTAGTAGACAGCTAATATATTTTTTATGTGTAATTAAAAAAGATCTGGATTTGAAATTATTAAACCCCTGGAAAAAAATGTTTTATAATTTAATTCAAATACCTAAATTAATTAATATACAATAGACAAATTAGAGATTTTATTTTATTTTTCATGTACATACCTTATAGCTTCTAGCTATACACTTATGAAATAAAACAAGGTAAGCAGAGAAGGTTTATATATAGTCAATTCAAAAAAAACATTATGTTGTTCATACAACTAGAAGCAAGGTAAGAAGTAAAAAGCGCATCATGCAGGATCGTACATAAATTCAAGTTCTTACTATTATCACAGTTTGAATAAATGTAAATAAACTATTAAAATTTGACAACCAAAGTCAATTTTGTCGTATATACTAAAATTATTAAAATTATAAAAGAAAATTTTGAGAATGTAAAGCTTTAATTTATATCGAATTTGAATGCTTAATATCTGAACGCTGGCGCCATCCGTCGTCGACCGGCAGTACTAACACTTCATTGTGGTATAGGTAATTAATTCGTTTTGTATAAAACCTTTCATGATTAAAAAAATCGATAAAAAATCAAATCCAAGGTTATGTTTAGGCCATAATGTATTTTGGTCCGGATCAATCCTGGACTGTGACGAGATTTTACAATTTTATATATTACGTTACTAGCAGTGCCCACGCGGCTTCGTTCGCATGGACTATGGAATTATTGTTTAGGATTTTTAAAAAATATACAAACACGATTAGTTATTATTATAATAATAACTTATCAACACCTAAATTACCTAATAAAAACTAATAATCAGAAAAAAAAGTACAAATAATTTATGTTCTGTTTAAATTTAAATGTTAATTATTGATAACAAAATAAACTCAGACGATCAGCCGAGGGAATCCGAATATCTACCGAGCGTGAGCGAATCCAGTCTGTTCAAGAATAAGCCCAAATATTGTAAATAACTAAAAAATGATTATAAGAAGCTCCATTCGAAATCTTTAAATAATTCACTATTTGTGAGCGAAGATATCTTCAAAATAAAATCAATACAAATATTGCGAGTATAGGAATTACGCTCGCAATGCTAAAATTTATTGATTTTATTTTAACGATATCATTGCTCACGCAGGGGGTGAATCATTTCATGATTTTGAATGCAGCTTCTTATAATCTTTTTTTAGTTATTTACAAAATTAATGCCCGGTATTATAGGACCTAACAAAATTTGTTAGCTAGCAATTACATTCAAATGGGGTATTAATACTGTACTAGTATCTATGGATTAGTTATGGAATTTAGAGCAGTGACACTTCAACTAATTGTAACACAGTTGGCATCTTTGACCGTACAAAATAATTTTCATAACATCACCAGTGGCGTAGCGAGGGGGGGGCAAGGGGGTCTATCATGCCCCGGGCGCCACTTACAGAAGGGCGCCAAATGGCCCTTAACCTTTTAAACCGCATAGCATAAACCTAATTTATAAAGAGCTGAAGACCTTTTTTTTTTAGTCGTGGAAATGTAAAAATGTAAAATTTAATAAATAAGATTAAATTAAATAAAAACTGAAGACCTTTTTTTTTAGTTACACCAATTTCAACTCAGATTTATTATAAAATTATTATAATTTTTTATTTTCTTATTTTTGGGGGCGCCAAAAAGATATCGTACCCCGGGCGCCAATTATGCTTGCTACGCCTCTGAACATCACCACTGTTTTAATACCGTTTGTATTTACCTTCAATAATATTAAATAATAATAATTTTTAATATAGATAGAACTCTGTAACATACCTGGTTTACATGACAATTCAATCGTTAAAAGTTATAGCTGGGGGGAGTGGGTAAAATACAAGAGAAATAAGTTTACATTCGAGAAAATATATTTCTTTTTATAAAGGAGTAAAATACTAGATTGTATTGATTTCTTTTGTATCATACAATACACCACTGTTGTAAATTGATGATTAGTTGTTGATATTTTCTGCACTACAGGATATTTTATAATGATGGCTCGTCATCTCAATTACACTGACATATATAATTGGTTACTATTGTGACTGACTTTTTTCAATTGACTCCGAATTTATATTGGAAAATGTGAAACTTTGCAAGCTTGATTTTTACTTCTTCGTGAAAACCACGTTGTTATGGTGGTGTTTATTTAGGCGTAAAGAAAATAATAGTTATTAAATATTTATATTAATCTATATTATAGTAATATCAGGTAAAATAGTTAAATAAAAGCTATAAATGAATATTATACATAATGTAAACAAACACTCGTATGTTTTAAATTACTGGCTTTAAGAAGCCGTGGTTTATAATACACATAATATGAATAATATGATATGAAAATTTTATTTTCATTAAAACATACAGAGATGTACTTATAGAAAAGGTCAGACAAAACATTTTATAAATAACTGGTTAACAACCATTTTTCAGGGTAGACAACAACGTTTCTAGGGTAATTTGGGTACGTTGGATCCAAAAATGACCATCATTTTGCTCAATTAGGTCTTGTTTTCGCGATATTGCAAAATAACGTTTTTTTCAATAGGCAAATATTCAAATTCGTATATATATTTTTCAAATCAAATACTTCAACCAAAGATCATTTTAACTACCTATACATATTCATAAAATTATTAAACGAACAAAAATCGATTTTTTTAGCCAAAATTCGGTAATTTTAAAAATTCCAAGTGCTGTTACACAAACAATTTTTGTTCGATTTTAATGCAATTTACTGAATTTGTAGCTTTATCTACATTCTTTATTGTGTTAAAATTTTAACGTAATCGAATGAAAATTGGCGAAATGGTAGTAAAATGAACCGCTCGTATCAAAATTGATAGTTACGGTCATTTCCACTCCTGATGTACATATCTTATGTTTGACTCTTGTACTAAATAATATAGTATTATCTTGTATTTTGAAATGGTATTATTTAAATTACCTCTTAGCTAAGAGAAGAAAGCTATGTAAATGGAAATAAATTTCTTTCTTTACATTTTTTCCAGAAATGTTCTGATCATAGAGCATCGTCTGTACCTACATTTGTGAGAACACAGCCTCCCGATACTCAGGTAAATAATATTTTTTGATATAATTTATGTATTATTCTTTATGTTGTATTTACACATTGTTATATTAATACAACATTTATTTTCTCCAGGTTACAAAATCTATCATATCGTTGTTAAAGTATTACAGTTGGACCAAGTTTTCTATAGTTTATGAAAAGTATTGGGAAAATGTAGCACTATCGTTAGAAGATCAAGCAAAAAATAATAGTATGAGTATTAATCACAAAAAGCTCTGGGTGGACCAGCATATTTGTTGTAGGGATAATATGACTTGTTGCCAGGGTAGTTATTCATATCAATTTGTCACTGAAACTAAAAATGAAACAAGAAGTATGTATACAATTTATCGTTTATACTACACCGTGACAATTATATTCTGATACAACTCTATCGACGATGTAACGTTTTGAGCGTTATTTTAGCAACCCATTCTTTACCAAAAAACAATTAAATGTACCACTATTTTATCTAGTGTATCATGTAAAATAATTATGCAATTTAAATTAATCTTGGTAAAAATTTCAAGTATGAAAGTATATCGAGAAATAATATTTAAAAAATGGTTTGGCACGCTGGTGATAAATTATATTTTCTGATGAGAAGTTATTTGTTCTGGAGCAATCCCACAACTCCCAGTATGACAGAGTATGGTCTGCTAGGATTGAGAACATCCCGGAAGACAAAAGACACGTTCCAAGATTCTAGAATATTGCGTCGGTCATTATTTGGGGCGCCATCAGCTCAAGAGACAAAGTACCCTTAATTTTTATTGAAAAAGGCGTAAAAATCAATGCAAAATACAATTTGGAGGAAGTATTGAAGAAAAATGTCATGCTAAATGCCAAACCTTTATTTGGAGATAATTATTATTGATGTCAACAAAATGGAGCCCACTCCCACACAGCAAACATTATTCAAGCATGGTGTAAGGATAATTTGGTTGATTTTTTGTTGAAGAATGAATGGCCGTCAAGCTCTCCCGATTGCAATCCTCCGATTATTTTGTATGGTCATATAATATGTTGTCTAAGCTCCCAGATTACAAGTTCTCAAATTTGCAGCAATTAAAGAATGTTATTATCAAAATTTGGGACAAAATGTCAATGGAAACAGTGCGTGCCGCTTGCAATGACTTTGAGAGAAGATTGTAGCTAGTTTTTATAGTTAAAGGTGGAGTTATTCTTAAACACTTATTAATTATAAATTTTCAATAGATATGTGTGCTTTAAGAATTGAATAAAAACTTAACTGAAACTTTATTATAAATTTAATATTTTAGCGTTTTAATTTGTATCAGAATATAATTGTCACGGTGTAATAAAAACAGTGAAATTTCGCTTTAACGCTCTTGAACGAATCGGATCAAAAACAAGTTATAAACGGGATAGCGTAATAGGCGGGAAAGAAATTACAAAACAAATATTTTTCTTAAAAGTATGTTTAAATGTATAATCATGCTCCGCTAATTCTTTTTGTTTTAACACTTTGTTTTCGTCACATTTTCGTAAAATCGCCATTTTTGACCGCTAAAGTTTGTCTTCAGCCGTCATTTTTATGAAAAGCAAGAATCATTCGTTACCGTGTCCGTTTACACGTCGTCGGTACAATTGAACAGAATTAAGACAAAATATGTAACTGTTTACTTGTATAGAAATCCAATGGGCGACCCGCTATTAACAGATAAGAGAGTTTGGAATGATCAATACGTGCACAACAAATGTTGCGAAGTTGGTTTGAAGAATTTTTGACAAAAGATTTTTGATGTCAACACAAAAGGTGTTAACAAACTTTTGAGCGTTATAAACGAGATCTGTGAGCATTAAAAATAAGAATATGTGTATATTAATTTATGTGTCGGGACCATCGCAAAAGCGTGTAATACACGGGATAACGCTATAAACGGGAGCGTTATATCGAAGTTTCACTGTAGTTAATTAAATTAATATTAGTCTCCAGGGCCGGATTTATATTTTTGCCGTCTATAACAGGCTCTATCATTTTTTCACTCCCAAAAAAGCATATGTTTATTATTATTTTTTTACGTACTGGGCAATTTTATTTCATATAAACTTTTGATAGACTTTAATGGGTAGTAAATATAAATATATTATAGTCTCTTAAACTTAATCAGTGAAATTTCCACTAATTCCTTCATGGAATATAAAAGTCACTGAAAATCATTGGTCTATACCAGTTCTCACTGATCAACCAGTGATTTCGGCCATATTGAGGATCTTTGCAACAATGATCCACTGATTAGCAGTGTCCTATCTGCACGCAAAGTAGGACATAGTCACTGACCTCACTGATCATTAGTGACTATTCACTGATTTAATTTAAGAAAGTAATAAAATAAATATAAAAAATCTATTGAGAAATCTGGCCCTGTTGATTTCAATTTCCACTATTGTGTTACATTTATAAACTTTTTGTATATCTTTTAATTAAAACAATTTACTTATTTTTTAGTTTATGTGTTTCTTGGTAGTCCGGGATCTTTAGTTGACATAATGCAAGCAATGCATGCGGCACAATTATTTGAAGATGGGCATTATATGGTAATATATGTTGATATGAATGAATATTCTGATAAAGAATCAAGTAGATATTTATGGAGTAAGTATTCATAAAATTAATTATTTATTGACATCGTGTCTAATTTTTATTTATTATTATGGACTTATATTCCAGAACCTGAAGAAATCAACACCTATTCAAACTGTACTAATCATCAATGGGATTTTTATAAAAGAGGTCGTTCATTGTTTGTTATTGTGTCAACACCGCCAATGCAAAATTATCAAAATTTTATCCAGAATGTCTTAACATATAATGCACAAGAACCATTTAAATTTAAAACATCACAATTCTTCAATTCTCACAATTACACAAAGGTAAAATAATATTTATCATTTATTTAGATATATATTACATATTGTTTTTGTTTTTGTAGTACATTTCAATTTATGCAGCATATTTATATGATTCAGTGCGACTATATACTAAAGCACTAGACCAATTACTGAAAGAACAAAGTACACACACAAACATTACTGAAGATATCATTAGAGAAATTGCTAACAATGGAACTAAAATAGTTGAAACTATTATCAAAAACCGTACTTACAAAAGTAAGTAATTTTTGTTTTTAGGGCCGTAACTACCACCGGGGCTGTGCCCCGGAGCCCTCGAGCATAGGAAGCCCTGCAGCAGCGTAAAATTGGGGTCGGCAAGATTTAGGAACAAATAAAAAAAATCATTAAAATTAGTAACAAGCGTAAAATTGTGGATTGAGGTTGCAACGAAAAAAAAAGGTCTTCAATTTTCATATTTTATATATAGTGTGGGTCCCTCGGTCACTTGCTGCCCCGAGGCCCCAGAACCTCTAGTTACGACCCTGTCTATTTTATTATTTACATAAATATCTATTTCAATGGTCCTTATATTTAAATTGTTCTTTAACAGTATTTTTTTAAATTGTTTATAGGTGTTACAGGAGCTACAATTAAATTAGATAACAATGGAGATTCTGAAGGAAATTTTAGTGTTCTTGCACTTCAAAGATCTGAATTCAGAGAAGTTAACTTCACATGTGATTATCATTTAACACCTATTGGACAATTTTACTATGGTGAAGGAGAATTACCCGTGAGTGAGTTAGCCACCATAGATAAATATATTTATATATGCCATTTAATTTATATTCAAATGTCTTTGTTGCAAGCATATATAAACAATTTTGCCATCGTTATTTAAATTATATTTATAATCATTGCTACTTTTATTAGTTTTTTCATTTTAAAATTGATGATAATTAAACCAAGAACAACTACCTATTTCAAAAGGTATCATATTTTATTCGGGTACTTTTCTATTATATCTCCGGCAGTTTAAAAAAACTAAAATCACTAGGAACATAAAATAACCAGTTGTACAGATAGGTAAGTGTATTATACAGGGTGGTCCGGATTGGAATACAGATATTTTAAGAACTGATTCCCTGTGTGTCATAATGTTACCTACAAATTCACTATAGCAAGTATGGACCTGGGTCTTACAGTTTTCCAGTTACAAATTTATCTAAATTAATCCCCAAAGTGACTATTGTGCTACCTACCATATTAAATAAAACAGTCATACAATTTTTTTTCCAAACTTCGCAAGGTGAATTTGTAACATTATTATTTATTATTTTGAAGGGTCGCCGGAGTATATTTTTCCCGCTAAAATGCGAAGATTTATTTGTTTTGTGTTTTTATTATATATATCATATTATTGTATTTTATTATATAGATATATTTTATTGTACTTTTGGTTAATACAGAGAACATGGGTGGCCGCATGCGTGACTAAAACATTTTTACCATTTTTACGTTTATTTTATTTAATAGAATTATTTAAAAACAGTTTGTTGCGGGAAAGATTGATTCTCCTAACGAAAACTAACCAACCCAAAACTAATCAACTCGATTTCGTCCCAGTAGATTGTCCTAACCAAGGACAGTTAGAAATTATCATTCAAAAATAATGAAAAATGTAATACCTATATAAATATGAATATTTAAACTAGTAATACACACTTTATTCACAATAACGCTAATTAAACATGACACTTACCTATCTGTAGTACTGGTTATTTTATGTTCCTGGTGATTTTAGTTTTTTTAAAACGCCGGAGATATAATAGACAAGTACCTTTATTTGTTCTGTATTTATGTTATACATATTTGTATTTTGTAAAGTAACAGTTTTCTTTATTTTATTTTTTTTACTACAAATGAATAAATGCAATTTAAAAATATTTTTACATAAAGTTTTAACTTTCAAATACTTGTATAATATTAATATTATATTTAAAATTATTCAATAATTTTTTAATAATTATTATTACTAAAATTCAAATATAAATTTTCAGCAATTCAAACTCAAGGCAAACACAAAAATAGATTGGCAGAGTAATAATATTCCACTAGCTGAGCCTACATGTGGTTTTTCAGGAGAACTCTGTCATAAACCTGATTCTCAATTCAACAGTATAGTATCGGCCAGCGTACTTGCTGCTCTGTTGTTTTGTGCAACCGTAATTACTATGAGTATTTATCGTAAATGGAAAATTGAACAAGAAATCGAAGGTCTGTTATGGAAAATCAATGCTGAAGATATAAAAGGTTACTTTGGACATGATATCGTGCCATCTCCTAGTAAGGTTAGTAAAAAATATTGAACAAAAACATCATACGATGATGAAAAACTATCACCTTCTTTAATTAATTTATAATTGTGAGCAATTGTTTATCAAATTTTAATTTCCCCAGGTCAATATCTCGGAAACTAAGCAAGATGGTGAAAAATGTTTTGAATCAAAGTTATAGTATTTCGAGGGGGACATTTATTATTGCATTGGGTTTTTATAATTTATGGGGTTTTATGAGGTAACATTTTTTCTTAAATGGTAACTTATATTTTCTATTGCAGATTCGTTATTTACGAAAAAAAATAAACAACTTTTGTCTGAAAAAATTATACTAAAGAAAATTAACATAAATTTCTGGATTTTCAATAATTTTTCACTCAGAAATTTTTTTTTTCTTTTTTCAATGATAAGGACCTTAATCAACTTGATGAAAAAGTTGGTAAAATATTTTTTTTTAAATTACCCTTGTTCTATCATAAATAAAGCATCTTTTGTCTCTTAAATTATTTTTATCAAAGTTGATTTAAGTTAGTTTAAAAATCATTTAAAAATGGTAAAAAAATGATGTTTTCTAAAAAAATGTTTCCTACAAAAGTTTCATATATTTTCCCGTAGATTACAAATCTACAATAAAAAATACAAATTACTTTTTAAAAAAAAAAATGTTACCCCATAAACTATAAAAACCCATAGCAATAACAAATGTCCCCCTCGGGATACTACAACTTTTGTCTAAAACATTTTGTACCATTTTGTTTAGTTTTCGAGATATTGGCCTGAGGTAATTAAACGAGCACCCTGTATATACCCAGAATATTGAGTTTCAATATTATAACTGATATTGTAAGCCCTATGTCTGATAAATAAAAAATTCACATTAACCCTATCGTCACAGGTAATGTACATATACGTACGACGTACTTTTGTTATGTACGTTATATGTATTACAAAGAGAGCCCAGTCGGCAGTGCAAATATTGCATTCCGCACACGGTCCTTAAGGGGTTAGGTCTAGTCAAATTTAAAAAAAAATCGATTCTTTTTTTGCATTTTCTTGAAGTATAATATTTTGAAAATATTCTGTGAAAATTTCAAGTCGATCCAATGGATTGTTTTAGACATATGTAAGTAAATTAATAAATTGTATTTGTATAAATAAATATATTATAATTTAAGTGTGAAACTTTAAATGCATTTTTTCAAAACTACGTTTTCAAAGACAGTGAGCAATATATTTTTAAAACCATTGGACAGATTTAAATGAAATTTATACAACATATTCTAGGCATAAAAACCAGTTCTTAATCAAAAGTTTTTTTTGGGGGGGTCAATACTTTTTTTTATAAACAATAAACGAGTGCTTTTTTTCCTTAAAATTCATAAATAATCTTTCAGGGGCCGCCCTTTTGCTTAGCACTAGATAAAGTATTAAACTAATCATTTTATTTTATTGATTTTAAATAAACAACTAAGAAGTACTGATGCTCACTGTAACACTATTTGTAAGAGAGCGTTCAACAATCAAGCAGATAACTTGACCCAGAATTCATATTTTGATTTGAAATTTTCATGAAATTTACTTAAAATATAGTGTAAAAACTATTATATGTTAAATAAAAAACATTTTTTAATGCCTACTTTTTCAAGCCTCTGACTAGACCTAATCCCTTAATAATTATAATTTACATTTATTTTAGACAAGCATTACAAGTGTGGGCTCTTACGAATCTAGATGTGGACCTCAAGTGTTTGCTCAAACTGGCCAATATCGAGGATTAGTTGTTCGAATAAAGGAACTGAAGTTTTCAAAGAAAAAAGATATCTCACGTGACATCATGAAGGAAATGCGTATAATGAGGGATTTAAGACACGATAATATAAATTCTTTCATTGGTGCCTGTGTGGAACCTATGAGAATTTTACTAGTCACTGACTATTGTGCCAAAGGAAGTTTATATGTAAGTAATTTATATTATAATACTGAGATATTAAAGTTCTTAAATCTGTTTCTTTGGCTCACTAGATACATTTAAATTTAAAATAGACGTGTAGCGCCTTATAAATAGATTATTTAATGAGATCGGAATGTATCTGGTCTAAGTTAAAACATTGCCATCCAGTAGAGGCGCCGGAACCAATTTTTTCTGGAGGGGCAGTATGAACCCCAAAAATTAAGCTTACCTAACTTTAGTTGGCATTCTTCAAATTCAAAATTGACTTCAATTTTCTTTAACTTGCTTTTAATATCATATTTGTTAAAATTAAAAAAAAATTAACCAAAGATACTAACTTTTCATTTTTTCTGTCTCTGACTAGACTTGTGGTTACATTTTATAATTTGTTTGTTAAAATTAAAGAATTTTTAAGAGAAAAAATTACACTAAACTCCAAAATAAAAGGATTGCTAAATTTTTTCAATATTTTTAGGTATTTTTGAATGGCTGCATCTTCACAAAAAATGATCTTAGGACAGTTTTAAAGCTTGAACATTCTTGTTTTTGAATCATTTGTTGAAAATTTTAATATCCTTAAAGATAACCTTTTTTTGAAGATAAAGCACAAAAAAAATTTCAAAAATGTATATCAGTTTTGAGAGGCTCTACAGGACTTAGAAATTTTTTTGGTCAAATCAAATAAAGGATGTTTGTAGATCAGACTTTTTTCTTTAATTTGCTTTTTTTGACCAAGTTATTTACAATCAAAGCAAAAATTACATATTTCATTTTGAGCTTCTATAACTAGGAAACAAATAATTGTAAGAAAAATTTAAGGGCAGATTTGGAAAACTGAAAGTTTATTCTTTAAGGCCCTTTAGTTATTATTATTTATTTGATAAAAAAAATTCATTTTGAAAAATCCATTTGAAAATGACTTAAAAAATTGCATATTTTTCATTTTTCCTAAAACATGGGGGAAATCATGGGATCATTAAAGTGTATATGTTTTTTTAAGTTAAAAGTATCCCTAAGATATCTGTAAAATCCTGAATTGCTCAGATTTGTTTTTGTGATCCCTTAATTAATTAATTAGTGTACAAAAAACAGATTTTTATAATTGCATGTTGCTTCAAACCCACCTTAAAAACAGGATGAAAATTATGGGTGGTGGCAAAAAGTAGTCATTGCCCCCCTCCCCCCAATAAAAAATTTAGGGAGGCAGCTGTCCCCCCGACTCCGGAGCCCTTGCCAGCCAGAAGTTAAATTATTATATCATTATTGTTTCTTATAGGATATAATTGAGAATGAAGATATTAAGTTGGACAATATGTTTATTGCATCATTAGTTCATGATCTCATAAAAGTAAGTAGCATTATTAATTTTCATTGATTTCTTTTAGTAATATTTGTATTTATTTAACAGGGAATGTTGTATATTCACAATTCATTGTTAGTCTATCACGGAAATCTGAAATCCTCAAACTGTGTTGTCACAAGTCGATGGATGTTACAAATTACAGATTTTGGCTTACACGAAATTAGACACTGTGCAGAAAATGACAGCATTGGCGAGCATCAGTATTATAGAAGTACGTTTCACAAGCAATCTTTTGTTATTATTTTATTACTTTATTATGATTTTTATTTTAGATCTATTTTGGAAAGCTCCTGAATTATTAAGATCACATAATCCTGTACAAGGTACTCAAAAGGGAGATGTATATGCATTTGCTATAATTTTATATGAAATTTGTGGAAGGAAAGGACCATTTGGAACAACTCGTGAACCAAAAGGTATTTATTTTTAAATCTACTGTTTTTTCTCAAAAACTACTGGACTGATTTTGATGTTTCTTGAAATATCATAAGTACTATACTGCCATGCTTAAATAAAGGACAGTAAGGTGTAGAAAATAAAATAAAATAAAACTGAAAACTAATTAATTTTTATGACTGATTGTTTATTTTTCAGAAATAATAGATCTGGTAAAACAAACTCCACAAGAAGACGAAGAACCATTCAGGCCTGCAATTGATTTACTGTACGATTCTGAATACAAATGTGGTGAATACTTAATAAGTTGTATGAAGGAATGTTGGCATGAAATACCTGACCTCAGACCTGATTTTGCAATTATACGTACCAGATTAAAAATGATGAATGAAGGAGGAAAGTAAGAAAATTGAATATATAGTAACCAAACTCATATATTTACAACACAATTTTTTATTGTTTCAGGCGTAGAAATATTATGGATCAAATGATAAATATGCTCGAAAAGTATGCTAATAATTTAGAGGATCTAGTCAATGAAAGAACACGACTTTTGTTTGAAGAGAAACAGAAAACAGAAGATCTCTTACATCGAATGTTACCTGAGTAAGTATATTGTAATATTTTACCGCTATTAGGGTACATGTATTTGAATATTTAGCAGATACAATCATTTTATTTCCAAACAACCATATTATATTACCAGGGGCTCTGCCCCTGGGTGCTTTACACCCCAACCCCGATATTTATAACAGAACTCTCGTAATGAAATGTACAATATAGTGTGTTTCTATCTTTTTTCCACACATGACGTGTTTTTCTCTGTCATACGCTAGTTTAGGGTAGGTCTAGGTTTTGCGTAAAAATTCACAGATTTATTCGAAAAAATCATAGCTTAGAGACCTTTCATAGCTAAGAAATTAAACCTTTACAATTAACTGGAAGCTAGATAACAAAAAAAAAATTACAAAATTCGGTTAATTAATAACAGTCTATAAAAATAACGTAGCTGTTGGACAGACAAACAGGGTGTCAAATATGTTTTGGGATGGTCGAATATTTCGAATGGTACATACAGGATCGAAAAACAAAAAAATACGTGTTCAATATTTTTGAAAAAGTTATTCAACTACACCAAACTCGACCTCCCACCCCCACCTACAGGGGGTGGGGGCGGGGACAATTTTGTTATCTTAAATGGAAACCCAGTTTTTATTACAAATTCGGATTTTGCATCAAAAATTTTGTCTGAAACATTTTTTTTTTATTATGGATTAGACTCGATTTCTGCTAATAACACTGCATCGTCCAAATTTTTAGGCCTTCCACTTCGGGGTTCATCATCTACGCATAAAATGCCTGATTTCAATTTTTTGAACCACTGCTGACATGTCCACTCGTATCAACGAACTATATAGATGTTTGCATATAACACGAAAAAACTTTCTAGTACACCTAATATATACTATACGTTTATATTATAGTGTGAGATAGTTAATGACATTATCTTATCTTTTCAGGCCTGTGGCAAAAAAATTAACGACAGGACAAGGGGTAGAACCTGAATCTTTTGACCAATGTACGATATATTTTAGTGATATTGTTGGTTTCACTGCTATGTCAGCTGAAAGTACACCTTTACAAGTATGTAATATTTTACATAATGCATTAGTATTTCTCATTGTAAGTTATTTATAAAATTACAATTTAAAATTTTTTACAGGTTGTGAATTTTTTAAATGATCTCTATACAGTATTTGATCGAATCATTAAAGGTTATGATGTTTACAAAGTTGAAACTATTGGAGATGCATACATGGTGGTACGTATTTGTTTAATTATAATACCTATGTTAAATTATACTATCAGTTATCCTTCCTTTTTAGGTATCAGGACTTCCACTCAGAAACGGTGACAACCATGCTGGAGAAGTTGCCTCTATGGCTTTAGATTTACTCGATGCAGTTAAAAGTCATTGTATAGCACATCGACCGAATGAAACTCTTAAGTTGCGTATTGGAATGCACACAGGTATTTATTTTATCTTCTATAATCATTTAAATAGAAAATAACTAAATGTTTGTATTATCTATTCAGGACCAGTTGTTGCTGGTGTGGTAGGTTTAACAATGCCAAGATATTGTCTTTTTGGAGATACTGTAAATACAGCTTCTCGAATGGAATCTAATGGAGAACCGTTAAAAATACACATCAGCCCACAATGTAAAGAAGCATTGGACAGAATAGGAGGATATACAATAGAAGAGAGAGGCTTAGTTTATATGAAAGGAAAAGGTGAATTAAAAACTTTCTGGCTTGTTGGTGCTACTGAAAGAGCTATCCAGAGAAGAAATGTTGACTTTGGAGATTTACCACCATTGTTTTGTCGACCTAGACGAAGTCCAAAACTAAATATTGATTCTCGACAACCATCTTTAGCAGATTCATGTTCTTTACAAATGAGGAGAACAATATCAAAGCGAATTGATACAGCACCACTTTATATTACATACGATATATCTAAAACTTTGAACGATGATTTTTCGAGTGACAGTGATCTGAATATCACACTCAGACAACGACAAGTGACGAATAAGAAAACCTGTGATACTTCGTGTCTGCCTGAAGAACTGACGCAGAATCATTCCAATCTTATTAGAGAATCACGATCTCTGGATATGTTTCCAAATCTAAAAAACAAAAACTTTGAAATACCAAGGAAAACGGTAAAGAGAAGTTTTACATCTTTGGAAAATTGTAAACAAATTCCTGCTATGGGAAATAGTAACTATGCAAATGGGAATGTTGTCACTGTTTCTAAAGAAGCAGACAGTGTTAGCGATGATGTCGAAGTTCCACTGTTACGTCAACCAAGTTTGTATAATGATATTACTATTTTACCGCAAAGAGGAGGCCCTGATGATGTTGATCAACTTCTTTTGCAATCGGCAAAACGCTGGCGAAGTTCAGAAGATATTCCAAGGCCAAATGATTTAATAGATAATAGTAAAATCATGTACAGAAATCCAATACGTAGTTTTTTAGCTGGATTATTTAATGGTAATGGATTAAGGACAAGTGATACGTCTATTCGAAAAGGTGTACTACCAACATATAATGATATTCAAGCAGAAAAAGAAAGCATTGTTTGATTTATATTACTGTGAGTGATGTTATTAATGTTCAAATATTATATATCTGTATCTTTACATACTATCAACCAATGCACATGTGAATGTATATTAATTTACATTTATTTTATTATTTAAATTTTATCTTGACAACTTTGTCATCCTATCAAGAGGTTAAAAATGTACTCGAGTATTAAAACTTTAGATTAGGAAAGACTATGGATACATAACAACCAATGCTAATCCATATATGAAAGTGTTACCAAAATTTTACGGCGGCCATCTTTTCTTAAATGTCATAATCGTCATTTCCATGCATATTATCCCAGAGGCGTCAGTTGAAAATTTATAATATGCAAATATGCTTTAAATTACAATTGAATTTAGGATATATGAGAGATGATAGTTGCAAATAGATGTTTCTCTGTTAAATATAAATATTATTAATTAATTTTATAATTCAAAACAACAGATATTTATTTTAAAATCTGAATGATTCGCCAATGACTCATGAAGCGATTTGGTAACAACGCTAGGTAATGTGTTTTTTGTCCTTTATCTTTCCTTGTCTAAGATTAAAACTATAAAATGTATAATTTACTTTTTGCCACTTTGATACGATGCCAGTTGAGGTCATTGGCTCATTACTTTTTAGCTTTATAATTCAATTTATTATGTAATTTATATTCTTAACTTATTTTTCTTTATACTTTTTTAAACAGATAAGCAAAAATTTAAAAAATGTACAATTTTAAATATTTGTGTAAAAAACTATAAATAAAGTTTTGTAAATATCTTTTACCAACCCTAATCAATTACTGTAATTAATATACACACACAATATCAAATATTGTTTTTATTTAAACTCGATAAGTACCTAATCATTAAATGTTTCGTGAAAAAATAGTTTGAGATTAAATATTATATTTAACTCTTAACATTACTATTTCAGATTCAGTAGTATAGTTCACAAATTTAAGGTAATAATATCAACTATTTGATATGAGATTAGACTTCCTAAGTTTTATCTATGACTTGAATTCTTAATCGGTAGAACTTAACAGAAATGGAGACCGTCACCGTATCGACCTTGAAAATCTGTTATATGTGATTTAATAGGAGTGGCACTTTAGCTCCGTCAAAACGGCACAGTGAGTGTTTAAAAAAACGCTTTGCTGGCGTTTAAGAAAAAACGGTATCCGTCAAGCGCTGGAAATCTGTTCATTTGGATTTTATGCAAATGATACAGTAACGGTCTCCACTTTTGTTAAATACCAGCACTTTAAATATTTCCTCAGCTGTTTCTGAAATAAATATTGTCGAGATAAAATTAAATATAAACAAACAGTGAAATAATGAACATATCATAAATATTTTCATTGATATATAAATTGATCAGTTACCATGGTAGTAATTATTTTATTTATTATTTCATGCAAGTTTGTTAATGTTTTTAAATCGGAGGTATATTTGTATATGTGGTAAATATAAATACCTATTTTATTTTCAACTTCACCAAATATACAATCTACTAATCAATTGTAGCTTAATAATGACCGAAAGTATTTATAAAACACCTCTATTTAGAAGTTATTACATCATTACGGTTTGATGAGGAAAGAAGATAGAACAAAAATTGTTTATTTTAAATGTAAAGTCACAAATGCATGTTAAGGCATTGGAAAATATCTGAATGGCTGTGAAATATTTTCTTCATTGTAAATAGAATCGTGTGGGTGGAATTTAGAGAAGAAAATATTTGATATAAAGAGTAGAAATTTTATTTCTTCCACCAGTGAATGTGCCATTAACTTATATATATATCTACACTATAAACTCTATGTTATGATGAATCTTGTAAATATAGATAGATCTTTGTTTGATAAATATAAAATATATTTATTATCTTTTCTCATTGTTTTTTTCTTTTAAATATTCCTGTGAATAGAAATAGCAGTGTTAGGAAAATTAAGAAAATGTTGCAATTTCTTTACAAAAAATTATGTTGGAAAATGTAATATGAGTTTCTAATAAAATATTTGTTATTTAATTATGTGTTTTTATATTTTTTACATTCATAATTTAGTACCTGGAAACAGCGGCGGATTTACGTTAAGTGTCGCCCTGGGCAAAAAAAAATTGCTGCCCCTCTACTAATGGAAAATATAACCTATTTTTGATATAAGTTTCAGAATTATCATAGAACTGAGAATAAGTAGACTTAACTGATGTATTATTAATAATAATCCATCAATAATTAATACAATAATACATCAGTTAGAACGCTTGAAAAGAAATAAACGTACTCTTACTGAGGGCAAATGAAATCGTCAGAGAATTTTTACAAGATGAGTAATTTTGTGTATTCCTTTTTTTTAGAGTGTTGTGTATTAAACTAAAAAAGTTTGATTCACCCAGAATCTGCCGCCCTGGGCAGTAGCCCCTGTTGCCCATGCCTAAATCCGCAGCTGCCTGGAAATGATAATGTATGAGTGCCTATGTATAATAGGGAAACCCTACAATTTTTTTTTATACTGTATGAAAATTTGTCAGTTTTTGACTTTTTATGAACCCTCCCTTATATCAGCATGATAAAAAAAAATTCAAGGTCGCTCAATAGTTTTTAAAATCATAAAAAACTATTAAAAAATAATTTTTTCTTGTATCTTATCTTACCATACCATCCTGTATTATGAAAAACAAAATATAGTGGCGTAACCAGTTTTTTTTTGTGTGTGTCAATATTTTATATACATACATGTATGTAGTAATATATTATATGGTAAAAAAATTATATATAAACTGTTCAGTCTATGGGAAGGAGGTCCAAAACAATGTATTTTTCAAAAATCTCATCATTTCTGTTTTTGGGTTATCAATCTACGACCTACATATACATACCAAATTCAATCAAAACCTTGAAAATAAAAGTGAAGGGAAGTTTTGAGAACGAAGCGAAAAATCTGCATAACATGATTTTTCACCGTAAATATTTACATAATGGTGAACTTAGCGTAAAAAATTATTATTATGAAAATTGTAGAACTGAATCTCTTCTATGAGATTCATGTGCTACGATTTTTATTTCAAACGTTTTTCATTGATTTTTTGGTCTTTTTTCACAAATGTACATTGTACATTCCATTTTTTTCCAATTTAAACAAACGATGCATTGTTTTTAGATATTTTAAAAAAATATCGATTTTGGGGTACCACCTCCTTACCCTCCACACGATTTTGATGATTTTTTTGATGGGATCATCTACTAGTTAGAACCAACAAAGAAAGTTTCATTAAAATCAGTCCAGTGGTTCATGAGTTAAGCGTGCAACAAAAATTCAGGCACACATGCATTTTTTAAATTTATTTGATTTTTTTAAACGCTTGAAAAAAAATTGTAGTACATAAATTTCATAGAGAAGATTCAGTTCTACAATTTTTTCATAATCATTTTTGCCTCCTCACAATATCGAAGATACGAGAAGCTTTGTGATTGTTTTAGATTGAGACAAAAAAATTTTCTCCGATTTCAAAATTTTAAATTGATCTTTCCGTTTCACGTCAAGGCAAACACTTTTCATTACGTGTCTGTCTGTTTGTCCATACGTCTGTCCCCCAAATCCTTGTCACACGCATAACTCATGAACCACTGAACCGATATTATTGAAACTTAGTCGGATGGTTGGGTCTGGCTTGAAGACGGTCCCATTTCAAAATCATAGAAATCATGTGTAAGGGGGAGGGGACCACCCCAAAATATTTATTTTTTCAAGATATCTCAAGAACGACACATGTTACGAGAAAATTTTATAGAATATTTTTTGTAGAGCATTAAATTTCCTATAATATGAGTCTACAACATTTGTTGTGAAATATTCCCTTACAAAGATTTATCTCAATTTATTTTAAAAATTCATGTTTTGTTTTTCTAAATTTATATTTGCTTGGATATATTAAATGTCATTTTGACGTTTTAAATGTCGTTTTGACGTTTGCATAAATTTAGATTTAGATTGAAATTGTCAAAAAATTAAAAATATACGAAAAAAAATCAGGTACGTCTTAAGAAAAATATTTTTTAGTAAAATTGTATAAAAATTAAATAGTTAACCAATTCTAAGCAATTTTTTTTTTTTTTTTTTTTGTCTTGGTATACATTTTTTTGTTTTTTTGGATTTGCTTAAAAGCCAAAAGCCCCCTACAGGCACCATTTTTGATATAAAAAAAAATAGAAAAATGGTCAAATTCCGCTTGTTTGGTTATACATTTTAACGTGCCACATGCCTTGGTATAAAAATTTTTTTTTTTACCTAGCTTTAGCTCCTTGTTGCCCCCGTGAAAAATTATTTATTTAATAAATTTGAACATATTTTACTAGAGGGTGTCATTTTCATGTTCAGTAAAAATTTCAAGTTTCTAGCTTATATAGTTTACGGGGGTAGTTTTTTACGTGAAAAGTGGTGTTCCATCCACGATTTAGGTGGGAACTTTTCGGACCCTTATTCCGAACCCTACTGAGAGTTCGTGGACAAAGTATCAAAACTTTATAATTTTTTTATTCTATTTAACGAATTTTAATCTAATTACCGTGGACTATTTACTTGGACTAAGAGACCAGATTAATATTAAACATTAAAATATTTTTGGGAAATTAGTACCTAATATAAAAATAAATAATAATATAAAAATATATATAATCAAATGGCAAATGGGTAAATTATAAAAAACATTTTTTAAAAGGGCGCTATTTTTAATGCGCACATACAATGCGCACACTTTTATTTAACGTACATCTGCTTCATCCGCTATTGTCGCTGTTGTGGTAAATTGCTTAGCTGAAATTTTCATTGTATTGAAGCTGTAATTTGTATTTTTTCGGTAAGCATTTTAAAATATTGTTTTATTTATTGTTTGCTTTTTGTTTACATAATTTCCAATCATTTATATTCATTTGGTTTGCATACTAAGCTTTATTCGCGTTATTTGGAGAAGTATTAATGGCGATCAATACATTATGCCGGCATGAAAGAAAAATGATTACGAAGTGTTTATTTTCAGTATATGTATTTGTAGTATGTTTTTATAACATAAATATATGAACTTTTAGTAAATATGCGTTTATTTTTAGAAATACTATTCGTACTGTCAATGCTTATCTTAGGTTATTGTAAAACTGTTTTTGTTTGCATATATAGGTATCATTTTTATCATACTCGGCACCACCTTAAAATAATAATTAACGCTGTACTACAGTCTATATTTAGATTATTATGGTTCCCTTTTAAAGTGTATTTGCTAAATATTGTGAGTATTGAATTTTATAGATACATATTTGTAATACAATTTATTTTTGTTTCTCTATATAGCTTTACTCCATGGAACACAATACAATGGCTCAGCCACCAGTTCCAGATTCTAATTTAACTAGACGTCGTTTACGTGTCAATCCTTATGCAGCCAGTGATGGACTTCCTTTAAACGAAGCTGTTAAAGTGGTATGTCACATATATGCATTTAAGTTAGTATTGTGTTTAATTTTAACATGCTTGTAAAAAGGAAATGGCATCCACTCCAACTAAAACACCTGTATCGGTGTTACAAGAACTTCTTAGTCGTCGAGGTATCGCTCCGAAATATCAATTAGTACAGATTGAAGGACCGATCCATGAACCAATCTTTCGGTACAGAGTTACTGTAGGAAATGATTATTATGTGGGTACGTACTATGCTTGAAAATCTAAAAAAAGAAATTGGTTTCAACATTAATTGTATTTATAATTAGGTAAAGTTATATTTTCTTCAATGGCTTTTATTATGTAAGATACATAAAATCTTTAATCTGTTTAAAAGACTGGTTAAAAAAATTAATTTTTTTCCATTTACATTCTCACTGAATATGTTTTATTGAAGTAAAGCAATGAATAAAATTAATATTTATATTAATTTTATTAATTATATTTACAGTGCAAAATTTTCTTTTTAATGTATACACATTTTTTTTAAGTTGACATGTTGGCAGCTAATAAAATTTTTTTGTTAGGACTAGTTATGAAAAAAAAATTTTGGCCATAAGTGCACTATATAGGCTGATTCAGCACTGTCGTGCCAAACTTGAACAGTACATTGAGAAAAATATTTTGAGCAAAAATTATATTAACATGTGTTCGGAAATTTTTCGTGAGGGGTCTACAGCCCTCCAAAGATTTTATTCAAAATTAGTTTTTATTTAATATCTTGAGAACCCATTGTGCTATGGTTATGAAATTTGATACAGGGTTAAGTATTAATAAGTGTTATCGATATCCATTATCAACTAACAGTAATTTTGAGCAGGGTTGAATGGACTCAGGGGGCACGACAATTTTTATTCAGTATTTTGTTGGTCTAATTCTTTCCTCAGTTAGACATTTTAATAAGACTGTATGACGCAAAATACACAAAAATATACTTTCTTCAATTATCATAGGATAAACCGTTTACGAGCAATATCGATGCAAAAGAAAGCATGCAGAATTTGACTTAATACAAATGCTTCAAATTACACAAAATAAATTTATATTCCTGTTCTAAATTTTTATTTGCAAAAGTCTCTCAGAGGAAATACAAAAGGTCATACAAAAAATAAACAAAAATAAATCTAAATTCTATATACCACCTAATACTAATATTGCCAGTTCTATTACTGTTGCAAGTACTTTACTAACATAACTAAAACGCAATACTTAAAATGGTTAATAAGGATGAATTATTGGAGGTATATTTTTAATAACTTTTTATCTTATTTATATCATAGAACAAGAATATAATTTTTTTTTTTAAATTTGAAGCATCTGTATTAAGTCAAATTCTGAATGCTTTCTTTTGCACCCATATCTCTCGTAAACGGTTTGTACTATGATAAATGAGAAAAGTATATTTTTGTGTATTTTGTGTCATAGTCTTATTCAAATGTCTAATTCAGGAAAAAATTAAAGAACAAAAAAATACTAGATAAAAATCGATGGGTCCATTAACCCCATACAGCCCTGGTCTAAATTATAATTGGTTAATACTGGAAATCGATAACAATTATTTAAACTAAACCCTGTATCAAATTTCATAACTTTGGCACAATGGGATCTCAAAATATTAAATTAAAACTATTTTTGAATAAAATCTTTAGAGGGCTGTAGCCCCCTCATGAAAAATTTCCAGACACATGTTCATATAATGATTTTTGCTTAAAACATTTTTCTAAATTTACTGTTCAAGTTTGGCATGACAGTGCTGAATTACCCCTGTATAAGTATACAAATTTTGATAAATAATGCCAGTTTCAAAAGACTATTCAAGGGGTGAGAACTTTTTTGATCCTGTCAATTATTTACATTTTAAATATTTCAAGAAGTATTTTTCCTTTTCTATATTATGTTTTAAAGATTGTTTTTTTAGCTATGGGAACTGGCCGTTCTAAAAAGGAAGCTAAACATGCAGCTGCAAAAGCATTATTAGATAATATCGTTGGAAACGGAACTGAGGATGGTCAAAATGGCAATGGTAATGGTGGATCTCCTACTGCGCTGTAAGTATGATAAATACTTAATTATAATCTTTGTATAAGGTACTCTTAACATTTACATAGAGCAAGTAAATAAAATATACAGTCATATCCTGAGTTACGACTCATCAACTTACGTTGCTTTGCATTTACGTACATTTTCAATTACTACCAACCCCTGAAGAACTTTAGAGTATGACTATATCTAGAAATAAACAGTATTATAACAAATCAAAATGTGGGTGTTAATATATTTTTAAGATAATGAAGAAACATTAAGTACTAAAAATAAACAAACATAAAATTTGTTTTAATCTAATCATTGGAATATGACTGATAAACAACTGTGGACTATTCAGGATGTATAATTATTATAGTACCAGGCATTTATTCTGTAACTATTGATAATATAAAAAAGTTGAAATAAGAAATATCTCTGGTTTTTTAATGTGAAGAGGAATATGGCATCCAAATTTATATACCTTCGCTCGCTTTGCGCATTTGGTAGGCAACTTTTTTTTGAAATGCTTGTATTTATTATAAAAAATACATTTATTTGTAATTTAAATTATTTTTTTATTTTCGCAAATTCAAAATTAATTAGTTTTAAAAAGTAAATTTTAAATTACATATAAGTAAATATATTTTTTATAATTAAAACATGCATTTTAACAATAACTGATTCGATTGCTCTAAGAAATAAATGTTTTACGCAAAAGTTATTCAGAACAACATGTTTAATAGTTCTATGAAATAAAAAATACACCATTCCATTTAATTCCATTTAATAAAAAAAAGTTGCCTACTGAGCATGCGAAGCGAGCGAAGGTATATAATTTGGATGCCATTTTCCTCTTCACATTAAAAAACCAGATATTTTTTATTTGAACTTTTTTGATATTATCAATAGTTACATAAATAAATGTCTAGTCCTATAATAATTATACAGCCTACAACTGTGTCAGATTTAAAAAGTGGGAGTCTTTAGACAGTGGACCATGAGAAGCCTTTTTTATAATTTACTTTGTGGGGGCCTTGGGTAGCTGTCTCGTTTGCCCCCACTGAAATCCAGTACAATACAGGAATACTGATAAACCCTTCAGTAACATGTTACATTACATTATTTTACCAGTATATTATATTTATTATACATGAATCGGATGGCACATGTTCTCCTTTTTTGGAATTGGTTCTCCCTTTCGGTGTCAATTCATTAAATCCTTTTTGGATATTGGATTGAATTACAGAACCATAGTTTTGTTGCCTGTCAAAATTAATTAAAAAATTCAGTTTTTCAAATCTGCAAAGAAATAAATAGGTTTACATTTGAAAAAAAATAGTTGACCCCAAAATGAAAACCTCATTTGAAAGTGCTTGCTAGCTAGCAAATTTTACTAGCTCCTTTATAATACCGGACATAAGAATACATGGACTGCCGTATGTAGTTTTTGTTTTGTTGTTTACTAGATGTTATATTTTATACGATATTTTAATTACGTCAAAACTATATGAACTGCTGTGATGATGATTTCTGTTATTCCATAGCAATGCACCTGTAGGTGACGCTCAATTTCCTACTGATCTGTACAGCGAGGACAAAGTTGTCGGCAATCCAATTGGATGGTTACAAGAAATGTGCATGTCCCGCCGCTGGCCCCCGCCATCTTACGACATGGAAAGTGAAGAAGGATTGCCACATGAACGCATGTTCACAATTGCGTGCCAGGTATTCAAGCATCGCGCTGTAGGATCTGGGAAGTCCAAGAAACTTGCCAAACGCCAAGCTGCACACAAAATGTGGCAGATGTTGCAGGATTTGCCTTTGGAAGGAATCAATCTTAGCAATGTCGATCTTGAAGATGAGGTAAAATAAATATATCAAATGTGTTTTTGTATAAAGGTGGGTGTTCACATGAACACAAATGTTGAGGATATACTGCATGACTCAGCCTTGCCTGAAGGGAAGCAATAGCGGATTTAAGGAAAGAGTAGGGGGGCTATGAGGCTTTACCTCCATCAAAATTAAAATAAATTTATATCTAAACATTATAGTGTATATTAATACTATAATACAGGGGTTTCTAAAATGTGCGCTGCAGCGCCCTAGGGAGTTGCAGCATCTTTACAGGGACGCTGTGAATTTGCAGGCTCATCCATTCGATTAATTAAATGTTAATGAATAAAAAGCATGGCTTGGCCATAAAATGCACACTCTTAAACTTTATAAAATGTATTAATTAATAAGGTTGTCAACTTTGTCAATTTTAGCAATAATAGTGATTATGTAAGTACATTAATTGGAAAACATAGTAAATAAATGACATAACCTCACTTAATAATTATTTATTTTCTTACATTGATCCGTCACAAAAGAATAAATAAATACAAAAACTAAAAAAGTATTCCACAAATAATAAATAATACTTTAATCTTACAGTTATAATTTTTCGGAATTAAAAATATTCAGTTTCAGAAAACAAAACTGTTATAAATAAATATGCTACACTTTTTTTAATGCAAACTTTCCATTTTTTATCTTGATTAAACATGTAACGTAATGAAACAGAACTCAAGATAAACATTCAATCATTGTAATTTGCAAAAAAAGTCATACCTTTGAATAAAATAATTAAAATACAACAGATTATTATAATATGTCAGTTTTAGTTACTGTAGCGCTTCTCAACGGATATTTTTTTAGCTATCAGACTAACTAATATTTCACGATCCAATTTTTTTCAAAGATATAATTTTTCTTTTAAATAAACTGAAATTTTCCTTACTTCTAGTTATCCGATTTGGCTGAATTTTAAAAGAGTTCTATTCTGATAATAGATTAAGTACATTTTGTGACCCTGTAACATGTTGCTGTCACTTAAAAATTTCAATTTCTCAAAAAATTGAACTTTGTTTATATTTTTATAACAAAAAATTAAAACCAATCTATATTAAACTAAATAAATATGGAAACTGTAATGTTCTTTTTCAGAAAATGTAAATTTTTAAGTGGGTTACTAAAGAAATATAAGATATAATGCTCATTTTATCAATGTACACATGTAAAAAATTTTTAGGACGAGAATAGAACACACTTTCAAGCATAGCTTGGGGTGTGCGATCAATGAGTTTGTTCAATAATGAAGTTTTTCTGCTTGTTTATTATAAGTTAGTCATGTTTTGTGCCGCGAGTTGAAAAAGTTTGGGAACCTCTGCTATAATAGAAAATAGCTAATTTTTTCTTTAACTACAAAGTAACAAATAAGGATCTTGGCTTCTGGGTGTAAACCACGTCGGTTTGGTTGTGTTATCGGCTCTTCTAAAAGTGTACTTTTAGAAGAACCCTGAAGATGTCCACTGCAATGTGTGACGAAACGTTGGCCGATAACACGACCAAACCGACGCGGCTTACACCCAGAAGCCAAGATCCATATGAAGATCACTGCGGAAGCCTCAAGACTTGTATAAGTAACAAATAAATTTAATTTAAAAAGATTAGTTATTAAAGATGTCGATCCCAAACAGCGCTGAGATAAGAATTTACTTTGTTTTTCTCATCTCGGACAATACACCAAGCGATTTAGCATGCCTACACATTTGAGCATTCATATATATGTGTGTACTCACCTTGGGTGTGTTCTGTATAGCATTTATTTTTTCTAATAAGATTGGTATAAGCGCGCGCACAATTTTTTACTTTTGTGTTCCACAACATATCAGCTGTTTCATATACAAGAGAAACGTTACAGATAGGTGTAAAAAGTTTTTATTTTAATTGAATTAAATTTGATGGATAAAATAACTTTAAAAATTAATTATAGAAATGAAATGTCTATTTTTATAGACATCTTTGTTTTTTCATCAAACAAAATGATATTTTCTTTTTCCATTGTGTCCATTAGATCTATGATAACTAGGTGACCAGGTCTCAGGTTTTCACCCGGAGTCTCAGGGTTTATATACTGTTTCTCCAGGCTCCGGATTTCGTTATCATTTCTCCGAGTTTTGTAATAACGACAATTTTAAAAAAAAGGCCATCAAAAATAGCAGGGGACACAGAAATGAAGATTAGGATATTTAGGTGTCATCGAAAATAAAATAAAAGGTCATCTTTTTCATCTCAGGATTTACAAAAACTAAAATCTGGTCACCCTTATGATAACGTATAACAATTTCAACAATAACTTTTTCTTGTTTGAATGTAATAGCTGATGTGGACCAGAAAAGTAAAAAATCGTGCGTGCGCTTCTACCAACCTTATTAGACAAAATAAATGCTATACGGAACACACTCCTTAATAATAAATATACCTTTCTTGAATGTTGATTGTTTGTTTTAAATATAATTGTTAAAGTAGATCATTGAATTGAATTATTTTATTCAAACATTAATGTAGTAGTAGAAAAGTAAAGGTTTTACTATCTTTCTACTTTTTGAATCAACAGTTCTATTAACTCCCATTCAAATGTTAATTTGATTCTTAAAGTGGGAAGTGATAGTAAAAAGTCGTTGATTCAAAATAATTGTGTATTTTCATTTTAGCTGTATCAGAAAATTGGAAAAATGTCCGTGCGTTACACTGATTTGAAAGATAGTAAAATCTCAACGTTAACTACTTCGCATAGCCACAAAGTGTCCCAATTCCATAAAACATTGAAACTCGCCACAGGGAAAAAACTTACAGAGCTACAGGTATATGAATAATAATTACAACTTCAGGTGCCTAAAAATTTAATAATAAATACCAATTTGTATTTGTTTAACTGGAACAAAATTCAGAACTTGATATTCTTTTATCATTTCATTAATGACATTACATAGAGCAGCATCTGACTACTACAAGGAATTTATTAGAACCTTGGTATACGGGTAGCGATTAATTGCTATTATACAGGGTGAAGAAGAAAGATTGGAACTCAGAAATAAATCAAAGGAATCGTGTTTTAAAGAAAAATATTAATTGCAAAAGTTTAAGGGTTTATTTTATATTTATTTTTTTGGATGACCTTGTCAAGGTCAACTTTTTTTAATGGAAATCTATAATTTTTATTACAATAAGAAACTTGTCTGAAACAATTTCTAGTCTGATTACAAAATAATAACATTTATTTCAGGGTCTGGTCTTTTTTCTTCACCTGTGTGTAGTTTTTGCTTGTATTTGTAGATGAGTACCAAGGTATATAAAGACAAGGTAGTTTCAATAGTTCCTTGACTAATTAGCGTTGATGTGGGAATTGACGTCACTCAGGGTATATTCAAATGTTATAAAAAGTTGTCAGAATCGTAGAACATATTGCCAACTTAAGAATAGTCAAAATGACGCTTCCCGAATAGACCAAATTATCTGTGATAGTTTTTTTATGATTTGGCAATGTCGAATTTGTACTTTGATTGTATGTGTTGTTAAAATATCAAAAAATTCGAAAACAAAACTAAAAAAGGAATTTTTTGTAATTGAGCTATTATATATTTATAACATTTAAATATATTCCCTGGGTGACATCAATTCCCATGTCATCACTGATTGGTCAAGGAGCTATTGAGACTAACTTGGACGAGTACCATCTGTTTTTATTTTGTGAAAATAGATTAATTACTAGAAAACAACATGAACTTCTTTGGGCACCTGATAATTTTTCATTAAAATTAGTTATTCATGCATTAATTTTACAGAATACATCGCTTAACAATAAAACATTCAACTACGTTCAGTTTCTCCAAGAGATTGCATCCGAACAACAGTTCGAGGTAACTTACGTTGACATTGAAGAGAAATCTATTAGCGAAAAATGCCAGTGTTTGGTACAGCTGTCAACATTACCGGTTGCGGTTTGCTACGGATCAGGTGCAACATCAAAAGACGCCCAAGCAGCTGCCGCCCACAATGCTCTTGAGTATTTGAAGATCATGACTAAAAAGTGAAATAACAATTGTTCATAAATACTCTCTCTGACTTTTAACCGCGGGGGTAAACTAGAATACTTAACATAACTCCAGGTTCTAAGTTGTAGTGTTTTGTTTCCTCATTGTATAATTTAGAGAGAGTGCATATGTATAATATTCGATACACAGCATGCGTTTGCTTGATGTTTTATGATATCAAGCATTCTTATTTACATCGGTTAGCTATCTGCAGTATCTATAAAACATGAGACCCAGTTCACAAAATTGTAATTACAGTTTAGGTTTTGTATTCAAAGAATTTGTTCTTTATACTGGCTGTTTTTTTTTTTCAAGGCTCCAGCAGATTATTTCCAAAATAATGAATTTTCAGATAAAAGTTTTGAAGGGACATTATGGGTTGACCTTGAAAAAGTTATCTTGTGGGTTTTCAGGTTCAACTTTTCTTTGTCAAATTTAAATCCATATTTTGCAGATTCCTAATTTACGAGGAAAAATAAGGAACTTTTACCCGAAACATTTTTTCTGAAAATGTTTATTTTTTATTATATGGAGCAAAACAAACAGAAATTTATGGATATTCAATAATTTTTTACTCAAAAACTATCAATTTTTAAGAAAAATCAAGAGGCAAAAAGTGCTTAGAATTCTTGGAGAATTTTTTTTATTTGTGATTCTTTTTTCTTCAAAATTTAAAAAAAATGCTGCATAAAAAAATATAATAAATTTGAAAAAAAAGAATCTAAAAAATCTAAAAGAATCTAAGTACTTTTTTTCTCTTGTGATTTTTCTTAAAAATTGATAGAAAAATTATTGAATATTTAGAAGTTTTTTTTTGTTCAGAACAGAAAAAATGTTTCAGATAAGAGTTGCTTATTTTTCCTTGTAAATTAGGAATCTGCAACAAAAAATATGGGTTTAGATTTGAAAAAGAAAAGTTGAATCTGAAAACCCATCAAGGTCAATATTTAGCCCCCTCGAAACCTTAAAACTTGTGTCTAAAACATTTTCTGTGGAAATTCGTTATTTTGGAAATTATCTGCTGGAAAGTCTGTAAATAAAACACCCGGTATATCATATTTTTATAGCATTGTGCTTATTTAAAATATCAGCAAATTAATTTTATTTTGTTTACTTGTCGGGCTGGTGTCGTTTCACGAATGGCTGCACGTTTAAATAATAAACTGTACAAGCTATACTTTGCATAGAATTAGTGGAGTTTTCCATGAATGGAAATAACCGATATTGCTTTTTAAATGTTGATTATGAATATATACTATATTATATTAATATTTACAAACATTGTACCCCATCTATAATAATTGTATTCTCTAATTAGCTAACTAAATATTTCCTTTGTATTGCGTGTTACTTGTCACCATCTCGCATGCCTTTTGGGAAAAGGGCATTATTTTAATGCAAAGTATAGAGGTTGTAATTTTTTTTCATATGTAGACGTAGGTATTAATTAACATGTGTATCAATATAAAGTCTATTTTATATTGTATATTTATCACCATATGGTAAATTTTTTTAATTGTATAATTTTTTGTAGTTTAAATTTACTTCCATATTAATTAAGCTTTGATTGTATTACACAAAAAATGTAAATGTCTTATTTTATATTCTATCTGAACTGTGTTACTGAAAATACATAACATTAATTTATTGTAATCATGGATCTAATATTGATGTATATGGTAATTTATTATAAATAAATGTTTATTCAATCACATTATCATTGACTCGATTAAATTACTTACAGATAAGTATTAAAGTACAAATATTGGGGTCGGACTTTTGTTTATTGCAAATTGAAGAAAATATTGTCTACGAGCTTATAACCTGAAATACAGTAGTGCAATGAAGAAACCATTTCTCAAAAAAGTGTCAAAAAAATTACCTCAAATTAAAAAATTGGTATGACTGTGTCAGGATGCACAGTCGAGGGATTGACGTGAATACGTCACAGTGGGGTTAAATAAGACTCCTGGATCGATACATCTTTAATTTTTTTTGTTACACAGAAACGTTGGAATATTTATAAAAATTTACAAAATGTTACCGTAAACTTAGTCTAAATATAAAAATATATAATATAATAGTAGTGACGTTTAAACAAACAAGTTTGTTTTTAAAAATATATAACTAGTTTTGTATAATATAGTTATTTCTTATGATTTGTACAAACATAAAAATAATTAATTAAATAATATTTACAAGCAAAATCGTGGAAATACGAAATTTACTTAATTAAAAAAACTTTAATCAAAAAATTATAATCGTTACTGCATAGAGAATATTTATTCTAATATATATTCTAAAAATCTATAAATTAAATCTCTGGGCGTTACATCAAGTTTCTAAAATGCCTACCCTGTATCTGACCTGAAACACTCGACTATTCATGTCAAAAAATTGCTTGGGCACATAAAAATACAAATCACCTTGGGGGAATGTTATGTGCCCGAAAAAATTTTGTTTTAATGAAAAATTGAGATGCCAATTTAATTTTATAACTTAGTTGGCTAAATATTTTTAAAATTCATTTTACCTGTCAAAATTCTTTAATGATGTTTCGTTATTATATCAATAGACTGCGTCCATTTGCTTTTAAAACTTTCAGACACAATCGTTATTGTCATTTTGAGAAAAAAGATGATAGTAAATACATAAAGATTACAGTATGTGGTGCTACAGGAAGTGTAGGACAGCCGTTAAGTCTCATATTAAAGCAGTCTCAGTTATTTGACGAATTGGCTATTTACGATATTGTTAATACGTCAGGTTTTGGTTTGGAATTAAGTCATATGGACACAAAATGTAAAGTTAAAGCTTTTACTGGATCTAATCTTTTGAATGATGCATTGAGGGTAATATTGTGCAAAATTTTGTTTATGGTTAATTAATATGAGTAAATATATATTTCTAGGACTCGAGTATAGTTATTGTAGTAGCCAATTGCCCTGCTACAAATCCTAGAGACAATTTTCAGTTTAATGCTAATGTAGTCTGTGCCATTATGGATGAAGTAGCCGATAGTTGTCCTAATGTATGTATTTCTACAAAATAATTCTAGAAATATGAGACATTGGAAGTACAGATTTTCCTAACTATTGTTACTATTAATTTTTTAGGCTTTGATAGGAATTTTAACAAATCCGGTTAATAGTATCGTGCCAGTTGCAAACGAAGCGTTATTACAAAATGATATTGATGCATCTGATCGAATATTTGGTATAACAACATTGAATTCTATAAGGGCTAATACATTTGCAGCAGAAACTCTTGGTATAGAACCAGAATCAGTAATAGTTCCCGTTATTGGTGGAAATTCTAGTGAAACGATTGTACCTTTGTTTTCTCAAACAAAGCCTTGTAATGAATTTAAAAAAGTAGGAACAAAAAATACTTCTTAATAGTTATACAAATCTGAAATTATTTATTATTTTAGAAAGATATAAGAAAGTTGACATCTGCAGTTCGCATAGCAACAGACGAGGTTACAAAAGCAAAAAATTCTCATGCATCGGCAAATTTAGCAGCTGCTTTTGCTACTGCCAGATTTTCTATGTCATTAGCGAGAGGGATTTTAGAACAACAGAATATAATTGAATGTGCATTTATTAAATCTAGATGTGTTCCTGGAATTGATTATTTCGCAAGTCCAATTGAATTAGGTCCTAATGGTGTTCAAAAAATTTTTGGACTACCAAAATTATCAGATTTTGAAGGAGATCTTTTAGAAAAATCTATCCCTGCTTTACGGGAAGATATTGAACAAGGAGAATTGTTTATAAATGATGATAATACTGAAGATGAAACTGACGAAACTGATGAAACTGTTAGTAAACACTCGTCATGATGTGAATAATTTATTAAATGTAATTTTGTTTGTCACAACAATAAAATATGATTATGTTTGGAAAGCCTCAAAGCTTACATTCTGTTTGTAAAAAATAAATATTTAATTTTTTGTATGGTTGTAAAAATGAGTACCATTTTATGTATTATTTTAATTATAAGTATCAGTAGATTACATAAAGTATGAAATAATCAGTTAGTAGTTCGTAATAATGATTATTTGTTTCTATATACAATTCAACAAAGAATTACGTTAATCCCGATTAGTAAAAGAACAATTTATGAACCGTGATTATTTTTGTACTGTTCAGTTCTTCATCAGTCAATTTAAAATAAACGCCATCATTTTACATACAATTTTATGGTAGGGATTTCCGGTTTCTTTTGTCATTTATTATACCACGTTTTTCTTGAATTTATAAGCTTTAATAAAATAAATTATATTAACGTCCAAATTTATGAACTTATAGTTACAATGAGTGTAAATTATGAACAGAAGGTAATGAATTTTTATTATATATGTCATAATTTCAGGTTAAAAATTTCAGAAATACTTAATTGCATTCATGTTTACTTACTATTTTTGGATATGAAATGACGACTAACATTTACGTCTTACTCAACAGGTTCAAGAATACAAAGATTCTTTAAAAGTCAAAGCAGAAGACCTAATTTTAGTAGGGTTTCCTAAAAAGATAGTCGAACTAAATGATCTTTTGGAAACATCACAGTTTCGAGAGAGAGAATTGACTGATGTTCATCAAGAACTTAATGTACCAATTCCTGAACCTATTATATTGAACAATCATGATGATGGGCCACCTGTAAAGAAACGAAAATCAGAAAGTTTGTTACAGGAAGGAAGTAAAGTGATGGCATTAACGTCTGGACCCATTCCGTGCAATAAATCCTTGTGTGATTTAATACATCTTGTAAAACCACACATCAGACAACTTGTCGAGCATTCCAATCAGGTATTTATATTTATTATAGAGATTCCATTTTGATCAGTAGGTAGTAGGTACAGTTCTGTTTACAACATGTAGTGGGGCATAGATTATAGATGTACAGTGTTTGCACCCCAACCTCGATATTTATAACATAATTTACAATTTAGTGTATTTCTATATTTTTTCCGCGCGTGGCGACTGCAGCTGTGTCTTGCGCTGATTTAAGAAAAGTCATGGTTTTACAACAAAATTCACAGTTTTTCTCGAAAAAAACATGTAGTGGCTCAGAAAAAAAATCATAGCTCAGAGACCATTCATAGCTAAGAAATGAAACCTACACAGTTAACTGGAAGAAGGATGAAGCTACATAACAAAAAAATTATGAAATCGGTTTGGCAAGAATCGATTCTATAAAGAAAAAGTTTAGTCCGGATATATATTTATATACTTGTATGCAGGGGTGTGCTGGAGCCGGCTGTTAAGATTTTTAAAAATCGGTGAGCCGGTTGTTAAATTATTCTGCGAATAAAATTTTAGGCCATTCTTTTGTTTTCGTTTTCACGCGGTATCTGTTTGGCTCTACGCTCTATTTGCTCTTTTCCTCAGTTCTGCTAATCGTTTGAAATTTGTATTGCTAAAAATTTAAGAGTAAAAAAAGAGCTTGCAGCGATTCAGCTTTAGCCGCGCTGTTGAATCGCACAGTACGCGAAAGTCCCGCTGCTAAATCGCCAGTGTATATAGGTTTTGCGATTTACGTATAAAACAATGTAAAATTAATGTACGCGATAGTCTCGCTGCTAAATGTCGCTAATGTGTAAGGGGTCTAAAAGTGCATTTATTTTATTATTTTTCAATTTTCGGTACTTGTGTATTAAATTCCCGGTTATTGCAGATATGCAAGTTTCCAGCTTCTATTTTCGTAGGGCATGTTTTTTTTTTTTTAATTATAGTGAGCCGGTTGTTAAATGTTTGGCTTCTTATATGTATATATTATAGTGTGATAAGTTAAACAAATACTAGAAGTACCTATTATTGAATACTGAATCTTTCTATTGCTTCAGTCAAAGCCAATTATTTGTAAAACATACTAACATGACAACATTCTTTTCCAATGTCTTTTTTTTTTAATTCTAGTATCAACAATGCAAATAACACCTAATTTATACCTCATTTTTTTTTGTAGCTTAAAATGTGGATCTCTTTCATGATACCAAAAATTGAAGATGGTAATAACTTTGGTGTATCAATTCAGGAAGACACCTTGGCCGAAATACAGTCGGTAGAATCTGAAGCAGCGGCGTTTTTTGATCAAATTTCTAGATATTTCATATCAAGAGGAAAAATTGTATCCAAAGTGGCAAAGTATCCACATATCGCAGATTATCGGAGAGCTGTTCAGGAACTCGATGAAAAAGAGTTTTTAAGTTTGTGGCTTGTTTTGTCAGAAGTGCGCAATCGTTATTGTTCATTGCATGATATTGTCATAAAAAATTTAGAAAAAATAAAGAAACCAAGGTCTTCAAATGCTGAATCACTCTATTAGACATTTAAACTAATTTTGTTTTAAGAAATTGTTTTACCAGGACGTACGTGGTAAAATTATACAACTCGAAAATTTTTTTTAATGTTTTCTTTTATTGATAATGATGCATTCTGGTTGCAGTGATAAATTAAGACATGTAATTAAAAATAGTAAATAATAACTTTTATTTATTTTTTCAGTACAATAACTATTTTGTTTGTTTTCCTTGTTCATATTTATTATTATAATAAATTGTATGGAGTGCATGTTTCAATAAAATAGTAAAAATCTGTGTTATTTTATTAAGAATATCCAATTCCTGTTATTATTTAACTTTTTTGTTATGGGCTTTTTAATATGTGAATTAGACTTGTGTAGTTCACGAACGAACTAGTTCAAAAGAGAGCTCCCACACAGGAACTAGTTCGTATGCGCTTCATTCTTTTAGTTCAATAGTTCCCGATATACTTCAAATACACTGTTCTAAAAATGAGATTGTATGATTTTTATGTTCAATAATTTACGTTTTCAATACTTTATTACTAATTTTGAATTTGTTTTACTAGATATATTATATTGAATTTTTTTTAGTTAACATGAATGCAATACGTCTGTCAAAAGCACGTGATTTTTATATTATTTTATGACAATCAACAAAAAGAAATGAAATTAAAATATATTGCTTAAATTACTATACAATAAATAATGTATAATTGAAAATGGAAAAAAGAAGGTTATTGTAAATATATACATTTAAAAATATCATTCTTGTCTATAAATTAATAACAAATTCAAAATTGCATCAGTTTGCATAATAGTACAAAATTACTAATTAAACAATTTAATTATATATTACAAATCCAATATATCTAAATCAATAAATTGTCATCGTATAGTCTGGAAAGAAATTCTATGAACTAAAAGAACTAGAAGAATGAACTAGTTCATTAAAGACCACTGAACTATAAGGAGCACTCTCTGTTATGAACTAAAATGCCCAACTCTAATGTGAATAAGTGAAATACAGTAAGGTCTCTTTTTATGTGTATTTGAAGAAGATTTTGCACCAGTTCACAAATGGTGCCAAGTTGTATTTTCAGATAGTGATAATAGTCCAGGCTGTGGAGGCTAAAACAGATTATTTTTGCGTACAGTTTTAATACTTACAGGATATGTTACAAAAGTAGTTTAGAATAATACTCTATGTTTGCTCCGATTTTGGTTGTCCATGGTACAATTGCAAAATTCTTAAGATTTTCTGATTTTTGCTAAATAGCGGTCTAAATAAGTAGGTATATTATACAAAAAAAAGTTTCAAATAAAAGTGAATCGCTACAAAATTCCCTACAACCTCCATTTTGAAAAAAATTAAAAAATTCATTTGTTTATCCGCTACGCTGATTAAAATGGCTGAAAACGCACTTTTATTAAGCTGTAATAATTAATAAAATTTAACACTTTTTAAGTTGATACCTCTGGAAAATAAACATTTTGTGGTACAGAACATTCACTGAAAATTAAAACCTGATATCTTCAACAGTTTTTGTTTTATTAAATTGTTAATAATTGTTTGATTAACAATAAAAGTTTTTGTAAAACTGTTTGTATGTGTTCTCAAAGACTTATACAATCGATTCCCACCATAAAAAAGTAAAGATTTTCAATTCTTTGGCAAATGGTAGCACTAAAATCTTATTCTTAAGTTTTTTCTATTTTAAACCAATTCAATTGTTTCATAGAACCACAAATATTTAAATAATAATAGCCAGGAACCTGCTCTGAATAATTATTTATCTACCTATTGGTGAAAACCGCATTAAAATCGCTTTAGTAGTTTTCGAGATAAGCGGTAAAAGATACAAAAATAAGCTTCTTTTTATGAAGGTAGAGTTAATTAATTAATTGTATGAACAGTTAACTTTTATAAAAATTGTGTAGCGTGTAATATACATTAAATAACTTTAAAACTAATAAACCGATTTTAATAAAAGCTTATTTATTTAATAAGCGCATTCTCGACCGTCATCTACACGTCGTACGAAAAACTTGTTTGTACAAAAGCTGTTGGGAATTGAATCCTCTACAACTTTGTCATTTAAATGTGTCACTTATTTTTAATAAAAATGGCATAAAAGTTGAAAAAACTGCGCCACTCTTCTAATTTTTAATAGTTTTTGCTTATTATTAGCAATAAATAATGTTTTTTCAACAATATTGACTTTATAAAGATTGTAGAGAATTAAATTCTCTATAAAATTGTTATTAACCTTTTTATCGAAAAATGCAAAATACGCGTTCAAATCGACAAAACCACAAAATTCAAGATGGCGGACACTTCCGGTAACTAATTTATGGGCAAGAATGTGATTTCATCATCTACTCCGCCAGGGACACACAACTGCGTCAAAAGTTTCGACTAGGCAGTTTTTTTCGTGAAAAAATCTTTAATGATTGGGCTACTTGCGTTTTTTCTAAGATGCCAAGGCTTTAACTCTTCAATTTTTGTCCGAAACATTTTTCTCTATGTTACTTTAGAATAGATCATTGTGTATATTTTTTATTTTAATACAATTTTTTAAAATTTTTTTCGGACTCAACACCGAGAATAATTGGAATGTCTGTTTCTGTGGTAGATCATTCGATTCATCAATTGTCGACGGGTTTCCCAACCATTAAAAAATTCAGGTCAAATATCGATCTAATTAGACTGGTCTAAAACCTTAGAAACGATATTAAATTATTGTTTTATTGTATTTTTTATTTTCAAAAAAATATTTTATTAACGTCTAATTTATCTAATTTTGTTTACAATGAGTGTAAATTATGAACAAAAGGTATGTTATATAATTAATTAATAATTTTTAACTGCCACAACTTAATTAACTCGCATACCTATGTATATCATACCTATACATACATATATCTGTTTGCATCAAAAATATGATAGTTTTAACTTATGTATAATCATATTAATTTTTCTGGTATAATTATGATTGAACCGTATTTAAGACAAATTATAATACTCATCTCTTCGCTTGTCACAAACGTAGTAGGCTTCCCCCATTTGATTATTATAATATTTAAATCATTTTTCCATGTACCAAACCAGGACAGATATTTTGAAACTCATTTACTAGATGAAGAAGTACTCATATATATTTGTGCGATTAAATTATTATGTAATCTATTCAAAATTGTATAAGTATACATTTTGTGGCAATAAATATTTGATATTCCGAATTTTAGTATATAAAATGTATGAATGAAATGGACATATATTTGCGTTTTTATTTAAAATGATGTAATTATATAAACTCCGCCCTAGAAAAAGATAACCGATGATATTTGTCTTAATATTTTCGAATCTGTTGTAAGCGATTCTAACCTTTACGGCGGCAGACGACTTCTGAAACCCATAGTACATATCCCATGTATCTGCTCTCTTTTACGTGTAGACTTGCTATTGCCCATTTGCACAATCATCTTCTATCTTGTGCTCCTGTTAATACACACAAAAATACAAAACAGCATAGAACGCAAATACCACTGACAATGAGTTATTGAAAAAGAAGCAATCCAGCCGACACGACACCTTACCGTCAACAACAAATAAAATTTATTAATATAATAAAAAAGAAAAGGTCGTTTAGTGACCACAACAAAATGCATATAAAACATAGACTAACATTTATATTTTGGCAAACAGGTTCAGGAATATAAAGATTATGTAAAGGTTAAGGCAGAAGAATTAATTTTAGTAGGGGTTTCTCAAAAGATAGTCGAATTAAATGATCTTTTGGAAAGAACGGAGTTTCGGGAGAGAGAATTGACTGATGTTCATCAAGAACTTAATGTACCAATTCCAGACCCCATTGCATTGAACAATCTAGATGACGAGCCGATTACAAAGAAAAGAAAATCAGAAATAGTGTTAAATAAAGGAAGTAAAGTGATGGAATTAACATCTGGACCCATTCCATGCAATAAATCTTTGTGTGATTTAATACATCTTATAAAACCATACATCAGGCAACTTGTCGAGCATTCCAATCTGGTATTTATATATTTATTATAAATATCCCATTTATCCAGGACCGTAATTACCATCGGAGCAGTGCATCGGGGGTCCCAGAGCAAGGAGGGTATTTTTTTTTTTACGAAATCGGAATAAACATTTCTTTACAAAAAATAATGTTTCTCTCCCATATGTTGCCCACAAGTTATCAAGTAAATTATTATTTTTAAATGTGTTTTTAACCGTTTTGAATAAAATTTTGAATTGGGGCACATTTACATATTTATAATTATAAGGAATACATTTTCCTAAAATTTTATTAAAATCCATCAGGCAATTTTCTCTCTGAAACTATTCGACGTAAAAATTTAACACATAAATATTTATTCTTGTTTAATTTTTTTTAATGAAATCGACAAGATTTAAAAACACTTAAACAGCCTCATCATTGTTTTTTTACTGGTGTAATTTTCATTGTTTATAAAATAAAACATAAAAATAATTAAAATTTGAAAACGTTCACATTTTTATTGATACTTTTTTTCTCGAAAATAGTCACATAGATGAAAATTGTTCAACAAATTTTTTATAAAGAGCCCTTTGATCACTTGCTGCCCCAGAGCCTCTAGTTACGGCCCTGATCAACATAATGCTCAGAACACTATATTTAGAATATGTTTTTGTAGCTCAAAATGTGGATTTCTTTCATGATACCAAAAATTGAAGATGGTAATAATTTTGGTGTATCAATTCAAGAAGAAACTTTGGTTGAAATACAGATAGTTGAATCTGAAGCAGCATCGTATTTCAATCAAATTTCTGGATATTTTATATCAAGAGGGGATATTGTTTCCAAAGTGGCAAAGTATCCACATATAGCAGATTATCGGGTAGCTGTTCAGGAATTTGATGAAAAAATGTTTTTAAGTTTCTCGTTTATTTTGTCAGACGTGCGTAATCATTATAGTTCTTTGCATGATATTGTCATCAAAAATTTAGAAAAAATAAAGAAACCAAGATCTTCTAATGCAGAATCACTATATTAGATATTTAAATTATTGGTTTTTAAGAACTTTTTTTACCAAATAGACGAATATGGTCTAATTATATATTTCTAAATTTTTTTAGTATTAGTATTGGTATTTTTATTAAGGGGGAACATATGAGTAGTCGGCGGAAAAAATAGGTGAATTTTGGGAATTATTATCTCAAGAACTATTTGTTCAATTTCATCCAGGTTTATTTTATTCTAAAGTATTTATATTGAGGTATGTTGCAATTTGTTTTTATGAATGTATATCGATTGTGAGCGCAGCTGTCGTGGCCGGCATAAAACGTGTCACTCGATGCGGTTCCCAGGATTACTAGCAGTATTTTCTTGAAAGTCAATGTAACATTCAATCAGGCCCCATTCCGTGAAGAAAAAATCGTACGTACCGAAGGGCGTTAAAATTTCTGTTTCAGATCATCTGACTGCCAATAATCCTGGACACCGCATCGAGGGACATATTTTACGCCGACCACAACAGCAGCGGTCCCAGTTGATATATATTCATAAACTTTATAAACATACCTAAATATTATAATATTATACTTTAGAATAAAATAAACCTGGAAGAAATCAAACAATTAGTTTTTGAGATAATAATTCCCAAAATTCACTTATTTTTTCCGCCGTCTACTCATATGTTCCCCCTTAATATTGATTCGTTTTGGTGGCAGTGAAAATTAAGACATTTTATTTAAAAATGCTGTACTTAAATATATTTAATATTTTTCAGTATAAGTAATTATATTTTGTATATTTTTCTTGTTGATATATATTATATTATATTAAAATAAAATTATATGCAGTGCTGGTGGATCGTTTTTAATTTAGAGAGGTAACATGATAATTTTTCATTGAAATGGAGCAAGAAAATTATTTAAATTCGAATTGTAATGTATTTTTGTTCAGTTGCTTGATTTAACAGTTATTATTATATTGTTATGCCCAGACCCTGAGAGAGTTTCAATGGGGCCCGGGTCAAACAACATTTCAGGGGCCCAATACCCCGCCCCTCGTTTCGCGAGCGTAAGAAAATTTTATAAAAAAAAGTTATTATAAAAAAACTTATAATTTTTAATATTCAAAAATTAAAGAAAAACTCGAACTTAAATTGTGAAATAATGAAAATAAAAACAAGGAAAGAAAAGTATAAGTAAGTATAAGATCTGCGAAATAACACTTAATTCAAAAAACTTACAAGCTAATAATATATGTACCTATATATTTTTTAAATTTATTATTTGATTATTATAAATAATCATAATATTTCAAATTATTTAAAAAATGCTTTGCGCGCTTTAAAATTTGCAAATTATTTAATTATTTTTGAAAAATTAACTTTTCGTGCATAGTCACAATTTATATTTTTGTCGATCTGTTAAAAAAATTTACTCTTTTCAGGGTACTAAAGCTTCTTTCAGTAAAAGCAACAGAAGCGGGTAAACTCAAAAATATTCTATGAATAATTTAAAAATGTAAGATAAATAGATAGATAAAGGGGGCGGCTCCTGCACTTAGGCCACTAGAGCCCATTGTGCCCCCTTGAGATTACTAAGCCTTCACTCTTTGAACAGGCCCGTTGCTTCAGCGAAGGATAGAATCTTGTTCATCGGCATGTCTTGAATGTCTCTCGGTTCAAGAAAAGGGGAGCCAAGGTATTTGTTCCTTATTTCTGCAAGTGCTGTGCAAATGCAAAGGACGTGTTCTGAAGTTTCCTCCTGTGTTCGACATTTTCTACACTGTGGGTTAGGCGGTATGCCTATAGTGTGGAGATGGTTGTTCTTTCGCCTGAGACTTGTTAGGAGGCCCGTAACGATTTTGAGTTGTCTATGTAAGATAATATAAATTATAAATATTTTTATAAAATATAAATATTTTTCGGGGCGCCTTTCCATACGGAAACTTTCATTTTCTTTCAGAGTAAACTCTGGATTCATCATCGGGAATAATTGAAATGTCTATTTCTATGATAGATCAGCGATTTATCAATTTGAGCGGGTTTCTAATCCATTAAAATTCAGCTCAAATATCGATCAAATTAGACTGGTCTAAAACCTTAGAAACGATAATAAATTATTTTTGTATTGTATTTATTAAATTTAATAATTAAGAAGTTTAAATAAATTATATTATTAACGTCCGATTTATTACTTTCGTTTACAATGAGTGTAAATTATGAACATAAGGTATGCAATATTATTATTAATTAATAGTTTTTTAACTGCTACAACTGAAATAACTAGTCAAATGTTACATGTTACTAATTCGCATATACTATACTATAATTTCCATCAAATATATGTATGTCACTTTCAACTTATATATAATCGTATATTAATTTTCTATCGATTTTTCTGTTATATTGATGAATGAACCGTTTTCAAGACATGTCATAATATGTATATTTATATTACTCATATGACGTAACAGCTCTTAATTTGACATATTCCTAGTACTCGTACCGAGTCCTCCTCTTATATTTTGTGTTTTTGTTAATACCCGTTAAAATTCAAAACAACAGAATAAAATACAAATACCATTGAGTTGTTGGAAACGGAGCAATCCAGCCGACGCGACATCACACCAGCATCAACAAATTATATTAATATGTATAAGGGATGTAAAAAAAGCAATTTTTTTTCTTCGTTCTCATTACAAAATAAGTTAGTTTATGACCTAAAATAAATCCTTGTCCTCTCGTTTCCCATTTAAATAACATTAAAAAATTATTCTTTAGTACTAAAGTTGGTATTACTGATTCATGATAATGGATAAAAAAATTTAAGGACGTCATTTTGTAGAAAATAAAATTATTTTCTAATAATGCCAGTTGTCAGCTGGCTCATTCTTTTTCCGATAGCTCAGTAATAGGGTTAGCTATTTAAGTGATATTTATAGAATATTGACGTATACATTGACGTTATACATGTTTTTTGAATCATCCTAATGTATAATAATCTCTAAAAAGTCGTCTTGTACCACAGCAGTTTATTGTTCCTATATAAAACACAGATTAAAATTAAAATTTTGGAAAACAGGTTCAAGAATATAAAGATTCTTTAAAGGTTAAAGCAGAAGACTTAATTTTAGTAGAGTTTACCAAAAAGATAGTCGAACTAAATGATCTTTTGGAAACAATGCAGCTTAAAGAGAGAGAATTAAAAGATATTCATCAAGAACTTAATGTACCAGTTCCGGAACCCATTGCATTGAACACTCATTATGATGGGCCAATTACAAGGAAAAGAAAATCAGAAATAGTGTTACATAAAGCAAGTAAAGTGATAGCATTAACGTCTGGACCTATTCAATGTAATAAATCTTTGTGTGATTTAATACATCTTATAAAACCATACATCAGGCAACTTGTCGAGCATTCCAATCTGGTATTTATATATTTATTACAAATATTCCATTCATGCCATTTTGACTGGTAAATATAGTTCTGTCTCCACGACATGTAGTAGATGGAATATAGATTTATTTCGTTTTCAATTATATATCAGGGCTGTAACTACCACTGGGCCAGTGCCCCAGCGCAAGGAGGGCATTTTTTACGAAATCGGAATAATTTTTTTTGTCAAACTCACTTTGGAAAATTTTTCAAAAATAAAAACCCAAAAAACTAGATTTTGAAAACATTTATAGAACTATTTTTTAGCGCCATCGCGAAGTACATAAAAAAATATACAAAAAAAGATTGGCCCTCTCCTATATGTTGTCCACAAATTATTATCAACGAGTTTATTTTATTTTTAAATGTGTTTTTTAACCGTTTTGAATAAAATTTTGAATTGGAATTTGGCACGCTTACATATTTATAATCATAAGGAATACATTTTCCAAAAATTTAATTAAAATCTATTTACTAATGGTCGTTATAAAAAAAACTAACGGTTTTAGTTTTTATTTTCTTTAGGTTTTGTAATAAAATTAAAGATTTTTAAATATTTAATTTTACAGGGCAATTCATAACGAAAAAACAGCATTTTTAGTTTTTCGTAACATCGAAACACTAATGAAATTATTTTAGTGTTCGTCCGTCTGTCACATGCAATTTTCTGTAAAAAAAACTATTCGGCGTAAACATTTCAAAAACACAAGTTATATCATTAAAAAAATATACATTTTTTAAATGAAATCGACAAGGTTTAAAAACACTAAAACAGCCTCATCATTGTTTTTATTTACTGGTGTAGTTTTAATTGTTTATAAAAAATATAAATAATTAAAATTTGAAAGCCTTCACATTTTTATTGAAAAATTTAATTTTTTTCGTAAATAGTCACATACATAAAAATCGTTCAACAAATTTGTTATAAGGAACCCCTCGATAACTTGCTGCCCCGGGGCTCCAGAGCCTCTAGTTACGGCCCTGATCAACATAATGCTCAGAACACTATATTTAGAATATGTTTTTGTAGCTCAAAATGTGGATTTCTTTAATGATACCAAAAATCGAAGATGGTGATAATTTTGGTGTAGCAATTCAAGAAAAAGTTTTAACTGAAATACAGTTAGTAGAATCTGATGCAACATCGAATTTTAATCAGATTTCTGATTATTTTATACTAAGAGGGAAATTGATATCCAAAGTGACAAAGTATCCACATATCGCAGATTATCGAATAACTGTTAAGGAATTCGATGAAACAATGTTTTTAATTTTCTCGTTTATTTTGTCAAACGTGCGTAATCATTATTGTTCTTTGCATGATATTGTCATCAAAAATTTAGAAAAAATAAAGAAACCAAGATCTTTTAATGCAGAATCACTATATTAGACATTTAATTATTGGTTTTTAAGAACTTTTTACCAGATACATAAATTTAGTGAAATTATATATTTCTAAATTTTTTGAGTATTAGTATTTGAAATTTCTATTCATTCTGATGGCAGTGATAAATTATGATATATTTATTTGTCAGTATAATAATATTTTGTATGTTTTACTTGTTGATATTTATTACAATAAAATTATATGCAGTGATGGTGGAACGTTTTTACTTAAGAGGGGACATCATGATAATTTTTTTATTGAAAGAGGGAGCAAGCTAATAATTGAAATACCAATTGTAAGAGCCATTTCACACATACCCGGCTGCCTGGTAACCGGCGTCGTTTATCCGTTCTCAGTTCTCGAGCATATGCTTTCACACGTATCTGGCTCGCCACCTTCTATATGTTCTTTAACTTTACCAGTATTCATGTAGTAATGGAAATATCTAGAATATTGTAAAAAATATACTGCAACAATGAGACGTAAAGAATTATAGATTCATCAAAAATAGTTTGGGAGGTTAAAACTATAATAACCCTTTATTTAATAGGGGATATTTGAAAAAATATTAAAAATAAATAAAAATAATTTTTATAACGTCTATTATGCTGGCTTTAGGGAGTGAGGCTGGTCGACCGCTCGGAGTACCAGTTCAGAAGGGGAGGCGGAGGGCCACATTGAATTCTATTAGTTTTTTTTAACAATTAAGAACAAAAAAAACTAGATATAACTCAAAGGGCCCACTATCCCCATACATCCCTGCTCTAAATAATCGTTGGTTGATACTGGAAATCGATAACACGTATTAATACTAAACCGGGTATCAAATTTAATTAGCGCATCACAATGGGTTCTCAAAATATTAAATAAAATCTAATTCAAGACAAAATCTTTGAGAATCTGCAGCAACTGCAGCTCCTGCACGAAGATTTCGGAACATGTTTATATGAACTTTTTTGCTTGAAATATTATTCTCAATAAACTGTTCAAGTTTGTTCCACCTGATATGACTCACCTTTGTATATCAAAGATTTTCGAAAACTTCCGATTGTTATAGTGTTAAAATAAGACTTGTTCCGAATTTTTTAATAATACTCTAGCCCTACATAGAATAACCTCCGAGAATAACCTCTCCGAATAGATTGATGCATACTAATCTGAACTTATTGTTAGCTAATAGTATTGTTTATTACTGGAAAACGGAGAAACTGTGGTTTCTAGTCACTTAAACTAAAAATATATACCTTAACCACAATAAAACAATGTCACTCGACACGTGTTTCGACTTCACAAGAAGTCCTCATCAGGAGCCTAACAGTTCCAGATGATGAGGACTTCTTGTGAAGTCGAAACACGTGTCGAGTGACATTGTTTTATTGTGGTTAAGGTGTATATTTTTAGTTTAAGTATTGTTTATGATTAATTTTTATAACGTATTTTGATTGTTCAATATAGTTACATTGTTTGATTCAATAGTTTACTTCGGAGGAGTATTGCTTCAATAAAAGAGTAAAAATATGAAACTTTTGTTATTTCTATCGTATTGGTTTGATTTTACACAATTCATTTAAAAAAAAGTGAAGTTCTTTTTCTTGTTAAATGTAAATGAACTGTTTTTTAGAATTATAAGTTTTGGTCATTTTTACGCTTCATTGACTCGACTACTTTATCAAGAAAGATGCAGCCCCCTCTGGAACAAATTGCGATTTTTATGATATTTAAATTAATTAAGTTAATTCTATAGAAACGATATTTATTCATTGTTTAGGTATTGTAATAAAATTGTAATTAGCAACTGTTTTTATTAGGAAGTTTTTATATTTTTGATGATTATAAGTAAAATTTATATTAGAAAGCTACAGGTTCACTGCTATTGCAGTTAAATAGGTGTAATTGTGGTTGTAATATATTCCACGTAAATTGTAAGTATTAATTTTAATTTATTTTTTGAATATATGGTTATGTCATTGCAAGAATTGATTATCATTTCTAATATGTAGTATTGTGGGTAATCAGTTTCAAACAATAGATGAGTCTGAACAATGTTTTTAAAATAAAATTTATATTTATTATATGTAAAAATCGGACAAAACTATAAATTTACACTTATGTCAAATTTTCAAATTTTGTAATGTCAGTTTTAGACCAAGCTCCCATGACATTTAGTCTACCTCACATGACTACTCTGTGAAACTCGGCTTAATTACAGAAAATATACCCGGTAATAACAATCCGGTGGCAGACCGATAAGTTTAGTTAGTTAATATGTTTAATTCATTTTTGAAGTCACTAAAAAAGGGGGTTTCTTACCCTGCATGACTATACTTGTTAAAATTTCGTAATATAATCAAAAATGATATATAATTTAAGAAAAATTTTGTCTTCCTCGTGATTGTCGTTATTAAGTACCTAGCAGACCTAATTCAATGAATTAATTATATCATGTTACTTATCTCCTATGATTACTCGTCCATTTTTTTCCCAGTGAAAGATTAAATTTACTTCCATATGAAAAAATTTGTCTGCCTCGAAAATTTAACTAACGTAAACCTATCGATCTGCCACCGGATTGTTATTACCGGGTATATTTGCTATTATTAAGCCGTGTTTCACAGAGTAGTCATGTGAGGTAGACTAAATGTCATGGGAGCTTGGTCTATTTTGAAATATAGTTATAATTAATTCATTAATTCTGAGTAGAACATTTCCGTATTGCTCTTTTTACATTGTTAGATTGATCTTCTATTTTATGTTTTTATATTCTATTGACAACAAGACGTGACGAAAGATTTAAAATACATAATAGTCCTTATGATACATAATTACAAATGATCAATAGCTGATGTAGGTATTTATGTTAAGGAGGTTGGGAAGTAACGTTAAACCAGTAGTAATAAGTTGAACTTTCTTAAAATTGTTTAAATACTCGAAATGAATGAAATACTGAACTCGTTTTTAAGAAAATAAATTTTAAAGTTCAGTTGTAATACATGGTGTTAAATAACAGTTGGTGAAAAAAAATGGTTCAAAGATAGAAAAATAAAAAAATTCAAGTAAAAAAACAGTAAGATTGATTTGAACGTTAAGGATATTGTAAAGTATATATTTATGTAATTATTTAAACAAGAATTAGACGTTTCGACCATACCATTATTAAAAAACAATATAAAAAACTCGAAAAATATGTGAAATGATGTATAAATATTTGAAACTAATGCTTAACGTGGCAACAGCACTGACATTGAAGAATGAAAAATACATGAGTGCAAGTGAGAAAGACAGGTCATAGATTTAGCAACAGCGAACACTGCATCCTATCCCACCACCTCCCTCCCAAAAGTAATTTCCCAACCTCCTTAATGCCCGCTATTATAAAGAATTTGTTTGGTTGCAAATGCAAATTAGCTCCCAGCTAACGCTATCTGATAGGTGTCAAATTGTTATTAAATTGATCGATATTTTAAAATAGTGGTAATAAATGTATAATAATGCAAATGCTATTCATTTTATGAGATACACTTGGCAACACTTATTTTAAGTCGCTGATTTCTACTTAATACGCATGCGTTAAAGTCATTATATGTTTGATTTCATTCGCTACATCTATGAGTGGTTGTCATTTATATTTAATACCTAGTATATAGCGTTAGCTGGGGGCTAATTTGCATTTGCAGCCAAGCAAATTCTTTATAATACCGGGCACAAGAAAGATAAAATTATAAACTTAACTAATCTATGTAGGAACATAACTAGAAAGTATTTGTAATATTAGGGTATGGAACCTTGTACGTCGAAGCTGTAGTTAGAAGAATGGGTTTTGGGGAATATTTTTTTGCTGAACAAGAACCAAAATTGCTCACAGTACGTTCGCATCTTTGCGGAGGTTATTCGAATACTTCATTATCAAGTGGATATAATGGTAGCCTCATGCAATCGAGTGCAGGAACTCGAATTTCTGATATATCCAATAGAACTAACATAAGAACAGAAGTGCATTACATCAACTCAGCAATATTTATAGAGAAACTTGAAAGTGATAACGATGAACTAGATTCTGTATCCCAGACTGGTAGTATCGCTCCGCATTCTAATATTTTCGCGGATCATTTCTCTATACCAAAATTGGAGTTATCAACGACGTCTTTAATTTCAACTGAAACGTCTAATATAAGGAGATCTCATGCAGGTAGCTACGATGAGTGGTTATCTCTAAAGGAAAAAGAAAAACAATTACGAATAAATAAAGAAAATCAACAGAGAGAAATGCAAGAAGCTGAAAAACTAAAAAAGTTTCAAATGGAAAAAGAAAATTTCAAGAAATGGTTAGCTGCAAAGAAAGAGAAAGAAAAACAAATGAAGTTGCAATTGGAATTGGAACAGAAGAAGTTAAAGTTATTAGAAGAAATAAGAATTAAGAAAAATGAAGAGAACAAGCAAGCGTTTTTAAAGTGGTATAGTACGAAGAAAAATGAAGCTGAAGGTAATTAGTAAAACGGCCAAGTGCGTGTTGGACACGCACATGATAGGGTTCCTTAGTCATTCTCACTACGATTTATAAAAAAGAGTTTTTCAAAATCTTTCCTAAACTATTTTTGCTTTAGTGTTCGTTATAATTTTTATTGAAAGTAGGTACTAATTAAAATCTAAATTCTGAAATTTTCTCAGATGTTTTTTCCATAACCAAACTGAAAAGCAAACATATCATTACTGAAGGGTTAAAATCAAAAGGTCATAAACATTTTTTGTTGATTTTTAGGAGACCTATGTAAAAACCTCAATGGGATAAGTGAATTTTTTTTTTAAATATACTTTTCAGTTTATTGGAAGCGGGTCCAAAAAATGTTTTTTTTTTCAAAAATCTCATTACATCTATTTTTGGGTTATCAATCTATATCCGTATACCCATTTTCATCTTATTCGGTATAAAATTTATATAGACAGACAGAACAACTATAAGGGTTCCTAGTTTTCTACGGAACCCTATAAATGAAGCTCAAGTTAATTAGTTTATTTGTGTTCTGATTGTTACCCGAGAACAGTAATTATTTACTAATTATTAATTTATTAGAGAAGAAGAAGAAAGAAGATCAAGAAAAACATCTTCAAGTACAGCTAAAAAAATTGCGTGAACAGAAAAGTCATCACGCTTTTGAAGAATGGTTAGAAAAATCTAAATTCAATCCGAGGCCTGTACCACTTAATATGGGTGTTAAGAGTATGTATAAATTGAAACAATAGTTTTGGTTATCAATTAAGGTAGTGCAAACATCATTTAAGAGTTTAAAAACAAAATCAGAGGACAAAAAGAGCAATGATATCTATCCGAACGTGAAATTTTAAAGAGATCGAGATAATTATCATCAAAGTTTGCAACTTTTGTACGTATCCACTATATATTATGATCGTTCTCTTAATTTTCATGACTAAACGCTTGAACAGATTTTGATAAAAAAAACTACCAAAAAGCAAAGGGTTATTATTCTGACATGTAATAAAAAATTCAAAACCATTGACCGTTTTGTTTTGTATTTGTTTGTATATTTAAAAAACAAAACGGCCAATCATTTTGATTTTTTTTTATCATATATCAGAATAATAATCTTTTGCTGTTTGATAGTTTTTTAACAAAATCTGTCGAAGTGTTTATTCATAAAATTAAGAAATTAGCCCTAATATGTACTAATAAAACCATGGAAAGTATTAAATTTTAACAAAGAATCGATATATCGATGGATTGAATAAAATCAACCTGGCAATACTGCACAGCTAGATGTGTGTCCGGAAGAGAGCGAATTTTCCTGAATTATTATAATATCCGTTTGAAGGTACGCGCGGCTGGTGGCTCTATTTGTTGATGTTTTTGTAATTTGAGAAAAAATATTTATAGTATGAGTGTGTTTGTAATAGTCTATATATAGACGGCTACTCCCTGCAACAACGCATATTTTTTCGATATTATACCTTGGTATTATGAGTGTAACTTTTTGATAGTAGGTACTGTAGCATGGAAACTACCATAAGAATCATTATTCGCATAAATTAATTTTTAAAGGTTTGCGAGGATCAGCTTCTGCAATGTTCATTAATCCCAATCCTTGGCACCAAGATATTGAATTATCGTGACAGAAAATTGGATAAACTATACATTATAGTATGGTTCATATATTGCTGAGCTATTAAAATGAAAAATAATATAGACTCAGTTTTGTTTTTAGTGTTAACTGTTTTTAATTATATATAGATATTACAGTTTGATAACTACAATATTTTTCATAGAATATTTTTTTAATACTAAACATTTTTATTTATTAACATGAATATTAAATTTTTAACAATTAATGTTTACATTTCATTTGGTATAAAATTTTGCAATATACTAAAAATCTTTGTTACAGTATGGAAATCATGTTTATCCAAATTTAGTATTTTTTTATTGATGTTATTTATAGTACAAAATGTTATTATTTATTTTATACATTAAATAAATTTAATGGTACTACTGCTATATTATTAATGTAAATTTTCAGTAATGATGAAAAACACATCGTATTATAACTTGTATATAATATAAATTGTTTTAAATTATTCTTTGAATATTGATTCTTCGAAAATAATGATGTAAAATTTAAAATATAATTTTTGACAAAATGTAAGTTTGAGAGTAAATATATGGAATTAATTAATTAAAGTCTATATAAATCATTATTTCTAACATATAGTATTTTTTATTATAGATACATATGTATGTGCTGTCTTAATAGTATTTTAACAAAAAGTTTAATATTGTATGAATAAGTAAGTGTTTTCAAAACGTTTCTGCAAATAAAATAAGTGTTTCCCTGGAGATCAGATTGTTTTCAAGATAGACATTGATATTCTTATCAATAATATTAATAATTCTTTATTAACTTTTAAAATATTTCTTCTTCTTCTTCTTGCATTGATTTATTCATGAAAAAGTAGCTTAATTGTCTGCCCCCCTTCAAGTATTTTAATTATAGACATTGATAAGAATTATCAGCTTTTAAAATGTTTCTTCTTCTTCTTGCAGTCGTAAAATATCTGATTTATTCATGAAATAGTAGCTTGGTTGTCTGCCCTTCAAGTCTTTTAACACTCGTTTAGCACCAGCTTTTGTCAAAACTTTGCTTATCGTTTCAACTTTGTCAACTCCCATTGCATAGTGTAGAGCTGTTCGTTCCAGCTGTAATAATAAAACGATTAAAGGTTAATATTAGTATAAATAAATACACATTTATTTGTAGTCTTACATTATCTCCAACTTTGAGTGTTTCGGGAAATGCGTTAGCTAAGAAATCAACAATTTCTTCTCGTTGGCATAAAACTGCTACCTGTAACGCACAACGACCGTAATTGTTTTTCCCCCGAGCTAACAAATGACCACTGCCTGTTTCTTGAACATCTGCCAAGAAATCACGCGTTTGCTCAATGTCACCATTTCTAATAGCATGATGAACTCTTTCGCGTTTTTCCTAAAAATATATTTTTTCATTTAAATAGATACCTACATGTTTTTTATAAAATAATTTACCTCAAAAGCTAATATGGAATTAAGAAAATCTGCTGTTGCACTTTGATTTCTGTCCTGTACAACTTGCAAAATATTATTTTGATTTTCATCAACTGCATCTAATATGTGATCGTATCCTTCTAACAGAAGTTCTAATAGTTTGTTTGTGTCCCCTGTATTATGATAAATAAAACAATTTAAAATGAAATATCTCGTAAAATAAATGATTTAAAAATACCTCTTGCTGCAATACCGACAACCCAACGATCAATTTCTGCCGTATTTTCGGACAGACCGGCCTGGACACTGACATCTCTTGCTGTTCGATACAATTCATCACGATATCCTATATTTACGTCAGCATCTTCAAGTAGTTGAAGAAGAGCTCCACGTCCGTGTGTTCGTGCTGCTGCAAAGTGGACCATGCTTTGACCATGTTCATCCTTTAAATTGAAATTGAACATCAAATAATTGATTAAAATAAATACGAGGGTGAATCAAATATAAACGTAACACTTAGCCCTGTGCGCGCAATATTGACATATGACCATTCCCGCTCCTTTCGGTGTTGGGGGGGGGGGGATGTGAGGAGTGGGGGAAGCAATCGAACAGCGCCGCTCACTTCCGTTATTAGTCATTATCACGATGTCTAAGCAAGAGATATCTGTCTCCGTTGCGCAGTGCATTATTATGCATCATCGCTCAGGAAGGTGTAAAACCAAGCGAAATCCACAGGAGATTTTCTGAACAATTCAAAGAGACAATTTCAAGATCTCGAATGTTTACTTAGCATAAGTAACTCGTGGAGGGTCGTGAGCACGTTGAGAATGAGGTCTATCATCGCCGACCCCGCACTAGCATCACAGAAAACAACATTCGCAGTGTTCAATAACTTCTTGAGGGTGACAGGCATTTGGCGGTCGCTGAGATTGCAGATGAGGTCGGGATAAGTTATTGTAGCACTTTTGCCAGAAGAGCTAGGATTTAGAAAAGTGTGCGCTAGGTTGGTTCCTCGCAGCAGCCCTGACCAAACAAAAATTGGAGCAACTCGGTTGGGAAACATTTAAACACTCCCCCTTTAGCCCAGACCTATCTCCCTGTGACTTTCATGTCTTTGGTCCACTCAAAGAACCTCTGCGACCGACTTCATTCTACGAGGACGGGATATAAAAAATACCTATTCGTTGGGAAAATGTGTTTTGAAAGCAGGAGACTATGTGGAAAAATGACATGCATTTGTACATTTTAATATCAAATTTAAAAAAATATTAAAAAAAAGTCTCGTTTATATTTGATTCACTTTCATAATTTAGAACACATACCCTGTCTGAACTACTAAATGCTGATTCCGGCCCATCTGGACTAGCTGTTGGATCTTCTGGATCTAATGTGACAACATCGATTGTTCTTGGAGGTGGGTCGTTATTATTTTGACCTTCACCGGATCCAGCTATGATTCCTTCATTTGCTTCTATAGTTCTTGTCGCTGTTGATCCACGAGTTTTTGGTCGTGGATTATTGTTGGCAAAATTATAAAGATACGTTGCTAAATATGCAATTGGATCTTTAGGTCTTTTATTTGCCACTTCTGTTAACCCTTTTATCAGCGGATCACCCAGAGCTAAAATAGATTTAATTCATTTACAAATGTTATTTATAAGTATGTAATTTAAACATACAGAATGCTAAATAGCGTCCTTCTTCAGTTTGAAAAAGTGGAAATTGTATTTCCGAGTTTTTTTGAATTGTCTCTGGAATCAAACATAAAACGCTTTAGTAGAATGTTAATAAAATTGTATGTTTCATAAATCATTTTTAAAAACAAATATTTTTTTATATATATTTTTACCAAAATTTTGTATCCAAATAATACCTATGTTTATGTATGATAGGAATAAAATAAAGACATATTATTACTTTCACCATTTTAGATAATTTATTAGAAAAACCTATGTAGATATATAGTATAAAGAAAGCAAACGTGGAAAGCAACACTGCAAACATTGATGTAGCCAACCGACATATTTTTACATTACTAACCTAAAACATTCCAAAATTGTGACATCTTCATGCGTTCAGCGTGCCTCAGGACTGCATTGGAGAAAGCCCAAAACATTTAGAAATCCAGCTTTCTTAAATTTACACATTAAATATATAATTGAGCAAATTTGTAAAGTGATTCATTCATAAAACTACTATTTACTTATTTACAATATATATATATAATTATAATTAATAGCGACCTGTAGATGGAGATTTTTTTCGTTTGAACATATTTACAAACATAGATGTCATGTTATTTGAATTTGTTGATGCTTGATCATTTTCTAGTTGTATTAAATTTTCAACTGCAATTTTGAATTTGTTGAACGTTTGTATTTCTGTAGTCGACAAAGACTGGCTATTACTGACACAAATCACATTTTCATCATCTTGATAAAAAGTTAATCCCCAAGTTGAACATAAATGATTCAGATTAGACAAGTCCTTGATTAGATTTGGTATTTGAAGACTGGCGGTTATTTTTAATCCATTTCCTATACACTTAGGTCGTGCTGATAAAAATCCAAAAATACTATCCTTTTTAAATTTTAATTTATCATCTAGATACCTAACAAGTTGAGTTGCTTTAACATAGCAGTACCCTATGTTTCCAGCAGTTACTTCTGAAGTTGAAGAGATAATTCTTAGATGGTCAAGTACATTTATCCAAATAGCAACGTCTTCTCTTTTGTTTATAAACACTCCTCTTCCATAAGGCCAATGTTTTCCGTGTAATCGAAAGTTGTCATTAGATTCTAAACACCAAAGTGGAATCATTAATCCAGCATCTTCCAACATAATTCTTACTTCTGATGCGTTGTCAAACACTTCATTTAATGTATAATACGTTCCCTTTTCCAGTTCATCTGAACTACAAAGAATTTTAGTAATTTCATCATTAAACAGCTGTGCCGTTAACACTTTTTCCACTTCTTCTAGACTACCTATATTTAAATTTAAAGGAAGTTCGGTATTTTCAAAATTTCTGGTATACTCTACGCTTCCGTCATTTATAAATCTTTTTTCTGGATCTAAATCATAATTTACGACAGTCTTTTCTTTCTCTACGCTAGTAAAAAATAATGATGGTGGTTGAGGTATAATTTTTGCACTTACGATGAATCCATGTAACAATTTAATGAAGGGTATCATGAACTCGTGAAATACAAGAAACACATCATAATCGGGTGCTGTTACCCCTTCTATGAAATCTATTGCTATACCAATACGTATATCTGGATCTAATGGTAGCTTCTTTACGCAAGGCCATATCAAATCGTAAATAGTATGATCCATACGACTAAGACGAATTTTAACTGCATCGAATGCACGTTGGTGTAAACAATGAGTTACAAGACCTCTGAATGTATATGCTTCATCTAAGGAGACGTTAGATCCACGACGAGTTTGTACAACACGAAAACATTTTTGCAGCGTTGGTATGTCTTCTTCATCCACATTTCGACGTGCAGACCACACATCGCCATGGCCAACTAGAGGTGCATTAAACACAGTGATTTTGTGAAGTGAAAGGTCCACACGGAGGTTAAAATATTATTGTAAGATAATTAGTTAAAATGCAGTCTTAATTACTATAGTTAATCAAAGAGATCAAATGTAAGCATGAACCAGTTAACAGAAAGTTGATATGAAAATATTAAGCAAATATTTAAAGCAAAAACTTGGTAATATTCGAGTACTTATGTTTAATGTAGGGGTGTACCGGAATTCACGATTTTATTCCGGTTCCGGTTCCGGTCGGAACTAGTAAATTCCGGCCGGTTTTTCTGGAATTTTTAAAATTTATTACTGCTTTCTACTAAGAAATTTATAAATAGTATAGGTTATTTTTGTTTAAAAAATCAAACATAAATATAATAATTATGATATAAGAACATTTTATAGCAAAAATTTTAATGAAAACAATCATTTTATAACACAAATGCAGTTTTTTAACATTTTGTGCAGCAAAAGTATGACTGTAATTATAACATTAATAATTGACTATAAAAAATAAGTAAATTTTTTTATAATAATATATTAACAAAAATGTCAATATATTACGGACATTAAACTATTACATTACAATTATACAGGATCATATCAGGTGGTATAAAACTTGAACAGTTGATCGAAAAAAAAAACGATTATAAAAAGAAAGATCGAGTGAAAATTTTGAAATCAGAGAACAATTTTTCATTAAAAAATGATCGCAAAGCTTATCGTATTTTCGATAATAAAACAACTCATAACAAAGATACAACGCATTTTATTCATTATTGAATAAAGTACTATATCACAATGGGTTCTCAAAATATTAAATAAAAACTCATTTGAGACAACATTTTTGAGAATCTGTAGCTCCCTCATGAAGAGTTTCCGGACGCAAGTTGATATGAACTTTTTTGCATGAAATTTTTTTCTTAATAAACTTTTCAAGTTTGTTCTACCTGATATGACTCTCCCTGTATAACAAAGAATTTTGAAAATTTTCAATTGTAATGGTGTAAAAATAAGACTGTTTTTGGAGAAAACGTATAGCCCTAAGTACGTTTTCTCCAAAAACATTTCCTGCCTCCGAGAATAACCTCTCCGAATAGACTAATGCATACTATCTGAACTTATACTTAGCTAGTGGTATTAAGATAATGCAGTATTGTTTATGATACATGCACTATAATAGTAATGTATTGGTGCTTTTATTTCGAATAGTAGGCATTCTTTTATCTGTAAAAATTTTATAACATCTGTATTGTGAATACGTCTAGATGCTCTTTGTGATTTATCACTTTTATAATTTGACACTAGAAATGTAATTAGTAATTAGATTTGATCAAGAAGAATGTATGATATACAAACAACTTAAAACAATTGCTCTTAAGAAGCTGTAAAAGTTATACGATTTGTAAAAAATAATATTTTTTTATAATATAATGTAGGACTCTACGCCTCTACTATTTAAGAAATACCATATAAAATAATAGAATATTAATTTTAATCTAGTAAAAAGTATATTGTTTTAATTATTATTGTTAATTAAAATATAATTTTTTGTAAATTCCGGCGATTCCGGTTCCGGTACACCTCTAGTTTAATGCAATATAAAATATTATTTATATAGGTATAACATATATAACTTTAATATCTTTAGATATTAGTATATTAGTAATACGAACTCAGTGTGGACAATGTACTTGTATGTACAATATAAAGAGGTTTAAAAATATATATAAATATAAAAGTAAATACTTATTTATTTTTGTAAATAATTTTACTGTGCTCTTTAAAACTGAACTTGAAGTTTTTAGTTAAATTTTCAAATTAAGCATTATACTCATTATAGAAAACTTACTACTTCATAGATTAGACGTGCATTATATAAAACATGGAAAACTTATATAACTTTTTTGTAAAATTCATGCAAATGCATTATTTATTAATCAAACCAGTCTCCATGCAATAAAACGTGAATAAATTTTAATCAGTAGTAAATATTACGTGTGTACTTTGTTACCTTTGTCGGTTAACATTTTGTCTGCTATTATTTCAGTAGCTCCAAAATCCCGTAATAAAGATTTATGTGACATTTCATCAGAGTTGTTTCTGTAGTATTCAGCCATATGTCCCAACTGAAATATTTTGTTTTTTGTTTTCATATTTGGAATGTTCATAATGTATTTTTAAGTAGGTACTCACATTGTCTAATTCCTTTGCATTTGCTCCTAAATGTAAAAGTAAGTTATAATAATGACCGTTATCTGCTAAAGTAGCTGCATAGTGTAATGCCGTTCTCCCATTCGTATCTGCCACCTATATAAATCGAAATGTTAATATTTTTTCTTCAGTATTTATTATTGTGTGTATAAATAATGTTACCTGAACAGTTTCTGGAAAACGACCAGCAAGATATCGTACAATACTTGTATTTCCAAAAATAATTGCGACGTGTAAAGGTGTAGCCCCGTAGGGCGAAGAAGTATCTCTCGCTATTGCAAATTTTCTTCTATCTAAAGCTGCCTGAAGTTCTCTTAAATCACCGTCTCTTGCTGCCACATGAACTCTTTGAATTTTATCCTTAAAATTGATTCAACACTTTGTAAAATTATTTAATGGGATTATACAAGTTATCATGTTTACCATGTATGATGGAATATTATCTAAAAAAGTCTGAAGTTCAGGATTATCGCTTTTCTTTCCAACCAATTTGTTACCATTACCACTTAATACCAATGCTGCCATCATCTCCATATCTCCTGCTTCAATCATACGTTGTACCTCGAGATCACCATTGCCGTCATTATTTAATGTTTCTTTTTCTTCGTTGACGACTCCTTCAATAACTCGTTCTGATTGTCTATCTTCATCATCATCTTCCTCATTTTCTTCGTCTTTTATTGCATTTTCCGTATCATGATCATTAGTATGATCTTTTGTAATTACTTCATCATCATTATTATCATCATCATTCTCTTTTTCATCTATTACCACTACTTGATCTTCGTCTTTTCCAATACCATTTTCTAAATTTTCTTTTTCACGTTCCTCTTCTACATCTAAAATATCTGGCGATGGCGAATTATGATTTTCATCAGGTGGATCTTGTATTTCTTCGTTTTCATCATTTGGTTGCATTTCTTCTTCATTTGATTGCATTTCTTCTACATTTGGTTGCGTTTCTTCTTCATTCGGTTGCGTTTCTTCATCATTCGGTTGCGTTTCTTCTTCATTTGGTTCCGTTACAGGTTCTTCTTCCTTTTCATGCATTTCACTTACATCTTCAGTTTTACTTTCATCATCAATAGCTTCTTCTAATTTTTCATCATCATTTTTTTCATCCGTTGGACTCTCGAGTGTTTCGTTTTTTGGAGTTGTGTAATTTTTTTCACTTTCTTCTTCATTATTTTCTTTTTTCTTATATACTTTAGGAGCATTTTCGATTGTGAGTAAACTCCAATCCCATGATGGTGGAAACGTATTTGTTGCAGTGCGAGGAGATTCAGGGACAATCAGTAATAGTTTATTATCCACATCAATTGGACGACTTCTATAATATGCTGCCGTTTTTAGTTTCTGAAATAATAATTACAACTCATTTATTTATTTTAATAAATAAAAAATTAAATTTTGTTTGAAATGAAGAATTACGTTATCTAATTTAGCTTCATCTGACCCAGCTTCCATAAGCATATTGTACATGGCACCAAAATCTTTAGGTATAACTGAGTAATGTAGAGGGGTTCTTCCATCTTTATCTGTCATATGTAATGTTCGGGGGCATCTTTCCACTATATATGTAACCAAAACCATGCGTCCTAAACCTGAAGCCTGCAGAAAATAATGAGTTATTGCATTATTCTGCCCTACTAAGCACAAATGTGGTATCTGACAATTTTGTCAAAATCGAGTTAAGCACAAAATGGCATTATCTATATCTTCTTACGTCTTACTAGTGTTAAATATGGTATATGTGCATATATATTTGTTTTTTTCTAATCAAAAACCACCTTTTTTTGTTTACCGTAATCTGCTTTTTAGGCTGAATTACTGGACTATATTGTATCTGCAGTTTACTAAGAATTATTTTATATCTAATGTATATACAATTTTTAATAATCTATTGACAATGTGACAAAAATTGGTTCATATGTTTTAATTTTAAAAATTAATATAAACCAGATTTAACACAGTTTTATTTAATTTTTTGAATATTTAATGTAGTAGATACAATAAAAAAGCAAAACTAAACAATTCAACTTTACTAAACCATACAGATACCATAATTTTGCCTAAGTAAAGAGTACTTACAGTAAAGTAGCTTAGTAAAATCAAGTGGATTTACAAATCTGTAAAATGTTGACTGCTTTTTTAATAGCTAGGAAATATTCATTCATCACATTTATAATTTAAAAAATGAAGTCACTTAAAGAAAATACTTTAGATATTTTTAGCAAATATCAAATGCAGGGCAACAATTTAAAAATACAAATCGAATTATCTCTACTTTCATCTAAATGCAGATACCATATTTGTGCTTAGCAGGGCAGTATTTTATTCAATATATAAATTGTTTTACCTTATGTAAAGCGGTTAAACCATTTGCATCTTTACTTGTTAAAATAACAGGGACTATCGGATCTTCAGTTTTTTGTTTTAATAAATCTACATTATCTGTTATTACTGCCACATGAATATCTCTGATTAACGCCTAAAACATTTTGTTTGAACTTTAATACTGCATTTGTTTTACTAAGCTTACATTTTATTTACCATAATATGTGGGACAGCTTCCAAAAACTTCTTAATTGTTGGGTTGTTACTTGTTTCCACTTTAAGCTTTGCTCCATGCCCCTCCCATAAAACTTGCTGAAGTTTTACAAGATCTCTTTGATGAATCCAGATACGGATGCTTGATGGTTTGATAACTAAACCTAACGATGTTTTAAAAAAAGAAAAACAAGATGTGTAAAACTATAGTGCGCTCAGTGGCGAACTACAATTACGACAGCTGATACTTTTTTCTACAAAATATGTGATCATAGCATTAAAAAGATTCTTTTTTAGAGGTGTAACAATACGTATTCATTATATCTTCTAATTTTAATATTTACGTTAGGACTATAAAAAGTGTATGCATACAGCATAACAATGTTATTTGATTACAAGTGAATTGTTTTGATATTAAATGCATGCCTATTTCATTTTAAATAAAATAATATTATTGAAGTTATTAATACCCAACTAGTATGTATACAGTAATGTATTAAAATTACATGATTGGAATTTTCCTGCAACATGCATATTGCATAATGGCAATTATTCTTTGTATACGTTGAATAAAACGTAAAATATGCAAGTGCTAAATGAACGCCGTAATAATATAACGTTGTTTGAGCAGTTCTCCAACAATTTTTATTATAATTAACAGTAATTACGAAGGTCAAAGCTAAATACAGATCTCTTGTAAAAATGGAAAGAATACAAATTCATAAAATTATTAGGTTACTAGTAAATAACGCTCTATATTGGAGGAAACAATATTCCAGGTCTTAGATTCTATATATGTATTTTATATAATACTTATATCGTATATTTATTATTATCTGGTTTTCTATTAACATCGTTTTTAACAATGATATAGTTAAACTCTTACATTTATATATTGCAATTGTAATTTCATTTTATATTTCTGAAAAAAAACTACCATTGCATATTCAGTAAAACAGATTTTTTTGCTAAATGACAAACAACATACCTAACTATATTATTTCGTAATAAACATTTTGTTATTGATTTATTTCTAAACCTTGATTTTGCTTCCTCACAATATCGAAGATACGAGAAGCTTTGTGATAGTTTTAGAATGACAAAAAATTGTTATCCGATTTCAAAATTTTAAATTGATCTTTTCTTTTCAGGTCAAGACAAACACTTTTTGTTCCGTATCTGCCTGTCTCTGTGTCACATTTGTTGTAAAATACTCCTTTACAAAGATTTATCTCAATTTGCTTTAAAAATCATGTTTTTTTTTTTAAATTGATATTTACTTTGACATATTAAATGTTATTTTGACGTTTGCATAAATTTTAGATTTAGATTGAAACTCAAAAAATTAAAAATATACGAAAAAATAATCAGGTACGTCTTAAGAAAAATTTCGAAATAATATTTTTTAATAACATTGTATAAAAATGAAATGGTTAACCAGTGCCAGGCAATTTATCAGAACACTTTGTCGGTTTTTATTTAAATTGTTCAATAACTACTTTTGATGAATTTAGCACGAGGAAGCACTGTGCGTTTACTTGGCAGATGTTTTTTTATTTCAATTGAAAGTTTATTCTTTTTCTTAAAAAAACAAAAACAACAACGTAGAGAAAAAATAATACCGTCTTATTTCTATTCAAGACCATCAAACTACCGCGTGGATTTAAATTGCATTTAATGATTGTCACATACTTTGTGCAATAATAAAATACATCAATATATAATTTACCTTCGTCTTTTGATTTTTTCGTAAACGACATTGTTTTCGGTGCAGTTGGAAGTTCGAGTTCGTCAGGATGCTCCACGTAATACTGCGGATTATGCCCTTTGTTATCTAAGACTGAAGGATCAGCCCCAGCTCCTGTTAATAGTCGACCGACGGTACTTGGGTCTTTACAAGCGGCAATGTAATGGTACGGTGTTCTACCCTCCTTAATAAAACAAAATAATAATTCAATTAGTTAATAATATTAAAATCGTTCTTCTGGGTACATTAAAAAACGTCTCCTATAGAAAGTTTAAAACAGAAACTTTTAATATTTAAAATAATTTAATAGTTACATCCTTTTATTAGTAAAAGTCAAAGTACATAAAAAACAACAAAAATGAATAAAGTTTTTTTTTAGTCATCGCCAATAGAAATTGATTAGATTTCTTAGTGGGAAGGGGCCCGCGATAGGATGTGGGGGCAATGATTGTGTGATGTAAAAATCAATAATAATATGAACAATAAATCTAGTAAATTTCTTACTCTTTGATTGTTTATTTTGCACTTTTTTAAAAATGGTTGGAACTATATAACAAATCATCAAAATTTAATATAATACTGACTATATACTGAACATTCTTATGCGGTGTTCACACCAAAGAAAACAAAACAGCAACACGGTGTTTGAAAACACGTCGTATTTAAAAATGCATAGGGTTTATTGCACTTTTGTCAAAAAGACACGATGTTGCTGTTTTGTTTTTTCGGTCTGAACACGGCATTAGACTTATCCGGAGTTATTATATGTACATATGTCCAAAAAGAGGACAGTTTTTTTAACTAGCCGGTATGTTTATTTAAGTATCTGCACAAAGCATTTTATTTTTTGTAGATACATATGTGACAGTAAAACGAAGATATAATAAATAATAACATGAAAAAATAAGTATATTACTTTAATGGAACAATTTATTATTTATTAAATAGCCACGTTTTATTTATAGGAATTGAACAATATACATATGTAGGTATATGTACTTTTATTGTAACTTATATATTATATTATAGTGGTGTAGAATTTACAATAAAAATATGGGCATAGGTAGCACAATAGTTAAATTGAATATTCAATATACATATATTAATATTTTAAGCTACAAATGTATTATCAATGTTTTTTTTTAAACTCAATATTTCAGATATTGAGTAATTGTTTATTTATTCACAAATAAATTATTTACAAATAAAACATCAAATTATTTTAAATTGATTATTCTACACAAATACATTCTTCAATACAGGGTGTTTAGTTCGGCGATATGAATATTTTGAAGGAAGGTAGAATCAGTCATTTAGAAGTGATTTGAGCAAATATACCTATATTATACAAAGTGCAACAGTTTTTTATATAGACAATTTTAGTAAATTTTTGAAAAAAACCAGAGTTATACATGTTATATGGCAAATATTCAAAAGTTAAAAAGCCCATATTTTTTCAAATATTTTTATATTAGTTAAATGTCTATACAACTATCAGATCTAAACAAAAAATTATTAATAACAAAAACAAAAAATGGCTGCAGTTTAACATTTAAAGTTTTTAAATGTTAAACTGCAGCCATTTTTTGTTTTTGTTATTCATAAATTTTATTTTATCCTGATAGTGTAGTATAGACATTTAAGCAGAGCTTTGAACCGGAATTGAACCGAAAACCGGAAAAACCGTTATTTTTCGACGGAACGAAAACCGAAACAGAACCGAAATAAAAATATCGGTTTTTACGGTTAAGTACATGTTAAAATACGCGAGTTAACATGATCTTATTTCCCACTTATTATTTTTTAATTCATCACTTGGAGCTAAACCGAAAACCAAAAAAAACGTTATTTTTTTCGGAACGAAAACCGGAACCGAACCGAAATATATTTTTTTACTCGAACCGGAACGAAAACCGAAACGAAAAAAATAACGGTTCAAAGCCCTGCATTTAAGTAATATAAAAATCATGTTTGAAAAATATGGGCTCTTTAACTTTTGAACTTTTACCACTAAAATATATAAATCTGTTTTTCTTTTCAAAAATTTACTAATGGCCGATATAAAAAAAAACTGTTGCACTTTGTATATTGCTTAAATCACTTTAAAATGAATCATTCTACCTTCCTTCAAAATATTCGTATTGCCGAACCAAATACCCCGTATGTTAGGAAAATAAAAATAAATAAATAAAAACTAGAACTAAAAATCCGCTTCGAAAACAAACTTTTAAATTGCCATCAATCAATTTAATTTCGTGTAGATACAATTGACACTTAACAAATTAATAATGTACAAACAAATAACACACTGAGGGTGTGTTTAATTCTGATTAATTCCCATGAAATGATAACCGCGAACGCGTGATTTGTTAACTGATTAGCACAATATTTGGGTGAGGTTATTAATTGACCATTAAACAGAATATTTCGTGTCTATTTGATTCACAGCACACTACCTTATCAACACATAAATATCTGTTCAACAAAAAAAAAGAAAAAACGATACAGTGTTCTATTTTGGGCAGGAAGGGTGTCAGGTCGAGATTGTCTCCCAAATATTTTATTGCGAAGTGTGTGCAAAACTATGTATGAAGTTTATAGCTATATTTTGTAAACATTGATTGATATTTCCGTTTATTTTTATATATATTTTAAGTGAAATTTATTTTTTGCACGATAAATTATATACTTTGTCAAGAAATATGGGAATGAAAAAAACTTCATTGGGTTTAAAAATGAAATTATTTTTGTGTTGGAATATTATACGTGCAGTCGTTTATTTCAATTGAATTTTTTTTTATGTCTTGTCGGGGAAGTTGGCCTGATCATAAAAATGCAAGGTACTTCGGAAAATGAGACTTTATTTTGGAATTTTTTTGAGAATAATAAAAAAAGCAATCAAATGAAATTTGATGGGTTTATTGTACATGTCTCAAAATATTATATATTATTTGTGGAATATGTATTTCAGGTTCTGTATTTATTTATTCTTTTGTGACAAATTGTTTTAAGAAAATATACTACTTGAAAGTGAGGTTATGTTATTTATTTATTGTTTTCAAATGAACTTATAAAACCACTATTATTACAATTAATATCAATTTTTACAAGAAATGAGAGTAAAGATATGAAAATCACCATTTTTTAAAAACATTATTCAAAAAACGATAGTTTCAAAAGTCTTAGGGGTGTGCATTTTATAACCAAACCATGCTATTTTATTTTATTAATTTAGGTTACTATGATTTTTGACATAAAATATGTTAACAATTAAATATTTTGAAATATATTGAATAAAATTTGAAATATAAAGAAATGTTTCACTTCCAAGAAAGATAAAATATCAAAATTAATTATTTTGATTGTTGCTAACCTCTTTATTTATTTATTTTTGATTTTCATATAAATTCTAAGACAAAACCTGGTGTTTCTTGGGAGTTTGAAAATAATTATATACGATTTTCTTAATAACTATTGAACGGATTTTATTCCGGCTTTCACTAAGAGATAGGTAAAGTTTTGGTGTATATTTTGTGTAGATTTCAGTCAGAAAAAAAAATTCGTGGTGAACTGTCTGTTGTGGTCATGTTGGGTGGGAATGTTGAGTGGACATGATTGTTTTATGTTTAATTGAATTAATATCCCTGAGTAACATCGGATCCAATGCGCTAGAAAGTAAACTATTCCCCATATATTACATTTTCAAAATATTATATAAAAATGAAAAAGTTCAAATACCCTAAGTATTCATTTTTTTAAAATAATTATTTAATAATAAAGTATGATTGATTAGCAAATGGCCATCGTCTATCATAAGAGTTTATAAGCATTATGTACTAAAGTATCTACATCTACCATGTGCATTCAGCACTATAGTGTTAAGAAAATAGAACTTACGTTAAAATGGTAATTAAAACACAACTAACCCGATCTTTTTGGTTCACAAGTTGCGGGTGATTGTCAACGAGGTATCTAGTGACGTCTTGTAGATCATAGTAAATGGCTTTGTGGAGCAACCCGACGCCCGCTGCGTCCTTGCTCGACGCCAATCGTCGCCTTCCGCCATCTTCCGCGAGAAGGTTACGCAGTTCACCTAACGCACCCCCACTAACTGCATCGTGCGTTTGCTGAATCTTGAACTAACAAAACAACATTGATTTTTATTACATAGGTCTCATATTAAAATCAATTTAAAAAAAAAACGATATTAAAATTTTATTTTACAAGTTAACATCCCCAGATGCCAATTTCCGATTTTAATGAAACTTGGTCAAAATGTTCTTTGGGTAAAAATTAAGGACACGTATTTTTTATATGTGCCCATTTTAGAATTAGAATATTATACACAATACACTATTCCAAACGGTTTACGAGCTATTTACTAATTTAAAATTTTACCCTCGTTTTAAGGGTCGATTTCACCACCTAAACTTAAAAACGGGCACGTATAAAAAAATACTTGTCCTTAATTTTTACTCAAAGAACATTTTGACCAAGTTTCATTAAAATCGGAGAGTGGCACCTGGGGATGCTTACTTGTTAGCCAGAAACCGGGTTTTAATGGACCGCGCATTCCGTTTTAACATGATATGTAAAATTTAGTTCACAAAAGTGAAAATAAAGATACAAGATACAACCCAAACAATACTCTATCTTTTTTACACCAAAGTATAGGCCCAAACTACGCTCTATATCTTTTTTAGCGACGACTCGATTTTGGAATCAGATGCCGCAGTCCATGCTCTATGTCTATGAGTCAAATAACAAATGGGAAATAAATATTACATTTTCGATAAAATAGTCATAACTTAAAAATGTGAGTTTTTGAATTTAATAGAAACGTCGCTTCTGTGAGTCAACTATTTCGTCAGTAAATTATTATTCGTAAATAATGTTCTAATATGAATTGTGACATTGTTTACAACAGGTAAATGATATTTTGTGTTTCAGATGTAATAAAGGCTTATTTGAAAAATGTGTCTTTTAAAAGAATAATTTAATAAAATTATGATCACACGTTTCTAGCTCTCTTAAAAATTTGACATTTTCAAGTAATGATATGTATATTATGTACTTACCATGAACGCAGGTACAGTTTTTAAATACGTCCTGATTTTATTATCTGGGGAATATTCTCCCAGCAATCGCTTCCCTTGTCCTTCAAGGACAATTTGATCTAACTTATCGGTATCTCCGTTTCGAACCCACTGCTTTATTTGATTTGGGTTCAATTGTAGTACTGTAAAAAATAATCAAAACGTTTCATTGCTAGTAAGTGTTATTATTATTGACTTTAGTTAGAATTTAATTAGAAAATGAATATTAAAAAGATCAAAAAAATATGTAATGTAGTAAAATTATCACAATGTATGTACAAATTCAAACATTTCTTTGATATTTTATTACAGTTTTTATTTTATTACTAAATTGAAGTATTTTTTGTAATCACGTTATCATTTATAAATTTTCTTTTATACTTATAACTGTAGTTAATAATATATATTTTAAACGCATAAGATACATTTGTATCTAATTCGATAATATTAATTTATCGTGAGTAGCTTTCCTTTTATGTACTTAATAGTACAAAATTACGTTAATTATAGAAGACAATGTAATTGAAAGATGTTATATTTTGATAAACAAAAAAATGATGCATTGAACGGAAGTCGTTTCAAATATCATTCGAAATTATCTCATTCATTACGCGAACCCCACAACAACACAATTCAACGATTTATATACAAGTTACGGTGTTACAAAAAGCGAATAAAAATCACGGAACATATTTTTTTAGATGGTATCGGCAAGATTACGCCTACCTTCATTGTCAATACCAGTAAAAACAGATTGAAATTATCGATACCGGGTTTCCGAAATATCTGTGGACCTGGCGAATCGCGTGCTGCCAATAATGACTTTTCAGTCAGACAAAAATATACTTTTCTGAAGCTACAAATATAACACTAGCAATAATTCACGACTAGTTGCTACAGCAATCGTCGACAACGAATAAATATCGTGCATTGATGTCTATTGACATACCAAGCTACGATGATCGATCTGTTTGCAAAAAGGTGGAGATGATTGTTAACTTGACCTTATCATACAAGGGATTTTGATAACAACCAGTACGTACTGGCATATCAGGAAGAAAGGGGTGAAGGTTATTTTATACTTTTATTTTATTTGTCATGTAAAATGATATATAGATGTTAGTTCTCACGCATATAAACTAAATAAAAGAAAGTGTGCATTTGCTATTTTTATGAGGTGACGAAATTCAAGGTTATTTTCTTGGAATCATTTCAATTTGATTTTCCGATTCCTGATTTCAATAATAATAATTTATTTTATAAAACTGTTTAAAATACAATGATAATACAAGGAGAAAAAACGGGCATGATAGGGTTCCGTAATAATTCTCACCACGATTTTAAAAAGAAATAGTTATTTCAAAATTTTTCATAAATTATTGTTGCTACAGTGTTCGTTATATATTTCATTGAAAGTATTAATTAAAAGCCACATTCTTGATTTTTTTCAGATTTTTGCATCGGTAGCTTAGAAATTAGAAGGGGGGACCACATTGAAAAGCAAATATATCGTGACTGAAAGGTTAAAATGAAAAGGTCATATGACATTTTTTGTTGCATTTCAGGAGACATATCTAAGACCACTCAATGGGATAAGTGAAAAAAAATTTTGAATATACTTTTCAGTTTATGAGAAGTGGGCCCAAAAAAACTTAATTATTTTAAAAATTTCATCATTTCTGTTTTTGGGTCAATAATCTACGTTCGTATACCAAATTTCATCTTAATAGGTATAAAAAGACGGACAGAGCGAAACTATAAGTGTTCCTAGTTTTCTATGGAACCCTAAAAAATACATTCAAAATAATTAACATATTTTGAATTTTTTAAGTTTTGTAAGCAATATATTTGATAAATTTTATAATATTGTTCCGACATGATACGAAAACTACTGAGCGGATTTTGACGGGGCTTTTACTATTCAAAACCTAAAACCAAAGAGTTAGTTTTAGTTATATGACAATTGAATTAGGTCAGGTCCGTATTAAGGAAAATTTATTATTGATATTTTATTTATTAAAATATGTACATAAAAATTAAAATGTTAATCAATATCAAATAGCTGTGGTGTTGATGTAATTAAACCAAAAATGTATACTTAGATCACAACCTATTGAAGAAATTTCAATTAATATTTTTCTAATAATATTAAATTGTATTAAAATTCAACATATTAATCAATAGTAAGTAATGATATTGATGTAATTAAAAATATATATTGAAATAATTAGGTCAGGCTAATATTATTATAAAATTTTAATATTTTCTAATTAAATGTAAATAAATTGATTTCTAAAAAAAAAACACGTGAGAAGCCGCGGGAACCTGCTTAAAAGCAATACAACAGGAAACTAATAATACGGAGTTTACACGGGTCGATTTCCGGCGGAAATCGACCGTGTAAATGGCAATTCGGCTAGGCCACAGGTGACTAAAATCGCAAGCGCCAAAGTAGACCTGCATCTGACTTTCGCCGCATACGGCCTCTGCTGCATGCGGCGGGTGACTAAAATCGACAGTGTAAAGCTGAAAATAATCAGCCGCATGCGATTTTTATCGCACGTAGAACATTTGTTCTGCTCAATATTTAAAAAAAAATGAACAAATCGCATGCGATTTTTATTGACTCGTGTAAATGGTGTTGCTGTGCGGCCTTGTGAGGCGATTTGGTAGGTGACTAACCGCACGGCGGAAATCGACCCGTGTAAATACACCATTACAAATTATAGAATTCAAAGCTTGTTCAATTTTGTAAAAAAAAAACACCGTGCTGCTGTTTTGTCTTTTTAGTGTAAACACACCATAATGTAGACTGCTTTAAAACAAAATTTGCTTTATGATTTAATATTGGACATAAATTTCCTGCGGTTGATTGTATATTCAGATATTTTTGGAAAAAGTGTATTTTTAATTATTTCGTAAAAGTATAATAGGTATACAATTAATGCCCGGTATAATTATAAAGAGTTTTCTCGAGAGCAATATTTAGGCTATATTTGATGTCCTTTAAAAACGTGTATTTTAATAGAAATTTTCACGGTTTTCTAAAAATACAATCTTTCCCATTTTTCGTATATATCATGACTTTTTCGGATAGCTGGAAAATTTTTACAGAAGACCATTCATTTTCTTTATTAATCTATAAATTCCATCTCCGCAGAAAATCGAAATTTGTTAAACTAAAAAAAAAAACCGAAAATAACGAGTATTCTTGTATAATACTTATTATGTAATATATAAAATATTTTTCAGCATAATTATAATTTTAAAAAATAAAATTATAAATTTTTTGTCAAAATATTTTAACTATGCTGAAAAATATTTTAAATAGAAATATTAAAAATTATGTTAGTATATTAGATTAGAGTATATTAATATAATAAGTAGGTACAACTCGTTATTTTCGTTTTTTTAGTTTAAGTGGATTAAATATAGCCTAAATATTAATTGTCAACGCTGAAATTGCGGCTAACTTATTTTTTGGTCACAAAGAACAGATTGAGGGGGTGTCCTGTTAATATTTCACTATGAATGGATACCCTACCACTCACAGATGTAGCGAATGAAATTATGATATATATATATGTAGTATGATCTTGACGCATGCACATTAAATAGAAATGAGCTACAAGTGTACCTCACAAAATACATAGCTTTTACATTCTTATACATATATAACCATTAACCATTGTTATATAATTCTGAGCAAATTCATAACGATTTGATACCTCACAGATAGCATTAGCTGGAAGCTAAATAGGCTTTACTATCGAGCAAATTATAAAAATATAATTTTTAGTAAAAATATTTTCTTCATTACGGTACTGTACACAACTTGATGGAAAAAAGTAGACAGTATTCAAAGAAATCGAATTGAAACTTCTTATATCGATCAGGTTGTTTATTTATTTCCATCTAAAATAGAACATTTAGATGGTGTTTTGTTAACGATAAGTATTATATGTCAATTTGTACCAGCTAGATTTTCTAACGAGATTTCAAAATTTAATTATACTTACATTATTTACGTAGAAATATTACTTTGTTTAAAACATTACCCAAGATAATTAAAATTTATGTTTTTGAATCTAACAATAAGTAGCATATTTGCTAAATGAATTGTTTATTAAATATAATTTACTATTATTGAAACAGAAATAAGTTACATTTAATGAATATTAAAGTATAATGTTCAAACAATCACGTGACTGTTAATAATTATCTACTTAATTAATTAGTGTTATTACGTTATTCATTTATTTATCGAAATAATAATAATTGTTCTTTAATTACTATAATTTCAAACTGTAACCAGAATTAACAGGGTGCATTAGATGTGCCATTTTATAAAATTGAGTACAAATTTTATCACGCTATCCACATAAGATATTATTTATATTATCAATATAAGTCCAATAGAAATAAATATCAATAAATGGGTTTGGTTTTTGTAGAAACTATATGACTAAAATCTATAGACAGCATAATATATAGCTCTCGATAAAAGAAGCAAGGTATGTAAAGTATAAGGTAGCCTCAGTAGATCGGCGCTAGAGAGGGAAAATACGTTATGTGCTCAAACAAATTGGTTAAAAGCTACTGAGGCAACCTATGTATTTACTAGAGATCAAATCGGGCCTTAAAAAAGTGACCCGATCCGATCCGAAACTTTTTTTCGACCCGGTCCAATCTGGTCCAATTTATACGATTTATATTAAGGTCAGGATCCAGCCCGGTCTGTTTTATCCTAAGGTCCGATCCGACCCGGTCCAAACATTACAAACAAAAATTAAGCCCGGTCCGATTCAATCCGATTTTCGGACCGGATCGAGCTGGCCCGACCTAAACTGATCTAAGAAAATTGTACTGTATTACAATACAATTTTTTTGATAGTTCATATAATAAATTATATATATTAAAAAGGAAGTATTTATATAATTAATATAAAAATATACCAATTCATTGATATATATCGCGATGGTAGCGACGCGTTCAGTGGTAAAGATCGAAATTAACACGACTTACACGAATATTATAAATTATAATGTTGTTAATAATTGTAAGTAAAAATTTTGTTTTGAAAAAATAATTTATTTATTTATTCGTTAGGTCCGACCCATCCCGGTCCAATTTATACTAAGGTAAGATCCGACCTGGCCCGGTTCGACTTATATTAAGGTAAAGTTCGACCCGGCCCGGTCCGAACTGATCTCTAGTATTTACTTGATTATTATTACTTGAAGCTCAACGGTCACGTTCACGACTGACCAAAAACAGTGAACAACGAGCTTTGATTGGTTGATTCATGGAATTTCTGGTGGATTGTACCAGAAATTTAAAGAATGTCATTTTTTAAGCGTGTAAGGAAGTGAGACAGAAGTAACCATAATGAGATATAAACTAGTGTTCTAACAGAAACGCTCAACATGAAGTGAACATAAAAGTTCTTTGGTTAGCCTGTTCACTAGTTTCTATCTCTTTCTAGTTACTTCTTTCTCACATCCTTACACGCTTAAAAAATGACATTCTTTAAATTTCTGGTACATTCCATCAGAAATTCCATGAATCAACCAATCAAAGCTCGTTGTTCACTGTTTTTGGTCAATCGTGAACGTGACCATTCTTTATAATAATGAACATAGAATATAATTCGTCTTAAAACTTTCATTGAAGAGTAGTGAGAAAACAACTTAATTAACTGCATATTTAATTGAACATTTTATTTTTTCGATTAAAAAGAATTGTTCAATATGTATCTAAATGAATTTAGAAAAACATACCTGTACAATTGTATTAAAATACTAGTGAAAATATTTACATATTATGTATAAATTGATTGATTAATATAATTTAATAAAAAATTTACACTTTATACAAAATACTTTATATATACATATGTATGTATTAGTAAAATAGATAGATATAAGATATCTATCGGTAGAAGTTAATGCTCTAATAATTGAATAGTTTGTACGTCGCACATACGTACATGACTTGACTACGTACACAATAATACTATTTTTGCTACATACATATGTGTGTACACAATACATGGAAATAATATTATAAAATCTATACTGCATTTACATATGTTTATATTGTACATCGTACATATTCGATTTACAATCCCTTGTTTTTATAAATTTATTTGATGTTATACTACGAATAATCGCTTATATGATTTATGATTATCTGCTATTAAATATTAGACAATTTGTCGTAGCACTTATAAATTAATATAGTCAGGAAAAAATCTTTGTATGTATAATTACGTAATTACATAAATATATAACATAGAAAGAAATATATTTTCTAATAATTGAATTTTTTAAATTTGATGTGAATTTTCACGAAAAATCAAGTGTAATGTTACATATATGTACGAGTAGGTATACACATATGTTATGTAGCTTAGATTAAGAAAGACTATGGATACATAACAACTAAAATGTTACCAAAATTTAACGGCAGCCATCTTTTCTTAAATGTAACTTTCGTCATTTCTATGCATATTATCCTAGAGGTGTCAGTTGAAAATTTATAATATGCAAATATGCTTTAAATTACAATTGAATTAAGTATGTATTTATAAGAGATGATAGTTCCAAATAGACGTTTCTTTGTTAATCAATTATCACTGAAATACTTTTAATGACAATATAAAACATTTATTATTAATTAATTTTATAAATCAAAACATTTGATATTTATTTTAAAATCTGAATGATATGCCAATGACTAGTGGAGCGATATGGTAACAACGCTAGGTAATATGTTATTTGTCCTTTATCTTTCCTTGTCTTCTTTATGTAGTAATACATTAATTTTTGTTTTACATTTCTGTGTCATAGAAACAAAGATACAACTATTTTTATAAATATTTCAAATGCTATATACAGAAATACATATGTGTATTTTCTTCAAATTAACGACTATATTTAGATATGTTTTTTTATCACAAACAAAACATTCATAGACATAATGTCGCCGTTACAAATGTTTAATGCTATAAAACAAAAATAAAAGCAGAAAATTATATACCATTATTTATACCTATACAATATTGTTTATTTATGAAACTGATGTCACATTCCAATATTTTCAATAAATATTTCATATCGAAAAAAAAATATCACCACCTTATGTTTTATATATATGTATTATATATAGGTGTTTCTGTTCTAAAAATGTGTTTTATAGATCAAAATAAAACAAAGCTCTAAAGTTGCCACATTCATTTTAATATTTCGGTAATGCCTAAATAAGTTTGTGACATGTTTATTTTGACAACTTTGAAGACAGATCCCTAGAATTTTGAAACATCTTGTACGTACTTATTAGTTGCATTTCATACATAGCTACTATATAATATTCAATTAATGTAAGATATATGGGTCAAATAGTTTGATGAATCTTTATCAACTAATTGAAACAAAAAATTAAAATTAAATTTAAAAAAAAAAAACTCGATAAAAATTAAATCTGTACAGGAAAATTATATTGGATATAGACAAAACTGATATTTTTGTGTCAAACGCAATTTTTTAATGTACTAAACTGGTGCCTATCCAATATTTTATTTTTAATTTATTATCTCGTGAATTTTTTTAGAAAGTGGCTTTAAAATTGTATGAATTAATAAAAAAAAATAATCTTTTTTACAATTCTATTGATATCCTAAAAATAGTCCTATGGTAGTCTTAAAATGTAAATAATATATTTTCCTAAATCAAATGGGAGTCATAATGAAAGTTTACCTTATTATAGTGAATGAGAAAATCATTTTACAAAAATGGAGACATAAAATTACTATGATTGAGGTATCTAAGGTAATGATTTAATGAGGTTATATTTTTTTATAAACGCTATTTTATTATTTATTGGCTATATATAATCTATTTATTATATTTCTGAGTGTGGTTATGGGAAAAGCCTATTCCAAAAAGCAATACATAATTTATCTTAAGACTTTTTTACAAAAAGTCTATGTACAAAAAGGATTAACAAAATCTATTTATAAATATTTAAACTTTTATTACGTGGACATTTACTACATTAAAAAAGCACCCATCTTGTATTATTATGAAAAAAATAAAATGCATACCTGCATTCAAACTGAGATGCCTCTAATATTTTGTTTAAAATATCCAATTTTAATTTATCTCATGCAACAGCATTAAATATTATAAGCCAAACATAAATATAGAATTAAATTGACAAACAACTGAATCATTAAATAAAAATTTTGGTCAGAATAATCTAGATATTTATCAAAAAGCAAAACAACTACAAGTGCTCAATAGATAACATATATTTACCACGTTGGTGTCCTCACGATCACCATTGACAGCAACAACAACAATACCAGTGGCTCACAACAATGTGTATGTTTGGGGGGTATATGCGGGGGGTGTTATACGGTACGACGCACGACAATAAGTGCTGGGTTACGCGCGCGGAGACGCCGATGTCGCGACGCAAACGACATGCGTCAGGTCTCGATAACAATTACATGAAATGAGACTCTTCACACACTGCTTTAATGTTACGTATAAAAAATCTGAGTATGGGTATTTGGAAGTGGAGGAATGGTTTTAAAAAAATTTGGATAGGTACCATAAAAAAAATTGTTAGATATCTGTGTATTATTGGATTTTTGGTCTTCTATCTAAAGTTTAAGCTTTTAACCAATTTTATGTACAGTCATACATGACTTTCTATTTTTTAATACATTGTTTCTAATACGAAAAAATTCAATAATGTTTCAAAAACACTTCTGAAGAAAACTCCGAAACGTCAAGTAAGAAAATACGACAGACCGAAAATTTACTTCTTATATCATTAAAATTTGTCAGAAAACTCTTTTTAGGGTTCCGAAGAAATCCTATTAATCTCACTTTGTCATCTGTCCGTCCGTCCGTTCTTTTCAGTTAAAGCAAAATATCTCGGAAACCATATAAGCTAGAAACTTTAAATTTTTACTGAACATGTAAACTGATATTAAAAGATGTACAATTTTTTTTTGAAAAAATAATTTTTCAGGAAGGGGGGACTAAGGAGCTAAAGCTATGCAAAATATATATTTTTTTATACCAAGGCATGTGGCACGTCAAAATGTATAATCCAAACAAGTGGAATTTGATCCTCCTTCTTATTTTTTTCAACATCAAAAATGACGCCAGCAAGGGGGTTTAAACCAAACAAATATAAAAAAATTAAAATAAAATAAATTGTATACCAAGGCGTGTGGGTTGTTAAAATGTAGATCTCAATCAGTAAAATTTGACCCTATTTTTTTTCTAACTCAAAAATGGCGCTTGTAGGGGTTTCTAAGCTATATTTTATCCCCCCCCCTCCTCTAACTCGGTAACTACTGGTTTAAAAAATCTGAAAAAAAAATGGTAACGAGGCTTTGGTGCAACTACCGACGACAAATACTAAAGTCAACAATATCATTTCAAATTTTGGAGAAATAAAGGGGGGCTTCATAGATTTTTTTATTTTTTTCCTTATCTAAGCATGTGGGAAGTCAAAATGTAGATCTAAATTAGTAGAATATGATTCTATTTTTATATTTTTTTCTTACTAAAAAATACACCTGTAAGTGACTCCAAACAGTCCACGTAGTACGTACTTCGGAACCCTTATCTCTTGATCGAATTTTTGAATTCCTTTTTTATTTAAAACTTAAGAATTATATCATTTAAATTATCATTAAAATTTTTATTTTTTCCAATACCACAATTTTCTTCGGAACATGGAAGTAAAATAATTTGAAATCAAATTATTTTGTAACCCATAAAAGCTAGTAATTATTCCAATTAGGGTGCATAAAAATCATTAGCTATTGCTGAAAAGCATTCTTATGCAACATTTGCTAGTTTGTAAGTACTTTCAAATGAGGTATCAAACTAATATGACAATTCTCTTAAAGAGAACCTATATGTCAAAAACTTCAAGATTACTGTCATATAAGTTTAATACCCCATTTGAAAGTACTTGCAGGCTAGCAAATTTTGCTAGCTAGTCTGTAATACCAGATATTAGAGTTTTATCAAGAAATTGTGAAATAATTTTGACTTAATACCCACAAAATTTATTTATTATACAGGGTGAGTCATATCAGGTGGAACAAACATGAACCGTGGATTGAGAAAAATATTTTAAGCAAAAAACGTTATATAAATATGTGTCCGGAAATTTGTCATGAGGGGGCTACAGCCCTCCGAAAATTTTATTCAAAATTAGTTTTTATTTAATATCTGGAGAACCCATTATGCTAAAGTTATGAAATTTGATATGAGGTTTAGTATTAATAAGTTTTATTGATTTCCAGTATTAACCAATTATAATTTAGACCAGTGCTGTATGGGGCCAGTAGGCCCATCGATTTTTATCTAGTATTTTTTTGTTCTTTAATTTTTTCCTGTATTAGACATTTGAATAAGACTGTATGAGACAAAATACACAAAATTATACTTTGCTTATTTATCATAGGATAAACCGTTTACGAGCAATATCGATGCAAAAGAAAGCATGCAGAATTTTACTTAATACGGATGCTTTAAATTAAACAAAATAAATCTATATTCCTGTTCTTTGATTAAAGGTAAGAAAAAAGTTAATCTACATATATCACCTAATACGTGTTCTCTTAGACTTATAGCCAGTTCTATTTATGTTCCAAGTAATTTACTAACATAACTAGAAAGCTATACTTAAAATGGCTATTTGTTGGTAAGTATGAATTTTTGGAGGTATATTTTTATTATTATTTTCTCTTATTTTTTATCATAGAACAAGAATATAAAAATATTTTTTGTAATTTGAAGCATCCGTATTAAGTAAAATTCAGCATCCTTCCTTTTGCATCCATATTTCTCGTAAACGGTTTATCCTATGATAAATAAGCAAAGTATATTTTTGTGTATTTTGTGTCTTACAATCTTATTCGAATGTCTAACACAGGAAAAAATTAAAGAACAAAAAAATACTAGATAAAAATCGATGGGCCTACTGGCCCCATACAGCCCTGGTCTAAATTATAATTGGTTAATACTGGAAATCAATAACACTTATTAATACTAAACCTCATATTAAATTTCATAACTTTAGCATAATGGGTTCTCCAGATATTAAATAAAAACTAATTTTGAATAAAATTTTTGGAGGACTGTAGCCCCCTCATGACAAATTTTCGGACACATGTTTATATAATGTTTTTTGCTTAAAATATTTTTCTCAATCCACGGTTCAAGTTTGTTCCACCTGATATGACTCACCCTGTATATATATTTTTACAAAAAATGAATTTAACGCTTATGATTGTTATATTAATTAATTACAATACAACTTTGATGTAAAAGATCGCCAACATGATTTTTCAACCCTTTTTATCTAACATACAATTATACAAATAGCTACCGCCTCTGCTATGTAATATGTTGTATAAAGGTCTTAATACTTGTTACATTTCGTGCTGCTGCAATGTTAAAAATTCATACCTACATATAATTTATGAATTAATGCGTGTGTATGTTGTCAGATTGATGACTGAAGGAATATATAGGTTAAGATTTATGTCGTTATAGAATATTATAGATAATATAATATATAATGTATAGTACTTTATTGATAGTTAGATATATTTATATTTATAAACTGTCATTTGTATATTTTGACTCGTGAATTATTATTTATAAAACATATTTTATTCCTCCTTCTAACGTTTACGATTAGGTACTATTATTAAACACGTTTAATATTAATATAGGTACCTATATATAGGTATTTATATATAAATAACTACGTATTTATGGCATTCATAAGATCAAAATATAAATTTAGTTTTTTTTTCAATTTTATTGAAAATGAATTTTATATTTATTTTAAATGATAATATTTACTCAAAGAACACTTTTTTGTCTTTGTTTGGGCTTCGTACCTTTTTTTCTTCAACGGCTAAAGGTATCAAGTTGAAGTTAATATCAAATACTAAGGTCTACAGCTTTATAGTTCTGTAATAAAATTCAAGTTTCTAACTCAATACAATAAAAAGATACGACGGCCTTTCAAAGCGTATTTTGATACTAACAGGCTGACTCACTGATCATAAAAACCTATAGGGTACTTCCCGTTGACCTAGAATCTTGAAATTTGGTACGAAGGAAGATCTCATACCACAAGTAAAAGAAAAATCCTAAAATAATTAATTTATATTTATATGTGGAATTATTACGTAACAAACTTAATTATGCAGTTTTTTTTCATACAGCATCTACGTAAACTAGCTATTGTTAATAATTAAGTTTTATACGACAGTACGGAACCCTCAGCGCGCGAGTTCTACTCGCACTTGTCCGTATTTTTTGTAATACCTTTAATTTTATTATGCAAATGGTGGAGGAGCAGGGGATTTTTTTAAATGTACAATTTAGTATTAATTACTACTTTTTCGTTTTATGTGGATATTTATTAATTTTGAATGTCAACTTTTTTTGTCTCAAACTGTACTTCATTTAAAAATAATAATATTTGTTCAAGTAATCCGTATCAGGACAAGGCTGTTTCACCTTCGGGTATACTGCCGTACTTAAGTAAAAGGCAGTAAGGTGTAAAAAATAAAATCGAAGAAAACTGAACTCGAAGTTTTTGATTTTTTTAAACTGAATTAATAATTTTTTTTCCATCAAATTTATTTAGCGATCAATGATAAGTAACATGAATTCATTATAAGTCATTTGAGTGTAATTTTAGTTTACAATTAATCCAAATGCCTAAATTGAGTGACTTACTGTCTTCTATTTCTGAAAATTTAAAAGCAGTAAGATGTGGTTTATTAAATTTATACTCTGTAACAGAAACAGAAATACTGATTTTTTCAACTGTCTTAATTATTTAAATAGTTTTTTGTCAGAGGTAAAACGCAGTAATGCAGAATAAAAATTCAGTTTTATTTCAATGTATTTTATTGAGATTAAAATAAAAGTTAGTAATACTATAATCTTAATCTTAAATAATAATTAACATTTATTGATCTTTGTTGAACACATAAAGAAAAATTAATTTTTATGAGACTTAATAATTATAAAGTGATTGAAGAATAATTACAATGAAAAAATAAAATAAAGAATAAACAATTTACTGTATTATTTATTTGAAATTTGAAGTAGATAATTTTTGATATCTGTCTTTTCGAAATTATAAGAACTTGGAATGATTGTGAATATTGTACGTATATTTTTCAGTGGATAAATAAAAGCAGTATAGTTTAAAAGTTACTACTTTTTTATGTTGAAAAATGATTTTACTGATTTTATATTCAGGAAAAGTAACTAATTTGATATATTCGATAAACTTAAAAAATTAAAATTCTATTGAAATAACATTCTTTATGATTAATTTTATTAAAACACAGTAAAAGATGTTAAAATTAAAAAAATAATTAAAAAATTACATAGATAATCCTTCCTAAACAATAGTTTCTAACAAATGGTATGCATTGAATTAACAATTAAGAATTCAAAAAAGTTAGTGTTTTTTCCAATAAATAATTATTACCTAAAATAGGGTCTATAAACTTAATTAATTATTTCAAGTAATATCGATGTAGTGTAAAATACTTGACATGTTTAATGTTTCTAAATTGACGTGTAGATACTTAAAGCCAGACACGTGAGAATACAAGAGTCTGTTCTCATTGTATATTCTATTGTAATTGCTTTCTTATAATTTATTAATCACTAAAGTTCATATTGGAAAATGTTAATCAATATTTGTTCCATTTTCTTCCAGTTCAAAATATGTACTTGAATATATAAAATCTTGACTACTCCATTAGAAAATAATGATACTATTTTTCAAATGTCAGTTTAAAGTGTTTTATACGCATATTGATGATTATTTGTATTTGCTTTAACTGTTTTTCATTTTATTTTGACGAGAATTTTATGGATTTTTTTAGATAATATGTTTTATTTTATTTCACATTTTGATGTAATGCATAGCAACAAGATTCTTTAAATGTACAGAAGGAACTCTGATTGCCTGACATTCACTTCTTATCCTCCGTTTAAGATTATTCGATCATTAGAGCAATGTATAGATAAAAGTTTAAAAAATTAATAGTTATTTATGGATAGCTTATATATTTTACTAATTTTTACTTTCTTATACCATGTATATGAAATATACATTAGTATAAGTAAGTATAGTGAAGCCGATTTTTTTCGAACTCCGGATTTTGACGGAATTATCTATTTTGACCTTCCCTGAATCCATTCTGACTATTTTCGCCATGATGTCTGTGTGTCCGTCTGTATGTCTGTCTGTAAGCGCTGTAACTCAAATACGACAAATCGTAGAAGGGTGATATTTTATATTTAAGATTAATTTTTGGCTGGGAAGAAAACGTCCTATTTTTGAAAACGATCTTTCAACCGGATACGGATGTTTACCTACGTCGATTTTTTAATTTTTCGAATTACTCTGAAACAGTGCGAAATAGAGAAAAATGGTCAAGTTAAAAAATGTAGGTACCTAATATCTATATCTATAATTTATGTTCTATTCATTTTTTTTGTAAAAACGAATTTTTGAAAAAAAAAATTTATTATAATTCAAATGGTTCATAACAGAGAAAAAAATGTATGGGGAATAAATTATAAATAATAACATACTCGACATTTTTTATCTAAAACATTTTTTTCTTATTTCAAAAATAATTCAAAAATCCAAAAATTTATTTGTGACATTTAAGGATTGAGGAATTAGTTGGGCAATATTTTATCTGTCAGAATAGCTTATTAAATTAGATAATTTTTAAATAAATTATTTAATATTAAAAAGTTTTTACATGTCCTTTTTGCAAAGAAAGGCTCTGATTAGACAACAACCAACACTTAACTTACATATATATTAGCTGATTTAAGTCACTATACTGGGATCAACCAAACTATGCTCGTAGACATAGGCGCTGACATTTCATATGCTATATTTTTAATAAAATTGATTGATTCATTTTCTTAGGATAACATGATTTGTAATATTGTTGTTACTACAATTTTTTTAGTTGAGTATTTTTTCGAGTTTTTCGCATAAGATCGTATATATGTATTTTGGATGATTTTTGTTATCAAAAATATGTAAGAACAAAAAAAGATTTTAAATTTTAATGTTAATAAGTTATAACCCTTAACGCCTTAATGTAATAAAAACATCTCAAGATATAGGTAAAAGATCCCTAAATCATTTTAGTTTTGAGCTTGTAGCGCTGGTTAGTTTTAATTTTAGGGGTTACGGTTGAACGAAATATAGGTTAACCTAACTTAAATTGAAAAAAAATGATTTTTGCTGCACTCTATGTATTGTATGGTAATAAAAATACGGCTTATATTAATGAACTCATTAATAAAAAATTTGATACATTTTTTGTTTGTTTATATAATTTTTATTAATTTCCTGAATTACTAACATTTACTAACATTTCAACAATGGCACACCCTTTTGGTTCCCATTAGATCGGATAATCGAGGTTCTACTTTAGTGTGGATATAATTTACGTTACTAATTCAAAAATCAAATCAACTGGAATTTGATGTATGATTTATATAGGTATATGTAAGTATTAGAATAATTGGTGTATGAATTCTATAGAAAATTTGGCACGCAAAATGGTAGTTTTGTTATAAATTCGATTGTGTCAAAAATGACATTAATACTTATTCTGTTGAGTTATTTTTTATATTCATTAATTTCAAATACTTGATTATTTCTGCATTTTTGTTATTAAAATTGAATTAATAAAATAAATAATTTCAAATTTTACCATAAGTGATACATAAAATTAAAAATGTATAAAAATCCATTAATTAATAAAAAAGGCCATTAAATATGTAGGTACACAAAAACCGAAATTTAAATTCACACCTGTATTAAATTTAAATTCCGTTTGTAGGCGGGAATACAAATAAGGGGGTGATCAAGTAGTTCCCGATCGCCTATATACGAGAATATTTAAAAAATATATTTTAACATTTTTTGTAATAAACTACGCACAATAGAATTTTGTTAATATTATATTTGTATGGGTGTGTTTTTGGAGTATGTATAGTAAAAACTTATGCGATTTAGATAAATAACCATTATGATAAATATTTTTATTCTTGAGATGATGGGATAAGTGGTCAAATTTTTTTTTATATTTTAAGTTTGGTGCATAAAATCAGCGCTATCTTTATTAGATGTTTTTTTTTGGAGCTATACGTCCTTCTTCAGTGCACAACATTGATAGTATAATTAATGATAAGACATGTTAATAATATAATAAAATTGTTGGAGATTACATCTAACTAGATTAAAATGTACATTTTGCCAATTACATAAAAATATAATTAAAAAAAAAAAAATAACAATAAATGAAACATGGTTAAACCATGTTGTCTGCCATAGGTGGAAAAACTTAAAAATGAATCTATACTTATTTATTTCTTCCTCGCAATAACAAAGATACGAGAAGCTTTGTGCTCGTTTTAGAATGAGAAAAAAATATTCTACGATTTCAAAATTTTAATTTGCTCTTTCCGTTTCAGGTCAAGACAAACACTTTTTTTTTCGTGTCTATCTGTCTGTGTGTCTGTCCCCTGAATCTTTGTCACACGCATAACTCCTGAACCACTGAACCGATATTAATGAAACTTAGTTGAATGGTTGGGTCTGGCTTGAGGACGGTTCCATTTCAAAATCATCAAAATCGTGTGTACGGGGGAGGGGTGACATCCCAAAATGTTTATTTTTTCAAGATATCTCAAGAATGACACGTGAGATGAAAATTATATAGAATATTTTTTGTAGACCATTTAATTGTGTTCAACGTTTCTTCTAAAATATTTCCTTACAAAGATTTATCTTAATTTACTTTAAAAAATCGTCATTTGTTTTTTTTTTTAAATTAATATTTACTTTGACATATTAAATGTCATTTTGACGTTTGCATAAATATAGATTTAGATTGAAATTGTAAAAAAAAAATATGTATACGAAAAAATAATCACGTGCGTCTTAAGAAAAAATTCGAACTAACATTTTTTAGTAAAATTGTATAAAAATTGAATGATTTACCAATGCCAGGCAATTTATCTGAACACTTTATCGGTTTTTATTTAAATTGTTCAACCTTTGGTGAATTTAGCACGAGGAAGCACTGTGTATTTACTGGACATATGTTTTTATATGTGCATACAAAAATAACAATTGATTTTAAACATTTTTCGTCTTTTTTCTTTAAAATTATTGAAAATTCTTTACAAACTTACCCCTCGGAGGACTAGAGTGAACATAAAGTCCGTTGACTTGTGAATTTTTATCTGGATGTCTAATTCGTTTTCGAATCGCAGGTGCCATAATGAACACTAACCTCAGACATATTCAAATGAATAAACACTTGATGTATGAACTATTGATTATAGATAATATATAGAACATTTCATGTTATTATTTATTAATTGTTTTATTATGCTCGTGATTCAAATAACTAGCTGTGTAAATGTTGTTTTCAGATTATAAATTTAGATATAATTTTTTTAAACAAAAACATACATTTTATTTTAATGGTTATAGGTCCATTTTTATCGATTTATACTTAAATTAGTTCCCTTATTTAGCCACTGAATTTGTTTAGTCTTAATTATGTTTATTCAAAAAGTCAATTAGGGATTAATTAAAATACTGAAAGCATTTTATGCCTCGTTTACATCAGGATACTTATATCGCGACATTTATGTCTAATGTCTGACACTAAACAGCATATACTGTTTACACCAAAAAGAATTGTGACATACATTTTTTTATACTTGTGTCAGACATTTCATTAGACAGTTCTCTTGGAGTTTTTGACAAATAGTTCCATGTGCAGTAAGCTGGTTTTTATCGTTTGTACTCAATGTTAGTAAAAACACATTAGTAAATATAATTTATACTATTTATACATACCTTAGTTTTTACTTACTATATGCATGCAATTATCTGTCAAAAACTCCAAAAAAAGTGTTAGACACTAGATACAAAAGTAGACGACCGCGACGGCTTAACTTTTGTAATAAGTATCGGAGAGTCTGAATATATTGCTCACTCAGTGTTTACATCGAAGTGTATAAAAATATCGAGAGAAATATCAGCAAGTGTCAGACAAAAATTCTATAGAGTTTACATTAGTCAAAATAAATATCAGGCATAAATTGCATGTAATAAATGTTAGATGTAAACGAGGCTTTAGTTAGATTGTTTTTATTTCTGAATTTATTTATTAATCAGTCGATTATATTGTATAAGTTTGTTCATTGTACATATTTACATTATTTAAAAAAATTAATGTTAAAGTCCCACTTAATTTTTAATCAGAATACATAAACATCACTCAATGACCACTACGCACTGTGTATGAGTAAAGTTATGAATTGTCACTAGGTATATCATTATAAATGCAATAGTTGTGTTCATGTACGGACACTTTGAATTGCGCGCTTACCGTGCGCATCATTAGTTAACCGATTTGCCGTTTATTGAAGCCGAGACACCTCTTTGATATAAACAGTTAGATGTATAAATATACATAGATTGGATCCAAGGTATATAAAGACAAGTTAGTCTCAATAGCTCCTTGAGCAATCAACGTTTGCTCGGGAATTACGCCATATTCAAAGGTTATAAATGTATAGCTAATTAGTAGAGATTGGAAAAATAGTTTTTCAACTATTGCGAAAAATGTAACTATTGTAATTTTTATTACATATCTCCATCGATTTAAAAAAACTGGTTTGATTGAACCCAATTTGAAATCAACTATTTGCAACTATTTTACCTTTCCAACTATTTTTAAACTATTTGCCTTTTTTTTATCCAACGTTAAAAATTTTGTAGTTTTATATATTTTTAGAAATACATTTTTTTTTTTTTTTTTTTTTTTGTTTTTTTTTTTTTTTTTTTTTTTTTAGTTTCTAAAATCTATCTAGAATCGACCACAACATGTTTTCCTTGAAGATTTCAGATTTCACTAATTATTGATTAAATCGAAAAAAAATTTGTAACTATTTCACTAAATGATTAAAAAAAACTATTTGCCAACAATTTTACAGAAAAAAATCAACTATATAGTAACTATTTCAATTAAAATAACAACTATTTTTCCAATCTCTAGTAATTAGTAATGAAAAAAATATTTTTCGAACACAATAATTCCTTCATCAATGAAAATTGGTACAATGAGTGCAGTTGCCATTTTGAAATTATTTGCGTAAAAACAATTTTTCGCTCCTTTCGCCTCCTGCAAAAACTACCTTTGCACACCTTGGTCGACTACACTCATCAGATTTTTAAAGTGTAGGTATAAAACTATCTCTATACCAATTTTCGTTGATAAAGGAATTATTATTGTGTTCAAAAAATCTATTTGTACGAATTATATATTTATAACATTTGAATATAAATCCTGGGTGACGTTATTCCCGCGCAATTGAAACTACCTTGTCTTTATATACCTTGCAACTTGGATTGGATCTTGTTTTCTGAATATAAGCCGTATCATAATGGCTTGTTTATCAGATTTGTCATATTTTAAAATATTTACAGATATAACTTATAATTTATTATATTTAAAATGATGCGTATGAGGACAAAATAACAGATAATTATTTTTTCCTTCCAAAAAAATGATTTCCTTTTTTTATAATTTTTAATATGAAAAATTTCAGCGGAATTTACCAAAAAACTTATATACTGTTAAGTATAGGTATAAAATTGCGTATACGCATTCCAAAACTACTGATCCAATTGACATTAAAATAGGTCAGTAGGTCTTGAGTCTTCGTGAATGAAAAAAAATTCTACATATAGGAAGGAATAATGGTGCCATGCAGAAAACCACTTATCTTTACGTTTTGAAAATAGTAAGGTTTCAAATTATATTTTGTGTTTAAAAAAAATATTTATTATTAATAACATAAAATAATTCGTTCATATTATACATATTTGATCAATTATGGTTTACTGAAGTCCCTATTCTACCAATTTGTTAATGTGGCTCGGGAATTTTGGAAAATAAATGAAATATTAAATATTTTTGAACCTGTTTATTATTTAGGCTTCTGAATGGACCATTGATAATTTATTATCTTTTGTTGATCGAGCAATCTACAATTTATTTATATATCGAAGTACACAATTTGGAGTAACTCCCGTTCCATATTCTTATTAAGTTCAACCCTTTGTCATACCACTTAATCGACCAATCATCGTCTAGTAAACTCTGTATAGGTGTCTCATACATATATATGTGACCATTCCCACCTGCTAAGGTTAATTAATTCTTACAATAACAGAACCTTTTTTGTGAAATGTACGAAGGTTATGATTCACATTTCCAAAAATTGAACATCAATTTTCAATGTTATTAACATTGTAATTAAAGTATTAAAGAAAATATGATTATTTTGTAAATAAAATAAGGTATTACATTATTATATCCACTCGTTCTAGGAAATATATATACAGTACAGCTTCGATAGGTTGAAATTCTCTATAAGTTATATAATATGTCTCATCCCTTCCTTTCAGGCCCTAAAACCTCTATGACTCAAAATATGGATTCTGTTTAACTCGAATTAATTACGGTAGGATGTATGTATTATAAATACATTTTTACCATTTGTAGCAGGTTTGGCCAACTCAAATTGCTTCACGGGCCGCATTGACGACCTAAAATTTTTCAAGGACCGTACATAAGTTTTTTCTAAAATTTGTACCATAATTTGTTAGATATCTGGCTTTACCATAAATTTCGTACTTATTGAATATTTTTCTGATCATTTAAATTTTTGAAGTAGAACTACATCTTCAGGAATGTAAAGAAAATATGTCACGTTTTGAAAGCTTATATCTATACATAGAACTCATAGCAATTAATAAAACGCCAATAAAAGTTTGGAGCCTGATTTCTTATATCTATGTTACCAGTTTGTTTGTGTTGATAGCTTGGTACACATTTGTTAAATAGCAAATTCTGAGCTCTGATTAGTCAATTTGAAGATTTACATGAGTGGTACCAATAACAGATTTTGATAAATATAAATAACGAAAAAAATAAAATTTCAATATTTCGTTCTATGTCACAAATCACAATGTAACAATATTTTACATGTTATATTAAAAATTAAACAACGGGAAATTAAAACCAATTTCAGACATTTTGAAATACCCGATACTATAGACTATCATGACAGAACTTTTGCAACTTATAATTGGGATAACTGAGCATGTTATGTTTTTAAAATGCATTTTTTGTTATACCACATAGAGTATGTTTACACAGCGCAGTTATTCCGGTTTTATTATAACCGATGTAGTTAAACCGTTTCAAGTAGTGCTGTTTACATATACGAGAATAAGTGACGTCAGTTGGAATTATAATTCCAATTTGAAATACGCTATAAGTTCGATGGTGTACCAACAAGAAATCTCAAAATATTTCGTCTCTCTTATATCCCACGAATCACGTTTCTTTTGTTTTCCATCACTTCGTCTCAGGTGTTTTAACCATATTTTAACTGACGACTTTTTTTCAAATGTTAATGCGAAGTGCATTACGATGAAATCCCTATACTCCATAGATACTTTTTTTGAGGTTGGCTAAATAGGTATAACTATGTCAATGCAGTTTACACGCATTTTTATTCCTACTCTATTTGGGTTTACTTATGGTATTCTCGTAGACCAAAAGGAATAGCATAACTAAACCCGATTAGTTATGTCGGGTGTAAAGTGCTGTTTACAAGGACTTTTATACCCGGTTTTATTACATTGGTTATAGTTAAACCGGAATAAAAGCGCTGTGTAAACGTACTCATAGATACCAGCCAACAAACTGATCAAGTACGCAGAAGAAATCGGGCATCAATCTATCATTAAACTATATATAACATACTCGTAGATTTTAAACCCCAATAAGTCAAACCTGATGTTGTAAAAATCTCTTTTACTCGAAACCCTCTATAAGTCGAAACCTCTTTACTTCATATTTTTTGGTGTTTCCCTTGAACTTCGACTTAGAGGTTTTACTGTATATACCTACAAAATATTTGTATAAGAAATTAATATTGACTTGGTACCAAATCCAATAAATATCCTTGAATTTATTTTTTATAATACCTACATAATATTATATTTTGGTAAATTTTGTAATACCTATATACAAAATTGTAAATTGATTATACTAACAAAAAACTATTGTTTTTCTATAAAAAGTTTGACATTGTTATGGTAAACATAGAATTCTTAATAATTTTATTTTGATGGAACAGGAGTGTATTTAGATTTTTTTTAAATATTTTAGGTAGGATAAGGAGGATATTTTTTACTCATTCTCCAATTTTTTATACCATTTTCGATAGTATAGGGCTAAAAGAAGAATGATATCGTATATTAAAAATAGGGGTGTACCGGAATTAACGATTTTATTCCGGTTTTATTATTATTTAATTATTATAATTAATAAAAAAATAGGATTTTTTTTGTGAATTCCGGTTCCGGCCAGAATTGAAAATTACAGATCCGGTACACCCCTAATTAAAAATGTTAACTAAATTATTATAACATGGAGTTTTGGCAGTTATTCTTTATGGCATCTTAATTAATTGTAATTCTTGTCTATCTTCATATTGTTCATCCTAAAACATTGTTGAATTTTTTGATAATGGATAATTAGTCATTTAAACAAATCTTTCAATTAAAAAACATTTTAATACACTACCCACTGTAGCAAATAACCATACGTCATGTTGATAGTTTCGTGTCCATTATAAAATCGTTATTATAGAAACCTATACATAAAAAACGGCTTTCATTTAGCTGCACGATCTGAAACATACTCAATAAAATTACATGTCATAGATTAGTTTGCTTTGTCTCTTATTATCTTCGACGGAGCTTCTTCGGTTGCTAACAACAAAACCCTGTCGCATTGGTATTTCCGTGTACACTGGACATTGCATTATCTCTCGTGGTATCTGTGGAAAGGGGACAGGTGATGTTTTACATATCGTTTATTATTACGTTAGCTTTTCTATGATGTGTTTTGACTTTTGTAGTGCATACGTAGACAATGTGCAGGTTATAACCGGTACAGTACATGTGCATTAATTATTCAATGTTTTATTTATAATACATATTTTTATTGCGGATATGTTTACCGGTTTTTTGCTATATAAATGATTGATATTACGGATAAAAACTTGATTGAGTATAATAAAAAATATTTTTTATAAATATTCATATTATGTCATCAATTAGTACTTGAGAAATGAAGATATTTTAAGTAAATAACGGCTAGTTTTACGTAGTAAAAGATTGAACAATACTCTTGCAATTTTTTTCCTTTATAACGCTCTAAACTCCAAAGCAGTTATTCTCAAAGAGATGCTGAGGTAATTTTTGAAGCAATAAAAATGTATTCTTGTTCTAGGATTAAAAATAAAAATAAATGAGTACAAGGACGTTTTTTATGCAAAAAGGCCTAAAATGATACAAAAAAAATTTGATTTCTAAAAACATGTTTTTCTTTTTGTACGGTCTTTTCGCGATTTCGACCGAGGTACCGACTGGCATCTTGCACTTTTATAATTGGGCCAATCCAGGCCAATCTCTCTCTCTCTCAGGCCGGTGTTTCAGGAATTAAGCTTTGGTTTGAAGCTAGGGAGTTTAAATTTCCATATTTATGTCCTTGAGAAACTTATAGATTTCTTCAAATATTTTTTTATTATTTGTGGCAAGAATTTTTGAGATATTGTTGGGTTTTCTTATATTGAATTCAGCTAGTTTTTTTTCTAACTGCTTGGCTTTTTTCTTGTTGTTCTCGCAGGAGAAGATAATGTGGTTTGTGTCTCCAATATTTTTTCTTCAAGCACATTGCGGAAAGTCTATGCAATTTATTCTATGCTGATGCGCCGGAAATGCTCCGTGGTTCCCCCAATAAGATTAAAACAATAAATTCAATCAAATTTGGGTAGTAAATATATTTATTTATCTACACCTTCTATGCTCTACCCCACTGGCTTTTAGTCAATTTAAATTTATAATTAACAGGGCCGGATTTATATTTGTAACGGTCCTAAGCAGAAGTCATACGAGAGGGCCCTTAACCTCAGAAATAATTCAACTTAAGTTAAGCAAATCCTAAAATCGGAGAATTAAATAATTCTACATACTTAAATTATTTTTCGATATATTTGGATATATACATTGGATTTATTATTAAAATTAACTTATTAGAGCATATTATTTTTTTGTAAATTAAAAAGTTAGGTCGAATCTGGGGGCCGCACTAAGCTGGGGCCCTAAGCAACTGCTTATTTTGCTTATGGGTAAATCCGGCCCTCGTAATTTATCAAAAGGATAACTATGTTACCTATAGTAATTGTCAATATTGCAACATCTTATTGTTTGTATATTTATTTTGATTATTATATTACATGCAGTAAGTAACCTAATATAATGCTGAATATGTAAATATGTCTGAATCAGCGATATACTTAGGTGAATTTGAAATAACGACTACTTTTAATAATACAAACAATTATAGGTAAAGTTTGCAGTATACTTTAGATAGTAATCCAATATGCATTACATTTTTGTTATAATAATTGTAATAACAATTTCAGAAGCAAAAAGGCGTGTAGAAGGTATGTCTGTTAATTATAACATTTATAGGTAACTAATATTTGTATTTATTGATTTTTAATTAAAACTATTATACTTTTTCAGATAATGAGATTAATCTCGAATGTGAAGGAAAAGTGTACAGTAATGTGTCATTAACTGCTTATTATCCTGACTATTACGATGCTGATCACGAAAGAGGATATTTGGACATGCGTGGAAAAAAACTGAGAACTTTACAGGTAATTTTACAAATATATATTCGAACCGCGCTGGCGACCAAAAAAAGCTTGACTCACCGCATCGGATCTTAGTGTTAATCAACGCGAGGGTTGAACCGTTTATACCGTTTAATACAATTAAAAGTAGATTTCTATAAAAGATTATTTAAATAATTTAATTTATTATATAAATTTAGATATTTGAAAGGATTAAGGCCATTAAGGGGTTACATCTAATCGTCACTTCGGAAAATGATACATTTTTGAAGGATTTTTTTAGAATAATAAAAAAGCAATTAAATGAAATTTAGAGGGCTTATTGTACATGTTTCAAAACATAAGTATCTATAACAAAATTTAAAAAAATGAAATATAAAACAAAATGGTAACTTTAGCGTCACGGGTGCATCTTTTTTGTTATATGCTCCACTGCGGAAAATAGAACTTCCATGGATCAACATCCAGAACAAAAAAATTGCTTGTTATTGAGTTTTCCCAACGAAGTACACACGATTATTAAAAAATATCGATTTTTGCTAATTTTGTATCACTTTGAACAAGAAATCGCGTTTTTGACGAAAAAAACAACCTTAAATTGTTTGTAAAACCCGTAATTGTTAACCAATCGTAAAAATCCGCAGTTTTTAAAAACGTGGTTTCGATAAAAATGAGTTTAAAGTTTGAAAACTGTTTTACTACATGTAAACGTCGACGTTAGTTCCGACTTTTTTTCGAGACTATGTCGATTTTGCGGTTTTCAGTTAATTATTTTGCTTCTGTTTTGGCTTGAAATCGAATTACGGTGTCCCTTTACATTACCATATACTCATTATCACTCATTTTTCACCACTTTCACCATCTATAGGTTATTTCGTTTGTCCAGACACTTTAGAAAGTAAGTTCAAAAATAAAAAATAAAAATTTTTTCGCACCAATAAAAAAATGATCAAAAATTAGTTAATACATTAGATGTAACCCCTTAAGAATCATTATTGTTTGAAATATTTGTTTACGATTTGAATTAATTTAATTTATCTTATTTACATTTTTAAGGATTTTATCGATGGTCGTGCAGATTTTGTTACTATTGCTATGGATGAAGAATTGCAAATTACATATGGTACACCTGTTTGTATACCTGAATTAAACAAATATTTCGGTCAACGTATTAAATTTCTAATAAAAGATGATGGAGAGGAATTAAAATCTCGAGGATATTCAAGAGCTGATGTGTGTGTTAGATCTGAAAGTGATAGTTATGACTTTATTGTTAATAGTGTTGTTACTTTAGTGTTTTAATTTATTAATTAAAGAAATAAATATATTTAATTAAAGTTTACCTTTTTAATTTTGTTTAAAAGTTAGGTACATTAATTTTTTGTATTTTTCTATTGGTAACGCTGATTTTTGACAGATACATAAATATATACACACCACACACGTGTTTTCGAATCAATAAATAAAGAAATGTTTCGATTTGGTTTTTCGAATAACGATTCGTTAAATGGTAAATATTATTCTGTTTAAATATTACCAATGTAGCATTTATTCATACTAGTTATTTTTAAAGATTCATCAAATAAATGTAATGTTGTAAAAGACGTCCAAGAAAGTGTTGATTGGATACAAGCTGAAGAAATCATATTTGAAAATGTACTTGAAGAGGAAGTGAATCCAATTACCAAGAATGAATTATTAAAATATAAATGTATGGGATTCAAAATTACACACGTTAGTCCAGAATTCGCATTGTTAAATGTTGATAACAAAGCGATTATAAAAGCTGAAACAGAGCGGTCAGATTTACTATCAGGAAAATATGAAGGTATGTTCACTATAAAATTTATATTGTTATTTGTTATTAATATATTCAGGAACACTAATATACCTCTTGTATACAGGTGGATTAAAAGTTTGGGAATGCACAACAGATTTAGTTACATATTTTTGTAAAAACAAAATAAGTTTTGAAGATAAACGTGTATTAGATTTAGGATGCGGTACTGGAATTTTAGGTCTTTATGCACTTTTAAATGGTGCTGGTTGTGTTTATTTTCAAGACTATGTAAGTATTAATTGGTATAGTAAAAAGTAGAAGGTATAACAAAAAAATATTGATTTTAGAATACAGATGTTATAAAATATACAACTATACCAAATATATTACTAAATACCTCAAAGTCAACACAAATGCAAAGCAGATGTAAATTTTTTTCAGGTGATTGGAAATCTTTTGTTGACTTAATATTAAATAAAATAAGTTTTGACATAATCATAACATCGGAAACTATTTATAACATCGAAAACTATCAGAAACTATTTTTAGTTTTTACAAAACTACTTAACTCGGGTGGAACTATGTATCCTTAACTTTTTTTTATTAACGATTGTTATTAAATGCTGTTTATATAATAGAGTAAAGTCGGTATATATGGAACACCATTCTTGTTTTAGGTAATAAAACTCCGGTTTATTATTTAAAATCAGCCCTTATCATTTCATTGGACAGAGAATTTAATCTTTTAACAAGATCAGCCAGGCAAAAATAGAATTCAAAATGAATTCAAAATAAAAAAAAATAAATCTAAAACAGAAAATCAGCCTCTTCAAAAAAGTGCATGTATTATGAACCAGAGTGGTCTATAATACACACTTGTTACCATAATACACGGTTTTTACCATAATACAGGATTATTTACATTAGGTGGTCAAAACATTTTTTTTTCAAATGTATTTAGTTGTTTTTATTTCAAACTTATTTGTTGCCACTGTAAAAAAATAGTAGTGACGGCATGGAGTATGCAGACAGAACTTCTGTAATAGGCACCCCATTTAGTGGGCATCATCATGAAGATTTTGTACTAAAAAAATGATTTTTGTGGAAGTGAATAGTTATGAAGTACTTGGTGTTTGATATACTTTTCATACTATTTGCCTCACCACGATTCTGGTTAATTATATATTACATTTCATTGATTAGTACCAAGGCAACAGTTATGTGGATTAAAAGCACTATCAATACGGTCAAACTATACCTGCATTTTTTAACAGCAATATAAACAATATACCTAATACAGTAAAAATTTTAATTTTGTGTTTATAAAATTTAAAATAGAGCAGTAAAAAGAGGTGTGCATATTACCTTCCTGTTCCATATATACCGAATTTACTCTACATTTTTTATTTTGAAACATTTAAGTATATTCTTTAACAAGTAATATAGATATTTAGCAGCTAAAACTTATTACTTTGGAGTTGGCGGTGGGACCAGACAGTTTGAAAATCTTTTAAAACAAAAAACTGACATGGAATCTAATGTATTATGGAAATGTACGGATGGTGTTAATAGAGAAATAATTGAAATAAAACATAAAACATGATTCCTTAAATAGCAGTCTTTATTTTTACCTTTCCTGGTACACACTTTCTACTACATTTTTATTTTTAAATGGAAGACATTGTAGACCTCTTTTACATATATTTTATTTTTATCACGTATATTTTATAGTAAAATTATTTCTACAAAAGTATAATCAATAAGATTTAAGAATATTTTATTTCATGAAGATTAAAAAATTGTATATTTATTAGTGATATAAAAATAAATTTCTCAAAAATTACATATTTACTACTAATGCTATTTAAAATGACTATTTTCATAAATTCTATATTTATTTCATTTATGGGGCAAGTCTTTCGTAGACCCAACCATCTTCACCGAAATGTAAAATAACACCATCTGGTTTTTCACCATCTTGCAGCTTCCTAAATTGGATTCTGTCATGTACTCGATCACTTTGTCCTTGCCAAAATTCAAATAAATTTGGAACAAGTTTATATCCACTCCTAAAAATAAACAAGATTATTAAACACCCAAACTGTACCAAAAAAGAATTAAATTTACCATTCGCTCGGCTTTCGAACAGATTCTTGATTAGGATACAACTTTTGCATTTCTTCTGCACGTTGTACCAAATATTCTCTACTAGGAATCGGCTTGCTTTGATCGCTTGCTAATGCACCGATTTGACTTGCATAAGGTCTGGTTATAAAATAATCATTAGCTTCTTTATCTGGTAGTTTATCAACAACACCTTCAATTCTTATCTGAAATATATTATAGTGCTAGATAGTATTAAATATAATTAATTTTAAACTGATACCTACTTGACGGTTAAGTTTAGCCCAATAAAATGTAATTGCTGCAAACTGATTTTCTTTCTAAAAGTATAATTGAAATAAATTATATTGGAGTAGTAGATACAAATAAATATAAAATTACATACCAATTGTTGACCTTTACGACTAAGCGAATTGGTGAAAAATTTAAATCCGTTATGCTCTTTTCCATATTCTTTTAGTAATACATATCTTGCTGATGGTTTGCCTTCCCTTTGGAAATAAAAATATATTATTTGATTATCATTGAAAAGTAATTAAGTATGATATTACTTTGAACATGTTGATAAACACATTGCATTTGGTTCAATAATATCCTTATCATCAATGACTTGTTTCATCCAAATATTAAATTGATTAAAGGGTTCTTTAATCGGTATATGATCTTCCACGAATGCTTCATTTTTCCCCTTATACTTGATACGTAAATCTATAATGATTCAGCATTATTCTAAGTACATAACTTCATTAAAAGTTTAATTTTCATGCAATTACCTTTAATATCAACCACGGCCTCCATTGATAGACTTCTATAAACGATTTCAGGAATTCTACAAACTTTCAAATGCTTCGTAGAATTTGTAAAAACTTTGATCAACATTTACCAAGTTAATTTTTGAAAGCGTGACCAAGTTCATTAGTGGTAATTTCATAAACAAACATGCTTTGACATTTAACTGTCAAAAAATGACAGACCATAGATTATGTTTGCTACAGTGGATACCAACATTGCGCCTGTGTAGGTACCTAGTACCTATAGACGGAGAGCCAGTGGTTTTTGAAAAAAAAAACTATTACATACGTCTAAATCGGACATTAGACGAGGTTAATAATTTAGATATGAATAAACATCTCATGAGAAGTGTTAAATACGCAAAAATATTTACGGCATTCCATTAAAAATAACCTTTGTAACACACTGTATATTTGAAAATAATTTCTATGTATGCGCATTTATTTTTTGATACATTAAATAAATGTTTTTATTTTTATAATAATTTTTTTCTTGAACTTGATATATCTAGCTTATTTTACTCTTCATATACGTTCTCTCTCTCTCTCTAACCCGCAAGCCGCTATATAACTCTAACGCACTAAAGTGAAAACGTTTTGTCTTCTGGCAGATACTTGGTGATGGAATTTTGTTCTGGTTTTTTATATTACCTATCCTACATATATTTTATTTATTCTGTTAAAATTTTAAGACTTTTCAAATAACAAAAATGATTCTTTTTTAAATAAATATTTACAGCGTTCTGGCAACAGTTAGGTGGGGGGGGGGGATGTTCTGGCAATAACTTTTATGAATAAAGAACACTATCGAAAGTAACCTCCTGAAATTTCATGACTTTTACTATAAATAAATTAAGTCTTGTTTTTCACCCTCCTTGTAATTTTGGGGTAGTTTAACCCGGTCACAGAGGGCTGCCAGAATTGACTTTTATTGTTCAGCAGGTATATAAGATTTAGTATCTAAATTTTCACGAATTTTGAAATAAACAATGGAAATAAGCCACTGGCTCTTGGTCTACACTAATATTAAAAATAATTTTTTAAACTAACTAATCGTTAAAAATTTTATGTTCTGTATATTTTTAAAAGTTTGATAATATAAATATATTTCATTATTTATAAAAATACTGCAAAAAATGGAGAGAAAGTAAATACCAATACGTTTAATTTATATGTTTAATGATACTTCTTTATTTAGATTTTTAACAAAATATAAACTATCTATAAAATGAATGAGCTCTATAAAAAATTCTATTTTCAATTTGAACACATTAGCTATTACTAAATGTTTAGCTTTTTATCTATATTACAGTAGTCATCATATTTTCGATTATAATTTGTGCGACACCAAGAATTTATATTCTTGTATATATTTTTATTATCTACTATTTATGGAAGTTTCTAAAACAAAAAAATATATATTTAAAAACAATGTCATACTTTGACATTTTGAGGCCTGAGACACAAACATTTTAAAGCGAGTGATTTGGGATAAGTTTTTTAAACTCAACGCTTAAATCGCATGGCCCATAGCTTGTACCTCATGCACTTGTTTATAAGTATGGCTCTGCAAAATACATATGCCCTCTGTATTAAATAATGAAAATCCTCTATAAAAGTAAAATAATGTTACAAAATAACAAAATATGTAGACAGTTTGCATAGATAAATACAAATAATTCAAATGAAAATATAGGAAGAACAATACTTATAATGGTAGTTTTACACCAAATAGACAAAACACTAACTATTGTTTCAATACAAAACCTTTATATTCATAAATACGAATTGTTGTTTGGTATAAAATCACCATAAGAATTATTTTATAAATATAACTACCTATCATATATTTATATATTTTCAATTAAAATTACTTTAATATTTGATTTTTCACTTCGTGTCTAGTAAAAATATTTTAATGTACCTACTAATTTTTTAATAAAAATACAAGATCATTATAAAATACAGCCGGACCCGCCGGTCTGTTATTAGTAAAAAATATTTATCTAAAGTGTGTGTTTTTCAAGCAACTAGTACAAATTGATTAAACTAAATAATTACTATAATATGAAACTGATTTTACAGCGAGTCAATAAAACAGAAATTAATATTATATTTAACAAAAATATTTTTATCATAGTAGAGACTATAAGAATTTTAAGTGTTACCATGTCCTATCCAATAAATAGAATTTTATAGAAAATAAAAATTAATAATTTCTGTTCTTTTGGTTCCAGGTATATTCAGATTTATTAATTGATCAATTTAACAAACTAATCAAGATACAGTTGTTTCAGGAACAGTTGCAGTCTCTGATACGTTAGTAGTTTCATCGTTTTCAACTTCTTTTGTTCTGAGTCTATATTCTGTAGGAGTTAACATTCCTCTAAGAAACGTATCAAAAGATATAGGTATCCCTTTCTCACATATCTTCTTGTACATTTTCCAGCATTGTTTTTCTTTAAGAGTCTCAAATTTTGGTTGGTCAGGATCTTCGTCAGATTCGTCATCATTATCAACATCGGCTGATTTGCTTTTGGACAATTTCTGTGGTCCCGTTTTAGGAGGTTCTTCAACTTTTTCTCCGCATTCTTCTTTGGTTAGTTCTTGGGTTAGTTCTTCAAATTCAACCGTGGGGTCTGAGTTTGGATCCAGTAAGTTAATTGTATCTTCCGGACTGAAAAGAAAAATTAATAATTATTGTCGTTAATTTTCATATAATGAATTAATATTTAAAATATATTTTGATATTGAAATATGATATAACTAAATTCGATATTGTTTACACTAGTACAGGAGTCAGTTTTGGAATTACACCTGCTAAAAACATATTTAGTGAACTTTAAATCTGTAACAAAATTCATTTAGATTTGCTTTTCTTAAAATCAATACCTACAAAATTCAGTACAAACGTGAACACAGTAAAAAAACTTTAAATTCTGTACTGAGCCATGACAAAAATCAGTGTCCATATGGGTAAGGGAAAAATATTTTTACATTTTTTTTAAAATTTGTTAAGATTTAAAAATAATAAAAAGCATCAAAAACTTAAACTTTTATAGTTTTATATCTCAGGCTCAGCTTTTTTACGGTTCAGTAGTTAAAAGGCCGTGACAGACAGACAGACAATGCTGATTATAAAGTACACGCTAAAAATATGGAAGTGTTAAAATGAGATGCATTCAGAAATTAATATAGTAAATGTAAAAATAAAAATTGTTACGTTCCAAAGACATTTATACAAATATGTATTAATATGTAATGAAAGCTATTGTGATAAATAACTTAATTGCACGATTTGTGCAGTTAATTACAAATACAAATATATTGTATGTGTACAAATAATAAATAACTTTGAAGGACTTTTGTATCGTATTTTGTGCAAATTAATGCATCATTGCACATGTTTTTGTATAAACATTCTTACATAAAATATCATACCTGCTCATGAGTAATCTGATTTCTAATAAAATCGTTCATATTTCATATACATATGAAATATACATTCATATACATTATACATATGAAATATACATTCATATATAGTACCTATAATATAAGTAAGTATTGTAAAACCGTTTGTTTCGGATTACGGATTTTGATGGAATTATCCATTTTGACCTTCCCTGAATCCATTCTGACTATTTTTGCCATGATGTCTGTGTGTCTGTCTCTAGACGTTGTAACTCAAATACGAGAAATCATAGAAGGGTGAAACTTTATATTTAAAATTAATTTTGGCTTGGGAACAAAACCTCTTATTTTTGAAAACGAAATGTTTTAAATAATATTTCAAATCGTTCATAACTAAAGAAATATCTGCCATGAGTGACATGAAACTTTATTATACGTATTTGCCTTAATTTACACATGATGTGCTAGTTTTCAACTGACTTGGTACATAAGTTATGCGAATTTACAGAGGAATTTCATAATTTTTTTTCTCAGTTGTTTACGAGTTTCCGATCAACCGGCTTGGTGTGTAGGTTTGTCTATGCCACTACTACAACCCTATTTTTTTTAAACAAATTGGTGCATCTGATATCTGGTTGCCCCTTGCTAGAAGATATCGAAAAAAATTGAATTTTGTCGATTACAGCGCCATCTATGACAAATCGAACAAAATATTTCAGACAAATCGTATGTACTTTTAGTGGTAGAATCCGTATCTGCAATAAAAAATTGAGGTTCCTATTTAAGATTCAAAGTTACCTCCACTCCAACCTACAAAAAGGTGGGTGTGGGACTATTTTTTTTGCACTAATGTATTTCCCCTGCGGAATGATTAAATTTTGATTATAGACATTTTTTTCCGTAGCTGCCTATTTTTCGAGATATTTGAAAGTTTCAGGTTAAAAAAAACACCCGGTTTAATGCGTACATAATTTTCATGTAAATACATTAAAATTTATTCATCGTGACTTTGATTACATTCAAGAGTTTACATTTTAAAGGAAATTCGTACAAACAATTATTTATTTTACCAATGTTTGCACGCAAATTTTAAGATCCTTTACATTGTAATTCATAGAATACATAAGAAAATATATTCACATGCAACGTTATTTGACATGTTTCAACTGTATATTATGTGGTTGAGATTATTAAAATTTAATGTAAATAACAAGTTTGAAAATTTCGTTCTCTCGCGAACAAAACTTTGAAGTATTTTAAGCGAATTTAAGTTATATTTCCTGATTTCTACCGTTTATATATATTTTTTAATGTTTGTATAAGAACTATTATATTCATTTCCATTCCTCGTTTGTATAAAAAATAAATAAAACACTTATGTCCAGTATTATAAAGGAGCTAGCAAAATTTGCTAGCTAGCAAGCACTTTTAAATGAGATTTTTAATCTATTTGACAGTTCTCCTTTAGTTTCATGAAATGTTTGACAAGTTTCGCGCACGCGTGGTATATAAACATCAACTGTATTAAAACAGTGGCGATATTATGAAAATTATTTTATACGGTTAGAGTCGCTAACTGTGTTACAATACAAAAAATAAGATTTTAGGGGGGACACTAAGGAGCCAAAGCTAGGTAAAAAAAATATTTTTTTATACCAAGGCATGTGGCACGTTAAAATGTATAACCAAACAAGCGGAATTTGATTCTTTTTCTATTTTTTTCTAAATTAAAAATGGTGCCTGTACGGGGCTTTAAAGCAAATCCAAAAAAACAAAAAAATTGTATACCAAAACATGTGGGATGTCAAAATGTACATCTCAATTAGTAGAATATGACTCTATTTTTTATTTTTTTTCTAACTCAAAAATGGCGCCTGTAGGGGGTTAAAAGCAGTATTTAATTTTGTCTCCTACCCCTCTAGCTCGGTAACTACTAGCTTAAAAAATCTGAAAAAAATTTGGTAACGAGGCTTTGGTAGGACTACCAACGACAAATACTGAAGTCAAGAATATAATTTTAAATTTAGGAATAATAGGGAGAGGTGTCATAGATTTTTTTACTTTGATATCTAGGCAAGTGGGGTGTCAAAATGTAAATCTCAATTAGTAGAACTTGACATTTTTTTATAATTTTTTCTAACTCCAAACATTCCACGTAGTACGAACTTCGGAACCCTTATGGCATACACTCGTGTATGTCTTGCCCGAATTATTTTATAATCAAATAAATATAATTACCCTTGTGAAAGAGGGGCGCTTTTCATCCGAATCAATCGTTTTCGCGGCATGATGCGTGCATTAGCAGCTGCAGCGCTAATTTCCGATGGAGTAGGTTGTTGGGTCACTTGAGGGGTTACTCCTGCTGGTATTAAAGATCCTGCAGGCGCTATGGAGCCTCTACGTAGAGGGAAGGATGAAGTATAGTTGCGAATAGCCGTCAAACCAGAATGTTGGAATGATACTGAAATAAATAGTTCCTATTAAATATTAAAACATTCAAATATTGACGATTCGACTTTCATGTCGGAGTCTTCTTCAGAAACACTTCTGAAGAAGACTCTGACGTGAAATGCGATGGATAATAAACCCGGAAATCACGAAAGCCTCAAAAAGAAAATGCATGTACAAAATTAATAATAATTTACGAATATTTGTAATTACGAATATTTTAAAATTATAATTCATTAAGTACACATGATAAAAAATTCATTGGGCCAAAACAATTAATATTTTATTTACAAATACATATCACGAAAACAATTTTATCTTAATTTTCCAAGTAATTAAATAATATTTTTTTGTAGGTTCATACCCAAATTATTATTTCGGAATTTCATAGTTTTTTTTTTAATTTACATATTAGAAAGTAGATAAATTGAGCCCGAAGATAAAAAAATTAATTATTCCTGTAAAAGAAATATAGTAGATATAAAAGATTTAAGAAATCAGATTTCTATCTAAAATTTTATGAAAGCATGAATAAAAACAGCGATTTTATAAATTAAAAGTAAAATATTAAAACTTACCTATCCAAATTAATTAAATAAAATGTATTATTAACTAGGACATATCGAAATAAAAATGTCTAACTCGACTGAAGGCAATCGAAAAATAAAAAAAATACACAATTGTTACAAGGAAGTTTCACGACACGATAGACTTGACTGATTACTAAATATAAAAATGAAAAAATTTATATTTATGAGACATGTTTATTGTCCAACCAAAAGTTCGTTAGATCGATAGTTTTGCCTAGCTATGTAATCATTCTTTTGGATTCAAAAGAGAAGACAGGATTACTTGCATTTTTCAGTACGTATTGAAATATGACAATGTATTATGTATTCAGTAAGCGTTTTTATTTTATTTTCAATGTCAATCCAATATTCTACATACATAGGGTAGTAAAAGTGTTATGAACCATATGCTATTTTTGAATAACAGGATCGGATTAAAGTTTTTTTTTTCGAACTTTAATTATTCTGTGGAATTATTTAACTTTAATTAATTGATAAGTATAATCATTTTAATTTAACTAAAGATTTATTTTATGTTTTTTGACGAAAAAGAGATGATACTATTTATAAAAATATCTCGCTAAATTATATTGCATACAATAATATTTTTATCTTAAAATATGAGATTCAATATAACGGTAATTCCTGTAATATTTCTCAATTAAAATAAAATTCCTTATTGTGGCGTTTTTCTTCAAAATTTGTTAAAATTTTGATTAGAAATAATTAAAACTAGCACATACCTAATGCTTAACGTAACAAAGTGTGACGAGGGTGTGATAGTATGTGACGTCGCATTATATTTTTAAATAGAAAAAGCAACTCAAAACAATGCATAATATTGTGACATAATATAAGAGGGGTTCACAAAATTTTGACAAGAAGGGAGGGGGGCTGAAAATAACATATAAATAACTTAAACTAGCTTTGAGTGACTGACTCATCAACACCCAGCTTAAACCCCTAGAAACGTGAAATTTTAGGGGCGTCTTTGTTTATGGACATTCCTATACAATTATTTATTTCACCGAAAATTAACAATTAACATAAGAACTAAGCAGTGACGATAATAGTAAATCAAGTCGAAAAAACTTTGCCGCCGGCGCGCTCAAATGTAGTACGCTGCCTAAACCATTAAATATTGAACAAAATAATGTAGTAAAGAATTGTGTAGAGTCAAAAGATCTAAAATAAAGTTCCTGATACCATACATCTAACTTTTATATTTAAGCCACAATGACTGCTTTTATGTTACAAAGAAAATTAAAAATGTTTGGATTCTGTTTACGTGGACTTATGATCTGCAAAACATTAATCCTTACGAAGTAAATGATTTCATCGTCATAAGTACTTTATGTAGATATAATTACCTTTTACTTTAAATAAGTTATATACGGTAAAATTATTAATAACGCGCGAACTAAATAAGTGCCGCGTCTGAGCGGGGCAATTTAAATTTAAACAGAACAAAAATGATTTGTACTTTTTGTTCTGATTCGTTTTTGTTGGGTAATTTAGGTGTTGATTAGTTATTATTACAATAACTTATCGTGTTTGTACTTAATTTAACTATATTTTTCAAAAATCTTAAACAATAATTCCGTAGTCCACGCGAGCGAAGTCGCGCGGGCACAATTAGTATCCTATATTTTTGAATTTTTCAATGATACAAATACATAACAGTACCTAATAATACTTACAAAGTAGATTATTAAGTAAGAATAAAAATAAAATAAACACGTATCGAATTTCACTTTGATTCAAGTACTTTTTACACCTTTCGCGTAGTACGTGTGAATATTCGCACAAACACAACTCCCAGTGCTAATATCACCATAGCAACCCGAATACACTGTTCGATTATTTCAGAACGAACTCATTGCGTAATATTTTTCCGTTATTTACAAAAAAAACAACCAAATGTTTATAGGTAATTTATGTGTTATATATGTATATCATATCAACATTATTATATGTAGCCTAAAATAAATTTCTATGAGCATTTGTGCGTGTGGATAATAATATTATGGAATCTTTGATGTTATAATAAATATTTGATATCAAGGTTTATATATGTAGTACCTTTGTATCGACATATGTGTCCTTCTCAATGCAATATTCAAAAATTCAAGCGTACACTGAAAATAAAAATTAATAGAAAATATAAGTTTTTATTAAAAATACACTTGTTAGTCATACAAACCTGAAAATTTTGTTATATTTAGCTGAAAATTATTTTTTTTGCTTTTCAGTGAGGCTTTTACAAATAAAAGAGCCTAGCATATATGTTAAAGCAATATGTTAAATTGTTCAAAAATTGTCGAAAATATTTGGTAAATAGGAACAAATATTTGACTGTGTCATATTATAAGGATTTTGATCTATACAGACCAAAAATTCAAATGTTTTTTGCAAGGTACTATAAATTTAAATGACAGATGTATGATCAGGGCTGACCTTAGCGAATCTGGCGCCCTGGATGAGATTCCTCTACCCTTCCAAATATTACTAATTTTTAATCTGTACTTCGAAATTTAAACTACTTAGTTTGATCTTTTCATAAGAAAAACTATTAAATAGTTACCAAATTACAATGCTTGTATTTTTTTCTCTCCATGGGCATGGGCGTCCGCCGCCCCTTAATAACAAATATTCTATGTTTTTAACTAAATTATTTGGGCAGTAACTCATATTAATTTAAAATTATAATTTATTAATATACTAGCTGTGCCCGCGGCTTCGCTCGCGTGGACTACGGAATTATTGTTTAGGATTTTTGAAAAATATAGTTGAATTAAATACAAACACGATTAGTTATTATTGTAATATAACTAATCAACATCTAAATTACCTAAAAAAAAAACGAATCAGAACAAAAAGTACAAATCATGTTTGTTCTGTTTAAAAAAAAAAAATTATTGAAAAGAAAATAAAAATTGACGATCGTAAACAAACATTTTTAATTTTCTTTAAAATATAAAAGTTAGATATATGGTAAGTATCGCGGACTTTATTTTAGATCTTTTGATTCTACACAATTCGTTACTACATTATTTTGTTCAATATTTAACGATTTAGGCAGTGTATTGCAAAAGAGCACGCTGGCAACCAACTTTTTTCTGACTTGATTTACTATTATCGTCACTGTTTATTCCTTATATTATTTAACGTAACAAAATATAGCCTATAACCTGGAAAGAGAACATATCTATGCATTTAAAAAAAACACGTAAATTGGATAAGTGGTTCTCGAGTTATAACCGCACTAACGGACAGACAGACAGAGACAAAAAGACGTTGAGCTTTCAAAGGCTTTAAATTAATCGAAAATACATTCTAACGAGAGTTGATCAATGCTCCCTACATAGTTATTATGTTTATTTCAAATTAACTAATAGTTTTAAATTAGTTCTTTCTTCAAATATATAATTATAAGAAAATATTTTTCTGTAGTAAAAACCAAGTATACAATAAATATATAACGTTTCGATAGATATTTATCAAAATTATAATATAGTTAAACAATAATACCTATACATTTTAATTGAAAAAGCTAATCTTATAGCATATCTTATTATCTGATGTCATTTATTATTTTCGTTTAAGAGCACGCAATACCTTTACTTGTGTTCTAGAATTTGGAAACACAACTGATAATCTTTTACTTGTATTGGTAGGTCAGTGTTTAGATTATTTAATGTGAAACATAATTTAACATTAAAACGAGACATTCGTTGGTCTCGTTTGTAAAACGGGGTTGAGACCTAAACGATATTAGTTGAGTTTAATGAGAAGATCCTAACTGAAATTTTACAGAAAGTCTCGAATTTAAAAGGTTGTAAGTTATTAGTAAAAATTACTATTTATATTAATCACTAAAGTAAAATATATAATTCGTTTTATTTCAAAATTTCTAAATGGAAAAAATATAATTATATAAGTATATATATTTCTTTAGAAAAAAATTCACACGAAATCGATACTTTTTTCGGACTCAATCTTAATCTCGATACGAGACAAGATATTCCTAACTCTTGTCTCTTGTGCAGTCCTAACTGATTGTTAAATTTTTATTTTACAAATAACTAAAATTATTAATATATAATTCAGAAATATGTACTTACATAAAAATATATTTTTTACAACCATATTCAGAAACGAAAATTATTTGATAATATAATACTAAAATGCATATCTGGAAAATTCGTACAATGATCCCAGTAATTCTACATTACATGCATAATGCTTATACAATAATATACATATAGGGTGTCCCGTAAACATATCGACACTTTCAGTAGTTGTCGATGACATTAAAACAATCGCTTTTTGTTAATAAACTCATGTCCACAAACGAGCTGTTTTAGCAGTAGAGCAAAAGAAAGTTTCTGTTTATTTTTTTGTTTATCTCTTAAAGAATCAACTTTTATAAACATTTGCGAATGAGAAGTTCTTAGAATCAGCCAATCAATATAAAACAATTATTTTTAGAATATTTATTCATTTTATAAAATACTGTCCGACCAAAAATTAAAAAAAATGTCAACAAATTTACTGATTCGAAGCACTTTTTATCCTTTGCAAATTTTTCTAAAAGTTGACTTTTGAGGAGATAAAAATAAAAATACATATATAAACATAAAATCATGTAAGTATAAATATAAAATATTTGGATGCCCCCTGGAGCAGAAATTATTCATTTTCGTAGGTAGCGCCCTTTACAACTTTTGATGATCACATTTTTAACTATCATTTTCACAACAAATTTCAACCGAAAGGCAAAATTCATTGCTTTTGTGCCCTTTCGTTTGCTCGACTGCTAAAACGGCTCGTTTGCGGACATGGATTTATTAATAAAAAGCGATTGTTTTAATGTCCTCGACAAGTTCTGAAAGTTTGTTGGTATGTTTACGGGACATCCTGTATTTGATTTCAAATATACAATACATATCTATATATATTTTTGCATATGCTTACTATAATACATTATTGCAAATAGATTTCGTCATAAAACTTAATCGAATATTCAAATTAAGATCTTATCTGATTGAAAATATGAATTCATATTTTAAAGATATTATACAATATCTGCATTTAAACATTAAAACAAATGACTATTGTTATTGTACCAGAGCCAACTCTGTCTTGTAATACCTATACATTATAAATCTACTTCAAGACGAAATCGAATTGATATTTTTCTCTATGTCAACCGTGCCCTGCCGTAATTTATTCTGAAGAGATCAGTTTTTAAACGTCATGTATATATATCTTGTTTTTGATATTTGTATATATGCCAGATACCTATATATTTATGTACTACGTGACTATAAATCAAAAGTACATAATGAAATGAAAATTAGGGTTTTCCAGTTACCTTCGAAGAAGCTATTAATCATATGTTTTGTATTAAAACTTCAAATAAATGTCTGATTTAAGTAAAGTGCTTTAAACGTATTCAGAATAATAATTCATTTCATATTTGTTAATTATGGTGTTATTATTTTGTATTTATTTATTTCAATATTTAAAATGTCAAGAAGAACCGGGTTATAGATTATTAAATGTAATTTATTTCAATTTAGGCAAGCAGAAAATAATCTATAGCTCTTAAGGAGGTTGTTCTAGTAATTAGTTAGTGTAGGTTTATATTAGAAAATTAATATAAGCATGAAAAAGGTTGTATTTGATGTATGCAAAATTCAATAGTACATTTAAATCATGTTAGGCTTTTTTTGTTTATAAAACGTTTTTGATTATTTAAAAAAAAGGTAATAAATGATGCTCTCAATCGCTCATTTGTTTCTAATACCAAAGTGCTACCAACCAAAATTTTTCAGTAATTTTTTTTTTTAATTTTAATATATTAAACAGCAAATTAAAAATTTCGTGCTCAACTCCTAACACAGCTCTACACCAATATACAACAGATAGTGTAGGTTTACACGTACATACACATACAAGCAAATATCGAACAACGTTGCCAAACTTATAACTCTTATTCGATTTTAGTAATAATTATTTGTGATTCTGTTACCAAAAATTAATTATTACAAAAAAAACGATGAGTTAAAGTGTTTATACTTTTGTTGATATTGACGGCAATTGCTTTCCGAGCTATTTAAACTATTTTTCGAAAATTAAACTTGATTAGAAAAGTATATTTTTTCTATCTAAAGCATCAACGTGCTTCGTTTCCCTATACTGACCATACTAAAATGACAATTTTCAAAATTTAATATTTTCATAACGACATAGTAAAAATTAAAATAAATAAATTTTCAATAATATTTAATCTATCATATAAAATAATTATCAGAATTTAATCTTGGATTTGGTTCATAGAACAACCTCCTAAAACGCAATGTTGTTCCTGGGAGAATAATACAAATTAATTGTATTAAAAACAACTATTGTTTTTAATTATTCTACATATAAATGAAAAATTTCGTGGCACACAGCACCCGCGCCGGTTGGAAAGCACTGCGTTTTTTATTTGACTTGAATTTTTTTTTAATAAATAGTTTTTAAAATATATTTGTGAACTATCAACTCTTCAGGAAACTTTAATATATTCAAGTCAAAAAATTTTCTGATCGTTAATATAAATTTTTTTTTTAACTTAATAATGATGAAAAATGTTTAAAAAGTGAACTAGAAAATCGGGAATCACTATGTAAATTTAATATATGTATAATACAAAAATGTCGTAAAAATTTCAAATAAAAAATGAATCGTCGAGATAGTACAAGACGATATTATTATGGTTATATATGCTAATGTATTAGTTCACTGTTAAAGTTTTTTTTAAACATTTTTATTGCAAGTTTTTACGTTTTATGAATATTTTAGATAGGTACCTACATTTGGCACAGTTTTATTTTATTACGACTATTTGAGCTTGAACTTTAATATTTTCGTGACATATTTCACTAACTAATCAATATTGATGAGTTAAATAGTTTGTAAGTTAGTAGATCGTCCTTTCATAAAACATGATAAATTGACGTTTCACTTTTACTGTATTACAATGTACTGCTGTTAAATACCTATATGAATTATGAAGAAATAATTTCACATGTATTCTTGTACCTGTGTCACTTCAAAAATATATTACGGTAATGAATTTCTGAAATAAATTGAATTATGATTGCAAAAATTATTTTAAAAGTCCAATATTTGTTTTTACATTGCCTAATTTTTATAATAAATATTAAACAGTAGGTATGTTTTTAATGTTCTGTGTCGAAACTGGAAAAATGAAAACTTATGCTATCAACACTGTGTCTGGCTGTCTATCATAGCCTAACTACTGAACCATTTAACCTAGAAAACTACAATTTCTAGGGGTACCCATAAGTAATCAATTATTTTTAGTTAGGAAAATTTGCTTCAAACTAATTCAGAGTGTTAATTTGTACATACGTGTTTTATTTCGCTAAAATGACTTCTTATTCATAACAAAAACAAAAGTTTTTATTACACCGGTGCAAAATGGCAGACAATCAACCAACAGAAGAACATTTACATTGCATGCTGTTTCATTTTCAATCGGGTTTTAATGCAACGGTTGCAACAAAAACGTAGTGAAAGTTAATAAGTGCCAGCGTTAGTTTAGAAAAATTTTCAATTATGATTTTTTTTATAATCACTGGTCGAAACGGATTCTAAACTAAGTATTCAGGAAATTGCAAACACTCTTCAGGTTACTTGGTCAACAGTGCAAAGACATCTTCATGAAATCGGAAAGGTTTACAGACAGGGTATATGGGTCCCACATCAGTTGTCGGAGATGAATAAGAAACAATGGCAGCAAGATTAATTCAAGAAAAAATAAAATTTCCCAGTCCAGACTGGGAAGTTTTACCACATCCCCCGTATTTCCCGACATAGCGCCATCCGACTTTCATTTATTTCGATCCATGGAACATTCTCTAAGGAATACAATTTTTAGAAATATCGATGATGTGCGAGCTCACGTAGAATCATATTTTACATCAAAGCCAACTGAATTTTATGAACAAGGGATTAAAACTCTATCAGCAAGATGGCAAAAGGTCCTAGATAACGACGAACGTTACATAATCGACTAAATGTATAATTAAACATAAAATAAATTAGTTTCTTTGGTTGTCACTGTAATAATTGATTACTTATTTATGGATACTCCTAATAGTTCTGTATTATAAAAATAATAAATTATGTTTTTGGCGCTTTTTAAGGAAGAAAATGAAATATTTTTTATTTAATCCCAGAGAATGGAGTATCACATGAAAGGAATTTAAATATGTAAAAATTTTGTTATTAAATTCTTCGCTTAGCAAATTTTCAAAACACCCATTAAAATATAACCTGCCCATTAGGGTATGTCAAAAAAAAGAACATTTGCTCTCGTTATGAAATAAATTAGTTTATGACCTAAAATAAATCCTCGCCGAAGGATTATCTTGTAAATTTTAAGAGGTGCCGCAAAGGAAGGGTCCCGTTTCCCATTTAAATAATATGGGGAAATTATTATTTAGTGCTAAAGTTGGTATTACTGATTTATGATAACTGCTGAAAATTTTTCAAGGACATCATTTTATGGAAGATAAAATTCTCTACAAAAGTGTACAAAGTCGTGACCCTCAATAACGTATCAAAAGTTACAGACATTTTGAGTGATTTATTTGTTAAAATGAACGTTTAAAAGGCTCTCACAACAAAACTATTGCTTTTATAAAAATATGTCAAACGTTAATTTTATGGAAAATTTAAATCTCTATAAAAATAGTCTAGAGAGATATGTGTAAATGCAATGAGTTGAAGCTTATAAGCGTTTTAAATATTATATAAATATGAATTAAATACACAGGTAGAAAAGTGACTTGGGCCAAGAAAATCTTGTTTTATATATAACGAAAACAATATTTTCTAAATATAAGAATTTATTCTTAATCCAAGTATATTAGTACGTCTGGTTCGTGGCAAATAAAGCCAAAACGCTGCACTTTTTGATTGGGGTATGCCACTTTCTGTGGTCATATATAAGGTCAAATGAAATATTTTCAGATAGGGAGCCACTTTAAAATCCGTGTAGAACACCATTATATCGGCTATTAAAGATGGCCCCCACGGTTTTTATTAAATTGGCTGTATCTCAGCTCCTAGTCATCCGATTTCAATTTTATTTTGTTTATTTTAAAGTTCTTATTAAAAAAATCTTTTTTATCATTATTCATTTTTCTCTAAATTTTAAGGGTTCCCCACAATTTTCCGAAATCTGAAGAATTCACTTTTCTTACAAACTTAATTGTTATATAACTTGTTTATTGTGCCCAATACATTTTTTTTACTTCATATAAAAAAGAAAGATATTTTTTTCTGCGTTCCATTGATAACTAGATAATACTGTTTTAATTAACAACTTCTTTGGAAATAGCGTGTTAAACTAAGAAAAATAGATTATTTTTGGATCATTCCAAGTCAAGTTTACCTGTATTGGTTTCTCGGATTCGAAATTTTGATGGAAATGTCCATTTATACCTTCCCTGAATCAATTCTGACTATTTTTATCATCATGTCTGTCTGTCTGTCTGTGTGTGTATCTGTTTGTCTGTAAACGCTGGAACTCAAAAATGGCAGTACATAGAGGGGTAAAATTTTATATTAAGGATTAATTTGTTTTAAGAAAGAAAACCAGATGTTTTTAAAACCGGAAACGGATATTTACTCTTGTAATTTTTGTAATTATTCGAAATATTTCTGAAACGGTACGTGTTGGAAGAAAATGTTTGAAAATAATTTACTTATAATATTATTATTTATAATTTATGTTATGTTCAATTCCTCTCAAAAAAAGTTTTTGAGGTTATAATCGTTTTTTTTAAATTATATTTGAAATGGTTTAAAGCAGAAATAAATTATTGAAATAAAAGTTGTAGAGTACGTTATTTTCTATAGTTTATGTTCCATTAATTTTTTTGTATCTCTTACCAATTAAAAAAAAATCTTTTTTTATTTAATTTTTATTTTTTTCCATTTTTTTTGAACAAGTTCATGACAGAATGAAATGTTTATAACAAAACATGTAAAGAACGTTATTATCTATAGTTTATGTTCCATTAATTTTTTTGTATCTCTTACCAATTAAAAAAAATCTTTTTTTATTTAATTTTTTATTTTTTTCCATTTTTTTTGAACAAGTTCATGACAGAATGAAATGTTTATAACAAAAAATGTAAAGAACGTTATTATCTATAGTTTATGTTCTAATAATTTTTTTATATCTGTCATCAGTAAGCCAAAATTATTTGTTTTATATTAGTAGATACACGTACATTTTTTTATTTTATAAGAAAGTTCAGTGACATCCATGACAGATTTTTTAATTTTTTAGCTATACCATATGAGAAAATTTATCCCAATATAAAATTTCATATGATAAAAGGTAAACTTGACATGGAATGATCCAAAAATAGTCTATTTTTTTTAGTTTAACACACTTTTTCCAAAGAAGTTGTTAATTAAAACAGTATTATCTTGTTATCAATGGAACGCAGAAAAAAATGTCTTTCTTTTTTATATGATGTAAAAAAATGATATTGGGCACAATAAAAAAGTTATATAAAAATTAAGTTCGTAAAAAAAGTAACATTTTCAGATTTTCGAAAATTGTGGGGAACCCTTAAGATTTAGAGAAAAATGAATAATGACAAAAAATAATCTACTCAATAAGAACTTTAAAACAAACAAAAGAAAATTGAAATCAGATGACTAGGAACTGAGATACAGCCAATTTAATAAAAACGGTGGGGGCCATCTTTAATAGCCGATATAATGGTGTTCTACACGGATTTTAAAGTGGCTCCCTATCTGAAAATTATTCTTTTGACCTTATCTATGAGCACAGAAAGTGTCATACTCCAATCAAAAAGTGCAGGGTTTTTTTACGTACCAGACGTACTATATTATTGTTTTCGTTCAACAATATTTCTTTAAATGGAAACAACAATTTTCTGGATTAAGAGTATATTCTTAAATTAAGAAAATATTTTTTTCGTTATATAGAAAACAAGAATTTCTTGGTCCAAATCAACCTTTCTACCAGTGTAGCAATGTATAACACTGTTACTGAACTATCGGAAAAAGAATGACCCAGCCGACAACTGGCATTGTCAGAAAATAATTTTATTTTCTACAGAATAACGTCCTTAAATTTTTTATCCATTATCATGAATCAGTAATACCAACTTTAATACTAAATAATAATGTTTCAATGTTATTTAAATGGGAAACGTAACCCCCATTTGCGTCACCTCTTAAAATTGAACTACAGGATAATTCTTCGGCAAGGATTTATTTTAGGTCATAAACTATCTTATTGCGTAATGAGAGCGAAGAAAAAAAAATGTTTTTTTTATACACCCTACTTCCATATATTTGAAAATAATAAAAATTTGAAAAAAATGGGAATTTGAAACATTGTGTATTAATATGGCTATCAATCAACAAATATTAATTTTTATGTTGTACAATGTGCGTACCCAATATACATTTAAAAAAAAATTTATTGTAAATAAGATGTTCTACTCTGGAGATGTAATAGTTATAAGAATGTAGATATAAGAAATTCGCAGAGAATGTCTAGCCAAACACATGGCTCGCGTGTCTCTTACGATAAGTAAACACGCGATAAACTGCAATTCCAATTACACCATCTAATTAAATACATATCTTACAAACTCTTCATGATTACGATCCTATTGGTTTCACTTAAGTATTGTTATTATTTCTTTGAATACTGAATTTAGGTGGTAAATAGTTTATTAAACTATATATCTACATATGGATGTATGGCCTATATAAAGAGAGAAGTCCTAAGTGACTGAGTCATCTACGCCTAGCCCAAACTCCTATACCTAGAAGAGTGTCTTTCTTTTGTGACGTAAGCTGTCACTTAGAAGGGATTTCCCGAAATAAAAAACAAATTCCTTAGTTATTTTCGAAATTAAAAATTGATTTCTCCGTAGAGATCATAATCAACGATATGTTATACTTATTCTTCAATTAATTTTTGTCATTATACTTTTAGTTCCTTAAGATTAACAAAAAAACTGTTGAAATACTGAAAGCTTCCCCTTATTTTTTTAAGTGAAGCAAAAAATATTTCGTTTTTATTTTCACCAAAATAACCGTTTACAATTTTTATTAATTAATTTCAAGAATTCATTTATTATTATCAATGTCCTACAATAAGCAATGTATTTTAATAGTATCTAGATTCTAGAGCAGTGGTTCTAAAACTTATATGGTCTAGGGACCCCCAAAATTATTCTTCAGAGACCCCTCTCCCGAATAGAAAAACAAAGAAGGTCGTTAGATACTAATATAATTAATCACTGGTAAATATAAATGTAAAAGTACTTTAATTAATGCCAATCATGTTTCACGGACCCCCGGTAAAAGTTTAGCGGACCCTAGCTTAAGAATCACTGTTATAGAGTATTTTTGATCAATTTCATTTATGTATTGGTTAATGTAAAACGATTGACAAGAATGTTAATTAAATATAAAAAAATGTTTTAGATTATCCTTTTGAAGTTTACGTACAGGAAGTAACCTAGAAATGTATATATCCCCAGTTTAATTACAGTAACTGTAATGATACCTTTACTTTCTGATAAGTACAAAACAAAACTTATTGTTAGTGTGCGTGTATTTCATCAAACGAAGTTAATATAGAATAAAACACAATTTGAAGTTTGAACATTAGTTGACGTTATTTTTATTTCATTATAGTTTAAAATATACCTATTATCTACATAAGATAACTTTGACTAATGCTATTTTAAATAGTGTAAATGAAGTTAGTCAAATTATTATAAATATTTGTTCTGAAAGTAAATTACTAGGGTGTTGAACTCTAACAATATATGTATTAGGGATGTGTAATTTTAGATATAATTTTTCCAACTTTTAACGATAATTACTTTTGTAAATTAAGTAAATTGCATATCAATCATGTTTTATTGTATTTTTTGTTATTTTTTTACAAATATTACCCTAAATTACATTTTTAGATATTTTAAAAGATTTGAAATTTTTATACTGATCCCTTAAGCCGCCGAGGGATTCTAGCCCGAATCGGCCCGCATAATCAAATATTAAATTAATTGTTTTAAAATCAATAATACATATTATAGTACAAGAGCTGATAACATATTTTTCTGCCCCATCTGAGCACTAGGCAGACTTACGGAAATCGTTTATTCATGTGTTGTACATCATGGGAAAAATAGTCCCAACTCCCGCACTCGTTAGTTGAACATGTTAAGTGAACATGTAAAGAAAAATTGTATTTTTGCCCCATGTGAGCACTAATAAAATGACCTCAGGGAGTTAGTTTATGAAAAGTTAGATACTGAAAGTGTAATGGGCAGATGCGTAGGGTGGGGATAAGGGGCAGGCAGACGCACTCAAAGATGCAATTTTTTTTTTAAATTGCCCCATTTGAGCATTGATGAATTTTGAAGGGATAGCAGTTTTTGATCTGTAGATGACCGAAAAAACAATGGCAGACGCATAGGATGGGGATAAGGGGCGGGCAGACTCAATTGAAAGTGTTATCCTATTTTTTTATGGGTTTTTTATATTGTAAAATTAGGAATACGTTCCATATTTTCTTAAAATTGCGTAAAAGAAATTCACGAAAATAAAAATGTCTAAAAAAAACGCAAAAAATTAGTTCAAAAATCTGAGACAAACTGATATAAAATAAAAAATAAAATAAGTTTGTTTTTCAATTTAATTTTAATCAAAAGTAACAACTTTTTTATATTTTTTCATCAGATTATCGTCACTATCTGATAATACAACTCAACACCGTTTGTGAACTGGTACAAAATCTTGTTAAACGAAGATTTTAATAGTAACAAAATGTTTACATATTTAAATTCCTTGAATTTCAGCTTTCATTTGATACCCCACTCGCCGAAACTTGGAATCCCTGAATTTGCATGAAAATCGCACTGTCTTCTTTATTTTTCGAACCCAATTTCATTATTTACCTTGTTTAATCGTCCTCCTTAAATTAACAATTCTGGGATGTGGTAACTGTACTATTTCCTTGACACTTGGTGTGCCACCTTTCTTAGTATCTGGCGCGATGAGAGGATGTTTAACAGTCGTGTTGACGAGATCCTCCTCCGTGTCACTGGTCGGTGGACTGGTCAGAGAAACCAACGTTATGACATCTCCGCCGGACCCTTGTAGCGCCGACCTGCAGCGCGCTGGGGTCCGCCTACCACCAGCTCCTTCGCCCTCTTCGCTGGAGGATTCTGTGCCGATCTGATGTCCACTACGGCCTCTACGACTGCTCGCGTTGGCTGACTTTAAGCGACGTTTCGTTGCAGTGAATTTGCCTGTTGAAATATTAATTGTAATATTAAATTTCTTAAGAAGGTTGTTCTAATAATTATAAGTCAAGTGTAGGTATATCATGTTAGGTTTTTTTTTGTTTATAAAACATTTCATTATTTAAAAAAAAGTTAAAAAATGATGTTCTCAATCGCTCATTTGACTCTAGTACCAAAGTGGTACCAACTAAAATTTTTCCGTCAAAATTGTTTATTTATTTTAATTAACTTATCATTATTTTCAAATTTCGTGCTCAACTCCTAACAAAGCTCTACAGTATACTCTACACCACTACACAGATAGTGTAAGTTTACACGTACATACACATACAAGCAAATATCAAACAACGTTGCCAAACTTATAACACTTATTCGATTTTAGTAATATTTATTTATGATTCTGTTACCAAAAGTTAATTAAACAAACAAAAAAAACGATGCGGTAAAAGTGTCTATAATTTTAATTTTGTTGATATGACGGCAATTGTTTTCCGAGCTATTTAAACTATTTTTCAAAAATTAAATTTAGTTGGAAAAGTATCTTTTTATTACATAAAGCATTAACGCACTTCGTTTCCCTATACTAGCCATACTAAAATGACAATTTTCAAAATTTAATATTTTCATAACGACGCGACGTGGTAAAAATAAAAAATAAAATAAAATTAAAATTTCAATAATATTAATCTATCATATAAAAACAATTATTAGAATTCAATCTTGGATTTGGTTCATAGAACAACTTCCTTAACAGTTTTAAGAAATTAATCTTTTTAAATTATAATTTGTAAGTAATGAAAGTAAAAAAAATCTATAATAAATAGTTTTTAGCACTCGGGTATTAGTTACTATTTCTAGGTCAACGTTTTATCTAGTGTTATAGTGGAAACTATATATAACTATAGCAAGCTTTATATGTCGAGAAACTCATACAACAAAAAGAAGTCGATTATATTCAGGTTATTTACAAAAATTCAATAATCACCTAAAATTTTACCCATCACGATGATATTGTATATTATTGAGTTATCCTTTTATCGAATTTTTTTTATTTGACCTTTTATTGTGCAACAACTAGGTCATTGATGCACGCTATTATTTGTATCTAAGCTCAAACTAGAAACTTAATATCTAAAACTTTATACTGAGATGAAATTCGAACATAGAACTTTTAATCATAAATCTTGATAATAGCAATTATTTGAACTACATGTATAAATTTAAATGGAACAAACAAAATCTACACGTTAGAAAATAATTAATTTGAAATTTCATACATACGTATTACCTAATATAGGTACTATTTAATAAAAAGCAAAAATGAAAATTCAAAAAACTGTGCATGTAATATTGTTATATATGTATATAAATGGTAGTCATAACTCATATGAAATCAATAACTACGAAAGCATTTTTCTTTCGGTAATGTACATAAAGATGTAAATAAGAAAAATAATGAAATTGTAAAAAAATTGATGAATACTTATAAAGCGAAACAAAACTATAGAAATCGTATAATGCAGACTACTCATGCGAGTAAAATAGACATATTTATGAATATTGAAGAATATATGTTGTGATTTTAAGACAAGGTCATCTAATAGTTGGAATCAATTGTCTGATATGAACATTCTAGGTCGTTGATATAATATATTACAAAATTTATCTACCATCATTTATAATAATAAGAACATAATTTAGTTGAAGTATATGGTATATACGTTTTCATTTAAAATATAAATGAGACAATTGATTTTGTGTGATAAATGTACACGGAGAAAAATGGAGTCGATTTTTTATTAAATATTATAGTTGCCGATTAAAAATTTCATTTTTGTATCCAAAAATACTATCAGTTTTAATATGTAAGTACTGTCAATTCAGTAACTTTTACAATCTTCATTGTAATTTTTATAATACGCAATTTGTACTATATTCGTAAATATCATTTACATGATTTAATTAACTAATTATTCTCATGTTGAATTATTTATTAAGTGCTATTGAAATTATAAATTTTTATTAAAAGACAATAAATACTACGATTGTGTAGAATGAATTATATTAATAGTATATTTTTTATTGGTATAACAAATTAAACTATACCAATAATATAGATTTCGATCATGCACGCAAAAATTACTATTCATATTGTAATTTTAGTAACACGTGGCCTAGCAATGTATAGAAACAAACATAATCTATATTACCTATAATTAATATGGAAGAATTACAAAATTGTCTCCCATTTTGAGAATACTGTATCAAATAGTAATATCTTTAAAAATTGAATGAAATATTTTTCTCCGTGTATGTATGGATTTGTGAACGATTTAATAATACCTTTGTTGTTATTGCTAATTGTGCACTGATCCACGGACGATGCTCTGACTAGCGCCGGCTTGCGTTTATTAGAAGCTGGTTCGACACCCGCAACACTCCCCGAGAACGCTTTATTGGCATGTCTCTGAAATCCTTCGCGCTTGGTCGCGGCAGGTGTCAGCACAACGTTATTGCAGGGTTTTGGATTGGAAGAGGCATGTAGGTCATTAACTTTGTCCTGAATTTTATCCGCAACAAGCGGTTCCTGGCTCCTATCCTTATCAGCAATTTCATTATTGATGTACCCATCACCCTGTTCTAGTTTTGACTCATCGTCTCTGACCTCTTCACTAAACTCTGATATAGGTGAAATAACAATCGATATCTGTTTAACAATCTTAGGTCTTCCGTTTGATTTATCGCTTGATGGTACATACGTCTCCGATTTGTTTTCATCATCGGTTCTGACAATTCTCATACACGCTTCACTTTTATCTTTATTGTTATATAATCCTGATATCGTTTTAGATGGTTTAGTTTTATTCGATTCATTCGCATTGCTTTTACTGTCATCACCTACATCATCTTTATCTTGTTGTGATTCTTCGTTGATGTTTCTCGTCAAGTATATATCTATTCCTGTTTTATTTTTTTCCCTTTCTTTCCACGCTTTCCTTAGCCGTTCTGCAAGTTCTTGTCTCGTGTAAAGTATTGTTTCTCGCTCCAGACTTACTTGGCGGTGTATGTTTATTTGAGGTTTTGTATGCGGTTTTTCTGTTGTGCATTTCTTGGCTACAAGATCGACGCTTGTCGTGTCACTCCAGGCTACTTTCGGTCCAGCGTTGTCGTACTTATTGCTATCGATTGATAATTGTTTTTTAAGTGCAGGTGTTCGACGTGGACTGGAAGACCTTAGAGATTGTTGGCGTACGGGACCAGGTTTTCGTTTAGTCGGCATTGTTTTATTCATTTTTTTCAATTGAGGCGAACAAAACTGAAATTAAAAAAAATATGTATTACACACACGATACATAATATACTACTGTGAATTTATAAAACAATTATTTATAGTAACTAAAGTTTTTTGAAGGTTTCCGGCAATATACAAAATAAATAATTTTTTTAGGTTTTAACGTGAATAACGTCTAAAGTTTCAGGCCAGATTCTGGGTGGGTGTTTCAGAAACTTGATGTAACGTGCAAAGATCAGTTTTGTGCGCTAGCGTAAATTTAAAATCAGTATATCTCGACACTCAGAGCAGCTACCAAGCGAATTTTGGTCTCAAATTATAGATCTCGATTAGATCTACGAGGTACAAGTACAAAGCAAAAATTTAACCAGTTTTAATGAGTGATAAATTTAATATTATAAAAAAACAACAACAAAAAATTCAATTTTGTATGTTCACGATTGCGCTTGTAAATAATAATTAATTAAAGTAAAAAAAATAAAATAACAGTATATTAGAATATATTCTCTACAACTTAACGTTTTTAATTTTTTTGATTAAAGTTTTTTAAATTGAATAAAAAAATTAAAAGTAAATTTCGTGTTTCCACAATTTTGCTTGCAAATATTAATTAATTAAATTTTTTTAAAATAACACTATATTAGAATATATTCTCTACGCAGTAACGTTTTAATTTTTTGAATAAAGTTTTTTAAATTAAATAATAAATTAAAAAGTAAATTTCGTATTTCCACAGTTTTGTTTGTAAATATTAATTAATTGTTTTTATGTTCGCACAAATCATAAGAAATAACTTTATTAATTATGCAATACTAGTCTGAGTTTTATTTGATCCAACGCTACGTATTCACGTCAATTCCTCGACTGTGCATCCCGATACAGTCACACCCATTTTTTTTACAAAATTTTCTCAATAAAATGATGTTGATCTATAAAAGTTCTCTTCACCTTAATAGTGTCTTAAGTCGTACATGCTGGCAATTTACAAGAAAATTCCCATTATCTCTGTTTGATAGATAAAACATTACGTGTTAGAAATAAATGTATTTTTTACACGCTCCGATATCTACAATTCTTACCCCTGTTTCAACAATTCCTTCATCAGTAACCATAGAAACTAAACATTAGGTAATAAATCTACACCAGCGTGTTTTGTATAGACGAAAGTTTGCTTATCTAAAATGTTCTTCACGTGTAAAATGACAACTCTCTTTCCCTTGGACTTGAAATTAAATCAACAAATATTTCGGCAGGATATTTGAATATACCATGGCATAAAACAGTTGATGTATTGTTCATCAAAACAAATAAATGATAACAACAATTTGAGCGTGTTGTAAATAAAAATATTTTTTTGAAAGAAATATATTTTTTATATAGCGTGTACGGGACATAGGGAAATTAGTGCTGTCTCTGATGTATGCAAATATCAATAAAAAAAACATAACTACAAGGGGAAAAAGTATTATTAAATAAGCTTGCTGTCTATGTATATTTTCTTTGATATTTTTAACCCACTATCTTATTCCTTTCACAATCTTGTAAGCCCTTTTCCTAATAGCATTTTTAATTTCACTTATGTCCGGTATTATAAAGGAGCTAGCAAATTTGCTAGCTAGCAAGCACTTTCAAATGAGATATCAAATTTATGACATTTCTTTTGGAGTTTGTTGAAGACTTTGACAAGTTTCGCGCAAGCGTTGTAGATAAATACCAACGGTATTAAAACAGTGGCGATATTATGAAAATTATTTTGTACGGTCAAAGATGCCAACTGTGTTACAATTAGTTGAAGTGTCACTGCTCTAAATTCCATAGCTAATCCATAGATACTAGTACATAATTAATACCCCATTTGAAAGTGCTTGCTAGCTAGCAAATTTTGCTAGCTCCTTTATAATACCGGACATTAAATGAAATATAATGTGACATCACATATAATTTTCTACCCCCCACCCCCCTCATATCACTACCTGACATGCGTGTGTAGTTAATAGTATTTATATTTTAAAACTATTTTGAAATAAAAACTCACACGAATGTTTTTAAATGTTTAAAAAATAAGATCGTAACACTTAAAGATAACAATATCAATAGGTATATGTTTAAAATGACTTTTCGTTACAAATGTGTGAAGAGTTTGTTATATAATATCGCGTGTTTGTGTAATACCGTTGTGTGTATCACCTTTAAAGACAAAACGTGTTCATCTTGTCGAGAAATCTAAAATAATATTGTTTATTGATTTATTACTTCAAGCCATGTTATATTGCAAAAAATAACATTTTTACAATTGAGGCGGTGAGTTCCAAAACTCGTTCGTTCCATTTAAAAAAATCAAGATTTCAGTGAATTTTGAAAGAATTTTTAATAGAATGTTTTGTTTTTATTTTCACATCTAGACATGTGGGGTGTCGAAATATCGATCTTAATTAGTATAGAATATAACCCTTTTTTTCTAACTCAACAATGGCGCCTGTAAAGAGCTTCAAGTGGTAATTTATTTTGTCCACCCCCTCTAGCTCGGTAACTACTGGTTAAAAAATTTGAAAAAAAAAATGACTTTGGTGGGACTACCAGCGACTAAAGTTAACAATATTATTTTAAATTTTGGAATAATAGAGAGGGGCGTAAAACAATTATTTTCATATCTAAGCATGTGGGGTGTCAAAATGTAGAATTCATTTAGTAGAATATGACCCTATTTTTATATTTTTTTCTAACTCAAAAATACACCTGTGGCCTCAAACAGTAGTACGTACTTCGGAATCCTTATGGCATAGTGTATGTCTTGACCGAATTATTATCTGTTATTTTGTATAATCTGTAAATTTTATTGAAATTTGTCTGTTAGATCTGCTCAGATTTATAATATATACATTTGTTGATCAAAATCGCTACATTATAATATACATATAATAAAATATATTAAACCTAAAGTAATTGAAAATTTTATCAGGCAGTATTTTTTTTCTGTTAGAAATTTCATAATTACACGTAATACCGGTTAAGAACAACTGAACTGTTAATAAATTCATACACTATTTTAAAAATTGCATCGTTACTAAATAAATAACAGAGATCATTTAAAATACGACTACACTTATTTATTGAGGGCATTTCGTGCTGATGACAATAAAGTAAACTTTATTACAAATCACATAAATAATTTACTACAGAATGATACAATAAACATTAAATTAAATATTATTCAAATAAGATTGAACTACAAGTAGACGTAGATATTTTTTGAATATTTAAAATTCATACTACATTTATAAATATTAGTATAATAATAAAATAACTTACCAGTTTAACAGACTCAACAAAAATACACAATCTAAATTATCTGTAATCAAAGAACTAAACCAAATAGAGGAAATAATTATAAATTATGTAGGTTAAAAGATATTCGTCGTGTGCTTGTAAATAAACAGCAACGTGCGTTGTCGCGGGTTGTTGTCCCGGAAACCAGCCGGAGCCACAACCGGAGCGCTGGTAGTGACTGACTGACGCGCCCGATGCCAACAACCCCATACTTATTTATGGTGTACAGGGTCGTACTTGCGTGCATCGATGTGACAATTGATTCTCATCATAAAAGTAAATCAAATTTAAGACATTTATGGGGATACATCTAATCGTCACTTCGGAAAATGAAACTTTTTTGGGATTTTTTTAGAATAATAAAAAAACGCCATCAAATGAAATTTGGAGGGTTTATTGTACATGTCTCAAAACATACAAAACAATGTTTTTAAATTAAATATAAAACAAAATGGTGACTTTTGTGTTACTACACTGAGTGCATCTTTTTTGTTATATGCTCTTTCGATATTATATGAGTTTTCCTATCGATGTACACACGATTATTAAAAAATATCGATTTTTGCAAATTTTGTATTAAACAAAAAATCGTTTTTTTGACGAAAAAACAACCTTAAATTAACGAATCGTAAAAATCGTGTGTATTTTGATGTAAAATCTATCTAAGAAGTTACAGTTAAAATTTCAAGTCAATCGGATGGAAAATGGCCAGGATACTTTTCCGCAATTTTTAAAAACGTGGTTTCGATAAAAATGTGTTTAAAGTTGGATAACTGTTTCATTACATGCAAACGTCGAAATTATTTCCGATTTGGTGGTTTTCGGTTGCTTATTTTGCTTCTGTTTTGGCTTAAGACCGAATTACGGTGCACCTTTACATTACCACTCATTTTTCACCACTTTCACTATCTAGGTTGTTTTGTTCATTCAGAGACACTTTGGAAAGAGATTTCTAAAAATTAAAAAAAAAACAAACATTTTTTCACTTTTAATTCCTTTTGAATATTATTTTTAAGATTTTTATACATCATTTAAACAAATAAAAAAATTGTCAAAAATGATTTAATATATCAGATGTAACCCCTTAAAAAATTTAAGGACTAATGTGAGTCACTTATAGTAAGATTTTAGACAACGCGAATCGAATTTTAGTTTATTTTTGCAGCCAAGTCTCACTTACCTCGGGTTGCATAAAGCAAAATTAACCACAGTTAGTTAATCAATTGTTTTCAAACCATGATTAATGCTAAATCTAAACTTAATCTGAATTTGTAAATGAACAATCCACTAAATATGATAATTTTTTGCCTTATAAAATATATCATAACCGTGATTGTTTTTTAGAATTAACGTAATAATGGTTTTAAAACAACTGATTAACTAATCGTGATTAATTTTGCTTTATGCTACCCGAGGTTCGAGACGTATTTTCTGAATTTATTAATTAATAACATTAAATAAACTTTATAATGTTACATAATGTTCAATTTTGATGGAAATTATTGTAATACTTGCTAAAAATAATATATAAATAATTTTTTTATAAATCCTGTAACCGCCGGTTTGGCTAAAAATGGCGACGTTGTCGAAACTCTTATTGAAGTGACTCTAAGGAGACTCAAATTATTTTTTGTTATACCCTAATGGTCATAGCGCGCCACTAACTACTCTTTAATATTAAAAATTAAGTATTAAATGAGCCACACAAAATCCATTTATTTATTTATTTATAAAAAAAAATGGAAACTTTTTTATCTTCGCATATAAACTTATCATATGTTTTGTTTAAAAAGAAATCACCAAATAAATGAAATTTTATTGATTAATTTTATTTTCTAAAAAAACCGCGAATAACAAAATGTTTCTGTACAGCAATTGTCATAGTGGAATTCGTCTTTTCTGGATTTGAACGGTTTACTTCTTTGCTAAAAAAATTATATATTGAAATATTTTGTATTCAGTAATCAATATTCACATAATATAATTACGCGAAACTTTGGGAGACGTGAAAGAAAACTATTTATTTAATTATCAATAAAATGTTGTGTTTAATTCGGATACGAGTATATTATTATAATAATGTAAAATGATATTATGATGACTATACAAAATTACAACTCGTTTTAAAAAACTTTGTTAGTTTGTTATTTTGGCTTGTCATTTTTAAGCATTGTGTTCTAGTTGTAACGTGTTTATTTGAAAGTAAATAGGGATGTAATGCTCATATACATATATATTTTGTTTTTAATCAATCAATTAATTTTGAAAATCAATATGATGTAATTGTGAATATTACAATTTTGCTTTCATAAGTATTAATTAATTGCAGTAAATTAATATTTTTTAAAATAACACTACCTAACATGAATTACCGAGAAGATCAGAACAGGATATGACCATTTAATAAATTTATTATTGTCATCAGGATACCCGACACTGACTATATATAATATCCTACAGGTTTATGGTAAAGTATAATTCTTGCTACGAAATTCTCATAGTTACTTTGACATTTGTTACAACATAACCATGGGCGTACCCAGGAAGGGGCAGGGGATGGCGCTTGCCCCCCCTAGCTTGTGCTCAATAAGTCTTTTTTTAGTATTTATATTTCTAGACAAAAACGATGTACATTTGTTATTTTTATTTATTTTATCTTATAGACCAGTCAAATTAGATTTTTTTTACCTAAAATAAAAAAAAATAGAATGAATGAATCCCACTAAAACCGATAACTAGGTAGAATACATTTTTGTAGATGATTTTGTCTTCTATAAGATACGCTACTACGCTCTACCCCCTTTACTGCGGTGTCCTAATTTACTTAATCACTTTAAAAAAAATTGACCCTCTCCCCTGAACAAGATCCTTGGTACGCCGATGAACATAACATATTTTTGTACCTTGTAGGGTATTTTTTTATAATTCAAAACCTTTATCTTTCATCTCTAAACATACTTTGCACTTAACTTAAGTAACTTTTAAAATATAATTTATTATTTTTTGTCAGATAAAAAAAAATAATTTAAAGTAATTATGTAATCATTTGCTTTAAGTCTAGAGTTGTTTCTAATTATTCAATATATCCTAAATGGGAAGATAATTACTTGGGCCAATTAGTATTTAAAAGGACAACCAGAATTTAATTTATTCAGCATCCTTAAATATATATGTATGTATTTGAAGGTAATCTACGACGGCTCTGGTGTATTGATCAAAACTTCGTCCTGAGGTACAACTTTGGTTTCAGTTGATTGTATTTAACAAGCCGTCACGTATATCGATTGTTATGGGAATTCGTAACAGTATCACTTTATGTCTTTTTAAATCATAAACAGTTTATATCGTTCATATACCTACCTACAATACAGACAACCAAGGTCAGGTGATTTGTTTGCAGATTTTCTCAACCCTTTCACTGTAAGATTATATTCAGCATTACCAGTGGCACACATAATTTTTTTCTGGGGGGGAGGGGCAGTACGAACCTCAAAAATTCAAAATTGACTTTAATTTTCTTTAACTTGCATAATATCGTATTATTTGTTGAAATAAAAAAATTTAAAAATAAAATCTTTTTTTTTTGTCTCTGACTAGACTCGTGGTTACATTTTATAATTTGTTTTTGAGTGTTAACATCAAAATTATAGAATTTTTAAGAGTAAAAAAATTACATTAAACTCCAAATTTAAGGGATCACTAAACTTTTCAATATTTTTAGGTATTTTTGAATGGATGCATCTCCGCGAAAAATAGTCGTAGAACAGTTTAAAAAAAACCCGTTTTAAAGTTTGAATATTCTAGTTTTCGAATCATTTGTTGAAAATTTTAATATCCTTAAGGATAATTTCTTTTTTTGAAGATGATACGCCGAAAAATTTTCAAAAATGTATATCAATTTTGAGAGGCTCTACAGGACTTGAGAATTTTTTTGGTCAAATCAAATAAAGGATTTTTGTAGATCAGCCTTTTTTCTTTAATTTGCTTTTTTTTTATTGCTGTACGACTATTTTTGACGAAGTTATTTGCAATCAAAGCAAAAATTACAGATTTCACTTTCAGCGCCTATAACTCGGAAACAAATAATTGAAAAAAATTCAATTAAATTCATTTAAAAAAATCTCTGATATACACCAGATTAAAATTCCTTCATTGGTTAAAAATATAAAGCAAATTGTTTAGACAAATGTTGATAAAAAACCGTTTTAATGATCCGAGCGAAACTTTTTATGAGCATTTTTGGACTCAGGATGCCCTAATACATACGATAGCGTCTCTAACTCGTTAAAAAAATTGACTTATTGTTAGTTGGAATTCCTTCTGAAAAAATATTGGTATTTAAAAAGTACAAGAGGTGCCATCTAGCAAAAGCAGCTAGAACTAACAAGTTTTTGATAGTTCAATAATTTCCCGCTAGATGGTGCCGCATGTACATTATAAATTTTAATATTTTTTTCAGAAGCCATTCCGACAAAATTTTTTTTTTTACAGGCTAGACATATTATCGAATGTATTAGGGCATACTAAATTCAAATGCGCATAGAAATTGGTACACTCTTGTATTTAATATATTCGATTTAATTTTATAATAAAGCTGTTTATCTACACAAGTAAGATCACATATTTGTGAACTTACTGAATTTATATCTATTTATCTACATAGATCCTCTTAGTTTTATGTTACCTGTTTATCTACACAGATAAAAGGTCTTCAGGTATTGTAAATTTTTTTTTAGACAAAAAAAATAATGCACAATAAATGCACATAACTAACATTCCGCCCCGGACCACAATCTTTTTTAGTTCGCCACTGGGCAAAATCAAAAGGCTTTTTAAAACCACATAGTTTGTTCAGTGGAAATGTTAAATTGAAACCGTTGAAACCTATTGATAAATGAAAACCCAAAAATAAGTTTATTATCATTTATTAGGTTCAAGTATTAATTTTATTTATAGATATTATGCGCATAAAGCTAAGAACAAAATAGTAAATGTGGAAATTAAATTTTAGTAGTTTTGTTTTCAAAAAAAATGTCGCTATCATGGAAAACCGCCATGTTTGAAATAATTTCAATCTGTACTACACAGACTACACATAATATAGCTCTCTGTGATTGCTTAGTCTTTGTCTTTTACAAACGTCACAAACGTCGTCTATGTAAGCTGTCATTAATGTAAAAAAATGACAAATCCACTTTGTATTTTACTTTTCAGTGGAAAAAGAAAATCAGGGAAAGATTATATAACTGAAAAATTATACCAGACGTATGTATTTCTTTATAACAAATATAAACTTTATAAGCTAATATAAGATCAATCTGATTGCAGTCTCGGTAATGACAAATGTGAGGTTATTCATATATCACAACCTATAAAAGCTCATTGGGCTCAAAGTTTGGGCCTAAACTTAAAGGAACTATTAAGTGATGGAGTATATAAAGAGAAATATAGAGCAGAAATGGTTACATGGAGTGAAAATGTCAGAAAACAAGATTACGGATACTTTTGTCGAGCAGCTTGTGAAACAGGTAACATTATTAATTATTATTGATTTTTATTTATTATTTCTAACGAGATATTATTTGAAACAGCTGCCAAAAAGTATATTTGGATCGTAGCAGATATAAGACGGAAAACTGATATTAAGTGGTTTAAAGAAGTTTACAGTAAAAAAATTAAAACTGTACGAATTTTTGCTGACGATGATGTGAGAATACAAAGAGGATGGAAGTATACAAAAGGTACATACATTTCATAATATTTAATCTAAACCCTGAATTATTAAACACTCAAGCAAATTCTTTATAATATTGGGCATTAATTCTTTTTTTTGAAGGTGGGGGAATGGCATTGGAAACAATATCCTTTATTTAGATGCTAAGAATCTGATCACTTAAATTGAATTTATTATTTTTAATGAAAAGTGCAAAAACCAAAGATGATTGTTACACGATAGTTACTAAATTATATAAATTTTTTATAGGCATAGATGATGCCGAGACTGAATGTGATTTAGATGAAGTTATAGACTGGGATTTTAAAATAATCAATAATAGTGCGGAACAGCTTCAGAAGCATCTACAAGAAATATATTCTTATATAAATGATATATAGTATTAAAAAAGTATTATAGGTAATTGTAATTTAAAATGTTATTTCATTTATAAGTAAAGAATATGTCATAGTATTAATTTTTTTATACATGTGAAAGGGGGTTTTGATTTATATTTTTATACTTATTTAATTTTTTTAAATTAATTTATGTGTACTATACCTATGCTAATTGTACCTGTATTTAGATATATTATAAATAATTTGTATTAATCATTAAAAGCAAAAAAATCTCAAAAGCAAAGGTGATTTTTTGTTTTGATCTCCAATCCTCCTATAGGTATTTATTTAGATGTAAATAAAAATAAACTGGTTTTTTTGTTTCCTTTTTTGATGAAGTCACCAGATACTTTTTGTAAGGTATTTCCATTTTATTTTTAAAACGAATAAAAACCACAACTATTAATTTACATATGCATTTGTATTATCATATCATAAATTTGTATTATCATATTTATGATATGATAATACAAATACATAACAAATACATACAACAGAATAACCTTATGGTCGCATAGTATTATAAAGAAATTGAATGAAATTAGCTAGCTTGCAAACACTTTGAACGGGTTATCAAATTTATATGACAGTTCTATGACATTTATTTGTGTTTTAGAACATGTACAATATGTAGAAAACAATGGTGATATACAGTAATCCCTCCATTTACGCGATTAATTGATTCCATGAAAACAGCGCGTAAAAAGAGTGATAGGAAGCTGTGTAAAAAATGGGTGACTGTATCGGGATGCACAGTCGAGGGATTGACGTGAATACGAGAAAGTTAGGTTAAATAAAACTCAGACTCATGGATTGATACATCTTCATTTTTTTTTACACAGAAACGTTTGAATATTTGTAAAATGGACATGAAAAGTTGCCATAAACTTAGTCTAAACAAAGAAATATAGAATATGATTTGTATGAACATAAGAATAATTAATTATTTAATATTTACAAGCGAAATAGTGGAAATACAAAATTTACTTTTTATTTTTTATTCAATTTAAAAAACTTTAATCAAAAAATTAAAAACGTTACAGCGTAAAGAATATATTCTAATATACTATTTTTTAAAATCCAATTAATTAATATTTACAAGCGAAATCGTGGAAATACGAAATTTAATTTTTATTTTTTTTATTTAATTTAAAAAACTAATCAACAAATTAAAAACGTTAGGTCGTAGAGATTATATTTACATGCGTAATCGTGGAAATACAAAATTTAATTGTTTGTTGTTTTTTTATAATATTTTATTTATCACTCCTTAAAACTGGCTAGATGTTTCGATTTGTAGTTGCACCTCGTAGATCTAATCGAGATCTATAATTTAAAATATACTGATTTTAAATTTACGCTAGCGTGCAAAACTGATCTTTGCGCGTTACATTAAGTTTCTGAAATGGCCACCCAGTATCTGGCCTGAAACACTAGACGTTATTCACGTCAAAATAGGTATTTGTTCTATATTATCAAATTTAATCTTGGTGAGATATATATTTTTTTAAATAAAATTTAACAAGTTTCTGACAAATGTACAGTCGCCTGCAGAACTCGTCAGATTCCAAATTTAAAGACAAACATCATCGGTTATCTTTTTCTATCAAGTTTAATATATTTAAATACTAAAATTCGGATTATCAAATATTTATTGCCACAAAATTTACGTATACAATTTTCAATAGATTACATAATAATTTAATTGCACAAATATATATGAGTACTGTAAACGAAGAGTAGTTCTTTATCTAGCAAATGAATTTTAAAATATCTGTCTTTGTTTGATACAGGGAGAAATGATTTAAATATTATAATAATCAAATGGGAGGAACCTACTAAGTTTGTGATAAACGAAAATGAATACAAACTGCAAGACCATTAATGCAGGCGACTGTACATGTATATGGTGAAAACCAGTGTTTAGTAGATTAGTGAACATATAAAACTTTTTTAACTGCGTAAAAGTGAATTCTTATAAATGGAGATATTAGGTACAGTCACCAACTGTGTTTTAATTAATTGAAGTATCATTGTTCTAAATTCTAAAACAAATCCTATATAATTCGATACCTCGTTCAAAGTGTTTGCATTTTAGCAACATTTAATTGACATTATAAAAACTGTCTTAAATAATAAAGAGAGGAAGTTTGTGTATGTGTTTGACCGAAGAAATCTCGAAAAATAACTGGACCGATTTTGGTGAAATCTGCACCAACTTGTTCCTTGAAATCACAAAAGTGTATAGGATACATATCATGCTATCACTCATAACAGCTAAGCAATGAATATTTATATTTTGAAATTCTCGAGTAACATTGGGTCCTATAGAGTCCTATACTCCTATGTGTATATTGCCTTACTTGATGTTTAATATAATTACACATGGGCACCGGCAGAATTTCTTCCAGGGGGGTGCATCTAGATATATAAAATTAAATTACTTATATATATAAAAATTAAAAATAATAATTTTGTAATAATAAACTTGTATTCCATTTAGCAAAACTAAAAAAAAAAAACAGGTCTTCAGTTTTTCTTTTTCCTTATTTAAATTTATAAAATTACAGAACGAACTTGACGCGACCAAAAAAAAGGTCCTCACTTTTATATTCTGACCTGAATGTTAAATTAAAAATTGTATTTCTTAATTTTTTTAGTTTTTTCTTTTTGCCAGGGGGGTACAAGTGCACCTCCTTGCACCCCCCTCCCGGCGCCCATGTAAATACATATATATGTATATACGCGAGTCAATCGTGTAATTTCATAAAAAACGATTTCTTATTTGATACAGTCAGAATAAATATTACCAATGATGTAATATCTTCAAAAAAATAATGTGCATTTTTTTACCTATATCTCATATCAAACAATAAATAAAAAATAATAAGAAGATCAAGAACATGGTCGTAAATTCTGCACGAATTATTTTGTTGTTAGGATAGCTAATTAACTAAATAGAACTATAAATATAAAGTTAATATTAAATACCCTTGAACCACGTTGAGATTTTAGAAAGGGTTTTTTATGCAGAAATCTACAACAGTTTATAACAATACGTTCTCTTCCAAGGCCACCGCGCGGGTGTGTATTAATAAATGAATATTCAGTTTGTTATAGTTTTATTACGTGTACGTGTATGTTTATCGAATAATTTTACTGTTTTATATTAATTTAATTTTACACACAGAATAAATATTTGATTTGGATTTTATTTTTGGGGAGATTTTATTCCAAGTCGTTCTTTGATGAGTTTTGTATTTCTGGAGACATTATGATTTATTAGATTATAATAAAAATGATTTAATTGAAATTAATAGATACAATTTTTTTTTCAATTTATTGATAAATTCATTAAATATAGCCTGATTTTTAGGGGTTATATTAAGAAAATTTTTCAACTGCATTTACCTTTTTTTTGTTTAACACTTCTTATATTTTTCACTTACAATTTTTCAATTACAAAAATTAACTTTTACAACTTAAATTTTCATTTTTGTAACAGCAGGAACAGGTTACAACTATGTACACATTAAAATTATCCCTGACATGTAGGACTGCATACACAGAAAAAAAATGTATTGGACACAGACAATCCTCGTTTCATATATATCGAGAACAATAATCTTATGTTCGATACTATAAAGGAGCTAACAAAATTTGTTAGCTAACAAGCACTTTAAAATGGGGTATTAAACCTATTTGACAGTTCTCTTGAGGTATCATGAAGTCTTTGAATAATCATCACAAATTCTGGCAACACGCACGGTACCTATGTTAACACCACTGTTATTTTTTTATTATTATTGACTATTGAATAGCAAAAGTAAAAAATAAATTCCAAAAATGTAAAAAAATCTCCATTTTTTGTCCTCAAACTTTTCCTCTTCAAATTGAAATCGGATACATTTTTTTTTCGTAGTGATACCGTATTAAAAAAAAGTTTTCGTTTTAAAAAAAGTGACCTTAACAAGACCTTTAAAGGTCATTCCAAGGTTACGTGAATAGTACTATTTAAAAGAGTTTTTTGAACCAAATTTGCGATTAACATTTTTCTCTAAAACTCGATTTATTTGGAAAACACAATCTTCTTTCCTCTCCCGGTACGTATTGAAACACAGATCACGAATAATGAGAGTTTTTTGCCTTGCGGTCAATGGTTCATATTTTATACGGGGGTTTCTAGAAAAAAAATAAAATACATACTGTTGATCATTATGCAAAAACGAAGAAGATTCGTGATCAACATATTAAATCTTCTGTACTTGGCGATGCATAATTCCATCGAACTTACCTACACATATGTTGACGTAAATAATGTTATTGTTATTTATTATTTATAAAAGATAATGTAATGATAGGGTTCCGTAGTCATTATGAATTGTAAATAAAAAAAGTTATTTCAAATTTTTTCTTAAACTATTTTTGCTACAGTTTCGATATAATTTTCATTGATACTATAGTATACTTTCAATGAAAATTATATCGAACTAAGTAACTTTTAACTATAGTTAAAAGTTACATTCTCGAATTTTTTCAGATTTTTTTATATCGATAATTTAGAAAAAAAGGGGGGGACGCTCCTGTTAACGACTTTGAACGTTAATATATCGTGACTGAAGGGTTAGCATCAAAAGATCATATAACATTTTTGTTGAATTTCAGGAGACTTATCTAAGACACTCCACTATGGAAAGGGGGTCAAAATTTTTTTTAAACAGACAGACAGACGAACGGACAGAGCGAAATTATAAAGGTTCCTAATTTTCTACGGAATCCTAAAAATGTAATGCTGTAATTAAAATCTAAATCTGTACGGTGAATTTGATATCTAACAATAAGATTACTTTTTATGTATTTATATTACATACAAAGTAGTAAAAAGTGTAAAATAATTAGAACAAAAAATTAATAAGATGCATTTTTGTTTACTTATTGTTCCATTTGGATTTATCGCACTCACAGTTTGGGAATTAATTGTATATGAGACCCAAGGACGTCTGCAGAAAATTTTCTAAGGAGGGGAGGGTGAAGGGTAAAGCTTGTAAACAAATAATTAATAATTACATCAATAAACTTTTTTACAAGTAGATTTAACAATACAGTGTTGAATTAATTTACTCGATCCCAGGACGAAGGGGGGGTAGGGTCAAGAGCCCCGTTTGTCACTCTCTTAGGACGTCCATGGTGTTGCAACAAATGTTAAGATACGTAATATTTGTGGTTCTTGTTTTGAATTAATATTAAATTAATCATTTTTGCGACGAATGTAAGATGCGGTATTTTTTAAAATAAAAACCTTATTATTAATAATATTGTTTCTAAACCTAGACAACCTTGCCATACTGTATGTCGAATCCTGCCCTGATAGGCACAGAGGCAACCTCCATTCCGTTATTGTATCCCCATTTCTATATGTTGTACTTGTAGGCGTTTTTCTCACATCAGGTAGAAGAATGAACATTTAAATAAAATTATATGGCTGATTTTGTAAAGAAGAATGCCAAGAAATTTAAATTAAAAAAAAAATAATAATATTGTTTGTTGTTTTTATTTCTCAAGTAATAAAATATTTTTATTTTCGGTTGCATGGTTTTATACTATATTATATTATTATTATAAAAAATATTTTTCACACGAAGAATATAATTATAAATAACTGTACGAATATAAAAATATCATAATAAATAATGATTATTTTGGTAGTTGTAATTATTTATTTTATACAATAATTGTTGAAGCACAATTCCACTAGCTTTGTAATAATAATTACGATCAGTAAATTTCATACATAACTTATTTATTTATGTGCGGTTAAAAACAATCAAGTGAAAATCATAATAATACAAAGTAATTCAGTAAATAACTAAATATAGATTGCAAATGAGGAAAATAAGTGTCTCTGAGACAAAAAATATACCATGAGTAACCGTAGATGATTCTGATTATTATATGAATTTCTATTTGTTTATTTTAATGTAAAACCCAGCACTAATGCAGCGAAATTTCCCCCGATTTGCGTGAATGGTTCATGAAACCGGTTTCACAACTCTGTTCACAAAAATCAATTGATGTTTACGTTTCTTTTTAATTAGAACTGCTGTTATTTCTTTGGAAATACCTGGTCAAACTAAAGAAAATAGATTGAACTAAATGTCACACAAATAGAGACTAATGATCTTTGATTTTATTTGGGAATATTTCTTCTTAGAATATGAATCATGTTATAAATATGTTCATTTTATTATAAAAGTTTACATATGATACAGTGTTGTTCATTTTATGAACAGTGGTAATATATTTATTTATGTATGCATAACAAATAAATTGTTATTTTATATTACGCATATGTATTATACGTCATTGCAATTTACTAGTATAGGTATTAGGTGTTTTTTTATTTTAATTTTTTCGGTTCCGCAGGCCTATGTTTTAGCTTTGGATTGAATGTTTATTGTCCCAAAATTTTTCCCATTTGATTAACATGGGAAAAATTACTTTTTTACTTACGCGTGAATATCTCGTTGAAAATTTTTTTTTTTTAAATTTCTTAAGGGAATATTTTGTAGAGAATTAAGTGCTCAATTCATAAATCCAATAAATTTTAAGAAATGTTTGTTTAAAAATTGGATTTTACTTTTTATGATAATGTTTAAACGAACATATCTTTAAAAATATTCGATTTATGAATTAAGCACTTTCTCTATGATATGCTGCCATAAGAAATTAAAATAAATAAATTTTTCAACGAGATATTCACGCATAAGTAAAAAAGTAATTTTTCCCATGTTAATCAAATGGGAAAAAGACTCGGTTTGCGCCGTCCACAGGTTTGATCTATGGGTCTGAAATTTTGGGACAATTAACTTTTGATCCAAAGCTAAAACATAGGCCTGCGTGACCGAAAAAAAATATATAAGGCATCTGTGGTTTTATGTAATTTGTGTCTAAATGTTAGCCGAGTTAACGATGAAAAAGGCATATGTATACCCTCAGTATTGGCTTTAGGGGGGGGGGGGGGGGGCAGGCCAGGTGGGGCGGCGCACAATGGAGCATAAGTCACTTTTTTGGGTCAAATCACTGTGCAGGCTGTAATTTTTGAGTAAACTTTTTTTTTCTTTAAATTTTTTGTCGATCAGTTAAACCCGATTAAACAAAAAATATAGCTAAATATAAACAATGTTAATTTGTAAAAAAAAAATCGATTATTTGATAGCTGCCAACTAACAAATACTTATTCAGCAACTCAGAAAACCTTTAATAAGGTATTAGCTGAGATACTAAGTAATCAACTTATTTGTTGATTTATCAATTTTAATTTGTTCATAATAGGGGAAGGAGGTCTCGACGGTCTTAGGGCATTTGATAGTCTTAGTTAATGATGTAAGCTATATTTACAAAAAAGTTTGAGTCTGTAGGATCGCGCCAAGCTGAGATATGAATTATTCAACTTATTTGTTAATTTATCAATTTTAATTGACATTTTCGGTGATTTTTAACATTTTTTTTAGGGGGAGAGAGGGCGGAAAAATAAATCTCGCTCAGGGCGCCAGATTTGCTAAAGCCGGTACTGTATACACTGTCATACCCAAAAGGAAAGTCATATTGTGTCAGTCTTTTCACACCAAGAAGAATTCTTAAGATGTCAATTTTTTTTAAGTTTAGTTTAAATGATTAAGGAAACTTCAATGATTGGTAAAATTAAAAACCTTAAACTTATATTCAAAAATCTGTCAGTATATTATAGCTCATCCAGTTATAGATACATTCATTAGGGTTCCGTAGAAAACTAAGAACCCTTATAGTTAAGATGAAATTTGGTATACGGACGTAAATGGATAACCCAAAAACAGAAATGATGATATTTAAAAAAATAATTATTTTGAACCCCTTTACTATTTTTACGTAATTATAATTAATAATTAATAATATAATGATTGGGGTGTCATTAGATAGGTCTTCGAAAATTAACAAATATTATATGACCTTTTGATTTAAACCCTTTGCTTTTAAATGTCGTTTTCAGAGCGTCCCTTACTCTAATTTCTAAACTATCAATTCAAAAAATCTGAAAAAATCCAGAATGTAGCTTTTAATTAGTACTTTCAATGAAAATTATAACAAATACTGTAACAAAAATAGTTTATGACAAATTTTGAAATGTCTTTTTTATAAATCGTAGTGAAACTGATTATGGAACCCTATCATGTGCGTGCCCAACACGCACTTGGTCGTTTTAAAAAAATTATGTTATGTAATATAATTAAAAAAACAAATTCATTCTTTTTTAGAACTCAGCAATGTATGTTATTATTAATTATTACATGACTATGTGGTTTCAGTAGTGAACAAAAGTACACATTAGTATATAATAGTATATATAAGTAAATGATATGAAGAATATTTTTAGAGGCAGATATTATCTTTTTTTTACTAGTAAGTTAATATTTATTGTCCTTCATGCTATTGATTTAAATCTAAGTAATTTCAATGTTTACCTGCGTAAGTATGAAAAAAAACGTAACAAGTTAACGGAAGTGTTTGTATTGAGATCATACCGTTTTTTAGGTGCGAGTCGATGTAAAAAGTACAATAAACGTACAGTATTGAACAATAGCAAGGCGTAATTACGGATATACATATGTAACATTATAGTGACTAAACATTTTTTGAGGCTTTCAAAATGGTTTATGTCCGGTATTATAAAGGAGCTAGCAAATTTGCTAGCTATCAAGCACTTTCAAAATTTAGAGTAGTGATTCTTCAACTTATTGTAACACAGTTGGCGGCTCTGACCGTACAAAATACTTTTCATAATATCGCAGATAGGATAGAAACCTCATTTGAAAGTGCTTGCTAGTTAGCAAATTTTGATAACTCGCTTATAATACCGGACATTATTTTACAAACAAATAAGATATGTTTTTTTTTAAATATGTAATGAGGAAGTTAAAAAAATATTTTTTTTATTTACTGGAAAATACAATAGGTAATTAATAGTTTTAATTATTATTCTAAATGTTTTGGTACTAGATATTTACTAAAGAATGGAAGTAAATGTTTATGTAACAACGTAACGTAGGTCAAGAAATCGTATTGGGACAGTTAGGGTAGGTCACATTCAAGAGATCAAAGAAAATGAGTTGTTGTACAAATCAGTCGAATTGAATTTCTGGAATATAATATTATAAAAGTTTTTTTATAGACATAAATAAAGTTGATATTGTCCCGGTCTCGTCGGCATGCAGCCCCCAATATTTACTACAGTTTTGAAGTAAATTTCTATGTGATGATGTGAAATAGGTCAAGTAATCGCTTTGGGGTAGTTAGGGTAGGTCACATCCAAGAGATCAAAGAGAATAAGTACTGCTATTGGGAATAAATATTTTCATATTTAATATAAGAGTAATATTTAGTCAGTATGATTTAAAGTGAACTTTATAGACAGAAAAAATAAAATAATAAATCAGTATTTATAGTGTAATATTACACGATGTAAATCAGCTGTTAATATATTCAATAGTAAAATGAAATTGATATAAACACTAGATAATTGACCTTTTCTTTTTTTCTTAAATGAAATTCGAGTAATAATAGTAATCAGGGTCATTGCACACATTTTGCAAATACGATAATTATAGTGTTGTGCAGTTATCAGACATTAAAATCTACTATATTATTAGAAGAGAATGAATCATTTTACTATAATAAGTTTGTATACTATTGAAAAGTATAATTTATAATTTACTGTATTCTATATAAAAAATAGACTATTTTCCCGTTAGTAGCTTCGCCCGCATTGTAATAGTTTTTATGAACATTTATAATACATCTTTAAAGAGAAAAGTCCTGAGTGACTGACCTCTTGACTTAGAAATGTGAAAATTCAACGGTATATTTCTTTTACGACTAAGGACTTTTCCGAAATTTGACCCCTAAAAAGAAAGTTAAATTTATTGCGATTTTAATAAGTTTATCTGCATAACCAGGAGAAGTTCAGGCGAATACTCTTCTATTAAAATAATGTATTGCGATAGTTGAAAGTTAAATCCTAATAGGGGTAAAAAATTATTATTCCATAAAGACACACAGCCCAAACCCGTGGACTTTGAAATATGAAATTTAATGGACGACGTAGCATCAACTATAATGAAAAATACATGTATATTACGATATTTCAAAGTTTAATCCTAATAGGGGTGAAAATTGTTTTACAACGTGGGTCGCTGGTATTACTATATAAGATACTGACACCAGTCTTGGCCGCTTTAATAGCCAGGTATAGTTTTTTGGGATTTCTTAGATTATTTTTTGTAATTCTCATGAACTGATATTATCAATTACCAAAGTCCACAAACATAGTTTGACTTTAAATTATAGCCTTTTACATTGCTCATGTTTCTTATCCAGTAATGGATAAAGCAAAACCAGTAATGGTTACCCAGTTATGGATCGTTGGCATGGGCGTAGCCAGGGTGGGGCAGGGGGGGGCGCTTGCCCCCCCCTAGCTTGTGGACAAAAAGTAATAAGTAAATCAGTATTATTGTCCAAACAGGGATATTTATAGACTTCTATGATGTCCATTGAATTTTTGAACGTAAATTTATATTTTGGATTCAGAAAATAAAATATCAAAGTTTTTTTTAATCACAATCTTTTATTTTTACATGTAAACTAAAATATCAGGGAAAATTAAAAATAAAATAAAAACACCTAAAGGCAAAGGTCGCAGTATTGGCAACAGTGAAAACTGTGTTTTGTGTTAAAATAACTACCCACAAAAGCATGGGCAAGGGGGGACGCTTGCCCCTCCCCCTAGCTCGTGAAGTAAGAGTAACAAATTAATCAGTTCATTGGCTAAATATTGACATTTTTAGATTCGAAAATTTAAATATCATTGTTTTTTTATTGTAATCTCTTGTTAAAGCGGGTAAACTATTTAAATCTTTTTTATACAAAAAAAAATTTTTTTTTAAGTATATTATCAATTCAAATTAGATCGATTTTTTACATTAAATAAAAAAAAACACCAAAATAGCAACGTAGAGTACATTTTTTTAGAGGATTTTGTATTCAAAAAGATATGCACATACATATAAATTTAATTGATTGAAAAAAATGTGGCGAAAATAAAAGAAGAAATGAAAAAAATAATGACTTTTCATTGTTACTTTTTGCGCACCTATCTAGAGATATAATAAATAATGAAAATGTTAATTTTTTCAATACTAGGCAAAACACGCCGATCAATCGGTTTCAAAAAAAAAAATTTGCCCCCCCCTGAACAAAATCCTGGCTACGCCCATGATCGTTGGTGATTACAAAATGATAAGTACCACGACACAAAAGTTATAAAATAAAAAATCGTAAAATTTGAAACAATGTAAAGCAGATGATATGATAATAGAATAATTAATAAAAAGGTTACACTGATCATTAGTTCAAATGTTCATCATTTTACACCCATTGGCCGATTGTCATCAAATTAAGCTGTTTTCCAGTTATGTGTCTATAGATGATTCAGTAATGGCAGTAATCAAATGAGTATTAACAAAAAATTATAATTTAATACATTTAATTAAACAAGTGTCCAACACTGGGGTATTAGGAAGACTGGTGCTAATACCTTATAGTGGTTACATTTTAATGTTCATTCCTAATTTTTTTTGTTTATTTATGAAGTTATTTATATTATTGGTATTTTTTTAAATTTTTGCAGATAAAATTTTTTAACCATATTGCAAGCGAGAAAATTATATATTCATGATTTGAAGTAAACAAATATGAGCATTTCTTAACAACTATTTGACTTCCTTTTAATAATGTTTATTATTATCTCAATAATAAACATGAATAATATTGTTAATGAAAATTTAATTAGATTACGCAACATTCATAACGCATTAAATTATGTATTTATTTACGTGTAACGTACATTTAAAAAAATTATAATTACATATTATATTATATTTGTATTAGAATCAGGTATACGAGTAATACTACATGGGCTGAAAAGTCTTTGGCCTAACAATAAAAAAACGTTTTTTTCAATAAAAAAAACTCTTTTATTCTTCGACATAATCTTCATCTAGTCTATAGAGTAATGCACTAGTTCCAACTTCCAACGGTCCTCTAACATTTCGATACCCGTCTATAGTGGTTCGCGTCAAGTCCCTTAAAATAGGCTCGATCTCTTCATTAGAGTAAAATAGAGAGATTAAATATAATGTAGGTAAAGTTATTGTAAAACAGCATCTAAAAATAGATAAATATATTGGGTAAGTAATTTCATATTCATAACAAATTAATTGATTTAATTCCTTGAAGTCGAACTCAATTTTAGTTAAAATTTTCTTCGTAATCAGGTATAAACCTTAATCCATACGAAATTCACGAAACTGTTTAGAATAATCGTTTCATTAATTATATAACAATTTTGAAATATTTTACAGAAGACGACACCGCCCAGTTATGTGAAATTCGACGGAACACATATGTGTATATTCGTTATTAACGTGGGAAAGTACGCGTTTTATTTAGGACTCGCGCGAAGGTCTAGGTGACGCTGATACCGTGTTGATATATTAAATCGTGTGTGGGGTTTTTACACCACGTGGTGGGGGTACAGAAAGTGACAACAATGGTTACAAGATCTTGTTGGGGTAGAAGGATTCTTGTCTTTGAACTGTGAAGTTTACTTGTGAAGGTTGTTGTGATTGTGGATGCTGAAAATTTTGAAATAAAGTAAGTTTCTAAATACTGATATTACTTTATTGTTTATATTATTATATTTGGATTTTTGATTTCGTATTATTTATCGGTTAATATAAGAATTTTATAAATATTAATTGATTAAATAAATTTAATAATTCAAATTTATGTAGGCATGTTTTTAATTAACTGGTTTGGCTTCAGAACAACTCACAAAATTTTTAATAATACACATAATTTTAAAATCTGTCTATTTCTTATATTTATGTAGGTAAACACATATTGATAAATTATCTTTCTAAATTCCTTATTTAAATTTTAAAAAAATTTGAAAAATAATTCCAAGCTAACTTTCATTCTCATGGTGAACATAGTATTTATAAAAATGTGTTTATAGTACAGCATGTATCATTTCAAACAATTTAACTGTCATTGCTAGTTACTCATTTTACCTTGTAAGGAATTCTTTCTGAGGTAATGAAACTGCAGGACACCAATCTGCAATTTATGCAATATATTTTATTGTTTAAACTTGACTTCTATGTAATTAGAACATAAATAAAAAAAATTATATTAAAACAGCTGCTAATTAATGGTTCTTGTATCAAATAAAATACATTAAAGTAGAAGTAATTAAGTAGTATGTTTTATATTTATATATTAAATGTAAATCATAGATAATATCAGAATTATAAAAAATCATGACTTGTTTATGTTAGTAAAAGTAACAATACAAAGATACAGTTCACAGTTATGCAGATTTTATAATTGACAAACTTGTTTATCTTACTAATGTATGTATGTAAATTTTATATTAAATAATTTTGTTTTATTTACAGTATGGAAATTATCTTTTTTATTAAAAAAATCATACTGTAATTAAAAAAAAATTATATTAAATTTATTGGTGCGTAATACAATCTTGATAGATAGAATGCATATTTTTACATATATCAGAACTTATTCCATAAAGGTGGGGCACAATTTTTTTCTCGATTGATTGGCAACAAGTTTTGGTACTAAAAAACTTGGTCGATGAAGTAAAATTGCAGAAAATTAAAAATTAAATGAAAATATTGATTTTCTCGATTGGTTTTTAATTGGATTTAATCGTTTTTGTTTCTGAACGACTCAAATATTACTACAAAAGTCGTAGGTATTGCTTTTTTTGTTTGAATTCTATGTGAATTTTTGCCTTTTTTGGTACCTATTCGTAATTTAATATTTATCAACGAAATAAATGATAAGATATTTGTAGGTAGTCTTATTTTTTTCCAAATGATCGTTAAGACTTTGGCAAAATTTTGTCACTATATTGCATATTTTTATTGTGCTAATGCCTATTTAGGATTACGCTTTTTTGATGAAAGAACTAAAAAAATTCTGCACTAAAACAGAAAAAAATGTGTGTTAATAGTTTAGACCAAAGAGACAAAACAGCAACAGGTGGTTTTAAAATAATTCGTATTTAAAAATGTATACTTGTCTCTTTGGTCTAAACACGGAATTAGAAACACGTTGTAAGGGTCCTGTCTTACTAAAAAGGTATGATGGCCGACAGCACCTTACAAAATAAAATTATATATAAAAAAATTACTAAAAAAAATGTGTGTGGGATATTTTCAATAACAATGAGAACTCTGTTTAAACTGAATTTATTAATTTCCAAATCCTTTATAGTTCTTTTCATTAATTACAAAAAATTTTCTTTTTCTTAACAAACTAAAAAAAAATAAACTATGTAAACTTTTAAGGAATTCCTTTTCTACTTCAATTCTTAAATTTTAATACTAAACTTTATTATCTTCTTAATTCTATCTTTTAAAACAAACTAATTTATATTTTCTCTTATTCTAATAAAAAAAACTATTAACTAATTATTCTAAACTTATATCTATTGATGTTTCCTCTTGACGGGTGATATTGTGTCCTATTTTCTTCACACGCACCAAACTTTGTTCCATTTCCTCGACATCCAAATATTATTCAAATTTTTTATTTATTTAATACACCTATCTGTTTCTTTCCTATTAACTGTTATTTCATTCAATATCTCTTTTTCTGTCACTATGGTTATATTTATTTTGTTATTCCATTGTTCATAGTTTCAAATTTTGGTTTATTTTACTGTTAATGTTTTATAATATGTTTTATTTTTTTAAATGTCTTTATTAACCTTTTATTGTTTTTAAAATGCACTGTAATGTTTTTTTATTAACAATGAATTTATTTAATTTTATTGTCGTAAACTTTATACGTTATTATTTTCATAATGTCTATCTCTTTCGCACTTTACTTTACTTGTCTTTCTTCTCTCTCTGTCTATTTCATATATATGGTTCTTTGTTACTGGTTTTATACTGTTTATGTCCGGTATCATAAAGGACCTAACAAATTTGTTAGCTAACAAACACTTTCAACTGAGGTATCAAACATATATGACAGTTCTTTTGGAGTTTGTTGATGACTTTGACAAGTTTCGCGCACGCGTTGAAGGTAAATACAAACGGTATTAAAACAGTGGTGATGTTATGAAAATTATTTTGTACGGTCAAAGATGCCAACTGTGTTACAATTAATTGAAGTGTCACTGCTCTAAATTCCATAACTAATCCATAGATACTAGTACAGTATTAATACCCCATATGAATGTAATTGCTAGCTAACAAATTTTGTTAGGTCGTTTATAATACCGGGCATTAAAATTCTATTTATTTCATATTTATTAATATTATCGTCGATTAATTCTTTTTTAATACTTATTTAATTTAACACTTTTCACCTTCAACTTTTATTTCTTCACTTCACTCTATTTTAAACTTTATTTTATTCTAGCTAAATCGTCGCGTTGTTTCTTTTTATCATTTAATATTTCGCCGCGTACCTAGTTATTAATTTTTTCACTTATTTCTTTCACCACCTTGTTTAAATACTTCACTATATATTATTTTATACTTCTTTTTCTTATTTTATTATTATTCTATTGTTTAACATATATTATATTATTTAATCTCAAAAATACAACGAACTTTATACTTCAACGTTTATCTCTTTACTTAACTATCATTTATTGTTACTAGGTGAACGCTATCACCCCCTTTCTCCCTGCAACTCTCACTCTAGCCCATCCCTACTCAATATAACTGTTTTTTTTGCGTGTTGCAAATTTTCAAAGGTATCAAAACAATTTCAATAAAACAATCAAACAAAACTGTGACCCCACAAAGTGACCTGTCACAACGTGTGTAAATACATTACTCATTTTATTTTATTATTCTGTAAAAAAATCTTTACTTCATTTAAATACATTATTGCAACAATTATGCAGGGTTTGTCAAGGACATTAAAACAATCGCTTTTTATCAATAAACCTATATCCGTAAACGAGTCGTTTTAGCAGTACCTAGAGGAAACGAAATGACCCCATAAAGGTGCGGTTACATCAAGCGCGCCGCGCTGCGCCGAGCAATTCGGCACAGCGCAGCGCGGCGCAAAATAAAAAAATTGTGTTCGTGCAAACCTACCATTGTCAATAGACGTTAGCGTTTTTGTAGGTTCCATGATTAGTTCGCCATGAATTGCGATACAACTGTTAATTAATTAAACATTCTCAAACGCATTAATACCTTGATCTGTACACATCGATTTCTTAGTTTACTTTAGAATGACACCAGTAATTCATTTTGTCAACTACAATAGTTCAATTCAAAATTTCAGTTAAAAGTTCTTCAACCCGTTTAAACTGAACGCGCACGAACGTGCATTTTTCTTTGATGTACCGACTCCGAGCGGATCGTAAACGTACGCGCACAAACATGCGCGTTCGTGCGCGTTTTGCCGTTCAAATCAGACAAGCATAAACATTTTGCGTGTTCGGCCCAGCGCAGCGCGGCGCGGCGCGCTTGATGTAACCGCACCTTTTAGAATACAATGAATTCTACATTTTAGTTGAAATTTTTTGTGGAAATGGTATGCTGATCAAAAGTTGTTAAGGGCGCAACCTACGAAAATCCATAATCCGTGTCCAGGGGGCATCGAAATATTTTATATTTAATACATAATTGTATGTTTATATTTATTTATATTTTCAACTTCTGAAAGGTCTACTTCTAGAAAAATTTTGAAAAGTACTTCGAATTAATCAATAAATACAAAGAAATTTTTTTAGAACATTTGATGACATTTTTTAGTTTTTTTGGTTGGGCTCTTTTGAACAAAACTAATAAATGTTATAAAAAAATATTTATTTTATTGTCTGGATAATCCTAAGATTTTTTATTCTTTACAAAACTTTCTAAAAATTGATTCTTTAGGAGATAAACATGAAAATAAACATAACCATAGAATGTTTAGGTTCCCCTTCGAGCAGAAATTATGGATTTTTGCAGGCTGTACCCATTACAAATTTGGATTAGCTTAGTTTGAACTATAATTCCCTCAAGCTACAAAAAAGTTCAACCAAAAGGCAAAATCCATTGCTTTTGTACGAGGTTCTTATTTTTGTTTTACTGTTGAAACGGCTCGTTTGTGTACATTGGTTTATTAACAAAAAACGATTGTTTTAATATCCTCGACAATTTTTAAAAGTTTGTCGGTATGTTTACGGTTGAATAAAAAGGAACGACGATTAATTCTGCAGCCTAAAAGATAAACATGAAAAAGTGTATCTAGTCAATAAACATTTATTGGTATACATTATTTGCAGTAACTTAGATAATTATCTTAATTTTTTAATGTGACGTCAAACTTCAGATATATGGCATCGATAACATCGACCTGTAGAATAGCACCCTGTATTTTTTATTGCACCAGTTAGACGTGTTTATTCTCTTTACATTCATATTAAAAATCATTCAAATTGGATAGTTATGCGATGCAATATTTTCTAAGTAACTAAATCACTGATGACGTCATATATCTGAAGAATGGCGTAACATAACAAATTGAAATAGCTAAGTTGCGGTAAATAATATTTAACAATAAATTGTAGAATCGCAAGTGATTAAATTTTTATTTACTTTGTATATTACTCGTAAACAAAGAACGTATTAGTAATAAAAGATATTATAATTAATAAAGTTAATTTCCTAACAGAAACAACAAATAACAAACATGGAAAAACAAATAAACGGTGGAGAAAAGAGAATCGAAATTCAACCATCGAACGGCGGCGTAAGAAGAAAATCATACTTCGATGTCGCAGACAGTACAGAAAAAGTCCGTATTCTCAAGAACGTGATGGTATTAGGGTTCGCGTTCATGATCCACTTCACAGCTTTCCACGGCACTTCTAACTTGCAGAGTTCTATAAACGCCAGCGAAGCGTTGGGGACCTCTACCTTGGCCGCCATCTATGGATCCCTCATTCTGTCTAATATATTCCTTCCTGTACTTATGATAAGGTCAGTGTTTATAAATTTACATTAATTTAAAACAATAACTGATTTATGTTACGTAGGTATATTAGTGCAAGGTACTTTTCGTAAAATTTTAAGAGAGCTTATTCAAACAGAAACATATCCATTTTCAGTTAAATAATATTAAGTATACTGGTCTATAACTAAATAAAAACGACCAAGTTCTATAGTAATTTTCACTCAGATTATATATATAATATAAAAGACTTGTTTCAAAATTTTGCTATTTTTGCTACAGTGTTCGTTATAGTTTTCATTGAAAGTACTAATTAAAAGCTACGTTCTGGAATTTTTTGATTTTTTGAATTGATAGTTTAGAAATAAGAGGGGGGGGGGGAAGTTCTGATAACGACATTTAAAAGCTCATTTACCGTGACTGAAGAGTTAAAATCAAAAGATTAAATAACAGTTTTTGTTGTATTTTAGGAAACCTATCTAAAAACACCCCCACTCAATGGGGTAAGTGAAAAAAAATGAGTAGGTACACTTTTCAGTCTATGGGAGAGGGTCCAAAATTTGTTTAACAGTGTTCGTTATAATTTTCATTGAAAGTACTAATTAAAAGCTACGTTCTGATTTTTCTTCAGATTTTTTGAATCTATAGTTTAGAGATTAGATAACGACATTTAAAAGCAAATATATCGTGACTGAATGGTTAAAATCAAAAGGAAAATATCTATATAATTTAGAGTAGAAGTTTTAACTAATACAAACTAACTGATACAATTAAAATTTTTTATAACATTACGAGCATCTAAATTAAAAAATTAAAACTAAGTATAGCGATTTAAATAAAAATAATTTTCACAATCATATTCGTATAATGTATAATTAATACCCATAAATATTTTATTTTATTATATTTTTTAACGAAGTTAAACTAATTATAATTATTATAATTACTGATTATATACAAAATCTTTGCCAACTTTATGTTAGAAATAATATTTACAAGAAGTATCTAATTATGTTATATAACACACATCAATTATAAGTAAAACAAATTATTAAGGGTTTCATACAACAATAACTAAATCTTATCTTTATTAATAACTAGCTGGGCCCACGCGGCTTCGCTCGCGTAGACTACGGAATTATTGTTTAGGATTTTTGAAAAATATAGTTTAAATAATTAAGTACAAACACGATTAGTTATTATTGTAATAATAATTTATCAATACCTAAATTACCTAACAAAAACGAATCAGAAGAAAAAAGTACAAATAATTTGTGTTCTGTTTAAATTTAAATGTTAATTATTGAAAACAAAATAAACACAAACGATCAGCCGAGGGACTCCGAATAACAACCGAGCGTACGCGAATCCAGTCTGATGTACTTGCTTCGATGCGGCACGACACCATACATTTAAGATATTATCTTTATAAATATATTTTAAGATATTTTCTAAACTATACGACCAAATTGGATGCTGTAAATGGCAAACTATATCTACATTAAGTACTTATGACGATGAAATCATTTATTTCGATATGGATTAATGTTTTGCAGGTCATAAGTCCATGTAAACAAAACCCAAATATTTTATGTTTTCTTTGTAACATAAAAGCAGTCATTGTGGCTAAAATATAAAAGTTAGACATATGGTGTCGCGGACTTAATTGAAGAACTTTTGATTCTACACAATTCTTTATTACATTATTTTGTTCTATATTGAACGGTTTAGGCAGCGTATTACAAAACAGCGCGCCGACGGCAAAATTTTTTCCGACTTGATTTACTATTATCGTCACTGCTTTGTTGTTATGTTACCTAACGTAAAAAAATATAGCCTATAACCTGGCCAGAGAACGTACCTATGAATTAAAAAAAAAAACTCGTAAATCGGATAAGTGGTTCTCGAGTGATAAGGTAACTAACGGACAGACAGACAGACAGACAGACAGACAGACAGAGAGACGTTGAGCTTCCTTAATATATATAAAGCTCAACGTCTCTCTGTCTGTCTGTCTGTCTGTCTGTCTGTCTGTCTGTCTGTCTGTCTGTCCGTTAGTTACCTTATCACTCGAGAACCACTTATCCGATTGACGTGTTTTTTTTTTTAATTCATAGGTACGTTCTCTGGCCAGGTTATAGGCTATATTTTTTTAGGTTAGATAACATAACAACTAAGCAGTGACAATAATAGTAAATCAAGTCGGAAAAATTTTTGCCGTCGGCGCGCTGTTTTGTAATACGCTGCCTAAACCGTTCAATATAGAACAAAATAATGTAATAAAGAATTGTGTAGAATCAAAAGTTCTTCAATTAAGTCCGCGACACCATATGTCTAACTTTTATATTTTAGCCACAATGACTGCTTTTATGTTACAAAAAAAACATAAAATATTTGGGTTCTGTTTACATGGACTTATGACCTGCAAAACATTAATCCATATCGAAATAAATGATTTCATCGTCATAAGCACTTAATGTAGATATAGTTTGCCCTTTACAGCATCCAATTTGGTCGTATAGTTTAGAAAATATCTTAAAATATATTTATAAAGGTAACATCTTAAATGTATGGTGTCGTGCCGCATCGAAGCGAGTACATCAGACTGGATTCGCGTACGCTCGGTAGATATTCGGAGTCCCTCGGCTGATCGTTTGTGTTTATTTTGTTTTCAATAATTAACATTTAAATTTAAACAGAACACAAATTATTTGTACTTTTTTCTTCTGATTCGTTTTTGTTAGGTAATTTAGGTATTGATAAATTATTATTACAATAATAACTAATCGTGTTTGTACTTAATTAATTAAACTATATTTTTCAAAAATCCTAAACAATAATTCCGTAGTCTACGCGAGCGAAGCCGCGTGGGCCCAGCTAGTCCTTAATATATATAAAGCTCAACGTCTCTCTGTCTGTCTGTCTGTCTGTCTGTCTGTCTGTCTGTCTGTCTGTCTGTCCGTTAGTTACCTTATCACTCGAGAACCACTTATCCGATTGACGTGTTTTTTTTTTTTAATTCATAGGTACGTTCTCTGGCCAGGTTATAGGCTATATTTTTTTAGGTTAGATAACATAACAACTAAGCAGTGACAATAATAGTAAATCAAGTCGGAAAAATTTTTGCCGTCGGCGCGCTGTTTTGTAATACGCTGCCTAAACCGTTCAATATAGAACAAAATAATGTAATAAAGAATTGTGTAGAATCAAAAGTTCTTCAATTAAGTCCGCGACACCATATGTCTAACTTTTATATTTTAGCCACAATAACTGCTTTTATGTTACAAAAAAAACATAAAATATTTGGGTTCTGTTTACATGGACTTATGACCTGCAAAACATTAATCCATATCGAAATAAATGATTTCATCGTCATAAGCACTTAATGTAGATATAGTTTGCCCTTTACAGCATCCAATTTGGTCGTATAGTTTAGAAAATATCTTAAAATATATTTATAAAGGTAACATCTTAAATGTATGGTGTCGTGCCGCATCGAAGCGATGTACATCAGACTGGATTCGTGTACGCTCGGTAGATATTCGGAGTCCCTCGGCTGATCGTTTGTGTTTATTTTGTTTTCAATAATTAACATTTAAATTTAAACAGAACACAAATTATTTGTACTTTTTTCTTCTGATTCGTTTTTGTTAGGTAATTTAGGTATTGATAAATTATTATTACAATAATAACTAATCGTGTTTGTACTTAATTAATTAAACTATATTTTTCAAAAATCCTAAACAATAATTCCGTAGTCTACGCGAGCGAAGCCGCGTGGGCCCAGCTAGTTATATATATTAAGGACTAGCTGGGCCCACGCGGCTTCGCTCGCGTAGACTACGGAATTATTGTTTAGGATTTTTGAAAAATATAGTTTAATTAATTAAGTACAAACACGATTAGTTATTATTGTAATAATAATTTATCAATACCTAAATTACCTAACAAAAACGAATCAGAAGAAAAAAGTACAAATAATTTGTGTTCTGTTTAAATTTAAATGTTAATTATTGAAAACAAAATTAACTCAAACGTCAGCCGAGGGACTCCGAATATCTACCGAACGTAAGCGAATCCAGTCTGATGTACATCGCTTCGATGCGGCACGACACCATACATTTAAAATGTTACCTTTATAAATATATTTTAAGATATTTTCTAAACTATACGACCAAATTGGATGCTGTAAATGGCAAACTATATCTACATTAAGTACTTATGACGATGAAATCATTTATTTCGATAAGGATTAATGTTTTGCAGGTCATAAGTCCATGTAAACAAAACCCAAATATTTTATGTTTTTTTTGTAACATAAAAGCAGCCATTGTCGCTTAAATATAAAAGTTAGACATATCGTGTCGCTGACTTAATTGTAGAACTTTTGATTCTACACAATTCTTTAATACATTATTTTGTTCTATATTGAACGGTTTAGGCAGCGTATTACAAAACAGCGCGCCGACGGCAAAATTTTTTCCGACTTGATTTACTATTATCGTCACTGCTTTGTTGTTATGTTACCTAACGTAATAAAATATAGCCTATAACCTGGCCAGAGAACGTACCTATGAATTAAAAAAAAAAAACACGTAAATCGGATAAGTGGTTCTCGAGTGATAAGGTAACTAACGGACAGACAGACAGACAGACAGACAGACAGACAGACAGACAGAGAGACGTTGAGCTTTATATATATTAAGGATTATGATTACGTAAAAATTATAATTAGATTTTATTGAGTATATAGTGTACACCTACTCACATTTTTTTATTGTGTGTATTTACCAATTAATAGTATAAAAAATGTATGAGGTCTTGTGGCTAACTTGTAAATTAGGCATGAACCTAAAGTTTTTCTTTATGTATTGTAGGCAGGTACTTGATAGCTTTCTACAAGTTATTAATGGAATTTTAACTGGTAAAGCTTACTTTTATTTATTTAATTAATATTTGTAACATAATGGCACTGTTTTCTACAAAATATATTAATAGGTGCATAATATGTGTATAATACATATTTTATATACAGAATGTGTTTCCAAAAATCCATTACAGTTTATTTGATAAAATTTCAGACATATTTACATACATATCGTACATGCTTCAAGCATATTCTATGAAAAATTACATAATAATTTTCTTTCGTGTTTTCTTAGTAGACATTATATTTACATATTTATAAAAGGAAGTAAATATTCCAAACATACTCATAGTTTAGATTAAAAATTTCAGTTTAATACCTCGATGTACTCGTATTTGAATTTGTGAATATAAACTTCCATAGTTTTATTATTAAAACAGCCATACCCCAAAGTTACGTCACCTTCACTTCCAGATGCCGAAAATTAAATACTGACGTTTTGTAATATAACTCCGTATTTAAAAATGTACATAAATGCGAAGCGACGTAAGTCAAAGAGCTATAACTCGGGGTATTATCATAACATAACGTATCTAATATTCTCAAGTAACAGTTAGGGACAATGCAGGGTTAACTAGCGCGCGAATCTTCATACATATTGGTTCACCTTATAATATTTTGAATATATGTACTATAATGATTTTATAATGCTTTAAATTCCATTGTATTTTCAGAATTTTTTTATGATAATTCTTATTTTTTCTATTTTCAGTTGGCTTGGATGCAAATGGACTCTTTCATTGTCTTTCATTGCTTATATGCCGTTCATCTTGGCTCAATTCTATCCCAAGTTTTGGACAATGATCCCAGCGGGTTTAGCTGTAGGATTAGGGGGAGGCCCGTTGTGGTGTGCTAAATGCACGTACCTCTCAGTGATAGCTGAGGCTTACGCTAAAATCACAGGAGCCAACGCTGAAACGGTTGTCGTAAGATTCTTTGGAATCTTCTTTACTTTTTATCAGTTCGCACAAGTTTGGGGAAATTTGATTTCATCTGCTGGTTAGTATTTTATTTCTTAGAATCGAATGGGCAATTTTATGTATATTTTTTATCGTTAATAATACTGATTTCATATAGAATTATTATATTGTATATTACTGCCTTTTTAAAACGTGAGATTAATTAATATTTTATTTCTAGTTCTCTCTTACGGTACTGAAGTTATAAATATAACGGATTTCAATACAACAATGAAATACGAGAACATTGAAAATATTTGTGGAGCTAACTTCTGTCCTGGAATCACCGTCGAAGATAATCCAAATCTTACACCGCCATCCGAATATAAAATCTATCTAATTTCCGCAATTTATCTTGGATGTATGATAGTTGCAAGTCTGATTACAGCATTCGGTCTCGACTCTTTAACCAGGTACGTTATTTAACAAGGAAATATTAAGAATATGAAAATTAAACATTTGTTTTGTCTTTAGATACAGCCAAGGAAGATCAGGAAGTGGAACTGGATTATCAGGTTTCAAACTTCTTTCAGTAACTCTTGGCCATCTTCGTGAACCATATCAAATTTTGCTGTTGCCAATAACTATGTTCATAGGAATGGAACAGGCATTTATTGCTGCAGATTTTAGTGCTGTAAGTATTTATGCCCTTTTCAGTTAGTCTTTAAGCTTGCATAAGTCGACAGATAAATATAACTACATAATTCTATACTTTGGAAATAAAGGTTTTAAATTATCAATTTATGTTTTATTGTATTTTTCAGTCGTTTGTGTCTTGTGGATGGGGAATAAGTCATATTGGATATGTTATGATTTGTTTTGGCGTATCCAATGCTCTTGCAGCAGCTGCTGCTGGAGGAATTGCAAAAGGATCAGCAGGATCTCGACGTGGACCTCTAATATTGTTTGCTACAATACTGCATTCTGCTCTTCTGTTGGCTTTATTGTTATGGAAACCTACACCAGACAAACCTGAATTGTTCTTCCTTGTTGCTGCATTGTGGGGTGCTTCAGATGCTGTATGGCTTGTTCAGATAAATGGTAAGTGAAGTAGATAAAAAATCGTTTATGAACATTTTGTTTAAAAAATAGATTAATATAAATTAATATAATGTAACTTATTGAAAAGTACATATCATATTTTTTATTGTTCCAGCATTGTGTGGTATTTTATTCCCTGGCCGTGAAGAAGCAGCTTACAGTAATTTCCGATTGTGGGAATCGACAGGATCAGTGATTGCTTATTCATATAGCTCATATATATGTACTTCGATTAAACTTTATCTGCTCATGGGACTTATGTTGATTGGAGTTGCGGGATTTACAGGTATCGAGTATATGGAACATCGTGTGAAACCAGAACCAGCAATAACTAGCGGAGATTTTCATCTTGTTTCAACAGGGACAGAAGAGAAGAAGAATTTAAATACTTATACTATTGGCGAATGAGAAATGGAAAGTTAAAATTATTTTTATAATTTATGTGATATGTATGACTAATTAAGTGTATTATGTATAACCAGACTAAGGGTACAGCTATACTATTATTGGTGGCTTCATTTGATATTAAATGAAATCTGGCATAATCTAGCCATGGTGACGCTACATTGAAAAAAACTGATGAAAGTAATAAGCTTCAATATTTCTGTCGCTGCGCTTGTATATAACAATAGTTCCTAAAATTAGTTTTGAATTTTAAAACATGAGTTGATTATTTAATATATTCAGCCTTTATTATGTATATAACAAATTTGAAATGAGAATGGATCGTGCAATTAGGTGTTTTTCTTTAAAAGGAACTTACTATTTTTTTATTACAGTATTTTTTATTATACATATGTATATTCGATATATTTTATATTAAACATTAAGAAACATACTTATAATTTTGTGACCTGTATCAGGACTATTTAATAATTTAATATATATATTTTAAACATTTGAATGTCTATTTTATTTATTGAAAGAGATAACTAAGTTTTGGTAAAATTTCAAGTAAAAATGAAATACATTACTTTAAAAAATTAGATTCACAATTCACCCATAATAATGGATGAGTTATTTCCTTTAATCTTTTCTACGCAGGTTCGCGATGCACTTATAGACACAACATTGTCTATAGTTTATCTTACAGTATGTACTAACACTACACTTGATTAATTAGCGTTGACGTGGGAATTAACGTCACCCAGTGTATATTCATATGTTATAAAAAGCTGTCAGAATCACAGAACGTATTGCCAACATAAGAATAGTAAAAATGACGCTTCCCGAATAGACCAAATTGTCTGTGATAGCTTTTTTTATGATTTTGCAATGTCGAATTTGTATTTATATTTGATTGTATGTGTTGTTAAAATATCAAAAAATACAAAAACAAGGATAAATAAAGGAATTTTTTGTAATAGATATTCTATTATACATTCATAACATTTGAATATGTCTTCATGGTGACGTCAATTCCCACACGGCCACTGATTGGTCAAGGAGAGACTACCTTATCTTTATATACCTTGACTAGCTCCCACATGATCCAGATTGACTCAGATTTAATTTGATTTACGTAGATCTAAAATTTAATTTGGCCATCTTTGTTTCTTATGTCTCTGTAGATCTACATACCTAAGTAGAACTAAATTTTCAAAAATTGGATCTATTAGATAATGTTTTTTTCATGTGATTACAACCTCTTCTAGATGGAATCACAATGGAATTTTGAAGTTTTTCAAACAAGATAGTTGATAGATAGATGGATAAATAGTGTAAATAAAATTACTAGAATTGGTATTTATTTTGTTTTTATTCTTTCAATACATCTACAGTACGAACGACTCACATATTTTCTGAATGACTTATCTACAAACATTGACTCTTGAATTTAATTTCTACAAGTTTACAGTGGAACATAAATACTAAAATCTTGATGTAAAATATTTACATCGTGAATATTTACAGTATATTCTTATTAAATGTAATAGGAACTTCGGTTGCAATCAACATTCACTCTTACATTTATACACAGTATAAAAATAATAAATAAATAAATAGCACATAACTTCTATACATTTACTATACACTGTATTTTTATTTCTGAATATTATTTTAAAACAATTTTTTTAATTAACTGATAATTCAATTTTTATTTTGTGCTAGCACATTATGATCCATTATATGAAATGCACAAGGCTATATTATATTATAATAATTAATAATAATAGACAAAATCATTTTGATAATTAAATTTATGTTATTAATGTAACAACCTATACTTTTGCTCACTTTCTGGGCATTTATTGTGTAATAGTAGATCAATTTATATTATGTACAACGTAAAATATTTTATTGCCAAATAATGATTCGCTTTTATTATTATTAATTTAACATAAATATTCAGAATTAAAATAATGACTTAGTTTAAAAATAAACATAATACAATTTTAAATACAGTAAATAAACAAAATTTGAGTGTAAATAAAATCTATTAATAAATAATTAATAGATCAGTAAATACACTTTAAAATATCTTTCATCACACTATATCTTGGTCATTTTCCATTAAAATGAGAACTATATTACAACTGTAAGTATATTAATTTAAGGCAAATATATATTTTTTCAAATTTGTTATATTCTATCAACTCACAATCAGTTTACAACAAAATGAGAAATAATATTTCAATTGTAATTAAAATTTTGACTAGAATGATTCATATACAATAGTAATATTTAAATTTGTATGCTTACTGTTCATTATAAATGAAAATGTCTCTTTACGTAATACATATTCACCTTAAATTTTTCTGTATAAATTTGTGTACTAACTATATATATTTAATACTTAGAAACTACAGATATGAATTTGTACAGGTGATTGTAATAATTTACAATAGATTTTTGTGTTTTAATACTAATTTGTGAAGATTTTAATAATTAAATAATGTCCAATTATTAATTATTTACACCATTCCTTTAGACATCATGCGGACGGTGTTTTTAAGAGCTTGACGTTTATTGCAAAACCATATTCTTATTACTTCACGTTCATACCCCAATTGGTGCGCCAGTCCAGTTATTTCAGTACCTGAATATAAAAAATTAATTAATTTCTTTGTTAACACAATTTACTCAGCAATCAGAAAAAGTTTCTTTAAAATTCCATAACTTAAATGTCTCGGAAATCACCCCGAATTAGACATTTACCAAGGTATATAAAGACAAGGTAGTCTCATCAGCTCTTTGACCAATCAGCGTTGGCGCAAGAATTGATGTCACCACGAAGACATATTCAAATGTTAGAAATGTATATAATAGAATATACAATAATAGATTCACGACAAAATAATATATAATATGTATGAATTGCTAATATTTATTATGATTTTATGATAATGATTTAATTTAAATATGAATTATGATTTTATAAATAAAATGTAAATGTATCATTCAAGATTTATTAATGTTGAAAAAGAGATCTTGCAAATTTAATGATGAATTACAGAAACAATTTAGTTTCATTAAAAAAAACTTAACATTTCATATTAAAATTTTATAGATATGATATGAGCTGTGTGGGTTTATAAATTAGTGGATAACAAAATTACTATAAACTCAATATTTTATTATTTATAAAATAAAATTTTTGTTACGTCAAAGCGGTGTGAATAAGTGGTACTGCCGCCAACCATACTACCAACTTTCCATCTCAGTTTCTTACTTGCATTGCGAGTAAGAACGTATTAACAATTGCCAGCTAAGACGAATGATTGTTAGTATGGTTGGTAGCAGTGAAACCAGAATTTTATTAATGAATAAGAATTGTTATTATAATTACCTGAAGGATGAGTGTTCCTTTCAAAATGAGCATTGAGCAACTCGAGAGCCTGCGGAGTGAATGAAGTACGTCTTTTCCGTTTCTTTGAAGGTTCAACACCTATGAAATCTGTTAGATGATTTTGTCCACTTTTGTATCTGGAACAGAGAGCACTTCTTTACTTCATTATGAGAAATACAGTATTATGTGTAGTAAATATGTTTATACATATACAAATAACCATGTGCAAAAAAATATTTAAATGTATATAAAGTAAAATACCAAATACTAACCTTTCTTCAGCTTCTTTCATCCATCGTTCTAAAACTGGTTTAATTTTTTGTGCACTTTTTGGTGTGATATCCAATTTTTCAAACCTAAAAACATGAATTTTTAATGAGTACATATAACATTCAAAAATGTTTTTTTTTTTATAATAAAGAAAAAAGGGAGCACTAAAATTTTAATAAAGTTTATGATCGAAGCACAGGACATTGTCATTAGTAATCAACGATAGCAATATGAATAATATTTCAATTGTTATATTTGTATTAATTACAATATGATAATATAAATTTAAAAAAATTTAATTATTCATGCCAATGCCCTGGCTTTGTTAATACTAAATGTGCTCCTCAATAATTACAAGAAAGTGTTAGTAGAAGTGAAATAATAATATAAAAAAATGCAACGTACATTGCCTGTTGATGGGAGGTCAACTGCGCAGCACAGTACATCTGGGTAGCCAGGGCACTGGGGACAGAGTTTATAAATTATTAGAGGTTACGAACATACCTCGGTAGATCCAATGTCCTGGCGTAGATAAATAATGGTTTGGGAATGTCGAATACGTCAGGAGCATTTATTTTTTATATGTTCAAATAAAATTAAATCATTCTTAATATTATATACAATTATGCAATAAAATAAATAAATTGGACATTATAACTTATATTATAAAAATGTACTAATAATTAAAATACTTATTTACAATTTACTAATTAAAAAAATCACATGCATTTTATAAATTTATTGAAATATTATAATTGGAATAAATATAATATATAATATAGAATACATACCTACAAATGGCACTTTGACTGTAAGCTGGACCTTCAGTAATACTAAGGGCTTGTCCTACTTGAGTTTGTGTCAATCCTAAAGAAAGACGTCGTAATTTAAAAGCTTTAGCAAATTCTTTAATTTCGTCCAAGTTGATTCCGTCAACTACGTTACTGTTTGTTTGATTGATAGTTGGTTGATCTGTAAATAAGAAAAAGAAAAGTGTTTTTATATATTAAAAAAAATATATATATTACTGATGTAAATTGTTATTTGTTATTAATATTAGGGTGCGATATAATTTAAGACCTAACGATGGCTGATAGACATTAAGTAAAATATTATTAAGATTCAGTTTGTTTTGTCCAATTTGTTTGATAAAGTTAGTTTATATAAAAAATTAAGGACTGTTAAAAATATGAAACAAATACAGTAGAGCAGCGGTTCTTAAACTTATGTGGTCTAGGGACCCACTTTTGAACAATTATTTATCAGGGACTCCCTCTGACAGAAAAACAAAGAAGGTCGTCAGATACTAATTAATCATTGGTAAATAGAAATGTAAAAGTACTTTAATTTATGCCAAACATGTTTAAAGGATCCCCGGCAAATGTTCCGCGTACCCTAGTTTAAGAATATCTGCAGTAGAGCATCAACCACACAAAAAAAAGTTTCAAGTACCAAAAAATATAGCATTGTAGTATTGGTCAAGCATAGTCAAAATCAAAATTTTTGAAATTTTCTGTTTACCAGTTTTTTTTATTTGAGTTTGAATTTTGGGTTTAGGTTGAATTTTTCCAAGTTGGTTAAACATCTAAAATCGTTTTTTTCATCTGTAAATTGGATTTTGTTATAGCTTTTACGTTCAAAAAGATTTTCCGAGTTTCGGTTATGAAAAAAAATTTTTTTGCAAAAGTTATAAACAATAAAATTATAATGTAAACATGATCAACATTTTTTTTGACTACCAACAAAATCCCTAGTTTCTAAGAATGAAATATCAGCACTTGGTTTTAAGGTAAGCAAATTGGTTATTCGAAAAATCAGTTATCAATGCTCTACACTCTACTGTATAATCATATGGATAATTTGTAAAATAAAATCTTACTTGGTGAATCTACTAATAAATCCATAGTCGAATTATCAGTTCCAGTCGGAGATGATTGCGGTGAAGGTTTTCCTAATGTACTAGAAGTAGTTACAGTGACTTCACTGTTAATTGCTGCCAATCTATTGATAGCTGCTACTGCCGCAGCTGCAGGAGATGATGTGCATGCAGACAAACCGTTAACTTGAGAATTTTCAGACGTATGCTGTGACTGCTGGCTGGCTCTGTGAGACAGGTTCTCCGGAGCGTTGATATCGGAGTTAGATGTCACAGGAACTGACATTTGTGGTAATTGTGACATTTGAGATACTTGAGGAAGTTGCGAGAACTGGGAAAGCTGATTGAGTTGAGGTAATTGCGGGATTTGAGGGACTGTTGGAATTTGAGGTAACGTACTAAGTAATGATGGTTGAGGAACGGGTGAGTACTGTTGAGAAGGATGGTTTGATTGTTGTTGTTGTTGTTGCTGCAATGCGTTCAAGAGTTGTTGGGCACTCGCCATTGCCGTACCATTTGATAGAAGGTGGTTTGTTGCGTTTAGAAGATTATTTCCTATGCCTGTGTTAGATGGAGATACTGAAATTAGAACAGTAAATATAAACACATTACCTACTACATTACAATTACTTATAAAATTTATTAATGATTTTATTGATGTTTACAATCTGACCACAATTTTCCTTTTAACTTTAATGTAGAGGTACTTTAAATGTCTTATTATTCTATTATTACTTAATTTAATTCATTATTACTTGCAATTTATAACAGTCAATGCATTCAGTTAAATTATTTTAATATATTCAGTGTACTTTAGTATCATTATGGGTTATTCAAATACAAAAGTGACTAACTGCATTTTTTCTATTTCTGTTAAAATTTAGTACATGATACTTAAGAGAAATTCTTAAAAAAATCAAAACCTTAAGTCTGAAGGTGTAAGAGGGGGAGTTTATTTTCCAAAAATGGTCTCAATAGGGGGTGGGGGGAGTAAAAATTTACAATAATTCATTGTTTTGGTTATATTATTTAATATTTTAATTTATGGGCGGCTAAATAAATGTGTGCTTTACTTTTTTTAATGAGACACAATGCGATCTTCAATCTCCTGAGTTTCGTTATTTATTTTTAAATTCAAAATTGTTATTTAAAATTCACTGCGATCGACTGATTGGCAACGCCTGTTTTAATTGGTTTGAGGAAGAGAGAGTGAATTCACATTGGCATCTTTCTCTTTGAATTTCTATTCTCAAAATAAATAAACTCAAACTAATAGAAGATATAAAGCATGTTACAGTGATACATTTTTTATCATGTAAATAATAAGTGTGTGCCTTTTTATCCACATAAGCACACGGTTGCAGTGAAACTTCTTTTTTTTTATTAACCATGCGAATTAAATAAATTAAGTAAACAATTATTAAATTAATAATGAAACGTATTATTTTAACACAAAAAGCGTATACAAAACACGTAACTTTACATTAATATATTTACTCATCTCTTTCTCAAGCATAACCGTAATGTGACTTGTGAATCTGTTGAGGCCATTCCAATTCACTATTCTCGCTAAAGAAGTTTCACTTAAAAAAATTGACATGAAGTTGTTACCTCTGTGTAACGTTGTCAATAAATATATCAGTACTTTGTATAAAGCACCAATATAATAATTGTATTGTTTTTATTGTAAATACTCACTCGTAGAATCAAGTAAATGATGATGTACAGGAATAGCTAGGATTGTTTGTGTCGCTATTCCCCGTGGCGTTGGAATCAAGAGCTGAGCTCCTTGAACACCATGTCCTAGCTGCCCAGAGGCTAAAATCAACTGTGGCATGCTTCCTTGTGTTGCTCCGCTACCGGAAATTCCGCTAGGACATGACACTGTAAAATATATATGTTTTATTTAGCCAGTTGAATAAATAAAAAAGCATATCATTTTTATGATTTTATTTTCACGATTAAAGAGGAATAGGGTCTTTCTATATCAAATGATCTACTCTGGTTGCTTGACCATTTTTTTGTGTGCAAATCATGTTGGTTGTTTAATATTACTATTATTACTTATTATTTTGGCATTTTTTGCACTTTAAAGAGTTTGCGGATAAGTCGATACGATATGTCCACTGCAAAGTGTGACAAAAGTTGGATGATAGAACGACCAAATCAAAAATTTTGGGAGTATAAATACCAAGGCAGTACTACTCCATTTGTGATAATATTTAGTGTTATTTTGATTTTACCATAGTTGAAAGTGTTCCCCAACTAGGAAAAGTGGTCTAAAAACATCGACCGAAAATAAGACAAATGAAATATTTTACTTCCATAAGTCAAAAATAATACATAGTAATACATACATTAATTTTGGAAAAGTTAAAATATTTTTATTTCAAATAAAAAAGAATAGATATCATAGAAATTTTAAAAAGTTTTTTTACCTGGAGTTGGTGCTGCACTAACACTTAAATTTAATGGAGCGTTCACAACTGGACTTCCTGGAGCTGGAGATAAAGCCTGCATTGCTGTTACTCCTCCCACTAAAACAATATGCAAATTAGCTAATCGAAAAAGAGGAATGATGTAAATTATTGAAATATATTTGTATTAAAGTAAATTATTAATGTAATAATAGTTATTGCATGCTCATTAAGAAAACTATAGGTTACATTTTGATAGCAACATATTTATATCTATTTTTTATTTATATCTGTTTTTGATATCTAAATCTAAGAGCCCAATTCATTTTATTATTAGTGATCGAACATCTTCAAAATAATTCGCGAATTTTCATTTAAACATACTACATAGATAACAACAATCCGTCGGTCACCCTTATCAAATCCTGTGCATAATTATGATAATTAGAACAACCCAATGAAATTTATATATAGAAAATATAGAGAAATATATAGTTTTAAAATATATCGGTTACCCTGAACTCATCTTGTGCAAACCACCTCGGCGACGTATTTGAAAGGGTGTGCAAGAGCTAATTCGGATGCCCATAGGTTTAATCCATTTTTTTTTACTCTTAACTATTATGCCGTATTTAGACCAGAAAGACAAAACAGCAACATCCTGTTTTTTTGACAAAATAGCAACAAACTCTATGCATTTTCAAATACGAATTGTTTGAAAACACCACGTTGATGTTTTGTTTATTTATGTAAACACATAAACATATAATAAAATAGTTACTAGTTGAATTTTTTTTCAGAAAATAGTTGTTAAATAGATTTTTTTTACGATTTAATAATAATTAGTGCATACGTAGTATAGTTGGATAGTAGTTGCAAATAGTTGATTTCAAACCAGTTTTCTGAAAACGGTGGAGATATGTAATAAAATTACAATAAATGCATTTTTTCACAATAGTTGAAAAACTGTTTTTCCAATCTCTATATATTATACATTTTCTAAAACAGGGAAAGCAATACGAAAAATACCTGGCCCTTTAAAGCTGAGACATTCTGTGTAACTTAAAATACTTATTAAATTCACCCTTTTGACTACGTCCCTGTATCTGAACTATTATTCATCTATCTAAACTCATTGCTATTAGCATAAATTACTGCCATTAATTCATGTGAGTAATTTAAATCCTTCTATTTAATTTACCCTTTTTTAAATTTCAATAGCCAACGCTGTTATTTTTAATTAATTTTTTATGCGTATATTTAATTCGAATGACACTTACTGGATCCGTTCAGTTTAGCATTAAGTAAAAGTTGTTGTTGTCTCTGATAGAGGTTATTGGAGTTTGTGTTGGAGTCCTGCAGAACCCCCGCTGTCGTGGATGCTGACTCTGGACTGCCTGCACTGCTCTCACGGTCACTCTCCTGGAACAATGTTTGCTTTATTAATAACGTTCAGTATGTTTGAATAGATAGATTATTAGTTTATGGATAAAAAAAAAAACGGGAACAAAGTATAGGAAAGATATAGTACTAATAGTAATAGACAGGAATTACATCTGGAATAAAAGTATTCGATGTAACTTTATTCTTTTTTTGAAGTTGTGATTCCCAATTTGTTAACATGAATTTGTAATATTATGAAGCTCGAATATTTTTTGACTAATTATACTTTATCCGTATTTTATATATATATTATATTTATCTATATACATATATTATAAAACGCAACGTTTCTCCGTCTGTCTGTCCGTTAGTGCGCTTATCACTCGAGAACCACTTATCCGATTAAAGTGTTTTTTTTTTTTAATTTAAAGATATGTTCTTTGCCCAGATTTTAGTATTTATTTGGATAGGTTAGGTAACATAAGAAGCAGTGACGATAATAGTAAATAAGTCGGAACAAAGTTTACCGCTAGCGCGTTTTTTTGCAATACGCTGCCTAAACCATTATATATAATGTAGTAAATATAATAATAAAGTATACAATACAACGTAGTAATGAATTGTGTAGATTTAAAAAAATTCAACTATATTTTTCAAAAATCCGTAGTCCACGCTAGCGAAACTGCGGACACAGCTAATAAAATATATTTCCAATCAACATTTTCATTAAAATTAATAAATGAGTTGTATATCACAGCGCATATTTTTATAGGGCATTAAAATATTGCATAGTAAAATAGTTGAATATGAATTATGAATATGCAGACATATATTTTTCAATTAACTCATATATGAGTATTAATACCATAACATAATATCTACAGAGAGAATAATGTATAATTTATAATCATTCCATGCAATATATCATACATACACACACATACTGTTGTAGAGAATATCTCGTCCAGTGCAGTCAAGTGTCCAGCACGGAGTCCTTTGTCTAGTTAGTGTAATTAGTCGGGCGGGCGCTCCCCCACGTCCCCGCCACCCTGTAAGCCGCCTCCTCACGCAAACCACTGCACCACCGGCCCTGCACCCACCACTCCGCGCCATACCTTATTTAAATGCAAATGAGCTTCATTTCGCAATATTAATGCCCCCACCTCCAACGGCGTCACCCCAACCCCTTTGCGCTCAGAAATTGAACTGAACCCTTTGCTTCGTATACCCTCTTACCCCTTACCACCCCCTCTTGCGTAGGTACCTACTACATCTTCTGTAAATCACAAATACGGTGCCTTTATTATAATATGTATTATTTTCAAGTGATTATATTATAAAATCAATACGACGGGGGTTCAGAAATAAGCGGTGTAAAATTTATTCACCGGGTTATTTGCAAGTAGAGTCGGTTGTATGTATGTATGTTTAGCCTACTCCATCCATAGTGTCTGCAAGAAGTATTATGTAATCAAACTTTATGACGAACTGGTGACTCTACTTGAACGTATGTATGTATAATTAAACTGATTGTTTATGCGTGGTTCATGGAACTGTAATTTTATGTAATGATGTAGTTTTTTATTGAGTAAAAAGTTTAATTATTTTTATAGAAGTAATATAATAATCGATTAATGTATATAATATGTAGTCAACAAATTAGCTGAATTATACATATATGGTATTAATAAAAAGAAACCGTGGGTTCGACCTTTGAGGTCCACACAGTCAACTTCCCAACATATGGTAAGACTATAAATACTTGAATACTGATTATTTATTGTTTCCACATAGTTTATGTGAATAAACTTTTTTAGTATGTATATTATTTATATAAATTTTTTTAATGGTATTTGTTATAAATAAAACTCATCTTTGTATTATGAATAATAGTTTTCTATTATTCCTAATATCCATATTATAATACATATTTTTAGAGTAACTAATCTGACAATTTGAATTTTTGAATTTAATTTCGTTTGATTAAATTAGTAAACGTATTTATTAATATTTTAAATTTAAACTTTGAGGGTGGTTTTCACTCCTTAACTTGCTGTTTAGGCACGTATAAAAAAATACTGAAGTACATATTTCATTATTTGTATTGTAGAATATTTATTCAAGTAAATCCGACCAAAAATTTTTTTTTACCCACACAAACTTTTACACCCTTTTTTACGCTCGTAGGGGTTAAATTTCGAAAAAATATTTCTTTCAGATCATATTCACGTCAAGACGCTTCGATTGGCACCCCAACGAAGTCAATAGCATTTTTTATTTGCGAGATTTCGTGCATGTAAAAAATGACATGCACATATGTACGTACATATACAGTATACACACACACACAAATACAGTACTTTGAAAATAATGTAAATATACTATAATGACCTTGGAACGTAAAAATATGTTGAAATTTTTGATTTTCGGACCGATTACAATAACTTCCTAACGGAAAACTTCCTAATTAGAAAGGAATGATTGATTATTTAAATTTTTTTGCAAATTAAATTAATTTAATAATAAATAAAGCATTAAATTAAATTTTTAAATATGTGATGTATGTATGCCACTACGTAAGTTAAATACCAAAAAAACATAAAGCTATATTGGTGTAAGTAACAAAACCATTATAACAAAACTTAATTAAAAAATAATAAAAGATGAAATAACAGTATCTTATTCTATTCTCGTTTGTAAGTAATTACACGTTATTGAAGATTAGTTAGATTCAAATTATAGATAAATATTACTGATATTTTTAATTTTCCACATCGGTTTCCACAGATGCTAAACAATTGATGCATCTTCGTGTAAATAACAGAATAGTTTTTGTTCGAGTAATTTCAATTTCGATACAAATCATTACGATTTTTGGAGTAAATTTATTTTATAACTGGTTAGATTTATCATAACAAAGTAATTGCTTATTCAATTAATTTATATTTTTTATTATCATAAACGAATTTGTTTTTTATAGAGTTTGAAACGACAGTTCGTATGTACTATATAATGTGATACGAAATATAAATATAAATAAATATAAACATATTGTATATTGTCTCGAATTTTCCATTAAACATTTATTTGAATTTCAGTAGAACTTATACTCCACATGCTTTCTGAAATCATGAAATTTTTAGCTATAAAGGTTCAATTCCAAAATCTTCGTTAACGCATAGAAAATGAGTAAAAAATGAATGTTCATTTTTTCTATATACATAAATATATATTATATATATGAGCCGTTTATTTTGAAAGTGGCCTAACTCCATTTATGTTTAAACTGAGATATTAAAGAGTTAGCGTTTCAATAAAATTAAAAATATACGTGTAAGATACCAATGCGCCACATTGCTTAAGTGTTTCTGAGAGTTAAATTTACAATTACTATTAAAATAACATCAATTATTAAGTGAATAATTACATTTGTTATAAATTTAAAAGAACTCAAGTCCATTTGTTGTTATTTAAAATACTTCAAATTGAAAAAAACCATTTTATTTTACAATTAGATTATTTCTTCATAAAAAAATTATACAATTCAGGAAATCTAAGTATGTATACAGGTTGATTTTTTAATTTTGAGATTGTTTAATATCTGGAAAATTATGGATTTTTAGGGAAAATATTTGGTACAAAAGTTTAAGGATTTAGAGGGGTAAAATCAATGACCTTGAGTGGAGTTTTGAAGGTCATTTTGTCAACAAATTTTTTTCAAAAGAAATCTATTTATTTTTTTGAAGATTTGGAAAATATTAAAAAAGGGGATATTTGCCATCATATAATATGTGAAGATTCTGACGCGAGGCCCCCTTTCACTTCAGAGCCCTAGGCTAGTGTCTAAAGTGCCTACCGTATATCGCGCCGCTGTTGGTACGAATACAAAATGTTATAGAGATAGAGCCAATAACGTATTTCGAGTTATTATTTCAACACACAGGTAGAAAAGTGTCTTGGTCTAAGAAAATCTTGTTTTATATATTATTTTCTTGATATAAGAATATATTCTTAATATTATTATTTTCGTCCGACAATATTGCTCTAAAATAAAACAATAATTTCGTGGATTAAGAACATATTCTTATATTAAGACAATATTATTTTCGTTATACATATATAAAACAAGGATTTTTTGGCTCAAGTCAACTTTTCTACTCGTGCAGTCATTAAAATTTAGGTACTAAATCTTGTATATCTACTGAACAATAAAAGTTGATTCTGGTAGCCTCCTGCGATCGGGGTATACTACTCCAAAATTACTAAGAGGGTGAGAAATAAGATTCAATTTCAATTTTTTTAAAGTAAAAGTCATGAAATTTCAGGAGGTTACTGAAATGTAAATGTGTAAATGTTTATATAGAAAAATATCATTTTAGTATCGTTTCACTTTCAGTATAAAACTTAACTAAAAAAGTCGATGAATTAATAACCCCTAATTCATTAATTCATTAATTAGAAACTAAAATCAAAATTACTAACTTAAATATTATAAAACCTTAACTTACAATGTACGTTTTTTTTGTAAAATATCTGAGACTGTATGTATCTATCATATTTTACGTAAAATAGTTAAAATTTTGAAATAATATTCCACGTGTACGAATAGTCCTAAATATCGTAACTTTATGATTCATTTGAAACTTCGCATCGCATTCTAAATAATTATTCTCCGAATCAAATACCGTAAACTCACAGATATATATTTATATATTTTCAAGAATACAGACGAATGATATATGATATAAATTACATTAATGTATGCAAACTTGAATCATTATTCAAGCGCGTAAATATTAATGGAAAGAGGCGCAGAGAAAATTCTAATTATATATGCATGTGTACACGGGGATTGCCGCCTCTATTTGAGTGTTATTTATTCGTCTATTGAACTAACAGATTATGCAGAAGTGGATCACGTGACTGCGAACAGCGCACTGTTCGAGAATAAACACGAGTCTAATTTGTCTCTAATTAAATTCACTGTGATCGACTCAGCAGCAGTGCCAGTATTAGAGAATGCTGCACAATTATATTTACGTTAATGTTATTATAAGTGGAAATCTACGTACACACAGTGATCGGTATTTGAATTTCTTATCATTCAGTTCACAAGTTATTATAAATTAGTTAATTTAATATAATTGCATTATATGTAGTTCTAATCAGGGACTTCAACCGGATTTATTTATGGTTCAGGTTTGGTTCGGGTTCAGGTTCAGCATGGTGTAAACTAATTGGATTCAAAAACCGTTATTTTTTAAGTTCAGGTTCAATTTTATAATTTAAAGAAAATTATTTTGTTCGAAAAAAAAATTATAATTAACAAATAAAACATTTTCTGGACAAGAAAAAACATTAATAATCTATAAAATATGACTAGGAAAAGGGCAAACATTAAAATAAAATTTTAAAGATTGAAATCTCTACTTTTTAGATTTTTTTGCAAATTGAAATGTAATTTAGTTATAGAATTAAAAAAAGAAAGTAAAAAATATGTAAATTTAAATATTCATAAATTAAATACTTTAAAATTCAAACAGATTTCGAGTTTTAAATTTAAATTAATTTTAAATCATTGGAGAAAAATATAAAAATAATATATTGAACCATTTAAAAATATGAAAAGGTTCGCGGATTCACATTCAGGTTCGTAGACTTTGAAATATAGCGGTTCGGTTCGGGTTCAGGTTAATGAAAAATACGGGGTTCGGGTTCAGTTTCAATTCCTTTGTTCTAATATATATGTACAGATTATTTAATATGTATAAATATAGATTTTTAATTAAAAGTATTTAATGGTCATCTATAGTTCGACTCATTTGTATTATAAATATAAATCTAAATGGGTACTAATGAATATGATTTAATTACTTATAGAAAACCCATTATTAGTATATCTACTGTTACTGTTTGATGTTATACACAAAATATATCATTTATATGAATCTGAAAATGCGGTTCTTAGAATAAACAGTTTCAAGAAATAAGTCATTGTAGTTTCCAAATGAGGAACAGCAGAACAAAGCTTGATAAATCCACTTTGAATCGAGGTAACTTTTTTTTCGATTTGCCATTTTCAACCATCACAAAGATCACGGGTCAAATATTGCTAAAACCCCTTTAAAAATGGCATTAAAAACGTGTCTCGGAACAAAAGCTAACAAATTCAGTATGAAAAGACAGAAATGGGTTGTGTGCGATTATTACGTTTAAATTTCTTTGCCAAAATGTGCCTTATTGATTAAAATGTTTAATTATATAATTATTTTTTTCTTTCACTTACAACGTTTTGCCATTACAGGTTATGATGTCTCTGTGGTTCAAATGTGGATAAATCCAACTTGTAATGGAACAAAACCGGTTATCTAATTTATCCAACTTCCAAATTGTTCAAAATTTGAGAATTAAAAAAATCTCCATTGTACCTACTTATAACCATACTCAAAAATTTAAAAAGTACATGAAAATAGGGTAGTTACCTTTCCTGCAAAATTTACAAAAATAGATTTATCCGGTTTTGTTCTGTTGCTCCTTAAATTATAGAAGGTTTAAAAATAAAATGGTTAAACAAAGACTGAAGTAATTATTACCCCGAAATATATTTAAATTAGCCGTCTTATTTCTAATTGTCATCAGCGATAAATGAATAAGGGGACTAAAATTACCTTGAACATTGCCGCAAATGTATAAAGACTAAGAACCTCTGGCTCCGAGTGGGTATAATTATCGAAAAATGTTGAAATTTAATTTACGAGGAAATTGAAGGGTGGGCGGGGCGCATTCGTATATACTTTCCCGTTGAAATCAACAACCAACTAAAATAAAACATAGTTTGAAAGAGACAGAACTATTTGACCAAGTCTTTTGTGTAGATTATGTTGGTCACCCACCGCTCATAATTTTAGTTTCAACGCTTTGATACATTAACATTGGTAATTACACTGATGATGTAATTATAAATATAATTTTAGTTGTTACTCGGGGCTATTTACTCGCCACTTGGTCGATTATAGCTGTAGACAAGTAGACGCACGGAAACGAACTACGGCTCGGGCTGTTATTAGATACGGCTACTAATTATGTGTATGAATAAATTGAGATATATATTGTTTATATGATAAACGTATGTCTTAACTTAACTGCACTGTGTGATAATTCATAGTTTACGATTTCTTTATGGTTTTATAAATTACTATTGTCTTATTATCTAAAAACACTGCCATGAAATATGTGTAAATAAACATGTTTTGGAAAAATACCTATTAATAAGCAATTTGATATTTCGCAATGACATATTAATTATTATTACGGCTGATTTTATTTAACCAGCCTTCGGAATCGTATGATAATTAAAAGAAACATTTTATTACCATTAATGATTTTTCCTGTAATCAAATACCTGAGTGCATGATTTTTCAAAATTTTAATTTGTTAACTGGTTTGCTTTGCTTCATTCAATTATTAGAGTTTCGAAGAAACCCTATTAATCTCACTTTATCGTCCGTCCGTCCGTTTCGATCAATATCTCGTAAACTATATAAGACATGCAATTTTTACTAATATGTAAAATGACGTCCTCTAGTAAAATATGTAAACATTTTTAAGATGGGGCTAAAGTAACACAAAAAAAATATTTTTTTATACTTAGGCATGTGGCACGTCAAAATGTATAACCAAACCAGTGGAATTTGACCCTTTCTCTTATTTTTTCTAAATCAAAAATGGCGCCTGCAGGGGTCTTTAAAGCAAATAAAAAAAATGTACTTCGGAACCCGTATGGCATACATCCGTGTATATCTTAACCGAATTATTATTTTATAGATATTTTTGTTTTGTATTTAGCGATACATACTCGTATATAAAATTGAAGAACTGTGTATTTACAAATAAAAATCAAATTGTCATTATCGTCTTTTTACATATAAATAAAGCGGTTTGTTTTGAAGATAAATATTGAAGAAATTGATTCGCAATATACACAGCGGAACTGGATAGGGTTTTAATTGTTTTTATATGATCAGTATGTATGAAACACATCATAAGAATATTAAAACAGACAAACAATTCGTTATAAATTGGTTATACTCGATACGGTTTCCTTTGTTCTTCAGTATTTTTATTAAATTTATTTAATTGAAACAGGATTTTTGTGTCACACATGAAATTATTAAATACTAAGAGACAATGAAGATGAAAGTTATTTTATCTGATAGCCAAAACCTCATTTATTTCTGTGACGGGGATATATAAAAATGCTTATACGAAGCCGCTACAGGGAATATTATACAAAAGTGAGTCAACAAACAATAATTTTAATTAATATTTTTTACTTTGTTTTTCATTTCATATAAATGGAGCCGGGAACCGTTCGGAATTGATCACCCATCATATTTATTTATATTTATACGAGATCAACCAAATGGAATTAATTTTCGATATATTCAAGAAAAAACGAGCTGTTGGAACAAGTCCGTGTGTGAAAGAACGCGTATGTTTATTCAGTGAGTTTAATACGGTCGCATTTCAAATTCTCTGATATATCCTGCGGGGAAAAATAGACAGATAAATTATTTTGCGAAGAGGATTTGATGACATTTTTCGTCGAACGCTAATTCAAAGCCGAACTCCGAGTACGTATGCATCTATATATACATACATGTATACTGTGACAATTTACACACATACACATACACCTCCACCCACACACCCGCTTTCGAACTCATCGTACCGCTGGGGTATTAATACCACCCTTGTCTTTTGTACTAAATTCAGTAATCTTATTACTCAATAAACTTGTTTTTCAAGTAATTAGTCATGCATTTAGCTATTAAAAAGCAGCGTCTGGCATTTTTTTTGTATAATCATTAAATATAAGGTAATCAATTATTATCGCATTTAAATAGTTGACTCTTTTAATATTAATATATATGAGGAGGTGAGTTCTAAAACTCGTTTGTTCCATTTTAAAAAATAATCGAGATCCAGTGGATTTTGAAAGAATTTTTGACATTCTTTCATATTTTAATGTCAGTTTATAATAGAGTAAAAGTCGCTCAATTATAATATGATTGAGCGATTTTTTCTCAAAACTGACATTACAATATGAAAGAATGCCAAAAATTCTTTCAAAATCCACTGCATCTCGATTATTTTCTAACGAGTTTTGGAATTCACGTCCTCATATATTTTCAATAACAATATTATACATTTTATTTTATTATGATCCGGTCCTGACATTAAATAAATACATATTTTAAAACATCCGGTTAGAAATGAGGAAATGTACGCATTTGTTTATTTACGCCAAATAAATAATACTCGTAGTATATAAATTTGATTTTATATCAATAATTTTATTTAATTTATAAATAAAAATGAAAACACTCGTATATAAGCGTCCCTTGAGTGAATATATAAACAAATACTGTTTGATAATTAGAAACCCTGTTAGAAACATGCAAATGTAAAAATGGATGGCGCCCTTGAGCAAAAAATTATAAAATGTCCAAAAATAGAGTAGAAGAAAATTATTCTTGTGCTTTAAGACAACATTTTTTTTGTTTTGAGTTATCATTTTCGAAAATTGCAATGATAGAATGCACGATTTTCCCAATACTTGACCTCCTTACCACACACCAAGTGACACCGCAACAAAAAGAATAAGCAATAAAAAATACTAACTTTACTCGTTAAATATCGTTGAAACTATATTGTACTTTTGGTTAAATGAAAATTAATTTTATATTTAAACAACTGTGTAAACAAGTGTAAAAATATTGTATTAATTGCTATGTTGAAATTGTTCATTAAGTAAATACTAAGTACTTTTTAAATTAAAAAATTAAACTTAATTCATAAATTTTGCATTTTTAAAACAAATGTAGGTACATTAAATTTATTTGATTAAAAAGATATGCATTTACTTATTAATAGGTCTACGACAGAATGCCAACTTCCAAAAGACCGATATTGAATAAAGACTAAAAGAAAACAAACCATATCCAGAAATTAGTTCATTTTTTAACTAGCTCAGGTGTGTATTAAGGAACATTTACAATTGATACATTTTTGTTATAATTGTTATAATTGATTTTCACGAAAGGGTATGGGCACCCTACATTGCTTGATGCTGGGGGGTCCAATAGGAACTGTGTATAGGCATAGTACTTATTTAATTATTATTGAATTTATTAATTTGGTGGAAATAGGTATATAAACATTTTTAGGAATATACAGGTAATAGAAAATAATTTCTTATTTAAAATTTAATTTAAGAGTAAATCATTCTCAGATCGCGTAAGAACTGTTGTAATATGTGACAAAATCCTGAATAATATACAGATTACAGATACTAACATAATATAACAAGAATTTTATCAAAGAAAGAACATTGTAATAGATTTGAAGCTTGATATTGTTAGAAGAATAGTAATCACTTGTCAACTAAAAACATTATCATTAAACTTTTAATAAAAAAACAACTAAAAAACACGCCATTGAGTAGTCCCTATGACCACCTTCCACCTCCGTCATCATACAAGCTCGATGGTGACACATTATTGTATGGTCACCACATTTGCATAAGTTTGTAGTTTCAGATCGATAGTCTTTGCACATTACACACGCCTAAACGTCCTCTCTTTTGTTTATTAGTATATATGTAGATAAGAGGCTCTCAAAGTATAGGTCGCAATGCATACTTCACATACTCTTCATTATTTGTAAGAGAAATAAAATTTAAATTGGTAAATGCCGTCATGTCATGGTTTTTATCTAATAAAAAAGTGATCATTCAAAATGTATTTATTTTATTAATATTTAAACAAAAAACTGTAAAAGTATAACGCGACCTTTTTCCGTTTCTATCACAAGTCGCAAAAGTTTCTATTTTTAGAAGTGGGCCCCGGTTCATATAAGTTTGAAAATACCTGGTATAGATGATTGTATTTTTGTCTAAAAATCTTTGTTAAGATTATTATTATTATTTAAAAAAAATCATATCGACAAACGAAATAAATTCAAAAATGCAAATAATAATTAGTAATATTGCATTGATGCAAGATTTTACGATAACATCGAATAAATCATTAAGTTAATTACACTATACGCTACTTCAAAACTTAATAACAAAGATGAAACCAATTAATCTACTGCTGAAACAATTAATTCATACGCCGCTTCCTTTCCGAACTAACACAATTAGCTTAATTATAGAGGTGTTCTTCCTAAACATATATCATTCACTATTATTCGCACTTGTTTACTATCCTGGCCTGCATACCTCTGTATTATGCACGTGCTATAGTTATAGATAGTCGTTACACCGTTTTCAAATAATTAAAACCCGTAACGGGATAAAATGCAAACATCGATTGCAAAGTACGATATTATTATTACGAGTATGTATACAGCTTGTCCGATTCAGGTGGGAGCTGTACAAATATACAGTGTGTCCCAGGATAGATGTAACAAGAGGTGTATTTTGAAATGACATTTAGGAATCGAGTCCTGCTTGATGTTAAACGAAGGTATAGCAATAATCAATTCATTCGGTCCTATACAGGCTGTTTTATAAGCAAAGTTGTAAAAATAACCAAGAACGCGATTAATTCGTTCCAAAAGTTATATCTTATTATATCAATACAAAGAATACAACATTATTTAAAATTATGTATTTCTTAAAAAGGAGTGAAATACATTACATTATACGAAATTGTCTATTCTGCTTTTCCGTAATTTTCGCACTTTCATAAGATCGATTATTTCAAATAAATAGTTTGTTTATCATACGTTCTTTTCGATCATATAAATTACATTTGTAGTGTTTAATTATATGGAATAAATCGAAAACGATAATTCGGATATTTAGAAATTGTGTTACCATTTTGTACAGTAAAGTGTCGGAGTCGGACAGTAAAAAAATAAAGGAGTCAGAGTCGTAGGTTTTTGTACCGACTCCACAGCCCTGCTTAAAACCAAAGTATTAAAAAAATAAGGTAAATGTTTTATTGTATTGTTCAAAAATAAAATGCAATTTATTTAATTTCTTTCGTTTTAATTTTTTTGAAGTTATTTCTGAAATTGGGTATGAGGTGCCAAAATTACATTTTAAACAACTTTTCTTAGTATTTTTTTTTTTATTTTGAAAAATAAGGTGAGGTGTTTTATTCTTGGTAATTTTTTCTACCCAGTAGAGGATTAAATTAACTAATTTTAGTTTTACATCAAGCAGGGCTCGATCTCCAAAAATACATTCCGAATTTTGAAAATTTTTTGTTCATAATATCTCTTGTTACATCTATCCTGGGACACACTGTATATGTTTAGCTGTACTCATATAATTAATTTATTCTATTAGTTGTTGCACGAGATGTAAAATTGGCAGAATAAATAAATAAATAATAATTATAATCTTACTGTGTACTAGAACCAGGGCTTCGAACCGTAATTTATTTTGTTTCGGTTTTCGTTCCGGTTCGAGTAAAAAAATATATTTCGGTTCAGTTCCGGTTTTCGTTCCGAAAAAAATAACGGTTTTCCGGTTTTCGGTTCAGCTCCGACTGATTAATTAAAAAAAAATTATTTGTATTAAAAAATTTTTTTCTACCATAATTTAGAATATTTTATGGTACGACAATTGATGTGGGAAATAAGATCATGTTAACGCGCGTATTTTAACATGTACTGAACAAAAAAAAACGATATTTCTATTTCGGTTCGGTTCCGGTTTTCGTTCCGGCAAAAAATAACGATTTTTCCGGTTCGAAGCCCTGACTTGAACTATACCTGCGGTTTCGTTGACCTGTATTTAAAAATCATTGATTGGCTTAACATCAACATACAACTGCCATTGATTGATCTATTTTATTTTTCTACATTTTCTACAATATTAATTGTTATTTTTTGATACGTGCCTAATCTAATTATTCAATATATAATGTTGGTTTTATTATATACTCCCCTTACGAAAAGAACTATTTAATTTAAGTTAATTTAAACTTTATATTTTGTTCAAATAAATGTTTTTTGGTTCAATAAATAACTTTTCATTCGATTTCTATTTTTCTTCGCGCCTCCTCTTTAGTCACTTTAGGTTCCCTTGGGAGCATGCCCCATAAGTTGCGAATCAATCAAATCAATCAAAATCATTTTAATTTTGTTATGTAAATTTTCATTTCGCATAAAGGTAATTAGAAAATATTTTATACTACATTTGAGGATATTTTCACAAAGCAATTATGCATCTTATTTGAAGCAGAAATATTATATGATTAATATGATTATAAGTATATGTTTATCTTTAAGGGGTTACATCTAATCGTCACATCGAAAATGATACTTTTTTAGGATTTTTTTAGAATAATAAAAGAAGAAATTAAATGAAATTTAGAGGGTTTATAGTACAGTCTTAAAAATACTGAACTTTTCTAAACCAATTGTAAAAAATCGTGTGTACTTCGATGTAAAATCTATCTAAGAAGTTACAATTAAAATTTCAAATCGATCGAATGGAAAATGGCGTTTTTCACAGTTTTTAAAAACGTAGTTTCGATAAAAATTAGTTTAAAGTTTGAAAACTGTTTTACTACATGCAAAAGTCGACGTTAGTTCCGACCTTTTTTCGAGACTATGTCGGTTTGGCGGTTTTCGGTTGCTTATTTTGCTTCTGTTTTGGCTTGAGACCAAATTACATTAACATATACTTATAATCACTCATTTTTCACAACATTCACCATTTAGGTTGTTTCATTCGTTCAGAGATAGTAAAAAAGTAAAGCTTTAAAAATATTTTTTTTTTGCTTATAATTAATTAATATATAAGTTAGATGTAACCCCTTAAAAATTAACTTTATCAAAAATTACTAATTAAAATATAAGACTACCATCTATACTTTTTGAACATTTTACTAGTAGTTCTTTGATGACTCCACCCTATACATTTTCACACACCCATGTACACACACATATATACACACTGACTTGGTTCCTCAATTAACAAACTCAAACTTGTGTAGGTACATACATTACAAGTCTTGGGCTCGTAATTAAAGGAGTGGAGATTGTATAGGAGTTTAATTTGAATTGACAATTGGAAACTAATTACAGCGCACAGCGGTCTGCGAACAAAGTGCATTACAACAAACATTACTGACCAACATGCAAATATACTAATTATTCTAATTTTCACATGCACCACGCACAAGCCGATGATGAGTGGAAAAATGCAATAGATTATATTGGTAAACAATTTCTATATATTTACATAAATATTTCTAGTAATGTATGTACATAGATCAGTGCTTTCCAAACAGTGCACCGTGGGTATGTATGTATTATTTTTTCAACCGGCATGGTATAAATAGTTAAATTGTCTGTATCTATTATTAGACAAAGCGCCACACCGTGAACTGAGAATCTTATATATATTTTTACTGTATTTTTGATTTCAGTACTTTAGGTGCACGTTGTATCGGTTTTGATTTGTCAAACGTTTGAGAACCATATAGATGTTTACTGTCATGAAACGTTAGTTGAAATAACAACTAACTAAATATCACTGCAGAAGCCTTATTGTTTGAATAGCAATATTTTAATTTACACAAAAATTATTTTTTTGTGAATAATTGAATTTAATTATTATTATAATAGTTCACGATCGTTATTGAAAAATATCTGCACTTTCTGGCATAGGATATAATATTATGAAGTCGTGTAGCAGATGTTAAAAATACCGGGTGTTGTGTATTGGTAACTCAGTAATGCGTAAAATCTATTATTAATAATATTAATTTATTTAGCGACATAAAAGTTCTACAATGACATAATACATATTGATACATTCATGCCCGGTATTATCAACAATTTAATGCTCATTTAAAGTTGATTTGGTGTATTACCAACGTGATAAGTGTCATCCTTAATATAAATAAAATTCAACATCTTTCTGTCTGTCTATCCGTTTGTGTGCTTATAACTCGAGAACCACTTATCCGATTTACATGTTTTTTTTTTCATAGATATGTTCTCTGGCCAAGTTATAGGATATATATAGATTATAGGATATATTATATTACGTTAGGTAACATAAGGAATAAGCAGTGACGATAATAGTAAAATAAGTCAGAAAAAGTTTGCCGCCAGCGTGCTCTTTTGCAATACGCTGCCTAAACTGTTAAATATTGAACAATATAATGTAGTAAAGAACTGTATAGAATAAAAAGATCTATCTTATATCTAACTTTTATATTTAAGCCAAAATGATTGCTTTTATGTTACAAAGAAAATTAAAAATGTTTGGGTTCTGTTTACGTGGGCTTATGACCTACAAAACAGTAATCCTTATCGAAATAAATGATTGTCGTCATAAGTACTTAATGTAGATATAATTTGCTCTTTACAGCATCCAATTTGGTCGTATAGTTTAAGAAATAACTTTAAATAAGTTATATACGGTAAAATATTATTAATATAACGCATGACACTAAAGATGTGCCGCGTTGCAGAAGGTCGTTGCTTTTTGATCTTCAATTGTTTATCTTGTTTTCAATAATTAACTTCTAAATTTAAAGAGAACAAAAATTATTTGTACTTTTTGTTCTGATTCGTTTTTGTTATGTAATTTAGGCGTTGATTAGTTACTAAATATTACAATAATAACTAATCGTGTTTGTACTTAATTAAACTATATTAAAAAAAAAATCCTAAAAAATAATTCAAGATATAATTATAAATTAAATATAATATATTATATTTATAATTATAAATTAAAAATTATATTTAGTTAAATGTATTGGTTAGGTTCTGTTGGTAATACGATACAAAATTTAAATGCAGATCTAAACTATAAATGATATTTAGTTAAAATTGGTAATACCGGGCGTCATATTAATTGATTTTATGTAACCAAAAATCTTTAAAAAAATATTATATATGGTTTATAAAAACCCAAAGCGTTTATCATTAAACAAGTGCATGATTAAAACAAAAACTTCAAGTTCCGAACACTACCCCACGATTTCCAATATCCCTTTCACGCGGACATTCCCCTACCTAACCGAAACGACAGCTAATTCAATTAATTTTTTTGATTAATTCGATGTATCTTTTTCCCTTGCACTATGCATCTGAATCGCTTGCTGGACATACATAATTACAAAACTTGCGGATAAACAATAGAGCGAAATGCTGAACCCTAAATCGCTGTGGCATCCATCCGCGGAGACAGTAACACAAAGCCCTGCTACATTCCCTCCCACCCACAACAGCCCATCCAAAGCGCCCCATGAATAAACATAACCTCACAACTACTTGCGTATGTATATGTGTGCGCGGCGAGTTCTGATTTATATTGTATTAGATATTTTCTATGAGTGCTCGAAAATGTTTGCTGATTTTAAATGTAATATTTTCATTGTTCGTTGAAATATTTTGCCTTAATGAGATGTGTGATGTTGGTTTTAAATAATGATTGATGAATATACTGTAATAGTTTACTGCAGTCTTTTTGTAACTTACAATGTCCATGAGTTATTCGAGTTTTAGTGGTTTAAAATTACTATTATATGGAGATTTGTGATTATATTTCAATATTCAAGAAATGAAGATAAATCTATTTTTGTTTAATTAGCTTCGCTCTAATTTGTGATGAAACATTGACGAGATTGGAAGAAGAAAAGACTGCAGTATATTAAAGAAACAAATTCTACCCCCCCTAATAAATTAATCATTCTGATAAAGTGACCAATAGTGATCATAGTAGATAACGTAGATTTGTAATAATATAATTTCAAAAAAGATACTTTCTTAAAATTCAGATTTTTTGCCATCTATGTTAAATGCATTTAGAATAGGAAAAAAGTACACTGTAAAAATAATCACAAACTATTTCTTCTAAAAAAAGTATAAGATTAGTTTAAAAGTTTGTCGACCGTGTTATTTCAAAACCATGCAAAACAGAATTGGGTATATTAAATAGCAAATAAAATAGTTTTATGTTATTTGAATCAAATAATGCTTGATTAAGTTTTAATTTTTCACCCTTATTTCTTTTGCAGCTGGTACAGATGAAAACTTAATGTTTTATTGGATGAATTAATTATAATTTTTATATTATATTTAAAAATTTCAAATCGCTGTTTGGGTACTTCAGAAGGGTTCAAGTTGGTGGCAGAGTGACCACTGACCAAAGCGAATTAGGTCAACGAAATATTTTCAGTGATGAGTTTTGTACATTGAATAGTGAAGTAGTTGAATAAGAATAATATTAGTTGAACTAGGTACTTATTTTATCTTCCATGTTCTGAAAGATATGGAAGTATTGTAATACCGTCGAAAAATCGTGTCCGAGATAAGGGCAGATTCTAATTGTACTACCTTCAAAACTTAAAGAAAAGTTAATTTTCGCATGACGGCTGTGCGTGTGCCTGTGTGTGTCTGGATGTAGAATTTTCTTTAGTTCATGATAACTACTGAAAAAATGCACCGATTTGAATTAGTTTTAGGAAAAATGTTTGTCTCAATAAGTACTCCTGACCTATTGATTTTGGAACTAACCGAGTTAGGGGTTTTGGAAATATTCGAAATTTTGTAACTTTTATCGTTTAAAAAGTGAACGTTGAGAGAGTTATTATCGTACTCATTTTCATAAGACTTGGTACATATTTGCAGTTTAATTGAACCTAAGGGACATTGTTTTTGTACGTTCCGAAAAAGCTATTGAAGGGGTGAAAACCACCTTCAAAATTTAAATTTTAAATACTAATTAATACGTACACTAATATTCATGTTGCCTTAGAAACTAAATTCAAATTGTCCTATTAGTTATTCTACGAATAAAATAAAGTTAATGTTTTTGAGGACAATTAGTTTAGATTATTTGTTTTAGGACATTAGAAAACTAATATTTATAATACAAATGTGAGTTTTATTTCTAACAAATCCCACTTTAAAAAGATATTAAAGAACATGGAAGTCATGTATGGTTCTCCATACCGATATTTTTTACTTTAATGCCTCGCATTATAAAGAATTTTATCAAAACTCTAGACCTTTTGGTACGCTGTCTTGAGGGTATACTTAATTATATGTAAAAACTAAGGTTGCATGCTGATATGAGACTTTTCTCGATCTGGTATCGGTCTCAGTTTCGAAATAAAATTGAGACTGAGAGTGACATAAATTCTGACGAGACGACATTAACTTTATTTATAAGTCTTGTAGAGATTCCTTATAGGTATTAAATTTTTGTTTGTTGGAAAAATATTTTTATAAAAAAATTCACACGAGACTGAGATTTTTCTCGGTATCTATCACGTGTACTCGACGATATCAGCTTATTTTTTTTAAAACGAAACCGTAACGAGATAGAAACGAGACGAGTACAACCTTAGTAGTAACTAAATTGCCAAAATCCAGAACAGTTGTAAAGCACTGGAAATTCCTCGTAAATGTTTTGGTGGCTAGTAAATTGTACAATATATAACATTTAAATAAAATTCTCAAGCTAAAAATTGTATTAATAGTATATTTTTTATAATTAATTAAATGATGATTTAATTTTTGAAGTAACATAAAAAGTGTATAGATAAATTACACTTATAGTAAGAATAAAATCCTCAACTCTAAATATGAATATAACATATTTCAATTTAAAGTGTAAGTTTAAAAGTATACCTATCTACTTTTACTAATTTGAGTATAATAGTTTGGAATACAGCTCTGTGCAGTCCAGTACTTATGTCCGAACTATGGGGGTGAGTTTGAAAGATCAATAAACGACTGTTGTAACCTGGCGGGGATGCAACATCCCTCACGTCATCTCAACTACCCCTGCATACATGTATAGTCTGTCTTGCAACCACTACATTTATTTGCAGTGAACGTCAGTGTGAAGGAGCACATGACTGGCTGATGAATCATAGTTAATTATAATTTCAATAATTAATTATTAGTTTCGTAATGTTAAACAGTTCTTGTAAGAGATAACTGATGGATAATTTAAATAAGTAATTCTTATAATCTGCATGTTTTTTGGAAAAATCTATTTTTAATTTTACTTCCATGTTCTGAAAGAAATGGAAGTATTGTAATACCATCGTTTTCTTAAAATTTATATGTAAATTATGTAGGTATAATCTTTTTGACTCAATTATCATTTAAAGTAAATATTTTTACCCATATTTCCTTCCCTTAGGTTTCTTAACATTTGCAATGAATGTACTATAACATTTTTTATAAAAAAATTACGTAAAACTGTAAATTCAGGCACAACTTTTCTTTTAAGAAAATATTATACTTTAGAAAAAAATTGAAAAATTAATTATTAAATTATATGCACAGAAAAAAAATGCATTGGGTCAAGACAATCTTTGTTACATATTTTATAATGAAAAAAATATTAGGTATCTTAATTAATATGATAATACAATTTCAATCCACTATATTATTGTTACTCTTTAAAACAATATTGTTGAATAAAACAATAAATTATCTGTTTTAAACAATATTTTGAAAAAAATATTTTATAAACTTTTTTATGCGTGTGGTAAATAGAGAAATGCCCTCTTGATTTCTTTGTTGTGTCTGCCACTGTGTGAAAATTTATATTACCTCTTATAGAGTATACATTCTTTTGTACCTACACACTTCTCAAAATGATGTTTTTACTAAGAGTTTTATTATCTTTTAAGTGGACCTATATGTTTGTGAATTGAGAGCATCAAAAGAATAGGGTGTTGTTGAAATATGTACCTATACAATTTTATAGATGTATTTAAAAAGGAGAGCTTTTTCTACTTTTAGTTTTATTATTAAATCAAGATTTATTTTCATTTTATTTCATTCGACAATTTTAAAATTATTACATACATATTGGTTAAAAGTTTTTTTACTTAATGTGTTTCTTTTTGTAATTCTAATGAGCTCATGTTATTAACAAAATGAGTACCTCTTTGTTAAATCAATTTAATTACCAAAGTCCACAAATATAGTTTTTTTTTAAATTATAGTCTTTTATGTTGTTTATATTTTTTCTCCAGTAACGGCCACTTGCTAATAATTACAAAATGATAAGTATTATGGCACAAAATTTATAAAAAAAAATAGTAAAATTGTAGATAAAGTAAAGCAGATGCTATGGTTATATAATAATTAACAAATAAAATACACTAATAATTAGTTTAAATGTCCACTATTTTGATATTAATTGACCGTTTTTCATTAAATAAAGCTGTTTTACTGTGTCTATGAATCCAACACTGGGGTATTATCCACGACTGGTGCCACTACGTTAACTTATTGTTAGCATAATAATTTGTTTACTTGGTAAAACATTTTTTTTATGTCTGCAGTATTCATTATAATCAGAGTGGTCATCAAAAGAGATATAAAATAAATATAGATATATCAGTTTGACATTTAAAGAAAGATTATATGACATATATTATGTATATGTACATATTCATGTATGTCAATTGTTTATTTGGCTTCCTTTGAATTTTTTCGTATTTGATGAAATTCTAAAAATGTATTTACATATAAATATACTTCGGACAGATACGAAAAGCAATTTCTTGAATAAAATTCAAATATCATATAATACCGATGAACATTGTTACAAAGGCCAATCGTTCAACAGAGCCGGACTTTGACTTTTTATTGGACATTATTTAAATATATATATATGTATATATATTATTGTATATATGGTGTTTTCTTTAAAACGTAAGTGTACTGTCTAAAAAATAAAATAAATGACTCAAGAATTTATTTCTAAGTGTAATACTCATGCCTTAATCTTATTTATATTATTTTTAGACATGAAATACATTGATGAAAATTCTTCATTAAAATAATCAAAATTATACAAACAAAATTAGAGTTTTGATTTATAATTAAACTTGTCTTCATGATAATTTCAAAGAAAATAATGTATTTATATACAAAATTTATTTATAAAATTTTAATTTTGTACAACATAATGGTCGATGTATGATAATATAACTAAATAAGTACTACATACATATATATAAAAAAACCTGTGTAATAATTACAAGCGTAATTTTAAATTTAAATTAAAAGTATAATTTTAAAGGTAGTTTATCTTTAAATTAAATCATAATTCAACAAAAGTATGCTATGATTTAATTACATTTAACGTTTATTTGGTTTACACCAAAAGGGTTGCATATTTGATTTTCGTCTCAAGTTTTAATACTTGTTATGAGCTCAGAAATTATGTACAAAGATCCTAATCAAGTGTAGAATATCTCTGGTATCCACATGGCTGTTTTGTTTGCTTCAAAATGCAATAAAGTGAAGAATTATAATGCTTTACAAATAACTAAGTTGAAGAATTTACATATCTTAATAACAATTTAGAACTTGACCTTACACGGAGAAAAATGGAGTCGATTTTTTAATAAAAATTACAGTTGCCGATTAAAAATTTCAATTTTGAATCAAAAAATATTATCAGTTTTAACATGTAGGTACTGCTAATTCAGTAACTTTTACAATCTCCATTGTAATTTTTATAATATGCTAATCTTACTAGATTCATAAATATCATTTACATGATTTATTCAACTAATAATTCTCAATTTGAATTATTTATTAAGTGCTATAAAAATTATTTCATTTGAATTGTTAGTACATTTTTCTATTCGATACTTAAATTTTTATTAAAATACAATACAATAAATACACGATTATGTAGAATTAATTATATTAATAGTATATTTTTTATTAGTATAACAAATTAAACTATACCCAATAATATAGATTTCGATCCTACACTGTAATTTTAGTAACACGTGGCCCAGCAACTAATATGTTATTGTATAGAAATAAACACAAGTTAACTCTCGTCAGTACTGTGTTTTCAGTTTGATTTTATAAGTAGAAGATCTTAGAAAAACCAAACAAATGGTAAGTTACAATACATTTAAAATTAATATTTAAAGTATACATATACATAATAATATGTATTTAGTTACAGATCCCCCACCACCGGTACAACTATATATATAGTGTATTTGTGAGAGAGAGAAATGTGTTTATACTGTCCATTGCTGAATAAAGATGGGTAGACTTGTCTCAACAATTTTTTTATATACAATACAACGTTTAATTTTTACGATGCAGCATAGTAAAATTTCACCAGATCCTTTACAATCTATATTTTAATTAATATGCAAAATTATCCCCCATTTTAAGAATACTGAATCAAATAGTAAAATTTCTTTAAAAATTTAGTGATTGTTATGAAATATTTTTCTGTGTATATTAGATTATAAATATAATATAAGTTCAATAAGTATATCATAACATATTACTACTAAAATTATAATATTATTGATATTAGTAGTACGTGTAAATATATATGTATACCTATATCAGTTTACTGGGTATATGAATTTACGCCATCTTGTTTACAGATTAACTGTGATGTAATGCAAGTTTATTAAATATTGGTTATGCTGTGTAATTAATTAATTAATTCAACTTGATTCGGTGCAATAAGTGAATTAGTAGACTTGGAATAATCATATTGATTAAATTATACTTGATTTACATATGGTTTAACTATAATAGTAGTACAAATAATTTTATTTCTATGGATTATATTATTGGGTGTTATTTTTAGATAAATAATAAGTATGTAACTTAACTAAATATTGACATATACGACATAAATAACAGGATATTTTTTAATTATAGATATATTTATTGTAAAGATATATATGAGGAGGTGAGTTTCAAAACTCGTTCGTTCCATTTAAAAATAATCGAGAAGCAGTAGATTTTGAAAAATTTTTTGGTATTCTTTCATATGGTAGTCAGTTTTGAGCAAAGCTCGCTCAATCATATTATCACTGAGCGACTTTTCCTTAAACTGACATTACAATGTCAAAAATGATTTCAAAATCCACTGCATCTCAATTTTTTAAAAAATTTGGAACTTACCTCCTCATATGATCCATTTCACTGAATTAAATTATATAATTTATATATTATTGTAATAAGTTCATTTACGATTTTGACTCATTTAAATATATTTTTCGAAATACATAGGACCTAAAAAAGAATACAGTATAAGTACAAGTATATGTACATACATTAGGGTGTCCGTTCATATTGAAATATTAACGAGAAACCCCTTTAATCTGTTCTTTGTGACCAAAAAATAAGGTAGCCGCTAATTCAGTGTTGGCAATTAATATTTAGACTATAAATAACACTTTTTTCCCAACCTTACCTATTTTTTCGTGTATTATGACTTTTTCTAAACTGGCAAATTTTTAAAGAAATTTATTAATTTATTAATTGCGTCTCCCCAAAAATTAGAAATTTGTTAAACTAAAAAAAAGAGTATATTAATATAATTAGGTTTTTAATCAACTTTATTTTTATTATTTCTGAACATTCGTGCGTTAGATGACATACTTCTTAGCTTACTATTATACCTATGTCAATAAGTATTTACAAGAGTACTCGTTATTTTTTTTTTTTAGTTTAACAAATTTCGATTTTCTGCGGAGACGGAATTTATAAATTAATAAAAAAAACTAAGGATCTTCTTTAAAAAAATTTCAGCTACCAGAAAAGTTATAATTTACAGGAAAAAATTGGAAAGATTGGGAGAAAAGTGGTATTTTTAGAAAAATGTGAAAATTGCTATTTAAATTTAAAATTCAATAAATTTAGCCTTAATAATTGTAAACACTGAATTTGTGGCTACCTTATTTTTTGGTCACAAATAACAGATTGAGGGTGTTTTCTCTAGTATACATGTACGAAGAAAATCTTTATAGAAGTTACTGACACAATAAGGTAATCAAGAATTTTCTCTCTCTCAAATAGATTTTGAACTACCTTTGAATATACAGATTAATTTAATTATAATCATGGAGACCTAAAATAATCACAGCAATAGATTTTCGCAACATTCAATAACAACTACATAACTGATTCACATACACTGTATCTATTACGGTTTAATTTTCATTTAAAATACGGCCAAGCGAGCTTACGAGATTATAAAGTAGGTATTGAAACAATAATTGAATGATTACAATGAGTACAGACCTGTGGATGGTTGGTCAGTATAGTACATGTTAGACGTTGGAGCCAGCACTGCGTACATAATGCAATTCCATGTGCCTTGGGGATATTTCAAGCTTGTGATTGGAACAGGGAGATAGCTAGCAAGATGGAAATAGGGTGATGGAAATGATCTGACCACGGTATTTGTTATGCATTGCTGGATATGTGTATGTATGTACATCTCCAACTCAAGAGACAGCGCTCTGGAAATATGCGAGAAAAAGAGCGTGATATGTAAAGTGCATGTAACTCGCATATTGTATCTCTTTCTTGTAACACGCTGGTTGGCTGGACGTATCATTATGCGTGTCCAGTATCCATGTATAATATTTCAATATCTATCTTATATATTTATTTTCTCAAACTATTTCCCTATATACTTGGGGATCTGATTGCTACCGAGTATTATTCTGATATATGGTTTGAATTTTATATGGGGTAGATGAGGTCCGCGAAGAAATGTATGGGTTGTGTGTAGTATGTGATCATGTAACAATGTACAAAATATAGGCTCAAGTTTATTTATGTGTATCTAGTTTACACACTCTTTTATATGCATATATTTATTTAATATACTGACGTAAACTATATACAGTATATCATCGAAATATATCTCAATTTATGAAAGGAATATTATGTATGAATAGTTCATACTGCATATAAATATAAAATTATTAATTAGGAGTTTGGGTAGTTACGTCAAACCAGTAGTAATAAGTTGAGATTTCTTTCTATTGTTTAAATATTCAAAATGAATGAAATACTGAAATTTTAGACTTTTTGACTAATAAGAAAATAAAATTTAAAGTTCAGTTGTAATACATGGTACTAAATGGTAGTTTATGAAAATAGATTGTTAAGAGATTGAAAAATTATAAAAATCAATTTAGAAAACAATAAGATTGATTTGAAAATTAAGGATATTGTAAAGTATACATACATTTATGTAATTATTTAAATGAAAATTAGATGTTTTGACCATACCATTATTAAAAAAAACAATATAAGAAATTCGAAAAATATATGAAATGATGTATAAATATTTATAATTAATGCGTGATATGGCAGCAGCGCTGGCATTAAAAAATGACAAGTAATGACAAATATATGAGTGCAAGTGAGAAAGACAGGTCGTAGATTTGGCAACAGCGAACACTGTGTCCTACTCCACCGCCTGCCCATCAAAAGTAACTTCCCAATCTTTATTTTAAGTACAATGGTAAAATATTTTTCTTCTTCGCCATATAGAAGATACGAGAAACTTTGTGATCGTTTTAAAATGAAAAAAAAAGGTTCTCCGATTTCAAAATTTTAACTTGACCTTTCTTTTCCAGGACAAGACAAACACTGTTCGTTCCGTGTCTGTTTGTCTGTATGTGTGTCTGTGTGTGTGTCTGTTCCTTGAATTTTTGTCACACGTATAACTCATGAACCAATGAACCGATATTAATGAAACTTGGTTGGTTGGTTCTGGCTTGAGGACGGTCTTATCAAAAAATTATTAAAATTGTGTGTTAAGGAGAGGAGTGATACCCCAAAATATTAATTTTTTGAAGATATCTAAAGAAATACACAATTTACGTGACAATTTTATAGATTTTTTTTGTAGAGCACTAAACTTCCTATAATATAGGTCACCACAACGTTTGTTGTAAAATAATCCCTTATAGAGATTTATTTCAATTTGTTTTAAAAAATCGTCGATTTAGATTGAAATTGTCAAAAAATTAAAAACATACTAAAAAATAATCATGTGCGTCTTAAGAAATTTCGAACTAACATTTTTTAGTAAAAATGTATAAAAATTAAATGGTGAACAAATGCCAGGCAATTTATCTGAACAGTTTTTATAACTAACTTTGGTGAATATAGCACGAGGAAGCACTTTACATTTACTTGCCAAATGTTTTTTTAATACACTATCCCATTAAAAAAATCAAAAACAAGTGCATAGAAAAACATTAAGTGCATAAATCAAAAAGAACTTAATTAAATGCAGATTTCTTGATAAAGTCAAAACACATAAACAATGTGTTATAATATATTAAACAGTTTTATTGAAATAAGAAAAGAGGTGCAAATATCATAATTTAAAAGAGTTTAATCTGCATCATATCTGCGGTCGCCAGGACTGTAAACACTGTTAGGGGAGGGGAATTGGGGGCGTGACAGGGGAAGGAAACCTGTAGCAAGAGAAAACAAACCACTCGACGTTTCATTGTCGTTGATGATGTAAATTCTGTTTTTAGTTATGAATATGTTTATTAGTTTTTTTCTCAAACATTGTGAAAACAAAATGCAGTATCATTAATGTGATTTTATTCTTTTTGTTTATTTAAAAAAGTAGCAATTAACATTACAGTTGAGCTATGTGATTTTTTTAATCAAAAAAAGTGTGAATAAAAGAGTAAATAGTTGGTGAATTATAACGTACAGCATTCAGGTTTAAAGTTCAATATCTTTCTTATCGTAGGGTCATGTTAAAATAATTTTGATTTTCAATTATAACTTATTCGTGTTGATTTCATTTATTGCTGTTTCGATTTATAATATATTATACATATATACCTATTTTTTTATTATAAATATTTATATTAATAATACACAAATACAAATAAACATATACTAATTAATAAATATATCTTCATGTAAATAAACAAAATATAAATTGCTTAGAAGGTTTAAGCTTCTACCATTAAAAAAAGTTCATGTAAATATATCTCCAAAAATGCACCCTTATCATCAGATAGCAATTTTTAATTTCTTTTTTTAGTCAAATTAGTCAAGTACGTATTGCAGTTATACAACTGGCTATAGGTCTATGAGGATTTATGTATATTAAGAGGAATATGTACATGAATTTTTCTCTTATTTTTTATCCTAGAATATGAATATAAATTTATTTTATATAATTTGAAGCATCCGTATTAAGTCAAATTCTGCAATTCTATCTTTTTTTCGTATTTTTCGTAAACGGTTGATCTTATGACAAATTAACAAGGTATATTTCTGTGTATTTTTTGCCATATAACCATATAAATTTGCCAAACATATGAAAACATTTAAGAAATAAAAAATACTAGCTAAAAATCAAAGGACCCACTGGTTCCATATCCCTGGTCTTAATAATCATTTATTGATACTGGAAATCGATAATACAAATTAATATTAAATTGGGTATCAAATTTCATTACTGTATCACAATGGGTTCTTCAGATATTAAATAAAACTAATATTAGGTAAAATCTTTGGGAGTCTGTAGCTCAGAATCAATGTTCATATGAACTTTTTTTCTTGAAATATTTTTCCCGATCAACCGTTCAAGTTTGTTCCACCTGATATGACTCATCCTGTATACATAATAAGTGATTATTAAAATAATAACCTAATAATAATTATAAACTATAAATCGTTTCGTATTTACATAGGCGCATACATATCAGAATCTCGTTTATCTTTTATACCCCAAACACTTTATATCTACAACAACAGCGGCAGCTAATAGAAAACACATCTCTTCCATACCGGGCTAGGTATTTACCTATCACACAACATAGTAAATGTGCAATCCGGAGTAGGGCTTGCGTATAATTAAGCGTCCGTCGTCACCCAATTATTCTATTTATTTGCACAAACGTCATCCCTCGCGTACACCAACCTCCATGCGCCATCCCACAGTGTCCCACACTCACACCTACCCACCCACTCTCACACACATACACGCACACTCACGTAAACTACTTCTATTCACATATATAATAGTAGCGCTCGCTGGTGTACAGAAGGGTTAGGTTAGTAGATACCGAAGTAGGCATGGGCGCGTGTAGGATTTTTTTAAAGGAGAAAATCATATTGGTACCTACTACAAAAGCACCACTCTTTTGTACTCTGTACATAACGATATCCTTAATATATATAAAGCTCAACGTCACTCTGTCTGTCTGTCTGTCCGTTAGTGTGCTTATCACTCGAAAACCACTTATCCGATTTACGTGTTTTTTTTTAAATTCATAGGTACATTCTCTGGCCAGGTTATAGGCTATATTTTGTTACGTTAGATAACATAACAACTAAACCGTTCAATATTGAACAAAATAATGTATTAAAGAATTGTGTAAAATCAAAAGATCTACAATAGAGTCAGCGACACTATATGTCTAACTTTTATATTTAAGTCACAATGACTGCTTTTATGTTACAAAGAAAATTTAAAATATTTGGGTTTTGTTTACGTGACCTGCAAAACATTAATCCTTATCGAAATAAATGATTTCATCGTCATAAGTACTTAATGTAGACATAACGTGAAATATACATACAATAACATATTATTCGCGGCAATTCGCGCGAACTTTGATGAAGTGTCGCGGGGAGAGGGAAGATTTGTAATTTTAGTTCTGATTTGTTTTTTTTTAGGTACGTTAGGTTTTGATTAGTTATTATTACGATAATAATTAATCGTGTTTGTACTTAATTCAACTATATTTTTCAAAAATCCTAAACAATAATTCCGTAATCCAAGCGGGCGAAGCCGTGCGGGCCCAGCTAGTTTAATTATATAAACTGGTCGGAAAATAAAGCATTTCATTGTGATGGTTAAAGAATCAAAATCATATTAAGAGTGCAAACCACATTAAGAGGCTGATTTTATTATTATTATTATTTAAACTTTATTCATGTTTTGAACTTCATGTCAGATTTTTTCAAGTCGTTTTTGACGGAAAAGTCAAAGTTATAAACTGCTGCCCATTGAAGGTCGTAACATGTTAACATGTTTTCTTATTAGGTGAACCAGGTTTCAGCTAAAAATGTTGAAAATTGAATGTTTTACGGGAATTTGAAAAAAAAATGTAATTTTGACCGTTTTTTTTCAGTTCTTTTTCAAATAAAAAATACACTTTAAATTATATCATTCCAAAAGTTGGTTCAATTAATAGATAACTTAATAAAGAATAACCACAACTTTGTTTTATAAGGATCGGTCAATAATTTTTTGAGGTAGAGTGCACGCAAGTCAAAAAAATGTCGTTTCGAGAAAAATATATTCGAAATAATGCCGACGCTTCTACACAAGCCCTCTATAGTGAGCATTTACAAACAAAAACATCCGGAAAAATACCCTCCCTTCTCTTCTAATATCACGAAGTACATTTATTGTATTGAGCCAAGTAAGTAAGTAAGGGACAACCTGAGTGACCGCTCCATTTTACCTGCTGTGCGCTCCAGCAGGTAGAATGGAGCGGTTGCTCCCTCATATACTCATAACATAAGAAGGACTTCGAATTTCATTTTGAAATCTTGAATAGTTATACTTACGATTTATATAATAAAAAAAATCGATTTTTGAACCATCTAATGTGGTTTCTCCCCTTAGTTAAAAATTAATTCGGAAGGGGTATATCAGACCCCCACTACTAAATAACTACGAGCTGATCTGCACTGCAGGTGTCAAATGTTTAGTACCTTCCTGGAATAAGACTAGTTCTTACTCATTACTAAATTTGTTACAAAGTAAGCACTTCTTCAAAAGAGATACGCATGAAATTTGAAAAATATAGAGGGGTAAAAGTAGAAAAAAACAAAACAAGAACCCATTCAGTTTGTATCTAAATCTCGATGCACACGAAGTAAAGATATAAAAACCAAAAGTTTTTGCAACAAATGTTTCAAAAAGATGTGTTGGAAGCATATGAAAAATATTTGCGAAATACGTTTTCATCCATCAGCTACAGACTCTTCTTTTTCGTTATTATTATTATTATAATTATTATATGTTTAAGATTTAGTTTTATTTTTTAAATTACTGTTTTTTATTTGTTCAGATTAAAAAAAGTTATATTTCAAGTTAAATAATAATCAAACTAAAAATTTTAATGGGGGTCTACAAACACCCCACGTGGTTATAACTGTTATAAATGTCCACTTGGTTTCTGTTGGGTTAAATAAAAATATGTTTTTAATTTTGAATGATACAAGCAATAATCATAGAATATGAATATTGATAATGTTATCTTGCACAATACACAGTTTCAATTTTGTAATTTAACATGTTTTACGATCGAATGCCAAAATATTCTTTCAAAACTGTTTAGTTTTATGATTAAATTTTTTTATTAATTTCACTGTAATAAATTGCATTATTATACAATGCAAGGTGAAATTTAACAAAATAAAAGTTTCGATCTTCAAATCTGTATAAATCCACAAAATATATGATTTATAACAGTCAATTTTTTAATTTATGATGATTTTATTAAACATTTTTTTCGAGTTCCCCTGTTTACCGTTATCTGCGAACGCCCATGGAGGAAGGGGTTCCAGTCAGATGAGTAGAATATAGGGAAGAGGTGGGGGTGTACACTCCGTGGTGTAAAACAGTAGGAGGGGTTGTATAGGTACAGCCAGCAGTCGTCGCTGGCTAGATGGGTATGCCCCACCTCATTTGAATTTCTAATTAGCAAACCTCCATGCAATTATTGGATTAATGTAAATTACGAGGACGCGTTGTGCGCACTGGTAAAGGTGCGGGAGGGGGCAGACAACGCCGAGGGGTTGAGGATAATTAAAATCCGTTGATTAATATGTAAATTTAATAAGATTACAGTTCCAGGAACGAATGAACACTCGCCTCCAGTTTGCATTACTCGCGCGCGTATATATTATACAGCCGATGTGTATTCTTGTTGTCGCTTTGTGGTGAGAGATCTCTACACCGGCTCTACAGTTGGACATCGGTGTGCAGACATCACCGCCTGAACTGCCTACACTTAATTCTATCTGATCTAGATGCTCGGGCCACTTAATGCACTTCACCGTTTTTTAAATACCTGTTTCAGTTGTTTTACTTTTTGTATCCAGATATAAGTCCAATACGATAAGGTAAAATAAAAAATAAAAACAAAACTATCTTTGTAATATTATTATTATTAAAGTCTATAATAATAATAATAATGAATAGTAGGTACATACCTACATACCCAATACATTTTGATATTGTATCATTTTAAATGAATAAAAAAATGTATATAAATTTGAATTTTTGTAATTGATTCATCCAGAATTCAAAAAACCTAAAATAGATCATAACATCATCACCAAGTAATAACGTATCTGAAAAAATACGTGATTTTACAGGAGAGCAAAAAGAAAAATTGAAATAGAAAATATTATTCAGTTGCGATTGTTCTATAAAATGAAAGAATGTAAAAAGATATATCGAATAGTATACAACTAAATATTGAAAGTTTTGCAAAGATGATCATTTTATACTATATGATACTTGGCATTTTCCATTATTATTATATACCTATGGTTATTCGTTTGGTAAATTCATGATATTTGTATTCATTCGAGAAATATAATCTAATGATAAATTAGCAAAACAAGTACACTTATATATATACACACTTTTAAATTATTTACCTGGAACTTTTCATGTTAACGTTAATATAATATAAACGCTGATTGAAGAAGTTAATCAAGGATTATGTTAATTCTCCGTTAAAAAACTGTTTTTCTGTTGCACAAAACATTTTTCCCTTAATTGAGGATTAAAACGTCCGATTAGTTAATTGATCAGAAATGGTCAATTAAGATCTCAAATCAATGATTAAAAATGACGACTGTGTATGACAGATTAATATTATAGTGCGATTATTGTGTGGTGTATTTTTCATATAGTTTAATTATTTCATAATTATAATATATATAAAATAATTATTGAATATTCTCATTATTATAACACAACGTTCATTTTTTGGTTTTTAGTTATTCCTTTAGTCTTTTTGTAATCAATAACGTTAATAATTTGATTAATTATAAATAGTTAAGTACTCTTAACTTGGGATGAATATTTTTCTCCTTATATTATTTTTAATCATTGAAAATCTTTATTTTTGATCAAAAGAATAAAACATTTGATAATTATTGTAATGTGGTATAAATAACCGCGAAAGTCTAAAATTGAGTTATACATATATACACAAATTTAATCAATACTCACAGGTAAGCGAATTTCTACTTAAAACTAATCATAGAAGCATTGTTACGTGTTTGTTTTTTTTTGTACAAAAAGTGTTTCTTTTGTACAGCGATAATGAGTTTGAAACTGCTGTAGATATGAAGTTTAACGTTGCAGAAATCACATGGACAACTTCGGCGGTAACGTCCGAGAGTTCTAAATACAACTACTATACATACATACACTAATTCGCTTACGACTTCCACTGATAGATGCATACGCGCGTACCTTTGTTGAATCTCAAATTACCAAGTTTGTACTGAAATTTAATTGTTATATTACGTTAACAATATTATCATTGTATTGTATCCTATATACGTTCTGCGTATATCATTAATCTATACAATGTATATACTTTTAATTTTAATTTCATGTTCTGAAAGAAATGGAAGTATTGTAATACCATAAAAAAGTGTCCGAGATAAAAGCAGAATCTGTACTACCTTCTGTGTATCTTCATATCATTGATCCAATAAATATTAATAAATATAATAATTATTAAATATTAAATCTTCAATATATTTTTATATTTTATTTACTAGTACATTTTTAATTAATGCGTTATTTTAATATTAATATTAATTAGATAAATATTTCTATTAAACACGTTAGTTTCTTGTACAAATGCACTAAGTCCGTGTGCGTGTATGTGTTTGAACATTATGTGTCGAGTAATTTCACACGTCAGTAAATTTGATGTTTGAGGTTTAAATTAATTTCGTAGTGATTATACCAAGAATTAATGTAAAAATCGTATGCATTTAAATAATTATACATACAAATATAAACACTATAGATATGATAGAACGAATGCATTGTTAGTTGTGTCAATAAAAATCGAACGTATTTATAAAATTGGTTACTCCAACAATAAATATAGGGAAGAATGGGGTAATCGCGAATTCAGTGGTTTCAGTGTGTTAGAAGAGGAAACAACCTAATACATATTCTCTCTGTAGGTACCTACTGACAGTTGGACCTACGTCTAGTACCGGACCGTTAACGTTCAGTGTAGATCACGCTTACAGTGTAAAGTAAGCTTAATTCCATTTTTATATCATAATTATCAAATTTTTTATTAAAATAAAGCAATGTAATAACTAATATTTAATTAAGTAATGCTCAAGTAAACCTCGATCAAACAGTATTTGATGTCATCCGTATTGTTTATTATATGATACTAACCTCAAAAAAATGTTTTTTTAAGTTCGTGGGGTAAAGACGAACGAATTAAATGGGGCAATTCAAAACGTTGTTAAGAGACTGATAAAAACTAAAACTAGAAAAAAGTGCGAGGATTATCAGTAATTTTAAAAAGAATAACCAAATGAAGTACTAAATAAAAAAAAAATAAAAAGCGAAGATGTTGATAAAGAAAACAACTATTTTTGTTATTGTAATGAAAAATATCAAGTTCCTCTTGTTGAAGACTAGGTAATGTGCTACAAGTGCAATTTATGGGCATTTGATAAGTGTACAAATGGTCAAAGTACATACAGATGCTTTTATTGTTCGTGATTACCCCATGCTAGTTGAGTAATCACGATCACCTGATTAAAATTTGAACTAATGAATTATTTAATAATAATACACAATACATATATTTATTACTCAAGTTTTAGTTTATTTGATTTTTCCCTTATGTGTTCGTAATTACCCCATTTTCACTTAATATTAAAGAACTATATAGGTATATTAATGTATAAAATAAATGCATTAAAATGCAAATGATAACAAGGTAACTTAAGAACAATGTAAAAATCACATATGTATAACACAAAACTAAATTGATTTGTTTGAATCGAATAACAGCATTTCACATCCCTTATTGTTTAGCTATGCAATTGAGCCAATTAAACTTATAAATGTCGCACTGAAAAGAGAATGCTTTCTTGCACTAGTTTAATGAATGCTAATTTATCCAGAGCCGTGTCTTTCTTTTAGAACGTCACTAACACACATTAATATAAAATAATTATTAATATACATTTGCGAAAGTACAGATGATTTTATTATACATTACTATCTATGTAGACATACCTATTCATTATTATTTGGGACTGTTTTAATTTATATTATTGTTGATTGATTCATTATATGTGTTCAAATATAATAACGGGGGTAATTATTACTGGTTTAGACCTATATTTTGATACCTCACAGGCCTAGGTATCAAAATTTTCCAAAATTTTGATACTTATGTTTGGGGGTTTTAACATTACATGGTTTTTATAAAATTTTTTTGCTTATATATGCAGTTTATGAGCTATTTTGCCATGTTGACATAAATACATACATATAGAGGGCGCGTTATGATAGAAATTTTCTAAATGTTGACAAAAATTTTATGAAAATTGTTACCAAAATACGTGATAACTTGTTTTTGTTCGTCGAATAATTTCCATTGTCATATCATCAAAAAAACGGATTTTTTTAAGACCTAAAAAAAGGTAATCGTCATCAAAAATTAATTCAAAAGCGAGAAAAATACAATAGCTCGGGCCCACCCTTCACCCCGTAGTCCTAGGCTAGAGCCTATAGTCACTACTGTATAACGCATCGTTACTTACATACAGATGGATAGACAAACAAATCACAAAGTGAGATGCAGGCTTCTCTAAAAAAAACGAGCTTTTGACAGTAATATTGGGATTAAATTTATAATCATAAGAACATCACTCGATAATTAAACTTTTAAATATATAAATTTGACCACGCACCTTTATATAAGCCTTTGATATTTATTAATATTTTTCCAATCAGTTAATTAACATTCATGTAGATTGGTACACACGAACAAACATGATACAGATGCCCACCCATACTGAGAGATTATTTGCATACTGGTCTTATTGCACCCCTGTACAATGTGGCACATTCTTTTGTAGTTGTACTGTTATGCATGTATTCACTAATTCGATATCGGAGCTGACCAGAAATACTGATAATTATTCTAATGAAGGAAGACTCGCTCTTTAATTTCAATCCTGAACCCTATTTAATTAATACCGCTTATATTATGTATCTACGGTATGTAAATTATTACTTATGTATTCTTACTCGACGAGTTTAAACGTGGTAAAGTTTACCAATTAATGTTGCTCCGTGATTTAATCAATTTAATGAAATATGCAAATTAAATATTTGTATTATTTATTTGTAATGCAGATGCTGAAAGTTTAGTTAGTTTATATTGCATATTTTATGGAAAGCGTGTTTAAAAAAATATACATAATTCTAAACGTACTGAAAAATATTGTAATCAGTGCACTAATTAAATAATTTTTACATCTCATTTATATTGCAAAGTGATTATTTGAAATGTGTGAATAAAAAATACAAGTTCGTTAATGAATCTGCAGATATTGCAACTGATTAATTGATAATTAAGAGTTAGAAAAACTAATAGAATGAATGAGTTGTTCAGAAGTAAAAGCGACTAATTACATAAAACGAAATAAGAAAATTGTTATAGTTTATTAATCAAATAAATCTAAAATATAAAAAGTGATTAAATATTTAAATATCACGACAGCTTAAATAAAACATTGCATCATTTTATAATAAAAACGTCTGGCGACAAAGTACCTACTCTAGAGCTATGAATCATGAAAGCTCTGGAATAGTTTAAAATGGGATAATTTACTAGATCGATGTAATGTTATAATTCTTTTCGAGTTTGGAATTTCTAAAAATGTTTCATATTTTAGATTTTCGAATTTTTCAAATTTAAGCCAAACGGAAAAATTTAGGTTGGTACCACTTTGGTATTAGAGTCAAATGAGCGATTGTGAGCATCATTTATTAACTTGTTTTTAAATAATCAAACGTATTACAAACAAAAAAACATCTGTCATGTAAATGCATAGTGCTTCCTCGTGCTAAATTCACCAAAGATAATTAATTATTGAACAATTTAAATAAAAACCGATGCTCAGATAAATTGCTTAAAATTGGTTAACCATTTAATTTTTATACAATTTTACTAAAAATATTAGTTCGAAATTTTTCTTAAGACGCACCTGATAATTTTTTCGTATATTTTTAATTTTTTGACAATTTCAATCTAAATTGAATATTAATATAATGATTAATAACTAAATTATACTAATAATTAGTTTAAATGTCCACCATTTTGACACCTATTGGCCGATTGTCATCAAAACATGCTGTAAGACAGTTAAGTGTATATAGATTAATATTCAGAAATGGTAGTAATCAAATAACAAATATTTCTAATTCAGTACATTTTAGATATGACCCCATTACTGGGGTCATATCTACGACTGGTGCCAGTACCTTATCGCCAAATAGGAGACGTTGTTTTTATCTACTTTGTATATATACATTTATTTCCAATCAATTTAATATTGATATGTACATAATCAAATAGTTTCAGTTCCCTTACAGTTAGTCAGGTCAACTTATCCAATATCCACATACATACACTCTTTACTACAAACATTCTACATTAGACTACATTATTACTAACATTCCTTGTGAACCGATAAAACAAAAATCTCGTAGGTACCTAGCACATACATATATCAAAGCAATGTCTCACATAGGTAAAGAGAATAGAGAGAGAAGTGAAATGTGACAAATTGCAAGCTTGTTAATACTTACGTAAATAGTTCCAATAGACGTACCTCTTTGACCGATGGTTCAGAGAGCGGTCTGTGATGTTCACCGACCAATGGTCACTCGATTTAAGCTATTCAAATTATTTAAATATAAATCTATTCATTTGAATCAAACGCTTGAAATCTATGTTTGACGATTCACAGTGTGTGCACGTATTCGGAACTATCTGCAATATACAATATGCATCTCGTGGTATGTATGTATTTTATATTCGATATAAAATATATTGGAATTCATATCTTGTTCATAGGTGACTACAGGTAACCCCCGTATAATACGGTCATTAGGTTCCTAAAAATGCTGTATTATGTGAATTCCTGTGTTACGAAAAAGAGAACTAGTAAAAAATATTAGATAGCAATTTAACAAAATCATACTACGAGTATGATTATTGCAAATATACTTTAAAAACATAGACGAACTCATATTATTAATAAAACAACTAACTTTTTATTAAATCAATTTAATTACTATATTCCGCAAATATATTGTAGTTTGTTTTTTAAATTATAGCTTTTTTTCCAGTAATGAACAACGTAAAACCAGTAATAAACACCTGCTAAAGATTACAAAATGATAAGTACTTCGACACGAGTTTTATTTCTGACCAATTCCATTAAAATTTCTCATATACATATTAAAAAAATATTCACTATATGGAAACAATAAATAATCAGTATTCATGTATTTATAATCATACCGTGTTGGGAAGTTGATTGTGTGGACCTAAAGGGTATCACTCTAACCCAAAGCATGTTTTCAGTAATGGCATAGTAATCAAATATCAATAAATATTTCTATTTTAGTACATTTAATTTTAAAACGTACAACACTGGGGTATTGTTAAAGACTGGTGCCAGTACCTTAAGATTGTTGTTTGTAAAAGATTATTTTTAGTTGTTAAAAATTAAATTTCTAATTATATTTTTGTTGAAAAATTGTAATTTTTGGGTAAAATAATCTTAATTATTTAATTTTCGAACTGTGTATGAAGGAAACCGTGTTATGGAAATACCATATTACACATATGATATTATTTAGAAGAAATATTTTTTTTTTTTCCAAAATATATATTATTATAAATTGTCCTACTTATCATATTTATTAAAAAAGAAACAGTACTTTAAATTCAGAGATTTTTAGGTTCTATTCTGCACTTTTTTTAAACTATTGGTTAAATTTTCATTTTTTTACACAAAATTATGATAAAAGAAAACTAATATATTGTACCTAATCGGTAGTATAGATAATTCTACAATCTAATCTCCGTACACCACAATTCAAATCCAAATCTAAACAAAAACAATAAATAAATACCTAAACAAATTAAATAAATTTCATAGACGTGTATAACATTCGCACATACATCTATAATAACTAAATTAACATATATTTTTCGGGAATCCGAGCAACGCGAAACTCTACATTAATTCAAGCGTTCGTGACAAATTCGTGAGCATTGAAACGTCTGTTCGGACATCATTAGCACAGTCCGCTGGTCGCGTTCAAAGTTTGAGGTGGTGTTCAAATCTCCCGCCCGAGACTCACAACTTATACCCGGCAAACATGCAAATCGAGCCCACCAAGACACGGGATCCGAACGTGGCTGGATCATTGTTGTTACCCTTGTTTGTTTCAATACAATTATATACCGAAGCACAGACATACATATTATATAATGCAAGCTATTTCCATATTTTATTTTCAATATATTAACACATCTTTATAGTTAATGATTGTTTTTCTTTTTATTATTTATGTATATGTACAGCTGTCATTATTTGTACTGGGATACGAGAAATTTAGACGAGAATATCACAAAATCTATGAAAGTTTTTCAATAGAGGACCCTTATCTATACTAATATTACAAATGCGAAAGCGCGTCTGTCTGTCTGCTACCTTTTTGGCAGGAAGATAGCTTGCATCCTGAAAAAGGATAAAGGCTACTTTGTATCCCGAAAATTTATTAAATAAACAATGAGTGTGTGACATTTGTATGCGCGATAAGTTATACTATTTTGGCGTAGATCTCTAGCGTGTAGACGCGAAACTAAAAACTTGTTTTATCGATTATATCGCGAAGGTAACATCTAGTTTAAAATTGAATATTTTTTACGACATCTTATTGTACCCTGTGATTTAAAAAAATAAAATGTTTTTTACTCATTTATGTATATGAACATAATACATTTTCAAATATATTATTCCATACTTTAGTATTTGTATAAACAATCGCCGAATGGATATATTCCCAGCACCATTTTGAGGCATCTGCGGCACCCCGCTTGAGAATAACTTAATTATATATGTACATACATGTACAATGTACATACCTGTATATCTAACTATATAATATGTAGTACATGTAACATTCGTATACTTTTTTATCAATTTTTATCATGTTTAAATTTGCAAATATTAATTTATGAATGAATTAAATAATAATATACATATGTATAAGATATCATATTAATGTAAGAGCATCTGTGAGTACGTAATATGTGTTTTTATTTAAATGAAATGCATATATCTTAATTACGAGTCATTTGGAATTTGGGTTTAATATTCATAGTTTACATACATCAACGACATTCATTTCCATAATTATATGAATGAAACATAGGATAGATTCTAGATGATATATTAAGTCATTATAAATGTAATTAGTTGTGAAATTAAAATATCGAAATAAACGTACATGACTTAATTTTTTTTGCGAAGCATTAAGTGGGTTAATACTTGAAAAAAATTATTAGGAATGTTGGTATTGATTTACATATAAAAACTTGATTTAAATTAATTTATTGAAACATCGAACTTTCCTATATAAAAATATATTTTTTATGTAATTGGTGTTAAAGTTCAAAACACATGACTTTTCCATTTTTGCAATCAAGTAAAATATTATAGGTAGAGTAAAGTCGGTTAATATGGACACCTTTTTTCTGCTCTATTATAAATTTTATAAACACAAAATTAATATGTATTTAAGTTTACACCTCTGACTAACTACGTCAGTTGACATACAAGTGTTTGGAGTACTGATATGTAATTGAGAGCAATTTAATGAAATTTTCCATTTTTGATTATTTATGTTAAGGTAAGTTAGCTTATATTTTTATTTAATTAAATTGTTTATATTGCTGTTTAAAAATGCAGGTATAGCGTCTGACCGCATGGATAGTGCCTTTAATCCACGTAATAACTGTTGCCTTGGTACTTACAATTTTTTTTTAAATATGATATGTGATTGCGAGTATTACGGAGAACGATTATGAAATGTAATAATTAACCAGAATCCTGATGAGGCAAATAGTGCGAAAAATATATTAAACACCGAGTACTTCATAACTATCCACTTCCACAAAAATTATTTTTTATGTAGTACAAAATCTTCATGATGATGCCCATTAAATGGGGTGCCTATTACGGAGGTTCTGTCCGTATATTCCATGCCACACCACTTCTATTTTTTATAGTGGCAACGAGTAAGTTTGAAATAAAAACAACTAAATACATTTAAAAAACAAATGTTTAACCACCTAATGTAAATAATTGTGCGTTATGGTAACAAGCGTTTTTGAAGAAACTGATTCTCTGTTTTAGATTTTTTTAATTTTTTTAATTTAAGAATTCTATTTTTGCCTGGTCGATTTCGTTAAAAGATTTAATTCTCTGTCCAATGAAATGATAAGGGTTAATTTAAAATAATAAGCCAGAGTTTTATTACCTAAAGCAAGAACACTGTTCCATCTATATCGACTTCACTCTCTGATACCATTCACATTGTATTTTGCCAGATAATTTTATTATGTAAACTAAAATCAACTGCAAACAACATAGTGTAAATATTCTGTAGCATCATACGATTCAACAGTATGACAAAATATATCCAATTCAATAATTACATATCAGTCTAATACAAGAACTAATTGCACTAATTATTCATTTAGCAGCAAGACATAACATTGCACAGCAGCATACAATATAAGTAGCAGTATAACTAAAATCAATGACAGTGTAGATAATGAATGTTAGTACATAAAGCATCTAGAGCGTGTGTGTAGGGCGAATTGGGTGTAGTGCGGGATGTGGGGGATGTACGATGGGGTGGCCTGCAGCTAGGGGCTGCATTCGGACATCAGTCTGTGTAAAACATTTGTCTTCGTTTATTGTGAACAAAGTCGACGTAAACATAGAACTGAACCGGTGAACTTGAGCAGAATACCAAATCAACCTTTGAAAAACTGTTGCCCTCTCTGTTACTCTTCTCCCGAAAATACACCCGAGAAACAAATGGCTATTGATTATAAAATGTGTGAAGATGCAGTGGTGCAGTACTGAATATAAAACAGCAGCCTCACGTGAGAGATGTGTTAGTTCATTTGATCTGGGTTAACAAAGATTAGAGTTATCCAGTTTCTTATTACCCACTCCACAGAGTGCAGATTTAAAAAAGTAATTACTTTTGGAATGGTTAAGGATATTAGATAGTATTTAATTAAATATATGTATGTATCTACGGTTCTATTACTATAGAAGTGTAGGATACAATATTATTGAAACAACAAATGTGACTTGATTGTTTCATTGATTTAAGGGGTTTCATCTAATCGCTACATCGTAAAGTGATACTTTTTTAAAGATTTTTTAGAATAATAAAAAAAGCAATCGAATGAAATTTGGTGGGTTTATTGTACATGTACATGTCTCAAAACATAAAAAAATTTGGTGACTTTAACAGAACTTCCATGGATCAATATCCAGAAAAAAAAAATTTCGTTATTTACATAAGTTTTCCCATTGAATTTTGTATCACTTTGACGAAAAAAACGAAGTTAAATTGTTTATAAAAGTCGTAATTGTTAACCAATCGTAAAAATCATGTGTGCTTCGATGTAAAATCTATCTAAGAAGTTACAGTTAAAATTTCAAGTCAACCTGATGGAAATTGGCTAAAATACGTTTTCCGCAGTTTTTAAAAACGTAGTATCGATAAATATGAAGACAAAGTTTGAAAACTGTTTTACTACATGCAAACGTCGACGATAGTTTCGACTTTTTTCGAGTCTATGTCGGTTTGGCGGTTTTCGGTTGCTTATTTTGCTTCTGTTTTGGCTTGAGACCGAATTTCAGTGTTCCTTTATATTACCATATACTCATTATCATACTTTCACCATCTAGGTTGTTTCCTTCGTTCAAAGTCACTTTTAAAAAAGAGCTCTAAAAATAATTTATTTTTGGTGTATAATTCCTTTTGAATATCATTTTTAAGATGTTTGTACATCATTCAAGCCAATAAAAAAAATGTCAAAAATTAATTAATACATTAGATATAACTCTTTAAGTATTGTAGCAAAAAAGTTATTAGAAAAATGAGTCAAAGTTGAGGTTAACGAACTAACAAAATTTAATTTCGTAAACATATACCCAGAAAATTACAGGTGTAGTACACCTTAGGTAAACAAACGGTAATATTAATATGATATTTATATTATAAAATATGTAGGTGAACATAATGTATAATTGGTAGCTCATCTGCATAATATCGATACGAGATCTAAATGCACATCACGTCTGTTTTGTGTTCGTCAACTGTTCCGCCCATGCCCCGCACCGCTCCCGGCACCCACCCCAGGTCCCACCCGCGCCAATCCCCCGCACGCCGCACCCGCGCGTCTCTCGCGCGTATCTTTCGCTTCAACTAAAACTTAATTATAATTAATTAATGCTACTGCCACTGTCTTACTGTATAGGCTCCTATGTGCTATGTAATTAGAAACCTTTATATAAAATGAATACTGTTAATTAACGAACCTAAAAGACATTATACTCCACGACAGAGATTTTCAAAATAAGTACGAATATAATTATGGAAATTTTCATCGCCAACTATAATAAACTTGTAAATGGGTACATCATTGGCGTAGGAAGTGGCATTAATTATACAAAGTTCATTATGTGTGTTTTGAATTGAACGTCGTTTCTATAGATTACTGTGTATATATAACTCAAAATTAGCAAATTTAATTTTCTATACTGGTGCTGAATATATATTAACTTTTGTATAGTAGACAGTTGTATTATATTACACATATATATATACATAAATTCAATATAAATATATGTATTTGTATAACATTATCATCCAATTTTTACCCCATTCCTATCATTTCATGTACATAATATTTTCAATTGGCACGAAGTAGTAATAACATATTACATTTATTAACAATCAATAAATTATATTAAAAAATAAAATATATATTTTTTAAATATTATTTCAGGAATATATAATAGAAAATGGGTGATAATTAATGAATTAAAGGGTTTTCATCTAATCTATTAATTAATTTAAAAAAAATTAATTAACTTAAATTAAAAATGATATTCAAAAGGAATAATAAGCAAAAAAAAATGGATGGTGAAAGTGGTAAAAAATGAGTGATAAATGTGTATATGGTAATATAAAGGGGCACTGTAATTCGGTCTCAACCCAAAACAGAAGCAAAATAAGCAACCGAAAACCGCCAAACCGACATAGACTCGAAAAAAGTCGAAACTAACGTCGACGTTTGTATATAGTAAAACTTTTTTCAAACTTTATCTTAATTTTTATCGAAACTACGTTTTTAAAAACTGCGGAAAAAGTATTTTGGCTATTTTCCATCCTATCGACATGAAATTTTAACTGTAACTTCTTAGATGACTTACATCGAAGTACACACGATTTTTACGATTGGTTAATGATACAAAATTTGAAAACATTGGTATTTTTTAATTATCGTGTGTACATCGATGGGAAAACTCATGTAAATAACGAGAATTTTTTTTTTCGTTCTGGATGTTGATCCATGGAAGTTCTGTTTTCCGCAATGGTGCACATAACAAAAAAATGTTGTCAATGTAGCAATGCTAAAGTAACCATTTTGTTTTATATTTCATTAAAACAATTTTTTTGTATGTTTTGAGACATGCACAATAAACCTTCCAAATTTCATTTGATTGCTTTTTTTATTATTCTAAAAAAATCCTAAGTGACGAATAGATATAACCCCTTAAATACAATCTGCCCCACATTTATATTTTCGCAATATCTTACATTCAGCTCTAATAATCCAAAAATTACTTTTTTGAAGAAATACTTTCTGATGTTAGTTAGATCACACTCAATATGTTATATTAAATATATATTTAGAATATAATATGAATTATTATAGTGTTTTTAATCAACACAAAACTCATTTTTCAAACTTGATTTTTTCGTTATTATAATTTCAAAAAGGCGAATTATGTGACATGAATGACATTTGTTCATTAATTAAGCAATCGTATATTAACCAAATGAACCAGTTAATAATCTTAAACGATTAAATAACCTGATACGAAATGAATTAATTGGAATTAAAAACAAGTATTATTAATATGAGCATTGAACTTGTGAAAATGTATACTGATTTGATTTTTGACGTTAATACATTAATGACGTAAACGTTTAAATAAAATAATTATGTGTTTCAACTCGCATAATTAGTACACATTTTTAAATATACATTTAAATATATGCAAATTAACACAGTAATAGTTTTTTGTATTACGTCAGATATATTTATGTAGTGTATCTATATACATATCTATATTAAATCATTTGAGATTCTTAGAAATGGAAATGTTTTTTGAGCAGATTATTTTTTTGTTTGAAGTACATTTTTTGGTCAAATTACAGAAGATATATACTGAGATTTGAAAAATAAAATAAAAATAATAAGTATAGTTAGTATATTAATATCCAGTAATGGCAGTAATCAAATATCAACAAATATTTATAATTCAGTTAATTACTGGGATATTGTTCAAGATTGGTGCCAGTATCTTAGTTGGCCATAAAAATTAGAAGATATCCGTTAGAAATAAATTAAGGATTATTTTTTGTATTTACTTAGTTAATTGTTTAATATTAGAAAGTGCATATTACTGCATATATTTAAAATAAAATTTATATAAAGACGCAATTAAAACAATTTGTGGATGTATGTATTATTTGAAGTAATAAAATAAAATTGCTAACGATTATAATAATGTGAAAATGTTATTTTAATTACGATACGTACAACTTTTCAACTAAGTAAATAATTATAAGTAGGTAACAATAACTTAATTTACTTCAAGATTTTTTTGGTATTTAAGTACTTATAATTTATTTTTATATTCATTATATGAGAAGTAGATTAATCTCTTACAGCAATTATTTAGTAATCAAACTATATTGTACTTATTTAAAACAAATTTCTAAATTTTATATTGACATTTATAAAATAAAAACAATTAAAAACGAATTAATTTGACAGACAGACGTAAAAAGCATTTAAGCACAAAACTACTTTCCTAGAACTTTATAAAAGGGACAGTTAATATTTGTATTTAAGATAACAATATGTATATAACATGGTCCAATAATTGCAAAGAATTTGTTCGTTACAGATGATCAATTAATATAACTTTTTATTCAGTTCCAAGTACTCATTTAAGCATTGAACCAAATAAAATTGGTTGTCTTTTTGTCAGTAATTAATTTCTTACAAATACATTTTTAATGATCTGTGTAATTATTTTTATTCTTGTACCTCTTGCATTAAGCATTGTTGTATTTATCTTTTTTGATGTAATTTTCTTTTCGTGTTCTAAGAAATTTATTATAATGGCGGTAATAAATGTAATGCCATATCGTCTTACAAATTACATTCTTCATTAGTGCTGAAAATCTATAATAGGACTTTTGATAAGTTTTAATAGGCGAACGGTTCTATTATATGTCAATAGCTATTTGCGAAGTCGATAAAAAAATAAATTAACTTTTTATTTATATTTCAAGGAACATTAGAAAATTATATACCTACCTTTATATAATCGCGACAATATTTTTAAAGGACATAAAGAATCAATACATATACAGTATTGTCTCTTTTTACGTGGTAGATACGTTCTAGTACTAGTACCCAAATGTTATAAAATAAAGAGTCGTAAAATTTAAAACAATGTAAAGCATTTACATAAGAAAATACACTTTTTTTCTAATTCAGTACATTTAATTCAAAAATGTTCAACACTGGGGTATTGTCTTAAAAAAATGTGAATGTTTAAAATTAGTTCGAAAATCTGAAAGAAATTGATGTAAAACTTAAAATAAAATAAGCTGCTTTCCAATTTTATTTATATTATATTTTTTATTAGAATTATCGCCACTATCTGAAATTATAACTAGACAGCGTTTGTGAATTGGTACGAAATCTTGTTATTAAACGAAGATTTTAATAATAACAAAACGTTTACATATTTAATTTCTTTGAATTGTCAGCTTTCATTCGAAACAGGGAATTTCTGAATTTTCCGCGTAAAAGAGACCCTACTACATAGTATTAAAAAAAAACTTTTAAATTTAATTCAAAGCATGTAGGTATGTTACAATAGATATTATCGTAGTAAAATATAATAAGTAAATTAAAATAATAAATTAATTTTATGTTTCTATTTTAACATTTATTACGCAGCTAGTTAATTAAGATTTAATGGTCCCATTCAGTCCCATTATTATATAAGCGATCTTTTAAATATAATAGGTTTTATTGGATAATTGCAGATCTCATTTATTTTTTATTGAATTGATAATAAATATGTGAACATTCACTCTGGAAGTAGTTTTATGTATCTAACTTAACACGCAATATATTAAAAATAAACGAATATTAATATTTGATTGAAAAGATTTTAGTTTGTTAACATTTTTTAATATTTAAATCGATTTTTTAAACACCAAGTAACTAAAATACCTATAAATTAGAGCTGTACGCTGAAATGAGACTTTTCTCGGTTTCGAGACAGATTTTTTCAGACTCAGTTTCGATTATGTGACCGGCTTATTTTTTTCGAGATCAAACCAAGACGTGATTGCTTCGATTTTCACGAAACGAGACTGTCAGTTTTTAGATACCTTTATGTGGAAAAATGTACCTCTATTCAGTTACGATGAATTAAATAACATAATAAGGTACTGGCACCAGTCTTGAACGCTTTAAGAGCCAATTATATTGTTTTTTGGATTGATGGGTTACTTTTTTGTAATTCTCATGAATTTATGTTACTAATAAAATAACTAAGTCTTTATTAAATCAACTTAATTACCAAAAACCCCAAGTATAATTTATTTTTTAATTTATAGCCTTTAATTTTGTTTATGTTATATCTTTAGTAATGAACACCCAATGATGAACACTTGCTAAAGATTACAAAATGATTAGTACTAGTACACAAACGTTATAAAATAAACAGTCGTAAAATTTAAAACAATGTAATGCATTTACATACATAATAAAATATATGTACTTTTTTTGATAGTCTGCGCGGTATGGCAGTAATGAAATATCAACAAATACAGTCGGGGACTCGTTTATTCTAAGCCTTCTGAATATGAATTTCGAATATGACAAAATATGAGCAAGGTGACGAGTGACGACGGTGATAAGTGTAAATTATAATATGTATTTTTCTATCTGACCTAACCTCAAATCTATAGATATGATTTTTGTTGCGTTCGTAGCATGCAATGAATATCAAAAAAATTAAAATCTTTTGAAAAATATTGTACACTCAATGAGATGAATACAAATGCTCTAATTCTAATAGTGGGAGGTGAAGAAGGAGAAAAAATTACGAATAAACGAAACTCGGCATTTCAGATAAACGAGACTTAGAATAAACGAGTCCCGACTGTATTTCTAATTCAGTACATTTAATTTAAATATTTTAGAAAATTGTGTAGAATCAATAAGAACACCGAATTTAAAGAACAAGTAAATACATATAAAATATTGCAGAAAATTATTATCCGGTGAACAAATATAAAAAGTCCTATAAAACATTTAGCTAGATATGAACAGTGCGAGTATATTTTATATGTATGTATATCCTCTCATCACATATTACAATCGCGGCTTCTGTGCCGTTATATATTTTCAAAACGCATTATTCATAAGCCCTGCACGACTGTTGCAATTTTTCTCCGTAAAATAAATCATCATTATAACTCGCGTCCAATAGCTCCGCGTAGCCAGCGATGTCTGCTACCCTTACCACACTACTGCACCTTCACCCACATTCACACATACTTATATACATATAATAATACAGTGGCGCTACGTTAGGCAGGTGAGAACTCAATAAGGACTATCTGAATTTATTATAATTATTGATATAGTATTTCAATGAAAAGACAACATTAATAATAATATTAAATAAGACAATAATGTTTTTATAAAATTCAGACAGTCTTAATTCGTTGAAATAAGAATCTGACGAAAAATATGTATAGAATATTTTTGGTAGAGAATTTTGCTATCTTTAATTTTATATATAACTGTATACACATAGGACTGTGACTGAGAGGGCAATAAGAACGCGCAGAGTAGAGAAACGCGATTGGTTGGTAATTGCCGGTAAGAATCTTGAAATTGAAGTATAACATATTGTTAACATTCATTTGAAGATTATAAAAAAAAATTATATAACAATTTCATCAACTTTAAAAAAATTATAATAAATAAAGAAAAAGAGTTACATGTATGAGTATAAGGACCTTTTTTATATGAAAAGGTCTAAAGAATATACAAAAAAAATTTGATTTCAAAAAACATGTTCTTCTTTTTGTAGGACCTTTTCGTGGTTTAAACAATATCCGACTGGCACCTTACACTTTTATAATTGGGCTGGGGTGAGACCCTTTAGGTCCACACCACAGAATATACTACTAAGTATATGTTCTGTGGTCCACACAATCAACTTCCCAATATGGTATGATTATAAATACTTGAATACTGATTATTTATTGTTTCCATATAAATAGTTTATGTGAATTTTTTTTAATATGTATATAACCAATTTTAATGGAATTTGTCAGAATTTGTCACCGTTGTATTATGAATATTAGTTTTCTAATATCCTAATGTCAATAATATAACACACATTTTTAGAATACCTAATTTGACAATTAGAATTAAATTGTATTTGTTTCCAAGGCAACATGAATTGTAGACTTTATTTCACCCCTTCTATGGCTGTTAAGTCACGTTTAACAAAAAAAATACTGAAATACATGTTTCATTATTTGCATTGTAGAATATTTATGCTAAGTTTCAAGTAAATCCGACCAAAAAAAACTTTACACCCCTTTTTACCCCCGTAGGGGTTGAATTTCGAAAAATCTTTTCTTTCAGATCAAATTTACGTGAAGATGCTTCGATTGGCACCCCAACAACGTCAATATCATTTTTCATTTATGAGATTTTGTGCACGTAAAAAATGACACGAACATACGTACGTACGTACGTACACACAGATATCTTTCTAAAAATAGTGTAAATACACTATAGTGACCTTGAAACATACAAATATGTTGAAATTTTTGATTTTGATTTTCGGATCGATTACAATAACTTCCAGTTGGGAAGTTAGCAAAAACAAAAAATTCAATCGGAATAATTTTTTTTTGGTCTAATAGTGATAAAAATCAAATGATTAATATGACATATTTAGTACCTACATATTTTAATATTAATTGTAACTTCACATCTAATATTATCCACAGACCGCCCTTGTACTATCACCCATCCAATGTTCACATACACATTGACACTCATTCAACACACACACACACACACACACACACACACTCGCAAACGACTGGTAGTCGGTTCTAACGAGATAGAGTGTCGATATACGAAATGACCGTTGAGTACAAGTTAATTATGTGGTATTGATTTTTAATTTTATGTGCTCTCTATTGGCGTCATAAGAATTTTAAAGTTATAATAAGAAAATAAAAGAATTAATGATTCGTGAAGATATTAAATTAATTTCTTTTTCCCTGCCTATAGTATAATATTATATATAACAACATAAATTACAATTTAATTAACATAAATTATTATTGAGTCGTAGATTTTTATGATGTGGATTTTAATAATACTACTAGACTTAACAGATTATTCATTGTCAAAGAGAGTTTAATTTAATATTAATGTAAATTTTCACCAAAATTTAAAATATTTTAATTTTCAAAATTAAAGTTTTATGACAATTACTAACAAAATACAATACAAAAAATTACTTTTAGTATATATATATTTAATAGATGAAAACAATAGAAACAGTAATTTAAAATTTTTCTCATTAATTACAAAAATAAACGAAGTCTAATTTTGTTTAGTCATTTCTGATTAAATTGTCATGGCTCAAATATAATTCTAATTGTATATGCGTTTAATATAATAATTACAAATAGTTTGTTTGTATTAGAATTTAGCATTACAAGAATATTAAAATAATTTGTTTCAGGTAAGTTAATTTTATAATACATATATAGTTGTGTTATTAAAAGTTAACCTTCTAACATCTAACGTTATAATGCAAATCATATAAGTATAAATCGTAATGGTAGGTATATAAACATATTCTTTTGTATAATTATTTCAGTAATTATTGCATTAATGATTCATAAAGATCATAATATGTACGTTAGATATTTATCAGAATATATAATGTACATATGTTTGTCTGTGTTAAGAATGTAATAAAATTAAATCAACTTAAGATATCAATAATAATATATAAATGCATCTAGCACAATTTAATCCTACTTATTTATATCTTTATGCAATGAGTTTATATTATGGTCGAGCGGGGTAAATATGAAACACCAAAAAAATGGGGTAAAAGTGAAACAAGCTTGCAACTAAAAAACTAATTTGTTTATAGCAGAATTATAAAAACTGACATCATCATTAAAGGTTTGTTAAAGCGACCTGAAAATATGAATCGCCTAATAAGTGATGTGTCACCCCTACAGATTTCCCTGTTAGTCGATGTCAAAACGTGTGAATTAAATTTTAATTCTTTGCACATAACTTTCTGTATAGCTAAGATATTAATTAAAGTTACAATTTCACATTGATATGCCACAAAGAAGATAAATCAAAGTTGCCTTTGTAGCTTTTCTTTTAATTTTTCGAGAAATATTTTCCATTAGAGGCCTGTTTTACTTTTTCCCTTACCTGTTTCCCAAATTAGAGGTTAAAAATTAAACACACTTTTTTCATTTTTAAAGTCCGTGTTGTATCGTACAGTTCAAATGACGTAAGTATTTAAAAAATGGTTATTCATAAGCGCATCTAGTAGAAAAAATTAAAGTATGAATTTGAATCGTTAACTGTCAAAAAATATGAAAGATTTGTATTTTGTTTCACTTTTACCCCAGTTGACCCTAAATATAAAGGCCCTTTTAGATGGTCAGTTTAGTCTCATTTTCAGTCGTTTTTCCTATGTGTAAAAACTAAAAACTGACGGGGAAACTGAAACGGAACGGATAACTATTTGTTTCATTTCAGTTCTTAGAATTCCTATGTATAAACAATCGCATCAGTTCTCGTAAAAGTCTGTTTCAGTGTACATCTGCAACTTGTTCACTTTGAAAGCGCAACTTGAACTGAACAGAGAACTGAAAACAGAACGGATCGTGTAAACTCCCGGACACACAAGAAAAACGGACAGTTCGACTGAAACTGAAACTGAATTGGCCGTCTAAAAGGATCTTAAACTTAGGTATTCAATATTTATAATTATAATTTATCAACATTTTATATACAACCTCAAATATTATGGTAAAAATATTCTACATAGATCGAAAAAATGTGTTTTAAAATATAAAGGTCCTTAAAACAAAAATATAAGGTCTAATAATATTACATTTATAATGAATCTTATGTTTTGTTTGAAAGTAAGAGACAAAATTAATAATAATCTTATTGTGGAATTTCGTTGAAAATATTTTCATTTCATATTTTGTGTAATTTAATTTATATATTTATCGAGCCTCATTACTCCTAAGATTTTCATTGCTACCCGATTTGTAGTAATTTACCTCGGTTCTCCGACTTCTGATTAGAGAATTAATTAATTTTTTTTAGAAGAAAAGATTTACAGGCGCATATCTGAAATTACTTTAAGGTTGTATGGTTGTATGAACGATCGAAATCAAATTATGAATTATTCACTAAATGCTTGTAGGAAAGTCCATTGGTTTATAAACTACTTAAACTATTTTAATACATTTGTTTAAAACCTTATTTCCCATTGTTAACTGAGAATTTTAGCCAAAACATTTATTTGTGTTTATTCTGAATGTCATCTATCGGAGAAAAAAAAAACAAGTATTTTATTATTATAAATGAAATCATTATATTTATGTACGCCATTTTTTTTTTCAATATTTTACAGCAATAATTAATTTTTTCTCGCAATTTTGTTACTGTTTATGTATCAAATTTCTTATGAAACGTGTTGTGTTTTATTGGGAAATACACCATTATGCCATAAGAGCCCATGTTAATTAAAAAAAAACCTTTTCAAACTATCTAGTAAAACCTTCATAAATATAGTGCGGGTAGGTACTTCAGAGGAATAACTTCTCCAGATTTCATCTATTTCTTGTGATAATTAGATACCTGCCATACATCCTTAAAGTAATGTTTTAAAAAGATGTATAATCCGCAGTAATAAATTTTATCCATATACAATCTGCAATTTAATTATCTTCTATATATGACACCCAAGTACCAAGGCTAATACTTTACGTTTCAATTGAACATTAACAATTGCAAACAAATAATAATAACAGACATACATTCTCACACATACATAGAGAACTTATCATTAAGGAATCGCGTTATGTGAATTGTAATTAAATTATAGTTTAAAAATTATTAATGATGTAAATGCACGAACTGGTATACAGCAACAACACAGTGAGAGATAATCAATCAAAAGGGTGATGAACAGTGTACGTATCCATTGTGTTAAATGCAAATATACAATAGACACCTTGCGATTTACGGATGCCATTACGCTCGCTATTATTCTAACTTGTCCTGTGCCCGATGCGCCCGCGCCCGCGTCGCGTCGCCATAAAAACACACTTGGTTTTGATATGATATGCTTTTAAATTTAGAATTCTGTTTATTAATATTTTGTTGCATGTTGCAGATAACACATAAGAAATATTATTTAGCTTTGGTTAGGTGTAAGCTACTTTTTCATAGTTTGTCTCACAAAAGAAATAATATATTTTAAGAAGTAGAATAGTGATAACAAGAAAAGATTTATGATCGTTTTAAAACGAGACAAAAAAATTGTTCATTGATTTCAAAATTTTAAAATGATATTTCCGTTTCAGGTCAAGACAAACACTTTTGTCTGTCTGTCTGTCCCCTGAATCCTTGTCACACGCATAAGTCATAAACCACTGAACCAATATTAATGAAACTTGGTTGGATGATTGGGTGTGTAAGATATTCAAGATATCTCAAGAACGACACATGTTACGTGAAAATTTTATAGAATCTTTTTTGTAGAGCATTCAATTTCCTAAAATATAAGTCTATAACGTTTGTTGTAAAATATTCCTTTACAAAGATTTATCTCAATTCGTCTCAGGTGTGTTAACCATATTTTAACTGATGACGCTTTTTCAAATGTTAATGCGAAGTGCATTACGATGAAATCCCTATACACTGTAAATATTTATATTTTTTGAGGTTGGCTAAATAGGTATAACTATGTCAATGCAGTTTACACGCATTTTTATTCCTGCTCTATTCCGGTTTACTTATGCTATTCCCGTAGACCAAGAGGAATAGCATAACTAAACCCGATTAGTTATGTCAGGTGTAAAGTGCCGTTTACACGGACTTTTACACCTGGTTTTATTACATCGGTTATAGTTAAAATTTCATTCATTTTTTTACAATTTCAGGTAAGATCTTTCAGTCTCGACAAAAAAAAACTGAATGTGAAGCCTAATTAACATTAAAACATTTCCTTTTTATATTTTAAAATCATCGAGAGGATGAATTCAAATAAATAAATATCTGCAAATTACAATAGAATATTCTAAAGAATTAAACCTATAGATGTAAATATATGTAAACAAACGAGTGTTCATTTATCGGAATAAATTATAGTATTTATTTCAAAAAAATAAATAAATAAACAAAAATATATTTTTTCACAATTGCATTGAAAACTTTAATTATCAAGCGCATAAAAATATCCTATATATCTAGAGGTAGAACACAATAATAGAGCACCAGTTCATGTTCATTTGTATTTTTGTATTTATTTTTTGTATTATATATGTCTAGATGAAATTTATGATATGTTATGTGCAGTGTATTTCATTTAATGCAATTCATAGTTGTTAATCTATATGAGAATTTTCAACTGTACGTGGATAAAATAATGTGTATTAATATTTTTATATTGCACTAAGGATTAGAGGAAATTAATGAAATGAGTACACAATTTAATTTAGTAATGCGAATTTTAATTAAATTGCAAAATTTATAAGTTTCGTGTTTGTTCCATTTTAAAAATGTGTATATTGAATCAAATTGAATTTTTTAAATAGGAAAAGCGATGATTACTATTGACAATGGTTTATAATGAAAAATATAACGCTAGATAATAGAAATAATGAATTTACCAATTTTAATGGAGTTATGAATTGATGTTTATGGATATTTAATAGTATATTTAGAAAAAATAAATGTCTAATAAAGATTATAATGTACTATGGGCTTCAGAAGTCGTCTGCCACCTTAAAGGTCAGAATAACTTACAGTAGATTCGAAAATATTAAGACAAACATCATCGGTTATTTTTTTCTAGGGCGTAGCTTATATAGTTACATTATTTTAAATAAAAACACAAATATACGTCCATTTCATTTATTAATTTTATATCAAGTTTAACATATTTAAATACTGAAGCTAAGCCAACAGACAAAAATGGATGAAGAAAAAGAAGAAGAAGAAATACGAAAATTCGGAATATCAAATATTTATTGCCACAAAATTTACAATTTTCAATAGATTACATAATAATTTAATCGCACGAATATTTATGAATACTATAAATGAAGAGTACTTCTTTATCTATCAAAATATCTGTCTTTGTTTGGTACATGGAGAAATGATTTAAATATTACTACTAAGTTTGTGATAAACGAATTTTAATGAAAACTGGTCGACCACTTCTGCATGCGACTCTATATAGGTATGTATAAAATGTCTCAAACTGCAGGTAAGGATACATGCTGAGATACGGCTTTTCTCGATCTCGTTCTCGAAAGTTGTGATTGGCTTGGATTCGGACGAGACGATAAAACTTTTACGAGGCGAGACTTAAAATTTTTTTGTCTCACTGAGAGCTTAGGTTTAAAGAATATTCAATAATTTGTAAAACTACATTATTTAATATTAATCTGTATGATTCAATTATTACAAAGTAAAATATATAAATAACATTTTTTTTATTAACAGAAATATTTTTTATTATAAAATTCACACGAGAATGTGAACGGGAAGAGACCCGTAAAATTTTTATACGAGATGAGCCCGATACAAGACTTATCTAACTCTCGTCTTATGTGCAGCTCTTTCTTCGGTTGACAATTTAACACAAATTATATACTACTGGAAAAACGGAGAAACTGTAATTTCTTAGTCACTTAAACTAAAAAAATACACCTTAACCACAATAAAACAATGTCACTCGACACGTGTTTCGACTTCACAAGAAGTCCTCATCAGGATCCTAATAGTTCCAGACTGATACAGTCTTGGTCAAACCTTATATTTATACTAAAAGGGCTTATCTCGCTTATAAGGTTTGACCAAAACTGTATCAGTCTGGAACTGTTAGGCTCCTGATAAGGACTTCTTATGAAGTCGAAACACGTGTCGAGTGACATTGTTTTATTGTGGTTAAGGTGTATTTTTTTAGTTTACAAATTATATAGTGTTGGGTTTAATGACTGGTTTAAATAAAAAAAGTTAAATTCTTGTTTACGGTACATTAAAGCAGCGGTTCATTCTGATAAATTATAATTACGTTGATACTTCATAATTTATATTTTTAAATTAGTACATGAAAAAAAATGTTTAATAAATATTCATTAATAGCTAGATTTTTTAATAATGGCAAAATTTAAATCTAGTATCGACATTCAATACATGTATAATCAGAAGATATTTCCATTTTTAATTAAAAATGCCTGTATTTAAAGAGTTCTAATTCCTGTTGACATAAAGGTATTATAAATATCCAATGTTAATAAATCTTATTTAATTTAAATATTAATTAGGATAATAAGAGTATTAATTATTTATTTCATTAATAAACTCTCGGAATTTTTAAACCCTCAAATGTATTTGTTTTAAAATGATATAGATTTTAATTAATTCTTAAAATTTTTATGATTTTAAAAATATTTCCACCTATCTACGTTAATAAAACAAAAAAAATAATTGTATGAATTGCATTTTAACATTAGAGTATTTAGTACAGTAAAATTGAAATTAACAAGCGAAAACTATGCGATTAAAATTAAATATTTATTACTATATGATATATTAAGCCATTTATATGATAGTTACTATTATAATACACGGTATAAGTATGCTTTTTGTTTACTGTTGACAAATGATTTAATATTATTTTAAATAAATAATTCAGAAAACAGATTACAACAGACTAGAACTAAACATGTAATAAATACATATGTAAAATTAATTCTGAAATACATACTAATTGTATTTTATTATAGTACGTCTGGTTCATGGCAAATAAAGCCAAAACGCTGAACTTTTTTATTGGGGTATGCTCAATGGAAATATTTTCAGATAGGAAGCCACTTAAAAATCCGTATAGAACACTGTTGTATCGGCTATTAAAGATGGCTCCCACCGGTGTTTTAAAATTGGCTGTATCTCAGCTCCTAATCATCCGATTTCAATTTTATTTTGTTTGTTTTAAAGTTCTTATTGAGAAGATTATTTTTTGTCATTATTCATTATTCTCTAAATTTTAAGGGTTCCCCATAATTTTCGAAAATCTGAAAATTTCACTTTTCTCACGAATTTAATTTTTATATAACTTTTTTATAGTGCCCAATATCATTTTTTTACCTCATACAGAAAAGAAAGACATTTTTTTCAGCGTTCCACTGATAACAAGATAATACTGTTTTAATTAACAACTTCTTTGGAAATAGCGTGTTAAAATAAGCAAAATAGACTAACATTGTTCAAAACACGGAAGCCCTAAGAATTCCATACATTATTGATGTTTAAATTCTTAATTACTGATGAAAATGAAATACAGTTTCATACAGATTAGATATGTTTATTAATCTCCCTCCTCCTCACTTACACATAAACACATACACGTACACATGTCGTTAACATATTAAAGTAAATTCATTTCAATAACCAACAACATTTTGACACAAATAAACTGCTCGCAATCCTTCATGCACATTTACATTAGCAACAACAACAACAATACCGATATCGTACAATATCGCCCGCTAGATCCCCCCTCCCTGTTCCTGTAGCCCTCGTCGCTGCCTACCTCCCACAACCCTGCCGTCACCTAACGCACGTCTACACTACAGTGGTTCTCGGTTTATCTTTAAGTGTAAGATGGTTATCGTGATTTGAAATTTAGAGATGTTGTATTCGTATTGATGGTTTTATTAATTTTCCAGATACTGTGGAACGATTTGTGAATACGGTGTATTGATTTAAAATAGGTTTCTTGGTATTAATATAGACTTTGCTGCAACTCTATATAAAGAATAGAAAATTATAAGTAGTGAATATACGTACATATTCCTAGGAAAAATGTTTAGATCTGAAGTGATCAAATCAGATCTTGATAGATCTGAATTTTGAGACAAGATCATATTTGTTCATTGGTTTTTGATCTCTGGAGATCTGCAAAGATCTACAAAGATCTCTGAAGATCGTTGTAATATTGAAAAATCATAAATTTATAACGTTTGAAACTCTATCACAATCTACAATGATCTTTGTCGGTTGTTATAGATCTTTGCAGGTCTCCACTGATCAAAAACCAGTGAAAAAATACGATTTTGTCTCAAAATACAGATCTGATTTGATCACTTCAGATCTAATTTTTTTCGCCGGGTAGTAAAGCAAGAATTGTAATGTTTTAAAAAAAAATTATAAATATACTGTTTGAAAACAAAATGAATAATTTTATACGACCCATTCAAATGCCAAAAAGACTAGCTCCACAAAATAAAGTATTTGTGTTTATTTTCTTATTTGATATCAATATTAACGCCAAAATGACAACTTACAGTAGAGACAAAATAACATTAAAAAATATATATGTATATTGTCCTTCAATAAATGTTTTATCAAAAAATTATTGTAAATAATTTTGGCTTTTAAACCGTTAACTTATTTATATAAACTGATACGTTTTACAAAATAGGCAGTAGTAATTTTGCTTCATGAAATTGTCACAAAACCTTAAATATCACGAATCATGTACGAGTATACGCCATTGGGTGTATCAAAAAAAAAATTTTTTTCTCGAAATACGAAATTCTACGAAATACGTTAGTTTTTAACCTAAAATAAATCCTCGCAGAAGGATTATCCTATAGTTTATTTATTTTAAGAGGTGCCACAAGGTGGTGGGAGGGTTCCGTTTCCCATTTAAATAACATAGGAAAATGATTCTTTAGTACTAAAGTTGGTATTAGCGATTCATGATAATTTTTAAGAACATCATTTTTATTTTAGGTTATGAACTATATTATTTCGTAACGAGAGCGAGGAAAAAAATATCGATTTTTTTTGACACTCCTTAATACGCAATAATTTTAAACGCTTGAACTTTTTGAAAACCACTGATTAACAAAATTTCAAATATCTCACACATGCCGCCAGTTGATAGGCACTGCCCTTAAACGTATCACTTCCCCATGCAATCGCGGTTCACACACCCGCAGTTGAGAAACACTGTCGTGCGTTCCTCCCCTCCGCACACACACACACACACACACATACACACAACATATACACACCCACCCCGGGCGGTGGCGCGCAAACTTCTGTACACCTCATCAGTCAGAGTCATTACGAACACCAAGATAATTAATTACATTTACTCATTCTCTCGCCCACCTTGCCAGGAATTGCATAACATTAATTTTGTCGGTCCCCGCGGCCCGCGTGCCACAGTCGCCAGGTGCGGCGCGACCTATCTCATTGACAGATTGCGGGATTGCGAAAATTGGTGAGATCGGTTCGAACACGCTTTAATTGAGCCGTTTGAATCACTGCAGGGACATTCTTTCTTTGAATGATTCAATTATAAGGGACTGTATTGCGGCGCTGATACTAGAAATACATGAGCTTTAATGTCTGGAATTGTTCAGATATATTTTTTTGCAGTTATTGTCTTTATTTCTTATAAAATTTGTGGAAATATTTTTATCTAAGAAAAAATATTTAGTAAATTATTATTAAATCATTATCATATATTTAATATCATATTATTTAGTATACTTATAACTTTGCTAGTTTTAGTAAAGCTCGATGTTTTGTCTATTTAGCGTAAAACCACTATAAGAGTATTTGTAATTCTTTACTGTTTAATATTTTCATGTAAATTATCTTTAATATTTATAAATAAGTATTAGTTACACTTTCAAAATAAATGTAAATATTAATATAATATATAATATAATAATATTCAAATTCTAAAAATAATAATCATAATTTTTTAATTAGCTAGATTTATGTATTGTATTTGTATGGTTCAGGTTTTCCTTTTTAATATTTTCGTATTTTATATAAAATTTATAATAGTTTTCAGATTTTTAATAAGTAATTATTAATTATGTATTTGTAATATTAATTTGTTGAACATAGAGTAAGTAAGCTTTCAGTACTGATATACATTATTTATTTCAAAACTAGTTTGTTCTTTGATTTTTTTTATTATAGAACTAGGGTCAAGTAGTATTTTAAAAACATTCAATTAATAGATAAGGTAGGTATTACTATAATAATAAAACACATATTGCAATGAAAACATTGCAAAAATATTATTGATATAAGAAATTACCTTTATCCGTTTTCAATTTATGTTATAAAATCAGTGTCATGATTTAAAAAGTTCTCCAAATGATTAATACAAAAACCCCATGACAGTGCAGATAATGTACCAATCTTTTGTTACCGAGAAGTGTGAAGTGAAATTCGATCAAATACAAGTTACCTTTTACATTTACATGCGTAATATATTGCTCAATCAGATGCTAAAGTGATTAACTATGTATATAAAATAAACAATCGAAAAATTATGTTTTGATAATAGATTTGTGGTACCTACGTTAAATATAAAATATAAAATTTAGTTTGCAGGATTATATTAATAATATATTTATATAATTGGGAATTTTTAATCCTCGAATGGTGGCACCCAATTTTGTTAGACCTGTGCATATTTATAACAATTACCTAAAGACATAATTTTGAAATTTTAAGGACTGATCAAAAATACAAATATTAACTTATACATATATGTATGTACAAAGCTATTAATGTTAAATTTTATTAAATTCTACAAAAAAATGTAGATAAAAATAAAGAATGATCTTTAAATTATAAATATAATTTGAAGCAAATACCATGAAATGCATTTCATTAGTTATAATATTATAATTACATAGAAATAAATAGTTTTTGTTAGTTTTAAATAAGTTTCTACAAAAACATGTTACAACTTCGTTCGTATAATATTACACGGGAAAAACCTTTTAGATCTGAAGTGATCAAATCAGATCTTGATAAGATAAAATCATATTTTTTTTACTGGTTTTTGATCTGTGGAGACCTGCAATTATCTACAACGATCTACGAAGATCTACAACGGTCTATAAAGATCTCTAAAGATCGTTGTATATATTTGCAGGTCTCCACATATCAAACCCCAGTGACAAAATATGATTTTGTTTCAAAATGCAGATCAATCGAGATTTGATTAGATAACTTCAGATCTAATTTTTTTTTATCGAGTCTAACATGCTTTTTGAACTAATTCAAAAAATAAACAGCTAGTGAGAAGATCACGTATACATATAAATCTGTTGAGTCTGTAAGACTTCGCATCACCACTTCAGGGTTAATATGATAATCAAAATAAAAAAATGAAAAAAAAGTAATAGATAGGAAGAAAATTATTAAAGCGACAAATTTTACTAACTCATGGTACACATTACAATACAGACTGTGAAAAAAATGAAAACAAGACTACGAAAAAATGAGAGTATATAGGTACAAAATAACTTAACCCCGAAACCAGAGTAAATTATATAAATGCGTGCATGTGTGTATGTGTGTACATACATGTATGCAGAAGAATGTTATAATTTATTGACTTAATTGCTCAGAACTTGTGCGAGCATTCATAATAATTCCCAAGTCTGGTGACTAATGGCTCATAATTATTTACGTCGGAGAGTCGACGATGTTAATGCGCGTTGTAAAAAAGCTACATTTTAATACTGTGTTTACTCATTCACTGAATTTATAGTGTTGATGTGCCAAGATTAATTTGTCGAATATTTTTTTTATTATGTAAATATAAGGCAATACACAATAGCTGCTATTTTATAGACTATCGAAACTTCATGTACAAGGAAATTAGATTTTTTTTTGTTAAGCGTTAAAGGCATTCCGATTTTTTTAATTGTAGCTGAATTTGAAAATATGAACTAAAAATGAAATAGTCGAAAGATTTGTTTTACATTTTTCATCTTGACTTCTAAATTTAACATACGCAAAGTATTATGGTCTTATGGTCTACTAGACCAGGGGCAACCAACTTTTGTGATACGATTTATATAGGTATATATATATTTATTTATTTGTTTTGTTGCGCATTATTAAAAATTATGTTTATTTATTTTAAAATCCATAATTCTTTTTTTAAATTCGTCACGATCAACTGGTAGGTAGATCGCGATCGACAAGTTGGCCACACTTTTGCTGGATGATAAAAATATATTAGAATTGAGTAGGTGAGTTCCAAAACTCGTGATGGCAGTAGATTTTGAAAGAATTTTTGGTATTAAATTTTTTAAAGTTATAATCGATTTAAGCAATTATATTTAAAATGGTTCGTAATAGAAAGAAATATTTAGAATATAAATTATACAGAATGGTATTATCTATAGTTTGTTTTATTAATTATTTTATATCTTTTATCAATAAGCCAGAAATATTTGTTTTCTACCTATAACTAGATAGATTTTTTCAATATTGCTTATAAGAAAGTTCCGTGGCAGCGTTGGAAGCTTTTCTTAAATTAACAATAAGACAGCAAAAGTTAGTTCTTATTAACAGATAGAACTTTACAAAACTATATGATATAAGTATAGAAAATAAAACATTGTTCTAAAATTATATGTAATGATAGCAGAAATCATTTAAGGAGGTTATTCTAGTAACTATGAGTCATATGTGTAAGTATATATTAGAAAATTAATGTAAACATGAAAAAGTTTGTATTTGATGTATACAAAATGTAATAGTACATTGAGATCATGTTAGGCATTTTTTTTGTTCATAATACGTTTGAGTATTTAAAAAAAAGTTAATAAATGATGTTCTTAATCGCTTATTTTACTTTAGTACCAAAGTGGTACCAACCTAAATTTTTTCATTCTAATTTACTATTTATTCTTTTCAAATGTCGCGCTCAACTTCTTACACAGCTCTATACCACTACACAGATAGTGTAGGTTTATACGTACATAGTACATACACAAATATCAAAAGCAAATATCAAACAACGCTGTCAAACTTATAACTCTTATTTGTTTTTAGTAAAAATTAATTATTACAAAAAAACGATGCTGTAAAAGTGTTTATAATTTTGTTGATATGACGGCAATTGTTTTCCCAGCTATTTAAACTATTTTTCGAAAATTAAATTTGGTTAGAAACGTTTTTTTTCTATAAAGCATCAACGCCTGTTGTTTCCCTATAATGGCCATACTAAAATGACAATTTTCAAAATTTAATATTTTCATAACGACGTGGTAAATAATATTAATCTATCATATAAAACAATTTATTAGAATTTAATCTTGGATTTGGTTCATAGAACAACCTCCATAATATTCTAATTTTCAATTAAAATTAATATTTAAACTTAACATAAAATTTTGGTTTAATAGAATATTAACCATCTTTTGATTTAAATTATTTATTAATTTTTTATATTTTTGTACACAAATTCGTGAATGTAATATTATCTTCCTACAATCAGTTGTGATTTATTTTATATTAACTTTTAAAATTAGCATATTTAATTTTAGTTGTTTATAATGTTATAATATACATACCTACCATATAACAAAATTCATAACATTCATATTTCTTTGTTTCACACACCTGTAATTTATGGCAGAAATAAATTACTATTATGTTAATAAGTGTTGTATTTTAATGATATGTTTTACTATACAACAAACAAAATACAAAAACAGCGGACACAAAAAAACTTAACTTCAATTAAAATTCAGAAATAATACACAAAATTTAATTTCCATACTAGTGCAATTTGAAAGTAACAAATTAACATATGATTAGATTATAATAACTATGCTGCTAATGTCTTCATTGTATGAGTAATAATTCTGAACAAAATGTGGACTAGGCGATTAAACGACAACCTTAATTTGGTTCGCGTGAAAAAAGCTATGTGTGTGTGTGTTTCAGGCTGATTCGATCTGCTTGCAGAATTATATGAATGACACGCTATATACACGCTTAATAAAATTACTGTTAATGTACATAAGTACTGTGGATAATGTAATAAAATGGTAGGTAGTAAAAAATTATTGTGCTTCGGAGTTATATTATGACCACACTATTCGAATCTGGGGGTAATTATAGGTTTCTACAAATTTAAACTGTTTTTTAACAGACTTAAAAAAAGGGAAGGTTCTCAATTCATCTGTATATATTTTTTATGTATATTCGGGCATAACTTCGAGAAAGATTTAGACGATTTTTCTTTGTTTGAAAGAGAATACTCCCGATTTAACTCCCATATTTTTTTTTCAAAATCTGACCACGAACTAAAAAAAGGAAGGAGTCTTCAATTTTGCTGTATATATATTTTTTATGTATTTTCAGGCATAACTCTGACAAATATGCATCTATTCGGCGAATTTTTGATTTGTTTAAAAGAGTATACTCCCGAGGCAATCCCATACAAAATTTATCAGAAGTTGACTATGGATTTCTTAGATACGCCACTAAAAAAGGAAAAAAAACCCTGAAAAGTATATAATAATAATTAAATTTAACAGTTTATGAAGTAGGTGCCAAACCAATAAAAAACTTTTTACTAATATTTTTAGTGGGTTAAATTTATTTTTTTAAAGATTTTGTTTTTATATAGAGGTATAAAATTTTTTTTTTTATTACTGCAATGATAATTATAGACACATACATATGTTATTATAAAAATTACGTCTTATCTTAAATCAATTGCCACAATACTGTTTATGTCCAGATCTTAAAAACTACCTTAAAAGTTTGCATAATATGTTGGTAAAATTTTCTTAAAATTACTGTAGAATGTGGCCTTTAATTTATTACTCAGGTATACATAAAAACTATGCATCAGACATCAAATGTTGACCTCAACATGCAATGTGTTAATAAAGTCTAAAGCACGTATACACGTTAAGTGTTAAGATACCTTACTTATTTTAATGCAGTTCGACTACACAGAAACTTTTATCTAATAATAATAAATTCTACATGTAGCACCTAAGTATATAAATAATATACATATACCTCATCAACATTCTGTCAAGACTGCGTGAGCGAACGTTGTATGATTTCACGTATAATTCGCAGAAAACTAACTGTTAAATGTGGTTTGTCAACAGCTAAAACTGCGCCTGTTTATTATAAAGCGCGTGAACCAGGACGTAGACGAATACGTAATTAATAAATTCTATCACATGCATTGAAGAAGTCGTCTGCCCGTCTAAAGGTCAGATTTGCTTACAACAAATTCGAAAATATCAAGACAAACATCATCTTTTTCTAGGGCAGATACACAACATATATACGACCATTTGATTAATTAATTTTATATCAAGTTTAACATATTTAAATACTAAAATTCGGAATATTAAATATTTATTACCACAAAATTTACTTATAAGTACAATTTTCAATAGATTACATAATAATTTAATCGCATATGAGTACTATAAACGATGAATACTTTTTTATCTAGAAAATGAGTTTCACAATATCTGTCTGTTTGGTACATGAAGAAATGATTTAAATATTATAATAATAATTGCGAGGAGTCTACTAAGTTTGTGATAAGCGAATTTGAATGAAAACTAGTCGGCCACTTCTGCATGCAACGATATGTCAAAAATAAATATCAAATGCTTTAGAGAAGAACAGCGATTGGTACAATTAGTTTCGATCTAGAATCTAGATAAAAACTGTCATTTTACAATGTATAAAATTAAAAAATCGGCCAAGGCATACACGAATGTAAGTTATTAAGTTTTCGTATAGGTATCTACTGACAAGAGAAACAAAAATAAATTTTGTTTGTTTTTCTCAAGTAATAGATAAAGCAAAACCAGTAACGGGCACCCAGTGATGGACATTTGCTAATGGTTACAAAATGATAAGTACTACAACACAAAAGTTAAAAAATAAAGAATCGTAAAATTTGAAACAATGTAAAGCAGATGCTATGATAATATAATAATTAATAAACACCTATGTAGATTACACTAATTATTAGATGAAATATTCACATTTTGACACCCATTTGCTGATTCTCATCAAATTATGCTGTTTTGCAGTCATGTGTTTATAGATTATGACTCAATTATGGCAGTATGTAATCAAATATCAACAAATATTAATAAGTCTGGAGCTAGTATCTTATGATTATAAAGGAGAATGTTGACCATTTGATTTGGTTAATAAAATTATATGAAATATGAATTAATATACAAAATAATTGCAATATAAAACATGTATTTTAATTTTAATTGCGCAAATGTATCGAATATCAAATTCTTTTTACCATTAAATTAACACAAAACATTACAATTAATAACATTTTACTATCTATATCTAATATTAATTTAATTAGTTGTAGTTAATCATTTTAATTCTAATTAATTCTTTCTTAATTGACATTAGTTTGTTATAATGCCATTGTTGTTTCTGATAATGAAAAACCATTAAATTCATTTCTAAACATAAATTACAAATAAATAACATAATGTGACATATATTGCAATATAATGTAATTTATAAAAGCTTCTTTGAATGTAAATTATTTCTTAATGTAAATATGTTTAAGATTGTCATGATAAATCAATTAAAATTGCATTAATTCAAAGATTGTCATGTTATGGCCTAATTATATTGTTTGTAAATATGCATACATATCTGTATATGGATAATTTAAAATAAATGTTTCACCTTATTGATATTTTACCGTTATAACGATTCATAATTTATTTATACAAATTTAAATTGAATATATAATATATGTATATATACAAATCACAGAACACCTACATAACATAGATAATATTACATGCTTAATTGTAAGTGAAAACTATGTAACCTTCATTTTTTACTTATTGCAATCATTTATAGACAAAACTTTAACATTTAACAAAAACTACAATAAAATAATTAATTAATGATTATTCTGACAGTCTATCAACTAGTGTAAGTGTATCCAGCGAAAGTTTATATTTAGATAAATTTCTACATCTTTGAATTATATAATTATAACGTGTTTATCAAACAAAAGGTCACTAAACCATGGCCAATCACACCCTGTTTCTTTTCAACCGTGTTTCAATTGTCGAGCTATTAGTTATAATATGCAAGTATAAGTATTTATTCTTTGTAATTATATGTATTGGATGTTTAGAAGTACCATTATTACTAAGCAGTCAATATAGACAAGTGAACATTTATTATTAAGTTTAAGAGGAAAAAAATGTTAATGCTTTTATAGGATCATCATTTTAGTCGGTGTCACTAATGCGATTAATGTGGATTTATAATTTTGGTACTAAAAATAGAAAACATTAATATTAAAATTTTATGATATTTTATCGTTTCGTATTTTATTGTATGACAGTTTATTAAAAATATAAATAAATAAAATGAAAAAAATAAAATAGAGCAACTGTATAGAAACAGCCTGCTTTCTAAGAAAATATTTCTTAATTTATTTAGATGTTAATTATATGTCTGGACCTTTATTTCAGTCTAGACATTCAATTAACATTTTTAATTAGTTTCACTTAAATTTAGTTTCAATGTACCATAAAATAAATTCTATTAAAATAAATCATAAATAAATAATATCTAAATTATATATTTTCCAGTAATTAAAAGAAAAAAAATTTATTGTTACGAAATAAATAAATTCATTAAATTAAATAAAAAATATTCTAAAATTCTCCATCTTAAAAAATAACAATAAAAATTATTTTCATACTTCTGATGACAATTTTATCAAACGATATATAAAGGTATATAATTAAATATAATATTTACGAAGCAAAACTCAACAACACAGTCATTATAAAAGGATTTTGAAATGTTCTGCCTGAAGCAAAGTAATGCCTCAACATGCATACATTTGATTTTAAATTAGTAGCCCATATTATATGACCATATGCGAACAAAACTTATGATAAACATATATGGTAATTTTTTTAATTTCTATGTAATTAGTATGTCAGCAAATTATTTATTTATTTTAAAATAATTATATTAAACATAAATTTAGAACAGATATTTAGCTTATTTTTGAAACTGTCTGCTTGTGGCGATTTTTGAGTTGTAACTGAGCACGTTTTTAAATATCGACCTAAAGGTATCCTACTTATTTTTAATGTTTATATTTTATACATAAATTAAAATATTGATATATAAATAATTAAATAAAGGTACAATACTGCATAATTAATCTGAAAATGGGGTATTTTTGTTATTTATTAAATATTTATGTATATAAAAAAACGTAATGTGTTATTTACTTTATTTTTCAATTCTCAATACAATTTATAACCAATAATTATTTTAATAAATACGGAACATTATCTGATAGAATTTAAAATGAACATGACACAGTACATAACGATACTAAATGCAATTTCATTTGGAAGTACATCTGCTCCCCAAAGCAATATAACTATCATGAATAACGCGATATCATTAAATATTACTTTATTATTATTTTGACATAAAAGTGCACTTAATTAATGTTAATTTTTGATTAATTGTGAGATGTAATCTAACTTTATATAAGTATCAAACACGCATTATTCTTAGATACGAAATGTTAAATTACTCCTAATTTAGATATTCGAGATAAAATGAAATTTGCTTAATGTACAAAGTATAAACAGAATTGGAGCTATTACTGAATTATAAGAAAATCTAATGACTTTATTTTCTATGGCAGTAATTTTCTTATCGCTTTTGTTATTAATTATTCGATATTTATAATAAGCTTTGCAATATATTCCTTATCTCCGTTATTATGAAAATTGGTTCATTATAATGTGTGAAATTTTACTAAATTTTGATGTATTGTATTAATATTTTATTTAAAATAATTTTAGCAATGACGTGAAGGTAATAATGATTAAGGAAATATTTTCTATTGGGAGTATAAAATACTAATGAAAGTTGGGTTTGGCAATACAACAATGCTGAAAATGGAATATTTGTGTAATGAATTAAGCTTCTTTGATTGTTCTAATTCTAATCTCAAATCAATCATATTAGATCTAGGATTTCCACACCTGCAATGTATAATTTATCTAGCTAATATATGAAATATGAAAATTAATTATACATTCGTATTATAGGAATAATTTATTTAATACTACATAAATACATACATGTTTAACAAGAAAAAAATTAATAACTAGTCGTAAAATAATATATTATCAAATTTATTAGTTTTTGAATGTTGGTACATATATTTATACGTACATTTTTAAATGAAATCACAAATGAAGTTAATCTGATTGAATGAAATTAATTTCATTGTCCACAAAGTTTGGTTGCAGACAGCTTCTTTTCGTTATTTGTCTTGTTTTAGAATTTTAGATAATGCAACCTAAAAACTACTTTATTTTCATATTACATGTTTATTTGTCATTGGTCGTTAATATATTGATTAATCATAATTATCAATGCTTAATTAATTAATCAATTAAAATGTCTAATGTTTGTCTGCTATTTGATATACGAAACCTCCAAAGAAGCCATAGATCTTTTAAATTCATTTTATTGATACAAATGTGGTTATTTAAATATATTGTCGTAGTGCTTCGATTTGAAATGGTTTCGACAAATTTCTATCGATTTGTAAAATTTATTTTTCACAATATGTATATATGTTAGAAATGTGGTACAAACAATTTTGTTATTTATACAAATCAAAGGTTAAAGAACTATATAATGGTCTGATTTTGAATTTTACTACATAAACAACAGTTGAGGTTTATCTTTAAAACACAAAAATGAATTGTTGATATATCCAATATATATAAAGCTCAACGTTTCTTCGTATGTCTATCCGTTAGTGACACTTATAACTAGAGAACCACTTATCCGATTTACGTGTTTTTTTTAGTTAATAGTTAATATGTTCTCTCGCCAGGTTATGTAGGATATATTTTTTTACGTTAGGTAACATAAGGAATAAGCAATGACGATAATAATCTTTTGTAATACGCTGCTTTAGCCGTTCAATATTAAATAAAATAATGTAGTAAAGAAGAGTGTAGAATCAAAAGATCTAATATAAAGTCCGCGATTTATATTTAAGCCACAATGACTGCTTTTATGTTACAAAGAAAATTAAAAATGCTTGGGTTATGTTTACGTGGACTTATGACCTGCAAAACATTAATCCTTATCGAAATAAATGATTTCATGGTCATAAGTACTTAATGTAGATATAATTTGTTCTTTGCAGTATCCAATTTGGTCGTATAGTTTAGGAAATAACTTTGAATAAGTTATATACGGTAAAATATTATTAATAACGCGCGAAATAAATAAGTGCCCATCTCAGCGGGGCAGAGGGGAAGATTTTAATGCGCTCGGCCGTTGTCTTTTGATCGTCAATTGTTTATCTTGTTTTCAAAAATTAATTTTTAAATTTAAACCTAACAAATAATAGATTTTTTTCCCTATACTTACAATTAGATCTATATTCTATATCATATAATACATCTCAAATAAAACAGCACTTCATGGTGAGAAATCATCTATTGCAAACAAAACAGCTATAAGAATGGAACAGAGAGACAAAGGCATGAAAAAAATCATTTGAAATTAAAACAGAGGGAGGAATTGAAAATAATCAGATTTGCAGTACGTATTAACTGTGCATTCAATGCACACATACATATACATACTTAAACATACGTGGTCGACTATGAAGGGGACCCAACCCATTTACATCGTGGGGGTGGTGGTAAGGGGGTTGGCAGACGTTGGAGGATAGGCAAAGGGTGGCCTTCAAAAACGCCAGCCGGAGATTAATAATAAAAGGGTTGTATAATTGTATGAACATTTATGCACACGTTATATTTGAGGTTTTCCAGAGATGTATAATGTGTAGATTTATGATAATTGTTACTTCACGTATTCATGTTTCATTTCTATTTCTTGTGTGTGTAGAAAATTAAAACGGTTTACAGTTTCTAGAATAATAATTATAATTTGATCACCTCGGACTGTGTTCGCGTTTGTTGGATTTATATTTGAATAAATTTTTGAATATTTTATCGTACTTCTAGGTATGACATTTTACAAGAACCTTAATGTATTTTTTAATTTGAATTAAAACAAGTGACAAACGCATTTACTTTATTTTAAATACAAAAGACATAAGTATATCATTTTAAATTTCAAAGAAAACAAAAAATTATTAGTTTATTAATATTATTATTTTATTTATTTTCGATTTTCCGAGTGAAACAAATGCATCAAAATTTTTTTTCAAACAATCGATGGGCTATTTGCCAGAGACACCGATATATATTTTTCTAAAAACTTGTTTTTCGAATTATAGGAGTCTTTCGAGTGTTAATTAATTTTTTAAAATTAATAATTAATCAATGTATGTAGGTATCTACTTTCCTACTACTATACATTAAATATATATAAAAAAAACTTACGTAAGAAAAGGGGGTGAATATTTGAATTCTTACAAAGTAGTGCGAGGGGGGGGGGAAGTCGAAAATTTTAAAAATTATTATTCTTGCGAAACAGTAATGCGAACAGTAATCATACCTGCCCTGTCAATGTTTAAAAAAATATAAATTGTGAATATTACCAATTCCTAAATAATTGCATTGTTTTAACTTCAATTGTATTATTCCGAAATAACAATTAATATATAACTGTAATATATTTGCTTTACACCCATATACTGTAAACTGTATTGCAAATATATATATATACTATATACATAGTATAGTAGTACATATATTGTGCTCTTCACACTATAGTATCCGTTTAAATACGGTCGTGCGAGGGGTTTTGTGAGTTGTGCAACTGACGTCACGGAGGGCAGTAGCGGTCACTCAGGGCGTACGGGAGATGTATAGTCGAGGTAGAGCTAATTTCACGCTGTCTTGCTTCTCGTGTCAGACGCGCGCCGCTACCAGATATAGTGTGTGTGCCCATATACCCCGTACATGTCACAGTTTTGACGTTTCGTGGTAGTACTTACCAATCTATATATATTTATGAAGTCAAATAAATACAATTGCTGCATAAGTCATGGGGTGATTTCGGGAATTTGAAGTTTGAAAAAAATATGTAGGTACCTATAGTACATTTTATTATTAACTGTATTTATTACAGTACGTAAATTCAGGAAAAATGTTTTGATTATAATTGGGTAGATCAATAAATCTTACAGTATTAAAATATGTCAAATAGTCTGATCTAACCAATAATTTATTTTTAAAATGATTTAATTTTTGGCGTTAACAATAACGTCTTTGGAATTGTATGATATTAATCTCTATTAGTATCACCTATGGTCGAAATTCGAGCAATATTTTATCTAACCTGCTTTTACAACAAAAATTTCTAACAAAATACTGCAATTGAACGCGAATTGAAATCTGTACACGCATTCTCTATGTTTGACAGAAATCCAAAACTATTTATTTTTGCCGCTTGGTGGCGTTAGGAGTATTGCTACGCTGTGAACGATACGAGGGGAAATAAACAAACAGCGAGAGAAGAAATCATGTTAACTTTATTTTACCTACCTTAACTTACACACATAATTTTTTTCTGTACATCTATAGCACAGTATCTTTCGAATGATATTAGTTTCATACATCTCCTTTTATAATTAATACTAAAAAAATGTACGACAATTTTCGATGTTCACGTAGTTTTACGGTTGTTAAAATTCTTTGATTATAATGAATGTTGATTAAGAAAGCTATACAATTCTAAGAAGACGCGATTTAACATTTGTATTGACTTTTTTTTACTCTTTTTTAGTTTACAATTAGTCAACTACTATATATATACGAGTACATTAGCACATTCAACACAACACTGTTAGCATTTAGCAGGCACGTAGTAAGCGACAACATAAGACATAGTTCAGCAACAACTTTAGTTTGTTTTTCCGTGCACATTTGCAAGAAAATTTCGCAACGAATACAGTAAATCTAACTACACTCACCCTGTAACATACATATACCAGCAAACGGGAGAAGTAAGTGGAATGGGGATGGAGTAACTTCCCCCTCCACAACGTAATAGGTAATTAAGTATGATTACAATCGATCAATACTTATTATTAACATTTGATTACGATAGAAGAGCGCCGGCCGTTGCTGCTCATAATGAAGCCACTGAGCGGGCCTAATGAGCACTCTTATGGTCTTGTATCGATTTGTGAAACCGTCCTCTTATCCAAGCTCAAATTGTTCAATCTGCACTATGTTCGTTACAGAGTTGGTTTGGTATAATGGTATTATCATGTTTAATGTAGCGGTTAAAATTCAATATCTTATTTTTCTGTTTAAGTTTTATAAAATTAAAACTATATATGTTTATAAGGTAGGAACATACTAGTGGTAAAGTATGTGCATATTTTGTTTAAAATGTTTGTATTTCGATTCACAAAATTATCATCAGGCTTTTAAAAAGAAGAAAAATAAAAATGTTCAATGAATAATTTTGAGATTTATGACAAAATGTTTTACTCAGTTTTAAGATGCAATAAAAATCTAAATCAAAAGTGGACATAGCAAATGGCAAGTATTGATTCTAAATTCTATACCCTTCAAATAATAATATGGTCATATACAACAACTAAAAAAAAGTCATATATCCACTAAGGACAGCGTACAATATTATTAATAATAAATATAACAAGCCAGTTGTTAATTCATTTCGCATTTCTAATCAAGGATTGTTATGAAACCTATTGTGTGTAGCTACGAACAATAACTAAAATAAATTGTGTGGGTGTAAGCTGTGTAATTAAAAATATCGAAGCTGCAAGGAGAAATAAAATATAATTATGTTGATGACGCATTCCTATTGGTTTTATTTACCCCCCGTAATGAATTCTATATATATAACAGTTGTATTATATTAACAACAATTGTACAGTCATTACGAGTATGCGTGTGTGTGTGTGTGTGTGTGTGTGTGTACGCGTGAGTGAACGAGCGTTAGATTATGTAGTTCTTATTTCTATAGATATTAATTGATACTTTGTATTAATACTATGTAATATAAAATATATACTAATACTGGAACCAGTCTTGGCCTCTTTAAAATTTGGAATTGATGGGCTTATTTTTTGTAATCCTCATGAACTCATGTTATTAATAAAACAAGTACCTGATTATTAAATCAATTTAATTATCAAAGCCCGTAAATATAGTTTTTTTTTAATTTTAGCCTTTTATTTTGTTTATGTTTTTTCTCCAGTAATGGATAAAGTAAATTTATTGTTTATTTTGAGTTCTGTGTCATTATACGTTACATGTTTAATCAAGATATTTAAATAAAAAAAAATAATAAAAATAATAAACGTGGAACACATTTATTTATATCAAATCAGACATACATTAAGTTTATTTGTCATTTACCTAAAAAATAATTGTATTATATTATATGTAATTGTTACTTATTATATGAAAATATACGACGGTAATAATATATAATATAAACATCTGGATATTATTCTGTATTCTGAATTTCATACGTTTGAACTTTCATTGTCGGCATTTGAAGTTATGTAGAGTTATTCTACTTGGGGGTTAATGGTTAGGTTTTTGCTAATAGAAGAGGTCCATGGGCATAATAAGTTTGGGAACCACTGAATTATACCATAAATATATATTTTCGTAAATATCTGGACTCCAGCGTCACATACTTATTTCCACGTAAGTAACATATATTCTGAATATGAGCCAATCGGAGCACCAAACGAACATATGGTATGAATATGGTTTCGATATGTTCAGTAGTTTATGCGTGTTGAAGAAGATGCACCAACGTTTTTAGATATTAATATAATTTAACAACAGTATTAAATGGATAACGAATTACCTATTTTGTAATAATTTTAACCCATCGCGGAAGCATTAAATCCTGCAATTAAGTATTTAATAACAATCTACATAATACTATAAAAGTGTCAGATTCCTCATGCATATATGTACATTTTGTACATACATCCATATAATACTATGCACATATACATATATACAAATATGTACTGTACAGACACGTTCGCTGCAGATTTAACTAGGGGTTTATAAGCACGCTACTAACTTTACTTACTGCAATTTGATCTTCGAGAGGAAGTCTTGCAGTTGTTTATAATTAGAATTTTCGAAACAGTATTACAATACTGGAATTAAACACATTCAAGGCGATTTAGTTTATGTAGTATCTACTTATACAGATGCCGATAGCTTAATGATTTGAATATAATATACATATATATAAGATTTGATACAAAAATTTTCTTAAGACATTAAATACGAAATACTTTATTAATAGATAGATTGATAATGAACTTGTTTACATAAACAATTGAGCTATTTCTGTCTATATGCATTGACGTAAATGAAAGAGAAATATCTTATTGCAACTGGCAATGTTATTAATATAATACGATTTCTATCATTACATTACAAATAAATAAATGTATTTTCTTGGAAATTCAGTCGTCCAAGAATTTTCATCGTCTGTAAGATATTATATATAAATAAATATAGAATATTTTAAATATATATTTATTACAAACTTTGAATAACAAGATATCTTAGCATTAGTTTTTAAGAAATATATAAAATATAAAAAAAACATTATAATACATATATTTAGTTTAATAATCATGTACTATCAAAATAATTTATAGGTTTATACCATTGTTTTTCAAAAGGTTAAATCATGTTGAATTTTAATATAAAATTATAAATGATTTTACAAACTGCATATTGTTATAACATGTAATTTTTATAATAAATTATTTCAATAAATAATTAAGAATTAATAAAAACTAAAAGTCATGAAGAACAAATCTATGGAAATATTCCTTCAAAGAAACACAATTCATTTGAAGATATATTGTTAATAAAAGTCAACATTATTATACGAAATAAATTATGCCCTATTTAGAAACGAATAGCAATTATTATTATTGGTTACTTAAACATCAATAAACGTTAAGATTTACGACGCATTTTGAAATTACTCTAATTAATTTTTAATGCGCCCAGTTGGAGATAAACAAACATATTAGTCGAATCACAATGCATTGTAATACAGTACCTCACACATATTTATGTATTAACAACTTTTATAAACCTTTTAAGACCACGAAACTTCAACAATTAGAGATATTATTAATTTCTTTTTCTTTTAAATAAAAGTTTATCGGAAAATGATATTTTGTATACAATTTTGATTATAACAACTGTAGAAGGTAACTTATAGCAAAAATAATATCCCTGGAGTATTGCGTTACCCTAAGCACGTATTCAGTTCTTTCAGTTTAAAGCTACAATGGCTATCGAACTGTACGATGTTGATTTTATTGTAGTATAGTCACGCGGGCACTTTAAAGTTTAAAAAGTCTTAAATATTTAAAAAAAATATTACCAAGGGTTACACTTTCATGTGTCTTTGTATATTCTGAAGATAATTATATTTTTTTAAATACACATACATGTAATTATGTACGAGATCAAAAGTAATATTTCATATTTTAGTCTTTTAATTGGGGAAGGGAATATCAAAATCAAATAATAAATTTAAAAACATTGTTGTATCCGAAAGTAAAATATAAATTTCTTTACTTTGAGGAAGGACCTATTTATATAATTATTTGAAAGTAATAATATAATATATAATATCAGAATTAAAATTAAATATAGTACGCATTTTAACTTTTTTATAACCAGTTTCAACAAATATTTTTATACCTTTCTGGCATTTATAATTTAATAAATATAATCGTATTACACAATAAGCTTCGTTAGTAAAAACAAAATGTATAATTACAGACAAATATGTATGTTTAAACAGAAAATTATTTCATGCCGTAGGTGTGATGAACCCTCCAAAAACAATAAAAACATTGAATTCAAACAACGCCGGCAGTGATTTTCGCGCTTTACAGTTGGCTGTGCTGTCACATTGTAACGGCGACACGTCAGATGCAAATCATACATGTACACAGTGCCGTATTTACCAGAGGGTGATTTGAGAATACAATATTATTCTATGATTTTGTTTTTGTGTTAATATTTAATTAATTAATTATTTTGTTACTTAAACTAAAAAAATACACCTTAACCACAATAAAACAATGTGTAATTACTTTGTTAGATATATTGTAAGAATTACTAAGAATATTTGTAATTTTTACAACTAAATTATAAAAAATTTAAAAATCCAAATTCATTTTGGTAGCGACTGACAATGAGTGATCTCGCGTTATATCATTTGATGAAAATTAGCTATTTAAATAATACAAGACCATAATTTTATTTATTTATGCAAATAAAAATAATAAAATGCAAAAAGTTTTTGTTTTAAATCAAGTAACAAAACGAATAAAAATAATGTGGCATAAGATAAATTAAAAGTCAACAACAGTAATTAGAAAATAGGATGTTATATTTAATTGTACATGGCATGCGTTAGTCTCTGACAAAAGAACAGAAAAGCTCACGATGGTTAACACCTTCAGATAACAATCGCTTTACACACGTTATAATTATACAATCAGTGTTGTGTTCAACATTCATGTACGCCACTGTCCGTGTAACTCCATCATCAGACAACTCATTAACATAATTATAATCCCGAACCATTTACTCCCCTTTCAGCGTAGCGGCAGCCTCATCCCCTGCCGGATTCAAATCGCAGCGTCACTAATCAACGTTTGTCTGGCCGTGCCCCAACTCTTTGATTCCTCATCAGCGCCCCACGCTAGAACGGGGCGCGACTCGCCATCCGCCACGGCTACCCCGGACCCCCATCCCAATGCTTTGTCCACCCCACACCACCGCGTAGCCATCGTTCACTGATCCGCCCGATCGTCCGTCAAACTGGGTTAACTTTATTTCAGAATGGCAGTTTGATAATTGCAAATTCTGATGCAAGAAATTTCTTGTGATTACAAATGGAGGTATTAAGAAGGAAAGTTTTAAAAAAAAGATGGATACATGGCCAGTTTAGTTAATCATATTTATATTAATCATATTCTTAAAATGATTAAGTTAAAATTAAAAAAAAATAATAATAAACAGCAAAGTTGAACATATTTGTTAAAAATACTAAATACGAGTTGAAAAAAAAATTAAATACCTCTGTCTAACAATCAATGCTTATTGAAATAATTATTTTTTTTTCTTGAAATTTAACCAAATTGTGGTTTGAAATAATCTTATAACTCTGAAGAAGGAGTTGATAAAGTGTTCTTTTCTAAGCGAATACATATTTCACATTTTACTATCTTACTAAAAAAATTTTAATAGTGGGAAAATTAGAATGATATAATAAAATTTTCGTTCCATTTAGCAAATATTTTTAACCAGTAGATTTCTTATGGTCGTTTATGGAACAAACGTTTATGATAAAGTAGACCTGTGAGATTAACGTATAATTTAGGTTGAACTTATACTAAGGAACAAAAATAAGGTTGAGCGGTGTGATCGGGCATTAACTAACTATAGTTAAAAGAATAAAAATTTAGTAAAATAACATGCAAAATAAAAAAAAACAAATACGAACAGACTATTAATAGATATGACAATAGTAATCTAATTTGTATAGAAAAATTAATAATAATACAATAAAAAGTTAGTAATCCAACTTGACAAACGCTGCACTTTTGCACCCACCAATCTACCTATCCATCTACCAGTGCACCACCCACACACCCACTCACACACACACACAAGTCTCACAGCGCGAAACAAAAAGCTTTTTTCCAATACAACACCATCGGCTGGCTACGAAACGAATGGACGTTCGGTGAATAAATGAAAATGAAGGACTATTGGTTTTTGGCTTTTGTCCATTTTTTTAAATGAGTCTATGTTCGGAAATCAGTTATGTGGAGAACAAAACGATTGCCTCCCCCCACCGTGCTGTTGTTCACTCAAACACAATGTTTTTAGTCTGTGTTTGTTTCTATAAATGTTTTTCATTTATTGTTTCGCGAGCTTATGCATTCAGTTTGATTTTTAACGTTCGATGTTAGTTCGTTTTGTAATTTTAATTTCAAATTTTTATTCAACAATGGCTTATTTCGAAAATACCTTTGGACGAGTAGATTGTAACAATACAAAAGATTTTTTCATGATTATGGTGTTTGCAGGATTTACATCTCTTTTCGGTTAATTTTTATGCAAATACTGAAATCGTATATTGACGTTGGAACAAATGTGAGAGGTCATATAAACATTTTAAATATACTTAATACAATGCTTTATCATTTCATTTATTTGTATGTTACTGTCGGAATTGAAATTGTAAATAAGTATGCTTTCTAATAAAATAAAAAACTTGAATTATATTGGGTGTAAAAATTTTGAGGAGTGAAAGATATCTATATCAAATCTTCACTGTCAAAATTTGAGATTGATTGTTCAAATCGTTTTTGAGGAATTAATTTTCAAAAATTTCTCTAATACACGGATGTAAATGAGAGAATATTTTTGAAAGATTGTAAGATCTATAAAAATATTACCATCGACTCACAATTTGCACCAAGAGTAAATAAGATATTTATGAATCATTAATAAAAAAATGTAAAAATTTTACAATAATTGCAAGATTTTCAAACAGCGTGAAATTCAAAATACTTTTAAGGCTGCAACAGTCAAAGCATAAAATAAATATTTACAAAAATTTATTTAAATAATGTAACATTACCTTATTAATTATATCATGTGTATAATATAATAGTGTAACTTTAAACATGAATATATGAAATTAAACATATACAATATACAGTTCTTCGATAACACCCAAGATAAACAGATTTATACAAGATGAGAACTGCTAAATATTAAAATCGAATACAAGATCTTTATATTTGGAAATATGCAATAAAATATAGACCAAAGTTACAACTTGTAAAGTTTACATGTTACCGGAAATTCTTTAATCGTGCATTAATAATTGCAAACAAAGACATGGCATTTGAAAAGTCTAAAGACTGAATATTTTCATCCCCTCGCGGTGGTAAACAAGCACGGCAGCCGTCATTCTGCTGCAATTCATAAAACGCGCGTGTATATAGTAGTAAACCAAAAGCTATTTTCACTCAACAGTGAGGCAATCCTATTCAAACATTTCATGCAGCACCAAATAGTTGATATTTATTTCCAACCTGTTCGCAGGCGCGCTCACTTGAGGTGGAGCCATTTGTCTTTGCCACGGGGTCATTCATTACGTGTGTTCAGGGCGGGTATGCCTGCCCTTTCCCTTTACATTGCCTCATCAGGGGCATTTCGAGGATCTCAGAATTTACGGCTTAGATATATGTCTTATGATAATGTTGGCAGAGTTACTTTTATGTTATTTGATTTGAAACGTTCGTGATGATTCTGTTTTGACGTGAATACTATTAACCAAGAAAACTACTACTCTCTTAAACAGTGGTTCTCAAACATTTTAGGCAATGACATTTTAATATATTAATTCATTCATTCAATCAAAAAAAAATTATTTTCAGTGTAGGCACATAAATAATCGTTAAATTTAAATTAACTTCGTAGAACACTTTTGATGACAAAAATCCAAAAAATAAAATTTTAAAAACATTTATATAATTATCTTTAGCACCATCGCATAAAATAGCGGTTCTTAAACTTATGTAGTCTAGGGATCCCCTTTTGAACAGGGATTATTTTAAGAAAATTTTACAACCTTATTTTTTTGCTCCATACCTACAATTTTTGCTTTTCAACTGCAATGTCCTTTGTTTTTTGCATTACATTTCTTACATTTTTTGTTTTTACAACTGCAATGACTTTTTTTTACTCTACATTTCTTATATTTCTTACTTTTACAACTGCAATGACCTTTTTTCCACACATTTTATTATTTTATTTATTTATTATATATTTTTTCAATTTTTTGCAAAACATTTTTCCCAAAATTTTATTAAAATCGATTTACTATATTATTGGTCGTTGTAAAAAAGTACTAACTTTTTTTAGGTTAAGTATTAAATTATAAGATTTTAAAATATTTAGTTTTATAGGGAAATTCATAAAAAGGAAAATGCATTTTTTATATTACAAACAATTTCGCTAATATGACTCCACTATGAATCAAGTTTTATGCAGTTCGATATGAGAAATTATTGTTTGATTTTTCAAAACAATTATTTACTGGTGTAATTTTAATTGTTTACAAAAAATATTAATAATTAAAATTTGAAAGCCTTAACATTTTTTTCGAAAATAGTCACATACATGAAAATTGTTCAAAAAAATTTTTATATGGGGCCTCGCAATCACTTACTGCCCCGGGGCCCCAGTGCTTCTAGTTACGGCCCTGTGTTTGCGACACCCCGTGAACCACTGGAATGGAGTTGTAAAAAAATATAAATATTATTAAAATGTTTTTAAAATGAAATATTTAGAAGCTAAAGTGATTAATATATAAATAATGTATGATATCAATGGATTCAGCGATTGTTTTATTCTGCTAAATACATCAAATCTACTTTGGTATATTTAACCGAAAAAGGCGGAGTTAGTAGTTTTGTCTACTGTATGAATCATATATAATATATAAATTGAAATTTGATAATATATTACAATGAATACATTTAGTAGTCGCCTACTATTTTATTATTTCAAAATATTTGAATAAAAACTAATACATATATAAATATCTAAAAATACCCGCAGATATTTTATTTAAAAACTATTTATTTTATCTATTTCTGACATTGAAATACATAACATATTTTATTTTCAATTTAATCCAATAAATTCATTTACAATATAACTATCAACTACAACCTAATAGATATCTGTATCTGACAAAGCAATCACTTTAAATATCTCAATTTATATTCCATTTATAAAAAAAAAATACTAAAAGTTTACAAGCATTACATCTTTAAATGCAGTATCAATCATTTTTATACCGTTAGTTGTAGAAACTTTAGCAATGCAGATTTGTAATCTGTACATTAATATACAGTAGAGTGTATGTATGTAATACATAACATATTAAAATTCATGGAAAATAATTTTGATTTAAATATTCTCGTTTTTAAGATATGCCCTCTGACTATTGCAGTTTTTAAATGGAATATCCATTATTAAAATGATATATACGAGAATTTACTTTGATACACTGCTATGATGTTATAATAATATATGTATGTACAGTTTTTATGATTTCGCATTTATATTTTTTTTAATTTAAAAAAATACATAGACGTACCTTTAAAATTATAAAGGGTTATACACTTTATCATATTATGATATTATAATTTTGTGTTTTTACTTAAAATGCATTTTTAGTAATGTTAACTTTTCGTGATTTTTGAAGTAAAAATTATTTTTTGCAATTACAGAATAAACAGCGGTTCTCAACCTTTTCATATATGACAATATAGTGTTTGTTGAATTGAGAATTAATAACATTACTTCATCAAAATTAAAAATTGTATATATATAATTATATAAATTGTACTCGTATAATATAAATGTCTACAAATATTATATTTCGTATTATTTTGAAGTATTTGTTTTCAAAATATTGGTTATAAAGTACTGGTACCACTTATGGCCGCTATAAGATCAAGGTTTACTGTTTTTGTGATTGATGGGCTTCTTTTTTGTAATTCTCATGAACTCATGTTACTAATAAAACAACTAACTCTTTATTTAATCAATTTAATTACCAAAGTCCGCAAATATAGTTTGTTTTTAAATATTAACCTTTTATTTTGTTTATATTTTTTCTCCAGTAATGGATACAGTAAAACCAGTAATGAGCACGCAGTGATGGACACTTGCTAATGATTATAAAATGATAAAAATTATGACACAAAAGATATAAAAGAATGAATCGTCAAATTTGAAACAATGTAAAGCAGTGTCTATGATAATCCACCATTTTGACACCTATTGGCCGATTGTCATCAAATCACGCTGTAAGACAGATAAATGTGTATAAATTAATATTCAGAAATGGTAGTATTCAAATATAAACAAATATTTCTAATTCAGTACATTTTATTAAAAAATAGCCATTACTGGGGTCATATTCAAGACTGGTGCCAGTACCTTATATTTAAACTGTAAGCTTGTTGGTTTCTAGGCGAGATGAAACTAGGTTAAGTAGAATTCTCATATTTTCTTTATCGAAAACTTAAATTTCATATATTTTATCTGTTATTAAATAACTGCTAATTTGTGTTTTATTATCTACAAAGTATACCAAACAACAATACAATTCGATATTTCATGAAAGGAGTTGATAATTACTGCCATTTATAGTAAAAATACAAAATGATAAAAGTAACCCATGTGAAACATCACTAAATCTCCTAACTGTAAACCTATTAATATTCAAGACGTAGAAGTTGTAATGCATGTTTTCACAGCATATTGATATACGCCGGCGGTCCGAGAACGTCCATCCGACGGGATACGAACTCTGACCGCCCGCGCTAACGTATGACTGTTTACATACGAGCTGCCGGCCAGTGTGCGGCCAACTTGCCCGATTCCTTTACTCAGAACACCAGGTGTGCAGTTTCGTAATCATGTTCAAACATTCATAAGGTCCTTAGAGTACTCTCCTTTGGTCTAGCTGGTTCAAGGATCAGCGTTGGATATTGATTTGTCTATGTTTTAATTACAATTACTATTCTATACTGCATAATGTGTTCTAGAGTTTCGTTTGTTTGACGTTCATTATTAATTTAATTAAACTGTTAAGATATCTTGCAGAATATCTGCAGTATAAACATATCAGATTCTTATATATTCAATATGATATTGATGTTAGATAGTTCAAATGCTGGTTAAGAATGTTAACAAAAGATTGGAGGTAATTCTCCATTAAATACCTGATTTTATATTGCATTACATATTTTTCCCTTTAAAATCAGCGATTATTTAAATGGTTAATTAATATTTTACAAAGTTTAATATAATTTGACACATACTAGAGCCATTATTTACTACTCGTCTCCATTAAAGAGAGACAACCGCTGTTGTTGTAGATATAAAGTGTTTAGAGTATAAAATATAAACGAGACTCTGATATAAGTATGCGCCTATGAAAGAACGAAACAATTTTTAGTTTATTATTATTTTAATAAACACTTATATAATGCTTAATTTATCAATAGGCTTAAGCGGTTATTGTTTTCACTGATTTTTTTTAATAGAAGCTTAAACCTTCTAAGCTATTTATATTACATGAAGATATCTATATATACGTGAACATCGAAAATTATCGTACATATTTTTTAATGAAACTTATATCATTCAAAAGCATACTGTGACATAGATGTCTAAACAAATCATCTCATTATCTCGGTGTTTGTTTATTTCCCCTTGCATCGTTCAACAGCAACATAGCAATACTCCTAGCACCACCTAGCGGCAAAAATAAATAGTTTTGGGTTTATGTTAAACGTAGAGAATGCGTATAGATTTCAAATGAAGTGTTTTTATTTGGAAATTTTTGTTGTAAAAGCAGGTTAGGTTAGGTTAGGTTCGGTACAGTGCCACAGATGTGCACAAAAAAAAATCATTTGTGTTAAATATAAATGACAATTGTAATAGGTGTATAATTGTAGTTATTTCATGTTTATTACGATTAGTAAATCGAACAATTAACTAATACTCCGTTAAAAATAAAATAATGTAGAAATATTTATTACAAAAAACGTAAATCTTACAAATAAGTATAAAGTAACAATTTTTTATCAACTTTATCACAAATCTGGTAATAATTTCTGTATGAGTTTTCGGGTCAATTTATTATTTTTTAAATATAAATTCACACCTACTGTTATGAAGATACCACAAAAACAAAAATGAAAAAACACGCATTATAATGTAACAGATTATACGAGAACGTATGTATTTATGTGTACGTACATACATAACATTCCTTATGTAATATTTATTATGTATTCCGGCCAGACATTCAGCGCAAATAAAATAAAACGCGAGAGGAGAGAGAAGAGAACATAGAGCGTCGTAAATGCAACGCGTACAGGAGATGTAAAAACAAACATCTAAATTCAATCAACGTTATACAAAGGTACGCCTATTTCGCAATGACAAACATTTTGCCCCTCATCCCATTTACGTATATGTACAATGAACATAATAAGTGAAGACTCCGTAGTCCAGACGGTGACAGTTGACCAATACATTACTCGACATCAGCACATAACTGTCGTTTCGAATATTCAATCGGTCAACCCTATTCGCGGACAGTACATTTTATTACATTTGTCTCAAGTGGACTACTTATGTATACTCGTATGTAATAATAGCATGGATATATTCAATTTTCTAATTTTAATTTATAATGTTTGTGTTATATTATGTAGTCTATATGTGTTGTTTGTGTAGTAATAAGTATGTATATATTAATTTGTGTTTGCTCATTTCTTGCTCTCTTTAATATCACCGTTATGTTTACTGATATGTGTTATTGTTCTAACGTGAATCGATTATTTAAACAAAAAACTTACTGGGGTTTAGATGCATGTAATTTATTATCTTTATTATTAATATTCATGTAACAACTCTTTCTTATTCGATCTCGGCATGGAATCTTCATAAAATATAGAAAATCCGCCTTTTATCTAGAAGTTCAGACAGTGGCGGAACTATAATGTTCTGGACCCCGCAACGTGGGGTTCCAGAATTATATGAGGCCTAAATATTTTTTGTCTGTACTTTCTTTACACGTTTTTAAAATTAATAACATAATACAATAAAAATTAAATGCACCATGAAAATACTGAGTGCGTGATTTAAAATAATTTCAAAACTTATTGTTAAGGTTATTCGATCGTTAGAGCAATCTTTAGATAAAAGTCTAAAATTTTAATGTTATTTAGGTATGGATAACTCTTTTATTAATTAAAAAAAATATTAGACGTATGGTTTTTGAGTAATTGGACATTAAAAATAGAGTTTTTAATACAAGGTAAATGAGTGAATTCGCCGGAAGTGCTCTATTTATTGAAATTCTACACAACACCCTTTTAAATACTATAAAAATTATAAAACACATAGATTCGCTTGTAGTTTCAGAACCAGGTTTATTCAAAGTAATGAAAAACTAGAAATACAACACTACCATGAAAGCATGTTTGTAAAGACGCGTGAACAAAAGTAATAGAGTGCGACTTACAGGCAAACAACGTGTGCGAGTGCAAGGCCATAGTACATATTAAAGATACCTACAGTCTATATGTACTCTGGGAAAAAGATAGTGAGTTGGGTATATATGCATATTTGCATATACATATATAAATACTTCCATTCGTTGTATTGCACAATCTTTTGTATTAAATATACTGCGGTCGCCAAATTATATTTAATTTTTTACTTTTAATTATTGAAAAAGTAAAAACTTCCATTAAATGTAAGTACATGTGTTCTTAAAAATAAAATTTTTCGAAATCAAATCTTTTTTTGTATTGAAAAAAAATGTTCACAACTAATGGGGTGCTAGACCAATAACCTTATGATAATAAAAACATATTTATGCAATTCAACAGACGAAGAACATTTAGTATAATCTCTCTAAATTAGTAATTGAAGCAAAAACAGCCAAAAATATAAATAAAATATATGATTAGAGATTTTACAAATTTAAATTCTAGAGTATTTTAAATTATAAATATATTTTCTTTTGATAGTTTTTAATTATCAATTAATGTTAATTTTCTGATAAAAAATCGTGTGTTTTTTTTGCGGAAGGGCCCGAATAATATTTTTCGTCGAGGACACAACTTTTATGTTCTGCCACTGAGTTCAGATATAATACAAAAGCTTCATCATGTTAGAATACAGTCCTTGACGTTTTATAAAAAAATACTTGAACAGAAGAAAACCATTACGTTCAAACTGTCTAATCAGATTTTCTATCATTCCATACATAACATTTTCATGTAATATTACTGTTTTCTTCGCATTAGCAAGCTATAATCGTAAAATAATGAGTTGTTCTACGTGAATATAATAATAAATGTAAAATCAATATTCATATTTGTGTGTACAGTTGTTTTCTCTAAATTAATAAAATGACTAATAAGTCAATTAACTTCAAATAAAAGCTAAATTACCTTTTTTGGCTTCATTAATAGATGGTAAAAAATTAATAATCGATAAATTAGCAGTATTTGTTAATTAATTGATTACAAAAAATAAATCTTTTTGTGCTTATATTTCAAATTAAATATTGGTACGCGAGTCATTAATCAGTAAAGATGCCTGTATTATAAACTAATATATTATTAAAATTCTTCTTTCAGTTCCGGTTTCGATGTAAATAAATTTAAATTTAGATATTATATACATAAAAAAAACTGACAAATGCTTTTTTTCAATTTACGATTTACGTAGAAAATAATAAATATAAATATACATTATATTAACAATAAGATTGATTATAAAGATGTTTTTGATACATCGTAATGAACTTTCTAATGCAGCAAAACTCCTATCAAATTATTCATTTTTTTTAATTTAGATTTCGCCACCTGCATATAATAATTTTTCATCAATCGTGTTTCATTAAAAAAAATAACAGTTTAAAATAGATGTAATAACTAGTACAACTACTTTTATAACCTTTAATTATATACACAGAACAGATATTCCTTTTACCTAGAAAAGGTACAATAAAATACCTTTTCCTTTAAAAGAGTGGATCTTATCTAATAATTATTACTTCTTAACTGATTCAATATTATAAATTTAATTTTAAATTTTCTGTTAATGTACTTGATAATGTTTGAACCTGTTATTAACCAGTTCATTAATTGGGCAATAATAAAAATTATAAAATATCTCTACAGTGATTATCATATATAATGAGTTTTATTGCTACACACCATCTGGCTATTATATTATATTAATATTTCTGAATGATCAGCCAGACGTTTTTATATCATTTTCAGTATCAAATATACAAGCACCAGTTTTAGTTAAAAATTATACCAATAGTTAAAAATTCAAATGAGACGTAATAATATAATATTATCTTTTATTGAATTGATATGTTAAATTTATAATATTGTGTTCGTATTTATATATGTTGACGTATACAGGTGTCCCACAAGAAGGTGTCGTTTTCAAATGGATGCTGTTATTGAAAAAACAAAAATTGCGTTGAAAAGACGAGAGTCTGCAATTTTATTTAGGCTATAGTAGAAGCAAGTACGTGCGCGTCAAAATGAGTAATCTGATTTTTACTCTCGAAAAGTGCTTCTTTTCGAGAGGAAACGTGTATGGTAGTTCTTGTTTCATATTAAATACGGAAAGCAGAAAGTTAAGAGTAAAACCACACTAAAAAGCTTATACCTCATAATTTATTTAAACTTATGCGTTACGTCACTCCATTTTTGAGCAATAAATCTTCTTTAAAATAATTTTTTGTGTTATTTTAAACAGAAGTATCGATAATTTTAGCATATTTTTCATCAATAAAATAAATTGATGCACAAACATTTTATAAAATTTTATTTACATATACCCATTAAAACTGCAGACTCTTCTTTTTAACGATATTTTTGTTTGTTTTTTTCAATAACTGCATCCGACCTGTATTTTTAGGTAGGTATATACAAATGTTAATAGTGTATTACAATGGAATTTTAGTTTGAATATTTAAATTTATCATACGTTTACTGAATAATAATTTTTAATTAATGTATAAAAAAAAAATGAACGGATATTATATGATTTTTGTTTTAATGCAGTGTTGTTTCAATATTTAAATCAAAACATACATGCTGACATACAAAACATGATAAACAATGCCGTATAAAAAAGCAATAAGTCGAAAACCCATATTTCATTAATATAATTGATCTAATTGTTGATAAAACGCAAGAGCCATAAAATGAAACAATTTCCAAACATTAATTACCAAAGCATGCACGGCCGTATCCAGTGTGGATTTTGGGTTTCTCGTATCGTCCGGACCGAGGAAGGAATATACGGGAATGAAATGCGGTTTCGGGCACAGCAAAGATGTGTAAGGAAATTACAACATTGTGTAATGTGGCAGTCGTTTGTAATGTAGCACTAATTAGTGGCAACTATGATTTATGAATGCCATTTTGATTACTGATGAGGAGCTTAAATAGAACAGGCGAAGTTAGTTTATTAGCAGTCGCATTAATCTGATCAATAATGTGTACCTTGTTGCGAAGTGGATGTGTGCATGTGTATGCCGGTGTTGGCGCGTGTCCGATAGAGATAGATAATGGGGGGATGTGTGTTTAGTGAGCGCGTCACTCTTTGTCGCCGTACGTGTCGAAAAGACGGGTATTGCTTTCGTACCTGGCCCACTAAAGCATCAATAATTAAACATTATCTTGATAGTTCATCGTAGCATTAGCAATGTTGATCTGCTCATAGAGGTACCAACCGATCCAATGTGATGTTTGTTGATACTTCATATGTGCGTGAGAGATAACTACTGGATGTTACTAAAATTATGAACTGCGATAGTGAAAATTATTACTTCTTTTATCAGGATCCGCTTTTTTAATACCAATTTCGCATGTAGGCGATGGGATAAACAACAATTGTGTTGTTATATTTAGAAAACCTATTTTTATTGCTCCGTACACTTGGCAATTGACTAAAATAAATGTGCGATATAACGATACAAGCATTGTTTTCTGTGAGTTACCCCACATTTGCTAAAAAAGTTTGGAAAAAACGGAATTTATGTATAGCACATGACAATATATTTGCATTTGCAAAGCTTATGAGATGATTTATATGATGAAACGCTATTTTTCAACTTAAATTTGTATAACGTGAAAATGTATGTTTAGAATATTAACTATAAAACACTAGTTTTATATGTTGAGCGAACTGACTTTTAACACTTATTTTCACTGTTTATAAACACAGCGTTTATATCTTAATAACTTCTAACAGTATTTTTTCTTCTTCTGAATGACTGACATTATAAATGTTTCCTATTATTCAAAATCTATAAATACCTATATTAAATGATTATATTTAAGTATCTATTTTTCTACCCAATGTTTTTGCACAAAAAGTTAAATAGAAATTATTATTATAATTTTTAAAATATAAATTTTTGGTATGGCCAAGTTTAAATACCTACTATTCTGCAATTGCAACAATACTTTCTTATTTAACTTTTTTACCTTGTAAAGAAATCAATTCAATGAAAACTTAACGTAATAAATAATCTAACACGTGTCCGAGTCCACGTAACTAAAATAAGTACCTGCATGAAATTAATTAGAATTAGCAATATGTACTATTGTATGTAATACATACACACATATATATATATACACTTACCTCTGCCTTGAGGTTGAGTGGTTGATGCTGGGTATGTGTGGGTGTGTGGGTGGGTACGGTCGCCGCCGCCCCCGCCAACATGACGTCACCGCTTTCCTCGTCCGGCCCGCCTTCCGCCATGTCAGCCTCGCATCCTGATTCGTCTGTAAATAAATGTATTATTAATTCATTACGTTTTGTGCATTTAACACCCAAGTGTTATCAATTCCTGTGTCTAATGTTTACGCTGTATTCTTGTTAAGATGCTTTCACAATAGAGAAATGCGTGTGAACTATGCTGAATCAATAGGAATTTTTTATCGGTTAAATATAAATTACAAAGTATCTTTCTTCTAAAAAATTAATGGAAATTTATAAAACCCAGCGCACACACAGACACACACACATGCATAGCCGCTATGAGGAAATTCATTTCTTTTTACGTTTTGAGGGTAGTACAATCAGAATCTGCTCTTATCTCGGACACGATTTTTCGACGGTATTACAATACTTCCACTTCCTTCGGAACACGAAAGTAAAAAGACTACTCTACGCAAAATCACGTACTGTCTATGTAGGAAATGCCAGCTTTGACGATGGACCCAAGCTTGACTCAATTTTGGGTTACAAGTGTTGCTTTTTCGATATTTGTCCCAGTCTAGGCCAACCTTCAAGTACCGAGCTTCGGTTCCCTATTCTTTAAGTTATCATTTGTATTTGTAGCCTGGACCAACCGTGGCCCCTTTGTAATCCCCTACATGAATGTGTGAAACTGAGTTAATACTGTAGCCTGCACTACTCGAAGCTACGCACCCAGAATTACCACCAGCACAACAATCTCGCAAAGAAATAAGCACCGTGTATGCTAGGCTTAAATTAATATTCTCAAATGTCCCGGCACCTCCACTTAATTACCACTCTAGGCAGTAGGCAGTGTTTGCCATATTATCACAGTTTTGAAGTCGTATATCATCATATTTTTTTGTACAATAATATTAAGCACACTGTAATTTAAGAGACCATTCCACTGTGATGGATATGAAAATTTATGATTTTTTTTTATTGAATAAAATTCGATAAACAGTTCGATTTTTTTTCGTTTATCACATGACATGTTGTATACAAAAATTATTTTTAATGTTTTATTTTTTATCTATTTTTTTTGGCCATTGTAAAATGATGTCTAAAAAAACGTCTGACGACGGAGAGTCCCACTCCTTCGAAAATTGCCAAAAAGAAAAAAAAACAAAATTATTACTAATCAGTATGAAAAACTGTATCATCTTACGGAGGATTTTTTTTGAAGAAAATTAACAAAATGGTGGCCATTTTAAAATTAAGTGTTAATTTGGGTCTTTTTCGATAGTTTTTCGTTTAAAAAAATGTGAAATTTTCAAATAATTAAAAAAGCTTCCGTACGCAACTCTTCGTTTAAAATTTTTCGCCGTTTTGAAAAACAATGTTTCGAGACAAATACGTTTAAAGTTGGCATGTGAGATGCACTCTGCCTTATCTTGCACGCAGCTGGTCGATCTCTTTTTTTAAGAAAAGCATTAGCGACCGGAAAATTCGAATGTTGTGATCAAAATTTAACAGCATGTTTATGAAAGTCCATATTTTTCGATAATGCAAAAAATATATAATCAAAAAAATTAACAGTAAAATTTATACACTACATTTTTGTTTTATGATAATATAATGAATAAGAAACTAACAAAATTTTTGTTATTGTTATCTATAGCAATCTTCATGATTGATAATTCAAATAATATTAATGTTTGTATAAAGTTGGTGATTTCAACTATGGCATTGAAATCACCAATATATTCAAATTTTATTATATGTAAATATATCAAATATTAAAATAAAATTCGTCGCTTCCATTTTTTTATTTATTTATTTGGTCCTGCTAAAGTCTGTAGAAACTAAAATAAAAATTAGTTGATGACGATTATAATAACTGACTTTTGTAGATTAGACTTCTCTTCAATTTTCATTTTTTGTGATGCTGTATGGCCAGTTTTGACACAGTAATGAAGAAAAGACTTTAGGTTTTCCACATCTGCCTAAAAAAATTTTACAATCATTTGTTTTCTTGTTATAGATGGTCAAAGGTTATAATGTGGTATTTGCTATTATTTCAAATAACTCGGTTCCATTTCAGGAACATAAAAATTAGTAAAAAAAAATGAATTAATCATTTCAATCACTATCGGTGCTTAACAAACGCTTCCTTTTATTTAAAGTTGGCCCTAAATCAGATGCATCGCTGAAATATTTTGCAGTGTGCATAAGTTATTTATGTATACACAAAAACTAAAATATATCTATTAATGTAACAAGAAAAAATTGAAATGCATAGGAAAATCTCCTAAAAATATAAAAACTTAAACTTCAATGGATATTTTTTCTCAGAATTAAAAAAGAGAAAAAAATGAATCGTGTAAAGTGTAAATTTTATTTTATTGTTATCGACCGAGCTAAAACAGAATTAGGTGTACAATAAAAGAAACAAATGTGCTAACACATCATAATTGACGTTTCATTCCTCTTAAGAATGTATCTGTTTCTTGTAGCAAATTTGACGTAAACAAAATCTTTACATTTCAACAAACTTACACGCGTTTGTGTGTATTCAAGATTGGCGTTTTCTCATACATACGTCTGTCTGAACGAGTAACATGAATCATCAAAACAAAATTAATCTATTATTACCGAGGTGTTTTAAACACAAACCTCTTGTTGCTATCGAAATATAACCAAACATGTTACCAGATAAGAATAGTGCGTGTAATACTCGTAATATTAAATCATGCAGTTATAAGTTAATTTATATATGTAATTGATTATTATTAATATTCATAAAACATATTTGTATATTAGAAAAAAGTTAGAAGAAATGTTGAATAGCACTTCTAAAAAAAAAAAAATATTATCGATACTTTAATTATTTATCTATCAATTAAAAGAAAAGCTTTCCTTATAATTTTGCATATTTGATAAAAAAATATTTCTTCATCTGTTTGTAAGATCTTTGTTGATCTACTGCAAAAATGTGTAACTGTTTTGTTCAGATATAATTTATTTAAACGTATTTTTCGAATAAATACAGATATATACAGGAAAAACGTAATGAGAAAAACATACTAACGAAATATTTTAATATGGGGCCTTAATCTTATGGAAGAATTCGGGAGCTAAAAAACGTACTATGGCGAAAAATGTACTAAATCGAAACGTAATAACGAGGTTCCACTGTACCATAAATAGAACAAATGAAATAACTAGTGTTTATTAGAAAATAGTCAAAATTTTAGCTATCATGTTATGACTTAAAACCATCGAAATATAAATTATTATTTTGGTTCTCAATACATAAATAGTATATTTTTCGTGGAAAATTATATACGTAATAATTTATTTAAAAATCTAAATAGGTATTAAAGGTGAAAATAATTATTATATAGTTAGTATGTGGTAGAAAATTAAATATTTAATTAGTTTTTTTTTTTAATCTAAAATAATTGATCCTCTAATATAGACTTGTTTTTATTGTTTGACTTATCATAAATTATTATATATATATAGAACATCACAAGGTGTAGAATTTAATCTCCCAAAACCATCCCACATACACCATTGGCATACATAGTGCATATTTACCCCTTTAATTTGCATTACAGATTGGAGCTACACATACGTTTTCGAGTTTCTACAATATTTTCAAACAGTGCTACTTCAACTATGGTCTGCTTATTAAATCCAGGGGGTGTTATTTTATTGAAGCAAATCGGCTAAATTAATATTGTTTTTATACATCACAGACAGTATTTTGATCGATTATTTCGATGTATGTATACAATAATTATGAAAAAGCGATGAAAATGAGAGAAATTTCCAGATAAAGAACTGCATTTTTTTTTCAAGTGTAAAATCAATAAAATTGCTCTTATTGTTAGTTCTACAGCTAAATCAATACATTCATATTCATCGGTTAACTTTTTCTAGGGCGGAGCTTATAAAGTTTCATCATTTTTAATAAAAATAATAATATACGTCCATTTCATTAACTAATTTTATACCAATATCAAATATGTTTTACCACAAAATTTACTAATGCAATTTTCAATAGATTACATAAAAAGAGTACTTCTTTATCTAGCAAATGAGTTTCAAAATTTCTGTCTTTGTTTGGTACATGGAGAAATGATTTAAATATTATAATAATAAAATGGGAGGAGCCTACTAAGTTTGTGATAAGTGAATTTCAATGAAAACTGGACGACCACTTCTGCATTTCACTGTATATTCGCTATATATTTTGGACTATTCAAGTTTTAGAATCACCGCTTTAAAGAATATGTGTAGAATGGAATACGAGTATAATATATTATATTTAAAGTTAAAACAATAATTAAGTCAATAAAACGTTATCAATGCTATCATCTGCAGCACTTCTTGCGCAGCACAAAGACAAGGATAATAACAATAAAGGAACCACTCGACAGCGATCTGACATAATTACAGAAATAAACGAGCTACTGGCATTTTGCCACATTAACCGACAGACAACTTAAATGCGTGTTGTATGAATACTTAAAATTTTATAAATAACTAATGAGATATGTTATACTTTACGTCATGAATGTAAGAAATGTATGTGAGATTATGCGCGCGGATACTTCTATATTGTTTTTGTACAATTGTGTAATTTGATCTAAAGCAGATTTTGCTCAAAAGATTAGAGATGTAGAAATTATTACATTTTAATAATTAGAATTAACTGATGTTCTATTATAACTATACTATATGTCAGGGGTGGCTAAAATTCATGCTTTTAGGAGCCGCATTTACAGTTAGAAAAGGCTGTAGCCGGGTTGCAATGTAAAATCGGCCTTAACACGGATTTGGTTAATTTTTATTGTGAATATTACTCATTATGTGAGCATTCTCATGCCCGATTATTAGCCTCTAAAAATTGATAGTTTTTGGAAAAAAAATTATTTTCAATTTTTCAAAAATATTTTTTTTAAGAATTTTTTTTTTTGATTAACTATGGTACAATGTAGAAGTTAAAAAGGTGCATATCAGGTAATATTTTCAAGAAGCTGCGCATACTCTATCAAGTAAAAAAATTGTTTGGTTGTAGTTGAGCGACAACTTCAAATATTTCATGAAATAATCTTCATACTTTAGTATTACACCCTACAAAGTCTGAAAAGAATCGAAGTGGTAGAACATACATATTTTTTTATCATAAAACTATAATTTATGAAACTACAGTTTGGCCGTAAAACATAGTGGACGGGTAGTCTGGAACATTCTGTATATATGTATCATAGTACTTATTGTTAGGTGAGAAAGGTGTCAGTTGTTACAAGTGTCGATTGTAATGGCGTGTTCACACCGAAAAAACAAAACACGAACATCGTGTCTTTTAGACAAAATGTCAACAAATTTTTAAAACAGAGTGTTCACACCGAAAAAACACTCGAAAAACGACAAAACAGGAACATGTTTTCACGGACAAAATTGCAACTTTTTACCAACATTTCGCCAACAAGACCTCATTAAGGGGATAACAAAATATAAACATGTCATTTTTGGCGTTTACACCAACAAAAACAAAACAGCAACATATTTTGATTGACATTTTAACAACATGTAATAAAACAGACCCTTAGTATCGGATAGATTTGTACAAAAAAGACACTGTTTTTGTTATCCATTTCATATGGAAAACAAATTGTGTTTTTTATTTTATATTGGAGAAATACGTACTATTTTCAACCGTTGAGTTATCAGTTTTTTGATATTATCAAAATAAAACTAGTAATTACATTTTTAATAACTTATAAAATATAACGCAGTAACAAAATCCATCAACAAATTTTAATTATCTAATTCAGTAATTGATTAATTAATTAAATACTAAATAATAATAACCTTAACATTAGAAAACATTTCAAAGTTTATTATTATTAATAATTTAATAAAATATTTTCTATAAAGGAAATTTAATATATTATTATATTATTTATATGTATATGTTGTATAAATATTTTATATAATTACTTATATTATATTTTAAATAATTATAATATATAATATGTAAGTACTATAAAGTTTACCAGAGACTCGCGACTCTTTTATTATTATTAAACGGTGAGAGATATTTAAAAAAATGTATAAACAAATTTCATTTAAAAAAAATGATGTATAATTTTAATTGATGTAAATAGTTCTAATAGATTTTCAAATAAAAATTTAACACTTTATAGGTGTCCTAAAATTCACTGTTAAGTACCTGCTACGTTTCCGAAATCGGGTAGTTTTCAAATAGGAGTACAGATGGTTTATGATTTATTATTCATTTGTATGCATATACAAATGAATTTGTCTCAACCGTAGATCAGTGTTTCTTAACCGTTTTATGCTCCCAAATATCTTTTAATACATATTAAAATAATTTGCAGAATATTTGCTTTTTTCTCTTACCAAAAATATAAATTCACCTGATATAGTAAATATAAATAACTTTTTTGCTTAGTTTCTTTATTACGCTCATTGAAAGAAAATAATATTAACATATTATTTTATTTTAAACCATTAAGATGGCAATGACATTGCATTAACATAAATATACTTATATGGTATATTAATTTTAATTTATATAAGATATTAAAAAAAAAAAGATATTCAAATTTTAAATATTGAAAAATCAAAACTAATTAACTAAATACTTTTTAAAATACTATAATATATCATGCACGTGCAAAGTATAGAAAAAATGTATTGTTAAAATATTATTACACATAGGCAATAAATCAACCTTTTCTCAGTTTATATTTCTATAGATGTATATGACAATACAGGGGTGTACAATCAGTACAATAGGCATGATGCCAGTAACAAAGTATCACTGAAATTATGATTTTAAATAATGAAATAGGTTAAAAAGATTCTAAAAAATGTATTTATTTTTATATTAAAAGTGAGATTAATATAATTTTTTTTTAAATAAAAACACAAAATACAGCAATCCGCCATGTTTAATTATTATTATAAATAATTTTATGATTTTAAATTAGCAGTTTGCTCAGTTTTGTGTTACCAAAATTAAAACCGAGAAACGTTAGCGATGGAAAAAGGATTTATTATTGTTGACAAGGAGTGTTTATATAGGCGTGACGTCAAAAATGCGCTATGACATCTGCAAGCGTTTTGGCGTCAAATTCAAAATTAGTTTTAAAAGGGTTGATTTTTGCGATTAAACCTTTATTTTCTACAGCAATAAGTATTTTTTTTGGAAATAGGAGACACGTAAGATCATCATATGATGTAAAATTTAAATAAAAATTAAAGATCTAGTTTCCGAAACTATTAAATGTTATATTTTGCGAAAGATAGTTTGCTTCTAATCAACATTTAAAAAAAGATAAAGTTATAAAGAAAAGCATACACAATGTAAAATATAACATAATAATTTTATATAACATTTAGTAATAGATTATAGTTAAAAACATATTTAATAATTTTCAATCAGAAAACAGAGTTAAGTATACATATGTACACTACATACATATACATATATTATATTTTATTATTTCTTTGGACTTCTTGGTGGATAAAAAATATAAAAAAAAAAATGTATTTACATATGTGTTTCTTTGGCAAAGGTTTCGTAATTACTATCCCTCCGTTGGTAATAATAATACATTTTTACTGCATAGTATACGTTTAATAAAATTCATAAAAATCAATATAAAAAACATAAAACTTTTCATTTTTTTACAAAAATAGTGATAATTTCTAATTTTTATTATACTTCGTATTACATTAAAGTAAAATTAAAATAACATTCTAAATATTATGTTGGACAACCCTGTATTCTTGTCTATAGAAACATGTTTTTTTGGTGTGAACGCTCTAAAAACATTTGTCAAAATTTTGTTAAAATGACGTGTTTGTGTTTTGTTTTTTAAGAACAAAACACAAACTCTGTCAAGAGAGACAAGTTGCAATTTTGTTGTAAAAATGTTCCTGTTTTGTCTTTTATCAACTGTTTTTTCGGTGTGAACACCACATAACAGTGAATCTACCACGTCAACTGTTCATCATTTTAAAATAAAACTAATGCCATGAAACAGCATTCATCATAATGAACTACCAAACTGTCATTTTGATTTTACGTCAGTTTAAAAATGGCAATAATTAAAAAGAAAGTATTGGCCGTCTCGAGTAAAAAATTTAAAAGGGGCAATATTATTACATTATTTAAAAAAAAACGTATTTGAAAGTTTCTGTGCGTGAGTAATTGTTCACAATTTAATGTATTTTTGTATTTCATGTTTAGTTTTTACGCTAGGAAAAAATCTAACCTATAATAATTGTCGAAAGTCACAGTTGTAAAAAAATTGAAAGAAAACATATTGAAATCTAAAAAAAGACTGATAAAAACTCAGACTGAATTTAAACCAAAGGAAGTCAAAGAATGGCACTGAAGGAAAGGATAAGGGAAAATGAATAGAAAAAGAAAAGTTAGTAATCGAAAAAACAAGAATTGGATGAAGACAGTGAAGATGAACTTTGTTTGGTTTGCCTACAACCTTATTCTCGAGTAATTTTTTTCGACCAGGTCTGACAGTGATTAAAAGATGAATGCCAGATAGAATACCTTCAGTAATCTTTATTTATCAATTAGTAACAGTTTTTGATATTTAATTAAAAAATTGTTTTTATTTTTAGTAACTTTTGTGATTAATATAAAAATATAAGAAAACAATAAATAGATCTCATAGTTTATTGATACTTTTGATTTAAGAATAGTTTAATATACATAGTGATTATGTATCTACGTTTGTTTTATAATCATAATAATACAAAGAAACATAGGTACTTTTCAGTATTTTGCTGATTTATTGATTTTTTTACATTATATTCGTTACATCCGAGACCATATGGTGTCATTTGTACCATTCTGACTTTGCTTAGAAAAAAATATTTTAAAGTGCCATAAAATTGTTTTATTACACATTTAATTCCTCAATAAATTATCAATCATATACTTAAAAAAAAGGTAGTTTGGTCAATTGGAATAGACTTTACAGCTTTTTTTAGTAAAATTTGTTTCTTTTGATACCACCCTCCCCTACCTATGGCACCATTGCACGTCACGTATTTAATTTGATTATATTATAATTATACAATTTATTATAGTTCTATAGTTTATTATTAATTTAAATAAGCGTAATTGTGAAATATGTATATACGAGCCAGCTCATTATAGAGAAAAATCACATTGATGTAATTATTTTAGTGTAGGTAGGAAATAAAGTAGCGAAAATGAAGGGTCGAATTTGTAGGGAATGTGAAAAAGTTATATAAGCATAAAGTACAATAAATAAAGTAGCTTTTATATTAAATACATAATTATTTTATTTAGGTATCTGTATGATGAAAAAAATGTATTTTTATTTTAACACTTGTATATAAATGTATAATGTAGCATTAAAGCATTATAACATTGAATAAATCTACTAGAAAATATTTAAAAAATATATATTTTCAACGAAATAAAAACGTTAACTTTGATTGTAATAAAAAATATCAAATGTGAAATAAACATAAATTCCTAAGTAAAATATATTTTTATTTTTGAGATAACAAAGAAATCTATAAATAATGAGTGGTGTCTTGATGATGCCAGAATTTTTATTTTTGAAATTTTTAATGGTGTTCTTACAACATTTATAACAATTAAGATTGCTGCAAAAATAAATCATCTGTTATAATTTGTAACCGTGTAAAACGTCCTCTACGTTTGCTTAGTCACAAATAGAAAATGTAAAGCCCGGACAACACATGCAGATAAATATAAAATATAATTACTTGAAGTCATTACACAAAAATAGATGTAATTTCTACATTGGATGCTTAATTCAAATGATTTACCACTTGTGATTTTTATTGCTATTGAAACTGCGCTAACTAGATAACTGTTTATTTGGCAACGATAACACATTATCATATAAAATATAGCCTTAAATTTTATATGGCCAACATTTATTATAAAATTATACGCTGAAAAATATTATTTTCATATTTAATATTTATGGTTATATTGTGGAATTATTTATCTCCTCTATAATATACTGAAATAATTTGTGGTTATAAAAATTATAGATTTTAGTTTTAGTGCTTCGTTTTCTAATCATTATTTTATAATTGAACTAAGTAGGTTGAAATATCTATCTACATTATCAATTTATTTTTTGCAATAAGTATTTTATTGAAATATTATTCACAAGATGCAACATTTGATCTGAAGCCGAGTAACAATTGTATGATCTGTTACATGGAAGGTGTGATTTAGAAATAAGAAAATAAAATAAATATATACTATAGTAGAGTCTTATTTGCGAAAAGTTTCATAAATTAAAGAACTGGAAAGAAGGAGCAATTTTTTTATTAACTTGTTGCTTTTTATGATTTTTTAACTATTTAATTTTGTAGTCGAATTCACTACATAATTAAAAAAAAGATTTTATTTTTGCAATCCGATCAATAGAATCGAAGATATATTTAAAAATGTACAAGAGAAACAGTAAAACCCGTTTTTTTCAAAAAATTTCAATTACTTACTTCCTATATTTTCTCGAATAAGTTAATAAAATACTCTTTCCTTCCAGTACCTTATTCATGAAAATTTTCGCTAATATGACTTCATTACTATGTGTACAATGTACATTAAGGTGTTAAGTTATTTATTTTTATTTTTTCCCAAAATTTCAGACTCATAGATCAAACCTGTGGACGGCGCAAACCGAGCCTTTTTCCCATTTGATAACATTGGAAAAATTATTTTTTTACTTATGCGTGAAAAGCTCGTTGAAAAATTTATTTATTATAATTTCTTATAGCAGTATATTAAAGAGAATTAAATTTCTTACAAATAGATCCGGTATTTTTAAAGATATGTTCATTTAAACATTTTCATAAAAATTAAAATCCAATTTTTATGATAATTTTTAAACAAACATATCTTAAAATTTATTAGATTTATGAATTGAGCACTAAATTCTCTATAAAATAATCCTCTGAGAAATTTTCAAAAATCATTTTTTTCAACGAGATATTCACGCGTAAGTAAAAAAATAATTTTTCTCATGAGAAAAAGACTCGGTTTGTGCCGTCCACAGGTTTGATCTCTGAGTCTGAAATTTTGAGACAATTAATTTTTGATCCAAAGCTAAAACATAGGCGAATGGGACCGAATTTTTTTTTTTTAAAAAACACCCTAATGTACATATGTATATTTACATTAATTACAATTACCAAATTGAAATTAAAAATAGACAATCATACATCTTTCAAGTAAGCTAAAGTTCAAGTTCAAATTTTAAAAGGCTACTTAATTATAATCGTATAAAAACAAAACACTTTCGACTCAAATGGAGTACACACACACAGAAACAATGTGACGCCCGAACCAATAATCTCACCTCTATCAGTGTTCTGAAGTCCATTTAGGTTCGTGACTTGCCAATTAATGGAGATCAATTAACTGATTTGTACGGAAATATTTTAGCAAAGTATTATAATGTATCATGAGTCATATCTCACCGCGCAAGCAATGGGTTTTTATAGTGAAAAGATCTTCCCACATTTTCTTGGAATGTTAATGTTCTCTATTAATAACGTATACAGGATTTAGTGTGATGCACATGTACAACGTAAGTCAATATACAGTTTGTTTTGGTCATAATTTAATTAATTATAGCAGACCAATAGTTTGCATTGATTTCAGATCAACGGTAAATTAATTTATGGGTAACTAGGATACATTAGTTGACTAATATATCGTTGTTGAGGATACTGAGTTATGAAGATACGATATGTATAAAATTGGAAAATATGTATACAGGGTGTTTCCCATAATCGAGTAATCATTGCTGTTAAATGGACAATGTATCAGTATTTTTTTCCGGTATGAATAATGGCGGTCTCAAAAAACAATTGAATGTCGAATTTGAGAGATATATTGAAATATAACTATTTTTTAAATGGAATAACCTGTTTATTATTAATGGATTTTATAGCTGGGAAAGTTCTCTTTATAAAATTCTTATAAATGTATGGTGGTAAAATTGATAGAAACAAGTTAAACAAGTAAAAAATTAATAGAAAATATCGAAAAATAGTGTGCTATGCAAATTTAATAAAATAAAAACGATTGATATAATTTTTGAAACAATAATTTCAGGTGTTTATGCCTTATTTCGCAGATTTTTAACGTTTTTGAGTATTATTGATAAAAAATTGTAATTAATTATAATAATAATATTTTTCTTTATCAATAAAATTCAAAAATGTTAAAAATCTTCGAAAAATGGCAAAAATACCTGAAATTATTGTTTTAAAATGTTTAATCATTTGTTTTGTTTAATTAAATTTGCAAGGCACACTATTTTTTATATTTTTTATTAATTTATTATTTGTTATATCTTATTTCATAACAATTTTATCTCCATACATGTACAAAACTTTTATGAAGAGAACATTCTTAGCTATAAAATCCAATAATAATATACAGGATGTTCCATTTAAAAAAACGTAATTTTTCAATATATCACTGAAATTCGACATTCAATTGTTTTTTTTTTTTTTGAAACGCCGTAAAAAATACTGATAACCGAACTTCTAGCTTCAATAATAACACTCGATTCTGGCGAACGCTCTGTATAAATTCAAATGAAACGCGTCAAATTATAAATTTAAAAATAATAATGAATACTTGTTTATATATTCAAATTAAATCTTATAAATACAAACATGATTTTTTAAATTGACTTCATATTTTAAAATAAATATATTTATATGTATATCAAAATAAACATTTTTTATGTAAATTTATAAAATAAAAATTGAATCTTTGTTTGAAAATAGTTGTATCTAATAAATAATAATAAAAGGCAAAGGTTAGTTTGAATTCCATAATTCAAAGGTGTAAGAATGTGCACAATTTAAGCTGCCAAATAATAAATTAATATTTCAATTAAAAAACTGTATGAAATATTACAAAAATTAATTATAAGTAATTTAACATAATACAAATATCATATACTTCATTATTCAGTATTTAACTTTTAGAATAAGTTAATATATCACGTTTGATATGTAATTTCAACTACTGTAAAACTATAAAAAGATAAATGATATTATTTATAAACAGCAGGTGTCAGTAACCTTCTACACAAGCTTGTTAGAACTGAGCTAAAAAAATATAAAAAGCTATTAAACTACTTATCCGTAAAAACAAAAAGTTAATACAGAGTAGTTATACCATGAAGTTTTCTTATAAACTAAGTAGTTATAAGTTACTTTGAGATTTGTATTTGAATAATTAACGACAGGTACTCGAAGTGATGCAGTTATAATAATAATAATACATATCAAATACAAATCCCCTAACCATAAAAATTGTAAGAGTTTAGACTTACACGTGTTTCAATAGCAATGCTATCATCATTGGAATCCTTAAGACACTGGTTAGGGGATTTGTATTTGATAAGTTATTACTAGAGATTGGAAAAATAGTTGTTATTTTCAATGAAATAGTTACTATACTCTATTTCATTTAAGAATGCAGTAGTTGCCGAGGTTTTGACGGTATGAATCGTGCATTTTACCGTCAAAAACCACGGCAACGGTATTTTTTTCGGAAAATAGTTTTTTTTTACGATTTAATAATAATTAGTGCAAACGAAGCAGTAAAAAGTCTCGCAAATAGTTTTAAAATAGTTGGAAAGGTAGTTGCAAATAGTTGATTTCAAACTGTGTTCAATCAAACCAGTTTTCTGAAAACGGTGGAGATATGTAATAAAAATTATAATAAATGCATTTTTACATAATAGTTGAAAAACTATTTTTCCAATCTCTAGTCATAACCATAGTTTTTGTCTGTTGTTTGTTATAATAATAATACACTTAAAACTAAAATATTTGTTTCGCACAAATGTGTAATTTGTTCAATAAGTTAATTAGCACCGTTGTTTAAAAAAAGTGGGTTGGATCAGATGATATTAATTAGTATTTCTGGTCAAATGACGTCGCCTGAGTAATGCTGACGACAATTAAAATAATGAGTAGTATTTTTAGTGTTTGAAATATAAGTATATGTATTTTTGTTTGTATATATTTATATAAGTATATAGAACGTTTCCAATTCTTATTTCGAAAAGTAAGCAGTTTGCAGAAAAATCTTTTCAGTCAAAAGTAAGTCAGTTTGGAGGGGGTAATATATACTTTGTTTATATTAACTTGTAGGACTATTAAGGAAATAGTGCAAAAATAAGAAACTTTTTTCGAAATATTTTTAACATAATTTTTTTCACCTTTTTTTTAATTTTAAGAAAAAATGCTTATTATACTTGTTCGGATAATTGTTTATTTTTTACGTAGAATCAGAAACTTAAAATAAAAACTAAAAAATGTAAAAACATAAAAAATTATATGTAATTGCACCCTCAAAATTTTTTTTGTACGCAGCTTGAATTTAAAAATAAAAATCCGTAACGTTTTATTTTGTGCCCCTCTGGATATGGTAGATCATATATAATATATATACATATATTACATACATAAACAATAGATCGATATAATATTCTTATATTAAAACTAACTTTTTAACTGTTACCAGAACACGTACATAGCTTTCAAAAAATTATTTCATATATTAATTCTGTGTAAACAACTATGTAATACTTTCTTCTTTTGGTACATATCTATTAACAATTTTCAATAATTTCAAACACAAAATTATGTACTACATGTTTCCAATTTAAATCAGATAAATCTGTACTTAAAATATAGCACAGTCACCTAAATGTTAATGGTCACGACTTAATGTTAAATGAAATGCAACTTTCTTGAACTTTAAATAATAGAATAAATTATTTACAAAACAATTAATTTGCAGATACATGTTAGATTAATCGTACATTCTAATTTCAAAAATATGCTAATAAATTAAATTTATTACATCATATGACTTTGTTTTGTTACTTTTGGCATCGATGGTTAATTTAAATATATACCTCTTTTGTTTATACGCTTTATAAATATATATTTTTATATATACATTAAAATAATAACAATTTTGTGTTAGAAAAATAACACGCATAATTTGATACCTATAGTAACTGAATTATTTTTAAATTTATAACATATAAAAATTGTATGTCTTCTAATGGTTTTACAATTATTATAATCTGGGTGGTTCAATTTATCTTTAATTGGAAGGTTGGAACAGAGTTCAGGATCCAAAAACGCACATCAATACAGAGATTATTACAATTATATATTTATAAATAATAATTTTCTATTAATTAACTTACACTTGCATTGATAGAGTTTCAATAATTACACTAAACAATAATTTTGATGTAGGTATTCACTAATTTCACAATACAAAATATTCACTTGCGCTTATATATATGTTACACTTACATATAAGTATCCTAAACCTATCCTATAATATATCTATCTTGTTAACACAGTACCTGTGAATTACAGCGTTAAAGGGCAAAAATAATTACAAATGTTTGTAATAAATGTTGTAGAGAACATTATTTTCTGTAATTTATGTTCTATTCTTTTTTTTGTATCTTTTATGAATTGACCAAAAAACATTGACATGGCTGGACTGATGATAAGTCAGACATGATGGCTGAAATTGAATATTTCCTAACAACCGAAACTGATTATGCGCATGCGTCAACGGATGTTCGAAATTCAAATTTATCAAATTGATTTGTTAAATATATAAATAAATACATACAAGTTCAATTGTATATCAACTACAATACACTTATTTAACACGCGAATACCTGTAATTTATTTTAATTATCAAATAATAACTAAATAAACAAACATAGATGCATACTAACTGTCAAATCTGATTAACAATTGAATAAAGAAACTATAGAAGCACGTCACATACCTCTATATTATATCAAAATTGAGTTCAGTGTTGCGTCTCGCGCATGCGCAAATGGAAATGATACTGTTAGAAAATGTATGAAATTTAGCCATCCGGTTTAATAGTAATTCCATAGGTATCCACTATCCAGTTAAATAATACCAGATCAGTGCCAAAAAATAATAATTTTAGTTTATTATTAAATTAATAATCTAGTTGTCTATGAAACTAAAATCATTTATTATTTCAACTGTCAATTAAATAGATGTTTAAATACTAATGTAATGTAAGAAAGTGTTAACTTATGTAATTTCTTCTGTAACATGATGTATAAAAAAGTCTTGTGCCGACCAAGGGAGATTTTTTAAATTATTAATTTAATTAATTAAATTTACGAAAAATTAAACTTCGAATTAAAATTTCGAACTAATATTTTTTAGTACCTAAAATTGTATCAAAATTAAATGGTTGACCAATGGCAGGCAATTAATCTGAACACTTTATCGGTTTTTATTTATATTGTTCAATAATTAACTACCTTTAGTGAATTTAGGACGAGGAAGCACTGTGCATTTACTTGGTAGATGTTTTTTACATTTCTATTTTTTGCTATACATATATATGTTATATTATATATTATTTTAAATTATGAGTGGGTGATCTCTAATGCTCATTCTTGGTTTTCCAGTACATATTATTTCCCCCATACTAATTAGTAGTTCATGTTTTTTGTATGATTTTTTTAGTTTTAATTCGTTATAAACACTTAAAATATATTTTCATGTTTTTAATATTCCTAGTACGTGATCATACTGTATCAAACCATTAAAACATTTCTTTATTAATATATTTTATATAAAAAGTGTCACTGATTATACAGAAGCCAGATAATATACATAAATTAACATTATAAAACAGTCACCATCCCTAAAATTTCAGTAGATTTTTAATCAAAATTGAATAGCGATTGTGTTATAACAAGAAAGAGGTTCAATTATTTTAACAAAATGAATGTAATTATTTCTCATATCATGCATCTCCGAACTGTTGGGACGTAATTAAAATCAGCGATTGTATAGAACAACGTTATGTAACGCCCCACCCATTCATTGAAATTAATAAGAGACATTTGTATAGGTGTCCACCCTAAATATATAACCATAAGGAAGCGGACGTGCTTTTTTAAAATTATAAGAATTAATGACGTCTCACAATATTCGCACATGCGTGATGATTTAATCACTAAAGAGAGATAAACGTATCAAGCACGCGTATCTCAGCATACTGACTATCTCCGTCGTGTAATATATGAATTATTTTATATGTATATCTACTATATAATAATACATAAGTTTAATTTCTTTTTTTCAGTCGTCATATTTCGTGACTTCAAACAATAGCGGCCAGATTTGGCGAATGAAAAGCACTTATAATACCCCTGTGCTATACTTGTTTTATGTCGCTGGCTGGCTATAGGGTGCCGCCAGGGGGTGTATTTAGCTTTCATAATTATTCAGGCTTCTACTATTCTGAATAATTATCGATCTGTGAATTAAATCGACGGGAGATGTATAATTAACTCTTGTTTTGCATCTGCCAGCAGTTGTACAAGTACCAACGAGGGTTATGCACACTCTACATGCGTCGCTCCATGAGAATTAAAGGGTGCAGAAAGAAATCACTGATTATTTTAATTTAGTTCTATAATGAATGGTTTTTCCAGCTAAATCGTAATGTAGTGAAGGGATTTGTATGCGTGGTTCTGATGTAAGGTATGTTTATCTGTACTCACATGTATAATTATAGAGTTTATAATCTATTGTACTGAATTAGATTTTATTATGTCAAAGAAATTCAAATTATATCAAATGTTTAATTTCAAAATGTTACAAAAATTTCTAGCTGCAGTAGGAATTAATATAAATTGTTTAAAATAAAAAATGATTTATTTAAAAAAAAAATTTAAAGCCCTTTGAAATATTTTATTTCACTGACAAGGGAACCTCATCAAGTGGCGTATTCGTATCAAGTTTAAATTTTGTATATAGTTATAGGGGCTCATGGTAAATAAGAAAAAAATTATCATAGCTGCGGTAAAACGGTTTAAGGGGGTAAATACCCCTATTGAAATATGCCAAATAATTATATATTTCGAATAGCTCTCAAACTAATGAAGATTTAAAAAAATCTGTAATACAAAATTGTTATGATTTTTTTTGTTTTTCGAATGGCAACAGTCGAAATTCGAAAAAGTGAAATCGTTAACCTCCACCTCCCACCCAACCCATTATTTCTTTAAGATTTTATTTGCTATTTAATTATAGTATCAAATTTCACAAAAAATGTTTAACCCTTTCATCGCCACATTATCATATTTCGAAAATTGTATATAACATTTTTTATTAAGAAAAGTTTTGACTATAGTTGAAAAGTGAAGAATTTAGAAATATATTAACGGTTTCACTTTTTCGAATTTCGACTGTTGTTTTTTGTATTTAAGATTTTTAAAAATCTTTATTAGTTTCAAAGTTATTTGAAATATATAACTATTTTGGTTTTTCACCTCCTTAAACCGTTTTAACGCAACTAAGATAATTTTTTTCTTAATTACCCTGACCCCATCTAACTATATACAAAATTTAAACATGACACGAATGTGCTACTTGAAAAGGTTCCCTTGTGAGTGCATATAAAAAGTGCTATACATTCTTCTAAAATATGCTCTACTGCGTAGAAAAATTTACTATGCACCCAATAATTTTTATTAAGTGGATAAAAAGAATGTCAACTTTATTGGCAATTATTACCACAATATAGAATGGACATTTTTTTATAATTCTTTATAATAAAAATGTTATAAAATTTTCAAAACATATATTAGGATATTAATTTTTTTTAATGTGAAAAGATTTTTCAACCCTAGTTATTTTTTGTTTTGTTCAAAATCCTTTATTTTCACACTACAACCCCTCGATATTACTTTACGTACCCCTTGGAGAAGTATTCTTTCCTGATTGAGAACTGCTGACTTTACCAACCCTATTAAAGTGTTATATTTAAAACAAACATATGTACCTATAAATATATCACATACCAATGTACAAAGTTTAAAATGGAAGTAACACAATATGTTTAAATGGACAAATGGTATAAATTAACTACACAGTCAATATTGTATGGATATTCGTATGTATACATATATGTATAAATATATAACATCATTTAGTCGTCCTTATTAATTTAAGTAATCGGTTTAATGTATATGTTATATTTACACAGTTTTTGAATTAACTCTGTATATTAAAAGACAAACATTTTATCATTATTATGGATAATGATAATGAAGTAAAAAATAATATAGGTATAATATGTATAGGGAAAAAAGTTAAATATATCAGACAAATTAAAAAAATGGTTTTGTATATCAACCGATCGGTTTGTTTGTTTTGCTATTACTGCTATGTGTTAAATTCAATTTAGTTATTAGTGAATTTCACTTATGTGTCGGAAGCTGCTTTTGTAAATAGAGATACTTGTTTATTTATAACATTCATTTGTTTGTTAGCTGGTATGTGTCATGTAATATGTATACATATTACATTAAATATTTATTCGATAAATAACTTTCTTAAATTATTCAGTTAAGTTGATGCATAGCTACACCAGAGTCAATAATACCTATCAGGTTATTCCAAAATAAAGCGGTTTTTAATTATTTTTTTTAAATGAACCAAAAACAAATTAAAATTTTATATTTTTCCTCATTTTTTACAAACTTTTTTTAATTACTTCCGATTATTTTTTTTAGTTCTTTTTGGCTAGAACTGAAACATGTGTTCTAGTATGTTCATACCGTTATCAACAGTAACTACTGTATCAGGCTCAAATGATTTATACACTTGGAAACAACTGCTAATCCGGTGATAATCTCTGAAAAATATGATGAATGAATTTTATTGTTTTCCAATCGAATTTTTCTAGCTCCCACAACACATCTCAGTAATTTGAGATCGCGATTGTATTACCTGGGCAACACATTTAGACAGTTTATGCTATTTTTATGTTCTTTTTAACAGTAAATAAAATTTTTCTGAAAGTCATTTAGCAGTTAATATGGAGTCTTTTTAATCGTTGTCGTCAATATAATTTCATCCCACTCTACTGATTGAATAAGTTTTTTTTTAATTTCGATTGTTATTAACATATACTTACATGTAAATTGTATTCCGTTAATTAGTCACTATCATTTTTTTCTTTCTTTTTTGAACTCCAATTTTAAAATATGTATTTTATATTTTTTAGTTAATTTTTAAACTTCACTACTACTAATTTGTGATTATAATTGCTTTATTACATAATTATGACCTGATACTTTTAATTAAATGTTTTTTTCTTGTTTATCAAAATTTATGTTAATATATATGTATAATCAGGATCTGGTAGTGGTGTTATTATTTTAGTAAAAAATAAATAAATATAATCACACCATCTAAAAACTATATTTCTAAAATAAAATAAACATAAGAGCACATATTGAGAATTAATGGTAATAAAAATTTGTTAGCTAGCATAAATAATGTTGATAATGTTAATAACGTAATGTCAATTAAATAGTTTATTAACGTAGAATAAAATAAACAATAGCAGATAACGGTCACGAAACAATTAAATATACGGTGTGCCTTATTTAATTGGTCTATAAAGAAAAAGGAAATGGGCGACAATAATTAGGCATATGTTTATAAATTATAATAATATATAATTACATAGTACATTTGGAAAAACGAACCTATTTATAATTTATTTTGTTAATTACCACAGAACCATTTATTTTTACTGTTTTTAATGGAAAGTTTACGGGTTTGTCCCAATGGATCTCATAAAAATAAAACTCGTACACGTATGTAATTATTATAATAATCACTCATTTTGAGATAATGAAAGCATATCAATTGTTCTCGTTCTTATAACTTTTATAACGCGCAGTATTATACCTACAGTGATATAATTAAAGTTTAATGAAAATTTTATTCATCTAGTTAAAACGTAATAAGACATAATAATTATATTTACATAGAAAGAAAAAAGTCCTGAGTGATTTGACTCATCAATGCCCAACCTAAACCACTGGACTTTAAAACGTGAAATATTTAGGAGCGTCTTTCTTTTATGACTGATCCAGTGAAGAAAGGAGAGAAGGGTATTTTATTTTTTTATACTCCAGTAAAAAATGGACTTCGTCCAAGAAATTATTTTTTATGCATAAATCATCTTCTACGAGAGTGATAATAAAATAATAAATTATTGTTAAAATTGTTTCCTGATTGTCCAACATCAAACAAGTCAAAATTAAGTATCTATCTTCATTTATAAATTAATAATAATAATTATATTATCGTTGAAAGATAAAAATGATATCTATTAAATCATATTTTATTGAACACATATATAATGTGTAATGCACTGTTTAATATGCAATAAATTTTATTTTAGTTCAAATTTGAAAAAGTGCCAAACATAACTACTCATGTAAATATTTGCTACATTGAAGTATTTCGTTTATTAACTTATTTAATGTTAGATACATTTTGTATTACATGCAGTAAACAGTTTTAATGTATACTTATGTTTTTAATGAAAAGAATTATGCACGCTCATTTTTTTTATTTTTTTTATAATTTCCTAAATATTTACGATTTGTCTTTAATATGGAAAACTGCCACGAAAGCCTACAGAAAATAAACTATGGTATATCGATTTTTTTTTTATTTTAAAGTCTAGCCATTTAAAATATAATATGGGATTAATATAAAAATAATTGGTTATATTAATTAAGCTGTCCGGAAATTAACTTTTTCAGGTCTATGAATTTATAATTTTGAGTTTACTGGTGTCAACACCAAGAAAACTTTCCGCACCTTATAAATTTATTAATTATTAGTTGATATAAAAAATATCATATAATTGAGAGCGTTTAAACAGTAAGGGAAATTGATGTTTTATAATTACGTAGTTAAATGGGTGATAAACATGTTTTTCAATTTATTAGTATGTAATTAAAATATTGTATTATTTTTTTTTTCAGAAAATTATTTTGCCATTCAAGTAAAAAATATTTATTCGTTATAAGGATGTAACTAATATTTTATTTTCAATATTGTTTTTTTATGAATTTAGACGATTATCTAATAAGATTATTATAATAAATAATGTTTTTTTTAAATTTATTTATTTTACTAAAAATATAGGTACTTATTATAAAAATTATAATCTTTTATTTAAAAATTCAATAGGTAAGTCTGTAAATTATTGCAATAGAGATAGTAAATTTTGATTTAGGAATTGTAATTTTTTTTTAAATTTGAGTTCCATTTTCTCCGTTATTTTGAGATATCAACGTTTTGGATGAAGGCAAAAAATACATTTGTAATTTTGTTACATATTTCTTTTTATTGGAAAAAAGTTATTAATTAAGCTTTTCGTTGGTTAATTAGATACATTTTCTAATAAAATTTGAAAAACATTAGTTTTTTATAGTCAATCTCTCTTCAACCATAGTATTTTGCAGAAAGTATTTTTGTAAAATTATAATTTCAATAAAATTTTAATAGTTATCAGTTATTTTCTATAATGTTGTAAATTTTTGTTTTGAATGAAACTACATTAATATCTCAAAACTTTTGTGGGTTGATACATTAGTGCATAATACAGTTCATTTATAAAGAATAAATTACATAAATTTCATCGACCGAGGGTCTACTAATAATTGGAACAAGAAATTTATTAGATGCGGACATTTTTTTAACGTTGCCATGAATATAATCAAAATATTAATTTCCGAGTAGCTAAGATAAAAAATATAATTATAAAACAAAATTACACATTTTAAATACCTTAGTTAGCATTTATAGTTATATTCTTTTTGAATATAACAACTACAATAATTTTCTGTTATTTAGTTTTACGTCAAGTATTCAAAATATTAACTTTTATCTGTACTGATTGTACTATTTCAAAATTATTTATTTTGATCAAAAACATATGATTATTAACTCCATTTGTACATAGTTGTTTTGAGAAATATTATTGTTATTTTTATACTTTCAGATGGTTACATTCAAATGCATATAGAAACATAAATATCCGGTATTATAGAGGAACTAACAAAATTTATTATTTAACAAGCTTTTTCAAATGGGATAACACACCTGTATAAAAATTCCTTTCAAGTTTCATATCATGATATGAAAAAATATCTCCCAAATAAATGCACAGTGCTTTCTCGTGCTAAATTCACCAAAGGTAGTTAATTATTGAACAATTTAAATAAAAACCGATAAAGTGTTCAGATAAATTGCCTGGAATTGGTTTTTTTCTTCACAGTTTCAATCTTCAATTTTAAAAAACAAATGACGATTTTTTAAAGCAAATTGAGATACATCTTTTAGGGGAATATTTTACAACAAACGCTGTAGAATGCTCTACAAAAAAGATTCTATAAAATTTTCACGTAACATGTGTCGTTCTTGAGATATCTCAAGCCAGACCCAACCATCCAACCAAATTTCTTTAATATCGGTTCAGTGGTTCATGAGTTATGCGTGTGACAAGGATTCAGGGAACAGACAGACACACACACACACACAGTGTTTGTCTTGACTGGAAACGGAAAGATCAATTTGAAATTTTGAAATCGAAGAAGAATTGTTTTGTCTCATTTTAAAACGATCACAAAGCTTCGCGTATCTTCGATATTGCGAGGAAGCAATTATCTTGTACTATCAGAGTAATATAAAGTTGAAGTCTCACTGATATAAATTCCAATAGATAATATATCATAGAATTAAACCCCGTTGAAAGTGCTAGTTAGCTAACATATTTTGTTAACCGGGCATAAAACTTCATTTTGGTATGAAAAATATCGCTAAAATACACTCACTAGTGCCATGCACCAATTTCTCGCTTAAATAACCCACAAGTACGTGCAGACAGAGATACATTAACGGCAGATCAAAGAATTCCCAAGTGCATAACTACAGAAGTGTTCCCGATCCCCGCATATGCGTTATTGAGATCTCCTCGGCCATATAATAACCACGTTGGTAGATTCGCGGGTACGCCGAGAACATGGCAACGGGGGAGGCTGTTTCGCAGAGGGAAGAGAGCGGTGGTAAGATGCGACCTTGAACCTGGCGTCGCGACGGGAGGGGCGGCCGTGCAGGAGAGCACCACGTGGTGTAGCGACGGCCCTGTTTACGTCGCGCGTTGGTTTTTCATTCATTCATGCGCTTTCAAACATCGTCGCAGCTTTTACCCACGCCGCGTGTGCGTATGTGTGTATATGTACGTGTGTACGTGTGTCACGTGAAACTCTATGCTTCCTTTTTTGTTTGGTTATGTCGTTTATCCTGCATGTGTTTTGGCAGGTGCAATGATGGAAAGTGTGATAATTGGCTCGGATTGTTTTGTAGTATTATGTGCTTAATTTGTTGCAGAAATTGTTTTGTATCCTTATTTCTGATTGTATTTAAAAGATTAAACATCAAATATTTGATATTATAATGTCAAATTCTAAAAATCATGTAAATAGAGAAAGTATAGCGAAATGTAACGTTCGATAATTTATTAAATACTTGATAAGAATTTGACATTCTAAAATGTTATATAAATTAATGGACTTATGTATAATATAATATAAATCTCTTTATTTTTTTTATTATAAAGACACACCTTCAGTCAGTGGCATGTATTTGTGTACTAATATATCCCACCATTTTAATATTATACGTTCATTATAAATTGGATATTAACAAATACTTACAATAATAACAAAATTTTCAAAGCAAAAACTCAAATAGTATAATGTGGCTTATATTACAATGCATGCAAAGAAGTAAATGTAAAAATAAGTGGCTTATATTTAAAATGTATAAATGGAAATTACTGAATACAATTATTATTATACTGTAATATAAAGTAACAATAAAATATTTACACAGATATTCATGTGTTTATCTCTGTGATTCATAGAATCTTGGAGAGAAACCAATCAGACAACGGCCTAAGGCTAAACAGAAGAGGGGCGTTGAAGATGTAATTTACATACTGTTTTATACATTTAGATAATTGCATGGTTTTGATTTGTAATGGTTTTGCTATTTGGTATAGAGGTAAATTATTTTTTAAAACCTGATTATTAAATTAAATTGTTCAGGTCAAGTGTCGTTTTATTATTACCCGGTTATTCCGTCGGGTAAATTTTTCTAATTAGTGATTTTTTTAATGGAAATAGTTTTTAATTTTAATGAAGTTTATTTGTTATGAAATTACTATTTGTTATTTTTATTTAAAGGTAGTTGAACTTTTATTTATTATATTATATGGAAAACTAATAAAATATATTAGGTATAAGTTTTATTTATTTTTATAGAATTAACATTCATTTAGAAATATTTAAATGATTTTGACAACTTAAAAGTAATATAAAATACTCGTATGGATATAGACGCACGAAAATTTTCCCGCGAAAATTATTAAAACATGATAAAATTATTTATCTGTGGCATTTATTTTTTGCATTTGAAATTAAGAAATTACGATTTCCCAAAAAAGAATTAATTAATGCATAAATATTTAAAATTTTAGTAAAATACAAGTTATTAACTTGTAAAATTTTTAGTTATTTATAAAATAGTTAAATAAATATAAGGTAAAGTACCCAGTTATGGAACGATTTTTCCACACCTTTTTTTTGCGTTCATATAAAAAATCTATAAGTTATTAAATGGAACATTGTAATACATTATTTGATGGGCCTATGTTTCCTCTATAACGTCATACTTACAAAACTCAAATAAATATAATATTTTTCATGATATAAAAAAAAAAGTGAATGAACTAATGTCCACTATTATGAAACAAGATTTTTGCATTGGCACCTATGTTCCATAATTCATTCACCTAATATGGAACAGTAGTTTTTCTTCTATAAGTTATTTTTCCATTGATTTTTATAATTTTATTGATTTTAAATAATTAAATCAACCGCTTTCATTGATTTTTTTTATAAAATTACACTTGAATTCAATCTTCTATTCTACTATTGAAGACGGTTTAGTATTTAAGGGTTGATTCTTACCCTTATAATTTATTTTAAATTTTTAATATACAGTACCCTTGTATACAGGGTTTACTACCCAGTTTGTAAATTTCACAGTTTTATCTTTACCTGTGTCCTTCGAATTAATTGTAATAAATTGGGGTTGGAGTGATTAACGTACAAAGTTGTTATTTCTTGGACTTTGAGACAACACCACATTAATGATTTTTCTGAAATTTCATATTAATATGACAATTTTTAACAAAACTGTTCCATTCAAAAAGTCTCCCACTAATTGTGACAAGCAGTGTATCAGTAATATTAATTGGATTTAAAATATTAGATTTTTATTTTTATTGGAAATGCACCTAAAATAATATTAATGATGAAAGGAAATAAGAAAAATAATTTGAAAACATCATTAATCTTAAGCAGAACTTTATTAAATTTTTTAAATGTTATAAATCATAATAAAATATAAATATCAATAATATAAAGTTATAAAATTTAAATATACAAATTTAATACACCCAATTCTGTTTTCTCACGATACGTTCAGCCTATTAATTTAAAATTTAACAAGAAAAAGAACTTCATTGTATGAAAATAATAAATTGTATAAATTTTACAGTGATTTAGAATAAATGGATCATGTAAAATCAAATCAGTACGCATAAAAAAAAGTTTTTTATTGTTATCGACCGTGCTTCTTCAAAATCGTGTAAAAAAAATTTGTTTGAAAACAGAATTGGCTGTACCTATATGAAAAATATAAAATATTAAAAATAAGGTAACAAAGTTTATGAAAAATTAAGTTTCTTGCTTAATTTTTAGGGTTTCGTAGAAAACTACGAAACCTTATAGTTTCGCTCTGTCAATCTGTCTGTCTATATAAATTTTATACCGATTAAAATGAAATTTGGTATACGGACGAAGACTGATAACCCAAAAACAGAAATGATAAGATTATTGAAAAAAAAAAATTATTTGGACCCCCTTCTCATAGACTGAAAAGTATATTTAAAAAAAATTTCACTTAATCCGTTAGGTGGGGTGTCTTTAGATAGGTCTCCTAAAATGCAATAAAGTATGTTATATTTTAATTTTAACCCTCCAGTCATGAATTATTTTCTTTTAAATGTCGTTGTCAGAGCTAACTAAACTATCAATTCAAAAAATCTGAAAAAAATCCAGAATGTAGCTTTTAATTATAACAAACACTGTAGCAAAAATAGTTTATGGAAAATTTTGAAATAACTTTTTTACAAATCATAATGACTACGGAACCCATCATGTGCGTACCGAACATGCACTTGGCCGTTTCATTTTTTTAATTGTTTCATTTGTTCTTCAAATTCTTTATTTTTTTCAGCTAATCATTCGTTTCTCTTCTTGCAATTGTTACGATGGTAATTTCATTATGTTGTAAATCAATTATATCTAGAATTATAAATAATATAGATAAATATTCAACATTAATTAATTAATTAATTCAAACAATCAGTACCTACCATCGAATACAATTAAGGGATCATTAAGTGTCTTTGTAACACCTTCTTCATAATAATATATTGATTCTTTGGTAACCACTGTGATAATTTGATCAAATGCGTTTTCATTATTTTGCATTGTAAAGTTTCTGTATCTTTCATCGTACATACCTCGGAGAGGTTAAGATGGTAATTTTAATCTATCTAGTCCAGTTTATACTAGAACATTTGTTATTTCAATCAATTCTTTCGCCTTTGAAGAATTCAAAACATTTCCTTTCTTAATAATGTGACAGCTGACACTGAATCGTTTTAGATGTACTATTTTTCCTTCTAATTTTATTTTTTTATTTATTTATTTTGATTAATACTCTTTATTTTTCTAGTTTTCATTGCTAAAACAAATATAAGTATAGGATTAAATTATAAATATTATTGACAGGTAATATTTTGAGGTTAGGTTTTTACTTTATTTCACTCACCTATTTCTTATATTCTTAAATAAAATGCATGAATATTGATTGATCACACCACTTTGATGATAAAATAATAATTCAAATACAGAAATAATACGATAATGACACAAATTAGTTGCAAACAATACGTTCCAACAGATGATTGAAAAAGTCCCACTCCAGGCACAAGCATTTCGGTTGTTTCATATATTGGTTAATAATGACATTCAATGTTCCTATAAAGAAACATGTATTTATCAATAATGACTTTACTTAAATCTATGAAATAATTATATCATATCATTTATTAAAGACTTACCTACAATTTGAACTATTATTTATATCGTAAAATACTTGAAATATTAAGAATTACATCAAAACAGTGAACTGTACAAATCACTACATTTGTGATAAACATGTCAGTGAACACCAACTTTTATGTAGGCTATAATAAAATAATTTTTTTCGACTATTTATATTTAAATAATACTTTGATTTTTAGTACTATAGTTAAATTAAAAGGTTTAATGACACTAGGTAAATTTTTTTAGTACGCAAAACGAAGTATGAATATTATTAAAATTGATTAATATACGTGTGTTCCACAATAGCCGCTGTTTTTCGCGTTGTGCCATAACTGGGTACTTTACCTTACTTCTTGGGTAAATATTTATGTATATAATATGTATGCATACCATGTAAAAATATTTTTTATAATACTGGCAACAAAAAAATGCAATTATTTTTAATTAAAATCAAACTGTTTTCAAAACTAATTTCGCACATTGGTACGTATCGAGACTGGTTTTTTTAATTACAAATTGAAGAATTAAGATGTCTGTATAAAAAAGTAGCAAACAGTCGCTTGTCTATGAATAAAATTAATTAATTTTTTGTTACAATCAAGTGTTAATATAATAACCATAAAATATTGAATTTTCAAAATAATCTCACCTGAAGCGTTGGTAAAATACAAATTTCTGTCCGTAGTCGCCGTTGTGGTTGAGGAAGGTACAGAAAAAGTAAATAAAAACTTTTGGGAAGCTGTTTGCCGCTACTTCTGAATATTCTTTATTGTTCACATATAAACAATTGAGTTTATGTTAAAATATTGTTCTTAATGTTTATATATATATTATTTTTTATTCACTATAATTTATTTAAATGTTCACTCTGTCTTAATTTTAACAAACGTTTGATTAAATCAAAGTCAATTTAAAGTTTATAATTAACTTCACCTTTTCATTCAAACAAACTTCATTAAAAACAAAAAAACCGAAGCACGGTACATATATTTATAAAAAACTTTGAGTCACTTGAGATAAATGTATCTTGACACATGTATATTACGTGCAAACATGTGGAGCAAACAGTGTAACTGCTTCGGAACAACAGCACAAGATGTCACTAACTGACTGACGATAAAAACACGATCTAGCATGCGGCTACATGCTAACCCCCCACCCACAAGTGTGTCTGAGAGAGAGAACGCCTCGCGGCTGCTTTACTCTCCCTTACACTTGCACCGTCTCGCTCGTGCATCTCTCTCTGCCCGCTGCACTCCGCATAGGTTTACTCCGGTGACGTTTCAGTATCCCATTCCAGAGCTACACAAGTGTCTGTAAAATTTGTAACCCAATTACCACAAAACGGATTTTATTGTAGTTACAATACAACCCTTTAATGTAAGGAAAACTGCCGCCTACCCACATTTTAATCAGTTGTTATTTGGATTTAAATACATAATCTGATGTATATATTAAAAAAAAGGAATATACACCCCCCCCCTCTCCCACCCCAAAAAGATGGATGAAAATGCATTTTTTGTTTTTATCTACGAGTATACTTTTTTTCATCGAGTAAGTATGAGCTAATATGATTTTAAAATATAGGAAAGAATAAGATACAAGTAAATATAACCAATGTCCTGATTGACTGACTGATTCATCATCGCCCAGCCAAAACCTCTGGACCTAGAAACATGAAATTTCAGGGGTGCCTTACTTTTATGATATAAGCACCCACTCAGAAAGATTTTCAATCTCTACGGGGATAAAAGAGGGTTTAAAAGTTTATATGGGAAAAATATTCTTTGGTCGGATTTACTTGAAACTTAAAATAAATACTTTACAATACAAATAATTTAACAAGTATTTCATCATTTCCGAAAATTTAACCTCTAAAGGATTACAAAGGGGTGAAAAAGTTTGTATGAAATTTTTTTGTTTGTTTTTATTTACTCGAATATAACTTGGCACAAATACTCTATAAGACAAATAGCATATTCGACAATTCAACCCCTAGGAGTGGGAGGGGTGTGTGTGTTAAATTTTGATATATTTATCTTCATAACTATTTACAATGTTAAGGTAAATTCGAACAAAATAAAATTCAATAAAAATAAAAATTTCGATATTCAACCCCTAATGGCGGGGGTAGACAGAGGGTGAGTTTTTTGCAATTTTTAACTAAGATCCGATATATTTACGATTTTGTATAGATTAAAAAATAATAATTTAATATATCATCCTCTGTAACGTATGGAGAGTTCTAATTAGTTTCATTCGATCCTGCGAAAAAATACTACGGAGGAGAGGGTTTTAAGGAGAAAAACATCTTGCATAGAAACCGAGATATTTACGATTTTGTAAATATAATGAATAAAAAGGAAGAACACAATTAAATTTTCATCTCCTGTCTTAAAATATTATTTGTGCTGCCAACATAAAAAAATATTACAATACGGGTGAAGCCGCGGGTAGGTCCGCTAGTATAATATAAAGTTGGCGTATTAGCGCTTGCTAGTACATAAGCACAATAAAGTTAGTAACATATTAGAACTCTTAATAAATATTTGAGAATCGAGTTACTAAAAAAACATGAAAATAAAGGACTTTATAGTTTTGTTTTAATACTAGAATAAAATTACTATAGTACGTGATTTTACACGTCGAATTCAGAGAAGTGGTTGTAATAATATCCCCTGGCGTTATTCCTGAGTTGGCAGTAAATTTGAAAATTTACTTTGAAGGGAGAATTCAATAGATTTTATCTATATAATAAAACCGATTTACTCATATATTTTAAATATATATATTATACTTTAATTATAGGAATATGTTTTTTTTTTATAATTGTTGCAATTAAAACATTATAAAAGATTTCTACACTTTTTGTTGTTTATTGTACCTTTATTCTATTAAGGAATATGTTAAATTAATAATAATAATAATATTATTTACAATACAACAAAGCAGTTATATCGACAGTAATCAATAATTATGCTAGATCAATAAAAACATTATCATTTTTAAATTAGTTAATGTATAATACAAATTATAACAAATAACCTATTCTTAAGAAAATAATTGATTTTAGTAACTGGTCATTAAACATTTTGCAACGACAGTCGAAATTTTTAATAATGCTTTATAAAAATATAATTGTACATATTGGCATAATAAAACACGTATATACAAAAGTAAATTAAAAAATTATAAAGAATGAATTTCACGAAACATAATATACTATTAAATATTTTTTAGGTAGGTGTAAGGTGGGAGATGATAATATTATCGATATGTAATATAACCTTATAATAACAATTGGTGATTTGGTATAATTATTATATTAATAATATTGTTAATTAATAAAAGAAATTTTAAAACTAACACTATAAATTTTAATCGGAACAGTTAAAGCTGATAATGTTCAACTATTGTTTATATTGTAGGTGTTATATGTGGTGTTTTATGTAATTATTGTTGCTAAAAATAAATTTGATGAATTATATAGCAAAGAATCGGCTATATAAAATATGTTTTGGTAAGTAATAATTATTTATAACAATAAACAATTTCAATTCACAGTTTTTGCATAATCAGAAATGGAACATGGATTTTCTTATTTTGTATACATACTTCTTAAACCATGAGTTGTTATAATACAAATAATATTTTTAGAAGAAACTTAAATTAAATTTATAATGAATCATTAAATTTAAACAATTATTTATCAAAAATTAGCCATTGTAGAAAAATATTACAATGAAAAATTTTTATCACGATTCAATAATTTTACGAACCTACACTAAACCAATAAAACATATTTATTATAAAAATCATGACCAGGGAAACGTAATTTATGTCAATGTGTCAAGAAAACCATAGAAATCACAAATATTTAACATACATAATTCATGTTTAATGGTTTATATTTTTACCAAAATCGCACCGGCTTCGTACGGAAGTTAATATTTCACCCCCTGCCACGTATGGAGGGTTGTAATTAGTTTCATTAGATCCGAAAGGAAAAATACCGCTGGAGTGGGGATTTTATGATGAAAAACAACCCCCTATCTCGCATAGGAGCCGAGATATTTACGATTTTTTCCGACTTGATTTACTATTATCGTCACTACACGGAAAAAAATATACTGTAAGAACTACAGTTTTTCCTGTCTATCCCGGATAGTAAACGATACATATAATATTTTACTGTCTGAAACTGTAATCATTAGAGATTGGAAAAATAGTTGTTATTTTCAATGAAATAGTTACTCTATTATTCATTTAAGAATGCAGTGGTTGCCGGGGTTCTGGCGGTACGAATCGTGCATTTTACCGTCAAAAACTACGGTAACCACTGCATTCTTAAATGAAATATAGTTGAATTTTTTTTCGGAAAATAGTTGATAAATAGTTTTTTTACGATTTAATAATAATTAGTGCAAACAAAGCAGTAAAAAATGTCGCAAATAGTTTAAAAATAGTTGGAAAGGTAGTTGCAAATAGTTGATTTCAAATTGTGTTCAATCAAACCAATTTTCTGAAAACGGTGGAGATATGTAATAAAAATTACAATAAATTCATTTTTACGCAATAGTTGAAAAACTATTTTTCCAATCTCTAATAATAATATAATTTTAGGCTATAATGTTTGCAGTTTATCCATCAATTTATATTGAGTATTATATTATATTACAGTTTAAAATTATATTATTGCTGTTTCAGAGAGTAAAATATTATATTTTCCCTTACTATCCGGGATAGACAGGAAAAACTGTGATTATTACAGTATATTTTTTTTTCGTGTAAGTACTTATTCCTTAACGTAAAAAAATATATACTAAAACCTGGCCAGAGAACATATTGTCTATGAATAAAAAACTACAGTATATTTTTTTTCGTGTACTTATTTTTTAACGTAACAAAATATATACTAAAACCTAACCAGAAAAAAAAAACACGTTAAAAAAATCGTGTTTATAATTCGCCGAATCGTGGTATACCCAAGTTGCCGGGCGTAAAGAGTTGAGCATTCCTACTCCTGTGTGATGTTGCGAATCCCCATGTCCAGTCTCGCGTCCTGGAGGATCCCGCTCTGTACGCATGAGCGGGGGCCCTAATTAGATTCGTAATGGTAATGTCCAGTTCATTATTTCTGATAACCAATTCGGAGCTACATGCGCGGATTGGATTATTTGATTGCCCGTTCCAAATAATAAGGACAGACTTACGTGTGTGCACACGTACAAGTCGTAGAAAAGGACGAGCCGCGTTTTTTGTTGTTTTGTGAAAAAAGAGAGTTGCAATTTTCAGTTCGCGGTTTCTTTTTTTTAATGATAATGTTTATATAAATCGAATGTATGTATGTTTAAAATATTGTATGTATATTTCTTATATTTACAATTGAATTTGTATTTATTTTATATTGTTTCATATCAACATTACATTTTTTATAAAATTGTTTTGTGAATAAAAACACGAATCAAGTCCAAATAAAATAAGAAAGAGTTAGTGATGGTATCTGTTACTATAGATCAAAAACTTGTTGTCTGTAACGTAGATAAAAAAAACACTGAAAATTATATAATAATAATTAAATTTAACAGTTTTTGATGTCGGTTTTTTTTCTTAAAAAGTTTTTTATTGACTTGGAACCTACTACAAAAATAAATTATTGTTATATGCTTTTCAGTGTTTAAGGGTTTTTTTAAAAGTTTTTTCTAATTTCTTTTTTGAGTGGCGTATTTAAGAAGTCCATGGTCAGATTCTGATAAAATTTATTCGGGACTCCCTCGAGAGTATATTCTTTCAAACAAAGAAAGGTTCACTGAATAGGTGCATATTTGTCAGTGTTATATGACCGGAAATACATAAAAAAATATATACAGCAAAATTTAAAATTTCCTCCTTTTTTTAATTCTGTGATCAGATTTTGAAAAAAAGTACATGAAAGTTAAATCGGGAATATTCAGGGCTTCGAATCGTTATTTTTTTCGTTTCGGTTTTCGTTCCGGTTCGAGTAAAAAAATATATTTCGGTTCGGTTCCGGTTATCGTTCCGAAAAAATAACGGTTTTTCCGGTTTTTGGTTCAGCTCCGAGTGATTAATTTAAAAAAAATATATTTGTATTAATTTTTTGTTTCTACCATAATTTAGAACATTTTATGGTACTTGTATGATAGCCCGAACGACAATTGAAGTGGGAAATAAGATCATGTTAACGCGCGTATTTTAACATGTACTGAACCGTAAAAATCGATATTTTTATTTCGGTTCTGTTCCGGTTTTCGTTCCAACAAAAAATAACGGTTTTTCCGGTTTTTGGTTTTCGGTTCAGTTTCGGTTCGAAGCCCTGGGGGTATTATCCTTCAAACATACAAAAAATCGTCCAAATCAGTGCATGTTAGTTCAAGTTATGCTCAAACATACATACAAAAAATATATACAGGCGAATTGAGAAAAATAGAGTTTATAATAACCTACTGAATCTAGCAATTCGAATAATTGGAAATTTTTACAGATATTATTATGTATCATCGATACAGTTGAAATTTCATCTGTATGGGACAAAATGGGAAAATTAATTTTTAATGAAGAGTTAGTTACTTTTTTTACTTATAGATATGAGAAGGTGAGTTTGTTCGTTCAATCACATTATAATTGAGCGAGTTTTTTTACAATATAAAATAATGCCAAAAATTTTTTGAAAATTCACTGCATTTCGATTATTTTTTTAAAATGGAACGAACGAGTTTTGGAACTCACCTCCTCATATATAAAAACTCAATATCTCACAAGGGCTTATATATTAACGTCAATCAGATTATTAACACACACAAATTTTTTTTATTGTTTTTGCAAAAGAAAAAATATTTCTTACTCATACTGAAATCGTGTTTTGAAATTTTAACCATCGATTTACATATGTCGCCAGCCTCGATTGCTCCGGGACAAGTCCACATCCTACCAGTAATCCAGGTGATGGTTGTCCCATTTTTACTGATTACAAATAAAATTAATAATCGTCTGTATTAAGCAAATAAATAACTGACTGCTTGTACAGAGTATTATAGCCAACCATTTAAATAAAAAAAATGAACTAAAAAACGTATGTACTTAAGTTCTATATTAAAAAATTTAACGCCACTCCAAGACATTTAACTCTGTATCTTTGTGAATCAAAACATACATTAACTTTATTTAAAATAAGTTTATTAAGTGAAAAATACTTTTAAAACAATTTTTTTATCAATGTTTTAAATTAATATGGTCGAAAGAAAAAGTTTCACAGTAGGAATTTATTCGATTTTATATATGTATATTATTCTATACTTGGGCCTAATTATAAACATGTTTTTTTTAAAATAAATTTAGTAATTTTAGTATTGCGGAATAATTTTAGTGATAAGTAAAATTAAATTTAAGTTGTTTTTCTATTTTATCTTTAATAATAACAAATAGTATAACTTCTCATAAAGAAATGCAATTTTTAATTCTTAATTGACATAATGAACAAAATAAATATTTTCAATAATTTACAAATTACATATTTTTTTGATTTATTCATAATTTTATACAATATTTTTTCGATTTAAAACGTAAAAAGCGTCAATACCATAGATAATTTATTATCTTTGCGCTCACAATCAGATTATGAAACTGTAAAAACTAATAATTATGATTCATCACAACTATATAAAATTAATATTCCATATAGATATTTTTAATAGTTTTTTTTTAAATGCTTCACATCTATACGTATGCATACATTAAAATAAATACAGGCAAGTAATTTTTTTCCTTGTTTATTATTCATATAAATTCAGTGCATTGTCATACAGAGATATCAACTGCATTTGAATATGCTGTTATTTATGTAGCATCAACTCATTATAAATATTTGCATGCTTTTAAATTGTAGATAAATAAGTATCTTTGCTAACTAGTGCAGGTACTATGGGCTTCGGAAGTCGTCTGCCACCATAAAGGTCAGAATTGCTTACAACAGATTCGATTATATTAAGATAAACATCATCTGATATCTTTTTGTAGGGCAGAGCTTTTATATATATTATTTTTAAATAAAAACACAAATAAACGTTCATTTCACTAATTAATTTCATATCAAGTTTAACATATTTTATTTAAATACTAAAATTCGGAACATCAAATATTTATTGCCACAAAATTGACTTATACAATTTTCAATAGATTACATAATCATTTAATCGCACTATAAACGAAGAGTACCTACTTTTTTATCTAACAAATGAATTTCAAAATATCTGTCATTGTTTGGTACATGGAGAAATGATTTAAATATTATAATAATTAAATGGGAGGAGCCTACTAAGTTTGTGATAAACGAATTTCAATTACAACTGGTTGACCACTTCTGCATGCGACTCTACCTAGTACTTTTGTATTATAAGTATGTATGCTCTATTTTAATTATATTATTTATAATATAGAATAATCCGAATTATTAAAAACAAGTACCTATTCGGTTTATAGAATTTTTCGAACTATTCGAATTTCATATAAGGTACTGGCATCAGTCTTGGCCGCTTTAAAATACTGTTTTTTGACATTAAAGGGCTTCTTATTTGTAATTCTCATGAACTCATGTTACTAATAAAACAACCACCTCTTTATTAAATTAATTTAGTTACCATCATTATAATTATATTTTATTTTGTTCATTTTTTTTTATCTAGTAATGGATACAGTAAAACCAGTAATGGACACCTAGTGATGGACACTTGCTAATGATTACAAAATGATAAGTACTAAATGACACAAAAGTTATAAAATAAAGAATCGTGAAATTTGAAACAATGTAAAGCAGATGTTATAATAATACAATAATTAATAAATTAGTAAATTACACTAATAATAAGTTTAAATGTCTACCATTTTGACATTCATTGGCCGATTGTCATTAAATTAAGCTGTTAGTTAAGTGGTTATCTATTATGAATCAGTAATGGCAGTAATTAAATATCAACAAATATTTCTAATTAAGTATATTTAATTTAAAAAGAATCCAACACTGGAGTATGCTCCAAGAATGGTGCCAGTACCTTAAATGTAAATAACAAGTGAAGATGTGATTTCTTCTCCAACAATCCATAAAAACAGTTTTCGGGCGAGGTTTCGCGTGTTCGGATAACTGAAGATTAAATTTAATATGGGTTCGGATTATAGAGACTATACTGTATACATGGGTAATTTTAGTTTGTAGTTGTAGCTTGTTTGTGCAGCTCCAAAAATGAAAACTGCAGATGTAAAAGTTAATTTGTGTAGTTGAAAAATTGCAATTCGAAAGAAAAATATAAAAAAGGTCACTATAATTTGCATAATTACAAAGTGTAGAGCAAAAAAAAAACAAAAAAATGTATTTGCAGTTGAAAAATTTTCTTAGAGTAACCCGTGACTGTATAGGTAAATAAGATCAAAGTAAATTATTGGAAACAAAAATTGTATTTTTCATTATACAGTCAGAGCCTACAGATTTATTTAGGAAAATCCTACTTTTTATCTTATCTTTATCCATCCATTACAAAATATTTAGTTTAAATATTGACTATAATCTAACTTGTGAGATAATAAGTTCATGCAAACCTGGTCAAATACATATAACTGGTTGGACAATCAATGTGACGTTGCAGGATTCACAATTCTCCATTGAACTGAATAGAACCTTGGACAAACTCATCGAATTTAGATAGAAAATCAAATCAAACACAATGTCAAACTAACCATTCTATATTAAAGCTTAAACATAGCCTACTTCCTACCCCACAGCTCCTTATTTGAATAAATTACATATTAAAAGCACGTCAATATAATATGTTAGTAAATTTATAACAATAGCTTAATCAAGATAGTGAATCTAATTATCAGCGTTCATCTAAAATATATCTGTAATGAGACAGATTTAATTATACATTTGAAATAAATCAAATTTCGCGCTAGTTCAATTCGAGATTTAAATTAAACCTGCTTTTAGAACAATGCCACAGTTGAATATGTACGATTCGACTCAAAAATAGTAATTCGATTACGTCACTGGCAATGTATTTTAGTACATATATGTACAGTGGCGGTCTTTAATAAATACTAAAGGGAATTTAATTAATTATCTGTATATGGACAATGTACATAATTGGATAATTTCACTCTTTAATTTGAAATTGTTAAATTAAGAACCTTTGTACTCAATATTTCGATTTGGTTTATGATACAGGTTCAAAAAAAGTTACGTTAAGTGGACCCTAACATTTACTAACCAGCTGAGAATTCTATATGTACATATATAATACAGTGGGGTCACAGTAATTGGGCATTTGTTTTGCACGCTATAGTGTCCAATTTTCGAAATTGGTTTATTATAGAGTATTAGCTGCCACTAAATTTTAATACTTTTGAGTGGAGTACATCGTAATAGGGTACCTTGTTATTGTTTTAAAATATTTATAATATGCACACAAATGTGTCAAAATGGGCGTCTACAATGCCCGATTTGACAACTTCAGTGTATTAAAAAAATAGGACCTTTATTTTCTTTTTCTTAAGAGCACACTATAGACTTTTAGTTGGCCGATAGTTTGATTGGGTCTTCGATTAAACAGTTTAGTTGATTGGTTGCGTACAGTCTGTCAACCACTTAAAAATATTTTTTCAGATTTTCCTATGTATTTAGCAGCAACATTTTTTTAACATTTCGGATGCGTACAGAGGAACACAACCTCATAGTGCGAAGCGCGTATACGAAACTCATTTTGCATTAAGTGGAACTGGTGGAAAATTTGGTGCCAACTGTATGTTCCATGGTAAAACATCAAGGAGGAAGGTTCCTTCTACAACCTAATATAAAAGATCGGGGCGATTTTTTTTACCGACACACTGTACATATACGCCATACTGATTGCCAGTCAACTTGAATTGCCCGAATTTTTAATCAAATGGGAATCGGCCAACCCTTTTGGTTATTTTAGTCAGCCGATTTTTTATCGGTAGGTATGTGATGTGCATTTCAGTATATATCTATGTCAATTGCCAAATCAGAATTTTACAATACTTAAATCTAAAATAATTAGAAAATTCATTAATTTCAGTTAAGTACATACATGAACCGCCACTGACTACAAACATATATACATACATACGTATATACACACATATAACATAAATAATAGTATTAAAGTAAGTTGGAGTTACATCCATTACCAATGCATGTATGCGGTTCACATATTAACTCTATCCTTGTGTTAGTGCCTACTACTTGTTAATAAATTAGCTTATCTATTTATTATGCACGTCACAGAATATTGTTAATTGCAATACCATCATTTGCAGCTGCATAATAAACATTAAATATCGTACGTTATCTTTATGTGTGAATCCGTAATTACAATTTAGATATTGGAGCTATGTTTAAAATAATCCAACTTACACGCCTTTTGTAATGCTGTTGATAATTGTTGTGTGTGTGTTTGATGCATTTACATATATGTACCGTAATTATGTACATGCATTGAACAAATATGCAGCTTGTTGTGCTCTATGATAAGTATTTTTAATAGAAATAGATTGTGTTTTGTTAATAAGGTTGCATTTGTTGTAAAATGCAATAGCACGTTTTAAAAGCAAATGTTTATTTTGTGGTTTCAGTCAAATAAATATTGCTTATTGAAAAGAGCTATTTTAAGAGTGTGAGTGATTATTAATTACTAGCTGTTACCCACAATTTTGTTCGCATGGAATTTAGCTTACGTAGACACTGTCATAAAAGGAGAAAATCTACAAGAAGAAGGTTAGGCAATATAAAATATATATTGGGCCCATCGTCAGAACTGGTATTTTTACATGGGACCCGATAAGTATATAGAAAAAATAAAAATGTTTTTTTTTTGGGAGTATAAATCTGACCATGCATATAATTGAAATTATTAATATTTTATATATTGTTTGTTAATATAATATAAATATTATTACTGAATTGGTAGTTTTATGTATGTATGTACTGTACCTACGCGTATAAATATTTTTCTTAGATTTTGAAAGTTTTTTTTAGAAGATTTAATACAAGCTTTTATGAAATACGTGCGTGTATATTATTATGTTAATTACTATTGTTGTAGATGACCATTTTGTATCTTCTTAAATTAATGTTTAGACCACTATCCTAAAATCAAAACATTAACTTATATTATTATGTATACCTAACATGTATATGAGTAAGAACGTTAGAAGTAAATACCTGACAATCAGCTAATATCAGGATAATGTTATGTGTTATACAGGTACATATAGGTATACCTGCGACCTACATAACTATTTGTATTATTGATACACATTTATTGTAAAATCTCTTCGGTAACTACTAGTAACGTCCATTATAACAGATCAAAATGTGATACAGATGCAATAGCTGAATATTTACATTTCAGCATTGCATTTTTAATATTAAATATGTATGCGTGTAAACAATAGAAGATCAAATAAAAAAAATATACTTAGGTATATACAACACGTACTAAAAATATTTTTAAGCGTTTAATGAAAATTGCATATTCAGAAACAAAGAATACAGTCACAACTTACAAAAGTAATATATTCGGTTCATGATGAGGACTTCTAGTGAAGTCACAATACCACTCGAGTGATATCCTTATATTTATTTTATGTAAATAAATCACAGTTTCTACGTTTTATATAGTAGTATTCTATTTTACAGACAATAATACTTTTAATACATACCTATATAATTACCTACATAATATAACATGTAAAATTGCATGCAGAAGTGGTTGATCAGTTTTCATTCAAATTCGCTTATCACAAACATAGGCTCCTCCCATTTGATTATTATTATATTTAAATCATTTAAAATGATGTTACTATATAAGCTCCACCCTAGAAAAAGATAACCAAAGATGTTTGTGTTAATATTTTTGAATTTGTTGTAAGCAATTCGGACCTTTATGGTGGCAGACGACTTCTGAAGCCCATAGTACAGTTATAATAAATAAATCCATACCAACATTATAAATGCGAAAGTAACTCTGTCTATCTCTCTGTAACCTTTTCACGGCTCAACCGCTGAACAATCTTGATGAAATTTGGCGGGGAAATGGCTGAAGAAGGACATAGGCTACTTTATATCCCGAAAATTTGATTAGATAAATATATAGAAATTTCACGCGGACGAAGTTACATGTTATAAATATGTCTCTCTCTAATATAAGAAGATAAGATTTTATTAAAATTAAAATATGTTTTTCAATTCTTCAACATTGATAATAATTTTATAATAAAATAAATGCAAATAATATAGCGAAATAATGAGATTACGAACAAATACTTTCTGAAATATGATATTCAAATTAAAAAAATTAACCTCTGAAACGGCGAAAACGCAAGGTCTATGTTTTACCCTAACTCATCGCAAGCACGCGGGGGTGGTTTAACCGCCCTCCATCAACGACTTAATGACAAAGTAGCCGTCATTAATGAGTTGTGCGTCATCATAATTACGCGCTCTCTTGACTCGGAATAAAAAATATACCTTACTCCCACCACACTCAATTGTGTTGTTCCAATGTTTCTCACAAAACCCAACAATAAACATAACAACGGCGGCGGCACTGGCGCTGACGTACTCCAGTGATTCTCAAACTGTTCAATTTGAGGAAATACCCTGTGTATGCAACCATTGTTCAATCCGTCAACCAACATGGAAGACTGGTAGGATGTGGAGTTGCCTCGGGGTAATCACACACCCGTTAGATTTATTTTATGTAAAAATAATTTTACACCATTCGACTAAATGCGAACAATACCATATTAAAGAGACTAGTAAAAATGTTTAAAAAACTATCATAATATACAAAGGATGATTTACAACAAGTGTAAAAAAAATTAACAGTAGATCGAGGATCTTATTTTAACTAAAAAACTTCATATGAACATGTATGTATGTGGAAATTCTTCGTGAGGGAGCTACAGCCTTTATTGTTGTTACAACTATTCAAAATTAACAAAACGTAAATTAGTTGATTATACAGAGTGATTTATATCTGGTGGAACAAACTTTAACAATTAATCGACAAAAATATTTCAAGAAAAAATGTATATATGAATATGTGTCGGAAAACTCTTCGTGAGGGAGCTTCAGACCCTCAAAATTAGTGTATTCAATATCTAGGAAACCCATTGTGATACAGTTATGAAATTTGATAACTGGTTTATTATTAATTAAGTGTTATCGATTTCCAGTACAAAACAATAATAATTTAGATTAGGGGTTATGGGGCCAGTGAGTCCGCTGATTTTTATCAAGTATTTGTTCTTTAATTTTTTCCGAATTGGGTTATTGTAGAAGATTATATGACACAAAATATAAAAAAATATACTTTATCAATTTGTCATAGGATCATTCGTTTTCGAGAAATATCGATAAAAAGAAAGTATTGCAAAATTTGACTTAATACGGATGCTTCAAATTACACAAAAACAGCTTATTTTCTTCTTCTAGGATTAAAAATTAATATAAATACCTATACTCATATGTATATCTTCTATTGCTGGTACACAAACTTTACTAACATGATTAAAATTGCAAACTATTAAATGAAACTAAATTATATTGTAAACAATATTTATCTTGAAGAGCTGATAAAATGAACTGGCACGAGACTAATACTTTTCTCGGTTGTGAGAACAAGACGAGAATGACTTATATTTGACGAGACGAGACTGACAGTTATAAATCGAAATCAAAATGAGACTTATTTAAAAAGTTTTATAAAATGAACAAAATTAATCATCGCTACAAAAATGTATGTATCAATTTATAATTTATAAACCTGTCAAGTTTGTAATACCATTAATACTGATTACACCGTTTGTGGAGCACTGGTTTAGACCCCTGTCTACTGCACTGCTATTATCAGCGTCGATTTTAAATTATTGTACTTTTAAATGGATTTCATTGTTCATTTTTAATGTTACTATTCGTAATTTATGTCTTATATTTGGACAAATCATCTTTCGTCAAAACGATATGTTTAAATATTTAGTATATATTATATCATTATATTTAAGAAATATTTATTAAAAGTAAACCAAAACTCAATATTTCATACATTCGCCAATTAAAAGTACAACTTCAATGTAAAACATATCTGACTGAATAAGTAATTCTGAGATGAATAGAGGAAGTACCAATATTTTTTAAGAGACGAATAACAAATGTTGTGAAAAGCATTTAAAAGTCGAATATACAATAAAAGATATTAAACAAAATAATTTTTTTATGGAACACTCGGTATATTGATAGTGAAACCAGGAAAATTCTCTGTACACAAGTTTAGTGTGTGTATTATGTTGTTAAAATTAATAGTATATAATTTCTAATGATTTAATCTAATAGTAAATAACGAGAAATAGTGTGCTATGAAAAAGAAAAAAAATATTTAATACGCGCATGATTATTTATTCGTAAATTTTTAACTTTTTGACAAGTTCTTTTTATATCTAAATATCTTAATATTTCTGATATGCAAACATTAAAATCACATTTAATATGTCAAAGTAAATAGCGATTGTAAAAAATAAACGACAATTTTTTAAACTAAATTAAGATAAATACATATTCGTAAGTGAATATTTTACTACCAAAGTTGTGTGACCTATGTTATAGAAAATTGAATGATCTACAAAAAAGATTCTATAAAATTTTCACGTAACATGTGTCGTTCTGGAGATATTTTGAAAAATAAATATTTTAGGATGACATCCCTCCCCCTTATAACTGGTTTTAATGATTTTTTAAATGGGACCGTCCTCAAACCAGATCCAACTAACCAACCAAGTTTCATTAATATCGGTTCAGTGGTTCATGATTATGCTTGTGACAAGGATTCAGGGGACAGAAAGACAGACACGGAACAAAAAGTGTTTGTTTTCCACATTTTAAAATGATCACAATACTTCTTGTAGCTTCGATTTGGTGAGGAAGCAATAATAAAATTGAAATAAATGCTGAACATCTGTGAAACAATTAAAAATATCATATTTAAGTTGTATTGATAAAATATTACAAATAAAAAATTTAAAAGTCGACTTTCTAAAATATTTGTTTTCTGAAATTAGTGTTTTAAACTTTTGATTTTATTTTTAATTCTAAAATAATTGTGCGGTTAGCATTTTTACCTATAGTCATTATTTCATGTATTTCAATTTGTGTACTAATAATGAAAATTCATTTACTCAAAATAAATTAATTTCGTTTTGTTGATTAATAAATGATTTGTTCATTAGCTATTATAAAAAAATAGTAGACACAGAGCATTGTGTATGAATTTACGTGCACATTTATTGTTTCTCCCTTGCTTCCCTTTTTCGCAAATGTTTGATTGCAATTTTCAGACCGGGACTTCATTTAGTGAACTAGTAATTATTTTTAAAAGTCAATCGCGACTCAAATGGAAATAATTATGCATTGCGTTCAAACCATTCGTCTAGAAATAAGGCCCCATTGTCATTTTTCATTGTGATTATTAATGCACTTGTTTTATTTGTAACTATCTAGCGTTAATACGTTTTATGATTAATTTAATTTCAAAATAATGTTTCATAATTTTTTCATTTTTTATGTAAATAGAGATAAATCATTTTCAACATTTTTATTGTATTAAAAGTGATATATTTTTTAAATTGAATTTTTTTATTTTGTGTTTCAGACTAAAAAATTTTTTATCCCCCTTTCCTAAGCGGTCCTTACTTAACCCATTTTGATGCTCTCATACGGCGAAATAAAAATCGTACTATAAAAAGTAATTACTAAAGGAAAATAAAGTACTATAAAAAATTGCATAATTGGTTAGGTTCAAACTATCATTTTTTTTCACTTTTAAGGTATTTCGAAAACCTGATGTGATGAAGAAATTTGGACAAATGATTAAGTTTTAGCATGCCAAAATTTTTCGAATCCATCTTTTTCTGGGAGAAAACTGATGTCGAACATAACAAAAGCTAACATTAAAGTTAAAAACATCTATAGATATTATAAAAAGTTCCTCACCACGTCTGTCTGTCCATGTACAATTTTCTCAGCAAATACTGAACGGATTTTATTCCAGTTTTCACTAATGGATAGAGTGTTTTACGAGAAAAATTAAGCGTATAATTATTGGATATTAACCCTGGGAACACCGAGTCCAATGCGCTAGTAAAACATATAACACACAATATTATAAACGCTCGAGTAACACCGAGTAGTTTATCGAGTAATTTAATAAAAGAATAAAAGTGACCTGTATTGTGTGCATATATTTAACAGTATCTATATATTCTGTTGTCTCCAATTAGACTTGCCACCATAATTTATTATATATTAATACTTACATACATATGCATGCAGTTGATATGCGAATGTATGTAATGTGATAATATTTTTCATTTCTAGTGAATATTTATAATTAAAATTAATTAAATGTAAAATGCGCCTGCAGTGTATTAATTGTGACCGAATGCTGATATAATTCATATTTAACACATTTCACAATGGCGTGCATACAAAATATGACAACTGTTGTATAATACCCGCTAATTAAAATTATGGTAAACATTTCATGTTTTTGCTGTACAGTAAACTAAATATTATTAAAATTTTACTTGGCTCGACATTGCTTTATTAGCATTTTGTTTCATGTGCTACTCGTATACTATATAATTATGTAGTGTTTTCTAAACAAGAACATAGAAGATTTCTAGATAATCATGTCATACTTTGATAAATTGAAATAAACGAACTACTGTGTATATGTATTATCTTATACACATTCTTAATTAATTTCTGTTTTTTACATTTTTGATTCACCACATAAATTAAAAGAGATCACTAATGTATAGTACATAAATTAAAAATAAATTAGTATGTTAATATTTTATATTTAGTTTGGTATTAGTTTTCCAACAGAGATATTATTGAAGTACATTAGATAACGTTAAGAAATATTCTTACATTAAAGGTTAATTAGATGCAAAACATGGACAAGTAGCTAATATAATTAATTGATTTACTTTTACTTTTCTTCAAATATTATCTGTTTTTGCATTATTTTTATACAAAAGTCGTATTTATATATTAAATAAAAAATATTACATTATTCCCGAAAATTACAGTGCATTTTTATAAGCTTTTAAGACGTTTTTTAATACAAAAATGAAATTTCTAAATCTAGTACGATCATTATCTCATATATGTACGTCTGTCTTTCTGTAGGTAACTAAATGCTTTAAGGCCCCAACGGTATTTGTGAACATAAAATTTAAGGTTTTAACCTAGGTTTTTAAATTTTCTGAACGGTTAATTTACTAATAATTTCTGAAACGATTGTAGAGAATTAGAAAAACGTTTTATAGAGAATAATGTCCAAAATTTCTGTAATCATATTTCAATTTTTAAAAAATATTTTTGAAAAAGGGTTCATGAAATAATATTAAAAAAAGTATAACGATATTTTGATATATTGAACCGTTTTCATTCTATAGAAATCCATGCAAGCGAAGCCGCGGGCATCAGTAATGTATAATATAAAAACAGTATTCTGATGGCAACATCAGTTTATTTATTTATTTTAAATAAATAGATTTCAAATAATTAAACGCAAGCAAAAATGAACTAAAAACAACTGCAGACAAAATATTCTTTGTAGTATAAAAAAATGTACATAATGCATCAACTATATTTTATATTAACGTTGATCTTCGTGTATGTATCCAGACACACATATGTGAAACTGTCTCGATGAAATATTATTATGCAACAATATTATTTTCCATTCGCATATAAAACAGATGAATATAAGCCTCATCCAATCCCATTTAATATAGAAATAGCACAATACTTCATTAATGCAGCGAATACAACGAATGAAAATGCAGAGCGCATGCAGTTTTTAAATAACATAATTACTTTTTTTATAATCTAATTAAAATTATCGCAGTAGCTGAATATTTTAGAGCATGGAATGTTCGAGAGTATTGTAATAAAATATTTTACTTGTTTTGTTTTAATTTATACGTGATTTTGAGATACATTTAAATTGTGTTTCTTTATTTGCCGATGTAGGGGTTGAAGAAATTAACTTTAAATGTCAAGGTTTCTGTTTTGTGTGATGATAAATATATTGTATATATTTCTATAATAATAATTTAATGATATGCTTTGTATAATCACCAGTGATTTCTCGATCTTTTTTATGAATAATTACTCGATAACGCGAAGTCAAATAGAGCCTAAGCTACTTGACCTATTTCAATAAATGTGGTATCATTTAAGACCGTAACTACCACAGGGGCAGCCGGGCAGGTGCCCCGGGGTCCCCGAACAAAGAAGGTTTTTTTTACGAAATCGGATTAAAAAAGTTTTAGTTAAACTTATTTTGATTCAACACAGAGAATTTTTTTCAAAAACAAAAACCCCAAAAATAATATTTTAAAAATATTTATAGAATTATCATTAGTGCCATCGCATCACAAGATATCAAGGAGTAGTTTTTTATTTTTAAATGTGTTTTTTAGCCGTTTTGATTTGAAACTTGTCACACTTACATATTTATAATCATAAGGAATATATCTTTTTCCAAAATTTTATTAGGTTTTTTTTTTTAGGTTATGTAATAAAATTATAAGATTTTTAAATATTTAGTTTTATAGAGAAATTCATAATGGAGAAAATTTATTTTTTGTTTTTGTAATCCGGCTAATAGAATTGGAGATATTTAAAAAAACGTACACGAAAAACCATAAAAATGGTCGTTTTTTCAACAAGGTACCACAAATTTTGTTAATATAAAAAAATCGAGTTTTATGCAGCTCAATATGATAAATTATTGTTGGTTTGTTTCAAAAAATTTATTTACTGGTGTAATTTTAATTATTTATAAAAAATATTAATAATTAAAATTTGAAAGCCTTCATATTTTTATTGAATCAAAAATAGTCACATACCTAAAAATTGTTAAAAAAATTGTATAGGGTCTCTCGATAATTTGCTGCCCAGAGGCCCCAGAGCCTCTAATTACGGCCCTAGTATCATTAGATTCGTCTTAATTATTCGCGTCTCATAGGCTACACATGACCCGTGAGACACCATATTGTTACTTGTTACAGAAGAATTTATTTTCATCAAAACCTGATTATGACGAGGATCAAATTAAAATGACTTTTAAAGCCATTTTAAAAAGATATAATATTTTTGAAGATTTCCATTTTTTTAAATAAAAAAACATTTGAATCTAACAATAAGAAGATATTAAATGTCATAGTAATGCATAATATTAGGTAAAACGTGTTTAATGCAGATATTTTTTTATTTCATAAATACTTTTTAAAATAGTTACAATCTGTATTGAATCTAATTCACCCTTCTTTAGGCCTATCTAAAAGCTATAAACTATTTTATTGATGCAGTGGTTGAGTCTGATAAAATACTTTACACGAATGGTCAAACAGTCGTAATACATAGGGTGCGAACATAAAATAAATGTCTTGTTTTTTATGTAATACATTTTTGTAACCGTACTAGCTTTGGGTAAAAAATGCAAAACTATTTTAAATTTTATGTGTTATTTTATACATTGCATGCATATTTTTATTATTATTATTACAAAATATGCAGTGATAAAATTTAAACGCAATATTATAAAAAATGTTTAATTGATTTATTTTTTAACGTAATAATTCTTATCAAATTTTGAAATTGTTAATTTTTAATTTGAAAAAAAGGATGTATTTTGAATTTTATGTGTTTATATTTGTCATATACCTATTAAAAAGTGTCTAAATATATTGTAGTTATTAAATAATGAATTTTTTATGTAATTTATTTTTTACCAATCCATTGTTTTTCATTAAAAACAATCTTAATAATAAAATTTTAAAAAATATAATAATAAATAGCATAAATAAATTAGAAATATTGTGTAATATTTTTTACAATTTATAAAAGATAAATGATTTCAAATTAGTATTTAATTAAATGAAATTCAATCAGAATGGATACGATGGTGGTACAATACGACACTTTTAAAACAGTTATTGTGATATATGTCTCACCATCAGGGTCAAAACTTGGGGGTCGTAGTTACGAATTCAATTTGTCAAAGGGTTATGTTGGAGTATATTTTGACAGCGATTGTATTATAGCATGTCATAGTTACTAAGGGTCTTCACAGAAAAATAAAAAAATGAATGAATGCTGAAAAAAACAAAAAAATTTAAAAATTGTTTTTAAGAATTAATTTTTTTTCAAACTCCCGTAAAACATTTAATTTTCAACATTTTGAGCTGAATTACTTTAAGATCAGAATTATGACCTGCAGATTGTACGCAAGCAACTAACTCTGACGACGATCTTCAATGGGCGTCAGCTTATAACTTTAACATTTCCGTCAAAAACGACTTGAAAAATATCTGAGATATAGTTCAAAACATGAATAAAATGATCTCAAAGTTGAAATAAATTCTATTTACTTTTAACGTGCACAAAAAAATTCACAAAAAAAAGTTTCCTCTCTTAAGTGGTATGAAGTACCCCCCCCCCCCCCCCCCCCAAAAAAAAAAACAGCAACTGTTGTTATATTTATAGATGGAAACTTTTCTGTACACAATGTAGATGTTGTTTTTTCATTTTTCTCATAAGATAATTTTTATAAAAACTAAAAATAATAAAATACAAGTAAAATAAATAAAATTAAAAGTGCAAAAACAAAACTGCGTATACCTACATAATTCTACAAATTACGTTATTTAATTAATATTTGTGGTCAAATTATTTCTTAAATTGTTGTTTAACCAATCACAGCCATTTATTTTACTATAAGAGTTGGTGGATAACTTTTTACGTGATTTCACAAATAAAAAATATCCCTAAAAGAGCTTTAATAGGTTTTAACTATGACATGGAACATGTCCTTGTGTAATTTAAGTCTATTTTTATCTAAATTGTTCTTAATCGATATTATATTAAATTGTTTATTGCCACCTACTTATTTTTATTTAGTAAAATTACGAAATTTGTTCTTAAAGTTAATTTCAAATACCCCTGTCGAATTACGCTAATTGGGGCAATTACCCCCATTGTCCCTGTAGAATCGATGTACATGTGCAGTGTTGTACAGTAAGAATATGTTTTTACTAAATTTGACGTTGAAAAAATAAATTCAAAAGCATTTTTGTTATTTTTCAAAAACCTTTTAATAGAGTAATGTATTTTGAAATTCATCATTTAATTTTTTAAAACATGCCTTATAGTACCTGGAATAAATTAATTAATAAATCAGGCACATACATACAATAATTTCTTTGTGGCATATAATTTCATTGAAGAGTCAACGTGAAATTCTACAAAAACATACACACAAGAGGAAAAAAAGATTTAAAAATGTTCTGATATCTAATTATGCAAAGGGGGCACAGCTGGGAGTGACGCGTCGGCAGCTTTTGGAGAGGGAGGGGGCAGCCGAAAGGGGAAGGGAAGTGCGAGGCGATACAAATTAAACAGATATTTTAATTATGAAACACGTTTTTTAGACTTGTGTAGAGAAAAATGCAAATACTACGAAGTGATGGGTATTATATATTAAATGACGGTAGCACTTTATAATGAAATCAAGCGTTCTCTTACTTCGGTTAGATTTTTGTTTTAAATTAATTTTGCTAAATTTAATTTTTTTTTCTCCGCGGAGTTGTCTTGACAGTGTGTTGTTATTTAATGCGATGATTTTTTATTTCAGTAAATTTATTTTTAGGAAATGAACTTTACATGCAGATGAACCGGAAATACTTGTACATTTTTTTACAGAATGTTTATAGGAAACTTGAATATTTATAAGGACTTGAACCGGAATTCATTTATGATTCGGTTTCGGTTCGGGTTCAAATATAAATTTTGGTTCGGGTTTAGGTTCAGTGTGGTCCAAATATTTGGGTTCAAAAACCGTTATTTTTTAAAGGTCCAGGTTCGGGATCGGGTTCGGGTTCAAGTTTGTAATTGAAAGAAAATTATGTTGTTCGAAAAAAAAGTATAATTAACAAATAAAACATTTAATGAAGAAAAAAAGACATTAATAGCTTAAAAAATATTGCTAAAAAAGAGGGCAAAAAATAAAATAAAATTTTAAAGATTGAATTATCTACTTTTCAGATTATTTTTGCAAATTGAAATGTACTTCAGTTATAGAATTAAAAAAGAAAGTAAAAAATATGTAATTTTTGTAGTGGACTTGATAACTCACATCATACCAAGATTTCTTGTCAGTACCTTTTATAATCTCTTTTAAAAATCATTTGGTTCAGGTTCGTTGGCTTTGAATTATAGCGGTTCGGTTCGGGTTTAGGTTAATGAAAAATACGTTTTTTTCGGGTTTCGGGTTCGGATTCAAATCCCTGTATACAAGTATCATGCATTGCAAATTTTAAATTGTTTATTGTATAATTACTTCATATTATTTTTCATAGCAATTAAAAGTTATATTGGTATTTGTAGAATATACTTTTTGTGACATTTAGCAAACAAGTTAATAAGTACCAGTACATGATATGATAATAGTACCTCTCATCGACATTATGAAATATAAATTAAAATTTATTAACAAATACCAACTTTGTTAAGAATATGAAGAGAGAACAAAAGTCGAAACTTGTCGTTCCATTGTGTATAAGTCTTAAGTTATGTTTAACCTACATTTAAGTATAAACTAGATCTTAAATATCTATACCTAGATAGGATTTAAATCGTGTAACGAAATCCACGGTGATACTTATAAGTTCCGAACTTTAGACACTGCAATTCACTGCATGTATACTTGCATGTTCACCTTTGAGTCTTTTTATTTTTATGAAGTGTTGGTCTTACAATTAGTTGCAATTGTTAATAACTACAAACTAACATAGTTGTTTGTAACTATTTATAATTATACATAAATGTAGTACTTATTATTAAGAACCCATAATATTAATTTGTGTTTATATTAGTTTTTAATAGATGAAATGAAGTAAAACCAATTAAATTTAAATTTCGGATATTAAATGCAAATACAAAATAATATACATATTAATGAATAATCTTGTTGTGTGAAATCGAAATGAATCAAATTAGTGGGCGGTTATGTGCGTGTTGTGTTTTAATAAGAGAACACATCATTTATGAAAATGCGTAGCTGTTTTGCTGGCATAATGGAATTAGCGGGTTATTCATACAATTGTCATTGAGTCTCGCGGACTAAGATTAAATATAGGCAGCGCGTATAGGTGCATGTATATCATATATATATGTAGAGTAGAGGTACGTAACGTTTCCAAACGACACACGGAGGAGGCATAACTCTTCCCCCTGCGTTTGCTAAAAAACAAACGTATTATATAGTTTTTTTATTGTATTGTCTGCTAGCGTTTTTTATTTCTGTGGACATAAAGGGGATTAGAGTGCATTGTTCTGTTAATTAATTGTGATTAATGCGCTGTCTGGTAGCGAACGCCGATGGTTTTGCTGTCACGGGCTCTGCTAATGTTGGAAAAATATCCCAAACAAGCACATTAGAGGCTCGCGTTCAATGAAGATTGGTCGCTTCATTTGCAATTGACGCCCGATCGAGCGCGTGTCTGTGCGAGTGAGACGCGCGCTCACGTGCTCATAGCACTCTCTCACTTGCACACCACTCAACTGACCCCGCGTTCTGCATGATCCTATCGATATGACATACGCAGCACCACCTCTGCGGATATTATATTTTTTTACAAAAATTATAATTTATTTCACACGGTTGAATGTCCATCAGTTTTTTACATCGGCCATATAAAGAAAAACAGAACAGTGTTGCACATTCTGACTATGCCGTTGGCAATAGTTGGGCGGTTAGAATGTAAGCGTGCAATGCTCAATCAGAACAAATGATTGTACGTAGATGCTTTGTTATCCAATCAAAATTTTAATCAGATTAATGGAGCTTCATTTTTATAATTTCGGTGACCGCTGCAATGGCGGACGCTCTGTTACTTTCATAATGAAAAATTACGAGATCGATCTACAGAGCCGCGCCGTTGCGCGAATAATGTTTTGTTGTCTTATGATTGATACGCGGCGCAAAAACGAATTACACGGATTCTTTGTGTTTTATGATAACAATTCATCAATAATAATTTGTTCGAATTTGATATTATTTTTGCGCAATATTTCTGTACCTGGTATTTAGGTAAGCATTAATTGCTTACACAGATATAGAAAGATTAAGTTTGTCATATTTTTTTGTTAATGTATTATATTTGTTGAGTAGGATTATTCAAGATATATTTTATACATATAAATTTACGTTATTTAATTTCAAATCAATAAAAACCCTAAATTTTACTTTGCGTACAATTCCGATCTTCAATTTATCAAATAGATTTATAAATATAAATATATATAAAGAAAAAAAAGAGAAGGGATTAGACACGACAGAGAGGTCGACAGGAAAGGAGAATAAAAGCTATTTATTATAAATATCGACATAAAAATTTTACCGATGATGAAAACTAATTTGAAACGCTATATTTATACCTATACTACCTTCACAAGAGGTAGACCCACGAAAGTTCAAGTGTTCAAATAACTTTGTAAATTCAGTGTTGTAGCATGTCCAGTAACTGTTGGTTACTGAAAGTTTTTATATTACCGCACGTTAATTATTACACAGGTCAACACTAATTATCAACTAATTATATTCTCAGGTAATAGTGGTTAAATCGATACGCGTATATTAAGTTTCATATAATTATACAACTCATTATGGTATACTATAAAGCATAATAATTACTGACATAGTCATAAGGAATGTATTGTTATAATAATATATTGATGTTAACAGGAAAAAACTATTCACACTGTAGAGTTAATTATAGTTTTAAAGTCGTTAAAATTTAAATAAGTTGATATACTAAAGTGTTCGTCTTATAAAATTAAAATTGCTGTTTATTTATATACACATTATTTTTTTTAAAATAGGATATAAAAATTTAATTAAAAAAAATAAAACATAATTATGTAATTTATGAAACTTTTTTAAGTAGATTGAAAAAATATAATTATAATATGAAAATTAGTCAAATATAATAATGATATATTTTATGAAGTTACCTACTGTAAAAAATTTCCCTCTATATTTTTATTATTTATATTATTACCCAGGTATATACATTTATTCTATTGATATAATACACCTATTAAACATTGTTTTCATTTATCGCTAACTATTTATGCAGTGCACGCGAAAATACCTAACCTAACCTAAACCTTCGTGAAACACTCTATCTATTAGTGAAAACCAGAAGAAAATCCGTACAGTAGTTACTGAGAAAATTGTGCACACACAGACAGACAATTGCAAGATATTGTAATGCCAATTTCAAAATCAAAAAGATTACTACGAAATTTAAATATGGGTATATTCACCCAAAAAATTAAACAAATAACCAAGGTATATAAAGACAAGGTAGTCTCAACAATTCCTTGACCAATCAGCGTTGGCGCGGGAATTAACGTCACTTGGGGGATCTATTCAAATGTCATAAATTTTTAATAGAATATTAATTACAAAAAATTCCTTTATTTATTCTTGTTTTTATTTTATTTATTTTTATTCTTCGTTTACAATCAAATAAGTACAAATTCGACATAACAAAATCATAAAGTGCTATCAGAATCATATAACGTATTGCCAACTTAAGAATAGTAAAAATGATGCTTCCCGAATTGACCAAATTGTTTTTGACAGCTTTTTTTATGATTTTACAATGTCGAATTTGTACTTATTTGATTGTATGTGTTGTTAAAATATCAAAAAATACGAAAACAAGAATAAATAAAGGAATTTTTTGTAATTAATATTTTATTAAAAATGTATGACATTTGAATAGATCCCCCAGGTGACGTCAATTCCTGCTCTAACGCTGATTGGTCAAGGAATTGTTGAGACTACCTTGTCTTTATATACCTTGACAAATAACCATTTTCTGATATATGTTGGTCTAGTGCAGGCTTGTCTCCGGTACGGCGAGGATAATTAAAATAATAATAATAATAATAATAATTTTATAATAATAAACCTGTATTGAAATTAGCATGACTAATAAATTGAGTTTATGCTATGGTCTAGTTTTATACCTATGGTCTAGTAGACACAAGTTTATTTCAGTCGTATAAAATCTTTATTGTCAATAAGTCGTTGAATATATTCATTCTATCTAATTCAATTAAATATTGTGTATAGCTGAAGCCTCAAATATAAGAATAGTTATACTATATGCGTAAATTTATTGTAAGTGCATATAAATATATTTAAACTATAGACACATTTAATTAAACAATTAAAGTATGAAAAAAGAATTTTGACCCTACAAGGCTAATCATATTTTCTCTACGCAGAAACTTTTCATTAGTCAATTCGTCTAACATCAGTTATATTTGATTTGTTTTTTGCATTTTTTGTAATTACATTACATATTTTAGAGGAATATAAATGAAAAATACAGTTTTTGTAATTTTTTATTTATTAAAAGTTAAAACAATCAATCATATTCTACTTTTACTAATGACAAAAAATGTTCGCTATGTTAGTCGAAATGATTAACATTAGCCGTGTAGGGTTAAATTGCATCTTATACTGAAAACTATACATATACTGAAAGTGTATGCAAGATAGTTTAGAGTGTTTATTTTTTATGTTTACACGTGATAGTGTTCATGACCGTTTCTATCAATCACCGTCGCTCGGTCAACAGTGCGATTATTTTTCCGCGAGATGGCAGGCGTGTGCCGCCGCATACAGAGGTGGCGTAAGAAGCCGACCGGTCCGACGCCGTGAATCAATCAAAATGAATAATTCGAGGCGTTAGTAGACGACGTCGTCCCCCCGGGCGAGCGTCTCCCGTATCTACAGCGGCCAATCTACATAAACACCCCTAAAGCACGACCAGTGATACACAAACTGTTTCAATAGATATTATTTAATAGTCGTAACATTTGTGAAATTAATTATAAAAATATACAAACATGGAGTCTATTATAATCATTTTAACTAAACGTTACATATGAAGCTATGGTTTAATGACTATTGCAAATAATAATGATATTGTAGTAAATTTTTTTATGAAACGAGACCGAGACGATACTAACTTTATTAAAAAAATTCGACGAGAGTGAAGTACATACATTATTGCAAAATGTTTTTGTTTAGTAAGGGGAGATGGGGAGGATTCATACAGATGGATTAATAAGTGTACTAATCATAACTACGAAAATATGTGTAACACCAATAAATGGTACTGATCACCCGCCACAACATATCAACAGTTTAAATCTTTAAATTGTCATCTTGATGGTCATTTTCAATGTGAGGGAGTAATTTTGGTGCATTATCAAAAATATTTTAAAAACAGTAAAAATTTTGAATTATACGTATAACAGTTACATTTATTTGTTTGTAATGTTGATTTCGTTTTTCTATATTTCTAATCTTTCTAAAACATAGATTTTTATAAAATTTTCACTCGGGGAGCGTTTATACAATAAAAACGGGGAGGTTTGACAATGTATAGTACTAATCGAACCATCCGATCTTCTCGTTTGTATTGATCTGATGACAGACCAATTTATTATCATCCAAAATGATTTGGTTAATTGGCTAATTTAATAAAATGATTATTATATTTGCTATTCAGTCATCATAATCTATATTGATAATTTGTTTTTATTTTTTTCAGAGGTTTAATATTTTTCATTGTGAGCTATATTTAAACTATGTATCTTTAATATGTATGAATAATATTACGTTACTGTGCTTCGAACTTACCTTTCTTATATGTGTATTATTCCTCCCCAAAATGGTTTAATAAGGTTATCGATTTTTTTTTCAAAACATGAAATTCATACTTAAATACTAATGTTATTATATTATGTACCTACAAAGGACCAAACAATTATTGTTTTGATTTTTTAATGCTTTTATACAGAATATTTATATTTTATTAAAAATGTATGAACCCTCCCCAACTCCCCCTACATAATAATAAAGGGAAACATATTTTTTATAATATACGATTTATATACGATATTTCCTGATTCTCGTTTCGCCTATAGTTTTTATGATGATGTAAATGATAGATAATAAAAACAGTTTAAAAATACAGAGAAACAAAACTAAATATTTATAAATATTGTAAAAATATCCACTACCTATATTATAAATAACTGAGAGATAAAAACGATATAATTACAAAACTGTATGTAGCATATAATAAATTATTTAAACAAAACTAGTTTTTTACAAATCCTCTAATCCCATTTAACTCCAATTTCAATATCCATTGAAAACAAAACTATGTAACAATAAACCCAAAAAGAAAATCAACAACAACTAATAGCAGTCGACGCAATAGATCAATAGCAGACATAAATAAACTATGTACAACAATATATCGTTTAACACATTTTCACAATCACCGATAACGTGGAGAGCAGCAGTTGATGGTCGAGTCAGTCGTAGCGCGCAAGGGTTTGGGGGCGGCTGAGAAGGGTCGCAGCCCCCCGAGACAGATAAAGGTGGTCGCTGCGATGCGTTACACTTCAATTTCATTTTATCGGCCACTTACACGTTGTTTTCGGTCCGAGTGTATTTTGTCACATACGAGTATGTGTACATACCTGATAAATTAATTAAACCGTTTGCGAATTTGTGGAAAGCCGCGCGAAAAATTGATAATGTTGACCAGATAATGTGATTATATTTTGACAGCCGATAGAAATCACCACCACATTATGTTGCGCGTTTAATCTGGTAATTCGAGTACGAATTTTCGGATACAATACACTTATATAAACAATGTTTGTACCTATATATGTACGAGTGTATGTATCTGTACATACGTACACATTTATTAGCATTTATGATAATTGGGTGTTTGTTTGGTTTTTGATATAAGATTTATTATCTTTGTGTTTTCAGTTTTGATTTAAATAGGTACATATTTGGAATTTTTGATTTTTTAATATTTGTTCTAAGAGAACTTGTACCTAGTTAAAATGTTTATATTCCTAGATAAGTTATTTGCTAGATTTGGTTTCAGTTATAGATTAAAATTCCCATTTTACTGTTAGAATATTCATGTCAACAAAATTCAATTTCCCAATAGTCAATCGTAATCTCGCTGTCAAATGCAATTGGTAATTGTTATACATGTTAAAACACAAAACCTTAAATATCTCAAACACAAATTTAACAAATAATGGAACTTATATTAAAATTGATCTTTTTTGACAATTTCAAGAGCGAAAGTATAACCAATTAGACAAATTACAAAGGTACAAAATTAATCGCCATATTTGTCTAAAATTGTTCATTTGAGTTTATCTTTCAAAAACTTTTATCTTAGGGGTCAAAACAAGTTTAGTGTTTAAAAATACTGATTTTACTGACACAAAAATCTAATAATACTGACTTTTACTGACTATCTGAACCGAGTTAAAAATGTAGGTGTTATGTTTTAAAAAAATACTTTTATAATTATTGGCCTCCACCATCTCCATAGACAACACATTACAGTTAATTTTTGTTAATTTTTCTCACCGAACTTGGCATAGCCAGTGCTATACATACGTTACAATTATGTCATAAAATATCTTCTAAAAGTTGGTAATAAACAATACAAATAAGTAAACAAAATAGAACATTATTTATAATTTGAATATAGTTTTCACGGTAATTGTGTCGTTTTGAAGTCAAATAGTGAGTTTTTTAACTGATCGGGTTACAAAAAACTGACTTTTACTGATATTACTGACCAGTTTTGACCCCTGTTATCTATATAATAACAATGTTATTTAAAATATTACGATTTTTATTAAATTTTTCTTTTAAAATGTTCCAATACGAAATCGGCAAATTGGACTGTGGCTTAATTATAGTAAATAGTAAAAAATAAAATTTTTACTTTTTGACGTATCTTAGGGGTGCAAATGGGTTACCATTTAAAAAAAATTAAACCTGCGGTACAGGACACTAAAACGTGAAGCTTAATCACACTGAACAAAAATATTAAATATAAAATAATAATCCTGTAAAATTTTACATTCGTTAATATTTGAATTGAATAAAATGATAAAGAATAATATTGTATCAATAATACATAGAATGAAAAAACCACAATTTTCCTTTTTATTTATTTAAATTTACTGAGTTTATTTGTGTTCTGTATCTGCAAATTAATTTCATTAATTGTTTAAAATTGAACATACAACTTTATATACAAATACCTATATGATTAAGTGAATTATTTTTTGCGGTTTTTTCTGGATCCATATATAATTTTTATTACGAAACATTCTCTTTTTCACCTTCATCAGATAATTGTAAACAAGATTTTTAAAAATAAATATTATAAAGTTTAATTGAGTTGAAAGTCAATAAAACCAATTTTCTCTTTTCGCATAATTTACACAGTTTTGTATATTTATTTTATAAATTTTTATTTTGAAAGGATGATGTTGAATAAATATTAAAACATTGTTTCCATTTTCTTTCCTTGCTCAAATATTATACAATTGATATATAATTCTGGTTTATTTATCGTCAGGGACTTGAACCGGAATTTATTTATGGTTCGGGTTCGGTTCGAGTTCAAATATAAATTTCAGTTCGGGTTCGGGTTCAACTTGTTGCAAACTATTTGGGTTAAAAAATCGTTATTTTTTAGGGTTCAGGTTCGGGTTCAAGTTTGTAATTGAAAGAAAATTATTTTGTTCGAAAAAAATTATAATCAACAAATAAAACATTTTCTGAAGAAGAAAGAAACATGAATAGCGATTAAAATATTGCTAGAAAGAAGGGCAAAAAATAAAATTACATTTTGAAAATTGAAATCCCTATTTTTCTGATTTTTTTTGCAAATTGAAATGTAATTAAGTTATAGAATTCAAAAAGAAAGTAAAAAAATGTAAATTTTAGTAGTTAAATTGATAAGTCACATCATACCATAAAATTCCAGTATTAGTACATTTTATAATCTCTTTTAAAAATTACTGGAGAAAAATATTAAAATATTAAAAATAATTTATTGAACTTTTTAAAAATATATGGTTATCCATGAAAAGGTTCGGATTCAGATTTAGTTTCATTGACTTTGAAATATAGCGGGTCGGTTCGGGTTCAGGTTAATGAAAAATACGGGTTTTTTCAGGTTTACTGTTCGGGTTCAGTTGCAAGTCTCTGTTTATCGTACATTTATCTCATATTTTTTATTAATATTCATTATATATTAGTTAAGATTGAGAGAACTGTTTTACAATAAAAACATTTAAATTTTTTTAGAATTGTTTTTTTTTAGCCAATAATCCATTTGATAGTTTAAAAAAAATGTTATCTGTATGTCTGTCTGATGTCTTCGATTTGACACGACAAAATACTGCACCCAGAATTAGTTTCGGATGTATAATAATTAATTTAGGGCAGTCCATATTAAAGAAAATTCACAATTAATATTTTCTAATAAAATTGTATAAAAATGAAAATGGTTTTTCTTATTAATTTCGAATTTCCTTCATATTGAAAAAAAACGTGAGCGATACCTTCGGGAACTTCAAGTAGTAAAAATAAATCGTCAGTATTGTCAGTAGATATAGATATAAAGTAAGTAGTTATACGGTTAATTAAAATTTGTAATCCTTTTAATTAATTATTTTATTCACAATTTAAAAGCCAATAAAATATTATTGACTTCCTCTTTCTCACCCTTTCTCAATACGAAAAAAATGTAATAATTATTTTTACTGTACATTAATGATATCATCTAATTTCGTTAACAGCTCTTCGGCCTCATATACCTATCATACAATATAGCACATATGCAAACAAATTAAAAAAATTACACCAGCACATATAAGCACATGTTAATACGGATACATTATTGTAATATGACGGTAAATGAGATACTTAAAACTTTAATTAAATATCCATAGTGCCTTTAGGTGTATAGCGAGAAAATGTATGTAATTAGAGAAAATGCCAACATTTAATTGCTAATTGAGTCCTGGCTGATGTGTTGCCAGTTCAAATTTTAATCACCTAATTACGAAACTGCATCAATACACACACCTAAATGTAGGCGACAGTCAGTGGCTATCATAAACGTGCATATATCTATAATGGCACGGATTCTCAACGTGGTAATTGTTTCTGTTAATTGTTATGGGTACATATGTATGTATGTTCCTAATTGAATCTACCGAACCGACTGATGCTCCTTTACTTATTACGATAACATTCACTGTGATATAGTAGAGATTGCGTTACTGTGATGAGTAATGGTGAGAGGTAATGAAGCTGGCTTTTAGGGTGACCTATTGTCTACTAAATTAAATATCAGTGATAGGATAGATTCAATATTTTATTTAATTATTTTAAAGATTAATATAAAGGATTTTTAATCGTTTACATTATTAATTACTAGAGATTGGAAAAATAGTTTTTCAACTATTGCGTAACCGTTTTCAGAAAACTGGTTTGATTGAACACAATTTGAAATCAACTATTTGCAACTACCTTTCCAACTATTATAAAACTATTTTTATTATTAAATCGTAAAAAAAATATTTATCAACTATTTCCCGAAAAAAAAATTCAACTATTAACTATTTCAATGAAAATAACAACTATATAGCTCTTTTGTTATCGTACACTTTTTTTGGAAAAATTCAATTAACCCAAAATTCAAGCTCAAATTTAAAAAAAATGGTAAGCAGAAAATTCCAAAAATTTGGATTTCGCCTAGGTTCGACGCGAAAGAACACGAATTAAAATTGTTGAAAATATTTTTTCAGTAATTCAAATAAATATACAGCAGTGTAATTTTTTTTGGCAAATCCGACTAACCGTTTATGATATACTAGCGCTGTGCCCGCGGCTTCGCTCGCGTGGATTACGGAGTTATTGTTTTGGATTTTTGAAAAATATAGTTGAATTATTTTAGATCTTTTTATTCTACACAGTTTCTTACTACATTATATTGTTCAGTATTTAACATTTTAGGTAGCGTATTGCTTAAGAGCGCGCTGGCGTCAAACTTTTTCCGACTTGATTTACTATTATCGTCACTGCTGATTCCTTATGTTACCTAACGTAACAAAATGTATACTTAAACCTGGCTTGAGAACATAATCTATGAATTAAAAAAAAGATACTTAAATCGAGTGATAAGCGCACTAACGGACAGACAGAGAGACTTTGAGTTTTATTAAAGTAGTGTTATGAGTTCTAATTAGGGTTGTAAGCTGAGATCTCGATATCAAAACAAGGTCGAGACTTAGACGAAATTGGCTAAAATTTGAACAAGATGTTATTTAATTAAATTTGGAGACAAGACTTGTTACAAAATCGAGACGAAACGAGACATAGTTAAGAAACTAAAAAACACGATTATGTTTATTGTTAGCTATTAAGCAGTCCCTATGACCACCTCCCATCTCCATCATCATACAAGCTCCATAGTACCATATTATTGTATTGTCATCAGAAATCCATAAGTTTGCAAAGTTTCAAATCGATACGACAAAGTTGGTGAAAAGTGAGTTGTAAGATTTTCTTACAAAGTTAGGAAGTTACCGGCTAATAAAACCGTGCTAAAAAAGTTAAAAATTATTTTAACTGTTATATTACCTACACACCTATATTTTTTGTAAAAAATGGGTGTGGCTGTATCAGGATGCATAATCGAGGGATTGACGTGAATACGTAGCAGTAGGGTTTAATAAAACTCAGACTAGTATTGTATAATATAGTTATGTCTTATGATTTGTACGAACATAAAAATTAATATTTACAAGCAAAATTTTGGAAATACAAAATATACTTTTTATTTTCTTATTCAATTTAAAAAACTAATATCAAAAATATACAAAATATATTCTTATATATACTGTTATATTTTGTAAATAATAATTCAATTAATTAATATTTACAAGCGCAATCGTGAACATATAAAGTTTAATTTTTTGTTGTTGTTTTATTATATATTTTTATCACTCATTAAAACTGGTTAAATATTTTCATTTTTACTTGTACTTCGTAGATCTAATCAAGATCTATAATTTGAGACCAAAATCCTCGTGGTAGCTGCTCTGAGTGTCGAGATATAGTGATTTTAAATTTACGCTAGCGCACAAATTGATCTCAGCGCGTTACATCTAGTTTCTGAAATGCCCACTCAGTATCTGGAGTAAAACATAGACGTTACTAACGTCAAAAATAATAAAAAATGAAATACATCATTCTATGTATATTCAAATTAAAATTTTGAACAAAAATCTTGTCTCATTGAGGACAAGTAGACTAGACACGACAATTACAAAATATACAATTAATATTAATTAATTACAAGTACTAACATTTCTGATTAAAAGACAACCGTAAACCATTAAATCTATAACAAAAAAATCCAATCTAAATTCACTCGAAAAAATGTGTTGTTCATCCTAGCCAGAACCGAATCAACTGAAAGCATTGCAATAATGGTAATAGCAAAGGCACACACGAATCGCAGTTTTTAACGTCAGTTATGTTTTTGTTTCATCTGGACAAGTGCGATTGAGCTGTTTTTTTTTTGTTGCGCCATTTCCCTACGAACTACACATTGATTCCGTACAATTTAATTAGAAGCACTAATAAATTGAACTCTGTTAGTGCTGAAATGTTAATTGCACAAATGTCCTCTCTCTCTCTCTCGCACACTAGCTTTGATGTTTTATGAAACGGTTTATTAAATGCAGTTGTTATTATTTTTTTCCATATGTTCCATTACCCCCCCGCCCTTCCAAAACATAATGAGATAAACCTGAAGAATATGCCATTACCGACGTCACAACTATCAAATATCACGTGTTGATGTGTTAGAATATACCTAACCTAACCTAACGAAAACTAACCAACCTAAAACTAATCAACTCGATTTTGCCCCAATAGATTGCTCTAAATAAGAATAGTTAATTTGTATTTTATTAGAACATCAACTCTGTATGATTTATAAAATATTATACATATAAATACATGATATTGCTCATTCAGTACAAATATATCTCTCCAGCCTAATACTCATTTAGATATTTTAAGGAGTATTTTTTTTATGTGTCATTTTATTTCTTTAACGAACAAAAAGTATTTTTTTAACGCTAGTTTTTATTAACTATTACTAAAACACTAAAAAGCTGTTCAGAATTGTTTACAAATGCTATAATAGTTTATTAAGTGTTAGAATAGTTTATTTCAGGGCTGGCCAACCCGCAGCCCGTGACGCTCTTATGTGCGGCCCGCGGCTACATATGAAGAAATTATGTTTTTATAATGTTTATTTTAAGTATCAGGTTTATCAGAATGACTGAGGTTGTTTTTAATTTCCCATTGATTCGTTGAAAATATTTTTCTATTTATTCATTTTATTTGATAAACTATCAAGCAAAAGTAAATTAAACCAAGTTGCTAAATCAATTGTTTTATAAATATCTTCTTGAAAGATTTTTGTATAATTAATGATTTTGCATCCGACTCAAGACGAGATAAAACGAGAGTAAAGTAAGTCTCGCCTCACCTGACAATCTCGTTAAAATCTAAGCCATATCTTTAATGTTTATTACTTATTGATAATTCTTTAAAACTGAGACTAAATAAAGTAATATTGTCTCAATCTCGTCTCATTGAAATTCAAGTATTATCGTTTCAGTCTCGTCTCGTCCGAATTTGAGCCAATCTCGTTTTGGCGTCCAACTATAGTATTAATAAGGAAGTCAATTACTCATAATAATTTTAATATGATCTGACATTGAAAATTGAATCTACTAATAATAACAAGTCGATGATTAATTTCTATACAAACGTAATAATATATTTTATGTTGTCTTGTTAAAGTACAACTCAAAAATTCTCAAGATGGAATTAATAAACGTTAATATTTTCTATCACATGATTAGGTTTTATAGAGAAATAAAAGTTCAATTTATAAACTTAAATTGGTACTTATATGATAATAAATTATTCAAATCTGTAATTTGTTCGTTGATTTAACAGAGTTGGCTTAAAGGAAAATAGAAATAATCTTATTTGGTATGAACCAACAAAACTTTTTAAATGCTTGCTAAATGAATTTGATGCATGCAAAAAAAGAGACAACCCATAAGAAATTTTTATAACTTCTTGCTTTCTTATACAGCCATATTTAAAAAATACATATAATAAGTAGATATAAATAAGTATTATTGCAAAGTTAATTTATTCGAATTTGAGATTTTCATGTAAATATCTATTTTAAACTAACCTATAGATATTAGAATAATATTAAAGGTTTTACCTTTTTTTTATTCAAATATTCATTAATTAATCAATAAACAAAATAGAATAATTAAAAAGTAAAGTATGTAGTAAGTAAATGCAGTGCTTCCTCGTGCTAAATTCACCAAAGGTAGTTATTGAACAATTTAAATAAAAACCGATAGTGTTCAGATATATTGCCTGGCAATGGTTAACCATTTAATTTTTATACAATTTTACTAAACAATATTTGTTCGAAATTTTTCTTAAGACGCACCTGATTATTTTTTCATACATTTTTAATTTTTTGACTATTTCAATCTAAATCTTTTATGCAAACGTCAAAATGACATTTAAAAAGTTAAAATGATATTTAATATTTGAGATAAATCTCTGTAAGGTAATATTTTACAACAAATATTGTAAACCTATGTATAGGAAATTAAATGCTTTACAAAAAAAGTCTATAAAATTTTCACGTAACATGTGTCGTTGTTGAGATGCCTTGAAAAAATAAATATTTTGGGATGTCACCCCTTCCCCTTTCACACGGTTTTGAAATGGGAACCAAGTTTCATTAATATCTGTTCAGTGATACATGAGTTATGCGCATGACAAGGATTGTCTTGACCTGAAACGGAAAGATGAATTTAAAATTTTGAAATTGGAGAACAATTTTTTGTCTCATTTTAAAACGATCACAAAGCTTCTTCTTCTTCCCCACACATATGGGGGGGGGGGTTCATTATCAAACAAAGGTATAAATACATACTTATTTTACATATACAGGATGAAAAAAAAATATGGAATATGCTTGTATTTTCTAAAATATTCATTATTTAAAAAAAATTATGTAACAGTTTTTAGAAAAATTATTTCCTATGTAATGCTAATTTAAAAAAAATAGTGCTATCAGTATCTTCGATATTGCGAGGAAGCAATTAAAAATGTATAGTTATGAATACCATAACATCTTAATATTACAAGTGAACAATTTTTCAAAATTGTTCCGTAATACTTTTTGCAAATGAATTATTGCTGTGCTCTTATTTTTAATTATTTCAATACTATCTAAACCAATAATAATAATAATGTTTACAAGCAAATTAATTCTAGTATATATTAATCAGCCTCGAGTTATCTTTTTAAATCTAAAGGTAATAAACATACAACATAGTACTTACATTTCGAAATATCTCGAACCGGATCTGTACAGTACCTATACATAATAACAGAACTTGCATTGATAATACACATGACGTCTATACACGTTGCATATGTAAATAGACAGACTGCATAGCCAATTCAAGACCAATTGAAGAAGTTAGTTGCATTATGAAGGGACTGCCAGATTTATTATGCATCATATCTTGTACCACATCTCTAGAGCAGTGTGTACGATATACATATATACTTTTCTATTCCATTCTATCGGCGTTTCAGTTTTGTTGCGTTCCTGTTTGTTGAGTAAATATTATTCAAAGCAAGGGTGAGTAATATACATTTGCTGCGGGTAATATTCGACCTCCTCCTTGAAGTACGTGTGGTACATTTTGGAAATTTATTTCAATTGTTACTTCAGTGAATTATTCAGGAATAATAATAATAATGGTATTAGATCAGTGACAGCTCGATAATATTAATATAATAAAATAATGCTCTACAGTTCTACAATTACAATTTCGTCATGTAAATCATGAAAATACAAGAAAAATACGCAGTAAATACTGTAAACATTGTAATTTTGTCTCATATTTCTACTATTTAATGGATTAACTAGTAATAATTCAAAATTTAGAATATTGTGTTGGATTAATAGATGCTACAAAATATTTAAGTAATTTGTATACCATAGATACGATTTTTTACAATTTTAGAACGCATATCTTACGTTAATAGAAAAAATACAATTTAGCATTGTAAATTTTAATATATTGGCGCGTCCGTAATAATTTTTAATTTTTTAAAACATTTTTTATTTGTAACAAAACATTGTAATTTGAATTAATAACGTATTGCTTTTGTTTGAATTACAATCCCACATTGTAAAACGATATTATAGTACATATGGCGCTGTAAATTTTAATAATCAGATTATTTTATTTTCATAGTTTTATTTGTAATTGGGCATTGGGTACCTAATATATCTACATTTTGTTAGATATATGATATAGTATAATAAAATATAATACGTAAAATTATTTAATACACGTTGACTGTAAACTGCAAACATAAAAGTTTGGTTTTACTTATACGTTATACCATTTACAAAAAAATTGTGAACCTAATGGATAATAGCAATAACGACCAAATTGAAGTAGAGCCTATACTTGACAGGGATGGTCGAATGCTAATTAAATATATGTATATATTTAAAAAATAATTGTAATGTTTGTATTTAATCTATTTTCAATCCTATCAAGTTTTTGGTCCAACCCAAATGGAATTTATAAAAATTAAATAGCTAAAACATGATAAAACTATCAAACACACTAGAAATACTCCACATAGTGATTTTTGTGGTCATAAAAAAGTTAGGTTATAATTACCTCCTCCTCCCCCACACCTATGAGTGGGGCATTATCAAACAAAAGTATAAATACAAACATAATTTACATATTCCATATTTATTACTCACCCTGTAGATGTTCTGTCCCCATAAAAAAGACCGCTCACAAAAATAATAATTTACTTACAATTTTATAATGAGAAAACGATTAAAAATAATTTTAAAAAGATCTCAGGTACCTATAAGTAATTACATATTAATGTTTTACATCAATAAATATGAGACAGGTATCACAAGGAAATGTAGAAACAACACGTGTACTTATAACACGTATATTGGACACTCCTATAATAGTAAACATTATATTGTGTTCACCGTTTTATCATATTATTATTGAATCATTATTATACGGGCCGACATTCTGTTCACAAGATTAATGTCATGAAATTTTTATCTGTCAATTTAATAATTTACGTCATGTGAATTATTGCGTTCAAGACATCTAATGGATGGTTTGTTTTTTATATTAGAATTAAATAGATTGAGTAATGACTAATGTAATAATTTCTGTACTTATTGTGTTAATGGTTTTAAGTAGATGAGAACAAGGTTTCTCCACTTTCAAGGGTATTATTATTAATATGTATTATAATTATTACTATTGTCATTATTATTATTATTATCGTAATGCTGTATTTATAATTTGTTTGTTAGTAAATTGTTAATTTATGTTTATTATATTATAACTTTGAATTTATTTATTTGTTTATTATGTGATATATACCTACCCATAAATATGTTTAACGATTATTTTATACAATTTAATATTCATTATATTGTACTTTTGAAAATAAAAGACATGTCATTTGAAAGTCATTAAGAAGTATTATTCATGCTTAAATGTGTTTTATAGTATTTTACGATTAATATCTTTGATTATTATATAGATATTAATATAATAAAAAAGTTAAACATTTGATTTATACATAAAAAAATAATTAAAGAAAATATCAAGCGTAGTTATGTTATACAATGTTATATATTATCATAAAAAAATTTCTATACAATACAAAAATCATAAACAAGCTCTCTAAAGAGACAGGTTTCACTGCATGACAATCCTCTTTTTAATAATAAATAATTTGCGATCTTCTTTCTACTTATATAAGTTATAATAACGTATCGTACAATAAACTAAAAATCATTTTTCTTTGCATTAATATAAAATATATGCAGCTTTTTATATTTTTATCTGAAATCAGCCAGTAAGTAAGTCATATTCTATCACCATACTGGAAGGATAGGGGTATATCTCGGGGCAATCAAGGTAGGAGACGTTCATGAGGCCCTATTAATAATAGTAATGAACTTCATAAACGAAATTTATTAAATAAATTCCCCATTATCACATTAATGAATTTGTTAAGTAAAAGCAGGGTCACCGAAAGGACAGTTTTATTACGGACTCCTCCGCGGAAGGGGCCAGGCCTGTTTGATTAATAATAATTTTATTATAATATAATATCATAATAAGCTAATTAAAGATTTGAAAATTACCCTATTTTTCTTGGTATTTTATGTTATATACGATAAATAATGAAAATGCAGAAAACATTGTACCCCCTTATTAATTAATTTTTTAGTAATTTAAACTCAAAGTTTTATTTCGAGATGCTTAAAAATATGAAAAATATATATTTTAGATCGTTTTTAATATTCTTCTTTCCATTTTCCTAGCAAATAAAGAACAAATAACGCACACACATACAAGTATTATTTAAACAAACTAACAAGATATCGCCAGCGGTAAATGTATTATAACGCATATAGTGTTCATTGTTAAAACACAACATACTTAGTGCTTTATATTCCTTTAGCATAAAATATTTTTTCCGCTATGTACAAGTGTATGTAGGCTTTGACACGCCACGAGTGGTGCTATCGCGTCTGCAACCGGAAGGATGTGCAACAAAACATACTTGTGTGACAAGCGCCATTGTCTTCGGGATCATATGTGACATCAAGACCTGCGGCAATGTAATTTACTGTCCTACATTACGTTTACATTCTTTAACTAAGTTCTCGAGTGTATTTTTAATAATACCTACCATGTACACTGCTATGTACTTACTACGTAGGTATATACATATGTGTATATTTTTGTATCACTAGATTTTTTTATATGTGCATTTTAAAATATGCTATGATCACTCTCCTGCTAGTAAATAAGAAAAGACCAGGTTTAATAATAAGTTAGTCTTGTCTTGATATTGGCGCCGGTCTTGGTCGTCGAAACTGTTTTTTGGCGTTGATAAAACAAGTATCTTTTTATTAAATCAAGTCCGCAAATACAGTTTTTTTAATTATAACCTTTTATTTTGTATATGTTTTTTCTTCTGAGAACAACGTAAAACCAGTGATGAACACTTGTTAAAGATTACAAAATGATTAGCACTACTACACAAACGTTATAAAATAAAGAGTCATACAATTTTAAACAATGTAACGTATTTACATAAGAAAACACACATTTCTTGACAATCTGCCGAACCGCGATGTTTTTTCTTCGGTCATAGATAAAGTAAAACCAGAAATAGGAACCCAGTGATAGACACTTGCTAATTATTACAAAATGATAAGAAGAAAGAATTATGTAGTTTAAATATCCACCATTTTGACACCCATTGGCCGATTGTCATTAAATTTACAGTTACTTATCTTTAGATTATGATTCAGTAATGGTAGTAATCAAATATCAACAAATATTTCTAATTTAGTTAATTTAATATTTATTTAATTAAACAAAATTTTAACACTTGGGCATGATCCAAGACTGGTGCCAATATCTTATATAGTAACTAGGTATCTTAAAAATTTAAGCTGTCGTTAATATTTAAGACATCTCTCTCTCTCTCTCTCTCTCTCTCTTTCTCTCCCGCGGTCAATTTATTTTCAAATCGTATTATTGCATTCCTAAAAAATAAATAAAAGCTTTAATAAATTAAATGTCTATTATTTATACTATCAAAACTAGCGTTTTTTGTTGAGATAAAAATGTGTATCTTATAACGTTTTGATGTGATCCTCAACATATAGAGAAACAGAAATAAAGGTTATTGAAATTAAATTATTACATAAAACATAAAAAATAAAACGTGTTACCAAATAATAAATAAATAAATATTATTATGTCTGTAAAATTAATTTAAATTAATAAAACAATGAATTGCAAACAATTAATATGGGTATTACATTTTTTTGATTATTTTTTCACACATGAAATATAAAAAATATTTCAATTACAATAATAGAAAAATCCCACCTAGGTTACAAAGTCAAGATTTTAGTGATCCCTATTACCAAGTTCAAACATTGAGCTACACATAGCTTTATATAATATGTTAGTGTGAATTGTTTTATATACAATTGCTCGTACACATTTTTCTAAAACACATTTAATAATAATGGCTTTTAAATGGGTTATTAATATTTTATAAAAATCTTATTAACTTTGTCGCAATTTATTGAGACGAACGTTAACATTTGTTTATCAAAACAAACGAAATTGTTGCAATAAATTTATTCGTTTCGTAAATCATGTTTAGATTTTTCTGAATCTAATTAATAAGCGAGTGGGTATAACAATAGTTTATCGCTCCATGCATAGATGTAATAATAACTAATTAATGCTTTATCAATTAATATATTGTGTTTAACTGCAATGCTCATATTATATAACGAACTGGATAGATATACTTCACTTATATAAAATAAAAATAAATATGTATATGTGTTTGATTATAAACATTAAATTACTTTTTTCCTGTTAATGTATAAAAACAAGGATTATTTGCAGTTCAATCTATTTTTTAAACGAATTCAAAAAAGGAGGAGGTCCTCAATTTAATCATTATATACAGGGTGGTCTGGTTTGGGATACAGATATTATAAGAACTGATTCCCTGGATCATTGTGAGTAAAAAATTGTAATGAAAAGGGGGGTCTATCTTCAACACCCTTTGAGCTACAAGGTGTTGAAAAAGTTCGTTCAGAGTAGTACTTACAAACAAAGATTATCTCATAACTTCCAAAGTAACGTAACTAGAACAACCACAATGAGTCCGTTTCATAGGTAATATAACTAACGTTTTTTTCAGTATAAATCGTTATTGCTAGCCGTGTCTCCAATTCAGGGTTATTGCTCATCAAAGTCAAAAAAGATATATATTTTTTTGAGAGATATATGAGATATATATTTTTATGAGAATGACATTTTTCTCGAAAAGTATCTACAATATGTGGTATTTTTTATCATTATTACGGTGCGTCATAATGTTGTCTACAAATTCATTTCACGAAGTTTGGACCTAATTGTAAGTCTTACAATTTTCCAATTACAAAATCTAAATTAATCTCCAAAGTGACTATTTTGCTACCTACCATATAAAATAAACCAGTCATACATTTTTTTTGTTTATAATTACAAAATAAGATTTAAAACTATATAAATTAGCATTAACAATAAAAAAATGTTATATAAAAAAAAGGTATTACTGTTTCATTTAATAGGGTAGGTAGCAAATAGTCACTTTGGGGATTAATTTAGATAAATTTATAACTGAAAAACTGTAAGATTCAGGTCGAAACTTTGTGAAAGGAATTTGTAGGTAACATTATGATATGACACACCAAAAAAATGATAAAAAATTACCACATATTATAGGTATTTTTGGAGAAAAATGTCATTTTCATAAAAATTTTCAAAAAAAATAAATATATTTTTTGACTTTGAGTAATAACTCTGAACTCGAAACACGGCTAGCAATAACGCTAATACTGAAAAATACGTTAGTTAATTACCTATGAACCTGACTCATTGTGGTTGCTCTAGTTACATTACTTAGGAAGTTATAAGATAATCTATGTTTGTAAATACTACTCTGAATGAATTTTTTCAACATCCTGTAGCTCAGAGGGTGTTAAAGATAGACCCCATCTTCCCATACAATTTTTTACTCACAATGAGCCAAGAAATCAGATTCTAAAATACCTGTATCCCAAACCGGACCAACCTGTATTTATATATATACATTTTTTATATATATCCGAACATAACTCCGACAAATATTACCGATTTGGACGTTTTTTTGTTTGTTTGAAAGAGCATACTTCCGAGGTGGTCCAATATAAATTTTATCGGAATCTAACCATGGATTTCTCAGATATACACCACTCGAAAGAGAAAAAATGAGACCCTAAAAACACTGAAAGTATATAATAATTAAGTTTAAAAGTTCTTTAAGATGATGTCATGCCACTAAAAAATTTTTTAAGAAAGAAAAAATAAAGAAAACCGACTTCAAAACCGTTAAGTTTATTATTATATATTTTTTAGTTTTTTTTTTTAATTTATTTTTATTTATAAAGTTTTTTATTCATTAATTGATTTAATGTTATTAAAATCACGTAACAAAAAGAGCTTCAAATATGATATTTTGTGTTTTGAATTAAATGTGTAAATTAAGATAGAGATAACGGTAGAGCGACAAGTTAATCAAGTTTTAAATATAGAGTTATGATTATATTATATAGACAAAGACAAAAACAATGATATATAATAACAAATATATGTTCACTGTGATTAAATCTTTATTTAAAATATTTAAAATCCCAAACGGAATTATAACAAATTCCTCCATGGCGCTGAAAAGCTCGGCGTCCCAGCGTATGAATAATCCAGAATAAAAAAGAGCACGGTGTTCTATCGGGATTGGTCATTATACAAAATAAAAATATCAAAATGAAACTGATTACGTCTATACACGGGCACGGTTAGTTTCCGAAGACCATTTATTTAAAAAAAACTCGCCTGTTCACCCACACACGAATGGTAACAATTTTAATCCCCTGATAATAAAAATGAAAATAAATGTTTCGCGATCTCTCCATACTCTCCCATCTATGTAACATATAAACCGGGATATATATATCTGTAGCTGACCATATAAATTATAGCCATCAGCCCATCAGGGAGGCGCAATGTATAAGCTATGTTATTTGTTATTTTTCATTTCAAAAAATCCAGTAAATTAGTTTATGTATTACAGGGATGCGAACACAGCACCATCTATGCACGAATAAGTCAACGCGCGTCGGCCAAACAGAGACGGCTGCGGCAATTATTTAAATAGATCCCCTCTCTCTCTCACCATACCCACACACGTGGTCTCTCGCTCTGTCGTTCGGACACACACGAGAAATAGGTGTGTTACGGGGGTGTGAGGCGCTGGTCTCGACTCAGAAACTTCATCTAAAGTACGTGTTTGATCATTTCAACTAATTCGACATTCAGGTGATTTGAATTTTTAATTAAATCTTGTCTGATATGGAATCTTACAGATATCTTGATTATTGCAAATTGTATAATATGTACATGCATAATAATATGTAATATGTATGTATAATATAATTGGATATATTCACGTGAATGGCTTGTTTTTAAAATCGAAACATATTTTAAAATTAATTATGTGTATGCCCAAATTATGTATAGTATACAATTTGAAATTATATTAAAAATAAATTATAAAACTGATGCATATTATTTGAATATATAATTATATATCCTTCAGTTGTATTCTGCTATTAAATAATTAAATCTAATACAAAATAAATATTTTTTTTAAAATACATACCTGTCAATATATTCTATATAAATAAAATTATAAATTACAATTCATATTTTATAATGTTCAAAATAACAGAATACGTACATAAATGGTCATCAACATTAGTATAATTATAATGAAATATAAATCACAAAAAAATTCGAAAAAACGAAATCATATATAATTTAAATGAATGATGAAATAATAGCAACCTTTTTGAAATAATAGATGCACACAAATCAATCACGAATTGCCGTTATTAAATTTGAAATATACTGAATTAATTACGGGTACAAAAACTCTTCCAGTGAATCTAAATAAAAAATCTCTTATGTGAATCTTGTTTTCTGCTAGCTCCAAATATGTCCAATCGCAAATGTACCTACATCGATATATTATTAATTGACGGATATAGAAAATATTCTAGTGAGATTCTATGTAGCTTTAATCTCATAGTTAATACCAATTAGCACTGATTGGGAAGACATGGTTTTGGAGATTAAAATATCAAGAGTTATTTTATATTTCTTCGTAATGGAGAGGAACAGAATTACATACATACGTTATTCCATTCGGTAGTTTTTTTTTATAAAAAAAAGATTTTAAATACAGAATACTTCAATATGTTGCTTCCTCGCCACATCGATAGTACGAGAAACTTGTGTGTCTGTTAAGTGAATCCTTGTCACACGCTAAACCAATTCTATTGCAACTTGGTTAGATGGTTGAGTCTGGCTTGAGGACGGTCACATTTCGAAATCATCAAAATCATGTGTAAGGGGGAGGGGTGACATCAGAAAATATTAATTTTTTCAAGATATCTCAATAACGACTCATGTTACGTGAAAATTTTATAGAATTTTATAGGATCTTTTTTGTAGAGCATTCAATGTCCTATAATAGGTCTACAACGTTTGTTGTAAAATATTCCCTTACAAAGATTTATCTCAATTTGCTTTAAAAAAGTCGTCATTTGTTTTTTACGAAAAAATAATCCGGTGTATCTTAAGAAAAATTTCGAACTAATATTTTTTATTAAAATTGTATAAAAATTAAAGGGTTAACCAATGCCAGGCAATTTATATGAACACTATATCGGTTTTTATTAAAATTGATCAATAATAATTAACTACCTTTGGTTAATTGAGCACGAGGAAGCACTGTGGTTTTACTTGGCAAATGTTTTTTTCATGGTGATATTAAAATGGTTTTTGGTTTAGATAGAATAGATTACATAATTATAGGACCAAGAATTTTGAGAAAAATTCATATAAACCATAATATTTTATTTATTTATTTAAATCAGAAGCCGAAATAATTAACTTTACAATATCAATAATTCAAAAAATCAGTGCTTTTATAAGAAAACATAAAATTAAAATTTTTTATTTTGTAATTTTTTAGTTATACGAGACAAGGTGAATGTTTCATCTCGTACAAATCTCGAACAGTATCAGTCGATTTTTAATTTTTAAATTTATAAAAAAAAATTAATTTTATACTTAGCATATAATCATTTAAATATTAATCTCTTAAAACAGACGAGACTGAAGCTGATATCGTCTCAGTATACTGTATTTTGGACATAGAAGAAAAATCATATTAAATTTGACCACTTATACAAAATAATTCACAATTTAAAATTTGAAGAATATTTTATATATTTCTGTTTCTACTTAAATGATTTTATATATTCCTGCGTACACCACATATGACAGAAAAGCTGATGTCACCTAAAAAGCTTGATTTAAAAACAAGATCCACCACATACACATACACATTTTATGAATTGGCGTATTTAAAAAAAATGTACCGTAGCGAAATTCCATGCAAGCGAACATATCTAAATGTTTCTACAAATTGGCAATAAAGAATACATCCACACATATGAGAATCGTATACAAAACAGCTAATAACAGAAACACGTACATATATACATATTACATAAATTCAACTGAGTATCGCATTTCCTGCCTTTTTATGGCGCGATGCATCATTCAATATCGCGGCCGAAGCTGGCGCCCTTTGACCCCGTCGCGCTCAACCTACTATCTCAGTATGTGTACACCGTTATGACAATTTACTTATTTATGTTTACTGAGTTAAAGCTCACCGAGAGTACATGATTTCAATAAACGTTTGAATCAGTGTATATAGTATACCCCTGTTGGGTTCTTCACACGGTGTTGTATTTTTGGGTCGTCGTTGACAATTCAAATAAAGTTGTATTAACATGTCTATCTGCATGATAGAAATATTATTTTAGTGTAAAATACTTGTAGTAGAGGAAAATTGGTATTTTGAAGTGATGCATTCGGGAAGCTGTATTTTTTTGGATGTTCTCTTTATATGTTCGAAGATAAGTGGAAATTAAAAAAATAGAAAAATCGACCATGTGCGTCCCGAGAAAATTGTTTAATTGTGCATTTTTGATATATTTCGAGTGTATCGCTACACTGTTTTTGAAATATCTCCGGTTCTATAGATCGTTGGAAAATAAAAAATATATTAAAATACTAAATTTAATAGACTATAGAACTGTATAGGCAGCGTTTCTTTTCAAACGCATCTTAACCTCAAAAATAAAAAAATTGTCGAAAAACTTTTTTATCACTAATAATGCAATAATTAATGTAAAAATGAGGGGATTTTTACGATTGATTTGTACATGGCCGATTTTTCTAAATTTTTGATTTTCAACTCATCTTCGAACATATAAAGAGAAAATCCAAAAAAATCCAACATCCCGAATGCATCACTATTCCTCACTTTTTATGTCTCTATTCCTTCTATTATTGTAGACTATGATAATTATATTAAAGTGTCAGTTCTAACGGAGAAATATACTAATGCATTGATTGCCTATACATAATTTAGAAAAAAAAGCGTGTGACTGATCTAATCGAGATCTATAACTTGTGACCAAAAGTAGTGTGCTAACTGCTCTGAGTGTCGAGATATATTGATTATAAATTTACGCTATCGAAAATGAATTTTTTATGTCCATAATATCTCCTAATTATTAAAATAAAATAGAATAATTTCAATGAAATTGAAAAATCTGTCTATTAATCTAGTTACTTTTTGCAATTAACTCTTTGTTTTCGTTGTTTTTTATGATTTGTACGAGCATAAAAATAAATGATATTGAAAAATTGTGTAAATGTGAAATTTACTTTTTTTGTTTTTATTTAATTTAAATAACTTTAATCAATATATATTCGTATGTACTGTTATTTTTGTTTCAATTCAATTAATTAATATTTACAAGCTAAATCATGGAAATACGAAATTAATTTTTTTTATAATATGAAGTTTTTTACTCATTAAAACTAGTGAAATGTTTTGATTTGTAATTGTATCTCGTAGATCTAATCGAGATCTATAATTTGAGACCAAAACCCGCGTGGTAGCTGCTCTAACTGTTGAGATATACTGATTGTAAATTAACGCTAGCGCGCAAACTAATCTCAGCGCGTTACATCAAGTTTTTGAAATACCCACCTAGTATCTGGCGTAAAACACTATGTAGACACGTTAATCACGTCAAAATAATAAATAATATAGATTGTTTAATACCTACTTATATGCATTAAAAGTTACATTATATACATATATATGTGTACATACTTATAAAATATCTATTATAATTACGGTCAACTGCCATTTTTCATTTTATATTTAATTTATTTTATTTTATTATTTTTTTTTCATAAAAAACTTTACAATTATAAATTAATAATAACAACTTCATTGTTTAAACGTCAGAAAAAACGTGCAGAAAAATGTAAATGCAAGCTTTCGATTCACAGAATCATCGTCAGGCTTTTATTATAGAAGGAAAATTTGTGATAGATGTCGTATTCTCAACAATATTCATGTAACATTTTTCTTCAATAAATCATGGCATTTAAACAATTGTTATTATTTATTATATTTCACGTCACTACTATTACATTATTATAAATATATAAAAGTTTGCGATATTTATTATATAAAATTCTTTTTAATGGGAAAATTACAGCCATTTACGCTTTAAGAGAAAGCCAGTTATTAGTAGCAATAAATAATAGTGTTTTTTCATATTGTATTAATTTATTTTAATCTATAGATTCAAAAGAATTCATTGACATACATAGTAGCCATAAAGATAGCATTTAAATGGTCAGTATTTATAAAAAAATATACCTAAACATGGCAGAAATAGGTGCATTCTCATTATAATATTTGTAATCAATTCGTTCAATATCATGCCCAAGCAAAAAAGTTTTTTGATATTAGTTTTTAAAATGAAAATATTATTTATATTTGCGATATACATATAGACATATTTTATGTTATAAATATACATATATACATATATATGCATATGAACATCCAAGAAATTTCGAAAAGGGTTTAGGAGATTTTAATTAAATTCCATATTTAAGCTTTTAATTTAATTTGGAAGAGCTCAGATGAAAACTGACAAAATCCTTCTAACGTTTCGTTAGGTCTATTTAAAGACAACACCACATATGAATAAAATTATATATATTTTACGAAATACATTATAATATATTACTTATAGATATATTTATTCGATTGTAATATGTTTTTACATGGAAAATAAAAATTCAAATTAAATCTTGTTGATAATGATAAAATAACCTTTTTAATATTGAATGCATATACATAAAACAGTGGTCAGGAACCCAGACAAATTGTAAATTAAATGAATAGTTTTAAATTACATTTAATATATCATATACTGTATAATGTATGTACTACGTAGTACATTGTTCATATAATAAAAACAAAATGCATCTACAAACTTGATAATTAATTTATTAGAAGAGAAGCTGTACATACATAAACCTACTACAGAATAATAGAAGGTGTATAATTTATTATAGTCCAGTGAATATAGAGTTTTACTATGGAAAAATTAAAAAACGGAGCTGAATTTTGCTATATATTCATTTTTATTTATTCATTATAAATAAGGTGCCGAAAGTCCCCATCGATCTGTTGTACAATAATCTACAATAATTCCTCGACTACGCGATTAATTCGTTCCAAGGGTTTTCATGTAAGTCGAAAAATCGTGTAAGTCGAGGACTCACTGTAGCCAATCAGTTGTGTAAAACAAGTGAACGCAGCAGAGAAAAATGTTTAAAATTGTAAACAAAATGAACCAACTCAGTACTAAAAACCCTTAAAAATACATAAATTTCCTGTTATGCCAACTAAATTTTGAGCATATAAATAAGAGGGGAATGAGGAAAGGGTGAGATGTTGACAATCTTGGAATAATGGCCGCAGGGATACAAAGCGCCGCGAAATAAAAAAAAAATACTTTTTTTCAAATCGCGTAAGTCGAAATCGCGTATGTCGAGCACTACCTGTATATCTTTTATTTATTGATTCTATAACTAAAATAAAGTTATTATCAAATGTAACAGTTTAGAAAATTACATACAACAAAGATCCGAGGCCTTCTTTATTAAGAAGTTTTCTTATGACTGTCAAATGTAATATTTCATACATTTTTCATAATATTTACACCAGTAACTTACATTGAAAGGGCTAGTAGTATGTGTATATTTGTTTATGTTATAACTTTTTCATCGGTTTCTGCGGAAATTATAGATCGTCTAAAAAATTATAAAGGACTTTTTTGTAGAGAATTATCTCATCTTCATAATTCAACTAATTGTTATCATTTTTATGGACTGTAAAAAGTTATGCGTACAGAAGGTTAGTTAATACACAGCTTGCCTCAGTAGCTTTTGACCAATCAGCTTGGGCACCCCAGATGACGTATTTTTCCCTTCTCGCGCCGAGTTACAAAGTTATATTTGTTATGATTGGGTACATCATTCCTCCACTCCACATATCGGAACCTTAGATGACGTATTTTCATCTCTCGCGCCGAGCTACTGAGGTTAACTTGTACTTTACATACCTTGATGCGTACAATGGATCGATGGGGACTTTTTGGCATGCTAAACTTCAACTGCGGATCGATGATATAATATCTTTCCATCGTAAAATCTATAGGAACGAAGGTATTTATTTGAAACTAATTGTTACCATATTTTATGAACTGTAAAGAAATATGCGTACAACAGATCTATGGTGTTTTTTGGTACCTTTTTTTTAAAGACTAAATAAAAGTATATACAATAATTCAAGTCCCTTAAAAAATTATCCGTAGACACATCAATTTTTCATCTAAATGCGCATATTACACATTTAATATTTAATATAGAGTATGCAATTTTGATTAATGTTTTCAATTATTATTTTTGTTAGTTTTAGTTTATTCCATTACATTTTATCATGATATTTACAAATGATTAAAATTTCATTATTTTAAAATTACCATCATATTTTGATCACGGTTGACTATTTGTTACATTCAAATATGTATATTATTAGTAAATATGAATGGTTATATTATTACTTGAACATTGCTTAATTTAAAATTTATATGAATTTTAATTGATAATATAATTAACACAACTACCAGACGCTACAATGAATAACAAAACCTTTTGTGGATATTCTACAGTCTGAAACTGTTAGGTTCCTGATGAGGACTTCTTGTGAAGTCGAAACACGTGTCGAGTGACATTGTTTTATTGTGGTTAAGGTGTATATTTTTAGTTTAAGTGACTAATAAACCACCGTTTTTCCGATTGTTCAGTAGATATTCTACACATTAATAGCGTAAATTGGGTCTGGTTGCCACACAGGCCAGCTGTCAAATTATTTTTTTTAAATAAAGTGAATTATGTACAGATCTTTAATTCAATTCTGTCGTTTTATTTTCATTTAAAAAAAATTTTTGTTTCTGACCTTTAGTAATCAGGAAGAATTCAATTGACTATATCTACAGACAATATAGTCCTTACAATATTTCATTTATATTAATTTTTACATATCTTAGGATGATCATATTTCCTCGGAAAATTCCAGGAAAAGGGAAGGGATAGAAGCATTTTTTAAATACTAAACAATATTTTTTGTAAAAAATAAACAAAATTAAAAAAATATTAATTTTAAGTCTATGAGTCTTAACATAATTTAATTTGACTATAAGATAATAACTTATTATTTTATGATGTAACTATTTTTGTTTAAATATAATTTTTATCCCTTTCTTCGGTTTTATTTATTATTTATTTAATGTAATTGATTGACTAGAGGAACGTAGAGATGTAATAAAAAATTAAACGAAATAAATCGTATGAATAACATGTATTTATTTTATATACTAAAATTTGTATGATAAATATGCAAGGAAAAGTTCTTTACTGGCGTGTTATTGAAGAAGTTTTAGTTTATATTCGCGTCAACAGCACAACTTAGAGCAACAAGTTGTAGATTCTTGAAGATGCAATCTCTAACATAGTGATTATTATTTTATGTTAACATAACCTGTAAGTGTAAATTTCATCCATGTTTAAAATATTTTTTATTAAAAAATATAGTATAATAATTTGTTTACTGTTATATTATATTGTTGTAGAATTAATTTTTTGTACAACATATAATATCATATAATTTTATATATATAATACAATACTTAGGGTCGATCCAGACTATTAAGCCGGTCTCGGGTCGGTATCGGTTCAGTCTCGCTCCAATCAAATTTTATAATATTCACATTAACGAGCCGGTCTTGGGTCGGTCTCAGTCCTATCAAATATTACGCAAGTTTAGATCACGCTTTACTCAGTGATCAGTACTAGAATGATCAAAAACGAACTGAAGTTCCTATTCACACTATGGGTACAATCCATGCCAGGTTCGATCACGCTCCAATAAAATATTCTTCGATACTATACTGTATCGGAGCGAGATTGTACCAAGACCTGGTCGATACCTATAGTAAATGATTTCATTGTTTATTTAGATTTGATTGAACCGAGACCGACCCGAGACCGGCTCGATAGTCTGGATCGACCCTTAATCGGTAGTATTTTGAAGATACTATTTTTCCGATAGTTTGTATATTATATAACTATTTATAAACTAACATATATTTTTACTCATATATCGGTATTAATCAATACCTCAGAGGTAAACTATACTAGGTAAGGTACTGGCACTAGTCTTGGATCATACCTCAATTTTGAGCTCTTGTTTAATTAAATGTACCAAATTAGAAACATTTGTTGATGTTTGATTACTGCCATTACTGAATCATAATCTATAGACACTTAACTGTAAAATAGCTTGATTTGATGACAATCGGCCAATGGATGTCAAAGTAGTGGACATTTAAACTAATTGTTAATGTAATCTATTTATTAATTATTATATTATCATTGTTTCAAATTTTATGACTCTTTATTTTATAACTTTTGTGTCGTAGTATTTATTAATCATTAGTATTTTTAATCATTAGTAACTGTCCATCATTGGGTGCCAATTACTGGTGTTACTTTATCCATTACTGGAGAAAAAACATAGACAAAATAAAAAGCTATAAAAAAAAAACTATATTTGAGGTTTTTGGTAATTAAATTGATTTAATACAGAGGTACTTGTTTTATTAGTAATATGAGTTCATGAGAATTACAAAAAGAAGCCCATCAATCCCAAAAAACAGTATACTTTGCTCTTAAAGTGGCCAAGACTGGTGCCAGTACCTTATTGTTAGTATGTTATTTATTTTACGCTAGTATTGTAGCAAGTTAAAGTAAATCTTAAATAATGTTAATTTTAAGTTCATTATGAGTCAATGGAGGATTTTAATTTTAAACTAACTCTTCTATATTTTTTTACATTGTGTATAGTTTACCTGTTATGCAAATTGAATAAATAATATATAAACTTTTTTAATTTGGCACATTTTACTTTTAATTAACTCGAGTTGTCACTTGTTGACAGTTTTAAATAATTAATAAGATACAATTAAATCCAACGGATTAAATTAAGAAAACTGGACAAAACTACCTGTAAAATTAAAAACAATACAAAATAAAATCTCACAATAAACGTATTAAATAAACAATTCATTTTATATTCGTACGTACATTATTCTTACATACAATACATTACATATCACACATACATACACATGTAGACTGTGTGTGTGTGTATGTGTATACATACATAAAGTCACGGTGCTGACAAAGGGGATGAGTGGAGAGAGGAGGGGTTGGGGTAGGATATTCGTTCAGCGTACTCGTTTGCAATGCCCTCGCATAATGAAATATTTTTCATTATAATGGTGTAAATGCAATTTAAATGCAAATGGCCTTATGTTAATTTCGCGAACGTACTTTTGAGCGCACATTAATTTAAGTAGCATATAATTAAATTTTACTTTTTCGCTTTTGAAAAATATGTAATATCACGGCAGGGGGAGATAGGGGTGTCTTTACCAGACATGATCGATGTGGATTCCTTTTTCGTGGATGGAATGTCAACTTTGTGGCTGACGGACCAGGTTAAAAAACGATTATTCTGGCGTTATATAAAATCGGACACGGAATATATATTGTTTATTATTATTTTTTGACATGAAAAATATACATTTACGCATTTTACATATTTATTATTGGCTACGCATATTTTCTACACAAACCAAATATAGGGGTAATAAACTTTATCTTTTAAACCATTGTATAAAATGGAATTTTATATATAATATGGTCCCTATTGGATAATAATTTATTAAGTACCTTTAACTCGTATACTACATGGGCTGAAAAATCTTTGGCCTGACATACAGATGGTGACACAAATAAAAATTCCTCATGTTTCCCATAGAGTACAAATCTTAACTAGAATACTGTCAAAATTTTATGACATTTAATGTACTCTTGTTTAAGTTACAGCCTTCGAAGTGACACTACTTTTGTTATTTTTTTAATTATGGAAATAAGTGAATTTCTTGTTTTGATTAACATTGTTTTTTGATGGGGAAAAATACCGTCCAAACAAAGAAATGGCTTATTAAGTGCTACGACATATCTCCCCAGCTAATTCAACGATAAAATACTATTGACTGAGTTTCATCGGACCGTACAAGCACAAATGATGCACTACGTTCAGGAAAGCCAAATGAGGCAGTTACTCCAGAAAACATTAGAAAAAAGTGAAAATGAGTGAGCTATCTAACACCATATGCATCTCAAAGGAACATGCTGGTTATATCCTTCATAAATATTTACATTAAAAAAAAGCTTTGCGCGCGATGGGTACCGCGTTTTTTAACAATTGACCAAAATATGAACGTGTTCGACTTTCAAAGCAAAATTTGGCACTGTTTCACCGCAATAAAATGGATGAATCATGGATCCGTTACCGGAGTCCAATCGGCAATCAGCAGAATAGTAATTGCCTGATGAAAGCCGTCTGAAACGTCTAAAAACACAACAGTCGGCCATAAAGTTCTTGTTAGTATTTTTTAGGATACACATGGTATAATATTTAAACATGGTAGAACAATCGGCAAAGAATATTACTGATTGGACGACGAAGTCAAGGCAAATCAGCTGCAAATGGCGAAGGAAAAAATGCTGTGTCTCCAAGATAATGCACCATCTCACAAGGCTCATAATGAAGAGGTCGAGTTGGAAACAAACGCCTATTTTGAGGGACTTGACTTGAACCACTATAAAACCGATATCGAAATGTTAGAGGACCGTTCAAACAAGTGCATTAATCTAGATGAAGATTCTGTTGAAGAATAAAAGAATTTTTTCATTAAAAAAATCGTTTTTTCATTGTTAGGCCAAAGACTTTTCAGCCCATGTAGTATATATGAAATTAGAAGGGAGTAAAGAAATTATAACTTGACCCATTTTTTTATTATAATTATATTTTTTATGATTGAATAAATTAAAAACCCATGTATATTTTTGCTCGTTTCTTCAACATTCCCATATATTTCTCCGTGTAAGTACATATGTATTTATTTCTGTAAGCAACACAGAATCAAATCGCTCATAAATACCGCATTATAAATAAATATAGTTAATAATACATCCTACACACAAAACAACTCACAAATGATTGAAGAAAACATTGCATATTACAGAATAAACATGGCGCCTTCTAATTGGTTGTATATACCGAGCACATACCTGTAATATTTTAAATTCATAGTTTTAAATCAGTTTGCAATTACGGTACAGTAGCAGCTGCACATAATAATATGAAATTAAAGCTGACATTAATACATCATACAAGAAATTACACAGACTGAATATATTATGTATGTTACTTTGTAGGCACAGTGGTGGTTCGTCTGCTTGTGATAAACGTCTCTAAAGGTGTTTCTACCACTGTCATAAGATATACTACGCTAATGGAAAATACAATTATTATTTTTACAACAAAAAGAAAATATATAAGCTTCTTACTAATATTTTTAGTAAAATTGTATAAAAATTAAATAGCTAACCAATGCCAGGCAATTCATCTCAACACTTCATCGGTTTTTATTTGAATTGTTCAATAATTAATTACCTTTGATGAATTTAGCACGAGGAAGCACTGTGCATTTACTTGGCAGATGTATGTTTTTAATGAGTATGTAATTAAACTATCTTGAAATATTTAAGATTTCCAATATACCTAATATTATATTAGCTAATTAAAAAAAATATGACAGACCTAGAATAAAGCTATCAATACTAATAAGGTACTGGTACCAGTTATGGCCGCTATAAGAACAAGATTAACTGTTTTTGTGATTGATGGGCTTCTTTTTTGTTTTTAGAATAATTATTTGTCGGTTTATGTGTTCTCACTTGCACCATTACAAAGCCTAATACCCTAAAATTATTTTAGGTTATATGGATATTTAATTTTCAAAGGCTCGCATTATTATTGAAAATTGATAACTGATATTTTCTAATAAAATTTATACAAATGAAAATAAAAATCTAAGGTACTGTTGTGATATCAATGTAATTGAATCAACAAATTAAAATGTTAGTTCAGACACGTATTGAAAGATTTAAAAATATTTTTTTCTAATAAAAATATATTAATTTTTAGTTTCATAATATAAGTGAAAAAGATAGATTTATAAAACTAACAATAAGTTAAAAAATAAATATACATTAAAAATTTAATATGAATCGCGCATTTTTTTAACGATGATTTGTTAGCATTTGGCATCTGATTGCATTTTAAATTTATCTACCGAGCCGCTACTGACTAGTCACGTGTGACAGGTTCGTTCGTCTGTAATAATTTATTCCAGTTGTTTTTCGGCAATAACCAGTAATAAATTGACAAAATAACCAGAAAAATTACGGATCATTATAAACAGGCGTTAAATCGTAATTAGCTCCTAATTGTAATTATTGTTTATTTGTGTGTGTGAGATTTTGTTTTGATTCTAAAGCGCCTGTGATCCGTGATGTAAAAATAATTGTATTTAATTATGGCGAATCGAAATGTGTTTTGTTATTTCTTTGTGTCTGTGTTCAGATGAATTTAATTATGTTGAAGAGGTTGGCGACGATGTAAATTGGAATTTATTTATATACTCGTAATGTGTACCTACTTTTGTTCAAATATAGTAGTGTGAGCCGTACAGAAGCCGAAGTGACTAATGTACAATACGTTGTTAACGAAATGGTTCTATTAAATATGCATACATAAAATAATGAGTTTTATTTTCAATTTTCAAGTGAAGCTGAGATTTCTTAATGGCTCATAACTACGGAACATAGGGAAATAAATATGTAAATATTTGTTGTCTTGTTATGGCAAACTAATAAATAACTTTGTTCTTCTCAATTTTAACCTTGATTTAAATTTACTCTTAGTTTTAAATATCTTATTCGAATTTGTTTATAACCACTAATATAAGTTCAAAAAATTAATGATTTCCATTTAGTAATTGAAAATTTTATAATAACTTAAGATTGAACTTTTAAAGTAAGTTATAAAAAATAAAAATACTATTTAAAATCTACCCATGATGTATTATTAAAATGATTATTTATTTAATTAATATGAATGGTTCGAATACTTAAATTCAAATAATTTAATATTAAAATGAAATTAATAAAATTGAAAAACTATACAAGATTTTTTATTTTCCCCAATTTTTTTCTAGTCTTACGGGCAAATTCTTATGAAATTCAAATTTACAAAAAAACGTATTTGTTAGTTTATCCTTAGCTAGGAATAAATAAATATAAAACATTGAATATTAAAAAAATATCTGAGGAATTGATTATCGTTATTCCATGTATACCAGTTATGAAGTAACTAAAATAAAGCTAGTAAATAGTAATTTAAAACAGGTATTTCAGTAGAATGCTTTAATATCACATTTCATATTACTACACAATTAATATAGAAACCTAATTTACCCACGGAACATAATCAACCAGAAAATCATATAGAAATTATTTGTTAGTATGCATAATAAATATAATTTCAACAATCGATTAAGAACCCCAAAACAAATTTCGTTCTGCAAATTACAATTTCTTCCATCATTACTGAAGTACACACACTCGAACATCAAAAGTGAACATTACCGACACACGAAAAGCAAATTAAGCCCAATTCAAAATTATAATTCTATTTTACTACGAAATAACATTACTGATACCATAAAATAATTTAAATATAATTCCACGCCACCCCCTGGCGGCAGAATGGAAACGCATATAGCATATAAAACGTATAATAAAAGCTCGCGCAATACTAAAATTGCTATCATTAAAATATTATACCAAGCAAGCTCATTCCAGTCCGTACGTAGCTCACGTGACCAGCCGGAGGGGGGGGGGGGGGTAGGGTGAAGGGGGCGGCAATCACAATACTCTGGCCGATTAGTGTTTGTCACCATTTCTGTAAGTGGTGCTTGTGGACATTTTGTTATTGCATTTGTGTGCCCCCCTTTCCCTTTCTAGCCATGTATTTTACGGATTTTTCCCTCTCGTTTCCAAATCATGGATTATGTAATTCTCATCCCCGTATAGAAAAATCATTGGTTTATAAACGAATTATATTTTGTGAGGTATAATGCAAAATTGTATGTGGAATACAATTGTGTACGTATTAATTTTTGGTACATGCCTATATGAATCCCAGTTTAAATATTGCGTACATATATACCTACTAAAATTTGTTATACATTATATATTATGTATTTTAGTTGTAATTTTTTAAATAAATATTATTTTGTTATATTTCTTCATTGTATTAAATAATTATCTAAGAAACACCCCTCCTCAATCCTATGCAAACCAGCTATGACCGGCCCATAAGTATATCCACATTCAATCTTGTGTCGCCGTGTACCTAGGCAAACACACACACACATACACACACTAAACAGTCAACAAAATAATACGAATGAATTGTCAGAAAAGAAGAAAATCCACTTGACATAAAACCCATGAAGAAGAAGAAGAAAAAGAAGAAACGTTTTGTATCTATTCAAAATTCAACAACTTTTAGGCAGTCACTAAGACAAATTACATAATAATGTGACTACCATATTTTGTTTCTGATATAGCTTTGAGAGACACATGTATTATTTTATTTCTGCTGTAGCTATATTAACGCTGTATTTGTGTAAGACACAGTATCCTTGAAGTGAAAGATGTCTAACAATCTTTTATCAATTAAAGTTATAAAGTTATGGATGACGGATGATTTTGTTATAAATAAATTAACTAAAAGAGTGGAAATTTCTTGAATCCATTGAAATATTCACAAGTAAGTACCATTTTTTCTGGTTTTACTTTTTGTTAGAATGTTTCTAACGAACGTTAATGAAATTTTAATCATATTCTTATAGTGATTGTAGACAGAACATATAACTGGAGCGAAAGTAGTCATATTATATGACTCTCATGATGTTTTAAATTCTTGTCTTTAATTTTTCTCATATCATATTTGAAATTTAATTAATTAATTAATATTTTAATTAGTTTATAAATTATTCAATAAAATTATATTTGTTAAACAATAAGTTTAACAAATTGGTACAAGAAATATAAATTTAAAAAAATGAGACTTCGCATGTTGGAAACTGCTGGTGTATAACTAGTATCACAACACGCAACCATAAATACAAAATTTAGATAAATAAAACTATAATTATACTTAGTTAAGTGGTGGATAATTATATTAAGTCGTATTCATTTACTAAAGCTTTGAATAAAAAATACTCTAAATACAAAAATTAAGTTAATATTATTAAACAATTTCAAGTTTATACATATGTATGTATGTACCCTAATTATGATCAATTACGATGCAAGGTATAGTTATCCTAAATATCATGTTCTTTCATACAAAATAAATTTGAGATGAGTTTCGTCGATATTTTTTGAATGCATCGATTATTATTATTATTATAAGCACACATATTGTGAAGGTATATTGTAAGATTGTACAGACGCAGAACTAGCATAGAACCCGAATTACGTACATCAATTACGATGTTTATTGTGGTCACTAAGCGAGGAATCGTGTTGCCGTAGCAACCGCACATAATGATCTTTGAACGACGCAATTTCCACGTTGTTGTATTACTTATTAGTAAATGCTTACGGTTATTTTAAACCTAATAGACAAAGCATTATACATAAATACATATTATATAGGCGCCGATAGGAGGGTGTAAAAAGGGTGCACTTGCACACCCCCCCTCCCGAGTAAAAAATAATTTGATTAAAATCCTTATTATAACTTCTCCTATCCTTTTGATTTGACGAGGAAGCAAATTCATATTTAGTTAATATTTGTAACTAATGCCCAGTATTATAAAGAATTTTCTTGAGTGAAAAAGCAAATTAGCTTTTAGGTGACGCTATCTTCTAGGTTTTAAATATAAATGAGTGCGTTTACACAGCGCTGTTATTCCGGTTTTATTGTAACCGATGTAGGAAACCCGGGTTTAAAAATGTGTGTAGATGGCGCATTACACCCGTCAAAACTGATCAGGTTTAAATCGGAATAAAGACGCGTGTAAACTGCATGGACATAGTTAACATATATCTATTTAGCCAACCCCAAAAAATATATGTATATAATTATATATCTATCATCGTAATGCACTTCGCATTAACATTTGAAAAAACGTCGTCAGTTAAAACATGGTTAAAACACCTGAGACGAAGAGATTGAAAACAAAAGAAAGCGTGATTCGTGGAACGTAGAGTAGATGACGTATTTTTGGAATTTCTTGTTGGTACACTATCAAATTTATAATGTATTTCAAATCAGAATTATAATTCCTATTCTCGTATGTGTAAACAGCACCGCTTAAAACGGTTTAACTACATCGGTTACAGTGAAACGTCGCCAAGTGTACCTCATAAAATGCATAGCATTACTATAAATTTATTACCACTGCTTTAAAATATCGAGCAATTTCATAACAATTTGACACCTAGCAGATAGCGTCAGCTGGAAGCTAATTTGCATTTGCACTCAAGCAAATTATTTATAATACTGGGCAATAGTTACAAATATTAACTAAATATGAATTCGCTTTCTTGCCAAATCAAAAGGATAGGAGAAGTTGTGATCATTTCTAAAAGCAGAAAAATATTATTTATATAAATTTTTTACTTATATTTCCGTTTCTTGTCAAGATAAACACTTTTCCTTTCTCTAAAATTGTAGCTATCTTTTTTAATACAAATATGTCATTTAAAAATCATATTTAGAAAATAATAATCAGACATGTATTAAGAAAAATTTATAATTAATATTTCCTTATAAAATCATATTATCTGTATTTATTATAATTCTTATTAAATTTACTCAAGTAAATTTTTATTTGAATTAATATAATCTAGAACCAATAAAATTGTTGTAAATGTTTGTTTGATATAACGATAACTACTTGTTTAAATCAACCGTGCATGCCCCCTAACAAAATGTTGCTGGCGCTCCTGTATGAATATAGACAGACATTCAAAACAAAATTTAATATTCTTATAATACCCACACATCGTATAGATTATTGTATATTCCAGGTAAACAAAAAGATTAAGATTAATTTACCATTTAAATGGTTGTACTTTGTTTGATAATTATTTGTTATACCAATTGTCAATTTTAATTGCAGGAAAATCAATATTGAAATCAAAGAATTGAAGACTCCACGTGCGATTTAATTTTCTCATTTAATATTTTCATCGGATAATTCAAAATTGTTTTATAAAATATACTAATTTCAATATAGTCATGTTGAAAATAAAAATAAGAAAATATCTTAATCAGTTCATATATATAATACTTGAAAACAATAGATGTCTGTCTGGAGAGCCGGCCTTAGCAAGTCTTGTACCCTGGGCGAGATTTATTTTTCCGCCCTCTCTCTCTCTAAAAAAATGTTCAAAAATCACCGAAAATATCAATTAAAATTGATAAATTAACAAATAAGTTGAATAGTTAATATCTCAGCTTGGCGCGATCCTACAGACTCCAACTTTTTTAAAATATAGTTTACATCAGGGTCATTCCATATAAAATCATCAAGGTGCTGAAGTTGCACCATTTTTAATTTTGATGAAAGTTTAATCAGTTGTTATTATACTTATTAGATAGCAGAAACTGTACTTAGAAAAATTTTAATGGCCATAGTTCGGGGGTGGTGACCGTTTTACCCTCTTAAGGTATGAAGATTTCGTCGATTTTCAACGTTTTTTCAACTCGCTATAGCACGCGTTCTAATAAAGCAATTACAACGAGCTTAATGTCATTTGAAAGACTAAAGAATCTAGTTTCAATTGATCTAGCACAATTTAAAGTTTAAATTATTTTTTTTGTAGATAGAGGCTTTTCAAATTTATTAATAAAATTGTCATTTTTTCTATTTTTCGAAATTAATTGTGGCTCTAAGGTTAAACTGAGAAAGCTATAATTATGTGTAAGTTATGTTCATTTATAGTACTCAGTACCCACAAAAAATCAGCTTGATTGATGCACATCTTTTATTAAAAAAATTTAGTTAAATATCGCAAAAATCACGAAAACACCAAAATCAGCTGTTTTCGAAGCAAAAAAAAGTTATGTGGGGGACGAGATAAAATTCTGAATTTTTTTTTACAAATGCTCTAAATAATTATCTTTGAAGGCCTTATAGATTCGTTTTGTTATTTTCATTTTTATAGCAACCAGAATTTTTTTTTAAATATAAAAAAATACGAAAACTTCAAAAACGGTTATTTTTAAACATAATACAAAAATATGTTGGGCACGAGATAGAATTCTGAATTTTTTTTTACAAATGCTCTAAATAGTTATCTTTGAAGGCCTTATAGATTCGTTTTGTTATTTTCATTTTTATAGCAACCAGAATTATTTTTTTTATTTAAAAAAATACGAAAACTTCAAAAACGGTTATTTTTAAACATAATACAAAAATATGTTGGGCACGAGATAGAATTCTGATTTTTTTTTTACAAATGCTCTAAATAGTTATCTTTGATGGCCTTATAGATTCGTTTTGTTATTTTCATTTTTATAGCAACCAGAATTTTTTTTTAAATTTAAAAAAATACGATAACTTCAAAAACAGCTATTTTTTAAACAATACAAAAATATGTTGGGCACGAGATAGAATTCTGAATTTTTTTTTATAATTGCTTTAAGTAATTAACTTTAAAGGCCAATTGGCTTTTTCTTGTTATTTTCATTTTTCTAGTCACCAGACTTTTTTTAAATCCTTAAAAGTGTAAAAACTCAGATATTGTTCTAATCAATACTAAAGAGAATCTAAATTAACAAATCTTACACTTAATAATAGTATTTACTATTTCGGATTGAGTTTGATATTTTTTCAACTTTTTGATCAATTTCATTTTTTCTCTTTGATAGGTAAAGGTAGTTTTTTAATTACAACAGGAGATTCATTCAAAACAGCACAAACTTGGTTGATTTTTCAAATACAGGGTTTAAATATTTCATCCTTGATATAGTAAATAATTAATTTTTTGGACATCACGACAATATTCATAATGAAAAGAAATATTTATAAAAACATATAATATTAAACCTTTCACAGAAGAATAATAAGTATACTTCAAAATCAATTTAACAATTAATTTATTTGTATGCTTTAACATCATAAATATAATAATAATAATAATAATAATAATAATATAAAACAATTTTTTTTTGTTTATTTTCGAAAATACATGATTTAAAAAAAATCTGGTGACCAGAAAAATGAAAATAACAAGAAAAAGCCAATTGGCCTTTAAAGTTAATTACTTAAAGCAATTATAAAAAAAAATTCAGAATTCTATCTCGCGCCCAACATATTTTTGTATTGTTTAAAAAATAGCTGTTTTTGAAGTTTTCGTATTTTTTTAAATTTAAATAAAAAATTCTGGTTGCTATAAAAATGAAAATAACAAAACGAATCTATAAGGCCATCAAAGATAACTATTTAGAGCATTTGTAAAAAAAAATTCAGAATTCTATCTCATGCCCAACATATTTTTGTATTATGTTTAAAAATAACCGTTTTTGAAGTTTTCGTATTTTTTTAAATTTAAAAAAAAATTCTGGTTGCTATAAAAATGAAAATAACAAAACGAATCTATAAGGCCTTCAAAGATAACTATTTAGAGCATTTGTAAAAAAAATTCAGAATTCTATCTCGTGCCCAACATATTTTTGTATTATGTTTAAAAATAACCGTTTTTGAAGTTTTCGTATTTTTTTAAATAAAAAAAATAATTCTGATTGCTATAAAAATGAAAATAACAAAACGAATCATTAAGGCCTTCAAAGATAACTATTTAGAGCATTTGTAAAAAAAAATTCAGAATTCTATCTCGTGCCCAACATATTTTTGTATTATGTTTAAAAATAACCGTTTTTGAAGTTTTCGTATTTTTTTAAATTTAAAAAAAAATTCTGGTTGCTATAAAAATGAAAATAACAAAACGAATCTATATAGCCTTCAAAGATAATTATTTAGAGCATTTGTAAAAAAAAATTCAGAATTTTATCTCGTCCCCCACATAACTTTTTTTTGCTTCGAAAACAGCTGATTTTGGTGTTTTCGTGATTTTTGCGATATTTAACTAAATTTTTTTAATAAAAGATGTGCATCAATCAAGCTGATTTTTTGTGGGTACTGAGTACTATAAATGAACATAACTTACACATAATTATAGCTTTCTCAGTTTAACCTTAGAGCCACAATTAATTTCGAAAAATAGAAAAAATGACAATTTTATTAATAAATTTGAAAAGCCTCTATCTACAAAAAAAAAATTTGAACTTTAAATTGTGCTAGATCAATTGAAACTAGATTCTTTAGTCTTTCAAATGACATTAAGCTCGTTGTAATTGCTTTATTAGAACGCGTGCTATAGCGAGTTGAAAAAACGTTGAAAATCGACGAAATCTTCATACCTTAAGAGGGTAAAACGGTCACCACCCCCGAACTATGGCCATTAAAATTTTTCTAAGTACAGTTTCTGCTATCTAATAAGTATAATAACAACTGATTAAACTTTCATCAAAATTAAAAATAGTGCAACTTCTATATTTTAATAAATTTGATGATTATAAATGGAATGACTCATCATTTAATTTTTTGACAATTTCAATTTCAATCTAAATCTAAATTTAAAGCAAATTGAGATAAATTTTAAACTCTACAAAAAAAGATTCTATAAAATTTTCACGTAACATGTGTTGTTTCTTGAGATATCTTGAAAAAATAAATAATAAATAAATTACACACAATTTTAATGATTTTGAAATGGGACTGTCCTCAACCAAGTTTCAATAATATCGGTTCAGTGGTTCATGAGTTATATGTGTGACAAAGATTCAGGGGACAGACAGACAGACACGGAACGAAAAGTGTTTGTCTTGACCTGAAACGGAAAGATCAATTTAAAATTTTGAAATCGGAGAACAATTTTTTTGTCTCATTTTTAAACGATTAAAAAGCTTCTCTTAAACGATTTTTTATTTCTTTCCGACATACATAAGATTGAGAATGTACTGCACATCCACTTAATTTATATAGTGGCTAAATATAGTAATACTGATTCGTCATTGTTATCAAAATTATCGTAATAACAATAATAATAATTACAATCCGAAATACCATTATGTATATTAATAGTATTATGATTTGTGAGATGTTTCAAATTAGATCTTCGGAATAGTTTGTGATATTTGTTATTAATAAATTCATTATAATACGTATAATTATCGGGTAAATGAGGCTCAAATTTACATAGTTAAAGCTTAGTGGTTTCGCCAGTATGTCACGATTATTACAAATGGTCGCCATGGTAACGACACAGTTGTGATATTAAAGCAAGTATCAGTTTAGTGGTCCGATTACCTCCCATTATTTGCATAAAACCGAAAACAAAATCTGTGTATTTTGAAAAGTTTCTAAAAATATAGTTTTACAGTTTTTTTACTTAAAATGGAAAAAATCTCATATAAGTATGAGTTTTAGTAAAATTTTTAATTATTTTTAAGAAGTTTAACACAATAAAATCATTAATTAAGCAAAGCGATTCTTGGAAATGATTATAAGCAATTTATTGTGGCAAAACTTCCCCTAAAATTCTACTAATTAAAAAAATATTTCAAAATTCATCATAAAATATTAATTCATCGGACAAACAATAATAAAATTAAAGAATGTGCAAATTCATGTTAATTTACATAAATTAATAGCGCATTGAACCCGGTCTTACCCGGATTAATATCCACAAAATCATAGTGACCTAAAATATTCAACATATTTCACTGTGAATTGTTTTTTTCCGAATTTACACAAAATATCCACAAATTATACACCTAAACTTTACCTATCCATTAGTGAAAACCGGAATAAAATCCGTTCAATAGTTACTGAGAAAATCGTGTAAAATTATATTTTCAAACTTCCAGGAAACACCAGGTCCTATCTTAGAATTTATATAAAAAAATAACAATAAATAAATAGGTTACTAACAATCATAATACATTTCGATATTTTATTTTTCTTGAAAGTGAAATGTTTCTTTATGTTTCAATTTTCAATCAATATATTTCAATACATTTAATTGTTAACATGTGTCAAAAATTATCCAACTGTTCGACAAAATATTTGTTAAAGACGTGATCATAATAATCTAAATAAAATAAAATATTGAAACCGTAAATTATAGAATTCTTTATTCCATGGATACTATGTTTTTGTGTTGTTTTTTTTTATATAAATGACAGTTGTATATTTTGACATCATGGAAACAAAACACGACTTGATAAAGATTTTTTTAGTCTTTTGATGTTAAATCTTAAGTTTTCATAAAATATTAATAGCCCCAGAAAAAAATTATCTAACTATTAGTGAAAACCGCATTGAAATCGGTTCAGTAACTCCCGAGTCTATAATCCTCATACAAACGAACATTCTATATAGAGATAACCTAATATAATATTATAATATTTATGTTAATTTATACAAATTTTAACCTAATATATCTACCAAAAACATAATATACAAGTTTTTAATAGATTTCTAAGAATTAAACATATTTTGGATGTCTTATAAAACAGCTAGCATAATTAATTCAATATTTAATTATTCTAAATATTAAATATACTTAGAATAACAGCGTTCATACATATTTTGAACATTCAGTAATTAACGCCATACATAATTGCTATCCTTCTATTGTAACACCCGAAAATTCGTTTTTGGTGCGTATTATGAATATTCAAAGACATCTTTTTCATTAATCATATTCACTAAAGTTTAACATATGAAAATATGATAATGTGACATTATTTTATCTGCTGTTTCTCAAACTACATAATATATGCATTAAACCATTATGACCCAATGTTTATATCAATTATACTGGTTTTGATAAGTGTGAATTATTTTGTCAGAACTAGTTGTTTTAAGGGATCATTCCACTATAAAATTTTTTTAAATATTTTTTTTTGCATTATCAAAAAATATAGACTTTCATAAACATGATATTAAATTTTGGTCGTGACTTTTTTTTTAGAAAAAGGGATCGACCAGCTGAAGCGTAAGATATAATATAATAATATATAATTCAAAAAAAATGAGGAAAAAGTTTCAGCCCTCTATCTTGAAAAATGGCCATTACCAGAGGGAGGTGATTTTCCCATTTAAAATACACGTGTTTTTTCGATTTTTCAAAGACCTGCGTACTAATTTTTCTGACAAAATTATACCAAAAAAAATTGTTAAAAATTTTCTCTTAATAAAATGACCAAAAGGCCCATATAGCTGTCAGCGTTGAATCACAAATTTAATTTATCCATATAGATATGGAATATGAGTACCAGGAATGCTTTCATGTGTATTCTAGATTTTTAGAAAGAGTTTAAGACACTCTAGTACGCAGGTCTTTGAAAAATCGAAAAAACACGTGTATTTTAAATGGGAAAATCACCCCCCCCCCCCCCTCTGGTAATGGCCATTTTTCAAGATAGAGGGCTGAAACTTTTTCCACATTTTTTAAAATTATTTGGAGCTGATTTGGGGGGCGGCCCGGTCAAAATTCGTCCTAACCCCATATAAGGACCACCCTAATGTATATGTATACACATATTCACTAATTCGTAGTTGTATACTTTTAAATATTTCAATATGAGTGATTTCTAACTAATTCAGTTAGAGATTAGGTTTCCAATTAAACTAAACAAGAAGTATAAATGTTGCGGTCTGCTTTACTTAATTATGTATCTGAGTTTTTTCAACAAAAATTGATTAGTGTAATGTGTAATGCCCTTATATATGGAAACCCAAAAATTATTACAATTATTATTTTGAAATGGTTATTTCCTAAATTAAATTAGTTAAGAAGTAAACACAATTTAGTTATTTATTTAATTCCTTGAAGATATTTCAGACCGCTGAGTAGAAATAAATCAAACAAACAATGAAAGACGATGGAAATAACAACAACACTAATAAAAATGCGTGAACGTCTTGAGGCAAGCGCGGTGATAATCTGATCGCGTAATCTTGGATCTGTCTAACACGCGATTAACTGTCAGCGGCGCGGGCGGGGCGCTAGATGTCGCCAGCTCTGCGCTGCACGCGGCTGCGGCGTCAGTACGAAAGTGTTCCTGTTTCAAGTAATGTAATTATAATATTTGCAATGAACAGTGTGCGTACGCCCACTCCGAGCAACTAAAATGACTCACGCAAAAGTAAATTATACATTGAAAAGGCTTTAATATAATGAATTCATTCATATGCATGAGGCTCGCTGTGTGCCCTGTACGGCATTATAGAATGCTAGAGCAATATTTGGTGGCGTAATGAAATGAATTTATGCAGAGCTGTAATGCTTGAATATTTAGCATACATCCCCTTCTATACAAGAGTCTCTACCTCCACAGTGTCTCTCCTTTAGCACCTCACACCCCTCGCACACTCGCTGTCTCTCTCTTTCCTCTAAACTACCCCCACACTCACCGCTTGCCGCCCCACACCCACGCGATGGTGGCCTGTCACCGTCACGGTTATAATCAGTGCCGGATCATTTTTTAAAAAGGGCTTCTGGAAAAATATAGAATTAATAATTAGGTTTTTGATGAGTCTGCCGCGCACTGGATAAATTACTGTCATGCGATCATAAACACAGAGGGGTCGATTCCTACTTTGTGCACTTGTATTTTGTAATCTATATAGGTTTGAACAAATTTATTTATAGCACATATTATATACAGTACCTTCCAAAAGTTCCGGGCCACCTAAATAACTTTTGAATAGTTTGATATAAAGGATCGAAATTTATAGGGATTCAATGGGATTACAAATTCTTATATTTAACCACAATAACACCCATCTTCACACCCCCGAGGGACGGAGGTGGGTGGGAGGCAAGAAATCTTAAATGGTATGTGGGATTGATTGAGGATTCATTCGAAAGAGCTTTTCATGACGAAAACAACGCGGGGTCGCCGAAGTCTCTACAAAAAAAGTGTTATGGGCATTTGAACATTTATAAATACATTTTTTTTAAATGTACTAAAAAGAAAAAAAGCAGATCAAATCGTGTCATCACTGTGTCACAAAATTCTACTCTTATATCATAATCGTCTTCGGATAACTCCTGGACTAGATGTATTTTGTAAGGATGAAATTGATACTTCTTCAATTTTAACCTAATCTTTAATGATCATAACTCTTCGAAATAATAGACTTTGTGATCTCATTGTATCACTGTATATTCCAATACTATATTTATAGCCATTCAAAAAGTATTTAGGTGGCCCGGAATTTTTGGTAGGCACTGTATATCCACATAATTTATAATTAATTTAAAGAGGATTTATTTGATTTTAAAACTGTTGTAGGTTTGAAACTTTTGTATAGATCTAAAAATGATATACATATAATTTAAATCCGTAATATTTATTTTATTTTATTTATTTAGGTGTGTTTTGTCTATAGAGTCGCTAAACTCATTAGTAATATATAATTTTATTTTATTATGTTTTTAAAATCTACTATTGAAAAAAATGCCTACAAGATACATAATTTCTTTTTAATCAATAATTGAATTTTAAAATATCTTCGATTATTTATTATTTTATTCGAATTATTCATCGTTTTAACTGAATTATTAATAAAATTTGCTGTATATAACATGATAATTGTTTAGAAGAGCAACTTTATTTTTATCGATAGAATAATATTAAATACTCATACATGAAAAAAATCCTTTGGACGTCTTATTACTTTATAACGTATGTTTCTAGCATTTTAATATAAATAAAAATATGTATTTTCCGTACGTTATCACAGAAATGCATCATAATAGTATACAAAGTGTTAAAGTGAATAAAATTCTAAAATAAATTACGCACAAACATTACGCACTTTGGCTTTGCTTTTATTCAAAACAAAACGATAACCGCTATTATACAAAGCTTACTGCAATTCCACCCCTGGCGATACTCCAGATCAGCACTTCAACCCCTTAGCACCCTATTGTCCTGCACACCCTCATTTTCATATTACTAGAACGTGACAAATATATGTTTCTGATGAGGTTAATTGTACTGTTATCTCTTACTCAAACTTTATTTCGTTAAAGATTTTGGAGACTAACATACAGCTTGTACGAGGGTGATAGATCTATATGTATACCTATCTTGCTTCACTGTATTCATTCAACTTAATAATTCATTTATCTAAGTTTATATTAGTGTACATACATACATTATACAATATCTCATCAGCTGAGACAAAGAATACTGATTATATTGACATAATTATAATAAAGAATTTTACGTGTGTTAATTAAATTATTAAAGTTATAACTGCTTCATCGAAAATGGGTAAGTTTGTATAGGTTTTGAACAGGGAAACTCTGTAATAAGTAGACGCTGAAGAAATTTATATAACGTTGTTGAAATATGCAACGCATATACTTACGAACATTAATTATAAAATCAATTTAAATTATATTAATATCTATAAAAAATTACATACAAATATTTAGAAATTTTGATAATTGTTGTTATGTTAATATTTGCTAATTTCATTTTTATAAAAAATTGTTCAAGCAAAACAAAGGTAGTAGGTATATTAGGGTGCGTCAAAAAAAATTTCTCTCGTTACGAAATACGTTAGTTTTTGACCTAAAATAAATCCTCGCCGAAGGATTACTCTGTAGTTAAAATTTAATAGGTGCCGCAAAGAAGGATCCCGTTTCCCATTTAAATAACATGGGAAAATTATTCTTTCGTACTAAAATTGGTATTACTGATTCATTACAACTGATTTTTTAAGGATACCATTTTGTAGAAGATAAAATTCTTTACAAAAGTGTTTACAAAATCATGTCTTACAATTCAACGTGTCAAAAGTTACAAGCATTCAAAGTGATTTATTTATTAAATTGTACGTCTAAAAGGCTCTCGCGGCTAAACTATTATTTCTATCAAAATAAGTTAAATAGTAATTTTGTAAGAAATTTAATTCTCTATAAAATTAGTTCAGAGAGGTATATGAGTTAAAACTTATAAGCGTTTTAAATATTTATTTTTTTACAAAAATCAACATTTTAACGTCAATTTTATATAAATAGCAATAAATTACCCTACTACTATGCTTTCGGAAAAGGAATGACCAAGCCGATAACTAACATTATTAGAACATCATTTTATTCTCTACAAAATGTCATCCTTAAATATTTTCTTATCAGTTATCATGAATCAGTAATACCAACTTTAGTACTAAAGAATAATTTTTCCATGTTATTTAAATGGGAAACAAAATCCCCTTGTGGTACCTCTTAAAATTGAATAACTTGGGGGGGGATTATTTTAGGTCATAAACAACCTTATTTCGTAACGAGAGCGAGGAAAAAAAATATCGATTTTTTGACACACCTTAAATTGTACATCCAGTGCGATTAACAGATATGTTGTGTTATCAATTGATTTTAGCAATTTAATTTCAACATCTAATACACAGACAACATAACAGAATTCGGTACTTTGTAGAAATATTTTGCTTTAGTTTGGTCGAGAGAAAATTTCTTTGTAATATTAAGCGTTTGTTCTCTGAAGCTAAGATATCGCAATTTCAACTACATTATACTTTTTTAATCTTAATATATAAAAACGTTGGTGCATATGTATGTGATCTCATCAGACCTAAACAACTGGACGTACCGAAGCCATATTCACACCATATGTTCGTTTGGTGCTCCGTTAGGTTTATTTTTTTGGACCCGGTAGGTTGCATTGGAGTCGAGATATTTACGAAAATGTGTATTTATGGTCTTTTTTAAATAAGTTATTTTTAGGCAGAACAAAGTTTACCGGGTCAGCTAAAACAACAATTACAACTTTCTATACGTGGCATGGGGTGAAATATTAACTCCCGTGCGAAGCCGGAACGGGCCCGGTAATTTAAATATATGTATTTGCATCTACCATATTTATATAAACTTAAGTATATAAAGTCAGTGAATTTGTATCTACGAGTTTTATACATAAACATAATAAAGCAAGTGAATATTTTACCAAAGAATATAAAATAATATACATAAACAATATCCTGTTACCGTACTTAAAAACTATTAATATATTTCAACACGGTGACATGTGGGTTTATTCAAATTTACTTTTTTAAGCTTACACATACTCTACAATACTGATACGAATCTTCACAAAATTACATTACTTCGCATCCATAATGACATGAAAGTGTAACATGGTGAGTAAACATTCGAAAATTTTAATCATACTTTACATATAATTAACTGAAGAATGTATATACGTTTTATATAAGCGTTCTCTGTATATGACACACACTTCACATACACACACATATTCATACACTTACACATATACATAAAGTGGTAGCTTATGATGAAATGCCGTGGGGGTTTGCAACTTACCTATAACGAATAGGTACTGCTTTTATTACATAGGTAAATCAAGAAAGAAAAGAATTATTGACAGGAAGCAGTTAAATCAATTTCTTATTAATTAAAATAGTACCTATTATCTAGTTGAATTATTTGCTTTTACTTGACTTATTATGGTTTGACTAAGGTTTCAAATGGGACGTGACTAGCTTTAGGAAAATCTCGTTTATGGTCTTAGATCTATAACTGACAATAAAAAACCACAGACACAAAGTATGGTTATGACTTATCAAATACAAATCCCCCTAACACATAAAAATTTTAGTGAGATGGACTTTAAAATAGTCTATAGTTCTAATAATAGTATCAAAAATTTGTTAGGCAACCCTAAAGACAAGCCTACGGACAAATCAGGAATGTACAAAATAAATTGTAAAGATTGTAATAAATTTTACATTGGTCAGAGTAGAAGAGCCATCAATGTAAGATTTAAAAAACATATAGCCGATATAAAACATTTAAGATTAAATAAGTCCAGTGTAGCTACTCATATGTTTGAAAATCACCACAGAATTCAGGATCTTAATCTATTGAAAGCGGTTTCTAACAGTAAAGATTTATATTGCTATGAAAGTATGGAGATTTTCAAAAATAAGAGTAAAATATTTAATTCCGACAATGGACCCTATGGTCCAAACTTTTCACCTTATTAAAGTAATGACTCAGACCAACACGGTCGACGATTACCGTTAGTCGTAGTTTTTTAGGACTCCAATGATGATAGCATTGCTATTGAAACACATGTAAGTCTAAACTCTTACAATTTTTGTGGTTAGGGGATTTGTATTCTATAACTGACAGTTTTGTTTAAGTCGGTCTTGTCTCAGACTCGTTTCGTAGACGCGAACGAGACTGACAATGAAACTTTTCTCGGTCTCTTACGCACACTATTTTATTAAATATATTTATGTAAGTACCTATATAAATAAATGTAACAGTAACTCGTCCTGGCGTGAGCCTTTTGATTACAGCTATTTTTCATTTTTAACCCTCACTAATTCATACTATTTAACGCAAAAACGGGAAACTTTTTTTATATTTACAAACACAGTTTTAGAGGTTACTCGGAAAATGTTTTTTTGATTTTAAAACTAATTTCATATCCCGGGAAAACATTTTAGATCTGAAGTGATCAAATCAGAGCTTGATAGATCTGCATTTTAAGAAAAAAATCATATTTGATCACTGGTTTTTGATCTTTGTAGGTCATTGCAAATTTTTGCAGGTCTCTACAGATCAAAAACCATTGAACAAATATGATGTTGTCTCAAAATGCAGATCTATCAAGTTCTGATTTGATCACTTCAGATCTAAAATTTTTTCCCGGGATTATAATACAAAAATGTTATATTATTATTTCAGGAAAATGATAAGAAAGTTTAAAGTTCATATAAGTACATTTAATTACCGTTTGTTACTTTAATGAATACAAATCCTTAAGAAATAGCTGAAATGACAGTTATCATGTTATGACTTACTCCATTGAAATATACAAGCTTTTACGGAATTTTTTGGAATATCACTAAAATTAAGTATTATCTAGAGTGGAAGTAAGTTACTAAATAATAGGGTACATGTTTTGTCAATTATTTCATACAAAATTTTGATATGTATATATCGGTAACTTTTGTCAGCGTATGTAATCTATGTAGATGAAATGATTTTTCTTCCGGTTTGCGTCCCATTTTTCTTTACTGCTTATCCCTGTGGCATGATATTGCACATCATAAGTTAGTCGAGAGATTAGAATGAATACGTTGATGAAAGTTTCATTAAAATCAGCTCAGTACTTTATAAAATAAGCATTCTAAAAAGAAGCAAACTAAAAAATACGGCTCTATTATATTAGTTTAAAATATACCCATTTTAATAAATTGCTAAAATGTATATTTGCTCCAAAGTACAGACTACCACTGTACATATACACAGGCACACATCTTGTATGTGTATATACTTATGCTGATGCGAGTGTACTAGATCCTTCAAGAGTCCTCGTTCCCTTTTACAGCCACTGTTTCGAACTGTAGAAGTATCTACAACCCCTTCTCACACTGGCACAATTTATTTGGAATGCCCCCGTTTTACTTTATTGTGAATTTAAATTTGTTAATTTGTTAACATATTCTATAAAGCTAATGATTGTATTGTTATTGTGCCAATTTGCATATTTCAATGGTGATTATTTAGAAGTGCGTGCGTATATGTACGGAATTTTGTTAATTTGTTAATTAACAAGAAAGGTATATAAGTTTAATTAATGCTATATCAAAGTAATTTTTATTTATATTATTAAATCTGATTTGGAAATTTGATTACGCTAATAATTATTTGTATTATTGGTAGATATGTTTATTTAGAATAATTTAGATTATCAATCTAACGCATTCGGTTTTAATTTCATTATATATGTAACATGTTAAATACCTATGTATACGTAAGCGAAACGTTGCCTAAAAAAGCTTGAAACAATGTTTCAAATTAGTGTTCTCTTGTTTTCAACTAGTTTATAAATAAAGCCGAAGTAAGACTTAAATTAGAACACACCTTAGTGTTTCTTGTCGAGAAATATTTTAGGAGCAAATGGCAAATTTTGTATTTTTAATTTCTCGAAAAATTATATTTCTCAAAAAAGTTGGCATAAAATTTGTATATTTCTGAATTAATTTTAACTTTTTTACACATTAAAATAATATAAATAAAAATTGTCGATTTCATTAGATACCTACAATGTTTCTAAAAATATTAACATAACATAAAAAATAAATAAAAAATTAAGGTATATTATTATTTTATGATTCAATAGAATTTGACACGTCAATTACAACGCTTTTAAAATTTAAAAGTGAGTACAAAAATTTATCTCTAAGACTCTCGGAGAAAAGTATTATTTATTTCGCAACTGTAAGAATTAATATTTTAAATATCATAAATATGTTTAAAATTAATTTAAAATGTTTTATTATTAATCAAAATTTCGAAAATATTTATCAATTCTTTATTTGCTTTTAAGATATATAATATACAGTAAAACAAAGAATTAAAATGACAAATTAAAATAAATATCTCATAAATACTAAAGAAGGGGGAGTTCTTGTACTTCTTCTACTATCATAAATAATTATTGTTTATCGATTTTTGTTAATTCTATTATATTTACTATATTAACGTGTTAGCTTTAATTAGTAATGTCTACTATTAAATGGCATATTATATGTTTTCTTGTAGATTAATTTATTTACAAAAACATTAATAAAATTTTGGACATTATATGTCTGAAACATATAGATACGTATAATAGTATATAACATAGTAGTATATAATAGTATATTATTATGTTACTATGTCACATCTGGGAATATCAATAATTTTTGTTATTTTTTTATAGACTCAGTTTCTACCGAACGGATTTTTATAAATTTTATACCAAAATATAAACGATGCGTGCCACCCAAAATGTCTTGACACGCGTGTCATAGGTTACTCATTACTGATTTAGTGCATATTTATTGCTAAGTAATTAATTAATGATAACAAATAAACATCGCAAATATAAACAAAGACAATTTTAATTTCTAATAACGAAGAAATGAATTATGTATCGGTACATTATAAATATAAAATATTACAGGATAATGCTTTCAGTCTGTGTGTTAGCAATTTAAGCCTGCGTTTAGATTACAATACGACACAAACACATACACACAAATATACTATATACACACATTGTATTCCAGGAGACCGATACAAATACGTCGCGAATGAAGCAAATTAAAGCGGGCATTTGCATAGGTATATTATAAATATTCAAATAGCCATGCAAATGTATATTTTAATCAAAATAATATAAGCACATCCTACAGCATTATATATACAGCTTATTAAGACACAAAATCTGGTCAACAAAGCTTTGCACATAGTCTCGCTAATTTACACCATTTAACAAAGACAAAATGCGTTTTGTGTATTCAACAACGACAACCTTTCTCTCTTCAATTATTTCTTTTCACTTACATCACCACGAGCGTTAGTCCGTAAACTTTACCCGTAGATAAAGCTCCATAAAACATTGAAATTCATTTGCAAAACCAATTTAAAGTTGTATTTGACTTGTAAGTAAACGCTGTACTATTGGAAACTTGGTGAAAGTTGTCAACTTTTAACCCTATCTTTATTGTTGTGCAACCTTATTATATTGAGAAGTTACTGAAGAATTCTATATCTATGTATAATAACTTATTGCTTTGTTGTATTAACTGCGGTAAGTAAATTAGCAGTATTGGTAATGTCAATGAAATATTAATTTTGTACATATTTGAAGCAATATTAACATAACGAATTATTAAAAGTTTTATACGGCCTCATATCTATGTAAATAATACTGCTTCAATTAGTGGACATTTCCGAGTTATGTGACTGTATTTTTAAAAGTATAAGAAAATCCTGTTGCAAGTGTGGCATCCATAGCAGATGTTTTATTTTTTATTTATTTGATTTAGTGATAAAAATATAACGAAATATTCAAATTAGAGCTGGTCGCGTGACTCGACGTGAGCGTCAGCGATTTTCAAATCTTGAATCGTGAGCGTGCTTGATGGTGAGTTAAATTAAAGCAACCGTGCGTGAGTAAATTTTTTTCGTGCGTGAGTCCGTGAGTTTTTTTTTTGATAATTTTTTTTTATAAACTTATCTTTTTTTATATATAAACTAATAATGCATAGATAATAATGTTTAATAAAAAATAAATGTTATGTGTATCTATTGCCAACTCTATTGAAACATCAAAAAAAGATTAAAAAATGCATTGTAGCTTTATTTTCATATTGTTTTGTTTGCTATTACTAGTACTAGAAATGCAGTTTGGAAGAAATAGATAAATACATACACGTAAAAAACATTTCAAAATTTTATTTACAACAATTGCATTAAATCGCGTCACAAGTGTGACCCGCCGTGCGTGATCGGGCGTGAGAAAAAATTACTCACGCGCCCAGCTCTAATTCAATTGTATAAAATATTAAACTAAAAAGCAGCATTTGACTTTGTTCATTAGCTCACATAATATTTCTTGACAACATTCAGAGCGTGTGCTTAGAAATAAAAAATCATCTAAAGATAAATATTATAAAACTGGTTACGAACAATAAAAAGAATAATTTCATTGTTTTTCCAAATTTCACAATGCCAACAATTGTAATAATAAATATAAAATGAAATAAAATTAATACAGGAAAACACATAAAAATATACACAAAAACATCCCTTCAGTTTTTTTCCTGAGATTTACAACCCAACCCTTTTCAATTTTCACCCTCCGTACAATTGGAAATTAATAAAATCTACATTTATGTTCCACTACCTATGTCTGTGTATTTATATTTCTTCCGCTTCAATTAAAAAATGCATTTTGCTTAACGTGGATTGGCCAACTCAAATAGAATTTACTTTATAAATATAAAAATAAAATCGAATCATTGATCCGAACATAGGCGTCCGATTATTGTTATTTTATTTATAAAGCATCGATATAGAATGTTTTTGTACGTAAATTAATATACAGGGATTTTTTATGCCATTTATAAATAATTAATTCAACACTGCACGTTACATTATTCTTTAGTAAAATGAGTATATTTCTGAAAAAGAAAATGATCATTCCTACAGTTTAAATAAATAATAATTATTTGAAATTTTAATGTACAGTACAGGCCAAAAGTTTGAATACAAACAATTTTTTGAGTATATTTGATTATTTCACAAAATCAACTTATTTTATTGTGATTATTATTAATGTATTTTATAGAAATCAAATCAATTTTGAACATCGAAGATATGAAAATGTTACTTTAACCGATTTTCTTAAAAACACCCACTTTTTTCATTCATGATTTCGGCACAAATTTTTGGTATTATTTTAATGGTGGCTCAGTGATGGTTTGGAGCTGGTTCAGACGCGTGGGACAACAATACAACCACAAACATTACAAAAATTTGTTGAAAGAATCCCAAAAATCTACGCCGAAATCAATAAAGCAAAAGGTGGTCATTTTCAAGAAAATCGGTTGAAGTAACATTTTCATATCTTCGATGTTCAAAATTGATTTGATTTCTATAAAATACATTAATAACAATGAAAAAATGTCTAAACTATGTTATGTAAGTTAATTTCGTAAAATAATCAAATATACTCAAAAAATGTTTTTTCTTTAGGTGTATTCAAACTTTTGGCCTGTACTGTATACCTACCTATAGTATACTTTAAATACATATACTGAATCTATGCGTTCTTTTACAGTCAATATAGTCCATTTTGATCGGTTTTTCTTTAGAATTTATGTATGTATGTTTGATCCGAATAAACCCTTTAATTACTGATAGGACTTTCACTGTTAAAAAACCTAAGGCCCTAGAATTAGTGTAGGTTAATTATCAACCAAGGAATAGAGGCCTAAGCAATAACAACGGATACAGATATGGTTTCGGAAGTTTGAATTTAATTATTTCAAGTACAGTTTCGGTTTTGGCGATCAAAACTGTTTCGGATACGGAAGGATGCTACAGATCCTTATATAAATAATTAGTATAATTGCATTCGGTTTCAATTTTTGTATTATATAAAAATTTTGCACAATTTATTAATATAGGTACATATATTATCAGATGTGATTCAAACTATTTTTACTTTCTTATACTATATGTACCTATATGAAATATACATATAGTATACTTAAGTAAGTATTGTTAAGCCGATTTTTTCGAATTCTGGATTTTGATGTAATTATCCATTTTGACCTTCTCTTGATCTATTCTGATTATTTTCGTCATGATATCTGTGTTGGTCTGTAGACACTGTAATTCAAATATGACAAATCGTAGAAGGGTGAAATTTTATATTTAAGATTAATTTTTCGTCTGGGTAGAAAACCTCCTATTTTTGAATCGGATATGGATGTTTACTGATGTCGATTTTTGAATTTTTTGAATTACTTTGGTATAGTGCGAATTAGAGAAAAATGGTCAACACGTACATATACTTTTCACTTTTAGTATTACGTATAAGAAAGTCTCGAGGCTACCATGACTGATATTTTTATATAAAAACTAGTGGGTTAGATACATATTCATATTTTAACATTTAATTTCATGTTGTATACAATAAATGAAACATATTCTCCGAATTTATATTTTTTGCATGATAAAAAAATGGTTATACACAAATATATAATGTGAACTAATGTTATATCAAAGAAGTTTAAATAAATAAAACAATTTGAAAAAAATAAATAAAACGATTCTCTCATTGAATATAGTCCGGGGAAATTTTTTTTTAAATTGATACTGAAAATATGAGATAAATCAATAATTTCTAAACAAACAACAAAAGAATTATTGGAAAACAAAGCACACTATTCTCACATAATTACATTTCTACGAAATTCCAAAATAAAAATAAAAATCCTATATAATAATAATAATCATAAATATAATATAATATAACAATAATAACACACCAAAATAATAATAAAAGATTATAGGTACTTTTGGAAAAAAATGTCATTTTCATAAAAATTTCCAAAAAAATAAACATACTTTTTTCTTTGATGAGCAATAACACTGAACTGGAAACACGGATAGCAATAACGCTAATACTGAAAAATACGTTAGTTAATTACTTATGAAACTGACTCATTGTGGTTGCTCTAATTACGTTACTTTGGAAGTTATGAGATAATCTTCGTTTGTAAGTACTACTCTGAAGGAATTTTTTAAACACCTGTAGCTCAGAGGGTGTTGAAGATAGACCCCACCTTCCAGTATAATTTTTTACTTACAATGAGCCAAGGAATTAGCTCCAAACCGGACCATCCTGTATATAAATATAAAATTATATTAATGTAGGTATATGTCTATTTATTAGCATCATTATAAAAAAAATACCTTCTTCAATATAATGCTCATTTATAAATTAAAATTGCAAAAAAAAAACAATTCACAGTAATTGACTATTATTGCTTAACATATAATACCTGAAGAGACAAATATAATTTTTTTAACAGTTATGTAAAAATATGTACATAAATCTTTTTGCATAATCTGTGAAATTCGAAATGAATTATTGTTTTCAAATATTATTTAACTCCCCATTTTTCTGGCAGGATTTTAAATATTTTTATAAAAGTATCGTTTATATTATAATTCTTGTATATATAAAATAAATACATAAAAAATTTAAATGCTATAAATATAAAATTGTCTTTTAAAGCAATCAATATCTAATACCCCGCTTTGCTTTTCTCTAAGCGGATAACCATCGCAATAATAAACCAATCAATGTGTATATTTTTAATTTTCATCAATATCGCTTTCTCTTTTTCCCGAAAGAAGCCATCCTCTTATATTTAATAATTAATCTCTCCCTAAAAATCGGCGCTTATGGCTAAATAACATATACACATTTATATATTGATGACTGAAGGTGGGTTCGATCAGAAGAGGGGGGTCGACCAGATTCGGATGGAAATATCATTACTAACGTACCCCTTTGCTCCGGCCCCTCCCACAACAAAAAACCGGCCGCGCGAAAGACCAGAAAAATACACGGTATTTGACGGTGGAAATAATAAAAATTGGAGATGGACTTTGAATTATGTATACGGCAGGAAGGCTCTACACATAGAGATGGGTGATCGCAAGGGGTTTGCGTTAGAGAAGGACAAGAGTATCGCTTATCTCCATGCATATGGGATGCGAACAAATTGAGTTCGAATGATCTTTATGTGTATGTATGTGGGCTTTAGTCTTTATATATCTATTTTCTCTTTTCAACTCTTTTTTTCCAATTCACTCTTATTGTAATATGTACGTATATGTGCAATGCTTTTTACTAATAAAAATAAGCAAAATGATTGATTTTCGCTTGTTGTTTTAATGAAAATTAAAACAACATTTACATAGACGATTCCAAAAAAATAAATACTTTTCAATTCTGGTGCTTATTTTTTATTTAAATATAAGCAAATATGTTTCATAAATATTCACAGTTTGGTACAATAACAACAGAGGTCAAAACAACATCTTGCATTCATATTACACTTCTTTAAAATTATAATATGTATCATGTATAAATGGAAATTATATGAAAACATATTTAAACTTAATTCTTCTTTTGATATTAGCATCTATCGGTTAAATCGATCTAATCGGTTAAACTATAAGCTATGATCATTTTTACAATAATTCAATCTATTTTTAGTCATATATGTAACAATAAGACCTGTTTAATACAATGTATAAATTATTAAAATCCTATCCAGGATAGCTAAGCGAAAACCTATAATATTTTACTGTCTGAAACTGTAATAATATATTTATTATTAAAATTTTCCTTGATTATTTTAAAACACCAACGGTATTAAAACAGTGGAGATATCCAATCGCCAACTATTTTACAATAAGTTGAAGTATCTCTGCTCTAAATTTCACAGCTAATCCATAGATACTATTACAGAATTAATACCCCATTTGAAAGTGCTTGCTAGCTAGCAAATTTACTAGCTTCTTTAAGGTCGATCCAGACTATCGAGCCAATCTCGGTCCGATCTTGCTCCAGTCAAATATTCAGTATAGTAATACTGTATCGGAGCGTGATTGGACTCAGACCTGAGCAATATCTATAGTATGAATTATTTCATTATTTATTGTTTATTTATATTTGATTGGAGCGAGACCGGTTCGATAGTCTGGATCGACCCTTATAATATCAGGCATAAGTCTCGATATCAGACGAGACAAGAACATAATATTTTCTTCCAATGCGAGATGGCTTCAATTTCCACGATACGAGATTGTCAGTTGTAAAATTCAATAATAAAATAAATATATAGTAAATAAAACTAATTAAAATATATTTGAAGAGTTTACAAACTGTATTCAATAATTTAATAATTTGTAGAGACTTTATTACAATGAAAATATATAGAGGAAATAAACTTTTGACGGCGTATATACGTATCAATATCTTGAGCGAACGCAGACAGTCGGTGATTAAATTGGTCAGTCGAGAGTTGTTAAGAGTTCCTCATAGACCTCGGAGTTGCTGCATTATCTTGTTACAATTGTTGGTCCAATAAACTTTCATTAAACAGTACCTAACTAGACATCAGAGGAGACTGAGTTATGACGTTGCACTATTAAATGTATGTTTTATGGATCAGAAGATCGGATTCATTACATTTATAAACTACTACAGATATTTCTACGTGGGAGGATACATGTACTTCATTAGTTATTAATCGATATAAAATATCATTTCTAATGTAAGTTACTACTGCTGTATGCGATCTGAATTTTTGTTAATTAAATGTGTTACGCCTGGTATTACAAGTTTAACTAAATGCCCATCTAACTAATAGAACTAAACATAATACATTTAATTAAAGAGATTTTTAATTTTGCTTCCTCGCAATATTGAAGATACGAAAAGCTTTGTGAAAGAGAAAAAAAATAGTTCTCCAATTTCCAAATTTTAAATTGATCTTTCCGTTTCAGTTCCAGATAAACACTTTTCGTTCCGTGTCTGCCTGTCTGTCTGTTTGTCCTCTGAATCCTTGTCACACACATGAACCACTGAACCGATATTAATGAAGCTTGGTTGGTTGTGTGTAAAGGGAAGGGGTGACATCCAAAAATATTTATTTTTTCAAGATATCTCAAGAACGACATGTTACGTGAAAATTGTATAGAATATTTTTTATAGAGCATTCAATGTCCTATAATATAGGTCACCTACGTTTGTTGTAAAATATTCCCTTTTACAATGATTTATCTCAATTTGCTTTAAAAAATCGTCATTTGTTTTTTTAAATTGATAGGTATTTAATTTGACATATTAAAAGTCATTATGACGTTTTAAATGTCATTTTGACGTTTGCATAAATTTAGATTTAGATTGAAATCGTCAAAAAATAAAAAATATACAAAAAAATACTCAGGAAAATTTCGAACTAATATTTTTTAGTAAACTTGTATAAAAATTAAATGGTTAACCAATGGCAGGCAATTTATCTGATCACGTTATCGGTTTTTATTTAAATTGTTCAATAATTAACCACCTTTGGTAAATTAGCACAAGAAAGCACTGTGTATTGGTAGATGTTTTTACGTATATTAACAAACAAAAATTTTTTAATCGCGCTGAAAATTTAATGACATAACTATAACCTATATTAATTTCATACTTTTACCACAAGTTTTCATTGAGATATAAAATATATTCAATTTTTATACAAAAACAAGCTTTTGGGTTCCTATAAAACAATTTTTTTATCGAAGTTTGCAAAATGCAATGGTGTTATAAAATGTAGTACCTTAATTACAAATGTGTACAAAATAAACAATAGACAATGTACTATTGTACATAACTATATATTTTTCAGATAAAATTCATTGAAAATATAATCGAGAATCCTTGCGATGAGTTTCGAAGAATCTCATTATGCATCGTTCACAATTAAACTGGTCAATACAAGCCATCGATCAGCAACAGTAGTCGCATAACTAAAAACAATAAAATCACTGGAACATCGAGTCGTCTGCTTCGCATCATTGCAGAAGGCCTCCAATATTTATGACTAATGCACTAATGACAACGGAAATTATATACATACATACCATATATGTATGTACATATATGTGCATGTGCATACACAAGTAGAGTCAAATTATATCTTTTAATTACATATTTGCATACCAATTTTTTTGTTAATCCTTAATATATATAAAGCTCAACGTCTGTCTGTCTGTTCGTGTGTGCGCTTATAACTCGAAAACCACTTATTCGAGTTAAGTGTTTTTTTTCATGGATATGTTCTCTGGCCAGGTTATAGGATATATTTTGTTACGTTAGGTAACATAAAGAATAAGCAGTGACGATAATAGTAAATCAAGTTGGTATTTTTTTTGCAATACACTGCCTAAACAGTTAAATATTGAACAAGTGTAGAATCAAAAGATCTAAAATAAAGTCCGCGATACCACATATGTAATTATATTTAAGTCACAATGACTGCTTTTATGTTACAAAAAATTAAAAATGTTTGGGTTCTGTTACGTGGACTTAAGACCTGCAAAACATTAATCCTTATCGAAATAAACAATTTCATCGTCATAAGTACTTAAAATGTAAATGTAAAATGTAAACAACATCCAATTTGGTTTTTTAGTTTAAGAAATAACTCTAAATGAGTTATATATAGTAAAGTATTATTAATAACACGCGAACTAAAGACCAAGTGCCGCCATTCGGACTTCCTCGACTCGGCCGTCGTCAATTGTCTATTCTATTTAATTAACTTTCAAATTTAAACAGAACAAAATTTATTTGTACTTTTTGTTCTGATTAATTTTTGTTAGGTAATTTAGGTGTTGATTAGTTATTATTACAATAATAACTAATCGTGTTTGTACTTAATTCAACTATATTTTTCAAAAATCCTAAATAATAATACCATAGTCCACGCGAGCGAAACCGCGGGCACAGCCTAGTATTTTATATAGGTACGTGCACATTGTAAAATATTGTAAAATTTTTAATACTGTGTATTTCGTTGGTTTGAATATTTCACTGTTATTTTATATTTTATAAAAAAATAATGATAATACAAACATATAACTATGCAGTCAAGTATCTCGAAAACTATTTAAGGAGATTGGCTTCCGAAACAAAAATAGTTTATCTCAAATTTATACAGTATGGTTCTTTTACAAATATTTTCCTCTGTCATGTTTTTAAGTAATTAATAAAGTGATGAACAATTACATATTGTTGTTTAAAAATGTATCCTAAAAACTAAACTATGCAAAACAATGCACTAAAATTATTTATGAAAATTAAAATAAATATTTTTGTAATAATAATAAATGCGTTTATTTTATATAAATGAATATATCACAAATGTGTATGTAAATATTTATATACAGGTTGTACCATTTAAAAAAAAAAAAAAAAAAAAAAAAACAAATATGCATATATTAATATGCATCAACCTGTATTAATTTCTGTTCGGTAGTTTTATAGACTATTCTGAAATTCCGATAAGTAGTAAAATATAAAATAAAAAATTTCAGTGAAAAATTAACAAACCTTTTGAATTTTGTTATAATTATATCTTATCTTGGTAAGAATTTGCATTATACATAGGTATTTTAATATAACAAACCGACTCAGGATTTATTTCTTTTTTTTATATTAAAAATAGCAAACTCTACTCCATAAGATATTCATAAATTATAACGAAAAAAAATATAAGTATCGAACGCAAAAAAATTAACGTCAGCATTAATTTAGAGACACTTATTTAAAATAACTTGATGCAAAGCATTCAAAAAAGGTGGTAAGATAATATCGCAAGTATATTCATACATTTTCAAAATATTAATACCATCAATTATTTGCTTTTTTAATTACGGGTTCTGAGAAACCATGTTTACATTCGCGGACAAAGAGATCGGGTGTGGTCGGTCGCCAATATTTTATATTTAAGTAGATACACGAAGAATGGCTACCACTTTTATATTTATTACCGCTTGTCAATGCGATTTCAAATTTATTATAATTATAAACTATGTTATTGATATATTTATAACCAGTTCTATTTGAACTAGCTTCTGTAATGTTCATTATTATCAGGGCCGGACTTACTAACATAAGTGTTAGATGATATAGGCCCTGACTCAAGGGTCATTGATTTTTAGTTTTTGTGTAATAAACTAGCCAAAGATCAAATGAATTACGCAATTTTTTTTCGATTTAAAAAATTTTAATATAGGATATAATTACTTTTTAGAAAACATATTTTATTATTTAATTTCATAAATTGTACCATTTGAACAATTTACAATTTTTAGTGTTCCGTACAGAAATCAGATAAATGGAATTAGTTTGTATGTCTGTCTGTCATAGTCTTCTAATTACTGAACCATTTGACCTTAGAAGCTAAAATTTGGCGAACGTTTTTATACAAAAAAAAATTATCCAAACCCAACGTGTGGGGTATCAAATGAAAGTTGAAGGTTCAAGGAGTTTAAAAATGTAAACGTATTGTTATTATTAATATCTTCGTTGAACAAATTTAAAAAAAAATGTAAAAATGAGAAAAGTCACAAAAAAATTAACAGCACTCATCGTACTTATACGTAGTTAATACAGAAAAAAAGAAAACTGATTTCATAAACTGTTAAATTTAAATATTAGGTAAACTTTTCAGTGTTTCTAGATTTTTAAATTTAAAAAAAAAATTCAATTTTTTGTTAGAGATATTTAATTTAACTGAATATTTTTATTCTTGGTAGGTACCCTAATATTTTATTTTTAATCCGTCACTGAATCTTATACCATACGTTGTGAACAGTAGCAATAGAAAATAATATTTGCTAATTTCGATAATGCTTTATTGATTGTAGTGTGGGTTCTTTAACATGCTTGTTAAATTGTATATGTGTATGAGCAACATCTAAAAATGATTAATGTTTATCCAAATATAAATATATAGATGCTATTAGATTTAGACAACGTAACCAATAAAACGTGTTATTTTAGAATGACAAAAATTGTTTTTTATGCCTCCTGTTAAGTTAATAATTAAAATATACGTATTCTTGTTATTCAAATGTTAATTGATATATTCTTTAACTACAAAACAAATTAAAATATAATGTTACTGAAGTTGACATTATGTGGGTGGTTAATAAATGATTCATGTTGATATCAAAAGTTTTTAACTGAACCTTTTTATTGACATTATTATTGTCATTGTATTTGTTTGAGATCTGTATTGATAAAGTCAATAGGAATACTTACTCTTTCTTGATAATTTATACATTTGATAGAAGTAATTTTTACTTTGTTTTTATTCAACAATTAAACATAATTTGAAATGTTTCTTTATAATATATGTTATATAATTATAACTACGTATAAATAAGATTTCATTTCTATAATTTCATTAAAAATATATTCTTAACTTTTTTTATTGAAAATCAAGAAAGTAATAATAATAAATATATTAGGGTGGTCTCTCAAATCAATTCTAAATAATAATAAAAAAAACATGGAAAAAGTTTTAGCCTTATATCTTAAAAATTAGGGGGATATGATTTTCACTTTTACAATACACGGCTTTTTCGATTTTTCAAAGACCTGCGTACTAGAGCGTCTTAAACTCTTTCTAAATATCTAGAATACTCATGAATGCATTCCTGGTACTCATATTCCATATATTCCATATAAAGGGGAAAATCAACCCCCTCTGGTAATGGCCATTTTTTAAGATAAAAGACTGAAACTTTTTCAACATTTTTATTTTATTATTTAGAGTTGATTTGGGGGTGGCCCAGTCAAAATTCATGCCAACCCCATCTAAAGACATTCATACACTGTCGTAATGATATAATAACCAATTCTAATGTATATTTGCACAATGAATTTGTTTTTGTTTAAGTCGATTTATAGGTAATAATATAATCATTTTGATTTTTATAATTTTCGTCTACCCGTTTTTTCGAACTAGACACTAAAACTATAGAACCGATTTTTATGAACTTTTAATTGGTTGATAGCTTTCAAACATGGAATTAGTTTAAGCTATAATATGATTAAGTTGATTACGGAAAATTATTCTACTTTTTTTTAGTAATTAGGTTTGAGTATTTAACAATTTAAAGTTCTATAAATAGTAAATATTATTATATTATATGTACAGTATACGCACTTATGTGTATAATACACTTTAGAAACTTTAATCTAAAAGATAGTATTATTTATTAAGTCATAATATATCATTTTTGATTAATGTAATTAAAAATAAACATATAGATGTCGTTACCGATATGTATGTACTTACAAAACAATTTTCTTAAGTTTCCTGATGATTTATCATCAGTAAAACTATATTTGTAGCGTTTAAGAAATATAACAAGTTTTAGTAACTAAATTCAAGTGTACATAAATAAAATAAATCGAGGTGGGTAGTCCTATGTATGTGTCATAATTTTTAATTTATAAGGATACGTAGTCATTAAGATTATGTTCATATTTTAATTAAATAATACTACTTAATACACAACACGAGATTTAAAATAATAATTGTATCATCATCAATAGAATAATAAGCAACCACGATATAAAATTTTATTTTTATAACTATAATCACTATTATTGATGCACCATTATTTACCAAATCTCAGTTTTCTAGGTTAAGCTGTTCAATAAGGACAGACAATTTCTTAAATAAAGGATTAAGGGTTACATCTAATCGTCATTTCGGAAAATGATACTTTTTTTAGGAGTAATAAAAAGAGCAATTAAATGAAATTTGGAGGGTTTATTGTATATATTATGCAATAAATTACATGAATACGGTATACGAGGTGTATCCCTTAATCTTATAAGATCTTATTTATCTAATAGAAAACAAATCGTACAACTGAATACTACAATAGATGGTGTCCAACAATCTATTTTTTCAAATTCTATGGATATAGCTAATGGAGTTCCCCAAGGTTCCATATTAGGCCCACTATTTTTTATACTGTACATAAATGATATAAATATGCATATAAACGACAAAACAGTACTATTTGCAGACGACACTTCAATTGTCTATACTGCTATACACAAGGAATCTTTGATTGACCATATGAATACTTCCATCACTAATATTTCTAAATGGTATGATAACAACAGCTTAAAACTAAATGTTAAAAAAACTCAACTTATCAAATTTGGCAACTATGGAACGAATGATAATAGTATAACTTTACCTAATCATGGAAATCTAGAATTATCTACAGTGGTGAAATTTCTAGGGTTATATATAGACAAAAAATTAGCATGGAAGGAACATATTAACAATCTCATAAAAACAATTAACAAATACATATACTTAATACGCAACTTAAATAAAACTATACCAAATTTAATACTACTAAATATTTATTATTCTTATGTACAGTCCCAATTATCATATGGAATTATTTTCTGGGGAAACTCAGTCAATGTAAAAGATGTTTTTTTAACACAAAAAAGATGCATTAGAGCCCTTTGTAACATATCTCCACGTACATCTTGTCGCCCCTTTTACAACAAACTTTTTATTCTAACTGTTTTTGATATCTATATTTTAGAATGTGCTATTTTTATTAAAAAATACGAATATCTTTTCGAAAACAATACACGTAATCATGATCACTTCACACGCAATAAACATATTCTACTTCCGCCTTTGGCGACTCTGAATATTTTTCAAAAAGGTCCACTGAGTCAAATAATAAAAATATACAACCATCTACCGATACATATTAAAACTTTACCATATCGCCAGTTCAAAATTCAATTAAAAAAATATTTGTTATCTAAAAATTATTATAGTGTTGATGAATATTTTGAAGACTGACTAATAATAATATTAATGTATTTTTCTTTGTTAGTATACATGTGTGTACCCATGTGTCCACATAATGTATGCATACGTGATTTGTGCAATGTTTTATGTTTAAATTTATTTATTTCATGTTTAACTTCTTTATAAATGACATGTTTCACACTGTATAAACAGTCTATATGAAATAAAACCTATCTCTCTCTCTCTCTCTCTCTCTCTCTCTCTCTCTCTCTCTATATGTCTCAATACATACAATTTTTTTTTAAAGGAAATATAAAACAAAATGGTGACTTTAGCGTTGTTACACTGACAATGAGTGCATCTTTTTTGTTATGTGCTCCACTGCGGAAAACAGAACTTCCATGGATCAACATCCAGAAAAAAAACCTCGTTATTTACATGAGTTTTCTATCGAAGTACACACGATTATTAAAAAAAACATCGATTTTTGCAAATTTTGTATCACTGAACAAAATATCTCGTTTTTGACGAAAAAAACAACTTGTTTATTAAAACCGTAATTGTTAACCAATCGTCAAATATGTACTTCGATGTAAAATTTATCCAATAAGTTACAGTTGAAATTTTACGTCGATCGGATGGAAAATGCACAAGATATATTTTCCGCAGTTTTTAAAAACGTGGTTTCGATAAAAATGAAATTAAAGTTTGAAAACTGTTTTACTACATGCAAACCCCGACGTTAGTTCCGACTTTTTTTCGAGACTATGTCGGTTTGGCGGTTTTCGGTTGCTTATTTTGCTTGTTTTGGCTTGAGACCGAATTACGGTGCCCCTTTACATTACCATATACTCATTATCACTCATTTTTCACTACTTTCACCGTCTAGGTTGTTTCGTTCGTTAAATATCATTTTTAAGATATTTATACATCATTTAAGCTAGTAAAAAAACATTGTCAAAAATTAATTAATAGATTAGATATAACCCCTTAAGTGTTCCTTTTTCCAATTTTGGGACGCAATACTTAAAATATATTATTACTCTTTCAATACTAATTTACAACAAAACTTTGGTCGATGAAATGACTGACAGTAACCTATTTGTCATATATGAACAAGATGATTTTCTATCTAGAATTCTACATAATTGATCAATTTTTTCCTTATTTATTATAATTATGGCAAACAACACATGGTAATTGAAAGTTTCCATATTTTTAATTACCATAAATTATTGTAGTACAATAGAAATAATTAATTGTGGATAACCTATAAATATTAAAAACAATTTACATACCATTAACATAATAAGTACATAATCATTATTTTGAATTGCCTTTTATAATTATAAACGACGATAAATGACATAGAAAGGGATATTTAATAAAATATAAACTGCGTAAAATTGTCTTTGAAATAATCAATATATGTTCGTATTTATATTCAATATTCATAAAATTATCATAATTTTTATATAAACATTAATTGAATATATTTTAATAATATTTCTAATAATTCTAATGTAATATTTAATTTGTAAAATAATCATAAACACAACAAGCGTGATATTTTTACAATTATTTAATTCGTCGTACTTTATTTAAAGATCTTCATCTCTTCATTAATCTTTTATAGTTTCTAAGATTACACTTTTACATTAACATTATATATTTGGTATTAATTAACACATTTTATGTATTCAAAAACAAAACTAACTCAATAAGATATGAACTATTCTCAACCCTCCAGTGGTGGCGCGTAAAATCATATAAATTAATTATTCAATTTTAGTTCCAGACATTTTTTACAAATATTTTAGAAAAAAATCGCAAAAAAACAAATGTCACAATAAAACTAACTATAAAAATTAAAAACAACTGAGAAGAACACATATCTTGCATCATCCATAATTAAAATTTTTAAATAAAAAAATCCGTGGGGTCTGTGAGACTTGACGCCACTGCTGCAGGGTTAAAATAACAATATTAAAATATCTGCCATGGGAGCCACGGGACCATCTTATACGTAATCCTGACATTGAACTGTGTACGTGATTCTTATTTTATTAAAACATATTTCTGACAAACTAGATAGAATAAAATGAATGGGAGATAAATTATAGATAAGATTATTCTCTACATTATGTATCAAATGAATTTTTTTGAACGTTATAACTTAAACAAAAACGGATGTTTACTCTTGTCAATTTTTGAATTTTCAAATAAGAAAAAAATGTTTTGTGTAAAAAATGTTGAGTATGTTATTATCTATAATTTATTCTCTATACATTTTTTTCTAATATTTCTGATTTTTTTTTTAAATTATCATTTAGAATCACCCACACTGTTCACTCTCAGTATTACGTATAAGAAAGTCCCATGGTACCTATGGCAAACACACCACTGTTTAATCTCTGTAATACGTATAAGAAAGTCCCATGACACTCATGGTAGATATTTCTTCACTGTTATGAACCATTTGAATTATAATTTTTTTTAGTTTTTTTCTAAAAAATGAATAGAACATAAATTATAGATAATAATATTACCTACATTTTTTAACTTGGACATTTTTTTTAATTCGCACTTTTTTAAAGTAATTGGAAAAATTCAAAAATCGACATCAGTAAACATCCATATCCGGTTGAAAGATCATTTTCAAAAATAGGTTTTTTCTCAGACAAAAATTAATATTAAATATAAAATTTCACCCTTCCACGATTTTTCGTATTTGAGTTACAGTGCAGGGAAGGTCAAATAGGATAATTCCATCAAAATTCGGGTTTCGAAAAAAATCAGCTTCACTATACTTACTTATACTAGAATATGTATATTTCATATACTTACATGGGTATAAGAAAATAAAAATTAACAAATAAAATAAATATATACAAACAAACACAAAATTCATTAATCATATCCGACGACTGAAATATAGTATTGAAATTAATATTGCATTTCGTTTTATATTTCTTCTTGCAATGACTATTAAGTAACATAACAGCAAATACAACAACTAATTAAAATAAATTATTAATTAAAAATCCATATAAAAATACGTACAAATAAAACATGAAGAAAACCACCCATACAGTTTTTTAAATCCGATTACATATGCCTAAATTTTTTTATATTATTATTTGTGTTGTCCAAATCACAATTAAAATACAGAACTGAGATTGTGGGCTTGTTTTTAATAAGGTTCTTTTTTTTCGAATAATAAATTAGATTTATGGCAACCTGTGAAAGATTAATTATATAGCTCATATCTCAATTCTTTGAATTTAACAAAAGTATTTTAATGTATGGGTTTAGACGTTTCATGAAAGTTTAGACGTCGTAGAATTTAACATCGAATTAAATTATTATAATCAGTGGCGTAGATACCTTGGCTCCGATGGTGCAAGAAAAGAGGAAACTAAACATGTTACCATTTTTATTAATTTACATTATTTTATTTATTTATTTTAATTTGACAATTTTATTTTTAAATCAACATCATTTTTTATTTAAATGTATATTTACTGGCAATGTATGTAATTCAGGCATTCTATATAATTCCTAGAAATTCTATACAATGCCTAACGATTTCAGGTAAAGTATGAAATATTTGAATCAGAATTTTTAAAGAATAATGAAAGTTTAGGTGGAAAAATATAATTTTTATTTATTATAAATATTATATCGTAGGTATCCCAAAAAAGTGTTTAGTACTTGTGATAGAATATTATTTATATTAATTTTAAAAGGTAAACCTCCACTGGCATATTAGAGAAGAAAATCTATATTTAATCTACAGAATGACTGACGCATCAACGCCCAGATCAAATCCCTAGACTTAGAAACGTGAAATTTCAGGGATGGCTTCCTTTTATGACGTAAATACCGTCTAACAAAAGATATCCCGAAATTCAACTCTTTAGGGTCATTGTTCATAAAACGAATACAAACCAAGCTTCTGTCCACCGTTACCATGTTACGCTACTGCTATGAATTAAATTAATATTATTTATTTTTTATTGAAGAACGTTATTTCATATAGTTTATAATTAAATTCACAGAAGAAGTCGGTGTTGTTCTGACAGTAATTTTGTGGTAGCGTGAATTATATTACGAAATTATGATAATAAATTTAGCGATATGTATAATCTATTTTATATTTTTGTTTTATGTATCATACAGGAAATTATTTTTATTGAGGTAAACATTTTTTAATAATGATTTACAAGAAACATCGCCCAATGATATATTTCAAAAATATTTTAAATTTTTTTACAAATACTAATTTTGGATGTGTATGGATGAAACTTTAAGGGTCAATCCAGACTATCGAGTCGGTCTCGTTCCAGTCAAATATTCAGTATAATAATACTATATCGACGCGTGATTGAACTGAGACCTGAGAGATACCTATAGTGTGATGATTGGAGCGAGACCGGACTGAGATCGGCTCGATAATCTAGATCGACCTTAATAAAACAATAAGGTATTGACACCAGTCTTGGCTACTTTAAGAGCAAGGTATATTGCTTTTTGGGATTAATGAGCTTCGTTTTTGTAATTTTCTTGAACTCATGTTACAAATAAAAAAGTACATCTTTATTAATAGCTAGTTGATTATACCACGATTCAATAATGATAGCTATTATTACCGAGGAATCATTTTCGAACCGAGCCGCGTAGCGGCGAGGGAGAAAAAATTCCGAGGTAATAATAGCCATTATTGCGAGTAGTATACTCTACTTTATCTACGACTTATTTAATTACTTACATTATAAAACACAATTGAATATAAGGAATGCAAGTTTCAATACAAGTAGTATAGGAGCCAGCTGCAAAATCGGTGTAGGTTTAACAACCGTCTGCCGTTGTGGTTACTTTGAAGTACTCACTCAGACAAAGCTCGGACGATGAGTCCGGTCCACCAGCTTGTAGGGATTTAATAAATAGGACCCACGAAAAATACGCAAAAAAACGCGTAACAACCGTTTGGATGTGACGGTTACTTAAAGTAGACCCCAATTAAAGATGTTTTGGATATACGGCAGACATTTTTGCTTAGGGGTTTAATTACAGGGGGTCCTTAAAATCTCGACCCAAAAATATCAGATAGTAACCGAACCAGACCTGGTGCAAAAAGTTTATTTGGACGTAGACTTACATAAAAACATAATGGCAGAATTTCTTATGGGACTTTTTCTTAGGGACTTCAGTGGTTTATGGCCTACGAATGGCCAGAATTGGGTCCAAATCTTGAAAATGCTGTAAAATCTAAAATACCAAATGAAAATTTCTGCCGCGCGGTGTATACCTTTGTTATGGACTATAAAATAGATATATATGCATGGCAGAAGTTTTTATTCATGCAGTTCCCCTCCCAGCTCCCTCAAAAGAAAAGTTTTGGTTAGTATGCACTAAAAAATCATAACAAATAGGCCTATAGAGGTTTATAAACTTATAAAATGATAATATATTATTGTATGTAATGTTAGACACGCACCTCCCTCCCCCCACCCCCAAGGGAAAGTTTGGGTTAGTAATAAAATGCGCTAAAAAAATCATTACAATTAGGTCTATGATGGCTTATGAACTTATAAAATGATAATATATTATATTGTATGTAATGTTAGGCACTCCCCCCCCCCACACCAAGAGAAAGTTTGGGTTAGTAATAAAATGCGCTAAAAAATCATTACATTGAAGTCTAATATTACATACAATAATATATTATCATTTTTCAAGTTCACGTCCATCATTATGGCTCCGATTGGCCGATTGTCATCAAATTAAGCAATTTTACAGTTTAGTGTATAGATTAAAATTCAGTAATGGCAGTAATTAAATATTAATATTTAATTAAACAAGAATTGAACACTGCAGTATGATTTAAGATTGGTGCCAGTACTTCATTTGCAATTTAAAAAAATGTTATTATCTCTTATAAGATGCTATTACCATTAATACTGTAATGATAACTAAAAAACTGAGTAACACAAATGTAATAAATATTTCTTGTTTTTTTTTATGAATTTCTAATGTGAGTATTGAAAATCTAAATTTTGTAAACATTCATCTTTTGTTTATAACCAGAAATAAAGTTTTTTAATTAAAAATATTACAATTAAAAAAAAGTAGATCATTTTGAAATAAAAGAACTTTTCTGGCATTTACTTTAAGTTAAAATTCAGGAATATATAATAATTAATTAAAAGTATTTATATATATGGAAACAAAAAAATATTTTTACATGATATCGAGAATATTTAGAAAAAAAATTCGCGAAATGGAGAAACATATGTATGTCAAATATGTACGTATGCTTATAAATAAATATTAGAAGTAATTTACAGGTATTTTATATTTTTAGATCCACAAAAACAAGATATTTAACCAACTGAAAGATTTTAATTTGCAATTTTAAATTAACCATATTCAATTAGATATTTATATTTTGAATAATTTAGTATACATCGTGACAATTATATTCTAATTCAAATGAAAACGCTTAAATATTAAATTTATAAGTTAAGTTTTTATTCAATTCAATCAAACTTTGATAACTTCTAGCTTCAATCTTCTTTCAAAGTTATTGCAAGCGGCACGCACTGTTTCCATTGACATTTTGTCCCAAATTTTGTATTAACATTCTTAAATTGCTGCAAATTTGAGAATTTGTAATCTGGGAGCTTAGACAACATATATGACCATATAAAATAATTGGAAGATTGCAATCGGGAGAGCTTGGCGGCCATTCATTATTCAACAAAAAATCAACCAAATTATCCTTACACCATGCTTGAATTTGCTGTGTGGGAGGAGGCTCCCTCTTGTTGAAATCAATAATAATCATCTCCAAATAAATTTTTGGTATTAAGCTTGACATTTTTCTTCAATACTTTCCCCTAAATAGTATTTTGTATTGATTTTTACGCCTTTTCCAATAAAAATGAAGTGTTATTTAATGTTTGGGTTCTGTTTACGTGAACTTATGACCTGCAAAACATTAATCCTTATCGAAATAAATGATTTCATCGTCATAAGTAATTTACAGCATCCAATTTGATCTTTAAGTTTAGGAAATAACTTGAAATAAATAATATGTTACTACAATATGATATTATTGAAGAGCCGCGTCGGGGCGCGGGATAAGAGGGAACGATTCGTATGCGCTCGGCCGGCATGCGGACTTTTTTAATCATCATTTGTTTATTTTGTTTCAATAATTAGCTTTTAAAAAAAATTAAACTGAACACAAATTATTTGTACTTGTGTTGATTCGTTTTTGTTAGGCAATTTAGGTGTTGATTAGTTTATTACAATAATAAGTAATCGTGTTTGTACTTAATTCAAATATATTTTTCAAAAATCTTAAACAATAATTCCGAAGTCCACGCGACCGAAGCCGTGGGCACAGCTAGTCAAGTATATAACACATTGCTGCATGAAATTCCTTATGGGATACTTAACCCTAATAAAAATAAAATAAGCATATAATTTATGTTAATTATAAATTTCAAAGTTCATTTAAACCTAACTAAAAGTATTGTAAACATGTACATATTAAACAAATCATTAAAATATTAATTGTGAATGCATTCTGTGTATAATATACCCTTGAAGAAAATATCAAAAATGCTTCGTGCTTGAATTACTTTAAATAATAAGTAATGACAAATGCATGAAACAAAACCACCCAACAAAGAGGTCTTGAAGTGACACGAGTTAATACAAGAATAAAAACTGTAAAAGAGCAAGCTAAATATAATTAAAGCAAATACAATACATGTTTAAACGACAAAAGTTGGATTTGCTATTTGACTACAAAAAAACGCGGAAACACACCAGAGTGTTTAAGACTAATTAGTAACTTTGCACTTGTACGAATAACCAGCTATGAACACGCACATAAAATTATAATTAAACCACGGTATACGTGTTGCAGGTAATTGCAATGTGCGCTAGGTAATCTACAGTGTGTGGAATATGTGCAGTGGCGCACAGACTATAATATATGTATTACAATTCTTTTAAAATTGAACATATATCGTTACCCACAAGGCAAAGTATCGTAAGCGACATTTTTTGCGAAATTGAGTTATGTCGGTTACGATAATCTGCTTGATACTACCCATTGATTCTGAAAGTCTCGTAAGCAATAAAAAATAAAATAAAAAAATAAATATGGCAATACGATACTACAAATTTTGCATACCTTAAGAAACTATCGCCAGCTCCTAGCGAGTCCTTGTCTATTCATAATATGTAACAGACCAGTGGTCTTAAACTGTATTCTATGGAATCTCGGGCTTCCGCGAGTCAAAAAAAATAAAAATAAATAAAAACTAATCTTAATAGCATAAATACTTGTGTAGTAACCAATTCCTGTCGGGCCACCATTATTTAAAAAAGTGAAGAGTTAGGTATATAAGATATATTTTCCAAGGGTGGAAAGGGGTTCGGTGAAAACATCTTATACTTCTAAGGATTCCGTGAATTGACAAAGTTTGAATATCACTGTAATAGACTAACCTAATATAAATAAAATTATCCTTCGATGGTAAACATTTTTGACGTTGGATATACTTACCCTGCACACTATATAAGTTAAAAAAAAATTACAATTGAAGAAGAATTTTAATTTTTTGTTCGGTAGAGGTGGATTTACACCGGTACACACAGGCAAAACCTATGACGTACAAACATGTATTTTGAATGTTAAAACTGTACAAGGAAAAAAATAATTTGTAAAAAATAACGCGTGATTTTTAAAATAAACAAAATAATCAAGGAAAATTGTCGTTATACCCTTGTAATTTAGAAATTTCATGAGAAATTCAATATAAATAATAAGAAAACAAAACAACAACATGGTGTTTGAAAACACATCGTATTTAAAAATGCATAGGGTTTATTACACTTTTGTCAAAAAGACACGATGTTGCTGTTTTATTTTTTCGGTCTAAACACGGCATTACAGTATATTTTTTTTCCGTGTAGCAATTATTAGCAGATAAAACTTATCAAATCCGCTAACTTACATTTATATCTTCCTTAAAATGAGCATATTCTAGCTTGATTCCACCTGATCTGATTAACATAGAATAGGCATGATGCCTAATTTTTAAAAACTATTTTATGATGATCTTACGTGTCTCTTATTTTCAAAAAAATGCTTATTTCTGCAGAAAATAAAGGTTTGTCACAAAAATTGATCCTTTTAAAACTAATTCTGAATTTGACGCCAAAAACACTCGCAGGTGTCAACTATAATAAATCCTTGTTCCATCGCTAATGTTTCTCGGTTTTACTTTTGGTAATACAAAACTGAGCAAAATGATAATTTAAAACCACAAAATAATTTATAAACAGTGCAGATATTAATGAAACAAAAATTACGTTTACGTAGCCGTGACGTCATCCACTCTGACTGGTGTCTTATCAAACATGGCGGATTGCTATATTTTGCGTTTTTATTTGAAGAAAAATCATATTAATCTCGCTTTTAATATAAAAATAAATACATTTTTTAGAATCTTTTTAACTTATTTCATTATTTAAAATCATAATTTCAGTGATACTTTGTTACTGGCATCATGCCTATTATTTCCTAGTTTAACACTACCTTTAACGACACTGAAAAAGATAAAATATTTCTTTTTTTTGCTGTTATTCTTACTAAAAAACTATTTTTCATACATACATACCTATGTATTTGGTATATAGGCATCTACAAATACATATAGATATTTCATTTAGTAAAACTTTTCTAAAACGAATCTTGCAACCCTGTTCTGTCTTTCTTCACCTCACCTCTGGTATTTGCACTTGAGTGTTAAGTATTTAATAACATGTATCTCTAATCGCTACTCCTTTCTTAATATCCTACACCGTGAAATAAACATATGAAGAACGCGAGCGAGTAAGTGAAACTACGGTCCCAACTGATACTGCGCTATATGCATCTCTTTCCCACAAGTGCGCAACCACAAATTCGCACGTGTTTTACAAACAACATGAATATTATAATTGCTACATTTAAACAACTCGAAACTTTTTGTGTCTCGTTAGGCGGAGACGAGATCCACCATTTACTCGGTTTAAGTGTTTTATGTTTAATTTATATTATTATGAAAGCAATTTAAAGACCTTACACCGCTCGGATTTGTAATCTTTTTCAAATCAGACATCTTGCAACGAATAAACAAGTAAATCAGAGCCGGAATAAGATATTTTTAATTTAAATTTTATTTCTATAACGTACAGTTTACCAAAGTGTTGTACACGTACCCATAGGGGTACGCGATAAGGTTTAAAGGGGTATACTTAATGTTTCTTTATTAAATAATTTTGAGTTTCGAATTTATTAAACTCTAATTTTATTTCGTTATACATATTTGTTTTCTTACATGAAAAATAACTTTAAAATTGCAATATGTAATGCATTTGTTCAAAAATCCCCTCCCCCCTCCTCCGAACGCGCCCCTAAGGGTACGCTGGTAACACTTTACTATCAAAAAGGGTACAGAGTGATTCTAACTTTGGAAGTATTTATAAAATTGGGTACTTGTGGTACTTAAAATCAATTTTTTTTTATAATTGCAGAAAAGTTTTGAAATATTTTCTTAGAAAATATTATTATATAATATTATATATAATATATAATAATTATATAATATATATATAATTATATAATTTTTTATTCATATCGCTCGTCAGCTACAATAACGTCACAACTGAAAAAGAGGCATTTTTGAGTTAATACCAGCTTAGGATTAGCGAGGTTCGACTACATAGCCGTGAATAATCTCTATTCTGCCAGAAAGCAGTTGTCGCGTTATTGTTATTAGAGAATTTTGAACTGAATCGGTCAGGAATATTAATAGTGTCACTATACCTATATAGAGTTCGGGTAGCATTATTCATATCAGTACATAAACGACAAATCTAAAAATTAAATAGACATAAATAAAAATTTCTAAAATATTTGGGCGATAAGATCGATACAAGAACAAAAAAATGACAGCATTCAAAAAATTAAATTAATCAACAAGAGTGACATAATTCAAATGAAATTCTTCCCTCTAACCACTAGGGGTTCCCTATAGAAAAGCAAAAGGGATTCGAATCTAGGTAATATATGTATATACTAGTAAAGGCCTATTTTATGTTATGACGTTATTGTAGCGATATGTAATAATTATTAAATAATAATATTTATAAAACAATACTGGTATAACATTTTTGTTAAAAAAGGAATAAATGTGTATATTCAATAAAAGATAAAACGTATCGTAACCCAATTAATATCAATATAATAAAGCTTAATAAAAAATAACCCTTTAAGAAATTTCTTAACAAAACCAGCAATCAGTTTTAATAAGACAAATTTAAAAATAAAATCACTTCGCGTCTAAAAAATGATTTTATAAATTTAAATTCGAGAACGAGTTCAGAATAATTAAATTAATTATTAAACAAATTAAAATTTGACAAAACTTTAATACGAAAGACATCACAAAGTGCAAGAACTCAATTTCATATCCGTTTAAATTGCAAATTATTATAATTACTCCATCCCAATCGCCATGAGCGATAAACCCTTTGAAAAGTACCTTGCTTTCATTTAAAATGAGTATTAACGAATACAGAATTAAAGAGAATCTATTCCACGGCACAAAGAGAAAATCATCGCGAATAAGTAATTTACAACTCGCCACGTTATTAATATACTTGATTACATCGTAAAAATATTTTTAAGTTCAACCAAAGACTATATTGTTTTAAAAGGCGTGTGCCTTTATTCAAATCTAATTATCATGTTATTTATTCAAAATCTTTATTTTATTGAAAATTGTGGAATAATTTTAATTTAAATGATAAAAACATTTTATAACTGAGATGATAAAATATATATCATGATTAAGAAAGGGTTAAATATGTTGTTTCATTTATAACAAAATAATCTCATACTTATCTAAATAAATATACACGTCGTAAAATACAAAAGTTAAATTAACAAAATTTATATAAATGAAGATAGCTATTCTAGTACAATATTATTTAATAACCAATTATAGTACCTATGAAATTTAAATGAGATATTCATATAATTACATCCACGCACGTATTAAAAACCAATATACGAGTAGTAGTAGAGCTGGGCGTGAGTAATTTTTGCTTACGATCACGCACGCTCACGAGAAATTTTTTTTAATCATGCCCGCTCACTCACGGTTACAAAAAAAGTATCCACGATCACGCACGCACGACGGGTCACGCTCGTGACCCGATTTAATCTAATTGTTGTAAATTAAATTTTGAAATGATGAAAATTAATGTTTTTACGTGCAATATATTGTGTAGTATTTTATATTCATATATGTAATTTTCTTCCAAATTACATTCTAGTACAGTAATAGCAAACAAAACAATAAGAAAATAAAGCTGCAATGCATTTTTAAATCTTTTTTTGTTGATATAATTGGCAATACTGACCATGTGAAAGTGCTTCTAAAAATAACATTTATTTTTTATATATATTTTTTAATGTCAAAATTCGTTTTAAAACATTATTATATTTATGCATTATTAGTTCAGATATTAAAAAAAGATCAAATAAGTTTATAACAAAAATTATCTTCAAAATATACTCACGCACGGTCACGCATGGTTGTTTTAATTTGACTCACGATTCAAGATTTGAAAATCGCTCACACTCACGCGGGTCACGTCCGTGACCCGACGTGACCCGAAAAATTCACGACCCGCACCCAGCTCTATCTTATAGTATCTAACTTATTTATTTTATATTATAGATTAAAGTTAGCAGGGTTTTTGTTTCTCGAAAATGGCTCAAGGTACAAAATTAATTCTGGCGGTACAAAAAAGCGACAAAAAAGTGACAAAATGACAAACACTTTTTTTGATCCTGCTAAAAGTACCCTGCTAACTTTATATACATTCCAACAAGTGTACTCCGTTTGAATGCTAGCAGATTTGAGCCCTTACTACGGCATGCTCATAACTTTACCATCAACTTTTTGTTAAGATGCGTATCCACCAAAAAATAAATTTCACCACACATTTGCAAATGTTAGCAATTGCTTGGTAAATAATTTTTCTTCACTAAACAAAAGTAGATAGGTATATGGACATTTATGATCAATAGAACGTACACCGTGCATCAATTGCTCCGAGAAGAAAACTTACTGTTAGTGCTGCATTTTTTTTATTAATGCTTTAATAGATTTGTACTTTTATTATAGGCGCCATTATTGCTTGAATATTTTACTTACTATCCGTATTTTATTCAATAAAAAAAAGATTTGATCTCGAAAAATTTAGTTTTTAATTTACCTATATTATTATGCAGAACAGATTTACATTAAATGGAATTTTTTACTTGGTTAATAATTAAAAGTAAAAAATTAAATATATTTTGGCGATGACAGTATATAATAAATACTATGGCGTCGCCGAATTTAGTTGTTGCACACGCACACGTTATTTGGTGAATGTATGTGTTTTATAATTTTTATAGTATTTATAAGGGTTGAAGTTTCGAATAATCAATGTTTAAAACGTCTCTGTATACAATTTTTGTGTAGAATTTCAATAAATACAGCACTTCCGACGACTTCTCTCATTTATCATGTATTAAAAACTCTATTTTTAATATCAAATTACTCAAAAATCATACGTCCAATATTATTTTTAAAAATTAGTAAAATATATGAGCTATTCCTAAATAACATATTGAAATTTTAGACTTTTACGTAGAATCATATCCTTAATATAAATGAGGTGATACATAGACATAGAGCATGGACTGCGCATTCTGTATTAACATAATGATTTAGCATTTCTTTAAAACAGTGAGAGAGATGCGGTGGCGTTTGGGATATATCTATCTCTTTTTCGAATAAGAAATAAATAGACACTCTTGTTTAAAAAAGAACAAGTATATCCCAAATCATTGTGTTTTCGAGCCAGAAATGTTCTGTGTCTATGAGGTAATAGTTTTTAGGAAATTCTGAATGACTAATATCTTATTAACGCCCTTTTTCGATATATAGTAACCAATAAATTAATAAAAATATTTACAAACTAAATCATACCGTCACAAACGACAAAGCAATATAAATTCGAACATAATTTTGCAGACTGAAATTCCAATACCTATATACCTACATCAGAACATCTTTTTTAATATTATTTACGATTGCATCAATTTATTAGTACTGTATTCAACATCATCCATAAATTTGTAAACTTTTTCAACAGACACAAATAGGGTAGTACAGTCTAATAGGAATATTGTGCTGGGTTGAATTAACGAATCTCCATTATACGGGAGCTGTATATGTAGGTATTGGTAAAGCGGAGGTAGCTCATTAAAATATGTAAATAGCATTATCACAGCGAGAGCACAGCAAAATGTTTGCAAATTTAAAACAATCTGATGATTTCCAAGAAAACAAATAATTACGTTTATTCGGTATGTTTTTTTATGTGAACGGATACATTATACTTTTAATATGTGTTTTCATGTATTCATATTACTGGTCATGATTTATGTGAAAGTAGATGTTTACTAATGTGTAATATATTATCTATATGAGATGATTGTTAATTTAAATTATATTTATCTACTGTTTTAAACTATATACTATATTTGTAATAATACTTTAAACTAGTGACGTAGTACTATGTGTTCGCATTTATTATAATTTTAGTTCGTAGATTGGGTTCCTAAAATATTGGATCAACAAATAATAGAAAAAATTCTATACTTTTTTACCAAATGAAAATCAAATATTATTTGGAATTGATTTTTTTAACCTTTTGGTTTTAATATTAATTTGGAATGGATTTATACAATTTAAACAATTAGAAATTATATATACATGAATGAAAAGAAGCAATTTTTTCGTGGTGGAGGCGGAATATCATATATGCCGAGATGTGAATCTGTTAATAAAATTTTAGCAACACATCATAGATAAAAACAATATTGATAATCATAATAATATAATTTAATATAATAAACTTCGAAATTTCGAATTTTCTAAATAGGTGCCTATACAACAGGGAGATATAAGTAAAAATTACCAGAAAAAACAGTTGGCTTCATTAAAATTAAATAATGATAGAGAGTAGGGCTGTACAAGAGACGAGACAAAATTATGTAACTGATGTCTCTTTCATATTTTAATTTAATTATTAATGATACAATTATTATTTTTAAGTCAAGACTCTCGACTTGTCTGAATTTAAACCAATCTTTTATTGATCTCGAGACGAAGCTGAGAAAATTCTCATCCCGGCGTGTAGCAAGGGTTATTTTAAGAAAATTTTTCAACTACACATATCTTTTTTTTGTTTTTTTTTGCTCTATACTTATGACCAGTATTATAAAGAAGCTAGCAAATTTGCTAGCTTCTTTATAATAGCACTTTCAAATGGGGTATTCATTCTGTGATAGTATCTATGTATATATGGATTAGCTATGAAATTTAGAACATTGATACTTTAACTTATTGTAACACAGTTGGCGAATCTGACCGTACAAATAATTTTCATAATATCGTCACTGTTTTTAACACCGTTGGTGCGCGAAAATTTTATGAATCTTAAGGAGAATTGTCAGATAGGTTAGAAAAACCTCTTTTGAAAGTGTTTGCTGGTTAGCAAATTTTGCTAGTTCGTTTATAATACCGCATATTACACTGTTTTATATTTTTCTTTCTAATTGCAGTTTTTCAACTACACAAATTAGCTTTTACAACTGCAGTTTTCATTTTTGGAACTGCAGAAACAAGTTACAAATACACACTAAAATAACCCCTGGTGTGCAGTCCAACAGAAAATCATCTATACCAAATTCTATGCTATTTCTTTATTGAAACTGAACATTAATCTTTATATAAATTGTTATAGAACAAATTATTTATCTTTTCTTTTACTGTTTATGCAGTAATGCTTTAACTTTAATATTATATATCTACATAATATATGTATGTTTTGCGGTTTTTCGATTGGTGTTTATTCAATAATTACTTTGAAATAAATGATATTTTAATTACATTTGAACAAAACAGATATCTACATTTCTACATAGATATCTAAATATAACATTATATTTATAAATTGCTCTCTTGAGAAATTACATTTTTGCAGTTATCATTTTAAGACTTACCTTGCGTTGTATAAAGCAAAATTATTTGTTTTAAAACCATTATTACATCAATTCTAAAAACAATCACGGTTATGATAAACTTTAAAAGGTAAAAAATTATCATATTTAGTGAATTGTTCATTTGTAAATTAAGATTAAGTTTAGAATTAACAATAATCATGGGTTGAAAACAACTGATTAACTAATCGTGGTTAATTTTGCTTTATGTAACCTAAGATAAGACTTATGATTTAAAATATATCTCTATAACATATATAAAAATGAATGTTCATTTGTATGAGGCTTATAGACTCGGTAATTACTGAACCGATTTTAATGTGGTTTTTTATATTGTGGGCATGATTACTTTATATTTAACTGAATTAATATCCCCAAGTAACACCGGATACAATGCGCTAGTTTATTATATGTATATGAAACTATGTATGTTGCTTCCCATATTAGAAAAGTTAAATAAATCAAGCTTATATTGGAGTTTATTGTGGAGTGTTTTATTTAATTTAAAATACAAAATAAATAACACCACAAAAGCACAAAGTTAAATCATGATGAGGTTGACAAATAAACAAATAACTCTTAAAACAACATTTCCAATACTTTAAAAGAACGAAACACGTAACAGTTTCGCGAAATAAAAACGTTGTTCAAAAATTAAATACGATGATTAAATTCGTCATGAGTTACGGGGAGAATCGAATCCAAACGCGTATATTCTGATTAACTTTGTATGACTTCGCCCACAAAAACGCATTAAAACATGAACCAATGAAAATTTGGTCAAAATCAAGAGACCGCAAAACCAAACAGCGGACAGTTGACCTCCCCTTCACCCCTTTCACGTCCACCGTTCGCGTATCGTAACTTCCTCCTCCCCCACCCATGCGCCACCCACCACCCTCGCTAACACATTGTCCAATTCGGGGGAGCGTTGTTACATAACCTTAGAGTCGAATAAAAATATAAAACACGATATGCGAAAACATAACTCTGGAAATTGTAGATGAAAAAAAAATAATTAAAACCCGGCCGCTCGTATACGCACCAATACATATATACAGATCTCCGATACCAGTGGCTGCAAATAAATGTGTCTTGAGAATGTGTTGATAATCCCATTTAATATTTACAGGGTTCTTAATTATTTACACCATTCATTCAAAAAATAAAATTATATAAATTTTTCATACAAATAAATAAAGTGCGAGTATTTTGAACTCGTTTTGGACAATTTAGTTATATGATTGCACTCTTAAATTTTAACTGATCTACTATGTTCAAAACTGGAAAAATAATAATTAATTAAATAAAGTTATAATTTATTTATAATAACAAAAAATAAACTACTATAGTTGATGTACTTCCTAAAATTGAATTATGATAGTTAAAAATCACTAATTCATAGTGAATATTCACAACTTGAATTAGTGTAGGTACAGTCATTTCTTATTTTATTTATTTTTGATGTCAAAAACTGGAACAATATAAAAAAAGTCTACGTTCAAAAATAATATGAAAAAACTTGTTCATTATGTAATAACTATAGATAAATAGAAAATCCTTACGCATGACAATAATTTTTTAATCATTCATAACCTATCTTTAATGTCAGTGAATAGGTATGTCAATTATCATAGGCTAATTTATTAAAGAATCAAAATTAATGAAAAACGTTTACTGTAAAGACACTAAAATTATTTTTGGATAGATTTTTCAAGTTTTGTGTAAATAAACTTACCTGATTTATTGTTAACTAGTGAACCTACCCGTGGCTTCGCCCGCGTTGTATAATTTTTTATATTGGCAGCACAAATAATATTTTAAAATAGGGGATTTTATTCATACAAAATCGTAAATATCTCGGCTCCTATTCGATATAGGGGATTATTTTTCCCTCTAACACTTCCTCTTCCCGAAGTATTTTTCCCGCCAGATTGAATAAAAAAAATTGCAACTCTCTATACGTGACAGGGGATGAAATAGTTAATTAATCTTTTTTTTTATTTATTACCTATACAAAATCATAAATATCTCGGATCTTAGTTAAAAATTGCAAAAACCCACCTCCTGTCTATCCCCGCCATTAGGGGTTGAGTGTCGAAATTTTTATTTTAATAGAAGATTACTTTGCACGAATTTACCAATGTAACTAAAGCAGCTATATAAACATATCAAAAATTCACCCTCGCCCCCCTCTTATACTATTAGGGATTGAATAGCAAAATTTGTATTTTAATTGAATATTATTCTGTCCGAATTTACCTTAAAATCATAAACAGTAATGTAGATAAATATATCAAAATTTTACAAATTTAACACCAATACTCCCCCCCTCCTACATCCATCTCTTAGAGGTTAAATTTTCGAAAATGTTATTTGTCTTGTAGAATATTTGTACCATGTTTCATTCGAATGTATACAAACAAACAAAATTTATCATACAAACTTTTACACCCCCTTTTACCACCCGTAGGGGTTGAATTTCGAAAAATCATTTCTTAGTGGGTGCTTACATCATAAAAGGAAGAGACGATGAGAGAGGTGTTTCGGCTCGGCGATGATGAATTAGTCAGGACATGTTATTATATGTATACGTATACAGATAACTCACATACGTTGATAAATCAAAGTAAGAATAAATGCCGTAATGGCATCACTTTCGATTCGAAATTAGGATTCTTTTAGTGAAAATTAAAGTGACTAATTTAATTGTTGAAATAATTACTAATACAGTTTTAGAGAGTATAAATATTTATAATGTGAATAAAATTGTGTCGTAAAATCTATAATAATTACATATTGTTCAATATTTTATATACGCAATTAATAAGCATGTGGAGGCTTTGATTATAAACATACTTAATCACGTTTTTATTTCACATATAATTAATGTAATTGTGTTCTTTATAATTGTTTAATTCGACAATCTTATTATTATTACAATACTTTCATGAATCATTTGAAATAGGATGTGGGTCGAATTTTAGGCGGTTCTTATTAAATTAATTAAAATAAACAAAAGTTAGTATTTACATATTGTATATAATTGATTGGATAATTTTTAATTGATAATTCTTTTATTGCAGTCTACAATTGATTTAGAAAGTAAATTGTGTATTCAACGTACAGCAAAATTAATTCAGGGAATTTTTCTAAAATTAAAAAAAAAATTATAACTTGGTAGTTCTATAGGTACTGAATGTAGTTATCTGAACATGGAACGTATAAATATATTATTTTTTAGTTCTTATTTGATATATAAACACAAATTACACGTTTATTTTGTAAAATAAGTACTTATACTTATAATCTTGGGAGTTTACATTAACATTCAAAATTAACAACGTCAAGTACAAATAAATAATTTTCTGCCTTAACAAAATTACATTTTATACAATGGTATATTATACAATTTTTAAATTAAACCAATTACTAAGAAAACTATAAAATTAATTATAGTAATTTATTATTAGGAAAAACATGTCTTTTGATTATTGTTCGATTACAATAGTCATTATTATATTTTGCTATTTAATTATATCAAACACATAGTTCTTAAATGCATTTGATTTATTGTCATACGTTATTTTATACAATGATTAAACAATATATTATTCAGTGGCGTCATTAAAATATTTTAATAGGAAGTTTTAAATTAAAAATAATGTCACGATAAATAATATATGTCTTACATGTTTCTTTGTAAAATACCGATTAAATTACAAAAACAAACTAACATTGTACTTTTCTTAAATAATAATAATGTGGGAATACATACCACAGTTTTCAAAAAATTAATACTTTTCAATATACAGGATAAGTACCTACCTTTTGTAGTAATATATGTACTTAAGGTGTATATGATAATAGACGTGAGCTTCAGTAAGCATAAATGTTTCATTCTACATAATTAAAAGAAATGGATATTGTGTATAATTAAGGTACTGGCACCAGTCTTGAACAAGAGCTTAGTATATTGTTTTGTTGTTTTTTTTGGGGGGGGGGGGGATCTATGGGCTACTTTTTGTAATTCTCAAGAACTCATATTACTAATAAAACAACTAACTCTTTATAAAATCAATTTAATTTCCAAAATCCGTAAATATAGCTAGTTTTTTATTCTGTATATGTTTTTTCTCCAGTAATAAACAACGTAAATCCCGTGATGAACACTTACTTATGATAACAAAATGATAAGTACTACTACACAAAAAAATTAAAAAAATAAATTGTATTATTGAATTAACTTTAATTTTTTGGGGGGTGGACATTACCCCCCTCCCCCAAATATAGTAACGTAAACCTGAAGAATATTCCGTTACCGACGTCACAACTATCAAATATCACGTATTGATGTGTTAGAATATACCAAATCTAACCTATCCTAACCTAACCTAACGACAACTAACCAACCCAAAACTAATCAACTTGTATTTTATTAGAACATCAATTCTGTACGATTTATAAAATATATTATAAATACATGATATTGCTCATTTAGTACAAATCTCACCAACCTAATACTCATTTAGACATTTTAAGGAGCATTTTAATGATAGTTTATATTAACTATTACTAAAACACAAAAAATATTATTCAATATTGCTAAAATAGTTTATTTAATGCTCTTCAATATTTCTAATTTCATTTAAAATAGTGCGCTTTTAATTTGTTCCCAATGTAAAGCATTTAGTTAAGAAAATACACCTTCCTTGATAGTGTGCCGAAACGCAAAATTATTTGTCTACTGTTTTGATCAATTATCATCAAATCATACTGTGAGATAGTTAAATGTATAGATTTACATCCAGTAATGGCAGTAATCAAATATCGACAAATATTTATAATTCAGTACATTTAATTTAAAAATTTTCAACACTGGGGGTATTGTTATTTATAATAAAGTGAATAATTATATGACATATTAAACACAGTCTATTCGAAGACCACCGTTGCAGTGTCTTTGAGCATACATTATTTCAGCTGCAATATAGATGAGTTGTCGATCAGTTTTATTATTTTCGAACAACGAAAAAATAAATGAACAGGAACGGAGACTATATAGGTCCGTCGGTACAAATACAATTTCATTTTATAAATAATTAAGTTGACCAATTTCAATCATTCTCATATGCAAGCCACAAAAATATTTTAACCAGAATTCTGTTATTGAGAGAATATTGATAGCGTTTGAAAAGTTTTTTTTTGTGAAGCTTTTGTTTGCTCTGGCAATGCAAATGTGGTGAACGCGATTCCATATCTAATTGCTCCGATCGGTCACTTATTTATTCAGAATATCAATATCCGGGAACAATAGATGTTTTTCAATCATTTACATATTTTCAAACGTAATTTCATATATGTGTATATATAAAATTTATACATATATAGAAGTACGTATTCGTATATATATATACACATATAAGTAAATTGATGTTTTATGAATGTGTGTGCGTATTCCATATTTTGCTTATATCGTCTGGATGAAATCATTATTTGAAAAAAAAAACACTTGGTATTTGTAATTTTGATTTTATATTTTGTTTGAGTAAATGCTAATGTCAAAATGAAAACTGTAAATGAAAATTATACGAATTTTAAAATCAATAGATACCATTTGATTCGTTATTAGTAATTAATTGTAATTTTAACATACGCAAATTTTAATATTGTTAATACATAAAACAAAATCAGATTAGGTAAGTCTTACTTGTCTAGAATTTTAAACTAAATGTCTTGTATGAATTCTAACATAAAAAAGACGGACAAGTGCGAGTAGGCCTCGCGCCCTGAGGGTTCCGTACCGTTATATATATAAAACTTAATTATTGACAATAGTAAAGTAGACAAAATTAAGTTTGTCATGTACCTAATAATTCCACATAGAATTAGAAATTTATGATTTTCTGATTTTTTCCTTTACTTGTGCTACGAGACCTTCCTTTTTGCCAAATTTCAAGATTTTAGATCAATGGGGAGTCAGTGAGTCAATCTGTCAGTATCAAAATACGCTTTGAAAGGCCATATTTGATTGCATTGAGTTAAAAACTTGAATTTTTTACAGGACTTTGAGGCTGTGGATCTTAGTATTTGATATTAATTTCAACTTGATAGGTACCTTTAGCCGTTCCTGAAAAAAGGGTCTTAATAGACAGACAGAAGAAGAACACAGTGACCCTATAAGGGTTTCGTTTTTTGACATGATATTATCTAGTGTTTCACGCCAGTTAGATACTGGGGAGGTATTTCATAAACTTGATGTAACGTTTTCAGAGTGATTTAAGACCATTGAATAACTCAGAAACTAAAATTCCGACTGAGATGATTTTGGTATCATTCTAACCGGCGTATTGGTCTGTACCCATTAAACACTCAGCCTCCCCCGCGGAAATGTAGAACGAGCGAAGGGGGGCTAAACTCGCAACGGTCATTTTGCGCGCTAGTGTAAATTTACAATCAGTATAGCTCGATACTTAGAGCATCTATCACGCTGATTTATATAGATTTCGATTAAATATACAAGGTACAAGTACAAATCAAAACATTTAACCAGTTTTAGTGAGTGGAATTTTTCATATAATAATAAAAAATAAATCATTATTTCGGCTAAAACACGCACAAAAGCCAGTATGAAATTTAAAAGACGCACAGCATTATCAACTGCTATCGGAAAATAGACCATTACCAGTAGCCGAGAGGGTCAAGAGGTACAGAGCACGCCAAAATGCGAAAGTCAGCGGCTTGGTCAACAACGGCGCAAGAACATCATAAGTCTGAGTTGTATCTAACCCCACTGCCGTAAATGATGAAACCTTGGATTTGGAACGTATTTACGTCAATCCCTCGACTGTACATCCCGACACAGTCACACTCATTTTTTCATTTTGAGGTACGGAATCCTAAAAATAGAGTTTTATGTATCCAAACATTAATTTAATTTAAATATATTATGATTATTATTAAAATCTCTTAAAACTAAAACTTTCAACGAAACTTATAAATTAATTTATTATAATATCATCTTGTCAGATTAAAATTTAAGATGATCTTGTCTCGTCGAGTTATAGTCTCGTTTTGGCGTGATATATATTTATTAGAAAAAATATTATACGTCCATCTACATAATCTATAGAAATCTGAACTGGTCTCTGAAAAAGTATTAAAAATGTAATTATATTTTTTTATTATGTATTTATTCTAGGAAATCGTAATTAAAAATAATTAATATCTTCATTTGTGTTGATATGAACAAAATCATTATATTTATAAATGATAATCTGTAAATTGTATCTATAACATAAATGTATGTATAATCACATACCTACATACTCGTATATGATTTTTAAAGTAAAATTTTTAAAAATTAATTAATTTATGATTCAATTAAAATCACTAATCTAACTATGAGTTCTTTAATTATTAAAAATTAGATTATTTCATTAAATAAAAAAAACCTTTTATAAAAAATACACCCTCCCCGACGACAAATTTGCGTGTATGTCAATATAGAAATAATGTATTATGTATGTACAATGTACACACACATGTATTCTTACAGGCGTTCCAAATGTTTGATTAATTCTTTTCTCTCCAAGTTCACGTCGGCAAAACCCATACACGTTTGTAGATTGGATTAATTACGAAATTAAAAATACATCAATAAAAAGAAACGATCGTGGTGATTAAAATAAAATTATTTTTTAATCAAGGAACGCTTTGAACAGAGCTGGATTTGTAAGAAGTGACAGGTATATGAATGTAAATTGTTTTGAAAAGACGAATAATATTCAATGAATATGTCGTCACACTCATCATGTGAAAAATGAGAATGTACTTTTATTAACAAACTGATTTTAATATTTTAAATTATAAAGTCATGGAGGCAAATAAGGCTCACCTTAATTAAAAAGAAACTTTAAGGATCGAACTATTATCTGAACAAATAAGAAGCAGAAAATACATTTAAAAATTTAACAAAAATTAAGATTATTTGTTGGTTGTTTTTATAAATTGAGCATTCGTCACCATCTCTCGCAATAAACTCAGTAACTCAGAGGTACCGAAAAGTTAGCGTGGCGAGGGACTAGTTGGTGTGTAGTTAGCTTTGTATAAGTATCTTCTATGTGTACATAAAAACCCTGACCGATCCAACTATGTAAATATGTTTTTTTTACATGGGTTGCAGGTACCTTATCGAAAGACGATTAATTATTGAGAGATGTTAAAGCTTTTACTTAATTTGAGTCTGTGTAAGTAAGTAAATTTGATAAATAAAAAACATATTCCAGCTTTTGATAACAATATTATGACATTTTTGCAACGTTACCTACATGTAGGTATAATATTTTGCATTAATTTATGATTTTATTATTATTTAATAATAATTGATGTGTTTCATTGTAACTTAAATAATTCACACTAAAACATGGCCCTCATATCCTATCATAGGTCTCTGGACCAGGATTTTCGGCGGTCCCCCTCCTGTTAAAAAACCTAAGACTTTTTTATGACGACACGACGACAAAAAAAAACAAAAACTAAGCTTGTTGACTCGCAACGCCGGATTCCCTTAATCCCGGACTCCTAAGCTAAATTTATGTAAGCCATGAACTAAAATGTTTAGATTTTCTTATAAATCCGAACGTACATAAGTACCCATATGCTTGTTATAATAGAAATTCAATTAAAAGTTTAAGTTGTATGTGATAGGTAATACATGCCCGTTTGCACCGTACTAGTTAAGTCTGGCTTAAACTTAAGTCAATCTTAAGACAACGATTTTTGTTGCACCGTTCACCACAATTTCTTAAGTCTATCTTAAATCTAAGTCCTTGCTAGCGAGGACTTAAGTCAAACTTAAAGTAAGGAACCAATAGGAATCGAGCGTTCGCGCATGGTCATTACATCGACAAACGACATACTTTGTACATAACCTGAACATTACTGCATAACCTATAAACGTCTGTCACATAGTTCTGTTTCTTTGTGTTAAGTATTATTTGTTTTGTGTTGAATTCAATCATGGATATTTGAATGCACGATATTTTTGAGGACGATTTAGATATTATAGACATTATTGAGTTTGGCTTTCCAAGACTGAATTATACCCGTTCAAATTATTTTAATGATATGGATGAATATAATTTTTATTGATGGTTTCGTTTGATGACTATTATAAATATGTATAAATAAATAAAAATACTTTAAATTATTATTTCATTTTTTTAATGTTTCCTTTTTTATATCTTATGTCTAGTAAATACATTTCTCTTTTGAAATTATGTTCCTCTGTTTTGAATTTCGACTAAAATATGTGTTTGACAGATGCGTTTTTGAAAAAACAGCCTCTTGATGTAAGTACACAAACGTAAGATATAAAAAGTTACTAGATTTTTACAGTGTTGTCATGTTTAACGGTTTTATAGTTAAGCATGATGGCTTGGGAGACGGTGCAAACGAAACAAAACTTAAGCTTTGCTCAGACTTAATCCAGACTTAGCTAAGCCTGACTTAAGATTAATACGGTGCAAACGGGCAACAATGTACAATAGACTATGTGTGTTTAAGTGATATAATTTAAATGGTAGCATATAAAATTTTATCGAATTTACAAAATTTAAAATATTAAAAATGCATTAACAATTTTTTTTTTATATTTAAATAGTATACAATTCAACCCTCGACTTACCCCTCAGTTGAAAATACATCTGATGTACAGTGCTTCCTCGTGCAGGTAGTTAATTACACAGGTTTACAAAAAAAAAAGTTTATGAATATTTGACGAGACCATTGTATTCTTATGTATTTTGACTTCCTGAATCCGAATCTGAGGTCCGTTGACCTTGGTTAGCTCAGTTTCAAGGTCGTTTTAAGGTCATTTTTTTAAAAATTACTAAATGATTCTGGTAAAAGGTGATATATAAGTTTTCTGGTCGCTGATTCTCAATTTGACATTCTCTCAATTTTGACCTTCAAATGGCCTTGAACCTGACCTCGTAGAGGTAACGGACGTCAAATTTAGAATCAGCGACCAGAAAAACCTATATATCACCTTTTACCAGAATCATTTAGCGATTTTTAAAAATTTGACCTTAAAATGACCTTGAAACTGAGCTAACCAAGGTCAACGGACTTTTTTTTGTAGACCTGTGTTATTGAACAATAAAAACCGATAAAGTGTTCAGATAAGCTTAATATAGTCCAAGCTCAAACTGGCGCTTGTTTAAGCATACTTGTACCGTGTGGTGGTGTCAGGTAAATTGTGAGTGCTTGTACAAAAAGATGGATCATGCATACTTGTCAAGTTTGCAGTTACGTGTGTAACCATATTAAGGCAAAAAGCAACCAAAGCGAGCGCATCATTGCAGTTGTAAAAACAAAAAATGAAAGAAATGTAATGCAAAAAACAAAAGTCATTGCAGTTGAAGAGCAAAAATTGTAAGTATGGAGCAAAAAATAAGGTCTTGCAGTTTTAAAATTTTCTTAAAATAACCCCTGCGGGGAAGGCGTCCCTGAAAAGTAATTGTTTAAAAAGGGGTCCCTAGACTACATAAGTTTAAGAACCGCTGCTCTATACGGTTCTGTTGCACCTTTTTAGCCAATATCTTTTGTAGATTAAATAATATAATAATAAACACACTAAAATTACTACAATGATAACTGTACTTTTCATTTTTAATGTTACACATTACCATTAATCACATTTGCATATATCAACATCAACATATTATATTAATAAAATGATTAGAAAGCACATACTAGTAGTGTCGAGTCAACAAGCGGGTGTGCGTGTGTGTTTGTGTTTGTGAGAGTGTATAATATCTACGAGTACACACATATTTTTCTACAACCACCGCCACACCCTCTCTTGATTGCCAGCACAGAAAAGCGCGAGTAATTACTAAAAAGAAGGCACCGGTTATTGTAATGTATGCACAACACGATGCAAAACCCATAAAGCATTGTTGGTTCGATATAATGCATCATGTAAAGTCACAATTTATTGCAACTCCTATATTATAACGATGTTGGCACAAAAAAAACTCGTTATACAATATAATTACTTTATAATGGAGTTTCGCCATAATGAGATTTTGCATGTATACCTAATTGTTAATAAAATGGAATAAATAATATATTAACATACTAGTCCCCGTAGAGATTGCGTTGTTACATTCGATCCCGTGCAATTTATCAAAATGTCTTTGCTACAGAGAGCTCTTTCAGTGCGGGCTCTAGTGGAATTTTATGAAATCGCAGAGGTGGGATTATTTTTATCAAAAGTTGAACCAATTATAAAGATTCGAAAATTCAGTTCTAAAAATATCACCATTAACCAATATACAGAGCTGTCACAAGTACTCAATGAAAGTACTTGAAGTACAAGTACTATGTAATAAATACTAACAAGTAACACTACTCAAGTGCCATTCGCCGATATTCTTGAAACTTTGCACACACGTAGTACATCAAGAAATATAACACATGCTTTTTTTATTTTGGTTAACAAGGCGTTTTAAGGTTAGATTAGCACAATGCTAACTAACACTACTGATGTGTATCATTCTCTTACAACTTTTACGACATTTCTCTATCATAATGTAATTGTTTGCGTGTTTTTGAGATCGCTAATGACGATTTTGACATTAGTTTAATGAGTTTCAAAATGGTGGACAAAATCGTAGAAGTTTCAAAAACTATATAAAAAACGCCACTTGCGAAGTTTATTAGATACATTATTACGATTTTGGCAACAGTTATATCAACCTAGGTGGCAGATGAAAAATATAATATGACGCATTTAAATGGCGGAAACTGAAGGTAATGAGAAGATTTACCGGCCCAGCCAGTGAAGGCAAAATAGTGGTATTATACCCGTCCTATATTGTATAATTGAAAACATTAAAATACCTAATAATCTAGTCTTCATAAGATTCAATTTCTTAAAATTTCGTGATATGCTTATTGTTTCCGTCATTTGAAAGAATAATGTTAAGGAGTTTGCCCACCGATATTTGCCCAGTTTTCGCCATTTGGTTATATTGAATTTTTCATCCACTATCTGTAGATTGATATAACTGTTGTCAAAATCGTAATCATGTATATAATAAACTTCGCACTTGAAGTATCAAATAATACTTGCTGTTTTCAAATTTACTAGAAGTAAGTATTAACTTCAAGTACGTAATTTGTTTAAATCAAGTATTAATTCAAGTATTATGAAAAAGTACCTACTTCAAGTTTTTTTTAAATGTAAACTACATGTTAAGTACTTCCAATACTTTACTTATTTAATTAAAGTATTACATTCAAAATGTACTTAAGGTATTAATACTTTTTTATTATTTTTAAATTTACTTGAAGTAAAACATCAAACAGTACTTGAAGTATTTTTTTAAAGTATTTTAATTGAAATATTGAATCCTCTGCCAACCTATAACAAAATCATTTCAATATACCTTTAGTTTTAATTAAAATTATAATTTTAAGTAATAAAGATTATTTATTCCATAAAAATTGACGTTTTTATAAGCATACATAAAAAATAATTATGAAACACAAATATCGGTAAAAAATGAAAAGTTTTTAATCAAAAATGGATCATATTAATTTATTGATTCATATGTGCAGAATTGTCATAGGTCATATCGGCCATTTTCTGATAAACACTTATTGTTAGTTCGATTTAGTTAGTCTAATATTATTATACCATACATTTCGTATTCTTGCTAATTTTTACTACATAATTTTATAGTATTTTTTTTGTTGAAGTGGACTGACCTTTCATTAAACCATCGTAACAGATACACATTAATTTTTAATTAGTGTTTAAATATTTTAACAACAAATGAAAATAGAGTGGTCGCGTATTATATTAACCCCAGCGATTCGGGGATGATCTAATAAAGTAATAATAATAGTTATTATTATTATTATAATAATTTATTTGCACGTCTATGACCTATGGTATAAATAAATAAATACAAACTGTTCCTATTCCATAGAAAATAATAATAAACTGTTATCACTTGTAAACGTACACCCTATATATACATACCTACATATATACCGGATGTTTTTTAAAGACTTTCAAGCAGATTATTGCCAAAATAACGAATTTTCAGAAAAAATGTTTCGGATAAAAGTTTCATGGTTTCAAGAGCGCTAAATATTGACACTATGGGGTGATTTTAGAAAGGTCCCCTAGATAGGTTGTCAGGTTCAACTTTTCTTTTATTAGAAAAAATAAACAACTTTTGTCTGAAATATTTTTTTTAAATGTCCATTTTTATGATATGGTGTAAACTCAAACCAAACATAAATTTCTGGATTTTTAATATTTTTTTACTCGAAAACTATCAGTTTTTAAAAATAATTGCAAGAAACAAAAAATGCCACTTTAATCAATGATTATAAGATACTTTTTTTATTTGTAATTTTTTTATTTTTTTAGATTTTTTTCTTTATAAAAAAGTTGCATATAAAAATTAATAATAAATTTGAAAAACAATTCTCCGAGAATCTTTGCTTAGTTCTAAGTACTTTTATAATCTTGTGATTTTTTTTAAATTGATAGTTTTCGAGTAAAAAATAATTGAAAATCCAGATGGTTCTGTTTGATTTGCTCCAAATCATAAAAAATTGACATTTAAAAAAAATGTCTCAGACAAAAGTTGTTTATTTTTTCTCTTAAATTATGAATCTGCAACAAAACATATTTAGATTTGAAAAAGAAATGTTGAACCTAACAAACCATCAAGGGGACCTTTCTAAGATCACCCCATAGAGTTAATATTTAGCGCCCTCGAAACCCTGAAACGGCTGGAAAGTCTTTAAAAAAATCACCCGGTATATATATTCGATACTTTCATCTTTCAAACAGTTTTCCTGAAAAATCACGTTTGTGCAGTTATCATGTTGTGATTTTAAGAACATCAATATTTTACAATAAAAAAATTGTATACTTCTGATTTAAATATCACTTACATATTCAAATTTATATTCTTTTCGCATCATTTCTTACAAATACCACTAGCACACTTCGTGCTAACTCTTAATAAAGATAATACATACATATTTATAAAAAAAAACATTCACTTACATACAATTATCTTAAAATACATATATAATCATATTACATTAAAAAAAATAGTTTCAGTACATTCAATCATCAAGTTTCACAGAAATATGTAAATGAGTATTCAATGTACAATACATTAGAATATCACCTAATTCACCCCTGTCCATACAGACAATTTGCTTATCATGAAACAAGGCCAGTATAATTATCAAACGAATGTTGTGCAGGAACATTCAACTCTTGTATTAGCATAAATAAATTATTTTCTTATTATCATATGTAATTATTAAGTAAGGTATAATACTGTATTAGGTATATAGTTATATATCTATATAGGCACTACAATATATCTGTATAGTGAGTGTTGTGTATACATATTATATTATATACTATTCAGATGCAGAGACGGCTTTGTGATGGATGGGTTGATAAATGTTTGTCTAAAATAATGTTACTAAATCGGATTTACCATCATAGTTTTATATTTAATAATTGTAAGTTAGGCATATTATTATAAGGTACTATCTTGGACGCAAGCAAGGTATATTGTTTTTTTGGGACTGATGGGCTATTTTTTGTAATTATCATGAACCTTCGTTATAAACTATTATTTTATTTATGTTTTTTCTCCAGTAAAATGATAAGCACTACGACACAAAAGTTATAAAATAAAGAATCGTTAAATGTATTCACTTCACTAATTATTTTTAGATAAGAAAATACACTTTGCTTGAATGTCTGCCGATCCACGATGTTTATTTGTCTACTATTTTTAAACAAAATTATTAATTCTTTATGTATATAAATTAATATCCAGTAATAATAATAATAATAATAAAACAAATATTTTAATATATTCAACACAAAGGTATTGTTCAAGACTGGTGTCAGTACCTTACATATTTATAGAATTTTAAGTATATTTACAAAGTCACAAAAACTGAACAAGTAGATTTTATAATTTTAATTTACTAAATCGGCTTACAATTAGCTAGCTATAAAAATAGATAATATTAAATAATATATTATGTATAAACGGGGTCGAATTCGAGCTTCAATATTGGCCCGGACAAAATGTAATGTTTAGTCTTAATTAATTGTTATGCCCATAGATGCCAATTTCGGCGTAATTTAACACAAGATTTTTGTTTATTTAGAAAGTTATGATTTTCCTTCTAATTTTCTTATTATTAAGTTTATATTTCTATGAAAATTGATATTTGATGCATGGAATATTACACCAAAATGTTGTTTTCGATTTCGTTTAAAGTCAGTAATTATAATATTGGCAGGTCATTATATAAAGTTTGGCCCAGTATAATTATATAAATACTTATGAATTTTTTAAAATTACAAAAACTTGTAAAAATTGATTTTGAAATATAAAAAAAATCCAGACATTTAATAGTTTTTATTATATTGAATTTTAATTCTCGCACATTGTAACGTTTGTTATAACGCATCGTTCATTTTTATTCACCACGAAGCCAAATTTCGGCCAAATATCACCATTCTCTTTCAGTAATATTTTATTTTTTATGTAGGTATCTACTGCACATAATTTCTATGTCTGTATGTATATATAGTATGTACATTACCCAATAACATGAATAAATATTCCATAAAATACAATAATCCCGATGTCTCTGCAAGATAACAAATATCTTAACTAGTTATTAACTCAATTTGCAAATAATAGCAATAAATAACAAATATTTAACTAAATGTCAACAAAACTCATACAGCTTGTTAACGCCCAAGTAATTGTTGAATACCCTACTTAAACTCGTCGCTAAATTAATTAAATAATACATTATATGCAAATAAGATACATAAAATATGTTAATTATTGGGTAATAAATTTGATCTTAATCAGACCCTGTTTCATAAACACCCGATGGTAACACAAAAAGACATAATTTATTTTTCTCGTGTTTTCTGTAGGTGGCGATTGGCCCGAGAAAGGTTTATACAGAAAAACTGTAAACTTAATGTATTGAATCATAATAAATAAAACCCGATGTAATTATATCGTAGTAAAAGAAGTTAATATTAACAGGCCGCTTGTATGCGGGCTGAAATATTGTTATGAAATCAGATCAATAAATCGAAAAAATCAAAATAAATAAGTTGATATATATTTTATTATTTGGGTGCTTCTATACTTGATTATGAATATTAGTTTTCTAATATCTTAATGTCAATAATATAGTACACATTTTTAGAATAACTGAACTGTCGCCATTTTGTGGAAAAATTAAATAAAAATAAAAACGGCTATGCACAATCATAACTACATTCATATAGATATTGATAAAATATTTTTTTTCGATAACCCATCTCGAAATTTCGATGGAACAATGGAAAAAAAAATTTATGGTCGACACTTTTTTGTAAATTTTTAATATTTTTTAATAAAAATTGGTATTGAATAAGTTGAATAAATACCTACTAAATAAAATGTCCTTTACGCGATCTAAAAATAGTTAGTAATATCTGTGAAAAAAAATCCCAAACATTGAAAATTTTTTTACCCACACACAATGATTTTCGCCCTTAATTAATTTTCACAATTTTATATTTAGTTATATTAATTTGTTTATTTTATGAATTATTTAAATTTTGACTAAAAGAAAATATTTTGACTGCTTCATTTCTCGGTTTTTAATAAAATATTATATTATCATACAAATGAGAATTTTTATTAATACCTACATAATATAACATATATTTTGTTGGTATTAATAAAATCTTAAGTTCTATGTGTCTGTCTGTCGGTCTGTCTTGTATACAGTATTTTTTAATAGTACCACTAAACTGGAAATGAATGTTTACTTTTGTCAATTTTCGAATTTTATCTAATTATTTTTTAAACGTTTCATAACAGAAAATATGTTTGAAGTAAAATTTGTAGAAACTATTATTATGTAAATATTTAAAATTCATATTTAATCCGGAATACAGACATCCAGTCTTAAAATTATCAAATTTAATTTGAATGTATTTCACAGCGACAAAATGTAGTTAGTCATATTTATTTCTGAATGTTTCTATACTCATGCCATGTATAATATTTTCAGATTACACAAAAAATAAACAGAAAAAGTGATAACTATAGAATTTAATCGGAATTTAATTAAAAATTGTTTGTTTTGCGAAACATTTTATTGTACAAATTTTTAATACAAAAATAGAAAATACAGAGAATAATTCATTTTCTTGTAATTATAACATTAAATATAAAATTCAATTACATGCTTAAACTACTCTAACAAAAATATTTTGAGCAATTATTTAACAATTACATAAAAAAATCAATATCAACACTAGTAAACTACTCAAGGCATTTGGTGAATTTAGACACAAATGATTTATAAAACAGCATTTAACGGAATGACTAATACTATACATTATACAATAGAAAATTATTTAAAAAATATTAATGTACATGTAGATATGTATATATTAAACAAGTATTTTATTTTACTATCTGTAATTAAGTATTAGAAATGTAAATATCGTATAACTAATTTGCAACATTGGCAGTTGGCAGTTGGCATAACAATATACTGTATTTGAAAGTACTATAACATATATTTTCAATTAGCAAGTATAGCTCATGTAGATAAATAAATCACGAAACATTAATTAAGTTATGCTGTCAAACACTGATTAAAAAATATGTTACATTTGTCAAATCAAAAGTAATGTTGAACGATCGAGACGTTTAATTTTCGTGTAATAATATTTCATTGTTTTTTCTTTTTTACTTCTTTTACTGGTACAGGAAGTTCGTCAACAACGGTTTTTAATAGATTTTTCTAAAAAAAAAAAAAAAAAGAAATACCTTTTGAATGCCTATTCTTATAACTATAAATAACGAAATAAAAAAACAGAGTAGATAATAATATCTACCCAGTAGTGTCGTCTATGAATAGACTTATTATTCAACAATACATTTTTACACTGAAATTTTCAGATATTTATTGTAAATTCACATTAAATTTAAAATCAATTTAAAAAATCGTTTTACCGCAGTTAAAATAATTATTTTCTTACAATCCCTGACCCTCCCTAACTACCATATATGTATATATACAAAATTTGAACTCGATACGATTTTACCATTTGAAAAGGTTCCCTTGTAAGACAAGTGATAGCGTGAGTTATATTAAGCTGAACGCTCACTCACATAGTGTAGCAAATATACCTACCATTTCCAATATAAATCTAATGGTATACCACTCAAATGCGCCATTAACAATGATATGGTATATGACAAGAATAAACAGTAATAGTCCAGTCATTTTAGATTTCAACTGCGAACAAAATAGTAGTTAGCTGATTTTTTGTATACACCTTCGTTACGGTGTTTTCAATAACGTGTAAAAAGTCCTCAAATATATCGTGTCGGCGTTGCGAGATATTGAAGGTCTAATGTCAAGAAAAACGGTTATTCGTTAATATCTCGTTTCCTATGGCTCGTAGGTCAATATGAGTTATTATATAAATGGTGCATTATTAAATAGTTAACAAAAAAAATTTTTCATATTTTTTTTAAACAACAGTTTTCGTGGTAGAGCGTAGAGAAAGTATGGCTATATATTCGTATACGGTATGACGCATTCCATGGAATTTGACTATTTGCATATAATTATATGTAGGACAAAAATTAAAGAATAGACAATTCTCTATAAGGTGTGCAATTCTGATATATTAAAAAATCAATTTTAATCACATTTAGTAGAACTAAACATTTGCGATTTATGAAAAATTACCATTCCTGTCCAATTTTGTGTTCAAAATCTATACCTAAGCTTTTGCAAAGTTATTTAATGGTTCTACTAAAATATATAAAATAGAAAATAGAGATAATTGTGTTCAATTAACCTGCATATAACAATAGGCCTACGTCAAAAATTAAAAAATCAGAAAAAAATTATTTAATTATAAAATGCACCCTGTTTAAAATTGTATGTGTACTTATGTTATACATATGACTAAACACTAAAATTATAAATGTTTACCGCTACAAATATGTTTTTTCATATTATTTTGCTAGAAAAACTTTTAAGTATTCATACTACCGCAAGATCTCTTGAAAGCTCCTATTTGATATGCAAACCTTCAAATTAAAAAATAATTGAAATTAATAGATTCGTCATAAAATTTAAAATGATAATCAATCAATTATTTTTTACTACATTTTATATTTTCCGTGTATTTGGAAGTCAAACTCAACAAATATTAGACGATAACAAGAAAAATGGCGTCCGCGCGATTCTATATTGTTTCATAAAAAGGAGGACTGCATCGAGATAGAAACACAAAATCCAGTATTATTGTACATCAAACTCTGCTCTTCAAAATCAGATGTGGTGCCACTCTCAATTTTTGTTTGGTGCTAGTTTTATAAAACAAAAAATAATCGCGCGGACACCTTTTCTTGTTATCGTCTAATATTCGTTGATTTTGACTTCCAATTACACGGAAAATATAAAATTTAGTAAAAAAAATTGATTGTTTATTATTCTAAATTTTATGACGAATCTATTCAATTTTTTTCAAGAGATCCTGCGGTAGTATGAATACTCGATTTTATTTTATTTTTGATGTAGGCCTATTGTTAGATGAACGTCAATTTAACACAATTATCTCTTTTTTTTACTCAATATGTCCAAAGCTTATTTTAGTAGAACCATTAAATAACTTTGCAAAAAGCTTAGATATAGATTTGGAACACAAAATTGGACAGAAATGGTAATTTTTCATAAATCGTTATGTGTGTAGTTCTACTAAATGTGTTTAAAATTGATTAAATATCATTTTTTAATATATCCGAATGACACATCATATAAAGAATGGTTTACTCTTTAATTTTTGCTCTATAATTTTTCACGTGCAAATAGTCATATGCAAATAATCAAATCTCATAGAATGTGTCATACCGTATGCGAATATATAACCAAACTTTCTCCACGCTCTACCACGAAAACTGTTATTTAAAAAAAAATGGAGATAACTTTTTTTCTTAAGAATTTAATAATATACCATTTATATAATAACTCATATTGACCTCCGAGCCATAGGAAGCGATGTATTCGCGAATAACCTTTTTTCGTGACATTAGACTTTCAATATCTCGCAACGCCGGCACTTTATCCACATTATTGAAAACACCGCGACGAAGGTGTATACAAAAAATCAGCTGCTATTTTTTTCGCAGATTGGTTAAATTAAAATCTAAAATTACTGGACTATAATTTTAAAGAAAATTTGATTGCCTCTGTTATATGGCATAGTTCCTATTAGAAAATTGGCACTGTTGTAAATGGCAAATATATAGGTACCACACGCCATATTATACTGCAAATGCCACACCACTTTATGTGCATGAATATGGTATACCTATTTTCATATATGTATGTATACCGTATATTTCATAATTTCAGTAAGGAAACTATTTATTAACAAAATTAATTTAAATGCATGTATACGTAGAATCAATTTAAAGATCAACTATAATAAATATGTTTTTAAATCAATCATATTTAACATAACCCACATATAAAAATAGAATGAAAAATTGATATTTTTTTGTAGTCCTTCAAATTAGAATATTATTTAGTAGAAAGCATTAATAAAGCGAATGTGTCATATTTATTTTTAAATAATATTATTGTATTGTTAATACAGGATGAAGCATGCATTAAACTTAATATGTACCAAACAATAAATGAAAATTTTGTTTTCTTGGTTTTAAGTTCTTAAGAAACACACAAGTTCAGTCAGAATAAATACTACTTAATAACAGTCATTTTGTTGCAGGGCAGATAATAACTTTTCTAGAGTAATTTGGGCACGCTGAATCTAAAAATGACCATTATTTTGCTTAATCAGCTCTCGTTTTTGCGATATTGAAAATACATTTTTTATCGATATACAAACATTCAAATTTGTATATATATTTTTTAAATCAAATACTTCACCCAAAGATCATTCGTAATGTAGCTATGGGTCCTAATTGAACTAAACAACCTTGAATTATACACATTCATAAAGTTATTCCTTTCCAAAACCATGTTTTAAACGAACAAAAACGATTTTTTAGCCAAAATTCGGCAATTTTCAAAATTCAAAGTGCTGTTACACAAACAATTTTTGTCCAATTTTAATGCAATTTACTAAATTTGTAGTTTTATCTATCTCCTTTATTGTTTTAAAATTTTAACGTAATGGAATGAAAATTGGCGAAATGACATTAAAATCAACCGCGCGTGTCAAAATTGGTAGTTTTTACTCGAAATATTGTTGCATATTCTTATAGTACATACATAATACAAATGTACTATTAAGAATTTCATTAGAAAAATAAAACGTAAGTGACAGAAAGTAGTTGAGAATATTTACCAGAGAATCGTTCCTCCTAGCCAGTAATAAAACATCACTTGCGTTGATTAGATTCCGCTTTCCGTGCCTTGAAATGAAATAAGGGAAATATCGATAATTTACTTTATTATCTATTTAATTTTATTAAACTTTACTTACTTTGCGAAAAGTTCCAAATCTGAGCTGTATATCTCCAACTTTCCCCAAACTAATTCAGATATCAGCTCTATGGATTTATTATCGAATTCGGTATGGAAAATTTCGCCAACTTCTTTGCATATGGCTTTTGTTGATAAAGAAAGACTATCGTATAATTCCTGAAATGATTTCAGACTTTTATTGTTGGTTTTATGTTTTATATGATACGATACCATGTACCTTTTGTATAAAATTACAATTATTTTTAATGCGTGCGTTAATTGTTTTTAAATTTTTTAAATGTAATAATTTAACGTCCGGTATTACATTATTCTAGCTAACAAAACTGGCTAGTTTGCAAGCACTTTCAAACGGGACATCAAACTTATATGACAGTTCTCTTGAAGTTTTTGACAGACTTGCATGCATAATAAGTAAACACTTGAGTAAAAAATAACTGCCAAAAACTCCAAGAGAATTATCATATAAGTTGTATACTCCATTTGAAAGTGCTTGCAAACTTGCAAATTTTTGCTAACTAGTTTGTAATACCGGACATAAATAAAATAAATTATTGATAACAATTTAAATCACATTAAAAATAAATAAAGTGATTTAAATAATAGTTTTTTGAGTTTTAACCAATTTGTAAATATAGATAAAGACCATTTTTTTATACTGCATAAAAATATTCAGGATTGGATAATTTTAAATCCATGTTTATAAAATATAAAAGATACTTATTAACGTGTTAATAAAAAAAACTGAATTTAAAAAAAGAGTAAGATTTAATTTATTTTATCCAATGAGGCAAATGCCTGGGACTCCACCAACGAGAGGGCTCTAACCAATCTTTTATAAACTAATTTTTAATAAATCAAGATTATTATTTATTTTAATTGAATTAATTAAGTTTATTATTTATGAATTTTTTTTATGAAATTCATTTAATTATTCTATAAATATAATTTATACAATTTTTGCAAGAGAATTTTGGCGAGGAGAAGATTCGCCTCCAAAAATTTCCCTCACTGTACATGGGGCCCCTTGTTCAAATGTCCCTGTGGCCCAGATATAACGTTAAAAGGTTTATCATTTTTAGCACTTCAAATGATAAATCAAAAATAGTGGATGGCACTTTAGTAACATAATCTATCAAAATCAAAGTTCTTATTCAAACATGTAGTAAAAAGTAAAAACTAATATGAAAGAAATTAATATTATAGCAATATAATAATTAAATAAATTAATATTAAAATAATGCATTTATACTTAACTAATAATATTTTTCTAACCGAATTAAATTATTAATTAATATTGAGGTTATGTTTTTAAAACTAATTAATAAAACTATTTTATATAGGTACATAAAATTATACACATACCTGTTCATTCATTTTTGAAGTATAACTATTTTACTAAAATATCGCAAATAACTAACAACTAAATTAAATTGAAAACATAAAAATAATAAACTTATGAACTGTCATTTACACACATCACATTACTTTAAATATCGCCCTCTATAAGAAACATGTGTAACAACTAGTAAGGATATGAACCAATCGAAGAAGAGAGAAATTTCATACTATTTCAGACAATACATACTAGATAGAGACACCTATCAATTTAAATTTCAATAATTCAAATATTTTTAAATTATACAAAACTTTTAAAACAGAAAACTTCGTAAAATATTCTGAATTATTTTTTATTCTACTGTATTTTGTTAAAGCTAGTACCTATATCTATAATAATATTTTTTACTAAATAAAAGGTATAAAAAAATTTTATTATAATTTTAATTTTTGTATATCTATTTTATTTTATGGAAAATATAATCTCTTATTTACTATTTGCTTTTTAGGAAAGAAAGAAACAAATATTTATACAAAACTAATTTATTTACAATATAAAAATAATCGACAATAATAAGGCATAATACGGTGATTTATTTTAATTAAAGCTATAAGATCCATTGTATATGACATAATTCATAATAATACTGTTTTAATATTAAAAATTACAGATAAAATAAATTAATAACAGTCCGTGTATATGTGGGCCCTAAAATCAATCATTATTGCATGTTAACCTAATTAGGGCAATAACAATAATTTTTTTGTAGTGTACAAATTATAACAATTATTATAAACTAAAAATATACACCGTAACCAAAATAAAACAATGTCACTCGCCACATGTTTCAACTAACAGTTCCAGTCAAGAATTGTTAGGCTCCTGATGAGGACTTCTTATGAAGTCGAAACACGTGTCGAGTGACATTGTTTTATTGTGTTTAAAGTGTATATTTTTAGTTTACGAGATTGAGAAACAACAGTTTCTCTGTTTTCCACTAATAACAATTAATATAATTGATAATAAAAAAATATTTTGCAACATCGGGCCCCTAAGAGATCATTTAAATATTCATCCATTTAGTCACCATGGTCTCCACATTGACTCATTACTTCCACTGCTGCTAGCAGATGTGTTAGCAGAACTACTTGTTGACGGAGAAGACTTGAAGGATAAACTTTCCAGACTATCTGAAGATTTATTTGCTACATTCTCTGGACTACCCATAGATGATAAACTTCTCTGGCTACTAGAAACAATCTCTGGCGAATATTTAGGAACTTTTGGTGATGCAACAATTAGCAAACTTTCTGTTTCAGATTCTCGATAATGTCTTTTCCTGGAATAATATTCTTTATCTTGAGGTGTATACGGAACTTTATACTTATCACTTGTTATTACACTTAAAGGTTTATCATGGTCTAAATTCTGACTCGAATTCCAAACTCGCGGTTTCTCGGTATGTTGATAAATCGGTACTGACTGATAACTGATTTTCATTTCAGAACTTTGTTCAAGATTTTTATCTGGAATCACTGAGGTTGATGTAACTTGTTGTTGTTGAGGTTTTTGTTCAGCTTTTTGAGGAACATTTTTGAAAGTATATGTTTGTGTATATTGAGCTGAATATGGCGTTGTTATCACTACTTGCCCACTAATATTCGGCGAGGGCGAGCTTATTTTGTAATCATCTCCAAAACTAGTTGTAGACGATGCAGGACTTAAAGGTGGACTCGATGTTTTTGGTCTTAGCATTTTAGGACTTTGAGATCTTGTAACTGTTGTAAATGCACTCAAGTGGCCAGGTTTTGTAGAGGATACAGAAGACTCAGGTTTCTGTTGACTTGACGAATCCGCAACAATTGAACTAGAAGATGTAGAGAAGAATGGCATATTGCTACTGTTTGGAAGAAGTAATGCTAATTCCCCCGTTGGAAGTCTACTAGGTATTAACTGTATTCCACTGGGAATTTGTATTCTATCATTATTTCCATTATTATTGACATCTCCTGCAACTGCAAAACTTGTTGGTAATATTGGAGGATTTGATGTAGTATGTGCGCCCAAAGGTTGGAAAGGATTCATCTGTTGTACACAGGTAGATAAGTGCGCTACTAGTCGTTGACGAACACCGGGATCCACACCTTCCATACCGGAAATACATCGTGATACTTCCCCAGCACATTCGCTAAAGCCGGAACGGAATCGATGTAAAACGCCGGCATCGGCGGTCTGCAGAACTGCTTGTTGACGTTGGATGTTTTGTAGATGTTTCACAGTCATTTCTAAAATATCAGCTTTCTCCAATTTTGAATGACGAGCAGGCTGGAAAAAAATAAATAAAATAAATAAAAATTAAATTCTATTCAAGTTCGTGAGGAAATTATTTTCATATACGCTCTAATGATTTCGGCTAAAGCAAATGTAAACATTCAAAGTATCAATACCACAAGATAAAGATCTGTGGAGAGTAGGTAAAATCGCGACCCAGATACCTATATTCTCACACAACTTTTTCTGAAGGATCGAGTCTAACAACAACACAAAAGAATCAATTCTGAAATAATCCTTTCAAAAGATCTTCCCACGCCTTTACCTGTTGATAAACAGGACACGTTTAAACATTAGAAAAAGATACATGGAGTGTTTGATTTAAAATAAAAATGTACACAATATTAAGCTGATTATGTGGCCACAAGACAGGGCTGTAACTACCATCAAGATAGCCGAGCATTTTTGATTTAACACGGAGATATTTTTTCAAAACCAGAAACCCAAAAAATTATATTTTTAAAACATTTATAGAATTCTCTATAGCGCCATCGCATAGTACATAAAAAATCTACAAAAAAAGAATATCTCTCTACCATTTGTTTCTTACAAGATATCAACGAGTCAATTTTTATTTTTAAATGTGTTTTTTAGTCGTTTTGATTTGGAAGTTGTCACACTTACATACTTATTTATAATTATAAGGATATCTTTTCCCAAAATTTTATTAAAATTGATTTACTATTGGTCGTTTTAAAAAATGTTTTTTTTTTAGGTTATATAATAAAATTATGAGAATTTAAAATATTTAGTTTTATAGGGAAATTTATAACGAAAATATGTTTATTTAATTTTGCAATCCGGCCAATAGAATTGCAGATATTTGAAAAAAATGTACACATAAAACCGTAAAAATGGTCGTTTATTCAAGGTACAAAAAATTTGGCTAATATGACTACACTATAAATCGAGTTTTATGCAGCTTGATATGAGAAATTATTGTTTGTTTAAAAAATATTAATAATTCAAATTTGAAAGCATTTACATTTTTATTGTAATACTTTTTTTTTTCGAAAATAGTCACATACATCAAAATTGTTTCAGAGCCTCTAGTTACGGCCCTGCCACAAGATGAACGAAATAGGTATCGTAAAACATTTAGACGATTATATTTGCCTAAAGATAGAACTACGAAATCAATACAAAATTCCATGAAGACAGATAAAGATAAAACTACACGCAGTATATATATGTATAGAATGCAGATCTTAACGTATAATAAAAAAATACGAAAGGAAATTGCAAGGAGCAACAGGTTGTTTGACCGCATTAGGGTTTCTTGAGAATGTTTTTGACACATATGAAAGATGATAGTATAATGAATGGTCTTTGTTGATTTCGAGTTCTTCACAAAATGCATGGGCATGGCTCTTTTCTCTGAACTACATGGGACATTTAATATCACATCAACACTTGAAAGTAAATAAAAATTCAATTGAGTGGCTAACTGTGTCCCTTCTTACATATTAATGTATTATAATATTTTTTTACTCACATCTCTAAAGAAATACGATTAAAATTTGTATACGAACCGAAAAATTATAAATAGGCATTTTCTTGTAATTAGAAAATATGTATAACATTGATAGTTTATAGTTTTATTCAAAACTATTTACATAAATAATTAAAACTGTGGAAAGAAGCAGTACTTCTGTTTTACAGATTACAAAGGCAGTAAACCACATCGTACTGTTTTTAAATTTCCAAAAATAAAAGACAGTTAGTCACTCAATTTAGGCATTTTGATGAATTGTAAACTGATATTATATTCAAATGACTTATAATGAAGTCATATAACTTATCATTGGTCGCTAAATAAATTTTATAAAAAAAAATTATTATTCAGTTTAAAATAATGAAAAACTTCGAGTTCAGTTTTCTTCGTTTTTATTTTTTACACCTTACTGCCTTTACCTCTAAGTACGGCAGTAGGCAGTACAGCTGCAAAACACAATAGTATTTAGCGATTGACGATTGACGTAGAGGCAGAAAACTTTAAAAATATTTATTTATTTCTCAATTAAAATTCCCTATTATTTATACCTTTCACTCAATTATTAATATTTTCTTGAAGAGGGTGAGGGTAAATTTAATAGTGTCCTACTTTTGCGATTTAAAAACTGGTCACCTTAATTTTGACCCACCGAATTCTTGGAAATGAATATTTAAACGACCAATATTTCAAACTACCAGAAGTATACACATGTCAACAAAAATAACGACCCGAAATTTATTATCAACATATAATTACATCCAATTATTGAGTCGAGCAAAAAATCGCGCGTTTTCTACGTAGGGTGAGGAGTGTATCGAGTGACCTAGAGCGAAGCGTGGGAAAGCGGCGGGCGTTGGTGGCATTCCACCATCCTTGAGAGACCGCAGAAGCATTTCAATGGGTCATTATGAACGCCTTTGCTCGGGAAAACACCGCCCAGCCAAACACGATCTCAATTACAACACTTCGTTTAGTGCTGTCTCGCTCTCCTAAGTATCGCGGTGTACTCAATCTGTCCTTTACGCAGATTTGTCTTTCAATTGGAGAAGTAGGTGCTGATTGTCGTCGATGTCACAGCTACAGCGGTGATTTGTTTGGATTAGGTTTATTAAACTTTGTTGGGTTCATTTTTACTTAATCGATTATTTTTATTTTTGGACCAAATTTTTTTTACCAACTAAAGTATTGTTTCTTTTTAAATTGTAAAAGCATTGTGATGTTTTTCTCAAAATTTAAGTCGTGGTCTAATATTTGAGTCAGTATTTTTAAAAGTGGGATATGTCCATAATTGAAAAAAAATTGAGACAAACTGATGACACTTTTTAACACATTTCAATTTCCCTGCTAATTAATCGATAGTAATTACGTAGTTAAGTTGAATTGCTACAAAACCTTAAATATCTCGAAACTCTAATATGTGGACTATGGCTTTATATTTTTGAAAGATCTTACTGTTAGACAAACTAATAAAAATAATAGTGAATACAATAGGTATTGTCAAAACATCAAGTTATATGTATAACAGATCCTCTTAATTTGACTGACAATTAACTAAAACAATATGACAGACAAGTAACACCAGCACAATGAAACTTTATACTCATACGGTAAACATATTTTTTCTACAAACATCGTGAGAATGTTTACTTCTCCACTCTCTCATCCATGTTCACTTAAATTGTACCTTCAGAGAGAGACTTGAATGATAAAAATGTGTGCTTTAGTACCATTAAGGAAAACAACAATAAGTATCTAATTTCAGTTTACGACCATTGTTTGTTAGCTACAATTGTATTGGAAACCAATAATTGCAAGATCATTAATTATAAATGAAACTTACGTCTTTTTTCAGTGCATCCAAAATTAGAGTTTTGAGTTCATTGAGGCAGTGGTTGATTCTTGCTCGTCGCCGTTTTTCCATAATGGGTTTATTGCTCTGAAAGAAATTATTATTATTCATTAGTAGAAATAATAATACATATAAGCTGATTGACTATTGATAGAAGTAAAAAAGTGACAAAATTAAAAAAAAAATTCTTACTACGCAATAAAAAAATATATTGATTTTTCTCTGAGAATGAATTAACTTTAATGAGTAAGTAAACTGTGTTATCAACAATGAAATAATGGAACTTACACGGCGCAATTCCGCCTTTGACATTCCGGATTGTTGAGGTACATTATTTCCATTTTGATGATCATATTCATCTTCACTTATTGGCATGGCGGTGGATGGTATAATATATTCAAATAAGTTAAACCAATTTAACAATTAACACAACAATCACGACATAATCACACACAAAATACACTGCGTTTATTGGTTAATTTGAATTTAACCGATACAAATTAAACTTCAACAATTAAAACATTTGGGTGTATTGTTTGTTGCATAAAAACATTGCACGATAATTAAAATCAGTCCATTGTTGAGAGTTCAGGATAGCTGAACATGTGACCAAATTGACACTAAACTTGTTTTGAAAGTTATATAAAGCAGCGATAGTTAGTGACTGACAGCAAATTCCGATAGTGCGCTGTGGGATTGCTCCACAGGTAGCCCCCTCCACTTTAGTGTGAATAAATTGGTAACATCCACCCTAAAGTAGTGAGTAAAACAACACGGCTCAAGTGAGGAAACCAGGTGTGGATTTAGTTACATTACTTATGTTTAGACTTTCCATAATTTTTTTTTGCTCAAACCGGGGCAGAAAAAAAGATATTGAATGCAGGAAAATAAATTGAGGCTTAAAACATAAATTATTTTACTGAAAACATATTGAAAATAAAGGTGCTGGACTGAACTAATTTTAATCTTATCTCGATAATAGTCAAGTGATATCGTTTCGGTCTCGTTCTCGATCTCGTTTCGAAATCGAGATCGAGAAAAGTCTCGTTTTAAAACTTATTCACCCGGTATTATGAGGTTTAACTAAATGCTTCTTTAACTTACTGTCATATTATTAACAGAACCAATACATTTAATTAAATTGATTTTTAATTTTTTGCGCTATGTATTTACAACACAAATTATGTACAATTTTCATTGAGAGGCTAAATATTGATTTAAATCACGTTTGTAATAAACAAAATTTAGGTTAAAGGAGCATTTAGTGCTAAAGGGGCTTTAAATTGGTTGATAATACCGGGCAATAGTCTTTTTTGTATTTAAATTTCGTTTTAACTAATTTAGTTAGTTATCTATATTTTGTTAAATTCGGGGTACAAATTGCATTCAGCCATCCTGCAATCAATATACTATAAATAAAAATTATGGGCTTTTGGATATAAGTTTTAGTTATGTTAAACATTGCAAAAACAAGAAAAAAAAATTTGTACTGTCAAAATTTATGGAATTTGGTTATTTTTGTTATTAAAAATATATTTATTAAACTTATTGTTAGTCAAATTTAATGGTTATCGAAGAAGACTTGTATTTATCTCAAAATCTCAGACAAATACATTTGTTATATATTATATGAGCTTATATTAAAGGCTTAATTTAATTCATTCCGGCCCTGACGTGTAAAAGAACGGACACAAGTTCCCACAGACCAGCATGGGAATTCGGCGAGCAAGCGGTCAGACTTCTGTACAAACAGAGATAACCATCATTGGTGTACACAGTGTGTGACAGAGAGGGTAGCTGCGTAACCCTTACCTGTCATAATTCCGTATTTGTTATTGTGTCCCCTTCTCGTCTTCCGATTGAATGTAAAAATACATCACCTGTGATACAGCGCATATCTACCCCACCTATTGTTGGCGTGGATCGCGCTTGTATGAAAATATTGTCTCTGATCTTGGGTTCTGGGTGTAAGCCACGTCGGTTTTGTTCTGTTATCGGCCAACGTTTCATCACACATTGCAGTAGACCATCTTCGGGGATCTTCTAAAAGTTTTTAAAAGACCTCTGAAGATGTCTACTGCAATGTTTGACGAAATGTTGGCCGATAACACGACCAAACCGACGCGGCTTTCGCCCAGAAGCCAAGATCCATATCAACACACCGCGGAAGCCTCAAGACTTGTACAAATACTATATTTCTATATAAAGATAAAAAAACTATAAGATTGATTGTTTATGTTCAATGAAAACCCTACTTCCGATTAGGAAATTTGGTCATTGTTGGAAAACTTAAAACATCAGGAGTAACATAGACTATATTTAATCTCGCTATCACATCATGAGATGAGCAGTGTACACAAAACTATAATAGATCTATCAAAATCATTTATGAAATTTATTAGAGTAGAGTTTAATAAGTTCTATACATAAATGTCTCCGACAGTATTTATCTATCTTTAATAGATAACTTGCTACATACGTGTCAATGACTCTCATCAAAGAAGTGTATCTAGTTTTGAATACATAAACGACATCCACACGGATAAGCAGTAAATAAAATTATGATGCAAACCGGAAATTTTTTTATTCAGATCACATGTAACGAGCATGCTGAAAATGATTATATTTGTTTGGGTACTTTTTTAAACGACTTATTTAGTAACTTTAATCGTATAAGGACTTATGACCTATTACCTATGTATGCTAGCATCAATAGTAATATTGAAGACTAAATAAACCAGATAATTCGAGTTTCTAGTTCTTCATAGAAAAAAAATACATGTTTGGCATTCAATACAACACCTATGTATAAATGTAAATAAATACACACATTTATCTATTAAAATACGATGTTTTCATGCAGTACTTACGCGTACAGCTTCACACCTAACTCACCTACCTGGTGCATAGCAATGATGGGAAAATTTAGTCCCCCTTTCTCGGATATCCGAGTTAGCTGCGTACGTCCAGGAGCGTGTGTACCCTCTACTGTCACCGAGGCTCTCTCTCATATTATGTGTGGGGTACTGCAAATCAATTGTGGGAAAAAATTGCCAGTATAAAAGTTATTTTTTAAATAAATAAAATATTATTTCCTAAAGTTTATAATATTTGTAATATTTAAAAAATTATATATGAAGACACCAAACCTTTTTCGCTGCAGGCACTAACAATGCAGTTAATGGTTTCAACTTCACAATAGCTTATCGTTAATTTTTAGGGTCTACAATTTCCAAAATTATTGGTTATACTATTTTAAGCGGTGATTTAACGATATGAACAAAAATGAAACATTATACTCAATATATCATCTATCTGGTTGTTAGATCATCGGTCGGCTTTGAAGTGCCACACACGAGAGCCGTCCACCCGCGACTTCGCAATCGCTAACACATGAGATCATATCAAACACAATCCCATTATATTTTACCCGGAACTGTGAAACAAAAAGCATCTTTGACATTTCAGTATATCACATCAGACGAGAATAATTTATACGAAGCAATTCCTGATTCATCTAAAGATGTATCTATAACTTAACCTACCTTACAACAACGTGTTCTCTCCATATTTGCAAGAACAAAACAGTATCGGCATTCAGTGGTCGTTAAAAGCAAACAGAAAGAGACAGAGCGATGCGATTGTGCGATGTGCAAGATTATCCATCTCTGTCTGAAGTGGTCGTGAGCGCTGCGTGAGAACGGTGGACGGTAGGGTTTCCCACAGTGTAGGCCGACGCGAGCCGAGCAATGACGAAACGTCGGTGAAGTGTGGCTGCCCCGGGCCGCTCGCGTGGTGGAGCTGCCCGACTCGCGACACGTCCGATATGATTCATGCATTGTAGTAATTTCATCGCGAGATCGGTTACCTTGAATTAAATTATTGCGGAATCGCGAATGTTTGTTTTGCAAATTGGTTCCATTTAAGTGATATATAAAAGCTCTTTGAGAGGATGTAGTTAGTTGATTGTTGAAGTAGCAGAGTTAAAAGTGGCTACAAACTACTTACTTTAATCTACACTACAGTATGAAAAACATATTATTATGCTGTTGTTCTGCGATATTTATTTTGATTAATATAAGTAACATCTTTTATACATTTCCGTTCAAGGAGGTGTCATAACTAACGTGCAGTTCGTTAATATTTCGCCTTACATGTCAGACTTCGAAAAATGTTTGGCATTTTGATATAAATGGACATATTATTTTGGTCAAAATAAATAAATGGAAATTCATCATACCAGATTTATAACTTAATAATTTCGACTCTGACATCAAAATTAATAAATTAACAAGAAATAGATCTTATTGTTTAAATGGTATTTGAGAACCTTATATCATCATTCCGCGTTCAAAACCTATGTGATATTTTTCGATGGAATAGTTTTATGGTGCTAAAGTTATAAAAAAAAACCTGATTTGTAACAGTAATAACTGCAATGCGCTAGTGCTCCCCAAACACTACATTGACAGTATAATTTCAAAATCCGCTAGTTGCAAGAAAAATATATCACGTTATCTGCTAGGTATTAAATATAATTGACGACACACTCACAGATGTCGCGAATGAAATCGTACATATGATAACCTTGACGCATAAGTACAATCAGCGACATAAAATAAGTACTGCCAAGTGTACCTCACAAAATGCATATCATTTACATTATCATACATTTATTACCACTGCTTTAAAATATCGAGCAATTTCGTAATAATTTGACACCTAGCAGATAGCGTTAGCTGAAAGCAAATTTGCATTTGCAACCAAGTAAATTCTTTTTAATACCGGACAGCAATTTTATTAAATTTTTAATGTCTCCTGAAAAATTAAATATCTGGATAAAACAGAATAATGGAAAAATTTTCTATACGTTTCAACAAAATCAATACTAAGAAAAAATCGAATATCGTTTATTATAAAATTTATAATAATTAATTCGTAAAATGTATCTCAAAATTTATTACACTTATAATTATTATAATACATAGTTCAAATATTAGTCTAAAATGATATCAGTTTTATATCGAGATACGTCCCCTCTAACTTTTATATTTTCTTAGGGGTTATAAAGATCTGATTTCTCCTTTACCGAATAGTATTAATGAAATCTAGATACCTTACAATTAGTCTCGTGTGACGTCACACGACTAGCACACATCTGACATCACTTCCTTTGGGAAGTAGCGGACCCTTTTTGAAACGGAATTATGATTCTTTTTCCCTCTCAATGAGGGATTTATTTGTTCAAGAAAACGATTCGGTAAAATAACGTTTTTGAATAACTGGAGGGTTGAAATAAGGTCTTATTATATTTACGTAATAAGAATTGATGGAATGTGGGGTACGGAACAGTGGTATTAAATATTTTTTAAGAATGTTTAAAAATATTGACGGGTAAATAATTTTTATAATTTTTTTTAAATATCGAGAATTTTTTGTCAATTCTATATTTCAAAATTTTATATTTTTAATTTTTTGACAATTTCAATCTAAATCTAAATTTATGCAAACGTCAAAATGACATTTAATAAGTCAAAAAAAATATCAATTTAAAAATACAAATGACGGTTTTTTAAAGCAAATTGAGATAAATCTTTGTAATATCTTTGAATATTTTTCGACAAACGTGTAGTGCTATAATATAGAAAATTGAATGCTCTACAAAAAAGATTTTATATAATTTTCACGTAACATATATCGTTCTTGAGTTATCTTTAAACACGATTTTGATGAAAAACCAAATTTCATTAATATCAGTTCAGTGGCTTATGAGTTATAAGTGTGACAAGGATTCAGGGGACAGATAGACACGGAACGAAAACTGTTTGCCTTGACCTGAAATGGAAAGATCAATTTAAAATTTTGAGATCGGTGAACAATTTTTTTGTCTCATTTTGAAACGATCACAATATTACGAAGAAACGAAAATATATTTCTTTTTTTCCTAGTTTGAATTATGAAAAATATAATAAGCAGTTTCAAAAAATAAAATATTCCGAGACTATATCCAATTTCAGTTCTTGACTCATACGTCATACCAGAACTTAAGTTTGAATATTAATTCTCATAGATACAAAAAACATATTAGTAACTACTGTTTTTCACAGTCTTTATTAATGTATTCTAAAGAACAGCTGACAACAATCATATCTTACACCAGTCTGCAATACTAGGGTGTAATGCGCGGCTAATACTCATGGAATACTGTTATGTGATGCAATGTCCAGCTGTCTGATGACGTGAACTGTGTGGGAAAATGTTTTTATGTTGTTGTATATTGAAACAATATTTACAAATAACATATGTTACGTTAACTCGTTTTTATTTCATATTTCCATTAAATTATATACACATATTGAACGTATGATTATATATAAGAATTGAAAAGAAAACGATTTATTATTATTTATTACAAAAGATTTTAACGGGGTCTTATTCTTTTTTAACAGTGATTTTATTGAATATGAGATAAATTATACATCACCGTTTCTGAATTTATTTTTTAAATAGAAAATAGAACTCAGTTTTTAATGTAACATGTGCAATACTTATAATTTTTGTAATGATAGAGAATACGGAACAGAAGATTTGAACTTAATTCTTAACTGTATTGTCAATTTTCAAGATACTCCTATAAATACTAACTGCTTAGCTGTTTTTAATGATAGCGAGATTATATGTACCCAATGCACTTGTGAGATTTCATGCAACACGTCGGTGCAGGTTTTATGAAAATCGGCTCAATAGTTATCGAGATTACTTCGGTCAAAAAGACACACAAACTTTCTCTCTTTATATATTAGCATAGATTGATTTTAATATATTATCAAATATCAAGGAAAATAAAAATAAAATGCATGCAGTCCCCAACTGATAAATTCTATAAATACGCCTATGGCCTATACATTAATTTCAAACTTATAGTTTAAATTTTAGAATGTTAAGGTATCTCTTTGGAACCACTTATTGCCTTGATTCAACTAATTACAACCAAAAATAAAGTTAATATTCAATATTATTATAAACTTAATTAGACAATATTTAAATATTAAATTACCCGTGGTTATCATTAGTATATTCCAAAATTTAATTTATCTGTTTCAAAATCTTCATCTTGATAAGAATATCTATATTTTACAAAATCAAGACGTTCGCAATTTCTATCAGATATTTTTTATTTGTTTGTTTATATTAACGTTTTGAGATATAACTAATAAGTAAGGGCAGGGAAATATTAATTAAGCAATGTTACACCTTCTCATGAATATATTTACATATTAATACTATTTTAAATATATTTTTTATCACACATTCATTGGATATTATACATCAGAGATTTTAATCAATAAAATTAAGATTATTAATTATTATCGATGTGCTAGACCTCTCCGTAAATGATTTTGTATCGTAATGCGTTAGTGAAGGGCTCCATTACACGATCAATATTATTATTTCTATTAATAATAATATTATGTAGTTACTACTAGATACTAATTATTATTTGTTAATCAAAAAAACTTAGTTTATAAAAATTATATTATTTTACATGTTTTCAGCAATACATTTGAAATATATATGTACAATCATGTAGTAATCATGTGTTCCTAGAGAAAAAATATTATGTGAGGGTTATTTCTTGAATGAAAATATTTTTTTTAATGTCGACAATATTTGAATCGACAATATTTGAATGAAAATTAAACACATTTCGTTATTTTCGATTATTCAACGTATGTACAACCTATTCACTTTCAATTTTAATAAACCAACAACAATGACCGTGAATGTGGCCCTTAAGTCATTAAGAGACAAATTAAAATTAAATTGCTTAATTAAACATTTATTACTATGGAAATTAATGGTTCTTACGCAAGTATATTAAAATATTTAAGACGTTAAGACGAATTCTCTAATGAAATGTATATGATTTATTATAATATTTTGATAGATCATCTATTATTATTTTCCAATATTGAAATATCTTGAGGGTCATTAAAAAAATAGTTTTTGCGCAAGAAAAGAAATTATATTAAAATTTATACAAATATTAATAAATCGTTTCACGCAATGTAAAAGTTAAATTTGGTATTTCCGTTTAATAAATATAGAATAAATAGAATTTTTTTTTACAACGATCAAAAAAGTTTTTATGTGGTAATACTTTATAAAATATATTGTTAATTATTATTGTAGCTCTACAAATTGTATAAATAATATACTTATATAATATTGTAGTTGATATTATTGGATAAATATGTATTTATAGTATATACAATAATATAAATGTATCATTTCAGATGTAACATAAAATTCAGAATGAAACATGGAATAAAATTAATAAAACCTATAATAAAAAAATCATTGGTTACTGGTAACTTTAATTAATTAAGAAAATGATTTATAACTAATATATGTTAATGTAATTAAATACTTCAGTTAATTCCTTACAATCTTATTAAATAAAATAATTCAAACAACATCTACTAAATAAAATATAGTGTCATAAAATATTTTAATAATATGTCAGCGTATTATAATTTTCTGTAAAAAAAATTCCCACAGCACAGAACGGTTCTGATTAACAAGTATTATTTATTGCACTAGCCAAGATTATATTCTTATACAAAGATTGGAATGCAATGGGCGCAAGAAGCATCCAGTCACGTGGCTGACTCAAGACCCTCATTACCATACAGTTACACATACACACACACAAACTCGCTTATGGAGATGGTACCATTCTCTCACGAATGGAGATGGTATTTCAACAATTACCTGCCACACTTCAGAATCCGGCCGTTAGAAAGAGATAGAGCTAATATGTGTTGGGGTTGAATTTTGTGGTAGATGTATTGTAAAATTGTATTCGCAAAGGGTATTTTTGTTAATTAAATTGAGAGTACAGTAAATGAACTATATTATTGAAATTACATACTTAATAAGGGAACAAATTAAACGTGCACTATTTTAAATGATTTGAGAAATAGTGAAGAGCATTAAATAAACTATTATTGGATTTGTAAACAATATTGATATATATTTTTGTGTTTTAGCATTAATTAACTTAACTATCGTTAAGAAAAGACTTTTTGTTCGTTAAAGAAATAAAATGACACAGAAAAAAAATGTCTCCTTAAAATAGCTAAATGAGTATTAGGTAAGTGAGATTTGTGCTAAATGAACAATATAATGTATTTGTATAATATTTTATAAATCGTACAGAGTTGATGTTCTAATAAAATACTTGGTAAGGGCAATTTATTGGTGCAAAATCGAGTTAATTAGTTTTGGGTTGGTTTGTTTTCGTTATGTTAGGATAGGTTAGGTTCGGTCTATTTATACCAACGCTTCGAACTGTTATTTTTTAATTTATAATTTAACATTTTATGGTACTTGTATGATAGATCTGAACAACTGAAGTGGGGAGTAAGAACATGTTAACGCGCATATATATTTTAACATGTACCGAACCGAAAAAAATCAATATTTATTTTTCGCTTCGGTTCCGGTTTTCGTTCTACAAAAAATAACGATTTTTCCGGTTTTCGGTTCAGTTCCGGTTCGAAGCCCTGATTCTAACACATCAACACACAATATTTGTGACGTCGGTAACGGCATATTCTTCAGACTTCAGGTTAACCTTACTTTATTTGAAGAAGGGGGGGGGGTAATGGAACATCCCCCCAAAATTAAAATTTATAAAATGAAAACAAAATTATATATTTTGTATGAGTACATAACGTAATAATTTGTTTTTACTGAGAGAGATAATCCTCGACATGTATCACATAGTCAGTCTGAGCCTGGTTACACTGCCATGGATTCTATATACACTATACTTGGAAAGGCATTTTAAGTTTACCTGGTTAAAATTTATTACAAATTTTTCGAGCAACATTTTTTGTCACTAAGAAGAACTTGATTCACTCATTTGATATGGGAAAACGCCTGAATTTGTTTTTATTCCTATATACTTAAATGAATATTAAATTGGTTTTAAATATCTTAAACTCCAGAAACTTTACATACATAAATAAGTAGATAATCTAAGATTGTATGTGATTTGTCAATGTTGTAATTAAATATATCAAATTAAATTGGAATCATTTGCACTAAATTAATATTTAAGCATATTTTTAGAACAAGTATCAAAATTTATTTACGATAAAATATTATACTGATAAAACGTACATATATACAAACGAAATGGGTATAGTTTTATCTACTTTGCACAGTTGTATTTATTTTAGCTGATATTACATAGATTACAATAATATATAACGTAATAATACAGTAATGTCTCGAATGATACTTTACTTATTTTGCTTAGTCGTCGTTCATATAGCAAATTGTATCAAACTGGACATGGAACATGTCAAAAGCCAATTGTAATCGATCTATTAATAAGTTGGGTCATAACATCAACATCACCATTACTATGGTATTTTATTTCCATTTATATACATTTTTATTAGTAAATATAACCAAAACTAATTCTAAGGTCTTATACTTTGAAAGTACCATCGAAATCGGTTCAGTTCTTTTTTTGTTATATCAGAACAAACAGACAGACAAGCAAACAGAATTTTTTTAAATATCGAAATGTATTTTATTGCCTCTAAAATGGTGTATGGATTTAAACTTTGGCAACTAAGACAGCGCTGTAACGTTGCCGCATCAGGTTGGTATTTTGCCAGTGTCGTATATTGACGTTGGTTAAATTTAAAAAGGGCTTGTATTTAAATTCATTTTTTGTAAAATCATTTCACTAAAAATTTGATAGCATCCACTTTGTACACTCGAACATAAATTTTAATGCATTGCACTAAAAATTATATTTTTGATATATTTATTGTGATTTTCCATATTTTAACCTAACCAAAACTAACCAACCATCCTTCGCCCCAAAAAATTAACGTGTATATTATAAGTGCATCAACTTTATTTTGAATAACTATGTATATACGTGATTTTTGATAGTTCAATACGACATAAAATTTAGTGTAAAATATTAAAATTTATTTTCGAATGTTACAAAGTGCATACTATACATTTTTTAGTGCATTTATATATAACCACAATTTCTTTTATTGTAACAGATCCTTATTATACATATGTTTTAGTTTTTATTAAATACTATTAATATTAAAAAATCGAATATATGCTGGAATTGACTTGGAAAGGTTTTAACATTCCCATACAACTTTTAGAAACAAATACGAATTGAATATTCATTAATGACAACTAATAGTCCGTAAGAGTACCAGCATAAATTTAAACATAACACACATAAATAATTATAAATAAATGCATGAATAGTGTATTTTATTTTCCCAGACTCACACGTGCGTTATTAGAGAACCGGCCAGTTTAGAATAATTAACGCTTCATTAGCGTCAACGTGAGCATTATAAAGACGATGTTGGACTGATAACATTCTTAAGCACCTGGAATTCAACACAAAGTTATACATGTTTATGTGCATTAAACATTTAACTGTTTCCTCTATGAATTTTTATTCTTCGTGATGGATGATATAAATGTTTGAATATATTTACTAATGTAATTAATTTTATCATTTAATGGTGGTTTTTGCTAATTAAAATGTATACAACTGGATTTACTTTCGTAGATAATTTTTTTTATGACCGTAAATAAGTTACTTACAACTATACCAGAGTAGAAATTCTCCGAGGCGTCGTACCCCGAGTAAAAAAAATAAACGGCCGTGCTATGGTCGTGGTGCGGCCGTGCTATGGCCGTGGTGCATTCACAAACAAACGAATGGCCGCACCACGGCAGAACTAGATTTGTTTGTGAAACAGTGAATGCACCACGGCCATAGCATGATCGCACCACGACCATAGAACTTATAATATCATTTAAATTTAGAATTTTTCTCTAATTATTAACAGAGGAGATATCGAAGAAATACGAACTTATGATACCTATGTATAATACATTTGTAGATATTTTCACAAATATAAATGTTTACACTTTTTTTATATTAATATATGAATTTATCGTGTAATCTATTTTTCAGATTGAAGAGGATAAAAGGGTAATTAAGAGGGTGAATTGACTATTCTTGGGGTAATTTTCAGAAACTACAACTACTTACCTTTCAAATACGACTGAGTACATTAAAATTAGTTGAAAATTGGCTTGAAGCGAAGTTTCGCGTAAAAATGTGTGATTTAGACCCACTGTGCGTCGTCAAAATCCACACTTTTTTACTTTTTTATTAAGAAAATATTTATGTAATAATAATAAAATTCAACTACTTTTCATTTTCTTTTCACTATTTTTATTAAAAATACATATATGAATTGTATATTTTCCTTAATACATACAATTTAAGTCTCATAAAATTGGGTCAGTAAATAGACATATATGGTCTACGCATCTGATGATTCGAAAATTGAGTCCTCACAAAAAAGAGAATAGAGCGTAGTCAGGATCTGTGTTTGTCTTGATTTAAACATGAGTGTAAAAAAGAGTATTGTATATATCTTCACTTTTGTGAAACCAAAATTTACACATAATTGGCCGTTCATGTTTCTATGTCTCTGAAACAATCCAATAGATAGATAAATAGATTTTTTTAACTAATAAAATATAATACACGTTGTATAACTCCCGAGCTTAGCTCCAGATTTATTCATATTATATATATATACATATCTTATTCATATTATAAATGCGAAAGTGTTTCTATCTGTCTGTATGTTTGTTATCTTTGCACAGTTTAGCCGTTGAATCGATCTTGATGAAATTTAGCAGGGCTTCGAACCGTTATTTTTTTCGTTTCGGTTTTCGTTCCGGTTCGAGTAAAAAAATATATTTCGGTTCGGTTCAGGTTTTCGTTCCGTAAAAAATAACGGGTTTTCCGGTTTTTTCGGTTTTCGGTTCAGCTCCGAGTGATTAATTAAAACAAAAAAAATTATTTGTATTAAAAAAATTTGTCTACCATAATTTAAAATATTTTATGGTACCTACTTGTATGATAGTCCGAACGACAATTGAAGTGGAAAATAAGATCATGTTAACGCACGTATTTTAACATGTACTGAACCGTAAAAACCGATATTTTATTTCGGTTATGTTCCGGTTTTCGTTCCGGCAAAAAATAATGGTTTTTCCGGTTTTCGGTTCAGTTCCGGTTCGAAACCCTGAAATTTAGTAGGGATATAGCTTGCATCCTGAGGAAGGACATATTAGATTAGATTTAAAAATGAGTGCGCGCAATAGGTTAGGTTAATTTAATAATTCATAGTATGCAAATATGAAACTAAAAATCTGTTTTATCGATTATCACAACAAAAATCTGTATTACCTAACCTAAACTGCAAATTCAAATATATCGGAGTTTATTTGAATACGCCAGTCCCGCGCATAAAAATTCAATTTGGTTCCCATTACTGATTAAAAAATATCTTATCAACTAAAATAAACATACGTTTGTACATATTATAATAGATATACTGTACAGTCAGGAAATAAAAAATGGTTATTTTGATATTACTAATATAATGATATCAGAATTGAACACATACAAACGAAGATAAAATAATCTAACTCATTTCAAACAACATTGATGCCCCCACTCAGGTGTTCAGTGCGCTACCTGTCTGTGCAACAGGTGCCCTCTGTCGATTGTACACTTCCGGTATAAATAGGAAATAACGATATAAAGGTACCGTGGGACTCAATTCACTACATTAGGACGCGTGCGTTTGCGAACAAAGACAGAATATCCCATATAATGTGTAAATGAGTTCTTCTATCTCATTCTATAGGGTGGTTTTGTACGTCACCTCTCTGACACCCCTGTGTATTATGTATTTTATAGATATCATCGTAAACGATTTTTGTTTAATTATTAACCGTTTTTGTAACATGCAGGTTGTAAAAAAATAAGGTGATGTTTGTTCTTTTTTCTTGTTTGTTTGGAGTTTTGTATTGGAATTAATATTTAATATTTGTTTTAAAAGAAAGAAATGTGAATGAAGATTGTCTATTTTAACCCTCCTGTCTCTATTTATTTCATATAAATATTATATGTATTTTAGTGGTTAAGATTATACTTAATTTTAAAACTATTTCGTATATAAACTGATAACGCAATTGCATTGAATGGACATATTAATATTCAGTTGGTTTGTATATTTCTATTATGTCGAATGATCGAATGACTTGTACACGAGTTTTTGAATAAATATATCCATACTCGTATTATAAATGCAAAAATGTCTCTGATTCTCTGTCTGTTTGTTACCTTTTCACGACTAAACCGCTGAACCGATCTTGATGAAATTTGGCAGGGAGATAGCTTGTATCCTGAGGAAGGGCATAGGTTACTTTGCATCCGGAAAATTTATTAGATAAAAAATGTGTATGTGACATTTGAACGCGCGATAGGTTATACTTTTGTGGCGTAGACTTCTAACGTGCAAATGCAGAACTAAATTTATCGACCTTATATCATAACAGTAACAACTAATTTTAAATGGCTTCGAAATTATTTTTACAGTACATTAAGATGATGACAATAAAGCAAGTCATATTATAAAAATCTAGACAAAAATAACGACTATAAACCCCTAATGTTATGAAATTAAATTATACAAGTAGGAAACACCTGACGTGGTGTTTTCACAGAGAGTGACTCTGGTTCTTCTTCATTGATGCATCACGAAAACGACTGTTATAAACACGTCATTTAAAGGATGTCATCATTATGAATAAAGATTCGTTCGTATAAAAATATTTAATTTATAATTACACAGGCTGTTCGGTTCGACAATGCGAATATTTTGAAGGTAGGTAGAATGAGTCATTTGAAAGTGATTTAAGCAATTATACCTTTATACAAAGTGCAACAGTTTTTTTATATCGGCCATTTTAGTAATTTTTTTTTTAAATCCAGATTTATACATGTTAATGGCAAAAGTTCAAAAGTTAAAGAGCCCAAATAAAAAAAGAGCAAATAATTTATTTACTTACTTTCAAAATAAACACAGAAAAATTAAAATATTGTGTAAATAAGTACGTTAAATTCAATAATATTGAGCAAAAAATAGCACATTAAAATTAAGTTTTTAAAACATTTGTAGAATTTTCTTTGATACCATCGCCAAGTACATAAAAAAATCTACAGTTTAAAAAAAATAATGTCTCTCTACCATATTTTGCCCACACGTTATCAACGAATCAATTTTGATTATTAAATGCGTTTTTTAGCCGTTTTCACTAAAATTTTGATTTTAAATTTGACATATTTATTTATAATCATCAGGAATATATTTTTCCAAAATTTCATTAAAATCCATTAACCATTTACTATTGGTCAAGTTATACAAGAAGTAAAATAAAATGCTCACTGTTTTGGTTTTTATTTTTTTAAGGTTATGTAACAAAATAAGATTTTTAACAATTTAGTTTTGTAGGAAAATTCATAACGAAGACAGCGGATTTTTTAGTTTTGCAATCCGGTCAATAGAAATTTAGATATATTTTAAAAATTGTACAAGAGAATTCAGTCACGTACTCCCTGCGATGCCTAGAACAAGTCTACAAAAAAGCTTATTTCTTTCAATTCCTTATTTAAAAAAATTCGGTAATATGACTCCACTATTACATCTAAAATAATTTTTCCAATTAATTAATACTTTGTGAAATACTTTTTTATATAAAGATGTATAAAAAAAATAGTAAAATCAGCTTAAAACATTGCCCATTCTAACCCGACTATGGCCTTTAAAAATCTTAATATTAGTATATTTGTCTTTTGAAATATAATTATAAACATGGAGACCTAATTCATAAAATTGCCCACATGCAATTTTGAGTAGAATTTTTGAACGGTTTTCAACACAAATCTTGATGTGCAAGCAAGCGGGACACCAGAACAGATGGTAGCATTGCTTTCCCAGTCCCACGGCAGAGAGTTTCACACAGGAACCGTGCGCCGGTCCGGTGGGAAAGCTACACGGTCACACACACCTTACTAGATGCTTCGGTGCCCTTGTTTGTTTTTAGCGTCTCAGACCAGCCCTATATATAGACATGCATGCATGTATGTCAGTTTACTTGTTGGCGAGTGTTGTGGTGAAATTGTAGGTGGGTTGATGTTAAATGTAATATGTGTTTAAACCAGAAAGACAAAACAGCAACACAATGTTTTTTTAACAAAATAACAATTTTTTGTTTAACAAAAATGTTAAAAATCTGCTATGGTAACAACTGTCAAACGAAAGGCTTGTACTATCAAACATTTTTAAATAAAAAATAATCTTGTAAACCTAAAATAAAATCAAACGATTGCACATAAAATTAACTAAAAATAAGCATTTGGGGGGGTTAACTTTTTGGACATCAGTATTTTTCATATATTCTATATTATTTCGTTTGATTTCTATTGAACTTCCAGAAACGAATAAAAATATAAATACTACATACCTACGTGATATTCTTCATAATTACAATTCTAAAAATATTATAATGGTTTTAATATTGGCTAAAGAAACATAAAATTCTTTACATCAATACATTGAATATATACTTCTTTTATAAAAAGTCCTCAGAATTAATTTGTAAAAAAAAATTCATTTGTTTGTTACCTACAGCAACTGTACAAATAATACAATATTCTATCGTTACAGATTGTAAAAATTTATTTAAAACTACAATTAAGAAATTATTTATTACGAAATTGTAATTGAAATCATTAGTGGTAATGATATATACACGGAAAAAAATAATATGCAAAAAATAACTGGTGATTTTTAAAAGAAGCTAAATAATCAGGGAAAATGTCGTATAGCCCTCTAATTTAGAAATTTTAATATTTTCCTACAATAATTTTTAAAGAGATTATAAAATGTACTAATACTGGAAATCTGTTTGAATTTTATGCTATGATGTAACTTATCAAGTCAACTACTGAAATTTACATATTTTTTACTTTCTTATAACTGAATTACATTTCAATTTGCAAAAAAATCTGAAAAATATAAATTTCAATCTTTAAAATGTATATATTAATAATAATAATAATATATATTAATGTTTTTTTCTTGTTCAGAAAATGTTTTATTTGTTAACTATAATTTTTTTTTCGAACAAAATAATTTTCTTTCAATTACAAACTTGGACCCGAACCCGAACCTGAATGCCAAAAAAATAACGGTTTTTGAACCCAAATAGTTTGCAACATGTTGAGCCCAAACCCGAACCTGAACCGAAATTTATGTTTGAACCCGAACCGAATCCGAACCATAAATAAATTCCGGTTCAAGTCCCTGGTTTTATCACAGTAATTTTTACTATTCATTCTGTAAATTTTAACTTATTAAATCTGCATATTATAGATTAAACTAAAGGGAATTATTGTTGGGTCATAGTCAATAACTTTGGTTTACTATCTGAGATAGACAGGATAAAACTGTAATTATTATCGGAAATCCAATGAATTCTTATAGTATATTTTTTCAGTGTATTATTTTAATTGATCGGTTGAGGTAGATTAATAAAAAACTATTGTCAAGTGCGAGTTGAGACTTATGCATTAGTGTCCCCTGTCGTATAGTTTTTTTTTCGAATGGCACGTGTCCTTAATTATACGCCACGGTGCAGTGAAAAAAGGAACTATTCCTATTGGGTCGGCTGTTAGTTGTTAATTTGAAAAACATGTTTAATTAAAATGAGAAACTGCTTTGAAGAATTATACTTATTACTTATTACCTTTATAAAAGAATTTAAATACTCTAATTGTTAGACGTGTATAATACTGTATAATAAATGGTTTAATTGTTTACTAAACATCGGTTAAGTTAGGTTAGATGACAATTAACCCGATTGAATTAGTTTCGATTTTCACCACTGATGGCATCATTACCATCGACAATAGTAACACGTATTAGTAAAGTTAAGAATAAGTTCGTCTATTAGAACACATATGGCTCAAATATACTATAATTAAATCATCTTCAAAAAACGTCAAAATTTTATTTTTATAGTCTTGTTAACAATTTATAAAATGTATAACTAATTTAAACATGGATTTTAACATAAATATATTCTTAAATATTTTTTTCGTAATCTTCAACTTCAAAAATCTCCAAATCATAAATTTTTGGAGTAAACTTAAGTAGCTTATTTATACTTATATTATGAAATTTGTTTCCATAAATACTTAAAGAAAATAAATTTCCCAAGTCTTTTAAAACCCCATAGTCCATTTGTGTAAGTTTATTATTGTTTAAATACAATTTACCCAAATTAGGTAGACCACTGAAGGTACCATCTTGCAAATAAGTTAAGTGATTGTTACTTAAAATTAATACATTTATATTTTCCGCTCCAGTAAAAGCACCAGGATCAATTTGCTCCACATGAAAATGTGCTAGATCCAGATAGGTTAACTTTTTAAGTCCTGCAAACATATTAATCTTAATAGTATGTATATCGTACAAGTCACTATTATTGTCTAAAGTAGAGTTGTTAATCGTTGCCAGACTTTTGCTTCCTTTTGAGTATCCAGGAACAAATAAAAATATGAACACTACATATGTGATATTCTTCATATTTGAAGTTCTAAAAAATATATCATGATTTTAATATCAACAAAACAATTACCTATACAAATTCTTGACATCAATAAAGTTATAATATGTTTATATAAGGTGCAGTGGGGTAAGTGCAGACCGGTTTTTGCATAGTTGGACTTTGAACCCATATATTTTCAATCTGTTATATAAATACTTAATATTTTCTGTATCAAATTTAATGATTGTGCAGTTATTACTGACTAGTTTAAATTGAATAGGACGCCAATTTTCTTTGTATATTTGCATTATGATAGGAAATTGTAAAAAATGTTAACTACAGTGCACTTGCCCCATTTTCGGGGCAAGTGCATTACCGGTAGTTAAAAACGCTTTGGAGCATTATTTCATATGCTATGGGGCAAGAGCAGAATTTTAGCGGATCAAGATACGTTATTTAGTTTTGGAGTAGTGGACTTTTTAAACAAGTTGATATTAACTGTTAACTGTTAGTAGTTCACTACATATTAGCTATTACAATTTCACTCGTATTATAATAAAAAGATCTCGTTAATACACTTGCCCCGTTTCTGCACTTACCCCACTGCACCTTATACCTTTTTTAGAAACGATCTTTAAAATTAATGTGTAATTAGTAATTACATTAATTTCATTTGTAATTCTGACGTCACAACGATACTATTTACGCATATACAACTGTATAGAAAATATAAAATTGGAAGTTAATAACAATGTTTTGTATTATTAATAATATCACTTACACGTAAGTCAAATATTGTAAAAAGTACTTAAAACATTAAATGATTTTATTAAGAATATTGAAATCATTAACGTTAATGATAGAGTTTCGTGCAGAAGTGGTCGACCCATTTGGTTATTATAGTATTTAAATCATTTCGCTATGTACCAAAAAAAGACAGCTATTTTGAAACTCATTTGCTAGATAATGATGTACTCTTCGTTTATAGTAAGTACTCATATATAATTATGCGTTTAATCATTTTGTAATCTATTGAAAATTGTATTTTAATAAGAAATATTTATTTTCTTATTCCAAATTTTAAAATTTAAATATGTTAAACTTGATATAAAATTAATTAATGATACGTATGTATATTTGTGTTTTTATTTAAAATGATGTAACTATATAAGCTCCGCCCTAGAGATAACCGATGATGTTTGTCTTAATATTTTTGAAGATGTTGTAAGCGATTCTGACCTGATGGGTGAAAGACAACTTCTTCTGAAGCTCATAAAACATTATTTTAATAGATTGGTTGAGGTAGATTAATAAAAATTATACTAGTTACTATTCGCCGTTTTTATTTAAGTATTTTCGCTAAATTTTTAGTTTACCCGCTTGGTAGTTATTGCTTCCTCATAATATCGAAGATACGAGAAGCTTTGTGATCGTTTTAAAATGAGACAAAAAATTGTTCTCCGATTTAAAAATTTTAAATTGATCTTTCCGTTTCAGGTCAAGATAAACACTTTTTGTTCCGTGTCAGTCTGTATGTGTGTCCCCTGAATCCTTGTCATACGTATAACTCATAAACCACTAAACCGATATTAATGATACTTGGTTGGATGGTTAGGTCCTACTTGAGGACAGTTCCATTTCATCGTATGTAATGGGGAGGGGTGACATCCCAAAATATTTATGTTTTCAAAATATCTTAAGAATGATACGTTACGTAAAAATTGTATAGATTTTTTTTGTAGATAATATAGGTCTACAACGTTTCTTGTAAAACAATCCCTTACAAAAATGTATCTCAATTTGCTTTAAAAAATCGTCATTTGTATTTTTAAATTGATATTTACTTTGGCATATTAAATGCCATTTTGACGTTTTAAATGTAATTTTCACGTTTGCATAAATTTAGATTTATATTGAAATTGTCAAAAAATTAAAAATATACTTAGCTATGTTCGCGCATAGTTATAAATATTTTAATTATAAATATACGAGTTGAATTGAGAACCTCCTCCTTTTGTTTAAGTCGGTTAAAAATAATCAGATGCGTTTTAAGAAAACTTTCGAACTAATATTTTTTATTAAATTTGTATAGAAATCAAATGGTTAACCATTATTAGGCAATTTATCTGAACCCTTTATCGGTTTTTATTCAAATTATTCAATAATTAACTACCTTTGGTGAATTTAGCACTGGAAGCACTGTGTATTTACTTGGCAGATGTTTATTTAAAATATTTCTATAGTTAAAATATTGGTTGATATGCATAAATTTGCAATTAATTAGACTCCAGATTACTATAACAATCTTAAAAGTAATTTGATTAATTGAAAAAAAATGTTTTTTTAATAACATAGATTTTTCACAATGAAATTATATTAAATATTTATTAAAAAATGTTAAACTAATTTATACATAAATTTTTACATAAAATAGGTATATATGAAATATATTCTTACAAGTTTTCTGTCTGGTTACCAGTAGGATAAACATACAAATAAACCATTTTTGGGCAGTGCTTAAAAAGCTCATCAATACTTATATACGTAATTGGATTTCCAAAAATAAATAAAGAAAATAAATGTTTTAACCCATCGAAAGCACCAAAATTTATTTGTTTTAGTTGATTATTATTTAAAAACAATGTTTCCAACCCAGACAATCCAGTCAAGGCACCGTCTTCCAAATTAGTTAAACGATTGCTACTTAAATCTAATTCTTTCACTTTTTCTGTTCCTGCAAAAGCACCAGGTTCAATTTTTTCCACCTCAGAATTAGATAGATCCAGTTGGGATAACTTTTTAAATCCTTTAAATAAATTTTTCCTAAGAGTATGTAACTTATTGAATTGGAGGTACGAGCCACTATCGTTCGGTGTTTCTGGAGATGCTATTAGATCAATGTTTTTTAAAGTGGAGTCAATCGCTGTCAGACTTTTGGTTTCTTCTGAATATCCACGAGCAATTAAAAGTATGAATACTACATACGTGATAATCTTCATAATTGGAGTAGGTACTGAAAAAAATATAATGATTTTAACGTCAACATAAGAAACATAAAATTTCTTGACACCAATAAAGTGAAAATATTTACCTTTTACAGAAACGATCTTTAGAATAAATGTGTAATTAAAATTTCAATACTATTGGCGCATGTGTAACAACTGTATAGACTAAAATGTTGGAAAATAATTATAACCATTAGTATCACTAACAAATGTATTATTAATGTTACCGATTGTAAAAAGTACTTAAAAATACAATTAACTAATGGTTTATTGTGAAAATTGGAATTTAAATTGATAATGATATATATGTAGTTTTAATTGATCGGTTGAGGTATAATAATAAAAATTAAATTAGTTTTCATTTATCGTGATTTAATTACAGTTGAAAAATAATATTTCGTTTTCTAGCCATGCCTAAATATAATATTTTTTTTATTTCCATTTTCCGGAGAATATTACAATGCCGTCGAAAAATTGTGTCTTACAAATAACACTATCCAAGTGCCACTCGCCGATATTCTTGAAATTTTGCACACATTAAACACGTATTTTTGTTTGTTTTGGCTAACAAGGCCTTTTAAGGTTAGAAAACGCATTCAAAAGTTTAAAACAATGCTAACTAAAGGTCGATCCAGACTATCAAGTCGGTCTCGGTCCGGTCTCGCTCCAGTCAAATATAAATACATAAAAAACAATAAAATCTATTACACTGTATAAGGTATCGCTCAAGTCTCGGTTCAATCACGCTCCGATACAGTATATTTGACTGGAGCGAAACCGAACCGAGACCGGATCGATAGTCTGAATTTTCAGTATATTGGCATTTGATTTCTATAAATTTTTAAAAATAATATTTTTTTAAGTTTTAAGTAGGTTTATAAAAGATTTCTGTTAAATTGAAATTTTTCATATCAAACATGGAAGTCAGATTTTTTTGATAAGGTTGAAATAAATTAATTTTATTTAAGTATTGGTATGCTTTTATAGACATGACCCTCCACTGTATTTACTAGTAGTTCCTCATTTTTTAACATGTAAACACGTACTCTATCACAAACCGTGACATTTCCTTGTTTACGCGTGAATTACTTTTTACTTTAAGTCCGATTTCACGACGTTTACGTGATTAATGTTTGTGAAATTTATTCACGTATTTATTACTTTTAATGAAATGGACATTTATTTATGCGTTATATCCAATTAAAATGACTAAACATACTGATTTTTTTCAAAGCTCTGTACTGATGTTAACAACAAATCTAAATTTAAGAAAAACACAATTATTGGTTATCTTCTGTAGACTTCCATGGCTGCTGTTTATATGAACTTGTTTTCTGGCTGTTGCCTTCGTTTGTCGCGGTTTTTCTCTTGATGTTTCGACTCTCATGTTAGAGTCTACTCTTCATGAGTTATGTCCGGTATTATAAAAGAGCTCGCAAAATTTTCTAGCTTGCAAGCACACTCAAATGGGGTATTAATTCTGTAATAGTGTCTGTAGATTAGCTATGAAGTTTAGATCAGTGATATTTCAACTAATTGTAACAAAGTTGGCGACTTTGACCGTACAAAATAATTTTCATAATATACTGTTTTAATACCAATACCGTTGGTGTTTACATACCACGCGTGCGCGAAAATTGTCAACCATTTCGTAAAACTTAAAGAGAACTGTCAGATACGTTTAAAACCTCATTTGGAAGTGCTCGCAAGCAAGCAAATTTTGTTAGCTCGTTTATAATACCGGACATTACACTTTTTATTATATTTTATTTTTGTTTATAATGTCGACAACGTAATAACGTTTGATAAATGATTTTTTTTCAGAAAATCAGATCACTTCAGTTATAATAGGTACAAATAAAAATATAAAAATAGTGTAAATAAAAATTGTTTAGATTATAGTTTTATATTTACTTCAATATAACCCAACTGTCAGAATTTTTTTTATTAATTTTTTATTTTACAATATCAAATATTACGGAAACATATTTTTCATATAATAATAAAAAAAACTTTAGATAAAAAATACACCCATACATCATTCTGAACACGCATATGTTTACAATTAAAAGAAATGTTTTACATATGTCAATCTCTAAAATTCTGTAAAAACACACGAATCCCATGTTTTTCTCAACCCCTTTCGAATTCATTACTTACCGTAAAATCAAGAAATTGTATAAAAATATGCCACATCTGGCGAACCCTTTTCATTCATTATATTCTGTATACCCTTTCCGCCACGTGGAAACAAGATGCTGCCATTGTTATAAAAAAATATAGGATACGTATAAATTAATTTATATACCTATATACCTACATTCGAAGAATTTTTTACCTGAATAAAAAACATAGGAGTGTATAAAAAATTTATAGTTTAATAATTATTACTTCCAGGTCGGTTATTTTTAATAAGATAAGAAACTAGAATCTTTATTTAGGAAAATATTAATAGGTATACTCAATGACTTAAATATAAAGTTCATCAATGAAGAACTGGTTTATAAAAAAATTAAATATTTGGTATCACCCCTTTTGTGAAGCTCTAATGCTACTCTAGGCTATAGGTCATCAAATTTTTTTCATCAAACTGGAATGATCAGAAAGCAGGTAGAATTATTATTGCAATGTTGTGTTATATATTTTTATTATTTGTAATTTTTATTATTAATCTAATTTTTTGCTATATTTAAATATTTTTATTATACATTTGAAATTAATTAAAAATTTAACCGTTGTAGATAGCATAAAGGAATACTGATTAAAATCAAGATTTAAATTATATTAAATCCTAAACCTCATTTAAAATTTTAGCATCGTATATTTATTAGTCATTTTGTTAGTAACGCTTTTTCGGCAACACCTGTTCGTAACGTTTTCTTTATTGTGGTATTTTACCGTTTTTAACAAAATTTGTTATTATGTTAAAATATTATGATTTATTTCAATAAAAAGTTTTTACTTGTATTTGTTATTATATATTGTTGCATTTAGATTGTATATTATAATTTTTATGAAATATAATAAGATACATCTAAATTCTGTTTAGAAAAAATCAAGTCTCTTTCCTACAGAAAGATATATTTTTTTTACATATCAAGAAATTATGACATACATAGAAGAAACAAAAATGACAATATAGAAAATAATAAAAATCGAAAAAAATAAATAAAGTAATGATTAGATGCATAATATATCCTTAATTAAACCGTCACTGATTCTACCTTTTACTCCATAAACATGGCCCTCTAGCTCGTTTAACCTGCAATGATCGGCCCATATGCAACATCCTTATCCATCTGATTATCCTTTAATAATAAATAAAAAAATACACACACCAAATCAAGAACTTCACGAAGGAGCTGTCGGTAGAGGACAACATCCAGTCGACATTTAAAGCTATAACCATACCATACCATATATTTTTAGTTTTATTTCACATACAGAGAAAGCATTTTTTATTTGTAACTGTGCCTGCACACATTAAAAATCTAACGGGACCACATGAAGCAAAAAAATTGAACCCGACAAAGTAAATTTTTTATCGGAATCCTTTTCACCCTGTTGTAAACCAACCCTTCGTTTCCTTAAATATGGTAGTCAAATTTAATATCCCGTTAAAACACGCGTCTAAATCCATATTCACACAGAAAACTCCTTCCGCTTGTATTTTTATTTCCTTGGGGTTCTCTATTTTGATATATTGAAACGCGCAACACCCCTTGTGTTTTTATTTCCTGATCAAATCGCGTGGAATAGCTGTACTTCAACCCTTAATCTTGTACACGTGTCTTTTTATCGGTTTAAGAAACTGCAGTGTACAATGTACCTACCTACTAATAATTTATATTTTTAACAAATAATTCACGTTACCCATTCGTAATAAATTGCACGCGCGTATATTATGAGATGTAAATACCTACACTTATTAATGACTAGCTGTACCCGCGGCTTTGCTCACTTAGATATAAAAATGCGCGTTGGCGGCAAACTTTTTTCCGACTTGATTTACTATTATCGTCATTACTTATTCCTTATGTTACCTAACGAAACAAAATATATACTAAAATCTAGTCTAGGCAGAGAACATATCTATGCCCAAATAAAGGATAAAATATACATATTTTTTTAAATAAAAATAAAAAGACACAAAACAAAAAATCAGTCTTATAAAGACAACCCCATTTTTAATAAAAAAATACTTTTTGGTAAGTTTTTATTGGTAATGTAATTTAATATTGAGTAATTTTGTATTGTGATTTATAAAATTTACCCATCATAGTTAATTCTATTAGTATTAAAGTCGAGATTGATGTAAAAATATAACCCATCCATCTCGATCTCATCTCGTGAAAATTTAAACCGATCTTGACGTCGTCTCGTACAACTCTCGGCGAGAATTTAAGTTGTTTATACTATATTTTTATTATTTTTATCACATCTCGTCAAAATTTACGACGGTCTTCTCTCGTTAAAATTCAAGCGATCTCGTCTTATTAAAATTGAATCGGTCATTTCATAAACTACATAGGTAAATCAAGTTTTTTCTTTGTTGCAAACGCTTCCTTAAAAGTAGACCCATAATTTGGGTAAAAACCAAGTAAATCAGTACATCCTTCCTCTTCAAAACAATACCGCGTAATCGGTGTTCATTGCTTAAACAACATAAGCCAGTGACTTAAGTGGTTCTTACATGCAATACCAATGTCACTTCTATGAGCCAAAGCCTATGCATCGAAAGTGTCAATTAATAGTAAAAAATTAGACGATTTAAAACGAGTTCGAGATAGCATTCTGGAAAAGCATATTTATGCCATTTTATCAAAACATATGTTATTTTCATTAATTTTGATTAAAAATATGATTATTATGACTGTTTTGTTCAAATTAAGTATCACATAACTATAACCCTATTTCTTGCTAAAACAACATAAGTCAAGAACAGTTTTTCTGGTTTTTCTTTTTTTTATTAATAAATTATAAAGATTATTCAATATTTCAAACTTTTAAGTCCAAAGACTATATTCAGCCCAAAAAATCCTTAAAAGTTCGTTTACTTGTGAATGACACAGTTTTTATTGATTCCAAAAAAATTCTAATTGTGTGAATTATGTGGTTTTTGAAATGATCGATTCAGTTTAATCTGATCTAATTTCAGATCTAGAGAAATTTCTTAACAGCGAGTATGAAGTGTGAAGCTTATAAAATTAAGTTATAGTTTATTATATTATTTGAATTTGGAACGATTTATCAATTTATGTATGTAAAACGATCTGACAGATCTATGAAGGAAGGGTAGGTTTTTTTTTTATTTATAAAAATCATATTTTTTTAGAAGAACAATTCTTCCAAAAGGAGGACTCTTGGTAACATAAATATATAAGAAAAGATAACACTTCGAAATTAATACACTGGCACAAGCCGCTCTTTATTTATTACCCTTTTATACAATAAATGTCTTCACAACTTATCACATCATATTCAATCTTATGGAAAGTAAAAATATAATATTTATATAGTATTTAATAACTTCCGTTTATATTGAAAGTGGTCTTTAAAACCAATCAGCATACAAACTTGCAATATCCTTTAAGTCGCCTTCGACGTCTGGGTTGAGCTACTCCAACGTGACACGGTTCACACACCGCTGCACCATACGTGTGTGTCTGACTTCTTTATTAACCCATTCATGGTGCATCACGTCCTTGGATAGGCTTATTGTTCTCCAGCGTGACAGATGATTAAATGATTTATCGGTTTGTTTGTACAATCATATCCAAGAATCAGTGTTAAAAATGATGTTGACGTGTATGTCAATTGAATATAATTATTAGTTTGATAGAAGATACAATCTATAGTCTGTTTCATTTAAGATTGCAACGATAGCTAACATAGGAAGCATAATACGCGCTCTTGATTGGGCAAAACGCCAGGCAGATTCACAATAACACAATTTTCACTGACGTAATACATGTACTAATTATTATTCTAAAAATGTGCGACACTAGGATATTAGAAAACTTCTTGCAAATTTTTGAGTGTATGTAAAAACAATTACCGCAGTTTTTTAACGTGGAGTATCGCTTTTATTTAGTATCATGTGTGAATCGTACCGTCAAATCCCCGCCTACCACTGCAATCTTAAATGAAACAAACTATAGGTATATTCCTATGTCAAATCGACTTGTTTTACTCTTGTTGGTTTCTCTGTTTCATTAAATATAAATACTTACTTACTATTAATATTGTTAGGAAGAAATAGTATGAGTCATTCAGAAGCCAAAATTATTAGTTTTATTTATAGTAGACACTGTAATTAATATGATAGATGATGAAGTAATATACGTAGATATGACAACGTATCAACACATTGATATCAAAATATTTTTGAGCAATTGTGTTGTTATTAATTTATCGAACTGTTTAGCTTCTCTGAATTATGAACAAACTAAGTCCCTCAAGAAACACCATCCCTTGTTTTATTGTGTAAAAAAATAAGTTTATTATTATTAGTTTATTTTCTTAGCGTGATAATTATCAAACGTCTCCCTATTTAAGGTTTTCGTAGGAAGTATAGAGGTTCTACTGTAATCAAATAAATTTTATACCATCATATTCGAAAATACATTTAATAATAACTATAATTATTTTTAAGCAATAGTTAATATTAATTATAACAGTTATGTTATAATAATTCTGTACATATTTTTAGTATTTTTCAGAAAAAAACAATTTTGTATATCATATTTTTTATTAAAAACGCTGATAATGGAGATTAACAGTAAGAAATACCGTCTACTATATACTAATATAATATGTATTTCAAGTTCAAGTATTACGTAAGCATAATTCCGTTGATTTCAGACCTCCCCTCTTTGTAAGCAAAAATAAGAAAATTTGAAACTCTTCCCTCTCCTAAATGATAAGCCAGAAGAAGTGTATTTTTTATTTTTACTAGACATCAAAATTAAAATCAAATTATTTCTATAAGATTACGAACTGTTTTTTTTTTTAAATTGAATAAGTAAGAATCATTTTTTTCCACATGTAAAAACTAATAGAATTAAGAATACGTAGAAATTAGAGATGGGTTCTTACTGATTCGTTCACTTATATAGAATATGCAATAAGAAAAATTGAAGATCTTTTTTTTTTTAGTTTACAAACTGTACTTTATTAAATCCTGCTAGAACTTACTAAAAACAAAGTCAAAATCAAATAATTAATAATTGATGACCTTTTTTGCTCCTATCTTATAAAAAATTTATACTTTTTTTGCTCACATAAAAAATTTGTTTATATATTGTAATTATTGTACAATATTATACGAATCTTTTCTTTTATATTTTTACAATATAATAAAAAAAAACGATTCTTTTTTAAAATACTGACTCGAGTCGATTCGTTCACCGAAAATAACGAATCGTTCATGAATTACACATCTCTACTAGAAATACTACATTTCGATTATATAAGATTTTTGCACCCCCCCCCCCCCCTCCCACCCCATTTAAAAAAAATATTACCTCTCACCCCATAAGCCTACTTACGTAATATTTGTACGCCCCCTTATAGATATATTTAACATTTATAATAACAATAATAATATATTTGTATATACTTAGATACAGTTAGATGTCCCTGTAGCTAGAGATCATCTTACACTTGACAACAAATCTGATCGCTCTCCGGATGTTCCCAGATTCATCTCCGAGCCACTCACCCACACATCCAAACTCATGGGTGGTGGTACTCAGGTACGTCCTGCACCTGTCATATATCCGGTGTCTTATTGAACACTTACGTTTTTTTATTTATTATTATGTACCATATGAATTAAGTGTTTTTTATATTATTATGGTAGTAAAATATGAGTTTAGATAAAAACTTTTGTTTTCATTGTATTGAAATTTTATTCATTTTTTATGATTTATTTATATGAATCTATTTATAAAGGTATAACACATATTGATTTAGATTGTTTGAAAGTATAGATAATAATGAGTTATGTATAAATATTTGTATTTATTCAGAAATTTTATTTATTTTTGTTAAAAATAGTTAACTTAAAATCAATTTAAAAAATTGATAATGGACAAATTAATAATGAAATTATTAAATTATTTTCTCAATAGTATTCTCATTATCAACATCAGTGGATCTCAAATGGGACAACGCAGATTACATAAAAAAAGTTTGAGGACCACTGATCTGTTTTCTATGAAAAAACCTTTGTATTTGTAAGATTATGTAAAGATAGTTATATTAAATATAATTTAAAATAACATCTACTATTATTTATATGACATATAAGAGGAGCCACGAGACTTTCTTATACGTAATTCTGACAGTGAACAGCGTACGTGATTCTTATTTTATTAAAACGTATTTCTGACAAACTAATAAAAGATAGAATAAAATGGATGGGACATAAACTATACCCTAGGTAATATTATTTTCTACATTATGTATCAAATGATTTTTTAACGTTTTAACTGAAAACGGATGTTTACTCTTGTCAATTTTTTAATTTTCGAATTATTTTTGAAATAAGAAAAAAAATGTTTTCGATAAAAAATGTCGAGTAGGTATATTATTATCTATAATTTATTTACCATACATTTTTCCCAACATTTATGATTTAGTCAGAAAGAATTTTTTTAAATAATTATTTCGAATCACCCACATTGTTCACTCTCAATAATAAGTATATACAAGAAAGTTCCATTGTACCTATGGCAAACACGCATACAGTTCAATCTCTGTAATACATATAAGAAAATCCCATGACATCATGACATATTTCATTTGAATTATAATTAATTTTTTCTTAAAAAAATTGTTTTTTCGAAAAAATGAATAGAATAATATTACCTGAAATTTTTAACTTGACCATTTTTCTCTAATTCGTACTATTTCAAAGTAATTCGTAAAATTAAAAAATCGATGTCAGTAAACATGCATTTCCAGTTTTACTATAAAATATACTTTATTCTATTCATTTACATAATCATTCATAAATTCAATCCTATAGAACAAAAAACTAACCACAAAACTAATATTAGTAGATCAAAGTAAACATTAACGTTCTTTTTTTGTAGCTACGCTGTACCTTCAAAGATTTATTTAACGATTAACAAAAACTAATTAGATAAATATTTAACAACAATTTAGACAGGAAATATTAACGACTTTACATAGGTGTATGAAACAACAGAATTATCTCAGGTATTTAAGCACCTACACTTTATAGATGTTGTGAAAAAAACTAATTATAGTTTGTAGGTTGATATTATACTTCCTGATTTTAATTGTAAAGTTAACATTTTAATTCTTAAAGTATGTATGTATAGACTTTTGTTTGAGTAGCCATAAAAGATTCGGTGTAAAGGAAATTAATGAAATGATTTATGTAAACAAATATAATATGTGTGTAAACAAATTTTCACGGTTATCATTGCGTTCTTTTGAAGAAAATTATCTGAGAAAATAAAAAAACTAATAGTTACTGTATACAGACGATTATTATTAGCTGTTACCAGAGACATCGTTTGCGTGGATTTCGAAAAACTTTAAGAAGTTATTGAGGATATTAAAACAATTGCTTTTTGTTATTTAACCCATGTCCACAAACGAACCGTTTGAGCAGTAGAGTAAAAGAAAGAACCCCGCATAAAAACAATGAATTTTGCCTTTTGGTTGAAATTTGTGGAAATGATAGTTCAAAATGTGTTAATCAAAAGTTGTAATGGGTACAACCTTTGAAAATCCATTATTTCTGCTACGAAACATTTTATACATTATAATACATGATTTTATATTTATTTTTATCTCTTAAAATATCAATTTTTAAAAAAATTTGCAAATAATAAAATGTGCTTCGAATTAGTCAATGAATACAAAGAATTTTTTTAGTACTTTTGGTAATATTTTTAATTTTTTGGTTCGACAGTTTTTTTTATAAAACCAATAAATGTTATAAACAATTGTAAAAATGGTTTCTTTATATTATCTGACTAGTTTCAAAAAACTTCATCCTTAGCAAAATTTTCTAAGAGTTGATCCTTTAGAAGATAAACATAAACAGAAAATTTGGATGCCCCCTGGAGCAGATATTATGAATTTTCGTAGATTGCGCCCATTACAATTTTTGTTCAAACTATTTTGAATTATCAATTCCCCAAGTTACAAAAAATTTCAACCAAAAGGCAAAATCCATTGCTTTTTTGCAAGGTACTTTCTTTTGCTCTAGACACTCTACTGTTAAAACGGCTCGTTTGCGGGCATAGGTTTATTAATAAAAAGCGATTGTTTTGATGTCTTCTACAACTTCTGAAAGCTTGTCGGTATGTTTTTGAATAAATAATTTCAGAGAAATAACAAAAAAGAAATGAGCTCCTATTTCATAACCTAAAAAGGTAATATTTTTAAAAAAATTTTAGTTTGAGAAAAATCTTTTAATAATAATAATCAAGTACTGGTACCAACAAAAATTAACTAATCTGAGTTCTTAATTGTAGATTCAACTATAACTTAGGGGATGATTTTAGGTACCAACTGTAAATACTAACTAACGGAATATATACTGTTATCAAATATGTATGTATATTAAAAATTTTCATAGATCTGTTTATGGTTGTCTCAACTAGATTCTTATATTTTAAACTTCAAATAATATTTTCTATCACCTTCGGTAAAAAAAACATTCAGGTAAAATATTGAAAAAGAAATTTATAAAAAATAGATGAAATCTATTATCCTTCATTACTGTTATATTCAATCATAAATAACCGTAACGGGAAAAATGAATCTCTTAAATAACAAAGCATTGAAGTCTCCACCTAACAGGACTTTCTTATTATTATTATTATACATATGTATGGTACAATCTTCGTTCCGCGTTCCATCCCCTTATTCAACATCATTAACAGTTATATTCAACCCCTCCCCTTCAGTCTGTGTAGTGTTTGGGGATACAGATACCGTTATAATTATTATCCTTATATATCTGATCATTTCCCTAATTCTTCAGGTGCCAGTTGTTTGAATCAAAGTTATATATCTCTGAAAAGGGCAGTGGCTTGAATCTAGCTAGACACAGGGTCGTGGCAATTTTAAATATATTTGATATCAATAATTTTTAAATCAATACGCATAAAATAATATCCTAAATACCAAAAGAAATACAATCTGCTACTCTACTATTCGGGGCGGTTTAGTTTTTAAGGGTTGATGCCTTCCCTTATAATTTATTTGTGTTTTTAAACATACGGTACCGTTGTATACAGAGTTTATTACCCATTTTGTAAATTTTACAATTTTATCTTTACGCATGTCCTTCGAATTAATTGTGATATAATGGGGTTGTTGAAAATAACTGGATTTTATTGAAATTTTAAATTTATATTAAATGCGATTGTTTCAAACAAATTATAAAGTTTTTAAAATTTTGTTTAAAATCCTCATTTTTTTGTTAACATAATTTGGGGATGATAACAGAGGGTAAATAGAATTAAATATTGATAAAAAATAAATACTTTATTCCGTTAGGGTTCAAATAAGTTCTACATATACATATTGCATTTCTGTCATTTATGATTCTTTAGTTTATGAAGTTATTTCAAGTCAGGTAATTGTGTACAACAAATGTTAGGCCCTTGTATATATATAAAAAATCATCGATACAAAATTGTATTTGAAAGCTCCCAAAAATTATTTTCAATAAGATATTTAAACAATTTCAGAGCTAAACAACACAAAAATAAATTAGCATTGAGATTAGGTTAAAAATAATCCTGAACCGAATATAAACCTTTCAAAGGACTTATTGGGACCGGGAGCCATAGTTTGGAACCCACTGCTTTAAAATATTGAAAATAATGTGAAAATTGTTGAGGAAAAGTTCTTTAACCATGTAAATTAAAACGATTATTAAATTAATAATCAAACGTATTATTTTAACACAAAAACCTTATACAAAATACAATTGACCTGTACGCATTTATTCACCTTTCATTTATACATTTACTCATATCTCTCTTACGCATAACCGACATAAAGTGGCTTGTACGCATGCGCTATTCATCCACATTTTTCTTATACATTTACTCATGCATATATGTACACTCTCCTTAGCTTGTCATCTTTAAAACATGTAGAATTTTAAAATCTCTAATCCCGCTAAAGAATTTTCACTTCAAAAACCTCCAGTATCTACGCTTATGAATTTTAAAAGATAACAAAAAATCAAGTTTCGGTCATACGTCAACCCTTTTTCTCCAACCCCTTCTTTAATCAGTGCAAGAGCACAACCTGTCATCTAGCGGTAAATTCTTGACCAAAGGAACAATACTCATTAACTTAACCTACAAAAAACAGGAGGCCTTCCGCGTTCTCCTACTGCTTCTCTATTAATTTATAGGATCGTTATAAAAGGGTTTAAGGGACAGCTGGCTCATGTTACAGTTAGCCACTTCCCTGTTAACTAGATCTAGATATTTTAAGATATAAAAGAACTGTTATAAATCTTAACTAAAATGATACATATCTTTTAATGCCATTAGTTTGGCAACAATGGCACTCTTTATAATGATTTATTGTTATTTTTTGCTCTTTAGTTTGATGGATCTTTAAGAATAAAAATTATATGCTAAATAATAATTTTCTCTCATGTTTCGAAGAATTGTTTTTTCTTTTGTCCTGTTATGATTCTGAATTTTATGTAGGTACATTTATTTAATTAAAATTCTGTTATCATTTAGTCATTTGTTTTCTGACACAAATAAAATAACATAACAACAAGTACCTATCATATATTATGATAACACACATATTGTTAACATAAAAAACAGGTACCACGGAGTATTTGGTTTATACTTTACAATTAAAATGATAAGCGAGCGTGACGGGGATCCACATATCCGTTTTCCGTATCCGGTTTGATAAATCAGACACATTGGCCCGCGTGTGTCAGACACCGTGCGTTACCGGCCCGTAATCAGTGGCGTGCATAAATAATTACATATCATCAATTACTTATGTATATTTTATATAAAAAAATAACATATTGTATACTGTATGATACAAATAAGTACAACGTAGATGAGATTTTTTGTGTAAATTTTAGTAAATTACATATAATAAATTTTATTGGTAAACATTATATTATTTTTAACGAATTTTCCCGACTAAAATTTTTCATGGGGGTAACCTAAATTAGGTACGCCCCAATCACTCCTAATGAGGCCCTTATGTCGAAAATAAGGGATATGCCTAAATTAGGTATCTTATGAAAACCACATACGTGCCTAAAAGCGAATGTAAGTTAACTCTCACTGTCAGCGTATTTATAGTTCCGTAACATATGTATATACCCACCGAATAACAGTATATCGATATAGGTAGGTCTATGAGGTGCAGTCTGATTATTCTCAGGAAATAATTTGTTGTCTCTAGATCGAAACTATAGAGAAGCAGTTCATCTATCGTACGACTATATTTATAATATGTTTAATGGATGTATTATCTGATTTCAGTAAATTCGCATTGGGTATATATGTTATATACAGCTCACACACACCACCAACTACTATGATAAATTAATATGGTGTGTACTACTGTGTACTGTGTACCCCAGCGGTCACCAAACTACGGCCCTCCAAAGGTTTTCATCCAACCCCTAATTTTATATAATTTAAGGATTTGATGTAGATATATGTATTTATCTACATTTTAATAGATATTTTCCATTATATATTCCGATATATATATTTACTTAGCACATTGCATGCACATGTAAATAAATATTCTAATAGGATTCCAACAAGAATATTTTTCGTCCGGCCTCCCATGTTTAAAAAAAATTCGATCCGGCCCGTTTCTCGAAAAGTTTGGTGACCCCTGGTGTACTCTGTATGCATCACATACATACAAATGCCACTATATTATGTATATACCACCCCCTATACACACTCATCGAGTGTTCATTATATTTTAAATTCTTATGGGTTTTACATGGGGTTTCCCAATTAGGCAGTCATGGGGTTTCCTAATTAGGCGGACATTGGGACAAATCGTTACATTTTCGTTGAGTACCCCACGGGGCTTCCGGTCTAGGTTCGCAAGGGGAAATTTGGCATGCCTAAAGAGGACGTAAGCAAAATTTTCTGTCATATTGAAAAATTATGATTATAAATAAGTAAACGTTTATTTTTTAGGTACAGATTTTTACATACATGTAGAAATTAATTGTTTTTATGCTGAAAAAGATAAAAATAAAGGTTTTGATATCCAAACAATTATTTACGCTTCGTTTTTGGGGAAGAAAGTGGTATTTTTTTTTCAAACCATAATGAGCCTGAGCAGAAATGCCAATTTTGACACGCGCGTTTGATTTTAGTACCATTTTGCCAATTTTCATTCGATTACGTTAAAATTTTTAACACAATAAAGAAGAAAGATAAAGCTACATATTTTGTAAACTGCATTAAAATTGGTCAAAAATGTTTGTGTAACAGCATTTTGAATTTAGAAAATTGCCGAATTTTGGCTAAAAAATTGATTTTTATTCGTATAAAATATGATTTTCGAATGGAATAACTTTATAAATGTATATAATTCAAGTTTTTTTAAGTTCAATTAGCACTCATAGCTACATTACGAATGATCTTTGTTTGAAGTATTTGATTTAAAAAATATATAAACGAATTTGAATGTTTACATATCGAAAAAAATAAACGTTTTTTTGCAATATCTCGAAAACAAGAGCCGATTGAGCAAAATGATGGTCATTTAGATAAGTTGTTGTTTACTCTGCAGCAGACAATTTTTTTTTGTCGGTCAGTGTTTAATTACATATTTAAGATAAACGCCTTAGTACCTACTATATTACTCTGTTGTCTTCAATTAGTAAAATATATATGTGACGCCACTGTAGCCAACGGTGGATACACAGGAACAACATTATCGACTCATATCATTATGAAGGAAACACCAATTAAACATTTCCCTCCCATTATTATTTTATCTTTACTTCCGATCAATCATGGTGGGATTGTTCTACATATAAAATAAGCAAATACAGTTTGACATTATTATATAAAATACACAAAAAGGAAGTTGATCAACTGAATTTGAATTATTACTAAAAAAAACGTCTATTTGATGGCACTGCTTTTGCACATACATCCGATTTTGATGATTTTTATATGGGACAATCTATCTACCCAACTACAAAATTTCATTTTCATTATTATCTGTATAGTTCATAGTTATATACGTGTGAAATGGATTTAGAAAACGATGTAAGACAGAGAAACAAACTTGAAATGGAAAGATGAAGAGAAAATTACGAAATCGGATATTTTATATTCTTTCAATATTTGTATATTAGAAACTTTATAAAATGGTTACTTTTAAAATTAAATTGTTATGTTTTTACTTTATTTTCATTCTATAAATCAATGAAGAAATAACCTCAAATAAAAAATTAGGACGTACGTGACTAAAATCTGTCAGCTATAAAATATCTAATTGTAAGTTATGTAACGATCAAAAACAAAAAACAGAATCGTTTTTTTATACAGACAAAATTTGCTCTACCGAAACATTAATTTATTAAAAGTTCCCACACAAACAAAATAAAATTTACTTGTATATAAAATAAGTAAAATACCAAATCAACCAAAAAGAATTAATTCAATCACGTACGTTCGGTAAGATTTTTTAAGTAAGTGTTATAAATGAAAACGAAGCCACCGCACGTAATTTTAAGGTTGAATGAAGATACGCGAAGCCACAAGAGGGAATCAAATAAATGTAGTGTGTAATAATATCGAATTACCGTGTCATAGCCATACCAAACCCGATTTATGAGAAAGTGATATGTTCTTAATATTCAAGGGCTTGAAGACACGTGTCTTGTGTTGAAATACCTTCTATAAGGATACTTAATATTAAGCAGACTTCAGGGTTGTAACTAGAAGTGATCGAGGGGCACCTTAAAAATTTTTTTTGAACAATTTTGATGTATGTGAAGATTATTTTTGAAAAAAAAAGTTTTTCAGTAAAAATGTAAATGCTTTCAAATTTTAATTATTAATATTTTTTGTAAACAATTAAAATTACACCAGTAAATTTTTTTTTTTGAAAAAAACAAACAATAATTTCTCATATCGAGCTGCATAAAATTCGATTTATAAAAACGACCATTTTTACGGTTTTCGAGTACGTTTATTTTAAATATTTTCTATTCTATAAGCCGGTTGCAAAAATAAAAAATGCATTTTTTTCGTTGTGAATTTCCCTATAAAATTAAATATTTAAAAATATGTAATAATTTTATTACATAATCTAAAAAAAAATTTTTTTTAAAACGACCAATAGTAAATCGATTTTAATAAAATTTTGGAAAAAGATTCCAAAATTTCCAAATCAAAACGGCTAAAAACAAATTTAAATAGATTTTTTATGTACTATGCGATAGCGCTAAAGATGATTCTATAAATGTTTTAAAAATATAATTTTTGAGGTTTTTGTTTTTGGAAAATTTTCTCCATGTTGAATCAAAATGAGTTCAACTAAAAACTTTTTAAAATCAGATTTCGTAAAAAATATCTTCCTTGTTTGCCCCCATCCCCTCTATGCTCGGGGGCCACGGGGCACTGCCCCGTCTGCCCCAGTGGTAGTTACGGCCCTGGCAGACTTAAATATACATATAAGATGATTATTTTGTATAGGATATATAACTTCCTTTTATGGTGAAAAGTTGATGATATGAATTATTTTATTAAAATTTTCAAAATAGAGGCCGAATTAAATGTGGATATTATAGTCACATAAAAGTATTTTTTTTAAATGTCAAGAATAACTACTCTAGATTCTATATAACAATTGAATTGAGAGAGAGAAAATATATTTGCACCTGGAGTCCAGAAAGTTAAAAATATACACAGTCATATTTATAAAGTATACCTAATGATTTTTGTACAAAAAAATCTTTATACTAACAATAAGGTATTAATGAATGTTTATGTTATTTTATTAATAACTGTAATTTTTATCATTTACTGTTTATTCAAATAATGTATATATTCATTTATTTATAATGTATATTATATGCAGCAATATTTTCATAATTATTATTTTATTTATATTTATTTCAATATTATCAGAAAATATCTTCGTTTACAGAAATAATATTTAAATGTTAACTGACTTTTAAAGTGGCCAGATTTATTAAATGTGAAATTCGGTGGTGCATGCAGAAATTTCCTTCGTAAGGGGGTCATTTTTTTGTAATTATATATAATTTTCATTTACATATCTAGCTTCATTGGTAAATTACATAATATATTTTATATTTTTTTATTTTATTTATCAGGACACTTTATGTAGATATACATATATTTATTATTTTGAAAATATAATATTTATATTATAGAACCAAAAATATTATTTTTCCGTAACTACCACCGAGCAGACGAGGCAGTGCCTCGGGGACCCCTTACGAAATAAAATCGAATTAAAAAAAGTTTTGAATCAAACTCATTTTGTTTCAACACAAAGAAAATTTTTCAAAAACAAAAACCCAAATAATACATAAAAAAGAATGTTCCTCTACCATATTATTATGTTGCCCACAAGTTATCAACGAGTCAATTTTTGTAAGCCGTTTTGAATAAAATTTTGATTTGGAAATTGGCACACATACATTTTTATAATTATAAAATAACAAATCAAAATAATTTTTTAGGTTATGTAATAAAATTATTATTAAAAAAAATTTTTCTAATATGACACCACTATAAATTTGAAAATATTTTTTTTCAATTATTTACATAATTTTTTATAAATAATTAACAACAAACGTTTTGTTTACATTCTTTTTAATGAAATCGTCAAGGTTTAAAAAAACACTAAAACAGCCTCTTAATTGTCTTTTTTTTTAATTATTTAATGGTCTAGTTTTAATTGTTTATAAATAAATATAAATAATTAAAATTTTAAAACCTATACATTTTTATTGAAAAATTTATATTTTTTTCGAAAATAGTCACATACATGATAATTGTTCAACAAAATTTTTATAAGGGGACCCTCCCTCGATCACTTGCTGCCCCGGGACCCCAGAGCCTCTAGTTACGGCCCCGATAAATTAATTTCCGCCTGACTGATTTAATGTTTGTGGTTTTGTTATTCAAATATAAAAATAATGCATAAAAAATTAAATTCAATTTGTAGAACATTTTATTGTGTGAATCAGAAAAATGATTAAAATCAGTAGCGTGACCGAAAGCACAGGGTGTGACGGCGCGCGTGCCGTTCTCATCCCATAATTTTTTTCTTATACTATTTCATAATTAGTTTTAACGTTTAATTTAAAAAAAAAGTTAATTAGATAAATAAAAATCATGTATGCATATAATTTCTATGTAGGTACATAATTAATATATATTTATGATATTATTTTAGTCATAAACGTAATTTAAAATAATAAAAAAATTAAAGATTTAAAATATTGACTTTATAAATAAAATAATTTTTAAAATGCATACCTAGAGCGGCAAAATTTCGACGATAGTAAAAGAAGGTAATCTCTAAACTAGCGTTGGGAGGCTGTAACATCTTAAATTTGTCACTGCCTACAATTAATATTGACTTGCTTTTAAATTTCTGATTTTGATGTTATTTAGAAAATGAAAGAATATAGATCTGTTTTTGTTTCATTGAATAATATGTAACCAAAAAATAATAATATTTTTTTTCTTTTCTGAATCGAAGTTCCAACGGTTTACGACTTTACTAAAATGTATATAGCGACACCTAGCACAATATAAAGCAACTATACGTCATACGCCACTATCGGTTGTTGTCTTAGCTGAAGGCTATTGCTTTGGTTGATAGCTCATAGATGTCGGAGTCCTTTATAAGGATAATTTTTAAATAGTATAGTTATTTTATTACAGTTTTAATTTTAGTAATTTATTCAAATTAGTATTTAAAAAAAGATACAATTATACATTATTTTTTTATATTTCTTGTTGCATTGATAAAATATGTGTGGAATGCTTTTGTATTATACACGAATTATTGTTATATTGCATTTATGGGTACTTAAAAATTATAATTTACGTCTGAATAATCATTAAAATATTTAAATATTTATTACATTAATTTTACAAATTCCAAATATTAATTATTTACATTTTGTCAAACATAATACACACTAAATTGATTCCTGACAATAAATTCCTCACACACAAAAAATCTACACAATCGTAAACCTAAAAAAATTCTCAAAAATACATACATAAAAGACATTTTAAATCTTTTAAACGCCATCATTTTTCATCAGATAAATATAAATAACGCCTTACTCATAAGCATATAAAATATTACCGTACATAAAATAAATTTAAAGAAACACGTAGTTACATTCACGAAAAACATATTTTTGTCACTTTATTTGCTCATTAATCATTAACAGCTAATATCCATAACATTACATGTTATTGTGTTGTAGGCACCGGTGTATAAATAAAGTAAGCGTCGTGTGGTGTCGCGCAAAGGTCACATGACACCTGTACGGGTGTGTGTGTGTAGTGTGTAGGTGAGACCTGGAGCGGGGGAGGGAGCGCCATGTATCACACGCTATGTAGAGATAAGCTTTCTGGTGCTTGCGCATTAGGTTCGTTTCACACATATCAACAATTACTGTCATCCCATTGTATAATGCTTTAATTAAATGGTCTTGACGTAATTTTCACTACTGGAAAATAAATACGTAAGATGGGATTAGTTATCAAAAAACTTGTTTTACTTGACCTTTTAGGTCGATTCATTGATATATGGGTAACATGATTTTTGTACTTTATTACATTTTTTAGTGTTCCGTATCATAATCAGAAAGAGGGAACACTTATGTCTAACTGTATACTCAACCGTTGGACCTAGAAACTTGATATTTGGCACAATAGGCATGATGCCTAATTTTTAAAAACTATTTTATGACGATCTTATACGTGTTTCCTATTTCCAAAAAAATACTTATTTATTTATTCTGCAAAAATAAAGGTTTAATCACAAAAATTGACTCTTTTAAAACTAATTTTGAATTTGACGCCAAAACGCTCGCAGGTGCCATGGCGCATCTTAGACGTCATGCCTATGTAAAGACTCCTTGTCAACAAAAATAAATCCTTGTTCCATCGCTAACGTTTCTTGGTTTTAGTTTTGGTAACACAGAACTGAGCAAATTGATAATTTAGAACCACAAAATAATTTATAAACAGTGCAGATATTAATGAAACAAAAATGATGTTTACCTAGCTATGACGTCATCCACTCTGACTGGTGTTTTATCTAACATGGCGGATTGCTATATTTTGTGTTTTTATTTTAACAAAAATCATATTAATCTCGCTTTAAATATAAAAATAAATACATTTTTTTGAATCTTTTTAACCTATTTCATTATTTAAAATTATAATTTCAGTGATACTTTGTTACTGGCATCATGCCTATTATAGTAAATAGTAGGTCAATGAGTTATTAAAATAAAATTTAAAGTTTTTAGTGCATTTTAAGCTTGTATAAAAATTAAATGGTTAACCAATGCCAGACAATTTATCAGTAAGTAAATGTTAATTATTAATAATTATTACTAGAAAAATGTACACATTAACTACAATAAAATAATTAATTCGACACGTGTTTTGATTTCACAAAAAGTTCTCATAGGAAGTCTAATAACATCAATCTGGTTTTATTGGACTTTAAATTAGCATTATTAGACTCCTGATGAGGACGCCTTGTGAAGTCTAAACTATAAACACATGTTGAATGACATTGTTTTATTGTGGTTAAGGTGTAAAGTATACATATTAAGTTTTAGGTAATGTTATTTACTAATATAATTCTTCTGTCAGAATTATCCTTACAGTGTGAAGTCACCTTTAACATCCAATCCCAGTCTAAACTAAATACATTGTAAAGTTCAACCCACGATACGACGTTCGACATTTCTAAATATGTTAATTTCGGAACGCATTTTATGGTTAAATGAAAGCGATGGTGTGTACCATTTGAAATATGTTTTTTGCAAATACTATATTACATGTCTGTGTATGCATAATGTACATACATGAGTATGTTAAACATTGAAATAGAAATTGTTTTTAAAATGTTAATTACATATATAATATACATTACATATATAAGTTTTTTTATATCAAATAGTGTTTGTAATGGTTTCTGAACTTGTAAAAGTAAAATATGTATATAAAGGATATAAAAATATGTAAATAAGGAGGTTGAGAAGTTACGTCAAACCTGTAGGAATAAGTTTTTTCTTAATATTGTTTTAAACACTCAAAATGAATGAAATACTGAAAATTCAGATTTTTTTGTCGCTTATTTTTAAGAAAATAAATTTTAAAGTTCAGCTGTGACACATTGCGTTAAATGGCAGTTGATGAAAATAGATTGTTAAATGATAGAAAAATGTTAAAAATCAATTTAAAAAACAGTAAGATTGATTTAAAAATTATGGATATTGTAAAGTATACATTTATGTAATTATTTAAACAAGAATTAGACGTTTAGACTATACCATTATTGAGAAAACAATAAAAGAAACTGGAATAATATGTAAAATGATGTATAAATATTTAAAATTAATGCGTAATATGATAACAGCGCTGACATTGTAAAATGACAAGTAATGACAAATACATGAGTGCAAGTGAGAAGACAGGTTGTAGTTTTGGCAACAGCCTACCCCTCAAAAGTATTTCTTAAGACTTCAATAAGTGAAGAAGTGAAAATGAAAAAAGATGGAAATAATATTTTTATATGCTTTTTCCTGTTATAAATAATGATTCTTGACATAAATTGAGTTGTTTTGGTCGATATATCAACTGACAATTGACACCTTAGTCTTAACTCTTAGGGATATTTAAAAAGTGGCATGTCTACTTCAAAGTGTAATGAATAATGAATTGTTGGTTGAGGTAACAGAATTCAAAATGTTTGCCTTTTTTCTACTACATAATATACTACAAAATGTTTATAGAATTATGCATATAAAGATTGGAAAAATGTGTTACTTATTCTCTTAATTACAAATAAAATGATATTTGTACTGTAGGGAATTTTTATAAGGTAATCAAATGCTCTTTATTGGAAATAACATATTTTCATACAATAAAACCATAAAATGAAAGACATGACTTCCACGTTTTGGATAATTTAATATTTATAATAACAAAAAATAATATAATGTAGGTATGTATCAGAGGTGTCCATATAAAATTTCTAATAGGATACAGTATTGCATCAATTTACTCGATTCCAAGGAGGAGTGCTGCATTTGCCCTCTTCTGGTAGAAAGAGATTAATTATAATTTATTTTATCAATTAAATAAAGTACAGAACCATTATTTTAGTTCTTAGATAATTTAGTTAGATTGTCACCTATTCAACTTATAGACAGGATATAGTTATGTATAAATAAAACATAAACTAAATCAGATATAATATTATATTCATATTCTTTAAAATGATGCATTGTTATTTAAATGTCTATTATAAAACCAAAGTTTCAATGAACTAATTTATCACCGGTCGCATCTAAATTTAAACATTTGCAAAGTTCCCACAGAACAACCACGTGCATCGATGGAACAAAAAAAAACACAAGCGAACATAAAACTCTGACATTCCCAAACCAAAAATCGACAATCATGATTTTATGCAAAAATTAATAAAAGCGACTGTATGTTTTGTACCTGTCCGGTGCGGGGTCAGCGCGGGGGTCAGGGAGCACAGAGGGGGCACGCCGGGTCTCACGACCGCCGCGACTTTCTCACGAGAAACAAAACCCGCGAGGTCGCGCCGATAATGTGAAATTAATAAATTATGCATTCATATACGTACGATTGCGGCACGCCGATTTGATTAATCACAATCTATTGACAGCCTGCTATAAATCTAACGCGACTATCACGGCGTGTGTGTACGTACGTGTGTGTGTGTGCTGTTTTATCATGTAACCAACCAGGGTCGAATCCTGGCATTACTCTTTGGGGAGGGGGTAAAAACGGTTTTAATTTATCACAATCTATTGACAGCGTGGTATAAATATAATATTGGTTGCGTGTTATTCTATAATCAACAAGAGTTTAGTTTGATTCTGGTTTGCACTCTTGGGGGTGAGGTTAAGTTGTTAGATTTTTAAACTATATTTTGATGGTATTAAGAGCATTTTTTATTATTATGTAACAAACATATATGTATGTCTGCTTAGAGCGGTCCTTTGAGGGGTTGAAACGACTGATTGACTGAATCAGCTCTAAATAATTAAAAAAAAAAAAAAGTGGAAAAAGTTTTAGCTCTCTATCTTAAAAACTGGTGATTTTTCCATGTAAAATACACATATTTTTACGATTTTTCAAAGACCTGTGTATAGTAGAGTTAGAGAAACTCTTTATAAAAATCTAGAATAGTCAAAAATGCATTCCTGGTACTCATATTCCATATTTAGATGGATAAATTAAACTTGTGATTCAACGTTGTATGGGTTATTGGGTCATTCCATCAAGAGAAAAATTTTTAAATTTATTTTTTCTATAATTTCTGGATAATTTTGTCATGACCCAATGACCCATATAGCTGTCAACGTTGAATCACAAGTTTAATTTATCCATCTACATAGATATGGAATATGAGTACCAGGAATGCATTAATGAGTATTATAGATTTTTAGAAAGAGTTAAAGACGCTCTAGTACACAGGTCTTTGAAAAATCGCAAAAATCCATGTATTTTAAATGGGAAAATCACCTCACTCTGGTAATGGTCAATTTTAAGATAGAGGGCTTTTTTTAAATTATTTGGAGCTGATTTGGGGTGCAGCCCAGTTAAAATTCGTCCCAACCCCATCTAAGGACCACTCTAATATCGGCTAGGTCTTCTCCTTTTCCAATAGCTCTTTGTAGCAATTATTTAATGTCAGATTTAAGGGTATTATCTTTGAAAGACTATAAAATTTTAGAAAGAAATAAAATATATTATTTAAAAAAATGAAATAAAAATAGTCAAAAAATTAACTATAGTAAAAAAAGTCCAAATCTAGAACCATAACATTCCTGATGAGGACTTCTTATGTAGTTTAAATATGTGTCGATTGACACTGTTTTATTGTGGTTAATGTAGATTTTTAATTTTAGTGAAATTATATTTAGTTTTTTTTTAGATATTGTTTTCAATATGGAATAAGGCCATTTATATACATACATATGTTACCTTTATTGGTAGTAAAACAAAACATTAATCTAAAATTACAATTAATTTTTTCTACATAATATTCTCACTGTTAGATACTATTATAAACTATAAGGTATCTACATTCATATTGAATTGTACACTAATGATTTAATCGTTTCAGGAAGTTATATTTATAATTTCATTTTGTTGTTCATAAGGAATTTGCAAATAAAATGTCATTGTCACGCGCAAGAAAATTTATCTGTATCTACGTTTTATCAAGGACCATTTCGCAACTTTCTGTATGTCAGTGTCATTAGATATTAATACAAATTTAGATTTTAAAAATATATATTTTTTAATTATTATATTGATTGTATAAAAAAAAAAACGTTTTGTATTGATTAATATCTTTTTAGTAAGTATTTCTTCATATATTTTGAAAAATCACAATCAAGAAGAGGTGGGCAAACCAATAATCAGTATTTAAAAAAAATTAATAAATGAACCACCAATGTATTTGCATAAATATTAAATACATTCGATTAAAACAAGCCCATACATTATTCTCCTCTCGATTATGATATCGTTTTTGTATTACACATGTGACAAATAAATCATATGTAATGTTTACAATACTACATGTTTCTTATTGAATTTTTAATTAGAGTACACACAAGATTACAAACTCACTTTAGATGTATGTATGTGAGACACACATATGACAGATAAATATGTAGATAAAAAGCTGTATATCGACAACTGTCAGCTTATATTGCCTTCATATTAATTGGTTTATTTTCAATCGATATCAGATATGGAATCTTCTTGCCAAATATGGTCACACACTGTTAAACATTTGTATTTTTATTTTACGTAATGAAGATCGTTTCTTATTCGATAATTAATCATTTAAAGTATTATTTAGTTGTTTATGTAGTTTTGTAATATTGCATGAATACTATACTATAATTATATATGATAAACTCACATATGTTCGTAGTTTTATAATATATATTATATTCTTATACATATTTTATTATGTATTATATTTCATATTTATTTTTACATTCTTATATACATTCCTTATATACTTATGTATAAATAATTATTCGAAATTTTGATGGAAATATACTTTTTGTTTTGTCTATGTGCGTCTCTCTGTCTGTCTGTAGATGCTGTAACACAAAAACGACAATACATATGAGGGTAAAATTCTGTACGTATAGGAATAATTTTCTTCAAGGAAGAAAACCGACAATTTTCGAAAACGATCATACAACTGGATATGGATGTTCACTATTGTCGATTAATTTTAAAAGTATTTAAAAAAAATGTCTGTGATAACTATGACAGCTTTTTAAAATACAGTTATTTAATGTAACAAACTTTTTATTTCTAATGATTTTGCTTTATGTAGATTAATTTTAGAATTTTTTGAAGAAATTGTCGCTAAATGTCATTAAAATATAAATTAAGATCAAAAATACTCATACAGAAAAAACTTATTAAGAACTTATTAACAGTATAATTATCCTAAACCAAAATCTCTTAATGACAAAAAAGTTCAGCTATTAAATTTAATGTCCATAATCTTATTTATAATTAATATAATACTATCACCGATCAAAACAATAATTAAAAAACCTATATAACAACTAATAACGTAATTCCAGAGAACCAATAAAAATAAAATCAAGAAGTGTAATAAGCATGTAGATTTAAGTAAAAAAAGCAACGGTCGTCGTCCGCGTCGGTACAAAAAATAAATAATACCGTATCTAGAGTCATTTAAAACAGAAGTTCTAAATATTTTTTTGTAAATATGTAGTATCATCATAAAATAGATCTAATTATTATTAAATTTAAAATAAAAATCAAAAAATGAATTATATAATTTCATTGGTTTTTCGATAAACAAATCTTTGAATTTTACATTTTTACTCATACCGAAATAATATATTTTGACGTAAATAACGTGTTTCAGGTCAGATACTGGGTGAGTATTTCAGAAACTTAATGTAACGCGCAGAGATCAGTTTCGTGCGCTTGCGTAAATTCAAAATCAGCTTATCTCGACACTCAAATCAGCTAGCACGCGGTTGTTGGTCTCAAATTATAGATCTCGATTAGCTCTACGTGATACAAGTAAAATTTAAAAAAATTATCCACTTTTTATGAGTGATAAATTTAATATAAAAAAAAAACAAGAACAAAAAAATTAATTTTTGTATTTTCACGATTTCGCTTGTAAATATTAATTAATTAACTGTTTTTATGTTCGTACAAATCATAAGAAATAACTATATTACCTATACAATACTGGTTATATATTTCTTTATTTAGACTAAGTTTACGGTAACATTTTATGTCCATTTTGCAAATATTCAAACGTTTCTGTGTAACAAAAAAATTAAAGATGTATGTATTCGTGAGACTGAGTTTTATTTAACCCCAGTGTCACGTATTCACGTCAATCCCTCGACTGTCACACCTTATTTTTTTCTTTTAAATTAAAAAATAAAAGCAATGAAATGTAAAGTATAATCATAAATTATTAATGATTAAAAAAATACCAATTAGTATCGTTGAAATCTATTAAAGTCTCTAATTAATTTTTAAATTTAACTCAACAATTATTTTATCGATGTTTATTAGTATGTGAAGTATGTAAGAGTTAAGAGGTTCAATACCACTGATTTTTTTTTAAAACAGAAGCAAAACAATAAGCATGTTATTGGGTCCTTAATTACCATTACTCATGGCTCTTGTTGATAATTTGGTGCTAAATTGTTGCAGCTGCAATTTTGAGCGCCAAATGTTTACACGAATGTATTTTAATCACGTCACGTAGATAATAGTTTTTATAGATTGTTATAAATATATAATTCTAAATACCTCTTCGTGCAAGAATTAGCTTTTTACGATTTAAGGATTTTTAATTTGTTAAAACGGAAAAAAATATATATATACAAAATTTACTATCAGCATCCCCGATAGACATTTAAGAAGATCACGAGTTGATAAAATAAATTTTTACAAAATTTCTAGCAATATGAGTTAAATTTGTTTGTGTAAATAAATTTACTTCATGTCTATGCAAACTTTATATTACACCATTTGTTAAATTTTTCATCATCCACAAATTTATTATTTGTTTAGTCAAATATGATTCAAATATTGCTTAAAAATTTCGTAAACTCATAATGTGCTGTAAAGTTTACATCCAGGTGCGCATTCATATAAGATGAACAACGTTAGTGCAAGCCGTGATGAACGTGAGTCTAGCTGGGATTTTATTATTTTTTACTTTATCGTTGACTTAATTTTTCAACCTCGCAATGTATTAGGTTTTTGACTACAGGAAGAAAAAAACTGTTTGCAGAAAAAGTTTCAAAGAATTTTTTATAATGTTTTATAATAATACATTAACTGTTCTTAATTTTACATCAAATTAGAGATACTGTGCACTTTTTTTATGTTTTGCATATAAAAAGATTGCATCCTGGAATTACAATGTATGCTTATTCTTAAATTTGAGTTTGAGAATATGACCATTTTATAATATATTTAATATTTATTATTTTTTTTGTCAATAAAACAAAATTTATATTAAATATATTTTATTAGCACACACAGGTTTCTATACAATATTTCTATTTTAAAATTAATTTTTTTGCGAGAGATAAATGTTTTACCATGTATTCAATATAATTTTGTTTTTTTACACCAGATGACATTAAAACTGAAATTCGAAAAAAAAATTGAAATAGATGTTTTTATTTATAATTTTATGATTAATTTTTTTTAGTTTTATATATTTTTGGAATATAAATATAAATATAATTATATTAATTAAAGTAAAATAGTACATATTAAATTATCACTTTAATACATCTCTGGAACTATTAAAACAACATTTTATTTTTATTGAAGGTATGACCAAACTGCAGATTGTAAAAATCAATAACACTTAAAAAATTAATTGCTCAAATGTTTATATAAGTTAAAAAATAGAATAAATGAATGCACATATTAATGCAACATTCAAAATATACTCATTTTGGTATGTGGTCTAGTTATAAACGACATTCCTGCTTCGGGTTACATCCTCTCTGGAAGAATTTTAATGAGAAGCCGACCTTGCCGTAGAAATATTTGTAAATGCGATTATTTTTTGCAATAGTGTTAATTAACCATAATTTTAGCAGATCTCTTTTCCGAGTAAAGAAATAAACGAAATTCTTATAATTGCTTGATATTTTGCGACACACAGGAAACAGGCAAGTTGATAATTAAGAGATTACACATTTTAAATAATTTTAATTTTGTTTTGTCGAAAGCAAATTAAAATTATTTAAATCCATAAATTGAACAATATTTTTTGAGAGTAGAAAGTCATATTTTCAAATGGTACTATTAATGGACTATAAAAACTATTATAAATGTTACAGAGACATTGTTTTCTCGTTTGATAGTCCATATAAAAATATAACTTAATAGGTACAGTAAAACTTTGATAATTCTGGTTGTCTAAAATTTTGAATAGTTCCAATTGGATTTTGATATAAACTTTTATTTACAAAACTTAGATTAATTAAAAAGAAATTATTATTATTGTTATAACCATGAAAATTTAATTTTCATCTTCTTTAATAGCACCCTAATATAACATTAGGAAATTTACAGCAACCTTGTACTGTTATATTTATTTTTCAAAGTAAAATTTTTTCACCTATAAATTTAAGAATTGAGGTCTAGAATTCTTAAAAACAGAGCTTCATTCCTAAAAATTATTATATATAATAATTCCTTCATTTCTTCAATGCTAAGTATTACTCCGTGACAATTATATTCTGATACAGCTCTATATCGATGATTTACCGTTATTGGCGTTATTTTAGCAACCCATTCTTTACCAAAAAACAATTGAAAGTATCGTTATGTTATCTAGGATATCATGTAAAACAATTTTGCAAAATAAATTAGTCTTATATAATGAGAAATAATATTTAAAGAATGATGCGTCGGTCATAGTTTGGGGCGCCATCAGTAAAAAAGGCAAATTACCCTTAATTTTTATTGAAAAAAAACGTAAAAATCAATGCAAAATACTATTTGTAAATTTGCAGCTATTTAAGAATGTTATTCTCAAAATTTGGGACAAAATGCCAATGGAAACAATGCGTGCCGCTTGTAATGACTTTGAAAGAAGATTGAAGCTAGTTATCAAAGTTAAAGGAAGAGTTATTCTCAAACACTTTTATAAATTTTCAATACATATGTCTACTTTAAGAATTGAATAAAAAAATTTAACTGAAACTTTTTATAAATTTAATATTTTAGCCTTTTTTTATTTGTATCAGAATATAATTGTCACGGTGTAAATACATATACAGTAGTATCCTTTTGTTCTGCCATTACTTTATGTGAATTTGCGCACACGTTTAAGGCATTTTAATGGTATAGGTATCCTTAAATTTATAACAGTCGTAATTGCATTCAATTGTTTGGTTTCACTTCATTAAATTACATGTTCCTAATTGCAAATTAACGGGAATTTTGACGTGTAACTACGCTGCAAATTTGACACTGATGGCCCTTTACTAAATTGCTATGTCACTTTAATGAGATTCTTTTATATGCATTCATTTTAATGAAAATTTATCTTTTGGAGAGATGTTTGTATAAAAAACAAACAATAATTTTATTTATTTATATTTAATTAAAATTTTGTTTAAGTGCTGTTATTAAAATACATCATTATGTATTTAACAATTTAATAAAAAAAGAAACAAACCTTTTGGTATAATATTCATTTTTTGTTTTATTTACTGTGTTGATGAGGTAAAATGAGGTTAATAATACATATAATTAGTAATTAGGTACAATTTTTTTTAATTGTTACTTAGTTCAAAAAAACAAAGTAACTTTCTTTGAAATTAGAGGGCTTACTCAGCATATATTTAAATATAAAAAAATGTATTATTTTTTTTGTACAAACTGGCGGCGAGAGAGCCAATCTAAAAAAAAAACACCTCCAGTAGCGAACAAATTTCTCGTGAAATATAAAACCTGGAGTACTATATTAAAATACTATATATTACTGGCTATAGAACTACGTAGGAATTTTTCATTTAATCAAATTTTGTATAAATGGTGCATTTTTGAAAAAAGACGATTTTTGTCAAAAAATTAGAAGTAAATTGCTTATAAATTAAAAAGTTTACATCGAATCGAAAAACCCCTATGTATTTTTATAAAGGATCCAATTGTAAAACTACTGTCAAAATTTCAATCTGATCCATGCAATTATGTTAAAGTAATGTATTCGCTAAGATTAAAAAAAGTGGTTTTGGGAAAAACACATTTAAAGTTCTACGAGTACTGGTGACCTTTTGAGTAAACTTAAGTACCTTCCGCACTGTATTTTTTTAATATATAATTAACTGCATATTGTTTTTATGATGTTAAAGCATTGTTTAAGCAAAACAATCAAAATCTATTTTTTCAAAATCCTAGAGTGGTGTTACCTCTAAATATTAAACTGTAGAGTTACAAATATCTACATATACGACTAATCTTATAGTTTTTCAATAAAAATAAGTAAAGAATTACCGCTAAACCACAAAAGAGAATAAGAGTCACTTTACAAAAGATAACCGTAAATGTACAAGCAATACATAAACTTAGCATACTTTCACAAATAAAAAAAAATATATAAATAAAACTCTTCATTGTTACCAGGTTAAGCAAAACTAAAAAAACGACGCAAAGATGTCCATTGCGAGTTTGTACGGTGGGCCAAGTCCGACTCCGTTGACCACGGCACGATGTCTATGGTACTTACTAACATTCAGTGGCGGTGTTTATCGCAGAAGACACGAATACTGAAAATTAGAGGTAAATTGAAGAACAAAAACATGTTTTTGTTTTTTTTTTTGATCAGGACTGATTCGGTTTATTGGAATAGAATAGAATTATAAAATAAATCCTGAACTTGTGTCGATTGAAATTGATGAAAAATCGGATTTCGAAAAAATATAACCTGTGCTTATTTGACTATATTTTAAGCTTGCTTTTGGTTATTCATTGCAGTCAAAGCTATCACAAGTACTAAGTGAAAGTACTTGAAGGATTATGTAATTTTTTATGTTTTCAAATGTACAAATCTCAGTGAGGTAAACATATCCTGACGCTTAGAATCTTATAAAAAATATATGAAAATTTATTACTCTTCAAGAAGCTTGGACAATTATTTTTCGTTTAAGTTATATGTAATTTAATTTAAAAAGCTTAATTATCCTTTCTCGTGATTCAGTAGGGTCGAGCGGGGTAAATATGAAACACAAAAAAAATGGGGTAAAAGTGAAACAAGCTTGTAACTAAAAAACTAATTTGTTTATAGGAGAATTATAAAAACTGACATCCTCATTAAAGGTTTGTTAAAGCGACCTGAAAATATGAATCGCCTAATATGTGATGTATCACCCCTACAAATTTCCCTGTTAGTCGTTAAACGTGTGAATTAAATTTTAATTCTTTGCACATAACTTTCTGTATAGCTCAGATATTAATTAAAGTTACAATTTCACATTGATATGCCACAAAAAGATAAATCAAAGTTGCCTTTGTAGCTTTTCTTTTAATTTTTCGATAAATATTTTCCATTCGAGGCCTTTTTCACTTTTTCCCTTACCTGTTTCACTTTTTCCCAAATTAGAGGTTAAAAATGAAACACACTTTTTTCATTTTTAAAGTTCGTGTTGTATCGTACAGTTCAAATGACGTAAGTATTTAAAATGGTTATTCATAAGCGCATCTAGTAGAAAAAATTAAAGTATGAATTTGTATCGTTAACTGTAAAAAACATGAAAGATTTGTATTTTGTTTCACTTTGACCCTACATAGTAAATTTATAAAAAATGATACCTGAAAATATAATTTAAATTTTAAAATAAAATTAGTTGATTTCTAAAACAATTAACTCAAGTTCAACGCGAGATAAAAAATCCCAGATCATTTAATTGTTAAGAATTCTTTAGCGTGCGCCACTGAGCACATTGGGATTTATTGCACCGACATTCGGTATTTTATTATCTCATTATTTCGTACGAGTAGCAGCGCGTATCAGCGCCATTATCCCGCCATCATAAATAACATATCACATACGAAACGGTGTACCACGTGTGTACACACATACACACATACACACACTCATTATTTGTTATTTAATTATGTCCCCGATAATTGGAAAATAGATTGTGTGCCAGCGGCCACTGAAATGATGCTTTTGTATGTTTGTTTGTCAGTCGTTATGGGTCAAACGGTGCAGCGCTACTGGATATTAATTATTGATAGAAATAACCATCATTATTTTAATCTTTTGTAAATAGGGTATGATATATGACTATTGTTGGTTTAGGTAATTTTAAATACCTTCGAGTTACTGCTGTAGCTTTCTTTTCGAATTGAATTGATTATTGCATTGAAAATAATATGACTATGAAAATAATAAAATTTTATTGTTGAAAATATTGTAATTATTTTAGCGTTTGACCACATTTTGACCCTCTTGGATCGAGTAAATGCCAATAAACCACGGACACTAGAAAACTGAAAAATATCTCTCACGAGAAAATTGCAGCTATCTCTCTACATCTTTAACATAATAAGAAAAAAATTGCGATCTTGCGCTGAAGTAGACAACCCGGGAAACAATTTTAGATCTGAAGTGATCTTGGTAGATCTGCATTTTGAGATACAATCATATTTTTTCACTGGTTTTTGATCTGTGGAGACCTGCAAACATCTACAATGATCTACAAAGATCTCTAAAGATCATTGTAGATCGTGATAGAGTTTCAAACGTTGAAAATTCATGAATTTTTTTAACTTTATAGGTCGTTGTATCAAGATCTGATTTGATCACTTAAAAAAAAATGTTTTCCCGAAAAGTTAGGACTTAGTTTAACGTTTCGGAATTCCCTCTTTGAGGTCAAAAATAACAATCTTTTTTGTCTTTTTATTAATGTAGTGAATACTGATTGTTACATTATTATTTATTTATTATTATTTATTGAAGAATCGCGATTACAAAACAGTCAATTTTGTAAAACCTTTTTTAAAAGCAATATAAAATTTAAATTCTATATGATATGATTTATATATTAAAAATTATAAATAATTCTTTGTTGGGCTACCTTGTATATTAAATCAATAAAGAAAATATACTCTAAGTTTGTTTTCTTAATTATAGTATATCGGATTACTAAACGATTAAAGCCTAAAATTTTCAAAACCAATTGAAATCCTTTGATAAACATAATTTCTTAGCCACAAAAATAATCGGACATACCATCAAAAAATTGATGTTTCAATTAACTTTTATAGTAAAACAATCATATTTTTTTATTAATCATTAAATTGAAATCATTTCTATGTATCAACATAAACGGGAATTAATGACAATAACAAATCGATAATTGCCTATTAAATCTTTTTCAAAAATATATACTTTGATGCGGTTTATATGTTTATAGAAATGAATAATGGTTATGGCCTTTATCTACTGATGGGAATATAGCTATATAATATTCAACTCGTATTTTAAGTACAAGACAAAATCTACAATCATAAAGCTTTCAAGAAAACGACACGGAGTTTTACAAGTAAAATATTAGTGTTTCATTTGTCTGAATTTCAAGTTTGAATTGTTTGAATGTTTGTGGAATATATTTAAAGACGCCGCTCAATTATATATGCGTATTAAAGGCTATTAAAGGTTTTTGTATAATTCATGTATTTGTCGTCTCGGATTTATAATTTATCAAAACACTTAATGCTTCTATTGGAATTTGGTTTTAGTTTAATCCATGTATTATGTATGTAAAATTAATTTGATTTTTTATACAGGGTGTTCGCTAGAATCGAGTGATCATTGCTAACTTTGTTATTATTGGAACTAGAAGATCGGTTAAATGGACAAAGTATTTTTTCCGAGATGAATAATGGTGATCTCAAAAAAAAAAACAATTGACTATCGAATTTTAGATATATATTGAAATATAACATTTTTTAAATGGAATAACCTTTTGGATTTTATAACTAAGAATATTCTCTTTATAAAAGTCTTATAGATGTATGGTAGTAAAATTGTTATAAAATAAGATATAACAAGTAATTAATTAATAAAAAAAATTCAAAAATAGTGTGCTATGCAAATTTAAATAATAAAACAAATGATTAAAAATTTCAAACAATAATTTCAGGTATTTTTGCCATTTTTTCGAAGATTTTTAACGTTTTTGAATTTTATTGATAAAAATATTATTATTATACCGGGTGTTCCAGACCACCCGTTCACTATGTTTAAACTATTGAAGATAGAGTTTTTTTATTTTTATATTATGATAAAAAATTTATTATATATATCGACTCTAAAGAATTTCAGGAAAATATTTTCAACTCCCTAAAACTCCCCCTTGGGGATAGTTTGAGGAGTAAATGCCCGTTTCTCATCAAAATCAAATGGAATGGTGTATCCAAAAGTAGATCATTTTAAAGATCATAAAAAAGTAAAAAACTTTTGTAGATTTTTTTTTTCATACATTCAATTGTTTAGAAAATATAGCGACTTGTTCCCAAATTTTAGGGTTTTTCTAAAAGTGCTCTAATTTCGTTAAATATGAATGAAATATTATTTTAAAATTTTTATTTGAAAGTAGAAATAACGAATTTTTTAACGATGTAGATTATTTGAAATTTAAATAATTTAAAGTGTCATACGCGACATATCAAAAATTAAAAACTTCAAATGGGGATAGTTCAAAAATTTAAATGGAATAATATATCAATTAGTACTTTATCTAAAAAAATATATTTAAATTAACAACTTTTGTTAAGAAAATTTAAAATTATAATTTTTTTTTAAATAAAAGTTAAAATTTTCTTAACAAGAATACCCTGTATAAATACATTTAATAAATCAATCCGCATTACATATGTATAAATTTATATTTGATACTTGCTTTCAATTTATTCTGAAAGAACTCTGATAGCAAATGATTTAGAAATTAACGCGAATGTCGAAAATTGAAAAGAACTTGTTGAGTTTTAATTGTTATAAACAAAATTGTGTTTACTTTTTGGGTTAAAAAAATCATTTCCAACAGTGGCGTACACTGCAGTTTGACTTTGACTGTGTATTGTATATTGTATTCCCGGGGAAAAATAGATTTGATCCACGTGGATCTAAATTTTGGAATATATCTACGGAAGTCTAAGGAGATCTGCTTGACTTTATTAGATCTACTCTGGAAAAAAGATAGATCTCTATTAATCTACATTTTAAGACAGATTTACACAGATCTACGTAGATCTTATTAGATCAACGTAGATTTACACAGATCTTCGTAGATCTGTGTTGATGTATGTAAATGTACATAGATTTAAAAATCATAGATTCTAATCGGCGTAGATCAAAATTTTGGGAAATTAGATATAATTTGGTATAGTACGTAGATCTATTTGTCAATTGTTATTGTAATGTCCGGTATTATAAAGGAGCTAGCAAAATTAGCTAACTAGCAAGCACTTTCGAATGGTGTATTAATTCTGTACTAGTATCTCTGGATTAGCTATGGAATTTAGAGCAGTGACACTTCAACTAATTGTAACACAGTTGGCATCTTTCACCGTACAAAATAATTTTCATAATATCACCACTGTTTTAATACCGTTGATATTTACCTACAACGCGTGCGTGAAACTTGTCAGAGTCTTCAACAAACTCCAAAATAACTGTCATATATGTTTGATATCTCATTTGAAAGTGCTTGCTAGCTAGCAAATTTGCTAGCTCCTCTATAATACCAGACATAAGATGAGATGATACTTACCTAAAATTACAATTAGTCTCGTCTTGCTTCGTGTGAAACTCTTTTTTCAGTACTTAAATATATAATATATACATACATATACTTATAAACAAAACCACAAATTACTTAAAAATGTGTTCAGAAGTCATAAAGATTATATCTAATTTTGATATTTTTGAAAATGATTGGATCAAAATATTTTAGAAAAAATAGACAAAATTCAAATCACTTACTGAAGTAAAAATTAGTGTATATAGAATTAAATAAAAAAATAATTTTAAAGCTCGAATTTTTTTTCGTTGATGTATATCTGATATATGAAGCTTGCTTTTACAAGTTAAAGTAAACTGTTAAGTATTTGGATAAGCCGAAATTTAATTGTGAATTGTGATACTTATTAATCAGACAGATTACTATTGTACAAATTTTATTGTATATTTGTCACCAGCCGCGACATTTTTACAAACGTACATTCCTGCAAACATATTGTTATACATATAAGTTATTATATATATATAATTCCTAGACAGCATAATATTTATTACCTGTTGGCAAAAACAAGCAAGTTTTATCAGAAACCATAGCGCAGTTTAACTCTATCCGCATTATATCGCGTACCTGTTGAATGTACTAATTTATCAAATGAAGCAGAACGCTTAGAACAAGACAAAGAAAACTGCCAACGGCGAAGATGTTCGTAATACGTTAAGTCTAGTAGTTCCTAACAGATTACATCTGATATCACCCGTGGATATTTCAGTTTAAAAAGAGAAATACCTAATCTTATTGTTTATAAACAGATAGAGATAGAGTGTGACATTATTGACGATGGCAAACGAACTACTTGTGTATATAAAGGTATTCTGGACATGTGAGGGAATATATGTTCACCTTAAAAGGTTTCCTTGTTTGTAGTAAATGTTCCACATACTAATTAGTACTACCAAGCTATTTAATTATTTAATTAATTAATTAAATGCGAACCATTACAACTCTATTTTGATTTGAAGAATGCTTAAAGCATGTTTTATTTATTCTCTATACGTTTATTTTGTCTAGACTTATTTTACTGATTTAATTTTGATTTAATTCACGCTTATGATTATTGATTGCAGATAAATATTATAAGTTAATAAGAAAAATAAAGAAAACATCAATGTCAGTGGTTTTTTCAGAGTTTTTTTTATATGAAAAACATTGCTATGAGAAGCATATCACATGCAAGTGAAATATAAGAGGTACATGGTTGGAAAATATGAGAGTTATTGATCAATGTGAACAAATTTACATCTGCACAAAATCACTTATTTTACATTCCCGCAATATCAAAGATATGAGAAAGCATTAAAAATGAGACAAAAAATTGTTCTCCGATTTCAAAATTTTAAATTGATCTATCCGTTTCAGGTCAAAACAAACACTTTTCGTTTCGTGTCTGTCTGTCTGTCTGTGTGTCTGTCTGTCCCCTGAATCCTTGTCACACGCAGAACTCATGAACCACTGAACCGATATTAATGAAACTTGGTTGGATGGTTGGACGACACATATTACGTGAAAATTTTATAGGATCTATTTTGTAGAGCATTCAATTTCCTATAATATTGGTCTACAACGTTTGTTGTATAATAATCCCTTACAAAAATTTATCTCAATTTTAATTTGATATTTACTTTGACATATTAAATGTCATTTTGACGTTTTAACCTTTATGTCAACGGCAACATACCTGGGTATGTTTTGCGTTTTCAAAACGCTGTAGCTCTGAACTGGATAATCGGATTGACTTGAAATTTCGTGATATCCTAGCCAAAACTGTTTTACGTAATAGTCCCAAGTTTGGTTAGGATTGGACCATCCATTTGGAAGATAAAGCCCATTTACAAAGTTGCACCCTTACGTCAACAGCATACATACCTGGGTATGGATAGTAAAACGCATGCAAATATGATGATATAATTGAAAAGTATAGTTTATTTTGAGTTAATTTTTGTAATTATTATTGAAAATATATGAAAAAAATACTTATTGTATAAAAATTATTATAAATTATAAAATACTTATGAACAAAATATTTAAAAAACTAGGAAAAAATTTAAAATTATTGAAATTCAAATACATCTATCTATTGCGGCAAGTCTTTGCAATGCTCGGCGCACACTGGTTTGTTGCATAATGTGCATGAGAACCTATATTTTTTATGGTTATTTATCGTTTTAGTGCTCCAAATTATTTTATGAAAAATCATTTTGTTTTAATATCTAAATCTGTTCTTATCTATGGATAAAATACAAACAAAAGTTGCTATAAAGCTGGTCGAAAAGTCGTTTCACTAATATAAAAATTAAAATAATTTTATATTTCGTGGTTTAAAATATTATTTACTTACAAAAACTATTTATTTTTAATATTTATGATAAAAGTGATGTACAGTTTTGAATAAACAAAGTTAAACAATCATTTTTTTGATTTTTTAATTGTTATAAGAATTTTTTTGAAATACTTTTTAAAATTTGTATGGCAACGGAACCCGATGACTTTTCCTAGAAACTCATTATTTGTGCAATAAAACAAGATATATATCTAATTTTATTTTTAATATTTAAAATAAACAATATTTCTAACAAAATAAAAAAAATAATACAGAAATTACAACAAACGAGTTAGATATTAGCATTTTTATGCTAACAGCATGCCATTCCCCATACAAAACATATGTACATACCCAGGTATGTTGCTGTTGACGTGCGTAAAGCAGTTCTGCTGTTGACATAAAGGTTAAATACCATTTTGACATTTGCATAAATTTAGATTTAAATTGAAATTGTCAAAAAATTAAAAATATACAAAAAAATAATAAGGTGCGTTTAAGAAAAATTTCGAACAAATATTTTTCAGTAAAATTGTATTAAAATTAAATGGTTAACCAATGCCAGGTAATTTGTCTGAACACTTTATCGGTTTTTATTAAAATTGTTCAATAATTAACAACCTTTGATGAATTTAGCACGAGGAAGTACTGTGCATTTACTTGGCAGAAGTTTTTTAATTAAGACATTTATAATACAATAATATATAAACAAAAAATAGATGAAAAAAATATCACATGTTCAGATTTTCACGACAGGTAGCTACAAAACAAACTGCTACACAAAACCTCAGCAGTGTGGTGAGATAAGGCATTCTCCATTTGACTTTTTACATCGGTATCAGTAGGTTCGTATCTTGTTCTTAATCTTTGAAATGAGTTTCTAGGGATAGCAAAATATTACAAAAAATATCAGCGGTCGATGATATTCACAGAAAGATACAGAAAAATGTATTTATCTTTAATGGTAAAATTCTGGTGCCGCAAAATGTATTTTTCGGATACAGTTATATAATTTTGTGTGCTGTAGATTGTAAGACGAAATATATAAGGTGACTGTGAAAAACTAGAAAAATTAAATTGAATCACCGACACAAAAAAATATCTGAGTCGATTATACATTTTGGTGTCTTTTTTTACATCTGCCAGCTATCAGTATAGAATAATTTTAAGCAAAAATACGATCAAGAAGATACGATCCATAACTACGTAAAAACCAAGAATAAAAAAGTCTAGTCTCGGTTTTATAACTGACAATAATGAAAATTTCCTCATCTTTAAAATTTAATCTCGTGCGAATTCTTATTTTTTAACATATACATTTTAAAAAGTTATTTTTTTTTCATTTAATCCTTCTTTACATTGCATTTTACAGCCATCAGTAAATCTAGAATCATTTAAAAATTTTATAGCGGTCTCGTCCGGTCAAAAATTAATCTGGTTTCGTCTCGATCTCGTTTACATAACGAAATCGAGACAAGACCAAAAAAAGTATTTCTCTACGTAAACCTTATGTTTAAATGTATAAGAACCAAAAAATATTTTACACATCCCTGTTTATATCCGGGAATATAAATGAAATAAACTCCAGTTAAAAATATTGATGGGGCATATCAACTGCAACCGTTCTGAATCATGACATATTTCGATATATTTTGATTGGGAGATCAATTCAGAACTGATGCTTGTAACCGATAGATCAAATTTTGTACCAATGTTATAATGATTGACGGATTTGTTATCTGTTTTCTATGTATTGTTTATAATACTTAAAAATGTACACATCGTCAACATATGACGTTATCTTATGAATTATAAATTGTTTCATTAATTTTTGTCATTTTATATTGGTATTATTTATTCAGAACATATTATATTTTGTAAAAAAGGCATTTATATTAATGGTTACGTTATAAAATAGAATATAGATATAAGAATAATAAATGGTAAAATAGAAGTATGGTGAAGTATATAGTAAAAAGAAAATAAATTCATTTCAAGGCAATAATATATATATATATACATTACCAATTAAAAGTGAGTATAAGAAAATTAGTAAAAACTTGAAATATGTTAATATTATAAAACTCATATCAAAATAAAGAAGTAGTTGAGATAAAACTGTTTAATTGTCTACGATACCTAAAAGTTTAATAAATCACATTTGAATCGTTTATTTTTATCCTTGGACTATATATACCTAAATAGATAAAAGTTATCAGTAAGAAATAAATAAATTAAGTATTAAATATGCATAAATTTAACTAAATGGTAAAATCCATCGCCTCATAAATTTAAAATCATGAGTCAATAAATTAACATTCCAATCTAAACTATATTGAAATAAGAATACATTGATTTATACGATTTAGTATTTAATATCAACAAAATTAAAATAATTCTTAAATTATTTTCTAAATTGGTTCAAAATCAGAAGGACCATTTACAAAAAAATCTATTAAAATAATCTAAACTACACATATCAAGGGGCAAACGCTCTATAACCATAAAACTTTTTTTGAAAGATAAATAAAAGAAGTTTAATTGTACACAGTCGATAAGGTAGATAACAGCTCACTCATAAATCCGTTGACGACATCAGAGACACCTGTACTACAGGTGTGTGGGTAGCAAGACCGAGTTCGTAAAACAAAGATATTAACAAGATTTAATAAATAACATAACATCCCACAGTGCCCCTGACCCTGTGACCTTGAGACCTGACTGTGGGGGGCCAACTTAACTACGATGCTGTGTGCAATTCGTGAGAAGTGTCATCCCAATACAAAAATCTGCAAGTTATGATCGTTCACAAACACTATCGGATTTCATAACGAAACATAACGTGTATATTATTTAGTGCGGTGGTGGTTGTAAAAATTAACTAATGGAGTGTTTAAATTTCCAAAGTGCTTAATATGTTAATTTATTTTTCATAAAATATAATTCGTATGTTGAAGAGGACGGTATTAATTATTTTTTAAATTGGGTTATAAATGTACATGCAACCGTAATTATTGTGTTTTATAAAACGAAAACACGTTTTTAATATCATTTTAACTTTACAATATAAATATCGAATAATAATAATAATTAATACGATTTATAAATGTTTCTACGAAGAAATTAATGTGTTTTAATGCATTAAACACCCAATTAAATTCTGTCTGAACTCAGATTCTTTTTAAAGGTATATAAAATTCTAAATCAAAATTAATTACTATATTTTTTACTTCATTTATTTACATACGTCACTGTATCATGACTGAGAGTACCAAGATGTGCTCTAGAGCAATCAGGGCAGGAAACAGCTACAAAATCTATTTCGTCTACTGGTATGATCCTAGGTACACAAAATAGGTTCTTAATACTGGTAGTGGTACCAGTTTTGGCCACTTTAAGAGCAAAATATACTGTTTTTTTGATGAGATTCTTTTTTGTAATTCTCATGTACTCATGTTACTAATAAAACAAGTACCTCTTTATTAAATTAATTTAATTACCAAAGTCCGCAAATATAGTTTCTTTTTTTAAATTACAATGAAATTATAATTAAATTATTTTGATTATGTTTTTTCTCCAATAATAGATAAAGCAGTCATGAGCAGCCAGTGATGAACACTTGCTAATGATCACAAAATGATAAGTACTACGACAAAAATACAGAATCGTAAAATGCGAAACAATTTAATGCAGATGCTATGATAATATCATAATTAATAAATAGATTACACTAATAATTAATTTAAATGTCCACCATTTTGATACCAATTGGCCAATTGTCATCAAGCTGTTTTGCAATCAAGTGTCTTCTATATATTATGATTCAGTATTGGTCGTTATCAAATATCAACAAATATTTCTAATTTATTACATTTAATTAAACAGTCCAATATTGGAGCATGATCCAAGACTGGTGTCAGTGCCTTATATGAGCGCAATTACGGCATTTTTGGCCCAAAGTGTCGTATCTTTAGCTCGCTCACAAACGCTTACTAGGTGCAAAAAAAAATCCAAGGGCATAGATCGATAGATTTTTTCCTCCTCTTTCTAGTGGTGTAACCTAAAAAATTCCCAAAAAAATTTTTCAAGGTTTAAAAAATTAACTTGAATGTTTAAGTCAATTTATCTCAAATATATGTCTTCCGATTTCAAAATAAACTTCACCAATCGAAAGAGGAGGCAAAAATCTATCGACAACCGTGTTTTCCAGGATGGAGAAATGATTAGAAGTATGAAAATATCGAGAGGAAAGAGCGCGGGTCAGCGCGCGCGGAGCTATTTTCCGTGTCTCCACCTTTGCAACTTGCTCACAATCGCTAAATAAATGCTGGAAAAATAATCTAAAGACATAAATCGATAGGTTTTTTCCTCCTCTTTCTGTTGGCGTAACCCAAAATATTCCCAAAAAAATTTTTTTTAGTCAAAACATGACTTGAATGTTCAAGTCGATTTTTCTTCAAATATAATTATAGATATAAGTATTGGTTCATATTTTTAATTTTTTAGCTTTCTTATAGTTATCAGAATCAAGTTGAATTTCAGAGCTTTTATTTTTTTTACTATTTTTAGTCGGTGGATCGAGATAGAATTTTTCAGAAGCGGAAAATTCTCTTAATTCTAACTGTTTCGTGTCATGTTATATATACATATATTATATTTTATAAAAAAAATTTTGTATTGTCACTTGTGGAATGCATTAATTATACATAAGCCATCTAGTGGTGCATAGAATAAAAGTATTATTATTTAAGAACTCGTGCGGGTGGTCTCAGCGCACAGACCCACGATTTAAGTCAAGTTTTGACAAAAAAAACATTTTTGGGAATTTTTTGGGTTACACCATGAGAAAGAGGAGGAAAAAATCTATCGATTTATGTCTTTAGATTATTTTTCCACCATTTATTTAGTGATTGTGAGCAAGTTGCAAAGGTGGAGACACGGAAAATAGCTCCGCGCGCGCTGACCCGCGCTCTTTCCTCTCGATATTTTCATACTTCTAATCATTTCTCCATCCTGGAAAACACGGTTGTCGATAGATTTTTGCCTCCTCTTTCGATTGGTGAAGTTTATTTTGAAATCGGAAGACATATATTTGAGATAAATTGACTTAAACATTCAAGTCGAGTTTTAACCTTGAAAACAATTTTTGGGATTTTTTTAAGTTACACCACTAGAAAGAAGAGGAAAAAATCTACCGATCTATGTCCTTTGATTTTTTTTCTGGCATCTGGTAAGCGTTTGTCAGCGAGCTAAAGATACGACACTTTGAGCCAAAAATGCCGTAATTGCGCGGAGTGGCCGGCTTATGCTGGACGCGCTCATATATTATTTGACAAATTGCTCCCACACAGTTCTGTATGTAACTAAATAATAGTTGACGTCAATCAGACAATTGTCACAGGACTTGTCTAAAAAAAGGAAGTATAAGTAGTTTTAATTTATCATAACAAAAATATGCGATAGTGAAAAATGTATACATTTGACTTTACCATTTGTTTTTTTAAAAACAATGTTTTCTGTAATTAATTATTTTTATTATCACTTAAATACTAATAATTATTATAATTTGTATTTATAATTTTCAGGTAATAAACTACGAATGTTTTTTATATACTTAATGTTTTTATCTCATATTTATCACCAACAGGTGTATATTGTAAAAACAATTTAGAAATAAATTTTTAACATCTTAAAAACAACTTGAATAATTAATTTTCATTGGTGTTCAAAACAAACGCAAAATATTCGTCTATAAATCTTTCAAATATATCTTTGCAATTTGTCAGCCATTAATATGGAATCCAGGTACCTTATCACAATCAATTAGCAGAATGCACACCTGCGTTCTTGCTTAATAAAAAGTAATTGATACTGCAAACTGGTCGAAACATCGGCAAAGCCTTCCTGACGAGGTATAGTCTTATCTTGGGACATCGTCCTCTTAGATTTTACGGTAGGATTATCATAAAAATATTTGTGGATTTGACAGGTTTTTTGTGAAGTTAAATTTTATTAATAATAATTCGTGGAATTTCTTAATTTTTATCTTATCCATTACGATGGTTATAAAAATTAATTTGTTTTTTAAAATTTATTGTATTATTTTAATTATTTATAATAATAAATAAACTTCAAAGCTTGCAGAAAAGTCTTAAGAAAAACAATTCTTTAATTTATTGAAACAAAATTAATATACATATTATGTAGAGTCACATTCAGAAGTGGTCCTTCAGTTACATTCGTACCAATTAAATTATTAAAGACACTTTTGTAGAGAATTTTATCTTCTACAAGATGATGTCCTTAAAAAATTTTCAACAGTTATCATGAATCAGTAATACTAAAGAATAATTTCCCCATGTTATTTAAATGAAAAATGGGACCCCCCCCCCCCTTTGTGACACCTCTTAAAATTGAACAACAGGGTAATCCTTCGGTGAGGATTTAGGTCATAATCTAACTTATTTCGTAACCTTTTTTATTACCTTTGAAATTTTTTTTGTGTTAAGCGCGTCTAAAGTATATTATAAACAAAATTGACAAAAGTCAATGTACAATTTATTTAAAAATGAAAATAAAAAAAAATAAACAGTTTATCTTTATTTTATATCTTCTACAGGAGAACTTCTCAAGTAGCACAGATTCGACAACTGCAAGTTTATTTGGTGACAGGGTTATATTCTATTTTCTTATTTATACACTAGTAGTCAAGTCGAAAAGATAAAACAACATGTCTACCAATTAGATATATAGCTTTGTTTTAAATTGGGAGCTGCCTATTACCCAGTTCAATTTAGTTTTATTTTGACATTTTTATCAAAAATTAAAGAGTTGGATCTCAAGGTGTCTGACTATACACCTACATGTATAGAAATAAGCAGTTCTACACAAAAAGTGGGAAATATTTATTCTCCTGAACTGCGATCTGATCTAGAATTATTTATAGGCTTCGTTAGTTTATTAATCTTAAATGAAAGTTTTAGAAAAATTATCTTACACTGTAAAAGCTATCAATCTAAATTGATTACATGTACGTTATTTTTTCTACTTGTTATGATTGGTTTAATTGTTTGTGAAAATAAAAGATTATTTTTCATTTTATGGATTGATTTTAACAATTAATTTATTTCAATCATAGATCAACAATTAAACAGTTAATTTTATTTTGAATTAATCATATCAAATATGTTGTATACATCGATTAAAAAAATATCGATTTGATATCGGAAAAATAGTTTTTTTATAATTTCTCATCATAATGGTTTTTAGGTTTCCATAGAAAACTAGGAAACATTATAGTTTCGCCATGTCCGTCCTCAAAAATTTTAGAACGATTAAGATGAAATAAAATGAAATAAAAAATGTTATATGACATTTTGATTTTAATCCTTCAGTCACGATATATTTGCGTTCAAAGTCGTGATCAGAGCGTCTCCCCCCCCCCCTTAATTTCTAAACTATCTATTCAAAAAATCTGAAAAAATTCGAGAATGTAGCTTTTAATTAGTACTTCCACTGAAAATTATAACGAATACTGTCAAAAGTATTTTGGACGGGGGGGTATCTTTAGATAGGTCTCCTAAAATGCAACAAAAAATGTTAAATGATCTTTTGATTTTAACCCTTCAGTCACGATATATTTGCATTTAAATATCGTTATCAGAGCGTTCGTTTTTATTATATTTTAAATATGTTCATATAGCATTAAAAAATGATATTTATTTATAAGTCTCGTTGAGTGTCTTGATTTTAAGAGATTTTGATTAATTATATTAGTATTTCATATTGATTTATCATACATTTAAATTACGAAACGAGACTGATTGTGATACAAAATTTTCGACTGCAAAATCCGAGACAAGACTTACCTACAATACGAATATTCAAAAGATTACTGTATTACAAGATTAGAATATACCTTACCTCCAATTTTATCAGTCTGTTATAACATATTTGGTAACAAAAATAAACTGGTAACATGGATATAAGAAAGGTACAGGTACCGATTATAATTTCAACAAAACATAAACATAAAGTTATGATATTTCCTTTTTCATTGTCACGATATATCCTTATAATATATGTATATAAAGCTCAACGTCTCTCTGTCTGTCTGTCCGTTAGTGCGCTTATAACTCGAGAACCACTTATCCGATTTACGTTTTAATTCATAGATACGTTCTCTGACCAGGTTATAGGCTATATTTTGTTACGTTAGGTAACATAAGGAATAAGCAGTGACGATAATAGTAAATCAAGTCGGAAAAAAGTTTGCTGTTAGCGCAATACGCTGCCTAAACCGTTCAATATTGAACAAAATAATGTAGTAAAGAACTGGGTAGAATTACAAGATCTAAATTAAAGTCCGCGACACCAACTTTTATATTTGTTTACGTAGACTTATGGCCTGCAAAACGTTAATCCTTATCGAAATAAATGATTTCATCATCATAAGTACTCAATGTAGATATAATTTTCCCTTTACAGCATCCAATTTGATCGTATAGTTTAGGAAATATCTTGAAATATTACTAACGCGCGAACTAAATTAGTGTCGCAGGGTAAAGGAAAGATTCTGTGCTCGGTCGGCAGTCGTTTATTTTATTTTCAAAAATTATTTGTACTTTTTGTTCTGATTCGTTTTTAGGTAATTTAGATGTTGGTTAATTATTAATACAATAATAACTAATCTTGTTTTGTACTATATTTTTCAAAAATCTTAAACAAGGCAAGTAATATCACTAAAATATTGCTTTTTAAATAAATCGGAAATATAGGTATGTGTTGAAAGATTAAAAGTACACATTTAATTGCATAATGTAATTATCATGTTTATTCATGTAATTATATATATATTATAACAGCTGGAGTTAAAAAAGCCTTAACTAGTTTGTATTATATAGGTATAAAATGATAATAAAGTAAACTGTGCATATTTCTCATGCACCTGTTTTAAATCCTTAATCATGATATTTATAATCCAAGCGCACTCGTTGCATTCTGAATTGTTTTAATTGAAAAGCCAGTTCTTTAAGTACATATCAGATAACTGTTATTTACTTGTATTGCGTCCAGATACGTAATTTAGAATTGTTGTTTAGTAGAAAATGTCACGTGATGTGAAGCAATATGCATATTTATAGTTAGTATATAGTATATATTAAGGATTAAAAATAATTGGTTTGTTTTTTAATTATTTTATATGATACAGAACGAATATTGATAAGTGCAAATTAATTATGTGTTTATCTGAAAATTTACCACCTGAAGGAGGAAACAAAGTGCCATTAGTTTTTCGTTTGGTGGGCTTTTCAAGGTCAATTTTCTTTTTTCAAACTAAAATTTTTATTCTTATTTTTTTTTTATTAATCTGTTTTAATCGAAATAAAAAATATATGTTTCTAGTTGAAAACGTCCACCAAATTAAAATACGATAAAAAACATAAAAAAATGGTTATTATTAGTTTCAAATAAATTCAGGCAGTAAGTTTTCAAATGAATACGAATGATTGTAGACCATCATTTAAAAAAAAAACAATAATTTGTAAAAATAATTATGACTAAAAATGGAATAATTTTTTAAAACATTTATTGTCTATAAATACTCTACAATTTTAATATTTTGTATAGACTATAAAATACACTATACATTTCGTTAAGTCTATGTTTGGATCTTGTACTAGTTTTTAATATGTTTACAATTTAAAATATAAAATTAAAATTTTTATCGGTAGGTATATTTGCCAATATATAATTAAAATATGTGTAAATTAAGACTAGCAAATTTATAATTTGTATATTTTTTGTGTTGATATAAAACAGCCTTATATATTTTTATTTTAATTAGGCAGCTCTTTTTCAAAAACATGGTTTTATCTATTTTAATCGTTTTTATAGGAGCAAAAAAGATAAAAATAAATTTAAATAATTCTAGATAAAGTTAAACAAATTCGTAAAGACCAATATCATAAATATGATAAAATCTAAATTTTCAAGATAAGAATGTTACATTAAAAAATATAAATGTCATTAAAATGGCATATATTACCCACTGAACATATAAACCGTGTTCACACCTCACCAAAAAAATGTATAAAGAGAAAAGTACAAGCGATATACTTATCAGTAAACATTTACTAAAGATAGATTTACAGCGGTATAAAATCGCAAGATACCTGTGTATAAAAACATCCGATAAGAGATAAGTTAATGCAGAACTTAACCGTCACGCGGTACGATTTTATTCAAAAAAACCTAAGATCTAAATATCTACAGAAGTCTTTGACATACCGCACCGAAATTTATTCAATCGGTGATGGGAGATTAAAATAAATTTCAAATCTATAAAACCCTATAGGGGAATGCCATGAATATTTTGCATTTAATTTTGATTACGGCCTTAAGATCACATTAGACATGCAGCCTTAACTGTGAATTTAATAGTGCTGCGATACTAACTAGCTGATCGTGGTATAAAATTGGTAATTTATAATACTTATAAATGACAAAAGGTAAACTATTTGGTTATTTATTACCGTTCACGATAAATCAATTATGTGATATCATGTGTGCATGTATCAGTAGATACTGTATCGTTTCAAATTTAAGGTAGCAGAGAAAATGTAGATATATTTTAAAGTAGGAGGTATCATTAAATTAATTAATTAAAAGTTATTGTATAATTAAATTAACACCCACATATCCGCACAAATATTTTAATTATAACTTTACTCTTATTTATTAATTACTACTTATCTATGTAGAATTTGGGGACTGTAATTTTAATTAATAAAAATAAGACAGCTATAAATATTTTCTTTCTCGTATTTTTTTACGGTTCCGTAGAAAAATAAGAACCTTTATAGTTTTGCTCTGTCCGTACTTCTTGTGTGTCACAACTCATAGCTCCCCCTCGCCCCATTCTCTTATTTATATACCTATTAAGACGAAATTTGGTTAACGGACGTAGATTGATGGTCCAAAAACAGAAATGATGAGAATTTTGAAATAACATTTTTGGGACCCCTTCCCCATGGATTGAAAAGTACACTTTTTTTCACTAAGCCCATTGAGTGGGGTGTCCCTAGATAGGTCTCCTAAAATCCAACAAAATTTGTTTTGGGATCTTTTGATTTTAACCGTTCAGTAACGATATATTTGCTTTCAAAGTCGTTATCAGAGTGCCCCCCTCCTCTAGTTTCTAAACTATAATTGCAAAAAATCTGAAAAAACTCCAGAATGTAACTTTTAATTAGTACTTTCAACAAAAATTACAATGAACATTGTAGAATATTTTTGGATTTCCCTCACATAGACTGAAAAGTACTATATGCTCATTTGTGTTTCTTTTATACCTTCCATATTATGTCGTTATCAGAGCCCTCCTCTAATTTATAAACTGTTAATGAGAAAAATTTGAAAAAATTCTAGAACGTACATAGCTTTTAATAAGTATTTTCAATGAAAACTATAACAAACACTGTAACAAAAACAATTTATGAAAAATTTTAAAATAACTTATTTTATAAATCGTCACACGAACACGTACACTTTTATAGAGATTATTCCATCTTTCGCCAACATGAAATAGCTCTTGATACATATTATCAAGTAGAGAATGTTAGTGATAATGGCTTATTAAATTTGATATTTTTTAAGGCAGGAAAACAGCTGACTATAACTCTATTTAACCCTGGCGAATGGGTTATTATCAAATGAAAAGCTTAGTAATATAAGTATGTATAATGTATATGTTTTGTTTTTAATAAAAATTTTGTTTTCAAAAAAACGTAAAAATATTCCCAAAAGAAAATTCTGAAAAGATTCTATGGAAAATAATAATCAGTATATATAGTATAACTTAATTCAAGTTAAATTACTAATATTGGTACCATTACTTACAAAATCTATATAACATACATACATACGAAAGTATCCTAAATTTGATTTAGGACTAAATCATACTGTCTCAAACACTATATTTCCCTAAAACAAACAATTCATATGGCTTTTTGCCGTCAGTTGAAGCCCACCAACACGGTGATTGCTACCTTTAATGATTCACTGTCTATAAAGAAGCCGCCAGTTAATATACACACTGTAATAAATTGACGAAGGTATTCTTAAAAGAGATCCGAACTAATTGACTGATGCATTATATGATTTATAAACTCTTTAATATTTATGGACGATTTTACATGCTCGAATATATCAATGTTGTTAAAAAGACTGTATACAAATATATTTCTTCATAGATTATGAACAATATTAATTTGAAATGTGTAATTTTCAAGTTTTGTTAATTTTATTTTAAAATTTAAGAAAATTAAATTCAATCTGAAAGCAATAATATTAATATAATATTATTCAAATCGATTCATTAGAAAACAATTTTATTATTTAAGTATAGGCACTTGGGATGAAAATTTAAAATATGCGTTCAAAGAATTACTAAATATATAAATAAAATAAGAAAAAAACATGTTTGTGTGCACATAAAATGATGGACCACCTTTAAAATTTTATGATTTCGTATTAATCCTTCTTTGTATAATTTACATATGAAAAGCAAAATATAATTCAATTAAAATTTTTATTGCACATTAAAAATAATCTTACCAGCATTATACACATATAGACTGTTTATATAAAAAATTTATAAGTCATTTATATAATGGTTATGGAACAAGTTTTCGTATACAGAAAAATTATTGTATGGATTAATAAAAAATATAAAAAATTAATGTGCAATGGATATTAAAAAAAAATAGTACCACTTAAAAGGTTATTTTAAGAAATCAAACAGTCGTCTGATCATATTTTTATCCAATTTAAAAATGTCATCTAAAACTGTAAGACAAAAGTTCAATTGTCTAATCTCATGACAAATCGACGTTGATCGAAAACAATTTTGTAAACGCCAAAACTACAACTGCACAGTAGAGATAAAAAACATTTGAGTTTTTTAAAAAAAATGAATGAAATATTGTATAATAGTTTTAAAAAATGTTGTAGAAATTTGGTTTCAAATAATGCGAATGGATTAAGTATTACCAGAAAACAAATTACACATGTGCATTTTTAGTTAGAAAAAATAAATAAAAATAGTGTCATATTCTACTAATTGAGATCTACATTTTTACACCCCACTTGCCTAGATATAAAAATAAAATTAAAAATTCAATGACGCCTCTCCCAATTTCTCCAAAATTTGAATTGATATTGTAACTTATTTATTATTATTTGTCGTTGGTAGTCCCACGAAATCCTCGTTATCAAATTTTTTTCAGATTTTTTTAGCCAGTAGTTACCGAGTTAGAGCCGTAGGGGGGGGGGGGGAGATAAAATACTGCTTGAAGCCCCTTGCTGGTACCATTTTTGATTTAGAAAAACTAAAAAATAGGATCAAACTCTAATGATTGTGAGTGAGATCTACATACATTTCGTTACCCCACGCTTTGGTATACATTTTTTTCTTTTGGATTTGCTTTAAAGTCCCCTGCAAGCACCATTTTTGATTTAGAAAAAAATAATAAAGAGGTTCAAATTCCACTGGTTTGGTTATACATTTTGACGTACCACATACGACAGTGAGATTAATAGGATTTCTTCGGAACCCTAAAAAAAGATCTTGGTATAATTTTTTTTACTTTTCAAACTTTCAGAAAATTTACCTTTACCGTACCACTCAGGGCTCCCTAGAAATTGAAGCCCGAGGCAGACTTTAATATGCAAATATATTGTTGTCTTATTTTTTGTAGGATAAGGTTAGATAGTATAAATTGCGTTTTTCTGATCGTTCGAAAATTTGCTTATTAATAAATTTGAACGTAATTTAGAATTTTTTCTGTATTTATATATTTCAAGAAAAAACAACAAATATTTGGTATCCAATATCAATTTAAATCGTTATTCAATTCTTATCTCTGGAATCAATGTTCTACAAAATACATTCTCACTTAATAAACCACAAAGAGCTTCTACATTCAACATGTTGTCGCGTTCGGAGCACTTTGATGCCGTTCGATAGAATCTGATTACATCTATTCATTGTACACAGATAGATAGGTGAATACCGACACTCTGTCATTAAGTGACTTTACCGATTGTATAAATTACACATACAGCGATTTATTAGCGTTCGTTTGATATGTGTCTTTTATCTGTGAAATGTTACCAAATAAAGTGGATGTTGGGTTTGTAGATTGTGAAGGAATTTATTATGTGCCTGATTTTTGGTATGAATATTAAAAACAGTTTTTTTCTTATGTAAAATTCTGTTATTCTTAAAAATGATAAAGATCCAATAATTCCGTTAAATGTATTATTTTTAAATAAATAATGCAATTTAAAATGTTAATTACAAGTAAGGGTTTCATGCCAGGACGATTCCGATTTAAAATTTGAATTAGTTTGAGACGAGACCGTTTTGACGTACGATTATTTCAACATGATACTACATAAATGTACAAGTATTGAGGCTTCCACGGTGATCTTAATAAGCCGTATCGGTTTGGTTGTGTTATCGGCCAACGTTTCGTTACACATTGCAGTAGACATCTTCAAGGCTCTTCTAAAAGTGCGAAGAACTTTATAACTTTAAGAGCGCTGAAGATGTCCACTGCAATGTATGCCGAAACGTTGGCCGATAACACGACCAAACCAACGCGATTTACACTCAGAAGCCAGGATCTACTTAAATGTAAGTTTGCTGGTGACTATAAAATATAATGTAAATAGTTGAATGATGTAAAAAATTAAATAATAATAATGTAATTTCCAAGACTGAAACAAAACTGCCAAATATAACCATAATAAGAGAGCTAAATGCATTGGTTACAAACTAATAACCATTTAAAATATATTCATCAACATTAAAACGTCAAATCTCTTTAACTTATTGGTTATTTTACAATTTTTTGTGCATAACAATCACTCAATTTTTAAAGAAATATTATTATTTTACTCAGTGCTCTTAAAATGGTAGACAATTTTGTAATTCTTCCATATTAATGATAATATAGATCAGCGGTCACCAAACTACGGCCCGCGGGCCAGATCCGGCCCTCCAAAGTTTTTCATCCGGCCCCTGATTTGTATATATAAATATTTTTTATACATATAAGAAATATTAATTTTATATAATTTAAGGATTTGATGTAAATATGTGTATTTATCTACATTTGAATAGATATTTTTTATTATAAACGATACCTATACTCTATTTACATAGCTAATTGCACATGTAAATAAATGTTCTAACAGGATTCCAACAAGAATATTTTTCGTCCGTCCCCCTATGTTTAATACCAATAAAAAATATACTATTAATATAATTAATACTACATAATCGTAGTATTTATAGTATTGTCTTTTTATAAAAATTTAAGTATTGAATAGAAAAATGTACTAACAATCGAAATGAAATAATTTGTATAGAATAATTAGTTGAATAAATCATGTAAATGATATTTACGAATATAGTCAAAATTGCTTATTATAAATATTACAATGGAAATTGTAAAAGTTACTGAATTGACAGTACATGTTAAAACTGATTGAAATTTTTAACGGCAACTGTAATTTTTATTAAAAAATCGACTCAATTTTTCTCCGTGTGTTAATCTATTATATTTAATAATCCAGGTACATTTTAGAAGAAAATTTAATCAAATAAATTTTACCCATGAAGTGATAGCATCAGATTACACTTGTGTGCGTGTGAGTGAATATACTGTCGGTCAGTAGCCTTCAAAGCTACTGCAGTAGCCTTAACATGAATGACACGACGCTATGACGTGTAAGTGACGTTTGAATTCATCACCAGACTGCCGTCTAATTATCGCAGAGGTTTTGTTGAGGACCACCGTAGTTTGATAACAGCCCGTCGGATTACTGACCGTTGCACAAGTCACATTCTGTAAAGTTTGAGACTAAGAAAAACTATTTGGATTAGTAAGCGAGACGAATGTTATTTATTATTTAAATTAATATGAACAAATCGTTCTTAAAATATAATGCGGTTTTTATGTCTCCTGAGTAGAAAAGATTTTAATATGAGACGTTCAAAGCAAAAACAATTATATGTATTTATAAACTTATATTATATATTTTATATTATTTTATACGCAAAAGGTGTTTCTTATATTTAAATATCACAAAACATCTTAAACTAAACATAAACATCAATAGTATCAATATGATATGATATGATACCATGGGGTGAGGTTTTAGTGGGACAAAGAGGTATTTACGATTTTTTCAGACTAGATTTACTATTATCGCCACTTATTCTTTATGTTACCTAATGTAACAAAATATATCCTATAACCTGGCCAAAGAACATACATATATATGGATGAAGTATTCAGTAAGAATATATACACCTAAAATTTGCCCCCTCAAAATTTGGATCCTGTTTAGGGCGGGGTTGAAGAGATGTACAATTATAAACATCTGTTTTCTGTAATTTTTTTACTCTTAAAAATTTTTGTAAACTGAAGTTAAAGGTCACAAACAAATTATAAAACATAATCACGAGTCTAGTCAAAGACAATGAAAAATAAAAAGTGAGTACAGTGAAATCTCGTTAGTACGTTTTTCTCTTTTTTTAAGTCCCGGCATTCTTCTTGTTAAAATATTTCGTCAGTACGTTTTTCTTATTAATACGTGCTTTCCCTTTAGTCCCTTTAAAAACGTACTAACGAGGTTCCACTGAATTTCTATTTATTTTTTTAACTAATAATACGATATTAATCAAGCCAAAAAAATTTGAATTTTAAGAACGACAAGTAAAGTAAGGTCAGCTTAATTTTTGGGGTTCGTACTGCCCCCTCCCCCAGAAAAAATTGATTCCTGCGCCACTGAAATCGACAATATTTTTTTATTATAATATAAAACATCCTTTATAATATAATATTACTTTGACCATGAATTTAAGAAACAGCTAAATATAAAGGCAATAATAATTTGGTAGATACATAAACATTATTGATAATTATCTAAATTCCGTTATCGATACATTACCACAGGCTTCACATTTTAATAAACGTTTCGATTAGCATTCACATAATTAAAGCAATTACTAAACGATTTCACAATTACAAAATTTAATCAAAAAATCATTTAATAACATATTATTTACGCTGCCGAAAACAGTATAATCTCATGTTCAGCTTTCATTAAGGACTGATTATATTGGAATATGGCTTAATTCAAACTTTGGAACATTCGCAATAATATCCAATCAGGCTAAAAGCGATTATTATATCAATAATGATTAGCGATAAATCGAATTTGTATGCAGATGTAATTTGGTAAACCCGAGTAAAGTATTACTTACTGGATGATTTATATATTGTATTTCTATATAATTATTTTACTTAATACTTCGTACGTAACATGTACGTTTGTATAATATAATTTATTTATTACCCTTTGTATGTTTACCGCCTTTATGATGATATATATCTGAGCATTTCCAGTATTTAAAAAAAAAACAGGGCGCACGTATGTCACCGATTTTGCTCCCAATTTTTTTTCTCAAAGTACATATAAAAAAAACACGTTTCCCAAAATCTATTCCCCCCGCCCTCTTTTTTGTCCGAATTACGATTTTTTAAAGTTTTTAAATCGAGTGAAATTAGACATTTTTCAATAGTAAGTTATTTTTCAAAATCTCCCTTATTATGCATGTTATAGAGCTCATTTTCTTCGTTTTTTATTGAACTTTCATTTGAAATCAGTTTCAGAGCCGAATATTCAATTTTGGCCGAATGCGGTACCAAAAAATTAAGTTTGATTTTTTGTAAAAATAGTCGATTTTGAAATTGCCGCCAAATATTTTGGTTTCAACCAAAATACTTCCAGTATAGGTCACTTTATTTTATTTTTTATGTAGTTTTCAAATATTTATATATTTTTTAATTTTGTATAAAACTTATATTTGTTTTAAGATGTGTTATTTTCCAAAAAACGCTATATTTACAATCTTAAAACATTTTTCTTCTTCCAAATTTTGGCAAAAATTTCCTTTCTTTATCCTCAAAACAACCTTCAAAAAATAATTTTTCATATTGAGCTCATAAGTGAGATATAATTTTTATAATACACGAGTGAGACCAAGACGACACCATTTGGATTTAATCGAGACGAGGTATTTGTAACTACCCCACTCTCTCCTATTATATAAAACCCCTAAAGATTCCATAATGTTAAGTATATGTATATGATAGGTACATAGGTACCTACCTACTCGTAATTAAAAAAAAAATACAAATTTTAAAATTAATGAATTTTTTATATAATTATAATATTCTGATCTGTTTTCTAAGCCTTCTATATAAGATACTTATAGGTACCTTGTAGGTAGAGCATTAAGGCATGACTAATTTTAAATTGTGTTTTCCTATAACTATAATTTTGATAATAACTTCATTTCTAATGCCTTCTAAATAGGTGAATATATTTTAATATATAATTTTAAACACTTAATTCATATGCGAACACCTCACAAGTTTCATAAAAAATGCTATGTTTTAGTTAATGTTCTTTTTATCAAGATTCTCGAGATTACACCTATATGCTAATTACATATATTTTAAATGGTGTAGTATAAAAATTATATTTTTATTGTCGCTATATGTTAAATATAGTTGTTGATTTTCATCTATTTCATTTTATGATTACTTCATTTAAGTAATTATGATTGATAGTTTTCATTATAAAAATTTGCATGAATTTTTGTTTTAGCAATACAATTAATCAATATCGAAATTTTATTTGTAAATAATTCATTTTCTTTATTTTCTTCGTATCTGAATAAAACAATTACTTTACTGGTTAGTTCTAAGAAGTAATAATAATATTGAAAAAAACTAATAAAATTGTTTTGGATTGTATTCTTAAATTGGGATGCATACGTGACGAAAATCAGGAAAGTTTATCTCGTCACGTTTTTTGAAGTCTCGTCTCGGCGTAGAGCCGTATTCTTAAATATTATTTTATAACAAATATTTCGTTTTCATGATATTAACTTTATATATTATATTCACTTTTATTTTTCTCCACTTTTTTAATCCACAAAAAATTATGTAAAAATATTTTTAATTATGATCATGTATTTACATATATGATTGACATGACATGAACACATACATTTCTCATAAATAATAACATAAATGAACAAAAAAACGACTAAAATATTACAGCAAGGCGTCCATGATACCTACATTGCAATCAGGGGAAAAGAAATACATGTACCACAATGCAGTGCGACGAAAAATTAACATAACCATTAATCAAAACCTGCCAAATCATGTCCAATAATTATATCCGAATATCCCATCTCATAAAAAACAGTTTGGGTGGTCCTTATCAAGTGGATGGACAAAATGTAATAGATTTTATAATTAACAATTAAGAATAACAGTAATCAATCTATCGAAGATGTAATAAACCTATAATGATACAACTTCGGTCATCGCATATAAAATTATTCAATCATGACAAATTTTTGCTATCATCATGTTTTATCTAACTGAGTGGTCCTCAAACTTACAACTTTTGCGTTACTTTTTTAATAAATTTCAATAGGTTCCTTTACTATTCAGATTAGAAAAATGTTTTTATGTCGATAAAATCAATGATTTTAGATCATAAACATTTTTACTATTTTCTGGTAAACACTAATTCCTATTGAGTTTTATGTGATCTATCGTCTATTCAGAGTATCTGTTTTCGTTCGAGAAATACGTTTATTCAAATTGTAAGACAAAATAAGTACTTTTTTAACTTTCAAATCGCTCACCTAGAAATTAAATTTTTGTAGTTTTTATCTTATATCCTTAGACCATCGATAAGCATTTAATAATAATTATTAAATATATAGTTATTATTAATACCTCGAATATAAGCGATTTAGAAGCGAAAACGATTAAGTTTGTGCAGTTGGACATAGAAAAATTATTTTTAATAAAATATTTAAGAACCAAAATGAGCCAATTGACATAAAGAATACCTAAATACCCGGGAAAAATTTTTAGTTCTGAAGTGATCAAATCAGAACTAGAATAGATCTGCATTTTGAGACAAAATCACATTTTTTCACTGGCTTTTGATCTGTGGAGACCTGCAAAGATATACAACGATCTATAATGATCTCTAAAGATCTTTGTAGATCGTGATAGACAAACGTTGAAAATTTATGAATTTACAGGTCTCCACAGATCAAAATTGAACAAATATGATTTTGTCTCAAAATGCAGATCTATCAGATCTGATTTGATTACTTCAGATCTAAAAAAAATTTCCGGGTATCTATTTATTATATTTTGTATAATAATAATAATATGATTTATTCCAACGGTTCTTTAAGAACATAGAATATGTCAAATACAGAATGAAGAAAAAGAAAAAAATACACTTATAAAAATTGCACAGCAAAAAAAAGAATTATACTAATATTTATAATATTCTTTAATTTCGTAGTGACAAGAATCCAATAAAAACTCTTTTAATTTTTTCTTAAATGTTTTTATATCATTTAAAAGTTTCAAATCATTCGGTAAGTTATTATATATTTTTATGAGTGCATTATAAAAACCTGATTGTATTAGTTCTCTTCTCGTTAGTATTGGAGTAAGCATATGCTTATTTCTAGTAGAGTAGTGGTGTTGTGGTAGTTGTTCAAAGAAAACTTCATAGTCGGTTAATGTTAAAACGCCCAAATTTTTGAATAATGGCTTAAAAGTGTCTCTAAAACCAGCATTACAAATGAAACGTATACATCGTTTCTGTATAACAAATGATGTTCCTCTCCAAAAAATTATACCATGTGACATTCGGGATTGAATATAGCCATAGTATATACTTAAAGCTACTTTAATAGGTGTAATGTTTTTTACCATTTTTAATAAATAACTTAATTTATAAATTTGAGAAGTTATATTTTCAATGTGTTGCTTCCAATTTAATTTTTTTCAATAACAATTCCAAGAAAAGTAGCACTAGAACTCAGATTCACATTACCAAATACGTGATAAAATGCATATTCCAATACATATATGTAATATGTAAGTACCAGTACATACTCGTATGTATACAATATAGACCAGTGAAAACTTTAAATTACAATTGCTTCATCTTGGTCGAAGTTTTTCTAAGAATTATTCAATGGCTTAGATTCAAAACCAAAATCTATAGTTTAAAAAAAAATAAAAAAAAATATACCCTGCGTATGTGAGTATTTCCTTTTTATAACTATATAGGTAATATCTTGCATAAAAATATTTTGTAGTTATAGAATTTATTAAAATATTTAGTATATTAAAGTTATGAATAAATTTTGGCAACCACTTATCTAAGATATATATTTGTAGAATATTAAATGTCTTATTTAAATATTCACCTGTTTGAGAAATCGATAACCTTGTTGTTTTTATAAATTACTTGACAAGCGAAAGAATGTTTGATTAATATTTCATCTTAAAAATATTTAATTCCTAACCTTAACAACAAACTATATTTAGCAGCAAAAAAATTGATCGCGTTCAGTGTACAGTTACTAACATGATTTTTCTTAATGACTGTATTCAGGTAAAATAGTTGCAACACCGATTATTAAATACAAACCCAATTTTTTAAACATAGACGATGTAAAATGGATGTAGCTGTTAGATGTATTGAAATTTAAAAGCAATTAAATGAGTTTTTGTAAAAAGAGATATTTGTATAATAACTATAATTATCTTTATTTTCACACTTCAAACTAACACGTCTGAATTTTTTTCGATATTTTAATATAATTATTATTTTTTTACTTTTGATTATTAAGAAGTACATATTATTCTTCTTGAAGATGCATATATACATAATACACATGTATTAATAATGAAATTTAATTTTTACTGTAGTAGAGTAAAGACTTTTTTATGCGGTAGATACGATCCAAAGAAAACCGCATAAAAAATCGCACAAAGTTATAGCTTACATTATAAAACTAAATTAAATTAGGGACACGTTACGTAATTTTTAAAAACCGCATAAAACCAAAGCAAAAATCGCAATAAAAAAGTTTATGAAAATTCAAGAAAATATAATGCCTGAGAAACAAAGAAAATTAGTTTGAAAATCTGGAATGAAATATTCTTAAATATTTCTATTTAATTTATAGAAATGTAGGAGTAATTAAAAATAATTGTTATTTTACTTGCACTTGTGAACACAAGCAATACTACGACATATGACATAACTAACATAACTTCAATTATGTTTAAAACTTTACTAATTATTACCCTTTCGTGATATTTATTAAATATTAGTGTGAATATTTTTTCAAAATAACGAAAAGGTTGTGCACCCTGTTTAATTTAACGTAATCATTTTATTTTAATAATTATTAATTATTCAAAATAAAGCTAATTATTACATAAATGAATTTTAATAAATAGTATTTATGCATACTTACACTAACATTTACTACATAATTATGTTAATTAAAGAATTCGTTAATTAAATATAGAAAAATTAAATCAAAATGCCTTCTAATTAAGTAAATGTCAAATACTCAGTGATTAGATGACAGCGAACGTTATATTGTATACTTTTTATAAAAGTACTATTTAAATCTAGTAGATTACACGCAACCTAACGCTACTTGCATCAGGTTTTTATCATGCATATATAATTATTTAATCTCTCCAGCCACCGGACCAACTGCTGGGTCGGCGGCGTTGTAGACAGTCTCTAGAAATACGAAAACGTATGACAGATCAGACAGCGAAACTACAGTGCAAAGTTAAGCATAGACAAACTGGCATCTACTGGATCACTGACAGCTCTTGGTCAATCGAAATTGTTAGTTATACTTACCCATAGACATAGAGAATGGACTGCGCATCTGACTCGAAAACAGAGCCGCGTGTCAAAAGAAATAGATAGAAAATGGTTTGGGATATATTTGTCCTTTTTTAACAGGAGTGTCTATTCCATTCTTATTAGATATATCCCAAACCAACCGCATCTCTCTCATTGTTTTGGAGAAATTTTATACCATTATGTTAATACAGAATGCGCGGTCCATGCTCCATGTTTATGGTTATAACTATAACATACATATCTTAAATTAAAATATAAATGTAATAGGATGGTTTTATGTATTTTATTTCATACGCAAGCGTATTATGTGTTTTTAGGCTCTTTGTATAAAAAATATTTTATCTTTTATTTTGAAAAATCAATTTTTTTAAATTTCATTTGCATAATATTTATTTTAAATTATAAATGTGAAATCTCAACAAAACTTTAGGAAATAAATTTAATAAAGGTTAAAAACTAATTGATATAATTACTTTACTAAAATTAAAATACAGAGAAATAAGTTTTTCTACCAACAATGGATGCCATGAATACTGCGATCGATAACAATGTTAATAGATGAAGCATCTAATTTCTAGAAGTTTAATATATGCAAGTAAGTATAATTAAATGTAAGCACTATCTATATCATATATACTTCTTTATGTTCCTTATTTTAGACACATTATTTATTCCGTATTATCTTTTTTTAATAAACAAGAAAACGATATTGCAAGCTTTGACAAAAATGATACTATACGTGTAGAAGCAAAGGCCAAAGATTCACATAAAATACAGCAAAAATATGTTATTTCTTTAATATTTACAAAATACATTATTTCAAATTCAAGCAAAAAAATATAAGTAATTTAGAATACAAATAGGGTGCCCAGGTCTCAGATTTTCACCCGGACTCTTTGCATACTAGTTCTCCGGGCTCAGAGTTTTGGTGCAATTTCCCCGAGTTTTGCAAAAAATCATGACGACTTAAAAAGAGTGCAGATTAGGGTACTAAGTTTTTAATAAATTTTATGAAAATAAAAATAAAAAAATTAAAATAAAAATAAAAAAGGGGTCTTCATTTACATGTCAGAGTTTACAATAACTAAAATCTGGTCACCTTAAATAGAAATGTCATAGTGAGCAATAAAAACTTCTTCATAACTGCGACCCTGTATAAAATATTATATTAAATATACTAAAATAAAACAATAAATAAAACACCATATCTCTTAACAAAAGAAATATATCATATTTTAAAATTCATCAAGCGTGCGACGTAGAACATATCTGATTTTTTTAATTAGAAAAGGTAGAAACACACAATATACTCAATATTCTGTCTTTTTCTGACTGTCTCAAATATAACAATAATTACATGGCTGGATTCTTTTTTAATAGCCACACACGCGACGAGAGAGATTTTATATTATATTGTTTTTACTTGTCGTCCATAAATAACAGGGTCCGTGGCACATTGTAGATTAAGCTATATTAAAACAAATTTGGTTCTGAATAAATTAATTACAGGTGATAGCTACGCATTGAGTATTTTAATTACAATAATATCAAGTGACCGTGGTCAGGGATGTGGTAGGGAGATGCGAGGCTGTAACAGATACCTGTATTTATTTCTTGTAAATGACTTTTGTACGGGTATAATAGTCGATGTTAATTTATAGGTTATTATCCTTTAAATGACTATATTTTAAAAGACTATCACTTTTGTTTGCAAATATTTCCTTGTCCGTATTATTAGACTAAAGTGTATGTGTGTAATAATGTTTTAAAAAAACAGTGACGCATATTTTTAATGATATGCCTTTGGATAATTTGATGTGATGATTGTAAGAACGTAAAATTAATATTGTGGACAAGAAACTTTAGTTTTAAATTATATATAATCTTAGGTACTGAGCATACGTCAAATATAATGTTCATGCATTTCATTTGGAAACACCGGTTTGTGCTAGAAAATGTTTTAAAATGGCAAAAAATAAATAATGATTTTTTTTACACAAAATTTTGAAAAATTCTACTATCTATAAAAAATCATTATTTTTTTACCACGTACCTAATGACTTGCTCCAAAGTAAAAAATGGTTTATGGGTATGTAAACCATTCTGACAATCCAGTGGAAAACTTATATTTCTCAAATATGACTACTTGATCATTAATGTTATATAAGGAATCTATAAAAATGTTTAAATTGTTTTCCTACCTTTAAGGCAGTATTGCGGTGTGACGACTCAAAATTTATGGTTTTTTGTACATATTTTGTAAATAAAATATATTGAGAGTATACTGTGAAAATTGTAGACCGAAATTCAAAGTATTTACGAAGTTATAGCACATAGAAGAGAACGGGCCATGTTTCAATAATACAAAATAATACTAGAAGCTAATGTGACATTCTCTAATGATAACGGCTCATACAACCGGGGCAGCCGGGACAGTGCCCTGACCCCCGAGTGTAGGGGAGCCCGCAGCAGCGTAAAAATTAGGGTCGGTTAGAGGAACAAAAAAAGGTAATTAAAATTAGTAACAATAGTAACAAGCATAACATTATGGATTAAGGTAGCAACGAAAAAAAGATTTTCAATTTTTATATTTTTGCAATGAGAGCCCCTCGGTCACTTGCTTCCCCTGGGTCCCAGAGCCTCTAGTTACAGTCCTGAGCTCATAAACTCATAATTAACATAAATAAAAGAATTAAAGAATACACTTTCAACTAAAACACCAGAAAAAATACAAAAATCGGATTCCTTGTAAGTACTTACTTCCACATATGACATATGTACATTATTGTACATTGTACATGTAAGGTTAGAGTTTAATCGCTATGTCATAAAAGCTTCACTGGAATTGTTTTACAATCATAGCCTATGTAAGTACTAAAAATAACAACTCGTAAACATATACCTAATTGATAGTCTGCCGAACCGCGATAATTATTTGTCCACTGTTTTTAAACAAAATGATCAGTTATCGTCAAATCAAACTGTAAGACAGTTAAATGTATATAGATTAATATCCAGTAATGGCAGTGATAAAAAAAATCCTGAAATAATATTTAGGCGTTACACCACAATAGTGCCTAAATATATGAAATTACTAGTATTTAGTTGTAAAATATACACCGCTTGAAACTAAATACAAATTAAAATATTTAATAAAAATTCATCAAAAGTTATTTTTATTTATAAATATATATTAGAATGGTCATGATTTAAATATGGCCAATAATAGTCTTGGTTTTCTGAACGAATATTAAATATCAAAATTATCTAAGAGTGTTTTTTACTTTTTACTCGAGCTCATAACATACTACCTACATGTTCACATACACCCTCGTCAGTTATACACCTCATATATGTACCAACAAGTTGATTGGTTCCAGTGACGTCATGTAGACCCCCTGCGAGCACCTGAGACGCGCGGTCGCCGCTTTGCCTCCCACCAAACCCGGGCGGTAGCGCCCCGTGGTCCAACTCATTATTTCGTTTGATGAATTTACAGCAGCAGCCAAAACCAAGATTTATTCTTGCATTTTAATTTTATGTATTGTTTTTGTTTACTGTACACGCGCTTATTTTGATTTGATTAGTGTTTCCTGTCTTACATGGAATGTTTTTTTTAATTTACTGTACTCTCTACCTTATGTCTTAATTATGAATACGGTTTCTTTATAGTTTTATTACTTACACTTTTTTTATTTGTATCCGTGTGTAATGTTTTTGTAAAGGGTAATAAATAAGTTTTTTATTACAGTAATGTAAAGTAAAATCAGTACGTCCTTTTTCTTATAACTAGTATAATGAATTAACATAATTTTTAATTAGTATAATTGATACCGTCATTATATTATTGCCACGATGGTAAGTAAACGAAACTATTAAATTAATAAAATTGTCGAAATAGTTATAAACTAAATAAAATATTTTCTAAAATTTTTCAAGTACAGTTGCCTGCAGAACTCGTCTGGCACCCTAAAGGCTAGAATCGCTTACAACAGATTCCAAATTTAAAGACAAACATCATCGGTTATCTTTTTCTATCAAGTTTAATATATTTAAATACTAAAATTCCGAATATCAAATATTTATTGCCATAAAATTTACGTATACAATTTTCAATAGATTACATAATAATTTAATTGCACAAATATGTATGAGTACTATAAACGAAGAGTAGTTCTTTATCTAGCAAATGAATTTCAAAATATCTGTCTTTGTTTGATACATGGAGGAATGGTTTAAATATTATAATAATCAAATGGGAGGAGCCTACTAAGTTTGTGATAAACGAAAATGAATACAAACTGCAAGACTATTAATGCAGGCGACTGTACCTAATATAATATTACAAATATATAAATCTGTAGGCTGACTTGACACGAGAACTACTGAACAGATTTTGATGAGACTTTTTCTTTGAATTCCTAAAACCCTGTAATTATTTCAAGATATGATAATTTTAATCTATAAAAATTTAATAATAGGTAAATAGGTACATAATGTAAATATAAGATTGTCATAAAAAGTATCAGGTCGTGACTAAAATCAAAAACAAAATATTAACGTTCTTCTGCAAATATTTATATTTTAGCGTTTACAAACATGTTTTGAAAATAGTCCAAACTGAAACTCTTTAAAATTTATATAAAATACCTTTATAGCTTTTTGTATGGTTGCATCTTTCTTTAGAAACCGTAATAAATATATTCGTCTTTGTCACTCTTGCACGCGTCGAGGAATACACGATCCTACTTAACAGATTGAAGTATTTGATGAGTCAATACTTCCATATAAGGATTTCATTATTATGAGATTTAAATTTAATGCGTTAATAGTAGAAAATTATACCTCACATATATTTTTATTTTTTATTATGAAATTATGATTAATTGGTTACAAAAAAAGCATACAAATACTTTATATAAATGAAATATTTGTTAATATTATATTTTTCTTTGTACGTAAATTCTAGATAATCTTGTATATAAACTCTAAACTATTCTTTTTTAACACGAATAACGTCTATTGTTTTACGCCAGATACTGGGTGGGCATTTCAGAAACTTAATATATCGCACTGAAATCAATTTGCGCGCTAGTGTAAATTTAAAATCAGTATATCTCAACACTCAGAGCAGCTACCATACGGGGTTTGATCTCAAAATAGAGATTTTAATCAGATCTAGGAGGTACAAGTAAAAATTAAAACATTTAACCAGTTTTAATGAGTAATAAATTTAATATTTTATAAATATAACAACAAAAAATTAAATTTTATATGTCCACGATTGTGCTTGAGAATATTAATAAATTAAATTAAAAAAAAAAAACAGTACCTATATAAACATATACCTATTCTCTATGACTTAATGTTTCTAATTTTTTTATTTAAGTTTTTTCAATTAAATAAAAAAATAAAAAGTAAATTTTGTATTCCCACGATTTCGCTTGTAAATATTAATTAATTAACTGTTTTTATGTTCATACAAATCATAAAAGAAATAACTATATTATACAATACTGGTTATATATTTCTTTATTTAGACTAAGTTTACGGCAACATTTTATGTCCATTTTACAAATATTCAAACGTTTCTGTGTAACAAAAAAATTAAAGATGTATCAATCCATGAGTCTGAGTTTTATTTAACCCCAGTGTCACGTATTAACGTCAATCCCTCGACTGTATGAAACATATTTATTACATAATATTTTATAGTAAATATTTTTTTACTAAAATCAAAAAAACACATCATTATGCAAATGCTTATGATAAAACATAATATATTAAATAAAATAATCATATTTATCAGCCCTGGAAATATAATCTATCTAAAAAAACGTGTCAAATAAAACTTCAATAATCCGTAATTGAAAGGATTTTCAACCTTTTCTATTTGATATTTTTTTTATTTTGAATGATGAGAGAATGTCCGCATTAACAAGATTTTGATCTTAAGAAATTACTAAGCACGCGGTTATAAATTTAGCCACGTATAAAATTAATTTTTATTACTTTAATACCCGATAGTATACGTTCAAAAATATTTAAGAAATAAAACGTTAGAATTATAATATATACATTATGCATAGACAGTGTTGTACTGAACATTTCTTAATGTTATTAAACTATTTTAGCGTATTTCAGAGGTTATTTTAAGAAAATTTTTCAACTGGAAATTCCTTATTTTTTTCTCTATGCACTTTGTATATTTCTCTCTTACAAATTAGATACCTTTTTTTTCTCTACATATATTTTTTTCTACTTGCAATTTTTCAACTACACAAATTAGCTTTCACAACTGCAGTTTTCATTTTTGGAATTGCAGAAATAAGCTACAACTACACACTAGAATAATCTCTGGTGCATTTTGTTTATTTTTATTTGTTGTTATAGTTTATGTATAACTTATTATATAGATTCGCATGCATACAATATAACTATATAAATCTTTATTACTTAAATACCAAAACGCCAATTTTTGCATACGAATTTATCAGTAACAAATTGTATTACAAAAATCAACATTAACATATTTTCCTAATTCTGAAATGTAAAAAATTTTGGTCTATATATATAGAGTGAAAACTTTTTGAAAGAAACAACAAACAATCTTATATTAATAGTAAAAACCATGTCAATTACTAAATAGTTATGGCTTTACGTTATTTTAAATTAATAGTTTTTGATATTTTGATACACTTAAAAAATTAACCATCCATAATCTATAAAGCTTATAATAGCTTAAAATGATAACTTGATTTTTTGTTATAAAATTCTTAATCTGACCCTGCTAATCTCTGTTTAATTGTATTACGCGAGAAGGTAGTAGAATCTTTGTAATAGATCCGACAATTACAACGTGTATATAATTTTCACCTGTTTCGATGAAACATTGAGTTGATACTATTAACTCTCAAAAAGGTTTTGGTCATTACACAGAAATTATAGTTGTACTACGTGTGATGAATGATGCATCATTTATATAATATATAACTTCATTTTCGCTACATAATAACATTTCTCGTTAATTTACAATCCCGAATAGATACACTTTTGGAAATATAAAGTGATTTATAATTATTTACTATCGTAATATTTATGTGAATTATTATAATTAAATGTTATTACTTAACACATCCCAAATCCAATTAAAGCCATAGCTATTTTACTAAATTTTAAATAATATTACAGCAGTTATCTTAATAATATTATAATTATCATTAATAATAGTAGATATTCTCTTTTTACCTCTTTATTGTCATATTTTTTACTTAACATTAGATACCTAATAATTAATTAACACATGCAACATGAATTTTTATTTTCTCCGGAATAATAAATCACAAAAATTATAACATTTAATATTATAATGCTCGTTATTACAGTCAATTTTTACGTGATAAATAATAAAATCATTTTGATGAATAGTTTAGTAAATATAGTCCTTTATGTTAAATACAATACATCAAAAACACTGGTCTATTAATACTTTATTTTAATATTATAATTTTGATAAGTAAAAGCTAACTAAACAGCTAATATTACATTTATTTTATGACATAAATCTTTAGAACTTTAATTTGGGAACAAATTAAACGCGCACTATTTTAAATGAAATGAGAAATAGTGAAGAGCATTAAATAAACTATTCTAATATTTAATAAACTATTATATCATTTGTAAACAATATTGAACAGTACTTTTTGTGATTTAGCAATAGTTAGTATAAACTAGCGTTAAGAAAGTACTATTTTATTTGTTCATTAAAGAAATAAAATGACATATAGAAAAAAAAATTGCTCCTTAGAATGGATAAATGAGTGGTTGGTGAGATTTGTACTAAATGAGCAATATAATGTATTTATATATTTTACAAATTGTACAGAGCTGATGTTCTAATCAAATACAAGTTAACTGTCCTTAGTCAGGGCAATCTATTGGGGTTGAGTTGATTAGTTTTCGTTAGGTTAGGTTAGGTTAGGTTAGGTTAGTTTAGGTCTACTATATTCTAATACATCAACACGTAATATTTGATAGTTGTGACGTCGGTAACGGCATATTCTTCAGGTTAAACTTATTTTATTTGGAGGAGGGGAGGAACATCCCCACCCAAAAAAATAAAAGTTATAAAATTAAAGCAAATTAAATTATACAATAATAACGAATGCAAATATTACTGCGCAAAACAAAATTTTAATGCTCAAAACGGAAAATGTTATTACCCAAAAAAATTATTTTTAATGTCACACTTTATATTTAGTATAATGTTCAGAATTCAAAATGTTATTGCTCAAATATAATATATTAAATGCACAAAATTGTAAACTCTATATTTTATCATTACAATCACTATAATTTTTATGTATTCAAATAACACAAACTAATGTTGACATTCGAATTATTTATCAAAGAAATTTTTATTGACAAGATAATTTCAAAAAGGATTTATTGCCTAATACATTTAATACAAAATTTTCTCAAATACCCTTACTTATTTTAATCCTAATCACACAAAATTTGACATGTCCTCATGTCACAAATGTAGCATAATTTTCGGTAGACTGGACACGAAAAATGAAATATTTGCTAAATCATCCATAACATAAAGAATTTCTGAATAATAACTGGGTAAACAGGATATATTTCATATAATATTTTTTATATTCAGTCTTAAATAGAAGCTAAATAGATACACTAAATCTTATAGACATATTCAATATCACTGGACCGTATAGAAATGTATTTATATAGATGTATCATTTATGACCAGTTAACAGAAGGACATGTAGGTATTTTTTCGTCAAAAAAGTAAAATGACAAGGGATTTCATCAAGGTTGCAAAAACCTTTTATATCGCGTACATTGATCTAGATATTTTTTACAAAAAAACTCAGGAAATTCAAAGTATTATAAAGAAAGGTCGATATTCTTTTGTATGGGTAAACCAGAAAAGATTCCATAAAAGATAACACATTGTATGTTTTTATTCAAATAAAAAATTCAAACAAAATATCAGTTTTTTGCAAATTTTATATCTGAAACATAATATAGAGAAAACAAATTTAAATTTAAATTTAAGTTTTTTTTTATAAATCGTCTATTTTCTTGTTTTGATTTACCTAATTATTATAAAAATAATTTCGTTAAGATTTAAGAATAAAATTTTCTTATCGAAATTTGATATACAATAAATATTCATATGTGCCTAAGTACTTAATGTTTCTATTAGGCTTTGAGTTAATAACAGTCTCTGAATACTAGACCAGTATTTTCAATTTATTTGATGTGACCCAAAGCAGGTCATTACAAGCACTTACATCGATAAAAAGTAACAAGAAACTCATTATTATGATGTTTGCATCCATATTTTAGTTTGTGGCCTTGAATTAAGAAAATATAGATGGGTGACCTTCAGCATCATTGACAAGAAGTTAGGAAATTAAAAATAAATTACTGGATAATTAGATACTTTGGTGATTTAGTTTTATGTAACGATCATTTTAAATATTTGTTAACAAAGAAAATTGATTTTAATTTGTATCTCAGATCCTAAATAAAAACTACACGTATGTATAGTACATATTTTTATTATAGATATTATATAATTGAAGTTAAAATATAAGTCGTACAATTTCAATTTTTAAATATTTAATCTACATGTCAAAAAGTAAAACATAACAGGGCCCGATGGGCAACAAATGGAAAAAGAATAATCTATTACATTCAATAACCTAAATAATATTAAACAGGGACTTGAACCTGAACCGTAACTCGAACCGTCATCCCGAAAAAATGCGTATTTTTCATTAACCTGAACCCGAACCGAATCGATATTTTTCAAAGTAAACGAACCTGAATCTGAAAAGGTTCAATAAATTATTTTTAATATTTTAATATTTTTCTCCAATAACTTTTAAAAAGATTATAAAATGTACTAATACTGGAAATTTATTTGAATTTTATGGTATGATGTATTATCAAGTCAACTACTAAAGTTTATATATATATTTTTTACTTTCTTTTTTCAATTTATTAATGTTTTTTTCTTCTTCAGAAAATGTTTTATTTGTTAATTATAATTTTTTTTTCGAACAAAATAATTTTCAAACTTACTTAATTTACAAACTTGAACCCGAACCTAAATCCTACAAAAATAACGATTTTTGAATCCAAATAGTTTGCAACATGTTGAATCCAAGCCCGAACCCGAACCGAACCCGAACGATAAATAAATAACAAATACTATGCAAATCGTATTCATTAGATTAAACAAATTAAAAACCAACCAAACACAGTGGCTTTCTATGTCAGTGTAAATATTAAATCAATTTCGAATTAACGTCTGAGCTACACCTTATTAGGAAATGTTAAATTATATTCCGTAAAATTTACATCATATTACATGACATTTTCATCTACTGTAATTTAAAGTCTTTTTTATTGTAATTCGAAATAATGTAAATTATATTGCTCAAAAAGGTTTTTTAATTAATATTATGTCAGTTTTATTCAATAAACACTCTATGATTGTTATTATCACAGAAAAATAATTATATTAAATTTTTAATTATTTCTTACAGGTTAAAAGGATGATGTAAAAAATGACATATGATAATATATTCAGTCGATAAAATGTGTGTGGTCTATCTGTAACTGTGTTTCCTTTTTGGTGTTCAAAAAATTATTATTTTAATCTTTAATAATTTTCTACGGTTAGCTGTTTATATTCTTATTTGTATATTTTAAATTCAGTATAAATGTAAAGTTATATGTTTAATAAATTTAAAATTTAAAAATTCATTTTAGGTATATTAAATGTACGAATATATTGCTTCGATCGTTTTAAAATAAGAAAAAAAAGTTTCTCCGATTTCAAAATTTTAACTTGATCTTTCCGTTTCAGGTCAAGACAAGCACTTTTCGGTGACACGCATAACTCATAAATCACTGTACCGATATTAATGAAACTTGGTTGGTTGGTTGGGTTTTGAGGACGATTCCATTTCAAAATCATCAAAATCGTGTGTAAGGGAGAGGGGTGACATCAAGATATTTCAAGAATTACACATGTTACGTGAAAATTTTATAGAATTCTTTTGTAGAGCATTCAATTTCCCATAGTATAGGCCACCACAACATTTGTTGTAAAAGTTTCAACTCAAGGTTTCTTAGCAGTAAGGGGCCCGTTGAAAAAATTAACCCGGGGGCACGTGATAGGAAGTGGAGCTAGGTTAAAGACGTTCAATTTTTATTTTTAAATGTACATAGTAAATGATTAATAAAATAGGTGGAGGCAATGACATAAATTATTATATGATCTTACTGTGTTAAGTTTTTGTCTAAGTGGATACCTTCAGATTCGAATAGTTCAGTAATTTTATAATTGGGTAAAAAAAAATATTTTATTCCATACCATAGTCACAAAATTACAAATTACATTAACATTATTTAAAATTAAAAATCTAAAAGTTCTAAACACAATACGACTGACCTATTTTGTCGGTTCTTGTAGTTATTATTAGAGATTGGATATTATTGTATTATTGTAATTTTTATTACATATGTATCTCCACCGTTTTCAGAAAACTGGTTTGATTGAACACAATTTGAAATCAACTATTTGCAACTACCTTTCCAACTATTTTAAAATTATTTAAGACACTTTTTATTGCTTCGTTTACACTAATTATTATTAAATCGTAAAAAAACTATTTATCAACTATTTTCCGAAAAAAAATTCAACTAGTAACTATTTCATTGAAAATAACAACTATTTTTCCAATCTCTAGTTATTATACACCTTGCTCACAATCAGTATCTAAACACGCTACTTGTGTTATTATCTTAAACAGTAGAATTAACAAATGGTTCTCAGACCTGCCTATTTGAGATACAGGTTAATTAAGTAATGGGTTTAAAATAATTATTACACGTTTAATTATTCGCTGCGTACAAGGGATACGATAAAAAAATGACATATAATATATTCTGATGGTAAGGTGTGTGTGGTCTTCAGTAATTAATAATGGAAAGGTTTTTTGAATAATTGGTGGCGTGGTCAGAGTTTACAATGGATATGATCTTTACAATGGAAATATTGTGATTATTTATTTATTAAAAAATATCTTGCAGTTAAGTGTATTGAATAAAATATTGCATAGGTTTTCAGCTTTTGAATTTTGCACTTAACATTTTGTACATTATGTATACAAAATCGTAAATATCTCTTAAATATGTGTATAATTATTTGTATTGTAGAGTATTTATTTTAACTTTCAAGTAAATCCGACCAAAAAAATATTTTTTCCCATACAGACTTTTACACCCCCAATTACCTCTGTAAGGGTTGAATATCGAAAAATCCTTTCTTAGTGGGTGCTTACATCATAAAAGGGAGACACCTTCGAAATGACACGTGAATGAATGAATCAGTCAGCCATTCAAGAAATGATATTATACAGGGTGAGTCATTTTAATTAATGCACGCAATTATTTCGGAAACAAAGCATTTTAGATAAAAATGTTTCAGACAAAAGTTTTATGGTTTCTTCGTATTATTGGTTTGACATTGAAGGTTCATTTGAAGATTACGTGAAAGCTCCAAAGTTGCAATATTTTGATAAAAATCGGGCGTTGCCTTGATTGGTCGAATAATGTAAGATAAGGTTATCAAAAAGTAAAGATTTTACGAATTATGTATTTTGTATTTCTATCAAAATATTGCAAATTTGGAGTTTTATAACTCGAAAAGTACTTCACGAAAAAACATTTGACTATAGTGTTTTGGAAAACTCTCGAGGTAAGCAACAATAATATGCAATAAAAAATAGGGAGCACCATTTAAAAAAATTGAAGTGACCTTCGCGTAATCTTCAAATGACTCGTCAATGTCAAACCAATAATACGATTTTTTATGGCCCCCTTGAAACCATAAAACTTTTGTCTGAAACATTTTTCTCTAAAATGCTTTGTTTCTGATATAATTGCGTGCGTTAATTAAAATTACTCACCCTGTATATATGTACCTATATTTATAGATTATCATATTGACCACCTATTTAGATAACCTCTCTTAAGAAAAATATAATTATACATAATGTTAGCAATAAACAAATAGGGTCTGATTCAATAGTTAATATTTACAGTCAGTTTTAAAATTTAGAATATTCATAATCTTTCAATCTTATTATAGAAAACATCCATATACAAAATAAAAATTAATTTCTATTCATAAAATATATAATCTTTTATGTTGTCTTTCATTTTGAACATGACAAATGTTTAATTATTTTAAAATTTCGTCCACCTAACTTGCAAAAAAACATCACAAGACATCTGCCTTTTAATCCCTTCTATCACGGTGGATTACGTCAAACCATGTCTTTATGACAATCCATAGACCGCGAAATCTGATAGCAGTTGATTCTATACTATCCTTTGAAAAAGAGATGGCGTATGATACACAATACATAAAACTAATTCCATCTCTATTTTCGTTATACATAATATCTCTTGTTTGTATGAAAAGGTAGATAGATTGAATATCGCAAAAATATATTTTTTCAAAATATTTCTGACCATTGGTAACGAAATCATATTTCCGTATTGTGTGTCACTTAGGTCGTATTTTGAAATACATAAATATTTTTGTTGAGAGATAATCTAATATGGATATAACTTTGGGTCTTTTGTCAAAGAAGAACCTAAAGATTTCTATGAAATTCAAGCCGCCCGCAGTGACATAGATATTTGTTAGTACAGAATGAAAATAATTTAAAATATATTTAAATTTACCATGTATATGTTATATGTTTATTATAATATTAAATATGCCAAATGAAAAATAGATACGTAAGTATATGTTTTGTACGGTATAATTGGTGATTATGAAGGTGCAAAATATATATGTCTATATTAAAGCGTCTTTAGACAAAAAAGGCAACAGTGTTTTTTGACAAAATGGCAACAAAACTTATACATTTTAAAATACGAATTGTCTTTCTGTTTTGTCAGTTTGGTCTAAACACAGCATTAAATTTCAATATTAAACGAAAGTTTATAATATATTTTTCGTCATACCTCGAATTACGATTTTTTAACTTATTGCAAAGTCTCTTAACATTTATGTGCATTTTAAATTACTACTAATCCTCAAAGACAGCGAATTATGCACGAATCATTTCCGATTGACTGTAGTAGCCACATCTGACTCACAGTCATATTTTCTGATTTTATCAATTAATATCATTAAATATACTTCATTATATTCGATTTGTATTTTATTTTATGCTTGCTAAAAATAATACATAAATTAACTTTAAAATAATTCGGTTTAACTAAAAATGGCAACGCTGTCCTAACTTTTACTAAAGTATCTCTAGTAATTGTCTCTTTAGCGGTATGAATCTACTTCCCTATCGGATTTTAACATACGAAATAACATTTCTTCAACTAATGGATATTTTCAAGTATGACATGCGTCTGGAACCAAATGTGACATAACTTTAAAATCTGAACAAAAATTATATTTTAAAAGTCATTGAAATAATAAAAAAATAATCAAATCTAAATGGAAAATGTAGCTAATACATAATAATATACAATTACATTCCTAAAGTATTAATAATACCGCTTATAGAAATTTTGTTTTTATAAATTATAAATGTAAATAAAAATTATATTATTTAAATAATACAAGAATTACTCTTTAAATGGAAAATGTACAATAGATAATGTCTACAACTATACATTATTCGTATGATAAATGATAAAAAAAAATATCATTTTTTACAATTTCGTACATTATTTTTTAATCCAGTCAAACGAGATAACACATTTTCAGCAAATATTTACAAACAATTTGTTAATGAGGCTCGAGGCATAAATCTGTTATTGAATAAACAATCGGGCCATGTTTGCAGTGAATACGTGAACGGCTTCGGTGATTAACACGTCATAATTATTCAGAATGCAAATACAAATTACATTTTATACTTGTCGATCAACATTAATGTCACTTTGAAAAATGACAGCGACCAAAACTAATTTGGCTCCATGAATACTCACGCGCTTTATGTAAAACATGGTTCTTTTAAATATGTATGTAGGTACGTTATGTTCTGTGCGTGTGATTATGAAATAGTACAGGGGTGTAACATAAAGAGGCATTTATTGAATATAAATAAATGTAGTGACGATAAAAATATATCAATTAAAAAAATAATTTCTAATAAACGCCAAAATTTTATCGAAATATTAATAAGCAATGTTTCGATTAAAAAAATCATCGTCAGGTTGTTAAACTAGATGGAAATAAGAAGGCTGTTTTTATTTATTTATTTATTATTTTTGTAAAGCGAAAAATAAATTGTTATGGTGGGTTGCATAAAGCAAAAATAATTACGATTAGTTAATCGTCCGTTTTCAATCCATGATTTAACGTTAATCCTAAATTGAATCGCGGTTAGTTTTTGGACAATTAATTAATTATGATTATTTTTTACTGTAGAAGATTCGCCGTAATTTATTATGGTTTTAAAATAGTCGATTAACTAATCATGATTAATTTTAAAGTTTGTGTGTGTGTTTGACCGAAGTAATCTTGATAACTACTGGACCGATTTTGATGAAACCTGCAACAAAGTGTTCCCTGGAATCTCAGAAATATGGTTTATATAATCTTTTCCACCCTAAACAAAATATTGCATTATTTAATTTGCTTTGATTGTATAACTTTGATTTTTTTGTGAGTTTGGGCATGATCCATACAACCCCCTTAAATTTACTGTATTATTTAATTTGCTTTAATTTATAAAAAAAAAAACTTTTTTTTGGGTGGAGAATATTTCAAAAAAACAAAATCCGATTAGCATCAAAATCAATAGATCTGGAGTACTCACTATTACAAACATTTCCCCCAAAAATAATTCAAATCGGTGAATTTTTCCAGTAGTTATCGTGAATGAAAGAAAATTATACCTCCAGACACATACACACACAACCGCCATGCGGCAATCAACTTTTCTTTACGTTTTGAAGTTAGTACAATCAGAATCTGCTCTTATCTCGTAGACGATTTTTCAACGGTATTACAATACTTCCATTTCATTCAGAACATGGAAGTAAAAATAAATGTTGAATATACTTAATTTGTAAAAATAATTATTTAATATTATTGTAATAGATAAAAAAATATTTTTTTTAATTACAAAAACAAGTAATATTTGCAAAAATATTCGCATTTTTTCTTGCGAATGCGAATATTTGTTACATCACCAGTTTTGTTATTCATTTACATTTCGATAAATTTGTATACAGTAATTAACCTACTATCTAAAATTGATAGTTATGTTACAATTAACACCAAATTAAAATCTAAAAATTTCACATTTCTCTATACAAATTACAGCATTAACCCTTTTTTATACCATATAATTACATAATTCGTGCATGTGTGGGCTAGCGAATGCATATCCAGAAGCCTCACATTTTGATATTAAAAATATGTATACATATATCAGCCCTCAGAAAATTAAGTTTTTATAAATATAGCCTTGGAAGTTATACCTTTTTTATATAAAGTCAGTATAATCATGACAAGGCGAAACGAAGTAGGGCGTGTTTACTTTTTAAGTGAAAAGGGTTCAATCAAACTGAAAGTGTATTTGTCATGGTTTGACAGAATCTTTTTCTTGTTACTAATTAATGAAAGAACGGATCTCCCTTAGGGTTACAATGGATTATTATTTTCAACTTAAAAAAATTATCGACGCCTCTCTTTTTGTGTTTAATAGATCCCATGTTACTATGCATGTTTTTTTGCTCTGTACATGTATGAATTGTAAAGTGAGACTAATTTTAAAACCAACGGTTACTACCCTTCAGGTGTGTTAATGGATATGTGCAAAAAATATTGATTTTTTGTTTGCAGTTTTTATAAGTGAAACAGAAAAACCGTTTAATATTTTTAAGTTTGTTTAAATACAACAAAAACATAGTAGATACTACAGGTATACGTCTAACAATAAGATAAAAAAAGGTATTATGAAAAAATAAAAAAAATATATAAATTTCAATTACAAAATTAAATAAACTGATGTGGCCACCACAATAAATTTTTATGCATAATTATTTACTTAAAATATTTTTTTCCGACCATTTAAAAAATATATACATCAGATGTCATTGACATAATACATGATTCAGACGTGTAATTCCCTTAAAAACAAATTTGATTTTTTTCATGTAAGTATATAAAAAAATAAAAACCTCGTTATCATATTTATTCAAAAAATTTATAACCATAATTCACATACAATTAATTTTATTTGTGCAAAATAACCATGCTTTAAATCTTACTGACATTTGTAGTAAAATAGCGGTATAATTTCAACGCATATAAATTAACGTCGATGTTCAAACGAAATATGGAAAAAATCATTTGTTATGCCACAATTTTTGAGATCAAAACAACAATGATATGCTTCAAATTCATGCACATTAAAACATGAAAAATTTCACAATCTAACCATCAGATTTGATTTATAATTGTTTCATCGCACATATTTTAAATGAATTTAATATATACATGGCGTTTTATATAAACGTAACTAATTACATATAATAAATCACAATCAATAGAAAATACTTACCTGTAACTAAAAATTGAAGGCATATGAATTATATAACACCTGGGTATCACATTTCATTTTTATAAATATGATCACACGAAATGATTACCATATGGTCATAAATCAAACCTGATACAACGTATCAATAAAAGTGTTACAACTTAATTTTGCTAAATTCCATAACGATTTGCAAATTTTATGAACAATTTAATTTGCTTTGTATAAAATTGATATATCAAATATGCAAATACATATATTTTAAATCACGATAGAATATTTAAATTTGAAAACATCTCAAAATATTTTAAAGACTATAATATATGATACCCTTAAATCTTAAATGTATAGTAAAGTCGGTATATATGGTAATAGGGTAATATGGACACCTCTAAACACAAAATTAATATGTTTTTCATCTTACACCTCTGACTAACTACGTCAGTTGACATGCCAGTGTTTGGAGTAATGGTATGTCATTGAGTGCAATTTAATTAAATTTTCTATTTTCGATTATTTTTATTAAGATAAGTTTGCTAAAATGTTTATTGAATTAAATTGTTTATATTGCTGTTTAAAAATGCAGGTATAGGGTTTGACCATTTTTTTTAAATATATGTGATTGCGGGTATTATGAAGAATGACTATGAAGTGTAATAATTAACCAGAATCGTGACTAGGCAAATAGTGTGAAAAGTATATTAAACACCGAGTACTTCATATTTATCCACTTCCACAAAAATCTTTTTTTTTTTTTAAATCTTCAAAATGATTCCCACTAAATGGGGTGCCTATTACGAAGGTTCTGTCCACATACTTCATGACACGCCACTACTATTATTTACAGGGGTAACAAATAAGTTTGAAATAAAAACAACGAAATACATTTAAAAAACAAATGTTTTAACCACCTAATGTAATCGTGTATTATAGTAATAAGCGTTTTTGAAGAGAATGATTCTTTGTTTTAGATTTTTTTAATTTTTAATTTTTTTTATTTAAAATTTCTATTTTTGCCTGGTCAACAAGAATGGTGTTCCATATACCGAGTTTACTCTACATATAATTAGAATACAATTTGTAATAAAAATACATCTCTAATGTCCGGTATTATTAAGGAACTAGCAAAATTAGCTAGCTAGCAAGCACTTTCAAATGTGGTATTAATTCTGTACTAGTATCTATGGATTAGCTATGGAATTTAGAGCAGTGACACTTCAACTAATTGTAATACAGTTGGCATCTTTCACCGTACAAAATAATTTTCATAATATCACCACTGTTTTAAAACCGTTGGTATTTACCTACAACGCGTGCGCGAAACTTGTCAAAGTCTTCAAAAAACTCGAAAAGAACTGTCATATAAGTTTGATATCTCATTTAAAAGTGTTTGCTAGTTAGCAACTTTGCTAGCTCCTTTATAATACCGGAAATAATAGTTCGGAAGTTATGATCGATATTTCAACTCAGAAAATCAAATATATTAAAGAACGTTTTGGTATCTTATATTGATTTTTAAATTACAATTATCCTGTTATGTTCTTTATAAAGCAAGCTTTACTTTAAATACTTTCTTAATTAAGTATTAATTAAATTGAAATTGTAATTTTTGTGTTGTATAGGTAATTCTTTTCACTTATTTAATTTAAAAAATATATAATCAAGCACATGAGGATATAAAAAAAATAAGTATGTGTTCCTAAAACATTTTAAGGCAAAGTTTAAACAAATAAACAAACAAGCAAATCAATATACAGTGAAACACTAACCCATGCACTTCTCACTTGTTCGCGACAATTATCTAGGATTCATATAACATGCATAAAAGGTTTCCGCTAAAATGCGTTTTCAGAACACAATAAATAAATAGTGGGATGAAAGGACCGAATTGGCAGCTGAAAAAATAAACAGCGCGTTAGAATTCAGCCCTCATTGTGACCGACATTCTTCAGTGGCGGAGGTGAAATTATTTCTTTGAATTAAAACAAATGTTTATAATCAGTTCTAATAAATTAATTTTTTGTCGTTTCTCAAACATTAATATTTAATAATAATATTTTAATCTTTTTTAGAATCTTTGCCAGTCTGGCAGTTGGTTCCATATAAACTAAAAAAAAACCTTCCAAATAAATGCACAATTCTTCCTCATCCTACATAATTATTGAACAATTTAAATAAAAACCAATAAAGTGTTCAAATAAATTTCCGGGCATTGGTTAACCTTTTAATTTTTATACAATTTTACTAAAAAACATTTAATTCGAATTTTTTTTTAAAGACACCTGTATATTTTTAATTTTTTGGCAATTTCAATCTAAATCTAAATTTATGCAAACGCCAAAATGACATTTAATATGTCAAAGTAAATATCAATTTAATAAAACAAAATACGTTTTTTAAAGCAAATTAAGATAAATAGGGAATAAATAAGTGAATATTTTACAACAAACGTTGTAGACCAATATTATAAAAAATTTACGTAACATGTGTCGTTCTTGAGTATATTGACAAAATAAATATTTTGGGATGTCACCCCTCCACCTTACACACGATTTTGATGATTTTCCAATGAAATCATCCTCAAGCCAGACACAACCATCCAATCAAATTTCATTAATATCGGTTCAGTGGTTCATGAGTTATGCGTGTGACAAGGATTCAGGGAACAGGCAGACAGACAGACACTTACACAGACATACAAACAGATAGGGAAAGAAAAGTGTTTTTCTTGAGCTGAAACGGAAAGATCAATTTAAAATTCTGAAATCGGAGAACATTTTTTTTGTCTCATTTTTAAAACGATCACAAAGCTTCTCGTATTTTCGATATTGCGAGGAAGCAAAATACTTAATACTTTTTAGGAAGCCGAGGATTCTAGAATTAGTTCAAGCTATATTATCACGCTACCCCACCAATATTAAACATATATGAAGAATAAGTAAATTACAACTGAACAGATTTTATGGAATTTTCAATGTTACGCAGTATGAAATCAATTATAACACACGCGGACGAAGCCGCGAGGTAGTCCTATTATTATATAGAGAATTAAACAAGCCATTCAATCGAAGAAATTAATTATTATATTTTTTAAATGTGTATTGTAGTTACAATTTCTACAATTTAACGGAAAATAAATTAAGTTTTGATTTATTCAAAAAACGAGTAAGTATACGCACTATATTTATATTTTAATATATATATTTTTTTTTGTAAACTACTAAGCAGTCTATGTACCTGAATCTCTAATTCATGAAAATGACCGAATATATTAAACATTACATTTAGACTTTTTTACTACCTACGCCACTGTTTAATTCTTGTGGTATCATTCTGGCCACGAGGAGAATATCTGTGTGAAGGTTTTTAAGTGCAACCAAAAGATGAATCTGCGATAGGCAGGATGTATACAATAGAGAGGATAATCTCTAGAGATTTAAAAAAAAGTGGAATCTCGTAAGGGTAAAGACTTAAGAATAGGTTTATTATAAAATGTATAATTGTGTAAATATGTGTTTACCCCTGAATGCTGAATAGATTTAATGTATAATTATTTGCTATTGATACTAACAGTTGTTTTGTTGTACCCTTTTTATAACCTATTTTTTATTTATCCATAATACTTACTGTTGTTTATTTTATTTTTCAATAATACTAATGAAAAATGTAATAAAACTTGTGTTTACTTTTAAGGTATAGATTGTATATGTATCCCAATTTTTATTGGCCTTCGTTTACAATGCATACTTTTATTGCAAAATTATTTTTGCAATACAATTTTATAAAAAAAACTTAAGCACAAGTAAACAATCTGCCATGACAGGTACAGTAGCAATTTCTCAATTAGTTATGGTCGTTAAATAATATACATAACGTTACATAGTAAAATAAAGTGATAAAACATTTTACTGACTACACTGAAAAAACCATTTTAATTTTAATAGAAAATATTTGGTTACAAATACAAAATACGGATTAAAAGAAACAAATATTAGATATGTACATCTAACATTCTTTGCTTATTTAAAAAAACTAATTTTACATGTTTATATCGGTTTAAAGTCAATCTTGTAATTATGAATAGGAAGCTGTACAACTCTCACTAGGGAAATGCATTTTTGATTATTTATAAAGTCTATCAATAACTTGTCTCTGCATACTGGACTCCTTTCAAGAATTAATAAATCTTTCGTTTGTTAGATTTATTAGGGAAGGGGGAGACGACAACTCAAATGAGTGTACCTAAGGATTGTTTTTCTTTGGTCAACTTATAGAGTCTGACTCCGTTGCAGGTGACGGCAGAATATAAATATCACTATACTTTTTTAAATCAAGCTTCATTTTAATTATACATTATTTTAAAGTATTTATATTACTGAAAAAACGGAAAAACTGTGGTTTTTTAGTTACTTAAACTAAAAATATACATCTTAACCACAATAAAATGTCACTCAACACGTGTTTCGACTTCACAAGAAGTCCTCATCAGGAGCCTAACAGTTCCAAATAGAAACACGTGTAGCGACATTGTTTTATTATGGTTAAGGTGTATATTTTTAGTTTAAGTATTTACATGTATACCATATAAATAAAAACAATAATTTATGTTTAACAAGCTTTATTTTAAATACTATTAAATCGGTTATATCACTTAATAAAATACTACTAATACTGATAAAGTACATTAGGTACAACGTTTGAAAACTTATATTTTTTTCTTTTCTAGATTAAATGCACCCAGAGTTTTTTTCTTTCATCTATAAAGCTCAAAAATCCAATAACAAAATGAATGTACCTTCTGCAAATTATGTATTGAATATAAAATAATCCACATTTTTGTTAAAAATCCATATTGTTGTAAATCAATTACTAGCAACTATAGAACGTACAAAAGATTTAAAAATCAAATTACTAACCAATAATTCTTACAATACAAACCAATAATATACTTGTAACCCTTACAATGCCCTTAAAGAATACAAAACTGTTTACAAGATCTGTGTGGCAAAATTCAATTTCCATAGTTTACATCTGCCCTTCAAGAATTCTCTTTTCTATAAAAAAAGGCATATCCGTTTTGTGAACTTGAAGAAAAGATTTACACTTATTATTCTTATTTAGCTTTTACAGTATTGTATGCATAAAATACATTGTACATTCTACAAGCAGTCAGTTTTAAAGGCAATCACAAATAAGCTTATTTTTGTACAAACTATATGTATGTAACAAATTTTTATAATTTTACTAGATAATACAACATGCTTACATTATTTTTGCCTTAGAATTATGCTAAATCATAGCCCAGTTCGTTGTTTAAAATCATACTGTCGAAATGTTTTTGTTTTTTTTAATTTTCATTACCTAAACACTAAACTATTATTATGAAGATTAATTATACAGATATTTAATGAAAATTTCATACATATACACATAATTAAAAGTATTTTTTAAAGTGTTTTGTACAACAGATAGCTTATATAATCCCATTTATAATAAAACGCTTCCTCAACCCTGAAATTTAGTAGCATAAAAAGTTAAAATATATATATTTCTATACGTTATTAGATGAAGCACAATTGATAGAGTGACTCAAATATTATTTTTATGACATAAGAATTATGAAAAAGTTATCTGAAATAAATATCTAGTTATGCTCATTAAAAATATTAAATGTTTAAAATACAATTAATAACATTTTTGCCACAAAGAAATTGTAGAATTTGGATTTATTACACAAATGCTAAGTTTTAGGGTCGATCCACACTATCGACCCGCTTTCGGAACAGTCTCGGTTCAGTCTCGCTCCAATCAAATATAAATAAACAATAAATAATGAAATCATTCACACTATAGGTATCGGTCTGATCTCGGTCCAATCACGCTCCGATACAGTATAGTATCGAAAAATATTTTACTGGAGTGTGATCGAACCTGGCATGGATTGTATCCATAGTGAGAATAGGAACTTCAGTTCGTCTTCGATCACCGAGTAAAGCGTGATCTAAACTTACGCGATAATGTGAATACCATAACATTTGATTGGAGCGAAACCAGCCCGAAAGCGGTTCGACAGTCGGGATCGACCTTTAATAGTACAAATCAAAAAGAAAACGATTTTTATTTAAAACGAGGTAGATATTACTTTGTAAGGTATTAATTGTTTATTTATTAGCTAGTTCCCATACAAAATAACATTATAATTATCTGAAAATGTTTAATTTAATTAAGTGGCCTTATTATATTATATACCACCATATTTTAATAAAGCCCAAAGTTACATTTTTTAAGATGTCTTAAAAATGAAAAAAATCATTTAAGAAAAGTTGGTTTTCATACTTCTTTAGATTAATAATAAATCAAAGTTTACCAAAAGTTTAGCTTTTTTAATATAAATTACTTATTATCCGAAATATAGCATTTTTAATTAAGGTGGGCCTTATTTGCCTCCATGACCTTACATAACAAATATAAATACAATATTTCTTACTCTGAAAAACAATTTTTATTTTATTATAAATATTGATTTGATCGAACTGTGCAATGGTTTTCTTGAATTATTTGAAGAGAAAAATTATATTTGAGTGTTAACGGTTTTTTCTAACTAACATAAGTATTTATTAGTTGAACATCAAGATACACAGTTTAAATTGTTTTATATGGTAAGTGTTAAATGCCAGTGATTATATTTTTAATATTATTATTTTTGAATTTAAGAGACCAAAGTTGGTTGAAAACACCAATGATATATAAAACAAGAATTGTCACATTAATTAGTCTTTGTTATCGAATAAAAATGTTTCACATCACTGGTATAAGGAGAAGACCCCATACATTGTAAAGCCAAGGCTGCGAGTGATCTCATTTTGATTGTCGTGGCTTGTGTATGTACATAAAACACTCCTCAGAGCTTACTTAATCAGGCGAGGCGGTGAGCGAATTTCAGATTGGGCGATAAGTGATGCATCGCAGCATCATTGTTGAGTGTGTGCCGCTCGCCCACACAATGCAGCCCGGCACAAAAAGGCTAAAGCATCTTACCAGACACGCACCAATGAACGAATTTGGGTATTTATACAGGGATGTATTCAAAAAACTGTAATACTTATTATTTTATACTCAAATTAATTTATTTTGTTTGATTTTATTCGTATCACGATGTACAGTCGCCTGTAGAACTCGTCTGGCATCCTAAAGGCTAGAATCGCATACAACAGATTCCAAATTTAAAGACAAACATCATCGGTTATCTTTTTCTATCAAGTTTATATATATTTAAATACTAAAATTCGGAATATCAAATATTTATTGCCATAAAATTTACGTATACAATTTTCAATAGATTACATAATAATTTAATTGCACAAATATATATGAGTATTATAAACGAAGAGTAGTTCTTTATCTAGCAAATGAATTTCAAAATATCTTTCTTTGTTTGATACATGGAGAAATGCTTTAAATATTATAATAATCAAATGGGAGGAGCATACTAAGTTTGTGATAAACGAAAATGAATACAAACTGCAAGACCATTAATGCAGGTGACTGTACATAAATAGAATTTATATTTTCTTAGATGCCTAGTAAAAAATATCTGCCAAGTAAATGCACAGTGCTTTCTCGTGCTAAATTCACCAAAAGTAGTTAATCATTGATCAATTTAAATAAAAAACGATAAAGTGTTCAAATAAATTGCCTGGCATTGGTTAACCATTTAATTTTTATACAATTTAATTCGAAATTTTTTTTAAGATGTACCTGATTATTTTTTCGAATATTTTTGATTTTTTGACAATTTCAATCCAAATCTAAATTTATGCAAACGTCAACATGACATTTAATATGTTAAAGTAAATATCAATTTAAGATTTTTTAAAGCAAATTGAGATAAATCTTTGTAAGAGAATATTTTACAACAAACGTTGTAAACCTATATTATAGAAAACTGAATGCTTTACAAAAAAGATTCTATACAATTTTATGTATCTTGAGAAAATAAATATTTTGGGATCAAAATACCTACGATTTTGATAATTTTGAAATGCGACCGTCTTCAAGCCATACCTAATCATCCTACCAATTTCCATTAATATAGGTTCAGTGGTTCATGAGTTATGCGTGTGACAAGGATTCAGGGGACAGACACACACACACACACATACAGACAAACACGGATCGAAAAGTGTTTTTTCTTGACCTGAAACGGAAAGATCAAAATTTTAAATGATCACAAAGCTTATCTTTATCTATGTATAAATTTTTACAGTTTTAAAAGTCGGTTTTATTTTATTCTTTCTTAAAAAGTTTTTTATTGGCTTGGCACCGACTTCAAAAACTATTTTTAATTATTATATACTTTTTCAATGTTTTCAGGATTTTTTGAGTCCATGGTTAATATATATGTGGGACCACTATATATACTATATACCTCTTTCAAACAAAAAGAAATCGAGAAGTCTGGGACACCCGCTATACTACACTCAGTACAGGTCTGTACAATCACAATTCCCGAAGTTGGCCAGGGGCCTCCCGCAATCAGCCGAACACGCTGCCTACACATCGGCTCGTCCTGGGGTGCAGTCGTGCGTCCTCAACTACAGCACACCACTTGGACATGCCATATTGTGTCATAAACAAATATTTCGACAGCGTCGCGTGATTTTTCAATTAACCTACAAATTTAATTAACTTTTGTCCGGGACACGCGAAATGGAAATGTATTATTACATAAATTAGTAAATGTAATTGATTTCGAATCGATTTATTTATATAAGTTAATTTTGTTTAATTGTTTAATTAAATAATATAATGTGAAAAGAAAAAACATTAACATATCATTTTTAAGATTATATGTATTTTAAGAAAACAATTGACTTTCTACATAGAAAGATAGAAAGAAATCAAAATAAATAAATTGATTTGAATACTAATTCAAATGTAACTAATACAAATTATTGTAATGTAAAAGAAATTATCGAATCTAAAGGTTTCCTATATTATCAAGAATTTGATTGAAACTTATCTTTTTCTTATATGAATATTATTTTCCTTGACAAATTGAGTCCCACGCAAATTAACAAATAAAAAAATAAAATGACATTTCAATAAATTTATTTATACATCGCATTTTCACAATCAATTACACAGGTAGAAAAGTGACTTGGGCATAGAAAATTTTGTTTTATACATATACATATTATAACGAAAACAATATTTTCTTAATATAAGAATATATTCTTAATCCAAGTATGTTATTGTTTTCGTCCGACAATATTGCTTTAAAGAGAAGCAATCATGTTCTGGATTAAAAGTACCTATATTATTATATTAAGAAAATAGTGTATTCATTATCCTTAATATATATAAAGCTCAACGTCTGTCTGTCTGTCATAGGTACATTCTGTGGCCTGGTCATAGGCTATATTTTGTTATGTTAGGTAACATAACAACTAAGCAGTGACGATAATAATAAATCAAGTCGGAAAAAATTTTGCCGTCGTGCTATTTTGCAATACGCTGCCTAAACCGTTCAATATTGAACAAAATAATGTATTAAAGAACTGTAAAAAATCAAAAGATCTACAATAAAGTCAACGACACCATATGTCTAACTTTTATATTTAAGCCACAATGACTGATTTTATGTTACAAAGAAAATTTAAAATATTTGGGTTTTGTATACGTATTAATCCTTATCGAAATAAATGATTTCATCGTCATAAGTACTTAAAGTAGATATAATTTGTCCTTTACAGCATCCAATTTGGTCGTATAGTTTAGAAAATATCGAAATATACATACGGGAACATATTATTCGCGCGATGCTGACCCGTATCTCGGCGTGCGGCAAGGAGAGAGCGTGCCAAGTAGACGCAGGGCAGAGGGAATGATCACAGGCCGGTATTATTTTACTTAATTCAACTATATATTTTTTAAATCCTAAACAATAATTCCGTAGTCCACGCGAGCTAGTATGTATATAAAACAAGGATTTCTTCTTCCAAGTCAATTTTTCTACCTGTGTAGTTTTCAAATTATTATAATATCGATGATATGAATGCATCAGTAAAAAGATAGAGAGTTACATATTAAATTATTATTTATTCATTCATAAAAAAGTATGTCAGTCTCTCTGTCTGTCTCTTTGTTACCTTTTCACGGTTAAACCGCTGAACCAATATCTTGATGAAATTTGGCAGAAGATAGCTTGCATCCTGAGAAAGGACATATACTACTTTGTAACACGAAAAATTTATTAAATAAAAAATGGGTGTGTGACATCTGTACGTGCGATAGGTTATACTTTTTGGCGTAGACATTTAGCGTGTAAAAGCGAAACTAAAAATCTCTTTTATCGAAATTTGTATTACTACAGCTATTATCTACATATGTATATATTTAATAAACTGCAGCATTGAGTTAAAATATAAAGGCTCATAAATCTTTAAATTATTATTTGAAAGATTTTTCTAAGCACCGCCACCATTTCTTAGAAATACCATAAAGATTAGAAATCAACAAGCATTAAAATGACATCTTTTTATTAATACATTAAAACTCATTTTTCAATTGAATGTAAATATTTTCAGGTGTCAAAACAGAAATTGATAAATGAAAACAGTCAAAATATATACAATTTATTAATACAACAAACATATCATATAATGTTATTTATTATTCAATAAATTATCGTCACGTGCAGTAAATACTATTAAGATGAATATCCTTATAAATTAAATTTCTCAACAAATAAACGACAGTTAATTAACTTAAGCCAATCTACGTGTAGCAAAATATTCAGCAAAAACAATTCATCACAAATATGCAAACAATTTTCGTTTTTATTTCAACCCGTAAAGTGTGTAATTAAGAAAATCACTTTTGATATAAAGCAATTACTTTGTAATCAAAAAAACGACAAAGATACGATTTATTACATTTTAAGACATGCTCAAATATGCGTACTGTAAAACGACAAGTTTTATCGCATGATGAACCTAAACGTCGGCAACCTTTATTTATTATTATAATACAGGTAACCCAATATACTTCAGTTTGGACCGTACTTAAAGTTGTACGGAGATAAAATCAAAATCGTTTTATTCTTTTTTATAAAATGCTTTAATACCATTGTTAAGTACGGTTGTGTTCAAAATAATATTATAGGTATAACCAAAACGTATGAACTGTAATCTTTTGATAAAGGATTTTATTTTTAATGTATTTATGTCTTATTTTTTATGAGTTTAATCTTAAACTTATTTTATATGTTACGAACTAAAATACATCTGAATTTTCAAAAAGATAAAGAATAATTTATGTAGTAATAAACCTGTTCATATTTTACATTTAACACAAAATGAATTTGTCAAATAAATACTAAATTGTTTTACATAAAGTATAAAAATTGATTGATGATAAATATAAATTGATAAATTTAAATTAAGTTAAGATACTAAACTTTCAATTGGCAACCTTAATCATTAATATAATTTTTTGAACCATTTCAGAAAGTTTTCAAAATGAATTTAAAAAAAATTGTTTGGCCAATGATTCTAACAATTGGTGAAAAATATTAAATGATTTTATTGAAGAAACTTTTTTTGTTGTGATATTTTCCAATTTTAAAAGTACAACCTGTTTTAGAACTTGTATAATTCAATACTGTATTAATTAATATTTTTTTCTTAAAACAAACGAAAATCATATAAAATTTGAATCGTAATTACAGGATACATTTTTGTCAGCAAACACCAAACAAACTTTTAGAAGTTATACTTCTTTGGCATAGAGACATCTAGCGTGCAAATGAAAAACTTAAAACTCATTTTACCGATTATCATAACAGAAATCTATATTATCTACCTAACCTAATTTCATGATGTTGTTTTTATTGCATGGTACGTGCCGTATCGTTGCATGCAACGATTTTCGATGCCACGGTCGTTACAATGCTAAAATTTCACCCTAAACGCGCCTAAAGAAGTATAACTTTAAAAAATAAAAATTTCTCCCTTTCTTTGTGAGTGGGAATTAAAAAATAAATATAAATTAAGATACGAAATTAAAATCGATATGGGCAATTGCGCAATTATACAATAAAGATTATTATATATTAATTTATTATTATTATTATTATGTACACTGATATAATACACATATTTTACAACATACAATGTAATACATAATATGTGGAACGTATAAAATATATCCTTAAAATAAAACATACAAAACACACACAATTTAATTTCTACACCATTTATTTTTTATGTCATCAAAAAATTCGTTCCATTCAACCGACCGATATACGCTATGTTAGATTTACGATAAAATAAAAACTAATAAAAAAATGTAACATAAAAGGTAAATTGGTGACATTTAATCCTTTCACATAAAAGTTGTGCCGAGCGATGGGTGTAATCTAATACTCTCGTAGTCAATGTGGTGAAAAATGTGAGATAGCGTTCGCAAACTCTGCACCGAGGATGTCAAAAGAGTTATATCTACTGTTGGTGCTCAATGGGCTGCAGAATATTACACTATTTAATGTTGTAGTGGAAATAATTGCATCAATAATGCCCGGTCTCACCGCTCAAACTTATTTATGTTCCTTAGTCTTAAGTTAAACCTAAATTTTATGTCGATCTCACAGGTCTATCTTATCATATATGTAGTTAGCCAAGTGTCACTTAAAATTTTATAATTTGTTTGTATCCAAGGTAGTTACACCTTGGTTAATGCCAATATAATTTTGAATATGAATTGTTGATTTGATTGGTACTGTAATTGTTATAAAAAAATATTCAGTAATACACGAATATATCAAAAGCGATAAAAGAGAGGAGCGAGTTTCACGCAGGAAGATAAAATATTGCCTTTTTTATATTTAAAATATATTAAATATATGAAATTTCAAAGTATAATAATTTTTGTTATTTTTTATATTATTTTTAAGGAATACAATTAATTATATTATAAATAATTATAATTATAAAGAAGAAGTTGATTATCTCTCGCTAGCAAAGTACTATATTTTCGATTAGTATAACAGAACTGATTTTTTCATGCAGTACAGATTTTTAAGACCTTGTACGGATTAAAAATGTATACAAGTGAAAAGACGACTTAATGATTTCGAGAAAATCCCCCCAATAAACGTGTTTATTATGCAAAAAAAATTAATTATTTAGAATTATGAATAATTGAATAAAAAAAGCACTGATTTCACTTCAAAAAAATCTGGTCACTTATGTACCTATATTGTTTTTGCCGTTGTCTATGCTATGGGTTTTTTAAATGCAATTTCAAAAAATCATTCTAATTATAAAAACATATAAGAAAAAGCTTATATTTCATTCACAGCATGACATTATATTATAACCATTGTTGTTTGTTTGAAAAGTATTAAAACTAAAAAAATAATAACTCATTAAAATAAATTATTTGAAATGTTTGCATAAAAGCTCGCAATAATGCAACAAAACAAAACAAAAAAAGCCACAAGCATTAAATAATTGCAATAATTATATTCCCCACAATCCCTCTCGGACAGTATGAAATATCAGATATCTACATCAATAACATATTAATTTATCATTCTCGAATCGTGGGCATGAAGAATACACGCATAGATATACCATTTCCAATTAGTAAAAGTCATAAATAATGACCAGGGTCAAAAGTCATACAATCAAGTGATTGCGCAAGCTCTGTGCGTATTAAAAATCTCATTAGACTTATAGCCAGTGGCGGCCCGTGTATAAGAACTAATGAGAACGCGATGTCCAATACCGTGAACAGTTTGATGTTGAAAATCTAATAATGGATTCCTAATATAGTTATCCCATACTAAATGATAGACAGTTTAATTTTCATGTACGTAAATAGGATATTCATTATAGATAATTATTGTTATATATCGCAAGAAATTACATTGAAATAAAAACTACCAATACAACATCCAACATAAATCAGTCTCTAAGGATTGATATTCTCTTCATCTACATAATAGGCATGATGCCAGTAACAAAGTATCACTGAAATTATAATTTTAAATAATGAAATAAGTTAAAAAGATTCTAAAAAATGAATTTATTTTTATATTAATAGCGAGATTAATATGATTTTTGTTAAAATAAAAACGCAAAATACGGCAATCCGCCATATTTGATAAAACACCAGTCAGAGTGGATGACGTCACAGCTACGTAAACGTTATTTTTGTTTCATTAATATCTGCATTGTTTATAAATTATTTTGTGGTTTTAAATTATCAATTTGATCAATTTTGTATTACCATAGTAAAACCGAGAAACATTAGCGATGGAACAAGGATTTATTATAGTTGATAAGTAGTGTTTTGGCGTCAAATTCAAAATTAGTTTTAAAAGGGTCAATTTTTTGTGATTAAACCTTTATTTTCTGCAGAAATAAGCATTTTTTTGGAAATATAAGACACGTAAGATCATCATAAAATAGTTTTTAAAAATTAGGCATCATGCCTATTATAATCTACCTGTATAAACACTTACAGGATGATTCAGGACTGGTGTGTCAAACTTGAACAGTAGATTAAGAAAAATATTTTAAGCAGAAAAATTTATATGAACATGTGTCCGGTAATTTTTCGTCAGAGAGCTAGAGCCCCTCAAAAACAATTTGTTGGTTCGACCCTTGAGGTCCACATAACCAACTTTTCAACATAGTATGACTATAAATACTTGAATACTGATTATTTATTTTTATTTTTTATTTGCGAGATTTCGTGCACGTAAAAATAACACGCACGTACACACACACAGAGACACATAAATCTTTCTGAAAATAGTGTAAATATACTATAGTGACCTTGAAACATAAAAATATGTTGAAATTTTCGATTTTGATTTTCCTAATGGGAAGTTAAAAAATCACACTGTATAGGTAAAAATTTCAAAATTATCAAACTTTGAATTACCTCTCTCATCCTCAATTAATTTCACATTTTCTGGATTAATTGACAAGAACTATACATTTTTTAAATCTCCATAATTCTGTTTGATTATTATAAGTACTTAAAAAAAAGCTAAATTAATGTATACTGTATAGTTTTTTTAAATCATTTTTAAACTAAGTACATACAAACAAGTGCTATAGTATACTTTGAATGATATAGATTTAATTTCTAGTCATTATTTAAAATCAATTTAAATTTTGACATTTATAATCCTACATATTTACATAAATACCCACAATTTTTTATAAGTTCGCCACTGCGTCAACAATCTCATGTAAAACATATGGTGAACGTGTTTATAACAAATAAACAGTCATCTGTGTGTGATGTAACATTAATCACAATGTAATTAAGACTATAGTAATACTCCGTTAATATTTTGCAACTTTTTCTTGCCGATATAATTACCTTAATTTTAACTCGGAGCAAAGAAAAACATCAAAAGTGTACCGCGTGTTAATAATACTGCCTAATTATTACCCACTGATGGATTCAGAAGTTGTTAATTGTGTGATGAACAATTCACCCTTAATGAGAATGTATAAGGATTTGTGAAATAATACCTCCTTGTCATGTTCATTGTGTTTAAAAATGATATATTTGGTAAAATTAAAATAATATTAAAATAAATATAGCTGGGAAGTATTTTACTCTTTTTAAATTGCTTCACAACAATCTTTCTTTAAATTCATAACATCTAAATTTTAACAAAGGTGTCGTTTTGTTTTTATTTAAACACTGCAGGTAAACGGTTACAATACAACTTATTATTTTTGTTTATAAAAAAAAATATATAAAAAATAGCTTTAAAATGAAAGTTTGATTGTATTCATTACATCATCGATTTAAGCATAACTATAGCATTCAATTGTGTTTTCCGAGGGCCTACAGTCTTGTATTTTTTATATTTTATTTAAAATATCATTTACCATCGATTGGTGCTCAAATAATCGAGGTGAATATTAATTCCATTTGTCACATATAGAAATTTTCTAATTTGATTGAATTACTAACAAATAACCGAAGTTAGTGTATTTTGAATTGTATTAAATTATAAAAACTAGACACCTGTATTAAAAGGTAGTGTAATAAAACCAACAAATAAAAATTATACATTATAATGCCCACATTCTTGAGGTTTAGATTAAAAAGAAACTATAATTCTTTCACAACCCTTATATTTACTTTTTAACAAAACACATTTCGTAATGTCTACAAAGTCTATAAAAAAAGGTATTTTGATATATATTTAACGTCAGTTTTATTATAACTGCCTTAAAATTTACACCATCAGTGTATACTTAACTACACATTATTAAAAAACAAACCTGCGATAAAAAATATCCAAACTAATCAATGCGAGCAGCTGTACTAATATTTGACAAGATGATCGCTAACTTTAAAAAATGTGCAGACGGTGAAAATTTAAAAAAATCCACACACCCATTTACACGTCAAATAGCCACGAAATTACTACGTGTGCTTCAAGAAAAAACACTTTGGGCTTCAAATCCGTGTTGATTTTTATACCTGTGGTGCTAAAATTACTGCCAGGTTATCACCTTGCCGCTTGCGCTCCATCATTTCTTCCCAAAAAAAAGTCTTGCATTGCATCGTGTGATCTTCTCATTTTTAACGATTACTTGTTTCGTACTCTTAAACATCGTTAATCAGATAGTCTTTTTGATTTTGTTTTTATGTATTTCACAGATTACTAATGATATAGAAATATTTATTATACATATATGTATATACTAGCTGTGCCCGCGGCTTCGCTAGCGTGGACAACGAAATTATTGTTTAGGATTTTTGAAAAATATAGTTGAATTAATTACAAACATGATTAATTAGTTATTATTGTAATGATAATAATCAGAACAAAAAGTATACAAATAATTTTTGTTTTGTTTAAATTTAAAAGTTAATTATTGAAAACAATATAAACAATTGACGATTAAATGAATCTTTCCCTCTGCCCGCTCCGACGTGGTACATCTTATATTTCGCGTGTTATTAATAATATTTTACCGTATATAACTTATTTAAAGTTATTTTCTAAACTGAAACATCAAATTGGATACTATAAAGGGCAAATTATATCTACTAGTACTTATGACGATGAAATCATTTATTTCGATAAGGATTAACGGTTTGTAGGTCATAAGTCCACGTAAACAGAACCCTGATATTTTTAATTTTCTTTGTAACGTAAAAGCAGTCATTGTGGCTTAAATATAAAAGTTAGATATATGTTACATATGGTATCGCGGACTTTATTTTAGGTCTTTTGATTCTACACAATTCTTTACTACATTATTTTGTTCAATATTTAACGGTTTAGGCAGCATATTGCAAAACAGCGCGCTGACGGCAAACTTTTTTCCGACTTGATTTACTTTTATCGTCACAGCTTACTCCTTTTTGTTTTTGTTTTCATTATTAATAAACATTTTTGTGTGTTTTATAATAAAAATGTATTTTCTTTACATAGACCTGGTAAATTAATGCACGAGTTTTTATAAAACTATAATCCATAATATATTATAATAAGAAACGTTCTCTATTTGAGAACATAGAACTCAGTAGTAACAACAAAACGCATAAAATTCAGTATAGTATAAAAATATTCGTTATTTGACTAATATTATGTATTTCAAATTTAAATTATTTCGATGAATCGATTAGTTTTTACAAACATTCAAGCAAATTACATCAAAAACACCTGTATCCAAAAAACAACTGCTTTAATTTACTAGGTCGATGTTTATATTTCATTTGTTTTTTAGTTTGCAATATGTAAATATAGTAGATTCTCAGTTATAGTTATAAAATCATAATTCGGCCAAATATTGAGTCTGTAATTATTAAATATGTTTATAAAAAATTATTTATTCATTTTTAAATCAAATAATAGTATTAAAAAAAATATAAACAATATCAAGAATTAAATAGCACGCAGAAAATTTTCCAAGAGTGAAAGGGGTAAGGGGGCAAAATTTGTCAACAGAAAAATTAACCTGTATACCTTATAATGTGATTTTTTTGCTTCACAAAATTTATTTTCATATTCATGAAATATCAAACAATTTTTTGAAATACAATTCATTATTCTTGCATTATACGACGTTTGGTAAGATCATAACACAAGAGGGGAAGTACCCCAATCTCCCTCTGACAGCACTCATGTTCCGAATTACTATATTTATTAGCTAATATAATACTTTTTTATCCACATGATTTTTAATGACACCTATATTTTATAGGTACCAATAAATACAATTATTTACGTGGAAAAAGTGTATGCTACGAATTAAGATCGATTTCAGAAAGTCTATGATTGGATGCTACATTTTCTCCACAAATCATATTCATTAGAACTATTACAACTAATAAACAAATATTAATGCACAGAAACACGTCCCGTGTTTTATTTATTTACATATAATTTGATATCATAAAATAAAAACATTCGATATTGACGTCGACTATTATTTGTGTGTATTTATTCCAACACACAAAAATTACGGTGTTAGTTTTGTCTATAATTTTAAATACCATCGCGTGTTATCGGTAGCTAACATCTCAGGCCATGACTGCTCTATAGTTTACCTGTATTGTAGTGTGTAGGGGTTACAAATATATGTATTATACTAGCTGTGTCCGCGGTCTCACTCGCTTAAATATAAAAGTTAGTTATATGATATCGCGGAGTTTATTTTAGATTAGGGGTGGACCGGAATTTCGGTCTTCCCGGAATTCACGATTTTATTCCGGTTCTGGTTCCAGCAGAAAAAAGTAAATTCCCGCCGGATTTTCCGGAATTAAATTTTATTACTGCTTTCTACTAAGAAATTCATAAATAATATACATTATTTTTGTTTAAAAAATCAAATGTAAACGTAATAATTATGATATAATTATATTTTATTAGCAAAAATTGTAATGGAAATAAACATTTCATAACAAAAGCTGTTTTTTTTAACATTTTGAGCAGCAAAGGTATGATTGTGATTATAACATTAATTGACCTTAAAAAATAAGTAATTTTTTTATAATAATATATTAACAAAAATGCCATTATATTACGGACATTGAACAGTTCAATTATACAGGGTGAGTCATATCAGGTGGAACAAACATGAAAAGTTGATCGAGAAAAATATTTCATGAAAAAAAGTTAATATAAACATGTCCGGAAATTCTTTCGCTCTCAAATATTTTATCTAAAATTAGTTTTTATTTAATATTTTGAGAACCCATTGTGATAGCTATAAAAAGAAAAATTGAGTGAAAATTTTGAAATTGGAGAACAATTTTTCTTTAAAAAATGACCGCAAAGCTTCTCGTATTTTCGACAATAAAACAACTCATAACAAAGATACAACGCATTTTATTCATTATTGAATAAAAATCACAATTGCCATGGAAAATTAAAATATTATATTTGTTAGTCGAGGTGTCCAGCCAAAACTACAACAATCACTCGAGTGCAATATTAAAAGATCAAGTAAGCTTTGGAAAAAAGAATGGTTGATGTATAAAATTTTTATATTAGGGAGGCTGGGCGACTGCTCAGGGTGTCAGTTCAGAAGGGGCGGCGGACGGCCATATGGAGAAATTCTAGTATTTTTTTTTTTTTTAAGAACAAACAAAAAAACTAGATATAACTCAAAGGACCCACTGGTTGTTGGACTGGCCACACACATCCCTGGTCTAAATAATCATTGGTTGATACTGGAAATCGATAATATGACGTACATATAATACTAAGCCCGGTATCAAATTTAAGTACGGTATCACAATTGGTTCTCAAAATATTAAATAAAAACTAATTTGAGCTGTAGCTCCTCACGAAGAGTTTCAGGACATGTTTATATGAACTTTTTTGCTTGATTTTTTTTCATAATAAACTGTTCAAGTTTGTTCCACCTGATATGACTTTCTCTGCATATTAAAAAAAATTGAAAATTTCCAATTGTTACCTACGAAAATAACCTCTCCGAATAGACTATGCATACTATCTGAACTTAGATAATAGTATTAAGATAATGCAGTGTTTTTTATGATAAATGCACTATAATAATAATAATAATGTAATGTAGCATATCTATATTAATTATTGGATAAGTGGTTCTCAAGTGATAAGTGCACTAACGGACAGACTGACAGACAGAGAGACGTTGCGTTTTATAATATGTAAGGATGATTAAATAATTTCTCAAGTGCTAATCGAGCCTTACGTACCAATGTCTCGTACCGTATAGTTTTTCAATTTGTTCAGTGGGTCGACCAAAATTTCAAATACAGATTGAAAATTATAGCTTATTATAAACTTTATGCTGCATTACTTTTTGCCCGAGCCGGTGTTGAAGCTCGCATCAAGCCCTGCATATGGATAATTGGATATAGTCATCGATATGTAAACTAACTAAAAATTCAAGTTCTATCAAAACAATTGGCACTGTGATATGTAACGAAACATTAACCAAAAAACGCCCATAATCTTTGATTATTTTAATTGTTACAATATATATTTAAAAATTCTACATACATATATTAACTGCTTTTTATTTAAATATACATATATTAATTAATATTCATGAAAGTCAATGAAAAAAACTCATTTTGACATTTTTTGTTAAATTTTCCACCCCTAGAACAGTCCATAGTTTACCTGTATGGCCACGAGATGACGCCTCGGGTGAACAGAACGCGTGGTATATTTTTTGTTTTTCTTTCATAGATCGTGATATAGTTTTTATAACGTGTCAGATATGTTCCCATGGGCTGATGAATATGGACTGATAAGTTGGCTATGATCACAGTATCATATAATCGGTAATAACAATAACGATAATGTTTTATTATACACGTTTGATAAAACCGAGTGTGAAAATAATAAAATTTTACTTAACATCTTTCGATAATGCAGCGAACATGTTAATACATTGATGGTTTTTGAACGATATAGTGTTACAACCCACGTAGTTATTGGACTATTTTATTTTATGAATGTGTATATTATGAAAGTAACGCTTTTGGCGATGCAAAAGGATGTATATAATAATAATTATTCGCATTTAATGAACTGGCTATGGATATTATTTTTTAGTTTTATTAACCGTGTCGGTGAAAATCAAACACCTTCACTAAAGCTAGTGTATATTTATTTTATTTAAGTATCATTTTATTCATTGTTTTTGTATATAAATCACATCTGCACTTCTGGGAAAATTTAGGAAGGTGCGGCGAAACCCAGAAGTCATGAACCCTACTACAAATATATTTACATATTAAATACTACAAAATTATATATCTTTGTGTCATTAATTATAATGTAAAAAAGGCAAAGATAGTGAACAAGTTACTTCCTAAATTCTAAATCGTCAACGATAAAAAAATAAAATGTGTAGTTATAAATGAGAAAATATTTTATAAACATAGGTACAGCTTTACTTTACTTGTCTAGTATAATAGTAACTGAGTGATTCTAGAAGAGTAATTTATGTATAATAATGGTGATGAACTTTTTTTAACTTCCCAACAGGAAGTTATTGTAATCGGTCCGAAAATCGAAATAAAAAATGTCAACATATTTTTATGTTTTAAGATCACTATAGTATAATTACACTATTTTTAGAAAGATGTATGTGTGTGTGAGTATACATATGTATGTATGTATGTACATACGTGTTATTTTTTTCTGCACGAAATCTGGCAAATAAAAAATGATATTGACTTCGTTGGAGTGCCAATCAAAGCATCTCGACGTGAGTATGATTTGAAAGAAAGGATTTTTTCGAAATTCAACCCCTACGAGGGTAAAAGGGGTTTAAAGTTTGTGTGAGTAAAAATATTTTTTTGGTCGGATTTATTTGAAACTTAGAATAAATATTCTACAATACAAATAATGAAATATATAACAGTATTTTTTATACGTGCCATCACAGTCATTGAAGAGGTGAAAAACAAAAACAAAAAAATTTGAATTTTAAATTACTAATAAATACGTCTACTAATGTTGGCTTGAAAACAAATGCAATTAAATTCAAATTGTCAGCTTATTGGTTCTAAAAATGTGTATTATATTATTGACATTAGGAACAATAGAAAACTAATATTCATTATACAAAGGTGATGTGAGTTTTATTTCTGACAAATTCCATTAAAATTTATAATTATAATAAAATAAATTATAAACTTGTACATATTAAAAAAATTATTCACTAAATTATATGGAAACAATAAATAATTAGTATTCAAGTATTGATAGTCATACCATGTTGGGAGGTTGGTTGTGTGGACCTAAAGGGTCTCACCATACGGCTTGTTTTAATAACTCTTTATTCTTACTTAAATAATAACACTGCGATTATGGTGGACAATTTAATTTACATAAATTAATAATATAAACAATAATAAAAAAACATCCTTTATTTCCTATTGTATTATACTGTGGCTTGGGTGTAGATATATCCTATAATAAAATAGGTGTTTCTTTTACCTTCGTGATTGTGTTATAGATTCTATAACATTAATAACTACTATCGCACCTTACAGTATATAATTTTTGACAGGAAATACAGGTACACTAAAACAAATAACAGACACGAATTCTGTAATTAAAAGAAATCAACAGTTGAAAATGTACGTATCGTGACTATGTTTATTTTTGTTTAGACGAAACTCTATGTTTGATTGGCTAGATTCGTGCAGTCATACAAAATTACTACTTAAATTTTCGCGTATGCGAAAGAAATAACAATTTTAAAGTTATAAGTGGTTTACTATTTACAATTTCTATACAATATAACATTAGTTTTATTATCAAATTTTATCTTTTTCATTTCCATACCTTTTTTATTACACCTAATAATTCAAACTACCCCCATTTAATTTTTACATATTTTTATTAGAAAATATCAATTGTTATTTATTTTTCAATGCAGTTTCATTCATAATAAATTTTACAAAATTACCGTGAAACTTCGATATAAAACTCCCGTTTATTGCGTTATCTTGTGTATTACGCACTTTTGCCATGGTTCCAACCCCTCCACATAAATTTATATACAATCGTCAAGAAATCGATAAAAATACTTCAAGTATGTACATAATCTATATAACGTATGTACTTTCTTCTTTTATATTATAATAAAATTATGACTCTACATTTAAACATATTTTTAGGATAAATATGTTATAACGAAGTTTCACTATATATAAAATATATACCTTATGGACTTAAAGCGATTAAAAATTTATTTAAATTATAATTTAACAAAAATACTTACTAGAAAAAAGTTCTTCGGGGTTTGGATGAAGAGAAAATGTATATAAACAAAAAAATGTTTTTCAAATTTTTTTGGAGATAAATCAAATTAATCATTCGAACGTCAAATCACTTTTTTCCAATAAAAATAAATGTAACAAAATCACTAATGTATTTTCTTTGCGCGCATGAAAAACATTAATATCTCGAAATTAGCTTTGCTCAGGTTGATACATTACTGTATAACAATGTCCAATTTTATTTAGTATTTAGTAATTCCTCAAAATATTACAAAAAAATAGCTTCAGTTTCCAAGATCCGATATTTGTATATTTGTGTAATTAAAATTTTCAATCACAAAAGATACAATCATTCAATAATTCGTTTGTTTGGCCAACAATAATTAGATCTTATTAAACTTTTAGTTACCGTAACAACAATTTGCAATAAAAATAGCTCTTAGCCATATAGAAGCCCATACAATATTATGATCAAAAGCCTCGGGTAGATAACATTACATGATTAGTATAATTAAACTAAATCCAGGCACTTAAAGTTCATATCCAATATCTTCTAAAACTACACTTACGAATATGTGAATCCGAAAATTACATAGGTATTGTTTGAAAATTGCGGAAGTTGTTATGTAGTAGTGGTTTTTGTTAGATTTAATAATGCTGAGAGAAAAAAATACTATTAGGTATTCTAATTTAAGGTCTGTGTACAGACATGAATTTTGAACCATTTTGTAATTTTAAAAATAACAATTGTTGTACAACATTGAGCATGCAAAACCTGCTATGTGATATTTTTCGATGTAATAGCTTTATGGTGTTAATAAACGTTAGAAAAAAGAACTGCATTGCAATAGTTAGTAATAACTGCTATGTGCTTATATTTTCCAAGGACTTCTGACAGTATAATTACAAAATCTACTAATTTATAATTTATCTGTTAAAACTGTATTCTGTATATTTCAAAAATTAAAATAATTAGTTTTTCTTGATTTAATTGTTAATTAATTTTTATTTTATAATGATAACATTTTTTTTAAAATTAATCACCATTTTAAAGGCACACATTGAATTATGTGTTTTATCGTTTTACATCAACCAATTTTTGTTGATAAAGGAATTATTGTGTTCGAAAAATCTAATTTTTCTGTACTAATTATACATTAAAACATTTGAATACATGCATCCCCGTGATGGCTTAATTTCCGCGAAAATGCTAATTGGTTGAGCTACTGAGACCACTTTGTCTTTACATACCTTGAATTTTACTTGCATTTAATAGTTTATTCAAATATATAACATACGAGATTTACTCACATATATACAAATACATACGTCCATGTATGTATATTAAATATATACTATAATATATAGTATAAGAAAATATAAAACAACCTATATACAAATACATACATGACTATTTCATGCATTGCTATTTTTTTTGCATCAGTATAACATACAAGAAAATCTCGTGGCATCCATGGAAGATATTTAAATACTAAAGTATTTGTATTAAGAAACGCCTTATAGAGTTGATGCTATAAGAAAAATATATAGTAATTTTACATTAACTTTGTATAAAGCCATCACTATAAAAACAACCTGCAAACTGCGTTTAATCAAAGCCATTCAATATAATATTCAAATTAAAAAATACCAATTATAAACTTCATCGTCATAATCAAAAAACGGAGTTAAATACTGTAACCAGTTATTCCAGTAGCTCATCATAAGGGTTACCCATTGAATACATATGAATATAATAAATTAACATACACATTCAAATCAAAATACACATATGCACCTGTATTACTGTACTGATTGTGTTTAACCTACCTGTTGCTATTAACCGACTTAAATACACAAAAAACGTATTCATTAAACACATGCACATTACGCTTTTGCAGGTGACGGCAACACTTCGGATAATTATAGGTGGCAACACTGGTTTCGTATCCCTCAAACAAACAAAACCTGAAAACTGGAATTAAATTTATGCGGACCCTAAAGGGTGGAATGGAATACATCATAAGTTAAGGCAATTATTTGACAAAGATGGAACGTTGTCATGCTTTTGTGTTAACTAGTTGTAATACAATAGGATGATGGTAATAATATTTTGTTAGAATGTTTGTAATTGTGTATTTTTGATAAATTTATTATGTTGTTTTTTAACTCGTTTTGTTTGGTGGTTTTGACAGTTCGTTATTTTTATTAAAATATATGTTGATGTTTTGTTCCATTCAAGAAGTATTTGTTTTATAAAATTATATTTAATAATATACGTGGGAAAAAAATTTAAATCTGAAGTGATCAAATCAGATCTTGATAGATCTGCATTTCGAGACAAAATTATATTTGTTCACTATAGTTTTTTATCCGTGGAGATCTGCAAAGATCTTTAACGGTCTACAAAGATCTCTGAAGATCGTTGTAAACGTTTTCAATATTGAAAATTAATGAATTTTCAACATTTTAATCTCTATCACGATCTACAACGACCTGTAGAGATCTTTGTCGATCTTTGTGGGTCGTTGTAGATCTTTGCAGGTCTCCACAAATCAAAAACTAGTGAACAAATATTATTTTGTCTCAAAATGCAGATCTATCAAGATTTTTCCGGTTATGTATATTCTAAATCAAAATGAGAAACCTGCACTATTAAGGTCGCATGCAACCTTTTTGCACAAAAAAAATTACATTTTTTTTTAATATTTGTAAAACGAAGATTTTAATAATAGCAAAACACTAACATGTTTAAATTCCTTGAATTGTCAGCTTTCATTTGATACATAATTTGCCGGGGTTAAATAGTTTAACTTAACTCATTTACCCCACCCCCCACACTTAAAAAGCACCTTAAATTTAAAAATTAATTTTAATAACTCAGGTCTACATATTAATCTATACTAATATTATAAATGTTAAAGTGTATCAATCTCTCGGTTTGGTACCTTTTCACGATTAAAAAGCTGAACCGATTTTGATTAAATTTAGTAGAGAGATAGCTTGCATCCGTAAGGACATAGGTTACTTTGTATCCCAAAAATGTCTCAGATAAAAAATGGGTGTGTAACATTTGTACACGTGACCTGTTTTATCGACAGAAATCATAACATTCATATCATAACAGAAATCTGTATTACCTTACCATCTTCTTTTTCTTCATGGGTTTTATGTCTGACAGCTTCTACCTAACCTGAATTCCACGCGAACGAAGTCGCGAGTAATAGATAGTTTACTATAATTATACTAAAACTCAATTTTCTATAAAAATAGACAAACAGACGATGTTGATTCCACTAGTGTTCATTTCTTCCGATTTTGGTAGGAAATATTAAAAATGATAATTATTAAACATAATCATTTTGGCTTCTAAGCCTCTAATTTATTAATCAGCTACTCATATAATTACTCACAAACAATGTAAGTGAAGATACACGAGGTAACATGTAAATGTTCATTAATTATTATATTAATATTGCGCAAACATATTATTTTAATTACAATATTGAGTACATTCTTCACCCATCTGTCGAAGCGCTTCCTTTACCTTGTAATCAAAGGCTCACCAGATCCCCATCTTTATAATTGACGCGGTGGTTCGTGTAATTATTAATTTGTGATTTTCCTTTAAAAAATAATAATCGAAGCATTAACTTCTTTATTACTGTGTTTACAGATGTCACGAGGTATCCATTAAGACTAAGAGACCACTTTAATTCATGTTTTACTTAATTTCTTCTTTTTACAGTTACTGAATTATTAACGCACGCTATGTCTTTTATGTAAATTGTCATTAAAAATTTTATAAATATGCACTTTTAAGTTACCTTAATTATGTATTACGTTTCGGTTTCGTCTACCCTTTACTTACCGTAAACGTATATTTATTGTTTTTGATTTTTTTTCTCATAAATAGTAGGTATCTGAAAAACTTAACGGTTCCTTCAGATATGTAGGTCTATGTTCTAAAAGATTGAACTGAAATCTTCAATGGAAATTTTACTCATACAAATATTATAAAACGCAACGTCTCTCTGTCTCTGTCCGATAGTGCGCTTATTACTCGAGAACCACTTATCCAATTCATGTGTTTTTTTTTTTTTAATTCATAGATATGTTCTTTGCCCAAGTTTTAGTATATATTTTGTTACGTTAGGTAACATAAAGAATAAGCAGTGACGATAAAAGAAATCAAGCTGGAAAAAAGTTTGCCGTCAGCGCATTCTTTTGCATACGCTACCTAAACTGTTAAATATTGAACAATATAATGAAGTAAAGAACTGTGTAGAATAAAAAGATCTAAAATAATTAAATATATTTTTCAAAAATTTTAAACAATAATCTGTAGCTAGTTATTTATAAAATCTAATACAATTTGTACTGGTAGTCTGTAACAATATTTTACCCTTATTAGGCTGAACTTAAATATCGCAATTTCGCAATAGATGTGAATTTAATATAAGCAGTTATGAAGATGAATGAATAAAACAAAAAGTTTACACCCTCCCCCCTTTAAAAGTTCAATTACGGAAAGTGTGTTCTTAGTATTTTACTCGTATTTTTACGTGCCTAATTCATAGAGATAATATAACAGAGAAAGTGAGGCAGCCGAAAATGAAAACTGTCTGTAGAAAGAGAAAGAAGTAATTGTGGACCACTTGTGGACATCTATCTATCTTTGTCAATTTATGTTTCCATAGAGATTTATATTTACAATTTGATTATCTATGTGCTTACATATGACCATAGAATATAGACCTGACAATCTGTTCACGAATTAATTTGTAGTAAAATTCTAGTTTTTTAGTGGTTTTTTATTAACTATTAAAAATAAATTTATTAAATTTCTACCAGGATTTCTACCATACCATTATTTTGTAAATAATTAGTATGTAAATACAATGTACATACATATGTATACAAAATAACATGACATTTTTTTAATTATACACCATTATACAACAAGGTTTGTAAATACTCAGGTTGCCTAAGTAGCTTTTAACTAATCAACTTGGGCACCCCAGATGACATATTTTCCTTTTTTCGCATCGAGTTCCAAGGCTATATTTGTTATGATTGGTTACATCATCTCCCTCTCACATTTGGGCACACCAGATGACGTATTTCCTTCTCTCACGCCGAACTACTGAGGCTACCTTGTACTTTACATATCTTGATTATGCAAAGAAGACTTACGAATGTGTCAAAAAACAAAGATACAAGTACACGAAATGTCGCTTTCTCATATTATTTACATAAAGTAATATGGTTCACTTTCTCTATGTTATATTATCTCTATGGTCTAATTCCATGAGTTTGAGTTGAAAGTTGAAGTTAGTCACTCGGACTTATCTTTATATAGGGTCAACTGGGGTAAAAGTGAAACAAAATACAAATCTTTCATGTTTTTTGACAGTTAACGATTCAAATTCATACATTCATACTAGATGCGCTTATGATTAACCATTTTAAATATTTACGTCATTTGAACTGTACGATACAACACGGACTTTAAAAATGAAAAAACTGTGTTTCATTTTTAACCTCTAATTTGGGAAAAGGTGAAACAGGTAAGGGAAAAAGTGAAACAGGCCTCTAATGGTAAATATTTCTCGAAAAATTAAAAAAGAAGCTACAAAGGTATCTTTGATTTATCTTCTTTGTGACATATCAATGTGAAATTGTAACTTTAATTAGTATCTGAGCTATACAGAAAGTTATGTGCAAAGAATTAAAATTTAATTCACACGTTTTGACATCGACTAACAGAGAAATCTGTAGGGGTGACACATCATTTATTAGGCGATTCATATTTTCAGGTTAGTTTTTATAATTCTCCTATAAACAAATTAGTTTTTTACTTTCAAGCTTGTTTTACTCCATTTTTTTGGTGTTTCATATTTACCCCGCTCGACCCTATATAGAAATTCTTATGTTAAAAACTTATTTGATTGCCTTTATTTTTTCAATTTCAAATACAAGTATAATAAATACCTAACTATCGTTATAAAATATATGACAAAATGAATAGAGTATAAAAATGAAATTGTAAATACTAATTTAAAGTAGTGAAGAGAACTGTATTCCTTAATTTCATATAATTGAAGTAATAAAAGTCACAATAAATTACGATTGAAAATATAAAACTGTAGGTCAATCCAATGAAGTAAGACTTTTTATTTGAAATTTGGTATTTATGATCTAAAAGATGCTATCCTAAAACTCTACCACTCCTAAAATTAATAATATAAATATTTGCCGCAAGACAAAATATATATTCTCATTAATATTATATATCTATTATAATTTTTACATCATCGAATAAATATAAAACACATAAAATCTAAATATATAATTTAATAATCTATTTTTGTGGCATAAAGCGTCACAAAACAGTCATAAAGTAAATGTTTTAAGATTACTTATTGAATATATATGGCAAAATTAACAGCGTTGTTCTTTGAACAAAATTAAATTAATACACTCAACATGGTAATACAGTATACGATATATATACACATTATGCAAAAATATAATAGCAAAATTACGTCATTAAAATGAAGACTGTAAGTACAAATATACATATTTATGTATAGTTTTTTTTCTGTCTCATCCAAAAAAAACAATTTTATTGGATTTTTGTATATTTTACTATATAATGTCACAAACAAATCGTAGAAGGGTAAAATTTTATATTTAAGATTAATTTTCATCTCGGAACAAAACTTCCTATTTTTGAAAACGATCTTTTAACCTGAAACGGATGTTTACTATTGTTAATTTTTTAGTTTTTCGTATTATTTTTGCGAAAAATGATTTATATAATTTGTTTTCCGCAGAAATATTTTTAAATATAAGATTAGAAACACGTGCACTGTTCACACTCAGTATTATATAAGAATATCTCGTACAGCCTGGAATTACACCTGTGATTCCATGAGTCTCGTGAATGTCGCCTGCCCTGATCACTCCAGGGCAAACTCCTATTCCATCATGTAATCCGTCATGTTCCGTCTTTGGTTTTTAGCTGGCTGTATATTAAGTTTAAGGTCAAAAGGAAAAATATATCTCGTGGTACCCATAGCATCTTTTCTATAATAGTATAGCCTATAAATGACAAAAACAAACAAAAAGTTGCATTTTTATGCGAAATTAATAACTCTACAATCCTCCTATCTATACCAAGAAAATATCTTATCCTAATTAATAAATTATATGCCATATTATCATAACCCAAGAATTATTCAAGAATCTTTGTAATAGCCTTAAGTTTTAACCGCATAGATATTTATAAATAATATTATGCATTTCTTACAGTTGGAATGATTATTCATTGATAATACGATTTGAAGAAATCCAAACAGGTTGCAATAAAAGGACCTAAGATAAATTCTATGATATGATAATGGGGTCGTCGCCGCAGGTATACACAATTTTCATTTGGTGTATTTTATTGCATTCCCGATTTGATATACGGCGGGAGTGGGTTTGAGTAAAATTACTGTAATTACCTCCCCGATGGTTTGGCGAAACCTATTTGGTAAAGAGAAACTGCCCGATGCATGTGAAAGCACGCTCGGTGAGTTTTATGTAACTCTTTTTTTTATTTGTGTGCTATTTATTTTTGGATGAACCGATGCAAATCTTTTGTGAAATGGGACCTCGAATATAATTGAAGATATTGAAACATATACATCATATTTTTTATAAAACATTAAACATTTTATAAATATGCCGTATGAAAATATATAGATTATCTCGACTGTGTTTTGTAGATTTATGTCCGGTATTATAAAGGAGCTAGCAAATTTGCTAGCTAGTAAGCACTTTCAAATGAGATATCAAACTTATATGACAATTCTTTTGGAGTTTGTTGAAGACTTTGACAAGTTTCGCGCACGCGTTGTAGGTAAACACCAACGGTATTAAAACAGTGGTGATATTATGAAAATTATTTTGTACGGTCAAAGATGCCAACTGTGTTACAATTACTTGAAGTGTCACTGCTCTAAATTCCATAGCTAATCCATAAATAGTAGTACAAAATTAATACCCCATTTGAAAGTGTACTACTACTACTAGCAAATTTTGCTAGCTCCTTTATAATACCGAACATTATTATATAAAGTAAAGATAAAGATCTATTTTTACGTGGTAGATACGTTCCACACCAAATCACGAGTAAAAAATCGTTTAAAAAAGACATTGCTTACATTGTAAAGTTACGGATACGTTCCATAAATTTCTAAAACCGCATTGAATGGAATGTCTAGAAAAACACACAAAGAAAATTAGTTCGAACACCAGAGGGTGAGGATAACTACCATTTCGTTCTGGGCCGTAACTTTACTAAGTCCACCACTGATCATTATCTATGGCAGAAAAATTTGCGCACTTTATTAACACGTTGTGTGTGGTGAACACGGCTCCTCTGTCCATACAATCTTTGTAGCCACGCTGTGAACACGGTAGCCGTGTTCAGTGAGATAGTATGATTACGAATATGTATGTATATGCCCAATATTTTTAAATAAATTATTTTATATTTTCATTTTTAGGTTATTTTGTAGTTTTTTTTAGCTTTTGCTTCCTCGTAATTTCGAAGATACGAGAAGCATTGTGATCGTTTTAGAATGAGACAAAAAAAATGTTCTCCGATATCAAAATTTTAAATTTATCTTTCCGTTTTACGTCAAGACAAACACTTTTCGATCCATGTCTGTCTGTCTGTCCGTCCGTGAATCCTTGTCACACGCATAACTAATGAACCACTGAACCGATATTATTGAAACTTGGTGGGATGGTTGGGTCTGGCTTGAAGACGCTCCCATTTTAAATGTTATTTTGACATTTGCATTTTAGATTTAGATTGAAATTGTCAAAAAATTAAAAATATATGAAAAAATATTAAGGTGCATTTTAAGAAAAATTTCGAACAATTTATGTAAACACTATCGGTTTTTATTTAAATTGTTGAATAATTAACTTCCTTTGGTGAATTTAGCACGAGGAAGCACTGTCCATTTACTTGGTAGATGTTTTTTACTTATTTAAAATTTGTCAGCCACGCACGAATGTTCTCAATAATTTATTCGCATTAAATGTGTTAAGATTTCAGTATTATTACACATCACCACAAATATTACATTCAGAAATATTAGCAACTGTTTTTAAATATCAATGTTTCCTTTTCTAGTAAATACCTACATACATATTTCACTTATTATCATTATTCCAAAACCGTAAATTTTGCCTACGTAATAAATATTATTATTTCCCATACGAAAACGCCTACAATTTCCAATAATTAAAAGGATCTTATTTACTTAACATCGTGGGCTTAAACGACTTAAAAAATTAATTCATCCGAAACGATTGTACTTAAACGAACACGAATATAAAGTGAATTAACATTTCATATTAAAAATAACATGTATTCCGCCTCTGCACGTAGTTAGTACACACACGAGTTTGAAAAAAGTATGTTGTTTATCTATTTATTACACACGTCAAATACAAACACCGAGTAAATTAATCTTGTGTTTAAAATAAACAAAAAACTGTCGTAGCATTTAACTGTGAGAAGCGCACGACGGGGCGCCTCTGCGTGAAAATAAAAACTCGCTTTACACACTCATTAAAACCATCTTATCTCCGGTGATCTAGAATTTCAACAACGAATTATGTCCGCGACATGCCGAAATACTTAACCAGCCATCACTAATTGTGTCCGATCGAATCCTGCGCCAAAGATCGATCGTTCGGATGCATCGGTGCAACGACAAATGAAGATTTTGTTAAGGTTATTCGATCGTCAAAGCATCGTATAGATAAAAGTCTAAAATGTTTAGATCTTGGCTTCTGGGTGTAAGCTGAATCGATTTCGTCGTGTTATCGGCCAACGTTTCTAAAATTGCATAATATTGACACGGCTTACACCCATACCAAGATCACCGCGGACTTATTTTAATATGTTATTTATGGATAGCTCGTATAAATATTTTACAATTTTTTTTAATGGACGTATGGTTTTTGAGTAATTGGATATTAAAAATAAAGTTTTTAATACATGGTAAATGAGAGAACTCACCGGAAGTGCTATATTTATTGAAATTCTACACAAAAATTCTATACAGAGACATTTTAAACACTGATTATTCGAAACTTCAACTCTTTTAAATACTATAAAAATCGTAAAAAATAATCACAGAACGTTTTGCTAACTTAAGAATAGTAAAAATAACGCTTCCCGTTCTGACAGAATATTCTGTGACAGCTTTTTATGATTTTGCAATATCGAATTTGTACTTCTTTGATTGTACGTTTTGTCAAAATATCAAAAAATATGAAAACAAGAATAAATAAAGGATTTTTTTGTAATTGATATTCTATTATACATTTATAACATTTGAAAATGTCTTCGTGGTGACGTCAATTCCCGCACCAACGCTGATTGGTCAAGGAGCTGATGAGACTACCTTGTCTTTATATAAGAAAACATAGACATCACCTGATTTTTTTCATTGATAAATAACCTAACTAATAATAATTTCTTTTAAAAAATTATTAAAATGTTCGTACCACATAAAGGTATACTAATTAAATAAATAAAATTATGCACATATACATTAGTTGCTCTTCTTGGCCCGTAGGCTAGACAAAATACCACTGTTACCCTTTTTCTGTCTGATTACAGTTGATAAAAAAAATTAGGTGGATGCAATCCGTAAAAGCAATTTCGAACACACCTGTATTTTAAAATCTGAGAAACAATACAAACAGTATTTAAAATTAAGGGCAAACCTATAATTAGTTTAACACACTAGGGGTTGAAAGCAATAAATTATAATCCGTTATCCGACGATTCGGTGTCTGAACAAACATTGTTCTAGCATGTTTATTTTAAACAAAAATTATCATATTTTATTTATGAACACTTCAGGGTGTGTTGTAGAACATAATCATTTATCTAAAAATTTGATGTTATAAGCCGTATATTTTTAAAACTGATTTAATTTATTAAAACATGAATACAAATGCCGATCCTAATATAATTGGTTTAATTAAAAAATATGTATAAGATTTATTATTTTGCCTAAAATATGAGCTTCGTGTATTTTAATTGAGTGGGATCATTACATTTAAATATATTATTTTAACACGGATAAAAATTCATATGCGTTACGTCACACTCTCCATGTGGTAAATTGTAATTAAAACACGTTTATTTAGCAAATTGAATGATTAACATGTGGTATTCCAATATTTGGAAATATTTTGTTAATCTTTTTAATGATGTATACATATTTATTACCATATTGATTATTTTTTTACAAATATGATTTGTAACATTATTCTTGTACCGTCAGCGTCGTACCAATAAATGAAATAATTTCATTTAAAATTTGTATGTTAGAATTAGTTGTTCAATTTTCAGTACTTAATTTTAAGGTTTTACTACGAAAAAATCACAGAGAGCTGAAGTTTTGTATAAACTTTCTTTTTGTCTTTCTGTCTTTTTTACAGTCTGTAAAAAATAGTTTTAGCTTATATTTTCATGAAACGAGACTTGCCTTAACCTATAGTCTTATCTCGTGTGAAGCCGCTTGAATTATTAGAACAAGAAGCATCTTTTGGAAATTATTATTTTAAATTTTATTAAAATAAACTACCTTAGTCAGTACAAGATTTTTTTATACATCACGATACAGAAAATTACATAAATTAACACTTGAAATTGAATATAAACTACATTACACAAATTGTTGTTTTTGTTAATGTTTGAGATATATTTTAATTATATTTTGTTTGAAAAAATGGTTTCTTATTTGTTTGATATTTCAACAGTTCAACACATTTTATATATTATTAATTCTATACATCTTTTTAATTGACAGTTGTAAGAATAAATAAATTTATGTTTTAAGTTTCACCGTTTTGACTGTAGAACGTTCACACACACACATACAGAAGTCATTGAGATAATGGTCGTACGTGATTCAGGGACCCTCGAAACGTGTAATTCCGTTAAAATCTCGAGTTCGAATTTTTTCATGATCACTGTACTTTATTATACAATACATTTCATGTATGTATAAAAAAGTAAAAACTTTTATTTAATAGGTAGGTACCTACTTTATAAAATGAAATAAAACAAATATCAGTAAAATAAAATCTCAAGCATACGATAACCTCTATAACATGCCATTAAATATGTATTATAACCACTTAATTTTATTCGATATATCGACAGTAAGCATTGACGCCCATTGACCTAATACCTTTTCGGTAATGTCTGTACAAATATTAGCAAATCCTTTTGGTTCACACAGACGTTTCGTTATTATTACACAAATATTTACAACTAACAGGTGACTCCCGTGTGTGCGTTATAGTTGTTTGCCAAGACCAACGTTAGTTAGTTTAGGACGTGGCATACGATTTATTTGCAGAGTTAAGAAGTGAGGTATTAGCACGTTTTTTCTCAAGAAATCCTTGTTGATTTTTATGTCAAGTGTTATCTTTTGTTGCAATTTTGAAAACATCTGTATACAGTAATTGCTGGCTACAGTGAATCTCTACTTAGGCTTACAATTGTTTAACGTGTGCTTAGTTTTTGCAGCTGCTGTGTTTGTAAATATTTCACTTGAGCTTTTATTTGGTAAAATACATGCTGGAAACTACATACTTAGAAGTGAAAAATGTATATCTAATTAAATTTTTAATAATATACATATACGATTATTAAGTAGCTCTAAAGGAGTAGCACAACAAGCATATTATAACTGATTAGGGCTCCATACAATCAATCGCTATCCGTTCGTTTATGTATAGTGACGTCATGCTTACCACATGACCTCGAATTAGGGCTATGGCGTGAAATTAAATAATATCCCACGCACAATTTAGAATATATTTAGAAAATGTTAAATACTTTATTCAAACCATTTTTAGTCAGGAAAACCGTGAAAGGTCTCACCTAGCTGTGAAGCCCTATAATAAACGATACAAAGTGCACGCCAAATAAAAAAACATCAACAACAAAAAACATTTTCAAATACGTATTGCTTTAAAAACAGCAACGTCTATAATGTCTAACAACCATGTAAATTTCCAAATGGACCAATCAGAAACCAGTATTTGCTATTTAACAGATGTGTACCAAGCTGTCAACACAAACTTACTGGTAACATAGAAGAAATCGAGCACTATTGTTTTGTCTGTTTGGTGTAAAACCAACAGAAGATTTATAGATTAATTTGTTTTTAAACTCATTCAAAATTTTTTTTCGTATCATTCGGATATAACTCGCAAATTTAGTCTTTTTGGCTTTGGTTTTCTTCTTTTTGGTCTTACTAATTTAATTGTCATTCTGATTATAAGATATATGTATATTCGAAGATCACCGCAGAAACCGCAAATATTTCATGGATGTTTTTTTAGATATGATACAAAATTTATATGACAGTTAATCTTGATATATATTTTTATTGAAGAAGTTTACTTGGAACTAGTGCCCAAATAACAATTTCTAAAGTATAAAAGCATATATATTTTTCAATTGACGATTCACGATCCACTCTATTCATTACAATCCATTTATCTTTTAAAAACGTGCAAATTATCCAACCAAGCGAAAATTTTCGATACAGTAGTGTCCTAAGTACACAAACCAAAAACATGAATCATATGACACTAGACACATTTTTCCAAAAACCAGACAGAGACAACGCAAATGCATGTTGTTTAATTTCATATATCCATCCTTTGTTGTCAATCTATATATGTATGTATACGGTGCAGTTTCCAATACAATTGACACTGCATAGGATCGCTCCTTCCCGCTACTTACGCAAACAAGACCTAACAAAGAAGTCAAAGGAATCAAGAATACACTTTTTCTTTAAATGGAACATAAAGACTTCGTTCAACCTCATACCAAATAACAATTGATATCACCAAACTATTTATTCTTGGTCTTTAATACCGACAATAATAACGTATTTCTCCACATTTTTATTTTTACAAGCCTATATGTTTAGTTTTATTTTAAAAATTTCACCTTTATTTTATCATTAGAATGTCGTCGCGACATTGCCTAAATGTATTTAAAAATTAATAAATGCCATCGATATTGGTTGATCTAAAACGTAGTAGGTATATATTTTATATACATTATACATAATTACATTCCACCTGGATGACAGTGTATTTTTTTTTTAATAATTACAGTTCATATCAAGTTTCCTAATAGTAAAAGTTGCATCAAAATCGGTTCATTTGTTTTCATGTCGAGTTGGGACAAACAAACCGACAGAAAACATTTTAAAAACTATCAAAATTGATTATTTTCTAGTTTTATGAATGACTCGCTGTGCCCGTGACTTCGTTCGCGTGGACTTTAGGGAGTTTAGGATTTTTTAAAAACATAGTTGAATTATTTTAGATTTTTTTTATTCTACACAATTCTTTACTACATTATATTGATCAATATTTAACAGTTAGGCAGCGTATGCAAAAGAGCGCGCTGGCGGCAAACTTTTTTCCGACTTGATTTACCATTATCGTCACTGCTTATTCTTAATGTTTCCTAACGTAACAAAATATATACTAAAACCTGGAGAAAGAACATATCATATGATGCTGATAACGTTGAGTTTTATAGATTCTATCTCAAATTAAAATATGGAAGAATTTTTATGTAATTTCAAGAAGTAATTGTTATTTATAAAAAAAGAAACTTTTTATAGCTTGTCTGTCATTTTTAATCAGACAAATAGATATAGCTATTAGCAAATTTGTTAACATTGGATGCTGACATCGAAACCTAACCAGTGGCGACACTCCTAAAAAAAACTTCTGCTTTTACCACACATTATTATGTTTCAAATTAAGGAATAACAACTAAAATATATAAAACATTGCATGGTGTTTGGGAAGATACCTACACTAGAAAATAAGATTTATATGTATAGGTATATATGTAAAATAAGAAAAAAAGTTAAGTTTTATGTATTTATTATTTTACCAGAATGAACACTATATACTTACATCTCACACATGCCACACAAAAACCAGCAACAAAAATAAAAACACATAATAATTCACATATGTAACACGAATTCCATCAATATCTGCAGGCCCATTCTGTCGAATATTTGTTATTGAAAGCGACCTTTTTGATGGCAGTAAAAATATTTTCGTGTGGGTTCGTTTGTCCAGGGGTCTCGTCCCGTCTTTGTCAGCTCATTGATGCGTGCACATGTGTGCTGCCCCCTCCCGCCCACGTCAATGGGAACCCTGCCCTTTGGTCATTTGCCGTGTTTCGCAAGACTTCAGATGATTGATGAGACTGGATAATTTCCTGTCACTGGAGATTTCGGTTATTGTCGATTTTTGGGTGATTGGCTACGTATATGGGTATCCAAGTTGTTTCTTTTTAATATTTAAAATTAATAAAGTGATTGATTATTTTGTAATTGGCGACATGAAGGTAAATTAAATATGTCCTTATGGCAGTCAAAATTACGTTTACTGTACCTATTATGTTCTATTACAAATGTAATTTTTTTGTTTGAATCTAATGATGATTAATAAATACATTATACATTATTTATGTAGGGTCAACTGGGGTAAAAGTGAAACAAAATACAAATCTTTCATGTTTTTTGACAGTTAACGATACAAATTTATACTTTAATTTTTTCTACTAGATGCGCTTATGAATATCCATTTTAAATACTTACGCCATTTGAACTGTAGGATACAACACGGACTTTAAAAATGAAAAAAGTGTGTTTTGTTTTTAACCTCTTATTTGGGAAAAAGTGAAACAGGCCTCTAAATAGAAAATTATTATTAGGCGATTAATATTTTCAGGTCGCTTTAACAAACCTTTAATGATGATGTCAGTTTTTATAATTCTCCTATAAACAAATTAGTTTTTTAGTTGTAAGCTTGTTTCACTTTTAATCCATTTTTTTGGTGTTTCATATTAACCCCGCTCGACCCTACCATATGATTTTGATTTTCGAACCGATTACAATAACTTCCAGTTGGGAATTTAAGATCACAAAAAATAAATACAATTATTCTTATTAACTTCCCAACTGGAAGTTATTGTAATCGGTCCGAAAATCAAAATCAAAAATTTCAACGTATTTGTATGTTTGAAGGTCACTATAGTATATTTACACTATTTTTAGAAAGATGTATGTATGTGTGTGTGTATGTACGTACGTATATATGCGTGTCATTTTTTACGTGCACGAAATCCCGCAAATGAAAAAAGCTATTGACTTCGTTGGGGTGCCAATCGAAGCGTCTTGACGTAAATATGATCTAGAAGAAAGGATTTTTCGAAATTCAACCCTTACGAGGGTAAAAAGGGGTGAAACTTAGCATAAATATTCTACAATAAAAATAATGAAACATGTATTTCAGTGTTTTTTTGTTAAACGTGCCTAAACAGCCATTGAAGGGGTAAAAGATAAAAACCACCCTCAAAATTTGAAATATAAATACTAATAAATAAGTTTACAATTCATGTTGCGTGATGTAATATACGAATGACTCCTAATGCAGAATAAAAATTCAGTTTTATTTCACTGTATTTTATTGAGATCAAAATAAAAGTAAGCTAATACTATGTATGCAAATAAAGGAGCATAAAAAACATTTAACCTTTCTTATTGCGTTAATTTAAACAATTACACTATGTTTTTCTAATGTGTGTACAATGTCCAACTTTGAGAAAATAAGAAAACTTAATTGCTGTTGGAGAACAAGGTGTACAAGTAAATATAATACTGGAAATACATTAGTGTTGGTTGTTTCCATAAACACTTATCTATCAACACAAACAGTGCACACAGAAACGTTATTGACGAAAGATCCTTGGATTTTATTTCCATTCCTGGAGCAAGCGTGGTCAGACACGCCCACATTTCCGGTGGACATTAAACGGCTTAGAATTTTTTTTACTTTTCTAGGCGGTCACTTTAAAATCGGATCCCTTTATGCTGTTAGAAATAACTTACACACACACTCATATATTTGGGTCCCCCATTTAATGATGGTAGAATCCATACAAAAATATTAATAGTTTATGGCGACTAACAAAAAGATGTGAAAACGTATATTTTGGAAATACACTTTTATTACAATTTTTATGTGCGAAGATTTTATGTTTGTTACAGAAGTGCTATTTTTAAACATCAAACTAGTAATTTTTATTTATACATTTTTAATTAGTTGTTTTAACTTGTGTCATAAAAAGAAATATAAATTATCTTTGTAACATTTATTTCGGTTTGGTTCCAATAATAATTAAATATCATGGACCATATGCAGTTAATGTTCTTAAAACTACTTTCTGCAAATTAAAGCATAAATATTATTAATCTTGTTAAATGGAAGCCATTATTTAATGTTGTTGATAAAATACACAACACTAAAAGCAGGAAGTTTATATTTATATAAATTGAATAATTCATGCATGTAGTACCTATATTTTTACAAATTGTCTTGAAGTAAGTTATTTATGATATGTTTACACGTGTAATTAATAGAAGGTAGATAATATTATACATGTTTATAACAACTATATGTTTGTACTTATGTATACCATTAATAAGTAATACATTTAATTATATTGAAACTAAAAGGTAGCATTTGTTGTTTTTTTTTTAATTAAAATTATAATTTATTAGTGATTTTTTTTTTGTAATGGATCCATTTTTTTTAATCAAGCTCCAGATTTTTAACGAAAATTAAGTATTGATATTTCAAAATGTTTTATTATTATTATTAATCATTCCATATATTTTTGAACGTAGACTTTCGCGGTTGTTTAATTGTATAAACATTTCACTTCTGAAGAAGATCACGAGATATTGCTCGAAACGTCAAGTGATATTAAAGTGCGACACGGGATAAAACCCAATAATCAAAAGTTTATACAATATACTACCGCCCAAAAGACTGGAAGGCAGGTATATTTTTCTGTGTATTAAAACATTATTATCTGTGCATTCGAAAATACCGTTTTGAGGGTTCCGTACCTCAAAATGAAAAAACGGAACCTATATAGGATCACTTTCTTGTCCGTCTGTCTGTCTGTCGTCAAAACCCTCTCAGAAACGGCTAGAGGTATCAAGTTGAAATTAATATCGAATACTAAGATCTATCTTACAGTCTCATAATGTTATAAAAAATCAAGTGTCTAACTCAATGAAATAAAAAGATACGGCCTTTCAAAGCGTATTTTGATACTGATAGACTGATTGACTCATCTGATCATAAATTAATTTTTAGGTACGGAACCCTCAAACGGTATTTTCGAACGCACTGATAACTAAGTTTTAATACACAGAAAATATACTTGCTTCCAAACTTTTGGTCGGTAATGTAGTTCTATAATTTATAATTTGGTAACTTGTATTTTCCAACACGTGATTTAATATAATTTTCTTCCAGCAAAGAAGCATTAGTCATTGAAAAAAACGTATAACAATTTAAATACAGAAATCAGACAACTATCTATTAAAGACAAATCACTGTCACAATTTAACTATTATGTACTTCCATCAATTGGGTAAACACATCAGACTGTAATAACCCCTCGTTAGTGCGCCACTGTTTAAACTGTTGGTAAGTACATATAATGAGTGATATAGTAGTAGAATATGCATTTTTTATATACATATGTACACGAAAAAAAAAAACATTTGATTTTAAACAAAAATTACAATTTCGTCTTGTAAATACGAAAAATAAGCAGTAGATACTGTAAACATTGTAATTTTAGCTCATATTTCTACCATTTAAAGGATTAACTAGAAATTACTCAAAATTTACAATGTAGGTAGTGTTGAATCAATTGATGCTACAAAATATTTAAATAATTTTTATGAAAGATACAATTTTACAATTTTAGAACGAATATCTTACATTAATGTAACAAATACAATTTAGTATTGTAAATTTAAATATATTGGCAAGTTTTCTTGTGATTTTAAATTTTATTTAACTTTTTTATTAGTAACAACACATTGTTATTTTAATTAATAACGTATTACTTTTGTTTGAATTACAATGCCACATTGTAAAACAATATTATAGTACGAATGGCGTTGTAAATTTTAATAATCAGATTGTTTTTTTTTTGTAGTTTTATTTGTAATTGGGTACCCTCGTTTTTTTTTTGAAGCGATGTATTTTTTTAGCTATAACGTTAGTCCTATCTAGTAAAGAGTAACATTGTGATAGTAAACAATTTGAATTTAGTTCTACAGAGTATTCATAAAAAAATACCAAAGTTTGCAATCTTCAAAATGATAAAACTCATTTTTTTCAAATGTGACTACTCTTTTTTTATTTCACTATTCGGTGAGTCTTTTTCTCCTTTTCAATTTGTATAGGAAATGACCTATGTCTAAACCCCATAATTTCTGAGATATTCAATACTTTTCACAAAAGTAACCATTCACTGAAGTAAACCATGCTGATGCAAAACAAATACCAGCGCATTCATTAGTACTTGGATTAAAATGGAAGACATTTCAAACATTTATTGTAGAGTTTTATTTTTTATGTATTTTCAATTTTATTACTTTTCATAGTTTTTTTTGAATTTATTATCTGTTTTAATCATTAAATTTAATCAAATGTTACATTAATACTTAAGTCGTTACATTTTGCATAAAAATGTGATGAAATGGTTACTTTTGTGAGTATATATATTTTTTACAACTAAAGAAATAAATGGGTATATGAATAAAAATTCTATATAAAATTAGTCCTTCACTTATTCTAAATTTACAACACAATACTCATAATAATAAAAATTGTAGATGATGTTTCAGGATCGGTCGCATGTTGTTAAGAAGGCGAGCTCTATAGAAGGTCACCCCACTCATCATCGACTCCAGTGATCCGACATAGAGAAGTTGACCCTCTGTGGAACTATGTCTAGGCTAGACCAGCATCCGTCACGCGTGCTGTGTGACAGAGACAGTGCTACACAGTCACGTGGCCGGGCGTGTGTGGTATCTTTGTTCACAGGAATTGGCGGCTACATCAAAGCGAAGGTTCTGCACTAGTCGTCAGGGATGTGTAGTAAATTGTAACTGACAATTTTATTTGTTTTATTCGTTTTCAAAAAATGGTATTAACAAGTAGTGCATTTTAGAAAGCAGAAATAGTAATAATAAACCTATCGTTCAATATTTATACAAGTATTGAAGTTTCCGCGGTGATCTTGATATGGATCTTCGCTTCTGGGTATAAGCCGCGACGATTTGGTCGTGTAATCGACCGACGTTTTGTCACACATTACAGTGAACATCTTCGAAATCTTCCAAAACTTTTTTTCGATATTATTATATAAAAAAATTGACTTGCATCCATATTTTTCTAACAATGTTATACTTAATTGAGCTATTTTGTCTATCGGCTTGGTTTCTGAAAAGAAGAAAGTATAACGCAGCTGTCAGTTATACTAAAAACACATCATAAAAAGATTTTTGGTATGTTTTGCTTGAGAAAAAAATTCTTTATTGCTTGCTATAATAGTTTGTTGAGCAGTTTCCAATAATGTCACTAAAAATCGTTGACATGGCATATCATGTGGGTGTGTTTGATTAAAAAACCATCATATCATTCAGTGGGCGTTATGACCTAATCATAGATATTTACACTATCTTCAGTTAATTTTGACGTGAATAACGTCTAGTGTTTCAGGCCAAATACTGAATGGGCATTTCAGAAACTTGATGTAACGCGCAAAGATAAGTTTTGCGCGCCAGTGTAAATTTAAAATCAGTATATTTCGACACTCAGAACAGCTACCACGTGTGTTGTGTTCTCTAATTACAAACCTCGATTAAATCTATGAAGTACAAGTAAAAATCAAACATTTAACCAGTTTTAATGAGTAATTAATTTAATATTATAAAAAAATTGTATTTCTACGATTGCGATTGTAAATATTAGTTAGTTGAATTGAAAAAAAACAGTATATTAGAATATATTCTCTACGATCTAACTATTTTTTGATTAAAGTTTTTTAAATTAAATAAAAAAATAAAAAGTAAATTTCGTATTTCCACGCTTTTGCTCGTAAATATTAATTAACTGAATTGAAAAAAACATATCATTATATTAGAACAAATTCTCTACGCAGTAACGTTTTTAATTTTTTGAAATTGAATAAAAAAACACAATTTTGTTTGTAAATATTAATTAATTGTTTTTTATGTTCGTACAAATCATAAGAAATAACTATATTTTACAATACTAGTCTGAGTTTTATTTAACCCCACTGCTACGTATTCACGTCATTCTCTCGACTGTGCATCCCGACACAGTTACACTCATTTTTTTATGTTAAAGCATCTTTTCATTTACGAACTAAACATTTTTTCAAAACTTCAAAGTTAAATGAAAAATTAAAGTTATTATAAAAATCCTTAACAGATAACTGAACAAAAATTATTATCTCATCAAACGTAAAAATATCCACTGCGCTGAAAGATAAAATATTGAATCTCATTATTTAGAAATTGTGCAGCCCTGATTCACTTACACACTGACACACGCACGCACACACTTACAAGATATGTCCAGTAGAGAACAGCACAGTGGACCAGAGATTATGGCTCGGACACGCTTCTGACGCGCGCGGTATGCGGCCAGTCTCAGATCACAGACGGGGCCGTGAAAAATGAAATATTTTAATTGGAAATTTCGAATGAAACTCTGAACCATGACCCGTGCAGCCTCTGAGTCTGGAGAGATAGAGAGATTATCGCGAGGTCACGCCCCAGTGACAATTTATTTCATGAAATGAACAGTGTTGTTTTTTTAACACAGATATGTTTTAATGTCTTCGTATCTAACGTCCATCGTTCTTGCTCTTGTTTCCAAAGACGGATGTATGAATCATTTGAATTTTATCGCAGATTTGACTTTTGTTAATGAACGTTATTTATTATAATTAGTTAAACGGTTTTGTCTCGTTTAATTTTTTTGAATCACTTCTTCATGAAGTTACAAAAATTTAAAAAAAATACTTTTAAATATTGAACAAGTCTTTATTATTTTAATATCATAAATAATTTCGAAATTGAAATATATTTGCATTTATGATTTTTATTTTGATTTCGAGGCTTTTAGGTCATAAATAAAATAAAATAGTTATATGAGATATAACATTATTTATTTTGATAAACGTTTCGTCTTGTTGAAGACTTCATCAGTATCTGGTTAATAACAATTATAAATATACAAATTTCTATTTAACAATCGGAATATTTCCAAACATTTCTCATGGTATTTATTTTATTAATTGACTTAGTAAGTTTGAAACATGAAAATAAAAAATAAAATAATAAAATGGTCATTTTCATAAATTTTGCATTTATGTATATTATTTCTTATCAATATAAATTAATAATTGGATTGATATACATAATTAAGTCAATTTTAAGTCTATGTCGTTTTGTAGGTTATATTATAGATTTTAGACTAGATAAAATCAAAACTACTTCAACAAGGGCTACGTTGTAACGTGGGTGGTTGGCAAAGTGTTATGAAGAACCGATTGTACGGACATTCACCAATTTCGAATTTTTGTTACTAATTAATAATGGAGAACAAAAACTACCAAATTTGCTTTTAAATTTCTATTTGTACTTTCCACCTTCTTAACTTTACGTGAAATTAGGTAAATATTGATCACATATATTTTAATTTTATGTAGTTTACTAATGTTGTCTGGAAATCACAAAAAACCCTCAGTTTTTGAAAAATAATAAACTTATTATATTAGAAACAACGAAGAAAAAAAACAAGTCACTCATAAAATTCTGGATAGCGCGGTATCGTTAACCCATATCTCCACTGACAGTTGTTTATATTATAGATAATTTATTATATAATTAGTACGATAACGATCTGATTGGTTCTATTGCAATTTGTAATTAGAACATAAAAATTACATGTTAGTTAAATACGCGTATTATTTATGAGACGAAAATAATTACGATACAGATTAATTTATTAGTTTATAATTATGCCTAAGGATGATCTAAATTTTAAATGGTATATACATAAGTGATACACAGAATTCTTTTGAACAGTATCTGAACTAACGTATTTTTAATGTTGGTTTGATTTCCGGGCATATAAAATATATCCAAGTTTACCTAGTTTTTCACTCAACATTTCTACATTAATGTCTAAAACTTCTTGTGATTCTGATGAGTACTCAAACATAACGAAAAGTATATTGGACACCGTCCCAAAAATCAAGAGAACATGGACAACGACTACGAAAACCTGTAGAAAAAAATGTTTATAATTTTTTATTCAAACAATTAATTTTTTTATTCTAGAATTCTAGACAATTAACTTATAAAATACTATAAAATGGCTATTATGTTCATCCCATATCTCTATTTCAGATATTTGACTGTAAAACTATAATCTATGACGAAAAGATCAAAGACCTGAAATATAATTTTAATGACCGGTATTATATCAAGAGCAAAGATATTTTGCTTGGGAGCTAACGCTATCTACGAGGTGTCAAATCGTTATGAATTTACTCAGGATTCTAGAGCAGTGGTATAGCAGTGTATAATAATGTAGATGCTAAACATTTTATGAGGTACACTTGATTTCTACTTATCGCGCATACGGCAAGGTCGTCATATGTACGATTTCATTCGGTATATCTGTGATTATATTCAATGCCTTAAAGATGGTGTTAGCCACAAGCTAATAAGCATTTGTACTCGAGCAAATTCTTTATAATACCGGGCATAAATCATGTTTACAATTACAATAAAATCAAATCTGCCGAGAATATCTAAGTACGAGTATGTACATATATAAAATACTAGTCACGAGGCCGTTTAGATTTGAATTCATTGGGTGATTTTCTAACTTCCCATGTATAACAAGCAGTATACGTATGGCCAAAACATTAATTTAGAGATAATAATTTTAAATATTAATTATAGTTTTATAACTTGACCGTAATTTCTGACTTTATTATATACTGAAAATATGACAGTACAGAAATTCAGATCAACTTTAGATTACTAGGTAAGGATACCTAAAATTAAATGTGGCAATTAATCTTTTGCACAGAGTTGACATTTTTACTAATCTATTATTTTTGAACAAGTACAAAACGTTTGTTAAAATGTGTTATTTAAGCACTTGCTAGTAAGTTTTAAAGTGAAGTGAGAAATTGTTACATTCTACTTATCGGCTTAAGTGTTAATCTGTCCACTTACGGTGTGGTAATTACTTGCCAGCATCTGCAAAGAACGGACATCCGGTTGGTTCTCATAGATCACTGTCATCAACCACTATGTCAACTATTTACATCATTTGTAACTATTTAGATTCTTGATTTACTACAAAATTGAAAATATGAATAATTTTTTGTAGTAAATTTCATAATACTTGTGTTTTTTGGAGTCAAAGTGGACTCCTCAAAAAAAACTTTTAGTGATTTGAAACATAAAAATCAAATATATTTTTATTTTATAGATTTTTCTCTATAATATTACCTAGAATTAGACATTTATATTAATAAATAACAAAATGACGGACTTGTAAAAAAATTGCAAAAATCGTTTGTTTTTTTCGTTGAAAAGCGAAAAAAATAAGAAATTATTAGTAAAAATAAATCATTTTAGGTAAAACGATAACTATCAATGTGTAGAATAACGTGTTAAAATTCTACCAAGATCGGTTGATTAGAATTTCAGTTCTGCTTCCCACCAACCGGAAATGGTAGTTTTAAGAAAAACGCGTTTAAAAATTTAGTTACACTTATACAGCCCGTTCTCTTCTATGTGCTATAACTTCGTAAATACATTGAATTTCGGATTAGAATTTTCAGAGTATAATATTTTACTTTCAAAATATGTATTTAAAAAATCGAAAATTTTAAATCGTCACACCGCAATACTGCCTTATAGCTTTTTTGAGATTTTTTAAGAATTGTAGTTAATAAACACCTTTAAATCCTTTATTAACTGCGAGAGTTGAGAGTATTATATATCTGACCCCAAAACTTCATATTAATTATGAAAACAAATTACCTTTTTGAGAGTATATTAATTTTAATATTGAAAGCAATATTTAATCTTTCTATAAAGGAAACCTTAATTAAGATATTATCAAATTGTCACAGTCCCATATGTTGTTTTTACTTTTAATAATAAAGGTGAAAGTGAGTAATTTATCAAAATCAGATAAAAAAATCCACGAATTGCCTTAGGAAATAAAAAACGACATATGGAATGCACAAAAAGTGAGATTATTCCATCAAAACCATAGAAAGCCTACACAAAAAAACCTGATGTGAATGACCTATTTCCATGGTTTTCTTTCATCCACCGATTCAGCTCAACCCTCTAATTAAAGTTAAAAACTCTCAGCGTCTATCCAATATTTTCTATTTCACTAAAACACCTGCTGGATCTTGACACCGGAGACCCTTATTCTTTTTTTTCGATTTTTTTATATTTTTCGGTGAGTTTCAGACAAAAACTGTACCCTTTTGATAATACGATACAGGTAGTAGTGTGTTGTGTTGTTTTTTTTTTTTTTGCAAATCCACTTTCGCCCCGCGTATTTTGATTTCGGCACGCTGTTTGTATAAATCATTTTCTGCACCACTTGCGAATTTTTATGACGCTTGAATTAAGAACTGAAGAGGGGTTAAGTGAATTCGATTCTTGGATAAGGTAACTTGATATATCACTTTTGAGATGTTGTGCTTTATGATTACTTTGTACCACTTAAAAATAGAAAGGATGTTGATTCAGTTGATGCATACCTACTTATATTTATTTTGATCTGAAAGTAAAAAGGCAATTTTAAATTTTGTAAATAAACAAATAAGTATATATAATAAATTATCATGCTGAATATGAGAATTTAATATCACAAATTTAAATTTCATGTAGTAGGTAATGTAAGTAATAATAAATAAAGTAGTGGACATTAAAAGTTAAATTGAAAGTTAAATGTGGGTTCATGTTTCATTATCATATAGATGACATGCTACTATAGGCTATAATGTTATGGTACATAATTTAATAAATGCACACAAAATTGTAATGGTGTAAAAAATATTGCTAATAAAAAATTAATCAAAAAATCAGTACGTATTATAATAAAAACAGGGCACGTCTATTGTTTAAATATACACAAAAGAATTTTACTTTTCATAATTAACTTACCCACCCTTGAGCTACAGACACTAATATCTATATCCTTTTGTTTTCAGAGAAATAACACAGGACGCATTCTTTTCAAATCAGTCACGGTTTTCAACGAAAACATACTTTGTAGATTACTATTACTATTTTTTATAAGAAACCAATACATAATTAATTTTGTTTTACCAAAATTAACTCGTGATAAATAATTTAGATTTTTTAGTAGTTAAAAAATATACAAGTTAATTTGAAAATAATTTACGAAATTGCCAGAAAACAAAATACACGCAAAAAAATCTATTTACGATTAAATTTATAAACTGCGAAAGCTTTATTTTCAGAGCTTGACAGGATTGTTTCAACTGTGGAGTAAAAAATTGAGTTTGAGTAATAATTAAATAAGAAATTAATATAATTAAAAATTTATCTTTCATCTAATTCATTTTCAATATTATAAATACGAAAGTGCCTTTGTTTGTATGTTAGTTATCTTTTTACGACCAAATTGCAGAACTGATATTGATGAAATTTGGCTGGAAGATAGCTTGCATCTTGAGGAAGGACATAGGTTACTTTGTATTCCGAAAAATTTATTAGATAAAAAAATGGGTGTATGACATTTATACGTGCGAAGGTTATATACTTTTTGGCGCAGACATCTAGCGTGTAAATGCGAAATTAAAAAAATGGGTGTGACTGTGTCGGGATGCACAGTCGATGGATTGACGTGAATACGTGCTAGTGGGGTTAAATAAAACTCAGTTTAATGGATTGATATCTTTAATTTTTTTCTTTGAATATTTGTAAAATGGACATAAAATATTGCAGTAAACTTATACCTACTAAAAAAAGAAATACATATATACCTAATATTGTATAATATAGTTATTTCTTATGATTTGTACGAACACAAAAACAATCAATTAATTAATACAAAATTAACTTTTTATTTTTTTATGAACTTTGAAAAACTTTAATCAAAAAATTAAAAATATTGCGTAGGGAAAATATTCTAATATACAGTTGTTGTTTTAATTCAATTTTTTAATATTTACAAGCGTAATCGTGGACATATATTATTATTATTATACAAAATTTATTTTGTTGTTGTTTTTGTATAATATTAAATTTATCACCTATTTCTTCTTCTATGTGTTTTTTGTCAACTGGATCTTCTCCTTTTCTGACAGCTCCTTCGTATCATCGTCTTCATGTGTGTGTTTGTATGTTGTGTGAGTGTGTGTAAATGTTTACGGGGTGGCACAGGGACACAAGATAGGAAGGGGAAGTGCCAATGGGCCGATATCACCTATTAAAACTGGTTAAATGTTGATTTTTACTTGTACCTCGTAGATTTTATTAAGATCTATAATTTGAGACCAAAACCTACGTCATAGCTGCTCTGAGTATCGAGATGTATTGATTATAAATTTACGCTAATGCGCAAAACTGATCTCCACGCGTTACATCAAGTTTCTGAAATGCCCACCCAGTATCTGGCCTGAAACTCTAGACGTTATTCACGTCAAAATAATCAAATAAAAAAGTATTGATAACTATGAAATACTATTCCAATTATCATTTTATCATCGCATTTCGATTCTGTTTGGAAAATCACAGCCAATTTGAATCTGCCGTAAGCCCTATAAATCTCCTTGCCGACCCTGTATATATATTTTATTAAGTTCAACGACACTTCATACAATATACACTTATCGCCACTTATCATATTGCTTTTGTTTTCCTGGGTGTAAAAAGCCTCATATGTATAATTTACAATCCGCAATTACGATTCGTGTGTATTTTTATTTGTCGGTTAGAGTTACGTGATACGGTGATTACATTTCGATCAAGACGTGTTGAGAGATGAACCTCAGGTTGCAGATAATTTGTTTGTTGCCAGCATACAGATATCTATATTGAATATTTTGCACGCAAACTTAATTAAAATGATGCGGTTGTAATATTACATACAAAAACAAGGTAAAATGATCGTTTAGTTGTTTTTAGAAAATTCAATCTTAACATTGATGTTATAGTACTTTTAGTCATACATAGGTTTGTCAACACCTTAAAAATTAAATTTTTTAGATTTATTAATATAGCGGCTGATTAAAAAATAACCTCTATTAAGTAATTGATATCTCACGAACATACTGATAAAAATGTATAATCTAACTCATTGTCAGAAAACCTATAAGATTAGTTTTGAATTTTTTGAATAGTCTTTGATCAATTTTTATTAATTCAATAAAATGTTATGATAGCAATTTAAAAAGAAAAATGTAAAAATAATAAAACAAGTTACTTTTTAGCCATTCTGTAGATTAACTAAATCAAATCTTGAAGTATTTTATAGCATTTTAAAAGCACTTAATATCTCTTTATTTTAAAGTAGAGTCAATTCAAATTCCATTAAGAAGACATAAGGTCCTAAAAGTAGTACAGTTTTTTAGTTTGCTTTATAGGTACATTGCGATAGCATTATATTGCATTAAAAGAAATTATTACGTTCCCATAATAAATATTAATATTTAAATTTATAATTGAAACATTTTCTAAGTTTAATAAATCATCAAAATTAAGAGATTATTTTTAATTAAAAAATAATTATTATTTCCTAACAAGCATTTGCAATATATTTTTAATAATTATTACCGTCAATTAGTAAGGAAGTTTGTTAGTTTTTAGAGACCATATATTATCATATATATATTTATATTTACAATACACGAGCGTTTTCCACCCATCGGTAAAAGTGTGCCTCGATAACAAGTTATAATTAAAAAAGCAATAAATTTCATGACATCCAAGAAAGTCGTAAATCTTTGAATTAACCACAAAACCTACTTGTTCGAGAATATGGTAGATCAAAAGAACAATTGCTAATTATATTCAAACTTCTATATAGTTTACGGTAACTCAATCAAATCATGCTAGTCAAAAAAATCTGATTCATTAACTATGTTTTTTATAGCATATTCACGTGTTGTGAATTTTATAATAAGAAATATTCCTTATGTGTAGTACGAAACAATAGAAACAGATTTTCAATATTTCTTTTATTTTCTTACTTGTCAATTTTTTATTGCACACGTGCTAATGTAACAATAGTCCATAAAGATGTTTACTTAATTATTTAAATTGAAAACTAGATGATACAATTACAGCAAGTGTGTCATTTATTTTCACACTTATGTATGTTTTACAATGTACATATACAATATACAGTCAATTTAAGTAATTGTCGTTTTATAACAGACTGTGCTCTAGTAAGAGTTTCACAGTCGTAATCGATTTCTGATTGATTGAAGTAAGTAACCAAGTCTCACTCAGCCGTATTATCTGATTTTATCAATCAATATCATTAAATATACTTCATATTTATACATAATGTTTAATATTAATTTCAATTTTTATGCATGCTAAAAATAATGCACACACATGATTTTTTTTTAATAATTCGCGTCACCGATTGGTTTAACTAAAAATGGTGACGAAGCTGTCATAACTCTTACTGGAGTATCTCTAACGTGCTCTAGGAATATCTCAATGTATGAAAATTAAAATATCCATTAAATTTTCATTCTATTGATAAATGAAAAGGGACAGTAAAAAAAGACAAATAAAATTTAAGATAATGGAAGAGAACAAAGGAAAATCTCTAATAATTTAACCTATAAAACCGGCCATTTAGAGGTCCCGGAAAGTCCTTAAATATATTATATGCTTTAATCTTTATATTTTTATTGTTTTTTATAAAATATTTGCCATGGGAGCCACGGGACTTTCTTATACGTAATACTAACAGTAAACAGTGCACGGTATTATTATTTTATTAAAACATATTTCTGACAAAGTATGTATCAAATGAATTTTTTTGAACGTAATTACCGGAAACATATATTTACTTTTGTCAATTTTTGAAATAAGAAAAAAATGTTTTAGTTAAAAACTGTCATCTATAGTTTATTCTCCATGCATTTTTTTCCAACATTTATTTTTTAGCCAGATTTGTTTATTTAATAATTAATTAGAATCACCCACACTCTTCACTCTCAGTGTTACGTATAAGAAAGTCCTAAGTTCAATCTCTGTAATGCGTGTATGAAAGTCCCATGACACTCATAGCAGATATTTCTTCTCTTTTATAAACCATTTGAAATATAATTCTTTTTTCAAAAAAATGTATTTTTTTTAAATGAATAAAACATAAATTATAAATAATAATATTACCTGGATTCAGAGAAAATCAAAATGAATAATTAGGTATAAGAAAGTAAACAGGTATGTATTATGATTATATAAAATAAAAATTATAAAATTAGTTAACAATTTGTTATAAAAAACGAAATGTAATTATTTCAATCCTAATAACAATTTACACACCTGAATAAATAGGTACCAGTTTTTATATCTTTTGTATAATAGAAAATGCTACTGAATCAAAAGACACCTGTGTCAGATATAAAATGTGATGTTATACATTTTATATCTTTCTACATTTCGATTAGTATGATTTAATCTAACCTAATCGTATTTCACATTCGTTGATTATTCAAATACGAATAAATATAAAACATTTCGAATTCAAATGATGTATCACATAACTCATATAAACTTTCAGATTTGTACTGTTTTGTTCAAATGAATGCTAGTGGTCCAGTTCTATACAGAATGTTCGCACTTCAGTAATTCATTAAATTGGAAGATTAGTTTAATAGTTGTAGTTGACTGTCAACTTTTGTTTGTCAAGAAACCGGTCAGATTATGAAGTCTCTCTAGTGTGAAAATATTTTTTTGAATTGATGACGTTTGGTTGAAGGAATTTTTTTTTGAAATTTGAGTTTTGCTATAACGGTTAATACAGAAATACAGATGATTAACATACTCGTACATAGATTTTTTGCGATGTAGGTAAGTCAAGTATGTAATACTAAAGAGGACATGTTTAAACTGTTAAAAAACTAAAGCGATAAACTCGATTTTTTTAAATTAATTGATTGGCTTTAATACATTGTATGTATATGCAGTCAGTTATTTGTATAAAAAGTGGTGTCTGGACAATTTAAAGCAAACAATTTGGAGCAGCAAGATAATTCGGAACGGACAATTTGGAACAAAAAGTTAAATAGGAAATGAACATTTTTATAAGTATTTTTTATAGAATTTATTAATGTATATTATTATGTAAAATTAAATAATTTATTAATTAAAATATATTATTATATTTCCCAATTATCCGATCATCGTCTCAAATTGCCCACGCCGAATAGTCTAACTCCGGATTTTCCTAATGTAAATAATAAAAAATCTAAGATTTCTTAGAAAGGTATAGCTAGAGCATAGTTTGAAGAATTTAATTCCAAAATTTTATCAAAAATAATTTGACTTTTCTTAGCACAAATAACATAGAATCCAAATGAAAAAAAATAGATTGACGGTAAATACGTGGGGTTAGATAAAACAGACTGGATTGTGTAATGTAGTTATTTCTTATGATTTGGATGAACATAATTTTTTTTTATTAATTAATATTAACAAGCAAAATTGTGGAAATACGAAATTTACTTTTTATTTTTTATTCAATTAAAATATTAATCAAACAATTAAAAACATTAGGTCGTATAGAATACATGCTAATATACTGTTTTTTTTCAATTCAATCAATTAATATTTACAAACTAAATCGTGGAAATACGAAATTTACTTTATTTTTTTTTATTCAATTTAAAAAATCTTACCGCTTAGAGAATATATTCTTATACCTATTTTTTACTATTTTGACTATTTTTTTCCAATTCAATTAATTAATATTTACAAGCAAAATCTGGAAATGCGAAATTTAATTTTGTTTTTTATAGTATGAAGTTTTTCACTCATTAAAACTGGTTAAATGTTTTGATTTGTACTTGTATCACGTACATCTAATCGAGGTTTATAATTTAAGACCAACACCCGCGTAGTATAGCTACTCTAAATGTCGAGATACACTGATTATAAATTTTCGCTTTAGCGTTACATCAAGTGTCTAAAATGCCCACCCAAAATCTGGAGTAAAACATTAGACGTTATCCACGTCAAAAGTTAAATACATACATCAATGTTGAAAATGAACATCCAAATTAAGTACCTACATTGCAAAATTAGTCTCTCGTTTTATTTAATGACCTACTTATAACAAAAATTACGTTTATAAATGAGTAATTAATTAACAACTTACCAAATAACATCGCGTGTTCCAGTTTATAAATAAAGTAGTCTTAATAATAATTTTCAGCATCCCGTTTTTAATCGATTTAAAGTAGAGTATGAAGCATAATCGATCACTCTGATAAGCTGTGCCTAAAGAGATCATTTATAAAGTGCAGATGTTTGTATGATAACGCACGTAAATGTGGCGAAGCGTAAAAAATCTCACCTCCTTGTTAGATTGGAGCACGCGAGATAATAACAAGGAGCAATTATGTAAACAACATCTATATTGTAATACAAGGATGCACAAATTTATTCTTATTAACTAAAACTAAATTGTTTTTTAATGCATATCATGATTTTGCCCAATATATAGTACCTATCTATGCAATAGGCATGATGCCTAATTTTTAAAATCTATTTTATGATGATCTTACGTGTCTTATTTCCAAAAAATTTCTTATTTCTGCAGAAAATAAAAGTTTAATCACAAAAATTGACGCCAAAACTCTCGCTGGTGTCATGGCGCATTTTTGACGTCACGTCTATGTAAACACTCCTTGTCAACTATAATAAATCATTGTTCCATCGCTTATGTTTCTCGGTTTTACTTTTGGTAACACAAAACTGAGCAAATTGATAATTTAAAACCACAAAATAATTTATAAACAGTGCAGATATTAATGAAACAAAAATGACGTTTACGTAGCCGTGACTCTGACTGGCGTTTTATCAAACATGACGGATTGCTGTATTTTGCGTTTTTAAAAAAAAAATTCTTGCAAGCGAATTTTTTATAATACCGATCATTTTATATGAACATTTATGTAAAACATATTTAAACTATACTGTTTTTAAGAGTTCTGAAGGTGGTATTGCGGTTTAAGGTTACTTAGATACTAATTCGTTTGAAAGATTAATAATAATATATACCAGAAATATGTTTGTAAATTTGGTGATATCTCATAAAATTGTTTGCCAATATTCCATATTTCACGGTGATAAGTAATACATACAAGTATCCAGCTACAAATTGAGTTGAGTGATCTGCAGTGTATATATGTATATAATCCCATTTTCAAATAATTACATCTAAAAATGATTCATAACCTTAAAAAACGTGTTTAATAAATAAATGTCAAAATATTGCTGTTTTATATCTTGATATCTGCCAACATAGTACGACGCGTCAAACTTAAAGTCTAAATAAGTCATATGTAAATCTACATATATTACAACTTTCATTTCAGTGCACATACAATTATAAAATAACAGATCAGGACAATATGTAAATGTTCGCATACGAGAAGACGATCACACTTCTTTGTCCCGTTTAAATAAAGACCCATCTCGATGTAGTAATGATTTGGAACACATCGAATAAGAGATGAGGGCGCCGGAGACAAAGGGGTGACGGACAATGTTATCCCCTCAGTCGCTATCAGACACATTTAAATTGAGTAATGAGTGCGATTTGAATGATGAATGCCGCATTTAAGTGCACAGCTGGGGACTACGGCCGATGCAGGTGCTGCCGCTCTGGTGCTCTATGAGAACAAAATTACCGTACAGTGGAGGTATGTGTGTGGTTTTAAAAGAGAATTATTCGGAATTATTTAATCACAACTTCATTTTTGGTTGTTTAATAGTGAAGCACAGCAGATTTCGACTCATACATTTTATTTTTGGAGTTATAAAATAATAAATTGTAAAATATTAAACTAATATTGTCTATAATTTCGCGCTACGTTTTAAGGCTTGGCTAGAAAAGTAACCAAAGTATCAAATACTATAAACTCTGAAGAATTTGAGATCTTAGTTTAGTTAATTCGGTAAATGTGAAACGATATACATAAATTTTTATAATACTCATGGTTTTGACTTTGTGAAAGTCACTTACCAATTTTTTTAGGGTGTTTAAAAACTGAAAGCCTTGGATAGAATCTAAAAATAATTTTACATGATAACTTTTTGTATTGACTGCGTTATGTACTTATTGTATTATTTTTGCTTGATATTTATCACTTGTGTTTTTAATTATTAATTATATCATTGTATTTTCATACTCTATTTAGAAATTGCTGCGTAGTAATATTCTCAAAAAAGACATGATTACCTATTGTTATTGTAATACAATTATTAATGTTCCTTGATTTATAAAAACATATAACAAATAATCATAAAATTCTTAAAAGATAAAAGTCTTTTGTTAAGCAACTAACGATATATATACATATGTTTTATAAACCCTCATTATATTTCAAAATGCACCGCCACTGATTACAGCATTCTTCAACGGAGATAATTTGATAGCAATCGGTACATCGCAAGATCACGGTGCTCCTGTACTTTATAACGAGGATTCTGTATAGAGATGCCATTGTTCTCTCTCGGCAAGGGTTATTAAAGTTATAACGAGTGGTTACATTTGGGTGTTGTTCATTAATTATGTCCTGAGATAATGGAAATGCTCTGTAACCGCTGGATATTTTTTGTGACGCTCTTTATTTACTTGATAATATTTAAGAATCTTGATTGCAATTGTTGTTGTTGCCATTGTATGCGCTTTATGGCCAGTGACAATGTATGTTTTTTTATCTCCGGTGTCGGACGGTTAGGTCATCTAAATTTAAATCTAGATATCGTAAATATCTGTTCTCGAAAGGGGTATTTTATACAATGCTGTTTTATCTAACAATAAGATCAAATTTTTAATATAATTTTAATGACCTTAGAAATATTCGTTACTGTATATTGATTAATTTTTTTAACTGTTATGAGTGATAATCTATTGCATAGATAGACTGCAGTTGTAAAAGCTAATTGATGTAGTTGAAAAATTGTAAGTAGAAAGAAAAATATAAAAAAGTGTATAAGGCTAGATCAAAAAAATCTGTAAGAGAGAAATATGCTAAATGTAAAGCAAAAAAAGGTATTTACAGTTTAAAAGTTTTCTTAAAATAACCCCTGTTCAACTAGCACAAAAATATCTTCCGTATAAGTCAATTCTAATCTAACTCTATACTAACAGTTGAAAAAATCAATGTAATAAACAAATAAAAATTCCTCGCGTCTGTCTGTCTCGATTTCACTCATAATAGTAATCGGTAAATTTTTTTATACCTTTGCTTTAAACCTTCGTTTTTATTAATAATTCACTGTTAAAGGTTTTAATTCAACGGCAACATTTTCATTTTAGACCCCAAACACCTTAAAACTTTATAAACATATATCTATGGTTCTAAATAATTTTATAAATCGTTATGAGGAATACATTTGGCTCTTCTATCATAAAAAGCAATATTTTGCCTACTTTAACGGCAACATACACACATGATTTTTTGTGAACACATCTATGGCACAGTACATTTCGGATGATATAAGTTTCATTTACCTCCTTTTATAATAAATACTTACTTAGACAAAAAAACAAAACAGCAACATGGTGTCTTTTTGACAAAAGTACAATAAACCCTATGCATTTTTAAATACGATGTGTTTTCAAATACCGTGTTGCTGTTTTGTTTTCTTTGGTCTAAAAATGTAAATGCATCCATTTCAGTTATACTTTGCGTACAACATTAATTTTTAATGTTAAATCACCATAACAAAACAAAACTATTTCACGTATCAACAATTTAAAAAGCAAATACACATTATTCATTTCTGATATGTGAAAGTCGTAGCACGTAAAATATTTTTATGTATACTGATGTTCATTTACCATGAAATATTATCATCATCATATAAGACCACACACTGAATAAAGAATTCACATCAAAAATAAAAGTATGAATAAACGAATCATTTACTGGTTTAATTTATCAGAAAATGTTAAATATTCTTAAAGATAATTTTAATATTTAAATGATTATAGAAAAGAAAAAAAACACGCTTACCTTTTGGTACTGTTTTTGCATGACAAAGGTACTGAGTGAGGTGAATAAGAAAGACAAATCGTTGGGACAAAAGGAAGAGACAACATGGCTTATGTTCGCAACGTGTGACAATGTGAATTTTGACAAGTACAGGATAAAGACTTGGCATCTTTGACTTTATCCTGACACGTTTTCCTTCGCTTCTTTGTAATTTTTTCTTTTAATTCTTTTAGTTTGTATTTGGTATACAAACATGAATATAAATGTGTACGTGTATTTTGTATAATATTTACAATATGAAAGATTAAGGCATCTGAGTCATGCATTCAAAATATTTTAATTATGAATTAATCTAATAATTACAATATGAAATTCATTTGCTTGAGCGATTAGTTTCTTCTTGACGATTTGTTAATATTGTAAAGTCTTGTCAATTTTTTCATCAATTTTAAGTAGTTAAAATTGAAGACTGAAAATCGCATTTACCTACAGTAATTTACACTTATCAATTTTAAGTTCAATTTGTTGTCGAAAATAAAACATGTTTTATTTTTCCGTAAAAACGATTGCTAACTATTATTTTTTAGTTTTTACAGTTTTGCCAATTTGTGCTGATTTGAATAATTTATAATTATTAATAAAAGCATTTCGTTTTTAAATAAAGGGTTTATTTAAGTTTTTTTTTTCTCTGTTTTGCTTCTATATATAATTTCTTTAAGTTTTTTTTTTTTTTGTTTAATATCTTAAATATCTTAAATATAAATATTATGAATATTAAGTACTTAAAATTGGTGGAAAAATTTACAAATAAAATATTATAATAGAAGCTTTAGCTGTTTAGGCAGATAAAAAAAAGCGCTATATTTATATACATTTATTTGCAATTAAATTGTATTTTATTTTCATAAAAATATATTCATATAAGCTATAATAGTCTTGGCCGATTTAAGAGCAGGGTATACTGTTTTTTGGAATTGATGGGCTTCTTTTTTGTAATTTTCATGAACTCTTGTCACTAACAAAACAAGTACAGTTAAAAATTTGAAACAATGTAAAACAGATGCTATGATAATATAATAATTAATAATTAACATAAATTACATTAATAATAATTAGTTTAAATGTCCACCATTTAAACACCCATAGGCCGATTGTCATCAAATTAAGCTTATGAATATGATTTAGTAATGGCAGTAATGAAATATTAACAAATATTTCTTATTTACAACATTTAATTAAATACCTAAGAATCCAACACTGGGGTAAGATCCAAGACTGGTGCCAATACTTTAACTTACAATTAATAAAATTTTACTTGCCCAATTATTAAAAATATATATCTGATAATATTTAGAAATGTATTTACCTCTTGTGAGAATAATTTCTTAGTACGAATAAGAAAATTGTGAAATATTGCAACACAATTTTCTAAGAAGCTAAGAAAAATATCTTTCATTAAATATTCCGTCATAATTTACATAACGTTTATAAATCTTTTAACATATGTATGATTACCCACCCATACAAGGAAGAAAAATCACGTTGTTGCAAATAATACTACATCGCGTTATTAAATGCTGGATGATGATACTTCATAATAGATAACATGTATATGAAATTTCATTCTTATCTCTGTATAATAACTATATTAAAATGATTCATTACAATAAATGACTGTAATCATTCGGCATGCGATGTTTACGATCGACACACACTGCATCAGTGGTTTTAAAAAGTTAATAATAAATAACATAATGCACTACGAACACTTTTTCTGTTATAATTTTATTAGAAAATCATTATTGTTATTACTATTATGTCTATATATATATGTATAATACTAGCGCATTGAACCCGGTGTTACCCGGGTTAATATCTACAAATTTTAGTGACTGTGTGCAAGTTACATTTTGAATAAAATTTCTTTGTTCAAAATGTCCTGTACTATATCGATTTTTTTATTGCAGTATTAGGTACAAAACAGCTTTTTGCGCGAGACCTCGGGAACTTAGGCGGTTGCGACCATTGAGACTTTTAATCGGGATGATTTAGAGAATATTTTCCAGTTGGTTTCAAAGAGATTGACTGAAAGCCATTTCCCTATCAAAAACTGCGGGGTCCTTTAGATTTAGATTGAAATTGTCAAAACATTAAAAATATATGAAAAAATAATCAGGTGTGTCTTAAGAAAAATTTCGAACTAATATTTCTTAGTAAAATTGTATGCTAGGTAGTATGCTAAGCAATTTATCTGAGCATCGATTTTTATTTAAATTGTTCAATAATTAACTATCTTTGATGAATTTGGCACGAGGAAGCAATGTGCATTTACTTGGTAGATGTTTTTTTAATTTTTCTTAGGAGTATATGGTATTAAATCTTTATAAAGTTGCTCAAGATTGTGGTAATAAATGTATAATAACTGCTTTTAAATCGCTGATTTCTACTTAACGTACATGCATCATATAAAACATACCGTTAATTAGAACTGTCAGTGGGCTGTCATTTATATTTAATACCTCACAGAGAGCGTTAACTTAGCTTTTGCTCTAGAGCAAATTCTTTATAATACCTGACATTACTTACTAAATTATTGGATTGATTTTCAGCAATATTTTGGATATAATTAAATATGACCAAAGAAACAATTTCTCAAAATTAAAAACTAAAGCTTTACATTGAGACGAAACCGCCATAAATTTTAACAGGACTAGAAGAAATATAATTAAAATTAAAAATTACCTGAGTGTTCGCCCAACCTCCTTCCCTAAAGCTGGCATTGCTGTTATACATTAACAAAATAAGCGACGAATTTTAATAAATATAAAAATTTTAAACATCAACCATTCTTGTTTCCAAAGCTTACTTGACTTGAATTTAATATTGTTATTGTTTTGGCTGACTCCTCGATTAACAAACATATTTTAGTTTTTCAGGGCAATTGTGATTTTTATTCAAATCTTTGTTATGAGTTGTTTTATTATCGAAGATACAAGAAGTTTCGCGACCTAAACGAGGTAACTTATATTTTCACTAGATGGTTGTAAAATCTGAGATACAGACGGGATTGTCAGTTATTAGTTATTTTATTAATTCGACAAAACAAATATTATATATATTTTTCTTGGCTTGAGGGGATAATTAAAAACAATTACCTGAAATAACATAACTTTTAACATTTTTCATCAAACAATGTTTACTGTATATTAACACTTCAACTCTATGATTAACAAACCCTGATTCTCTATTACAACATTATTACAACTGTCATATGCTCGATTGAAACAAAGCCTTGAGAAATATTCAACTGAAATTATGAGCATGTGATAAATAATCTGCCATAATTTAATTAAAATAAGTCAGTCGATATTTGCTCAGAGGCTTCCCCTATAATTACCTGACTCGTTGGTCAGTTTTTGCTACAACGGTCGACAGTCCACTGATTAATCTGTTTCCTTCACGGACACCTTTACCGCGAGACCGCGCGTGCTGTCCTAAAAACAAATTTATAAAAAAATGTGTATAAGATGGATCACTTTGTGGTTTATAACCAATTTGTTAACTTTATAGAAATATAACTTATGTATTGTGTTTTTGTTTATTGTAACCGTTTATAAAAAAATGTACCTAATTGTAAGTTAACTATTTTATTAAGAACAAAAGTTTAACTTATTATTTTAAACATTTATATACATATATTTTTAACCGACTTCAAAAATGGAGGTTCTCAATTCAATAAATATACAGTTTTATGTATATTCGGGAATAACTCCGACAAATATGCAAACATAAAAACTTATTATATATATAAAAACTTTTGAAACAAAAAAATTGTAACCGACCAAAAAAAACAACCTAAAAACACTTAAAAGTAAACATAACAATTGAATTTAACAGTTTTTGAAGTCAGTGGCAAGCCAATAATAAAACTTTAATAAAATATAATAAAAAATGAACGCAAAAGCCTTCTGTGCACCCTGCATTTTTCCAATTGCACTTATATCAATTATTCTTAAATTGTGCACTGGTGCAATAACGGAATATTTTATAGTATGGTATATTCATCCAATCATAACTTACTGAAAATTTTAATAATGATGATGCGATAAAATAATAATTATATCATAAATACCACACGTACGTACACAATTGAAAATAATATTATATAGGTAACGTAAGTACTTTTTAATATTTAATTATTTAAGGGCCTAAGCCATGACGATTTTTATACAACCAGACGACGTGCGTCTGATGAAACTCAAATGCGATACGTACGCGATACATTCGCAATTTGTATCCCTTTGCACACGTTCATTTTAATATTGACTTCTATTGATTTTAATTTTTTTTAAGTATGTTCTACCACTTCGATTCTTTTCAGACTTTATAGGATATAATACTAAATTATGAAGATTATTTCATGAAATATCTGAAGTTGTCGCTCAACTACAACTCAAAAAATTTTTTTTTCAAAATTTCAAAAAAATATTTTTACTTGATAGAGTATGCGCAGCTTCTTGAAAATATTATCTAATATGCACATTTTTATCTTCTACATTGTACCATAGTTTGAACTTAATCAAAAAAAAAAATTTCTTAAAAAAAATTATTTTTTAAAATTTCAAAATAATTTTGTTTTTTAAACTATCAACTTTTAGAGGCTAATAGGGCATGAGAATGCTTATATAAAGAGCAACATTCACAATTAAAATTAGCCAAATCCGTGTTGAGGCCGATTTTACATTGCTACTCGGTTACAGCCTTTAACTCCACGTTTATATCGAAACGAACGCGCTGAGTAACTGCGTTTTTGGGCAGAAACTTGACAATAGTACAGTAGTAGTACGATGGCGTCGGTCGAGATAATACTTATTGCGTGCGCTTTGTTACATCTTTTAACAACATCTGCCAAGTAAATGCATAGTGCTTCCTCGTGCTATAGTAAATTTACCAAAAGTAGTTCATAACTGAACAATTTAAATAAAACCCGATCAAGTATTCAAATAAATTGCCAAGCATTGGTTAACCATTTAATCTTTATTTCATTTCATATTATTTTATTTCAATACAGACAGACATGGAACGAAAATTGTTTGTTTTGACCTAAAACCGAAAGATCAATTTAAATTTTTGAAATCGGAGAAATTCTAAAACGATAACAAAGCTTCTCGTATCTTCGTTATTACGAGGAAGCTAAAAAGAACTTAAAAAACGTAAAATTCCTCCACCCTTTCCCCGGCACTGAGACGTGTTATGCATATATACGAGTTAGTATCGATGCAAACGCGCTGTAAAAAAAATCGCGATACAAACGCAAACAATCTGTGGTACAGCGTTGTTAACGCGCGTTCATGAAACGCGCTATCTCTGCTTGTATAAAAAACGTCGTGTGTTTAGACCCTAAAAGTATTTTGATTTTTATCCACAACTTTTAATACATACAATTACTTTGCACGTGTAAATGGTTTTATGTATCTCACGAATAAAGATGTTTATTGCATTATTTTTAATTATTTAAAAGATTTCATAAAACCGACGACATGCAATTACTCGTCATAATATAAAAAGTTTTTACACTTACAATTAACTTAATTTTTGTAATTATTAACCTTGAATTTATTGCATCAAGATCTGCATGTACGGTGTTATATTGTATTTGGCATGTGCCAGATATTTATAACAGAATAATAAATTTAATTAAAAATTCCATAATAAATTTTTTTATTAAATTAATTATATGCTCTTATACTCGTACATTACGGTTTCAGTTTTCCACGCCGCTTCTTTTCTTCAGTTTATATCTTTATAGCCGTTATTTTACGATCGCATACCTAATTAAAATATAAAATATGTGTGAAAATATCACTTCAAATGTTAAATATAAGCTTCCATGCAAAATAACATTAATACGTCTCTGTTGAATGTTTTTACTTTACATAAAAGCTCTTGAATATCTCACAGTAGGGTTTATTTCAATCCATCAACATCACAAAAATCAAATTAAAATCTCTGTGGGTATTGTGTGACTTAAAACAAATATAAAAAATCTGTCATTAATATTTTTTCTTTGTATTGTTCCACTGTCTACATTGAAATTGAAATATCAAAAACAACAAAGGATTGATTTCTATACACTTGTTTAAACTGTTAAAATTTATTAATACTTCTTTTAACTCTTAACTGGTATTGTGGGGGCCGAACGGCCACCACAAATCATGTTTTAATGTTTTTCTAAAAATCTAAGCATCGTGCGCACCCGCCATTTTAAGTAATCTCATTACGTCGCAACTTACAGCGGGTGCCGGACGTTCGGCGCTTTGGCACCTTCAGGGAGGGTTTTTTAAATTGTTAATTAGTGGCACATAAACAAGTTTTTCTTCTTAATTAGTTCATATTTGATAAGAAAGAAAACATATTTGTGTTAAAATCTTTCAAAAAAAAATATTTTTTTGTAGGTACCTAAAAATATCAAAAAAATGTAACATAATTTAGATTTCTCGTAGAAGATAATTTAGTAAAATAATGGTAATAAAACCTAGTTGATTACATAAAATTAATATATTATTTACCATTTATAAACTGTTATCCAGTCTCATTATTAAAACTAGCTTGCCAAACGATAGTCTTCAGTAGGGGCCTCAAAATACCCCACGGTATCAGTCATGTATGTAAAATTAACGATACCAGTTAAGGATTAATATTAATTTAAAATAAAAATTTATATAAATAAATCTCTATACACTTACATTTCATTGTTACAATTTGTAATGTCGATGAAAAATTATTGTAATAATAATATTCATAATTTATAGATGTCTGAACTTTTGCAAGAAATGACCTTATTCGCTTGTTAAAACGAAATAGAATAAGAAAATAAAGTGCCTGCCAATTTTTTGTCGTCTTCAACACACAATTAACAAAAAGTAGCAATTAATTAAAATCAAAAGATAACATAGACACAAAAACGGTGAAAAGGTTTTACTTTTTGTAACACAACATTTGCATAGTTCCTAAAACAGCAATTATAAATTTTAAGTGGCTCTTCTTCTTATTCGGAAGATGACTTGTCACCGTAATCCAGTAAAATGAATACAAATGAAAGTGTCGAGACAGCTTAATTGGGTATTCATATGGCGACGTGATAAAAACATAATAAGCAGTGGCGGACGGTATTTTAAAACAGAAAAACGTTTAACGAATTTGTTCAGAAACGAAAACGAAAAAGATTCGAGTTTTAAAAATATATTTTCAAATATAAAAAAGCTCTGTAGGTACAATTAAATTAGAAATCGTCAATTTTATCTATGATTATATTTTTGACTATTGTCTGTTTCATTTAAAATTGCAGTGGTGGGCGGAGATTAGACGGTACGATTTACACATGCACTATTTTCGCACTAGCCTAGCCCACAGAATAAAAATATTTTAATGTGTATATGAAAACTTTTAACGAAATTTCTAAAAAATAATACTCACCTTTGTATTATGAATATTAGTTTTCTAATATCCTAATGTGGATAATATACTCGTAAGTTATACACATTTTTAGAATAACTAATCTGACAATTTGAATTTAATTGCATTTGCTTCCAAGGCAACATGACTGAATTAGTAGATGTATTGTGTCAGTGAAAATTGTGTTATTGTGAATCTGACTGGCGTTTTTCCTAATCAGAAGCACGTATTTTGATTCATATATTAGCTACCGCTGCAATTTTAAATGAAACAGACTATAAATTATTTCTTAATGAAATATCTATAAATAATTTTATTTGCCACAAATAGTTTATTCTTATATTATAAATGCGAAAATAACTCTGTCTATCTATCTGTCTGTTTATTGATTAACTTTTCACGGTTAAGCTTGATTAGAAAAAAAAATACAAGTGGACGAAGTCGCGGTTAACAGATATATGATACTAAAGTAATTTAAATTAATAACAAACATCGAGCGTTGTAAAAAAAAAATTTAGAACGCCACTGAGGACAGACATATGTTTAGAATTAGAATCTCAATTTTGAAGAAGCGCATAGAAGCTCGACGGTTCTTAAGAAACGAATGCAATTCATAAATCTCCTTTTAGTTAGCCGAAATCTTCGCAAATGTGCGCCACTAATGAAGTAGCATTTAAGTTTTTTCTGCGAGAATTTTTTTGACATATTTTCGGCATGTGAATGGGCCAATTAATGAAATTAAGGACATTTGTTTTAGTTTTCTAGTCACCGCTTCCCTAGTTTGTCACGAAACTATTGAAATATTGTTCCAAAAATTGTATACATAGATGTTTCAATATGTTCTTAGATTTATTTTAATTAATTAACCTAATGATGTTTTAACTACTATCAAATGTTTCTTTATTAGTTTGATTTTACTTCACGAATAAAAAATAGTAACGATTCGGACTTATTGTTAGTACAATTGTGTAAATTTATACTTAAAATTATAAATATGCTTAAAATAAATTATATGGTATCTAAAAATATGCAAAATCGTTTTATCTGTTCATACATTCACTAATATTTGTGTGGGTTTTTTTAAATATGTTTTGTATGTAATAATAACTTCATTGATTGCATCAAAATATTGTTTACACCCAAATAGTTTTGCTAACATATCATCTAATGAAATACATATCTTAAATTACAATAAAAACAAGGTTATCGTTGATATACCAGGATTGAACACGAAATAAAAACCATATAATTCTTTCTACGTTACAAAAAAATATGTGTATACATTAATACATATTTCTATCTAAAAGTTGTAATAACGTAGCATCCCCATATGTAATAAATATCTACCATAGAATAATATAAATATCTACCATAGGAGCCATGGAACTTTCTTATACGTAATACTCATAGTGACAGTGTACGTCATGTCTCTAATTTTATTAAAAAATATTTCTGACAAACAAATAAAAGATCGAATAAAATCAATGGGACATAAATTATAGATTATAACATTCTCTACAATCTACACCATGTATCAAATGATTTTTTTTAAATGTAATCACTAAATCGGAAACTGATTTTTTTTAGTAGAATATGATCCTATTTTTATATATTTTTCTAACTAAAAAATTCACTTGTAAGAGGCTCTAAACAGTTCACATAGTACGTACTTTGGAACCCTTGTGGCACAACCCGTGTATGTCTTGACCGAATTTTTTTATATATTTTTAAATTCTTTACGGTACACGACGTATATATTATATAAAATAAATCTATCCATCCTGTATTACCGTAATATGTAAGATTTGGTTCATATATAAGTGAAAATAGAGATATAACCTAACCAATACTCTATATTTTTTACACTAATGTTTAAACCCAATCCATCTATCTTTCTATAAAACAATAAGGGTCGATCCAGACAATCGAACCGGACTCGGGTTGGTCTCGATTCGGTATCGCTCCAATCAAAAATAAATAAACATTAAACAATTAAGTAATTCACACTATATATACTATAGATATCAGTCAGATCTCGGTCCAATCACATTCGGATACAGTAAAGCATCGAAGAATATTTTACGTGATCGAACCTGGCATGGATTGTACCTATAGTGTGAATAGTAACTTCAATTCGTCTTCGATCATTCTAAATCACCGAGTAAAGCGTGATCTAAACTTGCGCGTTAATGTGAATACCATAAGATTTGATTGGATCGAGACCGGCCCAAGAGCGACTCGTTAACCCATATGTACCCATTCTATTCATTAGTACAGGAAACAAAAAATCGATTTTATTCACATCTGAATAAAATGAAAAAATTTAAACCAATTGATTTAAATCGATTCTTATACCTAATAATTTATGTTCCTGTAATATACTAGAAAAGCTATGAGAAACGGTGGTTTCTTAATCACTTAAACTAAAAATATACACCTTAACTTAACCACAATAAAACAATGTCACTCGACACGTGTTTTATTGTGGTTAAGGTGTATATTTTTAGTTTAACATAAGTTCCTCTAATCTGACAATATATTTCGCATTTCAGGTTTGGCAGTACCCTCCTAATTATTTTTGATTTATCCAATATTTAAAATCGCGGAATCAAATGGGTTAATGTGAATATCATAAGATTTGATTGGAGCGAGACCGGTTCGATAGTCTGGATCGTCACTAAGAAACTAAATAAATGGGAGTACAACTTGATACCAGCTACATAAACAAAATAAAATTAAATATACCGGCTAGTAAATAATAAATGATTTTTTATTATGCATACATACGAACACTGAAAGTTACCTGACATAAACGACAACGGATAATTATTAAAATATTTTAATTCGTAGCTACACCCACTCGCTAAATGTCGCACCTGACCACACACCTCGCTAGTTGGCTGATTTAATGAACCACTCATTTTGTAACCTTTAATTACAATTAAGTTGTAAATTATGCACTTGTACAGGTTTGTCATCTTCGTATGCGCAATTTGTAATACAGATTTTTGCTGTAATTTTTCCAGTGTTATGTTTATCATACGTTATGCCTATTTGCTTTAATGTACGTTTACCATATTTGTTTATGTAAAGGATACATGCCGCTTTCTGTGTGATTTACCGAAAGGAAAGTTGCAGTACATATTGCTTGTATATTGTACTTGTATGATAAGTAGTCAAGTAGGGTTGTATAAATGTATTCTCTAATTTATTTTGAATACTAGCTGGGCCCACGCGGCTTCGCTCGCGTAGACTACGGAATTATTGTTTAGGATTTTTGAAAAATATAGTTTAAATAATTAAGTACAAACACGATTAGTTATTATTGTAATAATAATTTATCAATACCTAAATTACCTAACAAAAACGAATCAGAAGAAAAAAGTACAAATAATTTGTGTTCTGTTTAAATTTAAATGTTAATTATTGAAAACAAAATAAACACAAACGATCAGCCGAGGGACTCCGAATAACAACCGAGCGTACGCGAATCCAGTCTGATGTACTTGCTTCGATGCGGCACGACACCATACATTTAAGATATTATCTTTATAAATATATTTTAAGATATTTTCTAAACTATACGACCAAATTGGATGCTGTAAATGGCAAACTATATCTACATTAAGTACTTATGACGATGAAATCATTTATTTCGATATGGATTAATGTTTTGCAGGTCATAAGTCCATGTAAACAAAACCCAAATATTTTATGTTTTCTTTGTAACATAAAAGCAGTCATTGTAGCTAAAATATAAAAGTTAGACATATGGTGTCGCGGACTTAATTGAAGAACTTTTGATTCTACACAATTCTTTATTACATTATTTTGTTCTATATTGAACGGTTTAGGCAGCGTATTACAAAACAGCGCGCCGACGGCAAAATTTTTTCCGACTTGATTTACTATTATCGTCACTGCTTTGTTGTTATGTTACCTAACGTAAAAAAATATAGCCTATAACCTGGCCAGAGAACGTACCTATGAATTAAAAAAAAAAACTCGTAAATCGGATAAGTGGTTCTCGAGTGATAAGGTAACTAACGGACAGACAGACAGACAGACAGACAGACAGACAGACAGAGAGACGTTGAGCTTTATATATATTAAGGATTATTTGTTTTAGATTTTTTTCATAATAAAAAATTGTACCCGAACAATATTGTATTTAAAAAAAACTCTACACTATACCCGGTGGTCTATTTAAATTGAGACAAGCAAGTACCTTGAAAGGTTTTTCAGGGAAAATATTTGGTACAAAAGGGTTAAGAAGGTTGAGTGGAGGTATTAAGATCATTTTGAAGTCAACTTCATTTTTTTTAATGGACACCTATTTCTTTTTTTACAAATTCATATTTTAAAGAAAAAAAAGAAACAACTTTTAGGAATGTCTTTTCAATAACCTTTTGTTTGTTTTTTTTTTCTGAAATTAATATATATTATTGTTAACTATAGAACATATGTTTAAGAAACAATTCTAATTAAAGAAAGGAATTTTTTTTAATTTTAGGAATTTTTAGTGGAAAAAATTTAAAATGACATTTTTTAATTAAAAAAAATTGGTTAAAAGAGAGGTTTTTGAAAAAACTTTTCAGACAAAAGTTGTTTCTGTTTTTCTATAAAATACAAATATGTATAAAAAAAGAAAAGGTTTCCATTTCAAAAAATGTAGTTGACTTTAAACCTCCACTGAAGATCAAAAATTTTACCTCCATTGATTTCCCTCCTCCTAAATCTGAAACTTTTGTAACAAACATTTTCTTTGAAAAACCTTAATTTTCAAGATATTTGCTTGTCTTTATTATTTATTATTTACAGTACAGTTACAGTAGAGCGTCAATTATTCTAAGTTAATCAAATTGTTTCGACTGAAAAAAAACTTCTAAAAATATTTTCGATTAATTTTAAACAAAACTGAACTTACCAAACGATATATTATTTGTGATAAAATATTTATGTGCAGTATTAATATTATGATTTTTTATTCCCGAAATTTTTCGAAGGCTGCTTACGGATGATTGACGTTTAGTAATTAATATTTCATTATTAAGTATAATAGTTTATATCGTCATATACAAGAGCACGATATTTTTATATTTTATACAAATTCGTCTGGGTCTATTTATATTGTATATAATATATTAATTACAATTTAATTTAAAAAAAAACAGTTATTTTGCTTAAAACAAAACAATTATATTAGAAAAAATGAAATTTATAACTTAATTAGTTTCATATTTGAAACCATATCGATGAAATTTGTCTGACTAATTCCTATCCCAATTCACACACACAAATAGATGAAAAAGTAACTGATTCTTTTCAAAAGCATTCACGCAAAATAAAAATTTTCACGGACCACCCGATATTATTCGAAAACACCACAAACAAACAATAAATAAGGTCATATTTCGTACCTTTTCCATAAACAAAAAATTTCACAGTTTAAGTGAGCGCACGAGGAATTTCGCACGGATCAAATTATAAGAAATAAGTTCGTATACGAGATAAATAAGGACTTGTCTCTTCATTATTGGAATTCTATTGAATGCTTTGTGCAGCGGCAGGTGGGTCTTTATATGCGGGCACTGAACACAGAAACCCCCGTTGTTACACCAAATTAGATATAATAGGTTTGATGCACGGATTTTAAATAGGGTACCGAATAAATGTTAACATTTTTTTAGACAAGTGAAATGTACTTGTGTGAAATTAAAATTTGATATGACCAGCATATTAATTATTACGGTTATTTTTTTATATTTAATAATGCAGTGAGATCTACATAAGTACTCTTGATAAAATTAAAAAATAAAAATTTAATATGAAATGAACTGCATTAAACATTTAAAAAAAAAAAATAGTACCTAATAAAATAAATTTATAATAATTTTTTTTAAGTTGGTTTTATTTTGTTTTTTATTAAAAAAAATTTTATTGACTTGGCATTGATTTCAAAAACTTAAATTTAACTGTCATATATTTTTTAGTATTTTTAAGTTTTTTTTTTAAGTCGAACTCTTTTGAGTGGCTTATCTTTGAAGTTCATTTTCAGATTCTGATGAAAATTATATAGGACCACTTTGGGAGTATATTCTTACAAGCAAACAAAAATCGTCCAAATTGGTAAATACATGTTCGTCGGAGTTATGCCCAACATAAATAAAAAATATATGTATATTATATTTACATCCAAATTGAGAACATAAGAATACGATTTTTCATTAATCTTCGTAGGTTAATACCGGGTTTTAATAAAAAAGTATATCCCTTGTAATTGAAATTAAAGTTAGTCTCTACTTTTCTGATACAAAAGGATAAGTAGATAAGTATCCTTTTTCAGGACTCTATGTTAAGATTAGATATATCTGTTAGATATCTGTCGTTTGTGAAACATACCATAAGTGTAATATGTATTTAACTTTTTATGCATATGTAATATTTTTATAAATATTTATCTTATTATCATTTTGAATGACGCAAACATGTGTAATAAAAAATATAAAATAATTTTTTACTGTAAAAAATATTTACAATAGAATATAGAACATTGATACAATGATAATAATAATTTATAAAAATTTCTAAATAAAAATAAACTTATAAAATATATGTGTACGAAAACATATTTTATAATATTTATATGACATTTTAATGTATAAAAAATCTAGTGAATCAAATAGACACAAAAACAACCTCTCCTTAAATCCACATTGAAAGTAAAATACGATCAAATATTTCTATCAACAACCTTACAAGAAATCTAAGCATACACACGCACGCGGTAATTTCGTACAGATCCCCATAATATAATCATAAATATGTAAAGCAACGTTCTATAGGTGTGAAATGTTGTATATTTAATTAAAGCATCAAGCCATAAGTTATTAACATAACTCTGTTAATCATTGATTTCGTATTCCAAGCACGTTCTAATATATTATTATAATTAAATATTTTATAACATTCCAACACAAAAAGAAACGTAGCACCTGCGATATAGAGTTTTCTTAATTAATTGAAATATTTTCACCTAATCAGGGGCGTACTCATAGATTTTGGGCCTATCTGAAGTAGCAATTAATCAAAATAACTAATTTTATTTTTTGTGAAATTGTGACAGAGATATACCGAATTTCTTCAATATAGAATTATTTGATTCTCAATATTTAATTTTGTATACCTATACTTTTTACGCTAATTGTATAGAAATTGAAGCAAAATATTTGATCATTATTTTTTAGAGAGATTCAGGACTGTAATTCAGTACATTATTTTAAGTAAAAAACTTGACATACACATGTTTCCGGAAATTTTTCGTGAGGGAGCTACAGTCCTCCAAAGATTTTGCTCAAAATTAGTTTTTATTCATTATCTTGAGGACTCATTATGATACAGTTCTGAATTTTGATAATTGATTTAGTACTAATAATTTTTAATATCAACTAATAATAATTTATGCCAGGAGTTTTTGGGGTCAGTGGATCCGTAGATTTTAATCTAGGTACATACAATTTATAAAATTATATGACACAAAATACATAAAAATAAATCATTTGTTATAAGATCGAAAAAGGATACAAAAGAAAGCACTGTAGAGTTTTACTTAATACGGATGCTTCATATTACATGGAATAAGCTTATATTTTTATTCTAAAATAAGAAAAAAAAATCATGTATGTAGATATTGTAGATATACCTCCAAAAATGCAACTGTATCATAAATTACCCTTTTTAGTTATGTTAGTATTTACTCGTATGTAACCAACCGCTAATATAACTGGCTATTGATCAAAGGGGACACGTATTAGGAGATATATTATTTATATTAACTTTTTAGAATCGAGAGTTATCTTAAAATAGAGTGTTATTTAATATCTGGTCAAAACTAGTTACGTAAAAATCGCATTTTACAAAATTTTTTGATTAAATAATATAATTTTTTTCCGATTACTCTCAGTTTAAAATGAGACAAATTATGTCTGTTGACCACCCATCCATCTGAGCTAATCCGTCTCTGCATATCGTTGGTTATAAATAACTTGGAAAGAGTTTACTGCAGCGGTGGTTTCAATTAATATACGATTTAATGATGTCTACATCAAATCTACACTGAATATATTCAATATTCGATTAAATAAAATTATATACCATAACTGGTTGTATGGATAATCGGTTTGCTGTTGGAGTAAACACTGAAGCTAATGCGAGATTGATTATAATGTATACTATCTAATTATATCAATAGTAATTAAATTAAATTTTAAACGACAATTACCTATGATATGTTATCAGATAGTAAAATATTAACATTTATAAGGATATTGCTTTTTTATGAAAAAATATTGATTCTTATCTTAATTATAAATTTTATGCGAATATAAGGTTGATTAAGGAGGTTTTCTAGTAATTATGAGTCAAGTGTAGGTATGTATATTATAGAGAAATTTAATGTAAACATTAAAAAGTTTGTATTTTGATGTATACAAAATTTAGTAGTACACTGAGATCATGCTAGTCATTTTTTTTGTTAAAATACGTTTGATTATTTTAAAAAAGTTACAAAATGATGCTCTCAATCGCTCATTTGACTCTTGTACCGAAGTCATACCAACCTAAATTTTTCCGTCAAAAACATTTTTAAATTTTAATATACTATTTATTCTTTTCAAATTTCGCGCTCAACTCCTAACACATCTCTACACCACTACACAGATAGTGTAGATTTACACGTACATACACATACAAGCAAATAACGAATAACGTTGCCAAATTTATAACTCTTATTCGATTTTAGTAATAATCATTTGTGATTCTGTTACCAAAAATAAAATTATTAGAAAAAAATATTTTTTTGATATTATGGCAATTATTTTCCGAGCGATTTAAACTATTTTTCGAAAATTATACTTGGTTAGAATAGTATATTTTTCCTATATAAAGTATCAACGCGCTTCGTTTCCCTATACTGGCCATATTAAAATGACAGTTTTCAAAATTTACTATTTTCATAACGACGTGATAAAAAAAAAATTCAATTTCAATTATATTAATCTATTTTATAAAACAATAAGAATTTAATCTTGTATTTGGTTCATAGAACAACCCCCTTAAATATGTTAAAATCTCATCATAATTAAGAAATACATATTTTTTGTAGGTTTATTTATATAAATCTACAATTTTATCTCTATTATGCTAGTTTAGTAATTGGAGACAGATCAGTTTTGTGGTAAAAATTGTATTGTACAATGAAATTTTTATATGAAAATGTAAAGTATTTTTTATAATGGCGTAGGTATAGGTCCGAAAAACAAATATGATAATGTCATTTTAAAAAAAATATCTCAGTTTTAAAAGTTGGGACAACCTGTATTTAAGTGATAATTTTTATCGAATATTTATTATAATAATTATCAATAACGATTTGATAATCTCAGAATTTCTCTACCATCCAAAAAATCTGTATAAAATACTTCACATGTATACATCTGTAAGCCACCAATGAAGATTTCGAAAAAAAAATCACTTCTGTATAATAAAAAGAAAACAAAAACACATGCAATTAAGAATGTTTTGTTTCGACATAATCGAATAAAACAAGGTACTTAATTATCAATAAACTGTCTTAAAATTTCTATAATCTCAAAAAATGTACAGCCCACGTAAACAAAGTACCAATAAACTTCATCAAACAATTCAATTAATTAATAAGATGGGACATTGGGACCCCCCGCAGAGCGGTGCTTACCAATCCTTGTGGACGTTCTACGTCATTAACATTATATACATTGCTCAATATAAATACACATTACCAGTGGCGGCTTGATCCGTGAGAACAATACCTGTTCAAGTTTATTAGAATGGTATTGTATTTGACTTGCTTCGATGTAATATCAAAGTATACAATTGCTAGTTTTATATTTTATTAGTGCTGATAAGATATATTATATGCCAAGTTTAGTTATTTATGATGCGATACTTTATCGGATATTTAAGACTGAATAGTATTAGTGATTGGTTTTTTAATTTGTATTTTTTTTTTAATTATTTGACATAAATGTCGGCTGGGTCTTCCCCTCTTCCGACAGCTCTTCGTGTATTGTTTTGTGTATTGTGTGTGTGTTGTTTTTTTTTTTGGGGGGGGGGGGGGGTCACGGAGACACAAGATGGATTTAGGATGTTGCTGATGGGCCGATTATCGCAGGATAAGACGTACTGGTTGGCCATATTAACAGGATTGGAGTGTTTGGTTGACTAGGAAGGGGATTAATTTGTATTAAATAAATGTATCTTGACTAATCAAAAACTGATTTTTTTTTCTCTTGACGAATTATTTGCCGGCAGAATCTCTTCTAGTCAGACAGCTCATTGTCAATTGTGTGTCTATTACTGTCTATATAGATTTTTGTTGTTTGTGCCGTGTTTATGTGTATTTTTTTATGTTGACAGGAATACAAGAAGGTTTGAGAAGTTGCTAATGGGCCGATCATCGCAAGTCTTGACAAAAGGGGGAGCCGGGTATAAAGGATATTGTGTTGGAGTCACTAAGGATTTGGGTGTACATAAATAAAATTTTACTATAATTATAGATTTCGTTTGCAGTTTTTTATAAATATATTATGATGTACGTGTACGTTTTGTTGTTTGATATTAGTTGATGATTGTCATTTTCACAGTTTATATTATGTTTATTTAAATCATTTAAAAATTGATTTCTCTGTGTTATGTACTTTTTATAGTTCATAATTAGGTGCTTCGTATCAGCTATTGTTGTATTGTCACACACATGAAAATGTGGTGAGTTCGTATGGTTGAGTCATTTTGATTATTATTCTTGTAAAATTTCTTGGTTCTTTGATGCTTATAAACCAAGGTTGTCTTGGTTGATAAGAGTGTTCCTCGTGATCTCTTGAATATTACGCTATCATGTCAAAAGAGTAAGCAGTAAAGATTAATGTTACTCAAACTAGAGAAAATTTCCTTCAAATGACATATACTATATTGCGATATGAGAGTTGACAAACATATAATATCTTAAAAGTATTTAAACTATACTATATTTTTTTACTTTTGGTCATTTTTTGAAAGTCTTTAACTTTGCCGATAATAATAATAAAATAATTCATAATTTATAAAAACACATTACATTTTGAAATTTTTTTTTTGAACGTAAGTTATATTTTGTTATAACTTGAAAAAAAAATTATGTGCATTTCTATCAAAAAGAATCGATCAAAAAGACCCTTTTGATCCTGGTATCCTCGTATAATAACAGCAAAAACAATCAATTATTATTTTAAAGGTAATCAAAGTACCGCGCCACTGTACAAATACATAAGTAAATACATCGTCTAAACTAAATAATGTTATTATTGTATATATAAATATTTTTGAATTACTAATATTTCATACAAGGTATCAGTTATCATATTTAATGAAACTACACGTTGACCCCCCACATCGAATCAAAATATTGTACTTTTAAATGCATCCATGTTTTCTCCGAATACAAACTTAATTGCTTTTTAAATGTACATTTTTCTTTGTTAATTGTTACTTACAATGAATATTAATGCGATTGTCAAAGTTTACCACATTTGAATGTTATGTTCAATTTTATCAAGGCTAGATCACTGAATTGTTTTGTTTATTAAGCAGGTATAAGAATCAAATCAAGTCACATAATTTCCAAAAACAATGTTGAAAGCAGTAATTCCATATATGCTTCACTTTAAATTTTAAAAATCAAGGTTGCTAAACAAAGTTTTTTTTCTTTAGTAGTATCAAGAGTGTACCAAACTAACTTGAAATCATTATCCTAATTTTATTGATAAAATTTTACTACCTCCAATCATTTTTTTAAATTAAATGAGAATGCAAAGCAATATGAAGGAGCTGTCAGAAGAGGATGAAGTCCAGTTGACAAGAAATCTAAATATAAAAAAAATTTATCAACTATCACCAGTAATGGTTTCATTCTTTACCTATAATATTTTTGTCCTTGTATTGTAAAAGTTGAGTCTTCTATTTGTTTTTTTTACTAAAAATTACAATTTATATTAATTCGTAACTACTAGTTTTTGTTTAATTAAAAAATAAAGTTTTATAAAATAATATCATCAACATTGATGTCTATTTTAAAAGTTAAATAACTAGGTATCTAGTTAAAAAATCTTCTTGGGATCGCCTTGGAAATTTATTATTCACAAGAAAGTTTGAGAAACACTATTGTAGATTGTTATTTACGTTTAATTATTGTCCGTATCTCATCGAATCTTCTAATTTATTTTTGGTGTTTTTCATTGCATTGTGTGTGGCCTAATGTCTTACTACAAGCCTTTTCAAAATATCTGGGTTTGGATCTCGGAAAACATGTACAGATGTACAGTAAATCTATGCAAAACCGACCTCAGAAACTTTAGAATTGTTTCGGATCGAGTAGGCGTAGGTTTGATATTCACAGATAATTTTAACAAGTGGATTTTAAGAGAATATTTTATGTCCTAATGTTAATTATAATGAAGTGTTTATTTACCAAAGATACGTAATATTCGAATAATCGATTCTTTGCTAAAACTTTGCAATGCAATAAAATGCATTATTTATTTTAAAAAATATTTAAAAATTCTGAGAATTTCATAAATTATCAGGAACTTATTTATGTTAACTCATCTCCATTAAAATCACTATATATATATGTATAAGAAAATTTGCAAAATTGTCAGAATTAAACTTAAATAAAAACTTGATAAGTAACTATTTTTTATAACTTCTGTTTGCTTATAAGATTACCAAATTTCTTAATTGCTTATTTAATGGAATATGTTATTTCAGAATCTATGGAAACAGCTAGTTTGTATAATTAAATAAAACAAGAATATATAGTTTCAATTTAATACTCCTATTATCAGATTATAATATTTTCTAATATCTTCCAACTTTCTTGCGCTATTCATATTGAGTTTTCCATTACTTTTTTTCTGGTTCTCTCTCCGTTTCCTTACCAAGTATTTCCATCTTAATCTTGATAATCCCCCTTTTCATCTTTCAACTAATTTTCGACAGTTTAGTTTTTCTATATTTAAGAAATTTCTAAGCCTAAAGTCGATACGAGACCGGCATTAAACGAATCGAGACAGACACGGGATTATTTACAGTAAGACCTCGATTATCCGAGGTAATGTGGGGAGGAGGTACCTCGGATAAACGAAAACTCGGATAACATGGAAGAAGAAAAAATTCGAAAATTTTAATCATTTTTTATGTATTAGAAATGGTAGAATAAAATTTAATAATGAAAGTATCTACATACATCGCGTAGCCTGATTGATTGTTAAAGGCCAACTTTTAGCTTGCAACAGAAGAGCATACAAAATGTGTTGTAGCAAGTTTATGCGTGTATGTACAGTAAGACCTCGATTATCCGAGGTAATGTGTACATAAACTTGGATAAGACGGAAGAAATAAATAAGTCCGTAGCTTCGGATAACGCGGAGACTCGGTTGATCGAAGGCCGGATAAACGAGCCGAAACAGAAAAAAATAGGTTGTAGAGTCCGAGAACGAGAGAAGACTAGGCTTATCTAAGTTTAATCTCATCTCATTTCGTGTAAAGCCCAAAGACGCGTTATGATAGTCAGGGGTTCTAGTCTAGGTAGAATAAATATTTGGACCCTTAAAATTTTTGCCATCAGAATGCTTAAAATTTTTTGCTCTTAAAGCAATTTTGGTGTGCTTAATTAACTAACAATAAGCAAAAAATTCTTCACAAACAATGTTTTACTTTATTTATATACGGCCAAACTTTGCCAGCTCCCCCCTCCTTTCCACGACTTCCTTAGCAGTTTCCTAAAATGCCTACTGTGTAAGGAGTCTCTGATAGCCCTAGAAACATCTTTAAATCTGCCAATTGTTGTTAGCTTGTTAAAAAAAGAGTCAGGGTTGGTTCAAAAATTCCACTGTATTTAAATTTAAAACAAACAATATCTAAACTATACTGAACTATATCCATCTTATTTATTTGGCTGCAAAACGATAAGTCGTGTCTAAACTGAAACCGATCGAGCTTGTATAGGGTTGGTTTGACTTTGATGCAAAAATTCGATGTCCAGTGCACGGACCACACACGGTGCGCTAATTAGCATGGAAGTCGTGCCGTTTAACGCGTGCGGGGGCGTACGCGCGCTTGTAATGAACATCACATCACTGGACGGATCGGCCGTGATCAAACTACGCTATTATCAGACCGATATGTTACATGCGAATATCGTGTTTCGTGAAATACAATGTACGACCTACAAGCAGCTGTTCAGTTTTAGTAATGGATTTATATCAATCATAATACATACTGGCAGTGGCGTAGAAATAGGGCCCGCAGTGACCGCAATGCGGGCGGGCCCCGCACGAAAGGCGCTCCCGGAAAGCCAGAAAAAATTACGTATACGCATAAAAATTCTAATAATAAAATAAAAATTGAACAAATAAATTAATAAAAATCTTATTTAAGAAGCACTTTGTCACAATCCCATCTTAAGGTCCTTGGTGTACTTACAATTAGTATAGAACATTGATATATTGAAATACTGTATATATTAATTTGGACGAAATAAAACAATACTTGCTTTGTAGATTAATTTTGATTAATATAAGTTTTTATTTAAACAAATGCTAATTTTTATTAATAACAAGAACACAACATTGCATATAATGGAAGACTAGGGAGACTTTTTTTTAATAGGGAACCCTGAAAAAAATGTCTGGCGAGCCCCCGTTCTCTTAGCTACACCACTGCATACTACTAATAATAATAATAAAATCTTTTTATATTGAAAATGTCTTATAAAATAATGTATGTATTTTGCTTTTAAATATAGTTTCTCACATTTTTTTTCATTTACATTAATTTACATATGCAGTTAGTTAAAATTTTAAAAGACTGCAGAAAATATCAGGACTTTACTTATGATTAGGGGTGTACCGGAATTCCGGTCCGGCCGGAATTCCGGCCGGAATTTACGATTTTATTCCGGTTCCGGCCGGAATTAGAAAATTCCGGCCGGACCCCGCCGGAATTTTTAATTTTATTTCTACATTCTACTATTGTGTTCCTTGAGTCGTTAAGTATTACCTAAATAGTCCTAGTCAAAGTGATACTTTAGTTCCACTTAACCTGAAAACTGTACACAAAAATGAATATTGTAAACATTTTTGATAAAATTATTGATGGCAATGATGCAGATATCATAGGTATAATAATTTATGGCATTTCAAGCCAAGTTTATTATAGATATAACCATTTTCAAATCAAAATTAACCTTTTTAAAACTGTTTCGTTTAACAAAGCCTCCAGTGTATGCTTTTATAACTCGTTTGAAAAATAGACTCGAGTATTTATATGACATGTTAGTAGTATTTTTTAAAACTAATATAAAAAAGAACAACAATTATAATACTTAGAAATTTCATATATTTAATATAGGTATTAATATTTTCTCTTTTTGCGTATAACTTGCTCCTATCTTTTATAGCTTGTGACATTTCTGTGTATTACTGAATATTTTTTGGATGATCAAATGCACAATTTATATCCAAAATTAATTATATTGTCATAAACCAAGGTTTAATTACCTTGATGATAAGATAGACCTGTGAGATCGACGTAAAATTTAGGTTCAACTTAAGACTAAGGAACACTTAGATAAAGAACAGAAATAAGTTTGAGTAGTGAGACCGGGTATAAGAAATTCTCAAATAACAGTATTTTTGTAAAAAAAAAAAAAACATTAATATAATTTTATATTTTATTTTTAATGGAAATAAAAACTTCATAACACAAAAATAATTTTTTTACTTTATATTTTAGATATATTTAATTAAAATGATTACATTAATTAACCATCATCAAATAAATTTTTAGTAATACAAGATATGTAGGTAATAAAAATGATATTTAATTATTGATCTTTTTTGGAAAAATACTAATCCCCATTTATGGGTAATATTTTAGATATATTTAATTATTTCTAAATATCTAATTTACCACCTTCGATTTTATCCGTTTATAATTTATAATCGAAAAGAACGTATGATAAACATTTTATTAGAAACAACAATTTTGTAGAATGTAATGTACCTCATTCCTCTACTGTTTAAAATAATTAATTGTATTGATATAAAACGTTACCTATGTATAAAACATTTTTATTTATATTCCTTATTTGTTACTATTTCATACAGAATTTTTTTGAAAAAATTCCGGTTCCGGCCGGATTTTTTTCGTGAATTCCGGTAATTCCGGTTCCGGCCGGAACTCAAAATTTCAGTTCCGGTACACCCCTACTTATGATCAAGGCGTCTCAAATATTTACCCTCAATTTTATGAAAATTTGTTATTTATTATAGCCATGTAAATATCCAAAAGGGCCAATCAGAACCTAGCATTTGCTATTTAACAGATGTGTATCAAGCTGTCAACACAAATAATCTTGTAACATAACTAGAAAAAAATTGGGAATTCATGATTCTTTTAACAATAAAAATATTGCTTAAATTACAAAATTCATATTACTTCCTATCGATGATAATTAAAAAATCACCAATAAAATGTATATATTTGATTTTAAAACCTTTTAGTTGAATTATGAAATATTTTATTTACTTACTATCAGGAACTTGAACCTGAACCCGAACCGTAAACTCGAAAAACCCGTATTTTTCATTAACCTGAATCTGAACCGAACCGCTATATTTCAAAGTCAACGAACCTGAATCTGAATCCGAACCTTTTTATGGTAATGGTTCAATAAATTATTTTTAATATTTTTATATTATTCTCCAATAATTTTTAAAAGAGATTATAAAATGTACTAATACTGGAAATCTGTTTGAATTTTATGGTATGATGTGACTTATCAAATCAACTACTAAAATTTACATTTTTTTTTTTTTTTTTTAATTCTATAACTAAATTACGTTACAATATCATTTTTTTTAAATACAATTTCAATCTTTAAAACGTAATTTTATTTTTGCCCCCTTTTTCTAGCAACATTTTAATGGCTATTAATGTTTTTTCCTCCTTCAGAAATTGTTTTATTTGTTAATTACAATTTTTTTTCGAACAAAACTATTTTCTTTCTATTACCAACGAACCTGAACAAAATAAAGGTTTTTGAACCCAAATAGTTTGCAACATGTAAAATCCAAAGCCGGACCCGAACTAGAATTTGTATTTGAACCCGAACCATAAATAAATTCCGGTTAATATTAAATTAAAACCTTTTTCATAAAATTTTAGGAAATTTTATTATTAATCTAAAAAAAACATACATCAAAAATAATTATAATTTAAAAAAAAATTGAAAAGTATGTCCTGTCTTATGTCATTATGAGCACATTCAACAAACATGTAGTTTATTTTGACAGTTTATGCAATGATTCCATTAACTGAATGACGCATAACAGCGTGAATCATATTTAATAATTGCTTCCCATCATTCTCGTCGGGGTTTACCGCTAGTAAAATAATAAAACCTATTACCTACATCCCACTAACGGAAATTAACCCCAAGTATTCGCTCCAAGTAATTTAAACACAAAACAAAAATAAATTTAGCGCATCCATATAATTCTCACAATCCCGTCCATTCATTATCGAACCCGAATCCAACCACAAGCGACAAACAGACATAGCGAACGGCCACACTCATGACAGGCCACCCTAATTACAATAAATTGTTTCTCTTCCGCTGATTCCCCGGTGATTGATTCGTTTGTGCACCGGTGTCTGACTCGTGACCACAGTCGTGGTGGAGGTGGGTAGGTCGCCACACACACGCATTATAAAATAAATAGGAATGACGAGACTGCACAAAATATTATCTAGGTATATTTAAGGAGTTTAGAGTAAAGTTGGTATATATGGAACACCATTCATGTTTTAGGTAAGAAAATTATGATAATATTATTTAAAATCAGTCCTTATCATTTCATTGGACAGAGAATTTAATATTTTAACGAGATCGAGCAGGCAAAAATAGAATTCTTAAATTAAAACAAAATTAAAATTAAAAATCTAAGGCCCTCCGAATACGGAGCAACGACCGAAACAAAACTGATTTGCAATCAGTTACCAACTGATTTCATGCAACTGTGCTTGCAGGTCGAATTTCGGTTTCAGGTGCGTGGTTGCATGATATTTTAGCTTTATAATTATAATAATATTATTATTTATTTATAGTTAAAATTATTAGTTAATTATCATTATTCCTATTAATAATTACCTATACTTATTGTTAGTTAGTTCATTCTGAATAAATGATCAGTTAATAAACATTAAATTCGTCGAGGAGGTGAAAAAACATGAAGTTCTATACAATTATAAACTTCCTGGGTATTCAAGAATGCTTGACATGTTGCCAAAAGTCAAAGAAACTTAAAAACTTTTAAAAAATCGCGTTTTTTCTTCACGGCAATTCCCATAAAACTGTCGACTGATCAAAATTCAGTCGCGCTCGTGTGCGGAACGAGGACTTAAATCTATTGCAAACCAGTTGTAAAATAGTCACTTCTGCAACTGGTTTACGATTCTCGTTGCAAAACAGTTGCATCGTGTGCGGAGGGCCAAAAACAATCGAAAATCAGCCTCTTAAAAAATGTGCGTGTAATATGGACCAGAATGGTCCACATTACACGCTTGTTATATATAATACAAGATTATCTATATTAGGTTGTTTAAAAATTTATTTTGTTGTTTTTATTTCAAACTTAAATGTTGTCACTGTAAAAAAATAGCAGTGGCGTAGCAAGGTGTACGCGGACAGAACCTCCGTAATAGACACCCCATTTAGTGGGCACCATCATGAAGATTTGTATTAAAAAAATGATTTTTGCGGAAGTGGATAGTTGTGAAGTACTGGACGATTAGTATACTTTTCACACTATCTGCTTCGCCACGATTATGGTTAATTATTAATACACTTCATAGTCGTACTCCATAATACCCGCAACCACGTGTATTTAAAAAAAATAATTGTAATTGCCCAGGCAACAATAATTACGTGAATTAAAAGCACTATTCACACGGCCAAACACTCTACCTGAATACAAGTCTTGAGGCTTCCGCGGTAATCTTGATATGGATCTTGGCTTGCAATGTGTGACGAAACGTTGGCCGATAACACGACCAAACCAACGCGACTTACACCCAGAAGCCAAGATCCACTCTATCTGAATTTTTAAACAGCAATACAAACAATTTAAACAATTTAATACAATAAAAAATTTAATGAACTTATCTTATCATAAATAATTTAAAATGGAAAATTTCATTAAATTGCTCTCAATGACATACCGATACTCCAAACACTGGCATGTCAACTTACGCAGTTAGTTAGAGGTGTAAGCTTAAATACATATTAATTTTGTGTATATAAAATTAAAAATAGAGCAGCAAAAGGAGGTGTCCATATTACCCACCTGTTCTATATATACCGACTTTACTCTATTTATTATCCTAATTCTCTTTTTTTTCATTTGTAGTGAGATATTTTTATATTATATTAAATTAGACCAGAATATATCAGCGCAGTCGTTCGGAAAATTATTCCGATTGAATTTTTTGTTTTTATCTTATAAGAGAGGTTCGCACGGTTATAAAAATGCAAGGTGTGCAGATATTGTTTAAACCGCGAAAAGACTCTACAAAAAGAAAAACATGTTTTTTAAATCAAAAATTTTTTTGTATCATCTTACAACTCTTATTTGTTATATTTTTTTTTTAATTCATGAAACCTTGAAATTAGTTATTTTCAATTATGAAAATTATTATATATATTATTCATATTATTTCATATTTCTTTATAATCTTCAAATTAATGTTAACAACCACCTTTGTTTTAATTAACAACAAAGCGCGTTTTTTTACTTGTGTTTCTAATTTCATTTTATCAAAATTTACGTCGATTTCTTCTCGGTCATATGTTACCATGCTTGTTTGTGTCGACAGCTTGGTACATATCTGTTAAATAGTAAATGCTGGGTTCTGATTGGTCCATTTGGAGATTTACATGGCTAGTACCAATAACAAAATTTGATAAAAGTGGGAATTAATCTCTTAAACGAGATGAGACAGAAAATCTAATCGAAGTTATATAAAAATAGCAAGCTTTTCCTTAACTAGATTACTTTAGGGTGCTAATCTCTAACTAACAACTTTTAATGAAACTTATTTACTCATTAAAAAATCGATAAAATTTGGAATTAATCAATTTAACATCTGAACAGTCGATATATAAACACATATGCACACACATACACACGTGTTACACCGTCATGCCATCAATCAGGGAGGTCCACGGTGACCTCCTCCGCAACAATAGCCGCCCACGTTACACACTTGCGATATGAAGACGTAATTATTGTGACTGCGATCTATTGCTCCGTACAGTTTACTGTTTGTGTAATAAACAATACTGCCGCAGTTAGGTTTTTTATTATGGTATAATGACAATGCTTTCTGTCGTCCGGAATTGTTTATTAATATAAATGATTGCCGTTATGTGAACTATGGTTTTTAAAAGCTGTATTGAAGCATGACCTTAGATAATTTATAACTAGGATGTTAAGTGGTTATGTTTATAACCAATGGCGTAACAAGAATAACTTCTTTGGGGATTTAATTGTACTAATTGTAAGCGATTAAATATATAACAAATTAGCATGACTTGGCCATAAAATGCACACTCCTTAAACTTCTTAAAATTGTCAACTTTTTCATTTTTTTTAAATTTTAGTAATAATAGTTATTATGAAAGTACAAAAAGAATAAACAAATACAAAAACTGAAAAAAGTATTCCACAAATAATAAATAAGACTTACATTTATCATAATACGTTAATCGTACAGTTATAATTTTTCAGAATTAAAAATATTAAATTTTAACAAACAAAACTGTCACTTTAAGTATACCTATGCTCCACATTTTTTAATACCAACATACCATATTTTATCTTGATTAAAGATGTAACGTAATGAAACAGAACTTAAGATAAACATTCAATCAGTGAAATTCGCAAAAGTCATAAAATAATTAAAATACAACAGATTATTATAATATATCAGTTACCGCTTCGTGGAGGATATTTTTTTAACTATCAGACTACTAAATATTTCACGATTCAATTTTTACAGAAATATGGATTTTTTAAATAAACTGAAAATTTCCTTACTTACTAATTATCTGACTTTTAATAGGGTTATATTCTGATAAAATATGAAGTTAATATTCAAAAATATTTCTGTTGATTTATTACGTTTTTCGACTTGTAGCTTGTTGCCGTCACTTAAAAATTTCAATTTCACGATAGATTAAACTTTGTTTATATTTTTATAAAAGAAAAATTAAAACCAACCGATATTAAACTAAGTAAATATGGAGACTGTAATGTTCTCTTTCAGAAAATGTAAACTTTTGAGTGTGTTACTAATGAAATTTAAGATATAATGCTTATTTTATCAATGCTAATACGCAAAAAAATTAGCACGATAATAAAACACACTCCAAGCCATAGCTTGGGGTGTACAATTAAACAAAATGTATAAACAGACATTTTGTTTCTCTAAACGACTCAAATTGTAATGCCTATACGTATTGAGAAGAATTCTCAACTAATGAAAATTAATGTCTACACGTAGATATATTTTTTATTTAAATGTTCATGTCATGCTATAATTTATAATAGTAGATCTATTAAATATTTAATTCGTTGTGAAAACTTTTGATGAAATTTTCTTTTATGCTAATTAGAATAGAATTGTTCTACATTATTAGTGAACGAAAACTGAAAAGTAATTAAAATATAGTATATCTTTGGGTGGTCTGTCAATTCAATTGTTAATCTCTAAGGCAATATTTAAATTGAAAACAATACCTATTGACGTTATTTGATCCAGTTTTAAGTTGAATATGTATTTTTAATTTATTTTTTATAAATAAAAAATCTATTTGTGCATGCATAAAAATACATTTTAAACTTTTCTTGTTTTCCGATTAACTCTATAACGCTCAATACTCTAGTATCAACATCTCAAAATTGAAACAAATGGAATAAGACGTTTTCACTCGTAATTGATATCAGCTTCAAATTTTCATTTAATATGTTTGCGTACTGTGTATGTATAAATAAACTAAACAAATATGGTTAGCAAAATTAAAAGCTTAAATTAGACCTCCTATAAGACAAATAAACTAAATAAATATAAACATACAAAATCAATTTTGGTGGTCTGTCTATATGTATAATATATTAAATATTTCATTATAGCAATTATAAAACAAATTTTCCTTTTATAAAAATTACTACCCGATTAATTCATCTAGAAACATAAACTTCTCAACATTTTCATTTAAAATTTAAAGTGATTAAGTACCAATGAGATATTACAAAACTAATAAAATATTGAAAGAATATTAAACAAAAATTTCAGATATCGCACTGACAGTAAATACACATTTGTGTGGAAGTAGATAAGGGCATTAATGTTCTACCACGATGCTCAATGGTTCTGATGAAGGTGTACAGTACATTATTGCTTCCCGTGCAGTTATTGCCCGTGGGCTGATACACCTGGCCACATCAGCATACATGAATAAATACAGGATGTGTTAAAAATATATAATCTTTTGCTTAAACTTCACTTTATATCAAAATTTTGATATTACTTCTTTTTTTGCAATAACGGACAAAATCAATTTTTGACGATTTCACTTTATTTTATCTTTCATTTTTACCGCAAAAATAAGGTAGATATTAATTTAAAATTAATTAAATTCTCTACAAAAGTCGTTCTGTATATATTCATCGTAATATTCATACTGCATCAAGTAAAGACATCGTCCTCATTGGAGGAAAAGAAACTTGGAAAAATACCTAGCCTATAATATTATCAATTTCAAAAATAATCGTATACCTACAAATAAAAAAAAATCATGAAAATGTTAAAAAGTTATTATTACATTTATAATATTTATTTTCGAATTTAAATCAATCGATCTCTTCACTAATATTTTCAAATATGAAAATAGAATCAGAGACTTATAAGTCAACCTGTATATGTATATGGACTTAATGAATGGATGCTGCGAGGTGCCGTTCAGTCAATAACGTATAATATTTGATATGCTTATTTGCCCGCATGATGACTTTTGTTGGCAAATAATGAGTGTCCGTAGGTTTGGAATTATTTGGTTTCCATAAGATTTTGATTACTGGACATACACACATATATTTACTCGTTATCATTGCCGTGGGTTTTATTATTGTTACTTCAGATGTGGGTTTGCAGATTGGAACCTTTTGTATTGGTTTTTGATAGAGAACGAAATGTAATTTATATTATAATATCAAGTTTATTTCGATTTTAAAGTCATACCACATGCGTTTATAATAAATTATACAGATAAATATACACAAATGTTAACAAAACTACGTGATTTTACTTTCAGGTTTAACTATAAAAATGACATTTGTTTTCAATGTAAATAATTTACTTGTTTCGAAAAACGTGCGTGATTTGACTTAATTGTAGATAAATAAGAAAATGCTTGAAGTTTCAATAGTTTAGTTAACATAGATTTTGTTTAAATGAATTTTTGTATGAAGCATGTTTTCGATAATAGAAACAGAATATCAAAAGTTTTTAACGATATCACTGGAGCTTAAAATTTTTAATAAGGTCAAACGTAAACGAAAACAGTTTTATATAAATATTTTGGAATCTATTAGCTCAATGACTATTAGTATTTCTATATTAAAATGATAGCTTAGAAAATTTCCAATAGCAAAATCCCGTTTTGAAAATATTATGACAGTATGAAGTTGCATAATTAATATGATTATAATACAAGTGAAAATATGTAAAACTATTGACGTATATGTTGTAAGACATATATTGAAGAAAGATACCCACTGTAAATATACTATAGCATATTTCAGAAAGTAGAGTATGTTAATACATTACTCCTTTGCACATTAATAAGATATAAATTTGGAAGGCCAAAAAAAAAATTAAATTGTTATCTAAGCTTTAAGAAATGTTTGACAAAAAATGAGCAATTTTTTCGAAAAATAAAAGTGGTCCTTTAATTTTTTCCGTGAGTGTATATTAAGCAATCGATTTTTTTTCCTGAACAAGAAATCGTTAACCAAATTAAAAATCAAGAATCCATGAAGAATTATCTTGAATATTCCATAATGGCATAATTTATTTTAGGTCACTACTAGAAAGTATAAACTGGACCTAAATTTTATTATGTTATATCGAAATAAGTGGGTTTAAAAACATATATACAAATACAATAGTTATTTTTTACACGCTATTTACCAAAAAAATGTATCTACAAACCTACTATAACATTTACAACATTCTTCTTAAAAATATACCAAACAGTTAAACCCTAAAAACTTCCAAATACTAACAATTTGCAAATTGTAATTAACCAATACGCATACCACAAATACTGACTACCGTAAAGTTAATTGCGTTTTCCATGAAAATCATACACTTTCTATAGGCAGGACGTTGTTAAAGTCATAAAAATAATATTTGGTAGCCCACCGAGCGGTAGTAGTATCGATTACATTGTGCGGTGAGAAAATATGGCTACCATAAACGTGACAAAATCCTACGGACGTCTAACCGTTTAAATCTACCGTAGAGAATTGGTTCTTGTTAGAAGGTGTACGTGGGCACGTAATTCTATATGTACAGAGTGGTCAAAAATATGTAACAACCATGGTGAATTTTAAACTTCCTCTGGACTAATCCTTGGTTTCCTGATTCATCTTGTAGTCAATAGAAATAAATTTTGAATGTCCACTGCAAGGTGCAACGAAATGTTAAATAATATCAGGATTAAAAAGTAAAAAATAATTTATTTCACTTCAATGCTAATACTGCTTTAAAAATCAACTATTTTTAAAGCAACTAAAAAAACAGTACCATATTTAAATTATTGTTAACAAAATTTTACATAACTCCACTAACAAGTTACTATTAACTTAATTGATTATCACACTTTTGTACAAAATAATGTGCAGGTAATTAAAATAATTCAGACATTCTTTCTGACCACCCAGTAGAAACGTAAGTACATTCATGTATACACAAAAGTCATGGATTGCTTAGATCTGAGAATTTTAAAATACACCATTACATTAATGCGACCAGTACTTACAGCAATTGTTTACTGCGTGCGTTGCAACAAAATTCCTAAACGCCTTTCCTGGTTTTTGTATATCGAGAACAACTGGCATAGCTGTAGTTGTACGTAATACAGATCATTAACTCCAGTTAAAATGCACGTACATACCGTCATTGTAGTATTATTAATATCCATACCAATACTAATTAATTTATTATCTCTTTAATACCGAAGATATGCACCTACATACAATATATGTTTATAAGTACCTATCTATAATGTATAACATACATAATATATACAATATACATAACTATGTATTTCATTGCGTAGGTGATACTAATTAATAACAAAATATCCATTTTGAGATAGTATATAATGTAAGTACTTATATGAAGATATTTATATAATTAATCAAGATTTCAAATTGAATTTATTGATTTTACTTCCATGTTCCGAAGGAAAGTATTGTAATACCGTCAAAAAATCAAGTCCGAGGTAAGAGCAGATTTTGAATGTACTACTTTTAAAACGGAAAAAAGTTAATTTCCGCATGGTGGCTGTGCGTATATGATTGGATGTATAATTTTCTTTCGTTCACGATATAACTACTGTAAAAATGCACCGATTTGAATTATTTTTGGGGAAAATGTTTATCTCAGTGACTACTTCAGACCTATTGATTTTGGTACTAATTGGATTAGAGGTTTTGGAAATATTCGAAATTTTGTAATTATTATCGTATTAAAGTGAACGTTGCATTATCTCACTAATTTTTATAAGACTTGGTAAATTTGCTGTTCAATTGCACCTAAGGGATATTTTTTTTGTGCGTGCCTAACCTAACCTAACCACCTTCAATTTTAATTTTAAATACTCCGAAATACCGATATTTTGTTTGTTGGTATGCGTGAGATAATTCGTAATACATAAATAATAGGATCTAACATTTTTAAATACGAAGTGTTTTTAAAACCATGTTACTGTTTGTCTTTTTGATCTAAACATGGCATTATATTTCAATATGTATTGTTAAAAAATGCATATTGGTTTCACTCAAAATAAACTTAATTTTTAAAACCTTTGTGACTATTTTATTCATTGGTGTGCGCTGGTTCGACGACTGGAAGTGAGAATTCGAAACCACTGGATGCAGTGGCGTAGTAAGAAAAATTTTCGGGGGGGGTTATAATCACAAAATAGGTCAATCAATTCAAAATTGTAATAATAATTTCATATATTTTAAGAGCATTTAATATTTCGGGGGGGTGTTTCGACCCCGACCCCCCCCCCCCCCCCCCGTTCCTACGCCACTGACTGGATGACCTGACCACTGATATAAACATAAGTAAATAATAAATTATTCTAAGCCTTTTAACTACAATTATTTGTGATCTATTGATATAAAAACATGATTTCCAATTAATGTTTACATGTTATCAAGAAGCTAAAAAGCAGAAGGTATCCAACATTATTTGGGGAAACTAAAATGAATTACCGTGAATTATTTTATTTATTTTATTTAACCTCCACCTTCGTCATCGATTACGTTAACCTTCTATTGAAATACGCCTATAATAGGTTATGTATATTTTTAATTCAAGGATTTTTTTCCACCGGAACGCTATAAATCTACGCACTGAAAATATAAAATAAATAAAATATTTTATAAATTATAGCTACTGGTATACGCATATGAATATATTTCTCAGTACTAGGTAGACCTTGAGAATGGGTTGAATCCCAATATAATTTGTATAATTAATATAAGGAATATCATTAGATAATTTGCATGCATTTAAGAAACTAAAAGAGTACAACATTTAATAAGATTTACAATTTAAAATAAATGACATCTTCATTCATAGTTATTTGAGTGGGTGATTAAAAAAAATATTAATATTCGCTAAACAACAAGCAGCTTTGTATTCGAAACACGAACAACATTTTGATAATAAGGCACGGCGAGAAATATGATCCACGACAACTCGCCGTTTCATTAACTAATAAAAATAGAAGAAAGAAATCTAAGCAACAAATTCAAACAAGCATATAACAAGTATCCCATACATACTGCAAACAAAGTAACACAAAGAAGAAGCAGAAGACAACGGGGGTTTGTTGAAGCGAGGCAATTAACACTGGGTCCGGTTGCACAAAGCGGAGCCTATTGATGCCGAAACGTCGGATGGGCGCGGTATTCGTCACACTTATTGAGTGTTCTATTATCTCTCTCTTCGGTTGATCTTTTAAATAGATGACCGCGCACGCCAATAGTTCCCTCTGTCGGTACCGGGCGGAACTAACACGGGCGCCGGACACATGAACACATATGATACACGTATGTGTGTGTGTGTGTGTATGTAGGTGGGTGGGTAATGTATGCAGACCAACTCTTCAACTAATGAGTTTCTGATAGGTATCGATTACTTTTTAGTTTTAAGGAACTAATTGTTGGGATTATGTCAACTGAATGTTTTCCTTTGTTTACATCTCATAATCTTATAATCAAGAAACCTTAGAAAATTTATCATAGGTAAATATTATAATTATATTAAAATTTTATAATTTGAGTAAAAAATCTATTTCCAATAATTTTAGCATTAGAAAACTCGAATACTGTGCTATGTTCAGATTTTTCAGTGAGATTTTCTTAAAGATCCCATGTATTTCAACAAATCATGGACACAAGTATTTCAAATAAAATTGGATTTTTTATTTAGGAAGATATTGAATGAACATTATTTTTTAATTAATATAAAATGATAATTCAATAACATAAACTACCAGACTTTATTTTTATTTTTGTAAACAAAAATAAGTTTATTTATATTCTTTCGAAAATTAAGATTATAATATTATCATTTGCAAAAAGAATATACAACTTTTCGGTCATGACTCAAAATTTGAATACCAACTCAATTTTTAAATTTAACATATTTCAATAACAAAAAAATTCATTTACCATAATTAAATCATTTTCTTATGTCTCTGGTTATAATCGGATCATTTGTACTACTGATCTTATATAAGTTTGAGATCGGTTAATTATTTCATTTAAGAATGTAGTGGTTGGCGGGATTTTGACGGTGTACTTTACCGTCAAAAACCACGGCAACCAATGCATTCTTAAAGTATTTGCCAGTAATATATTAATCTAATATCATTCATTTAAATAATAAACTACAATACATATTAATTTCCATATTTTATCCCTGTTATATTAAACTCATACGATAGACAATCTGACGACATGACGGTACTAATAAATAACATCAAGTATAAAAAGACAACACGAAATCAACACGAAGTAGCTATCAGAAGAGAATGAAGTCCAGCTGACAAGAAAATCATATACTTATATAAAAAAAAGATGAAGGAGTTTATCAATTAATGATGCATATTAAAATAATAAATATCCCCAAAATATCATAATATTTTGGGATGTCACCCCTCCCCCTTACACACGATTTTGATAATTTTGAAATGGTACCGTCCTCAAACCAGACTCAACTATCCAACCAAGTTTCATTAATATCGGTTCAGTGGTTCATGAATTATGCTTGTGACAAGGATTCAGGGGACAGTCACACACTCACAGACAGACAGACAGACAGACACGGAATGAAAAGTGTTTGTCTTGACCTGAAACGGAATGATCAATTTAAAATTTTAAAATCGGAGAACATTTTTTTGCAATATTATTATTCTTATTCGAAGCATCAATAACATCAAGTCGTCTGAAAAGGGTTAGATCAGTCGAGGAAGTAGATAATGCAAATCTGAAAGACAGACAATGACACGAGAGAAACTTCACATCATAACCTTTGATTGACCACCGACCGTGATAAGCGCGCGGCGTGGTATAGAGAACCAAAGGCCACGGCCTCGACCCCGCGCAGCATCCTGTTTGTTGTGTTCTAGCATCTCAGCTCTCACGTGCGTCCGTGTGAACGTCGACGCGCTGTCGATCCGTCACCGAGTACATATTACCGTACATATATGTGCAAGAGTCTGTTGTTTCAAATACATATGTATGCGTATGTCTCACGTGACTGCAAACAAATAATTTGATGGAATCAACACTTATTGTAACGTGATGATTGTAAAATTGTAAACATTTAATAAATTATTTTAATATGTTAGCAGACTGCAAACTGTGGAAATTTTTTAATATGTTTAATTGCAATATTTTACTACGACTTTCAAACGGAGTCGCGTTCTTTGTGATAAGCACTTTTAGAATGACAATCATTTGATGAGTATACAATAAGTACAGTTATATGCGAAGGTAGTTTATTTTAAGCGTGGTAATAATATAATAATAATATCAACTACTTACTGCAAAATCGTTAAGGTATTTCTCGAGAAGTAAAAAAATTCCTATGGGAAAGTCCAAATTTATATAACTAAAAAAAATTATAAAACGCTTCGCTCCATTCAAAATACTTCAGTATTTTGAATGGAGCTTCTTATAATATTCTTTTTTTAATTATTTACAAAATTTTTTGTAATTCTTGATTTTTTTATATTTCAACAAATATAAATAAATAGCGCATTGGACCCGGTGTTACCCGTGTTAATATCCACAAAATCATAAGCCCGTTTACACCGTATTAATCTTAAGTCAAGCTTAGCTAAGTCTGGATTAAGTCTGAGCAAAGCTTAAGTTTTGTTTCGTTTGCACCGTCTCCCAAGCCATCATGCTTAACTATAAAACCGTTAAACATGACAACACTGTAAAAATCTAGTAACTTTTTATATCTTACGTTTGTGTACTTACATCAAGAGGCTGATTTTTCAAAAACGCATCTGTCAAACACATATTTTAGTCGAAATTCAAAACAGAGGAACATAATTTCAAAAGAGAAATCTATTTACTAGGCATAAGATATAAAAAAGGAAACATTAAAAAAATGAAATAATAATTTAAAGTATTTTTATTTATTTATACATATAATAGTCATCAAACGAAACCATCAATAAAAATTATATTCATCCATATCATTAAAATAATTTGAACGGGTGTAATTCAGTCTTTGAAAGCCAAACTCAATAATGTATATAATATCTAAATCGTCCTCAAAAATATTGTGCATTCAAATATCCATGATTGAATTCAACACAAAACAAATAATACTTAACACAAAGAAACATAACTATGTGACAGACGTTTATAGGTTATGCAGTAATGTCCAGGTTATTAGGTTATGTACAAAGTAGTATGTTGTTTGTCGATGTAATGACCATGCGCGAACACTCGATTCCTATTGGTTCCTTACTTTAAGTTTGACTTAAGACCTCGCCAGCAAGGACTTAGATTTAAGATAGACTTAAGAAATTGTGGAGAACGGTGCAACAAAAATCGTTGTCTTAAGATTGACTTAAGTTTAAGCCAGACTTAACTAGTACGGTGCAAACGGGCAATAGTGACCTATAATATTTAACATGCCCAAAATACACGGTTCACCACAAATTTTTTTCCGACTTAAAATATCCACAAATTATATACCTAAATCTAACCTATCCATTAGTAAAAAAGCGGAATAAAACTTCAAGTCCCGTTTTAGAATTTGTATAGAAATCAATAAATAAATAGGTTAGCAACAATCATAATCAATTTCGATATTTAACCTTTCATGGAAGTGAAATGTTTCTTTATATTTCAATTTTCAATCAATATAGATATTTCAAAATATTTAATTTTTAAACATACATAGTAATATCAAAAATCATCCAATTGTTCCACAAAATATTTGAAAGAGACGTGATTATAGTAAACTAAATTAATAAATTAAATTATAGAATTCTGTATTCCATGGCTTTAGCTTTATGTTTTATATACCTATGGTAAATGACAGTTATATGCTGTGACATAAAAAAAACACGATTTGATAAAGATATTTTCTTTTTCTTTTGATATTAAATCTTAGGTTTTCATAAAATATTAATAGCCACGATACTGCCCAGAAAAATTATCTAACTATTGGTGAAACCCGCATTCAGATCGGTTCAGTAATTCCCGAGTCTATAAGCCTCATGCAAACGAACATTTATTTATATATATTATGTATATTATATATTATATTATATTATATATATATATATGTAGAGATACTGATCAATTCATTGTAAGTATAATTATAAATAGAATATAAATATGAAAAAAAATGTGCGTACATATTAAATTTATAGGCAGCAATAAAATCAAAATAACAACATCTACGTTGTAGGTATATCAATTAACATAAAAAATAAAATTTTACAGCATAATACATCAAATATATATTATGTTCATTAATTATGCATAAAATTATATGCCTAAAAAATCTTTATTTTTTATTTAAGTATTTTTTATCGATACTAATTAATAAGAAAACTTATTAATTACATCGTAAATTACCCATAGTTCACAATCGGCGATAGATATATTGATTAATTTTAGATTTATTAATTTCTTATATCATACAATTAATTAAAACTTATAAGAATTTATTAATTGAGAAATAAATCATATCATTTGTTATTAATGGTCATTTAATATTCATCAAGAATATTTTACAATTATACGATAAATAAGATGTTTATTATTATTTTCCTGGTATAAGCCGTTTCTTTTAACAATAAGCTATGGCCTATCCAGCTAACGGTTTATCATACTTTTCATTTGACCCTTTGAAAGTGCAGATGTATATAATCAATAATCATACAAGGATCACCGTTAAATCTTAAAATACTGCAATGTTCTCCACATAACGTTTATAAGAAACCGCATATATTAATTGTTATTAGAGAAAAAAATACCATAATTTTATAATAAAACCATTAGGCATGGATCTAAACTTTAAAATGTCAGTTAACCAAAAAAAATATTTAAATCTCGTTATGTATAAAATAATCAATCACAACTTTATTTAAATACCAAAAATGAAAAAAATATAATACGTAATGAAAAGTCATAAAAAATTAATACCATCACAAGACCTGCATAATATCAAAACTTTAATACGTTTATTGAATAGTATGATAAATTAACTGTAAACTTAATCCAAAAAGTTACCAGATTAAGCACAAACATAAATTGTAATTATTTGTTATAGTCTGCCTTTTTTTTATTTCGGTAAAAAACAGTTTTAAATAAAACAGGTAGATGCAGTCGGTGTTTTCTCATTGTTTGTATTTGAATAGTTTTTTCTTCGGGTCACGACACCCATTATCACTTTGTATGCAAATCCAAGGGGACAGGTAAGCCAGGTATCGTCACAGTACCTGTATATATCTAATAAGAATGTTTGAACGTTAAAATTTTAAAACTACTTATTTTCACATGATCTGTCATCATTAAATAATCGTAGTTTGTTGATTTTATTTTTTATACAGTATGTTCATTTGAATATTTTATTTAAATCATTTATTGATTGTATGGGAATTTTTTTATAAAATAATTTCATCTGCTTAACTTAATTACATCAAGACAATTTTCAGGATCAATGCTAGGTCTAAAATTTTCTGGATTTATCTAGCGATGTACAAGCTCTAAATTCAATTTAAGCGTTTTTGAAACGCTATATTATTATTATAGTAAAAAATAACTTCAATTAAAATGTAACTTTAATAACTTCGTTTTTTAACTACTCTATTTTAAAAAGATAGACTCATTTAAACCTCCATTGTGAACCCTTTCGAAAATTTTGAGTTTTCATAAGGTGATGGGCACGTGACCTATGTAATTTTAGATATCTGTAAAATTAACAATTCCTTTTATTTTCCCCGGTTCGGCCGACACCAGACGACAGTAGGCGCCGCGATTCTAATAGCAGACACACTTTTACACGTTGTTTTATTCTATTACCGTGTACGCGAGCAGCCTATTGTATGTGTGAAATTGTTTCCGAGTTAGTTTTCGTTTTGTTTTTAAGAAAAATAAATAATAATAAAATTATATCGTCCATTATATTTGTGTTTATTTTACGCCGGTGTCTCTCAGAACGGAACCCCGGCGTAAAACGACGTTTACCTGTATTCAAAATTGAGTTCATCTATCGATTCTTCATTTTCCATTTTTGACAAAGTGTACAATAAACTGAAATTATAAATTATTTTTCAGTTTTGAAATTTTTTGTTTCAAAAAGTAACTTGAAAATGACTAAGTGATCACTGTAATCTGCAACAAAACGTTAGCTAAATGTATGACTAAGAAATTAATCTATTCTTATTCAATTATAACATGTTGTTATTCAAATTTCACGAAAGAACTATTACTAACTGTATTTAAATCTGGCACATTTAAATACGAACTAAGAATATACAAACAGTATGATTGATTGTGACGAAATTAAGGATTTGTCTAACAAAAAATCTGTCTAGTATTTTGAATGACACGTCTGACTGTTGGTTACACATCAAGTGTTAATGTCATGTGAACAATCACCGTATCTCACGTGAATGATGGGTGATTTTTTTAACACGTACACAAATAAACCACTTTATTAAAATGCACCCCTTTTTAAATGCAACTTGTACCTGTAATGGAATGAATATATTTGATTGTGTATGCTACATTCAAGTTGTTTTGTAGGGAGATCTAAATTACTGGCCATACATTAATAGTTACTGTAAATTTTATAATTCATTTGAATTATTTCTGAAATATTGTAACTAATGCACAATAATAACTAGTAAAAATGTATCATTACTAAACATGTAAGATAAATTAAGTACAAGTATATCTAAATATTTGAAGCTAATAATGACCAAACAGTCAAAAAGACTAAGTTTGTGGTAGATATTATTTCTTATGCTAGAAATTTTAGTTAAAATCTATGTAATTTAACGTATGCAGGTAGGTAATATCTTTGTTATTTAACCATATCATTGTGGAAACTGCGAAACTTATGAAGCGTATTTCAAAAGTGCCCAAGGTTTCAGATCTAATTTTAGTAAAATTTATAAATTACATTTGTTAAAAAAGTAGTAAAATTGCGATATAATGAATCTAGATATAACGGACAAAATTACCCCATACATATATTTTCACTTTATTTAACCTTTAACTCGTTTCGTAGGGGGTAGTTCGGTTTCCACAGGTCATGTTTTGATGGTTTTTTTTTCTAAGCATCGTGCAAACCCACCATTTTAAATAATCTCATTACGTCGCGACTCGTGAACAAAGATATTGTATGACTTAGACTAAGAGAGCCATAGCACTTTATGTAAGTGGGCGTCAATCATAAATAATAAGAGACTGTCGTTTCTGGAGTATCTTTATTCTGTGGTCTACAATCTTATTCTTTCTCTTTATACTGAGAGTTATCGTTTTCGGCTAGCTCACTGTCTCTATGTCATAAAATCTCTTTGCTCGTGGCGGATGCCGGACTTTTGGCGCTTTATCACCTTCAGAGATGGAGGTACGTGCGTGTAAAGGGCCAGTCAGCCCCCACGATACCAGTTGATTTTTTTAAATTGTTAATTAGAGGTAACTAAACATGTTTTTTTGTTTGATTAATTTATATTAGTTTTTGTGTGTATCTAAAAATATCCAAAAAAATTGCAACTTTATTGGGATCTTTCGTAGAAGATAATTTAGTGAAATAATGGTAATAAAAGCTAGTTAATTACATAAAAAAAATTTTTGTTATCCAGTCTCGTTATTGAAACTAGCTTGCCAAAAGCTAATCTTCAATGGGGGTCGCAAATATCCCACGATACCAGCTATGTTTGTAAAATTTACGATACCAGGTAAGGGTTAACATACTTTGGCTTTAATATTTAATATATACAGCTTACTTACGCATCTATGTTATTAGACATCACAACCTCCTACACCAGACATGGATGACTGGTGGGATTAGAATATACCCCGAGGTGATCAGTATCATGGGGTATTTCCTAGGGGCTTACAATAGGTTTTAAGCTATGTTAACTTACACACCTCCTGTCTAAGCGCGTGTGAGTCCCACTCTGCTTCATACCGACACAACGTCGGGCTAAAATCGGTTACAACGTCACCCTTATTTAGGATTATATTACAAAACATTTTTTGCACTACCTTTCAATATAGCCCAGGAAATAAAGGAAAAAATACAAGGAAAATGTATGAGGTGCCAAATTTAAACAGTGATTAGAACATGTCCAGATGTATATTTCCTGAAAACTCCCTAGCAAAATTTGCTCCGGAACACCCTCAACCAAGGGCCCAAAGTTTTGTTTTACAAGGATTTTGTAAACACTCTATATCTAAGGAACGGAATGTTCAATCAACCTCGTCTTTCGCATTTTAAACAGATAATTAAATTATCTACAACCTTTTTTATTATTATTTTAACCAAAAATAATTGTATACCTTTCAAAATGGTGGTCAAACTAAAAATTTTACTTTAAAAATGTAAAATTTTGAGTTCGACAGCCTTTTTGATAGGTATAAAGTTATTTATGACCAAGAATGTGTTATAATTGATTGTAGTACATTTAATTGTCTTTTAAAAAAAAATAAAAATGGGGTAAATCGGACTTTTAGTTCACTAGATATAGTCATTTTACGAAAGCATTGCAATATCTAAATACGTTACGGTAAATATGTTCATACATACTTGGATTCGAGTCTTGTGTTTGGCGATATGGTACACTGAAATTACTAATCTCATAAACTTCGGAAAGGTCTGAAAATGTTCTTCATAAAGTCTAGTATTAAGATTTATTTTAAATTAGTCCAATATTAGGTTTTGTTTGTATTTATTCTTCCAGTACGTAATAAAGGAATATGTTAAATGTATAAAGGTACATAAAAATTACATTTTTACATTACAATAAAATTTTTAAGTTTAGGATGATGTATGAGGCATAAAATTATTAGAGCAATTAGAAATTAACGAGATGTATATTTCTTGAAAACTCCCAAAAAAAGTAGGGCCCGGAACACCCTCAACCAAGGGCCTAAAGTTTTGTTTAACAAGGATTTTGTAAACACACTATATCTAATGAACGGAATGTTCGATCTACCCCATCATTCGCATTTCAAACAGATAATAAAATTTTCTACAACCTTTCTTATTATTATTTTAACCAAAAATAATTGTAAACCTTTCAAAATGGTGGTCAAACTAAAAATTCTAATTTTAAAATGATTTTTTTTTAGATAGGCAGCCATTTTGAATAACATAAAATAATTTTTGTTAAAACAGTCTTACTGTATATTATTGCACATTTAATTATCTATCCAAAACATGAAATATGGTGTTAATCTGATTTTCAGATCATTAGTTATAGTAATTTTACGAAACCATTATAATATCTTACATACTTGTGTTTGTGTCTTGTGTTTGACGACATGGTACACCAAAATTATTAACCTCATAAACTTCGAAAAAGTCTAAAAATGTTCTTCATAAGGTCTAGTATTAAGATTTATTTTAAATTAGCTCAATAATAGGTTTTGTTCGTATTTATTCTTCCAGTACGTAATATAGGAAGATGTTAAATGTATAGGTACATAAATATTGCTATTTTACATTACAATAAAATTTTGAATTTTAGGATAATGTATGAGGTACTAAATTTAGCCAGTGGTTAAAACATACCAAGATGTGTATTTCCTGAAAACTCCCTTGCAAAGTTTACCCCGGAAGACCCTCAACGAAGAGCCTAAAGTTTTTTTTTTTATAAGGATTTTGTAAACATACTATATCTAATGAACGGAATGTTCAATCTACCCCGTCTTTCGCATTTCAAACAGATAATAAAATTGTCTACAACTTATTTTATTATTATTTTAATCGAACATCATTGTATACCTTACAAAATAACGGTCAAACAAAAAAAATTACTTTAAAAATAATGTGTTTTTGAGTTCGAGAGCATTTTTGATAGGTAAACAGTTATTTATGAACATAAATGTGTCATAATTGATTGTAGTGCATTAAATTGTCTCTCCGAAAAATTAAAAATGGGGTTAATCGAACTCTTAGTTCACTAGATATATTCTTTCTACGAAACCATTATTTTATCTTATTGTTTTGATTGCATTTATTCTTTCAAATGGAAATTATAAATATATAACATTTATAGGTACAAAAAAATTTAAAATTATTCAACTAATTTAAAATAAATCTTGACACTAGACTCTATGAAGAACATTTTCTGATATTTCCTATGTTTATGAGTTTGATAATTTCAGTGTACCATGTTGTCAAATATGAGACATATACACAAGTATATAAGATAAAATAATGGTTTCGTAGAAAGAATATATCTAGTGAACTAAGAGTTCGATTAACCCTATTTTTAATTTTTCGGAGAGACAATTTAATGCACTACAATCAATTATGACACATTTATGTTCATAAATAACTGTTTACCTATCAAAAATGCTCTCGAACTCAAAAACACATTATTTTTAAAGTATTTTTTTTTGTTTGACCGTTATTTTGTAAGGTATACAATGATGTTCGATTAAAATAATAATAAAATAAGTTGTAGACAATTTTATTATCTGTTTGAAATGCGAAAGACGGGGTAGATTGAACATTCCGTTCATTAGATATAGTATGTTTACAAAATCCTTATAAAAAAAAAACTTTAGGCTCTTCGTTGAGGGTCTTCCGGGGTAAACTTTGCAAGGGAGTTTTCAGGAAATACACATCTTGGTATGTTTTAACCACTGGCTAAATTTAGTACCTCATACATTATCCTAAAATTCAAAATTTTATTGTAATGTAAAATAGCAATATTTATGTACCTATACATTTAACATCTTCCTATATTACGTACTGGAAGAATAAATACGAACAAAACCTATTATTGAGCTAATTTAAAATAAATCTTAATACTAGACCTTATGAAGAACATTTTTAGACTTTTTCGAAGTTTATGAGGTTAATAATTTTGGTGTACCATGTCGTCAAACACAAGACACAAACACAAGTATGTAAGATATTATAATGGTTTCGTAAAATTACTATAACTAATGATCTGAAAATCAGATTAACACCATATTTCATGTTTTGGATAGATAATTAAATGTGCAATAATATACAGTAAGACTGTTTTAACAAAAATTATTTTATGTTATTCAAAATGGCTGCCTATCTAAAAAAAAATCATTTTAAAATTAGAATTTTTAGTTTGACCACCATTTTGAAAGGTTTACAATTATTTTTGGTTAAAATAATAATAAGAAAGGTTGTAGAAAATTTTATTATCTGTTTGAAATGCGAATGATGGGGTAGATCGAACATTCCGTTCATTAGATATAGTGTGTTTACAAAATCCTTGTTAAACAAAACTTTAGGCCCTTGGTTGAGGGTGTTCCGGGCCCTACTTTTTTTGGGAGTTTTCAAGAAATATACATCTCGTTAATTTCTAATTGCTCTAATAATTTTATGCCTCATACATCATCCTAAACTTAAAAATTTTATTGTAATGTAAAAATGTAATTTTTATGTACCTTTATACATTTAACATATTCCTTTATTACGTACTGGAAGAATAAATACAAACAAAACCTAATATTGGACTAATTTAAAATAAATCTTAATACTAGACTTTATGAAGAACATTTTCAGACCTTTCCGAAGTTTATGAGATTAGTAATTTCAGTGTACCATATCGCCAAACACAAGACTCGAATCCAAGTATGTATGAACATATTTACCGTAACGTATTTAGATATTGCAATGCTTTCGTAAAATGACTATATCTAGTGAACTAAAAGTCCGATTTACCCCATTTTTATTTTTTTTTAAAAGACAATTAAATGTACTACAATCAATTATAACACATTCTTGGTCATAAATAACTTTATACCTATCAAAAAGGCTGTCGAACTCAAAATTTTACATTTTTAAAGTAAAATTTTTAGTTTGACCACCATTTTGAAAGGTATACAATTATTTTTGGTTAAAATAATAATAAAAAAGGTTGTAGATAATTTAATTATCTGTTTAAAATGCGAAAGACGAGGTTGATTGAACATTCCGTTCCTTAGATATAGAGTGTTTACAAAATCCTTGTAAAACAAAACTTTGGGCCCTTGGTTGAGGGTGTTCCGGAGCAAATTTTGCTAGGGAGTTTTCAGGAAATATACATCTGGACATGTTCTAATCACTGTTTAAATTTGGCACCTCATACATTTTTCCTAATTTTACACCAGTAAAAAAATTCTACGTTGCCTGGACTAATAACAAATAACAAGAATTAAACTTAAAAAAAAATTTACATGCGTGTTCGTATATTTATTAATTAGATAACTAGCGCATTGGACCCGGTGTTACCCGGGAATAATTATTCAATTAAACATAAAGTAATCATGCCCACCCGACATGCCCATCCAACATACCCACAACAGACGATTTACCGCGAATTTTACACAAAATATATAAAAATTATACACCTAAACTTTACCTTTCCATTAGTGAAAACCGGAATACAATCCGTTTAGTAGTTTGAGAAAATCGTAAAATGATACTTTCAAACTCCAAGAAAACACCAGGTCTCATCTTAGAATTTATATGAAAATCAAAAATAAATTAATAATAAGGTTAGCAACTATCCTAATAATTAATTTCGATATTTTAACCGTAAATTATATAATTATTTATTCAATAGCTATTGTATTTTAATATAAATGACAGTTGTATGCTCTGACATCATGGAAACAAAACACGACTTGATAAATATTTTTTTTGTCCTTTGACGTTAATCTTAGGTTTTCATAAAATATTAATAGCCGTGAAATTCCACAGAAAAATTATCTAACTATTGGTGAAAACCGCATTGAAATCGGTTCAGTAATTCCCGAGTCTATAAGCCTTCTACAAACGTGCATTCATTTTTATACCTATGTATATACCTAGAGATAGAACTTTATCGAACACTCTTCATCCAAATAAGATAAATAAAAAGCATTATAAATGTATTATTCATTTCAAAGCATTTATTGAGGCCCTATGCTCTACTAGGAGTTAAAGGACTTGTATATATAAATGCATTAACATCTTTTAGTCCTTCAGAATTGAAAGCAATGTTTTTATAAGTAGACTAAGAAGTTAACAATGAAGAACAATCAAACTTTACAATTAAATAATACATAAATTATTGAACAAACTACTTTAATTTTTGTATGAAATAAATCCTTTACAGATTAGATCATCTATAAATTCCAGCTCTGCATCATAATGACAACATCTAGCATCTAGGTGCAGCGGTGGTGCAGCATTTCAAGGAAACATCACATATATACAAAAGCGACACAACTAATGTGCAAATAATTCGCTTTCCTCAGCAGCGCAACGCTCGCCGCACGTCGCGTAATTGCATGGCTACGGAGACACTAATGTGCTGATGGCGGTGCTGATTACAAAGACATAAATTTGCATTCATTACCCGGCCATCTGAGATCCGTATGTACGACGTTGGTGTTTGTGTATGTGTGTGTGTGTGTGTGATTGCAACGGAGGTTGCCACGAGCTAAGAGAATGGCGTATTGTTTTTTTCTGTTTGACGTCTTTTGTGGCATTCAGTGGTTTTGTATGTATCGTGTATGTTTGAAGACGATTGATTTAAATAGGTGTGTTTTTTAAACGAAACAGTTTTAACGAATTTTTAAATCATTAAAAACATCTGGGTGGATGTACCAATTTGATAAACTTAAGGCAAAATTTTCGATTTTTTTTTTAAAGTAAAATATATTGACAGTATACTGTGAAAATTGAAAAACCGAAATTCAAAGTATTTACGAAATTATAGTACAGGTAAACGTCGTTTAGCACCGGTTCGATTTACGTCGATTCACAATTACGCCGGTTGGTGCCGGCGTGGGATTCCCCAGTTTGGCTGACACCAGACGACAGTAGGCGCCGCGATTCTAATAGCAGACACACTTTTACACGTTGTTTTATTCTATTACCGTGTACAACACGAGCAGCCTATTGTGTGTATGAAATTGTTTCCGAGTTAGTTTTCGTTTTGTTTTTAAGAAAAATAAAAAGGTATAATTATATTTTTTATTTTATTTAACCTTATATCGTCCATTATATTTGTGTTCATTTTACGCCGATTTTTTTACACCGGTGTCTCTCGGAACGGAACCCAGGCGTAAAACGACGTTTACATGTACATAGAAGAGAACGGATCGTGTTAGTGTAACATCTGTTACTAATCGTTTTTCTCAAAACTACCTTTTTCAGTTAGTGGGAAGCAGAACTTAAATTCTAATCAACCGATCGGAGTATAATTATAATTTTAACACGTTGTTCTACACACTTATAGTTATCGTGTTACCTAAAATAATTTATTTTTATTAATAATTTCTTCTTCTTTTTTCAACGAAAAAAAACACGATTTTTCCATTTTTTTCACAAGTCCACCATTTTGTTATTTATAAATAAAATGTCTAATTCTATTCTCTATAAAATAAAAATATAATTGATTTTTTTGTTTCAAACCACTACTAGTGGAGATGTGCTTCGCACTACCCAACCACCTTTTTTTTAAGGAGTCCAATTTGATCCCAAAAAACACAAGTATTATAAATTTTACTACAAAATTTTTTTTTTGTATAATTTTAAATGCGAATGAAAACATTTTAAAAAGACTGAAAAGATTAATTTGAAGCATCCGTATTAAGTAAAATTTTGCAGTCTTTTTTTCGTTTTTTTTTCGAAAAAGATTGATCTTATGACAAATGATCAAAGTATATTTTTGTGTATTTGGTATCATTTAATCTTCTACAAGAACCCAACTCAGGAAAAAAATCAAGAACAAAAAAATACTTGATAAAATTCGGCGGGTCTACTGGCTTCATACACCCCTGGTCTAAATTATTATTATTTGATACTAGAAATCTATAACACTTATTAATACCAAACCCTGTATCAAATTTCATAACTATACCACAATGGGTTCTCTTAGATATTAATTAAACACTTATTTTGAACAAAAGTCTGTAGTTCACTCATGAAAAATTTTCGGGCATATGTTCATATAACGTTTTTTGCTTAAAATTACATCCTCGATCTACTGTTAAATTATATAGTATATATTAATATGTATATAGCCAAAAAATAGAATTGATATAATACCGCAAAATAATAAATAAATAATTATATAATGAAATTAATTTACCGCTTAGGACAATCAAGATATGAAAAAGCTACTTGACTGTATTACTAAGAACAGAACACCAACAGAAGAAGAAGAAGAAGTCCAAATTTTGTGAATCACACTAATCCAGTAACCTTCTTTCAATTGACCATAGCCCACTAAAAGTACTAATCTCTTCAAATTGACTTCCAGGAAGGATCAAGGGACACCGCTCCAGACAAGTCCAGCCCACTAAATGTTAAAGTCAATCAGGACCATGGCCTACCATAATATTGTTCACTTATGTATATTTAAATTGACCGAGATTATCTGCATTAACTAGGAAAGGCGTTAAGTTGTTAGAGCCAATATAATATTGTACTGGATTTGTGAATATATATGCAAATATGTACATTCCACTTACAGCTTAGAGATATCTAGAACAAACATCTATTTACACAAGACGTCCTAAGTATTCTTAAAATAGATAATGTTTTTAAAAAATATATGAAGTTATCACGAGATGTTATTTTAACACTTTAATATGAAGTGATTTAAATGCAAATTGCAATTTACATGCTATTTTATTTAAATATTTTACAGTATCTTTGAATGTTGTTTTTATAAAATACATAATTACATTATTTTAAATTCGATTCTTGAATTTTAGTTAAACCTACTAATTGGTCGTAACCCTCATAAAAAACTATTTTTTATCGCAAATTTCAATATTTTGTTATCAAAAGCCTATATAGGTATATTAAAAGGAAAATATTATTTTAATTGGTAGGTATATAATAATACCTATATATAATTTTTTAAGCAATGAATTAAGTTAAAAAATATTAAATCAGAAGAAAAATATTATATTTAAACTGAAACGCAATTTCTAAAATGTTAAAAATTATATTCTTTTAGAATTAGTCCATCGGTATCAAAAATAAAAAGAAACAATATAAAAATGATTCATAAATACTGAAAATATTATTTATATGTATAATAAATACAAAATTTTATTATCTGAATATTCAAAACAACAATAATAATTTTTATTAATGTGTAATAAATATAATATAAAAATAAATTAAATATTTCATATTAGCATTTAAAAACATACTGAAACAAATTGTGCTCATAAGAATAATTTGTTTGTATTCTATAATTATAATTCATACTTCATTGTTAAATAAATTAAAATCCATGCAATTTTTAAGTATATAGAGGCTGTCCCGTAAATATACCGACAAACTATCAGTAATTATTGAGGGCATTAAAACAATCGCTTGTTGTTAATAAACCCGTGCCCGCAAACGAGTCGTTTTAGCAATAGAGCAAAAAATAGGACCCCACACAAAAGCAATGAATTTTGTCTTTTGGTTGAAATTTTTTGTAGAAATGATAATTTAAAGTATGCTGATCAGAAGTTGTAAAGAGAGCAACATACGAAAATCTATAATTTCCGCAGCAGGGGACATCGAAAATTTAAAAAAAGGACCAACTTTTAGAAAAATGTGCAAAGAATAAAAAAAAGTACTTCGAATTAGTCAGTGAACACAAAGAAATTTTTTGAAAACTTTTTGTAAAATTTTTTTGTTTTTCGGTTCGGCAGTTTTTTTTTATAAATATTATAAAAAATTTAAAAATAATTTTGTATACTGTCTGGTTAATTCTAAGGACTTTTCATCCGTTTTCCAAAAGTTGACCTTTTAGGAGATAAATATAAACATAGAATATTTGAGTGCCCTTTGAATCAGAAATTATGGATTTTCGTAGGTTGCACTTTTGATCAGCACACTTTGAACTATCATTTCCCCAAGTTACAAAAAATTTCAACCAGTGCAGGATCCTTTCTTTTGCTCTACTGCTAAAACGACTCGTTTGCGGACATGGGTTTACTAACAAAAAGCAATTGTTTTAATGTCCTCGACAACTCTTAAAAGTTTGTTGGTATGTTTACAAGACACCTTGTATATGCAATAATATGCATATTATTTTTGTCGTGATATCATCACGTAGAGTACAATAATACAACAGCGTAAATTCATATCTATATTGCAATTTTTCACATAGTTGTTATTGAAGTATTGGAAAGCACAGAGTTTTAAAAAATCCACCACGTTATCATAGTATTGTTTATTCTCATTCTATGTATTGCAGTGTTAATTGAAGTGTTGACAATTGTGTAAATGTCAAAAGTTCAATATCATTAAGTATATCAAAATAAAAATTCAGAATACACTTGAAGTTCAATTTAAATTTATAATAATAAATTAATAACACATCCACACACAAAAAAGTGTGAGGTACCAAAAAAGCGACTTATGTATATGGCATTATAGTATTGGTCGAGCATATAGTCCAGTAAAGGAAGCATTTTAACATGAAATTTAGGGGGCAAGCAATTTTATGATTGATTCTTATAGATTTTGAACCGGAGAATTCGAAAAAAATAACCCGGACTAGCGAAAAGTGGTGCAACACCCTTAAAAATGAGGTTTAAGGGTGAAAACCCCATTTCCAACCGTTTTTTCAATTTATCACAAAATCTAAAGCAACGATGGTATATTTTTATGGTTGATATATAGTCAGAATACTCAGACGAATTGATTGTGACAACATATACAAAAACTACCTCTTCCAGAGGGCTTAAAAGACGTAAAAATGCATTTTTTCGGGGAAAATAGTTTAAAACTTAATAACTTTTGTTAAAATCATACAAATGACTCGTATTCAAATTTTTGAATTTTTCTACTTACTAGTTTTATTTTTATTTGAGTTTGAATTTTGGGTTTATGTTGATTTTTTCCAAGTTGGCTAAACATCTAAAATCGTTTTTTGAGCTGTAAAGTGGATTTTGTTATAGCTTTTATATTAAAAAAAGTTCCGTTTGCGAAAAAATAATTTTTTCGCAAAAGTTATAAACAATAATATTCTTCCCATTTCGTTATGGAACACTAAAAATGGTATTTTGTCATGCCAGCTACATTTCATATTTATGACACATATAAAGTCCAAACCTTTTAAAAAACTAATCTAAGTCCACCCTCGCAACAAGCCTACAATGTTGCAACTAATTTAATAACAATTATATTTCCTCTATTAAGTGGTATTTCACAAACACGACAATAGGGCTTCACGTGACTGCGCTGAGAAGACGTGGACAAGTGAGCAATGATAAAAAGGACGTGAAATAGGTGTTTCAAGGTCCAATACTCACGTGTATGTCTGTGTGACTCAATGTACACACAATCTTCATGTGTGTGTGTACAATAATAACGCATACAATAGATACGCATGTCATCATCTCCATCATCATCATCACTGATATAACACTCATTCAATGCAAGGACAGTGGAGGTGTGGGAATAAATTAAAGAGGTGATATAAACAATTTGTTTCTAGGGCTTCTTCATGAAGATTCACGAATTGTAAAACCCTATTTGATATATTAGAAGCTGTAAAAACTATATTTTCAAAATTATAAGTACAGTCGGGACTCGTTTATTCTATGTCTCGTTTCTCATTCTTCACCTCCCACCATTCTCGAGTCATATTTTTGGAATTTTTTGTAGAATGAATTAGTACATTTGTATTCATCTCACTGACTGTACAATATTTTTCAAAAGATTTTAATTTTTTTGATATTCATTTCATGCTACGCACGCAACAAAAATCATATGTATAGATTTGAGGTTAGGTCAGATAGAATACATACATATTATAATTTACACTTACCACCGTCGTCACTCGTCACCTTGCTCATATTTTGCCATATTCGAAATTAAAAGTAAAGTAAAATTATTTCACTATGACGATTAACTATTAACGATAAATATTAAATACCAAGGTATATAAAGTTTTCAAAACCACAGAACGTATTGCCAACTTTGAATAGTAAAAATGACACTTCCGGAATAGACAAAATTGTCTGTGATAGCTATTTCATGATTTTACAATGTCGAATTTGTACTTCTTTGATTTTATATGTTGTTAAAATATCAAAAAATATGATGGCAAGAATAAATAAAGGATTTCTTGTAATTGATATTCTATTATACATTTATAACATTTTAATACATCTTCGTGGTGACGTCAATTCCCGCGCCAACGCTGATTGGTCAAGGATCTATACATAACTTGGTGGGAGCTCATGTCGACTTCGAATAAACGCGACTTCCTCGATTCAAAACGATTGAGAAGGCTTAGAATAAACGAGTCCCGACTATACATCTAATTCGATTTTAGTTGATTTTTTTACCATAACTGTTTTATATTTCTGCTGTCTATTTTATGTCCAGTATTAAAAATAATTTTATCTAGACCAAACCCTAACCAAAAGCTTTCTACAGGGTATCGAATTGTGTTATATTATCTATATATGGATTTGGTCTATGGACAACAATCAATCGCACTAGAAATACTACTTTTAAAAATTAATTTTAATGTATTTAATTTCTTTATAATATCCATTTAGCAAATGTTTTATTCTTTAAAAAATGGTTTTTATATTAATAACAATTAAAGAACTTTTATTTATTTTCTGGGGCCTGTATTAGACATATCAATTTTTTCATCAATTTAAACCTCAAACTGATAATTGAAAATCGTATTTACACTTAACAATTTTACGGCCATTTATTTAATTTTTACATTAAAGAATTACAGCTTTATTAATATCAAAATTTGGCCAGTTTTAAGTACTAAAAATTGATGAAAAAATTGACAAATGTACTACATGCTTTAGTACAGTTTTTTTTTCAAAATCTGTCATTTAAAAGCAAATTTTATTAATTTAATTTGTGTAAATATCATTTTAATTTCTTTTGCACGAAAAATAAACAGATTTTATTGTACTTTCCATGAGTAATAATAAATAACATTACAAATATAAAAATCTAAAATGTCCAGTTACTTATGAACTCCTACAACGAGCCGCCTAGATCTGCATTCATATATACATTACACATGACGTATGTGTGTTTGTACATGTGTGTGTGTATGCATTGTATGTAATACAATCATATGATCTGATCTACACGTATACATGTCATATTACTATGCATGTTTATCTCTCTATGAATCAAAAGCGAGCCGGTGCATGAGCAAGTTGAAAAATGTCGATGTTGAAATATAGGTAACTGCATTTATATCTTTACATAAACATCACTTCTATTGTTAGAATCTGTTAGATATAGGTATGCTATTCAAATGATTAAGTTATTAAATCTGCTTACAGTCAATTTTTAAATTTTAATAATTAATTTGTAATATGCAGGGTGATTTACAGCGAGTGTAAAAAATTTACAGTAGATCGAAGAAGTTATTTTAAGTAAAACAAATTATTTGAACATGAGTCCAGAAATTCTTCGAGAAGGAGCTACAGCCTTCCAAAGATTATTAGATTTTATTTAATATCTGGATAATCCATTGTCATAAAGTTATTTTGCTCTATCTTTTAATAATAATATGATGTATAATGTAAATAAATTACATACAAATACAGGATAAAAATTTAAGGGCCCGGTTACCCCAAACACCCCTTGGCTAAATAATTATTGGTCGATACAAAAAATCGATAACACTTATTTTTATTAAACAGACTAACAAAATTCATAATTATATCACAATGGATTCTCCAAATATTTTTTGAGGGACTGTAATTCTGTCAGGAAAAATTTTCGAACATGTTTATTTGTAGTTTTTTGCTTTAAATAACATCCTAGATTTACTGTTAAAGTTTTTTAGATAAATAATTTAGGAAAACAATAATTATTTACATAGTTTTTTTATAGAACAAATCAATTTGTATATCTTGTATATCTTGTAATTCCCGCTAAACGGTATCTTAAAAACATATTTACTCCCTATAAAATGAAATGATACTTTTATTTGCTTTGTCCCGAAATATTCAGTTTTAAAATGAATATTTAAATTTTAAAAATATTTTGCATATTTTCAATTGACATTCACAAAACGAAATCTAGCTTCAGGCGTTTTTGAAAGCGTAATGAAGATTCTCAATTTCCAGGAGCCCAGGATCCTTCATCATTGAAATATACAATTACCTATAATGTTTTATACCTCGAAGCACTCGGCTTTCTTTGACATTAATACTCGCGGATCTAATTACGAGGATAAATGATATAATTAAAAGTACATTAAACACATATAAATTGAATTATTCTCACAACAACCTGCTTTTTGTAATTAGTAACAAATATATAGAAATTACAGCACTTACCTCTTAATTTTATGAACAGCTTTCAATTCAATTATCGTTACTGCAATTTTTATAATAATATAGTGTATAAGAATGCAACTACCCTCAGGATGAATGATATACATATAATGTCAAAAAATGTCATGGGATTTCAACAAACATAAATATAATACTAGCAAATTCGATTTAATAGATTTAAAATAAAATTGCAACTACTTCTTAGACAAGGAAAGATAAAGGACAAATAACACATTACCTAGTGTTGTTACCATATCGCTCCACGAGTCATTAGTACAGACATAGACATTGAGCATGAACAGCACATTCTGTATTAACACAATGGTGTAACATTTGTTCAAAAGGTGAGAGAGAGATGCAGTATAGTTTGGAATATATCTATCTTTTTTTCTAAGAATCTGATTGGTAGCTTACTACAGTTCAGGGTAGTATTTCTGTCCGATATATTTTTGTATATATCTTGTGATTTTTGTGCAATAAGTTTTTTATTAGAAAAGTAAATAATATAAACAATAAACATACTATAATGGTTCATATTTCATCGAAGAAATTTACAAAATTATGAATGAATATCCCGGGAAAATAACATTTTTGCTACCTCATATATTAATATAAAAAATAGTTTATCAATTCCCATGTGGTTGCTACAAAATGATGAGGTGGGTTGCAATTACAAACAGCACATACAAGATTTACTTAACAAAATTTAAAATATTTTTTTGATATTAGGTTACATTACGAAGCTACGAGAAAAAAACAAGATATTAAAATTGGATCAAAAAATTCGAAACTTATACCTATTATTTAGAAATCAATAATCGTTTTTTTTTAAATAAATTTCTTTATAACGTTAATTATTTTTTGTTTTTTAACCTCTTTATATACATACATATATATCTATGAATATTTTTAATGTTCGGGACCAAGAATGAAATAGTTACACACCTGTTTAAAAAAATGATAAGTATATTCCAAACCTGTTTCTATCTCTTTCTTTTGACACGGCTCTATTTTCGAGTCAGATGCGTGTTCCATATGAGTACAGAGAGTCCGGTTTACGCTGTAAGCTAATCAGAGCTCGTTAGACAAGGAAGTTCGGTACCCCAATATATACATATGTCTGTCTAGTGACACATTACTAACATTGAGTTATCGCTCCAGTTACATCTCTATGTATAATACATAACGTGACATTAAATCTAGATAATAATATTTATATTGTTTTATGCTTAATACAAAATTTGAATACATACTTTCATGATTGAATTTGTTTTATTATTGATTTTTTTTATATGCAGATTTGCAATTTGATTTGCATTATTTTTTTTGTTAATTTAACCGAGGGGTCATAAGTATATATTGTTTATAGTAGCTTGATTTGCTTTTATTCAATCATAGATAAAAATACCACCTGTCTAGGAAATACCCACATGTATTAGTAAACAAACAAACAAAAAATATACGTTCTCCTTCAACAAAGAATGCTTTTTTATCGATTACAAAATTTCCTTTTCATTCATCTCGTATAAAGAATAAAGTAAAAGCATTGAAATACAAAGGGCGGATATTTGAGTTGTTTAAATTTTATATAAAAACCACTTGAATTCTGCAAAATATCAAACAACTGGCAAATCTGCAGACTCCCCACGGCGTTGGTTTCGCTTTCATTCTGAAGGACGTACACGGTTTAGTGTTTTATTACGAGAACGGACGACCGGCCGACGTTACGTAGGTTTTTACAGCCGCTTCACTTTCACTAACGTTATATATGTATAATTTCAGTACATACTGCACAAGAGTTGTTTGCAAATGCGTACAGTTTATTGCAACTTTTGGTGTAGTTTCAAGTTCATGTGAATATAACCGTTTTATGTTACTGTTTGGTTCTGTAGTCGCATATTTCCGACTATAGTCGAACCTCTTTAAACGTATACACATGGACCCTGCATGACAATCTCTCTAAACGTATATTTCCCATCTACTTCCACATACTTGATAAAAAGTCATTTTACATCTAATCAAATTATGAAGTTGTGTTTCAAAGTTAAACATAACCTCAAATAAAACAAGGTGTTCACAAAATCGAGTGATCATTGCTTGAAGCTCGATTAAATAGGCAAAGTATCAGTATTTTTTCCGGAATGAATAATGGCGGTCTCCAAAAAAATTGAATGTCGAATTTCAGAGATATATTGAAATATAAGTTTTTTTAATGGAAAAACCTGTATATTATTAATGGATTTTATAGCTAAGAATGTTCTCATTATAAGAATGTAATGCATGGATAGAAGACAAGTTATAACAAGTATATAATTAAAAGAAAATTTCGAAAAATAGTGTGCTATGCAGATTTAAATACAAACAATTGATTAAAATTTGTTAAACAATAATTTCAGGTATTTATGCCTTATTTCGCAGATTTTTAACATTTTTGAGTTTTACTGATAAAAAATTATAATTAATTTAATAATAATATTTTTCTGTATCAATAAAATTCATAAACATTACAAATTTTCGAAAAAATGTCAAAAATACTTGAAAATTATTATTTTAAAAATTTTAATAATTTATTTTATTTAATTAAATTTGCATAGCACACTATTTTTTTATATTTTCTATTAATGTATTACTTGTTATATCTTATTTTATAACAATTTTACCACGAAACATCTATAAGACTTTTATAAAGAGAACATTTTTAGCTATAAAATACAGTAATAATACATATAATAATAATAATACATTTCTTTATTCTGTTAACTGTTTATGTACAGTGTAGAATGTATCAATCACATGATAATGTGTAAAATTTGGTTTACAAAAGTGAAAATGGAGATGTAGCCCAAACAATACTCTATCTTCTTTACACTCATGCAGAATACACTCTATCTATTATTTGTGAAGAATCGATTTTTGAATCAGATGCACAATCCATTGTCTATGTCTCTATGCGTTTAAGGAGTTAAATTTTATACTTTAAGAGAATTTACTATATACCTTAAAGAAATTTGTACTGCAAATGTGTTTGTTTTTTTTTTTTTAAAGAAGAATACCAAGAAACAAAATTTAAAAAAAATTGATGAATAATGTCAAATTTAAAATGCTTTACAATTTTCTGGTTAAAAATAAGTACAACCCTGCATCTCAGAAGGCAATAAAATATTCTAAATTTTAAATTTTATTACACCGTTTTACAGGGATCATAATGTTAAAAGGGTTGACATTACTACACAAGGCAAAAGGGCTGAAAGTATTAGGTACTGGAGTGATGTTTATGATTTTTAAAACATGTGTACACATAAATTTTTAAACACATTTATCCTCCCCCTAACTACTACTAATTATTATTTTATGCTATTGTATGTAGTGATAAATAAGACATAAAAATGTGAATGATGTATAAGATATAAAACTTTTTACAAGTGTTTTATTATAATGAAACATACATTTGCTTGTTTCTCATGTCATACAGGTGTATTTTATTTTTAACAAAATTGTAAAATTTATATGTTAATAAGTATATCTTCATAACATTTTAAGTTTTGAAAAAAATACTTTTTTGGTTGTTGCTTATATTTTATTATTCGTCACCAAACTACACTAAAAAAAAAATAAGTTGTATCTAACAATAAGTTTACAGTAAGCTACAAGTTATGCATTTTTATATGCATCATATAGAAAATATTTGCAATATTACGATATCGAAGGTTACCTTTCGGTATATACGTAACAGTACCTTCATTTTTACAACTTAATTTAAAATCTTTGAACTTTCCGCCCTTTAAAAAACGACTCCAAAGATATTAACAGTTTTACCGCAATAAAAAACATTTTTTGCCGGGTTTTAAAACACTATTTACAGCATCTAACCATAAAGTTTAGGTAATGTTTTGCAATTTTTCTGCATGTACCGTTGCGTATATTGTTAAATATTTACTGCGTCTCCGTTAGGCGGTATTTTTTGTATTTTTGCACATTTACAGCTTTTTAGAGAAGGTCGTTAAACGGTACTATTTTTTACTACCCCTAAAAATAATTCTAACTAAAAGTACATTGCAAAATGTGGTTGTATTTACCTACTATTTATTTGAACGATTTATAATACAAAATGTGTAGATATTATGCAATATTTTTTAGCTGCAATAAAAATCAACTTTAATTTTCAAAAAATTGTTAGTTAGCTTATTTAAGTTTTTTAATTAATGTTTATATATTTGAATGTGTTCTTATAGATACTGAAGAAGTCTTCATAAGACGAAACGTATATCAATAATAAATAATGTTTTATCTTATATAACTATTTTATTTATATAATGACCTAAAACCTCGAAATCAAAAATAAAAATATACAATAAAGTTGACGAAGTGCAAGACATTAACTAAGCGCAAAAATAACGGTGATGTTAATAAAAATATATTTCAAATATATAAAAAGCAATACAATAATAAAACTTCAATAAAAACATGTCTATGAATACATATAACTAACACCATCAGATTTAGTGTGTATATTTTTTTAATGAGATATATTTTATGGGCATAAATTCTCACAAATACAGTCGCCTTAAAAATTTATGTTGGCACTTTTTATATGAACCAAACTTAATGTGAAATTTTATTAGTTACTTAATGGTTTCAAATATGGAATTTAATTTATGTATACACAGAACATATATATACATTATATATTTTAGGGGCGGTTATGAGAGTATTTTTAAACCAGGGTTGTATTAATAGATTGATTATTTAAAACAGAACTTCCTAACTTATATGCGATAGAAATTATTTTATTTTTTAAATGGTCAGTTTTTCAATAATTTTTCACATGTAACAGAAATACATTATCAAGGACTCTTACATACCAATATTTGTAGATTAAGAATACAAAACAATTTCAAAATTCTGGAAAGTAGCAAATGGTCATATATATATATATAATATGCGGCCTAATAATTTTTTTCCGACGAGAAAAATGTTCATATGGTACAAAAAGTTCCTAATTTCTAATAAAATTAATGTGACAAATCGACAGCCTAAAAATTTGAGATACTCTGATTTAAAAATGAACATTATAATAATTGTTTAATTACCTTGTATCAAAAATCATACATAATAATAATGTAAATATATATTGGTATAATTAATTTACAATATGGACCCAATTAGAGAATTGAAGAATATTTTTAACTTTGTATTTTTGCTTCTGAATAACATTATAAGTTTTTTTCAAACATTTTGAAATCATATATTTGTAGGTATTAAAAACGGTGCTACAAAAGATTTATTTCATTCGTAATTTAAAATCCTAGAGGGTGTTTTATGCGACTTGAGATATATTGTAATAGCTTTTATTTCTTTGTTCATTTGCAATAAGTATTAATCATTCTTAAAATACGATTATACCATAACATAACTATACATTAGGTTTTTTGTTAAACGAAAATTTCAAGCTTTTATTTTTATTTCATCATTGTGTAGGTAATAATCTATAAATGCATTTGTATGAATAATTAACATTTTTAACTGTTTCTTTTTTTGAATTTTAGTCAAGCAAATGTCAAATAAATGCATGTAATATATTTTCTACCGATATTTAAATTTCTTACGTGCGAAATTAATTATTCTGAAAATGTTTCGGTACTAAAGTGTGTGGGTACAATATTATTATAGCTACTTAATTAGAATAAACTGACTTAAAAACCTGTTTGTATAAATTAAATTCTTAAATGTTCAATAGAATTAAATTTGAGTAAAATAATTATGTAAATTCCAATAAAATGTTTTAATATGTATGTATAAATATTTATCAATAAGAAATTATACATATGCCATTATAGAAATATGTGTGAAAACGAATATGAAAACATTTAATAAAATTATAATACACTTAAAAATATGTACGTAAATATATGTAGATATGTAATTAACACTCATGAGTTTGTTAAGTATTTAAACATTAAGTAAATGAAGTAAGTGGATATCACCTGCTTTGGTTATTTCAGGATCTAAATGAGCACATAAATAGCAATAATGATAAAAATATACAAAGTTCTTGTATATACAAACGTAAATATATTTACATAAATGTACCTACGTAAATGATCGTCCTTAAAAAATAAATATTAACATGTTCACCTAACATTGGCGCAACTGATACTAAAAAATTAGAGAAATGTTATCAAGAATTGCTAAATTTATACAAAAACAGGCCATGAGGTGGGACTCTTGAGGTCCACACAGCCAACTTCCCAACATGGTATAAATATCAATACTTGAATACTGATTATTTATTGTTTCCATATAGTTTATGTTAATTTGAAAAATTTTAATGGAATTTATCAGATATTATTTCTAATGCCAATAATATAATACACATTGTTAGAATAACTAATCTGACAAATTGCATTATGATGTATTTAAAATTCAAATTTTGAGGGTGGTTTTTACCCCTTCAATGCCTCTTTAGACACGTATAACAAAATAAATACTAAATACATGTTTCATTATTTGTATTGTAGAATATTTATACTTATTGTAAGTTTCAAGTAAATCCAACCAAAAAAATATTTTTACCCACGCAAACTTTTACACCTCTTTTACCCCTGTAGGGGTTGAATTTCGGGGAAAAAAATCTTTCAGATTATATTCACGTCAAGATGCTTCGATTGGCACCACAACGAAGTCAATAGCATTTTTTATTTGTGAGACTTCGTGCAAGAAATAAATGACACACGTACATCTTTCTGAAAATAGTGTAAATATACTATAGTGACCTTGAAACATAAAAATATTTTTAATTTCGATTTCCGGACCGATTACAATAACTTCCTGTTAAAAAGTTAATAATCAGTTTTATATTAACTAGGTTTCCGAGCGTTTGTCTACGTTGTTATATTTCTTTTGAAACGTCAAGTAAAGGAATACTACAACATCCCGGAAAAATAGATCATATGGAGAACCGCCACGAAAGCCTTCAGATTATTTTATTTTTATTGTTTTTACCACCTGAATATAGTTCCTTCGCATTATTTTAAATACTCAACGAAATAATATAAAATTTACATATTCATATAAAGGTAACTCTTCCGTCTTGTTTTCTATTAAAAATACGCCCTCGCACTGTCACGCCACTGTCCACGCATGTGATACATGCACAGGAATGTGCATAGGTTACACACACACACACACACACTTAGAAGGCGACGTCGTGGTCGAACATACACCATTACTATTTATGTAAGCTGATAACACCTCGGCGACACCTGTGCACTGATTACAGGTGTGTATGTGTGTACGTGCGTGACTGAAGCGTTCGTTGCAATGTCTCCAGACCCACAACTGATAACAAGACATGACATGTGTGCAGGGCTGGCTTCAAGCACAAAAAAAGAATCCAATATATTCTTAATTAAATCTATATAATCTATGCATCTAAGTAATTAAAAAAAATGATCTGAAATTTATAAACACATCATGACTAATATTAGAAATTAAAAAAATATAATTAGATAATCCTTACATATTATAAAACGCAACGCCTCTCTGTCTGTCTGTCTGTTCATTAATTCTCTTTTCACTCGAGAACCACTTATCCCATTACGTGATTTTTTTAATTCATAGATGTGATCTCTGGCCAGGTTTTAGTATATATTTTGTTACGTTAGATAACATAAGGAATAAGCAAGTAAATCAAGTTGGAAGAACGTTTGCCACCAGTGCAATTTTTGCAATACGCTACCTAAGCCGTTAAATATTGAACAATATAATGTATTCAAGAATTATGTAGAGTAAAAAGATTTAAAATAAATTCCACAATACTATTATATTCTGATACAACTCTTTATCGACGATGTACCGTTATTGGCGTTATTTTAGCAACCCATTCTTTACCAAAAAAAAACAATTAAAAGGACCATTATGTTATCTAGTATATCATGTAAAACAATTATCCAATTTAAAGTATTAATAAAAATTTCGAGCATGAAAGTATATCGAGAAATAATATTTAAAAAATGGCTTGGCACACTACTGATGAATTTATATTTTCTGATAAGAAGTTATTTGTTCTGGAGCAATCCCACAACTCCCAGTATGGTAGGTTTGAGGACATCCCGGAAGACAAAAGACACGTTACAAGATTTTAGAATGGAGCGTCGGTCATGGTTTGAAGCGCCATCAGCCCAAGAGTGTAAAAATAAATACAAAATACTATTTGGAGGAAGTATTGAAGATAAATATCATGCTAAATGCCAAAAATTTATTTGGAGATGATTATTATTGATTTCAACAAGATGGAGCCCCTTCACACGCAGCAAACAAAACATAATCCTCCGAATATTTTGTATAGTCATAGATTTATAGCAATTTAAGAATGTTATTCTCAAAATTTGGAACAAAATGTCAATGGAAACAGTGCCTACCGCTTGCAATGACTTTAAAAGAAGATTGAAGCTAGTTATAAAAGTTAAAGGAGGAGTTATTCTCAAACACTTATTATAAATTTTCAATAGATTTGTCTACTTTAAGAATTGAATAAAAACTTAAATGTAACTTTATTATAAATTTAATATTTTAGCGTTTTCATTTGTATCAGAATATATTTTTCACTGTGTATATCTAATTTTTATATTTAAGCGAACGAAGCCGCGGGTACAGCTAGTTATATGTACATGTGCACGAATAGATTAACACTTTTTCATTTCTTACCAAAAATTATATTTCATTGTTAAATAATTGTTCAATTATTTGTTTTGAGGGTTTATATTAATTGATTTAGTTTAATTTACTCCATGTTTCATTCTCCACATGATCTTTAGAACTACATACATATATGCACATGCATATAGTTAATACCTACATTGTATATTTTCGATCAAACGCAAACTTTTGCGTGGACGGTACTCTACATTAATCACTGATATGGTTGTAGGTCTTATTGACACTTACACATACATACATACATATGTGTGAGCGTGCGTTTTTATCGATTTGTGTAGGTATCTCGTACACCTGTTGTTGTAGAACATGAAATAAATATGTTTTGTGCAGTGGCGTTTGCTGGAAAACGATACGATCACAAAACGCAACCAAGCGAATTATACCGTGTACTGTTATATATATTGATGAAGAATAATATACATAGATGCTGATAGTGAAATGGTGCAAGAAAATGTCAAAAGAAAAATAATTGCGAAGTTTAAAACGCAACAGCATTGATACATGAGAAGATTTGAATTTGCAATGTAATAAATTCTCACAGACGGTATTTTCTAAGATAGCTGTAATATTCAGCAGTTTTGTTGTTTATCAAATAATATCGTAGACACAATAAAAGTTACCTTGAACAATTTATTTAAATATATCATCTTTCGAATAATCATGGATTTTGTTGCGAAATAGTTGTCACATTGTAAAAAACTATTTAAACAAGAGAAAGTATCAATGGAAATATATATAATCTTACTTATATTTTTCGACATAATTATGTAGATAAACATTAAATCTAACAATAAATATTTTTATTAATAAAAAAATAATGAGTTTTTATATAATATAATTTCAGGATTACATTTATTATTAATATTTGGAAGGCAATTTTTTTTTTTTAATAGGTAAGTAGAATTTTTTCAGCTAATATTATATGATTATATTTATTGGTTATTATGTTTTTACATTATGATAACCCTAACAAAATTGCAAGCACTTTAAAATGGGGTATTAATTTTGTGATAGTATCTATGGATTGTTTATGGAATTTAGAGCATATATATAATCTTATTATAACACAGCGACTCTGACCGTATACACAATAATTTTCATAATCACCAGTTTTATAACCGTTGGTGTTTATTTACCACGCGTGTGCGAAACTTGTCAAACACTTCATGAAATTTCAACGGAACTGTCAGATAGGATCGAAATATCATTTGAAAGTACTTGCGTTAGTCTATCTAGCAATCAGATATTATAATGATTAACACTTAGGCCCAGTTTCTCAATATAAGTTTAAACTCCAGATTACGTTAAACTTCACCTGAGGTTTAAACTCCACATAATGTCTAGTTTAAACCAATTCAGTTTCTCAATATAAGTTTAACTCTTGCGCATGCGCAGTAGAGCTTTTTGTTACATTAATCTAAAAATTAACTGTACTTAATTTTGTTATACTAAATATATACTATATATATTATATATAGGTACAATTATTGCAGTAGTATAACTAAATAATTATAATTATTTAGTTATACTATGTTATTTCATGATAAAATCATAACAAATTGTGATAATAATATCAATTATCCTAAAATTAATTTCAAACTGACATAGTTCATCCGTCAGTTAAAAGTTAATCTTAAGATTAACTCATAATGTTTAACTGGACATTGAGACACTTTTTTTGTTTAAATTGTAGTTTAACTGGGCCTTATAGTAATCTGAAATTACGAAAACTACAATCTTGTTTTACATTTATCTATTTTATAAAGACAAGAAGTCATAGCCAACAGCAAATCTAATCTCATACTTACACTTCGGCTACTGCAAGACTATAATACAATAAACTTTATGTAACAGTTTATACAAAAATGTAAACAGCCAACAGTGTACCGTATAATACATACAGTACAGGTTTGATACAAAACGTATAATCCGTTGAGAATTTAATAACTCCGCGGTTGATCTTTGGCTTGAAGCAGCACGTCGCGGCGAACGAGCGTGCGCTCGACCGTGACGCACACATACACACACACATACACCACAGTGATTACACCCTAGTAGAGATAAGAATCCAGAACACCACCTGTTCAAAGGCCCTGCTCAGCGTTATACGACGGTACGTTGCTTAATTTTAATGTTAGAAGATATTATACAGGTGATCGGTATTTAAGGTTTAATATTAAAATCTTGAAATAACGTCTGTTTAAGAAATCAGAACCGATATATTACGTACCCCAAACAGGCTTTGTTTGGAAGTATGTACAATTGTACACTCAATCAATTTGTTTGCATATGTACGTTGATAAAATGAGCATTATAATCAGACAAAGTGGCTTCAATTTTTACGAAACGAGTAACTTTTGAACTGGTAATCGGAATTAATTGATTGATTTTTGACGAATTTTTCTTGTCGAATTTTATACAAATCCATCAAATAAAATCAATTCTGATTACCGGTTAAAAAATTTTCTTCAAAATTTTGAAAAAATTAAAACCTTCAATGGCCATATCTCGAGAACGGTTTGAAACACATATCTGCGATTTGAAAATTTCAACTTTTCACGTCATTTTCTATAAAGTAAATATACTTTTTAAATTTCGGAGTAATATTTCATGCATCAAATTGAAATTTGTCATAGAAATATCAATTTAAAAATAAGAAAATAAAAATGAAAATTATAACTAACTAAAATTTATAAAAAACCGGATGTAATCACGCCAAGTTGGAGATTGCCCACCTCCTGAAGTCAGCGCTTATATGGGCATAACAATAAATTCAAACTAAACTTTATACGGACTGTGGTCTATTACTTTTTGTCCGGACCAGTGTTGCAGCCCGTATCCGGCCCTAATGCTAATTTTTTTTTTATATATTTTATTTTTGTCTTCTAGCTCCTCTTGAACTTTTTAGACAGCTTTTAAACTTTATTGCTAATGCTAATTTAAGACGAACATTGTTACTGATATACTGAGTCTTATTCACATGTCCATAAAAACATTTCAGATACAACTAAAATAAAAATGCTATGGATAAAAAATTTTACACCCAGAACAGTCACGTACACAGAAATCAAGATTTATTTCAATATCACTGAAGAATCATCAAAGCTCGAACCTTTGTTCATTTTTCTTTCAGCATTGGCATATTTTTGAATTATTTTTTGCTACACAGTCTTTTCCTCGCCGATTTTTAAATTATTATAAATAAATATACCAAAGCCTCCAATATATACAGCTAATCCGATAATCATTATTTATTTATTAACAATTGTTTATTAAATGAAGTTCTTATCTAATAACAAACATATATTTTTCACATGAATGTTACGCACTTTGAATAAACAAACAACTAATGTACTTGAAATAATAATATGTTTTTTTACACTCAATAGATAACAGTAGATATTATTTTTTTAAATTACATTGATAATATTTAATAGACATAATATTTGAATCCGGGATCACAAATTGTGTTATTATTTTGTTAAACATATCACATTAAATTTATACAATGTATGCGTTTGAAATCTAGAATAGTTATCAAATTCAATTAATTTCTGTTAATTAAAATAGATTAAAGATCAAATTATCATCTATATAATGTATTAACTAATTTTTGACAATTTTTTTATTGACTTGAATGATGTAGGTATAAACATTTAAAAAATAATATTCAAAAGGAATTGTCAGCGAATTTTTTTTTTAGAGCTCACTTCCCAAAATGTCTGAACAAACGAAAGAACCTAGATGGTGAAAGTTATGGTGAAAAATAAATGATAATGAGTAAATAGTAATGTAATGATCTCAAACAAAGCAGAAGCAAAATAAGCAACTGAAAACTGCCAAACCGACATAGTCTCATCAAAGTTTGCATGAAGTAAAACAGTTTTCAAACTTTAGTCATTTTTATCGAAACCACGTTTATAAAAACTGCAGAAAACGTATCTTGGCCATTTTCCATCCAGTTGACTTGAAATTTTAACTGTAACTTCTTAGATACATTTTACATGAAAATACTTACGATTTTTTCGATTGGTTAACAATTGCGGTGTTTATAAACAATTTAAAATCTTTATTTTCGTCAAAAACGCGAATGTTTGTTTAATACAAAATTTGCAAAAATCGATATTTTTTAATAATAATCGTTTGTACTTCGATGGGAAAACTCACGTAAATAACGGGATCATTTTTTTTTGCTCTGGATGTTGATCCATGTGGAGGTTATGTTTTCGCAGTGGAACACATAACAAAAAATATGCACTCAGTGTAGCAAACGCTAAAGTCACCATTTTGTTATATATTTCATCAAAAAAAAAATTTTTGTATGTTTTGAGACATGTACCCTCTAAATTTCATTTGATTGTTTTTTTTTTATTATTCTAAAAAAAATTCCTAAAATCTAATTTTCCAATGTGACGATTAGATGTAACCCCGTAAAGTACCTTTTTATTCAAGGTTATAAATACTATTAAAAAATACAATATAAAACATAAACATCAATTACGTCTTACACAATTCAGAGTTACTTCTAAAAATCATTCATATCAGAAAGTTCAAATCTTGATTTTTTTTGGTTCGTATACGATTTTTAATCACCTGTAAAATATTAACAACAAAAACAATACGGGCTACGTAAATCTGAGTTACGGATCAAGAGCGTGTAGACAAAGCAGCAGGTAATCGCACATTTAACTGTACCGCCGATCTATGCCTGTTGTGTTATTTAATTATTAGTTTACATGTCGATGCTATCAATTTTGCTGCTTGATTACTTTCTGGATCGCTATGTATCAGCGATTGTTAACCGTTGGCCTTAATATTCAAACACTGGAATAAAATTAACTCTTTCAGGTGCGCATGTATGTATAATTGTCAAGTGCGAGTCGAGCCTTGCGTACTAGTGCTCCGTATCTTATAGATTTTCATTTTATTCGATTGTGTTAATTTGGCTTGCACTTGTGAAAACTATAGATATTATACTAGATAACTTAAACCTCAGAAACTTTTTTATAAAATTTAATTGTAATTTAATATTGAGTTTAAAGGATAATTAGTACCAGTTTAAACATTATCAAAAAAGTGGCAGCACAATGTATTTTAAAATTCATAATTACATTATAATTTTAATTTATTTTTGAAAAATATTTAATTTTCAGATTTTTTTTACTATAACCATATTTTTGCATATTTATTAAATGAAGTTTTTTGGGCTAAACAATTCAGTAGTTAAAAAACTGTGACAGACAATGTAACTTTTTTCGATTTTGGTACAACTAAAAAAGAGTATAGTATTTTACGTCAATATTTTAATGCGTTTTGAGGCCCGGAAAATATCAGGAATATTTATAAGAATAAAATATATACCTATACAAAAGTATACCATAATTTTCAGTACAGTCAATTATACTTATATAAGCCTAGGATATAAAAATTACCTTTTAGATTAGAACATGTGCTAGGGTAATGACAGGGTTAAATAAATAACCAATAATAACATTTACTAGACACTTGATAGAACCTTGAGCAAAAAATTCTTAGGCCTCTTAAAATTAACTTATTAAGATTTCATTTATGAATAGCTAACCTTTCAAAGCTGAAAACATAATTTAAAATTGCTACTTTTAATTATTATTGTGTTGAGAACTTCGATATCTCATTTAGATACTGATTTGTAGAAATGAAACATTGTAAATATTACCTTGAGAATGTATTTATTATTAAGTATTTATGATTGAATGAAAATCAATATATTGATAACTTTTTATCTATAGTTACACATCAACAAAGTAAAATACGACTAACAAAATAATGGAATTCTAATTTATTATATCCTATGAAATTAAATTTTATCACGCCTTACATTCGTAAAAATAAATTAAACATTTATATCTCCTAAAAACTGCAATGACTTTGTATTTTAAAAAAAACATTTTCTTTTAAATCATTCAATCAACTTGGGCCAAATATGATTTCAGAAATATGAAATTCACGATTATACAGAAAATGTTTACAAACTCTGGTTTCCATTACCATCTCGATCGGCTGCTGAATATTAAAACCGTTTCGAACCTTACTTGAAATATGTAATTTCGTGCAACACAATTTAAAAGTGAAATGTGTATCGTGCGCCTCGTAAACATGGAAATTATTAACTGCCTTGCAATATGTTGTAGTTACTGCACATATTTTCTCATAATGTTCAACGTGTTTTCATTTAAGAGCCAATCAAAAATATTATATGCTCACATTAAATGTAATCAGCTCGTGGTTTTGTTTTCATTTATTTATTTTTGTCGGCTTAAATTATCCAATTTTATTTCTCGTTACATTTTTTATATTAATTATTAACCTTATACTGCACGATAATGGATTTATCAAATTAGTTAAAATGGATTTCTTTAGTTATATTATATATTATTAAATATTATAGCCAGTGGCGTAGTACACAGTAAGAAATTTAAACAACTGCCTAGGGCCCCGAAAATATAAAATTAATAGACTTTTTTAATTCACTCGGCATATTATATAGAATATAAATTAAGATATTTTTTCCAATAAATCAACGAATTCTTAACCCTCTCCTGCATGGTGTCTATAAACGAGGACATGTATATATACCTAACTATCATAGTATCACCTATGGTCGAAACTCGACCAATATTTTACTTGCCTTAACGACATGATTTTTTTGTGCACATCTTTGACACAGTACCTAATCTACCTAACCTACTTTTTTTCGTAAATATTTTTACAACAAAAATTTCCAAATAAAAACACTGCAATAGAACGCATTCTCGACATTTGACAGAAATCCAAAAGTATTTATTTTTGCCGCTTGGAGGGATTACTATGCTGTTGAACGAAGCGAGGGGAAATAAACAAACAGCGAAAGGGGAAATCATGTGTGTATGTAAACTTTATTTTGCCTGCCTTAACGGTAACATACACGCATGATTTTTTTTGTGCAGTTTCATTCACCTCCTTTGATAATAAATACTAAAAAAACGTATGACAATTTTCGATGTTTACGTATTAATATATGTACATATTAACATAATTCGTTATTTTTATGCATAATTTCAGGACACATTTAACTAAATATTTAGTTGTCAGTTTATTTATTATAAAGTTTACGCGAAAATAAAACTTTTGTTTGCATGAGAGGGTTAAATATATTTTAAATACATTACATATAAAAAAAAACGCTTGTATACAATGTTATTTCAGCATAGCAAACAAAAATTTTTAAAATTCTATTCGTGTAATTTAAAGTAAGTCAAGAGTCAAGATGAACCGAAAGCGCTCGTTCACAAATGCACATAAAATATGCATTAGACATCGCATGAGAACATTCGATAAGAGACGGTGACATTCCGTGAGATGCGGATTCTTTGTGATGCTAATGCGCTCAGCGTTCACTCGAGCGTGTGCGCGTCTTGTGTATATCTGTTGTTTGTTTTGTGTTGGACTTGCACTGAAAGGGCAGGATGGGGGAAATTTATGATTTTATTTAAATTTTGTAATATTAATACGATGATCGATAGATAATAACCAGTTGGGAGTGAAACTGTTCAATTTACAAAGTGTTAAAAGAAGATAGCATAACATATTGTATGAATGATTAATTCCTTTTTCTTCCAGATATTTTTTTGAACCTGAAAAATGAATTTTAAGCCGCTTTAATTATTATTAAATAAAATAGAAATCTTCGTTCATTTGATAGATAGAGCTTTATATAAAATAAAACAATTTAATTGTTTCTATTATTGTTTCATTGTATATGTATTGTTTCAATTCGAGTAGGTACGTGTAGTACTTTCTTTTTTAAATTGTTTTAGATATTAATGCCATATAAATGCAATCTTGTTTATATGTCATATTGTAGCAATCAGTTTGGGGGTTATTTAGAAATAATTCGGGCAAGACATACACGAATGTATGCCATAAGGGTTAAGTTAGAAAAAAATATAAAAAAGTGTCAAGTTCTACTAATTGAGATCTAAATTTTGACACCCAACTTGCCTAGATATCAAAATAAAAAATTCTATGACGCCCTTTATTTTCGCCCATCCCTATAATTCCAAAATTTAAAATTATATTGTTGACTTTAGTATTTGTCGTTGGTAGTCCCACCAAAGCCTCGTTACCAATTTTTTTTCAGATTTTTTTAGCCAGTAGTTACCGAGCTAGAGGTAGGATGGACAAAATAAAATACTGCTTTTAGCCCCCTGCAGGCGACATTTTTTAGTTAGAAAAAAAATAAAAATATGGTCAAATTCTACTAATTGAGATGTACATTTTGACATGCCATACGTCTTGGTATACAATTGTTTTTTTTTTGGATTTGCTTTAAAGCCCCCTACAGGCACCATTTTTGATTTAGAAAAAAAAAATAGAAAAATGGTCAAATTCCGCTTGTTTGGTTATACATTTTAACGTGCCACATGCCTTGGTATAAAAAAATATTTTTTTTACCTAGCTTTAGCTCCTTATTATTTATTCAATAAATTTGTACATATTTTACTAGAGGGTGTCATTTTACATGTTCAGTAAAAATTTCAAGTTTCTAGCTTATATAGTTTACGAGCTATTTAGCTTTTAGTGAAAAGGACGGACAGACGACAAAGTGAGATTAATAGAGTTTCTTTGGAACCCTAAAAATGAGTTTCAATTTTGTTAAATTGAAGTTAAAGAAAAACGTTAAAAAATCGAGATAGAGAGGTTTCTTTCGACTTATAGAGAGTCTCGACTTATAAAGGCTACATTTAAACAATTTCGAATTTTATAGCAAAAACTATATTAATAGAAAAACTATAACTTTGAGTTAATTCAAATGTTAAAGGTTTTGGGGTCTGAAAGGAAGGGACGGGCATTTTTTTCAACGTTCTACTGTATCACTTAATTTATTAGATTTATTAATAAATAAATAAATAAATAAATAAATAAATGAACTGCATTTTTTTTCATAAAAGTATTTCAGTAAGGTAAAAATCAAAATTGAAAAAAATCGATCTAAACTGGGTAATTAAATTGCAACAATATAAAATCAGCTCACATGCATCGATACGTGGTGCGTCGGCGTATATATGTGTGCACATGTTACATACATGTATCTGCATATGTGTGGGTATTTGTTTGTTATCTGCACAATAATCGGCGCAGTTCCCATCGGCGAACACGTGACCTGCTTGCATTGCGCACCAATGCACCGTCACCGCAGCCGCCGCAGATCCGTTTCTAAACATCGCCGGGTCGAAGGCCAAACAATGCCTCTAGGGCTGTGCAAATTAATGCAATTATTTATTTATGTTGTTATTGATAATATGTATAAATGTTTGTTAAGTGGTCATGTTTGTTTTTATGTATTATATGACCAGTTAAGTCGTAATGTTTTCTTTTACATACAGATGCTTACTTTTGTTAAGGTCAGGGGTGTAGCAACATATATATAATATTATTATTTAGCTGAACCATAAATAAAAATATTGGATACGTTTCTGTTGTTTTTGGGTGGATCAGTTCCGTGTATAGTATCAATTATTTTATATTTTAAATATTTATATTTTATAAACATTACCCATATAACAAATATTTATATCAATATATGTACAAGTCACGATTAAATTTATCTGAAAAGTAAATATTAATACACCACGCCTACATTGATTTAAAACAGGCGCGGGCAAAATCCGACCCTCATGTTTTGATTATCAACAGTTTTCCATGCAAAAAACAACAAACTTTATAAATTAATATTAAAAATTATTGTCAAATGAAAATTAGTTTTAACTTCAATTCAGGAAGTACTTGACAAAAAATTTCAAAATATATATTTTGTAGGCCTTCCACATCTTACAAAATCATTAGATTTTAGCACTTTTGAACTATTATAACCCCAAATAAAAGAAAAAATGTCACCCTGTTTGTGTATACCAACCATAATCGGCCCATTAGCTCATGTCTATTCCATCTTGTGTCCTCTAGTATCCAGACAAACACTTAATTAAATAAAACGAAGGAGCTTTCAAAAGAGGGGAAGATAAAATTGACAAGAAATAAATAAAGAAGAAATTGTATTTTTTTACCCTCATGGGATTCCAAATACAGCTGTTAATGAGTGAAGATTGTCAAATGTCTCGCGAATAGTTATAATATTTAAAAGTCAAAACTATTTACACAGCCCTGATTAGTACTACCGAATTCGGTTATAACAAAAACTCTAACATTTTTTTTTTCGTTTGGTTATAAAGTAAAAACTTCTGATCCCACGGATATCATTATTTATTTAACCCTTCTTTCAAAGAGAATACTCGATCAATTAACAAACAAAAATGTGTCTACAGGGTGCGCGAGATAAATTGGCAATAACTTTGCATCTCCTTATTTCATGTGCTTTTTATGGAATTATGTTTCTAAGGTTGTGATTAAACATCGTTGCTTCAGATATAATGTATTCAATTCTGAGAACAAGGAATACGATGTTAGAGCAACCATAATTTCTAGACTACGCGCAGGGCGAACTGCTAATGAAATTACGGACTTCAATAACATCCTTTTACGTACAGTTTACAACGTGAATAAAGTGTATGATATTGATCCTGTCGCCTCACCAACAAAGAAAACGCATTTGAGGTACGCAAGGATCGTACAGTCGATTAGAGCACAAGGAAAAAAAGTACACATAATTCAGGAATTATCAATGAAGATCCAGGAAAGTCAATGCGGTCCATGGCAAGAGAACTGTAAATGTCGGATGCAACGGTTCGCAAGATTATTGTTGAAGATATCAGATATTCTTAGAAGAGGCAGTTTTAGTAAAATTTTGCCGTGTATATCGCGCGCACCCTGTAGAATAACTCGTAACTAATATTATCGATACAACCTGCCTAATAAGCACTGGTTTGGTCCGAATAAGATCATTATGATTAATAAATTTTGATAGAACTATAATTTACGCTCTTATTCTACAATTTAAATTTAATAAAACACAATTATAGCCACATGCGTTATATAACAGGTATTTACGGTTCACCCCTAGTCAAGAGGTGTAAGGTCAAATAGAGCGTGATTGTGTAACATATACAAAAAGTAACTATAACCATACGTTCATATATGTTATTCCCTCGAACATATCGAAAACATTCAATGTCGTGAGATTTCGTAAATAAATTACAAAATAAATTGTTTTTATTTGTATTTTACACCCGGATCTTTGACATAAAGTGATCGTTTAAATAAAAGAATATTGTTTTCTTGGGTACCGATACTTGTTTTTTCTGATTATGTTTTTTATCGTCTGCTAGGTTCAATGAAATGTTATTAAATTATCTTTTATTGAAAAAGGAAATCAATTTTGTTAGGAACTCGGTGTTAATCAATAAATAATGATTTGTAATATTTATGGCAGTGTTGTTGTAATTAAATTTTAAAACAGTCATTTTTTATCATAAAAGAATAGCTATTAAAAATTTGTCAAGTACGAGTTGAGTCTCACGTACTAGTGTCACGTACCGTAAGTTTTTTAAATTTATTATTTAAATTTAATATTAGCATTATTAGCTCTAGCTTTATTTAATTATTCGTTTATTAGAAAAAAGTTTTCTAATAAATGAACAATAGCTATATAAAATTTTCCATTTTTTTTAATATAGATAGGTATGATATTTTTAAAAATAGATAATTATCTCGGCATCATTATACAAATTTCCATTTCTTCAGATTTTTCTCACTATTACTTTCGGAGATATAGGCACAAAATATTTTTAGGATTTTTTTGAAAATTTGTTTAACGCAGTTTTTAAAATAAAATTATCAGCTTTCATTTTATACCCCATTCACCGGAATTAAATAAAATAATTTTTTTAACCCATTTGCCCCAGTCAAAAAGCGTCAAAAACTAAAAAAAGTATTTTTAAAACTTAGGTCTATTATTATTGCTAAAGGCAGACACAGTGTTGATTCCATAAGCGTTATTAAAAATTAAGACAATATGGCAATTCTGGATAGAATGTAAAAAATGTTTATTATTTGAGTACCATTTATGATTTCAACCATTTTCCTTCAATCCAACGTATAAGAGGTCATAGGTACACACAATAATATAATTAATTGTCTTATAACAATAATAATATTTCAATAAATTAGAATCTGCAAAAATATATAGAGGATCTTTGTTATTGTCTAAAGGCCTGACAAATAAGAATCGTGGTTTATTTGTTGTTACATCGCTTTAAGGCAGCGTTTCTCAACCTTTTAGTATTTGCGACCCAATTTTCAATCACAATTCTCATCCCCCCCCCCCCCTCATACAATAATTTTCACTGAAATCGTGCTGTAACTGTAATATAAGTTTTTTAAATTTAATTGTATTTTCTTTCGAAAAAATTTGCTCTGCAAGGCAGACCCAAGGGAGTTACTATTAATTATTAATCTTATTTTTTTATTTAATATTGATAAGTTCATTATTAAATACATTGTGCAGTACTAATACAATCCTATTTATAAGTATATTATATCACTATAAATGTAAACGTATATTTTATTTTTTATTATGTCAGAATGTATTTTATTACTTTTCTTTCAGTAAATTAAATAAATTTTTTAATAATATTTTTTCTCGACATGCTCGCGCCTCCTATTTAGTTTTATCACGCTCCTCTAGGGGAGCGCGCCTCACAGGTTGAGAATCGCTGCTTTAAGGTTACAAGGTTTCCTTATTAAAATAATCCCTACTAAACCATCCCCGTGAAAGGGTTAATAACATAACAGAACGTGAAACACAAAGCAACAACGCCAACGCCAACAATAGCGTATAGAGTGACGTGTCCGCCGCGCGCCGGCATTGTGAATCGCGACGCGTGCAAAGCGAACGCGAGGTGGAGCTTTCCCACGGAGCGGCTGTCGCGGAATGCGCGGGGGACGTGCGGGGGGGCGGCGGCCGCCCGCGCGCCCGGCACGTGTGTGTGATCAGCGCACGCCGTTCTCACGCCGCCGGACCGACCGCAGGTAGGCAGCAGCAACAGGTCGGCCCCGCTCCCACCGCGCAGGCACGGAATTAGCTACTTTTGTTTATTGTACATATTTACTATTTTTCACTTAGGTACCTTTTTATTAAAAAAATCTGTGAAATGTACTTATATACTTTTCTATCTTGATACAATATAAATATAAAGTCAAAACAATGATATATATCAATCAATTTTAATTTTACCACGTATTCAAATTATTATACATTCAATGTATGCTGTCTTCTGATAGCTCATTCGTGCTCATATAATGCTCAGGGTGTGTAGTTAAAGGATGGGTGTATTTGATTAATAAGGGTCGCACAGGGATTTACGGATGTTGCTCATGGATCGGTCATAGCAAGTGTTAAACGATTAAATTATAGTATAGTTTTACCATGACCGCAAATTTGTAAGCAATGCGACCGGGACAAACACCTGGGAATTTCAAATTTTAGATTTTGTAGAATTGTATATTTAGAGGTACAGAATAAACATTGCAATTACAAACCGAACAACCGCCTGCTGATTTACTACCTACCAATCCTTTACCCGCCGCTTACTTAGCGGCAAATTGTAAAGAATCAAATATTTATAAATTCTGTCTGCATAATATTTGTGTTCTTAGTTTCATCAGCCTAACTTAACACAATGGTAAAGAAAATAAAAATTGTACAATTTTAAAAGAGTCGAGTGTGCAAGTTGTAAAAAATGTAGAATGTGGTTTATCGCAGAGAAAATTGACCGAAAAGTAAAAGTGCGAAAATTCAAAAAAATATTAAGAGAAAAGTGACTTTGGAATACAAATAGAACATTGAAAGGGTACAAAGATATTAAGTAATTAATTTAAATTAACAATAATGATATATTATAATTGTGTGTGAAAAATATTCAAAATTGAGGAAAAATAACTCTTTGATCCTATAATATAAGGGAAAATATTAAATGTTATGCTCCTGATAATAACTACTACTACGTGTCAAGTGACATTGTTATTTTGTGGTTGAGGTGTGTATATTTAGTTTAAGTGAAATAGAAAAGGATAAAACAGATGATGAAGAAATTTCAGCGACTTCTAGAGATCAAAGATAAACAGAAGTTAAAAGAATTATTATATAAATTAAAGAGTAATTAAATTAAACAAATATTTAATTTATTGAATAATCTTAAAAACACATTTAAAAAAATTGCGACATTTTGATTTTTGCATAACAATAACGAAAAGGTGGTATATTTTTATGTGGAAGAGTCACAAAAGTAATGCGCATGTCCTGCCGTCAGTTTCGAATTAATGAAACCTAACATTTTTTTTTTTTTAATTTAACTACTTTCAAATTGGCGACCTTTCTTTTTAATTACTTAATAAATAAACTAAAGACGCGTCAAATAAGTAGTAGAAAATTAATTTTGAAATCTGTGATGCTATAAAAGTTGTCTATCCCTTTTCAAGTTTCACCCTTGCGGTGTACAAGTTTCACTAATCACCTGTAGAAAAACACTAGTCACCCTAGCACAGTGTACCTGAATGCGCGCCTGTCAACCCCTCCCCAGATATCTCGTACTGAGGCTAGGCACGACTTGGCTTGTTGCAGTACGACCACTGCTTGCTTCAGATGTGCGCCGACCGTCATACGGTGAACAAGTTTTAGTGCTTATTACGACCAAGTGATATTATTTACTTGTACACACACACTTGTACTGTGAGACAGTAGTGGACAGTGTTAAGACATAGTGAGTGTGTGATATTGTTATTGATTGATTGATATGGTGACTGGTGTTGGCACAGTGGCGCAGCCCACAGCGGCAATGGGGGGAAGTTCACAAACGGAGGGCGGTTTACCCACAGTTAGGAGAGCCAGTGATAATAGAAGGGTAAGTGTTAAAAATAATTTTGGACCGTTTTTGTTATACAAAAAAATAGTGTATATTAAAAAATCTACAGTCATCATAAAATTTTGGTTTACCATCTCCATAATATAAAAATTATTTCTAATTCTATAGCTTATTTTATAAGTACGTTAGAATCTATTCTTACTTATAAAATTTGTATTTCGTAGTAGGTACTTGATACTTTCAAAAATATGTATGTAGGTACCGATGTACTATGATGTTCTAACTGACCCATATATATTTTATTCCAACATTTTTAAAGAATATTAAATATTTTTCAAAAAGACGTTTCAAAAATAATACAAATTCCAATTATACTAAACTCCCCCTATACTATAACAAAATGGTATTAATTCAATAAAATTTATTAAATAATGAACTTTGATTATGAATTTCTATTTTATCAAAATTTAATATTTTTTATTTATTATGTTAAAATCAAATTTAAATTATTTTAATTTTTATTGCAACAGTAACAATGTTGTTATGTAACATTTTACTGATTGCAAAAAATTCAAATGTAACTTTAAATCCTGCTCACTCAATAATATTAAGCATTTTTTTCTATTTATAGATAATACCATCTTTCCGAACGAATAATTCACAAGTATTTTCTATTTTACGCTTTCTTGCATATAATATGAAAACAAAAAATATTATTTTATAAATTCAATTGTTCATATTAGTTCCAGTTGACGCATTGAAACTTAATACACCATGTATCATAAAGGTTCTTTGTAAATATTAGGATCATAACTACAATATCTAGTTACAAAAAAACATATTTTTCAATTCTGTATAAAGGTAAATGGACTTTATAAAAACAATAGGTCAATTACAAACATAAACATGTATTTTAGTTTTAATAACCAAGTATTAAAATGAATGAGTTATTTTATAGTATTTTATATTGATTTATTTTAATTGACTGAATTTTATCACGAAAATAAATAAACTCGGGTGGATAACATACATAAAATGCTTCCAATATTTTTATGCAATATAAATAGTGCATAGTATAGCTATACATATATCAGTAGACCCATTCATTCCAACAGAAGTACTATTGATGAAGTGTATATATATGTATATACACGTACTGACCGATGAGTAATCATACACTAGCGTGTGTGTATGTGTGTGTGTGTGTGTGTGTCACCGATCTGTCTGCCCACAGCAGCCGCCCACCCACGTCTGGCCTACAGCACACACACTCGCACACACAGTTTACGACCGAGTGGCCTTTATTATACCAAACGCGCAAATCAGTAAAAATGGCTCGTGGATGTGTGAAGAAAAAATAAAAACTATCCAAACATGACGTCATAACACTAATTGGTTTTATACAATTGTGACGCACGCCGCCTAGATGTTATTATTGTAAACGGTCATCATCGGAAATTCTTGTACCTGGGAATTTAGGTGTCAAATATCGATTGACGATGAATTTTTTTAATTCTACATGACTCATGTTGTATTTGAAAATGTCAAACGTGTCATATAATTTATTCAGTTTATTATATAATGTATTTATATCCCAAATATGTGGGATGGATTATAGATAGTTTACATTTTTCTGAAAAAAAACTATGAACCCTTGTAGTTTCGCCCTGTCTGTCTTTATACCTATTAAGATGAAATTTGGTATACGGACGAAGATTAATAACACAAAAACAGAAATGAGGAAATTTTTGAAAAATATATTTTTGGACCCCCTTCTAATAGACTTAGGTCTTCTAAAATGCAACAAAAAATATCTTAGAACCTTTTGATTTTAACCCTTCAGTCACGATATATTTGCTTTTAAATGTCCTTATCATTGCGTTTCCCCCACTAATTTCTAAACTGCCAATTCAAAAATCTGAAAAAATTCCAGAATGTAACTTTCAAAGAAAATTATGACGAATATTGTAACAAAAAAGTATTTTTTATAAATCGTAGTGAGTATGACTACTGAACCCCATCATGTGCGTGCCCAACACGCACTTGGCCGCTTTATTTAATGATTATTTTGTAAACGTAAATTTCGGTAAATAGATATTTCCTACAAAACTATATTTTTTATCCAATGTTTATTACACGTTTAATAACTCCCCAATAAAAATATAATGAAAAATACTAACGACATGTTAACCTTTATAAACACTATATTTAGAACAATTTTTTTTATAAACGCATAAAATTCTCATCATATATAGAAGGAAACCATTAAACATTAACCTGATACATTTTCTGGTACAGTTACACACACCTTCCAAGAACAATTTAATTTATGACGAAATTGATACCCTGCTATTTTGAAAATACAATTTTCCTAACATCCAATTTAAATCAAATTGTTTCAAATTCATCTAATTATATTCCGATACAGAAAACCCGATACACTAACTATATAAACATTAAATCATAATAACTAATGTCCATTTCGTACAAAAAATGGACCTAGAAAATTATCACACGTTTAATAGCTATCTGTTTGTATCGATATTCGAGTGTTGTCCGTATATTAGCTGCGATTAACTCCGAGAGGTAACGTATGTTTATATTTTATATGTATGGAGAAGGTAAACTTTTATTGCCGCGATAAAAATATACCGCTAATTATTAGTAATAAACATATGTTTTATGAGTATTTAATCCTAGTGTAAATTTATTTCGGCAAAAGCATTAAGTGGGTATTTCTTTTGCAGAGCAATAAACCGATAATGGAAAAACGGCGTAGAGCAAGAATTAACAATTGTCTCAACGAATTGAAAACGCTCATTTTAGATGCAATGAAGAAAGACGTAAGTATACTTTTATTTTATTAATTTAATGTTTACCTTAAGTGTCAATTTAGATTAATCTACCGTTACATAAATACATTATTGGTTATTTTATGTTACATTCAATTCATACACAATTGAACGTAAATTATTATTGTTAATCACTGATAAATTTTGCACGTCTATAATTTTATATAATGCAATTCTGAATACGTTATCTTAAGAACATTTTTTTATTTTCTACAAACATTATTATTTTTATGATCTTTTGATACTACATAGTTCATAATAATCGAGATAAAAAATCTAGTTATATCTTGTCGAACTTTTTATTAAAATAGAAACAGTAAACACTGTGTTGAGTCAATATATTTTGTCAAAAACACGTGCACATAAAAATAATATTTCTCTACTTTAATCATTATGTCTATTAAATCAAAAATGTTAATTGAAACAGTTGAGAAACGTGTTGTTCGTGACAACAGAATGCTAACAAATCTTGTATTTTATTATACATAATTCAGGGCCTTCCAAAATCAACCGATATTATTTATTAATAGAAAAAATTATATTCAATTGTGTTTTGTATTTTTCTCGTGATAAGTAAAAATAAAATAAGAGAAAATCATAAAGATACGTGCCGTGAAGCAAACATAATAAAATTTTATTTGTATAATGAATAATACGAATGAATGAAACAGAAAATAAAAATTCGCAGTCATATACATAAGTTCATGTTTGTGCATACATCACCATTCATAAAGTTTATGAAATTCTTGTGTATAATTTGAATACATAATTAGTTTATATTTGAATGTAAATATGTAATATACATTCATACTATACGTATTTGCTCACCTATGAATTATTTAATATAGCATACTAAATATACTTTTATCAGCACACAAGTGTTATTTAATAGTTTAATTTGTTTATCATAAGCGGATTTATTAATCTAATACTTACACTTTAAATACGATTATAATTGAACCGCAAAAAAACCTTGTATTTATATTTATTAGAAAGGAAAACCATCTCCTGTTATTTTTGCTTCACCGCAATATTTATTATCGATTTATAAAATTTGTGTAATTAACAAGAATTGATAAAACAAATTCTTAGAAAAATTTATATATGCAATAGTTTTCTACAAAAATTTGGTAATCCCAATTGCTTATCTAAAAATATTATTATTATTATATACGTCATTGTCAGTATAATCAATCTTTTTATCTACATTAATGAGGAAAATTAGCTGATGAAATATAATTTATCGTCTAGAAAATCTTAAACCGTAAATATTTATTAAATTTAAAATCTTTTTTTGCAGCCTGCGCGCCATTCCAAACTAGAAAAAGCAGACATTCTCGAGATGACAGTGAAACATTTAGAGACATTACAACGGCGACAAGCTGGAGACGCAAGCACCGATAAGTTTCGAGCTGGATTTAGCGAATGTGCTGGAGAAGTCGGGCGATTTCCAGGACTTGAACCCGCGGTCCGCAGGCGACTCCTTCAACATTTAGCTGCCTGTTTAGCAGGAGCAAACAAAACAGAAGTAACTTCTAGTCCTACAACCTCACCTACACCTGCGACTGCTCTACAGGTTAGTTTAAAAAAATACAAATTATATTTTATCGTCGTATGTTTTATTGTATAAATGCATATCTAATTTTTTGTTATTATTCCAGGTTCACATTTTACCAACACCACCTGTAGGTGAAAATGTCGCACCTCCCCAAGGAATACTATTCACGAATGGGAACGGTGCCAGTGTACAACTTGTCCCTACACGTCTTCCAAACGGGGACATCGCCTTAGTCTTACCAGCATCATTGCCGCAATCTCCAATATCTCCAGCATCCAGTTCGTCTTCTGGAAGCAGCAGTGCAACGCCACCTTCACCTCTACCAGTATTGGTACCGATACCGCCAAGAACTTCTGCACCGGCGCCTCCTCCACCTCAAACGCAACCTCAGCAATCACATTCGGTTCCTCTTGCGTTAGTTGTGAGGAAAACAGCACCTCAAGAACATGACAAACCTTGTTGGAGACCGTGGTGACATACTGATCAAGAATACGTGGTGGGAAATTGAAAAAAGACAAAGAAATGTTGAATGATGACGAAAATGACGAAATCATGCAGTTTAATAAATACAATTATCTGATGATTGATTCCAAAAAATGTTCCTCAGTTCAGAAATATTTTCATTTTGAACTCTGTGATAAATTATGTCAATAAAAAATATATTGTTACATTTTTTAAATTCTAAATACATATCATACCCAATCGGTTAAAATTTTCCATATTTTGTGACTTAGGTAATTACAAATATGCAATATTTATATATGTATGAATGTCTATTATACTTGTAGAGAAATCGAATTGTATTTTGTTTAAAATTATTATTGTGAATATACTAGTATGTAGAATTGTAAATATTATATTGTAAAAAGATAAATGATTGATATATGATAGAAGTGCCTAAATGCAACAAGATCGTCGACGTCTTCCGCGTTAAGGAATATAAATGTTTATAAATTAATTATAAATATTTTTTATGATATTATTATATGATGAATTGCTCATTTTAATAAAACAAACAATATATATATATAATTTTAGATTTATTCATTTTCCTGTTTAATAATTTCAGATTATTAATAATATTAATACAGTAAGTATTGAGAACATAATAAAGCAATCAATTATTTATATATATATATATATAAATATAATCAACTAAATTTCTGGGCTGTTATCCACGTTGTGCTATTCTTATTTGCGATTCTTCTGAAACATTTCTAAAGGAGACTCGACATAAATGTCGAAACGTCAAGTAAGAAAGTACGACAACGTGGACAATAGCTTAAAAATCTAATTCATATAAACAAATAGTTCAAAATTTAGTAAGTCAAAATAACACGTTCATAAAAGTGATTTTATAATTACGAAGACTTGAAAGTTTTCATAATGACCTTATTTAAAATAATTAAACCAGTACTGACCTAAAGTCAAAAACCATACATCAACAAAATTGCTTACAACAATAATGACTCTGATTTTCATACCTGGAACTTTCGGACAATTAACTACAGGTAGATAATATCCGTCGAGAACCAATTAATTATAAAATTGTCGCAATAAATTCGTTGCATTACCGCCGACAAAAAAGCATCAACGCTAGTTATTACATCTCATGTTAAAGATGTATGGCCAAGGCCGGAATGTCTTCTGTTGCGGTCAGTTCTAATTGTGGCAATTAATGTTTGCCTGACGTTTTTGTCAGTCGCATCAGAAAGATATATTATGTGTACATCAATTGAAATATTTATTTGTTCCAGTGCTTCTCAAACTTTTCGCATAAATTTAAATTCAGTATATCTCGACACTCAGTGCAGTTACCACGCGGGTTTTGTTCTCGATCAGATCTACGAAGTACAAATAAAAATTAAAACATTTAACCAGTTTTAATGAGTGATATCTACATTTAATATTATAAAAAAAAAATTAATTTTGTATGTCCACGATTGCACTTGTAAATATTAATTAATTGAATTGAAAAAAAAATAACAATATATAAGAATAAATTCTCTGCGATCAAACGTTTTTTTTATTAAAGTTTTTTAAATTAAATAAAAGGTAAATTTCGTATTTCCACGATTTCGATTGTAAATATTAATTAATTAACTGTTTTTATGTTCGTACAAATCATAAGAAATAACTATAAATGATACAATACTGGTTATATATTTCTTTATTTAGACTAAGTTAACGGCAACATTTTAAGTCCATTTTACAAATATTCAAAAGTTTATGCAACAAAAAAAAATTAAAAATGTATCAATAAGTCTGAATTTTACTTAACCCCACGTCAATCCCTCGACTGTGCATCCGGACATAGTCATTTTTTTTTTTTTATGTGTGACAATTGTGTTATTTCTATTACTATTAAAAGATAATCTAATGTCAAAAAATATTTACGATTTTTGGTATATATACGTCGTTTTATACACAATATGATCAATTTTGATTATTTAAAAAAAATTGTTTTCGTCCAACAATAATATAATTGGATTAAAAGCTTATATATTTTTATAATAATAAAATATTGTTTTTGTTACATATAAAACAAAGATTTCTGGGCCCAAGTCGATGTTTTTTTTTTTACTGAACCGATTATGATGAATATTCATTATTCCCCAAATTATATAAATAGGTTCTCGAGTCAAAAGAATTAAAAATGAAGATTTAACAAAATACATAATATATTTATTAAGTACCAAACAGGATTTTTTAATTTTTGATTTAAATATGTCGTTCCTACAATTCTAGAGTCATTTCTTCGATTTTAAAATGTACGGGAACGAAATTGCGGAAAGATTAACGCAACTACCCATATTTAAAATTGACCTAATGGTAACACGTTTACATACTAAATACTTTATCATCTCTATTTTATAATTTAATATACTTACTTTTATTTGTTCCGTAGTTATATAAGTTTGGAAATCACTGTTTATTATTTTATCCTATCTATACGTTCGCGTGCCTCGAGACGGTGCGCTGGGAAAAGTAGAAACAACGTTCATGAATATGAAATAAGTCATAAATTATATCGATTCGAGCGCGCCGCAGTATATGTATAATATACCTCACATCGTGTGGATTCCAGGGCTTCTACATTGTGTTCTAGACTGATTTAAATATATTTTATTCATGTGATGTATGTTGTTCAGATGATTATATGTCCCTTTGTTAACTCAAATGTAGTTTTTATAGATTATGATTTAAATTTTTTTCTCGAATTCTTGAGACTTCGATAATTTATGATGAAGATTTAATTTGATTGCCTTTCTCTTAATTTATTTCAAAAACAAAATATGTGATATATAGAACATTTTGTAAACAATATAATAGCATTGCTTTATTTTTTAGAATCGATACAAAATTAATTTAAGTGAAACTCTTCAAAACTCTAATTAGCAGCAACACAATGGATAATTTGAAAGTAGTTTTTAATCGGTATTCTACCCATATTTTATTTAAATTTATTGTTTCATTAAGGGGAACATATGAGTAAACGGCGGAAAAAATAGACGAATTTTGGGAATTATTATCTCAACAACTTATTGTTCAATTTCATACAGGTTTATTTTGTTCTAAAGCATATATATTGAGGTATGTTTACAATTTTTTTTATGAATATATGTATATCAACTGGGAGCACTGCTGTCGTGGCCGGCGTAACACATGTCCTTCGATGCGATTCCCATGATTAAAAAAAAATTCCAAAGAGTTTCTTAGAAGTTAATGTATGTGCCGTTCGCTACGTAGGATTTAAAAAAAAAAAAAATTCACGAAATCACATCTGATTGAACTTTACATTTTCATTTTTCAACCACAATTTCCGAGCCTTCTGGTTTGATAAAAAAAATTGAGTTAAAAAAATCCTACGTAGCGAAGGGCATCATACATTTCTAAGAAAATCTTTGAAACTGTTTCAGATCAACCGACTGCCAGTAATCCTGGGAACCGCCTCGAGGGACATGTTTTATGCCGGCCACGACAGCAGCCATCCCAGTCGATATATATTCACACAAAAATCGTAAACATACCTTAATATATATATGTATATACTTTAGAATAAAATAAAGTTGGATGAAATTGAATGAACAGTTTTTGAGATAATTCCCAAAATTCACCTAATTTTTCCGCCGTCTATACTCATATGTTCCTCTTAAATAGTATAATGTATTTTATTTTTTATTACTTGACTTAACGAATGAAGTGTAGCAGTCATTGTCAATAAATGTATATATATGATAATATACTATATAATATACTATACAACTAGATATAATGAATGTTACTAACAATAAGTATATGAGCATAAAATATATATATATTTTTTGCTAATAATGACCCTCGAATTTACCTTTTTGTTTCTCATAATCTTCATATTTCTAATATATAAAAATAGATGAATTTGTCATCAACAAAAAAATAATCTTAATGTATAAAATAATTCCCCACTTCTACTGCAAGTATTTTTTTAATACTAAAAGCGTTTCTCGACTTTTAAAATATAAACTACTAGTTCTAAATATCACAAAGACAATTCTGAATATAATAATAAGTTGCGGCTATCAAACTACCCATAATAAAATCAGATTAATGTATCATTTATATTTTAAAACACCTGAAAAATGTATGTAGTATATTATGAATTAAAAATATTCTAAAGGCAAAATTATGATTATTGTAAAAATATCAGTTTTGCATCATCATGAATCATTTCTAATGATATTTCTATATTTAAAAGGTTAAAGTAATTTGTAAAACATCGAATCCGTCAGGTGTTCAGCAAATGATAAATTGCTAAAAAAAATTAAATTCGTCAAACATCGAATGTCCGACTTTCTTTCAAAGTTCGCACAATATTGTAGACTGGCCAGCTGACATACTACTATTTGCATATTTTAAACATAAACTAAAATCCATAACATCACATATTTAATATGGTTGTATTTTAAGTTAACACGATATAAAATTTCTAATATTTTAAATGTTTAGATAATAACATATGACGACTTTACGTACATGTAACATACACACAAGTGTTTGTATAGAAATTATAAAAGCTGTTACAAAAGCCGAAATAAAACATAATTTTAAAAGGTTTTTTATTATTATGAAGGGACACGAACACGAAGCTATAAAAAGTAGTATTTATTGTAAAAATACCAATGAAATTCTATACGAATGGATATTGGTTCTGTTTTTTACGATTTTTCAATATATTTGTCATAATTTAGCAATAAATAAGTCAATTTATTTATTATAAATTTATAAGGTAATGTTGGAATAACATTAGAAATATAATTAAGGGTCATTTTATCAAACGGTGAATTCATAGAAAGCCATACTATATACCGGGTGCGCCAAAAGTATGGAAACCCCTGAAAATTTCGCAGAATAAGCGGGAAAAAAAATGAAAATACCATATCCGACGTATTTTTTGACGGGGAATCCAATGGTGACCTTGAATTTGACCTTGAACATAACCTCTAAGCTACAGCGAACCAAAAATCGATTTTTTAAATAGTACCCCCTTTTTTATTGCAGATTCGAAAAGAGCGGAAAATTTTACGTTAGAATATGTATTTTTTTTCTTGTTTTATTTGAGTCGGTAGTGCCCTTAAAATGTTCTGCTCTTTTCGAATCTGCAATAAAAAAAGGGGGTACTATTTAAAAAATCGATTTTTGGTTCGCTGTAGCTTAGAGGTTATGTTTAAGGTCAAATTCAAGGTCACCATTGGATTCCCCGTCAAAAAATACGTCGGATATGGTATTTTCATTTTTTTTTCCGCTTATTCTGCGAAATTTTCAGGGGTTTTTCCATACTTTTGGCGCACCCGGTATGTCTATATAATATATTTAATTAATAGTTCAAACTTTCAAACTGCAAAAAAGTGTTTGATATATTTATAAAAAACAGTGTGATAATATGCTGCCTATGGATTTTTGTAATTTAGTTTCTACACATACCAAAATCCATAGACAATACAACACAATTCAGTACACTGTAGAATGAATTTGGTTAGGTTTAAATCTAGTCTAAATTCTTTATAATACGAGATATTAAACATAATATGAAACTTATATCAAGAAGATATATTAACACCGTGATAATTATATTCTGATACCAGTATTTATCGACGATGTACCGTTATTGGCGTTATTTTACCAACCCATTCTTCACCAAAAAAAAATTAAAAGTACCGTTATGTTATCTAGTATATCATGTAAAACAATTATGCAATTTAAATTAGTCTTAATAAAAATTTCGAACATGAAAGTATATCGAGAGATAATATAGAGCTATCCTACAATTCCCAGTATAACATCCCGGAAGACAAAAGACACGTTACAAGATTCTAAAATACTGCGTCAGTTATAGTTTAGGGCGCCATCAACCCAAGAGGCAAATTACTCTTAACTTTTATTTAAAAAGGCGTAAAAATCAATACAAAATACTATTTGGAGGAAGAATTAAAGAGAAATGTCATGCCAAATGCCAAACATTTATTTGGAGATGATTATTATTTATTTCAACAAGATGGAGCCCTTTCCCACACAGCAAACATTACTCAAGCATGGTGTAAGGATAATTTGGTAGATTTTTTGTTAAAGAATGAAGCTCTCCCAATTGCAATCCTCCGATTATTTTGTATGGTAATATATGTAGTCTAAGCTCCCAGATTACAAATTCTCAAATTTACTGCAATTTACGAATGTTATTCTCAAAATATGAGACAAAATGCCAATGGAAACAGCATACCGCTTGCAATGACTTTGAAAGAAGATTGAAACTAGTTATCAAAGTTAAAAGAAGAGTTATTCCCAAAAACTTATTATAAATTATCAATATATATGTCTACTTTAAGAATTGAATAAACACTTAACTGAAACTTTTATTTTAGCCTTTTATTTGTATCAGAATATAATTGCCACGGTGAAAATTGTTTCACGCGTAAGGAGTTCCAATGGGAACAAAATGAATATTTACAAACATTTCATTCAAAATTAAATAAATGTTAAAATTGTTACACACTAGTAAAATTAATATTTATAAAGTGAAAAAAAATTTTTTTATAGATTTCTTATTATTCCTTAATACACCACTGATATTGTAATAGTCTTTGTATACAGAAATATAAAATGTATATTCCTTTTTTTGTAAAAATAGTTTCAGGTTGAATATAAAACATACAAAACACAAAAAAGTAAAGAAAAAATGTTCAAAGTAATTCATTTTACTTTCAGTTATTTAGATGTGAGCCTACATACTATACGTAAATAATACATGAAGGTATATTTATATGACCAACAATAAATTGTACATGTTTTACATTAAGTAGGACTTAATCGAAGATATGCGTGCCTTAGTATGTCATTTAAATCATTATATCATTCCATAAATAATGTTATTATTATTCGAATTAATACTACATTATATTCTCATAAACAATGCCTATACTCATAAATAAATTACTGTCAAATTATTCTTAAAAATCAAATTTAAATTAGAAAATTATATGTTTTTTTGTATTTTAATACACTTCATAAATAAATGAACCTATGTAGATACAATTTTGGGGGTTAATCAAATGCATTCTGGTTAAAAAAAGTTTATTCTCAGAATAATTATAATAAATGTACAACCGCGTCAAAATTAAAACATCAGTTTGTCTAATATTCTAATCATCAAATCGCATAAAATCTATCAATAATTATATAACGCTATGTGTATTTTCTAAATTATCTAGAAAATAACTGCCATGGGTGTCATGGGACTTTCTTATATGCATTTCAACTATACAAACAATCTTTCTTGCTAACCGATAAAAGATAGTAAACTATAGTTAATAATATTTCTTCTAATTTACACTGTAATTCAAAAAAATCCAAAATTGACGAGAAAATATCCATAATGTCGTTTTCAAAAATTAAAAGTTTTCTTCTCAGAATAAAATTAATCTTAAATATAAAATTCTTTATTTGCAGAGAAAAACATAAAATCAATTTGTATTATATTCTTTATGCATCCCTGCTCTCGCTATTTGCATTTTCACACAGAACGATAAACAAAAACGCAAACAATCTCATGTATGCATTATATTTTTACAGCTATTATTATCATAAATTATCTGAGAACATATAAGCACCACGCATGCGCGCTATACGTTTCTTGTATCGCTTATTATAGCAGGTAGATATCACACGGGATTCATATAGACGTCTCCAATTAAACCTCATTAGTGTTATTAACACTATTACAAAACCTAGGGCTGCCAAATACATTCAGTCATGTTTATTAAATATCATTCTAAAAAATTTTATAAATATTTTTTCTATATAGTAATGCTGACTTCATTGAACCAATAAATCTAGAAACTTTAGCATCACAACTTGTATTAAATATGTAATTTAATAATTTTGAACAGAACATCCAAACTTAAAATATTAATAAGGTATGTAGATACTTATTGTTAGTATTTTTGTAATAAATTGAGAATAATATACAAATAATATTTATATAAGATTCATAATTATATTTCATATATTTTGGAAATTTCCTGAATGTTCATGTATATTTCCATAAAAATAACAATTATCTATATCAAATAAAAATAAACACAAACAATATTTTTAATTGTGATATTCTTCGAATTTATTTGATAAACTTATTGTTAGTCAAAATATTATGTCCTAAAAAGAAATATGGTAACCAACCATTATCACAAAAAATATATACAATTTTGATTATATATGCTTCCTCATGGCCCGCCGTTATAATATAATATTAAACTCATTTTTATAAATTCATCTTATAGATAAATTTAATCTACAATCTTCACTAAAATACTAAACGTGACAAATGTCACATATTCTGATTCTTATATTTACCTCGAAACTCTAGTTCAATAAACAATATAAATAATTGTATTGTATTTACATATGATTCGTACAAAATGGTTAATTCCACCAAACAAAAATTGCAGACTTATTATTTATTACATATGCATATTTAATTATAAATAAATGAATGTTTGAATTTTTGAATATCATTTAACAAAAAGTGGAGTTACTTGATTTGGTTTCTTATAAAACATGTGTATAAAGAATCTTACATATTTTGCACTGTGGTAATATTTGTCCAGACAAACTATTTGAATAAAATTTACTTTATTTAAATAAGATAACACTTCAACAACTTATATCAGTTTGTAAATATATGGTGATATTTAATGGAACTCCACTATTGACAGACAACAAGTGTTTCCAATAAAGATAATCAATTCTCATACAAGATATAAAAACAGCGTATCTGACATTTGTTGTTTTTTAATATTTTACATTAAATGATTACCCGATAATGAAATAGAAAAAAAACTGTCTACATATTGTTGTTTAAAGTTCTAAACAGGATAAAAATTTACAGATAGGAAAATTGTTACTTAACATCAAAAAATATGTACATGTATTTATCTTTACCATATAAAATTCATTTTATTGAAATTTTTGAACTTAATGATTATTATTCGTTATTTCATGTTTCACTTTGCATTTACACTTATACCTCTCTAAACTATTTATATAGATAATTAAATCCATAATATTAACATTTAACTTATTTTTATAGAAACAATAGTTTAGTTGTGAGAGCCTTTTAGACGTTCATTTTAACAAATAAATCACTTAGAATGTCTGTAACTTTTAATACGTTGAATTGAGGGTCATGACTTTGTAGACACTTTTGTAGAGAATTTTATCTTCTACAAAATTTTGTCCATAAAAAATTTTCAACAATTATCATGAATCAGTAATACCTACTTTAGTACTAAAGAATCATTTCCCCATGTTATTTAGAAGGGAAACGGGAACCCCATTGCGGTACCTCTTAAAATTGAACTACAGTGTAATCTTTCGGCAAGTATTTATTTTAGGTCATAACTATAACTTATTTCATAACGAGAACGAATGTTTTTCGACACCCATAAACTTTTACGTATATTTCAAAATATATTATAAACGAGCTGATGATCTCTAGAGTAAGTATGTTAACATAATATTATTGCAAATAATCACTTTTAAATTAAAATGTAGGTTTATTATTAATTGTTTCAAAACATCAAAAAAAAACACCGCGTTTATAATTTATCAGTTTGGTGTAAAACAGGTATTATATGCATACTATCGTTTATTTAAAAATATTTATTTTTACTAGTTTAAGATAAAAAAGGTTTATGTAAAAAAGACTTTACATTTCCCATGTTATACATATGTATGTATATAACATATTGTCAATAAAAGTTTGATAATGATTTTAATAGGACACAGGCCATTTACACTATAACATATGTTCACAAACCGCTTGCAAGTTGTCATGTTTTATTTTATTGATTGGCGTAGATACGCCTTTATAATAAGTATAGCAATAAATATTAATAAGTTATGAAAAAAATTAACATCTAAAAATTAATATTTTTATATCAGTAAAATATTTTTGTGTGATCTAAATAAATCCTGATATGAAATATCAGTATAAGTTAATTTTTCACAAGAACAGAAGCTTCAAAATTTACATGTGTCTATCGAATTCTTTATTAATCATTTATCCCAGGGCTACTACTCTAACAAAGCGTAGGGGACAGACAGTGTGAACACAAACACACACTCACACAATCATTTGTTTACAGTGGCGTCTTGTGAATGATTTTTAGATAATTTTTTTATCTAAATATTTAAAAAACTGCCTATAGTCACTTATACATACGTAATATGTCATATTTTAACTAAACTAGTTACAATGTTACAGAAAAAAATAGTGGAATAGGTAAAAAAAAGTAGATAAATATTTGTAATGAATTACTAACAAAAGATTGTTTATTACAGATGAAAACAATAGGTACCAAATCTATATCTTTAATAGACATATATAAAATGCAACGTCTGTCTGTCTGTTCGTTAGTGCGTTTATAACTCGAGAACCATGTATTCGATTTACGTGTTTTAGTACATATTTTATTACGTTAGATAACATAAGTAATAAGCAGTGATGATAATAGTAAATCAATTCGGAAAAAAGTTTGCCGCCATCGAGCTCTTTTGCAATATGCCGCCTAAAACGTTAAATAATGAAAAAAATTGTGTAGAATAAAAAGATCTAAAATAATTCAACTATATTCAAAAATCTCAAACAATAATTCCGTAGTCCACGCGAACGAAGCCGCGAGCATAGCAACTATTAAATAAATTTGAATTTGTGATATTAATTCTTATATATATATAACATACTGAAATACATGTTGTAAGCAATAAGAATGATAATTTTAAAGATAATTAAAATAAATTTTATATTAAATAAAAATTAATTTGGCATTATCTTTAAAAGATCAGGATCAAGTGTCGAATCACTTTAGTTATGATTTACATATTATTATGTAACCGGTTGTACTGATTTTGAAGGTTCTATTTATACATATTGATTAAGTATTTTTACTGATATTAGAAAATTACGTATAATTCTGAAGGAATGATCAAAAATTCGAAATAATAAAATAAATTAATACTGAATTCGCCTTCTACTTCAGAAAATCTAGTCATTTTAGTAATGACTAACATGTAGGACAATATCGGTATAGAACATAAAAAAGGTAAAAATTGAAAAGAATGAATTTTTTTTTATAAGGAACTAAAATAAGCAAATAGACAAATACTGACTTTAAATCGTATTGACAACTGATACACCATAAATTAACGATACTTTGACCAGCTGTACAACTGTCCTAGATACCTGAACACATATATAGAATTGAATGATGCAACAATGTGAAGCAAGTTAGAACATGTTTCATTTAATTACACTTTAAAAAATACTGTATGTAATTTTTATTTTTTTTGTCAAAGTAAATCCAGATTTTTATGCGGAATATATAAAATAAAAATCATTAAAACCCACAATTTTATTGTCTTTTAGTAATCGCTAAGCTAGTATAATTACATAATCTATGTATTATAATAAAAAAATAAAGTCCATCGCCGCATCTGTCTGTCTGTCTGTGCACGATTTTCTCAGTAACTACTGAACAGATTTTATTCCGCTTTTCACTAATGGATAAAGTGTTTCACGAGGAAGGTTTAAGTGTATAATTTGTGGATATTTTGTGTTAATTTCATGAAGTCGTAAAAAACAATCGTCGGAGAAGTATTTTCGTGTGCGCTGCGTAAATATTATTATTATAGATTAAATTTATGTCCCCGAGTATCACCTAGAACTAGACCAATGCACTAGCAATATGTATAGATATATCAATAATATGGGTACCTATACAAAAATGAATACATAAATGTGAAAAATACTAAAGAAAGATAAGCTAGAAATAAAAAAGCCTAGTGTAAAACAAAGTGCAAAACCATAATTATTTAAAGCTGAAAAGGAAAAATAAATATAAAATAATCTCGAGTGTAACATTGTTGTGAAAACATGTTAAAACAAACCGTGAGTTCTACCCTTGAGGTCCACACAACCAACTTCCCAACATGGTATGACTATAAATACTTGAATACTGATTATTTATTGTTTACATATAGTTTATGTGAATTTTTGTTAATATGTATATACAAAATTTTAATGGAATTTGTCAAAAATAAAACTCACCTTTGTATTATGATTTTTAGTTTTCTATTATTCCTAATGTCAATATTATAATACACGAATAATTAATCCCAATCTAAGAACTAATGTGAAAATTTGAATTTAATTACATTTGTTTCCAAGGCAACATGAATTAGTAAAAGTATTTATTAGTATTTTGAGGGTGTTTTTTTATTCCTTCAATGACTGTTTAGGCACGTATAAAAAAATACTGAAATACATGTTTCATTATTTGTATTGTGGAATATTTATTCATGCTAAGTTTCAAGTAAATCCGGTCCAAAAATTATTTTTACTCACACATTATTCTTACACCTCTTTTTACTCCCGTAGAGGTTGAATTTCGAAAAATCCTTTCTTTCAGATCATATTTACGTCAAGACACTTCCATTGGCACCCCGACGAAGTCAATTGCAAAATAGATTTATTAAAAAATCAATAAGATCAATTATTATTGAAAATGGTGTAAATATATTATTGAAAAATTACAATAACTTCCTATTGGGAAGTTAGTAAAATTCTAATGAAGGAAGTTAACAAGAGTAAAATAAATTGATATTTCGTTAAATAAATTATTAGGTTTTGTCTGAACAAACTAAATAATTTAGGCTTTTTGAGTTAATGTTTCATCTAATATTATATAATATTTCTCCTTTACTATAGCGCCACTGTCCAATTAAATATACGAACACACTCACACACATCCACCCATATAAATCGACACACACACGCAACACAGACGGAGGCAGACATGATGATGAACTTGTCTGTATGTTATTGATACCAAATTATAGCCCGCATGGTCAGGCGTCTGACCCGGGCTTCTGGACATATTGAGCGTTTCTGTGGGTTTCACACTCATGTGATTTTCATTTTCGAAAAACAGTATGGGAGTAATTGTGAAATTGTTATTGTACTGAATCATTTCGAACTGGATGTAGGATTATACTGGCTTTTGTGATTCAATTATAAATAAATTATTTTAAATTATATATAATATGGAGATTTATATTGCTTTATAATAATGATATAAGCCTAAAGGTTGTTTTCAGATATACTTTATGAACATACTCGTATAGCCTGGATGATTCATAGATCCATATTTTTTAAAAATACTAAATCTTTTTTATTTAAGAGATTTTATTTAAATAATTATCTGCAATCAAATGTTTATAAAACTACATGGTACATCTGTAAGTTACTGACACCAGTGTTCGCCGCTTTAAGATATACTATATTTATTTCTATTTATATATATATTTTTGGACTTGATAGGCTTATTTTTTTGTAATTAACATGAACTCATATTACTATATTACTAATAAAACAAATGTCTCTTTATTAAATCAATTTAATTACCAAAGTCCGCAAATATACATTGTTTTTAAAATCATGACCTTTTACTTTATTTATGTTCTTTCTCCAGTAATGGGCGCCCAATGAAGGACACTTGCTAATGATTACAAAATGATAAGTACTACGACACACAAGTTATAAAAGAAAGAATCATAAAATTGCAAACAATCTAAAGTAGATGCTATGATAATATAATAATTAATAAATTGATTGCACTAATAATTAGTTTAAATGTCTACCATTTTGAGTGTCTATATAAGATTTAGTAATGGCAGTTATCAAATATCAACAAATATTTATTATTTAGTACATTTAATTAAACAATATTTCAACACTGGAGTATGCGATTCAAGACTGGTGCCAATTCCTGATATATTTATTTACATTTTTGTGTAAGAAATAAAATTTTAATAAAATTAAAGGCCCAAAGAGTAATTAAAATAACCACTTATTGTTGGTACGTTAATATGAAACAGTTTATAGAATTTTTTTCCGGTTTAATACAAAATTTTGTGCAGTTAATTTTTTTATTATATAATACAAGATAACGAAAATTCCAATCGTTGGATGAATACACGGTGTCTTTATGTGACTTTTTATTATACTGTTGATTAAATTACGCATGTGTTAATAACTTTAGAACGCTATCATAAAACGGTGGTTTTACATCAAAAACGCCAACGCGGTTTTATAACATTTGCAACAAAACCTATAAAATTTTTAAAACGATTTGTTTGTGTTTTGTCTTTTTGGTGTAAAGTCACCATTTATTTTGGTAAAATAAATTTGTTTCTTATACAAAAAAACAAAGATGTGAAAGATGCATATCATAACGTTGATATGGAACTGTATAAATTTTTACTGTTATTTTATAGATTGCGGACAATTTTTTATTATAAATATTTTTTTTTATAAAATTTTAAATAAAGATTCGATAAAAAATACAGATCGATGATTGATTTGTTCATTTTTAAATTCGTACTAGACATACATAATCTGTATTACCTAACCTTCTTCTTCTTCTTCATGGGTTTTATGTCTAACAGCTCCTATCTATCCAAATTCTTTACGATATATTTCAAATAAATAATATTGAATATGTAATGTCGAAATAAAAATTAGGTCATTTTTATTAATTTTTGGTTCATTAATATAAAGTTAAATTATGTAACAATATTACTATAGTGTTTCTTTTATGTCGATTCTTCTTTTAGAAAGAAACACACATGATATTTAATTTAAATAGCACCGAACATAGATATGCTTATAAAAAAATATATGAAAAAGATTAATTGCTTCTTTTTTCAATCATTCATTTCGTTCTTTAATAAACCATTTATTTCCTTCTTTATTAAACGTCAATCGAACATATAATATATATAATTACCATAACGTATCATTACCATTGTATAGTTCAAGATATATTTAATTTAATTTAATTAATTACTTTATAGCATACATTTGGGTACTGGCGTATGTATAATAGATCTACCATATTTAAATAGAAAAATAGTGTCGTTTCTATTTGCTACGGTATTAATAAATATTTATATCTTTATAATTGATACTGCGGTCCGTATAAAGTAGAGGGGAGAAGAGATATGTACAACAGCTGCAAATGTTGTTTTGCCGGCCCTAATTACATGTATTTAAATCTTTTTTTGATTGCCACGTGCCTCTTTATGCTATATCAATGATAATTATGTCGGATATTTTATATTTTTTTTTTGTAATGAGTATTTTTTGATATTATATTTTCTACGTTTAGTTTTTTGTTTGTTTTAAAATAGATGTTCAGGAATTGTTTTTATTATTCTCAAATTATCATAATTTGAATGTCTTTATTATAAAAATGTTTTCAAACAAAAAACTATTACATATAGGGTCATTTCGCCTGTTTTCCGGTGAATCATTCTTAGAAAATAACGAAAAATAGCAATATAGATACATTTATATAGAAAAAATGTGTTTCTAGAAAACCTTGAATGTTTTAGTATCCCATATATATAAACAGACACGAAAGCTGGATTTTTTGATCGAAAATTGGCGAAATCGATATTTTCAGCTTTTTATCAAATTTAATTTAAATTTGACTACAACCGTTAGATCGAATTAAAAGAAAGTAATTAAAAGTATATTCTAATAATTTTTTGTTCAAAATTATTACAAAAACATATTTTTTTGCTTCCCACTTCCCGTCAAGATTAAATCCTAAGAATTTGAACATCAATACGTACGTGCCTCATACGGACGCGTGTATACTAGCTGTGCAGGGGTTATTTTAAGAAAATTTGACAACTACACATTTTCCATATTTTTTGCTTTCTACTTGTAGTTTTTCAACGGGATGTACCTTTTTTGTAGTATATTTTTTAATACTATATATAGATATAATAATATAATAGTAGAGACGTTAAATATAAATGAAAACAAACTTGTTTGTTTAAACGTCAAAATTTAATTAAGAAGAGGTAAACGCAAGCTTTCGATTCACAGAATCATCGTCAGGCTATTAATAAAGATTTAAATTTGAGAACGATGTCGTTATCTCAATAATATTCATGTGACTACGGAATATTATTGAGATAACGACATCGTTCTCAAATTTAAATCTTTATTAATAGCCTGACGATGATTCTGTAAATCGAAAGCTTGCGTTTACCTCTTCTTAATTAAATTTTGACGTTTAAACAAACAAGTTTGTTTTCATATAGATATAATATATTTTATAATATCCAACTACACAAATTGACTTTTACAACTGCAGAAACAAGCTACAACTACACAATAAAATAACCCCTGTAGCTGTGAAATGCAGCGCATTTTTAATCGGGTTAAATGTTATTCGAAATATACGACTCACATACTTATAAAAATAAAACAAATGTGAAAAAACGAAAATCTCATTTTGCGTGGAATCAAACATATATGTCTACCTAGAAATAAAAACGTATTATGAATATTTACACAAGTCACGTCTTGTTTTGGAAGACTCGAGTATATACTTCGCACGCGTTGATGACCTTATACACGTACATAGAGGTATATAAATTATACAGTTTTTTGTGTGAAAATATACAAAAACATTAAACCATTGACGCTATCATCGTGGATTCCTACCCGTTTACGATCGAATCAGCCGCCCAGACAAAAAACGCACACGCTACATTGTGGATGTGTGTGTTTGAGAACACACTCTCTTGTATGCTACACAACCAAATTTGGTGTCGCGGTCGAAGCAGGTTGTGGGCATTCGTGCGCTCCACACACACACACATGCACACACATATATGTGCAAGGTACATCTCTGCACATAAATATTTGTACTGTTATTTTTTTCCGAAATACAATGAAGCCGAATATGTCATGTGTCTGATAATATGCACCAATGAATTGTTTTTTTCCTTTTCGGATGTAATTCAAAAGTTTTAGTCGACTTGGGAATAAGAGAGCTGTAGATTCCGATTCAGAAAAATTACTTGGGTTTGTATAGAAAGTTGCAGGTTTTTTATATTGATATAAACTGTTGCAAATTACACACGTTTTTGTTTTTAAGAGTACATATTGAAAAAAAATTATATTTTCTACTAGCTGTACCCACATATAAAAGTTAGGTATATGGTATTGCGGAATTTACTTTAGATCATTTTACTCTATACAGTTCTTTACTACATTATATTGTTCAATATTTAACTGTTTAGGTAGCGTATTGCAAAAGAGTGCGCTGGCGGCAAACTTTTTTCCGACTTGATTTACTATTATCACTGCTGATTCCTTATGTTACCTAACGTAACAAAATATATCCTATAATCTGGCCAGAAAACATATCTATGAATAAAAAAACACGTAAATCGGATAAGTGGTTCTCGAAAACCTGCTTACATGAATTTTTCAGATTAACTTACCAAGATATAGGAGAGCTTAGGAATCATATAAAATTACTGTTTTAAGATCCTTACTGTTATCATTTTTAGTTAGATGTTTGAAGTCAAATTCTACTGATTAAGATACCCCCACATGCCTAAATGTCAAGAAACAAAATGTATCCCTATTTTAGGATTATGACGCCCCCTGAAAAAATGTTTTTACACATAAGTCTATAGATCATAGATTGCATGTTTAGTTAAAATTTCAAGTTTCTAGTCTTAAGTTACGAGTATAGTTTTCGAGATAATATAATTAATGTTAATAGGGTTTTCGAATCCTAATAAAATACCACTGAAGTTGTATAAAAAGTCGACAAGTCATAAAGAGTAAAAAATATTTAATCAAACTTAGAGCAATACAAACTCAATGTCTTATAGTGTGTAGTTATAGCTTGTTTCTACAGTTCAAAAAATGAAAACTGCAGTTGTAAAAGCTAATTTGTGTAGTTGAAAAATTGCAAGTAGAAAAAAATATATAAAAAAGTGTAAGTGTAGAGCAAAAAAAAATGTCACTATAATTTGTAAGAGAGAAATATACAAAATACAGCAAAAAGTAAAAAAACGGTATTGCAGTTGAAAAAATTTCTTAAAATAACCCCTAAATATCTATATTAAAATTTTGATCATGAAAAAGAACAAGCTGTAGCTTCATTCTCATAAAACTAACCGACTAATATATGAAAGATTAAAATTTTGCAATGTAGATACGTGATAATTATTGTAAAAACTATTTGAAAATGTAAACATTTGTTTATTTTACATATAAAATTACAACATCACGTTGGAAATAAATTTCATACCCACACACATAATAATAATTTCGAGGTATGGCGAAGATTTAAAAGAAAAAATAATATACGATATATCAAAAATGTAATATTAATAACCAAAGACCAAGTGTTTATAAAAATAATTAGAATAATAAAAATATTTGATTATTTCCACACGCGTTCCGTAAATTTAATACAGCCATTACGTAGATGCCTTGAAGTTATTCTCCCATATTAAAAAAATAGTTTAATATTTAAAATTAATATTAAATACCGATTGTAGTCTCAAATATAAATATTCTATTGCAGGTAGCCAACTTATTTCTTAATAAGAGTACATAAATAATAAGTAAAACCGCAACCAATTAAAATATTGTAGGTACATATAAATTAATAAAAGACAAAGAGTAATCAAAATTCTTAACAAAAGTTAATGGTTCAAATATTCAAGTTTTTTAAATGAATTTACACATAGACTGAAAAGTCTTTGGCCCAGCAATGAAAAAACGATTTTTTTAATGAAAAAACTCTTTTATTCTTTGACATAATCTCCATCTAGATCAGTGCACTTTTTCTAACGGTCCTCTAACATTTCGATACCGGTCATATAGTGGTTCGCATCAAGTCCCTCAAAATAGACGTTTGTTTCCAACTCGACCTCTTCATTAGAGTAAAATCTTTTGGCAGTGAGCCACATTAACAACTTCGGAAAAAGGTAATAGTCGCTGGGGATCAGGTCAGGAGAATATGGTGGGTGCCGAACCAATTCATAACGCAATTCCTTCAATTTATCGGTCGTAATGTGAGCCTTGTGAGATGGTGCATTGTCTTGGTAAAACAGCATTTTTGGTACCCATCACGCGCAAAGCTTTTTCATATGTAAATATTAATGAAAGATATGATCAATAGGTTCCTTTGAGATGTCTATGATGTTAGCTAATGTTTTCTGGAGTAATTGCCTCATTTGACCTTCCTGAACATGGTGCATTATTTGTGCTCGTACGGTCACTACGAAACTTAGCAAACCAATACTTTACGGTTGAATTAGCTAGGGCAGATGTGCCAATATTACCGTAATATTATTTACAAAATAAAAAATAATAATGTAAATAAAACCAACAAGCTTTAGAGTTTCCGCAGTGAACTTTATATAAATCTTAGCTTCTGGGTATACTGAGTCGATTAGTTAGTTTTATCGGCTAACATTTTATCGCACATTACAGTAGATATCTTCAGGGTTTGATAAACTTTTTTAAGAGCCCTGAAGATGTTCATTACAATGTGAGACAAAATGTTGACTAATAAAACGATTAAATCTTATACCCAGAAGCGAAGATTCATAAATAAAATCTAATTTATTATACTTGGGAGTCCAACTTGATATTCTCGATTTGTTACAACCGCCTAAGCCAAGGTTCCTAAGGTTAAAGGCACAGCAAAATAAGCACTAATTATCATAAAATACCCGTACAATATGACTTTAATTATCTGTACGTCACACATACGCCTATATCGGCTTCACTGTCCGTCTGTTATTTCCTACAAAACTCTATCTAATTCACTGCTATTAATTGCAATACATCGTATTAAACGCTGTACACTTTTAGATGTTTCAGTGATTTATATTAGACTAATGTGCGGTGTTGCCAGGTTGTTTGAAGAAAATGTAGGTAGATACTACTGGAAATGTAATGTATGGATTTAATGGTTAAAGGTCTTTTATATAATAGTATTTTATATGTATCAAATTATAGGTATCATTTTTTATTCAGGGGCGTGCCGAGTACATCACGTACCAATTTTCTAGCTTCAGTTTTTCGACCCACCCCCGACCATAAAATTCTTAATATTATAAAACTCAACGTGTCGAGTACTACTTATCCGATTTACGTGTTTTCTTCTTAATTCATATAGGTATATGTTCTCTGGTCAGGTTATAGACTATATTTTAATACGTTAGGTAACATAAGGAATAAGCAGTGACGATAAGAGTAAATCAAATCGGAAAAAAGTTTGTAAAATATTGAACAAAATAATACAGAAAAGAATTGTGTAGAATCAAAAGATGTAAAATAAAATCCGCGGTACCATATATCTAACATTATATTTAAGCCACAATGACTGCTTTTGTTACAAAGAAAATTAAAAATGTTTGGGTTCTGTTTACGTGGACTTATGATCTGCAAAACATTAATCCTTATCGAAATAAATGATTTCATCATCATAAGTTATTAATGTAGATACATTTGCCCTTTACAGCATCTATTTTGGCTTTTAGTTTAGGAAATAACTAAAATATTAAAAAATATTATTAATAACGCGCGAACTAAAGAACAAGTGCCGCGTCGGAGCATTTCGACCACCATTGGCCGTTGTCTTTTGATCGTCAATTATTTTTAATAATTAACTTTTAAATTTAAATAGAACAAAAATCATTGGTACTTTTTGTTCTGATTCGTTTTTGTTAGGTAATTTAAGTGTTGATTAATTATTATTACAATAATCGTGTTAGCTAGTAATTTGTAGATATAATTTAATTACAAGGCCAAAATAGAAAACGATCGCTAAAAGTGGCATATTTTCATTTGCCATAGAACCACATAAGTAATATGTATTCCAAATCTCATGTTTTGCAGACCCGGAAAAATTATTGCAACTTGGTTAAGATGTTTTGCTCCCCCAAACAATCATTTATTTAGATCCCCATAAAAATGTTTAAAAGACAAGTAAAAACCATGATCTGTAGAAATATTTAACTGAAAAAACGAAAACTTTTTGATATATGTTGCCTCCAAAAAATGTTCACTAAATATTTTTAAAATCATGCTCTAATTTTCCTTTAAAATCTTTACAAACATTTCGAAAAGCCCTATACAATATTTATAGTAGTTTATAATATGTTCAGAAAATCGTAACATTAACAAATATATATTTTTTATTTGTATTTTTTTTATATTACAAGTTAAATTACTAAAAATAGCATATTTTAATTAATTACTTTATTTCATGCAATATAACGAAGCAAAATATATTCTAGCATTTGAAAACAAATATTTGTACTGTTTAAGACTTATAGGTGTATTATATATATTGCGCTTGTTTAAAGCCGTTAAAGTTAAGTACCATAATAAATAATACGTATTATTATTAAATTTACGAAATGCCCAAAGGATTCTGTACCTAAAATTACATCGTTAAAGTTTTTGTTTACATTTTTCAACGTACTCGTATATGAGTAATTGGTTAATTATGAAATAACAATGAAAGTAATTATATTTCTCTTGAAATAAAATACCATGAACTTAAAAATTTTCTCCGCATTCGTTATATGTCATAAAAATTTGTGTTTGCTTTTAGCTACGGTTATAATATTGACTACAAACATAACTAACATCATATTAAAATATTAATTCCATATCATTATTCCCACTTAATACTAAATGTATATAGTAATAAAAAATGAATTCTCAAAACAAATACTTCAAGGGGTTAGTAATAGTAAAATATCAAATTTTAATGTCATAATTAAATAAAAATTGTGAATTTTCGTCGGGATACAAACCGTTTAAGAGAATTTTAGCTTCACACTCTACATTACTAGTTACTGTCAAAAGTTAGTAACTAACGAAACGTTTAAAAATCAGTTTTAATATTAATTTTTTCTTGTCGTCGTTGTAGTTTTTATTCATATAAATTGAAATATTGCATTTTAACTAAACATAAACAAACCGAATAAGTTTTATCAATATTTATCCATATAGAATTTATACAAAAAAGCAGTAAGTAAATATCCTAATCATTATAAATTATTGGAGAGCTACGATACTTATAGGTATATTATAGAAATTCAAGATATTCATATACTAATATATATCTATTCCAAATTCATCACTAAATCAAAAATATGGAGTAACCAACTTTTAGCAGTAACTCCACAATGTTTCAGGTTATGAAAATAAAAAAATCATAACCCAAAAGCCCACAATTAATAAAATATATAAAGAACTTAAGAAATGAATAATTTATTTTTTTATAATTAACTAACAAACCGGGAAACAGAAAATCGGCAACATTGGATATATTAATAAATATAATCAAGTTTAATATCTTTTTATATTTATGATGCTCACGAAATGAAGCTAATAAAAAAACATAAATCCGTTCACGAGCGTGTACAAAAACAATACCGAATGGTTATCTACCGATCAGTGGGTTAGAGGTGTAGTTGAAAGTAATAAATAACTTGCCAAAAGGGCTGTTAAAATCCCGACTCGGCTGTTCGGAAATTCGTTCTAATATACTCTAATTAATATCATATACACGGCCTTAACACGGACCTCCTACTTCACAAAATGTTCGGTTTGTTAAGACAAGTTATTAATGATTACATATAAATAATATATAAATTAACGAAAGTCGGCTACTTATATATTATAGCTTGTTTTATCATCACGTATACCAGCAATCGTCAATATCGGAGTGCAAGTTATTCAGAGATTACTTCATAATATTATAATGCATATTTTGACGTGAATAACGTCTAGTGTTTCAGACCAGATACTGGGTAGGCATTTCAGAAACTTGATGTAACGCGTAGAGATCAGTTTTGTGCGCTAGCGTATATTTAAAATCACTATATTTCGACACAGAGCAGCGACCACGCGAGTTTTGGTCTCAAATTATAGATCTATGAGGTGCAAGTAAAAATTAAAACATTTAACCAGTTTTAATTAATAATTTTAATATTATAAAAAAAAATTAAATTTGTATGTCCACGATTGCACTTATAAATATTAATTCATTGAATTGAAAAAAAAAAAACAGTATATATGAATATATTCTCTACGACCTAACGTTCATAATTTTTTTATTAGTTTTTTTAATTGAATAAAAAAAGAGTTACACTCTTTTTTTCTTTATAATTTATACTAATACAAGAATTTAAGAGTCGGAAAATATTTTATTTATTACTAAAAATTTCATTCTAATAAACTCCTCGATTATTAACATTTAGAGGAAATGATTTTAAAAACGCTTTTAAAAATTGCATAATTAAATATCTATTATTGACTTGGTTCATGAGTTTACGCCACATCTTAATTTAATTTTAAATTTAATTTTCAGTATACGAATGTAAAATATGTATATATAAATGTATACCAATAAATGTTTTACTCAATGGCTGTAAATATAACAGCTGCCATTTGTTGGTTACCACTGATTTATTACAGAGCACCAATTTTGAAAATCTCATTTAGCTGCTAATGATCTGCTTATGGACCAATCCTTGTTCTCGGGCCGCGTTTTCAGAACAAACGGCGAGAAATGGACCATTAAAATTAACATCGATTCAACCTGGACAGTAATTAATTTCAAGTTTTAATTAAGAGATGTTAAGTAGAAATTACGAATTCCAATCATTTATTTTTTACGTTTCGTGTTAACCAGTAATTAAATTGTAAACCCACGAATCTTAAATTGTAAAAAAATACCTGTTCTTTTACAGAACCATCTCGCATTTCATTCTGTTTTTGTTCTTCTAATTATGTTTTAACAAATAACAATTGTCGATTTTAATGTAGATCGTTTTCTGTCAATTTCGTAGAAACAAATTAAACACAAAATTAAAATAATTATTCCCTGTAGATACATATTCCAATAAAATGTTTATTTGTAGTGTAATAGACAATTTACTTACATGCATATCGTATACCCGCAAGGGCGGATTCAGGGGAGGGAATTACTTATTAAATATACATTCTTTGTTTCCAACTATAAAACTATTTTGTCCATTATATTGTAAATCTAGATCGACGCCTATAAGGTGCTGACACCAGTTATGGCCGCTATAAAAGCAAGGTTTACCGTTTGTGTGATTAACGGGCATCTTTTTTGTAATCCTCATGAACTCATGTTACTAATAAAACAAGTAACTCTTTATTTAATTACTTTTATTATCAAAGTCCGCAAATATAGATTATTATTTAAATTATAGCCTTTTATTTTGTTTATGTTTTTCTCCAGTAATGAATAATGTAAAACCAGTAATGAGCACGCAGTGATAGACACTTGCTAATGATTACAAATGATAAATACTACGACACAAAAGATATAAAAGAAAGAATCGTCAAATTTGAAACAATGTAAAGCAGTTGCCTGGATAATATAACAATTAATAAATAAATTATACTAATAATTAGTTTAAATGTCCACCATTTTGACACCTATTGGCCGATCGTCATCAAATCATGTTGTAAGACAGTTAAATGTATATAGATTAATATTCAGAAATGGTAGTAATCCAATATCAACAAATATTTCTAATTCAGTACATTTAATTAAAAAATAGTCATTACTGTGATCATATCCAAGACTGGTGCCAGTACCTTATACCTATATAGTAAAATATCATCGTATGTACTACATATGTCAAAATTTTCAATTATGATCACGTGAATACAATTTTTTCTCAATATTTTACAATAAAATATTATTGTGATTTTATAGGTTAACCCATTTTCCAAAATTACTATATCTGTTTATTTTTATTTACAGTTCTCTTTCTCAACTTAATTAAATACCAGAATTGTAACAAACAAAAAGACAGACAGACAATTACCAAATGAATTATTTTTCCTGTAAAATGATGTGTACTATTATAACAATGTGCAAAAAACAATATACTATTTATATAAAAATACAATGGTTTCTGTAACTAAAGTCATTAAACTGCAACTTAACGTATATATGTATCTGAAATCATTCTCAAGATATACATATGTACTATGTATGCATGTATATACAAATGTTTATGTATACCAATAGCAATTATATATTGATAGATGTGTTGTAATGTAGTTTCGATCAACCATAGGTGAAAAAACTGATGTTGTATTCAGAAGCCTAGAAAACTCCACACCTAATGTATAATTATTAAATATATGCAACACTAACAAAAAATACCAAATCGCAATACAAAGTCATACAGTTGTAATAAAAAATATCACATAAATTTTATATACACCTACTTTAATTGCTTCGGCTCGCTTCAAATAAACATCGCGTTGCAATGAAAATTTAAATCACTTGTTTTTATGAGTAATTACATTTTTATTTTTTCATCGGTCGTTAAGAACATCGTCGTTGCTAAATATGCAAATCGTTTTAACAACTTTAATAAATTTTGGATTTTAAAAGCACAATAAATAATTTTATGTACTTTGTAAAAGAAATATTTATATCATTATATTTTACCTATATTTATCTACTATTATAAATTTTCTTTTCATAAATAATATTTCAACAATTCAGAAGAAGAAAAAATTAATTATTAGAAACAGTATTAATGTTTATTATAATTATTACACTGGGTGGGCAATTTTAATCATTTCATTTTCATTTATTTATTATACCTATGCTATTGTTCATGTACAATAATCATTAACATGGGTGTTGGTTACCCACCCCTGGATTAACAACCTACGATTGCTATATGTATTAGTTATGGTATTGTTTACTGTTTTCTTATATTAGCGTGTAATTTAAATACGCTGAATAAGCTAAAACAAGTAAATTACAACGAATATAAACTACAGGATATGAACATAAGTCTTTTATAAATATATTTACTATAACTTTTAATAGAATATAACACTGGTCTCTATTTCTCTATAAATTGCGTTTTGTCCTATTTCCTTACCTCCCAACATCCAGAACAAAATTCTTATTTACACAAGTTTTTCCATCGAAGTACACATACGATTATTAAAAAACATCGATTTTTTCACTTTGAACAAAAAATCGTGTTTTCGACGAAAAAAACAACCTTAAATAGTTTATAAAAAACGTAATTGTTAACCAATGTAAAATCTATCTTAAGTTACAGTTAAAATTTCAAGTCGATCGGATAGAAAATGCCCAAAATACGTTTTCTGCAGTTTTTAAAAACGAATTTTCGATAAAAATGAAGTTAAAAGTTTGAAAAATGTTTTACTACGACGTTCGTTTCGACTTTTTTTCGAGACTATGTCGGTTTGACGGTTTTCAGTTGCTTATTTAATTACTTCTGTTTTGGTTTGAGACCGAATTACAGTACCCCTCTACATTACCATATACTCATCATCACTCATTTTTCACCACTTTCATCATCTAGATTGTTTCGTTCGTTCAGAGACATTATGGAAAGTGAGCTCTAAAAATAAAATAAACAATTTTGCTTATAATTCCTTTTGAATTTAATTATTTAGATATTTATACATCGTTTATTCCAATAAAAATTGTTAAAAAATAATTAATACAATAGATGTAACCTCTTAAGTAAGAACTATCATACCACCCTGTAAAGCGACAAAGAAATACATTAACAAATAAATAAATAAACAAATAAATAAATGCGTGCATGCATTATACACAAACAACATTTGTAATAAATCATATTTCATTTATTATCCTTGAGCGATTTACATTCTTTTTGACAAATTTATACATTTGTAATTTAAGGTCGGACGGTTGTACTGTGGAATTTCGCAGTGTAAAATGTTGTAAGTTAAAATTAGCCTGACAAAAACGTTACAAACAGCTACGTCATGCTGGTATATAAAAATTATTTATCAAAAATATTTTCGTACGACAAATCATCCTACAGCGATTCTGTATTCATTAATAAAACATTATATAATTTAATGTTAATATAACATTTATAAAATTGTTCTTGTTTTTATAATAAAATTGTAATTACATAGACAGTACGATAATTATTAGCTAATTTTGTTTATATTAACATACTTTTCAGCTTAAATCAATTTTAATCATGTACTGTCAAATGAAATTGTTAAAGAAAAACAATAAGTTGAATAATTTCCTTGAAAAATTTTATGCTTATGCAATCGTCCTTTTTTAATTCTGGATAAGATACTGAGACCAATCTTGAATCGCATACTCCAGTGTTGAAATCTTGTTTAATTAATTGTACTAAATTAAAAATATTTGTTGATATTTGATAACTGCCATTACTGAATCATAATCTATAAACACTTAACTATAAAACAGTTTAATGTGATGACAATTGGACAATGGGTGTTAAAATGGTGTACATTTAAACTAATTATTAGTGTAATCTATTTATTAATTATTATATTATCATAGCATCTGCTTCACACAGGCGCGGATCTTTGGGGGAGATCATGGTCTGAGAAATATCAATTTGGGGGGGACATGAACAAAAAAGTTAGCATTTTTCTATTTAATTTGCTTTAATTTTTGAGGTTTAAGAGGGGATCGTGTATTTCTAGTCTTCTTCTAACAGAAAATATAAATTGAATATTTTTACTGATTATTTCATATCTTATTGATTACCTTTTCATTTAAAACTCTTAAATATGGAGGTTATATTCGCATACATTAATGTAGTATGAATAATGTTTTATTGAAATTACCTAATAACTGAAATTATCCCAAATTAAATTTCAATAAAATAAGCATGTATAAGCATTTTGTATAAAGTAAGTTACATCCATATGCAAGAGGAAGAAAATATATAACCCATAAAAAACATACACACACCTTTACTTATCAGCAAAGAAAAAACAAAACAAAAAAATAATAAAATGCATTCCGTCCTGCGGCTATATATTTTTGTGTTTTTGAGTCACTCATCTTTTGGTGTATAATAATAAATACCTGTTAGTTTCTCGGCTTGGGACCATTCTTTAATACACTGATAATCAAGTGAACGAGCTCGTGTGTGGTCGCGTTACATCAAAATGATACCCTCTATTAAAGCACACGGGTGCACAAAACAGTCCATGGGATGCACCGTGGAACGAATCCCTGCAATAATCTCGCTGTAATTTGCTACGGTTCTGTAAAGAATCTGTAATGAAGACATCTCTTGACTCGTCGTCGTTGTTCCTATTTTTTTATAAAAGACTTGTTTGTTGTGTTTCTATATACATATGATTTTATTTTTGTTCTTTTGTTAGACATTCAGAATATATTATTTATTCCATTTTTCTGTACTTATGATTTAAATTTATGCTCGAGTTTATCGTTCGTGAGATAAAGCAATTAAATTTAAAAAAAACGAAATAATTACATTTTGTTTTTATATTAATTTAAACATGTTTTTGATCATAGACTCTTTATTTTATTATTCCTATTATAATTTTTATTTTATTATTTTATTTTAATTTTTTACTCAAGTGGTATAGTAAAGGGGCCATATACATAATATATGCACCCCTCCCCCAGCCATTTAGGGAAAATTTAAAGAGATAATTAGTGACCATTCATAAATTATGTCACACAAATTTCATGTTTTTTTTACCCCCCCCCCCTCCAAGGGGTGGTCAAGAGTTACCTCATTTATGTGCCCCCCCCCCCCCCTGTTGCGACGTCACACAAATTTCAAAACAATAATTAGGTACTCAAAATCAACGAAAAAAAACAAAATAAATTTTTTTATTACTGTTAATATTATTTTTATTTAAATATGAAAGTTTTCCATGCACGTTTGAAATTTTCCCAATAATTCTTCACAGGTCTCGAGTTACTAACAACATATTAATTTTTCCTCACATATAGAATTCATATGTTTTGATTTTTTAAATGTGAGTTCACGAAGCTTGTGACTCCTCCCCTCCCTTGTCACACTTTATAGACCCCCCCCCCCCCCTTCCCCTTAAATTGTAATGTTATTTATGGATGACTCCTTATAAATAACAAAAAAAATCATTTCAAAAACAATTGATAAAAAAAAAAAATTTATACTCCCCACCAAAAAATATACAATTGTTATTCATCATTCTTGCCAACAACATATTTCTATTAATCTATTATTTAATAATATCGTACGTTGTTTTAATTATTTATTCATTTATTTTTCATTGTTTTCAATAACGTTCATTCCTTCCTATTTTAAAAACAAATAAAATTTAATCACTTGCACATTTTTATATTCAATTTCCGTTTAAAAAATATAACAAAAGATTCATCAAACATATGAAATACGATAAGATAAAACACATACAATATAACAAAAAAATATATATATATTTAATACCTACATATAATAAGTACCTGTACAACAAGACCATAATGTGACACTATACTCATACATCACATGTATTGTTTATGCTAAATGACCATAGGGTACACCTGTGCCGAATCACATGAGAAACAAAGAGCTATAAAATGTTATTACAATGTAACGTACAATTTTCAGTGGCTGGGGGTAACACAACAATATGTGTCCGCCAAAGGTCAGATTTTGTACACCGTGTTTAATGTAATGTTAAGGGGTTCAAGTTGTAAATTATGTTTTTGTAAATTTCTCACTCCGGTCTTGTTGAAAACGGTTGATGAAGAAATTCGTGTGATTACATTTTAGTGTTGAAGGGAAAATGAATATGGTACTCTGCGATATACCAGCTGATGCATGTGTAAGTGTTTGTTATTAACTTGGACCGAAATTATTTGCAACAGTTTAGTATGTGAAAGAAGAAAATAAAATTTTTATATTTTTATTAATATTTTTTGTCTGAACACATAAAAATACAAAATCAGTATATAAAATGTATGACAAAAATTATATTATTATTTTTTTCATGGCAAACGTTTCAGCAATTAAGTAACGTTAATGACAATTTTATAGAAACAGGAACCCAAACAATATATTTTTGTGGAAAAAGCATAAAATTCGCAGAAAAAATGAATTTGAAAATGGGGGTGTAAGGGATATGTTTTCGGTATTTTTAAACATAATTAAACCTAATGTTTCAAACTCAAATGACGATATTTTCTTTAAACGAACTGTATAGATAAAGGGGGTGCAAAGTACTACCTACCTTATTAAATACATACATTTTTTATCGATAAGGAAATTTTAGCACCAGTAATTCTTTCCTTGTATCAACAGATTTGTACTGTTAGATGCTAGATAAGGTACTAACACCAATTTTAGCCGTATGTAACATATACTGTTTTTGAGATTTATGAGCTTCTTTTTTTGTAATTCTCGTGAACTCATGTTACTAATAAAACAAATACCTCTTTATTAAATGAATTTAAATACCAAAATCTGCAAATATAGTTTTTTTTTTCAATTATAGCCTTTTATATTGTTTATATTTTTTCTCCAGTAATCAAAAAAGTAAAACTAGTGATGGGTACCCAGTGATTGACACTTGCTAATGATTACAAAATGGTAAGTACATACTACGACACAAAAGTTATAAAATAAAGAGTCGTAGAATTTGGGACAATGTAAAGCAAATGCTATCAGCTATGATATTATAATAATTAATAAATAGATTACACTAATAATTAGTTTAAATGTCCACCATTGAGATACCCATTAGCCAATTGTCATCAAATTAAGCTGTTTTACAGTTAGGTCTATATATTATGATTCAGTAATGGCAGTTATCAAATATTAATAAATATTTATGGTTTAGTACATTTAATTAAATAAGGGTCAAACACTAGGGTATGTTCCAAGGCTGTTGCCAGTACCTTATTATACGTATAACAATTTCTTGAAGAATTAATATTGTCGAACACAAAAAAATTTCCAATCATGTATAAAAATATTAATATATATGGACGTATGTAATTTTTCAATTCCTTGTAACTATCATTAAAGATAAATTCAAAAATTGAATTAGTATCGTATTTTAATAATAAAAATAAAAAACGAAAATTATACTTTAATATAATTTAATGAATAACCTAACCACCATTTACTAACATACCTGTATTTAAAAAATAAAACAAGTTTGAATCTAATTTAAAAAATGACTCCAAAAGGAGCTTTATAAAAGTAGCCGTTAGTTCAGAACTCATCAATTACCAGTCTAATAGCTTGAGCTATCACTGAACAACAAAACCTCCGGCGCTAGTTTAAAATAATAGTCGTGTTTGTAGAAAAGGAAAAAATAATATCGAATATCATTTTGACAAACGGCGCATTAGCACACAATGGGGCAAGGATCTGGGGACGGGTGACCCAACGACCTGGCGACCCTCACAACTTCCCTTGTCGTTGTAAATCAGTTTGTGTATTGTGCTTGTGAACCAGAACATGGGACCTGTTGATTCTGACGTAAATATTTTTTCAACCGGATGGGTTTCAACTGTATTGACTGGAATTTTAGTTTTCGAAGAAATTATTTATTTATGAAGATGTAAATGTCAATTTTTTTGTTCTAGCTTTGTTTTAAAATAATTTCTTTTCATATAGCAGCAGTCGTTTTTAAAATAAATTCTCGCTAAAGGATTACCCTGTAGTTCATTTTTAAGAGGTGCCGCAAAGGGGGGTCCAATTTCACAAAGATAAAATTATCTACAAAATCATGACCCTCAATTCAACGTGTCAAAAGTTACAGACATTCTAAGTGATTTATTTGTTAAAATGAACGTCTAACAGGCTCTCACAACTAAACTATTGTTTTTATAAAAATAAGTTAAATGTTATTTCTATGGGAAATTTAATTATTCTCTATAAAAATAGAGAGGTTTAAGTGTAAATACAATGAGTTGAAACATAAGCGTTTAAAATATTTTTTTACAAAAATCAGCATTTTAAAGTCAATATTCTATAAATATCAATTAAATAGCAATATATAACCCTACTACTGAGCTATTGGAAAAAGAATGACCCACACAATAATTCTTTTATCAACGAAAATTGTTTAGCACCTACACTTTAAGAAACTGATAAGTGTCATCAATCAAGGGGTGCAAAGGTAATTTTGGCAGGTGATGAAAAGGGCGAAACATTTTTTTTACGCGAATTACATCAAAATGGCAACTGCACTCATCGGTTTCTTAAAGTATAGGTACCAAACTATCCCTATACCATTTTTCGTTGCTAAAGGAATTATTGTGTTCGAAAAATCTATTTTTACTGTACTAATTATATATTTATCAAATTATAACATTTGAATATATCCCCTGTGTGATGTAATTCCCACGCAAACGCTGATTGGTCAAAGAGCTACTGAGACTACCTTGTCTTTATATACCTTGGGTTAGGAAAATCTCTGAAGACTGTTTATAAATATAAAGTATTAAAATTATAATTTTCTAGTTTTGTATAAAAAACTAATAGTTCTACCTGATTCGAGTTTTACCGGTAACATATACACAAAAATCCATTCTAACCTACAAGATACAAATAAATAGACAAAAATTTCATTGATAAGTAAACAGATTTATATCTCTTTCCCACAAATGTTCCCTCATACATTTTATAATCAATCCAACCCTGCTCACATGTCGTAATTAATCTTAAAATGACGATATTAAAGGCGATTAATGAACAAACATTAATGCAGTGCATTTTGCCGCGGCATATTATCATGTAATTAACGCGTCAATCAGTATGATAAAAACTTTTTTTTAATCTAGGTGTGACTGACCCTCGTTTTATACATTTTTCCGTCACTATGTCCTCTAAATAGACTCTAATTATAGTTTAGTTGTATTCTAAACATTGCTATTACCATCGAGACATATTTTTTTGGTTAGTGATGATTTGAAAATTTTTCAAATGTATTTTTTTATTGCACCATGATAGATGTATGTATGTATAGAAGAATGCGATGAAGGCTATAGTGTATCATTATATGCTTGTAATTATGTAAAATAAAATATACTTTTAAATAGATTTGGATTACATTACAAGAAGATCGAATAACACTTGTTTTAATGGATCATGTTAAAATTATAATTATGAATAATAATGATCTATTAGTAGATGTAGTGAGTATTCTTTATACAATATATTTTAAAATAACTGTTTAAAATCATTAAATATAATTCATATAAAATTTCCGGTATAATTTTTCTCGTTAAAATACTTCATCATATTTATCCTACCTACCTTTGGAACATAGGCCTTTCCTAATCTTCACCACTCAGGGTCGTAACTAGAGGCTCTGGGGCCTCGGGGCAGCAAGTGATAGTGGGGCTCCTTATAAAAAAATTTTTGCACGATTTTGATGTATGTGACTATTTTCGAAAAAAAAGTTGTGCAGTAAAAATGTGAATGATTTCAAATTTTAATTATTAATATTTTTTGTAAACAATTAAAATTACACTAGTAAAAAAATGTTGGAAAAACAAACAATAATATCTCATATCAAGCTGCTTAAAACTCGATTTATAGTGGAGTCATATTAGCGAAATTTTTTGTTGAAAAAACGACTATTTTTACGGTTATTCGTTTACATACGTTTTTTTTAAATATCTCCAATTCTATTGGCCGAGTTATAAAAATAAAAAATGTATTTTCTTCGTTATGAATTTTCCTATTAAATTAAATATTTAAAAATCTTATAATTTTATTACCTACACAACCTAAAAAAAACTATTAGTACTTCTTTACAACGATCAAAATTTTGGGAAAAGATATTCCTTATGATTATAAATATGTAAAGTGTGACAAGTTTCAAATCAAAACGGCCAAAAAACACATTTAAAAATAAAAATTGGCTCGTTGATATCTTGTAGACAACAAATGGTAGAGGAATATTTTTTTGTAGATTTTTTATGTACTATGCGATGGCGCTAAAGATAATTCTATAAATATTTTTAAAATATAATTTTTTGGCTTTTTGTTTTTGAAAAACTTTTTCCGTGTTGAATCAAAATGAGTTTAACTCAAAACTTAAAAAAAAACCTTCCTTGTTCGGAGGTCCCGGGGCACCGCCCCGGCTACTCCGGTGATAATTACGGCCCTGTCACCACTCTTCTCCATCCGAGTTTGTCATCCCACCATCGTTTCCTCGATCTCTTCAAATGTGGAACATCTGAGCCAAATTCTTCTACCTTCACTTAAAAAATTAAAATACTTTAATTAAAATTAATAAAAAGAATATAAAAAAAATTATATTATTCATTAAACATTTTATGTTTTATTTAAAATGAATAATTACGAACAATAGGTTTTTACATGCATATATATTTAATTTAAATCATTTTAAGATCCACATTACAATAAAGAAGACGTTCAACGCAGTGTTGCAAATCGGTGTTTTCTTTTTAGTGTAAGCTAATTTTCGTTGTGTTTACAAAAACGTTCGCTTGCATGTTCATGTCCATACTAACTGCAGCATGCACATAATATACCGTTTCATGGTTCATTATCTAATGTACAAAATAATTATTTTTTATGCTTTAATAATTTTCCCCACATAAAAAGTACAATTATTTATCTCGACTTCAAAAGTTAATTAGAAACAAATTAAATAGTATTCAAGTATTTAAAAAAATGTATTTAAAAACCATTATCGATAACTAATGAACAAATATAACATTATAATATTTTAAATATTTAATTGACCATACTCGAGTGAGGACTACTATTTTCTTACAGCATCTACGCTACTGTATCAATAAAAAAATATATCAACTGATGAAAGAATCTGAACAGACGATACTTCCAGTTAAAAGCATCAAATTAATTTAAATAATTGTATTCAACTATAACCAAAATAATGTTTGCTGACAAAAAACTTGATTGAATTTAATAGCAACAATATAATTCCACGATGATGAAGTGTGACTAGAAAAAGTCTAGTTTATCTCGTTAGAAGGTACGAACACCATAGCTAATGCTGTCAATTTGTAACCGTCAGCATTAGACGGTGAGAGATCACTCGATAGCTTTACTAACAAGATATTTTTCATAGATCAGACCCAAAAAAGGGAATACCTTTTACCAGTTATACACAACTGATTGATGTTGATACTTAATTAAGAAACTGGGAAAATTATATAACGAACAACACGTATACAAATAATGTTTTTTGTTGTTAATCTATTGTATGAGAAAAAATATTTATATACATTTACTTTTTATATCCGAGTCTTAAGTGTCTGATGTATCATATATGGCGCTTAATATCCAAGGTCGTTAGTGCATTAAAATATACGATTTAAAAATATATATTTTATGAACATATGGTTCTGGATTTTTCGGTTTTAACCACACTTTCTTGATATATCGTTATACTATACATATGTATATTCGAATAACCATAAACATTATCAATGTAATAATAAATATTGAATCTAAAGATTAAAATCAACAAAAAACAATACTGAAGTACAATTAAATTGTCAAAAATTGATTTTAGTAATATTACAAATAATTTTTGCAATATCTAATTCATATCTAATATTTTGTATATTTCACATTCAACCACATGGGTTTCATCTAATCGTGACTTCGGAAAATAATACTTTTTTAGAAAGTTTTTTTAGAATAATTAAAACAAGTGATAAAATGAAATTTTGGGGGTATATTCTCATTATTTACATGAGTTTTCCCATCGAAGTACACACGATTATTAAAAAATATATATAATTGTTCACAAATCGTAAAAATCGTATGTACTTCGATATAAATCTTACGGTTAAAATTTCAAGTCGATCGGATGAAAAATTGCCAAAATACGTTTTCCGCAGTTTTTAAAAACGTATTTTCAATAAAAATGAATTTAAAGTTTGAAAACTGTTTTACTACATACAAACGTCGACGTTAGTTCCGACTTTTTTCGAGATTATGTCGGTTTGGCTGTTTTCGATTGCTTATTTTGCTTCTGTTTTGGCTTGAGACCAAATTTCGGTGCTACTTTACATTACCATATACTAATTATCACTCATTTTTCACAACATTCGCCATCTAGGTTATTTCGTTCGCTCAGAGATACTTTGGAAAGTGAGCTCTAAAAATAAAAAAAATAAATTCGATTATAATTCCATTTGAATATCATTAACTAATAAATAAAAACTGTCAAAAATTAGTTAATACATTAGATAGAACCCCTTAACTGTCTCTAGTTTAGAAATGTTGACTTCTGTACAACTCCATTAAAAATACATTAAACTTTTCTTGTATCTAACTAATACAGAACCATACAAATTCAAATTGTTAAACAAAACTAAAACCAACACAAATACTTCATAACATTGACCATTTAGTCAATCATTCTAGCTAGCGTCATTAGAAGATTAACCTAATCATTTTTATCCACACATCTACACAGAAAACATTTCTATATAAAACGCAATTAAAATCACAGATAAAGAACCAGACTCGTGTATATAAAATCTCACCCACCCGAATATAGTTTAACAGAAAATGGGTAGATAAAGGCGCCTTTCTGAGAACGCGTTGGTTTTAGGCTCGAGCAGCGTTCGGAGCGTGGGAAGACAGACGTATTGTCTACTAATGACTTCATTAATATGTATACCCAAGCGCCACTGGTTGGCGTTTCTTGTAAGCTGATCGATCTCGCCGATGCCCTTTTGTTATATCAAGAGAACAATTAAACTTTTATAGGTGTCTTTTTTATTTCAAAACAATGCATAAGTTTTAAACAATTGAAATATGTTTAAGGTTTTAATTTTTGTTTTATTTTAAAGGTGGAATTTAAATTATTTTAGCATCATTAATAGCATATATGCTTGAATCATTTTGTATTTTAATTATCTTAAATATTTTTTAAATTATAACAACATATATTTTGAATCTCTACTTATAAAAATGGAATGTTCGTTTGTATGAGGCTTATAAACTCGGGAATTACTGAACCGATTTCATTGCGGTTTTCACCAACACTTAGATTTTTTTTGTGCAGTATCGTGGCTATTAATATTTTATGAAAACCTAAGATTTAACATTAAAGGACTAAAAAAAATCTTTATCAAGTCTTGTTTTGTTCCATGATGTCATAGCATACAAATGTCATTTAAGTATATAAAAACATAGTACCTTTACGTCACTATAATTTTGTGGATATTAACCCGGGTAACACCGGGTTCAATGCGCTAGTACTGTGTCAAATGTTTTAAGCTTAATCATTTTGAAAATTAGTTTTCATCATAATCTTCTAAAAATATGTGACAAATCATTAATTTATAACAGTAATCTACCGTAAAAAGTATATAACTACTACAGGAATAAATGTTTATATTATTTCTAAATTAAAGCAAAAAATATTAAAATTTAAATTGATTAAGTAAATATATACATACATATTAATATTATATGATTAAAAACAGTTAGTTAACTCTTGCCAAAAAATTTAATTTCATACATATAACTAAGCAATTTACATAAAATAAGATACCGGTGGTGTTAACGATATCTTCGAATTAATTCAGTATTGATTAAAAAATATGAAATATTTAATCAATAAAACCATAATTAATTTTTTTTATTAATAAAATATACATTTAAAAGTAAAATGTAGCACCTCTGGTGACTGGTAAAATAAAGTAATAATCGGCAATTTATATTCAGTGTAAATAATTATTTAAGAAAATAAATTATTTTTTAGTTGATTCTTCGTGTATTTTTTATTAACACCTTTCCGTCACTTTAATCAAAATTTGCATTTAAATATTTTGGGAACAGTTTTCTCTCACCAGTGCATAACATTATTTATATAATTAATGTTTATTTATTTAATATATTTACACTCTTTAAATGGTAATAGTAATTATTATTTTTAATTAAACTTAATTCCAAATATGGCCTGAAGCAAAGGATATAGTTTATAAAATAGAACACATTAAAAAATAATTCTTTTTATAGAATCGAATAATGATTGGACTTTAGGCTAAAATTATTTAAAGTGTTTCTCAACTTTGTTAGTGAACTCTGTAGTGGTTATAAAAGATGAAGGCAATTAATTAAGAATATAAAATTTAGGATTCTTTAAAAAAGCACAAAATTAAGTTATTCTTTTTTCGCGGCACCCCACTTGAATTGGAGTAATAAAAGCATGAGGTTTCATTTTTTAGGAGTGTAGTTTTTCCACTCAAAAGAGAAAAATAAAAAACTTTTTAAGAAAAAAAATAAAACCGATTTCAAAAACTGTTAAAAATTAAATATTATATATTTTTCAGTATTTTTAAGGTTTTTTTAAGTCGATTTTATTTTTCCCTTTTGAGTGGCGTATCTTTTAAGTCCATAGTCAGATTCTGATAAAATTTATATGAGACAACCTCGAAAGTATCCTCTTTCAAAAAAAAAAACAAAAAACGTATTTTTTTTAAGCCGCTTTAAAGTAATAAACTAAAAAAACTATAATCGACTATGAAAAACAAAATTCATTTTTTTAACACTTAAAGACAGAAATATTTAAACATAATATAATGATATTTAATTAAAATTTTATATATGAGATATCGTGTGAACATATAACATGTATATATTATGTATATAATTATACATTATATATAAATGTATATGAGTGTAGCATTTGGAATCCAGAAGCCGACACCGCGGCAACCAGATGTGCCCCAGCGAATACGTCCACATTACAGGTGGCTCATTTACAACACTTTAGTACATATTTTGATGTTGTTATTTATTAAATAAACTGGTTCTCGACAACCTGAATCAATTCCTTACAGATTAAATAGATTTTTACATAGACAAATATACATAAATAAATAAATATGTATATTTAAATACGCACCTTATCTATATATGTATTATTGTAATTAGAGGCATTTGGAAAGTTAATTTTGAAATCTATATTATTTATTTAAATATAATTTAGGCTTAAAGTATATTTATATGTATGTTTAGTTTATTAATAAATTATATTATTAAATTTTAATGGTCAGTGTTCATTATACCGTCTATAAATTTAACATGTAAATACTTTTTTTAAAAACGTAACTGGCTCATTTTATAGAATAAAAATAATAAATTTATATTTTATAAAAAAGTAAGTCTCTTTTTAGACTTATTTATTACCTAAACTAACTGATCCGGAGCTTTAGAAAAACTACGCAAAAAAATATCCTGAAAGAATATATATAATATTTATAAAAAATATTGCGAGGAAGCAATTATCAATTTTTACAATAATTTTTGATTGATTTAGTCAACTTCTGGATGGCTCTGAGCCAAGAAAAAAATACCTTTTTTTGCTTTTTTAATATTTTGAAATTTTCTCTATATTCTTTTACAAAATAAGTGGGTGGAGTGAAAACTTTTTCTATCTGTAGCCCCCAACTATCATAACGCGCTACTGCTCATTGATCATAGTCAGGAATTAAATATAAAAATATGTGCACTCTACTCTTTGCATTTTAAAGTGAACCGCAATCACCTTTACAAATTATTAAAGGTGCGTTGTTAAAAACGATGCCAGATGTATAATGTATAATGATTGACAAGTCCATACACTTTATGTTAATATATTTATCACAACACGTATCAAGTATAATTCTTAATGGATCAATAATATATATAGCACAGTTGAGCAATCAATTAAAACATTTTGACAGTTCTGTAAATCGACAGTGAGCTTCTACAAAACAAGATGATACTAAAATATACATAACATAATTATTCGACATTTATATTAGCCGCTGTATCGATTTCATGAGTATTCTTCTTAACAGTAAAATATAAAACAACATAAAATATTAGTGACGTGTGTATTTACAGTACATATGAAAAGTAATGGCTATCGTTATTAAAAGATTTATTATTCATAATATTCTTCTTGTTAATAGCAATTTTAAATACCATACTTATACCTACTTTAAAACTGAATACCTATTGTTTAAAATAAGAAAATTAATTAAAATGGTTTGTTTTGTAGATCATTTTTCAATATATTACTTTTGAAGTAAGAAATAAAAAAAGTATCAAAAAATAATAAAAATAAAATACCAATAATTAATGGTTGTCTTGTATAATAGTTTACATAATTTATTACCATTTTATTAAAGAAGTCGGTATTTTTAGTACAAATTATAAAAATAATCTCATAAAAAATGATGTCTTGAGTATAATTTTCGTTATTACCATTTATTTTAAATATTTTTGAAATAGATACTATAAAATTACATATAATTCAGCATAATCTTTTATTTTGATATAATATAGTATATGTTAATTCATCGTGAGAAGAAAATTGAATTCCCACTATATAATAATCTTATATAAACTTTAATTTAGATGCCGTTTATTTTTAGTATCTTTGTAGATTTATAATTTAAATATACCGGGTGTTTTTTAAAACTTTCCAGCGGATTATTTCCCAAATAATGAATTTTTAGAAAAAATGTTTCAGATAAAAGTTTCATAGTTGGTTTCAAATGCGCTAAATATAGACATTATAGGTTGATCTTAAAAAGGATAAGTTTTCAGGTTTTCTTTTTCAAATCCGAACCCATATTTTTTGTTGCAGATTCGTAATTTACGGGGAAAAACCACTTTTGTTTGAAAATGTCAATTTTTTATGATATGGAGGAACAAGAAGGAAAAAGTGCTTAGATTTAAAGAAGGATTCTCAGAGAATATTTTTTTATTTGTAATTCATTTTTTCTTTCAAAATTTCACATTTTTTTCTTTATAAAAAAGTTGCATTGAAAAAATTAATACAGAAATTTAAAAAACAATTCTTCAAAAATCCTTGCTCAGTTCTAGACATTTTTTTAATTTTGTGATTTTTTTTAAATTGATAGTTTTCGAGTAAAAAATTATTGAAAATCCAGAAATTTCTGTTAGGTTTGCTTCATATCATAAAAAATGGATATTTTCAGAAAAAAAATATTTCAGACAAAAGTTGTTTACTTTTTCCCTTAGATTACGAAACTGCTACAAAAAATATGGATTTCGACTTGAGAAAGAAAAGTTGATCCTGAAAACCCATCAAGGTGACCTCTTGAAGGTCAACACATGTTTATGTTATTATTTATGTACTCTAAACCATAAAACTCTTGTCTGAAACATTTTTTTCTGAAAACTCGTTATTTTCGAAATAATCCGATGAAAAGCCTTTAAAAAAACATTCGGTATATTCGGCATTTTCTTTGTACAACCCTACATTGTTTATGATTACCAATAAACAAGATTAATTTCATAAAACACCGCAATAATTCAGTACATGAGAAATACCAACACGTGTCGCTAACTTTCAAATATACAAAGAGGAACACGCATGTCAATATATGATAAATAATACTCCGGCTTGTAATTTAAGACCAAATAAGATTTGCTTTCGCTAATTCGGTTCCATTATGGGAGGTAAATGATGATATAACTTCCCAAATAGGTAAAGCGTAATTAACCTTTAATGACAGTAGCCGTTTTACTGACGACCACTACAATTTATATTCAGGAATGAATACAACGATATGGCGGGCCAATCATAAGTCATTCTATAATGAGCATTTGCTTTTGTAATGTTGGAGCAATCACTTCATGTTAATGCCGAAGATCATAGTTGTAAGACTAAATTAGATACATGTACAGAGATGATCATCTTAAAATGAATCAATACTCAATACTTCTGTCGGTATTTTATTTATCTATTTTTTTCATTGATGTTATTGTACATATATCAAGTACATGTTGAATTTAAAGTTTCCTTATAGCTGAATCATTTATTATATCGAATTATAAATTCATTATCTTTGTTTTGTAATCCAATAATGCATTTGATGTTTGTTGTCTTTCGGTCATTAAAATCACTGAGGTTTTTATAAATAGATATACCAATTTGACTGATTCATTATTATTTCTTGTATGAAATAATGTTAATTAGATTTGCATACATATTATAAAAACAAAATTAAATATATTCACAATACAGTGGTTATAAATCGATGGATTCTATAAAAAAAATCAAAAGCTGAATATAAAAATTTATCTTTTTATTTTAAACATGTTATTGTGTAATCGAAAAGTGTCATGACTCAATTTTGATACATTTTTAGGTTTCCACAGAAAACTAGGAAAACTTATAGTAGTTTCGCCATGTCCGTCCGTCCGTCCGTCCTCAAAAATTTTAAACCGATTAAGATGAAATTTGGTATACGAACGAAGACTGAAAACCCAAAAACAGAAATGATAAGATTTTTGAAAAAAAAATTTTTGGAACCCCATTCCATAGACTGAAAAGTATATTTAAAAAAAAAATCACTTAATCCATTAAGTAGGGTGTCTTTAGATAGGTCTTCTAAAATGCAATTAAAAATGTTATATGACATTTTAATTTTAACCCTTCAGTCACGATATATTTGCGTTCAAAGTCGTGATCAGAGCGTCCCCTTTACCCTAATTTTTAAACTATCAATTAAAAAAATCAGAATGTAGCTTTTAATTAGTACTTTCACTGAAAATTATAACGAACACTATCAAAATTGTTTTGAACCCCCTTCCATAGACTAAAAATTGTACTCAAATTTTTTTTCACTTACCCCATTGAGTGGTTCAACTTCTTGATAACTATTGTTAGAATATGATGGCAACTTAATTGTTTTCCTCCACTCCCGTATGTTTGAAATATTCTCAATTTCACTGTCAATATCTGAGGATGAAGATAAAAATTCGCTTTCGATTGAATCATCCGAAATATTTGAGAGTCAATCTTTATAGTCATCTCTAGAGCAGTCTCGATTATGTTATTTATGTATTCCAGTAGTAAAAATTTATACCTGGATAAAAAAATACCGAAATATTTATCAACGATTTACTTACCATCGATCCAAGAATAACAGTCCGTAATTTTGACCGGTTGGTATATGTAGATATACCACAAATATATCAGAAAATAAGTCCTTAAAATAAAAATAAAATGTTTTTAGAAAAAGTATTTCTATCTAACAAACTGGCCAAATGATCCTAAAAAGGACCAAATGAAAAAAAATTTAATTTGGTAGGTTAGTTTAGACCGGTGAATAATTGCTATACCTATGTCTTCTTCTTCTTCTTCATGGGTTTTGTGTCAAGTGGATTTTCTCCTTTTTATACCTATGTCATTTTAATCTGTTTCCGATTTTATTGGACCTAAACAATATTTCTATAAAATGAAAAAATAGGTCATCTCGATTATATGCCTACTATTTTTTTTTATACATATTTTACTCCCTTAAAATAACCAAAACAACAAGGCAAATAGGTTTTATTTTTTAACATATTTCACGATTGTCACCCCATTGAGGGATCGCCACTCTCCCACCCCCCTTAGCGATGCCACTGTATAACAAACAACAGACAAAAACTACGGTTATGACTTATCAAATACAAATCCCCTAACCATAAAAATTGTAAGAGTTTAGACTTACACGTGTTTCAATAGCAATGCTATCATCATCAGAGTCCTAAAGATACAGTGTCTTTAGGACGCTATTGAAACAGGTGTAAGTCTAAACTCTTACAATTTTTAAGGTTATGGGATTTGTAGATGCCACTGTAGTCTACACAACAAACTAGGCAAATGATCTTAATAACGATTGGATAAAAAAACTAGTTTCTATAAAAATAATATATTGAAATCTAGGATTTAAAATGAAATGTTAGTAAGTATTACAGAAAAAGTTTACAGTTTAAAGATAGCAATGTTTATTTTTAGACAATTCTAAATATAAATAAACATTTCTATTGAAGTCAGTATAAACTTAAAAACATAATTTTACTAATTAAAATACTTCAATACATGGCTATCAACATTTTGAACATAACTGAAATAAATAACCTAACCTAACTGCAACAATATTCGCACAAATGGAATTTGTATAGACACTCTCTTTACTAGAGTGAAACAAAAAGGCGCGTTCAAACAATGAAGCAACGCAAATACGTGCGCTTGTTTTGTCTCGTGAGAAACACAAATAGTCAAACACGCGGCGGCGCGCTCCTCTAGAATCACACACCCGTCTGATACAAGCCAGATAATATATACGTATACTATGTGGTAGAAATTATTCAAATACCGGCCGTATTGACTCATGAATAGATAAAAATTCTACAGGATTGGACTAGGGGTCATTTCTCATGTTGTATTATAAATATTATTTTTTTAAATACAGAATTTTTAAGTTTTATTAATAACTAGCGCATTGGACCCGGTGTTATCCGGATTAATATCCACAAAATCATAGTAATCTTAAATATTCAACACACGGTTAACTGAAAACCGGAATAAAATCCGTTCAGTAGTTATAATTTATATGAAAAAAAATAAATAGGTTAGCAACAATCATTATCAATTTCAATATTTTATCTTTCTTGGAAGTGAAATGTTTCTTTATATTTCAATTTTCAATCAATATATTTCAAAATATTTAATTGCTAATACGCAATGAATGGACAGTTTATTGAAACAGACAGTATTTCTTTCATCGAAACTATCCGAACAAATGAATTCAAATTTTGTTGTTAGTATCACACCATAGACTACATGTCGACCAAAATCAAATCCGACTAACCGTTCTAAAGTTACGGGGATTTTTCTCCAAAATTTTTTGAAAAAGTGGCACTGAGATCTACACACACAAAAAAAATTTGTAATAGGTATTTATAGTTTTAATAAAAAAATGCGTCAATCTCAAATGTCTGTTTCATTGCATGTCTCCCCTACTGTCCAACTTTTCAAGTACACCTCCTTATTCCTCATCATATAAATATATATTTAGGTGTAAAATTTACTTTCCTAAACGTATTTTTTACCTTTGATATGTTTCCCTACGACTGGAAACTATAGTTTAAGGTTTAAAGTAGAATTATGTTCGCAATTAGCATATAAGTTAAAATCTTTTTTAATAAATTTTTTTAATTAGATTTATTATTAAAATACTCACTTATTTCACTTTATACTACACTATTTACAACATTTTAGTTTATTATTAATAGTGTCAAATACCCTATTGTAAAAGACGGATAATTTTCAAGTAAATATATATTTGTGTGTAGAGGTAAAGGGGAAATATACTTTATGAGAAGTTGCCAAGTCCAAAGTGTATAAATTTAGAGAGGTTATAGATACTATTAATTATTTTATTGTATTATTTATACTTACTGGCATAACATAGAATATTAATTGAATAGTATACAACAATAAACACACGTAGGCATAGAGAATAAATAAATGTATAATATCTGTTGAATAAGTATCATATGTATTATTTATTCATGATACAGATAGCGCCAAGATATTTATTACAATTTACATTTACGACATTGCAATTGTAAACTGACAATACGAACATTTTTCATTTAACTCTACTGTAAACATTATAGTTGACATCGGGAGCCAATAAGTACCATAAAATTAAACCACAGTCGTATTTTTATACCACGTATAATAAATAATATCAACAAGACAAAGGCGGGTGCGATCAGATTTTATTTCCCGATTTGATTCGCGTTGATATTGCATTTTTTCTGCCATTGAAAGTGTCAATCGCAAAGCAAGAACAATTAAAAATTAGAATAGATGGACATTCAACGTACGTGTGGTGGATTCGTTACAGTTCAAAGTAAATGTAAACAGTTATTATTTTTTATAGTGCGTTTTATTTTATTTAAACAACAATGGATTGAAATATAAAAATATATTTTTGAATTTTGGCTTTTGAACAGAACAATATTTTTTTATCTTTTTATATAGTATTTCGAAAATATGATATAATAATATATGTCATTTGTTTTTACTTTTATAATTCTTGAAGGATTTTTCTCTGACTATAGTATTAGTGATACCAAATTTCTATTGATAATAAAAAAACGCAATTAACATAATAAGTTATGACGTAACTAACCCAATTTTGCAATATTGTATATTGGTACTAGAATGTTTGATTAATATACTTTCCAGAAAAAACACAGCCACATAAAAAAAAAATTATGTGTCAGAGACTAGACCAACGCATTTTTATATTTTCAGGAGCGCTGAAACCGAATCTGACCTCAGAATTGCTCCATCAGGACGCAATTTGTTTTACCCTTAAAAGAAGGTGCGAAAATTTTTTAAATTCAGATGTTTTGAAATGTGAGTGACTCCCTTCCAAAAAATGCCTAAAAATCAAAAAACCTGATGATTGTTCAATCAGAATAAGAAGACAATGCCGTCATAGCGCAGTCGCAATATAGAATATGCGCGCGCACTATTTTTTATATTTTGTTCAACCGTCGCACAGTGTGATTTAAACTCACTGTCGTATGACGTATGCCAGTTGTACGTCGATTGTACAACTATTTTCATCTTTTATTTAAATTTGGCAGTTGTACGCCGAATGTATGGCTGTTTTGATATTTCAACAGTGATCAGTTGCCGTTGTATACAATCAAGTATTATAGCAAATTAAATAGAAAAATGCTTATTAAGTATAGTAAAGTAACTTTTTTGTCCATGCCACAGTCCATGAGCCCCCCCCCCCCCCTGCCCCCCAAATTGTAAATCTAGATCCGCGCCTGGTTGAATGCCGCTTTACACCGTATGTACGGCAGTTTTTGACTTTGTAAGACCGCTGTAATGCCGCGTGCGACCGTTGTATGGCCACCGTTCATTTTTACTCAGGATTTTCGTCTAGATCTCAGTCACGTGTACGGAATGAGATCGAAGCGATACTGTTGTAAAATTCGAAACCAAGACGAGAGCCGTGGCTTATAGTCGGGCAGGAGTAAACCGGGTCAGCACTTTAGTTCTTTTTAAATTTTAAATGGAGTTTATCAATTTAAAAATATAAAGATAATATCAAAATGTAAAATTTATTATTGTTATACTTAAAATTTTATCACATTTGAAACCTATTCATAACCATCTAAAGATGGGAATAGGAAAAAATTGATAACACTTGGGTACTTTTTTATTAAGTAGGTACTGTACCTTTGAATGAGACTTAAGTTATCTACAAAAACCGAGACGATATTTACCTCACTCTCTACCCTAATCCATTAACAATGTATCGAATTTATTGTATTTTATATAAAATATTTCTTTAAAAATCCATGTTAAATTTCACCATTGTTGATCGCATAAAAAAGTAAAGAATTTTGTTATTGATTGGAACTTGGAAGCAATATCTAATACTATAGCATTAAGGACACAAATAACTAATCGTGATTCTAATTACACGCCTGCGCAAATCAACTAAATTAGTCGCACATCTTCTACTGCCAGTCTCTCAACAATTAAACATATTCTCGTATCTGTGAGATACATAGAGATATGCATGCACAATGCGGAATTCGTTACAGCGCAAGCTGTAACAACAACAATGCGCGCGGCCACAGACCGCTCGCTCTCTGTTGGGCTACCAGTCACGCGTGCACGTGCCGCCGAACGAGTTACCATGTCTACATGCATCTTTCTTACAGCGTATAACTTGCCCCTCACTTAAGCATTTATTTTTATTGTAAAATGATATAGTATTCATAGGTGAATGCATTTATTTCTTAGAATTAAATAAACGTTATTATAATTCTTACTATATGTAAGATTGGATCTTGGCTTCTGGGTGTAAGCCGCGTTGGTTTGGTCGTGTTATCGGCCAACATTTCGTCACACATTGCAGTGGACATCTTCAGGACTCTTCTAAAAGTGCAGATATATGTAAGATTATAAACGCCGGGCAAACGGGCTAGAATTTTCGGCGAGCCTCTTCCCGTTATAAGAAATTTAAGAATTTTTTTTGACGACGACCAAAAAAAAGCATATTGAGTCATCTCTAGACTAGAGGCCTATATGCCCCCATATTCTGTATTCTTATAGACTCTTTGCGAAGTTGAAGATTTTTCGAATCGGAATAATTTTCATTTTGCAGACATGATATAAAATCAATATACTATTGGAAAACACTGAGAGATATAAGAAATTTACAAATCGACAAAAAGTGGAATTAATTAAATTCTTTGAATGTGAATCGTATGACTAAGGGAATTAATTTATTTTTAAATAATTTAATTTATAAGTAATTAAAATAAGTTTTCGAGCATAGAAATAAATTACATTTTATTGATAAGAAAATAGTTTGAGATCTATTCTAAATCAAAATCGAGTCACGTATTAAATTAAACATTCTAGATTCTAGATCAATACTCACCATAAAATAGTTCCCAACTAAAAGTGATCGTCCAGGGTTGTCCTAGTATATTGTATATGTATAGCATATTTATATTGTTGTTCTATAAAAATGATTTTAATAGCTTTTACAAAATTTTAAAATTAAGAATTTTTAAACAATATTTTAAAACTTTTATCATACAAAACATATGAGATGTTGACATAGCCTTACAATTAGTAAAAAAATTCAACCCAAATAATTTTATGGTGGGACTATATTTATTATATGTATTGAAGGCATTTTATGAAAGATACTTAACTTCTAATAAAGATTTTTCCAATCAGAATAAATAAATGGTTTAAAATTAACACAAAAAATAACTATAGACATAGAGCATGGACCGCGAATCTGATTCTAAAACAAAGCCATATCAAAAAAAGAGATAGAAAATGGGTTGGGATATACTTGTCCTTATTTATACAGAAGTAACTAACTTCATTCTTCTTTGAAAAAGCGATAGATATATCCCAAACGCCACTGCATCTCTCTCACTGTTTTGAAGAAATGTTACACCATTATGTTAATACAGAATGCACGGTCCATGCTGACAATAAAAAGATAATGGCTAATCTTGTACAATGTAAGTTATTCTTTTCATTTTAATCATAATTTATTTTTTATGTTATGACAAAATTTTTAATATGCCATATAATAACATAATTACAATAATTATCTCTAATTCATCAGTGTTCTATTATAATAAGTACATAATAAATCGATTATAAAATTATAACATTTTTTCAGCAATGGTCACTCCTGTACGATATGAAGTAGAAAAAAGTCATCTGAGAAGCGCACACACGTAGACTTCGCGACACAGAATGCATTTCGTGTAACCGCAGCTCCCCGCGCGCTCAGCATACGTCACTGTGGGAAAACTCCTCCCACAGTGTACGCAACCACCGATCTACCCTGCCCTGCGCCCCCCTACCTCCCACTGCGACTACAACTCCTGCAGCACTCGCGGGGGCCCGGCCCGCGCCTTTGTTGTAGTCGGACTCGTATAAACAGAGCCGTCTTAAAGGAAGAATGTATAATAGTTGACCCCATTAGGACCTCGATAACATATTATGTACTATATATAAATATGACATAAATGAATATACTTTTATGGGGAGTTACGTAAATATATGATGAAAACTGCGATTTATTCAAAAAAAATTATAATTCACGCTCCTCTATAGAAATGCACTTAAAAGAACAAAATAATAAATCTTTATATTTCAGCTTTTTGAAATATTTATTTTTATTATTTATTACCTGAACATGACTTTTTGGAGTAATTTCCGCGTCCTACATTTGCTGCCATTAATACTTCGACCTATATTTTGTATGTCTTTTAAAAAAACTCAAGTGTAATCAATCAATAATTGAAATAACAACCGATAAAGCATAAAATCAAAAATTATTACAAATTATATAAAATTGAAACAATAAATTATGGATACAAATTACGAGTTGTACACATGTGCCTGTGGGCGACAAATTTGCAAATCTGCCACTGCGTTTTTAAACGACATAATTAGCATTAACAGTTTAAGGTCATCATCCCATCTTAACATACCCGAATTGAATTGTAAGTTACAAACACTTCGCCGTTTTTTGTGGGCCTTTCAGAGCTTCGCATGATCTTAAAACGACCCTGGGCACATACAAACGTATATATAAATACCTACCGGACCATTTATAAATCGAATTATTTACCGGTTATACATTAATAAATCACAGACGTGAGATGTATCCGAAAAAGGTTTACCGATTGGAACCGAATCTGGAAAAAATCAGTTATTTGGTTTTTGCGATTATTATAATAATTGATTGCAGTCTGTTGAAGACAATGAAATTATTTTAACCTCCTTTTTATTTATAACGACATATTAAGTATATTTTCTTTATTTATGATATGTTTTATTGTTATTGAAACGCGTTAATAAATAACTCAAGATTAGTAGTAATTAAATAAATAAACGTTTTAATTTTTTATACACGTGGACAAAAATGGAACTCAAGTTTTAGGAAATATTACAATTCCTAATTTACCTACTATCCGTATTGCATTAATTTACAGACTTTTATTGTAGTTTCAAATAAAAGATTATTATTTTTATAATAAGTTTGTAAACTATTGCAATACGGATAGAAAATTTTTAATTAGGAATTGTAATTTTTCGTAAAATTAGAGTTCTGCAAAAAAAGAGATAGTATGATGTCGAAAATATTAATTTCACCTGAAAATTGAAACGTGTCATTTTAAAAATCAATCAAATGAGAGGCCATATCTCAAGAATGATTTGAGATACAGACTTTTTAAAATTTAAATTTTTCACGTAAATTTCTATATAATAAACATACTTTTAAAATATTTGGGTTATATCAATCTTGAATTTATCATAGAAATATCAACTTAAAGATACGAAAATAAGAAAGAAAATCATAACTTACTAAATAAACTAAAAAAAAAAAACCCTGTGGAAAGACATCGAGATGGGCTATCGCGCCAATCCGGAGTCAACACCTATGGACATAACAATTAATGCAGACTAAACATTATATGTGCTGGTCCATAACTTTTTACCCGAGCCAATGTTGGAGTTCGTATACTATATTAAAAATTAATATAATGAAACGGTTCAGATACATATCTCCCTATTTAATCCATTTTAATTTTGTATAAAAATATATATACATTATAATTTTTCATTCTGAACTCACCATTCACGACATTATTATAAAGAAAAATAATCATCGCCAGGTTAAACCCTTTAGAATTTTTAACAAAACCATACAGCGCTATTTTTACATGCATTCAAATCTCCACTACTCGAACAAATCCAATCAGATTGTCAGCAAAAGTCTATCAAACAAATAAAAAATCGTTACATCTAGAAGATGACAAACATTTTTTACTACAATAGATAAATGTGATTTATTTCATAATCTCGATGAAGGGGTTAACAAAAATGAATATGCATGGACGCACCTGAACGTTGTGCTAATAGTTCGATAATGATTCGACTGTTCTCAATCAATTTGTATCGATCCGATCTCAATATTCAGGTATCATTTTTGTAACCGGTGGAAATTGCATTGCTACTTTTTGCAATGTCATGATTTTGAACTGACGTTGTGATTAAAATAAACGTTAGATCAATTAATTAGCTGCGACGTTCACAAGTCAAAGGAACTTACAATTAGTGTGCAAAACAATCGAAAAAAATGTTTTCATAAACAAATCAAATGAAAATCTGTGCATGGCAGAAACGTACAAGTTATAAGATTTTTACTTTCTTATGCCTTATACATATATGAAATATACAATAGTATAAGTAAAGTGAAGACAATTTTTTTCGAAATCCGGATTTTGATGGAATTATCCATTTTGACCTTCCCTTAATTCATTCTGACTATTTTCGTCATGATGTTCTGTATGTCCGTCTGTCTGTAAATCGTAGAAGGATGAAATTTTATATTTAAGATTTTTTTGTCTGTGAAGAAAACGTCCTATTTTAGAAAACGATCTTTCAACCAGATACGGATGTTTACATACGTCGATTTTTGAATTTTTAGAATTACTCTGAAACAGTGCGAAATAGAGAAAAATGGTCAAGTTGAAAATTGTAGGTAACATCAATATCTATAATTTATGTTCTATTTATTTTTTCAAAAAAACGAATTTAAAAAAAAATTATTATAATTCAAATGTTTCATAACAGAAAATTCAAATGGTTCATAACAGAGAAATAATATCTGCCATGAGTGTCATAGAACTTTCTTATACGTATTACTGAGATTGAACAGTGTGCGTGTTTGATGAACAAACTGCAAGAGACTTCTGAATGTTTTTTAACCGATTTCAAAAAACAAGAGGTTCTCAATTCAATAAATACTTATATTTTTATGTATGTTTGTCGACAAATATTCACCGATTTGGACGTTTTTAGTTTTATTTTTTTAAGAGTACACTCCCGAGGTGGTCCTATATAAATTTTATCAAAAACTGACCATGGACTTCTTAGATACGTCACTCGAAAATACAAATAAAATAAAATAAAATAAATAAATAAAACCGACTTCAAAAAAAAAACCCTAAAAACACTAACAAGTACATAATAATTAATGTTAACAGTTTTTTTCAGTCGGTGCCTTTTCTCAGTAACTATTGAACGGATTTCATTCCGGTTTTCACTAATGGATAAAGTGTTTCGCGAGGAAGGTGTAATTTATGGATATTTACCCAGGTAACGCCGGGTTCAATGCGTATAATATAAAATAACATGTTTTTATTAAATATCATCTTATAGTTTTTAATAATAGTGAAAAAATAGTAAAAAACAACAATAAATAATCAGTATTGATAGTCATTCCATGCTGGGAAGTTGGTTGTGTCGACCTCAAAGGTCGCACTCCACAGCTTCTTTATGTGTAATTTTAATATTTAAGTATATGAAAAAATAATATGAAATAAATAATAATAATTTAAGGATAGTATGATAACCGAAAATAAATAATTATCTTAAATTGTTTTAATTTTGTTACTATAGATCACGTCGTGCATTCAGATGGAGTAGAGGAGTAAAACTTTTTTTTTATTATATAAAATTTTAATTTTGTTATATATCTTGCTATAGATAACAGTTTAGTAAAATATATTGACAAATTCGGAAGGGGGAGGGGTCTGACCCCTACCCCCATGTGTGCGCCTATAACGGGGGATAATTTCAAATTGTTTATTTTAACTTTACACTAAAATTAACATAATTTCAACTTAACTCAAAACAGTTATCTAGCGACATCTATTGGCGGAAGACCATAATATCTACATAAATATACACCACAGATTAAAACCTAAATTACAGATTTTAATTTTCATAATATACAAATAAAAATTCCCTGTTTTATTATTCTAATTTGTGTAAGTAGCAAACCATATGCCCATGGGCACCATGGCGCCTGCCGACCGTTTTACATGTGTGCGACTTTGATAAAAAAAACTATTTTAATATTCAGTAAAATCAAACTAATTAGAAATATAAACATATTTGATTGAAAATAATTATTTGTTTATAAATATATTAATATCTCATTCATAAAAGAAGCTGAATCCATTGCTAAATCTGAAAGATTAAATAAAAAAATAAAAATATTTTTTTTTACATAAATTTTATTGAATTGTATTTTTTTATAAAATCATGGACCTAAAAATAAATATTTACATAACTATACACAAACAATGCAATAATCTAGTCTACATATTCAATGTTGTTACAAATCGAATAAACTATTCGATAAATATACTTGATGTCTGTTGTTCAATTACGTTATTTTTATTTGTAATTATTAAAATTGCTTAGTCCATTTTTTTAAATAAAAAATGATAATTGTTCCAATATAAATAGATCCAATACAAAATTGATGAAATTATTACATGACATACTTTTATGTTAAAAATGTAAAAGATAAATAATTGAAATAATAAATTAAATGATATAATAAATATGGCAATTTTTTATAAAATTAAAATTACAGCATATGCAATGATCAACTGGGCATAAATTAAAATTAAAAGGAACAATTTTTGTTGTTGTAACATACTCTTAACTATACAAAAAATTCTATAATGTGATTTTTATAATATATTCATATCAGATATATTAATAATATATCAACATTTACTTACATTTAGTAAATACACATAGAAAACTTTTATGTATTTTATAATATTGCTAACGAACAAATAATTTCAGATATTACTTTATTAACATTATCAAAAACACGTACTAATAAAATCATTAATCTGTTCAATAGATTTTTGTTTGTATAAAATAATTAACACTTTAATGAAAAATTATGCATTAGCTAAAATTTAAATAGTTTTCTTTGCTTGTTTGAAGTATATCAATCATTAAAGTGTTAATAATAAATTATACTTAACACTATAAAAATATAACATGAACATGATTCCCTGTATTGCATAACGATTAAAATAGAAGACAGTAAAATATGAAACTAGCATAAGTTAAAAATTTTCTATTGGTAATGGTGTTTCATAATTTATTTAAGAAGCATTGGTATAAGGCACTATTAAATTAAAATATGAAGGCATTTCATAAACTTATTTCATAAGCAGTAGAAAGATGATTATGTAAATTACATATAAAAAATGTGTATATATAGGTATTAAAAAATAGAATTAGTAAATTTTTGGAATGTAATTTTTAGCATTTAGGCCAAAACAATTAATAGTCACTCAAATTAGATATTTCCTATAGGTGACAAATGGAATTAATATTTTCCTTGATGGTAAATGATGCCCTTACACTAAAAAAAATAAAAACAAAAAAAATTTCACGGATTAACTAGACAATATTTAAAACTTATTTTTACTTTAAATTGTAGCTATAGGGGCTGTTTTGCATGTAATTTTTTTCATAATCTATTAATCGCTGAATAAAACAAAAACATTTGTTTTAAAGATAATTTTATCCTCTACAAATTCAATCTCTTGATATTAAATCGTAACTGCAACCGTTTGCTTGCAGTTTTTAAATAAAAACAAAATTGCACCTTTGGTAAAATAAAAATTTTATTAAAATAAAGATAGCTGTGTAGCATTTTAAATTGAGTTTTTTGTTTTTATTATTAAGGGCATCATTTCTCATCTATTGGTGCTAAAATAATTCCATTTAAAAACCTTTTTTGATTGGTCTATAACATTAAAATGGAATGTTGATTTTAGTTTTTCTAAATAAAAAGACAAATATTACTTTAAAAACACAAAATCAGTCATAAAATTTATAGCGATCTATGATGACATTATCAACTATAGTTAATTTATAATATAATTATTTTTCTTATAATATACAGTCATTATCGATTAATAACTATTGATTATATAAATGTACTCTAATAATACCTCTTGTAAACACCATAAAATACAATTACAATTTTGAGACTCTTTTTATTAATTGTTAAAGCAATGAAGAACACTTGACTATTCAAGAACCTACAATTTCAAATCCAAAAATGGTGCCCCATATAAATTTTAATGAGGTAGAATGTTTTTTAAAATTTATTTTCTAGTTTGTTTATTGTTTATTCTAAAACTTCTTAATCCATAACAAAAATATTTGAGTAAATTTAAAGAAATCGTTGATAACAAAGTTAACATGTGCATACATATGCTTAATAATTACATTTTAGTATATCGGAAAATAGGAATACATAGAATCAATACTGTGTTCGCTCGTCTCTCTGTCACAGCCTTCTACTAAACCGATTGATCTATAAAGCTAAGATTTAGCGTAAATGTAGCGAATGGTGGGCCAAAAATAATAACCAGAATTATAAATTTTTGGAAAAAAATTTTATTCACAACTAAAACACATTTGGCATTAGTGTAATATCAAGGGTTATTTTAAGAAAATTTTTCAACTGCATTTACCTTTTTTTTTGCTCTACACTTCAACTACACTTAATAACTTCATATATTTTTCAATTCAATTGCTATGATCTTTTTTTGACGTGAATAACGTCTAGTGTTTCAAGCTAAATACTGGAAGGGCATTTCAGAAACTTGATGTAACGCGCAGAGATCAGTTTTGCACGCTAGCGTAAATTTTAAATCAGTAGAGCAGCTACCACGTGGGTTTTGGTCTCAAATTATAGATTTTGATTAGATCTACGAGGTACAAGTAAAAATCAAAACATTTAACCAATTTTAATGAGTGATAAATTTAATATTATAAAAAAAAATTAATTTTGTATATCCAAGATTGCGTTTGTAAATATTAATTAATTAAATTGAAAAAAATTTTAAAAAATTTCATAAAATTTTACAAATATTCAAACGTTTATGTGTAACAAAAAAAATTAAAGATGTATCAATCCATGAGTTTGAGTTTTATTTAACCCCACTTCACATATTCACGTCAATCTCTCGACTGTGCATCCCGACACAATCACACCCATTTTTTTAGTTTACACTTCTTATATTTTTCTACTTATAATTTATCAACTACACAAATTAGCTGAAGAAACTACACACTAAAATAACCCTTGCGTAATACCACTTTAAGTTCATGTTGGAAAACCATAATTCAATAAAACAAAAATGTATTTATTATAGCACATTAAATATTGTATATAATAACTATTTTGTACTTAAATGGGCATAAATATAACAAACGTATTACTTACATTAATTTTGTTACCACTGTTTTCTTTAATACTTCCATCAATAATTAAGATGAATTATAAAATGGACATAAATACAACAGACATAAGTAATGACTATTTAAACTGGTATTTAACATTGCACTGCTATTTGATTGGTCTTAGATTCAGGTTGTTGGACGTCACTATCACTGCTATCCGTTGTTGAGTCTGCAGGTCGCTTTACAGGGAAGTCCTGAGTTGTTGGGGGTGGCGAACTTTCAGATGAGTCACCCTCTTCAGACGCTACTCGCCACCCCCCGTGTTTTGACCTCCTACTTCGACAACCTGGACCAATTGGACGTCTCGCAGCACTAGAATAAAATATCATTAAAATAGAGACGAGTCAAAAATGAAAAATATATATTATTATGTACCTTCTTCTCCTTAATGAGAAATCACATTGTGTAGATTCTTCTTCCCTTTCTTCTTCTGAGTAACTGTCAGCTCCATCCTCTTCCCTTAAAATCTGATCATCTGAAACATTACCGTTCTCAGATAACCTCAATACATCATCTTGCATCATTTCCGAAACTTTTCGTCCCAAAGATTCAATTTGATCATCATCGCTACATTCTCTTGTTAAATGTCTATTGCAGTTTGAATCATTATATTCAACGTATGTACTGTATACAGGCATTCCCGAATCTACTGTTGAATGACTTAAAAATAACGCGTTTCCGTTATAAAGTAGTGCACGACGCGGGGCAGGAATAGTGTCTGTCTGTGTTTGAACATTTTTCTGTTGAGTCTGTCTACTTCTATGTTTACGACGCCCCACTAATCGATTACGTACTCCCGATGAAGTTCGAAATCCTGATTCTCGAGCAAGTTTTTCCATTTCTTTCTTTTTCGTTGTGAGGTCTGCGTGAAGTTGATTTACACGTGATAATTTACGCTGGTAATGTTCTCGCACCTAAAATAAAATCACCGTATTGTTACAATATATTTTATTTTAATATGAAATCAAAATTCCATAATTTATTTCAGCACTTACTTGTTGTGCTTCAAGCAGTTCTGCATTCCTTCGCCGCACTAACTCTGCGGCATGCGCTGCACTATCCGGAGCACGTGTGATACCTGCCAATTTCTCTCGCACTTCACTCTGCCACGTTTGTTGTGTAGACAAGTACTGTTCACATGGTACAGATAAAACCTCAGCTGCAGCAATATCTAAGTGCATTAATATTTGTCTAAACGATGGCCGATTGCGGGATTTTGCATTCCAACACTGTTCAACCTGAAATAAAATAAATTTTATTAAATATATGATCGTGAAGCTAATATTAAAAATAACTAAACAAATAATTACCAGTAATCTAAAACCTTCTGGACAAGTACCAGGAATCGGCAATCGTAGTGTATTTGAACCAACACCCCAGATAATAGCAGAAGAATCAACATCTTTGTAAGGTGCTTCGCCAGTTAAAAGTTCCCATAGAACCACACCATAAGACCACACGTCAACCTTTTCATTATAAGGTTCACTACGAATTATTTCAGGTGCCATCCATGCTACTGTCCCCGCAAAACTCATCTGCATACTCATTTCACTCCATTCACGACTTGTTCCAAAATCACTTATTTTTACCTGTAAAAGATATAATTTTTATTAGAATAGAGTCCACTGAAATATATGTTAAAAATAATGTACCTGTGTATCTTCAGCAATGAGAACATTTGGACTTTTCAGATCTCTGTGAATAATTTTATGCGTATGAAGATAATGCATGCCAGAAGCTATCTGCCGTGCCCAGGTAACCATATGCGATGGAGATATCAGCTCTCCACTTCTGATGAAGTCATAAAGAGGTCCCAGTGCGCAAAACTCCATTATTATACAGTAAAAAGGTGCTTGTGAGCAAACACCTTGGAATTGAACAATGTTCGAGTGGTCTAATTTCCGCAAATGTCTTATATCAGTCTCACGTTGCTCACGTACTTTCTTCACAGCTACTATTTGGCCATTTAGTATACCTGAATAGACGGCTCCTTGTGCGCCGGACCCAATAAAAGTTAAATCACTAATCGCTTCAAATGGCACTTCCCAATTATCTGAAAGATAAAAATTTACATACATTAAATTGATGGTAAAAACATCTAATATTTAAAAAAATAAACAATTGCTAATGTATGTTTTACAACTTATTTTTTAAAAGAATTACACAAAAAATTATTTCATTGTTGTGCATATTTTTTGGTACCGCGAGTCATAATGTAGTTTAAATAAATTATATTTCTTATGTAGTAATTAGTAATTAATTATACATAAAGGCAAACAAAAAATTGTCTTAATAAAAATAGTCCTTTTTTAATGTCAACAGACAGTAGGTTGTCAATCCTTAAGTTATGAGATGAATAAACCGTTCAAAAACAAAATAATGAATTCCAATTTGTTGAATTTTTTTCATTGATCACCTACTGAAAAAGACAGTTAAAAAAAGAATAAAGTTCATTATCTATTTAATTAAAATAACAGAATTTGGTATTTCAATGTTTACTTCATTCTTATCGAGCACTAAAAGGTTAAAGTAATATTCTTAAATGTGTTTTATTTCTAAATAATCGAGATAAAACGCGAGATAATAATAATAATAATAGTCTACCTTGTTGTAATTTCTGATCTGTAACACCCGCTTTTCCAATCATAGAAAGAACGGGTCTCAAACAACCAAATATTCCATCCATCCACCCTTGTTTAGGGTCGGGGGCGCTACAACCTCCAGCAATCACGACAGGGGGTATACATGCTTCAGGACTGCTATCGTCTGTGATCCGGGCCCCCACTGGTTCCTCAGTCTCGTTACTGTAATAAAAGTACAGGAAATAAGTAGGGATTCATAGAATGTAACATAAATAATTTATACTTTCTAATAAGATTTAATATTGATTTAGTATCGTATTTTGAGTAGTTTTGTGCAAGTTTTGTTTATCTGTTTTTGCTTTCAAAAACATGTACAAATTATACATAATTACGAAATCAATCGTTACTGATTTCGTAAATAGAGATGGGTTTTACAGTAGGAATGATGATATAGTATAATATATGAATGATCTTATAGCGATTTAAAATAAGTGGTGACAAGTATACCCCATAAAATTCATATATCATTTATGTTATTACATATTTATTAGCACTGCTCACCTCGTAAATAATGTTAGCTCCCGAGCAAATATATTTAGGCATATAATTTGCGCCATACTACTAGAGGAGTTATTAATTAATTATTTTCCACCAAAAATACAGAACACAAACACGGTTAATTTCGTGAACTATCACAGTATTAAATAAGTCATAAATAAGTCAAAACGAGTATTGTTTTGTTGCCATTTTGTCAAAAAAAAAAACGTCGTTTACGTGCTTTATCTTTTTGGTGTAAAACCACCGTAATATTAAAAAATATATTAAAATATTTAAAAAAAAAATTTTTTATATACAATCATTAATCAGTACGATTCTGTTTACACTAATGTATTTTTGAGAAATAAAAATACATATCAATAAACAATACAATACAGAAAAATTAAGATATCAAAATAAATTATTTAACTGATTTTTTTTTTATTGAAATAAATAAAATACACATTCCTCCTGAGATAAAATAATTACGTTATTTTGTATAAAAGATAAAAACAATTACGAAATACTGGCAGTATTAATACAATATGAATATGAAAAGATAACATATTTAAAATGATTGTAAACAATAATATAATATACCTAATACATTCATTATACCTAAAATGTTATAAATGTGTTTGTAAATAATTTTTTATTCTTTAACTATACATAAAATTAAAAAAATGTTAGTTTGACCCAAAACCGGTGGTTTAAATTAAGGGCCCAAATAATGTAGATACTCACATATAGTTTACAAGAGTTGAGTATCCTTTTTTATCTAAAATAACTCCCAGTTTCCCAACCGGATATTAAGAATGTTTTAATAAATAAAGATCGATTGCCACAATGACATAAACAATGGTACCACGTATGATAAGAACGTTTTATATTTATTTATCAAAGTACAGTTGAACTCTGTTATAGCGACATTCTCAGGACAACATGTTTCATGTCGTTATAAGGTAGTGGCACCAGTCTTGGCAAGGACTTCAGTAATAGCAAATTTTTAATTAAGTGTACTGAATTAGAAATATGTGTTGATATTTTATTACTACCATTTCTGAATATTAATCATTTAAATTCTGGGAAAATACAACTTTTTTAGTTTAATAGAAGCTTGTCCAGCCCGTGGCCCGTGAGAATAATTTAAAAAAAAACTGCATTGAAATTAGCACGACTAAAAAAAAGGTCTTTAATTTTTATTTTTCCTAATTTAATTTTAATTATTCACTAAAAAATTAAGAATTGACGCGACCAAAAAAAAAAAACAGGTCTTCAGTTTTATATTTATAATTTAATTTAATTATTCACTAAAAAATTAAGAATTGACGCGACCAAAAAAAAAAAACAGGTCTTCAGTTTTATATTCTGGCCCGCGGCCCTTAGTAAATTGCTAAATATGCTATGCGGCCCAGTTGGTTCAAAAGGTTGGACAAAGGGGCGACAATTTTTTTTTGCACAGGGCGGCACTTAACGTAAATCCGCCGCTGCTTATCAGAAGTAATTTTTATGTTGTAACGGAGTTTTGTCGTATACAAACGGGATGGATTCTGAGAATAAGTTTAATATATAGACAAAGAAATGCTAGGTATGATTAGGGCAAATAAAAACTGAAAAGGGTAAATCTGATTATGAAATAAAATACTGTACTAACAATAAGAGCGTTTATGCAAGACCGGTTCTACTTTTAGTTTAATTATATTTTAGAGATAAGCTTACCTGAAAATAAATAAGTATTCTACAAACATACGACCTTCAATAGATTACCTAACACAGTTTTAAGCCTGCATATTTTGTCAAAAATTAAATATTTCTATATTTTGATGTCCAATGTTCAATGTCAAAATCATTATCAAAACACAATGACATTACATATATTCATCAGTAAAATACTGATTGTCAATCATTATTACACGAAGTAATAATTTTACAGTACATTTATATATTTTTAAATTCAATATTCCTACATTCATATATGTATGTATGTAAAATATTGTAAATATTAAAATAAACTTTATTAATACAAAAACGCTATTGTATTCTAAAAATATTTGCCCCTTATTTATATGTTCAAATAAATATTTTTCCATGAATATGTTTACTTTAGATAAGTAAAAACGATTGTTTTGAAGGCACTATAAAATTTTATTGCTTTTGGGAAAATGTAGGATTAACATAAACACATATTACCCAAACTTATCCACCCAAACAAAAATATTCAGAAAATTAGAGTTTATTAGAAAATTTCTAGACGTCGTAGTGTGAAGTTTAATTAAAGAAATGAAATAATTATGTAAAAAAATAACTCAAGTATGCATAATTATTACATTCATCAAAATTCCATACCATGGATTATTTTAGGAATTTAATTACATTATTCAACAATATCTTAAATATTTTTAATATCGTGTAATATATTGTTATATAATAGGCAGATACACATATATTAGTTAAATCAGGAGCGTACTATAGATTTAGATGCCATGGGGAGGACGGGCTTCTCAACTAGTATCATATGCGGAAATGAGTGCTAGAAAATAGTTTTAAAAATTGCTATTAATAGTGTATACATATTCAATAAAATTGTAATAAATACGTTTATGCTAGGTATAAAATTTTTAAACCTTTATATTTCCAAAATAAAAATACATACTGCATTTGATCATGTTAAGAGTTTGATGACTATAAACAGGCGCGGATTTAGAATTACCATTTGGGGGTGGGGTGGGGTATGGTCTGTGAAATGGAAAAAATATACTTTTTCTATATATTTTACTTTAATTTTTGAGCTTTAGGGGGGTCATGTCTCACATGACCTCCCCATGGATCCGCACTTGACTATAAAATTGCATTGTTTTTCTTCCGTAATGTTGCTTTTTGTATAGAGGTTTTAATAATTTACCTACGCTACTGACAACTCTCAATATTGATCAAATAAATAAATAAGAATTAGGTATAAAGGGGCCCCAAAAATAAAATTTGTCGTGTCGGCTCCGACTTTTAATAATATAATAATGAAATGGGAATTTTGACCACGTTATATATTTTTTTATCGAACTATTTAAATATGAAAATGAGTTTTAATTTTTAGTTAAAATTAAATATTTTTTCCAGTCAAGTAGGAGTAAGGACCTTTTTTTGCTTTTAAAATAATTAGGTTAATTTTTTGAAAAAATAGGGTACTAAATTAAACTGAAGAGTATTGATCAAAAATTTTACAACGTTGCTATAAGATTTGAATTTCTCCACCCCAAAAAAAGAGGTCCCGATTTTTTTTTGCCTGATTCCTCAACTATCACAACGCGCTACTGGACCAGCCTTTATAAATGTAAATAAAAAATATAACAACACAATTAAATTACAAATAACCTATTAAAATAATGAAACAAAATGTAATATGAGCCATTAATCGTTATAAAAACAGTTCGAAAAACACTGATATTACGACCTATGCTCTCAACAACAATAACGATAGATACCGATTTCAATTTTTCATTAACTATACTGCGCCGCATTTTAATGTAGCATATTTTTCATCATTAATGTAATTGATTGCAGATTAAAAACTATCAATATTTTCTAAATGAAAACTAAATTTTGAATAGAAATCAATCCATTTTTTAAAACAACAAATTTTTAACATTTTAAAACGATACTCACCACTGACTCTTCTTGTTTGTAAGTAGGTAAATGATTTTCATTTTTATCTTTTTTCTTTATAGCACAATATTTTGAGGAAACTATCTAATTTGGAAATTGCCAACAGTATGTTATTACTTTTACATACTGATAGCCAACACGTGTAAAATTCTAAATTTAAATCAGAAACAAAATAATAACGTAATATTATCAAATAAATAGACCAAAATTAAACGTTTAGTGTAATCATATCACCACACAACAAGCACGTAACATGTACTGACTGAGATATAATGTAGATAATATGACATCTGCTCACCTCAAACGTCAAACGCGTCAAACCATTTATTTAAAAGTTTCAGCGCATGCGCTGAGTTTTAACGAAGGTGAAATGTTGTAGTTAGCTAGTGTTACACGGGCAATATTATAATACAGTAGCACCTCGCAATAACGGCTACTAGCTTAAGGGACGTAACCAGGGCCCGATCTAGCATTTCCGCCGCTCCGGGCAAAAATTATTTTTGCCGCCCCTTATATTTAATTATAAATAATAATTTTAAAATATATTTTTTTCAGTAAACAATTTTTTTTTACATATTTAATATTCATAATAAACAATAGAAAATAGTAACAAAGCAAAATTTAATATACTATAGGTAAATAAGGGGAAAGTACATAAATTATAAATAAATAAAATGTAAATACAAAATCATAGCATATATTTAAAAAATTTTAAAAACATTATCAACATTAAAAACATTTTCTTCTAACTTTTTTTTCGGCGAACTCTTTTATAATATTTTTAAAACATATTTTGTCACATAATTCGTGTTCTATACCAATCATAGCCAATCCACTTGGTCTGTTTCTGTGGCATTGTTGGATTTGATTTTAATTTTGTCTTTCTACCAATTTTGCCGCCTCTAGAATTTGCCGCTCGGTGTAATTGCACCGGTTGCGCCCCCCTAGATCGGGCCCCGGACGTAACTACCATCGGGGTAGTGCCCCGAGGCCCCCGAACAATGAAGGTATTTTTTTTTACAAAATCGGAATCATTTTTTTTTAGTCAAACTCATTTTGTTTCAACACGGAGAACATTTTTCAAAAACAAAAAACCATAAATGAGTTCCATTTATTAATGGTCGTTAAAAAGAAAATACTATTGGTTTTGGTTTTTATTTTCTTTAGGTTATGTAATAAAATTATAAGATTTTTAAATACTTATTTAGATTTATAGGGAAATTCATAATGAAAACCAGAGGCGTATTTACCATGGGGCCATGGCCTAGGGCGGTAGATTTTTTAGTTTAATATAGCATATTTAAAAAAAAAATAGGGAAACAAAAAATGAGTAACGGTACTAAAAAAAAAAAAGTCTTCAAGTTTTTATTTCCCTATATTCTCCAAACTTTTTAGTTCATAAAATTTGATATTTCAATCGACGTAATAAAAAAAAAAGTCATCAGTTGTATATTATATTTTCCATTATTTCTAAAAATTCTCACTGTTCAGTTCATATAGGAATTTTGACTGTTAAAAATATATTATATTTTTTTGACCAGGGCGGCAATTTTTTTGCCCAGAGCGGCAATTATTTTTTACCCAGGGCGGCATTTTTTTGGCCCAGGGCGGCACTTAACGTAAATACGCACCTGATTAAAACATATATTTAAGGTACTTAAATAAGGTACTTGTCGCATTAAAGTACTATCAAAAAGTTACGCTCACAATATCATGGTAAAATTTACGTTGCTACAGAGGATTTTTGTATATACTCAATACCGTCAATGCAGATACACTCATAGTATAAAATATTGATAAATATATCATTATATAGAGCCACTAAGAGCCACCAGCCGCACGCATTTTCAAACGGATGCTATTCAACAATAATTTCAAATAACTCGCTTTCTTCCGTGCACATCTAGCTGTGCACAGTGTTATATTAGCTACACTGTTCTTTTTATCCAGACTGTGTCAAAATATCCGATTAAGTCCATGTGTTTCTAAAGCTAACAATAATATTTTGATATAATAAAACTTATCGTTTATCATTGTAATATAAATCCCAACACCTCTTTTGTTCTAGCGAGAGGTCATACGTTCCGTATCAAAATGAAAATATTATTTTAATGATATTTAACAGACCTATTATTGCATGCACCAATAATTTCATTATTTTAGTCGTACGATAAGAATTATCGATAAAGCCATTGGAATTTTTCATTCAGTTTGATGAAAAAGTTAAGATTGTTTCACCTTTGTTTGACGGGCAAAGGGGCGTCAGCGGTAGGTGGAGGTTTCTCCAGACGCTCCAGAGTTCCCACTGGAGTATGCATGGTGGTAGTGTTTCTGTAAAAATCAATAATTTTAAATTAATATTTCGTATTACATTTATACATTATACATTATTACTAGAGGTGTATCAGAATTCCGGCCGGAATTCACGTCTAACATCACTACTATTATATTTTAAATATAAATACATAGATTATTATCTTAAATTAATATAACATTGTTCTATATGGTATTTCTTTAAGAAAATACATTACATTATAAAAATTGTGTTGTCTACATATTCTGCAATTTTTACAGCTTCGTAAAACTATTTGTATAGCATTAGTTTTGTTAAATTATTTATATATGTAGCATACGTTATTTTTGAACGAATGTAATTACATTTATAGTGTCAATAATAATATAATATAAAAATAATAATAATATAATAGTAGTGACGTTAAAATATTCACTTTAAATCTACATTGTGAGTTCCGGCCGGAATTCCGGTACACCTCGAATTATTACATTTATGCACATACAATATAAAGTAAGTACATACTAGTGATGTAACGAATATTCGCATTCGCATTCGCGAATATTCGCACATATTTTAACATTCGCATTCGCAAGAAAAAGTGCGAATATTTTTGCGAATATTACTTCTTTTTGTAATAAAAAAAATAATAAATAATAATACCCGATATTATACAGAAATTGCATGGGTACAAATTTGCATGGGTGCAAATTTGCTCTCAGCTAACGCTATCTGCTGGGTGTTAAATTGTTATGAAATTGCTCGATCTTTTAAAGCAGTGGTAATTGGGGTGACCAGGTCTCAGGTTTTGACCCGGAGTCTCAGGGTTTGCATACTGAATCTCCGGGCTCAGGGTTTGGGTGCAATTTATCTGGGTTTTGCAAAAAATGATGACGACTAAAAAAAAAGGTAGTCAAAAATAGAGTAGGAGACGCAAAAGTGCAGATTAGGGTAATGAAAATAAAAATACTAAAATAAAAATAAAAAAGATAAAATAAAATAAATAAAATGAATCCGTTTTCAGTTATTACGTTCAAAAAAAATCATTTGATATATGTATGTATGTATAATGTAGAGAATAATTTTATCTATAAATTATGTCCCATTCATTTTATTCTATCTTAATAGTTTGTCGCAGAAATGTTATAATAAAATTAGGGTTACGTATAAGAAAGTCCCGTGGTTCCCAAGGCAGATAATTTTACATTATTATTCATTTGTTTTGTTTTTTAATTTCATAAGAAATCTTAAGAAACAGAAAATTATGTATACACAAAGTGTATATCTCCGGAACTAATAATCGTAGAGCAGTAAATAAAACACTAATATACATATTATAACAGTTTATTTTGTAATTAATATAAATAAAATAAAATACAGTAGTATTAAAAAAAGCTAATTTTCATAGGTTTTGTAAATACATACAGAGTTTTAAATCCAAGGAAAAAATCTCAAACTTATCTCACATATTTGTGATTTTGTATAATGAAAAATAGCTAAAAAGTGGCAATTGACGTATATAGTTTTTTTTTAATGTACGTTTGAATTATGTTTTCCGGAAATCGAAATGTTGTTTGTTCTTTTAATAATTTTTAAATAATTACAGTAGAACAACATATCATTGAGAATCGTTCTTTCTTTTATAATTATGAATAATTGTGTAGAAAAAAAATCTTAAAAAACTTACTCAAAATTTTTTTATTAAAAAAAAGTTCGAAAAAAACATACCTATTAATCCACTTATTTACAAAATAAATTAAAAAAACAAAACACATTAACACTATAATTTCATCTGTTGAATGATTTAATGTAAATGTAGCTTGCATTATTATTCATCGATAGTTCAAAAGCATGTAAAGTTTTTAATAATGTACGAAAGATTTAATTAACTAACAATTATAGTTCGTTGAGTAAAAACATTTAACACTGATTGTAAATAGATCAATAATATAATTTTAATTTCTATGAATAAGTATATGTTAAACGACATAAGTTATTAAATCATCTTCTTCTCCCCTCTCATTTATAAATTTGCCGATAAAATATTCTTTGTAAAGATTAAGTATGTTCTCAAATATAATGTTATTCATCAAAATATAAATAGATCCTAATAATGTTCAAATTTATTTTTGAGATTTAATTCTTACAATTCGATCAGGCCTGGGCCAACCCAAATTGCTCCATGGGCCGCATTGGCGACCTAAAATTTTTCGAGGGTCGCACATAAACAAACATAATGCGTGTTCTCATAAATGACGAAACGTTGACCAAATTAATTACAAAAACACTAGAGTCTATGTAGCTTTAAAATCATCACATATTTCTTTAAGCTCTTAAATACCAAAAAGAGAATAACATTTTTTAAATATATTTTTTTATAGTTGTAAGTATCTATTCTATAAATTAAGTATATAGGTATTATTCAAGTAACAAAATATTGCTTTTTTTTGAGATAACAACATCGTTCTCACATTTAAATCTTTATTATTAGCCTGGCGATGATTCTGTGAATCGAAAGCTTGCAATTACCTTTTCTTAAATAAATTTTGACGTTTAGACAAACAAGTTTGTTTTTATTTTTATTTATAACAATCAATACAATGTGCTTGCGAATCCTCAAATATTTATTAATTAATTCGATTACTAATTAAAATATCTCTCATTCCAGCATACATTGTATCTGTACTTTCAAAATAAATAATCGTTGATACATTTTCATGGAAAGTATATATGTATAATTGATTTAATAATAAATTGATATCCATAATGTGTCAATTGTTATCATGAACATATTATTATTTGTTTCTATACTATATTTAATTTAAGAATACAAGATTCGTACGGTCAAAATCCCGGCAAACACTGCATTCTTAAATGAAATAGAGTATAGTTTGATCAGTGCAGTGTTATCAAGTATCCAGTAAAATTGACAATTACAGTTTCATCGATGTATAACATACAAGAAAACTACAAAAAGCCTTTACATTTTTAATGTCTGGTAGGACCGTAACTACCACCGGGGCAGTGTCCTAGGCCCCCTGAGTATAGGGGGCCATCGAATAAATGAAAGTGAGGAGATAAAGGGCCCCTAGTTGCGGCCCTGATGTCCTGTATTATAAATTATAAATAAATTGGATACAGTTTGTTAGAATAGTGTGTGTATCAAACATCAAGGGGAAAAAGTTTAGATCTGAAGTGATCAAATCAGATTTTGATAGATCTGCATTTTGAGACATCATATATGATCTTTGCAGGTCTCCACAGATCACCAGTGAAAAAATATGATTTTGTCTCAAAAAGCAGATCTATCAAGATCTGATTTGATCACTTCAGATCTAAAAAAATTTCCCGGGATATTACATTTGACAGAATAGTATTAAAACAGAGGTGATATAATAATATGTACATTAACAATATGTTGTGTGTTCAGAGTCACCTTCTGTGTTTTAGTAAATTAAAAAATCACTATTCTAAAATACAAACTCATGATTGAGATATTCAATTAAAATTTCTTGTTTTCTAACAAATTGTTTAATAACGGACGCCGGTTGAAAAATATTAAGAATCATAGTTAAAATACATACATACATTGTAAATCTAACTATTTTTATAATAATAGATAAATATATATAAATATATGTATAATATTATACTTTTTATTAATTCAACGTAGAATCAAGAACATTACGTACATTTCTTGGATAAAATAATAATAATTTCTTTATCATTGAAGAAAATAAAAATAAAATGCATGTTGAATAATATTGTATATATATTTATTTATTATGTGTGTGTAAAGGCGAGATAAAAAGTTTAAAGAAATCATAATATAGACAAATATACGTATCACATTAAAATGACCTATTGATCTTATGTTGGTCATTTTATAGTATGTACCTATATAGATTTCCTCATAATAACATTTAAATGACTCATTTAATTAATTATAAATTAAGTCAAATATTATATACAAACCTCAAGCTTAATATAAACACTGGATATTGAAATACATTTAGATGTTAAATTAGACAACTGGTGTCAAAAATCAATGCAAATAAAAAAGTATATATTATTTTGCAAGTATCAAAACAAAAAAGTAGAGTCGCCATGTCGGAAATGATATGAGTTAGTTGAAACTATCGTGGACATGACAATTAATTCAGACTAAACTTTATATAGGGAGGTCCATTACTTTTTACTTAAGCCAGTTTTGGAGCTCGTATCCGGCCCTGGGTGCTTGGCAGTGACGTTACCAGGAGGGGCAGGGGGCTTAACTCCCCTGCAATGGTGCAACTCAGAATAGGTCGGATGGATAGACCATATAACATAATGTACCTTCATTTGTTAATAGATAGTGAAAAGCAAAAAAACTGTGACACTCCTAACGTAACTTTTTTGTGACAGTAAGCTATCAAGCTTTTTTGTCGTTAAATTAATTAACCCCTAATAAGAGAGTCCGCCAGAAATCCGTAGCCATGCTTAATCTGATTTAGTTTTGTGTGTTCTTCTATTTCTGATATCTGTATTCGTTCGAGAAATACATTAAAATGAACAGTAATTTAAGCAAAATAGATACACTTTTTGCAGTTATCATGTTATAACCTAACATCATCAATGTTAAAGTTTGCAAAATGCACCTTTCTGTTCTAACGAATAATGGCTGATTTACAGCTTCTAATGAATGATACAATGTTTATGCTTTTAATTATCATATATTTTAATATCTTATCTGTTTCTATGCCTACAATTAATTCAATAATATGTGTTGATAACCATTTTTATTGATACCAAATTCATTTCAATGAAAATAGAGAAATAACAGAAAATTGATTGGAATTTTTATCAGCATATAGTAATTATTATTTCACTATAGAAATTAAAATACTCATACATATGAATAAAAACATTAAATATAAAAGACGTATTACATGTACAGAAAATGCACATGTATATGTATAGGTATATACATTACATTTAACAGTAATATAATTTAAACAACAAAAGTAACCGTAAGACAAAATCGAATAATTTGTCCTCATTTTAAAAGTAATTTCTATTACCCATTAACCTTCCAAAGCTACGAGGTCAATATAAAACCCCAAACTGGTTTTCTTTTATACATATTGCATGCGATAAATATTGCAATACATACATATATATATAACGATAGTAAAGATACAATAATTGAACTAGATAGAGCGTTTCTATTTATTGCACTTTCCTTTTCAAAATTTAATTTGCATTATATCACATATGTATACTTGATAATAAATAACACATAGTATTTACCTAATATTAAGATAAGATTAAACAAATATCATTCAACTTCCTTTCATTTCTTAATGAACTTGAAAATTAATTGTAGACGCATTTTTTACATTTTACTAATACAGTACTTATACTTTCGTATTATGTAATAAAGTAATAACACTTTTTAAATATTGACTTTTTATATAAGAGTTTGCCAAATAATAATCATTAATTAATTAAATTTTTTAACGTTATTAGTCTTTAGATTCCTAGAAATAACTATAAAATGCATATACAGCTTTTGAATAGTCACAAATAAAATAAAAACATATCTATAATACAAATCAAATTTGTTTGGATCAAGAGGTCAATGTACATATCTTAACCACACATTTACAAAACAAACATATTTTATATTATAATATTCACACTCACCTTCGGTATTTATTCGCCAAGAACTTCAATATCCAAACTCGACGAGCACATTATTTAAATAAAAAATGCACTAGAATACAGTAAAGTTCACTCACAAAGCGCACAAGTTAAATAAAGGAAACCACCACACACGCTATACTAGATTCTTAAGCGCAGGTAGTTTACACCGTATGGAGTCAAACAATACAATAGATCTACTGTACAGGTACACGACAAGATGGCCGGTCGCGTGTTGTTGTCTCCCCCCTCGGAATGACCGCCGTGGTCCTCTACTACTGACCGCTTGTTTCACCTGCGGTACTTTCGTACATCTCCCGCGCTTGTTATATGTATGAATCACGCGGTTGTACTCGATGGAATGTCTTCAGTGGTTATTGTAGTTCGTTCCACTGCTCGTATTATGTAATAGAGAGTAGAATAACAGATGAACACGTGGATTCTGCAAAAAAAAAATAGTTAGAGGGTTTTTTTTTGTGGAATTGTTTATTAGGAGAATGTATGTTAGTAGGACATTATCATCATGTCAAGGTTAGGTTGTTATTTTCGTCAGTTGTTTTATTGATAATTGATACTTCCTAGTTTGATTTTTTTTATAATTTGCCAACGTGTCTGATGATATAGATAAACAGTTGACATTTTACTGATTGTATTAATCAGTAAAATGACTACCCCTACCAATGAAAATAAAAAAAAGTAATATTTTAAAATACAGAATATTTATCCCATGGTTCATAAAAAAGTAAATAAAATCAAAACAATACATTTTTTTCTACACCAATAGGATGAAATTTAATATTTCACGAGTTCACGACGATATCTATACTATATAGTAAGGTACTGGCACCAGCCTTGGATGCTTTAAGAGCAAGGTAAAATGTTTTTGAGGTTTGATGAGCTTCTTTTTGTAATTCTTACTAATAAAACAAGTACCTATTTATTAAATCAATTTAATTACCAATATCCGCAAATACAGTATTTTTTAAAACTATTACCTTTTATTTTGTTTATGTTTTTTTCCATTAATAGATAAAATGCTTTTTTATAGTTAAGTGTACATATATAGATTACGATTGAGTAATGACAGTAAACAAAAATTTATAATTTACTAAATTTAATTAAACAAGAATCCAACACTGACTGAGGTACGATCCAAGACTGGTGTCAGTACATTATAAGGTTGATGAATTATACTTTTTGTTTGTTCATTATAACATTGTCTATACCAGTAGGCATGGCCTCATAAGGGGGCGTGGGGCTGATAGGGCTCTGGGGTGCGGCGTAATTGGTCAACAAACTTTTTTTGGTCATTGTCAGGAAAAATTTCTTAGATTTCTTAGCAGGAGGGGGTCCGCGACAAGTAGGATGATAGATATAAGCAAAAAATGTTCTTCATGCAATCTTTCTTCTTCATAAACAATTATACAAATTGTGTATATCAAAATTATTATTCAAAATCAAAGTGTCACATCTTGTCAGTTTCTGTATAATCAGTACTGGTTTATTGTGTTTTTGTTGTTGTTTTTTGTGGGGGGGGGGGGGGGGAATTAGAGCACCCGCCTGGAGTGCCAGGTCAGAAAGAGCGGCGAACGGACACACGGAGAAAATCTTAGCTCATATTCTAGTAAACATTTATTAATTTTTGAGAAAATAGAATAAAACATTGTAATAAAAAATTGTAAATTTTATCGGCCATTGAATTTATAGTACAAATTAAAAATTTACAAATATTTAATCATTTGTATTGTTTAATGTAATTATCGTTTCTCTTTGGGGTGGGAGGGGTATCTCACCAGGGTGCCAGACTTGCTAAGGTTGGCCCTGTGTATAACACATCTCATCAAATTAAATAACAGAAACTTGGTATTTTAAATCAGAATCATATTTTTAAAACTCTAGGTAGGTATTCGTTTTGTTAATTAGGTATAAATTAAGCATACCATCTTTTTACACAGAAAAATATAGCCAAGAATATAATTGTATTTTTGTACTTGTTAAAATATATTCAATTACATATTAAAAATGGGGGAAAGTTATCCTATACTTAGTCCTATACGAGTCCAGTTATACATTTTTTCCGCAAATTTTTTTAGTTGATAATCATTACCATAATTGATCGATTTAGAGAAGTTTCACTGTATATCGATGCAATTTATAACGTATTCTTCTGGGAGGACGGGGGGATGTAACATTGTTTGAGAAACTATAAACGAAAAATGGTATCCAGATTTCAAGTACTTATTGTTAATTGAATTATTATTATCAGATACCTATAAGAACTCAATATTAAATACCTACAGTTGTAAATATTATAATCTTAAATATATGTATATGTAATCTTTGTTTTTTAATGAGTTATTAATCTTACTTTAAACTATGCATTTTTCCATATTTGTGTTTACACTATTATTTTGGGATGTCGGATTATTAGTTAAAACAAACTAATAATAAATTTTGCTTGGTAAACAAGTTATATATAATCCCAAGCTTTCGTTCTTATCTATTTGAGAAGAATTTGAGATATTTGTTTTGGATTTAAAACAAGTATCGATTTTTCAACCGGATTATTTATTTTAATTATCTTGCAAAGTCCTTTATTTTGTAAAAATTTTGTTTTTAAAATCGCTTTCTCAAATATATTTTATTTTTTAACAGATACACAATAATTTGCGTTGGCCTATCATCTTATTATATAAAAACTTAAAATGATAAGATCCTCAATTACAAGAGATAAGATATAAGATTATAAGTATTTATTGGTTCCTCACAATATCGAAGATACGTATTGTGCTCATCGTTTTAGAATGAGATAAAAAAATTGTTCTCCGATTTCAAAATTTTAAATTGATCTTTCCGTTTCAGGTCAAGAAAAACACTTTTCGTTCCGTGTCTGTCTGTTTATTTATTTTTCAAGATATTTCAAGAACGACACATGTTACGTAAAATTTTTATAAAATCTTTTTTATAGAGCATTCAATTTCCTATAATACAGGATTACAACGTTTGTTGTAAAATATTCATTTACAAAGATTTATCTTAATTTGCTTTAAAATATCGTGTTTTTTTTTTTATTGATATTTACTTTGATATATTAAATGTCATTTTGACGTTTGTATAACAGAAAAATTTAGATGTAGATTAAAATTGCTAAAAAATTAAAAATATACGAAAAAATAATCAGGATAAATTTTTAACCAATACCAGGCTATTTATATGAACACTTTATTGGCTTTTATTTAAATTGTTCAATAATTAACTACCTTTCGTAAATTTAGCACGAAGAAGCACAGTGTATTTACTTGGCAGTTTATTTATTTATTTTATTTTAATCAAAAAGAAAATTAACTATTACAATAAACAGATTTAATTACATACATGCAGATATAAAATACATTGCTGAATATATTTGTAGAATAATAAATTTTGAACTATTTTTCTGAAAAGTTATTTACTAATCAGGAAAATATATGTAGATATCTGCTCGTACTCTGGTATCAAAATTAGAGACACCGATAAATACATATATGGTAGTTAATATTTCGCCTATAATATAATTTACCCTATAAATACTACATATATAGCTGTTCCTGCCTACATATTATATATATAGGTACATTGGTACATACATATAGGTATACAATAGTATACATAAAAAACTCATAATGTTTATGACTCACATCATACAAAACTAAAAAAATCCGTATCAACTTAATATCTAATTTATTGTATAATGCTTATCGTCTCTTTCAAAATATACGATTTAATTAAACAACTAACTATTTCAAAGAAATACATTTTTATCAAAAAAAAAACGTTCTTGCTATCCATCATTAATGCACGCAACATTATAACTAGACCCCCAACTTGTGACGCGTTCGGCGTAAATGTCACTTTCAAAAGTGGTATGAAGTATGTAAATGTATATGAGGGCAGGTGAATAGGGGTAAGTGTGCATAATATTAAAAATGTAAATGAATTGTAATATGCTGTCTCTTTAATATCGATTTAATAAACATTTTTTAAATTGTAATGTTATGATTGGTAAAGGATTCGAAAAAATATGTATTGATTGCCACTGTATTGATATACAATCTTATTTTATATGAATAATTTATGTCCGTTATTATAAAAATTTACTAACTAGCAAGCACTTTTAAATGGGGTATTAATTATCTGATAGTATATATGGATTAGCTATGGAATTTTGAGTAGTGATACTTCAACTTATTGTAATACAGTTAGCGACTTTGTCCGTACAAAATAATTTTCATACGGTTTTAATACCGCTGGTATTTACATACTACGCGTGGGCGAAAATTACCAAACGCTTCATGAAATTTCAAGAGAACTGTCAGATAGATGCTTGCTAGCTAGCAAATTTTGCTAGTTCGTTTATAATACCGGACATTTTTAGTTTTACTGATACTAAAATCAGTTAAATGTGATTTGTACATTGTACACTTGTTTATATAAAATTTATTGTTATATATAATATACCTAATGTCATTTTACATTACCAAAATATATAATTATTATTTCATCAATTTCAATGTTATTTAAAAAAAGAATTTTACTAAGAAGACAAACTACAGTAAAAAATGAAAAAAAATAATCTGATAATTATGTTAATTTATTTTTAAAAACAACCCAAATTGATCAAATAATCCTAAGAAATGTTTTATATATCTATTGATATTTGAGTATATATTTTATTTTACAAAAGGGTTTTAAAAACATACTATAATCACTGATTTTTTGGAATAAAAGAAAGCTAAATATTTTTATAGATACATGCAGATATATATATTCTTCCAAATACTTAATAATTTTATAATGAAAAATACATAGATAATCATTCAGATAACAATACAAGTATTATCAATATGATTGAAAATTACACACACCGGGAATTAAGTAAATTTTAAATATAATGAATACGAAACACTGGTACACAAAAATTAACCTTAAACTTCAATACACCTCCACCAATTCTAAACACACAACAACTATAAAATACAATCAAATTACAAACACAAATTATAGACACAGTACAGATAATAGAAGCAAAAATAACCTACATTTAACGAACGGTATCCAACCCCAATGTTTTGTCGCAGGTGGATGGCGGGATTCCACTGAAAGACGACGACGCCGTGTAAGGTTGGCGCCGCGCGTTATGCTGGCGTCTGTACCAACCCCTAACGCACAGGATCAATACTCGCGTGCCGCGCTTACACTGGCATATTTCACCCTCGCCGTGATGTCTATGTGTGTATCCCCTTCGTTAGGGATGTATGTAATTTTTGTTTTTGTGTGGATCGATGGTGTATATAGGAACAGTCGATTTTGTATAATGGGTATAAAATATTTATTTTATATTATAATTTTTTACCCTATTATTTAATTTTAACTTAAACTAAACTTTAATTTTAAAATCAATTGAAAAACAACGTTTTTTTTATCTTCACCAATGTTTCGTCGCATATCGCAAGGAATATCTTCAAGAATCTTGAAAAAATGCCCTGAAGATGTTCACATTGGCCAAAATAACAATAAACACGACGTAACTTTCTCCCAAAAGCCAAGATTCATCTAAAAAGCATCACCAAAACTTATATTATATTAAAAAATTAAAAATTGCTTTAGATTCAAATATAACGATTGTTTTTTTATATCTATATCTAGAATCATAATATACTATTAGTGACGTTAATTATAAATAAAAACAACTTATTTGTCTAAACGTCAAAATTCATTAAAGAAAAAGTAACCGCAAGCTTTCGAATTGACAGATTCATCATCAGCCTAAAAATATAATAAATAACAATTAAATACAATAATATAATGTAAAAATATTGATGTTTCAAATTAAAAATTCAGAAATATATACCTTATATTTTTATTAATTTTTATAAATATCTAGAATCTATAGATATTTAACATTAAAAAGAGTGCGTGAGCATTTAGTATTCTAATCAAGATAAGGTGTTATTGAATTATTCCCCAAAAAGCCAGAATTTCCATCGCGTGAGCTTCCGCCGTTTTTCCAGATTCAACTTTGATATTTGTTAGGACTCATCGGTCGAACTCGATTGGTCCGTTTGTAATAGTGACGACACCGGGAACCAATCAGAAGAAATCTCATGATATTGTAAATGAAAATGATCCAGGCCTGGATGAAAGAATATTTGATATTATCAGTAAAATGCATTCAATTAAAATATATATTAAATAACGTTTTGTTATTTCATATTTATCAATGAAACTATCAATTGGTTGATAACCAATGTATCTTTTTCTACGATAATTGAACAAACACTTTTAGAAGAGACCTGAAGATGTTCACTGCAATGTGTGACGAAACGTTGGCCGATAACACGACCAAACTGACGCGGCTTACACCCAGAAGCCAAGATCTATATCAAGACCACTGCGGAGTGCGGAAGCCTTAAGACTTGTATTGAAAAAAAAAATAAAAAATAAATAAATATTGTATATAATAATATTATATATAAATATATTATACAGTATAAACAAAAATGTGATACACTCCAACAAAATCTTTTAAAGCTTTTATTTAAATCCTAAATATAAAGAATAAATTCGTGAATTTATATGGCTTACATTACACTCTTATTGTAAAGATATACCATCAATAAACAAACTTTTTATGCGTATTGCGGACAAAAATAAAAAATACATATATCTCAAATACGATATATGCTGTAACTGTTGTTCTGTTTTCTGAGAAATGGTTAAAATCATTTGCCAAACAGGGCAAGAAAAAAAGTTAGTGCCAGTCTGAGGACTGCAAATTTCCATCGATCGCCACACTCCGTTTCGCTGAATTCCATGAATTGACCCCCGCGTCCTCGCACCGCTCCGCAACTATCCACAAACTCGACGGCGTCTTCCAGGAATTGGAGTATTTCGACAATGACGTCACATGCGCCGTACACACACACACACACACACACACACACACATATATATATACAATAACAAACGTTACATAAGAAGCGATAACATCTATAATCTTCCCGGGTGGCGATGTTTTTAAACTCTATCATCGATTCGAAGTTCCTAAAAACCATCACGCGTGGGTTTTATTATAAAAATGATTGATTATAGATTAATTTATTATATTAGTCGTGTTTTCGAATTTTGTATGTTTTTGTTATCCTGCTAAAAAGTTTTGTGATTAATTTAGATTAAAAAATATAAATGTAGTAATGTAGGTAAGGCTTGACTTCATAATTGAAATTATATTAATGACTTCATTATTAATACGATAATGTCATAAGTTATCTTTTACAATTAAATGTGTCAATGATTATACATTTTTATCAATTTAATGATAATTTAAAATTGCAAAAAAAACATAATATTTTGATTTATTTATTAAAAATATTATATCTGTGTACCAAAATCCATATGTTTAAAATAACAAGTGGTTACAGTTAACTGTACATTTAAAGTCAGGTAGAAAATATATTTTATCTTACAATAAAATACTACTAGCGAAACAAATAGAAAAGGGTCCAAAAGTCCAAAGTTCGGTTTACTTTCTACCTGTTTTTTACCAGGATTTAGCGTGAGAGCTGTATATTAACCTAAAATGAAAAGTAAAAATATCGCAAATAAAATAAATAGAACATTTTAAATGAATAAAAAAAATTCAAGATGTGATATATAAATAAGGCGGAGGCGTAGTTAAGGGTGAAGAAACCGGCGGAAGGCTTAAGAGGGCGGAAAAATAACCTAACTCCTATATATAATGAGCAAAAAAAGGGGGCGCTGTTACAGGTTCTTGTCCGGGGCGCTAAGAATATTAGCTACGATTCTGATAATAGGTAAAAATAATTTTTTGATGAAAACAAAAATAAACTGACAAAACACCAATAATATAATTGTTTTTAAAACATTTGTTTTGTTTGTTTGCCGCAAAACTAATAGAAATAAAGGACAATTGGAGAATTTCTCAATACCCCACTTGTTAAATAAATTCAAATACCTGTTTGTAAAAATGTAAATCAATAATGCTTCTTACATACACTATATGTATACAATTTCTTTACAAAACTTTCGTTTATGTATAACAATTCACAAAACCATATAGGTGCACATTATAAGTACAAAGTAGGTAACCATTAAAAATATTGAGGATTCTAATCCTTGAATTATGGCCGGATTCATCGTCAACCATATTTTGTAAAATAATACTTCGCTGGTTTTACTTATCAGAGCTGGATTTACAATTCGGCTTACAATTTATGAGATTATTTTACGTTAGTTTGCTCCTATCGTGGCAAATTTTTATTAATTAAAAACTGTCCTCCGTCCGGACCAAATCTAAATTTGTACAATATTACAATTAATTTTTTAATGATCCTTTTCCCACTACCTCAAAGTGTTATATAGATTTTTATTTAAGTACTTTTCTGTCATATTATTCAGAAAAAAATAATATTATTACATTTTTTCAAATTGTTTAGTTTTAGAATTCTAAACAGGTGATTTGTATATAGGTACCTACATCTCGATCAACATGTTTTTATATTACTTTTTTATCTAGTTGGTCTCCGTAATTTTTATCACTACCTATAATAATGTAATCTATTAATCTAGCAAGAATCTGGCTATTATAATTTAATTTATAAACATGGTAAATTATTTATTTTTCAATATTTTATCTGATTATTTTACTAACTATGTGATGAAGCGACAGAGTCCATATAGTTATAATTTTATAATAATCAATTTGTTATTTTATTAAAATCATTTTTGTTAATTTTTAAAATACATTTTAGTAGCATACAACTTGTTAGTGACAGAAACATCAACATAAATTTATCCAAAATAGAGAAGAAGCAAAATATAAAGGCACTGCAAAAATAAAATAAATAAATAAAGAAGGGCTGAAATAAACCGTTTTTATTATGTTTTCACACGAGAATAAATAGGTTAAGGTAACAAAGTAAGTTATCTCTTCTCAAAATAACTGGCACATTTAGAAAATAATTCTGGTTGGGGAGAGGGATATTTTTTTGTAATTATATGTGATTTTTATTTTTTTATATATCACAATTGTTAAATTAAATAATGTATATTGACAAATTCGGGGGAGGGAGTTCTAGCTCTAGCCCCTAACCCCATCTTGGATACGCTACTGTTTTATTGTGCTGGTTATAGCTTGTGCGTGCAGCTCTAAGATTCAAATGTGCAGTTCTAAATGTTACCTTGTGCAGTGCTTAAGGAAAAAAATAAATGCAGCGATAGTTCTCGACTTACGATTAACAATACTCTGTTATCGGATCAATAATGTGGATTTTTTTATTCAATTCCGAATATAAAGTAATTTTGTTTTGTTTTTAGTCTTCGCCTCTTATTCTTTCTATAATATAACTTTTGTTCAATTTGTGCAGCTCTAAAATTTCGGTAAAACTAGCCATAATATTAAATTTAAAAATCTGGTGCTGTCTTATTCGTACGGCAAAATTATAGTTATTACCAGTTATTAGTTAACTTTTCGATGGAAAACCGTTGTTACAAAATCCTATATGCGCCACTGGTTAGTTTCCAATTTAAAAATCGACAAAATCTATAAATGTATAATTAGGGTGCTTTTTTTTGCGACTATTTTTTTTTTTCACTCCCACCTCAAAATTTTCTTGGAAATACCTCAAAAAAAATTCCCTGAAAATTTGAGCCCTTAATTTTAATATTAAGTACTCGCTTTCAGCGTTTAAAGATTTCCCATTGAAAATACACGTAAACTTGAACTTTTTTTTTTTACTTTTTATAGCTCAGAGGCATTTTATCCTATTTGAACGTTTAAAAAACCAAATTACGCAGAATTAAATGTTCTATAAAAGTATTTATTGCAACGAAACTGTAACTTACAAGGGTGAGACAGTACAGGTGATTAAAGTCAAATTTTTCATGAATTTCTTGTTTTTTCATTGTTATTTCATAAATGGCTGAAAATACAGAAAAAGTTTAAATAAAAAAGTTGTAGCAAATTCAATTTTCTTCAAAAAAGATCCTGAGCATCAAATCTCTATTATTGATATTTTTCAAGATAATAAGCTTTTTGTTTTTTATGATTTACGATTTTCATGAATTCGCGACTCTAATTATTAAAAACAATTTTTTTTTAAGTTATTATCTACTTTTTCAAAGTCAAGAAGAAAAGAAGAGGTAAATAACCTCAAATAGATGTTCTTTATGTTCATGAAAATCGTAAATCATAAAAAACAAAAAGCTTATTATCTTGAAAAATATCAATAATAGAGATTTGATGCTCAGGATCTTTTTTGAAGAAAATTGAATTTGCTACAACTTTTTTATTTAAACTTTTTCTGTATTTTCAGCCATTTATGAAATAACAATGAAAAAACAAGAAATTCATGAAAAATTTGACTTTAATCACCTGTACTGTCTCACCCTTGTAAGTTACAGTTTCGTTGCAATAAATACTTTTATAGAACATTTAATTCTGCGTAATTTGGTTTTTTAAACGTTCAAATAGGATAAAATGCCTCTGAGCTATAAAAAGTAAAAAAAAAAAGTTCAAGTTTACGTGTATTTTCAATGGGAAATCTTTAAACGCTGAAAGCGAGTACTTAATATTAAAATTAAGGGCTCAAATTTTCAGGGAATTTTTTTTGAGGTATTTCCAAGAAAATTTTGAGGTGGGAGTGAAAAAAAAAAAATAGTCGCAAAAAAAAAACACCCTAATGTATAATACATATTTTGTATACATTCTACACGCATGGGAAAAAATATAAACGTATTATATCGTGTTCGAAGAAGTAAACACAAATTATGATAATTAAAATAAATGAACGCGCTACTTCCTGCCCGAAGTGTTGCATTCCTGTCCCGCAAGTCTGAGGCAGGGCGACGATGAATATGACTCATCGCGAGCCGTCTTGCACCGATCGCGTTTTACCTACCTGACCGGTTTTTTTATTCCTCTGTTCTCCCTAATCATACTATGCCAAAGCTTAACCATATAAGGCAAAGTCCAATATTTTGTTTGTATAGACTAATGTGTTCCACTCTGTATTGTGAGAACTTTTGTAAATAGGAACAGATTCAAACAGCAGGTAGGGACAGGTGCGTATACAGGGGGAGGGTAAGGGGTCATGACCCCCCCCCCCCCCAAGAATTAAAAGATACACTAGATATTATGAAGAAATCTGAAAGTTATTTAAAGTAGTCAGATGAGTTCAAATCACTATATATGTATTCAGTGGTGTATTTTAAGATTTGGCGCCCTAGACTTATAAGGTTTGCCGCCCCACAAATTAACGAAAAAAAAGCAAAAATCTTTTAATAATGAAAAAAGGCCATAAAAAAGAATAAATACTATTTATTAAATATTTACATTTTTTGCGATGCACAAATTGGTTGAAAAATTAGCCAATAACACTGTCATAATTAACAAAAAATAATAAAATAAACTACAACTTTCTTCTATCAAGAAAATATCTTTTCAAGTCAAATATAGAATAGTTAATTAATGCAAAAGAATTTTTGATTCTTGTATCAAGAAAATATTGGTTTTATAAAAGTTATTTTTTCTCTCATCGTCAGTGTAGGTAACGATTATCAAAAGCCGCCCCTCCCAGCCTTCCGCTCCGGGCCATGGCCCCTATAGTAAATACACCACTGTATGTATTAATAAATTTTCAACTACAAAATCATTTGAATAAAAAAATTATATTATGATAATTAGCTGCTTGACACGTAGAAATGAAGATTGACATACTATTTTTAATATATGTACCTATAATTAATAATGAGCATCGCTAAAGTATTGCCACCAAATAAAAATATCAAATCAGAGTGTACGTCGGATACTGAAGTTTTGCCAAGTTCTGGAACAGCCTGCATTTTTTTTGCAAAAACTGAACGATAAAATATTTTGAAATGTATTATATGTTTATTTCACATATATATGCTGCTATTAGGAAGTGTTTTTCTAAATGTTAAATTTAAATATTTTTTCTGTATGACCCCCTCCGAGAAATTAGGCTGTATACGCGCCTGGGCAGGGATGGGTTGAAGAGAAATTTTGCCTCATTGTCAGAATTTTTTGTGAGATCAAATGAAAACATGTATTTATATTTGTCATTTAATGTCAGTAGTCTAGTGGCGGCCTTTAGGAAAAAAGGGCCCTAGGCAAGATTCCCATTGCGGGCACCGTTAAAAACCAAAATCCGAATGATTTTTTTAGCAAATTTAACTAATTAATTTAAAAATTACTCGAATTTATATCGGAAGACCTTTTTTGCTTCCACTTTTGAAATTCCAGACCCCCAGAAATCACGCGCCCTAGGCAGTTGCCAAGTCTGCCAAATCTTATTTTTACACCATAACAATTTACATATATTTGAACAGTTCATGTTCATGTTCGTAATATAATGACATTTTTATTAATTTTTATAAATATAGCTTACATCATTAACTTTAAGAGTATCATGTGCCCTAAGACCGACGCGACCCTTTTTCCCTATTATAAGCAAATTAAATTTGGTAAATTAACAAATAAGTTAAATAATTAAGGTCAATTTATTAATGTTCAAATTTTTGTTAATAAAATATTATATGATAATTATTATATTTATGTTTGATTTTTGAAACAAAAATAACGTATATTTTTTAGTAGAAACATATATTAAACATATTAATATATGGTAGAAAGTAATAATAAAATTTCAAAATCCCGGCAAAATCAGACTGGAATTAACCAGTTCTGGCCGGAACCGGAATAAAATCGTGAATTCCGGTACACATCTATTTAAGAAATAAAATATAATATGTTCCTTTAAATTTTTAAATGAATAGAAAATAATTATACGATACTGTTTTGTATTCTGATCCTTTCCGTGTTCTGTGTCAAGTGTCATATAAAATATTAACTGAACGCAAATTAGACAACAAAAACAAGCCGTGGGTTCGACTCTTGAGGTCCACACAACCAATTTCCCAACATGGTATGACTATAAATACTTGAATACTGATTATTTATTGTTTCCATATAGTTTGTGAATAATTATTTTGCTTCCTCGTAATATCGAAGATACGAGAAGCTATGTGATCGTTTCAGATTGAGACAAAAAAAAAGTTCTCCAATTTCAAAATTTTAAATTGATTTATCCGTTTCACGTCAAGATAAACACTTTTCGTTCCGTGTCTGTCTGTCTGTTCGTGTGTCCGTCCGTCTGTCCCCTGAATCCTTGTCACACGCATAACTCATGAACCACTGAACCGATATTATTGAAACTTGGTTGGATGGTTGGGTTTGGTTTGAGGACGGTCCCATTTCAAAATCATCAAAATCGTGTGTAAGGGGGAGGGGTGACACCCCAAAATATTTCTTTTTTCAAGATATCTCAAGAACGAAACATGTTACGAGAAAATTTTATAGAATATTTTTTGTAGAGCATTAAATTTCCTATAATATGGGTCTACTACGTTTGTTGTAAAATATTCCCTTACAAAGATTTATCTCAATTTATTTTAAAAATTCGTGTTTTGTTTTTCTAAATTGATATTGTTTGGATATATTAAATGTCATTTTGACATTTGCATAAATTTAGATTTAGATTGAAATTTCCAAAAAATTAAAAATTATGAAAAAATAATTAGCACGAGGAAGCACTGTGCATTTACTTGGCAGATGTTTTTTAATATGTAAGTATATAAAAATTGTAATGGAATTTGTCAGAAATAAAACTTTATCATTGATTTATGAATACATATTAGTTTTCTATTATTTCTAATGTCAATAATATAACACATTTTTAGAATAATTACTGACAATTTGAATTTAATTGTATTTGTTTCCAATAAAAATATTTATTAGTATTTAAAATTCAAATTTTGAGGATGGTTTTCACCCTTTCAATGGTTGTTTAGACACGTATAAAAAAATACTGAAATACATATATGTTTCATTACTTGTATTGTAGAATATTCATGCAAAAATTCAAGTAAATCTTACCAAAAAAATATTTTATTTACACTTACACTTATCAACTTTTACACCTTTTTTTACTTCCATAGAAGTTGAATTTTCAAAAATCCTTTTTTTTTTCAAATCTTATTACGTTGGCACCCCAACGTATTTAATAGCATTTTTTATTTGCGAGATTTCGTGCACATAAAAAATGACACAAAAGAGTTTAAATATACTATAGTGACCTTGAAATTTTTTATTTTGATTTTGATTTTCGGGCCGATTACAATAACTTCCTATTGGGAAGTTAAAAAAACTCTTTTTATATTATGATATTTAATGTTCTGTAAATTATCATACATTATTTTACATTACAATAATAATAATAATATATTACACATTCAGATAAAAATATAAAAAAAATTAAATAACTTACTTTATATTAAACTATGATTTTTCTATTTTAATGAACCCTGATGTATTTGAAAAGTATTTAGCATCAGGAGCTTGATCAGGTTGTTTTTCAGCAGCATGGGGGTTCACGATTTCCAATCCTTGAAGTGGTGTAAACGCAACACTAGAAGCAGTACCCGACACTTGTCGTTTAACTGTAGTACTTCCACCCCACTGTTGTGCTTTTTGAAGATTTTTTTGCAGAGTTTTTGATATCCTAACTTTAGTTTTTTCATCTACTTGTGGTAACCTAATTCTTCCTGTTCCGGTTTTACCAATTGTACCTCTAGAATAACCTAAATCCTCTTGGTAAGCATCTTCTTCTATGTCAGCAAAATTTAATCTATTTGCATGTTTTCTGAATTCAGTCATTGCATAACGTTCTTTCATTTTTCGGACACGTTTACCACCTCTCTTCTTACGACTTGCTTCTATTGGTTTGGGTAACGGCTTAACAAATTTTACAGGAGGAGGTTCTTGTAATTTGTCGAGTTTCTTTTCTACTTCTTCCCGAAGACCACGTCCTATGTGACCATCACAACTCTCGTGTGATGCGTCTACTCGGGCTGCGAGTGCACTCTTTGTTGCAACTAAACGTGCTGCCTTTCTTCGAAGATCAGGTGGTGTATCTTGAACAACCTATAAATAAATTAAAACAGTAATTATACCATAGTGGTTTCCATTATTTAAATACTTTACCTGTGAATAATAGATAAATCCAGTATGTGGTAAAGCTGCTGTTTGAGAAAATCCAGATAAGACTCGTTTTTGTTGTCCTAGAACGAGTACATTACAGGCTGGCATTTTTGCTAATTTTGTTAGACCACCAGCTACACCCATCATCTTAGCGGCAGTAGAAGCACCCACAATTGCTGATAAATTTGGTGCAATAAATGCCATTCTACTTTCAACATATTCATATATTTGTAACTTGAAGTTATTTAGTTCCAATGCAATATCACATGCTTCATCAATTTGTTCTTTTTCTGTTTCTGTTAATAATGATCTGTAGCAAAGAAAAAAATATATACATAAAAATACATAAATATGGTTGATTAATAATTCATATTTACCCTTGTGTTGTAGATGCTGTAACAGAAACAACCATAATTGTAGCTTGCGTTAAAAATTTCTGCAGAGTTTCATTATTTTTTGCTTGATCTAAGTCATTTCCTAACTCTTTAACAGTCATTAAATAATCCATTGGAGCCATAACTAATGATTCTAGTTCTGGAAACCTTTTTTGATATTTGTCTTTAGCAAAGCGATGTATTGTAACTATTTCTGCATCTACTTCAACAGCAATATTATTTGCTTCTACGATTAATTGATATTCTGGATCTGATTCTACAGGGCCTATACTATCTGCAGATTGTCTAGGTTGTGTCATATAAATATCAATCATTTTCATTACATTTCTAAGGTGATTTGAATCGTAGAGTTTAGCAAGTTCTCGTACAGATGTTATTTTCTTTTCTGGCATATCAGGAATTAAATTTGAAAATACTTTTTCTTCCTTAATAGGAATATCAGCTGTGTCCATTTGTTCTTCCAAATCATCGTTGTCATTTTCTTCCAAATCTGCGAGTAATTCATCAGCGAGAGACATTGTTTACTAACTTAATTTTATTGTATGTAGTAATAAAGCAGTCAGAAAAATTATATTTACACACAAGATAAGTTTGGTTATTTTTTAAAACGTTTCAACTTTTGACGTTTGGATGTTACTACCCATGAATACCAACCAAACGGGTTTTACGTGTAAAATACCCGTGATTTAATTTCAATAAAGTTTGTAAATTACGTTTATGAAATGCGTCAGTGCATAATAAATAAATTTGTTATGGTAATGTCCGGTATCATAAAGGACCTAACAAATTTGTTAGCTAACAAACACTTTCAACTGAGGTATCAAACATATATGACAGTTCTTTTGGAGTTTGTTGATGACTTTGACAAGTTTCGCGCACGCGTTGAAGGTAAATACAAACGGTATTAAAACAGTGGTGATGTTATGAAAATTATTTTGTACGGTCAAAGATGCCAACTGTGTTACAATTAATTGAAGTGTCACTGCTCTAAATTCCATAACTAATCCATAGATACTAGTACAGTATTAATACCCCATATGAATGTAATTGCTAGCTAACAAATTTTGTTAGGTCCTTTATAATACCGGGCATAAGAAAAGAAACAGTGAATTTAAAAAAATCTGTTCAGCAATTTATTAACATACATAATATAATATACCTTTGGAAGACATGAACATCGGACGTTTCTTTGGAAGACTGTCAATACATTGAACATTGTAAAAGCATTGTATAAATAAACATTTGGTAATGTATAATAAACATATAAATACATAGGTCATAGTGTAACATTAAAAAAATATATTTATAACATAAAAAATAAATTAGTTGGCTTCTTGTATAACAGTACGGAACCTATCTAATAAAATGTCTGCATGGTGAGGTTGAAATATTAATGCTGGCCTAAATCTAATGGAGTGATCTCCACATCCACCCAATTGTACACCTTTATTCTTCATACGTCCAATTAGGTCATCTCGAAGTTTTGAATTACAGACATTTATAGCCAAGAATGTTCCTCTTCCTCTTGTGGCACTTAAAATATTAGGAAACTCTTGTTCTAATTGTATAAGTCCATTATAAAGCTTTTCCCCAGTCTTTTGTACATTATCTAAAAGATTTTGTTCTTTGATGATATTTAGTATACGCTCTAATAATAATACTTTTCCTGGATCTCCCATCCATGTGTTGAATACTCTGTATGTTTGTTTTGGACTAAAATAAAATAAAAATTAACTCAAATATATAAACGAGAGTCAACACATTAGCATGAAACTATTATTGCCTGGTGATTTTTACTAGTTTTTTAAACATTCAATTTTGAATATTTACTATACTAAATAAAAATGATTGTAATATTAAAAATTATACAAATGTATCATAAATTAAATTGCAGCAGGCAATGTGAAATTTTTTGTTGGTTTGAGAGTCTTAACAATTTATATTCATATTAAATATTACTTACGTCATGTCCTCAGTATGGTAGTATCCACCAAGTTGCATTTTCTTACTGAATGTTACAATGTCTGGTGGTGATTCAAGATCAAAATGTTCATGGCACCATATTTTACCAGTGGGACCTCCTCCAGTTTGTACTTCATCAATAAGTAATCCTATACCATTCTTTTTAGTAATTTTTTGAAGTTCTTGAAAGAATTTTGGTGAAGCTTCATTGTCTCCTCCTTCTGATTGAATAGGTTCAATTACAATTCCAGCAACTGGCATACCTTTCTTTGAATATTTCTCAATCAGTTCTTCGACCTGAATAATAAAATTCATGTAATTAGATTATTAATTGATATTTAACCAGCCCGCCCCACATTAACGTCATAAGAAATTTAATACTCCGTATTCTGGAAAGTAATACAATAAATCTGATTGTTTATATTGTCGGCAAACTTGAAATGTTTGTATATTGCAGGCCTTCGAACCGGAACTGAACCGAAAACCGTTATTTTTTGCCGGAACCGAACCGAAAAAAAATATCGGTTCTTTTTCGGTTCGGTACATGATAAAATATGTGCATTAACATGATCTTACTCCACACTTCAATTATTCAGGGCTAACATACAAGTACCATAAAATGTTCTAAATTATGGTAGAAAATAAATTTTTAATACAAAAAAAAAATATAATTAATCATTTGGAGTGAAACGAAAAAACCGGAAAAACCGTTATTATTTTCGGAACGAAAACTGGAACCAAACCGATATATATTTTTTTACTCGAACCAGAACGAAAACCGAAATGAAAAAAATAACGGTTCGAAGCCCTGGTATATTGTTTGTGAAACATAAAATTTTTAATTTATTTTGTTTTGATAGTTACATCTATCAATAATTTAAATATTACCTTCTCTGAAAATTTAATTAAAAAATAATGCCTTTTGTGAAAGTTACACTAATTTTTCATAAAAAGTGAAATTGTTAAAATACAGCTATTATTGCCAGCTGCACAGTGAAATTTTGCACTAAGGCCGGCCCATTAAGTGTTAATAATATGTATATACAATAATTTCAATACCTCTGCCAAACAACGTTTATCTTCAGCATCATTTTCGCATTGATTATCTTTCAAAGGATATTTGTATTGTGGGAAAGATGCAATGGGCCAATCATAGGCAGGAATATCTAACTTGTGAATTGCTTTGGAGTGTGTGGTAGATAAAGCACCTAGAGTACGACCATGGAAAGCTCCACCGAATGATAGTAAACTCAATTTTGGTGAACCAGGTGGCATATTAATCATACATGATGACATTTCCTCTGCGCTGAATTCTGATTTTTCTCCACGTTGTTTTAACGCATATCTAATAAATATGTTTTTGAATGCATTTTCATTAGAGCAAGAGCCGCACATCATTGTTGTTATTTGTGTTAGCCCTTTTGGCGCTACCTGCATAAGTAACATATAATTGTATACAAAAATTCATTTTTTATAAAATAAGGTTTATAAAATCTTGAACAAAAAATTTTAAATTTCTTACCGACATTAACACATTCTTTAGCTTAGAAGGCCAGTCTGCACCTGGAAAAACACCCAGGGCTGGTCGATTCACTAATGATTTCTACAAAAAATGCATGCCATTTATATCTGTTTTATACTTCTTTATACTAGTATATTTTTTTAATACATACTATATTCTGTGGATCACTAAAAACAGATAAAAGCTCTGGATTATTGTAACCTACTGGTACAGATGAGATTTGTGTGAATGCATCCAACAAATAATTTCCATCAACATCCACCAGATAATTACCAACTGATTTTTCATAATCCGCAAAAAATTGTACTGAGCCACATTGCTAAAAAATAATATAAGTTAAGTAGTAAGGGTTGTAAGGGAGTTCTGTAATTTTTTTTAGAGTAAATTATTTAAAAATATTTCATATAAATTGTATTATAGTTGGTATACAGTGGAAAGTAAGTTAAAGTAAGTTAACAAGTATATGTATATTATGGATGGATATTCGTAACATCCTTTAAAGTATCGATATCGAAATATTACTATTGTAAATCCTTTTGGCAGGTATCTGTCTTCATTTAGTTGAAATATTACCGTGAAAGCGTGTGTATATCAGCCATAATATTTTTTTTTGTTTTAGTAGTGTCGATAAATTTTGTTTGTTTGATTGTTTAATTGTTTGTGTTATTTATAAGGTAAGATGACAAACTATTTTCTTTTTTTAACTGAACTAATTCAAATATTGTTTTTAAATACCTAAAGTAAGAATATTGACTTCTCATGAGTGGATGGTAGTATTTAGGGGTTGTATAAATTGTGAAACATTACAGTCGATAGTTAATGATTATAATATTTCAAAGGCAGAAGTAAAAAAAATAGTCGGAAAACTCCAGCAGCATAAACTCCGAAAATTTGATACGATTCGGGCGTAAGAGGAAAACTACACCTCGACAAGATCGTCAAATTAAAAAACCTTGTGTTACCGATCTAGTTTAGAAAAGTAGGACAGTGCATCCATGAACAAGGGGTGACATGTAGAGTTACTAGGAAATGCACATTCATTTCTAAAATAAATGCACAAAATCAACTTACATTTGCAAAAAGTCACATTAATAAAACTGATGAATTTTGGAAAAATATTATCTGGAGTGACAAATCAAAGTATGAAGTAAAATCGAATGAAAGACACAGAAAAAAGAAGAATTTAAAAAATAATAATAATCAAATTAACGGTAAAACATGAAGGTGCTAAGTCGGTTATGGTTTGGTGTTGTTTCTCTGCTGCAGGTGTAGGAAACCTTTTTATTATAGATGAAAAACTAAGGGCACTCAAGTATGTTGACATTTTAATAAATAATTTACTCGTATCGCAAGAAATCCGGGTATAGAAAATACTTATACGTTTTAATAGGATAACAACCCCAAGCTTATGGCCAAAGTAACAAGAGAATTTTACAGCAAGAAGGAATTTATGTGTTAGATTGGCCCCCACCAAGCCCACATTTGAATCCCATAGAACATTTATGGGATCATTTAGATAGAAAGATACTGCAAGACAGAAGAACAAACAGGGATGATTTTATTAATGAATTGCAAGAAACATGAAGGTAAATGAACCAAAAAACATTAATAAACTCCATAAAAACTATCCCATGGCGTTTACAAGAAGTAATTAAAGCAAAAGGATACCAAACATCTCATTAAAAAAAAATTTTTAACTGTATTTTTATATAATTTTCTATATGTTAACTTACTTTCCGATTTATGTAAATTTCCAAAAAAATTAATAAAAATAATTTGCATTAATATTTTTTTAATTTTCTGTCATTAAAGATTAAAGGCAAAGGTTTTGTTTACAATTTGTATTTATCAGAAATTTTTTGTTTGTTAACTTACTTTCCGAGGCCACTGTATGTATAAGTTAAAATTTTATCTAAAGTTCTACTTAAAAACCATTATTGAGTAATATACTATCAATACAAGATAAGATTTAATAGATTTATTATATTAGTAAAATTAAAAATTATTAATTTGATAATATACATGCACATAGGTCAAGGAGTTAATAAAAAATATTATTTAATATTAATTTATATTATAAAATTTATGGGTATTACTAAAAATGATTAAAAAATTATACAATATTGTAATCATAACAAACAAAATATTTCTATCAATTAACATGTTTATGAAAAATGATATGCAAATATTTATAAGAATAATGTATGTATGAAGTACATGATTGTATGCATTAATAATTGACAAATGTATCCTATGTACCTATTATAAAACGAGACAAGCTAATGGGGGGCAATTTAAAACAGCTGCATGTATATACTCCATTATTAAAAGTCATAATTCAATTTATGTGGAAATTAACTGTAATTGGCTAGAGCAATAAAATAAACAATAAATTGAAAAATAACATACTTGAAGCTTCTTCAACTCTTGCATCAATTTTTTTGATTTCGGCCCTGGAATTTCAGTTCTTATTTTTGGTTCTGAAGGTTCTTCAGGAATAGAAGCAACAGTTGACTTACATTTGCTAACTAAAAATTATTAAAACCATAGTCAATTAAATAAAGTTTGTTTCATATTTAGAAACATAAAATTGTATTTATAAGAAAATATTAAATAAGATTAAATTATATTTATTGAAATAATAAAGTATTTACAATAATATATTGAATAAACTAAAAGCAAGTAATTACTTATACATGTTATTTTATAGTTATCTTAATTTACAACAATGCAAACAATCGATTTTTAAAGCATGCATGCATTAATAAAAATAATATATTTTATCTATTTTAGAAATCAATATTTATATTTTATATACCTGTTGTTAGCTGTATAGATTCTCTGATTTTAAATATTGCTGATCTTGATTTCAATGTATTGTGAAACATTTTGATTAATTTATTTTAATAAATATAAATATTTTTGTACTCCTAAACTTGGTTTTGTAGCAAATAATACTTGTCAACAAGCTGCGCTGAATCGGTATGCCGCTGAATGGCGTAGGCGAGGACTGTTTATAACGTTTATAACATGAGAATTAAAGCTTGTTTCATATGAAATGGCCGATAAAAGTACTATTGATATTTTATGTGATATGTAGGTGTCTATTACTACACAATTTTTTTTTTATTATTCATTCACGTAATAACGCTAGTACTTAAAAAAAATGCATACATTTATTTATTTTATTTTTATAAATATAGAAATCCGATTAATATAATTTGATGTATTATTTTTTGGTTAGTTGGTTTGTTAATAGTTCATGTATTATGTGGACAAGTTAAAATACAAATAACTGGATTAGGTACTGATAATCAGTGTTGCTAGTATGAACTCCCTAAAAAGTACGATAGGCTTACTAAAATGGTATGAAATTTGACAAAAAGGTACGGTTTCAACCCCTGATACTACAAATGTTAAAATTGTTAGAAATGTATTTGAATTATTATTTTTTATTTAATTATATTCTTTATTTTATTTTGTATTAAAAGACATCAATTATCAAGTAATTAATCGACGCCCCTCGGAACGCCCTTTATGTTTCATTTAAAAAAATACTGAAAAGTAGATATAGATGAAAAAATTTAGGTACGTTTTGTTTTTACTCTAATTTTTATTGGTGTTATTCATAATAAACATTTTATTATTTTATTATTTTTTTACGTAGTGAAGCTGACTAAAAACTTGTAAAAATCTTTGTGGGGCAAAAGGTACGGTCAGAGCTGAGGTACGATTTTGTTACGGTCGGGTCATGAAAAGTACGAAAACCGTACTAAAAAGTACGTTCTGGCAGCACTGCTGATAATGGCAATCGGCTATTACCGCACCACTGACGAACGCCACTGATAGCAGTTTACAAATAAATATATATTTACTCAGTAAATATTGAACTGACCAAAAATTCCTTTTACATTCTAATTAAATAATCTGATTAGATATATTCAATTTCTATGATGTTCACTATAAATAATATTGACAAAAACAAAAATACAGTTACTGTAACGTTATTAATAGTTATATATTTAAAAAAATGCGTTTGTTTTATTAATAATTTAAGGGGGGGAAACGAATTTTATTTTATCAATGTTGCAATATAATAAAGAGATAGAAGCAAAGGTTCTTGTGGTAAACTTGAATTTTTTTTATACTATTTAAACAAGTTTTAATTTTTATCAATATTTAATATCATTTTGCTGGTTTGGGGGAATGCCAGGGTAGGCAAGGGTGCCATGAAATATATTAACCAACAAGTAAAAAAGTTTAAAATACTCTATAATATACCACAAAATAACCTAAAAATGAAAATATAAATCAATTTATTAAAGAATATTGGTCATATAATATCGTACCATTCGTACCTAGTCACTGAACACGACTACTGTGTTTACCGTTTGGCTACAATGTTTGTATGAACATCAATGTGTTAAAAAACAAATTCGACCTTCAAATAACCTTAGAACGGCCTGAACCAAACAAAAATAACTCAATCGTATTTCTCCCTTGGCAAACAACATTTACTTAAATTAAATTTTTCCATACAGTTTCTTCTTTTTGAGTTATTTTCTTACCTTAATTTAAATGCTGCATTACATGGCCAGCCCAAAAAATTCTTGCATCCCAGGCAAACATAGAAATAGTGCCCTTAAATAATAATCAAGTATAGTTATTATTTAGGCAAGTCAGATTGGTGCCCAATCAAATTATAGCTTAGGCCGGCACTTATTGTAAGTGTATAAAAAATATAAACAATGACTAATATATGCACATATTTGCATGTATTATTGTTGTCTATTATAATAATAGGAATAAATAAAAACAATATTATGCAGTTGAAATTTATATTTGATATAATCATTTATTATAGCATTTTATGATACAATAAATAATAAACCCTACACATATTTGAACATAGTTTTTTAACCTTATAATCTATATGTATATATATTTATATATATTTTATAACGTAACGTTTAAAATTAACAAAGAATTTCATGTAACGAATATTTAACACAAACCTCCAGCTTCCATTTCATTTTCTTCATCTTCTTGTCCTCCTGGTGGTTTAGTCTAAAAAATATATATTTAATTTATGTTAATTCATCTAATATAATATCATATATTAACAAAGTGTTCCTTGAAATCTCAGTTGTACTATAGGCTACATATAATCACGCTATCGCTTAATAGAGCTAAGCAGTGAATAAATTAGTTGCACAAGTAAAAAAATGAGCAAAATCATGAATGGACGTTTTGTGGAGTACAATTAGAAAGTCCATAAAGGCATAGATCTAACATTAATATTTAAGTCACTGCAGATGTTTTTTTATATAAAACACGGGCGGTGTCAAGCATCAACTATCTTAAAGTCGCATTATGTCAGTAACAGCATCAATTACATAAAATTGGTTTTCAGATTTAAAAATCACATTTATCACAGATAATTATTGATTTAGGTAAAATAGACCTCGAGGAGGGGGGGGAGTATTTAATTTAAATAAGGTAATTGTTTCTATTTATTTTGTCGTATAGGTTGCAAATTAAGATTTAAGGTTCTATAGTTTTATATAATTAGGTAGAATATATTGAATTGTTTTTGTTTAAGCAATTTATAATGTATCATCACGGTATCACTAAAAAAATCTGAGTAGTGGATATTTATATTTTTTATATTAGTTTCTTATTGTTTAAGAATCAATTGAGATCTTTAAATGCATTCTGAATATAATCCATAAGGGTAGACATTTACCTTAACTACGCCACCTTGCGGTAAAGGTAAGCTGCGAGCTAACTTGGCGTATTCTATATCCATGTGCTTAATGAAAGGTGAATTAAGAGTACGTTCTGCACCTTCTGCATCCTCTTCATCATAAGCTTGCAGTAGCATCTCTAAAGTCTGAACCTCAGGGCCTTCACAACAGTTACCCCATTCCTTTAACAAAATTAAAATCATAGAAAAAATATTATATTTAATAGCATACCAATAAATGACTATACAGAGTTAATTGGTTAATTCACTTAGTAAGCAAAAATGTGTTTTTTATAATGATGAAAATCAATAACTGTTGAAACTTTAATAAATAAAATTTCAATCTGTGAAAAGCATTGAAAAGTAAAGATTTTAAGCCTTAAAATTGTTTTTAATTTATTTCTGTACATCAATTAACATAATTACAAACCTTTTAATACTGCCCTTTTTTCTATGAATATTTTAATTCCTTAATTAATTTGATGAATATGTATTTAAATCACTAAATCACGATTTGTGTATGAAATATATACATTTAAAACAGGAATAAAGTAAATCTAAATTATAACTAAAATAATTTTAAATTTAATTTTGAAGTCATACCTTAAAAGCTTTTTCAGCAGCTACAATATCACCTCTAGCAAGTTGGACTAGTACAAGAGCAACAACAAGTCGGCCGGTAGCTCCTCGAGGTCCTCCAGCGTCTTCACCTTGTTGTTGAAGCCCGATCTCACGTCGGAGAGCATCAGCAGCTTGATCATATTGCCTCAAGCGTACAAGTATACGAGATATTTTAGATGCTATTTCAGCAGCTTGGCGTGTACTGTCTTCTGTCAATGCTACATCTACAGCACGTTGATACAGTGATAAAGATTGCTCTGGAAATTCTGATTCTAGAAGACGTGCTGCTCGGTCCAAAGAGGAAGCTCCTGCATCGGGACTGCCATGGGCTTGGTACAGTTGACAAGCACGCTCTGCCAACCTATATACTTCACCTAAAGTACCTGCTTCTTTGCATATTAATATTGCTTGATCCAAACATTTTGCAGCATGAAATAATCTGTAATTTTTTTAGTTAAGGTAATATAAATAAAGAGTGTAAAATTAAGAAATAATTATAAAATAAAAAGGATACGCTCGAGTTTGTTTATGACATTCAACAGCCTTCATCAAACAATCCTTACATTGATCTAAACTTTTTGCAATACGAAAACATGTAGCTGAAAAAGTAAGTATTTTCTTAAGTAGTTATTATTATGATGACAACAATGGATTTAGTATTTCCAGTGATATATCATTTTGTCAGATGTTTAGATAAATTTAGTAATTTAGTCACTTACCAGCTTTGTTGTATTCATCAGCAGCAATTTCATAATCAGGTCTCCATTTCAATAAAGATGTTTTGAGACTGTAAGATGATATTTGTTAGACACAGAAACATTAAAAAAAAAGCAATCGCACCTTTTTTCAGCTACCCGGATATGTTCTAAACCTTCCTCAATCTTTTTATTGCTATCCATTTCTAGAATAAGAGTTATTCAGATTTGGATATATTATATCAATACAAATTTTATTTGACTAGTTAAAATGACAATTCGTTAAATAACCGCACTGTTAGATACTTCTGTTGGCTGCTGCTGGATCAATATTGAAGTACAAACGCTACTTGGAATGTTGTTTTCAGTACTTTAATGTTAAATACTAGATTATTTTGATGGAATACTTAAATTTAATACTTTTATTTTTGGACAAAATGTTTAAAACACGACAATATCTAAATGAATTGTCTATATTTTGCAATTTTATTTTTTAGGATTTATTGATTTTAACCATACTGACAATTAATGTATTTGACACTTTGTAAATCAGTGGTCGTTGAATTGTTGCAATTGCAGCTCCCGAATCAAACGAAAAAACAAATAAGTTTCTACCTTTGTTACATCGTTATAATAATGCCGTTTATACGAAAATTATTTAATTTTAATTAACTATAGTTTTAAACATGATTCTTACCTGAATGTTCACTTTTATTATTTATAACTTGACAACATTTTTAAAATCTAATTCTAGCGGGAAAAGCATTTAAAGACACCTTTTTGTTTGATTTAAAAAACTGTTTATTCTATTTTTATTGAGTTATCATAATAAAACTTTAAATTAGTTTAAGTATCAGGTAAAAATAATATTCATAAATGCAAATATTGAAATTAATAGATTTTACGGAAAAATATATTACGCATATTTATAATTTTCATGATAATTGTTTTTTTAAGGTTATGAGATGGCAGAAAAACTCGAGGATTTAAATTTACCAAATACGGTTGTTACAAGATTAATAAAAGAAGCATTACCCGATGGACAAAACACAATAGTTAGTAAAGAAGCTCGAACAGCATTAGGGAAAGCTGCATCAATATTTGTATTGTATGTGACATCAGCCGCTACGGATGTTGCAAAAAATAACAGTCGTAAAACATTAACATCTCAAGATGTTTTTGACGCTTTAGTCGATATGGAATTTGAAGCATTTGTTGATCAACTAAAAGAATCTTTAGAAAGTATGATTGAAGCAAATAAGTACATTTATTGATTCTAACCGTTTATTTTATTTTAGAATTCAAGCAATCTCAAAAAGAGAAAAAGGAAACTTCTAAGAAAAATAAACAGAAGTCTGATCAGGCGGATGGTGAAGTAGGTGAAGTGATAGAAATTGATATGGAATCAGATTCATAGATACAGTTTTTAGGAATAATAATTTTATACATTTATATAATTTTAATTTCCAATAAAATATTTATTTGCATTACAAAACAGTAAAACATACATTGTAAAATAAATTGTGATTAAAATCACACAACTGCATGGACAGATTACAATCGATAAAACAAAAGCCAAACAATCGATTGGTTTCTATCCTCAAAATATGAACGGTAAAATGCATTTAGCTGAAATATCCAAACGCAGGCACTTGCGAGAAACAACAGTGATGTGGCATTATGCTTTTATGGCATAAAAACTTGTATTTTTTGTCCAATTTGCGTTCGACATATTGGGCATTCTTGTAAACTCCTTGAACAAGGTTGGCACGAACACATGTGTCCACATGGAACAAATATCACTTGACACTGAAAATGTTAACAATTATTTTGGTAATTGTTCAAAAGTGGGACTTCAACTAAAAATGGGCTGAACATTTTATTAAAGCAATCTATCAACTCAAGAATAAAATTATTAAAAAAATATCTGCTATGAGAGCCATGGGACTTTCTTATACGTAATCCTGACAGTGAACAGTGTATGTGATTCTTATTTTATTAAAATATATTTCTGACAAACTAATAAAAGATAGAATAAAATTAATGGGACATAAACTATAGATAATATTATTCTCTACATTATGTATCAAATACAGATGTTTACTCTTGTCAGTTTTTGAATTATCTTTGAAATAAGAAAAAAATGTTTTAAATAAAAAATGTCGAGTATGTTATTATCTATGTATAATTTATTCCCCTTACATTTTTTTCCAACATTTATGATTTAGTCAGAATTTTTTTTTTTAATAAACAATAATCCGCTGGAAATTCTTTAAAAAAGCACCCGGTATACGGGATTGCCTGACGGGCTCTCCTAATCAAATGCAGCACTTCACGCGTCAGATATATATTTTTTTGCATAAGGGGGCATTATTCAACAAGATGGTATGCATATCTGACAGGCTGCTAAAAATTTGTTGACTCATTTTTTGTAACATCTTTGTATTGCTATAAATTAAAAACGCAGCAATGAAAATGTCAGATATACATATTTCTGTTTTTGTAATAATCAAATCATCCTAAATCTTAAATATTTGACGGGCTTGCTAAAAGTTTTTTTTTTGCATCATTTTTTTTTTTAATTCGCTCTAATACATTTAAACAGCACCGCAGGCGTCAGAAAACTATATTTCCTTGATCTGGAGAACAAAAAGCATCTGTCTGTCAGATTTGCTATGAGTCACCCAAGTTCAAAAACTTGACAACTTTAACAACCTATCAAGGGTTAATGCAACATATTTTATGACTGACAATCTACTTTTCATGTATAACTACACTAAGTTAACAAATTTTGCGGGCTGCTATGATGCCAAAATTTTGGTTGCTGCCTCCCGATCTATAATCTTAAATATAAAATTTCATCCTTCTACGACTTATTGAGTTACAGCGCTTACAGATCTACAGAAAATAGAATGGATTCAGAGGTCAAAATGGATAATTTTATCAAAATCCGGATTTCGAAAAAAATCAGCTTAACAATACTTACTTATACATGAGTATAAGAAAGTAAAAAAATTACAAACAATTATACATTATATTTAATTAATTCAAGTGTAGCAAATTAAGCCAATATTAAAATTTATCACAAAGTGAAAATAATATTTACTTACTGAAGAGTCAAGGCAAATAACACAATCAATAGGAGGTGGTGCAGTGGGAGATGATGGTTCCGGAGGTGCACTTGGCCCCGATTCAGGTAATCGAGTAGATTGAAGATACTCATGTATAGCTGCTAATAATTTCTCTCTTTCTTCTAAATCATCTACTCCTGCCTCTATTAGATGCGAATCGTTTACTTGGGCTAAACATTCTATAAATTATAATAATATAATAAATGGCTGAGTTTTGTGTCCATAGTCACTAAAAATACAAACCTTTAGAATGACCTATTGTCGCTAATAATGGTATACAATGTAATACACTATGTTGTAATAAAGAAAGAACTAAACTGGGATCCATATGGGCCGTACGTTTTGCAACATCCGGCCTTTTTTGTAACAACGTCTGGTACTGTTGTAACCATGACCTATCAGGTAAATGTTCATCTTGTGCTTCTTTTAACAACTGAAGTCGTCTAGCTTCCTGCTGCGCTTTTAAATTTGCAAATTGTGTGCTTTCACGTGATTCTTGTTCGGCTAATAATGTGTGTAGATCATTTTTCGTTATTAAGAGTTTATTAATTGAAGCTTCAGAACTTTGTTCTTCTATAAAAAATATTTAAATTTAATTTTATTCTATAATGATATAATCATATATTAAACATACTAGTATGTTTAATATATGATATAATATACATTCGGCGTTTCCTGGAGTTCTTTATCACAAAAACTCCAGTAATTTTTTATTGAGTGTATACTAAATGTCAACGTTTAATCAGTGGCGTTGCTAGAGGGGGGGGGGGGGGGGTCCACCACGGGTGACACTCTCAAAGAGTTGACACATGTTAAAAAATAATGCATATTTATCTACTTTCTTGGTTATTTAAATCTTCCAAAGGGGTAAAATGTGTAAGAAATTGACCCAATCGACTTTTTTTTGGTCATTAAAAGTCTATAAAGGGGTGATAATCATCTAATTTATTTAAATATTTTTTCTTTCATTAAAAATTCACAGGGAGTGACACCCACTCAATGTGCAAAAAATAGAACATATTGATTGGGGGGGGGGGGGCACTCCCGAATTTTGCCCCAGATGTGCCTCCCCTTAGCGATACCACTGCCCTTAATCAGATACAATGAAAACATTTGTGTGACCGTACGTATAGGTGGATTAAAGGTTAATATTCAAGCTGATAGATATTATATATTTATATAAAACACTAGTGCCTGGTATTATCAACTAATTTAAAGCTCCTTTAGCGCTAAATGCTCCTTTAACCTAAATTTTGTATATTCCAAATGTGATTTAAACAATATTTAGGCTCAATGAAAAATGTACATACTCGTAATATGCGTTGTAAAAACATAGTGCAGAAAATTAAAAATCCATTTAGTTAAATGTATTATGCTTGGTTCTGTTAATAATATGACAGTTAGTTAAAGGAGCATTTAGTTAAACTTAATAGTACCAGGCGAAAGTCTGTCTGTCTGTCCATTAGTGTGCTTATCACTCGAGAACCACTTATCTGATTTACGTGTTTTTTTTAAATTCATAGATAATGTTCTCTCCCCAGGTTTTAGTATGTATTTTGATACACATTAGGTAACATAAGGAATAAGCAGTGACGATAATAGTAAATTAAGTCGGAAAAAGTCTTAAAAATCTCGGCTCCTATGCAAGATACCCGTACCCCTGTGGTATTTTTCCTGCTGGATCTAATGAAACTAATTACAACCCTTTATACGTGACAGGGGGTGAAATATTAACTCCTGTGCGAAGCCGGGGCAGGTCATCTAGTCTTTTATAAAAGAAACTAGCTAAAATTGCATTTTCTTTAAAAAAATTTGACTATTTACTACTATTCTGTAATGTCGATTACATTAATTTAATATTGCATATTATTTACATACTTAAATTTTTTTAAATTATTATTAATTTAAATAAATTTATTTTTTTGTCTAACCTTCATGTAGCTGCTTAATTAATTTATTTCGGTCTGATTCTCTTTCTTTTTGAACACGTGCAAGTACATTATCGAATTTATTAACTTCTACAGCTAAATCCGTGAGTAACTACAACAAAAACATATACAGAAATAATAATCACAAAAACATTGTTCACATACTTTTTGTTTATCCTGTCTAATTGCGTTTTGCAGTTCAATTTCTTTACTTTGAAGCATTTCATTATATTTTTCAATTTCTATTAATTCTTGACGTCTTTGATCCTGTAAAATGAAGTTTTCATAACAAAAGCATTCATACGTCTTTAATTATTTTCGTTACTTATATGTACATAATATTTACAACTGTACAATAATGGTATGAAATTTCATAAAACATGGTTCCTCAAGCGCTTTTCTGTGTTGAGTTAGTTTAATTTGTTAATTGATCAGGGCCGTAACTACCAGTAACTAGAGGCCCTGGGGCAGCAACTGATCGAGGGGCCCCTTATAAAATTTTTTTTGAACAATTTTCAAATTTTAATTATTGATATTTATGGTAAACAATTAAAATTACACCAGTAAATAAATTTTTTAATAAAAACAAACAATAATTTCTCATCGAGCTGCATAAAAATCGATTATAGTGGAGTCATATTAGCGAAAATTTTTGTATCTTGTTGAAAAAACTACCATTTTTACGGTTTTTTTTGTACGTTTTTTTTAAATTGAATTTTCTTTGTTATGAATTTCCCTTATAAAACTAAATATTTAAAAAAAATTATAATTTTATTACATAACCTAAAAAAACAGTATGTACTTAGCATAGGCTGACCATTTTTTTGAGAAGGCAATGCGGGACTGTTTTTTTCGGGGGGGGGGGGGACAAATGAAAGACTTTTTTAAAATTATTATTAATAAAGAATAACAAATGTTATATTGCAAATTCATAACAAGAACTTATATTTTATTTATAATTCACGATTGTCATTTTCGTTATTTTTAAATTCACTACCATAGATGACGTATAATTTTTAAATAAAATTTGCAACAATTACTTTTTTTTAATCTGCTATGTTAATTTTATGTGAATTTTATTATATTACCTACATTTACTGAATTAATAGAGTTTTTTTAATTGTTAACATACCTATTTCAGTAGTAAAAATGTAAAAAAAGTATTCAAAATGCGGGACATTTTGCGGGACATTAATGATGCGGGACAATGGGTCAAAATGCGGGACTGTCCCGCAAAATGCGGGACGAATAGTCACCCTAACTTAGCATAGACATAGAGAATGGGCAGCGCATTTTACATTAACACAATGGTGTAACATCTGTTCAAAAGGTGAGAGAGAGATGCAGTGTAGTTTGGAATATATCTATCTCTTTTTCTAAGAATCTGATTGGTAGCTTACTATAGTTCAGGGTAGTATTTCTGTCCGATATATTTTTGTATATCTATCTTGTGATTTTTGTGCAATAATTTTTTAAAGATATTAAAATTGGTTAAAAAATTCGAAACTTATATTATTTAGAAATTAATAATAATTGATTCTTTTTTTAAATAAAAAAACGTTAATTATTTTAACCTCTTTATATAATATTCGGGACCAAGAATGAAATAGCTACACTCCTGTTTAAAAAAAGGACAAGTATATTCCAAACCTGTTTCTATCTCTTTCTTTTGACACGGCTCTGTGTTCGTGTCAGATGCGTGGTCCATTCTCTATGTCTATGGTACTTAACACTTTTTTTACAATGACCAATAATATAGTATGTAAATCGATTTTAATTAAAAAAAAAACCTTTTTCTTGTAGATTTTTTATGTACTATTTGATGGCGCTAACAATAAAAAATGTTTTAAAAATCTAATTCAAAATCTAGTTTTTGTTTTTGAAAAATTTTCTCCGTGTTGAATCAAAATGAATTTAACTCAAAACTTTTTTAATCCGATTTCGTAAAAAATTACCTTCCTTGTTAGGGGGCCCCCTAAGTTCGGGGGCACCGCCCTGGTGGTAGTTACGGCCTTGTAATTGATTCAGGATTGTAATTTGTATGAATAAGTATGTGATGAATGTCAATGTAATAGCTCGAAGACCCTTGTTTAAGAACTTAAATGAACTTATATATTAAGAAATTGTTGATGATATACCAAGAGCAAATAAAAGAAAAAGTACAGATAAATGGAAACATCCAATATCGTGTTGATTTAAACCGAAGATTGCATATATGTATGCAATCTTCGATAATTTATAAATTAAAAAAGAAAACACATTCAAGTTTATTGATTAAAACACATATACACAGACACACGGTGAATTTTCTTTTCAGAGAAAAAAGCTAACATGCCTTTAATCTTTCAAGTTGTAAAACTTTTTCCTAAAAAAAGATTAAAAATGTATATAATACAACAGCGATTTTTGTAATAAAACTATATAAAATACCTGTAATATTGAGGAGTCTAGAATTTGGTCTTCAAAAATTTTGTGTGTTGACGTACTGCAGGCAGGTGTATAAGTAATTCCACAATCTGTAAATTAAATTTTACTAATTGCATTTCATATCCTGAAGTAAAATGTAATGTTATAAAAGCTAATACTACATGGGCTGAAAAGTCTTTAGCCTGACATACAGATGGTAACATAAACAAAAAATCCTTATGCTTCCCATAGAGAATACAATACTGTCGACACTTCATGTACTTTTGTTCAAGTTACAGCCTTCGAAGTGACGCTACTTTTATTATTTTTTTAATCATGAAAAAAAGTGAATTTCGTGTTTTGATTAAACATTGTTTTTTGATGGGAAAAAATACCGCCCAAACAAAGGAATGGCTTGATAAGTGTTGATAAGTCTGCCCCAGCTAATTCAACCGTAAAATATTGGCTTGTTGAGTTTTGACGTGATCGTACGAGCACAAATGATACACTATGTTCAGAAAGGCCAAATGAGGCAGTTACTACAGAAAACAGAAAAATTAGTGAAATTGTGTTGTAAAGGAACATGTGATCATATTCTTCATGAATGTTTATATATGAAAAATCTTTGCGCGCGATGGGTATTAAAAATGCTGTTTCACCAAGACAATACACCACCTCACAAAATATTCACGTTATGACCGATAAATTGAAAGAATTGCGCTATGAATTAGTTCCGCATCCACCGTATTGTTCTGACCTGGCCCCCAGCGACTACTAACTTTTTCTGAAATTGAAAATGTGGCTTTTTTTTCTAATGAAGAGGTCGAGTTAGAAACAAACACCTATTTTGAGGGACTTGACACAAAACACTATAAGACCAGTATCAAAATGTTAGAGGACCATTGGAACAAGTGCATTACTCTAGATCAGCGGTTCTTAAACTTATGTAGTCTAGAGACCCTCTTTTGAACAATTATTTCTCAGGGACCTCCTCCTGCAGGTGTTATTTTAAGAAAATTTTAAAACTGCAAGACTTTATTTTTTGCTGCACACTGACAAGACTTGCCTCCCTGACAGAAAAACAAAGGTCGTTAGATACTAATTAATCACTGATAAATAGAAATGTAAAAGTACTTTAATTTACGCCAAACATGTTTCACGGACCCCCGGGGGTTGCGCCCCTAGTTTAAGGACCGTTGCTCTAGATAGAAATTATGTCGAATAAGAAATTTTTCATTAAAAAAAATCGTTTTTTCATTGTTAGGCCAAAAACTTTTCAGCCCATGTGTTAAATAACTGTGGTATAATTAATGTTGGTTAATGGTCTAACTATACGAGGGTACATAGAGCTAGTTTAACCTCTTATTTAATACATTGACTGCTGCGCTCATCTTATTATTTTTATGATTGATATACTTTTAATTCTACACACCAACCAAAAGATTCTGATAATCCTATTGAAAACCATTTTAAGTGAGCAATGCTCACATTCAAGCGTACAGAAATTTGAAAACAAATGTATATATAATAATAGGGTACTCATAGCAGTCAACATATTAAGTGAAAACATACAAACAATACACATTTATTTTGTTTTAATTTGTCTACATACCATTTGAAATAAATTGAATCACAGAAGATGCTCCCTCAGAACATATTTCTTTAGGTGGGTATATAAAATTTTCACTATCAAGTTGAAGGTTTTGTAAATTTATTAATTTATGCATTGACTTTGGTAAATTTTTTAATTGTGCATTTCCACCTAAGCATAATATCTCTAATTGTACCAAATCTCCAATAGTATCTGGTAAATAACTAAGTTTATTATTTGAAATATTGAGAATTTTTAAATTAGATAAACTAGTGATTGAATTGGGAAGCTTTTTGAGTAAATTATCTTTAATATTTAATTCCTGTAAACAAACAAATTAAAAATTAGTATAGATGGGTATATGTAAAGAATTGTAATGTACTCACCTTAAGACTAGATAATTCGTCTATATCTTCTGGTAATCGACTAAATCTATTATTACGTAAATCAAGCATATATAAGTTTTTTAGGTCTGACAGTGATCCTCCACTACTTAAACTTTCTAGTCGATTATCACCAAGCAAAAGACTTTGTTTTAAGAAAACTCGGCAAAGTGAATATATTCCTTGAGGTACAGATTTCAATGCACAGTCACTTAAATCAAAAATTGGTTCCGGTGTTTCTCTTGCCTATAATAACCGTTAATTACTAACTAAATATAAATTAAGTAGAAAGAAATTACTTACTAAATATAATTTATGTTCTAAGCGAGCTTTATAATCAACTTTTTTGTTGCTTTTTGACATTATTAGAATAATACGCATATATTAGATTATAATAGATTATGAGTAAAACTACATCACAGAATTATCTAGATTATCAATTAATTAAATATAATTTTTTTATGTTGACTGGCGTTTCAATTAAAATAGTTCTTTCTATATTTTATTTGTCGTATTGCAATCGGGTGCGGTTTCCATCCTTTCCTTTATTCATTATTGTTTATTTTTACGTTTGAGTATACTAAACACACGTTTGCATATATGGGAGTGATTTCAAGGGTGATATTCTTAATTTGTAATATACATTAATAAAAATTGATTAATATCAATTTTAAAATCACAAATAATTACTCAAATTCCATAGGATGTAAGTATTTTAAAGCAACAAACTGTATAAAAGTAAACTTGATATTTATAAAATATTTAAATTTATGACTGAATTTCCTATTGTTCTGTTTAAATAAAAAAATATAAATACACCAATTTAAGAATACTATCCACTGTATGGATAAAAAGTCAATATGTAGCTGCATTCGTACGACAACATTGACAGCATTGATAACTGTTGGCATACGTGTATGCAACTGTTACGCAGTTGTATTTAAAAATGTGGTAAAATATGCACTAGCAGCTTTTACAAAGTTATAAATAATCTGTGTACATAATAAAATCAAGAGTTGTTAATATGGAAAATTTAGAAATTTTGATTGCAGTTGCGGTTATTGCAATTACTTGTTGTAAGTAGTATTTTGTTAATATACAATCAATGTACTTATAGGTTATGTTTTTAGTGTTAATTTTATTCTACTTAAAAAAGAAAAGCAGTAGACGAGCTGTGTTATTGATGGGATTAAGTGATTCAGGAAAAACACTTATATTTTCTAAAATTATCTACAATAAGTATATCCAGACGCATACATCTATGAAAGAAAATGTCGCTGATTATGCTATTGGAAACGTATGTTTTAATTTTACACTAATATAAACCATTAGAATGTAATAAAAATAATATTTTTCAGCACGTGTTAAAATTGGTTGATGTTCCTGGTTATGAACGACTTCGTTTAAAATATTTCGATCAATATAAAAATGTTGCAAAAGGTTTAGTTTTTGTTATAGATTCTGCGACTGTTCAGAAAGATGTAAAAGATGTGGCTGAATTTTTATATACTATTTTGTCTGATGATGGATTAAACACCAAGAACATACTTATTTTGTGTAATAAACAAGATATAATGTCTGCAAAAGGAAGTGGTCTTATCCGCAATTTATTGGAAAAAGAATTAAACACAGTTCTTGGTACAAAGGCAAATCAGTTGGAAGCTGTAAACTCACAGGGTCGCTCAAAAAATGCTTTGGATAAATTAGGAAATGAATTTAGTTTTTCTGCATTACGCCCTGTTGTTGATTTTGGAGAATGCACTGCTTATGACCCAGATTCAGAAAATCATGATCTCTCTCATTTGGAAAAATGGTTGGAATCAATTGCATAAATATTCAAGATAACACTTATCATGCATTTAAAACTAACAGTAATTTTACATAATTGTATACACTGTATACTATGATACATAAATAAAGCATGCTTTTTATATTCTTTTTGATTAGTAAATGTTATTTTTATTCTTCCAGTTATATTCATTTTTATAAAATCAATTTAACATATATAGTATAAATATATTACACAATTTTAACATTAAAAAATATTTGTTTCAAATATATAAGTTGTAATTGAATTTTTAATTAAATTTTGAAGTACAAATGTTTATTATATTGCTGTATGTTTAAAATAAGATATTCTTAGAAACAATATAATTGTGTATTCAAGTCAATATTTAAACTATATTTTAGGTATAATAGTAAAGATAATTAGTAATGATTGTATAATTTTCAAATTCCCGCAATTTTAGTTCCTGCGTGGTTACTGCCATCTTTGAAAAAAATAAAAAAATAAATATAGAGAAATCTGTAAATATGGTTTTTATCTATAATAATGAAGAATGCCGATAAAATCGGACTCTTGAATACCTTTTTGCTAACGTTAAAGAAAATCAATGTGAATAAAGTAAATGATAAACGATTGGTAGTTTATAACGATTAACAACTTTGTATTTAAGCAATTACATGTAAATGAGTTTCAATAATCAATATTATGTTCAAAATATGATTAATGAACAAAAAAAAAACAGTAATTCCCGTTGGAATATTTAGTAAATCTTGGTAAAGGCAATGCATCAACCCATTGTTAGGCCTAGAATTAGTAGGTGGAACTGTAATTAGGGCAAACTTTAAAGCCTATAATGTTTCATCCAGAGCAAGGGGTATTACATACAAATACTCTAAAAGCTAAGTTGCTAGTACACTCAATGGAGGCAGTGACAACGTATAAACTTCACATCCATTGTACTTGAGATTTACGTGGGGCAAAATCTAAATGAGGAACAGGGACTGAATTTAAATAATTTCTCTTATTATTAAATTATTTGAAAGCATTCTCTCAAATATGATATTGTGTTTCAATATATAAGGTTTTAGTTAATATTACAGACGTAAAGGTGCTTTCAGAGGATGAGGTTTTTTATTAAAGGGTTACATCTAATCGTGGCTACGGAAAATTAAACTTTTTTTAGGGATTTTTTTAGAATATTAAAAAAGCAATCAAATGAAATTCTAGGGGTTTATTGTATATGTCTCAAAACATACAATTTAAAAAAAAATGAAATAAGAAAATGGTGACTTTAGCGTTGTCACACTGACAATGAGTGCATCTTTTTTGTTATGTGCTCCACTGCGGAAAATAGAACATCTATGGATCAACATCCAGAACAAAAACATTTTTTCTCGTTATTTACACGTGTTTTCCCATCGAAGTACACACAATTATTACAAAATATCAATTTTTGCAAATTTTGTATCACTTTGAACAAAAAAATGCGTTTTTGACTAATAAAACGACCTGGCTTATAAAAACTATAAATGTTGACCAACCTTAAAAATCTTGTGTACTTCGATATAAAATATATCTAAGAAGTTACAGTCGATCGGATGGAAAATGGCCAAGATAAGTTTTCCGCAGTTTTTAAAAACGTGATTTCGATAAAAATGAGTTTAAAGTTTGAAAACTGTTTTACTACATGCAAACGTCGACTTTTTTTCGAGATTACGTCGGTTTGGCGGTTTTCGGTAGCTATTTTACTTCTGGTTTGGCTTGAGACCGAATTACGGCGCCCCTTTACATTACTATATACTCATTATTACTCATTTTGCACCACTTTCACTATCTAGCAGGTTGTTCAGGCACTGTTAAAACTGAGCTCTAAAAATTAAAAAAATTTTTTTGCTTATAATTCTATTTGAATATCATTTTTAAGATGTTTATACAAATTGTCAAAAATTAATGAATACATTAGATGTAACCCCTTAAATATTGTTTCGGTATTAACTATGAGAATTAACGAAGTGTTTTTTTTTCGAAGAAAATGTCTTAATTTATAATAAGTATATTAATGTTCGTAATTATTAATTATAAAAAAATTAAAGAAACTTGTTTCTTGTAAAATCTTTCAACGGGGTATCAAAATATTATGACGGTTCTATGACGTTTATTTATGATAAACGCATGTATAGAAAAAACTGTATTAAAACGGCGGGGTTCTATTAAAAAATATCTTGTACGGTCAGAACCAACAACTGTGTTTTAGTAAATTAAAGTACGATTGATCTAAATTCCAAAGTAAATCCAATATAACTTGATACCCAGTTTAAAGTGTTTGCATTTGTTTGCTAGTTTTAAAATATATTTATATAAAATATGTATGTGCGTATGAAAATTGTCGAGTCCTGCCCTGATCACCACGATGGTTTTATAATAATGAAGGGATAATATAGTATATATAAACGCAAAGATAAACGTGAGATTAAATGTACTTAAAAGTTAGTTTTAAGATTTATGTGTGTTAGTAAAATTAAAATGACCACATTTAAAATTAGACTGAAACCTTAGAATTTGTGTAATTCCTGTCGAATATAGAATTAATTATACTAACTTTTAATTAGAAAATTAATTATACATACGCACGCATTTATAAATTTAATTTTAGGTAAATAATGCGAAACCATATTAATATATTAATTCATATAACGATATTATTAATAATATAAAAGTTTTTCAAAAGTCTAGTATTTAGCACTTTTTAACGTTTTTTAAATAGGAGGGGGTATATTTAATTATTATTTTCCATTTTTAGAAAGGTCGCATTATGACTGCTATATTTATAGTAGACATATTTTTTTATTGTAAAATGTATTTGGTTAAGATCGTAGTCAATCTGTTTCTTCTTTTGGTCAAATATAAAATATTATATATATATACACATGATGGCAAATAACTGAAATTACAAAACATAAATAAAACCACTGAAATGCGAATAAAAATAAGAGGGTATGTTGAGCGATAGCAGACAGCTGAAACATGACATTTGTTTATATCGGAGCTGCGAGTGCAATCTTTAGAGCCAAATGCACCAGAGTATCTCTAGCTAGACTCTTAGATAAATGATATGAAGCTTTCTTTGACGTAGACTGAGTACGTATGCACACTCAAGGAGATCCAGGGAATTTATTTTATTTTACTTGTATGTCTGCGGTACTATTCTGACACTATATTGTCTACTCCTTGACTCGGTCCATTATTTATGGTTAGAGAATTTGTATGATATTAACCACAGCTATGCCATTGTTTTACACAGACACGAAATTTACAGGTATTCACTGTTGTTTAATATGAATTGTGTTTGTTATGTTGTTTTATAATTATGTTAGTTCAACTAACGCATTGAGTGCAGATTACTCTTGACTTTGTAACTTATATTACTGTGGATTACATAACTTTTGTAAGTAAGTACAAGTATATTATGTTCTTAATTTGTTGATGATTGTTCTTTTTGTAATATACCTATATGGTACATGATTATTCATATACATGTAAAGTGTTATTATATAAGTAGCATCAACACAGTTTTGGTAAATTGTTTCACGTTTTAATTTAACCCCGGCTCATAGATATAACAGATTTTTTATAAAAAAATAGTGGTGGATAGTGTTAGATATGTGTTCTTTTCAGTGACTCTTTATTTTATTTTATTTATTTTTTATTATTTATTTTACGCTGACGTTTGTGCTGGTGATGTTTTTGAAAAAAAAATATATACGACTATACGTATTATTTATAGGTACTTAATTAATATATTTTACGTTTTAAATATTATTTTGTGGTTTTTTTCATTTTTGTTGACTTTTAAAATAATAAATAATACAATTAAACTTTCATTGCTTCATGTTTCGTACTTTTATTAGTTAATATTTTGATAATCCTTAAAATTTCAAATTGCCTTTCAAAAATGGTATAAATATGATAAATGCTAACACTAATATAGGCGCTACCATGATAAAAGCAGTGAGAATTTATATTTTTGTCGCCTGAACGCTAACAGTTTTTTTGCCGTCCCAGAAAAATGATCCTGTTTTTTTTTTGCCACCTGTATAAAATCTGCATCATCTTTATAAATTTTTATAAATTACCTTTTTTATCGTTATTGGGAAATTCGCCACTGGTTAAATGTTATTTAAAAGCAGAATGTGCAGAAAAAAATCGTATATTAATTTAAAAAATAATACCTATTTAATGGTATTATAACTGCATTTTGTAGTTAAATATAGATAATAACATATGTATAAATAATAATAACAAACTAATCCCACATCAAAATATAAGCAGGTAGAAAAACATGCATGGATATTAAACAATGCTTTTATACCTTTGATTAATGAAATAGTGCAATATTAAAATATGTATTGTACACTACCTACTCGCAAAATATTAATAATATATACATTTGCGAACTATCCGCACTATATATTGATTTCCACTATTTATTGTCAAATTATTACCTATATTACAATATTTTCAACATACAGGAAAACAAGAAATATTTTTACACTTATACCAGGAAGTCTATAATAATAAATAAAATAAAACGGCCAAGTGCGTGCTGGGCACGCACATGATAGGTTTCCGTAGTCATTACGATTTATAAACAAGAGTAATTTCAAGGGACGCTCTGATAACGACATTTAAATGCAAATATATCGTGACTGAAGGGTTAAAATCAAAAGGTCATAAAATATTTTTTGTTACATTTAAGGAGACCTATCTAAAGATACCCCACTCAATTGAGTAAGTGAAAAAAAATTTGAGTACAATTTTCAGTCTATGGGAGGGAGTCCAAAATAATTTTGACAGTGTTCGTTATAATTTTCAGTGAAAGTACTAATTAAAAGCTACATTAGAAATTAGGGTGGGGGGGGACGCTCTAACAACGACATTTAAATGCAAATAGATCGTGACTGAAGGATTAAAATCAAAAGTTTATTTAACATTTTTCGTTGCATTTTGGGAGACCTATCTAATGACACCCCACTCAATGCGTTAAGAAAACAAAAAAATGTGAGTTCACTTTTCAGTCTATGGGAGGGGGGTCCAAAATAATTTTGACAGTGTTCGTTATAATTTTCAGTGGAAGTACTTGAATTTGTTCAATTTTTTTAAATTGATAGTTTAGAAATTAAGGTGGGGGGGACGCTTTGATCACGAATTTGAACGCAAATATATCGTGACTGAAGGGTTAAAATCAAAATGTCATATTATATTTTTTTATTGCATTTTAGGAGACTTATCTAAAGACTACCCACTTAATAGATTAAGTGAATTTTTTTTTTTGAAAATACTTTTCAGTCTATGAAAAGGGGGTCCAAAAAAATTTTTTTTTCAAAAATATTATCATTTCTGTTTTTGGGATATTAGTCTTCGTCCGTATACCAAATTTCATCTTAATCGGCTTAAAATTTTTGAGGACAGACGGACGGACATAGCGAAACTATAAGGTTTCCTAGTTTTCTATACGGAAACCTAAAAACATATAATAATAATTTTGTTTTAGAGAGAGTTGGTTGTATAATGCTATAATTTTTGTAGTATTTCAGTAGTATATTGTACTACCTACCCTATTTTGCTTCCTCGCTATATCGAAGATACGAGAAGCTTTTGTGATCGTTTTAAAATTAGAAAAAAAAATCGTTTTCCGATTTCAAAATTTTAACTTGATCTTTCCCTTTCAGGTCAAGATAAACACTTTTCGTTCCGTGTCTGTCTGTCTGTCTGTGTTTGTGTGTGTGTGTATGTGTCTGTCACTTGTCACACGCATGAACCACTGAATCGATATTAATGAAACTTGGTTGGCTGGTTGGGTCTGGTTTGAGGACGGTCCCATTTAAAAATCATTAAAATCGTGTGTAAATGGAAGGGGCGACACCTCAAAACAACTATTTTTTAAAGATATTTTTTGTAAAGCATTCAATTTTCAATAATTATAAATAAATAAATAAATAAAATATTTCCTCACACAGATTTATCTTAATTTGCTTTAAACAATTGTCATTTTTTTTAATCGCTATTTATTACTTTGATATATTAAAAGTCATTTTTTCGTTTTTGTAAAGCAGAAAAATTTAGGTTTAGATTGAAATTGTCAAAAAATTAAAAATATATTAATAAATAGTCAGAAAAATGTCGAAAAAATATTTTTTGTATAAAAATTAAATGGTGAACCATTATGAAAATATGAAAACTTTATTGGTGTACATTAAAAGTATTCGATAATTAACTACCTTTGGTGAATTTAGCATGCGGAAGCACTGTGCATTTAGTTACTTGGCAGATGATTTAAAAAATAAAAACATATTTCCATTTTATTTTCTTTATTCATGATATTTATGTTAAAATGTACGTAAACCTTAATATCTGAGTCACGCAAATGCATACAACTACCAGCTGTCAGAATAAAATAATACCGTGGAATCGTCTAAATCCATCTTAATCCGACATCCGTCGATAAAATAATTCTAAGCTCCGTTTGGATGGGGCGATTGTAAACAATGGCCCCCGTTGCATTAAGTGCACGCGAAGCAATATCCAAAATCGGTTCCATTATCTGCGTGGGGTGCATTTTAACAAACCATTGTTGCACTATAGTTGCCGTAGCTCGCGGAGAGTCTTTAATCAGCAAAGAATGCAATTCCATTTACTGCCGCAATGCAACTGTTTGTGACAGCCTTTTTATTATTCGGTTACTATTTATGTATGTGTGTGGAAAAGAGTGGAAGCTGAATGTAAAAATACACATAATGTAAATTGCGTTTTACTAGGTTAACGAAGCGTTGTTATGTTGTTTAGATTGCTATTATTTTTTCTCATATGCGTCGACACTAGGAAATAAATTTTAGTTTGAAACAATTTAAATGTAGAATGTCGATACTAGTAATCAGAATAAAACTATTGTAGTTAATAAAAATTGGTAAGGCCCACCTTAAGTAGATTTCCTATTTGGTAGCATGAAAAGACGAGATTTATCTCGGTCTCGATCTAGAAATGAAATTAAGATCGAGACGAAAGTGTATTAAATTCGGAAGAGAACAGACCAAGATGAATTTGGTTTTAATTCGGACGAGACGAGATCGTCTGAAATTTTGACGAGATAAACTTTATTTATTAGTCTCTTAGACAAGGAAAGATAAAGGATAAATAATACATTACCTAGCGTTGTTACCATATCGCACCACGAGTCATTGGTGTATCATTCAGATTTTAAAATAAATGTCAATTATTTTGAATTATGAAATTAATTAATAATAAATGTTTTATATTGTCATTAAAGGTATTTCAATGATAATTAATTAACAGAGAAATGTTTATTTGGAACTATCATCTCTCATACATACTAAATTCACATGTAATTTAAAGGATATTTACATATTATAAATTTTCAATTGACGCCTCTGGGACAATATGCGATTTTGACAACTAAAAAAAGATGGCCGCCGACAAATTTTGGTAACACTTTCATATACGGACTAGCATTGGTTGTTATGTATCCATAGTCTTTCCTAATCTAAGATTAGTCTCGTCGAGAGTCTCGGTTTTAAAATAAATCAATAATTTGTAAAAATATAAAAGATTCGTTTTATTTCAAAAATTCTTTGTTCATTACATAAAAATAAATATTTTTATTTTTAGATTCTTTCCACTAACATAATTCTTGTTTTAACAGTGTACCACATTTTGTCATGTTATCAAATCCCGCCGCTTATCAATACTAAATGTTACGCCTCTTCCAATCATAAAATTTTAGGGATGGATACTATTAATATTTTGCCATGTACGCACTTTTATTTTATTAAAGATATTATCTACCACGCTGTAATATTTTTGATGTCTATAGTACAAACAGCTGATATGATATATTTACATATTTTATAATAATATGGATACAACGTATCCACTTCAATAATACGGAAGAACTATTACCTATTTATTTAAAATTTATGTGACATTTCAATTCCTAAAAATATTATTTATCTTAATATACATATATATAAAAACGTTGGTGCGTATATATGTCTGTGAGATCATCACACCTAAACCACTGGAGGTATCGAAGCAATATTCACACCATATAGTAGGTGGTGCTGGAGTCAAGATATTTTGAAAAATTGTATTTTTTCCAAATATGTCTAAACGTTGGTTTTTTGTATGTGAGATCATCAGGCCTAAACCACTGGACGTAACGAATCCATATTCACAACATATGTTCATTTGGTGCTCCGTTAGGTTTTTTAAAAAATTTTTGTACCCGGTAGGTGGCGCTGGGGTCGTGATATTTTCGCAAATGTGTGTTTATGGTCTGATTTGGCTCATATTCAGAATAGGTGTTAGTTACGTGAAAAGAAATATTAAAAAAATGAACCTGGTAGGTGTATTTATGGTCTGATTTTTAAACTAATTATTTTTGGGCTGAACAACGTTTGCCGGGTAAGCTAAAACAACAATTACAACCCTCCATACGTGACAGGGAGTGAAATACGAGTATTAACTTCCATGCGAAACCGTATTTATATACTTTAATTTAAATTTTAAATATTATACAAATTATGTTTATATACTTTCTTATATTACAAGTACAAGGATTTATGTAGATTTTCAAACATGGGATTTTGTTGAAAATAGGTATCTATTTTGACCTTCGAACAATATATACATAATACAAAATTTACAAATTAGAGAGCAAACAATTCAGTCCAATAACCAACTAATATTAAAAAGTTTCAACCAAATCGGATCTGTTTCTGTAGGTTCCAAAGTTTCGACGATTTTTGAGCTTCATTGACTCGACTAACATGTCATATTATTTTTTACAGACATCTTTGTTCATTATTAAATTTTTCAACTAAAATAAAATATGCAAGCAAATTGTATTGAAGTAATAAATAATAGAGTGTATATGATGCGTCCTATAAATCAATAAAGGATTCGAAACGCCATGTCGGAAATGTGCTACTAAATATTTGTACGTATGAACCTATCTGGCAAAACAAACCGAACACATAACGGATATTAATCAATAAACAATATGTAAACAACTATTAATAATAAAAGTAAACCAATCACATACACTGTTTTATATATCGACTCATGCACAACCTCAAATTTAATATCAATAAATATTATTATATGTATAATATGTTACTAATTACTAATATAAAAATTGATTGATTTAGATTATAATTTATAATATTAAAATCAATATACTAATCTACAATTTTGCTTACTATCACATAGGTTAAGTAACTAATTCCATAAGCAAGAAAAGCATTATTTTGAAGAAACTTATTAAAGTTAAAAAAAATAAATTTTGGTAAATTTATTTTGTTTTATAATAAAATATAGTAAATTAACAAGACATGGATGTGCACAGTCGAGGGATTGACGTTAAAACTCATTGTCAGACTCGTGGATTGATACATTTTTTTTTTTTTTTGTTATACAGAAACGTTTGAATTTTTGTTAAATAGACACAGTTTTCGTAAACATATTCTAAATAAATAAATATATAACTAGTATTGTATAATATAGTTCTTATGATTTGTACGAACATAAAAAAGTAATTAATTAATATTTACAAGCGAAATTGTGGAAATATGAAATTTACTTTGTATTTTTTTATTCAATTTAAAAAACTTTACTAAAAAAAATTAAAAGCGTTAGATCGTAGAGAATATAATTTTATATAAACTGTTTTTTTTCAAATCAATTTATTAATATTTACAAGCGTAATCATAGACATACAATTTTTTTTTTATAAAATTAAATTTATCACTCATTAAAACTAGTTAAATGTATTGATTTTTACTTGTACCTCATAGATATAATCGAGATCTATAATTTGAGACCAAAACCCGCGTGGTAGCTGCTCTGAGTGTCGAGATATACTGATTTTAAATTTACGCTAGCGCGCAAAACTGATCTCTGTGCGTTACAAGTTTCTGAAATGCCCACCCAGTATCTGGCCTGAAACATTAGACGTTATTCACGTCAAAAGAGTTAATTGCAAATTAATAAAAAAAATGTTGTTTAAAAAAATCTATGTAGAGTTTTGGGACTATAACATTAAAACATTGATGCGAAGTGGTGTTAGTCGGTTTCTGTCTACTTTATTATCCCCACCTCCATCAAATAACAGCCTTTTCTGGTTTCTGCTTTTATTTCGTAATTTAATTTTTTTAGATTTCGAGCTACTCAATTTGTCCTTGTAAATTATTCACACAAACATATGACACTTCTGGTTCCCATTCGTTTCCCCCATTCAAATTCTGCAGTATCCTTTTTTTAACGGGAATAAAAATTCACAGCACGTCTTACCACTATTTCGTATAAAATCAGACATTATTCAATAAAGCGATAACGCAAGGCTAACCCTACTGCTTTCACCTTTATAGACTATTAACGATCGTTCACTTCTACTAAAAGCGGGCTGTAAATCCTACAGGATTAATAATTTATTACTCTTCATAAGGATTGTGTTTACCCGACAACAGTTTATAATATTCATATTAACCATTATATTGCTTGTTACTTGGCCATTGCGGTTTTCAACTAATAATAATTGCATTATCTGAAAACACTTTATTATTATTATTACATGCAAATATTAAAATACTAGGGGCTTTGCCCCTGGGCGCTTTGTGCCCCAACCCCAAATCGTGCCATATTTAGATACTCAAATTTATAATATTATATTATACCCCTACCATAATTTTTAATATTTTACAAAAAGGGTTAAATATCGTTGTGATAATGGAAATATGGAAAGGTAATTTTTATAACATTTTATTAGAAAATTGGCATTGTAATTTTTTGTAGATGCAAACCTTATCTATAACTTTAATATATTTCATTATTAGTTAGTATATTTACAATTTTAATTCCAATCGTTTTAAAAGTCATTATTTTAGTCTTATAGGCACTTTATAAATTCAAAAGATACTTACTTATCTATAGAAAGATTATAAATAAAAGTTATAAATTTCAAATATTTGGATGTAAAGTCGACAATGGGATAACTAAACACATATTTTTATTATCTATTTTAATACTTAATGTAAATTTCATATTATATTGATAAAATTGTTTCAATTAAATCACTCAAAGAATAATGTCTTTCTCTTATAAGATCGATTCTGTCTTTATCGTTATATAGAAAAGTTACGCAGTGTGGTTGATTGAATCAGAAGTTTTAAAACCATAAATATCAGATTTAATTAAATTTACTTTATCATTTAAAACTTCTAAAGAAGCAATGATTAATTAATTTATAAATCAGAATGACAAAATCTAATCTGAAACATGTTTAAGTGGTATACTTTGTAAAATGAATTAAGGATTTATAACAACTATTTCTTTTAAGGAGGTTGTTTTAGTAATTATGAGTCAAGTGTAGGTATATATTAGAAAATTAATGCGTACGAAATAGTTTGTATTTGATGTATATAAAATTTAATAGTACATTGAGATCATGTTTGGCATTTTTTTATTTATAATACGTTTGATTATTAAAAGAAAAGTTAATAAATGATGCTCTCAATTACTCATTTGACTCTAGTACCAAAGTGGTACCAACCTAAATTTTTCCGTCAAAAACATTTTTTAATTTTTTTTACTATTTATTCTTTTCAAATTTCCTAATACAGCTCTACACCACTACACAGATAGTGTAGGTTAACACGTATGTACATACATATATACGCAAATATTGAACAACGTTGCCAAACTTTTAAGTTTTATTCGACTTTTGTAATAATCATTTGTGATTCTGTTACCAAAAATTAATTATAAAAAAAATGCGGTAAAAGTGTGTAGCGATTTATAATTTTTGTTTATAATTTTGTTGGTATTATGGCAGTTCTTTTCCGAGCTATTTAAACTAATTTTCGAAAATTAAACTTGGTTAGAAAAGTATATTTTTTCTATTTAAAGCATCAACGTGCTTCGTTTCCCTATACTGGCCATACTAAAATGACAATTCAAAAAATATTGGTTAACAAAAAACTGTAGGTATGTGATAGAAAGAACAGTTTGTTTAATAATAAATACATCACAAAATTACAACTAACAGTAAGTTAAAAATATAATATTATTTAAGCACATTTTTTTGGCAGACCTATATTATTAATTTTCAACACTATTGTAGATCATAATAATATTTTAAGTGTTAAAATTCTATTAAAACATGTTATTTCCATATTACACAGGTTGATTTACAACGTATTAATTTCTGGTTTTACTTAAAATAACATCCTCGATCTACTATTATTTTTTTGTATTTTTTGTGTATTTTTTTTGTTTTTAATATTTTTACTATACCGTTCACATACCAGCATACAGACAGATATACAGACGTTGTTCTAATCATAATTGTAGGTACTCATTTCAGGGACCCTTCAAACGAGTTATTTCGCTGAATACTCGAGTTTGAATGTTTTCAGAGTAAATATAATTTTTTATATACATACATACCTAGTACATTTCATATACTCATATGTACTGGATTTTTAATTGGATATTCGATGCATTTCCAGTTTAGAAGTTTTTAATAAATATGTTTGTATTTATGTTTACAACATACATACACTCACTTGTAATCAAAACAAAAAAAATATTCAATTCATTTGTTGTTCTCGTGTTATTCGAAAGTGTAAATTTCAAGCGAACGTTTTTTAAATAACTTCTGCTGCAACATCGCTTATTAAAAAAAAGTCGACATTTGTAACAACGGGCAACAGCATTTAAAACATCGCATACAATTAGAGTAAACGAGATGAACATCTCTTAACAGTCCATCCAATAATCTGCTTTGACACGTAAAGAATGGGAGGTAAAGTTTTAACGGCTTTTCAAACCATCACATTTTTCAGTGCCGTCGCAAAAGTTGCAGCAATGTTGGTACTTTCATTAAAATTCTTCAACGTTCATACGGATTATGTTGTCTGTTTTAAATATTTAAATGGATTCGGAATTCATTTCCGAGGTAGAAATAGTTTGATGAGTTTTGCACCGATTCATTTTACAAAACTGTCAACTACGTGCTTTTTGAAGAAATTTATGAAAATGGTACATTTTTGGTACAGATCTTAATGCGCAAGTACAAACTGTCGAACATATAACAGCTGCAGGATATAAACCGATTTCTAAATCGTTGTTGCTACAAGTATTTTCATTTCAGTTATGTCTTATGTAGTTACCAGTATACATATATTTTTGTTCATTCATACTTTGCGAATTAGACGGTTTTTAATTAGTATATATCCCTTACTATCAATTCAAACATGTATGCTATTTTATATCAGAGACGGCTAATTAAATTTGTGACGCGATCTTATATATCTTTATTTATTTTAATATCAAGAACTTTTCGTCACTTTTTATTTCCGATTGAAAATTTCATTTTTGTATCAAAAAATAACATGTACTGTCAATTCAATAATTTTTATAATACGCAATTTTTATTATATTCGTAAATATCATTTACATTTACATGATTTATTTAACTAGTTACTCTTAAGTTGAATTATTTGTTAAGTGCTATATAAATTATTTCATTTCAATTGTTAGTACATTTTTCTATCCGATACTTAAATTTTTATTAAAAGACAATACAATAAATACTTCGACTGTGTGGAATTAATTATATAACAATAATATAGATTTCGATCCTGCACGCAAAAATTACTTTTCATATTATAATTTTAGTAACACGTGGCTAGCATTGTATAGAAAAAATGCAAGTTAACTCTCGTCCGTACTGTATTTTCAGTTTCTGTTTATAAGTACAAGATTTTAAAAGAACCAAACAAACGGTATGTATATACAATACATTCAAAATTTATGTTAAAGTACTTTTATAGATATATTATGTATGTACTTATATGTATATTTAGGTAGTTACAGATGCAGGCTACTATACATATATAAAAACTAGTGAGAAGAAAGAGTGTGTGTGTGAGACAGACATGTGTCCAAACTGTCTATTGCTGAATAAAGATGGGTAGACTGTTTTTTATATACAATACAACGTTTAATTTTTAGCGTAGTAAAATTTCACCAGATCCTTTACAATCTATATTATCATTAATATGGAAGAATTACAAAATTGTCTCCTGTTTTAAGAATAGTGAATCAAATAGTAATATTTCTTTAAAAATTGAGTGATTGTTAGGAAATATTTTTCTCCGTGTATAATCGACCCTGATATAAATAAACTCCGCTATAGCCGGTCCCAAGCCCGGTTGAGAAAGGAGGAGGGTAAATGGTTGGTACTGAGTCTTGGAGGGCATACTGATGCTGAGTAAGTATGTCTACTAAATACCAAGAAATGCTCTCATTGGCGCAAGATCTATCAGCTCTGCCAACAAATCCTACCTCAGAATGAGGAGAGTAAAAGCGAGTTTCCAGCGCCTGACCAGAGAACATATTCTATGAATTAAAAACAAAAACTCTTAAATCGGATAAGTGGCTCTTGAGTTATAAGCGCACTAACGGACGGACAGAGAGACGTTGAGCTTTATATATATTAAGGATAAATCATTCCAAATGAACTGTTTGTATCAATGTGTTTGTTAACTACTTTGATCATTAAACGCCAATTACATATTATGGCCTAAGTATTTAACTGTTTCTAAATGTAGACCTTCAGTAAATTAGTTTACGTTGAAAGTGCCCTACAACACTGACTATGAAAATCTTGCTTGATGGGTAAAATGAAGTCGGTACCTAGGGTTATGTTTAGCAAAAAATCTCTGAAATGCACTTTTTAACAAGTTCTTTTAAACGAACAAATATGTTAGGTTTGGCTATAATTTGCAATATTTAATTTTATATTTTTATCGGCCCATTTGCTTGGTTGTCCGTCGGTCTTATCTGGGCCTGTCTATAGGAACTTTTGATCAGGAAGGTACGAACTACATCATATTTATATAAGTTTCAGCTAATTTAACTATACCCTCATTTACATTGTTTTTATATATAACCATTTATTATAGATCTATTTGAACTTTATAAAAATATGCCAAAAAATTCTTTATAACTGATTTTTATCATACTAATATTGTGTTATCATTTATTAAAATATAAATACACATATACCTATATTGCCAATACTTATTACTCACTTTGATATAGAAGTATAATTGAATTAAAACATGAACCCAATTAAAAATAATTAATTGGAACTGCACTTTTAGGGTTATCGAGAATCGATATTGAATTAGGAAAACTGAAAGCGTTCTATCGATAATTAATTATATAAAATCATTTTTTTAAATTAAATACGGAGGATGATTCTAATAAACCGGTGAAATTGTAGTATATTTATGTACAAAAGGGTGAATTATTTTTTGTATGTTTGTAATAACATATAGTGTTAGTTTTAATTTATTAAATTAAATTAGCACCTCTGAATCTTTCGATATATCGCTAACAGCTCGATTTTTTTAAAAACCTTTTTTGGAGGTTTTCTAACTCGCGTTACAAATAATTGTATATGAAAGAAAAAAAAATCGGTTGGGATTTATTTTACCTAAAAAAAGTGCGGTGTCCTTTGATATTGATTTAAATAAATAATAATTAGGTTTTAACATTTAAATTGTTGTTTTTGTACAAAACTATATATATATAATAATATATACATATAGTGCAATGTAAATAGTTTTTTATGTATAGGTATATTAGTTACGTAAGTATGATGTCTATTATTAAACTGTTCAATGTAAAAATTCAACGTGTGATTGGATTAATAACTAATTGTTTTAAATAAAATATTCATCAAATATCATTTCAATGTAACGATCGTTATCATTCTTACTCATTTTAACGAGTCCTTGTTGTACATATACATTGATGTGTGTAAGTATATATGTGTCAGTGGCGGTACATTTGCGAGTGAAACTAAAAAATTAAATTTAAAAAATGCTCATTTCAAAATAAACTTAAAATTATTTATGAAAATTCGTTGTAACTGAGAACATTTTTCAGAGGCATTTGAAGTGGAGTAGCTCAATTGGAAATTTAAAGTTATTTTGAGGTCTATTAGACTCTTCTACGTTTTTTGAGTAACAGATATTATGGTAAAAATAGTCAAAATTAATTGAGGGAATACCCAGGGATACGTACAACATAGACTATAATATCGTTGTTTTTTTTACAATCATATGCAAAAATAAAAACATCTACCAAGTAAATATAAGTATAGACAGATACGGAACAAATAGTGTTTGTCTTGACCTGAAACGGAAATATCGAATTAAAATTTTAAAATCGGAGAATAATTTTTTTCTCATTTTAATATGATCACAAAGCTTCTCGTATCTTCGATATGGCGAGGAAGCAATAACTGTGCTAACTATTCGGAAGCCAAAATGACCAAACTTATAAAACAAATAATAAAGAAAATCTCTATCTATATATAAATTAATGTTCGTTTGTATAATGTGACTTATAGACTCCGGAATTACTGATAGTTACAATAGTTAGATAATTTTTCTGAGCAGTATCGTGACTAAGTATTAATATTTTATGAAAATCTAAGATTTAACATCAAAAAACTAAAAAAATCTTTATCAAGTCGTGTTTTGTTTCCATGATGTCAGAGCATACAAATGTCATTTATATAAAAACACAGAAGCCATTGAACAAAGAATTTTATAATTTACGGTTTCAATATTTTATTAATTTAGGTCACTATGATCACATCTTTTTCAAATATTTTGTCGAACAATTAGATGATTTTTGACACATGCTAGCAATTAAATATTTTGAAATATATTGATTGAAAATTGAAATATAATAACATTTCACTTCCAAGAAAAGTAAAATATCGAAATTAATTATTATGATTGTTGCTAACCTATTAATTAATTAATTTTTGATTTTCATATAAATTCTAAAACGGGACCTGGTGTTTCCTGGGAATTTAAAAATGTAAGTTTACACGGTTTTCTTAATGACTACTGAACGGATTTTATTCCGGTTTTCACTACTGGATAAGTAAAGTTTAGGTGTGTAATTTTTGTATATTTTGTGTAATCATTAGGTCGGAAAAACAAATTCGCGATGAACCGTGTGTTGTGGGCATGTTGGGTGGGCATGTCGGGTGGACATGATTATATAATATCGCCGGGTAACACCGAATTCAATGCGCTGGTTATATATCAATAAGGCAATACGTATAAATTTGAAATATGTTTTTTTCGTAGGTTTACTTGTTTCACCGCCTGCGCTACTGACGCATGAGTATGTATGAATGTGTGTGTACGAATGTGTATGTACGAGGACGGGCTAGAGAAGCGTCTTTAGAAACGTGTCCAGCATCGCAATGGGTTCATTAGTACCCGCCACTACCGCGACGGACACAGTCCGGTATCGACTGGAAACTGTTACTTGGCCGCGCTTCTCTAATGAGCTAACTTACACACTGCATGCGCTACTACTTCGTCAACTCGGCCAGCGCCAACTCGATTGTTTCATGTCACGATGAAAACATGTAATTACTGACGTCCACTTGACCGGCGGATGGGTGGGGGAGGGATCTCCCTCACACCCGCGCTGGTCAAGTCTATGTGACCCGTTCTTGTCGCATGGTGTTCTGATTGAGATGTAATCGTTTTTGCAATGGTAATAGATCATTTGGAATATTCAAAATTTTGACACGCTTTTAAGTTGTATCATGTAATGTTTTTTAATGGTAGAACATCATAGGTACGGCGTTTTATTATACCGGATGGTCTATTTAAATTGACACAAGCAAATATCTCGAAAACTAAGTTTTTGAAAAAACTTTTCAGGTAAAATTTGTATTTTTTTCTGTAAAATACGAATATGCAAAAAATAAATAGGTTTCTATGAAAAATAAAATAAATTTGACCTCAAAATGACCTTAAAACTTCTACTCCTCCTAATCCTGAAACGTTTGTATTAAATATAAAAAAAACTTTAAAAAAAAAAAAGTTTTTTTTTAAATATTAGGTAACGACAAACAAACTATTACACAGCCACACACAAAAAAGTGACCTATATAGCATTGTAGTATTGGTCGAGCATAGTCGAAATCCAAATTTTTGGAATTTTCTGATTACCAGTTTTTTTTTATATTTGAGATTGAATTTTGGGTTTAGGTTGAATTTTTCCAAGTTAGCTAAACGCAAAAGTCAAGCTCAAATAAAAAAAACTGGTGAGCAGAAAATTCCAAAAATTTGGATTTTGACTATGCACGACCAATACTACAATGCTATATAAGTCGCTTTTTGGTATCGTACACTTTTTTTGTGTTATTATTATATTATTTTTTTATTTTATTATATTATTATATTTTTTAATTTAAATAAACCGCAAATAATGAATCTTCTACTTGAACTAATTATCAACCGTATATACGTATAAATTTATTTTAAATATGATAGTTCATTACAATTTTATTATCTTAATTGACAGTAAAATAGATACGTAGAATATAATTATTTATCAATATGTACCTTATACATATTAAGCGTTTTGTCATAATATTTGAAAAGTAAATACATACAACATTCAAGAATACATTTCCTTTGAATAAGATAAAGATTGTTTCATATTTCTTTAATTATATTCTTAAGTGCTTTAAAATTTTAAGGGGCATATATTGGATATTTGAAAGATACAATACAAATAATAAAATTTGGTGTTTTGTGTAATTGAATTATTTTGTTATTATACTTGTAGATACTTTTACTACTGACAGGTAAATTAATACTTTTTTTATAAAAACGTGTACTTAACTTACTTTCGACTATTTTTTTTAGTATTCATATAATGAAGAATTTCACACTTAAGACTATAGTGTTGATATTAATTTGGAAATCATCACTGATTAATGCGAAATGTACACTAAACGATTACTGGCCAGATTTTGTGTGTTACTTCGTACAAAAAAACGAATATTTTGCAGCTATATCAAAATTAAAAATCGCAGTCGATACAATCCAAATTAGAAATAGTATTTTGGACATATTGGATAAGACTTATTTTGATGATCCAAAGCTTAAGTGGACTTCAGCGTTAACTCTCAGTATTAATAGTATAAGCAAAATAGAAGACTCAACTTTTTCTAATTTAGGAATTATAGAATACTTTGAAATAACCCAGAACATAGGACATTTGACAATAAGTAATAATACGTTTAAAGGAATGGGGAGTCCAACATATTTGAAATTAGATTATTGCTCTCAAATAAGTATATCTCCCTTTGCATTCTCAGAAATACCTGGTGTATTTTCTTTATCTATGAAGTACAGTAATTTGTATTTTCTGAAGAAAGACATGTTTAATGGGCTAAATAATACAAAGCAGATGCATCTAATGCACTGCAAGATTTCTATAATTGAATCTGGTGCATTTACAGGAGTAGGAAAATTGGAAATTTTGAATTTAGAAGGAAATGATTTAACTCACTTGGGGGAAGGTGTATTTAATGAAATATCTAATTTGCGAGAATTAAATCTGAACTACAATAGACTTACTTCAAAATTTAATGATGCTCTGGAAAAATTAGAGAAATTAAATGTATTGTATATTTTAGGTAATAATGTGGAAATAATAGTTCCTAAATTGACAAACTATACACCAGAGTTAAACAGGATAATTTTATGATTAAATATAGTGAATATAAGGGTGTCAAAAAAATAATTTTTTTTTCGCTGTCATTACCAAATAAGTTAGTTTATGACTTAAAATAAATCCTTGCCGAAGGATTACCCTGTAGTTCATTTTTAAGAGGTGCCTCAAAGGGGGGTCTCGATTCCCATTTAAATAACATTGAAACATTATTCTTTAGTATTAAAGTTGGTATTATTGATTCATAATAATTGACAAAAAATTTAATGACGTCATTTTGTAGAGAATAAAATTATTTATATATGCTTGTTTTCGGCTGGGTCATTATTTTTCCGATAGCTCAGTAGTAGGGATATATATTGCTATTTAATTGATATTTATAGAATATTAACGTTAAAATGCCGATTTTTGAAATTCTTGCAATTATCGATAATAATAAATTATTATTCTATGTTATTTGCACTCTAATTCCACTATCCATTAAATTATTATAATAATAAACTCGTATAGATACGAAAATATATTTCAAAACATAATGTTTCGAATTTTTCAAAAATAATATACTTATAATTATGTTAACGATATGGATTATCAATCCATTAAAACATATTAATAATACTAATGACTGAATATGAAAAAAAATTCTAAATAGAGTCTGAATTTTTTCTAAAATAAAAAATTCTTCAAAATCTATTTGATCAAAATAAACATTTGTTTTCTCTATTTTTTCTCTCAAGTAAAAAATTTCAAAAACCTTTAGTTATTTTGTTCATTGTCTAGAAAAATTGATGTCAGACTTTGAAATCAGACTAAAGTTTTTTCTTTTCAAAACTCGATCCGATCCCTTCGATTTAATTTGGAGGTCCGATGTTTTTTTTTTTAATTCCCTGTATATAAATAAACTATTTAAACGGTTCTCAACTATACATTTTACATTAAATTTTACTATTCTATATATACATAATTTCAAATGAAGATGTAAGAATACTTACATTCAATTTTAGATTAGTCATTATTATACAATTTATATACAGTAGTAAAAAATATAATAAAAAGTCTTATTGTACAAGAGAAAATATAAAATAGTACGTATTTATCTATTAATTACGAATTTTGTTCATTAAATTTTAAAGGAAATTACGTCTGGAACTTCAACAGGAAATTAGTTTAGTATTAATATACAAAGTGTCATCACTAATGTAAGTAATTTATTAAGCAAATACCATGCATATGCAAAATAATTAATGATGCAGGTATGACATATCAAAATCATTGATTGTAAATAATCATACGTTATCAAAATTCATGCAAAGAATACACTAATATGCTACGATTTAATTTAATACGATCTTAATGTTCAGCATGTCAAAGTTTACGGTGCAACTAAAGATCTTTAGATGGAAGTAGTAGTGTCTTTAGAGCTAGCTTCACAATTTAACTTTATAGTCTTGTACTTATAGTGTCGTCTGTAACTGCAGTTTCAAACAAACTATTAATCTTATCTTACATCCAACTTTAAAGTGTGAATTGCTATTAATTGAACAAATGAGTTTTACTAATGAAAGATTAAGTTTAAAAAAAGATGCTTTTTGCATGAGTAAATATTTGTACACGTTCTTTTAGTTCTTATATTTTAATTTCCAATATAGTAAAATATGGTTTTTTCTTCCATGTTCTGAAATAAATGGAAGTATTGTAATACCATCGAAAAATCGTGTCCGAAATAATGACAGATTTTGAATGCACTAACTTCAAAACGTAAAGAAAAGTTAATTTCCGCATAGCGGCTGTGCGTGCGTCTGGATGTAGAATTTCGTTCACGATAACTACTGCAAAAATGCACCGATCTGAATTATTTTTCGGGAAAATGTTTGTTTCAGTGAGTACTTCAGACCTATTGATTTTGGTGCTAATCGGATTAGGGGTTTTGGAAATATTCAAAATTTTGTAACTTTTATGTTGTGTCTTTAGATAGGTTCCCTAAAATGCAACAAAAATGTTAAATTACCTTTTGATTTGAACCCCCTCAAACACGATATATTTGCTTTTTAATGTGTTTATCTAAACTATCAATGAGTCAAAACACGTCAAGTGGACCCCCCTTTTACCACTTAATGATAGAAAACTTATTAAAATATAATTATCGAAAGTAGTCATACCTAAGAATCATCCCTCAAAACAGTTTTTGAAAATTTTGAATTTAACAACAATTTTTTTAACAATAAAAATTTTCGGTACTTTTAATTAAAAAATTGATTGTGAAAAAGCTATTGAAGATAACTTAACGAAATTTTCAGTGATTATAGTTAAATATCTATATTTTCACATAAAATCCTTTTGCAAATTTCATTTGCTTATTATCATATTTTTTATTAACTTTTAAATAAACAAATTGAAATTTTAATGACTTCTCAGTACGATAATCGATTTTTTTTTTAGTAATATGCATTATACATTTAAGTAGTTTATTTCGAAATAAAATTTCACTGCCCGGTATTAGTTTAAATAATATGAATTTTTATGTGACGCAGCGGCGAGCAGTACAAGTGCCGCGCGCTACTGAGCTTAGCCGTTAAGACTGTAGATCGCTACAAATTACAGAATTATTGAATAAATGATTTTTACAATACAATTTTTTTTGTATTTATTTATATTTTTAACAATATTTGCACAAAAATCGATTATCGTACTGAGAAGTCATTAAAATTTCAATTTGTTTATTTAAAAGTTAATAAAAAATATGATAATAAACAAATGAAATTTGCAAAAGGATTTTATGTGAAAATATAGATATTTAACTATAATCACTGAAAATTTCGTTAAGTTATCTTCAATAGCTTTTTCACAATCAATTTTTTAATTAAAAGTACCGAAAATTTTTATTGTTAAAAAAATTGTTGTTAAATTCAAAATTTTCAAAAACTGTTTTGAGGGATGATTCTAAGGTATGACTACTTTCGATAATTATATTTTAATAAGTTTTCTATCATTAAGTGGTAAAAGGGGGGTCCACTTGACGTGTTTTGACTCAATGTAAAAAAATCTGATAAAAATCCTGTATGTAGTTTTTAGGTTTCCGTAGAAAACTAGGAAAACCTTATAGTTTCGCCATGTCCGTCCGTCCTGAAAAATTTAAGCCGATTAAGATGAAATTTAGTATAAGGAGATAACACAAAAACAGAAATGATAAGATTTTTGAAAAAAACATTTTTTTTTGGACCCCCTTTATATTGACTGAAAAGTGAACTCACATTTTTTTACTTTACTAAATGCAACAAAAAATGTTAAATTATCTTTTGATTTTAACCCTTCAGTCACGATATAAAAAAAATTCAGAATGTAGCTTTTGATTAGTACTTCCACTGAAAATTATAGCGAACACTGTCAAAGTTATTTTGGACTCCCTCTCATAGACTGAAAATTGTACTCACATTTTTTATCACTTACCCCATTGAGTGGGGTATCTTTAGATAGGTATCCTAAAATGCAACAAAAAATGTTATATGACTTTTTGATTTTAACCCTTCAGTCACGATATATATGCATTTAAATGTCGTTATCAGAGCGTCCGTTGAAATAATTATTGTTTATAAATCGTAATGACTACAGAAACCTATCATGTGCGTGCCCAATAGGCACTTGGCCGTTTTATTAATTAGTACTTTCAATGAAAATAATAACGAACACTGTAGCAAAAATAGTTTATGAAAATTTTTGAAATAACTCTTTTTTATAATTCGTAGTGACTACGGAACCCTATTAATCCTATCATGTGCGTGCCCAACACCCACTTGGCCGTTTTATTAATTTATAACATTCTCAATTACCTCTGAATGTAACTAAAAATAAAAATATAAATAGTTTTAGAAATGTTTTGAAAATTCCATATTCCTGTACAGTATGTACAATACATTCCTTTAATTAGAATAGTTATTATTATTTTAGTCCAATTCTTGCAAAATAATATTTACTTTAGTTTTCAGACAGAAATCTTTAAAACTCAAACGGTTTTAATTCGTTATTTTGACACTATATGTAGTTAATTTATTGAAAATATAATTATCTAGTGAATGATTGGGGTTGATTTTGTGGCTTCAACAACAATTACAATATTAATATTGATCAACTAAATTAGTCCGCTTGAATTTTTAATACCAGTATTTTTTATGTACTTTAATTGAAACTCTAACTATTATTCGATTATTCGAAACGATTTTAATAGGTATATATTTAACTATGTATGTAAATATTTTTTGAAACAACATTTATTTGAATTGATTTGCCCAGTACAGGGAGACAATTTGCAAATGAATAGTTACAAATAAAAAGATATAGTAAAGAATCTACCTAATAAGTGGGTGAAACATTTCTATATAATCTGCAATTGAAAAGATAAAATTGTATCATTCAAAATACTTACGAAGCTATTATAATTTTTATACCTAATAAATGTAGGACTCTACTACTTTACTATTTATTAAAAAAAAAACATATAAAATAATGTTATATTAATTTAAGATAATAATCTATTTATAAAGCATGCATATATTATTATAAATTATTATTAATAAAAATATAATTTAAAAAAATCCGGTTCCGGCCGGAATTACGACTGAATTTTTTTGTGAATTCCGGTAATTCCGGGTTCGGCCGGAATTGAAAATTCCAGTTTCGGTACACAATTATTAAATTCTTCGAGAAAACTTTCTATTGAACGTTTATGATAAAAAAACTCTGTATATTATGCAAAGCAACAATCTGTAATGCACAGAAATCTCGTTACGAAAACTCAATATCAAAGTGAAAATATACGAAAAAAAGAATGTAAGAAATAGTCACGCGATTTCTGCAGTATATCGATTCAATCAGATCAAATCAATGCTTTGCATTTCAAAGACGAATCATTTACAAAAACATAAGATCATTTCGAATTCTTTTATACCTTAGGTAATTTTATTCCCTGGCGTCTTAACATAAATTATTCGGGAACTGTGGATTATGGTTTACCAAGTCAAATGTTTGATCTCCACACTAAAGGTAGCCATGGTTTAAGTAGGGGCGGGTTGTTAAGGGGTCTGTGTGTGTGGTACTTTGGTGATGATGTCGGTGAGGAAGAAAGGAAGAGGGTATGAAATGAGTCTCTATAATGCCCAGTGTTTGGAAACTTTGTTGGACGCTACTAGTCCATTCTCTTATAGCTTCCTTCCAGGGCTGGTTAAGGATATCCTGATATAGTTATGAAGCTAACAACAAACTTTAGAACAATTAAATGAAAATTAGTCAGATATATATTGAGTAACACTCGGCATACGTGCATGCTTACTTTTAGTGTGTATGTTAATTTAGATTAAGGCGGATACAAGTGCTAATGGGTGGTAGTTATCTCTTTTTACTAAAGTTTATTGTACTTAATTATATATAATCTAATACCAAATAGAATATAATAATCTTAATGAGTTATTAAATTCTACATATGTTTGTAAAAAAATAAATAATAATACATTTAAAAAAACCTGTTAAGTAAGTGCACAGTGCATCCTTGTGGTAAATTCACCAAACGTGGTTAATTATTGAACCATTTAAATAAAAACCAATAAAGTGTTCAGATAAATTGATTTTTAATTTTTTGACAATTTATTTAAACGTCAAAATGACATTTAAAACGTCAAAATGACAAAACGTTGTAGACCTATATTATAGGAAACTATGCTCTACAAAAAATATTTTATAAAATTTTCACGTAACATGTGTCGTTCTTTAGATACCTTGAAAAATAAATATTTTGGGATGTGATCTCTCTCCCTTACTCACGATTTTGATGATTTTGAAATGGAACCGTCCTCAAACCAGACCCAACTATCTAACCAAGTTTCATTAATATCAGTTCAGTGGTTCATGAGTTATGCATGTGACAAGGATTCAATGGACAAACAGACACACAGAGACTTGACCTGAATCGGAAAGATCAATTTAAAAATTTGAAATTGGACAACAATTTTTTTGTTTCATTCTGAAATGATCACAAAGCTTTTCGTATCTATCTTATTATCTAAATGAATAAATAAACATAAATATATTAATGGTTCATGTTCTAACTCTTCTAAACACATTCACCCACGGTTTAGTCAAAGTCTGCTATTTGTAACAGTCATGCCAATTTCCAAATGGACTAATCAAAACCCAGCATTTGCTGTTTAATAGATATTGTGTACCAAGCTGTCAACAAAATCAAACTACTTAGCGAATATAAAAATTGTTACCATGTATATTTTCATATAGAAAAACACTGTTTCAGCTGTGTTGGACTTTTTTTACAAATAAGTTTGTTACTGTGATGTTTATAAATTATATTGATTATTTTATCTTAAAAATCAAGCATGTAATATGTAAATTGAATTATTTTGTGAACCCTACATTCAAGAATGCTGTAAGATCTGAACACCAACTGTTTTGCATTCACCGCAAAACCAGTAAGGTGTTTTCATCTTAATTAGTTTTGTCTGCTGCGGATATTGTTTTAAAATGCTTATTAAGTTATGAATTGTTATTATAAACGATATAAAGTAGTAACCATTTATTGTTATTCATGTATGAGATGTTGTTAATATAATTAAACTCAGTTTAAAAGTAGTTAAGCATATAAGGTAAAGTACCCAGTTATGGAACGATTTTTCCACACCTTTTTTTTGCGCTCATATAAAAAATCTATAAGTTATTAAATGGAACATTGTAATACATTATTTGATGGGCCTATGTTTCCTCTATAACGTCATACTTACAAAACTCAAATAAATATAATATTTTTCATGATATAAAAAAAAAAGTGAATGAACTAATGTCCACTATTATGAAACAAGATTTTTGCATTGGCACCTATGTTCCATAATTCATTCACCTAATATGGAACAGTAGTTTTTCTTCTATAAGTTATTTTTCCATTGATTTTTATAATTTTATTGATTTTAAATAATTAAATCAACCGCTTTCATTGATTTTTTTTATAAAATTACACTTGAATTCAATCTTCTATTCTACTATTGAAGACGGTTTAGTATTTAAGGGTTGATTCTTACCCTTATAATTTATTTTAAATTTTTAATATACAGTACCCTTGTATACAGGATTTACTACCCAGTTTGTAAATTTCACAGTTTTATCTTTACCTGTGTCCTTCGAATTAATTGTAATAAATTGGGGTTGGAGTGATTAACGTACAAAGTTGTTATTTCTTGGACTTTGAGACAACACCACATTAATGATTTTTCTGAAATTTCATATTAATATGACAATTTTTAACAAAACTGTTCCATTCAAAAAGTCTCCCACTAATTGTGACAAGCAGTGTATCAGTAATATTAATTGGATTTAAAATATTAGATTTTTATTTTTATTGGAAATGCACCTAAAATAATATTAATGATGAAAGGAAATGAGAAAAATAATTTGAAAACATCATTAACATACATTAATCTTAAGCAGAACTTTATTAAATTTTTTAAATGTTATAAATCATAATAAAATATAAATATCAATAATATAAAGTTATAAAATTTAAATATACAAATTTAATACACCCAATTCTGTTTTCTCACGATACGTTCAGCCTATTAATTTAAAATTTAACAAGAAAAAGAACTTCATTGTATGAAAATAATAAATTGTATAAATTTTACAGTGATTTAGAATAAATGGATCATGTAAAATCAAATCAGTACGCATAAAAAAAAGTTTTTTATTGTTATCGACCGTGCTTCTTCAAAATCGTGTAAAAAAAATTTGTTTGAAAACAGAATTGGCTGTACCTATATGAAAAATATAAAATATTAAAAATAAGGTAACAAAGTTTATGAAAAATTAAGTTTCTTGCTTAATTTTTAGGGTTTCGTAGAAAACTACGAAACCTTATAGTTTCGCTCTGTCAATCTGTCTGTCTATATAAATTTTATACCGATTAAAATGAAATTTGGTATACGGACGAAGACTGATAACCCAAAAACAGAAATGATAAGATTATTGAAAAAAAAAATTATTTGGACCCCCTTCTCATAGACTGAAAAGTATATTTAAAAAAAATTTCACTTAATCCGTTAGGTGGGGTGTCTTTAGATAGGTCTCCTAAAATGCAATAAAGTATGTTATATTTTAATTTTAACCCTCCAGTCATGAATTATTTTCTTTTAAATGTCGTTGTCAGAGCTAACTAAACTATCAATTCAAAAAATCTGAAAAAAATCCAGAATGTAGCTTTTAATTATAACAAACACTGTAGCAAAAATAGTTTATGAAAAATTTTGAAATAACTTTTTTACAAATCATAATGACTACGGAACCCATCATGTGCGTACCGAACATGCACTTGGCCGTTTTATTTTTTTAATTGTTTCATTTGTTCTTCAAATTCTTTATTTTTTTCAGCTAATCATTCGTTTCTCTTCTTGCAATTGTTACGATGGTAATTTCATTATGTTGTAAATCAATTATATCTAGAATTATAAATAATATAGATAAATATTCAACATTAATTAATTAATTAATTCAAACAATCAGTACCTACCATCGAATACAATTAAGGGATCATTAAGTGCCTTTGTAACACCTTCTTCATAATAATATATTGATTCTTTGGTAACCACTGTGATAATTTGATCAAATGCGTTTTCATTATTTTGCATCGTAAAGTTTCTGTATCTTTCATCGTACATACCTCGGAGAGGTTAAGATGGTAATTTTAATCTATCTAGTCCAGTTTATACTAGAACATTTGTTATTTCAATCAATTCTTTCGCCTTTGAAGAATTCAAAACATTTCCTTTCTTAATAATGTGACAGCTGACACTGAATCGTTTTAGATGTACTATTTTTCCTTCTAATTTTATTTTTTTATTTATTTATTTTGATTAATACTCTTTATTTTTCTAGTTTTCATTGCTAAAACAAATATAAGTATAGGATTAAATTATAAATATTATTGACAGGTAATATTTTGAGGTTAGGTTTTTACTTTATTTCACTCACCTATTTCTTATATTCTTAAATAAAATGCATGAATATTGATTGATCACACCACTTTGATGATAAAATAATAATTCAAATACAGAAATAATACGATAATGACACAAATTAGTTGCAAACAATACGTTCCAACAGATGATTGAACAAGTCCCACTCCAGGCACAAGCATTTCGGTTGTTTCATATATTGGTTAATAATGACATTCAACGTTCCTATAAAGAAACATGTATTTATCAATAATGACTTTACTTAAATCTATGAAATAATTATATCATATCATTTATTAAAGACTTACCTACAATTTGAACTATTATTTATATCGTAAAATACTTGAAATATTAAGAATTACATCAAAACAGTGAACTGTACAAATCACTACATTTGTGATAAACATGTCAGTGAATACCAACTTTTATGTAGGCTATAATAAAATAATTTTTTTCGACTATTTATATTTAAATAATACTTTGATTTTTAGTACTATAGTTAAATTAAAAGGTTTAATGACACTAGGTAAATTTTTTTAGTACGCAAAACGAAGTATGAATATTATTAAAATTGATTAATATACGTGTGTTCCACAATAGCCGCTGTTTTTCGCGTTGTGCCATAACTGGGTACTTTACCTTACATGTAGTTTATAAATTAAATAATTAATTTAATAAAAGTAAGTTACTTTTGACAATTCTTTTCTATACATTTATTCGTTTAATAAGAATAGTAATATTGAAAACTGGCGTATTGGACGCAGTATTGCCAGGGGATATACATTTAATCTGTACTAAACATATTAAACGTTGTTTTCACTTATCGCTAACTATTTAGGTAGCGCACGTTAGGATAACTCTTAGAATTTTTTTTCCAAGTTCATGAAATTTACATAAAATATCCTCGTGAAACACTTTATCCTTTAGTGAAATTTGAAATGAAATCCGTTCAGTAGTTATTGAGAAAATTTGAAATTGAATTTTTCGAATTACTTTGAAACAGTGCGAATTATGCAAGTTTAAAATTGTAGATAATGTTATTATCTATAATTTATGTTCTATTCATTTTTTCGAAAAAACAAATTAATTTTTTAAAATTTATTATAATTCAAATGGTTTATAACAGAGATGAGTGTCATGGAACTTTCTTATACGTATTACAGAAATTCAATAGTGTGCGTGTTTGCCATAGGTACCATGGGACTTTCGTTTACGTAATACTGAGAGCGAACAGTGTGGGTGAGTCTAAATAATTATATAAAACATTTTTTTCTGACTAAATTATAAATGTTGGAAAAAATGTATGTGAAATAAATTATAGAAAATATCATACTCGTCATTTTTTATCTAAAACATTTTTTTCTTATTTAAAATATAATTCGAAAATTCAAAAATTGACAAGAGTAAACATCCGTTTCCGGTTTAATAAATATGTTCAAAAAAATTCATTTCATATATGTTGTAGAGAATATTATTATTTATAATTTATACCCAAATCATTTTGATTGGTTTATCAGAAAAAGAAGAATCACGTGCACTGTTCACTGTCAGTATTACGTACGTATAAGAAAGTCCCGTGGCACCCATGGTAGATATTTCTCATCGAGTCAGAAACAAATGTATGAAATTTCAATTTTTTATGTAACCATTTCCAAGATTATTCGGTTAGGTTACCGAATTATTTGGATTGTAGGTATCTTGAAACCTAAAAAATATGAACTCACTCCTGGTGAAAAGTAAAAACAGACTTTTCTCTGTTTATAAATACCTAACGACATACGGGAAACAAAAATATGTAAACTTATACATATTAATGTTTTGGAAAGAGTTTAGTGTGTAGTATCAAAATCTAGATTACACCTTCAACGCAAGACATATTAGCCTGAACTGTCTCAGGAGGGACATAACTCAAAACTAGAAACTAAGAAGCAGCATGCACGCTTGGGATGTAAGGACGGGGGTTGGTAATTGGGGTGCTCACTTTACGTACCTTTAGAACTTAGTTTTCACTCACAAAGCTTAATTGTACTTGTAGACGAATCGACAGTGTTGTCTCATCTCTCTCTTATCAATGTTATGCACCAATTTCTAGCGAATCAGATGTGTGTTTCCGGTGGAATAAATCAGATGCTTTTTTCATTTTGGATCCTATTTGGCCAAACAGGAAGGATCGGAAACAAATTAAATGCCATAAAAAGTATTGAAACTATGCCGGAAGAATATTTGACTCGACTTGATAGAAAAAATTGCGTATTATAAAAATTACAATGGAGATTGTAAAAGTTATTAAATTGACAGTATATGTTAAAACTAATTCAAATTTTTAATCGGCAACTGTCATTTTTAATATAAAATCGACTTCATTTTTCTCCGTGTGGCAAATTCTAAACAACTTTAATAAATTCAATTATTTAATGAAATTGCAATTTTATAATAATTTAAAAATGATTGCCAATATGAGAAAGTTTTGATTAGTTTATTCTAACTTTATTTAATGATTTCACAAACTCTAACGAAAATTTCCAATATAATATTCATCATTTCTAATCAGTGGAGAACATTAAGCTTTGTTTTATTAATGTAATTAATAACTAGGCGGGCATGAATCTGTTATGAAGACCAATATAGCGTAAAATTTAACAAAACTATTTATAATTCATTTCAGTTACAACTGATTGCTCTAAATTAAAACGTCTGCTGTAGAAATTCAATTAAACTGTATTATCATTTCGAAGAGAATTATTTTAAAATATGTACATTATATTAATTGAATGATTGAGATTAAATTTTGAGTTAGTTTTGACTGAGTCTAGACCTGTGTGAAGTTAGCCCCCCTTTTGTTGAAATTCTAATTTTTGAAAGTTGTGCCAAATTGTGCTATACTTGTGCTACATTGTGCCAAAATATTTTCCCCCTAAAATAAAAACAACACTGGAAAAACCCAAAAAACGATTTTTTTTAGTAGCCCCCCTTTTTTTGAAATTCAAATTTTTGAAAGTTGTGTAAAATTGTGCTAGTTGTTCTTAACATTGTGCCAAAACATCAATACTCTAATATAATTTTCCAGCCCCCCAGAACAAAAATACATTTTTCACCAGCCCCCCTTTTGCTGAATTTCAAAATTTTGAAAGTTGTGCTGAATTGTGCTATACTTGTGCTACATTGTGCTAAAATATTTCCATACTAAAATAAAAACTGCTCTAATAAAACCAAAAAAACGTTTTTTTTTTAGTGTGAAGTTAGCCCCCCTTTTGTTGAATTTCAAAATTTTGAAAGTTGTGCTAAATTGTGCTAAACTTGTGCTACATTGTGCCAATATATTTCCACCCTAAAATAAAAACTGCTCTAATAAAACCAAAAAAACGTTTTTTTTTAGTGTGAAGTTAGCCCCCCTTTTGTTGAATTTCAAAATTTTGAAAGTTGTGCTGAATTGTGCTATATTTGTGCTACATTGTGCTAAAATATTTCCACTCTAAAATAAAAACTGCTCTAATAAAACCAAAAAAACGCTGTTTTTTTTAGTGTGAAGTTAGCCCCCCTTTTGTTGAATTTCAAAATTTTGAAAGTTGTGCTAAATTGTGCTAAACTTGTGCTACATTGTGCCAAAATATTTCCCCCCTAAAATAAAAACTGCTCTAATAAAACTAATAAAACGTTTGGTTATTTTTGGTGCGAAGTTAGCCCCCGTTTTGTTGAATTTAAAAATTTTGAAAGTTGTGCTAAATTGTATTATACTTGTGCTACATTGTGCCAAAATATTTCCCCCCTAAAATAAAAAATTCCCTAATAAAACTTTAAAAAACGTTTTTTTTGGTGGGAAGTTAGCTTCCTTTTTGTTGAATTTCAAAATTTTGAAATATGTGCTAAATTGTGCTATACTTGTGCTACATTGTGTCAAAATAATTACCCCCTAAATTAAAAACTGCTCTAATAAAACTAAAAAAACGGTGTTTTTTTGGTGTGAAGCTAGCCCCCCTTTTGTTGAATTTCAAAATTTTGAAAAGTGTGCTGAATTGTGCTAAGCTTGTGCTACATTGTGCCAAAATATTTCCACCCTCAAATACAAATTGCAATAATAAAACTAAAAAAACGTTTTTTTTTATTGTTTTTTTGTGAAGTTAGCCCCCATTATGTTTAATTTAAGAATTTTGAAAGTTGTGCTCAATTGTGCTATTTGTTGCTTACGTTGTTCCAAAATATTTCACCCATAAAATAAAATAAAAATTATTTACTTCAATATCTGATAAAGATTATATTGATATAAACATTAAAAGAATAAATAAAGAAAAAGAAAATTTATAGACCATAGTTATTTATTATACATGTATATACACATTACAGGTAACGGTAAACATATAATTAATAATAAAAGGATATTGTATAGGCTCTCTTGCAACGCAAGATATTTACGCCACTAATAAACCAATTTAAAATTTTTTTGAAAAGTTAAATAGTGATTGTAGCTTTTAAATTCAAACAATTAAATTTCGTGTAGTGGCGTCAGACTGGCGCCGAATCGACATCACCAACAATATCTATAAACACAGTTTGGATACGAATTTTTATTTTATTTTATGGGTGAAATATTTTGGAACAACGTAAGCAACAACTAGCACAATTGAGCACAACTTTCAAAATTCTTAAATTAAACATAATGGGGGCTAACTTCACAAAAAAACAATAAAAAAAAACGTTTTTTTAGTTTTATTATTACAATTTTTATTTGAGGGTGGAAATATTTTGGCACAATGTAGCACAAGCTTAGCACAATTCAGCACACTTTTCAAAATTTTGAAATTCAACAAAAGGGGGGCTAACTTCACACCAAAAAAACACCGTTTTTTAGTTTTATTAGAGCAGTTTTTAATTTAGGGGGGAATTATTTTGGCACAATGTAGCACAAGTATAGCACAATTTAGCACATATTTCAAAATTTTGAAATTCAACAAAACGGGGGCTAACTTCGCACCAAAAAAAAACCAACCGTTTTTTTAGTTTTATTAGAGCAGTTTTTATTTTAGGGTGGAAATATTTTGGCACAATGTAGCACAAGTATAATACAATTTAGCACAACTTTCAAAATTTTGAAATTCAATAAAAGGGAGGCTAACTTCACACTAAAAAAAAAACGTTTTTTTGGTTTTATTAGAGCAGTTTTTATTTTAGTGTGGAAATATTTTAGCACAATGTAGCACAAGTATAGCACAATTCAGCACAACTTTCAAAATTTTGAAATTCAACAAAAGGGGGGCTAGCTTCACACTAAAAAAAAACGTTTTTTTGGTTTTATTAGAGCAGTTTTTATTTTAGAGTGGAAATATTTTAGCACAATGTAGCACAAGTATAGCACAATTCAGCACAACTTTCAAAATTTTGAAATTCAACAAAAGGGGGGCTAACTTCACACTAAAAAAAAACGTTTTTTTGGTTTTATTAGAGCAGTTTTTATTTTAGTGTGGAAATATTTTAGCACAATGTAGCACAAGTATAGCACAATTCAGCACAACTTTCAAAATTTTGAAATTCAACAAAAGGGGGGCTAACTTCACACTAAAAAAAAACGTTTTTTTGGTTTTATTAGAGCAGTTTTTATTTTAGAGTGGAAATATTTTAGCACAATGTAGCACAAGTATAGCACAATTCAGCACAACTTTCAAAATTTTGAAATTCAACAAAAGGGGGGCTAACTTCACACTAAAAAAAAAACGTTTTTTTGGTTTTATTAGAGCAGTTTTTATTTTAGAGTGGAAATATTTTAGCACAATGTAGCACAAGTATAGCACAATTCAGCACAACTTTCAAAATTTTGAAATTCAACAAAAGGGGGGCCGGTGAAAAATGTTTTTTTGTTTTGGGGGGCTGGAAAATTATATTAGAGTATTGATGTTTTGGCACAATGTTAGGAACAACTAGCACAATTTTGCACAACTTTCAAAAATTTGAATTTCAAAAAAAGGGGGGCTACTAAAAAAAATCGTTTTTTGGGTTTTTCCAGTGTTGTTTTTATTTTAGGGGGGAAATATTTTGGCACAATGTAGCACAAGTATAGCACAATTTGGCACAACTTTCAAAAATTAGAATTTCAACAAAAGGGGGGCTAACTTCACACAGGTTGAGTCTAGTGTAAACAAATTAAACGAATGTTTAAAATATCTTACCTCTATAATAAAAAAATTATTACTAGGTTTGTCGTAGGTATGTAAATATATTTATGTCATTTTTAAAATCTTACAAAATAATTAAGGGACCATTCCACTGTACAAATTTTTGTAAATATTTTTTTGCATTATCGAAAAATATAGACTTTCATAAATATACTGTTAAATTTTGATTACGACATTCGAATTATTCCGGTCGCCTTTCTTAGAAAAAGAGATCGACCATCCGCGTGTAAGATAAAGCATCTCATATGGTAACGTTTTTTTTTCGAAATATTGTTTTTCAAAATGGCGGAAGATTTTAAACGAAGAGTTTTCAAATTATTCATCTCAAATTTTGCTACATCATTCTTCACGCAATTCCTTAAAGTCGTACGGAAGCTTTTTTATTTATTTGAAAATTTTACATTTTTTGAACGAAAAACTGTCGAAAAAAGACTCAATTTGACATTTAATTTTTGATTTTTTTTTCTTTTTGGAAATTTTTGGCGCTTTATTTTAGATATCATTTTACAGTGGCCAAAAAAAAATTTGATAAAAAATAAAAGTAAAACATTAAAAAATATTTTTGTGTTCAACATAAGTCATATGATAAACGCAAAAAATAGGACTGATTAACGAATTCGATTCAATAAAAAAAGACAGGAAAATCAGCATAATGGTTCTTTAAATTTAAAATAAATATGAAAAGAAGACATTTTATATAAAACTAAAATATCTTCCTGCACAAACAAAAATATAATATCTCATCGAAATCAGTTAAAATATATGTACTATGTATAATTTTTAGTAACAATATCTAAAAAAGCCTATCGTTTTGACAGAGACTAGCAAAGTTTGTTGAACATTTACCGCGGGCAGTTTTAATTTTATAAAATTCATCGTGAACTTAACCCATATATCACCGAACAACGCACTCCGAAGTTGTCCCGCAGGGGCTTTTATTTAAACAATGACTCATTTGCAGCGCGTCTGTTATTAAAAAGTCTTTGGAGACCGCTTAGCCGTGGCCTGGTTGTTCTCCGCTCCCCACCTGACTTACCACCAGTGTCGCGTCCCTTCGCGATCCCTGTTTGTACACTAGGACCCACCTGAATAACCTCCACCTATGTGTATTGTAATTAAAGTTAAACTAATGTTGATCCGCAAATCACCGATTGAACAATTATACATGATTTATATTGCCTATAATTACTCCAATAAAATTACCCGGGGATGTACTGCATACTTATTACTGATATTGGGATAACTGCATCTACGTAAATGTTGATGCTTTATTTTATAAAAGGTTCATTTTTAATAAAATTAGTACAATTTTCCATAGACTGAAAAGTATATTAAAATTGTTTTTCCACTTAATCCATTAAGTGGTAGATGACCATTTAACTTTAATCCTTCAGTTATGATATATTTGCGTACAAAGTCGTTATCAGAGCGCCCCCCTCCCCTATTTTCTAAACTATCAATATAAAAAATCTGAAAAAATTCGAGACTGTAGCATTAGTACTTTCAATGAAAATTATAACAAACACTGTTAACATTTTTTTGGACCCTGCTCCCATAGACTGAAAAGTATACTCACTTTTTTTTCCACTTACCCCATTGAGTTATGTTATATGACCTTTTGATTTTAATCCTCCAGTCACAATATATTTGTTTTTAAATGTCGTTATCAGAGCGTCCCCTCCTCTAATTTCTTAACTATGGATTAAAAAAATCTAAAAAAAATCCAGTTTAATTAGTACTTTCAACGAAAATTATAACGAATACTGTAGCAAGAATAGTCTATGAAATTTTTTGAAATAACTCTTTTTTATAAATCGTAATGACTACGGAACCCTATCATGGTATGCCTTTGTATTTAATTATCGCGTAAATAAATATCAGATAATGTCGTATAAACAGAAAATAAAGAATAAAGTAAAAAAAGTTGATAAACAATTAAAATATTCATGAGTTTTATTTAATAATACTAAATACATGTGAGCTAATTTTAGAAAGTCCGATCCATTAAAAATATATTTAAAATTCGTTTGATTAAAAATAATTACTTTTTAATGCATATATTCAGTAGCTTTACAATTTAAATCAAAGTACTTATTAACCATAGTTGTATTATATTACCACATGAAATTATATATTCCCTCTTCGAACATTTACCCGAAAATATATATATATTTTTTATATTTTCAACGGAAAACAGTATTGGACAATTAACCGGATATGGTGATTTTCTTTGTATGTAGGTATATTATTATTTTTATGAAGTATTTAAAAAAGAAACTATAATTTAAAAAAATATTTCCATATATAACTATCGTGTACATTCTTATTAGTTGACTTTAAGTATACGCTATGCGTTTTTAAACGACTGCAGTTTATTAAATGAAATTGAGCGGAAAACATTTTTTTATGCATTCCAATCAATCTAATGACGTATTATTAATTTTCATATCATATTGAAAATATGTAGGATTGTAATTACTATATTTTGTTTTTTTTTCTTCTTAGGTTAACTTATTTTTAAAACATCAGTTTTATTATTTGCAGTTTGTATGAATATAATAGTAAACTCGTTTCATATTTATAGAGAGACTGTAACTATCAATTTATCCAGGTTTATTTGAAATTATTTCTAAACGTAATATATACAGGATGTATAATTTAATAATGGAAAATTAATTATTTATTTATTTTGGATTCATATACATGCAAATATTTTATTTACAGTTTATTCGATTTGATATAATTTGATGCTTTATTGCAGAAATGGGATATTTGTGTTTGTTTAAAACTTTAAACATTTAATTATTTAAAACATTTATTTAATATATAAAAATGAATGTTCGTTTGTATGAGGCTTATAGACTTTGGAATTATTTAACAGATTTCAATGTGCAGTATCGTGGCAATTAATATTTTATGAAAACCTATGATTTAACATCAAAAGACTAAAAAAATCTTTATCAAGTCGTGTTTTGTTTCCATGATGTCACAGCATACAAAAAATTTAGGTAAATAAAAACATAGTACCTAGCCATGAAATACAGAATTCTATAATTTACGGTTCAGTATTTTATTTTATTAATTTAAATCACTATAATCACGTCTAGGGCATACAAACCGGTTTTAACCGAAAACACATAAGCCTAGGTTTGTGTTGTGGTCACTATAAAAACTTTAAGTCTTACAATTCTGATTTTCAATTAAAAAAAAACAAATTTGTCTAATTTTAGTCAAACAGAATACACAAACCCTTTCCGAGAAGATGAAATGACGACAAGAAAGACACAAATAACAGACTCGTTTGTATAGAAAATTGATTTATGGTTTTTAAATGGCATACACACAAAAAACTTTGAAGGCTTCGTTCTATCAGGTGTCGGATGTATACGCGCAGATAGAATAGTCAGTGACAAATTAGGGATATTGCGTACTATTGGAGAAAGGGTCTATTGTGTCTCAAAGGGATGCAGGTATGCATAACTTTCATTCAAGAAAGGTATTTGTAAAAAATGAACGTTTCTTAAAAACATCCATTGACGATTTTTGTGTCTAGTTGTGAGAAAGCAATAACAAGAATTGGTACGATGAAAATGTCGAGTTTTATATATATATTATACATAGGCGCCAGTATGGGGGAAAATTTACAAATTGATTGAAAACGATTGAAAGTGAAAATATATAGGGGAGATACGCAATGAAACGGACAATGTCTGTTCCATCGAAACTATCTGAATGAACCATAAAGATGGCATTTGTCTAAGTGTCTTGTGTTATGTTTTTATTGACAATCAGGAACCCGAACCTGAACCCGAAAACCGAAAAAAACCGTATTTTTATGAACCTGAACCCTAACCCTAAACCTGAATTAAAAAGTTCAATAAATTATTTTTAACATTTTTCTCCAATGATTTTTAAAAGAGATTATAAAATGTAGGTACTAATACTGGAAATCCGTTTGAATTTTATCAAGTCAACTAAAAAACATGTAAATTTTAGATTTACATGTTTTATACTTTCTTTTTTAATTCTATAACTAAATTACATTTCAATTTGCAAAAAAAATCTGAAAAGTAGAGATTTAATGTAATTTTATTCTTTGCCCTTTTTCTTGCAATATTTTAATGGCTATAAATAAAAATAACGGTTTTTGAACCCAAACAGTTTACACCATACTGAACCCAAACCCGAACTTGAACCAAAATTTACATTTGAACCTGAACCGAACCTAAACCATAAATAAATTCCGGTCCAAGTCTCTGTTGACAATATAAGTTCTCGTCGTAAAAGAAAAAAAAATAGTTTTTTGAAAAAAAAAAGTTTTTATTGTATTTTTGATGTTAAACATTAACGATAAGTTACTTTTCAAATCTTATATATGTAGATGAAGTTTGTCAAATAATTTTAAAGGTTATCTACTTACGCATTGAATCGAACAGATATTCGTGCATTGAAACGGACGGTTAATAAAATAGTAATGTTGATTGGCTATAATATCTTAAATGCAATAAATACGTTCATGTAAAGGACTGCCGACCTTATTTTGCAATAATTGTAATTAAATAAATAGATTTCCTTTGAAAAAAATTTGTTAACCCCAAAATGACCTTTAAACCTCCACTCAAGGTCAAAATTGTTACCTCCATTCCTGAAACTTTTGTACCAAATATTTTCCTTAAAAATCCATAGTTTTCCAGATATTAAATAATCTCAAGATTTAAAAATCATTCTGTATACATACTTAGATTTCCTGAATTGTATACATTTTTTAAGAGTTATAAAGAAATAATATAAAATAAAGTGAGTGTTTTTTTTTTAATTTGAAGTATTTTAAATAACAACACATGGAGTTGAGTTCTTTTAAAATAATAAATGAAATTGTTGATTTTGAAAGTGGCTTAACTCCATTTGTGGTAAAAAAACACATATTATTCATTTAATAATTGGGGTTATTTTAATAGTAATTGTAATTTTAACTCTCTTATAAACATTTAAGCAATGTGGCACATGGATATCTTAGACGTATATTTTTAATTTTATTGAAACGCAAACTCTTAAATATCTCAGTTTAAACATAAATGGAGCTAGGCCACTTTCAAATTAAACGGCTCATATATAACGTAGTTGATTTTTTAAAGAATGTAGTTTTAATAAAAAATTGCGTCAATTTCAAATGTTCGTTTCATTACGTATCTCCCCTACTGATTTTTTATATGGGCGTAGGTTAATGTATCTATTATTATAAACAATAATAAAATGATTAGTTAGTTAATACTACAATAACCACATAAGCACCACAATGTGGAAAAAACTATAAAATATTATATTCCATGAATGAGTGGTTTACCAAAAATTTATTACTAATGTAAAATAATTATTAAACGCTATAAAAGGTTTCAATTTTTGAATTCGAATTTGTATTCAATAGAATACCATACCAATATATAAACATGAAATGTAAATATTGATATAAAGATGATAAAATTATTCAAACTGAGTGGATAAAAAATTATCTTCTGTTTGGGGTCGTATATTACTCGGGTACTATAAATATATTATAGATATTTATCTCAAAACCATCACATATATCCAAAAAATGTTTCAATCAACAAATGTTTGGTTGTGAGGGGGTAATCGAACTGTAATATTTATATGTTATTTTAGCGTGGTCTTAAAGGATATTTGAAGGTCAACATCATTTTCTAAATAAGAACCTATAGTTTTTATTTAGTAATCTTATTCTACTTGAAAAACCACGAATCTTTCATTAAAAACTTTTTTTTGAACAACCTAAGCCATCCAAGATATCTAACAAAATAATTCGAGATTTTGGACTTTCAAGAATTTTTTACTCAGAAACTATTATTTAAAAATTAATTAATAGAATATATAAATTGATCTTATTGTAAATAATTATTTACTTAAAAACTATTGTATTTATTAGATAATATTAATTTTCTTTAAATATTATTTCATACTTTTCTGTGCTTTATTTTTGAAGTCGGTTCAACTTTTTTTTAATGTTAATTTTATATATTACATATTGTAGATATACAGGGTGGGGCATTTAAACTGTTACAGATTATTATCTCAGAACCATTGCATATTTGAAAAAAATGTTTCAACCAAAAAATGTTTGGTTGTGAGGGGGTAATCGAGTAGTAATATTTAATTGTTATTTTAACGTGCCCTTCAAGGATATTTGAAGGTCAACATCATTTTTTAAATAGGAACATATAGTTTTTATTTAGTAATCAAATTCGACATAAAAAAACACAAATCTTTCATTTTAATTTTTTTTTTTGTAGTTTTCCAACGTATCTAACAAAATAATTCGAGATTTTTAACATTCAAGAATTTTTTACACAGAAACCATAAACTTTAGAAAAAAAGTACAAGATACAAAATAATTTTATTTTGGTCTAATAAAGCTTGGTGAATTATTTTAAAAAATTAAAAAACTATCCTAGTTATTTTATTTTAACAAAAACAAAAAAAATACGAAATGTTAAAAAAAAATCTAGAATAATTCTCCAAGTTTCATTAGACTAAAACAAATATTTTTTGTATCTTGTACTTTTTCTCTAAAGTTTTAATGAAAGATTCGTATTTTTTCACGTAGAATAAGATTACTAAATAAAAACTATAGGTTCGTATTTAAAAAAATGATGTTGGCTTTCACATATCCTTGAAGGCCACGATTAAATAACAGTTAAATATTACTATACGATTACCCCCTCACAACCAAACATTTTTTGGTTGAAATATTTTTTTCAAATATGCGATAGGTCTGAGATAATAATCTGTAACACTAAATGCCCCACCTTGTATATCTTGTTGCTATGTATTTAATAACATATTATAATTTATAATGTATGATATTTGTTTTATATTATGTTTATTACTTATTAAATAAAATAAAACAAATATTTATAGGTATTATTAGATTACTGTTTATATTACATTTAGAAGCAGGCAGGTATTTTCAGTTTTTATTGAATAATCTTTGGTATTACCGCAAAAATAATAAAAAGTCATATGATAACGTAACATAATAAAAATATAGGAAAAGAAATCCGGATCACTGAAATTTAATTTCACCTCTAACATTTGCTTCAGTCGCTCATACATTTTCGGCTTTTCACCCACGCTTTTAAAATCAACAGTTTCCTATAGGAAAAGTGAGGTTTGAGAATGGTTGGGGGTGCGGGAGGGAGGGTAGGTACTTCACCGGCGACAGTCTGATATTTAATTATTGGAACGCTTTACCGTTCCAAAAGCCAGGATGTCACGAATCAACCATTTCCATTTCTTCCGTCATCTGTGTATTAGATAAAAACACCCTATAAGGAATTATGATAAGTGCGAGAGAGATGTTAACGGTATCACAAAACGTATGTGATCGCTTAATTTCTTTCAAATCTGGATGCGAGCAGAGAAGTGGTTCTAATTTAAAGATTAATAATTCGCTCAATAAATTTTTAATTTTCCGTACCTGCAGGAGTCTTGGTGGAAAGAAAAGTATGTTCAATTTATTTATTAAAAAATTAATTATGTTCTAATTTCTATGTGCGCTTGATCGTATAAAGAATTCAAATAATGTATCATTTGTAATTAAAGGTAAACTATTTTAATAATAAATATGTAATTGAAAATGAAATTTATGTTCACTGAACTATTTTCAATGTTTTCGTTAAGTGAAACGAATCGAATTCGGCAAAATATCCATTTTCAATTTTGTTTCCTAACGTTTGATGTCAAATCCAATAAATGATATCTATATTGTTTCAATAAAAAATACAAATTCGTTTCTATAATTATAATTTTCTGGGAATTCTTTATGAAATTAAATCTCAAATTACCTGTCATACATTTGTGGATTTAAAATTAAAAATTATTTTCTAAGAATATTACCTTAGATGATTTTCCAATGAAAAAAATACATTCCAATAATATAAGTATTTCTTTACTGAAATAAAAGTTAAATCGATTTGTTCAAATTCACAGTTGTATTGTTTAATAGAACAAAACCATTATAAATTAAATATAAAATACAAAAAATACGAACAAAAAAATCTCAAGAACTTACGAAACAAAAGACGAACATAATCTATGAGAACCAAAATAAAAAAGAAATAACCTCCCCTAACGTATAACTGGATAATAATACATCTAGCGGAAATAGTAATAACGATTGACTTCATTTTCGAAATAATAGAATTTCAAGCATCAACTGGCTTTTGGAAATTACTCAAAATTACACAATTAACAGACTTCTTGAGTTTAACAGTTGAACAATTGCAATTATTGTTAATTGATATTGCAGACGGTAGGGCAGTAATGTGATTTAATTGTATTGCTAATCATTTTAGAATTTTTATTCTAAAGTACTCTCTAATAGTAAAGCAGCAGTTCTGAGACCTTAAAAATTCAGAACTTGGAACACGTAAATTGGACATCATTTTGCAGAAGATAAAATTTTTTACATAAATGTCTCCAAAGTCAACGTATCAAAAGTTACAGATATTCTAAGTGATTTATTTGTTAAAATGAACGTCTAAAAGGCTCTTACAACTAAACTATTGTTTTTATAAAAATAAGTTAAATGTTAATTTTATGGGAAATTTAATTTAATTGATGAATTGATACTTATAAGCTTTTTAAATATTTATTTTTTACAATAATCAGCATTTTTAACGTCAAAATTCTATAAATATCAATTAAATAGCAATATATAACCCTACTACTGAGCTATCGGAAAAATAATGCCCAGCCGATAATTGGCATTATTAGAAAATAATTTTATTCTCTCCAAAATGACTCTTTAACTTTTTTTTAATCCATTATAATGAATCAGTAATACCAACTTTAGTGCAAAAGAATAATTTTTCAATGTTATTTAAATGGGAAACGTGACCCACCCTTTGTGGCACACTTTAAAATTGAATTACAGGGTAATCCTTTGGTAAGGATTTATTTTAGATTATAAGCTAACTTATTTCGTAATGAGAGCGAAGAATAAAAAATATCGCTTTTTTGACACACCCTAATGTGTATTGTATATACCTACGACCTACACATTCGTATTTTGTGACATTTTCGGGTATTTTTGTTCGTAGATCAGTTTGAACATCGCTGATGTAAAGGATATGAAGTACAACAGACATGGCTAACGATTTGTAGAAATTGAGACAGTTTTGGTAAAATGTAAATGTATAAAATAAGAGAAAACAGTTGAAGGAAGAGAGAGTAATTACAAATAAAATGAGCACGTGATGCAATTAGTGAAATATGTGATTTGAGAATTGCAAATGAAATTGTCTAGGAAAAAGTTTACAAGAATGTTTTATGTAGATTTACTCTATTTAAATTACTCTTATTTGTACACGTACAGCTATTAGATATTGAGGAATAATGGCCATCATTATTTAATTCTTAGCTACGTTTTTATAGATAAAAATCTGTTAGATAAGTTTAAAAATAAAAGTCACACAAATATTGGTATTTTCCGAATTAATTGTATTGTATAGCATTTATAATGATATAGAATAATAAATATTTTAAATATTTGTATTGTTTAGCAACAACACAATATTTTACAATCCCTTGTAATATTTGTTGTTTAAATTTTTTGATTAAACATCAATAATAAAACATGAAAAATTAAGTACGCTCAAGAGAATAACTACGAAATCCTATGATCAATAATAAATAATTCGGGCAAGACATACACGAGTGTATGTCATAAAGGTTCCGAAGTACGCAATACATGGACTGTTTGGAGCCACTTACAGGCACTATTTTTGAGTAAAAAAAAATAAATAAAAAATATGGTCATATTCTACTAATTGAGATGTACATTTCGACAACCCACATGCCTAGACATAAAAACAAAAATAAAACATTCTATGAGACCCCTCCCTATAATTCCAAAATTTAAAATTATATTATTGACTTTAGTATTTGTCGTTGTTAGTCCCAATAAATCCTCCTTACCAATTTTTTTTGAGTAGTTACAAAGTTATAGGGGGTGGGGACAATATAAAACAGTGCTTTTAGACCCTACAGGCGCCATTTTTGAGTTAGAAAAAACATAAAAAATATGGTCATATTCTACTATTTGAGATGTACATTTTGACATCCCATATGCCTAGATATGAAAATAAAAATTAAAACATTTTTGACATTAACATTTGAAAAAGCGTCGTTATTTAAAACACCTGAGACGAAGAGATGGAAAACAAAATAGCGTGATTCGTGGGACGTAGAGGAGACGAAATATTTTTGGTGCGCTATCGATCTTATAGCGTACTTCAAACCGGAATTATAATTCCAGCTGGCGTTACTTATTCTCACTTAAAACGGTTATAGCAAAACCGGAATAAGAGCGCTGTGTAAACGTAGTAATTGTTTTGGGGAAGAACTAGCAATATTACAGAATTATTTAAAATATAAAAACGATGCATACGTATTACGTGCAATTTAGGTTCTGGATAACCATGTAGACCTCTTTATGCTAAATTATAAGTATTAACCTATTCATTTATGAATCGGGATTATTTGTTAAGAAGCATCATGTATTTATTTGAGGAGAATATCAGAGGTTATCAATACGATACACGTGGTCAACTCAATAATAAGAATTTTTAATAAAATTATAGAAGGTATAAGAAATCTACCTATAAAAAAATTTAAAATAGAATTTGAAAATTACTTGCTGAAATATTGTCACTTTAAAGCAGAAGAATTTCTTTATGAATTGTATTATAACTCTGTTTGATTCTGTTATAATTTTGTATTCTTTTTTTGTATTTACTGTTTGTTTATCTTTTCGACTTATTGTATTCATCTATGTATGGTTAAACAACAATAAAATATTATTATAATTATATTATCATCAATAACACAACATATTTGTTGGAAACAGCTGAACTGGAACATTTATAGATACGTATATACACATAACTTAACAAATTAAACCGTTTATTACACATATTTCACGTATGATTTGCTGTGATAGTCATTACTCATATGTTTACACATACACACATGTTGATATATCCTTTCTACATGCGGTTTATTCTTTGAGTCAGCTAGCGCAAGTTTAGCCATCATCACCATCACAACAGTGGCTTTAGGTCGCGCTTAGTCTGACTTAACGGGAGAAGAAGACGAGGAATAAACAGCAGATTAAGTTCGTTCGCTCTCTCTGTATACCTGTACTATAATAATAATATGATTCAGCGTTTCATTGTTTGCCAAGATTTGACGGTTACGCTCTCTTCCGGGGGTGCCCCTTTTGTTTGGTTACTAACGGTAGCTTCTGTAATCTTTGTCGGTGGTAGTGTGCTGATTTTTGACTGCTTACGCGCTTGATTCATATGTGTGTGTATGTGTGTTTGAGAACAAAGGAACAGTTCTATTTTAAGAAGGTTTTATACTGCTTCATCAGTCATGTACATTTAACGCTTTTAAATACGGCTGTACACCGATACGAGATTTTTCTTGGTCTTGGTCTCGAAACGAAATCGAGAAATAAACTAGAGTGCTTTAAAATAAGACGAGACAGTCTGAAATTTTTATGATGCGATTAAGATGATAATCACTTAATTTATAAATCTCGTTGTTTCTCTATATTATAATAAAACGGCCAAGTGCGTGTTGGGCACGCACATAATAGGTTTCCGTAGTCATTACGATTTATAAACAAGAGTGATTTTAATTTTTTTTATTAACTATTCTAGCTACAGTGTTCGTTATAATTTTCATTGAAAGTACTAACTAAAAGCTACATTCTGGATTTTTTTTAGGTTTTTTGCATCGATAGTTTAGAAAGTAGAAGGGGGAGGGGACGCTCTGATAACGACATTTAAATGCAAATATATCGTGACTGAAGGGTTAAAATCGAAAGGTCATATAACATTTTTTGTTGCATTTTAGGAGACCTATCTATAGATACCCCACTCAATGAGGTAAGTGAAAAAAAAATTGAGTACAATTTTCAGTCTATGAGAGGGGGTTCAAAATAATTTTGACAGTCTTCGTTATAATTTTCAGTGGAAGAACTAATTAAAAGCTATATTCTGAATTTTTTTCAGATTTTTAGGTTTCCGTAGAAAACTAGGAAACCTTATAGTTTCACCATGTTAAATAAAAATATGTCATAAGTACCAAGTATTATATGAATTTTTTTATATATAAGTATATATATTTTTTAAATAATATATTGATTGTTAAATATTGTTTTGGATATAATATATGTATTATAGTTATTATTTTTCAATATATTTATTTTATGCTTATAACAACTTTATAAATCTTAGTAATTAATTTTTTTTCAAATATCTTGAGTTACTTTATAAAATATGCTTCCCTTAGTAAAAATGTCAAGCCTCGCCATTGAATTTTGTAATAAATAAAAATCTTAGAATGCACTTGTTCATTCATTATTTGTAGTATCTTTATTTTGTATATAAGTTCATGCTTAATAATCAAGAGTATGGCCATTTCATGCATGTATCGAAATATTGATGAAATAATTTCTTTCTAAAAAAAAGGCGTGAACAACAAAATACTTTTCGTGAGAGTTCTGATTATAAAGATTTATTGCGCAAGTAACTTGTGGTCATGTTTTATATGTGTTATGTAGTTTAAATTGTAATTACCTCACTAATGACTATGGGGTCAGTGTAAACCCCAAGTTGGTTTTTAGTGTAAGCTTTTTTATGTAAAATTATTTTTAAATTACTTTTATTAAATTTTAATGAACTTACACGTACTAATTATAAAGTTATGCATTTAATGTTCTTCTAAATTTGACAGAAATTGATTATATTTTAATTAATATTTTCAGTGAAAATTAATATGAAATATTAATTAGAATACATACATATTAATTGATCATAAATGAAATATTTGTGTTTTAGTATTTATTTGTTAGTAAATGCTCTGATCATAATATAATTACTGTCATACTATTTTTTTGAATAGTAATTAATGTTAAATAATATTATTAACAAGCGCATTGGATCCGGTGCTACCCGGGTTAATATCCACAATGTCATAGTGACCTAAAATATTAAACATTCTCACCTAATATTTCCTCCCAACATGCCCATAACGGTTTATTGTAATTTTTTTTTCGACTTGAAATTTACACAAATAACCATGAATTATGCACCTAAACCTAATCTATCTATTAGTGAAAACCGGAATAAAATCTGTTCAGTAGTTAGGTACTGAGAAAATTGTACCGGCCGCGGCCGTGTAAAAAAATATTTTCAAACTTCCATGAAACATTAAGTCCCTTCTTAGAATTTATATGAAAATTAAAATAAATACATAAATAGGTTAGTAACAATCATAATCAATTTCGATATTTTATCTTTCTTTATATTTCAATTTTTTTTAAATATTAACATGTGTCAAAAATCATCTTATTGTTTGACAAAATATTTGAAACACACGCGAATCATAGTAACCTAAATAAAAAAAATATTGAAACCGTAAATATAGAATTTTTTAGCCACGAATATGCACAGAAAAATGATCTAATTATTGGTGAAAACCGCATTGAAATCGGTTCAGTAATTTTCGAGTCTATAGTCTATAAATTCTACAAAAATAAATAGAAACAGACAAAACAATGATCTTTAAAATAAATACATATGCACTTATGAAATTGCGAAGCAAATAACATCATAGATTTAAACTTTATTTAGAGTTAAAAACGAGACGAGACGAGAGAAAGTCTCGTATTGTTTCAATTTTAAAACTAATAACTAACACTCGTGAAAATTGAAGCATTTACGTATCATTAAACTTAAGCTTACATCTCGGTCTCGTCTTAAAAACGTCAAAATACTCATTTTGGCGTGCGATCCTCACTATATTGCATAAAATTTAATCAGTTTCCGATTATTTTATTGATTTGTGTACATATTATTATTACAATGTCATAATAACAGTAATTTGACTAGCACCCTCCATAACTAAATTATTAAAGGAGTACATCCGTTGTGTTCGTGAGAGTTAACGCCACGCGTTGTAAGGTCAGAAATGGAAAATTTGTATAGTTCAGAAATTAAATCGTTTTTGATTTATTTCCTTTAATTTGTTTAGGGTCGAGCGGGGTAAGTATGAAACACCAAAAAATGGGGTAAAAGTGAAACAAACTTGCAACTAAAAAAGTAATTTGTTTATAGGAGAATTATAAAAACTGACATCATCATTAAATGTTTGTTAAAGCGACCTGAAAATATGAATCGCCTAATCAGTGATGTATCACACCTACAGATTTCCCTGTTAGTCGATGTCAAAATATGTGAATTAAATTTTAATTCTTTGCACATAACTTTCTGTATAACTCAGATATTAATTAAAGTTACAATTTCACATTTATATGCCACAAAGAAGATAAATCAAAGTTGCCAAAGTAGCTTGTCTTTTAATTTTTCGAGAAATATTTTCCATTAGAGGCCTGTTTCACTTTTTCCCAAATTAGAGATTAAAAATGAAACACACTTTTTTCATTTTTAAAGTCCGTGTTCTATCGTACAGTTCAAATGACGTAAGTATTTAAAATGGTTATTCATAAGCGCATCTAGTAGAAAAAATTAAAGTATTTTGTATCGTTAACTGTTAAAAAACATTAAAGATTTGTATTTTGTTGCACTTTTACCCCTGTTGACCCTATACTTGATAAGTAAAGTATGTTTGCTTCCTTTCGCAATATCGAAGATACGAGAAGCTTTGTTGAAGCTGTTTTAGAATGAAACAAAAAAATTGTTGTTCGATTTCAAAATTTTGAGTAAAATTTAACACTTTATCGGTTTTTATTTAAATTGTTCAATACTTAATTACCTATGGTGAATTTAGAACAAGGAAGTAGAGCTGGGCGCGGGCCGTGAATTTTTCGGGTCACGTCGGGTCACGGCCGTGACCCGACGTGACGTGAGCGATTTTCAAATATTGGATCGTGAGCGGGCGTGATCGTGAGTCAAAATAAAACAATCGGGCGTGACCGGGCGTGAGTACATTTTTGTCGTGCGTGAGTCCGTGAGTATATGTATGTATATTTTGATATTTCTTTAATTTCTGATCTCATGCATATATGATAATCTGTTAAATCGAATTTTTATATTAAACATTTTATTTATAATATATTATTCGGGTCACGAGCGTGACCCGCCGTGCGTGATCGGGCGTGATTAAAAAAATAGAATTCGTGAGCGGGCGTGATCGTGAATACTTTTTTGTAACCGTGAGTGCGCGGGCGTGATTAAATTTTTTTCTCTCGTGAGCGTGCGTGATCGTGAGCAAAAATTACTCAAGCGCCCAGCTCTACAAGGAAGCACTGTGTATTTACTTGGTAGATGTTTTTAAAATTATTGAACTTTTTATTATTATGTCGTATGTCCTTAGTCCTCAAAACATTGATATTTTATTTTGATTAGTTGTTTTGGCTTCTGAATGCTTATATATAAAATGAAATATGATTAGTTTTGTTCAGATTCTTTTCACATTTGCCTTTTATACATCATATAGCATAAATACATCTTTTCAAAGCAGCCATTAAAACTAGAGTAATGTACGAGCAGACATATATATGATTTGCCATTTAAGAAGATATAAATTAAAGTAGAAAAACTGTTCTGAGAAATTGAAAGAATTATTGTCCGGTGGTACACAGACGAGAATTGAAGCTGTAGAAAAGGGTTTTGAAATATTTATGAAATACACAACAACAATAGAGTGTCCCATTGTTGCGCCACGTTTTATGTGCGCCGTCCACTTGCGGATGATTAATTCTGCGCAAGAAAGCATCAATAATACCAACAGCACACAATATTTCCAGATAGTAATATCTCTCTTCCAGTTAGCTTTGATTAATGCATGAGGATACAAAGCCACCGAATGAATAGATAGCTTTTTATCTATAGGTTGGTTATTAAGATGAAAACCATTCACTGATCAGCTTTATTGCATTCAGCATTAGTAGCGATATTTTATATTTATTTATGGATATTGCGACCACTGATTAAATGATTTAGTTCATTATGTTATATGCTCACAGAAAATAATTTCAATTAACTATATCGTAACCAGAGGTTGATTTTGCTTCCTCGCAATATCGAAGATACGAGAAGCTCGTTTTAGAATTAGAAAAAAAATGTTCTCCGATTTAATTGATTAAATTGATCTTTCCGTTTCAGGTCAAGACAAACACTGTTTTTCAATTAATGCTCGGTTTCAACAAACAAACAGTTATTTAACTATCAGGTTAAAAATTCAGTTTCCAATGTGATCACCTTGTGGTTGTGCTTATTTAATTACGAATATATGCATTATTTTATGTATTACCAAAATCAATATTAATATTGTATATATTTATCCATACATTTTAAAGATTTTAAACGTGCTAAAAACGTGTTTATAAAATTATTAATAACTTTTTGTTTTCATTTGTTGAGTGACCGAATTCGTGTAGGTATGTGCTTGGCGAAAATTCTATTATACATATAATTTTATTTATAAATGAGAAGTTCCAAGAATATATATAATATTTTTATTTAAACTTATTTACATATTCAATTTAACATAAAACATCTGACTATAATATAATTTTAATACAGGTAATTATTAAATATGAAAATTTAAATAAATATGATTTGTTTACATGATGTCACAGCAAACAACTGTCATTTATAAAAAAAACCACATAATAAAGAAAAACATAGTAACCACCATTGAATAAAAAATTCTACAATTACAGTTTAATTACGATTTTTGGCTTAAGTATGTGTTAACAATTAAATATTTTTTAATATATTGATTGAAAAATGAAATATAAAGCAATATTTCACTTTCAAGAAAAGTAAAATATTCGAAATTGATTATGATTGTTGCTAACCTAAAACTTAAAGCTTAAGAAGAAAAATACAAAAATAATTGTATCACATTTTGAAGTATTGTTAATTTTAATACAAAGAAAAAATTGTATAATATAGAAATATGGCAATGTTGTATAGAGTATAAAGCACTTAAATTCAATTATTTATTCAATTTATCTTAAACTGTCATTTTTTATCTCAATTAGTTTGATAAATCCAATGACCAAACAAAAAACTAAACATTTTGTTGAGTCATATCACACCTGACGTCCATGATGTATATTGTTTCTGTATTACCCTAATTTTAGAGTGCTTATAGACCAGAGTTTCTTAACATTTATATATTTATCAATCAATAATTAATTATTATTTTGTAATTTTAAAATTTATAGACAAGATAACGTCATTCAGAACTTCATGCATACTTAAATGGATTTTTATTTTAAGTTTTCTTGGAAGCAACTCGTTTGTAAGTCTTAATCTTAAAGGATACCTACTTTCGTGTAAAACTTTTTGACGTACGTCGAATACAGATAATTTCTCCCTTATGATATAATTTACCATATTATTAACTAAAACTTTATGCCCGGTTTATCAAGAGACCAGTACGGAAGCTTCAAATTTTGCAGCAAGTTAGGTATGTTATGTCATAACAACATTGCATTATTAATAATGTCTCAGAAAGTTCATTATCCGCAATGCACTGCCGCAATTTACTGCACATACTTGATCAAAATATTAAATTGTTGATTTTATTTTCAATAATGCTTCTGTTTATTAATTTTGAATCAACGAACATGACTTTGAGATGTTAAGTTTATTATTGGAAAATATACGTTTATAAAATTTCTTTGACCTATATTTTTGATGATATAACGTTTAACCCTAGTGTAACCAACCAAATAAATTTACACTATTGGCCAACCGGGTACCCGGGTACCCATGTACGAATTTGTAAGTAAAACTTTACTCTAATTGAAAATTATTTTATGTATTGGATGAATATTTATTTATTTATGGTTGACGAAGATATTTTGAGCTAAATACAATTATAGAATTTTATATAATGGCCTTTATAATCCTAAGTCAGGTATGAAACGCGGACAGCTATACCGTGAATTTCTTAATTTTTACATTTGAAAAGCATTTTAGTTTAGTTTATAATAAACCGGCAACAGTCCAGGTTACTGTTAATAATCAAGCACGCGACAACACTGGCACAAAAGTTGTTATTGGAGCATGTTAAATTTGCAGCAAGCAACCTATTCATAAACGGAGGAAGACCAGGAAGTGCTGAGCTGAATGCAAAAAGCCAGTCTGCTTTGAGCATACTGCCAAAGTTACTAAATGCCTTGAATGTAGTGATTAATTTCAGTTTTTTCATTTAACTGCTAAAAAATAATTATTACAAGCAATTGATTTTATAACTTTAATTTATTATTGTATATTGTTTGTTTGTACATGGTATTTTTTTATACTCATAAAAATTTAGAAATGTAATAATTATTTTTACTACATTTATTAAATTTGATGAATAAACAAATAAAAATAAATATTATTTATTATAATTTATTTATTTATAGTTATTTACTTACTCCTTTTTATTATAAAAATATTTTAATTTTATGATATATTGCATGAAAACCATTATTTTTGTATGCAGGTACCCGGGCCTGGTAGGACTATATGTGTATTTTTTATCAAATTTAAAATTTTCTTAGTTTAATAAAAAAAAAAAAAAAATTGTGCATTTTTCAATAGTAAATCGATCAAATTGTGGGGATACAAGAGGATTTCTGCAAATTTTCTTTCGGTCATTAGTTTTTGAGATAAGCGGTAATATACAAAAATAAGCTTCTTTTTATGTAGGTACAGTTAATTAATTGTATAAACAATCAATTTTTATACTGAACCGATTTTAATGCTGTTTTCACCAATAGATAAATAATTATTGGATTGGTTTAAAATAAAAAAAACTCAACAATAAGATGTTAGTGTTACCATTTGCTTAAGAATTGAAATTTTTTACTTTTTTATGATGGGAATCGATTATATAAGTCTTTGAGAACACATACAAACAGTTGTACAAAAATAAAAACTTGCATTGTTAATTAAAGACAAACATGATTCCATTATTAACAATTTAATAAAACAAAAACAGTTGAAGATATCAGGTCCTAATTTTTCAGTGAATTTTCTGTATTACAGAATGTTTTATTTCCAGAGGTATCAACTTAAAAAACGTTAGTTATTACAGCTTAAAAAAAGTGTGTTCAACCAATTTAATCAGCGTAGCGGATAAACAAATGAATTTTTTGATTATTTTCAAAATGCAAGTTGTAGAGAATTTTGTAGCGAATAACTTTTATTTGAAACTTTTTTTTGTATAATACTTATTTAGACCGTTATTTAGCAAAAATCAGGAAATCTAAAGAATTTTGCAATTGAATAATGGATAACTCTTGTCGCGGAGCAAACTTAGGGTATTATTCTACACCACTTTTGTAACATATCCTGTAAGTATTAAAACTGTACGCAAAAAGTAAATCGATCAAATTGTGGGGATACAAGAGGATTTCTGCAAATTTTCTTTCGGTCATTAGTTTTTGAGATAAGCGGTAATATACAAAAATAAGCTTCTTTTTATGTAGGTACAGTTAATTAATTGTATAAACAATCAATTTTTATACTGAACCGATTTTAATGCTGTTTTCACCAATAGATAAATAATTATTGGATTGGTTTAAAATAAAAAAAACTCAACAATAAGATGTTAGTGTTACCATTTGCTTAAGAATTGAAATTTTTTACTTTTTTATGATGGGAATCGATTATATAAGTCTTTGAGAACACATACAAACAGTTGTACAAAAATAAAAACTTGCATTGTTAATTAAAGACAAACATGATTCCATTATTAACAATTTAATAAAACAAAAACAGTTGAAGATATCAGGTCCTAATTTTTCAGTGAATTTTCTGTATTACAGAATGTTTTATTTCCAGAGGTATCAACTTAAAAAACGTTAGTTATTACAGCTTAAAAAAAGTGTGTTCAACCAATTTAATCAGCGTAGCGGATAAACAAATGAATTTTTTGATTATTTTCAAAATGCAAGTTGTAGAGAATTTTGTAGCGAATAACTTTTATTTGAAACTTTTTTTTGTATAATACTTATTTAGACCGTTATTTAGCAAAAATCAGGAAATCTAAAGAATTTTGCAATTGAATAATGGATAACTCTTGTCGCGGAGCAAACTTAGGGTATTATTCTACACCACTTTTGTAACATATCCTGTAAGTATTAAAACTGTACGCAAAAATAATCTCTTTTAGCCTCCACAGCCTGGACTACCCGGTATTCGTTAAATCTTTTTGTTTCAACACTTTGTTTTCGTTCCATTTTTGTAAAAACACTATTTTTCAACTAAAGAGAGTTTGTAATGGCCAACACTTGCACAACAAGTGTTGCGAAGTTCATTTGAAAAATTTTGACAAAAGGTTTTCGTTATCAACACAACAGGCGTTGAAAAACTTTTGCGTATTATAAACGGGATCTGTGAGCGTTAAAAATGGGAATATTTATATATTTATTTACGTATCGGGGTCAGGACCATGGCAAAAACGCGTAACACAATGGATAGCGCTATAAACGGGAGCTTTATATCGAAGTTTCATTTCATTTTAAAAACAATTGGAGATTTTCTTCCTTGAAGAAAATTGATCCCAAATAATCAATAAAACTCTTCTATGCACTGACGTTTTTGAATTACTGTGTCACCCAGATATTATGGCGAAAATAATTCGAATTGATTCAAGGAAGGTCATAATGAATATTTTTTATACTTGTAAATTTGAACTAATTCTGGCATCTTATTGTAATATTTTATAAACTACATCAATACTCTATAAGTAAATCAAATGAAGCCAAGAAGTGCTGATTAGCTGTGTAATATAACGTATTTATAATTAAAAAAAAATATATATACTAAAAAAAATCTCCATATAAATTTTTCAACCGTTTTGCAATCTCGTATGGGTTCAATTTTCAGGATACGAAGTAGCCTATGCTCTTCTTCGGGATGCAAGCTATCTCACTGCCAAATTTCATTACTATCCGTAAAGCGGCTTAGCCGTAAACAGGTAACAAATAGACAGACTGAGAGATACACTTTCGCATTTATAATATGTCTCGAATCCTATGTAAGATAAGCAGGGCCGGATTAACAACGTAGCAGGAGTAGCAACTGCTACGGGCCCCGCGTCCTTGGGGGCCCCCGCGACTCTCTGGAAAAATATTTGTTATAAATATGTTTTATAAATTTTTATAAAACAAAAATAGGGAAATAAAAAATGAGTAACACGACTAAAAAAAAAACAAGATCTAGTTTTTATTTTTTTATACTCCAAATTTTTTAATTCATAAAATCTGAAATTTCAATCGGTAAGACCAAAAAAAAAAGGTCTTCAGTTTTTAATGTATATTATATTTTCCATTATTTGTAAAAATTCTCATTATCCAGTCCATATAGAAATTTTTTCAATCGTTGATACCCAGAGTTTCACCCCCCCCCCCACACCCCCGACGCCAATGCCAAGGGCCTCTTTATAACATTTGCTACGGGCCCCGCGCTTTCTTAATCCGGCCCTGAAGATAAGGGGTTGTTTTGTCCCCCTAATAACCTCTCTTCCGTAGTATTTTTCTCGCTAAATCGAATGTAACTAATTACAACCCTTCATATGTGACAGGGGGTGAAATATAAAATTTGTCTTATTTTTAGTTTTCTTTCATTATATAAAATCGTAAATATCTCGGCTCCTATGCGAGATAGAGTGTTGTTTTTCCCCCTGATCGCCCCGCCACCGTAGTATTTTTCCCGCCGGATCGAATAAAACCACTTACACTCCTTCATATGTAACGGAGGGTAAAATACATATTAATTACTACACAAAATTTTAAATTTTCCACCCCCTTGCAATTCATTAGGGGTTACATTTTCGAGATATAAAGTAGCCTATGTCCGTCCTTCGAATGCAAGCTATCTCACTGCCAAATTTCATCAAGATCGGTTCAGCGGTTTAGCCGTGAAAAGGTAACAAACAGACAGAGAGACAGACAGACACACATTCGCATTTATAATATTAAATAGTATGGAGTATGGATTAAATGTTGGAACTACCAGTGTTCTGTAAATCATAAATGTTTATATTATTTATGAATTAATGGAAGTAATAATTAAAAAAATGTTTGAGAAACGCTGAACATCAAACCCCCAATAGTTTTGCGTGTTCTAAAACAAAGTTGAGGGAAATACACACACACACATACACTTAGTTTCCGTCGAGACAAAAATGAGATTTGAAACACTTATATTGATTAACTTTTCCCTGCGTCCTTTTTCTTCTTCGTTTGCGGTGTGACGTAGGTAATTACACCGGCGGAGTAAATCAGTGTTGTTGGTCTCTCTGTCCCTCATGTCTATAGAATAATTTATTAGATGTCATATCAAATTCAAAGTTTTGATCGAGTTAACTTAGTTCCTTGTACGTGGCTCGTACATATTTGCAAGTATCAGTGTTAGTGCACTTGTATGTTACATTAAAATCATTGTTTATAGAGTTGGGTGTGTCTCGATGTTCAAATGCTGGGAGATATAATACTATAGTCGTCAAATTTTAATTTTGATAAAAAATAATATTTTACCTAATTTTTTAATTCCAATGTTAGTTTTTATGTTATTTTAAAGATATTATAAATATGATCATGTATTAATTAAATCCTGTATACAAATAATGAAATAAATACGGTTCGAAGTTTGTAATTATAAAATCATAAATCTAAAACTGTTTGGAATATTGAATTGTATATGAGAAAAAAGTTGTTGGGTACAAAGAAAAAAATTGCGTTGAACCAAGAAAATCCATGTTTCATATACATATGTAATATATCGAAAACAATAATATCTTAATATTGGAATATAGGTACTCTTAATCCAATTAAATTAATTATTGTTTCTCTTGAAAATAATATTTCGAAGTCAATTATTTTTTTAGCTTTTTATGCGTGTATTATAATATGATCTATGAAACAGTATGTGGAAACGATTATTTTTGATCATAATTACATATACGTATACAATATATCAAAATTTTGCTAATTTGACTGAAGGTAATCTTCCATAAGAAGTGACTTTATTCATCCATTATACAAAAAGTTAAAAATTATAAATCTTCATTTGAAATAAAGGCTATATTGTCTATAGAAACGTATTTAAGATATATGACGTGCCTACAACTAAATTATTCCTTAGAGAAATTAGTAGCTAAAGTCCGCTATTCATAAATACTAGTATCGCCTATGGTCGAAATTCGACCAATATTTTACCTGCCTTAATGGCAACATACACACATGATTTTTTTGTGCACATCTATAGCACAGTACCTAACTTAACCTAACCTGCTTTTACATCAAAAATTTCCAAATAAAAACACTGCAATTGAAATTTCTATACGCATATTCTACGTTTTGACAGAAACCTAAAATGATTTATTTTTTCCGCATGGTGGTGCTGGGAGTATTGCTATGCTATTGAACGATGCGAGGGGAAAAAACAAACAGCGAGAGGGGAAATCATGTGTATATTATGTTAACTTTATGTTACCTACCTTAACGGCAACATACACATATGATTTTTTTTTGTGTACATCTATGGTACAGTACCTTTCGAATAATATATGTAAGTTTTATTCACCTCCTTTTATAATAAATACTAAAAAACGTACGACAATTTTCGATATTTTTTGCCAAAAATACATCAACATTCCGCACACTTCCTGGGCAATCCTAGTTGTGTTGGTGGTAAAGGCTTTTGCAATATGATATACTCGAAACTTTCAATACCTTGATTCCATTAAGGCTCTGTCAAACAGGAAGCGAACTGTCCGCGCGGACAGTCCGCCTCCTGTTTGACAGAGCCTTTATGGTTGATTTTGAGTCGCTGAATACGAAAAAAATAACGCGCTCGCGTGAGGAGTGGGGCTTCACCCTTAAAAATGGGGTAACCCAATGTCCATGTTCAAATGTATAATGTATACATATAATTTTTCTACAATGAACATATAAAAAGGTAAAAATAAAAACATACCCCTTATAAAACAATTACGTTTAAAAATCAATACCAACATTTAATAAACATGTTTCAAGGCTATAAATAACTGTACAACCAGTAGGTCAAGTTGTACGCCAACATATTAACAATAAATGTAACTTATGGCTAAGGCATTAACGTGAGGATTAGTAAATGATTTATCAATAATCATATCGAATGAGCCGTAGTGTATATATACTATATAGTAAACATATCCGCTACAATATATACACCAGCAGTGCATGTCATAAGTGCATTTGTGCTATTCGAGTTTGTGTGCTTTCTATTTTGTTATGTTAAACTCACTGGGACACTTTTGTATGGGTATATGTATGTATGTGTGTGTGTGTTAATGGATGTAGATTGATTGTCAAGTTCTTTGAATTTCAGAGGAAGTAGAAAACTCAATTTATTTATATTTATTTTAGTATCAAAGTAATAAATAGTAGTACTTAACACTAGACCTAGAGCTGGGCGCGGGCCGTGAATTTTTTGGGTCACGTCGGGTCACGGTCGTAACCCGCGTGAGCGTGAGAGATTTTCAAATCTTGAATCGTGAGTGTGCGTGATCGTGAGTCAAAATAAAACAACCGTGCGTGAGTTCGTGAGTATATTTTGAAGATAATTTTTTTTATAAACTTATTTGATCTTTTTTTTAATATCTGAACTAATAATGCATAAATATAATAATGTTTTAAAACGAATTTTGACATTAAAAAATACAGTATAAAAAATAAATGTTATTTTTAGAAGCAGTTTCACATGGTCAGTATTGCCAACTCTATCAGAACACCAAAAATAGATTTAAAAATGCATTGTAGCTTTATTTTCTTATTGTTTTGTTTGCTATTACTGTACTAGAATGCAATTTAGAAGAAAATAATATGAATATAAAATATACACAATGTATAAGTAGCACGTAAAAAACATTAATTTTCATCATTCAAAATTTAATTTACAACAATTAGATTAAATCGGGTCATGAGCGTGAGTTAAAAAATAGAATTCGTGAGCGTGTGTGATCGTGAAAACTTTTTTTTTAACCGTGAGTGAGCGGGCGTGACTAATTTTTTTTCTCTCGTGAGCGTGCGTGATCGTGAGCAAAAATTACTCAAGCGCCCAGCTCTAACTAAAACTACCAACAGTTGTTATATATGTATCTATTTCTACCAAACCGGTCAAAATGACCGGTTTGGTATTTAGTTGACAAAATATTAAAATTTAAAGAAAAGTTTCAATGAAAATAAAATATATTTTATTCTTATATTGTAGGTACATGATATATAAAATATACATAAAAACATAACATAAAAAATAGTAATATTATTTATTTTATATTATTATTATTTGTCTCACCACAATTTTTACATATAGAGATTTTTTTCAATGAATATTTACCACAAACATATTTTCTACAACCAACACAGATATTCATTATTATTATTATCGATTTATACACATTATATTATATATTAGAATTTATCCATACTTTTGCCAAAAATCAGTGAATATCTGCGCGACTGGTTACTCTATAAACGTAGGCACTACATTCCCACTACGAATGTATTAATTATATCAACATCACAATTGTTATTGATTATCATTATCATTTATAAACATTTTTAGAAAAAAATATAAATTATTTGTCGTAAATCAATAACAATCATATTTGTTTACCTAAACTAATTCTAGTGTCTTGAGATTTCAAAAAATGAAACAGTAGTATTTGTATTAGTTAGACAATATATTTTTGAAAACTACAAAAAAATACATATACGTACTAATAAGTAGTCTTAAAAAAATTAAAAATACATATATATATTCATTGTACAGATAGAACCAACAGATTTATACATATATAGTATTGAGTATTGATGCGAGCAATGTATGCCCTCAGGGTTTCTGGCACCCAATAACATGTTTGGAACATATTCTATTACAGCAGGAAATCAAAGTAATTATTGCTAAAAGTCATATCCACATGAATAGTTTGGTAATAATTAATATAATAAATAATAACAATAACGTAAATGAAAATAATTAATCATTGACCGGAAGTTCTTTATGAAATAGCTAAAGACCCCTCCCCCCTCCCAAAAAAATTACACCTAAAATTTATCGTTATTGGTTATCTCTAAAACAATATAGTTAAAAGTTAGATAAAATTAATTTCAGTCAATTTTTTTTCTATCTAATCGAAGCAGTTTACTATATTTTGAAAGTACCTATTAATTATTTTATTTACTACTTACTTAAAGTTACGAGTCTTAATATTTTTTTTGCCTCAATGTTCTTGAACATAATTCATTAGTAAATAGTACTGCACTGTTTTAATTTATTTGTTTAACTTTTGATCTATGTGGCGTTCTTTATATCATAATTGGTTGATGTGCAAATGAATTATTACATTACATTAGCCCCTAATCGCTGGGGTGAATGTAATACGCTGCAATTCTATTTATACATTTGCGGTTAAAATATTTAGAAACTCTAATTTAAAAATGAATGTGTACATGTTATAGTTTAATCAATCTACCCAAGCAAAAATGGACCCGAACCATACTGTTTGTTAAACCTACCCTGAGCGGCGCAGTGGTAAAATCATATTCCCATCGCGTGTCCACGTTTTAAACATAAATGTGTTAATTATATTGTTTCAGGCTAATTGTAAGTATTTGTAAGTCAGCTATGAAATAGAGCTGGGCGCGTGATTAATTTTTGCGCACTCTCACGAGAGAAATTTTTTTAGTCACGCCCGATCACGCACGGTGAGTCACTCTCGTGACACGATTTAATGTAATTGTAGTAAATAAAATTTTTAAATGATGAAAATTAATGTTTTTACGTGCAATATAATATTATGTGTATATTTTATATTCATTCATATTATTTCTTCTAAACTGCATTTCCAGTATAAGTAATACCAAATATACCTAACAATAAGAAAATAAAACTACAATGCATTTTTAAATCTATTTTCGTGTTGCGATAGAGTTGGTAATATTGACCATGTGAAAGTGCTTCTATAAATAACATTTATTTTTTATACTGTACTTTTAAATGTCAAAATTCGTATTAAAACATTATTATATTTATGCATTATTGTGATAGTTCAGATATTAAAAAAAAGATCAAATAAGTATAAAAAAATTGTCTTCAAAATATACTCACGGACTCACGCACGAGAAAAATGTACGATCACGCACGGTTGTTTTAATTTGACTCACGATCACTCACGCTTACGCTCACGTCGGGCGACCCGACGTGACTCGAAATATTCACGGCCCGCGCTCAGCACTACAATAAAAGGCAAAAAAAGAATATACAATAAATGATTATATTATTATACATAAAATGTACCCCACTTACCCTAATATAATTTTATTAAAACAGTTAATACTATTAACCCAGTGGCGGACTAAAGAAGGCTGGTACCCTGAGCGGAATGTTAGTTATGCATTATGGTACCCTTTTGTACTTTGACACGCGAGGTGATTCCTTCATCTCCCGCCGCCTCTTAGTTCACCGCTGTCTGTCTGTCCGTTAATACGCTTATCACTCGAGAACCACTATCCAATTTACATGTTTTTAAATGCATAGATATGTTATTTGGCCAGATTTTAATATATATTTTATTACATTAGGCAACAAAAAGAATAAGTAGTGACGATAATAGCAAATCAAGTCGGAAAAAAGTTTGCCACCAGCCCGCTCTTTTGCAATACACTGTAATGAATTGTGTAGAATAAAAAGATCTAAAATAATTCAACTATATTCAGCTACTATTTTATCATTGTAAAAATGTTTCATTATTATTTTACAGTGAAATTATAAGATACAAAATACATAACATACAGTTACAAGTATGTTTGAAGTTACAGACAGCATTTTTATATCCGAGTAGTTCAAATAACCATTTACAAGTCATCTATGTTATGTTTTTACACATGTACAATATTGTACAATATGTAAAAAATAAAATCACATTCATATGTATAAATACCATTCATGTACAATACATCCACGTACCACATATACATAAGTATGTGAGTATGTATTGTGTCAGAATGATGGATGAATTTAGGTCCTCACGTGAGTTAGATATCACTCCTTGTCGATGGATTACCTCCTGCATATTGTGCTCACTATTTTTTTTTATAACAAAACACGTAATTCTAATAACTCAACGATATGATGTATGATTTATATTGTTTCTGTTTCTTCTCGGTCACTTTCTACATTTGTGTTTTGTTTTGTTTTATGCACATGTTTCCATTTATCATTTCTACATGTGTACCCGAGCAGTAGTCAAGCGGTCACAAGGGAGGCTCAAAGTATTAGTGTTTTTGAACCTTAAATTATATTATTACGTTTTGTTTATTGTTATTTTCCTTTTTGTGTGTTCTTATTTAAAGTTTTTCTTTACTTTAGAAGAAAATACTGTCATTTGTGAAATATTAAATATCTAATGAAATTAGTGGTGGCACCAAGTCTGTCAGACACGCATGTATTTTACAATTTTGAAGAGCAATTTGAAATTTTAGGGACGTATAAAAATATTATATTTAATTTAAATAATTGAATCGATGAGAAGAAGAACAGTACAAGTCCAAATTCTGCCTTTTTCGTTTTTTTTTTTTACATGAAACAGTTCGATAAATGTAGATCTAAATATCGAGTGTAAGAGTAATATTATACCTGCCTCTCTTTATGGTTTCAGGTATGTTTTAAATTTGAATGAATGGAAGAACAGTACCTGTCCAGTATTAGTTCCGTTTTTTTTTAGAAAAAAATATAAATTAAAATCATCTTTTACTAATTGAGATCTACATTTTGACACCCCACATGCCTAGATATAAAACAAAATTCTATGGCACCCCTCCCTATTTCTCCAAAATTTGAAATGATATTGTTGATTTTAGTATTTGTCGTTGGTAGTCTACCAAATCCTCGTTACCTAATTTTTTTCAGATTTTTTCAGCCAGTAGTTACCGAGCGTTATTTTTTCGTACACTTTTAATTTTTTGACAATTTTAATCTAAATCTAAATTTTTCTGCTATGCAAACTTCAAAATAACATTTAAAACGTCAAAGCAAATTAAGATAAATCTTTTTAAGATAATATTTTACAATACAAATTGTTGTGACCTATATTATAGGAAATTGAATGCTCTACAAAAAAGATTCTTTAAAATTTTCACGTAACATTTGTGTCGTTCTTGAGATATCTTGAAAAAATAAATATTTTAGGATGTCACAAATGGGACCGTTCTTAAGCCAGACTCAACCATCCAACCAAGTTTCATTAATATCGGTACAGTGGTTCATGAGTTATGCGTGTGATAAGGATTCACTCGACATACAAATAAACAGACAGACACGGAACGAAAAGTGTTTGTCTTGACCCGAAACGGAAAGATCAATTTAAAATTTTGAAATCGGAGAACAATTTTTTTATCTCATTTTAAAACGATCACAAAGCTTCTCGTATCTTCGATTTTTGCGAGGAAGCAATATTACTTTTCTATTGTGAGACAATTTCGAAGTCATAAAGATATGTTGATAAATAGAGAATAAGAAATATGAAACTCCAATAAACAAAACAAACAAAAACGACAAACATCATGCATTTATGATATGCGTTTTTGAACATACACACATTTTTATATGTATAATCCGAATTGACATCTTTTCAAATTCGAATTAAAACGTGAATCAATGTGGACAATAGTTCAGTCTATTGTTACAAACTATTTTGTTTTATTGCATAGCACCCTCAGTGCATCGCTTGGTAATTTTCGAATAAATAAAACATGTAATTAAGCGTCAATCACGCTAAATACACAATTATGCCGGTAGCCCAATAGTGTCAAACTTGTTGGATAAAAACCACCAGAACCATTGCAAATAACATTACAACGATGTGCTATTTTATTTGAATTACTTTCATAGTAACTAGGTACATTGTACAGTTGTTAAACAAAAATCTATTTTTTAAACAGAAAACAAATATGTGTGTTTAATTATTTATGGAATATTTTGTGCTAATTGTGAGTTAACTTAAGTATAAACAAGTTAAAAAATTGTCAATGTTTGGGAATTTTTTTCACAGGTATAAGTAATTATTTTTTAGGATCGGGTAAAGGACATTTTATTAAGTATATATTTAAGTTTATTTAGAAATATAAAAATTTACTAAGTTATGAACCTCGATGTGACGACCAAAAAAAAATTTTTCCCCATGGCTTCATCGAAATTTCGGGATGGGTTATCGGAAAAAATACGTGGTTTCTCCCCTTAAATAATTATTTTTACACATTGTTTTTAAGTTTTTTTACTAGTTTAATAATTATGAAGAAGAGGGGGACGGTGAGAAGGGTCGTCTATCCCGGGCCCCAACTACTAGGGGAAATGAATAATTTGCATTTATTAATTTGGCCAAATACATTTTTTTTATATTTCATAACTTGCCACTAAGGGTGGGAGGGGGAGGAGCATTACTTCACCCTGGACCATAACCTTCTTAGTCAGCCACTATTAATTGCAAGAACTAGCTGTTGAATAAGACCAGTATAGGAAATAGACAACTTAAATATTCATTTTACGTTTGAAATTCTCTAGTTTCAGAATTTCCTAAAGTGGGTTTCCCTGAAAAAATTCAATTGTTTCGCATCTTTTTGATTTGTATTTGCTTATTTTTGCAACGTTTAAAGCATATACGTTTACTTTTACATACATAAGTTTACATTTATAATGTCCTAGTAAAATCCGTAAAACATAAACATAAATACTGATAGGGGTTCCGCAACAGATATGCTTGGGAAATGCTTTTCTAGTTTATGAATATTAACACTAAAAGGAAAAAAAATACGAATGCATGAATAGAACACATGTTATTACGAATGCATTAGTTTCTCTGGAGAGATAAAACTGTCAGCTGAATTAAATACGTACAAAAATATCCTGCAATAATTCTGATATTGATTACAATGTGCGCCAATCGCGGATAATGAAATCTGCTCCGCAGTGGCTATTTCTCACGGAACTGCACGTCATATATGCAATCTATTTTATACTAGATTATTATATATTTCCTATAACGATCAGCATACATGCACTCGTACAAGTCTTCAATGTAATACTGCATTTGTTAACTTGAATTTATTTATTTTAATACTCGTAATATAATTTTGTGTTTTCTTTTAGAATTGAGGATGGTTCGTAGTAATACATTTTTAAGAAAAGATAAGAAGTTTTACACATTACATAAGGTAAAGGCACCAGTTATGGCCGCTATAAGAGCAAGTTTTCGTTTTTTTGGATTAATGGGCTTGTTTTTTGTAATTCTCATTAACTCATGTCACTAATAAAACAAGTAACTCTTTATTTAATCAATTTAATTACCAATAATGTCCGCAAATATATTTTGTTTTTAAATTATAACCTTTTATTTTGTTCATGTTTCTTCCCCAGTAATGGCAAAAGTAAAACCAGTAATGAGCCCGCAGTGATGAACACTTGCTAATGATTACAAAATGATAAGTACTACGACAAAAAGATATAAAAGAAAGAATCGTCAATTTGAAACAATGTTAAGAAGTTGCTATGTTAATATAAAAATTAATTAATAAATTATACTTATAATTAGTTTAAATGTTCACCATTTTGTCACACCTATTGGCCGATTGTTATCAAATCACGCTGTAAGACAGTTAAATGTATACAGATTAATATTCAGAAATGGTATTAATCAAATATCAACACATATTTCTAATTCAGTACATTTAATTAAAATTTTTCCATTACTGGGACCCTTGCCAAGACTGGTGCCACTACCTTATATGTGTGTATGTTTTGTAAAACAAGTAAACGCAGCAGAGAAAAATGTTTAAAATTGTAAACAAAATACACCAACTCATTGTCAGTACTAAAAACCCTAAAAAATATATAAATTCCCTGTTATGCCAACTAAACTTTGAGCACGAGGACAAAGGGGGAATGAGGAAAGGGTGAGGTGTTTGACAATCTCAGTTGGCACAATGGCTGCCTTTGTCATATTTATGAGTGTCATCCCCTGGTAAAAACTAAGAAAACCCAATTTACATAAATGTCTTCATTTGTGGACATCATGCATGAGAGAGTTAATAAAAAGCTTATCAGATAACACAGTATTTAAATATATGTATATTTGTAGTTTTCCTCAACGTTAAATAAACATTTTTTTAAATGTATATTCAAAAAATGATGATGAAAGCTCTTAAATTTTTTTTGAAATCTTGGATCGTGAGTCTAACGACAAATAAAACAGTCTTGCGTGACTAGTATATTTTTGTCGGTCGTGATTTAGATTTAGAAGATAAAAACATTTCTTTTTGATAAATACTATTCCAATAAATATTTTATAAAAATTATTTTAGAAACGGTAACACGAATATTAAAACTCAATTAAAATGAATTCTAAAATCTATATAAATTTTTCACGAGTGTAACCCACCATGCGTAATTGGCTATGAGTGAAATTATTCAAATCGTGATCGTGATATTTTTTCTAGACTCGTTTGCGATTGGACGTGAGTAAAAAAAATGAATCCTTAGCAAAAAATACCTACTCACGCGCCCATCTCTAACTTACATACATTTAGACGGGTGTATACCTATCTATATTCATATAATGAATATTTATGCAGCAAATGTAGGTAGTTACATTGACTTTAAATTAAAACGAACTAATTGTTTGGAAACTAAAATATAAAGAAAAATTATTAAAAACGGTTAAAAACTTGATGTATCTACTATCTACATTATACTTCTTTGTTTTTGTTGCCAAAGTGTATTTGTTTATTATAAAATATGTTTCATTTTAATTAAACTTAACTTTTTGCAGGTATATTGTTGTTGATGTTTGAAATCACTTTGAAAACTGAAACTTAAAATATTTATTTATGAAAATTATGCAAAATCCAATCAAAAACTTAATTAATAACAAACACACAGACAATAACTAATAATTATTGATAACAAAAAAACATGTTGCTTAAATATAAATAATGAAATTAAAAATGTATTTCGTTAAAACAAATATAGTATTGGCACCAGTCTTGGCCACTTTAAGAGCAAGGTATACTATTTTTTTGGGTTGCTTGGTTTCTTTTTTGTAATAAGCATGAACTCATGTTACTAATAAATAGAGATTGGAAAAATAGTTTTTCAACTATTGCGTAAAAATGCATTTATTGTAATTTTTATTACATATCTCCATCGTTTTCAGAAAACTGGGTTGATTGAACACGATTTGAAATCAACTATTTGCAACTATCTTTCAAACTATTTGCGACACTTTTTACTTCTTCGTTTGCACTAATATTATCAAATCGTAAAAAAACTATTTACCAACTATTTTCCGAAAAAAAATTCAACTAGTAACTATTTCATTGAAAATAACAACTATTTTTCCAATCTGTACTAATAAAACAAGTACCTCTTTATCAAATCAATTTAATTACCAAAGTCCTCAAATATAGTTTTTTATTTTAGTCTTTTATTTTGTTTATGTTTTTTTTATAGTAATGAACAAAGTTTAACCATGGGAACCTAGTGGTGGATACTTACTAATGATTACAATATGGTAAGTTCTATTACACAAAAGTTATAAAATAAAGAATGGTAAAATTTGAAACATTGTAAAACAGATGCTATTATAATATAATAATTAATAATTAATTAATAGATTACACTAATAATTAGTTTATGTCCACCATTTTGACAACCATTGTCATCAAAGTAAGCTGTTTTTCAGTTCAGTATTTATAGATTATATATGATTTATGATCAAACAAATCAACAACAAATATTTTTAATTTACAAGTATATTTAATTAAACAAGAGTCCAACACTGGGGTATGATCCAGGACTGGTGTCAATACCTTATTGAAAATTAACAGGATATGGTAAAAAAACTTTCTAACAAGAGATGAATTATATGTATTTAAAGTTATGACAGATTTTTTTTAAACATAGTGATCTACGAAGCGTCACAATACTTTCATAGGATTATATATTTAAAGGCGGATTCATGCTTCACTTCCTTATTTACAGTGCAGCACATTTCACAATGCAAGAATATTCGGCATATAATCCGATTGAATTAGACCGAAGAAGAATATTATCTATTACATTGATGTCACACAAGAACTATTGCTACAGCTTCGGTGACCGTTCACTGGAAAATTAATATGAGTTTTCAAAGAAGCATTTCCTGTGATCAAGTGGGACTAAAATAGATTTCGTTTTGTGTACTTAGTTATAATAATAATGTCAATATGATTATACTGCAGCAATTTAGTTCATCGTTCGATGATTTGTAGGTGCTATTGTTCCATTTATATGCGCATAACTAGTTATGCTAGTAGATATGATTGTAAGAAAATAATGCAATTTATTTTCAAATGCATTGCATTGAATACGGATTGAAAAGTTTATTAATCGATATTTTATATAGAAGTTTGTAAAAATATGTTCAACATGGACTGCTATTTTATGATGAATGTAGAATGTGATATAGGGTGGGCCAGAAATTATGGAAAGTTTTTGTTTCTTCTTTATTTAAAAATAATAATAAATAAATTAATAAGAAATGTCAAAAAAAAAACTGAATTCTGTTCATACTAGTAATGATAGTGTAACAATGTTTTTTGTTTTGTTTTTTTTTTTTGGGGGGGGGGGGGGGCAAAAGAATATATATTTTTTACCAACTATTTTCACAAGAGCTTTATCTAATTTTCATTTTATCTAAATTCTCGCCACTGTCTCCTGCTAAGAAACCGATCGTCACACGACCGGGCTCCCATTAACCAGGGCACTCAGGCTAAAACCCCTTTCCCCCTCCATGGGGCCGTGCTCATTTTATATTTATATTTGGCACATTCTTGCTTTAAAGATACCGAAATAATAGAAATTTTCGAGAAAATTGGCCAAAATTATATAAATGTTCGTTTATGTGCTAAAATAAATCGAATTTTCTGGTTCTAATCTAAATGAGTTAAAACAGAGTTAATATTAATAAAATAATTAATAAAAATTGTTGATGTATTAAAATAATCAATTTTACTAAAAAATATGAAAATAAATATGATATATTACAGAAACACATGTGTTTACAAATGTAAAGGTAGAAAACTGGCAAACCGCAAGTAAAGCAAGCAAAAAGGTAAAAAAGATGTCCACGGAAAATTACATTGAAATAATGTGTTTATTTGCTATGACATATGTATGATAAATATATCTGGTGAAGAGATTGACAGAGACAAATAGATTTTGCAAAAAGGTCTGCTGTATTTCACTCAGGTTCGTTGTGGTATGTAATAAATATTTGATTTAATTTTTAGAAAAGTTCTTTCATCGAAAATTCTCTGTTGGGTTTGATATATAAAAAGTGATATTAAATTTAAAGAAAATTATAATTATAAAACTGTTTTTTTGTTGTTGTTGTTGAAAATATCAACTTTGATCTTATTTTTAAAAATATGCTATTTGTTGTTTATATAAAAATATTCTTTTAATACATATTTTTTACAATACATATTATTATACAATATTGTTTATAACAAAAAGAATATTAACTGTATAATGTTATAAAATAAAATATCGGTATGGGGAACCATACATGACTATGTTCTTTCTATATTTTTAAATAATTTTTAATACATATATGAAAAATTTCAATGGGATTTGTCAGAAATAAAACTCACTTTTGTATTAAAAATATTAGTTTTCTAATGTCCTAATGTCAAAAATATAGTAGGTACACATTCGTAGAATAACTAATATGACAATTTGAATTTAGTTGCATTTGTTTCTAAGGCAACATGAATTAGTGACGTATTAATTAGTATTTAAAATTCAAATTTTGAGGGTGGTTTTCACCCCTTCAGTAGCTGTCAAGGCACGTACAAATAATAAACGTCCCTCAGGTTCAACTAATGAACTTCAATTAATTCTACCAACGAACAGTGCATTAAAAGTTAAAAACAAGTAATGAATTTTTACATTAATATAAATATTTTCTTCATTCATACTATGAATTCATGTTGATAAACATGTTTCATAAATATAATGAACGAAATTTTTTCAGTGCAGATACACAGATGCACGCATAGCCGCCATGCGGAAATAAACTTTAATTTAAGTTTTGAAGGTAGTACAATCAGAATTTGGTCTTAGCTCGGACAAGATTTTCCGACGGTATTACAATACTTCCATTTCTTTCAGAACATGGAAGTTAAAAGACAATAATATTATGCTATTAAAGGTATTTTCATCTGAAAATATAATATATATGTACATAATTCTTCAACCAATTACATTTTGATATATTATAGTAAAATAAATACAAGAAATATATAACGTCTTTACAATAAACTGTACTTGATTCTGACGTGACCATATAAATCTTGAAGAAAATGTGAGCAATGTACGAGAGAGCCTTATATGACATTGTTGAGTATTTGAAAAGGCTGCCTTAGAAAATCATGGACAATGTCCGCTATATCGGGCGTCTACTCTTTTGTGAGTAACTTCAATATCGTTACCAGAAAGGTTCCTTGTCGCAAATCGTCTAGCGAACGAATAAATATCATTTAATAGAAACCTGATCGTAAAAATCAGTTATGGTTCTTCTCGTCATAAACAGTTCATTGCAAAACTGCGATATGATTTATTTTATTTATTATAAATCACATATATTGCAACCGACGAATGAAATGTTCGTATTGGCTTGATTGCTATATCTAATAAAAATCTTGCAGGTTTGTTCTTTATGTCTTTATATAAACAGGAACGGATTTGGTGTTGAATTAATTATTTAATATTTATAACTATGGGCCAATAACTTCGGCATTCATCGTTAGTTTTGGGGGTTTTGTTATACTTACAATAATTTTATAATATTGTTTATATACAGGATTATATACACACGGACAAAAAAACAGTGTAATCATTTACAATCATAATCTACTGATATTGAGACTATCTATTCACAATATTGATTATTGAGTTGGTAGAAAATATTTTTATTTGTTTACAACAAATTCAATTTGTTATAAACAATACCTACAAATTGTTAAAAGACATAGGTAGTCATTTAAAACAACAATTCGTTGATATTAAAACAATCTATTCACAATATTAGTTATTGAGTAGGGAGAAAATATTTTTATTTGTTTATAACAAATAAATTTTTTTATAAACAATAAAAGTTGTTAAAAAACATGCGAAGTCATTTACAACAGTATTCTAATGATATTTACCTAATTTATTTACATTATTTAAGTCTAATCCCGTTTTTAGAGCTGCCAGGAAACTGATAATTTTTTTAAATATTCCTTAAAATTCGGAAAAATAACGTTTTATAAAAAAAACAAGTCCTTTATCACAAGACAAATAATGTACAACTCATACAACTAAAAAATTACTTATATCCACAGTATTTTTCACGAAAATGCTGACCAGGATACTGAGAAATTGACTGGACAAAGTACGATATCGTTTACAACGTTAACTGAGTTAATTGATAGAACCTCAAATTAAGTTAAAACATGTACATTATTTTATTTATTATATTTCAATTAATTACTATGACAAACGATAATTTGATCGGAATATAAATTCTCTATATTTTTTAAGTGTTTTGGTTTGACAGGAGAATGATGAAAAATTTGAAAGAGAAAATTCAGTAGAATATTTCTTAAAGAAATATTATTTACACAATAAAAAAGTACCAATATTATACTACTGCAGTGTAAATTTTTTTTATATATTCAGAAATAATACTTATTTAGTCTGCTAACTTTCACTTCCGAGAAGTGATATGCCAGGAGACTGAAAATTTCACATTTTAAGTGTTATTTTTTATAAAAAATATATTTCGAAACGGGGTTATTTTAAGGGGCATGCTAGGCGCAGTAATAATTTACAGTTTCCATCTAGATAAAATGTATTTTTCAAAATATTAATATACGAAATAAGTCGGGCCGTCCAAAATTCCCTCGTTTGTAGAACTACCCATATATAGATTACTTTATATCAAATTGTACCACCCACATGCAACCATACTAAATATAGTTTTACATTTTCTATGTTTATATTTATAATGTCTATAACAAATTTTCCCTATAATTCTATAAAAATCTATCAAGTATTGTTAAATATAAATAATAAATTAATGATAGCGATCTTGTTTAGAGGATTTACATGTAAAAGAATAAAATAAATTTATAGCAAACAAACATAATTTTTAACTACAAATGTTATATTTCATGTAAAATTATACAAACACGACAATAGATAAGTAGATATACACATGTTTTGAATCCTACCTTGACGTTTCCATGTTCAATTTAATGATAGTGTTATATATACTTTACATGAACTATAAATATATTTGACATAAAAATGTCCAAGTAATTGAGAGAGCATTAAATTTTTCATAAAATATGATCGTTAAATTTTGAATGTTATATATTGTTCTTTTATGTTCTATTGTCAGGTTAGAAGAGCTTTAAATCATAAATTGTATAGTCCAATACAAAATATTCAATTTTATTACGAACATGGAGTTGAAAAATTGTATATGTACGCGAATTTTCTTCTATTTGCTACAATATACAACAGGGTTGTAGAGTCACACTTTTTATTCATTCATGAAACTTTAGGATTAAAATAATATACAATTGGTATATGCACACAGAGTTACAATCTTTTATGTGCATATATTTTTATTCACAATACATGACTCATGTGGAAAATTGATGGATTAAACATATTGTACGATTGTTCGTTTAATATTTACATTATTAAAATTAAGAAATTAAAGTTCTAAAATGTTCCAGCCCTGTTTTTAATAATGCATTTATGTTGACCTACAATTTTAACCGAGATCTGTTTAGGTTGGTGCTACTGTTTGACCTTCGCTAAATAACGTAAGGTAACTTTGACCTCATATAATGTTTTATGGTTTTTTTTATTAGTTGTTTTTTATGTTTGTTAGCATCATATGATGGCGAAACAGGCTCGTTTTATCTACATATCAAAATGTTCCTCTGTTTTAGTAATGGCTTTATGTTTGTAAGTTTTGTTTCGGGAATTTCATTTTCAATCTTCTTATAGTAATATAATAACATGTGATATTAATTTGAATTTTATTTTAGATTAGCATCTTTGTATTAAAATTATCTTCTTCTTCATAATTTCCATATCATCAGGTAGCTTTTAGTGATATGTATTCTTCTTTGTTTGGATATATAGGAACACAAGAAGTGAGATATTGCTTATAAGCTGATTGCAGTAGATCATTTAAATTATAGTAAATAAGACACAAGGTACATATTACTACATATATACATCGAAGCTTTTGCTTTATATTGTTCGCAATTGATTCATATCATATCTGATTTTGTATTATTTTTGGACTATGCAAAAATCTTCTTCCAACTATTTTGTCGACGAACTATTGTATAATATCTTTAAAACATATTTTGTCACATAATTCGAATTCTGTACCAATCATAGTCAAATATTTAAGTTTGTTTTGTGTCATGGTGGACCTTAAATAATTTTTAATAATTTTTAATTTTGAAAAACTTTTTTTTGAATTCTAATATCCGGTATTATAAAGGAGCTAGCAAAATTTGTTAGCTAGCAAGCACTTTCAAATAGGGTATCAAACTTATATGACAGTTTTATTGGAGTTTTTGACAGATAATTTCATTCATAGGAAGTAAAATTAAAGATATGTAAAGTATATTTACTTGCCTTGAGAAAAACGGTAAAAACCAACTTACTGCGATTGCAAATAGGTATCTGTTAAAAACTTAAAGAGAGTGCTTGCTAGCTAGCAAAATTGCTAGCTCCTTTATAATACCGGACATAAGAGTATTAATATTTGAACCTAAATTTAATTCATCGATGAATTTTAGAACTTCCCAAGAAGACAGATTTTTCTCTAAAAGTGTACAAAGAACTGATAACATATCTGCAAGATCTAGTTCGTTTATTTCAAATGAGTCTTCGTCAGTTAAAATAAATTCAAGATCCTTACAATGACCTAACAATTTATTTTTAGGCATCTCTTTTAAGTCAGAGTAAAGTATTCTCGTAGAAAAGAAAAAAAAAACGACTGTGTTTACTAATTTGGGAAAATCTTAACTCGAATGAGTTTACAGCTGTGTTTATCTCAAATAAAAATATTTAAATTTACACAAACACCTGCATAAATAAATATACGTACAAATGAATATTTTACTTATTGTAAGTACCTTGCACACAGTCACTAAAGATTTAAATGATTTGAATTTTTTTTAAATCATTAACAAAGTTAAGAACTAATATAAAAGTTACATTTGAAATATTATCGAAAATATGACATGCTTTCTACCAATTTCGCCGCTCTGGGCAGTTCCCCCGGGTGCCCCCCCCCCTAGATCGGGCCTTGAACCTATATAGAATAGTTCAATTATAAAGTAAACAATGCATCATGATAAAAATAGCATTTAGTGTAAACCGCTTAGAGTCGCATATAGGCATATATACGCCATACATACCTTCATCAAAACACCAAACAATGAATATCTAGCAGCCGGGGTAAAAGGCAACGACGTAAGCGCCAGAGTAATTAATCAAGTAATTAAAAGTTAATCACAGTTGTATGTCGGGTTTGGGTGGGTGGGCGAGTATGTAAGGTAAAGTGGGGTGACACACGTTTGTGGTTGCACACAATATGTCATTAGAAAGTTTACTTTCATAATGGTATTACAACAATCCCTGTTGCATGCTATTGGTTACCACTAGCGTCGCTAGAGTGCAGCACATACGATAGATGGATGTCGATTGAAGGGCTATACATATTGCTAATGGAGAACTTTGAAATTCTGGATTGATTCTGCGCTTTAATGGTGGCTAGTTATATTGAGTAATATGTTTAATACTGTAATTAATGTTGTAGTATAGTTTGAGATTGGCTTCATATTATGAAATTTATCTAATGAAAAAGTTATGGAATATTATAGCTTCAGAACTTTTTGATATATATTTTTTAACTGCCTATTTATTATTGGGAACAAATTAAACACGGCCTACTTAATGAAATGAGAAATAGTAAAGAGCATTAAATAAACTATTATTTTATTCACTTAAAAAACTATTATAGCATTTGTAAACAATATTGAACAGTATTTTTTGTGTTTTAATAATAGTTAATATAAACTAGCGTTAAGAAATTACTTTTTGTTCATTAAAGAAATTAAAAAAAAAAATTGCTTCTTAAAATGGCTAAATGAGTATTTGTGCTAAATGAACAATATTATGAATTTATATAATATTTTATAAATCGTACAGAGTTAATGTTCTATTGAGACGAAATCGAGTTTATTAGTTTTGGATTTGTTAGTTTTCGTTAGTTGTGACGTCGGTAACGACATATTCTTCAGATTTACCTTATTTTATTTGAGAGGGGGGTAATGGAACATCCCCCCCTCCAAAAAAATAAAAGTTATAAAATTAAAGCAAATTAAATTTTGCAATAATAATAATTAATGCAAATATTATTGTGCAAAACAAAATTTTAATGCTCAAAACGGAAAATGTTATTGCTTAAATACAATATATTTAATGCTCAAAGTATATAAAATATTGCGCGCTTAAATATTACCTACTCTTTATTATTTTTTTCTCAAAAAATAATAACCATTATTTAAATTTTACTGTTTTTTATTTTCGCGTGACGACCATATTTGTTCTACATTTTTTGAACTTTAAGGGGTTACATCTAATTGTCACTTCGGAAAATGACTTTTTTTGAATTTTTTTTAGAATAATAAAAAAAACAATCAAATGAAATTTGTAGGGTTTATTGAATATGTCTCAAAACATACAAACACATTTTTTTTAAATGAAATATAAAACAAAATGGTGACTTAAGCGTTGCTACACTGAGTGCATCTTTTTTGTTATGTGCTCCACTGTGGAAAACAGAACTTCCATGGATCAACATACAGAAAAAAATGTTCTCTTTATTTACACGAGTTTTCCCATCAAACTACATACGATTGTTAAATAATATCGATTTTTGCAAAAGTATCTAAGAAGTTACAGTTAAAATTTCAAGTCGATCGGATGGAAAATGGCCAAGATATGTTTACCGCAGTTTTTAAAAACGTGGTTTCGATAAAAATGAGTTTAAAGTTTAAAAACTGTTTTACTACATGTAAACGTCGACGTTAGTTCCGACGTTTTTTTTCGAGACTATGTCGGTTTGGGGGTTTTCGGTTGCTTATTTTGCTTCTGTTTTGGCTTGGGACCGAATTACGGTGCCACTTTACATTACCATATACTCATTATCTCTTTTAGAGTGTCAACTATAATATAGTCACTATTTATTACTACCTTTTTATTATTGGAAATAGATGAATGGTGAATACTAAGGAAAGGTTTGTATTTTTCCGAATATTTTTAAATCTTATTTTTATTTTCTGTCACTATACTAAATTTCAAGACTGAAGCTATACATTTTTAACTGTCGCTAAATTACATATATGTGAAAAACAAATAAATATTTACTACACAAATCCCAATCATCATAAAACTTGAACCGCATAATCGGCCAAAACGAAAATCAACTAGATGGTGACCGTGGATATCAGTGCGGTAGACAATGGCACTTCAGGAATCCTCGCTCTAACTCTCCAACAACACTAACTACTCGCCCCATACCCGTCCCGTGCGGAATCCAAGGCGACAAGGTGGGACACCCACAACAACATGATTGCATGTCCCGCATTCCTTGCGTTTTGGATGTTGTCAAAGGGAGATTTTAACATCGATGCAGTTTTTTTTCTCGTTCAAATTTGCGGTCACCACAATTGTTTAGAAAGATTTAAAACTGTCGTTCTGCTCGAAATTAACCATCACCGCATTTAATTTTCACTTTGGGGTAAATTTTCTGTTTGTTAGGATTGGTAGAAAACATAAAAGTTCTTTGAGTGGTTTGATATGAAGATTGGTTTTTATTATTGTTTTTATTTTATATGAGCGCTTATTTTTCTTTTTTTTCGACAAAGACGTCACTAAAACAGATGAAACAATAAGGCGCCCTTGTGAATTTTAATATATTTTGCCTCCAATTTTTATGACGGTGATACTTGGTAAAGTAAAAATAATTTTAAAAGTATTTTGATAAATTTTATTTTTAAACAGTGGAACTCGGTAATATTTTTTTGAAGGGACTGTGTGGAAAACACGTACTAACGAGAAAAACGTACTAATGAAATATTTTAATATAGGGTCTTTTGGAAGAATGTCGGGACCTAAAAAACGAACTGTAGCAAAACGTCAAAACGTACATACTAACGAAGTTCCACTGTAATATATTGCAATTCCTTTAATATAAATTTTATTTGCTAGCTATATTAAATTTTGCTACTTTTGAGGCCTTTCTTTTTCCTTATGTACGGTGCTGTTTATTATATCAAGTTATGGTTAAAGTTAACTTTTGACTAACATTTTGTCTCATATTGTAATAAAATTATGTTCAAATGTTGGAACATTAAATCTTACCTAAGACAATTTCATTTTTAATTGTTGATTTAATCGATATTCAATTACATATTATACAATTTATAATATACAGCGTAATTTATAATGAATATAAAAAACTTTAACAGTGAATCGAAGATTCAACAAAAAACATTATTAATTTCAAAATTATTTGTTTTTATTTAATATCTGGAGAACTTATTGTGATAAAGTTATTATATTTGATAACCGGTTAAGTATTAATGGTGTTATCGATTTCCAGTATAAATCAACAATAATTTATTCTAGGGGTGTATTAGGTAACTGGGCCCTTCAAATTTGATCTGGTATTTTTTTGTGTTCTTTATTTACCCCATAATATATCCGCGTAGTAATTATTGATAAATACTGAAAAAAAACACTAATTTATATTAAACCAATGGGTAATAATTGATAGGAGTTGTAGCTCTCTGATGAAGAATTTCCGGACACATTTTTATATAAAGTTTTTTTTTGCTTAAAATAGCACCCTTGTTCTTCTGATATTTTTTTTACATTTGTAGTAAATCATCCAGTATTTCTTATACAAGCAATTTAATCCTTTTTGATAGGTTTTTGAAATTATTGTCTGCCCTTTTGACACGAAAAGTACTGAACAGATTTTGACGAGAATTTTTGATTATTGTTGTGATGTTGAAATGATCAAACCATTATTAGTAGTGAGGATATGGTGTTTATGTTTTTAAAGCAGTCAGTAGCGCGGATATTAATCGATTTTGAAATACCTACACGCAAACGAAGTCGTGGAGAAATTCTAGTAACAAATAAGTCAACGGTATACCTAAGAATAAATGGGGGTGTGTGTTATTAAGTATAATATACAACGACCACTAAATAATATAAAAATCTGCAGTTATTATTATTATTAGTTTTAGAAGAGATATCATATAATTGCCGTTTGAAAAAATATCGATTTCTGTTTAAATGTAAAAAAAATTCAAGTATTAAAGTTATTAACTAATATTAAATTACAGTGGTGCATTCGTAGAATATATTATGTGCGAGCAATATTGTAAATTTTCAAGGAATTCCAGCAATTAATATCTTTCATATATCGTACATAATTATATAATACTACCTACCTGATATTTTTGCGGTTATGATATTTTGGAATTGTTGGATTTGTGTTTGATATATTAACAAGTATATTGATGCTTCAGTTATTCTGTAAACTTTGTTGTATTTGTTTATTATGTATTTTAGAAACATGAAATGTATGCATAAGGAATATATTAAGTTTAATTAAATATTGAGGTTTGATCCAACAAAAGACTATACGAATGTAATTATTAACTTCCCAACAGGAAGTTATTGTAATCGAAATCAAAAATTTAAACATATTTTTATGTTTCAAGGTCATTATAGTATATTTACACTATTTTCAGTAAGATGGTGTGTGTGTGTGTGTGTGTGTTCGTACGTACGTGCGTGTCATTTTTTCCTGTATGAAATCTCGCAAATAAAAAATGCTATTGACTTCGTTGGGGTACCAATCGAAGCGTCTGACGTGAATATGATCTGAAAGAAATAATTTTTCGAAATACAACCCCTACGGGGGTAAAAGGGGATGTAAAGGTTTGTGTGGATAAATTTTGTAGTCAGATTGACTTGAAACTTAGCATAAATATTCTACAATACAAATAATGACACATATATTTCAGTATTTATTTTTTTATATATGCCTAAACAGCCATTGAAGGAATGAAAACTACCTTTAAAATTTTAATTTTAAATACTTATAAATACGTCTACTAATTCATATTGCGTTTGAAACAAATGCAATTAAATTCAAATTGTCAAATTAGTTATTCTAAAAATGTGTATTATATTATTGATATTAGGATATTAAAAACCTAATATTCATAATACATAGGTGAGTTTTATTTCTGACAAATTTAATTAAAATTTTTCATAAATATATTTAAAAAAATAATCACATAAACATAATGGAAACAATAAATAATCAGTATTCAAGTATTGATAGTTTTACTATGTTGGGAAATTGATTGTGTGGACCTAAAGGGTTACACCTCACCCCACTCCACGGCTAGTGTTTAGAATGTTATTAACTTTTAATTACGTCAAACAATTGTTGTTGATGTCAGTGACTTTGGAATTTGTATTTCTTGTAATTCTTTGAAATGATGTTGATCTTACAATTAGTTGTTTTCTGGATCAACATATCTTTATTAGCCACAATGAAAAGTTTGTTTACAAGGAAAATGGTAGAGTTCGAGAGCAATATTATAAAAGCGTTTGATCCAGAATTTAGATCAGAATTTAGATGCGTTGATCAGGTACAAAATTTACCACCTTATTAAAATAGAGGACCATATACATAATTTTAAAACGTCTAGCGGGTCGGAAGAAATATCTCTACAAAAAAATCTTTAAACAATGTATTTATTCAAATCAATTGACATAAATAACATTGAAATAAGGAATCCTTATAAATCATAAATATTAGATTTTTTATACTTTAAAAGCTTCTTGCAATAATTTTCTCGGCAGAGAATTTTTAACAATGGTCGGTTTTGGATGAATTATCACAACATATAAAATATAAACATTATTTTGATTTTTAAATATTTTTGGAGTTTTAACAATAGCACAAAAATAAAGACATAAATCTATTTCTAGCTAACAATAAGCATCAGCTACATATGTTGATTTATAAAAAATTTACGAGCATTGAGATGAGATTGAAAATAATCGGGGGTCACAAATAAACCTTTCGAGGTTATATGAAGAAAAATGAAACTCAAATTTTAGGAGAAATTAACTTTTTCTAAAATTTTAATCCTATTTTTTTGTGTAGGCGTCGGCTCTTGGGTTATAGTTTGGGAATCGCTGCTCTAGTATTTAAATTTATTTAATTTTTTAAACAAATTTTTAAATTATTAGTACACTAAACTAGAGTCTTCTGTAAACATATTTCTAATTTCAAATTTTCAATATCATTGATATAGAAAATAATTACTTTAATTTGAAGTTAGGTTACCAACTGGCAGTTACTAGTATAGTAGTTAATAAGTACATGCACAATGTTTTATTTTTTTTAGTTTAATCTAGAAATATGCACAAAAATTGAAAAAAAAAACATGATAACAAAAATGTATGAATATTTAAATTCATAATTATTACATTTTCCCAATTAAATATAAGTTTCCTGTACGATTTCTTGTAACAATAGCATTTCACATACGGGTCCGTAGTGACCTCTGTGAAATTTCCATTTAAATAATGTGTTGTTGGTTGAACATAATCCCGGCAATATATGGACAAAAATGATTTGAGATTAGAGGCACAATTAAAGCCCAGTTGGCGGGCCTTATCATGTTTGCTTTGGAATAAATGGGTTTGTCACGCGACACTTGACCGGTGCTCTAAAATTGTTACAAACATAGGCGGTCTATTACACATGTGTGTAACTGTTTGCGTTCGCGAGTGTGTGTGAAGGGCCGGAATCAGGGCGGCCCTTTTATATAAGCTCAAATATTTTTACTTAATTATATTATATCTAATATCCAAGAGGATATAGAATTAACTACAGAACAAATGGCAGACAATGTTATTTAAGTTAGATGTGTAAATAAATAATATTACACAATGGCGGGATGAGATAAGTAAAGTAACAGAATCAGAAACTCATTGATCAAGAAAAAATTGGTGTGACTGTTTCGGTATGCACAGTTGAGGGGTTGACGTGAAAATGTGGAAGTGGGATTAAATAATAAATAATAATAATATTCTTTAATTTTTTTTTGTTAAACAGTAACGTTTGAATTTTTGTAAAATAAATACGAAATGTTTTCGTAAATTTAGACTAAATAAATAAATAAAACCAGTATTGAATAATACCATTCTTATGATTTGTACGAACAGAACAATTAATTAATATTTAATATTAATATTTACAAGCAAAATCGTGGAAATACGAAATTTACTTTTTATTTTTTTTATTCAATTTAAAAAACTAATCAAAAAATTAAAAACGTTAGGTCGCGGTCGTAGAGAATACATGCTAATATACTGTTATTTTTTCAAATCAATTTATTAATATTTACAAGCGCAATCATGGACATACAAAATTTAATTTAATTTATTTTTATAATATTACATTTATCACTCATTAAAACTGGTTAAATGTTTCTATAAAAAAATGATCTATAATTTGAGACCAAAACCCTGCTCTGAGTGTCGAGATATACTAATACACAAGAGTGGCAAAAATTAGGGAAGGCCTACGTCCAAAATTGGAATACGGAAGGCTTAATATGATGATGATGATGTAAATATTTTCTCTGCTCACTATTAATATCACGAGAAACTAGAAAATACAATTTTTTGTATAATGTTGCCCCTTTACAAATAAACACTACAAAAAGTTCTTACAAATGTATTAACAAAATATGGAAAATGGGATGTATGAAAATTTTGACGTTTAATAATTTTTGATTACAAAAAATTTGAATTTTTTCTGCAATAATTCCTTCTGTAGTGTTTAGGATTATGACATGGTGTCAAAATGGCAGCACATATGTTTATTATTATATTTTGAGTAATTCTATTTTTTCAATCGATGGAAGGAATGATTAAAAATATAGATCATAAAATATAATTATAACGGGTATTCAAAAAAAGTAACAAATTTTTATTTTGAAAAGTAAGCTATTTACAGAAACATTTTTGAATTCTAGGTGACTTTAAAAATTTGTATTAAAAAAAAACAGCTTATTAGACTTGTGTTTCAAAATAACATTGTATTTTTTTTTATAAATTAATATATTTTACAAAACACTGACTTTACGAAATAAAAAATCGCAACGTTTTATTTTGGTCAGTCAATATAATTAATATAAAATAAACAAATCTGTACTTTTTTTCAACACACAAACTGAATAATTTTCATAAAATAGCAGTGTAATAAATTAACAAAATATGTATCAAAAGCAAAAATATAAATTAAATTTAAAAAAGGTTTTTAATAGGGCATTAAAAACTTGAATTACAACTCTGTGATTGTGTATAGATGTGCTTTAGTCAAATGTGAGTATGTGTGTATGTATGTTCATTGTTGTTTTTCGTTACTGTGTGTTTTGTGATGCACTCATTTTGTATTCGTGTGTATGTTACATCTGGTCATTGTTGTTGTTAAACGCCAAAATATTGAATATTTTACTCGCTTATTACACTAACGCTATTAGGGTTTTACATACATAAATTTTAACAAAGGATGAATATCAAAATTCGTGTTAGAAGTTAACAATGTTATAAATAGGATGTACCTGAATTCATGATTTTATTCCGGCTGGAATGGTAAATTCCGGTCTGATTTTGCCAGAATTATGAAATTTTATTATTACTCTTATTTAAAAAATAAAAAATAAAAAACGTTATTCTTGTTTAAAAATCAAACCTAACCTAACCAGTTCATAACAGAAATGCAGTTTTTTTTACATTTTGTTCGGCATAAGTATGGTTGTAATTATAACATTAATAAATTGACCTTAATTATTCAACTTATTTGTTAATTTACCGAATTTAATTTGTTTATAATAGGGGAAAAGGGTCGCGACGGTCTTAGGGCACTTGATACTCTTAAAGTCAACGGTGTAAGCTATATTTAAAAAAAAGTTTGAGTCTTGAATCGCTCCAAACTGTTCGAGTTATTTGTTAATTTATCAATTTTAATTTGTTTTTAATAGAGAGAAAAGGTTACAACGGTCTTACGGCACTAACAGTGTAAGCTATATTTAAAAAAATTGAGTCTGTATGATCGCGGAAGGCTGAAATATTGATAATAATAATATATTAATAAAAATGTCATTATATTACGAACATTGACCTGTTCAAGTGTAAATCAAAGTTTTTTGAAAAATTCGAATTATTATGGTATACAAAATAAGACTTCTTCTGCATTTTTTAATTATACTATAGCCCTATATCTGTATTTTCAAAAACATTTCCCGCCTCCGAGAATAGCCTGTATAGAATATACTGTACTGTATTTATCTAACAGTATTGTTTATAATAATGCATCATATTATTATGTACTATAGTAAAGCATTGGTGATTTGATTTCGAATAGTAGGCATTCTTTCATCTATACAAATTTATACCATCTTCTCTATTGCGAATTTGTCTAAATGCTGTTTGTGATTTATTACATTTATAATTTGACACTAGAAATGTAATTACATTCGATCGAAAAGAACGTATGATATACAGGATATGTAAAAAATACTATTTTTTATAATACAATGTAGGACTCTACCACTCGATTATTTAAGAAATACCATATAAAATAATGTTATATTTATTTAAGATAATAATCTATATATGTATATGCATATATTATTTTAATTATTATTATTAATAAAAAAAAATCCGGTTACGACCGGAATTTAAAATAGTTATAAATTTAGGTTTAGTACAATGTTTGACTAATTTTTTTGATAAATATAGTTCTTATGTTATGTGGATTCCCAAAATAGAACAAATAATTTAGATGGTAAATCCTGAAAAAGATATTCCTAACGGCAGCTTCGTATTTCAAACCGTTCTAATGTACTGGGTGTTCAAAATAACACGTTACGATTTTTCTTTCGAAAATAAAGCTGCTTAAGAAAAAATGTTTTTAGGATAAAAATATTTAAATAATAATATAGGTAGGTATATAAAATAAATAAAAACATGTTTTTTTGAAACAAAAGTTACTAAGTTTCGAGGTAACAATAGTATAAATAATATTTTTGTAGTTTTTATTTTTTATTTCTGAACCTTATTGTTCGAAACATTTTTTATTTCGAAGCGATTTTTTCTCAAGTTTAAAATAAAAGTTAAAAAAATACACTTGTGTTTGCAATAAAATTATTTTCTATACAAGCTTTTAGGTGATCGTTCCTTCAGTTAACGCTTCGTCGCAATGTGCTCAGAAATGACAAAACTCGCGTTCGGCAAATACTTGTATCAGCGCCCCTTAAATTCAGGAAAAAAAATTAACAATTAGTTTGATTTACTTTTTTGTCGTTAACGATGAATTCGGTGGTTTTAACTCAATATTAAGTAATTTAAGTTTCAAGGAATTTACAGAAATTAAAAGTTTTAGTAAACCATCTACCATGACATTATACACCACAATTAATCCGCGAATCACATTTTTACTACGATTTACAAAACTTTTTGTTTACTTCCTGTCGTCTGTATTCAGTTTAATTATCAGAGTTTTCGGGTTCAATTTGATAATTTCGAGTTCAATTAACCCACTTGTTACTGAAACAATTTTTAGGGGAGGGGCAGGTTTTGTGACGTATTATTAGGTAGGGGGTTGAAAAAATGTGATGCAGCATGACAAAGATGGAGAGAGGGGTAAAAAATGATTGAAATTTGCGTGACGAATTTTATGGATGACCCCTAGGTACATATATATTTTTTTGTAGTAACCATTTGTGCTCACAACCTCTGTGTCGATTGTTAGGCAAACAACGTGCGCGAGTGCAACAACTAGAGTCGGCGAGACCATAGTATATATTAAAGATACACTATATACTGCGATCGCCAAATGATATATAATTTTTTACTTTTATTTATTAACAAAGTAAGTAGAAATGTTCTGCTTATAAATTAAAAACAACATTTTTCGAAATCAAATCTTTTTTTATTAAAAAAAAAAACAAACGAATAGTTTAACATACAACAAAAGGGGTGCTAGGCCAATTACCTTTAAACATTTTTTGGGCGTTCTAATGCCCGGTAGTAACAAGTGGGTTAAGTACAAATAAAGTCATTACAGAATTAATAATTATAATTAAATCACTTTATTGCAAATGGGTTTTATATTGTTAAATAGAAGTTTATTATTGACCTCACCTGTATCACTTGTTCATAGCACACCGTCATAGACCATTACAGCCTACGCGATATGTGAGGGTAACGTGCTCAACGAGGATATGAAAATTGCTAAATAATATCTATCTGGCACATACGTAAGACCCCCACGTATGCACGTTCGCGTTATAAACATATATTAAAATTAAAGTATGTACGTACGTTGTGCTGCCTTCAGATAAAAATTATTATTATTATTATAACGGGAGCTAATTTATTTTTATAGCGTACTTATCAAATTGTATCAAATGGCCACACTTTGTTGTCACATTAATTTTCAATTTTTGTATGTTCCTTTAACCTTTGCATAAAGATATATGCAAAAATAAATGCATGCATTATATTAACGCGTTTACTGGTATATTAAAAACGAAATGATTACTAACAATTACTTTAATTTTAATACAGAATATTGTTTTATATTCATTATTTATATAAAGTATATTATTTAGATTACTTTCATCAGGGGTTATTTTAACTACATATACTTTTTTTCTACATTTTCTATATTTCTCTCTTACAAATTAAAGATACTTTTTTTTGCTCTACACTTACAGTTTTCTTATAATTAAAAAATTAGCTTTTACAACTGCAGTTTTCATTTTTGGAACTGCAGAAACAAGCTGCACACTAAAATAACCCCTGACTTTCATAATGTTTAAAAAATATGTATTTAATTTATATGTCTTCTATTTTCAAATAGACTTTATATAAGGAAGTGTCCATTCATTACGTAAGGCTTTGGGGGAGAGCGTTATTTACGTAAAGTAATTTTTCTAATTGAAACCAGTTTCGGTTGTTGTAATTACTTTTTTGTATAATGAGTCAATTAAACCTTACGTATGAGAGGGGGGGGGGTGACCTTGTAATTAAGAACAATAACAAGGGCGAAGGGGGGTTAAAAATGGTGAAAATCATCCTTTTTAATTAAAGGACGCTCTCTTAATAATAATAATGTAAAACTAACAACCTGTTCTTAATTACGATAGTATTATGACAGTAATGATTCGAAGTCTTTTAAATTCAAGAATATAATGTAAATTTACATCTGTTAGAAAAAAAACAATTTATGTATGTATATAAATTATATCTGGCCACAGATGTTAACTAATTATTATATTTACACTCTCAAAACCACTTTACACAACGCAAATTGCTTTATTCATTTTTTTACATAAAAAGAAGAAAAAAATCTCAAATACAAGTAAGCAGTAAAAAACACGAAAGCCGTAAACAATTTCCTTTCTGCGAACGAGTAATCCCGGAAGAAGAAAAAGAGATACTGAAAATGGAGAAATTTTCACAGAGACGTCGTACTGACATGCCAGACTATCGACATAACATTTGCCGCTATTTTTTAAAAGCAGACTGTTTGAATGACACTATGACAATGTGAATAAGGTGCCGTCATTCAGAATTTAATTTTACTGATATTAAGGGTTGAGATGTTGTTGGCCCTTTACTGCTTCGGCGTTTTTCGTAGTTCATTCTTATTCGATTACTTTTTTTAGGATGGAGTTTTATTTACATTGAATATATTTTTTTATCAATTTATGAATTAAGTTGACGGAAGCATTTTAGAAAATGATGAGTATTGACATACAATAGTAAGCTATGGGTGTCATATAACGCATGAATATAGTTGCGAATAAGTTTTGAAATTCAAATAGTATTTTTTAAAATATTTTTTGACGTTTGAAATGGGCGTGATTTACAACTGACACTAGCAACTGACAATTGTCAATGTCAGTGGATTTTATTATTTGACATTTTTGAAAAACTAAAGAATTTCAGAAATATACGAAAATAATAATTAGAATATAATTTAGAAATTTTATTTTGAATTAAATTGTATAAATAAAAATAAATATATTACAAAATATTGAATCGATAAATTTTTATTGATAAATAAGTCAGGGATGTATTAAAAATATTTAAAAGAAATCAAATATCTTTTGACCTTTTTGTAAAATATTAAAAATAATGGCAGGGATATAATATAATATATAGGTATGTATATGGTATATAGGGTGACCACCGGTTTTCACCCAGTCTCACGGTATGTATACTATTGTATACTGTTTCTCCGGACTCCGGGTTTTGTTATAATTTCATCGGATTTTGTAATAATGATGGTCATCAAAAATAGCAGGGGGTACAAAAGTGAGGATTAGGGTGTGGAAATTTTTAAGTGTCATCGAAAAAAAATAAAAAAGGTCTTAATTTACATCTCAGGGTTTACTAAAATCTGGTCATTTTATACATATACGAGGGTTGTAGCCGAAGGCTGAGATCCGAGTAAATTTGAGTATCTAAATATGGTGCGATTAGGGGTTGGGGCGCGAAGCGCCCAGGGGAAAAGCCCCTAGTGATAAGAAATACATATATGTTTAAAATATTACACAAAATAATCTACAAAATATGGTTGTAATTGAGTCGTTTAATGACATTATCTTCCATCCAGTAGTATTTTTTGTTCTATCGTAATTGTAGCAGTAAATATATGATTTAATGTTGTCTCCTGATTTTTTGTTAGAATGAAAATGATACTTGATAAATTAATACATTCCATTTATTTTATATTATACCTTTTTAATGTTTGTATAAACGACGGAAACTATAGTTTATTACATGAATTAATAGTCTAAGGTACTAGCAATCCAATCTACAATTTGCAGTAAGTACCAACTTACGAGGTCCATACATTACGCTTATCAGTGTAGCCAATCGCTCGGTATATTAGTTCCTGTTAGATCATTTATGAGCTGATATATAATATTATTTGTCCCATAGTGTAATATAATTACTTGCGAACTGTTAGAACCAATTAAACTGAAATTTACAAAAACAATAAATAGGTTAGTTATTGATATTTATTACATGTAATATATAATAAACTTTTAATTATTATTTTCATATGTAGTAAAAGACTAATGTAGTACCTATGTAGTAAAAGATTTTTATTGCAGTCTGAACGTTAAATCATCATAAAATGAAATGAAATATGCCCATTTCTATTTTATATTGCATTACTTATTAAATTCTGAATTAAATAGTCTCTCAGAAGGGCAGTTTCGAGAGAAATATTTCCTTTGGTGAAAATTAATAAATTCCTTTACGCTATGCTGTCCAGTTCTGGAAATGCTCAAAATATCTTCAATTATTAGATTATTATGCAGAGTGAGTACGATACCGATATTCATTATTTTCTACGATCATGTATTTAACATATTTATCATCATTAAAATTTATATTGAAATATTAAGAGGAATATTTAGAATTCAAATATGAATTGTATTTCATATCATGTTTTCAACAATAAATGAATATATTATTTTACGTAACACTAGTAGTGTAGTATATAATATTAAATTTACAATGTTTTAGTCATAATTCATACCCAATAATATTCATATATACTTTGTTGTTATATTGCCTCATAAAAATCAACATTGTAATGATTATTATATTTGCTGATTTTAAAAACTGTATTATTTCCTATTCATTGATAGCTATAGTTATATACAGAAAAAATTAAAAACGTTATCGCGTAGAGAATATATTCTTATATACTGTTATTTTTGTTTCAATTCAATTAATTAAAATTTACAAGCGGAATCATGGAAATACGAAATTAATTTTTTTTTTTAAATTAGAAGTTTTTCACAAATTAAAACTGGTTAAATGGTTTGATTTTTACTTATATCACGCAGATATAATTAAGATTTATAATTTGAGACCAAAACTAGTGTGATAGCTGCTCTAAATGTCGAGATATATTGATTATATAACTGATCTCTGCGTGTTACATTAAGTTTCTGAAATGCCCACCCAATCTGGCCTGAAACATTAGACGTTATTCACGTCAAAATAATTTTGTCATTTTAAAATTTAAATGTATTTTTTACTTATTACGTTGGACTAAAAAAGAAGAAATTATATTATTTTGCATATCTAGGACAGCTTTATAAAACATTATAGTTTTCTTGGAAGGTATTTATACAGATTTATCCAATCTACATTTTTCTTAGCAACTAATATCATTTAAGCAATTAATAAAATCATCGTAATGTTGAGTGCGAGAAAATATATGATAAGTAAATTTATAAAAAATGTTTTATAGTTTAATATTCAAAAATCATCATCAGTATAGATATAGGCAGGCGACTTGCTTTCTAAAAAGCTTTAAGTGCATGAGTAACTGGCAAATTCAATGCGACTGTATCATTTTCTTAGAAATCGATAGTAGGTACTCATTTCAAATACAAGTTACATGAAAGTTCGCTAAAATTTACATAGCAGAAAACGTTAAAATGTCAATTTTATATAAAATCAGTTTTTTCCCAAAATAACTTGTAAATGGTAGTTTCTACTAGAGCTGGGCGCGTGAGTAATTTTTGCTCACGTTCACGCACGCTCACGAGAGAAATTTTTTTAGTCACGCCCGTTCACTCATTTTATTTTTTTACTCACACCCGCTCGTGACCCGATGTAATGTAATTGTTGTAAATTAAATTTTGAAATGATGAAAATTAATGTTTTTAACGTGCAATATTGAATATATTGTGTATATTTTATATTCATATTATTTTCTTCTAAATTGCGTTCTAGTACAGTAATAGCAAACAAAACAATAAGAAAATAAAGCTACAATGCATTTTAAAGTCTTTTTTGTTGTTCTGATATAGTTGGCAATATTGACCATGTGAAAGTGCTTCTAAAAATAATATTTATTTTTTATACTATATTTTTAATGTCAAAATTTGTTTTAAAACATTATTATATTTATGCATTCAGATATTAAAAAAAAGATCAAATAAGCTTATAAAAAAATTATCTTTAAAATATACTCTCGGACTCACGCACGGTTGTTTTAATTTGACTCACGATCATGCCCGCTCACGATTCAGGATTTGAAAATCGCTCACGCTCACGCGGGTCACGGCCATGGCCCGACGTGACTCGAAAAATTTACGGCCCGCGCCCAGATCTAGTTTCTACGGTAAAATTAATCTATATATTAATACATGAACATCTAAAATTGTCATATGTTTTTTTAGTATGTATTATAAAAAAGGTGAATGAAACTTCTATCATTCGAAAGGTACTGTACCATAGATGTGCACAAAAAAAAATCATGTGTGAATGTTGCCGTTAAGGTAGGTAAAATATTGGTCGAATTTCGATACTATTTATTTTTAATATTCAAGTTTCTTTAATCATCAATATACGAGTACAGTTAATATAGTTTAATATATTTTAAACAACACAGCTAAATTTTAGTATGTTAAAACTAAAAATTTGTATCATTAGAAAATATGTTCCTCTACAAAATACCTGAAAGTCGTATTTATACAGAATGTTCATAAAATCTCTATTATCATAATGCCTTAAGCAGTATTTAACGGTTACATTCAATCGCCTCTGTGCACATTTAGAAAAGCCCTGAAGGTGTCCACTGCAATGTGTGACACGTTGGCTGATAATACGATCAAATTTAATACGATCACCCCGCTGAAACCTCAAGACTTGTATTTACATACTACATTTATAAAAATTACAATAAGTACGCTTCACAGCGCTGTCATTCTGGGTTTTCTGTAACCGATGTAGTTAAACCGTTTTAAGCGATGCTGTTTACACATAGAAAAATAAATAACGTCAGCTGGAATTATAATTCCGATTTGAAGTATGCTATAAGTTTGATGGCGTATCAAAAAGAAATTCAAAAAATACTTTGTCTCCTCAACGTTTCACGAATCACGCTTTCTTTGGTTTAAATCTCTTTGTCTCAAGTGTTTTAATCATGTTTTAACTGACGACGTTTTTTTAAATGTTAATGCGAAGTGCATTACGATGAAATTCCTATACTCTGTAGAAATATGTGTATATTTTTTAGGGTTGGCTAAATACACAGATATAACTATGTCCGTGCAGTTTACACGCATCTATTCCGTCTCTATTTTGGTTTAGTTATGCTATGCCTGTAGGTCAAGAGGAATGGAATAACTAAACCTGATTAATTATGTCGGGTGTAATGCGCTATCTACACGCATTTATAAACCTGGTTTTACTACACCGGTTACAGTAAAACCGGAATAACAGCGCTGTGTCAACGTACTCAATGATTGATTTTTAATCTAGTATACCTATCGAAATAATTGCAAAAAACCGATTCGGTGTCATTCGGTGTATTTTAAATACATGTTATGCTCTATTTCACAAATTATTTTCCGCTGTATACGTTCAAAACTATTAATGATTTTAATATCAGAAAGTAAATTTTATTATTGATAATGACTATATTTGTCGTATAACTCATTTTACAAATTCAAAGGGTCATTTTGACGGCTTCTACCATGTAAATTTGAGCGAACCTTTATCTATCATGTTATTGAGATGAATACTATTAATTTTTATGAAAATTATTGATCGCAGTGAAGTTGCTGTTCGCGTACATTAATTGAAATTACAAAATTAAATCTGCTACTTAAAATGTAAAAGTTTTAACACTCCTGATTTAAACGATACATCGTAACTATACCGGGTGTTCCAGACCACCCGTCCACTATGTTTTACGCCCAAACTATTGAAGATACAGTTTTATAATAAAAAAATTATCATATATATCGACCCTAAAGAATTTCAGGAAAATATTTTCAACCCCCTAAAACCCCCCTTGGGGGTAGTTTGAGGGGTACATGTCCGTTCAAAATCAAATGGAACGGTCTATCCAAAAGTAGATAATTTTAAAGATCATAAAAAAGTAAGAAACTTTTGGAAAAAAATTTTTTTCATACATTCAATTGTATAGAAAATATGGCTACTTGTTCTATTAAAAGTGCTCTAGTTTCGTTAAATATTAATGAAATTTTATTTTTTATTTTTCTTTAAAAAGTAGAAATAATGCTTTCTAATGATGTCTGATTATTTGAGATTTGGAAAATTTAAAGTGCCATACGCGACATATCAAAAATGCAAAAGTTTAATTGGGGATAATTCAACAATTTTAAATGGAATGATGTATAAATTAGTACTTTATATTACAAATATATTTAAATTAACAACTTTTTGTTAAGAAAATTAAAAATTTTATTAAACAAATTTTAAATAATTTTTTTTTTTTAATAAAGTTTCTTACTTTTTTATGATCTTTAAAATTATGTACTTTTGGATATACCGTTCCATTTGATTTTGCTGAGAAACGGGCATGTACCCCTCAAACTATCCCCCAAGGAAGGGTTTCAGGGGGTTGAAAATATTTTCCTGAAATTATTTAGGGTCGATATGTATAATAATTTTTTTATCATAAAACTCTATCTATATCTATAGTTTGGGCGTAAAACATAGTGGACTGGTGGTCTGGAACACCCGGTAAAAAAGAATGTGGACAATTAACGGCAGAATCTTTTAAGTGGACGGTTTGAGAAAAGCTGGTGCATTCTCAGTGCAGATTATTAAAGCACTCTATCGCTGCGTGAATTTTTATGCCGTGGTGTTCATACATCACAAAGGTGTTAATTACCCTCATTAAAATGTCAACACTGTACAAAAACTTTCTTAACAATGTCTGGAACATGTAATTTCTAGAGCAGCCTCGCTAAAGACAGGGGGTGAGGCGTCGTGTGTAAGCAGGAAATTATAAATAAATATTTTTTGGCGTAATAGACGGTTTAATTAAGACAATCTGTTAAAATGTGTTTTATTATAATAATTTTATATTAAAATATGCATGTATTTTTTAATATATCAAATATTGTTTATTATTCGAAAGTAAACGTTGATCAATCTACAATTGATTGATTTTTAACTATAATATGTTAGTTTTCATTGAAATTACCAAATATCCATAGGGAAATATGTAGTTTTCCTAGAATTGTTTTTTTTTTAAATATCTCCAGAACAGTGAAAATTTTATATAATATTTTTTTATCAAATAAAACAATTATTAGAATTTAATCTTGGATTTGGTTCATAGAACAACCTCCTTAAATGAACCATACAATTAAACAATATACAACAAGCAACATTATGTGGTAAAAAATGTAACACAGGCATGCAAGTATGTATATACAAAAAGTAATGAATCACTTGGTCATTTCAATCAGACAAACACGCGTTGGGTTGCGTGGGCGTTCGTGTTCACGAATAGGATCGTGAGTGTGTCGTGAGTCTGTTTGTGATGTGACGCGCATATGTCACATAGCACGTGTATGTGTATGTGTGTGTGTATATATGTGCGACGTAATCTCACACGGAATTTAATTCTTCTCTCTTTCTTGTTTAGTATTCGAACTTGAATGATTGATGAATAGATTTAAAGATTGTGACAAAAAGTAAAGTCTTATTTATAATGAAATGTTTCTCTACGCCATGATATTGGTATAACATGCAAGTGACGGAAAAAATGTTTTAAACAATATGTACACTACCCTTTTTGCTAATATTTTTGACCAGTTTATTCAATTCGTCTCATGTCAGTAATTTTTCGCTGTGAATGGCCCGATTTGTTCAAAATGACTATTTGAGCTCGTTTTTCTTTCGAAATTTCTTGTGCTTTCCCCATTTTCGTGTTTTCTGTAAAAAAAAGATTGCAGAAAATCGAAACACAAGGTACTAACATGACAATAGGTATTGTAAATATAGAATATACTCACTTATTTTAGGAAGGAAAAATTGTCACTATGGCAAAGCTGAGACAATTTGAAATACATGTGAGCGTCGGGTAACTAACCGACCGTCCAGTTATCGGTCGAGGAACATATTTTATTATCGATAAATTTTAATACAAACATTTTGAATATAGCTGTCAGAGACCGAGAAATATTCGCAAAAGTTCAAAAAAGGAAATTTTTTTAGGTGGTCTTAAACATTTGCAGGGTACTGTATAAGTAAACAAATTATCTAATTATAGTACATTTGAGACCACCTGTTTTCTTATTGACGAACAATTAAGTATAACTATTGTATTGTAGTGGTTCTTAACTTTACCAAAATTAAATTATATTAACATAACCTGAAACGCTTTGAGTAACTACTAATGCTAGACAAAACGCCCCCTCTAGAGGGTTAAACCCAAAAGTCAAGTTTTAAAAGCGTTATTTACAGTTAAAATATAAAAAAATAAAAAAACAATTATTTAAACCTTATACAATTATATGAATAATAGCTGTGCCCGCGGCTTCGCTCACGTGGACTACGGAATTATTGTTAAGGATTTTTGAAAAATATAATTAAAAAAAGTACAAACACGATTTTTGTTCTGTTTAAATAAAAAATGTAATTATTGAAAACAAAATAAACAATTGACGATCAAAAGACATCGATCGAGCCGAGGGAGTCCGTATGCCGGCCAAGTGCATGCGAATAGTTCCCTCTGTCCCGCCCCGATGAGGCACTTCTTTAGTTCGCGCGGTATTTGTAATATTTTACCGTATATAACTTATGTAAAGTTATTTCCTAAACTATACGACAAAATCGGATAATGTAAAGGGCAAATTATATCTACATTAAGTACTTATGACGATAAAATAAATAATTTATTTTGATAAGGATTAATGTTTTGCACATTTTAAATTTTCTTTAAAGCAATTATTGTGGCTTAAATAAAAAAGTTAGATGTATGATTCTACACAATTCATTACTACATTATTTTGTTCAGTATTTAACGGTTTAGCGTATTGCAAAAGAGCGCGCTGGCGGCAAATTTTTTCCGACGTGATTTACTATTATTGTTACTGCTTATTAATTATGATACCTAACGTAACAAAATATATCCTATAATCTGGCCAGAGAACATATTACGAATTAAAAAAAAAAACACGTAAATCGAATAAGTGGTTCTCGAGTTATAAGCGCACTAACGGACAGACAAACAGACAGAGAGACGTTGAGCTTTATATGTATATTAAGGATATACATAACGTCTATTCTGACAGTAGAAAAAAATATTTGAAAACCAACAAATAATATTTAATAAATAAACACAAAAGAGCTGTTGAAAGAAGACCAGCAAAAATCGATTTAATGTGTTCATAATTTAAAAAATCTCTTTGTAAATATATAAACAGCAATTTTCATCTATGTGAAAATAGTTAACTAGTTATATGTATGTACATTTTATCCTTTAGTTAATAACAAGTCAACCTATTTACATGGTAAAATTGTTTTATTTATTCCATTTCGGCATACACACTTCATATAAATAGTTTATGAACGTCGAACAAAATTTCATACACAGGAAATTCGTATAGCGTATGAGAAAGGAAAATAGAAAAACAAAAAATAGTTTAATAAACTTATATTATATTCGATGTGTCGACAATCAAGCGCATGAATATTTCTGAGGCGAATTCATTTACTTATGTACGTTGGGTGAGCTACGTACAAAACTGAAAAAGGAAATGGAGCAAATCAAGTTCACACACATATGAGTTTCAGTATAATATTCAGCTGAATACATACTAGGAAATATTCGGGATTAATTTTTAATATAGAAGTGGAGGCTATTGATACTATAATTATATTCAAAATAAAACGTTATTAATATTAATTTCGAAAATCAGGCCGTTTTCAGAAAAACTTTTCAGACAAAAGTTACTGCGGCGGCTCAATTCAATTGGGCCCTTAAGCTCAACTTAGAAATAGAAGTTGCATGAAAATTGCCATAAACTTATTAACAAAAAGGAAAAGTAATGAAAATTTTCATACCGTTACACATTAAATAAATTTATTTAAAAAATATTTTCACATGAATTTCCGTCTAGCTTTATTTCTTGCAAAATCATCAATAATTTTGACAGTGTCAATGCGGTTTAAAATTTCCTGCCCTATATACAAAATGGCCGTTATTTAGTCTTTCTTCTCCCATTGTATTATTTGTATTCCTTAAAAATCACGTCCCGCGGTATACCCTAGATTGGCCACGATGCAATATCGACAATCAAATAATTGGAAACAAACAGTTTAAATAAAATAACGTATTTTTATGCAGGTTTGTTCTAACATGACGGAATATTAAAAATGGCTTGTATAAAATGGTGTGGCTATGCCTACATTTGCCACATGTAAATAAATTGATTTTTTTTTGTAAACAAATTTAACATTGTGAAATTCGGGGTCCTATGGTATCCAGAGCCCCACGCGGTCGCTTAGTCCGCTTACCGTTAAACCCGCCACTGGCAGTATCATAACATTATTTTTCCTTTTTTTTGTAGGTGTTCTTATTGTTTCTAAGAGTAACTATTTTTAAATGAAATTCTATGTATATTTTTTTAAAGATCTGATTCTACATGAAGTTATTAGAAATAAATGTATCAGATACGTGTTTTGTAATTTAAAATAAATTAATAAAAAAAAGTAGAATAGAAATAATATTTTAAATCACAATTCTACCTAATAACATTTAAGTAATTTTTTTAAAACTTTGCTTACTTTAAAAAAGTTAAAAAAATCGCTTCGGATTAAAAAATGTGTCATACATAAGTTTCTTATTTTTTCACATAGGTTTCATATAGATTCTCATTTAAAAACAGAATTGTTATTAAAAATTCACCCACACACCAATAAATAAAAAATATCAAATTGAGAAACTTTTGTCTGAAATTTTTTTCCTCACGTTCTCAAACATACTTAATTTACTTTTATGTATATTAACGATGATACTTTTGTCTACTGAATAAATCATTTTTTGACAGCTTGTGCGTGATTTTTTGGCGTGTTATTAAAGTATTGACAAGAAAACAATACATATGAATGGGAATGTGCTGATATGATGATAAATAAATAAACATATAAGCTGATACAGTCTACAAAATAGTATATACGTAATAATCTAATTGACTACTTAAATAATGTTAATATACATCAGGCCTGGCCAACCCAAATTGCATTGACAACCTAAAGATTATTGAGGGTCGCACATAAACAATAATAATTCTAGAATAAGTTCTCATAATATCTGTCTTTAAATGAATTTCGTACTTAGTGATTTTTTTCTCTAATCACTTTCATTTTTTAAGTAGAACTACGTCCTACTCGGTGGTAACCTCGGAAGCAATAAATGCAAAGAAAATATATCGCCTTTTGAAAACTTAGGTACCTATATCTCCCGAATTAATAATCGTAGAGCAATACATATAAAAACACCAATTGATTTATAATAAGAGTTTTAACCTTGTATCCCTCAACCATTAAATATATAAGCATAAAAAAGTTAATACAATTTTTATATGATTTTGAACCTTCAATATTTCATCTCCTGTCACAGATAGGGTTGTAATTGATCTCATTAAATTCGGCGGGAAAAATCATATGGGAGATGTAGGGTAAAAAAATGTATATTCATATTTACGATTTTATATAGTAAATAAATAGCGTAAAAAGGCAAATTCTGTCGGAAGAGGATAATCCAACCGACAACACTATTGAAGACATAAAAAAATAAAAATTCAATATTTCATTCCCTATCACAGATTAAGGGTTGCAATTGGTCTCATTTGATCAAAAATACTTTAAATTCTTGTTTTGTATTACAAAAATAGTTTTTACAATTAAAATTGTTAGTTTAGTTACATAAATAAAACAAAATTTCAATTGTTATATTAAAGAAAAAAACTTAAAAAAAAAGTTTATAAAATATAATTTGTTCGCGTGGCCGCACATAAGGACAAGGCCAGGTTGGCCAGCCCTGATATACATAGTAGTATTAAAAAAAATAGACTGAGGCAGAATTTTATTTAACAAATATATTATAATATGACACTACTAGTGTGCATGAATCTTAACATAAGGTAGTACTAAAATACGTACGCAGCGTTGAAAGAGAAAACTGTGGTAACATTACCGCGGGGTTGTGAACACTAGGATACCATGAAAAGTTTAGGTTACGATTAAATTGTTCTATTCTGTTATATGTATCTCTTCCCTATTAAATTGCAATGTCGTTGAGGTGATAAGTAACAAGATATACGCCATGTATAAAGTTATTTTCAATTTGTTGACAATTACAGACGTGTAATAATTATGTGTATGTTAAAACAACCAATCTGTACTTGAATTATTTATTAAGTTCAAAGTTGAAACGTTTATATTTATACAAGTGAAATATTAAGTATTTGACTTGTATGTATCAGTTTACACGTATCTGTTTCTGAAGGAAATTTTGATTTGGATTAGGGTTGTACCGGAATTCCGGTTCCGGCAGGAACTTGTCAATTCCGGCCGGATTTTCGGAATTTTTAAATTTTATTACTGCTTTCTACTAAGATATTCATAAATAATATACATTATTTTTTTTAAATTAAGCATAAATATAATAATTATGATATAACATTTTATTAGCAAACATTTTAATGGAGGAAGCTACAGGCTCTCAAATATTTTGTCTAAAATTAGTTTTTATTTCATATTTTGAGAACCCATTGCGATATAGTATTAAACACGTATTAATACTAAACTGATTATACAAAAGAAAGATCGAGTGAAACTTTTGAAATACGAGAACAATTTTTTCATTAAAAAAATGATCGCAAAGCTTTTCGTATTTTCGATAACAAAACAACTCATAACAAAGATATAATGCATTTTATTCATTATTGAATAAAAATCACTAAATACACGAAGAGTTTCCGGACACATGTTTATAAAACTTTTTTGCTTAAAATTTTTTTTTTAATAAATTGTTCAAGTTTGTTCCACCTGCATGATATGAATCCCCCTGTATATCAAAGATTTTCGAAAATTTCCAATTGTTATGGTGTAAAAATAAGACTTGTTCTGAATTTTCTAATAATACTATATGTTTTCCTCAAAAACATCTCCTATCTCCGAGAATAACCTCTCCTAAGAGATTGATGTATAACTATCTGATCTTAGCTAATAGTATTAAGATAAATTATATAGATAATTTATGTAGAAAGCATACATATTACATATATTGTTTTAATTATTATTATTAATTGAAATAGAATCTTTTGAAAAAAATTCTGGTTCCGACCGGAATTGAAAATTAGGGTACACCCCTAAACATAGAAGTATATAAAGAGTCGTATTTATATATTTCAAAGCCAAAGAGCAATAAAAAATTGAGGCCCCATTGAAATTTTTTTTCCACTTCCCCAAAAAATAAAAATTATTATAATATATTAACATAAAAAATGTTCTTCAGCATCCAAGTTTTAAATAAACTAACCAGCTGTTCGAATCTCCTCCTTCCCGTTTTTCTCGGAGTCTTAGACAATTATCTCATTTATCTACTGGTATAACATGCCATGGTCCCCTACGAGGCCCTCAGTGCGCGCCTCATGTGCCTGTTCTTAAGTACGGCTCTATATAATATGTATATTTATACGATTATATATTTGAATAAACATGTGTATAAAGTATAATCTGTATGTTCATATGTATATTTATATTCACATGTATTTACTTATGTATAGAAAGGTAATATATACATGTATGCTTCATTTCATATACCATATTATTTAGTGTAGAAGTATAAAAAATACAATATACAAGTTGTAAATTCATCCAGGGTTTTGAAATATGGAAAACTATTTTATTTATATCTATTGGTTATATAGTAACACTAGCTGATCCGGCAAACGTTGTTCTGACCAAAAATAATTTGTTTCCAAAAAAATATAAACTTATCGAAACACGACACGAACATATGGTGTGAATATGGGTTCGATACGTCCAGTGGTTTAGGTGTGATGACATTACAATATATGCACCAACGTTTTTTATGAAATTAAGATTATTGATTTAATTTAATTAAAATTAATAACACTTTTTGTTTGTTTATTTACTATGCTTTTAAAATGATAATTACATATTTACTTTTGTATAAATTGATATTGATAAAACAAAATATCAATTATGGTGTTAAGTTAATTTTCCTATATTACATTACAATGAAATCATCTGTCACTAGAGTACAGATAAGTTTAATCTATATAGTAAGTTTTGTTTACTTACTTACTTGATCTATGAAACGATAACCTTTCGTAATGGAGATTTACACTACACTGAATTATTTCTCTTAAATAATATATTAATTGACCTCATGACATTTACAGGGCTTAATTTTCAGTTTGGGTTTTGATATTTAACTATTAATTAAAGAGATTATTGATCCTTTAACATTAGCATTGAAAACAAATTGAATTGGCTTTAAAAGGATAACAGAAAACGGTTTCTTGATTAATTATTTGAATACGATATATATTGTTTATATATAAATATTTCTTTATAGATGGAACATTATTTATTTATGTTGAACACAATAATTTATTCATATCTTGAATATTTTTGCTTTAGAAAATTTTGATACAAATATGGATTATATATTGTTATTTATAAAAAAATAATAGTAAAAAGTTATTTTATGTGAATTTAAGGAATTCATTTGCTTCTTGTTTTTAATATTTTTTACACGACTTTTTATCTTTGGGATGAATTTATCAAATGCGTATAAGAGCAATATATATTTTACGTGATTTTTTTACGAGTCCATTAACGGAACCAATCTATCGTGTAAGAAAAGATCAGGTCAATTTTTTTATTTGCTATTTTTAACCGTCTTGACATTGTTATGCTTTAGTTAACTCCAGAATTTATTTTTACTTTTTCGTAATTCCTTATATTTGATTCATTGATGTTTTTTTACATTTTATAAAAACCTAAACTTATATTTTTATAACTCAGGTATATTATTGGCCCACCATTTACTATAACTGTGCCAAAATCGGTTCAGTAGTTAGAAGGCTGGGGCAGACAGATAGACCTACACAGTGTTGATTCCATATGTAATACAAAAAATGAAACTTCTTTTGTTTACATTAACCATGCGAATTAGATCAATAAAGCTAATTATTTTGACACATAAACCGTCTACAAAACATGTAGCTTGACACCAACTTAAACTGACTTGTATGCATTCATTCATTTTTCTCTTATACGTTTAATCATCGCTCTCTCACGCATATGCACACTCTCCTTCTTAGCGTTTTATCTTGAAAACTTTTCGTATTTTAAAACATGTCGAGGTCATTTTAACTTATTAGCTTGATAAAGAACTTTCACTTAAAAAACAAAAATTTCTTTCAATCCCAATTCTATTTCAATATTTATAGAACCACTGATCGATATACAGGGTGTCCTGTAACCATACCGAAAAACTTTCAGGAGTTGTCGAGGACATTAAAGCAATTCCTTTTTGTTAGTAAACCCATGTCCGCAAACAAATTGTTTCAGATCGATGTAGAGCAAACGAAAAGACCCAGCACAAAAGCAATAGATTTTGTCATTTTGTTGATTTTTTTATAACTTGGGGAAATGATAGTTAAAAATATACTGATCAAAATTTGTAATGTATGCAACCTATGAAAATCCATAATTTCTGCTCCAAAGGGCACCCAAAAAATTTTGCAAAGCATAAGAAATCCTTAGAATTAGCCAGATAATATAAAAAAAATTAAATTCTTTATAACATTTATTAATTATATAAAAAACTGCAGAACCAAAAAACTAAAAAATGTCATCAAAAGTTTTCAAAAAAATTCTTTGTATTCTATAGACCTTTTTATACTTTGCATTTTTTAAACGTTGATCCTTTTGGAGATAAAAACAAAAATAAATATTAACATAAAATTATGTATTAAACAAAAATTTTTCGATGCTCCTGGAGCAGAAATTATGGATTTCCGTAGATTGAAGCATGTGCATAATATGCAACTTTTGATCAGCATACTTTGAACTATAATTTTCACAAAAAATTTCAACCAAAAGGCAAAATTAATTGCTTTTGTGCGGGGTTCTTTCTTTTGCTCTACCGCTAAAACGGCTCGTTTGCGGACATGGGTTTATTAACAAAAAGCGATTGTTTTAATGTCTTCAACAACTCCTAAAAAGTCGGTATGTTTACGGGACACCCTATATTAAAAATTTTTGATCAAGATATAAATAATAATATAACGTACAAATTGATTGGTAAATGCACTTAAAATCAAATCTGACTGACAATGAGGTAAATGTAATCAATGCAGATTTTGAATATTAATAGTGAACATTGAATTAGATTTAACAAGTTAAGTTTTAATTTGATTTTCGGAAAGCAGCCCCTTCATTCATGTGCGTGTTACGTGCTCATCTTTGGAGGCTGATTTTCTCTGGAGCAATTCATTCGCTGTACACGAGCGAAACACTTAAGTTTTAGCTGCGACTGTGCCGGAAGCAGACTTCTTTCTCTCAGACAAGATAAAGTTACATGTTCCGTGCGCACAGCCTACACGGTGTAGTATCGTAGGTGCACAGATCAATATCGGTGTTGGTACTGCGTTATAGGGGTGTTTGTTTGATGTATTTTATGGGGTATGGATTTTCGGTTTTCGCAGTTGTCTTAAATGAGCTTATTTGTTATATTATGTGTTGTACTTCGGTGATTCTAGATGTTTTGATAGAAGTAAACTGAGTTGAAGATATATGAGTCGGTTAGAAGTCATAACCTATTATTTACGTTTATCGGTTTATATTTTATAAATAAACAAATAAATAAGTAACACAAAAATATATTCGGATTTGATAAATTAACCCTTTAGGTCCACACAACCAACTTCCCAACATGGTATGACTATCAATACGATACTGATTATTTATTGTTTTTATATGTAGTTTATGTGAATATTTAAAAAAAAATATGTTTATGAAAAATTTTAATGGAATGTATCAGAAATAAAACACACCTTTGTATTATGAATATTATCTCTCTATTAATAATCTTTTTATCTTATACAATTATTTACTGCATTATATTGTTTAATATTTAACGGTTTAGGCAGCGTATTGCAAAAGTGCGCGATGGCGGTAAACTTTTTCCGACATGATTCACTATTATCGTCACTGCTTATTTCTTATGTTACCTAACGTAACAAAATATAAATATTAAAATCAGAGCAGAGAACACATCTATTAATTAAAAAAAACACGTAAATCAGACAAGTAGTTCTCAAGTGATAAGCGCACTAACGGACAGACAGAGAGACATTGCGTTTTATAATATGTATCTATAGAAAAAACATACGTCTAGTAATAAAAATAACTAAAAACAAAAATGAAATGACCTAGTATAGTGTACCGTGTTCTGCGATGTAATGCTAAATGTAAAACACAGCTCTGCTCACAATGGCTTTGCCCGACTGTCTTATTCGGCCGTAAACCGTTGCATAAAGTCTCCATATCTAGCAAAGCGAGCGTCTCTCTATCACTGTTTTATGCCTTGTAAGTTTTTGTTTTATTTTTTCGGTGTAAGATGATTTAATTTGAGCTTGCCAATGTAGGAGCTCGTTTGGAAAAATCATGTTCAATGTTGGAAATTGGATATACTATAAGATTTACACTCGCTATGTTTTGAGATTTGAAATGATCTTAAAAATGATTTTATTTTATTATCTCTTTTAATATTCATTAACAATACAATGTGGATTCATAATTTACTACATGTACTACATTGCAATATTCTAGTTTTATTAACCGACTATACAAAAATGAAGGAAGTTATCAAAGCCGATATATATATTTTTATGTATATATTCGGGCATAACTCATGTATCGATTGGGACCTCTTTTTTGTTTGAAAGAGTATACTTCCTTCACTCAAAAGGGAAAAAATAAAAAACTTAAAAAAAATAAAACCGACTGACTTAAAAAAAAGCATATTAAATTTAACAGTTTTTGAAGTAGGTGTTAAGCTAATAAAAAAATTTAAAAAAAAAAAAAAAAAGAAAACCGACTTCAAAATCTGTTATAAGGTATATACTTTTCAGTGTTTTTAAGATTTTTTGAAATTTTATGGAATACAATTACAAATTTGATAATATTAATTTTTTTTCATTATGTTTATATGAATTCTATTAGAAAATTAACAACATTAATATATAAGTACAAATGATTGATAACTCTCATTAGTTGAATAAAAATTAGTATCCATATCAATTTTACCTGTGAATTATTACATGTAATTTTTAAATGAATACCTCGTACAAAAATTACACACTGTAAAATTCCGTCATTAATTTTTTTCTTTTATTTGTTTTCATGATCACCATCTTTTGTTTAATTGATAAAAAAAATATTTAAATGTTTTTTCATTTATATGTACTTAACTTAATTGTGTAGTACCTACTCTTATATTATTTAAAAACCTTATTCATATATCAGACAGTGGTTTTCTTCAATAGAATTATATTAGGGTGATATTTCTGAGCTAACACTAGAAACTGCGTTTTATTAATAAAATTGTTTATGTTAAAAAACAGTCAGTTTGGTGGTAATCCGGGGTGAATTATATTTAATATTTAAAATATATATTTCGATAAAAAAAATTAAAATACGATAGATACTAAAAAATAAAATTTAGGTTAACAGTATATAACATTATTGCATTTTATCATTTGTTGTAATTGTAATATGTATTTTTATAAATTTCAATAAAATAGCAATAAATAAAAGACCTGTAGTCGAAAAAAATCGATCTAAATATCAGCAATAATAATTTTAATCGTTTTATATCGGCTCATCGCTTCACGTCAAACCTCGCCTGCAGCTAACTTCTGGTGATTTAAGCTTGCATGCATCTACTCGCATTTCTCTCAATAAATGTCACATTATTTCATCTCAGCATAATTTGTTTTATGGAAAACACTGCACTTTCATCGCACATATAATCCACTGCTACGCCATTTTGCATTTTAATAAATAGCAGCGTACTTGATTTATAAGATTATCTTGAATAATTAAAAACAGTGTCCGTACGGTTTTATAGCATTCGCTTACTTAACATTACCGTCATATTTCTTGATTTATTATGTTATATGTTTATTATATTACTTTGTAATATGTAGATACTTATACGTATTGTAAACTAACATATCTTCGCGGCTTCGCTCGTGTTTATTTCAAATGTTTTTTGAAAATATCAATTTAACTTTTTACTTTTTATTTCTATACAATTTTATTAGACATTAAGGGGTTACATCTAATCGTTACTTCGGAAAATTAGACTTTTTTAGATTTTTTTTTAAATAATAAAAATAACAATCAAATGAAATTTGGAGAGTTTATTGTACATGTCTCAAAACATACAAAAAAAAGTTTTTGTTAATGAAAATAAAATAAAATGGTGATTTTAGCGTTGCTACATTGAGTTCATCTTTTTTGTTATATGCTCCATTGAGGAAAATAGAACTTCCATGGATCAATATCCAGAACAAAAAAAAAATTTTTCGTTATTTACATGAGTTTTTCCCGAAATACACAAGATTATTAAAAAATATTGATTTTTTCAAATTTTGTATCACTTTGCACAAAAAATCGCGTTTTTGACGAAAAAAAACGACCTTAAATTGTTTATAAAAACCATGATTGTTAACCAATCATGAAAATCGTCTGTACTTGGATGTAAAATTTATCTAAGAAGTTACAGTTAAAATTTTAAGTCGATCGGATCGAAAATGGCCAAGATATGTTTTCCGCAGTTTTTAAAAACGAGGTTTCGATAAAAATCAGTTTAAAGTTTGGAAACTGTTTTACTACATGCAAACGTCGATGTTAGTTCCGACGTTTTTTCGAGATTATGTCGGTTGCTTATTTTACTTCTGTTTTGGCTTGAGACCGAATTATGGTGCCCCTTTACATTTCTATAAACTCATTATCACTCATTTTTCACCACTTTCGCCATCTAGATTGTTTTGTTCATTCAGAGAAACTTTGAAAAGTGAACTTTAATAAATATACTAAAAAAGAGATGGACAGACAGGCAGATAAAATTTTTAAAATCTATAAAAATGGATTGTACTGTATGTATATTATATTCTAAACTAATATTATAATTATACAAACAGAGCCTACAGATTTAGTTGTTAATATTGATAATACATTTAAAATTTTAATTATAATTTACTGTTGGTACTAAATTATTTTCATACATAATTACTTGTTTTGTAATTATAATAAGTAGTTTCGTTACAAATTTATAAGATCATCCTGAATAATTAAAAAGCATTGTCCGTGCGATTTAAAAACATTCGTTTACTTTATGTGAAGTTAATATAGTAGTGTATAACATTTTGTTTTTCTCATTGGAGGATTATTTACGATAAACTAGGTAATTTAGTAACATTGTGTAGAAAAACAACACCACGTAGGTTTAAATCTCCAGTAGTTAATTTATGTGATGGAGTTTAATTTATATTTAAATTTATTTTTCATGCAATCTGGTAAGGGACCAGAACCTGAATTTATTTAGTTATAGTGCAGGTTCGGTTCATTTTTGGAACTAATCCTGACGAAATATACTCATAAATTATTATGTGTTCATTCACCTATTAAAAAAAAAATTATATGATAAATTCAATAATAAAGAACATTTGATTTCTATAAAAATTACCAATCATAGAAGAATAAACTGTCGAAATATTATAAATTAATTCTTGAAGTTGTTAAAAATAAGAGGCTGACGATTTTTAAAATCGATTCTAGTCTAAAAATTTGAAAAAAAATTATTTTTTTATTTTCTGAATGTATACTTTTAAAAGTATGTCCTGAAAAGGAAATTTTAAAATTTTCACAATTCTGTAAGTTATAGTGATTTGAATACGGTAGGATTAACTATTGATTGAGGCGCGCATCGAACAATATTTACTCAAAACTTCAAACATTTTTTTCGTAACTACTTTTTTCAAAGTGATTGACATAATATCTCAATTTATATTCGACCAATTGACTTGAAATTTGGTGTGTACCTTAATATATATTGCTTTATGGTACATACCTCGGAAATTGCTAAAATGTTATTATTATTACTATTTTTTTATAAAAAACTTAAAAAAAATACTAAAAATAATTATTTTTTTCAGACAGCTACTATTTTATGTTTTTTTTGTTCTGTTTGGTACCTGCAATAATGACATCTTTCCTGAATAAGAAACTTTTTTTATTTTATGTTTTAGAGATACGAGAACTTTGGAATCATGTCGACCACAACGCGACTTTTTTTACGGCCTTATAAAAAACCTAATAATTTTTTAAATTTTATTTTTTTTCATACAATTTTTTTATACGTTCTTGAAATATTTATAAATAAAACAGTTAAAAAGTAAATATATATATATATATATATTTTTTTTATTCAACCATAAAAAATGCCTGAAATTTACTACCCCCTTAAAAGCCATATTGATTGATATGATATTTATTGTAATTTTCATATCTGAATCATTTTTTAGATATTAAAAATACACTCTATATATTTAATAATTAAAATTGTATTTAGGTAATATTATACAATATATTTTATATATGTACCTATAAAAGGTCATATAAAGTATTCAATAAAATACGGGTTGATGTTCAAATTCTACCGATCAATCAATATAAAAGTCAAAAGTACATTTGTTGTAACTCGACATCTCGCTATTATTAAACTCTAGCTAGAGTCTAGTAGATGAATTATTATACTATATATACTATTGTAATTATTAATCTTCAAGAACAATTAACTCACTTAATTTAAAGAGCTTATATATTTTTGTGTTGTTTATTTCATAAAATGAACCACTATTTTTTTTATTTTTTCGACTTATTCCACAGCTTTATTGGTTCTATGAAATACACATTAATATTCTTACTATGTATTTACCTTTTATTCCTAATTTAATTGCATGTCAAGGAAAACTAAACCATTGAAAATTTTTTTACATAATATATTTTTTGCCATTTAAATATAATTTTTAATATAAAACTAAATTGTTAAGTAGATATAGGTTTCTGTTGAAAACCACAAAAAAACCTCAAAGAGTAATGGTATCAATTTATTTCTTATATTTATTTCCCTCCCTTTCCATTAAATCTTTAGCTATCTTTCTTTAGTCTATATCCATCACTTGTACCATTTTTCTTCTGCAGCCCCTCTAGTGCACACAAAGGGAACTACATACTTTTCTGCACCAAACTATATTTTTTTCACTTTCATTACGGTTCTGGTAAGATAACAGGGGTTAGACAATATCGCGACGGCTTGTCGGATATGTTGAAAAAGTTACTACGTTCAGTGGCGTGCACAAATGTATGCACACCTAAAATGAACCGTAAAAGTTACGTTATAAAAACGATAATATTATGTGAAATAATGGATTTTATTTTAATGATTTTTATTTTTTACGTTTTTATAATACATTCAAGGATTATACGTAAATAATAATATGTATAAACAAGCCGTAGGGTGCGACGCTTGAGGTCAACACTACCAACTTCCCAACATGGTATAACTATACTATACTAATACTGATTGATTACTGTAGATTGATTTCCATATAGTTTATGTGAATAGTTATGTGAATATGATACGTGTATTTTAACAGTATATGGGCCGTCTGCAGTGATACTTTCCCAAAATTTTCCCATGGGATTCGCATTCGCAATAAATATTTTCTAACATTTTTTTTAATATTAATATTCCCATTGAAATATTATTTGGTAGAGTAGCACACTAGCTGATGAATATTAAACTAAAAAAAAACAAAACACTTTATCGTTCATTTGAATATTGGCGCCATAAATGAGGAAATATGATAGATATTTGAAAGAAACAGTTAAAAATCGAAAGAGTAGTAGAAAATCACCGATAATCATAAAAAATGAAAGTAATTTTTTTCTGATTCGCACGAACCATAGCATTCACATCAAAGGGTTCGCGCGAACTCCCAGGAAAGTATCCCTGGCCGTCTGGACTATATTTTTTATTTTTGTGTATTGACGGATATGTTCGTTTATTGATTAATTAAATTATGACATCTTTGAAAGATAAGAATAATCTATTTAATCTAGTATAAATATTTTAAAGTAATATATATCAAATTGAACTAATTTATATTACTAGAACCATTTTATTTTACTTACAATAATAACTATATATTTTTAACCTATCTAATGAAAACCTAAATAAATATAATAGTTTATTATAATTATAATACCTTCATACTTTTCAACCGTAGAAATCTATATTTACTCCAATTGAAAGAAAAATAAACATAATATATTCATACTTATCAAGAAGTTGGGTATTTCCCAACGCTAAGATATTAGTGCACCAAGAACTATAATCATAATAATAATAATATTTTCCTATGTTACGAGTCCCCGAATTTACAATTTTCTCCCTGCATACAGATTTCACTTATACGTAAGCATCACTTTCTGGCAGTCATGGCTCAATCTTTCTTTCTCACTTTATATGTCCCCGCTTTAAGGGCGAATGCTAGAAATCAATTAAATCTTAAAGACGATATATGTAACTAATAAATACTTGTTCTGTTACTAAAATGTATCTGCTTTTTTAATCAAATATTCAGATATTGAAATTAAACAAAAAGTGTAGTAGGCTGCTTTGGACTGTTCGTTTGTGGTTGAGATCTAGCCACCCTTGCGCCACTGGTTACTGTAAATGTAGGAAGTAAAAGTGGTGTCAGATACAAATGCTGGGACTATCGGGGGATGGATTTTGATCAAGAGAGTGGGGTTTACGTGGTTCTGTATGTCAGTAGCGTATCATATGAAAACATGTAATTTTAAAAGGGTCGCTCTCAAATATATACCTATATAACTATATATCATACATTTTTATAAATTTTACTCAAAAGATGCATGTCCGATGTTATGTATATCACGTTTATTTAAATTTTGCTTGCGTTTTTACTTTTTTCAGCTGAAATTGGTAATATATTTGTTTGTGTGTGCATAAAAGCATAGAAATACTTGTGTAAAGAAACATTTACTTTATGTAACCCCTTAAGAAAATTATGACATTACTCACGTTAATCCTTTTTATTTTGTTTTTATAAAATGTATTGAGATAAGGCACAACATTAAAAAAAATTAACGAAAAACTAAATATTCTACAATTTTACTTAAGATGGTAATTTTTAATACTGTATTAAGGTATGGGTCCTGACTCACTAGTTGGTCGCAGACCGAGTTTTGGTGAGTCGCGAGAAAATTTTAAAAATATTACACACCATGAAACGCACAATGGGGAATTTTCAATGTTAACATAAAAATTTACAATTTATATTTATTTATTTTACACATCCAACCTTTTCTACCGCAGATGTAAAAGTACTGCTACCTTTTACAACCCATACATGTGTGAAGTTTTTTCAATGACAGTGATTAGAAATAAATTTAGAAATAAACTACAATTATCAAATTCGTTGCGTTTGAAAGTGATTAATATAGATGTGAACATTAAGGACGTAATTAATAAAAACAGAAAACAAGTGCATAGGTATGTACTTCACATACATTATTATTTGTCTAAGAAATAAATTTTAAATTGATAAGTAGAGATTGGAAAAATAGTTGTTATTTTCATTGAAATAATTACTAGTTGATTTTTTTTTGGAAAATAGTTGGTAAATAGTATTTTTTACGATTTAATAATTTAAATATATTAAACAAAAACTGAAAAAAACATAAAGCCACCTTTTTCCGTTTATCTCAGTAGTCAAATGGGTCGTGAAAAGTTTTCATTTTAAAAAGTGGGTCCCGGTCAATATAAGTTTGAGAACCCCTGATGTACTATATACTATACTATGTATTTTGATAACACAGGCCTGCGAAATATAACTTTTAATTTCTCCTTTAAATAATAATGCCTTTTTTGAGGTATTTTGGTATGTTGAATTAAAAGAAACTTATCTTTTTCTACTTTCTTCAAAACTCCTCATATACTCACGATTTGGTTCGTCTCTCTTTTACATCCAACAATTAACGTCCCATCTTCCTTGATATCTTTTCTCTATAACCTTAAATAGAAGTCAATATGGGAATGCAGAAAATGCAGCCTTATGCTCATATTGCAACCCAATTTTTTTAATATTTTTCTCTCAAATTAGTTATTAATACATATCGAAATTACTACTTTGTTTTGTAAGGGGAAAACCATCGTAGGCATGTGTAATTTTGTATAATTATTAGGGCTAAAATCATAACTGAATCCGTCAATGGTAGGTACACTTTACACTTATACGAGTCTGTCTAGAAATTCCCCTGTCTCTCCCGTTGTTACACTCAAGTGAGTGTGTGACTGCGAGTGTGTGTGGCAGTCTGAGGGTGAGTGAAAACGCGTAGTGAAATTTTGCCGCTACGGTAGTCGTATTTTCCATACCAATTTATTGAAACTTTGAATTTATATAAATATTGTTAGGGCGGTGCGCGTGTGTCTATGGTAAATGCATGTGTGTGCTCATATCGATAAAAATATATTGCTAGGGTAGTTTTATATATAGCTTTACAATATTTACGATAGAGTTTGAAAAAATGATTCGAAACTATATTAAGTACCGAAATATAAATACATAAACTCATTTAGAAAATTGTGTTTTCATAGTTTAAATATACCTATCATGTTTTTGATCTTATACTACGATGTAATACGGCTTTTAAAAAATATTTGCGTGATTGTACACATTTTAGATATTTTCTATAATATTATCAAATAACCACGTTCGAGTAGTGTGCAAATTGATTGGCTATCAATATAAAAAAAAACATATAGGTAACAGTGGTGTTCAAATCTCGACTCATATTAATTGGTGTCATCTTGCGAGACTTGAAAAAAATCTCTTATGCTGATCATTAAAATTATATATAACATTTTTTTACTGATTTGAAATCAACTTTTTTACCAGATGAATAAATTGTGCAATCGGTACAGTATAAATAATTATTAACCTATTTTTAAAGGGTCTAATTTAAATATACCATTTTTTAGAGTAAACTAAATTTAATGGCGTTTCATTATAAATTTTAAACACGCAGAAAATCGTTTTGTAGAAAGAAATATTTTTTGTTAGATATTTATTATTAATTTTTTAAATATGAAAATTTGCTTTCATTTTTGTTTGAATATTAACAATATTAGAAACATATTCGAGTACCTAACGATTGTTAGAAACAGAATATACACCACGCACGCACATACATACATATATACGACTTAATGTATGTGAAGACGTGAATTCTAGGTTTTGTAGCAGGAAATAACAAGAATATAATATCCTCTGCGAAGTGAACGCGTTCTTGAGGAAGTGATTATGATTGTAGTAAATCTTACTTATGAATTGTAAATATAAAATGAAGTTAAATGCGTCACTTGAAGGAAATGGAAATAATAAAAGCTAAAAAGCTTGTAACTTATGTCATATAGTATATTTATGTTTTATAGCATATTAATTATTATATATTATTTTATTTTATTTTGTTGGAATATTTTTATGAAGATTATAAAGGCAGTTGATTTTTATTCAGTAGTGATCTGAGTTCAAGTTATAGATAGCGATGGAAAAAGATTATTACATATTAAAGGACCTAATGTTCTTATACTGATTATTTAGTTTTAGAATTAATAGGTCTAAGAATAAGTCAAAAAAATAAGAATAACTGAGAAAACTTAGAATCGAATTTCCAATTTTTCGATGTGAATAACGTATAATGTTTTAATCCAGATAGTGGTTGGGGATTTTCAGAAAATTGTTGTAACACGCTGAGATCAGTTTGCGCGCTAGCGAAAATTAATAATCAGTGTATCTCGACACTCACCTCGAGTTGCATAAAGCAAAATTAACCACAATTAGTTAATCAGTTGTTTTGTTAAATCCAAACTTAATCTGAATTTGTAAATGAATAATTCACTAAATATGATAATTTTTTACCTTATAAAATATATCATAACCGTGATTGTTTTTTATAATTAACGTAATAATGGTTTTAAAACAACTGATTAACTAATTGTGATTAATTTTGCTTTATGCAACCCGAGGTCAGACTAGCTACCACGTGGGTTTTGGTCTTAAATTATAGATCTCGATTAGATCAAAGCATTTAACCAGTTTTAATGAATGAAAAACTTCATATTATAAAAAAAAAACAAAAAAAAGAATTTTTCGTATTTCTACGATTACGCTTGTAAGTATTAATTCATTGAATTGAAACAAAATTAACAGTATATAAGATTATATTCTTTAAGCGGTAACGTTTTGAATTTTTTGATTAAAGTTTTTTAAATTGAATAAAAACAAAAAAAGTAAATTTCGTATTTCCACGATTTAGCTTGTAAATATTAATTAATTGAACTGAAACAAAAATAACAGTATTTTAGAATATAATCTCTACGCAGTTTTCATTTTTTTGTTAAAGTTTTTTAAATTGAAAAAAAAGTAATTACTGTAAATTTTGTATTTCCAATTTTTTTGTTAGTAAATATGAATTAATAATTGTACAAATCATAAGATATAACTATATTATACAATACTAGTATGAGTTTTATTTAATCCCACTGCTACGTATTCACGTCAATCCCTTGACTGTGTATTCCGACACAGTCACACCATTTTTAATATTTGTGGATTTTCTAAAAATTATTTTTAATATAAATAATTTTTTTGTACAAATTGAATATTTAATAGCAAAAATATGTTTTTCAATACTTAAAGAAATGTGTGCAATTTAATTTGCATACATTTTTGTTATGAATAGAGAAACATATTTTTTGTTACACCCTATTATATAATCCACCAATTCAATTTCTAAAAAAGCGGATTTTCGTCCCACTCTAACATGTTAATTATTAGTGCATACTTTTTTGTAATTTGCAGCTATTTTAAAACAATCGACACAGTTTTGTTTATATTACTTATTATAATCATGCTAAAACAATGAAGTAATTTCATTAAAACCATTATTTTATTAAAATCTTACTTTCAACAACACCGGTAATTATTTCAAAACAGTGTAAATTTAAATTTATCTTTTTTACAATTGTCATAAAGCAAAACCCCGTATCTTTTAATTGCAAAACATTAAATATTGTTCATTAAATCAAATGAAATCAGACCTACTTTCATCTATAAATAGGTACTAAAGAATACAATATGTACATAATATTATACTTGTAACATACAGAAGTAGCTTTTATATTCTATTAATATTCCAGTGGTAGCCAACATATTCTACATCGTTATAGATACATATTATACTGTATATATATTTACATTTCTGGTTAAATTTTACATTTTGAATTTTATGATTAGCATTTTATTATTATAATAAGAATATCTTTAAAAATCATAAGTATATTATTTATAACATAATACCTATTACTAATTTATTAGATTTTTGTTAACTGATGATTTGGATTAATGAGTATAGTTTATCATTTTAATTCTTGAAGTGTAATTTTCACTCTTACAAGAGAACCTTTTCCAGTGGTAAAATCGTATAGGGTTCAAATTTTGTTCAATTTTTGACAACAGTCGAAATTCGAAAAACTGAAACCGGCCACCCTCACCTCCCACCTACCCTTTTATTTATTTAAGATTTGTTTTCTATTAACAAAATGTAATTGTATTATACAATAGTAATTCAAATATATAATACACATTTCACCAAAAAAATGTTAACCCTTTCATCGCTACATTATCATACTTCGAAAAAAATGTATTTAATTATTTTATTACGTTAGCGATAGGTCTTGAAATGTAAATATCCTTCTAAATTAAAACAGCTGTCTAAATGAACGAACAGTTCGATAGACAAAATTAAAATAAAAAAAAAATAAAAAATCCTTCTAAATTAGCCACTTTTCAACTATAATCAATACTTTTCCTATTATCGCTAACGTAATAAAAAAATGTAATACATATTTTTCGAAGTATGATAATGTAGCGATGAAAGGGTTAACATTTTATTTGCCGAAATATATATTACATATTTGAATTACTATTGTATAATAATATTATATTTTGTTAATAGAAAACAAAAAATAATAAATACTAGGGTGGGTGGGAGGTGAGGGTGAACGGTTTCACTTTTTCGAACTTCGACTGTTGTCATTCGAAAGAGTATAAAAAATGATGAAAATTTTGTACTATAGATTTTTTTAAATCTTCATTAGTTTCAGAGTTATTTGAAATATACAATTATTTTGTACATTTTCATAGGAGTATTTCACCCCATAAACCGTTATAGCGCAGCTAAAATATTTTTTTTCTTACTACTCCTGACTTCCTCTAACTGTATACAAAATTTGAATTCGATACGATTTTAGCACTTGGAATGGTTCCCTTGTTAGTATTATTTTATTATTACATTATATTTTAGTTTTTATCTCGGAAAATTGTGGTTGCTTGTTTTTTCTCATAAAATAAAATTCCGTAATAATGCCATTTTATGTCCCCCTCAAAACCGAATCTATTTGAAACATTTTTTAAATGTTAAGTTTCAGAAATATTCAGGTAGTATATTTTCAAATGTACACACGGTTGATCTTTACTAATAATTTCGCTAATGATTTGTTTTTATGACCCAATTTCTTTTCTCTATACTTAAGACAATAGCGAATCGTTATGCTTTCTTAGTCGCTTGGTTGTGTTTCCATATTTATCAGTGCATAAAAATTTAACTTGCACTGCGGTCACGTTTTGGAACAAAGTGAATTCAATTTTGTACAGACGTTCGACTGCAAGTGTCAGGTAAACGAATGATCAGCAGTATTATATTTTTTGCTATTTGAATAAACTTGGTCTGAATTCGGAATGAAGCACCACACGACGGCAAATATAATAAAGTAGAATATGGATAAATGTAGACATTCTTATAAGAAGAATAATACTTAACTAGGTCAAGAATATATAGATAGTTTTGTTATAGAATTTAGGCTACTTAATTTTTCGTGTCTCTAATTATAGATAAACTACTCGCCTGTCTGCCCGGGAAAAAATTGATTAGATCTACGTATATCAAATTAGATCTTATTTCCCAAAATTTTGATCTTCGTCGATTATATGTATATATAGATTTATATATGTAGATCTATGTAAATTTCATTCGGCCATCTTTGGTTGTAGATCTAATAAAGTCTAAGTAGATTTCCATAGACTTCCGTAGATCTATTCCAAAATTTACATCGACGTAGATCTAATCTATTTTTCCCGGGGGTTTTCATATTTATGAACACTAGTATCGCCTTTGGTCGAAATTCGACCAATATCTTACCTGCCTTAACGGCAACATACACACATGATATTTGTGCACATCTATGGCACAGTACGTAACCAAACTTAACCTAACCATTCCCCTCCTTTTATAATAAATACAAAAAAAGTACGACAATTTTCGATGTTCACCTATTAAATATAAATCTCTCAAAACAGCAATAAATAAAATAAATATATTTTTTAGAAAAAATAAGCGAAATTGTAACTGTAATTTAAAATGAATAAATTAAAAATTGGAAACTTACTTCATTTTCTATTATTAAATGTAAAAGCTATTATTTTCAAAAAAAAAATCCAAATAATTTGGCATTCTCTACGTTTGACAGAAACCCAAAACTATTTATTTTTGTCGCTTGTTGGCGCTAGGAGTATTACTATGCTGTTGAACGATGCGAGGGGAAATAAACAAACAGCGAGATGGGAAATAATGTGTGTATGTTAATTGTAAACTTTATTTTACCTGCCTTAACGTCAACATACACACATGATTTTTTTGGCACAGTATCTTTTGAATGATATACGTTTCATTCACCTCCTTTTATAATAAATATTTAAAAAAATATTTTCGATGTGCACGTATTAATATATAGATTTATATAATTTATAGAATAAATACCATTTGTAATGTTAATCTGGAACAATTTTATAATCTATTTAGGTAAATCTTAGTCCAAAACATTTTTCTCGATCTTATTTTCTTTTTGTAAAAAAATTGTGTAAAAACAAACAAGAGAATTCTGAATGTAAATATTAAAAATTTCATAAATGGAAATAACTTGTAATCGAACGAGGGTTAATGAACTATTATTTAAAACGTTGATACGTCTAAACTTTATACTAGAAAATTTTATAAACTGTAAGTGTTGTTCGCTTGCGTGATGAAAAAAGTTTTTCTCTGGGTATTTTCAAACCAATATTTAGACGGCAAGAAGAAATAATGCACAAACCATCTGTTCAGTGTTGAACTTTTTGTTTCATATTTGATAAAATCATGTAGTGATAAAAATTCACTCGATTAACTTTATGATTTTGGAATATACTATTTAAATAAATTATCACTGTTTATAAATTCTTATTTTAGTCATTCATTAAATTGATAAATAAAAAATAAATAAAAAACTGATGAAAACTAAAACTAGAAAAAATGCAAGGAAACGCAGTAAGTTTAAAGAAAATAACCAAATGAAGAAGACTGATGGAGTACAAAGTAAAAAAGAAGAAGGACGAAGAAGTTGATAAAGAAAATAACTAATTTTGTTATTGTACGAGTAATGAAAAATATCAATATCCTCCTGTTGAAGACTGGGTAATGTTATGTTACATGTCCAATGCCCAATTTATGGGCACATGATAAGTCTACCAGTGGTCAAAGTACAACCAGAGACTTTCGCTGCGACTTTTGTACCAATAAGATTTAAATACCTCACTGTTCGTGATTACCCCATGCTAGTCGAGTAAACACGATGACGTAAGTTTTTTTTTTAATTAATTTTGTTCTTAATTAAATTTTATTAAAATTGATAATGAAAATTTATAACTAATGAATTATATAATAATAATAAATAATACATCTCTTGGTTTCGTAATTACCCCACTCTCCCCAACATTAAATCCACATTTTAGAGGTATTTAAACGTATAGGTCATTGTTTTTCAAACCTTAAATAGATTTTTTAGAAAATAAAATATATTTATAAATATTTCATTACTTTCCTTCCATATTCGAGTCATATTTAGCTTTCGGTTAAGAAAATATTGAATTGATTGATAGGTATTTCTTTTGTGGAATTATTCTTTATATATATATTTTTATAGTATTTACAAGAATTCGTACATCGTTAAATACAAAATAAATACATAAGTATGTTGATATAAAAATTTAATGAGAAACCCTTATATATTTTTTAAACAATCCCCTTTGTAAAAAGTATTTAATTTCGTTATACCGTGTATTTATTTATCTATATTCTCAAAATCATTTTAATTAAAAAAATAATGAGTCTAAAAAACATTCAAATATTGATCTTAATATTTGTAAGTACCTATATACATTTTAATTAACGATTTTCTATTTATTTTTAATATAGTCGACGTTCAATGAAAACTCACTAATAGTACATTTGATACGTGGAAAATAAAGATAAAAATGCTGCACTTTTTGACTGGGGTATACCACTTTTTGTGGACATAGATAAGATCATAGAAAGATTTTCATATAGAGTGCAGCGTTTTTTATGTACCAGACATAGGTACTATAAGTATTGTTATGTATAAAATGCATTTTATTATTAAAATTGGTACTAACTAAACGTCTATTTTTTTAACAAGTAGGGGGGATTCTTTAGATACATTTTTCAATACGTAGATTATATAATGGTTTGGGTAATTCAAGTTTAACAAAATTGAACGACATATTATAATAATAAAATATAGTATATTATATTTTATGTATGCCTACGTCTCTAGTAAAATAATTTAAATTTATTAAGTTATATTGAGAATCCGTACCAGACTTTTTGAGTTCCAACAGCGAGACGGTAGTACTCAAGGCGTGCAAAAGGGGTTGCATAATTATCCACTAAATCACAATGTTTCGTTTAAAGTGTAAGTGTACAGACTGTACTGGAGTAACTCAACTGACATTTAATCTTTAGAAGAAATAAAATTTGAACTATGCACTTAACTACTACAATGTGGTATGAAATATTTGAATTGTTCAGAAGTCAATATGACTACAAACACACGATTGATTTTTTTATATTTATAAATAAGCAAAATTATACGAAGTATTAGGAAATTTAAATAGGTAGTGAAAAATAAATTAATTTAATTTAAACAAATGTTTTGGTGAGAAAACTGGAAAATCAGATAAAAAGATAATAATTGGGGATAATCATTTTAGCTTCGAATTGTTACTTTTTAAGTGTCTGTAAATAATCTGTTGAATACATTTATCAGCGGGAAATTTGAGTCCAATTTTTTATAACTTCGAAATATAAATTAAATGTTAATTGAAAAAACATTTAAGATTGCAGCGGTAGCTAACATAAGAAGTATAATACGCTGATTGGGTAAAACGCCAGGCAGATTCACAATAACACAATTTTCACTTACGCAATACATCTAATAATTCATGTTGCCTTGAAACAAATGCAATTAAATTCAAATTGTCAGATTAGTAGTTCTAAAAATGTATATTATATTATTGATATTAGGATATTAGAAAACTAATATTCATAATAAAAAAGGTGGATTTTATTTCTTAGAAATTTTAGAGTGTATGTAAAAACGATTACCAGTTTTTTAAAGTGGAATACCTCATCTTACTATCTTTATTCTGTGCGTAGCCTAGTGCGAGAATAGTGCCTGTGTAAATTGTACCGTTTAATCCCCGCCAACCACTACAATCTTAAATGAAACAGACTATAGTTTTACATTTTCTGAAATATTTTTTAGAATGTAATTTTAATTTTCATTCACTCTGTACATATATAAAACTGACGAAAACTTACAGTTGCAATAAAAGTCCCTGGTTATAACGTTCCATACTTTAAATGATTATATATAGCTCCGAGTGAGCTTTGTTGATTTATAATAATACATTTGTTGTTATTGTTTTTGTGCGTTATCATATTACGTTACCTTTTAATCATGCAACTTTCTAATTTTCTAATTAAATAAATTAATTAGTGGTGTACTTCTATGTTTATCATTATGAAACGTTCTAGAATTTACATACATATCGTTACAAGAATGAACTAGTTATTTTAATATAAATATTATACAAGATATTTCCATAAAAATGAGGATTCCGCAGTAATAATTTGATATGTTAGATAAAAGCAGCATGTTTTGAGAGAACTGATATCGTTTCTTCCAGATATTGTGTAAAATTCTTGGGATTGATTCTTTGTCTTCACTTTTAACAAATTATTAGAACATGTTTATAAAATAAACAAAAATCATAATTAGTCCAGGCTGTCTAGGTTAACAAGTGCCTCAAATTTTTTGCTACAGTTTTGCTACCACAGGATTTGTTGCAAATTTGGTTTAGAATAAAACCCTATACTTGTTCTAAGTCTGGTCGTCCGCGTCATGGTTGAATTGCGAAATTCTTTAGATTTGTATGATTTTTGCTAAATAACTGAAAAAGTGGCTAAAACACACTTTTATGAAATTATAATAGGTACTTAACTTATAAAGTTAAATCTTTTTTATGTTGATACCCCTGGAAAATAAACATTTTATTGTACAGAATATTAACTGAAAATTTGTTATTGATTTATTAAATAAATAAATGGACCATGCTTGTCTTTAATTATCAATAAAAGTTTTTATAGAACCTTTATTTTTGCATTACTTTCCAAAGACATATATGTATATGAGCATTTCCAGTAGTTTTTTAAAAAACAGGGCGCACGTATGTCACCGATTTTGCTCCCAATTTTTTTTCTCAAAGTACATATCAAAAAAACATGTTTCCCAAAATCTTTTCCCCCCGCCCCCTTTTTTGGCCGAATTACGATTTTTTAAACTTTTAAAATCGAGCGAAATTAGACTTTTTTCGATAGTACCTTATTTTTCAAAATGTCCCTTATTATGCATGTTATAGGGCTCATTTTCTTCGTTTTTTGTTGATCTTTCATTTGAAATCGGTTTCAGAGCCGAATATTCAATTTTGGCCGAATGCGGTACCAAAACATTAAGTTTGATTTTTTGTAAAAATAGTCGATATTGAAATTGCCGCCAAATATTTTGGTTGAAACCAAAATACTTCCAGTATAGGTCATTTTATTCTATTTTTTATGTAGTTTCCAAATATTTATACATTTTTTAATTTGGTCAAAAACTTTTAAAGTTACACTTGTTTTAAGATGTCTTATTTTCCAAAAAGCGCTATATTCACACCATTAAAACTTTTTTCTCTATACTTCAAATTGCACCAAATTTTGGCAAAAGTTTTCTTTTTTTATTCTTAAGGCAACCCTCAAAAAACATTTTTTCATATTGAGCTCCTAAGTGAGATATAATTTTTCAAAAACACCAAATTACTCGTGTATTATAGTTAAGAATTTACAGGAATTTTCAGTGTTTCTGAAATATCGGGGCTCCTGATATTCGAATAAAAAATATACCACTTAATTCGTTATGAAATTCCCTACAAATCTACATAAGTTTAATTTTTTTAGATTAATTAAAAAACCTATAAAAAAAGAAAAGCCGAGCGAGCGCAAGCGAGCTAGTCTTAGAAATGAGTACTTATTAAACAGCGAAGTTATGAGACACTATTCATTACATTTAAAGTTGTTATTAAATAAATACGAAATCGATGTACAAAGTTTTTTATTTATTTGTAGGTTTTGTAATTAATCTAAAAAAATTAAAGTTATGTAGATTTGTAGGGAATTTCATAACGAATTAAATGGTATATTTTTTATTCAATTATCAGGAGCCCTGATATTTCAGAAACACTGAAAATTCCTGTAAATTCTTAACTTTAATACACGTGTAATTAGGTGTTTTATAAAAATTATATCTCAATAAGCAGCTCAATATGAAAAAATGTTTTTTGAGGGTTGTTTTAAGGATATAGAAAGAAAACTTTTGCCAAAATTTGGTGCAATTTGAAGTATAGAGAAAAAAGTTTTAATGGTGTGAATATAGCGCTTTTTGGAAAATAAGACATCTAAAAACAAGTGTAACTTTAAAAGTTTTTGACCAAATTAAAAAATGTATAAATATTTGGAAACTACATGAAAAATAGAATAAAATGACCTATACCGGAAGTATTTTGGTTGAAACCAAAATATTTGGCGGCAATTTCAAAATCGACTATTTTTACAAAAAATCAAACTTAATGTTTTGGTACCGCATTCGGCCAAAATTGTATATTCGGCTCTGAAACCGATTTCAAATGAAAGATCAACAAAAAACGAAGAAAATGAGCCCTATAACATGCATAATAAGGGACATTTTGAAAAATAAGATACTATCGAAAAAAGTCTAATTTCGCTCAATTTCAAAAGTTTAAAAAATCGTAATTCGGCCAAAAAAGGGGGCGGAGAGAAAAGATTTTGGGAAACGTGTTTTTTTGATATGTACTTTGAGAAAAAAAAATGGGAGCAAAATCGGTGACATACGTGCGCCCTGTTTTTTTAAAAAACTACTGGAAATGCTCATATATACCTAATCGATCATCACCATAAAAAAGTCAATAAGTACATATTGTTAAATTCTTTGGCAAATGGTTTAATATAAATATAAAATGAAGTTTGATTTTGTATCTTTTACCGCAAATTTCAAAAAATTAAAAATAAAAATGTTATCAAAAGTAGGTATCAAATAACTTCTAAAACACCGTAAAACTGAATTAATTTCAAGTATTCATACAGTTGTGTATTTTCAAAACAGTTTAAAATAAAAATAAATAAGTAAATACAAACTATGGAACATCAACACTTTTCAACGAAAACAAAATTAAATGGAGTTTATCCACAACATTGCAAAATGTAATTCATAATTCAACACCTACAGAAGAGACATTATTATTTTTATTTTTTTTTATAACATTATAAGTGTTATTTAAATGACACGAAAATAAATTATGTTTCGGTTTAAATAGAAAAAAACATTATTTATTGCTGTCCATAACGGACGTTAGTCGACACCATTTTAAAACTATTGCTTGCATGAAAGTGCCGTTTAGTCTGAACATCACATTTCCATGGAAAACTTGTCGAGTAAAAAATGTAGATACTCACCGTAAAAATGTCTCAAACACAAGCTGTTATAAACTAATGTGAATATCGTTACGTTAGTACCTATATATGTGTATGTATATGCAAAAAAATAAAATAATGTCATATTTATACTGAATTTATCAGTTAAGTTATAAATTATTTCTAAAAGTCAACTTAAATATATTAAACTTTCAAGTGAATATGTATTAAACTCTTTATCGTATGTAGTCGAACATGATTTAGTTTTACTTGAGTTGCAGTTAGCTGGATTAAAAACTGTATATACGCAGAGAAAAAAATATGTTTTAAAAAGTTTTACTATACTATACTATAAGTTTCAACTCATTGCAGTTACACTTATACCTCTTTAGACTATATTTATAGAGAATTAAACCCATAAAATTAACATTTAATAACTTATTTTCATAAAAACAATAGTTTAGTTGTGATAGCCTTTTAGACGTTTATTTTAACAAATAATTCACTTATAATGTTTGTTACTTTTCATACGTTAAATTGAGTGTTATAACTTTGTAAACAATTTTGTAGAGAATTTTATCTTCTACAAAAAGATGTCCTTAACATTTTTTCAACAGTTATATTGAATCAGTAATACCAACTTTAGTATTAAAGAATCATTTCCCCATGTTATTTAAATGGGAAACAGGACCCCTCTTTACGGTATCTCTTAAAATTGAACTACAGAGTAATCCTTCGGCGAGGATTTATTTTAGGTCGTAAACTAACTTATTTCGTAACGAGAGCGAATGTTTATTTTTTTGACACACCCTAATACAAGCTTTTCCAGCCCGCGGCCCGCGAGTATCTTTGGTGCGGCCCTCATCAGATAATTAAAAAAAAAAAAATCTTATAATAATAAAATAATGAATATAACACATAACACAACGCTAAAATGATTCTACGATTTAAAAAATAAAATACAATGTTTTTAGAATCAAAAAGAAAAACTAGTTTATTTGGATTTTCAAAACTTAAAAAATAAACAAAAATAAAACAGACTTAAAAAAACCAGAAACACTGAAATGTATACCTAATAATTAAATTTCTCAGTGTTTTTAGTTTTTTTAAGTCGATTTTATTTTTTTCTTAAAATTAAATTTTTTATTTTTCTCTTTTGAGTGGCGTATCTTCGAAGTCCATAGTCAGATTCCAGTAGGATAGTAAAAAAAAATTCGGAAGAGGCGGGGGGATAAATACATTGAGAAATTTTTTTTAAAGCTATTTTGAATTGATGTTTTCGAAAAACACGTTTTTTTAGAACACTGAATATTTCGGGGTGGGGGGGGGGGGCATGTGCGGCCCTAGGTAGATTTGGTTTATGCTATGTGGCCCAAAAGGTTCAAAAGGTTGGACAAATGGACACCTATGCCCTAATATACATCTTGCAATAAAATTTGAAAAGCTTGTATTTTTATAATCATTCTCTCTTCACCTAAAAGAGTTTTTTCTACAGAAAATGTTTTTGTTAAATTATAAGAAACATAAATTTTTTATCACTATGAGTTATTATTTATTATTGTAAATGTAAACTTTATTTTGACTCAAAAATAATAATTGTATGGATTGATACATGCAACGTGCACAAATCTATTGTAAATTTCAATATAATATAATCAATATTTTATTAATCTTAATTAACTTTAGATTATAACAAAAAGCACGCAAAATATTATAATTATAAATCTATAAAACCATAAATCTAGAAAATTTTATATTAATTACTATTATTATTACTAATTAAGAATCCGTTTGAAACACGACAAAATAGACAGAATTTCTTTAATAGTTTCCGTGTAAGCTTACAAAAGCATGCTAAAATAAAATTAAGTCTATGTATAATTAGACGAAACGGAAATATATGGAAAAATTCCAGTTTCGTGCTACATAATTTCTATGAAACGCTGCAGAACAAGTAGGGAAAAATAGGCACACTTTAGAAGAGCAGCAACCGCAAGGATAATTAGAGAGAGAATTCTGTTTTCAGCAACTGCGATGCCAGGAGTGTATATTAGCTAATTATATTTAAAACAGAATATATTATTTGTAACACTTCAGACTGGTCTACAGATGTACAAATACTTTCTAGCTATATTTACAAACATGTTTTTATTTTTAAACAAAAATTACCATATACTTTAAGAATTTTAATGTGCTGAAGTTTGAAGCAATCTGTGTTTTATCCACATTACAACTTACATTCTTGCATTGTTTTTAGGTGTAGCGTTGTTTTACTTTTTTATCGATATATAAAATTTAGATAGGGAAGATATGCAATGAAACGGACAATGTTTGTTCCATCGAAACTATCCGAACGAACGAATTTAAATGATGTTATTAGTATCATTAAGTTTCGTAGACTACACCATAAAGATGACATTTACCTTAGTGAAAAAGATACCAAAGATGAGATACTACGCTAATTGTATTTTTGATGTTTTGTGTAATATTCTTTTCAAATTTTTTTTCTGCATAGATGAAGTTTGTGAAACAATTTTAAAAGTTACTTACGCATTGAATCGGACAAATGTTGATATATTGAAATGGACGTATAAAAATTAAATAATAATGTTAATAGTTAATATCTCAGCTTGGCGCGATCCTACAGACTCAAACATTTTTTAAAAATATAGTTTACACTTTTATTTTTAAGAGTATCAAGTGCCCTAATACCGTCGTGACCCGCTTACCTTATTATAAACAAATTAATAAATAAGATCAATTTATTAATGTTATAATTACAACCATATTTTTACAAAATGTTTTGTTATGAAATGATTGTTTCCATTAACATTTTTGTTACTAAAATGTTGTTATATCATAATTATTATATTTACATGTGTTTCATTTTTAAACAAAAATAACATATAGTATTTATGTATTTCTGAAAAAAGTGTTATAATAAAATTTCATAATTCCGGCGAAATAGACCGAAATTTACTAGTTCCGGCCGGAACCGGAATAAAATCGTTATTTCCGGTCGGAATTCCGGTACACTCCTAGTTATAATGAATGTATAATATTCATCTCAAAAATAAATTAAGTAAGCCTATTATTGAAGAAAATGACTAAGAAACTAATTTGAAATTAGCAAAGTAAAAACAATACCAACCCTCGAAAAGACGCTTATTGTTATTTTGATATATACCTATATAATATATAATATAAAGTATTTTTATTCGATAGAAAATTGCTTCTTGATATTTTGTCAGTCGTTTCCATCATAATAATTATTACAGCGAGTCAAAGAATTACAAAAGCACCCCAGGGAATTCAACTAACTGCCTCAAAACTCTAAATGCCAAGATAGGTTATTGTTACATTATCGTTGAATTAGTCGGTGCATTTTCTTTATAGCTATTTATCTTTTGTTGGGAGTTATTGATTGAAAAAATGAAGACGCCTGTGAAATATTGTTTCAGAAGTATTTTGTTCTGAAACATATAATATAAGGGTTCTGTATTGGAATTATATCAAAATAAAAACGAAGTAAAGTAGCAATAACATATTAATTTTGACATAACGTATTATTATTATGGTAACATTTATTTCAATTACAATAAGGATTTTACGCGGATTGAATCTACGCGGTGCGATTTTCAAGCAAATTTAGGGACTCCCTGTTTCGGCGAGTGGGGTATCAAATGAAAGATGATAGTTCAAGGAATTTAAATATGCAAACGTTTTGTTATTACCTATTAAAATTTTCGTTTAACAAGATTTTGTTCCAGATCACAAACAGTGTCAAGTTGTATTTTCAGATAGTAATGATAATTTTGATGAAAAGAAAAAAAAATATTGTTACTTTTCAATAAAATTAAAAAGCAAATTTATTTTATTTTAAGTTTACATTAGTTTCATTCAGATTTTCGAATAAATTTTCTATGTGAAACTTTTCAAAAACTTTTTTTATATGATTTCCAGCCTAATTTAATTATTTGATTTGGTTTTAAAAATTTATTGAACGTATCCCTAATTTTACAATGTAAGGAATGTCTTTTTTAAGCGATTTTTTATACGCGATTTGCTGTGAAACGTATCTACCGTGTAAAAAGAGACCCTACTATATTTTAAATGGGAGGTCTCATAAGAATAATTAATTATTTTAATTATTAAAAAGTTTAACTTATTCTGAATTTAAATCTACCTGCATTAAAATATTCTCGTTTAAATGGCATTAGTTTTTTTTATGAAATAATACAATTACATCTGTATTATATAAATAAAATTCCATAACTTTTGAAAGTGTTTCTGTATATATATGAGTATATTATGTGACTATAAAACTCAAATACTAAAATATTTTAATTGAAATACCTGTAATATTGTTACATAATTTTATGAACTATTTTACATAAAGTTAAAAAGTAACAATTATAATTATATATATAATTATAAAGAGAAATTTGATATATTTGCATAACAAACGTTCAACTGGGTAGCTTGATAGTAACATAGTCCTTACTAATTAGGGTCGATCCAGACTATCGAGCCGATCTCGCTCCATTCAAATATTGGACCGAGACCTGAGCGATACCTAGTTACCTATAGTGTGAATGATTTCATTGTTTATTGTTTATTTATATTTGATTGGAGCCAGACCGGACCGAAACCGGCCCGATAGTCTGGATCGACCCTTAAGAGGTTGTGTTTATGTTCGTATTTATGATAATTATTAATAATAAAAAAATCATCACTTTTAAAATTCATATAGGTATAATAATATTTTTTAGTGTTTAAGAATATATATACGCATTATAAATAAATAAACACTTTAAATTAATGTACTATACATATGTATAAAAAAATAAAATGCATTTTTAATAAAATTTTCATACCAAATACGCAAGAGCAATTTATATAAAGCATTTTTAATTAAAATTATCCAGTTGATTCATGGTTTGAAAAATCGGCTACTTTCAAGTTTTTCATAACAGTGTTAATGTATGCTTTCTGAATTAATGTGTTAATTTTCTAAATTAATTAATATACTTTTACGGATAAGATACTGAATTAATAATTTTCTGATACATAAATCAAAGGCGATTACAATGAAGTCATTAGACCATCAGACTGTGAACCATGTATACATAATGTAATCGTGATTTATTTGCCAGTCAATATAATTTGTAATGTATTTTTATTTTTTATTTTTTAAATTACTACACTGCTCGCAATACGACAGCATTATAAATTTAAAGCACATTTTTAAAATACTTTCATGGTGAAGTATTATATATAAAATTTGTTAAGAATTTAACGTGTTTTCCAAGTGATTATATTCTTGAAAATTTGTTAATTTTGGGTCAAACCTCACGTACTAGTATTCCGTACCGTATAGTTTTTCAATTTATTCAATTATTTAATTTTAAAGTATTGATAGTTTTCTTTTAAACAAAAAATATACAATTTTATTTATTTTAAATCGTTAAAATAATATAAAAATGGTTCATAACAGCAAAAATATCTGCCATGAGTGTCATTGGACTTTCTTATACGTATTACAGAGATTGAACAATGTGTGTTTGCCATAGATACCATGGGAATTTCTTATACGTAATAATGATAGTGAACAGTGATTCTAAATATTTATTTAAAAAAATTCTTTCTGACTAAATCATAAATGTTTGAAAAAATGTATGGGGAATAAATTATAGATAATAACATACTTGACATTTTTTATCTAAAACATTTTTTTCTTATTTCAAAAATAATTAGAAAATTCAAAAATTGACAAGAGTTAATATCTGTTTTTGGTTTTATTACGATCAAAAAAATTCATTTGATACATAATGTAGAGAATAATATTATCCATAGTTTATATCTTATTCATTTTATTCTATCTTTTAATAGTTTGTCAGAAATATGTTTTAATAAACTGTTCACTATCAGGATAACGTATAAGAAAGTCCCGTGGCTCCCATGGCAGATATTTTATTAATTATTAGATCGCTAAAAATCGAAAATCAAAATGTTATGTTATGTGGCTTGCATTTCCATATAACTATCAATTTCTTAAATATAAAGATCATCACTTCTCTATTGATTACGTCTCTGCGTGTGAATGTTAATCATATACGAAATTAGTTTTCTGTTCTGACCACAAGTTGAAACTCTGGCGGCGTTGGTTTCATAGGTCTCCGGGTTAGCAACCCACCAACTGGGTTACGTTAACAGCTTCAACTTACAATTTAGTTATGCTTATTGCTCTGGCGAATTATTTTATACTCGTATTATTGTTTGTTAAAATTATATGATGTGGTATATTCCAGTTTATTTATCATTAATTGGATACAAATTGGCAGTTATTTCAATAGTTTTGATCACATTCTCAGAGTTAAGTATCGATTTCTACCTGTATATATGTGGTTTAAAGAAATTTTTATTTGTGCGTGTATAAATAAATAATATTGTATAAGTATCACAAAACAAATAAACATACTTGTTTATTTTTGTCATCTTTCTGTCCATTCATACATTTAGGATAATGGATAATATAATTTTAAATGTCAGCGTCGATTGACGCAAATTTTCATCGTTTATGATGTCAGAGAAATATAATATTTCCGACATTCAGTTTTTATATTTATTATTGCGTTTCATATCAGATGTAAAAATTTACGATGACTTACATCTCTATAGTCTATAGCAGTGTTTCTTAATCGGGATTCTCATGGAACCCTAGGGTTCTGCGAGAAAGTATTAGTATGTTTATTTGTTTTAAGGTACTGGGACCAGTTATAGTCGCTATATGAGCAAGGTTTACTGTTTTTGTGATTGACAGGTTGTTTTTTGTAATTCTCATGAACTCATGTTACTAATAAAAAAAGTTACTCTTTATTTAATCAATTTAATTACCAAAGTCCGCAAATATAGTTTGTTTTTTAAATTATAGCCTTTTATTTTCTTTATGTTTTTTCTCCAGTTATGGACACTTGCTAATGATTACAAAATGATAAATACTATTACACAAAAGATATAAAAGAAAAAAATCGTCAAATTTGAAAAATGTAAAGCAGTTGCTATGATAGTATAGGTAATAATTAATAAATAAATTATACTAATAATTAGTTTAAATGTCCACCACTTTGACACCTATTGGCCGATTGTCATCAAATCACGCTGTAAGACAGTTAAATGTATATAGATTAATATTCAGAAATGGTAGTAATCAAAAATAAAAAAAATATTTTTAATTCAGTACATTTAATTCAAAAATAGCCATTACTGGTGTTATATCCAAGACCGGTGCCAGTATCTTATATATATATATAAATTTTATGTGGAGGTTCCCTCAAACATGAATATTATTTCAAGAGTTCCACTAGGGTAAACAGGTTGAGAATTTCTGGTCTATAGGTAACGTAACATATAATATTATATATGTAGATACTTACATAAATATACATTAGACTGATAGATATGCATGTTATAAGAAATTATCTCTGAAGTAGATACTTACTTCTTGTATTAGACCAATAAAAAAACACCGATTGATTTTTAAAGTACATATTAGATTTATCTATTACGAGGTAAGTGCTATAAGGTTAGATGTAACAAAAGTCCCTTATCTGGTAGGTATATGTTAGAAGTAATGTTATTCAGTCTGTTTTTGTGGTATAATTTTCCGTACGGATAACAAGTTTGCAACAATTTTGTAGCAACATATAATCGAAACTCTATTTCCCGTGCACATAAATAAATCTCGAATTTAATCGAAAATAACATCATTTATCGGATTTGCACAAGGAAATGAATCTCAATGAAAATCACCATTTTCTAATACGATACAAGATAAACAAGTAGTAAAACTTTTACACAAAACATTCTGCATATGTTGTGTATAAATTCATCTCTATCTTTTGCACTGTAAACAAGTATGATGTCTCTGTTTATCTGTAGTTGTATATGGACATGATTATTCTGCGGTGACTCCACGGAGGGCCATTGAAGGAAGCTAATCCCGTTCCTTCATGAACTAGAGGAAGATTATTTTGTGGTACGTTTCACTCGGCTAGTTTAGAACAATGAAACAGCGTTACACTATGGAGCATGCTATGGACAAAAACGATCTAATGTTTTTTGTTGATTGCTCACAAGAAGTATGGCAAATGGAACAGGTATATAGGTGGTCGGAATATTTATTAACGTTGCTTTTTTATAATTGTCACCTGTGTAAGTTCGTACACGTGTAGATTTGAACCATTGTTCCGTGCTAGTTTTGAGAAATTGAGCAGATTTTTTGTTGTTATGAGATGTCACTCCATCTATTCTAAGTATAGTAAACATTTTATTTTAGGTGGGTTTTGACATACTCAAGGCAATTTTTATTATAGTACATTATATTTTTGAAATGTCGACATTGTTGTTAATATTAATAATACTTGTCAATCAATGAGATCTTGATGGTATCAAAACATTTTTTTTAGGATTCCGTAGAAAACTAGGAACCCTTATAGTTTCGCTCTGTCCGTCCGTCTGTCTATATATATTTTATACCGATTAAGATAAAATTTCTCGTGTAGCCAAAATAATTCTCCTTAAGGCAGTGCAATTAGAAAAATTTTTTTTGTATGGCTGAAAAAAACGTCCGTCTTAAGGCGGGTAAGTGCATTAGAGGGTTAATTAGTACTTTCAATGAAAAGTATACCGAACACTGTAGAAAAAATAGTTTATGAATAATTTTGAAATATTTTTTTTTACTTATCGTAATGACTATGGAACCCTATATCATGTGGACGTTTTATATTCAATATTGATTTGTACATAAATCGACGTAGTAGATACACTACTGTCCATAAATATATAAACACTAATATTTTCAAAATTCTTTGGCGATTGATGGATTACAAATGCCTTAAATCTAGTATTAGCAAAGTTAAGAATAACTTTAATTTGCATTTAATAGTTCGTTTTTTTAACACATACGGTTCTAAATTGCAAATGTATAGGTATTATATTTAAGTAATTTTGGATTATTTTTATTCAACACATTCCACACATTGGAATGGTCCTTTAATCTCATTACATTATTGTTTCTCTTTAAAGCAATATTGTCGGACGAAAACAGTAATATAATTGGATTAAGAGTATATTCTTTGAGCTAGCGTATAATATTTCACTAATATTTATTATTCACTAGCGCATTGGACCCGGTATTACTCGGGGATATTAATTCAATTAAACATAAAGTAATCATGCTCACCCAACATGCCCACAACACACGGTTCAATGCGAATTGTTTTTTCCAACTTCATGAAATTTACACAAAATATACAAAAATTATACACCTAAACTTTACCTACCCATTAGTGAAAACCGGAATAAAATCCGTTCAGTAGTTATTGAGAAAATCATGTAAAATTATATTTCCAAACTCCCAGGAAATAACCAGACCTTGTCATAGAATTAGTATGAAAATCAAAAATAAATAAATAAATAGGTTAGCAACAATCATAATAATTAATTTTAATATTTTACTTTGCTTGGAACTGAAATGTTTCTTTATATTTTAATTTTCAATCAGTAAATTTCAAAATATTTAATTGTTAGCATGTGTCAAAAATCATCTACATATTTGATGGACATGGACAAAATATTTGAAAGAGATGCGATCATAGTGACCTAAATTAATAAAATACTGAAACCGTAAATTATAGAACTCTGTATTCCATGGCTAGGTACTATTTTTTTATATATCTAAATGACAGTTGTATGCTGTGACATCATGGAAACAAAACACGACTTTATAAAGATTTTTTTAGTCTTTTGATGTTAAATCTTAGATTTTCATTATATATTAATAACCACGATACTGCACAGGAAGATTATCTAACTATTAGTGAAAACCGCATTGAAATCGGTTCAGTAATTCACGAATCTATAAGCCTCATACAAACGAACATTCATTTTTATAAATACTTAAAGATATGACACAATATAATATTTTAGAAAACCAATGAATGAATGATATTATTACACTGGCTATATTATATCCATGTCATATTTTCATATGTTCTGAACGTCAGTGGAAGATGGATGAATAGCTCTAATTTGATAGAAAATACAATTGAAAGAATGTAAAATTCAAATGTAAATGTATACCTACATACTTGATATCTACCATTAAAACAAAAGTAACAGAATTTACAGTCTGGTGTGCAATTCGCTAGATAATAATTTCTTTGAATGTAACTGTTACAAGTTTTTACGTAATTGTCATATGTAATTTCACACATGTACGCGTATGACACATTATTTTACCGGTGGTTTTTGAAAAACGGTGCAGTATTTAATGGTGTGATGTCGTTCTGCATTGTAAACACATTTTGTATTGTTGTATATAATGTTGAACTAGTACCGCGTTAGGTTGGTTTAATTGATTTTTGTAGTTTTATAAAATGTATAACATTGAAGTACGTGGTAAATTTATAAATATTGTTGTTTTATTAATACAAATGTAATATGGCGGAAAATATTATGATTAAAAAATTTAATACATTGTAGTTAATCGGACTATAATATATAACATTAGATAAAAACTTCTGGTATATTTTTCGATTTGTTTTTGATTTAGAATAAAAAAAGTTAGATAATCTTTGAAATTTCACGTTTCTAGGTCTAGGAGTTTCGTCCCGGCGATGATGAATCAGTCAGTTAATCAGGACATGTTATTAGAAGTTATTATATGTTTATAGATAAACATGGATATTTTTCGCATTCAGACAGTATTTTTCCAATATTTTATTGGGTTAAGGTAAAAATAATCGAAACGTTTATTTGCGAGAAACCTCGTAGTTGTAATTTTATTCACAAAAATAATAACTTAAAAAATACAAATTGTTTTTTAAGTTTCACCACACATACAGTAGATAATTTACTAATCTTCTAACTATCCCAACTTACCGTTTCGTAAATTATATCAGTAAACAGGTCATCGACAAAGTATTTACAATTAAATATTAAGACAAAAAAAATCTACCTTAAAATAGAAAAAAAAACCTCAGGTGTGTTTTCTCTCGGTCTAGATGTTTTCTTAAAAGTTGGCTTTATATCACAAAATACATTTATCAGATTATATGTATAAGAGGGTGTTATTCCACAATGTAAAGTTGACTGCTCATTGTGATTCTCCGTGCGAATGTAATTAAGCAGATAATGCGTGCTAGGTATTTTTAATAACGTACAGCGAAATTGCTTCATACCTACGTCGAGTACACTTCATTAATATCCGCAGACACACTCTCTTGAGGAGGCTGCTTTTCTTAATAAGTTGGATAAGTCCGCATAGCGTTAACTAGGAATTCATGGGACGTGAGTTCAAATTTCACGTATACAGAGATACAGCATTAACTTTAATTTTTAAACAAATAAAATTGTATTGCTATATTATATAATTTATAAAAAATAATGTTTATCTAGGGCTTATAGGGTTTCATGCTTGTATTCATTCTCGTATCGTCTATAAGATCAAGAACGAGACATGAATGGTTTAACTAAATCCAAAATTGAGATAAGACTATTAATTATAAAGCAATATTTATTAATGTTTGAATTCCTGTGACCACCTGTAACAATTCAATGGACCAAAGATTTAAAATCATTGGCTTATAAATATAAACAGTGCCAGTTTGGTCTTTGTTTACCACAAATTTCGGATATCTTTTAGATAAAACTAATGGGTGATCATTATAAAAGTTTTTTTTAATTTTTTTCAAATTCAGATGTTGAATATAAATCGTATGACTCGTGATTGAAATTTATTATCTTGGAATAAATAATCTACACACGAATTATTAACTTGCATAATGTCTTATTCCCCTAACTTCCACTGGCACCGATTCAAGTTTCCGATACAACATTTTAATAAATATAACACAATAAGGAAATTAACCTTTGAACTTGTTGTTGAATAATAATTTGCAAAGTTACGACAAAGAAACTCAGTAGAAAATTTTGATGGAAAAGTTTGAAATGTGACGCCAAGTAATATCAGGAAACAATGTGAAAATTCACCACTGATGGATTTTAAATTAAGTATGAATGAGATAAAAATGTTCAATCTGTTTTTTCCCAGCACATTTCACCGTTTCCTTGTGCAGCTAATGCTTTTTCTATACGATATAGAACTTGAGACATATGTATGTATATAACAGTATTTTGTAAAAGATATCTTTACATGTCAATACTTTATATAAAAAATAAAATTTTGTAAATGTATCCATATCTTGCAATTTATATAAATCTATATATACAGAATGTTTTTTTAAAGACTTTCCAGCGGATTATTTTCAAATTAACGAATTTTCAGAAAAAATGTTTCAGACAGAAGTTTCATTGTTTCGAGGGAGCTAAATATTGACATTATGGGGTGACCTTAGAAATATCACATTGAAGGATTTTCAGGTTCAACTTTTCTTTTTCAAATCTAAATCCAATTTTTTTGTTGCAGATTCGTAATTTACGAGGAAAAATAAGCAACTTTTACCTGAAACTTTTTTTTCTCAAAATGTCAATTTTTTATGATATGGAGCAAAAGAAAAAGATATTTCTGGGTATTCAATAATTTTTTACACGAAAACATAACATTTAAAAAAAAAATCAGAAGAAGAAAAAAGGATTTAGATGTAAGCAAGGATTCTCATAGAATTTTTTTTATTCAAATTTATTATTAACTTTTTATGCAACTTTTTTATAAAATATTTTTTTGAAATTTTGAAGAAATATACATATTTATTACAAAAAAAATTCTGAGATTCATTGCCTAAATCGATGCACTTTTTGCTTCTTATGATTATTTTAAAAAATTAATAGTTTTCGAGTAAAAAATTATTGAAAATCAAAAAATTTCTGTTCGTTTTGCTCCATATACATAAAAAATTGACATTTTGAGAAAAAAATGTTTCAGCTAAAAGTTACTTATTATTTCCTCGTAAATTATATGGATTTAGATTTGAAAAAGAAAAGTTGAACCTGAAAACCCATCAAATTGATCTTTCTAAGGTATCTCCATGATGTCAATATTTAGCCCCCTCGAAACAATAAAACTTCTGTCTGAAACATTTATTCTGAAAATCCGTTATTTTGGAAATAATCCGCTGGAAAGTCTTTAAAAAACACCCGGTATATATTTCAAAACATATGTATAATTTACTTTTTCGTTATTCTTTAAAGTCAGCAAAATGTATTGAACTATTTCATTTTAAATTAACATACATATTTTAATAACGAATATATTGATGGTTCATACTAAATTTACTATACTCTGTTAATAATCTAGTTAAAAAACACATTTTGAAAAGTGTGTTTTTTAAATTTCCGATTGTCCACTAGTTTGAACAACGATACTATTAAAACACTCATAAATAAAGATGGGACACATTCATGAAATATTTCGGACGACAGATTATATAAGGTGTGTCATAACAACAAAGGTAGGTCAAAAATTGCGTTAATGAAACATACAATTAAAAAACAATAAATTAATCATTATTTCGTTAATACAACTAAAACGATGTAATAATTTTTTAGTCAGACACACATACTTGACAAGATTCTTTTTTAAATATGTACTTATAATGTTTAGTGACCAAAAATCACGCCCCCGCGTTTTAAACCAGTTTTGAGATATTTGATAAAGAGAGACGGATAAATGACTGATGATTAATCTACATACGTTTGTCTCTATTGTGGTTTTCATGTTGTATATTAATGGAAGAATTTCAATGTTATCTGGTTTTTGTCAGTTGTACAACTATGTAAAATTTATGAATTATTCATAGAGATAAGAAATGAAGCGGTATGTTCTTTGACAGGTAGATAATGGTAAATAAATAAAAAAGAGATATTAATTAATTCGGCAAACACCTCACATACCCAAAACAAACGGTAGCGTTTAAGGCTTAAATGACGGTTTTCGTAAAAAACTTAATTTATGCGAATGTACTGAAAAATTGATGAATATTTTGTAGAGATATTTCTCAATTTTGATGGCTATAAATATCTAAATTATAAGATTTTATATTAATTTATCAGATACAATTAATTTATTTCCAAATATAGTTTATTGTTTATTATTTATTAATATTTAATATTATTGTAATTAATACACAGGCCAACAAAATTAAGGGTCATATAACCATTTTTTGACAAATTATACTGAATTTATATTTTTTTTGTTACTGAACCCGAAATCGTTGCCCGAATTGCTCCATTACGTCAGTTTTACGACATATTCCAACTTACAAGTGCAAAAATGGGTAATTTGACCGTATTTACGAATATAATACCAAGTAGAATTTTTTTTCTAAAGTTTTTGTCCACAACAAATAGTGTTACAATATTTCCCTTTTAAAAATAACTTTTACTTTTGATTGTACGATTTTTCTCAACATACTTTAGTTTGAAGATTTTGATATAACCTATTTGTGTATAGTATAATATTTTAAAGTTCACATATTTAAAAATATCTGCCTTGTTACCCACGGGACTTTCTTATATCCTGATAGGGAACAGTATACGTGATTCTTAATTTATTAATACACATTTCTGACAAACTAACAAAAGATAAAATAACATGAATGGCACATAAAGTATCAAAATCCGGATTTCGAAAAAAATCATTTTAACAATACTTTACTTATATATTATGTATATTATTATTCCATATACCTACATGGATATAAGAAAGTAAAAAGTAATAAAAATTCATAACTCCAAAACGACTGATGATGGAAGGGTAAAATTTTATATTCAGGATAGATTTTTGTCTGGGAAGACAACTACCTTATTTTAAAAACGATCACTAAACCAGAAACGGAGGTTTACTACTGTCAATTTTTGAATTTTCGAATTATTTAAGAAATAAGAAAAAAATGTTTTAGATAAAAAATGTTGAGTATGTTATTATCTATAATTTATTTCCCATACATTTTTTTCCAGCACATGATTTAGCTAGAAATTAAAAAAAAAATTATTTAGAATCACCCACACTGTTCACTCTCAGTATTACGTATAAGAAGGTCCCATGGTACCTACGACAAACACGCATACTGTTCAATCTCTGTAATATGTATAAGAAAGTCCCATTGCACGCATGGCAGATATTTCTTCTCTGTTATGAACCATTTGAATTATAATAAATTATTTTTTTTAACTTTGTTTTTTCGAAAAAATGAACAGAACATAAATTATAGATATTAATATTACCTACAATTATTAACTTGACCATTTTTCTTTATTTTGCATTGTTTCAAAGTAATTCGAAAAATTAATAAAAAAACGTAGGTAAACATCCGTATCCGGTTGAAAGATCGTTTTCAAAAATATGACGTTTTCTTCCCAGATAAAAATTAATCTTAAATATAAAATAACACCGTTTTACGATCTGTCGTATTTGAGTTACAGCGTTTACAGACGGGAGGGAAGGTCAAAGTGGATAATTCCATCAAATTCCGGATTTCGAAAAAAACCGGTAATTCTTTACTTATTATCTATATTATGTATATTCCATATACATGGATATAAGAAAGTAAAAAACTAGTAAATCTCAGTGAAAAAATCGTACAATAAAATATGAAAAATTATTTTGAAAGTACAATTTTATGTCGTGAACGAAAATTTTGGACAAATTGTTTGTTTGGTTATAAATTCATAAATCGTCGTTTTCGCATTTTTCAGTAAGGATAACTAAAAAAACCTGACGTGCTGAAAGAATTTATGCAACGGATTTAGTTTCAGCATGCTAAAAACCTTCGATGATAATAAATCATTTATTAAAAAAATGAATTACTATGTATATTTCTTGATTTAGTCTAAACTTTTTAACTTACATTTGCATTATTGTATAGTAAAATTTACATTTTTGTCTTGTACGAAATTACATCGAACAGCAGTGTGCAAATATTGACTAAAATTAACACAACAAAATCGTTGACATGGAATTATTAAAATACTCAAATTAGCGTTCATAGCTGCGAGAGATTAGCACAGTTATAAAAAAGGTTTGAGTTAATGGAGCTTATGAATATTTATTATTATGTAAAATAAAATATCATTCATTGGTCTAAAGAACATCAGCTTGATCACGTAGCAGCTAATGAAAGATATTTTACATAAAAACAAGCTCATACAAGCGAATTAATATTTATCAATTTTATGAATAAACGATACATATGGTTTATAAACTTAATTAGTAGTATATTTACTAAATGGAGACAAAATTAATATTTAGGATTCATATTAATATACCATAGTATTTGTTTATTTATTATGTACCGAATTATTGTTTAGGATTTTTGAAAGGTATAATTAGTTGAATTATTTTTGATCTTTTCATTCTACACATTTCTTTGCTACATTACATTGTTCAATAATATTGATAATATATATATTGTCTTCACTGCTTATTCCTTATGTTACCTACTGTAACAAAATATATACTAAACCGGATAAGTGATTTTCGAGTGATAAGTGCACTAACGGACAGACAGACAGAGAGACATATATTTAAACTAGCAAAAAGAGTATAAATTAAATTTAATAACTTCTGAACCATTCAGGGTGGGGGCTAAAACTTAAACTTTTGTAATTAGGACATGCGGTCAAGAATATATGACTGTACAGAAATTTCCTTTTTTTAAGGGTGGGGGATGTTGAGGAATAAATAAATCTTAATCATTGCAATTAATAATTAATCTATTTTTTAATATTTGATACCATATTTGTTAGAGAAAATTGTATTTTTTTAAAGAAAGTGTAGCTATAATTATTCAAAAATTAATTGGTAATTTGTCAACGACAAATAGAACTAAATAACAAATTGATTATTTACCCAAAAAAGAACGTTTTATCTGTTTTTGGATCGACCATATAAATTAACATTAGCAGCAATAAAAAAGAATCCAGCTTCCAGTGTTACCAACAACGAAACAAAAAGCATCACCTAAAAAGAAAGTAGACACAAAACGGCAACGTTAATATTTAAAATCAACAGAATTTTACAATCGTGCTCACAGCAAATATTGACTACTACCGTAGAGGCGTGTATTACTTAAGCAGGATGTCCTTACGTTGCTAATCCTGACATTCAGGGATTATGCACGTAGATAAAACAACAAACTCACCTGTCAGAATAACAATAAAAAGGTGTAAAGTTTGTACAGCATTTTTAGGATGGTACTAAAATGTGTTGTCACGTTCTCACACGAAACCAGTGCAGACTTGCGGTGGGACAGCTGACTGATCACGTACAGGAATCATCATTCATAGTGTGGACAGGAAGGAACCTGTTGGTGCTGTTGTTACAGTAATGCATATACATATACCACACATGGGAATTTTTACTCTTCATTTTCTTTATTTTTCAAAAATTTATTTTTGTTATTATTTAACACGTTGCATTTTAATAGTGAAATATGATATGACATTTATTGTACCTACTGTTGTTAAAGTACTTGTCAGTGCAAAACTACTTGAATAATAGATCCATCCACCGGGTGTTTTTTTAAAGACCTTCCAGCGGATTATTTCCAAAATAACGAATTTTCAAAAAAATGTTTCAGACAAAAGTTTCATGGTTTCGAAGGGGCCAAATATTGACATTATGGATGATTTTAGAAAGGTCACTTTGATGACTTGTAAGGTTCATCTTTCCTTTTTCAAATCTAAACCTATTTTTGTTGCTGATAAAAAATTCTGAAAAAAAAATTTTGTGAGAATCGTTGGTAAAATCTAAGCGCTTTTCACTTGTTTTTTTTTTTTTTAAGTAGTAATTTTTGAGTAAAAAATTATGGAAAACCCAGAAATTTCTCTTTGGTTTGCTTCTTATCATAAAAATTGACATTTTCAGAAAAAATGTTTCAAACAAAAGTTGTTTAATTTATCTCTTAAATTACGAATCTGTAACAAAAAATATAAGTTTAGATTTGAAAAAAAAAAGTTGAACCTGAAAACATATCAAAGTCACCCCATAATGTCAATATTTAGTCCCCTCAACACTATGAAGCTTTTGTTTCTATAGGTCAAGATTATGTCCCAATGTGTTTCATATAGAAAAATATTTCCTAGGAAAAAAGCTCTGAATTAACAGTCTTCCAGATATAATGTAGGAAATTCACATTAAGTTTAGTTTTTTTTGCAATAATACTTTCGACTTTTTTAAATAATATTTTAAAGTTTGTAGTTTCAAAAGTTCTTTAAAACTACTTTGTTAATTCTCAAGGCAAATAAATAATTTGTAATAGGAATGTGTATTATTTATTGACTCTTTTAGTTCTGTATTTAAAAATTAAACTAAAGACTTATTTAATGTAATTGGCAATCGTAAACATAAACTATTGTCTAAAAAGATAAGCCCCTCTTCATGCTAATGCCGTTATTGTATATTATTATAATAAATATTATATAAGCTATCAATTTTGACAGTTTTACTTTTTAATTAGGTACATCTATTAAGATTTGCAATCGAACTAACATTAACAGTTTTTACATATGAGTTTCAAAACTCGTTCGTTCCATTTAAAAAAAATAATCGAGATTCAGTGGATTTTGATAGAATTTTTGGTATTCTTTCATATTGTAATGTCAGTTTTGAATGAAAGCAAAACAAATATTTTTAAATCCACTGTATCTCGATTATTTTTTAAAATGGAACGAACGAGTTTTGGAACTCACCTTCTCATATATTACATAAAATGTTTTTATAATTTACTTTTAACATTAAAAAAAAAAGCTTTATCATTTATTCAATTTGTACATTTAAACACGTACAGTTTTATAATAAATTTCTACCCACTGATTATGAGACTCGAAATAGAAATTCCGCTCGCCCTACGGTTTGACTGATCACGTACAAGTACCATCATTCATGACGCGGACAGGAAGGAACCTGTTAAAATAATATTCATATACCACACTGGAAAGCTTTCAAACATTTTAAAATGATTATCGTAATGCGTATGCAAGTTTGTACATGCATATGTGTATGTCAATAAATATTTATTTTAAAACAGGCTATGTTGAATTTTAGTTTGAAGAATAGGTGGAAACTATATGATCATTTCTGAAAAAAAAATTGTCTTCAATTTCGAAATTTCTATTTGACCTTTCAATTTCAGATCAATATAAAAAAAATAATATTACATTTTTTAATAATATTAATGAATCGTTGTTAAGAAGGGTCTAAAATTTAATTTCTTCTACATTACCATATTTATTACATTGCAGCCCGCCCGGTCAAAGTACCCTCAATTATATACCTATATTTATTGTGAAATAATACTTTACTACCAAAAATTTACCCATATTAAATTGAATATATACAAGTATGTAGATAAATATACCTAGTAGGTACTTATATTTACTATAACCTAGTGTCAAAATTGTTCTCATTAATTTTGTAATTATTTTTTACTCCATTCGTAATTTACAACAAAAAATGAACAACTTTTGAGTGAAACATTTAATCTGAATATGTTGTTTTTTATGATAATGGAATTTCAATAATTTTTTATTTGAAAACTTCTAATTTTAAAAATAATCGCAAGAGGCAAAAAGTGCTTGGATTCAAGCAAAGATTGTCGTAGATTATTTTAATTTGTTATTCATTTTTTTTTCAAAATTTAAGAATTTTTTCTTTGTAAAAAAGTTAGCTATGTGAACTTGGCAACTGACTTTGGAAATTTAAATTTTTTTTATACGCATTCGTTTGTACCTCGTTTGTACCCGTTTGTACCGCAAAAATTTTCGTTTGTACCTCAAAGGGCTAAGAGATATAATTTTTTAAAAAAAGGGTAGCAACCAACATTATGATATTAAAAATCTGTTAACGGCATCAGCTTCGACATCGTTTGTACCTGTTTGTACCGCAAATATTATTGGTTTTAAACAAAGGGCTAAATAATAAAAATTAAAAATAAGGGCGACATCCTAAAAGTTCCAAAGTGGGTATTTCTAATTAGGATTAGTCAATAAATTGTTTATCATGTGCAATCGTTTGTACCTTTTGAGTATTCGTTTGTACCACCAAGGGTTAATTTTTAAGTCTAAGGGCTCAAAGTGAAAAATAAAAAAAACATCGTAGACCATGTAATTTTCGGAATATTTGAAATCTGTAAACGGCATTGGATTCAGCGTCGTTTGTACTCGTTTGTACCGTAAAAATATTTGTTTGTACCTCAAAGGGCCAAAAGGTACAAACGATTGGACATTTGAAAATCTAATTTCATTGTTATTTCGTGTTTGGTATATTAAATAAGTTGTTTATCATATGCAATCGTTTGTACCTTTTGTGTGTTCGTTTGTACCACCAAGGGTTATTTTTTAAGTCTAAGGGCTCGAAGGGTAAAACAAAAAAACATCGTAGACCATGTAATTTTCGGAATATTTTAAATCTATAAACGGCATTGGATTCAGCGTCATTTGTACTTGTTTGTACCGTAAAAATATTTGTTTGTACCTCAAAGGGCCAAAAGGTACAAACGATTGGACATTTGAAAATCTAATTTCATTGTTCTTTCGTGTTTGGTATATTAAATAAGTTGTTTATCATATGCAATCGTTTGTACCTTTTGTGTGTTCGTTTGTACCACCAAGGGTTATTTTTTAAGTCTAAGGGCTCGAAGGGAAAAACAAAAAAATCATCGTAGACTATGTAATTTTCAGAATATTTTAAATCTGTAAACGGTATTGGATTCAGGAACGTTTGTACTCGTTTGTACCGTAAGAATATTTGTTTGTATCTCAAAGGGTCAAAAGGTACAAACGATTGGACATTTGAAAATCTAATATCATTGTTATTTCGTGTTTGGTATATTAAATAAATTGTTTATCATATGCAATCGTTTGTACCTTTTGTGTGTTCGTTTGTACCACCAAGGGTTATTTTTTAAGTCTAAGGGCTCGAAGGGAAAAACAAAAAAAACATCGTAGACTATGTAATTTTCGGAATGATTTAAATCTGTAAACTGTATTGGATTCAGCGTCGTTTGTACTCGTTTGTACCGTAAAAATATTTGTTTGTACCTCAAAGGGCAAAAAGGTACAAACGATTGGACATTTGAAAATCTAATATCATTATTATTTCGTGTTAGGTATATTAAATAATATGTTTATCATACCCAATCGTTTGTACCTTTTGAGTGTTCGTTTGTACCACCAAGGGTTATTTTTTAAGTCTAAGGGCTCGAAGGGAAAAACAAAAAAAACATCGTAGACTATGTAATTTTCAGAATATTTTAAATCTGTAAACGGTATTGGATTCAGGAACGTTTGTACTCGTTTGTACCGTAAAAATATTTGTTTGTACCTCAAAGGGCAAAAAGGTACAAACGATTGGACATTTGAAAATCTAATATCATTATTATTTCGTGTTAGGTATATTAAATAATATGTTTATCATATCCAATCGTTTGTACCTTTTGAGTGTTCGTTTGTACCATCAAGGGTTATTTTTTAAGGCTAAGGGCTCGAAGGGAAAAACAAAAAAAACATCGTAGACTATGTAATTTTCGGAATATTTTAAATCTGTAAACAGCATTGGATTCAGCGTCGTTTGTACTCGTTTGTACCGTAAGAATATTTATTTGTATCTCAAAGGGCAAAAAGGTACAAACGATTGGACATTAGAAAATCTATTATCATTGTTATTTCGTGTTTGGTATATTAAATAAATTGTTTATCATATGCAATCGTTTGTACCTTTTGTGTGTTCGTTTGTACCACCAAGGGTTATTTTTAAGTCTAAGGGCTCGAAGGGTAAAACAAAAAAAACATCGTAGACCATGTAATTTTTGGAATATTTTAAATCTGTAAACGGCATTGGATTCAGCGTCATTTGTACTCGTTTGTACCGTAAAAATATTTGTTTGTACCTCAAAGGGCCAAAAGGTACAAACGATTGGACATTTGATAAATCTAATTTCATTGTTATTTCGTGTTTGGTATATTAAATAAGTTGTTTATCATATGCAATCGTTTGTACCTTTTGAGTGTTCGTTTGTACCACCAAGGGTTATTTTTTAAGTCTAAGGGCTCGAAGGGAAAAACAAAAAAACATCGTAGACTATGTAATTTTCAGAATATTTTAAATCTGTAAACGGTATTGGATTCAGCGTCGTTTGTACTCGTTTGTACCGTAAAAATATTTGTTTGTACCTCAAAGGGCAAAAAGGTACAAACGATTGGACATTTGAAAATCTAATATCATTATTATTTCGTGTTAGGTATATTAAATAATATGTTTATCATATCCAATCGTTTGTGACTTTGTGTGTTCGTTTGTACCACCAAGGGTTATTTTTTAAGTCTAAGGGCTCGAAGGGAAAAACAAAAAAAACATCGTAGACTATGTAATTTTCAGAATATTTTAAATCTGTAAACGGTATTGGATTCAGGAACGTTTGTACTCGTTTGTACCGTAAGAATATTTGTTTGTATCTCAAAGGGTCAAAAGGTACAAACGATTGGACATTTGAAAATCTAATATCATTGTTATTTCGTGTTTGGTATATTAAATAAATTGTTTATCATATGCAATCGTTTGTACCTTTTGTGTGTTCGTTTGTACCACCAAGGGTTATTTTTTAAGTCTAAGGGCTCGAAGGTTAAAACAAAAAAAACATCGTAGACTATGTCATTTTCGGAATATTTTAAATCTATAAACGGCATTGGATTCAGCGTCGTTTGTACTCGTTTGTACCGTAAAAATATTTGTTTGTACCTCAAAGGGCAAAAAGGTACAAACGATTGGACATTTGAAAATCTAATATCATTATTATTTCGTGTTTGGTATATTAAATAATATGTTTATCATATCCAATCGTTTGTACCTTTTGAGTGTTCGTTTGTACCACCAAGGGTTATTTTTTAAGGCTAAGGGCTCTAAGGGAAAAACAAAAAAAACATCGTAGACTATGTAATTTTCGGAATATTTTAAATCTGTAAACAGCATTGGATTCAGCGTCGTTTGTACTCGTTTGTACCGTAAGAATATTTATTTGTATCTCAAAGGGCAAAAAGGTACAAACGATTGGACATTAGAAAATCTATTATCATTGTTATTTCGTGTTTGGTATATTAAATAAATTGTTTATCATATGCAATCGTTTGTACCTTTTGTGTGTTCGTTTGTACCACCAAGGGTTATTTTTTAAGTCTAAGGGCTCGAAGGGAAAAACAAAAAAATCATCGTAGACTATGTAATTTTCAGAATATTTTAAATCTGTAAACGGTATTGGATTCAGGAACGTTTGTACTCGTTTGTACCGTAAGAATATTTGTTTGTATCTCAAAGGGTCAAAAGGTACAAACGATTGGACATTTGAAAATCTAATATCATTGTTATTTCGTGTTTGGTATATTAAATAAATTGTTTATCATATGCAATCGTTTGTACCTTTTGTGTGTTCGTTTGTACCACCAAGGGTTATTTTTTAAGTCTAAGGGCTCGAAGGGAAAAACAAAAAAAACATCGTAGACTATGTAATTTTCGGAATGATTTAAATCTGTAAACGGTATTGGATTCAGCGTCGTTTGTTCTCGTTTGTACCGTAAAAATATTTGTTTGTACCTCAAAGGGCAAAAAGGTACAAACGATTGGACATTTGAAAATCTAATATCATTATTATTTCGTGTTAGGTATATTAAATAATATGTTTATCATACCCAATCGTTTGTACCTTTTGAGTGTTCGTTTGTACCACCAAGGGTTATTTTTTAAGGTTAAGGGCTCGAAGGGAAAAACAAAAAAAACATCGTAGACTATGTAATTTTCGGAATATTTTAAATCTGTAAACAGCATTGGATTCAGCGTCGTTTGTTCTCGTTTGTACCGTAAGAATATTTATTTGTATCTCAAAGGGCAAAAAGGTACAAACGATTGGACATTAGAAAATCTATTATCATTGTTATTTCGTGTTTGGTATATTAAATAAATTGTTTATCATATGCAATCGCTTGTACCTTTTGTGTGTTCGTTTGTACTACTAAGGGTTATTTTTTAAGTCTAAGGGCTCGAAGGGAAAAAAAAACATCGTAGACTATGTAATTTTCGGAATATTTTAATATTTGAAAATCAATTATCATTATTATTTCATATTCGGTACTTTAAATAAATTGTCTATCATGTGTAATCGTTTGTACCTCTTGAGTGTTCGTTTGTACCACCAAGGGTTATTTTTTTACTCTAAGGGTTCGAAAGGAAAAGCAATAAAACATCGTAGAATATGTAATTTTCGGAAAATTTTAAATCTACAAACGATTGCATATGATAAACAAAATATTTAATATACCAAACACGAAATAACAATGATAATAGATTTTCTAATGTCCAATCGTTTGTACCTTTTTGCCCTTTGAGATACAAATAAATATTCTTACGGTACAAACGAGAACAAACGACGCTGAATCCAATGCTGTTTACAGATTTAAAATATTCCGAAAATTACATAGTCTACGATGTTTTTTTTGTTTTTATCTTCGAGCCCTTAGCCTTAAAAAATAACCCTTGGTGGTACAAACGAACACTCAAAAGGTACAAACGATTGGATATGATAAACATATTATTTAATATACCTAACACGAAATAATAATGATATTAGATTTTCAAATGTCCAATCGTTTGTACCTTTTTGCCCTTTGAGGTACAAACAAATATTTTTACGGTACAAACGAGTACAAACGACGCTGAATCCAATGCCGTTTATAGATTTAAAATATTCCGAAAATGACATAGTCTACGATGTTTTTTTTGTTTTAACCTTCGAGCCCTTAGACTTAAAAAATAACCCTTGGTGGTACAAACGAACACACAAAAGGTACAAACGATTGCATATGATAAACAATTTATTTAATATACCAAACACGAAATAACAATGATATTAGATTTTCAAATGTCCAATCGTTTGTACCTTTTGACCCTTTGAGATACAAACAAATATTCTTACGGTACAAACGAGTACAAACGTTCCTGAATCCAATACCGTTTACAGATTTAAAATATTCTGAAAATTACATAGTCTACGATGTTTTTTTTGTTTTTCCCTTCGAGCCCTTAGACTTAAAAAATAACCCTTGGTGGTACAAACGAACACACAAAGTCACAAACGATTGGATATGATAAACATATTATTTAATATACCTAACACGAAATAATAATGATATTAGATTTTCAAATGTCCAATCGTTTGTACCTTTTTGCCCTTTGAGGTACAAACAAATATTTTTACGGTACAAACGAGTACAAACGACGCTGAATCCAATACCGTTTACAGATTTAAAATATTCTGAAAATTACATAGTCTACGATGTTTTTTTGTTTTTCCCTTCGAGCCCTTAGACTTAAAAAATAACCCTTGGTGGTAAAAACGAACACTCAAAAGGTACAAACGATTGCATATGATAAACAACTTATTTAATATACCAAACACGAAATAACAATGAAATTAGATTTTCAAATGTCCAATCGTTTGTACCTTTTGGCCCTTTGAGGTACAAACAAATATTTTTACGGTACAAACGAGTACAAATGACGCTGAATCCAATGCCGTTTACAGATTTAAAATATTCCAAAAATTACATGGTCTACGATGTTTTTTTTGTTTTACCCTTCGAGCCCTTAGACTTAAAAATAACCCTTGGTGGTACAAACGAACACACAAAAGGTACAAACGATTGCATATGATAAACAATTTATTTAATATACCAAACACGAAATAACAATGATAATAGATTTTCTAATGTCCAATCGTTTGTACCTTTTTGCCCTTTGAGATACAAATAAATATTCTTACGGTACAAACGAGTACAAACGACGCTGAATCCAATGCTGTTTACAGATTTAAAATATTCCGAAAATTACATAGTCTACGATGTTTTTTTTGTTTTTCCCTTCGAGCCCTTAGCCTTAAAAAATAACCCTTGATGGTACAAACGAACACTCAAAAGGTACAAACGATTGGATATGATAAACATATTATTTAATATACCTAACACGAAATAATAATGATATTAGATTTTCAAATGTCCAATCGTTTGTACCTTTTGACCCTTTGAGATACAAACAAATATTCTTACGGTACAAACGAGTACAAACGTTCCTGAATCCAATACCGTTTACAGATTTAAAATATTCTGAAAATTACATAGTCTACGATGTTTTTTTTTTGTTTTTCCCTTCGAGCCCTTAGACTTAAAAAATAACCCTTGGTGGTACAAACGAACACACAAAAGGTACAAACGATTGCATATGATAAACAACTTATTTAATATACCAAACACGAAATAACAATGAAATTAGATTTTCAAATGTCCAATCGTTTGTACCTTTTGGCCCTTTGAGGTACAAACAAATATTTTTACGGTACAAACGAGTACAAACGACGCTGAATCCAATGCCGTTTATAGATTTAAAATATTCCGAAAATTACATGGTCTACGATGTTTTTTTGTTTTACCCTTCGAGCCCTTAGACTTAAAAAATAACCCTTGGTGGTACAAACGAACACACAAAAGGTACAAACGATTGCATATGATAAACAATTTATTTAATATACCAAACACGAAATAACAATGATAATAGATTTTCTAATGTCCAATCGTTTGTACCTTTTTGCCCTTTGAGATACAAATAAATATTCTTACGGTTCAAACGAGTACAAACGACGCTGAATCCAATGCTGTTTACAGATTTAAAATATTCCGAAAATTACATAGTCTACGATGTTTTTTTTGTTTTTCCCTTCGAGCCCTTAGCCTTAAAAAATAACCCTTGGTGGTACAAACGAACACTCAAAAGGTACAAACGATTGCATATGATAAACAACTTATTTAATATACCAAACACGAAATAACAATGAAATTAGATTTTCAAATGTCCAATCGTTTGTACCTTTTGGCCCTTTGAGGTACAAACAAATATTTTTACGGTACAAACGAGTACAAACGACGCTGAATCCAATGCCGTTTACAGATTTCAAATATTCCGAAAATTACATGGTCTACGATGTTTTTTTTATTTTTCACTTTGAGCCCTTAGACTTAAAAATTAACCCTTGGTGGTACAAACGAATACTCAAAAGGTACAAACGATTGCACATGATAAACAATTTATTGACTAATCCTAATTAGAAATACCCACTTTGGAACTTTTAGGATGTCGCCCTTATTTTTAATTTTTATTATTTAGCCCTTTGTTTAAAACCAATAATATTTGCGGTACAAACGGGTACAAACGATGTCGAAGCTGATGCCGTTAACAGATTTTTAATATCATAATGTTGGTTGCTACCCTTTTTTTAAAAAATTATATCTCTTAGCCCTTTGAGGTACAAACGAAAATTTTTGCGGTACAAACGGGTACAAACGAGGTACAAACGAATGCGTATAAAAAAAATTTAAATTTCCAAAGTCAGTTGCCAAGTTCACATAGCTAAAAAAGTTTCATAAAAATATTAATAATAAATTTAAAAAAAATGTATCTGAGAAATATTGTTTAAGTCTAAATACTTTTTTCTCCTTGGGATTTAAAAAAAATGTATAGTTTTCGAGTAAAAAAATATTGAATATCCATATCAATATTTCTGTTTGTCTTGCTCTTGAAATAAAAATTGGGTATTTTCAGTAAAAATGTTTCAGACACAAGTTGTTTATTTTTCTCCGTAAATTACGAATCTGTAACAAAAAATATCGGTTTCGATTGGAAAAAGAAAAGTTGAACTAGGAGACAATTTTAGAAATTTTTACCTGAAACATTTTCTCTGAAAATATGTTATTTTGGAAATAATTAGCTGGAAAGTCTTTAAAAAAAACACCCGGCAGATAAAAAAATTTTTTTATAAAAAAAATGAAATAGAATACTAATCCAGTAAAATATCCGTTCGTTAAATAATTATTATGCTTGTTTTATTGTAAACAACTGTTGCAAAAAAAACTATTCCCAATACGGATGTTTCATGGCAAAATTCTTCAAAAGAATGCTATACAGCAGAAATGTTTTGATGAATCCTTTTAAACGTAACAATGTGTAGAAAAACGGAGGCCACACAAGTTGCTAGTGTGACACACAAACATTTCATATTCATCACATGATTGGATGGAGAGATACATACATCTGCTTTTATTTAAATTGAAAATAAATAACGTTTAAGAATTAATTAATAACTATTAAGAATAAATTAGTCTCTAGAAGAGAAGAATTATAAATTATTGTTTTAGTTTTTCATTCAAATTCACAACTTATGTTTTTTAAGTTTCTATTTAATTTTTCTTTTATTTGGAATTAAATTTTTATATGTGACGTTTTTGAGATTTTGTAAAAATGGGACTCAAATTTATGGAAAAATTACAATTCTTAAATAAAAATTGACTATCCATATTGCAATAATTTAAAGACTTATTTTATTATTTAAATAAAAGATTATAATTTTTATAATGAGTCTATAAAATATTACAATACGGATAGTAAATTTTAATTTAGGAATTGTAATTTTTCCTAAAATTTTAGTTCCATTTTTTGCTGTGATGTATGTATATGGAAAAGTCGAATTTCCGTTTTCAGATTCAATATTTCGTAAAACAGTTTTGTTGTAAACATACTCGTATAAATAGTAGATAAGTGTTAAAAGATTTTATTGACATGGCGTTTTAGTTTATCTCCATAAGTAATAAATGATGAATTTTTAACTTTATTCTCATGAGAATATCCAACTTTATAATAATAAAACTTCAAACGTTTCAACTTGAATACACAGTATATTACCACATCGATATTAAAATGAGTTTATTTCGTACATAAAAACTTGGAAAAGATCTTAAAATTTTAAAATAACAAAATTAAATCAATTTATTCATTTTTCTTCTCTTATACTGTAACCGTAATCCGCGATATTATAAAATCAAATTTTCAATCATTTAGACAATCCCTAGCGAGAGAAAGATTGGTTTTATTCTTTTTATGGGTATAATTTTAAATGAAATTTAAATGTAGAATGAAACTATGTTAAAGTACTTCCGTGACGCAGAATTTGAAACTTCTTTTTACAATTGAATCTCTCTCTATAAATGAACACATACAGCGACGGCTTTTAGGGTATACTCTTTTAAAAAATATTCTTTGTGTCATTATACAGAAACACATTTTACTCATCCACTTTATAATTATTAATAAAATTAAGTAAACGAAATATAAATGTAAATCAACTTATAAAATATTTTTGGTTTTTCTACTTTTGGTTAAATTAAAAGAATTATCTAAATTGATTTATTTAACTTACATAAAAATACTAATAAATATCTGTAAAAGTCTCTGATCATTAAGATATGTTACTTGCCTGTGTAAAAATGCACTGAAGTTCGTAGAAAGTACCTATACAATAGTATACGCGCATAAAAACGTACGTACCCTGTGAGGGCGCATATGTATACTATCAACGAAATTTAGTGCATTTTTACACAGACGAGATTTTTAATTGAACGAGGATATTATTAATAACAGTACGGAGAACCATACATGACTTTCATGTTCTATAATATATTTTAAAAAATTTTTTTAATATGTGTATGAAAAAAGGTCAGAAATAAAACTCCCATTTGTATTATAAACATAAGTTTTTTTAATATCCTAATGTCAATAATATAATGTACAGTTATTGTAGAATTAATTGCATTTATTTCCAATAAATTATTAGACGTATTTATCAGTATTTAAAATGAAAATTTTGAAAGTGGTTTTCATCCCTTCAATGGTTGTATAGGCATGTATAAAATTAAGTGTCCCTTAGGTTCGAGATAATGCTCACAACGTTATCTTTTTTTTTGATAATAGATACCAACAAAATTTCGAATATTTCCAAAACCCCTAATTCGATGAGTACCAAAATCAATAAGTCTGGAATACTCACTGAGACAAACATTTTCACACACAAAAAATTAAAATCGGTGCTTTTTTACAGTAGTTATCGTGAACGAAAGAAAATTCTACATTCAGACACACACGGGCACACGCACAGTCACCAAACGAAAATCAACATTTCTTTATGTTTTGAAGGTAGTATAATCAGAATCTTCTCTTATCTGGGACACGATTTTTCGACGGTATTATAATACTTCCATGTCTTATGGATGTAAAATCTTAATATTACACAACAAATATGTGCTTTTAAATACATTGAAATAACGATATTCAGTTATCGTTTTATATACAAACTAGTTGTGCCCGCAACTTCGTTCGCGTGAACTACGGAATTATTGTTTTATGATTTTTGAAAAATATAGTTGAATTATATTAGGTCTTTTACTTTACACAATTATTTACTACATTATATTGTTCATTATTTAACGGTTTAGACAGCGTATTGCAAAAAAAGCGCGCGGACACGATTTTTCGACGGTATTACAATACTTCCATTTTATTCAGAACATGGAAGTTAAAAGAATCACTTAAAATCAAAAGCCAAGAATCAATATAATATAATTAATATCATTCTATTAAAATTAGTAAAGCCGACACTGAACTAGGAGATAGAAATCGTTCCTGTTTTTGTTCAAAAGGTTACTATTAGAGAGTAATTGAACGTATTGATTTTAATTACAAACTGTGCTGGCATTTTATTATTAATTCAGTGTTTACCTTGTCTCTCCCTCCGAATATTAAATTAACTTGAACACTTCTCTTTATAATGTCAATGCCTGTTTTCTCAGACTTGAGTTGTATGTAAATAACTATTATTTGCGGTTGTTATTATGTGTTTAAGATTCGAAAAATTAATTATCTTTCAATGTATTATCTTCTATAATTTAATTATTTTTGTTAACTTTAACTTTTGTGTTGAGTGGATTTATTTTCGTGAATAATTAATTGAAATGAATTATTTATAGATATTGTATTTACTCAATGTTAGTAATTTGTTTGGTATTTTTGTTTATTTTATAAATATTTAAATTTGCGTTTATTGTTTTATTTATATATGATCATATATAAATATATATATTATATCATGTTTCGTATAATAATATAATATATAATATATATACAAGTTATGAATAATAAATCGACTATTGCTATTTCAATCAACAATATTTAAACAGGTAAATTACATTTTAGCTTAAAGTAAACACTAATATATCTTTTCTGTAGTAATACTACCTGTGGTATGTCCTTCCGAATACAAATAAAAGAATCTTAAACTGTTTCATTCATGCGGACTCAGGTAAACGAGTGAAAGACTTTTTAGAACGGTCACAAAGATTTAACGAATATTGGCTGCTCAATGAAAATACAAACACTTACAGGTAGACGATTCAGTTTAAGATGCATTTTAAGATATGTATCTCAGCATTCATTAAATTAAATACATCCTGCCAGATTTGAACGTGAGTTTATTTTATAAATTTGTCAATAAACACACGTATATATTATTTTTTATAAATTTGTTTGTGGTGTCGTATCTTCAAAACGGAAGTTTGTTCTATAAATATGGGTTTTCTTTGATACCTTTTATATTTCATTCATACTTTGGCGGTGTGTTTATTTTTTGTTATAAATAGTTTACTTAGAAGTTATATCGCAATTTTTTCCCAGGAACAAGTCTATTTATAACAGAAAATATGATGTTTGCGGCAAAAAATACTTTTATATGTCCTGCTTCCGCCAGAATAAAAAATAAAATAAAAAATAACACCTCGATTTTTTTTCTAAATAAACTAACCAAACAGAATGATTATAGATTATATATCAATTTAATAATTTTAATAGGTCCTACTTCATTGAGAAAAATTTACAAGGGACGAAAAAAAACTTTAGATTAGGAAAGTATATGAATGCATAAGAACCGACCTGGTACGTAATAGGAAACTGTTACTATATATATATAATATCATGGCGGCCATATTTTATTGTCTTTTTCAATGATAAGGTATATCTCATAGGCGTCGGTTGAATATTATAATATGCAAATATACTTTAAATTACAGTTGAATTTGGTCTAAATAGACGTTTCTCTGTTAATCAATTCAGACTAAAATAATATAAAACGTTGATATTTATTTTAAAATCCGAATGCTACGTCGATGACTCGATGGAGCGGTTTTTGAGTAGAACAGTAACAATACTGGAATTCAAATATATTTATTTATACTTATAAATACAATTTATTAATTTACTTACAAATCTTTTAATTCGATCAACTTAAAAAGTTCACAGAATATTTTCAAAATATTATGTTATACTTCAAGAAAATGTAAAAAAATCGATATTTTGAAAAATCTGACCCTTAATGGAAGTTAAAATATTTTTTAATTTCTAGGTACAAGTTAATTCTGATTTTATAGAGGTATTTAAACAATGATTGGACTATTTTTATAAATTAGATATAAAATGATTTAAATAATAATTATATTGCTACTAAAATCTCAATTTAGATAATTTTGAGGGTTGCGACCCATTTGAATTAGTCCATCGATATTCCACTTTTATTTAATTAAGTCAAAAACAAATACCTATCCCTTATGCTAAAAGGGTTTAAATTTAATCCACCCTATCTTTAATCTCTCTCTGTATCACTCTTCCACCACCGTTCAAAACAAAACATGATTTCAAATATTGCAAATTTCACGCATATTATCGCATACATTGTTTTATATTATAACTGGCTACATCTTCATAAATTCGGGCCATAGCGGTTAAATGTATTTACTAACACATAGCTAGCACAATATCGTGTTGATGCTATCTTCCAATTATTCGTCGACACACTGTTCCATATGCAGCAGTCCAGACTGTCGATGCTGTCAGTATGTCTTGACTGAATTTCAGCGTATGAATTAGGGATGTTGAAAATTCATTTACATTGATATAGAATTCTTCTGATTTTAATCATGTTGTTTTGAAATATTACAGGTCAATAATGTAGTTTTAATAAAATGAATTGTATTAAAATAATTTAAAAAATTACTAAATTTTTATTTTATAAAAATGTGCAGTATCACGTTTAGAAGATATTCTTTTAGTAGATTTTTGTTAGACAGAACAAATCCTTTACCTGAACAAATAAACATTTTATTGTAATGGGCTCACATTGAAATCAAAAAGCAAAAATAAGACAAATTCTAATAAATAATATATGTTTCTATTTCTCACATGTTATAATGTCAAATTATGACACTAGTATGTCATTGGTGTCAAATCAATAAACTTTGTTAGAATTATTTTCAAATACAGAAATAAATAAAAAATAAACTAACATGTACTTACTAATCGGTAATATAGTACCTAGATAAATAAATATTACTATTTTAATATCTTATTAATAATGACAGAAGGATAAAAATATCTGCCAAGTAAATGCACAGTGCTTCCTCTTACTAAATTCGCCAAAGCTAGTTAATTATTGAACAATTTAAATAAAAACCGATAAGTGTTCAGATAAATTGCCTGGCATTGGTGAACTACTTAATTTTTCTATAATTTTACTCAAAAATATTAGTTCGAAATTTTTCGTAAAATGCATTTGATTATTTTTCGTATATTTTTAATTTTTTGACAATTTCAATCTAAATCTTTTATGCAAACGTCAAAATCAACTTTAATGTTTGTCTTGACCTGTAACGGGAAGATCAATTTTAAATTTTGAAATCGTAGAACAATTTTTTTGACTCATTTTAAAACGATCACAAAATTGCGAGGAAGCAAAAATAGATTATAAAAATATACTAATTCAATGAAATAAATATATCCAAAGATAACAAGAAAATAATCCTCATATGGTCCACGTTATCATTCTGATCTTAATTTACCAATCAAACTAAAATGTAGGTGTACAGGTATACATATAATAGGCCACTATATATAACATGAGTTTAATTACCCGATTATTACGCCATTTCGCCAATATCCCGGTGTCCAACCCTGCAACGGGTCGGCTTCTACGCATACTTTACAAGCCTCTTATCCGCTCATCTTAATTACACCGAAACATGATCCGTGTGCTGCATATCACCTCTGGTTTAATTATTGTGCCGACCTTCCCCATATGGAATCCGTTGTTCTCCCGTACCTGTCACTGCTTTATGTCTATCCCCGCTTCATTTACACCCAAACTAATGATATCTACTCACTATTTTGATTACTGACACTACGTAGGTAGGTGCGCACTATGAGATTTATTGTATCAACATACGCTTTTGCATAACTTCATCTGTTATATATCGGTTGTGGTTATGTATGTAGGTGACTGTGTCGAATGGTGTTTAACTTAAGGGGTTACATCTGCCCTGCTAAACACAAATATGGTATATGAATTTAGATGCATTTGACTCATTTCTGGTATGAAAGTTGTTTATGTTGTTATATCTATAATGTAAATTTTTGAAATTTTGCAAAAACAAAATATTCAGATATTATTTTATAACAATCATTCTTACTGAAGTGTTTTATATTGTACTGATCAATTTAATAGCTTGATAATATAATTAGAATTAATATGAATGGCTCCTCTTTAGAAGAGAAAAGCAAAGGTATGAGAATCTTATTTTCTTCAATTAGTGAATCATTTTTTAAGGTGATGAAAGAAAATTGCTTGTTAATTAATCACTATAGAGATTTTAAAAGTCTTAATATGACTAAGAGTCCTTTATTCACATTAAATAATAAAAAAAACTAAAGTTATTTTTTACATTTTTTATACATTTTATACATTTATAATTATCATTTATTGAAATATATAAATTATATAATATATAATGTAATATATCTCCATGTAAACAGTTTTGTTCACATAATTATTATTTTTTGTATTTATATTATATTTTTTATACCTGATGATGGATCGAAATACCAATAAATGAACACAGAACATACCGAAAAGTTGATATAACATAAATTAATACGTTTATATTTGCTAATTACAATATGTTTAACGATTAACTATGAAAATATCTATAAATATGAAACCCAAGTGAGTTGTTCGAGTCTATAATCTAATGCCTTATTTTTTTGATATTATTTTTATATACCATATCTGAAAACCTCGTTCCTGTGTAATCTGAACTTGGGTTATAACGACACATTAAAACTAGAGCAGTACAACAGACACCCTATAATCTTCTGCCTCATTGTCCACTATCTGGTCGGTTTGTTGTGTTCATACAACGGAAAGTTGCAGAGTAATCGCGTTAGAAATATTGTGCACCTTGCACAAGTTGATTGTAAATATGTGAATTATTTTATATCGAATTCAGTAAATTCTAAAGATAAACATTTAGCTCTCGCTACAATAAACATTGTGTTTTATTTGAACGATACGACAAAAATACTATACTACAAATAGTACGATTGCTATTTTTTAGGGTTTCGTAGAAAACTTAGAGCCCTTATAGTTTCACTCTGTCCGTCCGTCTGTCTATATAAATTTTATACCGATTAAGATGAAATAAGGTATATGGGCGAAGACTTATAAACCAAAAACAGAAATGGATTTTTGGACCCCCTTTCCATAGACTGAAAAGTATAAAAAAAAATTCACTTAATCCATTGAGTGGGTTGTCTCTAGATAGGTCAACACAATAAAACAAAAAATGTTAAATTTTCTAAATATGTTAAATGACCTTTAATTTAGCTTTCAATTAGTACTTTTACTGAAAATTATAACGAACACTTTCAAAAGTTTTTTGGACTCCCTCTCATAGACTGAAAATTGTACTCACATTTTTTTCACTTACCCCATTCAGTATAGATTTAGATAGGTCTCCTAAAATGAAACAAAACATGTCATATTACCTTTTAATTTTAACCCTTCAGTCACAATATATTTGCTTTTCAATGTGGACCCCTCTCCCACCTTCTAATTTCTAAACTATCGATACACAAAATCTATAAAAAAAATTAAAAATGTAGCTTTTAATTAGTACTTTCACTGAAAAATTTAACGAACACTGTAGCAAGAATAGTTTATAAATCGTAATGACAACGGAACCCTATCATGTACGTGCACAACACTATTTTACTACAGTAGGCTCTGAAAAATCGAAATTCGAGTTTCAGTCTGTAAAATTTCAAAGAACAAAAAGAATTTCAGAAATTATATATAAAAATTATAATTTTTTAGCTAAAATAATTGACATCACAATTTTGTATTAATTATATATACGAAAATTTAAGACAAGTAATATTAAATTTATTTATTTATTATAATTACAATTTGAAATATTGTATGAAATACGTTTTGAGAGATAGAATATTACCTATGATAGAAAAATTTAATCAAATTTTAATTTATAATATCTATTTAAATATTATTCCGAAGATAAAACAAATATAGATGTAACTCCACAAATCAGTTTTAGAGTAAGTACCAAGCTATCAGTCTAAACACTGGTAACATAGATTAGTGAAATTGGGTGTATACCCAAAATTGACTTTTTTCATATAAAAACATGCATACTAGGACACCACCGATTGTGAACCTTTGTCTTAAATAAGGAAACACTTCGTGCTATTGGGTACTATCTGCTTGTTATATGTTACAATAATTCCAATTGTTTTTGTCAACAACAACACTGCACGTAATTTACGTTCGGATTGTTTTTTCAAAGGATTTATCTGAAATGGAAACTATTCAATTACTATATCCATACATTAAAACTAAAAAAACCACACACCTCGTCCTATTTATATTCAAATGTGAACATCTTTTTACATTACTAACATAAGATAACATTGTTGTTTAAAATATTTTTAAATTAAGAAATCTTTGAATAAAAAGTTGTACGATTGTTGAGAAAGGTTCTTACGTTTACGAATGTAAAAATATAAATAATTCAAAAAAATATTTTTTCTTTCGTGTGTTTTTCATGCAGAGATAATATTTATTGAGGTATTTGATAAAAGTGTTTTTGACCGTTATTTTCCTAATTCAGCGGATTAATTAATTAATTTAAAGGATTAAGACTTGATAATTCTTTAGAATTTAGACTGATAAGAATTTAAAATTAACGTATTAATTATATATTAACTAAGACACCGATATATAGTTTTGTTTATGATTTAAATGTCTAATATTTCATTTTACTATTTTACAGAATTATTGTTTAACATTTTTGAAAAATATAATTGAATTATTTTAGATCTTTTTATTCCACACAATTCTATACTACATTATATTGTTCAATATTTAACGGTTTAGGCAGCGTATTGTAAACGAGCATGCTGGCCGCAAACTTTTTTCCGACTTGATTTACTATTATCGTTAGTGCTTATTCCTCATGTTACCTAATGTAACAAAATATGTACCTACTAAAACCTGGGCAAAAAACATATATATGAATTAAAAAAAACAAAACAAAACACGTATATCGCGTAAGTGGTTCTCGAGCACACTAACGGACAGACAGACAGAGAGACTTTTTATTCTGTAGGCTGTATCAAGTAAGAAAATACGACAACGTGGATAACAACCCAAAAAGTTAGCTCTTATAGACAGAGAGACGTTGCGTTTTATAATATATGTAGGTATATAGAGGAATATATTTTCATTCTTTATGAATTTACAATATTTATTATTTCTTTCAGATATAACAAATATTGATTGAGTATAAAAAATTACAAAAATAAATTGGTATCTTTTTATCTCGGTTAAGACCACTATCCACGAAACAAATTCCTCTTAAGTTAAAGTTGTTCAAACTTTCAAATGCTATTGACTATAGATGCAGCATTACACTTTAAGCAACAAGCAGTTTAACTGTCTTATAAGTACAATGCATACACTTAAACAGTGTTTACAATAACCTATAAATAATCATACATATAATTTACAAATATGAACTGTTTAAAAATGTCTACTTGAAATTCGCTATATATTATTTATTTTTATCTAATGGCTATTTAAAATTAAAAACTATTCAATTACAATATTCATCTATTTAAACCACACGCCTTGCCCTATTTATATTCAAATGTGGACATCTCTGAAACAACGACGACGGCATTTTTCCTCGTGAACTAAATCCTGCGAACAACACAGCGTGTTATCTATGTATGTTTGTTTGTACAGTGGCGCATCATAGTAGGATATGTAATGCCTGTTTTACACCAAACTGAGACAACATATACGCCGTTTTTTTAAATTCTTTTGTTCTGTTTTGTCAATTTGTTGTCAAACATGCATAACATGTGTAAAATGTGCATGGTTGTATTATAGACTTCAGAAGTCTTTTGCCACCCTAAAGGTCAAAAAAGCTTACAACAGATTCGAAAATATTAAGACAAACATCATCGGTTATCTTTTTGTAGGGCGGAGCTTATAAAGTTACATCATTTTAATTAAAAACACAAATATATGTACGTCCATTTCATTAGTTTAACATATTTAAATACTTAAATTCGGAATGATAAATATTTATTGACACAAAATTTACTTGTACAATTTTCAATAGATTCCATAATAATTCAATCGCACAAATATATATGAGTCCTTACTATAAACAAAGAGTATTTCTTTATCTAGCAAGTGAGTTTCAAAATGTCTGTCTTTGTTTGGTACACGGAGAAATGATTTAAATGTTATAATAATCAAATGGTAAGGGCCTACTAGGTTTGTGATAAGCGAATTTGAATGAAAACTGGTCGATCATTTCTGCATGCAACTCTACCTAATATTGTTGTAGCAATAAAATATAATCGTTGAATTTTAGTATGATGATTAGGTTCCTTTATATTTATTTATCTGTCTGTAAAATCGTGAGGAACCTACAGACCCCCTAAGATTTTTTCAAAAATTAGTTTTTTATTTAATGTCTGGAGAAGCCATTGTATCAAATAATGATTATTTAGACCAGGGATGTATGGGGCCAGTGGGCCCCTTGATTTTTAGCCAGTATTTTTTTGTTCTTAAATTTTTTCCTATGTTCGGCACTTTTGTATGGTTCTATACCATTAAATACACAGAAATATATCATGTTAATTTGTCATAAAATCTAGCGTTTACGAGAAATAAGATAGTAAAAATAGAATTGCAGAATTTAACTTAATACGAATGCTTCAAATTACACAAAACAATTTTATATTCCTGATCTAGGATTAAAAATAAGAAAAAAAGTTGAAGTAAATATTCTACTCAATATGAGTCATTATAGAGCTATAATAGCCAGTTGTATTACTGTAATACAATCATAATTTGACTAAAAAACGAAATTAAAAATTGCTATCTAGTGATAAGGATGCATTTTTGGAGGTATATTTACATGAGCTCTTTTTTCTTATTTTTAATCCTAGAACAAGAACATACATTTGTTTTGTGTAATTTGAAGCATCCGTATTAAGTCAAATTTTGCAATTCTATCTTTGTTATCGTATTTCTCGTAAACTGTTCATCTTATGACAAATTAACAAGGTTTAAAAAAAATACATAAAATATAGAATAACGTTAATAATAACAGAAATAAAATAAATAAAAATAAACACTAAAAAAAAAAGATATTTATACTCGTACAATACAGTTCAAGTTTGGCTGAAGGGCTACGTCCGATGGCCAATAACTTAAATTAAAAAAAAAAAAAACAAGGTTTATTTCTATGTATTTTGTGGCATTTAACTATATAGAACTGACTAAAAATCAAGAGGCCCACAATATTTCAACATACTTATATAAAATTATGCTTATTACAAAAATGGCTATTAAAATCAGTATTTTCTGTATTTGAAAAGTTCCTACAAACTTACTGAAGGACCGCCACTGCAAATACACATGTATGTATATAATGAATACATGCGGAGGTGTATCGGAATGCTGCCTGGGTTTGGCCGACTTGCCCCATCCGTACGCGTAGTAGATGCACGTCAAACAGGTAAGCCTATATTAAAAAAAACTTATTGTCAAGCTTAATGGTAAAGACCGCAACAAAATATGATCATGAAGTATGTATTTACTGTATGTATATTTGAAACATATATTTTGTTGTGCGCTGATGGCGATAATTCTTCTAGAAAATGGTGTTTCTTATATCATTTGTTTCATCTTTGTGCGCGGATAATTTTGTTTTATAAATGTTAATACAGTCGGGACTCGTTTATTATAAGTCTCGTTTATCTGAAATGCCGAGTTTCGTTTATTCGAAATTTTTTCTCCTCCTTCACCTCCCACCATTCTCGAGTCATGGCGTAAACGAACATATTTTTGAAATTTTTGTAGAATTAATTAGACACTTATCACCGCCGTCACTCGTCACCTTGCTCATATTCGAAATTAAAAGTAAAGTAAAATTATTTCACTACCACGATTAACTACATATTAACGATAAATATTAAATAACAAGGTATATAAAGACATTTACATACATAGTCTCTATAGCTCCTTGACTAATCAGCGTTGGCGCGGGAATTGAAGTCACCACGAAGACGTATTCAAATGTATTAAATGTATAATAGAATATCAATTACAAAAAATTCCTTCATTTATTCTTGTTTTCGTATTTTTTGATATTTTAACAACACATATAATCAAAGAAGTATAAATTCGACATTGCAAAATCATAGAAACCTGTCAAAATTACAGAACGTATTGCCAACTTAAGAATAGTAAAAATGACACTTCCCGAATAGACAAAAAATAGACGACTTCCGAAGCCCATAGTAAAATATTTAAGTAAAAACTCTCCACTTGAGTTTGTTCTCCAACTCAAAATTTAAATTCAACCTAATGCCGTGTTTAGACCAAAGAAAACAAAACAGCAACACGGTGTTTGAAAACACATCGTATTTAAAAATGCATAGGGTTTATTGCACTTTTGTCAAAAAGACACGATGTTGCTGTTTTGTTTTTTCGGTCTAAATACGGCATAAGCATGACTTTATATTTTGTTTTATTCATTCATGCGTTGTTTACAGTAATTTTCAGAATAATATTGACAAAGTTTTACTTAATAATATTACAAATGATAAAATGTAAGTTATTTTAAATAAAATGGAAAGTATAAAACTCTTAAAATATGTATATGATCTATATAAATCTATTATTTCAAGGCGTATGTGTAAATTTGTGGTATTTATGTGTGTTGAATGTTGAATAAATTACTTTATAAAGCTGTGGGCGTTGTGAATATACGAATACTAATTACTGTGTTTTTAACATAATGCGTTATTTTATTCAGGCCTAAAGAAATTATTTCACAACATGGACGTTCTTAGAACTATATTGAGGAAATATGTTTTGCATATTTCTTAATGATTTTTCAATTTAACAGCTTTTTTTGGTAATTATTGCTTCCTGTACATATCGAAGATATGAGAAGCTTTGTGGTCATTTTAAAATGGGGCAAAAATTGTTCTCCGATTTCAAAATTTTAACTTGATATTTCCGTTCGAGGTCATGACAAACACTTTTCGTTCCCTGTTTGTCAGTCTGTACTGAACTGATATTAATGAAACTTGGTTGGTTGGTTGATTCTAGCTTGAGGACGGTCTAATTTCAAAATTATTAAAATCGTGTGTAAAGGGGAGGGATGACATCCCAAAATATTTTTTTTTCAAGATACCTCAAGAACGACACAAGTTACATAAAAAAAACTGGAATGCGGTATTGCAGTTATCTTCTTAAGATTTTATAATATTTATACATCAAAGAGTATTTTTTACTGAAAACTGAACTATTTTTTATGCTTATAACTAAGAAATATTATTTCAAAATCACTCAACTTTACTATTATTTTTTCAACTGAATCCAAATAGCCAAGTAATTTAATTAATTTTGCAAAAATATGATATTTTGAAGAAAACATCATTTTCGTCATTATTTAATGTTTTTTTTACTAATTTTTTCTTTTATATCACGAACAATATTATTTTTTAATTATTTCATTAACATTTCTCTTTCTACATCGTCTGAGTTATCGATTAAAAAAAATTCAAAAATCTATCAATTCAACGCTAATTGTAAGATATTAGTGATTACAAAAAAATCGGTGCGCCTTTTAGGGTTAAGTATGTTTAATTCAAATCGTAAAACGGAACATTTCAAACAAAATATCCTATATAAATAAATCGCCTTCTAGATTATTGAGTTTTATTATAACTTCAATCATGTAATCTTATATTTATACCTATTATTAAATGTAATAATAAAACCATAGTATTGATTTATTTAAAATATATTTTAAATAAATCAATTAAATATTTTCATTTAAATAAATCAGTAAGTTATTTGCAGATTTCAAAGTTAATTATATCCCTTTTGTATGACTTAAAGAATATATAATTATGTAAAATAATACAATAAATATTGTGATTGTGTATTTGAGTTAAATGTTAAATGTCACGAATCCGTAATTATTGCTTAAGGCGTGAATGTATGAGAACAATGTGTTATATAAGTATGCGGTAGATATTTGAAATATAAATATGTTCTCTTAAATGCAAATATTTAATCATTAAATACATACAAGCTAATATTTAAACAACGTTTAGTGATTGTTCAAAAATTGAAATTCAACGAAATTTTAATTAATAACACAGCCACACAAAAAAAGGTATAGAACTTTTACGGAGATTATTGTATTTTTATGTATTTTGAGGCTCTGAATCCAAATTTGAGGTCGATAAAGCATTTTTGAAAATAACCTCGAAAAACCAAATTATCGAAAATGAATCTGATAATGTGCTATTTTGACCTCTTAGCGCCTTAAGAAAAGTTATTTACCTTTTTTTAATGGTTGTGTAATTTATTTTGATGCATGAAATTTTGAATTAAAATAGTATTTGGTATCAAAACAAGCAGTAGCTTATATTAAGGAGGTTGTTCTAGTAATTATGAGTCAAGTAAGTATACATATATTAGATAATTAATGTAAGCATAATAATAATAGTTTGTATTTGATGTATACAAACTTTAATAGTACATTGGATCATGTTAGACATTTTTGTGTTTATAATAAGTTTGATTATTAAAAAAAAGTTAATAAATGATGCTCTCAATCACTCATTTGACTCTGTACCAAAGTAGTACCAACCTAATTTTTTACGTCAAAAATATTTTTAAAATTTAATTAACTATTTACTATTTTCAAATTTCGCGCTCAATTCCTACCCAGCTCTACACCACTGCAAAGATAGTATACTCGTAGGAGGTATAGGTTGACACGTACATACACATACAAGCAAATATTGAACAACGTTTCCAACTTTATAACTCTTATTAGATTTTAGTAATAATCATTTGTGATTCTGTTACCAAAAATTAATTATTACAAAAAAACGACGCGGTAAAAATGTTTATTACTTTGTTGATATGATGGCATTTATTTTCCGAGCTATTCAAACTATTTATTTGAAAATTAAACTTGGATAGAAAAGTATTTTTTTCTATATAAAGCAAATCAATAAAACTCTAATAAGTTAAATATGGAATATGAGAAAAAATCTTAACATTGTTATTTACTTAATTATGCCTTTAATTGATTAAAATTAACTTCAAGTCTAGGTAAATAAACTTTACAAAATATATATTTATTTTTCAAGGGAGATTTTAAATAGTACTGATTTTAATATACTATGTTATTATATGTATATAACACACCAAGGTCCATTTTTATACGAGTAGTTATGATTTTTCCCTAAGATAATGAATGAAAACCAATTTTTTATAAAATAATAATTCGACGTATAATTTCTTGCTTATTTTATGTTATTAACAGGTTGACTGCCATGGCGGTCGTATACGACCGCTCTGTAGCCGGCAAAATTTTTGTTTTCTGTATAGTATACGACCGCTGAGGGTACACAAAACTCGCATATGACTGCTAGTTTTAAGATTATTAATTAAATATAAAGACGACTACTTTTATTTTTATTTTTTTATTGCGAAAATGGAACTAATTGAGAATATGATTTTAAAATTATTTTCTATTTGGCATTTGAGCCTTTTTTATGATTTCTTTATGAAAGTCAACCTGTCAAATAAACAATTTTTCACTGTCTTACCATACTTTTCAGAAAAAACATGTTATTTTTAAAAATAATAACTATATTTTAGTGCTTAAAACGAATAATAATACTACAGTAACACAACAATCATTTAAAAGTTATATTATATTGAATAAGATAAAAGTTTTTGGAATACTTTTACTAACTATAAAAGAAAATACAATACAAAAAACAAAATATCATCTATTACCTATCTATAACATTTTTGGTATCTCTGGTAAATGCATCGCACAGGGACTTTTGTGGTTACGGATTGTTTCATTTACTTCTCGATGCAGCGGCTCAGGTAAGCCCTCCGACCGACAGGATGTGCTCGCTACTTATTGTTGTCCTTTTTTGTTTTATCTAATATTTCAATGTCACTCGATTAAATTACTTCTTTACACTGAGAAATGATGAAGAATGAACATATTACTATTATTATTTTCTTTTATGGCAGTTTTTGTACATGTACAGCATACTTATTGTGTTAACATGATGATTATTTTACGTTCTTTATATTTCTATTCTTAAGGAATTCTTTGCAGATATTATTTTTATATTATGTTGAATATGACAATAGTTTATAATATAACATACAAATGTCGATAAATATATAGATAATCTTGAAGTGTTATATATATTATTTTAAATAGGGATGTCGTTTTAGCGGATGAGGATGCAGATGCGAATATTGAAAAGGTAAGGTTTGGGGATGAGAATGCGGATGATTGTGATATTATTTTATAGAATGTGGATGTTCATTATAAATTTTTTTAAAATAAGATTTATTGTATTTTTGTTTAGATGTTAATTTAGAAAAAAATTAATACTTAAAATTAATCAATGGTAAATTAAATTTAATGAAAAGTAATTTACAAGCTTTTTCAGCTTTCAAACAACTTGTCAATTCGTCATAGAATAAATCTGCTCCACTAAAAAGTAGTTCACTACACTGCACTGGTGGAGGTGATAAGAATTTCCGTACGATATTATATAAAAAAAGAAATGAAAATGTACACCTAAATGAAAGTAATGACACGCCAATGGCACATTTTAAAATTCGCTACAATAAATAATTTTAAAAACATATTTACAATAATCACTTTTTTGAAAATCAATTAAATATTCTAGATTATGCAAAATTTTCAGGTAAAGACAAACACTTTTTATTCCGTGCATGTCTATTCTCTGAATCCTTGTCACATGCATAACTCATGAACCACTTAACCGATATTAATGAAACTTGGGTGGTTAGTTGGGTCTGGCTTGAGGACGATCCCATTTCAAAATTATTAAAATCCAAAATATTTATTTTTTCAAGATATCTCAAGAACGACACATGTTACGTGAAAATTTTATAGAATCTTTGTTGTAGAGTATTCAATTTCCTATAATATAGGTCACAACAACGTTTATTATAAAATATTATCTTACAAAGATTTATCTCAATTTGCTTTGACGTTTTAAATGTCATTTTTATAGCAGAAAAATTTAGATTTAGATTAAAATTGTAAAAAAATTAAATGGTTAACCAATGCTAGGTAATTTATCTGAATACTTTATCGGTTTTTATTTAAATTTTCAATAATTAACTACCTTTGGTGAATATAGCACTGGCAGAATTTTTTTTTGTAAATAAAGTATTGATATTGTGTACGAATTTTACATGCCCTAAAGAAGTTTCAAAAACATATATTTTTATGTAGTAAGTATTCATTTCATATCAAGGATGTATAAATACATTAGCATTTGTATTTTCTCAATTATATTTATTCTTATTTATTTTAGTAGGTATGTATGTATACATGTTATTTTTCTTTTGGAAATAATTAGATTCTTTTAAATAATATACATATTCTGACATCATTGTTTAGTCAACCAGTATAAATTAAAGTCTAGCTTTAGATCGTAAATCAAGGTATTTCTGTGATGGTTGACGTTGTGCCTGATTAGTTAAATTATTATTTACATTTATTTTGTATGTTTTGGAAACTTAGAAAGACATCTCGTTATTTTTACTTGAGATGTAATTTCAAGATTTACCTTGAAATGAAAAATGTATTTGAAACAGATGTGCTTTTGTAAATACACGAAAACGATGAACATATTCGTATAAAAGAAATTATAGCTATCAGTATAATGTATTAAATTTCAGTTTTTTATAATAAAATATTGGTATGGAGACCCATACATGACTTCTGTGTTCTTTAATATCTTTTTAAATAATTTTTAATATTGAATTAGTAGACGTATTTATTAGTATTTAAAATTTAAATTTTGAGGGTGGTTTTCACCCCTTCAATAGCTGTTTAGGCACGTACAAATAATAAATGTCCCTTAGGTTCAATTGAACTGCAAATGTACCACCAAGTCTTATCAAAATTAGTGAGATAATACTCTCAACATTCACTTTTTAGACGATAATAGTTACAACATTTCGAATATTTCCAAAACCCTTCATCCGATTAGCACCAAAATCAATAAGTCTGGAGTACTCACTGAGATAAACATTTTACCCAAAAATAATTCAAATCGGTGCCTTTTTTACAGTAATTATCGTGAACGAAAAGTTTTTTTACATTCAGGCACAAACACACAGACACACGCACAGCCGCCATGCTTAAAATAACTTTTCTTTACGTTTTGAAGGTAGTACAATCAGAATTTACTCTTATCTCGGACATGATATTTCGACGGTACTACAATACTTCCATTTCCTTCGGAACATGGAAGTAAAAATATAATAACAGGATTATTTTGTAACTCATATTTTGTGGTGTATACAATACACAAGATTTTACTGCTACACTCGATGACAATTTTGGTTAAATTCTGAATTGAAATTTTATATTTTGCGTAGTAATTTTTATGCATTTTAGAAAGTCAACCTTTGTTTATGTAAAAAATTAAAAACAAAAAATAATTTTTATGAAATCATACATCAAAAGAAGTTGCTCTATTTCTCGAGTGTGGGATAAAATGATACATTTATTTCTAATGTAGGTAGGTGTTTGTAAATTGTATGCATTATTACAGAGTGAATATAACTTTGATATTTATATACTACAGTGTATTGTGGGAGTAAATAACCAGAAAATAAATACTGTAACAAATGTACACGTATAATATAGCATGTTTTTGTAGAAGAGATATTTCAGTGTTGTCTGATATATATTTAACGTATAAAATATAAATAACGTTTGAGTATACATGCAAGACTTGACACTATATTTGCAAAGTATGAATAAATATGTATAAAACGTGTTTTCTACAACATCTAGCCATTCAAGCACGATTTTGTTCAATTTTCTAAGCTCATTCGAGATTTTCCCAATTGAGTATCCATTTTGTGGCACATATGTTACAGTTTAAAGATTTTCCTTCAGTAAACTTTGTTTTATTTTAACTTATTTCTATCTGTTACATTTGATTTTCAAATATGACAATATTACAGATGTTGTATATAAATTATAATGATATTTCTGAATTTTGAAAGATTAAAAAAGACAATACGTTAGTAGTCTGAAATATTTATTTTATATTTCTATAATACAAGTTGATTGTATACCAATTTGAGAAGAAAATGGTTAAAGATAGAAAGAAAATAGTTTAGTTCATCCTTTCACTAGTCAATTCTTAAATATATGCATAGGTATATGTTTATCACTACAATATTATAGTTTTTAGGGTTCCGAAGAAACCTTATTAATCTCACATTGTTGTTCGTCCTTTTCAGTCAAAACAAAATATCTCGTAAACTGTATGAGCTAGAAACTTGAAATTTTTACTGAACATCTAAAATTATGCCCTCTAGTAAAGTATGAACAAATTTTTTGAAAAAATAATGTATACAAAGACGTATGGGGTATCAAACTGTAGATCTGTCAGTAGAATGGATCATAAATGGTGCCCGCAGGGGCTAAAAGCAGTATTTTATTCCCCTCTCTCTAACTCGGTAACTACTTGTTCAAAAAATATGAAAAAAATTTGGTAACGAGGGTTTGGTGGGACTACCAACGACAAACACTAAAGTCAAAAATATCAATTCAAATTTTGAAGAACTAGAGAGGGGCGTCGAAGAATTATTTATTTTTATATCTAGGTATGTGGGGTGCCAAAATGTATATCTCAATTAGTAGAATATAACCCTATTCTTATATTTTTTTCTAACTCAAAAATGCACCTGTGGCTCCAAACAGTCCACATACTTCAAAACCCTTATGGCATACACCCGTGTATGTCTTGACCGAATTATTAAAATTATCATGACATTAAAAATCCAAAAAACAATTCTACAATAAAGTTATTTTAAAATTATGATATTGTATCCGTTTTATTTTAAACAAAATATAATATTCATGTGCAGTAATTATCGCAATTTTGAAATTTACATCACTCCGTGACAAAATGTGCAAAATTATAGTTTTCAAGGTCGTGCCACTGAACCGTTTCCCACACTCAGCTAGACGTAAAACTATGTAAGAAGTATACAAACTACTTCTGAAACCAATTAGGATCACGCGACCTATTAAAGTGTACAAGATTTTGTACGATTTATATTTCGCAACCCTTTCTAATTGATTATACTTAGCTGTTAAACATACGTCGAATTTTCAATATTATAATGGAAGACAGGAAAAGGAAATTATTTTACGTTGTGCTACGAATATAATCATCTTTCTCCATCATTATACTTCGACAGAAAATTGTTTTACGTAAAAGTGGTAGGTAGGTGTACACACCGGCAATTTGGTATTAGCATTTTGTATGTTCATGCAGTCAGAGCTGGTTTTAGACTTCACATAAATGTAAATATTCTGCAGAGTTGTCTATTTATTATTTTAACCTGGAGACTTTGTGTTTGTAACCATTTCTGAGTGTTCGGATAACGTATAATATCTTTCTTCGTGACTAATGATTATAAATGTGATATTTAGAAACATTTAAGGAATCTGTTGGCTCTCTTCTAATTTAAAATATTTTTTTGGTCTAATATGTATGCCATTTTTCAAGCAATATAACCCATTTTGATACTTTTTGGAATTTATATCTGTCCACCCGATTGTGGTATAACATATTTATATTTTAAAATAAATATCACATATTAAAGATAGTTGTGGTGTTGATGTATTTAAATCAATAATTTTTATTGAATTATTAGGTTAGGTACGTATTGAGAAAATTTTATAAGCTTATTGATATATTTTTAAATCGTAAATGGCAGAGTCAATATTTCTGACTATTTTAATTTTAATTTTAATTTAGAAAAAAATAAGAAAGAGGGTCAAATTCCACTGGTTTGGTTATACATTTCAACGTGCCATATGCCTTGGTATAAAAAAAAATATTTTTGTCTAGTTTTAACTCTTAAACGCCTCCCTCCCCTGAAAAAAAATATATTTTTTAAATTCGTACAAATTTTACTAGAGGGCATCATTTCACATGTTCAGTTAAAAATTCAAGTTTCTAGCTTATATAGTTTACGAGATACTTTGCTTTGACTGGACGGATGGACGGACGACAAAGTGAGATTAATAGGATTTCATCGGAACCCTAAAAAGGCACTATCTTTGCATGCAATAAATTTCGAAAATGGAATTTCTGAAACCTGGTGAAGCATCCTGTATATGGTATAATATGATAGTTGCGGTAAGTGCAAATAGTATTACGTTTATGTATATAATTATTTCATATTTTATTTTTATTGTTTTAATACATATTTGATACAACATTATAAATATGTTTTCAATGATTTATTTTATTTCATTAATACATTAATAATTGTAATTTATCAACATACATTATACATTAATATTTTAATCCATAATTTAAATTAAGACGACTTGTAAATGCTACAGGAACATGAGACAATACAATTATTGCTTTTTATTTTTTGTAGACTGAAGCTAATTATTATTATTACTGACAGTATGTAGGCGAATGATGTATATTTTCTTACGTCATATATTTAAATATTAAAATTTAATAATCTTGCAATTATATAGAGTAGAGGTTCTCAAACAGATGATCCATAAAAAGGTCAAATATTTATAGACTATATATACTATTTACGCCTCCGGACAAAAACATCTCAAAAATTCAAGTAACTATCGAGTAAATAATTAATTATTATGTAATATACCTATTATTTTTTTTTAATAATTTCAATAAAAATTAGTAAATCATTTGTCGGGAGTTCTACTGTTGGGTCAGAACTATATAAATCTGAATTAAATTACTATTATTATATTTGTTATTTAATTAATATTAATTTAAACAATGCGCTCACAATACTGTTAGCAAGTCAAAAAATCGCAGTATACGACATTCTGAATGAATATTTAGATAATATTGGAGTTAGATTGTAAAAATCCTAATATGTGAACCCTTTAATGTAAACCCACATTCCCGATCTTACTGTTCGTCTTCATACCTGCTTCGACAGGTCCGGTAGCAAACTCCACATCCATCACTCCAAAAATCCCAAGTGATGTCTACTATATTAATTAGGTAGTCAGCAAATACTAATAGAAAAAAAAAAAACAAAAAAAAAAAAACAAAACAAAAAACATAAAATATAGAATAACGTTAAAAAAATAATAACAGAAAAAATAAATAAAAATAAACACTACAAAAAAAAATACAATACAGTTCAAGTCTGGCTGAGGGGCTACGCCCGATGGCCAATATTATTGTATTGAAGTATGTAATATAAATAATTATTATAAGTTTAAATTAATTATATAAATAAATTATCGTTTTTTTAGTATTTATTACAAAAGGAGGTGAATGAAACATATCATTCGGAAGGTACTGTGCCATAGATGTACACAAAAAGTCATGTGTGTATGTTGCCGTTAAGGCAGGTAAAATAAAGTTTTCATACACACATGATTTCGCCTCTCGCTGTTTGTTTATTTCCCCTTGCATCGTTCAACAACATATCAATACTCCTAGCGCCACCAAACGGCAAAAACAAATAGTTTTGGGTTTCTGTCAAACGTAGAGAATGCGTATAGAGACATTAATTCGCGTTCAATTGCTATGTTTTTATTTGGAAATTTTTGTTATAAAAGCTTTTACGCTTAATAATAGAAAATGAAGTAGGTTTCCAATTTTTAATTTATTCATTTTGAATTACAGTTACGATTTCGCTCATTTTATCTAAAAGTAAACGGACAATATATTTGTGTTTTGCCTCGAAGAACGCTAACGGGTTGGATTGAAAAGCAAAGAGATAGGGAGGGACATTTTTTGCGTCCAAATCAAAATTTGAATAAACTACGTACTTAATAGAAATAATGTAACAAAATAATAATTGATAATGATAGGTTAGGTTAGGTTAGGTACTGTGCCATAGATACGTCCAAAAAAAAAACGTGTATAAAAATAAATGGAATAACAAGGACATGCATCATAATGTAACAATATTTACAAATATGTTTGAATTTAGACAGAGGGGATGATTCCACTGAGATTGGAATTATACTGTTTAAATGTAGTTGTAAAGGTCAAAATGTGGGAGGAAGATCAAGAAATTAACATATCTCAATAAATGTGTATGGTGAAATCAATGTTCTGTTTGTTTAAAATGTATAAATGTATTTGGCAGTTTTGTAATTATCTAGAAATGTAAATTTTGATTAGGTATTTGATTTCATAAAAAAAATAATCAATATTTGTTGTAAATTAAAGTTTGAATAATATGTACTTGAAATCAGAGGTGGGTCATACATATGTATAATATAAATATATATAACTTATTTGCAAGCCAATAAGCTTACTTTACATTAAATTTTTGATAGGTTTTATTTGTAAATACGGTTGAAACAGCAAATCTATGGTCAGAATATTAAATTCTTTTAAAATATGCTTCATATAACGTCAAATTTTTAAGTGACAAAAATTCAAAGGTGTTATATTCTTGATCGAACAAAAATCGTCTAGGGTATTGAAGACATTTTTTGTGATAAATAATATACAAATAAAAATCTGCTCTAACAATAAATTAAATTATGAAAAACAGGAATTTTTAACTCTTCAATATTATGTAGTACTTTCTGTGATATAATTGATATAATTTTAAACTAACTAGAATGAAATATTAATATTCAAAAATCAATATTTCATACATATGATATAGAAGAATATATACAATAAGCTCTTAAAATTGTCAGACGAAATATAATTGTTATGTAGAATATACACAGGGCTAGAATAGGAACATATTTATTACCAGAAATTTAGATGGGTTCGGACTAGGCCAGTGAAAAAAAATTTCATAATTTAATTTATTTATTACAGCTGACCTAATACAGTAAATATTACAAATAATAGTCAATATATAATAATATAGTCACAGCATCATAATTTTTTTTTCTAATTTATTTTTTAACTTTGTAAAGGCACGCAAGAGTCACTATACATACTATACAAAATAAAATAATAAAATTACAAAATTGAAAGAAGAAAATGAATTTATCATATTTACGTTTCTTAATACCTACATATTTCATTGTATGCATTACATTAGTAGGTATTAATTACAGACTTGCTTTTCGTATATTAAAATGTAAATATTAAATAGGCACTAAATAAACATTACAATTTCCCGCTATTTTAAATACATTATACAAGTACAATTGAACTTGAATTTTGGTAATAATATTTAAACAACATAAAAATGATTTATTTCATTTCGGCGCCTTTTAGATATATTATTATCGATATCTGCACTGCACAACATCGCCACCTGAACTATTAACATTTTCTAGCAGGTACATAAGAATGTACGTATTCGATTTGTCCGTCCGTTTGCAGCGGGCAGTGATTTTTGTCAGTGAAATTGCTAGTTCTTTTGATTAATGTGAATTGTGCGTGCGGCTGGAGGATATGTTAATTACATGCAAAACGCAAACAGGTTTGGAAATGTTACTTCTTTACGCCGTCGGGGGGCTGTAATTTACCCTTGACTCGGATTCTACCGGGTGACCATCTGGTTGTGCGCAAACATATTAAATTTGTTTATTGGTATGTGCTTAATAGAGCTTTCTAGGAAGTAGAGTAGGGCATGACATGTGGTTTTTAAGTTTTTTTTTGTATTAAAAAATCAAAATTTTTCATATTTCGTGGGGTTATTTCCAAAAGTTGGTATTTATTCTTGTAATTATTTTTATCAATATTCAACTATCTGATAATGACCGACCGAAGGTTCGGTTTCGGTTTCGGTTTCGGCTAGTTTCGGCCTAAAATCCGTGTTTCGGCTATGTTTCGGTTTCGGCCAAAAAATGGCCGAACCTTTCGGCCGTGCCGAAACTGTGTTTTCAGGTTTCGCCGCGCGTTCGAATGTACTCGACTCGATTCGTACGTCGCCCGAATATTTGGCGTTTTGGCGTGTATCAGCTAGTCAGCCTCTCAGAACAATAAAATAATTACATTTATATGGAATATATTCTAGAAATATTTATAAGTTATAAGTAGATATTTTTTATTTTTTTTTTTAAGTGTAAGAATTAATTTAGTTTTAGAATTATTTTTTTTTACAAAAAAGATATTTTTTACATTTTATGATTTATTTAATAATTAACTTATCAATAACTACTTTACGTAGGTACTTACATTATTGACTTTATAGATATAATATGTTAAACTGTATATAGAAAATATATGCCAAATAAATGTGATTCCACTGATTTCTAGTAATCTTATGTTCCTTGTGCAAATTAATGTTTGTTTTTTTTTAAGAAAAAGATATTTTATATAACTTTTTTTTTGTTGTAATAATAATAATAAATGATTCATAATAAATTATATTACATATTCGTAATATATTACATATAAATATGTAGTTGCTTTGAGTTTAGTTGTATCGTTTTAAGCTATTAATGTTGAATTTTTAAGCGGATTTAAATTATTCTTTATCTATATTATTTTTTCTAACCAAAAATGAGCAAAAACATAAAAAAAAATATTATTTCAAAGTTTCGGTTTCGGTTTCGGCCGAAACTGAGATTAAAACCGAAATTCGGTTTCGGTTTCGGTTTCGGCTCAAAAATCGGTTTCGGTCGGTCATTACTATCTGATATTTAAAATAAAATGAACTTAAGTTCTTTTTTAAATAAAAAAGTAGTAGATGAATAAAATGAAATTGTAAATATTAAATGTAAATTCCAAATTTGTTAATCTCAAATCTTAATTTACTTAAAATGTAGAATTATCAATTTTCAATTTTTGGCAGTAACTCCATGATATATTTTATTAATATAATATGTATTCAAATTTGATAATTAAGTAAATATATTATATCAAATTACTAAATTAATGCAAATTTGATTTTTATGAGAATAGAAAAAAATTATTCATTATTAAATAAATAATAATAAAAGAAAGATACAGTTTTTCTAATAAATGACAAAACTTTACAGAAAATAGGTTACTCTCTTATAATAAATAATTTGGGATAAAATAATTTAAGTTTTAATAGATTTTACAATTTTTAGTAAACATGTTAATTTAAAAATCATAAATATCGCGGAAGCCATATATATTTCATAATTCAGATATGACCACTTTGTATACAACCTCACTACGATGTCAGTTGAAATGAAAATTATATTTGGTTTCGGCAATATTCTGAATTAGTTTCGTGAATTTGGTCGGTTTCCTTAACAAAGTTTCCGAGTCTGCATGATTTTGAGTCTCAGCTCCCTGTTATATTGTTGTTGTTGTTTGATGTAATATATTGTTTAAAATTATTAATTACAGTATCGCATTTCGATTAATGCTGTTATGTTTGAATACGTATTGATTTTATGATAAAATGTTTGTATTGTTACAAATTTACAATTTCAGATAGGTATATAATAAGAACTGGTATTAAAATTGTTTTCTAATATATTTATTTTATTTTATTCTATCAATTTGCTTTGCGATATTACTCTCTCAACCGCGATATCTTTAATTTTTGACACGTTGTTACAATGAAAATTTAATTAAAATCGGTTCAGTATTAATTATTTCCATATATGCTTATAGCACTGTTTGAGAGAGCAGTGTAATGATAAGCAATTTATATTTCCTAATTTAAGCTAATTTTCGGGTTTTTAACAGTGAAAGTAACATAAAAATCGGTTCAGTTGTTTTCAAGTTTAGTCAGAACAAACAAACATGTAGGCTGGTTTAAATTATAAAAAATATTTATATTTATTATACCTGCAAAACGACGTAATGATTGATTTAGGTATACGGGGAAAATATACTTGAAATTGTCAATACTTGTAATTAAAAGATCTTGTTAAATAAATATTTTTATTTATTTATTTTTTGATGCTGAAGAATTAATAGGTATGCCTTTATTATTACAATATGTGTATAGATTCATCATTTTATATGCAACAATTGTTTCTATAAAGTTATAAACTGCAGATGTTTCCTTGACCTTTTTGAAATGGGGCTTATGTTCACGTATTTTACAATATATTAATATTTATTTGCATAAATAAATAATATATGAATTTTTTCCATACGTAAATAAGAAAACACGAACTTGAAAAATGTTGTATTAAATTATACATAGTAGAAAAAAACAAACGAAAATTATTCCATGCAATGGAAACAATATGAAAATATCTGCAATATTGTATTTCCAACAAGACTTGAAAAAATGCTTTCGAATTAATCTTGATAAAAAAATACTGAAAATTACAATTATACGATCGTTTTGAGATAATTCACATGCAACATTTAGAATTAAAAACTTTCTTTATATTTATATATAAAACTGTTTAAAACTTGTTGTAAGTTTTGATTCGTAAATAATGTTTTTGATAAAGAGTTTTTACATTACAGTTTAAATGGCGTTATATTCGTATAAATTACATTTCATTGCTTAAGTACGTTATGATATATTTATATGGTGCATGCTAAATTACATTAATTAAGATATTATGTCTTTAATAGTAAGCTTTTTTTCATAAAAGTACACGAGCTGAAATATTGTATTCTTTGCTGTATGAAATAAAGATAAAGACATTTAAGTGTTATGGGTGGAAAAAATAATGTCTAACAAATTTTAGTAAATGTAATTACATTTACTAAAAGACATTTTTTTTGAAAATTAGTAATATACTAATGTAACACGTACATATTTTTAATGATAAAATTTTCATGAAAGTAATTTAAATTATCCGATTTCAAAATTTTAAATTGATTTTTCCGTTTCAGGTCAAGACAAACACTCTTCGTTCCGTGTCTGTAATATTCGTTTATTAAATTTGTTTCTTAACTTCGCGAAAGTTAAAAAAAAAAGTAAATTTATTATGTTTAGTGTCACCTTTTTCCAAAGTAATTCAAAATGATTTAACTATTGTACATTTGGATCTTTCTGTTTCATAATAGAAAAATTATTAAGGGTCGATCCAGACTATCGAGCCGGTCTCGCTCAAATCAAATCTTATGGTATTCACATTATCGTGCAAGTTTAAATCACGATGATCAGTACTAGGTTCGATTTCGCTCCAGTAAAATATTATTTGATACTATACTGTATCGGAACGTGATTGGACCAAGATCTGACCGATATATGAATGATTTCATTGTTTATTTATATTTGATTGGAGCGACACTGGACCGAGACCGACCCGAAAGTGGATCGATAGTGTGGATCAAATCTATGGGTACAATCCATGTCAGATTCGATCATACTCCAGTAAAATATTCTTTGCACTATGCTGTATCGGAGTGAGACTGGACGCAGACCTGCTCGGTGAATGATTTAATTGTTTATTGTTCATTTATATTTAATTGGAGCGAGACAGGCCCAAGACTGGCTCGATCGATCCTAAAGATAATATTGTAGTATTGATAACCACTTATTAAAATAATATTAAGTTAAGATGATCGAATAAAAAAAAAAAACTACAGTACGCGAGGCTCGACAAATGTTTCATATATGAAATGTATTGTGTTTAATAAACCAGTTTTACCCTCTGTAGGTAAATATTAAATTTTGTAATGTATAAATAGATAAAATGATAAAACATAAAACATAAAATAAAACCACCTACCCTTTAAATCATTTTATATTACATAAAAACAAAAATAACCCCATATAACGAAGGTGTAATATTTTTAAATGTTAAAACACACAGTCACATATTTTATACATTAACTCAATTGAATAGGTTACAAAAATGATGGCAATAAAAACTTTACATCTCTTCCTTTTATTATATTATAATACAGTAGACCTGAACTTCCTGACAATTGATAAAAGAGAAGCGCGCACAGTGTAATATATTCTTTTGAATACATTCATTCTCTTTAATATGCGACAATGTTGAACAACGGATGTCGGCGTACTTCAATTGTTGTAGCAAGTGATGGATAAACTAATCTCAATGCGTTAATGTGCAATAGATAGACATCTCTGCAGGAGTGTCGTCTTCTACTTATTCTGTACAAGATTGTCTAAAGACAATTGTTGCATATTAATTTATACGCTTGAATATTGCAGGATTGTTATTTGATTTGTTATTGTTCTCGGCAGGAAGCATTGACAATTAAGCATTTGTGTTGGAGGAAGACAGGAGAGGTCCGTGATGCTCGAGTGACTTGAGTAACTACGTACACATTAACTATGCTTAAAATATTTTATTGTTCTTTAAATTTGCGCGACTTGGAGTTTGAAGACCTCTTGTGGTGTTGTGCTATTGTTGAATTATTAACTGTTACAAATCTAATTGAATTTATTACTATTTGCATAGTAGAATATTTTAGAGTTTGTGTTGACGGATTACTTTACATATATTCTAATCGTCCAGTCATTCGATTGTTCATATATTGCCATTTTATAGTTAAGTAATATGAAAATTAAAAAAATTCAAAAATTGACAGTAAACTTTCGTTCTCGGTTTAGAAAGTATATATCCATACTAATATTATAAAGATGAAAGTGTGTCTGTCTAATTATTTGTTACATTTTCACGGCTAATCTGCTGAACCTATCTTGGTGAAATTTGGCAGGGAGATAGCTTGTATCCTGATAAAATGACATAGGCTACTTTGTATCCCGAAAATTTATCAGATACAAAATGGGTAGAGCGCCTTGTTTTATTAACTATATTATAACATAAATCAGTAACCTTCTTCTTCTTCATGGATTTTATGTCAGTGATTTTCTTCTTTTCTAACAGCTCTTATCGAACCTAAATTCTACACGAATGAAGTCGTGGGTAACAGCTAGTTTACTATATACAAGAACTTCAAGTTTAAAAATTGTAAGTTTCCTCATTTTCATCATAGAACATTTAGAGACTTACAGATTATATAATGATCGTATTCGATTCGACGTACTAATTTATAATTAAATAGATTACAAAATTAACATCAATAAGTGTAAGCTCATCACATATGAGCTATCTTCATAATTATGACAACGACGAATTATTATTTTAATTCATTATCATTGAACCATACAGAAAATTAAAGTTATCAAAACTTACATACGACTTAGGATTATTTCAAAACAAAGCCTTTTAATGTACATATATATACATACAGATATAATTTAATCAAAATAACGAGATAAATAAATAGATAATTAGTTCCGAAACTTGGAAGTTTCGTCGTTGAGTGAGGTATCTCTCCAAGTATAATGGCGCCGAGACCGCGTGCTAGAATTATGCGGAGACAAGTCGTCTGGGGCGATACTGTCGAATGACACTGATAAAATAGGACCCGGGCAACGGGAAATCACCGAAAGTGACTAATGGAGTATAATTTGCTTAAGTTGTAAAAGAGGAAGTTCAGTTATTATGAATATGGATACAGGACCGGCGCTCATATACTTGACGTTCTTCTGCAAGATATGAAAACAATAATAGTTGCATTGATTCAATATACATTAAATAATACAACATAATCAGTTGCAAAAGCAAATATTTTAATAATTACATATTGTTATTTCGTTCATTTGTATACACACATAATTTTCCATATCTATTTTTAGTAAATAAGCTTGAATTAGATTTTAATTTTCAACAGTTTTCTTTAACATAATAATACATTAAGAACAGAAAAAAACGAAGTACTTACGTATTTAAGGTGGAACATATGACTATAGACGGCGGAATAAATAGCTGAATTTTGGAAATTATTATCTCAAATACTATTTGTTCGATTTCATTCAGATTTATTTTATTCTGAAGTATATACCGGATGTTTTTTTCCAGCGGATTATTTCCAATATAATGAATTTTCAGAAAAAATGTTTCAGACAAAAGTTTCATGGTTTTGAGGGGGCTAAATATTGACAATATGGGTTGACCTTGAAAGGGTCACCTTAATGGGTTTTCAGGTTTAACTTTTCTTTTTTAAATCTAAACCTATATTTTTTGTTGCAGATTCGACATTTTTGGATATTCAATAATTTTTTACTCGAAAACTATACATTTTTTAGAAAAATCACAAGAGGAAAAAAGTACCTACTTATTGTTAGATTTAATCAAAGATTCTCAGAGAATTTTTTTTATTCAAATTTAATATGAACTTTTTATGCTACTTTTAAATAAAGTAATTTTTTTTAACATTTTGAAGAAAAAAATTAAAAACAAATAAAATAAAAATCTTTGAGAACCATTGCCTGAATCTAAGCACTTTTTACCTCTTATGATTATTTTTGAAAATTAATAGTTTTCGAGTAAAAACATTCGGTATATTAAAGTATGTTTATAATTTTTTTATGAATATATATTAAATGGAAGCGCTGCTGTTGTGGCCGGCGTAAAACATGCCCTTAGATACGGTTCCCAGAATTACTGGCAGTCGGTTGATCTGAAACAGAAATTTCAAACAGATTCTTAGAAGTTAATTATGATACCCTTATATGTCGACGAATTCAAGAAAACATTTAATATCAAAGACAATTTAAATTTTAAAGAGAGGCCCGATAAGTCTAATGCTGGTCCTGCAAGAATCCTCCGACTGTAATGGCATCTAGCTGGCTCGCATCAAATCGCATTACGCGCGATACAAATGGCGGGCGCTGTACGCGTGTTGTGTAATTGTTATGTCGAAACAAGCCCAAATTTTACTCCAGCATCAATCTACGGGACCGCCTAATGTGTTTCGGGCGGTTTTCGGGGTAGTTATAAACTCAGGGATGACCAGTAATGTATTGGAACTGTTTTTATTTAATTGCTGTCGATAACTCAGGGTACGTTCGATATTGTATAGTGTTCGGACGGGTAAGGAACGACTTTTAATTAGTTTAAATTTACGTCGTTGTTTGTTTGAGTGAAATTAAATGGGTTATTTGTTATTTTATCAAATTTCACTTTACTTAATTTATAATCAAAGGAAAGTTTTGGAGAACTTCTAAGAATGAGAATATTTTATAAATATTATGTTCACATACATTCTACATCAATTAAACAATAAAGTAAAGTTTATAATATACATAGTTACTAATTGGTAAATAATAAATAATATAATATAATATAATATAATATAAATAAATATAAAATAATATTTATTATAGCTTTGATAATAGTTTCAGTGGCGTAGCTAGGGTTTGGAGAAAATATCTTTATGAGGCGTAAAAATGGATGTGACTGTGTTGGGATGCACAGTAGAGGGAATGACGTGAATACATAGCAGCATAAAAAATTAAATAATATTTACAAACAAAAGTGTGGAAGTACGTAATTTACTTTTTATTGTATTCAATTTAAAAAACTTTAACCAAAAAATTAAAAACGGTACAGCGTAGAGAATATATTGTAATATATTGATATTTTTTTAATTCAATGAATTAATACTTACAAGTAAAATCGTGGAAATATGAAATTTACTTTTTTATTTTTTTATTGAATTTAAAAAAACTTTAATCAAAAAATTAAAACCGTTATAATATTTTATAGTACACTGTTATTTTCTTCAATTAAATTAATTAATATTTACAAGCACAATCATGGAAATACAATTTTTTTTATTTATAATATTAAATTTATTTTACTAGTTCCTCGTAGATCTAATCGAGATCTATAATTTGAGACTAACACCTGTTTGGTAGCTGCTCTGAGTGTCGAGATATACTGATTTTAAATTTACACTAGCATAAAACTGATATCTGCGCGTTATCAGGTTTTTGAAATGCCCATCCAGTATCTGGTCTAAACGTTATTTACATCAAAAAGGTCTTCAATAACTTCAGGGGGGCGCAAAAATCGACATAATAACGAAGAAAGATATTCCTTTCTTCGTTATTATGTCGATTTTTGCTTGTTATGAAATATCATAACACCAAGGGGGTAACGCTTTTTTTGAATAATTTAATAATATATATTTCTATTATCAATAGTGCTTTTTAGAAGTACTCTTTATTTTATTATTATTTGCAACTAAGTCCAACTATTTAAAAATTAAGTAAAAGATAATTATAATAAGAATTCTGCAGAAATAAATATAACAACCAGAATAAATTTCTATTAATCGCGATATAATAAAATCAAAGCATCCGAATGTAATTTCATTTATTACTTCTTATATAACATGTGGCGCTACAAAAAGAATGGGAAAAATATATATAATAAATTCAATTCCATTGTTTCTGTTTTCACCAAATCGATAAAGTTGAATTATTCATTAACGATATTTTAATCCTACACAGGCGCCTAGGACTCCAGACAATGAGGGATTTTTCTTAATAATAACAACCAATTGTCAACAAAATCATTTTTACGGGTGATGTAATAACAGATCGCAAAAAACTACAGGACATATTTCACATGGAAACCGGTTAATCTACACAATGGATGCTGGCTGATACATATACGTCTGTGTTTAGATAGACTCGTGCATGCAATACATACACATATAGGGGAAATGTGGTTCTTTCGTAGCACCTTTAATCTTGAAATATGATTAGTTAATAAAATTAATCTCAATATATGTATCTACATTTAAAACTATTTTAAAATATTTTTTAAACCAAAATTATATACCTATTAAAATTAAAGTAAATAAGTCATTTTGGGATATAGGCTACTTTGTATCCCGAAAAATTGATTAGATAAAAAAAATAGAAATTCCACGTTAAAAATACAACACGAATTTTATTTGAAAATACTTTGTTGAAATTATTTTTATGTAACTGAAGACGGAAAATCGCACATTCCTGGAAAATAAATATGCATGATTTTCCACTAATTATAATTAAAATAATAATACTTATTATTATTATCTTGAACATTGCGCAATAAATTTACTTCAATTAATTACTTCGATTAGTAGTTTTTGCGTGATTGAGACACAAACAAACAAACAGACGGGCTTTCGCATTTAGAGATTATATGTTTGAATTTACTTTCAATAAAAATAAAATATTGGTTTACTAAATCTATCCTTCACAACAACCTCATTTGATAGCATTAAACATAATGGAGTTAGTCACAGTAAGATCTTTTAGTGTATAAATTGACCATCTGACAAATACCTAAGCATTGGATTCCTTTCCTCTATATACACACAGAAAAACACCGACCGACTGTTTAAATCATACATTCAAATCAAAAGTCAAGGAACTGTTGAATTATGCAGCTATTTTTGTTAAGAGAAAATCAACCTCCTTATAATGTATTCACTTGCGATATTATGCGACAAATATATAAATGTATACAGGGTGTTTTGTTATCGATATAGTAGTTTACTTGTTTTTGTAAAGGTGTATTTGTAAGTGTTATGAATATAGGTCAAAATTATAATTGATGATATTGTAATTTACTTATGTGTATAAATTCTGCCACTGGTTTATTTTGGTGTGTTCAGTTTAATTGGATATATTTTAATTAATTTATATATACATATAAGAACCTGTGTTTAACTTGTTACAATTTACATATTAAGGATTCATTAAAATGCAGATTATATACTCATTTTTTATAATAAGACATATTAATGTATACGGGCACTCGACATTTGTCAAAACAAATGTTTTAAATTTTTAATAATGTACAGAGTACAGAGGTAGATACACATATATAATTTTTTTATTGATAAATGCTTTTAAGAGTAAGGTGCACCTTTTTGGACGTGAAGATTTGGGTTTTATAATTAGTAAAAAAAATCTTGGTTAGATTCAGAAATAATTTTTACATTTAAGAAGAAGAAATTAACTCTTTAGTTTGCAATGATAAAATACTCCAGGTATTGCTTAAAATTGTTAAACATGAAATAAAAATTAAGGATAGAAGTTTTTATACGTACCTCGTCGTAGGTTTAAGGGACAAAACTCTTAAAAATGATGGTAAAAATATTAATCTTGCAAATAATTATTTAGATTATTGAATTGAGTATCTATATTATAAAAAATATACCTAGTAATTTGGTATTTTAAAATTAAAATATCTGCCTTGGGAACCACGTGATTTTCTTATACAGTGAATAGTGTACGTGATACTTATTTTATTAAAACATTTCTGACAAACTCATAAGATAGAATAAAATGAATAATATATTTAGATAATATTATTCTCTACATTATATAAAAAACGAATTTTTTTGAACGTAATAACTGAAAATGGAAGTTTACTTTTGTCAATTTTTGTATTTTCGAATTATTTTTGAAATAAGAAAAACATTTTTTAGATAAAAAATGTCGAATATGTTATTATCTATAATTTATTCCCCAAACATTTTTTCCAACATTTATGATTTAGCCAGAAATAATTTTTTTATATAATTATTTAGACTCACTCTCAGTATTACGTATAAGAAAGTCCCATGGTACTTATGGCAAACACACACACTGTTCAACACAGACATCATGGCGAAAATAGTTAGAATTAATTAAGGGAAGGTCAAAATGGATAATTCCATCAAAATTCGGATTTAAAAAAAATCGGCTTCACTATACTTATACTATTGTATATTTCATATACAAGGTATAAGAAAGTAAAACTAATTTTGAGAGGCATAATAGTCATACATTTCTTAAAGTAGTCGTAATGATAGCTTTTGATCACTATAACTTATGAAAATTTTTATCAATTTTATCAAAATACACAGTACATGTCCTTTATATATAAAAAGTAAATCTTTATTTATTTGATAAAGTTATATTCATAAGTAGGTACCAAAATAAAAATATCGGTATGGAGAACCATACATGACTTCCATGTTCTTTCTATCTTTTTAAATAATATTTAAATATACATTTTTTTAAATATTTTATTTATATAACCTACTACTATGAATATACATATCGTATATTAAAAAAACATATATACTTACAACGGTTACAGCTCTTTTTTGCCATTTTTCTAATGTCAAAAACATAATTTACATTCGTAGAAAAAATAATTTGACAATTTGAATTTAGTTGCATTTGTTTCCAAGGCAACATGAATTAATGACATATTAGTATTTAAAATTCAAATTTTAAGTGTGTTTTTCACCCCTTTAATGGCTGTTTAGGCACGTAAAAATAATAAATGTCCCTTAGATTCAATTGAACTGCAAATGTACCAAATCTTATCAAAATTAGTGAGATAATACTCGCAATATTCACTTTTTAGACGAAAAAAGTTACAAAATTTTGAATATTTCCAAAACCCCTAATCCGATTAGCACCAAAATCAATAGGTCTGGAGTACTCACTGAGACAAACATTTTCCCCAAAAATAATTCAGATCGGTGCATTTTTACAGTAGTTATCGTGAACGAAAGAAAATTCTACATCCGCACAGACACACAGACACACGCACAGCCGCCATGCGGAAATTAACTTTTCTTTAAGTTTTGAAGTTAGTACAATCAGAATCTGTCATTATCTCGGACACGATTTTTCGATGGTATTACAATACTTCCATTTCCTTCGGAACATGGAAGTAAAATAAGAAATATGATTTTAAATTTAACATAATTGTGATGTACAAGCATCCTGTGTTTTGATGAATTTTAAAAACGGCTAATGTTTTGAATTGATAATTTCGATATCGTATTTGAAACATGATAAATTGCACAGATCGATAAGACAGATTGTTGAGTTTCGCTATCGCGTATATACGATTTGCATACAGCCTGTATAATATTGTTGTAAATTGTAGTTTTACTTGTTCCAACTATTACCATATTTTAATATTTTCATTGTCATTACGGGCGAATGAATAATAAAAAACATATTTAAACACATCTTGTGCTTTTTACATTATTTTAAAACATGGACATTGATTTTTTATTTTGAATATTGTGTTAGTAAAGTTTCGTTTAAAATATTTCTTAAGGTAGCTACACACGTAACTGCAAACTTGACAAGCATGCATGACCCATCTTTTTGTACAAGCAATCTGTAGCGTCTGTGCAATCATTTTAATTGTACAAGCCGCCTGAAGATGAATTGAATTTTAAATCATGCAAGCTTGACAAGCTAGCAAGCCGCGCTTGCACAAGCGAAACTGAACATGTGTATTAAGAACGTACAGGTTTGTACAAACAAACGTCAGTCGTAAGTGAGCTTTACAGGTTGCTGTTAATCTTTCGTGGGGGGGGGGGGGGGTATAGCTTCTCTCATGATCGTATCCTTTTTAATTAAAGGTGACAAAAGATTCAAATACGTTTCTTCATTCATTCTGAGATAATTATGCCAATCACGCGGATATATCTTCAATTTACTCAGTAAATTAATGTAGGAATATGTTTTTTTTTATTATTAACTACTCTTTACACCACGATTCTTCTTTCGCATTTCCTCTTGTGGATAAGGCAAATAGCAGCCAAAATGAGCGCATCGTCGTCCGAGCTTAACATAGTCCAAGTGCAAACTGGCGCTTGTTTAAGCATACATGTACCGTGTGGTGGTGTCAGGGAAATTGTGCGTGCTTGTATAATATACTTGTCAAGTTTGCAGTTATGTGTGAAGCCACCTTTAGATTAGATTCTATTGCACATTGCACACTCCAAGCAAGTTTTGATTGGTTGTGAGTAGTATGTTCTACTCTCAGTCAAAATTTTTTTGCTCATATGTACGTTGATAAACTGAGCACATTATAGTCTCCATTTTTACGCAATCTAATATCAAAATATAAATAAAGTTCATTATGTAGAATTTTTGTAGTTTTTAGAAAGGTCTTAAAACGCAATAAATAAATATCAATCTTTTAGAAATCACTTTATTCATTATCAGAAGAGAACTCTATTTAAACTCAGCCATTTTTTTATATGTAGACAGGTATTAGACTAGTCTAACAGCTCAATAGTATAGTTGATATCTGTGCGGGTTAAGTATTTGTGGGTGAGTGGTTTCAGCCAATTTAAATTACTAAAAGTAAGTTAATTTGCAGTTAAAAAAACCATCGATCCTAATAGTCCACTCAAATTAGAAATTTCCTATAGGTGACAAATGGAATTAATATTCGCCTCGATTATTTTAGCGCCAATCGATAGCAAATGATGCCCTTAATAAAATATCAGAAATGCAAAGCTGTAGTCGTAATTGGCCTCAGTGTTCTATATAATTTAATATCAATATTCAACAGTTAAAATTTCTATTAAATTCACGATTTACTAGCACTATTGGGAAGTTACTCACGAATTTAAAACTTATTTTTTCTTTAAATTGTAGCTATAGGGGTTGTATTAAGAAATAAATTATTATATTTTATTAATTAATTAATCTATTCATTGCCGAATAAAACAAAAATATTTGTTTCAAAGATAATTTATGTAACTGTTTGCTTGCAGTTTTTATATAAAAACAAAATGGCACCTTTGGTCAAATTAAAATCAATCATTTTATCAGTATTATAAATAGTTCATTTATTTCATTAAACTCCAGCTCTAATATCTAGTACTACAATAACTAACTATCTACATGACATTTAGTAGCTTTCAAGAAACCATTTAGATGAAATAATAAAGATAAATGAAACAAGAATTATTGTGTACCTATTTGAATGTAAGAAAGATATCAATAAACACTCACAAGATCTAATCGTTATAAAATAATGCTATTTGAGTTTGGCTTAAATATCTTTATCAATATTATTAATGAAATGTTGAAATAAACGTCAAGTTGAGTTATTATCAACAATACGTCATTTATTATTTATTTTCAATAAATATGCATAGATTATATCTGAAATGTTTTGTATTATATTTTTTTAATCTACAAAATTTCCTAATTAATTAAATTCAATTTTTTTTATTATTACATTAATGTGAGGTGAAATTTATACTAAACCTACCTATTGATTTGCATTCCATTATTACCTATAATTACTATTACATTTTTTTTAACTTGAATACAATGTTTACCCATCAGAAATATTTTTTAATTAAAATATCTTTACACTACAAAAATTATTCTACACTACATGCACCAATGAAACTAAAACCAAATAAAAACTTACAATGGTGTAAGGGTATAATTATTATGAATATTCAACGAAGAATAGAAACTAAGAAGTGAATCAAACAATTTTTTTTGAAAAGCAGTATCTATTTGATTTTTTAATTTTCAATATTAAACCATAATATGTATGATGCCTAATTTTTAAAAACTATTTTATGATAATCTTACGTGTCTCCTATTTCCAAAAAAAAAACTTATTTTTGCAGAAAATAAAGGTTTAATCACAAAAATTGACCCTTTTAAAACTAATTTTGAATTTGATGCCAAAACGCTCACATTATGATTTTGTGTTTTTATTTTAACAAAAATCATATTAATCTCGCTTTTAATATAAAAAGTAAATACATTTTTTTAGAATCTTTTTAACCTATTTCATTATTTAAAATCATAATTTCAGTGATACTTTGTTACTGGCATCATGCCTATTATAGTGTTCAAAATACAAAGTTGCGTTTTTTTTAAAAATAATTTTATAAATCTACTTACAGAGAAATTTTTCAAACAAAAATAAGTAGTTTTTTTTAATGGTAACCGATTTTTCAAAATCTAAAAAATTAGAAACTCTAGTTCAAAACATTTTTTTAGTTTACAATTTTTTTCAATTAAATAAAAATTGACAAACAATATTTTTGAATGTCTAATTTTTTTTAAATAAAACAAGTTTAATAAAACATTAATAAAAATATCTTATTTTACTTGTAATTTAAAACAATATTCTTTCTGTTGTACTTGGGTTCAATTCATTCAGTAGCAAAAAAAATAAAAAAAACATCTCGGATTAAAAAATATTTCGAATAGTTTCTAATTTTTTTTCACGTATGTAGATCGACTCATATCCTTAAAACAATAATATAGGTTCTTGTTTAAGGGGTAACACCACTAGGATTTTGAAAAAATCGTTTTCTTAAACAATGCTTTAACATCATTAAAACAATAAACACTTGGTTCTGTAGTAAAAAAAATTACAGTGCAGAAGGTACTTAAAGATACTCAAAAGGTCACCAGGGTACGCTACGTAAAACATACTACTCGTAAAACTTTAAACGCATTTTTCAATCTTAGCGAACATATTACTTCAACACGGTTGCATGGATCAGTTTGAAATTTTGACAGTAGCTTTACAATTAGATCCTTTATAGAATTACGTAGGGGTTTATTGATTCGACGTAAACTTTTTATTTTATAAACAGTTCCCTTCTAATTTTTTGGGAAAAAAATCGTTTTTTTTTAAAGTGCATCATTTCTACAAAATTTGATTAAATAAAAAAATTCCTACGTACTTCTATAGCCAGTAGTATATAGATTTTACATTTTTTTTTTTTTGCTCCAGGTTGAATCAAAAAAAAAAAGATTGGTTCTCTCACCGCCACTTTGTACAATAATAATAATAATTTTTTTTTCTATACTTAAATATATAAGCTGAATTAACCCTCTAAAAAGAATCCCCATTCCTTTTATAATACTCCCAAAAAAATCGTCAGGCTACTAGAGTGCTGCTATCCCTTAAAAACCAAGTATAAAATACTATGATACTGCGCCTTGCAGACAGAGGAACTTTTAATTTTCGAAATAACAATTAATAACGTTTTATTTTGAACACGGTATAATGAACATTTCGAGACCATTCCAAAGATTGTGTGAATTTTTCCAGAGTTCTATGTATGTCACTATACAAGAGACGTTTTTTTATTAACCCGATACTTCAAACATAGAGAACCTACGTGAATGAACATACAAATATGTAAATTAAATAAAAGTTGCAATATTAATGCTTGACCGATCACACTAAATCAATCCAGATTAAACAATTTGCAGAACGTTTCTCTTTTAAGGCATCCGAACAGTGGGCGGCAATAGTAGTGGGTTATGCACAGTGATTTCTTCAATGAAACAACGTAGGTTGCATTATTTATAATAAAAGTCCATTCATTCTTGTTTTTTATTTGTTTTACCAAAACAATTGCTGGTTATTAAAACACAATGATGGGAATATCATTTATGATTCATATAGAAAATTAAATTGTATTAGTTGAATCGAATTGCTCAAAAAAACAAATTGTAATTGTAATGTGATATTTTCTTTTTGATTAATGTTTACTTCTAATTTAATTGGATTGCTTATCATTACATATTATAAAATACAACGTCTGTTTGTCTGTCTGTCTGTCCGTCCGTCCGTTAGTGTGCTTATCTTTCGAGATCCTCTTATCCGATATACGTGTTTTTTTTTTAATTCATAGATATGTTCTTTGATCAGGTTTTAGTATATATTTTGTAACGTTAGGTAACATAAGGAATAAGCAGTGAAGATAATAGTAAATCAAGTCGGAAACTAGTTTGCCGCCAGTGCGCTCTTTTGCAATACGCTGCCTAAATCGTTAAATATTGAACAATATAATGTAATAAGAATTGTGTTGAATAAAGATCTAAAATAAAGTTCGCGATACCGTATATATACATAACTTTTATATTGAAGCGAGCGAAGCCGCGGGCACAGCGAGTTCTTTATAGAAGTCTGTTTGGATTATTTCTTCCAACTATGAAATTACAAAGGATTTTTAGTGTTAGCTGGGTATGGTATGGTATGGTTATAGCTTTAAATGTCGACTGGATGTTGTCCTAAACATGAATCCTGAAAGCTTGAATATAAGTTAAATGTATTTTTGTTTATATTTTACTACTGGCATTTAGAAAGTTTTTAAATATTGATGCAAACTTACATTTGTTTTACTTTTTGTGAATCTAAAATGTTTGTTAATATTTTTAGAAGTCCAACTTATATTATATACATATATACATTATACATATTAGTTAATATTAGTGTTAGACCAGTATCAATTTTGTCGAGACGATCATAAAATAAAATGGTCAAGTGCGTGTTGGGCACGCACATGATAGGGTTCCGTAGTCATTCTCACTACGATTTATAAAAAAATAGTTATTTCAAAAATTTTCATAAACAATTTTTACTACAGTATTATTTATAATTTTTATTGAAAGTGCTATTTAAAAGTTACATTCTGGAATTTTTTCAGATTAAAAATTAGAGGGGGGGAGGCACTCTGATAACGACATTTGAAAGCAAATATATCGTGACTGAAGGGTTTTAATCAAGGCTCGTGACATAATTAAATATTAATTCCTAAATTCAATTTTGAAATGATGAATAGGTATATTTTTTATTTTCGCAAAACATTGTGAATATTTGCAGGATTTATATTAAACTGTGTTTTTTTTAAATAAAATAGATTTACTCACACCCGAAAAAATCACGCACGACTGTTTTACTTTGGCTCACGGTCACGTGCGCTCACATCGAATCTCGGCCCTTGCTTACAGCTTTAGTCATTTGTATGTATGAATAATTTTGATAGTTTCATTAACCAAATAGTTACATAATCGAGTGACCAAAGCTGAAACCAACGAACATAAACAGCAATCACATCAAATATATAATTCTGTTTACAGTGTATCACAAAACACATATTCCAAAAGACGAATTACACACGAGAAAAAGAGTAACAGATGTGGACAGGAATACGAAAGAGCATTAACTATTAAACTGTTGTTGTATTTCAACGAAAGTTCTTTACTTTACCTTATCACATACCATTGTGCGTACCTGTTTATTTGTTCACAAAATGGTTTCAACATTTGTTCACTTTTGTCTCAATTTAAGACTTTGCAGTTAATGAAAATAATGTTTAGTACTAGATATACCTATATATTGAATAGAATACATGTTTTTATTGGTTGTCTTTTAAGCCTACTGGCCTCTTTATTTATGTTTTGTGACGTGTTTATATTTTTTGTCTTTATTTTAATTTTATGTAAGTATTGGTAAGCCAATATTTTCGAATTCGAGATTTTAATGGAACTATCCATTTTGACTTTCCCTGAATCCATTCTGACTATTTTCGCCATGATTTTGTGTATCGGTCTGTTAGGCTGCAGATGCTGGCAATCAAAAACGACAATACACAGAAGAGTAAAATTTTATAATAGGATCAATTTTCTTCAAACAATTTTATCAGCTGAAACGAATATTTACTCTTGTCAATTTTTGAATTTTTCGAATTATTTTGATTTAAAAAATTATATTTGAAACGATTGTGTAGAAAAAGATGTTTAAATGAAAAGTATAGAGAGGATTATTTCTATAATTTATGTTCCATTTATTTTTTTCAGTTCGCCAGAAAGATTTTTCTTGTATAAATATACGTAGGTAGATTGTTCATTTAGTATTATCGTATAAAGTAGTTCCGCGGTACCCATGGCAGCTTTTTTATTAAAAATCAATTTTGATTACAACGTAAATATTTCCGATTTTTGAATAGTTAATTTTACATTTTTTTGGAATTTTCGTCTGTTTGTGTGTTCTGAACACAAAAACTACTGAACTGATTTTAATAATACTAAGAATGCTAAGAGTTTAGAATTAGTTTAGTTTAAGATGTATGATAATTGATTTTTGATATTTGATATATTGTACTTATAAAATGTTTTTAATAAAAAATATATTAAAATGAAATAGGCGTGGGTACAAAACCGATTTTGAAATAAGGTACTGGCACCAGTTAAAGCCGCTATAAGAGCAAGGTTTACTGTTTTTGTGATAGACAGGCTTATTTTTTGTAATTCTCATGATCTCATGTTAATGGATAAAGTAAAACCAGTAATGAGCTCGCAAACACTTTCGAATGATTACAAAATGATAAGTACTACAATACAAAAAATATAAAAGAAAGAATCGTCAAATTTGAAACAATGTAAGGCAGTTGCTTTAATAATATAATAATTAATAAATAAATTATACTAATAATTAGTTTAAATGTCCACCATTTTGACATCTATTGGCCGATTATCATCAAATCACGCTGTAAGACAGTTAAATGTATATAGATTAATATTCAGAAATTGTAGTAATCAAATATCAACATATATGTATTTCTAATTCAGTACATTTAATTAAAAAATAGCCATTATTGAGGTCATATCCAAAACTGGTGCCAGTACCATATACGCATATGAAGCCACGGGAAATTCTAGTAAATTACAATTTTTATTTTGTCTTTTACTTACTAATATGTAGAAATACAATTTGTACAATTATGTTTCTTAAAAACAAACCAGTATGACAAAACATTTTCGAATATTCGATTAAATACTATAGTTAAGATACATTAACCTATTCACAAATAAAAAAGTGTACATATATTTTATCTGAAATCTAAAGTAAGTTTTTACTGGTACATCCTTTAATTAATTAGTGATGCATAAGCAAAGTTTAATTAATTTCCAGAAACACACCAGCGTAACAGAGTGAAGAACGAGCTGCGAAGGAAGTCGGCGGTAACAGAAAAAACTCGTAGTAGTTTTTTTACTGAAACAAAAAGTCCAGTTTGGTTATTCTTCATTACATTCGGCCGGTCTCTGGATGAACGGGCAACTGACCATTGATGTGAATCGGACCTCGTCCGATTTCAAAGCGAACGCAGCCAATTTCATGTAGGTGTTTTATTCACTGGAAAGTGGATACTGATGGGACTTGGAATAGAAAAAGAAAAACAACAACAGTGCCAACAACGACTTCCTTACATGTCGTTTCTATTCAATTTTCCGTTTATTTTTCTCAATAGTAATGTTGTTTTATAGTTTATATCAGTGGTTTCCAAACTTTATGTTAATACGCCTCCCTTAAAAATTAATCTGAGCACCTCCCCCCCTTTATTTCATAAAATAATAAATACACATTTTAAAAAGGTATATGTATTAATACAAAAAATTAAAAAAACATAATTGATAGAATAATAACAAGATTTTACTATATAAATATGGCATCAGTCTTGTATTCTTGTTTAATTAAATGTACTAAATTAGAAATATTTGTATAATTTTGTAGTCAATAGCAAGTGTTCATTACTGAGTGCCCATTTCTGGTTTTACTTTATCCGTTAATTGAGAAAAAAAATAAAATAAAAGGCTATAATATAAAAAACATACTATATTTGCGGACTTTGGTAATTAAATTGATTTAATAAAGTGGTACTTATTTTATTAGTAACATGAGTTCATGGGAATTATAAAAAATAAGCCCATCAATCCCAAAAAATAGTAAACCTTGCTCTTAAAGTGACCAAGACTGGTGCCAGTACCTTATATTCATTTTTAAACTTTATTTTTATTAGCACAAAGTGTCATTGAAGAGAGTGCTACTCGTAGTTATTTTTCTACTACTAAACGGTCTTGATATTTGGATTTCATTGCAACTAATGTAGAAAATCCTGCTTCGCATAAATATGATGTTACGAATACCAGTAATACTTGCATTGCTCTGCTTGACATAAATTGAACTAGAGTTTTACTCTAAAATTTTTGTTTGAAATATCGTATGATAATTTTTTTTTCTTTTCAATAGTTGTCAGTCTAAAACTATACAGTAACAAGCCTTTCAAAAACAGATAATATATTATAAAAAAATAATGTAATATTATAAAAGTTTATTTATATATTTTTTATTTATATACCTACATGTTATATTATGAAAATTACAATTCTGTTAAATTTTTCGCGCCTCCCTTTGCACTAGTCCGCGTCACCCAGTTTGGAAATCGCTGGTTTATATGGTTTGAATAATACTTTAACCTAATACCATTGTGCTGAAGATACTTTTAAGATGAATTTGCGGCATATAGATAAGTATACAATGCTAATTAGTGATTTAATTATAATTCTAGCGAAAAGATTTCAACTGACCTGTACACGTCTCATAAATTTAAAGCGCTGGAAAATTTTGTATTTCAAATATATTTTGGTAAAAGTTTTAGTATTAAAATGTTTGTTCTAATTTATTTATACATTTTTTTAATGTAAAATAACATAACGATACAATAAAACATACATAATATCATTCATAAGTAAGAGGAATTTATAATGAATGAAATTCGTAGATTTTTAATTTTAATTTAACTTTTCCTTTTTTTAGAAATTATATTATGTATATAGGTATGTATGGTATTATTTTCAAAATATATCAGGTATGCATATATTTTTCTCAGTTGGTATTGTTAAAAGTTATTTCATTCAATTATTCAAATTAGCAGTTATGAATATAAAAAATATTAAAAATATGGTAAACAAAAAAGTGTAAAAATTATTACAATAAGCACATACAGTAATTTAATTTTTATCCTTGTATTTTAAATGAAACATATTTATTATAAAATGTTTGTTTATTGAAAGTTATTTAAAAAAAACAAACAACATGTAGTCTTGATATGGATCTTGACTTCTGGGTGTAAGCCGCGTCGACAACAACATGTAGTGTTTCTTTAAGAGATATTTTTAGTTTTCTAAATTAATAAATTAATTGTTATCTTAATATATACCAACATACCTATACATAAAAATATTGGCGTATATGAATGTAACGTCATCACGCCTAAACCACTGGACATATTGATGCCATATTCACACCATATATTCGTTTGGTGTTATTTTTGGTGATATTTTTTTTTTTTAACTTGATAAGTGGCACTGGGGTCGAGATATTTCGATAAATTGTATTTATGGTCCGATTTGGCTCATATTTAGAATATATGTTAGTTATGTGGAAATAAATATTTTAACAAAAATGGATCCGGTAGGTCGCGCGGGAGTCGAGATATTTACGAAAATGTGTATTTATGGTCTGAATTTAAAACAATTTTTTTTAGCAGAACAACGTTTGCCGGGTCACCTAGTTAAATATAAAAATAATTTTGTTTTTATTATTTATTTATAAAAATATACCAAATACGTACAGGAGATGTATTGTTAAACATGTCATGTACTTCCATATCTACTAACATGTACGCAAATAATATTTTTCGGCGTATTTTCTACAATATTTTATGATTTTTTTGATTTTGTTTTGTATCGTTATTTTAGAAAATTTTTATTTCTTAAAATTTGAGAAGAAATTACTGTAGATACATTATTATTTTCAGTTTTAGTTGTTGAAAAATGTAGATTAAATTTAAAAATATAAACATACAATTTTTTTTGTCATTTAAAATTATTCAATAACGTTCCTTTTGTATCAGGTGCTATATGTTTTATAATAACCCTGATTGAATTTCCAGACGACGCGGGCCTGGTTAAACAACACAATAAGAATGAAAAACGTCATCATGCGTTTTAACTGCCACCGGATGTACCGTGTGCAAGCTGATCGTCTTAGCCTTGACTCACCGCAGGTGTCCCCACCTTTGTCGCGCTCTCTCGCTCCCACCAATACGACACCCGACCCGCACACGTATATCCGTCTCACTTCATCACGCGCTGTAATTGCTTTCGTTACGCAGCCGTAAACATGAACTCTATCACTAAAGATATTAATTTTTTATTTAGGTCCGCTGTAATAAATAATTTAAGTAATTAGAGATACATTCGGAGTAGATAAGACGGCCAGTTTGCAAATTTAACCCAGTAGAAGGCGCGTGGGGTGTATGAGTCACTATCCATTCATGTTTAAACAAGTTTAAAAATGTATGTATGTATTTATCCAATCTTTTAAACAACCTGTGCATTTTTGTTTACTAAGAAATGAAATGGATCAGAATTTATATAGTAACATATTTAATTCAATTAAATATTTTAGTTTATGTTGAGAAACACTGCTCTAGTTGATATACATAATTTCTTTTTACTTATCAACATGAGTTTAATTTAATAACAAAGAGTAACATTCGTTAACTAGAAATTTGTTCATTACTTTTTAGAATATTGTATTTTAAATCAACAAAAATTGCTGCTATCTGAATTTGAGATCATTTTTCATAAACACACGAATAATTTACATTAGTTAGTCTCAATAGCTCCTTGACCAATCAGCGTTCGTGTGGGAATTGACGTCACATAGGAGATATATTCAAATGTTATAAATGTATAATAGAATATCATTTACAAAAAAAATCTTTTATTTATTCTTGGTTTCGTATAAAATCATAAAAAGCTGTCAGAATAGGCATGATGCCTAATTTTTAAAAACTATTTTATGATGATCTTACTCCTATTTCCAAAAAAATACTTATTTCTGCAGAAAATAAAGGTTTTATCACAAAAATTGACCCTATTATAAAACGTATTGCCAACTTAAGAATAGTTATAAATGATGCTTCCCGAATAGACCAAAGTGTCTGTGACAGCTTTTTTATGATTTTGCAATGTCGAATTTGTACTTCTTTGATTGTATGTGTTGTTAAAATATCAAAAAATACGAAAACAAGAATAAATAAAGGATTTTTTTGTAATTGATATTCTATTATACATTTATAATATTTGAATATATCTCCTGAATTTCCGCGCTAATGTTGATTAGTCAAGGAGCTATTGAGACTACCTTGTCTTTATATAGGTACCTTTGGTTAAAATACCTCGGGAATGATTTTTTTGACATAATTTCAATGTCATTTTAAAACGTTTATTGAACGCGTATTAAATTTTTTAATATGCAGAAAGTTTGTTTTAATTGTCGGCTAAAATGGAGTGTAAAGTACAAAAAAACGAATATTTCCGACATATTCTTTTGTTTGACTTTAACAAAGGAATAAATGCATCGGAAGCCGCTAGAATCATTTGTGCTGTTTACTAGAAGAATGCCATCGGGGAAACTATGACACGAAAACGGTATTCTCGTTTCAAAGAGGACCATTTTGACATGGATGATTCCTAACGTTCAGAAAATCTTTGATGACGACAATTTAAACGCTCTATGAGCTGATGATTTGTAGTCCCAAAAAAAGTAAAATTTGCATCAAGGTTGGAAATTTATTATACATCCGCCCTACTATTTTTTGCAGCTTTATCAGATTTTCATCTTATCTGATCTCTACCTAACAACCTTCAAAGAATTTTCTTTAAGGTTATTGGCCTAGGACCTTTTTAGTTGTGAACTATCAATAAAAAAAAGATTTGATCTCGAAAAATTTAGTTTTCAATTTATATGCAGAATACATAGACATGAAATGGAATTTTTTACTTTGTTAATAATTAAAAGTAAAAAGTTAGATATAATTTAGCTGTATATAATATAATATAATATATACTATAGTCTCGCCGACTCTAGTTGTATACGTTGTTTGCACGTAAGTTGCACTCTATTAATTTTATGTATAATGTGTTCACAAACATGCTGTCATGTAAGTGTTGTACTTCTAGTTTTTCATTACTTTGAATAAACCTGGTTCTGAAACTACGTGAATGTATGTGTTTTATAATTTTTCTAGTATTTAAGACCACTTACGGCGAGTTCTCTCATTTACCGTATATTAAAAACTATATTTTTAATATCCAACTACTCAAAAACCACACGTCCAATATTATTTTTTTAAATTAGTAAAATATATGAGCTATCCATAAATAAAATATTAAAAGTTTCGAATAACATTAATAACGACACTTTTCTTCAAAATTGGCTTGGCTTCTTCACCTTGATGGGATTTCTTCAGTTGTAGAATTGAAAAATTGTGAGAACGTTGGGTGTCAATGGTAGACAATGCACAGTATAAAATAACAAAAATAATGGTTAAATTCGTAATTTAATGTGTGATTATACCCTAGAATAGAACATGCCTACTTCTGGGTCAAGTTAAAATTTATGATTAACAGGGCATATACCTGCAAATTAGGATATAGAACGCTGTAAGTGTGATTTATGAATTGTTTGATGTGTAAATGTATGCGTTTAATTTAATTATAAAAAGTGTAATAAAAATTATATGGCGTATGTAGGAACATGCGTTAAATTAGATTTTATGTAAAGTAATGTATAATGTAGAGTAATTCTATTATTTTATTAGTGTGTGTGGTGTTTTTTATATGAAAATTGTGTTATATAGATCATTAAACGTTGAGTGAAAATGTGTTAAATATGTATTGTACAGCACAATAAACATATGGGGCGATTAAATTTTAGTGAAGATACATGCATGCATGTATGAATTTATACTAGCTTATTTGAATAATTTATACTATTAAGTATTGATATTTAATTTATTTTTGTTAATGTTTTAAATGTTGTATATACTGGGTGTTCAAAATAAAACAATACGACTTTTTATTTCAAAAATTAAGCTGGTTACACAGAAAAAATGGACTTGAGACAAAACAATCTTGTTTTTTTTTATATAACGAAAACAATATTTTCTAAATATAAGAATATATTTATTAAACAGAAAAAGTTACTCGTTTATGAGTGGCAATATGATTTTATTATTTACTTTTAGATTTTTTTGTATAGTATTTTATTGCAATTTTTAATAAATTGTATAATTATTAGTTTGCTAGAAAAGAGTTAAGAAATTTGTTGTCACGCAGAACTCTTGACACAAATGACGAAATTACATTTTACTGCAGTTAAAAAATCGTTTTTGAGTGGTTACTTTGTTAGACATATTTTTCAAAATTTTGTAGAATGTTATATGTCTTGGGGTGTTATTCAGAACTCACATTTTTTTCTTTTTCTTTTCAAAATTTCCGGTGCTAACTGTACACTAGTTTATATAAGCACTTTTTTAAATTGTTATAATTAACGATTTCGTTTTTAGATAATAACGTAATGTAGATATTTTTTTCATTACCCTCATGAAATGAACACGTTTTTTTGTAGAAATTCTAAAAATTTAACTACGTTAATGCACAGGTGGTACAATCGTACTTCATCTTCACATTTATCAACTTAATAAGCTAACTTTTCTACACCTGTAGAACAACAAGGCTATGTGATGATAATTATTTATAACTGTGGTTCTTAAACTATGGAGTGCAACTTTTTTTTATAAACAATACAAGGAGAATTTGGAATACCGACTACTTTTTTGTCATCAATAAACTATCTGTACTTTAAATTATATATATTTCTAGTGCACTAGACCCAGTGTTACATGGGGATATAAATTTAATCTGTTATAAACCTACTAACTATGCAGCGCACACGAAGATACTTCTCCGGCGATTGTTTTTTTTTGACTTCATGAAATTTACACAAAAAGTCCACAAATTATACACCTAAACCTTTCTCGTGAAACACTCCATCCATTAGTGAAAACCGGAATAAAATCTGTTCAGTAGTTACTGAGAAAATCGTGCACAGACAAACAGACAGTATGTATAGACTATAAGTTTGCTTAATAAAATAAAATTATTTTGTCTAATAAATATAAATATTAAATAAAACAGTATTTCTTTCTTAAATGTTAAACAGTCAATAAATTATGTTTTCATTTCAGCAAATGTATTTACTTACATATAAATTGATTAAGATCAATCATTCTTGAAAATAAAAGCGTGAAGAAGTATTTTGTATTTGTAACAAAAAACAAATTTGACTCAAATTTTAAAGAGACATAAGATAGATTGACATAGAATTTATATGGAAGATATACATAAGTGAGACAAAGTTTAGTTTTAGATTTGCTGGTTTATATCGTTTATATTTGCAACGTCATACAATTAAAATTACGAATTAATTGTAGACTTGAAACGTGTAGAATAAGGTTCAAGGTAAGGCGCATAAAATTCGAAAACGGAAGAAGTCGAAGAGATAAAATCAGTACAGGTTCTGATTGTTCTTTATGGGCTAATTAATATATATTTTGAGGAAACATCTGCTTCTGTGAGATGTCTGTATTCTGACTCACAGAACATTGTAATTATCGTTAATTGATCATTGTTCATAGTATCCTGATAAGGCGATATGTAAATATTTATATGTTTTCTTGGGGTGGTTATGTAAATTTAATATACTCATAAAGTATTGTGAATCTCACTGATTTGCATTTTATCTATTTTTGTTCGATTGCAGTTATTTGGATACCATGAAAATAAGGTACCAACTACGGTTTCGAATACCGGTAGTACTTAAAAAGTAGTCCCGGTAATTCTCTCATATATTGAGGACCAAAAATTCCAACACAGAAAACAAGTATTTTTTATTTGAAATAATAAATACAAAATACAAATTTATGATTTGAAATTATAATTTTTTTATCATCAGATCGCTAAATACAATAGGTAACAAGCAAAAGTCAGGTGGACAGACCAAATTATAAAATACATTTTAAAAATATTACAAATTATAGGAACTTAAAAACACACAATTTTTTTTCATAATCAGTGTTGAATCCAGCGTAAAGCTGGGTGTGGGCCGTTAATCTTTCAGATTATAGTCGTGACTAGAGCTGGGCGCGGGCCGTGAATTTTTCGGGTCACGTTGGGTCACGGCCGTGACCTGACGTGACGTGAGCGTTTTTCAAATATTGAATCGTGAGCAGGCGTGATCGTGAGTCAAATTAAAACAATCGGGCGTGACCGTGCGTGAGTACATTTTTCTCGTGCGTGAGTTCGTGAGTATATTTTGAAGATAATTTTTTTATAAACTTATTTGATCTTTTTTTTAATATCTGAACTAATAATGCATAAATATAATAATGTTTTAAAACGAATTTTGACATTAAAACATATAGTATGAAAAATAAATGTTATTTTAGGAAGCACTTTCATATGGTCAGTATTGCCAACTATATCAGAACACCAAAAAAAGATTTAAAAATGCATTGTAGCTTTATTTTCTTATTGTTTTGTTTGTAATTTTTTTTACTAGAATGCAGTTTAGAAGAAATAATATGAATATAAAATACACACAATATATTGCACGTAAAAACATTAATTTTCATCATTTCAAAATTTAATTTACAACAATTACATTAAATCGGGTCACGCGTGTGACCCGTCGTGCGTGATCGGGCGTGAGTAAAAAAATAGTATTCGTGAGCGTGCGTGATCGTGAATACTTTTTTTTGTAACCGTGAGTGAGCGGGCGTGACTAAAATTTTTTCTCTCGTGAGCGTGCGTGATCGTGAGCAAAAATTACTCACGCGCCCAGCTCTAGTCGTGACCCGACGTAAGCATACGAGATTGTCAAATCTATGTTCGTGAACAGTCGTGATTGGATATTTGAAAGTATCTAATATAGCAATCTGTTAAATAAATGTGATTTAAATGAAAAATAATTATAATTATATATTGTTTACATATTTAATTATTTATTTCATATTTTCTTATCGTTAATTTCAATTTGATGCATGAAATTATAACTCAAAAATTTAGAATTTTAGATTTCGTTAAACGTACCTATGTTTATTATATAAAAAAATACGCGAGAAGATGAAATTTTCAAACCGCAGGTCTGTATCTCAAAATGTTCTCAAGTTATAGCCTTTCAAAGTTTTAATTAAAAAAAAATTATACCGTTTTAAAATGTTTATTATTTAAAAAATATTATAAAATTAATGGACTACTTATTTGTATGTTTTTATAAAAGTATGTATGTGCATGACCGGAAAAAGTAACAACTTGCTTCCTAAAAGCAGTGTTTATGTAGATTTGGACCTAATACAATATTTAATACTAACTGATTTCCGATTTAATAAACATATAATAGTTAAAATATGTATTTGTTTTATGTAATATATTATTTCCAAAGTACCTATAACAACCGTGAAGCAGAGTAAACATTTACTCGGGGTTCAATAATTTTGAAAGAGGCTCATGATGAAGTCTCTAAAGTTAATTGTTTCATTTTGACATTAGCTTTCAGATCCGAAAATTAATCTCGTTAAAAGGAAAAATGAAGTCGATGGCATTTTTACTCACCAAGGAATCAAAAAAAGATATACAGAAAAAATAGCGTTAATAATCGGAATAAAGCGAACGCACCTAAATTATCAGATATTTGTATTTTGTATAAACATTTATATGTAGATTAATGCCCGGTATTATAAAGAATTTAAAATGCAAATATATTGTGACTGAAGGGTTAAAATCAAAAGCTTATTCAACATTTTTTGTTGCTTTTTAGGAGTCCTATCTAAAAACACCCAACTTAATAGATTAATTGAAACTTTTTTTAAATATACTTTTCAGTCCAAAAATTCTTTAACCAACCAAAAATCTTATCATTTCTGTTTTTGAGTTATTAGCCTTCGTCCCTATATCAAATTTCATCTTAATCGGTATAAAATTTATATAGATATACAGACGGACGGACAGAGCGAATCTATGAGTTCCTATATAGTTTTTTTACGAAACCTTAAAAAGTAAACAAATTTCCGAATGAAATGTGTTAATTAGTTTAATTAAATCGAATACCTACACAAATAAATTAAAACTTAATTAAACCACATTACAAAGGAAAATACAAATCAGTTAAACAAAGCATTTAAAATACTCACACATGCATTAACAGATTCGTCATAGTCCATTCATATCCACAGGTAGATACAATAAAAAAGAAGCAATGCCAGTTCCCTTTACGTAACACCTTATATGTGTCACTCTCATGTAACAATGCAGTCGAGTTGCCAGTAGCGACAGATATAAAGTTATGCAGTCCGATTGGAGTACGCTAGGTAACAATCAAAAGTCCAAGACATCTTTAGACGCGTGCGACGTGACGGAGATTACGCGATAGGTTAGGTTAGGTACGTGATTGGGAGGTGTGATTCTACCAGGTGTTATATGTATGGAAAATCAATTATGCCACATACGTCTTATATTATAGTGAACGTGATGAATAAATATGGTGTTCTTTTATTTTATATCGAAGATGCCGCTTAAGTAAACGATTGCAGACAGTGACGGATTGAGATGAAGGATTTTATGTTATTTTTATTTTATTAAACGGATAATATACATATGTATGTATTTATAAAAATGAAAATATATCAGCAGAATTATTTTTGAGAAAGTATCCTGAGTTATTGTTAGAAAATTAAATTAGCATTTCTCAAAATGGATTTTGTGGAACCCCTGGGTTCCACGAAAATATTCAACTGTTCCGCGTGTTAATTGATTTTGCATTGATTATTTTTAGAACGTTGGTAAGAGTTCCGTAATTTAAAAAAAATCATATAACGATTCCAAGACAAAATAAGTTTGATTAGACTAATCTAGACCATGATTTAACGCATGCGCGTTAAGTAGAAATTAGCAGTCTAAATGCAGTAGTGATTCCATAGAAATGATAGCAGCTTTACATGAATTCAAAACAATAAGCTAGACCTAACTCTTTTTAATTATATACAAAATTCGGTTCTTATCTAATAATAATAATATGTACCTAGAAACTATATGTTTGAAATAAATAGTTAACATTTTGTAAGAATCTTGGCTTCTGGATATAAGCCGCGTCGATAATACGACTAAATCGACGCGGCTTACACTCAGAAGCCAATATTCATATCAAAATCACTGCGGAAGCCTCAAGACTTGTATAACATTTTATAAGTTCAAGAAATAAATATTAAAATTTAAGAAAAACACAATAAATATTATTAATAAACAATATTATAAGATAATGTGCTAATGAAAAGGGCGTACGTTCCATGAAATCGTAATTTTGATAGTTTTTACAATAACTTTATTTTTTTGATTGATTTAAAAGCGTAAAATGGATTAGTAGGTTATTATTTTTCGTCATTTTTAGTTTTAAGCGTTACAAATAATACTGTGTATTTTAAATCAATTTATTTCAAATATGTATCAAAATAAATAAAAGAAATATGGGATTGTCAATAAGTAATTCTGCTCTGCTTTCGAAGTTTATTTAAAGTCAATATTTATATGTTGATAAGGTTTATGAATGGATATTGAAAACCCTGTACTTTAAAAATGATCGAGTTTGTTAAAATTATTATTATTGAGTTCTTTTACAGGGAAATTAATTTTGGAAATTCTTGGAGTGCCTATATATTTGATATAGAATTTTCATCTTAGAATTAGATTAATGTTATGATTTTAAAGGATATCAAATATCTTAACGAATACTTGAGCATTTTTCGAATTCTTGGTGATTTATTTATTATTCGATTTAAAATTTACCAGGTTTCCGGAAGATAAGCTTTCCTGGAATATAATTTCTTGAGAATGAAATCACTTAGGTAGTAAATAATTTACACATCTTAATTAATATTACAACTTGTAAGTAGTCATCAATAATTTACTTTAATTACCTAGACTAGAAATATCTTCAGTAAAACCTACGACAGACAAATTTTGTTGCAAATCCAGTGACTTTAAAACATTCAGAAGCCAAATTAACCAACACTCTTTTTTGCAATATGTAGTTTATATAAACTTGACTAAATGTAATAAAACATTTGTGACTAATAACTAGAAAAACAATTTGAAAATTGTATTTTTTATAGACAATGAACGCAAGTGCTGACGCAAAAATAGTCATTTTAATGTTCATATTTATTCATAGTGTAATGCAAAAAGTTACTGCAAAAATATAATTAATGTTGTATTTTATACTTAATATAATGCACAAAAATAATATATTTTATACAAAAATTATGTAAAATAATACTTAATACATTAAAAAAATTTTTACTATCCATTATAATTTAATAGTAAATGTATATCCTATAGAAAATTGATCTACAGCAATCTAAGTACTTATAGATTGAAAAATTGTAAGAGTTTACAAGATAATTTGACAGCATACTAGATAATATTTTCTCGACGTCTCTCATAGTGTAGCTGAATAGAACATGGCGATTCGATGTAAATACACAATATCAGCAGTAGAATGCATGTTCAGACAATATATTAAATGCATTCTAATAAAGTATTTTATAAATACGTCCACGTATCTCCATGTAAATTCGTGTAAACGACGTTGAGAAGATGAAATTGTGTCTTTCTCTTTATATAAAACAGAATGGGGAGATTCCAGTGCATAACTACTTCATTGTGTGCGGTAAAATTATAAATATGAAAATGTATACTTTTGTGTACTTACAATTAGAAAAGTATGTCGAATTTAATGGTTTGCTATGGATTTTTATCTTTAGAAACATTAAAAATGTTTTGTTAAAATTTTATTTATTTTTACTATTATGTATGAATTACGATTTTATTTGAATTCGACATTTTGATGGAAATATCAATTTTGGCCTACCCTGAATATATTAGTACTATTTTTGTCATGTGTCTTTCTGTTAGTATCTAAACGCTGTGATATTTTTTCAAAGAAGAAAAAATTATATTTAAAAAAAAAACTCTTGTCAATTTAAAAAATTTTCAAATTACTACTGAAAAAGTGTGAATATAATTTATGTTCCATCCATTTTTCTATCTTTTATTAGTTAGCCATAAATCTTTGTCTCATACACGTTTAATGTACACTCAGGACTGCTTATAAGAAATTTTATTCGACATTTGAATATTATATTAATAAAATAATATATGATGTTAATTGCAAAGTTAATTAATATTATTGTATGTAGGTACTACTATAAAATCCTTATAATAAAGATTATATATATAAAACTACTCGCTGTGTTTAGGATTTTTGAAAAATATAGTTGAATTATTTAAGATCTTTTTATTCTACACAATTCTTTACTACATTATATTGTTCAATATTTAACGATTTAGAGAGCGTATTGCAAAAGAACGTGCTGGCGGCAAACTTTTATTCGACTTGATTTACTATTATCGCCACTGCTTATTCCTTATATAACATAACGTAACAAAATATATACTAAAACCTAGGCAAAGAACATTTCTATAAATTAAAAAGCAAAACACATAAGTTGGATAAGTGGTTCTCGAGTGATAAGCGCACTAACGAATGGACAGATAGATAGATAGATAGATAGATAGGTTTTATTTCATATAGACTGTTTATACAGTGTGAAACATGTCATTTATAAAGAAGTTAAACATGAAATAAATAAATTTAAACATAAAACATTGCACAAATCACGTATGCATACATTATGTGGACACATGGGTACACACATGTATACTAACAAAGAAAAATACATTAATATTATTATTAGTCAGTCTTCAAAATATTCATCAACACTATAATAATTTTTAGATAACAAATATTTTTTTAATTGAATTTTGAACTGGCGATATGGTAAAGTTTTAATATGTATCGGTAGATGGTTGTATATTTTTATTATTTGACTCAGTGGACCTTTTTGAAAAATATTCAGAGTCGCCAAAGGCGGAAGTAGAATATGTTTATTGCGCGTGAAGTGATCATGATTACGTGTATTGTTTTCGAAAAGATATTCGTATTTTTTAATAAAAATAGCACATTCTAAAATATAGATATCAAAAACAGTTAGAATAAAAAGTTTGTTGTAAAAGGGGCGACAAGATGTACGTGGAGATATGTTACAAAGGGCTCTAATGCATCTTTTTTGTGTTAAAAAAACATCTTTTACATTGACTGAGTTTCCCCAGAAAATAATTCCATATGATAATTGGGACTGTACATAAGAATAATAAATATTTAGTAGTATTAAATTTGGTATAGTTTTATTTAAGTTGCGTATTAAGTATATGTATTTGTTAATTGTTTTTATGAGATTGTTAATATGTTCCTTCCATGCTAATTTTTTGTCTATATATAACCCTAGAAATTTCACCTCTGTAGATAATTCTAGATTTCCATGATTAGGTAAAGTTATACTATTATCATTCGTTCCATAGTTGCCAAATTTGATAAGTTGAGTTTTTTTAACATTTAGTTTTAAGCTGTTGTTATCATACCATTTAGAAATATTAGTGATGGAGGTATTCATATGGTCAATCAAAGATTCCTTGTGTATAGCAGTATAGACAATTGAAGTGTCGTCTGCAAATAGTACTGTTTTGTCGTTTATATGCATATTTATATCATTTATGTACAGTATAAAAAATAGTGGGCCTAATATGGAACCTTGGGGAACTCCATTAGCTATATCCATAGAATTTGAAAAAATAGATTGTTGGACACCATCTATTGTAGTATTCAGTTGTACGATTTGTTTTCTATTAGATAAATAAGATCTTATAAGATTAAGGGATACACCTCGTATACCGTATTCATGTAATTTATTGCATAATAAGTCTAAGTTGATGCAGTCAAATGCTTTTGACAGATCGAATAAAGCGAGAATACATAAGTGTTTTTGGTTCCAGGCATTTAGAATACTGTTAATTGTTTCATAGATTGCTAAATTAATAGAGTGACCCGATCGGAATCCGTGTTGATTGTTGAACAAAAAATTGTACTTATTTATGTAGTTGTTAATCCTACAATAGATAACCTTTTCGAATAATTTGTCGAATATGGATAAAAGTGCTATAGGTCTATAATTTTCGTAGTGTTCCTTATTACCTTTTTTATATAGTGGTTTTATAATGGATAATTTTAAAAGATCAGGAAATGAACCCTGAAGAAGACAGTTATTTATAATATAACACAATGGGGTGACCAATGATTGACAATGAATTTTTACTAATGAAGTAGGTATATCGTCCCATCCAACAGAACGTTTATTTTTTAATGAATGACAAATATTGATGAGATAGACGGAGAGACGTTGCGTTTTATAACATGTAAGAATGAATAATAAGAATATTTGATGTAGAAATATTACATTTGTATTTTGTTTTATTAAGCATTTAAAAATAATCACTAGAGTAGATTTAGTATGGGAACAAATTAAACGTGAACTATTTTAAATGAAATGAGAAATATTGAAGCGCATTAAACAAACTATTCTAACATTTAATAAACTATTATAATATAAAATTGAACCAAATTCAATAATACAATTATTTTTCACTTTATTTTATTGGGGGGGGGGGGGGGGAATTATGGAACCTCCTCCAACAAATAAAATTTACAAAATTAAAGCAAATTAAATTATACAATAATAATGAATGCAAATATTACTACGTAAAACAAAATTTTAATGCTCAAAACGGAAAATATTATTGCTCAAAAAATTTATTTTTAATGTCACACTTTATGTTTAGTATAATGCTCAGAATTCAAAATGTTATTGCTAAAATACAACAATAACAATTTTTATAGTTAATGCTCAAAGTATATAAAATATTGCGCTTAAATACTACCCATTTAGTATTGCTTGAAGGGTTATTTTAATGTACATAAAAGCGAAAACGTAAGAACTAGCACGATAATAATTTAAGATTATTTAAAATATATTATAAAAGTTCCCATAATAAATAATTTAATATTCTATTGCCATTACTAAAATTATAAAATCGATAAAAAAATCCTTAGAACTTTAAAATTTCATACTATTATGGATTCCCACAGTTACGTAAAAATTACTTCGATCACGATTCTAAATATTTTGGTTTTATAATATAAAAATACCGAAACGTTAACTACTTTCGTAAAAAAAAATCACTCAGCAAGAGAGCGAAACGATAATCAAACAATGAAGATGTCACTTTTCTATCTCTCTCACGTTGAGTATTCTTTGAAGTTGTGATATTGCAGCTTCTTGTAGCCCTTGCTGCAGGCACCGAATGCCTTCACGATATTAAAAAAAAACCACCACCGACAGGAATGTTTTGAGTGAGAAATTATTTTGTTGTTATCGGTCTGCCTTCTAAAAAATATACATAAATATGCAGCAAGCTTCTCTAATTTGTGAACTCGCTGTAAATCTTTCCCAGTATTATTTATTACTTCCTTTTGTTTAGCTTCTTCTGTAATTATTATATGTGCGGATATCTATCATATTTTCTTAATTCTATTTAATACTACATCATTATTTATTTTTAATAACGTTATTCAGAAAGTGCTCATTTATCTGATACTTTAATTGATTTTTCTCATAATAAATTCTTACAGAGATTATATTTTTGCTTATGTTAATTCGTATTCTAAATGAGTAATTCTATTTGAATATAAATGCATAAATACATGTCTATATGTAATCAATAATAAAATAATTAGTCATATAAATAACAATTTCAACAAATCTAATGAATATCATAGGAAATGGTTGTAGAGAATACATTTATTGCTGTGATACAATTAGTGTATCTGAAAATGTATATTTTTCTTTATTGTACCGATCTGAGCAAATATACTGTTATTTTTTCAATTCAATTTATTAATATTTACAAGCGTAAATATCGTAGATCTTATCGAGATCTATAATTAAAGAACAAAACCGTGTGGTAGCTGCTCTGAGTGTCGAGATATACTGATTATAAATTTTCACTAGCGCGCAAAACTGATCACTGCTCGTTACATCACGTTTCAGAAATGCCAACCCAGTATCTGGTCTGAAACTCTAGACATTATTCACGTCAAATACACCAATTTGATGTAATTTTGTTTACTATAAAATATTACTCGTTGAAAATCGTTTAAAATCTACATCTCACCCCACGGGCACGATGATTTTTGAGACAAGATAGTTAATATAAACACTTTTGCTAGATACATTACCATTTTTACAGGACATAAAGATTATGACCACCGATAACGGATATTTAGTTATCATTATTATCATATATGTATATATTTTTGTAATTTTTTATATACTATTTTATTTATGAATATAAAATTACATATCGATATTTAAGATAAAATCTGTTATCTTCTTCCATGTCTCCATCTCGAGCTTTCTCCTCTCACTACATGTTTCAATCATTCATAAATAAATAATAATATTTGTTTTGGATATTGTACAAACAGTTTGAAATGAAAATACCTTCAACTGAAATTTAAATTATATATCATGCAGAGATACAGCACCAAATATTTGGAATCTACATTTTATCTGTCAGATTAGAATCTGTTATATTTTAAATAAATTATTAAACTATTAACATATTTATCAACTGTTATACATAACTCATTAATTAACTGAATAATAAAATATTCTGAATCTATTAACTCCGCCACTGATACGCGCATAAATGACAAACTACAGTTTTATTAGTATTCAGTACGATCGATAGTAATCGATAAAGAAATGTGTATCGATATTTCTTAATGAGACTAGTCAAATATCTTTCCATTAAAATACCTAAACTCCAGACTCATTTTTCGTTCGAAAGAAACGCCCACAGTCTTCGTGCCACGCCTCGAAGTTATGTATTTTAATTATATTGTTCGTTTTATATACCTTTCACATGTTTTAGTAAATTAATCTCATATGTTATTCTATTTGGAATCAGAATTAAATCCATCGTTTAATTTATATACATACATTTGTATCGTAGGTATTATCAAATGTGTATTATATTATATCCGCATATTATTATAATATTCGTGTAAGTTCATAATACTAAATATCAACTTTTAACATGCTCTAATTTATATTGAGTTCTAATAAAAATGTATTACTTACTTTTTTATTATAATAAATCTGTTGAACATATTATATACCAGAAAAATACTTTTTAGATTTTTTAAATTAATTAGTTTTTACATAATAAGCTATATTAATTATAACTGCATATACAGGTTGTTCCATTTTAATCACTCTAGCCAAAATTACAAAAAGCTGAAGTTAAAGAGGGGGTATCAAATGGCGCTTTTTTCGTGTTTTTTTTTTAAGGGAAGCCTCTGTTTTTATTTGAAAATCATATTTTCCGTGAAAAAATAAACAACTTTCTTTGGAAATTTATGTTTTTGAAACACAAGTTGTATTTAAAAAACAGAACGGTTAATCATATTGAATTTTTTATCACATATCAGAATAATAACCCTATGCTGTTTGGTAGTTTTTTATAAAAATCTGTTGAAATGTTTATAGTCATGAAAATTACGAGAACAGACATAATACGTACTTCATATAGCGGATACGTACAAAAGCTGCAATCTTTAATGACAATTATTTCGAGTTTAAAATGGCTGATTTTTTTTAAATTTCACGTTCCGATAGGTATCATTGTTCTTTTTATCCTATGATTTTTTTTAAATTCTATAAAAATGATTAAACGTAACCCACATCCTTTCTATCTTAGCATTTATTCTTATTCAGAATAGTTTAATATCTGGAAATTATTTACCAACCTGTTTTAACAAAGATAATAAATAATAATAGATTCCTTCACTCCGCCACTGGACAATGTGTGCACGGAAAGACCAAAATTTGAATAAATAATACGCGTGTATTGCATTAAAATAAACGAGGTATATTTTTTGTTATCAGTCTCTGCAGCAGTATACAGTATACATACATCCACATTGTCTAGCTAATTTCACGTATGATATGTACATATATGTATGTATGTAGGTATTATACACAAACATTCACTGTCAAAACGCAATTTACTGAAATAAACTAGATCTACGGGATGCTGTTTGCAGATTTTTTTGTTCCGAGATGAGTTGACATATTGATTACCTGACATCACAAGTACATAAAATGATGAATATATATAGGCCATTGTGTGATTGTTTATTTTAAATTAACTGGAAAACAAACAGTTTTTATTTATTCGCATGTAAATTAATATTTTGTGTATATTCAGTTAGAGCTGGGCGCGTAAGTAAATTTTGCTCACGATCATGCACGCTTCACGAACAAAATATTTTTAATCACGATTTAAGAAAAAAAATTCGCGATCACGTACGCTCACGAATCGTATTTTTTTACTCACGCACGACGGGCCACGTTCGTGACACGATTTAATATAATTGTTATGAATGAAATTTTGAAATAAAAAAAAAACTGATATATTGGTGGATCAGGAGTCGAGAAATATAATTTCTGAACTCTACTACTACTTACCACATATTGTAGTTAGAGCGGGGATATTTGCGTGGGGCTTCCGAACGGGATGATTTTTTTTACGTATGTGTATATTTTATATTTGTATTATTTTCTTCTAAACTGTATTTCTAGTGTAAGTAATATCAAGCAAAACAATAAGAAAATAAAGCAACAATGCATTTTTAAATCAGGAGTTTTTTTGGTGTTCTGGTAAAGTTGGCAATACCTACTGATGTGAAAGCGCTTCTTCTTAAAAAGACATTTATTTTTTCTACCGTATTTTTTAATGTAAAAATTCGTTTAAAAACGTTATTATATTAATGCATTATTGGCTTAAGTATATATTAAATAAATAAATAAAAAGTTTATTAACAAAATATCTTCGAAATATATTCACGCACAACAAAAATGTACTCACTTTGTTTTACTTTGACACACGTCGGGTCGAATTCACGGCCCGCGTCCAGCTCTAATATTCAGTATATGTGCATTATGTAATAATTCATATAATATAACGTGAATTTTGAATTTGGTGAATATTCGTATGACTCGTTTCTCTAAGTAGTAACGTCAAGACGCTTTATTGGCACCCCAACAAAGTCAATACATTTTTTATTGCGAGATTTCGTGTAGGGAAAAAAATGACCACGCACATATGTACGTACACACACACACACACACACAAACACACATACACACACACACACACACACACACATATTTTTGAAAATATTGTAAATATACTGTAGTGACCTTGAAACATATAACCAATAACTTTCCTATGCTGAGAAAATAAAAATACTGTACTAAATATATCATTCGTTAGTTTTCATTTGCTTTTCCGCAGACAAAATAAATGTATATGTACATGTACATAATATAAAAGTTATACATATCATCTAAAACAATTATGAACATTTTTCATAATATTTTATACATCTATATGTGCCTACACGTAGTTGGTTAGTTCTACATTTTATTTAATATGTATGTATGTATGTAGTATGTAGTATATTACATAAATCATTTGTAACAGGTATATAAGTAATATACATAATATAATATATATATAACTATAACATAAAATTACTATTTTCTCATAAACCACAACTGAGGTTATTTGAGAAGTTAATAGTTTAGGCTTCTGTTATACCTACAGGTTCAAACTTGCTATTCTAGATATTTTATATAAATATTTTATTAACGCTTGAATGATATCCCTTGGGACTAGTACGTTATTGCTAACCGTAACTAACAATAATTTTACTCCTTAACTAATATACATATAGTAAGACTGGAGTAAGGGTCGGGACCACTCTGGAGTTATAGTTCCTAAGTTTAAAAATAAATATAATATGAAAATGTTTGATGTAATACAAAGTATAGGTTATTACATTTTTTTAATCTTATTGTAGTTACATATACAAACTTTATATATTAATATTTTAAAACGTTTTTTTCCATTTTGATTAACCCTGCATTGTATATAGGGTGTTAAAAACATGTTCTTTACAGTAGCTATGCGTGTCTGACAGACTTGACGCCATCACTGGAGAATTGAACATTCGATATAAATTATTTCTTATTGTTAACTAGAAGTAAAACTTGCATGAGAGGTTTTTGAAAAACACAAACGCTAATGATTCTAATTTTACATGCGAAGTAACGACAAATGGGAGTATATTTTAATTCGGATAGAAATGTAGGATTAATCGGAACACACATAATCTAAATATAAACAGTTTTAAATAAATATGAAAGCTGTCAATCATTTCATTCATGATACAACATATTATCTTTAAATAACACACATTTTAAATATGAATATGGATATTATTATGTACTATTTGTATATAATGTATGTTATACATACATGATTCGCGAACTTACTCAGCAAGTATATTCCTGTCGAAGCCTGTCTGAACACGCTTTGACAAAAATGTGGCGTTAATCAATTGTGAGTTGTATAAAATACAAATACCTAGCAAGCTTTATCCACTGTACAAATATTTACATTAATTTAATACAAACAGTACGAATCGGCGAACAATATTTGAATAATATATTTGGTCGTGGAAAACAAGTCTGATTACTAACAAATAAGGTACATACATTGTATATGTATCGAGTGTCCGAAAAGATCAGTAGTTTATTGTTGTTATTACACTGTTATATTACTAACAATAAGACAGGTTTTCACCAAATCAATAGGGATTTGTTTTCAAAAATAAACACAAAAAGCAATAAAGACAGTTGTGTATTTAGAGCAGTGGTTCCTACGGACCCCCAAGAGTCTTTGTAACCGCTGAGGGGTCTGTAGTAAATTAAAATTAATTTGGGGGTGCGTGGACAATGTCAGGAGGTCAGCGAAAGTTTTAATATAAAGTAATATAATTGTGACCTATTTTCCATATTATGAATAGCTAAAACTGACATTTATTATAATAATGTGTTATACGTTCTGTATTTAAATTATTTTATTCAAAGGTATGATTTTTTTGCAAATTACAATGATTTAATGAATTTACACACGATTTTGTGGATTTTGAAATGTGAGCATCCTTAAGCCAGGCCCAACCATCCAACCAAGTTTCATTAATATCGGTTCAGTGGTTCATAAGTTATGTGGGTGTGCCAAGGATTCATGGCACAGATACACAGACACACAGCCAGGCAGACACGAAACGAAAAGTGTTTGTCTTGACTTGAAACGGAAAGATCAATTTAAAATTTTGAACAATTTTTTTATCTCATTTTAAAATGATCACAAAGCTTCTCGTATCTTCGATATTACGAGGAAGCAAAAATATATAAATAATAATAACTTTTATTGTTTGATGGAACACCGCCTTTATATGGATATGTATGATGAATACTCTATATAATGCAAAGGAGATATAATGGTGGAAGTGGTAAATGTTACATAATATCGGTAAAAATATTAACATTTATATTTAAAAATAATTTTATTCATAGAAATATAATAGATTTCGTGATTTCATTATACTTGATATAAAAACACTTTACGGTGTGTTGAATTATGTTATATTGCCTATGGAAGATATATAGACTATAGATTATGCGTGTTGATTTTTCGTTAAATTATTTGAGAACAATTATTTATTTAGAGATATCTACTATCAGGTACTGAATAATCAATAGTAAATGTTCATACCATCATAAACAAGTTGTAGTAACATAATAATCATCTGTCAAATTAAATATAAAATTTTTATGAATTCATTATTTGAATACCTAAAATATATTATCTATAATCTATATTATCATGTCACTTGAATTATAGTTATGTAATAATTTTACCTCTATAGGTAACAATAATATAAATTTAGTTTTTATTTTATTTTAGTTTTCAAAAAATTTGTTTTAATGAATTGAATGAAATAAAAAATACATTTTGTTTATTTTTAAATTCAATTTTAATTTTTTAATTTATAATATTATAACTGACCTGTTGGATACCAAATCGACTAGCTTCAAATTTTATTAAGTTGGTAAGTATCCGGGTGTTTTTTTAAACACTTTCCAGTGGATTATTTCCTAAATAACGAATTTTCAGAGAAAATGTTTCATACAAAAGTTTCATGGTTTCGAGGGGGCTCAATAGTGACAATATGGGTTGACCTAGAAAAGGTCACCTTAATGGGTTTTCAGGTTTATTTTTCAAATCTAAACCTATATTTTTTGTTGCAGATTCGTAATTTACGAGGAAAAAAAAGAAGTAACTTTTACCTGAAACATTTTTTCTGAAAATGTCCGTTTATGATATGGAGCAAAACAAAGTGAAATTTTTGGATTTTCAATAATTTTTTACTCGAAAACTATTAATTTTCAAAAATAATCATAAAAAATAAAAAGTGCTAAAATTTAGGCAATGATTCGGAGATTTATATTTTATTTGTTTTTAATTTTTTAATTGAAAAAGAAAAGTTGAACCTGAAAACCCATTACGATGACCTTTTCAAGGTTAACCCATATTGTTAGTATTGAGCCCCATCGAAACCATGAAACTTGTGTACGAAACATTTTCTTTGAAAATTCGTTATTTAGGAAATAATACACTGGAAAGTGTTTAAAAAAACACCCGGTATAATATATACTGTTAATAAATAAATAGGATACTCTGGTCTATAAGTTTTTATTTTATTTATTCTTTTACTTTCGATCAATATGATCTTCATCAGATTTTTAAAGTCTAAATTTTTTTTAGAACATTAGTATAGTGTACATATAAATAGGTGTTAAAATCTTATAAAATACTTACAAATAATTTTTATATTCACATTTATGTATGTATATTATTAATTATTATATGACAGGTAAATTTTTTATAAAATAAAATATTTTAATAAAGTGACTCGTTCGTTAAATAAACAATTTTTTTTTAAATATATAATTTTTTTTAAATGATTCAAAATATACCTAGTAATAATTAAGAAGGTATATAATAAAATTTTTCTTAATTCGCATAATGACTATTAATTTAATTTTTTACGATTGATCTTAACAGGTAATATGCAATGTCAATGTAAAATGCACAAAATTGAAAAATTAACGATGGTTTGAATTTTAGGAAACGAATGGAATATTTTAGTTCAAAAGCTGTGGTAACCTTTTTTATAGAACACTTAATGCTCTACAATTATGATTTTATAAAATTTGTAAATAAAAAAAAAACAGTTTTGGGATACCACCTCTCTCTCCAACACAATTTTGATGATTTTAAGTTTCATCAAATTTAAATTTATTAAATTTATTAAAATTTAAGTGATTCATGAGTTATGCGCGTGATAAGGATTGAGTGTTTGTTTTGACCTCTGAAGTAGAAATTTTAAATAAATCGGAGTAGAAAATTATATCTGCTTTTAGAAATGATCATACAGCTTCCCATATCCTTCGAATATGGTGAGTAAGCAGCAAACATACCTAATGCATACTGATTTTTTAGACTCAAAAACTATAAACTATTTTCATTTTCCAAATTATTTGCCAATAAATCTAAAAACATTTCTGTATCTTACTTTAACCCGGCAGTGGAGGCGTGTGGTCGATCTGGCCGAACGACATCTATGAAGAGCTCTATTAATAAAACAAAATTAGTTCTTTACTTATCTGTCAGTCTACCTTCAAATTTAATCATGTTGAACAGCTGACATTCATTAGTTTGAGTTTATCACAGAAATGTGGTGTTTTATTCCTCCTCACAGTTGTTGATGGGTCAAGCTGACACAAAGTTAAAGTGACTTTTTTTTGCAACATGACTGGTTAATTTTTTTTTATCAGATCCGAATGAAATTGAATTAATTCAATATACGTTTGTTAAAATCATTTATAAATATTTTGTCAATATTGTTTTGATTAATATAATGTGACGTTTTCATAATTACTTCCTCGCAATATCGAAGATACGAGAAGCTTTGTGATCGTTTTAAAATGAAATAAAAAGTTCTCCGGTTTCAAAATTTTAAATTGATCTTTCCGTTTCAGGTCAAGACAAACACTTTTCGGTTCGTGTCTGTCTGTCTGTCTGCCTGTGTGTGTTTGTGTGTGCATGTCTCATGAATCCTTGTCACGCGCATAATTCATGAACCACTGAACCGATATTAATGACACGGTTAGATGGTTGGATCTGGATTAAGGACGATCCCATTTCAAAATCATCAAAATCGTGTATATAGGGAGGGGTGACATCCCAAAATGTTTATTTTTTCAAGATATCTCAAGAATGACATATGAATGTTACGTGAAAATTTTATATAATCTTTTTTGTAGAGCATTCAATTTCCAGGTCTTATACAGGTCTACAACGTTTGTTGTAAAATATTCCCTTACAAAAATTTATCTCAATTTGCTTTAAAAATCATTTGTTTTTTTAAAATTGATATTTACATTTTAACGTTTTAACTGTCATCATCATTTACATTTTAGATTTAAATTTAATTGTCAAAAAATTTAAAATATACGAAAAAATAATCAGGTGCGTCTTACGAAAAATTTTAAACTAATATTTTTTAGTAAAATTGTATAAAAATTAAATCCAGGCAATTTATCTGAACACTTTATCGATTTTTATTTAAATTATTTAATAATTAACTACCTTTAATAAATTAAGCACAAGGAAGCACTTTTTTATGTTATGTACCTTCACTTATCTTAGAAATAAAAATAAAAATTGGGGTATATCATGTGATTTATATTAGACTGGGGTTCTAATAACATGTTTTAATTAATAATAAAATAATTATGTAATTAAAGAGTGCTTTAAGTCAGGGCTTCGAACCGTTATTTTTTTCGTTTTGGTTTTCGTTCCGGTTCGAGTAAAAAATATATTTTGGTTCGGTTTCGGTTTTCCTTCCGAAAAAAATAACGGTTTTTCCAGTTTTTCCGGTTTTCGGTTCAGCTCCGAGTGATTAATTAAAAAAAAATTATTTGCATTAAAACTTTATTTTCTACCATAATTTAAAACATTTTATGTCCGAACGATAATAATTGAAGTGAGACATAAGATCATGTTAACGCGCGTATTTTAACATGTACCGAACCGAAAAAAACTATTTTTTTCGGTTTTGTTCCGGTTTTCGTTCCGGCAAAAAATAACGTTTTTTTTTGTTTTCGGTCCTTTTTCAGGTCGAAGCCTTGCTTGAAATAGTCCCTAATGTCCAATGGGTCAATTTGACCCAACATCTATTTAAACCAAATTTCTCGAACCAGATATAAATTCACATAATCAACAAAACTATCTCTAGGGATACAACAACAGTAACCTTTCAGAGCATCCAGTATACGCTCTGTACACATCTATCGCATACTCACCATGTCAGCAATTGCGCATTCAAATTTATTACAGATTTGTGTCATTGCTCGACTGCCTCTCGCTGTTTCATATGAATGTCTGTGCATGGTTTCCATAATCGATATGTTTATGTCAACATCGGAACTTTAATACATTATTTTATTATAGTTTTTACAATATCGGACAGTTAGACATATGCGATGATCGTTGATGTTATTGGTATTTTATGAGAGGACATATGGGATTTTGTGTTGAGTGTCGGTTTTCGTGGTTAGCGTAATTGGTTGAATTATATATGATTAGAATTCCCTCATGGATTCGTCCGCGTGTATTTCAAAATCGTTAAATATTCGTGCTACGTAAATGCAGACGTTTAAGAGGTTGGTGAATTACTTTGAGGGGCAGGCGGTGAGGTAGGATGCAGTGTTCACTGTTGCCAAAAATATGACCTGTCGTTCTCACTTGCACTCATGTATTTGTCGTAACTTGTCATTTTACAATACCAGCACTGTACGCATTATTAATTTCAAATATTTATACATCATTTCACATATTTTTCGTGTTTATTATATTGTTTTTTTTTTAATCATTTGAAAATTTTCTTATTGGTTTAGTTACATCAATATCATAATTACCTTTGATTTTTCTTTCCATTTTAACATACAATGGAGAGGGGTGGGGGTAAACTAGTAATTAATAAACATAACGTATAAATTATTGTATATACGATCCACAAGGGGGGGGGGTTACTCCTTGTGCTTTTCGATCCACCGCCACTAATTTAATCGAAACAGAAAATATAAATAAAATATAAAAAAAAATCTGATTACTTTTTCATTATTCATTTCATATGAATCATTTGTAGTCAGGAATGTGGAATTTATATTTAAAATTGAAAATGTTTCTTTAAGTAATGAAAACATTATGATGTTGTATTGATAAAACAAAGTATAACGATTATCATTATCAAATGGAATGGGTTCATAAAAACTAAAGCAATTATATTAAAGTAAACATTATACAAATTTACAAAAATACTGTGCAAAGAAATAAAATATATTTGCATATAATTGAATTCGGACATAAAAAATTAATAACAAAGTATCACGTTTGCAAAGTTAAATTTGAAAAAGCAAAGCTCTGAAAGTTAAATTATTGTTAGATGTCTGAGCTAAATCCAGACAGAAAATCCCAGACCGTGACATTAACTTGTCACTACTGGGAATTAAACCAGTGATCTTCTACTTATAACTGTTGAACATAAAAGTAGACTTTGTTGAAATATTTTCCTAGGATATTTAGTTAAGTATTGTAATATAAATATTATATTCACTTTGTTGTTTTTTAGTTTTTTTTTACTAATCAAAACATATCATTATATAATATTTTGCTGAAATTTAATTTAATTTTAAAACAATTGTTCTTTATTAATAATCACTTGTATCTTACAATTAGATCAAAACAGAACTGTTAAGAAAATAATACAAATTCAATATTTTAAAGAATTTACTTTCGTTTTTTGAATATTTTAGCTTTACTTCTAAAATATTAAAATCAGAAAATTTTAATTTTCCTATACGAGTTAGTTAATAGTGATTTTATTGTTATCGAAATTGTATATATAATATCTCGAATATCCATAGACATAGAGCACGGACCGCACATCTCACATGAAAACAGAATCGTGTCGAAAGAAAGAGATATACTTGTCCTTTTTTAAACAAGAGTGTCTATTTCATTCTTATTAGAAAAAAGATATAGATATATCCCAAACGCCACTGCATCTTTCTCATTGTTATGGAGAAATGTTAATACAGAATGCGCGGTCCATGCTCTATGTCTATGCAAATATCTATTATCGGAACTTGTACCATTTAAAATAGATTCACATTTTGAGGAGAAATTTTGATATTTGTGTATAAATAAAAGGTTTAAAACTTGAAATCAAAATAGACGAAATTATATTTTTTATACAATAAATGACGTAATGTATTTATTACCTTCATACCTAAATATATATGCACATATGAAAATTTGTATATATGGTTGGTTAATTTATAATCAACATTATGACGTATAGGTATATTATAACCATTTATTTGAAATAAATTCATTATCAGTGAAATTACAATATACGAGTATGTATATTATATTGATGGAAGTGCATTTTAAAGTGTATGATTAAATTAAAACAATATTGTTTGCAACTATTAAATTATTTTGTACAATTGAATAAATTTGTCTAATAAAATTTATTCAAATCAATGAGAGTTAACATAATAAATTTTTTATATCAATTATATTTTGCAAACTGAATTTCTAGAACTGATCCAACTAGTAAGATAAACATTCTGTCATCGAAATGACAATAATCATACCTGGAAATAATTGTTAGGGGCTTATTATTTCGATTTCATATAAACGAGCGGTTTTTAAGAGAACTGACCGAATTATCTGCAGATGTTATTAGTGCCGTCAATGCTGTGTTATTATTTCTTTAAATAAGGATGTGCATTGTGCAGAGAAATACTTAACGTCGCACAAATTGTCGATTTAGTTTGATGAACGGTTTCCTTTTGCTTTTAAATCCCCTCCAAACAGTTGCACCTCAGCACAGTGTGTTTATTTGTTGTCTGTTTACCTGGCTTCTACCTTTCGCTCCAGTGGCGTGCACTGTTCAAATATGTGTATGTAGGGAATTATACATACATAGTTCGTGTCACACATGCCTTGTGTATTGTTAGTTTATAAATTATGTGCCCGTAAATGAGCGATATAAACTACAATCATGCAATGCTTTTAAATAGTCAATAATATCAATTAAAAATAAATACTAGTTAAAAAATAGTAATACATTGTTTATTTTAATTCCAAGATCTGATATATCGGCATTACAAAAAGAGAGTTAGATTAATTAAGATTTTCAGAAGCCAAAACACTTAAAATATCAAATAATCGTCAATTAAAATTAATTGTCAGTACTGAGAATATTTTAGTAGTTTTTATAAATTTCATGTTAGCTTGTTTTAACTTGGCACGAAAACTACTGAACTGATTTTGCTGGGACTTTCACTGCTCAAAAACATACGAAGATATAATTTGTTGAGTTATATAGTAATTGATGTTAAATATTATTCGTACTGAGGGAAATTTATAATTCGATTACAATTTTTATAGAGGGTGCCTACGGGAGGGTGTTGAAACTACTCAACTAATCATGCAGTTATTAAAAAAAAATGTGTTGAAAATAGGAGAGTGCAATTTTTTTCATGCACGTCAAAATGAATATATTTTACTCTCGAAAAGTACTTCTTTTCAAGAGGAAAAGTATACGGTAGTTTTTGTAGTAAAGCCACACTAAAAAAGTTAAAAGTCATTATTTATTTAAACTTATGAGCTTCGTCACTCCATTATTGGGCAATAAAACAGCATTAAAATAATTTTTTGTGTTATTAGAATTATCGATAATTTTAACATATTTTTCATCAATAAATAAATTGGCGCAGAAATATTTTATTAAATTTAATCCATACCCATTAAAAACTGCAAACTTTCATCTGTTCAACGCTATTTTTGTTTTTTTCAATTACAGATTCCGTTTGAAAATTACAGCTAATTAGTTTCATTAGTTTCAACACCTTCCCGTGGGACATCCTGTGTATACATATTCTTAATAAGTTATTTCATTCAATAAACAAATAAACAATGTATTTGGGTATATATAGGTACGTATAAAAAAACTATCACTTATATCTGTTACAAGTACTATAAAATACAATAGAAAACAAATCCATATCATATAGGAACACAAACTATATCCCATAGCATGATTTCATGTATCGTGTATGGCCGTACTGATTGCGATTTCTCAAATAACTATAATCGGGTAGAAAAAATGATAGCCGTCTTAAACTACAACACCCCATTTCATTGAAACAAAATGTGGTTGTTTTCGACCAGCCGTCGTGAAGATATCGATCTGCCCGACTCACGACACCTGAGAGCGTTCCTTCACGCACGTCGACGTCGTGTGAGAACACTAACGGGAACACCACTGCAATACTTACTATGTACTTTGATACAATGGCGGTATGTCATTATTATAGCGGGGGATGAGTTCAAAAAAATCTAAAAGTTAAAAGTTAATTAAAAAATCTGACATACAGGGTGTGCGTTTTAAATCTGTAGTGTAATTTTTTATGATTTATTTTAAATTCGAAATTATTCATAATAATTTGTCAAGTGCGAGTTGAGCCTCGCGTATTGATGTCCCGTACAGTATAGTTTTTCAATTATTGATTATGTTAAATTGATTTAACTCTAGCAAAGTTAAGAACCACTAGTGAAATTTAAAAGGTCGTCAATTAGAAAACAGATCGCTCCAGATCAATTATATGTTTTTAATTACAGTTTTTAATGATTTTTAAAAAATACGTAAGTACAGTGAGTGCTGATAATATTATCATTTTTTGGTAATCCATTAACCCCCCCCCCCCCACAAAAAATACCAGAAACATTTTTTTACAATTCAGCTATCTACGTCAAATGGTTCAGTTACTAGAATGATATGATAGACAGACAGACACAGTATTGATTTCATAAGATCATAAGTGTTCTTTTCCCCGATTTCAATACAGAACATTAGTTCTTAAAATTGTTTTGAAATTGCTGCATAAATATGATTTTAATTGTTTTACATCTTGATAAATTATTTCACATTTTAAAATTCTTAATAACTAAAGGTTTAACCTTCAATTTAAAAATTATTTTATTGCAGACTTCCTGGCTTTTAAATGTCATTAAAATATTTAACATTTTGCACTTTTTATTTCATTAAAAATTAATCTTTTACATTAAACTATATTTAAAATTATACATAGGTATATACTATTATATATTTTTAAGGATTGAATTAAACAAATAAATCTCCTAAATTGATTTAATAACAATAAATATTTTCTTACCATTACAATACTTTTAAAATATTTTGCTCTATAAAGAAAGGTCTACGTTCAAAAATAAATGGAATAATCAATTTATTGAAAAAGAGGCTGATATTATATGAATAGAAAAAGTGATTTTTAGCATTTAATTAATGTAAACCACAGCTTTCATCGTGATCAGCATTTTTAAAAGCCCTGTAAATGTTGCAATGCGTGACGAAATGTTAGTCAAAAAAATGACTAAAACAATATTTAAATCTCTATCCTAATGCCCAAATGTTGAATATTTTTAAATTAAATGTACTAAATTAGAAATATTACTGTCGTTCTTGGATATTAAACTATATACATTTAATTAACTGTCTTAACGCGTAATTTGATGATAATTGATCATTTTGTTTAAAAATAGTTGACAAATAAACATCAAATAAGTAATAAATATTTTCTTATATATACATATAATTATTGAAGTGAGTAAATTTAACGATTCTTTATTTTATAACTTTTGTGTCGTATTACTTATCAACTTGTAATTTTCTTAAGTATTCATCACTGGGTGTTCATTTCTGAAGAAAAAAACATAAACAAAAGAAAAGGCTATAATTTAAAAAACAAACTCTATTTGCGGACTTTGGTAATTAAATTGATTTAATAAAGAGGGTAGTTATTTTATTAGTAACATAAGTTCATGAGAATTATAAAAAATAGCCCATTAGTCCCAAAACACAAGACTGGTGCCAGTACCTTATACGTTTTTTTTTTAATTTTCTTCCGAATGGAAATTGGAAAATACCAAAATATATATTTATTATTATACACGTATATTGCATATTTTATGATAGTATGCATATCATATGTGACTTTTTAAATAATTTTTATTAGGATATCATTTGATTTCATTCACGTACAGCCACTGTATCTAAGTATGTATGTGTATATACAGGTAACTGAATTAATAAAATAGTAGCGCAAAGTTGGATATGTCGTCGTTTGACGAACTAGAAGGCTGGGGGTTCTGGGAATTTAGAAATAGTTCAGATACTGTATAAGACTGAACTTTAACCTATTGCCAGTTTGGGGTATACATATCGGTAAATAATATGTGTAGGTCATAGTTACTATCTAAGGCTTCCATGACAATTTAAAAGTAATTTTAAGTATATTGGTTCCAATTTTTCGATTAAGGTTTTATCGTATAATAGAACGTTCCCACGGATTCGCTTGAGCGTATTTTAAAATCAGTGAACGCCTGCTCGACTGTTCGTAAAACATAGACTCCACTTCCTCACTACAGCGACAATGATGAATTGATGATGAACTGTCATTAATTGTCCGTATATATCATTTAAAATTTATTTAGAAAATATCAATTGTACATTTTTCAAAATGCGAACAAATTATTGAGAACATTCCTGCATACATTCGTAAAATATTGTTTATAATATACCACAAGATAACCTAAAAATGAAAATATAAAATCAATTTATTAAAGAATATTGGGCATATACATATATCGTACTAACTCACTGAACACGGTTACTGTTCTTACCGCGTGGCTACAATGTTTATATGGACAAATGGACACCCGTGTTCACCGCACACAACGTGTTAATAATATTGTTAGTGCATATATATGTGAACAATTATTATAATATCTATGTTTAATCTCACAATGAATTATTTCATAGATAGAATGCATGGATATCAACTAAAAATATGACGAATGTTTAGAAAAAAATATGAATAAAGTTAAAAGACTGTAATATAATACACACCTCCCGACAGCGAACGACTCGGGAGCCAAGAACCCCCGTACAACGAACGCGAATAAGGTATCCTACTCTTCGACATGCGTGAATGGTAGATACGCATACGTTATACAAACGTTTTTTATATTATTTTTCGTTTTTTAATTGTATAAGAAATCTTAAGAAACAGAAAATTCTGTGCGAATGTCAATGAATCGCTGCGGAAACGTATAGAAATAATATAACATGAGTAAGTGAGGCAGCCGAAAACGCTAATTGTTGGTAGAAAGAGAAAGAAATTATGGTGTCCTCGTTCCATCTTTGTTAAACACATGTTCAAAGTACATTACTCGACCTGTTCACGCGCACAAACATAAGCACAATGTTTTCTTAAGACAGAGATATAAGTACTCGAATATTTGCTTTCTCATATTATTTATGAGTGGCTTCCACTTACTCGGCGCAGGAGTGGGGGTTAAGGGGAACGCATTACGTTCGCTGTAGAGGGGCTCTGAGCGTTTGTTATGTGGGGGTTTCGTTATACGAGAGTTCGTTATCGGGAGGTACCAGTTTACAAAAAGTCGACATTTGTGAAAATGAATGTAGGAATTTGTACATATAGGTAAAGATTACCAGAAAATTAAATGGGAGAGAAATGATATTTTGGTAATTGTTGGCATATAATTAAAATAAAACAAAATTGATGAAGAAAATATAAAACCGTAAACATAAATCTTTGAAGTGAAACACGTACATATATAATAATATAAATTTTCTATCATCTACGTCCTACGATACACGAGTTTACAAAGATTAAAATATAAAATTCAAGTATAATAGATGTAATAAGTTAAACATGTTGACGAGTCACCACTGGCATGCAGCATGTAGGTTGCGCGTCTCAAAGACCGGATGAATAAAAGAATAGAGCTGGACCCAACCTGTCCGTCACGGTATGTTTACAGTACCAAAAAATTCAATACTTCCATAAGCGTATTTGCTGACTATGCCACCTTGCTGATTCTGCTTGTTAGCTTTTCGGTGCGGATTCTTAAAATTGAACACTGAGGAAGACACACTGATACACCTTACTATTCTAGCGGATGTTTTTTCACTGTTTAATTTCAATGATGTAAACTTAATTTTGTTCCGCAGAGAAAATGAAAAAAATATATTTAATTTTTGGACTATGAAATTAGTCAATAATATACAAAAACAATTAAAAAAAAATAAAATTTTTGTTTACTGAAAAATGTCATGATTTAAATTTGTGTTTTGCGTAAATTATGCATTCTATTGGTATAAATAATAATTAAACATGATGAAAAACAAATTTCGTTTGTATTTTAATGTATACTTTATGATTAATTTTAATATATGAAGTATTACTGTACTAAAAAGCAAACAGGATTAATATAATACTACATAAACATTTTTGATTAATGTGGTTATTTTTAAATAAAATTTTATTTTCATATAAAATATGCAATATTAAACTATTTGAAACATAAATTTACTATATGATTTTATCTATTCATACACAGAGAGAAAAAAAATATCTGCCAAGTAAATGCACAGTACCTCCTCGTGCTAAATTCACCAAAGGTAGTTAATTATCGAACAATTTAAATAAAAACCGATAAAATGTTGAGATAAATTGCCTGGCATTGATAAACCATTTAATTTTTATGCAATTTTACTAAAAAATATTATTTCGAAATTATTCTTAAGATGCACCTGATTATTTTTTCGTATATTTTAAATTTTTTGACAATTTTAATAAAAAAAACACGATTTTTTTCAGCAAATTGAAATAAATCTTTGTAAGAGAATATTTTACAATAAACGTTGTAAATCCATATTATAAAATTGAATGCTCTACAAAAAAGATTCTATAAAATTTTCACGTAACATGTATCGTTCTTGAGATATCTTGAAAAAATAAATATTTTTGGATGTCACCCCTCCTCCTTACAGACGATTTTGAAATGGAATCGTCCTCATGCCAGACCCAACCATCCAACCAAGTTTCATTAATATCGGTTCAATGGTTCATGAGTTATGCATGCGACAAGGATTCAGGAGACAGACACACACACACACATACACACAGACAGACAGTCACGAAACGAAAAGTATTTGTCTTTACCTGAAACGGAAAGATCAATTTAAAAATTTGAAATCGAAAAATAATTTTTTTGTCTCATTCTAAAACGATCACAAAGTTTCTCGTATATTCGATATTGCGAGGAAGCAAAAATTACCGTGTTAATGTAGACGAAATGGACTCAATTCCGCCGCGAGTTTAAATGCAGCGAAGTACACAACATTATAAATATACTTTTTTTTTTTTGATATTTAAACAATCTAGTAGCCTTTATCTTACAAATTATCAGAATAATATACATAAAAAAATACACATACAATTTGTTCATATGCTATAAGATAAGTATACAGCATTAAAATGTATTGGATATTTTGCACATATAAATGTTATAATTATAGGCGGCAAACGTCGAGGGATGAAGACCGTATTTGTGTTTAACAATAGTGTTGCATTTTGGTACTTTTTCACTCAATTATAACCGTTAGACATAGTTCCATTGAAAACGGTGGCAAGGGCGGATTGTATTGTTCAAACGATATATAGATTCCTGAATGGACCAGTGTGCCTGGGGTAAGTTCGAACTTGTGCATTCCAGTTTACAAAGCAGTCTGTAATTACATATCGCCTATATATATGTGCATGTGTAGAGAAGGTAAGTTTTGAGAGAGATAGCTGCATTTAGAGTTAGACACAATGTTGCTCAACAAAAGAAAAATAACGTGGTGTGAAAATAACACGGTAAGAAAATTGAACTAAAACCAATGAACGTGTCAAAACCGCTGTGGGTTCGTATTAGGAGCTAATCTCGGGATTAACCGTAGGCTGTTTTTACAAAGAATTTTATACAATTTTATTTCTACAAATGTTTTCTTTAAATGTATTGCACCATGGACTAGATTTATTTTTATTTTGCTAACGAGTATTTCATTGTTTTATTTTTGTTGAAGTAATGCGGATATAGGTGTATTCTTTCGATCACTAAGTACTTATATTTTCACTAATAACTTTCACAAAAATAAAAAATTAACATAATTGTTATGACTGTTAATGTACTTGAATTGATGAATATATAGTCTTATTAACCTAACTATTAATTTATTACATTTATTTACTGCTATGATTATGTATTGATAATTGTATTATATTGATAAATTAAACGTTAGCTTAATATTCTATTTATCAACGTATGATAATTGCAATCCTTTCAGATAAATAATTTTAAATGTGTTCTTAAAATACTTAGGTAAGCTGGACGTAAACTCTTCCAAGAATAGTTTCATAGATATGTTTTTAAGTAGTATGCATTATGCCTTATGGTTTGTAGATTAAATGTTTATTTTAGTCTTGTGAATGAGAGATTGTAGTCCGTTAAGTAATGAATGAAATGTTTTAATTTGGTATATCTTACTACTATAGGTTTGAATTAATGGAAATTACGTATTGGCAATTGACATATTCGCAACTGAATATTCTTAAATGAAACACATGTGAATACTGTTTATATAAAAAATAACAAAATAATTATGTACCTTTATAATGTTTCAAGAATAATTAATTTTCATATAATTAATGTCTGTTAAAATTTACATAAAATGTACATACACATTTAGAAATTGTTGCGGTTTTATTTAAATCGTTTAAGTTAGTAATATATTATGGTCATTTTAAAAAGAAATGTGAAGTTTATAGCACATAAAACAAGACATTATAATTCGAATAATTTAGGGAAAATACCTAACAAATAATCCAATAATAAAAACTATTTTAAACTCAAATCAAAGAGGCAAAATGGGTAAACTTTACAGGAGTTTTATTTATAAAAGAAAGTTTCTTATTTCTTAAATCTTAATGAACAATAAAATAAGGGAGTGCGTGGCTCTGGCATTGGTGAGGGGTTAGCGCGGTACGGTAGGCATTTCGAGTAAGGGCGTCACTGTTAGGTGCGGGACGGGTGGGGGGCGCACGGACTGGAGCGAGTGCGCGAGAGAGGGGCTCTCGCGCCACACCGCGGCGCTTCGGACGCGAGCCGTCAGTACTGCTTGTGCTCTTCAAGCGTTTGTATCGTGCTTATGTATGTCAGTGTATAAATACCACACATATATGTAGAGTACACTTATGTATGTATACATGTACTAGAGTCAACACGACTGCTGTCACTGGAGGTGTTATCTTCGAGTGCGAGTGGATTGTGCACATCAGTTGTGAACACAACAATGTCACTGTGTAATTTATGTGAACGTGATTAGTGAATTGGTTACAGTGACATTTGTCAAGATGAACCCCAAAATAAACTTGGTGCTGATGACTTTGATAGTGGTGTCCTTCATCAGTCCCATGCGCGGAGCTACTAGTTCGTGTCCGTCCGTGTGTGCGTGTAAATGGAAAGGCGGAAAACAGACGGTCGAGTGCGTGGATCGGGCCCTTATCACGATCCCCGAATATGTAGACGCCGAGACACAGGTGTTGGACATGACTGGGAATAATCTTCAAATCCTCCCACGCGAAATCTTTATCAGAGCAGGCCTGCTTAATCTACAAAAAGTTTATTTGCGAAGATGCCGTCTGGGTCAGATCGATGACCAAGCATTCAAAGGGTTATCTAATCTTATTGAATTGGATTTGTCTTATAATCTACTTACGGCCGTACCGTCTGCGACTTTTCAAGATATTCCCTTTTTGAGAGACCTCACTCTCGCAAACAATCCAATTCAGAAAATTGAGAGTCACGCATTTAAAACTGTGCCAGGACTTGTCAAACTAGATTTGTCTCATTGCGAATTACAAGCTATTGCACCTAAAGCTTTCGAAGGAGTGGAGCTTTTAGAATCACTTAAATTAAACGGAAATAAATTAACAGAATTGAGACCAAAAACAGTGGAAACTCTTAGTCGATTACACGGGGTCGAATTACACGATAATCCGTGGGTTTGTGACTGTCGATTGAGAGCAGCTAAATTATGGCTTACAGATAATAACATACCGTACACACTTGCACCTGTATGCTCCGGTGGACCCGACCGTGTACTTTTGAAAACATTCGCCGATTTACATGTAGATGACTTTGCGTGTAAACCTGAAATGTTACCTGTAAGCAGATACGTTGAAGCGAAGACAGGTGATAACGCAACTGTCGTGTGCCGTGCGGGAGCCGTGCCTCCTGCAAATGTAAACTGGTATTGGAACGGGCGATTGTTGCAAAATAACACCGCGTTCAGTTCGTATCAGAAAATATTTATATTTGAAGAGGGACATTTTGAGAAACGCAGCAATCTTGTTCTAACAAATGCTCAAGAGACAGATTCGAGCGAGTTCTATTGCGTGGCCGAGAATCGCGCTGGGAACGCAGAAGCAAACTTTACGTTGCATGTCTCGATGAGAACGACCGGGATGGCTACTTTAGGGAGTACTCAGATCGTGAGTTTGAGTGCTGCATTGGTTATTGTCATTCTGTTCATATTGCTTGTTATCCTCGTATTACTGGTCCGCCTACGCCGCATGCCGATGTCTGAAACCAAGACGCCGGGCGGGCAAGTCGAGGTCGTCACTGTCGTCAACCGTAACGGCGGTTCAGTCATTAAGCCGTCAAGTACACCTATCGAGACATCCTCGTTTGGGGACCGCAAGCTCAGCGATCCAAACGCGGCTTGTAATCCCGTGCAGAAACCACCGAGGCTCACCGAACTCGCATATACAACATCAAACTACAACGGAAATGGAAGTATAATAAATCCCGGGGTAGTTTCTCCATCGGCGGGATCCATAAATAACCCAGATCTCATTAATGACACGAAACGGCTGGAGGCGGAGGAAGCCGCAGGCACCGCTGCGACAGGGGTGGCTGTAGGTGCAGAATCCATCGAGCGGCCGGGTAGCGGTGAATACAGGAACGCGTGCGAGTCGCTATATCCATCAGGACTCTGGGAGCAGACGGAGCGCCGCGCTGGCGGCTTCAGTTACGACGATAAGACTCCAATCATCGGTGAGGACGAGGACACAGACATGTTTGCGCGAACTGGTCCGCTACCTGCCGCTTCTGGATATCCCGCAGATTACGGGCTGCCTCTGGTGCCGGGTGCGGGTGATGCCAATGGACCGGTGCCGATGGTGCCGCCACCCCCCACTTCTGCCAAGACGTTGCGCGTTTGGCAGCGCGGTGGAGTGCCCGTGCTACCGCCAGTGACGGCGCTCAAGCGTGCGCTCACCAACAGTCGCAACTCTCCCGACGAGGGCTACCAGGAGGGCTACGGTACCGACGTGTAAGCCCCTCGATGCCCCGCCCACATACCAAAGATATTCCATGTTCCTGTAGGTGCTACGTTAAGGGGTTCACAACTGACAGAAAAGTGTACGCTTCTTTCTAATTACGTGTCATGACGTAACTTGTTATATGTGATTTATATTCTATGTGTGAGTCTTTCACCGACATTAAACCGTGAATAAACATCTATAATAATTCTGTAAACTCTTTACGTTGCATTCATACATACCATAAAATCAAATTAATGTTATTACTAATAAAGGAAAAATGATGTAAAATGTATAAGACTGCGTGAACTACATTCTGTTAGTTGATTAATTTTACTCTGATTATTTTATAGTATACTTTATGTATCTTGAATTGTTAATGAGACGTATGAAGATAATATTCACGGTTACGTAACCCGAGCAGTGTGCATTTAATTTACAAGTTGTAAACCCTTCGTGATACGTACTGAGAGTGACTGTTATAAAATTCGTCCCTTTTTCTCTGAGGTGAAGTGTTTGAAGATAACTGCTGTGATGTGGACAAACCGTTATTCTGGTCATCCAGAGGCTAAGGTACAGGAATACATTTGTACATAAATTAAATAAGTGTTATTATTTTACAATAAATTGTGTGATATATGCGGTTCTAGGGTGAGGTGATAAAGTGCTCATTATTAATTCATATTAGCGTCCAGGCGATGGAAGAATCGAGTATCCACACTCGATATGTCCACACATGTTTCGCGTAGACGACTGGCAAGGCGTGATTAGTGATAAATGTAAATATGTACGTACAATTTAACAAATTGATTTTTCATTAATTTTTATTTTAAGTAGAGTTGTAGATATATTGAGATTGTAAATATTCATATATACATCACGACTAATTGTTGTTCTGGAAAATGTGTACTTTCATTTGCATTGTTGTCTTCATTCTGATTTGATTGATGATAATTATATTTACCATAATTTATATTACCGTAAATTATGTATGGATTTATTCATAATTGATTTATTAAACATGTCTGATATTTTATATCAATAATTTAAGAATTAATGTTTGTTAGATATTCAGAACATAAATACCATTCCTTTAAAAATAAATCAATTCAAACAAACATGTTAAATAAATGTATTTTATATAAAATTAAAAAAAAAAACGAACTGAAAGATAGTATCGATTTGAAAAAAAAATTATAAAATAATATACGAACGAATCAAAAATATAAAATTCATTAGTCAATGTCAGCATAATTACTGAAATTACACATTATCCAGCATAAGTAAACAAAGCCAAAAACATATCTGTAAAGATGATCCGTACATAACGTTTTATATAAAACTCCATCATAACAAATTGACAGAAAGCACAAATCCAGCCTCGCATCAATCATCATATAAAAGACAACGTATAGTTAAGCTTGTTCTGTTACACTGGGAACTATACGCCGCAGCTAGCATACATACATATACAGGGTGACCCGATATCATTCCACCATACATTAATTTTTTAAATTGAAGTACTAAAAGTTATAAATATTCTTTCTATACAGGGCGATTCATAATGGGACCTACTGGCTCCATACAACCCTGATTTAAATCATTAAAACAAATTTCATAACTATAGAACAAAGAGTTCTTGGGGTTCTGTAGCTCCCTCGCGAAGAATTTCCGTACACATGTTTATACAAGCTTTTTTATTAAAAATATTTTTCTTGATCAACTGTTTTAGTTTGTTCCACCTGATATGACTCATATGTATTTAATTTAAAAAATGTCTTCAAAAAATTAATAAACTTTCCCATTCATTTTTATTTATTTAACTTGTCAAATAAGTATTAGCAGCACACTTTTGTAATATTGATATAAAATATAGTTTTTAAATGTAAATAATATATTTTTATAGACTTTTTGTATAATTAATTTGTTATATACTTCACTTATAAAAAAACTTAACGATATATTTATGGTGGTTAAAAATATTTAATCTAGCGATGTTGAATCATAAGTACCTGTTAACGACCTATTGTCATGACACGCATCTCCTTCATTAACCGAGATACTGCTGACTTTAACTTGAAACGAGCGAGCCACGCTGTATATGTGGTGGTGTATCTATATAAGGCCGCTAGAAATTGTGTGATAAATGTATAGCGGGCCGAAACGCCCCGCACGACGCCGTATCAGCAAAATTCAAAACATGTACACACGCAAACCCATACTACCTTCATGTGTTCTTGTACGATCTATAAATTCTAGCTACTTTCGCAAATACGTATTTTTAATACAACTCACTTCTTGTTCTCTCTTCTATACACTTTTATGGAATTACAGATGTTGCAGGTTATGTTTTAATAAAATCATGTTTATGTATAGATTGTGCTGCAACTATAAATTATGTATGATTTTGCAGATACATATCTACACTATATTCTATATTATATTTTACTTGATGATACTTTGATTTTTTTGTATTTGATTACGAATGTTAAAAGTTATTTTATTCAATTGTGTATCATTTTCCAATGAAAGTTGAATTGTAAATCTGGAGATACATCTTTTATTTCCAACATATAATTTGGGCCTACCACTGTTCTTAGAGGGGTAAATTAATGATGTGTAATTAAGACAGCATAGTACATTTTTAAAGTCGACGCCAATGCAAAAATAATGATTGTTTGATTTGTTATTACCATGTTTAATTTATTTTTAAAAGCTTTTACACTATTAAGTTTTCACTTTGACACATCGCTCGATTAAATTCTGATATATACAAGATTTAAACATGAATGTTATGACAGGCACGCTAAGAAAATATGTATAAAATAAATGTGTCGTTTTATTAAAAATCCATTTGTTTCATTTATATTTCTTCCATTGGCGTAAACATGATTTTATAAATACAGTATTAAATATACGTTATACAGATATAATCTAATGTCATTGGGATTTATGTATATTATTGTATATGTATGTATAAATTAAATACTTAATTTTAATTTTCTTATGTACTGAAAAAATAATAATACGTAATAACTAAAAATTGTAGTAAATGTAACGTTTTAGTCTATATTTTTGTTGTCTTTTATTGATTATATTGCATTTATTTCAATCTTATAATTAACGAGATATAGAGTTCTGAATATAAAAACATATGTTTAAAGATAATTATATACTATTGTATGAACGTTGACCTACAGACTGAAAGGGTGGTATTATATTTATTTACATAATACCATAAAGAACAGCGTTATGATGGAGTTTTAATTGTACATATTTGTTTGTTTCATATATATTGTGTTTTAATGTTTATTTATTTTAATTTTATTTATTTATATTCACTGTAAAATGAAAGTAATCTTTTGTTTCCAAATAATAATTTTATTTATTTCAAATGTATAAAATCTTTCGAACGGCAATATTTATACAGAATAGTATTTTATAAAAAATATACGACATTATATACGTATATATAAGACATGAAATTTCATAATATATTTTGCTAAATCTTTTACTAAAACTAGGCTAGTAATTTACGTATAAGTTTTATTACAGAAACATAAATGTGTTTATTTATTAATATTTACTTTAAAAGCGAGCAGTATTTTTAAATTAAAAGCCGCAGCAAGCTTTATAATACATATATTATATTTTCATTTAAATGAATGCCCATTTTAGTAGTTTTTATCTAAACAGAAGTACATGTTTATCTTCATTATTTACCCTTATAAAAGCCGTAGGTACAATATATAACTGATATTTACCGGCACAGACTATATACGTTTCGTTGCAAATATTGTTTTTGAACACAATTTTGTACCAGCTTTTCAGTTGTTTTAATTCTTGTGCTCTTTTCAACGATTTAATTGACAATTAAAATTTTACCCGTGCATTAAAACGAATGTATTCGAATCGATAAATATTTTAATTATATCCGGTGGATGATTGTGATTCTAACAATGGCAACAAATTACATCAGGATCTGATTAATCCTATAAAACATTGGCAGATAAAAGTTTTTTTCTCTGGAATATCTATTAATTAGATCCGTTATTCAAATTGAACTCGAAAATTAATTAATTTTTGCTGTATTTTACTTTCTACTGCTGCTGTTTTTGGATATTTGTATTTTCTAGTAAATTTAACGTTTAATTAATTTATTAATAATCTGATAACAAGTTATTTTAATCATATGAATGTCAAGTATAATTTGTTGTCAGAAACATATGTAACGTAAAAGCATATTTTAAATGTAAACTATGTTTATATTTAAATTAGTTTTTGACTAGTCAGATAATATTATTGGCAGAATTATTAAATGTTTTAAGTTATTGATTGTAATAAAATTAATAAATAAAATATCGTGTTGATATGAGATACTAAATTATTTTGTTATAGAATTACGCTGCCAATAATATATATTATATTATAATATAAACATCAAACAAAACATTTATGAAGTATATTTTATTAAACATTTTGTATTAACTTGTATACATATCTATTAATATCATATATAGCTAAAATATGTACGTGACAATACTGTATATTTATATTATTTTCTCATATATACATATTATTTATTCAAACAAAAAATTACTTTCATTTTAAAATAAAAATATTTTCGTCATTGATTTAATGAATTATATACTATATCGACTAATACATTCAATATGATTTTTTCAAATGAATGTGTGTGATATATACGTTTTATACATATATTTGTATGTTGTAAAATTAATGTAAGTATAAAATTACAATAATTATAAATCAGTATTCATGAATGTTACCAAAATTGTATAGTAAAATCTGTAAAAGTGCGTATTTTTTCTTATAAACACGAAGTAACATTTTAATTTTGAATATTGATCATTAAATATGCAGATATTATGAAAACCGTTTTATTATTTATTACCTGTCCACATCTGACATCTTTAAAAAAATATACAGCTGTATTTGACGAGTCCATATAAGCATATATTTTGAAATGGATGACATTTAAAATATCTAGAAGTATTGAGGATATTAAAATCTGACAAGTCTTGAGGCTTCCCCGGTGATCTTGATATGGATCTTGGCCGTGTCGGTTTGGTTGTTTTATCGACCAACATTTCGTCACACATTGCAGTGCACATCTTCAGGGCTTTTCTAAAAGTAAAGAAGATGTCCACTGCAATGTGTGACGAAACGTTGGCCGACAACACGACCAAACTGACGCAGCTTATTCTCAGAAGCCAAGATCCATTAAAATCTAACGTAAATTACATAAAAAAGGTACGGAACTTTTTCGGAAACCATTGTATTTTTATGTATTTTGAGGCGCTGAATCTGAATTTGAGATCAAAATATCACCTTATTTGATTCATTTTGACATCAAATTCGGATTCAGTGCCTCAAAATACATAAAAATACAATGGTCTCCGAAAAAGTTCTGTGCTTTTTTTGTGTGGCTGTGTTATAAATACTCTGCAATAGTACCTATACCTACCAATTTTTTAAAAATTATAGAAAATAAATAAAATAACAATAAAAGAGTCCAAGCTTTTTATATAAAATATTATAATTCATTCCCTACCACTGTGTATAACGATTCAGCTTTCTTTGACTATATTTAAAATACTAAGATTGTATAGCGATTAAAATAATAAAAAAGTGAATTGCACTTCTACTAGGTTATTTTTCTGTATTTGAGTAGTTTTATACAGAGTATTTAGTAAATTGTATAGCTTATTATAGCTACATAACTGACGTGTCGTTATCAACATTATTTTTTTTTATATAAAATGAGGCCATTAATGAAATTATAACAAGCTTTTAGATGAAGATAAAACTAGGAACTAACCAAGTCAGCATTTTTGCTTGCATGCTCGAAATCTTTGAATACTTGTGTGTAGTAAATGTTATGAAAATTATTAATTTACCTGGAATGCTGCTGAATAAATATGTACTACCTACGTTGTTTTCTTGGATACAAATGAATAAAAAAAAACAAGTTACGTTTTTTTAACACTTGTATTAATGGTTAATACGTTGCTTAATGGATAAAGTACCCGGGGCCGGATACCTTCATATGATTTGTACTCGATATTTACGTTATAAAACTTTTACACGGTGTAGATAATGTTATTGTTAACAAATTTAATCTTATTGTTAATGTCCTTACTTTTTATTTTACAACAATCATTTAAAATCAATGAAAATATGTTAATTTAAAGCAAATGTTATTTACATCAGTGCAAAATCTTCGATTTTACAAATGGTTGTGTTTTTATTATGGCAAATTATATTATTATTGCTCAATATCAAAAATATGTTTCTTCCGTTTATATTTTTTTACAAAATAGATTTCTTAATTATATTTATTTTCTGTTCTCGTGACAGAAGAGTTAAAATAAAAAGTTCCTAGAACAATTTTTGTTGCATTTTAGAAGACCTATCTAAAGACAATCAGTGGTATAAGTGAAAAAAAATTGAGTACCTACACTTTTCAGTCTAAAAATGTATTTTTCAAAAATTTAATTATTTTTGTTGTGGGTTATCAATCTTCGTCCGTATACCAAATTTCATCTTAATAAATGAGAGAATGAAGGTACAGGGGTACCTTATTCATTAACAAACGTTCGTTTAGATCTGGGCCCAAAAATCTGTTACTTTTAACTTTTTTTCAAGAAATAGCATTACAATAAAGAGATCTTGGCATTCCTGGATGCCCATAAAATCAAAAAAATAATTACATACAAAACTCGTCGAATGAAATCGAAAAAGGTACACGGGTATCTATCTATTAACACAAAAGTTAAATAAAAATACTTAATGAAAATTAAAACACAATTTTTTTATTTCTAAAGTAAACATTTTTTATTATTTTATTTCTAAAAGTAATACATTTTAGTAAAAAATATTAATCCAATTTATGGTAGGTATTAATTAAGTTATTAAATAAATGTAATAATATAACTTATTATTACTTAAAAATAATATTAATAAAGTGAACAGATTAAGAAAGACGTAAACCAAAATAAAATATATATAATATGTATATGTATAATAAAAATTTCTTGGAAAATTTCATAGCAAAGAGGTTTCCCAAAGAAGTTATTGATGTGACATCCCAGTAAACCCTCTCCAAAAGCAATGCTTTTATATTAACCTTAAAGCGATTTATGTTTGATATTTTTTTTAATATCTCTTGGAAGATTGTTGAATAATTTAGTACTCCGATAGGTAGACCCTATCCCAAACAATATAATATTATGCGACTGGAAATAAAGATTTTTCAGTTCATGCAACCGTGATATCAGATGTTGATATTGTATCTCGTTATGAACAAGAAAAAAAACCGTTTAACGTCTTTAATATTTTCGTGTTATTTTAATTTTTTGTTAACGGTTGTTCATTTTTTTGTAATAATAATAATTAGAGTTGAAACAAGGTATTTATCTATCTTCTTGCAACGCTCTTAGATTATTTCCCACATCTATGAACTACTGTAGATTTAAAAAAAAAATGTTAGAGCTATAAAAAAATTATTTTTGTACCGAAAACAGATAAAGTTTAAATATCACTAAAATTAGTATTTTGTTAATGGTTTATATGGTGTAGAAATATGTGGGTGTTATTTTTTCTGCTTATTATTATAAGGGGTTCACTAAACAAAATAGGGTTAGATAAGTCTCGTCTCGACTTGGTCGGAATATAAGCTTTGGGATATATCAATAGCCAATAGTCGCTTTAAACATTGTATAGGTACTTAGGTACTTTTTTGGAAAATTTGAAAAAAAATTTTACTACCTAATTACAATTACATATAAAATTGGTTTTAATTAGTTAAAAGTATCAAGTTTTAACAGTAAAATAGCAATTATTTTTGGTTAACTACTAACTATTAAAACATGAATTTTTTTTCTACGGGTATTAACCTGTACTGTATTACCGTGTGAAAACGAATAATAATCCACTTGTAATAATTATGCAAAATTAAAAAATATAGCATTTTAATGATAGGTATAACATTCATTTTATTTGCACAATATTTTCACATTAAAATGTCGTTATTGGTAATGCGATAAAAATATAAAAATATATAATTTTCTATTTTTTATAAATACTTATTTATGTGAATGAGGAAAATCTTTAGCATTTTAAATAGATTTGATTAAACGTTTATTACTAACAATAAAATAGTAGTGAGATAAATAGAGAATAATTTTGTGAATATATAACTTTAAATCATTCAGAAAATATATTTTATTATTCCTTGATTTCATGTAATATATTTAAACGTTACATCTGCGCGCCTCTGTGCACTTTTAGAAGAACCCTAAAGATGACGAAACGTTAGTAGCTAACACAACCAAATTGACGCGACTTACACCCAGAAGCCAAGTACATTTATATGAAATAGCTAGTTTAAAAAAAACACATATTAAAGATGTAATTTAAACCAGGGACTTGAACTGGAATTTATTTATGGTTCAGGTTCAGTTCGGGGTTGAGTTCAGTATGATGCAAATTATTTGGGTTCAAAAACCATTATTTTTTAATGGTTCCGGTTCAAGTTTGTAATTGAAAGACAATTAATTTGTTTGAAAAAAAATTATAATTATAAAATGAAACATTTTCTGAAGATGAAAAAACATTAATAACTTATAAAATATTACTAAAAAAAGAGCAAAAAATAAAACTACACTGAAATCTCTACTTTTTAGATTTGCTTTTGCAAATTCAAATGTAATTTAATTAGAATTTAAAAAAAGTAGTGGACTTTATAACTCACATCATACTAACAATAAGATATTATCCAGTTAGTACATTTTATAATCTCTCAAAAAATATTGGAGAAATATATAAAAAATAATTTATTGAACTGTTTAAAGTATATGGTTACCGGTTTTAGGTTCAGGTTCGTTGGTTTGAAATATAGCGATTCGATTCGGGTTTAGGTCAATGAAAAATATGGGGTTTTTCGAGTTTTGGGTTCGGGTTCGAGTTTAGGTTCAAGTCCCTCATTTAAATAACTTACTATAAATATAAACATTAAAGGGTAGTTTTTCTGGTTTTATATTTTACATAAAATATTTTGTTCATATTCATAGTGAAATTACAACTTCAATGTCAATTGAATCAATTTCCTTTTCATTCAAATAATAAAAACGTAACAACAGTTATCAAAGTAAATAACCCCTAATTCACTAACATAAAATAATAAAGCAGTAATGTACATTTGACAAATACATAGAAACATACATATGTATTTATTTTGACAGCATTGCATTGCGTGAAGCGTCAGTAAAATGAACGTTTATTTAGCTTCTACTAACATTCTAAGGGTAATGATGTAAACAATTGTTTGACTGTTTATTCAATGTGTAATTTAGAATGTTCATGAAGATAAAATCTACGTTAATTTGTCAGGAGTTGTGTGTAGTAGATTAAATAATTTACACCACTTTATACGAATGCAATTAGTAGTTGAGACTGACATATTTTCAAAATCCATTTACAAATGAACCTGATACATCTCGCTAAGTTCTCTATAGTGTTTACAAAAAGCGCAAAACTGTTCTGTGGTAAATAAATAATGTTGCAAACTAGTTACACAGATTTATATCCGGTATTATATGGAACAAATAACTAAATTACTAATTAGTTAATTACTGAATCCTTCAACTAGGACGATCCATAAAATATATTTTATTAATGCCAGAAAAGACATAACAGCAACACGGTGTTTTTTTTGACAAAATTGCAACAAATCAAATAAGTTTTTAACCCTTGTGTTAATGGATAGGTACCCGTGTAACTTTTTCGATTTCATTCGACGAGTTTAGTATATAATTATTTTTTTGATTTATTGGGTATTCAGGATTGCTAAGATCCATTTATTGTAGTGCTATTTCTTGAATGAAAAAATTTAAAAAAGTATTTAGAAGTAACAGATTTTTAGGCCTAGATTTAATTAAACGAACGTTGGTTAATGGGTAAGGTACCAGTGTCCTTTCATTCTCTCATTTATATACCTATTAAAATAAAATTTGGTATACGAACGTAGATTGATGATCCAAAAACAGAAAATATGAAATTAAAAAAAAAATTTGGACTCCCCTCCCATACATTGAAAAGTGTACACAATTTTTTTTTTACTTAACCCATTCAGTCTTTTTTTTGTAAAAAACTATAATATTCTTTACCTTCTAATTTGAACGGTTGAAACGTATTTTTGATATTGAGCAATAATAATAAAATATCAATCCTACACTTACCATAATAAAAATACAACCGTTTGTAAGATCGAAGATTTTACACTGATGTAAATAACATTTGCTTTCTATTTACATATTTTCATTGATTTTAAAATGATTGATGTAAAATAAAAAGAAAGGTCATTAAAAACAACATTAAATTTGACAACAATAACATTATTAGTATAAAATACAATCATGGGTACTTATCCATTAAGGAACGTATAAACTATTATCCATTAACATAAGGGTTAAATACGAATTACTTTAAAAACAACAAACATGGCATAAAAGTCCTACAAAGAATTTGGTCTAAAACCGTGTTATGTTATATGATTTTAGAAATTTAGTTTCTGCACATCAAATCCATAGACAACATAAAAAACAAGTATAAAGCTTTTTGTAAAGTTTTCTCTATAATATATTAAGAGAATAAACTGTCAGTTTAAAAAAAACATAACTTTTAAATAATCGATAACACATAAATCATTATAAATGATCATTATTGACATATAAGTGAATAAAAATGAAATCGGTTAGGTATGTTTTTATAATACCCAATATAATATATCATAGGAATTAATTTTATACAACAGTTAGCTATTTTGGAATATTTTTTTCGATTATAGTACTAGATATAATAAATAATTAAATTCTGCACGGTGTTATATAGAATTTTGTTTGGATCAAATTATAACCAAACGCTTTCTACAGGGTACTGAAATTGTGTTTGTGTATAGAAACTAACTTACTAAAATCCATAATACAGCTGTCAATCACACTGGAAATATTTCTTAGTATGATTTTGATTAGATTTTGGTCCCTAGCATTTTTTTTTATAATAGCGAAAAATAAAAATAAATCTTTTAAGTACTTATTAATAATAAAAAATTGGTTTTGATAAATCATTATAATTAATTAAGGGTTAAATTGAAGTATACACAAATTACGGCTAGATATACTGTATATATATCTTTATCTTCATCATTTAAGTAAAAAGCATGTGTGAGTTATAATGTCATAATGTTAGTAATATTTATATGTTTTAACTAGGTAAGTATATTTTTATTTACATTTATATAATAATTAAAGAAAATGCCCTTTATTACTTATCATTCATTAATATGTAAGTATATTTAAAAATAAAAGTATTGTAGTAACTATTTCATCCCATCTAAAAAACGAATTATGTAAATAATTGATTGAGAACCGCAGATTTAAAACAGTAACACATTGTTAATAAGGTATAATTAATGATAATATACATATCGTTCTACATTAACGAATATGTATTAAAAAGAAGTAAGTGTATATATGAAATCGACAGATAGTATCTTTATGGGAAAATTATGAAAAAATAGTTCGATCGCTCCCAAGTTTTCAGTTTTCAGTGTGAACCAACATCTCAGGAAGATTGATAAGGTTTATACACGCATATTTATTTTTCAGCCCTGATCACGCTATTATTGATTAAATGACATAGCAAAATATGTTTAACTATTCATGGAAAAAGTCGAGGAATTCAGTTCTTTTTAATGATTTAATGGGAACTCGGTTTCTCTGTAATAAATATTGTCAAGTGAACTTGGTTAGCATGTTTGTGTTAAATTCATATATTTTCATGATTGTGATTGATATTCATATTACTAATTAATAATTAATTGCAAGTATTTTGACTGTTGCATATGTTATTTATCTCTATATATAAAAATAAATATTTGTTTGTATGAGGCTTATAGACTCGGGAATTACTGAACCGATTTCAATGCGGTTTTCATCAATAGTTAGATCATTTTTCTGTGCAATTTTGTGGCTATTAATATGTAATGAAAATCTAAGATTTAACATCAAACAACAAAACTAATCTTTATCAAGTCATGCATACAACTATCATTTAGGTATATAAAAACATAGTACGTAGCCATGGAATACAGATACTATAATTTACGGTTTCAGTGTTTTATTAATTTAGGTCACACAAATAGATGATTTTTGACATAAGCTAATAATTAAATATTTTGAAATATATTATTTGAAAATTGAAACATAAAGAAACATTTCATTTCCAAGAAAGGTAAAATATCGAAATTAATTATTATGTTTGCTGCTACCTTATTTATTTATTTATTTTTGATTTTCATACAAATTCTAAAACAAAACCTGGTGTTTTCGGGAGTTTGAAAATATAATTTTACACATTTTCTCAACCGAACGGATTTTATAATATTAATTATATTTATAATATTTTTATAATACTAAAAAAAAAAAAATCGTGTATTGTGGGCATGTTGGGTTGGCATGTCGGTCGGACATTATTACTTTATATTTAATTGAATTAATATTCCCGAGTAACACCAGGTCCAATGTGCAATTAAAATACAGATAAGGTACTGGTACAAGTCATTAACAATTTTAAATTAAATGTACTGATTTAGAAATATTTGTTTTTGAAATTTGATTACTGCCATTACTGGATATTAATCTACATATTTTTAACTGTCTTATAGCATGATTTGATGATAATTGATCATTTTGTTTAAAAACAGTGGATAAATAATAATGGTGGATCGGCACACTGTCAAGAAAAGTGTATTTTCTTATATAAATGCTTTAAATTGTTTTCAATTTTATGACTTCATTTAATAACGTTTGTATAGTAATTGTAATCTTTAGCAAGTGTTCATTACTGGAGAAAAAACAAAATAAAACACTATAATTAAAAAAAAACTAATTAAATCGATTTAATAAAGAGTTAATGAGAATTATAAAAAAGTAGCCCATGAATCCCGAAAAACAATATATTATTGTACTTTGCACGAGTAGAAAAGTAGACTCGGACCTAGAATCCTTGTTTTATATACATATAACGAAAATAATATTTTCTTAATACTATTGTACTCTTAATACTCTTATACTAAGAAAATATTGTTTTCGTTATAATATAAAACAAGATTTTTGGACCACTTTTCTACTTGTGTTCAAGACTGGTGCCAGTACCTTATATATTTTATTGTTATTTAATAAATTTTCTTTCATATGTATTTTTATTATAAATTTTATAATTGACTAATATGGTTTGTAACAATAAATCAAGAAAGATAACATTTCAATGTGTATATCCATAATAATAAATTATGTATAAAATACGTTAAAATATGCCTCTAGCTATTGTGCGCTAAAGTAAAGCAAAATCTCATCACGAGGTTATTATCTTATTAGGTTTCCATAGAAAACTAAGAAACCTTATAGTTTCGCCATATTCGTCCGTCCTCAAAAATTTTAGATCGATTAAGATTAAATTTGGTATACGGACGAAGACTGAAAACCCAAAAACAGAAATGATAAGTTTTTTGAAAAAAAATTTTTTTGGACCCCCTTTCCATAGACTGAAAAGTATATTAAAAAAAAAATATTCACTTAATCCATTAAGTAGGGTGTATTTAGATAGGTCTCCTAAAATGCAATAAAAGCGTCCCCTCATCCCTTCTACTTTCTAAACTATCGATGCAAAAAATCTAAAAAAAATCCGGCCAGTATCCTTTTGATTGGCAATTGTTTATTTTGTTTTCAATAATTAACTTTTAAATTTAAATAGAACAAAAATTATTTTTACTTTTAATTCTGATTCGTTTTTGTTAGGTAGATAATTTAAGTGTTGTTTGGTTTTTATTACAACAATAACTAATCGTGTTTATACTTAATTCAACTATATTTAAAAAAAATCCTAAACAATAATTCCGTAGTCCACGCGAGCGAAGCCGCGCGGGCTCAGCTAGTATATTATATGTAATTTATTTTTTATACAAAACAAATCCATATACATTATAACACAATTCGATTCTCCGTAAAAAGATTTTGTTTTGCTTGCGAGTAAATTCTTTATAATACGAGACACGAGAGACGTTAAATGTTTCTTATAACACGGATTAAATGTGTAAATATTGACGTTGTCGCTAGCAGAAATAATAAGTGTTGAGTTTTTGTTGTAATATTAACAACAACAAGAAGAACAACAATCAACGTGAACATTTTTCTCCCACTTTCGTACCGCTCTGTTTTAATCCCGGAGAAATTCCACACGTCCAGATGACACACATAGCTTTGCCTCCCGAAAAGTTTATAATCCGGAGCGCCCTCCGGAGCGACTCTTCTCCGGGCTTATGATAAAGTTTCCGGGGCAGTGTTCAAAGAACTGTTTAATATTAGAAGAATACTCTTTAGTGTTAAAGTTTAACCCGCATAAAAGTCGGATTATAAGGGGATTTGGCAGCGGTGCGACAGAGACGATATGATACACGGCCTGAATTATTTAATGATGTTTCACTTCATTCCTATGTTTCAATTACAGCTGGGGGATGAGTTTTCGCGAGAAGGTTTAAAATTTTTATTATTTTTATGCTAATGGGGTATTTTTAGGGTACGTTTGTATTATGTAAATATTGTATTTTTGAATGTACGTAAAATTATTTCTTTCATAATATTTTATCCCATTTATTCAGATTTTATCAAAAAAGTTTGTATTTCGCTTTCTTTCACAGATATGTTTTAAAATATCATCATAATTAAGTATTTAAAAAAGTACCATACAAATTTTAATTGTAAAATTGAGTTGAATTTATTACTATTATTACATACACTGAAAAAAAATATTTTTTTCAATTTAGTTTTATATTTTGTGCATAAAATTAAATATTTATGTACAAAGAATATATGTATAATATATACAACATACATCAAAAGAAATACGATAGTTGATTTTTTAGATAGTAAAGTAATAAAGGGGTAATAAAAAGGAAAGTATAATGTGGGAATGAGAAATTAATATCTATAAAATCAAACAATATGCAATGTTACATATTTGCTATTTTTTATGTGGACTAATTTTCTAGAAGATTAAACCAAATTTTACAAAAATGTTGTTAAAAAGCTATAAAATGAAATCTATTGTAAGTGGGAGGATATAAGGCAGAATTATTTTCCAAGCTATAATATTACACATTATATAAAACAAAAATCGATTTTCATATGTTATAAATAGCTAATAATTTACGCAGATTGCTTATATTACTTGCTTTTACTTTCAAACGGCATTCTATTTTTATTTAAATATTAAGTAGGTGGAAATATATATTTAGGTTAAAAAATAATATACTTATTTCATATGTGGTTGTTAAATAGCATAGATTATGCTAACAAATTTCTTTATTTTGAATTACATATATTTTTATAACGTTTATGCAAATAAGTTTACCAAAATATTAAACTTTTCATTAATTTTTAAAACAGTAAATTGAAAAATATAAAATTTTTGTATTGTTCTTTAATAAAAAGTAACCATCAAAAACTGTTTTATGTTAGATATTTTTAATTACAAAATAGAACATTGCCGCTGACAACTGGCTTTAAATATACCTACATAAAACAAGAGAACCTGTTTAAGAAAACACGGAATTTTATAGGGTAAGAAATTAAATTAAAAAATGATATACATAAAGTAAAGTGGAATTAAAAAATACAGAGGTGTTAACCTTTGAAATATTGTTTTTAAAAGGAAACGAGAGGCAGGAAGTTGAAATGATAAAAACATATTTCAATTATCTAACATAAAAAATTACATCTAATTACTAACAATGGTGGAAACAAATGCATAATGAGTTATATACGACAGGAAATAAACATTATATTTATTTTAATACGTTTGTGTTATTAAAAGGTTAATTATGAAATGTCATTATATAGATAATTATATTAAAGCAACAAAAAGATAAAATGTGGCGGGTAAAAAGACTTTTATATAAATATCCTGATCACGTTTTTTACAAATATTTTAAATAAACTTTAGCAAAGAATAATTTCTGTCATTACTTTTTACGATGTTTCTCTTTTCGACAAACAAAAACAATGCTTATTTTTAAGAAATGTTCTTACATCAACATTTATGTGTGGAATTATGAATTCAGCTCTAAAAATTAAATACGTTGTTTGTTTTTAAAATAATTTTTTCAAACAAAATATTGCATATAGTTCAAAAATTAAAATGCAATTATAATTCTTAATATTTAACAAATTTTTTAATAAATGTATACCTACCGTATAAGATTTCCGGTCAAAGTATTTTGTCGTTTTTATATATTTGTATTGTGATAAATGTTCTTCAAGTTTTTTTAATTGATCTCAAAAAAATGACGATTAAAATATTAAAAATATAATAAACATGTCTTATATTTCCAAATTTCTTTTTTTTATAATAATATAAAAATGAAAAAATATTCTTTTTGGTATTACTAACAAATCGTTAACGAATATTTTGAAATAATGAAAATACCGTATTCAGGCGTATCCCAGACGGTTAAAGAATTTTATTTTTTATCAAAAATTATATACAAAATTCAAAATATTTTTTACTGATAGAAGTATTTTGATTAATACACCTTATTTTTTAAATTAAAAGTAGACCTATATTAAAATCGACTTACAAGTACACAATATCTTTTTATAATACATTGTAGAATTATTGTACTCATTTAAAATTTAATGGTGTAATAATGTAAAGTAAAAATGTTTCTCGTTTACATAGCAATATTTTATAAAACATTTATTATTATTTATGTAGGTATTACATATAATAGTCACTTCGGAAAATGAGACTTTTTAAAGATTTTTTTTAGAATAATTAAAAAAGTAATCAAATGAAATTTGGAGGGTTTATTGTACATTGTACATGTCTGAAAACATACATTTAAAAAAAATTCAATATAAAACAAAATGGTGACTTTAACGTTGCTAGACTAAGTGCATCTTTTTTGTTATGTGCTATATTGCGGAAAACAGAACTTCCATAGATTAACATCCAGAACAAAAAAATAAAATTCTCATGAGTTTTCCCATCGCAGTACACACGATTATTAAAAAAAATCGATTTTTGCAAATTTTATATCATTTTGAATAAAAATCGCGTTTTTGACGAAAAAAACGACCTTACATTGTTTATCAAAACTGTAATTCTTAACCAATCATAAAAATAGTCTGTACTTCGATGTAAAATCTATCTAAAAAGTTACAGTTAAAATTTTAAGTCGATCGGATCGAAAACGGTCTAGATATGTTTTCCGCAGTTTTTAAAAACGAGGTTTCGATAAAAATGAGTTTAAAGTTTAAAAACTGTTTTACTACATGCAAACATCGACGTTAGTTCCGACTTTTTTCGAGACTATGTCGGTTTGGCTGTTTTCGGTTGCTTATTTTGCTTCTGTTTTGGCTTGAGACCGAAATACAGTGCCCCTTTACATTATCATATACTCATTATCACTCATTTTTCACCACTTTCGCCATCTAGATTGTTTCGTTCGTTCAGAAATACTTTGGAAAGTGAGCTCTAAAAATAAAATTTTTCGCTTACAATTATAATTTATAATTATAAAATAATTGTCAAAAATTAATTAATATATACATTAGATGTAACTTTTTAATTTAGTTCAATAAAGTATTTGTAATGTAAGTTTATTCATTTTAAAGTATTTATAAAAATAATTTTTTCTGTTGTATACCTATAACAGAATAATAAAAACACATCGATTTTAACTATTTATAAATGATAATGTTGAAAAATATTAATGAGAACGTATTGATTTACTTTCTTAACTACACAATTCTTCATAATGATGTTGATAGAATGAGAATTAAGGTTGCTTTAAGGAATTTAATACTTAATCAATAATTCAGCATATGCTTGGCTTTAGTTGTTTACTTTTAGTAAGTTACTATGACGATAAGGAATTATTAATTTATTAACGAAATGTGTATTATGATCCTTAGATAAGGAAATATAAAGGATAAATAACACATTACCTAGCGTTGTTACCATATCAATCCACGAAATATCGCTCCACAAGTCATTGGCGTATCATTCAGATTTTAAAATAAATATTATTTGTTTTGAATTATAAAATTAATTAATAATAAATGTTTTATATTGTCTTTAAAAGTATTTAAGTGATAATTGATTCATAGAGAAACATCTATTTGGAACTATCATCTCTCATATATACTAAATTCAATTGTAATTTAAAGCATATTTGCATATTATAAATTTTCAATTGACGTTCTGGGATAATATGTATGAAAATGACGATTGTGACATTTAAGAAAAGATGGCCGCCGTAATTTTTTTTGTAACAGTTTCATATACGGACTAGTATAAGTTGTAATGTATCCATAGTCTTTCTTAATATAAGTTATGATCATATTCATCATGCACTCAAAATTATCTTGTAAAATATAATGAAAAAAAAAACATTTTGCTGGTTAAAAAGTGAAAATATTCATGCAAATAGTATCAATTTTGATATATAATGGTTTCTTTCTTGGTATTTGAATATTATAATCATGTCCCTCATGTAATAAAATCTAATTTTATGCATCGTGAAAAGTTAACTAAATTCAAATAAATATATTTTTATACTAATACTATTAAATACAATACAATGTATGTTTACTCTCGTAAACATCAAAGTTCATTGCTTATACCTATTTATGTACTATATATAATATGTTTATTCAGTAAAAACATAAATTTCAGAAGTACGAACAATAATCATAATACCTATATGATTTTTTGTTTTGGAAAACTTAAAATATGAAAGTACTTCAATTGTTGTAACATGCATACTATTTTTCTTTTAGTAACAAATATTTTTTAATAAGCAACAACATAGTTTTTGTGAAAGTGTTTTTAAACACGAAAGAAAATGCTAATTTTATAAAGTGCATTCCACAAAAAACTTTATTTTCAAAAGAACTACATACAACATTCTTATTGTAAAAACAAATTCTTCAGACGTAATACTCTTTATAAGATTAGATGTAAATTTAAATTAAATACCGTTAGATGCGCTTTTTCAGTTATTTTTTATTTATCCATATTATTATGTATTAATGATACTATATGTCTTTTTATCTGATTTTTACTATCAAAGTTCTGAGTGACTGACTCATCAACATCCAACCAAAATTCCTGGACCTGGAAACGTAGGACTGTCCTTCTTTTATGACATAAGCACCCACTAAAAAAATCAACTCCTAAGAGGTGGGGGGGGGGTAAAGAGTGTTAAACTGTTTTTATATTAATACGTCTCAAGATAATTTTAGACATAATGCTCTTCTATAACAAATAAAATAGACGTACATATATCGCGATATTATAAAGTTCAAGGTATATAATTGTTTCGAACTAACAGCACAAATAGTATTAGATTTTATATATTACTAGCGCGTTGGACCCGGTATTACCCGGGTTTATACATTAAAGGCTCTGTCAAACAGGAAGCGGACTGTCCGCAGTCCACCGCGGACTAGGGTGGTCAAATAGAACGCGCAAGTGATGGCGAACCAGGGCGAATTCTTTCTTCATCTAGTGATCATCATGTCCAGCAGTTCGTCTGACGAAGAAGAATTACTTCTTTTGTTAGCTGTGAGTTCAGCAGCAAGACGAAAAAGGAAATGGGTATGCCATAGTCAATGTGCATAATGCAGGCATTCTATATAGTGACTAGGCATTCTACGTTCGAGAGGGTTGTTTTCCAAGCTAAATACTGAAGCGAAGTCATACAAACAACTGCACTACCGTACAAAATCAATCAACTTTTCATTATTATCTTCTCTTTTACTCATTTTGACATCCAGTCCGTGCGCGGACTCTGTAAAAATTTACAATCCGTTCGCTGTCCGTCTCGGACTGAACTTGTCCGCCGCGGTAGGCCGCTTTCTATTTGACCAGGATGATACAACATTACACGATACAGAGTTCGCGGCTGTCCGCGCGAACAGTTCGCTTTTTTATTTTTATTTGCAACAATTTTAATTTTAACTATGACTTTCCATTAATTAATTTCTATTTTTCATATACCACAACATGATATCTCTATAGTTTCAATGCACAAAGGTAAAAAAGAAAATTAAAGGTCTAATAAAGAACTACAAAAAATATTTGAAATGCTTTTTATTAAAATTAGCTGTTTTGATGTTATTAATGAAAAAAGCAACATTTGTTCACTCCCTGTCAAAGTACCCCTGCACCCCTTAGTCAACTACGCGAACACTTAAAATGAAGTCTTCTGCAATAAGCTTTATACCGAAAATTTTAAATGGCCACTGACATTTAAAAATAATTAATATAATATAATGTATCCATAATTTATATTTGCAATTAATTTAGTAGATGCTTAAAGCGCATTATATGTAAACGTATTTTGTTTATTTTCTCCTCTTTAACATATCTTTTTCAAAAATCAGACACGGGTTCATGGTTATCAATTAACCGAAGTATTTTTTTTAAATAAATAAATTTTATATCGATTTTCCTTTTGTTAGTTTTTTCATTAAAACCTTTTTTTTAAATTTTTTTTTAAAGTCTGAAACATGAACCTTACATTATATCGCCCAAGGAATATAAAAAAATTAAACAAAAATTGTAGCGTTTTATTTTAAAAATCGGGAGGCCCTTGTTACCACATTTATAAACTTATTCAAAAAGGTCTACTAGTAAGTATTTTAAACCCCCAGAGAATATATTTACAAAATTTCAAGGTTCTAAGTTATGTGGTATGGTCACAAAAATGGTTGTGAATCAGGAAAGTATATTATATTATATAAATAATCATAACGCGGGTGAAGCTGCAAGCGGGTTGTTAATTTACCTATAAAAAGAATAGTACATAAAATGTAGATTTTTTGGGTGAAATATTTTACAATTACCTGTGTGTTATTTAATAAAATAATAATTGTGAACTAATATAAACATTTTTTCTGACATTAAAATTATAGTGAATTGATTAATTGTAAGATTAAAATATGTTCGTATTTTTTTCAAGAGATGATTGAAATACATAAAATATAGTTTATCTTGAAATATTAACGAAGACAATAGAAAAAAGTTTGAACAATTGTACCAATGAAGTAGTCATTAACTTACTATTATTTTAACACAGCATGTAATAACAAATTTATTACAAGAATTTTAACAAGGTAATTGTGTGCATAGGTGAATGAATCTAGACGTGTTTTTTTGCTCTCCACAAAACAACTAATTAATATTTGTATTATCTAGTGTTTGCTTTTTATGTACAGGTTGATCATTAAGTTCATTTTAAATACCTAAATTCAAATTATTAAATGTCAAAATGAAATTAATTAAGTTCTTGAAAATCTAAGGCAACTCGTTTTTAATTTGTTGGAATTTCTTTTTTTTTATTTGAAATTAATTAATAATAATTAATAATTAATAAAAATAATAATTAATCAAGTCATAGAAGAACAAATATTTACATGTATTTGAATTACTATGTATCGTAGTAAAATTTTTCACCGGTAGGTAATGATTGTTTTAGAATATAAAAAATACTTCTGCCAAGTAAATGTACAGTGCTTTCTCGTGCTAAATTCATGAAAGGTAGTTATCTATTGAACAATTTAAATAAAAACCAATACAGTAGTCAGATGAACTGCTTACCATTGGTTAAACATTTAATTTTTATATAATTTTATTAAAAAATATTAATTCAACATTTTTTTAAGATGCACCTGGTTATTTTTTCATGTATTTATAATTTTTTTTCAATTTCAATCTAAATCAAAATTTGTTCTACTATGTAAACGTCAACAAAATGATATTTAATATGTCAATGTAAATAGCGATTGTAAAAAACAAATGATAATTTTTTAAAGCTAATTGAGATAAATCTTTCTAAGGTAAAAATTGAATACTCTACAAAAAATATACTATAAAATTTTCACGTAACATGTCTTTTTTGAGACATATTCAAGTTTCATTAATATCGGTTCAGTGGTTCATGAGATATGTGTGTGACAAGGATTCAGGAGACAAATAGACAGACAGACACGGGACGAATAGTGTTTGTCTTAACCTGAAATGGAACAATCAAGTTAAAATTTTGAAATTCGGAGAACAATTTTTTTTCTCATTTTAAAACGATCACAAAGCTTCTCATTTAATTGGATTAAATTAAAATCATAAATTTTTAATCTAACATCTTTTTGGCAAATGTATTATAAATAGTTCGTCGCATACTATTTATAATGATACTTTTTTTCTGTAATTTAAATTAAAAATGATACATATTATATTATGTAAATCAAATTTTTATTTGTAGGTATTTGAAATTGAGTTTATTTTTGTTGTTAGTAAGAATACATACCTACCTGTACGATAGTAATATATGAGACAACCTGTGTGTGAATTCCAGTGAACTTTGTATACATTAATTAATGTGTGGTGTATGTGTATAATGTCTTCAGAGGATCGGGTTCTTTTTCGTTGGTGCGGACCGGATGTAGAACAGGTTTGCTTCCGATAGCTTCGTTGCTAGGATACAGATGAGAACAAACTGACTCCATTATGTAGTTTTAATTAAATGGGTAGAGAATTGTTTGTTATTCACAATGAACCCTTCTCTAACTTATGTGAATAATGAAATAAAACCTGATTTAATGTCAAATTAAAATTAATTGTGTCTAATCTGAGCGCACGATGTGTCCAAATTACAAGAAATTAGTTAAATAAATGAGTAAAAATATGACGTTGTTATGGCAAAGGGAATCGTTTGGTTAATTGGGGGTTTTATTACCAAAATTTGGTGTTTTCAATTAATGAAATGATTCAACCCTTTGAAATTTAAGACCTTGTTATTTAATATGGGTTTAATTTAATATAAATAGTAAATATCATTAAAAATTATTACTTTATGTTAAAATTTATACATTATAGAAATTTTATTGTTACTGAAAATTCGAAATTACATTCTCATAATTTTGATTTAGAAGTTTAATAGTAAAAAAAAATATTTTGTATTTATTATACCATAATTATATAAAATAACTATGTACCCATTTTGACCCAAATACCGTCCGTGGTACCTTATATCCATATATAAAAAGTAATATTGTAGATTGTAGTTAGATCATTATATGTAGTTTACTATTTTAGGATACATGGTTATTTAAACATTAAATGTTTTGCCCACTTCTCCCCTAAATAACTATATATACAATGTATAGTATAAGAACGGAAGAAATCTTATATAGGTATAATTTAAGTAAATTATTTGAATCAAAACCAATATATCCACATAAATTTAAGTAGGTACTTACTATATTTTTTATAATAAATCCTACCAATGTGAAGAAAATTACTTTTTTAATAAATTATACCATTATTAAAAAATTTATACACGTGTATAGTAATAAATCCTTGTATTAAGAAAAAAAAGTACTTTTTGTTATCAAAGAAACAATTTTGAAAGCAACGTATCTGCTTACAAGAACGTAATTTTGATATTCTATTAAATAAAATCACGTCTTTATACTGAATAAGCTTAAAAATGATTAAAAATGGCTACGTCGTCGAATTTATAAAATGTAATACACTTACAAAGAAAATCCGTACAGGCGAAATGTAATGATGCAATATACGTAATAATACGTATAATAATGTGTATAACTGTCAGATAAGTAAAAAAATTACTTAAGGACATAATTAAAAGTATTTGTCATTTTTCTTACTTATTCAATAATAATAATCATTTCCAAGATTATTATACAAATAGTTTTGCTATATATTTTTTTGATGTGTGAACATTTAATTGATTTGATATAATTTATACTGTAATGTAATTTTATATTATAATACTCAATACAAATTAATAGATAAACTGCAGACATTACAGCCTAAAATTTTATTTTCAGACAGTAAAATATTATATGTTTTCGCTTACTATCCGGGATAGACAGGAAAAACTGTAAAATGAGTAATTATTACAGTATATTTTTTCCGTGTACTTAATTTTTTTTACAAAAAGAACCAATTACTATTATTGTACATTTCCACAATACAATTATGGACTTGGCTATTGCCCTGGACCAATCAGGGAACACTCACGGCGCACAGTGGTGACAGATAATTTTTTTAAGTAACTCAATTAATTAGAGATATGTATCACGTATTTGATTTTTTATAATGTTTGTAGTTTCAATAAAAAAACTTCTTCAATCTCAAATGTATTAAAAACTATATCACTTTTATTATAAGTATTTTACTATATCTACGCGTATTATTCAAGCATGATAACATTTTGTTGTTTATTTTTTATTACAGACAAGTTCTGTTATTATTTTTATTATATTTTAATACAGATGATGGTGCTCAAACCACACAGGTTTTTATACATAACTTGAAGCTCTAGTAATTGCGATCTTTGAAAAAGTTTCCCAGAACTGAGCTTGAGCATTCATCTCAGCTTTAATTAAACTTCAAGAAAAAACTTGTATGAAATACGGTCCGGAGTAAAACGTAAGAAATTCACTTCTTAATGCACTCTACTTTACGAATATGATTTTATACTTTAAATATTTCATTAGTTCTTCATGTATTATAAAATGATTTATATAGAATAAGACATATAATTCATTTTGATAAATAATAAAAATAGCAATAATAACGAGATTATTATAATTAATCTGTCAGATATTATACCGTGAAAAGAATTTAAAAATAAAAACAAATATATATTAAATGTTACATTTTTCATTATAAAATATGTATTTAATCCCAGAACTCATAAAAGTATATTATTGTTGCTGTGTAACAGATGCAAGAGTTTAATAAAATGTTCTCTTTTAATAAAAATACATTTTTTCTAAAGACAATGTACACAATTCTGTTTATATAGATATAAAAGACTGTATTTTTTTGTTAATCACATATAAAATGACTTCCATAGATAACATATTTTACAAAATATACATTATTAGATTTGAATATAAATTTATACTTTCTTATTAGAAAATTTAACAGGTAACTATTGTTATCTGGCAGAAAAATATGGGTTAATAGAAGAACTTAAGACATGAAATAACAACGAGACCTACCGTCCATCATTTACATTCGATAGATAATACTATATATTAATTTCGGTAATATAAACATAAAGATTATTTATAAATCTTAATAGAGTAATCCGGAAATTTTTGATATACCTTCTTTATTACTTAATTGCAAAGATTAGGCTAAAAAAATTGAACAAATTGTTTTTTAATTACTTAATTTTAAATTATTCAATATTAAAGTCGTAAAAATCAGCTCGCATTTAAAACGCGACGTGATTGGTTGAAGCGTTTGTGACGTCATAATTCATGTTCTGTCCAGTTGTCAATGTTGTTTGTATACAAAGTTTCAACTCGTGAGTTATAAAAACTATATAGATAATATAGAAGAATACTAAAAATGAGCTGAAATCCTCAAATTTGAGATTGTTGCCCTTAGAAAACCGCAATTTCTCGAGTATATTATTATTGTACATATTGAAATTATATAGAATAACCTTACTTTTAATTTTTTCCTTAGTTTCCTTCTGGTACAGTTATAAATCATATTCCAGGAGTTTTGTGAGTTGAATTATTACAAGGTAGGAAACAATATTTGTAACTTATTATTTTTCGTGCGTTTTCCATATTTATCGTTGATACTTGTATATTTCAGCATTGTCTGACATTTCAGCACTGGATAATGACGTCACGCAACATGACGCGTTTTTGATGCGTTTGAAAAGTACCTGTTTTAAAATTTGATATTTTGGGGTCGGGATAAACTTTTGAAGTATGAACAAATTTTCTACAATATTTTTTTACCTCTAGATTACTTAAACAGGTTTTTAGGGGTTTTCATTTTTGACCGGATTACTCTATAATATAATTGGTGCATATGTATGTAAGGTCACAACGCCTAAACTATTGGACGTATCGAAGCCATATTCACACCATATGTTCATTTGGTGCTCCGATAAGTTTATTTATTTTTTTGGACCTGGTAGGTGCTCTGGGGTTGATATATTTACGAAAATGTATATTTATGGTTTGTTTTCCGGGTCTGCTAGTTTTATATAAAAATGCAAATTAAGTATATTTAGAATTTTTATATTTGTGCAACGTATATGTTTAAATGTATTATAAATAAGTAGACATATAAAATTGTATTAGATATATGTATTGTGTACATTTTGTAGGTATCAGTTATAAATATTTTCATTGAAATATTAAAAGACGATATTATTAAAGCATTTCAATTCAATGCGAATATAAAAAACATCTTACATTAAAAAACATGACATTTTCAATACACGCTTTCTTATTCCACGTGCTATACGCTATGAAATATTAATACCATTTTCCAAAAACAGAGCTTCTTCCAAGAAACATATATCGAGAAGGTTTCTTATTTCATTTTCCGTCAATCCACAACAAAAACGAATCAAGGTCACACCATCTCCCGTGAGGAAGCGTCCCATGAACATAAAAGTTTGTGGACCGCGGATTGGCTGAGTTGACGAAGTGCGTGCCGTAGTAATGCAGTTTAAATATTTAATCAGGAGATCAGCTTTGGGCCACGGAAGTGTTCAGGACTTAGTTCAACTTGTAATCCTCCTTCATGTTCCTGTGCTATTTTCAAAGTAGTAGTATATGTACTGAAAGTATAGTAATGATATTCCTTAATCTGGAAAAAAATACGTGTTTCTATTTTTTATACCTGTGGATTATCGATTAAAGGTTCCTTTTAGGAATTTAAATTTCTCGAGTTTATGTCTATGTATAGTTATTTATTATGTGTATTTTTAATTTACAATAATCTGATAATGTTGATACATTAAAAATTTATCGATTATATGTTAATTTCTTAATTTTAATTTGATAATATATTGCTAAAGGAACTGATTATAATTTATTAATATAATAGCAGGTATATTTTTCTATGTGTATAAACATTTTATTATCAGTGTGTTCGAAGAGACCGTTTTGAGGGTTTCGTACTTCAAAATGAAATAATGGAACATTTATAGGATCACTTTGTTGTCCATCTGTCTGTCTGTCTGTCCGTCAAGACCCTTTTTCAGGAACGGCTAGAGGTATCAAGTTACAATTAATATCAAATATTAAGAATTACAACCTCATAGTTACATACTGACAGACTGACTGACTCACTTATCATCAAGGAATCTTGAAATTTATTATTTGATATTAATTTCATCTTGATACTTACAGGGTCTTAACGGACAGACAGACAGATAGGTGGAAAAAAGTGATCTTATAAGGGTTTCGTTATTTCATTTTGAGGTACGGAACCCTCAAAACGGTCTCTTCAAACGCACTGAAAATACTGTTTTCGGTTTTTTGACTTGTTATACATGCAACATAATCGATTTGGTATTTTTTAGATTTATTGGTTTCGAGTGAATTCCAAAAATACTGAACATATACATTATAGTATAATATTGTATAAGTAACTACTGTTAAGCCGATTGTTTTTGAATACAAGATGTTGATGAAATTATCCATTTTGACCTTCCCTTAATCCATTATATGAACTATTTTCGCCATGATGTCTGTGTGTCGTTCTGAAAATAAGTGAAAATTACTACCGAACAGATCTTAGTGAGATTTTCAGTGTTACACAGTACAAATTTGAATATTTGTTATATATATATATAGTATCACACATATACATTATTTTAATATTGAGCCGTACGTTCGACAAAACAAAAAAACATCAGTAATGTGGGTGGTAGAGAAAGGTACCGCTGTGTTTGAAACAAAATAACACTTATTAATTGATAACATTAATAAGAAATATATTGATATCAAAATCAATACTTGAATAATTAAGAATTTTAAGTATAATTTGTTTTCCCTCTAAAAAAATGAATAGTTAAACATATTTTCAGTATCGTAAAAACGTATTTCGAAACTGAAATTTAATAATGATTTAACAATAAGGATAACTGTTAAATATTTTATAAGCAACCAATTCAAATAATTTGTTTAATGTAGAATGAATGTAAGATACGTATAAAAAATTTATAGAACGTAATGCATCTGATTCTCTCTATAGATTTTTTTTGAATAAACAAAATAATGGGAAAAACGCGAATTGTAAAAAGTACTGTAGACATGTCTAATAAATCTTTAGAGTTGTTTTACAGCATCAAGTTTTCTTTTGTACTTTTTCGAGTGCTAGAATGTTTTCAATAAAGACCATTTATATAGCCTCATAGTTAATTAACTGTTATTTCATTTAACTAAAAAGTAATTGTAATAGAATATTAATTGATTCAAAAACATTTTTAAGTCTTAAATTTATTAAGGCGACGATTTAAAATTTTCGATTTTTTTTAATACAAATAAAAATATATTGACAATAAACTGTGAAAATTGTAAAGCGAAATTCAATGTATGTATTTACAAAGTTATAGCACATAGAAGAGAACAGGTCGTATTAGTGTAACATCTGTTACTAAATCTTTAAACGCGTTTTTCTCGAAACTACCTTTTTTCAGTTGGTTGGAAGCAGAACTGAAATTCTAATAAACCGATAGAGCTATTATTTTAACACGTTGTTCTACTCACTAATAGTTACCGTGCTGCCTAGAATTATTTATTTTTATTAATAATTTTTAATTTTTTTCGATTTACAACAAAAAAAAACACGATTTTTAGAATTTTTTTACAAGCTCGTCATTTTGTTATTTATTAATATAAATGTCTAATTCTAGGTATTACGATAGACAAATGTATAAAATAAAAATATATTTGATTTTTTTGTTTAAAACCTAAGTGGAAATATGTTTCCCACCACCAGACCACAAAAAACACAAAGTTTTATAAAATTTACTACAATTTTTTTTGTATAATTTAAGATGAGAATAAAAACATACAAAAAGACTAGAACGATTATATTTATTTTGTTACGGAAATAAAATCCTGAAATAAGTTTAAAATTTTTGGCGTCACACCGCAATACTGCCTTAAATCAATAATTTATATGCAGGTGTTTATAAGTTTTTATTTAAATATTTTGGCTAAAACGTTTAATCATGTTTCAAAATATAGTTCTTTGTATTTTCACATAACGATAGGTATTATAGTTTATACAGCGCAGTTTATATAGATAAGACAAAACTAATCTACAGATCAGTCAAATAGCTTAAGTAAGAGCTTGCATTTAATCTAACAATAAACTGACTCTAATTAAAGTACTTAAACGACATTTTTTAAATAGTCTACAGATTAAAATAGTAAAATAAATACGAAATTTAAATATAACACTGACAAATAAGTGAGCTTTTGTGCCTGGGATGCGACAGGAATATATCAGGCGCAACAAGACCAGATCTCAGACGCTATGGATTCAAGGAATGCAGTAGAGAATTCTTCATTTAAAAGCCAGAACACCGTAAGGTATAACTACACTATATTCTCAGCGGGACTCTAAACATGTAATAAGTATCTTGGTATTTTGAAAAGGTAAGTACATAATTTCAATTTTACTATAAGTATTTTTATATTTTTTATTAGCCAGTCCACTTTTTTTAAATAACATAAATTATATTTTTTTTAATTGTAATTTATGTATAAATACATATTTGTGTGATACTTTTATGAAATATAAGTTAAAAATAAAACTCTTAAAAAGCCATAAAAATAAAATCTTTATTATTGGTATTTTATATCTGGCCCTTGTGATTTATTTTTAGAAGTAACGTTATACAAATGTAAATGCGATGAAAAATAAAAGCTTTTTCTATAAATATTTTCATATAGGACATAAAAGGCTTCTATGGTTATACGGTTTTAACTTTAAAAGTGAGCTTCAAAGAAACAAAAAACATAAGGTAAAGTCATCAAATTTCGTCTCCGAGCCTAATTGCGTTCCCTTGTCTATCTCCAAAAATAACCAGTGTCATCTCAAATCAATTTCTGGAACTAAAAATGTTTGATGTTTTACGGCCATTTTCGTAATTTCGATGGCGACAGCTTAAATCAACTTTGCGTTCTTAAGAAAAGAAAAAAAGGTACAAAGTTAGTTTTTTTATCAAATATCTTTTGCTTAGAGTAATGACGATATTTGGAGCTCAAATATTATTTAAGAAATATGTTTTTGTTTAAGCTAAGCTTACAAAGTACAAGTATAGCCAAACCGATTGGTAATTTTAATAACAATTTCAAATAAAGGTATAAATCGTTGATAATACTGTTTTTTATTTAATACTGACTTAAGTACTTTTACAAAAGTACTTATATACATTAAAAAATAATTATGTACCTACATATAAGTACAATTTATTTTCAATAAATGTATTCAAGTACAAGCACAAAATATTTTTTTTACTTTTGTTTGGTAAAGTACTTAAGCACATGTACTTAAATAATTTTATTAATGTATAATATACATATCTCTGCTTACGTTACTTACACATAATCCTAAATAAAAACAATAATTATTTTGAACAAAGATAATTTAAATAAATAATACATAATTTCAATTGCAAATTATTAATTTTCTTATAATTAAAGCAAGATAAAAAATGAACTCAGAGTAAGCCCATTTTTACTTTATTATATCCATGTATATGGAATATATACTCCATCGTTTTGGAGTTCTGAATTTTTATTACTTCATTACTTTCTTATATATTTTATTATATAGTATAAAATGTATATTATAAGTAAAGCTAAGCCGATTTTTTTCGAAATCCGGAATTTGGTGGAATTATCTATTTTGACTTTACCTGAATCTATTATGACTATTTTCACCATGATGTCTGTGTGTATGTCTGTCGGTCAGTAAGTGCTGTACATAGCAGAGAATAATATTATCTATACTTTATGTGCCATTCATTTTATTTTATCTTTTATTAGTTTGTCAGAAATGTGTATTAATAAATTAAGAATCACGTATACTGTTCACTGTCAGGATATAAGAAAGTCCCGTGGGTACCAAGGCAGATATTTTCAATACACACAAATCTAAGGCGTGATACTGGAGTGAGGTCTTTGCCTGTACGTCTGTCACATTGTCTGGAGACAAGCCAGAACGTGCCGGTGTGCGTGCTGCATTCCACTAAAACTTTACTAATTTGCTCAAAAAATGTGTTGTTTAGGTAAGGCTTCCCCACTATTAATAACGCAAGCTCTTTGTCGTCTTTGCCATCTGCCGTGGCGGACTCGACGGTTCCTCAGCTTCAGAGATGCACCACCGACAGTGGCGCAGGTAAGATTATTTATTCTGAGACAATAGCTATAGCTGTCCATACTTATTTCCCTTAATATGTTTATTTAACAATAAGTTAAAAGTAACGTCTATAGAAGTAATTTTCTATGAAACTTAATTATAGAGAAACATATCTGTACATCGCTCATTGGTCTATTATATTAAAATAAATATTTGATATTTTAAAATAATTTCGATAATTTTAATTTATTAAAATCATAATAAATATCTAATGTTGTATTGTTTAGGTGACATTATTAACATTGTAGAATTGTTCTATGTACAATATACACATTTAGAACTGAATAGTTTAATAATGTAAAGTAGGTAGGAACATGTTTACACTTAAATAAATATTTATAAAACTTACCTTTTTAGCTCAATATACTAATAGATATCTAGAATGTAGTGATACTTTTCATCCAATACGGAGTATTTCTGGCATTTATATTTTTATGCAGTGCATTACGAATATTAGTGATCGAAGTTGGGCACTCTAAGAAAAATTGTGATAACCAGGAAAGAAGTAGCGCGGGTTGTAATGGTTTATTGTATTAATGCACATTTGAAAGTTTTAAGCCTTGGCACTTTACAGAAACGGTCTCCGTCACCGCTTCGACCTTGCAAATCTATTATATGTGATTCAATACAAGTGGCATTTTAGCTGCGTCGAAACGGTGCTGCGTTTTGACGCAGCTAACATGTAATAGATTTGCAAGGTCGAAGTAGTGACGGAGACCGTTTCTGTAAAGTGCCATGGCTTTAGTTTTATGTTGATGTGGTAGTCAAAAGTCCTAACACTATATTATGTTTTCTTATAACAAATAATTACGTTTCCCTGTCTACGAGATTTTTCACTGTCTACCTAATATCTTAATAACAATTTATTATTATAATGTTGCAAAAATAAATTTGGCACTTTAATGTATTTGTTAAATTCTCTTATATATGTATCTACATATTATATTACAATATTTACATATTTGCTTACAAACGTTTCTATGTAACAAAAAAAATGAAGATGTATCAATCCATGAGTCTGAGTTTTATTTAACCCCACTCCACGTATTCACGTCAATCCCTCGACTGTGCATCCCGACACAGTCACACTTATTTTTTTATTAATTGTTTCGAGATAACTGAAATTAAGTGCAGTGCTATAGTTAGCAACAACGTACTTGAGATTATCAAAATTATAAAACTATAACCACCACATTATATTTTTTATGCTTGCTAAAAATAATACATAAATTAAATGGCGACCCTACCATAACTGTTACTGAAGTATCTCTAACCGATATAATACCAGCAGTGGGTGGACAAATTAAAAGTGTGAATTAACTCACAACAATCGCTGCTTGCTATATGTAGAAGCTGTTACTACTAACAATCAACAGGCTAGCTCTTGGTGGTGACTGCGGTTAAAAAATCTATAATTGTTTTACATCTCTCATATACTTGTAGAACTTACGCCACTGCATTTATCCATTAAATAACTACCGTCTCTCTCACGCTCGGCGCGCGAAATGAATTGTTTACAAATATCATGTTTCAGCTGCAACATATGGTCCGGTAGACGTGTGCTTTCTGTACACGCGTTTTTGAAATATTCCTGTTACTTTTTTCTGCCGTTCGATTAACGCTCGGGGTAAACTGCTTTTTTTATAAAAAAAAGTATTTTTGGTAGGAATATAAGTTTTTCCGTGTGTTTGTTATTTCAATTTTTATCACGGTGATATATTTGTAATCAAGTGACTGTTGATATTGTATGAATTTCGTACATAGTTTTTGAGGGAGTTTATTTATTATTATTATTATTATTGCTTCAAATACTTTTCGTTCCGTGTCTCTGTCTCCTGAATTATTGTCACATACATAACTTATGAATCACTGAACCGATAATAATGAAACTTGGTTGGTTGGTTGGGTCTAGCTTGAAGACGGTCCCATTTCAAAATTATTAAATTCGTGTTTAAGTGGGAGTGGTTACAACCCAAAATATTTATTTTTTGAAGATATCTCAAGAAAAATATTCCGTTACAAAGATTTATTTCAGTTTGCTTAGAAAAAATGTTATTTGTTTTATAAACTGTTATTAAATTATTTTCACGTTTTGACGTTTAAAAAGTCATTTTAATGGTTGCAAACATAAGTATTTAGAATAAGATTGAAATTTTCAAAAAATTAAAAATATACAAAAAAATAATCAGGTGCGTCTTAAAAAAATTTCAAACTAATATTTTTTAGTAAAATTGTATAAAAATTAAATGGTTAACCAATCCAGGCAATTTATCTAAAAACTATCGGTATTTATTTAAATTGTTCAATAATTAACTACACTTGATGAGTAGTACAGTGGTTTTCAAACTCTATAAGCGAAGAAGTTACTTTTGAAATTTGAATTGTTTAGTCAGCTATAATCTACATATATATATATATATTTCCGTATACCTACATAATCTTTATCATTTTATATTGATTACTATTAAAATAAACTGATGTGGCTATGAGACTATATGAAACTAATTTCTTGAAAACGGTATGCTATATGAACCGAAAAATAGAACATAAATTTTTAATAATAATTTTTTGATAAATTTTGTTAAATTTTTTTTATTTAGAATACCTATTTCTAAAAAAATAATTAGAAAAAAATAAGAAACTGACAAGTTTTCGTTACTGGTTTAGTGATTGTCTTAAAAATTATAAGATGCACTTCTCACATGTACCTACAAGTATGTATCTACTTTAATATTAAAACTTCATATTTGTAAATTTCACCACTGTATAGCGTTCACAGATCGATATAAAAATTTACAGATAGACATATAAAATTATATAAGTCATTGAGATAATGGTCGTACAATATACAGACCTAATCTAATTTAATCAAATTAAAAAAAAAATTAATTTCAATTAATTCTCGAGTATATTATAATATGTATAAAAAATAAAAATAACTTAGGAGGTATGTACATTAGATTTCCTGTTAATTTTTTTCACATACGAGCTATCAAAAATGTCGCCGCGCTACTAGTAGTTTTTTTAAATACATTAATAATGTTAAATTTTATCACCCAATATGTACAAACACATTTAATTAAATATAAAATAATTATGCCCTTCAACATGATGATTTTTTTTGTCTATTGATGTTAAATCTTAGGTTTTCAAAAAATATTAATAGCCACGAACATGCACAAAAAAAATCTAACTATTGGTGAAAACCGAATTGAAATCGTTTCAATAATTCCCGAGTCTATAAGCCTCATACAAACCATTCATACAAATCATTTTTATATAGAGATAATTAATAATACATTATTGAAGTAGTTTTAAAAATAAAAAAAATTGATGTATAGATACAATAAGAAAATCATAAAATAAATTAATTAAGGTAATCCATTAGTAATCCTACTTTACAAACATGGTAATTGGAATGACATTTTGTATTTATATAAATAAATTTACAAATATCAAATGAACGTAATACACGCTCAATAATTGTTAAATATCAAATTATAATTTTACCTTAAATTTTGTATTTAAATTAAAATGGCTACATTAAGTATTCATTAAAACATGAGACTTTCTCGTTGAATTTTAGATCTTCGTATATCTACCTGAAGTTTTGATTATAAATTACGTCTTGGTAACTAATATTTCATTATAAGGACTCTTCTAAAATACCAAAATAAAATATGATATTTATGTTGAATCAATTAAACTTGATTTTATTATAGATACTTATGAGTATTTAATTAATAAATTGTGTAACTTATATGCACTAATGAGATTGATGATAAGTTTTTTAGATTTAAATACACATATCATCATAAAACTGTTTAACATTAAGTATTCAGAATAGCGTGAAAAAATATGGTAATGTTCTTTTAAATTCCAAAGGGTTAAGATTAAACAAATTTCTTACCCTGTGTAAACATGTCGATGTAAGAGGTCTGTAAGAAGTTGCTTTTTGAATGTCGTTTGTCCTGGATGGGATAAAAATGGGGCATAACTTAAAAACACAAGACATTTATAGGCTTCTAAAGTAACAAACGAGCTTGTCCTTTTAGACATCTACTAACTTTAGTTAACGTATAGTCATTGAATTTTATACTTATCACTTTATAACGCAGGGACGTTGTACGTGTTTTGTAAATGGTACAAATGATTTGTGAAAATGTTGCACATTTTGTAGATTTTGTCCAAGGAGGTGCAAAGTTCAATGTAATTTTTTCTGCTATGATAGTTTTACTTAAAATGTTTATAAAATATATAGTTATGCACTTTATGTTTCTTATAAAATCTAAATATAATATATATAACTAAATAAAATATAATCTGTTTTATGTATTGGAGGTTAACAATCAACTATTGGAGAAGACATCATATTATGTACTATATGTTATGTTACATATCATGCGATTAATGGCAAACAATTTAAATTATTTTCACAAACCAATTTAAAAATAATACATATAAATAAAATTTTGGAAAAATGGAGATAATTTATAGTAATTTTCTTTTCTATTACGCGATCAAAAATAATTAGATAAATTCAATTTTGTTTCCTCGTAATATCGAAGATACGAGAAGTTTTGAGATCGTTTTAGAATGAGACAAAAAAAATGTTCTCCGATTTCAAAACTTTAAATTGATCTTTTCGTTTCGTGTCTGTCTGTGTGTGTGTGTCTGTTCCCTGAATCCTTGGCACACGTATAACTCATGAATCTTTGAACCGATATTAATGAAACTTGGTTGGATGGTTGAGTCTGGCTTGAGGACGGTTTCATTTCAAAATCATCAAAATGATGTGGAAGAGGAAGGGGTGACATCCCAACATATTTATTTTTTAAGATATCTCAATAACGATACATGTTACGTGAAAATTTTATAGAGTCTTTTTTTAGAGCATTCAATTTTTTATAATATATGTCTACAAGGATTGTTGTAAACAGTACAGTACAAAGATTTATCTCAATTTACTTTTAAAAATCGTCATTTGTGTTTTAAATTGATATTTACTATAACATAGTAAACGTCATTTTGAAGTTTGCAAAAATTTTGATTTAAGTATATTGAAATTGTCAAAAAATTAATAAAAAAAAAAAAATAATCAGACGCGTCTTAAGAAAAATTTCGAACTAATATTTTTAGTAAAATTGTATAAAAATTAAATAGTAAACCAATGCCAGACAATTTATCTGAACATTTCATCGGTTTTTATTTAAATTGTTAAATAATTAACTACTTTTGGTGCATTTAGTATGAGGAAGCACTATGCATTTACTTGGTAGATGTTTTTTTTTTAGTTTAATGATGCGCATCACAAACATTTATTTATTTAATAGTATTTTATTATCTCAAATTGTAGACATTTTATTATAAAGGGTTATGAAAAGAATAAATTATAGATGCTGTAACTACATACATAAATACATAAAATATACATTAGATAGGTAATAAATTAATCGTTTTTTAAAAATATGTGAAAATCTGCACCTTTCTGCTAACCACATAACTTTATGATTCTTAATTGGTAAAATAGAACTCGATAAGCTGTACCGATAAAATATATAACTATTCAAAACATTAATACCAATCAAAGAAACATGTATTTGATATTTCTTACTGATGCAAATGTATTCAATATAATATAATAAAAAGGTTTTTATATACCAGAGAGAAACATGGCTCGTACATCTTCTATATAACACGGCTATGTGCAATAATAAAATTTTATGGAGAGACATTAGGTAGTGTAATTTCTATATATACAAGAAAACTTGTTTCAGGAAATAAATCTTTATAAAGAACTGCAATTTACTGAATTGTGTTAAACAAAAAACAAAAGTATTTTTTTTATTACATAAAGTAATACATGAAGGTAAATAGATATATAATAATATTATAAAAATATTAGCCTGATAATTACACGTTACAGCCACCCAAAAAAAAGTGTGCGACCTATATACAAGTAGCATTGTAGTATTGGTTGAGTATAGTCGAAATCCAAATTTTTGGAATTTTCTGCTTATCAGTTTTTTTTTAATTTGAGATTGAATTTTAGGTTTAGTCAACTTGAAAAAATTCAACCTTAACCCTAAATTCTTGCTCAAATTAAAAAAACTGGTAATTAAGCAGAAAATTCCAAAAATTTGGATTTCGACTATGCTCGACCAATGCTATATTGGTCGCTTTTTTCGTATCGCACACTTTTTTTGTGTGGCTGTGTTATTGTCATTTATGTATTTTAAAATGTTAAAAAATAGGTGAAAATGTTCGAAATTCAAAATTTCTACGTGATGCGAAAGAAACATCCTTTATAATTAATAGTAACATAAAATCTGGTTAATATAAATATTAGATTTTCTAGTTGAATATGAGAAATACTATATGTAATTTCCATCATGGATTATTATATATTTTTTAATTATTTCCTTTTTTTATATACTTTTTATTTCTTTTAAAATTATACTTCAAAAACAGCTGTTGCCACACTTGCATTTTTTTTTAAACTCAAGACAATTGTGGAAAAAGTAACGTGATGAACACAACGATCTTTTGTTCAGAGTTTTCATCTCCAGTTCGTTTGTACTAAAATGCTCTTAATCAAGACACCATAAGGTGCTGTTATAAATTTCTTCTTTTCGAATATTATATTGAGTTATAATGTTTTAGTATGATCATTTATTATTAGGTTCTTAAACTAGAATTTAATATTGTCGATCATTATTTATTTTGAGATTCATTCTAGTCGTACACCATTGAAAACCATGTCAATGAAAAAGAAAAATTCAGAAGTGAAATGCTGAACAAACGATCACTTTGATAAATTTTATTAAAAACAAGGGACATTCCGGTCTGGTGCCACGCACACATTCACATGTACACGTACGCATATGCGTACACACACACACACACTCGCAAGCACGCACGATATACACATAGAGCAGAGGCGCGGGCGCTTTCTGGTAATTTTTTAAGGACGGCGTCGGATGTTGTTCTAGGGCATCGGGCGAACAATCTGTCTTAGTGGGGCGGCAGGCAACATCTGGGGCTTGCGTGCGCTACTCTGGAACACGTTTTCAGGAAGGAGACTGATGATATGGATGGATTCATTTCAACTCGGATGATATATTATTTGCTACAATGAACACAAAATATAATTTCTATTATTTTTAAGAAAATTGTCCGTTATAATTATCTTTATACTCTGTGGTTTACTAGAAATGAGTCTTGTATTCATGTTAAAACAATGTTATATGACAGGAATGGTTATATTGTTAAATCTTCTTCATGATTCTAAAAATAGTTTTCTTTTAAATGAATTTGTGACGACGTTTTTGAATATTATATAATTGTGCTGTATCTATTGAAGTGTTATCGGAGAAGATTAAAGGAAACTTACAGTATAATTAGAGACAAGAAGTGGGATTTAGAAGTTGACTAATATTTCTGATGATGTTTTACAGGATTATCTCAAAATTTCAATTATTGGTATTTTCTTTAGATAAAACTGTTTTAATAATAGAATTTACTTGTCAGTTCCAGCAACAATAATTTAATAATTCAATACTTATTGAAATATTTATTCCTTCATTTTTAAACCTAAAAAGACAATTAATTTTTATTAATTATGTAACTAATTAATTAACCCAGGGGTTCTTAACCTATGAGGCACGCCCACCTAGAGGCGCGCGAGCTTATCGAGAAAAAATGACAAAAAATATTATTAAAAAATGTATTTAATTACTGAAAGAAAAGCAATAAAATACAATTTGACATAATAAAAAATAAAATACATGTTTACATTTACATTGATATAATACACTTATAAATAGGATTGAATTAGTACTGCGCAATGTACTACATTTAATTAACTTATTAATATTAAATTAAAAACAAGATTAATAATTATTAGTGACTCTTTTGGGCCTGTCTTGCAGAGTAACGTTTTTTGAAAGAAAATACAATTAAATTATATAGAAACTTATATTACAATTACAGCACGATTTCAGTGAAGAGAAATGTGATTGAAAATTGGGTCACAAATACTAAAAGGTTGAGAAACACTGAATCAACCTAAATAAATATATATTTAGCACTAGATATACCAACCGGTTTAAATGTCCGGTTTAAACATTTGCTCATAAAATTTTTACTTTAAAATAAATTTCAATGTTCCTTGTACGATTATGTAAATTATTTATATGGAACATGCAACGGACAATTATTGTATTAGATTTTGTTTATTGACTCAATTTTTTTCTGAGATATATAAATGTGGTATACCTACATGACCGGTTGGTATTTTTAGTGCTAATGTTTATAATTTTACAGGCTACTAGGAATATTTTCATATAATTTTACCTAGTACTAATACAGCTTTACATACTCTCCTATGTGTTTCTAGGTAAGCTCCTATTCTTATCATTTTGAGTGTTAGAATTTTAATTTGCAGTTTTGGTCATTTCCCTGTTTATTATATACAGAAATAAGGCGACAGGTCTTTTGTGCCTTATGGTCTGTCTGGTTAATGTTGACGGGCTTCTATGCTAAAAATGTTATTGAAATTACATATTTGCGGATAATCAGCAATTTTACTGTTTTCATTATCAATCAATTTTATTGTGAGTGATTGGAACGAATATAAAAATTTACGGACAATTTTATTTTGTGAAAAGTTAGTTTATCCTTAATATATATAAAGCTCAACGTCTCTCTGTCTGTCTGTCTGTCTGTCTGTCTGTCTGTCTGTCCGTTAGTTACCTTATCACTCGAGAACCACTTATCCGATTTACGAGTTTTTTTTTTAATTCATACGTACGTTCTCTGGCCAGGTTATAGGCTATATTTTTTTACGTTAGGTAACATAACAACAAAGCAGTGACGATAATAGTAAATCAAGTCGGAAAAAATTTTGCCGTCGGCGCGCTGTTTTGTAATACGCTGCCTAAACCGTTCAATATAGAACAAAATAATGTATTAAAGAATTGTGTAGAATCAAAAGTTCTACAATTAAGTCAGCGACACGATATGTCTAACTTTTATATTTAAGCCACAATGACTGCTTTTATGTTACAAAAAAAACATAAAATATTTGGGTTTTGTTTACATGGACTTATGACCTGCAAAACATTAATCCTTATCGAAATAAATGATTTCATCGTCATAAGTACTTAATGTAGATATAGTTTGCCATTTACAGCATCCAATTTGGTCGTATAGTTTAGAAAATATCTTAAAATATATTTATAAAGGTAACATTTTAAATGTATGGTGTCGTGCCGCATCGAAGCGATGTACATCAGACTGGATTCGCTTACGTTCGGTAGATATTCGGAGTCCCTCGGCTGACGTTTGAGTTAATTTTGTTTTCAATAATTAACATTTAAATTTAAACAGAACACAAATTATTTGTACTTTTTTCTTCTGATTCGTTTTTGTTAGGTAATTTAGGTATTGATAAATTATTATTACAATAATAACTAATCGTGTTTGTACTTAATTAATTAAACTATATTTTTCAAAAATCCTAAACAATAATTCCGTAGTCTATGCGAGCGAAGCCGCGTGGGCCCAGCTAGTTTATAATAAATTTACATTATTCTTGGATACATGGTCAATAAATCGTTAATAAATATTTTCATAATACAGAATTTAATTTTTTCTGATTTTTGCTTCCTCGCAATATTGAAGATACGACAAGCTTTGTGATCGTTTTAGATTGAGACAAAAAAAATTATCTCCGATTTCAAAATTTTAAATTTATCTTTCCGTTTCATGTCAAGACAAACACTTTTCGTTCCGCGTCTGTCTATCTGTCTGTCCGTCCGTCCGTCCGTGTGTGTGTCTGTCCCCTGAATCCTTGTCACACGCATTACTCATGAACCACTGAACCGATATTATTGAAAGTTGGTTGGATGGTTGGGTCTGGCTTGAGGACGGTCCAATTTCAAAATCATCAAAATCATGTGTAAGGGGGAGGGGTGACATCCCAAAATATTAATTTTTTCAAGATATCTCAAGAACGATACATGTTACGTGAAAATTTTATAGAATTTTTTTTATGGAGCATTAAATTTCTTATAATATGGGTCTACAACGTTTGTTGTAAAATATTCCCTTACAAATATTTATCTCAATTTATTTTAAAAAATCCTGTTTTATTTTTCTAAATTGATATTTGATTGGACATATTAAATGTCATTTTGATGATTTAAATGTCATTTTGGCGTTTTAAATGTCATTTTGACGTTTTAAATGTAAATATTTATTTAGATTTAGATTAAAATTTGAAAAAATTAAAAATACACGAAAAAATAATCAGGTGCGTTTAAAGACAATTTATCTAAACACTATCGGTTTTTATTTAAATTGTTCAATAATTAACTACCTTTGGCGAATTTAGCACGAGGAAGCACTGTGCATTTACTTGGCAGATGTTTTTTTATCTATAGGTATAAATTTTTATTCATAAATGGCAAACCGTTCGAAAACGTCTAAACTATCGGAATACATAAATAACATAAACGAAGACTGCTCTAGAGATGACTATGAAGATGGACTCTCAAATATTTCAGAGGATACAATTGAAAGCAAATTTTTATCTTCGCCCTCTGATATCAACAGTGAAATGAAGAATATTTCCAATATAAAAAAAACATGGATCTACTCCAGGAAAACCTCAGCGAAGTACCTACTTTTCAAGTGGTCCTACAGCAAAATATAATATAAATATTTTTTCAATCTCTTTTTTCCTTACCTCTTGCATTAATTGCATTAAATTACAATATTATTCAGCTAAATTACCGAGTCAAAATGATCGGTTGGTAGAGATAGATATGTATATCACAATTCTTGGTATATCTAGTGTTAAATCGCTTTTTATAATAGACAGTTAAATATAGCAAATGTCATATACGAATGATTTGATATAGACGAAAATTATAGAATGAGAGACATTGTCATATACAGATTTAATACGATTTTGCACGACTGCAAAACACCGGTAGGGAAGTACTAGTCTAAAGAATTAAGTTAGTACATAATGAGATGTTTGAAACATGCAGTTATGATCATCAACGACACGACATTAAATTATAAAGCCGTACCAGAATAATTACAAAGTTTGTAGTAGTAAAACAACAATGACATTAAAACATTTGAGAACAATCTGCGCTCACAAATAATATGTACGTGCACATGTCAACCAAATAAAATTAATTAGAAGGAGAAAAACAATTATTCCAGGTACGGGGGCATAGAAACAGTAAACGAGCGGCTGTCAGAAATGCATAAATGGGTTAGGATGTGGTTAAATTGCAGTTGAGTTCGTGTAAAATACAATTAGATTCATACATAGAAATACTATAATATGCTTGTATATGTTTTATTATGAGGATTGATTTGTCGGATCAATTTGATTGATTATGTGCTTTATATTTATACAATTTGTGTATGCCAATTAAATGTTAAATACATTTTAATTACATTAAATTAGTTTAAATGCATAGATAATAATGGTAATTAGCCTTACGTTTGTAAAGTATAAATGTTATGTTTTAGTTTAGTCATTTTGAACAAAAAAAAAAATATTGATTTTTGTAATTATTTGCTTCCTCACAATATTGATATGAGAAGCTTTGTGATCGGTTTATTAAAATGAGACATAAAAATTGTTCTCCGATTTCAAAATTTTAAATTGATCTTCAGGTCAAGATAAACACTTTTCTTTCCGTGTGTGTGTGTCTGTTCCCTGAATCCTTGTCAAACGCATAACTCGTGAATTACTGAACCAAGGGATTTTGACGGCTGGCTACGTCACTAGCCGTCAACCAATAGCGTGAAACTACCCTATGAGATAACCTGTATAGTTTCATAACCTTGGTTTTAAACGTCGTTTTGATGTTTGCATAAATTTAGATTTAGATTGAAATTGTCAGAAAAATTTAGAACTAATATTTTTTACTAAAAATTAAATGCGGTTATATTATGAAAATATTGTTTTCGTTTAATATAATCTAATATAAAACATGGATTTCTTGGCTCAAGTCAAGTTTCTATCCGTATTCAATAAATATTAATTTTTTTTTTTTTTTGATAAAAATCGGCGGGCCCACTGGCCTCATACACTCCTGGTTTAAATTATTATTATTTGATACTGGAAATCGATAACAATTATTAATACCAATCCTTGTATAAAATTTAATAACTGTTCCACAATGGGTTCTCTAGATATTAAATAAATACTAATTTTGGGTAAAAGACTGTAGCTCCCTTAGGAAGAATTTCCGGATATAGGTTCACATAAGATTTTTTGCTTAAAATTACATCCTAGATCTACTATTAAATTTGTTTACACTAGTTGTAAATCACTCTGTATAGATTTACACCAAAATAACGAATTATCCGACAACGGTTCAGTTTTATCTGATTACTAACCTATTTTATATTTTTCTTGAATATCAATCACTTCTTAACCTAATCATCGATTCTCTACAGTGTAGAATCTACTCCTTTGGTGATATACGTTCTGCATCATCCGCACCACGGACAAACATGTCAACCTTATAAGAAAAACAATTATCACAGGTACGGTGGCATAGAAACAGCAAGCAAGCGGTTGTTGGAACTGCATTATGATGCGTGCACACGTCGAGGACAAATGGCGCAATTGTTTCCGGTATCCGGGATCACCTGTCTCGACACGCGCCGTCTCCCACCTTGTTCCGGTCATTGTGTGGGTGCGTGTGTCACTCGCTACACGTGATGATGATGATGATGACGACGTTACAGATTCTTTGTTGTTATGAAGGATGTAATAATTATTGTTACATGTATATAAATGTTTCTTGGAAGAATATACGTACGAAGGTCACTTTATTTTTTGTGTAGGAAATTTGAGCTAAAACTTCTTTGTTATCAATGATATAATAATATTATTTATAACAATAATTATTATTGTTATAAATTATACAGAAGGACACATTTATATAATATAATAGTTATTTATGTCACCTGCCTTGGTCGTCCCGGTAATATCCACGTCTACTCTGTAATTCATGTCTGGCGAAGGTATGTATTAATAAAAAATATTTAAAAAAATAAGTTTTTATTAAAAATGCACTGAAAAGTAAAAAATAAATTTTCAGCTGGCATAAAATTTTCAGGTTTGTATGACTGAAGACCAATAAAAGCGCGGGGTGCCCATGAAGGCAAATGTATAGCTTTTAATGAATTTTAAAAATATGCAAAGTTTCTACCATTACATATATCTTTTATCAATTTATTCTTCATTTCTTATTTTACACAAGATATTTTTTCTATATATTTGCCTTTATATCGTCCCCCGCTTTTATTGGTTTTAGTCATACAAACCAAAGCTGAACATTTATGTTTACTTTTCAGTCAGTGTATTTTTAATAAAAGCTTGTTTTAAAAAATATTTTTTATTAATTTTTAGTTACTGACTGATTAATAACTAGCATACTAACAGGTTATGATCATTTTGGATTTAGAATAACGTCAAATAGCTAATCGTATTTTATTAATCAAATCTTTTTATTTGATATCCATATCAAGGTGGTTGTGAAGAATAAGGTTTTTCGCCATATTGGATTTATAATAATATTAGATACACTATATTGCATTGTCACCGGACTTATACAAGTGTACAAAATTTCAAAACTCTAGTTTAATTAGAACAAGTCGAAATTTTGATTGCATTGATCTACATATAAAACAGAAAATAATTTAATATTTTTTTTACTTAACTGTTTTATTAGATCAAATGTTGTTCTTTTATCTCAAGTTGATGGTTTCAAATGGTTTACAAGATAAAGTGATTAGTCTGAAAAATAAATCGCAAAGAACATTTTTAAGTATTATACATTTTTAGCTGAACTACCCGTGCCTTATTTAAATTACATTATAGATGGCACTTATTTAAAAGTTTTCTTGTTACAAATTAATATAAGTAAAAAAAAAATAGAAGATCTTTTGCATTTATATATTATTAGACATTATGGAGAGATATAGTTTATTAAAAAATAAAAAAAACTTTTTTTTATTTGTGCATATATTTTACTTCTTAAGTTGGAATTAAAACTAGAGAAACAACAAGTGAAATTAATCGTTTTAGCAACTGAACTCTTCATATCTTCTATATTGTTATATATAGAACAAAGCATTAATATCTTCTAAGACATGTCGGCAAATTACATTAAATTGAATCATATTAAACTACGATGCGAGTATTTATAGGTAGTGGAATAATTGTATAAAGCACAATAAATTCATTTCTGCAGTTCGAGTAACGTTCAAGTTGACAGATAACTTCATCTCGCTACTGAACAATTCCGTCATCGACTTCAAGCTCCAGTGCTTGCGCATCTTAGCGTGTCAGAACTAAACAGTGTAATCGCAATACGCATAAGTGTGTAACAGAGACAGACGCTTTGAATAAATTGAAAGTACGTATATTTCATTACACTTGCACAAGTGCAATTAATTTATAATCTCTGGAACAATTTAAATACAGTTACCAGCACCGTATTCGTAGGTTTTTGGATGGAGTTTTTAGATAAATTTTGTCTTCTTGTTTGGTTATTTTTGGTAGGTGATATGCTCGGTGGATTTATATAATGGGAGAATGATTTAAGACATGCAATATTATAATTCGAAATAGTACTTACAATTAGGTTATTTTATTTTAAGTACATCCAATTTTACAAAATGTGATTATGTTTAAATGTGTAGATATCATTTATTCTATAATATGATCTATATCAGGGGTGGCCAACCTGTTGCATATCATGCGCCATTTTTTTTAGGAGACGTTCAGATGATCCATGTAATTCAAGTACTTTTTCTACCTTCTTACGTTCATGGTTATAACTTTTTGCAAATTTTCTCTCATTTCAAATCTAACAATTCACAGTATTCTCTTAATTCTCGTTTGTTTAATGCTCTTGCTCTGCCAAACTGTAAGCATGGCTTGGAAATAATAGTTAGCTACATATGAAACTGTCAAAAATAGGACGAATTGATTAGTAAGAAGGCTGTAAAAAAGGCTAAATTGAACTGAGAACACTTTGGTGTTGAAAATATGTACCATATTATATGAAAATGAATTATGGCGTTATGGCGTCTACTTTAAAAGAATAAGTAGGCACAAGGATTCAATGCGCCACTTGTAATCATCCAATGCGCTACGGTTTGGCCACCCCTGTTATAGATGCAGTAATGGTCACTGTAAAATACGGTGAAACATCAATTTTTATATTAAAAAAATGTCAATTGCAAGTATAGCCTCGTAAATTAGTATCCCGCACCGTATATTTGACTTGCACTTGCAAACACACGAATAACACAAACATTAGAATAATTGTAATTTAATTGTTGTGTTTAAATGATTCAATTATTTAAATCTTAGCAATGTTAAAAACCTATTTGTTAAAAATGTGGCAGCGTATATTTATCATAACAATTTTGAATTATTAAAAAAAAAGTGCGATTAATACTAATAATTTTGTTTTAATATCGGTATCATTATACATATTCCCAATTTTTTTCGATAATATTTTCTGAGAAATACAAGTAATACAATAATAATTTAAAAATATTTTGTTGAAAAATTGCTGAACAAATGTTTTAATAAAAACAAAACGTATATATTTATATTTGAATTTCTTGAATTGTCAGTTTTCATTTGATACCACACTCACCGAGATATTGAATAAAAAAATGATAAACCATTTGCCCTTCTTAATAAGCCTCAAAAATTAAAATTTTTATTTTTATAACTCTATTATTATTGGTTCATCATTTACTATAATTTATGCCAAATCTCAGTTTTGTAGGTCAAACGGCTCAATAATTAAATGGTTGTGACAGACAAACAGTCAGATATAAAGTTGAGTCCATAAGTATTCCTTTTTTCAAATTTCTGTACGGAATACTAAAAACGTAAAAAAAATATTAAAATACCATAATTCATTTTATTTACTAATTATTACTGATTATATTTAATAACTAATTTTTGTGTCAACAGCAAAAATTCATCCATTATACAAATAATAAAGACAATTATGTATATCTACATGTACGGTATAATAAAAAATTGCAATTGTCTATCTTAAATCCATTCATATCTTTTATCACAATGAAATAAATGTGCATGCAGCTGCGCTCCAATAACTAACGCGATATTTTTTATTATTGTTCTTCTTTAAATAAAAATGTTCGAGACAATTGCTAGCGAACACGTGCGAACCTGTACAATAGGCTTTGCTCTCTAGATCCGATGTAATATGTGTTTGGGATGATATACTCTAGTTGTTTCAATCAGATATGTCATGCTTGACGTGGTTTTGTTTTGCAGCAGCATCACCTATGTGGTGGAGCAGTGGCGTTACTTTAATATATTTGGTATATTGCTGTAAATATTATTTATTTAAATTAATTATAGGGTTATTTCGGGTGAGACGCATCACGTTTTTTGTGTTACTTATAAAATATTAAATATATACAAATGCATGCATTTGTATTTATATACACGCATGTATATAGAGCACTTTCCGATCTCCGCAGTCATCCATGTCTGGTAGTTAATAACTGGCTGTATATGAAAATAAATGCAAAAAAAATGTCTTTAACAAAATATAACATTTACATCCAGTTTAACTAAATGCCCCATTAACTAACTGTCATATTATTAACAGAACCAATCATAATATGTTTAATCAAATGGGTTTTTAATTTTCTACACTATGTTTTTACATTTTTCATTGAGAGCCTAAATATTGATTTAAATCACGTTTGTAATTTACAAAATTAGTCTAAAAAAATTATTTTAATATCGTAATATGCTTTTAAAAAAAGTCGAAAAGGTGCTTTTCTCCCTAGGGCTTGGGGGTAGGTGCACCACCTGAAATGACATATTTATTTATACATTCTTCTCTCTACTTCTTTTTTTTCTCTTCCACAAATGGATGATACATGGTACATGTTTCATGGAGACATTTTAGACAGTTCGTGCTACGAATCCAATCCATTCGAGAACTGATTTTTGAAATTTCATAGTCCCTGGATATGGCATTTATGCCCGGTATTATCAACCAATTTAAAGCTCCTTTAGCGCTAAATTCTCCTTTAACCTAAATTTTGTAAATTACAAACGTGATTTAAATCAATATTTAGACTTTCAATGTAAAATGTACATAATACGCGTTGTAAAAATATAGTGTAGAATGTATAACATTAAAAATCCATTTAATTAAATGTATTATGTTTGGTTCTGTTAATAATATAACAGTTAGTTAAAGGAGGATTTAGTTAAACTTGATAATACTGGACATTAGACCTATGTCTTTGTCCTGTAGATTTTTTTATATTTCTTTTGGCCTTTCAATAGGAAAAAAAACTATCATAGGAATATTTAAATAACAATTTTTTAGGTTTTTCAACTAAAAATTTTAATTCATAAATACCAACCAATAATTTTTTTTGCACCGGGCCTCACTTACCTCTAGACCCAAGGACTAGAGTCCTGTTAGTCCCCCTCCCATGCGGGTTCTGAAAAAAGGCATTTAGATAAGATAATAAATTGATGGTGTATCTATCCTTAAATTGAGGAAGAGATGCACCAGCGCCCTATAGAAAACAGATTACCAAAAAAATGTCGAAACATGTTATTATAGCGAGAAAAGAAACTAATGTCATAATATAAATCAACGATAATAGTTTAAACTACGCGACATTTACTCACCGCCCACAAAAATATTTCACAAAATTTTTGAGGCAATGAAAAGTTTTTAACTTTTATTGTACATATATAGACACAATCGACATAATTTCTTAAATGCGATTATATTCATAGACAAGAATTACATTATTGAGAGTAAAATAATTGCTATCAGTCTTTTGGTGTAGCCGGTACAAAAAGTGCCGCGTCTAACCCGAAATGACCCTACTCTATAAATGCCAGGTATTATAAAGAATTTGATCCAGAGCAAAAGGAAATTAGCTTCTGGCTAACGCTAACAAGACGAGATTGGTTTAAATTCGTATGAAACGAGATGATATAAACTTTATTTATATTTCTTGTTTAGAGTTAATAATAATAATAAGTTAAAATGCGCTATTTGATATTAATCTTCAAATGAATAATTTCCGGAATTACAAAGGAGCTAACTAAATGGCAGTTCCCTTGAAATCATAAAACGTTTGATAAGTTTATCGCATTTTATTTATTTTAATTACTGACGTCATAGGGTCTGGAGAGCCCTCTGAGTACTGGGAATCCCGAAATGATATATCATCATTGGAAAACTATACTTATTGTTAGTTGACAATGTAAAAAATAGGTATCTCAAACATAGTTTTCTAAATTTCTATTCATCTCAATTATGAAATTTATTTAATGATCTAAAATCGGCTGTGCTGAAATGATATCACCTGGTTTAATTACACCTATAATCTTTTCAGTGAAACAAAAAAGTATACCTAGTCCCCTCTTTGTCCAGATTGTCATTTAAATTTTATAAAATTAACAAGTTTTACAATTTCATTTAATACTTACGTATGACACGGGGTAAGGGTAAGTATATATACTACATAATTTCACCACGAACCCTACATTTTCTAGTTACGCTACTGTGGCGGCATATTGTTGTGCATAAACGTCGCATAATCATTCCTCTATGTAACACAAACAGTTCTTCGCTAATTATCTTCTGCTAAACGCTGAGAAAACTGTACAATAATGTGTTTGCATGCATGTGAGTATTATGTATCATATGCAAATATACACACTTCATATAATATGCATGTACGTACAAGTCTGGTGTATTTTTACAGGTTAGAGGTGAAAAAAATGCTTTTTTGTGTTAGTTAATATAAGCGCTATATTTGAATGAGGAGATGCGTTCTGTGCACTGAAGTGAGAAAAAATTGTTATTTATTATGGTACAAATTGTTACTTGTCTTTGTCTATTTTAATAATGTATGATCAGTAGCGACGTGTTGTTTACATGTAAGGGTTTTTCTGGGATAAAATTACAACCGTTACAGTGCTTATTGTTAGATATATTTCAATTTTTTGTCTGTGTTATATATTTTTCAGAAGACTAAAAATAATTTAAAATTTTATATTAATAATATATAAGGAAAGATGCACCACTTTTTGTACCGGCCACACCAAAAGGTTGGCGGAAATAATTCAACTGTCAATAATGTCATTCTTGTCTATGAATATAATCTCATTAAAAAAAAGGTGGATATATTTGTGGAAGAGAAAAAAAAGAATATAAATAGGGAGAAGAAGGTACAAATGAATAAGTGCCTCTCTCCCTAGTCTGAAGTGCATCTAACCCATAGCCCTAGGGAGAGATGCACTTTTTCGACTAAAAAAAAGCATATTATGATATTAAAATATTTTTTTAGATTTAATGTTATATTTTGTTAAAGACATTTAAATTAATAAACAAATAAGATTTACTTATACTTAATATTTTATGAACAATACAAAATATGTGGTACATCTCACTTGAAATGACTTTGTCAGTAAAAACATTTTGTGTGCAATTTAACCGCATTTTAATCTCTCAATAAAAAAGAGTTATACGTTTTGGTTTCTGAATGATTTGCTTGGAGGTACATTGAAATTAGAAACTTAAAATGTACTTATACAGAGTGTTTGGTTCGGCGATACGAATATTTTGAAGGAATATAGCAAATATACCTACATACATATATACAAAGTGCAACAGTTGTTTTATATCGGCCATTTTAGTAAATTTTTGAAAAAAATTAAATGTTTATGCTACACTATCAGATCAAAATAAAATTTATGAATAACCAAAACAAAAAATGGCAGCAGTTTAACATTTAAAAACTCATAAAATTTTGATAAAATTATTTCTTTAAAAAAATATTTTATAAAATCTAGTACACTTACAGATGTTCAGATGGTTTTAAAAACCGCTCTATTTTATACCCTTTCGAAAAACCTACCATAATACCTACTTGAATTGGCTATTTTTGTTGAAAAAACTTACATTTATCTCAGAATAAGTAAGATTTTTATATTTTTCTAGTGAGTCGATCGTAGTATGTTATTCTAAATAAGTCATTAAGAACGTGATGCGATACTTTTCAAACATTTTTTTATACACATTGGATAGTGTAACAGCTCCTCCTGCGTTAAGGATGATCCTGTCCATTGAGTATAAAAAAATATTTGAAAAGTATCACGTTTTTAATGACTTATTTAGAATAGTATACTAATTGTAAGATCGACTCACTGGAAAAATGTAAAAATCTTACTTATTCTGAGATAAATGTAAGTATTTTTAAGAAAAAAAGGCAATTCAAGTAGGTATTATGGTAGGTTTTTCGAAAGGGTATAAAAAAGAGCGGTTTTTAAAACCATCTGAATATCTGTAAGTGTACTAGATTTTATAAAATAATTATTTAAAGAAATAATTTTATCAAAGTTTTATAAATTTTTATATGTTAAACTGCAGCCATTTTTTGTTTTTGTTATTCATAAATTTTATTTTGATCTGATAGTGTAGCAGAAACATTTAAGTATTATAAAAATCATATTTAAAAAATATAGGCTCTTTAATTTTTGAACTTTTGCGACTAACATTCATAAATCTGGGTTTTTTCAAAAATTTACTAAAATGGCCGATATAAAAAAACTGTTGCACTTTGTATATAGGTATATTTGCTTAAATCACATCCAAATGACCCATTCTATCTTCCTTTAGAATATTCGTATCACCGAACCAAACACCCTGTATAGAATTTATAATAATAATAAAAAAACAGTTTCTTGGAAAACGAAAATGTTTGATTTTTTTTAATATTTCAAAAAAATAAAGAAATTTAGTACGGATTGTTCGTTCTAACTCTAATACGGTGTAATATTTTTGTTTTCAAGATATCATGGGATCAGTTCGAAAAATATAAAAAAACATTTCAGTAGATTTATAATGATAATAATTTCATTTTTCGAGACCTTCATAACTCTGTTTTTAGACATCTCGAAAAAAAATATTTCATGTACTTATTAAAGATTGATTTAGAAAAATAAAATAATGAGAAAAAATTTGTATAAAAAATATAAAATAATATTATTTTCAAAATCCTTTTAAAATTTTACAATTTCACTAAAGAACAACAAAAATATCTAAAAAAATATTATATGTATTCAAGAAATCTATATCTGGTTTATATATAGTCACTAAAACAACGTTCGGCAGTTTAATTGGCAGTGCCAGAATATGAATTATAATTACCACACTTGAGAGAACGTTAAATGGCTGAGAATCATGAAAACTCTAATTAGGAATACAGGAAGCGGAAGATGAACCCACATTATACCGAGTGGAAAATATATGTTATCACTCAGTCAAATGCGAGGCTTAGCAGATATAACTCCATGCATACATAAATAATTATTTGCTCCAATTATTTCTTTGGAAGAGATTTCCAGCTCCTGATCGTTGGTTTTTACATAACATAGATGTGTTTTGTATTCTGATGAATATATTTATTCTGGAGGAGTAAATAGGTTTATGTGACTATATGCATCGATTCTACACTATAAACGATTCACATTGATTGATAACACTGTTGTATTTTCGTACTAGTTAAATACAATGTAATGAAACCAGATAGGTGTATTAAACATACAATAGATATTTATTTTATTTTATTGAATACGTGTAATATGTGCGGTAAATTAAATAAATATATGTAAATCAGTGAGATGTAATTAAATGATTATAATTAATGTATGTAAGCTTATTCAACAGATGATAATGTATCATCTCTTCTATATGTTTCATAAAAATTAAATTATAAAATGATGTACATAAATATATATCAACATTCATATTTTAAGTTCTTTAATAAATTAATGATTGGTTTCTAAAACGATATATTTATATATATTATCTGTTCCTATGATGCCTATATGAAAGTAATGGGGTGTTAATAATCCTAAAATAATCGATGTGATGTATATCTATTTTGCAATTATAAAACAATGATAAATAGTATAGGTACGTAAAAATAAACACAGAAATAACATAGGTACTTTATTTTAAAAATTATCAGTAATTTCACGCCAGTGGAATCAGACTATGAACTTGTTATCTCTATTTGTTTAGAACACGAATAAAACACATGCATAATTAATTCATTTGACCTTCACTCGTGAATCTCAGTCAGTCGACTAAAGCATATTGCTCTGATAAGTTTTCATTGAGTGAACAACGAATGACATGGATTTAAAAGTATGTGTTTTCATTATTATTTTGTTAAGAGAACATGCAGTGCAAAGTGCCCGTATCTTGGCTGTACTGCCATCGCCGTCGTTTAGCCACCAGGTAATGTTCCAGCCAGTTCTCCGGGAGCTCTCATTACGAGGTCATCAAGTCGTCTCTATAACCCCAAATCCCATCAATGATGCTTCCCTCAGCAACATAACGGAAATCGATATAAGCTTCATGTATACTGTCTGGAAGAATAAATTCCAATTTTCTAAAGGGGAGAGATTTGTCGAACATTCTCAGAAGAACGCTATCAAAGATTTTATCTTTGCTGCTAGTGATATATCCAATGCTGAACTATCACATCCGCCGGTGAAACAATTGATACAAAACAAAAAAGAACGTTTCGATCTTGTGATTGTAGAGTGGCTGTTTTATCCCAGTTTATATGCATTCAGCGAAAGATTTAAGTGTCCTTTAGTAGGAATTGTGTCTTTAGGTAACATGCTAAACGGCCATGTGGCTTTGGGTAACCCACTTCCTCTAGCATACGACTCGGACATGAATGTCCCGTACGTTCACCCGATGACATTTTGGGAGAGGCTGGACGGAATGATGTACAACATTTGGTATTTGTATTATTATTACTTTTATCTACTTCCGTCAGAAAACCGCGTTGCGCGTAAACATTTCGGCGATGGTATTCCGTACCTGAGGAATATAGAGAACAAAGTAAGCATGATAATAATTAACAATCATCCGGCTTGGGCGGGAGTGAGACCGAATGTACCGGCTGTAGTGGAGGTTGGTGGAATGCACCGACCAAAGAGAGCGCCCTTACCACAGGTATTTATCTCATATAGTAAATAAATATTTAATGAATGAAATTATTTACTTTGCGCAAATATGCTTCAGGCAAATAAACTTTCAACGGTTTGGGGAATTGCAAATTAAATATAATATGTATATAAATAGAACTTTTGTATTCATAATAATATATTGATTTTTATTTATAGGATATATTAATATAAAGGATTTAGAGTTGGCTATGTAAATAATTGCTAGCATCTGTTGTGAAATATTTAAACTATTTTACACAATTATTGTGTAAATGATATAAGAACTAAGTAAACTTAATAACACGCGATATACATTTAATGACGTTTGTTTTGGGTTAAGGAAATAATATATACTTCAGGTGTAACATGGAATATATGTATGTATATGCACATATACAATGTGAACATTAAATACCTGCTTGATTATTTTTAGTGATAAATCTACTCTAATAAAATCATTAGCACAAAGGGAATAATACTTATATAAAAACATATTTTATACTATTAATTTGTTTAGATAAATTCAGAAATTCCTTCACCAAAACAAAAGTCTAAAATTTGTACATTTTATTTAATTTATTTTTATAAACACTGACCTACAAGTACCCGAAAGTATAATACTACAAGAAAAATTAAACTTGAGTTTACAAAATACATATATAACAACTTTAATGATATAAACATGAATATGTTAGTATGTTTATTTAAGGTAGAATAATAGAAATGAATATCCAAACTTGTATTTATATACGTGTACATTATATATATACATATATATACATATGTATGCATACATAGCGTGTGGTGTAATTAATCCTTAGAGAAATACGGGACTAAGAAGATGTTTTGTATTGTATAAAATTCTTTGTTACAACAATATACTCGATAGTATGTCAAATATGATGATATGAAAACAGAAATATTTGTTATTATTTGTTGATTGTTTGTGTCAATATGTTGAATATAATATAAAGTAGTAAAGTTGAAGGACTGATTGAATTTTTTTTACATATTACGATAAGAAATTATCCATAAAATTTTAAATAGCGTGTTCATGTAGGTACATATTATATAGAGAAGAAAATTTATTCACGTAACTATCAATTAAATCATATAAATTCAATAGGAGATACGAGCGCATTTTAGTCAGGTATTTATTCTTTTTTACGTCATGGAACCCTTTTTTAAATGGCAATATAAATCATATTTTTTATTTTTACTACGATATGAAAATAACAGTTAATGAAATGAAAATAATATATATGTAGATAAATTATCACTTATTGAACATAAAAATTAATTAATATACACTGAAAAAATAAAGATTTAAAATGTATGGAGATCATTGACATAAGTAAAAAATAAAATGTAATACTGGTGATATTTTAGGAAATGCAATTGTACTTAGACAATGCCACAGATGGTGCCATATACTTCAGTTTTGGTTCAAATGTGAAGAGCGCTTTAGTAGCAGAAGATAAGATACAAATATTTCTGCAAGTGTTTTCTGAGCTGCCGTATAAAGTGCTATGGAAATGGGAATCCGATCAACTTCCGGGACAACCAGAGAATGTCAAACTTGCTAAATGGTTACCACAAAATGACATACTAGGTAGACAACACAAATTATTATTATATATGTTCAAAAACATTTAATTTTTGTATACGTATAAACTAATTACTATTGCCACACAATGGATAAGTAAAGTATTTTTAGAACAAATGTTAAATTTCGGTTTGAATATTAAATAAATAATATCAAAGTTAATAGGAAATATATATATATATAGGTATATATAATTCACATAAAATTATAATCATTGATAATTATTAAACGATTACACAATTTCATTAAATATGAAAATACCTACGTAGAACTTCAAATGAAAATTTTACTTTATTTGAACATCGTTAAATGAAATATTCCTGATTTAACTAAAATTTAATTTCGCTAATATCTCCAACACATCAACTCAGAAATTCATTTATTACACACATTAATGCAATCAGCAAAATTGAAAGTTATATACCTAGTTGAGAACAAAAACTTTGTAGGACATGAAAACGTGAAAGCATTCATAACACAAGGCGGACTTCAAAGTCTCGAGGAATCCATTCACAACAAAGTTCCAGTAGTAGCAATTCCATTTTTCGGAGATCAGCATGGAAATGCACGTAGAGTTGAGAGCCTAGGAATCGGCAAAAGGCTTAGTTTCCAGTCATTAAACAAAGAGGATCTGAAAAAAGCCATCGAGTCTGTCGTCGGGAAGCGCTCGTGAGTTTGAACACTTTTTCTTATTGTCTTTTGTTATTACTCTTTGATTTGAATTGAACGAGACGAGAGATTGAAATGAAAGGCTTGTTTCTAAATGTTTATTGTACCAATTGTTTTCAAGATCATATCGTGGCTTTTTAGTTTTGCGGTTATTATTTCAGTTTTGTTTATTATTAACAGTTTTGTATATTCGAGGTGTTGTAAAAACAGTACGCTATATTGAAAATTAGTTTGCTTTTAATTATACGGTATCAGTATTGGAATATATAGTGAAGCCGATTTTATTTGAAATCCGGATTTTGAAGGAATTTAGACCATTTAGACCTTTCGTGAAATTCATTCTGACTATTTTCGTCGTGATGTCTGTGTGTCTGTCGGTCTGTCTTTAAGCGCTGTAACTCAAATACGACAAATCGTAGAAGGGTGGAGTTTTATATTTAAAATTAATTTTTGTCTGGGAAAAAAACCTCCTATTTTTTAAAACTATCTTTCAACAGGATACGGACGTTTACTGATGTCGATTTTTGAATTTTTCGAATTACTTTGAAACAGTGCAAATTAGAAAAAAAATGTAGGTAATATTATTATCTAGGTATAATTTATGTTCTATTCATTTTTTCGAAAAAAACAAATTTTTGAAAAAAATATTTTTTTATCATAATTCAAATGGTTCATAACAGAGAAGAAATATCTGCCATGAGTGCCATGGGACTTTCTTATACGTATTACAGAGATTGAACAGTATACGTATTTGCCATAAGTACCATGGGACATTCTTATACGTAATTACTGAGAGTGAATAGTATGGGTGATTCTTGAAATTATTATATGGACATAAAACGAAATACGTACATTAAAAATTTTTGGAACCTCCATAGAAACAAATATTTACTATGTTTTGTCGTCAAAGACTACAAATAGTGATTTCAAATATTACAAAATACTGAAAATAAATATGAAACAGTTTTACTAGTCGTGGTTGCTATTCCAATTTTCTTTTTAATGTAAATAAACTGAACTGAGAAAGAAACTATATTGATTGTTTTGAGAACTTTTGTTGTCATAACATTTACCGGAATGTTTTTTTAAGATACTATAGTTCTTTCGTATTTGTTTAACAGAATTTTTTTTAATAATTAAAAAAATTTAGTTTACTTTACAAAATTTTGTAACATAAGATAAAAATTAATTTTAACATGTTGTAGCTTCTTCATTCCTGAGTATATTCCACTTTGAAAATTTGTGAACATATGAACACTTTACGAAATATTAATTTTTTAGATTGCGACGCGCGAGTTTTAGCGCGCTAAGACATATCACTGTGCCATCGGACTGTGCCAAAGCGTAAAGTATTTACTGTAAATAGCTATTATCGATTATTTTATAAACATTTTTTATTAATGCTTATATCAGGTAAGTTATTACTAACCTGAGAAATGTATTAGTCAACTTAATATTTATTCTACTTAGGCATTCAAAGCGGGCGATTACATCGCTTAATGGGAAGTTACGTTAATAATAACTTACTTGTTGTATAGTAAGTATTAATGAAAAATGTTTAAAAAATATATTTTGAAGATAATTTATATTTAAAAGAAAATATATTTCACAAAATTAAATTTTAATTTTGATCTAACTTCAATGAAATTTTCATAATATGATTATTTAAATTATATCCATAAATATACTGAAATCAGTTTTATATTAGAAAATAATCGATAAATATAGCTATTTGCAATAAATACTGAACACAGTCGTGTTGCACCTAAGCCAGCGTGAGCTGATACTCGCGCGTTGACATCTAAAAAAATTAATATTTCGTAAAGTTTTCATATATTAATAAATTTTTAAAAGGGTATGTACTCAGAAATGACTAAGCTATAACATACATATATTATATTTTTAATATTGTCATTTTTTTATAGATACAAAGAAAAAATCACCGAACTTTCAAAGCAACTTGACGATCAAATAGTACCGCCTTTGGAAAAGGCAATCTGGTGGATCGAGTACGTCATTCGGCACAAGGGCGCTAAACACCTTAGAAGTCCAGCCGCGGACATGTCTTGGATTCAATCGTCAATGACGGACGTGTTCCTATTCCTGGGACTTTGTGCATTGCTGACTATTGTATTAATTGTGTTTGTTTTTCGAATGCTCATTTCAGTTTTATTAATAAATCGCCGGCAAAGGGAATTTCTGAATAAACAAAAAAAGAATAAACAAACGTAATGTGTATGTGTTCGTGTTGTCCTTTGTTCTTTGTAATTGGTGTAGATAGTTTGTGAGAAGTTTTGTAAATATAAATTAATTATGTGTTGCATGATTTGTGATATGAGATTAAGAATAAAAATTATAAATAATATATTTCTTCATTTTTATAGAACTTAAAGGGTGTTTTTAGGTTTACTGACAATGTAATTTTATGATGGGACTTTCTACGTAATTCTGACAGTGAACAGTGCACAGTGATTCTTATGTCCGGTATTATAAAGGACCTAACAAAATTTGTTAGCTAGCAATTACATTCAAATGGGGTATTAATTCTGTACTAGTATCTATGGATTAGTTATGGAATTTAGAGCAGTGACACTTCAACTAATTGTAACACAGTTGGCATCTTTGACCGTACAAAATAATTTTCATAACATCACCACTGTTTTAATACCGTTTGTATTTACCTACAACGCGTGCGCGAAACTTGTCAAAGTCATCAACAAACTCCAAAAGAACTGTCATATAAGTTTGATATCTCAGTTGAAAGTGCTTGTTAGCTAACACATTTGTTAGGTTCTTTATGATACCGGACATTATTCTATTAAAATATATCTTTGACAAACTAATAAAATATAGAATAAAATGAATGGGACATAAAGTATAGATAATAATATTACCTACAATTTTTAACATGAAAATCGACGTCAGTAAACATCCGTATTCCGTTGAAAGATCGTTTTAAAAAATAGGTGGTTTTCTTCCCAGACAAAAATTAGTCTTAAATATACAATTTCACCCTTCTACGATTTTTCATATTTTAGTTATAGTGAAAACAACTATTCTTTACGTTTTTTACGTTAGTACAATCAGAATCTACCATTATCTCGGACACCATTTTTCGATAGTATTACAATACTTCCATTTCCTTTGGAACATAGAAGTAAATATCAGTATGGAGAACCATATATAACTTCCATGTTCTTTAATATCTTTTTAAATAATTTTTAATATATGGAAAATTTCAATGGGATTTATCAGAAATAAAACTCACCTTTGTGTTATAAATATTAGTTTTCTAGTGTCCTAATGTCAAAAACATAATACACATTCGTAGAATAACTAATATAACAATTTGAATTTAGTTGTATTCGTTTCCAAGGCAACATGAATTAGTGAAGTAAAAATTAGTATTTAAAATTCAAATTTTGACGGTGGTTTTCACCCCTGCAATAGCTGTTCAGGCAAGTACAAATAATAAATGTCCCTTATATTTGATTCAATTAAACTACAAATGTACCAAGTCGTATCAAAATTAGTGAGATAATACTCGCAACGTTCACTTTTTAAACGATAAAAATTTATAATATTTCCAAAACCCCTAATTCGATTAGCACCAAAATCTATAGGTCTGGAGTACTCACTGAAACAGACATTTTCCTCAAAAATAATTCAGATATGTACATTTTTACAGTAGTTATCGTGAACGAAAGAAAATTCTACATCCAGACACACGCACAGCTGCCATGCGGAAATTAACTTTTCTTTAAGTTTTGAAGGTAGTACAATCAGAATCTGCTCTTATCTCGGACACAAATTTTCGACGGTATTACAATACTTCCATTGCTTTCAGAACATGGAAGTAAAATGATTCAATAAATTGAAAGTAAATATTGTTTTCATGACATACTTAATAATAATCAATTTTTGAGAATGTAGAGATTATAATATTTGAGCTATATTGAAATAAAAATTGCATTTAAAAGAAATTTGTCTTCCAGAAGTAGCGCGCAAATAATAAATAGCATAAAACGGAAAACTAATTTAAATTGAGACGAAATGAAATTGGGTTTTAAGTTAAAAAGCTTATTGTGATGTATCAAGGGAGAGGACATGAAAATAATTTTATTTGAAATTGTCAAGATGAATTTCTTGCAAGGAGTATCCGAGATTCGTAGAGGCGTAATGCTAAAAAGGTAAATTTCATTTAAAGATTGTTGTGTATATTTATTATATTTTCAGAAATAGCATCGTTATAAGATTATTATGTTTACTATGCTATATTTTAAAGACGCTATCAGATAGAATTTGTTTTGTCTTTATTTATCTTGCAATAATTATTCAGTATAGTCTATTTATTTTGATATTGATTTACGAAACATACAAAGTTTTTTACTTAAAAAATACGCCATTTTTTTATATTACTTTAGAGATATACCAAATACCCTCGCTGTTTTAGAATCTGTAATTTGATTTACTGATAAAGCTTCTTAACTTTTTTCTTCTCGCAAATGATATTAAATTACTTACTAAAAATCAATATTTAAAAATATTTTATTACTCAAATTTTATTAAATTTACTTATTATCACGGTGTTGAAAAAAAATATTCCAATCGAGTTAGCTGGCAGTTATTAGTTTGAAAAACGTGTTTAATTAAAATGGGAAATTGTTATGAAGAATTAAACTTATTTTCTTTATAAAAGAAATTAAATGCTCTAATTGTTAAATGTGTATAATACTGTATAATCACTGATTTAATTGTTTACTAAACATCGTTAAGTTAAGTTAGGTTAGGATATAATAAAAATAAAACGGTCAAGACATACACGGATGTATGCCATAAGGGTTCCAAAGTACGTACTACATGGACTGTTTGGAACCATATGTGCATTTTTGAGTTAGAAAAAAGTATTAAAATAGGGAATATTCTACTTATTAAGATCTGCATTTTGACACCCCAAAATAAAAAATTAAAAATTCTGTGACGCTCCTTTCTATTTCTTCAAAATTTGAAATGATATTGTTGACTTTAGTATTTGTCGTTAGTAGTCTCACCAAAACCTCATTACCATTTTTTTCAGGTTTTTTGAGCCAGTAGTTACCGAGATAGAGAGGGGTGGACAAAATAAATTACTGCTTGGTGTCCTTCGTATTTTTTAGTTAGAAAAAAATAGGGTCAAATTCTACTGATTGAGATCTACATTTTTTTTATTTGCTTTAAAGTCCCTACAGGCGCCATTTTTGTATTTAGAAAAAAAATTAAAAAGGGTCAAATTCCACTGGTTTGGTTATACATTTTGATGTGCCACACCCCTATATATATTTTTTGTCTTGCTTTAGCCCCTTCGAGCCCCCTCTGAAAAATTATTTAAAAAAAAAAAATTTTCACATATTTTACTAGAGGGCACCATTTTACATGTTCAGTAAACATTTCAAGTTTTTAGCTTATATAGTTTACGAGATATTTTGTTTTGACTGAAAAGGACGGACGGATGACAAAGTGAAATTAACAGGGTTTTTTCGGAACCCTAAATAGTCTTGTTTAATATATTTATTAAATTGTCCAAAATAGTACATATTATATTCTATTGTATATTGTAAAAATAAATATAGGTATTTATATCTTTGATTAAATATAAAACATGTGTTGATAAAGTTATCGATGAGGTTTAAGTTCTGTTGAATGATTCCATATGGGATGATATACTCAGAATGCGGATCAAGAATCTATGGTACAATTACGATTTTAACCCACCTCATAAAACAATATGGCTCGCTTCAGTGATGTTGCCGACCTCTCCCTAGCCCTCATTCTATTTTATCAATATAAATTATTTTCAACCTAGACGTAGAAATCAAATCTCTGCAAAAAGTTTCATATGGTTCAAGTTTAATAATAATTATCTTATTTTTAGATATAGGCATATTTCGGAAAAAAACATCCATTTTTTAATGTTTATGATATCAAAAAATATAATTGTTTGCATTATTTATTTCAGTATTAATTAAATAATAAAAAAATATCTGCTATGGGAGCCAAAGAACTTTCTTATACGTAATACTGAGTAAACAATGTACGTGATTCGAGCCATAAATGGAGATTCATTATTTTAGAAATTCAAGTATCGAAAGTCTTTGAAAAGCTTCTCTGATATAAAAAAAGGTCTTAAAAAAACATCTGCCAAGTAAATGCACAGTGCTTCCTCGTGTTAAATTCACCAAAGGTAGTTAATTATTGAACAATTTAAATAAAAACTGATGAAGTATTCAGATAAATTACCTGAAATTGGTTAACCATTTATTTTTTTATACAATTTTACTAAAAAATATTAAGGCATCTATACATCACCCAATCTGCAGGGCTGATTTGACGGGAAGAAGGTTGGGTCGTATATAGGCAAATCGGGCCGATTATTCCGCAAAAAGTCGACCCGATTTGCCTATATACGTCCCAATCTGCAGTACCCCAACTCTACCTCCCGACAAATTGGCCTGGCAGATTGGGTGGTGTATAGATGCCTTTAGTTCGAAATTATTTATGCAAACATCAAAATTACATTTAAAATTTAAAAAAACACAAAAATATTTGTAAGATAATATTTTACAACAACCATTGTAGACCTATATTGTAGGAAAATTGAATGCTCTATAAAAAAGATCTATAAAATTTTCACGTAACATGTGTCATTCTTGAGATATCTTGAAAAAATAAATATTTTGGGATGTCACCCTTCCTCCTTACACACGATTTTGATAATTTTAAAATAGGATTGTGCTTAATCCAGACCCAACCAAGTTTTATTAATATCGGTTCAGTGGTTCATGAGTTATGTGGGTGTGACAAGGATTCAAGGGACAGACACGCACACAGACAGACAGACACGGAATGAAAAGTATTTGTCTTGACCTGCAAAGAAAAGATCAATTTAAAATTTTGAAATCGGAGAATAATTTTTTTATCTCTTTCTAAAACGATCACAAAGCTTCTTGTATTTTCGATATTGCGAGGAAGCAATATAAGAATTATATTATTATTATTTACTTATGATACCGGAAATAAAAAATCTTTAAAAAATTGATAAATCTTATGGAAAACTACATGAGTTCTTTTCTATCATTTGTATTACATACACGTTCATGTATGAGTTGATCTCTGGATTATACTTTCATATATATTATGGAAGTAGTTAACCAAATAGAAATGAAAAAGTAGTGATGTGGCAACAATGGATGTAGGAGGCTGCAATGCTCATTCCTGAGTGAGGGGAACATTCATCGCGCACGAGTTATCCCGGCCTGTTTGCTGTCAATCAGTTCTGCAAACTCTTCTTTTTGTTCTTCCATCGTTACATGACGACGACGTCGGCGGCGGCGGCGGCGGCGGCGGTGTTGAGGTTAGAGGGGGTGGGGGCAAGACGTGGAACGGGCCGCACCAGAAGCCTCGTCAGCTTCCACGCAGATGCATGCATATATAGATGGATTATACATAACTCGGATATTCGTCATACATATTTTATCAGATTTAAATTGAATATTCGTTTTTATCATAACGCCTGGCGAGATTTCCCAAATGAGCCATAGCGTTGTTTAGCATGGTGTTCTCGTACAACCCGCGTGATGTTTTAGGAATGTTTTCAATAAATCGTATTGATTTCAGATTTGTTTTATTATCATACATTTCCCGCTTCTGGCCTGCTTTATATTTGAAATTTAAACATCGAATTCGTCACCTTAAGCACGTGTCAGCTTTATAAACTTTTCACGATATACATACATTAATAAATACGAGTTTCTGTCTTTACCACATAGATACGCAGAATCAAATTTAAATAACTTATGTCAGATATAATACTCCTATATGTTTTGTACATATAACAGATCATGTGTGAAAAAAACATCTGCCAAGTAAATGCACAGTGCTTTCGATAAAGTATTCAGATGAACTGCCTGGCATTGGTTAACCATTTAATTTTTATACAATTTTCTTAAAACATATTAATTCGACATTTTTCTAAATACGCACCTGGTTATTTTTTCGTATATTTTTAATTTTTTGACAATTTCAATTTAAATCTAAATTTTTCTGCTATGTAAACGTCAAAATGACATTTTATAGTCAAAGTAAATAACAGTTGTAAAAAACAAACGATTATTTTCAAAGCTAATTGAGTTGAGTAAATCTTTGTAAGGGAATACGTTGTGGTGACCTACATATATTATAGAAAATTAAATGCTCCACAAAAAATATTCTATAAAATTTTCACGTAACAAGTGTCTTTCTTAGATATCTTCAAAAAATAAATATTTTGGTGTGTCATTGCTTCCCTTAAATCGATTTTAATGATTTTGAAATGGGACCATCCTCAAGCTAGATCCAACCAACCAAGTTTCATTAATATCGGTTCAGTGGTTCATGAGTAGAGATTGGAAAAATAGTTGTTATTTTCAATGAAATAGTTACTAGTTAAATTTTTTTTCGGAAAATAGTTTTTTTTACGATTTACTAATAATTAGTGCAAACGAAGCAGTAAAAACTGTCGCAAATTGTGTTCAATCAAACCAGTTTTCTGAAAACGGTGGAGATAAGTAATAAAAATTACAATAAATGCATTTTTACGCAATAGTTGAAAAACTATTTTTCCAATCTCTGAATCATGAGTTATGCATGTAACATGGATTCAGGGGACAGACAGACAGACACAGAACGAAAAATGTTTGTCTTGATCTGAAACTGAAACGTCAATTTAAAATTTGGGAATCGGAGAACAATTTTTTATTCTCATTTTAAAACGATCACAAAGCTTCTCGTATACTTCGATATGGCGAGGAAGCAAAATATATAGAGATATTAATATGGTTATATGTTATTTACATTTTGGAAATATTTAAATTGTATAAATATAATCGTCAATGGTTTGAATACGTGCCGATGTAGGCATAGACCATAAATTAATTAAAATACTGTTATATGATTTTATCTTTATGTCAACAGTTTATTTTCCGATTCACACATGTACTCTTTGAAAAGAACAAACAAAAGGTTTAATGTTTGACGCAACACTACAACAAAAGCTTCATTCTGTTTTACAATCATCGATTATAATTTATTATAAAGTTATTGCGTTTGTTACAATTTCACTATGTATGGAAACCGGAAATAATGCATATGGTATTGAATAAAAAATAACACGGAAAATATGATATTAGGATTTATAGTGCAATTCAGATGAGTTTCGCTGAAATACAGCGCTGTTTACGTTGTCGGAAGAAGCAATTATAGTTGATTAGGTCGTTATATGTTTCTTATAACCAGGGGTGAATATATTATACTTTTTTAAGTGTAAAAGATTCATCATGTACTTTTTATTTATTTAGAACTCAAATATCACGAAAAGGTAATTTTAATTATGTATAACGAATAAAAGATCTACACCTGTTCTCATTTTTGTAATTACTGAAGAACACAAATATATTTTTTATGCAAAGACACCCCTGTCCATAAACCAACCAGGGGCTGCAGCGGAACGTTCTGCGGAGGAAAACTTCTCACAGGATTTTGCTGAAATTCCTTAGGGTAAATTAATCTAATGAATTATCACTTTGAACATGAAACTGGAAAGTGGGAAAGGTGTTAATAATAAACATTGTCCCATTAACAAGGTCTCTACAGGGTATTTTCTTTTGGAACATCTTAAATATAAGTCCGGTATTTTGTTTGCGTATAATTTTATTTCTTCCATTTTCAGGTGATATTTTATTTATAAACAATATTATAGCACTTACTAGAATTCTTAATGCTACTTTGAGTGTTCTTTTGAAAATTTGTTAACGTAATTTTATTTTTCTTGGCTGAATTATTTCTAAATATTCATTTGTAATCTTATATAATCTTATATATAAGGTTAACATTACATACACATATATTCTATTTTCAGACTTTTATCATATTCTAAAATTCTTTCATTAGATGTAATTGTTGAATATACATATGTATATTGTACTGTATATGTAAGTTATCATAGTAAAATAATAAATTTAAAGAGACAAAAATAGTTTTTTTATAATCCACAAAACATTTAACAAAAATTACTGATATAAAATAAATGAGAGTACCTAGAACTTTTAACTAGAAAAATAAACTATGAAATACACATCACACAACTTTTTTATTTATTAAAAAACAACCCTTGTTAAAACCGAACAGGGAATATTCCAATAGCGGTGTTTTTATGTATTAAAATTTCTTTAAAAGTACTTAAATCATTATAGGAAAAATCATTCATCTAGAAAATGGCGATATAATTTAATTACAAGTTTTCATACACTATAAAAAGTGGGTAATTGCTATAAGAGAGTTTTTTTTGTATACATTTTTTCAACAAAACCATACTTAGTGTCTTTTTTACGATATAATTAATTAATTAATAGAAGCAGCAGTGAGAAGCTGAACATAATCGCATTATGAAAATTTTGTTGCGATAATTTTGAGAATGATGAATATAATTAAAATTTTTCTTTGGGAATACTAAAAAAACAGTTGACGTAGCCAATTAAATTAGACCAATTAATTAAGTTTTGTCAAGTTAAAAACCTGTTCATTAATGTAAGTAGGTTGGATTCGGGGACTTTGAAGGAAATCATAAATATGTAATATTATATTTTCTTATAAATTTTATTTTAATTTTTGTATTGACATTATGATAAGATTATTTATTGTATTATATGAAATTAAATATTCTATCTATTTTGCATTAAAATTATTTTAAGTAAAGGTTGTTCAGAACAGTAAGTGTATTTGAGTTATATTTTGAAAATAATAACGTAATTATTATAATTCTAATAAATATTTGATATAATTAGTTCTACTTCTTAAAAAATCACAAATAAATGGGTGAATATTTTGATTTTATATTGCAAACAGCAATTTTTTCGAGAAATTTAATTTCAATTTGTCATATTATTGAAATATTTAAAAAAATTCAAATATGCATAATTTCGTGTCACGAGTGTTTGAGTAAAAAATATAATTTGTGATCGTACGTGATTAGGTGTGAGTTAATAATGAATTTGAGGACATGCGTGATCGTGAACGAAAATCACTAATTTTCCCAACTAGTGTGTGCATTTTTTTTTTAAATTTTACCTATTGTTTTAATTTGTATTTGTTTAAAAAGATATTTAAGATTAAATTCATCAATATGATACATTTTAATATAACATAAGTTAAAAACGCGGAACCGAAAGTATGTATGTATATATATTATATATGCTAATTAAAAGTCTGTTATTGTATTAAATGTCGGATATATTTAATTAAACTGTACTTTGTTAATTCCGATAAAACCTAATTTGATAAATGAACAATTTAGTCTTTGATGTTTTGATATTTTACCGTTTTGCAGAATAAAGGATGTTCGTAACACAGACGTAAGTATACGACAGTTACAAATTTTTGCCTCAACATTCTGGTCACGTGTTAAATGGTGCAGGGGTGCCACCACACGGGGACGGAGACCTTGGGCGGGAATCAGAATGCAAAGTACCTCTAACTAGATGCGACCGAACGAAACACGTCTATCAACCTGGCACCCCTCCATAAAAATGAAAAAACAAAGTATTTTAATATGCAAATTTATCAAGATATTATTAGATTTTTGTATGTTTTCTTACAGTGTCTTCAAATGTTTTTTTATTGATTTTACCTAGATGTATTCCATCAAAGTTTAAATAATCAATTTAAACATAACATCTTAAGTTAAATAAATATTCTTGTTATTTAATATTTAGCAATTATATAAACAATGTTTTGATTCTCTAAAGATATTACTTACCAGAGCCGTATTTAGGATCTGTTGACTTTTAAGCTGGACGTGTGGTGCAGGGAGGGGGATTTTTTTAAAACTTACCTGCAATAATTGCATTTTAAAGCAATTTTCTAACTAAAACCTTAAAAAAACATTTGAAGTTTATTAAATTATAGTATAATTTTTTACTATACAGATTATAAAGAATTGATGAGATAATAAAAATGAAAAGAATTGAAAATCATTATTTATTAACATTTCTATGAACAACCAGCCCAACCTTATTGGTCTAGTATTTCAATTATTCCTTCTGCCTATAACTATGAACATCGTTAGTCCCATAAATTGTCCATTTAAGATTAGGTACCACAAAAAAAAACATTGTTTAAAATGTTTTTATTTATCGATTAATGTTTTGTAAAGATATGTGCAGTCTGTATAAACGTATATTTTGTTTTATTAGCTTTGTTGTATATTATCTGAAATTGATATAAAGGCCTTTAAAAACTAACTAACGAAAATTATGATATGAACATCTATTATTTAAAAAAAAACACAAAAGTTGAGATTTATATCTATATGTAAAAATCAGTATTTAAATTTTAAAAATAACATATCTATGAATTTTATTTTATTTTTGTTTATTCAAAGTTTTTAAATAGTTTTTGTTGTGATAGAGGCCCTTTTATAGAGCAGACCCACAGGCTGCAGCCTGGGTAGTCTACGCGTTTATATGACTCTGTTACATACCACTACCCGGCACCTGAAATTCCATATTCGAATACTTAAAATATGCGACTCTAACTGGTAAATTATTAATTCTTGATAATATGATATAATCAGTAGTGTCTTAACTATAGAATTTTTATTAATGTTTTACCTTTAACGCATATTTAACACATGACTTGAGCTTTTTACTCAGAACAAGCTTAGCGCGTCGAGCATATTCGGTAGTCAGTACGTACCTCCAACTCGAACAAGCACGCCGAACATTTCCCAAAGCTTGTCGGTAAATCGTAATTGATCAAAGAAATAAAATGTTCCCTGAGTTCAGGTGGACACGTGTATTTGTAGTGTTTGTAGCATTTGTGGTGATTGTAGCATTCGATATTTAAACGTGTAATTTTTGTTTATAAATATTTATTTATTTATGTATCTTAAAATATAAATTATACACACACAAAAATCTTATAAATACTACATATATAAGGAATACAAGTATCTCTATATATAAAAATGTTCGTTCGTATGAGGCTTATAGACTCAGGAATTACTAAACCGATTTCAAAGTGGTTTTCACCAATAGTTAGATAATTTTTTTGTGCAGTATCGTGGCTATTAATATTTTATGAAAACCTAAGATTTAACACCAAAAAAGACTAAAAAAATATTTATCAAGTCGTGTTTTAATTCCATGATGTCACAGCATACAATTGTTATTTAGGTATACTAGCCATGGAATACTGAATTCTATAATTTACAGTTTCAATAATTTATTTTATTCATTTAGGTTACTATAATCACGATTCTTTCAAATATTTTGTCGAACAATTGAATGATTTTTGATATATTATTGTATTATATATAAAAATTAAATAATTTGAAATACCTATATTGATTGAAAATTGAAATATGAAGAAACATTCCATTTTCATGAAAGGTAAAATATCGAAATTAATTATTATAATTGTTGCTAACCTATTTATTTATTTAATTTTGATTTCCATACAAATTCTAAGATGGGACCTGGTGTTTCCTGGGAGTTTAAAAATATAATTTTACACGTTTTTCTCAGTAACAACTGAACGGATTTTATTTCGCTTTTCACTAATGGATAGGTTAGGTTTAGGTGTATAATTTATATTTTGCGTAAATTTTATAGTCGGAAAACAATTCGTAGTGAATGGTTGATTGTGGTAATGTTAAATATTTTAGGTCACTATGATTTCGTGGATATTAACCCCAATTACAATTATAGCAATGTATAAAATCCTTTATACATTAATTTATATTGAATTAAATTAATGTGATTTACAATGCAATAGAAAATATAGAAAGTAAATTGTCTAATTTTACTAAATGAATATGAGAAATACCCTTTACTATATAATCTTCATCATGGATTGTATTCCCATAAATTAAAAAAAATATATACATAGAAACAGTTTCCGATGTCAAACTCTCCTTTTAATTGTTAATTTATATAATACTAAAAAACGTAGCTGTTGCCACACTCAAAACAATTGTAGAAATAGGACGAGCACAACGAACGGGGCTAACACAACGATCTTTTGTTCGAATATTGCTCAATGTGTTCGTAGTAAAATGTTCAAATCGAGACGCACCATTACGTACTATATTATTATATTATAACCCACGAATTGTAACATAATTATACGAGGTTTAATCTTATTTGAAAAAATAAAGGACATGTATATATTCAAATATAACTCCATTATTTGTGGGGAGGTCAATTTTATAGCGACAAATAAAATGTGTATCTCTTGTGTTTTGAGACGCTCGGATGAATTAATCGTACATAAATTAAATAATTGATTTCGAAACGTAGAAGAGGAGTATACTGTAGCCTTGTCATTGTTGTTTAGCTACTGATTTGTTTTTACTTTGTTTACTTCACGTGCGCTCCCTTAGCACTCATTAATTGGAATAAACAACTAGTTAGAATTAGAGCTTTTCTTATCAAGTTCTAAAATATGAATGATAAAAACAGGGACTTGAACCGGAATTTATTTATGGTTCGAGTTTGGTTCGGGTTCAAACATAAATTTCGGTTCGGGTTTGGGTTCAACATGTTGCAAATAATTTGGGTTCAATAACCGTAATTTTTTAGGGTTCATGTTCGGGTTCGAGTTCGGGTTTAAGTTTATGATTGAAAGAAAATTAACAAAAAAACATTAATAGCCATTAAAATATTGTTAGAAAAAAGTGCAAAAAATAAAATTACATTTTAAAAATTGAAATTTATATTTTTCAGTTATAGAATTAAAAAGAAAGTAAAAAATATGTAAATTTCAGTAGTTCCATAAAATTAAAACAGATTTCCAGTATTAGTAGGTACATTTTATAATATTTTAAAAATATTATTGGAGGAAAATATTAAAATATTAAAAATAATTATTTATTGGACCTTTTAAAAATATATGGTTACCGGTTATCCATGAAAAGGTTCGGGTTCAGATTCAGGTTCGATGACATTGAGATATAGCGGTTCGGTTCGGGTTCAGGTTAATGAAAAATATAGGTTTTTTCGAGTTTACGGTTCGGGTTTAGGTTCAATTCCCTGGTTAAAAATTACATTTTCTTCTACAGTAAATTAGTTTACTATAATTTAATAATACTTATATTACCGCCCAAAAGTTTGGAAGCAGTTATATTTTTCTCTGTATCGAAATTTTATTAACAGTGCGTTCGAAGATGCCATTTTGAGGGTTTCGTACCTCAAAATGAAATAACGGAACCCTTATAGGATCACTTTATTGTCCATCCGTCTGTCTGTCTTTCCGTCAAACCCCTTTTTCTCAGGAACGGCTAGAGGTATCAAGTTGAAATTAATATCAAATAATAAATTTCAAGATTCTAGGTCAACGGGAAGTAACACTTTAGGTTTTGATGATAAGTGAGCCAGTCAGTCTGTCAGTATCAAAATATGCTTTTAAAGGCCGTATCTTTTTATTGCATTGAATAAGAAACTTGAATTTATACAGGATTATGAGGCTGTTATTCTTAGTATTTGATAATAATTTAAACTTGATATATCTAGCCGTTCTTGAGAAAAAGAGTCTTGACGGCAGACGGACAACTAAGTGATCCTATAAAGGTTCTGTTATTTCATTTTCAAAACGGTATCTTCGAATGCACTGATAATAAAATTTTTATACACAGAAAAATATACCTGCTTCCAAACTTTTGGACAGTAGTGTATGTAAACGTAGGTTCCTGTTCTTTCATTTCTAAAATATAAATATAAATATAAAGATATTTTACTTCAGAGTGACTCTGAAGTAAAATAAGAGTGGGAATCAATAAATTAAAAATATTTTTTAGCATTAACACATTTTTTTAAAATTTTATTGCATTACATTTATTAAGTAATGTCATTTTAAAATATTATAGGTACCTTATTTGGTTTTGTACTAATCATAAAAAATATATTTCATGAATGCAAAAGAAACAAATAAGTACTAATAAAATTGCACTTGATATGTTGGTAACATTAACCTTTTCAGGAAATCTACCAATTAAACATTAACATTTGAGTTTTTTCGTAGTTAAATTGTAATTACTCGGACCAAAATGTTTCTGAAAGTGTGCTAAATGGGAATGTTATTGAAATACAAACTCGTTGAAGAAATATCCAGTTGTAGTGTTCTGTTGTAAATGTCATTACAGAGGCAATCAGCACGTTTTCTATAATTCCATGATAAAATTTTATTTCTCTTGAAAATGCACCGTGTTTAGTTTAATAGGAAAGTACGAAATTGTTTTCTACTGTGTTGAATATTTCATATTAAAAATAAATATTAGTACCTATAATGTATTATTTTATAATTTCTGTGAGGTATTAACATTTTTATGAAGACAATAAATAAGTTAAAAATACATGCAATCTTCTTTTTGTTGCAAGATCATTTTATATTCTCATAATATGTTGCAAAAATAATCATGTAACAATTGTAAAAATGTTTGTTTTTATTCTATTAATTGTTGAATATTGAAAATTTTCAGTGTAAAAACGATTCTAAAGAATTCTAAAAACACTGAAAAATATTAAATTTAAACATTTTTGAAGTCGGTTTTCGTTTTTTTTTTCTTAAAAAGTTTTTTATTGGCTTTTCACCGATTTCAAAAACTGTTACACTGTGTATTCCAAGTTGATTAAGACATAGGAAATTTGACATGGGGACAATTAGAAAAGTTGTAGTAACCTTTGGTCAAATTTAACGATGTGTGATTGGTGCATTTTGAACTGCCGCCTCGAAACCAACTGATAAATTTTAAATTAATCAACAGTATTTTGTTTTCAATTTTAATAAAGAATAAAATACCTACATTAATGAAATTAAAGTAAGCATCCTAGATAAAATGATAATAATATTTTTTGGTAGATATAAATTTGAAAACAAAATAGTAATTACTATTTTATTAAATTTTGTGGCGGCATTTCAAAATGTACCAATGACACATCATTTTTGACCAAAGGTTACTACAGCTCTTCTTATTGCCCCCATGTTAAATTTCCTATGTCATAATCAACTTGGAATTCACTGTATATAATTTATGTATGTATATATGTATGTATTTTTCAGTGCTTTTTGGATTTTTTAAAGTCGTTTTTTAAAGTTTTTTATTTTTCCCTTTTGAGTGGCGTATCTCGAAGTCAATGGTCAGATTCTTGTAAAATTTATATGGGATCACCTCTGGGGTATACTCTTTCATACAAAAAAAATCGTCCAAAACGGTGTGTATTTATCAGAGTTATGCCCGAACATACATATAAAATATAATAATATAATAGTAGTGACGTTAAATATAAATAAAAACAAACTTGTTTGTTTAAACGTCAAAATTTATTAAAGAAGAGGAAACCGCAAGCTTTCGATTCACAGAATCATCGTCAGGCTATTAATAAAGATTTAAATTTGAGAAAGATGTCGTTATCTCAATAAAATATATATTGTCGAATTTAGAACCTCCTCCTTTTTGAAGTAGGTTAAAAATAACACAAAAATAATAATAATTTTGTTATTTAATTAATTAATATTAATAATTTCCAGCATCTGAAAAAAAATTATTTGTATAACAATTCTTTTTTTCTATAGGTACTGTACGAGCACATGAACATGCATATTTGCAGAGAAAACAGTACAGGATAGATATGTAGGTACATACGTCTAAAGAACAACAAGACGTACGTACATTTTCAAGTGCTAGTGTAGCTATTAGCACGTTCAACTCGTAAAAGACATTTTCAAGTGGCCCCCGATCGACGTTTGTCAAGCCCAGGTCACTTGTACAATACACTACTGGAACCAGGGCCGTAACAAGTGGTACTCTCAGCGAGAATTATTTTAGCAGAGCTTTTATTAAATTATATTTGCAATGCTGTTATTCTTAGGTCTTTTGTTTCCTCGCAATAACGAAGACATGAGAAGCTTTGTGATCGTTTTAAAGTGAGACAAAAAATTCTTCTCCGATTTTTTTAAATTTTAAATTGATCTTTCTGTTTCAGTTCAAGACAAACACTTTTCGTTCTGTGTCTGACTGTCTATTTGTCTGTGTGTTTGTCCCCTGAATTCATGTCATACGTTGGGTCTGGTTTGAGGACGATCTCATTTCAAAATCATCAAAATGGTGTGTAAGAAGGAAGGATGACATCCCAAAATATTAATTTTCTCAAGATATCTCAAGAAAGATACATAGTTACGTGAAAATTTTGTAGAATCTTTTTTGTAGAGTATATAAATTAAAAATATTTACATATCTCAATTTACTTTAAAAATGTCATTGTTTTTTTTTAAACTGATATTTATTTTGACATATTAAATGAAATCGTAATGTAAAATTGTATAAAAATTAAATGGTTAACCAATGCCAGTCAATTTATCTGAACACTAACGGTTTTTATTTAAATTGTTCAATAATTAACTACCTTTGGTGAATTTAACACGAGGAGCACTGTGCATTTACTTGGAAGATGTTTTTTATATGTTTCACATATTGTTTATAGTAAACTACATATTAATATTATAAGTACACCTATTTAGTATTTTCTAGTAATAATTGTTATTTAAAGGAGTAATTCTTGACTTGTTCAGTAGCTTTATTACTAAATGTTCTTGATTGTATTAAAATATAATAATCAGACTGATTGAAAGTTATTGGAATTTAACTTGGCGTATTCAGCTAGAATAATCATAGACATTTCTAATTAGTTGTCTAGAGTGTGTACAAAATGATTTAATTACGTGACTGGTAGTACCTGTGAAAAGTGCTGGCGCCTTGTACATAGTTATAAAACAGGAAGGATGAGGTCCCGTGACGTCGAGGAAATGTTATTGACGTACCTCTGTTAAGGTCAAGGTCGTGTTATATAATATGTAGGTCATACGGGGAAGATTTGCACGTGTGACGAGTTGTTACTACTCATATTTTTAATGGGTCGTATAAAAGTTTCTGGTTCTCATTGGAGAGAGTTTTACCTTGAATGAAGCGTTGTCTTTTTCAAGAAAGTAGCTCACTGTGACATTCGTCTAGCCTAATTTTACTCTACTTTGTAGTAGAATTGGGATATTGTCTAAGGTGCTGGTAGAAAAATTATTGGGTAATGTAAATAAAGTAAAAGAAAATATTTTTAGTCATTTCATTCAAAGTTAATGCTATTATTATTATTATTATTCTTAATAAATGTTTTAAATGAGAGTGAATAAAAGTTTAATTTCATTTAAACATCCTGGAAATGACAGTAAGTATGTATATATATTAGTGTGTTCCAAAAAAAGTCGATAATTTTTTTTTCGATTGCATGTGAAATTCTTGTTATATATGCTATAAAAAAAATTCTGTAAAAATTTGAGCCCTTAATATCAACTTGAAGAACTCCATTACCGAATTTGAAGATTTACCATTGATTTAACATGGAAAAATGATTTTTTAACGTTCATTTCTCCTGCAAACTATGTAGAACATTATTTTTCGGAAAAACCATGACTGATCCTTCTTCAGTATTAAATTCTGTAAAAAAAAGCTCTTAGGGTCCAGTCTCTAACGTCAACCCTCTCGTTTTTATTTGCGTTAAAAAATACAGATTTTCTGAATTTGTTGACGTTAGAGACTGGACCCTAAGAGCTTTTTTTTACAGAATTTAATACTGAAGAAGGATCAGTCATGGTTTTTCCGAAAAATAATGTTCTACATAGTTTGCAGGAGAAATGAACGTTAAAAAATCATTTTTCCATGTTAAATCAATGGTAAATCTTCAAATTCGGTGATGGAGTTCTTCAAGTTGATATTAAGGGCTCAAATTTTTACAGAATTTTTTTTATAGCATATATAACAAGAATTTCACATGCAATCGAAAAAAAAAATTATCGACTTTTTTTGGAACACCCTAAATATATATGTAAGTGCAAAGTATGTATACATATATATAGTATGTATATATATGTAAGTGCATCTTTAACCCCTTAATGTACACATTAGTTTTGTTTTTTCGGTCAAAAAATGATCGGATTTGTGAAAATTTAGTGTTTTTACCTAATTAAATTGAAAAAAAAATTTTCAGTGGCGTAGTAACTGTACTTTATCTGGGAGCGCGAGGCGTATACATAAATTGTGTTTTCTTAAATAAAATGTTGTTTATTCGTTAAATATATGTATATTATAAAAAAATTTATAAGGACCTTACTTATAAATTATACTTTATCTTTAATATCAGTGGCGTACTCAATAATTTTTTTCCTTTGCAAAGTAGTAAATAAAATGGTCGCTTGTATCTCAGTCGAGCGCGTACAAAATTGCCAGTAAGATTTGTTCGTGTCTGACACGAGCGTGTACATTAAGGGGTTAATGAAGATTTTTTAAATTACAGTTTTTCAGCAGTTTTAGTAAATACTTAAAGTAAAATTTTACTAAATAGTACCTACAAGCTATATAAAATTTAATACCTTAATGCAGCGTTCCCCCCCCCCATACAATAATTTTCACTGAAAATCTCAACTAAATATAGAAAAAGAGCTTAGAGTGTCAATTTCTAATATTAAACCTTCTTTCGAAAAACTTTGCTCTGCAAGACAGGCCCAAGGGAGTCACTAATAATTATTAATCTTCTTTTTAATTTAATATTGATAAGTTAATTATAATTATTACATTGTGCAGTACTGATACGTGTATATAGTATATCAGTGTAAATGTAATAATTATTTAAATTATTAAATAAATATTAAAAAAAATTTTTTTTCGATATGCTCGCGCCCCACAGGTTGAGAATCGCTGCCTTAATGAAAATGTTTTTCTTTTATTATTATACGATATAATGTATGTATACAAACTTATTAATTATATCTGTCTATTATGATCATCAGATATTTAGAGGAGGGGGGGGGGGAGATAGAAATAAAATATGTCTAAGACTAGGCTTGTGTGATATCAGAACAACTTTTCTGAATCAGTAGATTTTCAACTCATCTTCGAACATACAAAGAGAAATTTTAAAAAATCCAACTTTCCGAATGCATCACGTCAAAATGGTATTTTCCCTCTATTATGATGTTCTTACATGAAGAAACTCCAGCGTATAACTTGGGCACCACCGCCGATTCCCGGAGAGCGTCGCAGTGCTACACCGTGATATGTATTGTCCGCGCTGTTGACACAGTTACGAACCCGCGACTGCTGGTTGCTCTTGCTTCACAACCCCCAAATGATTTACGAAGTCGCGACATCATTGTCACTAAAAGCAACAACACGCTTGTTGTGTGTCATTTTTCTTTGTTTGCGTACTGTTTTTGACATTGTTTTTTAAGGAATATAATATGTAAGTTTTTTGTATAAAATATTTTGTAGAATTAAATATGTGCACAGTGTACACTGTACATACGAAATTATTTTCTTAATATATACACTAAAAAAATTACTGATACAAATAACTCAAATTATTTTAATCAAATTTACTGAAAGCAAGTAAATTTTACTTGAACTAAATAATTCATTGACGTTGCGTTCAAGGTTGGAACCTTTTTGATCCAAATAGCCTAATTTATTGATACAAATTAATATTATTTTATTCTATACAATAATTCTTTGAATTGATGTATTTAATGATTTATTACAAATAATAAAAATTTTTGATCAAAATATAAACTAACAATAAGTTGACTCCAATTCAAATTATGTGCTCCAAATATATCCTTTTTTAATTTGATAAAATAAAACTATTCGACGCAACTAATTTAACCATTCGACCTGGATGAGAATTTCTATTGATGCACATAGAAATTATTTGATTCCAATAACATAGTATCATGAACCAACAAATACAATTATTCCAGAGCATTTGTATTTCAGCTCCGTATATAGGTACGTATAAGTTAGCCATATTCTAACCGATTTGGGGAAAACCAAGTCGTATAATTTGAAGAGGACAGAGTGTGACACCTGTTTTTTAAAGCTACAGTCAATTCCACTTGCTCGTAAAGTCGGGCTCCTCTTCAAGATTTGAAATCCGCTGTGCGGTGAGTCAAAACATACCTTTAGAAAAGATAATTTAAAAAAACCTAACACCCCTTTTTACCCCCTTAGGGGTTGAATTTCGAAAAATCCTTTCTTTCAGATCATAATCACGTCAAGATGCTTCGATTGGCACCCCAACGAAGTCAATAGCATTTTTTATTTACGAGATTTCGTGAACGTAAAAAATGAAACGCACATACGTACGTCCATACACATACACACGCACACAGAAATCTTTCTGAAAATAGTGTAAATATACTATAGTGACCTTAAAACATACAATTATGTTGAAATTTTTGATTTTGATTTTCGGACCGATTATAATAACTTCCAGTTGGGAAGTTAATAATTAAAAGACAGTAAACTCTAACCTTTGAACTGAAATATCTCGGAATATATTGGTGAAAAAAATCTATTTTTTAGGTTCATGTACATCAAAACAAAGTACATCTGACCTAAATTCAAATATATCAATTGCTATTAAACTAAATGTGCGTTAATCTCTACTCTCTACGTTTGTTATTGAATATAGATCATATCAATATTAATTTAAATATCATGATAAAATATCTGACAAAACTTACTTACTGTTTTTACATTTTGTATTATCTATAGAATTAATTGAAATAATATAAAAAATAAATAAACACTGTCATGAATATTTTAAGCTTCTATACGGAATTTTTAATGTATAAGAAAGTAATTTCTTAAATCAGTAAATCACATCTTAAAGAAAACCTATATAATTTTGTATTCATACTTTCTGAATAGCAAATCGATCTTGTCTATTAATTCAATTTCCTGAAGAAAACTTGTAAAACTTTCATAGTGAATCTATACATAGAACTCTTTTCAGAAATGCAATAAATTTTCTGTTCAAAAAGTTGTTGAAATTGAAAACGTACAATAAAAAAACTAATAATAATATCAGATAACAGTCTAGACACATAAAATACAAAAATGTGTTCTGCGTGGTTCGACTTTTAATTATTTAAATTTACCCTTTGCTTACGATTCATAATGCTATTAATTATTAATAATACAACTGACGAAGAAGAAATGCAAAAATTCAAGACAGTTTTAATTCAATATGATCTTGTAAGAGGAAGTGTGGAATTGCCCTATTGAATTAAATAAATTATGAGTTTTTTCAAAGTTTAAATATAACTTCAGACTTCATTATTTAATTATTGAATTGCATGATAATTTTAAATTACATACATTTTTTTTGAACCAAGATTTATGATACATTTTTTAGAGGAAATAAAACGTAAAAAAAACAATTTTTTACTCACAATGAGCCAAAAAATCAGCTCTTAAAATATCTGTATCCCAAACCGGATCAGTCTGTATATGTAATATAATGTAATATAAGGGTACATAAATATTAATATTTTCTGTTTTCTATGGCCTGTTGTATTTCCTGTTTGATACAGTATAAATTAAAAAAAATATTAGTACCAAATAAAAACGAAAAGCAATTAACACTACAAGGAAACATATGCAAGCAAATATATATAATTTTTTTTTAATATCATATATCTGTAAAAAAAATTATAAAAAAGTACAAAAATCACAAAGGTATGTCCGCTCAAATTATTTATAACTGCTCATATTTAAAGTAAAATAATTTAAAAGACAAGTGCGTGCACCCATAAAACCTTTTCCAATGACTTTTATAACACTTTAGCCGAAGCTCAGTGCTGCCGCGAAATATTTTCTCTCATAAAAGTGTCCCGTAAATCAAAGACTCTCCCTGGTATGACGTAACAACACTGGGATACACAACTTGTGTGTGACTGTTCAGTAACGGTAGCTACACAAACTCGGGGGGGGGGGGGAATGTATCTTTAGCAATATGCGCTAAATTTATAATTGTTAAAAAATATATGATCAGTTATTACTTTACAAGTCTTGAGGCTTGATACGGATCTTCGCTTCTGGGTGTAAACCATGTCGATTTGATCGTGTTATCGGCCAACGTTTCGTCACACATTGCAGTGGACATCTTCAGGGCTCTTCTAAAAGTAGTTATTACTTTAATTAACAATCTAATGCCGTGCTTAAACCAGAAAAACAAAACACAGCAACATGGTGTGTTTTTTTTTTACAAAATAGCAACAAGCTCTATACGTTTTTAAATACAAAATGTTTTAAAACCACCATTTCGCTGTTTTATCTTCTTGATCTAAACACGGCATTAGACTAAGAAGTGAAGACAAATGTTAAATTGATATAAAAAATTGTTTACTTAAAAATATTAATTTTTGAATTTTTTAAATTCGACACATTTTACCCCTAGCCTGGGGTAGGAATGAACGGCTTTTGGAGCCAAATTTATATTAAATTATAATCAGATATTAGTTAAATAAAAAACACTTTGTACTGTATTGCCGCTTTTACAGATTCATAGAACACAAAAAAAGAATTAGCATCGATGCATCCTTCATTATATTTAACATATGAAGTTAGTCACTCTTACTCCATGCGTCTTAATTTTTACCTTACTTTAGTTAAATTCAAAATATATTTCATATTAATAATACGAATACGTACAAATTGCAAAATAAGATCAGCATTAAATTGGTTGATAATACCGGGAATTAGTGTTGTAAAAAAACAATTTAACATCTTTCAGTAATATTTAAAAAAATAACTTAAAGGGGCAAACCCAGTTAGAATTTTGAAAAAATAATTTTTTTTTTGCATTTTCTCAAAGTAGAATATTCCAAAAGTATTCTCTGAAAATTTCAGACAAATGTCCTATCCATAGACGATTTATTGTATGTTCCAAAATAATTTTTTTATTTGCATGCAATTCGTACTCAAAACTTTAAACGCGTTTTTCTCGAAACCATGTTTTCGAAGTCGGTGATCAAGTGATCACTGTAACTTGATATCTCCTCGGTGACGTATTTCCGCACAAATGCTGATTGGGTAGGTAGCTGTTGAGACTAGCTTGTCTTTATATACAAAATATACATACCTTGGGTATATCGATATCTTATTGTTAGTGTTAATTTTTCTAGAAAATATTGAAATATTTATATTCTATTATATTATATTCTACAGTAATAATAATACTTAGGCTGCCTGAGAATAACATTCCTCTTTCCCACATTAAACCCTTTGTCCGACTGTGTTTCTGTTTTATTATACAACAAAATGTATTCTGTGTCTAGTGTAATAGTTGTACTTCAAACAGTTTTCAAATTTACTTTGTCTTTTGTTCGTAGCCGTAGACGTTTTGACTTATAGAACAACAATGTATTTTATTAAATATGCTCACATAATGTTCAACTAATGTTTAACAAAAATGTAAAATATTTATAATATAGTAAAACAACTATGAATTATAAATTACACTACTACTAGTAAAAAATGAAAAGTTTTTATTATGTACTAGCTGTACCCGCGCGGCTTCGCTCGCATGGACTACGGAATTATTGTTGGTTTTTTGAAAAATATAGTTGATTTAAATACAAACACGATTAGTTATTATTGTAATAATACTAGTCAACACCAAAATTACCTAACAAAAACGAATCGGAAGAAAAAGTACAAATAGTTTTTGTTCTGTTTAAAAAAAGTTTATTATTGAAAACCAACAAATGACGATCAAAGGATTGAATGCCGGCCGAACGCACTACCGCCTACCGCACGCTGCGACACGGGTCTGCTTTAGTTCGCGCGAATAATATGTCCCCGTATGTATATTTCAAGTTATTTCCTGAACCAAAAGACCAAATTGAATGCTGTAAAGGGCAAATTATATCTACATTAAGTACTTATAACGATAAAATCTTTTTTTTTGCAAGTCATAAGTCCACGTAAACAGAACCAAAATATTCTTAATTTTCTTTGGAACCTAAAAGCAGTCATTGTGGCTTAAAATAAAAGATAGACATATGGTGTCGCGGACTTTATTTTAGATCTTTTGATTCTACACAATTCTTTACTACATTATTTGTTTAAGCAGCGTACTGCAAAAAAGTGTGCCGGCGGAAAACTTTTCTGACTTGATTTGCTATTATCGTCACTGCTTAGTTGTTATGTTACCTAACGTAACAAAATATAGCCTATAACCCGGCCAGAAAACGTACCTATGTATTAAAAATAAAACACAAATCGGATAAGAGGTTTCCGAGTGATAAGCGCACTAACGGACAGACAGACAGAGACACGTTAAGCTTTATATATATGTTGTATTCAATGCTACGAGTAGTAACAAGAATTCTTCCGTCTCGGGAAATTTTTCTCACACTATTAGTTTATAAGTCAAAACGACTCCGCTATATGTAGACTTTCTTGAGCTACCAGTAGCTCACTGTTGACAGTTTGGCAACTGCTTATCTATGTAAGATATTGGTTTACTATCTACTTCAAAAACTGTCAAATTTAATTATTAGGTTTTTTGAAGTCAATTTTATTTTTTTTAAGTTTTTTATTTTTCCCCTTTTAAGTGGTGTATCTAAGAAGTCCCAGATCAGATTCTGATAAAATTTATGCGGGACTATTTCGGGAGTATACTCTTCCAAACAAAAAAAATCGTCCAAATTGGTGCATATATTATATTGGAGTTATGCCCAAACATACATAAAACATATATAGATACATATTCTTTTTCGAAGTACGTTCAAGAATCAAAAGTTATTATCAAGTTTTATGGTTCTTGTTTAATTATAAGTTTATAATTCCTTGGGCGTGTCTTTCCACATTAAAATATCTTAGATTTTATGCACATTCAGCACTTATACTGTATTTATCTACAGTCACTGCTTCGGTTCCAACCCACAAAACCCCGCTGATTTTGCTTGAAGTATTCATTTCAATGTTATCTTTTTGTCGAGGTCATCGAATTATATCAACGCAAATCAGTCTTTGTGTTACGTATGTCTTTTAATGTGTATCATCTGGAGTCTGGAGCGACCCACAACGCTAAGTGATTAAAGATAATTTGCATTATAATATATTTTCTTTATGCTGATATTCATTGTTCAATATTATATTAGGTTGGTACGTTTAATGCATGTCAAATAAGTGATGTAAAGATTAAAATTAGGTTCAAATGTTTTATATACATATGATTTTGTGGGAACAAATAGAATTTTTTTAAATTTAATTCTTGACACTGACATTTGGTTCCCCACATTCTGGATTTGAATAAAACATTTCTTTTGGAAACATATATCTATGCTCTCCTTAAAAAAAACAAAAATATAAAATACAATTTTTATGGCTCACCTAATTAGTTCAGCTTTTATTATATACTAGCGCATTGGACCCGAAGGTACTCGGGTTAATATCCACAAAATCATAGTGACCTAAAATATTCAAAATGCCCGCCCAACACGCTCACAACACACAGTTTACCACGAATTATATACCTAAAGCTAACCTATCCATTAAAACGGAATAAAATCCGTTCAGTAATTACTGAGAAAACCGTATAAAATTATAATTTCAAACTCCCAGAAAACACCAGGTCTCGTCTAAGAATTTGTATGAAAATAAAAAAATAAATTGGTTAGTAACAATCATAATCAATTTCGATGTTTTACTTTTCATGGAAGTGAAATTTTTCTTTATATTTCAATTTTCAATCAATATACGTATCTATTTAAAAATATTTAAATGTTAACATATGTCAAAAATCATACAATTGTTCGACAATATATTTGAAAGAGACGCGATCATAGTAACTTAAATTAATAAAATAAAATATTGAAACCGTAAATTATAAAATCCTGTATTCCATGGCTAGGTACTATGTTTTTATATATCTACCTAAATGACAGTTGTATGCTGTGAAATCATGGAAATAAAACACGACTTGGATAAAGATTTTTTTAATCTTTTGATGTTAAATCTTAGGTTTTCATAAAATATTTGTTGCCACGATACTGCACAGAAAAATTATCTAACTGTTGGTGAAAACCGCATTGAAATCGGTTTAGTAATTCATTTTTATATATAGAGATTATTGTAAATCTCAGCTTTCTATTTCGAACGATTCAGTATCTTAAAGCTTGTAACAGACAGACAGACACCGTGTTGATTTCTTAAGTGTAGGTACCTAACAAATGATTTATAAAATAAATACGAGAAAATTGAAATTTTATTGCTCGATTTAATTAATTAATTAATAATTAATAATTAATTTAATTTAATCCATGAAAATAAAAAATATAACAAATATTAAAAAATCAACAAACAGGTTAATATCTCTCTTTGATATTTGAATTCAAGAATTAATTTATTTCCTAGTGTAACAAGTTTGTATAATACATGCATCCTCACGACCCAGCTTGACAGACAGCAGACACTTCCGTTTACACATGATTCACATTATGCACGTGTTTAGACGTTCCATGACGCACGTTTAGCGAATCTTTTTTGGTACATTATTCATTCACAATATCATGTGGGCATTGTGTTGACTCATAATCGCTATCTGGTTTCTATTAATTGTATTTGCACAGCCAATAGTAATTCATAATAATATACACATGGAATATTAAAATATATGTAGGTACACCTATTTTCATATATGTATTGAATGGAAGTAAACATTGACGTTTTATATTTGCTGTACAATTATGTAAAATAATGCTGAATGTATGTATTGATAATAGATTTTATAGACTAATATTACTTGTGAATAAACATTTTTTTTAATATGCGCATGAATGAATATTGTAATGTTAAATCACAATTGTGAAATATGCTGAAATTTATTTTGTTATTTTTCATATTTATATAGGTTGATGTACGTTTTATTGCAGAATTATTAATAGTAGGGTTCTATAAAATTAGTAACATATTAAAAAAGGACTAGGGCATACATAAAATCCCACAACGTCCGTAAGTATCTATTGACAATAACTATAGAGATACTCTTTTAACGTTTTTGTTTCCAGTGAACCACCTTTTTAATAATTTATTTCATGAGATCTACTGGTATGGAACCAATTATTTGGAAATATTTTTTTAGTCTGAAAGAGTTAAAAGTTTCGATAGCGTCGCCAGTTTCAGTCAATATCTTACCGTATATACCTTATTTAAAGTTATTTTCTAAACTAAATGACCAAATCGGATGATGTAAAAGGAAAATTATATCTACATTGAGTATTTATGACGATGGAATCATTTATTTCGATAAACAAAACATTTTTAATTTTCATTGTAACATAAAAGCAGTCATTGTGGCTTAGATATAAAAGTTAGGTATATGGTATCGCTGACTTTATTTTAGATCTTTTCTTCTACACAATTCTTTACTACATTATTTTGTTCAATATTTCACGATCTATGGCGGTAAACTTTTTTCCGACTTGATTTACTATTATTGTCACTGCGTATTCTTTATGTTATCTAGCGTAACAAAATATATCCTATAACCTGGCTAGTGAACATATTTATGAATTAAAAAAAAAACGTAAATCGGATCTGTAGTTCTCGAGTTATAAGCGCACTAACGGACAGATAGACTAGAAAGTAAAAATAAATAAATATTATTCATGTGTTTCCGCTATTATTTAAAAATATTCTATTAATAATAATTTTCTATACAAATAACAGTACCTCCACAAATACTATAGTCTGAAAAAACCGATAATAATACACATTGTAGGTATACATAGAATACCTATATACATACATATATCTGCACACACATATATAGACACATAAAGCTAATTCTCAATGGGATTGTACATATTTACTCCACAACATGTAACACGTAAAAAGTATAGACAAGTATTTTTCACTTGCAACTGTAATTATTTGCACTCCCTCGTGTGTTTTTATTACAATTAAAAACTACAAGCGGCACACTGTTTTTTATTGTTTAATACGGGACTCATAAAGTGGGAATTATGTTTGTTTGTTCTGTCGATAGAGATGCACGATGCTAGCTCATACAGTGGCGTATTATATGTATGTATAAAGAGGGTGACCATGAATTAATTACATATCTAAAAGTTATTAATTATATTATCAAAAAACATTAATATTATTAAACTTTTAATATTAATTTTAAATATCTCAATTGCATGTCCAGTAACTTAGTCCTCCCCCATTTTTTTGGAAAAAATATGCAAAGTTTGTGTTGTATTGTGCTCAAAAAAAAATTTGTTACCGCTTATACAAAAATAATTTTGATATAGTCTTTGGAATACATATAAGTTAACCTCACAATTTAGAGAGCTATTTCCTAAATTGTTATTAAAAATGGCAAAGCTAACTTATACAAAAAAAAACATCTGCTAAATAAATGCACAGTGCTGAATTCACCAGAGGTAGTTAATTATTGAACAATTTAAATAAAAACCGATAAAATGTTCTAATAAATTGTCTGGCATTAATCATTTAATTTATATACAATTTTACTAAAGAATATAAGTTTGAAATTTTTCTTTCTATTTAAAATTTTTTGACAATTTCAATCTAAATCTAAATCTAGGCAAAACGTCAAAATGACATTTAATATGTCAAAGTTAATATCAATTAAAAAATAATTTGGGCAAGACATACACGAGTGCCTGCCATAAGGGTGCCGAAGTTCGTACTACATGGAATGTTTGGAGCCATGCATTTTTGAGTTATAAAAAAATATAAAAAAGTGTCAAGTTCTACTAATTGAGATCTATATTTTGACACCCCATTTGCCTATATATCAAAATAAAAAATTCTATGACGCCCCTCCCTATTATTCCAAAATTTAAAATTATATTGTTGACTTATTATTTGCCATTGGTAGTCCCACCAAATCCTCGTTATGAAATTATTTTCAGATTTTTTGAGCAAGTAGTTACCGAGATAGAGAGAGGGGAGACAAAATAAAATACTGCTTTTAGTCCCCTACAGGCGACATTTTTGAGTTAGAAAAAAAATATGACACCCCTTTCTATTATTCCCAAATTATAAAGATTACGAGCTATTAAGCTTTGAGTGGAAAGGACAGACGAACGGACGGACGACAAAGTAAGATTAATAGGGTTTCTTTGGAAGCCTAAAAAATGACGATATTTTAAAGCAAATTGAGATAAAACGTTGTAAGGGAATATTTTACAACAAACTTAGGTAATAGGTTAAGTGTAACAAATAAAGCTAAGTTTAGTGATATTATTGAAACTCTATCAATGCAAGTGCAAGTTAATAGAAAATTATTATTTATAAAAATATATTATTGTAATAGTATCTGTATTGATGTGCGTTTTTAGATCCTGAGGTCTGTTCCAACCTTCCAATTAAAGGCAAATTGAACTACCCAGATTATAATAATTGTAAAACCGTTTCAAAACATTTAAATCAAGAAAAACAAAATATTAAAATACATAATTATTATATGTACCTATATACACAAAATATAATATAACGTACCTACTTTAAATTTTTAACCCCTTGCAGTTTTTATAGTCGGTCACTGTTTGCACCTCGTAAATTGGAGATTATCGAATTCGTTTTGGAATTATGCAAACACCCGCATTTTGGCACGAGTTCATCAACAATGCGCATGTAATCAGAGAAAAAAACTTTAATGAAAATCATGTATGATCAATGGATTATTTGTTAAAGTACCTAGCTACTGTTTTTATGCTTTCTTCCTACCCGTATATTATTGAATGATTTTATCAAGACCGTCTTTGATTTTACAAATCAAAGACGATCGTGATTTTAAAAAGACAAATATAAACTAAATGATAGAATAAAACGTTTTACGTATCTACATAATAATTTAAGGGATGTAAAATTTAATAACAAAATTTTATAACATATTGAGCTTCTGTAGTATAGAATGGGAAATAGTCATTACACAATAAATAAAACAAAATTTCGTAAAATTTTAGAAAATTGGCAGTGGTTCGGGGTGAGAGATAAAAAATTGTATACTTATTTACTAACCATTTTCTTTTATTTATCAACATTTCCTGAAAAGTCTAATCAAAATCGGTGAGATACTCATTGAATATAATCATATATTAAATGATATCTTCTATATATAAAATTGAACGTTCGTTTATATGAGGCTTATAGACTCAGGAATTACTGAACCGATTTTAGTGGAGTTTTCACCACTAGTTACATAATTTTTCCGTGCAAATTCGTGGTTATTAATATTTTATGAAAATCTTAGATTTAATATCAAAAGATTCAAAATCTTTATTAAGTCGTGATTTGTTTCCACGATGTCAAAACACAGTAGCCATTGAATAAAAAATTTATAATTCACGGTTTTAGTATTTTATTAACTTATGTCACTATGATTACGTCTCTTTCAAATATTTTGTGGAACAATTGGATGAATTTTGATATAAAAATTTTAAATATATTGATTGAAAATTGAAATATAAAAGAACATTTCACATCCTACAAGAAAGGTAAAATATCGAGATTGATTATGATTGTTGCTACCCTATTTATTTTTATTTTTTGATTTTCATACAAATTTTAAGAGGGAACCTGGTATTTCCTGGGAGTTTGAAAATATAATTTTACAAGATTTTCTCAATAACTACTGAACGAATTTTGTGTAAATTTCACACGGAAAAAAACAATTCGTGGTGAACCGTATGTTGTGGGCATGTTGGATGGGCATGTTGAGTGAGCATGTTGGGTGGGCATGTTGAATATTTTAGGTCACTATAATTTTGTGGATATTAATGTTATAGTCGCAATAAAATAAACCAGTCTTATTTAGTAGCTAACTTTTTGGGCTGTTGTCCACGTTGTCGTATTTTTAAACTTGACGTTTCGACTCTCATTTAGTCTTATTTACTTTTTAAAGATCTGATCTTATTTTGGATAGATTTTTCGACTCTATTACAATACCTATTTCATTATTAATATTTTGTGATACATTATGTTTTATGAATTGATGTTTGTTACATAATATTTGTATATATCCATAAATTCATGAGTTCGTATTATATAGGTACAATAATATTTAGTTAAATACAAATTGAAAAGAACAAAAAGTATTTGTTTCAAAATACAATTTATATTTTGATTTATTTATAAAAATGTATACAAACATAACTAAACAATAATACTTTATAATTGAAATTGAATTTTTTTTCTCAGATCACATCCCAGGAAAAAATATAATATTTTATCATTTATATTGTTTGTTGAATTTTCGTATATATGGACATCTCGCTAAAACAACAAATCAAAATGAAGGAAAATTGCGAGAAGCACTGGGGAAATTAAGTGTTTAGTCTGTGGAATTAATTAAAAGTTTTAGAATATTTAAACACGGAACCTCGCGTATTCTTCCTTATCAATATTCATAAACGACAAAATTTTATACATCCTTGAATTGAAAACAAGAGATGATTGCATTCACTTAAAATATAAAATTTATTATTTTTTATAACAGAACAATCATTTAGTAATGGTAAATATTTTTTCCATCTTATATTTTCATGATAAAATCTTACAAAATAATTTATGAGAAGTGGTAAATAATCAAAGCAGTGCTTTAATAAAGAAACAAATAAAATATACCTACAATAAAATTACCTATGTACAAATTCAATAATCTATTTCTTTTTCTACATATATATATATGTACTCGTATACGTATGTATGTATATTATAAAACGCAACGTCTCTATGTCTGTCCGTTAGTGCACTTTACTATTCAGCTGTTTTGAGTGATAGCGTGATGATGTTACCCCATAACACTTACGAAATAACGAGGAACACGTTGGTACAGGTTATACCAAAATCGGTCCAGTAGTTTTCGAGATTACTTAGGTCAAACACACACACGAATTCACAAACTTTTTCTTTTTATATTTATTTATAAGTACAGATTTTAATTTAAAACTATTTGAGAGTAAAAGCATTTTTTGCTTCCTCGTAATATTGAAGATACGAGAAGCTTTTTTTTGATTTTCCGGCCAAGATAAACATTTTTCGTTCCGTGTCTATCTGTCTGACTGTATGTCTGTCGAGTAAATTCTTGTCACACACATAACTTATGAACCACTGAACTGATATTAATGAAATTTGGTTGGTTGGTTGGGTTAGGTTAGGCTTGAGGACGGGTCCATTTTAAAATCATCAAAATTGTGTGTAAAGGGGAGGGGTGACATCCCAAAATATATATTTTTTCAAGATATCTCAAGAACGACGTCTTACGTGAAAATTTTATAGAATGTGTTTTGTAGAGCATTTAATTTTCCTATAATATATTCCCTTACAAAGATTTATCTCAATTTGATTTGTTTTTTTATTAAGTGTCATTTTGATGTCAAAAAATTAAAAATATGCGTAATAATAATCAGGTGCGTCTTAAGAAAAATTTCAAACTAATATTTTTGAGTAAAATTGTATAAAAATTAAATGGTTAACAATGCCAAGCAATTTATCTGAACATTTTATTAATTTTTATTTAAATTGTTCAATAATTAATACAGGTACTGCCTTTGGGGAATTTAGCACGAGGAAGCAATGTGCATTTACTTAGCAGATGTTTTATCATAAAAAGACGACTAAAACTTGAAATAAATTTTGTTGATATAAATTGATAATTTATGCAAATATAAGGTAGGTTTTTACTTTTAACTATCTTGTATAATCGTTTATTATTTTAATTTTTCTACAATTAAAATAGTAATTTATTATGAGTCAGCAGGACTAACAACTATTATTAGTATTATAAGTACTTACCTATAGTTTTAAACATTTAATTGTAAATTTATTGAAGCAGCAGAAACTATTTGTAAACTACCACTAGTTAGAAGGTAATAAAGTCTTTCGTCAAGAAGGTAACTCAAAACCTTTGTGTTGGTTACTTTGATGTGCTAGTTTATTCAAATGATGAATAATAAATAGTTTTATGTCTGCAATATGTAAAACTTCTTTGAAAGTTTTTCAAAGCAGTAATTATATGTTACTGAAAATGAGGCTAGCAGAGCAAATTATATTTTACTTATTCAAGATTTTAAATTTTCACCTCTATTCTTACATATTTCTAGGATTAGGAGTATTTTATATAATCTTAAGGAACATATATTCAAGATTTAATTTATTAGTATCACAACTAATATATTATATAAAATATTAATATTTATAAGCTATACATTTTCTCTTCTATTATATTTTAAATACAATCAAATATTAACAAACATTTTTAATTTAGTACATTTAATTAAACAAGAATCCAACACTGGGGTATGATCCAAGACTAGTGACAGTACATTATTGATGTTTTTAGTCCCGCATGCTATCAACCACAATTCACACACCTTTTTTGGGAAATGAAAAAAACTTAATGTTTTCAGAATCTTTTTTTTATTAAGATAACTGAAGTTTTGTAATTTTCCACTGCGCAATAAACACCCGCCATTCTATATTATTTACTTTTCACCATATATCAAAGCGAATTCTACACAACAACATCACATGAATTTTCCATCTGACTCATAAAGTACTCGACGTGACGTCACAATAGTAGATGCCATTTGTTTATCGAGCCCACCTTATATATTTCCACCATGTAATCATACCATGTTGGGAAGTTGTTTGTGTGGACCTAAAGGGTCTCACCCCAACCCAAGGCTTGTTTAAAATTACTCTTACACTAACTGTATTTCTTATGCGATATAAAAATATAAATAACGTAAATGTAGAGTAGACTGAAGTAATGAAACATGTTTTAAATATTTTAACTCATTTATAAATCTCCATGCAACTAGTTACATCAAAAGTTTGTATACGTTTTGTTTAATTTGTTGCACTTATAGAACACATGGCATTTAAGTTAAGTATTTTTCTTATGCTTATCGCATGCAATTGGTATATCTATTAATAACAAATGTAGTGCTGATTGTTAAAAACGAAATGTTTAAAAAGGCAATTACATTTAATCAACTGGAACGTACAGTTTTAAATGTCATTGTATGTGATGTTGTATCACTTGATCAGAAACTTATTTATTTATCGATGTTCCAGTTTTAAAAGCGTTACAATGGGATCAAAAACTGAATAAACAAATATGTTTTAAACTGAAATGGATATATGTTTCTAATTAATATTTCAATTTTTTGTTTATTTAATTATGATATCTTTTCATATGCAATTTAGTATTTCATTTAATGAAAAATGAAAAACAAATTTTAACATGCACAAAAATTGCTGAACCTAATTTTATGGGACTTTTACTTTTTGAAATTCTAAATGTACAATAAATATTTGATGACACAAATATAAATAGAAATTAAAAATATATATGTATATGAAGGCATGTTGATGAAATTAAATCAAAAATTTATGTTAAATAGTTACGCCAGGTCCGTATTAAGACTAAAATGTAAAAAATCAAAATGATTTGATTTCAAAAAAAAAAAATCTGCGAGACCTGTTAGTATCTCCTTAATATATTTAAATGTTCCTTCATAAACCGAAATAAGCAAAAATAATTTTAGAAAAATCAAGGAACTCATGATTGTGGATATAAATGATGAAATACATTATCGATAAATCGAGTCTAGACTGTACATGTGTTCATTAATTTCAATAGAAACTTCAAAGCTTGTACGTATAGTAATTGAAACTAGTAGTAGTACACAATATAATCCGATATATGATTAATTTCTGCAGGGCAGACAGATTTCTAACTCGTGATATCTGTCAATATCTATTTATTAATACGTACATTGCGGACCAAAAGTTTGGATGCACTTACCTATACACCTTTAATTTATTGTTATTTGACGGAATTCCAAGAAGATTGTTGTTTTAGTTAATTAGTGGAGACATCTTAAGGAAATAAAAATAAAAATATCATAATACTAGATATAATTTGTGTTTAATGAGAGATTATGTTGTTTACTCGATGCTTCTGATTTTTATTTACATTTTAGATGTGTTAATATTTTAAAGTTATTTCTATGTGTGGTTGAAACGTGTCAATGCTCGAAGCTTTACTAAAATAATACTGTTAAGGCTCAACAAAGATGGGAAAATACAAAAAAAACCCTATTGTTTGATGAAAAGGGAATTTAATATTTTTTGTCAGAAACTTATAATGCCGTATTTAGATCAAAGAAAACAAAACAGCAACACAGTGTTTGAAAACACATCGTATTTAAAAATGCATAGGGTTTATTGTACTTTTGTCAAAAAGACACGATGTTGCTGTTTTGTTTTTTCGGTCTAAATACGGCATAAGTATCTTTTTTGTTTTATTTCAATTTTATTTTATTTTAAATGCTCTTTTTTTAAATAATTTCACTAAAAATTTGATAGTTTGCACTTTGTACACTCTAACATAAATTTGAATACTTTGCACTAGAATTAATCCTTTGCACTACAAATTAATACTTTACACTGAATGATTTTTTTAATGTGATTTTTTGATGATTATTTATTACATATTTTTGATATATTATAATGATTTTTGTGATTTACTATATTTAAACTTAACCAAAACTAATCAACCTCCCTTCGCCCAAATGGATTGCCCTAATCAAGGACAGTTAACGTGTATATTATTAGAGCATTAACTTTATTCTGAATTACGATTATACGTGTTTTTTGACAATTATTCATCCTGGCATATTCTTCAATACGAGTTAAAATTTAGTGCAAAGTATTAAAATTAATTTTCGAATGTACAAAATGCATACTATCAAATTTTTAATGCAATTATTATACATATATAACCCTTAAAATATTTGTTTCTATATTTATCTAGTATTTTAATGGTATATCCAAAATTTTTGCTTGCAGTGTATGTATTGATACATTTAGTTCATTTAGTATTACTAGTTGTGTTAGTTTTGACTGTCCAGTTTTAATTTGCAATGCTTCAATACTGGATATTAACTCTTTCAATCACTAATCTGGTACATTATCAATCAATTTATACATGATATGTGTTTATTTGCATATTTTTGTTTATTTACTCATAATAATCATAATATATAATATTATATTAACTAGTTTATGTTTGTAAAATATCGTAATTAAATTAATTGAATTGAATTATTATTATTAATGTTTATGCATAGTTGTTTAAATATTAATATTTAATTTTTAAACGATAATAAAATTACTGTTACCATCCTTAATTTGTGATAATAAATGTTAGTTATAATATAAAAATATTATTGAAAAAATTACACGTTAACAATTGTTGAAAAATGAAACAGTGATGAACTTTCTGTACAGCAGTGTAGACTAACGTTACTCTTTGTTATCAAACTAAAGAAACTTATGCCAACAAGACAAGTTTTTGTTCATAGCCAAGGAATATTAAAATTTATTTCTGGTTATGATCATCGGTGTGTTATACAGGCACTAGCTTAAAGACCTGATGTGAATGGGACCCTCGCGTCGGCCAGAAAAAAGTGAGACCTTTTTTAGGTCTTAAAATAATTTTGATGAATGGAAACAACAAATAAAACGGCTAAGTGCGTATTGAGCACGCACATGATAGGTTTCCGTGGTCATTACGATTTATAAACAAGAGTTATTTCATTTTTTTTATAAACTATTCTAACTACAGTGTTCGTTATAATTTTCATTGAAAGTACCAACTAAAAGCTACATTCCGGATTTTTTTATAAATTTTTTGCATCGATAATTTAGAAAGTACAAGGGGGAGGGGACACTCTGATAACGACAATTAAATGCAAATATATCGTGACTGAAAGGTTAAAATCAAAAGGTCATATAACATTTTTTGTTGCATTTTAGGAGCCCTATCTAAAGATACCCCACTCAATGGGGTAGGTGAAAAAAGAAAGTGAGTTCACTTTTCAGTCTATGGGAGGGGGGGTCAAAAATTTTTTGACAGTGTTCGTTATAATTCTCAGCTACATTCTCGAATTTTTTTCAGATTTCTTACATTCATAGTTTAGAAAATAGAGGGGAGGGATGCTCTGATATCGACTTTGCACGCAAATATATCGTGGCTGAAGGGTTGAAATCAAAAGGTCATATAACATTTTTTATTGCATTTTAGGAGATCTATCTATTAATCGGCTAAAATTTTTTGAGGACGGACGGACATGGCGAAACTATAAGGTTTCCTAGTTTTCTACGGGAACCTAAAAATAATTGTTCAATATTTTATTCATTAACATAATAATTCGGTCAAGACATAGACGGGTTTATGCCATAAGGTTTCTGAAGTACGTATTACGTGGATTGTTTGGAGCCACAGGTGCATTTTTGAGATTGAAAATAATATAACAATAGGGTCATATTATACCTAGATATGAAAATAAAATAAAAAATTCTATGACACTCTCTTCCTATTATTCCAAAATTTAAAATAAAATTGTTGACTTTAATATTTGTCGTTGGTAGTCCCACTAAAGCCTCGTTACCAATTTTTTTTCAGATTTTTTGAGCCAGGAGTTACGGAGATAGAGGAGAAGGGACAAAATAAAATACTGCTTTTTGCTTTAATTTTAATTTTAGATATGTTGAAAATCTAACTTTTTTTAAAGAAAATATAAAAAAATATTTGTGTTCAATACTTTAGATTTAAAGTGAAATTTTGTAAAAACTATTAAAAATAAAGAATAAATTTTCATGGACAATAAATTTTTATGCATTATATTATTTTGTACATGTAAAGGTGTTAATAAATATTTAAAACTACAAACAATATTCTGGTCTTGTCTGTTCACACCAGTTGTTTTCAAATAAAAAACAACAGTATTAAAACCACTGATTGTATAAAAAGTAGAGATTATTTTCAAGACGTGTCCGGTCAGTTGTGGGCCTACTGGACCGGGAAGTGGAGTTTGCGGTTTAGCCAATCCTTTGATCGTAGGCGCAATGTTTTGTCCACGGCGCAATATAACAAGGTACCCGTATAAAAGTTACAATCAGTGAAATTTAACGAAAACAACTTTTATACAATACAAATGTGAAGTTAAAAATTAATATTAATTTGATATTTTTTTAAATTTTGGTTACATACATTAAAAAATAATCTAAGATTTATAAATAAATTTCTATGAAGGTACGTTCATTGACGTTTTAAAACCGGTAATTTACCGTTTTTTGTAAACTGCAGATTTTGAGTAAAACGTATTAGACGCGACATAGACTGCGCATTTTGTATTATTATAATTATAATTTATAACCTAAATATTTAGTCTCATACAGGTTACCTTGTGGTAAAATTTTATATTTAGGATCAATATACGTCTTTACGATTTTACAACCGAAAATGGATATTTATTCTAATATTATTGAGTATAAGTGAAACGATTCATAATTTAAAAAAATGATTATAATAAAAGTTGAAGAGTACGTTATTGTCTATGAATTAAATGATAAATTAAACGTACTGGTAGGTAGTATTTACTAGTCTACTTGCTTCTAACATCAGCAGTACTTATTTTCTTTACCGTGATAATACCACACATCATTGTTCTGCTCCGTGCACATCATAGCTTTTTGTTCTATCGTTTTTTGATGTATATTTTATCCTCTTTCTGCGTTTGCTTTTTGCATGCAAAGGTTTGATGTGTACACACGCATCCAGTAATATTCATATTCCATTGCTTTCTTCTCCCAACTGGGAATTATTTTTGTATTGAGTATTAAATTTGATTTACGTTCTTTGCATTTTATTATCCAGCGGACGTTTGAATTTGAAAGTGAAATATTATTTATATTTATTTTTTACTTGTTGGATTCTCAGAGAAATGGTTGTCAGTTACAAATACGTATGTTCTGATTTATAAAAAAATGCGGAATGAGGAAATCTAAATATAAATTTTGTAATTTTGAATTAAATTTATTCCATTTGTGAAGTGAACGCAGTTTTTAATTAATTTATGGTTATACTTTTTATCTCAAATAAGTTGGATAAATATTATTAATTAACTTCCGCTTTCGAAAATAATGGCTTTAATTTAAATAACTACAATTAATACAACCAAGTTTTTTACGCGGTATATACATATTCTACATAATACTGCATAATATAATAAAACCGCACAAAAAAATATATAGCGTGCATTGTAAACTTAGGGATACGTTCCGTAATTTTCTAAAACCGTATAAAATCAAAGCGATTAGTTAAAATAAACCAAAAATTCTATTAAAAAAAATATATATAAAATAAGATTGTTTTTAAATTTTATGTATTTCATTTTATTGAAAAGTAAGAGACATTTTTAGATTTCCGATAATGTAAAAGAAATGACTTGCATTTGAACACTTACAATGACATGACATAACCAAACTTTACTACAATCTTATAATCGCGGCATAATTATAGATACAAGTCGGTCGAAATTCAATCAATATTTTACCTGACTCAACGGCAACAAACACACATGATTTTTTTGTGCACATCTATGAATGGCACAGTACCTAACCTTACTTGTTTTTACAACAAAAATTTTCAAATAAAAACACTGTAATTGCACACGAATTGAAATCTCTATACGCATTCTCTACATTTGAAAGAAACCAAAAACTATTTATTTTTGGAACTTGGCGGCGCTAAGAGTATTGCTATGATGTTAAACGAAGCGAAAGGAAATAAACAAATAGCGAGAAGGGAAATCATGTGTGTATGTTAACTTTATTTTACCTGCCTTAACGGCAACATACACACATGATTTTTTTGTGCATATATATGGCACAATACCTTTCGAATGATATAAGTTTCATTCAACTCCTTTTATAATTAATACTAAAAAAAAACATTTTTTGATGTTTACATACGTATTAATATATATGTAGATTCTCGATTTTTTCACTAGTACTTTCAAATGGGTAGGAGGCAAAATATTTTTACGATTTTTTGGAAATTTTAATAAATACATAATTATATTCATTGAATTGCCAGCATTAATTTGATACCCCACTCCAATTTGGATAAAATATCACACAGCTTAACACAAAACCACACAAAAAAGAAACATCTGCCAAGTAAATGCACAGTGCTTCCTCGTGCTAAATTCACTAAAACCGATAGTGTTCAGATAAATTGCCTGGTATTGGTTAACCATTTAATTTTTATACAAGTTTTACTAAAAAATCTTAGTTCGAAATTTTTCTTAAAACGCACCTGAATATTTTTTCATATATTTTTAATTTTTTGACAATTTCAATATAAATCTAAATTTATGCAAATGTCAAAATGACATTTAAAACGTCAAAGTGACATTTAAAACGCCAAAATGAAATTTAATTTTTTAAATTTTATATCCAATCAAATATCAATTAAGAAAAACAAAACACGAATTTTTAAAATACATATAGATAAATCTTTGTAAGGGAATATTTTACAACAAACGTAGTAGACCCATATTATAGAAAATTTAATGCTCTACAAAAAATATTCTATAAAATTTTCTCGTAACATATGTCGTTCTTAAGATATCTTGAAAAAAGAAATATTTTGGGGTGTCACCCCTCCCCCTTACACACGATTTTGTTGATTTTAAAATGGGACCGTCCTCAAACCGAACTAAACCATCCGACCAAGTTTCAATAATATCGGTTTAGTGGTTCATGAGTTACGCGTGTGACAAGGATTCAGGAGACAGATGGACACACGGACAAACGGACAGACAGACAGACACGGAACGAAAAGTGTTTGTCTTGACGTAAAACGGATAAATCAATTTAAAATTTTGAAATCGGAGAACATTTTTTTTGTCTCAATCTGAAACGATCACATAGCTTCTCGTATCTTCGATATTGCGAGGAAGCAATACGTATAGAAATAATAGAAAATCATGTAACTTGCACGTAGAAATATGTCATAATAGTGAAAATCCAATTTAAAAATATAAATAATTTATAATAATTGTCACATAAAACCATTTCAAAATGAAGCATAAACGAAGAGCCCACAAAATGAGGTCGTGATTTAACACATGAATTTGTAAACTTGTGTTTTAATGATACATTTGGATGGGAAGACGACCGCAATATGCATATACGCATGTACAACATTATACATAAAAGGGTTGATTATCCCTTGGCCGGAGTTCCGCACATATCCGTTTTACTATGATAAATCTGCGCGTTCCACCTTGAAACAAACGACGTGATTATATAACCGCAGTACGGGGACAACCCGAAACACCAATTTGTTGATTACACCTACGTGGTTAATAAGTGTTGCTACACACTTCTTGTTCTTAATCATAACCTATCAGACCGAAACGGGGACGATTTGATCAGTGAATACAAAACAAAAGGTTTCTATTCTATATTGATACAATTATAACACGCAGTGTAGTATCTAGGCTTCTTGTTGTTTCGAATGAGTACAATTTTGATCGTTAAATTATATTTATAAATTATTTAGTAACTTCTAACATGATGTTTACTTTGTTGGTAGACAGATTTATAAATAGATAATTTTGGTTTAGTCAGCAATTTAGTTCTCGTGTATGTTTAATTAATTATTAGTCTTTATGTATGATATATACCTAATGTTTTAATTAATATATGGAATGAAACATTGCTTGTTATGCATAGCATCCAAGAATTTATTAAAGATGGCAATTTTTGTCTTAGAGAATTAACAGAACCTTAAATATATATTTTACTAATTACTTTTTAATAAACTTTTTATGTTATGCCGTGTTTAAAAATATGGTTTGTTGCTGTTTTGTCAAAAAAAAACACACGATATGTTACTGTTTTATTTTTCTGGTCTAAACACGGCATTAGACATACATATATATTATATATATATAGATCACAACCCTTAGTTTTAAAAATTATTTTAAATCATTCAAACTATATTTATAACTAGAATGCATTAATACTTCCTTCAATTATCCTATAACTTATAAGAATATTCGGATATGAGGATTTATTTCAGTAAAAAAACTATTAAAATTTTTAAAGATGAAAAACTTAAATTAAAGTTTTATTTAAGTTTTTAATTTTTTAAAGCCTTTTTTGCTATTTAAGTTTTTAACTAATAATGTTTCTGAGGTAAGATATAATTAATGATAATACAATGATGACAAATGTATTTTTTTTACGTAAACAATTTGCAGTGATCGCGTATACACAGCTAACTATTATACTTACTATATATTATGATGGTTCACTGTGTTACAAAAAAATTATAAAAACCATACAGTGTAATTTGCAAGTGATTTGAGACTTTTTACAAATAATTTTATTTAGTATCTCATATGGATCTTGGCTTGGGTATAAGTAACATTAATTTGGTTTAAATATAATAAAAAAAAATGGAGGTACGTATACAAATTCTAAAAATTTATAAATCAGTATACATATTTTAATACTAAAATTTTTAATATTTATAGGTACCTGGTACATACTTTCACATACTGTGTAAAGCATTAAATTATATACAATAGGTACAAATAATTTCATGCGTAATGTAGGTATATAATATATTGGTATACAATTGATAAAATCGCACTTTTTATCAGTATTTAACTTTTTTTTCAACGTATAATACCAAGACTATCTTTTTCAAGTACATACCTAAATAAATTATCAATACAATAAACAGAAACCAAATGAACGCCCACCTACGTACCTACTATTGACAATATTGAACTTTTATGGAAGATATCTGTGCGAAGGTCACCTAGTCTTATCCATCCATAACCCTTAGCTGTAGAGCAACAGCTAGGCTCTGTCACGCCGGTTGAGCCCGGGGGACTAATTATTTCGGGTTCGGCCACGATGACATCCGGTTGGACGCATCGAGCGCGACGCGACACGCTGAATGGGTGGCGCGCACACCCACCCCCGTGCCATGGACCGTGTCTAGGATGTGGTTTTGCGCTACCGGTGACGTTGCCTTCTTCACGTCACCAGGCTTGGTTTCAAACTGTTTCATTTCGATATTATAGCTGGGTTGTGTTTTCAAGGAAATTAGGAGCGGTGTTTATATTCATAAGATGACAGGGAAGGAGTATTAATCACTATTTGTGTTAATTTTTCAGGGGATATAACAATTTAGTTTGTAACGATTAGCACTATTAATTTTCATCGTTTTTAATATTAAATACATTAAAATAAAGTATAAGATATTATACAAGTTTTGAGGTTACTGAATATGGATCTTGGCTTCTTGGTGCAAGCCGCGTCAATATAGTTGTGTTATCTGTCAACGTTTCGTCACACATTGCAGTGGACAACTACACTGCATTGCGTTATGAAATCGATGCGACTTACACCCAGAAACTAAGATCCATATAAGATATTAAATAAAATTATTTGTAAAAAGTTTCAAATCAGTTGTATTTAAATCACATTGTATTATTTTTCTCAATTTTTTGTACACAGTGAACCATCATAATTTATAAGTATAATAGTTAGCTGTGTATATGTGATCACTGCAAATTGTTGACTTGCCATAGCCAAAAAAATAATTATTATTTTTTTATAATTGCATTATCATTAATTACAACTTACGTCAAAAACATCATTAGTTAAAAACTTAAATAGCCAAAAAGCATTAAAAAAATAAAAACTTAAAGAAAACTTTAATTTGAATTTTTAGTTTTACCTGTAAGAGCTTTTGATCAGCATCATATAAACTACAACATATCAAAAATTAAGCGATTTTCACTGAAAGCCATTTCCCATAAGAAATGTCTAATTAATACTTTTGGTGGGAGGACAACAAATTTGAAATATATTTTTTAAACGTGTAAGGGCAAAAGTTATTCTTTATACCCTGAAAAAAAAAATTTTGTTGAAAAACTTTTTCTCGAAAACCAATGGTTCAGCACTTATAAACAATTCTCAATGTTCATGATTTTTTCTGAGCGATCCTTTTAGTGAGTTGGGTAGAAGACAGCAATTTTTAAGCGTTTTTCCCGATTTTTTTTTAAACCTAGCCCCCAGAGTCAATATTCAACTTTTTACTTCGACTAGTTTCAGAGAAAATCACCTGTGACAGACGGACGGACGGACATCAATGTGATTCCATAAGTGTTCCGTTTTGCCAATTTTGGCATGGAACACTAAAAAAAATGATATCCTGAACAGACATTGTTGTTGAGACGTACGATTCTGATTTATATGTAGATACATAACCTATTCGTTTTTTTACATATTTAAAATAAAATAGTAATTTAGAAATACGATATTAAGTTTTTGTTATTTAAACATGCATGTTAAAGTTTAATATTCAGAATTGAGCCAATTTGTATGGACATTTTATATATTGCATATTAAAGTAACCAAATTATGAATATTTCAAACCAAAGCATCTTGACGTTTAATAAAGTAATTAAAATACATCATAAAATATAACCGTATACAAAATATAAAGTATAAAACATAGTAAATTACATTTACATAAGATAAACCATTTTAATGAATAGATGCAAAAAAACTGTAAAACTTAACAAATTACATTTTGCGAATGACTGCAACTAAATTACTTTAATAAACTTTACGAAAAGTAGAAAATAACTCACAAAGAAAATAATTAAAATATCGTTTATGGTAAACGTCATTTGATTTATATTATACCTTATGTCTATATAACGCTTTCATCCAAACTTTTCACAACATAATCAAATGACAATCTAGATGGAAGGACTTTGCAACAGAAGTCGTGTAAATCTCCTTTCGGGGCCATAACTGCAACATGGCTACCTAGCTTTAAATTAAGAGAAAATACACACTGTTCTGCCGCTACTAAATGTGATTTATGCCTGCTCTATATTGCTCATTGGCTCTAGGACTTAGCGCCTATGTGAATTTATTCCTTCTGTTTTGTCTGATTTGCTTTTCAACTAGTCTAGTCCCGGAAGATATATGATTTCACCCTTTTTCAATAAATATCTATTTAAATTCATTTCGAAATAGATATAAGTATTAGAAATGTTTAAACGTACAGAAATTACCTAAAATGCAATAAATAGAATGATTTTATTTTTTACTATAAAATTATTTTGAATTTTAATTTCTCAAACACTAGGGCACGGCACATGAGATGAGACGAGTCTCGGTTTTTAGGACTGAAGTCTCGTCTTGAATTTTATAAGTGAATATTGAATATTAGCTTAGTCTCGTCTTGTTAAAAATGAAACCAATTTCATCACGCACACTTAACCGAAATTGAAATGAGAACGAGATCGAAACCGAAAAAAATCTCGGTGTTGGGTGAATTTTTTTATAAAAAATATTGTTGCACTTTCGTCTTAGGTTCGATTTTGATTTGAGACTGAGACCGAGAAAAATTTTGTTTCTTATTTTAGAATATACATTTATATCTAATTTGCACTTTATATATATTTTATTAAAATACTTGAAATTATGTCAACGAAATGATATAAATTTTAATGAAACATAAACATTTATCCAACGAAAAAAATTATCTTTTATTTATTTAATTTCATGTACCTACACAGAAGCTGTTTCTGTATATTGAATTATGCTAAAATTAAAGACGCATTAAATATAATTTTTTTCACTTTGAAACAACTCGAGTGTAACAAAATGTTTCATTTTTAAAATACTGACAGCCACTTTAAACTGTTTTTTTACTTGATTAAAAGAAAATTTTCAAGTTGGAAATTTATTTTTTTGTAACAGATGAGTTTTCATCTGAGTATCTTCTCAAGATTCATTTTCGCCTTAATTAATTATATAAATAATTAGATTGTTCATGTACTTGAAGGTGTTTTTATTTAACTTTTAATTACGTGACTTTGTTTTGGCACACATTTTTTTAAACATAACATTGGATCTGTACATTAAAGGAATGTGTTTTTAATTTGTAAAAAATACAGTTAAAAGAATGTATTCAGGCTGAAACATTCATGTTTAAATTAATTTTGTTTATTAATTATACCATCAGTAATGTAAAAGAAAAAGTGTTTTATAAAATAGAATACAATAATATTCTCATTGAATTCATGGGTATTGTGTAATTAATAAATAATATCTATATTTTTCACTATCAAATGAGATGTTCAGAATGCTAAGCGACTAACGGAATTCTTGTGGCATTATTTTTAATTTTTTTTTATGAATTATTTAATATCTTTTAATCAATAAATTGTATTTATTTTCTCAATTACTTATATAGATTTTAGGTATAGAAATAAATTAATAATTTATATTGAAATACCATTAAATATTGAATTTTAGGGTGACAAATATAGTTCAGATAAGTTTTTGGAACCAGTCTCGGCACCTTTTAGAGTATGGTATACTGTTTTTTGGGATTGATGTGCTTATTTTTATGTAATTCTCATGAAGTCATGTTACTTATAAAACAAGTACGTCTTTATTAAATCAATCAAATTACCAAAGTCTGCAAATGTTTTTTTTTAATTATAACTTTTTATTTCATTAATGTTTTTCTCCAGTAATGGATAAAGTAAAAATAGTAATAGGTACCCAGTGATGGATAGATGCTTATGATTAAGTACTAAGATACAAAAAAATTTAAAATAAAGAATCGTAAATTTTGATATAATGTAAAACGAATGCTAAAATAATATAATAATTAATAAATAGATTACACTAATAATTTATTTAAATGTTCACCATTTTGTCACCCATTGGCCGATTGTCATCAAATTAAGCTGTTTGATTCAGTACTGACAGTAATTAAATATTAACAAATATTTTTAATTAAGTACATTTACTTAAGCAACAATCTAACACTGGAGTATGATCCAAGACTGGTGCCAGTACCTTATATAGTTATTTAAATATAATATTTACACGATTAATGGACAAATTAACACATTTAGCGCCAGTTAGTTTACCAATAATTAAATAATACATAATTTGGTCTACCTTACCTCACCTTGCCGAAAGTATCCGAAAGAGTAATAAAAAAAAATCATGATATCTGTTGTGAAATACCCGAAAATTACCCTTCCGGAGTAGTTTTCCGAGTACTTCCGGTAAGGTGGATCAAGTTATTGGTATTTCTCTATATTCCATATCAATTTGATTGGGATGTCTTATAACGGAAGAGCTTCAGGTACTGTAATTAACGTAATTAAAAGTATTTCCACCAATAAATACTTAGCCAGACGAGCGGTTTCATGTATGTTTGTTTATAATTTATATACATATATAATATATATTTTCATATTTATTATAAATTATTTAAATCACTATGGTAAAAGCATAGTTAATACCTACAACTTTTGTGTATGCTGTACAAAGTACCAACTCTTATGCCCGATATTATTTAATATTTAGGCTACAATGAAAAATGTTAATAATATGCGTTGTAAAAAGATGCATAAGTTAAAAAATCCTTTAATTAAAATTAATTTAACGACAGTGAGTTTAAGGAGCATATAGTTAAAATTGGTACTCGTAATACCAGGCATTATACATAAGTTATTAGTTAACATGATTTTATCAACTATTAATTTGTGTTATTTGTTTTGGTTTATGTGTAAATAATAAATATTTTATAATTATATAATTAAAACTTTCTATCAGTACTGTACACACATACTATAGTGAAACTTCGATATAACGTTTCCGTTTGTAGCGCTATCCCGTGTATTACGCATTTTTGCTATGGTCCCGACCTCGACACGTAAAGTAATATATAAATAATCCCGTTTTTAATGTTCACAGATCCTGTTTATTATGCCTAAAAGTTTGTTAACATCTTTTGTGTTGACAACGAAAACATTTTGTCAAAACTCTTTAAATCAACTTCGCAACATTTGTTGTGCACGTGTTGATTCTCCATTCTATTCTTAAAAATCGTCAAGAATCGAGAAAAATGTTTGTAGTACATAATCTACATAACGTATGTAATTTCTTTTTTTATACAGGTTGTCCAATATAAGCGTGAAATCCATGGGGATATCCTAAACGGTAAGCGATACAGATTTTGTTAAATGAGATAAATTATTTGTCAGGAAGGGATTAGTATTACTACATTAAAAAATATTAATAATTTTATGTGATTTAGGCGGTATATATAGTCATTTAAAGAAATTCCGAATTTTCAGATTTTTGGATATACCGCCTAAACCACATAGAATTATAAATTTTTTTATGTATTAATACTCACCCCTTCATTACAAATAATTCATCTCATTTAGCCGAATCTGTATCTCTTAGCGTTTAGGAAATCCCCATGAAATTCACGCTTATCTTGGACACTGTATAATAATAAAATTTTGATACTATGTATATTTAAACATTTTTAGGAAAAATATTTATTTTCTAATTTTTTTCCCGCCTATTACTATTACTATTAATCCGATCCGCTCAAGAGCGTTATAACGAAGTTTCACTGTATGTATTATATATGTATGTATGTATTTTGTACGCACCAGCATCAATTTGAAATGTACAATTTCCTTGCATGAAGACACACTAGCTGTATTTATGTCAACATCTCTATCTGTTTAAGCAAATTTAAACACGTATTTACAAATAAGTAACTGTTTGGAAGTTATAGCAGTGTACGAATAGATGCTCTAAATACTTATATATATATTATATGAAACGACAGATCTGATTTGGCACGTACTTAAGCCGTCTCTGTATAAACATGAAGTACAATTGTCGACAGGGTAATAATGTGTAAGGAAAATTACCATTTCGTACAGTGTGTATAATAGACGCCGTTCTGTTGTATAGATGGGTATGTCTATTGCCTAAATTATATTTGGAACTTATTTGAACATTTCTCTTAAGGCATATGTATATCCAGGGACGTAGATATTATATTTTATACAATATTAAAGGATTCACTAATATACTACTATTATTTTTATAACAGTTAAATATAATGTACATAACTGTCTCGAAATTTAACATAACCCGAATATTATGAGTATGACTTCTTTGTACGTCAAAACATGCTATGATCTACATATCTTGTGTCCTTCCGATCTTTGACAAGAAACATATTGAAGAAACACAACTGAAAAATATAATTATGACACAATTTGAGTAGATGACGTTTGTACTTTACTTATAAAAAAAAATCAAGAGTGGAGTTAGTTGTTTCATGTTCTGAATGACTGAAAATATAAATAATAAAAATTAATTTCAATGCTAACCCATTTAAATTTTTAAATTAAAATGTAGATACAAATAATATTTGAAATGAGCTCACAAAGTTAAATACTGTATATAGTTAATTTATTAAAAGATAAAACATAAACACCAACAAAGAAAAGTCAAACAAAACTGGAGAAAAGTTCAAACAAAATCAATTTACATTTACCTACTTCCGCCGTCAATGAACGCAACGTGTATCTGTGCAGCAAAATTGTAGCAGAGAGTGAATCAAACAATAGCAGTTAGTCACTGTCAAAGCTAAATGTATGTCATCTCCTTTAGCTGTAATTGCTTTTGGCAACGCCAACAGATTTACGATTAAGAAAGCTTGCGAGGCGCTACATGCCCATACATATTGTCTCAGGAACCGCGGATGAAGCCAGACCTCCTTGTACTCTGAGGACATTTAAATGCCATGATAAATGTATCACCAGGAAATTGATAGTTTGTGTCTTGTTTATTTTATTATAACAAAGCGGTAACCCTAATTCCACTCCGTTTACTCTCATATGTGTTCTGTTTGTAAATACATTTAGTGCGTACTATAAACACTGACATATTTAAGGAGGAATGGAAGCATTTATCTATCTAGGTGATTTAAACAAAAATTCTGTTGTATTTCTGCAGAGTGACAACTTTTACCCATTTAATTTAAGCAATAATAACACGTTGATTTAATGTACAATACCATATTAAAACATTTTTTAATTAATATTTCTTCATGATAAAATATTAAAAATAAAATAAAATAAAGTAGTAAAAATAATATTTTCTAATATTTAACATTTGATATCTAAAAAAAATATTTAAAATTTATAAAGTATGTGGCAATAGTGCCTAAAGATAAGGTAGAAGTTTTTATTCCATTCGGTTTGACATTTCGAAAGTCAGAATTAGGTACATTAAAGAGGTTAGAATAATGACAATTACTGTTTTAAACCATTATAGCAAAAAAATAAAGCTAAGGAGGCAATAAAAAGTACATAAGTGATTAAATGTATACTGTAATTGGGACCTAAACTCGTATGAATCTTGCGATTGATAGTAATATTATAAAATTAAAATTCAGAATGAATCAAATCCCTCTTTCATTGGGTTGGAGAAGGCCATTAGATTTCAGGGGTGTAGGGGGTATCTATATAGTCCCGATAATTTATGCTTCCTTATTTGTACACTATCTATTAAACGTAAAATAAATTCTGACAAATTAAGATTTTATTCCTCAAATATACATAATATGTAATAATTAAAAAAAGTTTAACAGAGGGAGGTGCCCTAAGGCATATTTTAGGACGAGGTTGATGATATTATAATTATTATAAACTTAATATTTCTGAAAATATACTAAATTAGAAATATTTATTAATATTTGATTAATACCATATTAATCTAAATACATTTAGCTCTCTTACAGCGTTATTTGATTATAATTGATCATTTTGTTTAAAAACAGTGGACAAATAATTATCGCGGTTCAGCATACTATCAAGAAAAGTGTATTTTCTTATGTAAATGCTTTACATTGTTTTAAATTTTACGACTCTATATTTTATAACGTTTGTGTAGTAGTATTAATCATTTTGTAATCTTTATCAAGTGTTCATCACTGGGTATTCATTACTGGTTTTATGTTGTTCATTACTGGAGAAAAAACATATACAAAATGAAAGATTTTTAATTTAAAAAACAAACTATATTTGCGGATTTTGGTAATTAAATTAATCTAATAAAGAGGTAGTTTTATTAGTAACACGAGTTCATGAGAATTATTATAAAAAAATAGCCTACCAATTCCAAAAAACAATATACTTTGTTCTTTAAGTGTTCAAGACTGATGCCAATACATTATATTCCTGAAAATTTATCACTTTTCTGTATAACATGTAATCTTTTACATTTGTACCACGTCGTTCACACAAGGGTTAACTTTATCACCAAAAAGAAAATTACTTGAGTACTAAAATAATACTATTTTGGTAAAAATGATGAACTATTTAGCAACTACTTTACTAACATATGAAGTATGAAGGTACTTACCCAGACTCAAGAATATACATATTGTGCATTTGCTGCCAATAACGTCATAACTCAAAAATTGTGATTTTTCAGGAGACATGTTTCAAGTTTTGAATTGGTAAAAAATTTATATCATAATTTTCAAATATATTTATGCTCTCTCATAGATAGTTAAAGCTTGGATGTCATTCTTGCTGTATAAGATACATATATGAACGGATTTTCCTGTATATACAACTCAAAAATAGCAATTTTTGAGTTATGAGGTTGTTGCAGCAAATGAGCGATATATTTAAATTTTATTGGTTTCCGTAACTTTATAAAAACAAAAATTTGTATAAAGAAATAATTCTTAATATTCTAACATAAATTCTTTGAACCATAAAATAAACCTTTTGAAATTATAATAAGGCTTATAATACATACATAATAACATATATAAATAATGCGACATTTAAATGTTATCGTTGACGAAGTTTTAACGAAAATAACGTCTCAGATGAGTTAAAACATTGAAATGAAATGTGTTGATAAGGTGTAAGGTCAAGTTTGTTATTATGTTCTTTATAAATATTAACATAACATCAAAATTCAAAATCATGATTACAATTTTTTTGACAATTGCGAGTTGAGCCTCGTAGAATAACTGTTGCGTATAGTTTTTAATTTATTTGTTTTTGTTAATTTCATTTAATGCTAAGAACCCCTTTAATTATATTTAATATTTATTTATATATAATAGGTAGTTCGCCTTTTGGAAAACAGATAGTTTTCAAATAGAAAATATATAATTATTTAATATTATTTAATAATTATTTTTTGAAACAATTTAAACACGATAATTATCTTTTGATTTTGGCTTCATTATAATTTTTTTTTCACTCTTATTTCTAGATATAGACAGAGCACCAAATTTTAATAAAAATAACACGTTTACTTATTTTAATTCCTTTAATTGTCAGCTTTCTTTTGATACTCCACTTGCTGGGATTGATAAAAATTTTTTTTTTGATAATTCATTTACCTTCCTTAAAAAGTGCAAAACAAATTCATTTTTTGAAGTCATTAATAATGCCAAATCTTAACTTACTAAGTAAGCCAGTTCAGTAGCTTAAAGTTTGTTACTAACAGACACCGATTTTTTTTCTGATTTCTAAACGGAACATAATAATAATTTGGGCAAGAAATACACGAGTGTATGCCATAAGGGTTCCGAAGTTCATACTACATGGAATGTTTGAAGCCATGCATTTCTGAGTTAGAAAAAAATGTCAAGTTCTACTAATTGAGATCTACATTTTGACACCCCACTTGCCTAGATATCAAAATAAAAAAATCTATGACGCCTCTCCCTATTATTCCAAAATTTAAAATTATATTGTTGACTTTAGTAATTGCCGTCGGTAGTCCCACCAAAGCCACGTTACCAATTTTTTTTTAGTTTTTTTGAGCCAGTAGTTACTGAGCTAGAGAGAGAGTGGACAAAATAAAATACTGCTTTCAGTCCCCTACAGGCGACATTTTTGAGTTAGAAAAAAAAATTCATATAAAAAAAGTCATATTCTACTAATTGAGATGTAGATTTTGACATCCCACATGCCTAGATAGGAAAATAAAAATTAAAACTTCTATGACACCCCTCCCTTTCAAAAATTGAAATTATGTTGCTTACTTCTTTGTACTTGTTGTTGGTAGCCCCACAAAAAAAATAAACATATGGTCATATTCTAGTTATTGAGATGTAGGTACATTTTGACATCCCACACTTCTTTGTATACATTTTTTTTTTTTTTTTAGTTTTCCTTTAAAGCTCCCTGTAGGCACCATTTTTGATTTAGAAAAAAAATAGAAAAAGGATCAAATTCCGCTTGTTTGATTATACATTTTAACATGCCTTGGTATAAAAAATATATTTTTTAACCTAGATTTAGCTCCTAGCCAGAGGGCGTCATTTTACATATTCAGTAGTTTCTAGTTTATATCTTTGAGTGAAAAGGATGGACGGACGACAAAGTGAGATTAATAGGGTTTCTTCAGAACCCTAAAAATAATTTTAAAAAACCACAACAAACTATATTCATTAATATTGAACGTTTTTGTTTTATAAATACTAAATCTAAGAATTAATCTGTCTGGGAAAGACGAAGATGTGCTTAAAGATTTACATTGGGTTGCACAAAGCATAATTAATCACAATTAGTTAATCAGTTATTTTAAAACCATTACTACGTCAATTTTACAAAACAATCACGGTTATGATATATTTTATAAGGTAAAAAATAATCATATTTAGTGAATTGTTCATTTACAAATTGAGATTAAGTTTAGAATTAACATTAATCATGGTTTGAAAACAACTGATTAACTAATTGTGGTTAATTTTGCTTTATGCAACCCGAAGTTAAAGTATTAAAATTTAAGACAAGAATTAAATTTATTTAATTTATAGATATTTTCACAAAATTTCTTAAATTTTTTTATGAAATCCAGCATTCTTTAGATAAGTGAAAATATCAAATATAAAAACTCCAAAATGTATTTATTATTCTATAAACGTCGGCTTTATAATTATCTAATTTGAACCAACATGGCGCATTAAATACATAAAAGCAATCTTAATCACTTCTCATTAAAAGTATATTATAAAAGCAAGGCATTATCTAAAAACTTTGCAAATTTAATCACAAACCGTCAACAAGTAGTGAAAACAGTATAAAATTAAAAACAGAGAAGTTTACAAACGCATAAAAACATAAGACTGACGCGTCAAACCGAGAGCGAGTGGTAGGTGGTAGCACCGTACCGCAATCTAAAGTGCAGATTAATTTCTGCTGATAAAAAAAACTTTCCCGGAGTACGGCACATTCGTTGTAAATAGCGTGTTCTGTTACACTGCGAGTGACAGTGGTGTTTCCATAATAAGGGAATTTGAGGGACATGTAGACAATGTAGACATATTTGTCCATCAATCGGAATCTTTGTTATTATTATTTTAACAAATTCCTTTCGCGGAATGAATAATCGTGATAAGACATACCTAAGGTGAGCGGAATTTCTAACCGGAGTTTCATAATCAGTGGTTAAAAATTTATTACAAAACTGTAGAATCGAGTATGAATAAGTTTCGCTTTGTCCGTCAGTCTGTCTGTCTGTCCGATTATAGGACGTAGAAAAACAGAAATGATGAGATTAAAAAAAAATATTTGGACCCTCTTCCTACAGACTGACAAATATATTCAAAAAACTTTTTTCGATTACCTCATTGAGTGGAGTGTCTTTAGATAAATCCCCCAAAATGCAACGAAAAATTTTGTATGACCTTTTAATTTTAACCCTACAGTCACGATATATTTACTTTTAAATGTTGTTACCATAATGTTTCCCCCCCTCTAATTTTTAACTGTCAATTCAAAAAATCTGAAAAAATTTCAGAATGTAGCTTTTTATTAGTACTATCAATGAAAATTATAGCAAAAATATGTAATTTAGGGAAAAAATTTTTTTTATGAATCGTAGTGAGAATGTCTACGGGACCCTATCATGTGCATGCCCAACACGCACTTGACCGTTTTATTTAAAGATAACGAATAATTCACTAATATTTTCATTATATATGTATATATACAAATGTATTCAAGTACTTAATATATGATAAGCAATAGTAGCATCTACGTAAATTAATAAAATACACCAAAATTAGTAGTTTCTGAATCGCAAGAGAGGAGGACTTATAGCTCCGAAAAAGTTAAAACCTTGAATGATACCTCACTCATCTACTTTTGAACACGTTTTTCTTATTCTCTTAAATATACATAAAGATATAATAGACAGTAAATTAAGGTAAAGGCACTAGTTTTTGGATTAATGGGCCTGTTTTTTGTAATTCTCATGAACTCATGTTACTAATAAAACAAGTAACTTTTTATTTAATCAATTTAATTACCAATGTCCGCAAATATAGTTTGTATTTTAAATTATAGCCTTCTATTTTGTTAATGTTTTTTCTCCAGTAATGACAAATGTAAAACCAGTAATGAGCACGCAGTGATGGACACTTGCTAATGATTACAAAATGATAAGTACTACGACACAAAAGATATAAAAGAAAGAATCGTCAAATTTGAAACAATTAATGTAAAGCAGATGATACGATAATAAATATTTAATAAATAAATTATACTAATAATTAGTTTAAATGTCTACCATTTTGATACCTATTGGCCGATTGTCATCAAATCACGCTGTAAGACAGTTAATTGTATATAGACTAATAATTATAAATGATAGTAATAAAAATATCAACACATATTTCTAATTCAGTACATTTAATTAAAAATTTACAATTACTGGGGTCCTTACCAAGACTGGTGCCACTACCTTATATTGAATTTAATATTAAGTTTGTCAATTTGTTCAAAATTATTTATGTTAGTGATTTAAATACACGGAAAAATAGATTAGATCTAAACTTTGGAATAGACCTATAGAAGGCTAAGGAGATTTACTTTCTTGGACTTATTAGATCTACTCTTAAAAAAAAAAAACAGGGAAATCTGCAAATATCTCTGTAGACCTGTGTATTTTTTACGTAAAAATTAACTCTTTCATCAAGTTATTTTTATTTATTTTTGATCAATATTTTGTAAAAAAAATGGTTAATAATCTTACAAAAATCAATAATATTAGTTACTTTAAAATTGTAATCTTTTAAATTAAAATGTAATATTCAATTTAACTCTACTTACAACACTCGCCGAAAACTAGTGTAAAAGCCACTGTGTGGTATCAAGTAACACCTTGATACGATCATACAATCAAAATAACTCACTTGAACGAGCATCTGGGAGTCCATAAAACAACCATTATCAACCTCAACTTGAGGCAAATCACCTCATCAATCTTGCTCACAATACAAACATTGTCATGCAGATACCGACAATATAAACAACTTGCCAGTATAGTACGAAGATTCTCTGTATTTGTAATTATCATTTATTTTATATACTGGCGATATAAAAATTACCGGTCTTTTTAAAAAATGGGTGAAAGTAAAAATGATTTAGTGGTATTAAATCTTGGCGAGGTTTTTTAATGGTAGTTTTAATGTTATAATATCTACATTAAGGTGTTTTTTCGGTCCTATTGGCCTTTGGATCTTAAGAAAATTCTAATAGATTAAACCTGTAAACGGCGCATACAGAGTCTCTTTCCATTTAATTAACATGAGAAAAATGACTTTTTTACTTATGCGTGAATATCTTGTTGAATTTTTTTTAAATTTTTCACAATATTGTGTAGAGAATTAAATTTCCTATATAAAAGATCCTGAGTACTCAATTCATAGATTCAGTTTTTTTAAAGATATGTTCGTTTAAAAATTATCATAATTGGATTTTGGAAAATTTTTCAGTTTTATGATAATGTTTAAACGAACATATCTTTAAAAATATTAGATCTGTGAATTGTACACTCAGGATCTTTTTGTAGGAAATATAATTCTCTACAAAATATTGCTTAAGAAATTATTATTTTTTCAAGTAACTATTTATGCGTAAGTAAATAACGGGTATACAGAGTATACACACGCGGGTATTTGCCATAAAGGTTCCGAAGTGGACTGTTTACAACTACAGGTGTATTTTTGAATTAGAAAAAAATATAAAAATAAGGTCATATTCTACTAATTGAAATCTACATTTTGACACCCCATATGCCTCGATATGAAAATAAAAATACAAAATACTATAACGCCCCTCTCTATTTATTCAAAATTTGAAATTATATTGTTGACTTTAGTATTTGTTGTTGCTATTCTTACCAAAGCCTTATTACCATTTTTCAGATTTTTTCAGCTTTAAACTCCCTGCTGGCGCCATTTTTGAGTTAAAAATAAAAATTAAAAATACACGACTTGATATACAATTTTTTTTTTGCTTTAAAGGCACCATCTTTGATTAAGAAAGAAGGTCAAATTCCACTAGTTTGACGTATAAAAAAATATATTTTTATTTACCTAACTTTAGCTCTTTAGACCTCTCCCTCCTGAAAAATTATTTTTTCAACAAAAGTGTACATCTTTTACTAAACGGCATCATTTTACATGTTCAGTAAAAATTTCAAGTTTCTAGCTTGTATAGTTTACGAGATATTTTGCTTTGACTGTAAAGGACGGACTGAAATTAATAGGGTTTCTTCAGAACCTTAAAAAAGGTTATATATTTTTAAAAAAATTCTCTCAATTATATGAAGTTCGTGGTTGGACGATGAGTGGTATCGTAAATTTGCTGACGATTCTAAAATCAGACATATTTGTCATTTGTCATATGATCTGATTTTATAGACTATATCATTGATGGCGTAAGCAGGATTTGTTCCCACAAACTTGGCGATTGTCATGTCTCTTTTGAAAGAGACACATTAGTATCTCTGATGTGGTTTGTTTGTTTTATGACTTTACATAGAGACCGTTTTTTAAGTTCAAATATTAGAGTTTCGAAATATTTAAAGTTAAAAGTGTTTAAACATTTACAATTTACAGTAATTCTGTTAAACCGCGAAATTACTATTTACCGATTACTTGTTGACTTTTTTGACCGCACAGAAAAATATATACGCTAAGTGTATGAAAATATATACGGCGTAAATATTGTGATCAATTTCGTATAAAATACATCAGGGTTTCTTTTTACGCGATAGATACGTTCCACACCAAAGCGTGTATGAAAAATCGCTTAAAAAAATATTACATTGTAAAATTAGGGATACGTTCCATAGTTTTTCTAAAATCACGTTAAAATAAATCAAGCAATTAAAATAGCCGTCCACAGGTTTGATCTATGAAGTCTGAAATTTGGGGACAATTAACTTTTGATCCAAAGCTAAAACATAGGTAGGCCTGCGGGACCGAAAAAATAAAAATTGGTATTAATCAAATTTCAACAAATATTTCTAATTCAATACATTTAATTAAAAAATAGCTGTTACCGGGGTCATATCCAAGACTGGTGCCAGTACCTTATATTTTATTTAATAAAATATAGAAATCAACAATATATTAAAACACTCAATAAAGTTAATTTCGGTTTGAGTGAAAAACGGCTCATTTTACTTGAAGTGTTTATTTCCAATTTTACTAACATCCAATAAATTCAAGTTAAGTATAAACTGATAAAAAGACCTCGGATAATGTGTTCCTGTCTTTCATGTTTTATGGAACAGACGGAACAGGAAAGAGATATTTAAATATTTAAGGCGGTATAAATTAGTCGGCAATTATTTAAACTCGAATGTAAGAGTTATAATGGGTGTATGCATGTGAATTATTTATATAATTTTAATTGAATTTTCTTCTTTATAAATTCTGAAATTTACCCGTTCGCTGTTCAATATCAAAAAAATTCAATACATGTTATATAAAAACATACATGTATGTATGTAGGTAATACATTATACATATGATATACCTATACATGTACATAAATAACAATTATTCAATTAGTAATGATTGACTTCTAAATCAAAGAATAAATAAATAATCTCCAAAAGCTTGCAATTATTAAATTAATAGTTATTTACAATGAAAAGCTGAATTATAATAGGGCTGCCCACCAGACGAGACGACAGTAAGATAAGTCATCTAGTCTCGATCAAAATCGAGACCGAGATTTCTCTCGGTCTCGAGTGAATTTTTTTATAAATAATATTTTCTCCATTTAATCTTCTGTATAATATATATCCCAATCCTTCTATTAAAAAAATGAATGTACGTTAGTAGACACGGTAATTACTGAACCGATTTCAATGCGGTTTTCACTAATAGTTAAATAATTTTTCTATACAGTATCGTGGCTGTGGCTATTAATATTTTATGAAAACGTAAGATTAAAAAAAATCTTTATCAAGTCGTGTTTTGTTTCCATGATGTCACAGCATACAACTGTCATTTAGGTATATAAAAACATAGCACCTAGTCATGGAATATCCAATTTTATAATTTATGGTTTCAATATTGTATTTTATATTAATTTAGGTTGCTATGATCACATCTCTTTCAAATATTTTGTCGAAGAACTGAATGATTTTTGACATATATGTTAACAATTAAATATTTTTAATTACCTATATTGATTGAAAATTGAAATATAAAAAAAACATTTCACTTCCATGAAAGGTAAAATATCGAAATTGTATTGTATGCTAACCTATTTATTTTTTTATTTTCATACAAATTCTAAGATGGAACCTGGTGTTTCCTGGGTGTTTGAAAATATAATTTTATATGATTTTTACAGTAACTACTGAACGGACATGATTCCACTTTTCAGTAATGGACAGGTAGGGTTTAGATATATAATTTGCGGATAATTTGTGTAAATTTCACGAAGTCGGAATAAAACAATTCGGGGTGAAACGTGTATTGTAGGCATTCTGTGCATGTTAAATATTTTAGGTCACTATGATCCAATGCGCTATAGTACATTATAAAACGCAACGTCTCTGTCTGTCTGTGTGTCCGTTGGTATGCTTATGACTCGAGAACCCCTTATCCGATTTACGTGTTTTTTTTTAATTCATAAATGTTTTTTGTCCAGGTTTTAGTATATAATTTGTTACGTTAAGTAATACAAGAATAAGCAGTGACAATATTAGTAATTCAAATTGGAAACAAGTTTGCTGTCTTGTGCTCTTTTACAAAACGCTGCCTAAACCGTTGAATATTGATTAATATAATGTAGTAAAGAACTGTGTATAATAAAAAGATCTAAAATAATTCAACTATATTTGTCAAAAAACCTAAACAATAATTTCGTAGTCCACGCGAAAGAAACCGCGGGCACAGCTAATAGACAACAAACAAAGAAATTTTGAAATATAATAAATCTAATACATTTTGATTTAAATTTTTTTTTTTGAATATTTTTATTTATAACCTTTTAACACTGAGACTCTCGACGTGACTTATGTATAAATAAAGTTAACATTATGCCGGTCTCGTATCGTTTAAATTTCAGGCACCTAAATTACATTAAAGTAACTTTTATTTACTGATCTCGACAATATAGAGAGTAAATATATGTTGATATAAACATTATTATCATATTCTCATTACTATACATGATTGTATAGGTACTTAATATTTACAATTGATACATAAAATTATCTCTGATTTAATTAGAACAATTATTCTGCCACAATTTTGATTAAAACAAAAATGAATAATCAGAGTAAAAAGACAATATAACATACATATATACCCCAAAAGGTAAACATTAAAGGATTAAATCGTTTGATTTAATACACACATAATCTTGAATACCTATACAAGGCTTTACAAATTGGTAATGGAAATGTTTGTATAATTAAGGTTAATAAAGATTCATTTTTCAATTGGCTAATTATGATGGATTCTATTTCTCCCATACATTCATTAAAAGCGTACGAATTCCGAACTTAAAAATAAGTTTCTATAAAACATTTAGTAATTCCGAAAACTGGAACTTATAGTATAAATTACATTGTTAATAAATTTTAATGTGGTGTAATTTCCCTACCGGAGCTTTAGCACGTAATGGTTTCAATTAACAAAATTGGGTAATTAATTAAAACATTACAATGATAGGATATTTTATCCGATGAGGAATTAAGTTTAATGCAAACAATTTTCTATGAACATATTACCGCATAAAATATAATTAGGTACCATATTGTTTATTGATTAGTTAAAAATAGTCTTAGGTAAGAGATATATTTTGTTGGTAATTGCTCAATTAAAATAACATACATACCTATTTGTGTTTGATTATAAACGTACATTTCCTCCAGTAGTTTTGAATACAATAACTTCAACTTGAACTATTATCTTTCATTAATATGTATATAACAATTTGTGACATATTTATTATACTATAATTTGTATGTATATTAAGAGCTACATAGTACTTATCCAACTTCAAGTTGAAAATATTGTGTGGCTGCAACCAGTTATACTCCGGAGCTTTAGTTCCATATACATTCATCTCATACATAATATGTAAAGTTATCTACCAGCCTTCTTCAATAAATTGTTGTATACGTTCAATATTCATTATCAGTCGCGTGTATCAGATGTCAATGCGAGTAACTCCACATTTATTTTCTCTATAGATACTACACCGTGACAACTATATTCTGATACAAATGAAAACGTTAAAATATTAAATTTATAATAAAGTTTCAGTTAAGTTTTTATTCATTTTTTAAAGTAGATATATGTATTGAAAATTTTTATTCAGAATAATTCAAATTGCATAATTGTTTTACATGATATACTAGATAATATAACGGTACTTATTTTTTTGGTAAAGAATAGGTTGCTAAAATAACGCTAATAACGGTACATCGTCGATAAAGAGTTGTATCAGAATAGAATTGTCACGGTGTATATGATAGTATTATATTAACAATCTGGAAATTCCCCGCACGTTTGTTTCAAAATAAGAAAATATCAATTGTAATTTTTTCTTTATTAATCAATATTAATTGTCGACTTAGTTACATTTGTAAGCTTTCCAACCTTATACCCTTTGACCAATTTGTTTTTGCCCCAGAGAAGTAAAAGTGTCATTCAAATAGATCGTCATTTGTCATTATTTATTATTCAGATGCGTCAACAGAAAGCACATTTTTGTATTTTTTAAATTATTGAAAATTCTATTCAACATGTGAGAAAATTTTGAAAAAAAATATATGCAGCTATTTTGCTTAAGAAATAGATGGTACTATATCGATATTTTATAATGTGATCTAGAGTTTAAAATGGTTAGAAACTCCTGTATTATTATACTATTGAATAAATTTTTTATCTATATATGTATATATAATTTTTATTAGAAAATTTCAATTGTAAAATTTCTTTCATACGGGTCTGTCCTTATAATTTTAATCAATTATCTAGTTTTAAACTTTCGAACAGTCTTGCTTCAGTAATTTTAATGTCAAGATTAGATTTCAGAATTCACCAAAAACATCGTTTAATATTTTATATATTTTTTTAATTTGTAAAATATTTTTGTATCTCCCATTTTACTTTCTAAAAGTTTTCATAAACAAGGATTTTCTGTACCGTTTGTTTTGAAGCTTTAATCGTTTTGACTTTTTAATAAGTTTGTTTGAGTTATTAATGTCATGGATGACAGCATTAACTAATTTTGAAAAATAAGTTAATCGCATTTCGTGGATATTAAATAATATATATATATATATATCTATTTAAAACAAAAACTGCTTTTATATTTCATTAAACCAAAATTTTTTATATGTTTTGAGACATGTACAATAAACCCTCCAAATTTCTAATTTAATAGCTTTTTTTTATTATTCTAAAAAAATCCTAAAAAAGTCATTTTCTGAAGTGACGATTAGATGTAACCACTTAATTCATTATCTCAATAAAATGACGATACATATAAATACCTACATTCATATTAAATGACATTTTCGTAATTACCAAATTGAATAATATTCATCATTTATTTACTTGAATCAACATTAATTTCACGAAAATTTAGAGAAATGAATAGACAAACTACTTACACACTAATAATAATCGGATTTGTGTTTTGATCAAACAAAAGTTTTTGCGTTTTGACTGTGGTTAACACAGTTATACCAACTGTAACAGTGACAAGAAATTAACATTTAATTAGAAACTTCCCCGAGTTGAAGTACTATTATGTTAGTTTCCGTTTTGTTGTGGTTTACTCTATTATAGTTTTTGAAAAGTTATTTTTAAAGCTGGAAGTAATATTTTAGTCATACATACATAAAATATCTAGTTGGTCTGTGAAATGTATATGTATATCAAAACACCATGTTTATTATACTAATGAAATAAAATAAAATGAAAAATAAATTCTGTTGTTTCATATGTATAATGTTTATGAACTACAATTTTGTATTTTTTTCACATGTGCTTGGAATTGAATTAACTTTTTAATTAATATAAAATCATATTTTAATTAATATTAAAGTTTCAGGCAGGAACTTGCACCGGAATTTATTTATGGTTCGGGTTCAAATATACATTTTAGTTCGGATTCAAGTTTGGGTTCAGTATGGCGCAAGCTATTAGGGTTCAAAAACCGTTATTTTTTAATGGTTCAGGTTCGGGTTCAAGTTTGTAATTGCAAGAAAATTATTTTGTCCAAAAAAATTTCTGAAGAAGAAAAAACATTAATAGCCTATAAAATATTGCTAGAAAAAAAAATTACATTTTAAAGATTGAAATCTCTACTTTTCAGATTTTTTTTGCAAATTGAAATGTAGTTCAGTTATAGAATTAAAAAAGAATGTAAAAAATGTGTAAATTTTAGTAGTGGACTTGACAAGTCACATCATACCAAGATTTTCAGTTATAATCCAGTTTATAATCTATTTTAAAAATCATTGAAGAAAAATATTAAAAATAATTTATTGAACCTTTTAAAAATATATGGTTACCGGTTATCCATGAAAAAAATTCGGATTCAGGTTCAGGTTCGTTGACTTTGAAATATGGTAGTTCGATACGGTTTTTTCGGGGTTCGGGTTCAGGTTTAAGTCCCTGGCTTCAGGTTGATAACAATTATAAATACTATACTAGGTAATAATAATAATAGTGAATTTTTGAAAACAACTTTAATTTTCAAATTGTTTGCATTATAACAACATTAAAATATTCGAAGCATATATATTATTAAATACGCCTTCTGTTCATGATATTCTTCACAAAATATCAAAAGACATTGTGTTAACAATGAAACGTTATTAAAAAAGGATATGCGATGTGTAACTTTAATAAAGAATGTACATATATGAAAATATTTCCAATCAGTACATGATCATGCATCGTGAATCCCCAAGAGGGCCAACGATACAAACATCGTTTATTTTTCAAAACAAACGAACGGTTCGTTACGTAAACTGTTGCGAAATAAAAATATTATCATTTCCCATGTTCTACCGTTCAAGTAGTGGTTTAAATTATTTCATTAAATACTTAGTGCGGCTTTTTGATAAACAGAAGAGTGGAAGCTCCCCTAGCAGTGAGTCACCCCCCGAGATTGGGGCGGGTGACGGTGGTTCACCACCCCTGAACACATCTCCATAGTCACCGGGGTGGAACTCAATCCTCGCGACACGTATCAGGATAATAGGAAAATGTTTGTGTCGAGAGTGAATTTTTAAACGAATGTTTTAGGGTGCTGTATGGACCGGTAGAATTAATGTACCGATTTGGATACCAGATAATATTGTGTTTAATTATTTTAAATTACTTCGTTGGGTATATTTGACAGGTTTACATATGCCAGCATAAATCATTTATCATTGAAATTTTATTCGAAAATGTTAGCGTACACTTTTTTAGGGTTGTGTAATTTTGATTAATTTTTATTTTATAATTCCGGGTTGTAACATTTTTCATACTTGATTGTTTCAATTTATATTCTTTATGACAGCAATTAAAGTCATTTAAAATATTATTTAAATTTAATTTAGATTTTGATAAATATTAAAGAGTTAGGTGAAAAAATAAAAATATTCCATAAAATATTTTTTTATTTCTTGCATTCCTTTTTAATTAATTTTTTTATAATTGCATATTTTAATTTCTATTGAAAATAATAGGTTTTATATTCTATTTTTATTTAAAAAAAAACCTCTTATTTCAACACTTAAAATACCGTTGTTGTGGTGAATTTTAATTTTTGATATTTTAACTTGCAATTTAATCTAGAAGCAATGTTATCATAAATGGACTTTATCAGAAGTTAGAAACACCAGTGAGCAGTTATTATTTTCTCGTAAACGATTATTATAATGATTATGAGTTTAATACTTGCACTATTAGATATTCCATTATCGACTTATGAAATTATACTTAACTCTGCTGAAACTATGTAATGTTCTAATAAATTTTCAGTTAATAATTTTTGTATTAAATATATATTTAATTAGTTTTAGAACTTTTATGAACATAGTGAAGAGATTATTGATTTTATTAATATTGCAACAAATTCATAAGTACATTTTTCTTGTAAAAATAAAAATAAATAGCATGGCTTGGCCATAAAATGCGCACCCCATAATCTTTAAAAAATGTATTAATTAATAAGGTTGTCAATATAAATAATAAAAGTTATTATGTAAGTACATTTGAAAACATAATAAATAAATGACCTAACCTCACAAAAACGTCACAAAAGAATAAATACCAAAACTGAAAAAAGTATTCCACAAATAATAAATAATAATTACATACAATTGTCAGATGATGTATTTCTGATATAAATAAATATGCTACACATTTTTTAATGTAAACTTACTAAATTTTATCGTGATTAAAAATGTAACGTAATTAAACAGAACTGAAGCATTGGAATTTGCAAAAAAACCATACCTTTAAATAACATAGCATAGATAAAATATTATATATATATTTTTTAAATTACAACGATAAGAGCTGTATTCACCTGATGTCTGTAACATTTATAAGATACATATTATTATATATTATTTTTGTTTTAAAATGCGAAAAAATGTTATTTTGATTAATAAGTCATTGATTGATTTAAATAAAATAATTAAAATACAGAACGTACTCGTATATAAGTGACTATGGTGGCGCTTAACGGATATTTTTAAAACTTCTCCGGACTAGTAACTAATATTTGACAAAATTTTTGTCGTTCAAATAGAAAAAATATTTAAATAAACCACAAATTTCCTTACCTCTAGTTATCCGATTTGGCTGAGTTTTAATAAGGTTCTATTTTGCAAATAGATGAAGTGAATCAAAATAGTTTTCTATTAATTTATTACATTTTGCGACCTGCAGCGTATTGCCGTAGTGTAAAAATAGGTATATATGGACAAATTGAACTTTGCTTATATTTTTATGACAAATTAATTGAATATGCAGACTGTAATGTTCTTATTCAGAAAATGCAAACTTTTAAGGGGGTTACTGAAGAAATTTAATATATAATGCTTTTTTTTATATATATTTTTTTGGCCTCATTTTTTTATATACAGCCAGTTACATCACACCCCTCACAGAACAGGGATTACTGATAGGAAGGGAACTTGCCCCGGGAATATATAATGCTTATTTTATCTAATTTCATACGAAAAAAAAATAGAACGCTTCCAAGCCTGCTTGAGGTTTGCAATAAATATAAATAATGCCTTGGATTGTGAAAGAAATGAATACACAAACAATCCGAAGTACCTATGCTGTTTTTTTTGTAAACTTTAATTACTTCTAAAACTTTTTTACTTCCAAACCTGAGAACAAAATTTCGATTTGATGGTAAATTTGGATCAAGCTTAAAAAAATATATTAACGAATTTGTGGCAATTATAATTGTTTGAAATAACATCTAATCTCCTTTGTGTTGTTGTAAACTTCTACATGATTTTGGTTAATCTCATATCGAAAATCAATATTAAATCACTATGTTTTCATAATTCATCGATACATCCCGATGAAAACAAAACAATGTTCCAGAACGGGGACGGTTACGCAAGTTATAAATCCCCGACGACTTACTGTTAGATTGTCTCTGTTTCTAACAGGACAGATTGTTTAATGTAAAATTGGTGTTAGAGCGAGCGCGCATCTTGCGTTTCGCGAACATACTAGAGCGAGATGACGCTAGAGCTCAGTGGAGCGTGAGGAAATAAGGCTACGAGAGTTTAACAGGACTCTCTAATCTCCCGTGATGCTGTTATGGCTAACTAACATGTTCTGAATTGAATCAGCAAACTGATTTATAGATTTGTAAGAGGATACAATTATTGCATACCACGCAGTTGAATTAAATGTATAAATAAAGTCAACTGGGTAGCATAATTTATATTCGGCTGTTGTTGTTCGCTCAACTATGCGGGGACTGGTGGCGGGTGTCATTTCGAATGAGATTTATATAGGATTATCGGCTCTCGGAAATTATTAAAAACTGTACTCCCATTCGCTCTGATTCTTTTTAATATATATTCTACACGAGGTTTTGATTTTTTCATTTATTTACCATGTTTCAGTGTATGTAATTTAACAACGTTATACTGAATGATTGATTCAATTTTGATATGAATGAAATCATAGGTGAGATAAAAAATATATAAATGCTTTATGTAGAGTTTATTTTTCTTTGTTGCAATTGATAAGATTGTAAGTTATTGTTATTTGTTCTGTCTAAAATTTACCTACATCAATGTATAAAAAGTATTTTTACATAACTTATTAGATATTTATTTCTATTAAGAAAGTATGGAAGGTTATTTCAAATGCTATCAAATCCATCAAAATTGGTGAGAACATTCTCGTTAGCATTCTCATGCAATAAACAAAGTATTAAATTGATTCACTAAGCCGTTTAGGAAATAAATTGATTTAAATTTACCATGTTCTAATGGAAAACTAACATTTTTCGACATTTTTTATGTAAAACACATTGATGAAAAGATACAGATTTTGTGATTTTTTGAGGGAGTATATTATTTGATCAGTCCAACATTTATGCAAAATATCAGATATAAATAACATAAATAATATCGAAAATATATTTTTGTTATGTTGAATCAGCCGTATAATCAATTTCAAAGAATATATTACAATATATATAAAAAACTTTATAAATTTAACCAAAATAGTCATATGAGAGGAAAAATTAGTTTCATATATGTATGTAAACGACTGTAGCTATATACTAAATTTATAACGCAGATATGTATATATTTATTATTTTTAAAATTTGGCTACTTTTGGCTACCTTTCTGCGTCCATAACACCCTTAAGTATTTAGTAATTTGTAATATTATTATAAAATTGAAATAGGTACCTATATCATATGATTATTTACATGCATTTTTTTCAGTATATATAAATATAGAAACAAATATAAAAAGTATTTTGTATTGAATTCGTATATGCATATTTTATTATTTACATAACGGAACGATCATTTTGTGTAAAGATATGTTTTTCTCTAACACTGCGTACAAAAATGTGGATTTTCTGTTGGGATTTGAGCACTGATAAAAAATATGTTTATGCCCACTTGAGAATTTCACCTCAGTTTCCGTTTTCATTTCAATTTTTTTACTTGACTACACAAATCGAACTTGGCATACACTTCCGAATATCTTATTTCTTAGTTCGTGTCAAAAAAAATAAAAAAATGCTCCTCCATATAAAGTAAAATGCATGTAAAATTCATGTTTGTATGTATTTATGTATCATCTATATGTATCTAACTACATACGGTATATATAGATATACTATATAGATATATTGATGGTAAGAAATAAATGGAGTCATCATTTTTTTTAAGTTTACAAATATTTATTTCGAATATATATGCAAAATATATTGATGAGTTCAGATTAAGTAAAACTAATCCGTTTACCAACTGTATTTGACTAATCAGTTTATTTTCAATTTATGAAAGTTCATATTTACCTGACGTCTTATATTCAAAACAAATTTTTAAGTCAAGATACTTTTTTTGTATGCTCTTTGAGATCAAAATTAATGTCATAGGTTAAAAAATGATATTTAAACATCTATTAAAATAAAATAAAAATATGCAATTAATTTTGAAATATGAAATTAAAAATTTGATTATTTAAAAAAATATTGTATCCCACCAAAAACATAAATGTGAAAAAAAGGCCAAGTTCGGTACAAATAACACGTGAAAGTTCTTTCAAATTCACCTGCAGAAGTATATTTACGAGTATGTATAACATTGTTTAAATTATTTAAAAAAAAAAATTGCTTGCTTACAACTAAATCTTGAACTATGTTTTATTTATAACTAGCGCATTGGACCCGGTGTTACTGGGTTAATATCGATAAAATCATAGTGACATGCCCACAACAAACGGTTCACTGCGAATTGTTTTTTCCGACCTATCCGTTAGCGAAAAATGGAATAAAATCCATTCTGTAGTTACTGAGAAAATCGTGTCAAATTATATTTTCATACTCCCAAGAAACACCTGGTCCCATCTTAGAATTTGTATGAAAATCAAAAAATATAAATAAATAGGTTAGCAACAATCATAATCAATTTCGATATTTTATCTTTCTTGGAAGTGAAATGTTTCTTTATATTTCAATTTTCAATCAATATATTTCAAAATATTTAAATGTCAACTATGTCAAAAATCATTCAATTGTTCAATGTATAGAGATAAAAGACTCGTGTTTGAAAATGAACCTAGGGACATATTATTATATTTGAAGTGTATCAGATACTAGAAACATATTTGAAGAGGATTCACTTCTGGGCAACATTGGACCAAAAAGATTAAAAAATGATTAGTACTATTATAGTTAGTACATAAACTTTATAAAATAAAGAGTCATAAAACTTAAAACGATTAAATCATTTACATAAGAAAATACACTTTTCTCGACAGTTTGCCGAACCGCGATAATTATTTGTCCACTGTTTTTAAACAAAATGATCAATTATCATCAAATCACGCTGTGAGATAGTTAAAAGTTTGTAGATTAATATCCAGCAATGGCAGTAATCAAATATCAAAAAAATATTTTTAATTTAGTACATTTAATTTAAAAATGTTCAACACTGTTCAACTTCAACATTTTAATACCAGAATTATACCTTACTCAAAATACGGTAATATTTTGATATTAGAATCTCTTTTACCTCTATAGATGATTGTTTTCTGTATGATACATCTACAATTGTAGTAGTAGAGTTCAATAAATATTGTTTACAGTTGTGTACACAACGATATTGGCCCGTTGTTGTTGTTGTTGTTGTATTGTCTGTACGTGAAGTTCGTAATAAAGCAAAGATAAATACATACGTGATGAAGCTGCTAGGAACAGTTTAAATAATATATATTTATCCCTCAGGTTTGGTAGCTCTAGGGATTTGTATATTACATGTTGAATAGTAATATAGTGTACCTATATATATTATATATATTGTGTTTGTTTGCTAATGATTGTGTTGTAGCTATTAGTGATTCCTAGATGAAAATTGGTTTTATTTTATAACTATTAACTTAAAAAAAAAGGTCAAGTGCGTGTTGGGCACGCACATAATAAGGTTCCGTAGTCATTCTCACTACGATTAATAAAAAAGAGTTATTTCAAAAATTTTCATAAACTATTTTTGCTACAGTGTTTGTTATAACTTTCTTTGAAAGTACTAATTAATAGCTACATACTGGAATTTTTTCAGATTTTTTGCATTGATAGTTTATAAATTAGAGGGGGGGGAAACGCTCTGATAACCATATTGAAGAGCAAATATATCGTGACTGAAAAGTTAAAATCAAAAGGTCATATGACATTTTTTGTTGCATTTTAGGAGACCTATCTATACTTTTCAGTCTATGGGAAGGTGGTCCAAAAAATCGTTTTTTAAATCTCATCATTTCTGTTTTTGAGTCATAAATCTACGTCCGTGTATACCAAATTTTATCTTAATAGGTATAAAATTTATATAGACAAACGGTCGAACAGAGCTATAAGGATCCTAGTTTTCTACGGAACCCTAAAAAATGCTGAAGCATAATACGTATTTCTTGTTTTTGGATATTTTTATGAGTCACTCAAATTTTTTTTCCTAATATTGTACTTTTAGGGAGTCAATTAACATTGTTTTAATATAAATTAAGTACATATTACATTTCAATTTATTATTTTAAAAGAAAAAAACTTAAAAAAAACCTAAAAACACTGAATAGTATATAATAATTAAATTTAACAGTTTTTATAGTTTGTTTTATTTTTTTATTGGCTTGGTATCGACTTCAAAAACAGTTAAATTTAAATATTATATACTATTCAAAGTTTTTTTATTTTTTCTCTTTTTAATGGCGTATCTAAGAAGTCCATGGTCAGATTCTGATGAAATTTATACGAGACTATCTTGGGAGTATACTCTTTCAGACAAATAAAAATCCTCCAAATTGGTGCATGATGCCGGAGTTAAATGCCCGAATATAACCGAATTGAGAACCTCCTCCTTTCTTAAGTCGATTAAAAATTACAAATTTTTCGTTTGGGGGACTCAAGATACCCTACATTTTGTAATTTACATTACAGTTGTATTTGTAATATTGTTGCTTTAAATTTTATTTTTGATTAGTATTAACAGAAGTCGAACCATTGGCATCTGCGGGGGGAGGGGGGGGGGGGGTAAATAGGATATTTCCTCCTTCCCTGGGATCGAGTTAATTGATGTTAACCCAAAAATAATTTAAAATGATAGTCACTATTCTAATATATTTTTTTTAGTCTTCAGAATTCATTTTTATATTTTTTTAGTATATGACTTTGAGGCCTCTCAGTGACAACACTTCGTTTTACGAATTAAAAATAGGCCCAGTACTCTAAAGATTAATAATAACAGGAGAGCAAATATTTTTATATGTATCAAACAACATAAATTTCCATACAAACAATTTTAAATTTATTAATAATTAAATAATATAAAAAATAAATAATTAAATAAATATAATGTATCCTGTACCTATATTAAATAATTCATCCATGAAGTAATATCTTTAACAATGAATTATGTTACGAGGAAATAAACATACATAAATACACACACACACCCACGCAATAAAATAAATTTTCCAGACATTACATAAATTCCCTTTATTTTACAAGAAAACTGTTAGAAAAAAATATCAAATTAATTTCACACATAATGGTGGAACGTATTTCAGTTACATTAGTGCGTAATGTTGAACATTTAACTAAAAGCTTGCTACAAAAACAACCCTCTCGGTTAGCGGGAACAACCCTTCACCATTACTTGGAAATCATTCTGGCATATCGCAGCTTTTGACTGATTACTTCTGCGACATGCCGGGAGAGCGGAGGGAATAGAAGGAATAGTCAAGTAGCGTACTCGAATCTATTGTGATTGAATTTCAAAGAATCTCCTTTCTCTTCTCTTCTTTCTCACACACAAATGAGAATAGATTCGATTGTGTTCATGACGATAAGCGTTTTTTTTGTGTATCTTTAAGATAAGGGTTAGTTTATTTTAAAATTAGGCTTTTGTTACTTTATCAAACGTAATGCTATTTATAATATATTGTATTAAGGGGTTACATCTAATGTATTAACTAATTTTTGTCAACTTTTTTTGGCTTATATGTATATGATGTATAAACATTTAAAAAATGATATTCAAAAGAAATTATAAGCGATTTTATTTTATTTTTAGAGCACACTTTCCAAATTGTCTCTGAATGAACGAAACAACCTAGATGGTAAAAGTGGTGAAAAATGAGTGATGCGTAGGTATATGGTATTGTAAAGGGGCATCATAATTCGATTTCTAGCCAAAACAGAAACAAAATAAGCAACCGAAAAACGCAAAACCGATATAGGGTCGAAAAAAAATCGGAACTAACGTTGACGTTTGCATGTAGTAATACAGTTTTCAAACTTTAACTTCACTTTTTTATCGAAACCACGTTTTTAAATACTGCGGAAAACGTATCTTGGCCATTCTTCATCCGATCGAATTTTAACTGTAACTTCTTAGATAGGTTTTACATCTAAGTACCTACACACGGTTTTTACGATTGGTTAACAATTACGGTTTTTACAAACAATTAAAAGTCGTTTTTTTTTCGTCAAAAACGCGATTTTTTGTTCAAAATGATACAAAACTTGCAAAAATTGATATTTTTTAATAATCGTGTGTACTTCGATGGGAAAACTTATGTAAATAACGAGAAATTCTGTTTTTGTTCTGGATGTTGATCCATGGAAGTTCTATTTTCCGCAGTGGAGCACATAACAAAAAAAGATGAGTTCAGTACAGCAACGCTAAAGTCACCATTTTGTTTTATATTTGATTTAAGAAAATTTTTGTATGTTTTGAGGCTTGTACAGTAAACCCTCCAAATTTTATTTGATTGCTTTTTTAATTATTATAAAAAAAAATCCTAAAAAATCTCATTTTTCAAAGTGACGATTACATAAAAATTTTAAATTAACAATAAAAAAACTCCACATTTTAATTTTCTAATTTTAATATCTGAATACAATTTTAACATAAAATAAGGTGCAGTGGGGTAAGTGCAAAACATAGAAAATAAAACCATACATTTTTTTTAATATACATAATTTTTCACGCATATTAAGTTTTAAAATCAAATTTCTCCCTTATGCATAAAACAATATTTATAAACCCTTTAATATAACACAAAATCAAAACAACATCTACTTCCCTAACGCCGACGTCAAAAAATTGAAAAAAGTAATCAATCTAAGTCAGCACCCAACTAAATATTCCAAGTAATCTTAGTGAACGTTCCGCCCCTAGACAGGGGGTTTGTGCAAGTGTAAGATCGGTAAATACAAGGGAGAGACGCGCAGCCCAAGCGCGACCGCAACCACAAAAACCAATTTGCACGGGACCCCTGTGAGTGTGTCTTCTAAAGGGCGCGAATCGATCACCGGTTCCCGCTGAAAGCAAAGAAAAATGTGTACCGGGCGAACAAAAGAATGATGTAATTAAAATGTCTCTGCACTTCACCTGAGTCACTTAATAAATACGGGCTGTAAGCGATTATAGGAAACGAATGTATAATTATTGTTCTTCACTTTGTTCTTTCCTTGTATTCGAGAATGATAAAAGGTATTGCTTCCTCGCAATATCGAAGATACGAGAAACTTTGTGATCGTTTTCAAATGAGACAAAAAAATTTCAAAATTTTAAATTGATCTTTCCGTTTTATCATATTATTAAATGTCATTTTGACTTTTTAAATGTCATTTTGATGTTTGCATAAAACATTTAGATTGAAATTTTAAAAAAATTAAAAATATACGACAAAATAATCAGGTGCGTCTAATATTTTTTAGTAGAATTGTATAAAAATTAAATGGTTAACCAATGCCAGGTAATTTATCTGAACAGTGTCGGTTTTTAATTGTTCTACTTTAGGTGAATTTAGCATAAAGAAGCGCTGTGCATTTACTTGGAGGATGTTTTTTTTATATTTTTTCTCCAGTAATGGATAAAATAAAACCAGTAATGGGCACCCAGTGATGGACACTTGCAAGTGATTACAAAATAATAAGAACTACGATACGTAATAAAATAAAGAGTTGTACAATTTTAAACAGTATAAAGCAGGTACTATTAGACCAAGAGCCAGTATTAATTTGAAAATCGCTCACGTTCACGTCGGGTAATGGATGTGACCCAACGGGGTCCGAAAAATTCACGGTCTGAGCCCAGCTCTAATACTATCACCCAATATGATGAGTTCTCTCTCTAGCCCGCAGGCCGCTATATAACTGTCTCGAACTAACATGAGAACATTTTTCGCTCTGACAGACAGTTAGTGATAGAATTTTGTTCTGGTTTCTTATATTACCTATCCTACATATATTTTATTTATTCTGTTAAAATTTCAAGATTTTTGAAATAACAAAAATGTTATTTTTTTAAATAAACATTTACGGTGTTCTATCAACATTAAGAAGAGGGGGGGATGTTATGGCAATAATTTTTATGATTAAAAAAAACTATCGAAAGTAATCTGAAATTTCATGAGTTTTACTTTAAATAAATTGAATCTTTTTTCTCACCCTCTTAGTAATTTAGAATCGACTTTTATTGTTCAGCAGGTATATAAGATTTAGTACCTAAATTTTCACGACTGTTGAAATAACAACTCGAAATACGTAGCTGGTTTTCCGTCTATATGATAATATAATAATTCATAAATAGATTACACTATAATTAGTTTTAATGTCCACCATTTTAACACCTATTGGCCGATTGTCATCAAATTATTTCTGTTTTACAGTTAAGTGTCTATTGATTATGATTCAGTAATGACAATAATCAATTTTCAACAAATATTTATATTTAGACATTTCATTAAAAATCTAACACTGGGATATGATCCAGATCAAGATTGGTGCCAGTACCTTATGTACGTTTTTAGGCATTGGATATAAATGATAGCTTATAAGAAAAACACAAAATATTAAGATACAAAAACTATTTTAAAGAGATTTAAAAATACAATTAAACAACATAATTTTATCTCGTCTACAATCTTTTATCAAGAAACTTATATTGAGTTGGTAAACAAATTATGACAACACTATGTAAGTAAAATATGTAAAATAAATAATATGCACTAATTAGTAAAGTATGTTTCTTATAAAAACAAATGTTACAGCGTCTCCGTTGCGTTGTCTGTGTCTCCACCAAAGTGGAAATATTCTATGATAATTATAAAGACTCGTATTTATATAAATGTAGAGAGAAGTGAGAAGTTTATACAACTATTTATTTTACTTCTCTGCAGGAAATTACGTCTGGAAAAACAAAAACCAGAAACTATAAGCTCGAGTAAGTAGTAAAAGAAATATCTAAATGTCACATGTACGTTTAAATTATAATTATGCAGGTTTAATACTATATAAGACTAATTTGACTTATGTATTTAGAGTAGTATTTGTATACATTTTTTGTTTGGTACTCAATTAAAATATATGTATATGTTACGGTTAAAGCCCGTAGAGTGTGTAAAGTCGACACTGTCCAGGCAATGTCAGCATTGCAAATTGCTGCTAGGCAAAGTTCGCAGAAATGGTTAACGGACTTACAATTAGTTCAGTTTTAAGTGAGCGTTGTCGATAATGTCATAATTGTTATATTTATGTTTGATTTTTTAAACAAAAATAACGTATATAATTTATGAATTTCTTAGTAGAAAGCAGTAATAATTTTTTTAAATTCCGGAAAATCCAGCTGGAATTTACTAGTTCCGATCGGAACCAGAACTGTAATAAAATCGTGAATTCCGGTCGGAATTCCGGTACACTCCTACTTATAACAGTTTACAAAATATTAAGACAAACATCATCGGTTATATTTTTCTAGGGCGGAGCTTATATAGTTACATTTTAAATAAAAACACAAAAATACGCTCATTTAATTAATTAATCTTATATCAAGTTTAACATATTTAAATACTAAAATTCGAAATATCAAATATTTATTGCCACAAAATTTATTTATATAATTTTCAATAAATTACATAATCATTTAACCGCCCAAATATATATAGTATGAGTACTATAAACGTAGAGTACTTCTTTATCTAGCAAATGAGTTTTAAAAATATCTGCCTTTGTTTGGTACATGGAGAAATTATTTAAATATTATAATAATAATCAAATGGGAGGAACTTGAATGAAAACCAGACGACCACTTCTGCATTTCACTGTACATCAATGTGAAATTGGGGACTGATTTAACCCCTTATCGATATACTCCTTTATTCAATGAGGTGGATACATGATATAAAAACAAAGAAACTATCAAAACATGGAGTTCGTTGATTTTCGATTCTGAACGTTCATAGAATATAATACCTAATGCTTTATACCTAGAAACAACATAGGAACAATATATTAGTATATACCTACATATACGAGTATGTATGTATGTATGTACATAGATAAGATGTGTTCAGTACGCATGAGTATGGATGTAAATCTAAACATAATGAATGCCTGTGTATTCAGCAATCACGTCAGTACAAGACATAATGCGGCATTTGATGACAATGACTGGGAAGTCGAAGCGTTCGTGCTCAAACAGGTAGAATAATCGTGCGGAATATCAGCCAAGGACAAAGCAAGCTGCTGCAGGTTTCTCGCGCGAACGCGCTCGCAAATACATTATTCTATATACATTTATGTATAACCTATATAAGTATAAACACGTACATATATGTATTTATGTGTACTTATATATGTTAAATGTAAGAGTAGGTACGTTTTGTACTGACGTGTTATGCCGTGTGTATGTCTTCCGGTTGATAATCATATAGAATTCAAATCAGGAGTGAAAAACTTATGGAATATTAGGTCCCCGATCAAGGTATATAAAGACAAGGTAGTCTCAACAATTCCTTGATCAATCAGCGTTGGCGCGGGAATTGACGTCACTTGGGGGATGTATTCAAATGCTATAAATGTATAATAGAATATCAATTACAAAAAATTATTTTATTTATTCTTATTTTCGACATAGCAAAATCAGCTGCCAGAATCACATAACGTATTGCCAACTTTAAGAATAAAAAAAATGGCTTCCCGAATAAACCAAATTGTCTGTGACACCTTTTTTTATCATTTTGCAATGTCGAATTGGTACTTATTTGATTGTATGTGTTGTTAAAATATCAAAAAATTACGAAAATAAGAATAAATAAAAGAATTTTTTGTAATTGATATTCTATTATACACATATAGCATTTAAATACATCTCCCAGATGACGTCAATTCCTGCGCCAACGCCGATCAAGGAATTGTTGAGACTACTTTGTCTTTATATACCTTGGTCCCCGATAAGATTTTTCTGTAGATTACGAATTTTTTAGTGTCTATATCATCATTAGTCTGGAACTAGGTTATAGGTATCTGATGAGGATTTCTTATGAAGTCGAAACATTTGTTTTACTGTGGTTAAGATAATAATGGCAAATATCACTTTTACAAACATAAGTTATTTTTTACATTACATTTAACGTTACGTAACGACAAAAATCTTAATTCAAAACGTTAAATGATCCTGAAGTCAAATATAATATTAGTTTGTAATTTATATTAAAAAAGTAATTAATAGAAGGGAACAATTGGGACTTATAGTTATTATAGGCAAAAGTATCGGTTGGCTGCTCAAATGTGGGTTTATCAAAACATTAGTATACTAATTAACCAAACAACCTATAGATTGTTTGGTTAATATAAACACTACTAAAATAACAGGTTATCCTAAATTTAATCTATCCAACTACATGAAAATATGATTTTCTAAATTTAGAATCATAAAAATTTATCTTTGAACAATCGGGGCAAAATTAGAAGCACTTTGATTTATGAATTACTGAAGTTGTTTCACGTATGACGACGAAAATGTCAAGTAATACAATACGAGAACATGGATAACAGCTTGAAAATTGAGTTCTTATAGATAATGATCACGAAAGCCGACAGAAGAAAATCTATATATATATATAAATACAATATTTAATTTCTGTATGCTATTTTATACTAAAACAACTTTCGCTATTCTATTCTAAAATATACGTATATAATTGCTAAAACTTATGATTGATGATGAAAGAGATGATATCCTACAGAATTTGATGGTTATCGTAAAAACGTTTTAAATACTCTTTATATAGATATTAATTTTTATAGTCATTTAAACTTTTGAACATAGTATATGTACAAGAAATAAAAATATTTACTTCTATATATATTTTTATAAATGAATATTATAATAATTTAAGAGAAAATGTAAATGTAAAAAAATATCTGCCAAGTAAATGCACAGTACTTCCCCGTATCAAATTCACCAAAGGTTGTTAATTATTATTGAACAATTTAAATAAAAACCGATAAAGTGTTCAAATATATTGCCTAGAATTGTTTAACCATTTAAGATTGATCAAGGAACTAACGAGTATACCTTGTCTTTATATAGGTACCTTGAAATAAATCTAAAATGATTTTTCAAAATAATGTATAAAAACATCAATATTTTTCAATATATGTATATCTGTTAGACCTCCTTAGTTAGTTATTATACACCTTTTATATAACACTTATAAATTTATGCAAAAACTCACTTACCATTCTACATTTTTCATAAATACTGTACCTCTGTTAGATCTCCTTGACAGGAATTATGTAAAGTAGAAATAAATCGTTAGGTAGGTAGTTACTTAGTATTATATACCTTTTATATAACATTTATTTTATGCAAACGTCAAAATAAAAATAAAACGTCACCATGATAATATCAATTTTAAAAAACAAATGACGAATTTTTAAAGCAAATTGAGATAAATCTTTTTAATATATATTTTACAAAAACGTAGAAATTCAATGCTCTACAAAAAATATTATATAACATTTTTATGTAACATGTGTCGTTCTTGAGATATCTTGAAAAAATTATTATTTTAGGATGTCACCCCTCCTCCTTACACACGATTTTGATGGTTTTGAAACGAGACCGTCCTCAAGCTAAACTCAACCATCCAACCATATTTCATTAATATCGGTTAAGTGGTTCATGAGTTATGAACACACACATACACATTTTTTGTCTCATTTTAAAACGATCACAAAGCTTCTCGTATCTTCGATATTGCGAGGAAGCAGCACTGTAATACATTATCATACCAACCCTCCTGTAATGTAATTTATATTACTAAAATACAATATCCTTCTATCAATCTATATGTACAAGAAATAATTTTAAAATACATACAGGCTGTCCCACGGGAAGATGTTGAAACTAATAAGCTGTCATTTTCAAATGAATGCAGTTTTGGAAAAATAAAAATTGCGTTGAAAAGAGGAGAGTCTGCAATTTTATTCGGGTTATGGTAGAAGCAAGTACTTGGCGTCAAACTGAATATACTTTTAAAGAAGTGCTCCTTTTTCTTAATTGCGCTGTTTTAAATTGGTTCCTACATTTGGTAAAATTTTAATGATTATTCAATTTTTTTTAGTGTCATTGTTTGTGCAATTCAAAAACTATACGGTATGGGACACTAGTCCGCAAAACTCGACTCACACATTTTTTTAGTAGTTCATTAAAAGTACTTTTGTACCAAAAGCAGCAAATTGACATCATAGGAACTAAACTCATATTTATTTATACATACAGGGTGTCCCATGACTGTGTCAAAGTTCAATATTACATTTATTATAACAAAACACTTTTTAACGGCTGGATTTAGGTATATAACATAGTTTATAAAATGTGTTAAGAATTGAATAAGCAATTCGAAAATGTGAAAATATATAGCGTGTTCCATTTGAAAATTTTGAAAAAAATTAAGTTCAATTGTTACTGGCATCATGCCTATTCTTGAAAGTGTCGGTATGTTTACGGGACACTCTGTATATGTGTGTATTATAACTAGACTATAAGTCAATTTTTATTTTGAATTTACATTTTTTCGATTCATGTATAGATTAATGCATAGTTTCGAAAATATATTGATTTATAGTTATTTTATGAAGAAGGTAAATTACTGTGATTTATTTCTTAAACATAAAATAAAATAAAGTGCAGACATTGGTTTTCATAATAAAAAGAAATCCATTCGATGAAATGATTCTTCATCACCGAAATACATTCATTCCAGGCTCTTTCACACATACACACACACGCGCGCGTCGAACAAAACGATATATTCGTGCTCCATTTTCACCATCATTTACTAAAATAACTCTTCCAAACGAGAACTCATTCTATTAGCAATCATTCATTCTTCCGTACGCTCTCTCTGAAGATAGCTGCAAGAAGTTGTGGTAGGTATATGTTCTCCAACTTCAGGCATTACGGCAAACTTGATTCATAATAACCAACTATTATAATCGCGGGTTGAAATAATCACTTGTAGTTACTACGCGCGTTCGAGTTAACGCACTTAAAACGGAAGATGACAATGTAGCATCACTGTACTAATATTTAAATACCAATAAATACTGAAATAATTAAATTTTACTGTATACTTGTTTTTTGAGATTTATTATTTTATTGTAAAGCCATTATTTATAGATTTAGTTATTAATAAGTATCCAAAATTCAAGAAAAATTGCGAGAAAAAAAATGAGATGAATTGGCCATTGCTATGCAATTATTTTAAAAATAGAAAATTCTGTCTGATTAAAAATTTTAACTATTAATTTAATTAATTTTTTTTTTTTTGAAATTATATACAAAATATATTGTATTATTATTATTATTATTATTATTATTATTATTAACTAAAAGTATTTTAATCTGAAATACAGCACATTTGTATGCATGTTTTTTATATCACAAAGATTAAAATATTTTCCATTAAATCTCAGTTGCATGAAATAATTTTACAATATGCATTTTTATTAATGCTTATAAACTCGAAAATAGCAAAGTATTGGATCACCTTTCGCGTTTGATGTTTATAAGCATGCATGAGAGCCGGATCGTATGTGTTAAACTTTATATGCGCGCACTTTAATTCGGTAATTTGCTAACAAAAATACCATAATGTTTGTATGAACAGTGTATGTACTATTCTCAATGATCCTGTTACATTATCTTGGTTCAAATAGATAGCTTTTGTTCATACTATTATAGTTCAACTTGTGTATATATAGCAAAATCGTATTACAATAAATTTGTAAATGGTACATACGAGAATGTGTTATTACGAATTTAAATGAATTGTAAATTATTGTTTAATGTACTTTATTTGTATTCATTTTATATAAAAAAAGTAATAATTCCCATAAATACGTGAACATCGAAAACTGTCGTACGTTTTTTTAGTATATTATATTCGAAAGGTAATGTGCCATAGAAGTGCACACTTGTATGTTGCCGTTAAGGCAGGTAAACTAAAGTTAACATACACACATGATTTCCCCTCTCGCTGTTTGTTTTTTCCCCTTGAATTCTTTAACAGTATATCAATACTTCTAGCGCCAACAAGCGGTAAAAATAAATAATTTTGGGTTTCTGTTAAACCTACAGAATACGTATAGAGATTTCAATTTCAGTGTTTTTATTTGAAAATTTTTGTTGTAAAAGCAGGTTAGGTTAGGTACTGTGCCATATATGTGCACAAAAAATCATATGTGTATGTTGCCGTTAAGGCAGGTTAAATATTGGTCGAAGAAAAATCGACGGGCCCACTGGCTTCATACGTCTTTGCTCTAAATTATTATAATTTATACTGAAAATCGATAAAACTTATTAATAATAAATCGGTTATCAAATTTAATAACTGTACCAGTATGGGTTCTTTAGATATGAAATAAACACTAATTTTGGTTAAAATTTTTGGAAGGCTGTAGCTCCCTCAAGAAAAATTTCCGGACACATGTTTATATAAAGTTTTAAAAATAAAATCCTCGATCTACTGTTAATTTTTTTCCTACACGATGCCCTTGAATTTTTTTATGAAAGTGATTCCATAAGTGTTCCGTTTGACAAGAAAGACTAAAAACTAACTGCATCATTGTAGATTTACATACAATTTAATAGGGCAAAAGATTTCAAATAAATTTATATTTTTGAATTGTTTTTCTGGAGACTACTATATAAATCAAATGAATTATCAAATAAATTTAGTCAATTATCTTTATATGTTTTCTAATTTGTGTTAAGTAGTATTGCACTACTAAGCTACCCTACTGAAATGACGCGTGTAGTAGATACTCTAATAATACAGATAACAAATACTGCATTATTAATTATTATAATGATTTTGTAGTATCGAGCAGATTATGTAAATATAGGAAATTTGGGCTTAATTGATTCTAGCGTTAATCAGTTGCTTTGAGATACAGCGTTTTCATTGTTATTGTTATCACAACCGTATGATAATTTGATAATCTGGTTTCCACTAGAACTAATTTTGGAAATTAATCGCGTATTGATATATTTTTAATTAATGTACTTTAATTTCAAAGGCCTTTATTTGGAAATTATATTCAGCTCTAATTAAAAATTAGGTATATATGTAAATATCAAATAAAATTGTTTTAATATGCAAATTGAATTTTTGAAAACTATACACAATTTTTTTTTTATTTTACATTTCGTTTAAATTATGTTAATTGTATAGATTTTTGCTTATTTCAAATATATCGACTAAAAAAAAGTTACGGCGATTTTTCTCCAAAATTTTGAAAAAACTTGTTTTTTAGATTTCGTTAAAAGTAGAGGTGTACCAGAATTACGATTTTATTCCGGTTCCGGTTAGATTAGGTTAGGTTAGGAATTTACTAGTTCCGGCCGAATTTTTTGGAACTTTTAAATTTTATTACTGCTTTCTACTAAGAAATTTATAAATAATATACGTTGTATTTGTTTAAAAAATCAAACATAAATATAATAATTATGATATAACATTTTATTAGCAAACATTTTAATAGAAACAATCATTTCATAACACAAATGCCGTTTTTTAACATTTTGTGCAACAAAAGTATGATTATAATTATAACATTATTTGACCTTAAATAAATAAGTAATTTTTTTTATAATGATACATTAATATTAACAAAAATGTCATTATATTATGGACATTAAGCTGTTTAATTATACAGGGTCATATCAGGTGGAACAAATTTGAACAGATTGAGAAAAATATTTCAAGAAAAAAGTTCATAAACATGTATCCGGAAATTCTTCGTGTGGGAGCTACAGACTCTCAAATATTTTGTCTAATATTTTTGAACCCATAATATATTAATATTTTGAGAACCCATTGTGAAACAGTTATGAAATTTTATAATCGGTTTAGTATTAAACACGTATTAATACTAAACCGATTATAAAAAGAAAGATCGAGTGAAAATTTTGAAATCGTAGAACAATTTTTCTTTAAAATATGATCACAAAGCTTTTCGTAATTTCGATAATAAAACAACTCATAACAAAGATACAACGCATTTTATTCATTATTGAATAAAAATCACAATTGCCATGGAAAACCAAAATATTTTTGTAAAACTACAACAATCACTCGAGTGCAATATTAAAAAGTCAAGTAAGCTTTGGAAAAAAGAATACTTGATGTTTAAAATTTTTATATTTATAAAAATTCGTTTCTTATTTTGTTAATGTATAACAGCAATGCTGGCTTTAGGGAGACTGCTATGGGTTCCAATTTAGAAGGGGCGGCGGACGGCTACATGGAGAAAAACTGATTTTTTTAGGAAAAAAATTAAGAACAAAAAAAAAACTACGGACACATGTTTATTTTTTTACTTGAAATTTTTTTCTTAATAAACTGTTCAAGTTTGTTCAACTTGATATGACTCTCCCTGTATATCAAAGATTTTTTAAAATTTTCAATTGTTATGGTGTGAAAATAAGACTTGTTCTGTATTTTTTAATAATACTATAGTCCTAAATACGTTTTCTTCAAAAACTATCTGAGCTTAACTAATATTATTAAGATATGCAGTATTGTTTATGATACATGCACTATAAATAGTAATGTATTGGTGCTTTAATTTCGAGTAGTTGACATTCTTTTATCTGTAAAAATTTATTATATCTTCTATATTGTGAATATGTCTAAATGCTGTTTGTGATTTATCACATTTATAATTTGACAATAAAAATGTTATTAGATTCGATCAAGAAGAACGTATGATATGCAAACAATTTAAAACAATCGATCTTACGAAGCTGTAAAAATTACAAGATTTGTAAAAAATAATATGTTTTATAATATACCTACCTAATGTAGGACTCTACGCCTCTACTATTTAAGAAATACCATATAAAATATTAATTTAAGATAATAATCTATGTAAAAAACCATACTTATATTGTTTTAATTATTATTATTAATTAAAATAGAACGTTTTTAAAAAAAATCCAGTTCCGGTACACCCCTAGTTAAAAGTATGTTTATTATATAGATTTTTACGTTGATTTAAAATATGTCGACCAAAATCAAATCTGAGCACCCGTTAAAAAGTTACGACCATTTTTTATTAATGGTTCTTTTCAGATTAATCTTTACTGACCTTGAAATATAATACAGCTTTAGATTCGAAAAAATACAGATTTCAGTTTCAGATTCTAGTATATCAATTTCATATCCTCGTTGGTTAATTGTATATAATAGATCAATGCTTAAGGGTGGCCTCACACGTCCGGTTTTCGTATCAAATTCCCTGACGCGGTTACCGGATCAGGGAACCTGGCAAGCTTCGCACATGTAGGTTTTTATTTGGTCAGTTCAGTATTGTTAATGAGAAAGACAACATGAACGACGACGAACTATTAGCAATTGCTTTTTTACTGTCGCAAGTGAAAAAATAAATAAAAACGTTAGGTCGTAATATATTTTAATATATATCTCTTTTTATTATCAATCGAATAAAATACTGATACATTGTCCATTTTACTGAACTTCTAGCTCCAATAATAACTAATGAAAGTAATAACAATAGCTACTTTTCGTTTGGAAATAATATAAAAACGTACGTGTGCGGAGACCATAGCAAAAGCATTTTATGTTCGCCTTCAGGTTCCCTGATTAGGTTTTTAACTGGACGAGTCAGGTTTGTATGCACGGTTTCAAACCGCACCATTCGTGTGCGATGCGCCATATGTTCCAATGCTATTTCGACTTTCAGGTTCCCTGATACGGTAACCGGACGTGTGCGGTCACCCTTATCTCTTAAACTAAAAAGATAAATAACAACATTAGAGAAATCCAGTAACGTTAGCTTTAATTTCTAGAAAATATATAATTTCTCAAAACTTTGTTTTCCATAAAATTAAATGCATTTGTACATTATTAAATTAACATGTAATACTATAGTAGTATTGTTGCATATATCTGAACTTAAAGTTTATATATTTTAACTCTATTTAATTATTTACTACACTAAACGAGCGTTTACATCTGCTAGTAATCGGAAGTGAGATTAAACGTACAGTTAAACTATTTAAATTGTTATGTTAAACTATAAAACTTCAGTAATAACAATTGAAACTCTCATGGTGTCATAATAAAGTCTCAGATAAGTCGATCTGAAATACGTTATATGTTATAATTATATTCAGGATTTAACTACAGAATATAATTTGATAATTTTGATGGTCTTAATATGGTTATTGGCTAGCTTAAAATTCTAAATAGCTGAGATTGTTATAAAAAGGCAACAGTTTAAATAAATATAATTCTTAATTAAATAAGTTTGCATATTAACATAATGAAGTAGTGTATCATTAAGGATATTTTTTATAAATTAGTTCACCTAGACAACAATGCAATCTGGTACCCTATCAAATTTTTTTGTTTTGCTTTTTCTTGCGAAAAAATTCATTATACAACAGAATACCGGACTTTCGCATTGTTTAAGTCATATTCGCAATATTACAAACAAAAACATAGAACGTCTTTTTCTTTCTGTTAAATAATTATATTTTCTTATGTGCATTGCATTTTTTCCCATAATACTGATCTGTCCTTCAATTACCTAAACTAATTAGTATCGTGTGCTTTTTTAAAGTTATTATTTAAGAGTATATTTTAAAGAAACTATTTATTTTTTAAGAAAATAATTGTAATCATTTTAGACCAGCATGGCGGCTGTGCGTGTGTGTCTTTCTGTCTGTGTGCCTGGGTGAAGAATTTTCTTTCGTTCACGATAACTACTGTAAAAATACACTGATTTGAATATTTTTTAAGGAAAATGTTTGTCTTAGTAAGTACTCTATTCTTATTGATTGATCAGTTAATTAAAAATATTTTTCAATTCAAAAAATATATATAGAAAAGTATATTTGGAAATACGTAGGTCCTTTTTTATGTAACGAAAACACTGAAGACATTTTTCCTTTTTTAGACGGGTGTAAAATACGTTTTTCGCACTCGTGTGATTGTTAGTCTCGGCGGGCGCCTCAATTAACAAACATTCCCACTCGTGCGAAAAACTGCTGTTTTACACCCTAGATACAAAAATATAAAATTATATACATGTTTTACTTAAAAAAAAACAAAAATAAAAAACGGCTATAAAATCCAATAAAACCCGGTAGGCTGGACTTTAAAAAAAAAACGGGGTTTTGTCAATAGTATAGTAATTTTTCCATTTATCCGAAAAAAACATTTAAAAACCAAAACGACTAAAAGTTTCAGAATGCCACGTCGTCAAACATGGTAGTTTTTTCAAATACACCCGGTATACTTATAACTTTCACTGGTACATGAGTCTCCGGTCGTGTAATGATATTTACAATACACAAAGATTGTGTTATACGTCACAGTTTAGACAAACGCAAAATCCAAACAGTGCTATTTATATCCCCAGTTGACATTTAACTACGACTAGTCGGAAACTGCGGGTTTTCTCTCAGGAGGACGTTGCAAAGATGCGAAAGAAGACTCTGGAACACGACAACACACCGAACTCTCTCTGCGATCTAGAAACGTAGATTTATGTTTGCTACTACACTCCGAGTGCACCGGATCTTTAATTTGATTTGTTTATAGAGGATTGATGTTCAATCTAGAGAGATTATAGTTCTGTTGATACTTATAAAAAACTTATACTCGTTCGATATTCTGATTATTTGTTTTGAACTGTTTCCAGTGGATTAATGGACAAAATAAAAGGATAGTTATGAAATATCTTTTAAGGGGTTACAATTTTAGTTTATTGGATTAAATGATGTTTAAGCATCTTAAAAATTATATTCAAAAGGAATTATAAGCGAATCTTTTTTTTTAATTTCTAGAGGTCACTTACCAAAGTGTTTCTGAACGAACGAAACAACCAAGATTGTGAAAAATGATTGATAATGAGTATATGGTAATGTAAAGGGGAACCGTAATTCGATCTCAAGCCAAAACAGAAGCAAAATAAGCAACCGAAAATCGAAAAAGCGACATAGTTTTCAAACTTTAAACTAATTTTTTTCCACGTTTTTAAAAACTGCGGAAAACATATCCGATCGACTTGAAATTTTAACTGTAACTTCTTAGATAGATTTTACATCGAAGAACATACGATTTGTTAATAATTACGATTTTTATGAACAATTTAAGATCGTTTTTTTTTGTCAAAATCACGGTTTTTTGTTCAAAGTGATACAAAATTTTCAAAAATCGATATTTTTTAATATTCGTGTGTACTTCGATGGAAAAACTCATATAAATAACGAAAAAACATTTTTTTTTGTCCTGGATGTTGAGTCATGAAAGTTCTGTTTTCCGCAATAGAGCACATTACAAAAAATATGCACTCACATCAGTGTAGCAACGCTAAAGTCACCATTTATTCAAATCCTAAAAAAGTATCATTTTCCGAAGTGACGATTAGATGTAACATCTTAGACGATATCGTCAGTTTGGCCAGGTCTATATTTATTTAAGATAATTTAAAATATTACTTACATTACTAATTACTAGATACATATATTAAATCTAAAATTAAGTTATTTAATTACATAGACATGATAGTATCTTCAAGTCCACTTATATGCATATTTATAATTAAAATCAAGTTTATAAATGTATATCTTTTAAAATTTTACAAGATATTAAAATTTATATTATATTAATATTTAATAACTCATTGTAATTTTAGATAGGTGCCCACTTATGAATATTATTGACATATTCTCGTAAGTATTTCAGTTTTTCCTGCAATACGAAAAATATGCTATAGCATTTTTATAGTTTTTTACTGTGGATGAACTCTTAGTATTTATTTCAGTTTCAGCTTTAAACAATTTAATTAAATATTAAAAATAGTTTATGAATAGTTAAATTATTATGAAGTAAAATCAAAAACAATACATAGAACGACTTTAATAACAGTTGAGTTTATTGAATTTAATGATTGATATGTTTACTCGATTTCATATTTTTTTTAAACAAAACCTTCTGAAACCAGTGTGAAATTTAAAGTGGATTTGTTTTAGCTTTGACAATAGAAGAGTGACATCTAAACAGTGTACAGAATTCATATATATGACAGACGGTCGACAAACAAGCAGTGAACTAATAAATAAGTTTTCAGACGTTGCGCGCATTCTAGTAGTTTTCCTTTCAGAGAGTCGGATGATACAGACTGACGCTTCCCAAGTTCTATGATAAATGGAATACATCGTCATAACTCAAAGCCTCGGGACCACAAACCTTCTTATCTGACGGGTTGCATAAAGCGAAACGACCTATATTTTATTCATGCCACATTATACAATTGTCTTTTTCTAGCACGGATCCATACATTGTTGAGGTAACAAGAGTGAGCTTCGGATTTCTGAAAACTTACATACAACGACAATCAGAAAAACTTTGTTTCGTTATATCACGCTTTCGGAAATACGTAATTTTTCACTCAACCGTATTTTCTTTTGTGCTGTATATACATTGTGATGAAAAATATTTCAGATATGTATTCATTCAAATATTACGTTGAGGGAAGGCAGATGTCTGATTTGTCGGCTGACTGATTAAAAACGTACTTGATATTTTTAATTTCAAGCGTATCTTCATCGGTTGGGATTTTGTACTTTTTCTACTTACCAAAAATGAGCAGTAATGAAAGTAATGCACAATGTGAACCAAACATTTACAGATATTACTTTTATGTTTGATTAATAAATGCTTTGTGTTTTAAAATTGTATGCGTACGTATTTATTATTTGCAAAAATGGATGATTATTAAAAATATTTTAAAATTATTATGATAGATATATAAGATATCACTTCCAAATGACACATTCTACTTTCCTTTAAAATATTCGTATTGCCGAACCAAACACCCTGTATAAATCATAATAATTTATTTATTTAGTTATTTATTATGAATAATTGATTGGATAAAATTTTGTTCTACATTAGATAGATTCTATACAGGTAATTATAAAATAAACAATACATATCAACATAAATAGTAATAATATTTGTAATCAAAGCATAACATTCATGAATTACAAATAGAATTTATTCAAATGACGTTAGATAAATAAGGGTTTTTTGACACATATTAAATATTTTGAACTTTAAAGTACCTACCTTTTTAAATAACCATAATTTCAAACATCTCATTATTTTATACACACTGCTTTTCTCTCACCATTTTGACCTTTAAAGTTGATAATTAGCATAAATATTTTAATAGAAAAAGAGTTTGTGTTTTGGTCTCTTTCGTAACATTTTTCAATATTCGTTGACCTTTTAGTAAGTAATAAAAGTTTTTTTATTTAAACCAATTATTTGTTTACGGAGGAACAAATAATATATTTATTGACAGATTGATTTTTTTTATATTGTAAATTAATAACAGATATTGATTAGTGGAAGTTTAAGAACTTATTTTATTTTTTTGTCGTAATTAAAAAATAATTACTACTTAAAAAATAAATGTAATGTACTTAATAGGTTGGTATACACAAAGATATAAATACCTATATCTTTTGAACGCTTATTTCTTGAAAAGAAAAAACTTTTTAAAGTAGGATTGAATCTTTAAAACAGGTAAGCTTTTTTATTCCCATAAGTATAATATAATATTTGTATTTTTTGGGAAATAAAATATACAAGAAAACGCGCTATACATCCCATAATTGATTTTCAATAGAAAGTGTGTGAGTTTTTTTAACATATGTATACAAGTTTAGTAAACTTTTATAACAAAGTAACAGAACTCATTTCAGTTAGTTTTATAACATTTTTAATTTAAAACATGTTTCAAAAACAGACATTTTATGCGATTGTTTTATACAATTTTAATCTACCGTTAGATACAAATATTTTCAATCGTATTTGATTGTATTTTTTGCCAACGTTTTATTAAACAATACAGTTGATTAATCAAAGGTTGATTTTACTTTATTTAAAAGCCAAAGGTTATAATTTAAGCATTAAATACATTTACTGAATTTATTTATTTTTACAATGAATTTTAAAATTGCTATATTAAATGTATCGAATTATCGGTAAAAATTTAAGGGTTTACGATATACCGATAAACTGATTTACCGGGTTTCCCGTGTGTATTTCGAAATTGATAAACATCTGTGCGATCGGCTGTTCTTAGTACGTAGTATGTACCTCATTGTGACGTCGCGTCGGCGTCGATACGAAGCATAATGGAGAATTCAGATGCTTAGAATCTATTGTGGAATATCTAGCTCCTCTGGGCTTCATGAATGTTGCCTGCCTTGATCGCCCCATGGCATATCTTAATTCTGCCAGTCATCCTCGTCTAGTTTAGGTTGGTTGTATATTGTATACGGTGGTATTTTTCTAACGCGCAATTTGTCTACGTTACTGTGTTTATTTTTGTTGAACATACTGCTCTAAACTTCTTTAGAACAGTGTGTATGCTGGTATATATTATAACAAACAAGTATTGTGATGTTTACTATAAATTAATTCCAATATCAAAGGTTTTCGATACCGAAAATCCCGTCATAATCAGTTTAGTAGTTTTTCGTACATAAAATGACTCATCAACTCCAAACTATTTTCATTTAGAACTTAAAAGTTTTTATATACATAATGTATTATGGCAATTAATTGTATGGTTATTTAAAATATCTGCCTTGAAAACCACGGAACTTTCTTATACGTAATCCTAACAGTGAATAGTGTACGTGATTCTTATTTTATTAAGGTATTTTTGACAAACTAATAAAATAGAATAAAATGAATGGGATATAAACTATAGATAATATTATTCTTTATATTATACATCAAATAAATTTTTTTTAACGTAATAACTGAAAACGGATGTGTAAAAACAATACAAAAATAGGACGTTTTCTTCCCAGACAAAAATTAATCTTAAATATAAAATTTCATCCTTCTACGATTTGTCGTATTTGAGTTACAGCGCTTACAGACAGACCGACCGACAGACAGACAGACACACAGACATCATGGCGAAAATAGTCAGAATGGATTCAGGGAAGGTCAAAATGGATAATTTTAAAATTAAAAATACCACTAGTATACTGAACAATTTCCTTGAATATTTGCGCATTCAATATAAAATATAATTTAAATTCATTATATTACCTAAAAATGAAAATTCTGATAACTTTATAAATGAATGGTTACATTATGGTCATACAAAAGAATAATTAAAAAGTAATTTTAATAAAACATGCTCAATTTATATAACAAGAGAAAAGAATTCAAAAATATGAATGCAAACGGTTTTATTCAATTTTTCCTTTATAAGAAATTGATTCATTTAAACATACAATCAAAATCGATAAAAATAAGTTATCAAAAAATGTCCTGATACCAACACAATAAAAAAAAATTCTTTACACGTCCCTCGTCTACCTTAATTTTCAGTACGTAAAAAATATATTACAAAGATAATACCAGAGGTCAAGTTCATGTATGAAATATTCAGTTTGTTTTTTATGTTATGATGGGAAACAGGATCACAGTCTATTACACGGATGAATGACAAATGACATGTTATTATCATTAGACTGTTTTCGTTATACTGTGTTGCTATTTCAAATTCATACGCAGGTTGTTCATATTGGGATATGTTTCTGATGAGCGAATACGTGTACGTTTGTATTTGAGAATAACATTTTTTTAAACATTTTTTTGTTTTATTTTTAAGATTTTCGTTTAGTAATATCAACGCGAATTTATTTAAAAAAATATATTTAAATTGTAGGTACTGTTTATTATTAGCATAGGAAAATTTTGAATTAAAAATATTTAATTGATCCAATTAAAAATTGTTAATTAGTACGTTTGCTTTGTACTGAAATATTAAAATACTAAATATAGGTATTTGAAAGCAGGTTATAAATATTTTAATTTAAAGAAAAACTATCAAAGTTTAGTTTAATTTGGTTGAATTTGTTTGTCTTGACATTTTATACAAAAGGTCATTAGATTAAACTTTTAATCAATCATTCAAAGAAAATGAAAATTTTACAGATACTGATAGAAATTTTTAATTAATTAATTATATCAATCCTACAAGTTTATAATAATTTACTATTAATGATTAAAATATCAATTGATGTAAGGGCAAGTTTATTTAACAGTCGTTTCTTTTTTAAATTAACTTTTTTGTTTTTGCATGATTCAGATTGACGTTCAGAGAATAAATGCCTTAAATATTTAGTTCTCTAATACGAGTATAAAAATATCAAAATTATTAAAAATTCATTTACAAAGATAATATTCTTTTCGTTTAATCTTTATAATGACGTTTGTCCATTACGATATATTAAAATAGACTTAAATCGGTATTTATATTATTCTATATATTAATACAACCACATCGAAAATTGTCGTACGTTTTTTTTGTATTTATTATAAAAGGAGGTGAATGAAACTAATGTATATCATTTGAAAGGTACTGTGTCATAAATTTGCACCAAAAAATCATGTGTGTATGATGCCGTAAAGGCAGTTAAATTAAAGTTCACATGCACTTATGATTTTCTTCTCTCGCTGTTTGTTTGTGTCCCCTCGTATCATTCAACAGCATAGTAATACTCCTAGTGCCACCAAGCGGTAAAAATAAATAGTTTTGTGTTTCTGTCAAATGTAGATAATGCGTATAAAGATTTCAATTCGCGTTCAGCTGCAGTGTTTTTAATTGGAAATTTTTGTTGTAGAAGCGAGTTAGGTTAGATCAGGTTGGGTTAAGTACTGTGCCATAGATGTGCATTAAAAATATCATACGTGTATATTGCCGTAAGGCAGGTAAAATTTGGTCACATTTGTAATGTAATACGTAATAAAGTTATTTATATTCAATAAAAAGTCAAACAAATTAGTGTTTTACTCTTTTTTATTTTAAAATTGACATAGTTAACAAAAAGCAATTACTACTTTATGTTCATTTTCCAGGTTTAATGAAATGCCTTGGGACAAGATTCTAGCATCATGTTTTCATAATTTCAAAAAACAAAAAAATGAAAAATAATTTTACTTTCGATATTTTCATAATTTTTTTAATTATGTATGTTTACGCCATTACTGATATGTTAGTTGATTAATAAAAGTAATCTATGACTTTTTTTTACAAAAAAAAGTAATTTTGTGTCTCTGTAAAATAATTTTTATATAGAGATTTTAAATATTAAATAAGTACCTTTACCAATTTGATAGAAAAATTAAATATTTTACTAAAACTACTTTAAAAACTAACACAGTATGTACCACAGTTATTGCTATTAAATTATTTTGTATTTAAAAAAAATATTACTTTACTAATTGATAAAATTAGATCATAGTCTTATTAAAAAAGATATTTTAATATTATATTTGAAAAGTAAATATATTTTTTTTATAAAACACATTAATATTTCATATAAAGTATTAAATCGTACAGCTCCCAGCAGGCTTGTAGCGCTTTGCATATTTTAAACTACAGTAAAAATGGGGAAATAGCAAGTCCACTGAAAACTGGCACTGGTCACAATATACTATGGAACTTTTCTCAAAGCTTTTTAAAGTAAACATGTAATCTGACATTTTATTCATGGTTTATTGGCTTTGAATGATTTCTGGGTATAAAAATATGCCTATATAACATACTAGCTGTTCCCGCGTCTTCGCTCGCGTGGCCTACGCAATTAATGTTTACGATTTTTGAAAAAAATAGTTGAATTATTTTAGATCATTTTATTCTACACAATAAGCATGATGCCAATAACAAAGCATCACTGAAATTATAATTTTAAATAATGAAATAAGTTCAAAAGATTAAAAAAAAAATTACTTTTATATTAAAAGCGAGATTAATATGATTTTTGTTAAAATAAAAACGCAAAATACAGCAATCCGCCATGTTTGATAAAACATCAGTCAGAGTGGATGACGTCACGGCTACGTAATCGTCATTTTTGTTTCATTAATATCTGCACTGTTTATAAATTATTTTGCTCAGTTTTGTGTTACCATAAGTAAAACCAAGAAACATTAGCGATGAAACAAGGATTTATTATAGTTGACAAGGAGTGTTTACATAGGCGTGACGTCAAAAATGCGCCATGACACCTGCGAGCGTTTTGATGTCAAATTAAAAATTAGTTTTAAAAGGGTCAATTTTTGTGTTTAAACCTTTATTTTCTGCAGAAATAAGCATTTTTTGAAAATAAGAGACACGTAAGATCATCATAAAATAGTTTTTAAAAATTAGGCATCATGCTTATTCTTTACTACATTATATTGTTCAATCTTTAACGGTTTAAGCAGCGAATTGCAAAAGAGTTCACTGGCAAGCTTTTTTACGACTTGATTAACTATTATCGTCACTGTTTATTTCTTATGTTACCTAATAATAATGTAACAAAATATATGCCTGGGCAAATAACATATGTATATATGAATTTAAAATAACTCGTAAATCGGATAATAGGTTCTCGAGTGATAAGCGCACAATCGGATAGACAGACAGACGTTGCGTTTTATAATATATATACCTTTTATATACAATATACATACATACAGTCACTAGTCAAACGAAGTTTGAAGAACTAACTTCAGACCAGACCTGAAGATGGCCAATAGGATTCGACCGAAACGTCGTCAAGAAGACAATGCAGAACGCGGAGCTACACGGAATTTTTATATTCATATATACATATATAGGTATATATAAATTATATTATTTACTGTATAATATTTAGTTTAAAAGTAGATTAATTTTTAATAAATTGTGTTGATAATTTTATGTCATGAATTTTAAATTAAATAAGGCCCATTGATTTTTTGCTAATTTTTTAATTTTATTAACAAAGTATTTGAACTATTGGTGTTCCGTAAAGTTGTTCATTATTTTATTTTTGTATTTACCATCTATGTACACTGAAAAAAACTGTATTTTTTCTAATTTAACTAGACACATAAATCAATAATAAGAAGTTATTTTTAGACCCAAAAATACACAGAATTGACATTTTTCCAAGGTTTTCTTTTTTTCTGACCGTTGTTCTATAATTAGTAATTCGGAAGTATTATAATTAATGTAGGTATATAATAGTTGTTATAACCCGAAAAAGGCATGTATAATTTATATAATCATAAAACCCAATATCTCTAAAAAAGTAAAATCGAACTTTAGGTATGTTTGTTTGATTAAATATTTTTATATATGTACGACATGATTCTGATAAATTGCCCTCTTAAGTAAATGTTGTGTGAACAATGACATATGAGACGTTCTGTATAATAAATAAAATTGTAATACATATGTCTACTTTAAGAGTTCTTTGTTAGAGAACGAGGGATTTCTATTTATCTCTACTCCCTTCAAGCAAAAAGGGAAAATTTCCCCTTTTATAAGAGTATTCTATAAATAGGCATTACACATGGGGTCAGCAAAATTCTAGAAAACATAAATATTGTATATGGGATTTGTTTTATAGATATTATTTATTTAATCTCTATTGATATGAGTTATATAAGAAGGGGAAGCAGCTTTAGTATCTACTGAAGTCATGTCTATTGGTAATTTATATTTTTCGGTTATGTCGTTAAAAGGAAACATAACTCCTCAATTTAAAAAAAAACATACAAGTGAAAAAACTTTACGTGTATTTAAATAATTCTTTTATATTTGGGCTATTCAGATCTCAAATAGATTAACTCCACCATCTCTCAAATATTTGTTTAATGAAGTGATCATTATTTGATGTAATATGTATTAGGGGAAAGTCGGTTAATTTGGACCATTTTTTAACATAGATATTTAGTATACTATTTTTAAGATTATACAAAAATAAAAAATAAGGTCAAATTCTACTGATTAAGATCTACACTTTGACACCCTAAACGCCTTGGTACCTATACATTTTTTAAATTTACTTTAAAGTCCCCTGCAGGCGCCATTTTTGGTTTAAAAAAATAAATAAGAAAGAGGGTTGAATTCCACTGGTTTGGTTATACATTTTGACGTACCACATGCCTTGGTATAAAAAAATATTTTTGCCTAGCTTTAGCTCCTTAAAGCATCATTTTACATGTTCAGAAAAAAATTGAACGGACAGACGACAAAGTGAGATTAATAGGGTTTCTTCGGAACCCTAGAAAATGAAATGAACTATTGTAAAATAGTATATTAGTATAGTTTTGTGACTGTAGATTAACAGAGGTTTAATACTGAGTGAAAAGTATTAAAGATAAAATGAAATAAATTGATATACCACAGCATCTGAGTAATATAAAAAGAAAACCCGTAGAATAAATAAAATATTAATAAAGTAAATACACCTTTACAAAGTTTTCAACACATTTAAAAAACTGCAGACAAGTTTTCTTCTGTTTCGACTTGGTTGATTCCGCATTATGCAAGCGTAAAACTTTAAAGTGTACTTTTCACTTAAAAATGCTCTACAAATACGTGGGCGCAGTCTAATACCATTCGCGACCATATTGTCTAACGAATTGTACAAAGATGTATTCAGAATTTTAATTGCGTTAATGTCAGTTTTATAAGTTTCAAGAAGTTTTCGAATAACTTTTTAAGATTTAATTGTGAAATTTTTCCAACAAGGACAGTGTTTTATTACCAAATCGGGAAAATCTTCATTGAGAATATGGTTTAAGGGCTTTCGAACGTTTAAGGTATGATTTTGAACTTCCATTTCAGTTTTAAACTTTCTTTATATAGTGATAGGTATCTCAAAGTATAACTCTACCATTTAATTTATTAATAAGAGTTTTGTTATTTATGTAAAATTTAATATATAACTTTATCTTTATACAAATATACTACACGTAATATGCGAAAGTTTTATCAGAAGTATTAAAGATATAAAATTAACATTAAATTGATTTAATTCATCTCACATAATAACGTTTTAAAAATTCAGTTTCTGGAAGAAGTTGTAAAAAATTTTATAGGCGTCTTTTTATGTTGACAATCGACGATGAATTATTGATAACATAGAGGTCTAGACGCATACATTAATAAAAATGCAATTTGCGAACCAAAACTTATTCTTAAGCAAACATCGTGAAAATGACGTAGATAATATCTCACGGTTAAAAACGTAATATGTATAATAAAATGACTGTACGTATTCCCTTATTAGTTTTCGTAATAAAAACTTATAGTTTACTCGTTCTGATCATATTTCATAAATGTGTTATGAAATGTGTAATAAAGGTATAATACCTGTATCTTTGTTTTGTTTATTTTTGTAAATGTAGATATTTACACTCATTGTTAGTATTTTTACATAAAACGTTTAGTGGGAAATTTTTCGTTTTTTTACTTTTAGGATTAGTGTAGTAAATTTTGAAAAAATATTATAATACCGGATGCTCCATTTTAATTTCCTCAGGTCAATAATTCGAAAACTAACAATAAGTAAGATGGTGAAAAATATTTAAGATCAAAGTTATAGCATTCGAGGGGGATATTTATTATTGATATAGGTTTTTATGGTAACCTGTATTTTTTTATTGCAGATTTGTAATATACAAAAAAAATTTTGCAACTTTCTAAAAATTAAAAAAAATCAAAAGAGGTAAAAAGTGCTAGGACTTAGACAAGGATTCTTAAAAATTTGTAAGAAATAAGAGAATTTTTGTTTCGTTTTTTGATAATGAAGAACTTTATGAACTTAAAAATCATTTAATATCAACCACTTTTTAAATTTTAGCCTTATAAAAGTTTTAGCCTATAAAAGTTACGTATTTTTTCCCTTAGATTACGAATCTGCAATAAAAAATATAGATTACTATTAAAAAAAATTTATGAGGTAACCCCCATAAAATTAAAATTAAACGTTTTTTACCATCTTAGTTTTCGAGATATTGACTTGGGAAAATTAAAATGGAGCACCCGGTATATCGTATTTATTTAGCAAGAAAATAATGGTAATTTTTTATTATAGGTTAATATTTGGAAAATATTGGTATTTTTCTAAAAATATTTTATACAGAAATCATATTTGTATCTCGATTGGTAATAAACGAAAAATGGGAATAAAAAAATCTTGCATTCTTTTATAAAACAACGAAAACCAGTAGTAAAATAAAAAATTGATATCATTTTTAAAAAGCAAATGTATCCCGACACAAAATACAAAAGTCAGTCGACCATAAAGAATCTTGCGTTCTAAAACAAGTGCACAAGAGATAAAATCAGTGGCGCTTCAGAATAAATGTGAAATAACTTTAAAAAATGTAAAGATATTCAAATATTTATTCTTAACATGCAGGGTAATTACGAGTATAAATATGAATAGAAAATGGTATGATTAGTGTTCATTTACAGCTGTTCAAAAAAATATAAATTTTTTATTTTATATCAATTTTTAATCTAAGCACAATTTTGAAAGGGTAATTTAGGATATATAAGTGTAAACAAGCAAAAATAATCGAATATCTTTTTTTTACTTTTTATGCTTCGAATACTGGAGGAGTAAATTATTTTTTATTTAGTCATTCAAAAAACAATTTTAAACCGACCATGAAATAATTTAATATTGTGATATTAAAATTTGAAAACAATAATATCAAATAATACGAGGCTGTTTTTTATCTTTATTAATTTTTTCCTAGTACGTATTATTTATATAATTTATAGTGTTACACAAATAAATATATCTTACGCCGCCACTGATTTAGCTGTAATCGCTCTATGCGCTTCTTCAAATGCCTTCTACTATATCTTCTTTGGAGACACGATGCGTAATATTTCGTTTTAGTTATAAAGATCGTCGTTTATAAAAAATATTTTCTTCGTATTTTTTTTATAGAAACATGGGTTGTACCTTTTATTTACGATCCGTCATATAAGTACTGAAAAATATTTTATCTACACATTTCTATAAAATGGCTTGATATTGATTTCCATTGAAAACTGTTTTTCAAAGTATGTACAAATTTATTTAGTTTTTTTTTTTTTTTTCATTGAGAAAAACTAATAACTCTTGTTTATAGATTTATATTTTAAATCTTATGAATTATTAAATAAAATATAATTAGCCGTCCAGTATGAAAAATATATCATTCAAACGTATATTTTTTACGGTATTTTAATCGTATGGAAAAAAAAAACGTTGTCTTAAATTATTTTTGTACCAACGATATTTAACAAAATAATTTTATTAACCCTAGACGGCTAATGTTAGTCGTTTCGGCTAATACAGAGAACATTTTTGCTCTGTCTTTCTAACTAGCTAATGTTTCGTGTTGATTCCATGTGTCAACTCAGCCGTCGGTAAGTAGTTTGAGGGGGACAGCTGGGTCACGCGGGTAAATGTCACCATTTTAGATATGCGAAGTTCTTATGTCGAATAAACTTTTTTGTTATATGATAATATGTATTAAAAAAATAAAAGTTCGAATTATTTTTTATTTTATTTTTTAGTTAAAGTAAGTTGAGATAAAGCAAATTTATTTAGTAAAAAAATAAGAATATAGTTTTCGTTTTGTTCTTGCTACAAAAACTCATTGTTAGTATAAGTAGAATAAGATTGATTTTTGTAACTTTTAATAAAAATAATAATACATGTGTAAATACTGTTAATTCGGAAACCATTAATTTTAGAGCAAAAACGAAAAATGTTATTTTGATCTGACAAAACATTAAATGTTATTTAAGAATTTTTAAACTTTGTTATTATTATTTCATCTTTTTTTCTGCCATTTATAAAAAATACATTGCGACGCCAATGTGTTAATATGATTTTAAGTAAATATAAGTTATTCATGAATAATGAAATTATTTGTGACAAAGTGTAATAAAATTTTAAGAGCAAGTTATACAGGTTTTTATGATTGATGGGCTTTTTTTGTAATTCTCGTGAACTCAAATTGCTAATAAAACAATTACCTCTTTAAATCAATTTAATTACCAATGTTTGCAAATATAGTTTGTTTTTTTAATTATAGCCTTTTATTTTGTGTTTTCATTTCATTCTCCAGTAATGGGCTTCCAGTGATAGACACTTGCCAATGATTACAAAATGATGAAGTACTACGATACAAAAGTTATAAAATAAAGAAAAACAAAATTTCTTATTTAGTACATTTTAATTAATCAAGAATCCAACACTAGAGTATGATCCAAAAATAGTGCCAAAAATTCACATACATAAGGTATGTAAATTTTTGATGATATTTCTACATAGGCTGAATCTTTATAGTTAATTCATGAAACCTGGATTGTTTGCAAGAACCAGACGATATAGTAGGATGAGTATGGGGACTTTAAGCCATACGTCATATATCTTAGAGTTAAGAGAACGCTTAACTTGTAGATAAATCAAGATGAAAATGTCAGATAGCAGAAATGTACATATTGACATTGCAGAACTATTTTTTTATTATGAATTATATTTGTTTGCATGATATCAAACTTTTGGTACGGTCTCGAGCATTTATTTGATTAAACGATACATACGAAAGAGATTTATGTTCGTCATTATCATTCAATAAGTCTGTGTCATTCCAAGTCTTAAATCATGATTGAAGAAAATTGGTTGTAACTGTTATTTAATTATATAAAATATTATGTACTTATGAGAAAATTGCTTGTATAGATTTTATATTTATAATAATAATCGAATTTTACTTTGAAGCTAACCTAATAGGGCAGGGGTCCCCAATCTTTTTGTACCTATGAGTACATTGTAAAATTCCGATCGGGCAACGGGCACCATTTATTTTTTTAAAGTGCCCGCATAAAAATCGCGATTTTGATGCAGGCACTCGGACGTCTCTCACGCCTAAACTAAAAAAGTTAAACATACATGTATATACATATACATACATATATACATACATGTATATTATGTCCTCGCCGATAAGAAATTTTGTGTTTTTTGTAATTGTCTTAAATGCGCCGTTTAAGGTTCAGAGAAGAAATGTTGTAAAAATGATATATTAATTTGGAACCTTAAAAACGATTAATGTATTAATTTTTTAGCAATTGTTAACAATGTTCTTTTGGTATGAAACATTGAATATTTGAATTATTATTACTAGTTTTTTTTATTTTTATATAATGCAATAGTAATTCTAACATGATAGTTTATAAATGAAAGTTTTTCTAGTCCTGAATATGTCACACTATTTTATCAAGATCTTTCTTAACATAATATCAATCAATAATTCTGTAAATAAATAATATTATTTCCTAGAAAATATAGCATTTAATCAAACAATTGAAAGATAAGAATAGAGTGATGTAATTAAAGGGCACTTACACATGTATGTAATCCATATACGCGTACAATTACATATAATAATTTATTAAATCTGGCAGTGCCTTAAGGTGAGAAGAACAAGTACTATTGTTTGAACTTATGGTAAGTTGTCTGCATTGAGCATCCCCTTAGGTATCCTGAGGGATCAATGCGCATTAGTCTTCTGTAATTGAATTCGTTCCCCCTCTCATCACCACCGGTCCCAATCGAATCTGATTGCCGCGAGTTCAGATCTTGGTTATAACATTCCTCCTACTTACAGTTGTTCTCCCTATCCCACCCCCTCTATTTCAGGGATGTCCAATTGTAGGTAGTTACGTTATTGGAGGTCGACTGATTTAATTAATTCGCGGTCGAGTGCGGGTTGATTTCTTGAATATAAATCATTCTATGTAGGTGAATTGTTTTACTCTATATTGATCGATCTGTGTCTATATTTAGTTATGTAAACACGTTGTTAATCTGTTGGATTTGTTTAATTTGATCGCTTCTATTATCCATATTGCGTTCCATTAATAACTAAAATGTCAGCACTGTTTGTATTTAATAGAATATGCAGTATGTATGTTAAGTTAATATCATGTTAATACATGGTTCTATTCTCTTGGAGATCTTTAGAAAGATTTTCATTTGTTATACATATAATGTTTACCATAATAATATAAAATTTACGAATAGTGAATAGACATTAATTCATATTTATAGAGCAAATGGTGAGATTATTCATTATGAATTTATTTTTCTATTTTCTAATATAAACAACAAACTGACTATCAAGATTAAATTAATGGAAATATTTACACTTCAGCGTATCGTTATAAAGTAGCACTGATATGGGGAATATAGACAAAAAATTGGCGCTGACGGTATGTAAAGAGGGGTATCGGGCTTAATATTTGAATTGGTGAGAAGAAGACAATGAGGCAAATTTTGCCTTTTTTTACATGAATCGGTTCGATAAATGTAGATTTAAATATTAAATGTAAGAGCAATATTATACCAGCCGTCCTTCATTGATCCAAGCGTGTTTTTTTGAGTGAGTGGAAGAACAGTACCTGTCCAGTACTAGTTATATTTGTCCACTCAGCCGCTAGAATGAGCTTGGGTCTGACTGACTGCACTTGCTATACTAATATATGTTTGTGTGTTTGACCGAAGTAATCTCGATAACTACTGGACCAATTTTGATAAAACCTGCATCAAAAAGCTAGAGAGATACATACCCACAGAAGCAACGAATTTTTATAAAAATATCTATTCGTTGAAAATCACCAGCGTGGAAGAAGTTGGTTAATAAGTGTCTCACCTTTTTTCAAATTCTTTAACTTGTTATGTTCGTGTAATACATTTTGTTTAATTAAAGTGGCTTTTCAGATAAAGTGCGAAGTTGAGAGGAAGAACAGTACTTGTTCAATGATTTTGTTAATTTTTATTACACAGTACTGTTCTTTTTCTCACCGATTCATTTATATTCTTTTGAATTAATTGAATCCTCCTACGTTTTGTGAAGATCCCCATCGAATTTTTAACTATACAATTAGTCCCCACTCTCCATTTTGTGTTAAAAAAAATCAATAATTATGTCATTCGAAACAAGAAACAGCTGGTAATGATTTATTTAGCCCATCCTGTATGTATGAACTACATATATTTGCATATATTTCTTATAGAGCTAGATTCCAAAAAGGGGAAGTTAAAGTGCTAATGTATAAAATATTTTGTTATTATAAATATGTATGATATTATAAATACCTATATTTGGCAACCCTTCTTATAATTTGGTCGCACATACATACGTCTAAGGCATCAGCTCCGTGCTACGCTATATTGTATTTGCTTTGACAAACTTACTGATTGGATTATAGCGGCCATTTTTGTCTGGATCCATATGAAAGATGAAAGATTGCCACGTCATGTGGATCGCGAACATCCCGTTGGGGGCAAACCTGGGGTCGCTAAAATACATTGCCCGCACTCCAAAAATTTACTTTCGCTTTTCCGTAAATATAATTTTGTTTTAATATTATATTCGTTTGAGTTTTGCTGTCGGTTTGACACATATATAAATGAAACGATAAATCCTTGGAAATTTTTAATTTGAGGAATGTTTTGTTTTATACTTTAATCTACCGTTTAAAATGATAGTTAATTTATCAATAGAAACAAGATTTAAAAAAAGCCATGGGGTGCGACTCTTGAGGTCCACACAACCAACTTCCAAATAAAGTATGATTATTATTAATACTTGAATACTGATTATTTATTGTTTCCATATAGTTTATGTGAATGTGATATTTTACACATCTGGACTGTTTTTTTTTAATTGATTAAATTATATCCAAGATTTAAAAGTATTTCTAAGTATCGATTACCACCAAAATAAATTAGTCTGATATTCTTCTGCAAGAAATTCTGAAATCTATTTTTTGCAGTATTCTTGTTCTGGACCGAATTCAAATCTTTTGAAAATAGTGTAAATTTACTATATTGACCTTGAAACATAAAAATATATTGATATTTTGCTTCCTCGCAAAATTGAAGACACGAGAAGCTTTGTGATCGTTTTAGAATGAAACAAAAACAAATTTCTCCAATTTCAAAATTTTAAATTGATCTTTCCGTTTCACGTCAAGACAAACACTTTTCGTTCCGTGTCTGTCTGTCTAACCGTCCGTCCATCTATCCGTCCGTGTGTCTGTCCCCTGAATCCTCATAAACCACTAAACCACTAAACCGATAATAATTAAATTTGGTTGGATGGTTGGGTCTAGCTTGAGGACGGTCCCATTTCAAAATCATCATAATCGTGCGTAAGAGGAAGGGGTTGTAAGTAAAAAGTAGTTATAGTAAAGTAGCTTACTAAAATCAAGTGAATTTACAAATTTGTGAAATGTTAACTGCTTTTTTAATAGGAAATATTCATTCTATCACATTTATATTTAAAAAAAATCACCTAATGAAAATATTTTAGATAATAACTAGCAGGGCAGAATTATATACGCAATTTATTTTTACGTTTACGTATAAGAAAGTCCCGCGACCTATATGGCAGCTTTTTTTATATAAATAATGCAAAGTAAATTTAAAAAAATAATGTAATATAGATGTGTAACATATCTCAACACAAAATGCGTACTCTTTTGGGTCAAAATTCAACACTTACTGACTGTAATCTTTGTCGTGGTCGTCTCCCAATCGACTCCAACAAACAAATCAAATAGTCTTCTTGTAAAAACTTTATTCCCAACGCCAACATATATACTGGTCCGCGCGGACGAGTAAGAAGTGTTGTATAACAAATAGACGAAATAAAAGCACCACGTTGTCTGTGGAGACGTAACTGCAACGCTAAACTTTGCCGGTTTGTTTTCGCAACGAAGGGCTGATCAATTCTAACCCAATGTATGATTCAGCATATATGAATACTGGATAGTGTGCATGGACTTATTTGTAATTCACAATTTCACACATATTTCTGTATAAATAGTTATGATTTATTATTCCTTTTACTTTCTTAAACGGTCATATATATATATATATACGTATTGAATATTTTTTCGTAAGAAAATATTATAAATATAACAAACGTTGTAGACCTATATTATATGAAATTGAATGCTCTACAAAAAAGATTCTATAAAACTTTCACGTAATATGCGACGTTCTTGGGATATCTTGAAAAAAATAAATCTTTTGGGATATCATCCCTCCCTTTTACACACGATGTTGAAATAGGACCGTCCTCAAGCCAGACCTAACCATCCAAATAACAATAAGTTTTATTAATATCGTTTCAGTGGTTCATGAGTTATGCGTGTGTCAAGGATTCGTGGGACAGACACACAGACAGACACGGAACGAAAAGGGTTTGTCTTGACCTGGAACGGAAAGATCAATTTAAAATTTTGAAATCGGAAAACAATTTTTTTTATCTTATTTTAAAACGATCACACGCTTTCCGTATCTTCGATAATGCGAGGAAGCAAAACGACAAAACATAGAAGAGAAAATTTTATATTTAAAATCAATATAGTATCTGGGAAGAAAAACTTATATTTTTTAAATACGGTCTTACAAAACGGAAACGGACGTTTAATTTTGTTAACTTTGAATTTTTCTAATTATTTTTTAAACGGTAATTATGAGAAAAATATTTAGGTAAATTTTAAGAATGTTACTAACTATAACAATAAATTTATGTTCCATTGATTTTTCACTTGATATAAAGATTTCGTTTATAGTGTATAGTACACTATAAACTTATAGTATTGCGTATAAGAAAGTCCCATGATACATATATTAGAATAACTGTAATTAATATATTTAAATACTATTATATGATTAGTATGATAATTATGATGGTAAAATCAAATAGTATAAATAATGTGTAATTTACGTGTAGGTATAGAAGAGCCCTGAAGATGTCCACTGCAATGTGTGACGAAACGTTGGCCGATAACACGACCAAACCGACACGGCATACACCCAGAAGCCAAGATCTATGTCAAGACCACCGCGGAAGCCTCAAGACTTGTGAAGGTATTCTATTCCTTGTTATTTTAAAATGTGAGATATTTATGTGTTAATATCTGAAAGATTTTAATGTATTGTTCAAATAATAAACTTACAGTGTAGGATGTTTATTTCAAGACGATTTATGAGTTTCTGTTCGTAATATTTATTATTTTAAGATCACAAACTGCGTAAGCGTCTATTCTTCAAAATAAAAATGTTTTTTCATTATTATTTTCTCAGAAGTAAAGACTATTGAATTATAGCCATTCTCCTGAAAGAAGATGGTTGAAAATCTCTTTATAAAAAAATATAAAATACCTTTTCAGATGTTCTAAAATTAGTTAGAATAATTTTACAACGCACTCGTGTGATTGTTAGTCTCGGCTGGTGCCTCGACTAACAAACATTCACACTCGTGCGAAAAACTATCATTTTACACCCTAGATACACAAATAACTATTTTATTTTTTATTATTCAATTTAAAAAACTAGTCAAAAAATTAAAAACGTTGCAGCGTAGAGAATATATTTTAATATATTATTATTCTTTTTTTCAATTCAATTAATTAGTTTTTACAAACGAAATCGTGGAAATACGAAATTTACTTTTTATTTTTTTATTTAGTTTAAAAAACTTTAATCAAAAAATTTAAAACGTTAAGTCGGAGAGAATATATTCTTATATACTGTTTTTTTTCAATTAAATTAATTAATATTTACAAGCGCAATCTTGGACATACAAAATTTTTTTTTTTTTTATAATATTAAATGTATCACTCATTAAAACTGGTTAAATGTTTTAATTTTTACTTGTACCTCGTAGATATATAAAAACAATTACGTGGTAGCTGCTCTGAGTGTCGAAATATACTGATTTTAAATTTACGCTAGCGTGCAAAACTGATCTCTGCGCGTTACATCAAGTTTCTGAAATGCCCATCCAGTATCTGGCCTAAAACACTAGATATTATTCACGTCAAAAATAAGCGTTTCACACCTAAACACAACCTTTGTAATATATCTATGTAATTTAAGTATATTCCGTTCTAAAAAAATACTTTGTTCGTTTCTTATTTCCAATTCTATTTATTATCCCATTATTCCGATATATTCCAGTAAAAAGTTTGACAGTGTAAAACTGACTTTGCAACTGCACTTTTGCATTGTTGAACTTTACCGATTTGTCTTTTCTTGGAAGGCCTGATCAATTCCAATGTTTGATTCAATATCATGCATACATGAATAATGGATAGGATGCATGAATTGATTTATAATTCTTACAAACACCAATATGTTATAGCATGGCATTCCTACTATGAATCATGTATGTGCATAGAAATGGATGCAGAAATGCAGTTTAATATTTATTTATTTATTTAAAATCAGTAAAGAATACGCTGATTACGTGATACTGTATTGGAAAATAGAATCTTTATAAAATACTAGCTGGGCTCGCGGCTTCGCTCACGTGGACTACGGAATTATTGTTTAGGTTTTTTGAAAAATATAGTTGAATTATTTAATCTACACACTACTCTTTCGAATCTACACAATTCTTAACTACATTATTGCTCGGTATTATAAAAAAATGCAAATTAGTTTCCAGCTAACACTGTCTGCTAGGTGTCAGATTTTTATGAAATTTCTCGATATTTTAAAGCAATTGTAATAAATGTACAGTAATGTAAATACTATTCATTTTATGAGATACACTTGGCAGCACTTATTTTAAGTCGCTGATTGTACCTATCGCGCATGCGTCAAGGTTATCATATGTACAATTTCATTCGCTACATCTGTGAGTGTGTTGTCATTTATATTTAATACTTAGCAGATAGCGTTAGCTGGAATCTAGTTTGCTTTTCACTCAAGCAAATTATTTATAATACCGGGCGTATATTGTTCAATATTTAATGGTTTAGGCAGCGTATTGCAGCGCGCTGGCGGTAAATTTTTTTCCGACTTGATTTACTATTATCGTCTGCTTATTTCTTATGTTACCTTGGTGACAAAATACATTTATACTCAAATCTAGGCAAAGAACATTTCTATGAATTAAAATAAAAACACGTAAATCGGATATGTGGTTATCGAGTGATATGCGCACAAACGGATAGACAGACAGGCGTTACATTTTATAATATCTATATAAAGATATAGACATGTATACAGGAAGTCCGGGTGATCATTGCTAACTTTTTTATTATTGAAACCAATAAACTTTGAACCCCAAATGCACCTCAAAGCTATTTTTTTGTGGTAACCATATGTGTTCATAAACTCTTTTTGTTACTGTGTCTACTAAAACTAATTAAATATTTCAGTTAAATATAAAACATTTTTTTAGGGCGTTTAACGTCCGGTAGTAACAAGAGGGTTAAAAATACTATCTTATAGAATATAATATTTCATAAGATATATTCATCAAATTCCACCTCTTGAAAATTCCAAATTTTCGAAAAATCGATATATCAATTTAAACGAATATAATATTGAAAATACAAGTTTACATTGATATTAATTAATTATATGCATATTTCCAAACATTAAGTGCGATCAAATAGATCATCATGTATATACCTATATGCCTCCATTATGTGACGAAAAATATGAAAATAGCTGCATCGAAATTATATATATGTATATAATTATTGTTATAACTCATACCATTTGTTTATATATCAACAGTTATACAAATGTCAAAAATAATACTAACTCATAAATAATTAATTTTATTTGGAATAAAAACGTTAAAACATGCTAATTAAAAATAAACAAAATTCACATTCACTTTTTAAAAGGTAAATATAATATTTATGAAACACTGTAAATTTTGTTATCTGCACTTTCAACGCACGAGTTGTGAACACAGGAACAAATAAAAATATGGTTTTATTTACAAAATGACTTTCGTTATTGTTCCAGAGTCACAAATATTTTTCACGGCATACAAAAGTAAACATTTTTCACATTTTCTTGAATTCAACGTGAATTCGCACTTTATGGAAGAGAAAAGCTTTTATGGTTTTGAAAAAATATAACCAACGATTTTCTGGATTTTAGTCCTTCTTTTAGTTTTTAAAAATATATGCACTTTTATATGTATATACTTAGTTTGTTTTTCCAATTCAGTATTTTGATTATGTTTCCATATGATTGAACAAGTAACTGGAAAGTTTGATAGCAAAATTTATTGAATTTTATAAAAATAATGTATTGTTTGCTGCAAACAATACATTCTTTATACTTTCTCTATTGAAATAGTTTCAAAAGAAATACTTTCAATTGAATAATTTGCTTCTGAGTATATAGTAAGTAGGTACTAACCAAGCATAATTTTATATACGAAATTTTAAATTAACTTGTATGTGTGTAGGCATTATTCTATTTTTAGAATATTTTCGGTCAACCTTTTGTCATCAATTTTTCAGTCATTCGGGTAAATAAAGTACTTAAATTAAATAACCAGGTATACTTTTCAAATATGTATTGGCAATTTACGATCACCTTTTGTCTAATTTATTCATGTATCAGCTAATTGAATAACATTTTTAAACAGGTGAGTTTTGTGGTCATAATTGTAAATTAGTTAATGCATCTATAATTATATATTTAAATGTCATTGTATTTTTTTTCAAATTCCAGTTAAACAAATATTATAAAATATTAGAGATTTTAATTAATTGTTTGTATGCAAACATAAATTAGTTGATAAACTATCAAAACTATAATTTTGAGTTAATTAATAATTTGTTTATAAATAAAATATTAAATTCGTATTAGTTATGCATCACTGCGAAAATTTTATTGAATATAATTAATATAATTAATTTATAATGAAATGCTTTCAAAATGATGTATAATGTAAATCTGAAAATTTAATGGAATATTAATTTCTGGAGTACACAAATGATTGCATTCATCATATATACATATATTATGTATTGACAGTGTCCAGGATAATAACCGTAACCCTCAAATATATATACAGAACAATGAAAAAAATCATTCATAAACTTATATTAAATCATGAAATCACTGCTTATATTTTTTATACAGGGTAAGTATATGCGATGGAATAAACTTAAACAGTTGATCGAGAAAAAAAATCAAGAAAAAAAGTTTATATAAACATGTGTCCGGAAATTCTTCGTGAGGGAGCTATAGATCCCCAAATATTATCTAACCTAAAATTAGTTTTTATTTAATACTAGTACTAGCTTAAGGTAGGTAAATAAATATTGGTCGAATTTCGACCATATGCGATATCCTTATCCTTAATATATGTATATAAAGCTCAACGTCTCTCTGTCTGTCCGTTAGTTACCTTATCACTCGAGAACCACTTATCCGATTTACGTGTTTTTTTTTAATTCATAGGTACGTTCTCTGGCCAGGTTATAGGCTATATTTTTTTACGTTAGGTAACATAACAACTAAGCAGTGACGATAATAGTAAATCAAGTCGGAAAAAGTTTTGCCGACGGCGCGCTGTTTTGTAATACGCTGCCTAAACCGTTCAATATAGAACAAAATAATGTATTAAAGAATTGTGCAGAATCAAAAGTTCTACATTTAAGTCCGCGACACCATATGTCTAATAGACGGAGAGCTAGTGACTTATTTCCATGATTTATTTCAATAGTCGTGAAAATTTAGGTATTAAATCTTATATACCTGCTGAACAATAAAAGTCGATTCTGGCAGCCCTCTGCGGCCGGGTTGTACTACCACAAAATTACGAAGAGGGTGAGAAATAAGATGCAATTTATTTATAACAATAGTCATGAAATTTAAGGAGGTTACTCTTGATGGTATGTTTTATTCATAAAAAACATTCTGGCAATATTTCCCCCTCACCTAAGTGTTGCCAGAACGCTGTAAATGTTTAATATAAGCGTCTGCCAGAACCAAAAATGTTTCCACATTAGTGCAATACAGTTAGTTATATAGCGGCGTGCGGGTTAATATATGGAGAGTAAAACAAGCTAAATATATAAAATTCAAGAAAAAAATTCATGTAAAAGCAAAAAATAAAAACATTTATTTAATGTTATACAAGTCTTGGGGCTTCCGTGGTGATCTTGATATGGATCTTGGCTTCTGGGTGTAATCTGCATCGATTTGGTCGTGTTATCGGTTAACGTTTCGTCAGGGCTCTTCTAAAAGTGCACTTTTAGATGTCCACAGCAATGTGTAACGAAACGTTGGCCGATAACACGACCAAATCGACCTGGCTTGCACCCAGAAGTCAAGATGCATTTATTTAATGTATCAAAAAATAAATGCGCGTACATAGAAATTATTTTCAAATATAATATAATAACTTTGAAGCTATCAAAATTTAAAAATTCAAAAATGGTTACAAATAGCCATAAGGTTCTACATGCAAAAAATGTTCATAATGTAATTCTAGATAACATCGTTAAAAATAATAACTTTGATGTCCGGTATCATAAAGGACCTAACAAATTTGTTAGCTAACAAACACTTTCAACTGAGATATCAAACTTATATGACAGTTCTTTTGGAGTTTGTTGATGTTTTTGACAAGTTTCGCGCACGCGTTGAAGGTAAATACAAACGGTATTAAAACAGTGGTGATGTTATGAAAATTATTTTGTACGATCAAAGATGCCAACTGTGTTATAATTAGTTGAAGTGCCACTGCTCTAAATTCCATAACTAATCCATAGATACTAGTACAGTATTAATACCCCATTTGAATGTAATTGCTAGCTAACAAATTTTGTTAGGTCCTTTATAATACCGGGCATGAAGCTATCAAAATTTGAAAATTAATTTTAAACACACTGCACAAACTGTACATGGTGGCTTTACGATATTTAAATAAGAGCACCCTACAACCCCCTGCAATAAGGTCTATTTTTAATTTCGTCTTCAAAGCTGCGGTCGCAGGAGTGGGAATTCTTAAGTTGAGTAATGTAAAACTCAATTTAAAAAATAAAAAATATTATTACATCTAAACCGAACATTAGACGGAGCTAATATTTTAAAAATAAATAAACATCCAAAGAGAAGTGTTAAATATGCAAACATATTTACGGCATTCCATTTAAAAAAATTATTTTAACCGTGTCACACTTTTTTGTCCCACCCCGTATATTTGAAAATAATTTCTATGTACGCGCATTTATTTTTTGATACATTAAATAAATGCATCTTGACTTCTGGGTGCAAGCCAGGTCGGTTTGGTCGTGTTATCGGCCAACGTTTCGTTACACATTGCTGTGGACATCTAAAAGTGAACTTTTAGAAGAGCCCTGACGAAACGTTAACCGATAACACGACCAAATCGATGCAGATTACACCCAGAAGCCAAGATCCATATCAAGATCACCACGGAAGCCCCAAGACTTGTATAACATTAAATAAATGTTTTTATTTTTTGCTTTTACATGAATTTTTTTCTTGAATTTTATATATTTAGCTTTACTCTCCATATATTATGTTCTCTCTCTATCCCGCATGCCGCTATATAACTAACTGTATCGCACTAATGTGGAAACATTTTTGGTTCTGGCAGACGCTTATAATAAACATTTACAGCGTTCTGGCAACACTTAGGTGAGGGGAAAATATTGCCAGAATGTTTTTTATGAATAAAAAATACCATCAAGAGAACCTCCTGAAATTTCATGACTATTGTTATAAATAAATTGCATCTTATTTCTCACCCTCTTCGTAATTTTGTGGTAGTACAACCCGGCCGCAGAGGGCTGCCAGAATCGACTTTTATTGTTCAGCAGGTATATAAGATTTAATACCTAAATTTTCACGACTATTGAAATAAATCATGGAAATAAGTCAGTAGCTCTTGGTCTATAACTTTTATATTTAAGCCACAATTACTGCTTTTATGTTACTAAGAAAACATAAAATATTTGGGTTCTGTTTACGTGGACTTATGACATGCAAAACATTAATCCTTATCGAAATAAATGATTTCATCGTCATAAGTACTTAATGTAGATATAATTTGCCATTTACAGCATCCAATTTGGTCGTATAGTTTAGAAAATATCGAAATATATGTTATACGGGAAAATATTATTCGTGCGATGGTGACCCGTGTATGGCGATGGAACGTACCAACTAGAAGCGCCGGGCAGAGGGAAGGGAACAGGCCGGTATTCTTTTGATTGTCAATTGTTTATTTTGTTCTCAATAATTAACTTTTAAATTTAAATAGAACAAAAATTATTTATACTTTTTGTTCTGATTCGTTTTTGTTAGGTAGGTAATTTAAGTGTTATTTGGTTTTTATTACATTAATAACTAATCGTGTTTGTAATTAATTCAACTATATATTTTTTAAATCCTAAACAATAATTCCGTAGTCCACGCGAGCGAAGCCGCGTGGGGCCAGCTAGTTAGTTAATATAAAAAGCCATGTTTCAAAATATAATTTATTTCTTATGAAACATAATAATAAAATTGCATTGGAAATATTTTTATTTGTAGAACATATTATTATGCAAACTATATAAATACAATAGTTTACTTTATTAATAATAACGTAGAAAAACCGACCCTTTTTTACGTATAATTTATTCTATAACAGAACCCTTCTCGACGGACGCAATCGAAGATGACGTTTATAAATAGAATTATGTCTCCTCTGTATTTTCATAAATCGTATTCAGAATCCGTATCCGACAGACAACCTTCATAAAGGATTCTTGTCACATGTCACATTTGTGGCGAAAAAAATATTTTTGTTTTTAGAAAGTATTAATTTTATATTTACACGTCACGGTTGCAGTGTCGTGCTGTGAGGATTCGGTATTTGATGTAATAAATCATACCACGTTGTAACTTTATGAAAAATATATATATATAGTGCTGAAAAATGATTTTGTTCTATGGCTGTGCAAAAAGTTGGTGAATTTGTTCGTTTTTATTTGTTTAAAAGTGCCGTTTTCATTATGTAGTAGACATGATGAATGGTTGTGATTGAGTACATAATTGTTATATTGATTAAAAATGAATTATTTATTATAATATGACTTTGATTATGGTTTAGTAAATAACACTAATTATAAATGAGAGAATTGATTTGATTTTATCATTTTTTTTAAATCGCATGAACATTATTATTTACCTATATAGAAAGTTATGATTTTTCTTATATTTTACAAGTTTCTCATATTGTTTCTTTAATAACGGTATGGTCGAACCGCCTAATTCTAGTTTAAAAAATTACATACATGTATATTTTACTGTCCTTAATTTTCAAAATAATCTTTTTGTTTTTCAAATTGATTTTTATCATTTCTCTATCTTTTAACGGTTTATTTTCAGCACTTAACAACTGAACTTTAAAATTTATTTTCTAAAAAAGGGGTTGGTCAAACAATCTGATATTTCAATATTTCATCCATTTTGAGTGTTTAACCAATTGTATGTGTAATTTTAACTTATTCTTACTGGTTTGACGTAACTTCACAACCTCCTTTTTGTAATCGACCCGAATATCGAAATTAAAAATGTCAACATATTTTTAAGTTTCAAGGTCATTATAGTATATTTACTAGGGGTGTACCGGAATTCCGGTCCGGCCGGAATTCCGGCCGGAATTTACGATTTTATTCCGGTTCCGGTTCCGGCCGGAACTAGAAAATTCCGGCCGGACCCCGCCGGAATTTTTAATTTTATTTCTATATTCTACTATTGTGTTCCTTAAGTCGTTAAGTATTACCTAAATTTATGTCCTAGTCAAAGTGATACTTTAGTATCACTTAACCTGAAAACTGTACACAAAAATGAATATTGTAAACATTTTTGATAAAATTATTGATGGCAATGCTGCAGATATCATAGGTATATTAGTTTATGGCATTTCAAGCCAAGTTTATTATAGATATAATCATTTTCAAATCAAAATTAACCTTTTTAAAACTGTTTAATAAAGCCTCCAGTAAATGCTTTTATAACTCGTTTGAAGAATAGACTTGAATATTTATATGACATGTTAGTAGTATTTTTTTAAACTAATATAAAAAAGAACAAAAATTATAATACTTTGAAATTTCATATATTTAATATATGTATTAATAATTGCTCTTTTTGCGTACAACTTGCTCCTCTCTTTTATCGCTTGTGACATTTCTATGTATTACTATATTACTATATTTTTTGGATGATCAATGCATAATTTATATCCAAAATTAATTATATTGACATAAACCAAGGTTTAATTACCTTGATAATAAGATAGACCTGTGAGATCGACGTAAAATTTAGGTTCAACTTAAGACTAAGGAACACTTAGATAAGGAACAGAAATAAGTTTAAGTAGTGAGACCGGGTATAAGAGATTCTCAAATAACAGTATTTTTGTAAAAAAAATAAAAATATTAATATAATTTTATATTTTATTTTTAATGGAAATAAATACTTCATAACACAAAAACAATTTTTTTACTTTATATTTTAGATATATTTATTTTAAATGATTACATTAATTAACTATCATAAAATAAATTTTTAGTAATACAAGATATGTAATAAAAATGATATTTAATTATTATATCTTTTATATTTATCTTTTTTGGAAAAATAATAGTTGTTCCCCATTTATGGGTAACATTTTAGATATATTTAATTATTTCTAAATATCTGATTTACCACCTTCGATTTTATCCTTTTTATTAGATACAACAATTTTGTAGAATGTAATGTATCTCATTCCTACACTATTTAAAATAATTAATTGTATTGATATAAAACGTAACCTATGTATAAAATATTTTTATTTCTTTTCTTTATTTGTAAATATTTCATACAGAATTTTTTTGAAAAAATTCCGGTTCCGGCCGGAATTCCGGCCGGATTTTTTTTGTGAATTCCGGTAATTCCGGTTCCGGCCGGAACTCAAAATTTCAGTTCCGGTACACCCCTAATATTTACACTATTTAAAAAAAAATGTATATATGAGTGTGTGTACGTACGTATGTGCATGTCATTTTTTCCTGCACAAAATCTCGTAAATAAAAAATGCTATTGACTTCGTTGGGATGCCAATCGATGCATCTTGACATGGATATGATCTGAAAGAAAGGATTTTACAAAATTCAACCCCTACGGGGGGTAAAGGTTTATGTAGGTAAACATTGTTTTTTGGTCAGATTTACTTGAAAAATAACACAAATATTCTACAATACAAATAATGATACATGTATTTCAGTATTTTTTTAAACGTGCCTAAATAGCCATCGAAGGGGTGATAACCACCCTCAAAATTTTAATTTTAAATAATTAAACTCTTCTTGTCTTGAAATAAATGCAATTAATTAGATACCATATCTCGAGAACGGTTTAAGATACAGATCAGCGGTTTGAAAATTATAACTTTTCTCGTCATTTTTTAAAATAATAAACATATTTTTAATGTTTCATATATCAACTTCAATTTGTCGAAAAAAATATCAACCAGAAATAAGAAAATAAGAAGTAAAATCATGACTATCTAAATAAAAAATTCTCGTGGACCCCCGCGCCTATAGGCATAACAATTAATTAATACAGAACTTTATACGATCTGGTGTTTGAGCTCATTCCCGGCCCTGAATTGTGTATTTTAGAATTTAAACCATTCATATAAAAAACTTATTGAGCAATATAATGAAATATAAAATAGGTGCATTGCGTTGGTGTATGGAATATCACAATTTTAATATAACCTAGAAGCACTACAACGTACAAAATATCTTATCGTTGATATAGCTTTGGAATTGATAACGATATACAAGACTGAGAGCTTGCTGAAAATTAAAATTCAACCTTAATATTCATGTATACATTTAAACATCAAAGAGCCCATTTACAATAAAAAATTAAGCAGTCATGAAAAAAGTAAGCAAAGGAAAATTGCTTGGTAGAAGAATACGCCTAATCCATTCAGAGCGGGTTATGATCATTTTATAGCAATATAGGAAGAAAGAACGTGCACTAATTTTAATCAGCGTTTTAATATAATTCATTTTTGATCCACATTTACAAGTTTGGAGAGCGTGCTTGATTTAAAAACACAAAGAAGCCAGTGGCGGATTAAGGTACTTACATAATCCAGGGAAAATTTTTATTAAAAGGGAGTTTAAAAAATTTAATTGGAATATAGAAAAACAAAGAACTTCGTTTTTAGAAAATTAAATAAGAGAAAAGGATTTTAGAGTTAATCTCTTTCGTATCCCATTAATTATGAATATTAAAATATTATCTTTATTAATTAATACATTTTAAAACTGTACCTTAAGCTCTTATGTTTTTTAACCTAGGCGTTCATTTCTCGACTATCACTGTATTGTATTTAATATCTCACTTATACTGTGTTGATATATTGAGGTAAACATCCTTTTATTTATAAATAATTATTTTGTATTAATAAATATAAATTAAAAAATAAATAAACACTTATGTTATTTCTTAGTTGAAATTTTACAAGAGGGTTAAATTAAAGTATTTTATCATGAATTTCATAGAAAAGTGATTAATTGTATTGTATTAATTATTTGAAATGGTTTGTTACAACATAGGTATGTACAATTGTACATATGTTTAAATAAATTACTATACATGTTTTTTTTTTCTTATAAACGTTGATACTTTCTTAATATTATTAAAGGATAGGTATACAGTAGTATACACATGTACCTTTTTCGATTTCTTTTAATAAGTTTTGTATGTTATTATTTGGGCATCCAGGAATGTCAATATTCATTTATTGTAATATTATATCTTGAAAAAAGGTATTTATAAGTAACAAATTTTGGGGCCCAGATTTAAACGAACGTTGGTTAATGGATAAGGTACCCTGGTATTTTCATTCTCTCATTTATATACTTATTATTATGAAAATTATGACATATTTTATCTTACTATCCATAAAAAATATATGGCTATCTACATGACATACATATGATAGATTCATATTTTTATTAAGGAAAATAATTAACCTTTTTTCACTTTATGATACGTTTCTCCCGGAATGACCCTAAATTATCATGATTTCAGATTGGTAGAAAATTATATTTTTGCAGTTTTTAAAATAATTAACACCAGTTTGTAGGCTCCAGAAGTCTCATGACTTTTGTAGAAATACGCTACTGCAAGCAGGAAAGATACGACGGGCAATTAATGACGAATACTCATTACCATGAAATATTCATGTCGCTGATTAGACGTTGAATATTTTTTGTTTGCATCTAGCTACAATGAGCAAGATATTTACATTTTGCAGGTCTGTAGTCGACATTTATTTTACTTGAAATGTAATTTTGTACGTTCTTGACAATTATTCTTTGTTTAACGCTCATACGCCTTATACAATTATATTTTATTATAACTGAGCGAATAACGATCTTTTTTCTTAGTTCTTCCTGTTTTATATTTATTATAACTTGCATTTCAATTTAAAAAAATCATATTTCACATTTCAAAATTCATATCTATGAATGTCCATCTGTAATTCATTTGATTAGTTGATATATTAATAAATTATAAATACAATTACATACACTGGATGTTTTTTTAAACACTTTCCACTGGATTATCTCCTAAATAACGAATTTTCAGAGAAAATGTTTCGTACAAAAGTTTCATGGTTTCGAGGGGGCTCAATACTAACAATATGGGTTGACCTTGAAAAGATCACCTTAATTCTTTTTCAAATCTAAACCTACATTTTTTGTTACAGATTCGTAATTTACGAGGAAAAATAAACAACTTTTACCTGAAACATTTTTTATGAAAAATGGTCAGAGAATATAATATATTCTCTGCCCAGGTGATTGAATATATTTTGTTACGTTAGGTATTATAAGGAATAAGCAGCGCTCTCTTTTGATGCTCTTTCGCTACCTAAACCATTGAATATTGAACAAAATAGGTAATGTAGTAAATAATTGTGTAAAATCAAAAGATCTAAAATAAAGCCCACATACCATAAAACAAAAATTATTTGTACTTTTTGTTTTGATTCATTTTTCTTAGGTTATTTAGGTGTTAATTAGTTGTTATTACAATAATAACTAATCAATCTTGCTTGTTCTTAATTCAACTATATTTTTCAAAAATCCTAAACAATAATTCCGTAGTCCACGCGAGTGAAGCCGCGGGCACAGCTGGTATATTTATGTATATATAAACCCGAATAAAATTTAAAATATATTACATTGTCTCCTTTTTGTTATAACAGAATAATAGTTTCATCAAATAAAAAGCTTTCAAAGCCCGTAACTTATTGAACTCTAAAATATCTTTGAAATAAATTTAGCGAGAATTTCAAATGAGTTATTTTGTATTGTTGTTATTATTCCTGAAGACCATAACATTTAAATGAAAAACATCTAGCAAAAGCCATGCAGCGGTATTCGTGTAAATACTCACAATATATACAGGATCACAGTTGCAGGAATATAAGTACTATATATAGATATATACAAAATAATCACGACGGGTCCATGTTCCGCGTCAGCAGTGTGTTAAACAAAATCATTGTAATGCTGATTTGTATTTTGTTCAGTTGAATGGCAATGTTTCAATTTGTATTCAAAATTGTTTATTAAGTCTTAGAAATGTTGTTGAATGCAAATGGAAATTTTGTTTTTATTTGTTTATTTATATACAGAAGAATTCCAAGTACTCGAAATCTTGTTTATTCACTAAATACATTTTCATTTTATTATTTATTGTTGATTAATAGTTTACTGAATTTATTTTTCGTTCACTATTTAGAAATAGTTTTTATATACTACGGCTGTACCGGAATTCGCGATTTTATTCCGAAACCAGTAAATTCCGGCCGGATTCTGCCGGAATTTTTTAACCCACTTGTTACTGAATCTATTTTTTTTATATGTAATTTTATGCATATAGTTTGCCAGGAAAAATAATAACAAAAAAATGTTATCTAGAAAAGCTGGAAAATGAGTGGTGTTATAACGCTGGATAGTAAAGAGCCACTACGAACAGTTTAAGTTTCTTTATTTGCTACAAGTTAACTAAAATACATAGACAAATTTTGTTTTTTCGGTTGGTATTTGGAAGAATGAAATTAGTTATACACAAAAGAAAAAAAAAATATGTTGAAGTATAGTATGTTAAAACACAGGTTTTTGTTTGCATTTTTTGGGCGTTATAACGCCCTTTAGTAACAAATGGGTTAATTTTATTACTACTTTCTACTAAGAAATTTATAAATCATATTCGTTATTTTTGTTTAAAAAATCAAACAGAAATATGACAATTATGAAATAATAATTAATGGAAACTATCATAAGTATGATTGAAATAATAACATTAATTGATCTCAAAAAACAGGTAAAACTTTTTATAATAATATATTAATAAAAATATCATAACTGACATTGAACTGTTCAATTATAAATCAAAGATTTTTAAAAAATTCGGAATGTTATGCTGTAAAAGTAAGACTTGTTGTGCATTTTTAATAATACTCTAGCTGTAGACCTTCAAAAACATTTCCTATTAATCGAACTTAGCTAACAGTTTGCACTATAGTAATATTTTAATTTCGAATAGTAGACATTCTTTTCTATATCTATACACATTTATAATTAATTTGAAACTAGAAATGTAATTAGATTCGATTGAAAAGACGTATGTGATACAAACAATTTACAACAATCAACCTTATTATGCTGTACAAATTACAGGATGTGATGAAAATACATACTATTTTATATAATTTATAATATTATGTAGGACTCTAAATATTTAAGAAATATCATATAAAATAATGTTAATAATCATGTATATGTATATGTATATATATTATTTTAATTATTTTATTGTTTAAAATATAATCTTTTGAAAAAATTCCGATTTCGACCGGAATTCCGGCGATTCTGGTTCCGACCGAAATTGAAAATTCCAGTTCCAGTACATCCCTAGTGTATACAGTATTTGAATCACTGGCGTAACTATAATATAATATTTTTGAGTTTCTTTCGCGGGAAGTTTTTGACTAAATAGCAGATGTGATGGAGACTGTTCTACATTTTCCGGAACGTCTGCAAATCCTGTTAAAAGATTCTTGATACGATATATAAAAATCTTTTTATTTTTATACAAATATAGTTTCATGATAAAAAGAAATCAGTGACCAAATAAAAAGAAGACGCGCCCAGAGAATTCCGTAGCGTTATAAAAAACTTAATTATTAACAATAATTAGTTACATAGACAATGGATCCTATTCTCAAGGCTTTTTTGTGTGAAGGCAATATTACAAAGACGCTGTATGAAAGAAACTACAAAATTATGTTTGTCACGAATAATTCCACATAGAATTAGAAATTAATGATTTTGAATTTTTTCTATTACTTGTACTACAGTGTGTCCCAAATTTATAGGGGCACCTACTTTTTCGGACATAACTTTTTTTTTCTACAAGCAAACAAAACGATGGAAAATCCGTAAAATTTCAAACGGGTCTGATATAAATTTTAGACCCGCTTGAGACAGAGATATTATGTTATGTTTATGTGTTTTGAAACTCGAAGTTCTCAAATTCAGCTTGCAACAATCAGAATGATGCTCTTCAAATGTGAAATATTTTGCGTGTTTGTTTTAAAATGGTATCAAAAAATGTCCAGATACGACAGGTATGTCAGTAAATACCGAGTTTTTGTTAGTCATAATCGAAATTCACAAATAAAGTGGATTTTGTAATAAAAAAAACGTGTCTTTTCCCAGTGCCCCTATTAATGTGGGACACCACTTTTTTCACAAAATCTGTAATAATAAACAAATTAATTGCCGTAAGATCATATAAATGGGACAGAAGTCGTGAATAATAGATAGAAATACCTTGTTAAAATTAAGTTTTGTTTGCTTGTAGAAAAAAAAAGTTATGTCCGAAAAAGTAGGTGCCCCTATAAATTTGGGACACACTGTATGAGACCTTCCTTCGTGCCAAATTTTAAGAATCTAGGTTAACTGGAAGTATTCTATTGGTTTTAATAATCAGTGGGTCAGTCTGTCAATATCAAAGTACGCTTTGAAAAGCTGTATCTTTTTACTTCCATATTCTGAAAGAAAGTATTGTAATACCATCAAAACATTGTGTCCGAGATAATGACGGATTCTGATTGTACTAACATCAAAACTTAAAGAAAAGTAATTTCCGCATGGCAGCTGTGCGTGGGTCTGTGTGTCCGCGTGTCTGGATGTAGAATTTTCTTTCGTTCACGATAACTAATGTAAAAAATTTTGTTTAGAAATATTCGAAATTTTGTAACTATTTTCGTCTAAAAAGTGAACGTTGGGAGTATTATCTCACTAGTTTTGATAAGACTTGGTACATTTGTAGTTCAATTGAACCTTAGGGACATTTACTATTTGTACGTGCCTAAACTATTGAAGGGGTAAAAACCACCCTCAAAATTTGAATTTTAAATACTAATTAATACGTCATTAAATCATGTTGCCTTGGAAACAAATGCAACTAAATTCAAATTATCAAATTAGTTGTTCTACGAATGTGTATTATGTTTTTTACATTAGAACATTAGATTATATTTATATACAAATGGCAATAACTGCTGTTACCGTCGTAAGTATATATGTTTTTTACGTATCTATTACGAAATTTATATTCATAGTAGTAGGTTATATAAATAAAATATTTAAAAAATATATATTTAAAAACTATTTAAAAAGATAGAAAGATCATGGAAGTCATGTATGGTTCTCCATACCGATATTTCTTGCTTTGACTTAGAAACTTTTTTACAGGACTTATTATTTGATATTAATTTCAACTGGATACCTCTAGCCGTTCCTGCGAAAAAGTGTCTTGACGGACAGGCAGACGGACAATAAACTAATCCTATAAGGCCTTCGTTTCCTTACCTAATTTTGAGGTACGAAACCCTAAAAGTAAGAACAATTTGGAGTTTATATTTTTTTTCAATAATAACCATTATAGCATTTTTCAATATTACAATAATTTAAAATTTATTTATTCATTTTCTTCTGAGAATTTTATTTACTGTAAAGAGAAAAATGTTTTTCAATGATGCCACATATGACCTATATGACTATTAAGAATAAGGTTTTATGACGTCTTTACAACTCTGTAGTCTTGACGAAAATGATGCCTAAAAAGTAAGCTTAATTTTCCATTTAACCTTTATTAAAACTTTTTTTTATTCAATTGATGGTTTCACAAATAAATCGCTTGGTCCTTATTTTTATTAACTTTGTAAATATTTGACAAAACACACGTAATTATAAACAGATTTTAGGTACATATTGTGTACAAGTACGCTGTAAATACAATCTCTCATGATGCAAATGACCATCCACTTTTCAGTAAGTAATACCTAGGTTATGTCGTCAAGAGTACAGAGGGTGTGTTTTTTTGCATCGGCGATCACAGCGGAGTATTATTTATAGACGGTTTTCGTATCTGCTTACGTTGGCAATAAATAGATGGAATGGATATGAAGCGGGCTTGTAAGATATTATGTTGAAACATTTTATTACACTATAAATTATTTAAAGAAGCGGCTTGATATTGATTTTGTTATTATATTAGATGTTTAACATGACTCTCTTATATGATTTAATGTTATTTTCATCAAATAACATGTAACAGATATTGTGAAATATTGTGTATCATCATATGAAGTCAATATGTTTTTGATAACTTTTTATAATGGAAAACGTTTTTTAAATGTTATTAAAATGGGTAATTTAAAAAAATGTAGTATGTAAGTGTTAGTTGTTACTCATATATTTATAAAATTCGCAAAAATTTATCACGTTAAAAAAGATATAATATATGTATATGTATGTACAGGGTGGGGCATATTAATGAGCGATTTTTAAAAGGCTGTAAAAAAAAGTCAATCAATTTTTCCAAATTTTATTTTCGCCACTTTAAATTACACAAAAAAGCATTAAAGAAAAGTAACTTATTTTAAAAAATAACTCCGGTGAGATGACGTCCGTTCAGGTGTAGAAATTCTTCCAGCCGGACCCTGACTTTTTATTTATTCATCACATTCTGCAGCGTTGCCAGTGGGATTTGAACCACTTCTTGTCGGATACGTTCTTTCAGGGCTTCAATTGTTCGTGGTGGGTTATCCTGATACACTTTACTCTTCAGGTAACCCCACAAGAAAAGGTCTCACGTTGTAAGGTCCGACGAATGAATATTGTTAAAAGTTTATTTCCAAATCACGTGATCTCTCAAAATGGGGATATCGCATGGCCCCCTCGTTCGCCGGTACTCACTGAAGAGTAAAGTGTATCAGGATAACCCACCACGAACAATTGAAGCCCTGAAAGAACGTATCCGACAAGAAGTGGTTCAAATCCCACTGGCAATGCTGCAGAATGTGATGAATAAATAGAAAGTCAGGGTCCGACTGGAAGAATTTCTACACCTGAACGAACGTTATCTCACCGGAGTTATTTTAAAAAATTAGTTACTTTTCTTTAATGCTTTTTTATGTAGTTTAAAGTGGCGAAAATAAAATTTGGCAAAATTGATTGACTTTTTTTTACAGCCTTTTCAAAATCGCTCTTTAATATGCCCCACCCTGTATATATGTAATGATTATTTATGTACTTAATAATTTCTGGTTTTTTCGGTAGACGGGAATTACAGTATAAATTTATTTATTTTTGCAAATATAGCTTACATCATTAACTTTAAGCCCCCTTCTCCTATTTTAAACAAATTAAAATTGATAAATTAACAAATAAGTTGAATAGTTATTATCATCTACAACATATACATATATAGTAGGTATATATAATGGAATAGAATGAAATTTTATTACAACGTGTTAAATTTTAAATTAAAGATATTGTATCGTTAAGGAGGATGACACCCGGCGTAGATAAAGGGCGTCACTCCCCCTTAAATAACCGTCAGTGGGTTTTTTTTACATTAGGCAGGTGTCATTCAGTATGAACGACAAAAATAAAATATGAGTGGACTTTTTTTTTGTTAATTTAACTGTCAATTCGCTTTATTTTTGTGAACATATTACGCCATGTCCTCCCTTTTTTAACGAAACCATTGCTTACATCTTACATGACCTAGCGATCGACGGATTGTCACCCACCTTTTTGTATGTATAAATTTAATAAATTAAATAACTTTACGTAATAAAAGAAAAACGACTGATGTAAATAATAAAACAATAATAACAAAAACCAACATCAATCATGATAAAAGCAATACGATGTTAGATGTTACATACATACGATAGAACGTTAGCATTACTTAAAGATTAAAAACATGATAGTGTTATTAAAATATTATATAACAGATTAAACGACAGCACAAAACTGTTTATCTATACTCTATAATACGGATAACTGGATGTTATCTACACAGGATGTTCGCCAGAATAGAGTGATTGCTAACTTTGATATTATTGGAGCTTGAAGATCGGATAAATGGACAAAGCATCAGTATTTTTTCCGGGATGAATAATAGCGGTCTCAAGAAAAACAATTAAATATCGATTTTCAGAGATATATTGAAATATAACGTTTTTTTAAATGAAATATTCTGTATATTATTATTGGATTTTATAGCTAAGAATGTTCTCTTTGAAAAAGTTATACATGCATGGTGGTGAAATTGTTACAAAAGAAAATATAACAAGTAATTAATTAATAGAAAATATCAAAAATTTAATTAAATAAAACAAAAATTTCAGGTATTTTTGCTATTTTTTCGAAGATTCTGAACGTTATTGAATTTTATTGACAAAGAAAACTATTATTATAATTAATTAAAAATTTTTATTACATTATATTATAATTTCTTAAAAATCTGCGAAATAAGGCATAAATACCTGAAATTATTGTTTTAAAATTTTTTATCAATTATTCGTATTTTATTAAATCTGCATAGCTCACTATATTTCAATATTTTCTAATAATTTTATACTTGTTTTCTATCCATTTTACCACCATGCATGTATTACACTTTTATAAATAGAATATTATCAGCTATTAAATTCATAAATAATAATATACATATATTCCATTAAAAAACATCTCTGAAATTCGACATTCAATTGTTTCTTTTTTGAGACCGCCATTATTCATCGCGAAAAAAATACTGATGCTTTACCCATTCAATCGATCTTCTAGCTCCAATACTAACAAAGTTAGCAATGATCACTCGGTTCTGGTGAACACCTGTATGTACATACTATAAAACAAAACGTCTGTCAGATTATTACGCTTATCACTCGAGAACGACTTATCTGATTTACGAGTTTTTTTTTAATTCATAGATATGTTCTTTGCCCAACTTTTAGTATATATTTTGCTACGCTAGGTAACATCAGGAATACGCAGGGACGATAATAGTAAATCAAGTCTGAAAAAAGTTTGCAGCCAACGCGCTTTTTTAACCGTTAAATATTGAACAATATAATGTAGTAAGGAATTAAGTAGAATAAAAGATCTAAAATAGTTAAACTATATTTTTCAAAAATCCTAAACAATAATTCCGTAGTTCACATGAGTAAAGCTGCAGGCACAGCTAGTTTATTATAATATCGATTTGTATTTTCCGCTAAATTTACTAGAGTTTATTTGCCATTATATAATATGACATAGATACGGTAATTCACAATTTCTGAACGTTTATTGCAAACGTATGAATAAATAAATTCCGCGTTCAAAGAGAAACAAATCCCCCACCACACAGAAGTACTTCGTAATATTTCTTCAGCCACCCACAAGAGTGCACAGCCCGACCAGCCAGCCACATTACTTCCTCGTTTGCAACGGGATCATCGCAAAAACATACTTCTTTATACAACCGCCGACTCTTGCCGCAGTTCCTTAATGTACTGGCCCCCTCCAACTACCCCCGAGCTACCCTGCCTGGATACCGGTTTGTTCGTCCGTCGTTGTCATAAATGTCGACATGGAGATCTTGTTTTGTGTTCAACGAATTGTAGTTTAAAAATTTTGTACGAAGAAACTAGATGGTATTTACAAAAAATACATTAGTTATAAAAATTGGATCAGTAATGCAAACAGATATTAAAATTTACTATATTTTAAATGAAAAAGTAATTAGGTGGTTTTAAAGTGGCTTAAAATAGATTTTTCATAACATTTTTGAAAAAAGGAGTTTTCGATTATGTAAAGGTAAAGGTATTCTATTCTTATTTAAACAATTTTTCTCTAATCTATAGATTTTTATTTAACCTCAATAAATGTAAATAAAAATATGTGATTCATTTTACTAAAAAATCTAATCATTTTTTTTCTCTCCCTTACACACAATTTTAATAATTTTGAAATGGAACCGTCCTTTAGCCCGACCCAACCAACCAACCAAGTTTTATTAATATCGGTTTAGTAGTTCATGAGTTATGTGTGTGACAAGGATTCGGGGGACAGACACACGGACAAACAGACAGACACGGAACGAAAAGTGTTTGTCTTGACCTGAAACGGGAAGATCAAGTTAAAATTTTGAAATCGGAAATTTAAAAGCATTTAAATTTTATCACTAAAACCCTATCAGTGATAATTTTCACTAAAACGTATTTTGTTTTTACGTAGGCGACTTTAATACCATATTTCAACAAAATTGTAACCAAAGTCTATTATATCCCAAGTAATCCGTTACGATTATTTTCATCAATATATTATTTAACTGCAATCTTTTAATACAGCACTCCCATATTGCACTTTACAAAAGTTCAATCTGCCTCGCTTCTACGATGTTATTGGTAGCCGTCTTCGTCATAAATGTCGACGTAAAGATCTCTGTGTTTCTTGCCACTGCCTCTACTCCTGTAGTAATGCGAAAAAAATCAACAATCAATTTTTATTATCAATTTGTTTGCTCGATGCGAACGTGAGAATGTTGCGAATCGATTTTTTAATTTTTTGGAAAGTAGGTCATAGTTGTATAAAGCTATAGTTCGTGAACAGATGTTCTCATTTGCTCGAAACAAGATGTATGATGTACTTCAGCATTATATTCTTTATATTCTTTAACTATTCATGTTTTTCATACATTCTAATTTTATTATGTAAATAAATAGCAAGGTTAATTAAAAATACTATAGTTAGTGTAAAAAGATATATTATTTTAAAGTTAACTTAATTAAAATATTCTAAAGCTAGGCATACACAAATATATCAAGAGTCTTTGGTTAATATTTTCATCAAAATATTTCAAAAATCTTCTAAAGCGAAATTCATTCAATATTGAAAAGTATATAATATAAGATAATATTATATAAAGACGATATCACTTCTCGCCTCAGAAAGCTATTGATAATTTTTAAATGAATATGCTGATGAATATTTCATATGCATAAAAAAGGTATGAAAATCAATTCATTTACATACAAACGGAGGCTATGTACGAATGATAGGTGAAATCATTCATTTAATCATTTTTTCATCAGAAAATCCGATAACATCGGATCTGAAATGAATGATATTACGAGTATATATATATAAAATATTTGCTGCGGATGAAACAGAGACGGTTCTAGGTGTATTTTTATTAATTAATAGAATTTCAAATTATAACTAAACTAAGAAAAAATATCGGTATGGAGAACCATACATGACTTTCATGTTCTTTAATATTTTTTAAAATAATTTTTAATACATATATAAAAAATATCAGTGGGATTTATCAAAAATAAAACTCATCTTTGTATTATAAATATTAGTTTTCTAATGTCCTAATGCCAAAAACATAATGTTTATTCGTAGAATAACTAATTTGACAATTTTAATTTAGTTACATTTGTTTCCAAGGCAATATAAATTAATGACGTATTAATTAGTATTTAAAATTCAAATTTTAAGGGTGCTTTTCATCCACAGCTGTTTAGGCACGTACAGATAATAAATGTCCCTTAGGTTTAATTGAACTACAAATGTACCAAGTCTTATAAAAATTAGTGAGATAATACTCGCAACGTTCACTTTTTAGACGATAAAAGTTACAAAATTTTGAATATTTCCAATACCCCTAATCCAATTAGCACCAAAATCAATAGGTCTGTAAAATAATTTTACAGTAGTTATCGTAAATGAGAGAAACTCTACATCTAGACACATATACATACAGACACACGCACAGCCGTCATGCGGAAATAAACTTTTCTTTAAGTTTTGAAGGTAGTACAATCAGATATTGCTCTTATCTTGGACAAGATTTTTTTACGGTATTACAGTACTTCAATTTCTTCCAGAACATGAAAGTAAAAAGAAAAATGATTCAAAATAAGCAGCCATAGTGTCAAGAATCTTTTCTTTACATAATACTAGAGTCACTTCAGCAAGAATTTCGGCAGCTTCGCCATTTATGTATTACACTGGCCAACAGTCATTTTGGTGCAGTGTTCTCAGTATCTTTTTAGAGTAATTTTGGCCTACTGAATCCAAAAATTGTTTAGCTCAATCAGCTTTTGTTTTTAAGATATTGCGAAAAACCTATTTTTGCAGCTAATTGACAATGGTCATTTTTGGATTCATTGAGCCAAAACTACTTTAAAAAAGATACTGAGAAACCTACACCAAAGTGGCTGTTGGGCAGTGATTCATTTCTAAGTCATTTATTTGTTACACACTGAAAAGTGTTCTTTCAGCGCTCAACGATAAATTGCCATTTTTATCCGATCTTTTTTAAATTTTAATCTGTTGAAGTTTAGAGTAATAGCGTAAACTGACGCAATATTTATCAAAATCAAATTCACTTTTGGCGTGACTTTCATCACGAGCCTCATAAAAAAAGATTTTGTTTCTCTTTGTTAGGCGTCTAAAGCTTCTAAAAATATTTTTTTAAATAGATTTTTACTATGAAATAATCGAGATTCGAATTTTTTAATTTTTGCATATCTGTGAAAATGGTTTTCTTGCAATATCTAAAAAAAATTGATTGAGCAATACCATGATCATTTTTGGATTCAGCAAACCAAAATTACCTTAAAAAGGATCCTGAGAGCCCTGCACCAAAAAGCATTATTTTTCTGTAGACCTGTGTTATTTTTAGCAAGTTGAAAAAAATATCATTAAAATTGAACATAATGTAATAATATGTATATTTAATGATATTGATTAATAAAATCATAAAATACAGCTCCCACAATCAACTAGAAATCGATTCGCGCTTTACTATGAGTGACTCGACATAGGTAATACTGAGAGTGAACAGTGTACATGTTTGTAATTATATTTAAAAATAAAAAATAAATAAAATAATGGGAGAAAAACGACTCAAAAGTCGTTTGCTTACAACAGGGCTGTACGTTGAAACGAGATTTTTCTCGACCTCGAATCGGCATCAAGGCTGAATATTAATCATTTTAATTTTTATGAGATTAGATCAAATTTATTTATAAGTTTACTTACTATGTTATTTATAAAACTATTTAATAGTTAACTTCCAAAAACCGATAAGACGAGATATATGTTTATGTTTCATGTGTAGTTCTAGTCTACATAGTTTACATGTATATGTAGTTGTATTTAGTTATGTATACAATACGTAGAGAATGCGTATATAACCTAAGAAGAATAAATATACGTTTTAAAGCATACATTCCTACTGTACCTTTTTTTAAATAAAACATCGTTCCTCTAGGACTTGCAGAATAAACTTTATATATCAATTTAATAAAAATAATTAAATAATGGCAGAATGATAAATGAAAAATAAATATTTGTTATAAAACGATCGTGGGAAATTGATATTGAATTTTTTTTCTAGTTTTTATCATATGGCAAAAACATGTAATTTCTTTGATTTGATGTGGATTTAAACATACAACAAACATTTAAAAAAATATCTCATGAGGGCAGTTTGTCCCCTGGGTTCGTCTCTGAGAAAAATTGAGGTCAAAAGATTGGTGACGCAGAAGCTCCTAGACAGAGATAGATGTCGTATGAGACAAAGAGCGCAAACACACAGAGGTGTCGATGTTCTCTCCATATAGCGAACGCGACAACAGATTTCAGTGAAGCAATTTTAAAACGAATTTTCTTTGACATCTTTCGAGTAGTCAATTTTCATATTTTCTCTGATTTTCAGGTAGAATTTCGCGATTCTCATATATACATGAAAAATATGAAGAAACGAGAACAGAAAGTGTAATTCGCAAAATTCGTTTGTTCGTTCCGTTTTTCCATTTTGATTTGACAAAGGTTGTAGTTGATATATGCAAAGAACAAAACATAATAAAAAATCTAAATATTTGACTTTTAAGCTTATATACGCAACAGGCCGACTAGGTAACTAAAATTATCATACTAATTTAGCTTTCTAAAATATCAACTAACATTATTTTAGATGTATTTATTTTTGGTATATAATATTTGGTACTTGTATATTATATCTCCAGTGGTTTGAAAAAACTAAAATCACTAAGAACATAAAATAACCAGTTCTACAGATAGGCAAGTGTCAAGGTTAATAAATGTACAGGTTACCTCCGTAGTTTTTGACCAATCAGTTTGGGCACCTCAGATGACGTGTTTTTCCCTTCTCGCGCCGAGTTACAAGGCTACATTTGTTATGATTGGTCACATCATTCCACGTCTCCACATTTTGGCACCCCAGAAGACGTATTTCCCTCTCTCACACCGAGTAACTGAGGCTACCTTGTATAATACTATACATTATACCTTGGGCAAGTGTCATGTAGGTGTCATGTTGATTAACGCCACTGTGAGTAAAGTGTTTACTACTTAGTTTAAATATTCATATTTATATAGGTATTACATTTTTCATTATTTTTGAATGGTCTTCTAACTGTCCTTGGTTCGGACAATCGATTGGGGCGAAATCGAGTTGATTAGTTTTGGGTTGGTTAATTTTCGTTAGGTTAAAAACGGGGATTCAATCTCCGCAGCAACAAACTGTTTTTAAATAATTCTATCAAATAAAATAAACTCTATTGTGAATAACTATATACGTAATTATTGACAATTCCGACAGCGGCCACCTATGTTCTCCGTATTAACTAAAAGTTCAATAAAGTTTATAGATATATACATAATAAAATACATTAATATGATTTAAATATATAATAAAAACACAAAACAAATAAATCTTTACCTTTTTATAATGTAATTAGTTACAGAATACCTATATGTATTATAATTACCCATTAAAAAATATTGAAATTAATAGTACAAACTTTACTCATATTGGCGGTGATACCATATTTTTTTTCAAACCGCCGCGCCGCCGGAGATATAAAAGACAAGTACCTAATATTTTATAAGTTAGTTTGAATTTTGCCTCTTACAAAGTATTGTTATATAAAATTTCGATTTAACATATACCTATTTTCTGGGCAGATGATATTTTTAAAAGCATTGATTAATCATATGTAAATAATAATTATAATGCATGAATTATAAATATGATATTTATATAGAAAAACCGAGTAAAATTATTTTCAAAACTTTGATGTATCCAATATATACTCTTTTATTTTATTACATTTAAAAATAACTACGAGTAATTAAATGAAATGCGACGTTAATGTTTATCGCAATTTTCAATCAACCATTCACAATGGAATACTTGTCACATGCATGAATAAAAATAATGAAACGTTTCAATAGAAAAGTAAAATTAACTTCTATATTATAGAAGCTATTAATTATAAATTAAAATTAATATTAAAAAATATAAATTATATGCCTTTAAAAAAACATCTACCAAGTAAATTCGCAGTGCTTCCTCGTGCCAAATTCACCAAAGGTAGTTAATTATTGAACAATTTAAATAAAAACCGATAAAGTGCTCAGATAAATTGCTAAGCATTGATTAACCATTCAATTTTTATACAATTTTTATTTAATACAAATATTAGTTCAAAATTTTTCTTACGATGCACCTGATTATTTTTTCGTATATTTTTAATTTTTTGACAATTTCAATCTAAATCTAAATTTATGCAAGCAAATTGAGATAAATCTTTGTAAGGGAATATTTTACAACAAACGTTGTAAACCTATATTATAGAAAATTGAATGCTCTACAAAAAAGATTCTATAACATTTTTTCATAACATGTATCTATCTTGAAAAAATAAATATTTTGGGATGTCACCCCTCCCCCTTTCACACGATTTTGATTATTTTGAAATGGGACCATTCTCAAGCCAGACCAAACCATCCGACCAAGTTTAAATAATATCGGTTCAGTGATTCATGAGTTATGTGTGTGATTCAGGGGACAGACACACGGACGGACGGACAGACAGACAGATACGGAACGAAAAATATTTGTCTTGACGTAAAACGGAAAGATCAATTTAAAATTTTAAAATCGGAGAACAGCTTAATTTGATGACAATTAGCCAAAGGGTATCAAAATGGCAGACAATTAAATTAATTATTAAATTATTATATTATTATAATATCTGCTATACATTGTTTCAAAATTTACGATTCTTTATTTTATAATTTTTGTGTCGTAGTGCTTATCATTTTGTAATCACTAACAAGTATCCATCATTGTGTGCCCATTACTGGTTTTACTATATCCATTACTGAAGAAAAAACATTAACAAAATAAAAGACTATAATTTAAAAAATATATATACATTATATATATTTGCGAACGTTAGTAATTAAATTGATTTAATAAAGAGGTACTTCTTTTATTAGTAACATGAGTTCATGAGAATTACAAAAAAAGAAGCCCACCAATCCTAAAAAGCAGTAAACCTTGCTCCTAAAGAAACCAAGACTGGTGTCAGTGCCTTATTTAATATATTTTTATTGAATATAGATATTCGTTTTGGCTTCGGAATGACTCAAAATATACATGTTAAATTTATTAAAATTTAATAAATATTATTAATAAAACATATAAGCAACTGTAGCCTGAATTATAAATGAAATATTGAGAGCAGGGCAATAAGTTGAAGAGAACAAGCAAAAAACTTGACAGGAACTGGATATTGGAGGCTTAGTTTGCTACATACAAAAAACAGGGGACTGTTTCTACCTCACTATTACTGTCGTAATTTTCTATCCTACATGATTTTCATGAAAATGTCCGTCACATGTAAAATACGAAAATGAATTAAATACCCGTAAATGTTAATATAAATTTATATTGTAAAATGTATATAACGATCTGTTATTAAGTAAAATAAATCAACTGCAACATAGTGATTTGACAACAAAATTTTAATCACTTTATAAATGTTCATTCATTTTACTAGTAACTGTCAATAAAATCTAATTGTCATAATAATTATACAAATTGAAATATGAATTTATAAACCATTATTGTTTTACATAATATATTCACAAAAATAGACGGTGTGTTGTTTATATCATTTGAATTACCTTTTTAGTTACCTACTGCGTTTATATTTAAATAACTTATTATTTAACAAACAGTATTAAATGTACAGTCGCCTGCATTAATGGTCTTGCAGTTTGTATTCATTTTCGTTTATCACAAACTTAGTAGGCTCCTCCCATTTGATTATTATAATATTTAAATCATTTCTCCATGTATCAAACAAAGACAGATATTTTGAAATTCATTTGTTAAATAAAGAACTACTCTTCTTTTATAGTAATCATATATATTTGCGCAATTAAATTATTATGTAATCTATTGAAAATTGTATACGTAAATTTTATGGCAATAAATATTTGATATTCCGAATTTTAGTATTTAAATATATTAAACTTGATAGAAAAAGATAACCGATGATGTTTGTCTTTAAATTTGGAATCTGTTGTAAGCGATTCTAGCCTTTAGGATGCCAGACGAGTTCTGCTGGCGACTGTACATACAAATCTCTTATACTGCCCGCGGCTTCGCTCGCGTGGACTACGGAATTATTGTTTAGGAATTTTGAAAAATATAGTTGAATTAAGTACAAACACGATTAGTTATTATTATAATTACAACTAATCAACACCTTAATTACCTAACAAAAACGAATGAGAACAAAAAGTACAAGTAATGTTTATAAGTGTGACTTTGTGTTAGATCTTTTGACTCTACACAATTCTTTACTATATTATTTTGTTCAATATTTAACGGTTTAGGTAGCGTATTGCAAAAAAGCGCGCTGGTGGCAAACTTTGTTCTAACTTGATTTACTATTATCGTCACTGCTTTTTTCTTATATTACCTAACGTAACGAAATATAACCTACAACCTGACCAGATAACACATCTAAAAATAAAAATAAACATGTAAATCGGATAAGTGGTTCTCGTGTTATAAGAGCACTAATGGACAGGCATACAGACAGACATAGAGACATTGAGCTTTATATATGTATATTAAGGATGTATAACTGAATATTTCATAATAAAAACATAAATTTTCTATAGGTAGGTACCTAACGTTGTTTTATAAGCATATTTATATATTTATTTTGATAGTTTTTAGATTTTGTGTCTATCTGATTCAACTTCATACAAAAACTACTAAACCGATTATGATGTGACTAAGCCATAGAACTGTTAAGGCTATATGGTAATAAATTTATCATAAGTACGACAGAAATTTATAATTTATATTTCCTAAAAATCATCATTATTGCTGCCGTAGTTCAACGTTTTAAGAGGCACCAATTGCGTGGGTATTTTCCGATATTGAAATAAAAACAGATAAAGTTGTAGGAAAATTCTAGTCATAGATAAAATTTCATCAAACTTGAAAATAGCTATAAAGATATGAGAGAACAACTTAACGTATCTTTGCCCCGGTTTAAGAAATATCTACGAACGTATATTCTTCATTCGCTTCTGTACGTTTTTCTTTTCATTAAATAAATGTTGTATTGATTCAAGAAATTATGTTACCCGTTTTATGAATTTTGTATTCAAATATGAAAATATAATTAAGTTCGTTTGTTTAATTTGCTTCTTAGTTTCACTGCACCGGGAAATGTGGAACTGTTAATGAAATCAAAATAAATGCCAGTGTGTGATTGTTTAAAGTGCTTGTTGAGTTTTCAATTTAAATATTGTATGAATATTGTATGTGTCTACGCTTTCGTAAGGCATTAAAGTTATTGTGACTGTTCGTTTGTTATTTATAAAAGAAATTAATACGCAGAGAAACGAGATGTAAACAAATATTTTTTCTGAAAAGTGGGTAGATTGCTAGATTATGAATATGTTATATGTATATATTAGGATGGTCCATAGATGGGGTTGGTACGACCTCAAATCAGCTCCAAAAAATTCAAAAAAGTGGAAAAAGTTTCAGCCCTCTATCTTAAAAATCGGCCATTACCAGAGGGGTTGATTTTCCCATTTAAAATACACGTGTTTTTTCATTTTTTAAAGACCTGTGTACTATAGCGTCTTGAACTCTTTCTAAAAATCTAGAATACTCATGAATGCATTCTTGGTACTCATATCCCATATCTAGATGGATAAATTAAACTTGGGATTCAACGTTGACAACTATATGGGTCATTCCATAAAGAGAAAATAAAAAAAAATCTATAATTCCCGGATAATTTTGTCAGAAAAACGTTTGACAATGAAAATATTGATCTTGAAACAAAAACAAATTGATTTTAAAATTAAAAAAGATCATTCCATATTAATTTATTACTGTTATAATTTTAGAATCAATTTTTTTATTTCAAGATCAATATTTTCATTGTAAAACGTTTTTTTGGCAGAATTATCCAGAAAATATAGAAAATTTAATTTTTTATTTTCTTACAATGTGCGTATTTATTATATAAAAGAATCCAATGCAAATCATAAATACATAAACAATTTAATAACATTCGAACAATATTTATAAACTTAATATCCAATTTAATATATAAAATACCAACAGAAACCCTTGAAACAATAACAGTTTGATAAAGTTCTCTGCATTGTCAATATATATATGTATATTTATATATATATACGAATATGAAAGTCCCGTTATAATATGTGGTGGTAGTCGACGTATCAGTTCATTTGATACCGACATAGATTTCACGGAACAATGGATTTCTCTACTGAAGACAACGAGCCAAGAAGCGCTTCCCGCAACCTGTGGCCAGCCGTTATACCCTCGACATGAAGAACATAATCATCACAATGTTTTAATAGCGCCTTAATATACTTCTCCTTTTTGTTCCAAAAACCAGTTGTGCTACGACGGGAATTTTCCGAGAGCGTATATATTGCATTTTACTTGCAATTATGTAATTTATTAAGTACTTGAATTTTGGCTTTTGGATATAAGTAACAACCAACGATTCACTACATGGTGATAAAGGAAAATTAATTGAAATCTTAAAACTAACTCGTTCAGTAATAATGCCCATTTAGAAATTGGCGTGTGCCTCACCCACATAAGCGTATTGTTGAAGTGAAACTTCTTTTAGTTTCATTAATCACGCAAATTAATTAAATAAAGCTGAACGTTTTAAAATAATAATCAAACGTATTATTTTATCACAAAAAACGTATATAAAACACGTAGCTTGACACCAACGTAAACTAACTTGTGCGAATTCATCCACCTTTCTCTTATACATCTAATCATCGCCCTCTCACCAGTGGTGAGATATGGAATTTTTAACAAAGGGTTCGTTCAGAAAATAAAATAAAAATGTTATTTTATGTTGTTATATTGTTTATTTATAAAAAATAATCAATTTACGTATATAATAATAAAATTAAAATAACCGCCGTGAGCCCCATGCAGCTCACCACTGCGCATAACCGATATAAACCCATTTGTACGCATGCGCTACTCATCCATTTTTCTCATATATATGTACTGATCGCTCTCTCACGCATCTGCACACTTTCATTAGCGTTTCATCTTGAAAACCTGTACTTTAAAACGTGTCGAGGTTATTCCAATTCACTAACTCGCTAAAGAAGTTTCACTTCAAAAAGTTTTATATTCGTGTTTTTTTTAAACAACAAATACCGACTGAATATTATCTTGAATATTTTATTAAACAAAACAAAATCCTTAGAAGAAATCATTACTAAACGGTTTATTTAGTTCAAATAGAAATAGTAAAATAAAGCAGGATAAATAGAAATATAAAAAAACAAAGTATATATGTATACTCAAATCCCTAACGTGTATTTCTTTATTTTCCAAGAGCGATAAAATAAAACAATTTTATTTGAAGTAAACAGTAAGTGGGTAGAGAATGAAATATAAAATAAATGTTTGCTCTTGGAGAAAACTAAAAATAACATAATAAAATTTTGAAGAAGTTAAATAACCATCATTGTCCCGCCTATGGTCACAACAGTAGCTTGAAAAATGTAAAATACCATCAGAGTTGTGGAGCGTGAAATTGTCTGACGCCTCCAAACAACACCGTATTATTTTGCTTTCCGGACTTCGTCGTCACTAACCTATTTGCACAATGAGCAGACAATGCTTCTTAATTGTGCAATTAAAACTTTCGCGGTCTTGTATCATTTATTTTGATCCATATTATGTGCATTTTATGTCGTTGAACAAACTTACCAGTTTCTCTTGTTAATTTTAATTGCATTTAATGTTAATTACATACACGAACATTATATTTATATATTTTATTAAAATTTGTTAAATATCTGTATGTGCTTATATAAAATGAGAATACGAGTAAGGTAAAGTGGGGCAAGTACGCAAACCTTAGAGAACTAAACAAATAGCGATCATTTTTGTTAGTTTTTGACCCTTTACTGGTATCGTTTTGTATATATAAACGTAACTGGTATAGTAGGGTATTTGGGGCGTCCACTGAAGATTAGCTTTTAGTAAGCTAGTTTCAATAAATCAAATTGCTTTTAATACCATAATTTTACTAAATTATCTTCTACAAGTGACCACAATAATATTTTTTCTTTATATTTTCTAATTAACAATTAAAAAAAATCAACTAGTATCGTGGGAGCCGGCCAGTTGCCAACACTTGTACCTCCATCCCTAAAGGTGTTGAAGCACCGAACGTCTTGAACCCGCCGTGAGTCGCGACGAAATGAGATTACTTAAATTGGCGGGTGCGCACGATGCTAATATTTTTAGAAAAATATCAAAATATCTCCTGTGGGGGCCGTTTGACTCCCACGACACCAGATAAAGGTTAATGTTTAGCAAAATAATTAATTATTATAAAAAATCGATAGTCTGCTTTTGCCTCGTACATTTACAGCAAAAGGAAACTTAGTCCAAGGTTGTCATAAAGGTACAACTAACATTTTATAATTCTCAAATATGTAATTTCAACTTCATCATTAAAAATGGCTGTTTAAGACATACAATTAAAAACTTAATAATTTTAATTATAATAGAAAAATTGTGTTATACCATATTTACCCCACCCCAAAAAATTACTAGCCTACAAGCGAATATAAACAAGACCATGTAATCATAGTAAAGAAACAAGCATTTAAAAATTCACATTTCTTAATCATATATAATATTAGTTAAAATTTCCTTTACCAAATATAATAACCCACACTTCAACGATTAAGCCGATGAAAAGAGATAAATTGTACATCATTAACTTGATTGCCAATGCCTTATGACTCATCAACAATAAATGTTATTGTCAAAACTAGAACAATAACTGAAACTTCCTCTTGTCATATAGGAGCATTCAAATTGAGGTTAGTTACAGTTTTACTAACGTACTTTAATAGTATTAGGAAATTATTTATAATTACCGCACTAGTCTCAAAATTGCACTAACCCTATCTTACTTTACTTAGTTAGTAAAATGTTTCTTTATTTACTTTTAATTTCATTAAAAATAGCAGATAGAAACTGTAATTAAGTCTTAGTTATTCCAAACGTGTTTGTTTTAATAGCATCCTATTCAGAAATAAAAACAGTTTCAGAATTAACTTTAAACAGGATAGTTTGACAATTAAAACAAAGTTTTTACTAATACGTTTGCGGTTTATAATGTATTGTAGTTTTTTTATATACAGGATGTCCCGTAAACATACTGACAAACTTTCAGGAGTTGTCAAGGACATTGAAACAATCGCTTTTTTATAAACTCATTTCCGTAAACGAACCGTTATAGCAGTAGATCAAAAGAAAAGGATGATTCATTTTTAGGATTAATAAAAAAATATAAATAAATAATTTTTAGAATTTTTTATAATATTAATTAATTTTATAAATCATGGTATTTATTGACTAATTCGAAGCACTTTTATTATTTGCAAATTTTTCTACCTAATAAAAATAAAAATAACATGAAATCATGTATTAAACGTAAAATGTTTTGATGCCCCTTGAGCAAGAATTATCGATTTTTGTAGGTTGCGCCCTTTACAAGTTTTGATCAGCACATTTTGAACTATCATTTTCATTAAAAAAGTTCAACCAAAAAACAAAATTCATTGTTTTTGTATGGGGTCTTTCTTTTGCTCTACTGCTAAAACGACTCGTTTGCGGATATTAACAAAAAACGATTATTTTAATGTGTTCGACAACTCCTGAAAAGTTGGTATGTTTATAGGACACCTTGTATTTTAGGTTGTATCAAAAAACGAAAAACGATGGAAAGATTATTTTAACATTTTATATAAATAAATAAGTCAAATGAACGAATAGAAACATAGTTTTTTTATGACTACAGGTATTTTTTTAGTACATGTGTATATTTTGAAATATAAAATACTTATATTTGAATTGATTTCCCATCTGCTTTAAGTACTTGATACAATATTGACTGTAGAAAATCGGTATAAAATTGAAAACGCGCAATTCCATTTCGCCTCCCCCACTTTGACGCAATAAATATGAAAAAATGTAATAGAATTTGGTAACTTTGAACAGTTCCTCGTAATAATCCTTCAAGATCTATGCGCCAAAGTTATAATAGCATCCAATTCCAAAAGCAATATATTTAAAATTGGAAGGTTCTCTTCGTGTACACCGAGTGTCGAATATTAAATTATCAACTTAACGATACATACACACAACAGGATGTTATATGGCGATATTAAATCACAACGCTATACAGTAAAATCTACACCTTTTTCAATTTACGATTTTATTCCCATATTGAAATAGGTACTTATATTTCGGTATACCGACCTATATATGAAAGTAATACGTTGTTCAATTATAATAACATTTTTACAATTATATGATATATTCTATGGATCTACAGGGGATAAATCTACACTAAAGAAAAACTAATTAGATTCGTGAAAACTGAAATAGTTTCAAAATAAATAGTCGATGAAATCAGTTTTTAACTTCATGTTATCTGCTCACAAAGTTTCGCAAAGAATACATTTGCAATTATTGCACACCATAAGCAAGCTATGGCTAGGAGTGTGTTCTATTTTCGTCTTAATTTTTTGTACGTATGTACATTGATTAAATTAGCATTATATACGTATTAAATTTATTTAGTAACCCACTTAAAAGTTGACTTTTTTTTGCAAATTACGAGGATTGAAAGTTTATCTTGAATTCTGTTTCATAACTATCATTACGTTACATCTATAATCAAGATAAAATTTGGTAAGTTTTTACTACACTACTCCAAATTAAAAATCAATCATGAAGGGGCTGTCTGAAAAGACCAAGCCAGTAGATAAAAATGGATGAAGAAGAAGAAATCAGACAAACATAAAGTGAGTTTTTTTTGTTGAAATTGATGATAAATGTAAGTTTAATATTATTTATTATTTCTGGAATACTTATTTCGGTTTTTATATTTATTTATTATTTTTTGACGGATCGATGTAAGATTTAATATGTTTTCAAATTAATGTACTTACTTAATCGCTTTTATTATTAAAATTGACCAAGTTGACAACCTTATTAATTAATAGATTTTAAAAAGTTAAAGGTATGTGCGTTTTATGGCCAAGCCATGCTATTTAATTTTGCATAGTCTTCGATAAATAAAATTAAAAACCTGGATAAATAATAAACGTACATACTGTTTGATCTTTATCTATATTTTCCGCAACATATATAACTATTGAATCAACAACGAAAAATATTCAAAGTAAAAGAAATCCAACCATAAGCATAAAACTCCCGCAAAACTGCCTCAATTTTGTAATAATGCACACGCGCATTCACTAGAGGGTATAAAAATAACAATAACTTTATAAGAAGAAACCTTGATTTTCCAATAAACCGACAGCAAACCTTTTATAGTCAATAAAAAATAGGTGCAAAATACACACTCAAATCCCATGCCTGACCATAAAGCGGGTGAACATAAACTGTAGTCGAACAGAGTGATTTGCTTTTATCTCCGGGAACAGACGGCCGCCCCGTGACGTCGAATACTCTGGATTTAGACGTCCCTGAATCCTTTCGTCTGCAGGGTTATATTTAGGTCAAATACACACATTATTGCCGTATTACTTATTATCTTGTTATCTTAATGCATATTTAAAAATTGTAACAGTATTTAGATTTTTTATTTTTAGCTCTTTTCCTCGATGTTATAAGCATGGACTTGAACCGGACTTTATTTATGGTTCAAGTTCGATGCTGGCTCAATTATAAATTTTGGTTCGGGTTCGGGTTTGCGTTTAGCATGGTGCAAACTATTTGAGTTCAAAAACTGTTCTTTTTTAATGGTTCGGGTTTATGATGTAATTGAAAGAAAATTATTTTATTCGAAAAAAATTATATAAACAAATAAAACATTTTCAGAAGAAGAAAACACATTAATAGCCTATATAATATTGCTAGAAAAAAAGAATAAAAAATAAAATTACATTGAAATCCCTACTTTTCAGATTTTTTTGCAATGTTTTTGAAACGTTACATTCATTATAATATATTATAACTGAATAATATATTATAATGAATGTAACGTTCAATCAGGCGCCATTTCATGAGGAATTTTTTTTCCAAAAATATCCTACTATAATAATTCCCAGAATTCCCTTATTTTTTCTGCCGTCTATTCATATGTTCCTCTTAACAATTTAATGTAGCATAATGTACATGTATGTTTATCCAAGATGAATATTTACACGATATTTAGAAATATATACACCATTTAAGTTTTATATGCTTATCTCATATAGTTAGTTAAACATACTGTATATTAGTGTATGTGCATAATGCATACATACTTAAAACTAAATAATATGCACCATAATTAGTAAAATAATGTGATTGGACAAATGTTTCAAGACTCTAAAAGAAATTCTCATCAGAAGTCTGTTAATAGAAACCCAAGTTTTTCTGTTTTATACGTCATAAAAATATTTATTTACTTTTGTTAAACGTCTTAAATATTGAATTTTTTATGAGTATATTAATGAATAAATCAATGATTTACGTATATTATATTATATTTTAAAATTTTAAATAAATGGTTTTAATTAAAATATTGAAGTAACTTTTCATCAAAATTATATTATGTAATTAAAAATGTCAAAAACATGTATATACCTACTTAGATGATATTCTATTAATTTTTTATGAAAATATTAAAATTACGGTATATATTTTAATTGAACCTTCGTCTCAGATTTAATTTTAATCCTTTAAATCTAAAGGAGCAAGGAGAAACTTTGTTGACGAATATTGCTTTTTGATTCCAGATTAAAGTAATTCATGCTAACAAATACATTTTTCTGTAGCCATTAAAGAAGAACATATTTGTTGGGGCTGCTGGTTTACACTGTAGGTCTTTAAATAATAGGCATGATGCCTAATTTTTAAAAACTATTTTATGATGATCTTACGTGTCTCCTATTTCTTAAAAAAATACTTATTTCTGCATAAAATAAAGGTTTAATCACAAAAATTGACACTTATAAAATTAATTTTGAATTTGACACCAAAACGCTCGCAGGTGTCATGGCGCATTTTTGACGTCACGCATATGTAAAGACTCCTTGTCAACAATAATAAAACCTTGTTTCATCGCTAACGTTTCTCGGTTTTAGTTTTGGTAACACAGAACTGAGCAAATTGATAATAAATTTAAAATCACAAAATAATTTATAAACAGTGCAGATATTAATGAAATAAAAATGATGTTTACTAAGCCGTGACGTGAAAACAAAAAACAATAAAATTAAAATAATGGTCGTTTCGAACTACCAACATGTTAGGGTAATTACACACAAAAAATCAATTTTTTTTAGAATGGCCAAGCAACCATTTAATTTAATTTTGGACCATTTCATATGGATTTACCCTTTAGTCAAATGCAAAAGAAAATCTAGGTACAGACTGCATCAATAAATAACTTTCCGATCGTTATTTCAACACTACAAAATTAATTTCACGCAAACGATTTCCCTACAGAAAAACAAAATAACTTTTCTTGTTACAACACAATAATCCGAATCTTCGGAAGTGTTATTGCCGAGATCAACATGTTGGGGGTCGCCCGTTCCGGCCGGTGGGTGGTAAATGTATCTAAGCCTACACTGGAGTCACCGTGGGTGTCAAGTTTGTATGCTAGTATAATGTTTTCCAATGACGACATTAAGGATATTTGGAAGCGGGATTCACAAAGTTTCCAGCGTAAGCCGGCCACGGACGAGGCATTAGCTCTGTGTCGCTCTCTCTTTTATACGCGTCCTGTCATTGTTTCTGTCTCGTTTTGTGCTTGCCATTTACCACCTCGCCGCCACTCATCCTTTATCCACGACTCTAAGAGATCCAACCACTTAAAGTTCATGTCTGCTTTACATAAATGCGATATGACGGATTGTGTTCGTGGATTTTACGTTGTTTATATTTGTTAAGAGTGGCTAGAAATAAAATGTAAAAAATGATGACGTAATTCATTGGTTTCAATTCATTATCATTATAGGGGAGATTGGGGTAGTTACAAACACCTAAGCGAAAAATCAAATAAATTAAAACCTGAGTACGAAACCAATATAATATGTATTGTATATTATTATTAAATTATCTATTAGTTATTTATTTTCAGTATCAATTTTATTAAAATATAAAAACAAAATTAAATATCAAAAACAAAAACTTATGTTTTGTTGGGGTAATCACGAACAGTAGAATAATTTAACCTAATTAGTGCCCCATTTAATTCGTTCGTCATTACCCCGCACGAGCTTGAAAAAATAAACATAAGGGATCATATAAAAAACAATACGGGTGACATCAAATACTGTTTGATCGAGGCTTACTTGGGTATAACTTAATCACATTTACATTAGTTTTCATTTTATTTTAATAAAAAATAGAAGAAATCTGTTTTAAAAATGGAACTAAGCTTACTTCGTACTGGAAACGTGATCTACACTGATCATTAACGGTCCGATACTAGACGTAGGCCCAACTATTGGTAAGCTTTCCTCTTCTAACATACTGAAATCATTGAATTCGCGATTAACCCGCGTTTGTGATTACCCCACTTTCCCCTACGTACTATAAATAGAAATCTTCCTGTAATATTTTCTTTTAGTTATTCGTGTTACTGAATAATAATGATAATCTTCTAGTCTTCTTAATAAATTTGTATGTTCTAAAAATATATAAATTGATATGTTTAGCGCAATAAAGTTAAATTAAATGTATGTACCATAATCGATACAAATTACTTTTCGTGAATACTATAATTTATATAATTAACTACTATATAATGACAACAATAACAGAACATGTAGGGTAAGCAGTGATTTCTAAGAACAACAATTTAAAAGTTTTAAAGTAAATACATTTCAGTTAAAACTTTTTCTTTATACCATGATTATGTCCAAATCGTTAAATGTATGTTAAAAGAAAGTTATAAATACTAAACGAATTTTTCATCTAAATGAACAGTGAAATGTCAATGTTGGTATACATTAAATGTACATTTGAATAAAATTTAACCCTTAATTACAGAGAAATTTAGAAACTTTGGCAACTGATAATTAAGTAATTAATTTAAAATATCGATTTTACTTCGAACGCCTTTTAGGGTGAAAACAAATTAAAAGTTACTTGCCATGTTCTTAAACTGAAGTATTGGTAAAACTGAAATGTCAGTTTCAAAACCCTTAAGTTTAAAATTCACCTACTTAATATTATTTCAAATAACCAGAGAGTTGACAGACATCATTCTTCATTAAAAATATATCTCTTATTTTTTGTTTGCAAACATTTTCTAGTTTTGTTAATAATTATTTTATACAAGTATTTAAAATTTATGAATATAATAAATATATTTTTTAAGATTATAATGAACCCAATTTTACAATAAAGAATAAATAGTTTACACATTATGTATAAAAAATTACCGTTTTATTTAAAAAAATATATTTATATAATATATACATATATATTTTAAAAGACAATTATTTTTTATATTAATTGAGTATTATAAAATTATATTATAATAATTAGAAAGTTAGTAGTTTAAATTTCGTTTAAAAATAAAATATTATTTAATTGAATTTATATTCTATTCTTTTGATAATTTCATTTAAATTCCGCTATACATATTTTATATCGATTTCGAATAAACCATTTATACAAAAATAAACTATGCACTAAATACGCGAAAAGAAATGTCCTAATTGAAAGCGTAGCGGATCAATATTATCCATGTGCAATAAAGCTTCCCTTGAACGTTTTTATATTGTACATTTTCTTCCTTAAAGGAAGTATTTAAGAAACGGATCGGTGCAGCTATTCCCATCACAATTGCAAGCGATTTGTTATCAGATATCTCCTTTGGTGTACTTAACACTGAACGTCATTAGCTCTCATAGCCATTTGTTGCTACATCCTGTTGGCGAGAACTATTCCAAATGATCTACCAATACAATTGTCGGAATTATTTCACAGGATAATGATCTTAATTGTTTCATTCCACTTAACAAATGCTTTTATAATCGCTTTTAATCATCTTCTTTTATTAAATATTTCAAATGGACTATTATAAATGTTTCATACTATTTCAGAAAGATTTAAAAAGTTTCTAGGGCTCTTGATTGGAAACGTTTTTTATATCATGGCTATCTTGATTTTATACTACACTTTTCTTTTCTAACATATAGCATACCTTGTTTCTCCCCGAGAAATACCTTAAGAGGTGCCGAAAAGGGGGTTCCGTTTCCAATTTAAATAACATGAAAAAAATATTCTTTAGTAATTTAGTATTAAAGTTGGTATTAATGATGAAAATATTTTAAGGACGTCATTTTGTAGTGAATATAATTATATTCTAATAATGCTAGTTATCGGCTTGATCATTCATTTTCCGACAACTCAGTTGCAGGGTAATATATTGCTATTAAATGTCGATTTTAGTAAAAAATATTTAAAATGCTTATAAATTTGAACTCATTGCATTTACACCTATAGCTCTTCGAACTATTTTTATAGAGAATTACATTTCCTATAAAATTACCATTTAACTTATTCTTATAGAAACAATAGTTGAGATCCTTTTAGACGTACAATTTAACAAATAAATCACTTTGAATGCCTATAACGTTTGACACGTTGAATTGAGAGACATGACTTTGTTGACACTTTTGTAGAGAATTTTCTCTTCTACAAAATGATGTCATCAGTTATCATGAATCAGTAATGCCAACTCTAGTACTAAAGAATTATCAGGACCCCCCCTCCTTGCGGAACCTCTTAAAATTGAATCACAGGATAATCCTTCGGCGAGGATTTATTTTAGGTCAAAAACTAATGTATTACGTAACGAGAGCAAAATATATAATTTTGGATACACCTTAATGTATATGTTTAAAAGTTATTATTTAATTAAGTCGAGGCCAGCAGAGTTTCGTAAGCATATACTACACGAATAATAGAAGATTCAATATTTTTCATTCATTAAAACAAATCCAAATATTAGTATCTGTGTATTTTATATGAATATTAAAACCTGATACCGAAATATGGAAAAATATGAATAATTTATATGTACGGAAATATTCGTATAAATATCAAAGACATAAACTTTCGTTGTTCGGGGAAAATCGACCAAATAAGTCAATCACAATCAGACAACAACAATGTGTGTCAGACTTAAACAAAAACGACATGCCATTCATAAAGCGATAAAAGTGGTTGTTGAACAACATTTCGAATCACATTACAGCTGATTTGTGCTGTGATTGATAATAGCAACATATGCTAATGGCCGAGTTATTGAATAGCGTGAAACGATCAACTTACCAACGATCCATACCCGCCAACTGTGATCGTTCTCTTTCATGTTTCGTTGTAAATATGTTATTCGATTATTTAATCTCCTGGAAAACACTAAACCTTTCTGATAAAATATTACGTTTTGTTTGGAATCAATCGTATACTATGTATGTCTGCTATTTCTCTTTCAAAGTGTTCGTTTTGTGTATTCAATATAACTGTTATGTATAATTGACTTAAAATGATCGATTGTTCAGACTATTTTTTGTGCATGTTTTTAGTTATTATTTGATATGATATGCTTGGCAAATATTTGTATTCAATGTAGTTTTTTTATGACGTTATATTTTACTATAGTTTTTGTTTTAACTCCATCATTATTTCAAACATTGTAGGTTTCTTACTGATTTCACATATAAAACATTTCTACAATGACAATTGTTTGTACCAATACAGATAATATTTTTATTATATTTTAAAATTCGTTTTAACCCTTGGGTTTTCTTAGTTCTTATTAAATTATAATTTATTCTTTTTAAGCATGATGTCCACGTTCTGCGCAAAATGTGTAAAAATAACTGTTGGAAAAAGAAGTTATAGTACAAACACAGTTAAAATTGTTTATTTATAGACAATAATAAAGTGTAATATATTAATGGAAAGTGAAATTATTATTGTTCAATTAAAGTATGAAATGGTTTCTTGGTAAAATATATATCAAAAATCATACTTGTGTTTGATATCTATTGAAAATTTCCCTTAGATGAAGATTTGATAACATTTCGTTAGCACATCATATATGTATATATATCTATAGTAGACAAACTAAATTAGTTATTAAAAAATGTACCGATATGAAAACTTATTTTTTTAATTAATAAATCAATAATTTAAATAATAAAACAATTAATTCAGTAATACCTAGTTAAATTTTTATCTTTTCTAACCAAATATACCAATACATTGAATTGAGAATCCAATAACACTTTGTGGATTAGATCATGCATTGATATTATTTGTTGAATGAAAGTTCAATTTAAAAATTCTCAAAAATATTTTATTCTTCCAAATATGATAATGCGATTCACAAAAACATATTTGATAATATTCAATGAATATATTATTAACACTTTCTATTCTCAACATCATAAAATTGAAATTTTTCTTGATTTCGGCGCCGAAAAAATTACCATAAATACAATCTTCTCTAAAGTATAAATCCACAGGAGCTATAAACGGTTTTACAAAATAAGCGGTTACTTGTAATACCTCTACAGAAAATCATGTTGAAAAAAAAAATAATTCCAGTATCGGAAAAACGTAACAGCAACTACTTTTATTTGATACAATTGTGTTCTTATCGAATTCAGGTTGAGTAGAGGTTCGCAAAGATATCTGGGAAAAAATCGAGACAAGTGTCTAGACGGTTAGTTACATTTATCAGTTAGATCTAATTCAAATTGACATATCTCTTGTACATACAATCAGAATAAAAACTGTTTCAAATATACTAACAATAAGATTTATTTTCAACTTTTAATTTTCTATCAGATTAATGGATTTTTAAGAAAACAGAAGTACGTTTAGTTCTTGAACGTTTGTTTAACTTGAAAATCAATAATAATTGAATTAGGAAAAATTGAATTGTTACACAGAATCAAGAGCTTTCTTTTTGCTTGATTGGTTTCAGTTTGAAGGTTAACGAAGGTGTTTGGTTTTTATACGAATATTTATACTTTTAAAGTCCAATTTAAAAAAATGTACTTCATATCTATACTAATAATAAAGGTTTTTCATCCTTGATATTCTTTTATAATCAATCAAATTTGATATGGAAAGTATTGATATTAGGGATAATGTTTTAATAATTTACAAAACATTATAATTATCGAGTCTTAATGATAAAAAAGGTCTGAGACAAACAAAGTGACATTATATATACCTACTGCCCTGCTAAGCACAAATAAGCACATTATATTTTCCTGCATCTTACTATGTAAAATGTTTAATATGGTATATGTATGTATATACATGTTTTTTCTAATAAAAATCACCTTTTTTATTTACATTTATCTGCATTTTAGGCTGAATTACTAGACTATATTATTGTATCTTCAGTTTACTATATACGAATTGTTTTATATCTACTGTAAATACAATTTTTAATAATCTATTGACAATGTGACATAAATTGATTTATGTCTTTTAATTTTAAAAATAAATATAAACCAGATTTAACGCAGTTTTACTTAATTTTTAGAATATTTAATGTAAATACAATAAAAAAGCAAAGCTAAACAACTAAACTTTAGTAAACCATTTTCACGTAACTATACTTTACTAGGAATAATTATGGTATCTATAATTATGTATATCTAAGTAAACAGTAGTTACAGTAAGGTAGCTTAGTAAAATCAAATGACTACAATCTGTAAAATTTTAACTGCTTTTTTAATAGGAAGTATTCATTTTATCACATTTATAATTTAAAAAATGAATTCACCAAAATAAAATACGTTAAATAAAAACTTTATTAATAATTTTTAGCTAGTATTAATTGCAGGGCAACAATTTAAAAATAAAAATTTAATTTTCTCTACTTTCATCTAAATGTAGATACCATATTTGTGCTTAGCAGGGCAGTATAAAAATATGTCGAGAACATTTTACTTGCATCACTTACATTTTAATAGATACACATATTTTTACGCAAAAATTCGATACTGCTCTACCGGCATCAATAAAAACAATAGTACAAAACATATGCTGGAACAAAAGTTGATGATATTTTGTTGAATATCTGACGTGAATACAGATGCGGAAGCTTCTACGTTCTCTTTAAAACATCCGTCAACAATGATTCTTATTTAAAATGGCATTTCGTTTATTTTTCATTGTTACATAGACCGGTGTAAGGAATTTCTGTCAGAAGCACTTTATTATTGTTGTTCTTTCGAATATTTATGTACCTCCTTGTAACTATTATAGAATCAATGTATATTATTACAATGAAAAAATAAATAATCTGTAAGATTTTACTGTCAGTTATACTATAATAACACAGCCAAACACAAAAAAGTGTGAGGTACCAAAAAATTCGATCTATATAGCATTGTAGTATTGGTCGAGCATAGTTGAAATTCAAATATTTGGAATTTTCTGCATACCTGTTTTTTTATTTTTTTTTATTTAAGCTTGAATTTTGGGATTAGGTTGAATTTTTTCAAATTGGCTGCTAAATATCTAAATCGTTTTTTGAGCAATAAAGTAGATTTTGTTATAGCTTTTATGTTAAAAAAGATTGTCCTGAGTTTCGGTCGCGATTAAATTTTTTTTCGCAAAAGTTATAAACAATAAAATTATAATGTACCTACACACGATCAACATTTTTCTTATGAACGGCTAAACCGTTTCTGACGATTTTTACGTCAAAATTTTTATTCATAAACGTATATTCTAGAAATATTCTCTCGAATATAAGAATATTGAATTTGTTCATAAAAAAATCAATTGTTTATATGTATATTATATATATTTTTTTGTTCCACTTGAAAGTCAATTTTCACTGTACGTTGTTATACATTTTTTATGAAAACATATTTTTAGTCAGATTTTTTTAAGTAAAAAATGTTTTCATTTATTTACATATTTTTATAAATAAATTCGATGTTTATATATCCAAAATCATATTCCTAGAATGTACGCTTATAAAAGAAATTAACGTCAGAATTGTTAAATTCGTTTAGCCATTGACGAGAAAAATGTTGACCGTGTTTATTGTTTATAACTTTTGCGAAAAAAATTATTTTGCGACTGATACTCGGGAAAATCTTTTTTAACATAAAAGCTAAACAAAATCTACTTTATAGTTCAAAAAACAATTTTTGATGTTTAGTAGCCAACTCGGAAAAATTAAACCTGAATCCAAAATTCAAGTTCAAATAAAAAAAAATAACTGGTAAGAAGAAAACTCCAAAAAAATTTGTATTTCGACAATGCTCAATCAATACTACAATGCTCTATAGGTCGCTTTTTTGGTACCTCATACTTTTTTTTGTGTTGTATAGTTATAATTAAATTTATTATAACATAATAATTTAATAAGTAAATCGTATCCATAAATAAATAAGTATAGTATTATATCTCTTTATATTATAAAAACTTAAAAAAGAATTCATATTTAAAAAAAACATTTCTGAATCCGGAAACATATTTCCCACATAATATTCATATTTATAAAAAATTCATAAAGAATCCAATATCATCGTACATAAACACATCTAATAAAATACGTGTATCTCATAAAAAACGTCAAACTGGTAAATAAGTAAAAATGTAGACCCACTGTCGATACAAGAATAAAAAATTATTCGCAGAAATTCCCTACGCTTTACAAATTTAACACTCAGATGCACAACCAAACAGTATTTCCTTTGGACTGCGAAAAAAGGACTATAAATAAATTCAAAAAAATTGTATCCAAACGTGGCGACAATGCCATTGTGAAGAAGATATCGATGTTCGAATCGTTCACATAAATTATGATGTAATGATATAATGTTTCAAGCACAGACTTCGAGTGGCCTCTATGCAAATTCACGGTGTAGAAAATAAGGTCGGAAAGGAAAATTCAGCGAAAAGTTAATTGATTGTAGTTATAATATTAACAGATTAGATTGATTAGTATTGAACATTATATGGTTGGTATTTAAATAAATAACGATGTAATTGTTTTTTTATTGGAAAGGCATTCGTAGTTGCAGCATGAATTTATATCAAAATATTATCTATAATTAAGATAAGCTTGAAATGCATGGGGATTTCCTAAATGGGAAGAGATACAGATTCTATTAAATGAGATTAATTATTTGAAAGGAAGGGGTGAGTATTACTTCATCAAAAATATTAATAAATTTATGTAGTTTAGGCGGTATACTCAAAAATCTGAAAATACGAAATATTTTTAAATGGTTATAACTTTTTTGTCAAAGTAGATATATACTTTTTGTTTGCGGTTTCATAAGCACTTTTTGTGTAGAATTGATTAGTGTATATAGAATTTTTATATCACTTTTAGTTTCCGAGTTACAAGCCCTAAATTTAGTTTTTCCTATGGCCCACTATAAGCTGGCTATAGCATATTTGAACGTGTTTTTTACTTTACTTATACCAATGTTAATATTTGCTCTCCTATAAATATTATAGTAAATTCGTAAATGTTTTTTCTTGTAAATTTGAAAGATATATTTATCATCAGTTTGGAATTTGGTCATACAATAGTACGAATTACGCGTAACGGATACATGTTTTATAAGCCGTGGACTATAGTCGATTTACGCGTTGAAAGGTAACAAAAAAACAAGCGACTTTAGTCAATTTACGCGTCCAAAGGGTTAATAGGGGAAGAGGGTCACGACGGACTTTGGGCACTTGATACTCATGAAGATAACAGTTTAAGCTATATTTTTTTTAAAGTTTGAGTTTTACAACAGTTCAATCTAAGAGACACTTATTTCTTTACGTGATCATTGAAGGGGTGAGAACCGACCTAAAAAATAGGAATTTTTTATTTTAGTTAAATTGTATGAACACTATACACCCTAGAAAAAAGTCTTACATGTATGAAAAAAATATTTCGATATTTATTAACAAACAAAATAATAGGATGCGATTATTAAAATTAATATTAATAAGATTATTGAATATAAATAATAAATAAACATTGTAAATACATACAATATATGTAGATAAATAATAATGGTGATATATACTGCATAGTTTCTATGAAAATCTAAATATAATTATTTAGTTATTTATAAAGCATCCAAAGTTTTCATTGTACATGTTACATGACAAATGATACCATGTTATGTGGATAATATCAGTGGTGTTGGAAATTTGGGAGTAAAGAGAGCTCCCTCACTTATAACCGGAAAATATAAAAAAATTTATAAAAAAATTAAAAAATATGAATAGTTCGTATTATAATCATCACGTTGCCCTAGAACTAATTTAGTAAAATTGTATGAAAATTAAATGGTTAACCAATGCTGGTTGTGCAATGTTTGGTTTTTATTTAAATTGTCCAATAATATAATTAACTACCTTTGGTGAATTTAGCACAAGGAAGCACTGTGTATTTACTTGACAAATGTTTTTTTAAACAATTTGGAATAAACTTTATAATGTATAAGTATAATCATAATACCGATTAAATAATTCAAATAAAAAAGTAAAAACAAATTTACAATATGCTGCCACACCTGTGAAAGAAACGGTCTCGAAGCACTCACATACACAAATCATAGTGACACGTAGATAAAAAATCGACGCACCCCAATAGTTTAGAGAAACGAATTGACCCGACCTGCGTACACATATTGTGGTACACCGTGACAAACACATAAATTACAATGCAGCGTCACACAGATACGGCTATAAAAGTGTTAGTTGCAGGTTTGGTCGCGCTACTACCATACTAGCACCAGTCGCCGTTGCCCCAGGAGTTATTGTTCGCGTTCTGTTGTGACGTCACAAGCCAGATGCCCGAGGACATGGATCCAAGACGGCTGGATGAGAAGCGGTGGAAATTTATGCGATTTTTTTGCACAAAAGAACTGTTGCTGGCTGAAATGTGGATAATACATTCCTTTTTTCCTTCCTGTTTGTTTGTGTTTGAGAAGTAACGAGTATTTCATTTATTTGTTCTTATATCTGATGATTTAGATTATTTGTTAAGTGAATTCTGGTTAGAAAATTCTATTGTTTATATTAATTAATAATAATCCTTTATACAATTGTATACATCTCGTTATTTGAATATTTTATTTACAATTTTACGGACTCGTTTTGATTAGATGTATATAATTTATTGAATATCAGGTTTTATAAATAATTAATCGAAATTCGACCAATTTTTACCTGCCTTAACGGCAACATACACACAATTTTTTTGGTGCACATCTATGGCACAGTACCTAACCTAACCTAACCTGCTTTTACAACAAAAATTTCCAAAAAAAAAAACACTGCAATTAAACGCGTCTATATACATTCTCTATGTTTGACAGAAACCCAAAACTATTTATTTTTGTCGCTTTGTGGCGCTAGGAGTATTGCTAAACAAACAGCGACAGGGGAAATCATGTGTGTATGTTTACTTTATTTTACCTGCCTTAACAGTAACACACACCTATGATTTTTTTTATTCACATCTATGGTACAGTACTTTTTGAATGATGTAAGTTTCATTCCTCTTCTTTTATAATAAATACTAAAAAAATCAATTTTCAATGTTTACGTATTAATATATATATATTATATAGATTTGCTATAGAGCATAAGTAAAGCAAACGCTAATTGCGTCAAAGGTGTCATATCGTTTTGAATTTGTTCGAAATTTTAGAGTAGTGGTAATACTTGTAAAGCTGTTATACGTTCTATGTCTTTAAATCTCTAATTTCTACATAATGTACAAGGTATGTAAAGCACAAGATAACCTGGTTAGGTTTTGACCAATCAACGTTCGTGTGGGAATACGTCACCGACAAGCAATTGTTTTATATTAAACTATTCTATAGTGAACGCTGAATTATCAAAAGTTATCCAGGCTACCTTGTACTTTACATATCTTGCTTAGTTAGTTATCTCATTTCAACTGTCATTTATATTTAATACCCCACATTATTTGTAATAATTTTCACAAATTACATATAACATTACATGCCCCCGGCGAAAAATTAAAATAGTACCCCCCTGTTGTAATTGAAGATATTTTTTTCGATGCCATCAATTTTACTGTCCCTAAAATTCATTTTTCTGCCCTCTTTCAATTTCTTAATTTTTTTTACTCATGTTCTTAATCCTGATAATGTTATTCAACTAATTTGTCTGTCCCCCCGATGAGGAGTCGGTTTTGCCAACCCTTACCTACGCCACTGATACTACAAGAACATATAATAATTTATATATACTATACTTATACAAAAATAATTATAATTAATATTATAAAATGATTCATTATTGTCGAGCATAGATTAAATTTCATAAATTGAAATTAATTTAAGTTTTATAATGTAAGTACAACCCAGTGATTTAATAAATTTAATAATTACAAAGGATAAATTAATAAAACTGAGTATAAAACGTATAAATATCTTTACTAAAATATTTAGAGATTTTGTTTAATTTTCAATTAAATTCGAACTCGAAGTAAAATTAATTACTAACACTTCAGAGAACAATTAAATTAATTTTTCACTTTGTTTGAAGTTCACAAAATGTCTTAATTTTAATATAAAACAACAATCAAAACAGCAGTTCTTTGTTTTTATAACATCATTAACAATAACTAACAGCTGTATTAATATCCTTTTTATGAATAAATTGTATTAATCATTTTTCCATTGACGCGCTATGCAAACATATCGAACAAAAGAGTTTGAAAAATTGAATTTAGCAACAAGTAACAGACCACAATAGACGTCTTCATTATTTCTATATTATGAAAAAAAATGTCAAATGATTCATTAAGTCTGATAGATTAGAATGTACGTCACATTAGTAGAACAACGCTTTAATGAATTACTACAGATGTGTTTAATTTATAAAGTTTTACTATTATTATTATGATATATTATTATATTGAATAACAATAGTTTGTACATTTTAATCGCATTGTGTTTTTATATTAATAAAGTTTTCTAATATTTCCAGGGGTTAAAGAAGAAAATAAATACATTTGCTTATAAAAATTAACATTATTATTGTTACTTTTCTTCCAGGCAAGCTCGTTGTTGTAAAAAGATATTAGATACTATTAACCAAATAATAATTATCATCATTTACAGAATATACGAAAAATACATAAATCCTAATTCATAGGCGTTTAATATAATTTAGTAATATTAATAGTTAAAATAATTTAAAATTATCTCAGCCGTAGAATGATTAATTAAGTCTAACGGGATTAGAATGTAGTATATATTGCCGGTAAGGTTTGATAAATGGTGATAAAAGTATTTGGTACTTTAAATGTATGGCCGCTTTTTGGGTTGTCTAGACAGGATACACTTCGGAACTATTATACTCATTTTAAGCAATTAATTTTATTGCGGCCTGTTTATTACGTTCAATGGGAGGGGAAGCACCGGTTAACGAAAATATTCATTACATTATAGGTTTGTGAAAGTGGTTGCATTAAATAAGTATTTGCATAATATGTAGTCAGTGCTGAAGATTACAATTTTTGATAAGAATAATTTCAAATATTCAAAATTATTTCACACACATATTTTTAGTATATTTATACCCGCATACTTGAAAACAGAATAAATTGCTGGATTTTATTTAATTATTTTACTAATAAATAGTAGATGACCATTATAAATGAGTAGCTCCAATGGCATACTAAGGAATGTTGTAGAATGCTAGATATGGGGACCCTGGGCGGATTGTCATCCTTAATCCGCTACTAAATAGCTCGCTACCAAAAACTACGGTAATTTTGGCTCTAGAATATTTACGGCTATTGGCCTAGTACCCCGTAACTTGTGAACTATCCATATTTTTTTCAATAAAAAAAAGATTTAATTTCGAAAAATTTAGTTTTTAATTTATGTGCTGAACACATGTACCTACATTTAATGGAATTTTGTACTTTGTTAATATTTTAAATTAAAAAAATTAAATATAATTTGGCGACCGCCGTCAACACATATTTTATATAAAACCTAGTTTAGAAACTACTCATGAATGTATGTGTTTTATAATTTTTGTAGTATTTAAAAGGGTTGATGTTTCGAATAATCAGAATTTAAAACGTCTCTGTATAGAATTTTTGTGTAGAATTTTAATAAATAAAGCACTTCCGGTGAGTTATCTTATTTACCGTGTATTAAAAACTCTATTTTTAATATCCAATTACTTACTCAAAAAACTATACGTTCAATATTTTTTTATAATATTAGTAAAATATATGAGCTATCCATAAATTACATATTACAATTTTAGACTTTTATCTATACATTGCTCTAATAATCGAATAACCTTAATTCAAGAACCCCAGAAAAATTGTTCAATAACAATATTTCTTACATTTTTTGCCAATAACCTATTTTATATTTCTAAAACATGATTTTTTTCTCGTGGACATTATGGTTCATGAAAAGCTTTTATATATATTGTTTTATTCTTGTGAATCTTATATTTCGAAGATAGAACACGGAACCATTTAAAAGTGGAAACAGTTAATAAAAATATCATAGATCAGTATAGTTACGAAAATCACTTGTATTATTTCTAATAGTAAAATAAAACGATATTGTTGTGGATTTGTTTATGCGATATTAAAACTAAGCAAAATACGATAAAATGTTCCAGGACCTTTTTTTGTCGAACATACAATTCTCTACACAAAAGTCCATGAAGGTGTATGTTTATTTTAGTTTAAACGTTTTTATTTTATTATTAGAATTAATACATGTTAGCCTTCATAGTGTTATTCTGTTCTGTTAAAATACCTAAGTACATAAATACAAAAATGTATATATAACGAATCATAATATGTGATATATTGTCCTTAATGTGTTTCAATCAATTTCCTAGCTCGTTCTTCATAAACAAACAGGAATCATTTTACAGTAGGTAAGTATTTTTTTATGAATTAACTATATATACATACATATACTAAAAAAATCCAATTATATAGTCCATTTAACTATTGTTTTTATTTATTCATGAATACTTTTATGTTGAATTATTTATATGTATATCATCGATGAAACTTTACTTATCGAAAATGTATTTACCATACAAGCATGCCAGACTTGCGTGTTAAAACTTACGTGTCCGATTATCATCTTGTGCCGTCTAGGAGATTATGTCGTTTGTACATAAATATAAAATCAGCTGTACAATTCATATAACTTTTCCCATAAAATAATAAAAAAAACCTATAAAGCAGGAAACTTATTGCAAAGCACATAATAATATATTTTTTATTAAGATTCCTTGAGTTTATAGATATCTTACGCAGAAAATTACTTTTTATAATGATTTTTAAAATGATGCCACTTTTTATTTTTCTTTGGAATAGTTATATTAAGTAAATTAAATGTACATGTATCGAATAAATTTGTTAGTACAATAATTGTTGTTTATCTGACCGAAGTCTATTGAAATAGCCAAAACTTTGGAAACAAATGGAACAGATATTTTTAATAATAAAAACACCGTAAAGTTACAGAAGAGGGCATGCCACGAGTAAGTATACAGTTTCAAAAAAGGACAAGCGTTGCGCACTTATGATTTAATAAGCTAAATATTTTCAGTATAAGAACGTCTTATATCGGGCACATATCTTCTTTTGTAATATTTACACATATGAGGCACTCAAAATCAAAATGGATCAAGTCCATAAAACATACTTTCAATATAATTTTAATTAAATTTAATTTATAGAGTTTCACATTGCACTCAGAAGCTTGAGAAGTCTACAAGTGTAATAGATACGTGTCTAGAGAGTATAAATCGATAGCAAATTTAGTTTAAAAATATTCATATATCGCACGTCATGCATAAACCAGTATCAAAATACTTAATTCATAACTAATTGTAAGGTACTGACACCAGTCTTGGATAATACTCCAGTACATGGTGGGTACTTGATTAATTAAATGCACGTACTAAATTAGAAATATTTGTTGATATTTGATTACTGCCATTACTCAATCATAATCTAGAGACACTTAACTGTAAAACAGCTAAATTTGATGATAATCGACCAAAGGGTATCAAAATAGTGGACATTTAAACTAATTATTAGTGTAATCTAATTATTATATTATTATAGCATCTGCTTTACATTGTTTCAAATTTTACGATTTTTTATATTATACATATATATTTATGGCACGTAGTTGTAAGAAGAATTATATTTATAAACTCAAAGAATCTTAGTAAAAATGTATTATATGCTTTGCCGTATATTTCCCACATAAAAGTAATGGTTAGAGTAAATATTAAACTGTTTTAAGCACGATCGACTTACAATATAATATGAAATATAACCATTCAGATTATATTTTCGAATTTCTATTCTGAAAACTGAAATATTCCCGTTCTAAAGTTTCTAACCTTTAACTTACCTACCTTATATGATATTATATACAAATCATATTTCTTAAACGTACAATACATATATCGTACTTATCAAAGAGACTTTTATTGTATTTCACCTTCTTTGACATGAAAAACTTGTCATACAAACGTTATAATAAAATCGGAGATTAAATATTTATCTATATGTATACTTATACAGATTCAAACGATATTTAACTTTCAAAATGCTTTTTATAAAATATTACAATAAGGATATCTTTTTGAAGTTTGATTCTTTACATTTAAATAATAATTCTCATCTTTGAAAATAAGTTTATAACAATATACTATACATTTTCTTATATTTCAATCGTGTGGAAAGTGTATTAACGAAAAGTATACTTTTTTAATGCTTTAAAGAAGTTATAGTTATAGTGTATGACTTAAGTATAAAATCAGTATAATTGTTAATAATTTAATTGGTAATTTTTAAATGTTGAAAATTACTCCTATAACCAGGGACTTGAACCGGAATTTATTTATGATTCAGGTTAGGTTCGGTTCGGGTTCAAATATAAATTTTATTTCCGGTTTGAGTTCAGCATGGTGAAAATTATTTGGGTTCAAAAACCGTAATTTTTCAGGGTTCAGGTTCAAATTTGTAATTGAAAGAAAATTATTTTATTCGAAAAAAAATTATAATTAACAAAGCATTTTTTAAAACATTAATAACCTAGAAATTATAGCTAGAAAAAGGGCAAAAAATAAAATTACATTTCAAAGATTGAAATCTCTACTTTTCAGATTCTTTTTGTAAATTGAAATGCAATTCAGTTATAGAATTATAATAAAAGTAAAGTAAATGTAAATAAAAAATATGTAAATTTTAGTAGTGGACTTGAAACTCACATCATACCATAAAATTCCAGTTAGTACATTCTATAATCTCTAAAAATCATTAAAGAATAATTTAAAAAATAATTTATTGAACCTTTTAAAAATATATGGTTACTGGTTATTCATGAAAAGGTTCGGATTCAGGTTCAGGTTCGTTGACTTTGAAACATAGTGGTTCGGTTCGGGTTCAGGTTTAAGTGCTTGCCTATAACCTATATAGTTTTGTTTCATTTTTTAGTAATTAATAAATAAATAAAAATGAATTGTAATGTTGTAGAGGTTTGGAATAATATTCATTTAATATACTTACAATTAGTAAAAGTTTTAATGAAAAAGTGTAAATATTTTTGCACAATTGCTTCCCCACAATATCAAAGATACGAGAAGCTTTGTGATCGTTTCAGATTGAGACAAAAAAAATGTTCTCCGATTTCAAAATTTTAAATTGATTTATCCGTTTCACGTCAAGGCAGACACTTTTCGTTCCGTGTTTGTCTGTCTGTCCGTCCGTCCGTGTGTCCGTCTGTCCCCTGAATACTTGTCACACGCATACTCATGAACCATTGAACCGATATTATTGAAACTTGGTCGGATGGTTGGATCTGGCTTGAGGACGGTCCCATTTCAAAATCATCAAAATCGTATGTAAGGGGGATGGGTAACACCCCAAAATATTATTTTTTTCAAGATATCTCAAGAACTACACATGTCACGTGAAAATTTTATAGAATATTTTTTGTAGAGTATTAAATTTCCTATAATATGGGTCTACAAAGTTTGTTGTAAAATATTCCCTTACAAAGATTTATCTCAATTTATTTTTAAAATTCGTGTTTTGTTTTTCTAAATTGATATTTGCTTGGATATATTAAATGTCATTTTGACATTTGCATAAATTTAGATTTAGATTGAAATTGTCAAAAAATTAAAAATATATAAAAAAAATATTCAGGTGCGTTTTAAGAAAAATTTCGAACTAATATTTTTTATTAAAATAGTATAAAAATTAAATGGTTAACTAATACCAGGCAATTTATATAAAGTTTTTATTTAAATTGTTGAATAATTAACTACCTTTGGTGAATTTAGCACGAGGAAGCACTGTGCATTTACTTGGTAGATGTTTTTTTTAGTCATTAAAACCTGTATAGGGTAATTATAAGAAACATAATCAAACAACGTGTACTAAATGCATTTTATAGTTGTTGTAACCACATTTCGAGTAGTTATATACATGACCACTCTAGACGGTACCTAATGGGTATATTTAATGGAACTATAAACCGCTAATACTATCTCGGACTCTACTTACGTTTATGTCGCAAACAAAAACAAACATTTTACTCAAAAGCTCTGCGCCACTGTTTGTGTCTAATGTTTGTTTAACTTATCATGTAGATGAAAGTTCTGAGGTAGACGTTTTTATACAGCTGTTTTGTTTTATTACTTTGAAATTGTCCAACTGAAAAAGCAGTGATTAATCAGAAAACATAAACATTAATTAGCCTATGAATTTGATTAAACTTTTGCCTTTCAAAACTATATATTTTATATATTTAGAATTTTGTGGGACAAGAAATGTATTTTAAAATATAGAGGCAGTACATACATTGTTAGATATGCGTAAATTCAGTATATCATTTTATTGAATTATTATTATAATTTTCGGAATACAAAGTAATCTATGTCCTTCTATAGGATGCATCTTATCTCTGCCAAATTTCATCAAGATCGGTTTAGCCATGAAAATGTAACAAACAGACAGACAGAGTTACTTTCGTATTTATGATATTAGCACTAGATATACCAACCGGTCAAAATATCCGGTTTAAACATTTACTCATACAATTTTTACTTTAAATTATTTAAATTTCAATGTTCCTTATAAGATTATGTTAATTCTTATTTACATGAATTCGACTATTATTGTAAAAGATTTTATTTATTGACTCATTTTTTCTGAGATATACATTTGGTATTTTTGACAACCGCATTAAAATCGGCTTAGCAGTTTTCAAGATAAGCGGTAAAAGATACACAAATAAGCTTCTTTTTATGTAGATTGAGTTAATTCATATTGTATAAACAATCAATTTTTATAAAAATTGTGTAGTGTGTAATATACATTAAATAACTCAAAAACTACTAAAACGATTTTAATGCGGTTTTCACCAATAATTAAATAATTTTTCGAAGCAAGTTTTCGCTATTTTTTATAATATTGCTGGTTCTATTAAACAATTGAATTGGTTTATTATAATAAACTCAACTATAAGATTTAAGTGCTACCATTTGCCAAAGAATTGACATTTTTTACTTTTTATGTTTTTAGGAACACATACAAACAATTTTACAAATATAAAGGTTTTACAAAAACTTTTATTGTTAATCAAAGACAAGCATGATTCCATTATTAACAATTTAATAAAACAAAAACAATTTGTCCTAATTTTCAGTAAATGTTCTATACTACAGAATGTTTATTTTACAGGGGTATCAACTTGAAAAACGTTAAACTTTATTTAACAGCTTAAAAATGTGTATTTTAAACAAATGATTTTTTTTTCAAAATGGAGATTTTAGGGAAGAAGAACATTTTATTATAATACTTAAGACCGCTATTTAGCAAAAATCATAAAATCTGAAGAATTTTGTAATTGAACCATGGTTTACCCATGACGAAGAGAACCGAAATCAGAGCAAACTTAAGGTATTATTCTAAACCATATTTGTAAAAAAAACTGTAAGTAGCAAAACTGTACCTAAAAATTCCTATTTTAGGTACTTTTTAGCCTAGACAGTCTTGACTATTTGTGAGAAGTTAAAGTTTTTTAAATAAATTCACATTATTCTTGGATCCATGGTAAGTCGTCAGTAAATATTTTGACCATACAGAATTTTTCAGATTTTTTATCTACTTATATTTTTTCAAAAATGGCAAACCGTTCGAAAAAACCTAAGACGTGACTATGAAGATGAACTCTAAAATATTTCGGATGATACAATCGAATGCAAATTTTTATTTTCGTCTTCAGATCTCGACAATGAAATTGAAAATATTTCCAATATACGAGGCGGAGGAAAACAATTAGGTTACCATCTTGTTCTAACGATAGTTATCAAGAAGTTGAAACTGCTATTGATGGAACTATGAGGGAACAAGAAACATGGATCTACTCCACGAAAACTACAGCGAAGTACCATTTTCAAAGAATTTAGTGGTTCTACAGCAAAATAAAATATAATAATATACATTATATTCAATTTTGTTTTTCTGAACCTCTTTTTTCCTTACCCCTTGCATTAATTGGCTAATTTAAAATATTTTTCAAAATGACCTAAATGACTATAGATAGCTATATCCCTACCCCTAAAGTTTATTTATAACTATTTACATTATTTGATATGTAAAAATTTCCTGAAATTCAAATATCCGCTTCAACATGACGATATTGTTAGAAGAGACGATATGAAATGTAAAATAATACTCGTACCAAAACGGAAGTGTGTTATAAGCAGGTATACATTATATATGGAACTTTAGAACATGTCGTTTGCAGTGTTTTATATATGTACATACGTACCTTGTAGTATATAAATCATATTATTCTACTTAAAGCTCACTACACTTTTATTTACAGCATATTCACTGATTTTCTAGAGATTGTGAGAAAGTTACATGTAGAATGTAGGTAGGTGTACATTTTTGAAGATAATAAATTATAATATAAATACAATTTTATAGTAAACGATATATTTATTTATTTTATTTCACTTGAATTTTCCATGCATTTTTTTTTTAATGTTCATAAAAGTAAAGATAAAAATAAAAACGTTATTTTGAAAATTCTGGAGGTATCTAACCCCTTAAATAAAATAACAGTAATAAATTATTGTATAGACATTCATAAAATCTAAATACATAGTCTTCTTAAATATTAAATAAAAGTAAATTATACCATGTATACACAATTTAATTCAGATAAAAATGTATAGATAAAACATTCAAAATAAATTATAATAAATCCCGAATATACATACATATATTATGAGCATACAGCGTTCTATAGAACCAACAGCTTTTTTTAGTTATATCGGTGTAGAGAGCAAATTTGTTTTCATCATAAAACGTCAATCAGTTTAGATTAGATATTCAAACGATGGAATATTTTATACCAAAGAATACAAAAATAAGTCATGTTGAACAGAAATGCATACATCTAATAAAAGTATAAAAGAGTATTTTAGAATCATATCATGCAAATAAAAAAAGTAAAAAAAATCTAAACATGATTTAAACACAAATCATTATTCTATTTATATTAGTTATTGATATACCAAAATTATATAGCTTGGCAATAAAATACACACTTCTTTATTTTTTTTAAATGTATTAATAAAATGTAAAAATTTTTATAACTAACAATAAATGCGGTACTAAAAATTAGAATATAAGATGCAATAGAGCAAGTATCTAAACATAAAATTGCTAATGTCTGACCTGATCTTCGGCTACGGTCAACTTCGGCCGAATAGTAAATTAGGCCGAAGGTTGAACTTTACAGCTGGGCGCGAGCCGCGAATTTTTCGGGCCACAACTATATTTAAATTTTTGGTGTGTAGAGTAAAAAAACATAATTTGAAAACAATTCGTGATTTTTTCTTAATAAAACGATAAAAAAATTCCTTCGGTTTCGGCTTCAGCCTAAAATTGTCGGACACTAAAAATTAGGATAAAATCGATTACTGAATACATTATAATTTTTTTTAATGCAAAACTTGCAAAATTTATTAAAAATGTAACAACATGAAAGATGATAAAATGATATTAAACTTTTTAATCATTGTTAATTTTGCAAAAAACGCATCACTGGAAATTTTGGGAAGTACACAATTGGTAATTATAAAGTTTACAGAATCGATGGATTCGATGACAAAACATATACATAGTATTTTTAAAACAATCCCACATATATTTAAAAATGTACATATTTTGTTCTAAAAACACTGTATTTATGTTTAATCTATTTTGTGTAAATAATACGCCATGAGAATATTAAATCTCTTAAGCTCCTGCACAGATAATAAAAATTAGCTAACGAATATTATTGGTAAGCCTAATACATAATATTTAATTGAATAAATTAATTAAAAATTCCACTGGTTTTGTTGTAGATATTTTATCAACAATGCTACTATCTGAAATGTAAAAATATGTTAAATACTGATTATTTATTCTGGTAGATGTGTGTAAGTTTCTCGATCCTTTCTATGAATATGCACATACATACAGTCGAATTAGGTTAATGCGATAATACATATACAACAGAAGTTATATGTATGTACTACCAATCTACCTACATGATATGATTTACATGAGCACCTTATTATAGTTTAAAATAATTTCAGAAGCTAAAACTCCGTATTATATTCATTAATTTGATAAACAGTAAGCAATATTGTTTTTAATTGAATACATTTGCCTCTCGTTTTTTCCTTGTTATTGTTAAAAGTGTCTCCGTAATATTCTAGAGTGCTTATTTTGTTATTTTTTTACACATTAATAAATGATATAGGTATTTAGATAATTTTTTTTGTAAATCATATGTAAGTATGTTTTTTTTAAGAATTGTTACAGATACAGCTATCGCAATTTGGTCAATATCTTTTCACATGAGTAATTTACAACCCGCTCACGAGCTACTAACTGAATCTAAACACTGCATTCTTTTCTCTTCTTTTGTTTTATCGTACCGCACGCGAAGTGGTCCAAAGCTCTGGTGCACAGGGCCTCGATAGCATGCAGCACGCTCACCGTCGGTGACCGCAGAGCCGCAGCACTCGTTGACAATGCGGGGCGACATAACCTCAAACTATGTGCTCAAGTAGATCGCCAGGACCGTAATATATAACTGCAAATTGTAGCATCATTTCAAATGTATTAAAGTAGGTAATGTTGTCTTAATTATGAATGCAAGCGTTTTTTGTAACAGATATACGGTTTATTTACTATTTTAACATTTGTTATTCCGATAAGCTGTCAATCTATATAAAAATAAATAATATTATTTGGTTAAACATCAGGGATAAGGAGCTTTTTGCTGCTTATAGGGGTATTCTAGTCTAGAAATAAAAAAAAAATATTTTTCATTTTTTGAAAGTATAGACTCTTAAAAATATGTTTTTTTAGGATATATTTCTGTCCTTTTTAAGACATATTTTTAAGAAAAAAATTATAGCGATCGAGATCGAATATTTACTCTAAAACTTTAAACGTGTTTTTATCGAAACTACTATTTAAAAGTGGTTGACATATCTCAATTTATATTCGACCGATTTACTTGAAAATTGTGTACCTTCAATATATGTTGCTTTATGGTCCCTACTTTGGAAATTGCTAAATGTAATTACTATTTTTTTTATAAAATAATTAATAAAAGTACTAATTTTTTTTTGTACCTGTCATAATAACACCCTTCCTGAATAAGAAACTTTTTTTATTTTATGTTCTTGAAATATAAATAAATAAAACAGTGAAAAAATATAGTAAAAAATACTTTTTATTCAACCATAAAATATGTCTGAAATTTACTTTCCTAGACTAGGGGATTTTTAACAAATGAAAAGCTCATTATGTTGTACAGTGAAATGCAGAAGTGGTCATCTAGTTTTCATTGACATTCGCTTATTACAGTCTTAGTAAGCTCCTCCCATTTGATTATTATAATATCTAAATCATTTCTCCATGTACCAAACAAACACATATATTTTGAAACTCATTTGCTAGATAAAGAAGTACTTGTCGTTTATAGTACTTATATAAATTTGTGCGATTAAGTTATTATGTAATTTATTGAAAATTGTATAAGTAAATTTTGTGGCAATAAATTTTTGATATTCCGAATTTAAGTATTTAAATATGTTAAACTTGATATAAAATTAATTAATGAAATGGACGTATATTTGTGTTTTATTTAAAATTCTGTAACTATATAAGCTCTGTGGCAGATGACTTCTAGCTCATAGTACCTATATAACAAATTCGATAGTTACGTTTATTTACTACTTTTCTCAAGTATTTTTTAATTCATTCAAAAGATATTGAATAAATATTAACCAAGAAATTTATAATCATTTAACAAGTGAAATTGATAAGTTGAATATAATAAAATAAAAATATCTATAACCTATTAATTAATCCTAAATCCAGCTCTGTAAATTGTACGTGCATTAATCAGTATCATTGCGGATAACCAATTAATAAAGTGTTGCATTGTTGTACATTTAACAAGCAATAAATAAGAGGTGTTATTTTTATTATGCTTTAGCTTCCCCTCCATATCCGAAGTTATGTAATTTTCTGAATTAAAAATACCCATTTAATATTTACATTTCTAATCAAGACAAACACTTTTCGTTTCATGCCTGTGTGTATGTACATATGTCTTGTCTGTCCCTTGAATTCTTGTCACATGTATTACTCATGAACCACTGAACTGATATTAATGAAACATGGTTTGTAACTTGGGTCTGGCTATAGAGGGAAGGGATGGTATCCCAAAATTGCATTTTTTTTTCAAAATATCTCGAAAAAGGTGCACTTTTGAAGTAAAATATTTCCATGTATATGAAATATACATATAGTATAAGTAAGTATAGTGAAGCCGATTTTTTTCGAACTCCGGATTTTGATGGAATTATTTAATTTGACCTTCCCTGAATCCATTCTGACTATTTTCGCCATGATGTCTGTGTGTCTGTCTGTCTGTAAGCGCTGTAACTCAAATACGACAAATCGTAGAAGGGTGAAATTTTATATTTAAGATTAATTTTTGTCTGGGAAGAGAACGTCCTATTTTTGAAAACGATCTTTCAACTGGATACGGATGTTTACCTACGTAGATTTTTGAATTTTTCTAATTACTCTGAAACAGTGCGAAGTAGAGAAAAATGGTCAAGTTAAAAATTGTAGGTAATATCAATATCTTTAATTTATGTTCTATTCATTTTTTTGTAAAAACGAATTTTTGAAAAAAAAAATTATTATAATTCAAATGGTTCATAACACAGGAGAAATATCTGCCATGAGTGTCATGGGACTTTCTTATACGTATTACAGAGAGTGAACAGTGTGTGTATTTGCCGTAGGTAACATGGGACTTTCTTATACGTAATACTGAGAGTGAACTGTGTAGGTGAATCTAAATAATTACATAAAAAAATTCTTTCTGGCTAAATCATAAATGTTGGAAAAAAATGTAGGGAATAAATTATAGATAATAACATACTCGACATTTCTTATCTAAAACATTTTTTTCATATTTCAAAAATAATACGAAAATTCAAAAATTTACAAGAGTAATCAAAAAATCATTTGTTATATAATGTAGAGAATAATATTACCTATATTATTCATTTTATTCTATCTTGTTAGTTTTTTCAGAAATATTTTAATAAAATAAGAATCACGTATACTATTCACTATTAGGATTTACGTAAGAAAGTCCCGTGGTTCCCAAGGCAGACTTTTATTTATACAATTTAATTAGAAAATAAAAACTCTAAATTTGTTTGATACGGTCCTGAACTAATTATTGTTTTCGTATATTTCTGATTTTTTTTTGTTTTTCAAAAAGTAATAAAATCCACTGGCATTAGCAGCTGTCAGTTACCACTGTCAGTTGTAAACGACGCTCATTTCAAATGTCAAAAAGTATAAAAACAAAATACTATTGTATTTCAAAATTCATCCGTTGCTAGCTTCATGCGTTACATCACTATTTAGCTTAATATTATTTGTCAATTCCGTACTACGAATCCTGAAGCCTACAAGAATCAAACACTGGGTAGAATTACAAATAAACAAATTAAAAATAAACAGCGTTCAATTATACATGATCCGTATCAGATAGATAAAATCAAATATTTTATTACGGTAACGTAGAGGGTCCGCGAGGTTGTACCGAGGTTCTGTGTACGTGTCTGCTTAGAGAGTTCGATATACTATTACACTTCTTTATGGATTATTTTACAAGCGTCGTCACGCACGTGCCTACCGCTTGTTCGATATGATTGCTATTGTTGTTAAATGAGAAGGGAAACGGAATTAACAACACCAGGAAAATGTTCCGCAGACAAATTCTCGTTTATTTTTATGATAAACTCTGAACGTTGATTTATTGAAAAGTTCGTGCCGATTTTTTTAAATTCATGCAGCATTTCTCTTTGAAAGGTTTTCTTTTTTAAATTAATGCCTGTGTTGATATAAGGTAGTTTAGTTTTTGATTGTGATAAATTTTGTTAATTTTATGCAGAGTATATTTATTGGTCGTTCAAAGCATTGGTTATCAAACTTTTTTATCATAAAAGCATATTTTATTTTTAAAAGTATTTCTACATTAAAAATATAATTTGTAGCAACGTATGTAATCTCTATTATAAATAAAACTAGATCTATTTTAAAGCCGAAACGTACAAAAACATTGTACATACTACATATAAAAAGCGTATCTACTTTTTATTTGCAATAGAGTGAAAGAACAAACAGTTTAATGAAGTCTGAAATAAAGACAGATATATGTTTGTGCACTTGTCTTTCAGTTGTGGGACAATCGGTCTAATATCCCGTAATGGTTGCCGGGAGTCGGGTTACCAACCGGGACAGAGAGAAGACATTTGATATTTGGGAACTCGCCACGTTTTTATGTACCACCTCACCTCCTGTAGTGTCATGGAGAAAGTTATGCTTTTCCGTATCCTTTCTGTTGCCGCTATTAGACTGTTATTGCGTTATAGCCTGCGGTCCTTAATATATATTTATATTCTATGACAATGGTTAATGTAATTTAATATTTCTGCCTTTTGTCAATAGCAAATGAGTTCCGCATAGTACAAATTTCTGTTTTGTGTGATATTTCATTTTCTCGCACAAATGTAAGGTTTCATTAAATAAAGTGTACCATCGTTTAATTTATTGTTGACGAAAACAACAGATAATATCAACGAGAGATATTCTACTTTGAAAACTTACAAATGTAATTTAATTGGAGTATAACGAATGATGATGATAATACGTAGTGCCATATTAATATATTCATTAATGTTTAATTTATTTATAACAAACGTATTGGACCTGGTGTTACCCGGGTTAATATCCACAAAATCATAATGACCTAAAATATTCAACAAGCTCACCCAACATGTCCACTCAACATACCCACCCAATATGTCCAAATAATTATTATTAATTATAATTAATAATTATCTTTAAATAAAATCTGCGAATTATTTGTTTTTAGTTTCATTAATTAAACAATGTTGATTTATACGTAAAGTATATAATTTATATCAGGGTTGGGGGCAACCTTCATTATACGTTTCCTAATAAAACTTAATAATTCAGTCTATTTTCCCATTATATATTTATAATGGAGTAATAAAATTAATTGTATACATTGAAACATTTTGACAATTTAAAGCATATTCCAAAATCTAAATTTATAGATGTACTCTGCAATTTGAACGAATCCCTCACCAACATGGACAGTAACTCTCCGTAGCTTTCCACTAATCGCATTGGCTCGAATCGGAAACTCTAATAAACCTAATTCGGTTTGGCGAGGAGTTACACATACCTGACAAAGATTGGCTGACAACAGGATGTTTCACGATGTCTAATGCGATTAAAAGAATTTAAGAAGCTAATAGAAAAACAAGCTTCTCTTAGTAAATACTATTTGCTGATACAAACGACTCATGCAATGAATCGAAATTGACCATTGGAATAGTATAATCATTTTTGTCAAATCCTGTTTTATCTGTTTTTGCAATTACTTACAAATTTAATATTTTTCAACACGTAATGAAGTTTAGAATAAAACTGATTATAGATTTGATAAAAATTATTCTCAAAATTAAATTACATATACATCACGATTAAGAATGCTCGAAATATCGCGCTGTAAAAGCTGTAAACAATAATCTTAAATCGTCATTTTGAACCAATTTTTCCTACCGAAATCTTTTTTTTTGACAACATAATAATTTATTTTGCACTAAATTGAAATAATATATTGACGTACGGTTTTTTTTAAATTATGATAAATAAAGTGATGAAAAGTATTTTATACCTAAACTGTAGTGTAAATTCAATACATGTAGCTGCCTAAATAAAAAAGAGTAACTGATGTTAATTATCTTTTTGGCACATAAATAATTAAGAAAGTTTGTTTTTCCCAAGATTACTATGATAGTATAGCAATAAGTAGATTTTTCATATGTTTTAATTATTATCAATAATATACAATATAGGTATACATACAATATAATAACATGTCCTAAATGTACCTAGAAACTTGAAATTTCAAAAGTATCCTCCTTTTTTACGATTCAAGCACTCATTAAGAAAGAATTTATCAAAATTCAACTCTTACGGGAGTAAAAGGGAGTATGTGTTTGTATGTTTGGTCAGATTTACTTGAAACTTAAAATTAATACTCTACAATACAAATAATGAAACACATATTTCAACATTTCCCAAAATTAAATATCTAAGGGGTTGCAAGGGGGTGTAAAAGTTTGTGTGAAAAAAATTTTTCTGTTTGTATATTCACTCGAATGAAACACATATTCTACAGTCTACAAGACAAATAGCATTTTCAAAAATTCAACCCCTAACGGATGGAAAGGAAGGATTGGTGTTGAATTTTTAAAATTTTGATATATTTTCTACATAACTGTTTATGATATTAAGGTAAATTCGGACAAAATAATATTTAATAAAATAATAGTTATACAGATAAATTCGGGCAAAACAGTTTTTTTTTAAATACAAATTTTGACATCCAACCCCTATTGGTGGGGATAAATAAGGGGTCAATTTTTGAAATTTTCAACTAAGATCCGACATATTTACGATTTTGTATAGATAATGAATAAAAACAAAAAAAATAATAAGTAATTAAATGTTATATCCTCTGTCACGTATTGAGGGTTGTAATTAGTTTTATTCTATCTAGTGGAAAAACACTTCGGGGGAATGGGTTTTAGAGAGAAAAACAAGCCCCCATCTAGCATAAGAACCGAGATATTTACGATTTTGTATAATGATTAAAAAACAAAACAAAAAAATAATTTAATATTTCATCCACTGTCTTAAAATATTATTTGGCTGTCAACATAAAGAAATTATACAACGCGAGCGAAGCTGCAGGTATGTCCGCTACTATATATTATTATATAACTGCAGTATAGTATTGAATCTAAATTAGCTTCGAGTGAAAATTTATAGCGAACAAAAATTTACATTTCACTTTGTGTATTTGCGTAACAAAATAAGAAATCAAAGCTTAAAAAATATATCAAGTATATCCGTGTAGAGATCCCATTAAAACTTTGTTTTAAGTAGTTTTCTCATTTCCTGTTACTTCGATGGGTAAGGGGGTGAAGTGGTGAGTGGAATGCAAGGGGTGCGTACCGAGTAAGGTAATTCTACATGCCACTTCCAAGCCGCGTAAAAACGAACACTACCTCTATAACTTTATGTGAAAGTTCACCAACAGAAAATTCAATATAGATGCAGAAAATGATATCCACAATTCCATTATTACAAGTTAAAATTAGATTTTCACATTGTAGAGTATTTTTCGTGATATAATAACAGTACGTATGTATAGATTGTTGGACAGTTTATAAATTACAATGTGTCATATGTTCTTGATATTCGCTTCTCTATTGGTGTAAGTTTTAATGATTGTTTTTAAATAATGATAAATTAATTAAAATTGTAATGTTTTCATATCTCTAACTGGAGGTAAATTAACACATATTCGCCGAATATTAATACGTAATAGTTTCAAGGTACTGTGTAGAAAACCGACGCGGCTTACACCCAGAAGCCAAGATCCATATCAAGATCACCGCTGAAACCTCAATACTAGTATATAGTATGCATTATAACTTACAAATTGTTTAAAAGTACAGACAAAACCTTTGATAAATATCAAATATGTGCTCTTAACGTTTTTCGTTACTGTAATTAAGTGCAAAATAATTAAATTGTTTTCGTCTAGACTTTTTTTCTGGAAATTAAAATATTCAACGCTACATTAGTAGCAATAATAAACTTTTTTAATGAATCTATGTATAAAAAAATCAGTTAATTTTATTAATGGTAGTACACTATTAATGGATAAATATAATACAAAAGTTCATTAAAAATATAAAAACGGTATTAATCATTATCTTTGACTATTAAATCTCTTGGAACAATTAAAATAGACTTACAATATACATAACTAGTACATAATTAAGTTCCTTCTACATCTATGATTCATTTCATATAGTATTATAACAAATTCTAGTGGTGTTTCTACATCATTAAATATACAATAAAAGATAATAATACAGTTACGAATTGGTGAAATTTACTGATAACATCGGTACGTGTAATTAATGTTAGACGTTAGTGAACTTGTTAATATTACGTTAATCAATCAGTCTACTATTTTGTCCTAAAATTAATCAATGGTTAGACAGAGAGAAATTAAGTCCACCCAGATACCAATGAAATTGATCTATATATCTCACAAAAGGATGAAATTTATTAAGAGTATCATTTGTTTCCGTCAACTGTCACCATAACTATAACCATAATGTATATAAACACAAAAAAATGAAAACATATGACACGAAAAACGTTCTCGATCAATTAATCAGTTTAGATTAGCATCACAAGATAAACTACTTCCTCTAAAGGCAGCTCTAACAACTGCACTGAGTAGTTGGGAGATGGCGACAGCTTTATACAGGATACTGCTTCTAAATCAGAAGTAATCAATCAGGAGCCGGGAGCGTGCAGCAAGCGGCGTGTCGGATTTATTGTAAAAGCACAACTCTGGCCCCATTCATCAACAGCTCCGCACTGCTGCCACCGACGGCCGTCGTTTGAAGCTCGTGCTGGTGCTCTACACCTCTTCCTGAACCTTCTCGCACCCCCACCCACTCACACACACACACACACGCATATTAGCGCGAATGTACAAGCTCGTATATGTATGTATGGGTAGGTAGGGGAAATCGAGTTAAAAATGGATACTTAACTTTTGACCTATACAGCAAAAAAAGTCTATACGTTTGTATTGAAATCAAAAAGAGTTATTTTTTACTCTGTGGTTTTTTTATAATATTATTTTTTAAGTCGATAAGAAAATACTATAAATAGGTAATAAACAAATAGGATAAATAAAATACATAGTTGTAGAGAACATTATTTTTTATAATTTATGTCCCATTCATTTTTTCTTTTATCAGTTAGCTAGAAAGATTTGTTTTATATATGTAGGTATTTAGAATCTTTTTTTTTGTACACTTCGTATAAAAAAATTTGATACTTTACAAAAAAATTCTATAACATTTTTACGTCACGTACATCATTCTTGCGAGATACCACTCTAAATTTTAATGATTTTTATATAGGACTATTTACTAGCCGAACCTAACTAATAAGTCGATTTTCATTAAAATCGATTTATGGGTATTACAAGGATTCAAAGGACATACAGGCATACACAGATAAGTGTTTGTCTTTCCTTATCTTCCCTAACTAACGTTCCCTAACCATTGCCCAGTATTATGAAGAAATTGATTGAGATTTACTATCTTGTGAATACTTTAAAGAGGGTTTTAAATTATTTTAGATTTGCTATGTTTGTATGTGTGTTTATACTACGTTCACAGAAAAATTACAGTAGCCGTATTATGAGCTCATTTTATTCGATTTTTATATATTATGTATAATAAAGATCAGTTAATTAATATGTATTTATAAATGACATAACAGCAGATTTAATAGCCATTTTCATTTTTCTTCTGAATTTTATAATACTTTCCCCTACATACTCCCACACTTGCCCGTATCGCTAAGCATTTACTACTTAACGGTCCAGAATTCATCTATTTCCATCACACCGTGTCACTTAGACTGTAGATTTATTTCACGCGAAGTAAAGTTAGAGAGAATGGTCGGTAATATTGATGTACTTTTTATTTCAATTTGTGATGTTTCGTAGTTAAAGGTTATTAACGATAAATGAAATAGAATCAAATTAACACTAGCATTAGCGTCGATCCAGACCATCTGCCCGGTCTCGCTCCAGTCAAATATTTAGTATAGTAACACTGTATCAGAGCGTGATTGGACCGAGATTTGAGCGATACCTAGAGTGTTAATGATTTCATTGTTTATTGTTTACTTATATTTGACTGGAGCGAGACCGGACCAAGACCGACTCTTTTGTCTGGATCGACTTTTAGAATAATGGCTTTTATAGTATTCTTGTAACTCGATTCCAACCAGTTACACTAAAATTAAAGGAACAATATTTAAGTATTTAGATTTTGTTGCTAAAATAACATATTTTATCAAAGGAGGTGAATGAATCTTATATCATTCGAAAGGTACTATGTGCGTATATTGCCGTTAAGGCAGGTAAAATAAAGTTAACATACACACATGATTTCTCCTCTTGCTTTTTGTTTATTTCCTCTCGCATCGTTCAACAGCATAGTAATACTCTTAGTGCCACCAAGCGGTAAAATTAAATAGTTTTTGGTTTCTGTCAAACGTAGAGAATGTGTATAGAGGTTTCAATTCGCGTTCAATTGCAGTGTTTTTAATTGGAAATTTTTGTTGTAAAAGCAGGTAAGGTTATGTACTGTGCCATAGATGTGTACAAAAAAACATGTGTGTATGTTGCCGTTGAGGCAGGTAAAATATTGGTCGAATTTCGATATTATTGAGATAACGACATCGTTCTCAAATAAATCTTTATTAATAGCCTGACAATGATTCTGTGAATCGAAAGCTTGCGTTTTCCTCTTCTTTAATAAATTTTGACGTTTAAACAAACAAGTTTGTTTTTATTTTTTAAATACAAAATGTATACTTAGTTTTAGGAAAATTAAGAAATTAATAAAAAAAAGCTGGATATATTTTTAAAAATCTAGAACAGTTTCCTTAATTATATTGTTTTATTAAAAAGGAGTGTTCATTAATTACATAAGGATGATTTATATTATTTATTTAAATGTAAAATTTTGTCGTATAGGATTCTTATTTTTCACGTTCAATAAATGAGTGAAAAATTATAATTTCAATTAAAAATTAAGATATTTTAAAATAAATAATTAAGAAGAAACATATGAAAGAAATATTTCCACACAAGGATACGTAAGTGTATTTTGGTAACAAGTGATAGGTAGAAAAAGTTAATTTGACAATTATAAGCAAATTTGAATGTTAAAAATGGGAATATAATAAGTATTTCTAAAAATTCTCAATATACGTCAAACACCGTAGTGTTTTTTACTTACCATGGATGACATCAATTGTGCTAGTGCGCGTCAATATACAAATATTGCTGAAAGAATCTGCCAGACTTGACGTTACTATAGCTGAAATAACAGCAGTATACTTATGACATTATAACATTAAAAACTATTGCATATATTTTTAAAACTAACAAAAGCCATTAAAATTGTAATTTAAACTATCTAAAACTTTTAATAATATAAATGTTTTATATCTTTCATGGCATAGGTATGCTTCAAAATTATTTTAAAAAGTTTTAAAATGCATTTTTTATTTTCATTTATGTATTTTTGTGAAATTTATATAGGTATTGATAAATAAATAAATTAAACATGAATAGCTTCTTATGTTTAGGTACTAGCAAATATTATTCATTTTACCAGTCCCTAAAATTTCAAACTAACTCTTTAAAATACGACAGCACTTGAGTGGTTAGTAACGGTATCAATATAGTATAATTAACAATACATCAAGCATAATTTACTTATTCATATTAATTAAAACTCGTCCCAAATGTAAATAATAAATGTAATTTGTACAAAGTAAATACATTTATAATTAGAAAAAATACACTTTATTTTATAGTTATGAGGTTTTTACTTTAAGTAAATATACATATGTATATATTAGGTTCTATTATACACTGTTATTTAATGATTCCTTTGACATACAGAAAAACATCTGCCAAGTGAATGCACAGTGTTTCCTCGTGCTAAATTCACCAGAGGTAGTTAATTATTAAACAATTTAAATAAAAACCGATAGTGTTCAGAAAATTGCCTGGAATTGGTTAACCATTTATTTTTTATACAATTTTACTAAGAAATATTAGTTCGAAATTTTTTTTTGACAAATGAAATTTAAAACGTCAAAATGACATTTAATATGTCCAAGCAAATATCAATTTAAAAAAAAAAAAACAAAACACGAATTTTTAAAATAAATTGAGATAAATCTTTATAAGGGAATATTTTACAACAAACGTAGACATATTATATTATAGGAAATTTAATGCTGTACAAAAAATATTCTATAAAATTTTCACGTAAAATATGTCGTTCTTGAGATATCTTGAAAAATAAATATTTTGGGATGTCACTCCTCCCCCTTACACAGGATTTTGAAATGGAGCCGTCCTCAAACCAGACTCAACCATTCCACCAAGTTTCAATAATATCGGTTCAGTGGTTCATGAGTTATACGTGTGACAAGGATTCAAGGGACATACGGACGGACAGACAGACAGACATGGAACGAAAAGTGTTTGTCTTGATTTGAAACGGAAAGATCAATTTAAAATTTTGAAATCGGAGAACATTTTTTTTGTCTCAATCTGAAACGATCGCAATGCTTCTCGTATCTTTGATATTGCGAAGAAGCAAAATCATTGAAACAGGTATAACCAACGACTTAGGAGCAGTGGCGTCGCTAGGGGGGTCGGTCCGACCCGTGCGTCACGCTCAATGGGATGACACCCGTATAATTTATTTAAACATAATTTTCACCCCCCCCCCCCCCCCCATCCACCTCCCCTATCGACGCTACTTCTTGGAAGTTAACACAAAATAAACACATTCATTCATATATAAATAAATTTATAAACTCTCTTTATTGAATTTCAATTTACATGATAAATAACAAAACTATGTTTTATAATTTCTAAGATCTCAGTCGGTAGAAACGACAAACGCTGTGAAAAACTATTTTAATTGCAACTTATAGAAATTTCGTTAGAGATACATTTGTTCTGAGGTAATGAAATTTGAAATATACACATAGAATAACTTTGCCAGTATTACAGTTTACACTACACTAAACTTTATGTTGTTGTATACGTTACGCTATTCAACAAAGTGGCGTGTTTTTCGTAAATAGCTAACTTTGCTGAAACAGCGCCAATTATAGAATTGTATCGTTTTTCGATAATGATTAAACCTATGTCCGTAACAATTACCAATATGAACTATGTTAGTTTGTATGTTAAAATAAAGGGTAAGTGAGGGGAAATGGGTGTGAGGGGTAGATGGGAGGTATTTTTTTAGAAAATTTTCCATTTGTTTGATATGCACTTTAGAGCTGTAACAAATGCATAAATGTGATACGTACTGGTTCTTAAACTTAATGGCAAAAATATATTTACCGTTTTTGTTGAATCTAAAAAAGTACAAAATATTTTTTTGTCGGCATAAACTTTTAAAAAAATTTGAAAGGTGTTTTACACTTTTCCAGGCTTTACAATAATATTCTACAAAAATTTACAAATTCCGATGACGAGGTGATGGGGATGTAGAAAATTTTACTCCCCAATTCCCCTCCTGTGGGAAATTGGGTGATAATTTTTAAATTCAAAAAAATATAAAATATTATCTTCACGTATAATGATTAATTAATGTATAAACTTAATTCTTCACACTTTTTATTAAAAAAGGAGCAGGTTTCTAAAAATTAACTTTAGATACATATTGTAGTTTTTTAAGTGGAAAAAATTTTCAAATTAAAACCAGTGTAAAGATATATTTTAAAGTTTTTTTTTTTAATACCTAATTACTCACTAATTTTGAACATGTGTTCTTTATGAGTTACAGACGCCGCACCTAACTCTTATGGATCCTAACGCTCCTTTCATCTCTCTCATCTCTATAAAATATAAAAATAAATTTTCGTTTGTACGAGGCTTATAGACTCGGGAATTATTAAACCGATTTAAATGCGGTTTTCACCAATAGTAAGATAATTTTTCTGTATAAAAACATAGTACTTAGCCATGGAATACAGAATTCTATAATTTACGGTTTCAGTATTTTATTAATTTAGGTCATTATGATAACGTCTCGTTCAAATATTTTGTCGAACAAATAGATGATATTTGAAACATGGTAACAATTAAATATTTTGAAATATATTGATTGAAAATTGAAATATAAAGAAACATTCCCCTTCCAAGAAAGGTAAAATATCGAAATTAATTATTATGTTTGTTGCTAACCTACTTATTTATTTATTCATTTTTGATTTCCATACAAATTCTAAGATGGGACCTGGTGTATCCTGGGAGTTTGAAAATATAATTTAACACGATTTTTTCAATAACTACTGTACGGATTTTATTCCTGTTTTCACTAATGGATAGGTAATGTTTAGGTGTATAATTATTGTATATTTTGTGTAAAAGTCGGAAAAAAACAATTCGCGGTGAATCGTGTGTTGTGGGTATGTGGGTGGGTATGATCACTTAATACTTAATTGAATTAATAACCCTGGGTAACACCAGGTCCAATGCGCTAGTCAAGAATAAAAATCGATTTACTGTGATGTCACCGTCGAAAATTTGATATACACCATCCGGTAGAATATGTATTAAAGATTCTGCTTGTTATTAGAAGCCAAAACAATATTTATTTTCAATAGATTCTTAATACTTACATATCACAAAAATCGCAGATGTTTTTTTCAAATCCTCAAATGTAGATAAATTTCAGAAATGTAACAGTAGAAATGTAGAAAATTTGAAAGTAATGTTTTGCGCTTAACTGCTGTTTTGTACGAGCATATATGAAGGGTCTATAGTGGGTACTAAAAACGTGACATTTTTCCCACTTTTTGTTGCTCAAATCCAGTTGCAAATCGTATATAGTGACTGTGTCCACTTCTGAGAATTGATATCAAAGTGTACAAAAACTTTGTCTCGTAGTTTTTATTTAAACTGACATTTTCATAAAAATAGATATCATATTATATGTTTTACTATAAACACAAACTTTTATCTGACTCTACCGACGTCAATTTTATGAAACATGAAATGGGTTGAATTTAAAAAATGTAAGAATGTAACCAAATCATTTTTTCTCCTACGTATCGTATAACAAATCTTTTATATATATATATATATATATATGTATATACATTTTTTTGGCGAATATATATCAGTAGAATCGCTCCTTGTCCATCTATTAAAATACGGTAATATCAAAGTAATATAATAAAAATAAATTTTATAGATACGTAAACATAACATGTATGTACAATGTCATAACGTAATTTCTTAATCTAAACTTTATAACTTAGCCGATAACGTTGATTAACTTGAAGCGAACTTTCCATTGAATTTATCCTACAATCTAAGTCACTGCAAACAGGATTCTAATAAGAGTAAAACTATGAGTTTCAACATTCTAAGTAGATACGGCATTTTGAATTACGTCTACGTCTATAATAGTATGTCTTCACTATTGAAAGTTAGTAAGTATATGTGCTTTATAAATTATTATATCATAGTATGTAATCTCAGATTTTTAAACAAGATTGTTATTGCTTAACTCTGCAGTGGTTGTACCAAGTATTCAGTGAATTTTATTTTGTAGCGAAAATAATAATATTTAATAAATAGGTTAATGTTTATAAAAGCTGTTAAAGTGAATATTACTGATTATATTACAAAGTTCCATGATATTTAGAATACAGAGTTAAAAAAAACACTCCCTCTTTGCTACAGGTTGCATAAACTATAATGTACTTACTTAAAAAAGAAGAAAGTTCTATCGCGTGGCTTGCTCAGTCACCATTATTTTTGGTTCGGAGTATATTGTATATATGGATTTTAGTTAAAAATGTATTGTCATCTGTCGTTTAGGTGCATTTAAAAATAAAAATAGACTCTATTTTGTATAATATTATAATGATTAAAAAAAAGTTTTTATCAGTCTGGACTGCAATAATATAAATATTAATATCAAATATTTCCCAATTTTCCACATTAAATTATGATAACTATTGGAAAGCATGTTACATTTAATAAAAATCTTTATTAATACGTGTTTTGTTTGCATGATGTTAGAACATACAACTGTCATTTATATAAAAACACAGTAGCCTTTGAATAAAAAAATCTATATATTCCAAGAAAGGTAAAATATCGAAAACAATTATTGTGAATGTTACTTACCAATAGATTTATTTATTGGTTTTTGATTTTCATACAAATTCTAAGACTACCTAATTTTGCACGATTTTCTCAATAACTACTGTACAGATTTTATTCCGGTTTTCACTAAAGGATAGGCTAAGTTTAGGTGTATAATTTTTGTATATTTTGTGTAAATTTCATGAAATTAGAATAAAAGAATTCGCGGTGAACCGGTTGTGGGCACATTGGGTTGGCATGATTATTTTATGTTTAATTGAATTAATATCATCGGTTACACCGAGTCCAATGCACTTGTTTTTTCATAAATGGCAAAATTTGTCCGCCATCTTGAATTTGTATTATATTAAAATATATTATTTTTTTCGTCCAATATGAAATAAGTGTTACTTTTGACTCTCGTTTACATAAATTCAATTTAATAAAAGCTTATAAATTATTATAATATAAATATTGTAATATTTAAATGACTAATGTCCAGTATTATAAAGGAGCTAAGTAACAAAATTTGCTAGCTTACAAGCACTTTGAAATGGGGAATTAATTTTGTGATAGTATCTATGTATTTGTTTTGGAATTAAGATCAGTGATACTTCAACTTACTACAACACAGTTGGCGACTCTGACCATACAAAATAATTTTCATATCACCGCTGTTTTAATACCGTTGTCGTTTACCTACAACTTGTGCGCGAAACTTGTCAAACACTACATGAAACTTTATGGAAACAATCAGATAGGTTTGATACCCTATTTGAAAATGCTTTTTTGCTTGCTCGTTTATAATATCGGACATAATTTTAAGTTATTATTATCAAATATATCTAATATGTTATTACTTGGTGAGGGTATGGGGTGGGGGATAACATAAACTTTTGGCCCAGTATGCTAGGGGGGACATTTTTAACTGTGAGTGTATTGGCAAAATATAAATATAATATAAACTGTGCATGTATAATGTACATATTATAACGTTATAAAAATAATAAGTACTAAATATTTATATCCGTGCACTATGTTGTACTTCCTCTATGCTTAAAAACAAAAGCATACGTGTGTTTGTTCTAGTTTTGTATGTAATTTACAAATCAATAGGAACAGTAAAAAATAAATTACATAGAAATGTAGTAATGGAGTACAGAATGTACGTATAGTTTGACCGAGTTATAAGTTAGAAAATTATTTTCATATCAAACTTCTTTTCGGTGATAATCTGTCTAGTAATTTACATAAGAAACAGTCTGTTTCTTACTAAAATATACACTTTTCATTAACAAGTTCATAAACTTTATAATTATTTTCAGCTTATTTCAAATTATTTTAAACTATTCGAGCGTGAAGTTTTTTTTTCGAGAGTAAAGGTCGTTAATTAGTAGATGTTTGCATTTAAGAGTTTTCATTATTACTGAAAAACATGTTGTTGTTTTTGTATTAAGAATATTATTGTTCAAGCAAGACTTTTTCTTTGAAATAATGAATGTATTTACATTATTTAAATATTAATAGTTTTAAAAGTATAGCTTCACCTCCAAAGTTTATTATTTGAAATAATAGCTTTCTAAATTAGTTTATTATTATAATTATTTGTATAATATATACCCTTACAAAATGTTTATTTACCCGTAAATGTTTATTAACGTGGAGAATAATAATTCAATTTAAAGTTCTTTAACAAAGATAAACTTTTACAATTCATGTTATTAAAAATTTCAGTATGAGAAAATGATATGCATACATTATTATATTTTTTGTATGTGCTTAGTGCTCATACACTTATTGTTAGTTTTATACAAAAAGTATAATTTGAATAGAAACAGTAAAGTAATCTTAGATCTATTCAAACTTATCTATACATATACAATGTAGAATTATTGTTGTATATATACCTAACTAAAAGTTACGTTACAATATACTTTTTCACGTTTATTCTTATACTTGTACAAACTATTCCAGAAGTCTGGAAAGTATCAAAAATACAATAAAATACAAATTTCACCCAAGAAAAGTTTTACTCTATACGTGCTGCTGACATTTTTATTATGATTATTATGGTCTATATTTGATTTGGAATATAAGTCCGAGCTTTTTGCTAACAAAATGTGTAAAAATTCGACAAACTAAACTAGATACTGAAGTTTTCTTGCAAAGTTTTCTACGTAAGTGTCAGTTTTTTCCACTTGTTCGTTACTTTTCTAAAGCACCTGCTACAGATACAATACCAGATGTCGACTGACTGTGTCCAGTCTTGGTTCACACATTTTCAGCGGCCTCATAAAATATTCACGAGAAAGGTGATGTCATGTTTTGTTAAAGATAAAATAATTCAACTACGTATACAATTTATTTACTTATCAAAAAACATCGAAAGCGGTTATTCAATATATCTATTGTTATTGTTACTGAATAAATATCTAAAAAAATCGTTTAATACTATAATTTAAAAATATTTCAATTTTATATCACTACAAAAATGAAACAATTAATTTTTTTAAACTTTAAAAAAAACATCTGCCAAGTAAATGTACAGTGCTTCTTCGTACTAAATTCACCAAAGGTAGTTAATTATTGAACAATTTAAATAAAAACCGATAAAGTGTTCAGATAAATTACCTGGCATTGGTTAACCATTTCATTTTTGTACAATTTTACTAAAAAAATATTATTTCGAAATTAAGTAAATATTTTGGAATGTCACCCCTCTCCCTTACACACGATTTTGATGATTTTGAAATGGTACCGTCCTCAAGCCAGACCCAACCATCCAACCAAGTATCATTAATATCGGTTCAGTGGTTAATGAGTTATGCGTGTGACAATAATTCAGGGGACAGACACACACACAGACAGACAGTCACGAAATGAAAAGTTTTTGTTTTGACATGAAACAGAAAGATCAATTTAAAATTTTGAAATCGGAGAACAATTTTTTTGGCTCATTCTAAAACGATCACAAAGCTTCTCGTATCTTCGATATTGTGAGGAAGCAATACTATTACGTTAAGAAAAAAATATTATAATTATAAATAATCATTTATTAAGAAGATTTTTTTAGACATGCTTCTAGTATTTATTAATATAACGTTAGGTTGCATACTGCAATTTATTTTCGAAAGAATATCTAACAATACTTATTTTGACCATTCCTATAGACCAAAGATCTTCAAACCCCGTGATTCCGTGAGGGAAATTAAAATTTAGAAAAAATAATTATATAGCACTCAGACGAATTGACTGACGTTTACTAGCTAATAAATAAATATAAAGATACATATTTGAAAATTAATGTATTCCAAAAAGTTACTAGTGTTCGTAAAATAGCCATTTGAGTTTTTCTACTTGTATATAGCTATAATATATTTTTTAAGGGTGGAAAGAGGTTCGTCGAAAAAAACCTTCTAGTTCTAAGGGTTCCGCGAGTTGACAAAGTTTGAAGACCACTGCTATAGACAAACAAATTGCATGCATTGACAATCTATTAACACTACAATAACAATCAACTAAACAATGGAAGTGTTCGAGAGAGAGATAGAATCATTATACATCTGTTAAGATCCAAGTTGTATAACAACAAATAATCCAATATGTCTGCAAATGACATCCGAAACGGGAACTAGTTTACATACGACAATCGAGACAATAATATTCATCAGGGACTGTAGGCAATAATAAATAAAGACAAACACCGTCAAGTGGGTTTCGCTAACGGCCATAACCCGCCAGTCGAAAAAGTCTACGGACAATTCACGATCACATAAACATGGAATAAATGCGCATAAAAAGGGCAGTAAGTTGTGGAAAGTGTATACAATACCGTCTCTGGGAGTCGAACAGATCCCGTCAGAACATAAACTTAAACCTAAAACGTCGGTCTGTAGCGGCGGAGTCGCACAAAAATTGTGTTGAAGATGCTTGTTTTTTATTGCTTCTGCTCGTAAGCTGCTCTGTCTGCAGGTATGCTGACTTTATTGTACTTTACCGCCATTATATAGTAGTTGGAAAAATACAATTTTATTATAGTTAAGTGTGTTTTCTTACCAACATATTTTGTTATTACATATTTTACCGCGGCGAAATTTATTTAAATCTGTTTTTAAATGCCGTAAAATATTAACACTTTACTTATTTTTTAATATCAAGAGAGTAGGTACCTACATAATAATGATTAACGCGTTTATGCTTTTCTTGTATCCTTATATGTATTTCTTGGTCATTCAATCAAAGTAATTACGTTACAATATTTACTTTTTATTTTTTATTTTATTTTTGTAAGATAATGTAATAAATAGGTGGTATACTTCGTATCTATTTTGACTTACATGATTTAAAAGTATTGTCAAAAATTTTACATACAAAATATGATTTTGGTAAAAAAATAAATATTAAAAACGCTATCAGTTTTAACTCATTTCATATACACCTATAGCTCTTTGAACTGTTTTTATAGAAAATTAAATTTCCTATAAAATTACCATTTAACTTATTTTGATAGAAAGAATAGTTTAGTCGTGAGAGCTTTTTGGACGTATAATTCAACAAATAAATCACTTTGAATGTCTGTAACTTTTTGATGCGTTGAATTGAGAGTCATGGCTTTGTAGACACATTTATAGAGAATTTTATTTTCTACTCAATGATGTCCTTATAATACTTTCATCAGTTATTATGAATCAGTAATACCAACTAAATACTAAAAAATCATTTTCCCATTTTATTTAAATGGGAAACGGACTCCCCCTTGCGGCACTTCTAAAAATTTAACTACAAGGTAATCCTTCGACGAGGATTTATTTTAGGTTAAAAAACATCCGTATTTCGTACCGAGAAAGAGCAATTTTTTGACACCCTGTTTTACACATACTTACCTATATCTTACTAATAAGTAAAAATATCAGCATTCTCAATTTGTTTCTTCAACTTCGCGATCCAGTTATGGTCTTACAAATATTCAAATCGTGTCTTATATCATCACTTACAATTAGTATGAAATTGACGCGAACCAAAGAAATATGACTTTATCTTTTTATTAAAAGTTTGATACTGAGAATATGTCTGTATGTGCAGTTTTATTTTTATAAATTTCTGAACAATGTAACAGCTAAAAAATAAATATCGAATTTAAGCATATTTACAAATAACAAGCAGTATACAGAAAAATCACACCCATATTCCTGCGTTCCAAATGTTAACATATTTTGTGTGAATCGATTCATATTTTACTGACATACTCGTATCAGCCATAACCATAAAATTTATGTTTACTACAAGAGGGTGAAGGTAACGTAGTTTGTTGGGGAGTTATTACAGTTTCCACATGGATGTAAAAACAAGAGGCTAAAGGATCTCATTATTGTCAATTACTACGTATCAGATGTTTCTTTGTTCAAGTTTGATAACGATAGAAAAGTTCTGCATATAAAAAATTTATTTTTAAAATTTTATAATTTTTTTTTATAAAATACTTAAGAATTTTACAATTTACTATGTATATTATATGGACATAGATATGGGTCCAACCGAAATTCACGATTATATTCCGGTTCTGGTTATAACCGGAACTGGTAAATTCCAATCAGATTATGCCGGAATTTTGAAACTTTATAATTACTCTCTACTAAAAAAATCATAAATAGTATACCTACATTATTTTTGTTCAAAAAATCAAACATAAATAAAATAATTATGATATTACAACATTTTATTAACAAAAAATTCACTGAAAAGAATCATTTCATAATACAAATGCAGTTTGTTTACATTTTGTTCGACATAAGTATGGTTGTAATTATAACATTAATAAATTGACCTTAATTATTCAACTTATTTGTTAATTTATCACATTTAATTTATTTATCATAGGAGAAAGGATTACCGAGGGTCTTAGGATACTTGATACTCTTAATGATAATGGCATTAATAAAAATGTCATTATAGTACGAACATTGAACTGTGCAAGTATAAATCAAAGATTTTTGAAATTTTCGGATTGTTATGGTGTTAAAAGAATACTTGTTCTGCATTTTTTAATAATAATCTAGCCCTAGATCTGTTTTCTTCAAAAACATTTCCCGCCTCCGAGAATATCCTCTCCGAATAGACGTACCTACCTACTATACTTATCTAACAGTATTGTTTATGATAATGCATCATTTGTACTTTATATAGTAATTTATTGGTGCTTTAATTCCAAATAGTAGGAATTCTTTTATCTACACAAATATAATAATAATAAATAATACCATCTTCTCTATTGCGACTTTGTCTAAATGCTGTTTGTGATTTTTCACATTTATAATTTGATACTAGAAATGTAATAAGATTTAAGTAAGTGAGATAATTATCTATGTATAAAGCATGCATATATTATTTGAGTTATATAATTATTATTATTAATAAAAAGAGAATTTTATGAAAAAAATTCCGACTCCGGCTGGATTTTTTTGTGAATTCTGGTAATTCCGGTTCCCATTAGAATTAAAAATTCCAGTTCCGGTACACGCGTGGACATGGAACTTGAAAAATATGACTAGCACTTACGCGCTTTGAATGATAACAAATAATATATACTTATAATTATAATTATAATATATTATAAGTGAATAATTAGTTATAAAATATGTACAAAAAAATATATAAAAATGAAACTTTTAAGAAGTGTTCTTTAAAATGCAAATAAAAAAACAGATATGCACGCAGAAACAAGAAAGCACGCTTTCCACTTTTTCTTTTTAACAAAAAGGTTTCCGACATATAAAAGGTTAATTGTCAATAAGCATCCATCCGCGACTGGATGGGTTGGTGCGCGCGCTATTATTTTAATGCATCACCATTTCTCACATCAAAGGGGACAGGATACAGGGCCCGCTTCACGTAGATGGAGCGAAAATGTAAAATTACCATTAATGTAATAGATGTCGTGTATGCATATCATGTTATATATGTGCTGTGGTTCAGCCAACATTAATAATTATATATCATGGCTTGTAAATTGATTACTTACCCTCAGAAATTTGAGCACATTTACAGTTTAAATTAATATATGAGAGTATTATGTTCAAGATCTGTTGTCTGTCTACTTCTCAACTTGCAATTTGCATAAATACATATGTATAATATATGTATTTATATTTGTGTGTATATAGATGATAAAACTTCTCACAAGTTACATGTTTCCGAGTACTTTTGTATAATGTAAAATATTTAACTATGACAGGAAATGACAACCAATACACAAAAGCACTATTTCTTTTTTCTCGTATATGCCTACATATTATATGAAATATACATATTGTTGATTTTTGATGATTCCTTTGAAAACTAGGAACCCTTATAGTTTTGCTCTGTCCGTCTGTATGTCTTTAAGTCTGTCTATATAAATTTTATACCGATTAAGATAAAATCTGGTATACGGACGAAGACTGATAACCGAAAAACAGAAATGATAAGATTTAAAAAAAAAATGTTTCATAGACTAAAAAAAATTGTTCATAGACTAAAAAGTATATTTAAAAGAAAATTTTCACTTAATCCATTAAGTGGGGTATCTTTAGATAGGTCTCCTAAAATGCATTAAAAAATGTTTTTTGACCTTTTGATTTTAACCCTTCAGTCACGAATTATTTTCTGTAAATGTAACTATCCATTAAAAAAATTTGAAAAAAATTCGGAACGTAGCTCTTAATTAGTACTTTCAATGAAAATTATATCAGAAGATAATAATTTATGTTGTAATCATCCAAAACAAATGTTTAAGTAAATAATTTTTTTTTAAACTGAAATGGTTCATTATAGAAAAAAATGTGTATAACTATATTTATATATTTGAACACTATTGATTTCATTCCTTAAATATATGCATATAAATTAAGAGAGGGGACGGGAGCCCGAAGATTTATTATTGTATAAACGAGAGATATTATAATTATTATATATGAATATCCATTTATTCTTGCAATATTTTTGAATTTTTACAATACAGTAATTTATATTACAGGTATATTTAAAATGAAAAAATAAATAAAAAATACAATTACATTTCGCGTTCCAATCAAGAAATTCACTTCACAAAACTTTTGAGTTTAACACAAGTAAGGAATTACATAACATAATAATGAAAAAAACATTTGATATAAATCCAATAAACAATTACAATGGTTACAAAAGCCTTGTGCCGACTTATGAAAAATTTTATTACAAATAACGTTATATAACATTTTATTCAATAGAAGATTTTCAAAGTGAAAAATTTAATAGCACGTCTGGAAACATTCAGTCCATACGAACGCAGAATGACAATTTTCGCGACATTTGTCCGTCTGTCTTTTCGTCTGTTGTCAGTGACGAAGAAAAAAGAAGTAGGAGGAGTGGAAAAACTGGCGAATTTCGGGTGTTGAATGTAGAAAACACCCTAAAACATACAACACAATGGCATAATTTGACAGTATTATACTACCTACTACGTATATTTACATACCTATACATATTCGTACATTTTTATATAAACATTGTATTGTACGGTAATTTATTTAAAATATGCCGCATTACCTACATCTTCTTTTGATCTTCTATTAATACATATAATACTCTAATTATACAAAACTGTCTTATAATTATCCTTAATATAATATATAAAGCTCAACGTTTCCCTTTCCGTTAGTGCGTTTATAACTCGAGAACCACTTAACCGTTTTACATGTGTTTTTTTTAATTCATAGATTTGTTCTCTGGCCTGGTATAGATCATACTTTGTTACGTTAGGTGACGATATTAGTAAATCAAGTCGGAAAACTGTTTGCCGCTAGCGCGCTCTTTTGCAATACGCTGCCTAAACCGTTAAATATTGAATATAGCTCTTATTGTTCAGATCAGAACGGAGTTAAATGGTCCACTCACTCAGTGACTTTGTGTGATTATACAGTTTATATTACTCCTGAGGGTCTAATATTTCCACCAGTGAAAGAATTTTTCAAATTGGACCAGTGATTCTGGAGTTCTGAGATGGCATTTATACAAACATTGTCACTAAAAAACGAACTATTTTATATAATATTAGTTAAATTCACTATCTTATGACCTGAAAATATATTTTGTTTTGCAGTGTGCGAAAAAACAAAACGAATGAATTTATTAAACAAAATTTAGTCTTTCTCATTACAATAATCTGAATGTTAAAAATTATATTTCGGCTTAACCTTGATTTTTGTGACAAACACGTAAAAATTGGTATAGTTATATATCAAACCTTTCTCTAAAAAACTAAGAAATGTCACGTTACTCCGAAAAACTGCATGGTTTTCATATTAATTTAATTTTCAGTACACTATGTATAGAAATTAATAACAATCAGGATAAGTTTTCTCAATAAAATGCACAAAATGTAAATGATACATGATGTTACATATGTAAATTTATATAAAAAATATTGAAATACGAGGTAGGATTTTGTATAAAGAAGGGGGCTCAATGGGAGGGGGATACATGTTAGCACGCATTTCGGCGGCATAGTTATTATTCACTCGAGAGTAAAGCTTGACAAATTAGACGGGTGGTTGCGTGAAAGAGACAAATTTATCATAGGTATAGTTAACATAACTTATTTTCCCACTTTCAAGAATTATGTTTCAGGGCCGGTGAATAAAACGTCTCTGTTGATACCTGAAGTTTTTGATGTCATATTACTTAATTAGTACCAAGGAGTTTTGAATTTCGATAGATTTAGATCTTTAATGTTGTTTGTGAATGATACTTTGTAAATATGTCTTTGACATGAAAATGGTATATAATCATATGAATTGCTTATGAATATTTAATTTAAATTTTCATTTATAATTAATTAAATATTATGCTTGTTAATTATAAAATATTTAATTTTATTTTACATAAATATGGATTTGCGATACGGTATTATAAAGATATGAATTATAAATACTATATAACATATAAGTAAATTACATATTGCTGTTTTTATAAAAAAAAAAACAGATCAAAAAAATTACGCCATTTTTACTTTCTTATACCTATGTATATGAAATATTCATGTAGTATAAGTAAAATGGTAAAGCCGATTTTTTTCGAAATCCGGATTTTGATGGAATTATCAATTTTGACCGTCTCTAAATCCATTCTGACTATTTTCGCCAAGATGTATGTGTGTCTGTCTGTCGCGCTATAATTCAAATACAACAAATCGTAGAAGGATGAAATTTTATATTTAAGATTAATTTTTGTCTGGGAAGAAAATTTCTTATTTTTGAAAACGATCTTTCAACCAGATACGGTTATTTACTGAGGTCGATTATTGAATTTTTCGAATAACTTTGAAACAGTGCGAATTAGAGAAAAATTATCAAGTTGAAAATTGTAGGTAATATTATTATCTAAAATTTATGTTTTAATCATGTGTAATTCAAATGGTTCATAACAGAGAAGAAATATCCGCCATGAGTGTCATGGGACTTTCTTATACATATTACAGAGATTGAACAGTGTGTGTATTTGCCATAGGTGCGATGGGACTTTCTTATACGTAATACTGAGTGTGAACAGTGGGTGATTCTAAATAATTATTTAAAAAAAAATTCCAACTAAATCATAAATGTTGGAAAAAAAATGTATGGTGAATAAATTACAAATAATAACAGGCTCGACATTTTTTTCTTATTTCAAAAATAATTCAAAAATTGACAAGAGTAAACATCCGTTTTGGTTAATGTTCATTATGTATCAAATGAATGTACATTATGTCCCATTCATTTTATTCTACCTTTTATTAGTTTGTCAGAAATAAGTTTTAATAAAATAAGAATCACATACACGATCCGGATTACGTATAAGAAAGTCCCGTGGCTCCCATGGTAGATATTTTTAATTCCTACACTGGATAGTTTTAAATAGTTAATCTTGATTAAATACTAATTTTAATAAATGGTTTCATATTGATCTGTTCAGATTCCAATATTTATTTTTTTAAATGCATTATACCTACGAAGGTATATCTACCTATAAAATTTTTCCAAAATAATATATAAAAGTAATAAAAATTAATGTATATTAATTTTGATATAAATTAATTTTATACTCAAACCCATTTTATCAATGGTTTATGATAAAATCAGCAACGCCGTTCGATTTTATGAAATTTTATAATTTTATTTTTTTGCGGTAAAATTCCAATAAAAGTAACGATTTCCCGAGACACATTCATTAATTGTACGGGAACGTGTTTGGACAGAATTTGCGGATGATATATTCGCTGCAGCTAACGATATACATTCCAGCGTACATTAAAAACAGTTTATTGCATGCGGAAAAGCCTATAAATTTCATATACCTTCATCACCAAATTTGATTGATTTCTCGGGTGACCTTATCAATAATTATTTTGGTCGGCTCCGGGCTTTGTTGTGAATACAAAATGGACATGACGGTTATGGAAGGCATTACGATCCCGTGGTAATTACCCTTGGCAAATTTGGAATTATGATATCAAATCGTAGATTACTACGTTATGAAAACGTTTGGAACCTGGTATGATTGTATATTCGTATAAATAATTCTTTTAGAATGTTCATTTTTACCAGTATCTATTGAAGCTAAAGCAACAAGTTCTAAAAACTGGCGAATTATATAAAATTAAATAGATTGTTAATTAAGTAAAGGTAGTATTTAAGTGCGCAATATTTTATATACTTTGAGTATTAAATATATTGACATTAAATATATTTTTTTGAGCAATACAATTTTCCGTTTTGAAAATTAAAATTTTGTTATGCGTAATAATATTTGATTTCATTAACGAAAACTAATCAACCCAAAACTAATCAACTCGATTTCGCCCCAATAGATTGCCCTAACCAAGAACAGTTAACTTGTATTTTATTAGAACATCAACTCTGTACGATTTATAAAATATTATAATATAAATACATGATATTGCTCATTTAGTACCAACCTAATTCTCATTTACCCATTTTAAGGGGCAATTTTTTAAGTGTTATTTTATTTCTTTAATGAACAAAAAGTATTTTCTTAACGCTCGTTTTTACTAACTATTGCTTAAATACAAAAAATACTGTTTAATATTGTTTACAAATGCTATAATAGTTTATTTAATGCTCTTCACTATTTCTCAATTGCGCGCATTTAATTTGTTCCCATTAAATAATTTGTTTCAATAATAATTTAAGAACTTAGCGATATGAAGTACTGAAAAGTAACAAAACTTATATTAAAAATATTTCACAAACATAATTAATAAAATAAATTATGATCATCAAAAAATTACAAGGACTGAAGAGTTTAAGAAAATAGAATAAAAATGTTCGTCAGTATTCATCTTGAGCTAATATAACATAAATAAAAAATAATACTTTGCCAGAAACAAGCAAACTTGTACATTTTGCATTTTTCTTACTTTATGAAAAATTACGCCATCATTCTTGTTTTCATGCAAAACTCTTTTACGTCTTCTATTTTTAACTTTTGTATTCCATATTATTTCTATAATATCAAAGAATAAGAGCAAAGCATTTATAGAATACAAAATCTATAGTTATGCTTTTATTGTAGATTAAATGTCTTTGATGTTTATATAAAACGAGAATTTTATGACGATTTCAAACGTACCATACGTATTTTTGTCCTTTTAAAATATTTATGTTATGTATATGCATTTGTAGATGAGACATACCTACATCATATTATTTAATATAATGCATGTAAATACATGAAAGAAAACGTTTTTATACTAGTTAATTCATATTAAACATTATTGATACCCTCCACCCAGGGTCGGATATGAGCTCCAAGATAAGATAATATATTGAAAAAAATTCACATTTCATTTACTCATAAAAAACATCATATTGAACAATGTTAGTCCTACATCTACTACTATAATTATTTTATAGATATGCCTTACTCTACCCCCCCCCCCTCCCCCCAAAAAATAAGCTACTACACTATTTTATAAGCCAAGTGTATAAACAAATATAATTGATTAATTAATATTTCACAAAATCCCAAATACAGTCTGTACTAAACATAGCGGAAAATAAAGACGTTGTGAATAAATTTATTGATTATAAATATAAATTATTATCATGTTATTATACAGACATAAATACTTACGGAAGCTATTAAGTACAAATAATTTTCGCACTTTGGAGCAGTTAAAAGTTTATGTTGATATAAAATATGATTTTATAATGATCCATTAAAGTTTATAGTAGTGAACTTTCACAAATCATTTTAAACATTAAACCTACACTTTGAATTTAGAATTGTATAAATGAATGTAGAGCACATTAAGACGTTTTGATTATATTAAAACTATATTGTTATATAAGCAGTTAATATAAGTATTTCTTATTAAATTAATTAAAGAAAATATCAAGTTTAATGTCTATATGAAAATTTTATAAATTTCAATTCAGACGTCAATCTTCATATTTTTTTTGTATTTTCAAATATTTTTGGTATTTTCAACGTCTGTTATTAGATCATTAAGAACTATGCTGTCAACACAAACATCTGTAGATTTGTGAAATTGGGCAGGAGTCTATTAGTTTACATAAAAGTAGACAAGGATTAAAAAAATATTGTTGCTTGTTTACAAAATAAAAGTATTACATACTTAATAAGTTCATATAATATAATACTTTGTTTTATTTGCCTCTTAAAAATTAATATTTGATTCATTACTAATATTTATTATAGCACATTACATACATAGCGTGTGAATCTTGGCTTCTGATGAGTATTAAATTCGACTTTTAAATACAGTTGATACCGTCTCATTCTCACTTTGTTGAAATTTTCAGATTTGAGAAAATTAAAATTAAAACAATAATATTTTTTATATTTTGAACTGAAATATTATTATAAAATATTATTATATATACCTACATAAGGTAAAGTACCCAGTTATGGCACAACGCGAAAAACAGCGGCCATTGTGGAACACACGTATATTAATCAATTTTAATAATATTCATGCTTCGTTTTGCGTACTAAAAAAAATAATTTAGTGTCATTAAACCTTTTAATTTAACTATAGTACTAAAATCAAAGTTATTATTTAAATATAAATAGTCGAAAAAAATAATTTTATCATAGCCTATCTAAAAGTTTGTATTCACTGGCATGTTTATGACAAATGTAGTGATTTATAGAGTTCACTGTTTTGATGTAATTCTTAATATTTCAAGTATTTTACGATATAAATAATAGTTCAAATTGTAGGTAAGTCTTTAATAAATGAAATTATATAATTATTTCATAGATTTAAGTAAAGTCATTATTGATAAATACATGTTTCTTTATAGGAATGTTGAATGTCATTATTAACCAATATATGAAACAACCAAAACGCGTGTGCCTTAACCGGCGAAGTTTTCAATCATCTGTACTATTAATGGAACTTATTGTTTGCAACTAATTTGTATCATTATAGTATTATTTCTGTATTTGAATTATTGTTTTATCATCAAAGTGGCGTGATCAAACAATATTCATGCGCATTTTATTTAAAGAATATAAAAAATAGGTGAGTGAAATAAAGTAAAAACCTAACCTCAACTGTCAATAATATTTATAATTAAATCCTTTAACTTTACTTATATTTGTTTTAGCAATGAAAACTAGAAAAATAAAGAGTATTAATCAAAATAAATAAAATTAGAAGGAAAAATAGTTCATCTGAAACGATTCAGTGCTGTCACATTATTAAGAAATGAAATGTTTTGAATTTTTCAAAGGCGAAAGAATTGATTGAAATAACAAATGTTCAGGTATAAACTGGACTAGATAGATTAAAATTACCATCTTAACCTCTCCGAGGTATATGTGATGAAAGATACAGAAACTTTGACACCGCAAAATAATGAAAACGCATTTGATCAAATTATCACAGTTACCAAAGAATCAATATATGAAGAAGGTGTTAGAAAGACACTAAATGATCCCTTAATTGTATTAAATGGTAGGTACTGATTGTTTGAATTAATTAATTAAAGTTGAATATTTATTTATACTATTTGCAATTCTAGATATAATTGATTTACAACATAATGAAATTACCATCGGTTGGCACTTCAGATGAATTGTGAAAATTACAAATTGAGAAAAGTAACAACTGCAAGAAGACAAAAGAATGATTAGCTGAAAAAAAGAAGGAATTTGAAGAACAAATAAAACAATTGAAAAAATAAAACGGCCAAGTGCATGTTCGGTACGCACATGATGGGTTCCGTAGTCATTATGATTTGTAAAAAAGTTATTTCAAAATTTTTCATAAACTATTTTTGCTACAGTGTATGTTATAATTAAAAGCTACATTCTGGATTTTTTTCAGATTTTTTGAATTGATAGTTTAGTTAGCTCTGACAACGACATTTAAAAGCAAATAATTCATGACTGGAGGGTTAAAATCAAAATATAACATACTTTATTGCATTTTAGGAGACCTATCTAAAGACATCCCACGTAACGGATTAAGTGAATTTTTTTTTAATATACTTTTCAGTCTGAGAAGGGGGTCCAAATAACTTTTTTTTCAAAAATCTTATCATTTCTGTTTTTTGGCTATCAGTCTTCGTCCGTATACCAAATTTCATTTTAATCGGTATAAAATTTATATAGACAGACAAATTGACAGAGCGAAACTATAAGGTTTCGTAGTTTTCTACGAAACCCTAAAAATTAAGCAAGAAACTTAATTTTTCATAAACTTTGTTAGCTTATTTTTAATATTTTATATTTTTCATATAGGTACAGCCAATTCTGTTTTCAAACAAATTTTTTTTACACGATTTTGAAGAAGTACGGTCGATAACAATAAAAAACTTTTTTTTATGCGTACTGATTTGATTTTACATGATTCATTTATTCTAAATCACTGTAAAATTTATACAATTTATTATTTTCATACAATGAAGTTCTTTTTCTTGTTAAATTTTAAATTGATAGGCTGTACGTATCGTGAGAAAACAGAATTGGGTGTATTAAATTTGTATATTTAAATTTTATAACTTTATATTATTGATATTTATATTTTATTATGATTTATAACATTTAAAAAATTTAATAAAGTTCTGCTTAAGATTAATGTATGTTAATGACGTTTTCAAATTATTTTTCTTATTTCCTTTCATCATTAATATTATTTTAGGTGCATTTCCAATTAAAATAAAAATCTAATATTTTAAATCCAATTAATATTACTGATACACTGCTTGTCACAATTAGTGGGAAACTTTTTGAATGGAACAGTTTTGTTAAAAATTGTCATATTAATATGAAATTTCAGAAAAATCGTTAATGTGGTGTTGTCTCAAAGTCCAAAAAATAACAACTTTGTACGTACATCCATAGCAGGTGTACAACCCTTGAAGGGATGAAAAATGGAAAATGGCATTTTCAAGTATTGAAAAAAAATGTAAAAACGTATTATTCCAAAATAAAACTAAAATTCACAATAATTATTATTTGTATAACTTATTTGCACCCTAAAGGTACTCTCTTATTAATTTCAAAAAAAATATGATTTCAAACAAATTTAAAAAAACTTCATGATTTATTAGAAACAATCACAGTCAATATAAATTTACAATATCAATAAAATCCAGCTATTTTCAACCACGTTTCTACCCTTAATCACTCCAACCCCAATTTATTACAATTAATTCGAAGGACACAGGTAAAGATAAAACTGTGAAATTTACAAACTGGGTAGTAAACCCTGTATACAAGGGTACTGTATGTTAAAAATTGAAAATAAATTATAAGGGTAAGAATCAGCCCTTAAATACTAAACCGTCTTCAATAGTAGAATAGAAGATTGAATTCAAGTGTAATTTTATTAAAAAATCAATGAAAGCGGTTATTAATATTAAATAATTAAATCAATAAAATTATAAAAATCAATGGAAAAATAACTTATAGAAGAAAAACTACTGTTCCATATTAGGTGAATGAATTATGGAACATAGGTGCCAATGAAAAAATCTTGTTTCATAATAGTGGACATTAGTTCATTCACTTTTTTTTTTATATCATGAAAAATATTATATTTATTTGAGTTTTGTAAGTATGACGTTATAGAGGAAACATAGGCCCATCAAATAATGTATTACAATGTTCCATTTAATAACTTATAGATTTTTTATATGAGCGCAAAAAAAAAGTGTGGAAAAATCGTTCCATAACTGGGTACTTTACCTTACATAAAAACCAATATATGTCTACAATTTTTGTTCAATACGCGGACGAATATCCAAATACAGTCGGGACTCGTTTATTCTAAGGCTCGTTTATCTGAAATGCCGAGTTTCGTTTATTCGTAATTTTTTCTCCTTCTTCACCTTCCACCATTCTCGAGTCATGGCGTAAACGAACATATTTTTGAATTTTTTTGTAGAATGAATTAGATCATTTGTATTCATCTCATTGACTGTACAATATTTTTCAAAAGATTTTAATTTTTGTGATATTCATTGCATGCTACGAACGCAACGAAAATCGTATCTATAGATTTGCGGTTAGGTCAGATAGAATACATACATATTACAATTTACACTTACACCGTCGTCACTCGTCACCTTGCTCATATTTTGCCATATTTGAAATTAAAAGTAAAGTAAAATTATTTCACTATCACTATTAACGATAAATATTAAATAGCAAGGTATATAAAGTTTTCAAAACCACAGAACGTATTGCCGACTTTAGAATAGTAAAAATTACACTTCCCGAATAGACAAAATTGTCTGTGATAGCTTTTTCATGATTTTGCAATGTCGAATTTGTACTTATTTTTTTGTATATTTGTTAAAATATCAAAAAATACGAAGATAAGAATAAATAAAGGATTTCTTGTAATTGATATTCTATTATACATTTATAATATTTGAATACATCTTCGTGGTGACGTCAATTCCCGCGCCAACGCTGATTGGTCAAGGATCTATACGTAACTTGGTGGTAGCCCCTTTCGACTTCGAATAAACGCGACTTTCCTTGATTCAAAACGATTCAGAAGGCTTAGAATAAACGAGTCCCGACTGTAATAAAGATTGGCAGGAATTGTGTTAAAGAGCAAAACTTCAAAGGAAAAAATACTCACAGACAATTATAAATAACAATACATATCAACGGCATTTATTATAATTGCTCATTTGTCTTTCGAGTAATGTTGAAGATGCTTTTGTTCATATTATAAGTAAATTCTATCTCGTCAATGACCGCTGTAGCAACACTTGAATTTAATAAAGACCGTGCCAAAGAACAGTTCCAATGGATTTGCAGGGATATCATAAGCTAACATCGTTGTATGAAATTCTTTATCTTTATTTATTTTTTTAATTTTATTGTGTTTTATTTCTTGTTAAGGGTGTATTCTCATTTATATATAAGATCTGAAATAAGGTAGAAAAAACCGATCAACCTTTGATGATTTGATCATTTGTTTATTTATTTATTAACTAGTACCTACCTAGTTGCTAAAAAATATTTTATTAACTTTACAGGCTTGAATCAATTCAGAACTTTATAGAATTTGTCTATAAATGGAATGAGCTTTTTTAAATCTAACCGATGTATAACATATCATGGACACCAGTTCGAAAACGTAGTTTAGAGAAAAACGCGTTTAAAATTTATCGAAACGTTTACCGTTTCAACGAGGATTTTTATAATCAAATAAATTCTGCTATTTATTCGTTCGTGATTTGTGCAATTACTCCAAATCACAGTTACTTTTTTGTATTACTTGTATAGTATATTTCTTCTACGGGCTTCCGTAACCGTTGTAGTACTATTAATATTATTTGTATAAAAAATTAATCTATTCCAAAATTAATAAATTAATATCAACTTTTAAGGTAGTATTGTGGTGTGACGTCTAAAATTTTATGCTTATTTCAGGACTTTTTTTCGTGACAAAATAAAATATAATATTTTCAGTCTTTTTATATATTTTTATTTGTATCTTAAATTAATTGGGGTCAAAGTGGACTCGAAAAAAAGATGGGTGGGTAGTGGGAAGCACATCTGCACTTGTAGTAATTTGAAACGAAAAAATGAAATATATTTTTACTTTATAGACTTATGTCTCTATCGTATTACATAGAATTAGACATTTATAATTATTTTAAACAAAAAAAAGTTGGCAAAAATCGTTATTTTTTTTGTTGAAAATCGAGAAAAAAAAGAAATTACTAATAAAAATAAATAATTTTAGGTAACACGATAACAATTAGTGTGTAGAACAACGCGTTAAAAATATAGCCCGATCATTTGATTAGAATTTCGGTTCTGCTTCCCACCAACCGTAAAAAAGTGGTTTCGAGAAAAACGTATTTAAAGATTAAATAAAAGATATTACACTTACACGATCCGTTCTCTTCTATGTGCTTTTATTTCGTGAATATTTTGAATTTTGGTCTATAATTTTCACAATATGCTCTCAATATATTTTATTTTCAAAATATTATTTTTTAAAATCAAAAATTTAAAGTCGTCACACCGCAATGCTGCCATAAACAATCAATTGTATCTCCAGTACTATACATATCACTCTACACCACAACATAGATAAATATAATTTATATAATATTTGTACAATCTGAATACACAAACATATGTCAAACATGTAACAATACATAGCATTATCTTGAAAGACACACAGACACATACATATATATGTACAAAGAACATACACATTTACACATATATGTAAATGTACATATGTATGTTTGTATAATTTATATAAAGCTAGATGGTAAACATTGATAATTCAACGGTTGTAGTAAGTTCATCTGAATACTCCCAGTGAAGAAATATTGTAAAAGAGACATATTACAGTGTGACGGCCATGTTTGCTGATCGCCAGATAGTTGTAGCAGTAGAAAGACTTCATACACGTTCTGTTGAACTAGCAGTGGAGAAAATTGCTTGCATCAAATTTGCTCGTACTTCACGCTTGCCTTTTTATATCCACTCATGTTTTGTTAGTTTGTTGGTAAAGTATACTTTAAGAGAAATTACGTACATATCAGCAGACACCGGTGTTGTGCTTGAATTTTATTTCTTACATGCAGATAATGCGTTTTTTCTCGCATTTAAATGTCTTCAAACATATTGTGTCTGTTTGTTATAATCGCGTATTACGATTTATTTACATATGTGACTAAGTGGTAACAATACGTAGAAAAAAATTTATATTTCTAAAAAAAAATTAAATCAAACTTTATTCAAAATCCTGAAATGATTATATTATCTGATAGCAAAGATATCGTCAAAATAAAATCAAGAAAAGTTGACATTGCGAGAGTAATCTCTAAACCCGCAATGTATTGATCTTATTTTTACGATATCTTTGCTCACAGGTGGTGAATCATTTTAGAACTTCAAAGGAAACTTTATATAATCTTTTTTTAGTTATTTACAAAATTTAGCCTCCATCTTGATTTTTTTTAATTTTCTGAGAAATTTTACGTATTGTGCAATATTTCGCTCACCTAAATGACAGTTGTATACTGTGACATCATGGAAACAAAACAACTTGATAAAAAAAAATTGTCTTTTGATGTTAAATCTTAGATTTTCATAAAATATTAATAGCCACGAATTTACACAAAAAAATGATCTGACTATTAGTGAAAACCGCATTGAAATCGGTTCAGTAATTCCCGAGTCTATAAGCCTCATACAAACGAACATTCTATATGTATATGTATATACATACATATAGAGAAGATAAATTACGTTAGTACATTTCGGTCAAAAGTAATGGTAAATAAAGAAATTGTTAAATTCTTGGAACTGTTTAGAATCTAGACTAACCAAATTTCGTTATAGCATTGAAAATAATATCCAAAAAAGTATCTTAACATGTTTTGAAATAAACATGACCATTTTTAACAAATATATGTAATTTTTTTAGAAAATAAATTTTTTATAAAAAAATATTTTGAGTGGTAACATCAAATAAATGACGTTACACACATTTCCCGGAAAAATATACATCAGCGGCAGATATTAAATCTTCTTTTCAGACATAATTTTAACCCCACACAGTACAACAAACTATCCACATATGAGATCTAATTGCTAAAAATAAAAAATGACACACATTTGTATAAATATAGTGCTCCTAAAAATGTCAACGATTTTACTACAAAGAGTGAACTTTCAGTTTAACGATATAATAAAATTTTAATTGTTATCCAATTTTTCAAACAGTAATGAATAAATTTTTATTTAGATGATATTTTTTTGAAAACAATTATTATATATTTGCCGGTTTTTATTTATGATAGGTATTTATTATAAAAAAATATGGTCAATATCACTTTGTATAAGTTTCTTTTAATTTTGTAAAACAGTGTCATTGTTTTTCGTTTCGAAACTCGAATAAATATATATTTCAATTCATTACTCTGTTCACAGAATTTATTTAACGAGTCATTACGCTAGGAGCAGAAATAAGTATAACTTCCAATTTTGAAATGCGCGGTTGATTGTAGTACCATTTCGACATTTTTCATTCGATTATGTTAAAAACTTAATACAAATTTAGTAAAATTGAATTAAAATATTAAATATTGTTTGTGCAACAGCACTTTGAATTTTGAAAATTGCCGAATTTTGGTTAAAAAATCGATTTTCTTCTTATAAAACATGATTTTTTCGAAGGAAATAACTTTATTAATGTGTATAATTCAAGTTTTTTTTGTTCAATTCTGACCCATAGCTACATTACAAATGATCTTTGGTTAAAGTTTTTGATTTAAACTATTTGAATGTTTTGCAATATTTCGAAAACAAGAGCTGATTGAGCAAAACGATGGTAATTTTTGGATTTAACATGTCCAAATTACCCTAGAAAAGTTGTTGTTTGCCCTGCAGCAAACGGAAATTTTATTTTTATCAGTCAGTGTAATTATTAACGGCCATGGAATCTTTTATAAAAATAAATGAAAACGCTACTAAAATAAACAAAAGATACGTATAATGTATATATACTCCCGATTTTACTTATACGTATCTATAGCTATAAATAAATAGTATCATCATGAAAAAAACCACTTCATAAAATACCAACTCCTTGTCCAGACATGTTCTTAACTCAAATGTGAAAAACATTTAACTTTTTTCGTGCAATCCATTACCGAGTAAATAAAAACACCCAACAGAAAATAAGTTTGGGTACTGCCGCGGCCGTAAGGTATACATGCATGAGAGTATAATGTATACAGAGGGCCCGGGAGACTGGTGTTTATTTTACTCGGACGATACATATTTAACCGGGCGGGAATGACTGTTTTGTGACATTATGTGGACCGTTCCGGTATATAATGTGGTGTGCAAGCGAGACGATACCATGCAGTTGCACACGCGTCAAACACGACCAGACAACCAGCTTTGTGGATGAAACTAAAAAGCGTACACAGTTCTCGTTATTAATTGTTGTTAAATAATTCACACGTGTAATCAGCAGGATTCAAATAGTGCTTATTGTAAACACAACACTGCATGATTATGGTTTTTGTATTATTATTATTTCTGCCTTGTTTTATTTTTGGCTTTTGTTTGATTTATGTATAAGTACTTTTCTGTTGAAAGATTGGTATGAATGCATTTTATACAAATAGGTAAACGTTTAATAAATGAATCCTATAATAGAAAACATCTGCCAAGTAAATGCACAGTGCTTTCTCGTGCTAAATTCTCCAAAGGTAGTTAATTATTGAACAATTTAAATAAAAACCGATAAAGTGTTCAGATATTTTACAACAAACGTTGTAGACCTATATTATAAGAAATTGAATGCTCTACAAAAAATATTCTATAAAATTTAAAAATTTAAATTTTTTTGACAGTGTCAATCTAAATCTAAATTTATGTAAACGTCAAAATGACATTTAATATGCCAAGGTAAATATAAATTAAAAAAAAAAAAAAAAAACACGATTTTCTCGAAGCAAATTAAGATAAATTTTATAAGAAACGTTATAATCTTAATTATAAGAAATTGAATGCACTACAAAAAAGATTTTATAAAATTTTCACGTAAATAAATATTTTGGGATGACACCCCTCCCCTTTACACACGATTTTGAGATGGGACCGTCCTCAAGCCAGACCCAACCATTCAACCAAGATTCATTAATATCGGTTTAGTAGTTCATGAATTATGCGTGTGACAATGATTCAGGGAACAGACACACAGACAAACACACACACAGACAAACAGACAGACACGGAACAAAAAGTGTTTATCTAGACCTGAAACGGAAAGATCAATTTAAAATTTTGAAATCGGAGAACAATTTTTTTTGTCTCATTCAAAAATGATCACAAAGCTTTGTATTGTATGTGTTCTTGTATGAAACATATTCATAAAATAAAATGTAATAACCATTATAATAAAAACAAAGATAAACGCTGCATAAAATAAATAAGAAATACAATTTTCCACGGAAAACATAAATAAACTAACAACCTACATAAATTAAAAAAGAAACAATAAGTGAGTGTGTTATGTATATCGAACGTTCCATAAAACTGAAGAAAAATGTTCGTAGCTGTACAGAAGGTAAATATAATTTAATATAAATATTAAAACCATATTAGCAGTTAAAAGGAAAATAAAACCATTTCATGCCTATTAAAGCAGACTTTCAGACAACAGGAAAAGCCATTATTCATTTTCAGATACCACAATGCGTACGAGTGTAAGAAAATCAATAATGGAGTCGGAATTCGTTTACAGTAAATAAAAACAAACTGCGATACTCCATCCTGTCCATTTTGTGGGAGAATAAAAAATTCGATGTCATTTACACAAGGAGCGAAATCCGAACGAAGAGATTCAGCTAACATCAGTTTCGTATATCGAAAATCATTTGAAACGCGGGAAAACTACAGTTATTTATTACTGGAAAAATTTCGTCTTCCTCGATATGTATTTTTCTTGCACACCTTCTTCTATTGCGGTACTGGGATTTCGGTTTTTACGCGTTTTCATTTATTAACTTATTATAGACTGTGCTAAAGATTTGAACATTTTTGATATCAAATAAAATTACAGTATATATACGTATAGTGGATATACGCAATGAAACGGACAGTTCATGTAACGGACAATATTGAATGAATTCAAATTTTGTTGTTAGTATCACTAAGCTCCATAGACTACATCATAAAGATGGCATTTGTCAAGTTCCATGTGTTATGTTTATATTAACGATAGTATATATTTTATATATGTATTATATATGTATTAACGAAGTTTCCGACGTAAAAAAAAACTAAAAAAAAAAAATCGTTTTTTGTAAAAGATTCTAAAGATGAGATATTACATTTATTGTATTTTTGATGTTTTGTATAATATTGCATATATTTGTGTCAAACATTAATGGTAAGTTATTTTTGATATCTTATATCTGTGTAGATAAAGTTTGTTAAATAATTTTAAAGATTACTTACGCATTGAAACGGACGTTGTGGTAAAAAAGATTAAGTTTCAGATTAAGTTCAATACATTATAGATATGTATAACGTATATAGTTATTTTTTATAATGTTCGCAGTTTTAATATAAAATTACGCCAATCTCAAATGTACGTTTCATGATTTCAAATTATATAATATTTATACCAGTTGACCATATTTTGATCAATACTATAATAGAAATCTTTATATTGTAATAGTCAAATATAAAATAACAATAAAATATTATATCCCTTCAATATTTCAACAAGAAATAAGACAAATATCGATAGCGTTAATTTAAAACAAATACTTTCAACAGAAAATGCTGCATCATCCTGTATTCAATTTATCAAAAATATCAATGCCGGTTGTATCATTAATTCATTATTAAAGATTATATGTAATTTATCACACAATATGAAAATTTATTGTATCTATTCTGTAGGAACCGGTAACGAAATCTCTGTAATAAATAAATTAGCTTGAATGCGTAAAGCAAAATTAAATTCACAATAATATTCAGAATGGAAACTTACGATATTATTGTGTACAACAAAAGCATTAACAAATTAATTACGCTGTGATTCTCTTGAAGTTTATATCAAAAACGTTTGTATAACTATTTTGTAAATGTTTGTATTTACTTGATTTATAAGATATGAATATAAATATTAATATTGTTTCTTTTAAGATGATAATTGATCAGTATTATTAAAAAATATATATATATATATTATATCCGCGACTTCGGTTATATTTTTAGCCTGAGGATAAATCTGTGAATTCGAAAGCTTGCGATTACTTTTCTTAAATAAATTTTGACGTTTAGACAAACAAGTTGTTTTTATTTATATGTAACGTCACTACTAGTATATTATTATATGTATATACCTATATATTTAGTTCATTTAAAAAAAAACTTGAATTTTCTTAATGTTGACGGCGTTATTAATAGCTATCAAATGTGAAATTTTTATTTTAACATCGGACTCATATTTAGCAACCTCTAAAACGGTCTCTGTTATATACATTCTATCTCTATAAAATTGCTTTTATTTCGATATAAAATTATTAAAATTAGGCTTCATATTGCTGATCAAGACAAGCGATAATTCTAATTTATAAATTTTTATTCAACTTTTCAGTCAGTTTTTTAACATTATATTTTTTCATAAAAACGGGCTCGGCAGTTAATTTTTAAAGTTATTAAGGATTATTAAATTTATCGGATAAGAATTACAGTCAGTAGCGATTTTTACAGTATTTTATATACTTACATGTTTAGTTCGTGAAAAGTGTAAGACCATAATTATTATAAAGTAATATTTTTCTAATTTATTATAATTTGAACAACATTAGTGACAACTTTTATTTGTTAAAATACAATCATGAGCAAAATTATTATTAGAATTAAAAATATTGCACACAATTATAAAATTTTTAAAAATTACTACTGCTGTAAAAACATGCTTACATCTACAGCTGGTACAAATTGTACAAATAACAGTAAAAACTATTGGAAAATTAAAATGTTCATGATAATACAACGGCGTATGTGTATTATAATACGAATTTAAACAATATCATTAGCATATGTTATTGGCATTGTTGAACAAGCTGTAACAATAACTGCGATATAAATTTATTAGCATCTTCATATTAACGGTTTTAATAACTTTGTACATATGGTGATTGTGTAGTATTATGCGATCAGTAATTATTAATTAAAAATGCAAACAAATCATTAAATTACTGTTTCCATAGACATGCTTCATTAACAAAATTACCATGTAATATCAGTGAATTGTAATTACACAATGTAGTTAATTAAGGGCGCTATTTGTGTATGAGTGATGCAGTTTGAACACATGTATAATAGATCGTTTATTATAAAGATTTAAAAAATACAAATACCCATTAGGTGTAATTGAATTTTATTATCAACAGGCTCGTAAATATTTTTTGTGCTGTTGGATAAGTACCTACTTATAGCTATACTTTTTTGGACAATGGTACATATAATTTTAAAAGCTTGATTGATGTATTTTAACTCATGTCGATTTGATTAATTAATATACATTAGAGATTTGAGGTTTTTTTTTTAAACTGAAGTCTCGAATTTTACATTTGATAGTCACGTCTCGTAGAAATTGCAACCTTACTCGAGTTAGTATCTTGAATAAGATTTGTTCTTTGTTCATGAAAATATATTTTTATTTTAATATATTAAATTCATAATATTGCACTATTTAATTCATTATCAGTTTTTTAACCTTGTCCTTTTCTGGCAGGTCCTTTGTGTTTGTTGTGACTAGTGTAGGTGTGTGTATGTGAGGATTTTGGGGTAAAACTGGGTTACAAGATGGATGGGGAAGCTGCAAATGGGTTGGTAATTGTAGGCTGAGACAAATTGGTAAGCCATGATTATGGAATATGGTTGGGTTATATGTTACACAAGACAATTACCTTATCATATCGTCATTTTTGTTTTCGTTATAATTTCCTCATAGGAGTTTGGTTGGTAGGTTGGTATATTGTATATTTTTCTTTGTTAGATTGTCAGTCAATGATTTCCTTTGTTTGGGGTATACTGGCATTCGATGAAAATAAGCTCTAGGTTTGATATAGATTATAATTAAGGGGGCAGACCCATTTGAGAATTCCAAAAAAAGCTATTTTTTAGGATTTTTTTTGGCCACACATTAAAATAATTAATAACAAATGTTTTTCCACATGAAAGATATGTATTTACATAAAATATTGTAATTTTTATTTGGCAAAATATTACAAAGTAAGTAAGATACAGCTTTGGGAGGGGTCCAAAAAAAGTGTTTTGCCGTGATCACTGCTGCTCGTCACTAGATCATCTGAAATAAAAAAAAAACAAAATGGATCATTAGCTAATGACATAATGCTCCGGATGAACCAAGGGATTTGAAAAATTTTGAATTTTCACAAAATGGCGGATATTGAAAATCAAAGTTCTTTATTCGACTAAAATTTCACTCGCATTTTCGGCTATAAAAAAATAATAATCGTCCAAAAAAAATCTTTCGTCCATCCGGAGGACAATTATGTATAGAATAAATGAGAAAAATTTCAAACCGATCTGCAAAGCTGTTCTCAAGTTACAGTGATCACCGACTTCGAAAACATGGTTTCGAGAAAAACGCGTTTAATGTTTTGAGTACGATTTGCATGCAGATAAAAAAATTGTTTTGGAACTTACACTGAATCGTCTATGGACAGGACATTTGTCTGTTTTCAGAGAATACTTTTGAAATATTCTACTTTGAGAAAATGTAAAAAAATGGATTTAAAAAAAATTCTAATTGGGTCTGCCCCCTTAATGATAAATACCTGTTATATTGTTATATAAAAATACATACACGATGAACGTATCACTAAAATATTAAAATCATTGAAATACTTAAACTACTAGCCGTTGCGAATGTTTCGCTCCGGTCTGTGAGAGACTTTAAGCTTGACACCACCATCATAATTATTATTATTAATTAAAAATACATATTTGCATGTTATTGGAAAGGAAACACACATAAAATAATCTACGCACAAATTAATTTAATTTTTTGTAAAATAAAATTACAGTACTTTGTCGAATTTTTTTATAGGTGTAGGTAACATCAGAATTGAAAATCATTCACAGTATTGCGCGTCAAATACAGGTATTAGTTCCTATTATTCGTCTGATGATATTTTCAAAACGAATTTAATTATTCACTTGAATAACAAAACTATAGAAAGGAAATTGGAGTCCGCAGTGGCGCACAATTAATTGATGAGGTAACTTTAAAATAATGTGTTACCGCCTTTCCACTGTTTGTGTATAAAACAGTGGCTCGTAAAAAACTATCAAGACAATTTACTCGTTGGCTTTATTTATTTATCTATTTTTCTTGTTATGGCATTCATTGTTTTTATATCATATGAAAATATATCCTCTTCCTTTTGTTAAGTTAGTAAGGGGAGAATTGTTGTAATTTTTAAATTTATTACGACAAGATAAAGGTAGACGATATATCTAATATTAAATTTACTAATAGAAAATTATTAGTTCTTATTCGTATAATGATTCAATACATTTCAGTATTTAAGAAATTATTAAAAAATGGTTTTCTAGCATTTATTTCCTTATAAAATCCTTTTCAATTTTATATTAATTGTATTTTATTAATACGTGTATGTCAAAATTATACAAGTTGTTTGTTTGATAAATATATTATATAGCCCTAATTAATTCTTAGTTCTAAAACATTATAACATAAAAATCTCATCAAAATAAATTCAGTAATTTTCGTATCAAGTTGGAACTAACAAGATAAACACAAATTTAAAATAAAAAAATAAACAGGTGTATAATGTATATATATGTAGGTATTAGAATAAGAAAATTATTTTAACAAATAAAAAACAATATTGTATACATATATTGCATGCAACCTACAGAAATTGGTAAAAATATCAAGGGTATTGATTTCGGAAACCCAGAAGTAATTATAAGAGCGTTTACTGAGACCAGTAGTTATGGTTGAAGCTTGTCGTAAGTTATCCGGAGGGGCTTCGGTTCGGCCCTCGTCAGAACTCCGGCACGCAAACACACAATTAATGTACTCCTAAGTTATTTGTTCGTGTTAATTTTCTAACATAAGAACGAGACCGTATCAATACTTTACAGTTACTAATTTATTTCATGTCGTTAAGCTGATCTACGGATCTGTCGAACTCCAAATGCCTGTATTTTTAAATATAAACAAATAAAATGTTTATAACAGCGTTAGTAACACATAAATTAATCCTTTATTTTTGATGCTATTGATTTTTGTGTACAAGGGGACGTCACAGTTGGATGGAGAATTTCAGTTAGCTTTTGGGAGATGAAACTAGATTAAAAATAAAAAGACACGTGTTTGGGCATTTTTTTGAATGCTTATTATTAATACTTACGCTTTTACAAAGTATTTTTGTTATTTTCTAAACCTTATTAATATTTTTCTAGTTTTTTGCAGTACTATTGTTATTGAATTGTAAGATTCCAAACTTATAAGTAAATAAAATAATATATTTGTATATAAAGAAACAAGAAAAACTTTATATGTAGATGTTACATTATTCACAATAAGAAAATATAATTTTTTTGAAACATAGTGACTCATATAGTAAAAAAAGTTCGTTTCACAAAACAAGTGCCAAATATTTTTAAAATCTTAAAACTCGAAGGTAAAACATCTAAAAAATGTTACAAACTATCGGTGTAACAAAAAGAAAAACTTTACGTACGAGAGAACAGAAATAAATCAGTAAGGGAGTCGGTCCTACATCAAAAACTTGGATAACTCTGGCGGAACACGTTTAAAAACACCTTACCAATAACATAACGTACAGCCAGTTGGAACAAAGGGTTCATTTATAAAATTCCGGCCCGATCTACGGCTTCGTAATTTTGGTACGCCAGATGGTAACGAAATCAAAGTTTATTGCAGTTCAACTCGGTGTTGGAGCGTCGATATGTTATAAAACACGAGTTACATAAATGTATGGACATTCAGCTCTATTCATTTCGATGTTAAAAATGAATGCGTACTTTTTACGGAAAACTCTCGAAATTACAACACGCAGATTGAATTACAAATTGTTTAAGCTTTTGAATAAAATAAATTAAAACACGGACGTGATCTGAAATATATTGTTCACGTTAATGTATTTATATATATTGTATTTTCATTTACAATCAAACAAATATATGCGATATACGTATATGTTTATAGAAATTTCCAATTTATTTTTAAACATGAATTTATGCACGTAGCACGAAAAGGTTTATTATTATATTTTATGTATAATACATTGAAATATAAAATAATGATTGGATCATGAAAATTAACAATTTGAAAGAATTTTTATAATTAGTGATAATCATTATTATGCTATTATATGTTTAAATTTTAAATCATTGGAACAGTTCTATATTACAATGAAAAAAAAAATCGGATCGGCGGTTCCAGAGTCTTGAAAGATATAATTATATAGATAAGTTTTTTTTTACATCTTTGTTATTTGCAATCTATATTTTTGAAAAACATTAAGAAAATTATATGTTAATGAATACTCAATTAATGGCATGTGAAAGTAGAAATTATATTATTCAGTAAGAATACTCTTCTATAGTCCGTGGCATCACTAAGAGAGTGGGAGGGTGCTGGATCCACCCTGGATAATATCCTCAATGGGTGTAATATGTTAAAAAATAAATCCTATTTAAATTTGACGACGAAATCATTTATATATCGAAGTTCATATCATAAGTTCACATAAACAGGATCTAAAAAAATTAATTTTCTTTTTAACATAAAAGCAGTGTGGCTTAGATATAAAAGTTAGATATATGATGTCGCGAATTTTATTTTATATCTTTTTTTTAATTCAACATAATTCTTTACTACATTATTTTGTTCAATATTTAACGCTTTAGGCAGCGTATTGCAAAAGAGCGCGTTGACGGCAAACTTTTTTCCGACTTGATTTACTATCATCATCACTTAAATTATGTTAATTAACGTAACAAAATAAATTCTTTATCCTGGCCAGAGAACATATTTATGAATTACAAAACAAATCGAATAAGTAGCTCTTGAGCACTAATGGACAGAAGTACAGACAGATAGACTTTGGACTTATATACATACATATATGTATGGATTATTAATTTAAAAAGTTCATATCGACTGTTAATTCGATACACACTTTATATATATATATATATATATTTAATAACTACATTTTATATTCCTTTAAATATTAAACATATATATAATATATACGATTGAAATATACAAAAAATGTATATCTGCTAATATTTACTTCACAAAAACAAAATGAAATTATACAAAATGTTATGTCTAACAGAATTATACATAAATATCAATATTTACAAAATACACACTATACAAAGATGATACAAATAACATCAGTGAATGCTTCTTTAGTATCTCATCAAACATTCCATTTGAAACAAATATTATCGATTTAAAACGTTTGTATGTTTTTTGTTAGTAACCGTCAAAATAAATTTCAGAAACTCCCGAGGTCTGGGCACTGTGAGTTTATGTGAAACAGTGGCGGATCTTAGGATTAATTTTCTGCTAAGAAAGTAAAAGCCAACTTCTATTTTATTATACTCGGTATTTTTTTTAGCAAACGTGTGAAAGAATTGACACACTTACCAGAAACTTATTTTTACATAAAAACAGTTTACTCTTTAAATTTCTAACAAATGGTTTATAATCCAAAATGAAATTTAATCAACCCGGTTAACACTAGTAACCAAATTAAAATATATTTTTACAGTAATTTTTTAAGAATCGACATAAATCGAGTTTGTTCTAATTTTCAACAAAAAAATATCGGTTAATAATTTTTATTTTATTTCCACTGGAAATGGAAGCGGATTTAAATAACATTTTAGCAAATTTTCACTGGTTCAATGCAAAAAACAAAGGAACCAAATTAAATTTTTTATACGATAATTAATTCGTTGGACAAAAGTTATACATAAAAGGTTTTTTTTCGACTAAAACAATTACTTTTCTTGTTATTAAAGTACATTTATTGTTCAATTTCTTATACGATGTAGGTACCTATGTTATTCGACAAAATGTTAATTCTGAACTGGTATCGTAAATTTTACAAACGTAACTGGTATCGTGGGGTATTTGTTTCCTCCACTGAAGATTGTTTTTAGCAAGCTAGTTTCAATAATAAGACTGGATAACAGTTATATTATAACTGGTAAATAATACACTCATTTTATGTAATCAACTAGCTTTTATTGCCATTATTTTACTAAATTATCTTCTACGAGAGATACCAATAAAGCTTTACATTTCTTGGATATTTTTAGATACCTACAAAAATAATTAACTTTAGGGTAGTTTTTAACAAAAATATTTTTTTCTTATCTATAATAAGAACTAATTAAGCAAATAAATAAAACATTTTTATATATATGTATATCGGCTATTAACATGCACGTACTTCCGTCCTTGAAGGTGTTTAAGCGCCGAACATCCGGCGCCGCGAGTCATGACGTAATGAGATAACTTAAAATGACGAATGCGCTCGATGCTTAGATTTTTAGAAAAAAATTAAAAATTAAAACATGACCTGTGAGCGCCGGCCAGCCCCCACGATACAAATTAAGGGTTTATACACTATAACAGAAATTGCTACCAAGTGTCGTAAGAATTTTGGATTTTATAATAAATGAATATATGAAAAAAATATATATTAATAATAATATAATAATTTTAAAGATCAGTTCGAATTTTCCATATGTTACAAAAAAATAGCATTGTTTAAATCCACAATTTTTCTAAAAAGACAAAAAATTTTTTATTTTACTTCATTTTCATTCTCAACTGAACTATCTATTTCTATACTATGAATATTTTTTAGTTACAAAAATATTGTACTATAGGTGTGGGATACATTTCAAAATTTTCTAAAATTAGAGTAAGAAAAAATATCTGCCTTGGGAACCACGGGACTTTCTTATACCAAACCTAACCTAACGTAACAGTGAATTGTATACGTGATTCTTTGTTTATTAAAACATTTCTAACAAACTAACAAGAAAGAACAAAATGAATAATTTTATATTTATATAACAAGTGATTTTTTAACGTAATAACTGAAAACGGATGTTTACTCTTGTAAATTTTTGGATTTTTGCATTATTTTTGAAATAAGAAAAAAATGTTTTAGATAAATAATGTCGAGTATGTTATTATCTATAATTTATTCCCCATACATTTTTTTCTCTGTTATGAACCATTTGAATTATAAAATTTTTTTTTTTTCAAAAATTCGTTTTTACAAAAAAATGAATAGAACATAAATTATAGATATAGAAATTACCTACATTTTTTAACTTGACCATTTTTCTCTATTTTGCACTGTTTCAGAGTAATTCGAAAAATTAAAAAATCGACGTTGGTAAACATCCGTATCCGGTTGAAAGATCGTTTTCAAAAATAAGACGTTTTCTTCCCAGTCAAAAATTAATCTTAAATATAAAATATCACCTTTCTACAATTTGTCGTATTTGAGTTACAGCGCTTACAGACAGACGGACACACAGACATCATGATAATTCCATCAAAATCCGTAGTTCGAAAAAAATCGGCTTCACTATAGGTACTTACTTATACTAATGTATATTTCATATACATGGTATAAGAAAGTAAAAATAAAATTAGATATAATATGTATAATATACATAGGTATATATCTATACCATCTAACTTTATTTAAAATTGTATGGAACAAAACATTATAATTATAAATATTTAGTACATTTTCAGGTAACATACACTTAAAAAAACACACACACACAAATTTATTTAACTCTTAAATGTGAATAAATTTATCACTTATTTATCACGATTTTCATCATTTGATGTTGTTTAACAAAAAAAAGTTATCAAAACATGCTCGTATTTAAAATTCATCACCCGCTACTGGGTCGAATATAGTGCGTGCGTGCATACGTCTGTATGTGTATGTTCGGGGCGGGTGTGTGAGAGAATGGGTGTGTGTTTGTGCTCCACACGCTTCAGTTAATTCAAAATACCCTTTTTGTTACGCACATTACGTTTGCAGATAAAGTGGCGCTCTTTTTATGTTTTAGTACTCAGTTTTTAAAATTAAACTTTAAAGACCGTTTTAAAATTGGGGACATTCTGCCCAATTCACTCTTAATATTGTCTATCGAACTTTTCTCTGGTTAATTTATAGTTGTGTTATATGGAAGTTTGGAAGTCATTATTATTACTTTCTATGAAGAAAACCTTTTTTTAATTTAATAAAACTTCTTCTTCATCGTCAATTTTTATTCACTGGATCAGGTTCTTTGTAAACAGCTCTGCATTGTTTCCTCTAGTTTGGTTGTTAATATAACTTTTTAAGGGAATAAATTGTTTTTCATGTCATCAAAAACGTTCGGTGAAAATTATTATGTCTCGAAAACAAGAAACATATCGGATCATAATTATCTTCGCTTAAATCTACCTTATAAGTTAAATGTTATCACTAAAGGGATTACAAAGTTACACATCATAATAATGTATGTATTTAATTAATTCTATGCAGGCTATGTTAAATGTATATATTTAATTAATTATAAAGTACTGGCATCAGTTTTGAACGCTTTAATAGCAAAGTATATTGTTTTTTGGGATTATTGGATTATTTTTTTGTTATTCTCATGAACCCATGTTAGTTATTAAACAACAATCTCTTTATTAAATCGATTTAATTACCAAAATCCGAAAATATGGTTAAATTATAATTTTATTTTGTATATGATTTTTACAAGTCTTGAGGCTTCCGCGGTGGTCTTGATATAGATCTTGGCTTCTGGGTGTAAGCCGCGTCAGTTTGGTCGTGTTATCGGCCAACGTTTCGTCACACATTGCAGTGGACATCTTCAGTGCACTTTTAGAAGAGCCCTGAAGATGTCCACTGCAATGTGTGACGAAACGTTGGCCGATAACACGACCAAACTGACGCGGCTTACACCCAGAAGGCAAGATCTATATGATTTTTCTTTAGTAATAAACAAAGTAAAACACTTGCCAATTATTGCAAAATGATTAGTACTACGAGACAAACTTTATAAAATAAGCAAAAAAAAAATGTTATCCTCTGTCTTAAAATATTATTTGTGTTACCAACATAAACAAATTATACAACACAGGCGAAGCCGCGGGCAGGTCCGCTAGTCGCTTATATACTCGTAAAATTTCAATGCTTCATTCCAAATATGTATGTTTGATGTAATTTGTACAAATAAAGTAAACATTACTTAAAGATCACCCCATAAGCCTTAAAATTTTATAAATAATTCATTTACAAACCTACCTATTCAAATTAGTTTGGTTTGATTATTTGTTTATAAAAACCCAAATCTCATTATGTTAAAATTGGAATATAATAGAAATTTAGAATAAAAGGAAATCACTAACAATTTATACAAAAGATATGAAAATATTGGGAAATTGAAAACCAAACAATTTAATAGGTTAGTGATAATACGTGGTATTACAACAAAGAGAACAAAGAAAAATGTATAATGGAATAATTGTGTAGTCAAACAAAAATTAATGAAATATATCGTATTATTATTGGACAAAATATAATTATGTTCGGAAACCGTTCATATCTGTTTGATGTACATAAGTTGATATTAGTTTTAATTAAATTTAATTAAATATAGAAAACAAATTTTAAAATTACATATTAGTAATTGTAAAACGTTTTTACTTATACCTACTTATTTTATTTAATAACTATATTTATAAATATCATATTAGACTTTCTAAATTAAAGAAATACAACTGACTTAAGAACTAAAATAAATTACCCAAATTCATCTAAATCTAGGTGAATAATCAAAATTATAAATAAATTAATACTCAATTAAAGATTTGAATCTTTCACGCCGAACTTTATATATGTAAAGGCTTAAATATAACACCAGCTGACAAAAAAATTCAACTAAAATCAATAAAACATTGATCATAGCTACAGATAATAAATAAAATTAGGTTTAACTTGAGCATCGATAACACTCAAATGTTTTTATCCACCCTATATCACATAACGGAACAATTACATACAGTGTTAAATGACCAATGGTCAACTGTAATTGTAACTAACTATCCATGAAATATAGCAGATGACCAGGGCTGTTATGTTTTATGCAATTCGCATTAGGCGGCGCCACCGTCAAGAGAATAGTGAGTGTTTGTTAATGATTCTATCTCAAAATTTTGTCAGATATTAATTTAAAGAAATGTGAAAAGAAAGTGTTGTTTGAAGTTGATATATGGGAATGTATTTTAAAAATTGTTTTAGCTCATAAACATATGTATTTATAATATCTATTTTTACGTAAAAATTTATTTAATTAAGATAAAAGTAAATGCAAGCTTCAATTTACCGAATCATAGTCAGGCTAAAAATTATAATAAATAACAATTAAATACAATTATATAATGTAAAAATATTGCTATTTTTACTTTCTTATTATACCCATGTATATGAAATATACTTATAGTATTAAGTAAGTATTGAAAAGCCGATTTTTTTCGAAATCCGGATGTGATTAGGATTTTTCTTTTAAATTTTTTTTTTAATGAAACCGATGCATAATGCATAACCTCAAACTTTTTTGCATCGTCATTCATCATTATAGAAATAACAAAATATATATTAAGATTTTATGTTAACTATTGTACAATGTATATCATATATTACTATAATCAAAAGATATTTGATGAAAAAACTCACCTTATTTTTCTATTCTTAAAAACGCAAAGTAGATTCGAGCTGTTATCTTCGAAATTATCAAAATAACCGTGAAATGTTAAACATTTTTAGTTCCTGAAATTGATTTGAGATGACACTGATTATTTTCGGAGATAGACAAGGGAACGAAATTAAGCTCGAGGACAAAATTTGGTGACTTTACCTTACAATTGTAAAAAAATACAATCATATTGTATAACTGAGTCATCAATATATCATTTTTGATCATAATAAAGTTTATAAGTTCTTTTAAGAAATTCTCTTTAACGCTTTACAAAACTTTTAACTAGCATTGACGTCTTCACATATATCTTTACCAGATATATGTGTATCTATATGTATTATTTAATCAATAACATACAATTATGTACAGGCAGTGATATTGTAAAATACAATTTATTGTTATCTATCCAATAAGTAACGTAGTACATCAAAAAACATTAAACACATGTTTTTTTAATTTTTTAATTTTGGTCAACAAGGCGTTTTAAGGTTAGAAAACGTATTCGAATGTTTAATACCATTTAGCACAATGCTAACCGCTAACCTAACGCTACTCATTTGTGTCACTCTCTTACAGCTTTTGCGACATTTCTCTATCATAATTTCATTCTGCGTGTTTTTGAAATCGCTAATGACAATTTTGACATTTTGGCAACAATTATATCAATCTAGAGGTGGCGGATGAAAAATTCAATATGACGCATCCAAATTAGGGAAACTAAGAAGGTCTACCGGCCCAGCCAGTGAAGGCAAGATAGTGGTACAATAGCCGACCACTATTTTTCAAATTGTATAATTGGAAACATCAAAGACCTAATAAACCTTAATAAGGTTAAATTTCTTAAAATTTCGTGATTTGCTTATTGTTTCTGTCATTTGAAAGAAGGGTGTTAAGAAGTTTGAATTTTATAATACTTCTGCGATTTTGTCCACCATCTGTCAAAATCGTCATTGGTGATCTCAAAAACTTGCAGATAATGAAATTATGATAGAGAAATGTCGTAAAAGCTGTAAGAGAGTGACACACATAAATGATGTTAAACTTTCGAATGCGTTTTCTAACCTTAAAACGCCTTGTTGGCCAAAATAAAAAAAACACGTGTTTAATGTTTTTTGATGTGCAAAGTTTCAAGAATATCGGCGAATGGTACTTGAGTAGTGTTACTTGTAAGTCGTAAAATATAAATTTATAATCACAGATCAAATAAATGATATACGTATGTTATGTATTAAATAGTTACTGTAGTGAGTGTTTATAATGTATGGAATTCTTTGGATAATTTACGAGAGAATTGGGTTTGTACAAACAATTAAGCTGTAATTGAAAATGATTAATAAAGTAACTGATGGCATAATTCTAATCTAGACTACCTATAACAAAACTATTTTTTATATACCTATACATTAGACTGAACTGGCGCTGCCTGTAGATACTGTATATGAACTATACGTTATTTTTTAGGGATTACATAACTCAATAAACGAAATAAGGCGAAGGATCAGAATTTAATTCTTCTTTACGCCGCAAGGAACTGTTGTTCTTGTTTCATTGTGCGCAATATTGCTGTTTTTTGGTCCGCATCGAGTTAAGAACTAACTTCATTCGCGCACGAATGAACATCGATTTAAAGTTTATTTCGTTTTGAAGTTGGTTTAAGAAAAAATTCGATTGACTTAAAAATATTACTCTTCCTGAAATATATATATATAAATTTATATTATGGTATTTTATTCCTTGCGTTTTTATTTTAAAAATAATGGAAAATAAATATACCTATTGGTATGCATAGTCGATAGTAGCGAAGCCTTCAGTGGTAAAAAATCGAAACCTAACTAAACCGATGTTATTTAATTAATTTCTTTTATAAAGAAAATTAGTATTTATTTCTTCAAAACAATTTCCCATTTTAATTAAACACGTTTTTCAAACTAACAACTGACAGCTGATCCAATAGGAATAGTTCTTTTTTTCACCACAACGTGGCGTACGACACATACGAATACTAACTTATGAATAGAAATAATAAAAATATTTATATATGTATGTATAAGAAAACAATATATTTATGAAAAAAACTTACTTCAATTATTGTATAAAGTAAAACATAAAATACATCTTCTTGCTACTTATGTCGGGTATTATAAAGAATTTACTCGAGAACAAATGCTACGCTAACGCTATCTGCAAGGTGTGAAATCGTTAATCGGGATTCTAGAACAATGGTAATAAATGTAAATGCTATACATTTTATAAGATACATTTGTCACCACTGCTTTTAAATTATTGATTCATGTACGACTATTAATTGTCATTTGTATTTAATACCTAGCAGATAGCGTTAACTTTTGCTCTCAAGCAAATTTTTTATAATATCGAATATGAGATATTATATTATAGTAAGAAATAACTTTTTGTTTATTTTATCAAAAAATATACATTTTGAAACCATCATACGGCAGACTAAGGTCAAATGAATGTAGCTTCGACCTACAGTAAAAGCTCAAATTCACAAAGAGAACAATTTCTCTGTTAGGTATATCATACCGAGCTTTCCCAAGGTATATTTTTTTTAATCAAGGTCTCATCTATATTCTATATACATACATATATTAGAAAACGCAATATCTTGCTATCTGTCTATCTGTCCGTTAGTACTCTTATCACTCGAGAACCACTTATTTGATTTACGTGTTTTTTTTTTATTCCTAAATATGTAATTTGCCCAGGTTTGAGTATATATTTTATTACGTTAGGTAACATAAAGAATAAACAGTGACGATAATAGTAGCTCTTTTGCAATACGCTGCTTAAACAGTTAAATATTGAACAATATAATGTAGTAAAGAATTGTGTAGCATAAAAAAATCTCAAATAATTCAACTATTTTTTTCAAAAATTTTAAACAATAATTACGTAGTCCGCGAGAGCGAAGCTGCGGGAATAGCTAGTCTATAATAATAATCACCGTAACTCATTTAATTTCTATTTTCATGTAAATAATTGCATTGAATGCATACTCGTATATACTTTAGGTAAAAAATGTAGGTACCTATATTATTTTCCTAACTTAAACAAAAATAAAATTATTTTAGTGTAATGTAAATAATTTTATCATTTTCTTGAACTAGTATACGTGATTTTAACTTTTACATTGTACATACATACTAGTTTTATAACAAATGTATAACATGATAACTTGACTAACAATTAGAATATAAAACGCTAGATCTCATTGCTGAAGAGCAGATAACATTTAACAATGGCACAGAACTTTGTTTTCGTGATCCACATCGCAATGCACATTCGTCGGAATGTACATTATGTGCATACACATGAGTATACATGTGTGTGTGTGTGTGTATGACCAAGTTTAATCTCATATCCCCCACCCCCATATATAGAGGCCAGACTAGCTAATGCAATGCATCCATTAGCCGCATTACACGTTATGTACACACCTACTTGAACCAAAGATAAATATCAGTCCATCATATTATATTCAGTATTATTCCAATACTGTCCATGATACCATCAGATATTATGATTCAATGTAAATGTAGAACTTGATTGGATTTCTTTTAAATATGTATGCACTTTTTATGTAGATATATGGAAATGTAAATACTCATATTTATCCTACCGGGAAATATCGATCTACATATATTTATTTAATTACATTATACGTCATCATTATTACTAATTACTAACACACAAATTAGTAGTTAATTAATGATTATTATCTAAAATCATTGCTGAGTAAACACTGATATTCGTTAAATGAATATTAGTTATCACTGGCAAGAGCTTTAGTTTATTTTATACAAGCAAATGAAAAATATTTTAGCCCACGTATCAATTTTCATTACTCAAGTACTTACTAAATTAACAAAGTGACATAAAGTGCACAACGAAATTGGGGCAATGAAGCTACTAGTTAAATTGAAAATATAAATATTCACTGCTTAGCTGTTTGAAAGATAGCGTGATGATATGTACTCTATAACATTTATGAGATATCAAGGAACACGTTGGTGTAGGTTTCATCAAAATCAGTTCAGTAGTTTAAGGGATTACTTCGGTCAGATAAACACACTAACTTTCGCTCTACAATATATACATATTAATAAACTATAATTAATTATAACGAATAATATTTTGCTTTATCAATAAAACTAAATAAAAACGTTAAAAAATATGCTACATAAATAAGATATAATTACTTTTTTATTTTTATTTGTTTGTGTTTTATTAAATTTGCATAGCACGCTATTTTTTATATTTTCTATTAATTTATCCTTGGTTAATTTTGTTTTACATCAATTATAACACATAATAAACAGGATATTCCATTAATATATCTCTGAAATTCGATGTTTAATTGTTTTTGTGACACCGCCATCATTCATCCCGGAAAAAATACTGAATTTTTACCCATTTAACCGATCTTCTAGCCCCAATAATAACTTTAGCAAGAATCTCGGTTTTCGTGAACTGTATATTAATATACATATGTAGATTGGTATCTACCTAAGCACCACTGTGTGGAAGTCGTATTCTGACTTTAAAAGTTCCCACTTTACGAGCAAAAAATAGAAGCTAATGATCTCGTAAATATGGCACTTGTATATTTATTTTAATACTTAACTTTTCGATGAAAAAAAACCATATAAACGACAAAACATGAGTTAATGGATGTAAACACATGTATCGAAAACATATCAAATGTAACAGTTTGAGGAAACGGCGAATCAGACAATATACAGGTCGATAGGTGTAGCCACTACCGGTCTTTGACAGCGCAAATCTAGCCGTTCCACTCGCGAATTCACAGCGGTCAGTACTATCTTGAGTTGCCCAATTTTCCACGTCGTTGTTCACCTAAGTGATGAGTCTACCGGACTCGCTTGTCGGTCAGTTACTGACTCCCCAGAAGCCAGATCAACAGTTCTCTCGTACATAGTCGCTGCGATACATTTTCATTGGGAAATTCTTATTTATAATTTAGTGAAAGTAAGACTTAACTTTTGAGTATGAGTCGAATTTCTTGATTGTGGTCAACCCAGTAGAACACGTATTTTATTTGAATTTACTTTTTGTATCAATTGAATAATACATACATACAGTATAACTCTGGTTGTTTGAAATTTATGTATAAAGTTAATTTTGGGAAAATTCAGTTAAAATATCAAATATAATATAAATACGTCAGTAGGTTTCTGTATCACATCAATATATCTGATGAAATTAATTTAAAATCAGCTATTGAATATAGGTTCTAAAAACAAATATTCGGCAGTACTAATGAGATTTGTATTAGTAAGATATTGGTTTACCTTTCTGGTAGTCAAGACTTTGTTAGTATGAGATTAATTATTTAGTGACCTCTGTATTTGTAATATACTTAGAATTCTTGGTATTTGGGCGTGAATTGTGTTTCTCGAATCCTGATCAATAATTCTTGCATGTTTATGATTGTAATATTTATTTCTTCATTTAAGGGGTTACATCTAATCGTCACTTCGAAAATGAGACTTTTTCCATAGAAAACTAGGAAACCTTATAGTTTCGCCATGTGCCTCCGTCCGCCCGTCCTCAAAAATTTTAGACCGATTAAGATGAAATTATAGTATATTCAAAAAAAGTATATACAAAAAAAAAATTTCAGTTAATACATTAAGTAGGGTGTCTCTAGATAGGTCTCCTAAAATGCAATAAAAATGTTTTATGACATTTTGATTTTATCCCCTTCACTCTTGTTTATAAACCTATCATGTGTGTGCTCAACAAGCACTTGGCCATTTTATTTAGGAATTTTTTTTTAGAATAATAAAAAAAGCAATCGAAGTCTTAAAACATACAATTTTTACTTTCATATACCACGTTTATATGAAATATACAATAGTATAATAAAGTATAGTGAAGTCGATTTTTTTCGAAATCCGGATTTTAATGGAATTATCCATTTTGACGTTCCTTGAATCCATTCTAACTATTTTCGTCATGATATCTCTGTATCTGTCGGTCTTTAAGGGCTGTAACTCAAATTCGACAAATCGTAGAAAGGTGAAATTTTATATTTAAGATTAATTTTTATCTGGGAAGAAAACGTCCTATTTTTGAAAACGATCTCTCAATCGGATACGGATGTTTACAAAGTTCGATGATATAAGGTTCATTCACTGCCTTTTATAATAAATACTAAATAATTCGGGCAAGACATACACGAGTGTATGCCATATGGGTTCCGAAGATCGTACTACGTGGAATGTTTGGAGCCATATTTTTGAGTTAGAAAATGTAAAAAAGTGTCAAGTTCTACCAATTGAGATCTACATTTTGACACCCCACTTGCCTCGATATCAAAATAAAAAATAAAATTCTATAACGCCCCTCCATATTATTCCAAAATTTAAAATAATATTGCTGACTTAAGTATTTGTCGTTGGTAGTCCCACCAAAGCTTCAGGCGTCATTTTTAAGTTAAAAAAAATAATGAAAATATGGTTATATTCTAATTGAGATGTACATTTTGACATGCCACACGTCTTGGTATACATTTTTTTTTTTTTGTTTTTGATTTGCTTTAAAGCTCCCTGCAGGCATCAATTTTGATTCAGAAAAAAATAGTAAAAGCGTCAAATTCCGCTTGTTTTGTTATACATTTTAACGTGCCACATGCCTTGGTATAAAAAAAATATTTTTTTTACCTAGCTTTAGCTTCTTAGTGCCTCCCCCTGAAAAATTATTTTTTCAATATATTTATACATAAAGGGCGTCATTTTACATGTTCAGTACGAATTTCAAGTTTCTATCTTATATAGTTTACGAGCTATTTAGCTTTGAGTGAAAAGGACGGACGGAAAATGAGATTAATAGTGTTTTTTCGGAACCCTTAAAATAAAACGAAGATAAATAAAAAAAAAAAGATATTTAGTTGTTTAAAATAATAAAAGTTCTAACTATTGAAATACTTTGTTATTATTAATAGCTAAATTAAAAAACTATTTGTATGATTTTTAAATATCTTAATCCTTTAAAATATTCGATGACGCTCATGATTCTATTGTATTGTATTTCCTTTGAATCTTAAAGTCCACAGCACCTAAAGTGAGAGAGAGAACGAGATATACAACGAGATCACTAACTGTCAATTTGATTTAGATTGGTCATTCTTTGATTTAATACCTAATTCCATGGATTTGTGATGTATTTTTAATCGATAAATTTGTTGTCATGTTTCATGTTTGTTTTGTTCGCTTTGTGTTGATCGTGGTTTGTTTGTTGTGAATAAGTATTTACAAAGTAAAAAGGGTATTTATTTCAAATGTATTTTTATCAACTGATATTTTTTAGTTTAAAAGGAATACTTATGGAATCAACACTGTTTGTCTGTTGGACCTTTCTATATACTAAACTAATTAACCTAGAAAACTGGCATACCTATAATAAATAGTTATAAAAATTATATAAATTATATAAATCTATTGTTATAAAAAATAAGTTATAAGAACAAGCCGTAGAGTGTGAGCCTTGAGGTCCACACAACCAACTTCCCAGCATGGTACGACTATCAATACTTGAATAATGATTATTTATTATTTCCATATAGTTTGTGTGAATATGTTATTCTAACAGTAGGGTCCTAAGATATTACATAATACGCGTCTGGATTATTTTTTAAAATTTATTAAATAATTTAATTATTATTATATCCAAGGTTTCAAATTATTTCGAAGTATCGGTGCCCCCAAAATAAATTAGATTAGATAAATTTTTGCTCTAGCAAAGCAACGGCTAGGTCGAATTCTTTCAGATTCATATTCACAGTCGTATTTTTTATTTGCGAGATTTCGTGCAGGAAAAAATGATACGTACAATAACTTCTTATACCTTTGTTTTATTCAATTCCGGCGAGTGGAGTATCAAATGAAAGATGGCCAGAAAAGGAATTTACTAGGTTTTCTTATTATTAAAATCGTAAAATTATTTCAGGAAATAATAATTACAAAAATTGGGAATATGTATAGGTATAATTACGTTTTTTTTAAACAATTCAACATTTGAATGTAAGTTAACTGTAAAATACATTATTTTGCTATCTTTTTGATAATATCTAAACTTCTTCTACGTAATTGCGATGTTTTAAATTGGTTCTTAACATCATTAAAATTTTAATGGTTTTAAATCTGTAAATTTTGTGTCAAGTGTCAGTGTAATTAAAAATAATTTCAAAAAAATTAAAAAGACACTAATACGCGAGGCTCGACTTGCACCTGACACTGTTTTTAAATTATTTTTTTTTCATAATGTAATTTGGCAGGGAGCTGGCTTGCATCCTGAGGAAGGACATAGGTTACTTTGTATTCCAAAAATTGTATCCCAAAAAATGTGTTGGATAAAAAAAAGATGTATGTGAAAATTTGACGTGCGACCTTCTTCTTCTTCACGGGTGACAGCTTCTACCTAGCCTAAATTCTAAGTGAATTATATACACGAACGAAGTTACGGGTAACAGCTAGTTTCAATATACTATACACCTATAGATGTATAATAATTTATATAATATTTTGTAATTAATTTGGTTAAATATGACGGATGCGTAATTTTTTTTAAACAGTAAAAACTAACTATCATATTAATCTAACAAAAACAACAACTGGGTATCAAAAAAATAGCTGACCGCATATTTGCATTATACATACAAATTATTCACCAGCAGATATTTTCAAAATGAAATCTGATTATGTTGCGAATTCAAATAGCATAGACGTGGACGCAGCAAAACAAACAAATTTGATCAATCAGCGGCCATATTCAATAATTAGCGAATTAAAAACATTTTCATCAAAGCATGAATAAACAAAAAAAAAACTGAATAGATCATAAATATAAACAAATTAAAACCGACAATCTCAACTAATCCGTCTGATTGACGTCTACCCCACTTGTGATTTTTTATACACATTTTTTTTTGCATGACCGTGTAGGTTGCATGTTATGACGTATTTATTTAGATTTGAAAAATGTTTTATTTAATTTGATAGGCCGTCTCTATAATCTTTTATCACGTAGAAGTTATAGTATAGGTATGTGTGAATGTAATTAAATTTGCATATTTTTACGTGATATGGAAAATTATTAGTTTTTCATTTTACTAATTATGTTTTCCATTCGAAGAGACCTTATTTTTATAATTAATTATTTTATTTATTATTATTATAATAAAATATATTATTATTAATATTATTATAATTAATTATTTTAATTATTATTATTTTACTTAAAAAAAAACAATTCGTAGAAATTATAATTTTATCTTTAAAAAAATTACACTTCTTTACGCGCGTTTAGGGTGAAATTTTAGCAATGTAACGGAAATGAAATGCGCGTTGCATGCAACGATGCGCGCGCACTATTCAACGGAAATAATTTAACACCATGAAGTTAGGTTAGGTGTAGATAATACAGATTTCTGTTATGATAGTAGGTAAAACAAATATTTAGTTTTGCATTTGCACACTAGATGTCACTACGCTAAAAAGTATAACACACACACACTTTTTTTAATTTTCATATTTATTTTTTTATAAAAAAAATTACTTTTAAATTTTATAGATTAATAATAGATTAATTTATAGATTAATAAATATAATTTAAATTAAGATTATGAAAAATAGTTATAGCATTGCTGCATTAAAATTATCAGATTTTTATTTTTAATATGTAAATGTAATAATATGTAATTTTCCCAATTAAGAACCATCAAAAACAATGATCTTAAATTGAAAATAAATAAATAAATATATATATAATAATAAATATAAATAAATGAATCAAATCTACTAGAGTTAAACTTCTGTATAAAATTTTTTTTACGATGACTTTAAAATCTAACACAAAACAAATTTTTAAAATGTGCATCAAGTTTTGTCAAATTTAAAAGTCATTACCGCGAATAAATCACAATAAAAACAATTCGCCTGTTGTAACTTTTAGACGTTGGTATTAAAAAAGTGGGGTTGAATCAAAGAATAAGAAAAACACCTGCAGTATACAATTAAAAATCCGATTTGAAGAGGCGGGAAGTACAAAGTAATTTCAAGTGTTTGCATTGTCACGTCAGAAGTTTATTCAAGTAGAGTTGAAGTTCGCTTACGAATTGGCAATGGTCCAGGGGTAATGCCGGTCACTGCCGCACCGTCGAGCTTACTACATAGCTCAGATAACGGCAGCCCGTGAGATAATTGTACTGCAAACGACCTCCGTGAGCTTGCACATCTACTGATAACAATACAACGTGAATGCGTCAGTATGCATAAGCAGCTGTGTTATGTCGATGCTGTTTTGTTGGTCTATTGTGCACGAGTCGATGCATTAATGTCCTGATTCAAACGATTAACTCTACTAACCAAATCCGATTGTTTGACAAACATTTTAGTTATCGATATATTAATACGTAAACATCAAAAATTGTCGTACGTTTTCTTAGTATTTAAAATAAAGTTAACATACACACATGATTTCCCCTCGCATCGTTCAACAGCATAGCAATACTCCTAGCGCCACTAAGGGGCAAAAATAAATAGTTTTGGAATTCTGTCACACGTAGATAATGCGTATAGAGCAGGCCTGGCCCACCCAAACTACACCGCGGGCCGCATTGACGACCTAAAATTTTCCAAGGGCCGCACATAAATAAAAAATTTAAAATTTCCGTTTTTTAATAAAAACAGATATTTTAATGATAGTTGAGAGTATCCTACAAAAATATTAGAGTAATTAATGTAGATTTGTTCATTATTTTGGTCAATTTAAAAAAAAAGTGCAGTTTTATATTAAAATATCTGCTGGATAGCAACAAAAACGATGTTTATACCCAGAATCGAATAATCATAGCAAATAATATGTTTAGTTAATTTCTTATTAAATTCACTGAACATTATAATATTCTTTTGAATACTATGTGAAATAAATTTGATTCTCGAGTCGTTTTAATAAAGCAGCATATTATAATTCAGCTCTTGAATAATTAATTAATTTGTTCCTTAAATTCTGGTTATGAACAATAAAACAGTAATTAAATATTTAATAGTTTGTTTATAATTGAGCTTTTTGATTTGATTTCACGGAAATTATATAGAGTCTAGTTACAAAAGCTTAATGTTTTGTGCTATAATCAAAACTGTGTCAGCGTTTTAAAAGCTAGTTGTCATTTATTTTGTATCTATTTTACATTTCCTATTTCAGATTAAGTATTTGTACTCGATTTTCCTACATAGGTTTTTATTTATGTACATAGATATAACTAATCATTGGATGCTTTATGTGTTTTATACTTGGGATTTCTCGAACAATGTTTTGTTACATACAATGGGCTTTGTAATACTGCTCTTAGAATCTAAGAAAAATTAAGATCTTTCAAAGTTTAATTTTCTTGGACACATTATTTTAAGAGAATGTTTTCGTAACAATGGAAATCTCTTTGAAAATTTTAATTATTTTGAATGTTTAATTTAAATAAATATGGGTCAAGTGCAAGTTGGGCTTCGAGCGATTAGTGTTCTGTACCAAACCATATTGTATATCATTACTTGTGTGATCGCGTCATACTTCCAGAAAAAAAAGAAAACCCAACTCATAGTTTTTATGTATGTACCTTATATTTTTTTATAGTTTTAGAACTTTTGCTAAACTAACAATAAGTGCATGGTACAAAATTTTTGTTTAGATATTTAAAAACTCAACTTTTTGAGGTGAGAATTTTTGTTGACAACTTTGCCTTCAAAATTTCCCCAAAATTTTTTTTGCGGAAATTTTTTTTTCGATTTGCTTGGTTATGGTTCGTTAATTTAATAGAGTCATAACCGGAATTTTTTATTGAAAAAAATAATCTCCCCCTACAGCGATTTCATGATTTTAAAATGTTCTAGGGATCAAGAGAAGTTCATTATGAGTTTGTGAATTAATCCGTTTTCCGCGCGGTACTTTTTTTACGATTTTTGCGGAAAATCATTAATTTTTCTTGTTTGCGGTTCGGTTTTTCGCGAATATCTCGACTTCTACTAGATCAATATCGACCAAAAAAAATAAGGTCACTCGTAAGGAAACCCTCTATGAATCTGTGGAAGGCGGAATACTATAACTTAATTTCTAACCTAAAAAAAAAATACAAACTGCGCATATAACAGATTTTTCATTTTTTCTCAATTACTTTGCAATAAATATGAATATTTTGATGAAAATAATGAAAAATGTACTTATTATGATTCTTAATAAACCCAGTAAGTTTGATTTCAAAATATTTAAAATTACCGCCAAAACTTATATTTAAAAAAAATTGATTAACGCGCCATCTTTAATAGAAAACTATAATTAGGTTTTTTATATCTATAGAATTTAAAATATATATTGTTTACCCGATATTTATATGGTCCGCCCCTGGCATCATAACGACAGATGCTGTATACTTAAATATAATAATTTGTTAATCTACATTTGCATAGCTACGTGTTTAAGCCAGCTGTACAGAAGCCAAGCATGTTCAAGCATAAGAACTGCTAGCTGACGTAGCTTATTTAGAGTCTACAGTCAACAAATGGATCTCATATAAAAGCGCTGATATTAACTATAAGATAAGTGTATATTGTTGTTTTAGATTAGGTTATTCCGCTATTTATTTATAACTATTCACTTTAAAATAAATAAATATAAAAAATAAGATATAAAAAGAAAAAAATCGTTACTGTACTAATTTTTATCTTACTTTTTTGAAAAATTTTAGCAATTTGATCATCATTAAAAATATATTTGGTTTTAATAAACTCATCTATACGAACTTTTCTATTTGATTAGAATGTTATAACTTTAAAATTAAATCATATGCAAAAATAATAATGAAGATAAATGTAAAAAACAAATATAATTTATAATATTCATATTAAATGACTAATGGAATGCAATTTATGTATATACATCGAAACATTTGATTAATGATAAATTATACACATAACATAATAAATTACCATATATTGGCATAAATCTATTCAATTGCACCCTAATAATATACCGCATTTCAATAATTGTTGAATATTCTCGATACAACTGATTATGTATTAAATTAATCAATATTAGTACAAACTTGCTTGTCTGTATTTCCCGATATGACACGAAAACTACTAAACTGATTTCATGAGACTTTCACTAATGGAAAGTATAAGACCTTACAGCTAAATCAATGAAGGAAAAAATTAAAAGCAGTTGTGATATTGATGTAACTAAACCAAGGTCAAGCACGTTTTAAGAGTTTAAAATTTTTATTTTGTGTATAAAAAAAAATCAATGGCAGTAGTAATTTTGATGTAGTTAAACTGCAATTATTATGATAGGAATGTCGTGTGAGTTATTAGTTGATTTTGAAATACACGCGTGCGAAGCCGCGGAAAATTGTAGTAAAGCTTATAAGTATGTAAATATCAAATATATGACATGTATAGTTTAGCAATCTAAATGCGTAGAACGAACGAATCATAGCAGAGCAAACTGATACAAATACAACCAGTGGCGGATCGTGCTGTGAAATAGTGGAGTAAATAAATACCTTAATAAAAAAACAAATTTAATTATTTTTAAAATATTATTTGTCGATAAAAAAATATAATAAAATATTCTGCAGTTTTTTTTTAAATAAAAAATAAATATCTGTAGGTGCATATGAATTTTTCTCATTTAATATCTATCTTATTTAAGATTAACAGATTTTGTTTAAATAAATATAGTATAAATTTAAAAATTTACGACCACAAGAATTGTCTCTTTAATTATTGACATTGTTTACAAAATTTGGCATTTATATTTATAATATACCGGACTTGTACATATTTTATATGTTACAGACAAACTTGTAATCTGAATGATATACAGGCTGATTTACAACTAGTGTGAACAAATTTAACAGTAGGTCGAGGGTGTAAAAAAACTGTGAAGTCCGGAAATTCTTCGTGAAGGAGCTATAGTCTTTTAAAAATTTAGTCCAAAATTAGTGTTTATCCAATATCTAGAGAACTCATTGTGGTACAGTTATGAAATTTGATAACCGGTTTATTATTAATAAATGTTATCGATTTTTAGTATCAAACAATAAAAATTTAAGAGGTGTATGGGGCCAATGGGCCCGCCAATTTATTGTATTGTTTTGTTCTTTAAATTTTTCCTGAGTTGGGTACTTATAGAGGATTCAACTGATTCAAAAGATCAACCTTTTTTCGAGAAATATCGAAAAAGTAAAAGTACCGTAGAATTTTATTTAATACGGATGCTTTAAATTACACAAATTAAGTTTATATTCTTGGTTTATAATGAAAAATAAGATACAAAGTTAATATAAATATGTATAAATATGATATTTGACGATCGGGCGCCACTGAACACAATACTGTTTAATTAATAATTTGCAGCTAATAAAAGTACAGCCGGCGCTTGCTAATGAGCAAGTCTTATTGTCGTTTTCGCGCCATGAAAGCATCGTCAGTTATTGATTAACTCCACTCTGCTTTATTGCCATTAAGTCGTTCGCTTTCTCAAAGCCTACTACGCCAAAGATCAGAAGCGTTAACGGCGACCCCGTTTTCGGTGGAAATGGAGTCGCACCCAGTTCAACGCGGCTGTTACCAGCAGATTTCTTTTGTAGTTAGAATGGAATTTCGGTAGTTATTTTCAAACAGTTTGTAAGCGAATAGGTAAGAACTACCACTGAGGTAAAAATAAACTATGGGCATTTTATTTTCCTTATCGTTTCGTTTCTTGCGTTCTTACTTTGGCACGACTGTATTAAAAATGTATGAAGGTTTCTTTCTTTCTGTAGTTTATTGATGTGTACAATTCCTAGCAGAAACTTTATATAGTAATATTGACTTATTCATTAATTCAATAAATAGTTTTATAATTAACCATTCAGTGATGGTGTTCTATTTCCTCACATTAATGATTACGCCAAATATTACAGACATACATTTATACCGTTTTAAAAGGTGATTAGAAATTTTAAAGGCTAGTAAAATAGCGATAAGATACTGGTATCAGTCTTAGATCATACCCCAGTGTTGGTTTCTGTTCAATTAAATGTACTGAATTAGAAATATTTGTTGATATTTGATCCCTGCCATCTATAGACACTTAACTGTAAAACAGCTTAATGTGATGTCAATCGGCCAATGGGTGTCAAAATGGTGTACATTTAAACTAATTAATTATATTATTATAGCATCTGCTTTACATTGTTTCAAATTTTATTAATCTTAAAGGATTAAAGACTGGCGCCAGTACCTTGTAACTTGATTTGTTTTCTAAATATGCATTTTTCATAAAATAAAGTCTTTTCATGATCGAATTTTACAATCCTTATTTGCTATCTATTGCGAGAAGAATAATCGTGGCTTTATATATTTTTTAACCATAAAACAAAACGAAAATAATCTAAATCATGTTATAATATTTTACGTTTACCTTTTTTCTCGAACACCTTAGAGCCAGCCAGTCAATGAATCTTCTAAATACCCCAAGCACTATAATAAGAATAAGTAATGTTTGTATTCACTTACTAAACGCCGTTCAAGTGATTGTAAATTTCATTTTTTTGTGGATTGTTTTCGACAATGAAATAGAAATCGTTGGTAATTTATTTTTTTGATTTTATATATTTTTTATATAAAAACTAAAATACTTTGATATAATTTATTATCATTACATTTGTTACGTATATGAGTATAAACTATCTTGTTTTATTTAAAATAACGCGAAAAAATTGAATTTCAGAAAAAAATGTTAAATACCAATGTTATTTCGAAGTAAGATAATTAATAGGTGGTTTAGATTTCGTAAGCCCTAAGTCTATTTTTTCAATTAGCACCCTTTAATTTTTAGTTCAGAAGCTTCTTGTGCAGATTGGTTTAACGTAACTTCCCAACCTCCTGAATAGGTACACTTTATAAAATAAAAATACCTTTTTTGTCAATAATGTTCATTTTTGTACATTTTGCAATATCTTCTGTCTTATACATACTTACACACTTTCGTCAAATAGCTAGACATCAATTATTCGGAAGTGGAAATAAAATATAAGCACCGCACCAAATCTGCACAATCGTTGAACGAAAGAGTTCTCATAAAAGATGGCGTACAATCTATTGACGCTTTTCAGCAGAGTTTACTTATTGGCGCACAACAAACAAAAGTCTTTTGGCTTGATGGTTCTATTTCGCCCACTCATAAATCCTACGTCAACAGCCTCTAGCTCGTAAATTGGTTTTAGAAAGTTTTAAACAATCGTTTTGTTTCTTTTGATTGATCGCCGTACATTATTCTGTTTTGTATTAATTGAAATGTAAATATAAAAGCACCAGAATGTTGAATTTGATTTCTTTATTTGCAATGAGGATTCTGGATTTCCCGAATATTTTAAATTACTGTTCTATTATGACAATAATTAAACTCATTATAACTCTTTTGTTGAATATCTAATATTAAAATATCTGTCATGGGAGCCACGGGACTTTCTAATACGTAATACAGAAAATGAACAGTGCACGTGATTTTATTTTTATTAAAAAAATCTGATACATTAATAAAAGATAGAAAAAATAAATGGGACATAAATTCAAGATAATAATATTCTCTACAACATGCATCAAATGATTTTTTTAAAGTAATTACTTAACCGGATGTTTACTCTTGGAAATTTTTTAATTTTCGAATTATTTTTGAAATAAGAAAAAAATGTTTATTTAGATAAAAAATTTCGAGTACTCGTATGTTATTAACTATAATTTATTCCTTATACATATATAAATATGTATATTTCATATACATGAGTATAAGAAAGTAAAAATTTAAGAAGGATCAGATTTTTTTTTTGAGAACTGAATAAAATGTAATTTTTCCTCTGCTTTTGAAGATACATAAATATAAATGATTTTTGTTACATTCAATAGAATGGGCTGAAAGAACAAATTTTTCTTCAAATTGAATTCTATTACTATTATTTCCCAATTTGATAAAAATATGATTTTTTGCTGAATACAACATAACTGCCCTTGTACATTTGAAACATTAGTATTCAAATTAACATACTATGTAATCTACAATTCATGAGATTAAAATTATTTTTATGAAATCGTCCTTACATTCTTTATATATGATGTATTGAATTGTTCTACTGACTGATAATGGGTGTTAAGTCAGTACAAATTAATCAGTTATCGTCAGTTTTTATGGAGGTTAACCACAAATTAATTAACATATTAATTGTGATTAGGTTTCAGTCTGTCGACTTAAGTGATTTATATTATAGTTTTTAACAAAAGTGATAACTTATTATACGCGCAGTTAATGTTATCTTTTTTATATTAATTCAACATTTGCTGCGCTAAAAAAAGTACCTATGGAAATGCGGTAAATAAAATTTAATAAAATACATATTAAACAATACTGTGGTGATATTAATATTTGTAAGCAGGTATATTTTTCCGTATATCAAAACTTTATTGTCCATTCGTCCGTCTGTCTGATGGTCAAGACCCTTTTTCTCAGAAACGGCTAGAAGTTGTAATGTTTTGAATTTTCACACGTCACATTTTTTTTGAAGGCGCACCAAATTAAACGTATTTTGTCCGAAATCAAAAGGACAAATTATGCAGGTCGCTAGATTGAAGCGGTAACTGTTAGAAAACTTGAATGCACCCCTTTAACGAGGCGCACGCGCACTGATAAATGTTATGTTTGAGTCACGAGCTGAGTAATATGGAAAGATATTATCCTCGATAGCGCCGCCGAAGAAGTAAGACGTATTGTTGAAGAATTCTCGCTAGAACCGCCTAACAAGATACACGTATTGTTAAGATGGAGGGATAGGAAGAATTAGAACATATACTCAAAATTATTTTCCCCGAAAGAAGCATTTTTACGTCTTTTATACCCTCTAGAAAGATTACTTTTTGGTCAAATTCAGCATATGTGATCTCAATCGATTCGTCTGTGTGTCCCCAACAAATAACAATCATAAAAAAATCCATCATCGATTTAAATTTTTAAAATCTATAATAATCTACCAAAAAATTGCTTGCCCCTAAAAGTTAATTTTTCTCACTTTTCACTGCTTCCTTGGCTGGACTATTTCTAATTTAGTACATTTAATTAATCAAAAATCCGACACTGGGGTATGATTTAAGACTGGTGCCAGTACTTTATTTGTTTTGAGTTCATATTATAATGATAAGCTGCAAATGAATATACATAGACAAAGTACAATTCATGTATATATGAACACATACAAGTAAATAATAAAAACTAATTACAGCTGTAGCTAATTTGAGCAAATTTTCCTTGTAGCAAAAGCACTATAGTATCCAATTTTCTTGTATCCCTCCAGACACATGATAGTACATTCATGAAGATGCATTGTATTGAATTTTACATAGTTCTCTGGCTGAAGAAACAAGTACATAATTACGGAACATATCCCAGTCAGTATAATCACACGAAATTATTCTAACCAAATGCATAAGAGCACTTCGTTGTATCCTTGACTCGTATAAATAATTCAGGACACTTGCAGTTATAGTTGGAAAAGTGCATGAACGTGCCTGTGAATATGAAATGGGTCTCTTGTGACCTCAGATGATAACTTTGTATACTGTATATGGTAAGAAGCATAGTTACAAGAAAACATTCTTAATCATTTTACTGTATTTAAATCATTTTCAAAATGTTGGCTACCGAAACCAAAATAGTTAACCCTACATTAGTAACAATACCTTAAGGTACCTCATCGGTCGCAATGTATTTCATAGATACATAAGTTAAAAACAATGTGGGAGGAAGATGGTCGAAATTGAATTATTCTACATTGTTTTAAAGTAATTTATTTAAAACTTTTGAAAAACTGTCTACAAAATAATTATTATTGCAACAAAGTAACAAGAAATACAAAAATCAGATAGTAATCAGTTTTGATACAGTGATATTTATTTTTATTAAAAAAAATTCGTTACATAAAATTTTTACATGCTCCAAGCTAATATTTTTTCACATTCACCACACTGGTACTTCGTCAACCGTGTTTTCTTCTCTGAGGTCCAATCTTACGTAAATAGTCGCAATATTTCTAATAGATACTTTGTGTATCAGACAAACTCCTTATACTAAAGTTACATCACTACTAAACAAAAATTACCGTGCGATACGAGGTGAGACGAACTGTCATCCTCTCCACTATTACCGTAAATTAATGGCGCCCAAATAAATATCGTATGTATCTATTGCGACTAACGAAGAGTAAAATCGATCTCAATTAATTCAAATAGTGATGCACAATGGATAATAACAATATTCTATTTAAAAGCACTCTATCATAAAATAGTAAGATTGTTATAAAAAGCAAGTATTATGGAAAAAAGTAATCTTATCGAAAATACTATTTCTATATAAGTAATTGGCCATTAATTACTACTTTATACAAGAGGGGATCCTAATATCTCGAAAACAACAGCTTTATATAAATTTTGATTTACAGATTATTAATCAGCGAATTTTTCTGCATAGGTACTGTTATAGAACAGCCTGTATAATATTATTTTTTTTGCAAAAACTATACGATAAAATATTTTGAGAATTATTATACGTTCATTTCAAATATATATGCTGCTATTAGAAAATGTTTTTCTAAAAGTTAAATTTATAAATTAAAAATTATGTATGACCCCCTCCGAGAAGTTAGACTGTATAAGCACCTGTATACATATGTCAATCTAAGAAATTAAGTAGTCATAAGATAGGGTGCTATCACAGTAATAGGGTTAATGATATATCTATATAATTAAGGTAATAATAAGGGATTAATAAAACTTGTAAGTATGGCTATGATATAGTTCGACTATTTTTAATAGTTTACTCAAATATTATCAGAGCGTACATATTGGGTAAGCCAAATCATAATTTCATGATTTTAATTATCAAATCCGAATTATGAATATTTATAATATAATATACACAATAATACACATACCCTTTTAAAAGTATAAAACAATTATTTAATCCCCCCTACCCATTAACAGCACACATTTAAACAGTAAACCAGTGAAGCGAGCTCCCTGTAATACACAACCCCTTACCTACTTGTACATATATATATGTATATAGAAACGTACGTAAAGCTATGCGGTGTAGGTACAACTACAATAATAAACTAATTCTACCATCGGGAACTGTAATCATGCACGATAATGAATGGAGGACCATTTATATGTCGCTGGTGTGCGCGGGGGAGGGATGAAGTCATTAGTTTAGACGTCCGCTGAAGGATCCAAGTTTGATGCGAGAGAAGTTATGATTGCCTTGTGATTCCTGTTAGTTTATCAAAGAACTACGTCGTAAGTAATTACCCATTCTGCGGAGTTAAATATCCATGCGAGTGTTGTTGGATTGATGATCTATAGCGCCTTGTTTGATCTATTGTGTGATCGAGGAAGGGTTGGTTCTTGTTGTTGGATGTCTCTTATCTTGTTTGGGTCAATATTAATATTTACTATATTGAATAAATGTAGTTTCTGTTAATGTGATATAATAATATGTAGGTGTACGTAGAGTCGCATACAGAAATGGTCGACCAGTTTTCATTCAAATTCACTATCATAAACTTAGTAGATTATTATAATATTTAAATCAAAACAAAGACAGATATTTTTAAAATCATTTGTTAGATAAAAAAGTACTCTTCATTTATAGTACTCATATATATTTGTGCGATTAAATTATTATGTAGTCTATTGAAAATTGTATAAGTATATTTTGCGGCAATAAATATTTGATATTTCGAATTTAACTTGATATAAAATTAATAAATTAAATGGACGTATATTTGTGTTTTTATTTAAAATGATGTAATTATATATGCTCCGCCCTAGAAGATGATGTTTGTCTTAATTATGTCGAATCTGTTGTAAGCGATTCTGATCTTAACGTGGCAGATAGCTTTTGAAGCCCATAGTACATACCAGAGCTCTCAGTAATTCTTTTAAAAAGTATTTAAATACTAAACACAAAAAATTACTCTCACGGTACCTACTTTTATAAGTAATAAGTACCTATATATATAAAATATTTTTAAGAATAAACTCGTAAATATATTTTTAAACTATTTAAAAATATTTCATTATATACCTAAATATAATACATATTTTAACAACACTATATTTAAATACACAAAAAATATTTAATTAGTAAATACTTTATAAAAGTATTTGCTATGTTAAATACAAAAGTTATATTTTCAAACAGTTGACAGCTCTGGTACGTAATATGGATATTGTATATAATATTATTCTCTTAAAAATATATTACAGAAATTTATTTATTATAAATTACAAATATAATAATACAATTATCTATGAAAACCACGCCTAGAGTATATAAAAAAATTGTACAGACAAAAATTATATTTTCATTGATACTAATATCAATAAAAATATAATAAAAATAATAATAATAATTAAACATAGTTCATAATTATTGTTTACGTTAATAAATTTAACAAGCACTTATAAGGAGCACAGTTTTAACTCACGTTGTGACATAATTGATGGAAAGCTATAAAAATATGCACTTGTTTATCGGAGAATCAATAATCCGCTAGAATGTAGAAATGTTTTATGATTTTCGAGAAGTAATTTAATAAATAATTAAAAACGAAAGATTAATTGAACACAGCGCCATTTTAAATATCTGCCAAAATAATCTCCTATTGAGACCATTTGATGAATGCTTATTTTAAAATATTTCAAATATCTAAATTACAACTTCAAACGAAACTTCAAAGAACTTTTCAACATTGAGTTTTTTTGTTTCATTTTCTGTGTTTATCCTTATTAGTTATATAGTAAAAAACGATTTCATTTTTGCTGTTCCTACAAAAAACAATTATACAAATATAACTGGCATTCGAATTTACAAACGGCATCACAAAAAAGGGAGAATTTCAAATTGCTAATGACAAACATCAAAACGTTGATACAATCTGAAAACACCGGTTCCATTTGAACAACGTATAAGAGAAAAAACCTTTATGGAAAGATCTTAAGTAAGTCCCAAGGTACATGTAAAAACATCCAAATCTCGAGTTTCATTAAACTATTGTCGGTTTTGGCTATAAAAACCCGCAATTTGGTGAACAACACTGAGATAAGAGGGGAAGTAGTTCCAGACAAAACGAAACAAGACTGGGAAAGTGCAGTAATTAAAATCACACATAACATTGTCGCTCATTACTGCAAAGTGGAACGCCATGGAATGAGGTTCTCTGGATTACGCACAAAGTGATGAATTTATATATTTCTTTCAAGTACTTCATGAAATTAGAAGCAATTATTCGCGCAGTTTTAATGGTGATTTATTTCTCTCGAGCGATAGAGATTATGTGTATGTAATTGCTGGCGGAGAATTGATGGAATGGAGGTGTTTAATTAAAGGTCTTATAATTTTTTTTACGAATAAATTACTTTACAAGAGCTTACAGAAATACTAGTAGTGCTGAAAAATATACACGTGTTTTAATTATATATAAATTTTAATTAATTTAAAATTTGTTTTATGACATTTATAAAAATAATTAAGTGTTGCTTAATTTAAACAAACTCATTTGGCCACCATTAAATCATCATTAAAACATTATTATTTGTGTTATGTACACTTTGTACATTCGAATATAAATTTTAGTACTTTACACTAAAAATTTGATAGTATTGAAGAATATGGCGGTATGACGTCACAATTGTTAAAAATCACGTATATATTCAGAATAAAGTTTATTCTCTAATAATGTACACATAACTGTCCTTGGTTAGGGCAATCTATTGGAACGAAGGCAGGTTGGTTAGTTTTGGTTAGGTTAAAAATCACGTATATATTCAGAATAAAGTTTATGCTCTAATAATATACAAATAACTGCCCTTGGTTAGGGCAATCTATTGGAACGAAGGCAGGTTGGCTAGTTTTGGTTAGGTTAAAATCACGTATATATTCAGAATAAAGTTTATGCTCTAATAATATACACATAAGTTATGTATATATTATTAGAGCATAAACTTTATTCTGAATATATACGTGATTTTTAACCTAACCAAAACTATCCAACCTGCCTTCGTTCCAATAGATTGCCCTAACCAAGGACAGTTATGTGACATAACTAGGTTGGCTAGTTTTGGTTAGGTGCAAAGTATTAATTTTTTTTTAGTGCAAAGTATTAAAATTTATGTTTAAGTGTAGATGCTTATTTAATTTTTACTAAAATAATTTTAAAAAAGTGTATTTAAATACAAGCCTTATTATTTTGCCATTTGGATAAATTTTAGATACTAACAAGTATTCTCTATAATTTTTATTAATAGTAATTTTAAATTAAATTAAATTTTTAAATTAAAAAAAGTTTAAACTTCTAGTAGATTATAAAAAGAATTAAAAATAATCATAAAAATTCAAAAATCGACAAGATGAACATCCGCTTTCAGTTTAGCGATTCTCTTAAATAAATTGGAAATTCTATGTTTGCAAGATTCAAAATTTTGGCTGTAGAAAGTTGATAGACACGCAGTCATCATTGAGATATTGGTCGTAAGTACTTTATTTAGGAACCCTCAAAACGTCTCGTTTCGTTAAAATTTTGCATTATACATTGAATAAAAAATTAAAATTAATAAAAATGTTAATATTTTCAAATTTGAAATGTAGATTTTCTATTCTGTTTCTTATATGAATATAACTACCTATATGCATTTCTTAATGCCTCATGTATATGTACATCCATTAAAAACATTAAATTTGTATTTACCTAAAAGTTTATTTCATCCTTAATATATATAAAGCTCAACGTCTCTCTGTCTGTCTGTCTGTCTGTCTGTCTGTCTGTCTGTCTGTCTGTCCGTTAGTTACCTTATCACTCGAGAACCACTTATCCGATTTACGAGTTTTTTTTTTTAATTCATAGGTACGTTCTCTGGCCAGGTTATAGGCTATATTTTTTTACGTTAGGTAACATAACAACAAAGCAGTGACGATAATAGTAAATCAAGTCGGAAAATATTTTGCCGTCGGCGCGCTGTTTTGTAATACGCTGCCTAAACCGTTCAATATAGAACAAAATAATGTATTAAAGAATTGTGTAGAATCAAAAGTTCTACAATTAAGTCAGCGACACGATATGTCTAACTTTTATATTTAAGCCACAATGACTGCTTTTATGTTACAAAAAAAACATAAAATATTTGGGTTTTGTTTACATGGACTTATGACCTGCAAAACATTAATCCTTATCGAAATAAATGATTTCATCGTCATAAGTACTTAATGTAGATATAGTTTGCCATTTACAGCATCCAATTTGGTCGTATAGTTTAGAAAATATCTTAAAATATATTTATAAAGGTAACATTTTAAATGTATGGTGTCGTGCCGCATCGAAGCGATGTACATCAGACTGGATTCGCTTACGTTCGGTAGATATTCGGAGTCCCTCGGCTGACGTTTGAGTTAATTTTGTTTTCAATAATTAACATTTAAATTTAAACAGAATACAAATTATTTGTACTTTTTTCGTGATTCGTTTTTGTTAGGTAATTTAGGTATTGATAAATTATTATTACAATAATAACTAATCGTGTTTGTACTTAATTAATTAAACTATATTTTTCAAAAATCCTAAACAATAATTCCGTAGTCTACGCGAGCGAAGCCGCGTGGGCCCAGCTAGTTTAATATAAACCATAAAGTCGTTCAAGCGCTGAAACAAAATCCGTAATGCTTCCAATCTAAATAAGTATACCTAAACAGAAGAATATATTTCCTACGAATAAAAAGAAACATCATCAAAAGCAGCTCTATAATCATTACAGCGTAAAAAAAACACTGACATAAATCTGATTCTCACGCGGTGCGGTTGTGCTAAAACAATAGGCTATGTATCTTCATAACACGTTTAGACTGCCTATCTACAGAAGAAGTTAGTAAATTAAGCATGAAATCACCCACAGCTGTACGGCAAAGGATCTGGGTGGAAATTCAACCAAATAAAGTGATGAAGAGTTTACGAATGCTGCCTGAGATACCCTGACGTTGATTGTGAAACTTTCTGATGTGAAGTATTTAATTCATGCCCAAGATAACTTTGGATACTGATCCTTCTTTGTTTGTTCCAATTTTAATTCGTTAATATTATATTCATGGAATTGTGACTGTAGAAAAGGTAGATATACATTTTTATAAATAGAATTTTTAGCTTTTCGAGATACAATATAAAATATATATATATATATAGATCCAAAGTATTTAAAAAATATTTTTATTTTGCTTCCTCGCAATATCAAGATACGAGAAGCTTTGTGATCGTTTTAAAATGAGGCAAAAAAATGTTCTCCGATTTCAAAATTTTAAATTTATCTTTCCGTTTCACATCAAGACAAACACTTTGCGTTCCGTGTCTGTCTGTCTGTCCGTCCGTGTGTGTGTCCGTCTGTTCCCTGAATTCTTGTTACACGCATAACTCATGAAGCACTAAACCGAAATTATTGAAACTTGGTCGGATGGTTGGGTCTGGCTTGAGAACGGTCCCATTTCAAAATCATCAAAATCGAGTGTAAGGGGGAGGGGTGACACTCCAAAATATTTTTTTTTCAAGATATCTCAAGAATGACACATGTTACGTGAATATTTTATAGAATATTTTTTGTAGAGCATTAAATTTCCTATAATATGGTCTACAACGTTTGTTGTAAAATATTCCCTTACAAAGATTTATCTCAATTTATTTAAAATTCGTGTTTTGTTTTTCTAAACTGTTATTTGCTTGGATATATTTAATGTCATTTTGACATTTGCATAAGATTTAGATTAAAATTGTCAAAAAATTAAAAATATGTATATGAAAAAATATTCAGGTGCGTTTTAAGAAAAATTTTGAACTAATATTTTTTTAGTAAAATTGTATAAAAATTAAATGATTAACCAATTCCAGGTAATTTATATTTAAACACTATCGGTTTTTATTTAAATTGTTCAATAATTAACTACCTTTGGTGAATTTAGCACGAGGAAGCACTGTGCATTTACTTGGCGGATGTTTTTATCTTATTACTGAAATATGTTTAAACGTTGCACCAATTAATTTTGGAGATAGAAAATGTTTTTCAGCGATCTAATACAGAAAATTTTTTATAAATTTGACTTGACCCAACTTTCGTACCCTCGCTAATAATAATTTCAAAAACAATTATTAACTTCCCAACAGGAAGTTATTGTAATCGGTCCGAAAATCGAAGTAAATTTGTTTTACATATTTTCATAATTCAAGGTCACTATAGTATATTTACACTATTTTCAGAAAGATGTATGTGGCTGTGTGTGCGTGTCATTTTTTACGTACACGTATTCTCGCAAATAAAAAATGCTATTGACTTCGTTGGGGTGCCAATCGAAACGTTATGACGTGAATATGATCTGAAAGAAAGGATTCTTCTAAACTCAACCCCTACAGTGATAAAAATGGGTGTAAGAGTTTGTGTGGGTAAAAAAATTTTTTTTGGTCGGATTTACTTGAAACTTAGCATACAAATAATGAAACATGTATTTCAGTCTTTTCTTTACACGTGCCTAAATAGCCATTGAAGTGGTGAAAAGCACCCTCAAAATTTGAATTTTAAATACTAATAAATACAAATTAGTTATTCTAAAAATGTGTATTATATTATTGACATTATGAGTAATACAAAACTAATATTCATAATACAAAGGTGAGTTTCATATCTGACAGATTCCATTCAAATTTTTTACATGCATATTAAAATCACATAAACTGGGAACAATAAATAATCAGTATTCAAGTATTTATAGTCATACCATGTTGTGAAGTTGGTTGTGTGGACCTCAAGGGTCGAACCCACGGCTTGTTATAATTATAGAATAGGTTAGATTTTTATGTTATTCTTATATGTAGTTTATTAAGTTTTCGTTGCACCATTTTAATTTTTAAAAATCACATTTCCTTGTGATACCAAAAATATAGACTACCTATTTTTACATTCTTATGAAAATATGTGCTGAAAAGTGGAATTATATGTTTTTAATACCACTTTTGATTATTATATATATATAAATATACTTACTCAAGCGCACATTACTTATAATTGACATTAACAATTATTACTGTTCGATTTTTTTCAATTTAGGTAATTTATGTAAAAAGGCATGTCTATCATCCAAAGGTTAATTTAGATTTCGACTGACAATAAAGTTTTTCTTTTGTTACATATCATAAAAGCTAAAAAAAATATAGTCGAAATTAAGTTTATATGATGATTAATACAGAATATAAAAAAAATATTTAGTTAAATATCTTATTTAATAGAATATTCATTGTACATATTTATTATAATACTCTGACTGAATTTTATTGCCTTAATACTTTTAAAATTAAATGATACAAATGCTTTCCACATGAAACCCTTGAAACTTCATACACGTATACTTATTGTTAGTAACACCTAAATGTCAGTATCATGATACTAAATACAACGCAATTAAATTTCTAAAAACGTTGGATAATTAAAGAGATTGACTGCAAAGGCTTTGAACATAATACGGGGTAAATTATAAGGTGTTAAAATGCTTGCATCAGAAGTGTAACATTTAACCAGAGGTGGTTTTATAAATGTACCAGTGGCGCACATTAGTCTTTAGGGGTGGAGATGTAAAATGGTAATAATAATGATTTTTTTAAGTAGTTTTTTCCTTTCTTTAATCTGTTTTTAAAATTTGGTCGTAGTGGTTCTGTGGTGAGATATGATTGTGAGCCTGATATTCTATTCTAACTACCACAAATAAACACCAGATTTATTATTCAGTGGAGTTAATATACCTACTTTACAGAAAACTAAATAAATTACTTTGCACTTGTTATCTTCGCCAAAAAAACGTGTTTATATCTTTCACTATCTTTATTACAATCAGATTATAAAAATATAAAAAATTCTTATGATCTCAGTGTTTTTCTTAAGAATTTTTTCTCGAAAAATAATCGAGAAGTTTTGAAATAATGTTTATTTTTAACTTTTATTTAATACTTAGCGCATTGAATCCGGTGTTACCTGGGGATATTAATTTAATTAAACCCGACATGCCCATCCAACAAAATTGGTTAATTTTCTTTCCCTTATATATTATAAAGATAATTACACCATTAAAACCGAAAACAAAAGTTTCTGTTTATTTATTTTTTATAAGATCGCACATATCATTTTTATAAAAAAAATGGAAGAACAAAATTGATTTTAAATTTAATTGTTAAAACAAATTAAGAGCCCTCAATTTAATAAACTCATCTCGAGATACAGGTAAAAAAGCTCACTAAATTCGTAATCTTTTATTTTAGTTTTCGAGCTTGTGGCGCGGGTTAATTTGAGTTACAGTGGTTACACACCTTTTTTCTCACTTAAATTAATTTAGTGTAGAGTACCTTAAATTAAAAGTAAAAAAATGCGTTTTCACTTATATCCACCCTTATAAAAAATATAGGTAAATTTTACTTTTAATATATGAATTATTCAAGAAATAGTTTCCATGATTATTTGTTTAACCCTTGTGTTAATGGATAGGTAGTATATAATTTTTTTTTTTTGAAAAAAAGTTTAATAAAGTATTAGGAAGTAACAGATTTTCGGGTCTAGATATAAACGAACGTTGGTTAATGGATAAGGTACCTGTGAACTATTTTTTGGGGGAGAAAAATGCGTCATGCACCGTCAGAGGGCCTGTATAGCACCACCTGGTCTGTCGGACTCTTACCGACTGAAAAACTCCCTGCAGCAGGCATTTATCCTTCTCAGAACCGCTGTTCGCATTACTTCGAGGAGGTGCCTCTGTTAAGCCCTAAAGGAGCTCCATTCTATATGTCATTTTTAATTTTGTAGGGCACCTTAATTCTCTCATTTATGTACCCATTAAGATGAAATTCGTATACGGACGTAGATTGATGACCCAAAAACAGAAATTATTAAATTTTTGAAAAAACATTTTTTGAACCCCCATACCATAAATCAAAAAGTTTTTAGTCAAAAAATTTTTTTCACTTACCCCATTGAGATAGGTCTCATAAAATACAACAAAAAATGTTCTAGAAACTTTTGATTTTAACCGTTCAGTCACGAGAACACAAAAGAAGTATAAATTAAAAATGTATCTATTTTGTAAAAAAAAATATAGGCTTGTGTATTATATCCCCGGCATTTGTAGATGTGCAAGTCTCATGTATTATAAGATATACATAATTAGCGTCAATGCGAGTAAAGTGTGTAGTTTAAATGTTTATTATTGCAGATTAAGCTAACAAAACTAACCAAACTGATTTCGCCCCAATCGATTGCCCTAACCAAGAACAGTTTGATTAAATCTTCGTATTATGTATAATTTAATGACTATGTTGCAGTTTACGAAAATAATAACCGAATAAAGAATAATTATATATTTAAAAATATTAAAATTAATAGTATCTACATACTTTATACACATTGGCGCTGATCAAATCATACACTTCATGTCATTCGCCATTTGCAAATGCCGGGAATATAATAGACAAGTACCTATTCACCTTCTTAATTGAATGGATAAAATGTATTTTTGATATTGAGCAATAAAAAATTTAATTCCTACACTTTCCATTATAAAAACACAAGCGTTTGTAAAATCGAAAATTTGACACTGATGTAAATAACATTTGCTTTCTATTTACGTATTAATTTCATTGATTTTAATATGATTGTTGTAAAATAAAATGTAAGGTCACTAACAATAACATTACATTTGACAACAATAACATTGTTTTATAATGTAAATATCATACGTACAAATCATATAAAGTAACCACCGGGTACCTATCGATTAAGGAACGTATAAACATTTATCCATTAACACAAGGGTTAAAGAAGAATATGACTATTCTTTATCGATTATGTATATAAAATAAGTACATTACGTATTTGAATATTAATTTAGACGATACTACAGGGATGCGTTGCATCTTTGGATTGCGCACGCCTATGAGATGTTCTGGTACTCATTATATGCGTTGAACAGATATGAAGTGAATGAGCGGCGTTGGCAAACAAGTTTTAAACTACACTGGCATCTTTTGTCTGCGAAGTCAATTTGGGTTGTAATTTCAGAACGTGTGTGTAAGATAACATGGTAGTTTTCTTTTATATCATAATAATTGTAAACGTACACTGGTTTATTATAGCACGTATACTTTTCTGTCTGCATCGTGCTTTATTGTTTTTTACTTTTGTATTCTGAACAACGAGAAATAACGAGATTCATGAATTGCTTCCTTGCCATAATATCGAAGATACGAGAAGATTTGCGATAATTTTTCAGAGAAAAAATAGTTCTCAGATTTCAAAATTTTCACTTGATCTTTCAGTTTTAGTATTTTCTTTTGTGTGTGTGTGTGTAAGAGGGGAAGGGGTGACATCCCAAAATAGTTATTTTTGAAGATATCTTTATTAAAATATTAAGATATTATATATTATGTCATTGTTATTATTCCAGCACACAAAAAATCTTTATATATAAAAATTAATATTCGTTTGTATGAGATTTTTATAGACACGGGAATTACTGAACTGAAAACCTAAGATTAATTTCAAAAGACAAAAAAAATCTTTATCAAGTCGTGTTTTGTTCCCATGATGTCAGAGCATACACCTGACATTTATATAAAATACAGTAGCTATTGAATAAAGAATTCTATAATTTACGGTTTCACTATTTTATTAATTTAGGTCACTATAACCACGTTATTTTCAAATATTTTGTCGAAAAAATATGGGATTTTTGACACATGCTCACAATTAATAAATATTACGAAATATATTGACTGAAAATTGAAATATAAAGAAACATTTCACTTCCATGGAAGATAAAATATCGAAGTTAATTATTATGATTGTTGCTAACCTATTTATTTTTTTCATCCAAATTCTAAGACGAAACCTGGTGCTCTAGGGAGTTTGAAAATATAATTTTGAATGATTTTCTCAGTAACTACTGAATGGATTTTATTTTTCTTTGTGTAAATTTAATGAAGTCGGAAAAAACAATTTGCGCTGAACCGTGTGTTGTAGGCATTTTGGGTGGGCATGATTACTTTATGTTAAATTGAATTAATACTCCCGGGTAACATTGAGTCCAATGCGTTAGTATAATATACATTTTACTAAAATTTAAAAAAATACTATAAAACAAACAACTTTAAAAATAACTAACTATGATAAATGATAAATAAATGTACCTACGTGTGTTACATAATACAATTGTATCAAATGATTACTAATTAAATTTCTGTAAAGTTTTTACAGCAATTAATTATAGAATTAGTTATTATAAATTAACGTGTACTTCAACTAAATAGTTGGTATAAAGCTCCGTTACTATAGTTTGTAAATTATTTAATATAAACACATATTCCGTATCCATTCAGTTTATTGCATTATATTGTAAAGAATATTTATAACAGAGTTTCAATTAATAATTTTAATCAATGAAATATATTCACTATATTTGGAAATGCATTAACGAAAGTATAAATAATTCAAACATTTTATTCAAAATATGAGCTTTAATTTAATTTCAGAATGCATATTTTGACTCGTAATATGTAAATTAAAAATGAGTCTCTATCTCTGTGATAGGATTTGTTCAGTGGCAGCTTGTAAAATAAAATCTCTCAATTCACTATATTGAAACATATATGTATTTCTATTATTGTGGTGGTAATTTTTAACGAGGATATTTTTCTGGGTTAACGCCAAGACATGAATCAATATAATATAGATCAAAGAGTGAAGCGAGTTAAAAAATTTGTATACCATTTTTTTTTAAATGAGCTCTCTGACTACGTGAATCAAACGCCGCGCCGCCAGAACCATATTGCACTATATTTATTAACTTCCCAGCAGAGGGATGTTATTGTAATGGGTCTGAAAATCGATATAAAAAATTTCAACATATTTTTATGGTCGAAAGTTACTATAGTAGGTATGTATGTTTACACTATTTTCAAAAAGATGTATGTGTGTATATATAAATACTACGTATGTGCACGGTTATTTTTCTCTTACACGAAATCTCGCAAATAAAAAATGATATTAACTTCGTTGGGATGCCAATCGAAGTGTCTATGATCTACAAAAAAAAGTCACCAAATTCGGTCTAGCCGTTTTTTTGTTAGTACAAAAAACTGCCAAAAGTCGATTTCTGAATTTCTTGGAAAAGATTTATCGGATCTAATTTTTTTGTGGCAATCGATACTTTGAAATATTAAATATTTTATAAAGCTTTTATCAAACAACGTTTTATAATTACATATTTATATAACAAAGATCTCGCCGCGTCTGTCTATACACGATTTTCTCAGTAACTACTGAACGGATTTCATTCCGGTTTGCACTAATAGATATAGTGTTTCATGAGAAAGGTTGAGGTGTATAATTTGTGGATATTAGCCCGGATAACATCGGATCAAATGCGTATAATATAAAATAACGTTTTATAGTTTTTTATAATATTGAAAAAATAGTGTAAATAATCAGTATTCAAGAATTGACAGTCATACTATGCTGGGAAATTGGTTGTATGGACCTCAAGGGTCACACCCCACGGTTTGTTTATATAATATTTATTTTAAATATTTTGCTCCAATTTCGAGAGAAAAGATAAATTTCTGTTGTGCAAAGAGAAAATTGTATGTTTGCATATTATTTCAATGCATGAAACATATGACAAAGATGTATTGATTAAGAACGAACAAAAAAACGTTTAGTTGATTTTTATTAAATCCTTATAAAATTACTATAAAAATATGAGTATTTTCTACATACATACTGTATGTTTTATTGGTAATAAATAAATTAACAAAATCGATGAAATTGTAAGATTATTATTTTTTACTATGTATACTTTTTTAATGTTTCTTGTTTTATTTGTTTCACGTCTGGCAGCCCCTGAACATGTCGCATCATAATTCTGTCAGGACAATCTAAAAAATGAGAAAGAAGCGACCGATATGCAAATATGTACATATTACAATCAACTATACGAGTAGACTTTGATAAACAACTGTAATTCATTTCAGTTTCCGTACGAAAAACCAAATAACAAACCAAAATAACCCTCAAGATAACAAAAAACATGTTTGACGCGTGTGAGTTGCACACAAATAAAATAAACCTCGTAAATAAAAACACAAAGGACATTCTATTTCGCAAGTAGTTTAAGGAAAAAAAGGTTCTGTCGACGGAATCACATAAACAGTGCAGAAACAGGGGGTCGTGGGTACAGAGAACCACCTTGAAAACGTGAGTTCGATATCGCACAAAACTCTGTAGGAGGAGTCGTGGGTCTCCGATTTACCAATGTTTAGGGATGGACCGTATTTAGCTATGCGTTTAAAATTTAAATTATCTACTTATTTGGTAAATAAGAAAAGATACTTGTCTACGTTTCTCTAGGTTTCTCAACCTTTTTTTTCTTTCCTGCATCTGTTCAATACAGTTTCTTACTGAAGATATACATACATACATATATATGATATGGGTAAAGCCGTCAGAGTGTGCAGAGTCGACACTGTCTGGGCAATGTAATGCACATCGCTACTGGGCAAAGTTAGCAGAAATGGTTAATTAACGGACTTGACCTGGTTTCAAGCGGGCATTGTCGACAATGCTAAATCTTCGTGGGTAGTACTGTATTATGAAATTAAACAGATGTTAACTATCAAATAAGATTGCTTGGTAAACAAGTTTTAAAATATATTTATTGCAATGAATCACCAAATAACAAATCATTACAACGTAAATGTGCAAAAAACTATTTTTAAAATTTGATGTACGTAATTTAAGCCGGGTTAAGTTCATTAATTAACCATTTATGTGAACTTTTCCCAGCAGCGATGTGCAATGCTGACATTTCCCGGACAGTGTCGACTTTGCACACTCTGTGGGCTTTGCCCATAACATATTTTATACATACATATGTCATTTTTTTAATCTCAAAGGGAAACTTTGGGAATATCATATTTTCCGTATATATTATTGCATATTTTCTAAAAAAATAGATGTTGTTTTGTACATTTATAATGAATAAAAAACTTTCATTTACAAGCTTAAATCATCTTCACTAATGTCCGGTATTATAAAGGAACTAGCAAATTTACAAGCTAGCAAGCACTTTCAAATAGGGTAATAAACATATATGGCAGTTCTATTTGAGTTTTTGACAGATAGTTTCATGCATAGGAAGTAAAAACGAAGGTATATAAAGTATATTTACTAAAGTGTATTTACTAATCTTGAGTAAAAACAGCGAAAATCAACTTACTGCGCATAAAACTTCTGTAAAAAATTCAAAGAAAATTATCATGTAAGTTTAATACCTCGTTTGAAAGTGTTTGCAAGTAAAATTAGTCAATATTAATTTCACTATTTAATGTAATTATTAACAAAATCAAATCATTAAGTATGTACATATTATATAGTATTAAATACGAAGACTTAAATATAGCTGCCCACTGCTTACATTATGACAAAAGTTTTAAATTATGTATGTACAATACAACCTAAACATCTTCTAAAATAACAATTCTGAAAAATATTTAAATAATATATGAATTAACAAATTATGAAACCCAGAATAGTATATTTTTTTTATCCAGGGATTTATTTATACGAATTTTACCATTAGCATTACGAATGAAAATAAAATTATTAATTTAAATGTCCACCCCTGGATACAGCAGTGTGGGTGTGTGTAGATGGGTTCGTGTCAGGGTCTCGTCGGGCTAATTGCCCACAGGCTGCGGCGCGTAATGGCGACCTATCTTCTCAGCGGCTGTCCAGGGACAGATAGCGTCTAATGGAAAGAGCAACATACATACACACACACACGGTCACTTCGCCGTTGCACCGGAGCCATACTGGATTTTTTCATCTTGTTTTGATTACGTCATAACAGGAGCATACTGTTATATTTACTATCTCTGACCGGCTGATTGGTTTTACTTTTTATGATTGGAGTACACGAATTTATTTATTGTATTTTTGCCTTTCATGTTCAGCCCCGAAAAAATTCAATAGTAATTTCGACATACTTTTTTATTATGAAACTCATGATTAGTGTTTTGTTATTTAGCATGTATTTAAATAAAAATTGTCAAGTACGAGTCAAACCTCGCCTATTAGTGCCCCGTATCGTAGATTAAAAACCTTTAGTAGCTAAGGTTAAAAACTATACTCTATTTCATTTAGGTATTATTATATTAAAGTGGCGTTACCTGCATTCAAATTATGTAAAATTTTCGAGTGCAAATAAATTTTATACATTTTTTCAGATTTTTCTCACTATTCTTTTCGGGGACTATTACGATTTGTTTTCAAATTTTAATAATAACAGAACGTTTGCTTTGCATATTAAAATTCCTTGAATTGTCAGTTTTCATTTGATAAAAGCCAAAAACATAAACTTTTATTTTGATAACTCAGGTCTATTATTGTTCTACTATCTATATATTAATACGTGAACATCGAAAATTGTTGTACGTTTACAATATTTATTATAAAAATATGTCATTCGAAAGGTATTGTGCCATAAATGTGTACAAAAAAAAATGTGTATTTGTTGCCGTAAAGGCAGGTAAAATAAAGTTAACATACACACATGATTTATTTCACCTCACATCGTTCAACTACATAGCAATCCCTAGCGCCACCAAGCGGGAAAGATAAATAGTTTTGGGTTTCAATCAAACATAGAGAATGCGTATAGAGATATCAATTTGCGTTCAATTGTATTGTTTTTATTTGGAAATTTTTGTTGTATAACATTATACGCTAAATAATATACAATGATTTAAGTTTCCGATTTTGAATTTATTTATTTTGAAAAAAAATCATGTGTGTATGTTGTCGTTAAGGCAGGTAAAATATTGTTTGAATTTTGACCATAGGCGATACTAGTTTATTATAATTATGCCAGAACTCAGCTTTCTAAGTAAAATGGTTCAGTAGTTAGGCTATGATAGACAAACAGACACAGTGTTGATTCCATTAGTGTTCCATTTGAAATACATACAACATTTAGAAGTTGTATGTTTATTTTTTTTGAGATATAAAGAGAGTTATATTAGATTTTTAAATTACAAATTTGTATTTTGTATAACGATTTTACAAAGAATGTCAATTTCTATAAACTTTTAATTATGATTTTTTTTCAAATCTTAAAATAATTTATCATGGTGTAAAATATAAATACATAAATGATATTAAGTTCATACAAAATATATTATCTTAATAACATAATAAAATTAGTTTGTAATTTTGTCAAGAAAATAGCGTCTTCCTGCAATTCCGCAATAAGTTTAGACAGGTTTCTCTTGAACGTCGTACATACATGTTCCTCACGTCGTAGTTTTAAATCTATTGTAATTACATACAGTCTGTGGCAAATTTATGTAAATGTATACATATAAATCATTGATGAGTTCGATATTAGTTTACGTTTAAAAAGTCGAAATTACTTTGAAATTTATTTACGATAAAATTGTTAATCTAAAAACATTTTGTTAGAAATAAGATCAGTTTCTAGCACCTATGTTTTACTGTATGATCTGATCAAAAGCCAAATATAACTTTCTTTTGTTTTTTGTACATTTTTAAAGACGAAGTGATTTAAAAACACCGTGTTGATGTTTTGTCTACTTGGTCTAAACACTACATTACTCAACCCTGTGTAGGTACACACGTTAATTCAAAACATATGACAATATGCAACAACCCAACGAATGAAGATTATATGCAAAAACATATTACATTAATAAATCGTGTCCGCATCTTCAGAGGAACGCATACAGAGGCAACGGGTAGTGAAATAAATTCAACAAAGTCGACAAGAAGTTTTCACGTTAACATAAAACATAAAGGTTTACATTATCTGCCGGTCTCCACGCAGAATGACACCTACATGTACAACGTTGTTAATTCTAAAACGCGACCCTAAGTAAATGAGATGTGATCATTACGCGCGGAGATGCGTGAGCAAGAGAGATACGAGATGGTGTTCATTCGCTTTTACATTATCTTTAGATGATCAATCTATCCTTAACCCTTTTATGTATATGAAATGAAAATTTATTAATATCAAGTTCTTTTTTCTATTTAATAAGTAATTTAACTTCATATATTGCAATAACCAGAAAAATTTATTGAAACAGAACTGCAAGGAAGGAGGAATAATTTTTTTATTAACATCACAGGGAGTACGTTACTCAAATTTTTATATTGAGCGACCTCATTTTTTGGACCTTCTTGAAAAACAACCTTTTAACGATTGGATATAAATTTTTTATATCTCCGGTTCTATTAGTCGCATTACATTTTTTCAACCCCTTACATAATATAACATCACAAAATCAGCCCCCCCCCCAAAAAAGCTATAGTTGAAAGAAATAGAAACAAAATTGATGTAGGTATTTCAAATCTCACGTTTGTTCGGACTCCTTCCCCCTCTTCATCACATATCATCACGATAGGCAATTTCTCCCCTCCCTCCCTCTTTTTTGCGTACGTATTTTATGGACGTTTTAACATACTATTCTCCAACAAAATTTTTTTTTTATTAATTACTTTTTGTCCAACTAATTTCTTTCTTCCAAATATTAACCGGAAAAAATTTTTTTTCAATAAATACAACTTTCTCTATCTATTTTAGTCAACTTGAAGAGAATATAAGTGACTTAAACCGTTCTATATGACCGTATTGGCTCATTACTACTGGGCGTTATAACACCCTTCATTTTCTATTTTTTCCACATAACATTTTTTTTCCTGGCAAGCTACGTGTAAAAAGATACACATAAAAAAATTATAATAATCGGAGATAAAAATAGTTTTTTAGTGAGTTAAGGACAAAGAAACAAAACACCCAGAAATCCCTATAAAGAAAATAAAACTAATAAAAAACATTTATAACTAAAGGATAAAAAATTATACATTACAGGGTTAAGTTTAAACCGCGACGACCCTAAGTAAATGAGATGTAATCATAACGCGGGCACTCACTATGAGAGACAGTGTGTGTGTGGTGTTCATTCGCTATCTCTAGATGATAAGTCTATTATTAATATCACCGATACACGCGCCATGGGACTTTTGTCTCCTATCTCTCGACTACAGCGACTCTCTGTATGTGATATATAGATTGTGGATGCAGACACAGACCTTTTGAACCTCAGATTAGACACATCGGTCCATGTGTAATGGGAATACTTGCTTCAGTTATTGCATGTTTAATTTGCTATTTTATTCGTTTTATCTGTGGGCTGATTTTATAAAACTTTATAAAAAAAAACTTATTTCAGTTAAAGGAAATACAATGTAAAGTTATACACATTAGGAGATTATTATAGAATAAAAAGACGAGGGTTTCATACTGTTATATAAAACTTAATATAGATAATATGTAGTTAGTTATGTAGACTATAGGTGTCCAACCTTTTGAATCTCCCGGGCCGCATAGCAAAATTTTTATTTAATTTGGTTTACTAAGGGCCGCAGATATAAAACTGAGGACCTTTTTTTTTTTTTGGTCGCGTCAATTTCAATTCCTAATTTTACTATAAATATATATACATATATAAATAGAGAGTTAGATTAGGAAGACCTTTTTTTTTTTTTTAAGTCGCACATACTATTTTCTCTGTGCATTTATTATCATAAACTTTTTTATTTTTTTAAATTATGCTCGCGGGCCGCACCAAGGGTCCACGAGGGCCGCATGAGGGTTGGACAAGCTTGATGTGGACAATGGATCCGATTCCCAAGGTGTCTTTGTATGTAAGTGTCTTAATGTAGATGCTGTATGAAAGAAACGGCAAAATACGATAGAAGATTGGCTAAAAAACACTAATAAATATGATCAAATAATTACAAAATTACAACGATCAATGTTTAAATTTTAATTAAAAAAAAATAAAATAAAATAAAAAAACTTAAACATATGTAGCACCTTACCCTATCAATTCCCAACTTTAACTTCTTTGAACATGGCCACCCTGTTTGTTATATCCTGCTATGAACGGCCCATTAGCAAATTCCCCTTTCCATCTACAATCTATAACACGAGGAGCTGTCGGAAGAGGTCGAGAACCAGCCGACATCAGTGTTGATTTATATATATATAAAAAAAAAGTTAGCCACGTAATAATTTCATAAGAAATTAAAAATTAATTATTTTCGGATTTTTCCTTTGCTTGTGTTATAAGATCAAGTTTCGGAGATTATTTTTTTCTCATTTTAAAACGATCACAAAGCTTCTCATATCTTCGATATGGCGAGGAAGCAATTATTATTTATTGTCAACAATTTTGAATAATCTAAAATTGTAGATTAACTATTGCAAATTATTTATGTGCTATTATATTTATTTTATGCAATTTGAAGCTATTATTAAAACAGTAATTATTTATGACTTAAAATCAGTTCATTGTTTCGTATTTCAGTACTATATTATTAACTCCAATTGAGATTGACAGACTATCAGAAATTATTAGATTAATTAATGTCTACTTTATGAATGTATTTTAAGTATCTAATGTTAAAAAATATAATCAATATTGAAGTAAAAGATGTAAAAAATTTACAAGTAAAAAACTGGTTACTTTATAATTTAAACGTCCTTTTTACTCATTTATTAAAATCTAGTTCTTTAAATCCATTTTAATTTAAAGAACTCGAGTTAATTGTTTGAAAACTTTGATTACTAAATGTAACAAAAAAGGAAATTGCTTTCCAAAACAATTAAGTTTTAATTAGTTTCTAATAACTAATATATATTTTATTTTTGTAAAAAATATCACCTTGCTTTAGAATCTTTAGATGATTTATTTTTCTAATTTATGTATGAAATTAGTTAAATGTCAATTACACTTCATCCGCCGAAAAAATTATTTAAAATTATATACTTATATACTACATTAGTTCGATGATCTGAAATTGATATAAAACTAAAAATAAAATAAGTTTGTTTTTTAATTTTATTTATTTAATTTTATTGAAAAGTAACAATATAATTTTATATTTTTTCATTAGAAGTTTCGTCACTATCTGAAAATACAACTCTGTACCATTTGTGAACTGGTACGAAATCTTGTTAAACGAAGATTTCAATAACAAAACGTTTACAAATTTATATTCTTTGAATTGCCAACTTTCATTAGATATTAATAGATATCCCACTCGCCGAAACGGGAAAACCCTGAATTTGCATGAAAATCGCACCGCGTAACTTCAAATCCACGTAAAAAGAGACCCTACTGTACTTAAATAATATAAAATATAACAAAAAGTCAACTAAATACTTAGTTCTTTTGACTTTCAAACCTTTCATAGGAAATATATGGCCAAGTGCGTGTTCGGCGCACATGATAGGGTTCCGTAGTCATTAATATAATTTGTAAAATAAAACGGCCAAGTAGTAGCAGTCATTACTATTTATAAAAAAAAGTTATTTCAAACTTCAAACAAAAACAATCAAAAGAATATATAACATGTTTCGTTGCATTTTAGAAGACCTATCTAAAGACACCCCACTTAATGGAGTAAGTGAATTTTTTTTTTGAATATACTATTCAGTCTGGAAAGGGGGTCCAAAAAAATATTTTTTTAAATCTTATAATTTCTGTTTTTGGGTTTTCACTCTTCGTCCATATACCAAATTTCATCTTAATCGATCTAAAATTTTTGAGGACGGACATGGCGAAACTATAAGGGTTCCTAGTTTTCTACGGAACCCTAAAAAGAGATATTTCAAAATTATTGATAAACTATTTTTGCTATAGTGTTCAATATAATTTTCATTGAAAGTACTAATTTTATGCTATATTATGAAATTCTTTCAAAATTTTTGAATTGATAATTTAGAAATTAGAGGGGATGACGCTCTGATAACGACATTTAAAAGCAAATATATCGTAACTGAAGGATTAAAATCAAAAGGTCATTGAATATTTTTTTATGTATTTTAGGAGACCTATCTCAAAAAGTGAAAAAAAATTGTGAATAGACATTTTAAGTCATGGGAGGGGGTCCAAAAGTTTTTAACAGTGTTTGTTATAATTTTCCTTGAAAGCACTAATTAAAATCTACATTATTGATTTTTGGAATTTATAGTTTAGAAATTAGAGGGGGGGGACGCTCTGATAACGACATTTAAATGCAAATTGCAATTTAGAAGATCTATCTAAATCTCAATGGATTAAGTGAAAAAAATATTTTTGAATATACTTTTAAGTCTATGGGAAAGGTATTAAAAAAAATTGTTTTTTAAAAAATATCATCATTTATGTGTTATCAATGTTCACCCGTAAACCAAATTGAAACTATAAGGGTTCCTAGTTTTCTACGGAACCCTAAAAACGAGACAAATATACAACCATTGCATCAAATAATGTGGGCGATATAAAGTAGGTAGATGTATTTCTAGATAGATTGTATTTCAGTGAACAATCTTTGCTAGGTCCTCGAGCTCTGTGTGTATTGTAAATGTGGTGAAGGACTCTGGTGGCGACGTGTGAACTCAAAGCAAACAAAAACAACGACTTTATATATTCAGTCAGATATACGTAATAGTAATACTCTCTCGTGTCGTACTTATCTTTCATTCCTAAACACACTTGCACACACTATCTAGACTCCTGATATTAGTTTTCTGTTGCTTAACTACATAGTGTAATATCTGTGTGTTTTTATAAAAACTATATTTTTTTAGTTGGTGTGGGATTCTTTAAAAAGAGTTATTAAAATTGATTTCAGCAGAGACGTAGTATTTTTTTTATATGTATAATTCAAACATGTATTCAAGTAATACGATTTCTTGGTAATTAATATTAATAATCCAGGCAACGTAGAATTTTTTACTGGTGTAAAATTTGGAAAAATGTATGAGGTGTAAAATTTAAACAGTGATTAGACCATGTCCAGATGTATATTTCCTGAAACCTCCCTAGCAAAATTTGCTTTGTGTCTTGTGTTTGACATGGAATTTTATTATTAACCTCATAATCTTTGAATAAATCTAAAAATGTTCTTTATAAAGTCTAGTATTACTTTTTTCAGTCTTTTTGTTCTAACAAAAAAACGGTTGGACCGAATTCGATGAAATTTCTTTCAGATCATAATCACGTCGAGACGCTTCGATTTGTACCCATATGAAGTCAATAGTACATTTTTATTGCGTGATTTCGTGTAGGGAAAAATTACCACATTCATACGTACGTACATACACACATACACACACATACATATTTTTGAAAATAGTGTAAAAATAATATGTTTACACTTTTATTATATGTATATGTTCGAAAACATAAAAATATGTTGACATTTTTTATTTCGATTTTCAAACCAATTACAATAACTTCCCATTGTGAAGTTAATAATAGTTTAATATTTATAATCATAGAAGAGTTGCATGAAAGTTTATAATTTTCATTTGAAAAATCACCATTTGTATTTTTTTTATCTTCTATCAAATTTAACACGAATATCGTAAAGATTAACAAGGTACAAAAAATTCAGCACTCGAATCAAACAACTGTACATAAAACAAAAATGATAAAGCACGTCTATAAAAGTGAAAACCATAAGAAACAAAAACAAATCGTGAATAATTTACTAAGTCATCGCTATAAAAAGGTAGATGTGTGTAAAAAGGAACCACAAATTCGAAAAGTCCTTTCATATCTTTGATAAACATGTCTTGCTCATCTAAAAGCCTCGTAACTTGGGTCTGACCTATGAAAACAAAGTTTGCAGACATAAACAAGTCCCGCGTGGTTCGCAACATCGCACAACAATTCTCTTTTACAGATTAGATTTACCGGAGAAATGGCTTTTGTTTTACTATTACATTAACTCTAAAGAACACTCGACAAATCCTGCCCAATTTATATCTATTAAAGCTTATGTGTGTTTGTATATCTATAAAACAAGTTTTTGCTGTAGTGTAATTTAATTTAGGCCATGTTTAAAATTCGAATTACCTGAAGAAATATGTTTGTCGATAATTATTTTATTTATTATATTATTATATTTGATGTAAATATTATATGTAGGCAAACCCCAAATCCTGTGTTTCTCTTGGTTGACATCTATTTATTTATTCTCATCCTAAATTTTGTTTGCGTATGATAAAATGAGCATTATATATTATATTTCTTTAGTAATCCACTTTAAAGTTTACATTTTCTGAAAGAAAATATAACAGTCTCCTTATTTACTTAGTTTAATATCGATTTGTTTAAATTTTCTGTTATAAAAATATAAACAAAGGTCAATCTGTCGAGAAATTGAAATTTTTAAATGACGGCAACACACTACAGGTCGCAAAACATAATAAATTAACAAAAATCCTTTTGAATTAACTTCATCTATTATCAGATTAAAACCATATTAAAACTCAGCCAAATCAGGTAACTAGAAGTAAGGAAATTCAGTTTATTTAAAGGAAAACCGATATTTCTGAAAAAAATTTGATCGTGAAATATTAGTTAGTTTGATAGTAAAAAAAAATCCGCCGAGAAGCGTCACAATAGCTGCAACTGACATATTATAATAATCTGTTGTATTTTAATTATTTTATTCAAAGGTATGCCTTTTGGAAATTACAATGATTGCATTTTTATCTTGAGTACAGTTTCATTACGTTACATCTTTAATCAAGATAAAATTTGATATATTTTCATTGAAAAATGTGCAGCAAATTTATTTAGGTAACATTAAGTGACAATTTTGTTTGTTGAAATTTTATATTTTTAATTCTGAAAAATTAGAACCGTACGATTAACGTATTATGATAAAAAGTATTATTTATCATTTGTGGAGTACCTTTTTCAGTTTTGTTATTTATTTATTCTTTTATGACGTTTAATGTAATGTATGAAAATAATATAATTATTAAGTGAGGTTCTGTCATTTATTTATTATGTTTTCAAATTAATATAATTACATAATCACTATTACAACCTTATTAATTATTACATTTTTTTTAAATTAAGGGGTGTGCATTTTATGGCCAAGTCATGCTATTTTAGTATATTTGAAAAACCAGAGCGTTATTTTGAATTAGTATCATGTACTTCCTTCGAAATGGATTGTAGTACTTAGCTAAAATAATCGTTTTTTCATGCAAAATCAATTCAAAACTAAGAAAATCTAATAAAATCATCTTATTTGCAAAACTTTAATAATATTTGTTCAGTTTATATTTCTCACATATTTATTTTTATTCTATATAAAATTCATAACTAAATGATGTTCCATTTTATAATTACAAAAATAAAACATGTTAAAATATAATATTGTGTACAAAACTAATTATTACAAATTTTGTATATGCTTTTATGATTTTATTTCTAGAAGACGATATACCTACTGTATACGTCAACAAAGATAATTTGGTAATGAGCTCTAATTTTGAAAGCTTATGAATTTAACGTAAACAATTTAAATTTTTATGTATTAAATATATTATTTTTAATCCAATTAAAATCTGACACTTCACAAGTTATTATATTTTAATAATGCACACTTTTTTATTTATCATTATTGTAGAATTAAAAACAACCTTTGGTGAAAGAGGGGAGGATTTCTAAATAATAACTCTTCAATATTTAATATCTGAATTCTGATTACTTACCTATGAGAAAAAAATGATCAAACATGCCAGAGAAATATGTTACGTTTGTTATTAACTTTAAATAAATGCTATCAGAATTTTTTGTAGGGATAAAACATTTAAAATTATGCCTATTGTAAAATTAGTATGGATTACCCTATATGATTAGATAGTTTTATAGACAATTGGCTGGAAAGTAAATTTACTATCATTTTTTCATAAAATGTAAAATAATGTAAAAAAATTCATCATATCGGATACTAATATGATGAATTCTGTAATAAACCTCATTGTACATTGTACATAACAATGAAACTATCGCATCTCATCAAGTAAATAAGGTCAACGTGATGTTTTGATATCCCATCCATTATTCTGCATGTCGAAGCGATCTTAGTTTACTTTATATTTCAACTAAATAAGTAAAGATCAACAATAGCAATCTCTTTCGAGAGGCTCACGCGAACTCTCGATGGTGGCGGCGCGGACGACGGCTGATCAAGATACTCGGTCAAACCGCACGATGGCGACATTGCATCTATCTCGACCGTGCGGTTTCTGTGATCGCCTTGGATATGTTCCTTCGGACGTCTTTGTTGATATCATTGTTGGAAGTTGTTGTATGTACGGGTATTACAATTATTGAACCTTTACGATTAGCTTTTGGGAGTCAATAAATTACGCTTTTGCTTGAATGTTTTTGAAATTATTTTATTATTGTAAGTACTAATAAATATCATAAGTTATGGATTCAAGGGTATATATAATAGAACAATTAGTGGTAAAACATTACAAGTAAACAAAAATAATTTTGTTGTTATTTTTAGTCTCATTTTTGACATAGCTTTACTGTTTTTTGCCATTACAAAAATACATTTTTTGTTCAAAGTGATATGTATGATGTAAATAACGAGAATTTTTCTTTTGTTCTGAATGTTTATACATGGAAGTTCTGTTTTCTGCAGTGGAGCACATAACAAAAAAGATGCACTCAGTGTACTAACGCTAAAGTCACCATTTTGTTTTATATTTCATTAAATAAAAATTTTTTCTGTGTTTTGAGACATAAATCCTCCAAATTTCATTTGATTGCTTTTTTATTATTTAAAAAAATCCTTGAAAGAGTCTCAAGTTACGATTATATGTAACCCTTTAAGAAGTAATTATTAATAAAAAAATGGTTCCTTTGGGTTTTTATTGGTACTTGTATGAATACAATTAAAAGAATAAATGTCGAGACAATTTCGTTAAACTATATTTCAACTAACAATTTCCGTGTAAATAATCAAAAATTAACCCCTAAAGAACAAACCTTTTCTGTATCAGCACAACAGCAGCACTCAAAGCCGGGGTATTTGTCTGACAGTAGCTCCATACACGAGATATCAGCCATTATCATATACATACACATATGCAAAGAACATGCGTTGATATGCCTGCCACTGCTGTTACTGACATGTACACCAGGGGTGTCAAATCATTTACAGTTGCAATCTTCACCACGTTTGCCAAACAATTATCGTTTACTTGATGGGAGACCGTTTTTCAAACCATTGAGTTTTACTTGAGTCGTGTGAGGGGTTGTTTGGAAGTGTATGAGGTACCAAAAAAGCGACCTATATAGCATTGTAATATTGGTCGAGCATAGTCGAAATCCAAATTTTTGTAATTTTCTGCTTACCAGGTTTTTTTATTTGAGCTTAAATTTTGGGTTTAGATTTTTTTGAGCTGTAAAGTGGATTTTTTATGGCTTCTATGTTAAAAAGATTTTCCTGAGTTACGATCGCGAAAAAAATTTGTTTCGCAAAAGTTATAAACAATAAAATTATAATGTAACGATCAACATTTTTCTCAGGAGAGAATTTACGTTTATGAATAAAAATTTTGACGTAAAACGTTGATCGTGTTTACTTTATAATTATATTGTTTGTATCTTTTGCAAAATAAAAAAAAACTGGTAAGCAGAAAATTCCAAAATTTTGGATTTTGACTATGCTCGACCAATACTACAATGCTATATAGGTTGCTTTTTAGTACCTCACACTTTTTTTGTGTCTGTGTTATTATTTAGACGTGTTGTAGTAGCCTTTGGACAAATATAAGAACGTGTGATTGGTGCAATTTGAAATACCGCTTTGAAACTTACTGACAAGTTTTAAATTAGTCAAAAGTTGAACTTTTTAAAAACAAAAGATGCATTTCAAAATGCATTATTGACACGTCATTATAATTTCTACAAAGACTACTACAACACTTTTAATTCCTATGACTTAATCAACTTGGATTACACATTACATTTCTTTAATTGTAAATTATTTTTTATATTTTCTTTAACAGTATAATATACTACATTTTTTTGAAAATGTTACTAGCAATCTAATAATAGTAACATTAAATATAAAAACAATTTCATCTAAAAACGTATATATCGATATTTTTAATAACATTTTTTGTTCTATACAGATGAAACGGCGGAAAATACAGTAAATAAACAAACACAATTTATTTCAATAAAAATTTTCAAGATCACAAATAGATATGAAAATCGCGAATGATGTGTTATTTATACATCTCATATCATATTTCAACGCCCTTGTGCATTTTGCATAACAAATCGCAATTTGTCAAAGAAAGACGGCCGTATGTGTTATCACACAACGGATGTATCTCTTGTTCATTTTTCAATAGACTATTGTTAGCATGTGTGCGTGGTATAATCGGTTTGTTACATATCAGATTCAAAACCATGTTAGCAGAAAACGTTATTCGTACAAAGTTGCGAGAACCTGTTTTATGTATGGCTGGTATAAAATTTAAATAATCTTTCGAATAAATAGAGAAGTCTGTGCTAACATTTGTTTTAAAGGGGATATTTCAATGTGAGGGTTTTATGTAATTGTTAATAATCAATATTGATCTATTAATCGTCAGATTATTTGCACAAATATATTCACCCACAAAAATATAATTATTGAGTTATTAATACAGTTTCAGTCAAAATACAGTTCACGACATTATAGAAAACAGTTCATGACTAAACAATTTTTGTTTAAAGGATCATTCTATTGTGACGGGCATGAAAATTGTTGATTTTTTTGAATAAAATTCAATTATCAGTCCGATTTTTTTTCGTTTATTCAAATAACTTATGTTGTACATAAATACATTTTATAATGTTTTACTTTTATTTTTTATCTAATTTTTTTTACCAATGCAAAATGATGCCTGAAAAAAGCTTCTGACGATGGAGAGTTCTACTCCAAAAATTATTTGAAAGAAAAAAACAAAAAGATTATTAATCAGTAAGAAAAACGAAGGATTTTTTTCCGATGAAAATTAACAAAATAGTGGCCATTTAAAAATTATATGTCAAATCGGGCTTTTTTTCGACAGTTTTTCGATCAAAAAAATGTGAAATTTTCAAATAAAAAAAAAATTCCATACGACGTAAAGAATGATGTGGCAAAATTTGAGACGGGAAGCTTTGTTTAAAATCTTCCACCGTTTTGAAAAACGACGTTTCGAGAAAAACACATTTAATTTTAAAGCTTCGCCAGGTCTAATGATATTGGTCGATCTCTTTAAAAAAAATCTGTAGCAACAAGAATAATTCGAATATCGCAACCAAAATTTAACATATATTTCGATAATGCAAAAAAAATTTCAAAAATTTTTACACTGGAATGGTCCCTTAAATTAAATCTTAAAAAAATACTTTCTGCAAAACATTCTTTTCCAATTTGGTCTATGTATCTTATCAAGAAACAAAATCACAAATGTATTTTTCTTTGCGCGTAACAAAAACACTCGAAATGAGCTTTATTTGTGTTGATATATTAGTGTATTTATAGATACTAGCGTTGCCTATAGTAGAAATTCGACCAATATTTTACTTGCCTTAACGGCAACATACACACAGGATTTTTTTTTAATATCTATGGCACAATACTTAACTTAACCTAACCATTCCCCTCCTTTTGTAATAAATACAAAAAAAGGTACGACAATTTTCACTTATTAATATAAATATCTCTCAAAACAACAATAAATAACACAAATATATTTTCCGTTTACTTGTATACAAAAATAAATTAAATCGTAACTGTAATTTAAAATGAATAAATTAAAAATTGGAAACTTACTTAATTTTCTATTATTAACTATAAAAGCTATTTTTTACAACAGAAAATTCCAAATAAAAACACTGCAATTGAACGTGAATTGATTTGGCATTCTCTACGTTTGACAGAAACCCAAAAATATTTATTTTTGCTGCTTGGTGGCACTATGTATTGCAATGCTGTTGAACGATGCGAGGGGAAATAAACAAACAGCGAGAGGGGAAATTATATGTGCATGTTAACTTTATTTTACCTGCCTTAACAGCAACATACACATATGAGTTTCATTCACCTCGTTTTATAATAAATACTAAAAAAAACGTACAACAAACTGTTTGTTTACGTATTTATCTAAAGAATATAGATGCTTTGGTTTTTAACACTAATTTTTCAATACTTAAAATATTTGATTAAAATAAACATGTGCGACAAAAAATATTGAAAGAAAGATGATTTTCATTGGTATAGAAAAAATGTGTATGTATTCAAGTGAATAAAAGAATACTGACGATATATAATTCATTCCGGTTGTAGTAAATTCCGGCCGGATTTAAAAAAAATTTATTACTACTTTCTACTAAGAAATTCATAAATAATATACCTTAGTTTTGTTTAAAAAATCAAACAGAAATATAATAATTATGGTACCTATAACATTTTATTGACAGAAATTTTAATGGAAACAATCATTTCTTAACGCAAATACAGTTTTTTAACATTTTGTTTAGCATAAGTATGATTGTAATTATAAACATCAATTAAAATAAAAATAATAAATTAAATTTAATTTAAAATAATAATTTTTTTATAATAAAATATTAAATTTTAATTAAGTTTAATTATAAATCGAAGATTTTCGGTTATTTCGAATTTTTAAGATGTAAAAACTTGTAAAAGGCTTGTTTTGCATTCGTTTAATAAGGGAGCTGTATTTTAAAAAATATAATATATAGCTCTAACCCTCTACTATTTAAGAAATACAATATAAAATACATAATGTTATATTAATTTAAGATGATAATCATGTATAAAGCATACATATATTATTTTAATTAGTTAATTATTATTATTAATAATTAAAATAGAATTTAAAAAAAACACGCTTCTGGTCGGAATTGAAAATTCTAGTTCTGACACACCCCTACATAGAATTATATTCATTTTTGTTTAATAATAAAGCTCTTCAGGTAGATATATTTGTTGCAAAAGCACACTGTTTTATAAATAGCAGATTCAAAATATGTTCATACACAAAATTTCACATCTGACTTTACATTTTGTTTCCAGTGGAAAGGTTTTTGAAACTAATTATTAAAGTCCTTTACAAACTAATTATACTGTCGGTATACATATATCTATATATATACAAATTTAAATTAGTTTTTCCATTTGAAACTAGTAAAAAGTTGTGTTCTGTATTTACTGAAAATAAACATATGTGTTATATTGTGTATTATAGTAGTTGAATAATCAAGTAACCTCTGGTAATTTACAACAACGCGTATATTTCATTTGCAATGGTAATATGATCAGATACATGATTCAAGACAAACAAGCGGTCATCTCCATATAGAACTTTATTCCCCAATGTATTGAAACAATTATATATGACCTTCGTAATCTGGCCGAGACTGTTTTATTTATGAATTCAGATTAAAATTATGTACACTTTTGTAATTTACACATTTTAGCGATATGATATATAAATTACTGCTGATAATACAATACATTTTTGAAATAGATCGTTATTTTAATTGTTTTGTATTCCAAAATGTTTTAATTTTTCTTACCCAAGTTTCTTTTTGAAGTTATACTTCTTTAGGCGCATTCAGGGTGAAATTCTAGTATTGCAATGGAAATGAAATGCGTGTTGCATGTTAGGTGTAGATAATACAGGTTTCAGTTATGATAGTTTGTAAAACAAGTTTTCAGTTTTTCATTTGCACTACAAAGAAGTATATGTTCTAATGCGCGTACAAAATTACAAATATCAACTTTTTTAACTTCCTGTTAAATAGACTGGATGTTATTATAATTACCCGTCATTTTTTTCTGTCAAGTTTTCAACAGATGTCACCGTTTTGAGATCTCACATAGCACATTCGACTATTTTTAGAGTGATGCATGTATGCGACATTTTTTTGTCCGACGATTTCTCAAAATTGAGATTTTTACTCGGATTAGTTTTTCAATAGGATTGATGCTATATATAGCTTTTTTATTGTTAAAAAATAAGGTCAGATTAAATAATAAAATATCGAATATATTTTTCGCATATATACAGGTTGATTCAGCACTGTCGTGCCAAACTTGAACAGTATATTAAGAAAATATTTTAAGCAAAAAATATTATATGAACATTTGTGTCCGGAAATTTTTCATGAGGAGGCTACAGCCCTCCAAAGATTTTACTCAATATTAGTTTTTATTTCATATCTGGAGAACCGATTATACTACAGTTATGAAGTTTTATACAGGGTTTAGTATTAAGTGTTATCAATATCCAGTAATAACCAATAGTCATTTTGACCAGGAGACCCGTTTAACATAATGGGTTCTCAAGATATTAAATAAAAACTAATTTTGAATAAAATCTTTGGAGGACTGTAATCCCCTGATGAAAAATTTCCGGATACAGTTCATATAATGTTTTTTGCTTAAAATATTTTTCTTAATTTACCGTTCAAGTTTGGCACGACAGTGCTGAATCAGCCTGTATATTTCTATTGATGATATTAAAAAATACATTATTTAAGTACATGTTAATTTTGGTTTTCTATTTATAACAACTACATATTTGAAAATCTTAAAAAAAAAATTGAAAACTACGAAACGAATTTTAAAAAGGATAAGACTGATAATTTTCCATATCTTAATTTTATTGATAACAATTCAAAGACAAAAAATTTATGGAAAAATAAATATCAATAAAAGAGTGAGAAGTTCAAGGCTTTTAATTTAATTCTAGTATTAATAAATACCTATATCTGATTGTAAGAAATAAAATTTACATTTTATACTTTTCTAGTTCAAAAATTAAATAACTGGCTTATACAATTTAATTTTTGATTTAATTCATTTACAAAGTCTTTTGATATTTAAAAATATCATTTGTTCAACATTGATCAATAGATTTTGTGTTTGTAAAATAATTTCATTTTAGTACCTACATGTATATTTTATTAATTAAAAAAGATTATCAAACGAATTGTGCAAAAATAATGGCTATAAAGAATCGTAAATAACGGTATTTGCGGAAATAAAGTAAAAAGGTAAAATGGAAGTACATTTAACCATGTAACATATCTGCTATAATATATTTACTAATAAATAAAGGATATACTGTTATTTATAGCTTCTGTGGTTACGAATACAAATGTGAATGAACGAAAAGATCATGAAAAATATTCAAGCTTAAATTTTTATCTTTACATATGAGTTAAAGTATTGCATTTACACATTATTTAAATTTATTAGAATGTAAATATAATTAAAATGGTAACTGCTGTTGCCATGTAAATAATATTATTTGTTTCCAGTTAAATAAAAAAAATGTTTGCCTTAAGCTGAATTGTGATTTGTGTTTTTTGATATCTGTATTTTTATGTTTATTTTTGCATTTTATTTTATTTTCTGTTTATTATGAAAAATAATTGAATATGTTTAATTTACCTTTTTAACTATACAGAATGAGTCATTTCAGGTGGATCAAACTTAAACAGTTGATTAAAAAAAAAATCAAGCAAAAAAGTTCATATGAATTCTTCGTGATGGAGTTACAGACTCTCAAAAATTTTGTCTTAAATTAGTTTTAATTTAATATTTTGAAAACCCCTTTGTGATAGTAACTTAATTTGATAACCGGTTTAGCATTGATACGTATTATCGATTACCTTCATCAACCAATGATTATTTTAACTATGTATGGATGTATGGGGCCAGTGGGTCCTTTTATTTTTATCTAGTATTTTTTTGTTAAAGAAAAAAAATCTACTAGAACATAAACTAAGTTTTTTCCATATGGCCATCCTCTGCCCCATCTGAACTGGCACCCCGAGCGGACACTCAATCTCCCTCTCTAAAGCCGACATTTCTGTTATACATTAACATAATAAGCAACGAATTTTAATAAATATAAAAATTTCAAACATCAACCATTTTTTTTTCCAAAGCTTTCTTGACTAGAATTTAATAAGGCACTCGTATAGTTCCGGTTGACGCCTCGACTAACAAACGTAATTTAGTTTTTCATGGCAATTGTGATTTCAATAATGAATAAAATGCGTTGTATCTTTGTTACGAGTTGTTTTACTATCGAAGATACGAGTAGCTTTGCGATCGTTTTTTAAAGAAAAATTGTTCTCCGATTTCTAAAAATTTTACTTGATCTTTCCGTTTCAGGTCAAGACAAATACATTTTATAATCGATTTAGTATAAATACGTTACTAAACTGATTAATTAAATCTTTGGGGATCTGTAGCTCCCTCACGAAGAATTTCCGGACACATGTTTAAATGAACTTTTATCTTGAAATATTTTTATCGGTCAACTGTTTAAGTTTGTTCCACCTGATATGACTCATCCTGTATATTTATTGATTTTGTATCAGCTAAAAGTACACAAATCGACAAAAATTAGAATTTAATAGCTGGGAGGAAAATTTTGTAAGACATTGAGAGTATTTTCCCTTCTCTAGTAATAAATTTGGATTTCCAGCAAATTATCCTCGTTATCATTATTTAAAACTTAAATTTTATTCTACTTGATTTATTGATCTCAAAGTGTACGCTAGAGAAAAAGAGAGATTTTATATAAAGCTGTACAAATGCTCAATTTAAATAAATAACCACATTGCCGATCTTTTGTACAGACTACATTCTGATGACGGTATGCTAAAATTGGTATTCTGAAATTGTGTGGATTTAAATATTTTATTCCTCTTATCTGTTACAAGTTTTATTTATTGATAGTTCTTTTTATTATTTTCTATTAAACAAATTTCTCTTCGTCCGATAAGCTTGTTTCGTCTGACTATAATATTATTACTATTTTTTAAATATATACGAGACATTTTTAGAAATGGTATTATTATAAGTGACATTTAAATCAATTGAATATTTCATGTTTACTTAACATTCTAAAATATACAGTAAAACTTCGATATAACGCTATATTTATAGCGCTTTCCCGTATAAACGCTTTTTTGCCATGGTCCCTACCCCGACACGTAAATTAATATACAGTCGGGACTCGTTTATTCTAAGTCTCGTTTATCTGAAATGCCGAGTTTCGTTTATTCGTAATTTTTTCTCCTCCTTCACCTCCCACCATTCTCGAGTCATGGCGTAAACAAACATATTTTTAAAATTTTTGTAGAATTACTTAGAGACACTTATTACCGTCGTCACCTTGCTCATATTGGAAATAAAAAGTAAAGTAAAATTATTTCACTATCACGATTAACTATTAACGATAAATATTAAATATCAAGGTTTACATACATAGTCTCTATAGCTCCTTGACCAATCAGCGTTGGCGCGGAAATTGAAGTCACCACGAAGACGTATTCAAATGTTATAAATGTATAATAGAATATAAATTACAAAAAAATCCTTCATTTATTCTTATTTTCGTATTTTTTGATATTTTAACAACACATACAATCAAAGAAGTACATACAAATTCGACATTGCAAAATCATAGAAAGCTGTCAAAATCTCAAAACCACACGTATTGCCAATAGTAAAAATGACACTTCCCGAATATACAAAATTGTCCGACAGCTTTTTCATAATTTTGCAATGTCAAATTTGTACTTCTTTGATTGTATATGTTGTTAAAATATCAAAAAATACGAAGACAAGAATAAATAAAGGATTTCTTGTAATTGATATTCTATTATACATTTATAACATTTGAATACGTCTTCGTGGTGACGTCAATTCCCGCACCAACGCTGATTGGTCAAGGATCTATACATAATTTGGTGGGAGCCCCTCTCGACTTCGAATAAACGCGACTTCTCGAAAGACTCTTGGAATTTCGGGTTCAATTCTTTGTTCTATTCTTAAAAATCATCAAGAAATCGGGAAAAATGTTTAGTGTACATAATCTACACAACGTATGTAATTTATTCTTTTATATTGTAATAAAATTATAACATTTTAACATATCTTTAGGACAAATATTTTTTTTCTAATTTATTTCCTGCCTATTACGCTATCTCGTTTATATTGTGTTTTTAATCCGATCCTCTCAAGAGCGTTATAACGAAGTTTCAATGTATATAAAATTGATTTGATTATAGGTTTGAACATCACTTAGATCGTATAAAAAACATTTGCGACAACCTTCCCTGTGTCTGGAAAGTTTGTCACAAAATAAATCAGCTAAAAAAAACTAAAAACATGTTAAATCCAAACATAAACTTTCCATTTACCAATTATTATAGTTTAAAACTAAAACAAAACACAAAATTACGAACAACTGACAGTATAATCTGAAAAAAGACTTTTATTATCATTAACTTTTTATACATTATTAATTATTTAGGGTACCGTTAAATTTGCGACTATTTAAAAATCCCCTGAAAAAAGTTATATATAGAGAATAAAGGCTTTAAAAGTTTAAAATGCACATTAATAAGAAAAAAATATGTTCATTTTGTTAATTAGAGTACATAAAAATATATATAAAAAACATACAGTTCGCAAAAATGGCTTTATGTTGATTGAAACAAATTAACGACACGTACTATATAATTTAGTTACGCCACAGTGCTATGAATTTAATTGGGGGGAAAGGGGATACGTCGACATTTCACTAGAAGCCCATGGCATGTCTAGGCAAATAACACATATTATGCTTACATGTTATTTTATAATTAGTCAAATAACTTTTAGCCAAGAGTACTATATTTAAAAAATAATTCTATAGTATTTGATTAGTATTTTAATTTAAAAGTATATTTCCTTATACAAGTGTTCACCAGAATCAAGTGATCATTGCTAACTTTGCCATTATTGGAGCTAGAAGATCAGTTTAATAGGCAAAGTATCAGTATTTTTTCCAGGATGCATAATGTCGGTCTCAAAAAAAATAAGTGAATGTCGAATTTTAGAGATTAATTGAAAAACAACATTTTTTTTAATGGAATAATGTCCTCTTTATAATAGTGTTATACATGTATGGTGGTAAAATTGTTATAAAACAAAATATAACAAGTAATAAATCAATAGAAAATATAAAAAATAGTGTTCTAAGCAAATTTAATTAAATAAAACAATTAATTAAAATTTTTAAAATGATAATTTTAGGTATTTTTACCATTTTTTCGAAGAATTTTTACGTTTTTGAATTTTATTGTAAAGTAAAATATTATTGTTATAATTAATTATAATGTTTATGAATAAAACTCAAAAACATTAGTAATCTATTGTTAAAAAAATTTAAATCAATTGTTTGTATTTTATTAAATCTGCAATTTTATACTTGTTATAATTTGTTTTATATCCATTTTATCACCATATATGTATAAAGAAAATATTCTCAGCTATAAAACACAACTATTTAAAAAAAAACGTTATATTTCAATATATCTGAAAATCGCATTCAATTATTTTTTTGAGATCGCCATTATTCATCCCGGGAAAAATATTGATACTTCGCCTATTTAACTGCTAGCTTCAATAATAACAAAATTAGCAATGATCACTCGATTCTGGCAAACACCCTGTATTTACTTATACAATACAAAAATTTTGGACCAGAATGTAACTTAGACCATTTTTTTAGTTTCAGTTTACAATCAGATTTCTAAAATTGAAAAGAGTATATCAAGTTAAAAATGCAAAGTCCTTTTTTTTACAAAACCTATTGTACTATATCGTATGTAATGATATGTCTTCATGGGATTTGCAATGCTAATAAAATAAAATGGAAGCGATTTTTGTGTCGAGATGACGTCACTAAGTGAGGAAGATGCAAAGCGAGAGTTCACGTCTCATTCGCGGCATGGACCGTTGATCAAAGTGACTTCAATATCTCATGGCGAAATCCTATTTTCAATTTAGTTGTAAAATCCGCAAATCCTGAAACCGTGTAAAAAGATCTCACTGGGAAGGAAAACTGTACCAGTCAGCTGACGGCTTCTGGCAGCGAAAAATCGCGCATGCAAGGTGAAGGTTGAGGGTGGAGAAACTTAAATACAAAAAATATATATACTTTATATACCTATGTGTAAATATATTATAAGATGTTGTTTTACGAGTATAGGGGAAAGTGGGGTAATTACGAACATCTAAAGGAAAAAATTAAAAACTGAGTAAGAAACAGATGTATTGTATATTATTATTAAATAATCTATTAATTATAAATGTTCAGTATCAATATTAATAAAATAAAAGAACAAAAACATTAATGAAAAATACATAACATTAGGTACTTAAACTAAAAATATATACCTTAACCAGTCTGGAACTCCGATGAGGACTTCTTGTGGAGTCGAAACTGATGTCTAGTGGTCAAGGTGTATATTTTTAGTTTAAGTGACTAAGAAACCACAGTTTCTCCGTTTTTCCAGTAATAACCTTAGGTGTTCGAAATCCCTCGACTAGCATGTGGTAATCACGAACAGTGGGGTAGTTAAACCTTATTGATACAAAGATAGCAGAAAGTCTCTGAATGTACTTTGACCACTGGTACACTTATCATATTCCACAAATTACACTCGCATCACATTAACTAGTCTTCAACAGGAGGATTTTGGTATTTTTCATTACAATAACTAAAACATATATTAATACTTTCATATAAATTATAATGTTTTTTTTTTTATTTTCGAATATTAATTATAAATAATTAATTTGTAACAAAATAGATTATATTAATGAATCTAGCTTCATAAATAAATTATTGAATTTACCTACAAAATATATTTTAATCCAAAAAACATGTGAAATCGACTTATCGATAATAATATATTTTACTTAAAAAAATCAACGTTTAAAAAACTATTGCAAAAAAATAAAAAATAAAAATCCTAAATCGGTTTGCTGCTATATTAGTACATGTATGTTCTAACAATTTTCAGAATTAAATATCTTAATTAATAATGAGCATTCAAATAAATGCTTGAACACGTGTCTTTTTATTCTTAATCAAGTTTCACCTCCCAAAAGCAAACTGAAATACTCCATCCAAACACTGCAACATCCCTTTGTGAGATAAACTAATATAAGCAAATACATTAAAACAATATACAGAAACATACCTAAATAAAAATCAATAGAAAGTATTAACGTCTAGAAATATTTAGAAAATTATTATAGTAGTGCTTTAAATCATTTACTGAATCAAAACAATTTAATCATATTTTTTAAATTTTACTTCAAAAAAGCTTTGTAAATTGAATTACCTTTTTTAAAGGCATGCGCTACTATTGAAAAATCTATTCGGAATTCTAAATTAAATTACATGTCTTCATGGGAACATTGATGTACTTAAAACATACAATTCAATTCTACCAGTAGAAATAAATGTACATAGAAAGAAAATAACGTTTAGTTTTATTATTTAATAAAAAATAAAAATAAAACACGTAAAACTATCTTCGCATATAAATCAATAATTTTGTTAAGATTTGTTTATTGGAAAAATAGCCATTTCGTTCATTATAGATTTATCTAACCTACTTTTTATATCAACGACTTAAATTAAAATGGTCAATTTTTTCGAAACAGCCAAATATATTTGGGGAAACTAAATAAAATTTAGTGTCTTAAAAAGAGATTATTGAACAAAAATAAATTAGTATACAGTACATGAGTAACGTAAGTATAACAGACATTATAGTACGTAGGAAATACATATTATTATTTACTTAAACTAAAAATGTACACCTTAACCAAGGTTAGTAAATACACATGTTGCCTCAGTAACTTTTGACCAATCAGCTTGGAAACCCCAGATGACGTATTTTCCCTTTCTCGCGCCGAGTTATAAGGCTATATTTGCCTTGAATGGGCATATCATTCCCCTCCACATTTGGGCACTCCAGATGACGTATTACCATCTCTCGCGTCGAGCTACTGAGGTTACCTTGTACATTACATACTTTACACCTTAACCATAATAAAACAATGTCACTCGACACGTGTTTTATTGTGATTAAGGCAACGTTTCTCAACCTTTTAGAATTTGCGACCCAATGTTCAATCACAATTCTCATCCCCCCCCCTCATACAATAATTTTATTAAACCTTCTTTTGAAAAACTTTGCTGACAGGGAGTCACTAATAATTATTAATCTTGTTTTTAATTTAATATTGATAAGTATATTATTACATACACTGTGCAGTACTGATATAATCTTATTTATAAGTGTATTATATCAGTCTAAATGTAGACGTGTATTTTATTTTTTATTATGTCAGGATGTATTTTAATATTTTGCTTTCAGTAAATTAAATAAAATGGCTAAATCATCTAGCATGGAAGGCCAAAAAAAAAAAAACTAAATAAATTTTTTAATAATATTTTTTCTCGATATACTCGCGCCTCCTATTTAGTTTTATCACGCCCCACTAGGGGGGCGCGCCCCAAAGATTGAGAATCGCTGGATTAAGGTAATATTATTATTTATTTCAATAGATTATAATAAAATACAATTTTTATTTTCTATAATAAATGTGAAGATACAATCATGTTAGAAATGAAATAAAAAATTAAGACACGAAGTAAAAATTTATATTCAGTTACAAAGGTATATTTCCTACTTTATGAGCAATAAAACATTTTTCGAAGTTTTGAGTACAGCATTCACACAAATGAGCTTTGCTTGTGTTCAAATTAACGTTTTCTGTCTTCGTGGATGGTAAAAACTAAAAATCATTACTCACAACTTTTTTTGCAGGAGACGAGAAAAGAAGAAACAAAAAATTGTTGCTAGTTAAATGTATTGTGGTTCCTGACGTTAGAGAAATTTGAAAAGAAACATCAGAATAATAAGTTGCATATAGTTTGCTCGACTTTGTTACAAGGAAAAACTGGAGCAAGAAATTTATGTTATAGCTTTGTAGTTAGTTGAATAGTTGTAGAAAACTAGCAAAGGGTAATCTAGAGTATTAGCTAATTAAATTTGAACTGCAGTATCTACTAAACGATTGTGAACATTTATAACAAATGCTTCATCACTTAAATTAAACTTAAATAAACTGGTATATTTTCTGTTACATTTTTTTTTAATCTGTATCATTATTCATATTTTAATAATTGTATCTACTCGTATAAATAGAACCAACATTATTTTTTTTACATTTTAATTAAATTCTTTACAAAAACCACATGGAAATTGTATCTAAGAAATATTAATATAGAAATCTTGAAAATAAAAAAAATAAATAAATAAAGATATATACGGGTATATGCCATAAGTGTTCTGAAGTACGTACTACGTGGCTGTTTAGAGCCACTTACAGGGCTATTTTTGAGCTAGAAAAAAATATAAAAATAGGTTCCGTACATGCCTATATATGAAAATAAAAATGAAAAATTCATCATTCTCCAAAATTTGAAATGATATTGTTGACATTAGTATTTGTCGTTGGTAGTCCCACAAAAGCCCTGTTACCAAATTTCTGTAAGTTAGATGGGGGTGGGGGTAAAATAAAGTACTGCTTGGAGCCCCCTTTCAAGTGCCATTTTTGAGTAAGAAAAAAAATAGTGTCATATTCTACTAATTGAGATTTATATTTTGACACCCCATTTTCCTAGATATGAAAAAAAAACATTCTATAACGCTCCCTCCCCCTATTTCTCTAAAATTTTAAATGCTATTGTTGACTAGTATTTGTCATTGGTAGTCCCACAAAAGCCCTGTTACCGAATTTCTGTAAGTTAGATGGGGGTGGGGGTAAAATAAAGTACTGCTTGGAGCCCCCTTTCAAGTGCCATTTTTGAGTAAGAAAAAAAATAGTGTCATATTCTACTAATTGAGATTTATATTTTGACACCCCATTTTCCTAGATATGAAAAAAAAAACATTCTATAACGCTCCCTCCCCCTATTTCTCTAAAATTTTAAATGCTATTGTTGACTAGTATTTGTCATTGGTAGTCCCACCAAAGCCCCGTTACCAAATTTACATGTTTGCGGTAAAAATTGCAAGTTTCTAGCTTATATACATAGTTTGCTGAAAGGGACACACGGACGGACGACAAAGTGAAATTAATAGGGTTTCTTCAGAATCTTAAAAAAAAGGTTCCCATCATTTCTCCACATTGTCTGGCCCTTTTTCACCACCAATTTAAGTGCTAATATAATTGCTACAAAAGTTCCTTCAATAAATTCAACAAAAGCCTACGGACTTTATATTCGTTCCAAATTTTTTTTTTTATTACATCGAATGACCAAATATAGTACGTAAAAAAACCCTGCACTTTTTGATTGGGGTATGACACTTTCTGTGCCCATAGATAAGGTTAAAAGAATAATTTTCAGATACGGAGCCACTTTAAAATCCGTGTAGAACACCATTATATCGGCTATTAAAGATGGCCCCCACCGTTTTTATTAAATTGGCTGTATCTGAGCTCCTAGTCATCTGATTTCAATTTTCTTTTGTTTGTTTTCAAGTTCTTATTGAGAAGATTATTTTTTGTCATTATACATTTTTCTCTAAGTCTTAAGGGTTCCCCACAATTTTTGAAAATCTGAAAATTTTACTTTTCTTACGAACTTAATTTATATATAACTTTTTTATTGTGCCCAATATCATTTTTTTACCTCATATAAAAAAGAAAGACATTTTATTCTGCTTTCTATTGATAACAAGATAATACTGTTTTAATTAACAACTTCTTTGGAAAAAGCGTGTTAAACAATAAAAATAGACTATTTTTGGATCATTCCATGTCAAGTTTACCTTTTATCATATGAAATTTTATGTTGGGATCAATTTTCTCATATGGCATAGTTAAAAAATTGAAAAATCTGTCATGGATGTCACTGAACTTTCTTGTACAATAAAAAAATGTACGTGTATCTACTATTTTAAAACAAATAATTTTGGCTTACTGATGACAGATATAAAAAAATTAATAGAACATAAACTATAGATAATAACGTTCTCTACATTTTTTGTTATAAACATTTCTTTCTGTCATGAACTTGTTCAAATAAAATGGAAAAAAATTAAAAATATAATTAAAAAGATTTTTTTTTTAATTGGTAAGATACAAAAAAATTAATGGAACATAAACTATAGAAAATAACATACTCTACAACTTTTATTTCAATGATTTATTTCTGCTTTAAACCAATTCAAATATAATTGAAAAATACGATTATAACCTCAAAAACTTTTTTTGGGAGAAATAACATAATATAAATTATAAATAATAATATTCTAAACAAATTTTTCTTTAAACATTTTCTTCCAACACGTACCGTTTCAGAAATAATTCGAATAATTATAAAAATTACAGTAAACATCCGTTTCCGGTTTTAAAAAAATCAGGTTTTCTTTCTTAAAACAAATTAATCCTAAATATACAATTTTACCCCTTATGTACTGTCATTTTTGAGTTACAACGTTTACAGACAAACAGATACACACACAGACAGACAGACAGACATGGTGATAAAAATAGTCAGAATTGATTCAGGGAAGGTATAAATGGACATTTCCATCAAAATCTCGAATCCGAGAAACCAATACAGGTAAATTTGATATGGAATGATCCAAAAATAATCTATTTTTCTTAGTTTAACACGCTATTTCCAAAGAAGTTGTTAATTAAAACAGTATTATCTTGTTATCAATGGAACGCAGACAAAAATGTCTTTCTTTTTTATATGAGGTAAAAAAATGATATTGGGCACAATAAAAAAGTTATATAACAATTAAGTTTGTAAGAAAAGTGAAATCTTCAGATTTCGGAAAATTGTGGGTAACCCTTAAGATTTAGAGAAAAATGAATAATGATAAAAACTATTTTTTTTAATAGGAACTTTAAAATAAACAAAAGAAAATTGAAATCATATGATTAGGAGCTGAGATACAGCCAATTTAATAAAAACCGTGAGGGCCATCTTTAATAGCCGATATAATGGTGTTCTACACGGATTTTAAAGTGGCTCCCTATCTGAAAATGTTTCATTTGACCTTATATATGACCACCGAAAGTGGCATACCCCAATCAAAAAGTGCAGCGTTTTAGCTTTATTTGCCACGAACCAGACGTACTAAATAGCTACTGTGGTAAAATATAAAATTATTTCATTTAAAAATAAACAATAATCGAGAAACATATTTTGTACTACTATTAATTACGTTTATTTAAAAATAAATATATGATTTCATAGATATGTATCATATCAGAAATAAGGAATTCCCCGTTTTTAATATCAGAAACTAGGGTATTTTTTATTTATAGTACGTTTACATTCATCCATTAAAATGTCGCATGATAAAATAAATGGTTGTGACAAATAGCTGGACTTATAATTTTTTTTGATTTTTTATAAATCATTGGAATTTTAATGTATACGATAATTAGTCATTTTATATTACGATTACTTTTTGATTTCAATAAATAAAGTTAAATAATAAAGTTTTTCAAATGATTTAATTTTGATTAATTGTATGATACATTGTATGTATAAGAAAAATATATTTTACACCTGAGTTTTGTTGTAACTTATGAAAATAAAGTAGTTATTATTAATAAAATAATAATAACACAGTGATCTAATATAACTCGATCAAACATGGTCGTACAATGATCAAAAAAACATCTTCCAAGTAAATGCACAGTGCTTCCTCGTGCCAAATTCACCAAAGGTAGTTAATTATTGAACAATTTAAATAAAAACCGATAAAGTGCTCAAATAAATTACCTAGCATTGGTTTACCATTTAATTTTTATACAATTTTAGTAAAAAATATTAGTTCGAAATTTTTCTTAAGACGCACCTGATTATTTTTTCGTATATTTTTAATTTTTTGACAATTTCAATCTAAATCTAAAATTATGCAAACGTCAAAATGACATTCAATATACCAAAGTATATAGGTATCAATTTAAAAAAACAAAACTCGATTTTTAAAAGCAAATTGAGATAAATCTTTGTAAGGGAATATTTTACAACAAACGTTGTAGACCTATATTATAGGAAATTGAATGTTCTACAAAAAGATCCATACAATGTTTATATAACATGTATCGTTCTTGATATATCTTAAAAAAAATATATTTTAGGATGTCACGATACACGATTTTGATGATTTTAAAATTAGGCCGTCTTCAAGCCAAACCCAACCATTCGACCAAGTTTAAATAACATCGGTTTAGTGGTTCATGAGTTATGCGTGTGACAAGGATTCAGGGGACAGACACACGGACACGCGAATGGACGAACAGACAGAGATACACGGAACGAAAAGTATTTGTCTTGACGTGAAACGGAAAGATCAATTTAAAATTTTGAAATCGGAGAACATTTTTTTTGTCTTATTCTAAAACGATCACAAAGCTTCTCGTATCTTCTATATTGCAAGGAAGCAAAATGAAAATTGAAGAGGGAAGTCTGATCTACAAAAGCCATTCATTAAATTTAGTAAAAAATATTTATCACGGCCCGTGAAAGTTCTTAAAATGATTATAAATTTTCTCTTTCTTTGCAATTGTTTGACGATAGTATGTGATATGTATATTGAGGGTCAGCGAGATTTTTTTATTATAAAATTTGAACGTATTTTGGTTAACCTGTGTAATATATCAAACAACGTTTTATACTTTTTAATTTTAACCGTTTAAATATATGAGAATCGTGTAAACTAAAATGATAAACTGTTATCTTTGTTATCAGTAACACTTGTGATATACAGTTTTTTAGTTATTTGTGTTCATTATATTGAAAATATTTGTTCAAACAAGTATAACAATATGGGTGGAAATAGCTCTAAGAATGGCAAGAAAGTAAATATAAGTGAAACTACAAATGGTACAAATTCTAGAAGTTGTAGAAGTAACAATGTACCTAAAACTTCAAATAGAACAATTCCGGAAAGCAGTAACCGCAACAACATACAAGATGATACTGAAATTAATGAGGATTTTAATGTATTTAAATTCTTTTATGAAATAAAAAAATGGATTTTTAATGTAATTGACACTACAGAAAATGCGAGTGAAAATTATTTAATGAATGATAAAGAAGTAAATGCAAGTTTAAGTACAAATACTATAAGTTATAATTACAATAATATAGATCAAACTACTACATGTGATCGAAATCGTAAAAGTAATATTTACAACAGTACTGAGGCAAGAACGATTTCATTTTCAAATGTGGTGAAAAAAAAACTATTAAATACAAATGAAATTCGTTTCAATGGTGAAATCAAATTAAAAGAAATCCACGAAGCTGCTATGGTTTTAAAAATATATGTTATACAAAATGAAGAAACTGTAAATTGGAAACACCGTCAATTGTGCTATCACAATATATTTTATGCTGAGTTGAGTGTATATAATAATGAATATTTACAAATACAAGAAATGTTCAGAAGAACAACTAAAAACTGTATGGAAATCAAAACAATACAACGAGTACAAAATGTTTACTTAACTGGATCTTATTTGATCAAGAAAGAAGAACTAAATCGCAGATATAAAAATAATGTGCGGGAATTATTTCTTTTCCACGGAACGAAGAGAGTAAATGTAGGTGATATTTGTGTGAATAATTTAGATTGGAGATTGTATGGGAAGAATTTTGGGCATAGGTTTGGAAAAGGCGTTTCATTTTCACCGTCTGCCAAATATTCCAGTTATTATTGTGATGAGGATTGTTTCGAAAAAGTAATGCTTGTGTTTAAAGTTCTAGTCGGTCCAACATGTGATGGGTCAGAAAATACAGTGTTGCCACCAGTCATACCATCAACAGTGAATGACAATTCTATACGTTATAATGCGACAGTTAAACCAGGATTTGGTGTTTATGTGAAGTATAATGATGATGAATTTTATCCAGCTTATCAAATAACTTTTACTGGATTTTCTATTAAACATTATGCGTAGTTAGAAATTGCACATATGTACAGTCGCCTGCAGAACTCGTCTGGCATCCTAAAGGCTAGAATCGCTTACAACAGATTCCAAATTTAAAGACAAACATCATCGGTTATCTTTTTCTATCAAGTTTACTATATTTAAATACTAAAATTCGGTATAACAAATATTTATTGCCACAAAATTTACGTATACAATTTTCAATAGATTACATAATAATTTAATTATACAAATATATATGAGTACTATAAACGAAGAGTAGTTCTTTATCTAGCAAATGAATTTCAAAATATCTTTCTTTGTTTGATACATGGAGAAACGATTTAAATTTATAATAATCAAATGGGAGGAGCCTACTATAAGTTTGTGATAAACGAAAATGAATACAAACTGCAAGACCATTAATGCAGGTGACTGTACCTACAAGTATGTCAAAAAAAATATTTTGCGCTCGTAACGAAATACGTTATAGTTATGTAGTTCTTGACGTAAAATAAATCATCGCCGAAGGATTAACCCGTTTCCCATTTAAATAACATGGCAAAATGATTCTTAACTAAAGTTAGTATTACTGATTCATGATAACTGATACAATTTTTTACAAAAAATCAACATTTTAACGTCAATTTTTTATAAATATTAATTAAATAGCAATATATTACCCTACTACTGAACTGTCGGGAAGGAATGACAAATCCGATAATTAGCATTATTAGAACATAATTTTATTCTCTACGACGCGACGTCCTTAAAATTTTCTTATCAGTTATCATGAACCAGTAACACCAACTTAAGTACTAAAGAATAAATTTCCCATGATTTTTAAAAGGAACACTAGACCCCCTCCCTTGTGGCACCTTTTGAAATTGAACTACAGGGTAATCTTTGAGGGGGAATTTATTTTAAATTTTTAAACTAGGTTATTTTGTAACGAGAGCGAAGAAAAAAATATCGATTTTTTTACACACCCTAAGTACATAGATTAAATACATTATAAAATCTAATTAAACATTTATATAGAAAACTACCTTCAGAAATATATTTTAACGTTAAATTATATATTGATATAAAATGTTGTTATATTATATTTTCAGATACCTATATATATTATGAAACATTTTTAAAGGTATTAAATTAACTAATTTTGTTTTAAAATATGATGATAATAAATAACCGTTTTTTTATTTTGCTTTCTTTAGGTGATTGTTAATTAATAGTTTCGTTATCTTAAACAAAAATTTTAGAAAATTGAAAAAAAATGTTTTTATTTAATTTCCATATAGACCCAATATAAAAAAATACTAGTAGGCTTATTGAAAAAAATCGATTAAATATATATATTTGTATTACTGATGTATATGTAAACAATAATACAATTTTTAAAATATCAATAATATTACAATTGTAAGTAACCATGTTTAATGTTAATGTTAAATTAATGTTAAATAAAACTAAAAGAAATGTATTATAAATAAACCCGCGGCGCCTTTATTTTATTAAGGTGTATAAAAACTGTATAATTATTTGGTCTCTATTATCCTGATACAAACGGGTATGTTAACCATATTAATATTTTTTTGCGTTATTAAGACACAAACAAACAAACATATGGATTATAGTGCTGCAACTCAAACCGTAAAAGTCGCCTAGAACGCGAGTAACCGGCAAGATCGAGATAACTCTTTCTGCCCCATAATATTCGAAAGTACATTAGTTGACAATACTTTGAACAAAAATTACCCGAAATTACTGTGTCGGAACACAGCAAAATGAGGCTTCAAAGTACGCGACTGTCACACAACTTTTAAACGCTTTTTCCACTGATCTATTTATGAAATTCGAAATCTTTTACAATATACTTTTAAGGCAGACATCAGGTTTCAAGAATATATAAACATATATATATATATATATAAAATGTTGTTAAAAACTAAAAAATGCTACTTAACGGATGATTTCTGGAATTTTTTGGTGATTTTTTAAAGACAATTTTAGTTATTACTTACTGTTATGTGAAAAGTATGAACCTTATTAAAAAATGCTTCAAGTAAAAGTTGTAGAAAAAAACAAGTGGTTACTCATTAATATGTGACTCAAATTGTCGTACTTAGACTAAATTACAGCAAACCGTACAAAACATTTAATTGACAAATATTTTCAAATTTTTATTAAAAAATCATATAACCTTACACACCCATTAAAAATATCAAATAAAATATAATAATTATGAGATGTGTAAGATTTTGTAGTACATTGAGTAGGTGTAACTAGGATATAAAGTTTACCAAAATTATTCCATCTATCAATCCCTAAAATCGAAAAACCAGTCCCAAAAACATTACTTGGCACTAGTTTCAGGTAATTATCTCGATAGTGACCACTCATGGGAGAAAATTTTACTAAACTTAATTTATAGAGAAGGAAATTTCAAACAATAATCGGTTATTAAACTTTACGTTTATGCATTAAGTAAAGCAGAATAAGGTTGTTTATGTAAAACATTAACACCTTAACCTTACATTGACGACAGAACAAAAATGCCCAAGTTATAATATATGTAAGCCCATGTTATATAATATATTCGAATGTATATCAGATGAGAATACTTTGGACAAAAATTACCCAAAATTACAGAACTGGAACATAACATAATAGGATCTTCAATGTACGCGACTCGCGCAAAATGTTTTAATCGCCTTTTCCACTGATTTATTTCAGAAATTCGAAATCTATTGCAATATACTCATTTGGCAGACATTTAATTCATTAAACTTGCTAATCAATATTTTTTTTCACGATTTTCAAAAATTGCAGATATTATTATAACATTTAACCAAAAACTATCAAATCTACCAAAACCGAAAAAACTGAATAACGTGAACCTCTTCCCACACGCGGGCCAACTAATGTAATTACTTGCGAGACTGACCGCGATGACATCATCTTCTAACTGGCCAATATCGTACATCGTCTCTAACGTCACACTGGATGCGTCTTTTTATTACAGTAGGGATGAGTGGATTTTATAGTGTTACGGTCATAATAAATAACGCAAGCAGGTATGGGTCAGATTAAGTCATTACAGTGGTTAAGGTTACTTAATTATTATTATCATCTCTGATTTGATATAATTAACCCTAAAGTGGTGACGCCAAATTTGCTGATATTAGTACAAATATGTTGATGTTTATATATTTAATATTTAAAAAGTGATTTCAGCTACTGAAGTATGGATTAGTTTGTATTATATTGAAATAACTGAAATTTTAAAAACCCTTAAGGATGTGTTAAGGTATACCGAAATTCCGACCGGGATTCACGATTTTATTAATTTTTTATTTTTAAATTTTATTACCGATTTCTACTAAGAAATTCATAAATAATATACGTATTTGTTTAAAAAATCAAACAAAAATATAATAATTATGATATAACAACATTTAATTAGCAAACATTTTAATGGAAACAATCATTTCATAACACAAATGCCGTTTTTTTAACATTTTGTGCAGCATTAATTGACCTGAAAAAATAAGTAATTTTTTTTATAATGATATATTAACAAAAAAGTCATTATATTACGAACATTGAACTGTTTAATTATACATGTTCATATCAGGTGGAATAAATTTGAACAGTTGATCGAGAAAAAAATTTCAAGAAAAAAAGTTCATAAACATGTCAATATGTAAGTGACGTGTTGTGAAAATTTCAAATTTTTTTCGATGCTTGAACCATGTGTTTTATTGAACTTTATCCGTCAATACATCATTCTTCCATAAGAGCCCATGTTAATTAAAAAAATAATAACTTTCAAATTATGTTGTAAAACCTTTTGAAATTTTGTGTGGGTACTTAATATTTGTAAAGGAGTAACTTCTCCAAATTTAAACTATTTCTCGTTGAAATTAGATACCTGCCATACATCCTTAAACAATAATATAATACAACTGCAAACAACAATTGCAGAAACTATTATAAATAAATAGGTTTCTTCAGTTTTAGAAATATTTTTGAAAAATGATGGTCATTTTTGGATTCAACGTGCCCAAATTACTCTAAAAAGTTGTTGTATACCCTGCAGCAAACAGAAAAAAAATATCGACCAGTGTAATCAATGAATTTCATTTTATTTTTAATTAACCAGCGAATTCTAAATTAAATAAACTATGCATACTTTAAAAGTAAATAGTAAAATAATGTGAAACTTTCTTCGTTAGTAAATAGCCACTACTTCAATTACCTACCAAGAAACCATTAGTAATTAAATACCTTCGTCAACAAGTTTAATTATATTGTAGTATTGAACAGATGTTTGGTTATTAATAAGTTTAATTCCCAACTGAGTCTAGAACCTGAAATATCAACATTATGTAAATATACATACAATAGGTATACATATTTATTATGTAAGGAAGTTGATAAATTGCAGACTTGTTTGATATCAAACTTTTATAAAGAGGTTATATTATATAGTTCTTACAATTAATATCGAAAACGTAAAAGAAGTAAAAAAATCCATCGACAAGATCTATATAGAAGAGATACACAATAAAACGGATAGTTCATTAAACGTAGTCCATTGAAACTATCCCAACGAATTAATTCAAATTTTGTTGTTAGCATCACTAAAATTCGTAAACTACATCATAAACATGGCAGTTGCCTAGTTCCAGTGTAATGTTTATATTGACAATAGAAGTTTTTGTCCTAAAAAACTAAACACAAAAATAAAATAGTTTTTTGAAAAAGATTTCAAAGGTGATTTTTTATTTTTGATGATTTATGTAATATTGCATTAATTGAGTGAAACATTAATGTTATGTTATTTTTCAAATCTTATTTCTCTGTTGCACTTGCTGAAATAAGGAACAAACACCTTGGCTCCCCTTTTCTTGAGCCGAGAGACATTCAAGACATACCGATGAACAGGATTCTATCCTTCGCGGAAGTAACGGACCTGTTCAAAGAGTGAAGTCTTAGTAACCTCAAGGGGGCACAATGGACCCTAGCGGCCTAAGTGCAGGAGCCTCACTCCACCCACCCTTTATCTATCTATCTATCTAACGCATTGATTCGGAAAGATATTCGTGCATTGAAACGGACATGATTATAAAAATTAAATAGTACTGTTCATGTTAAATGACTGCGGAACTTATTTTATAATAGTAATAAACAATTAGACTTGATAAATCAAAATTTTAGAATTACGTGCTTAAGTATTCAGTAATAATATAATATCTTATCCTTATTTTTAATATCTTATTAAAATTTTGTTTAATTTGAATTAAATTATATTTGATAGGTACTACTTATGTACCCCTGCCCGTTTCATTATACCCACTTTTCTTTTCAATGCGATTAGTGGCATGAAACGGACAAAAATAACTTTTTAAAAACATGCCATTTAATTTTTTGTCTGTTATTTTTGTGGTAAAAATGGATTAAGTTTAAGAAACTCAATTAATCAGAGATATTAACTAAGTTGATATTTTTATAATGTTTGTAGTTTCAAGAAAAAACATCTCAATATCAAGTGTCCTTTTCATTGTGTATCTTCCCGTATAAATACAGATTTTGAAAAATTACTCTCTAATTGTCACAAGAATTACCCAAATAAATTAATATTTAATTATATTTGTTATTTATTTACGTTATAAAAGGAAAGTGGAAAGATGCTTTATAAACTAAAAAAATATATTTTTTTATAATGAAAAACAAAACGTTTATAAAATTATTTGTATCGATTTTGTTAAAATACATTTTTCACAAAGAAAGCATTACAGTGTACATAATCTTTTGAAAAGTTAATTTTGTATCCATTCTTCAGTATAATTCAAAATTTAATTAAAACTAAAACGTTCTTCTGTATGATATAATAAAATATAAGTAAATATAACATTCTAGTAAATCAACGTTATGAGCAAAGCCAAAGAATACTCGTTTATTACAAAGCGATGAATGGATATTTACTTTGATATGAAAACTTCAAAGACATTGTAGCTTGTTTAAAACAAAGCAAACATTGGTGTGACTAACACAAGTTGTCTTTCAAATGGGTTTACTAAAAACATAGGATATGTATCCATTCAAGTTAGAATAATATTCATTCTGAGTTATTAGAATTAGGGAACATTGGTGTTAGTTTGATTTACAATAAAATATGTAAGAGAAATATCATTGTATGAATGCCTATTCTGCCTTGCATTTAATGTGGTATCTGCATTTAGATGAAAGTAGAGAAAATTCAGTTTGTGTTTTTAAATTGTTGCCCTGCATTTAATACTTGAAAAAGATTATAAATAAGTTTTTATCTAAAGAAGTGAAAACAGCTTAGTTAACTTTAATTGTTTAGCTTTGCTTTTCTATTGTATCTACATTAAATGTTCTAAAAATTAAGTAAAACTGCGTTAAATCTGGTTAATATTGATTTTTTAAATTAAAAGACATGAACCAATTTTTGTCACATTGTCAATAGATTATTAAAAAATGTATCTACAGTATATATAAAAGAATTCTGTTGTATCTACAGATTACTAAGAATTACTAAGATACAGATACAACAATATATGCCCGGTATTATCAACCAATTTAAATGTCCGATCCTTATGGCTTGATAAAAAAAAACTAATTCAATAAAAAAAATCCTACTTAACAAAGGGCATCATGCATTATTAACTTCTAAAAAAATATTTTTAATTTCTGTTTCAGATCAACCGACTACTAGTAATCCTGGGAACCGCATCGAGGGACATGTTTTACACCGGCCACGACAGCAGCGCTACCAGTCGATACATATTCATAAAAAAAATTATAAACATACCTTATTATATATTCTTTAGAATAAAATAAAACTGAATGAAATTGAACAAATAGTTTTTGAGATAATAATTTCCAAAATTGACCTATTTTTTCCGCCGTCAACTTATATGTTCCCTCTTAAATTTTTAAAGAAAACATATAGGAGAGTTTGACGTACTTACCTACATTATTAATAAATCAATGATTTTTATTTCCGTATTAGATTATTTAAATAGAATAAATGAAACCGAAAAATAATGTACAAAATGGGGTTATCACCATTGATTGATGCAGACTGACAGCGAAGATTAATTGATTGATAAATATATTTCACTGAACTCAATTCATTCATTACATTTTATATAGAATTATTATTGAAGCAAGATTTTAGTGGATGTAATATATCAGATGTTGAAAATAATGTAGTTTGAGATTAATCACTGTAATTAATTATAAATTATATAAATGTATAATTTGAACTTTAAAAATTGGGCTGAATCAATATAGAAGCAAGAATTTATACCTAAAAAAATACATACAGGAGAATTAACTAATGTATAGTACTTATGTATATTTATATTAAACTAGCTGCACTCGCGGCTCCGCTCACGCGGACTACGGAATTATTGTTTAGGATTTAAAAAAAATATAGTTGAATTAAGTACAAACACGATTAGTTATTATTGTATTATCTAATTAACACCAAAATTACCTAACAAAAACGAATCTGAACAAAAAGTACAAATAATTCGTGTTCTGTATAAATTAAAATATTTAGGAAGTCCGAATGTCGGCCGAGCGCATGCGAATCGTCGCCTCTGCCCCGCTCCGACGCGGAAGTTTTTCTTTAGTTCGCGCGTTATTAATAATATTTTATCGTATATAACATATTTAAAGTTATTTCCTAAACTAATAGATCAAATTGGGTGCTGTAAAGCGAAAATTTATCTACATTATGTACTTAGGATGATGAAATCATTTATTTCGATAAGGATTCATGTTTTGCAGGTCATAAGTCCACGTAAACAGAACCCAAACATTTTAATTTTCTTTGTAACATAAAAACAGTCATTGTGGCTTAAAGATAAAAGTTAGATATATGGTATATTTTAATTAAAAAAAAGAACTCGCTGGCAACAAACTTTTTTCTGACTTAATTTACTATTATTATCACTGCTTATTCATTATGTTACCTAACTTAACAAAATATATCCTATAACCTGGCTAGAGAACATATCTGATTTAAAAAAAATACGTAAATCAGGTAAATGGTTCTCGAGTTATAAGCGCACTAACGGACAGACAGACAGACGTTGAGCTTTTTATATATTATAATATTAAAACAATGATATGAACATGGAAAAATAAAAAAATATTTGTAGAATTTTTCATTAAATATGTAGGTATGTAAAATACCAATGAAAGTAATTTCTATGTGTATGTTATTATTAAAAAATATTGAAAGGAATTGTATGCTTATAGTTAAAGAAATATGTATGTTCTTAAACATAATAATTTATTATTAGAAATCTCTTTGTTATATCAAAATAATGATCTAAGGAAATGTATTTAATAAGAGAAAAGTTAAAATAATTATACTGCTTCATCAGTTTTTTTTTGTATGTTAATACCTACTCGCAGTTCAGAATATACACAATTGGAACTATTTTTTGTTCAAAACAAATGAACAGTTTGTTGTCTAGACTCATCAGCGAAACATTGAAAAATTTGATGTTATGCTGACGATTGCTCTCGCAAAAAACCTAAATCTTTTGTTCTTTGTTAAAATAAATTATCCAAACACTGGTACCTAATATTAAACATTAAAAATTTTAAAATAAACATCCATAATTACATTACCCATAAATTATTTCGCTATATGAATATTGTTCAGAATGCATTTTAGCTAACATTTTTTGTTATTAATCAATAATACTATTTTCAAGAACATTTCATTTTTTTCTATTTTGTATATAAAATAGGTGCTGAGACGAAACTTTTATCGATCGATATAGTTTCGAAACGAGTGTAACATAAATTCGGATGAGACAAAACAGAGATAATGCTACTTGAATTATAACAAGATGTCAAAAGTCAAATTATTATCAATATTAATATTTTATTTATTTATAAGAATCATCGAAAGTCTCAGTTTCAGATAAATATTAATAATTAGTAGAAATTAGATATTAATCATTAAATCAATATTAAAAAAATATATATATAAGATTCGTTAAGCATAAAAATTATTTTTGACTATTTTCCGCCTCGGTCTCGTCCATGTGTACGAGACGAGACGGCTTCAATTGCCACTTGAAAAATTAGAAATCTAGACAAAACTTCACTTACAAAAACCGAGAGTTGTCTGTTTTCATCTCATGTGTTATTCTAGTAAGATTTTTAACAGAAAATCATAATCATATCGAATAAATACTATTTACTTTAGGTTATTTCTGTATTAACATAAACAATTAATTTCCTTTCAGAACAAAAAAAATCCAATAAAACTATAACTCAAACAGTGAATCTTACAGAGCAGTTTATGAGATGTGGCACATATAAAGAAAACATTAATATAGTGTCTCACGGATTCGTAACCGATTCCTGGTATGCGGTGACGTGACGGTGTCATGATTGGACTCATTCAATGTCCTGGATATTGCGCCGCCCGATATATATTGACGCCTCGGGGTGCAGTGTTACGTAACTCTCGGCTGCTTGTCTCACGTTACACAATATTGTCTACGTGAGAGAATCTTGTGCCACCTCCGGGGCTCAGTTTTCAACCAGAGTTAGTGGAATTTTTTTATTAGATCTAAGAATGTTTATCAGCTGTTTTTTATCTCACTGATGTACTAGTGGTAGTAGTGAATGAATGCTGTAGATTTAAATTAATTTGAATAGTTTAAGTCTACAAGGAGTTTTAAATTGAAATTTATTTTATAGAACAAATCAAATATTTTTACTATGGGTAAATGTATACAGAATGAGTCATACCAGGTGGAACAAATTTGAATCGTTCAACAAAAAAAAAATATTTAAGCGAAAAAGTTCCATGTGTCCGGAAACTCTTCGTAAGGGAGCTACAGACCCTAAAGATTTCGTTTAAAATTAGTTTTTATTTTATATCTGGAGAACTCATTGTAATACAGTAATGAAATTTCATACCCGGTTTAGTAATACGAAAATCGTAAATCGAAAGTGCCAAACATAGGAAAAAGTTTAAGAACAAAAAATACTAAATAAAAATCAAATGTCACACTGGCCCTATACACCCCCTGATCTAAATAATCATTGGTTGATACTGAAAATCGATAACACGTTTTAATACTAAACCGGGTATCAAATTTCATTACTGTACCACAATGGGTTCTCCAGATATTAACTAAAAACTAATTTTAAGCAAAATATTTTGGGATCTGTAGAGTTTCCGGACATATGTTCTTATGTTTTTTTTTTTGCTTAAAATATTTTTCTCGCTGAACTGTTAAAGTTTTTATATGGCTCATCCTGTATAGTAAAAAAATCTGTTAAATATCAAAAGTGAATAATTTTAGTCAGATAAAAAACTAAAAATATACCTAGTTTTTTCGTCCATTTATCAGCTATCCACTGTCGTTCGTTCGGATAGTTTTAATGGAACTTCATTATGAACTTTTTACTTACCTATGTAATACCTTACTCAAAATATATCTTTTTACAATAATATTATGAAAATAATTTAATATGCATTGATACTTAAAAAGATACATACCATACTAATACCTAATTTACTTTCTTCAGAATACAAAAGATAAAAACCGTATAATTATACAAAGAAACAGTATTCTTGTATTAAAATTATAATTTCCTTTCCAGATGTAAATTCATTGTAAAATCAAGACGAATTTAAAAATATGAAAATGACGGACGTATATCGTTCAATCCGGATAAATTATGATTTGTGTATAAATCCACGAGAGTGCTCATAACGCATTTTGGAATCAATTTAACATTTGTAGATTTGGTCGTCGTTCGGGGATCGTTTAATCAGCGAAATTATTAATCAGTGGGGGATTGTAGGCGGCGACGACTAACGGTGTATTTGTGTTGTTTGGACCTCGGCACGTGGTTGGTTTGCTAATCGATAAGAACGATGTACACGTTACATAATTATATACAGTAATTGCTGTTTTATGTCATTTGTGAAATGAGTCGTATAACAGTGGGTAGGTAAAGCGACTATAACCATATCTACTTTTGGTCGTTGATAAACGTACCTATTTCTTTTAATATCTACAATATACAGTAGAACTTTTATGTTAATATTATTGTATGATATTATGCGCTAATATAATTTTATAACATAACAATTTATTATAAAACGCACTATATTAAATAAATATCGGTATGGACTTCCATTTTGTAGGGGGATTTTTTAATTTAATGTTCAAAACGTAAAACTTTAATGCACAAAAAAAATTTACTGCTCAAAATGTTTAAAATTTGCGCGCTTATAGGTATATAACCCATATATAGTATAGTAATGTGTAGTTCAGAATTTAAATCTACTAATTCGGTTATTTTAGATGTTTTGATTTTTGATGTTGTAGTTTCAGAAAATTAAGTTTATTTTACAAAATAAATATGTTTTTTTCTTTGTGATAAAATGTGAAATCCTACCTTAAGCTTACATCACTGTGTGATTTTGTTCAACATAAAATAAAATCCATTCTTACTGGTAGAATTGAACAATTGTTTCAACATAAACAAAAAAACTGTTAGATGCTGGCTATAAAACAAAATATCTTCTAAACATCATTCTTTATATCTTCAAAATCCAAATCATCCCTTCGCATTGTACGTCGCTTTAAGTGAAACGAATAAAATAAACCGCCTTGCTCTTTGAATAATTTTATAATAAAAGAGGAAACCAGGAACTCCTCGACGAAAAACTCACTCCTACGTCTGAATAACAGATATCCGGTCGGTATAACTCCTCTCGTTGTATTCCCATATAAGAGTTATTCAATATGCGAACCACGGGACGCTACAAACACTAGGTTTAACCTATAATATTTTCTCATAAAATCTGTCAAAAGCACATATAAAAGAGACAAAAAATTATCCCATCATTTCATCGTTAACGAAAAGAAATGTTCGACCCCGTGTCGCAGATTTTATGACAGAAAAGATATAAACTAATATATATTTCCTTTTTCCTTTAATTTTAATGTTACATAGACCAATTCTTTTTTAGGTTTAAAAGTACACATGGGTTGAAAAGTATTTGGCCTAACAACGAAAAAACGATTTTTTTAAATGAAAATACTCATTTATTCTCATTATAATCTCCACCTAGAGTAATGCACTTCATAACGCATTTTTTTCAATTTATCGGATGTAGCATGAGCCTTGTGAAATGGTGCATTGTCTTGGTGAAACGACATTTTTGGTACTCATCGCGCGTAAAACTTTTTCATATGTAAACATTCATGAAGGATATGACCAACACGTTCCTTTGAGATGCATATTATGATGTTAGCTAACTCACTCACTTTCAGTTTGAGCTCATTCAACATAATTTCACGAATTTTTTTTGGTAACTGCCTCATTTGGCTTTCCTGAACATAGTGCATCATTTGTGCTCGTACGGTCACGACGAAACTCAGAAAAAATGATATTTTACGGTTAAATTAGCTGGAGAAGATTATTAAGCCATTCCTTTGTTGGAACGGTATTTTTTCCCATCAAAAAATAATATTTAATATTAAAATACGAAGTTCACCTTTTCCATGATTAAAAAAATAACAAAAGTAGCGTCACTTCAAAGGCTGTTATTTGAACAAGCATACATGAAATATCATGAAATTTTGACAGTATTCTAGTTAAGGTTGGTACTCTATGGAAAACATAAGGATTTTTTTATGTCGCCTTCTGTATGTTAGGTTAAAGACTTTTCAGCCCATGTAGTATATTTTGTGAACACAAAATAAATTATTTGGTAATGTGGTTGTCAAGTCATTCATATACGCGCGTGGTTTCGATATAAAAGAATAAATAAAGAACAAAGCTAAGCGAAAATGATAACAAACAATTACAATTATAAATTTGTTATGAAAGCAATTCCAAACCCATACCAATATTTGAAACATAAATTTAACAAAAAATACAAGCGATAAAAATAAACAAAAAAAATCTGAAAATAAATTTACGTTAAAGGAAACGTATAGATTGAGATAATGATATTCGAATATTGGGTGGGATTTGTAGGCACCGAGCAGCGATCCTGTGTTATCTAAGTCCATGTCCTGTGACAGGATTTACAAACTCGGCAGAAATAAATGAGGTTTGAGTGCAATGGTCATACACACAAGCAATATGTCTGCCTTTGTCGTGCATTGTTACACAAATGTTGGAACTTTCAAACGCTATATCGGGCTAACTTTACATGGGTAATGGAGCTATGCTACATTTCAGTTGACGCCGATATGGAAAATGTTTTGTTTAAAACTATAGAACATTTTTAAGATATTGTCTGTTAACCTAAATATACGTGTATGCATAAAATGGCAATATTATTTTATCTTTTATCTAAAAATTGCCGTTCCTGTTGAATCTACATGCCAGAATATGTAATACGTTTAGCAAAGATTATATATGCATTCTATTGAACTATCCTATATATTCCCATGTGACATTTTCAACTTTCCTATTCTAGATAAAGATTTTAAATTATTTAAAATATTATGTTCGTTGAATTTGCGTGCCATTTTTTATAAATCAACTGTAATCTTGTATTTTTTATTTTAGAAATATGTATAAATTTAGTTTAAATAGAATAGTATAATAAACATTAATAATTGTCGTATTAAGTTTTATATTTTCAAATAAATTAATCAATCCTACATTTTTTTACACGCTGTTATATAAAGCGTCTAGACATATAGTTTATAAAGTAAGAAAGGAAACCATTACAAAAAGACATTTCATTTTCAAACTTCCGTTCTAGAATGCATGGCCGTATAATTGTATTATCTCATGCTGTCTATTTTTAATATCAACAGCTTTTACTGTAGAATATGAGAATAATTTTACTATATAATATTTTCTACTACGGCCATTGTTTTCAAGTACATAGATAAATAACATTTATTTTAAATGCAATTTAATGCTTTGTCGTTTATTTTAGATAGGTAGTTGTTACTGATATCATATATAGAATATTTTCCATACAATATACATATTCCCTCTATTTAAAAACACGTTTACGCGTATGATTTACACCAACTTTGATCAGTGGGGAACCCATTCGAAGTAAAATGGATGTGTCAGAGAAATATCTTCTTTACAATCTTACAGATTTAGTCAATGAATCGTGAACGATTCCCTCTATACACTGTTAATATATCAGCAATGTATTTGATCCGTTTGTCATTGTGTACTTTGGATACAAGTCTAAAACGCTTTACTTTTGAGAATCACTTTATACTGTACATTTCATATTTCATATCCAATATATCAGCATGTATATTTATGTAAACCGTTCGAGTTGAATTTATAAAGAGAGAATCTCGGAGATATAAAAGTAAACTTGAGTCGCTCTTATATTTTCGATATAATAAATAAGAATGTAGGGTAAGCATTTAAATATATTTTCATATTACAAATATATATATATGTGCATATGGATGTTTATTGAAAATGCTGAACTACTTCATTACAATATATGTCTCGTTTTGATGTTGATTTTATTTCACTCTGAAAGAATTCGGATCGTATTTAGTTCATATTGAATTTTTTATTTATGTTTTATTTTTAGGGTATCAAATGACACAAAAATGACTAACATTTTGTTTTTGGATAGGTAATTTTTATACTAGCATAGATATTTGGTTTATAAACTACTTTTAATTTTCTGTTTGTTTAAAAAATATACTATCTTTGTTTTAAGAGCTATTAACTGTTATAACTAAACATATTTTCAGTTTATATAATTAAATGGTTTGTATTTAAATACATTTGTTTAAATCTTTTTCACTTATAACAGATATACTGCACGAAAAATAAATTATTCAACATAAAACAAATCTTTTGAACAAAACAAATTAATACTTTACACTGAATGATCCCACTGATTTTTTGATATTTTTAATGTGATTTTTTGAGGATTATTTATTACATATTATGTATGATATATTTATTGTGATTTTCTATATTTTAAATTTTAACCTACCCAAAACTAACCAATCTCCTTTCGCCCAATAGATTGTCTAACCAAGGGCAGTTAGTGGGACTTACATAATCTACTTCGCCGCTTCCCTTTCAAAACGATTAAATATTAGTCTTATATATCTTATAGTTACTTAAGTTTGCCTTTATGTATATTTTCGAAAAAAAAGAAAGAAAATATTGGTTTTACTAATTTTTAGTGAAAAGTATATGTTCGACTGTACAATGCGTATACTATAAAATTTTTAGTGCAATTATATATAACCTTAATTAAATTAAAGAAAACATTAAAAATTACTAACAAAATCGAAAGGCTACCATTCTACCCATTCTATAATATTATTTAGATTATTAATTGTAAGTAGGTATGGTTATATATAAATTTATCAACAATATCAATAAAAACCTGTGGATCTGCGAATGAATATTATTTAAATGTAACACATTTTCACAATTTGCTTCATTTATCAAACGAGGTCGAAAATCAGTCCGCAACTTTACGATCTCACAAACTATGACCATTTGTAACACTAAACCACTTATAGTATTTGAATTAATCGCAATCAGTTATAATCGCAGAACCTTTATCAAGGCCTGTGACAGTCCGATATGCAAATGATGTCGCAGTTGCTTCTAAATTCCAGAAATAGCTTTCAAAGTTCACGTCTGAATTTTCATGTCCTCCCGTTTTATTCCTGCAATATATAATGTTAAAATAATATTGGTGTTTCGGTCAGGGGCGGATTAATTTCTATGAACTGCAGCATAACATTTAGCTGTCTACAAATTAAAATATATAGATTGAAGAATATGAGATGAATACATGATTTGGTATTAAGTGCGCTACAAGAAAATGTGTCGAGTTAACCTTTGTGGTATGGTAATTTCTTCTATGATGAACTATAATCGAATTAAAAATTGATTATAACGTTAAGATTTTAGTCACTGTTTGAGCAATATAATTTCTTATATAGGTAAATACATATGTATTTAGGTTTCCAAACTATGTATAATATTTTTTTAAGAGGGTACATCTAATCGTCACTATGGAAAATGATACTTTCTTTATGAAATTCTTTAGAATAATAAAAAACGTAATCAAACGAAATTTGGAGGGTTTATTGTACATGCCTCAAATAACACATTAAATTAATTCGTTGTTAATTACTGTAAGAAAGAGTATGCTTGTATTTAAACACTCGGGTATACTTCTAATATGATAATATGTAAGATATAAATGTTTATTATAATAATTATTACTATATTGTAATGTAAATTTGTTCCCCTACATTACATACATAAATGGATATCACAGACTAAGATAAGAGAAACATATTACTATAAAGTAGACATTTAAAACGTAATTGTGAGAATACAAATGATATTTATTTAAATGTTCAATCTTTTATTCAACAGACAGATTCTATGTATGAGGAGCCCGGAATAAATCTGTGAATAATTTGATCATTTATGATTATATTTATCTTCCCTAATAGCGTACTTCATAAGAATTCCAGATAATAATGAAATAAGAAAACGACGATGCATTCTTTACATTTTCATATGAATTGACTATTTTTTGCCTTACAAAAACACCACACGTCTTAGCGCTTGGTGAAAATATGTGTTGCATGAAAACTCCGGTATATAAAATGAGAACGAAAGACGATATGAAATGTTCGTTTTGCATTTTCATTTTTCTTTCGTTTTTTCAGCACTTGTTCTACAGTTTGTCTTTCTTTACAGGTGTTTGTGTTCTTTGTTATCATGGAACTATAATAATAATGCAATAAAAACATTAATAAGCAATGGTGGTACTCAAAAACTGCATTGTTTAAGTCAGGAATTCTCAAGCTTATATGGACCAGAACTCACTTTTAAAAATGGAAACTTTTCGCGACCCATTCGACTTGTGAGAGAAACTGAAAAAGGTCGCTTTATGTTTTTTTCATAAGTTAACAAAATAAATAAATTTTGAATGAAACACTTTTTTTAAGAAAAACCATGACATGACGGCAGTGGATGTATATAAAACAAATTTTCAAAACAGCTGAGTTTTAAATTACTAATATACAGTTTATAAATAAATTCTTGCAAAGAAATTGATATTCTGACTCAACAATGTTTTGTTTACTGTAGCAATGTTTTATTGTTACAATAATATAACAAAGTCTTACATTTTTGACATAATAATATATATATTATTAATAATAAATATTATTAATAAACGAAAGACATTTACAGCCTATAAGAAAATGATTATAAAAACTAGATACAATTTTCTGAATATTTTAAAAAAAATACAATTGATTAAAACATTTCCAAATAATCGAATTAAAAAAACATTGTTGGGTCAGAATATCAATATCTGCTAAAATTTATATACTGTTTCGTAATTTAAAATTCAGCTGTATTAAAAATGTGTTTTATCTATATATTATACATAACAATTAACTGAAAATGCATAAAGTACGACGGATATGATTATAATTTCTTTTGTATTCCAAAAGAATAAAACTTACATCTGACAACTGGTAGAGCATTTTGTTTCATTGCACCACGGAAATGATTTTCCATCGCTGCCGCCACAAAGGGCAAACAAAGTTATATAGGGTAAATGGTGCACTTGTCAGAATGTTATTTTTTACCGGAAATTAAGTGCAAAATTACATCAATATTTTTTATAAATATGTTTGAAACTCAATTTTATTTCTCAATTATTGTTGAAATAAATAAAGATGATATTTTTGATACAAAAATGTTGTATATAAAAATATGTATGTATTGAATCTTGGCTTCTGGATGTAAGCCGAGTCTACATTTCGTCACACATTGCAGTGGACATCTTCAGGGCTCTTCTAAAAGTACACTTTTAGAATTTATGTTTATGTCCCATTCATTTTATTCTATCTTTTATCAGTTTGTTTTAATAAAATAAGAATCACGTACCCTGTTTCACACGTTCACAGTCATAGTACAGCGGTCAGATAGTGAAAAGACGTCTAGAAAAGAAAGCGTGACTAATGAAGTATATACAGGCTAAGACATGGTGGAATCGATAGCTAGTACCTAGACCTACATTTTCGTGTAATTTTTTTTAAATTTGGTTGCGTAGAACTTTTTTAAATTGCGAAAAGGTTGATTTTTTGCGTTTTTATAAAATTCTTATTTTTCATCTTAAACTCGTTGTATTTTTTTCCCCTTTTGAGTTGGGCTAAAAAATTTTTGAACACGGTCTTACTTAGTTCTTACCGAAAGTAGTGGTGTAGTTTTTAAACATCTGATAAGGCTCAATTCGTTATAAATAAATGATTTATTAAAAAAAGTTGAAAATACGGTTAGTTTTTTTCAAATGCTTGGAGAGTCGAGGGAATTTTCAAGTTTATTCTTAAAAATTATATAACACTATGAAGTATTAGTTGATAAAGTTTTCTGTGAAAAATTAGTTTTTTTTGAGCAGTACAAAAGAAATGGCAAGCGTTTTAAAATATGGAACGCCGTACGTTACCAATAGAACTTTCGGAGATATTTTAAAAAAACTCGTTTTTTTTACCATTAGACCCATTTTTGGGGTAGAAGATGTTTAATTTTTTTTTTTTAATGTTCCTATATAAACTTACTAAATTCCCAAAAAAATTATTGGATTGTTTTTTTGTTTTTGTTTTATTCGAGTGTTTTCTTGTATTTTATTAATTATCTTGTTATATTGTTTTATTATATATTTACAGGTCATTTTTATATTGATATATGCACTTTATGTAAAAACAAGATCATTTAAATTCAAAAACGCCCTACAAATATATAATACAACAATATAACAAAATTATTTATAAAATACCAGAAAACACTCAAATAAAACAAAAACAAAAACAACAATCCAATAATTTTTTTTGGAATTTAGTAAGTTTATGTAGGAACATTAAAATAAAAATAAAATTACACTGAGAAGAACGGATCTTCTACCCCAAAAATGGGTCTAATGGTAAAAAAACGAGTTTTTTAAAAATATCTCCGAAAGTTCTATTGGTACGTAAAAAATTTTTGGGGCATTAGCTCCACTCTTTTCAGTTTTATTAATATTTTTAAATTCCTTTAAATTAGATGTGTTTTGTCGAGCAAGCGCCGAGATTACGTCCGTACTAAACGTACCGCGCCGCATCGCACGGCGTTCTATATTTTAAAACGCTTGCCATTTCTTTTGTACTGCTCAAAAAAAACTAATTTTTCACAGAAAACTTTATCAACTAATACTTCATAGTGTTATATAGTTTTTAAGAATAAACTTGAAAATTCCCTCGACTCTCCAAGCATTTGAAAAAAACTAACCGTATTTTCAACTTTTTTTAATAAATCATTTATTTATAACGAATTGAGCCTTATCAGATGTTTAAAAACTACACCACTACTTTCGGTAAGAACTAAGTAAGACCGTGTTCAAAAATTTTTTAGCCCAACTCAAAAGGGGAAAAAAATACAACGAGTTTAAGATGAAAAATAAGAATTTTATAAAAACGCAAAAAATCAACCTTTTCGCAATTTAAAAAAGTTCTACGCAACCAAATTTAAAAAAAATTACACGAAAATGTAGGTCTAGGTACTAGCTATCGATTCCACCATGTCTTAGCCTGTATATATTTCATTAGTCACGCTTTCTTTTCTAGACATCTTTTCACTATCTGACCGCTGTACTATCAGGATTACGTATAAGAAAGCCGGTGGTTCCCATGGCAGATATTTTAAATTCAAAATCAAACAAAAATGATTTTAAAATACAGTAAGTTTTAATAATAGTGTACGTTGACGAGTAGTGATAATTTGTTATAATGAAATATTTCAAAACTTTCGTAAAATCAGGTTGAGTGAGACTACTTAATTGTCTATTTAAAACGAGGGCAACGAATAACCCTTGTCCATTATGTCCTTATTCAGTACCGTATAATCCAATTAAAGAGGTAAATTTGTATTAACTGCTACATAATAACGAGATATGGGTAAGCTGTGTATTACAAAATTTTCACTTGCTATTTTATCAGCATACACATTCAAAACGATTATCTAAAACTGACATTTTACTTTGTGAATTTATAATTTATATTTATTTTGATTAAAATAAATATGTATTTATTTTTATTCAAACCGAATTTATATTATTCAACAAACTATCAGTATAGAACAGGGCTGGCAAGCTTGCGGCCCGCCGCGCTCTTATATGCGGCCTGCATCCCCATACGAGCAAATGTAATATGTTTTAGTATGAGTATTTCAGAATGTGTGAATTGGTGTAAAGCCAGATATCTTTATATATCAAAAATTATGTATGATCCTCGAAAAAATTTTAGGTCGTCAATGCGACCCGTGGAGCAGTTTGAACTAGATTTGTTACAAAACCTGTAATCGACATTTTTCGTAACTAGTAATAAGTAGGGTAAGTGGGGGGAAATGGGTGCTTTGATTATGGTAAAAATATATTTAAATTTTTTGTTGCATCCAAAAAAGTACAATAAATTTTTGTCGGCACAACCTTTTTAAAAATTTTGAAATGTGTTTTCACTTTGTCCGGTCGGATTCAAATTATTTGTATCATATTTACTGAAAGCGAGTAAATTTTACTTAAACAAAATAATTCATTGACTTTGCGTCCAATAACCCAGTCATTTAAAGGAACATATTTGATCCAAACAGCGTAATTTATTAATACAAATTCATGTAATTTTATTCAATACAAAAATTCTTTGAAATGATGTATTTAATGATTTATTACAAAAAATAAATACAATATTTTTGACCAAATTATGTACAGAGTTGACTCCAATTCAAATTATGTGCTGCAAATATATATTTTTTTAATTGGATAAATTAAAACTATTCGAAGCAACTAATTTAAACATTCGATCTGGATGAGAATCTATTCATGCAAATAGAAATTAGGATTCGGGATCCCGAAATTTCAATCCCTAATGTTTTATACATATAGCTGAATAATTTGTTATTATATTAAAGCTTAATCTAAATAAATAATAAAAGAATGACATATTTATAGTACATTCATATATTCAACACGTCATAACAATACAATAAAATAAAAGTGAATGTAAATAATAAACAGTTGTTAAAACAACACGCCTATGTACATAAAAAGAACAACTAAATGCACACCAACAAGTGATCCATAAAGTTATATTATTCAAAAAGATGCAAATTCACTGTGCAGATATAAACCCCACAAATTAAAAATAATCTTGTAACGTAATACAGGTACTTGACAAAAACAGAAATTGATTATAAAATACATTGTTTCATAAAGAATATGAAACTCTTACTTCGGTACGGAGTAAAAAAATCCAAGTACACAAAAAAATGTAAATAAATTTAAATAATATTTTAAACCTTCTGAAAATGATCCCGCTACCCGTCGTTTAAAACGTGTTTCATAGCATACACAAAAGCATGAATGTATATTTGGAGTGTAGATGAAATTACAGAGGCGCGAGTATTATTTTTTAAAAGGGTATGCACACAATCACATTATCTTTACATGACATTCCATAAATTTAATATATCAAAAAGCAGGAAACACAAACGTAATTAAATACGTTGTTGAAATGGTGGAATGAATAAGTGACTTAATATAAATTTATGTTTAATTTTTGTTAATTTTTTGTGTAGATAAAATTATTTCATACCACCACTGATGCCATAAATTTGATATTTGATATGCAAAATAAGTATATAATAAATGAGAGCTTATTTTTTTTAATAAAGTAGCATTGTATAAATACAAAAGTCATTTTTTTAAGATTCCATGTTAAATTCTTACAGATTTGGTATTTTTATGGGCCTTTAAATTGTTTGTTTTATAAAATGGCAAATCAATAATATTAATAAAATAGGGACATGTATAATTGTATAATATACCTATATTTGTCACTCTATCGCAGTGGTTCTTAAACTAGGGTCCGCGACCCCCAGAGGCATAAATTAAAGTAATTTTACATTTCTATCTACCAGTGATTAATTAGTATCTAACGAATTGCTTTGTTTTTCTTTCAGGGTGAGTCCCTGAAAAATAATTGGGGGTCTCTAACTACATAAGTTTAATAACCGCTGCTCTAACCGCAGCAAAAAAGAAGAAAATATTGCTGGATAATATTAAGAAATATTTTATTTAGTACAATAGCACAAATTATCGTTTATTATCAATGATATATATGAATAATTGTTTTCCAAAGATATTTGATATATTTATTTGATAATGTAATAGCTGCCTTACACCCATATGAGTAAAAAAATATTTTAATTAGTAGAGTTGCTTTTTAATGAAGAGTTTTTTTATCATAATCAAAACGAGATCAAACTTTACTGTTCTCATAAACGATGGAAAATGTATTAAAATAACATATATAGGTTGATTGATATTAAACATAACGAGATAATAAAGTTTTAATTTCCAACGTTGTTCTATTAGTTAATGTGTCACTTCTCTAAACCATCCTTCTATTTTCTCCTCTTTCCCAGCTTGTATGTTTGTGATGAAACCACAATTGTGGCAACAGTTGCTGTTTGTAAATATTCAAACATTTAGTTTGTTTTATTGTATAATGAATGCTTTATGCAGTATCACAGAAAGGAATAAAAATTAAAACATCAAATATTCAAATTATTAATCAAAGAGAACTATTGAAAACATTTTATGTAATCACATTTTAACTCTTGCAGCCCTTTAACTTATTGATATTTGTTTTTACTAACAAACATATAATATGAAATATAACAAATATGTGTAATTTATTTTGAAAAGCCAGGTAATAAATGCTTTTTTAATAATAACATTTTCCTATTTCAAAAGAACATAATATCTATAGTCGATACCATAAATGTCCTTAAGTATACAATTAAATGTTAAGTACTAATCAGTATACATATGTATATTTTAATGGAAGAGTTTAGACCGTTCCAAACTTATTCTATCATTTTACATTTTGTCAAGTTAACTATGAGTTTTCTAACCACATCAACAGTAAATTCAACTTTCTCATTTATAAATGTAAAATACAAATATAAATCGATATTTAGTTTTAAATATTAAATGTAAAGTGTACATATATGCATGTGTTAAACATAGAATTATAATTAAATAAACCAACATGTAGATGTGTCATTTCTCAGCTCAAGACAGTTAATTATATTATTATAATGATATATTATAAATCAATATGATATGATTTGCAAACAAATGCATATAATAAACTTAGAACTCAATATGAGACATAAATCAGTTATGGAAATTAATCTCATAATCGCATATGATGATTTATTTGTTAGAAGAAACATCCCTCCACCGTCTGCGTAGATGTATGAGTTAGAGCTTGAATATTGTTGTGAGGGATGGACTCAATCACGGTATAGACGATAAGGTTATGTATTGTGTAGATTTTTTTTTAATTTTAGTATCCTAGAAGAATTAAGTTATCTCAAGTCCAACATTAGAATATTTATAAATTACAAATATAGATACTATACAGAAAAAAGCTGATGATTTAAGTTCATTAAGTATTCGGCCTGTTGAGATATTTTATATGACCCGTAAAAATGTAATTTCATTTTTAAGTAGCTAATTGAATTCCGTTATTACAATGAAATTATAAAAATATATATAATGTTTATTTGTATATAACACAATAACTGTTTTTGAATGTAATAAATAATTTAAAAATTGTAGATAATATTTAAGTTTAAATAATATACCAAAAAAAAGAAAAGTTAGAAGAATAAGAAAACCACCATATTTTACCTATAATATACATTATACATAGGTACATTAGGGTGGTCATTGGATGGGGCTGGGACGAATTTTGAATTTTTTGAAAATATTGATCTTGAAATAAAAAATTTTGATTCAAAATTAAAAAAGATCAATCCATATCAATTTCTAACTAACACGACCCATTTTTTCCTTCAATTTTAATTTTAGAATCAAATTTTTTTACTTCAAGATCAATATTTTCATTGTCGAACGTTTTTCTGACAAAGTTATCCAGAAATAATAGAAAAAAATATTTTAAAATTTTTCTCTTGATAGAGTTACCTAATGACCCATCTAGCTGTTAACGTTGAATCGCAAGTTTAATTTATCCATCTAGATATGGAATATGAGTACCAGAAACGCATTCATGAGTATTCTAGATTTTTAGAAAGAGTTTAAGACGCTCTAGTACGCAGGTCTTTGAAAAATCGAAAACCGCGTGTATTTTAAATAGGAAAATCTCCTCCATCTGCTAATGACCAATTTTTAAGATAGAGGACTAAAACTTTTTCCACATTTTTTTAAAAATTATTTGGAGCTGATTTGGGGAGCGCGGCGGCTCAGTCAAAATTCGTTCTAACCTCATGTAAGGTACCTACATAGTAACAAAATAAATTCCATTTAGTTAACACCATCACTACTACCAACTATATAACTCTGTCGAGAAACCTGAAACTAGGTGCGGGCAATTCACTTAAGGGTAAAATAGTGTGCGCATCTATACGTCATAGCCTTACCCTCATCCTTTAATCGCGCTCTATGTAGTTTAGATAAAACGTAACCCGACGTTTCCTTTATGTATCCACGCGGTAACTGTTGCATTGCCCATAATTACACTGTAAATGTATCATTGTCTCGTAAATTCTAGATAGCTATAAATGAGACGGTTAATTTAGGGCATTTAGTCAAGTGTTAATGTCTTTATTACTTTGTTAAAAATATACATTATAATTTTATTTTTCAAGAATATATTTAAAATAATGTAAGGTATAGTCGCCAAATACCGTCCCATTTTTTAAAATCCTATATAGATATTTTTTATATTTTTTTAATGTTATAGGTATCAAAAATAATAAAGTAGTATTATCAACAATTTATACCGTTATTTGAAATTATTATAAAACTTATCAATTAGTTTGGTTATACTTTGTATGCTAAGCTTAAACAAAAAGAAGTCATATTTATAAAATAATATTTGAGCTCCAAATATCGTCTCCGGGAAGGATAGAAGGGTTATGTACATTATCACATAATCATCGTATCATTATAATCACAAAACAATAGAAACTATTGTTGTATAATTATATAAACTAAATAGTGAACAATTTTTGCAAGTTCTGAGTTTCAGATTCATCTTTATATCATAAAAACTTCCAAAATTTGTTCAATTCTACTAAAAAAATACATATTTAATAGTGAGAAATTTAAAAAGTCTATTATAATAATTATTGATACATGCTCTATTAACTATAGATGAGTTATCTATTCAATACTGTTCATTTTTCTTTTCTTTTTATTTACCTGATAACAAATGACATCACATACATTTTGGTATATATATTCTTTATATCCCCATACACGTAGTATCATATATTGCACTGACCATAATCATAGTATAAATGCAGTATTACGTGGACATTGTGGACAATGCTCAAACATAAATTCATAACCATCGTAAGAATAAAACATGCCATTTCGCGGTACGCAGCAATTACGTTTATTAGATTTGAGAGTTTATTATACTGTGATATGAAATTAAGTTTTATATCTGCGATGCGCTCGGCGTGATAAAAAAACACCTACCAAGTAAATTCACAGTGTTTCCTCGTGCTAAATTCACCAAAGGTAGTTATGTAATTATTGAACAATTCAAATAAAAACCGATAGTGTTTAGATATATTGCCTGGAATTGGTTAACCATTTAATTTTTACACAACTTTACTAAAAAATATTAGTTGGAAATTTTTTTTAAAACGCACCAAATGTCAATTTAGAAAAACAAAACACGAATTTTTAAAATAAATTGCGATAAATCTTTGTAAGGGAATATTTTATAACAAACGTTGTAGACCCATATTATAGGAAATTTAATGATGATTTTGAAATGGGACCGTCCTCAAGCCAGACCCAACCATCCGACCAAGTTTCAATAATATCGGTTCAGTGGTTCATGAGTTATGCGTGTGACAAGGATTCAGGGGACAAACACACACGGACGAACGGACACACGGACAGACAGACAGACACGGAACAAAAAGTGGTTGTCTTGATAAATTTAAAATTTTGAAATCGGAGAACATGTTTTTGTCTCAATCTGAAACGATCACAAAGCTTCTCGTATCTTCGATATTGCGAGGAAGCGATTAATAATGTTATTTGCGTATACATGCGTGTTTTCTATATTGCTGTACATATTTATAAGTTAATTTTTCATTGTGAGCTAGTAACAAATAATTTAATTTTATAAGAATTTTGTTTATTTCTTTTCTAGTTGTAATTAGAATTTTTATTGATGCAAGTAGGCGAGATATGTAATTAAACAAACAATGTCTGTTCCATCGAAACTATCCGAACGAATGAATTCAAATTTTGTTGTTAGTTCAACGTTTTGATGATGATTCTGTGAATCGAAAGCTTGCGAATACTTATTCTTTATTAAATTTTTGTTTAGACAAACAAATTGTTTTTATTTTTTATTATTATATACAATAGTATATAAATATTTACCATTCATTAAAGAGTAATAAATTGTAGTTTTTAATTTTTTAATTGTGAAAACGTATAAAATTAAAATTAAAAAACATTTTTATATAATTATTTTCATCGTCCTATAATTTTGTTATTTTCTAAAAAAAAACTAGATAAAACTCTGTGAAATGCTTATTACATCAATTCCATTTTACAACAAAAATTGCTCTCCGCATAATGGTTTTTCCTGCCGGCGCATACATCACACAAAATCAGATATATTGAGATAATAATTCTATTACAGTTGATTGCAATGCGCGTTGATTCAATGACGATAAAAAAAGAGTCTGGAGGTTAAATATTCCCAACTAATATTTTCATCCGAGTTTTTGAAATGAAAATTCATGAAACTTGCATAAAAAAGTAAGTGTAGTATGTAATATAATGTTATGCTAGAGGCACAAAAGCTATATCAGCAAAATATCACGAACACTGCCTATGGTGGGTATGATATTTAAACACTAGAGACGCCGTTTATGAAGCATGGATTTACTCCTCATTGCACATTTCCGCTATACCCCTCCCCCACTATAAATGCGACGTGTTCAGCTAGATTCGATATGTTGTTAAAAATTTCAAATCTCATTTTGATAACGCCCCGATAGATATATGAATGCTAGAGGAGCTAAACATTTTATGAGATCGAGCAAGTGAAACATGAATTTTAAAATATTGTATATTAGAATATTATGATTTGCTTACGATATCGTCATATGGGTTTCTTATTTCATTTACATTTACATGTATCGATTACAGAGTTATAACTGTAGATATTGTTAACCCTTACTGGTATCGTGGGAGCCAGCCAACCCCCACAGGTTATGTTTTAAGAAACCTTCAGGGACAGAGGTACGTGCGTGTTAAGGGCCGGCCGTCCCCCATGATACGTTGATTGTTTTTATTGTTAATTAGAGGCGTGTTTTTGTTTGCTTAGTTAGTTCATATTAGATAAGATAAAAATATTTTTGTTAAAAAATTTCCTAAAGTTAAATTTTGTAGGTACCTAAAATATTTTTATTGGGATCTCTCGTGAATTTTTCGAGGACCGCACATTTTACAATGAATTTCGTATTTATTTTTCTAACCCTGATGTAGATAAATCATTAACTAGATCTTAAAAAAAACTTTACTTTTTGAGAAAATAAGTACGTACCTAATTGAAATGATCGACATTTTTCAAATAAAACATTATTGACGCGATCTTTTGGAAAATATAGGTGAGAACAGATTTACAAAACTTTCTTTATGTATTATTGTCTGCTCTCTTAGCCATTTCAGACATCTTCTTCGTGCTTTATTGTTACTTGGGATTGTGTTGCGAGTCTGTTTGTGAGTGTGTAAGTGTATTAGGAAGCACTGGAACATAAGATGAAATGGGAAGGTGCTGATGGGACAACCATAGCAAGTGGAAACAAACAGGGTGGCCGGGATTATATAATTATGTAAGGAGTCACTGGGAATATTCACTTAAAACAGATAGATATATAATTACACATTCATATTCTGGAGGTATCGTTAGAAAATGGTTTTCTTTGTCGAAAATTATGCTATAGAATTATGTAGATATAACATGAGTATTTTTACTATAAGTGGTTTTTTATAATTACAAAAAAATTATCTAAACAGAGTCGTTTTAACTTTGTAACTTAAAGATATAACGACATTTAAGCTATTTTTGAAACTATTATACTTAAGGCCCTATTACCTTTTTGAGAAACCTTTTCCCTTATCTTAAATTTCAATAATTAGGTAATTTAAATTCAAAAGATTATAAATAGCTCTACAAAGTATGTGTTAAAAATAAGTTAGTTAAACATTAATTAAAAATAACAATCTTCCCAACAAACTATATACTTGCAGTATCGTCAAATAAAATACACATAAAACTACTCGCACTAAAACCTTTTGATACAGCTCTCTTTCAAATCCTAAAAACAACAATCTTTAATCAACAAAAACATTACCAAGTTTAAAACAAGCATTTCCAAATAATCCCCAACAAACAACGTATCATCATAGTTAAACAAAACTTTGTTAAGCAGCATCCACTCTCTGGAGGGGTTTCGATGCATCAGAGTATTTACGGGATTTAGAGTTTAACGGGACTCTGGATGTGTCTATCAGTGATGGCCAGGAAGAACTTGGTTTAATCCTATCCCTCGTCTCATACCGCCTTTTCTCTCGGGGTATACTAATCCCATGTGCTACTCATAAGGTACCTACCTCTCGGTGCAGATCAAGCGAATCCTCAGTTAAATTGGCCTTATTTATCTGTTTATAAAGGGGCACACCAATATGTCAGATGTCTTATGGTATGGGATCATGGCGATGTGAAAATATATAGGAAACATAATTCTGGCCTAAATTATAACAAAAATATCAAAATCAAGCATGAAACTAATATAGAATTTTAAGAGTTCTACAAAAAGCTTGTGATAGCTTATATTAGGCGCTCAGCGCCAAAGCAGCTTAACCCCAAATTTCTCGAACTGAGATAATTTTAATAAATGAGAAAAAAATTGATAAAAAATACTTGTGCAGCAATTAAATAACTTTATTGCATTCTACACAGAGATATATTATGATATAGAGGAACTGAGGCAGCCGAAATTTTTTTTTTTAACAAGACAATAGATTATTTTTCTGTTTACTTAAATTTTTATTTTTCATTTTTTAATCCCGGTCATAGTAATAATATAACAATAAATAATAATAAAACAATAAAAAGATAGGTGTTAATTACGGGTCTACAACAATAAGCCGACAAGGATAAATAGTTAACATGCACAAAAGGCCGAAAGAGACAAAAGACTGACATGGACTGAAGGTCGATCCCCTAAAGGCCGACTCCCAAAAAGCCCTCACAAAAAAACCCGGAAATTTGCACATTTTTAAATTAAGTAACGTTTGTGTTAACTGAAATTTACAATTGTCCTTTTTTATGTAAATATATATAAAAATGTAAAGTAAAAGGATTTTAATAACATATAATTTGCCCACTCAATATTACATAACAACTGATTATTTTAATATGGATCTGTCCTAGTAATTCAATATAATTTGTTGATAAACTATATAAACGTAATAAATACCATACATTTTTATATGTCTTTTTGTCTTTATACGGCCCTGATGTAATTTAAAAATGAGGTTTCTGGATATGCTCTTTTTATATCTTTTGTCTGGATTCCGTTCATTATAAAAATATGAATTATAAAAACATTTTTTATAAAATATTTGGAATAACTGTAATGAACATTTTAAAACTTTTCTATTGTAATTTTTATAAACCTATATTAAAAGTTTACTGAACAACAAACACAAAATACAATATTTTATGAAAGTTTTATTATTAACGATTTTAGTTCATTTTTAGTATAACAGTAATATTGCAAAAAATTGTTTTCAGAATAAATATGCTACTGATTAAGTTTGTTTTCAGTCAATCAAATAGTACATACGCTTTTGAAAAAAATGTTTGTGTTGTTATTTTTAACTTGTTAAATCCCATTGAGCAAAGTACAAAAGCTCAATTAGTAAATATCCGAATTACTATGTTTGTTTCAACAGTTTTTTACGATTTGAAAAAATGTTTGCACTTTGTTGGCAAATAAAAATTAACGTGTTCATGGATATTCCATTATTTACATGTTGAAAATGTGCATTACAATTTTTATATATATTTTATAAAATCAAAATTATGAATATGAAGCTAGCTGTACCCGCGCGGTTTCGCTCGCATGTACTACGGAATTATTGTTTAGGATTTTTGAAAAATATAGTTGAATTATGTACAAACACGATTATAGTAGTTATTATTGTAATAATAACTAATCAACACCTAAATTACCTAACAAAAACGAATCAGAACAAAAAGTATAAATTATTAAATTAACAACGATCAAAAGACAACAGCCGAGCCGAGGGAGTCCATATACCGGCCTGTTATGATCTTTTTCCCGACTTGATTTACTATTATCGTCACTGCTCATTCCTTATGTTACCTAACATAACAAAATATAGCCTATAACCTGACCAGAGAACATATCTGTGAATTAAAAAAACACGTAAATCGGATAAGTGGTTCTCGAGTTATAAGCGCACTAACGGACGGACAGACAGACAGAAGGATGTTGAGTTTTATATATATGTAATAAGGATGCTGATAATATAAAACTATGATGTTTCCAATTATAATGATAACAAATAAAATGACAAATACACTCGCACTTTGATTTATATCCATTCTTCCCCTCTCTCTTTCACTAGAAACACAAACCACAATCTCTGAATGTAATATACTTCTCACATACACCCCACATCCAGACAATAATCCGATGGCACTAAAACACAAACAGGAATTTTCAAAAGCGATGTGGAACGCGCATCCAACATCAAAAAAAGAAAACAATACGCAATAAAATGTCTGTAACACAAGTGAAATCTGCGTATTTTCAACATTTCACGCACGGACGGATTCTTGCAAAGTGTAAATTGCCGATTCCGTGGTTCGTTAGGTTCAGACTTGCACCAGAGCCCTACGGCGGGAATGTGGAGGTAGTAGAGAGCTGAGACATACAGCTAAAACTTACCCGTTTCTTCCTTTTCCAACCATACACATGTAAGAGAAACCAAACCTGAAAATAGATTAATGTAATCTGTTCGTATTCGGAAATTATCACTTTGTAGAGTTACTTAAGCATGTAATGGAATTTTGTGCATCAAAGAATTAGGATATAAGTGCATTAAGATTCCATTTAATATTTAATACCACTTGTCGATTTACTAAAAACGAAAATCTCTCAATTAAGAGTATTTATAGTAAGAAGCATTAAATTATGCTTGGTGTATTCCATAGATATTTTATTAAGATCAAAAGCGTACCATACGCATTAAATATAAAGCGACCATTGCTGGCCGGTTTGAAGGAACTCTGCAGTAAATATTTTATAAGACTAGCTTATGTACTTGGTTGAATATAAATTTAATTATAAGATCATATTATCATCTTTAAAATAAAATATTTCTTAAGTTTGTGTAACATTATACTCTTTACTCCTTTGGTATTGTAACTTTTTCTTATTTCAAAAATTCAAAAATTGACAAGAGTAAACATCCGTTTCCGGCTTAGTAATTACGTTACAAAAATTTATTTGATACATAATGTAGAGAAGAATATTATCTATATGTCCCATTAATTTTATTCTATTTTTTACTAGTTTGTCAGAAATATGTTTTAATAAAATAAGAATCACGTACACTGTTCACTGTCAGGATTAAGTATAAGAAAGTCCCGTGGCTCGCATGGCAGATATTTCTAATAGTTAAAAGAATATATATATTTTTCTTCAATGTTTAACTTATAATTTTACATTTACAGTAAAGTGACCAGACGTCCCGGATTGTGCGGGGCAGTCCCGGATTTGAGTGACCTGTCCCGCATCACAAATTGTCCCGGAAATCGTCCCGGATTAGACATTTATAACATTATACTAATGATTGTGCGGTTTACAAAATTTTATTTAGATCAGAAAAAAAATGATCATCTTAATTTGAAGACATTTTTTTTTAGTATATTGTTTATTTACAAAATAATTAAGAATTGAATTTCAATTTGATAACTAAAAAAAAACAAAAAAGGTCTTTCGATTTTATTTCGTATGTGTATGTGGGGGGGGGGGGAGGTGTCCCGCATCAGGGTTTTAGAATTCTGGTCACTTTAATTTACAGACATCGTCCCGGATTAGACATTTATAACATTATACTAATGATTGTGCGGTTTACAAAATTTTATTTAGATCAGAAAAAAAATGATCATCTTAATTTGAAGACATTTTTTTTTAGTATATTGTTTATTTACAAAATAATTAAGAATTGAATTTCAATTTGATAACTAAAAAAAAACAAAAAAGGTCTTTAGATTTTATTTCGTATGTGTATGCGGGGGGGGGGGAGGTGTCCCGCATCAGGGTTTTAGAATTCTGGTCACTTTAATTTACAGACATATTGTTGGTTTTGCATATTTTGAAATTCATACAACATTCATGAAAAGTATTATTATGAAGATGTAAGGGACAATTATTAATCATTGGATTGTTAAAATTATATCTGATTAAAAAATAGTAAAATATATTTTTTAAACGATGCTCAATAGAATATTTATAACCTAACTTTCCAATTGATATCTTAATATAAACATCTCAAAGAAGACGACAGACGTAAAAATATTTAACATATCAATCGTACTCCCTTCTATAAAAAAGACACATGTTTATATACACGGGGATATAATCAATTTCATTCACAAATAAAAATTGCATGCTTTAGTGTACGCTGTCATCACTGTATGGGGTGCGTGTATATATGTATATATTTGTAAATGCGACTGAATCCATCAATCTACGCTCTGCATCCTTTCAACGGAAACTGTTGCAAGTTGTGCATACACATAAACAACGTGGGAACATGACCAGTGTTCAGGATGCGAACGCATGCTGTGTGGGGTGGGCCAGTTGGGCGACCTCTGTGTGTGTATGTGCAATTGTGTGTATCTTATTGTTTATTGGCTACGACAAATATTGATATATGATTTTTTACTAGTTTATTGTGTTTATGTACTATGGATTGGTGTAAATAATAATTGTTGTTCAAAATCGAGTTTCAAAATGATTACATGTTAAACATTGTTTGTGTCAGAAAATAATAATAAAATTTTGAAATAGTATGTTTGTTTATACTGTAGTAAAATAATAGGGATATTTTTAAATAAATATGAAATGTATCAATAAATATGTTCAGTAGGATGTATTATGTAATATTATTATTTTTTATAATTTAAAAATATTATTTTCTTATATCAAAATTAATGAATCTAACTTATCTTTTGGAAGAGTAGTTTTTTTAGTCGCTAAAATTAATATGAAAAAAATTTAGGCCACCATCTTATCAGGTTACAAATTAATTAATTTAGAATTTTTAGAAAGGTTGCACATATTCATTTCTCACTAGAATTACTTAAATTATAATAAAAATGAGTAAAAAAAATATTAAATGTCACTCAAAAAAATTATTTGATTTTTTGATATGAAAAATACATTTTATTGAAGTAAATACTTCTTTAGCGAGACTAGTAAACTGGAAAGACCTCGACAGATTTTAAAATTCGACACGTTTTAAAGATGAAACGCTAAGGAGAGTGTGTATATGCGTGTAAATGTGTAATAGAAAGATAGATGAATATCGCATGCGTACAATTCACTTTACGTCGGTTAGTGTATTGTATTGTGTTAAAATAATATGTTTGATTATTAATTTAATAATCGTTTACTTTATTTATATAATTCGTATGGTTAGCGCCTTAAAATTTAAACTATTAAAAAAAAAAATTTTATATGAAAGTAATGACTAATGCTTTCAAATTTTTTTACTCTGAAATAAAAAAATAAGACGGATTTTTAATTAGTATAAGTAGGTATAGTTATAGCGGGGAGTAGTATCAAAAAAAAAATAAAAAATTTGACAAAATGGCGCGTAGTTAAAAGTACGAGTCTGAAAACGACTCGTTTTTTTCAATGTGTTTTCTTAATAAAAAAAATAGAAATACTTTACAGAAACTATTTCTTTTAGTTCCAGCCAGAGCCAGTACTGTTCAGAATGACCTATTAAAATTTCAGACAAATCGGTCGAGTAGTTTTTTTTTTTGGCTTCATTAGACGAAAAAAAGTAGTTTCGAGATAAACGCGTTTAAAGTTTCAAGTAAGTATATTCTCAAGAAATTGTATTGAAATATGCACTGACCATTAACCGATCTTCTACCTACCTGAACTTTTAATGGGTTATAAATACAGAAATACTCGGAATTTCGTCACCAAATTTTAACAGTATATTTTTAAAATACTATACTTTCAAAATATATATAAAAAAAAATCGATATTTCGAAAATTCTAGACCACCGGGTCCCTTAATGAAAACAAAAGATGTGCTTATATGGGTGAGGCACATATAATTTTTTTATTATTTTACATGTCAATCACATTTAATATTTCACTTCATCCGAATGATTGAAGAAATTAAATTCGTGTACTTACTAACAGAACTCAATCCACCACTCGCGCACACACACACACACACACACACTCGCATACACCCCCACACACCACAATAATTTTCCGAACAACGAAGCCGCTCTTCATCAAAGTGCTCTAAGTGTTTACACGCATTAGGACTTGTCATGACATGTTTGTCCACAGCACAATGGTGCGGTGCTTGACGTGTGACGTCACCAACGCGTATAATCTATCCATCCCTTCGAAAGGACGACCCTTCGTTGTATGATGAATGCCATTTACTGAATACCCAGATCCCACTTCAAAAATTTTCAGTGTAAAGTTCGTTTTATACATGTTGGCTTTCGAGGGAAAAGTGTTCTGAATAGAAGATAAAGTACAACGTTGGTGGAGATGAGAAAGTATAAGGGAAGGAGAAGAAGAAATCGTTAACTTGACACTTCCTTCATCTCATTTGTCACGTGAATTTACAAAACGATCTCTCATTAAATTGAGAAATGTAAATTGTAAAAATCGTTAATTTAAATAATTAGAGAAATACAACGTCGGAAGACTATTTAATATAAATATACTATTTTATTTTACAAGATGGTAGTAGAGTTACCAATATGAATTCTTAATCGCATATACAGAATGAGTAAAAAATATGAAATACTACTTATACATATATTCTAAGATAGCCATAATTACTGTTAATCTTCAAAAATATTTAGGGCTATCAGTTACGTTGCAATGGCATCTAATTTTTTTTTTTTAATAACAACATGTATTTTTATTGATTCTATGTATAGATCTAATTTTTTGCATACAATCCTGTAAAAGTTTAATGAGATTGCAAACGAAAAAATTTGAGAAAAATTAACTTTTCAGATCACATTAACTTATACAACTTAATCAAGTAAGTCTTAAAAAATCACTTGTAAAACATCAAAAAAAATTCTAATGACCAAATAAATTTTGTTTTTAGATGTTTTACAAGTTTCAGTCATTTTTCAAGGCATACTTGGTTTAGTTGTAGTTAATGTGATCCAAGATTATAAAAGTTAATTTTTCGTTTGCATTCTCATTAAAATTTTACAGGATTGTATGCAAAAAATAAGATCTATTAATAGAATCAATAAAAAAAGTATGTTGTCATTTAAAAAAATAGAGTTGGATGCCATAAGAACGTAACTGATAGCACCATTTTTTAATATATGCAGTACATAAGAAATTATTTTTCTAAAAACTTTTACTAAAACATACTTTTTTTATATAAAGAATATTTTTAATAAAAATATGAGCAATATTCCAAATTTTATACTCATCCTGTATAAACATTATAACTTAAACAATAAGGTACTGAAATTGTAAAACGATATTATAGATTAATATAGTAGGTACGCATTATATTGCTATAGTAGTAGATTTATCAGATATCCATTGAAAGCGTGTATTCAAATGTGGTAAAAACATAATCTTTTTATATAATCGATACCATACTCGAATAATCCTGGACAATCAAACCAAACGATGTGTGAAATATTTAAACAAATGTGATACTTGAAAATAAAATGCTCTGAAAATATAATAACTCACATACACATAAAATACAACCTAATACAAACAGGATCGTATTAGTAATATTGTTATTCTCGCTAACTGCATTCAAATCCATTTTAAATATTTTATAAATGAATTAAATTATTTACAATTATTATAAATATATGTACTTTCTTACAGCTCATAAAATAATGATTAATCAGTATATGAGGTCTTTCGTGTCGGAATCTACTTTAAATGTGATTCAGAAATTGGATCTACTTTCGCTGTCTTGTATCTGAATTGACCTCAACAAACCAGTAGGTTATCCTTACTGCAGATGATATAGGTATGTTAGTTTGACATACAATAAATTTAAAAAGCTGAAACAACAAATTTGATAGTATGCATCTGTAGGTTTTCGTGGCCATTGTCCATAGTAGCTAACTTTTCGGGCTGTTGTCCACGTTGTCGTATTTTTACACTTGACGTTTCGACTCTCATGTCGGAGTCTTCTTCAGAAGTGATTCTGAAACTTGATAGTATGCATTTTGTACACTCAAACATAAATTTTATAACTTTGCACTAAATTTTAACTCGTATTGAAGCATATGCTGGTATGACGTCACAATTTTCAAAAATCACGTATGTTATATACATAGTTATTCAGAATAAAGTTGATTTTCTAATAATATACACGTTAACTGTCCTTGTTAAGGGTAATCTATTGGAGCGAAGGGAGATTGGTTAGGTTAAAATATAAAAAATCACAGAAATCACAATAAAAATATCAAAACATTACTGATATCATTTAGAGTATTAAAACTTATGTTCGCTATTATATTTTTAGTGAAATGATTTAGAAAACAGTTGATTTAAATACAAGCCTTTCATTTATACAAGTTTTATATATTTATCTCAATCATAAAAATAAAAATACATAGCTATAAGTCTATACAATAACCCATTTCCGACAGCTAGTGTTAACATGCATTACATGCATCATCAACAAAACTAAAAATAGTGTACTCGATTGTAACCGTACCATTTGAAACTGTGCAGTTCAAGCTGAGAGTGTATGGGGTAATACCAAGCAAAAAGACTAGAACGAGCATAATCTAGTTGGACTAGATGTTACTTCGTGAAATACGTGATGTGGACATTTCTGTCCAGTTTTCACTAGATTTTTGTTCTTTTTCAGTACTACGTTAAAATCGAGTGAGTGTGAATAAAACAACAGTTACGTTATTTATAGTACAATTGTAAACGGTACGGTTAAAAACAATCTATATACAGGTTGTGGCATATGACGTAAATTTGTATACGTGTAAATGGCGTTAACGCTCTTCTTAATTAACCAATCTGACAAGGGGAACCCTTGAACTTGTTCTTTCCGATTTTCTTCATATTGAAATATGTTGTAGAGGGGGGTTTCCTAATAACACCTATACCCGGTTTTGGGCGTAGACGAGTAATAGTTTAGAAGATATGATCCAAATAGTTTTTAATGCTGCATATATACTATGCTTATGTCTACAGTTTTAACAAACATTTTGAAAAATAAACATTGAAAATAATTTCATAAGATATTTTACAGAAGGTCTATATATTTAAATAATGTTACTGTGTGCAATTAAAACGCGTAGGTCTATTATCATTACCGCTAGGCCAACATACGCTTATGTCTACAGTTTTACCAAATAGGTATATATACAGCATTAAAAAATATTTTGGATCATATCTTCTTAACTATTACCCGTCTACGCCCAAAACTGGGTATAGGTGTTATCAGGGAACCCCTCTCTATAACATATTTCAATATGAAGAAAATCGGAAAGAACAAGTTCAAGGGTTCCCCTTGTGAGTTAGTTTTGCCTAAAATCAAATATAAAGTCTATTTGGAACCATCATCTCTTTAAAATGGTCGCCATCGTTTTAGTAACCGTTTTGTAACTATAGTCTGTTTCATTTAAGATTGCAACGGGTAGCTACATAGGAAGTATAATAAGTGCTCCTGATTCGGTAAAACGCCAGGCAGATTCACAATAACACAATTTTCACTAACGCAATACGAAGGTTATTAAACTATATAGTTTAATAACCTAGACGTAATACATCATGTTGCCTTGGAAACAAATGCAATTAAATTCAAATTATTAGATTAATTATTCTAAAAATGTGTATTGCATTATCGACATTAATACATATAATACAAAGTTGAGATTTATTTCTTACAAATTTCATTAAAACTTCTCATATACATATTAAAAAAATTATTATCAGAATAGTTCCTGTGTGAATCGTACTATCTAATCCTCGCTCACCACTGTAATCTTAAATGAAACAGACTATAGGTGATTTGTTATGAATATTATTACACACATAATACACCCTTACTCACACTTTTTTTAAAATTTTATCGACGTCATATTTAGTTTTAAGCAAAACTAACTCTGATTGGTTAGTTATGCGGATCGTCAACACCTTTTATACGCCCACACACTTACGTCATATGCCATTACACCTTGTATAATGGCCTTACTCAACGATATTAATATAAATGCGAAAGAAACTCTGTCTGTCTGTTACTTTTTCACGATTGAACCGCTGAACCGATCTTGATGAAATTTGGCAGGGAGTTAGCTTGCATCCTGAAAAAAGGACATAAGCTACTTTGTATCCAGAAAATTGATTAGATAAAAAACATATTGGATAAGCTTTAATCAATATACAAAGAATAATAAAAAACATCTGCCAAGTAAATGCACAGTGCTTCCTCGTGCTAAATTCACTAAAACCGATTGTGTTCAGATAAATCGCCTGGCATTGGTTAACCATTTAATTTTTATACAAATTTTACTAAAAAATCTTAGTTAGAATTTTTTCTTAAAACGCACCTGAATATTTTTTCATATATTTTTAATTTTTTGACAATTTCAATCTAATTCTAAATTTATGCAAATGTCAAAATGACATTTAAAACGTCAAAGTGACATTTAAAACGCCAAAGTGACATTTAAAACGTCAAAATGACACTTAATATATCCAATCAAATATCAATTTAGAAAAACAAAACACGAATTTTTAAAATTAATTTAGATAAATCTTTGTAAGGGAATATTTTACAACAAACGTAGTAGACCCATATTATAGGAAATTTAATTCTCTACAAAAAATATTCTATAAAATTTTCTCGTAACATGTGTCGTTCTTGAGATATCTTGAAAAAAGAAATATTTTGGGGTGTCACCCCTCCCCCTTACACACGATTTTGATGATTTTGAAATGGGACCGTCCTCAAACCAAACCCAACCATCCGACCAAGTTTCAATAATATCGGTTCAGTGGTTCATGATTTATGCGTGTGACAAGGATTCAGGGGACAGACGGACGGACGGACACACGGACAGACAGACAGACACGGAACGAAAAGTGTTTGTCTTGACGTGAAACGGATAAATAAATTTAAAATTTTGAAATTGGAGAACTTTTTTTTTGACTCAATCTGAAACGATCACATAGCTTCTCGTATCTTCGATATTGCAAGGAAGCAAAAATTAAAATCGTATCTCTATCGAAAAAAATACTTGTACATTTACAATGAACACTCCGGGATATTCCAGGCCAGTCCTGTCCATAGCATACAAAACCCAAATTAAAACACCTATAAAATCGGATTACAACAAACAAACAAATTACACGCGAAATAAAAAAAAAAAACTCAACTCTTCGTGGGCGCAAAAACAAAAGGAGCACTTGAATACACGAGGACAATCAATCTCTACGAAATTGGATAATCCTGACACAGGACAGATTATCACTGGAGTCTGACTAATTCGTCGTCCGGCCGTCGACGGGTGGCTGGTGGCTGGACCCATATTGTTTCACACGACTTTGTCATCAATCTGTTGACGCGATGCGGCGACCTACTACTATAGCACACACACACACAGAAACAAAACCAGTTATTTGATATGTGCTTCAAATTATTGTTGTTGAAACTCATGTTATGTATATGTCAAGAAGTTCAATTTAATTACGGATAATTAATTTTTATATATTAATTAATTATTTGTTTGTAATTGTTTAACTTATATATAGATACATATTTAAATAGAGATACATTAATTAAAAAAATACCATATTTATTTTTTTAAATAAAAACGAATATTTAATTACTCAGTTTTTGTTGTCAATTTGCATAGTAATTATATTATTGATGAACTTGCCAGGAAATAATACGTATCTTTAGTAAGATATAATTATTAAGTACAATTTTTTTTATAAATATGCAATATAAGTGTGTTAATAAATAATGCTAAAATAGTAAAGAGAGCTTCCGTTAATTACGTAAGGCTTGGGGAGGTTCTTTTAAATCTTACGTGAAGGATGGGAGTCCAAAGCGATACTTAAGTGAGGTTTTTTTTCTAAATAATTATATTAAAATACATTAATTTAAACTTGTTTGGGCTGTTGAAATTGTTTTTTTTTTTTATATTGAGTTAATATTTTTTTATCAATGTACTTCGCTACTACTATACACATAAAGAGAAAAAAATAAATTAAAACGTTACGTAAAGAAACGGAGTTCGAAAATTTCGAAAATTATCCTTACGTAATTGACGTTCCCAAAGCTAAAAGTAAATCAGCATATAAAAAAATTCAGAAAACAATGCAACTTGAAATATGAAAAAAATCAGACTATTGACACATAAAAATATAATAATGGCCATACACAGCTAAATATTTTAATTTCATATTACTGGCTATGTAACTAGAAATAAGAATGCCAGAAAAGAAGACAAATAATAAGACATCCATTATTAAAGATTACAAAAAAAATTTAAACCAGATAAGTTAAGGCTAAAAATGTTATAATATGTCTATTAATAAATAAATAAATTTGTTTTTGCATTTTCAGGGTGTCCACTTTCTGGAAAGCCTAAAGTGGTCAGGGAAAGTCAGGGAATTTATTTAAAATTCTGAAAAGTCAGGGAATTTATTAAAAAAAGAAAAAGGTCTTTTTATTGAAAGCAAGTAACAAGTGTAAAATTTTTAAGTTATGACTAAAAAAAAGGTCTTCAAATATTATTTTTGCACATTCTTGCTCCGGGGCCCCCCGAGTCAGGGAATTTTATTTCCAAAAACCAGTGGACACCCTGATTTCACAACGTCACATTTCATCCACGGGTACAGTCCTTATTGTTAGCCTATACAGTCATTGTTGAATTGCTCCCATATAGTCCCGTATGCCTCTGATTATCGAGTTGCCACGGGGGAAGAAAAAAATATATAAAATAAAAATTTATTTTCATATGTTATGAAAATTGGCTTATTAAATAAATTATATTATAATAAAGTCGGACATTATTAAAAACTAGAATATAACAAAATAATAAAATTTCATTTTAGGTACCTACTATAAAAACATACGTTAGTATCTCGGAATGATAAATTAGGATAGACGTTCTAATATTTATATGTTACTCGTATACTGCATATCAAATTGCTTAGTACCTACCTAACTGCCGCCGCATGCATGCCGGTTTTTTCATGAAAATGAACGACCGAGAAAATAGGTCAATATGTTTTCATCCGCTTTTTCTACATATAGTTTGAATACTACAAAATCAATCTTCTGTAAGTTCAAAAGTTGGTATTAATGTGAATTACCTTTTCATCAATGATATTAATTAATCATATAATTATGTACCTACATCAGCGATTCTCAGCCTGTGGGGCGCGTCCCCCTAGGGGGGCCTGATAAAACTAAATGGAGAGCGCGAGCATAAATGAGAATAAATATTTAAAATAATTTTTTTTTATTTACTGAAAGAAAAGCAATACAATACATTCTGACATAATAAAAAATAAAATACACGTTTACATTTACACTGATATAATACACTTATAAATAGGATTGTATCAGTACTGCACAATGTATTTAATAATTAACTTATCAATATTAAATTAAAAACAAGATTAATAATTATTAGTGACTCCCTTGAGCCTGTCTTGCAGAGCAAAGTTTTTGGAAAGAAGGTTTAATAGAATTATTGTATGAGGGGGGGGATGAGAATTGTGGTTGAAAATTGGGTTGCAAATACTAAAAGTTTGAGAAACGCTGACCTATATTATACCGAATGTTCATTTTAAAAGTTATCAGCAGAATATTTCTGAAAGTAAATATTTGACAAAAAAAAATCAGATTTTGAGGGAAAAATAAAATGGTGTTATTATTTTTGATTGGGTGAACGTTGTCAAGGTCAATTCAAGCTAAACGTTTTTAAATAGAAACTTATATTGATCTTGGCTTCTGGGTGTAAGCAACGTTAATTTGGTCGTATTATTACAGATCACCGCGGAAGTAGTATATAATATAATTATTTTTTTGCTTTTAATTTTTTTAATTTGGCTAAAAAATAAAAAAAAATTTTAAATTATTCTCTAAGTTTTATTAGGTCAAAGTAAACATTTTTTTATTTTTTATAATTTTTCTCTATGTAAAAATTCTTGGAAGTCCAAAAATCTCCAATTATTTGATTAATTTTAAATTTAAACTCGGACAAAAATATATTAATGGAAAATAAGATTGATGAAAAAATATAGATAACTTTTCAATACTTTTCACATTATACAATTCTATCCCTGTCATATTCATTTGTTAGTTTCGTCAAAAGTCGGTCACTAGTACATGAACCCTTCACCAAGTTTATCAAAACGTTCACTAATTTACCCTTTCCTTCTAATAAATAAGCCAGTAGTAAATCAACCTCAGACCTAGTACCTCGAGGGATGAAGTGTAGAACCCGCTTTACAAAGTTGGTGTTTGAACCCAACACCTTCATATACGTCTATCTGATTGTTATTGTTTGTTTCCTTATTTCGAGCTTATGTCTTACTGAATAATTTTACAGAATGTCGAATTTATCTAATTAAAAAAATACTCTAACAAGGGGACACTATATCTAGGGAAGTTGGGATTTCAGTCAGCTTTGGAGAGGTGAATCTAGACCAAAAATAAGGAGACACGTGTTCGAGAACATATCTGGGCAGACCTTATTAGTAAAGATATTAAATTTTGAAAATTGGTATATTTTCTTAAGCTCTTATGTACTGTAATAAACATCTACGTTAAGAATCCTTCAATGGCCGCGGGTGTAGAACGCCGACTTATGATCCAAAGAACATAGGTTCGAATCTCGTACCCTGTACAAAATAATTTTTATTTTCAATTGTTTCTTACTTTTTATTTTGTTTACATATGGATTACCACTACTTGCTATTTATACATTATGCTTTTTATGTAAACATATCGATAATATATGTTTTTTGGGTTGAAATTCATGATGTTATTTTTATTACTAATTAAAAATATATTTCAATTAATCAAATTTATTTGATACCTAAATAAATTATTTTTTACTTTTATTTAAATTTTTTCATTAAAATAAATTATCGGTCTTCTATACTATTGAAAATATTATTATTTCTATTTTTTTCCTTTTTGGCCTTATAATTAAATTATTTACAGCTAGTTATTTATTTATATTTATATTTATACCAATTTTCAAAATTTAATATCTTTACTAATAGGGGCTGCCCAGATGAGATCTCGAACACGTGTCTCCTTATTTTTGGTCTAGATTCACCTCTCCAAAGCTGACTGAAATCCCAACTTCCCTAGATATAGTGTCCCCTTGTAAGAGGTTACAAACATACCTCCAGCGCTGGTGAAAATCAGAACTTTTTAGGTTGTTTATTGTTAAAAATAAGACAAAATATTATTATATATTGGTCATTTTAAACCAAGAAAAAATAATTAACATTTTTTATCATAAATAATATTTGTCAATTGAGATTCTTTATGCCATTGTTGGGGAAATGTAGCTTTATGGCCTGCATGATTTCTCTGGTTAAGGTCGATGAAACTCAAAAATTCATTAAGATACCTGTGCAGTAATGTTTTAGTTGTAGTCTGTCGAATCAATTTTTTTAATTTCGAAAAAAATAAGCATCTTATGACCTTTTGAAGATAATTTTTTTATGGTTTATTAAAAATGTATGAAATAATATATAAAAAATAGTTCGACAGACTATAGAGAATGTTATTTGGAAGATTTAGAAAAACTCATCTAAAAATATTGAAAAATTTTTGAGTATAGAAAATGGTAGTTTTGAGAAAAACACGTTTAAAGTTTTTAACGGAAAAATATTATAAATTGCAGTTATTTTGTTTAAAAAAAAAATTGTGGTTAACTTAAGTTTATTCTGCCATTTTGAATTCATACTATATGTCTTCTTTTGAATTTAAGTATTTTTTATTTTTACTCTTTCGTTGCCGAAGTAGCGCGAATCTTGGCATTTTTTAATCGGTTGCGCGGTTACATTTTTCGTTCTAACTTCGTTATTAAAAGGATTTTTATAATACATTTTTTTATGTTTATAAAAAACAACAAACAAATTACGTCTTTAAGAAAATCCTGGAGGTATGTAATCCCTTAACTGTTAAAAGGCATGTTTTATTCCTGTCAAATTTAAATTATTTATGACCTCAAAAAGAAATGGTTAACTAAAAATCACTGATAATTTTTAATACTAAAATCCACATAAATTCAGCTGTATTAATGTTGTTATAAAATGTAAATGCGCATATTTGAATCAAACATTAAATAATAACATGATTATTGGTTTCATTGTACGTAGAGATTTAATTCTGACGGATTACTGTATTGATTGTATTAAAAAAATTACATTGTTTTGGTTATAAAAATGCTATGTGTGCAGTGTGTATATATATATCTATGTATATTGATTTTAGAATTCAGATGCTCGTATTGTCCTATATGATTTTACAAGAGAATAAACGTTTTATCGGGAATAAAGCCAGAATTTCCAATATTTATGGTAGATATTTAATAAACAGTAAATTCGTTGTTTTACAAAATAAGCCAAGCATAAATGAAATATATAAAACACAATATAAATGAATTATTATGAAAGTTTATTTTCAAATACATATTTTTTTATATTTTAAATGTAAGTAGGTTAATAAAGAATGCGGTTTTTATTTCAGTAAAATAGTACATTATAAAAAAAATATTTTTTTTAAATTGTAAATAGAGTTAATAATTTAAATCCTTGCAGCAAACATGTCATATTTTTTTAATGTAATTTTTTCGTTAAGTGACTATTTTTTAGGAACCAGAGTTGCTTGATTTGAAGAAGTTTCACTATAGTGAAAATTTATTTCGATAAAAATTAATGTTTTGCAGGTCATAAGTCCACGTCAACAGAACCTAAACATTTTTAATTTTCTTTGTAACACAAAAGCAGTCATTGTGGCTTAGATATAAAAGTAAGACGTATGATCTCTTTTGATTCTACATAATTATTTACTACATTATTTTGTTCAATATTGAATGGTTTAGGCAGCGTATTACAAAAGAACGCGCTAGCGGCAAACTTGATTTACTATTATTGTCACTGCTTATTTCTAGTTACCTTAACGTAACAAAATATACCCTATAACCTGATCAGAGAACATATCTATGAATTAAAAAAAAAACATGTAAATCGGATAAATAGTTCTTGAGTTATAAGTAAACTACTAGTTTCATTGTAAATACAGAGCCTACAAATTTATATTTTAGAATTGATAAAATATTAATTTAAATTTATTCTACATCTATCCTAAAGTTTCCAATCAAACAATCGAATAAAACATGATAATTCCCAGAACTGAGATATCGATGGTGATGAGGCGTGTCGCTACAGATCCTCATTAAAAGTGTGCATTTAAGTTGAAAACTCGTTAAAATGAATACGTCGAGGGAAATGCAAAGAGGGGTGCATGTAATTTAGAACTGTGCATTAGTACTTGTCACATTTTTTATATTTTTTATTCACGAAACTTTTTTCATTGAGGATGTTTATAATACGATATACATTAGATTTGTTTTCGTTCTGTAAAGAAAATAAGAAATTATGTGTAATACTTAATGGATATTTAAAAAAATGTAAATATAGAATTTTTGGAATTCAGATTTATATATAAATTATTATTTTATTAGTTTACAAAAACAGTGCTAATGTAAATTTTTCTTGAGATAGAAAATATATATTTGAGGCTATTTTCTTAATATTAGTTAGAATACAATTCATATTCGATTTAGTTTAGATGAATTGCGACAATATTTCAATATTGTATATTATATTATTTGTAACTAATAACGTTAAATAATTTGTTGATTAGACGATTATATAATTGTACGATTTCATTTCATTCTTTTGAGTCTGAGTCTTTTTAATTTTTTCAGTTGATTTGATTCAAGAACAATTTCGTTTATTATAATTTTAATAATACACGTTGTTACTTTGATGCGGTAAATAAAGAGACAAATAGAAACACAACGAAACATTTTGTAGCTTAAAGCTCCCAACCTGATCAACAATTGTCTTATTCCTATTTATGCATAAGCTTACTCTGTACCAATGGGAATCTACATTTACTTATTTGCAATAATAATAATAATGCGGAACCGTGACAATCAAAAACAAAATCAAAATTATCTATTATTTAGTCGGTACTCAAAAATTATATATATTCATATTGATACGAACTCCTATTATTTAGAAATAAATATCTGCATTCTTCAACAGAAAGTTGATTATTGTTCCCATAACGGATTTGCGCTTTGAGAGTAGGTACTTAGATAACATTTTAATATCAGAATAAATAAGCGTTAAAAAGTATATGTACAGTTCATTATTTCGAAAAAAAGAAATAAACTGTGAAAGTTATAAAACTCGTTCTATCATAAAAATATAACCTAGAGATAAATGTATATGCACTATCCATAAAATAATAATCCAATCCATATTAGACGCTGGGAAATCTCCACACTGGTTCGTTGCTACGCGTAGTATTTGTAGAATGTTTAACTCAAGCATTATTCGTTTATAAAACATAGATGAAACATTTAATATGCATTGTTTCCGATCCCACGAGAACAGCATTGTCTTCCATATCTTCAAGCGCTTGCAGCGTTGAGATTTAATTTTTATTGCATCGTCGATAGCACGATGAAGTAGGAGACAAACAGCAAAGGGATAATGTTTTCCTCTTGGGTACATATGTGTTTATAAATGTCTATTGCGAAATACAAATAACTTAATATTTTATCGTTTGATTCTGATTTTATCCTATAAGTATATTTGAACGTGATAGCTATCTGGAAAATTCGAATTTGTATTAAATAATTATTGTTAGATACATTAGTAATCATTATTTATTTATTGTGTGTTCTATTGTCATGCTAAAAAATGTTTGCGTAAGTACATTGATATAATTGGCATTATATCTTAAATTTCTTTAGTAATCCACTTAAAAGTTTATATTTTCTGAAAGAGAACATTACAGGCTCCATATTTACTTAATTTAATATCGATTGGTTTTAATTTTTCTGTCATAAAAATATAAACAAAGTTCAAGTTGTCCTATTTTTACACGACGGCAATACCTTTGTACGTCGCAAAACGTAATAAATTAACAGCAATCCTTTTGAATTCACTTAATCTATTTGCAAAATAGAACTCTCTTATAACTCAACGAAATCAGATAACTAAAAATAAGAAAATTTGCAGTTTATTTAAGATTTGTTTTTGAAAAATTTAATCGTGGAATAGATAGTTATTCTGGAAGTTCCAAAAATAGCCGCTCAAAGACTCACAATAGCTACAACTGTCATATTATAATAAGAATGTATTTTATTTATATTATGTTATTTAAAGGTATTACAAAGGCATGACTTTTTTGAAAAATTACAATGATAGAATGTTTATCTTGATTTCTGTTTCATTACGTTACTCGTACATCTTTAATCAAGACAACATTTGGTAAGTTTGCATTAAATATTTATTTTATTTATTCTCTTTAGATGGATAAATTTAAGAAAATACATATTATACAAAAATACAAAAGTAATTGTTTTTAAATTACCCATATTTTTGTTAAATAACAACCTTACTAATTAATACATTTTAAAAATTTTAAGGGGTGTGCAATTTATGGCCAAGCCATGTTATTTTTGCCTTAATAATTAAAAATAAATGCTGTCTATTTTTTGTATTAAACTTGTATTCATTTGTTTTATGTTTGCATTAACTGTTTTCATTACAAGTTTCTTCTTCTAACTTTGATATGTTTTTATAATAAAAGTTATAGTGGATATTAACATGTATTTTTTGTTACTACTATCTTTTCTATAAAAATTATATGGGAAAATATAAAAACTTAATAACACAAAGAGAACAATAGAGAAACAAACTAGTATTTGTACCTACATGTATATATTTTTTAATTACCAGTTTGGTAGTAATAAAATAGTTTTACTATGGTAGATGATAATTCAAAAAACTCTATTTTCATAGACTTCTAATAAAAAAATGTATGTATCCTATATATTCATTTTTTACCCTATGGGTTCAATTAAAAAAAAAACAATAATTCAAATAGGAATACTGGATACTGGACATAATAAATCTTTTAGCTATTTCGATTAATTGTATGAGTATGAAAAAATTTTCTACATGTTTTTTTACCTCTAAAATACATTAAAGACTGATTTAAAAATAGAACAGCAATCACATAATGTCTAGTGAGGCTCTCACCAGGGTTGTTTATATTTTTAATTGTATTAAAAACGTAGAGACCCTATTTGAATTGATTACGTCAGAGTGAACAGTGAAATTTAATCACGAACGACAATGCAAACATAACTCTTCTACAATCTCATTACTCGCAACAATCGATGTAGGGACAAACGCAATGTATGTGTTAATAGTGGAAAAACAATACACACACACACGGTTCTGTATGTGTTGATTTATCAAGATGTTTCCTTACGCGCGTACAAAGGGGCTTATGTTTATGTAAGTTTATTGTAACATTAACAGCGAGTAGTAAATATTGTGATAACCTTCAGACAGCTCTATGTTGTTTTGTTTAAACCCTTTAGGGTATTATTTTTTGTACATATCTTATAATTTTGTAGTGTATGAGTTGTGTGAAGGTCAAAATAATTAAAATCATAAAGTGGTGATCCTAGAAATCTGGGGTTGAAACAGAGCCGTAACTAGAGGCTCAGAGGCCCCGGGGCAGCAAGTGATCGGAAATTTGTTTTGAATGCTTTCAAATTTTAATTATTAATATTTTTTTGTAAATAACTAAAATTTCATCAGTAAGTATTTTTTTTTAAAAAACAAACAATAATTTCTCATATCGAGCTGCATAAAACTCGATTTATAGTGGAGTCATATTAGCGAAATTGTTTGTACCTTGTTTTAAGATTTTTCGTGTACGTTTTTTTTTAATATCTCCAATTTCATTGGCCGGATTGGAAAAATAAAAAATTCATTTTCTTCGTTATGAATTTCCCTATCATAAAAACTTGCGGGATATAAAATTTACAACATTTTTTTTGTTCTATGGAAATTACTTCACTAATTATAAACAAGTACCAAAAAATGCAATAGACTAAATTTAGACACATATATCACATGTAGATTTTAACATATTTATTAGGAAATTAAATATATGTACCTACGACAGCATGCATGATATTTTACTGAAACATAATCAGTTTTATAAACTCCAAAAAATAGTATGTATATGTCGCACGCAAGAAAATTTTTATATTTATGATTAAATAAAAGTTATACCTACTTATATTAAAAACTAAAACATGCAATTTAATGGATTGTGCTTTTACGTAGTTACCTATAAGTAAAAAGTACAATAGGTCAAACATGTCTAGACTTTTCTAAAATATTGTAATTGCACACAGAACATTATACACAGGCTCGGATATACTGTTTTGAATATTTCATTTGTTTTATTTATGTGCATTATAGATAGCTTATACAACAACACTATTATTCACTGAATAATCCAACATTGCATTCATGATGAAATAACTACAGTCTCCGTTATTCTGGTATTCATTTTAATAAATACATATTAATAAACCATTATATTGAAATACTCATACTTGACTCTGTTATGTCGATATAATAAGAATATGCATATTAGTTTTATTAACCCTGCAGTAGCGATGCAATCTCTCATATACATATTTACATACATACATATTTTTTTAGACATGGATAATTTTTATTTTTACGCTTTCAATCAGTTTAATTGTGATTTTTAATTTCTTGTGTTAATTTTAGTATTTAAGAAAATATCGTACAAAAGTATTGGGACAATATTTCCTCCGATCTTACGAAAAAACCAAACAGCAACATCGTGTCTTATTGACAAAAGTGCAGTAAACCCTATACATTTTTAAATACGAAATATTTTAAAACACCGTGTTGCAGTTTTTTTGTCTAAACATGGCATTAGATATCTGCATAGTGATCCATACAATTAAAAAAAAAGTAATTTTACTAATCCCTAAAATTTCAAATTATCCTTTAATTATTGCATGAATTTAGGTGGGTCTAGTAGACTTGGCGCCACTACTAATCTAATGACATAGGGGTTAAACAATGTTAGCGCCGAGATAATTTTTGTCCTTAAAAATTATATCATCAGCGGCATTGCGAAACGAACTAATTTTTTGCTGGTTCAAGTTGAGTTGTTGACAGGTAAAATTGTTAAAATGGCACTTACCTTTAATAGATGGTGGCTCCTGCATATATTAGGGATAGGATATATGGTTAAGGAGGAATATATGTGGCATCTAGGCACGCACCAGTCACAAAGTCTACACCTTCACAATTACACAAACAATTTTGCAAACCAATGTCTGATTAAACAAAAAAAACTATAAATATGTACACCTATATGTACAGCTTTAAGTTGCGGTGGTCACAAACCCTTTTTGGTACTTTTAACTATAAAAAAGTCCGCGGATTGACCTGTTTTATATCACTATATTTTTTGACGCGTTGCACGTTAAAATGGATATTATGATTGTTGTCTCAACTTGTTTAAAACTAAGACGGTGGCGTTGCAGTCATTTACCAAACTACACTATTTTAAAATGCGGCGGCAACAAACAAAGAATTACTTATTTTTACAAAAAAAGTAATTTATTGTAATTTATTTAATGTTATTATAATTCAAATGAAATAATTTGTATAGCACTTAACAAATAATTCAACTTAAGAGTAATTAGTTGAATAAATCATGTAAATGATATTTACGAATATAGTAAAAATTGTGTATTATAAAAATTACAATGGAGATTGTAAAAATTACTGAATTGATAATAAATGTTAAAATTGATAGTATTTTTGATACAAAAATAAAATTTTTAATAAGCAACTGTTATTTTTAATAAAAAATAGACTCAATTTTTATTTGTGTATGGCTGATTCTCAAAAAAAATCTAAATTGTTGTCCTTTCTGATTTCTATAAAACGAGATCGAAAATTAAAGTTAAGGAGATTCTCTTATGAAACTACATCACTAGGTGTATCAAATTGTATATTAATTTTATTTCAGTTATTATAAATTGTAAAAATATATTAAAATTTATACCTCAAAAATCATTTCTTCACTGTGTCCCAACCACCAAATTTAAATACATTTCTAATTTGTTTCGAAAAGTTTTCTAGAATGTGTTTAATAACTTATTATTTATTCATTTATAACAATATTCTCTATTTAAAAATGTACAACAGTAAGTAAAACACAAACAGAAAAAAAAAAACAGAAAATAAATTTACAAGTATGTCCTTAAAAAACGAATCATTCCCTCACAATTTCTGTAACAGTGAAATTAGACCGTAATTTTAAATCTATCTGAACGCATGCAGTGTTATTGTTTTTATAATGTGGCAATACTGACATTAAAAAATAAATATGACGAAAGGGCTGAGTGTTGAAGTGTATTGTTGAAATTGTTTTAAAATATTATTATCCAAATTTACATTTTCGCTCGTCATTCCCTCACAAAGTGATCATTCCCTCACTAATACACTAAGCTATCATATCCTCACTTTTGAATTTTTGTTTTAACCCCCTTTAAAGTCAAAAATATTGGGGACCACTATAACCATTCAGAAAATTACCCTATGTTTTATTATATTTACGAAAGAAATTGTACATTATTAAAAAAAAAAAAAAACCACGATATAACAAAATCATTTTTCTACTTTTTTTGAGAATCAGCCGTATATATTTTAATATGTATAAGCTATTTTTAGATAGTTTTTTGTAAAAATTACATAATTATGTATATAATATTTGAGGATAATTTAGATTGCAGCATCTAACTAATATATCAGTAATAATTTAGATAAGCAATTAGTTCAATTAAGAAAATACCATGCGATCGACAATAATTAAGCCCGCGTTACCTACATAATAATTTCCCAATCCGCTCAGAGAAGCTAATCCAATGTGCAACCACTGTTTATGATAGTGGTCAGAGCATCGACTGTTACCAATGCAATATACAGCACATTCAATTACATATCACTAGGTGTCACCATTGGTATAGCGCTGCGCATTTGGGGGTGAGGTGTCGGTATGACAGGACTCTCCACTTGTAATGACGCGCTAATTCGTTCACGGGCCGGTATTATAGGGTGTCGATCTCTATTATAAGCATCCAATGTACTACACTCACCCTTATGCAATAATTGTTGGTGAGGATTCATTGCGATATTTATTGTGTATTGGACGGATTATCGCTATGAAAATACTCAGTTTGATGTGTTTTTAATAATGTCATGTTGTAATTAAAATTTGATGGATATATATTTTATATTGGAATTTGAATTGACGTTTCTGATTGGAAGTAAAAATCACATTCGCTGAGTTGTGAATAAAAATAATATAAAATATTAATTATGTTACAATATGAAACAAGCCGTGGGTTCGACCCTTGAGGTCCACACAAGCAACTTCCCAATATGGTATGACTATAGAATACTATAGATACTTGAATACTGATTATTTATTGTTTCCATATATGTAGTTTATATGAATAACTTTTTTAATAAGTATATGAAAAATTATAATGGAATTTGTCAGAAATAAAACTCACCTTTGTATTATGAATATTAGTTTTCTATTATTCCTAATGTCAATAATATAATACACATTTTTGGAGTAACTAATCTGACAATTTAAATTTAATTGCATTTGTTTCCATGACAACATAAATTAATAGACGTATTCATTCTTATTTAAAAATTCAAATTTTGAGTGTGGTTTTTACCCCTTCAATGGCTATTTAGCCACGTATAACAACAAAAAAACTGAAATACATGTTTCATTATTTGTATTGTAGAATATTTATGCAAATCTTCAATAAAATCCGACCAAAAAAATATTTTTTATCCACAATCCTTTCAGATCATACTTACGTCAAAACGCTTCGATTGGCACCCCAACGAAGTCAATATCTTGTTTTGTTTACGAGATTTCGTGCACGTAAAAAATGACATGCAAGTACGTACCTACGTACACACACACACACATACACATAAAATAGTGTAAATTTATCATAGTGACCTTGAAACATAAAAATATGTCGAAATTTTGTATTTTGATTTTCGGACTGATTACAATAACTTCTTCTTGGGAAATTAAAAAACTTTGTGATAATAAATAAGTAATAGTAAGTAATAATAAAGAGGAAAAAAGACATAATTAAAAAATATAATATCATAAAATTAAACCCTTTGTTTATAAATAATTTTAATACTATACGAACATAACCACATCAAGATTTCGTTATGAAAATTAAATTTTCAATTTACCCTTTGAAAGTCCTTTATCATAGCGTATATTGGTATACAAAAACATTAATGTTATGTGTTCAAAATGGAATACAAACAAAAACAATTCAACAAAGAATAAAACTCCTACGTTATCTTCGCACAGTGCACCTTTACCAAAAGAACAGCTCTTAAGTTTAAATTGCAGTGGCGTCAAAGGGACTTTTCTAAATTATAAAAATCTGTGAATTTACACAAAATTGTCATCTGAAACCAATGAATGTCATTACGAAACCTGGATACATTTTTTCCAGAGAAAGCTTTATTTTCAGTGCATGAAGCGTGACGAGCAATAACGCAATTTTATGCTTTCTTTCAGCGTCTGTAGAATGTTTGCAATGTATAACAAAATTGGGTATATTATTCTTCATTTGCCTTTTTTACCTTCAGGCTCTCTACAAACTGAAATAACTGATGCAAACAATTATATAAAAATGAAACATCCTTTCTTTTGCTAGATTTTAGTCCGTTATTGTAGATACGATCGTCTACATGAATATTCATTGAATATAAACCGCAAGAAAAATGTTTTTTTATAAATAGTAATACCTACAAGCAGGAAGTTTCACTTTTTATCTTGTTATATATTTTAACGAAAATAATTTCAGAATAATAAATAGGAATAATTTTCGGATTCATTTAGTACTAATATAACATAAAATAATTATAACACACCCAATTCTGTTTTTACACAATTTTAACTGCGTTAACCGCATTCGACAATTTTATCAGATTGTAATAAAACTATAAATTAAGATATTTTATATTAAAACTTAGATTTCTGGGTTATACTTTATTTGATTTTTATTAAATAAAAGTGTATTATTTATTTAGTTATTTATCAACGACTTGATTTAAAACTTTACTCAAATTGATTTTAAATTATATATATTACAAATAAAAATCGAGATTTATTTCACGAAAGCATGTAAAATATATCTACAACCTACATAGTTCTAAAAACATCCACATAAATCCATTCTCGCAGTCAAGTTTCATTAAACATTAGTAAACATTTTATTCTAGATATCGATCGCGTAGTGAAAATATAAATACAGAATTCCGCATGGGTAAGCAGACAGGAAAGCGGGGCACACGTGGCGCCTATGAACGGCATATCTTTCATAGTGCGCATGAAGTGGTTTACGTCTTAATTGAGATTCAATCCTCAGTAGCGTGTAATAACTCTGTTTACTTTGTTGTTACGCAGCTGTGTGAGTGTATAGGTACATAACATACACATCGGTACAGTTAGTTTGTGCAGAATTTCCGTTCTTCTGTAAACGATTGACGCTCATTTCTACGGTAGGAGACACTTATTGAAACCAGGGTGGAATTTAGAAAACGTTTGATTTATCAATATGTGTGGGTTTGTTTTGAAAACTTTATTTAAATTTTGATATATACATGTATAATAATATAATAGTAGTGACGTTAAATATAAATAAAAACAAACTTGTTTGTCTAAACGTCAAAATTTATTTAAGAAAAGGTCGTTATCTTAATAATATCCATGAATATTATTGAGATAACGACATCGTTCTCAAATTTAAATCTTTATTAATAGCCTGACGATGATTCTGTGAATCGAAAGCTTGCGATTACCTTTTCTTAAATAAATTTTGACGTTTAGACAAACAAGTTTGTTTATATACATGTATACATCAGCCAAAATGTTTTTATTTATTTACCTATACAATTATTAGCATTTGAGTAGAAAAACGCATCTGTCTGTAAGTTGCTGAGGTCTGTAGTGGTTACACCAAGTCTCGTTGTGGTGGAGGGTCTTAGGCACGTGTTCTTCTCAGTGTTTGTTTATTTTTATTGTGTTTTTTATTTGTTATTAATGAAAGTATTAATAAAAAATCCATTATAATATGAAAATTATTTTTAATAAGTAATAATATAAATATTAACCATTAACCCAGAGACTGCCAACCTGTATGCCGTGAAACATTTAATAATATAGGTTTATATTAAATATTTTTGTTCATACTAGTAAAATATATTTAAATTTTGTTGGGATTTTTATTTGGTGTGCCACGAAATAAATTTGATTAAAGTACAATATGGCGATAGCTAAAAACTTCAAAATCTGACATAAAACACTTGATTGTATATGATCACAGTGACGGGTGAACCACAATTGATTTGCGTACAGCCGCGGCGGCTGATAGAAAGAGGATAACGGAGTTTTTTTTTTAAATACGTGATATTTTTATAAAATAAACATTTTTTTCAAAAAATTGTACACACTTTTATGAAATTAAGAGAACTAAGTGCTTTTTTACGGTAGATAATTCTGGTAAAAGATATAGGCAGGTAAAAGTGGATACGGCCGGTAGAATGAAGTCAACGGTTAATCGTCTCCTACCTTTATTCGCTAGTATTATTATTTTTACCATTCCTCATTCCTGTGTGGCGCCGCCGCTAGAGAGTTAACGAGACATTTGTCATATCAGACTATCTAGAATTTAGTTAAGATTTTGTTTTGTGTAACTGGATCTTGAAATCTTGCATATGTTAGGTATAAAATGATATTAACGTGTATAATACCATCATAAATGTAAGTTATTAGTTTTGATATAGTACTATTTCTAAGAATTTATAGTAATTTAACAATTTTCGACAGACACATACAGCATGGTGGAAATAGTCATAAAGGATTCAATGACGGTAAAAATTGATAAAAAAATGGATGTGACTATTTCGGGAAGCACAGTAGAGGGATTGACGTGAATACGTAGCTGTGGAGTTAAATAAAACTCAGATTAATGGATTGATATATCTTAAATTGTTTTGTTACGCAGAAACGTTTGAAATGTTACCGTAAACTTACAATTAGTCTAAATAATAAAATACATAACTAGTACTGTATAATATAGGTAGTTATTTATTATGATTCATATGACCATAAAAACAATTACAAGCAAAATCGTGAAAATCCGAAGTATACTTTTTATTTTTTAAATTAATTTATAAAACTTTAATCAAAAAATTAAAAACGTGACTGCGTAGTGTCCGTAGAGAATATATTTTAATAACTGTTAGTTTCTTCAATTGAATTAATTAATATTTAGCAGCGTAACTGTGGAAATACGAAATTTACTTTTTATTCAATTTAAAAAACTTTAATCAAAAAATTAAAAACGTTAGATCGTAGAGAATATATTTTAAAATACTGTTATTTTTTAAAATTCAATTAGTTAATATTTACAAGCGCATTCGTGGAAATACAAAATTTAATATTTTGTTGTTTTTTTATATTATTAAATTTATCAGTCATTAAAACTGGTTAAATGTTTTGATTTTTACTTGTATCTCATAGATCTATTCGAGATCTATAATTTGATAACAAAACCCGCGTGGTAGTTGCTTTGAGTGTCAAGATATACTGATTTACATCAAGTTTCTTAAATTCCCACCTAGTATCTGGCCTGAAACTACATATAAAGCCATTAAAAAGTAACAAATAAAGTTACAATTAAAACAATCACTGGTGTATTTTTTATCTACAAACTTGCTTTTCTATTTTTGGAAACAAAATCAAAGTTTAAGAAGTAAAAAACTAAAACATGAGTTAAGTTTTAAAATGCGGGCCTGCACGGAGACTTACTGCGCTCTCAGGTCATTGCGGTTTTCATCAAAAGAAGTTTTCCCTGTCTGTTGACCATGAGTGCATCCGCCCTTCTGGCTGCTCCAAATCATTTTATAAAGGACGACATCGATTGCTGCAGACTCGACTCTACCGTTCTTTTCTTATTTTTTTGCTTGTCGTTCGGACGACTCAACTTGGGATAAACTGATGGACTAGGTTATCTTTTTTTCGTACCTTTAACTACATTTGTACGAACGATGATAGATTGGGAGAATCTATATTTAACTGTTTGTGAATCATGCAAAGTTACGACGATAAAAGAAAATTCACTTCAATAAATTGGCAGAAGATATGATTTTATTATGTCTATCTTCAATATGTTTTGTATTTGACTTTATTGTTATTCGATGATTCTATTTTTAAAGTTGGGTATTTTTTATATTTATCTTAAATATTGTTATTATTGCTATATTTTCAATATACAGGATGGGGCAATAGTGCGTGGAAATTTGATAGCTCGTACACCATAACAGATAAAAAAAATTGTGGGTACGCATACATAGAAATTATTTTCAAATGTACAGGGTGTTACAAAAAAAGGTAACACGCTTAAGGTATTTTTTTAAATGGAATGTCCTGAATAATTTTTCATATTTAACACTAAAATACTAGCCCCATCTAATGTTCGGAATAGACGTAATAAAAAAAATATTACTTCACTTAACAATTCACCACTTCCGCGGTCGCAGCTTTGAAGACGAAATTAAATTTAAAATAAAATTAAATTAAATATGTTGCCCATAAAAACAGCATAAATTTTTTTCAGCTAGCGAACAGATGATTTATTATTTTATCGAACACAAACAACCAAAATAATTTACAACCAAATAAATTCATTAATGCGCTATGTGAGAGACAGAAACATAAAATACTGTTTTTATGGGCAACATGAACATGCTGTTTTATTTTATTTGAAAAAAACATATTTTTTAATAAATATTGTTAAATTTTTTACTTTTTGGTTAATAAATTATAAATGGTTACAAATAGCCATAAGGATTGTCATGTACATACAAAAAATGTTCGTTATTTAACTCTACAAAACATCGTTAAAAATATATAGGGTGTTCCATTTGAAAAAGTTGAGAATAATATCTTTGAAGTTCTCAAAATTTGAAAATTAATTTTGAATTTCCTGTACACGGTGGCTCCACGATACACCTACTTCAATAAGGTCCATATTTAATTTCGTCTTCAAAGCTCTGGTCGCGAAAGTGGTGAATTGTTAAGTGAAGTAATGTAAAAATATTTTTTTTTTTGAAAATCATTATAACGTCTAAACCGAAGATTAGATGGGTCTAATATTTTAGATATCAATAAACTTTTCAAGAAAAGTGTTCAATATGCAAAAATATTCAGAGCATTCCATTTAAAAAAATACCTTAAGCGTGCCACATTTCTTTGTAGCACCTTGTATATTTGAATATAATTTCTATGTATGCGCTTTTACTCACAGTTTACATCTGCATTAGAAAGATTTTTTTATCTGTTATGGTGTACGAGCTATCGAACTTCCACGCACTTTTGCTCCAACCTGTATATAATTTTTGAAGAAATAGTTAAATTACAACAGTAAGGTTTAATCGATTGATTTAAAGTTTAAATAAACAAAACTAATATATTTATATACACTTCACATAAAATAAACGTACCATACAAAGAGACAATTAACTTTTCCACTTACTAAACATTATCATTCAAAATACACGTGTACCACATTAATATACAAAAAAAATACTGCAAGTCAATTAATATTTACGATGATACCTGCATATAAAAATAAAAACTTTTTTACAATTCAAAATAGCATTATTTCCAATAACAATCATCATTAAGTAAAAGAAATATAGATTTCGCGGTGTTCTGTAGAGAACTTTTAAATTTTATAAATACAATATATTCTCCAGTTTATAGGTTAACGACATTGTTGTAATAAAAAATAAACTCGTGCATGCTCTTGGTTCTTAAATGCATTTAGTTACGTTTATTGCAACTCCCGCCTTCGCTGAAGTCATTATAATCATACTCGAGCATTGAAGTTGAGTGAAATTTTACTTTATTACATTTCTGTTTTGTACACGTATTATTTAAGTCGCCAAAAGCGATTAGATATACATACACATAGGTAGGTACTGTACATATTATTTATTCCTATATTTCTATATACATATATTGCTTTCTCGCAATATCGAAGATACGAGAAGCTTTGTGATCGTTTCAGATTGAGAAAAAAAAATGTTCTCCGATTTCAAAATTTTAAATTGATCTTTCCGTTACACGTCAAGACAAACACTTTTCGTTCCGTGACTGTCTGTCCGTCCGTGTGTCCGTCTGTCCCCTGAATCCTTGTCACACGCATAACTCATTAACCACTGAACCGATATTGTTGAAACTTGGTCGGATGGTTGGGTCTGGTTTGAGGACGGTCCCATCATCATCAAAATCGTGTGTAAGGGAAAGGGGTGACATCCAAAAATATTTATTTTTTCAAGATATCTCAAGAACGACACATGTTACGTGAAAATTTTTATAGAATATTTTTTGTAGAGCATTAAATTTCTTATAATATGAGTCTACAACGTTTGTTGTAAAATATTCCCTTACAAAGATTTATCTCAATTTATTTTAAAAATTCGTGTTTTGTTTTTCTAAATTGATATTTGCTTGCATGGTGGAAAGATATATTTGTATCATGATTTGCTTGGACATATTAAATATCATTTTGACGTTTTAAATGCCATTTTGACGTTTGCATAAATTTAGATTTAGATTGAAATTATCAAAAAATTAAAAATATACGAAAACATATTCAGGTGCGGTTTAAGAAAAATTTCGAACTAATATCTTGTTAGTAAATTTGTATAAAAATTAAATGGTTAACCAATTCCAGGCAATTTATATAAAAACTATCGGTTTTCATTTAAATTGTTCAATAATTAACTACCTTTGGTGAATTTAGCACGAGGAAGCTCTGTGCATTTACTTGGCAGATGTTTTTTTTATACATTACTAGATGTTACCTGCAACTTCGTTCGCGTCATATATACATATATGAGCATTTCCAGTAGTTTTTTAAAAAACAGGGCGCACGTATGTCACCGATTTTACTCCCAATTTTTTTTCTTAAAGTACATATCAAAAGAACACGTTTCCCAAATTCTTTTCCCCCCGCCCTCTTGTTTGGCCGAATTACGATTTTTTAAACTTTTGAAATCGAGCGAAATTAGACTTTTTTCGATAGTACCTTATTTTTCAAAATGTCCCTTATTATGCATGTTATAGGGCTCATTTTCTTCGTTTTTTGTTGATCTTTCATTTGAAATCGGTTTCAGAGCTGAATATTCAATTTTGGCCGAATGCGGTACCAAAACATTAAGTTTGATTTTTTGTAAAAATAGTCGATTTTGAAATTGCCGCCAAATATTTTGGTTTCAACCAAAATACTTCCGATTAAGGTCATTTTATTCTATTTTTTTATGTAGTTTTCAAATATTTATAGATTTTTTAATTTGGTCAAAAACTTTTAAAGTTACACTTGTTTTAAGATGTCTTATTTGTTAAAAAGCGCTATATTCACACCATTAAAACTTTTTTCTCTATACTCCAAATCGCACCAAATTTTGGCAAAAGTTTCCTTCCTTTATTCTTAACACAACCCTCAAAAAACATTTTTTTATATTGAGCTCCTAAGTGAGATATAATTTTTATAAAACACCTAATTACTCGTGTATTAAAAGTAAGAATTTACAGGAATTTTCAGTGTTTCTGAAATATTGGGGCTCCTGATAATCGAATAAAAAATATACCACTTAATTCGTTATGAAATTCCCTACAAATCTACATAAATTAAATTTTTTTAGATTAGTTACAAAACCTACAAATAAATAAAAACTTTGTACATCGATTCCTAATTTATTTAATAACAACATTAAATGTAATAGTGTCTCATAACTTCGTTGTTTAATAGGTATGTACTCATTTCTAAGACTGGCTCGCTTGCGCTCGCTCGGCTTTTATTTTTTTATAGGTTTTTTAATTAATCTAAAAAAAGTTTACTTATGTAGATTTGTAGGGAATTTCATAACGATTTAAGTGGTATATTTTTTATTCGATTATCAGGAGCCCCGATATTTCAGAAACACTGAAAATTCCTGTAAATTCTTATCTTTAATACACGAGTAATTAGGTGTTTTATAAAAATTATATCTCACTTAGGAGCTCAATATAAAAAAATGTTTTTTGAGGGTTGTGTTAAGGATAAAGGAAGGAAACTTTTTCCAAAATTTGGTGCAATTTGGAGTATAGAGAAAAAAGTTTTAATGGTGTGAATATAGCGCTTTTTAAAAAATAAGACATCTTAAAACAAGTGTAACTTTAAAAGTTTTTGACCAAATTAAAAAATCTATAAATATTTGGAAACTACATAAAAAATAGAATAAAATGACCTTTATCGGAAGTATTTTGGTTGAAACCAAAATATTTGGCGGCAATTTCAAAATCGACTATTTTTACAAAAAGTCAAACTTAATGTTTTGGTACCGCATTCGGCCAAAATTGAATATTCGGCTCTGAAACCGATTTCAAATGAAAGATCAACAAAAAACGAAGAAAATGAGCCCTATAACATGCATAATAAGGGACATTTTGAAAAATAAGGTACTATCGAAAAAAGTCTAATTTCGCTTGATTTCAAAAGTTTAAAAAATCGTAATTCGGCCAAAAAAGGGGGCGGGGAGGAAATATTTTGGGAAACATGTTTTTTTGATATGTACTTTGAGAAAAAAAATTGGGAGCAAAATCGGTGACATACGTGCGCCCTGTTTTTTAAAAAACTACTGGAAATGCTCATATATATGTAACTAGCGAACTCGCCCCGGCTTCGCACGGGAGTTAATATTTCACCCTCTATCACGTATGGAGAGTGTAATTAGTTTTAATTTGACCCGGCGGGAAAAATACTATTAGGATGGAGTTTTTAGTGGAAAAAACAACCTCCTATCTCGCATAGGAGCCGAGATATTTACGAAATTTTCCGACTTGGTTTAAATACTAGTATGTTACTTAATATAACAAAATATATACCAATAAATTTAAAAAAATACGTATTGAACTTTCGAGTGATTAGCGCCCTAACGGACAGACAGAGAGATACGTTGCGTTTTTAAATATATATAGATAAGATGTATATGGTTCGGTAGGAGCTGTCCCCCATGAGGAAGGTTTGGTAATACAGATTTCTGTTATAATAGTCGATAAAACAGATCAACAAATTTTTTTTGGAATACAAAGTAGCCTATGTCCTTCCTCAGGATGCAAGCTATTACAGACAGACACATTTTCGCATTTATAATATTAGTATGGATATAATAAATTTTCGAACTAAGAATTAAAAAAAAAATCTGTATAGAAATTTTTACTTTTAGAAATCACAAATATACACAAAAATTATCAAAATTTAATAAAATCGAACGTTTATATGTATATGTATGTATACGCTGTATTCTAAACATAAACTATACATTACAAGTCGGATAACAAGTATTTATCTGGAACAACAACACTATTGGCCCCAGTATGACCTTGCCACCACATTCCCATATGCATATTACAAATAAACATTCATACATTTGCACTGAATTGCACAATCGCGCGCAACAATATTCCGGCATGTTTTCAGTATCACGTTCCACAACAATCTATATATTGAAACGGTCACAGGGGGCTTGGCAACATGGTGGAGGTGCGGGATGAAAAACGTGAATGTCACTATATTTGAAGCTATACAGTGTTTACCAAAATAATTGACTCAAATTTTGATTTTTTTTTTGAGTTCTATATGTATCTGGATTTCGGCATTTAGGCTTTGATATTTTTAAATATAATTAATTAATTAACTATTTAAAATTTTTATTGATTGTCTTGTAATATACGTATATAATATAACATGACTATATTGTATAAAATAGTACTGTTATATATGCACTTCTATTAATTAATATACATTTTTAAAGTAGAAAGTTGTAAAAAATAAATAAAATTTAGTTTTTATAGTTTTTCTCTGTTCTAGAAAATGTTTGTTCTTTCCATTTTGTTTGCCAGCTTCTTCGGTTTTATTATACTGTATGATTAAAAATTGGATTGAAATAAGTACTTTTGTTAATGAACATTACATTACAGCCTTAATACATAAAAAAATATAATTGCTAGTAAAAAGTACTAGTTACCAATATTTTTAAATATAAAAATAATGAAAATTTTAAAGTTAGTTAAGATTTTTAATTAAAATTAAATAAAAATAAACTTGACATGATCATATGAAAGAGCTGTCTGAAAAGGAGAAGATTCACAAAAAAATGCATAGAAGAAGATAAACTTACAAATGTGTGAAAAAACACTTTAATAAAATTTGAATTAAAAAACTATATATTTTTTATTATAATTAGTTCAATAGATAAAATAAAAATTATAAAATTTTTGTTATCATGTAATAAAAAATCTCTGAATTTGGGGAATACATGAGCCCGTAAAAACAACCCCGGAAAAAAAGAAATTAGATCTACGTAGATATTAATTTTGGAAAAGATCTACGGAAGTCTGAGGAGATCTACCTAGACTTTATTAGATCTACTCGGAAAAAAATAGATGTTCGTAGATCTTCTTAGATCAACGTTTATCTACACAGATCTACGTAAATATTTGTAGATCTACGGAAATGTACATAAAAAAAACAAAATATGTGGCCATCTTTCGTTTTTAAATGAAATTTTTTATCTACGTATATCTACATAGATCTATTCTAATCGACGAAGATAAAAGTTTTGATCTAATTTGATCTACGTAGATCTAAATAATCTATTTTTTCCCAGGAATGAATTAACAGTTTACTACCCAAATACTCGAAGAAAAACTAATTTTTTCGGAAAATGATTTTAATTTTCCCGGGCTTTAGGATTGTATCTTGTATCAATCTACAATATTCCTGGAATTTATAGGACAGTAATTTCTGGGAGGAAATACTAGTACTATGTATATTTTATCTTAATTAAATAGCAATAAAGAGCAACAAGACGATCATAGCTTATATCCAGGAATCCATAATATATTGCATACACATTTTGTTTGTTTTGTTTTGGTAACACTGGACGGGATCATAATGCACTGCATGTTGCCTATATTACAATTACGTGCGGCAACCGGTTGTGTCATTGTTCGGACTCGTTCACGCTTTAATAGAGCCAAAAAGCGATGGACGCGCAAACAATACCTCCGTATTCGCACAGGAAAACCAGCTCATGTTGTCGTTACACTGTTTTGTTTAGTTGATACATTTTTTTATTCACATTGTAAACTATAATCGCTTTTTATCTCATTACTCCCATTGATTCGAATATTAATATGTCTGCGTTGGGCTGATCGTTGATGTTGACAGTAGCGCTTTATTTATCATTGAAATGAATGCGAAACTGTTCACATATTTAAATTGTAACGTTTATAGAATGAAATATATCTATGTGAGTGGGAGTTTATTTCTGTCATCATAAAATTATTTACATTTTGTTGTTGATATGTTCACAAACCCGAAAGCAGTCATGTGGGGTTTATTTAGTCTATTCTCAAAATTGTATACCGGGTGGATTTAAATACACGTGTACTGTTTGGTAACATAGTATTCTTAGATCTATAAATAAATTTTAAATAAAGTACAACAAAACTACGGTCTAATGGATTAATATTTTTATTTTTAGATTAACTTTTTTACAGCAATTATGGCAGTTCATTTTGTATCGGAGCTAAACCGAAAAAAATGGAAAAACCGTTATTTTTCTTCGGAACGAAAATCGAAACCGAACCGGAATACATTTTTTTTACTCCAACCGGAACGAAAACCGAAACGAAAAAAATAACGGATCGAAGCCTTGGTATAATGCTTATATTGATGTAATGTCATTTTGACATTTGGTAATATTTTAAACTAGCTGTACCCGCGGCTTCGTTTGCGCGGACTATAGAATTATTCTTTAGGATTTTTCAAAAATATAATTAAATTATTTTAGATCTTTTTACTCTACTTACACAATTCTTTATTAACATTATATTGTTCAATCTTTAACGGTTTAGGCAGCGTATTGCAAATGAGGGCGCTGGCGGTAAACTTTTTCCGACTTGATATATTTATGTCCCTTAACAAAATATATACTAAAACCTGGGCAAAGAACATATATATAAATTTTAAAAAATCACGTAAGTAAGATTAGATTGGTTCTCGGGTGATAGCGTACTAACAGACAGATAGACATACAGAGAGACGTTGTGTTTTATTATATGTAAGGATTATTCAAATACACGAGTGACCTAAAATCCGCTAAATGATTAGGAAGATCTTCTTCTGTTGATATCTAAAAACAGTTGCATATCGACCTAGTATGTAAATAAGCGCACTTTATGCTTATTAAAATAAATATTGTTTAATTTTATTTATTTTATCTTAAGGTATGCAACTAAACAGTTCAAAAAAACGATTGGATTTTTATACGTAATGTTAGGCTATATATTGAATAATTTATATATTCTAAAATACTACGTAGCCAAACAGGAGAATTTTATCTTTATTTACATTGAAAGTATTTGTCAAAAAAGCGCAAAATTACGTGGATGTATGTACGATATTAATACAAACGAATTGATACAAAAAATAACATTTTTTGTTTCTAAAGTAAGAAGAAATTATAAAATATTTGTAAAAATTCGTTTATTTGCTGTATAGAGCAAACGAATTTAAAATAGCAATAATGTTTTTTTTGTTAATTATATTATTATTACAAAATTAATAATTTGTGTTTGATAAATATATGCTATTACAGGTGAATATACAAATTAAATGGTCCAACAACTCTGATATTACAATATCAATGGAATGATAATTGATGCAAACATAATGTAAATCATTTGTAAAAAAATATGTTGCTTGTTGTATTGATTTAATATTAAATATTTGCCGACAAACAAGCAGCATATTATTGAGAGTTGCTATAATATGAATAATTACATCAATGTTTACAGTTGTAATTGGTTTATCGCCCCATACACAATCAAAAACCAATCATTACAATTCACCTACATTCCCAAACATATTTACAATAAATTTACTCGACGCAAAATCAGCCTATATCCAACATACATACATATTGCTGTAATGGTGATTCGAAATGAATGAAATCAATTCATTAGGATTTATCTGGATGTTTAGGGTCTATTTAAAAAATTAAAATATTAAAAGTTAAAATTGATTTGTAAATTTGTAAATTTAATTGTGTTACCCGGGTTAATATTGACAAAATCATAGTAATCTAAAATATTCAACATTCCCACCCAATATGCTCACAACACACGGTTCACTGCTAATTGTTTTTTTCCGACTTCATGAAAGGCTCTTCATAGGTAGGTTTTCTTCTACCCTCGGTTCCAAGAACATCGATCTAAAAGGCTCTACCGAATGGCTCCGTACTGGTGGTTTGTTCGGTGAGATGGAAGGATTTGTGTTCTCCATACAAGACCAAGTCATAAGAACAAAGGCTTATGAAAAATACATCCTTAAAGTCAAAATCAGTGACCGGTGTTGTCTCTGCAAACAAACAACAGAGTCCATCCAACATATATCCGGTGGTTGCCCTGTCCTGGCTTCTAAGGAATACCTTAACAGGCACAACGATGCAACGTGGCAAAAGTCATCCATCAAGCACTGGCAAAGAGATATGGACTCACTACTGAAGAGACTCCTTATTATAAATGCAAACCAGACCAGTTACTCCTAAATACTGACTTGAAGCTATTGTGGGGCTCTTCCATCATTACGGACCGAGCTGTTGAAGCGAATAGGACAGACCTTGTTCTCTTCGACAAGAAAGCAAAGTCTACCACCATCATTGACATTGCTGTTTCGCTCGATGAGCATGTCGTTATTACAATAGCCGAGAAAAAACACAAGTACCAGCCTCTTGCAGTCGAGCTGAAAGATATGTACAAGCTACGTGAAGTCAATATTATACCAATCGTAGTATCTACAAATGGCCTTGTTACCAAGGAACGGTATTTGGCAAAAGATAAACTGTTAACAAGAGTGGCACATGCGCACAATGCAGAAAGCTGCAATTTTAAGAACAGCAGGGATCGTGCGCAAAGTTATCAGCCTATAATGAAGCCACTGTATCTTCCAATTCGTATATCAGTCGCATTTTTCCACTTCACATGATGGTGCAACATATATATCTTGTCAGGTCCTTTGACTTGTATATGTTAAAAAAAATATATAATATAGTAATAATAATAATATTATGTAGTTTTGTTGCACTATATCTTGTTCTGAGATTTAGCATAATTCAAGTAAATGGTAGAACTTTTCAAGAGAACAAATGGGTTATCAATATTTTTTTATTCAACCCCGGCGAGTGCGACATCAAATGATATGCTATTGAAATCTTCATATAGCAAATGAAAAAAGTTAAAAAAAAATTGAGAGGCCATATATCGAGAACAGTTTGAGATACTTACTTTACTTTATACTTAGTTTGCAATTAATAATAAAATAATGATTTGAAACAATGTAAAACAAATGCTATGATAATATAATAATTAATTAATAAACAAACTAATAATTAGTTTAAATCCATCATTTTGACATCCCTTGGCTGATTGTAATAGCATTAATCAAATATTAACAAATATTTCTAATTTAGAACATTTAATCAAATAAGAATCCAACACTGGGGTATGATCCAAGACTGGTGTCAGTATCTTATCATAATGGAATGAATTGAAAAACTATACGATACCAGACACTAGTACTTAATTAAAAATTCTACAAAAGAGGAAATGAAATATTATCGTCAACATAAAATAATTTTTAATTAATTAATTAATTAAAAATATAAATAAACTTATAACGCATAACTTATTTTATTATAAAATATGAACATGTATCGTAATCGTAAAATTGATTTAGACAAAACGAGGTGAATATCACAATAGAAATAGATAGCATATTTATGAAACAAAATCAATTCCCAACGGGGTTTAGATGCACATTACACTCCCTCTTCCACATACATTTATATGTATACTCGTATATACACAATACATATACACACGATGCACATGCGGTTAAATCAGTCACAGCAGTGATAGTTAACGACAGATAAAAATAAGTTAGCAATACTGGGCAGATCCGCATCTGCTAGAAGCACAATTCTGCATTTAATGTTATCTGGATGGCTGTCCACACATATGAGAACAAACAAATATTTTTGTAATAATTGCATTCGATTTCTGGTCACGTTTGTATTCGAGCAAACGAAATAAAAACGTTCCAAATTAAAATGCTATGATAATTTTATCCTCTCTGATTGTACTTGGTGTGCACGGAATTTCAATATCGCTCCGGCAATAAAGATTGTTTAATAGCATCGTAAATAATACTGTATTGGAGATTAATAATTCTGTCAGAATTCAAAAATATATCACACTGTTTCCGTTTTATGTTTATTGAAAAACAAATATCATTTCCCCCTCCCCACTTCATCACTTCCGCTTTTTCAATATAAATAACTCACACCATACTATTATATTTTAATTATTTATATTTGTACCACTTGAACTAAAGTTAAATATCAATTAATTACTAATAGTTATGTATGTATGTAAATGTTATGATATTAATTATAGTTTAATTATAAAGTAATTATTGTGACTAATGACCTTTTGTTTTATAAATATGAAAATAATATGTTTTATAATGCTTCATAAATATTGATATAAATAAAAATAACAAAACGTAATTTGTTTTATAAATAATTAATAATAAACACATAGCGATTTATGAAAAATTACCATTCTTGTCCAATTTTGTGTTCAAAATCTACACCTAAGCTTTTGTAAAATTATTGAATGGTTCTACTAAAATAAGGTTTGGATATATTGAGTAGAAAAGAGCGAAAAATTGAGTTAAATTGACCTGCATTTAACAATAGGTATATGTACGTCAAAAATACAAAAATCGTAAAAAATTTATTTAATTATAAAATGCACCATGTTTAAAGTTTTATGTGTACTTATGTTATAAATATGACTAAACACTAAAATTATAAATATTTATAGGCTATACAAACATGTTTTTTATTATTTTTTTGCTAGAAAAACTTCTATTCATACTACCGCAGGATCTCTTGATAGCTCCTATTTGATATGCAAACCTTTAAATTCAAAAAAATTGGAATGAATAGAATCGTCATAAAATTTTAAAAAATAAGCAATTAATTATTTTTTGATTTACTATTATCGTCACTGCTTAGTTGTTATGTTACCTAACGTAACAAAATATAGCTTATAACCTGGCCAGAGAATTTACCTATGAATTAAAAAAGAAACCACGTAAATCGGATATATGTTTTTCTCGAATGATAAGCGCACGGAAAATGTTCTTTCAGCTTCAATTATTTTTATTAATATTTTTCAAAGTAAGTGTAAAGAATGTATAACCTAAAATTGAAAAAGTTATTCGGAACTCAAAATTAATTATAATTAAAAAGAATATTTGCATATTTTAAAATTTCAGAATTTAAATACCTTATTTTTCGTCAAAATTTATTTAAATAATAAATCTAAATTTACATTTTTAATTAAATAGGTGTGCTCTTAAACTAGAGACAACAGTTGTAATTTAAGAGCTAAGCTAGGGGTATTTTCAACTTTAGATTTTTTTTTAGATTACACCTAAGTTACTTGTAACTTAAAATTACTCTCAGGTTAAGATTTTGCAGTTAGCTGTACGAAAATTAAACAAAATTTGAATGTAATTATGTGAGTATCAAAGTCCTACTCGTACTTGTTTGTATTTTTATTAAACTATTATGGAAATAGAAATTCATACAAGTATGGAACCGTAAACTAAATATAAAACAGTTTTTTCTTGTCGTTAGAATTATAGTTTAAGTAAAACATTTTTGAATCATTACTGGCCCTGAAACATAAAATAATTTAAATAGAAGTAAATACGGCAATCTTTATTTCAAACACGTTGACAGCTGTCAAAATCAAGCTTAACACCCGGTTATAATTCAGGAAACACGAGTATAGTCAAAAGGAAACCGTGCTCCACCGGTCGTCTTATGCGGAACAAAATAAAGTAGAAATATGATACGACAAATTATTTATTATGCAAAGCGCATTTCATACTTCATGCAAATTTTGTACATAGTTTAACTGCGCTGTACCCAGTTACGCTGCTGCAGTGCGGAAGAAACATTAAGCCTCAATTAGAAGAAACGATCGTTAAAAAAACAATTGCTTATTAAGTAGATATTTTTCTACCAGTGGTTTGGTTTCTCGCGCAGATTTATCTTTATTGAATGAATATAAACGAATGTGTTAACAAAAGTTTGTAACGGTATATTTCTGCTGTGATTAGAATTATATTTTCATTTTACTTTTTTCTCATTCCGATAATTAAGATGAATCGTTTCAAGTTTTTTTTAATGAAAATGTTTGTAACTAGTATATTTATTTTAAATGATATATGGATATTTTTTTCGTTATTAATTAATATATTACGTGTATGTACTAACTCTTTTATTATTCGACATGATCTCCATCTAGAGTAATTCACTTGTTCCAACGGTCTTCTATGATTTCGATACCGGTCTTATAGTGGTAGTGGTTCGCGTCAAGTCCCTCAAAATAAACGTTTGTTTCCAACTCTTCATTAGAGTAAAATATTTTGCCAGAGAGCCACATAGAATACGGTGGGTGCGGAACCCATTCATAACGCAATTTATTCAATTTATCGAACGCAACGTGAGCCTTGTGAGTGGTGCATTGTCTTGGTGAAACCGCATTTTTTTCTTCACCATTTGCTGCCGTTTCTTTTAGATACCTATGATATTAGTTAGCTCACTCACTTTCACTCTACATAATTTCATTAATTTTTCGAATGTTTTCTGGAGTAACTGTCTCATTTGGCTTTCTTTAATATGTTTGTGATCATACGGTCACGACGAAACTCAGCAAACCGATATTTTAGGGTTGAGTTAGCTGGAGCAGATATGCCGTAATACTTATCAAGTCATTCCTTTGTTTGGACATTAAAAAACAATATAGGTATAATCAAATCACGAAATTCACTTTTTTCCATGATTAAAAAAATAACAAAAGTAGCGTCACTTCGAAGACTGTAACTTGAACATGATTACATGAAATATCATGACATTTTGACAGTATTCTCTATGGGAAACATAAGGATTTTTTGTTAATATTGTCATCTGTATGTCAGGCCAAAGACTTTTCAGGCCATGTGGTGTAACGTTTTTCAATTTATTTTAAACTGTAGGTTCAATTTTCCTTTAATTGGATGGTTGGAACAGACCTCAGGGTGCCGAAACGTACATGTATACAAAGATAAAAAAATATATTTCGAAATTACAATTTTTCTATTTTGATTTAACTTACACAATAAATACACTAATTATACACAATACCAAAAAAGCAGTTACGCTTACACTTATTATTTTCTTAACTACACAAAACCCTATAGCTTCCTCGTTACTACAGAGTCATTTAGACCTTAACGTGAATTACAGCGTTAAGGGGCGCAATATTTACAAAACTGGTGGAGATCTTTGCTTTTTGCACTTTAAAAATTTTATGATATCTTTTCGACGCTGTAATAACGACTGACTATTCTCCTCTACTCGGTTGTCTCTCCGCATGTATTACGTAATGTCCCTTTTTGAAAATTGTAATCAACTAAAGAGATTACGCAATACTATATGTGCCAACGCTTACAATTTAGAAGAATATTTGTACATATTGCTACAGTGGTTGTACAATAGAAACTAAAGCAGCGATATTATAAAATAATGTTAATACTAAAAAAATGAAAAATTAGTATTATCTTGTTTCAGTCAACCAGTTTTTAATTTAATTCTTAACCATGTATCACTACGATCAAGCCTCCTAGACAAAACGGATTTTATTTTTTAATAATTTAATGGTGGAGGTGCTGGGAACGTGTTCTTTTTAGTACATGTTTATTTTTATGGTTGCTGAAAAAGTACCTATATCGCAAGCATCATACTAGTATTATATGATATTATTACATGTAAGAAAGTTAAATTAGGGAAGGTATTGCTACCAGTCTTGAACATTTTTAAATTAAATATACTAAATTAGAAATATTTCTCAATATTTGATTACTACCTCTACTGGATATTAATTTATATACATTAAACTGTCTTACAACGTGATTTGATGACAATTGATCATTTTGTTTAAAAATAGTGGACAAATAAACATCGCGGTTTGGCAGACTAGCAACCAAAATATATGTTCTTATGTAAATAAATAGTGAAGTGAGTACACGTAACGATTTTTTATCTTACAACTTTTTTTGTTGTAGTATTTATCATTTTGTAATCTTCTCAAGTGTTCATCACTTGGTGTTCATGACGTTTTTTATTACTGGAGAAAAAACATAAACAAAATAAAAAGCTTTAATTTAAAAAAATAAAATAAAATTAAATTAAAAAAGGAATTTGTTTTATTAGTATTAGTAATATAAGTTCACGAGAATTCCAAAAAAGGAAGTCACATTCTCAGATCTTCGTAGATTTAAATGTAGTGACCGAAAATTTTCCTCTTAATTTAATATCTAATTAGATTTATCTGTAATTAGATCTGAATAGATCTATCTATTTTTTCTCTACACTTATTTGCGAATATTATCCATTATATGAATTGTGTATAGGTGCTTTCTTTGCACAGCCCTTGCAATGCATTGTGCGCTCTATTTAAACACTTCATGTATTATTTACACAACACTTTGCGAATAAACATTCTGGTTACATCTGGCATTGCGTTGTTATAGGTCAGTTAGCATAAATACACGTGTACGCCACTGATGCTGTTGCTGCTACTGTGTGTCCATCGTGAGTTAACGGACTGTGCATCAAAGCGGAAGTACATACAATTTCACCAACTTTCAAGTCATTTTATACCCGGTTTTATTTATTTTCATATTTCAACTCTAAGTGATATTATTTTTTGAAGTATACTTGATAAAATTTCCAGTTACTGACGTGAAAGTTTTTTTTTAGTACTATGAGTGATGAAGTGTTTATGATATTTTTTTGCATTTTATTAAATACGCAGTTGTACTTAAAATTATCATACATACTCGTATATATGAATTAACTAAAGTTTTAAAGTTCACATATTTTATATAACGACCCGTATATTCAACGGCGCAAACTTTATGATCGTTTGAGATGATTATCTTGAAATCATTTGAACCCATAGAAAATATAGGTCAGATCTTGAATTGAAAATTTTTATTTATGTTTACTTATAACTTTTTAAACACACTTGTAATATTTCTTTAATTTTAATTATATTCAAATAAATTATCAAAAAAATAATAATAGTTGTGGTATTTTAAAAATGAATAAATTAAAAAGTAGTTTAAGAGTTAAATAATAATAGCATATATTATTATAATCTAATTTTATTAATTAGTTTCTTAAAAAAAAGCTTTTAATTATTTTGTTTTTAATTATAATTTTATTTATGGTTTCGTATAGTATTATTTTTTCTTTTCTTACTTAAAGAATGTAGATATTTCCCCTAGCATAAAACGCTTTTACTGTGATTAAGTACTGTTGGTAATTGAGAATTTACAAAAAGGAGGGGTTACTATGAAAATGGCAGTACATTTATCAAGTGATTCTATTAAATCTACCACTTATAAAAATAACACTAAAGTTAATGGATTGTTATAAACTGCATGAATAATAATAAATTCAATCAATTTAATTAATCTTGAACATTTTCAAATTGAAAAAGATAATTTTCTACAATAAGATATTTTGAGTAAATTTGGTTTTTATTACATCGATATTTTTGATTAAAAACTTACATTATCAAAATAAAATAAATGTGTTAAATACAGTGAATCTTATTTTCATAATATAATGTGGTATCTACCAATACGTTTATTTTTATTGGAATCTAACCGGGACTAAAAATTTGTATAAGTAAATTTTGTTACAATAAACATTTGATATTCCGAATTTAAGTATTTAAATATGTTAAACTTGATATAAAAGTAATTAATGGAATGGACGTATACTTGTGTTTTTATTTAAAATGATGTAACTGTATAAGCTTCGCCCTAAAAAAAATAACCGATGATGCTTATCTTAATATTTTTGAATCTGTTGTAAGCAATTCTGACCTTTAGGGTGGCAGACGACTTCTGAAGCCCATAGTACTGCAGTATAGTGACGAAAACTATATTTTAGATCTTAGTTAGACTTCAAAAGCACAGATTTTAAAGTAACAAAGATCTATGCGAATTTTATATAAATAAAAAAGTAGGTAATAACAATAATATATGATGTTCTAATTTAAATTTCATGAAGTATACAAAGTGGGACGTTATACATAACCAACACAATTATCGTAAATAGCTAGAAAGCCACTGGTATATCATAAGTGTCACAGGATCTCCATCGCAAGTCAACCGTATGTCCAAGTGACCGGAAACACAAACATGCATCATCACTTCCGTCAAAACATTTCAAATAAATACCAGCTAAGAGGAAGATAGTTTTGCGACAAACTTTTCATAATGGGTAAAAAAAAAACTTAATACTGCTATACTATGTATTATTTGTTACGTACGATTGTTGAATATTTAATATTTTGCGACGTTCATGTGAGTTTTTAAAAGGAAAGTTTTTAGTGTAATAGTAGTTAGCTGTAGTGTAACGTATACCCGTATATATTATAACAGGATGTTGAAAGTTGAAACCATATTGAAAGCTGAACTAAAAAGCTATCTAATATATATGTATAACTAGCTGATACCCGCAGCTTCACTCGCGTGGATTTCGAAACTAATTACAACCCACCACACGTGACATGGGGTGAAATATTTAATTTTTCCTTTGTTTATTATTTATTATACAAAATCGTAAATATCTCGGCTCCTATGCAAGATTGAGTATTTATTGAAGTATTATTCCCGCCGGATCGAATGAAACTATATACAACCCTCCATATGTGACAGGGGATGAAATATTAAATAATTATTTATTTTTATTCATTACCTTTACAAAATCGTAATTATCTCGGAACTTACAATTAGTTAAACCCTCGCCATTAGGTGTTGAATGTCGAAATTTGTATTGAAGACTATTTTGCCCGAATTCACCTTTATAACTTAAGCAGCTATTAAGATAAACATATCAAAAACCGACCCTCTTCCCTCTCTTACGCTATTGGGGGTTGAATGTCGAAATTTTTATTTTAATTGAATATTATTTTGTCCAAATTTACCTTAATATCATAAACAGTTATGTAGATAAATATATCAAAATTTAAAAAAGTTAACACCCCCGCCATCCCTTAGGGGTTGAATTTTCAGAAATATTATTTGTCTTGTAGATTATTTGTGCAAAGTTTCATTCGAGTGAATACAAACAAAACAAAAAATTCTCATATAAACTTTTCCACCTCCATGCTACCTTTTAGGGGTTGAATTTTGGGAAATGTTGAAATACGTGTTTCATTGTTTGTATTGAAGAGTATTTATTTTAAGTTTCAATCAATCCGATCAAAAAATATTTTTCCTATACAAACTTATCCACACCCTTGCATCCCCTTAAGGGTTAAATTTTGGGAAATGCTGAAATACGTGTTTCATTGTTTGTAGTGAAGAGTATTTATTTTATGTTTCAAGTAAATCCGACAAAAAAATATATTTTCCCATACAAACTTTAACACCCTCTTTTCCCCTCTTAAGGGTTGATTATCGAAAAATCCTTTCTTTGTAGGTAGTTATGTCATAAAAGGAAGACACCCTTAAAATTTCAAGTTTCTAGGTACAGGGGTTTCGGCTCGGCGATGATGAATCAACCAGTCAGTCAGTCAATTAATCAGTCAGGACATGTTATTATACGTATATAATATATTATATTATATAGATTAAGAAGTGTATTGATTCACTGAACGAATTCAAATTAACTTACTTTGTAGCTAAATATTTAAGATAGATATGATATAAAAACGTATGTAGGTACATACTTATTAAGTGAATAATCAGTGGTGTAGCTAGGGGTAGGCGAAACCGGCCCTCATCGGGGCCGGTGTGCTAAAATGGTATAGAAGAGTTTAAAAAAAGATCTTTACAAAGTTCAAGAGGGCGCAAAAAGTCAGTTTTAAAGGGTGCCAAAATCGACATGACAACGAAAAAAAGTATTAATAGCGGGGGACAAGCGTTGACAATTACACCATAAAAATAAAAATAAATTAAGTTGATCCATTTCATGTGATGGCAAATTTTTTTAATTTAATATTTATTCTCTTTGTAAACAAAATTTGATACAGCTATTTAACATTTATATTCTTTAATTTATTTTAAAATTCAATTAAAAAAATAATAAATAAAAATAATGACCTTTGAAAGCATACAAAGGAATGTACAAGTAATGTTTGTATTCTATGTGAAGATCAAATAAACAGATCGAAAGGTTAATTAAAAATTAAATATAAATGAGACAACAGGTAAGTTTCTAAGAAACGAACGATATATTTGAAATTAATTGGTGGAGCTATTTCAAAACTTTACATCAAAATATATGTTTACATCACGTTACAAACCCTTATAAATTAAAATCGTTAATGGAATAATTTATTTTCTTCATTTGTGTTCAACAATACAGATACATAAAAAGAGAGGGTAATGCAAGAATCTTCCTCATTCCTGCTATGATAACAGTAACAGTATTATCATTGATTGTGCAAGGAATCAATAATATATATTTTTACTTCCACATTCTAAAAAAAATGTAAGGAAGTATTGTAATACCGTCGAAAAATCGTGTCCGAGATAAGAGAAAATTCTGATTGTACTACCTTCAAAACTTAAAGAAAACTTGATTTCCGCATGGCGGTTGTACGTGTGTCGGTGTTAGATGTAGAATTTTATTTCGTTTACGATAACTACTTTATGCACCGATCTGAATTATTTTTGGGGAAAATATTTACCTCAGTGAGTACTCCAGACATATTGATTTTGTTGCTAATTGGATTAGAGGTTTTAGAAATATTCGAAATTTTGTAACTATTATCGTCTAAAAAGCGAATTTGCGATTATTATCTCACTAATTTTGATAAGACTTGGTACATTTGTAGTTCAGTTGAACTGAAAGGACATTTATCTTTTATACGTGCCTTAACAGCTATTGAAGGGGTAAAAACCACCCTCAAAATTTGAATTTTAAATACAAATTAATATGTCATTAATTGCCTTGGAAACAAATGCAACTAGATTTAAATTGTAAAATTAGTTATTCTACGAATGTGTAATATGTTTTTGACAATAGGACATAAGAAAACTAATATTTATAATACAAAGGTGAGTTTTATTTCTGACAAACCCCATTGAATTTTTTCTATATTAAAAATTATTTAAATATATTAAAGAACATGGAAGCCATGTAAGGTTTTTCATACCAATATTTTATTTTCTAAAAGATATTTAATGTAGTAGGTATTACAGAGTCTCGTTAGTCCGGATGATCGAGGTAAGACGGACAGTTCTTGGAGTATTGAAGTTGGTTGAAGATTATGACTTACAGAATCATCAAATAATGTTTTTATATCGCATCGTCTGAGATCGGGCTCACAAAATAAAAGTGAACAGATCTATAAAAAACGAATATCCAATTTTTTTTTTAGCAAAGTAAATATAATATACTTTTTTGCGATTTACTTTCCATTTTTCTTGATAATAACAAATACATCATAAAAACTGCAATTTTGAAATATTTTTTTTTAATGCTAATATTGACTATAAGAAATTCAATATAGTTCTATAAATTCAAATTTGTTGTTTATAAATATTTAAACTATACTGTTTAATAATCATAAATAAATGTTGTGATATAATTTATCATAACATTTACAAAATGGCTGTGGAACTCATAAAATGTTGGAAGAAATAAAGTAATGTAATTTATAAAATTAATTTCATAACGACATTCAGGTTTCTTAAATGTTAATTACTACATAAAATAACCCTCAAAATATACGATCCTTAAACTAAATGTTTTTATCGTACTTCTAAAATCTCATTACATAAATAAGTACACTCAAATTAAACGAATAATTATTGCCACAATAACCCCTTGTATGATTTGAGAATAATTATAACTTCATAGAGTTCTTTATAATATCTCAACAAGTATATAAGTATATATACCCTTCTTTACGGTGTATGGCTACCCTTTAATTAACCCTTTGTGAGTTTGAGTTCTAGCACCCCTTTTCTTTTCAACCCCTTCTCGTCAATCTGAAGTTTACACCTAAGACACAATAAACACATAAAAACAAACAACGAATAAACAACGCTGCCGGTTTGGTCTATTTAAGTTGAAGCCAGTGGCGGGTTGTAAATAATATACTGCTAATAAAAATATGTCATGTTTTCAATTCTGATAACATTAAGAATACAATCGATATTATGGGAATGTTCATAAATTTTGTACCCAATTAAAAGATGGGAATTACACGATTTATATTAATATTGATTCGTAGCCAGGATTTGGGGGGGGGGGGATTAACATATAAAACAAATGTTTTCTAATAGATTTCGAATGATAAACGTCTAAAAGGCTCTCACAACTAAACTATTGTTTTTATTAAAATAAGTTAAATGTTAATTTTATGGGAAATTTAATTCAACTATAATAGTTGAGAGGTATAAGTGTAAATACAATGAGTTGAAACTTATAAGCGTTTTAAATATTTCTTTTTCATACAAAAACCAGCATTTATGTTAATATTCTATAATTATCAATCAAATAGCAATATATATCTCGACTACTGAGCTATCGGAAAAAGAATGACCCATCCGACAACTGGCATTATTAGAAAAAAAATTATTCTCTAAAAAATGACGTCCTTAAATTTTTTTATCCATTATTATGAATCAGTAATACCAACTTTAGTACTAAAGAATAATTTTTCAATGTTATTTAAATGAGAAACGGGACTCCCCTTTGCGGCATCTCTTAAAATTAAACTACAGGTAATCCTTTATCAAGTTTTTTTTTTAGGTCAAAAACTATCTTATTTCGTAATAAAAGCGAAGAAAAAAATTGATTTTTTTGATTACCCTACTATAGGTATATATCTCGGAGACCATTTCGTTAAGCTGAGAGAAGTTGCTTAATTCCCAATGACAATTCTCGTGAACTTAGAAACGGGGTTATTCTCAAAGGTTTTAGGCAAAACGTCGTAGGTAGTACAATAGGCCTCTGATAAAATAAAATAAATTAAAACTGAAGAAAAAGAATATTAATTACTGAATTATTATTGAAACAAAAAATATTTTTAGCACAGAAAATATAAAAAAGAATTACGTAACACTGCATAAAAGAAACGCTGTAAAATAAAGGATTGAACTTATGTGACAAACAAAAACGTCTTGAGTAACTTTTCACCCGCTACTGGCTAATAGAAAGGGTAGTGTATGGATAAACTGAAGAGGTGTGGGGGTTGAGCATCTGTGCAGAATACTGAAGATTGTAATTGAAACACATTTAGATGGCCATTCCCGTAACTAGAGGGGAGCCCGAGTGCACAATGTAATAGTCAGTAATTAAGTTGCAGCTATATCTGTCTTGCGGTATCCTATCTTCAACCACCGGTCACGCAGACAGATATTAGCTTTTTGCGTTATTTACCTACCTATCGTATGACTCCGTACAATATTAATGTTGCGCTATTTGCCCGATAGGTAAAATTATTTTTAATTTGATAACAGTAGACACAATACAGTTGGACTGATTTGGAATATTATTTTTATAATATATTTTTCAACAATAAAATTTAATGAAAAATATTGGGTTACATAATATAACTGCACAAAAAATTAATAGTGTGTACTTTGTACACTCGAACATAAATTTTAATACTTTGCACAAAATTTTAACTTGTATTGAAGAATATGCCGGTATGTTATAGTTATTTAGAATAAAGTTGATGCTCTAATAATATTCACGTTAACTATCCTTGGTTAGGGCAATCTATTAGGGCGAAGGGATATGTAATAAGTAATTATTAAAAACACATTAAAAATATCAAAACATCAGTGGGATCATTCAGTGCAAAGTATTAAAATTTATGTTTGAGTGTACAAAATGGATGCTCTCAAATTTTTAGTGAAATGATTAAAAAAAATGTATTTAAATAGGAATCAAAAATAATCATATAATTTTTTTATTATATATTATATTTTTTCAGCGAGAATAAAAACAGACTTTCTTTTAATTTTACTTGTATTTAACCAGCTCTTTCTTAATAATATAAACATATACATATATTATTATGTTATACTTTATTTAAAATAATACATTTATCAGCACAATAATACCCTAAAAGAGAGACAGTTTATTTAAACGGTTTATTTCAGTACAGAAGTCATTTAAGGATTACTGTTGTAAGAGATATCAATCTCCCTTCTGCGAGAACTTTGCTGAAGATGTAGGTTCTCAAAGATAATCTATTATTTCTAAACCTCTTACAGCTTAGAGAATTAAAGAGCGAACAGGATTGCGATAAACTATTTATCTATTTAGCTGTTGATTTGATTTCTTCCCCTTCTGGAAGTTTTTCGTAGAAAAGTTTTCATCTATAAGTATATAAATCCTACATCATCTCTCACTTTTTCTTTTTGCTTTTCTCGTATATTTGTATTACATTTTAATTATCTTTAAAAATAAACAAATAAATAAAAATTGTAAAACATATATCCATAAGCACTTATATCAGTATATGACCAACATTCATTTTTGTCATCTGCTATAAAAATTATTATGTATGTGTGTAAACATTGGACGAAAATTTAAAATTTAAATTAGTATATTTTTTGAAATTTAATTATATCTTTCACGATTAATTAAACTTGTTCTATCCTGTATAGTAGATAGTTCAATACATGTAACGCATTAACCGATAGTCTACGGTCATCTTCAGAAGTGAAGTATAATGTCCGGTTAGTGCAGCTGTTTGTATACGTTAGTTTTATATTAATACAACGAAAAAATGTAAATCTCTCCCGATTTATCATAATATTATTATTAACTTAAAAACAATTTGACTGATTTTGATAAACCTACACCCAAGGTTATAAAAACTATACAGGTTAACTCATTACTAAGCATTTCGGCGAGGGGAATGAACGGGAGAGGAGTGCATGTGACGTCACTTAGTAGATTCCATGGATTTTGACGGCTGACTACGTCACTAGCCGTCAACCAATAGCGTGAAACTATTCTATGAGACAACTTGTATAGTTTAATATCCTTGAGCTACACCCACATATTCCTTGATAAATAATCACGCTATCACTAAAAAAAGCTAAAACATGAGTAAATTAGTTGCGAAATTAAAAAAAAATGATGACGCCAAGATTTTAAACGTTTCTACCTGTATTATCGTAACTGCATTAATTACATAAAATCATTTTTCATTATTAAATAATCAGTTGAATGTACGAAATAAATGCAGTACAGATGTTTTCACATCACAGCACGAATGCCTGGCACGCACATTTATTTATTTATAAATTCGGACCAGAGTCGAATATTCGTGTCCCAAAAACACATATTTTGAAACCAAAGGTTAAACTTTAGCTGTATTGTATTACAAAATGTGAAATAAATTAATATTCTCATTCAATACGATGCACCTGATATTCCGCCAGACGCCTGTTTACTAATACCATTTCCAACCTCACTCCCCCTTCCATTACAATCTGAATACTCTCCGGTCTCCGCACCACTACATGTGCATGTAAAACACCCGACATTAGCAACTCAAAGCGGGCCTACGTACGTATGTACATACACATCTGACATTTGCATTTCAATTTCTGGCGTATATGCATATGTGTGTGTGTTCATAGTTGTATGAACAATCCTCCAACCTCAGTTCAAGTACATGTGAAACATATATACTTGACTATATTATGGATCATACTTGAATTTTTTATAGTAACATATACTTATGTAGGTATACTATGTAATATTATAAACGTAACGAATCCGTATAACGTTAGAAACTTTGTTAAAGTGCCATAAGTGATTAAAATATACATTGCTGTTATTTTTAGTAGAATATTCAGAACTAGAATAAATAATATTTACCATAAATCGAATATGCAAACATCTTGATGCACCAAAATCAATAGGCATGTTATAACTATATAGCTGTTACCCAAGACTTCGTCCACGTGTAATTTGTATTTTTTTTATCTTATACATTTTTTGGGGTACAAAGTAGCCCATGTCCTTCTTCAGTATGCAATCTATCTCTCTACAAAATTTCATCAAGATCGGTTCAGTGGTTTAGCCGTAAAAAAGGTAACAAACAGATGCACGATATCCTATATAAAACTTTAGAGCTGCACGAGACCTTTATTAGTATCGTCTCGATCTTCGTTTCGAGACTGAGATGAGATTGACTTAAATTCGAAGGAGGCGAGACCAAAATCAATAAGTAAAAATTTATAAATTTTTTTCAAAATATCTTTTTGAACGTGAACGAAACAAGGCAGATTATTTTTTTATAAAACGAGATCTCTAGTGCAGCCCTACAAAACTTTTTTCAGATTGAAACAATTAATTTTTATTACAAATAAGAAATTTTGAAGAAGACCTTCTATTTTTATGTATTTTTTGATACGGTTCAAAATAAATATATTTAACTTTATATAAAAGAAGTATTCAAATAAAGTTACCAAAATAAACTTTAAAATTAGATTAACTTTTCATTAAAACTTTAAATTTCTATAAACACTCTATATGTTTATTGTTAACAGTGGCATTGTGCCTCCTACACGGTAGCTTTATATTATTTTATTCAATTAGATATATTTCATACATTTATTCTAGGAACTGAAACCCCATAAAGTAAACGAAAATATTTCTGATATTCGTATTAATAGAGTAACTGTAATTTTATATTGATAAAAATACGTTTTAAAAACCATTTGTACTATTTTTGACAAGTTGAATTTTTATATTTTAGAATTAACATTTTACTTCCAATAAAAGATAGCCAATACTGGAAATAATAGGGCTCGAAAAAAGGTATATTAAATCTAATAAACCATATTATCAAAAACTGTTATATGATAATTGAATTTATTGTTTTATTTATTTATATATCATACCAGTATTAATTTTTATTAACTAAATCATGATTTTAGTTACTCTTACTTTATACAGGTTGGGGCATTTAAAGTGTTACAGATTTTTATCTCAGAACCATCGCATATTTGAAAAAAATGTTTGAAATTTTTTTTAATTTAATAATCTTATTCTACGTGAAAAAAACACGAATCTTTCATTGAAAACTTTTTTCTGAACATTCTAAGCCTTCCAAGATATTAAACAAAATAATTTGAGATTTTGGACTTTCAAAAATTTGACGACCATAAACATTCGAAAAAAGTACAAAACACAAAAAATGTTTATTTTGGTCATATAAAATTTGGAGTTATTTAAAAAAAATTAAAAAAACTTTTTCTATTTATTTTATTTAAACAAAAAAAAAATACGAATTCTCCATGTTTAATTAGACCGAAATAAACATTTTTAGTATTTTGAACTAAAGATGTAAAGTAAAAAAAGTAAAGTTCAGGTTGTTCAAAAAACAGTTTTCAATGAAAGATTCGTGTTTTTTCACATAGAATAAGATTACTAAATAAAAGCTATAGGTTTCTCTTAAAAAAAAACAAACGGTTCAAATAACCTTGAAGGCCACGTTAAAATAACAAATAAATGTAACTATTCGATTACCCTCTCACAACCAAATATTTTTTGGTGTAAACATTTTTTTCAAATATGCGATGGTTCTGAGATAAAAATCACTTTAAATGCCCCACCATGTATAGTAATTGCCAGAATATTACTAAAAGAACTGAATTTTATTATAAAAATTATATCACCAATTTTTTTAAGTAAGCATATACGAGTACGTTTTAATTACAATGATTAAATACACATCTCAAATATTGAAAGCTATAAAATATTATTACACAATATCCTTTAATTATCCCCCATAGTATTAAATTTTTGAACGCATAGTTTTCACCCTAACAAATTCTCCCTTGACACTTTGTTTTGTTAAAGTAAACTTTACTTCAGTCAATACAAATCACCTACACAGTGTTAATAAATTAAGACTAGGAGCGATACTTTAACCGTGAGCAAGTTAAATCGATCGCTTTGGATCAATCGGTAGTTGTTCGCCAGCTGCATGGCCTCACAAAGTTTTCCAGATACTAATTAATTCCATACGGTTACACGACGGCTCTCATGTTAGTCTAAGAACATTTTGGTGAAACTGCTTTTAAGTCGTTCAAGTCTTGACAGGATCAGCCCATTTGACGTCGTTCCGCATCGTTTTGGTCCCCCTCTTGTCGAATACTGTGTTGCCAACTGTAAATCAGAAACATGTTTACTGTAACTTTTAACTAAATGTACAAAAGGGGGTTTAATTAATTAAAGAAGGTGTAACTTAAATTATATTTTAATTAGTGCAATGAAAGTTTGTTTCTATTAATGATTTAAAAAATAATTTACTTACGAAAATTAAAAATATGTATGGATACAATAAAAATTAAATATACGAATTATTAAATATAACTAGTGGTTCTTATCTTTGCTAAACTATTAAACTAACATATTCGAATCAATTGAAAAAGTACGGAACACTAGTAGCGAGGTTTGACTCGCACATGACAGATTTATTTATAGTTAATTAGTATCTTGCTCATTTTATCCATTTTACAATTTTATATTTTTGTAAATATATTATGCTACGCTCGTATAGACTACGGAATTATTGTTTAGGATTTTTGAAAAATATACATAGTTGAATAAGTGCAAACACGATCAGTTATTATTGTCATAATAACTAATCAACAACCTAAATTACCTAACAAAAACGAACCAGAACTAAAGTACGAATAAATTTTGTTCTGTTTAAAAAATTTTTATTATTGAAAACAAAATAAACAATTGACGATCAAAAGACAACAGCCGAGCCGAGGGGTCTGAATGCCGGCCAAGCGCATGCAAATTGTTCTTTCTGCTCCGCTTCGACATGGCACTTCTTTAGTTCACGCGTTATTAATAATATTTTACCGTATATAACTTATTTAAAGTTATTTCCTAAACTATGTGACCAAATTGGATGCTGTAAAGGACAAATTATATCTACATTAAGTACTTACGATTATGACATTACTTATTTCGATAAAGATTAATGTTTTGCAGGTCATAGAACCCAAACATTTTAAATTTTCTTTGTAAGATAAAAGCAGTCATTGTGACTTAAATATAAAAGTTAGATATATGGTATCACGGACTTTATTTTAAATCTTTTGATTTTACACAATTCTTTACTACATTATTTTGTTCAATATTTAACGGTTTAGGCAGCGTATTGCAAAAGAGCGCGTTGGCAGCAAACTTTTTTCCGACTTGATTTACTACTATCGTCACTGCTTATTCTTTATTTTCCCTTACGTAATAAAATATATCCTATAACCTGGCAAGAGAACATATCTATGAATTAAAAAAGCACACGTAAATCGGATAAGTGGTTCTCCAGTTACGCACTAACGGACAGACAGACAGACCGAGAGTCGTTGAGCTTTATAATATATATTAAGTATAATATTATATTTATCTTACGTCAAGCGAGTATAAGTATTTAATAAATCTAATTGTAGACAGATACCAAACCAAAACTACCAGTATTATAAAATATATACGAATATTTAACTAAATATATGATAAAATTATCAAGTAAAGTTATTATCAAAAGAACATTAAGTTTAGAACACAAATCATTTATGATCAATTGGCGTGCAAATCTGGCAACGCTGCCGTTCAAAAACGGAAGCGTGAAACGGCAAAGACGCATTGTGTATCCTAAAGCGAGATAATTGGGAGTTTGTTTAAGACTTCGCCGAAAGATAAACACATGGAGCGAGAGGACGTGAGAGGTGCCAACGGACCAACAGACTCTAACTTAAGGACTTGCGTAAGGATTCTTTCACAATCGCGTTAATGTTAATGTGTATTATCGGATACGTTTCTCTAACCCGCTTTTGTTTTACAGTTTGTAACAACAGCGTAACTTTGTTGTTGGAAAATGTTTTTCTTGTATTTCTATATTTTCTCTTAGCTATAGGCGTATTGTTTTTACGAAATCTGATGTAATATTATAAATATATGTATGTTAATTTCTTTTTAAATTATAATATTTATATATTATGTATAAAGATATATTTTTATTAGTTCATAGTATATATTATTTATTATTTATGTGTAAGATAAATATGAAACGTATTCATATAGTATATATGTATAATGTATATCTAGCTAGATAAATATGACTCTATTATACACATGTTCTATTTGTTCTATTATAATGCTGCTTCTACTGATATTGTTGAATGTTAACAAATATAAGTGAATTTTAGAATTACTTTGTTCATAAAAATAAGTATCATTAATATATTAAATTTTCCGAGAAGGTGAAAATGGTGTTAGACAGAAATATTATTACATTAAAATTAAAATACAAATATATTGTTTCGGGTTAACTGTACAAATGGTATTAGATTTTATAAATAATATAAACAATAAACATATATACGTAGTTAATGAACGGGGGCCCAAAGTTCCAAAGTGAATTATAAGTGCATTTATGATTGTTTTGAAAAATATATTGTTTAGGAAATTAATACTAGACCATACACAATAAAGTATTTTTCAAAATTCAATAATTCTATTAATTATAATAATACAATATATAGTACTATGGGCTACTGAAAACGTTTGCCACCGTAAAGGGTCAGAATCGCTTACAACAGATTCAAAAATATTAAGATAAACATCATGGGTTATTTTTTCTAGGGCGGAGCTTATATAGTTACATCAATTTAAATAAAAACACAAATGTACGTCCATTTCATTAATTAATTTTGTATCAAGTTTAACATATTTAAATACGGAATAAAAATTCGGAATATCAAACATATATTGCCACAAAATTTACTTATACAATTTTCAATAGATTACATAATAAATTAATCGCACAATATATATGAGTACTATAAACGAATAGTACTTCTTTATCTAGCAAATGAGTTTAAAAATATATGTCTTTGTTTGGTACATGGATAAATGATTTAAATATTATAAAAATCAAATGGGAGGAGCCTAGTAAGTTAGCGATGAGCGAATTTGAATGAAAACTGGTCAACCACTTCTGCATGCGACTCTACATAGTGCATTGTAAAAATAATATACCTAATACAAATTCTAATCGAAAGTATTGTTCACGACATGGATATTTAATAATTAAAATACTCTTTATCTTATTCCTCTTCATTGAAACGATCAACAGCATAAAAAATTAATACATTTAAATTTATACATAACCTGAATCGCAATTGACCAATTTATATAGAAACAGGATAGCCAACAAAACATGTGGATGAAATGCATGTCAGTTGGGTCTAAAATGCTCTCATTCGTAATTTAATTCGTATTAATTGGCAATTATTTCAACATTTTCAAAATTATAATTTCGATTAAAATGCACGAGAATTGTATTGTTTATTGTTTTTTGTTTTTTTTTCAGAAAAATTGTAAATTTAGATACATATATATATCTATCTGATTTGCCTGTTTATTTTTTCATCACGCATATATGATTATCCTCGGTTAGTTTGATGATAATGGGTTAAACAAGCAGTGCTACAACGCGTGTACTACACAACGTGTGACATGGAGATTTTAGCATTCGCATGTTACATGTCCACGGGTGTGTGTGCGTGCGTGTGCGCGCGCGTATGTGTGTGTGTACGTGCATGTGGTTATGCCAGGGAAAAAAACGAATTGATTTTCAAATATCAACATGTGAAACATTTAATTATGTGGATACCGGAAATGTAGTTGTAATGCTGGTCGAACAAGTTTTAATTTAAATTTCGAATATTGGAAATGTTATGATGGTAACAGGTACTTTTATAGTAAAAAACAACTATATAAATATAAAATATGTATTTGTTTAGTAGTATTGTTCATTTTTGAACACAAGACAATTTCTGAATAAAATATATTTGTCTGATTATTGTGTGTAAAAAAAAAACTAAAAAATCAAACTGACTAAAAACACTAAAATCAGTTTAATTTTATTTTTTAAAGTTTTTTAGTTTTTCCCTTTTGAGTGGTGTATCTAAGAAGTCCATAGTCAGATTCTGATAAAATTATATGGGGCCACCTCGGGAGATATTCTTTCAAACAAAAAAATTGTCTTAATTTGTCAAATTTATGCCCGAACAAACATAAAAAATATATACTGATTGAATTATGAGAGATTTCTTCTTTTTTGAAGACGGTTAAAAAGTAGTTCTATGAATTACATATTATTTATAATAAACAGTACGATAAATTAGAATTGAGTCACTGGTTCCATTACCGTATTTATTGTTTAATTGCGAAGATTTTAATTAAATTCCAAATATGTTGCGTATCTTACGAGCGTTATTTTTTTAGTCTACGCCTTTATATTTTTTCTAAAATATAACTGTTTTGCTCAATTTGTGCAACACTAAAATTTCGCTAAAATAACCCCTGCCTGTTTGTATTTATGTAGCTCTTTTTTATGACTTATAGTACAACTGTGGTTGGTATTAAGGAATAAACATTTATTATAATAATTATTATTATAAGTATAATTTATATATGTACATGTATGGGTGTATGGAAGTAAAAGCATCATCCAAACTTTTATAGCATCTATAAATTTATTAGCGGTAGTTTTCCCGCTTCTCTAATGATATGCAAAGTAATTGTTTTAATTGAAAAATAAACTATATCCCATACTTCTCTAACGCTGTACTAACTACAACAAAGGGTAAATTAATGAATTCGTTCCAGTATTGCATTTACGTTAACGTAATTGTGAACGGAGCTTTTCCATTGTAGAGGGCTCTGCGTTCTTGCGACTTCCGCTTTTCAAATATTATGGTTTGCCTCGACCCTATGTAACTTGTTTTTCTTCACTGATGGAAAATTCAATTAGCATGTTTTTAGTATACGAATATGTTTTTGGAGTATGATTTTTTTGTATTTTTCTTTAGTTTCGGTTCTTCTAATTTACTTGGATGAGTTCCATTATTGTCTGTATAGTTTCAGCAAGATGAATTTTACTTTAACATGTAAAATCCTATACGTTATTTTTTATATCTAAAAAAAGGATAATATCTAATAGGAACTCACAATCATGTGTCTTTGTCTGTTGGTCTATTATCTTTTTACGGCTAAACCGCTAAACAGATCTTTATGAAGGCTACTTTTATTCCAAAAAATGTATTACAAATAAAAAAATAATGGGTGCGAGACATTTGTATGCCCGATAGACTATACTTTTTTGATGTAGACATCTAGCGTGCAAATGCGAAACTAAAAACATGTTTTATCGACTATCATCATAACAGAAATCTGTATAACCTAACCTGTATTTCACGCGGACAAAGTCGCAGGTAGCATATAATAAAAAGTTTCTTTGGTGAAAATTATTTTATCATAGGATATAATTAAGTGTATATAGGTACCTATCTTTTAAATTAAATTAATAAAAATTTCGATAAAAATTTAAGTGTATGTAGAGTGTTAAGACCATCTCTTCATACCCCAGCGTTATCTAATTATATTCCACTACAATGTTACATAATGTAAGTAATATAATTAAATAGCGAGGTGGGGCTGCCGAAGGAACGTCAGTCGAGGGTGAATAAAGGAGGGCCATTGTGCGCTTGAATCACTAAGTAAACAATTATTTTCTTAATTAGAAAGTAGAGACGCCCTTTGTGGCGTCAAGATTCAAATAAAAATCTCCGATATTGGAAAATTTAAAGAAAAAACCTCGTCTTTAAGTTTGCATATAATTACGATTATGATATCGTTTCTTTATTAAAAATATTTCATATTTTAATGTTTTCGAACGTTTGCATTATTAAGTATTTTATTATAATTTTTTGGAGGAATAAAAGACTTTCTATATATAAGACATCGGGCATATCTAAAGAATGTTTATAAACATTAAATTATGTTTTATATACAATATTTTAATGTCTAAAAAATAAAAACTCATTATAATATTATCTTCACATCGAACCCAAGACACATTATATGAAATATGGGAAATTTGGGTAAGACGAGTATACATATACGAATGAGAACAGAATTAATTTTTTCCTCAAAAAGTTTTTAATTAAAATACCTACCAACTTTAAAAAATGGTAATTAATATTTTCATTTAAATTAATAAGAGTTCCTACCGTAACAACAAAATGTTTTATTGCAGGCTACTCATGAATTTTAAAATGAACCTTAACGGTATCCTTATTATAAAATTTGCAGTAAATATTATACAGTACATAAAATTCATATTTGTTATGGTAGCATTCTTGAAAGTGTCGACTTGTTTTTCATCTGACATTTTTATAATAATCATATCGGTTTCTTTATGTTTATTTTAATTGATGCAAATTAGGTATCCAATCATCAATAAATGTGGGAGCTATTTTTGTACATCAAATTGATATGTGTCATTAATTGTTAAATAGTTCAATTGTATTTTTGTCTAATTACATTTGTCGCGTGTACATCGTCATTTAATTATTCATCAATCAATCATTCTACAATTTTGTCAGCCATCCTACGTTTAGCGGCCTGAGGGACAGGCATAAATGTATCGTAAATTTATTATGATATTTTTATTTAAAACTTAGATTTCTGGGTTGTAATTTATTTGATTTTCATTAGATAAAAGAGTATTAGTTAGTTAACAACAATTGAATTTAAAACTTTACTGCAATTGATTTTAAATTTACCTAGAATTGGATTTACAATTCTTTTAAGAAAAATAAGTGCGATGAGTGCAGATTTTTTTCTTATCATATTAGCATTATTATACATATTCCTAATTTTTCAAATTTTTCTCACAATTACTTTCAGATATTTATTATTACTATTAAAAAAAAGTTATATATTTCAATTTCTTGAATTGTCAGCTTATATTTGATACCCCCTCGCCGAAACGGGTGATTTCCTCGCATGAAAAATCGCACCGCAGAACTAAATCTGCATAAAAAATCCGCGTATAAAGAAACCCTACTATCGTGATTTTTTTTAGAAAATTGAATATGGAATTAAGATATTATTTTTAATTAATTAATTATTAGTTAATTCTAGTAATGATATAACCAGGTAAAAGTGGACGCTCCTGCCGGTAGAATGAGGTTAACGGTTAAATATTCCACCTTACTCCTACCTTCCCTATGAAAATACATACACATATATATGTATACATATATGTACTTGTTACTCGTACCTACCATTTGAATTTCATGTAACTATATAAACTAAAATCAGCCAATATACTGATTAATAAAATGTATCATATTAATTTCAAAAACATCATAGAATTAGATTGCAATCAGTGTAGATGTGTGTACAGTATACAATAATGATATGAAATATGTTATAATAACTTCTAACAAAACTGGAGTTAATTGGATTATTGGCATTTGTCCAAAATCACAAGAGGATTGTAGTAATTATTTGATTATAATATGGCTATTTGCCGGCAGTGTGTTAATGGATGAGTAGTGATCAATAACTATGGCTGAAATTCATTTTATTCGATTGTCCTATATAATATATAATTATTATTCTAATCAGACTGGTTATACACACTGATCCAGCGGTGGGTATATAAAATATAATGTAAAATGTTTGTGTTTATGTAATAAACGTCACATTAATTATTGTATTCTCTGGTATTCGTGTTTTAATTAAATTGTTGGCTGCAATTAATTGACAATATGTTTTAGTGATAAACAATTTATGTGTATTATCATTTATATAATATTTAATATTTAAAAGATAATAATAAAGTGAATATACAATATATATATACATACTATATTTTTCTCTCTTCAGAGAACTCAGTTTTCTTCATCAGCGTATAGCACGATTGAAATTAATGGAACGCATTCCTGACGAAATGTGGAATCTGAGTGTACATATAATACAAACTTGGTTTTAGGATTTATTTGATTTATTTATAAAAATTAATATAAAATGCACTAGGGTACAGGCGTACCCAAAGTACCCATCCCGTCTGTTGTGTGTAATTGGATTTTCAGTCAGATAATTTTAATATAATTAATTATGTGATATTCTCTATGGATTTGTTATGCAACTTATATAAAACAGTGGTACTTTAAGGGGCTATTCTTCTTCTTCGGGTTGGAAAAATTCATTCTTTTTAATTTCTTCTTTCGACAGAATTTATCTACAGAAATCATATCAAACGGTCTTAGTATGTATAGCGCGCCAAAACAGAGAAGTTCTTAGTGCGCGCTCGGCGCTTGGACAACTTAAAAAGCATTTTTCCCAAAATGATATTTTTGCACCTGGCGCAAGTGATTGTGCAAAAACTATTTACCAATTGATCTGAAATTTTGGTGGTATATTCAGCACATATATTATTATGTCTATCGCCGGTAACTCAATTATTAAAAAACTATCATTTTAAGTACTCTTTTTAACCCAATAACGATGTGAAAAAAAAAACACATTTGTTACTATTTTGCAAAAGTTTGTGTTGATTTTCTGCACACATACAAATTAAGAATTTTTTTTATTTTTTTATTTCAGACAACCTAGAGAGAACAAATCACCTGCGCCAGCGAGAAAAACTTTCTTCCAACATATTGAGATATTGTTAAATAAACAAGTATATAAAAAACTCACGCTATAAAAAAATTGTATTTTTCTATTCTCTATACGTATCTCGTTCAGGGAAGAAAATTTTTTTTTGTTACATGCAGTAGTTTTCGAAAGAAAATTGAAAAAAAGTGAATTTTATTGACCCAAAAAAGTATAAGTCCCTTAATTTACTAGAACGCATTATTTGTATTTACTGTGTATGCTTTAAATACTTTAAAACATAATTAAAAGTCATAGGTCTGTCGTATAAGTTGGACATTTCGTTCAATGTGTTTGTAAGCTACATTACATTCAATTACTAATAATTAACGATTCAATGAAAAATACTCATAACAGTGTATTGAATATACATAGATTTATTTCTATTACAATCTATTAAATGACAGGTGTGAAGAAAAAACTAAATCTGAGTTGCCAAACTGTTACCGTAGTGGTAAATCTTTGTAAAAGAAAGCTTGAAGAAGTACAGGACATATCTGAGTAATTTATCTCACTGGGGGATAAACCTCGGTAGTCCCGCGTTATAACGTAATTGTTTTCACAAAAGCAACGTTTTGTAGTTAGTGAATCTCTTAAGCTAACTGACCGCTACTGGCTACTGGCTAGCCAACATAATCTGGCTTGTTTTATCAGAAAAAGCCACTGGCTCGTTGACGGCACGACTTTACTGTTATCTCTGATCTGCCAACACTTTTCTCGACAATGTCGCATTACAACTGCTATTAATTTATTATTCACCCTTCTGCATCTACTCAGTGACTGTCAACATGTTTCTATAACACTGTACAAAATATTTTTAGAAACTAAAAACGTATTGAATTAATTGAAATGATATTTGAAAATCAAGTATGTAAATAAGTCTTGATTAATTGATTTTATTACGATACAGTTTGCCATATTTTTTCTTTTCGTTTATTAATTTATATATAAATTAAAATAAGGAATAATTAAAAAGAAGTTTGCAGCCTTTTTTGTGTTCGCCTTTTGTCCGGATCCCATTAGAAAGCAAATAATAATTTTTTCAATTATTTTAAGCTGATTCATTTGCCATAAAATGAGTGTTCAAATTATCTATGGTCACCTTATAACAATTAAAACTGAATGAGTATGATTTTACTTAAAAATATATTTTGGTGAAATGACGAAGTACATAGGTACATATGTTTATAAAAAAAGCATAAGTACCTACACGGTTATTGTTTAATTTCTAAAAAAAAATGAACTTATATATAATTTTCAAAATACAATTCTTTAATAACATCCCACACGTTTCAGTGATTTACTTTTTATTTCTATAACAAAAATGAAAACAATTTCTAAATGTTCTCTTTTTCATTTCATCTCTACATGTCACGTCATAATATTCTTTTATACAAGTGAACAAAGTATTTCAAAAATTTCATATAAAAACGTAACAATACTAGTTGTGTTCTTTGTGGTAGTGAATGTGCTATTTTTATATTGATACGACACTGTCATAGAGAAATGTAAAGTGCTCACGACGATTTTAGATTGAAAATATTGTTTTGTTTTCCAACAATACAATACGTGTTTTTTCCACTACGTGTCACTGTCGGATATGTCATAGAGAACTTATATCAATGTAAATGGAATAGTCTGTTTGAATACAATTAAACATTATATGTGATAAAAACACGAATAAATATACATGTCATCAAGTGTAATATAATTTTTATTATTGTCCCTAACTGCGATACCAGCAACATCTGCTTATCACAATCTAGTTGATAACAAAGGTAATTTGAAACTGTGACAATATTTGATAAATAATTTATTTCTTACGTACAAACAAACAAAAATTTTATTCTATTTAAAAGCTGTTATTCATTAAAATTTAAAGTAATAGAAGACATAATAATATACAGTACAATACAGTAGGTACAGTATTGTACAGGATAGATAAAAATACATCTCTTGTTTGGATCTAGTAAATTAACCCACTTGCTTTTCGGATACCAATTATTAATGTACTACAGTTCAGTTAAAAAGCTGTAAATACTAAATGATTTAAAATTTTAATACTTATAACTAGACTAAAAAAACTTGTATGTGTGTATTTTTGAAGCCAGTTTTTTTCTGAAAGGGTTTTTTTGAGACCAGTTTTATTTAATTTTTAAAGTTTTTTTCCCCTTTTGAGTGGCGCATCTAAGAAGTCCATAGTCAGTTTCTGATAAAATTTAAACGGTACTACCTTCATTCAATCAAAAAAAAGTTTCACCGAATAAATGCATATTTATCGGTGTTATGCCCAAAAATAAATAAAAAATATTGAAAAACCACCCTTTTTGAAGTCCTTGGTCAGATTTTGAAAAAAAAAATATGGGAGTTAAATAGGGAGTATACTATTTTAAACACAAAAAAATCACCCAAATCGGTGCATATTTGTTGGAGTCATGCCCGAACATACATAAAAATATATATAGACGAATTGAGAACCTTCCTCATTTTTTGAAGTCAGTTAAAAAATATATTAAGTTCATCTCGAAGATTTTGGGATCTATAGTTTCAGAGTACTTTGTCGACAGACAGGAGATATTTTTTATTAGTTTTTCGCCAAGGGTCTCCATAATTTCATAAAAATTATTAAAAAGAATTAATTATATTATTATTATAGTTCAACATAACATTTAAAAAAATTATTGCATCTATTATTTGACTAATAAAAATTTAAAATATTAAACTATTAAATGTAAGACATTTTTGCGAAGTGAAACTAATAATGTTAATTAAGTAAAACTAGTCTCATATAAATGGGACATCTTCGGGTGACGTTTGACTGGAAACTCGAGCAAGAGCATTGCAGAGATTTGGATGTAAAGTTGTCTGATATGTTCCTTACTTAATTTAGGGAATTCGGCGTCGTACGCGCCCGCGAGTGCATATGGGCGGGTGTGTTTACTATGTTCAGGGGGTGCGGTAAGTGGTAATAAATTACCACGGCTTTACACCATATGGGGCACCCTTCAACTGCAAACGGAAAGAAGAAATGCGCAATAGACAGTATGATGAACATCAGCTGTGTTTGTAGATTTACAAGAATTTTTCATTGTGACTTTTTTTGTGAGTAATAGTTTTTTTTTCTCTTTGCAGACATTTTATTTATACGTTTCAGTTGTGAAAGTAAGAAAATTTAAATTTATTTGAGCGAGTAAAGAAATTTGCATATGTATACATTTCAAAGCTTTAGCGAAATTGACTTCTTCTAAAATGCGTTCGGAATAAATTATTAGCTTATGTTTATCTACGTTACGTTTTAAAGATATTAATAATGCAATATGGATTTTATTATAAATGAGGATGTACGACCGAACTAAATTATATTCTTTTGTAAAACATTCAATATTGACAAATGTTTCAAGTTTTAAATTTACAATTCTTATACATTCAAATATAGTATACTATTAATCACATATTACAAAAAAATCCACATCTGACATGTATCAATTAATTCAAAAGAAAAATAACAATCTACATTCAATATAACAGTAATAAGAAGATTGTAACGTAAACCAGGTATGTATGTACTAAAAAAACACTTGCACTGAAACTACCTAAAGTTGGGGATTTAGAAAGGTATACAAGCAACAAAGTTAATTTTAACAGAAAAAGATAATCATCTCGTAACGGAAGACAAAGTTGCATACAAAGGATGAAATAATTAGCTAGTAATTAAGAAGATGGAACTGCTTTATCCTTTTATTTCTTTTAGAAAGAGACAATTACCTGTTTTTAAATAGTAGATTTCAACCACATGCAATGCAGAAAAGTTAATAACATTTTTAATAAAAAAAATACATTTAACATTATGCATACCCATATCAGTTAGGTTGGGTTATATTAATTATTGCTTCCTCGCCATATCGATCTTTCCGTTTCAGGTCAAGACAAACACTTTTTGTTCCGTGTTTGTTCGTCTGTCTGTCTCCTGAATCCATGTCACACACATAACTCATGAACCACTGAACCTATAATAACGAAAGTTCGTTGGTTGGTTGGGAGTGACTTGGGGACTGCCACATTTCAAAATTATTAAAATCGTGTGCAAGGGGGAGGAGTGATATTCCAGAACAGTATTTTTTTAAGATCTCTCAAGAACGACACATGTAACGTGAAAATTTTATAGCATCGTTTTTGTGGAGTATTCAATTTTCTATAATAAAAAAAATTGTAAAAAAATTAAGAATAAATTGAGAAAAATTTCGAATTAATATTTTATAATAAAATTGTATAAAAATTAAATGGTTAACCAATGACAGATAATTCATCTGAATACTTTATTTATAAATACTTTTTTATTAAAATTGTTCAATGATTATAATTAACTACATTTGGTGATTTAACATGAGCACATACATCTACTTGGCAGATGTTTTTGTTATTGTAAATTAAACGAAATAAAAAATCTTCAATGCAAATATGTATTTTAAACAGATAAAACATAAAGTGTTTATTTCGTTTATTTAAATATTCCAGTATTATATATCAAAAATTTAAAACTCAAATACACACTGCACGAGTAAGTTGAAATATTTTTAAAATTAATGCAAATTTAATACCTTAATCCTGAATCTCATTACAGGAAAGTAACACTGGAAATTCCCAGTTATGAATCTATTAAAAAAATTCATATTCATTGGTATTTGTTAGCGTTTGTGAAGTAGCGCCTCCACATTTATCCCGTCCCTCTTCACCGACGTAGCCCATTCCGAAAAACAAACATGAAGCAGTCGGTTGCCGTTTTAACAAGGAAAGTTAGGAATGTGTTGTAAATTCCATATTTCTGCGTTGATATTATATTTACAAACGGCGTTAGAAAATTCTCATATAAAATAATATTAATTCGTTCAACATAATCTTAAATCACATTTATTTTATTTATTTATATTTAATTCAATGGTTAATTAAACAACATAATTTAATTCACGATACTTACATTTTAGTTTTATTTATAAATGACATTACCATTTATACAGATAGTACGAATATTCCAAACGAAATAACATACAAAATTAAATCGCTATCAGAAAATTGTCAAACTACCAGTCGATCTATTAAGCAGAAATTATGGATATTCATAGGTTGTACTATTGCTCTAGTGCTCTAGTGCTAAATCGACTCGTTTTCGGACATGTGTTTATTAACAAAAAGCGATTGTTTTAATGTCCTTCACAACTTTTGAAAGATTGTTGGTATGTTTACGGGACACCCTGTATATAGACATAATTAGTTGTTATATATTAAATGCTCCAATGAATATTTTAACCACGCAAAAAGTAAAGAGACTTTAAAATCTCACCTTTCATATTCAATAAATTTTATAGTGGGTAGATGTGCACGATAAAAGTTCGCAATATAAACTCACATAGTTTTCGAATCAGCAAATTCTAAACAAAACTCAAAAATAAAAATAGATGTAGCACGAGGGTAAAGTAAAAAATGATGATCATTCCAAATATAGGTGCTTTACCGTTTGAGATTTTCGTCGAGTAAAGTTGAAACGCATTCGCGAAAGCAATATGTTTTAAAATCAGTCTTACTGACAACAGAACAGTACGCTATAAGTCTTGCCACAACAACTCACATCTTATTCGCCCATTTTTCTTTACTATTATTTCTCTGACTCGTTTGTGCATTCCACTCACATTTTTCTCCGTTCTTTCGTACTTTGATAAACTTTGTTTTATGGGTACCTTTTTCTTGCTTATGGTTACTTTCGTGTTACAATACAATATAGTTTTAGTTACTCGACAACAACTTTTATACGGACTTGATTTATATCATTAAATATGTAACAAATTATATATTTTTTTGCTAACGAAAGTCAGTTTTTTTTTAAATTTAAGTAATAAATACATTTCATGAATAACACATTATTATAATTACTTACAAAAACAATTTCAAAGAGAATTTATTATTTTCATCAAGGAGTTGTAGTTTCATGCATGACTAAATTATATAATTAGCTATGTATCTTTATTAAACTATACTAGACTGACTCCATCGACTTTCAACGGAATATACATATTTAAAAAAAAAGTAAAAAAGTATCTCAGAAAATTTTTATTGCTGTCAAGAAAATGATTTTATTTTTGTGGAAAAATTATAGACAATAATATTCTCTACAATATGTATTAAATGGTTTTTTTTAATGTAGTTAGGTACTAAACTGGAAAGGGATGTTTATAATACCATGTCAATTTTTGAATTTTTTTAATTTTTTTTGAAACGGTGCGAATAAGAAAAAAATGTTTGAGATAAATTTTGTCGAATGATTAGGCAGAAAGATGTTTTACATAATTAATTAATTAATAATGTATAACAAAATCACATGGTACCTATGGTAAACACGTACATTGTTCAATCTTTGTAGTAGGTACGTATAAGAAAGTCCCATGACACACAATGCAGATATTTTTCTCTGTTATGAACTATTTGAAATTATTAATTTTCAAAAAATTGTTTTGAACCTATAATTTTTTTCTAATTCGCACCGTTTCAAATATAATTCGAAAAATTTAAAAATTGACATCAGTAGGTACCTAAACATTCTTGGATAAAAATTAATCTTAAATATATAAAATTCACCCTTGTACAATTTGTCGTATCTGAACAGTGTCGACGGACCGACCGACAGACACACATACATCATGGCGAAAATAGTTAAAATAAAATCAAGGAAGTTCAAAATGGATAATTCCATCAAAATTCGGAATTCGAAAAAAATCGGCTTTACAATTACTTACTTATAAAATGTATATTTAATATACATAGGTATAAGAAAGTAATACATAAACTAAAAATATACACCTTAACCACAATAAAACAATGTCACTAGACACGTGTTTTATTGTGTATATTTGTAGTTTAAGTGACTAAAAAACCACAGTTTCTCCGTTTTTCCAGTAGTAAGAAAGTAATAACTCAAAATTGAGAAGTACTGATTTATTAGGATCTTTACTTATCAGGATTTTGATCGGCACCCATTTATTTTATGTATAATTTATTTTTTATTTTTGGTTATTCGGTTCTGCTGTTATATACAGAATAATATTAAATAAACAACAGTTGAATACTAAGTAATTTTACATCAGACTGTTTGATAGCTTTAAAGGTCATCGCTTTCATTGTGTTAAAAATCCCGCCATAGTTTCCATAACATTCGGCAAACGTGTCGCTCGGTACGTGCGATGTTTATAAACTGGACGATCGGATATTTGCAACAACAACAACAAGAGTGGCGGTAGATGCACAACACTCGGCCGCACATATATTGGAAAAACGCAACACCTGGCGCTTGCACGTCCTGTACGCGAGACAGTAATACCGAGCGAAGGCGATACGATATCCATACTTTGAATACAGAGAACCGAATAAGATGAACGGGCGCGCTATCGTTATTTGTTCTCGAATATATTCGTTCACGTGTGTGTTTATTATTTGTTTTCTATATTGGATTTTATTAAACTAAATTTGTTTTATATTTAATATATCTATATTTTTAGTACCCATTTGTGCTCAGGTTTATTTGAAAGAATAATATTGTTTTTGGAATCAAAATATGGTAAATACGTTAAAGTGTATGTACCTATAACAAATAAATAATATTTTTATTAAATAAAGATTGAAATTTATCTCTTCAATAATACAGCCACACAAAAAAGTATGTGATACCAAAAATGCGACCTATATAGCATTGTAATACCTATTAATCGAGCATAGTCGAAATCCAAATTTTTGTAATTTTCTGCTTACCAGTTTTTTTTTATTTGAGCTTGAATTTTATGTTTCGTTAACTATTTCCAAAAAAAGTGTGCGATACCAAAAAATCGACCTATATACTGCCCTGCTAAGCACAAATATGGTATCTGCATTTAGATGAAAGTAGAGAAAATTCAGTTTCTATTTTTAAATTGTTGCCATGCATTTAATACTTGCTAACAATTATAAATAAAGTTTTTATCTAAAGTAATTTCTTCAGGTGAATTCTTTTTTTGAATTATAAATGTGAACAATAAGCCAATTTACTGTAACTACTCTTTACTTAAACGAAAACAAAAAGGTGGTTTTTATTAGAAAAAACAAGTATTTATACCATATTTAACACTAGTAAGATGACGGAAGATATTGATAATGCCATTTTGTACTAAACTCAATTTTGACAAAATTGTCAGATACCACATTTGTGCTTAGCAGGGCAGTATAGCATTGTAGTATTGGTCGAGCATAGTCGAAATCCAGATTTTTTGAATTTTCTGCTTACTAGTTTTTTTTTCATTTGAGCTTAAATTTTGGGTTTAAGTTGAATTTTTTCAAGTTGGCTAAACCCAAAATTCAAGCTCAAATAAAAAAACAATGCTATATAGGCCGCTTTTTTGGTATCGCAAATTTTTTTTGTGTGACTGTGTAATAAACTTGAATACGAATTACTGTACACCATTATATTGTATTTATGAATAAAAAATACTATCGAAAGTAATCTCTTGAAACATGACTTTTACTTTAAATAAATTGAATCTTATTTCTCACTCTCTTAATAATTTTTAAGTAGAATACCCCAGCCGCAAAAGGTTGTCAGAATCGACTTTTATTGTTCATCAGGTATATAAGATTTAGTACCTATATTTTAACAACTAGAAATACGTCACTAGCTCTCCATCTATAAGTCAAAGCCTGACTAACTTGAATAAGTCAAACGAAACGTTAAACAGATAACTGATACAACGTCTTCATGGTTCACTAGAACCAATATTTCACCATAGTTATCTACTAATATTTAATTAAAACACCAAACAGAACATATTTGTCATAGAATTAATGATTTCTATATAAACAAAATTGGACTCTATAAATAACAATCTATATGTAAGTATATTACACTAGATGACTAAAAAAATCAATTTTTGTTTACTTATAATAAAATATTTACAATTTATTCTCGCAGAAAATAATATTTTTTAAAGGTCATGTCATGCTCCTAATTCCAACAAATCTTGATAAAAGAAAATACTCACGAAGCATACAAATACAACAAGATGACAAACACAAATACATCGCCATCTGCTGATAACTAATAAAGCAACAGCGCTCATGCCATAACCTGCTAGAGACAAATGTACGATTGTTAATAACATCGAATCTAAATCGTTACATTGGTAAATTACAGTGGAATTGTCTTGAAAAGAACGGTATCTGAGATCATTGAAAAACAATTTGTTCAGCCGACGACATCTGCCACTGATATCGTGTGTTATTTCGAGATATGCATTTCTCTTGTACACCGTATCTCCTGGATATACGATTACATATATGTGACATGGAGTGGTGTATTGTTCAAGTAGAACTATGTATACACTCTAATAGTTTTTAAATTATTTAAATTAAATAAATATCATTTTAAATAGATACATATTAAAAGAATTTACACTATGAAGAATACAAAATTTGGGTTTATAGAAGGTAATTCTATCAATAACTACAGAAACATTAATTTTATTATAATTTTAAAATATAAAAATGCATTATATTTTTTGCACATATTCCTGAAAATTTGTATTGTGGTTTTGTATCACATCGCTTGAATAACGTACAGTTCTCTAGTTATTCATAGGAAGGTAAAGTACTACCAAGATAAAAATCAAATTGACGTGACTTACATCCAGAAGTTAATATTCACAATAAATTATTTCCTAATCGCTAAAATTGTTTATTTACAAAATTTGTGTTCGCGAACCTGTCTTAATACATCACTGATAGAATATGTAGGATTGTGCATTGTGCAATGTTTAATACATATTCTCTATTATTGCTACTATATCTATACATATTTGTTGATTTTATATTGATATAATGATTCGTTTTACTAAATATAAAAACATATTATTATTAAAATTAATGGTATGATAGTGTGTAGTTTGAAGTTTGTTTTTATAAAACTTTATTATGTTTTTTTTTTTTTTTTTTTATCGGGACATTTTTAATGTCAATTTGTAATAATTACAAAGCAAATTATATATAATAATTAATATAAAAAATACTGCTCAAGATTTGATACTTTGATAGAGTTTCGAAGAAACCGTATTAATCTCACTTTGTCGTCCGTTCGTGTGTCCATCCGTCCAAAATATCTGGTAAGCTATATAAGCTAGAAACTTGAAATTTTTACTGAACATGATTAGTAATGCCCTATAAACAAATAAATAAAAATTAAAAAAATAAACATTTTCAAGGACAGATAAAGCTAGACAAAAAAATATTTTTTTATACCAAGGCACATGGCATGTCAAAATGTATAACCAAACCAGTGCAATTTGACCCACTTGACGTCTGCATAGGGGACTTTAAAGCGAATAAAAAAATTATACCAAGGCATGTCAAAATGTTTTTTTACTCAAAAATGGCTACATACAGTACACGTAGTACGTATTTCGGAATCCTTATGGCATATGTATATCTTGACCGAATTTTTTTAATTAAAGATAGATATTATGTTTAAATTCATTGTGTAACTGTATGAATAGAAATTTATGCATGGTCGTTCATGATATATGATAAAATCTTGTCCTTGATAAAAAGTATAAATTTATTATCCTTTGTTTACGTCTAATTATAAATTCAGACATATATACATTACAAATATAACATTAACATCTGTTTTATTAAAAGAACAGCCCAAAATTCAACAACGGTAAATAAACATTGCACACAAAGCGCGTAGTCCTGATTCACCGAAACAAATTTCTTTGGTTTTGTATAAATGGGCCGATTATTTAACAGAGAAAGCTTTGATTCGCTCTCTGGTGCTATTTATCTTTTAGCGGAGGTGAATTTTAGCGAGCCTTTTGTTTGAATTCCGCCTTTTCACGCAGCTTTACTGCCAGGTATTCCCGTTGTAATTAGGTCATTTGCTTCTTTATGTCCTGGTCATTAATTATTATTCGATACCAACGATGTTCATTACGCATTTTATTTTTCAACATTTCTTATTATGAACTTTTTTCGCGCTAGCATTAAGTAAGATTTAAATTTTTTAATATATAAATAACTTGAAACGAATTTAATGAGAATATAGATTTTTTACCGTTAGATATTTTGTTTTCGACATTTTTTGCTAATTGGAAATTATATTGAAATATTGAACGAACGCTACATCTAAAATTTTATTTTGTATTAAATAAAGATCTGATATATAATTTTAAATAAGAATGAAAAATGGCTTTACTTAAGTTCTTCTTTTTAGAAATACGTCTGGTGTGACCAAAAGCTGAGTTTGATAATGTTTTATTGATTAAATGATTCAAAACTAAAACTGTCTAAAAACGTCTAATTTGATTAACAGCATTATGTTATTTCCAGTTTTATTATACTAATAAATTGTTTTTTGTCTCTCCCGAAACTGTCTCAAAAATTTACTTACTTACCAAGCGACAATTGGTATCTTAAAATTTTATATTTAATGTATTTTTTTTATATAGTATGTATATAAAAATGTCTAAAATCGAGATTTTAATGTAAATAGATTTTTGATTTTCAAGATCTTTACCGAAGATCCAGTTGACAAAAAACACATAGAAGAAGAAGAAGAAAGATCTTTACCTACCATAAAATAACAAGACATCAAATAAAAAACGGTGTGTGAACATAGAAATAGTGCTTCACTTAAAGTTTAAGTTTCTTAAAGACGGATTTATGTCATCTTACATAAGATAATAATGTAGTCATGTTTGCCGTATAATAATTATAATATTATAATAATAATTAACAAAGTTATACTGTTTGAAATGTGTGTAAATGATATTATGTATTCAACAAACAAATTCATCGAACAACCTGATATATGTACAGTGCCGTAACAAGGGGGGATTCAATTCTTCCTCAAATTCTCGTTTTAATTAAACAACGCCAGTAAAAATACTATTTGAGTACGGAAAAGTCTGAGCTAGGGTTCTATTGGTTGTTCATGATATATACTCCGCCCCTCCACTTTATCCAAAAGATATTTCTGACTACAACGACAACACAGTACCAAAATAATCAAAAACCGTCTCTGTGAAATAACTCTTAGATGTTTACTTCACAATGCACTATACAGCGACGTCAGAATCTTCTAACGAATCTAGAACTCGTCTTATGTATTAACAGTTAGTAAATAACCAAACACATACAAACTAGTGAGCTGGATATACACTGAAAATAAATACAGTGAAACTTCGATTTAACGCTCCCGTTTATAATGCGATTTTGCCATGGTCCCGACCCCGAAACGTATATTAATACACAAATATTCCCGTTTTTAACGCCCACAAAACCCGTTGTAAACGCGTAAAAGTTTGTTACCACCTTTTGTGTTGACAACGAAAAACCTTTGTCAAAATACTTCGACATTTGTTGTGCAAGTGTTGACCATTCCAAATTCTATTTAGCGAAAAAAATGGTGATTGTACGAAAATGTGATGAAAACAAAGTGTTGAAATAAAAAGAATTAGCGAAGACTCTTGGAATTCCGGGTTCACTCCGATCTATTCTTAAAAATCGTCAAGAAATCGAGAAAAATGCTTCAAGTACATAATCTACATAACGTATGTAATTTCTTCTTATATATTATAATGAAATTATGATTCTTAATTTAAACATATTTTTAAGAAAAATATTTATTTTCTAATTTATTTCTCGCCTATTGCGCTATCCCGTTTATAACATGTTTTTCATCCGATCCGTTCAAGAGCGTTATAAGAAAGTTTCACTTTAAATTGAATATAAGAAAATGTTTTGTTAAATATTTTTTATTTAAAGAAATAGTTAAACAAATATTGGTAACGCGGTAGGTTTATTAAAACGCTTGGAATGCCTTCAGGATTTTCTTGAAATACATACATCAAAATGTAATGTAAATTTGTAGAAAGAAAAGAAACTTAAATTAAAAAGTAAATACTAGAAAATCATGATTTATTCTATTTTGTATTTAATTTGTTTTATTTGACTAGAAAGGGCGATGTCTGAGTCGCTACAATAATTTCAGGTATACAACGTATTAGACATACGGACTTAACAATCATATAATGGTTTTTTTTTATTCGACTGAGGCACGTACAAGAAGTTAATTTATGTACTTATATTGCATATATATTAGTCTGCAAATCTTATAAATAAAAAATTTACTAAATAGAAAATACATCAATACTAGGTATATAGTATAAACATTTACGATGTCTGTCTGCGATATTTGAATATTCTACGGTCACCTACATTTATGTTTGAATTTACTTGATTAACATTGTTATTATATGTAAAATTGTATAATATGTATGTGAATACACAAATTCAATTAAATTCTTTCATTTGAAAATATATATTTACAAAATTATAAAAAACAGTAATTCGGCACAAACTGCTCAATTTTTGGAGTTTAAAAATTTGTTAGAGAATGTTAACATGCAATATAAAAAGTATAGCATACCTATTTGAAAACCCAGTGAGTAAATAAAAACCATGTTAGTCAATGTTACTCTAGGACTATTAATGACATAAAGTTTGAAAAGGTCTTAAAAGGTATTATATAGCCTAGTAGTACGTTTTCCAATTCCAAATCAATGTCGTAAGCTGTTTTATGGGTACATTCTTTATGTAAAGTACTACGGAAACATCAGTGCCTGAGAAGTAGGTAGTATATTTGTCGGGTTAATATTTTATTAATGTTTACAATACTGCAATTATTGTTGTGTTTATTAAAATACAACAGAAAAGTTATAGGTAGTATTAAATATTTTTTTTATAAATTTGAATATCGTTTTTTGAATTAATTATAAACGAATATACACCAAATATAAATTTTTTACTTATATGTATAATTTAAGTGTCATAATTCAAGAAATCATTGGATTTATTAAATTAACAAAAAGTTCGATGAAAATTAGTGCAGTATTTGCATCTTATTTATTTGAAGATTTTTAGTTTCTAAATATTTTTTTTGGATTTCTTTAAAATAAAATTAAGTTAAATTAAATCATATTTACATAAAAACATATGACATCTTTGAAACGTAGATATTTGCAGGCTATATAATTCAGAGCACATATCTACATATTATTTTTTAAATCAAACATAAAACAACTGACAAATACAGAGAGTTATATCAAAAGGTACTTATGTATTTCAAATTTTGATTGGTTTATTGTCAAAAAATAAGACGATATCTATTTCCTCTTAAAAAGGAAATGGGATTCAAATCACAAATGATATAACAATTTTCAATCAAATTTAATATTTTTTTCATTCTGCAGTTCTTGTAATCATTCAGCTATGTAGTTTGCCAGACATATAGAAGACAGACACAAAGGCCGACATAAGTATTTATTTAAACCTGAAAAGTATCTAAAATCTTGTGTTTTGGATAGTAAAGGTACGTCAAACTTTTTGACTGACAACAATACTAAGAGGATCTTACAAATATATTAAAACATTAAAATATATTGCTGGATATTCTTATATTAATCTACGGCTATACTATAACTTAAAAGTGATGATTTACATTCCAACATGATTATTTAATTTATATTTATTTATTGATTTTAAATTACATTAATAGACTCTCACATGTTTCAATAGTAACGCTATCATGACCAGAGTCTTAATGATACAGTGATTTTAAGACTGCATTTGATGTCATAACCATAACTTTTATCTGTTAGTTATTTAAATTAATAAATTTTATTATTAATAAAATTTATCACAGACTAATAGTATAAATAGCATTAGATTTTATAAAATATACGTATATATAAATGTTTAGAAAATCAAACCCGGGCGAAGTTGCGAGTGAGTCGCTAGTATTCTGTAATCAGTTTAAAAAAATATTACAAAATAAAACTGAAAAAGGCATGGTAATGTATGTATGTATTTAGAATAAAGAAAACGAAACAAATATACATGTTAAAATTAATTCAGTTAGTAATCTCAACAGGACGGAAATGATGTTGTCTAGTAGGTGTGTGTATGTAGCTCATTGACACTCGCAAACATTATTCTGGAAACCAGATGAGACTTGCAGTGTGGGGAAATAGTGCATTCAATCCGTGTTTATAGAGATTTCCATCTGCGACGTGCAATAGAGAACATGTTAATGGATTTGTTAGCTATACATATCAAGTATCCTTGTTTAATATACAGCGTCTTTGCCAACGAGATCTGATAAACAGATACTTGACAGCTTTCAGGTTCCCGTATATGTTTAGTACAATATGTGTGGAGTTTCATGGCTTTACGGTCGTTTTAAATCCTTTAAGGTCACGTGAAGTGCTATACGATCAATTTCATAAAATTTTATTACTCTAGGATACCTATGTACCTAGCTTTAACTATTTTTAGTGGTATTTCAAAAAGTTTTATGTTTCTGACATAGTTGGGAATTTTATTGGGTTATTTTGTATTGCAGTGCTATTAATGAAGATAATTTCTTTAAAGATAAATCCTTGTGTTAATGGATAGGTACCCGTGTACCTTTTTCGATTTCATTTGACAAGTTTTGTATCTAATTATTTTATTTATTTTATAGGCATTCAGGAATATGAAGATTCATTTATTGTGATGCTATTTAAAAGGTTAAAATTATTTGAAAGTAACAGATTTTTGGGCCTATGTAGATTTAAACGAACGTTGGTTAATGGATATTGAGATGAAATTTAGTATACGTACGTAGATTGATGGACTCTTAAAATGCAACAAAAGTATTCTAGGAATTTTTGATTTTAACCCTGCAGTCACGAGAACAGAAAATAATATAACTAAGAAATTTATCTGTTTCGTCAAAAAATATAATATTATTTACTTTCTAAATTGAACGGATGAAACGTATTTTTGATATTGAGCAATAATAATAAAATTTCAATCCTACTAATAATAATTTTTAATAATTAATAATTAATAATTTTTGACATTCTTCTATATTCATCAAATACTATTAATTTTAAAAATACATTTTCGTTAAACAATTACTTGAGGAAAACTAAAACTAGTTTGTAATATTGAAAATGAATAATTTCCCACCACAAATGTTGTTTTGTTTTAATCCGTTTTATATTTTATATTGATTTATATTTCTTACTAATCCTAAATAAACATTCCGATAAAATATTCCACACACAGCTACATTTTAATAAAGATTGAGTCATATTTTAGTGTGAAACAATTAGTGAAGAAAAATGAATAACAACGCGAAGAGAGAAATGGGGAGCGATAACTAAGAACCATTATATCAAGTAGGCTTATAATCGAACAACTGACGATACAATATTTACACAATTTGTCATTTGCTTTTAATCCCCTACCTTCACGTAATGGATGACAATTAACAAGTTTACGTTACCTTTTATATTATTCGCTTTCTCTTTCCTTTCTATTGTTTGTTTATACCAAACCACACCTACGTTTTAGTTCTGGGGTTTGATGGTTTCACAATTTATGGATTAAAAAGTTGCACTTCCATTTTTAACAGAAGTTAGGAACTTATAAGTGGCGTGAGTTGAATAAATAAAATAAAATAATAATAAAATAAAAATATAATATTTACAATATTTTACCATTAATAAAATGATTACTATAAAATAGAAAATACAACTAAATGATTTATAATTAACAACGATGTACAATGCTAATCTTAAAAAAATCAGTGCTATCAGTTACATAACTATGGCATCCAACTTTTTTTGAAAGACAACACATTTTTTATAGATCCTATGAGTAGATCTTAATTTTATGCATATAACATTTTTAATGAAATTGTATATGAAATTTTTTTTAGAAAAATTACTTTTATAATTTCTGATCAAATTAATCCTTGAAAAATGACTTAACTTGTAAAACATATAAAAAAAATGTAACAACCTAATAAATTAATTTAAGAAATGTTCACTGTTGTCCAAACACATCTGTATTATTTTTATAAAAGAAACTTTTACATTATGTAAAGTAAGACAATTTTTCAGTCATTTTTCAAGGCTTAATTGGTCAAGTTGCAGTTAATGTGATCTGAGATTATAAAAGTTAATTTTTATATTTATATTTAATTTTCGTTTACAATATCATTAACATTTGACAAGGTTGTGTAAAAAAATATGATCTATTTATAGAATCAATAAAAATATGAAAATGAGCAATATCCCATATTTTTTACTCACGCTGTATATAATTCAAACAAAATTTCTTCGAGTATTCTAAAAACAACATCTAAATTTAAAAATAGGTCAACACGACTCGATTAAACATTGCCATGTTGTTGTAACCACAAATTTAAATTAGGTGGTAGTTTCATTGTAATTGAAATATAAAAAAATAATTCTACTAAACATAAATTTTGTGATTTTACAACGCACCACGCGTGCGCATTTTAATAATTTTAGGTCTATTGATTCCACGCTTCTTGTCGGTAAAGAGATGGAAGTTTTGTTCATAAGACTTAGTTCAAATGCTCTTAGTGTGTACATAAATAAACAAATTAATATGTAGTTAAACGGTCTCTAATATCCGCTTAACGGTCCTTTGAATGTAATAAGTTGAGACATATTTTAAACATAAAAAATTATGGAAATACTTACCAGTCGATTTTTTATCTCATGCATTATTGTAAATTTTATAAGTATACATTATGACAAATAATAATAATAACTTGACTTATATTTTTATTAAATTTCAATATTTATATACTACTAGTATATTGTATACCTATATAGCTGTTAGAGTTCGGTGTTATCCGAAAATTACAAAATATAATATAACACTTCTGAGATTTCAAGGAAAACTTTTGTACAAGTTTCATCAAAATCTGTCCAGTAGTTATCGAGATTACTTCGGTCAAACACACACACAAACTTTCTGTCTTTATATATATTAGTATAGGGGAGCTGGACAAAAGACAGACAGACAAAAGACAAACTCCCAAAAGGCAGACATGGACAAAAGGCAGACATACACAAAAGGCAGACTCCCAAAAGGCCTATATGGACAAAAGGCCGACATCCAAAAGCAGACATGGACAAAAGGCAAACTCCCAAAAGGCCTATATGGACAAAAGGCCGACATCCAAAAGCAGACATGGACAAAAGGCAAACTCCCAAAAGGCAAACTCCCAAAAGGCAGACTCCCGAAAGGCCGATATGGACAAAAGGCAGACTCCCAAAAGGTCGACATGAACAAAAGGCAGACACCCAAAAGGCAGACATGGACAAAAGGCAGACATAGACAAAAGACCGACATCAACAAAAGGCAGACATGATTATGATTTTATTTTTAAGGATTCCAAAGAAACCCTATTAATCTCACTTTGTCGTCCGTCTGTCATTTTCAGTCTAAGCAAGCAGTTCAGAAAATTTTAATACGATCTGTCGACAAACTAACTGTTCTTCTTATGAAATGAAAATTCGTAATTCAATATAGGTAGGTATGAACTGAAGTAAATGGATTTCGAATCCAATCGTAATTTTCTGTATTTAGAGAAGGATAGTTTTTTTTTCGGTGAGAAAAATGCGTCATGCACCGACAGGGGGCCTGCATAGCACCACCTGGTGTGTCGGACTCTAACTGACTAAAAACTCCCTGCAACAGACATTTATCCTCCTCGGAACCGCTGTTCACATTACCTCGATGAGGTGCCTCTGCTAAGCCCTAATGGAGTTCCGTCCTATATTAGAGAAGGATAGTAATATATATTCTTCTATTAATGATCTAATCATTTATTGTTCTGTAAAACGACTGAAATAAGCTTAAACACAGCTCCTTAAATGAATTGTAAGTGGTAAGGATGAACATTTTTGAATTGTTTTTATTATTTCGTAGAGCACTTGTAACATGTTCGCGGAACACCGGTTAAGAATCACTGGTATAGTCTATGAAGCTTAGTAATACTAACAACAAAATTTAAATTCATTTGTTCGAATAGTTTCGATGGAACAGACATTGTTCGTTTTATTAACTGTCCATATCATTACGTATCTCTCTTATATTTTGTTTTTTATTCTTGGAAATATTTTAATGATCAAATGGATTATCCAGATCTAATCAAACTAAGTCATATATATTTTTACATAGAGGAACACATTTACAGTTGTTTATCTAATTTACTTTTCAAATAAATCCACCCATCAATAGTTTTCAATACTTATAATACATCAAAATCAGGCACACATTCTAACAAATATGTCGGTACAAATAAGTTTTGTATTTACATTAACGAAGGGATGAAGTTGAATTGAAGCTGACATGAGATAGGGTCGCTAGAAATGGCACGGTTCTCTGAACATAGAATTACACCGTTTTCACTTAGTTTTGACGTTCTCATTGGCGTATCGACCACATATACATTTATTTAATACCATCTTTTATACAATTGGAACAATTTTTCTTAAGGTATTATAATTTCCATGGATACACAAATATTGCCCCGTATAACCACACTCAGCAATGATATTTTTGTCTTTGTTAAATTGCTGGCTTCAAAATATATTTATAACTGTCCTGTGTAACCACGGTATTTTTTATTGACTGACTTGAATTTTTAAAATTGCCTATTGCCCAGCCAGAACGAACAATATTATTATTGCCGATTAGAATTTGTTATAATTATGCGGTTATTATTTATTATTATGCCGAGAATCACAATGTAAAATTATCATATATTTTGATACGAAATTTAATTTTTATTTAATTACGCAAAGATGACATTAGAAATTTTCGACAATCCCCTCACCATTGTAAGGGTTGGGAATATTTATGTTAGCCCCTTTCCTTGTTCTTACGTATATAAGGTTTCCTATTTTTTTAATTACACAGAAAATTATTTAGCAAAAATTCATCAAAAATTGGCAATTATTTTCAGTTTAGCACTACATGTAACTCGGCCCCCGAGCGAGAATTTATATTTTTTTCAAGTCAATTCACATCCAGAATAACATCCCACTATTTTTGATATATTTAGTTTTTGATCAGCACAGTTTAATATATAATTTTTTTCGTGTAAAGATAAATAAATTACTTTTACTGTATTGTATTGTATATTGTACATCATTTACGTGTATCGCGATTTTTCAAAGTTCAACCCCAATAAAGTTATAAAAATATTTTTATATTTTATAAATTAGGTATATTAATGTTCATAAAAACAAAAATAACGCAGGCGAAGCCGTTGACAGGTAACTAGTTGAATATCAATAGCAACGAAAATATTTTCATCGCTAAGCGAATAATATTGCTTGTCGTCTAACCACACTCGACATGTTTTTGAGAAAAATGTCAGCGATTATATTCTAGCAATTTTTTTTACTGGCGGGCAATGAAATTGCTTCTTCGTGTAATCACATGCAGCAATAATTTTTCTAGCAATTCAAAAAATTGCTGGAAATATTATTGCTCGACTATACCTTTACTGAGTTTACATGTGTCTTTTATCGATTGCGTCCACATAACAGATTCTGCATAGAGAGTATTTTGTCTTATATGGATTGCACGCAATCTGAAACTACTTGAATATCCAAAAGTAACGTCACCTTTGGTTCCAGACGCATGTAGAAATCTAAAAATATCTCTTAGTTGAAGCATTATTATTTCATATGTATGTTCGAAGCTCTCCTGAACAGCATATCATACCGATAGATATACGTAACTTTTAAGTACGAGTTGTAACTTCGGGGAATAGTGGTAATTGAAAATGAACGTAAAGTCGAAGAGCCGTAACTCGGAGCATAACTGTACTAAAATTCTCTAGACAGCAAACTTATTATTCACTAGCAAGTAAATTTTTAGTATCTCGTAAAAATGGTTAATTTTACATTGACTTGGAGTAAATTCTTTATAACGATGAACATTGAAACAATTCCTGTACAGTGTTTCAAAAATGACGTAAACCTGAAGTGAAACCTTATACATAATTAAATTTTATGCCATAATATCAATCAGGTGGGAACATTGTGCTTAAAGTTAACTGCTTTTAGCCATTGAAATGAACTTGGCATGAACTAATCTCGCATAAGCATTTCTTACTTTATATTGACAGCTATGCCATTTACCACAGATGAGTGTGTATATTTTTGTTGATACTTATTGAATGTAAAAATAGTACAAAAGTTTGGGTTGAAATATCCTCAATCTGAAAATCGTAAAACAATATCTCATTTGATGAAAGAACCCAGGCTGATCATCACTATTAACTACCGACGTTTTTGATGATGTATGTCAACCATTAAGTAAGTCATTCACCCAGAAAATCTTTTAGAAAATTACCAACACAGATTAGACTGCCACCAGTTCAATCAGTCTCAACAAGTTATGTTTGAAAACCGTTCACTTTGAGTACAGTATTTTCATTTAACTCTAGATCGCTAAACATATTTTCAAGTTACAGTGTCATTAAATATTAGTCTGACTAAGGAAATGAAATATCAATATTTTTTTAATTATCATATTATTTATTAGTAAAAAGGTGGCTTACATTAGACCACATGTAGTTTTTACCTTAACACTATTCTAAAAGCTAACTAAAGTTATTCTTTGCACTCATTGTAAACTGAAACAGAGTGTTCACCACAAACGGCCATGCTGCAGGAGTGACATGAGTACTTGATCATCCTGTACTTTTGGTATGGACAGAGAAACTACTATTTCGCGAAATCTCCGAAACTAAATACCGTGCGTACACGATAAGTATACGCGGGTCCTAATTTTCTCACTGAGCGCTGGCAGGCGGGGGTGCACTGGGAACACACTTAAGGTCGATCCAGACTTTCGAGCCGGTCTCGCAATCAAATATAAATAAATAATAAACAATGAAATCATTCACACTATAGGTATCGTCCAGAACTCGGTTCAATCACGCTCCGATACAGTATTACTATAATGAATATTTGACTGGAGCGAGAATGACTCGATAGTCTGAATCGACCCTTAAACATCCAGGAAGTGAGACGTATGTAGTCTATGAGACTAATGTTTAGTGATTTGAGGTTTACTGATGATATGGCATAAATTTACTTACGTATATGGTCTATTCACTTATCTCCCGGGTATATCCTTTTTGAAACAGCCTGTATAATAATCTTTATACTCTAGCACGGTACTTAAAATTATATGGTCTAGGGACCCCCTCTCCCGGATAGAAAAACAAACATGGTCGTTAAATACTAATTAATCACTGGTAAATAGAAATGTAAAACTACTTTAATTTATGCTAAACATGTTTCACGGACCCCCGGGTATCCGTGAACCAAGTTTAAGAATCACTGCTCTAGCACAATGTTTTTCAAAGTGTGTTATGCATACGTAGTAATTTTAAAAAGTAATACATTTTTTTAATTAAAGCTTTTTTGAGTCGTCTGCTGCTCTAGTATTTTTTTTAATATGTACTCACACTAATTGTACATACCATCCAACTAAACAACATTTATTCGAACATATGTGTATCATCAGAAGATTACATACACTATGAATGTAGATACTATATAATACCGTTGCCTTTTGATATCCATTTTGTGTAAAATATTATATATCAAATACGCCACTGTGTTTCAGATATAGTAGTTGAATGGACAGGGTAAATATCAGTTATATCCGAACATGTATACGTTACCTTCGATGGCATAATTAGGAAGATGACGGTAAAGCTATCACTTTGACAGCCGAGGCAGAAACTCAAACAACCGATCTGTTCGCCTACCATGCTATACCATCTACATTTGTTCCTAATGAATTTTAATTTATATTACACGTGAGATTTATATATACGTGATGCGATTTTAAATGAGGAAAAATAATATTTGTCAGATTATTGTATATTTCATCTTTTTTATCAGTAAATGAAAATGTATGTTTTTATTTACAACATGAGAAATATTTTCTGAATTAGAAAACAAAAAATTGATGAAAGAATATAAGTTTGAAAATTTTTCAATCAGGCCTAGCTTAACCTAAAAAAAACAAGTGTTTTTTTTTGGCAAAATAATTTTAAAAAACCCAATGTGTTTTTTTAAGTTAATATTAAAAGCTAAATTTAAAAGAAATGTTTTATTTATAAGAAAATTATTATAATACAATCATTTTAGATCTATATATTTTATTTATAATTATAATAATAGTAATAATAGTACCTACATACATAATGTGATTTGAAAAGTTTCAACAATATAAAACTAGATTTATAATGATGTAAAAAATCTTGGTAACCCCAAACAAACAAAATCTTAAATACTTACCCCCAATGCTGGTGGATTATTTTTTTATTAATTATTAAAAAAAACTGCAATAATAAATGTTCAAAATGGTTTCTGTTACTTATTAGAAACAGAGTCTGTTTTGAAACTCATAGATACATATTTTGAAATGTTCTCTAATCAAGGATTTAGCAATTTTTAATTAACTATCATTTGTCTTCTTTGGATATTTAATTTAAGTTGCACAATTTCAATATTTTTGCGCATATTTTATTTAATGCTAAATCTTTTACTCAAAAATACTAGGCTATTACCAGAGAAGCATTTAATAATGTTTATCGAGATTCAAAACTGTCATTTTCTGGAAAATACCGGAAACCATTTCGAACAGTTAATTATATAGTTCATTTAAATATTGTAATATTTTTTTATTTAGTACTTTAGGTAATTCAACAAACACATAATATTATTATAGGAAAGTATATTTGGAAATTTTAAAGACTTTTGTAGTTAATGAAAGTACTAAAGACAATTTGTCTTTGTAAACTATATAAATATTGTAATTAAAAAAAAAAAAAAAAAAACATAAAATGCTGGGCTTTTTTTAAACAGATTTTTACCAATCCTGTTTTTAATAAAAATTTCAGATACAATTTGCTCAAATTTTTGTATCAACAAAAAACACTTAAACATGCATAATAACATATTGAAGAAATAAAATTGTTGACCTTTTTAATAAGAATCTCTTGAAGTGTATTCAATCATATTCTATCTGAATTGTCATTGAAATAACTTCAAACAACTTTGATTTGAGGAAAATTGTGTAAAAAATTATAGAAAAAGTCAAAATATAGGTACGTGTATATAAGCGAATAACTTTTCAGAATATAACATTTATTATATTAATATTCTATATAAGCGGTTCTCAAACTTTTTTCGGGTGGCACATGGGGGTAAGTGACGTTACTATAATGGTCGTCAATTCGACCAAAGTTTTTTCACAAGCGGAAATTAACATCTTCTAGGTTACTTTACAAATTCACTAAAAAGACAAGATTTTTAATAATATAATATGGTTATAACAACAAATAATTGAAATTGTTGTCTTTCCTATAACCTATAATATATGTATATGTATATTGTATATGGTTTTAGGCAGAGCCGAATTCGAGCTCTAATACCGGTCCAGGCAAAAAGTAATGAACCGGTCTATATAAATAGTATAAGTTAATCGATCGCCCAACATGGTGTGATTCTATGGAGAATTTTATTTATATGTAGGGTAAAGACTCCAGTAGTCGGCCTTTTAACTAAAATCTCAAATTGAAATAAATGTGTTTCTGCTGTTAAATGTATCAAAAAAATTAAAACAGTATGAAATGAACAGTCATTTATATGTCTTTTATAAGAAAATTTAACAATGTTTCTAAACTTCTTCGAAAAAATTGTAAATAATATCAAACAAAATATAACAGTTTTTGCCAGTACTCAGCCTCTAAAATCTAATAGTCAGCCTTATCATGACCAGTACTCAGCCACCCTATAGTATTTGTATTTTATAATTTTTTTTTCATATAATATGAGATCCATGTAGTTTTATTATTTTTACGTTAAAAATTATTTAGGTACATGTATTTTACTTGCTTTTTCAATGCAGCAATTAATTAAATATTTCATGGCTGAATACTGGAATCACTAATCCCACTAGTCAGCCACCTTAACCATATAATTTTACAAGGGCTGACTACTGGGGTTTATCAAAATTCACTAAAAAACCAGAAGTCGGCCGGGGAGGCCGAGCATTGGCGTCGACGCTGAAATATGAAATCTAGTAGTCAGCCACGTGATTTTATTTAATAATTTACATTAAAAAGTATTTTTACTTATAAATTAAGATAGTTAAACACCTTGTTATGAATAAACATCCTTGAGTTATAAGACAATGATAATAAAATATAGAAATGTTTATCTAATTTGTGAGCACTTCTCGTTACAAAAAAAAACAGCGCGTCGTTCATATCCACAAATGTCAACTGACAAACTTGGAATGAACTATGAACATTGATTTCTTTGTTGACCGAAAAGTTATTGCTTTGAATTTGTGTGTAACAGCCAATCATAAGTTAGAGAATTATTTAAACTTAGTATTATTGTAGAATTCGTGTGTAAACGTTATTTATAATCACTTAAAGACCAAAAAGGCTGACTACTGGTGCATGGCTGACTATAGGTGTCGTTACCCTATAGTAAGATACTATAAAATCGGTACCGATGGTTATGCCTAGCTATAATTTCTATACAGTGTACTTTTTGACAAGTTATATAAGGCTATTATATGCAATGATTTAAAGATATATTTTAAATTTTGCAGCACCGGTTTTTGTCGTATTCAGGTCTTAAGTCATAACATGATAACTGAAAAAATGAAATTTATCAGTAGAACAATTTGAGATTCAAGTTTTGTTCAGATATTATTAAATAACTATTTATTTCTCGAATAAATACGGATACCAAAATAGAATAAGAATATAAAAAACTAAATCGGATCTAGTGTTTATCAGGAAACAACAGAAGTTGGTTAATAATTAATTTATATTTAGTATGAATATTATTATTTATAATAAAAAAGTCAGTTTTATTCAAAAATTATCATTACACCTATTTATATATACATTTTAAAGATTTATAATTTACGCACGTGTAGATGCCACTACTAACCTCTAAAATTCGTATGCTCAAATTACACATAAAGTCTCGTGAATAATTCTGCAAAACTTATTCCCACTTATGTACGTATAATCACACAAATGCCTGCGTGAATGAAAAAATACATAAAGTACTTTGTAAATGTAAATATAATAAATACATAGAAAAATCACTCATCTATATTTTATATATAAAGCTCAACGTGTCTCTGTCTGTCTGTCCGTTAGTGCGCTTATCACTCGAGAACCACTTATCCGATTTTTTTTAATTCATAGGTACGTTCTCTAGTCAGGCTATAGGCTTTATTTTGTTACGTTAGGTAACATAACAAATAAGCAGTGACGATAATAATAAATCAAATCGGAAAAAAATTTGCCGTCGGCGCGCTGTTTTGCAATACACTGCCTAAACCGTTCAATATTGAACAAAATAATATGTTAAAGAATTGTGTAGAATCAAAAGATCTACAATAAAGTTCGCGACACCATATATCTAACATTTGTATTTAAGCCACAATGACTGCTTTTATGTTACAAAGAAAATTAAAAATATTTGGGTTCTATTTACGTGGACTTATGACCTGCAAAACATTAATCTTAAAACCCGTATCGCGGCGTGCGGCAATGAGAGAACGTGCCAACTAGACGCTGGACAGAGGGAACAGGCCGGTATTCTTTTGATTGTCAATTGTTTATTTTGTTTTCAATAATTAATTTTTAAATTTAAATAGAACAAAAATTATTTTTACTTTTTGTTCTGATTCGCTTTTGTTAGGTAGGTAATTTTACAACTGGTCAAAATAACCGGCTGGTAGAGATAGGTATATCACAATTAGTATATTATCTAGTGTTAAACATTAATTTTATTAAGTGATAAAGGACTTTTAAACAAAACTGTACATGCAAGTATCCACACGCACAAATACACGGACATCATCATTGAGAACGTATGTATATGTGTATGTAAAATTCACAACACATGTCAAAGTTCCCAGTAGTCCCCGAGGCTCATGCGTATCCCGTCACACGGCCAATCGGGAACTCACTCACATGTCCGCTGAGACGTTTTTGGTTACCACTCGTCTACAACATTTTTATTTTATTTTTTATTTAGTTATTACTGTCCTCGTGGAATTACTAGTTTTGGTTGCCGTATTTATTTAATGTTATTTTGTATTGAAAATTGTAAATTAATTAATTGTACCAGGCTCACAGGTAGTTTGAAATTTTAGGAACTGATAGAAATAGTGATAATAGCTATTACATAAATAAATGAAGCAATTAATATATTTTTAACTTGACCCAGTGTTGTTTGATTTTCAAAACTTGTAATGGCTTCATTAATTCAACATTCAGCTTAACATTTTTTTTAATGAATAAACCTACTAATAATTTATTCATCTCTATTATAATGTCAAAAACATATTAATATTGAGAGTACATTTCAAAATTCAAAATTTTCTTGAAGTAATTATACATTATATATTATAATTTAATTAATATTAAGGGTGTACCGGAATTCCGGTTACAGTTCCCGCCGGAACTGGTAAATTCCGGCCTGATATTGCCGGAATTTTGAAATTTAATTATTATTACTCTCTACTAAGAAGTTCATAAATAATATATGTTATTTTTGTTTAAAAAATTAAACATAAAAATAATAATTATGATATACTATTTTATTTACAAATTTAATGGAAACAATCAATCATAATAATATTTTATTAATATTATTAATATAAATATAATTTTTAGAAAAATAATCCGGTTCCGGTCGTAATTGAAAATTCCACATTCGGTGCACCCCTAATTAATATTATATGGAAGATATCAAATGTTCAGGTGTATCTTATTATCAGTATCATCAAACCGAAAAACATTTATACCGTTAACCCAGGATCACCGAGAGAAATTTTTAAGCCCATGACAGGCTGTGTTTTGGTCCAAAGCTAAAAAATATGTACATCTATACAACTTTTTTTTAAACATTTGTTAAAAACAACGCAGAACAAATCACAGTACATTTTACTTGAAAATAACAGTATACCAACATTACCTAAATATAATTTTTTTCCATGTAAAAATTATTTTTAATCAATTGGGCCGGATCCCTTTCGCGACCAGTTCCATGACAAATGCCTACATTTGTAAAACGTACATTTATGTATATTATATTTACTGTGCGATATCACAATAAGGATATAAGTGAGACACTTATCTATGATGTTGGAATTACGAATCCCACGGTCAATGATTTCTTACGGTTGTTTAACGACATCCTGAACTCTGCACTTAATTTGTTCTAATTATAAGGGTAAGGATTTAGCGACCCGTGACTGAAATCGAGTGCTTAGAAATTTGATGGAAAATAAATTATTACAGCAGATACACTGCTGGAAGTATATTTACTGTATTAATTAACGAATCATGACATACGCATTAGGGTGTGTCAAAAAAATTGAACATTCGCTCTCGTTAGGAAATAAGTTAGTTTATGACCTAAAATAAATCCTCGCCGAAGGATTACCCTGTAATTTATTATCATTAATCAGTAATAACAACATTAGTACTAAAGAATAATTTTTTAATGTTATTTAAATGGAAAACGGGACCCCTCTTTGCGGTACCTCTTAAAATTGAACTACAGGGTAATCTTTCGACAAGGATTTATTTTAGGTCATAAATAGAGATTGGAAAAATAGTTTTTCAACTATTGCGTAAAAACGCATTTATTGTAATTTTTATTACATATCTCCACCGTTTTCAGAAAACTGGTTTGATTGAACACAATTTGAAATCTACCTTTCCAACTATTTTTAAACTATTTGCGACACTTTTTACGGCTTCGTTTGCACTAATTATTATTAAATCGTAAAAAAACTATTCATCAACTATTTTCCGAAAAAAAATTCAACTAGTAACTATTTCATTGAAAATAACAACTATTTTTCCAATCTCTAGTCATAAACTAAGTTATTCCGTAATGAGTAAAAAATATCGTTTTTTTTGACATACTCTAATGCGCATGTGTTCCCAACTATCTTTAGTTAATATATACCTATGTAATTGTTAGTTAATTTTTTCCCATTTACTTGAATATCATTGTAGATCAAAATATACAACTTTTAGCTATGATCACAGAAATTAGATTTTTATTGGAACTTTGATCCCCCAGTCATTATTCCTTACTGAAAAAAATCCAAATTTGATATTTTAATCTGTCTCTCTGACTGTTTGAACGCTCTAAAGCCAAAAAGGCGAAAATTATCACTTAGTTTTTCATACTTTCGTTTTTAATATTAGTTACATAAATATTATTATCTGACTATTTCTAGTATAACGAACCTTCTTCTAGATATTATTTCTATAAATATTTATTTAAATTCATTCTTCACAGTAATTCATAATTCTATTTTTAAATGAGAAAATTACACGAAATTCAAATAAAAACTAGGATTATTTTAAATAATACGTGATATTTTTATATCGGTAAAAAACCAATCTTTCTGACTGCAGCTTTTTATAGAACTCCCAAGATGTACAATATAATATGAAACTAAGAGTTATATAAAGATCCTCTGGGAGTCTGGCGTTCCAATGTTCAAATAAATTATTATTAATAATTCTGAAGAATTTAAAATGAAGTTTCTCTGAAATACACACATATTATTTTTAATATTTTTGTATGAACCTACATACATTTAGATTAAATGAGTTATATGTATACCTATATTTATATACATAATAACAAAACATATTTCATGAATAGTAATTTACTAACAATTTTTTATACTTTAAATTATGCACACTCTGGTAAAACGTTGGTTCAAAATATAAATGTAAATGCGGGTTGAAAGAAACAAATATTAGATATATTATACATCTAACATTCTTTGCTTATTTAAACAACTAATTTTACTTGTTTGTTTACAGTTACCTTGTAATTATTAATAGGAAGTTGTAGAACTCTCACTAGGAAAATGCATTTTTGATTAATTATTTATAAGGTCGATCAATAACTTGTCTCAGCATTTTGGCGTCCCTTCTGAATTAATAAATATTTCGTTCGTTACTTAAGATTTATTAGTGAAAGGAGATAACAAATCTAGAGTTAACCTAAGAATTTTTATTACTATCTTTAAGTCAACTGATAATAGCTGGGCTAGGTTGATAAGTAATTATTTGAATTATCCATGATTTTATGCAAATTGTAAATTATATCAAACAGCACAATTGTCTCTAACCGTGATATATTTTCAACCGAATGTGAATAAAATGGTTGACCAAATAATTTTCACTTTGAAAATATATTGGGTTGACTCAATCTAATATATGTTCCAATTTACGAAAATCTTTAACAAGTAACCAAAATTCTGGTTGCTCGTATTTGATCAAAAAATATGGTTCAGTTTAACTATGGTAAGCAAATTCATCTAATTATTTTTTTCAGTGTAAGCTAACAAGTATAGTAAAAACATGTTTTATATTATAGCATGTCTAGCTCCGTTTGAATTTAATTAATTAAGCTATTCTTGAAATCTGCATGGAATGATAACACTACCATTGACCCATATATGTAGAGGGATTGTTCAGAAACTGCACTGATAAGCCACAATATCATAAATCCGACCTCGCTTATGAATAATTATCTCATCTTCTTTACTGAAACCACTGCTACCAACTTGCTCGAGTAAATAATACCAGATTAATGAATCGTCTCTATCTACCCTTCTATTCATACAGACACGTACAGTCATACACCTACAAATACACTAAAGTTTTTTATACCATGTATATGAAATATACATACAGTATATAGTGAAGTCAATTTTTTTTCGATATCCGGATTTTGATGAAATTGTCCATTTTGATCTTCTCTGAATCGATTATGATTATTTTCACCATGATGTCTGTGTGTCGGTCTGTAAGCGCTGTAACACAAATACGACAAATCGTAGAAGGGTGTCTGGAAAGTAAAGATCCTATTTTTGAAAACGATCTTTCAACCGGATACCGATGTTTACTGAGTTCGATTTTTGAGTTTTTCGAATTACTTTGAAACAGTTAGAATTAGAGAAAAATGGTCAGGTTAAAAATTGTAGATAATATTATTATCTATAATTTATGTTCTATTAATTTTTTCGAAATAAACAAATTTTTGAAAAAAAATTTTTTTATTATAATTCAAATGTTTCATAACAAAGAAGAAATATCTACCATGAGTGTCATGGGACTTTCTTATACGTATTACAGAAGTTCAATAGTGTGCGTCTTTGCCATAGGTACCATGGGACTTTCTTATACTTAATACTGAGAGTGAACAGTGGGTGAATCTAAATAATTATTAAAAAAAAATTCTTTCTGACTAAATCATAAATGTTGGAAAAAATGTAGATGGAATAAATTATAACATACTCGACATTTTTTATCTAAAATATTTTTTTTATTTCAAAAATAATTCAAAAATTTACAAGAGTATACATCCGTTTTGTTAAGTTATTACATCCAAAAAAAATTATTTGATGCATAATGTATAGAATAATATTATCTACAGTTCATATCCCATTCATTTTATTTTATCTTTTATTAGTTTGTCAGAAATGTGTTTTAAATAAATTAAGAATCACGTACACTGTCAAGATTACGTATAAGAAAGTTCCGTGGCTTCCATGGCAGATATTTTTCTAAATTGTAGATGCTATAACCTGTATTACAAAAATAACTAAATATAAAAAAATACAATATAGGTATATTTTTTCTTTATATTCGTTCTTCTTAAGAGTTTCCTGCTCGTTTTTTATATCGGAAAACTTTTAAGTACAGATTTTCTTTATTCGATTCAAAGACCCAATCGTGTACAAATTAAGCTTGTTACATTTAACTTTTACTCTATTGTTTCTTTTATTGTGATGAAGTTGTAATTTTTTGGGTGAATTTCTTTTATGACCGAAATTTTCCTTGTTTACTGTCTTGTATAAAGTTTTATGCGCTTCTTATTTTTTCACTTCAAATTAAAATTATGTTTTATTTTCTTTCTTAATTTACTTTGACTGTAATTTGCGATGACAGAAGAAAGAAAAATTTAAATTTATTTTAACATCTCATACATATTTCATAAAACTAGAAGACGCTTTGATTTTTCAATTTATTCAACAATGGATGTATTTAAAGCTACCCCAAAGAACTAAATATTTAAATTATGCTATTATGAGTTTTCAAATATAATCGTGTAAAATTTCATATTTATAAGGTTTAATTAGTCCAAGTGATCAGAATGAAATTATTTAAACACTAATTTCACGAAGGTAAGAATTGTATTAACTGCTATCCATCAAGCATTAAAGGAATAGTAAGCAATTCCATTCAACATTTTTTCGAGTAGATATTTTGGTACTTGAGCTTTGGAATCATTGAAGAACACATTTGAGTTGTAATAATTTAAGTAAGGTAGAGTGGGGTAATCACGAACGTGGAGTAATCGTAAATTCAGTGGTTTCAGTGTGCTCTAAGAGGAAAAGTAATATTCCCTCTGCCAGGTAATAATTGATATGTAATTAAATAGTATTTGATATCAACAGTTTTGATTATAATATGATCCTAATCTCAAAAAAAAAAAATGTTTATTTTTTTATGCTCGTTGAGTAATGACGAACGAATTAAATGAGAAAATTCCAAATGTAAAAAAGACTGATGAAAACTAAAACTAGAAAAAGTGCGAGAAATCGCAATATTTTTAAAGAAAATAACCAAATGAAAAAGACTAATGAAGTACCAAGTAAAAATGAAGAAGAAATGAAGATGTTGATAAAGAAAATAACTATGTGTGTTATTGTTATGAAAAATATCAAGATGTGTCGAGTAACATTGTTTTATTGTGGTTAAGGTATATATTTTTAGTTTAAATTGATTATATAACAATTTTAAACAATTTATCTATTGGCTTCCTACTCAGATTTTAATTTATTTGATTTTTCCCTTAGGTGTTCGTAACTACCGCATTCTACCTTACTACATTTAATGAAAATTACTTTGTATTTTTTATTTAAAATCATGAGCCATTCAAAGAAATCATTTACATTCTATTCAAATCAAATATACGTAGCTCATATTATATAAGTACATACTTGTATGTTGCAGCAATCTAAGTAAATTTTAATTTGATTTTAAAGAGCGGGAGTCGCCGTCTCCCAAGCGGTACATCTCCATCTTCCAGTCCCAGTGTGCTTTCGCTTCACAACACTGAACGTTCTTAATGTAACTCCGAAGAGTAATCAAACATGATTTTGATCAAAGACCGTTCATACCCACCCCATATGTGACGGCTTCAATAGTTCGCGCACAACATAGTTTGATTCTACAACCGTATTAATTTGTGACATATTTACACGGAAGTACATATTCTATACGTGCTTCTCAACCTGTTTCAGTTCGTAGATCTTGCAATCTTTCAATTTTTAACAACAAATTAAAAAAAAAATAACATAAATACATATTTATAGAACAAAAATTATAAATATAATTAAAAAATGTATTGCAAATACGAAAAAAATATAAATAATAAAAACTTAAATGAGCCTGAAGTCTAAGTAGGTATGCTTGGGTGTTTTAAATCGTAACCGACTTGGTCAGAGTTTGATTTATTTAACAATAATTTTATTACAATTTTCCGCAATCCCCCTGTTAATATTTTATGGTTCATATGTTAAGAAATTCTGCTAAACATCAATAATATGCAAAATTATACATTATACAAGTATATATAGTGTTTTTTATTACTATTATTTCCCTAAGCTACAAAAAATTTCAATCAAAAGGCAAAATCCATTGCTTTTGTGTGGGGTTCTTTCTTTTGCTCTACTGCTAAACGGCTCGTTTGCGGGTATGGGTTTATTAACAAAAAGCGATTGTTTTAATGTCCTCGATAACTCCTGAAAGTTTTTCGGTATGTTTACGGGACACTCTGTATATTTTCATAAATAATAAATGAATGTGTTAAAAAATGTCTCTTTTTAATTAAATTTGTTTAGGTAAATTTACATTTTGACTTTTTTAACACACAATACCCTTTATATAATACATTCAAATATTTAACAACAAATTTTTTTTCTCTGTAACTTTATTGGTGGGCAAACAAAAGTCTCGGGTCCCGTGAAGTTCCGGGGATAAATATTATCACGTCTCGAGTCCCGGTACTTTGAAAGCCGAGACTACAGAATCTCTAATTGCTATATTAGTTAGTACTAGTACCGCCTAAGGTCGAAATTCGACCAATATTTTACCTACCTTAATAACATTTTACACACATGATTTTTTTGTGCACACATCTATGGCACAGTATCTATCCTAACCTTACATCAGATAACCGAACCTGCTCTTAATACAAAACTTTCCAAATAAAAACACTACAATTGAAGGAGAATTGAAACGCATTCTCTACGTTTGAAAGAAACCCAAAACTATTTATTTTTGCCGCTTGTGGCGCTAGGGGTATTGCTATGCTGTTGAACGATACAAGGGGAAATAAACATACATAAATCGTGTGTGTATGTTAACTTTATTTTACCTGCCTTAACGGCAACATACACACATGATTTTTTTGTGCAAAATCTATGGCACAACACCTTTCGAATGATATAAGTTTCATTTACCTCTTTTTATAATAAATACCAAAAAAACTTACGACATTTTTCAATGTTCACATATTAATACATAGATTTAACTGAATTAATAATTTCTGAAGTTTTGTATCTATTATAAAAACTTATATATTAGATAGCGTCAGCTAAAAGATAAAAAATATACAATTTTACTTTGTGTTAAAAGCAAGACAGTAAGTATTAAAACTATGAAAATATATCGCCTCAAAAGAATTTTTAAAGAGACTAACTGTTTTTATAGTCAAAGAATGGAACTTTTTAATAAGCTTTTTGTAAATTTTCTTACGAAGTTTTCACAAGATTATATATGATTATTTAATGTAAAGCTACTCTCATAAGATCATAGTTCATGTGTTTGTAGATACAGTGTAGCTCTATTCTGTTAAATGAATTCTTAGGTTCAATATTTATGATAAGTATCTTTGTATGTATATGTATACAAAAGAAAACTTTTTCGGTAAGATTTTTGCAATATATTTATGTATACTTACTTCTTTGAATTTAGCATTTAATGATGCTACTTATTTTGACATTGTTTATCTATTGTCAATTTTATTTTACGAAATATCAAATGTTTTTAGACATACCTACATATACATATGTATATGTAGGTACCTTTATTATTGTTTCAAATTGGGATTTTTTTCCAAGGTCAAAATAAAGAAAATTTAAAAAAAAATTCTTATTTAATTACACATACGTGCATTTATTTCATAAAATAGCTATTTTTTCGAATGTTATAAACATTCTTCTTCAGTGCATAAATTTTTTTTTTTATATATATATCTACAAAATAATATCACAAAATTAGGAAAAATCCTTTTACAAAATTCAGATAGAAACAGAAAAACAATATTTATTCTACTTACGCTATGACATTGATCAATCAATTCAGAAAAGAAGGAAAAATATTAAAAATAAACAAAATTAAACTTCAAAAGCATTCTTGCAATTAACGAAAAATATAATTCTACTTAAAACTAAAAATATATATTCTATTTTAACCACATAATATTTTTCTCCTTCTCTTCCATTCCATCAGTTCCTTACACATTATATTATATTAACAATTAATATTTTAAAACCACAAAAAAATTTTTTAAATAATATACGACCATGTGTTTTAAAGAATTAGCAAATGACAAGAAACGGAAATAATCAGGTTAAATTAGTGATGAAATAAACAACAACACACAAACTATTCAAATAGTTACCAACTTAAATTTAGCAAAAAAAAAAAAAAAAACATAGACATATGAAATGACATTTGTAAATATACAACTGACTTAACCTTTAAAAAAATTCAATCATGAAGTAAATTATGATAATTTTGTTTTAAATAATTAATATTTTCTCTAGAATTAACACTTAGAGGGTCTTGAATAATATGAATGGACTCACTTATAAGTCTTTTTTTAAGGGACGTTTGATAATCCAATATTTTAACATCATCATAATCAAATTCATGCTTGAATTTTTGACAGTGGGTTTTTAAGGCTGTAACCTCATTTTTTGCATACTTATGGCTATTAATTCTATTAGAAAGATATTGTTTTGTTTGTCCAATGTACGAGGCAGAACAATTATTACAGTTTATTTTGTATATCAAATTTGAGCGTTTACCTTTGTCAATCGGATTTTTAAGGTTAGAAAAAAAAATTTTTGACGTATATGAATTTTTGTCAATTAATTTTAAGTTATATTTCTTACTAATCTTTTTTAACTTTTCAGAAAGAACTGGAATATATGGGAATGAAAAATAATTGTTATTAGTATCAGTGCTATTATTATCAAGACTATTATTACTTTTGTTTTTTTCCTTAAAATGTGAATCGTTACTGTTAATATTTATGTTCTTTTTTTTATTAATTTTATATAAAATACTCTTTAATCTGTTGTTAATAACTTTTTTTATAAATTCAATCGGATAATTATTTATTAAGAAAATATTGTAAACTTTTTTTATAATTTCTTTTTGATATTTCTGGTTTGTAAAGGTAATCGCTCTATCAAGGATAGCAATAATAACATTTCTTTTATGAGATATTGAAGATATAGAATTAAAATCTAAATATCTGCCTGACCAAGTATTTTTAGTATACCAAATTGTTTCAATATTACAACTTTTATTGACAATAAGTCTTATATCCAAAAAATTTATCTCCCTTTTATCATTTTCAGTTTCAAAAGTAAATTGTAGTCTATTATGGTAAGAATTAAATAATTCACACACATATTCAATTTTATCAATAGGTAAACATGTAAGAATATCATCCACATATCTTTAAAAAAAAGGAATATTAAAATTAAATTTTTTAAGTATATCTTCTTGTAAATCATTTAAAATTATATCGGCTAATACCACTGATAAGGATGAACCCATTGGAGCACCATAAATTTGCATGTAAAATTGATTTTCATATTGTAAATAAGAATTTTTGCAACAGAACTTTAAAGCATTAATAAAATCAATTTTTTCAATTTTTGTATATTCTTTAATACTTTCCCATTTATTTTCAATTATTTCTATTGTTTTGTCTATTGGTATGTTTGTAAACAATGATTTGACATCTAACGATACTAATTTATATTTTGGTGGGATTTTATAGTTGTTGATAAAAGAATGAAATTGCCAAGAATCCTTAACAGTATGATCATTATTGGTTATATTTTTTAATATGTTAGCTAGAAATTTAGATAATTTTTGAAAAGGGGAGTTAAATGATGCAACAATCGGTCTGAGTGGGTTGTTCTCTTTATGAATTTTAATTAAACCATATATTTGTGGTGGAGTTGAGTTATGTATTTTTAGGTAATTGGCAGTGTTATTATCAATATATTTCTTATCCAGAAAGTTCTGCACTATAGAGTTATTTTTATTTTGAAAAACATTTGTTGGGTCTTTTTTAATCTTAAGATATGTGTTTTCATCATTAAGCAATTCTAACATTTTAATATTGTAATTATCTTGATTAATTATAACAGTTTTACTAGACTTATCAGCTTTAATAATTTTGAGGTGGGAATTAGTTTTTAAAAAGTTTTTGGTTTGATTTATGTCAAATAAAAGTTTTTTGTTACATTTATCCTTATTATTTTTTAAATTGTTGTAAAAATTGTTTAAATTATATGAGAATTCATTTCTAATATTACACTTCTCAATATCACTATCTAATTGTTCAATGCCAGACTCAAATGATATTATAATATCCTTTATAGGCATTTTTTTGTAAGGTAGATTAAATTTAGGTCCTAATTTAAGGGTATTTAAAACGTTGTCAGGGATTACTTCGTTGGTTAAATTAACTACAAAATTATTTGAGTAATCTTTGCTAGGTTCAAATTTTAAATCTTCTGGGTAAATTATGCTATTTTTATTCTTATTGAGATTAGTTTTATTAATTTTATTTTTACCTGGATTTGTTTCATTTATATCAGTAATTTCAAATTTTCCAATTATACTAAGTGAACTGTTAATGTAATTTTTTTTATAAGATTCTTTTCTTTTATTCGAAATTGTTTTTAAGTTATTTAATTTTTTATGGACTTTATTAAATGAAATTTTGTATTGAGTCTGGAATGAACAATTTTCCAAATAGTAAACTTGATAAATTTCTTCAGTTGTAATTTTATTTTTAAGTGCATAATGATTTTTTTTAATATTATCAGAAATTTTTTTTAAATTAGTATAACATTCGGAAATTAAAAGTATTAACAATTTATATTTATAATTTTGAAGAATTTTAGCATATCTTTTTCTGTTTTTTAAGTTATTAGGTTGTATGAAATTGTTCATTTTATCAAATTTACTAATTAAAAACTTAGGAAAAATCTTATTAATTTTACATTGAATTAGAAAAAACTTTCTTGCTTCCAATCTGGCCTTTGCTACTTGCATCCTTCTCGCCTGTCCTATTAATTTGCAGATATCCTTCCGGTTCCTGTACTTCCATAGGTCTTCTTCTGTTATCCATGATTTTCTTCCATTGGAATTTTTGAATATATTTTGGTTTATGTATATGACCATATTGACGAATAATTTATTATTGTTTCAAATTGGGATTTTTTTCCAAGGTCAAAATAAAGAAAATTTAAAAAAAAATTCTTATTTAATTACACATACGTGCATTTATTTCATAAAATAGCTATTTTTTCGAATGTTATAAACATTCTTCTTCAGTGCATAAATTTTTTTTTTTATATATATATCTACAAAATAATATCACAAAATTAGGAAAAATCCTTTTACAAAATTCAGATAGAAACAGAAAAACAATATTTATTCTACTTACGCTATGACATTGATCAATCAATTCAGAAAAGAAGGAAAAATATTAAAAATAAACAAAATTAAACTTCAAAAGCATTCTTGCAATTAACGAAAAATATAATTCTACTTAAAACTAAAAATATATATTCTATTTTAACCACATAATATTTTTCTCCTTCTCTTCCATTCCATCAGTTCCTTACACATTATATTATATTAACAATTAATATTTTAAAACCACAAAAAATTTTTTTAAATAATATACGACCATGTGTTTTAAAGAGAAGGAGAAAAATATTATGTGGTTAAAATAGAATATATATTTTTAGTTTTAAGTAGAATTATATTTTTCGTTAATTGCAAGAATGCTTTTGAAGTTTAATTTTGTTTATTTTTAATATTTTTCCTTCTTTTCTGAATTGATTGATCAATGTCATAGCGTAAGTAGAATAAATATTGTTTTTCTGTTTCTATCTGAATTTTGTAAAAGGATTTTTCCTAATTTTGTGATATTATTTTGTAGATATATATATAAAAAAAAAAATTTATGCACTGAAGAAGAATGTTTATAACATTCGAAAAAATAGCTATTTTATGAAATAAATGCACGTATGTGTAATTAAATAAGAATTTTTTTTTAAATTTTCTTTATTTTGACCTTGGAAAAAAATCCCAATTTGAAACAATAATAAATTATTCGTCAATATGGTCATATACATAAACCAAAATATATTCAAAAATTCCAATGGGAGAAAATCATGGATAACAGAAGAAGACCTATGGAAGTACAGGAACCGGAAGGATATCTGCAAATTAATAGGACAGGCGAGAAGGATGCAAGTAGCAAAGGCCAGATTGGAAGCAAGAAAGTTTTTTCTAATTCAATGTAAAATTAATAAGATTTTTCCTAAGTTTTTAATTAGTAAATTTGATAAAATGAACAATTTCATACAACCTAATAACTTAAAAAACAGAAAAAGATATGCTAAAATTCTTCAAAATTATAAATATAAATTGTTAATACTTTTAATTTCCGAATGTTATACTAATTTAAAAAAAATTTCTGATAATATTAAAAAAAATCATTATGCACTTAAAAATAAAATTACAACTGAAGAAATTTATCAAGTTTACTATTTGGAAAATTGTTCATTCCAGACTCAATACAAAATTTCATTTAATAAAGTCCATAAAAAATTAAATAACTTAAAAACAATTTCGAATAAAAGAAAAGAATCTTATAAAAAAAATTACATTAACAGTTCACTTAGTATAATTGGAAAATTTGAAATTACTGATATAAATGAAACAAATCCAGGTAAAAATAAAATTAATAAAACTAATCTCAATAAGAATAAAAATAGCATAATTTACCCAGAAGATTTAAAATTTGAACCTAGCAAAGATTACTCAAATAATTTTGTAGTTAATTTAACCAACGAAGTAATCCCTGACAACGTTTTAAATACCCTTAAATTAGGACCTAAATTTAATCTACCTTACAAAAAAATGCCTATAAAGGATATTATAATATCATTTGAGTCTGGCATTGAACAATTAGATAGTGATATTGAGAAGTGTAATATTAGAAATGAATTCTCATATAATTTAAACAATTTTTACAACAATTTAAAAAATAATAAGGATAAATGTAACAAAAAACTTTTATTTGACATAAATCAAACCAAAAACTTTTTAAAAACTAATTCCCACCTCAAAATTATTAAAGCTGATAAGTCTAGTAAAACTGTTATAATTAATCAAGATAATTACAATATTAAAATGTTAGAATTGCTTAATGATGAAAACACATATCTTAAGATTAAAAAAGACCCAACAAATGTTTTTCAAAATAAAAATAACTCTATAGTGCAGAACTTTCTGGATAAGAAATATATTGATAATAACACTGCCAATTACCTAAAAATACATAACTCAACTCCACCACAAATATATGGTTTAATTAAAATTCATAAAGAGAACAACCCACTCAGACCGATTGTTGCATCATTTAACTCCCCTTTTCAAAAATTATCTAAATTTCTAGCTAACATATTAAAAAATATAACCAATAATGATCATACTGTTAAGGATTCTTGGCAATTTCATTCTTTTATCAACAACTATAAAATCCCACCAAAATATAAATTAGTATCGTTAGATGTCAAATCATTGTTTACAAACATACCAATAGACAAAACAATAGAAATAATTGAAAATAAATGGGAAAGTATTAAAGAATATACAAAAATTGAAAAAATTGATTTTATTAATGCTTTAAAGTTCTGTTGCAAAAATTCTTATTTACAATATGAAAATCAATTTTACATGCAAATTTATGGTGCTCCAATGGGTTCATCCTTATCAGTGGTATTAGCCGATATAATTTTAAATGATTTACAAGAAGATATACTTAAAAAATTTAATTTTAATATTCCTTTTTTTAAAAGATATGTGGATGATATTCTTACATGTTTACCTATTGATAAAATTGAATATGTGTGTGAATTATTTAATTCTTACCATAATAGACTACAATTTACTTTTGAAACTGAAAATGATAAAAGGGAGATAAATTTTTTGGATATAAGACTTATTGTCAATAAAAGTTGTAATATTGAAACAATTTGGTATACTAAAAATACTTGGTCAGGCAGATATTTAGATTTTAATTCTATATCTTCAATATCTCATAAAAGAAATGTTATTATTGCTATCCTTGATAGAGCGATTACCTTTACAAACCAGAAATATCAAAAAGAAATTATAAAAAAAGTTTACAATATTTTCTTAATAAATAATTATCCGATTGAATTTATAAAAAAAGTTATTAACAACAGATTAAAGAGTATTTTATATAAAATTAATAAAAAAAAGAACATAAATATTAACAGTAACGATTCACATTTTAAGGAAAAAAACAAAAGTAATAATAGTCTTGATAATAATAGCACTGATACTAATAACAATTATTTTTCATTCCCATATATTCCAGTTCTTTCTGAAAAGTTAAAAAAGATTAGTAAGAAATATAACTTAAAATTAATTGACAAAAATTCATATACGTCAAAAATTTTTTTTTCTAACCTTAAAAATCCGATTGACAAAGGTAAACGCTCAAATTTGATATACAAAATAAACTGTAATAATTGTTCTGCCTCGTACATTGGACAAACAAAACAATATCTTTCTAATAGAATTAATAGCCATAAGTATGCAAAAAATGAGGTTACAGCCTTAAAAACCCACTGTCAAAAATTCAAGCATGAATTTGATTATGATGATGTTAAAATATTGGATTATCAAACGTCCCTTAAAAAAAGACTTATAAGTGAGTCCATTCATATTATTCAAGACCCTCTAAGTGTTAATTCTAGAGAAAATATTAATTATTTAAAACAAAATTATCATAATTTACTTCATGATTGAATTTTTTTAAAGGTTAAGTCAGTTGTATATTTACAAATGTCATTTCATATGTCTATGTTTTTTTTTTTTTTTTTGCTAAATTTAAGTTGGTAACTATTTGAATAGTTTGTGTGTTGTTGTTTATTTCATCACTAATTTAACCTGATTATTTCCGTTTCTTGTCATTTGCTAATTCTTTAAAACACATGGTCGTATATTATTTAAAAAATTTTTTTGTGGTTTTAAAATATTAATTGTTAATATAATATAATGTGTAAGGAACTGATGGAATGGAAGAGAAGGAGAAAAATATTATGTGGTTAAAATAGAATATATATTTTTAGTTTTAAGTAGAATTATATTTTTCGTTAATTGCAAGAATGCTTTTGAAGTTTAATTTTGTTTATTTTTAATATTTTTCCTTCTTTTCTGAATTGATTGATCAATGTCATAGCGTAAGTAGAATAAATATTGTTTTTCTGTTTCTATCTGAATTTTGTAAAAGGATTTTTCCTAATTTTGTGATATTATTTTGTAGATATATATATAAAAAAAAAAATTTATGCACTGAAGAAGAATGTTTATAACATTCGAAAAAATAGCTATTTTATGAAATAAATGCACGTATGTGTAATTAAATAAGAATTTTTTTTTAAATTTTCTTTATTTTGACCTTGGAAAAAAATCCCAATTTGAAACAATAATAAATTATTCGTCAATATGGTCATATACATAAACCAAAATATGTAGGTACCTACATAGGTAATATATAATTGGGTTTTATAAATTTAGGATAATATATTCTATTCAAAGAATGTTGAAGAAAAATAAGACATGTCACATTTAAAGCAAAAAAGTTTTAGCAAAGAAAAAATGAATAATTTCACTTTCACAAAGTTATGTTGCTTTCATAATAATAAATTTCTTTAATTTTTTCCTCACAAGTTCTTGTCTGAAATTAGAGCAGTTTGTTCAAGTTTTTCAACAAATATATTTCATGTAGAACTGTGATTAACAAGGCCGCTAAGGTGCCGTGTAAAGTAATTTATGGTGAGCCTGATGCTCGCAGTGTTTAGAGCAAGCCTTGCCATATTTTTGTTTCATTTTTCTTCACGTTCTGTATAAATATACACATATACATACAAAAACATATTCGCTTTGCTGACGTGAAGCAAATACGGAATTGTTATACCTGTACAATTTTCAATTAGTTGTTTCATTCAGCGTTTAGTTGTACTCTGGTAACGCGATGTTTTTTTGTATTTTTTCAACGAGAAAAAGTTTGTAGTGTTTACTAACTCGTTTTCTACTAGATATACATACATACAAGGTTTGTATTATGAGCGTAAAACTACCAGAATATTTTTATTTAATAACTGTATACTTAGTTGTTTTGAAATTTTATATTTGTTTAAATTTTTTATCGAATTAGAAAAAGTAATACCTAATTATAAAATTATGGATTTAAAAAATAATAACATCAGAATTTATTGAAGAGAAAAGTATTAATATATATTATAGTATTAGTATACATATATTTTAACGTCACTTTTATTATATGATTTAAAAAATATAAATCGATCTTACAAAATTTATTATTTATAGGTACCTTTGTAATTTTTACTTCTTAACGAAAACACGGTTTATTGTTAGATTAATTTATCATTGTTAAATTCAACAAATATTTGGTTGAGTCAGTGGATATATTGATAAATTAATAATTGGTGTGTACTACTGACCCTATTTTTATATTTTTTCTAACTCAAAAATGTACCTGTGGCTCCAATCAGTACTTAGGAATTATTATTCGTTACGATCTTTTTAACACCTTATATCAAGTCTGACACACTTCTTTACTTACATATATTTTCATCCTTAATATATATAAAGCTCAACGTCTCTCTGTCTGTCTGTCTGTCTGTCTGTCTGTCTGTCTGTCTGTCTGTCTGTCTGTCTGTCTGTCCGTTAGTTACCTTATCACTCGAGAACCACTTATCCGATTTACGAGTTTTTTTTTTAATTCATAGGTACGTTCTCTGGCCAGGTTATAGGCGATATTTTTTTACGTTAGGTAACATAACAACAAAGCAGTGACGATAATAGTAAATCAAGTCGGAAAAAATTTTGCCGTCGGCGCGCTGTTTTGTAATACGCTGCCTAAACCGTTCAATATAGAACAAAATAATGTAATAAAGAATTGTGTAGAATCAAAAGTTCTTCAATTAAGTCCGCGACACCATATGTCTAACTTTTATATTTTAGCCACAATGACTGCTTTTATGTTACAAAGAAAACATAAAATATTTGGGTTTTGTTTACATGGACTTATGACCTGCAAAACATTAATCCATATCGAAATAAATGATTTCATCGTCATAAGTACTTAATGTAGATATAGTTTGCCATTTACAGCATCCAATTTGGTCGTATAGTTTAGAAAATATCTTAAAATATATTTATAAAGATAATATCTTAAATGTATGGTGTCGTGCCGCATCGAAGCAAGTACATCAGACTGGATTCGCGTACGCTCGGTTGTTATTCGGAGTCCCTCGGCTGATCGTTTGTGTTTATTTTGTTTTCAATAATTAACATTTAAATTTAAACAGAACACAAATTATTTGTACTTTTTTCTTCTGATTCGTTTTTGTTAGGTAATTTAGGTATTGATAAATTATTATTACAATAATAACTAATCGTGTTTGTACTTAATTATTTAAACTATATTTTTCAAAAATCCTAAACAATAATTCCGTAGTCTACGCGAGCGAAGCCGCGTGGGCCCAGCTAGTATTTAATATAAGTATCACAAACAACAAATATCATCATAAATCCAACCGTAAAAAACAGCTACTGAAAAAAACACAGTTCTAGCACCCAACACCACTATATATAGTATATCACAGGATAGATGTAACTAGAGGTCAAATGAACAAAAAAAATCGAATTTCGGAATGACATTTGGGAATCGAGTTCTGTTTGATGTAAAACTAACGTATTCCAAAAATTATTTGATTTGATCTTCTACAGGCTGTTTCATAAGCAAAGATGAAAAAATTGCCAAGAATAAAGCACCTTTATTTTTTTAAATTGGAAAAAACTTAATAAAAAATACCCAATTTCAGAAATAACTTAAAAAGAATTAAATGAAACAAATTAAATAAATTGCATTTTATTTTGAAAGATGCAATAAAAACAAACTTTTTTTTAAAACTTTGTTTTTGAGCTTGTTCTACATTGACGTAAAATAATAGATGATGAGATTGATAAGATGAGACAACGCCACATTTGAGAGATAGTTAATAACAAGTAAACTAAACTAAATAATGTATTTCTTTTGTTGTTACCATACCCTACTTTTCACTTCACAATAAAATATCTACTTAATTTATTGAAAGTGTTAATTTCTTTTAACAAAATTTTTACAATATTGCATTCTAAAAAAAACAAAACACCCTGTAGAGGACCAAATTGACTGATTATTTTACATCAAGCAGGATTAAATCCCCAAATGTCATGCTAAATTAAAAAAAAAAAATTCATTAAACCTCTTGTTACATCTATCCTGGGACACACTGTATATTAATTAAAAATGAAATCTATTTGATCTTAAAACGTTACATTACTGCCGTAGGATTAACATTACATTTAATCAATTGTTGTCAATAATCGGATAAATAGATAGATATACTCTCACCGTAAGCAATTAGAGTGTATTCTGACATCGACAATATCAATAGCTCCAATGTGAATATTACAGGTATGTTGGTATGTACGTATGTCAGTTGAATGTATTCTGAATTGTATGAACTGACAAACTGACAAAACCACACTTTTCAAACAATTGATATTTTCTAACGAGCATTTCCATATTTTCACTCAGGTTTCAGTATTCAGTATTCATACGTCAGGTATGTTGATTTTAATTTAGCTTCAGGGTTGGTTACTGACTTTATCCCTGTTCTTATAATTGGTAACATCATGTATGTTTTATGAATAAAAACAAAAAGCTGAAATGTTTTTTACGGTATGTGCGTATATTAATGTTCTGCTTTTTATTGCATAAATAATAATAATCATTCAAAACTGAAGCACGGTGTGATTAATTAACTTTTTAATAAATTTTTATGTATAATACATACAAAACAAAATATATTATATACCAGGCAATTTATCTGAACATTTTATCGGATTTTATTTAAATTGATGGAATTGAGGAAGCACTGTGCATTTACTTCGCAAATGTTTTTTGTTTCGACTAAACACATAAATTATACTGGTTTTGATGAGATTTTCGTTGTTAGAAAGTCGAAAATTCCATTTAAATACATTAAAATGACCGATAACCTTATCAAAATTATATGCCGGTATATCTATTTTTTGATCTTTTGCGCTGAATAACTCAAAAACTGTCCATTAATGGACTTTGTCCCCATGAAAACTTTTGACCGAGACAGTATGTACTACATCATGCTACATTTTTAACCAAATCGACTAAGTATTGCTGTGGTTGGACTGATGACAAGTCAAAAATAATAGAGTTTTAAATTCAAATTTGTCATTAGTATTCGTCAAATATATATAATACATTTCTTCGATACGCAAATACATGTAATTAACTTTAATTATCAAAACTTAATTCAATATATAAATAACAGTTAAATAAAGTAAAAATGATTTAATTAATAAAAATAATAGATCGATATCTGTAGTTTAAATGATACTTGAAATTAGTGATTTTAAAGTATTATTAATTTAAATATTATAAACTCGCCACGTATTCATTTGAAAAATTTGATACCTATAATAAAAACAAATTGCAAAATTAATGAATTTTCAGTTCTTAAGTGTTAAGCCCTGAAAAACTGAATTGTCAAAACGCACTCTCGACAGCTATCGAAATGCCAGCGACAGCTCGTAACCAAACATGTCATATTTGGTTTTTAATTAAATTATTAACCTTCATTCCAATTACTGGAATGTGAATTGATGGAGTTTAAAAACGTCAAGCATCCAAGATTATGAAATTTGATATTTTTGGGGTTTAGCTGATGATGAAATTGTAACATTTTCCATGTTGGTGTCTGTGGAGTTTATTAGAGATAATTGCATTATCTATGAAATGTTGGGAAAAAGGTAAATGAAAAATGTATGTAAATAAGCGAACCTTAAAATTGATGAAAATTTAAATACTTGCAAATTATTTTAATAACTATACTTTGCATCAAAATGGTTATTTTTATACTTTGTTATACAAGTTATATTACTATAAAAACATGATTTTGAGAAAATCGATTTTTTTTTTAATATTCAATGAATGCCCTAAACTGTCTAGAATAACTATATTCAAATTAAATACTCGACAGTTTTATATAAAATTGACATTCATTAATTGTATTTTGATTTATTGTTAGTAAAAACCTTGCAATATAGATTTCAGTGTAAAGGCAAAATTATACGGCTTTATTGGACCAGATAGATTGGAAAATATCCTATATATGAGTCAAAAATTAAAAAAATCAACTTATTGTTAGTGTGTTTGTAAGTCGACGGTATAAATATAGTAAATTCGAATCTATTATTTATAAAAAATCTTTAAAACTAATTTCACTATAAGTACAAGTTCTGGCCTTTTAAATACAAGTTGTATATTTTTCGTGAAATTTTTCAAGCAGTTACATATTTCTATAATTAAAAAAAAACTTATAAACATAAGATGAAGATAAGACATACATGAATAAATTAAAAATATATAGTATAACATATTTTATGTACGTTAAGAGTATGTTTTAATATAGAAAACACTAGTTGAGTAACAAGTGTATTAAATAATGCGATCGATATGTGTGGAATTTAGGTCAAGAAGCCGAGTTCGCTCTACCCTATTTCGATATATTGCACACAAGTTTTCTGTTTGACAAGACGACATTCTTTTATTCTGCTGGTTTAAAAATAGTTTGAAATATATAAAACGATAAGAAAATTGTGTTTCTAAAATATTTAAGAGTCACACGTTTCTGCTTAAATGAAAAAACTCGTCTGATTTCCATATGTTATACCTTATTATTAGCTATATGTTATTCTATAAATATCAAACTTTCTTTTCAGTATTTTGTTTCGTATAATAAGGTACAGGAGCAAAGTTTACTGTCTTTTTAGGATTGATTGGTTTTTTGTAATACTCATGTGCTGATGTTACTAATAAAACAATTACCGCTCTATTAAGCCTTTTAATTTAATTACCAAATTCCGCTAACATATATTTTTTTATTTATAGCCTTTTATTTTGTTCTTGTTTTATGTGTTCTCCAGTAATGAAAAAAGTAAAACTAGTAATAGTAAAAGTGATGAACATTTGCTAATAATTACAAAATAATAAGCTCTTTGTGAATTCCGGCGATTCTGGTTCCGGCCGGAATTGAAAATTCCAGTTCCGGTACAGTCCTAATTATGATTTAGTAATGGCAGTAATCAAATATCAACAAATATATCTAATTGAGTACATTTTATTAAACAAATATCCAACATTGGGATATGATCCAAGACTGGTGCCAGTATCTTTTATTATTAAAAGGTATTAAGTGAGGTATTGCTAAAAACTGACTTAAAGAACAATACATCATAGTAAGCTAAATTAATTTAGCAAATATATAGATGCTTTTAGAATATATATGCGCTTTCAGGTATAAATCACGACCTAATGGTTCTTATGACCTATTTACAATGCACGTAAGAATGGATGTCTTCTGGACTCGAAGATATATTCTACAAATTCCCATTACAACATTCTAAGGGATGTTAGTCATGAAAATAAAAGTTGTTTACAGTTGGAGCTTTAAGACCATTTTTCCTTTTCATATTTCAAGATTTTTTAGAATTATTTTATTTTGACTGATAAAATAACATACTTTTTTCTAGGCATTTTGACATATAAATTCATTAAAATATTTAAAGCTTACATATTTTGGTAAAAATGGAAATAAATATGTTCCCGGTAATGTATAGAATTACTAGGTATTCTATAGAATGTCTAAAACCACCAGACAATGTATAAAATAAATGTAACTATAAATATTTCTTAGGCATTATATAGACTACCTAACTGATAGCCGGCAATGTATGAAATAAAAATATAAATAAGGATAAGGAATCTAAATCTCATTTAATACCAATTCGAACAAATATTTGACTGAATTGATTAGGTATACATTTTATTTAAGGTTCCGATATTGTTTCTATGAATTTGTTATTTTAACAATAAGGGTTTCAAATATTACCTAATACACGTCTGGGCTTAGCTTTATATTTATAATTTATTTATATATTTATATAATTTTATTTATATATTTATAAGCTGTAGCTTCTATATTTATATAACGTGTTAAATCTCTACTTTTTAGTCATTTTTGTAAATTCTTTGTAAATTCTTTGTTAATTTTCGTCAAAATATGGATTATAGAGCAAACAAATTTTCTTTGTTAATTTTGATAGGGTACACTATACATGGCTAACAAAATGTTTTCAGACAAAATCTGTAATTTGAGCTTCAAAATGCATTTTTTAGATTTATTTTCCGGCTTTTCCCACAGAAATATTAGATATCTAAAGATAGAACTTACGAATTAATTTGAAGTTAATGAATTCAGAAGTGAGTCAAAGTTGTCAAAAAGTAAGAACAAAATACAATTGTATATTTACGATATAAATTATTATATATAGATCGCGAAAAACCCTAAAGGTTGAATTTCCATTCATTTTCTACAGAGTAATGGGATTTTAAAGCAAGCAAAAAAAAATATCAAAGATTGTAAGCTTTGCGTGGGTGCATGGGGCGAAAAAGAATATACATATATAGACAAAATATGCCGATATCGTTCAAAAGCGTACAGTTTTTTCTTCAAACTGCTTATCCTAGATTTATGTTTCGATTTTTTTCATAAAGCTATTTGGAACTAAAGAAAAATTATTATTTTTGTTAATATCGAATAAACTACACACTTCTAAATGATATTAAGAGATTTTATCTAAAAAAAAATTAATAACGAATTACCATTTCAAATAATCAATTATTTTAATTTAAAACATTCGTTCAAAGAACTACAATCCGAATCGAAACAAATAAAACGTGATTGCAGCAACTAACATTGTTAGTACACGATTCGACATGGCAATAATTGCATTTTCATTTGAGTGTGAAATTCACGAAGAATCATGTGTCTATCAAGCATACAATTAGCTTATATAGGGTAAATACAATTTGAACCACTGGCCGTCTGTGTAGAAGAATAGGACCCTTTGTTCCATTATCCCATGTCCCGGAGTAGAAAACCGTGTTTATTTTAAAACGCTTCTCTCCCACTGTTTTAGATATAATTGAAAATAGGGTTTATTTATTTTATATTTTGTTTCTAATAGAAAATGTACAGGTTTCAAATAAAGCTGTTAGATTTAATTCTGTTTCTGAGAACAAGCATTTATTTTTTATACGTAAGTTTACAAATATATTTAGTCTATAGTATCACTAGACAATAAACAAGAAGTGGGGTGTGACCCTTGAGATTCACAAAACCAACTTCCCAACATGGTATGACTATCAATACTTGAATACTTATTATTTATTGTATCATGACATCTTGACAGTAAAAGGATCTAAAATATTAGTTAATACGCATTTTGATTATTTTTTTGAATTGATTAAATTATATCCAAGGTTTTCATATACATATAGTTTATGTGAATATGTTATTTTAATAATAGGGGCCTAAATATCACTTAATTAATATGATTTATAAATCAATAATTATTATATTCAAGGTTTCAAAGTATTTCAAATATCGATTGCTACCAAAATAAATTATCTGATCTGATAAATCTTTTTCGAGAAATTCTGAAATCTACTTTTTTCAGTTTTTGTTCTAACAAAAATACGACTAGACCGAATTTTATGAAATTTCATTCAGATTATATTCACGTCAAGACATTTCGATTGACACCCCAACGAAATCAATAGCAATTTTTATTTGCGAGACTTCGTGCAGGAAAAAATGACACGCACGTAAGTACACACACGCACACACGCATACATGCACATTTTTTTGAAAATAGTATTAAATATATTATAGTGACTGAAACATAAAAATGTGTTGTCACTCTTGATTTCGATTTTCGGACCGATTACAATAACTCCCTGTTGGGAAGTTAAAAATGTTAATATTGTATATTAAATACAAATCTCCTAATCATAAAAATTACACATTTTTTAATAGCAAAACTATCAATATTAGACTACTGAAAAACAAAGAAACTAAACTAAAAATATATACCTTAACCACGTTTAAGTGTATATTTTTAGTTTAAGTGATAAATATCAGAGTTTCAAAAGCTTGCATTCTAGTTATTTTTATTGTTGCTTTAAAACTTTAAAAGATTCAGTCTGTGAAGATAATACAATTTACTTCACATTTATTTACATTAAAAATTATTTAATGTAATTTTGTTTAAATATTTATATCTATGATATAGACAAAAAGTAGATTAATAAATGCATGTACTATGGACTTCAGAAGTAGTCTGCTACCCTAAAGATCAGAGTCACTTACAACAGATTCCAAAATAATAAGACAAATAACATCGGTTATCTTTTTCTAGGATGAAGCTTATATAGCTACATCATTTTAAATAAAAACACAAATATACGTCCATTTCATTAATTAATTTTATATCAACTTTAACATATTTAAATACTAAAATTCGGAATATATTTTATTACCACAAAATTTACATATACAATTTTCAATAGATTACATAAAAATTTAATCGTACAAATATAATAATATAATATAATACTATAAACGAATATTACTTCTATATCTAGCAAATGAGTTTCAAAATATCAGTCTTTGTTTGGTACCTACATGGAGAAATGATTTAAATATTATAATAATCGAATGGGAGGAGCCTACTAAGTTTGTGATAAGCGAAAATGAATGAAAACTGGTCGACCACTTCTGCATGCGACTTTACATAATTCAGTGTTTTTTTTTTGTTTTTTTTTTTAAGAAAACATAAATTGAAAATACGGTGAAAATTAATCACGTATTATGAGAGAGAATGAATATAATATGGTGTAAAATTCAAAAGTCACAACACGAATATAACACAATCATGGTCGCGAACTACTCCACCGAACCAAAATACAAATGTAACCGCGAGTTTTAGGTTATGTGTACGAACCGCTATATCAACCAGACAATTCATTTGAGAACAGCAACTATGTAGAGAGTAATTCTAACTTGTATAACCCACCTGTCTATTGTTATCAGACGCAATTCTGGTAAACTTTAAACAGAGCTTAATGAAAACTGCTTTTAACCGGTTCTATGTACTTCGCCTTCTCTCAACAATACCTGACTATTTGTAACAGTTCAAATATTATTTATCGACTTTAGGTGTGAACAAGAAGCTAATAACGCAATATCTACTATTAATTTGTACACCCTTTCTATTATTGTTTGTTTTATACAATCGCTTTAGAACAATTCGATTTCACGGATTATTTATAATAAAGGATTATTAAATTCTATTATGAAAAGACAAATAACCGAGAAAATACTTTATGTAGGCACATATTACGTATAAATTAAATAAATAAGAAATTCAGAATAGTATTGAAATAATAATATTAATTTATGATAAAAATCTTAAGTAAATTGTTTACATCTATAATTACAACTTTACACTTTGTTAATTTATGGTAACAAAGTACACACAATTAGTAATATGAATAAATTACAAAGGCGATTAATTCATTCTTCTAAAATTATTTAAAATATCACTTGTGTTTAACATTAAGCGTGCACAATATAAAAGCAAAAACTGTTTTTAATGAAAATGGATGCCTACAAGGAAAGTTTGTAAAATATTCCAAGAGACAGCATTATGAAGAGTTTTCCAAACTTACTTTTGAAGATTAAATTTGATAAGGGGAAAATTCACAGCTTCTCATCTTTAATAATCGATTGATAATAAAGTATCTCAAGCATAGCAGCTAATATCTTTAATCCTTGAACGCTGACTGTAGATGAAGATACACTCCATTAGCGATGGTATCTGGTGAATATTTTCTAACCCATCGTCTTCTTCTGTTCACGGAATAACTAACATGTCTACGCAAAGTGCTTAATGTAAATCCTATTGTGTGAGTAACGTAATTTAGTAGTGAAGTCAGATGCTGTTGATATTAAAAGCGTACATCTTAATTAAAGGTTTTAGAAGCTTGTGTCTTCGTCTCGTACGTCTTCTTATCTTAGATAATTTCAAGGTAGGTGTTACTAAAGGGTTGATTATGTGTTTGTGCAAATATTCCTTTTGTTGACAAAATTCTTGTTATTAAGTCACTTTGTATGGGGTTTGTTTTTAGGATATATATTGCCATCTTTACATAATTAAGTCTCCGTGTTCATTTAGTGTTAAAATATCAGTTTGAGAAGGGGTACTTATTAACAGGAAACTATTTTCATGGACTTAATTAATTTTCTATTTACTTTATTATATAGTTTAAAACATCTTGCATCACGTAGTGTTACTTAAATTATAGTTTAAACTACAATATATATTCAATACAGTTTCGAAAAAAAATAATAGATGATACGTCCATATTTGGAAAGTCGAGATGTTACCAGATAGAATTTTCGACCTTTTATATTTGATCAATGAAATGTCTGATTGGTATCGAAGCTATAAAGGAATTGCACAAAAATATATGTCCGAACAATTGGGCGATTAATAAAAAATACATTTTCCTGTTTGCATGTTTTACTTAACGGCGCATTTGGCAACATCACCGGTGTGATATATGAATTTATTGTTTCGACAGTTGAGAGCGGGCGGTTTTTGTAAAAAGGAGACAACACGACGTGCTAACGTGTATAAGTGATTTATCGCATTCACTTCACGCAGTTGGGGCGGAGCCACGTTTTGGAAGCCATGTGGCTTTCGGAAAAACCCGACGTGATTTATGTATTTATTCGGTGTCTGAAACTGTCAAGAGTCCTATTCCACGAGCCGATACTATTAGAATTATCGGAAAGACCGAGCTCGGTAAGTAGTTTTCCATTATTCAAACTGACGAGGAAATTGGTAAGAGAAATAAAAGAGAAATGGTTAAACTATGATGATTTGTGACTATTTATTATGTATTAAGACACTGACTTTCCCGTACCCGATATATGCGCTGCATATTAAGAAGTGTTTTATGTAAAACACATTTCTACAGTTCGCTTTTGCTTCATTCATATGGATTTAATTATGACTCGTAGCCTCTGCGGTCGCTGCATCTCTGCTACTAAAACTTTTAACTTCTCGTGTTTTGTTTTCGTTTTGTTTATTTTTATACCATGATGTGGTAAAAATTTGTGAATTATTAATTATATTCCTTTTAAGGATAAATCTAAACACTTTAAACGAAGATAATGCAGGAGTCTTAATGAACACATTTACATTATTACCGTAGACCAATAAATAGGAACCAGATATTGTTCAAAGATTCATCCTTAATATATATATATAGTTCAACGTCTGTATGTCTGTCCATCCGTTATTGTGCTTATAACTCGACAACTACTTATCCGATTTACGTGTTTTTTTAATTCAAACACATGTTCCTGAACAGGTTATAGATTATATTCTGTTACGTTAGGTAACATAAGGAATAAGTAGTTAATCAAGTCGGAAGAAAGTTTGCCGCCAGCGCGCTCTTTTGCAATACGCTGCCGAAACTGTTAAATATTGATAAATATAATGTATTAGAGATTTGTGTAAAATCAAAAGATCTAAAATAAAGTCCGTGATAGCATAATACCTAACTTATATATTTGTCACAATGACTGCTTTTATGTTCCAAAGAAAATTAAAAAATGTTTTGTTGACGTGGATTTATGACCTGCAAAACAATAATCCTTAATATAAATGATTTCATCGTCATACATACTTACTGTAGATATAATTTGCCCTTTACAGCATCCAATGTGGTCATATAGTTTAGGAAATAACTTTAAATAAGTTATATACAATAAAATATTATTAATAACGCATGAACTAAGAAGTACTGTGTCGGCGCGGGGTAGAAAGAATGATTTACATATACTCTTTTGATTGTCAATTATTTATTTTGTTTTCAATAATTAACTTTTAAATATAAGCAGAACAAAAATTATTTGTACTTTTTGTTTTGATTCGTTTTTGTTAGGTAATTTAGGTGTTGATTATAGTCATTATTACAATAATAACTAATCGTGTTTGTACTTAATTCAACAATATTTTTCAAAAATCCTAAACAATAATTCCGTAATCCACGCGAGCGAAGCCGCGCGGGCACAGCTAGTCTACCATAATTTGTAGTCTTACTCAATCAGTCCAGCTACAAATCATACTTTAAAAATGACACAGGTACGGTTACATGTACAGGATACGCGATAGGGAACGCAGTAGCAGCCTGATGTCTCCTCGCATCCGGACCTTTCCTGGAGGGGCCTTCTGATAGATTAGGGAGAGTCCCAGCCGCGCCCCAGAACAAATGATCAATCGTGTTTTTCAAACACACACAGATCTCTAACACTTTTCCCATAGCATCTGCACAACTTTGCACATAAATTGTTAACCGCAATAGGTATAAATCAACGACATATGTTTTAACGTATACAACTCTTGCACTAGGTGTGAAGCATATTAAATTTCTTCTGAATTTCATGTGCGTCACGCATCATTTACTTTTGTTTTACTGCTTTTGTTCTTGTTATTTCACAGGTTGTTAGCCGTGTTTTTGTACAGATGTGTTTTAGCGGTTTCATGTCAAGTAATATATTGAATGGCCCACGCCATTTGCTACTGTTGAAAACTTTTTTTGCTACTAATTCATTAAAGAGACAGTGATTAAATGCGCTTAGTTTCATCTGTGTTTTATTACCTATTATATATAATAATGTTAAGAACAGTCGACACTAGAACTCTTACTTTAAATCTGTCAACTAAATTAGTATAAATGTTTATATACGTATATTTTGTGACTCACCTCTGCACGCGGCTCAGTGCTCAGGAGCGGGAATGGGTCAAATAATTTAGAGAGGTGGGGTAATCTTAAAAGAAACAAAAACATAAATACAATTTACACTTATAACAAAATATATTTACACAAAAAGAAACAAAATCAATTTCTATATTCACACAATTCTCGTAGTAATTACGTTAAACAAAAAATTATATATACTTATAACTATATGGGCGCCACATGTTTTATCTATATACAACTTAACTTGTGGGGGAAAACACAAAACCCCTTTATTATTATATACACAAATCCCTTGAGTCAAAAAAAAATATATACACACGTGTCTCAATCGATTTGTATAATTTATTACTAAGAATTTAAAATTAATTTGAGATATCTCTATAACTTCAAGATAAAGTATTCTTATTGCACCTAGTGCATACAAATATATTCACATCACAACTTCACATAATTGTTTATAAAAATAATAATAATAATTAATATATATATAATAATAGTTACTTATAAAAAAAAATGAAATTAAAGGTACGATACCAGTATCTCGGCTAGCACTGTGGTAAAAAAAAACGCACTAGCAGCCTTCACGTTCCACAGAGAGGAAAGATCCCGGTGTCTGGACTCTCGTTGAAAAAACTCTCCCCCACACCCACCTTCTCGCTCAGATGGCACCTCCTGGCTCCCACGCTTGTCTCGCGGATTTTCCACGACTCCCCGTCGTTGGACAAATTCTTAACAATTTGATATATACGTCTACACATATATGTAGAATATACACAAACACAAATGACTTTATTTCTTGATTTGAAACTTGTAACTTTATATATTTTATTTCGCGACACACGGTAAGGTTACACACTACACACGGTTCTTAATCCGTAACACGAACCCTGGATAGCCTTATAATCAAACAATACTCAAAAACGATACTCAAAAAAAATAAATCTCAAAAGCAACCTCAGCACGTAGCGTCACCTTCGGCCGTCATACGCTCTCTCACTTGCCGGGAACCGCATCGAATCACCTAAAATTTATTATCGCTAGATCTATGCTAAAACCAACAGGATCCGGCGAGACTGTCCCCGTGTTGCATACTTCAATTAAAATTTAATTAATTTGTACACAACGATTTAAAATTTATAATAGAATAGGGACAAGGTGGTAAATAAAACCCTTCGATAAACTACAAAGAAAGTGGAATGTATATGACGGTTGATCAGGCCGTCACAATTTTTTCTTAAATGAGTTTTTCGCCGTCTTAGTTGCAAATAATTGATTGTATCTTATGTTCTCCAAGAGAAATTTCCGTTGCCATTTATTATTGTCATGCCTTAATATGTTACTATAAAATAATGCTTTATCATGTCTCTTCTCAATAATTCGTTGACCACATTTCATGCTGTTCATGAAAATTAAACCTTTTAAAACTAAAAAGAAATAAATACTTTTTTTCCACTCCAACTAAAAATATTTTTAGTTAACTAAGAAATTATAATAATTACTTATTTAAAACTGTTTTGTACAAAAATATTTTAAATAAGTAGATTATTTATAAAAGAAATCAATGTATTAATAAAGTAAAATATTACATTTCAATATATAATAGAAGTCTAAAACTAAGCTAAAAGGAAAAATGTAATTTTAATCAACCACGCTAATGCATCACGATAATGATTTTCAAGTTTTTTTAATAACATGAATCATATAGTATTACTAATCAGTATAATTGGCTTACCTTGTTAATGGTTTAAGGATAATCTTCTTCACTAACGATTACTTTTTTATCATTTGGTTTTTCAAGTTTTGTTATATAGAAAATTTTAATTAGTAACTTGATAATAACGAGTAAAAGCAGATTATGTATATTATATAATTAAAATATTATATTTATGTATAATACAAATATTTCATACTGTATTTTATTATAAGTGATAAGAGTATTATTAACCCTTTAGACGCGAAAGTCGACTAAAGTCGATTGCATTTTTTTTCATTCGACCCGAAAATCGACTATAGTCCTCGAAAAATCACCGTTGCACGCGTAAATCGACTTTTAATTTCTAAAAAAAATAATGTAAATGTCAGTGAAATATTCAGTAAAATCCTTCAACCCATCCTTTGTTTATTAATTTTTATGTAAATTTTATATTTATGTAAAATAAAAATTATATTTTAAAAAATATTGTTTTACTAATACATTAATCCTTAATATACTACACACGAATAACAGCTTCCTTAAATATAATTTCATGCAAAATTGATGAAAGAGAAAATGTAAATAAAAAATAATTAGACGACTTTTATTTTTATCGGAAAATGTGCACATTTTTAGGAATAAATATTTCGCGACATGGTCGCATTCAAAGGGTTAAAAAAAATTATTTGCTTATAGGTGTACGGCAGTAAAATACAATTTAATATATTTTAAATAATTGTTTATTATATCCATATGTAGTAGGTACATTTGTATATAAATGTACATTATTATAAGGATTACTCGGACAAATTTTAGGTTAAAGTTTATATTACCATCAATATAAAATTAACTGATTTATTTTGAAGATTTTTCTTTAATGGCAATTGAAATGTTTTTTGAAACAAGTTACAAAGAAAAAATATTTTAATAACCGCTTTTATGCGTACAAATAATATTTTGAAAAATATAAAGTGGGACAAATTGAAATTGTATGTAATTTTTTATATATACATATAATACATTTCTGTTTTATAAAAACTTCAATTCCATTTTGTAGCTGAGGTTTTGAACTATGCAAATATATTTTTTCTAACATTTTTATTTATTAACAATATTAAAAAATGTATTTTTTGCGAATATCTGACTTTAAGCCCCAAATTGCTTTGTCCGAGCTTAGAGCACCTTACCTTATGTACTAAATTAATCATTTCTCAGGATATCTTTAAAAATTATTGGGTATCTTGCAAAGATTCACAATATTGAAATAAGTTCAATTTTAGATAATTTGAAATGTTTATATTTATATTAATATTAATAAAGTATAAAATATATTTTTTAAAATTATTTTACATTTACAAAATAAATTTAAATTTCATATATATACAGATATAATTATAACAGAAAATTATCTGTATAGTAAATTCCAGAGTTTTAAATTCATATTCTAAGCCAATTTAACCAACCGTTGATAATAATGACTGATGTTGATGCATAAAGTTTTAAGAAATTTCATTTTCGTTGTCGTCTTTCCTAGTTAAAATTTCAGGCTATATATCCTCATTTAAAGGAACATACTGTTATCAGTGTCGAAAAAATAAATTTTTAAGTTGGAAAAGTTATTTTAATTAAGTTGCAAGATAAAGTGAGCTAGAACTGGGTAGCAGATTAAACAGTTTTTCTTGGTTAGCGTTTCTACACATTTCATTAAAATCCACAGAATGTTTTAACAACTTACACTACAAAAATATTTTAGTATAATTATTTTAATGAGATTTCTGGTGTAATATCTTAGAGAACATTTAAATATAGTTGGAATTGTTGTTGAACAAAGAGTTTACCAACTAAAATACCATTTTTACCAAATTAAAAAACTATACGAAGTTAGTTCAAGAAAACTTAGCTTTAATTTTGCATTAAATGAGATTAAATTCATAGTTATGCACTTAAGAATTTATTACTTAACTTCCTGACTAAGATTTATTTAATATCTAAATTAAAAATAAAACTTTAAATTAGTTTAGTGATAATAATTAATAATTCCATATAATGTTTACGTAATACATAATTTTCCATTGAAATACTATCTCTGAAAATAAAATAAATTATGGCTTTGAAAAAATCCTTTTCATTAACTTGGTTGTAAAGTTAACAAAAACTCCCACACTGACAAATCTCCATTAGCTGGACAAAAACATCACGGTTTTTGTGTTCATTTATATTAATCGCATATAATTTGTCTGATTTTTTTTAAAACGTATGTCCTTTTTATTCTGAAATACATTTACCATAGTTATTATTTTAATTTACGTCTTACAATTAATTTATTAATATTTTTAACTTTTATCGTTCATCTAAACTTTTCTTCGCGGCAAAAAACTTTACTGGAATATGAGAGTAACTTCTCTTTTGTTGAAAGTAGAGGCCGAAACGTTTTTATTATTTATAGGCAGAATATGTTCTCTCCCTGTCTTCGGCACTGCACAATAGAAACTGTATATATTTCTCCCTAATGGAGAACTTATGTTAATTTTACTGTTTTTTGACCTTTTAACTAACGATAAATTGTTTTTCGGTTAAAAGTCGTTTTAGAAACTCATGCATGAATTAACATTTTTTTATTTCCAGTACTATCTAAGCTGCATCTCCTTTCCTAGGAGTTATATTGGTATAATCGACTGAACCTGGGAATGAACCAAATTAAGGAGAAAAACTCTTTTTATGATCCTTCTAGAATAAGTACGCGAAATAATTTTTTCGAAAATCTTGGTAATTATGAAAGTTCCTAGCCAAATATATGCTCGTTGCAAAATGTAATTTTTATCAACCTAAAAAGTTTTTAAAAGTGTATTTTATTTTAATTACATTATTCGACCTGGTTTCCATTATATCTAAAAAATAATACACCGATTAAATTAAAACAAGATTCATTTGATTTCTATACAATTTATTTATATTATCGGGTTGTTGTTCACGCTGTCGCATTTTCTTACTTGATGTTTCGACACTCATCTTTGTGCCTTTTTCAGAAGTGTTTCTGAAATTGTTGCCCTCATCTCGCGCCGCGCCGGTGGTCCTTATATACCTGTGTTGTCTGTGGTCATGCATTATGGACAACGGTACTTATATTATTTTTCTGCATTTTAGACTAAATCAAAGGATGTATTCGCCACCTTAAAACATTACACCTAGATCGGATTTGAATACTAGAATTTTTAAAACCTGATATTTTAAAAATAGTATGTTGAAAAGATAATAAATAAATCATATAACATGCAAGATAAAGAAGTTTTTTAATTAAAAAATCTCTTATTTTAGGATTTATTAAAGACAATACCCTCTTACGAGAAATTTGGTAAAAAAATATTAACCGTATAACATATTTTTCATATATAGCACCAGTGTTGAACGGGGTATCTAATTATATTTTCTTTGTAATTAATAAGAACAGTGAAAATTGAATTTACTAAAACACAGTTATTGGAACTGACCGTACAACGAAAACATATTGTTTTCTACTTATCGAGTATGTGCTAAAACATGAATAAATGACATACAAAAGTGAAGATACCCCGTTTAAAGTATTTACAAGCTACCATTCAACTTCTTTATAATATCGGACATAAAAATTTCATGTTTAAACATAATAACTTATGAAAGAAGTACAATTGATTTAATACACACATTTCAATGTTACTATGTATCAAAAAAAAAAAAAACAACGGTCATACATAGCATAAATAATGTGTACATGGAACTAAATACAACCTAGCCATGATATGTAAAATGTACAAAAAAGTATACATTTTTAAAATTAATTCGAACATACATATATGTAAATGTAAACTGAAATGTATGTATATTTAATTAAAATATATTATATAGGTACTGTTTGCCTTTGGTTACATAATGTATACAGTATACATAAATTGGTACAAAAACATATAGGTATATAATGTAATCAATAATTGTCAAAATGTAACAATAATATTTATACACACACGAATTGTAAACAATCACACATGTATTATTTAGGCAGGCTTTTGTATGACTCACTCAAACCAACTGTTTACAAAATAAATGAAAAGTAAGGAACATACAGTCTATTATGTAAAATAACTTTATAAAAATGATGAGTTCATACATACAAATTAGTTGGCCTAAAAAAATTTGTTGCGAACTAGATTTAAACATTTTTGTACTATTATGTAAATAACCATAATTAAATATTACCGATGCTAAATACAAACAGCTCCGCACAAAACCAATGTTAATTAGGGTACAATCAAATTGCTGAAACTGAAATATGATGTAGTTCGTGACTAGCTCATCAAAAGCTACCATGAGTGCAGGTTCTGAAAATGACTAGTTTTTTTTAGTTATTCAGGGTCATAGGTTAAGAATTCAAATATCTGCTGATCATGTTTGTACATTATTTTTTTAATCAATAAGATAAATGCAGATCTTCACGAAATTTTATCATTTTTATGTTTGTGTCTGTAGAGGAAGTTATGAAATGCCTATATGATTTAATTATTGTAGAATATATGGGAAATTTGGCCAGTAAGTCACAAACTGAATCGTACTTCAGTTTCAGATAATTTAACTGTATCCTCATTTTCTTAGCTATTTAAATTCTTTACCTTTGTTTTTTTTATCGGTAAATCACGAATTATATTATTCTACAGTTTTAAGTTTTAACCAACTTTACTGTACTCTTATTTACATTGGTTTTTTGAGGGGTCCATAAGTATGTTTTATATTTTTAACTTTTTATTTTACAGTGAATAGAGAATAAAAAGCATTAACTAATGGTAGGTATAATCAAAATACAGATTGATTAAAAAAACTGGTTGATTACGTAATATCTCGAAAGTTCGACGTATTTTTTTGTAGACAACATTTTTTTATAAAGTTAATATTTTACGTTGTAGAATCAATGTTCCTTACTTTTTATTTATCTTGTATATTTTGCGAGGTTCTGTGTTTTTAGTACAGTTTTATCTAACAGCTTGTGTCTACAAAGAATACTACCTTTACGACAGTTTTTATTTCATGTAACTCCCTTCTCTTTACCTTATGCACACATTTTATAAAATGAAAGTGTAAAAAAAGATTTCGATAAAATATTTGGCATTTTTACATAGAAATATAATATCAAAAGCAATAATTTTGATCATAAAATGAGCATTAATTTTATTAGCCCACTTGTTCGAAAATACACGTTAACGATTACAAAAAACAAAAATAATTCCTGAGGCTTTCGTAACCCCATAGAAATAACAGTAAACATATATACAGCTGTAAAGACTCAATGAGATACATTCCATTATTTTTTATACAACAAATCAGAACCAGCGATCTTATACGTCGTATAGTAGTGCTTCGTCGCATCTGTAATTTTTTACTGTCAGAAACATTACCTCACACTTTGTTTTACAGCGTTGCTATAAAAGAAGACCTGTTTATCTTGTTTACCTAATCTGATTCCGTTTTATGAGTGACACCAAATAAAACGATTGAGCCGCATGCGTGTATGGAGGTGTCTGAAAATACCCCCTCCCTCACTCCACTAAAAATGTATGTATCTGGTATCGACAGGTGATCCTCAATCAATATAATGAGATATGGTACGCAGTAATTAACTATAGCTCATGTTTAATTGATTAGCTAATGTCTCTTACACGTGCGAGTACTGAAGAGTGAATATATATGTATGTACATAGGTAACATATATAGTGACTATATAACTGTGATCTTAGTCATTTTTCTCCGGTCATAATATACCAATATTAGTGCAAAATACTGGAATTTCAGTATTTATAATTAGTATTAAAATACATATAGGTGTATGTATACAATCAGGGCCACATACGAACTTCACCTCGATTTGATTTCTCGGGGAATTTTTTTTTGTTAGGAAGTTATGATTTACTTTCTTATTTTCTTATCTTTAAGTTACTACTGGAAAAACCGAGAAACAGTGGTTTCTTAGACACTTAAACTAAAAATATACACCTTAACCACAATAAAACAATGTTTACAGTTCCAGACTGTTAGGCTCCTGATGAGGACTTCTTGTGAAGTCGAAACACGTGTCGAGTGACATTGTTTTATTGTGGTTAAGGTGTATATTTTTAGTTTAAGTATCTTTAAGTTGATATGAACAAATAATCAAAATTCGTTCTTGGATCAGTAATGAATGCTATTAAATAGTTAATGATTTTTTAGAGCTTATTTAAGACATAATAATATACAAATTTATATAAAATATTAAATAATACTAAATACAGAGTGGCGCCATTTGTTGGATTATTTCTTCCTTAAAATATAAGAGAATTCGAACGAGACCTAGACCTTTTAAATATTGATGCGATGAGACTAACCAAAACCTAGTTTCGTTTCGTTAACAAACAAACAAATAAGTTTACAGTTCAAATACATAACCAGTATTTTGAATAACACGCAGTTCAAAAAGAAACCAACAGATGACCCACCTTTTAGTTTGAATAATATTTAAAGAACTATGTTCATATTACAGTAAAAAATATGTATTTACAATGATACCAAATATGACCTTTGTTGTTATTAAAAATATACTCCTTAAAAATTCATTTGAATTTTCAATTTACCTTATATCAAGACATTTTATTTATAGTTTATAATTGACTAATGCATATTTACTTCAATTTTTTACGTATACATTATAACATTAATTTTAACAGTTTTATCATGTATGGGTTTAATTTTATAACACACACATAAAAAGAAAAACAATTTTTAACATTGTGGTTTTTTTTCAGATATACGCCAAGAACAAATCATAAAAAAAATTCTATAAAAATACGAACAACAAAACCGCTATTAAAAATCCCCTTACTGTTATTTTTAAAACACTTGACACAATTAACTGTAAGGCCTTTGGAGAAAATTTGAGGAAAGGTATTTTGTAAAGATTGGGAGTGGTGGTTGAATGGGGTCGATACACATTCTCACAAGAAGGCGGTGGCGGCGGCAATGACGACGACTAACTAGGAGGGAACTGCTGAATAGCACCAGGAACGGCAGGAGGTTGGTGGTGAGGACTTTGCGCGTGACTGGAATCGAACCTCCACGAAACAAACCGCGTTATAACAACGTTGCGGTCACCGCTACTGAATGAGCTACTTTACACTGAACACGGACCAGTTTGGATAGGGTTTTGTGGTGTTGGGCTTTGTTCCTTATATATTTACTAGTATGTGTAGCTACCACTGCGCTCTACAATTCATTTTAATTTTTATGTGGTTTATTGTGATATATATATATATTTGTGAAGTATATGAAGAGAAATATCTATACTGTCGTGCTTAGGTAAAAGGCAGTTCTTTTAGTGTCTTTTAGTAATTTTGATGCTATTAGGTTTTTCAAACGATTTTCTAATCAATAAGAATATTATTTCAATAGAATATTAATTTTTTAAGTTTTTCGAATAAATCAAATTTAATCATTTTTCAACATAAAAAAGCAGTAATTTATAAAAACTAGAATGCTTTTATCCACTGAAAAATATACGTACTATATTCACAATCATTCCAAATTTTAAAATTTCGAAAATACAGTTTTCAAAAATTAACAGTTAATTTTGTATTTAAAAAAAAAAAATTGTAATTATTATTCAATCACTTTATAATTATTAAGTGTCATAAAATTACTATGGTATTACTTACTTTTATTTTGATTTCAATAAAATTCATTGAAATAAAACTGAATTTTTATTCTGCATAACTGCGCTTTATCCCTGACAATAAAACTATTAAAATAATTAAAACAATAGAAAAAGTAGTACTGTACAGAGTACAAAGGCAGTAAACCACATCTTACTGCTTTTTTTCCAGAAATAAAAGACAGTAGGTCACTCAATTTAGGCATTTTGATGAATTGTAAATTAAAATTACTTTCAAATGACTTATAATGAAGTCATATAACTTATAAATTAATGAAAAAAAATTTATTAATTCAGTTTAAAAAATCAAAAATAATTAATTGAATGTTTAAAAAAAAGTATTTTTTTGTCCGTTTCATGACACCATTCGCATTGAAAAGAACAGTGGGTGTGCTTAATTCAAATTAAACAAAATTAAAAATAAACATATTTTGAGATCTATAATCATTTTTAATCTAGTATTAGTATTAATACTAAGTACTTAAGAACTTAATTCTAAAATTTTGTTTCATCAAGTCTAATTGTTTGTTTAATAACATCTATTGAACAATTAGTCTCGCGTCTTTTAACATGAGCCTATTTATTGTATTTAAGACATTAGATTAGTATTTAATTTTTACAAAATTAACGTCCGTTAGTCGATCGGCAACATGGCTGGCTACCACGTGTTGAAATAAATAATTATTGAAATAAATTGGTTTTTGGCGTTTTAACAATCTGTGGTAAGTTTGAAACTAATTCATATACTTAAATACTTCATTTTTTGTGCCAAACTCACTCGAACCATGGTAAAATAAATAAAAGTACATACCTACCCGATTCGATTTTGTCGAGCGTTATAACTTTGAATTTGTCACTGAGGTCTCAGTGGGTCATTTTAAAAAGCAAAATTTGCAAAACGCCTCAGTATGAAAACCGCATATGAGTGATTTTTTTTATTACAGAAATGTCTAGAAAATACGAAAGAAAGCCACTTCCATAAATAAAATAATTATAAAAAAATTGCGCTTTCATTTTTACACATTAAAAAATTTTTTTTCATTATCAAAGGCAATTCGCTGGATAGGATTTTAAAAAACATTTTAGTTTTTTAAATTATTAAACTGTATAAGTCTGGAGCCACACGTACTGCTTGTACACGTAGTATTTACTCCAAGCTGGAAAAGTAATCAATGAAATCAAAACTAGTCGATCACGTAAGCATTGTGGTCAGATAGATTTAATTTCATTAGTTGAATTTCTAGCTTGCAGTAAATATTACGAGCAGTAGTGTAACCGTAGCCTAAAAATGATTTTTGTCTTGTATTCTTAAAACATTCAATAATTAATATTCAAAACGAATATTAATTTAATTTAAAGTTTTGATTTTGCAAAACTTATATTAAAGTTCCATTATTATTAAAAATTAACTTGATGGTTTTTTAATGTGTTTTTTGTAACAAAATACATGAAAAGATAATTACATTAAAATACAAGCTATGCATTACAAATTAACTTCTTTTTCAAACTAATATAGCTTATTCAAACATTCAAGAACTTTCCAACCAGATATTATGAAAATTTTAACCATCTTTTATCAATATTATATTCTTAACTAAACATAGCAAATATTCATACAAGCGTACATTCATTCAAGCGTGTATACGTAAATAAATATGTATGTATTTACATTTCAAAATGTTTGATATATGATCAAACATCTCTGGTAAAATCGCATATCCCGAGGAACTAAGAAATCGTGCAAAATTCTTTTGATCGCGAATATAACATGAAAATATCAGTTCCGAAAAGATGATATACGATCGCTACCTGTTATATGACACCTTGGTTCTCACCCAATGTTTCCGCTGGACGAATGATTCTCGTTCGTTCGGGAATAATGTTCCTCCACTCCGCATCGTTTTCCATAAAATATGTAGCTTGTCTGGAATACTAACAGATTCACATGTCAGCGTCAAAACTCATTTCAGGATCATTTTTTAGAAATTTTAAAAACAAGATATGGGCATTGAGTAATTATTTTAGCGTATTGTTTTTATGCATATGTGGAGATTTTGGGAGTATCTATGTAAAAAATAATCAATCTCAAACGAAAATAAATAAATAAACTAAACTAAAAAATACATCAATACAATTTCATTATTGATCTCTATTTAAATCGTTCTTAACCCTTAACTGCTATCGTAAATTTTACAAATGCAACTGGTTTGGTGGGCCCCCACTGAAGATTAGCTTTTGACAAGCTAGTTTTAATAATGTGACTGGATAACAGTTTATTACCATTATTTTACTAAATTATCGTCTACGAGAGATCCCAATAAAGTTTTTGAATATTTTTAGATACCTACAAAAAATGAAGTTTTTAACAAAAATATTTTTTCTTTCTTATTTAATATGAATTAATTAAGCAAAAAACATGTTTTCTTCCCTGAAGGTGTTGTAGCACCGAACGTCCGACACCCGCCGCGAGTCGCGACGTAATAATATTACTTAAAATGGCATTAGCGCACAATACTTAGATTTTTATAAAAAACATAAAAACTTGACCTTTGGAGGCCGGCCGGCCCCCAAGATACCAGTTAAGAGTTAATTTTAATAAAAAATTATGCGCAGATAAAAAATAACCATTTCAAAAATTATATAGTAGATAAATAGTTAAATTTCATACAAAAAATATGTATCTATATTCATTAGTTAGATAAGTATGCATATCGGCTATAAGTTTTTTTTTAGGAATATCTCATATAAGAAATACCAATATTGGGTTGCTAGTGTTTATTTTTCGATATTGGTCCCAGTCTAGGCTAACCTTCAGATACCGAGCATCGGGTGACCTATCCTTTACTCAAGATTAGACCAACTCTGGGCGAACCATGGTACGACAAACCTTAGTCGACAAGTCTTGGCCGAGTCTTGAACGAAATTATCATTTGTATCTTGGCCCAGTGTATGCTAGCATTGGCGCAAGTCATAATTTCCTACATGGGATACTGTATCTAAGGGCAGACAAGGCATAAAACAAATTCACGAGTGACACATTTTGGAGTCGATCGGAGAACTTTTTTCTGTAAACAGTAACTTCAGGTGGTTGTGGTTTATTGTTGTCATTTGAGTAGTATGTAATTTTTTTTTCTACTTAATTTTAAGATTAGGGTAATTGAGACCAAAACTTTTGATTTTGACGCATATTAATCACGATTTTTTCATTTATATCTCCACTATCTGGCTTGCATAGTTCTATATATTTGTGTCTTTTTCAGATAAATCTACCGATGCAGATCAACACTGAAAATCAGTAACCTTATATTTTGTTTCTTCACGTCATTAGGTTGTATAATTATTCATCAATATTTATTTTCAAACACAAAAACTGATACTACACCACTGTGTGTTAACTAAGACCATTTATTCTTTAAATGACTTTTGCCCAGTCAGAATTAAATTTGGGACCATAGCGCTTTGGCTCAGTTCTCCACAAAGATTCGTTTACTAGAACAAATGAGACGTAACTCTTATTTGAAAACGTACATCGACAATCTTTGACTAAACTAATTTATATAAGAATTAAAACCTTTAAAGCGAAGCGATAAAAAGAGTAATAAATTAAGAAAAAAACGTAATCGTGTTTTTGGTGGCGTATAAAATGGTGTTTTTACTGGCATAAAACCTCGAGACAAGCAATCAGCGGGGTGATCGATGACATGTCAATGCGTGTGTCCCACGCCGTGACAGATGAGGCGCGCCTAATGCCCTCTAGCGTGCAACGCTAGAACCTGGCGCGACACCCTTCACTGGTCCGCCCGCTGTCTGCATGTGTCGCTGCTGTGATTATATCAATGATACACATGCGATATCCAAAAAACAAAGGCTATTAATTAATGTTGGCTGCAATTTATTGATGGACGAAAATAAAATAAAATAATAAAAATATAAAAGATGAAGATTAGTTCGGATAGCACAGTGTTGCCAGATTTAGGAAACAGTTTACATGATAGAACCATGTATCTTTGAAATTTTGTTACTAAATCACAAATAATTCGTTAAAATTATTATTTTTTTAGACCATTTTGATTAATACTACTTTATAAATCTGTAAGCTCTGTCAGTATATGTGTTAATTTTCTGATTGAATTTATGTCGTTTTGTTTGCAATATAGTTCGTTTTGATATAGTTTTCAGCATTTTTTTTACCTGTTGATATATGCGTTCATTTATTCCGACTTGATACAAAAACTACTGAACTGATTTTGATGGAATATTTACCATACGAAAGATTAATACACTTGAGACAGTTAGTATTTACTTTATGGCTTGGTTACAACAAAACCTATACATTTTAAAATACGAATTGTTTTAAAGTCGCCGTGTTGCTATTTTATCTTTTTGATATTAACATGCTATCAGGCTCATATTAAGGAAATTTACAAATGTTTTTTCCTTACAAGAAAGAATACATACATGTAAAACCGAAACGTAAAAATCAATGCTAATATTTTTTTATTTTGCTGAAGGAGATAAACCATCTATATCTTTAAAGGAGCCAGTACAGGCATTTACCAATTTTGGAATTCACGCAGGTATATTCTAGTTTATAATATATTTTTTGTAACATGTCTTGTTGCATTTCTGTATTTAAAAATCTATTGAATCATATCTGACAACAAAAAGTGGAAGGTATATAATTGATAAACTAATTTCTTCTTGTATATGTCAAATAAGACAGTACATAATAATATGAAATATTTAAAATAAAACAGACACGGGCGTGTAAATTTAACATTTTAATTAACCTACATTTGTTTCATCAAATGCATCAACGATCATTAGCTAAAAAGCAGCTATTAATTATTTTCATACAAAGCTCGTAGATGTAGGTTGTACATATTACTGTTGAACAAAAATAAAATTGTTTAGTGGATCTATTAACATATCTCTATTTTTAACATTTTTAGTTGAATTTTTTTTGGGGAGAGGTGAAATGAGAGAATTGAATAAAAATAATGAAAAGTTTACAATAACTAGAATTTAAATTTATGAAAGTCCTATTATTTTAACTGATTAAATTATTCTATATTTCCCCCACTTAATAAATATAGGGTACTTGTCTATAATATCCCCGGCGATTTGAAAAAAATAAACATAAAATAACTAGTTCTACAGATAGGCAAGTGTCATTTATTATATGATAATATCAGCGCCAATGTGAGTAATGTTTGTACTATTAAAAGCAATATTTTTAAATAGGTAATTAATGAGTAATTATTATACATATAGGTATTTTGTAACTAATAACATTATGAAAAAGCGAAGATTTATTTGTTTTATGTTTTTATTATATATGTACATAGGTATATAAATCATATTAATGTATTTTATTATGTATATCTACATAAGGTGGTTAGTTTCTGTTAGGTTAGATAGGATAAAATCTTCGCCTTTTCATAATATAATTAGCAACAGAATACCTAAAATATGTCTAAATACATACATTAAAAATTATCCATTAATTAGCTATTTAAAAATATTGAAATTATTAGTACAAACTTTATTCACGTTGGCGCTGATTTGATTATATAATACATGAACATTTGCCTATCTAAAGATCTACTGACAATGAGTTTATGTTCCTAGTTATTTTTGTTTTTTTCAAACCACAGGGGATATAATAGACAAATACCGTTCATTTTAGATTTGATAGTTTATTGGTCGTTATAGAATAAGGTAAGTCAATAAACATCTTATTAAATTCTTTTTTTTATTGTTATTTAATTTTTATATATTTACTTCATTAACTATATAAAGCTATATTAATATATTCCAAACATAAAATGCTATAAATAAACATAGCTTAACGTGGTTATTCATGTTAATGGTTTTAATATTGACAGGTCTGTATTTAAAACATAAAATTTTTTTTTAAATAGATATGTAAACAAAATAACAACTATTGCCATCTAATGTTTGTGTCGGAAACTAAAAGGATAATCAATACAATGACGCATTCGCATGAAGTGTACAAATATTGTATGGAACATCCCTTAGAGGGCAGCATACTGCCGTTTTCATTATAAATATTATATATTATTTAAAAATATTAATACCTAACTTATTTATAATATAATATAATATAATAATTGTACTTACAATATTATTTATTTATTTACACATTATGTAAAGCTAATACACATTCTGTTCAAGAGATGGTAGTTTTCATTTGTCATTTTGCAAAGGAAGTAATTCTGTAATAAATATATGATTAAGATATTACCGACCTAGGAAAAGTATTGAAAATTTCCACTTAACTTATTTTCTTCAGTGAAAAAACATACAGAACCCTATATTAAACAAAAATACTGATGTACCTATCAAGAACGGAGAACGTCCTAAAATTCCATTACAAACTAAAACAGATGGAGACACCATCTTCTGAAAATTTAGTTCAGCACTTTTCATCATAGATGGCACTGCGTGTAACAATTTTTGATTAAACAAGATTTTGACATTCAGCCACTGTAACAAATCAATTTATATTGTTGTATATAACTCACAATTATTCATTTTATCTAATTAAAAAACTTTCTGCAGATTCCACAATATAAAAATATAAGCTTTATAGAAGCAAATAAGGGTAGGAATATAATAACAAAAGTTTTCGTCTTATTGGGTAAATTATGTCTGGTAATTAGCAAAAGTTTTAATTTCGTTTTGAAATAGAGCTTGCAGTTTAAAGAACTTTTGAATTATACTATAATATTTTAGTTGCTCTAATTATACTCCACAAGTAGAATTAAGTTGTAGAAAAATAGTTATATCTCTATAAGTACTTAATCAAATTAAAATCTTTTATAAACTATCTTTGTGATGTAAGTAAAGCTAGATATTTTTGTTTTCAACATAATAAAATTAAAATAGTACATATATAATGGGAAAAAAGTAATATAATTTTGTTTTATGCGATTACTTAATTTTTAAGTATCGTAACTTTATTTTTTAAGTACAGTTTTTATCATCTAAAATCTATTATTATAGTGAATACGATGGTAAAATTTTTATGTTTCTTAAAAGTTTTATTTGGGAATTTATTGTTTATTTACGTTTTTTCGAAAATTTATATTAATATTAATTTAAATAATATTACTCGGTGAAGTATGATTGTCAGGATAAACATTTATTGAATTCTAGATCATTTAATTAGTTTTAATTTTATACTGTTTTATTATTGCAGCTAGATCTTCCAAAGTATCGATATTTTTTCTTAAGGGTGTCAAAAAAACAACTGAATGTTAAATTTCAGAGGTATACTCATTGAATTATAACTTTTTTTAAATGGAATTTGATAAGTTTGTATTAGATTAATAAAATACCTATATCGAAAAATAAATGCTATGTAAATTTTTTTAAGGAAACTAATGACTAATGTATATATATATAAAAAAAAGTTTTCATTATTTATTCCTTTTGTTCGCGGGTTTTTATTATTCTTGATAAGAGAAAATATTGCTCATTATAATTAATTATAATATTGTATCAATACCTATACTCAAAAAACGATCTTCTAGCTAAAATAATAACAATGCTAGTAATGGTCAATCGGTTCTCGCAAACACCCTGTATAATATTAAAACTGTAGCATATCAAACTACATTTGCATTAAGAAAGTAATACTGATTAGATGCAAACCCTGATGCACATGTTTCTATTGAATCTATATAAGCGTGTGGGTAAACATCACATTGAATCAAGCAAAGCAGATCGGAAGTAGCTCTATCTCAGCCTATTAATGAGTCACCACAAATCACTATATCGGCCGATTCACCCTCGTCAAGGTCAATGGGCTTTCAATAAATCACCCCGCGCCTATTGCTGTCTCTTTCACACACACACAAAGTCGACACCAGTGGCGGTTTGCAAGCGAGGATGCAAGAGTAAATAAAAATAAATTGTAACGGATTTTGTTAGGTTTAATTATTAGGGAGTACGTGACGGTTTAAATGATGTATAAAATTAGATTCTGTCTGTAAAATGCAATAGTAGTCCAGTAATTTTAGATATTAATGCATCCAATCTGGGAAAAAAATAGCAGTTAGCTGAATTTTTGTATACACCTTCGTTACAGTGTTACAAATAACGTGTAAAAAGTCCCCAATGATATCGTGCCGGCGTTGCGAGATATTGAAGGTCTAACGTGACGGAAAACGGTTATTCACGAATATCTCGCTTCCTATGACTCGGAGGTCAATGGGTGTTATTATATAAATGGTGTATTATTAAATTCTTAAGAAAAAAGGTTATCTCCATTTTTTTTTTAAATAACCGTTCTCGTGGTAGAACGCGGAAAAAGTATGGCTATATATAATAATAAAGAATAGTGATCATGAAAAAATTCTGTCTGTTTGTGAACGCCCTACAGCCAAAACTGTGAGACTTGCAAACATGAAATTTTAAACTTAAGGTTCTTGTATACTGAAGATGTGAGCTTCCTATTTTTGAAAACCATCACTAAACCTGAAACGAATGTTTGATGATGTAAATTTTTTAATTTTTCTAATTATTTTTGAAACGGTGCGTAGTAGAGAAAAATGATTTTAATTAAAGTTATAGAAAATGCTCTTATCTATAATTTATGTTCTGTTCATTTTTCCCCCAAATTTTTTTAAACAGCATTTTTTAAACAGAAAAATTACTATACCGATTTATAATAAATACGTTCGAAATAAAATCACAGAATAGAATTAAAATATATCTCAAACATGAACAAAAACAACAATTAATGTAATGTAATTTATATTCAATTTCTTAGCAGAAAGTGTTAACTTATGTAATTTCTTCTGTATCATGCAATGTATAAAAAAGTCTTGTGCCGACTAGGGTATTTTATTTATATGATTAATGAGAAATTAAAAACCTAATCGTTTCACAAATACCATACATTTTTTTTTCAAACTATGATATGAACACAAATTCTTGTCAAATCTCTCCTTGCTTTAATTGAGGTAAATACAATAAATTAACTATATAATTTTTATTTATTTTCTATTTGACTTTAACGTTTAATATACAGCCAGTTGTCACAATGTACACCAGGTATGGGTTACTGGTCGGATTAGGTTATGCCCCGTAGAGATCAGGGCAGGCAACATTCATCAGAACCATAAGCTCAACAATAAGATCTTATTTTAATCTATACCGCCTGTTTGAGCGCGTGCAAGTCGGGCACATGTCGCCCTCATTCAGAATAGAACTACAAAGTTTATAATAAAGTGATTTTACAATTATGTTTAAAGAAGACAATTTATAAAAGTGTTTCATTTCTTTACAGGCATACCTATGTATTTCTACAATAATTTATATATTTCAGATCAAAGTACTGAATCTAATGTATTTTAACGGGTATCTATTATGGATATTGTTCAATTTCGCGTGCAGCAACTAGAGCGGCAAAACATCGACATCTTTGACACTTAACTATGCAGCGGTTTTTTAATTTTTTATTTAGATACATTAAGTTTTCCGGATATCTTTAAACGATTCATTTCAAAAATGCTAGAACTTTTACTCAATGTTCTTAAGGATGTATGGCACGAATAGTCTATATATCAAACTAGCTGGGCCCACGCGGCTTCGCTCGCGTAGACTACGGAATTATTGTTTAGGATTTTTGAAAAATATAGTTTAATTAATTAAGTACAAACACGATTAGTTATTATTGTAATAATAATTTATCAATACCTAAATTACCTAACAAAAACGAATCAGAAGAAAAAAGTACAAATAATTTGTGTTCTGTTTAAATTTAAATGTTAATTATTGAAAACAAAATTAACTCAAACGTCAGCCGAGGGACTCCGAATATCTACCGAACGTAAGCGAATCCAGTCTGATGTACATCGCTTCGATGCGGCACGACACCATACATTTAAAATGTTACCTTTATAAATATATTTTAAGATATTTTCTAAACTATACGACCAAATTGGATGCTGTAAATGGCAAACTATATCTACATTAAGTACTTATGACGATGAAATCATTTATTTCGATAAGGATTAATGTTTTGCAGGTCATAAGTCCATGTAAACAAAACCCAAATATTTTATGTTTTTTTTGTAACATAAAAGCAGTCATTGTGGCTTAAATATAAAAGTTAGACATATCGTGTCGCTGACTTAATTGTAGAACTTTTGATTCTACACAATTCTTTAATACATTATTTTGTTCTATATTGAACGGTTTAGGCAGCGTATTACAAAACAGCGCGCCGACGGCAAAATTTTTTCCGACTTGATTTACTATTATCGTCACTGCTTTGTTGTTATGTTACCTAACGTAATAAAATATAGCCTATAACCTGGCCAGAGAACGTACCTATGAATTAAAAAAAAAAACTCGTAAATCGGATAAGTGGTTCTCGAGTGATAAGGTAACTAACGGACAGACAGACAGACAGACAGACAGACAGACAGACAGACAGACAGACAGACAGACAGACAGAGAGACGTTGAGCTTTATATATATTAAGGATGCATTAAAGATATATAACGCTCGAAATAAAATTATGAATTATTCACATTAAGGGTCGATCCAGATCAGTGTATTCAACAATTTTTTTTTAATATCTCGCATCTGAGTTAGTGAATATGGATTCAATTTTTTATAAAATTTGTTACGTACATGTAAGTGACGGGTTGTAAAAATTACAGATTTTTTTCGGTGATTTTACCATGCGTTTAATTGTTATTTAATCGTAAGTACGCCATTCTGCCATAAGAGCCATATAAGTTTTTTAATGTAATTTTTTGACTATTTTACAAAACTTTATGATTTTTTTCTGGATACTTTATAATATAAATAATAATCAAAAAAACTATTTCTAGGCAAAATAAGATACGTATGTATGTAATAACCCTAATACTTCAATGCGGTTTGAAAATATGTAATGATACAAATTGTATATATTTTTTCATGATGTCTCTTTTAATATTTTTAAGAAACCTCACTGTATTCTTCTTCCTCATGTCCAAACGCAATAGCGAATCGTTTAATCTGGTTTAATCTTGAATTTGTCTGTTTTAAGCACGTCGATTCAATGTTCGATTAAGTTTAATATTTCCAAAGTTCCGTTTTACTGTTTTATAAGATTTCGTGTTGAAATGTAGTTCAACGAACACGTACTAGTTGTTTGTGATGTTCTCATGTTTCTCGTCTGGGTAATTTTCTTTTGTAAGTTGTAAAAAAGGATTGTTAAAAATTTTATGCGAATGTGATACAAAGGAATTTGTTATTTTTCTACTTTATGGCGCAATGTTTCAATGTAGGGATGAAGTATTTATATAGTATACACTATAATACATGTATTTTGGTTTCCCGAAATGTAATGTTATTTTTACACTTCTGTATTTACTAGGCTGATACCCATCAGAGCTGTCACAAGTAACTAGTAAAAGTACTTTAAGTACAAGTACTATAGGTACTAAGTGATAAAATCATATATTAAATTCAAGGATTACGAAAAAGTACTTGATGTATTAAGTTTTTCAATTTATTTTTAAATGTAAAGTACTTGTTAAATACTTCAAAAAGTTTACTTGTAAATATTTTTAAATGTAGGTATATACTTCAAGTACTGAAAATTACTTGAAGTATTGACAACTGTGGATACGGATAGAGGTCATTCGTAATTTTTAAAGCTATGTACCTAAATGTTAATAATTTTTTTTTTTATTTCTTGTTAATATTTCATAAAATAATTAATTAATTTTTCAAATTACTGTATCGCGAACCGGTTTATTACTAATATTATAAATATAAGACAATTTAAAATTTTGAAATCGGAAAACAATTTTTTTGTCTCATTTTAAAACGATCACAAAGCTTCTCGTATCTTCGATATTGCGAGGAAACAATAAAAAAACTATAAAAGAGACGTGTATGATGAATTATTAATTATACAATTTTTACATTTTATGCGGATCGCGAAAAATCTCTTACTGCCCGTTATGACATTGAGAATCTAAATATACCTTATTATTATTTCTGCTAATAATGATCCTTAACAATTTTGAGATGCGCCTAAAATATGTAGACTCGCATATTGTTTTAATTTTAAAATCCTGCTGACGATGTTAAAAGTAAACTATCGTGTTCACAAAACCGTTTAAAGATAACAAACGCACTATGGAATTTGGAAAATTAGGTTGCCGGGGGTCTTGTGTAGGTGCTCAAACACATTTATCTCAAACTTCGTAACTTGCTTAAAGTGAACTTTTCCTAAGAAAAATCAAGTTTCCATGTTTTATGTACGTGGCGCCGCTAATAAAATACCTCCTATCGAAAACATTCCCATCTAGATAGCTTGTATCTTGTCTCGTCTCCAACGGACGACGTGTTGATTATTTTGTCTTTTTGTTCTTCCGATCTTGGATACTGACATAGGTACATATATACTGCACATAAATTTTTAGATTGATACAATTTTCAGAACTGGTTTATAAGTCTGATTTACAAAAATCATTCATTGGATTTGGTCAACAAAATTTAAGTCTCTTATAATTTATATAATTTTTCTATAATATATATTTTCTGCTATTTTTTGACGATAAAAAATTGGGTATCAGTGAGTTTCTTTATCGTCAAATTAGTCTTCAGCACCCAAAAATACGAGCCCAATTAAAAAGGAACTTTTTTTGTGGAGCTGCGTAATTGTTGCCTTTAAAAAATTTATATGTGTATGTAATTAATTAGTACAAATACCATTAACACACAAACCACTTCAAATAAACACCTGATCATAAAAAATTCAACTGTAACTAAACAGAGTAGATCAAACACAAATTCACTTGAAACAAATAAAGAACGCAACATCGTTGACACTAAAATAGCTTATTATTAATTCAATAGCGAATCTGTCAATATAGGATGTTAACAATTGGTTTGATTTTCTGGATGTCATGTTACATTAAACTAATATTTACAGAATAACAATAACGTTGGTATTGCAATTAGTGATAGTCACCTCGGGGTGCCGATTCTCAAAAAACAGATGATTTTCAATTTTTGAAGCTTATTATTGTTTCAATTATATTTATGTATATTACCAAATAAAATATTTAATTTTTGTTATACATAAGGTACTCGCACCAGTCTTGGCCCTTTTAAGAGCAAAGTTAACTCTTTTTTGGCATTAATGGGCTTCTCTTTTGTATGAACTCAAGTTACCAATAAAACAACTTTATTAAATCAATTTAATTACAAAAGTCCGCAAATATAATTTTTTTTATTAGGTATAGCCTTTTATTTTCTTAATGTTTTTTCTCCAATAATGGACAAAATAAAATCAGTAATGAGTTCCCAGTGATGGACACTTGCTAATGATTACAAAATGATTACTACGACGCAAAAGTTATAAAATAAAGAATCATAAAATTTGAAACAATATAAAGAATATTCTATAATAATATAATAATTAATAAATAAATTACACCGGTCCTATGCGCTAATTGCGCTGGTATTATACATATAAGTTTATAAATATTTATTCAATTTCTAATAAATCTTTAAACCATCTATTAAAAAATATATTTCCTATAGGGTGACTCGCCCAGATGAGATTTCTCTCTATCTCGAGACAATATTGTAAAATATTATGATATATCTATAATATGTCTCGTAGAGAGTCTCGGTTGTAAAGGGATTTCATTTTTTTGTTGGCTTTGATTGTAAAATATGAAGCCAGAATTATTTTTGAAGGAAATTTTTAAAATAAAAGTTTATTTTTATTTTAAAATTTTAACTGGAAAGATTTGTTTTATAAATATAACTAAACACACTACACTGTTCAGTTTAAACTAACAACTTTATATTATATAACGACTCGTGTGACAGGCAGTTTTTTTATCTAAGATATTTTTCATACTTTTCATACATATTTAGCAGTTATGCAATGTGTGGATTGTGAAAAATGATTAAAAATAATGAGAATTTTGAGAATCGTTACCGTGGATGTACATAACGCCCTTTGTGTTTTGTCGTTATAGTTGATTTATTACGCTAATCCGTGTTTAGTAATGAAATGTGCTGCACAATTTTATCACCGAATGATTATATTTCGTTGTGTGTTGTCCCAATTTTACTGCATTTTCAGGGTACGATTTTTAAAATGCTAATTTTCTATACATAGCAGTACCACCCTATATATTATGTACTTTTAAATCATAAAATGTGATGTATAATATAAAAAAATATTCATTAAACTTCTATTTAAATTCGTTAATTTTTTACTTTTGAGTTATAAATATATAAACACTTTTCAATAAACTCAAATCAAAATGAAAAATTTGAGCTCGTAAATTATTCTTTGTTAACATATTCCAGAAGTGGTCAGCAAAATTTTTGTTTTCAATTGCAATATAATATTTTCTTCAAAATGTGATGCGATCTATACTCATTGCAAATTATTGAAAAATATTTCTAAAAAATGTTATTTATTTATTTTAAAATCAAGAATTAAAATTCAAAAATAATCCTAGTCGATCAAGATTTTATTAATTTTTTTATTGATTTTTCATGGAGTATACAATGTATAGCTTTCTAGCTGAAGTTATGAAAAAAAAATATTAAAAAAGTGCTAAGTACAACGTACAACTTTACAGCAATTTAATCAAACTTTAATTGAAGTAAGTTGAAATATATGATTCGAAAAATAGTTTTTTTTTGTTATAGTATAGAGATAGAAAGAACTATCGTCTGAAGTATAAGCCTAGTATCTTACAAATGCACTTATGTTATTTCTTGAAAAATGGTTTCAAACAAATCCAGAAACTTAGTCTCTATATCATTGAAATGAAGACACACATTCCGGGAAACGCATTAGCAAAGTTTGAATCTCTTACCGCACACTTGATAATTTCAAGGATTTAGAGCGCTAATCCACGTGTTCAGACGTGTAATATGCAACACGTTCTTTTTTATATATAATACATGTATTAATTATTATAATCATCTTTGTGTATGCTATGCGGTTAATTCAGTCATGTTGATATGCTTACTGTACATCTCTTTTGTTTGTTTTGGGATCGTTCCCGAAAAATTAGATAAACATGTTCTATACCGTGTGGCTTTGATCTTACAACATATAATCATGTTGTTACAATTCGTTAGATATTTGCATGTATACTGTTGGCTACATATGTGTGTGTGTTTTTGTGTAAGAATTAATTTGTTCTTTGTAGTTATCATTGTACTACTTTGTTTTTGTTAAATAATTAATTAATTGTTATCGGATTGAGTAATTAAAAAAAGACTTTGCATGTATGTCATTTGTTTTTCATGATATTTCTTCAAGTAGTTATTTTATTAAATAAAATATTTAAATAAACAAATATTTACAATTTTTTACGCGGAAAATAATAAATTTTTCTCTAAAACTCGATTTATAATAATTTATATCAGTTCGATATATTTTTTTCACTTTATATACATATATATTCAGATATTGTGAATTGGTATTATTTTATACACTATGAATATTTATGTAGGTACATTTATTGTTTATATGCAAACTTGAATAATTTGCAAAAACAATGTTGGCGAGACGGTGAATATCGTTTACATATATATTACGTACATATATAGGTAAATACATAGGTAATAAGTAAGTCTAGTATTTTTTTTATTCCAACAAAGTTTTTTCTTATATTAAGTGAAATTAATTCTACGTCGGTGATTCCAAGTCTCATCTTCTCAATAGCTTATTTCCAAGATATTTAAGTGTAACATCTATATCATTTTTAATATTTATAAAAATATGACTAAAAAGTCTGACATATCCTGTCTAATTTAATGCAGTTAGAGCTATGAAAAGGTTATGTTTTTTTACATGTTATTTGATTTATGTTTTAAAAAGCTTTTTTTGTTTTTAATCATTTTTGCAGAGTTAAAAACAAATTAATCAGTTAAACCAGCCTCTAAAATTTCATACTACGCCTTAAAAATGATACAAATATATACTCGTATGAATTATGAGATAGAACGCTACCATCTGGAGGGTTGATACATAAATATTTAATGGTTGAATATTTATAATTTTATTGATGTGTTCACCTTTTTTTGTAATGAAAAAAAAATTGCATAAAAACATGATGAATACAAAATTTTAGGTAAATACATAGGTACGTTATTTTTATGATTTCTATTCATTTATTTTATGATTTTGTTGCTTGATATTCAAACTACAAAACTAGCAAATGAGTTTTGATATCAAGTTACATTACATTCATTGGGATTAATTTTCCATAGCTTATTTATTCCTATATATATTAAGACGAAGAACATTTGCAGTTTAATTACATTATCTCAAAGTTAGTTCAAGTTTAGCATTAATAAGTGTGTATACAATCATACATATTATATTTTGTTACCAGGGGGCTCAAAAATTAGATGATATTGTTACTAATATTATTAAGTTATGAACCTGCCTGTTTCAGTTTTAATTAATTACACTATTTCTAATATTAGTGGCATGCTCAGAGTTCTAGTTTGATAAATCATAAAATGGCCATTAGAGTTTTGATGTTGAATATTTTGGATCACCATGTTTTGTGGATATTAACCCGGGTAACACTAGTTCCAGTGTGCTACTAATAAATAAAAGTTAATTGCGATAGTGTACATTTGAATACATTTCTTAAACCTGTAGAGTTACAAAAAAACACATGTATAATGTATAATATATATACTTCTTTTTCAAAGAAAAACTTTTTACAATAAAACGACATTTTATGTACGGTTTGTTTGAAGTAAAATAGTGAAAACTAAATAAACGAGCACATTCTCAAGCTAATAGTAAGTTTGTTGTTATTAGAAAATTTGCTTTGAACAATTGGGTTTGAGAAATGCTCAGAATGGCGAATGGGTAATCAGTGAATGTGTCAAAAGGAAAAGTTTCCAAACTAATATTCTCTCAACATTAACTCCGATAGTCTTTTGATCGGTGAACTATCATAACATTTTCATTTAAGTAAGTACATATCAATTACTATAATGTCCAATAAACTGACGTTAGATCCACATTACATTACAAAATCATTTGTTGTAATTCCGGATTACAATCTACATTATTTCTTTCTCCGTTATCTTGCCTAATTGAAATAACATGTAGCATTAAATTAAGAACTTTTAATATTTTATTCAAAACTGCATTGTGATCTATGAAAATAAATATTTGGAATAACTCTATTTTACTAATTTACGTCTGCCTGTTTCGACTAAAAAAAACTACTGGACCGATTTGGATTGAAATTTCACTTTGTCAAGGATCACACAATACGTTTTATCTTAAAATCACCACACTATAACTCTATCGCGATACTGAGCAATACCATTAAATATTTAAAGATAATTTTTGAATACCTATAATTGAACCTTTATAATTAGTTGGATTTTTATTGTAATATAATATCAAAAATAGCGGCATCAGTTTACGTTATATAATATACCATCACTAACTATTACAGCAGTGGTTGATGCGATAAAGAGAGGTGCCGTCTTGATGGGAACGTGTTTAATACATCCGGTTGTGCGGGAATTCACCTATTTTAAAATCCACATCCTCATCCGGTGAGGAATCCTTTATCATTAATGAATGGTAGATCGTAATTATGTATTTAATTGAACTCAAAATTGTTCTAATTGAAAATTTGTATCTTTTGAACAAGGTAAGATATACCAATTTTGGCATCGCAGTAGTCATTAACAAACTTGACTTTAATAATAAATAATAAAGATAACATACTAAAATTTTCAAATATTGCTTCCTCGCCATCGCCATGTCAAAGATACTAGAAGTTTTGTGATCGTTTTAAAATGAGAAAAAAATGTTCCCCGAACTCAAAAATTTAACTTGATATTTCCATTTTAGGTATATAAGTTATGAACCACTGAACCGATATTAATGAAAATATTTTATTTTATTTCAATAACATTTTTAAAATCGTCATTTTTTAAATCGGTATTTACTTTGACATATTAAATGTCATTTTGAGGTTTTTAATGTCATTTTAACGTTTGCATTTTAGATTTAGATTAAAATTGTCCAAAAATTAAAATGAAATAAATATCAAATGAATATTTGAAAACAATAAACTATTACAAAACAATGTTCTTACTTTTTTCAAAAGTAGGTAAGTATGACAAGTTACATATCGTTGTAAAATAGAGTAAAAAAACACGTTCAAATATACTATAGCCAACTTAGTGGCCTATAAGAAAAACAAAAGTTAAGGCCTGTTACCCGGAAACTAAAAATGATATAAAAGTTTTATATACACCAATCAATTTTACACAAAAAGTGCTTTAAGAAACCGCAAACAAAAAGTATTTATAATGTTTGACAAAAAAGTTATAGCCATTTTAAAAAATTCCGTATACATAGAATTATAGAAAAACAAAAGTTAAGGCCTGTTATCCGGAAACTAAAAATGATATAAAAGTTCTATATACACCAATCAATTTTACACAAAAAGTGCTTTAAAAAAACGGCAAACAAAAAGTATTTATATAGTTTGACAAAAAATTTATAGCCATTTTTAAAAATTCCGTATACATAGAATTATTAATATTTTTGATGTAGTAATAATTCCTTTAAAATAATTCTTCTCATTTAACCAAATCAGTTACCGTTTAGGAAATCCCCATGCATTTTACGCTTATCTTGGATATTAAAATTTAAAAGGAAAATCTATGGCATTTAATAATCATGAACATTACAACTTACTAGCTAATAAAATTTACTACCAAGGCAACACGAAATAGAATATAAGACATACGATTGTACAATATATTTCTTAGAATGCTTATCCATGACAACATTACAACCCCACAGACAACAACGCATGTATAATGTATTGTAATTAACAAGCATATTGGCCATAAACACGCATCGTGAATTACGTTGTGAGTAGAACAATAAAATCGAATAACACATATTTTCTAAAATAAACACACCGTCTTACGTAATAAACGGCTCCGTTTGTGTAAACGGCAGCTTAGCATTTCTTATCTCTAGAAGCCACATCCGTGCGGAACAAAGAGGAATGGTACCAGTGGCGGTGTGTCTGCGTAATGTTTGAGTAGGCCGAATAATTTATGTCTTGGTATTTGAATTATTACTATCCAATGCTATATGTTTCGTTTAATTTTCGTTTTCTGAGATTAAAAAGTATTTAAATTTACCGCCTTAAAGATGTTAACTCTCTCGTGCATACATTTTTTTATTTTCAAATAGATGCAGTTATTTAAAAAATAAAAATATCGTTGAAAAGAAGAAAGTCTGCAGTTTTTAATGGGTAAAAATAAAAAATAATAATAAAATGTTTGTGCATCAATTTATTTTATTTATGAAAAAAATTTTAAATTAACTATCGATAATTCTGTTAAAAATGTGATTTATTTCCCAAAAAAGAATGAAGTAACGCATAAGTTTAAATAACTAATGAGTTATAACCTTTTTAATACGAAACCCCCTACGAGAACTTCCATATAACTGCATCCATTTGAAAATAACAGCTTCTCGTGGGAAAATCTGAATAAATGTCCATGCATGGGAGGGTAAATAAACTGCAAAAATTAGAATTAAAAAATACTCAGTCTAACATAATATTAAAAACTAGGCCTTTTTCGATAGCTCTTCGTGTCGTGAATGTACTATTTGCGTGTATGTGTGATGTCAGAGTCAGCTCTATGTTAAATGGCGTCCAAGGGAAGCAAGGAGTATGCGCCCTTTTTACCCCACCCCCCGGAAACAGTTTTCGTTCCAGAATTTTTTTAATACTGTACATGATATAGGAATTGATCATCACATATTATATTTGTTAGTAAAATAAAAATTTTGTCGAAGGATTTTCATTTTGCCATCTCTGTTGGTACTAACCAGATACGCATATTATGTGAACTTCGGAAGAAGATAAACAAAATAAAATAAATAATTTCGAAAAAAGGCGCCCCCAAAGATTAAGCGCCCAGTGCGACCGCCTCACTCGCCCAGCCCTAACGCCGGCTATGTGTGATGTGTCGAATTGGATTGGGTTTACAGGGGCACACGAGAGATTGGGAAGTTGCTAACGGCTCGATCATAGCAAAGTGTAGAAAAACAAGGAAGCCATGTGATATAATTTTTAATTTACAATAGAAGTATTAATAAAATTATTCAATTTAGTCACCTATTCAATGTCAGACAGACGTTGACACTGAGTCTTTACCGCTATTTTCCTCTTACTATCCCTCCATAGACCGAACAAATCAGACATGAAAATTCGGTCACATGATAAAATTTGATGTTTGAAAACGAACGTCAGCATGAACACGCATTTTAAGTGACAGTTTTACATATGTACATATAGTTAAATAGGACAGTGTCTGCCAAATTTTTTTACATTACGATACACTTGGTGAGGAAGATTTATTTCGTGACACACCAAATAAAAATCAAAACAAAATTTAAATATATTTTGCTAGTATGAACAAAAATACATAAATTCTTATTAAAATAAAATAATACATTTAATATAAACCTATATTTTTCAATCTTTTGTGGCACACAGTTTGGAAGTTACTGATATAGGGTACTTCGAGGAGTGACGATTCACAGTATGGAAGGTACTGAGCCCAAATAGGTTTATAGTATGGAACGTCTACTGTAAGAGAATATTTTTATATATTTCATATTTAAAACAGGCTTAGCCTCATTTGTTTCACTTAAAACACCACCACAGTATGAAACACGTGATAGCGTAGGGGAAGAAAAACAGGGGAAGGGGTTAGCGACGAAATATACAGCAAACGCTTGTGTAGTATCGTCTGCTACTCTTGTAGCGCCACTTCGCCCTAAGCTGTGATTATAATACACATTAATCTAAGGTACAAAGTTACAAAAACAGCCAGTTTGATATTTGGAGCACATTCACTACATTGCAAATTACACCTTTGTTTAGAGAACATGTGATAAATTTAGATTAACGCGAAATTCTGGGTTATTGTTAAACTCTGTTTACTTGTTTTTGCCACTAAAACATATGGAATCTTATTAAGTTATACAAATATGAATGAATAATTTAAACATGAACATCCGAAACACTTCAATGGGTTCTTTAAGGACAATCAAGACTTGATTTAGTCTTAGATCTATTTTATACAAAACCTCACTTTGGTTATTAAATTTTGAACAGTGAAATATTATGAGCTATTCAATAGCCAAACCGATCATTAATAAATATAAAATGAAAGTAATAAAGTACTGGCATCAGTCTTGAACAATATCCCAGTGTTGAACATTTTTAAATTAATGCCCGGTATTATAAAGGACCTAACAAAATTTGTTAGCTAGCAATTACATTCAAATGGGGTATTAATACTGTACTAGTATCTATGGATTAGTTATGGAATTTAGAGCAGTTACACTTTAACTAATTGTAACACAGTTGGCATCTTTGACCGTACAAAATAATTTTCATAACATCACCACTGTTTTAATACCGTTTGTATTATCCTTCAACGCGTGCGCGAAACTTGTCAAAGTCATCAACAAACTCCAAAAGAACTGTCATATAAGTTTGATATCTCAGTTGAAAGTGTTTGTTAGCTAACAAATTTGTTAGGTCCTTTATGATACCGGGCATAAATGTACTGAATTATAAATATTTGTTGATATTTGTTTATTGCCATTACTGGATATTAATCTATGATCTACGTGATTTAATGATAATTGATCACTATCTATTTTATAACGTTTGTATAGTAGTATCTACTAATCATTTTTTAATCATTAACAAGTGTTCCTAACTGACTGTTCATTACTGGTTTTAATTTGTTCATTACTGAAAAAAAAAACATAAACAAAATAATGGTAATTAAATTGCTTTAGTAGAAATTGTTTTAATAGTAACATGAGTTTATGATAATTTCAAAAAAGAAGCTGATTGATGAGCCAAAAACAATATACTTTGCTCTTAAAGCGTTCAAGACTGGCGCCAATACCTTATTTTTATAGAGGAAAGATGAAACTGAGTTGAATATGCAATTAATAAATAAATAATATAAAACAACAAACACTTCGAATAAACTATAAATTAATTAATATCGCATTTTCTAGTCTGCAGAAAAGTTTTTCTTCACATAGAAACCATAGTTAATAATTGTATTAGTTTCAACGTATTTCAACTTATATAAATATCATTAGGTACGTTATTTTCTATTTACATTTACTTTATGGTAATATGAAACCTAACAAGTACGGTGGCTATTCCATAAACTTCAAACTGTCTAGAAAACAAGACACGCATATCCGATTTCATAATCTCGTTAAGTAACTGTCCCTATCTCTGCTACTATATAAAAATGAAATTCCCTCTGTTTTTTAGTTTATTTGTGGCATAAGTGAACCAGATTACTTATATTTTGTTGTCAAGATAGTTAAAACCAAGGACTAACATATAGGCGAATTAGGCGGCAAACTTTTTTCCGACTTGATTTACTATTATCGTCACTGCTTATTTCTTATATTACCTAACGTAACACAATATATATACTAAAACCTGAATTAAAAAAAAAAAAAAAAAACACGTAAATCGGATAAATGGTTCTCGGGTGATAAGCGCACTAACGGACAGACAGACAAAAACGTTGCGTTTTATAATATGTAAGGACTATTTTACTGTTTCTGACAATACGAGAGACATTTAGGTGACATTCCGACATCCGCCTGGGCTATGCGGGGTAATGCATATAATATATATATAAATCCTTAATATATATAAAGCTCAACGTCTCTCTGTCTGTCTGTCCGTTAGTGTGCTTATAACTCGAGAATCACTTCTCTGGCCAGGTGCCACGTCATAACTGGGCAGAGGCAAAGATCACAGGCCGGCATTCGAACTCCCTCGGCTCGGCCGTTGTCGTTTGATCATCAATTGTTTATTTTGTTTTCAATAAATGACTTTTTTTAAACAGAACAACAATTATTTGTACTTTTTGTTCTGATTCGTTTTTGTTAAGTAATTTGAGTATTGTTTAGTTATTATTACAATAATAACTAACCGTGTTTGTACTTAATTCCGTATCCCACGCGAGCGAAGCCGCGGTTACAGTCAGTAATAAATAAATAATAAATATTCCTATTGTTTTTAATTCTTATACATTGCACCAAAGATTACAATCATAGAATGGCCATTTATAATTTGTAACAATAATCTGATAATCTCAGTTGACAATAATATTTGCGGCATTAAAACATTTCCATCCATTGTGTCCATAACATTCATCAAATGCATATTACTTGTTTATAAAACGCTTATACATTGCCATATACACATACATATACACAATTACCCATACACATAAATATACGATACGTATAATTTTCATGGACTAAACAGTGGCGTCAAATTAAAAAAAATCCATACTAATATTATAAATGCGAAAATATCTCTCTTTCCCTGGGTTGCATAAAGTAAAATTAACCACGATTAGTTAATCAGTTGTTTTCAAACCAGGATTAACGTTAATTCTAAAGTTAATCTCAATTCTTAAATAAACAATTCACTAAATATGTTAATTTTTTACCTCATAAAATTTATCATAACCGTGGTTGTTTTTTAAAATTAACGTAATAATGGTTTTAAAACAACTGATTAACTAATCGTGATTAATTTTGCTTTATGCAACCCAAGGTTTGTCTATTTGTCACCTTTTCACGGCTAACCCACTGAACCAATCTGGATAAAATTTGCACCCTGAGAAACGACATAGGCAGTAGCCTTAAATATAAATAATATAATATACAGAGTGTCCAAGATAAGCGTGAAATTCATATTTGATCGCGTTTTTTACTCGATCTACCGCCTAAACCACATACAATTATAATTGTTTTTTGATGTAGTAATATTTATCGCTTCCTTACAAATACTTCATCTTATTTAGCCGAATCTGTATCTATTACCGTTTAAGAAATCCCCTTGCATTTCACGCTTATCTTGAATACCCCGAAAAAATTAGATAAAAAATGGGTGTAATATTTGAACGAATATTAGGTTATACTTTTTTGGCGTAGACATATAGCATATAATTGCGAAACTAAACAGAAATTTGAATTTCCACGCAGACAAGGTCGCACGGTAATAGCTAATTATTTATTAAACAAAGATTTACAAGTTTTTAACTTCTTGAGTTAATTTTCCATTGAGGGCCCACAAGAAAATAAGCGACAAATTTGAAAATGATATAAGAAATATATTTTTATTTTTATTATTTAACATCTATGTCGGCTAGGTCTTCTCCTCTTCTAACAGCTCCTCGTGTATTTTCTGTGTATTTTAGAAATATAAATAATGACTTAAAGTATTAACAAAACATAGAAACATGTAACGATGATAAGAGGTTCTCCATGAGCTACGTCCTGTTATTTTCGACCCACTTCTCCCTTCTTGCCATACCTTGTCACAATCTTATAAACATTCCTTCCTAATATTATGTTAAAATATTATGTATCCTCCCATTTAATTTTAATTTTCAGTTAGTAGTTTCGATTTAATAAACTTACTATCGAAATTCTTTCGTAGTTAAAGGACAGCTCCAAAGCGAATTTGTAAATGTATGTATATATATGTATGTAAGCCCAGATTTTATCTACAAGTACTGCCACTGAATTCAAATATGAGATACGTATATATGTTTGCGTATATATGTATGATATTTAGATTTATATTATATCTACATGTTCCAAAATAATTGCCAAACAGATGTTTTAAAAAGATTAATGTGCATGATCTCAATGACTAAATTATTGCATATTTAACCATTGTTTTAAATTTTATTCGATAGATATGAATAAAAGTCAAAATATTTATTTATAATATTTTTTTATTAAATGTATTTTCGAAAATACAAAATATATAATTTATAAAAATATAATGTATATTTCAAAGATCACTTTTTTAAATATAATTTAAATTATATTTAAGTTGCAAATAATGTTCGCTGGTAAAAATGGTGCCATTAAATACATATCTAATAAAAAAATATTCGTTTATATTTTTGATGCATGTCAATAATAAGTAGGATATTATTTACATTACAATACAAAATTTGAATTCTTGTTTGAAATTTAGTAAAAAAAATGGAGTTTATAAAACAACGAAAAGTTTTGAGTGTAATTATTATGAATACTTTGAGCGTTGAAAAGTTGGTAAAATTAATTAAAGTGAACAATAAATAAAAAACTGTACACGTGACGTTGTCAGCATATGACGTCATAAAATACAACACTCAAGAGTTAAGAGTTATGTTCGTACGTGGTAATTTTAAAATGTGTTGCGTAATATTTCCAGCAAGGAAATATTTAAAAGTATGTACTCACTTTTATATATTGTAATATTAATTAATAACAATACTAAATACGATATGAGGATGACAAAAAAAATTCTATGTAACTAAATTTGATTTTGAACGTGTAGAATAGTTAATTTTGATAAATAATAAAAATAATGTGTAGTATTTTTTTACTTATTGTTTTATTAAAAATAGGTAAATTATTAGAATTCAAAATTTATTATCAATAAATGTATCAAATTACAATCAATTAAAAGAAAGAATAAATTATCTGTGTCAGGTTATAAAATTTACAATATATTTTATTTTTATGGAACACAATGAACTTGTTTAAATTGGAGAATTTTTATAATTTATCTTTATGTTGTCTTATAATTTCGTTTCGAACGAAATACTTGTTTTAGAATAATACACTAAAATTCTTCCTTATCAACTGGTAGTATAGGTAAATAGATAATTAAATTATTTTACTTGTCAATCAACTACCATTCACATTATGTATATCTATATAGAAGAATAACTAAAAAAAAGGAAAATTTATTAAATATGCTTCACAATTTAATAGTGATATTAACATTAGTTTACTAGGTTTTATTTAAGAACATCTAAATAACTTTTATAACTATTTATAACAAAAAAAATTATTATCAAAAAAATATCAGAAGGAATTTTTCTGACGATAGATTTTAATGCCCCAAAATACGTTCAAAAATTTGTTTCCAATTATTGATTAGTGTGGTTATTATTATTATAAAACTAGAGACATTTTTTTCTACATTTGCATACATAAACTTTTTTATGTAATCATTATCATAAGCTTTTTCTTCTCAGAATAGTTGAATTGTTTCTTAAATTGAAAACTATTAATTTCTTTTTATAGTATAATCGTATTATTAATATCAATAACCAGCAGCCTCGATACTTGTAACGATAGGAGTGTAACTGCACACGCCTTAACCGTGTCTGTGTATAGTTATAGTATAAAGTTACGACTTTATAAGTACCAACTTAACAGAGCTTAATCTAGCTAAAAGCACATTGAGAGAACCTTTTTTAAGCTCATTCACATACATCGGAGCGTACACAAGTAAATTAATAAAACCAGGCAACCCTGATAAATTCTCATCGTTTCTATGTTGAATACGTAACCAGCCGACCATAAAAATTTATGTAGGGAAAATATTTGATGAAAATTTATATCTATATCGAATTTGTGGTCCAAGTTTTGCAGGATCAACGAGAATTTTTTAATGTATTCAAGAAATATATAGGTATACAAATTATCATGCATCTGTTGTAATATCAAATTTATTTTGTATAATACGTCTTTCGGGAATAAAACATCATTTTAACATATCTTTGAATGGTAAAACGATTATTTTTTTTATGTAAACATCAAAAATTATATGTTCGGATAAATATTTAGTATTAATCTGACCATTTTATTTATTTATATTTTTGATACGTTATATTAAATAAAAAAGGCTTTCTATTATTGTAAGTACCTACTACATTTTTTTAAATATTTTTTTTACTTTACCCATTTTATTATAAGTAATTAACCTATTGATTAACATCAATTATTCAATATATAATACATGTCTGATTTTTTCTATTATAAGTATTATATCAATTGTAATTTTTTTCAATAAGGGCTAGATTTGATTTAACTCTTTATATGCGTCTATTGTTTTTTGTTTAAGAATTACGATAGTTAAAACTCAATCACTGGAAGGATAGGTTAAAAAGAAATTCCTTGTAGTTATTATTGAAATGATTTTAAGAACTCTGTAAACTATCTTGTTTCGAAAGCCAAAAATGTACTGCCGGATGTTGCTTACTTTTTCAAAAAGTTTCAATTTCCCCGTCTACGGGGTTACGTGCGCATTTATTCTACGTGGAGATTCTCGTTAAATAATATTGTTATATGTTAATTATTATAATAATATTACCTAAACCAAATCTTTTAGCGAAAGTCCAAGGTTAGTAAAGTAATAGGTTGTCTCATAACTCTGGCGGGGAGTGGCATGAGAGGGGAGAACGCGTCATCGTGAGGAACTCTTTGACATTATAAATGGCTATCAAACTATATTTACTCTTTATTTTAGTTAAGCTGATTTATTGTAAGTTGTTTTTAAATATTTTCATTTGATATTGATAGTGTACCTACTGAGTTTTAAATCTAAATTTTTATTATTTTATTATTATAAATTATAGTTTTAAACAAGTGTTTTTTTTATGTGTAACCAACAAATGTATTTTCTTTAAGCATTGATTTCTGACATCATTTTAAAGTTTTTATGATGAAATATTATATGTAATAATTTGTGCTTCTGTAATAAACAATAATATTTACTTTTTTTAAATACAAATATCCAAAAATTCGAAATAATTTGAAAAAAAACTTAATATATGAAACAACGTTTAAAGGTTCCTCAGGGTGACGTCATCACACGCAGCCGCTGATTGGTCAAAAAGTTATGAGGCAACCTATACATATACTAACCTTGGCGAAAGTCCTATTGATATTTAACACTTTAACTAAATTATACACCTTAACCACAATAAAACAATATCACTCGACACTTATTTCGACTTCACATGAAGTCCTTATCAGGACTGTTAGTCTCCTGATGAGAACTTCTTGTGAAGTCGAAACACGTATCGAGTGATATTGTTTTATTGTGGTTAAGGTGCATATTATTAATTTAAGTGACTAAGAATCCACAGTTTCTCCGTTTTTCTAGTAATATTTAAGACAAGAATATATAGTAATATATACAGATAAACAAAATATCAAACTGAATTACATATATAGCCCATACATCGACGCGACGTATAGGTAGGCTAAAAAATCAATAACATTTTTATTGTAATAATAATGCCTACAGATTTATAATTTAGTATGATTAAATGAATATACATAATGTAGGAATGTAATGCTTACATACATATAACTTTATATTTCAAACGAGCAAAATTAAAAGTGACATGATACAATAAACAAAGTACCATACATTAATAATAATAATAAACATAAATACAATTTATATGTCATATGTGACAATTGAACATGCACGTTATTCTAAAAATACAGGCTGATCTACAATTGCGTGAATGCATCATATTTTACTATATTATTTATTTTACCTGTATGATATTTAATTAATAAAGTAACTAATTTTTTCTTCTTTCGTTAATTCATAATCTTAATGTTTTAATTATGCACTTATTTATAATTAATTGTAAAATTAATTAATAATAAAATCTTTGTAGATTTTGCAGATTTAAAGTAACTTTTATTGGGTTTCGAAGAAGACTGTCAGATTTTCTAAATGAACACTTCAAGACAATCGAAAATAAAATGGAAATAATAAATAAATTGCAATTTTTGATAAATATTTTTTTAATACTTATTGAAAGCCTTAAACATAGAATTAATTTTTAAGCTGATATTAAAGAATTGATATTTTTAATAAAAATACATATGTAAATAAAAAGGAAAAAATTATAGATAGTTGTGATATTGATATAATTAAACAAATAATATTTATATCGGGTCTACGACAAAAGGCAGAATCATGAAAGGCTGACATGAACAAAAGGCAGATTCCCAAATGGTAGATATGGACAAAAGGCAAACTCTCAAAAGGCAAACATGGAAAAAAGGTAGATATTGCAATCACCCCCCCCCCCTCAAAGATATTATTAATTTACATAAATTTTTTGTCTGCCTTTTGTTCATATCTACCTTTTGTAATTCGGCCTAATTTTGTCCTAAAATATTTGTAATAATACGAATTTTGTATTTTTTTTTCTAAATTGATTTTGAAATAAACGCTAACGAATTCGCGAGATATTTTAAATATAGTGAATAGTAATATTACAGCTAAAACATGTTTTAAATTATATTTTTTATAAAAATAACTTGTAACAATGTCTGTTCTACAGTGTTATTAAACAGTATATTAAAATTTAAAATATGTTAGTGGAATCTATGTTACATATCTCACATTGTATATACCTACATACACTGCGCACGGGCAGTAACGTTCACTCACCACTCCGGTAACAAATTAGCAAAGCAATCTAATCATAAAAGGATGGATATTTCATAAAGTTGCTGATGTGAACGGACTCATAGTCGTCCCTGGCTTTTATAATACATCATGTGATGAACGGTGCGAAGCCCGAATGTATTATTTCTTTTGTTCACTTAATTATTCCCTGCTATTACAGTATTGTGACAAAATGTCGTTATTATGTTATAAAAATGAATTTCTTTAATAGGGGTCACTTTTATTTTACTACGTGTCATTGTCGCATTCATATTTATTTGTAGAAATTCTATTGTCTGTATTTTTATTTTCAAATTTATTTTAGCTGAATTAAATTAATTAATTATATCGAATGGAATACGAAATATCGAGATTTAATTGAAGTAGGTTGTGATTCATGAATTATATTAATCTCTTTAATTTGTGTGGTTAAATTTTTAATTTATCATATATTATAAAAACATACTGAACAATTAAATAATTTGTTTGCAATCTTTAACATATAGTAGCCGTAGATTTGATTGACAAGGGTTTAAAATGATGATTTCTTTAGTAATTCTGTGAAACATAAGTGTTTTGCGTAATCCATGTTGAAAACCGCTGTATTAATTTAATATAATGGTTGAGCAGGAATTGATGGGAATAAAAAAATGTGATTAATTTAATGTGGAAAATACATTAGTATGAAACGTGGATCTTGCCTTCTGGGTGTAAGCCACGTCGATTTGGTCATGTTATCGGCCAGCGTTTCGTCACACATTGCAGTAGACAACTTCAGGGTTATTCTAAAAGTGCTCTTTCATCCAGAATCCAAGATTCATATCAAGATCACCGCGGAAACCTCAAGACTAGTATGAAACTAGAGTACAAAATTTTAACTGATTTGTTATTTTTAATTTTATAAATCTCATGCTATTAAGAACATAATTTAAATTAAATCCAATGAGTTAAAACAAAATACTTGACCCAGAATTCAACTCTGGAACATAATTAAAAATTTTAATCAAGTGAATTTAATTAAAGAAAACTAACATTTCGCTAACTTCCAACTAAAGTTTCCGTTGTAAAATAGTTAATATAATCAATAAATATAACACAAATGTATTAACTCGTTAACAGTATTTTATGTATGTATTAGTAAAAAAAGTAATTTGACATAACTTTTCAGAATTTAACAATATACATAAAATAGGTATATGAGAAATATGAACTCAAATAGACCACGTGTTTTTATTTGAAACCAACAAAGGGAAAAAGGTATTGTCTGCGTCGTATACAGGGGAAACATCAAGGTTGATGTTTCGAAAAGCGAATCTAACTTATCCATATGACCGTATTGTACGATAACTTCAGACAATATGACCCTTTGTGGTGGAGGTCTCTCTGAAGGGAGGTTAAACCAAATACCTTTATGTTATGTCGGCCCTAGCGTTCTCAAAAGACATGTGTATAATATCATAAACAAGAGGTAAGGTCAGTATATTTATACATACTACACATGTCAACGAATATCCTCCGGTAAATTTAACAATGTTACATTTACCGAGCATGTAAGTATTGTGGTGAGTAACCTTAGATATACATACATATAATAGTAATACAAAATAATTGTAGAGAACACTGACGCGAATTTTGTCAATGATAAAATTTAATAAAATACTAGTTCTATCTTGATTTATATTTTGTCTTAGGTTTCATGCAATAAAATAATTGTACGTAAACATAAATTTTACAACAAAAAAATACTCATCTTACGGAAAGTATTCTATTATCAGTTCTCAATAAAATTGGGGACGAAATGTATTACCATTTAACCGAGTAAAATTATTCCATGATACATGGATGTCTGCACATTGTTTATTTTTTTATACTTTGTAATATAATCATAGAGTAAAAAAATTCTATTATACTTTTTTAATATTATGTACATAATAGTAATGCATGTTATACATTATTATTCATTGTACTACTTTCATGTATGTAATGGGGATAAATGTAAACAAATTATTAATTAAAGTAATGTTTTGTATTCCGGTATATTTTCATTATACAGTACCTAGTTTTTTAGCTTTATTTTATAAAAATTGTTTTTAATTTAAACCTCATCAATTTAATTAACTATTTATTTACTGTTAACTAGCGGCCCGCCAGTAGTTTGGTCCGCATTGTTTTCATTTTTAAGGACATTTATTTATACTGAACTAAAAAAATGTGTATTATAAAAACAAAAAAAATGTGATTAAATAAAAATTATTTAATAACAAATTTTTTTCAAGCCTCAATTAAGCCAAACGAGTTTATAACTATGAAACATTTTGAGAACTGTTGTTATAAGTAGAATATTAACCTAAAATATCATTTTAAATTTTGACAGAAGCAAAAGAAATGAAAGAAATTTGTAATTAGAAATTTCTATAGTAAACAAAACCAAAACTTGAGAATTCAGTGGACAATTTATCAAAATATGATTTTCCCATTATCAAAATTATATAACTAGTACTTGTACCATATCGATTCAATAAATTTTGTTAACGCGTTGTGGGAATTATGGACGTGACTCACATTAGTAAATCCAATCATATATATAATATTTTGAATAACATAGTCTTAATAACAAGACGCCAATCGGAAGACCGGAGGGGCTTTAAAGTATAGTAGTAGTAGAGTGATAATTCCTTGGCGGTTAACCTCGTTGTAAAGGGTTGCTTATCTAGTTAGCGGGAGCTCGTCCCTTGCGCCGGAAGTAACCACGATCAGTCAACAAGGTCACCGCTTTGCCATCATAATTTGCCCCATACTTCTCATCACATGTTTCTTGAATCGACCTTTGCACTTGTTTTGCTGTTTTAGAAAATATTGACACCTTCGATAATTTATTGCTGTTACGCAACTTTTTTTTGTTTCAGGGAATGTATGTTTACTATTGTTACGTACATCATTTGAAAGAATGATAACAAAGTTTTTAAAATTTACTGTATGGATATAATACTGAACGAATTTTTTCTGCAATTTGCGACACATTTTTCTTGACTGCTTACCCCTCTAACACGAATGTATGATGTTACATAACTTATATCACTTGTAAAAAAAATAAAGCACACAAAATCGGTTCAACATTTTTCTAAATTAGCGTTAACAAGCAAACAAATAAACTCGCTAAATTTATTTCCAATATAATAGTTTAGATTTATATTTTTAAAATTGATTCAATTGCCTTGTATGAAATCTATATTAGTTCATAATGAAATGAAATATTCATTTTAAAAACTCATCTTGTGCATCAGCATATATTATACATAAGTATGGTATATAATAATTTCGATAAACAATTGCTACCTTGCCGTGGTGAAGCACTGTGCATTTACTTGGCAGATGTTTCTTTTATTAATGTCTTTCTTATAAAATCAATAAACACATGATATGTTAGTACGTGTATGTTTTTATATTAGCATGTAGCATTTCTTTGTTGTGAAAATTATGGTCTGGTGATATATTGATTATCGATATAAATGTAACACTTATGACATTTGATACCTATGTACATTTGTACATATAATCGACTACCAAGTATCCTTTGTTTTCGTTATAAACATACTCGAATCTACCTTTTTGATATCGGCAGTTTGACAAAGCTTACTGTTAGTGTGTGAAAAGTAAAAAGATAATATTGAGCAAAATTTTTTCTGCGTGATGAAAAAGAATGATTTATTTTATTTTCTTTTAGGTAGGTAGATGATATATTTATAAAGAAAGAAACGAAAAATATTGTTTTTTATTTGCTTTTTGTAAATATAATTTATAGCAAATGGTGGATGCAAGAATTATGATTATAATAAATCTGATAAAGGTAAGATTTATTAGTAATTTAACATCGCTTAAGCATTTTTTATTATATAAGCAATGTCTTTAAAAAAATTAGAATACAACGAATTAAATAAGAATTTACAGCTGGAAATTATTTTTCCTACTATTTTTTTTATATTTTTAATACTGGAAGTTTATTATTTTTGCAAATAATAATACTTACTAATTAATTTTCTTTTGATAAATATAATTTTAGTACTTGTAAAAGAAATGTGATTTTAAAGAAAAGAAATGATAATACAAATCGTTTTTTAAATATATTCTCTACGCATCAAGAATTTTTTCTCGTCTCCATTTTCAGAATTGTATGAAAATTTGAAATTATTGTACTGTAAAAAAGATATAATAATATGATAATGATATATATGTATGGATACTTGGAAGTAACGTATTACAATATTTATATCTTTAGATTTTCTATCGATTTTTCTTCCATTATATGAAAATTTAATACTACAGTAAGGTCTTATAATACAACTAAATAAAAAATACTATAAGTACATATAAGTATTACATTTACATATATATAATTAGTTGTATAATATAATTTTGATTACATACTATATTCTTGCCTAAATAAAGCATCTCATTTTATATATTTTTCCTATATTCTACTTCATGTCGACTGGAAAATCCATATTCCGACAGCTCAATAGTAGAGTTGTATATTTGTATTGTTATCTCAGTCGATAGTTTAGATATGATAGAAACACAGGGATGGAGAGGTTGTTGATGGGTCGATCATAGCAGATGTACACGAAGTCAAAGTTTTTAGATTTACATTTATAAAATACTTATATTTGGGTTATTGAATGGGATTATATTATATTTTAATATTGGTTAATGTTATATAGTGCATTAAATGTTTTATATAAATGGTGTTCATTATAATATTGTCTAAAGAAGTTTCTAAGTTTTGTTATATCTTTTTGTATGATAGGTATAAATTAACATTTTTCTCGATGTTTAATATTTTTTACAATGTACGAAAATGTGTTATTTAATAATTTGATTCATTTGATTTTAATATATCTCGTAAAAATATTTTACTGGGTGAGAAACAAAAAAAAACGAAATCGGACGTTATTACTTTATTACAAATAATTTAATGAACTATTTTATGTAAATTTAAAACAACGATTTTACAAGAAACTGTCTCTAATATTGTGCCACTTTCATATAATATGAGCTGTTTTATTTTAGTCCTTGATACATGTTACAATGTTACATATAACAGGATTTAAATAAAATAAAAAAAATGTTATTTTCAAATATTATTTTTGTGGTCACAAACATCGCAAAAAAATACATCAAAATATTTGCCACGAGTAACGGTTTGTAAATCTAATACGAATTCTCATTTTTATCAGCCTAAAGCGATTGACTTTATTTCGAATTAAAGCATTGATACAAACCACACATGACTATCGTGGGAGGTAACATGTGTTTTATGTAAACCATGTTCCCTGCTAGCAGGTTTATTTGTTGAAACTCCCCCATTGTCTAGAATCTATGCGTAATAATGCATAGTACATTACATAACTATGTATTTACATATACATGCATAATATATTACATATGTTTTGTGTGACATTGTTGTCATTGTATTTAAAACATACATACATTAAACTACATACTTTGATAACTGACAAACAAAACAAAAAAAAGTGTTTTTATTGATTTGTGGCATAAATTGAATAATATACAGCCAGTTAATTATATAATACTGTCTACACCAGACAAGGATTATACACGGATGAGGAATTTGCTCTGAGGCGAACAGAGTAGGTGACGTTTATGAGGCCCGGGAGTCATCGGCACGGCTTCCGGGTTTCTACAATAGGTACTTATTGTTGGATTATTTAGACAGATTGAAATCAACATTTTATGTAAGATGGTAGATATACTTTCACCTTCTTTGTTTTTCTGTCAGGGAGGGAGGGTCTATGAAATATTGTTGTTCAGAAAAGGGTGCCTAAACTAAAAAATTTAAGAACTGCTGATGTAAAGCATTTTATTTATAATCAAGCATAATGCAATGTAGTTTTAATAAATAAAATAATAGGTAGAATATTTCAAAACGAAATTACTACATAAAGAAACTAATGTTAAGCTTTTAACAATGGCGTATAGGACGGTATGGTAAATGTATAATAAATAAAGCAAATATTATGATTCCGACGTTTAGCTAATGAGCAAACTAGACAAAGCTGCGCTAACACTAGTTTTGTACATCGCTGAGGAAGCGCCTGAGAATTGCAAAGGATGATTAATGAAAAATGAATTATACATACGAGAATTGGTGTAGAGAAACTAGTTGAATAAATGAAAATAATTAAACTTACTTGATATCTTAGTTCTCTTTTGTATTCAGTATGTATTTTTGCAATAAAAAACCTTATTTCATAATTTGCTACATGTAATTTTTGTATTTGCAAAATAATTACTATCAGAAAATATTAGTATGGAGATCCATATCTGCCTTCCATGTTCTTTAATATCTATTTAAATAATTTTTAATATGTGTATGAAAAATTTCAATGGGATTTGTCGGAAATAAAACTCACCTTTGAATAATAATATGTTTTAGTTTTATAATGTCCTTATGTCAAAAACATAATACACATTCGTAGAATAACTAATTTGACAATTAGAATTTAGTTGCATTTGTTTCCAAAGCAAATTTTGGGGGTGGTTTTTACCCCTTCAATAGCTATTTAGGCACGTACAAAAATAAATGTCTCTTAGGTTCAATTGAACTACAAATGTACTACAAAAGTCAACGTTCTCTTTTTAGACGAAAATACTTACAAAATTTCGAATATTTCTGAAACCCCTAATCCGATTAGCACCAAAATCAATATGTCTGGAGTACTCTCTGAGACAAACATTTTTCTTAAAAATAATTCAAATCGGTGCATTTTTACAGTAGTAATCGTGAACGAACGAAAATTCTACATCCAGACACACACTCACAACCACACAGTCACACGCACAGCCGCCATGCGGAAATTAAGTTTTCTGTACGTTTTGAAGGTAGTACAATCAGAATCTGCTCTCATCTTGGACACGATTTTTCGACGGTATTAGAATACTTCCATTTCCTTCGGAACATAAAAATTCCTTCGGATGTAAAAAATGGACCCTATTTTTATTTTATTATATTACTATGAATATTTTATTAAATTTACGTTGATGGTAAATATAATGTTAGTAATCAATTATAGGATGCAATTTATCTATCGAAAACTAACATATGTTATTAATATTTTATGTTGTTTTAATTTAATTTTTAGATTACTTTTATACAGTTTTAATTAAATTAATATTGATCCACTTTTAATTTAACAGTAAAAATAAAAGTAAAGGAAATTAATTAATTAATTTACGAGATATTTATTTATTGGTGTTGCATTTCTTATTCATAATTTAATAATACTGTAACTACGAGTAGATACAGAAATGAGATTGATATGTAAACGTACAACTGCAAAGAGAAAATACATTTATAATATGATACAAATAAGAAAACTGAAACTGCATTCTTCAGTTCTGTTTGTTTTCATATTATCATCAACGTCAAAAAATAAGAAAGATACGTATCACGGATGTAATTTATATCAAGTATGACGCTTGTATAAGTTTTCAGCAATGTGTTATTTTATCCGGTATCTTGCAGCTTCTTCTTCCTTAGTTACTCTTTGAATTCTCTACAAGCCCGCATTTGTTGAAAACTTGAAAATATCTATAATATGTGTGACGGCTATGGGAATACGTGCCTCCGAAAAGTTTTATTTTAAAACTCTCTCAACTTTGAAGTTTTTTTGTGTAAAAATCACAATACATATAACACCGATAGTAAATATTTTATATATATTTTAAAAAAGAATGAAAAAGTTGGATTGAATAAATCTATAAATAATGTCAATTCAGTGACGTTCTAGCATAAATACAAATTAAGTGAAAAAGATAAAGTATGTGTATATATTATATATATAGAAAAATCGACAAAAGTTTTTAACTCTCCAGTGGCGCCCTTTCTCATGGCATTAGTGGTAGAGTAAAAATTAGAATTTTAGTGATTGGTAAAATAGTAATACGTATTAAATAATAATTTTAAAACAATAATATAATTGAGAATTACGTCCAGTATTATCAAGTTTAACTATATGCTCCTTTAACTAACTGTCATATTATTAACAGAACCAAGTATAATGTATTTAATCAAATGGGGTTTTAATTCTCTACACTATGTTTTTACAACGAATATTATGTACATTTTTCATTGAGAGCCTTAAATTTGATCTAAATCACGTTTGTAATATACAAAATTTAGGAGCATTTAGCGCTAAAGGAGCTTTAAATTGGTTGATAATACCGGGCATTAGTCGAACAAAAAGTAACATTTAATTTTTCTATTTTTATTTCACCATGTACTCACAATAATGATTCAAGTGTAAAATATATTTTGCATACACCTGTTTGCAATTCAAATTACTAATAAATATAAACATAAACATTTTTGTACAATGCACTATGCATTTATATGGTAACTACTAACTACATACATGTTTGTTAATTAAAAAACAGCTCGTAATTTTTAAATACACTGAATTTTTTCCATTTAAACCAATACCTAACATGTTTAAAATAACAGTTAATTAAATTCATAGAACTGTTATAATAAACTAAAGTAAAAACTTTAATTTAAAAAAGTGTACTTTCCGTGTTATAAAACTTTTCTATAGAACTTTTCCAATTTATTGGTCTGAACGTAACAGTACATATTCATTCATCATTATGAAGTTGCAACAAAGTATGACGTATTGCAATGTTGCTAACGGGAAATCGAATTAAAGTTACAATAATGAGATACTATTGTGAAGATCATGTTTCCTTTGATAACCTGGAATGTATATTCAAGTAAGTAGATTTAATATCTTTAATCGGCTTGGTAAGGTATGGTAATATCGGATTTCTTCCAATTGAATTTTGTAAAAAAATTATGTTGACTAAATTGTCAACAGCAGGTAATATTTAGTTCTTTATACACTACATAATATTTCTTAAGGCTGGTACATAGGTTCTTAAATTTTAAAAAGTAATTACCAGTTGGAGAGAGTGATGGTGGAAGATCCATCTTTTTTAAAATATAAAAAAAATTAATCAAGTGAAACTTCTTTAGCAAGACTAGTGAATTGAAATAACCTCAACAGATTTTAAAATTCTATTGATTTTTATATTTGACACGTTTTAAAGATGAAACGCTAAGGAGAGTATGCATATACGTGAGTAGATGTATAAGAGAAAGATAGGTGAATAGTGCATGCCTACAAGTCACTTTATGTCGGTTATGCGTATATGAGAGATGAGTGTAGAAGAGAAAGATGGATGAAAGTCAGTTTATGTTGTGTTATAATAATAGATACGTTTGACTATTAATTTATTAATATTTTACTTTATTTATTTAATTCGCTTCTTTTTTGCGCTTATGTGGGTGATGCATACACCACTATAGGTACTAGACATATCTACAGTTTTACAACATATAGACAAAACACAAATTGGTGTTTTTAGAACAATTGAAATTAAAAAATGTATAGAGGTTTTGTTTTAAAAACACTGTACTTTGTAGTAAATACATAGTTGGTATAAAACCGCTATTAGGGTAATGTGGTTCCTACATATAATATACACACATCTTAAATGTCATAACAATTTTTTTATTTTTTTTTCTCTTTTAATTGGCCATCGGGCATAGTCTCTCAGCCAGAACATTTTGATTTTATATGTTTTCTTTTCGAACTTTCACGGTTTGCTTTTCGTGTTTTGCATTTATTTTATTTATTTTTTGTTTTATTTTATTTTCATTTTTTTAAATATTTATTTGATATATGGTCATAACAATTAATTGTACTTTTTACAATAGAAACTAGAATTCGTAAAAACCTTTAATGCTTATAAACAAAAATAAATATCATATACTCATGATTATACAAATAAATTATTTGAAATATTACAAAAAAAATTATATAAATAATTTAATTGCCATAAAAATATTCAAAACAATGGATAACGCAATAAAATGTTTTCTTTTTTTGAGTGATCGCATGTCAGTTTTCTACCTACAATATGAAAAAATTACCCTATACAAATTTTACTGTTTATCGCTGAAAAAAGACATTGTTTATATTGTAAAATTAGGGATATGTTCCAATTTTTTTTTACCGCGTTCAATAAAATCAATCAATTAAAATAGGCCGAAAATCTCGTTAAAAAGTTTCTGAAAATGTACGAAAATAAGAATGTCTAAAAATGTCTTAAAACATAAAAAAAAATTGTTTTTGAAATTTATCTATTGAAAATACAAAGCTGCACCATTTGTGAACTGGTGCGAAAACAAGTTTAACGAATATTTCAATAATAACAAAACGTTTACATATTTAAATTCCTTGAATTGTTAACTTTCATCAAGGGGGCACAATGGGCCCTAGCGGCCTAAGTGCAGGAGCTTCGCTCCACCCCCCCTTTATCTATCTATCTATCTAACTTTCATTAGATACTTAAATATTCCACTCGTCGAAACGAGTAATCCCTGAATTTGCATGAAAATCGCACCACGTAGCTTCAAATCCGCGTAAAAAGAGACCCTTGATGTATCTGTAAATGCATATAAATGTTAAAAAATTCAAAAAGTTACATACCTCTATGGATATAGTAGGAAATTAATTCATATACATACATATATAATGACGAAACTTTAATACTCAGTTCTCATTAAAGTTATTAAATCGATTCTTTGAAACACTGATTACAAATTTTCTCCATTAAACTTCCTCTTCATTAACGAAGAAGCGTGTATTATTGTTTATATACAACAAGCTCATAAACAAGTTAACCCATATCTGCATCATCTAAGATCCAATATCCATTAAACAAAATGAACAACGCTACATTGTATTGTTTGGTTTATAGAAATTAACCAGACAGAAACTGTATGAAAACAATGATGTTGAGTGCAGTTGAATAATTTGAGATGGCGCGGACGGTCGGTAGCGACATAATACACAGGCATCTTACAGGATCGTATTGTCAGGCCCGTCAAATAAGTAAATGTATACAGTCTCTGAGAGGGCTTTAATATGGCCCGGATCAAACAATATTTCGGGGGCCCTTATAAGGAATTAAAAAAAGTAATAAACAACTTATAATTTTTAAATATTCAAAAATTAAAGAAAAACTCCAACTTAAATTGTTAAATAATAATAATTAAAAACAAGGAAAGAAAAAGTATAAAATCAGATCTGTGAAGTAACACCTACAATTAACAACAAATAAATTTAAGTAAAATCTTATTTTATTGAATTTTATATAAAATTAAAGAATAAATAGAATAAATATTTCTCTAGTTTAAAAAACTTACATGCTAAATATATATTATTTTATTTTTTTAAATTTATTATTTAACTAGCTGGGCCCACGCGGCTTCGCTCGCGTAGACTACGGAATTATTGTTTAGGATTTTTGAAAAATATAGTTTAATTAATTAAGTACAAACACGATTAGTTATTATTGTAATAATAATTTATCAATACCTAAATTACCTAACAAAAACGAATCAGAAGAAAAAAGTACAAATAATTTGTGTTCTGTTTAAATTTAAATGTTAATTATTGAAAACAAAATTAACTCAAACGTTAGCCGAGGGACTCCGAATATCTACCGAACGTAAGCGAATCCAGTCTGATGTACATCGCTTCGATGCGGCACGACACCATACATTTAAAATGTTACCTTTATAAATATATTTTAAGATATTTTCTAAACTATACGACCAAATCGGATGCTGTAAATGGCAAACTATATCTACATTAAGTACTTATGACGATGAAATCATTTATTTCGATAAGGATTAATGTTTTGCAGGTCATAAGTCCATGTAAACAAAACCCAAATATTTTATGTTTTTTTTGTAACATAAAAGCAGTTATTGTGGCTTAAATATAAAAGTTAGACATATCGTGTCGCTGACTTAATTGTAGAACTTTTGATTCTACACAATTCTTTAATACATTATTTTGTTCTATATTGAACGGTTTAGGCAGCGTATTACAAAACAGCGCGCCGACGGCAAAATTTTTTCCGACTTGATTTACTATTATCGTCACTGCTTTGTTGTTATGTTACCTAACGTAAAAAAATATAGCCTATAACCTGGCCAGAGAACGTACCTATGAATTAAAAAAAAAAACTCGTAAATCGGATAAGTGGTTCTCGAGTGATAAGGTAACTAACGGACAGACAGACAGACAGACAGACAGACAGACAGAGAGACGTTGAGCTTTATATATATTAAGGATTATTATAAATAACAATAAAAATGTTATAAAATGCTTTGCGTGCTGTAGAATTTGCAAATTCTTAATGATTTTTGAAAAATCAACTTTTAGTGCATAGTCACAATTTATATTCGCAGGATTGATAACTATTTAGTCTTTCCTGAGACATTGTCGATCTGTTAAAATTTTTTATTCTTTTCAGAATACTAAAGCCGTTTTTCCACACATCGGCATTCTCAGTACCGATGCAGTTGAGTTCTAGCTGTTGTGATAGAAACATGTCTGCAGTGTTCTATAAGCGTTACCTTCTTGGGTTATTATATCTCAGAAGGAAGTATATAAATCACAAATATAAAAAAGGCCTCAGGAGCCCGGGCCACATGGCCCTCCTAGCCCCCCTCTATCTGAGCCTGAATGTATATAAAATTCGTTATATTTTGAGATTTATTTAACCTTCGTTTTGTTTCATTGAGCAGCTCTAAGAAAAATGCGCCTTGATTATTTTCTCTTAAAACAAACTTCACATCCAATTTGGCCGGCACATTTAAATGTATACCAACATCAGAAAAAAAATCAATCGGATACGTATAGCGCGAGAAATTCAAAAATTCCGTAAACTTTTTGATCAGCCCTCTATATTGTTGAATATAAAATAAAACACACTAAAAGCCGATATTGTCTTATTAATGAGTTCCGTGCAAACACTTTATGTCAACAGCGTATATTTTCAAAGCTATTTGAAATTGCATTGAAATATATTTGCCCTAAAGGTTAATCTGCTAGACGACGCCCCTGTATAGGGAGGGGTTGTTTGATGGTGTCCCGTGTAATGTGCTGAAGAGAAAGGGGTTTAAAATTGCGGACATCGACTTCAATACTATGAGTTCGGAGACAAAGCGTTGGTACTGCACTTTAGAAGCCTTTGTAGTACCACATCAATCATTGGCTTGAGATTTCTGATGGGTGATTATTTTCAGTAAAGAAGGAAGTGATAAGAATTGCTGGATAGCCACAAAAAGAGTTACTTTATTGCTTCATGAAATGGATCAAGTTTTAAAGAACATTTTAAAAATAGTTTAAGCTTTCACTGTGTCATTTTATTATAAAGTCAATTAAATGGAGTTTCTTATTTCTTTAATAATGATTTCAAATTTTTATTGCGATAATAAAATATGTTTATTATTCAATCTTAATATACGTTTATAAAAATGTTGGTGCGTATGTATGTGATCTCATCACACTTAAACCACTGGACATATTGAAGCCATATTTACACCATATGTTCGTTTGGTGCTCCGTTAGATTAATATTTTTTGGGGTTGAGAATGTGTATTTTTGATCCGATTTGGCTCATATTTAAAACATATGTTAGTTACGTGGAAAGGAATAATTTTTACAAAAAATGAACCAAATAGCTGGCATTTGAGTCGAGATATTCATAAAAATGTGTATTTATGGTCTGATTTAAACAAATTATTTTTGGGTAGAACACCGTTTTCCAGGCTAGTTAAAACAAGAATTACAACCCTCCATACGTGACAGGGTGTTAAATATTAACTTCCGTGCGAAGCCAGTACGGGTTTGCTAGTTTTATTATAAACCACGCGAGGTAAGAAATAGTACATTAAATTTTATATAAAAACTAAAGTTTATAGTTAACAATTTAATGGATATACATATTAGATAATTAAATTAATTAATTAATATAAATATGTAGGCGTTTCTAATGTGTTTTATTTTGTGACATTTATATTAACATTATTAAAATATTACATATATCTATCAAATACATTAATTGATTCATCTATAAATCATTTCATATAATATATTGGTATTTCCAAACAAATAAAATACTTGGAATGCTTTCACAAATTTTCAGTGAATACATTCAATACTCGTAATATTATTAACTGCAACAAATTTATGTATAAATAATTTTATTATATAACTTCATATAATAAATCTGTAAAATATGTAGTTAATATTATAGTACATCGATAAATATGTTTATGATTTCAAGTATATACAATATACATACATACATATGTATGACTTTTATACTTTTTAATAAAATTAAATTATATAGATATTGTTATTATGCATTATATTGATGTACATTTACTATAGAATATTTACTAATTGTTAGTCTAACAATAAGTGCATATTTACATGTACCAAATTTCAATTAGTGAACAATGTACATAGAGTTTATCAGACAGAGTAAACAAGTGGCCTTCCGTCAGGTACGATGGTCAGTAGCGCGAGGTACCAATAAATAACTAAACCTTCCTTTGCCACAAGATCTATGGCTGCCTAGTTTCTTGCGAACGGAACTGAGGTAAGCATTATAAAGTGCTGTTTACACAAAAAAATGACACCCCATAACTCAACTAAATCTAATACAGGATTTATTTTAAACGCGGACTAGTTTTTTCATTGAAAATGTATTGCTTTTTAAACGAGATTCTGTAATAAGATACTTTGTTCTGGTTTTGACATGTCAACATATCTAATTGATTTAGTCGGGATGACTTTTTTATTTAACAGAAAATACTGAAATAGGCATGGTTATTGATTTAAAGAAATTTCTATTTCGTTTCGTTATTTATTTGTAAATAATAAATATTTATATTATTATTTATAATAATACTTACTAACGCATAAATAATACACCTCACACACACGTGTAAACACTCTATCCATTAGTGAAAACCGGAATAAAATCGTTCAGTATAAGTTACTGAGAAAATCGTGCACAGACAAACAGATAAACAAACAAACGCGGCGAGGGACTTTGTTTTATACTATGTATAGACTAATATTTATTTGCATGCCGGTTTCATAATAGCTTTTTTTTCAAAAATTCCTATTATATTTTAGTATAACTAACTGTACAAAATTGGTATTCAACCAGTAAGTACAAGTAAAAATTATCTGACAAAAACAGTTTGTTCCAGTGAAATTAATTAAATCAATTTAAATAAACAATGAATTGGTACTATTTATTTTTTCATAAAAATTGGGCAAGATTATATTTATAGAATTATAATTTTTATATTTGTATATATCGAAGAACTTAAAACTACGAATTATTACATTATATGTCAAATTAACAATGTAAATGCTTTTATCGGTCTCAGTTTTGACACGAGATCGAGACACAAGTATCATAAATACCAACGAGACGAGACCATCTGTAATTTTGACGAGACGATTTATTTTTAAAATAAACTATACTCATAAAATTCGTTAGATTTTAGAAATTTTTTGAATAAATGAAATATCCGACACCGATATTTTTCTCTATCTCGGTAACGTAAACGAGGCGAGACTGTTACTTGTAAAATTCGATACCGAGACTTAGACGAAATTTAGCTGACTCTCTAGGATTTATATATTAGTAACGACTCATACATAATTGAAATATTTAATCAGTTTTTCAAGAAAAAATTCCCAGTTCTAATTATTATAATGTGTTGAAAAATCTCTATAGAGCCGAAACAATAAGCTTTAGTTTAAAAATTTAATTATTACATAAATTACTTACATTGTGTTCATTACAGTAATTACACATAATTATAATTAATAAATTCCATTATATACAACTATACGTTTTCAATGTTTTTTTAATACAATATTATTATCTACCTATCATTGGTTCAATAATTCATTTGTTTATAACGATTCTTATTATTTATGTATTTTATTAATTATTTAATTTAATTCTGCTAACTAAAACTCATTAAAAGTGAAAAATATGAAACAATTAATAACGTTAAAATTAAAAAATCAAAACTAAACGAGTGAAGTAAATGAAAGATGTTACTATTCAGAACTGTATGAAAGTTTAGAGTTTGTTTTTTTATATTTTAAAAGTAAAGTTTTAACGGGTTTTCTTTTTATTTTCTCCCGAGAAACTCAATTAAGACAAATTTGTGTCAAGTTAGTTCATTTGAAAACCTGCAACTTGGTCGCTCCTGTTGAGATAATTTTATGTAACGTGCAAGAAGATAAAGACAGAATTATTGAAACAATAAGGAAATATTATATAACTATTTCATTCTATTGCTTCTTTTTTGAATTTCTTATTTTATTGTTTCATTAAAAGAGCATTAATTAAATCTATTAAAACAGCAAAATATATTCTTTATATTAACATGAAAGAAACTTTTTTTAAAAGCTGAGAAAAAGAATTTCATTAATTTTCTAATTGATGTGAAATGTGTTTGAAAAAAACACGTTTTTTACTGAAACAAAAATACACATTAACATAAGTACGTAAATGTTTGGAAAGTAAGTTAGAGTTGGTGATTTTTTAATTTTTTTAATGGTTGGTTGGTTTGCTTATTTAAAACTTTATATTAATATTTATCTAATTGATTTTTATGACAACATCAGGGCCTGGGGAAAATAACTCCAGTGCTACAAAATATTTTTTTTACGATTAAAAAGCCTAATAATCTGGACCGGATACGAGCTCTAGCACCTGCCTGGACAAAAAGTTAGGGACCGGTCTGTATAAAGTTTAGTATGAATTGATTGTTATGGCCATAAACGCCGGATCTGGGGTGGGGTTGTTTGTCTATTTTTTGTTAAAAATATTTCTTTCCATGTAACTAATATATTTTAAATATGAGCCAAATTGGACTATAAATACAATTTATCGAAATATCTTGCCCCCAGCGCCATCTGCCGGGTCCAAAAAAATATAAGAGATATTAAGATTTAATATTTTTTTTCAATTTTGTTCCTTTTTTGAGGAGGGGTAAGGTAGCAGGTAATTTCTCTGTGGTGATTATACACATATTCGTGTTTTAGGTTCTTGTGAATAACGAACTAATAAATACAAATCGTCATTAAATTATAGAAATTAGATTGTCTGTCACATCAGTCTAAAAATAGCAAAGTTTATAAAACAATAGAACAAAAACAAGGTGGTTTCAGCAATGAAACATCCTGTACCTTACACAAAACATAGCATTCGCTTTAAATTCAATTAATATCTTAATTACCGTGTATGAAATCCTTCTGACTGAACACACCAACTAATTATTTAAATAGCACAACAACGAACGTGTGTCCATTTCTATTTAGCGATTCAATCATCGCCGCGGACGCTGTTACTGTAACAATATCCGTTAAGCAAACTTTAGTTTTACGGAATGTTTCAAAACAAAGTTCTACAGCAGGTATTCACCGCTGCTGTCAAACTCGGCTGATCCCACTCAGAGAAATCACTACAATGACGCTTTTGTTTGAACCAGTGCCGTTCGGTCATGTGCTTATTGTTTTTTTTTTAATATTATTGATTTTATAGTATATACCAGTGTGGTACCGTAGACCCGTAGACTATAAAATAAACTGTACATGTAATTTTCTCCGGAATTATAAAGGAGCTAACAAAATTTGTTAGCTAATAAGCACTTTCAAATGGAGTATCAAAAACATATAAAACATTTTCCTTGAAGAATCATGAAGTGTTTGACAAGTTTCTCGTACGCGCGGTAATTAGACACCAATGGTATTTAAACAGAGATGATATTATGAAAATTATTTCGTACGGTCAGAATGTGTTATATATAATATGTTGAAGTATTACTGATATAAATTTTAAAACAAATCCATAGATAATACATAATAAATAATAAATACCTCATTGAAAATTAATAATTTACAAGAAGAACATATATATTCTTTATACATACATATTACATGTAATTATCTTTCATGACGAGTATATAGGACTCTTATTTTACAAAATTAAATTTATATGATTGTATATGAAAAAAAAAAAACAAAATAAATATGTAAGAGCCTGAATAAATCATATTTTCATAGATACCTATTTGTATTTGCACGATATCCTTCATGTGTTTCTAACAACCACTACTTTATAAAATTTGAATTTTTAATTTGTATGAAAATTTCAATATTAAAATATATAAATATGCGTAGATACCGGGTAGGTAAAAAACATCTCCTGGTTGCCGATATAGAACTAGAAATTATGCAAACATCGGAAATCTATCTAAAATCTTTTTTATTTACTGACTGGCCTTTAAGAAAAGTATTACGTAAAAACACTGGTTTAACAAATAAATATTTTGTTTTGAGGGACCCAGTGAAAGTTAAAATGAAAATAATAATGAAACAATTTAAATTAATAAACATAAAAAAATTAAGTAGATTCAAAAAAAAAAATTAATTACAATTAATAACAAAAATAAAGAACGATGACTATAACAAAAACATGTACTGGCCTATGTGATGGAAGGTAAAAAACAATTATTATAGTTATAAATCGTTAACTGTCATTTAAATGAATGTATCTCGAAAGAAATATAATAATTTTATTGATAATTTTAATAAATTTCTTGCAACAGAATTTTCCCCTAAAAATAACTAACATAAAACTATCTTCTAAGTCTATTTTAGAATTATAGAACATCAAGTTAGAAAATATCTAAAATAATGATGGCTTTTCTAAACTTTTTACAGCCATTGTTCTGAATACCTCTAAACAACACTTTCACTTTTAAATTAGGTTCGATGCATTCGGAACGAGTATTTGTTAGGACAAACTGTTTATCCGGATAACTTTTTTTTCACGACTCTGCGTATGTATTTAAATAAGCTCTTTGGAACTTCTGACTCTGGTATTTGAAAAATTCCGCTACCGTTGTGTTGTTATTTTTTGTTTATAAATGCGGTTTCAATTTGTTTTGGTATAGGTTTATACGTAGTCGATGTTTTGTATGTGTTTGAGTTTTTCCTCGTGTTTAAAATTTACATATGAATATATTTAGGTTTCCATTTTTAATGTTTAGCATTTCTGTAAGTGGGTATTCGACTTGTGATTTTATAAATTAAATAAAATTAATTTTGAACTATTGACTGTTGGCTAGTATTTAGAAATGGAGTTTGAAAAACATTTGATGTAACATAAAAATAATATAAATAGAATAACACTGCCTCGTAAGTGTCATCTTCCCTGGTCGCCCATATCTATTGGAGGTGTGCTGTAAATTTTATTGGTTGAATTGGTCACCAATAAAGCCAAAAAGAAATATAAAAAATAATAAAACCGTAAATATAACAGAAAATATGGGTCATCAAAAGAAAATTTGCGATATCAAAATCATGACTAGCAATTTTCTCTCAAGTTGATAGTTTCCAAATAAAAAATCTTCAAAATCCAAAATTGAACCCGGACAAAAAAGGCAATAAAATATGAAGGATTTTTTAAGGTCAAATACATTTTATCATTCAATACGTTTTTTTAAACTTTTGCATGAAAATTTTTTATAGAAACCGAATCCCTTTTAGATATATTGAGAAAGATTCTACACATACAATGTAAGTATTTTATTATACAAAGCACTATAATAAATAATGATATGTAGTTAAACAAAAGGAACCATATATAATAAATGAAAGGAAACTACAAGCCAATTATTTTCTTTAATAACATCACAGTAAGTAGATTTGCTCATTAAAGACGATATAACTTTAGAGCGAAAAACACAATAAGTATCAACGGGGTAATTAAAAGGAAGTAGGAGCTAAGAAAGGTGGGAAAGATTAAATGAAGGTTGAGTGAAGGTTGTATAGAACACATGTAAGAAACAAACCAACAACTGCCTTTAATTTCAATTGTAAGGGTAAACTTCCATTAAAACGCCTTTTAAAAGGGTGACTTTTTATACGACTACTGAAAATACCAATTAATGTCAATTTAATTGAATACCGAGAGTTTTTTTTGAACCAAAACCTTCCTATCCATCTGATTTTATTGCTCTCGTTGGAATTTGTAGGAATTCGTTCCATAACAAATGTTTACGATTTCGATTGTGTATATTTTACTTATTTTTTCTGCTTTTTAGTGAAAGCCAGCTTTCTTTAATTTAATTCTTTTCAATAAGGATAAACTTTAACCTATAACAAGAGTGGCCAACTTTTGAGATGTGATCTAATTTTTTCTTCAAATTGTGACACAATCTTCCAATTCTCTCGAATTTCGTTTCACATTATTAAAAAAAACGTAAAGGGAAATGTTTTTTATTTAATTTTAAACCTAGAATACCTATTTAGCATTAATCGTAATGGATTTATTGATGTCAGTGAGAGTTAAGTTGTAACCGAAATATTACATTTCCTTATAGCTACATTTCTTAATAAATATTTTACTTGCCAATACTGTCAATTGCAAATATTTTTCATTATTGACTTTAGACAACGAAAGAAATAGAATTAAATCTATTAAAATTAATATATATTAATTATTATATACGTGATGTGTTAAAGTGATAGTTAATTTACAGCAAAAAATATATTTGTAATGATCATTACTAATTTGATATAAAAACGAAATTAAAAATGTTTATTTGTTGGTAACGATTCAGGTGGTACCTACATGAAATTTTAATTTAATTTGTTAATTTTTTTCATTGTATAATTAAAAACTCCAAAATAAAAAATATAAAAAAATGTTTTTTTTCAAATAGTTTGCTTTTTAAAACCGACTAAAAAGCAGAAAATAAAACTCGGTTAGAATCTTTTTGTACTAAATATTACATTTTAAAAAAAGTTCATTTTGTTCATACTAGAAAAGACATTTTTTTTAAATTCTAGTATGAAAAAATCAACTTTTTTAAATGCAATATTTAGTACAAAAAGAGTATAACCGAATTTTATTTTTTGCTTTTTAGTTGGTTTTAAAAGGCAACTTATTTTTTTTTAATGTTTTTTTTATATTTTTTATTATTAATTTTTAATTGTCCATGATTTCATTTTAAATGTGTTATTTTTTAATATGAGACTATATTATTATAATAGGTACAAGTTTTTACTTCATTCATTTTATTAGACATCTATGTGTATGCATGTTACATATGTATGATACACTAATGCAAGCAAAGAGAAAAGAGAATAGAAGAGAATTCGATTACAACAATATTTGAAATTACATTAAAATTCATAAGTGGTCTGTTTGTATTAGTCAGAGATTTCTATAGAGCAGATTTCGTGGCCGTTCGCTTCGGTATAATAAACAATATAGTATTTAACACAGTTACACATTTACGTAAGGGGAATCCCATTCTATATTATTCCATTATAATCGTGTAGGCGCATAATTAATTTAACTCAGTGCATTTCATCTGACCACGAACAAACGTTTCAATTAGTGGTTAGATTTAGTTGTCACGCATGATATTCATCGAAAATCCAGAACGATAATCAACGGATAAATTCATTTATATTGCTAATTAATGTATGTATTTGGATTAACGAGAGTTGAATTATGGATATATGTGCACGTAAGCAACAAATATAGTAATGTTTAATCGGGGTAGACAGCGGGAAATAAAGTAAATAGTATTTGTTGTGTTAATGTCACTATGAGTGATTTTGTCATTCGATGGAAATTGTGTTTACTAAACAGTCACAAATATGTTTTGTCAAGGTCAGAGTATTATGTTCAAAAAGTAATTGAAATATTAAGTACTTTTTACTATTTATAAATATACTTAAGTGGAATACCACTATGATGGATAAAACATCGTTTATTTATAATATTTTCTTATAGTAATGCATTCAAAAATATCTCCAAAAATTTTTAAATAAAAAAAATAAAAATTGAGGATAATACAGTATAAGTAAAAAATCCTTTTGATACATTAAATATGTACTTAAACATTCAATCACGTTTTTATCGAAACGAATTTTATCGACCTGGCCAGAAACATAACTAGTTACAATTGTTCGATTTTTTATTTATAAAATTAAAATTTTCATAATCGCAGTAGTTATGGTTGTACGTATCCGGTTTTTTTAAATTAAGTGTATTTTGAGCCCCTGAATATATAATTTTTATTTGAGTACTCGCCATTTTGTTAAAATTTTTTTTAAAGGCTGCGTACAACTAAAATTACGTTACGAAGATTGAAGAATTAATAACTTTGTTAATTTTTTATCTTTTTCCCAAATCCCAAATAAATGATCTTGTTACTAAAAAACAATAATCGAGAAAATGGACCTGGTGTTCCCCCTTAAAGTATTTTAGTTGTATTGACAGCTCTGATCAAAAAAACAGTATATAAACTATGCTCGTAAGATTTTAAAATAAATCCATCAAGGCTAATGAAATCTTGCGCATCCTGTATCAGTATGTTTAATGTACACTAATATGTTAACACAGAAATTTGTGATATGTTAGTCCCCATCATTTAACATGAACACGTATCAAATAAAGCGAAAACGAAAAATCACATACATTTCGATAATCAATAAAACAGGGCAATATAGAGCATTGAAAAAGCCTCGAGCTAACATTTATAATGTTTTAAGAACGTCACATAGCCATAAGAGAAACGGCGTAATAGATTTTCTACTCCTCATGTTCATAACGGGCCTCTGCACCCGATCAAGGACAGTCTATAGCAAATAAAATGTAATTTACTTTTGTCGCAAACAAAAGCACAGACAATTTGACCTCAAGCTATATACGAGATTTAATTACAGAAAGAAGTGAGGAGCGATAATTTCATTTGGTGCAGGTAAAAACAAAATGAAAAAAACTTACTTTGTACAATCACTTCTTAATTAGCTTTATTTTTTATTATTGTATTTTTTCTTCTGTTTTGATATTATAATTGTTTACAAAAGCCGCCAACGAATTGTATTTAAACAGTATTATTTTGAGAATGATTATTTTAATTAGATGATAGGAATACGACGAAAATACATTTTCTGAATATAAATACTACCTATTGTATTATTTTTTTTTTTGAAAGTTTTAATTTTTTATTTGGAACCAAAAATGAAATAAAAATATTATATTAATCATGGTAATCACGGGTTTCAGCGAATCTACTTAAAGTATCAAGTATTTTTTTCTATTTTCAAATGTACTTTCAGTAAGTTCTTCAAGTATGTAGGTACTTTACTTTTTAAACTCATATATTATTAAATCTAAGTATTTTAAAATAGTACTCTATTGTAAATACTTCAAGTTATTTTTTTAATGTAAAGTCATTGTTAAGTACTTACTTCAAGTACTTTAGCTGGTAAATTCAATTATTACACTCAAAAAGTACTTTAAGTATTATGTATCAGTACTTGAAATATTTTACTTTAATTATTTTTTACTTGAATATCGTAAAGCAGAGTAAAAAACACATTGAAATATGCAATAGCCAACATAGTGGCCCATAAGAAAACCCAAAGTTAGGGCTTGTAACTTGGAAACTAAAAGTAAATATATGTGTTATTTAACCTTAAGGTATCATTCCAGTGTAAAATTTCCAGTGTAATTTCTTTTATATCTCAAAAAGCGGGTCCAAAAAAATTTTTTTTTTAATCTCATAATTTCTATTTTTGGATCATCAATCTGCGTTCGTATACTAAATCTCATTTTAATATATAGGTACCTATATAAATGAGAGAAAAAAGGTACCCGGGTACCTTATCCATTATCCAACGTTCATTTAAATCTAGGCCCAAAAATCTTCCAAATACTTTTTTTTACTTTTTTTCAAGAAATAGCATTACAGTAAAATAATCTTGGCATTCCTAGATGCCCATAAAATCAAAAAATAATTAGATACAAGACTCGTCAAATAAAATCGAAAAAGGTACAATGGTACCTATTCATTAACACAAGAGTACAAGTACGAGTATTTAATCAAGTACTTAAGTACAGCTATTTTAGTAAGTACTTGTAAGTACTTTTATAAATGAATTTATTATATGATAATATACCTTTTAAATTTATTTACAGGTAACACATTTATGTAGTAATGTATAGATATTTACCAAATAAATTTCATTTTACAAAATCTGTAATATATTCACATTAGCTAACAATACGTCCGATGATTAGATTTGTTTATCTCTCTCTCTCTCTCCTACGCACACAAAGAGGGTCGCGTCGTTCGCAATCACTAACATAGGCACACGGACGCGAACACAACACACAAGGTGCAACATGCATGAATTCATTTAGTGCCTCCCGCATGACATTTGCACAAATTGGTCGTGATCATACGTATTGATTGTGTTCGAGTACTTTATTTGCGAGGCTGCCGTTGCTCCGTTATGTTCTTTTTACATGTGTGTGTTCTCTGATTGGATTTGATCGGTTTTACTTATTTGGTTTTCCGTTTGTAAATTTTATATAGATTATAGAGTTTTTGAGTATATTTGGTTTTTATATTTTTATACTATATGTATATGTATATTTCATATACATCCTTAATATAATAAAGCTCAATGTCTGACTGTCTGTCTACCTGTCCGTTAGTGCGCTTATCACTTGAAAACCACATATCCGATTTATGTGGTTTCTTTTTTAATTCGTAGGTACATTCTCTGGCCAGGTTATAGGCTATATTTTGTTACGTTAAGTAACATAACAACTAAGCAGTGACGATAATAGTAAATCAAGTCGGAAAAAAATTTGCCGTCGGCGCGCTGTTTTGCAATACGCTGCCTTAACCGTTCAATATTGAACAAAATACTGTATTAAAGAATTGTGTAGAATCAAAAGATATACAATATTATTATCTAACTTTTATATTTAAGCCACAATTACTGCTTTTATGTTACAAAGAAAACTTAAAATATTTGGGTTCTGTTTACATGGACTTATGACCTGCAAAACATTAATCCTTATCGAAATAAATTATTTCATCGTCATAAGTACTTAATATAGATATAATTTGCCCTTTACAGCATCCAATTTGGTCGTACAGCTTAGGAAATATCTTAAAATAAATTTATAAAGGTAACACATTAAATGTATGGTGTCGTGCCGCATCGAAGTGATGTACAACAGACTGGATTCGCTTACGCTCGGTTGATATTCGGATTCCCTCTGCTGATCGTCTGAGTTTATTTTGTTTTCAATAATTAACATTTTTTAAACAGAACACAAATTATTTGTACTTTTTCCTTCTGATTCGTTTTTGTTCGGTAATTTAGGTATTGATAAGTTATTATTACAATAATAACTAATCAATAATATTTTTCAAAAATCCTAAACAATAATTCCGTAGTCTACGCGAGCGAAGCCGCGTGGACACTGCTAGCACAGTATAAGTAAGTAATGTTAAGCCGTTTTTTTTCGAAATCTGAATTTTGATGGAATAATCAATTTTGACCTCTGAATCCATTCTGACTATTTTCGTTATGATGTCTGTATGACAGTCTACGACAAATTTCTCGTTTTCTATTGCTTGTACACTTATTTTGGTCATATAAAAATTATTCACAAAAAAATTATCTACAAAAAGAATTAAAAACAAAATTCACGTACGACCAATAGTTTTCGAGATAACGAACCTTAAATATTTTAGAGCATATATACTCAACTATTTAGTGTACGTATAGTACACTATAAATCGATTCTTTGAACACAATAATTCCTTCATCAACAAAAATTGGTACATAATATGTAGTTTTATACCTACACTTTAAGAAACCGATGAGCGTAGTTGGGAGTAACAAAGTGTAAAAAAGTGTTTTTCATAACATCAAAACAGTTAATTTTATTGAAAAATAGTTAAAATATTTTTTGTAGCTCTTTAGACCGACCTTTTTTATTATTAAAATACAATAAAAATTGACCGAGATACAGCCCTTACAAACTGAACAGTTTATGAGCGAAGCCCGTTATCTCGAATAATGTTGGTCGTATGTGAAATTTGTTTTTACCTCTTTGAAGATAATTTTTTTGTGAATAATTTTTATACTAACCAAAATAAGTGTACAACCAGTAGAAAACGAGATATTCGCGAAAAACTGACTTTCGTAACCTTAAATATTTTACTATTTTTATTTATTTTTTTACATATGTATACCTACTTTAATAAAATGCGTAAAAAAACCGTAACAGTGGCTTTCCCCCTTAAATGAAATAATAATCTATATAATTATATGACAATGTTAGTTACAATTTGTGTTTTATAATTGAAAATTAACAAGAATCTTTTTTTTCCATAATTTATCATAAATGATATATTATACTTAATAAAATATTCTCTACCCGATCCTAAAATAATTAGTTTTATCTGTGAAAAAAATTCCAAAACGTTGAAATTTTTTGTATCTATCACAATGACTTTCCCCGTTAAATATATATTTTCTAGAAAACTAAAAAAACGTATAATTTAAGTCAAAGAACTCGTTACCCTGAAAAATTATATCCTAGAATTTTTTTTAATATTAAATATTTAGTTTTTAATACAACAAGCTCTAGGGTGCAAGACGTTGAACCTTTGCTGTCAGAAAAGGAGAAAATGAATTTAACATAAAAGCCATGAAGAAAAAGAAGAAGAAGAAGAATTATTTTACTTTGATTCAGGATCCAAGATTTCGGATCGCTCATGTTCACGTCGGGTCACGACCGTCACACAACGTGATTTGAATTATGCAAATTGAATAATATACATAGAAACCTTTTAAGATCGTTCAAAATTATATAATTTGTTGTTTGAAAGTAAAATTAGAGACGTATTTTTTCACCTACCTGGTATACTATTAAATAAAAAAGTTCTCATTTAGTATGCTCTCTAATTATGGTAAAAATGGTTGTACACAAAATTAAACAAAATTTGCAAATTGAACTTTATTTATTTTTCGCAAAATTCGGGTTATAAAAAACGGATTGAAAAATGTTTATACACAATTTACTGGAGCACTTCGATAATGTATAATTTCAATTTCAAAGTTGTTTTTACTTCTTTTTTCCGAAGGAAATGGAAGTATTGTAATACCGTCGAAAAATCGTGTCCGAGATAATAGCAGATTCTGATTGAACTACCTTCAAAACGTAAAGAAAAGTTAATTTCCGCATGGCGGCTATATGTTTGTGTGTCTGTTTGTATTTGTGTGTCTGAAAGTAGAATTTTCTTTCGTTCACGACAAACACTGTAAAAATACACCGATTTGAATTATTGATTTTGGTATTAATCGGATTAGGGATTTAGAAATATATTCGAAATTTTGTACCCATTATCATCTAAAAAAATTAACATTCCCAGTATTATCTTACTAATTTTGATAAGACTTGGTATATTTGCAGTTCAGTTGAAACTAAGGGACATTTATTTTTTGTACGTGCTTAAACAGCCATTGAAGGGGTGAAAAACATTAAATCAATATTATTGTTAATTTACTTATTTATTGAAAATATGTATTATGCATGAATAATATTCTTGTGCTTTTTAAAGAATTATATGTTATCAAAAGCGTTGTTATACTAATTAGGCTTTTAATTTTATAAAAAAAGAAACCTATATATACGCAACAGTACATTTTATTATTTGTTTAAAAGAAAACCTTGCACCAGCCATTTCTGAGTTATTTTTAATATTTTTCATTACTAATACTTGCTTTGTTAATAAAAGAAATTAAATATTTTTTGATATTTACCACTGAACGTGTCGCTACTATCGCGATACATATACATATAATAGTTTGTCATAATTTTTTAAAATTAGAATCACGTGTATTATTCACTCTCTTTATTACGTATAAGAAAGTTCCGTGGCCCTCATAAAGATATTTTGCTTTAACTAACAATAAGCTGATCTTACATATAACATAAATAAAGTTTATTTTTATCACGTTATACCCAACCTCAATAAACTCATTGTATTACTCTGCTCGTGCAATACTAATTTGGTTCATATTTGGAGCAGATCCTCCAAATATAATACACATAAAAGCAGAAATATGGAACGTGGAAGATGTAAAGCGATAAACAAGTGTGCAATATAGAATAATTAATGACGATATCTAGCCGATGCGCTCTAATAACTCAACACAATTTAACTGGACTGTAAGCTACTCATAAAGTGGGGTTTACCGTCTGTCAACAAGGGTTACAAATATATACAACCTTCCGTTTTCCTCAGAGATTAAAATTCATTTTACATAATGTGAAAGATGACCTCTACATCTGATAGCGCTGTTGTTATGTGTTTGTCCTAGGTCCACAAAAATGTAATTTAGACAATATTGCAACCCTTCGCTTCTAAACAATGGTGTTGTGGTTTTAATTAGGGAATATATTTTTGCTCTTTATTTTCGGGATGTGTGTACGAACATATGAAAGTAATTATTGGAAGAAAAGTTTTGCAATGAAATTAAATAATTAGAAAATATGTGTATGTATTTACTTAATGGAAAAGGGTATATAATTAATGATTAAAGCTGTTTCATAATAAATTTTATTAAAAAGTGTGTACTAAATTTTAAATTTATCTTTATTTATCCTTGTAATTGGATACATGTATTTAAAATAATATTATATAAATACATAAAATTGCTTAAAAATAAGTCTATTTGCAGTATTTTGATCGAGGGGTGATTATTAGAGATTGGAAAAATAGTTCTTTTTTTCAATGAAATAGTTACTAGTTGAATTTTTTTTCGGAAAATAGTTGGTTAATAGTTGTTTTTTTACGATTTAATAATAATAAGTGCAAACGAAGCAGTAAAAAGTGTCGCAAATAGTTTTAAAATAGTTGGAAAGGTGGAGATATGTAACAAAAATTACAATAAATGCATTTTTACACAATAGTTGAAAAACTATTTTTCCAATCTCTAGTGATTATACATAACCTTCTATACTGCCCTAGTAATCACAAATGTGTTATCTGTATTTAGATGAAAGTTGAGAAAATTGAGTTTGTATTTTTAAATTGTTACCCTGCATTTAATAGCAGTTAAAATTTAACAGATTTGTAAACCCACTTGATTTTACTAACAATAAGCTACTTTACGTTTAGGTATAATTATGGTATCTGCACGCAGTTAGCATAATTATGCCATATTGCTTAGTAAAGTTTAGTTGTTTATCTTTGCTTTTGTTATTGTATCTACATTAAATATTCTAAAAATTAAGTAAAACTGCGTTAAATCTGGTTTATATGAATTTTTAATATTAAAAGACATGAACCAATAGATTATTAAAAATTGTATCGCAATAGACATTTCTTATTTGTGTTAAAATAATCGTACATTAATCTTAGAATTCTCCAAGTAATATTTTATATCTCATCATAAATACGGAAACATTTTGCGGTGTGTTCTGGAGCCCCGTGTATAGGTACAACATGTAAACAGATTTATCATTGTTCTGCTCGACATGAAATTCAATTTTTCTAGTAACGTTTTTTATAAAAGGCAAACAAATTTCTTTACATCTATTTTTACTTTAGAAAAGTTCACGGTACAAACAACCATCGATAAATGCAATTGTCTTCAGTGTACAAAGGGAAATTTCTGCAGCGTTCAAGAAAATATTGTTCTTTATAAGAACGATGCAACATTCAGGTAAATTTTTATGTTGAATTGGACATTTGGAATTGGAAGATTGTATTCTATACAATTGGTGTAGAAAAATGCACGATGTTCTTTATAAGACAGTAAAATTGTCAATTACTTTTGAATAGAAAATATATAAAAAACTCAAAGATTTTCTGTAAAGTTTTTCATACTCAACATATGACATCAGTTGAAAAAGTTTAGAACAAGTTATTATTTAAAAAAAAAAACAGAGATATTGTTTTGTAGACTCTAAATTTCTGTGGAACAGATCTGATTTTTGTTGTGTTTATTTATTACAACATACAGAAATATTACTTTTAATATGTACCTATATTTATTTTCTTTTCATAATGTATTTTAAATATCAAAAGTTGACAATGATACATAAAATATATAATTTTTTTCAATTCAATGAACTGTATATAATTCATGTATAAGAATAAAATTTGAAATCTCAGTGAAGTGTATAATAATTGGAAGAAGAATATAACTTATTTTTAGTTCCAAACATTTATTCTAATCAAAATTTACAATTTATAATAAAATTAAAAAATTAAATAATCTACCATTGAAATTTATCTTCTACATCAATTTAGGGTAAACACTGGTAATCAATTTAAATATCTGTGATTTCGAATCTAATTCCACTTTAAATGTCACATCTTGATTGTAATTACATCTAAAATAACTTCATGGAATTTTCAGTTTATATATCTTAAACTTTGTTTAATAACAAATGATTCCCTTGAAATTTAAATTAAATTCTTCTTAAATGACATCCACTTGCTAGTTCGAATTTATTAAATTCCACATTAAAACAGATTTTTTAGTTAGATTTTTTAACCCTCAAGTCATTCGAAAACGCATGTTAAAGATATTCTAATTCTGATATTTTTATTTGTATTTATTTTTATTGTAGTACTAAAAATTTTATATTATGTACTTTGTACACTTGAATATAAATGTTAAAACTTTGCATTAAATTTTAACTCGTATTAAAGAATATGCCGGCATGACGTCAGAATTGTCAAAAACCACGTATCTACATTAGGGTGGTCCTTAGAAGGGGTTGAGATGAATTTTAACTGGGCCGCCCCCCAAATCAGCTCTAAATAATTTTAAAAATATGGAAAAAGTCTCAGTGGGGTAATTTTCTCATTTAAAATACACGGGAAAATCGCTCCCTCTGGTAATGGCCAGTTTTTAAGATAGAAAACTGAAAAAAATTTCCATTTTTTTTTTAAATTATTTGGAGCTGATTTGTGGAGCGGCCTGGTCAAAATTCGTCCCAACCCTAATATACATAGTAATTCAGAATAAAGTTGATGCTCTAATTAATATACATTAACTGTCCTTAGAGCAATCAATTGGGGCGAAGGGAGGTTGGTTAGTTTTAGTTAGGTTAAAATATAGAAAATCACATTAAACATATCAAAACATCAGAGGGATCATTCAGTGCAAAGTATTAATTTTTAGTGTAAAGTATTAAAATTTATGTTCGAGTATACAAAGTGAATGTTATCAAATTTTTAGTAAAACTATTTTAAAAAAATGTGCATTTTAATACAAGCCTTTTTATTTTACGTCGTAAATTGAATTATACATTTAATATTTTATATGTTATATACAAAATGTAATTATTTGGTAATCCAAGCGTGGTAATTTTGAAATTATTGCATTGAGAGTAATTTACAAAATTATGAAACATCAGTTTTTCCAGGAATAAATTAACAATATTTAAAGAATAATGTTAAATAAAGAGGTATTTTAATATAATTATATTAATAAAACACGTAATTATAAAAATAGTCGTTATATAATATACATTTATAGATATTTACGTATATATTTTTTATAATACTTGTAACTTTATTTTAATTCAATTTTGCTAACATTTTAGTCTGAAATAATAACTGACGTTCTCAACTTAATAATTTATTATAGTAAACATTTTTATAATTACAGTAAAATCTACCGAAAACAAAAAGCGATTGTTCCGGTATTTTTTTCCGTTTTACCAAGGGTTGTGATTTGATAAAACAAAGTATGAAAAAACTACTCCGTTTCGAAATTTATTTTCCGTTTGTCCAAGTTATCGATATACCGGATGTTTCATAATTGAATGTCAATATTGAAGGAGGTTAATCTGTGCATGATTTTAAGACAAAAAGTTCACATAGGTTCGTGTTCGCTTTATTTTTGATATACAGGATAATCATGATTTTTTTGAAAATTGTTTTTCTTTTTTTTTTATAATAACATATAACATAATACATAATAGATGTAAACAAGGTATAGTATATTTTGTAAAAAAATGAATATTCAGTTTCAACCAGAGCATCCCAATTAATGTCACCTTGATTATTTTGAATTAATAAATAAAGCGAAAATGGACCTATGTTTATACGAACTTTTTGTCTTAAAATCATTTAATCCCCTTCAATATTGTCATTCAATTATGAAACACCCTGCATAGGATCCAGTTTAGACAGGTTTCACTGTAATATAAATTACTAGTATTTATTTTTGTGGTACATAGGTATTTGTTTATGTTTTACTCTGCAGAAGTGGCATTAAGTATTTTTTAAGTAATTAAATAGTGAATATTGCTAAATATCTGATTTCATAATCATGAGTTGCTGGTTATTTTTATATTTTGTTACTTTGTGATATTTGTTTCCAGTGTCATTTTTTTATTTATGTAATGTATTTAAAAATAGGTTAGACTTGGCCCCACCGTTGATGTCATAATAGTGTTATATAACATTATAAAATATGATGTAAAACAATTTCAAAAAAAATCTGAAACTGATAAAAACCAGCTCCTAAAATTTTTAATTACCTCCTAAAATAATACTAATATATACGATTCTGACAGACTTGGCGCCATCATTAATATTACAAAATAAGGCGCCCACACCGGGAGGATTGTTGAACGCATGCTAAATTCGTTAATTATCATATCCTCAAATAACTATAGTCAAAGTAGTATAAGAATGAACTTTCTACTGGTACATATATCTGTAATTTAAATACGTAACAAAAGACAAACACTCGACTAAATGTTTGTTTGTTTTATTTGTTAATCAATATTGATTGCCGTTTCAGACTGCTGTATAGATATATAAATTTACTAAAATAATCTAATAAAAATGTGTACAGCATTCCTACTGTGCAAACCGCAATTCCTTAATTAAATTATAAGATTTGTCAGTTGTCTGTTGAGGCATCAGCAAAAACTAAATGAAATACAAGATGTCCCGTCCCTAGACGTCACCACGATATCCTAAAGCCGGTAAAAGGAAAAGTACAGAAACACGTAGTATTTATTTGTAGCAGACACTTTAACGTTTATTACAAAAACAGTTTTGTCAACATTACATATTTTTATAAAATGTAATTCAATTGTTGTTCTGATATTAGTTGTCACGTTGAATGACATTCACTGTAATAATATATGTTGCTCTTGATGCTGGGTATGCCTTAACTATACAAATGTAAAAAAAACTTTTTCTAGTGACAAAAAAGTATAAAATGTTCTTTAATTAAAACTTCAACACTCGATTAAAATGAGTTTTCGAATTTTACGTGACTGGATAAATATATTAATTAATTCGTCGATAATATAGGATCAACAAACAGAGTAAACAAAAATGTGATTCTGCTTTTAGCAAATAATTTCACCAGTGCAAAAACACTTCCACAAATTCCGATACACATAAAGCCTCCTAAACAATACCCCTAATTCTTACTCCGTGGATTTATCTTCGGTTGCTTTAGAATGTTCCGGCAACACGTCTTGAAAAATACTGACTGATCATATCTCCTATATCCACACAGTGTAGGTCAGCTGGAAATCCTGTCATTCTTTCGCCTGGATGCCTTTTGACCCTTTATTTCACCTTTTTTTCGTTCTTATTATAGTTTCTTTCATTCCATACTGTTTATTGTATCTACCGTGTATTGATTATAATCTAAAGCAAAAAATATCATTCGTGGAAAATGGTGTTATTTCTACATTACTATCAAATTATATATTTCCTTCGGTTGATGTAATGGTATTTTAAACTAACTGGATTATTTAATTTATTTATCTATTATTTATTGTGACTTTTAAAATAAGTCAGTATCATTTAGACATACTTTTTTATTTATTTTTTTACCTAATTACAAATCACTTTAATTGATAAATTCAAATATGATACGCTTACATCGGATCACGGTCGTGTTCTAAAAAATTAACAATACCTACTTAAAAAAATCTATACAGTGCACTTTTTGAAGAATCACAGTAGGATGTTAAACTATTATTTGTAATATTTTAAAACTGTATTTTATATTTTGGTCGGCTCACCGGGTATATACCCGGATGCCTCCGGTTGTTTTTGGGCCCGTCCATACTGCAGTTGAAAGGTTGTTGTGGCAAATGTTTTTTGTAATTAAAAGTTAATAAAAAATCTATTTTTAATTTGATTTACCTTTTGAATTTTTTAGAGATAAATGTTACTATAACGTGTCAATTAAATGTTTTTGTTCATAGCTGAGATAAATCCAGATTGTATTTATGTCATAACAGAGTTTTATCTTTTAATAACGAGGATGTCAGATACAAGAAATAGATAAAAATATCTCCAAGAATTTCTTACTTGGCTTCACCATTACTTATCTATCTTAACAATGTGATTAATTAAGTTGAAACAAAGCAGATTAACAGTTTGAGATTGTATTGTAAAATTATTAGACCGTAATTATTTTTTAAATGTTGAAAATATCTAACAATAATTCGAACTTAGTAAGATAAAATTGTCATCGTTTCTTTTCAGAATAAAAAAGTTTCAGGATAAAAAACCATTAAAATACCACTCGAATAACTATTTGCTCTTTTGGATAACTTTACCAATCATTTATTAATAAAGTACTACTTCATAAAAACTACCTTACTTATTGTAAATTCTTCACATATTTTCTATCATTCTTTTAGATTTACAAATAGTTATGAAGTTTTTAGTTTAAATGAGTTATGAAGTTGTTATAAACATAATACAGTAGTCTGTTTTTGAAAAATCAATTTTTTATTTTCATCAAGAGAGCAGAACTATATTGTATATTTCATTGTGGGTAGTATTTAAGCGTGCATTATTTTGTACACTTTGGGCATTCAATTTATGATTTTTGTGTAATAAGATTTTACTTTTTTTATCATTTATTATAAGCATAAACTGTGACAAAAAATAATATTGTAGCAATCAAATTTTACGTTTTGATCATTAAAATGATGTTTTGTGCAATATCATTTGTGTTAATTTTAATAATCTTATACATAGGTTTTTTATCAATAGATAAGAAATGTTATGCTAGTTTTATGAGGACTTGAATCTAATTGTAATGCTTTATTATGATACATAAAAATTTAACCTTATTTTTTATACTGGCTGACTCGCATACAGGCAAACAGACATCATTTTCAAAATAGTCAAATATGGTTTGGAGGTCTTAAAATATGGAGTAGAGCTGGGCGCGTGAGTAATTTTTGCTCACGATCACACACGCTCATGAGATAAAAAATTTTAGTCACGCCCACTCACCCACGGTTACAAAAAATGTATTCACGATCACGCACACTCATGAATCTTATTTTTTGTAATTAAATTTTGTAAATTAAATTTTGAAGTGATAAAAATTAATGTATTTTACGTGCATTATATTATGTGTATATTTATATTCATATAATTTCTTCTAAACTGTGTTTCTAGTACAAGTAATAGCAAACGAAATGATAAGAAAATAAAGCTACAATGCATTTTTAAATCTTTTTTTGGTGTTCCGATAGAGTTGGCAATACTGACCATGTGAAAATGCTTCTAAAAATAATATTTATATTTTATACTGTATTTTTTAATGTCAAAATTTGTTTTAAAACATTATTATATTTATGCATTATTAGTTTAGATATTAAAAAAAAATTAAATTAGTTTATAAAAAAAATTATTACTATTAGGTACCGAAAAATGTTATGGACATCTAGTAAAAACTCAAAAACAAAATTCGTGCTTATGACAATAGCTCCCTTTCTCTATATTAAAATGTCAAGATATTACCTATACTTATATATTTTATTAACACATTTATTTGACATTTTGAATAATGCACTACATTGATTCTATACCTACATTTAAATTTACATATGAACATACGTGTATGTATGTACGTATGTTCATATGTACCTACCTACATAATATACGTAGCATAAAAATACTATGGAAAACTTTATGAACGTATGTTCCACAGATCATGTGCAGTTCTATGAAATCTGCTTTCACACTTGGAAGTTTTTACCGCGTGAATGACATAAAATACAATATCTTACATCAACACATGTTTGCGCACGTTTCGATAAGTTTCAGAAAACCTGAATATTTCAATTTTGCAAAGGAAATTCTATTATGTATGTTAAATATTCCTAATATTTTTATTCTGCCTTACGGGATACTTTGTACTATATTATTACGAAATAAATCAATGCAGAAAACATTTGAAGTTATTTTATGTACGTGTTTCATAATAAAACTATACCGATGTATATCAACAACAAGAAAAATATTGAAACTATGGGAATATATGATTTGAATCAAGGTTTTTAAATGGCAGCGTTAATACAAATATACAGTGTGGAATATACCAACAAACTATCAAATTACTGTTTTAATTATCAAGATGTTATAATGATTAAAAAAAAGTACTTTGTTTATACACACAAAAGCTCGAAAGGATAAATACCTAAGTAATGAATTATTGGAATAAAAAAATGTAAAAACTAAAAATAATACAAGAATTTCAAAAAAAAATTGGAAATAATAAAGATAATAAAATAGTTTTAAAAATCTCCAGGTGAAACAGATTCCAAATGGGGGCAGGTATTTTTGGTCTTACACATTGTCAATCTTATTGTTAGTTAAATAACAAAATTAACACTTTTAAATTTATCTACAGATTAAGTTCTATACGTTGATATGTCATACATGTATATTTAAATAATTTGTTTTTTCTTTTTACGTATATTGAAGATCAAAATTCAAAATATTATTTTTTATTATACATAAAAGTAAATTTCTTAAATGTACCAATTTTAATAAAGTAGTTAAGGCTGTATCACAGTGGTTCTTAACCTTTTCAAAGTCTTGGAACACTTTTGATTGTAAAAAAAATTTCAGAGCACCATCTCACTAAATCATTAAGGTTTTTAAACAAATAATAAATATATGCAGAACATATTTTTTTATTAAAAACTACAGATAACGCATTTATTTCCAGTCAAATATAAAAAATATGTATCCATAAAAGCCTAATCAACATAATTCGTAAAAAAATAACTCTTGTAAAAATTTTAAATCAAAAATGTGATACTTGAGCTTATCGGCTTTTGTAGATTTTACATAGAAATGTCAGGCCTAATATGTGATAATGCTACCCTCATTTATTTATCAATATTTTTTTTCACGTTTTTTAGTTTTAATATTTTTAAATATCGAAAACCCCAGTTTATGCAAATATGATGTTGGAAAGAATTGGGTATTCGGCTTGAACAAAAATTAAAAATTATTCAAAACCAGTTCAGAAAATTTAGATACGATCCGTCGACAAACTGACTGTTCTCCTTCATGAAACAAAAAATCATAATTCGACATAGGTATTAACTGCAGCAAATGGGTTTCGAATCCAATCGTAATTTTTTGTATTTAGAGAAGAAAAGTAATGTACAATATTTTCTTCTAATAATGATCTAATCATTTGTTGTTCTCTAAAACGACTGAAATAAGATTAAACACAGCTCCTCAAATGAATTGTAAGTGATAGGGATGAAAATCGGGCTCGGTAACACTGCTTGTGAATTGTTTTTATTATTTCGCGGAGCACTTGTAACATGTTCGTGGAACACCAGTTAAGAACCACTGCTGTAATAACAGATAGACATACAACGTAGTGAGAACAAAGCTTACCTACGGAACCAAAAAAGTTTTTTATTGAATGGGAACTGCTCTTATCTCGAAAAGTATTCATTTATAATTTTTATATTTTTTTATTTTAGCCAGACCTATAAAATATGCCTTTAAATTTTTTTAGCGGTATACATTTTAATATAACTCATATCAATACATAAGTACAATTAAAATTATTTTCATGGTTTGTATCGATTTTAAGTTAAGCAACAATTTTTTTTTATTTTTTCTATTTGATGCTAAAATATTATTAAGATTTTTATATATTCAATAATATAATTTTGAAAAAGTCGAAAAATATTTTAGTTTAACCTACACTGGTATTAATGTTATTTAGTTATCGGGCAAACAACATCTGTGTTATTGTTGTAATCATTACAGTTATTAGCTCAAACTGTGGCCATATTATGTCGTCAGAACTTCCAATGGCTGACAATAACAATCGCAACTTGACGAAGATTACCTTCGTTGCCAACTCATTTTGTTTGTGAGTGTATTTCCATGCCAATACTTTGCTTTATGTCTCATTTTGTACCATCATCATAAAAAACTTAATTATAAAATTTGAGTTTATTTCTAATTGCTTATAAGTTAATCTACTTTAATACTAATAATATCTTGATAATAAGTAACTATTTAACGTCTAATTACGTTTTAAATTAAAGCAGCTATGCCAAAAAAAGAGTTACTATTTATTGTTAACAAGGGTTTTAAAAAAAATAAAAATAATGTTTCTACAGTTTAGAATTTCTGAAAAATGTTAAGCAAAGGTAAGGTACTGGAGCCAGTCTTGAATGTTTTAAGATCAGGTTTTTTTTTAGGATCGACTGGCTATTTTTTGTAATTCTTACTTATAAAACAACTATCATTTTATTAAAACAATTTAAGTACCAAAGTCCACAAATATAGTTTTTTTTTTTAAATAAAGCCTTTTATTTTGTATATGTTTTTTCTCCAGTAATGAACAACATAAAACCAGTAATGAATACCCAGTGTTGAACACTTGCTAATGATAAGTACTACTAAATAAATAAAGAGTCATAAAATTTAAAACAATGTAAAACATTTACATAAGAAAATATACTTTTCTTGATAGTCTGCCGAACCGCGATAATTATTTGTCTACTGTTTTTAAACAAAATGATCAATTATCATCAAATCACGCTGTAATACAGTTAAATATGCAGGAATATAATATATAATGGCAGTAATCAATTATCAACAAATATTTCTAATACAGCATATTTAATTTAAAAATGTTCAACACTAGAGTATTATTTAAATCTGGTGCCAGTACCTTATCACACAAATAGTTGATATATTTATATTAATTAAAATAAATATCATAAACTCCAATTTACAAAGTAAGTCGATAAAATTTTAATTCATGATCCTTACTGAAGTGACATTAATATTTATTTAACTGATTTAATTAATGTATTTGACAACATTTGAGAGTGATAAATCTTGATCCAAGAGTATGTTTTTGTATATAGTTACTGTGCGTACAATATTCACTTTAAAAAATAAAATATGAATATAATTTTGTCATACCCTGCCTGTACAAAATCTGTATGTCTTATTTGCATCACTACGGCGCAATTTCCCAGCTGATGCTAAATGAGATGATGAAGAATTCAAAACTTTATGTCTCTTCTGTTGTTATTATCATAGTTTGCCAAGATGAAACGCAATTGCCTTATTTCAAAGATATTTTCTCGCAAAACACTTGACCTTAAATTAGATTAAACTTGACAACATCTTGTATAAATAAAGATTTATCATAAATTGTTCACAGATTTTCAAATGAGTTTTTATATTAACTTTTGTGGCTAAGAATAACTTTTCTTTTTAAATTTATACTAATTTTATACTGGGTGGGTAGTTTTTGTGTAATTACACATTTAATAAAAGAGATAAAAATTTGCAGACATAAACGTATAGCATTGATTAAAAAAATAATTATGTTTATGATATTATAAATACGGATATTTGAGGTAAAATCTTTGAATCATAACTATAAAAGAATGTGAAATGATTAAGATTTTAAATCATCTTTTTATAGAAATACTAGCAATCAGACTGCGGCTTCGTTTTTATGAATTTACTTAACGTTTGCATTAACTTTAGTTTATTAATTCAAATACCAACTGTACTGTTAGTCTGGAACAACCCCCCATTTCAAAGAATTACTTCTTAGAGGGTGTTTGCATCATTGAAAGAACACTTTTAAGATTTCACGTTTTTAGGTACAGTGGTTTGGACTATATCAGTGGTCTTTTAACTGTGTTCCGCGTAATCTCTCTGGGGGTTTCGAGAGTCAAAATAAAAATTATAAAAAAATATAGAGAACTCACACTAGTTGACTAGTGTTTATTAACTAAAAAATATAAAAATACATTTAGCATTTAGTTACATTTGAAAATTAATGCATTTCAAGAAGTTGCTAGTGTGCGTAAAATAGCTGTTAGTTTTTCTGCTTATATAGATTATCTCAATAGCATAAATACTTGCTCAATAACCAATTTTTGTCGGACCACCAGCATTTTAAAAAAATAGGGGTGGTCAGTATTTTTTTAGCTTGGGAAGGAGTTCACCGAAAAAACCTTGAGTCGATAAAGTTTAATGACCACTGGACTATATTTATGTATATTGACATTTTTGTATGTTTTATTGAGTCGCCAGCAACAAAAAACATTGTCTATAATACACTTTTGTTAAACTGTAGAAAGGGAGACACATAAATAAAAAATCACAAATATTTGCAGTTACTAAATGAAAATTGGAAATGAAAATATTATTATTAAATTTTAAAAAGTTTGATTGAAAATCTTTGACTATGTTATCTGAAAGTCCCATGTTTACAATCATTCAACAAGTAGAAACGTTCCCAACCGACATTACCATTGATTTTGATTTCACACGAAACTTTTTTATCACTGAGATTGTTGTACATGCTTTACAGATGTAACCTATTCATATATTCCAATCGATATGAACTAAAAACATTAGGCAAACTTATCATATCAGTTTATAAAAGTGTTTAAAAAGAGTGCTTTAAAATAAACTAGTCTAGCCACCGCAACACAAAAACGAATCTCTTGCAAATAATGCGTTATACTGTATAAATAATTTTTTTCTGAAAAAAAATAGACAAAATAATAATACCTTAACATTTTTTATTAAAAAATAATGTGTCTTACCTTTTCCAAAAATATTTAAAAAATTACAGTTTTCAGTTTTGCGATGCTCTTCAAAAATAGGAAATGCACATCTACTGTACCTATAAAGGAACTTTATTAATTTATAAAATTACTGATCATTCGTTGAATTCAGTTTAAATTTCTTCATTATTATATACTATATTTTATCGAGTATGTATAAGAAAGTAAAAACAGCTTGTTCTTTTAAAACGAATAATGAAATTTGAATAAAAGATAATTTGTTTAGAAGGTTTAATTAAAACATAATAATATAAGATAAGAGGTAAATTAAAATATTTTAATTAAATACTAACATTTTGAGTTTTGAAAATAATCTGTCATTTAATTACTGTTCGTACTAATTGATGAATATCAATCATTAATAATTAATAAATACCTACTTATTAAATTGATTATTTTACTAAACCATTTTTATTCTATATGAAAATGCAGAATATTTTTGTTTATGTTACATGTTTATACAAAGTTCTAATTTGTTTCTTCTTATTGCTTATTACATTTAAAGCTTTAAAAAATAATAGTTGGAACTTAAACTGTTTCGTTTATTTATGTTTTACGATTCAGTAGAAACAGTTTGTTCCTGTAACAATACAAAATCTATACAATTATTTATTATTTGATAAAATGATTACCAATTAACACCCGCTATTAATATGGTATCAATAGTTTTATAACGTATCGATTCAAAATTACTTAACAAGGATGCCGTTCCAATGGTAGTTAAATAAAACTTGCCACAAAGAAACATAAATATCAGCATAACGGTCCTCCAGAGGACCGTCGCGCGCCCGTTGTACAACGCGCAACAAAAACTGTGCTGTACTAGGGTCAGCTCCACCCCCAACCACACTCTCTCTCACACACACACACACACGCGAGCTAAACTTCGCCAATTTATAATACCGCTGTGATAGTTTGCTATTTGTGTTATTGTCGAGGACTATTTGTATTACATATGTTATTTTATTTGCGGTTCCCTTACTTTTATTCTTTTACCTATAAGGAGGGTGAGAAAGTACTGTAGCATGCATGTACATATATGTACTTTGTACCAGATTCTAGTATATATTGGATGCTTTTGTTATTTATTATGTTTAATACATTTTTCTGTACAATGACTTCGATATAGAAACGTTAATTTTTTTTGTTCTTGTGTCTTTTCAAATCAAAAAATTTAATATTGTACTATCCAGTATTGAATGTTTATGACAGTAATACACTTTGAATATAAAAGAAAATAGTGTGTTTTTGTCGAGATTTTTTTTTAAATTAACGAGTGTGTCGCTGATTGAAAAACAATTTTTCGAGAAAAACACGCTTAAACTTAAAAGTACCAACGTTTATTTGTATTGTGTCATAATAGCGTTATATTTTAAATAACTCTATATATTTATAAATGAATGTTCGTTTGTATGAGGCTTATAGACTCAGGAATCACTGAACTGATTTCAATGCGGTTTTCATCAATAATTAGATAATTTTTTTGTGCAGTATCGTAGCTATTATTATTCTATGAAAACCTAAGATTTAACATCATAGTCCGATCATTTTAGATCAAATTCGATGTAAAATGCAACAAAGCTGCTGAGTCAAAACTTTTGACGCAGTTGTGTGTCCCCGGCGGAGTACATGATGAAATCATATTCTTGCCCATAAATTAATTTCATCTACACGTCGTACGAAAAACTTGTTTGTGCAAAAGCTGTTGAAAATTGAGTCCTCTACAACTTTGTCATTTAACTGTGCCACTTATTTTCAATAAAAATGGCAACCTATGAGAAAAAAAATTGTTAAATTGATTCGATGGAGCAGTTCCCATATATTCCCAGCTACGGCCTCTATATTTTGTTTTTGTCAGGCTATGGACCCCGTCAAATTTTTGGTATGCCTCTGGGCTAGTCCAGTCCTGTTTAATAACAAATTCGAGATATTTTAAAAGTATTAAGACACTTGCACTCGCCCGCGCCACGCTCGCGCTACGCCGATACGACCGCATGCGAATTTCTACGAGTATGTTATACCCTTTGAATCAATTTGGGATTTTGATATGTTATTTGGGTACATACAAGGTATAATATACAGTGCGTTCACGATGAAAGGAACAAATTCGTTTAAAATTCAGGTAATTATTTTGTGCAAAAACGCTCGGACCCGTCGATTAGTATTTTTAATTGCGGATTTTTTGAAATAAGAAAATTGTATACAGGGTGTCTCAGGAAAAACATATGCAGTCATCATTGATTTTTTTAAATGAACACCCTATATATTATACCATTTTTGAATTGTGCGATAAATTCTGAATACTTTTTGTACAGCATATCATATCTCTAAAATCAGTGATTTTCGGAATAATGACATTTTGAAATACACACAAGTCAAATACATAAAATGTTTAAATTGAAAAAATACACCTTGAACATTTTTTTAAAAGCCAACAAAAACATCCTGGTATTGCAAAAAAAATAAAAAAAGAAGAAAAAAAATAAAAAATAAAATAAAAGCTCAATGTTTTTTTTTTGCCATACCAGGATGTTTTTGTTGGCTTTTAAAAAAATGTTAAAGGTGTATTTTTTCAATTCAAACATTTTATTTGACTTGTGTGTATTTCAAAATGTCAATTTTCAAACGTCATTATTCCGAAAACCACTGATTTTAGAGATATGATATGCTGTACAAAAAGTGTTCAGAATTTATCGCATAATTCAAAAATGGTATAATATATAGGGCGTTCCATTTAAAAAAATCAATGATGACTGCATATGTTTTTCCTGAGACACCCTGTATACAATTTTCTTATTTCAAAAAATCCGCAACTAAGAATACTAATCGACGGGTCCGAGCGTTTTTCCACAAAATAATTACTTGAATTTTAAACGAATTTGTTCCTTTCATCGTGAACGCACTGTATAAAAAAATTGGTGATTACCCTCCGGATACAACTATTTTTGTTTTTTTGTTTTTTAAATTTTATAAATTTTTTTTCTGGTTTACTAAGTACAGAGGACCATTATAAAATTACGTCTGGTGAGCCATATTTCAAGCACCATTAAATTTGAAATGAATGTGTAATTTGTAAATTGAATGTTAAATAGAATGTGACTTCCAAAAAAATAATCAGCCAAGTCCATGTAAAATTATGTTTTGCATGCGTACCCGGCTATAGCCTTTCACGAAGTCGGAACACTAACAATTCGTGGCGAGCCGTGTGTTGTGGACATGTTGGATGGACATATTGGGTGTTGAGTGAGCATGTTGGGTGGACATGTTTAATATTTTAGGTCACACTGGGTCTAATACGCGAGTAACATGTAATTATTAATACTTTTATAACAAAATTAAACAATAATAGCTTTGTGGATGCCTTTATTAGCTACTATAATTTTTTATCAGCATATAAAATTTCAAACTACCCATATACAATGGTATGAATATACGAGTCTGATAATCATGGTATCTCCACTAATGTCATCAGATAATATGTTAAGAGTTAATTGAGAGGTGCGATTTGTAATTTATATTTTGGTGTATTAGCGATTTCAAATCCATAAACGATATAATACAAATGTCAAACAATAACTGTTTGTAAAGAATATACAATATAACAATTTAACATTATCTACCTACATTTTGTTTTGTTTTGTAAAGCAAATGCCAAAATGCGGTTTCATGGACCGCGCTGAAACTAATATCTTCCTTGGTGACATCTGTGCAACTAAACTTGTTTTAAGCAGCTCGGACCTCCCGCGCAGTAAAAGGAGTGATTAGCAAAGTGATCACCTCATGCGGCCTGTGAGACCGTATGTCGGTGCTCAAAGGTTAATAATTAAAAATAAAATGAAAAGTGTCAAAATATACTCTCTTCAGTAATTGAAAATAGCTACTAACGTAATTATATTAGCATGTTTAGATAGAATGAAAAATGTAAAAAAAAAAAACACTTCAATCCAATTTCAATTACAAAGAACGTGTAATACATACATACAAAACGTTTTGTTCGTTAGATGAGCTAGATTAACGAGACGAGATAATTCTTTTTATGTTATTTCATCTTTATAAGTGACGTTTCATTATCACGGAACATGTACGCGCACGGAGATTCTTTGTACAAAGTAACTAACATAAATACATGTGTGTACTAGCAGGGGCGAACATGGATTCTTATTAGTCAATACGATTATCATCACAAAATTAATGGGTTCTATGAATAGATTTATATTGAGATATTTTATTTTATAGATTGACTGAAAAGTATTGATTCGATCTTTCAAAGTAAAAATCGAAAAGATAATCGTTTTGTGTTTTGGGAAATGAGCCTTATTTTTCTTCCGTAGGCTTTCGTGGATGTTGTCCACACGAGCTTATTTTTCGGGCTGTTGTCGTATGATATTACTTGACGTTTCGATTATCATGTCGGAGTCTTCTTCAGAAGTTTTTCTGAAACTGAAATACTTCTGTAGAAGACTTAGACATGGAAGTCGAAACGTCAAGTAATATTATACGACAACGTGAACAACACCCCGAAAAAATAGCTCTTAAATGAACCTTTTATTCTGTTCATGTTCCATCTAGTATGTTTTTCGTATGGACATGCAGATATGTGTTGTAGACTAAACATAATTAATAGTATATTGTTGAACTATCATTCTATGTATATAATATCTATAATAATATATGAATAGGCTCTGTCAGTACAATGTACATAAATATTTTCAGTTTTTTTTATGTATTGATAATTTAAAAAATTCTTTACGAACGAAAACTATTCATCCGGTTTGGATGAGAAATTGACTAATGTAAGCTTAAGAATAAGAATTATTATTAATTATTATTAACAGTTTTTTATTAAAGAAAATGTTCGATTGATATTTTTTATTTATAAATAAATGAATCCAATAGTATTAAATTAGTATTGTATTGATGTATTAAATCAATAATTTATATTAAATTACTAGGTCAGGCACGTATTTAGAAAAAATGTAATGGTTTTTACATACCATACATATTGGCGAAACCGCGAGAAAATTATAATCTTTACATATTATAAAACACAACGTCTCTCTGTCTGTCTGTTCGTTAGTGTGCTTATCACTCGAGAACCACTTATCCTATTTATGTATTTTTTAAATTCATAAATACCTATGTTCTTTTCCCAGGTTTTAGTATATATTTTCTAACGTCGGGTAACACAACGAATTAGCAGTGACGATAATTGCGATACGCTGCCTTAGCCGTTAAATATTGAACAATATATTATGTAGTATAGAATTGTGTAAAATAAACTCCGCGATACCATATATCTAACTTTTATATCTAAGCGAACGAAATCGCGGGCATATCTAGTTATTAATAAAATTGATAACAACATTATATCCACATAATATCGCATTTTACATTTCGGTATTCTATTAGCGGTAATTATGTATATATTATTTATTATAAAATTATAAATATAATACAATAGTGATGAGTCTATTACAGGATAGTGTACATATTTTATATGACATGTATGTCATAATCAGCTACTCAATTATGATGTTTGAATTTTACCTCATAATGTTATTGCATGCATTCTTTAATGTACCTACATACATGGTGGAAATACATTTATGATTATAGCAAACATGCAATATATATAATATATATTAATAACTAATTAAACTGTGTATATATTTACGTCGATATTTGATAAATAATTTTATTGATATACAGATGCATATCAATGACAAACTCAGTACCTCGTAATTAACATTTTAAATACTTTTCCACAGAGCTGTTGGAAAAGGAACGATCCAGCCGACAAGAACTGCATTTTCATAAAGGATGAATAAAAAAAAATTAATCACGAATTTTATTCGTACTAAATTTTATACGTATCTATGTGATACAAAAATATATAATTTTTACTTTTTTATACTTCGCCTACACATCTCCAATCTACCCTTTGGAGTAATTTAAAAAATCCAACATTCAACAGAATTAATGTAAGGTCTCTCAATTGATTTTGACCATTATTTCAAACTTTAATTTTAAACTAAATAATCTTGTAGATGTGCATTTAATATTTTTTGAGAGAATTAATAAACGTTTGTTTACTAATGTCAATTTTTGAATTTCCTGGTTACATTCGAAAAGTTGCGTTATGATAAAAAAAATGTTTCAAATATTTTTTAGAGAATATTATAACTATGACTTAAGATACCAAAGAGCATGGCAGGGTAAGCATGGGCGATCTGCCCCTGGGGAAAGTTGGGTCGATATTTTTTTTATAAAAAGGTATGACTAAAAGGTACTCTTCTACAAACTTTTGGGCCCCTGCGCCCACTAATTTTCTGGAAAATATGAAAAATGTAATTTCGAAAAAAAAATTTTTTTGCTGTAATGACTTTATAAATGTTGATCTCTGCGATATATGTTGTAGCTATACCTTATTAGTATCATATCAATTTTTTTGAAAAATCTCCCATCAAAAATACGTAGAAATTTTCGATTCCAAAATTTTCAAAAAATTTTTTTTTTGCTTAAACGGCCTGATACACCTACGAATTTTTTTTCATAAATACCCCTTATTATATACAAACACATATATTTTTTTCAAATTCCTACTTTGGGTGGACGGGGGGTAAAATTAAATATGTTTACTGACCTCTATTTCTATAGTGGATTTGCATATTATGTAGTATGGTGGGTTAAAATAAGGAAACTTTCGCGGATCGAAACGTAATAGTTCCTTCTCATTAATATATACATAAAGAAAACGATTTTTTTGAAATCAGTCAATAAATATCTGGGGATTACGCATTACGTCTAAAATTTCGGAAAGGCTGTAGCCGGATAGCAATGTAAAATCGGCCTCAACACGGATTTGGCTAATTTTTATTTTGAATGTTGCTCTTTATGTGAGCATTCTCATGCCCAATTATTAGCCTCTAAAAGTTGATAGTTTTTGGAAAAAAAAATATTTTCAATTTTTCAAAAAAAAAAACATTTTTTAAGAATTTTTTTTTTTCATAATGTAGAAGTTGTTTTGGTTGTTGTTGAGCGACAACTTCAGATATTTCATGAAATAATCTTCATACTTTAATACTACACCCTACAAAGTCTGAAAAGAATCTAAGTGGTAGAACATACTTAAAAAAAATTAAAATCATTGGAAGACAATATTAACATGTACAAATGCTATAGAAATAATGTAATATAAAAATAATACTTATAAAAATGATGTAAAAACAGTTATTTAAATAAAATTAATTCGAAATATTCAATAAGAACGCTTCTGTCTCCCATTGCCCGTTTGTTTTAGAGTCTGGGACATACATACATTTCTTATGGTGACATACACATATTTATAGTCCAGGCCACTTTATATGAAATTGAGTTTCTTGAAGTACTTCGTATAACATTTTGCAATCAAAGTTATTAAGAGTATTTTGGCCCTGCTGAATCCGAAAATCGCTGTTACCAAGCCGAAACATTGACCGGAAGTTCAATATAAAATATTTTTTGAAAAAAATTAACATATTTGTTTAACAACATTGTTGTATGCTACCCTTATGTGAAATTTAAAATTTGCCTCCTTTCTCCCCAAAATACAATTTAAACCCTTACTATGTACCTACACAGTATCTAAAACCAACTGTTCTTATTGTATTTCTTTAACTTTAAAATAATAAATGAAGTAGAATTATGTAAAATATTATTCGTTTATAAGTACAAGGTTTTTTTTAGGAGTGCCTAAACATCCCTTATATTTTATTATATTGCATTATATTATATTATTCTTATACATTTATATTAATATTATTTAAGTACAAAATTACACATTTAGTGATGCATCGTGTAGTTTTACTGCCCTTATATTAAATTAAATATTTGCATCCAGTGAAGTCCAACAAAAAAAAAAAAAATATTGAAATAGCTTTGTTATACGAATTATTTCAAGAAACTCAATTTCATGTAAAGTGGTCTGGACTATAAATATGTGTATCACCATAAGAAATGTATGTATGTCCAAGACTGCAACCAAAACAACTTCTACATTGTCAAAAAAAAAATTCTTAAAAAAAAATTTTTTTTTTTAAATTGTAAATATTTTTTTTTCCGAAAACTATCAACTTTTAGAGGCTAATAATTGGGCATGAGAATGCTCACATAAAGAGCAACATTCAAAATAAAAATTAGCCAAATCCGTGTTGAGGCCGATTTTACATTGCTATCCGGCTACAGCCTTTCCGAAATTTTAGACCTAATGCGTAATCCCCAGATATTTATTGACTGATTTCAAAAAAATCGTTTTCTTTATGTATATATTAATGAGAAGGAACTATTACGTTTCGATCCGCGAAAGTTTCCTTATTTTAACCCACCATACTACATAATATGCAAATCCACTATAGAAATAGAGGTCAGTAAACATATTTAATTTTACCCCCCGTCCACCCAAAATAGGAATTTGAAAAAAATATATGTGTTTGTGTATAATAAGGGGTATTTATGAAAAAAATTTCATAGGTGTATCAGGCCGTTTAAGCAAAAAAAAAATTTTTTGAAAATTTTGGAATCGAAAATTTCTACGTATTTTTGATGGGAGATTTTTCAAAAAAATTGATATGATACTACTAAGGTATAGCTACAACATATATCGCAGAGATCAACATTTATAAAGTCATTACAGCAAAAAAAAATTTTTTTCGAAATTACATTTTTCATATTTCCCGGAAAATTAGTGGGCGCAGGGGCCCAAAACTTTGTAGAAGAGTACCTTTTAGTCATACCTTTTTATAAAAAAAATATCGACCCAACTTTCCCCAGGGGCAGATCGCCTATGCTTACCCTGCCATGCTCCTTATATTATTCCTGAAATAGTTGGTAGTATATAGGGAAAAGCATTTTGAAATAAAAGATATAGAGAATATCATTATTTTTTTTATTTTATTCTCTTAGCATTTTTTTCGATATATTTTTTTCATGATATTTGTTTTTTTTAGGATCCTAACAAGATATTTCCTCTAATATTGTGCTATGTTCACATACGAGGTATATATTTACTGTGTGTTTGACTTCGGTACACTAAAAAAAAATTCAGAGAACAAATAAATATTAATTGATTCAAGTAAATAAAGTATTTGTACAGCAGCCAATAATTTCATATTAGGGCCAAATAAATATTTCTTTGATCAAAATAATTTGCTTTAATACGATTAAGTTCAAAATTACTTATAAGAATTACGAATCATTCAAATTTTAGTAAACTGATCCGATGCATCAAGTAAATAATAGTTTGAACCATGTTTTCCTTTATTTAAATTAAAAAAAAAAAATTTCCGTTGAGCCTAATAATTGTTCGTACTTATTTCTTGAATAGGAGGGCGGGTATTTTAAATTATTAAATTATCTTTTCTGAAGGTATAAGGTCTGACTCACCGCACAGTTGATTTAAAATCTTGAAGAGGAGCCCGTCCTTACGAGCAAGTGAAATTGATTGAAGCTTAAAAAACGGATGTCACACTCCGTCCTCTCCAAATTATACGACTGGGTTTTCCCCAAGTCGGTGAGAATTTGGCTGTCTTATATGTACCTATATACGGAGCACAAACACAATTCTCTAGCAAGAGGTAACTTGCGTGTTCTGGAGTAATTGAATAATTGTATTTTGTTGGTTCAAGATACTATGTTATTGGCATCAAATGATTTATTTACATTAACCCATTAACGCCCAAGAGTGCGTCAACGCAACATTATGAAAACTATTTTTTTTTAGTGATATAAAATTTTTGTTTTCTTTTATTATTATATGAGTTTGTCAGAAGAAGAGACTTTCTTTCATTCTGCCAAAATAGAATAGTTATATTATTTTTGTTATAATTATTATTCATATTTAAAAACACGCAAAAAAGAGAATTTACGCACATGTTTACAATTTCAGTAAATTTAAATAACCTGTGATATTTATCAGTATTTGTTTACTCTTACTGTATCGTTAATAGGTCTATCTTACGAATAGACATATTAAAAAAATTAATTGTTTATGTTTAGTTGAAAATAAACAAACGAAATATCTAGTGTGCGTTGACGCACTCTTGGGCATTACAATGAACACAAGTGACGATACAGATATTATTGTAAAAACCTCAGCAGTTCAGTGCATCATCTGTATCTTTATGGATTTTGGCTTCTGGTTGTAAGCCGCGTCAATATGGTCGTGTTATCGACCAACGTTTCATTACACATTGCAGTGGACTTCTTCAGGGCTCTTCTAAAAGTTAAGGTTAGTAGAGCCTTGAAGATGTCCACTGTAATGTGTGACCTAACACGACCAAATTGACGCGGCTTACACCCAGAAGCTAAAATCTATATCCAGATCACTGCAGAAGCCTCAAATATTTATTGTGAAATGTTAAAAGAATATACAAGGTTAGTAATGTTAGTATATATATATATACATATTATATAAATAATATTTATTAAAAATAGTTTACGTAACAATGGTTATTAGTTATTCTCATAATAATACAAACTATGTAAATTTTAATTACTTTTATTTTTTTTAACGAAACTTATTTCTATATAGATGTCATATGAAATGAGATAAACTCTAACAGAGCAAAAACTCGAACAACTAATTTTTATTAGTTGCTCTTCTGAAATGAGTGATTATGAAATAGATGCAATTTATGGTATATTACTCTCTAAGTAGATGAATTGACTAATGAAGAGGGAATTGACTGCGAATCATAGTATAAATACGTGGGAAAAAATGGTGGTGGCCACTATTTAGCAATATGATAAAGATATTATAACAGTAATTGCGTGGAAAATTCACAATATTGCAAATAATACAAAAATTTCCCAACTTGATTTTCCTTCCTATGTTGCTGATGCCCTAATAAAGCACGAGGGAGTAGCAGATGAGACACAAGAACCTGTGGCCACAATCCACAAATTCTAATCTCGGCCGTCCTTCAATACATTTTTTATGAAAAGAGGTGTAATATGAAAATATAGACCATATTATCAGAGTACATGATACAAATGCACGAAAGAGATGTAAACATTCTACAAGTCTTGAGGCTTCCGTGGTGATCTTGTTATGGATTTGACTTCTGGGTATAAGCCGTGTCGATTTGTTCATGTTATCGGCCAACGTTTCGTCACACATTGCAGTGTACATCTTTAGGGCTCTTCTCTACTTTTAGAAGAGCCCTGAAGATGTATACTGCAATATGTGACGAAACGTTAACATGATCAATCGCCGCGGTTTACACCCAGAAGCCAAGATCCAGATGTAAATATTGTAAAAATAAAAGAATTTTTGTGTTATATTTTTAGATTCACTTATTTATATATTTTTACTATACATAGTTATATTATACCTTATACGCCCAAGAGTGCGTCAACGCAACATTAAATATTGGGGAACTTGGACCCCCCAAAAAAATTTTTTTTGTAAAATAAGCTTATTTTTTAAATAAATAAACATATTAACAAAACATTTCTTATAATTTTTGAAAACTTAACCCTTTGGGCATTAATGTGTTAATAGAAATTCTTGTCCAGATCGAATGTTTAAATTAGTTGCGTCGAATAGTTTTAATTTATCCAATTAAAAAAGTATATATTTGCAGCACATTTGACTCAATTTAGTAAATATATTGGTCAAAAATATTAATTATTTGTAATAAATCATAATATATCAGTTAAAAAAACTATTTAATTGAATAATATAACATTAATTTGTATCAATAAATTAGGCTATTCGGAAATAGGTTTCTATAAATAACTGGATTATTGGATACAACGTCAATGAATTATTAGTTCAAGTAAAATTTACTTGCTTTCAGTAAATAAGGTTAAAATAATTTTATTTTCAGTTATTTGTATCCATTCATTTTTTTTTCAGTGTATGCATAGTGAGTCTTTATAATAATTTTATTGATTTTATGTAAATTGAGGTTTTCTATTTATATGTATACCCTAATGAACTCCAATTAAATTTATGTATATATATCGTATAGTTTTATTAAATTTTTGTCTTTTGTGTTTTTTTACTATTACTAAGTTCGACTCTGTATTGTAGGTGTATGCATCTATGTAATGTATGTTACATATATACGTGAATATATTTACTTTGTTGTTTATGTTGTGTAATATATGCAGTTGTTGTGAATCCTATGATGTACGAAAATGCAAATTATGTGTAGGTATTATGTTAAATATGCACCAGGGTATTTAACAACTATGAAAATTAGCTTAGTTTTTTTTCGAATATTAAAATATAGATAATTTACACATACACATCCATCTTTATATTTTTATCAGCTACACGGAGAAAATTTGAATCAATTTTTTAATAAAAATTACAGTTGCCGATTAAAAATTTCAATTTTGTATCAAAAAACATCTGCCAAGTAAATGCACAGTGATCCTCTTGCTAAATTTACCAAAGGTAGTTAATTATTGAACAATTTAAATAAAAACCAATAGTGTTTAGATAAATTGCCTAGAATTGGTTAACCATTTAATGTTTATACAATATTAGTAAAAAATATTAGTTCGAAATTTTTCTTAAAACGCACCTGAATATTTTTTCATATATTTTTAATTTTTTGAATATTTCAATCTAAATAAAAATTTATGCAAATGTCAAAATGACATTTAAAACGTCAAAATGACATTTAAAACGCCAAAATGACATTTGAAACGTCAAAATGACATTTAATATGTCTAAAGGGTTGATTACATTGAGCGAGTTTACAAGCTAACAAGCCAGCTTGTTTACAAGCGAGCGAGTCAGATAGTAAGATAGTGATGATGCCACACAAAACTTTCCACTCGCTCAGTAGCCAACTAGTTAGCGAGTAAACCACGTGTTGTGAATACATTTTGTAGACACTGAAACCTGGAATCACCGAGATACTCGCAGCTAGTTCACTAGCTACTATGATGACACACGGCTAGTTTACAAGCTAACAAGCTAACAAGGCTACAAGCCAACTAGCTAGCGAGTATAGTAACCTGGCTTTCAACTTTTGTAGCAGATTGTTTACAAGCAGCTTGTTAGCTAGTGAACATGATTACACTGACCGAGTTTACAAGCAGCTTGTAAAAAAACTGGCTTGTAGCTTGTAAACTCGCTCAATGTAATCGACGCTTAAGCAAATATCAATTTAGAAAAACAAAACACGATTTTTAAAAACAAATTGAGATAAATCTTTGGAAGGGAATATTTTACAATTTGCTTCTATAAGTAGAAGATCTTATTGTTAGAAAAAGGAAGCATACGGTAAGTTACAATACATTTAAAATTTATGTTAAAATATACATACATGTCTTTAGTTACAGATCCCCCACCACCAGTGCAACTATATGTAGAAGCAATGAGGAGAATGTGTGAGATATGTACATTGCTGGAAAAAAATGGGTGGACTTGTCTCAACAAATGTTTTATATTTTATACAATATACCTTTACGATGCATCATAGTAAAATTTCAGCAGACCCTTTACAATCTTTATTATCATTAATATGGAAGAATTACAAAATTGTCTCCTGTTTTATGAATACTGAGTCAAATAGTGATATTTCTTTAAAGATAAAGTGATTGCCATGAAATAATTTTCTCCATGTAGCTAATTGATAACTCCATATAAATATTATCAATTTTTACCTAATTATACATAACGAATAAGAATTAATTAATGCTCTTGACTAATTATTATCAACTATCCCCTTTTAATGTCTTGTGTACGATGATACAACCATTGTTTATTCGATTTTCTGTGGGTATGTGATGTGTCCCTCTATTTTATCGAACAGAGAGAATTGGAAGATATCAATTTATCTAGTTATCGCATTATTCGCTATTATTGTGTTTTCCTTCGTATTCCCCTGTACAGCTGTAAGAAGTGTATTGCTGCGACGTGACACTTTTACACAAAAGGAACGCACAGGTTTGTTCATTAAAGTCCTTAGTGCACCAATTTATCTGTGTGAGGATGTGTTTGACCACAAACTAGTTCAATAAATTGAGTTCCATTTTTTACAGCGTAAACATGCCTTGTGTGTTATTAGCAAATACCAGTCTCTTTATCTGTATAGGTCTCTCTCTCTCTCTCACTCACTCTCTACTCGAGGGAGCAGTAACTGTGACTGAAGTTGTTTTCTTTTATACGATTTATGTAGTGCGATGTATTTATTTTATAGTTTTTTTTAAATACCTACTATTTTACTTAAGGATGTATAGGAGGTATCTCAAAATGGTGTCAAATATATGAAAATTGGAGAGAATGTCCTCATTACTATTCTGATGCATTAAACAATTTAGGAAATATATCGATTTAAATTTACTATGTGTTCTTATGGAATACTGATGTTTTTTGGCATTTTTTCGTAAAACACATTGATAAAACAGTGTCATTTTTTAATTTTTTTAATCAAATACTACACGTCGTATTTGATTAGTTGAACATTTCTGCAAAATATTATATGTATTCACTAAACAGTTTCCGAGAAATAAATTATAATACAACAAAATTTAAAAAAAATTATTATAAATTATATTAATTTAGCTAAATTTGATAACGCTTAAAGTAATTATAAAATTTATTTACCAAAATAAATATTTTATCATTCATATAAATAATATAATTAAATGTGCATTTAAATTTTCATGAAATCATCTCTTTTATATTATCTTCTGAAATCAGTTTCACAGCCACAAAACTGACTACAATTATTACATTTTGCGGCAGCACATGCACAGTGTAGCAATAATAAATACGAATATTTCATTCAGTAACTATCTAATTATTATGTCGTGTTTATTTAATTAAACAGCCTTTTGTACATATATGCTATTTGGGTAAAATATTGATGCATATTTCAATACCATAATTAAATCAGTATAATGTATCATTTTGAAAATAAATCAACTCCTGTGTAGACTGTATAATGAAACTTTCTAGTTCGGTGATCACTAATAAGTGGCGTAAATGTATAATAGTTTCAGATGCTAAAACGACTATATTTTTTCGATAGTTATTTCATTTTTTAGCAGGCTGGTACAGGCAATTAACCTGTCCGTTTATTTATGTATCACTAAATCAGAGCATTATTTTCAGTCATTAATTTTCTTGATGAACCTATGTAAAAGTCCTACTGCCGAATTCTTTGAAGTTTTTAGTGTTTAAAAAATTATAATCAAATATGTTAAAAATTATGGTGCCCGCAAAAAAATAATTGACTATCAAATTTCAGAATTAAATTGAAATATGTATAACATTTTTTTATGGATTTTATAGCTGAGAATATTTTCTTTATAAAAGTGCAATATATACATAGTGGTACAATGATTGAAAACTAAATATAAGTTATAAAATAATTTGCTATGAAAATTTAATAAAATACAAACAAATGATTCAAATATTGAAAACAATAATTTCAGGTGTTTTTGTCATTTGTTGGTGGATTTTCAATAATTTTATCGTTAAAAAAATTGTTTGTTATAATTAATTACAATATTTTATCAATAATACTCAAAAATGATAAAATCTGCAAACAAATGACATAAATATCTGAAATTATTGTTTTAAATATTATAATCATTTGTTTTAAATTTTATTAAATTTTGATATTTTCTATTAATTTAATACTCGTAATATCTAGTTTAATATCAATTTTACCAGCAAGCATATATTACGCTTTTAAAAGAGAACATTCTGAACTATAAAATCTAATAATAATTTATAAGATATCCCATTTAAAAAATGTAATATGTATTTCAAAATATCTCTGAAATTTGACATTCAATTGTTTTTTGACACCATCATTATTCACCTTAAAAAATACTGATACTATCCCATTTACCTGATCTTCTAGCTCCAATAATAACAAAGTTATCAATGATCATTCGGTTCCTATAAACAACCTTGAATAGCATAACATATACTTGGACCTCCCGATAAGAAACGGCCGTAGGTACTACGAACGCGAGAGAGTATCCTATACATCAGCGGTTCTGAAACTTATATGGTGTAGAGACTCCTTTTTGAATAATTATTTTTCAGGAACTTCCTCCCGGGTAGAAAAAACAAATAAGGTCGTTAGATACTAATTATTCACTGGTAAATATAAATGTAAAAGTATTTTAATTTATGCCAAACATGTTTCACGGACCCCCGGAAAATATTCAACGGACCCTAGTTTAAGAACTACTGCTATACATGAATGGTATATACAGAACGTTGCGTCGTAATAGCGGCCATCGGAGTTTTGACAAGTAGATACGCATATGTACATACGTTATACAAAAAAAATTCTGTACAAATGTCGATTTTAAATATCCAGTAATTTAAAATAAAGAATTTATTTCCAGATTGTCAAAATTCAATTCAAGTTATATCCAGCGGTAAACACAAAACCCTCAAAATAAGTAACGTGATACCAAAGGTAAGCTACCGCTGCATTATAGTATAGTATTAACAATACACACATATAGCAGAATTACATTTCAATTAATTTCGTTGGTGTGTAGTACCCGGGGTAACCCGATATTTCGCGACGTTATTGTTTATTAAAACAGGTGCCGACTACACCTTCATCAGGAAATTAAATATGTCACTACGCTGTATTCACAGAATAAGTTATACCTAGCTACAAATGCCATAAGGGAACATATGTTCATACATTTAATGGAAAATATTATATATTGACCATTTTAATATCACACGAATAAATCACGCTAACAAAAAAAATATTAAAAATAAAACATGATTCTATTTTGCTATGAAATATCGTTTACTTATTTATTTATATAAAGTTCAGGATGTTTATTATAAATGAATTATTGCCACAAGATGTTTAGTAAGTATTTGATTCTATGGTTAGTACTGAACAACGTATTTGTGTAAAAAAATCGTAATATTAAATCGTCTTGCTATATAATACTTAACACACACTTTACATACAAAAGTTTATATATGTAATTTAATATCATCTTGTATTTTTCAATTCTTTTTGATTACATTTGGTGTATGAGGAAAAGGAAAATCATATTTAAAATATAATATATATTTTTTAATCTAGATACAACATCTCTCTGTCTGTCCGTTTGTCACTCGAGAACTAACGGACAGACAGACAAACAGACAGAGAGATTTACGTGTTTTTTTTTTAATTCATACTAGGGTAGTCTGAAAAGTTTCCGACCTGAACATGAAGATGGCAGCACTTGTCAGCAATAGCTAGGGAATGTGTTTGCACCATAGACATAGAGCATGGACAAGATGGACAGTGCATGTATTAACACAATGGTGTAACATTTGTTCAAAAAGTGAGAGAGAGATGCAGTGTAGTTTGGAATACTTTTTCTAAGAATCTGATTGGTAGCTTACTACAGTTCAGGGTAGTATTTCTGTCAGATATATTTTTGTATATTATCTTGTGATTCTTGTGCAATAAGTTTTTATTAGAAAAGTAAATAATATAAACAATAAACATACTATAATGGTTCGTATTTGTTTTGTGTGTAAGTGGCGGTTGGATAAAGATCCTAAAATATATTTTCGCCGTTAAGTAAATAATATTTTCAATAATATAAAATAATACTTATCGGTAATTAATTAATTATAAATCTGTTGTCACAGATTCCTACTTAAACAAGATGAAAAAAAAAGGTTAAACATTATTGATGAAAAAGATGCAATTGTAAGAAAATGGACAATGCTGTGTTGTATACATTTTGATGAAAATTGTTTCTATTATGGTCTACGAAACTTATATTATTTAGAAATCAACAATCGTTTTTTTTTTAATATAATTTTTTTATAACCTTAATTATTTTTTGTAACTTAACCTTTTTATATGTATGTAACTAGGAATATTTTTAATGTTCGTGGTCAAGAATGAATAGTTACACTCCTGTTTAAAATAAGGACAAGTATATTCCAAACCTGTTTCCATCTCTTTCTTTTGACACGTCTTTGTTTTCGAATCAGATGCGTGGTCCATGCTCTATGTCTATGGTTTTCACATTATTTGAAAGGTTCTCACAAAAAAATTCTGCCATTTTGGACGCGGAGTTGTTGTTTGACAATCGTTTATGTGAAAATACAAAAAATTGAGTATCGACTGTCCTTAAATATTTGTTTTCGAATGGTAATACACCTACGCAAATCAAAGACGAGTTTGACGCTGTGTACGGGGACTCTGTACCTACCATCATTTACTACCGTGAAATTTTGATCAGCTGAATTTAAACGTGGCCGTACCAATTTGGGAGACGATGAACGTTCGCGGCGTCGAAAAACGTATATATGTTCTTTGCCCAAGTTTTAGTATATATTTTGTTACGTTAGGTAACATGAGGAATAAGCAGTGACGATAATAGTTATTCAAGATAGGGCGCTCTTTTGTAATACGCTGCCTAAATCGTTTAATATTGAACAATATAATGTAGTAAAGAATTGTGCAGAATAAAAAGATCTAAAATAATTCAACTATATTTTTCAAAAGTCCTGAACAATAATTCCGTAATCCACGCAAGCGAAGCCGCGGGACAGCCAATTATTATATATACGACTATTAGCTATAATAAATAATAAGTATACATGAAAATTCTAATTAATGTGCAAACATTAAAATTAAAGAGATCATTTATTTAAGACAACACGAAGAGATTAGCATTAAAAATAATTCTTATATAAAGTAATTAACATAAATACCTAGAAAACACTTTAATATATGCAAAATATTATAATTTATCGTCAAATACAAACTTTTATGCAAATAAAAAGTAAATGTACAAAAATACAAGATATGGCCATAAATAAACATAGTTGGTAGTAGTGGCGGACTAAGGAGGCTGTTACCTCAAGCGAAATGTTAGTTATGCACCCACTCCCGAAAAAATATCATTTTGACGTGAATAACGTCTAGTGATTCAGACTAAACACTGGCTGGGCATTTTAAAACCTTGATATAACGCGCAGAAATCAGTTTTACGTGCTAACATAAATTTAAAATCAGTATATCTCGACACTCAGAGCAGCTACCGCGCAATTAGATCTACGAGGTGAAAGCACAAATCAAAACATTTAACCAGTTTTGATGAATGATAAATTTAATATTATAAAAAAAAAAAAAATTGTATTTCCACGATTGCGCTTGTAAATATTAATTAATTCAATTGAAACAAAAAATAACAGTAGGTATATAAGAATATATTCTCTACGACCTTTAATTTTTTATAATTTTTTTTAAATTGAATAAAAAAATAAAAATTAAATTTCGTATTCCACGATTACGCTTGTAAATATCAATTAATTGAATAGAAAAATAAAAAGTTAATTTCGTATTAATTAATTAGTTGTTTTTATGTCCGTACAAATCATAAGAAATGACTATTATATTATACAATACTAATTATATATTTATTTTGGCATCATTTTGTGTCCATTTTACAAATATTCAAACATTTATGTGTAACAAAGATGTATCAATCAATTAATCTAAGTTTTATTTAACCCCACTTCCACGTATTCACGTCAATCCCTCGACTGTGCATCCCGACATAGTCATACTCATTTTTTAATCCTCATCAAGCTCTTGGCACCTCCCCCTGTATCTTAGCAGCTATGACGAAGCACCTTTTCCCTTAGTCCGCCACTGCATGGTAGAGCAATTTCAGAATAAAAAATAAACCATATTATTATATAAACATTATTTTTATCCCTGTCTAGTCTATCAGCTCTATAATATTTTTAAATCATCATATTCGAAAGTACTCACTTGAATGATGCACAAAATTGAATTACTTATTAGTAAAATACACAGTTGAAAATATAATTCAATTTAAAAAATAGAAGATTTCTGAGTCAACAAATAGAGAGAGTATATAAACGTGAATTTAGAACATCTGTATATCATGCTTCTCTACGCATAGCGCTGAATAAAATGGGACGGGTATATTTTCAGCTTATGTTTACATTGCTGATGAACAACGAACAGAAATCTATATTATTATATAACATGTTCGACAATGTATGTGTGCACCTACTATGTATATTTGCAGACAATATAAAAGTTTAAAATTGACAGAAATACTCTTTCCAAATATGTATTTTATGTTCTTGCGATATCTACATAAATATTTAATACTTTTTGTTTTGTTTTATAAATTTATGAATACTTAATTATATTATTTTAATGCCATTAGGGTCGATCCAGATTATCGACCCAGTCTCGGTCCGGTCTCGCTCCAATCAACTATAAATAAATAATAAACAATGAAATCATTCACACTATAGGTATCGCTCAGGTCTCGGTCCAATCACGCTCCGATACAGTATTAGTATTATATACTGAATATAGACCGGATCGAGACTGGGTCGATAATCTTGATCAACCCGTATTGATATGAACAAAAACTGAAATAATTTTTAGAATAAAAATATAAATTTACTATACAACCACAAATAGGAATAGTTATGCGAAGTAGAAAAGTCAACAAAAAAATTTTAAATAAAATAATAGCATATTACCATTTTTCTGGAAAATCAATAGAAAGAAAGTTATATTTACTTACTTTTTCCATCGAAGAGTGGTATTATATAAATTATTAATAATGCCACACAGGAAACAATGTACGTAGATGCTTTTAAACTAATAAACATTAACCATAATACAATAAAATTTCAAGAACCAAAAAAATCATGAGTACGCATTTCACAGAGAACGTGTATAGCATATTTTATTCAAAGTTAACCATTTTTTTAAATTTAACTTACACACGTAAAATTTTCATCATTCAGTTTGATGTAGTATCGTCATTACAATAATAAGATTCCAGCTCCACGAATCATTTATACAAACACATAATTAAATTGCGGTTTACATTTTGTAAATCTATCTCCGTTGAATATTTTATTCAAAATACAGCCTTCTCAATGGGAATTCCAAGTAGCGAAGGAAGGCGGGTTTCAGACCGGTGTACCCTCTTCACTATTGTTGGTTATCCATCTAAAGGAGGCCTATTCATAATTCACCTGCGCTCTAAGCAGCTGGCGGGTTGATATCACTCTCTGGGGACAAAGCACAGCATTGACTACCGGATAAGAAACGCGAGTTAGGACTTGTTCACAACTACTCCGTGCCCGCCAAGTCATATCTGCTAATTAACTGTTATTGTGTTCCTCTTATCAATGCAACATCACCATCGTTTGAGGCGATTACTGTACGCTTCAAGAAAATTAAAAACATTGTCAGAACAGTATTACCGTTTTTTTTATGCATTTTTATGCATAAACATGAAATGTACTATATGACAAAGTACGTATTATGTAATCTTGAAAAAATTTCAATTCGCGATTTTAACGAATCACTGAATCATGTACGATCATTATCCAAATGACGTATGTGTGGCTGTTTGTCGGTTTGTGAACGCTCTACAGCCAATAGGATGAAATTTACAAATAATGAACATTTTTAGGGTTCCGTAGAAATCTAGGAACCCTTATAGTTTCGCCATGTCCGTTCGTCCATCCATCCTAAAAAATTTTAGACCGATTAAGATGAAATTTGGTATACGGAAGAAGATTGATAACCCAAAAACAGAAATGAAAATATTTTTGAAAAAAAAATTTTTTTGGGCCCCCTTTCCATAGACTGAAAATTATATTAAAAAAAAATTTCACTTAATCCATTAATTAGGTTGTCTTTAAATAGGTTTCCTAAAATGAAATAAAAAATGTAAAATGACCTTTTGATTTCAACCCTTCAGTCACGATATATTTGCGTTCAAAGCCGTGATCAGAGCGTCCCCCCTCTCTATTTTTTAAACTATCAATATAAAAAATCTGAAAAAATTCGAGAATGCAGCTTTTGATTAGTAATTTCACTGAAAATTATACCGAACACTGAAAAGTGAACTCACATTTTTTTTTTCACTTACCCCATTGAGTGGGGTATTATTAGATAGGACTTGAAATGTGACCTTTTTATTTTAACTCTTCAGTCACGATATATTTGCATTTAAATGTCGTTATCAGAGCGTCCCCCCCTCTAATTTCTAAACTATGGATTCAAAAAATCTGAAAAAAAATCAGAATGTAGCTTTTAGTTAGTACTTTCAGGTAGATTTATGCGTAAAAAATGTATGCTTGCTATAATAGCTTCATTATATTTATTTTAGCTTAAATAAATATGAACAGCAAAAATCAGGATTATGAAAAATACTCCAAAAAGAAACGGAAATTACAGCAAAATACACTATGTGCAAAACCCAACTAAAAACCGGTTTTTGAAATTTTATTAGGTTTTTACATGCCCTATATGACCGTATACAGTTAAAATTTATTTATAGAAATAGTTTCATTTTCAATGGCACCGGTATACTTCCTACATATGTAATTTGATTGTCTCGGTAGTTCATTAGACACATAATCAATAGAGAGTTAGAATTAATAGTAGGCGATACAACTCACCCAACTCTTCGCACGTGTAACCGACCTCGCAATCACGACACAAAACAGTGCCGGGTTATCTGGAATACAATATAATATATGTACATATGTATATTGTATACAAACTATATTGGTACTATAATACATTGTATGTATAATAAATACTATTGGTACTCGAATATTCGCTATAAAGTATTATTACGTAAATAATAATTTCGAATATGATACGTCTTACGAAATTGGAAGTTAAAATATAGGGTGCGCCATCTGTTGATTTCATTTTGAAGTGCGTGTTATTTAAAATACCGGTTATGTATTTAAACTGTAAGCTTATTTGTTTGTATGTAGAAGAGACGAAAGTAGGTTTAAGTTAGTCTCGTCTCGTCAGTATTTAAAAAATCTCGGTCACGTTCGAATTTTTATGTTTTCTTAAAGGGAGAATCATATTGCATGAAACAAGAAATTCTATTTTGGAAGAGTATTATTAAATCGGAAATATATGTTTACTCTGGTCAATTTTTGAATTTCTCTGATTATTTTTGAAAGGGTTCGTTGTACAAAGTTGTAAAAAATATTACCTATATTTTTTGTTCAAACTTTTTTTTCGTTTTCAAGATACCTGTTCGTTTTTATATAATGATGTGTAAAAAAGTCTTGCGGTGACCACAACAGTTAATTTTATTTTAATCTAAAATATGATGTGTCCGTTTAGAAGCTTTTCTCAATAAAAAATTTAAAAAATTGTAGAAAATCATTGGGTTTGTGGAAAAGTATATATTTTAAAATCTTTAGTAAATTTATCAACTCAATATAAATATAATTTTTGTTCTAAAATTTTGTAATTTGTTAGGTGGGCGCCACTGTACAGAACAAGCCGTTCACTTTACGCAAGTATACAGGCCAGATCGCTAGATACGATGTAGGCACCAAGAGATGGTCCAGAATTCCAAATTGAGATAATTGTTGCAAACCAACAGTCTGCTCACATTGTGTATGTTATGTAATTTTTAGTTAAGGGATAGTTTGCCGTATTGTCCCAAAATTAAACGAAATAATTAATTATACGTTATCAATGGAAAACATACAATTCTGGGTTTGTTCCGTTAGAGATACGATAGTATTAACAGTTAGGTAATAATAATAAGTTAAAAAATATATATAAATACTAGACTTTTTTCCGAAATTCTTCTATAAATAATTTAAAACGTGTTTTAAAAATTACTATACGATTATTTAAAATTGGAAATGAGATTAAGATTGGGAAACATTCTGTTTTTTAAATATATCACAAACATATTCCTTGGGTAGTTTATATTTATTCAAAATATTTTTTTGCTAAAAATACCAAATTTTTTTACATGCAACATATATTTTTTGTTGAAAAGGAAGCTTGTTGACAGAAAATAATTGCTTATTCAACTTGAAATAACATAAAATATAACACAAAAATGACACTGTATTTCCATTTTTCATTTCAACATAAAAATGATTTTACCTTTCCTCGTCAAATATTTTATTATTTAGAATGTCTTCTTTTCATTGTCAGGAGTACAAAATCTTAAAATTGTGAAAAATGTCATATAACTGATATTGAATATTTAAATTTTATCGTTTTTTATTGAATAAATCGAATATGTAAATGAGAAATGATTAGTTGCAAAGATTGTTGTTCTTTCTTCTTTTCTCTGTAGTTATCTTGTTTGTTGGCGTTTTTCTTTTCAGACAGCTCCTTCGTGTAGTTGTTTTAATTGATATGCGTTATTTTGTGGTTTATGTAATTGTATTGAGTAAGTCGAAATATGAAGAAAGAATCGGATGATGGTTGTGAGTTGATCATAATAGTAGATATTATAAATATATCTGTAATAAATCTTCATAAAATAAGATAGAAAATATTTATGTATTTTTAAACAAATAGAATTTACGATAACGGACTAAATCGTTTTCAAACTACCTCAATCAATTTTAGATACGTTACAGGTTATATTTTGCATATGTGAAAATCGTTAAGGTATTTCAATCGCTTTATAAAATACTAGTTGATAGGACTCGGTGTTATCTGGAGCTTAAAAAATATGAATTGTTCACCATGGTTATCGTCATTTGTTTTTATTTTATAAATTATGTTATAACGATTTAGCAGATTACCATTCTGAAGATGTATCACGGTGGTCCATAGCAGAAACCTTCTTAGGAAAATACCTTTCATTTTATAGGTATATAATATAATATATAATAAAAAATGTACCTAAATAGATACGTTTCCTAAGATAATTCCAATAAATTGGTCCCAGATATTGATTAAAAGAATTCTAGAGATATACCTAAATATATTTTTACAAATGAGTTAAATTTAAAGTAATTTTATAACAAACTACAGTATTAATTATATTTTTTATTAAATATAGAAAAATTATAAAAAAATCACAAAATTACAAAAAATAACAAAACACACGCGTTGAGTTTTTTAAAGAAAATGCCTCATTGCTTTGATTAAAACAAAGCGAGCAATGAACTTGAATTTCTTTAGTATGCCCGGTTTTTAACTAGTCGTTTTTAGTTTAAGATATGTAATCCAGGTCTGAGAACGATTACTAAAACTACAAGTTTTTTTGGTATTTTTACTTTAAAATTTAGTTCTTCGGAGCTACACGTGCGTATCTAAAGAGCCGCATGTCGCATGCGAGCCGAAATTTGACGACCACTGGTATAGAGTATAGAGTATTTCCCAAACATGCCCGTCAGACATTAATTTTACCGGCGTATTCCACTTTTAACAAACATACTTGGGATGAGGAGGAAGATGTTCATTGAACATTCAACCGCGTTTTACACTTTGGGAAACGCAAGCATAGAATAATCAAAATACTAATTTGTCGTATTTAGTTGAATGTTGTACTCTAATTCACTGTTTCTAACAAGAAAAATTAAATGTTATTTTATTATTAGAAACAGTGAATTAAAAAATAAATTGAATAAAATAACATTTTATTTTTAAGATCAAATATACATGTAAGGGAGATACGCACATTTACGACATTTGAGATTGACACATTTTTTTATTAAAACTACAAACATTATTTAAAAAATCAACCACGTTATATACATCTCTAATTAATTGAGTTTTTTAAACTGAATCTTACAAAATTTTAAATGACTGGTTTAAAAAAAATACATTTTTGTCCGATTTATGACACCATTCGTATTGAAAAGGACAGTGGGTCTGATGAAACGAACTTGGGTGCATAAGTGGTACTTATCAAATATAATTTAATTCAAAGTAAACAAAATTTTAATTAGATATATTTTGATATGTATAATCACTTTTCATACAATATTTTTATTATTACTATAATATATTTAAAATACATCATTCTAAAATTTTGTTTCATCAAGTCTAATTGTTTATCTAGTTACAATTATTGCAAAATAAGTTCCGCAATCCTTTAACATAAACTTATATTTATTGGATTTAAGACATTTTAACGCGTCAGTGTTATTATTTAATTTTTAGAATTAACATATTTATTTAAATAAACGTCAAATTCTATGCACAAACATCTGTCCGATTCAAAGCGTAAGTAACCTTTAAAATTATTTGACATACTTTGTCTATATAAAAATAAGATTTGAAAAGTAACTTACTATTAATGTTTGACTCAATATATACAATATTTCACAAAATATTAAAAAAACAATACCTTGGAATCTTTTTCAAAAAACAAAATAGTTTTTTGAAAAAGATTCTAAGGTATTGTTTTTTTTTATGACGAAAAATTATATTGTTAACACAAATATAACACATGGAATTAGGCAAATGCCATCATTATGGTAAAGTCAACAAAAATTGAATTAATTCATTCGGAAAGTTTCTATGGAACAGACATTGTCCGTTTCATAGTGTAACTCCTCTATAATGTTAACATTAAGAGTTCTAGTAAAATATGTTATAAAATAAATACATAAATGATAATAATAAAATCTTCTTTTATAAGACCCATAAAAATTTCATCAAACTATCTCTGAAATATTTCCTGACAATTACTCTGGATCAAGCGACTATGTACGAAATTCCATATCCAACGAAATACATCATCAGATAAATAAGGGGATTTATTTGAAACATGAAATAGAAAACGTACGTGTCGTAAATGGAAGCAAGGAATGAGCACAGCCGCAGCAGACGTGGAGGGGGTGGGGGGATAAGTAGAATATGAAGAGACAGTAACGAAATCACGAATGCCGGCTGTAATCAGCCGGACAAATGATCCAATAGTATCCATACGTGTGCGTTCCCCTTTGCTAGTATGAGTAGTAGTTGTGTAGGTGTGTAGGTGTGCGTGTATGTGGGTGTGGGTACGTGCGGTGTGCTGTTCATAGCCATCTCATCAACACGATCATCCAAACACATTTATTATATTCAGCGATGAAATTGTTGCACGTTTTCAATCATCCCCTATATTTTGTGTTTTTTATTTCTTGTTTTTATTCCATTTAATTGGATACTTATTGTAAATGCGAAACAGTTTTTCGGAATTTTCTGTAAATATCTAATTCTTGATATATTTTATTTTCAACTAGTGGGTAATATTTTTTTTTTCTACAACCGTTCAAAAAAGTAGGCTTTTTTATTGACAGTTCAGTGTGTAAAGTAGTACTTTTGGGTCAATCCATATGAACTGGTCCAGCACTGGTTGCTCGATCATTCTAAAAAAAATTGATTTTTTGTGTGTAATTACCCTAACATGTTGGTAGTTCGAAACGACCATTATTTTAATTTTATTGTTTTTTGTTTTCGCGTGACGGCCATATTTGTTATACAGGTCGCAGCATTTTTTGTACTTTAAAGGGTTCGCGGAAACTAAAATATCTCAGCTTCTATTAAACCTTTCAACACGGGACTAAAAGCAAATTGTTCAAAATAAAACGGGCTACAAGATTACTTCTAGACATTTTCACCTAAATGTTATCTTAAAGGGTGAAATTTCAGCCTTAATTCTTAGTTCTATCTTTGAAAAAATCCCATTTTTAAGGGGATGTTTTTGCAAGAAGGGGAAAAGTTAATAAGCCATAAATAATAAATAAAATATATTTTTTTAAATATAATCAAAATATATTTAAAAAAAAAATATTTTATTCTAAAATCCGACAAATGTCCACAGGTACAGCACTTGCCCCTACCTAAGGTTTTTGTCACAGAATATATGTCTTGGTACAATTCATGGTATTATGTATAATTTTCATATATCAATTTAGATTTTGCAGATTGTAAATTTAAAATTACAGAATATCTCTGGTGGTGTACACTTATGTTCTTTTTCAGTATCACCCCATTATTCATCTTATATTATACAGTAACAAATTAGGAAACGCATTTTAATGAAACTAGAACTGTCAAAAATTTTGTCCAAAGCTTGAATTTTAATATTTATATAGTAAAGTACAATGTATATAAATTAATTATTATGTTATATTATTGTTAATATTATATAATAAATAGGGTTGTAGAAAAAATATTGGTTCATCAGTTATGCGTGTGACAAGGATTCACTCGACAGACACACAGACAGGCAGACACGGAACGAAAAGAGTTTGTCTTGACCTGAAACAACGATCAATTTAAAATTTTGAAACCGGAGAATAATTTTTTTGTCTCATTTTAATACGATCACAAAGCTTCTCGTATCTTCGATATTGCGGGGGAGCAAAATGAGATTAAACACAAATTATTATTAGAATAAAAATAGAAAATATATGTTTGCATCTAGCATCTATAATACTCGGTTCACTCTAATACAGAGTTAAATTTTTGCTGGAGTCACAGAATTTAAATTCATAAAATATGAAAATGATGATATCGATAATCCTGTATGATATACGTTATCGCTTACAAATATTACAATTTCGACTAGACTTCTACTAATAAAACTAAAATCAGCAATCTATTGGTACAAAAAACAAATTGAAATTTCTGAAAATATCAAACACTTCAAAATGGAAAGTCAGTTAAGAGGAAATCCTTAAATAAATTAGATTCAAAGAAAAATCTGTACCAGACATTCTATTAAATCGTTTTTCATATCCTATAAAAATATGAATACATGTTTTTTATAGAAAAAGAGAGTGATATTATATTTTGTATTAATAAATATTGAATTTAAATTTAATATTCCTTTCACTGAACTTTAAATTAAAACGTTATATCTATTCAGTGGCGTAGTCTCTAAATAAATAATATTGTTCGAGATAAATATACTTAAAAATGTTATAAGTTGTATGTGATGCATTGTTGTCTTTTATATATAATTTATCAGTATTTTATATTTTTCAATTGAAGGCCCTCAATTTTTGCACGTAATTGGTTCCTGGAAATGTATGTGAATGATGAATGTGCGAAACTAGAACAATGTAAAAACACTATCATTTTCATATATTTAGCTGAAATACTAGAGGAACGTATCGAGGTGTATCTCACCGATTTTGATAAAATGTTAAGAATTTTTTTTTTGGGATCAGGCTAATATTTCAAAAATAAAACAAGATAGAAAAAAATGTTTGGGACCAAAGTTGAAAGGCTTAAGAGGAACATCGGATGATGCTATCAAAAATAGAATGTTTATTTTGATCTGGTAAAATTTGATAAATCATTTGGTATTTAATTATTATATTTTATTTTTTGCTTAAATTTTTGATAGCAAAAACTAAAAATAAATTTCTAAAATAATTTTCTCATAATAAATAGGTATATTTTTGTAATTTTTTATAGTTATTATCGATACAGCCTACATTTTATTTCGTATATTGAAATATATCACTTCTCAGTAGACAACATTTGAACATTTAATTTTAATATTCTTTGACTGCCCTGCTATCGAAAATAATATAACAGATATATACAATATTTAAACCAATATAATATTAACATTTAAATAATAAATGTATTTTAAAATATTTCTTTATAAAAGGACACCTCGCTTTCCAAGGCAAGTACGCCACTGTAACTATTGTACTTATAGAAAAATAGAGAATATGATTTAAAAAAATTAATCATAAAACTGTACAAATACGAATGAAAATATTTTAATTAAAATACTAATTGATAAATAATTTTTATTATAATTATTCATATTATATATACTCGACGTTCCATGAAGTTGTAAAATTATTGTGTCAATATTAAATTATGTGCAGTCAACTGTAAGAATAACGATAGAGGCAACACCGAGTTTGTTAATCTAATTTTATATTTTGAGGAAATATCACGAAATACAAAACACTGTATTTAAATATGTGTGTATATTTTGTGAATTCACCTGTTATGAAAGATAACTTACTAAATATTTATGTAGTACGAATGTAATTATTATTTCGTTTTATGAAAATCTGTTTTCATATTTTTTGTAAAACTTCAACACTGTACAAAATATACGATTACACATTAAAATTAAAATTGTAACATCACACAATATTTAATATTTATTTAAAGAAAACAGTCTCATTAACGTCCAGCCCAAACTCCTGGACCTAGTAAGAAATTTCAAGGATGTCTTCCTTTTATGACGCAAGCATGAACTAAGAGGGAATTTTCCGAAATTCAGCCCCATAGGGAGGGAAAAACTTTTTTTTACGTTTGTCTACATAAGTGCTTATATTGCAAATGTAAATTTCAGGTGAAATACTCTTCAATTAAAATAATAATATACGTTCGTGTATCGCGAAATTTCAAAGTTCAACACTAATAGGGGTAAAAAATTATTCCAGACTAACAGCGAAAATGGTAGATATAGGATTTAATAAATTATGTATGTATAGTATATACCTGTTCATAAAAACGAATACGACTGTTATCTTTCCAAACAGTATAAAAAATTATGAAAATTTTGTACTATAATTTTTAATTAAATCTTCATTAGTTTCAGAGTTATGTGAAATATACGATTATTTTGCAAATTTTCATAGAGGTATTTATATGGCAAATGTAAATTTCGGGCGATGTACTCTTCAATTAAAATAATAATACAGATTCGTGTATCGCGATATTTCAAAGTTCAACACTAATAGGGGTAAAAAATTATTACAGACTAAAGCGGAAACGGTATTGGATTTAATAAATTATGTATATACCTGTTCATAAAAACGAATACAATGTAAGCGAAGCCGCGGGCGGACCGCCGTTCAATAATGTAACTATATTTATTATTATTAATGTATTTTTGCATCATTTATTATGTAATTCAATTTTACAAACTTTAACAAATAAACAGCTATTTGAGATCAAAAATAGTTTTAAAATTCGTTATTATGTAATTTGGCAGTATTAAGAATGTCACTTGAAGCCAAAATAATATCATATTATATTTTATCGAATAAAAACAAAATAATTTTTCATAAGGACATTTTGCGTTGGAAGTCATTATAAGCAAGATTAAAAAGTAGAAGATAAATCAAACTGTTTTTCATCACTCCTAAGTAATTTTCCTTTGTTTAAATTATAAATAAAAAGCGTAATTCTTTGTCAACATAGTTAATCTTTTTTATAGCAAAAAATGGATTCAAACATAAATGTACAGTAGAAATTTGTAAACAGGATTAGCATTTATATGATTCTTAAATTAAAAATAACAGTTCACGTTGTCTAGAACGGTTGTGCTTTTAATAAAATGGAAGTAGTTATTTCTGTATAAAACTGCATGAGTCTATTTTCTTTTTACTGTAGTGTATTTACATTATGCATTATATTAAAATAAATAATAAGAAACCGTATAAAGTATAAAATAAAAAAAATAATAATGAATTGGTCGATAAAATTATTCTGAGAATTTAAGATATCGTTTCGCTATTTATTTTGTTTTCTATTACAGAACTGGAGAATTTTAAACAAAATATTACGATTATTATATTTTGTTTACAAAACTTGAAAACGACATTAAATATTTACATTTGTACCTATATACATACATAGTTACAACATACATATACATCAACATATTAAAATCTACCCTGCATTTAAATTAATACCGAACTGAATAAATTTATTCAATAGTTACGTAACTATTATACTTTCACAACAACACATTTACCCTTCTCTAACGATCGATCAAACAACATGTCTTTCTATATACGAACATACATACAGATAAGAGAAAAGGGTTCATTCTATTTTAAAATAAAACAATCTAGAATTTTGAAATATAATTTTTTTTAATTTAATTTTTAAATTGAAAATAATCACTGATTTTAAATTTACTAAAATTTCAAAAATATGTACAAGGTCTTAGGCTTTTTAATAATGAAAGTTATATTATATCCGTTCAGCAATTTTAATATTTACTACCAAACTAGATTATATTGCTTACAAAAAATTGTTTTATTAGTATGATATTAATATTATAATATAAAAATAATAAATACCTACAACTTTGGAATGACTACATAAAATACTTTGCTACCTGAGAACAGTCTACTGAAAATAAAAATAATTATTCAGTTAAAATAACCATTTTTAATTGTCATTTAGGAATCAATAGATTGAAATATTGCTAAGATATTATAAGACATTTTATAAAAGTATAACTGGTTGAAAATCTGGAGAATACAAGTGTATGAATTCAAGTAAAAACATATTTACTTAACAATAAGAATGTCTCGTGATATTAAATAATAATTAGAACTTTCCATAAGCTGAAAAAGCTAAATGGGTAGAAGACGGCAGAAGATTGTACAGATTCACTTAAATGTACTGGATAATGGGGAATAGCAAAGTACAATAGATAACTGTTATATATTTACAAAACCATTTTCAACCTCTTGTTATGGAAACCATCTATGGGGTTCGTTCAGTCGGTGAATCAAATATAAGTATTCTTCAAAAATTCCAATTAAAAGAGCTAAGAACAATTATAAGTGCCCCGTGGTTCGTTCCTAACTGGGTGATACAGCAAGATGTTAAACCACCTTCAGTAAAAGAAGTAATCGAAACACGTGTTTTGATGTCATAAGAAGTCCTCATAAGGAGTCTAACAGTTCCAGGAATTGTTCGGCTCCTGATGAGGATTTCTTTTCCAGGAACTGTTAGGCTCCTAATGAGACTTATTGTGAAGTTGAAACAGGTGTTAAGTGACATTGTTTTATTAAGGTGTATTTTTATAGTTTAAGTCATAGGTGTCCAAGCCTTTACTAAGGGCCACAGGCCAGAATATAATATAAAATAAAAACTGAGGACCTTTTTTTTTGGTCACGTCAATTGATAATTTTATTGAATGAATAAGGTTAGATTAGAATCAGACTTTTTTTTTTTTAGTCGCGCAACTTTCAATGCAGGTTTATTTTTATATTATTATTTTTGTAATTATCTTCGCGGGCCGCACCGAAGTTCCTTGCGGGCCGCGTGCTGGACAAGCTTGGTTTAAGGAACATTTAATGTGTTAAATTGCATGTTAATTGCAAATTACATGAACGGTAAAAAATCAATTAATAACAATCCGTGTTAATATAGCTGTGGAAATATTGTATAGAGTATAATCATATTAAAAATTTATATTTTACTGAATTAATTAATGACTCACCGACTTTATCAGTATTTTGCATTTTTCAATGATTCTATAAGTGATTTTTAATTGATTCAGATAAATAAAGGTAATGATTTTTGTCTATAATACATTCCATACAACTGACGTGCATTTAAGGTTATTGGTCTAGCACCCCTTTAGTTGTGAACTATCCGTTTAAAAAAAGATTTGATTTCGAAAAATTAAGTTTTTAAATTATATGCAGAACACATGTACATTAAATGGAATTTTTTACTTTGTTAAGAATTAAAAGTAAAAAATTAGATATAATTTGCCGATCGTAGTATATAGACTGTATCTTTAATATATACTATGGTCTCACCAAATTTAGTTGTTGCACCCGCAGACGTTGTTTGCCTGTAAGTCGCACTTTATTACTGTTACGAATGATTTGTTCACGCGTCTTTACAAACATGCTGTCATGGCTGTGTTGTATTTCTAGTTTTTCATTACTTTGAATAAACTTGGATCTGAAACTACACGTGAATATGTGCGTTTTATATTTTTTATAATATTTAAACGGGTCGAAGTTTCAAATAATCAGTGTTTAAAACGTCTCTGTATAGAACTTTTATCACTTCCGGCGAGTTCTCTCATTTACCGTGTATTAAAAACTCTATTTTTAATATCCAATTACTCAAAAACCACTCGTTCAATATTATTTTTTTAAATTAGTAAATAAATATATCCATAAATAATATATTAAAATTTTAGACTACATTACTTTAATGATCGAATAACCTTAATAAAAAAATAATTAAATATCCATCACTAAAAAATCTAATTCAGAAAGGTTCAAAATAACATTACAACACCTACGTTAGTTAATTGGAGCACAACACAAGCTATCTAATTTCAGGAAGCCCCCCTCCACAGACATAACATATAGGTAGGTACTACAAACTTGCGAACAAATACGCATGTGAATATTTACATTGGAGTGTATTGACCATCATTCCGCACAGGAAGTTGGTCCCGCAATCAAACTACAATGACCCGTAGGTAGTTTTCTGAGGCCTATAATTTCAGTAATTAACCTACCGTTCGGTTAGAATCGCGTCAACCGGCAATTGTGGAACGTGCCCCGGTCCACGAGTATCTGTAATTTCGTTTCCGATTGTTCATTAGCGTCGAGGGGGTGACACTTACCCCTATCGATAAACACATGTACGGATTATAAGTGACCTATGGCTATTTTGGAAGCAGATATGTCGTGATAAATGAATGTACGCCGTTATTGTTTACATAGATAAGTTGGATTGCGTGTTTTGGAGTTGGGGGGTTAGTTATTAGTTATAATGTATTGTTAATACATTCATTATTCTGACAATGCGTTTCAAACTCTTAAATATTCATATAAATAAAATATTAATATCATAACTAATACAGAGATTGGTAAACATACAAAAAATATAATTAAATAGATATAATAAATTAGTATATACCCGTATTTTACAATTGTCTTGTATTCATTTATTAAAATTTTAAAAAATCTGTAAAACTTTTTTAATTATTGTATTTTTAATTGTCCATCGCAGTGGTTCTAAATCGGTGTGCTAATTGGTTCTTACGTTTCATCACGTTGGTTTGGCCTGAAAAGCAAACTTGCTCCAATTTGAAAAACCTTTTCCAAAAACACGATTTTATAAAAATGACTGTCCATCCGACAAATTAGCCGAATGATCTCGAAAATAACAAAAATTGAAAGGCTGTAGCCGGGTAAGCATGCAAAACATGCCTTTACATGGATTTGGCTGATTATTTTTTTGGAAGTCACATTCTATTAAACATTCAACCTGACCAAATATTAGCTTCCAAAAATTTATAGTTTTCGAAAAAAAAATTTTTTTGATTTTAAAAAAAAAAATTTTTTTTGATAATCTGTCAGTCGAATTTGATGGTGCTTGAAATATATTATAGAGGTACTAATGACTCATCAGAGGTAATTTTATTATGATCCTCTGTACATAATAAACCAGAAAAAAAAAATTAATAAAATTTAAAAAATCAAAAAAGACCATGTTGTCTTCGGAGGGCAATCACAATTTTTTTATATATTATACCTTGTATGTACCCATACAACATATCAAAATCCCAAATTGATACAAAGGGTATAACATACTCGTATAAATTCGCATGCGGTCGTATCGGAGTGGCGCGGGCGAGTGCAAGTGTCTTAATACTTTTAAAATATCTCTAATTTCTTGCTAAACAGGACTGGGCTAGCCCAGAGGCATATCGAAAATTTGACGGGGCCCATAGCCTGACAAAAACAAAATATAGAGGCCGTAGCCGGGAATATATGGGAACTGCTTCATTAAATCAATTTTACAATTTTTTTTTCATAGGTTTCTTTTTAAGTAACAAAAAATCGCCCCAAATCACTTAGAAATGTTTGTAATCGACTTTAGTAGTAACAAATCACATTTCCGCTGTGAACTAGCGAATCTTCTTCCATTAAAAACTATAGACAAGATTTTTTTTTTTTTTTATAAAAATTATCTGAGCAAAAATGAATATATTGAAGCACAGACATTTAGGGCGATTTAATTTTACTTAAAAAGCAACCTATGAGAAAAAAATTAGTTAAATTGATTCAATGGAGCAGTTCCCATATATTCCCGGCTACGGCCTCTATATTTTGTTTTTGTCAGACTATGGGTCCCGTCAAATTTTCGGTATGCCTTTGGGCTAGCCCAGTCCTGTTTAGCAAGAAATTAGAGATATTTTAAAAGTATTAAGACACTTGCACTCGCCCGCGCCACGCTCGCGCCACTCCGATATGACCGCATGCGAATTTATACGAGTATGTTATACCCTTTGTATCAATTTGGGATTTTGATATGTTGTATGGGTACATACAAGGTATAATATATAAAAAAATTGTGATTGCCCTCCGAAGACAACATGGTCTTTTTTGATTTTTTAAATTTTATTAATTTTTTTTTCTGGTTTATTATGTACAGAGGATCATAATAAAATTACCTCTGATGAGTCATAAGTACCTTTATAATATATTTCAAGCACCATCAAATTCGACTGTCAGATTATCAAAAAAAGTTTTTTTTTCGAAAACTATAAATTTTTGGAAGCTAATATTTGGTCAGGTTGAATGTTTAATAGAATGTGACTTCCAAAAAAATAATCAGCCAAATCCATGTAAAGGCATGTTTTGCATGCTTACCCGGCTACAGCCTTTAGTATAAATTATACATTTGTTTCTTGCGTTTATAATTTACTTCCGGTTATACCAAAAATTGGTCATATTTTTTATTTTGATGTATAAACCTATAATTTATATTTAAAAATTAAGTGATGTGTGCCTCACCCACATAAGCGCACGGTTGAAGTGAAATTTTTTTTGTTTTCATTTACCATGCAAATTAAATAAATAAATTAAACTATTATAAATAGGTAATATAATAAACTATTATTTTGACGCATAATCCATAAAATACAAAACACGTTGCTTGACAGCGACGTAAACTAACTTGTACGCATTCGCTTTTCACCCATCTTTCTCTTATACATATACCCATCGCTCCCTCACGCATATGCACACTCTCCTTAGCGTCAAGGTTAGTAAATGACAAGGTTGCCTCATAACTTTTTGACCAATCAGCGGCTGCGTGGGATGACGTCACCCTGAGGAACCTTTCAACGTTGTTTCATATATAAAGTTGTTTTCAAATTATTTCGAATTTTTGGATATTTGTATTTAAAAAAAGTAAATATTATTGTTTATTACAGAAGCACAAATTATTACATATAATATTTCTTCATAAAAATTTAAAACTGATGTCAGAAATCAATGCTTAAAGAAAATACATTTCTTGGTTACACATAAAAAAACACTTGTTTAAAACTATAATTTATAATAATAAAATAATAAAAATTTAGATTTAAAACTCAGTACACTATCAATATCAAATGAAAATATTTAAAAACAACTTACAATAAATCAGCTTAACTAAAATAAAGAGTAAATATAGTTTGACAGCCATTTATAATGTCAAAGAGTTCCTCACGATGACGCGTTCTCCCCTCTCATGCCACGCCCCGCCAGAGTTATGAGGTAACCTTGTACTTTACTAACCTTGCCTTAGCGTATCGTCTTGAAAACCTGTCGTATTGTAAAACGTATCAAGATCAGACCAATTTATTGACTCGGTGAAGAAGTTTCACTTCAATAAAATGATTAAAAATGTAGAAAAATAATTAAATTTACCGTTTATAAGTTTAAAAAATTATAGTTTTGTATTACTTTTAACTAGTTTATTTAACAACTATTTGAAGAATGAACCTAAAAATAAACTAAAAATATGACAACCAAAAAATTTTGCAAGCAGCATTTTAGATGTAAATAGTATCTACAAATCTACAAATAATTAGTTATATCTTCAGAAAAATAAAACTGCTAACAAAATGATATAATAAGAAAATAACCAATAATTATGTGTTATTGTCAGTATTTTAAAAATGGATAAACTAATATAACAACTTGTTTAACAACAACTATCAAAAGCATCGCTCAATAAATCGTATACGTTGATGTTAATTAAGTGATCTGACATTTTTTTTAAAGCGTACTTTGCCGTATCGACACCACACTCCATCAGACCGGAAGGATACGGTCGTTACGTCGTAACCCATAACCTTGGTAATCAGTAAATTACCGCCACATGCCAATACCATATACGAACGCGGGGTGAAATCAAGTTATTCCTGCCACTGCACCGTACTAACTAGGTTAAGCTGTATTCACATAACTGACTGTCAACTAGAAATGTGCGATTAAAGTTTAGAGTATTTATTTGTATTGTATATAGAGTACATGGTATAAGCAAAAGAGTATAATATTAAGATTGGAATATATGTATTTTATATTGCAATACTTATACATATATACTTAAAAGGGCTATTCTACTTCTTCAGCTCAATAAAATTCACATTTTCATTTTTTTTCTCTCGAAAACTACAGCATGTAACAAGAAAAAATATTTCTTCCCTGAAAGGTATAGAAAATAGAAATAATTTTTTTTTATAGAGTGAGTATTTTAATATAATATGGACTTGTTTATTTAACAATATGTCAGTATATTGGAAGAAAATTTATCTCACTGGCGCAGGTGATTTGTTCTCTCAAGATGGTCGGAAATAAAAAATTTAAAAAGATTCTAAATCTGTATGTATCTCAATTATTAATTTTCATCGAAAATTAACAAAATGGCAGTGATTTTCGTAAAATAGTAACAAATTTAGGTTTTTTCCACACCGTTATTGGGTTAAAAAAAATACTTAAAATGAAAGTTTTTATAATAATGCAATAGCCATATATATGCTGAATATGCCTATAAAATTTCAGATTTATTGGACAAATGGTTTTTGTACAATTACCTGCGCCAGGTGCAAAAATATCGTTTTGAAAATAATGCTTTAAAAGTTGTCCAAGCGCTGAGCGCGCACAAAGAACGTCACTATTTTGGCGCGCTGTCTAACTATAAGTTAAATTTGGACATGATTTCCATAGATAAATTCTGTCGAAAGAAGAAATAAAAAAAAAAGATTTTTTCTGGCCCAAAAAAGTATAATAGCCCCTTAAGCTTACATTCGTTTTATTTATTAAATACGTCTATTTTTTTTTGTTTTACCAGTATAATTTAATTCGTATTCTCACTAGTAAAATAATTAATCTTTCCTTTAATAACCCCTAAGAAAATATCAAATAAATTTGAAATTAAATATATATTACATGAGATGCTGTAAGATTTTTTCAGTTCCCGGCGCTCATGAAGTTATATTCTATCTAGTTATTATTCTAAATCAAGTAGATATTTTTTTTAATAGTAATTTTATTTTAAATACTTATGTGGTGATTTTGAAGTGATTTATTGATGTCATTCCAACAATCTTTTAGTTCTGTGAAAAAAGTGATAAATAATTGAAAGAAAAATAAAAGCATTTTGTATAATACTTCTTAACATTCGATTTTAAAAGCAGCTTTATACAAACTTGGCATTTGATATATAATTGGCAAGGATTAGTAGCAACGAGTAATTTCCATTAGATTCTGAATAAATACATGTGGTATGTGCATATATGTACAATGTACATTTACATATGTGTGAATTCAGCTTTACAGATCGACTGCACCAAGCCAAGCCACTTTTGTATGTTTATTTGCTCCAATTTGTAAGGTGCCATTGAATGTTAGTCATTTAATGAGTTTGTATTCTACCCTGTTCATGCAATACTTTGCTCCAGGTATCGTTGTAATGAATGCCTCAGTGTATGAATCGATGTAAATGGATAGTGTACCCAAACTACTAACGATGTTATAATTACTATTACGCGATACTTAAATTCTAGCTTCAATATTAATACCGGTGGTAGTTGTGTTTACAAAACACGATTAATCTCGCAATTAAAATTGCTTTTCATTTCATTTTGAATTAGGTTTTTTATGTGTTTCATGAAAAAGGAAGATTGAATGACTAGAATTTCAGTTATACATACAAAAATATTTGGGTGAAGGGAAATCTATATTTTTCTTCAAATTTTTGTACGGAAGTTTTTTTTCGTACAGTTTATAGATAGGGGGATAGAAAACCAATTAAATAGAAGTTAACTGACAAGATTAGTTTCGAATTTTTATATATTATTTATAACGACAAAATAATGATGAGTAGATATACTTTTTCGTATGTGTATAAGGTTATATTTTAATGTACTATATATACATTACATATTATAGAAACCCGAAATCATTATTAATGTAATGTGTAATTTTATTCAATGTATAATATATAAGTAAATATCCTGGGATCAATTGAAAGTAACAGTAACTTCTACAAAAGAATCCTACTGGATTAATCTGGATTACATGATCCGATTTCATTGTGCTTTTATAAAAGCGCAACAAAAAGATACGTAAGTTAAGAAGATCATGGAGAAGCTACATCAGTTAGCCTACTGTGAATGTAGCAAATATGTGAAAAGCTATCAGGAAAAATGTTGTCAGACAAACTGGGGAGAAAAACCAATAGAAATTCATTTTATGTTGTATAAAACGGATGCACGAAAATTATCCCCAGTTTACATTATATATACATGATGAAATTTACGTAGCTGTTCCATTTTGTTATGCATATTATGGATTCACTAAAAAGTTTGATGCCTAAATTCCCTTGAATATATTCAAAAATAAAATAACGATTTGTATAATAGTATATATAACAAAGGGAGCAAGAAGCAAAAAATGTTGTATTTTTGTACATAGACGAGAGAATATGTTTGAAATGTGACAACTGTAAGTGGATATTCTGCATTGTTTATACATCTACTGAAAAGATAAAATTTGTAAGTCTTTTAAAATGGGGTATAGTATGTATGATCATTTGAAGAGAAACAATTTTTTTATATATTTTATTTTGTATTTAAGTTATATTTATTTTGTACCGTTGCATCCTTAGCGAATATAAAAACAAAATTTTGTATTTTTATATAAGTATTACATAGGTATTTTATATATATTTTGGTCAAAAATAATGTTTGTATATTCAGTAACAATTACAATTTATTTTCTTAGGTTAATTTTAGTTTTAACTTTTAATATGTTTTTCTTTATCTTTGTAACATCTTATATTAACATGTTTTCAGTAAATTAGATTGTATTTCTAAAAAAAATTTCTATCTAGTCTCCAAAATATAGTTTCAGAAAATAAATGTGTAATACAAAGTGATATTATTATTAGTAAATTTTTTTAAAAACCTCACTGTATATGGTTGTAAAATTATTTTGAATATAAGTTTTATATTTTTAATATTTCTTTTAATTAATTAAATTTGTATAATTTGTTTATAATGTTTGTTCTCGAATTTTGTTTACAGAATTAAACAATAAATATATTCGTATATATTTATATACTTAAATGTAATTTAAACAGTACTATATTTATCCTTTAAGTATCAACGTGTGGTCTCACAGGCCGCAGGGAAGACCTCACTTTGCTAGTTGTTATTTAGTCGGTTTAACATATTATTACCATAAAATTGTAAAATCTGTAAAATTAAAAACCATGTTATAATGTATGTATATTTAACATTTTATGTAGACCATTAAAAATTTATCGCATTACGACGTAAATTCATAAATAGTTAAGTGAGAGAACATTATACGTATATGATCTCTCACATCATAACCATAAACTATACTTAACTATTTTTAGTTCACGACTGTGACTCACGCACCACCTTTAGATGATTATTATTATTATGTATATATATTATTATATTTAGATATCGAAATAAATAAATTTATTTTGGTGAATTCATAGTAGTTTACTATAATTTTGGTATTAAAAAACTTGATTAGACATTCAATAAACTGAAAAGTATTTTCATATTATCTGAATATATCTTGCAAAAAATTTTTTAGTGGACTAGTTAAATTAGAAAACATGTAAATATTTACTGAGTCACGCTCGCGTTGGTAGAATATTCAATTTTGCAAGCCCTAAGTCGAAGTAAAGTGAGCGGCCAGCAGTCTACAACACGGTAATCACTTACACTGACCACAGAATTGTGGGCGAACTGCCAATTGATTGATTACTACAGACAACAAACGATTGTTGAAACAACAAAACGAAACTTCTGCTGCTTTCTTTTTACATCTTAAAAACTCGCTTGATTCTTTTACTGAAACATGTGGGTGGATACAGGATACGAAAATAATGAGGAAAATGTGAACACATTAATGGTTGAATTGGAATGGGACAAAAGCTAAAGTCACGTATATACTTTGTACATGAAGTCAACTAAATAATTTTGATTTGATATCAAAATCCCGATATGATAGGTATTTATACAGGGTGTCTAAGATAAGCCTGAAATGCAAGGGAATTGCCTAAATGGTAAGATATACAGATTTAGTTAAATGAGATGAATTATTTATAAGAAAAGGGTGAGTATTACAACATCAAAAAATATGTATAATTTATGTGGTTTAGGCGGTATACCCAAAAATCTACAAAATTCGTAAATACTTTAAAAGGCTATAACATTTTTGTCAAAGTAGATAGGTGCTTTTTGTATGCAGTTTTTTAAAATACTTTTTATGTAAAATTGATTGGCGTATTTAGAATTTTTATATCACTTTTAGTTTCCGAATTACAAACGCTAACTTTAAGCATATTTGAACGTGTTTATTATTCTACTTTACAACGATATGTCACTTGTCAAACTTATTATCGAAAGAAAAGTAAGAACGTTTTTTTTGTAATACCTAGTTTTGTTGTTTACAAATATTTATTCACCGAGAAATAGATGTTTGGAGAAATTATTCTATAACTTACACATACTTTCAGAAAGTTTTACTACATATTTTGATAATTTTTTTTTTAAATCAACATAGGCTCTCATGGCAGAATAGTGTAGGTATTGATGATTAAATTTCAATGAATTAGTTAGATAAAAAATTAAATCACCGAGAAAAATCTGCAATTTTCACACGTCACATATATTTGGCAACAAACTTTATAAGAAATTTTATACATATTCAGAAAAAAATGGCGTACTGAAATGCAATGATTTGTTTTAATGATATATTTTTTCATATATTATGTAAGCATATGAATTACTAATAATATTATTTTCATAGCATTTATATGTTCCACGTATGTTCTAGGTAGATAGTGTTATTTAATAATATTTTAATTTCTGTAATTTATATGTAATAATAAAATACTTTTTTTCATATTATCAATACAAATATTAATTTTTTGGCTAAAATTCTAAAATAACAGTTACTAATGGGAAATAAGGTTTTAATCTTTGTGTTAACAGATAACGTAATGGTAGGTACCCGGGTACCTTCAAATGATATGCACGTATAATATTTACGCAATAAAACTTTTGTGCCGTGTAATTAATGTTACTGTTATTGAATTGTATGTTATTGTTAGTGACCTTACTTTTTATTTTACAACAATCATTTTAAAATCAATGAAAATACATAAATATGTATGAAAACATGTATCAAAGTAACATTTTTGATATTACAAACGGTTGTGTTTTTATTATGGCAAATGTAGGATTGAAATTTTATTTTTATTTTTCAATATCAAAAATACGTTTCAGCCGTTCGTTCAATTTAAAAGATAAATAATAAAAATGCTTTTTTCAATAATTTCATAATTTTTGTTTTTGGGTCATTAATCAACGTCCGTATACCAAATTTCATCTTAATAGGTAGGGTCAACTGGGGTAAAAGTGAAACAAAATACAAATCTCTCATGTTTTTTGACAGTTAACGATACAAATTCTTACTTTAATTTTTTCTACTAGATGCGCTTATGAATAACCATTTTAAATACTTACGTCATTTGAACTGTAGGATACAACACGGACTTTAAAAATGAAAAAAGTGTGTTTCATTTTTAACTTCTAATTTGGGAAAAAGTGAAACAGGTAAGGGAAAAAGTGAAACAGGCCTCTAATGAAAAATATTTCTCGAAAAATTAAAAGAAAAGCTACAAAGGCAACTTTTATTTATCTTCTTTGTGGCATATCAATGTGAAATTGTAACTTTAATTAATATCTGAGCTATTCAGAAGGTTATGTGCACAGAATTAAAATTTAATTCATACGTTTTGACATCGACTAACAGGGAAATCTGTAGGGGTGACATCACTTATTAGGCAATTCATATTTTCAGGTCGCCTTAACAAACCTTTAATGATGATGTTAGTTTTTATAATTCTCCTATAAATAAATTAGTTTTTTAGTTGCAAGCTTGTGTCACTTTTACCCCAATCTTTTGGTGTTTCATATTTACCCCGCTCGACCCTACATTAATGAGAAAATGAAGGTACCCGGGTACCTTATCCATTAACCAACGTTCGTTTAGATCTAGATCCAAAAATCTGTTACTTCCAAATACTTTTTTTTAAGAAATAGCATTACAGTAAATGGATCTTGGCATTCCTGGATGCCCATAAAATCAAAAAAATTATTACATACTAAACTCGTCGAATGAAATCGAAAAAGGTACATGGGTTTACTTTAAGTACCTACTTTATAAATCAATTTGACTTTCCTACAAGCATTTAAAGTGAATAATTTATAATTTGATTTTGATCGTTCATTGCATTTAGATATACATTATTTTTGACTCAGACTGTACAATCTTTAATCACGGACCACTGTTTTACCAAAAAATATTTTTAAAGCTATATTATGACAAAAGTTTCAAACATTATAAAAACCTAGTTGATTCTTTCTACCAAAAACATGTGTGTTGTAAAAGCGAATACGAAAATAATGAGGAAAATGTGAAGACATTAATGGGAGGCGGTAGAGTGGGGTGGACGCAATAGCTACAGTCACGTATCTAACTAATCCGATACAGACTTTGATCATTTCCAGATTAACGTTCGTCCGTTGCCAGCCCGGCTACCAGCAACGGATATCAAATTAATGGATGTCCGCCGAAGGTTCCAATAGTTTCTTGGCACACACGGTGTTGTATCGTTAGAAGTTTATTGCTTTTAATTTATTGTATGGCGTTTTACTAATTGATAAAATAAGTTTATCTTTATTAAATTTTCTTTTCAATTGGAGAATTCATCATAACTTTTACATTGCGTAGATTTTTTTAAGTAAATAAATTACACAGCCTCCAAAAAAGGTATTTTTGAGCTTTAAAAATATTTTTACTATCATCAAAAAGAAAATGTATATCAATTTTATTGACCAAATGTAATGAATAACATTTGTAAATCAGACTTTTTTCTGCAATTTACTTTTTTTATCGTTGTGTGACAATTTTTTATCTAGTTATAGAGAAAAGGTTTCCAGTTTTCCAAATCTTCAGGTGTTCAAAGTTAAGGTTTTGTGCCTGAAAACTAATGGAAAATCACTTATTAATTGTGAATGAAAAAAGTTGGTTTGGAATTTTAATGCATAGTGTTTATTACAAACAATTTAAGGCCATATAGAAATTTGTGTGTTTTAATGCTCTTGATGACAAAAGTTTCAAACAGAAAACATATTTTTTATTCACTCAATAATTTTTTTTTATGTTTTTTTAAAATCTTACAACTTAAGAATATTTGCATTTATTTTTTATAACTATAATAAAAGCGTTTTAATAAGTAACAATATCTTATAACTAAATTTACCATATGCATGTATAAAAGTATACAAAAATATTCTTAATCTGTTATGTTCATATGTCAAAATTACCCATGTAAATATACAATACATATGTATGTAATAGCAAAAAAGCACATTACTACTACTTCTAAAAATAAAATCATTTGCATATCAAGTCTAATTTCCTCCGTAGAGTTAAATATTCAAAATAACTAGCCTTAAAAACATAGTAAGTTGACTCTTATAGCCGTACCTTAGCACGAATTCCACTTATCAAATTCATATTTATAAAGAAAGAAGGCCGTTTAAGAAATACTTTATTCAAACACACATAAAAAACGGACTTAATATATGCACATACATTTCTCATCCTTAAATTCGGTTCGCTAAAGTGGAGCCGGTAGACCAAGTATATTGTGTCGTGAATGAAGCATGGCTAGCATCTAACAGTTATCTTTATAGATTTTTCAACGCTCTGATGGACAGGCTTAGGTTTGTAGTTTGTAAGGGAGTCTGCGAAATGTTGGAGTATGGGAAAGTGATTTTATTTGAAAGAGATTTGATATTTCAAATTACATGGCTCTCTAGTATAAACTCTTTGAGGACACATTGATACGAAATTGTATTTTTTTTCTGTTTGAGTGGACGTCATTTCTTAAATAAATGTCAGGTTTTATTTTTTTATATATGAGAGAAAATATTTATATAAAAATCGACGGGACTGAAAATTTTTTGTAATTGAATATTTTTGATTTATAAAATACATATTTTAAGTGTGAAATACTGATTTTTGATGTGAATAACGTCCAGAGTTTCAGGTGGGCATTTCAGAAACTTGATGTAACGTGCAGAGATCAGTTATGTGCACAAGCGTAAATTTAAAATCAGTATATCTCGATACTCAGAATAGTTACCAAGCGAGTTTTGGTCTCGAATTATAGATCTCAATTAAATCTACGAGGTAAAAGTAAAAATCAAAACAAGCAGTTTTAATTAGTCATAAATTCAATATTATAAAACATAATAAAAAATTTAAATTGGTATTTCCACGATTGCGATTGTAAATAGGTATTATTTAATTGAATTGAAAAAAATAACAGTATGTTAAAATATATTCTCTACAACCTAAAAATTTTATTTTTTTTATTAGAGTTTTTTAAATTGAATAAAAAAATGAAAAGTAAATTTCGTATTTCCACGCTTTCGCTTGTAACTAATTAATTAATTTTTTTTAATATCATAAGAAATAACTATATTATACAATACTGATTATATATTTTTTATTAAGAATAAGTTTCCGGCAACATTTTGTGTCCATTTTACAAATATTCAAATGTTTTTGTGTAACAAAAAATTAAAGATGTATCAATCCATGAGTCTGAGTGTTTTTAACCCCACTTCACGTATTCAAGTCATTCCCTCTAGTGTGCATCCCGACATATTTTTGGTTAAATGTTTTTTATTAGATGGGAATACACTTACTTAAGGAAATCCACGGAACCCATTTATATTTTTTATTATAGTAATTAAAAATTGAAATAATGTTTAAAAATCCTAGTAAATAATTATTTAGAAAACCAAATAGAATATTGGTTTTTGAAAGTTGAAATGCAATCGACATATTTTTATGTAACGCAAATTTGATTAGAGTAAAACGTGGAAATCTCAATTATCAATTTTCGCAAAAAAAAAATTAAGTACATATATTTTTATCTTTCGTATGTAATTACTAATTACGTAGTAGTTGTTCCCACGGACCCGAATGATTACCCAGTAACAGTAAGAAACAACCACTTTACTCGTATATACGGCACTCCCTAGAGAAGCAACAGGAATATAGTAATTAAAAAAATTCAGTGGGTTCGGTGGATCTGTCGAGTGACACTAACAATAAGTGTTAAATACAAAACAAAGTTAATGTATCTGCATTGTTATTATATGTATGTTTACGATTTTTAATAATATACAAGTTGAGTTTACATTTTAAAACTAAATACTTATAATAAGTTATGAAGAAGATATTAGGATACATTCGCACACAATTATTGCACAACCAAAAAAAGTTATGCTTGCTTGTATTGTACATCCAAAGCAAGCTATGCTTGTTTGTATGTGTGTTCTATTGTCGTGCTAAAATTTTTTTGCGTATATACATTGATAAAATGAGCATTATATCTTAAATTTCTTCAGTAACACACTTAAAAGTTAACATTTTCTGAAAGAGAACATTACAGTCTCCATATTTACTTAGTTTAATATCGATTAGTTTTAATTTTCTCTTATAAAATAGTAACAAACTTAAATTTGTCGTGAAATTGAAATTTTTAAGTGACGGTAACACGCTAGAGGTCGCAAAACGTAATAAATTAATAGAAATCCTTTTGAATTAACTACATCTATTATCAGAATAGAACCCTATTAAAACTCAGACAAATCGGATATCTAATGAATCTGCGAAATATTAGTTAATCTGATAGTTCAAAAAAAATCCGCCGAGATGCATCACAACTGATATATTATAATAATCTGTTGTATTTAATTATTTTATTCAAATATATGACTTTTTGTAAATTGCAATGATTAAAGTTTATCTTGAGTTCGTTACATCTTTAATCGAGATAAAATTTGGTATGATGCAGTTTTGTTAGTTAAAATTGGATATTTTTAATTCTGAAAAATTATAACTGTACGATTAACGTATTATGATAATTGTAAGTATTGTTTATTATTTGTGAAATGCTTCTTTTCTGTGTTTGTATTTATTTATTCTTTTGTGACAGATCAATGTAAAACAATATAATTATTAAGTGAGATTATGCCATTTATTTATTATGTTTTCAAATTAATGTACTATTTAAAACCTTACTAATTAAGACATTTTAAAAAGTTTAAGAGGTGTACATTTTATGGCCAAGCCATGATCTTTTATTGTATGAGTAATTATTATTGTATGTTAAATAAAATGTTATTTACGTAAAAATATATATGAAAAGAAATTGGTAAATAAAAATAAACCAACTCAAAGAACATATTTCATCCTTACATCCACATATTCCATTCATACCAGCAACCCTCTTAAATTAATTTCATTAATGTATTCAAAGAACTCGCATAATAACTTGACCACAAAGTCGAGCCTAATTCTTTAAGAACAGGAACACATACACTCATACACGGATCTACCGCACACATACATGTACGATAGCAATGATGCGTGCGCCTACGTTCGGTCCAGCAGTTTGTGCGCATGCGTGTCCGCGTGCCGGCGTCGCGGCGCCTCGCGTCTCAGTAGCGGCCCAGTAACCGCGCGTTTCACGTGTCCCTGGACGTTTCACAGTGTCAGAGCGCAACTCCTAGTCACTGGATCTTGTGATTTAAACATCTCCGAGTCGCTGCGACTCCTCAACATCCGCATCGTTAAGCCATCAATTATTTCTGGTAAATTTTGTGACATGACAGTGGACGATTTTGATATAAACATGTACTGAGTGCTGTCAAGTATAGGACACTGTGTTAAAAATAAAGTTTAATGTTTTATGATTGTTGACAGTGACAGTGTGTAATATATAACAGTTTGATAAAGTTTCTACAATTGTTAATTGTATATGTCTAGTGAAATAATTGAATATAAAAGTTCATGTAATAGTTATATTCGTATAGTGACTTAAGTGTGTTCGTGATATGCGGATACGATTTTCTATTTTATGGTATTTGTACTTGTATTAATGTGGTGACAATATTTACTTGGTTTTTAATATAAAATAACCGGTTGTTTAAGAGCAAATTAAAATCAAAACGGAATAGTTATTATATAATATTCAATAACATAAATAATAAATGTTTTAAAATAATCGTATAAATATTTAAACAATAATACCAATTTTATTGGTTGTAAATTAATAACAAGAAATAATTAAATGCTTGTATGTAATTAAATTATATTTATAAATATTATTTTTAATATTGAACCTAACTTAATAGAACCATCCGATATACAAATATTTATCTAAGATAATCTATAACAGAAATTGTTAAGAGCCGAACTATAAGTGGTCATCTCAAATACGACCGTTCAATAATCCATACAATATAATATAATTAATGGAATTTTGTGTACACAGAGTTGACCCCAATTTATTATTAAAATAAACAAGAATCTCTCGGAAACTGTCAAAATTATAGTCATTGATTATAATTAACAGTTTGTTGGGCAGTCGACGGCGGGACTTGTGCCAACAGTGAAACAACTTTCATTGTAAGTTTTACAAAAATAGTTTCGCTTCGTTTATGAAATATTTATCAAATGAAATACATTCAGTAGATGTTATTTGAAACGTAGTGTGTCAAGTATTAATAGTGTCATTCAGATCGATTCACATAAAATTTACATTTAAATAGTATACTCTGATATTTATATGTTCTGAAAAGAAAGCGGAGGTTCTATTTGAAAATAGATATATTTTTGCCGCAAGTAGTAATCCTTAAAGAAAATAACTTTATGCAAATATAAATGGTATTGCATAAAATTTTAGAAGAAACGAAAAATCTTAGATATCATAAATCAGATATCAAACCAGTGACTTAGTAAAGTTTTTAGTGCAGTGTTTAAGTGATTCTTCAAGTTACTCAGAGCTAGTTTCTGGTGTGTCTGCTATAAGGTATGTGTAAAATAATTTGTTTAATGATCACCCATCTCCGATCCGCAAATTTCTCTCGTAATGAACGTTAGATTGTATCTTTTGTTATCGTGAGTGTCATCAGAATATGATATGTTCAACCCCACAGCTACCGGTTATAATTTCTGTTTTAGTACCTTGGTAAATATATGCATAATTCTGATAGGCGAGGGTACGTTTTCTAAAGTTACATGCTTTGTACAAACTATTTTAATAACTGTAATTTGTTACATTTAATATCCCTACATCACATATATTATACATGTTTGTAAAGCAAACGACTCCGTTAAAACATCTTGAGAGATTAAAAAACTATAAAAATAAACGAATAAAAACACATCGACATTGAAAAAATTACATTTTATTTGAAACTTTATTACAAACATTAAATGGTAATTTTTTTATAATCTCCTAAAACATGATTGTAATATGATAATTTGATGTTCATAAACAACAAAAAGCTAGTTACATTTAGGTTTGGGCAATATAAATTAATTTGTATTAATTGCTAGTAATTGATTGAGAACGTTTTAGGATGATTTGTCCTATTCATGTCATAAATAAAACTTTGAAAAAGTAATCGGTAATTTCACTGTTTTAAATATTAATTTTTTTAATAAACTTTATGTGTTTTTAAATATTGATTATAACAATTGATGCTTTTGACCTTCAAATGTACTCAAGGTCAATAATAATATTATGCTTTTGGTAAATAGATTTAAATTAATGTTGTGTGTATGCAAAAGTAATATATGGTTACTATTTAGAATATTTTATATAAAAAATGAAAATGATTTAGTGAAAAATACTTTTTTTGTACTAAAAATTTCAAAATTGTCTATCTTTTTTTTGAAAATTGATTCATTTGTCAAATATTTTTAGTAATTTCAGTCAATTAAAATTTCAAAAATTTGTACAAACTCCATAATTTTCAAAATTCTTTTTTCTTCTTTTGAGTATAAATAATTGATTGTATATCAAAATAAACATATAAATCTGCATAGTAAAAAATTATTACAATATAATTTTATTTTTATAGATTTAAAGAAAATTGTCTGTTTGTTCCCATATTGAAGTATTTTTGATGTGACTTTCACTGTTATAAAAAAATCCAGAATTAGTTAAGTCTATAATATTAACGAAAATATACAATTGCTATTTTCTAATAAAAACATAGGTATCGTAGTACGTTATGATATCCTGATAGGCAAAAATAGAATCGGGACCCTCTTTCTCGTTTGAGGGGGAAACATTTCAAAATTTCAATCGATACAATATGTGAATACTTTTTTTGCTCTTTAGTTTATTTTCGTATCCTTATTTTCAAAAAAATCTAAAAAAGGTCCTCACATAGATTTTTCTTCTTACCTCGGGACCCTAAGCAGTTGCCTTATAATGTATAGACAATTACATATAAATGAAAAACCCAAGATTGTTGTCTTTTTGTAATACAACACCATCAAATCTGCAGGGCCTATTTGTAGGGAGGAAGAGTGGGGGTAAATCGGGTACTGTTATAGTAAGTAGTTTTTTATTGCCACTGCAGATTGGATACCAAAGTGGGTGGTGTATAGAGGCCTTTACTAATCCAACAATTTATTTTAAATTATTAGGCGAAGCATGTATTAAGGACAATTTACAATTAATATTTTCTAATGAAAATATGTATATAAAATACATAGAAAAAATATAATTAAACAATGGGTGTTATGATGTTCAATTAAACCAATACTGTCAGTGAAGAAATGATTTTGAAATACAAGCAGATAAAGCCACACATGAAATATCTATCTTATAACACAGACAGAAAAACAACACGATTTTTTTTATATAAATGCATTGTAATTTTTCATAAGAACACTAAAAAATAAAAATAAGCATACTAAAATTTACTATAATTTTTCCTATATATCATAGTAATGTTTATTAATTAAAAACTGAGTTTTTGTATTTTTAATAAATATTCATAAAATTTTTCGTAAATCAGAAATTTTACTAAATGTAAGCTACATTGTAAAAAAAATCATATAAAAATTCAATTTCCGTAATACTAAAATAAATTTCTTTCTAGTAATATTGAAGATACGAGAAGCTTTGTGATCGTTTTAAAATGAGGCGAAAAAATTGTTTCTCGATTTAAAAAAAAAATCTTTCCGTTTCAGGTCAAGACAAACACTTTTCGTTCCGTGTCTGTCTGTTTATCCCCAGAATCCTTGTCACATGCATAACTAAGTAACTACTTAACCGAAACTTGGTTGTATGGTTGGGTCAAAATCATCAAAATGGTGTGTAAGGGGGAGGAGTGACATACTAAAATATTTATTATTTCAATATATTTCAAAAACGATTATTTTTATATGAAAATTTTTCATAGGTCTACAACGTTTGTTGTAAAATATTCCCTTACAAAGATTTATCTCAACTTGCTTTAAAAATCGTCATTTGTTTTTTTTTTACTTTGACATAAAAAATATAAGAATAAAAATTATCAGGTGCGTCTTAAGAAAAATTTCGAACTAATATTTTTTTGTAAAATTGTATAAAAATCAAATGGTTAACCAATGCCAGGCAATTAATCAACACTTTGCCGGTTTATATTTAAATTGTTCAATAATTAACTACCTTTGGTGAATTTCGCATGAGGAAGCACTATGCATTTACTTGGCAGATATATATTTTCAGTGTACGGAACCATTTTAAATGTTTTAAATCTTGATTTATACATACGTATAAAACGTATTATCAATTTGTTTATGGAATACTTTAAAAAATAACAAAATAAAATCTCATTAAAAACAAAACTGAAATAATTGTCCCATACACATCTAGAACAATACTTGACTGTAACAAAATCAGCAAAGAGATACATCTCTGTTATATTTTTTCATATCAACTCCACATCATCATTATTTTGAAATAACAAAACACAGGATAATTAAGCTCTCAACATTCATGACCTCTCCGAATCCAAATGAGGAAACGCACACATAGCCACGCATACACACATTAGTATATATACATATGTATAATGTATATGTATTTGTATTACATTTTGCATTTAAATGTACACATGTATATGACTCTGTGTGAATGTGTTTCTTAGGTACTTAAAGGTATGTGTGTGTGTGTGTTCGTGTGTGTTTATAGTGTTCAGGAAACACCGATCTCATTTCATTCTATTGCTTTTAATTTTATTTCCAGTTTTAAGTGAAACATGGATATTTACTATAAAAATGTGACTGCAGATAAAATGTTTTTACATTTCAACAAAATTAAAAAAACACATTTGAATCAGTCAATTGCTAAGTTCACATTTTGTCGATTTGCATGATTTGGTATGAGAATACTTATTGAAGCAGATTTCAGAAATAAATTGAAATTTTATGATTAAAAATATATTTGTAAAATACTGTTACTCGCAGCTTCGTTCGCGTCATATGTACAGTCACCTGCATTAATGGTCTTGCAGTTTGTATTCATTTTCGTTTATCACAACTTAGTAGGCTCCTCCCATTTGATTATTATAATATTTAAATCATTTCTCTAAGTATCAAACAAAGACATATATTTAGAAATTCTTTTGCTAGATAAAGAACAACTCTTCGTTTAGAATAGGTACTCATATATATTTGTGCAATTCAATTATTATGTAATCTATTGAAAATTGTAAACGTAAATTTTGTGGCAATAAATATTTGATATTCTGAATTTTAGTATTTAAATATATTAAACTTGATAGAAAAAGATAACCGATGATTTTGTCTTTAAATTTGGAATCTGTTGTAAGCGATTCTAGCCTTTAGGGTGCCAGACGAGTTCTGCAAGCGACTGTACATATATATGTATTATAATAAAATGTAAATGGTTTGCGTGGAATTTAGGTTAGATAGGAGCTATCACCCATAAAGAAGAAGGTTAGGTAATACATATTTCTGTTATGATAGTCGATAGTCAATAAAATAGATCGCGCGTATAATATTTTACATAATTTTTGGAATAAAAAGTAGCCTATGTATGGATTAATTCCATCAACTATTTTATAAGTGGATTAAATTTAGTAATTTGTGTGCACATTAAATATTAACAATATAGAGCTATAGAATAGGGTTAATAATACATTTATAATATTTAACTTAATATCTATAATAATGATGGTATAAAATGTTTTTTACTTTGTTAAACTTTACAAACAGTTAAGATCACAAAAATAATTGCATATTTAAACAGTATATGTACAAAGTGGGTTCTAAACATTAACTTATGTTTACATTTTCATATTGAAAGAACGAGAACAAAAAAAATAAATACGTACCTATATTTAAATATTTAAAAAAATTTCATCAGAGATAATTAAAAATATTAATGCTTGTATTTATTTTGTGTTTTTTTAATCCCGTAAAACAATATTAAAAATTAGCTTATTATAATATGAAATAATTATAATAATGGATTGTGTCCTCCATATGTTTTTGTCACATTTTTTTTTTATTTGGCGATTCCATGTAGAAATATTAAATGTTTAAAGAAATAGTAACAAATTGTATTAAATATTATTATTTTTTAAGGTTTTACCATCTGAAAAAGGTTGTTTTATTATGTGTAATGTATTACAATTTAAATACAAACGAGTTTTCATAAATAAGTAATATAAATTATATAAATAATATAAATAATTAATTAAAATTTAGGTTTTCCTTAATCTAGTTGCAGTGGCGCTTAGTCATTTTTTTCAAATAATTAAGTAAGGATCGAGGTGTTAGATATCTGTTCGTCTCACAATCAGTAGCTGTTTATTTTTATGGTTATTTTAATAGTATAATAAAAGTTTTATATATTTCATGTTATCAATGACATAATGTTTTAATTAGGGGTGTACCGGAATTCCGACCGGAATTCACGATTTTATTCATGTTCCGGTTTCGGGCGGAACTAGTAAATTCCAGCCATATTTTCCGGAATTTTTAAATTTTATTACTGCTTTCTACTAAGAAATTTATAAATAAAATATACGTTATTTTTGTTTAAAAAATCAAACATAAATATAATAATTATAATATAACAACATTTTATTTGCAAAATTTTTAATGGAAACAATCATTTTATAACACAAATACAGTTTTTTTAACATTTTGTGCAGCAAAAGTATGATTGTAATTATAGCATTAATTGAACTTAAAAAATAAGTTAATTTTTTATAATAATATATTAACTGTCTAAATAAGTCTAGCAATTCGATGGAAAAAACACACCCAAATAAAATAAAAATATATAAATAAATTATTATTAATCATTTTGTACCTTTATTATAATTGTTTTTTTAGCATTTTTTTTTAATTTTATACACGTCCTACTGAAGTATTACATATATATTTGGTTATATTTACTATGTTAAAAAAATCATATATGGTCGTTATTCTATTATACGTGTACATAAAATTGATTTAAAATGAATATCCACGAAAGCGAAAGTATATTTTAAACAATGCCATTCATATTGGTACGTTCTTAGTAAAAATCCAATTACATTTTAAAGAAATTCAGTATTTAGTAACTGGGGATGATGTTCTTAAAGCTCCCAGTAACAACATTCTTATCCTTTAATCCGGAATGTAATGAGAATTCCAAAACAAAAACAATATAGTTAACACAATACATAATAGTTAGAAGAACGTAGCGCGAGGTATGCGAACTTTACCACTTTAATGTCTACCTTAAGAGAACATTAAATAGGCTTAAGAGCCAAACGCGAATCCCATAAAAGCTACGAAACGGTATGTGACGATATATACCCACCGCTAAATTCCGAGTGCGTTCTTTAGTTCACTTGCACTGCTCTGTGGTACACCGGAGCATGCACGCTCCAGGTGCGCGCTTTGTTCAATAAACCTATGATATTTCGTGCTCAATTCAATTAATATTAATTGTGTTTTAATTGAATTATAATTGCGTTTCCATTTGTATTTTACTTATATTATATGAATACGTTATATTTTCCAGAGGTGTTAATATTTTCCACGTATGAATATTTGCATTCTATGAAATATTAATTATATTTATCATTTTAAACGTTTTTCCATGAATTATGAATATTATTGGAAAAATTGAAACACTCTAATCAAATACGTCGCAAATAATTTTAAACTCAACGTTTAATATAATCATTTTATTTTGTACTTTTTATACATTATAATTTTGAGTGCGGTAAAAGCACAGTATTTTTTTATATTTTTTATATTTGATACATATTTTAACGTAGACATTCAAACATTTTAATACACTTAGTGAACGAAAATATATTAAAATATTCTGAATTCATTCCGAATTGTAATAGAAATTCGTAGAACAGTATTTCTTAGAATTTTCTGTTGTTAAAGTATTATCATTTGTAAATTCATTTTATTTTTTACGAATTCAACATGACATAAAAATAATATTATATTTTTATGACCCATTCAAATACCAGTAAAGCAACGAACTTTTTTTAATTTTCAAATTTTGATATTTAATTATTTTGTAAATAAAAACATTGATTTCTACAAGAGAATATTAAAAAAAAAAACAATTAAAACATTGTAATTATAATGACTTTTTATTGCAATAAATAACATATTCAGGTTATATTTAAGTTTCTTTATCAAAACCAAAAAAATATGTGTATATAATGATGAATACTTTATATGTAATCATACACCGTAACCGTATTTGCTTATAAAAACTACAAAAAGTGTACACATTCATGTGTAACTACGTAAAAACTGCTTCACGTATATCAAATTTGTTATTTATTATGCCACTCGTCGTAAATAACCAGTAATAATTTTGACAAAAATCCTGCAGTGCATTTTGTTTTATGTGTTGGAATGAAAACAAGCACATATTATATATTTGTATTTTATTTAATCTGTAGTCAAAGGTGGTACATAAAATATAATATATAAGAAAGTTCAATTGGTAATGTGTTCTTGCTGTTACAATGCTAAAGGAAAATAATTTTTTTTTAGAATTTTTGTAGAGCATTCAATTTTCTATAATCTAGTTTTTTTGTCAAATATTCCCTTACAAAGCTTTATCAGTATTTACTTTGATATATGAAATATCATCTTGATGTTTTCAACGTCAAAATATAAAAATTTTAATTTTCAAAAAAATAAAAATATACGAAAAAATAACCAGGCGCGTATTAAGAAAAATATTGATTAAATATTTTTTAATAAAATTTTATGATTAACCAATGGAGGGAAGTTCATCTGAACTTTATCGGTTTTATTTAAATTTGATGAATTTGGTGTATTTACCTGGCAGATATATTTTTTATTTGCAAATATTAGTTAAAATGTATATATTTTATGAGATGTTTTTAACACCCCGTAAAAAAATTTTGATTTGAAGTGAACAACGACCTAAAAAGATCTACAAGGATCGACAAAGATCTACAACGATCTTTGTAGATGGAGATTCAAACGTTGAAAATTCATTAATTTTCAACTGTACAACGATCTTCAGAGATCTTTGTAGATCTTTGCAGGTCTTCTCAGATCATTATTAGAGAATTTCGGTTTAAAATAATATTTTTAATTACATAAATAAATAACTTCGTACATGCTTATCTATAATAAATGTAACTGAATTGTAAATCTGTATGAATGTTTGTTACAGCCCGCCACTGTTGCAATGTGTTTTGATACCGGGTCAAAATGAAATGTTAACGATGATTAATTATGATTGAAGATGAGGCAGTTAGCGATGAAGGAGTTGTGATTAAATAGCGGTGAACATGTGTCTTTTCTTTCACGCCACGCGTCAAGACATGATTGCGTTTTACAAAAATGTATGTTAAACGCTTCCCGTTTCCTTTACGCAATCTTTGAGGTTTGGCTTTCAAATTGTTGTAAAAATCGTTCACGCTGATACTTTTATTAAGTATTTGAGAAACGAAATATGAATAATGATAAAAATTAGGTGCGCGAAAAATAATTTTCTTTTTCTTTTGAAATATTTTTTTACTATTCATTCTTGAAAAGAGCACACGATATTGGCATATATTCGGACGAGATGAAACTAAGATGATACCTACTATATTTATATCTCGGTTTTAAAGGACTATTAGCAATTATAAAAAAAAAATATTAATGTTTGTATCAATAATTAAATTAAAATACATAATGTGTACTAGGGGCTACAGAAGTCGTCTGCCAGCCTAAAGGTCAAAATCACTTATAACAGAATAAAAAATATTGAGACAAACATCATCGGTTATCTTTTTCTAGGGAGGAGTTTATATAGTTACATCATTTTCAATAAAAACACAACTATATATTAATTTCATTAATTAATTTTATAACTAGTTTAACATATTTAAATACTAAAATTCAGAATATCAAATATTTATTACCGCAAAATTTTCTAATACAATTTTTAATAGATTGCGAAATAATTTAATCGTACAAATATATGAGTACTATAAACAAAGAGTTCTTCTTTATTTAGCACATGAATTTCAAAATATTAATGTTTGGTACATGGAGAAATGATTTAAATAGTATAATAATCAAATGGAAGGAGCCTACTAACTGGATGACCACTTCTGCAGATTTTTAAATTATTAGTTTTACATTTGCTTGATAGATGTCACTACTAGTCTCAGCAGTTGTTTTTAAATCATGTACATAAGTGCAAATACCCATTTTTTTAAAATAATTTAGTGGTAAATGATTTTTACATTCGTATTCTTATCAGTAGCTGTTTACTTTATTATAATATTTAACGTCTTTATTAATTTTAGAATTTTTTTTAAGTTTTGTTGAAAAAGTATATCAAACATTGTATCATTATAGGTGTTATAATATAACATGTAAAATACATATTGCATCTTTCGCCAATATCTGAATGATACTAGACGTATTCTGGTCATTTTTTAAATAAAATAAAAAGTTGTTATTCTGGTCATTTTTAAAATAAAATATTCAAGTTTTTTAGGTCAATACATATATGAAAGGTATAATTTATATGTAAGAAATAGAGTAGTGACATAATAATAACTTTTCATTTGAAAAGATATTCTTCAAAAGATTTGGTAATGCTTTGAAAACTTCATAAAACGAGAAGGTAGTGATATTTCCAATATTTTATGTTTGCTAAAGTAGTTTCTAAATATTAAATTCTTAAAACATTTTTTTTCATACAGTGATATGCATGTTTATATATAATTAATTATGAAATATTATTCTTGAACGTATATATAAAAAAACTTGGGTTTACTTAGCAACCAAATATTCTTTTCCTTAACGTTATAAGAGAAACCACTCCGCACGCCAAGTAGAGCACAAAAGCTTTTAAGGCCATAAATATATTGTTTTTCCGATAGCGACTTCCAACAATGCATTACTTAAATTTATACCATATTATTATTTAACATAAAACAAATATATGTCTATACATACATAATATAATATGTATAAATATAGTGGATAAAAAAATGTATATTTCATAATATACTTCTACATATTTTAGTGATTTTCAGCTATTTATTGATTTGTTTCATATTTATAAATAAACCCATTTATTTCTTTAATGAAGACAAAAATAATAAAAGTGTGTATCAAATATTCAACGGATTAATTGTCCATAAAATACTGTTTAATTAAAAGAAAACAAATAAAATTATTTATAGCAATACTATCGTAGAGAATTTCTTTCGAAAAGTAAATTTCCGATGTAAATGAAAATCCAGATTTTTATCTTGTTTTTACGCACAAAGAACTGAAGATCATTGAGTTTCTCATTTAAAGCAATGATAGCTGTATTACGATTCCATTGAACGCTATCAGAGTGTAATCTTCCCCTCATTCTCATCAATCATTTTAGGGTATACTATTAAATTCCCCTTTCAGATATTGAAATGTCTAACGTAGCAATGAATACTCATCTTAAAAGAAATAAATATCGACAAAAACATTCCCAAGTAACGATTGAAAATGTTATAAATTTTCAAGAAGAAAAGTAAGCAAAAATTTTCGGCTGATATCACAGTTCTATGAAACTTGTTTATGCCGTCGTATGTTGCTACCCTTTTCGTGTTTTTACTTTTGTATATTTTCAATGTAAATTCGCCCTGTAAATTTGTTTTGTTGTAACGTAAAGTTTTCTCCATATTAAAACATTTTCTTACATACCTTATACTTATATTTACATATATTATACCAAATAAATAATTACTAAATTAGAGTAAATTTTCTTGCCCATGTGTACTGAAATTATGACATGAAGTTCACATTGTTTAAAATTGACATATGTACATTTCCGAAGATTTTGTAATGTAGGGGAAAGGTAGGGGGGGGGGGGGGGGGCAAATTGATAAATAGATACAGAGGTTGTTAATTAATCTATAAAAACACGACTGCGTTCTTACACGAAAAGTCGTATGCAGAAGTGGTCGACCAGTTTTCATAAAATTCGCTTATCACAAACTTAGTAGGCTCCTCCCATTTAATTATTATAATATTAAGTCATTTTTCCATGTATCAAAGAAAGACAGATATTTTGAAACTCATTTGCTAGATAAAGAAGTACTCTTCGTTATATAATAATTATATATATTTGTGAGATTAAATGATTATGTAATCTATTGAAAATTGTATAACTAAATTTTGAGGCTTAAATATGTCAAACTTAGTTGATATAAAATTGATAAATGAAATGGACGTATATTTGTGTTTTTATTTAAAACTAGCGCATTAACATAAAGTAATTATGCCCACCCAACATGCTCATCCAACATACTTTTTTACATGTTTAATAATTTTTTTAGATTTTCATGTTAATGAAATTTTTCCTTTTCGTTTTAGTTGGGGATAAATAAATGTGTTTCCAAAGAACTCATGTGTTTTCCAGAGAGTCATTGCGAACAACTTCAAGCAAAAAAAAATTACAAAACAACCCAGTTAAAAAAATAGGATAACACTTTCAATTGTGTCTGCCAATCACTTATCCCCACTCTACGCGTCTGCGTTTTTTTTCGGTCATCTATAGATCAAAACCTATCATACATACGAATATAAGAAATTTTAAATGTCGAATGTGACAATAATACAATATTTTATTAAGAAAAAGTAAAAGAAAAGCAAAATTAAAATCAAATGTTTCCAATGATCGGAGATTTTTATAAGTTTCTTTTCTTCATTTTATCTTTAATTATCTTTAACATCTTTTTTTATATTTTCTTTTTTCTCTTTAGATTTTTTAATATAATGTTCTACAATAATATATTCTGATGAAGAACTATATAAGGTCCTCCCTAGAAAAAGATAACCGATGATGTTTGTCTTAATTTTTTTATATCTATTGTATGAGCGATTCTGATCATTAGGGTGACGACGTTTCAACACAATAGAACTGCGTTTATGTACAATAAGGCTTTCGCTGTTGACAAGTTAATAACTGTTTTGCTTTCTTTTAACAAAATTTTATTTTTTAATTTACAATGTGATGTGTTGTGCCAAATTTTATTTAACCTATGGTGAATTATATTAAAAGATAAGTAAATTCACTTCTTAAACGAGTAAAAGTAGTGGTCTGTTGCCGTTTTCTTTTCACTTTTTGTTTATTTCTAAATGTGTTAACACGAAAAACATTGATACATTAACATGGGAGCACTTTGATACGTATCAATATTGTATTGTAAATAGTAAAATTAGAAATGAAGAAGGCGGTTAGACACTTTAATGACAAAATTCTCTTCAGAGAAAAAGATCAGAAATTTGACTTTCGCATTTTTTGTTTGAGACGTAAACCATCTGGAACTTATGTCTATCTGGACATAAAAGATGATTTTTTTTTTAGTTTCCAAAATAAAACTTATCAATTTTTCCTTAAACTATAGATTTTTGAAAAATGTTAATTATTTTAATGGACATTATCACTTATTTAATGTTATCTTTAATTATTCTGTAAAAAGAAACTATAATATTCAAATCATTTTTTATTAGGAAAAATATTTAAACTAATTTTCTTCTTCGAGAAATAAAATAATGAACGATTTTATAAATACAAATATTCAGTATAAAAAGTACTGACAGGAACAACTATATTAGTTTCATGACATAAGAGAAAAATAAACATTACAAAACGACAAATTTTTCCTAAAGCAAATAACTTCTTTATTTTACAAAACAGCGCCCAAAGCGAATCATATTTAAGAATGGCATCTTTTATAAATCGTTTGAATTCGAATAAAATCCATTTGTTGGCGGACATAGATGTTGACATCGCCGAGGTCCTAAATAAACATGTCTGAAAGGGTACCCTTGCATTAGAAACGTTCTGTCCATCAATGAAGGTCACAAAGATGATAAAGAATCTTCCTTGGATACATATATATGCCTACTAATACATATAAAAATAAGAAATCATAGGAAAATTGTACAAATATATTTTATTTTAAATTTGATGATATTAATATTAGCATTGCGAATTAAAAATGCACAAATTTAGGATTTCCTTTCGTCTTTTGGTCTTTTGACGTTTATTAAATTAGATTACACATATTGATTTAGCTGCACGTTGGCTGATAAGTTCATAAATAGGTATGGCGTTGTGTTTTATATAAACGTAATTATGTTTGGTTTGATTTCTATTAGTTTAAAAAATATATTTTGTATTTAATTATTATTGATTTTTATTTTCACTTAGGTTATTAAATCAAATTTCTTTTATTATATAAATAAGTGAATTTATAAATTTATTTATTTAATGGCTTTAAAATTTTCTATAACTAATAAAGTATTGGCACCAGGGTATACTGTTTTGTAGAATTTATGATCTTCTTTTTTTTAATTCTCACGAACTCACGTTACTAATAAAACAAGTACTTCTTTATTAAATCAGTTTAAGTACTAAAGTCCGCAAACATAGTTTTTTTTTTTTTTAAATTACAACCTTATATTTTGTTTGAGTTTTTCTCCAGTAATGGATAAAGTAAAACAATTGCTAATGATTGCAAAATGATAAGTTCTGCAACACAAAAGTTATAAAATAAAGATTTATAAAATTTGAAACAATGTTAAGCAGATGTTATGATAATATTATAAATAATAAATAGATTACAGTAATAATTAGTTCAAATATCCACCATTTTGACACCCATTAGCCGATTGTCATGAAATAAAGCTGTTTTACAGTTATATTTTTAAAACAATAGTTCAGTAATGGCACTAATCAAATATCAATAAATATTTCTAATTAAGTACATTTAAACCTTATATTATTTTTAAGATGTTTTAGATTAAAAGATGGAATATAGGAAAAGCTTCGAACAAATCAAAGTAGGTACTGGAGATTAAACGAATATGTCAACCATGAACCATATTAATGCGGAGTCACGCAGTAGGAATGTTTACAGTTTTTGATATCTTATCTGATTTTATTAAAAAAATATCAAGTATTCATACAAAATATATTTTCTCGTAAAATTTTCAATAAAGAAATATTTCAGCAAAGAAAGCTGGTATATTACAAATATCTATCATTCCTGTCTTTTCTTTGAGGCAACGTCAATAAAATCGATGAAAAATTAATAAGTTTTTTAATGGAAAACTACATTTCTCTGCTATTGAGAATACTTTTTTAGGTTAATTGATTATCTTTGATATGTCGTATCAGATTAATGTAACATAATAAATGTATGTTTATGTATGCACGTATTATACTATACATATGTATATGTATTTTGAAGGTTATCTACAAAATCTACATAGGTAAAAACTAATTTATATAATGCAATTTTCAAGATTTCGAGGTCATAGTTGAGTGAGATGTAAGTCGCATTTTTATGTCTTAAAGGTCAACTTTGCAAATTGCAGAGAACATTTCCAGAAATGCAAAAGTTTCAAATAAGACAAGAAAAGAAGTACGACCGCATTACCTAGATTGTAGGTATTTAAAGAAAATGTATCTTCTTACGTGCAAGAAGAGGGAAGTTTTTTCATTAGATAACTTAATGAAATTATCCCGAAAAAAATACATTTTATACTAAAGTTATAGAGGTGCATTAATATTTCAGTTAATAACATCTCTTGTACCAATTTATAATTATTTGATTCCGAATCTTATAGCGAGAAATGTTTCATCAAACATTGTAATTGTAACGAACATGACGATATTGCAATTACATTTATGTAGAATACATATTATAAAAGAAAATAAATAACATTTCGATTTTTTTAATTTTTTGAAATTATACTCTTCAGTTCTTTATTGCCCTATCATTATATTCCTATAAGAATTTTATATGATAATACCAATTTATAGATTTTATATAATAAAACTCTTATAATCATAATCACCAAAATGTAAAATTGGTACCTAATTTGTATATCTTTTTGGAACAAATATCTGTTGAGAAATTCATATTTCAAAAAAATATATGCAAACGTTGTAACTGTAAATGACACCAACCACTCCCTTTATGCATACATACATATGTATATGATGATAGTTCACCGTTATAGTGTTGACTCTTGATAGAGGCAGGTAAAGTTCACGGGAATATGATTCGCAAATACACATTATGCATTACTTTAGAGAGAATGCATCGAAATAGAGACATTAAGTACGTGACCTGGAAAAATGCAAAAGTGTGGATGAATACAGAAAGAAGATTATTCTATTCAAAGAGGAAATATGTTATGTAATAACAGAGATAGCAAAATTTTATGATATTTTTATGAAATCATTTATTTTACACTTTTTTTGTGCGTGTGTTTTCTCACCCACTTGAAATTTTTTATATGATTTTTTATATTCGAAAAATTCTAAGGTTAAAATATAACAATTTTTATATAAAAATTCTTAATTTTTGACTGACTATGCAAGGTTCTCCAACCAATTTTTTTAACTCATGGTATTGAATATACGTTTTTTTAAATAAAACTTTATTCAATGTGTCACATATAAGATGATTTACAACAGATGCAAAAAAAATAACAGTAATTTTTTGAGGGAGCTATAACCTCCATTTTTTAAGTTTTTATTTAATATCTGGAGAAGTAATCATTATAAGTGTTATCGATTTTCAACCAATAATTATTTAACCCAAGGGTGTATGGGATAACCGGGCCTAACAATTTTTATCTTTTTTTGTTCTTTATTTACTCCAATGAAACCTACGTGCTAAATATTTATTAGACAATGCTGAAAATTGATAACACTCAATAATATAATAACAATGAGTTCTCCAATTATTAAATAAAAACTAATAATTTTTGGTGTATAATTGTTAAATAGTTAGGTACATATACCAAAGAAAAATTAAAACTAATGGAATGAGACAAGATAAAATTTAGTAGCATACTTCTTTATATTTCATGTCAACATTTATAATAACGATATACAAATGATAGAATTTTATTTCAACTTGACATATTTGATACAATGTGCAAGTTAAGATAAAACGTAAAAGTAACATGCAAAAGTTTTTGTGGGCTTTATTATTTTTATGCTACGTTTATACCTACTTTGTTCTTTTTAAAATCCGTTCTTACTTGAAATTTGCTCTTATGATAAAATATAAATAATTAAAGTTGAAAAGAATGTCTAAAAGAAGGCGTTTTTACATTATTACAAATTTCTTTTTGTATATTAATTTTCTAAAGAAACTTAATCTTCTGCTAGTATTACATATTTTTTAATATCTTCAAACGAGTAAGCTCTAGTGGAATTGAAACACGTTGATATATATCTATATTTAATACTTGCGTATTAATATGTGTCTTATCAACATGGAAAAACATAATTAGTTAAAAAATGTAAATAATTATAGTAAATTTATTCACTCTTAGAGAATATTTATACAGTCAACTAATTGATTGTCCTTTTAAATTAATATCATAAGATTATATCGATATCGTCGTTGTTCTATAAATCTCTTTAAAAATTTCTTATTATATTTATATTTTATAAATTATATTATAGTTCAAAATTATTAGAAAAATAAAATAAAAGGGGAGCAACGGGCTTATAACAATTTTATGTCTATTCAAAATTTTAGCATAAAATTGTGTCTGTCGATAACCTAATTATACCGAAAAGGAATAGAATCAAAATTATTAATATATATTTCACACCAGACATTTTCTTAAAAAAGACCGTTGGTACAACTTGCCTCCTCTTTGGGGTTAGACATAACAGCCATGGGACCGGTAGTAACAGTGAAAATAAAGTCAATTTTGATACATATTTGGAATTTAATTTTGTTATTTCTGCAACCAACATAATAACACTAAAAACTATCTATAATATTTATTATTGAAACTAAAACAAACTTTTACAAATGTAGTCGCTTTTGGTGTCCTAAGAGACAGTTGAGGGTGCCTGCGAATAAAAAACTAGTCCGGGACAAAAACGATGCATATGTTTTGATTTAAGTAACGCAGCGCATTAGTAAGCTAATTTTCTTACTACGATTGGAATCAATCCAAAGTATAGGTAAACGTACTTGAAGAAATAGGAAACCATTTTACTTTCCTCTTCAGCAGTGAAAACTAAATTACAAGTCCCCATGTTTCCCCTTTTGTCAAATTGAACGTATTCTTTTCAGGTAGTCGTGACGATCCCGTTATAAGGAAAATGAAGATTAAGATGATGAGGATGTAGAATGATATATTAACCAAAATCAAAATTCTAGACGTATTACGTATCTATCTCACTTTTTATTTTATTATTATTAAATAAATTAGGCATTTTTCTGAAAGAAGTCTCCATTTATATTTAGGGGAAAGTATGGTATATTGGACCACTCGCTAAATTGGACCACTCTTATATCTCGAAAAGTAGTTTTCTGATTTCTTAAATGGCAGCACCGTGCGATAGGCGCCTAACTTTATTGCATATCGATCATAATTGTTTTTCTTGACACGTTGAATGTTAGTGTTTTGTTTCCGCAAATTTAAATAAATGATTTTTGGTGTAATTTTGAGTGATTCGTGCTAAGGGTGTAATTAGTACAAAGGTAAGCATACAGCGTTTTTAATTTATAGTTTGAAGCAGCAATTTATGAACAATTATCTATCATGGATTGATTGGCGGCTTTGGTAGGTTATATTTTCGTTAGATTTTTTTCTCACTTTTCACACTGTTGGTAAAAATGGACCGCACGTAGTTGCCATAGCTGGAATCATGAAACTTATAACAATAATCTTGACATATGTGATGATTGTCTTTCTTGAATAATTTAAATGAAATAATGTAACGAGACTGATTTCTTATAGTTTTTTGTTTTAATACATGATAAATAATTGTTTGATAGTCTGTAATTCATAAATATATATTATGTTTTGTTTACAGGTATATTTTAGTTAAGATTCTATTAAAGTCCAAATTAGCAACCTCGTGGTACAATTTACAGTACCGGTTGGCTAAATTGAAACAAAGCTCCGATCTCACATTCTGTTGATTTTTGTTGAGTTTATAATAATTATGTTGATTAATACTTAATAAAAACAAAATCTATAAACTGCAATTTCATTTTATAAAAAAATAATTTGTTTAAACCTAAAACTAGTATGCTAAATATCTGAAAATGGTCCAAATTAACCGACTTTCCCCTATATATATTTTATATTTTTGTCGTCGTAATTCAATCATCTGTCCTTACGTGCGCGACATCACTGTGATCACGTGATGTCGCAAAATATAAGAATTGAATTGAAAAACAAATAAGGGTTTATTAGAGCTCAGTTTCCTATTAAAAAATGTGTGTTACTACTTACCCCTGTTACAACAAGCCTCTAGCTCCCCTACCTTTACTTTTTCGAAGATTTTTATTTAATTATTTCCATAATTACAGGGTCCCGCGAATGTGTCCACCCCAATACAATTCTCTCCCATCAAGAAATCCCAGAATTTAACAAAAATAAGATACTGGCTATATTGTTGTGTTGTTCATCAATACCAATATAAAATAAAACATATTAGTTTTTTTCGCGTTATTATTTTCTTAACTGGAATTTACATATTAAAAAACTTTTTACAAATAAAAAATATTTTTTTCCTAAGATCAAAATTTATTATACATATATATTATCGAATTACATATAATTTATTTGATTCATACTTAAAACTTCTAGGATGTATTGTTGTTGAATACCGTAATATAGTTAAATGATCAATTGCGGATATGAAAATTTTACTAAAAAAATATCGTTTTATTGCAAACATGCATCAAAATATCCACTTAGAATTAGTTCCATGACGCTTTGTGTTCTTGGCAAGTGTCCAAAGAACCATAACTGAAAATTGTAAAAACACATTCTGACAGTTCGTTATAACATACTACGAGATGTTTATGTTTTCTTAATAGTAAATTACTATTACAAGAATTGATAAGAAAATATGTTTTCGTAAATTAACTATCTATTATTTCTAGTTTTATTATATGAATATTTGTTTAAAATTAGTTAATGTCTGTAATAATTTCGCAATGTTTCGTATAGATGTCTGAATATTATTTTTCTTATAATTATAAATTATAATTATATTTTTTGTTCCATACTTTTTTATAAAAATGATTTACTTTTAAATTTAAAGGATTTAATCTAAGCACATGAACTAAAAATTGTTTTAAAAATATAATATATTCTCACCCTTTGTCTGTAAAAAATGTGATACAAGTTTAATCAAAATTTATCTTTCTACAAACTTTTGAAAAATCAAATAAGAAACATCATATTATTATACATATCATATCAACTTCTAAACAATACTTTGAGATACACACCATTTTTTCCTTCCTAGTTTTTGAAATTGATTTTTAGTATTAAAAAAATAGGAATATTTTGTTTACAAAAAATTGTCTCATTACATTACATAGGGTTTTTGACATTTCTCAGGCTGGCTAAAAAATTAAAAATTATTATTATTCAATAAGAAAATAAGCTTCTTGCAATAAACTGGATTCTTAATAATTATCAAATTCAATATAATACTATACAGAGAGTTATTTTTTAAGTTTCCTTTAATTTGGTCACCTATACAAAAATATGGCCGTTTTACAAAGGATTTACAGTAATTATAAATACATATTATACGACTATGTTATAAAAATAATAGAACCTTCTATTTTTATGTAAATACACCTACATACATAATACCTATGTATCTAAAATAATAATCAAATCAGAAATGAAAAAAACATAATTTCTTGAAAACTTTTGTAAAAACTATGACGTTCGTCTATCTCGAGAAGGTACCGTATTTATTTTTACGTAGGTGTATGTGAAGGAAATGAAAGAGAATATTCGAAGTAAGTAAGAAAGATATATGTATAGGTACAGACAACTGACAGTGTGGAATATAATACTATTTTTTCGTTGTAAGGTTATACTCCGACACCGTCAAGTAAAAGAGGGATTGGTTTGGTGATGTGTTCTCAGAAGGTGCTGAAGTTAATACGCAAAGGTAGGAGAATTCTCCATATATACGTCAACATGTCAGAACTGATAAAAATAATAAACTGGGGTATTTCGTTTATTTGTTAACGAATATGATTAAACTATCTTCTACATAATTTTTTTAAATTCCCCGTTGTGAAATAAAGCCACACATATTTAGTGTTACTAAAACTATTTTTATCTCCGATTGTTGTAATATTTGTATGCTATAAAATACGTACGCAAACAAGGGTGACGATGGGAGGGGGGGGGATTGCCTTGCTTGATGATATGTGACAAGGAGAGGGAAGGGGATCCAAACAAACGTGACGTTTGAAATAGGTACCTACATATTCCTGTTTTTTTTTAAACTATAGATTTTATTGAGGGGGGGGGGGAGATTTTGTGACGTATTATTAGGTAGGGGGTTGAAAAAATTTGATCTAGCGTGACAAAGATGGAGAGAGGGGTAAAAAATGATTGAAATTTGCGTGACGAATTTTATGGATGACCTCTAGGTACCTATTACTACCCGGCGTTATAACGCCCACGTAATTTTTCAGATGATAAATATCAATATATAAAAACTTTATTTATTTTCAAGGGAAAATAACAAATATATATTAGCAAATAATAACAATCTAGAAATTTATATTTTCGAGGACATGATAAAAAGTAATCACACCAGTAAACATTGAACTTTAAATGTACCTCAAAATTATTTTTTTGTGGTAACCGTATGTGCTCACAAACTCTTTTTGGTAGTATGTCGATAATAAATAATCCGTGTTATAACAATCAAAAATAATTAAAAAATTCAGTTAAATTTAAAGCATTTGTTTGGGCGTTATAACGCCCGGTAGTAACAAGTGACTTGAAGCAACTACCGAAACAAAATTAATGATTATAAACTGATATCATAATCAGTAGAGTAGATAATTAGTTATGAAGTACTTTAAAATTAATTTAGTAAGATCTATAAATAAAACGGTTCGAATTTTTCGTTTGCACAAATTTCTATCAAATCGGAAATATAAAATATATCGCAATAAATTGTTCTTTCATGAATAGAAAGGTATTTTTTACTGACACACTAATTTTTTAAGTTGCAAAATGCATTGTGATAAACTAGTAGTAAATATAACGTGATCAAAATTTCAAATAAATTTATCTTAAACACAAGATGTGAGATATGATGCTTACATATATAAATTTACTCGTTTTAATCAAATAAACCTGATCACGTATGTATGAATACTTTTAAAATTCTTCGCATGAACAAAAATACTGCAACAATTTATTTTTAGTATCTTTCACAAAGCGTAGTCGTTTTATCTATTTGTTTGGTGCGTCTAAATCTTATTTTGTCTGAAACACACGCAGCTCACGTATTTTGAAGGAAATAAATCCTTATCTATAACGTAGCCACGAAAATTGCTGTCACCTACTTTTCAATCTGATTCATTTCTTATACCTTATTACGCATACGAGTCAAAGAAAGATTTCATTCCAAGGTTATTCGTCTTGTCAAACACGCGCTGACGTTTTTTCTTTTGGCTTTAATTTTATAATTTATATGTATATGGAGTGTCTTTATGGCATGTAAATAGTGGTAATTTATTTTTGGAGTACATATATTATATATATATTCCCAAAATGGACATATATTGAGATAAAATTTAGTTTTGGTAATATAAATTAAATATTTATACTTTTTGGTAAATATTTACATTACTGTGTCCAAAAAATAAGGTGACTTTTTCATTTAAGCTTCACGGCGATTCATTTTTATTGATTAATAGTACTGTGTTTGACATCTATGTCAAACTTCATTTCAATACCTTCAATAGTTATTGAGATACGCTTGTTTTTTTCATCGAAAAAGTGGATTTGGCGATTTTCACAATGTCATACCATGTTAAGAGTTTTCGTCGATTATCGTGGTGCTGTGCATTATGAATTTCTTGCGCCGGGCCAAACTGTTAACATGGAATATTATTTTAGTGTTATTCATCGTTTGCGTGATGCTATTTACAAAAAGAGGCTGGAATTGTGGCGAGACAATTCTTGGTTTTTGCACCACGATAATGTGCCGTCTCACACTGCATTGGTTGTTCGTGGCCATTATCGTTCCACAAACACCGAATTCGCCTGATTTAGCACCGTATGACTTCTGGTCATTCAGTTAACTCAAAAGACCGCTCCGGGGACACCATTTCGAGACCATTGAAATGAATCGCTGCGGGCTTTGAAGGAGATTCCAGAAAAGGACTATTCAGACTAAAGCTGGGCGTGGGCCGTGAATTTGTTGGGTCACAACACGTGAGTGATTTTAAAATCTTGAATCGTAAGCGTACGTGACTGTGAGTCAAATTAAAACAACCATGCGCGAGTATATTTTTCTCGTGCGTAAGTCCGTGAGTATATTTTGAAGGTATTTTTTATAAACTTATTTGATCTTTTTTTTTAATATTTGTGAGCAAAAATTACTCACGCGCCCAGTTCCAATTCGGACTGTTTCGAAGATTGGAAAAAATGGAAAAAAACGTTGGCATAAGTATATAGTGTCGGAGGGGGATTACTTTGAAGGCTATGATATTGATTTGGAAGAATAAATAAAGATTTTTCATTTTATTAAAAAAATCACTTTACTTTTTAGACACAGTATCGTGTATTAATTTTCTGTGCATATAAGCATAAGCATAATATTTAATCATATAAAAGTTTGGAAAATTATTTCTGTTTATAACTCGAAATATTGTTTGTGGCAAAATGTTTATGAAGATGTTTTTTTATTTTTTAAGAATATTTTATATCGTGCTTTCTTACAACAATGTTATAATTATATTTGTTTTCATTTCGAAATGTTACTAGGTATTTTTTCAACAAAAGTGAGATATAATTCACCCAATATCTATCTGAAAAATACACATTCTTGTTTCCGAAATCCAATGTTGCCTTATATACGACATACGGAGAAATAGCATTTGAAAAATCAGTAGATATGCACTGCTTATGTGTGGAAATCCCCGAGCGAGGCAAGGCGAATCCTCAAGGATCTCTATTGGGATGCGTTAACCGGAAATAGAAGGTATGAGGGATGAATTTTTGTGTCTACAATCGGAATGGTGGGTACGTGACCTTTGTGAAGGAAAAACCTAGTTCTGAATATCTACCTAAGCTCCTGTATCAGTATCTCTCTCTTCTTTTTTGACGTCTTTATTTTTGTTCAGTCAGATTGCAGTTCCTTATTGCCAACATAAAAATTGTTCTTTCCCTAAATGATTCACTCATGCAGTTACGACCTGCCGCTAGAAGGACGTGCCTGAAATGTAGTATGGAATGAATAGAACGACTTCGGAAAATTGAAAATCTTATGTGTCGATTATCTACTTCAGATGTCAATTGTTTTTCACAAATTCATATAGGTTTGGTTTTATACAGAAAACGAAGTCATGTTAACGTCAAAATTAATATAAGGTACTGGCACCAGTCTTGGATCATACCCCAGTGTTGGATTCTTGTTTACTTAAATGTACTGTACTGAATCATAATCTATAGACATTTAACTTTAACACAGCTTAATTTGATGATAATCGGCCAATGGGTGTCAAAATGGTGGAAATTATATTTATATATATATATATATATATATTTTTTATATTATATTTTTCGTATGAGAATTGATAAAATGAGCATTGTATATAAAATTTCTTCAGTAACTCCCTTACATGTTTACATTTTTTGAATGAAAACATTACAGTCTCCATATTTACTTAATTTAATATCGATTGGTTTTAATTTTCTGCCATAAAAATATAAACAAAGTTCAATTTGTCGTTTTAGACCCATTTATACACCACAGCAACAAAGTACAGCTCGCAATACGTAATAAATTAACATCAAACCTTTTGAATTCGCTTAATCTATTTGCAGTATAGAACCCTATTAAAATTCAGCCAAATCGAATAACTAGAATTAAGGAAATTCGCAGTTTATTTAAATATTTTTACGTATTTTAACGGAATTTTTTTTGGCAAATATATAATGGTTCGGGGGTGGGGGGGAAGTTCGATAAATATCCGCTAGCGCGACAATAGTTACTTTAACTTACAATTTGCTTCAACTGACATATTATTATTTTATTTATATTATTATAATTTATATATAGCTACGTCGATACGTTCTGTATTTTAATTATTTTATTCAGAGTCAATCAATGACTTTTTAAAGAAGATAAAATCAGGTTAGTTAATTTTTAAAACAAAAATTTGTGGAATATGTTTTTCAGGTTCTGTATTTATTTATTCTTTTGTAACAAATTGTTTTAAGAAAATATACTACTTGAAGGTGAGGTTATATAATTTATTTATTGTTTTCAAATGAACTTATAAAACCACTATTATTAATATTAAATGAGAGTAAAGATAAGAAAATAAATATTTTTTTAAAACATTCTTCAAAAAACGATAGTTTCAAAAATCTAAGGGGCGTGCATTTTATGGCCAAACCATGCTATTGATTATTATATTATCATAGCATCTGTTTTACAATGTTTCTAATTTTACGATTCTTTATTGTATATTGTTTCGTAGTACTTATCATTTTGTAATCATTAGCAAGTGTCCATCACTGAGTACCCATTACTGGGTTTACTTTATCCATTACTGGAAAAAAAACTAAACACAATAAAACGCTATAATTTCAAAAACAAACTATAATTGCGGACTTTGATAATTAAATTGATTTAACAAAGAGGTACTTGTTTTATTAGTAATATCAGTTTACCTTACTCTTAAAGAGGCCAAGTACCTTATAATATAATTAAAAAATATGAGGACATCAATAAACAAGCATAAATAAAAGTATGCAAATTTTTAAAGAAAATCAAATCGTCATAAACATTTCTTTAAGAAATATACCTACGACAAGATTTATTGTAAGAATATAAAATATAACATCGTTTGTGGATAACCAATGCCTAATGTTATTTGAACGTAAAACATTACGACGAAATTTTACAATCCCATAAAAATCAATTCAAAACAATTCTTTCCTATAAGGAAGGCATAAATCATTGCTGAAAGACGAATCATAAAGAAATACCACTATTTCATTTATATAAAATCAGTCTCCCGTCTCGCGCGTATTCCCAGAGGAAATTTTCTCAATACACCTCTGAGATTATCGGAATCCATCTTGACACGTGTGTTGAAACAGTGCCAATCTTCTCGTACTTATGTTCTCCAGCGGTCCTCGATATATAACCAGCAGTTCTATTAAACTGCATCGTTATTTTAAAATAATATTTCTGTTATTCATTGAAATCGAAATTAAGTAATTTTAATAGTAAAATTTATTCTTAAAAATAATTGATTTGTGTATTTTCTAAATTGTATTGTAAAAATAGTTTTTTTATTAAATATTTCAATCATATTAATCTTTTATTAAATGCGTGATCTTTGAACTAAAATTTTATGATTATTTTCACATGCAGTATAAATAAGTTATGACTCAAGAAACACTTACTTATGGGGTAAGCGTATTTTTAGTACCGCTGTTGGGAGGTATATATAAAAACAAGGCAATCGTAATATTGACACAACATGGAATAATTTATCCCCGTTGCCGTAACCCATCTCTTGGGTGTCCGTTAGACGGCCAATTCAGAATAACTCAGTCAGGATGTGTATCCATTAGATTATTAGAAACTATAACTTTTGGAAGAAATCCGAGTAACTCACATAAAATTTACGTCATTTTTACTTTATACCGATATGATTATTGTTTTGGTTTTATTTTTGGGAAAATATAAAATATAAATGTTATCATTGCGTTAGAAGGTTCCGAATAATAACTGAGTTGTAAATGTAGTAAAAATATCCTTGTATGAAATTGCACTAATGTAAGTATTTTTACTTACTTACTCGTATACCCATGAATATGAAATATACATGTATATAGAGTTGTATAAGTAAGTATTGATTTTTTTCGAATTCCGGATTTCGATGGAATTATCCATTTTGACCTTCCCTTAATCCATTATGACTATTTTCACCATGATATGTGTGTGCCGGTCGGTCAGTCTGTAGAAGTTGTAACTCAAATACGACAAATCGTAAAAGGGTGACATTTTAAATTTAAGATTAATTTTTACCTGGGAATGAAACTTCCTATTTTTGAAAACGATCTTTCAACCGGATACGGATGTTTACTGATGTCAATTTTTTAATTTTTCGAATTATTTTTGAAACAGTGCGAATAAGAGAAAAATGGCCAAGTTAAAAATTTTAGGTAATATTATATTACATATCTATTATTAATGTTCTATTCATTTAAAAAAAAATATATTTTAAATGGTGTATAACAGAGATGTTATAGAAGAAATATCTATCATACATATCATGGGACTTTCTTATACGTATTACAGAGATTGAACAGTGTGTGTGTTTGCCATAGATACCATGAGGTTTTCTTATACGTAATAGGGAGAGTGAATAGTGTGGTTGATTCTAATTAATTATTTAACAAAATTATTTCTGTCTAAATTTTTTTTAAATGTATGGGGAATAAATTATAATAATAAATTACTCGAGAGTTTTTATCCAAAACATTTTTTTCTTATTTCAAAAATAACTCAAAAATCAAAAATTTATAACAATAAACATCCGTTTCTGGTTTAGTAATTACGTTCAAAAAAATTCATTTGATACATGTTGTAGATAATATTATTATCTATAATTTATGTCATATTGATTTTATTAGTTTGTTAGAAATATGTTTTAATAAAATAAGAATTACGTGCACTGTTCACTGTCAGTATTACGTATAAGAAAATCTTGTGGCTAACATAGCAGATATTTTAGTTTATAAAATAATTTTATTTACCTATGTAATATAAATTTTATTTATTTTCATTCAATGTAGCGTTTTAAAATGATTATTATTCTTTGTGTTTGGTATTTTCTTTGAAACTATATAGATATGTCTCTTTCTGTAATTAAATTGTTCAAATCTAATTTAATACTATCAAACGTACTAAAGAAAACCACTATTTGCGTTTGAATTCACAAAAGAACTAATTACAACAAGAAAAAAATATATATCAGTAAGCTATACAAGTCCAAAGTGAAAAGTTTTGTTCTTTATTTTGAAACTTTAACACAGAAAAACGTAAAGTTGTATTACTCTTTGAATGTAGATATGTTAAAGTGAAATTGAATTCAATGCATGATTTTTGGATTCCAACTCTTATAGAGTCTTCGAGTGCAAAGAAGATTGCTTATTTCATCCAACATAAATTTGTATATATGATAAACATATTTGACTGTATGAAAACAAAACCCCTATATGGAGAAAGTTCTTGTTATCTCCCGCAGAAAGACTAAACTTCACGAAAACAAATTTAACTTGACATAAATTTCCAAAATGGTATATTTTACTCTTTAGCGTAGACCTTTTCTTATCGAAATTCACAGATCAATGAATACGCACCTTAATTTAAAATTGCGTAAACATTCAGTGGTTACATGTTTATCTCAGTTAATTTTACGCAGACAAACTTGTTAAAAATAAATATAAAATTTTTATACACATTTTATGGAAATTTTCTTTATGTATTTTGACATTGTTAAAATTTATTATTGGCCATAGCAACACGGGAATTCACGTAGTTAAAATGTTGAGCAAAATCGTATAAAGTGAAAATTTATATCTCTATTTAGTATTTTTTCTTACTAACTGTTTACTGCATGTATATCTATGTGTATTTACATACATTAATTATGTTGGTATTTATGTTTGCGTTTTAGCGAGAGTGTTTACTAAAATGGAACAATTTAAAAATTTAATTTTTTAGCTAATTAGAAAATTATATTTAATTGTATATGTGCATGTCAAGCCTACATTATATTTATCCACTCGTATGTTTATTTTATAATTTCTTGTGTTATTTTGAGTATAATTATCTGTATATATATTATATGTGTATATTTTATACCTATCCGAGACGAATATTATTCCTTATATCAATTATGAAGCATTTAGTACCCTTTTAGCTGATGCTATTATTCTAAGATCAATAAATTTGGAAAACACTTTAATTATTCCAATAAACAGATTAATATAGTTTAAAAATACGTGAAATTAAAAAAATCACAAAACTGTTTTTCAGTTTAAAAATCTGTAGTAAATAATTGTTATTGCTTTGCAAGCGCATCAACTGTACCTAATTTATTTCCGTGTTAGATTTTTTTTGTAGTATAATCTCTCACTGATAAATTTTGATATATTTCTATAAATTTTGGGATAATATTTTATACACCACTCTAATTTATCATAGAAAAATCAATTTAATAATATAAGGAATAAGAAGGAAAATCATAAATTACTAAATAAACAAAAACATTTGACGATCCCCCCATTCTTTCCATTTCCGGAGTCGGTGCTTATGTGTATAACAATTAATTTTAAACTTAACTGTACACGGACATTGTCGGACATGTCCATTACTATTTACCCTGGCCTATGTTAGAGCTCGTATTCGGTTCTGATTGTATGATCTTATGTGTTTTATAGGTCTCAGGATACTCATTTAAAATTTTTATCTATAAAAATCATATAAAAGACTGCCAGCAATGTAGTTTCATTGATATTGTTCTCTTTCATTTACTGGTAGTTAAGAGGTTTCACAAGATTCAATAAAATTTTTTTCAATCTATGGAATCCAAATTGAAGAGAGCTGCTTTTTATTATCGAAGATTGTCGCCAGATTTTTAGTGTTCCGTAGAAAACTAGAAAACATTATAGCTTTGGTCTGTCTATCAGTTTGTCTTGTGTATGTGACAGCCCTCCCATTCTCTCATTTATATAAAAAGTTTACTCAACATAATTTAGGATATGTCTTCTAAAATGTAAAAAAAATTTTTTCAGAACCTTTTGATTTTCAAAGTCGTTATCCGAGTTCCCCTCCCTCTAGTTTATAAGCTATCGATGAAAAAATCGAAAAAAAATCCAGAATGTAGCTTTTAATTAGTATTTCCTTAAAAAAACTATAACGAACAATGTAATTTTTTTACTTTATATTGTAGAAATGTAGTTAATTTGAATGAGAATGACTACGGAATCCTATCACGTGCAAGCCCAACACGCACTTGACCTTTTATTTTGTGTTACAAAAAGTATATTTAATTACCGTCCATTGAACTAAAATTAAAAAGAATTAAAATTTCATATAATACTAAAAGCACATTAATAATATTATCCACATCTGCTATAAGATAGAAAACATTGTTCTATTATAAAAATAAAATACTGAACGAGTTAATTAAATTTCGAAATCACTTTTTATATTTAACAATATTATAACACTGCATTAATTTTCATCCTGTTAATTAAAAAATATCAAGCTGCAATTACCAGCATATACTTTAGCTCCTTTCTCACACATACTCACATATGAGTATAACGTTATGTTGGTGCATCGGTGGGTCTAGTAATTGTATAATAGCTATGATAATGGTTGAGGCGGCCATGTCGGGTTAGTTGTTACGTAATCGCTTGTTCTTGTGTAATAGCGATTTTCGAAGCAGACCACAATAACTGAACTGTATTTTAATTATGGTAACGACGTCTGTTTAAAACTTAACGCATATCTTGTAATTTCGATTATGTGAAATTATTCCCATGGCTTAACCAAAACTTATATATGGAGATCGGAATCTAGACAGACGTGATGTATATTATAATTTTTATTTATTTTATGCTTTAATTAGATGTTAAAAAATCATATTTGTTAATAAATTCTTTTTTATTTATACAAATTTCGTCGTATTTGAAAAGAGGTGGGGAACATTGCGTCCTATATGTTTTATATGTTTTTTATATGGATTTAAAAAGAATAAAAAGTGCAACTAAAAGACAAAATAGAAAATAAAAGTCACGTCAATCCCTTGATTGTGCGTCCCGATGCAGTCACCCCTATTTTTTTCTGCAATATTTTCACAAATACAAAAATTAAAATGTGAGACTTGACGTTATCGTAGCAGGGTCAAAAAGTTTTTTTTATTGATTTCAGTTTGAAAAAAGGTTTTCAGTTTCCAAATTTCGATACACAAAGTACAAAATAGAAAAGAACAAACACATATATTATAACTCCGTAACACCTGTCATTTTTCACCCTCAAAAACTACATTCCGCATCCTACCGCAACACATTGTTGTTTGCAAACTATTTCACATCAAATATTACTTGAAACCAAACATTTTAATTTATGACAATGTAACGTAAATTTATGTTAATGTTTGGTATGTATTAATATAACGACTACACCTACATTTAATAAAGGTATATTATTTTGTTTGTCAAGCAAACAAAATAATCACAAGTTGAAACGATAACCGCACATTAATTTACATTCAAATCACCCATAAAACCGCTCATTTTTAAATATGCTCGGTCGGACCTACTACCTCGTAATAATCATTCCGTGCAATACTATATGAAATTAGTTCTATAAATCATTCGAAAATGAAAATTCTGTAATGCTATGGTAATGTTTTCAATGTTTCAAAAATCATTATTATTTTGTAATTTTATAATGTATTGATATTTAATTACCATGTATAAATTATCATAATTAAGTCAAATGTTTTTACAACGAATACATGAAACATTTTAAATAAATATTAGCGGTAATTCTATTCACAATACTGCAATTTTGTATTTTAAAATGTTTAGAAATGATACTGGGGATTATTTATCAAATATTTTTTTTTTAAATGTGATGAGGCCATATAGTTTCCATAAAGGTACCGCACGAGAGAGACATAACTATTTGATATACCTTTAGTTAAGTTATACTTGACAGCAAATTGACAAAGTTTTTTTTTATGAAAATTATTATTTTTTTCTATGCATCTAGATAAAAATATATAGGAATCATTTATTACATGCTAAAAACATCTGCCAAGTAAATGCACAGTGCTTCCTCGTGCTAAATTCACTAAAACCGATAGTGTTCAGATAAATTGCCTGGCATTGGTTAACCATTTAATTTTTATACAAATTTTACTAAAAAATCTTAGTTCGAATTTTTTCTTAAAACGCACCTGAATATTTTTTCATATATTTTTAATTATTTGACAATTTCAATCTAAATCTAAATTTATGCAAATGTCAAAATGACATTTAAAACGTCAAAGTGACATTTAAAACGCCAAAGTGACATTTAAAACGTCAAAATGACACTTAATATATCCAATCAAATATCAATTTAGAAAAACAAAACACGAATTTTTAAAATTAATTTAGATAAATCTTTGTAAGGGAATATTTTACAACAAACGTAGTAGACCTATATTATAGGAAATTTAATTCTCTACAAAAAATATTCTATAACATTTTCTCGTAACATGTGTCGTTCTTGAGATATCTTGAAAAAATAAATATTTTGGGGTGTCACCCCTCCCCCTTACACACGATTTTAATGATTTTGAAATGGGACCGTCCTCAAACCAAACCCAACCATCCGACCAAGTTTCAATAATATCGGTTCAGTGGTTCATGAGTTATGCGTGTGACAAGGATTCAGGGGACAGACGGACGGACGGACGGACGGACGGACAGACAGACAGACACGGAACGAAAAGTGTTTGTCTTGACGTGAAACGGATAAATAAATTTAAAATTTTGAAATTGGAGAACTTTTTTTTTGTCTCAATCTGAAACGATCACATAGCTTCTCGTATCTTCGATATTGCGAGGAAGCAAAAATTGATACCTTTGCGCTCCGAAATATTAGTGGTATATCATTAGAGTTTTACAAAAATATTATTATTATTCTTATTTCCTTTAAAAGTGTTTCAGTTTTAAACACATCGAAAACCTTTTTTTGCTTAAAAAAATGTTTTTGTTTATGTTTGTAATTGGTTTTTCGTAATTTCAAAATAAAAATTTACGGTTCCACACAATTTCACGAATTTTTTTAATGTTTTCTGGAGTAACTGCCTCATTTGGCCTTCCTGAACGTGGTGCATCATTTATTGTGCTCGTTCACGACGAAACTCAGAAAACAAATATTTTATGGTTGAATGAGTTGGAGCTGATGTGTCGTAACACTTATCAAGCTATTTCTTTGTTTGGGTCGTATTTTTCCCCATCAAGAAAACAATGTTTAATAACAAAAATAACAAAAGTAGCGTCACTTCGAAGACTGTAACTTGAACAAGAGTACATGAAATATCATGAAATTTTGACAGTATTATAGTTATGGTTGGTACTCTATGGGAAACATAAGAATTTTTTGTTTATGTTTCCATCTGTATGTCAGGCCAAAAACTTTTCAGTCCATGTATGTACTTATTAATGGTAATTTAATGATATCACACCAAATCAAGGGCACTAAAAAAAACTTCAAGTGGTTCTTCTGAGAAATCACATTGCAGTAATAATACGTATGGCTATATTATAAAGTATAATTATAAATAAAAATTATCACTTTCGCATTTACTATACTTTCTCGGTATGAAAGAGAATAAAGTAAAGAACATTTAAAATAAAATTTAATTAAGAATATAAATACAAATGTAATTTATTTTTTTTAATCAGCACATACATGTGTACATTTGGACGCAATAAACTCATGAAATAGTAAAAGAGCTTGGTTGAAATTTGCATAAATTTTTAATTAATAAAATGCAATATTGAACTGTTTTTTCATTAAACAGAAATTAAAAACGCATGTAGCCGTATATCAACTGTGTAAAGCCATCATTCATTGTTAGGTTTTTTTAAATTATCTGATACCTAAATCATACCAAAGTGGTGATAAATTTTCGCTACTGTACACAATTATATTTTAAACGTTTAATTAGCGCATAATTAATGTTCACACTCTTTGCTTTTTTTATAAAAATACAAAAAATATACAATTTTACTAAAGCATGCACCGTACCATTATTTTTTTAAGTTAATTATAATTTGATTGTGCGCAGCAATGTTGAGTCTAGACAAATGAAACAAAAAATGTATTTTTTCTTTGATAATTAACTTTACAAATATTTATTAGCATTTAGTAAAATTTAAATTCTTGGAAAAGGAACAATTAATCTGTATTAATTTTATTCTTCGAATAATAGATTTTTTCTATCAATTAATTTATGTTCTATAGTCTTAGTTTTTTTTTGTAATGATAAATAATATAATTGAATTTATTTTACTCAGATAATATTAGCTTGTTATTTTTATTTTATTGATTATCTTTTATTCACAATGGGGAACGTTTTGGATTACATTGCAGACGCTTTCCAAGAACTTAGAATTGGTGTTGAAATGTTATCTATTACAGCCAGGAGAATAAACTTTATATAGGAGTATAACCTTTTATATTATTCTGGATTTTATTTAAGGTATAGTTTTATATTGAGACGAACTATCAGTTGAAAATATAATCAATCATCAATCGAATAAATATAGTACCTATTTAGTAACGAGACGTACCTACTGATTAATTTATTTATATATATTCCTGTGGAATTTACATATTTATGTTATGATATAGTCGATAAATCAGGTTTTTAGTTTTGCTTTTGCATACTAGATGTCTACTCTAAAAAAGTATAACTAGGGACGCTTTAATAAATTAAAGTGTCCCTAAGTATAACCTACCGCGCGTACGAATATCACACAATCATTTTTTATTAAATAAATTTTCGGGATACAAAGTAGCCTATGTCCTTCCTCGGAATATAAGCTATCTCCCTGCCAAATTTCATCTTGATCGGTTCAGCGCTTTAGCTGTTAAAAGGTAACAAACATATAGACAAAGACACTTTTGCATTTATAATATTAGTATGGATAACAATTTATATATTTTACCAAATAAAATACAATGCGATTTTTTACAATAAATAAATAATTAGTAACTAATGAGGAAAAAGGTAAAGGGCCCTGTACAAAACCAATATAAATACGGGTATACAGTCAAATAATCTGAAACTGAACTATCATATTGTTCATGACTTTCTGATAAAAAGTTTTCCGAGAATGACGATTTTTTATGTGCTCAGCGAACTTTTTTTCCATACAAGTTTCGTTCGGTAAAAAAAATAGTGTACAAATATGACGTAACCTTTGATCCTGAATATCTCAAAAAACTGTCATTTTCGGACCTTCTGTCACGAACTACATCATACTTCAGTTTCAACCAATTTAACAATATCCTAATTTATAAATCAGTTTTGTGCGGGGTCCGTTATAAATTATTTTGTATTTCATTATCGTCTATTTGAAACAAATTTACAATACGTTCTCGAAGAATTGTCAATTGTATTCATAATATATATGTATATATATAATTTAATATACATATATTATGCGAGTATAATGATTTAATTAAATTTTTTTATGAAAATAATATTTCAAATCTGCCACTGTAATGTCACATGGATACAATTTATTAAATTCGATTGCCGTCAAATATCTGCATAATTCAATTTATTATAATTCTATCCAATTTAATCAATAGTAGATAAAACATCTACTATATAATTAAAACCTCTAATGCTGCAGAGTAATTTATTTCATGTTAAATTTAGTATAATAAATAATTCTATTATGTCATTTAGAATATTAGTTCATATTTTACATAAGTATTAAAATAGATAAAGTATCATAAGAATGGCGTGTGTATAAAAGAACAACAAATAAATACTGCCGAACATAGCCAGCCATTTTCATAAAACCTTAGAATGGTATTGATCGTGTCGCAGCTTCGCGCAAGTTGTTTTGGCAAATATGAAAAGTAAGAAAGTTGACAGCGACATTCAAAACTAAGTCCCATTTGAAAGATTGTGCAGAACGTCGATGGTCGATAACAACTTTATGAATTTGTTCTTGATTTATGCGAAAGGGTTTAGCCATATATCAACAAAGGTACCGGACACAAATATATGGCCATTTCCTTTAGAATTAACTGGAAGGTCGTGCGCCAAAACATTTCTCTCGAACCCCCTTCCCTCTTTTTTCTTGATTGTTGGTAGTTAAATTTTGTTGTGGAATTCCTTTTTTGTGAAATTATTTATTATGTTTAATTAATTATTAATTATGTTTTAATAAAGCATGTAAAATACTAATACAGTTGAATTATTAAAAAAAACGAGAATCTTGTTTCGGGGTTACCATAAGAGCCGTATTAGACTAGTGGTTTCCAAAATTTATGTTACTACGCCTTTTTTTGTTTTAAATTTAATCTTGCCCCCCCCCCCTCATAATATAATAAATATAATAAAGACACGTTTTAAAAAAGTTTAAAATTTATTCATACAAAAAAAACGTAATTGATAGATAAATGTGCTTGTTTATTAGCACAAACATCATTAAATAATTGAGGAGTATGCTACTCGTATCTCTTTTCTACGGTTCTACGATATAAGACAGAATCCCGAAAGGCCGACAGACATGGACAAAAGGGAGACATGGACAAAAGCAGACATGGACAAAAGCTAGACACACAAAAGGCAGAAATGGACAATTTGAAAAGATATTGTTGACTTTAGTATATTTGTCGTTGATAGTCCCAACAAATCCTCGTTATTATATTTTTTTCAGATTTTTGAGCCAGTAGTTACCGAGTTAAAGGGGGAGGGGGACAAAATAAAAATCTGCTTGGAACCAGCAGGGCGCTATTTATAAAAATTAGGATCAAATTCTACTGATTTAGATCTACATTTTGATACCCCATTTGTATACAACATCATTTTTGATTTAGAAAAATAAAGTCATATTCTACTGGTTTGGATATATATTTTGACGTGCCACGTGCCTTGGTATAAAAAATATATATTTTTACTTCGCTTTAGCCCCTTCGCGCCCCCCTGAAAAAATATTTTAATCAAATTTTTTTACCTATTTTACTAGACGGCATCATGTTCAGTAAAAAAAATTAATTTCTAACTTATATTATAGCTTACGAGATATTTTTCTTTGACTGAAAAGGACAGACGGACGACAAAGTGAGATTCGGAACACTAAAAAGTAAATTCATTATCATGTCTGCCTTTTGTCCATGTCGGCCTTTTGTCCATGTCTACCTTTTGTCCATGTCGACCTTTCGGATGTCTGCCTTTTGTCCATTTCTGCCTTATGAGTGTCTGTCTATTGTCCATGTCGGCCTTTTGGGAGTCGTCCTTTTGTCCTTGTCGGCCTTTCGTCCATGTCTACCTTTTGTCCAAGTCTGCCTTTTGTCGCGTTCCCCTTTTTCTACTACATACTAAACGGTCTCGATATTTGGATATAATTGCAACTAATACAGAAAATACCGCTTCGCGTAAATATGCTTTGCTTGACAAAGTATTTATATGTATTCTTTACTTCGATTCAACTAAAATTGAATTAGTGTTTCACTCTATTTTTGTTTGAAATATCGTATGGTAATTCTATTAGTTTTTCCTTTTCAATAGTTGTCAGTCTAAAACTACACAGTACGCAGTAGATAATATATAAAAAAATTAAGTTATGTTATAAAAGTTTATTTATTTGTTTATATTTTCGCGACTTCCAATTTGTAAATCGCTGTATTAGACAACTTTTTTCTTGATTAACGTTTCATCACTCAATAAACTGAATATTTTTCGAATCATTGATGTGAATTATTATTTTATTTCCGGGAGTAATGTGTAGTGATGGGCGACTTTAACATAACTTTAGTCAACTATTTTGTGAAGTGGACTTAATTTTATATAAAAAAATATAGGCATTGACTCTAAGAATGTCACCGATCATAAAATAAAGAATATTCTTGAAGCGATATTGCACGGGAGATTTATTTGATTTCCACTGATTAAGTCGACCCCAAGAAGATTTGCATTTCAAGTCCACGTCACCCATAACTAGTTATTAGTACTGTTTTATAAGTCTCTGTAAATAATAAAAACAACAACAACTGTGTATTGCTTTTTGTTACATAGCTTATTTCTTTTGTTAATCAATAATAAATAAATTCGATATAACTTTTTTGCTAGTCGACGAGAATTTTATGAATTTGTTTTTGATTTATGTGAAAGGGTTTTCGACCGTATATCAATAAAGGTGCAGGACACAAATCATGTTCTCCCTTTTCCGTTTAATTGCGGCGATAGATGGCCATTTCCGTTGGAATTAACTAGAAGGTCGTACCATAGTTAATTGCTCAACAAAAACGTGATAAATAGCTGTTGTAACGTTGCCAGATCACTCGTTTTACAGCTACGTCCTAAGATATCTGATTTATCGGCATATAAATGAATCGGAACGTGGAGTTTAAAAAAGGAACAAGTTTTTGGTGATTTGAGATTATTTATTGCATCACCTACCGCAGTTTTGACCGTTTATTGTTTGAATTTCAAGAGTTATTGCTCAATTCAAAATATTTTTCACGTAATATAAATATTTCATATGTGGTCTCTACGGAAATTGATAACTTTGTTTCTAAGAAAAATTATTCTTTCATGTTATTTCAAGAAGAAGAAGAAATTTGTTTTTGTAAAATTATGTTCTGTAAACAAACGGTATTTCTTATTATTTTTGTCAAAATATGTGCCTATATTTATGTAAGTTGAGTCATTCCATGTCAAATCAACACAGGGTATAAACCTCACCATCTCAGATTTTCATGAAATTTGGCACAATTGTACTATTCATTTAGACTTAGAAAAATATCAAATTTTATTGAGATATGTCTACTGGTTTTGAAATTACAGCTATGTAAAGTTTTCAAAAATTGATCAAAAAACCGTAATGGAAAATTTTTGAAATGCTCTGGAAGCTGATCTAATTGACTTAGAGAACTGGGCGGGGTGTCATTTTACAGCATATTTCACACCGATTCCAATGATATACAACACAATATGGGTTAAGAAAAAAAATGTTTTCAAAATCAAAGTCAAAATTTTGATTTTTAATTTCACAACAAGTACGGTTTCAAACATTTTCAAATTGATACCAAACATAGTCATTATAGTTGTGAATCACCTGGCAAAATATAAATGTGGGATGACAATGGATTCTATGTTAAAATAATTTAAGACTGAAGCTCGAATTCAAAAATCGCTCTGTATTTCGACTGTGAAAAATTCAACAATGCTAAAATGTATACTTGCATGAACATGAACACTAATATGAAGTAACAATACATTACTAAATTCAAAATGGGCTATTTTTTGCCACAGAAGCATGGCCCTTGCATTACCACGGGCCCCCCAACTGGAATTGTTACGAAACATTTTTTTTACGTTTTCAAAACTTTTCAAATTAATACCAAGAATAGTCATTATAGTTGTGAATCACCTGGCAAAATATAAATGTGGGATGATAATGGGTTCAATGATAAAATAATTTAAGACTGAAGCTCGAATTTAAAAATCACTGTGTATACAGGAAATATTTATGCTATTAAAAAAATGTTAGGCCTAAATTGGTAAATTTTACACATGACATAGTAGCTAGTTCAATGTAATAAAAAGCTGTATTGTTATATTTTAAGTACCAGTAATCCAAGTTTCAAAATTCCAATTTGTTAATGTCAAACTATTCACGCGTACAATGACATGTAAGCTGTATGTGGTAACCTTATGGGATCGACTTTAGTTTGAATTAAAAATAAATAAATAAAACTATTAGCTTTCATCATTTTTGAAGTAAGTAAGCTTGTTGCAAATAAATCAACAATACTACAAAATATCTTCAGTTATAATTAAAAATATATACAAAAGTAAATCCTGTGACCCCGACTGGTAGAATTAATGTTATTCTTGAAAATGAATTATGAATTTATGAATTAAAATTTTGAATTGAAAGGCCTAAAAAATAAACTTTGATATTATTTATTTTTTCTATTTAAAGACCTTAAAAAAGGTCGTTCAAATAAACCTGTATGGTCGAAAAAAAATTTCTTAAGGAGTTCGCAACAATTCCAGTTGGGGGGCCCGTGGTAATGCGAGGGCCATGCTTCTGTGGCAAAAAATAGCACATTTTGAATTTAGTAATGTATTGTTACTTCATATTAGTGTTCATGTTCATGCAAGTATACATTTTAGCATTGTTGAATTTTTCACAGTTTAAATACAGAGCGATTTTTAAATTCGAGCTTCAGTCTTAAATTATTTTAACATAGAATCCATAGTCATCCCACATTTATATTTTGCCAGGTGATTCACAACTATAATGATTATGTTTGGTATTAATTTGAAAATTTTTGAAACCGTACTTGTTGTGAAATTAAAAATCAAAATTTTGACTTTGATTTTGAGAACATTTTTTTTCTTAACCCATATTGTGTTGTATATCATTGGAATCGGTGTAAAATATGCTGTAAAATGACACCCCGCCCAGTTCTCTAAGTCAATTAGATCAGCTTCCAGAGCATTTCAAAAAATTTCCATCACGGTTTTTTGACCAATTTTTGAAAACTTTACATAGCTGTAATTTCAAAACCAGTAGACATATCTCAATAAAATTTGATATTTTTCCAAGTCTAAATGAATAGTACAATTGTACCAAATTTCATGAAAATCTGAGATGGTGAGGTAAATTTTTCATTAAAATTGTGTTGATTTGACATGGAATGACTCAGTTGCCAAAATAAGTTAAATAAATATTATTTAAGTTCAATATAAGGTTCTATGTTAATTCAAAAAATATATATTTTAAATATTACTGACGGGCCTGTCCGCGGCTTTGCCAGCGTTGTGTGATTTTTTTATGTTGTCAACACAAATAATATTATTTTCAAATGAAACTAATTACAACCCTTCATATGTGACAGGGGATGAAATATTAAATCATAATACATAAACATTATACAAAATCGTAAATATTTCAGCTCCTAGCTAAAATTGCAAAAACCCATCCACAATCTACCGATTTTTTTATTATTTTTATTCAATATTATTTTGTCCGAATTTACCTTAATACCATAAACAGTTATGTAGATAAATATCTCGAAATTTAAAAATTTAACATCAATCTCCCCTTTTAGGAGTTGAATTTCCGAAAATGCTCTTTGTCTTGAATGTATGTAGTACAATAAATAGTACTATTCTATTACCCCCTCACAATCAAACAATTTTTGGTTGAAACATTTTTTTCAAATATGCGATGGCCCCGCCCTGTATATGTATATAAATTACTAGCTTTAAAAAAAATTCTAATAACTATAAATAGACATTTCCGCCATCTAAACTCAATTTCATTTCAAAGATTTCTTTGATCAATTAAAACTTTCAACATTACATTATATTGCTATATACATACATCACTGGAGAGGCCCTATTTTTTAATTAACATTAAACAAAATTGATGGAAACGGAATTGTAAAAACCAAGTTTGATTTCGAGAGAACGACTGCATTTAATTGATTAGATTTATAACATCCATTATCCAATTAGATTGCTTTTAGAAATGAAACTCACTGAAAAATAAATCACAACTTTCTTCTTTGGGTGCGGGCGAGATTCTCAGTCTGTATAATTACCCTTTCGTCCTTTTAATTAACTCGTTATTCTGAGTTACGCGGATAATGTGTAGATACAAAATTGTTACTAGTTTTGTTTTTATATGGAAATATTTTCTATCCCAGTTTCCATAATTAAAACAATGTTTATCCGCAGTATAGTTACGAAAGTTAATGAACAGTGTGCCACTCTATTTGCTTATGGTGTGTATAATATCAACATGTTTCTATAAATCCTATGCGGTACTATTAAAATTATGTTTTCAGTAAACACAACAGTTCCAACACTATTTACATCAGATTAATTTGTTATTTTTCTTTATTCAACATAATTATAATAAATGTAAATCAAAATAAAACGACCAAGTGCATGTTGGGCACGCACATGATAGGTTTCCGTAGTCATTACAATTTCAATTTTTTTATAAACTATTCTAGCTACTGTGTTCGCTACAATTTTCATTGAAAGTGCTAACTAAATGCTACATTCTCGATTTTTTTTTAGATTTTTTGCATCGATAGTTTATAAAGTAGAAGTGGGGAGCGCTCTGATAACCACATTGAAAAGCAAAAACTAAAGGGTTAAAATAAAAAGGTCATATAACATTTTTGGTGCATTTTAGGAGACCTATCTAAAGATACCCCACTCAATGGGGTAAGTGAAAAAAAATCGAGTACAATTTTCGGTCTATGGGACGGGTGTATTCGTTATAATTTTCATTGAAAGTACTAATTAAAAACTACATTCTGATTTTTTCAGATTTTTTGAATTGATATTTTAGACATTAGGGGGAGGGAACGCTCTGATAACGACATTTAAATACAAATATATCGTGACTGAACATTTATAATGCCATATAACATTTTTTATTGCATTTTAGGAAACCTATCTAAAGACACTTAATGGATTAAGTGAAAACATTAATATACTTTTCAGTCTATGGAAAAGGGGTCCAAAAAAACTTTTTTTCATTTATGTTTCCAGTCTTCGTCCGTATACCAAATTTCATCTTAATCGGTCTAAAATTTTTGAGGACGGACGGACGGACGGATATGGCGAAACTATAGGGTTTCCTAAAAACTAAATTTCATGTTTTATGATTGAAATCTAAAAACTTTTTTATATAATTTATTTAAACTTTTTTTGTTATAATCACATTTTTAATTATTATTTAATTATTTATATGTTTCCGTATGTGTTCAAACTTTCGAGTTATTTAATATCACGCTAAATAAATATTCATATTGGTATACCTATTTATATGAGCTAATTAATTAACATTTGAAAATTCTCTAGTTACTTATACACATAGCAAAGCGTACGTGTTAATAAATTAAATATGTATGGAAGTAAAATGCAATGCTTTCATTACAGTTAATAACATTAATATAATTACAAACATGCTTTTTGTCTTGATTGAATGCAACATTTGTTATTATTAATTCAAATAATTAATTTGAAATACAATAAATATATAGGTACATACATAAAATTATTATTTTTAGAAAATATTAACCACGTCTTGGCAAGATTTTATAATTTTGATAAAAGGAATTTTGTAAATAAATATTTTTAGTAATTGAAAACTAGAATTATCTTAAATAAACACTTAAAACGCCATTTTTTACTCATTATATTTACAGATTATCGATTTTTGCAAATGTCATAAAATAAATTAATTTAGCAGCATTATTCAATACAAAAAATACTAAACCTGTAGAAATATTTAAGTATACAGGATCAAGAAAGCAGCTAAAATTGAATCTTTAAAAGTAATCTGTTCTGCTTCTACAAAACTTTTTAATTCCCGAGAAAAATTGTTTCCTATATTATTTCTTTTGTGTCTCGACGTGAACGAAAAGTCAGCCAAGCTGCTTTAGATTTTTTGCACCGTTTATTAATTTTATTCTCGCAACAACATTTATCTTGGCTTATACGCCAAGATTCTGCCAGTTGGCTTTCTCTAAGCCATCTTTGAGTTATAATGGTTATAGGTCAAGTATGTCACAGTGTATATGTTCTTGTGGTTTTACAGTGTACGTTGATAAACAGCAAGATTGTACTTTTGTCCATTAATTTGGACAGCACAATGTATGGAAAAACCAACCGTTTTTCATTTTTTGTGCTCGCAATAGAATGGACTGTATTTGGGTGTAAACTTGGGCTACAACAATCAAATGGATCCTCAATAAATTTAAGTTTAAAGAATACATACAAACACTAAAATTATCGATTATTGAATTCAATAACTAACCTTACTTAATTAATTTATTACTAATTAAATTGTTTTTTATAAAAAAAAACTATATTTATGGCTTCTATATATTTAAAACAGAAGGTACCTCAGAGAGACAATTTTCATCCAGAAGCGAAGGAACAAAATTACTTTCAATCATAAATGTATATTAATTAATAAGACAAGCCATTAAATTTTATCTTTTTGAAAATTTTAAAAATCGAATAATTTTTTTTAATTACATCAGAATACAAAATAAAAATACAATCGGTATTATTTACTTTAATCACAAAAATATCCGTTTAGGATTATTATTATATATAAAATACATTTCAACAATAGGAAATTATTATGTATACGTCATTATAGGTATATATTGTTCTGTAGCTTGTTTTTTTCTTTAAAACAAATTTTATTTATTTAAGATTCAGATATTTTTTCTTTAAGTATATTTTGTACATCAAATCATTAAACTCATTTAGACAGCCTTTTAACATTACCTATTTGTTTTTATTTCATTTTGTTTTGTATTAATGTTTTGTAAAATACAACTAGGGTGTATTCTTTTTTATTTATATTATTATTCCCTGAAAATGTATTTATAGCATCACTATTATACCAGTCAAACATAATTATGGTACTCACAAACAGTGTTTTGCATGTTAATTGTTAAATTCCAGCGATTATCAATTTTTTTTTAAATTGCGAAAAATGGCGCAGTGGACAAAAATGGATATCATTTTTGAATATACATACAAAAACCCAAATGTCATGCTAGTTTGTGTAATTTTTAAGCGGAGGCCTTTTGAGTTCTCATTGAAACTTTTGTATCCAGTCCGACCCTTTTTAGGTCATTCGTACAACAAAGAGTTTTTGTTAAGGTTATGAATGTGGTGTTCCAATTAACGCAGAGTAAGGGAAAGGTTTATCTTGTTCTGGCACGGACGAACTACGGAAATGCGTTTTAATTGTGTTTGTCCTTTACTAATTTCACACACCTCGGAGTCTTTATGTCTTTAACAATATCGTTGTTGAAATTAAGTTGTGTATGTTATTATTTACATGTTTACTATTCATATAATAACATTTTGCTATTTTATATTTTTATTGATAAAAACAGCAACAATATATTAGATTCTGTTAAAAGTACGTACATATATTACATAGAAAATTACATGAAATTTTTTTTTTTTTAAGCCGTAGATTTTTATTTCAAACCGTTTTCGAGATATGGCTTCTCAGATTTTTTTCTAAATTCTGAAAAAATGGCAATTACATTTTACCGTTTGTCGGAATTGATTTTAGTTGACGGATTTGAAATTATCGTGTTAAAATATATACAATAATATGATGCATACTTTTTGATAACTAAACAAAAAAAATTGTTCAAAAATCGACATTAATTTAAAGTTTACCCCTTGGGAAATTTTCGATTTTTAATTTTTATTAAGTAAACAAAATTCCTAGTGAAATCATTCGGTGGTGGACGATCACCCCCATCCCCTTACCTGAGTCGGCGCTTATGCGCATAACAATTAATTTAGACGAAAGTTTATACGGACTGGTCCATTACTTTTGCCCAGACCGGTGTTGGAGCTCGTATCCGGCCCTGAATACTTAAAAAGAATAAATATTCACATAATAAATACCTAGTAAAATCCATGAAACCATAATTATAATTTCAAAATTGAAATGCCTATATAAAAAAAATAAATTAATTTTCCATTACCATTAGAAAAAGCTATCATCGACAAGTATTTTACATATCATTACCAAATGCAGAGCATATCAAATCCTGCGAGAGGATTTTGACGTAATCAGAAATCGAATCACTTTAAAATACTGTATATATTTGAAAAAATCCGTATATTATATATACGATTACATTTTAATATGTAAATCAAGTTATTGAGTTTGGAATCGAATTTTCGCGTATTGATTTGAAATTGCGTAATAGATATTTTCATCATATACATACATATGGATACGTATATGTAAATAAATTAATAAAACGTACTGGGGTATGATTATCTGATGCATCATGCATTATTATTGTTTTATGATGTGAGTGACATTTAATATTGAATTATAAATTACAAAACATGTTTAGAGTTAGATGATAAACGTTATATTAATTATATTTGTATGTTATTTATTATTACATTTAATTTTAAAATTATAACAATGAATCTATCTAGTAGCCGTAAAAAATGATTTACCAATTTTAAAACGTATGTTTTAGCCCATATATTTTGAAAATCCCTTTAAATCCCAACATCGAATGATTTTCTACCCCAAAATTTGAACGTGACATGAAATGTAATTAAATTTTAATGGAAGTCTTAACTAAATTCAAATTCACAAACATAATATATAATGTAGGTCTAGTTAATTCTGATTTACATCAAAAAATTAAAATATCAAAACAGACATTCTTAAAAATTATATAAAAGTGTATTGAGGTACGTTTACAATTTTTTTATGAATATATATCGAATGTAGGCGTTGCTGTCGTGTCCGTCGTAAAACATGTCTTTCGATGCAGTTCCCAGGATTACAGGCAGTCGGTTGATCTAAAACACAAATTTCAAAAATTTTCTTAGAAGTTAAAGTATGATGCCCTTCGATACGTAGGATTTTTTTTACTCAATTAGGTTTTTTACCAAACCAGAATGGTCGAAAATTGTAGTTGAAAAATGAATGCAACGTTCAATCAGGCGCCATTTAGTGAATTTTTTTTTTTAATTCTACGTAGCGAAGGGCATCATACATTAATTTCTAATATCTCTTTGAAATTTGTGTTTCAGATAAACCGACTGCCAGTAATTCTGGGAATCGATCAAAGGACATATTTTACGCTGGCCACGACAGCAACGCTTCCAGTTGGTGTATTGATGTATTCAGAAAAAAAATTGTAAACATACGTCAATATACATATATAATCTAGAATAAAATAAACTTGGATAAAATCGAACAATTAGTTTTTGAGATAATATTTCCCAAAATTCACCTATTTTTTCCGCCGTCTACTCATATGTTCCTCTTAACGCAGAAAATCATCAAGTTTTGTAACTATTTTACAATTCCGAATGTGTATCGTAGCTTGAATTTTTTTCCGTGTATTTGCTAACGCGCCCAAGGACACAGAGAACAAGTAACATCTAATGAGTATCCGTATAATGTAATTTAACTTTGTTTCAATTGTCTTACCGACAGAAGGGCTTATTTGTATTCGAGAAGACTCGCTAGTTGGGTAGGCTATATCGGCTCGTCACAACCTCATCGATCGCTTGTTTGACGAAGACCACCAACTCAATTTGTGACCCCGCCAAACTCAAATAATGTTAATTTTTTAAATTAATTTGGTTTACCCAATGAATGATATATATACATTCCTTTCATCTTTTATCGAGGCTTTTAGTCAGCGTGTTTGAAGTTTTATGGAATTTACGTATTTTAGAATTTGGTTTTCTGTGTGTGTTGTATAATATTTATTTTAAAATTCCTGTATTCATAATTATTCATGTTTTATAATACTTTTTTGTTTGTTTCAGGTACATATTTGTCTCCGTCCATCCATGTGTAAGCTTCATGCATTTTTAAATATTATATCATTATGTAATACCTTATTTCACCGTTATTTTCAAGTATATTTATATTTCTTTTAATCGATTATTTTATTTAAATGACAATTTTAATTTATAAATATATACATTAACTGAATGTTAGTTTATAAACAACACATTTTCATTTTTTTGAATAACATAAAGAAACTGAAAAACTTCGAATCAAGTTGAAAAACTCATTAAATGTATATTTGTGGTACATGAACAATGGCAAGTCAAAATAACTAATTAAAAACTAACTGTTTTGTAAACATAGTATTATAATAAAACTAAACAAATTTTCTGGATATTATAATAAGAGAAAATGCCGCCTTTTTAATGCTTTTAGGACTTTACCTTCGGTAAGTCTCGTCTTGATCTCAGATTTAATAATCGACAGTCTAGTCTCGTCAAAATTTAAGCGATTTCATCTCGGTCTCATGCGAATTTTGATTTTGTTTTTATATAGGATGGGTCATATATGTATATTGATATCTTCCTCCTTTAAAGAAATATGAAAATTCGAACGAGACTGAAACCTCTTAAATATTGACGAGACGAGACTAACCTAGTTTCGTTTCAAACAAACAAAGCTTACAGTTCAAATACATAACCATCGAACCTAAAATCATACTAAAATAATCTTCTTGTTATAATACATTTTATTCTTGCCTTTCCTATGATTTTGTTTAAAATGTCTTCAGTTCTGAATATCAAAATTTCCACATAATTATTTTATTTCAAACTTTTAGTTCCGTGTCTGACTGTCTGACTGTCCCCTGAATTTTTGTCACACGCATAACTAATGAACCACTATATCGATTTATGTAAATGAAACTTGATTTGTTAGTTGGGTCCCATATAGAATTTGTCAAAGTAGTGTATAGGAGAGAGGGGTATTTAGAATATGTTATAAAATGTATGCATTACTACGCTTTATTTACAAGTAATTTTAAAATGTAAATATACATTATATACAAATTTAGGTACAGATACATATTTATGTGCAAATCGTTTAAACTTTAATCTCATTCTAGAAATTATTTATAATATGTATTTACTTATAAATGACGTTTTTTTTGTAATTATGTCAGTTATACAGGCTGATTTATAACTAGTTTATGTTCTTGTTTTATAATTAAAAATAAGATAAAAAGTTAATACAAATATACCTTCAATACTGCATTTTTATCATCAAATAGTCATTTATAGTCTTGTTTTTTAGTCATGTTAGTAAATTTAAGTACCTATGTGTACGTGTAACAGTAATACAACAGGCTATAACTCTATGATGAAAAGTATTAAAAGGTATATTTACATTAACTTTTTATCTTAATATTAATTATAGAACAAGAGTATAAACTTATTTTGTGAAATTTGAAGCATCCGTATTAAGTAAAATTCTGCAATACTTTCTTTTTATCGATATTCCTCAAAAACGGTTGTTTCTATGACAAATGAAGAAAGTATATTTTTGTGTATTTTGTGTCCTGTAATCTTCTACGAAAACCTAACTTGGGAAAAAAATTAAAGAACAAAAAAATTATTGATAAAAATCGACGGGCCCACTAGCACATTAGATACTGGAAATCGATATTATAAATAATAAACCGATTATCAAATTTCATGAATGTATCACAATGGGTTCTCTAAATATTAAATAAACACTAATTTTGAGTAAAATTTTGAAAAGGCTGTAGTTCCCTCATGTAGAATTTTCGAATATATGTTCATATGTAGGTTTTTGGCTTAAAATAACATCCTCGATCTTCTGTAAATTTTTTTACACTAGTTGTAAATCAGCCTGTATATTAATAATAATATTAATTATATTAATATTAATCTCTAAAAATTTAAAAAAACGATTGTAATAATAATTCCTTTTTAAATGATATACAAAATATATGCATATAAAAAAAAACATCAAAGAGATGAAAAAATCAAAATACTGTATTGATATTTTTTTTTTGATAATTCGTTAATTAACGGCATTTGCTTTGAATTTAGCACGAGAAAGCATTATACATTTATTTGACAGATGTTGTATTATTATAATACAAGATCAGATAGTCGAATACAAAAGTACAAAATCCGACATACAAAAATACTCTCCGAAAGTGAATTAAAAAATTATAAATATTTAAAACACTTTCGATAACAACCTGCGAGTATGTGTTCAATAAACAAAACGAAATCCCGACGGAAAGTGACGTAGCGGACGCCGCCGCTGCGCGATCACAAATAAATGGGAACACCGGAAGACCTCGCCGGGATACGAATGCGCATCCCGGGGGTCTCTAAATGCACGCGGTCGGCTATTGTTTAATTCGTTTGTATATTGTTCAACTTCTTCCGTTTTATAAATTAATTATGACTAATGGATATCCGAAAATAGTATCTTCATCTTCCCGGTTTGTTTTGTTAGTAATAAAATATTTTAGGGCTAATATTACAGATGATCCTTTGATCCTGACTGAATATCACGTATTGGGTTTTATGGACACAGTTTTATTTCTCCCTATTTTGTATATTTGCTTTGTTAATTCTATTAAATTCAAAATGTGATTAATTTTATTATACATATTATTTTTCTTAACTTATAGGAGAAAGTCGGTTAATTTGAAGAAAGTATACTATTTGTAGGTTTAGACAAATTATTTTTTTAATGAAATGGTTATAGATTTTGTTTTTATTAAGTATTAATCAACATAATTATCATAAACGACAATTAAAAATTATTTCAATTTAGCCAACCAGTACAAATTTTTTTATAAACTATTCTAGCTACAGTGTTAGTTATATTTTTCATTGAAAGTACTAATTAAAAGCTACATTCTGGATTTTTTCAGATTTTGTATATTGATAGTTTAGAAAATAAAGGGAGGGGACGCTCTGACCACGACTTTGAACGCAAATATATCGTGACTGAAGGGTTAAAATCAAAATGTCATATTACATTTTTTTTATTGCATTTTAAGAGACCTATCTAAAGTAAAAGTATTAAAAACTACATTCTGAATTTTTTTCAGATTTTTTGAATTGATAGTTTAGAAATTATAGGGAGGGGGACGCTCTGATAACGACATTTAAATGCAAATATATCGTGACTGAAGGGTTAAAATCAAAAGGTCATTTAACATTTTTTGTTGCATTTTAGGAGACCTATCTAAAGATACTCAATGGGGTAAGTGAAAAAAAATTTGAGTACAATTTTCGGTCTATGGGAGGGGGTCGAAAATAATTTTGACAGTGTCCGTTATAATTTTCAGTGAATATACTAATTAAAAGCTACATTCTCAAATTTTTTCAGATTTTTTATATTAATAGCTTAGAAAATAGAGGGAGGGGACGCTCTGATCACAACTTTGAACGCAATTATATCGTGACTTGGTGTAGTTGAATAGCTTTTTCGAAAATATTGAACACGTTTTTTTTTGTTTTTCGATACTGTATGTACCATTCGAAATATTTGACCGTCCCGGAACATATTTGACACCCTGTATATGTGTACTATAAACGGAAAGTACTTCTTTATCTAGCAAATATTATATTGTTTGGTACATGGAGAAATGATTTAAATAAGTAACTACTATAATAATAAAATGGTAGGAGCCTACTAAATTTGTGATAAGCGAGTTTGAATGAAAATTAGTCGACCACTTCTGCATGCGACTATACATAATAATATAATATGTAGACTTCATCATTCATTGCAAATTTCCATTCGTGTGTACATAAATAAAAAAACTCTAATAAAAAATTAATCACCGTAATATTTATGACTGTCATAATTAGCTTATTTTAAATAAAATGAAATGTAACACCTTCAATGACCTACATATATCTGAAAGATTTAATTTTTTGTTTGTTATTTTTACACATGTCTAATAGATATATAGATTATAATTATTTTATGAATAGGAAATAACGAAGCTTAATATACCATGTTAATTCGAAGCTATATACATTCTATATATATTCTATTCAAGGTAAATTTATTTTCAATGTTTATATAACTTTGTCCTTTTAGCACTAACGGAGTGAATGAAGTCCAACAACTTTATAATTAGATTTGATCCCTTTTAGGAAACATAAATTATTCCCAATGCCAAGTCGTTTTCAAATAATTTAATATAAAAACCTCAAACTTTGATATAAATTTTGATATTTTTAAGTCCCAAAGTTCTCTGGTAAATAATAAATAAGCACATGGGTATTTTAAATATAGAATTAGATTTATTTTAATAGCAGAACAAGTTTAATTTTTATTTTATGAAAAAAATTGTACATACATAAATACCGGGTGTTCCAGACCACCCGTCCACTATGTTTTACGCCTAAACTATTGAAGATAGAGTTTCATGATAAAAAATTTACTATATATATATCGACCCTAAAGAATTTCAAGAAAATATTTTCAACCCCCTACAACTCCATCTTGGGGGGTAGTTTGAGGGGTACATGCCTGTTTCTCAGCAAAATCAAATGGAACGGCATATTCAAAAGTAAATAATTTTAAAGATCATAAAAAAGTAAGAAACTTTTTTAGAAAAAATTTTTCATACATTCAATAATTTTGAAAATATGACGACTTGTTCCCAAATTTTCGGGTTTTACTAAAAGTGCTCTAGTTTTGTTAAATGTTAATGACATATTATTTTTAAATTTTTATTTGAAAGTAGAAATAACGAACTTTTTATTTATGTATGATTATTTGAAATTTGGATAATTTAAAGTGTCATACGCGACATATCAAAAATGCAAAACTTCAATTGGAGATAATTCAATAATTTTTAAATGGAATGATATATCAATTAGTACTTTATCTTAAAAAATATATTTAAATTAACAACTTTTGTTAAGAAAATTTTAAATTTAAAATCATTGTCTGAATCTAAGCACTTTTTGCCTCTTGCGATTATTTTTAAAAATTAATAGTTTTCAAGTAAAAAATTATTGAAAATCCAAAAATTTCTGTTTGTTTTGCTTCACATCATAAAAAATGGACATTTTCAGAAAAAATGTTTCAAGTAAAAGTTGTTTATTTACGAACCTGCAACAAAATAAATAGATAGGTTTAGTTTTGAAAAAGAAAAGTTGAACCTGAAAACCCATAAGGGTGATTTTTTCTAGCTCAACTAACAATGTCAATATTTAGTCCCATCGAAACCATTAAACTTTTGTGTGAAACATTTTCTCTGAAAATTCGTTATTTTGGAAATAATCTGCTGGAAAGTCTAAAAAAAACCACCCGGTATATTAGAATATTATAAAGCAGCGAAAATTTCTACAGTTGTTATTTTCATAAAAGTTAATTTTGAATCGCTTCAAGAAAAAAATATGTTTACAACATTACATTATCAGATTTTAATAATACATATATATATTATATATATACATATATTAAATGTATTTTATAATATAATGTACATATTATGTTTTTAATTGAAAATTACAAGATATTTTGTATATATTATATTTTGTACATATTATATTACATTTTCTATGGAGATATATAAACTAAAATATTTAAAAATCTTGTATTAATAATGAAATTAAGTTCATTTCAATTTAATTTAATTTTAACATAATATATATTTTATAAAAGTATTTAACTTACATGTATATTATATATATTTAATATGTTCAGTACATACATACATTGAAAATTTCTACTCGGCCACAATTCTGCAATGTATTGAACAAACTACAGATATTGTCAAACATGATGTATGGTATTATTATTCCATCATTATCTTTATTACCTACGATGAAAAGTGAATACGAGTTTATTGTCATTCAATATAATAAATTACCTTTACGTATATACGTAAAAAAATATCTAAGAATCAACTCTCTATTTGTAGTCTTATAATATAAGTTGCAGTTTTATTTTAATTATCAAAATTAACTAATTAATTATTCATTTTTATCATTTATTCGTAATATGCCTACTGTACACTACAGTATATAGTAATCATGAAAAAAATATAGTTTGAGAGTTTAACGGAATTATACATTTTGACGGTCCTTGAATTACGAACGATAACTTTTTAAATGATATCTGTTTAGTCGAATGTTCTTGTATACCTATTTGCTGTTTCCTCTTGTCGATTTTTTAGTTTGTGTAATTATTGTTGAAACGGTTCGTAGTAGAAAAAATATTTTTAATAAAAGTTGAAAAAGAAAATATTTATCTATAATTTTTCATGAATTAAAAAAAATTATCGAAGTTTATTTATATTGTTTTCGAAATGATTTATAATAAAAAAATGTAAAGATAATACATAAAATGTTCTAATCCTTTTTCGTTATTATGAACCCATTTCTGTGTAATTATATATAAAAATCTAGTGGCAATAGTATTTTTTTTTAAATAACTTATTTATTTATAACATTTTTTAAATTTTAGATTTGAAATTAAGTGATCAAATCAGATCTTGATAGATCTGCATTTTGAGACAAAATCATATTTTTTCACTGGTTTTTGATCTGTGGAGACCTGCAAAGATCTTCAATGATGTACAGAGATCTACAACGATCTACAAAGATCTCAGAAGAGAATTGAATCTCTATCACGATCTACAATGATCTTTTTAGATCGTTGTAGATCTTTGTAGGTCGTTGTAGATTTTTTGCAGTTCTCCACAGATAAAAAATCAGTGAAAAAATATTATTTTGTCTCAAAATGTACAGATCTGATTTGATCACTTCAGATCTAAAATTTTTTCTCGGGTATTATTGAATAAGTTATATTATTTACTCAATTTTCATTATTGATTTTAAGATAGTTTTAAAGGTCTTGGAAACTTTTAGCACTAGTATTTTTCTAAAATATTAATAGATCTTGATTACAATAAGACATTTGCATGCAGTACAAATATTTACACCGAACATATGAACTATTTCAAAGGATTTCATTCTTCTCTTATATATATTGAGATATTCATATGACAATATTGACTTTGTAAACGGGAAACTAACAAATAGACCAACATTTCAAATGGAGTTGAAGTAAACATTCTCTTTGAATTTATGTGTTTCATTCCAGGATTTAAGAGAACACTGCTTTTCAGATAAACAAAATTTTTGATTCGGAACAATAAGTATTTTTAAAATTTTCGTAATAATATTATGATTCGGTATACCTATATCAATTATATTTTTATATGATTGAATGTTTATTCCTTTTTTTACTTTTATATATTTGATGAATACTCCGAACAAACAAAATTGGATAATGAGTTTTATACATATCCATGGATGCATCCTTTTTTTATATCAAAAAATTACTGGATTAAAATAATTTCTATAAATATTATCATTTAATTAAATAACATGATAAATATTATTAACACTGCACAGAATCATAAACGAAATTTATGTATAAATAATGGTCCATCCAGACTATCGAGCCGGTCTCCTTCTAGTCTCACTCCAATTAATTATAAATAAACAATAAATAATGAAATAATTCACACTATAGGTATCGGTCAGGTCTCGGTCCAATCTCGCTCCGATACAGCATAGTGAAAGAATATTTTACTGGAGTGTGATCGAACCTGGTGTTATGTATTATGTATTCACATATACATACATTACATACATCCTGTAGCACATACAACACCCACATTACATTTTTTACAAGTGATAAACACACTAGCACCAAATCCTTATCATATAATTTTTGCAGACTCTATAGTCCATATATTTATCCAAAATATTTTCACATAATCTTGCAAGCCACACTTAATTTCAGTACAAGTTACAAGAGACAATTAGTAATAATTCGGGCAAGACATACACGAGTGTATGCCATAAGGGTTCCGAAGTACGTACTATGTGGACTGTTGGGAACCACTTACAGATGCATTTTTGAGCTAGAAAAAATATTAAAAAAGTGTCATGTTCTACTAATTGAGGTCTACCTTTTGACACCCCACTTGCCTAAATATAAAAATACAAAATTCTATGATGCCCCTCCCAATTCTTCCAAAATTTAAAATTATATTGTATTTGTCGTTGGTAGTCCCACCAAAGCCTCGTTATCAATTTTTTTTCAGATTAAATGAGCCAGTAGTTACAAAGCTTAGAGGGGATGGGGACAATATAAAACAGTGCTTTTTAGCCCCCTACAGGCCATTTTTGAGTTAAAATAAAAAATACGGTCATATTCTACTGATTAAGATCTACATTTTGATACCCCACACGTCTTGGTATACAATTTTTATTTTTTTTTTGCTTTAAAGCCCCCTGCAGGCACCATTTTTGATTTAGAAAAAGGGTCAAATTCCGCTTGTTTGGTTACACATTTAAATGTGCTACACAAATATCGAGTTTAGATCGACCCTACAGGTAATAGCGGTAATGCGATCTGATGCGGTAGCAGGATATTGTCAGTTTGTTCAAACCGGAGCAAACCAGTATTTTATTTCAGCGTTAATGAAAGACGATGAACGCAGTATAATAATAAAATTAAAAAAATTTCATGACTGAACCATTACGTTATTTAAAAGTCAACGAACCTGAACCCGTAGTATAAATAAATTCAGGTGTAAGTCCCCGATTTAAACAATACGATTGGTAAATAAATTTACTTTAAATAAAAAGAAAACAAGAAAATTGGATTCACAAAGTGCTTTGCCTATTTCCTGTCATATTTTATTTTTCATTTCCACGTTTTTATAGTAAGAATTATTAAAATCAAATAAAATCGAATGCGATTTCACCAACTCTACTAACTCTATGTTATTTTTGTAGGCGGTACACGGCGCGTGGTCAATTGTGCGTGCAGGGATACATTTTTGTATTACTGCAGTATCTAAATACCTGTGCGGTATAGCAGAGTCTGTTTAAACATTTCCATTTTCGTTTGAGGGAACCTTTAAGACAATAAGTATTGCCTTGTAGATAAGATGAAGTAAGACATATCTCGTCTTCGTATGAAACATAATATGATATAACATTTATAAAAAGTAAATATGGTTTTATATTTTGAAAATTATACGTTGTAGCAATTATTTTATCCGCAAGTCTGTTTCTCATATTTTTTAATTAACTCGTCAGCTTCATTGCACAAGATGAAGTGAGCCACATTAATTTCCATTATTATTTAGTTTTTGTTTAATTCTTTTGTTTTCTTTAGCAATAATCTCGTTTTATATTTTTACTTTACTTAAAAAATAAAAATAAATAATACGTTATATTGATCATAATATAAAATTCTAATACCAATGTATGTTAGTTTTGCTTTGAGAGCATATTTTTTTTCTATTAATTTTTCTGGAATTTCAATAAATAATTTATTAAATACTTAAACTAAGGAATTTTGTAATTTAAATTACTTATTATACATATTAATATCAACTAATTGATTTTGAGATTAAAATACCAATTTGTATTCCTTACATTTGAAACGATATTAAATTAAAATTACCTACATAGAGATAATTAAGGTAATCTCTGTTAAATTAATTATTTTTATAAAATGTAATATACTTTTTTTCCTGACACTTTTTTATCAATGTAACTTTTTAAAGAATATATTTATATATAAGCTGCATAGGAAGATTCCACGAAATTTTCTTTGTGTGACTTTCTTCGAAGAGAAAGAGATTACAAATCAAACAAAGCACAATTTCCTTGTAATAAGAATTACGCTTTGTGTTTTTAATGAATACAAGTAATCTATCTCCGCAGATATTTACCTTCTGTTCTGTCATGACCTTAAATAATAATACTAATAATTAAAGACTTAGAATTAATGAAAATTTGTATTTTCATATAAATTTCAATATTTGACAGCAAGTATAAATATCATATCTTCAATTTTATTTGTTTATATTATATTTCTATAAGCTTTATTTACACAGTCAGAATATAATTTTCAGTTAAGGTTCTTTTTTACATTCATCAATCAAATTTTATAACTCTCTATATGTTCATTTATGTAAATATTGATTTTTACACAAAGGCGGACTAAAGAAAAATATGGCCCTAGGAAAGGTTCCAAAATCCAAAATAATTGCTTTAATTAAAAAATTGTATTAATATCTGGAGAATTTCTTTTTGCTTCCAATTTTGAAACTCTGGGCCTTCCAGAAATTGCAGGATTTAGCACGTGCCTAGTCTGCCTAGTCTAAAGTTCGCACCTGTAATTTTACATGATTTTTTATAGAAAACAATGGACAAATACTAAGTATGAAATATTAATTTATAATACACTTTAATAATGGCATTAATAGGACCTAGTAATTTTTTTAATTTTTTTTTTCTATACAAATTTTTTTTATAAGTTTTTGAAATACTTTTATATATTTAAATGAATGTTCGTTTGTATGAGGTTTATAAACTCGGGAATTACTGAACCGATTTCAATACGGTTTTCATCAAAAGTTAGATCATTTTTCTGGGAAATTTAGGTTACTACGATCCTTTCAAATATTTTGTCGAACAATTTGATGATTTTTGACACATGTTAACAATTAAATATTTTGAAATACCTATATTGATTGAAAATTGATATATAATGAAACATTTCACTTCCAAAAAAAGGTAAAATATACAAATTAATTATTATGATTGTTGCTAACCTATTTATTTATTTATTTTTGATTTTAATATAAATTCTAAGACGGGACCTGGTGTTTCCTGTGAGTTTGAAAATATAATTTTACATATATTTTTCTCAATAACTACTGAACGGATTTTATTTTGGTTTTCACTAATGGACAGGTTAAAAGGCGTATAATTTTGTATATTTTGTGGAAATTTCAGTCGGAAAAAACAATTCGCGGCGAACCGTGTGTTGTGGGCTTGTTGGATAGGCATATTGGGTGATCATGTCGGGTGGGCATGATTACTTTATTTTTAGTTGAATTAATATCCTCGAGCAACACCGGGTTCAATGTATTAGTTAATAAATAAAACAGAAAAAAAATATAGTAAAAATATTTTTAGTTTTTTTTTATTCAAAAATAAAAAAATGCCTGAAAACTCTCCTAGACTAGAATATCCCCTTAAAAAACGTTTTATTTAAATTTACATCAAAATTAACAACGCAGTCATGTTTCCATTAGTCGAATGCAGTCACTATAACAATAACGCATTATCTATAACATACAAAGTAATATATAGTTTCATAGAAGTTTCTGGCATACGACTAACTTATAAACTTAATCTTGCATGTACATACATATGTGTAATATTTCTCAGACTTTTGACCTGTCTCACTCTAATGCAAGTCTATCGACATTGCAGTGAAGAGAGACATGCTGAAGTTCCTAGACTGCAATGTTGACGCGTTGATTGCACATCAAGAACACATTACAGCTATACTGCAACGGACACGTTTGACGCTGGCCATAGATATAATAACATTAGAAAAAAGTACTTTGCCCTGTTTTTGTGAGCATTAAATAGCGTTATGTGTTTCTTTATTTTATTTTTATTTTTGGATATTGTGGTATTAGTTGGGCTATGTGTATTTCTTTTATTTAATAATATAGATTTACTTATATGTATACAGGCTGTCCAAGATAAGCGTGAAATGCATGGGGATTTCCTAAACGGTAAGAGATAGAGATTCGGTTAAATGAGATGAATTATTTATAAGGAAAGGGTGAGTATTACTATATCAAAAAATATTAATAATTGTATATGGTTTAGGCGGTATACCCAAAAATCTGAAAATTGGCTATAACATTTTTGTTAAAGTAGATAGATACTTTTTCTTTACGGTTTCTTAAAGCACTTTTTATTTATAATTGATTAGTGTATTTATAATTTTTATATAACTTTTAGTTGTCCGAGTGACAAGTTGGCTATAGCATATTCGAACGTGTTTTTTAGTCTACTTTACAACGATGTCACTTGTCATATTTATTTTCGAAAATAAGTCGAAGTATTACATACTATTGATATTTATAAAGTATTTTATTAACACATTTAAGTAAGCCATGAAAAACAAAAATTGTTAAACAAAAATCAAAATAACAAATGAATATTTGAAAACAATAAACTATTGCAAAAAAATGTTTTTACTTTTTTTTCGAAAATAAATATGACAAGTTATATATCATTGTAAAATAGAGTAAAAACACGATCAAATATGCCATAGCCAACTTAGTGGCCCATAAAAAAAACTAAAATTAGGGCTTGTAACACGGAATCTTAAACGGATAAAAAAATTCTTAATACACCAATAAATTCTACACGAAAAATGCTTTAAGAAGCCGCAAACAAAATGTACGTATCTCTAATATACAATTATTAATCTTTTTTTGATGTAGTAATACTCACCCCTTCCTTACAAATAATTCATCTCATTTAACCGAATCTCTTACCGTTTAGGAAATCCCCATTAAGTCGGTATCGTTCAATGTAAAATGGCTAGTTGTTATTGTTTTTTTTTTTTTCATTAGTTTCAGAAGATTTATTGTACATTGTTTTATAAGATGGGGCTTTACTACTAGAATTTTAACGTGAGTACTTGAATTATAATTAATTTTGAATATCTAATTAAATTGCTTAAGTTACTTATTTTCTAATCATTTTGAAGATACGAATATGTATATGGATGTAGAAATATTATATAGATAATCAATCATAATATTGTCTAGCTTTATTAGATTTTATTAATTAACCAATAGAGATTTGAAAGTTTTTACTTGTACTACAGATTAGTTGATCGTTTTATTGTTTTGTTTAAAGTTAGTTTTTATGAGGCTTGTAACCGACAGCTTAATTTGAAATTCTACCGTCTGGTAACTTTATTATATGGTTATTTTTGTTTTCGTTGATTCAACTTTATATATAAAATATTTATTAAACGTTGAAATAAGTCGACATTTAAAAATATAATGAAAATTTTATAATATATGAAAAGTTTCATAGCAAAAGTTGTTTGAAAATGAAATTCGAGTTTAATTATGTAACTTAATGAATAAAAACTGGGAAATTATTATTACGTTGCTGTTATATCTTTTGTAAATGTGTTTGTTTGTGTGCGTGTTGGATAACAGTATTGATATCAAAGACAATTAAGGATCCCGTTCTGTTTTTTAAGCATTTACATTGCAAAATGGCGTACTGAAATTCATGCAAGCTATTCTACAATGGAAGAATCGCGGCATTTAAGTTAATTTACTGCTTTAGGGTGGTAAAACAAGTTCCAACTAGGTAAGCAAAGCTGCTGTCTTGTTTACGCAAAAGGCAATTGTTCTTGAAACAAAAGTATGTGTTTTGTAAATTACTATACAGCTTTATTCAAGCTTGAAAAGTTAATTATCTGTAGGCACAAGAAATTAAATCGAATTATTTTGTTTTGTTGAATGGATTCAAGAGAAAATAATTATAGCGCAGGTACATCAAAAAACTTTCCACGCACGTATATTTTATTTAACGTTCTTTATTTATACATTTACTTTTTTTTACTAAAACGATGTTAAAGTTAATGTGTAATTGCTTGTTATATTTTATTTCATTTTTAATACATTTTTACATAACATACAGATTGTTATTTTTACTTTTGAGAATTATATAACTTGAAGAAATTTTTTAAATATTTATGAACTTCATCAATATTATCTTGAGAAAATAAAAATAATTAATTTGAACAGATAAGAAATACAAAGTATGTAAGGTACCTGATGCAAATAAGGCCCAGGGTATAATAAGGCCCTTGTAAAAAAAGCACATTTACAATAGTTGGATCGGTACACATAGAAGATACTTAAACAAACTTAACTACACACAGACTAGTCTCTCGCCACGCTGACGTTTCGGTTCCTCTGAGCTTGTCGCGAGAGATGGTGACGAATGCTCATTTTTATAAAAACAATCAACAAATAATTTTAATTTTTGAAAAAAAATTATGTATTTTTTGTTTCTTATTTGTTCAGGTAATAGTTCGTTCTTTAAAAATGGTGCATGTTGATTTCTATTGTTTTTTAAGTTTGTTTTTTGTTTTTTTGATTTTTAAAATAGAATAAAAAATACTGTAGTACTTTAGGGATAATAAGGCTCACTAAATTTAAGATTGGGCTTTGTATTATTTATTATAATTTATGATCACAAATTTTGTTCTATATTGGTACCCTCAAGAACATAATTATAAGTTCATCATTTTTTTTCCTGATTTTTATGGAAAGACAAATTATTTAGGGCCAGGCTATTAATATATGTATTATTAATTATATAGTACTGTAAATAATATCACAATATTGCTTTAAAATATTGTCATTTATTAAAAAAAAATTACAAGAGAAATGAAAATTATTGAAAATAAGGAGGACATATTTATAAGTTCACTATTATAAAAACTAATAAAATTAAAAATAGACACAAATTAATAATCAGTATAACTTCCATTTCGTCTAATGACTTGGAATAAACGTTGTGGAAATTTAATTAGTAAATTTTCTGGTAAGTTAGTCCAGATTTCTTTTATTTTGGTTTTTAACTCTAAAATGGTGGAAAATTGTTTACCATTTTCGTAAAATTTTTTAACCTGTCCCAACTTGCATTTCAGTATAACTTCATTCATAAAATTTAGGAATTTTTATGTAAACTTATAATTATGTCCTTGAGTGGTCATTTTTATTTACTAATAGTTCTATAAAAAAATCATCTACAACGAAAAAATAACGTGGTCTGGCGAGAGTTTAGCAGCTGCTATGGATGGAGCATCGGCACGTTGCGAATAAAAAATAAATATTAAAATAAAATTATTATTTTTTTATTTATTAGTGGTGATTAAGCAAACATTACGCCAAATGTTGATTAAAACATAATTGCCATGTAAAATAAAAGTATAGTTATCTGAAAATGTTGATTTAGTTAAGTGACATTATTATACTACCAGAATTTAATAAGGTCTCAAGTTTTTTTTTTATGATATCTTAAAAATGAATAAATCATTTAAGAAATGTTGATTTTCGTACTTCATTAGATTAATACTAAACCAAAGTTTACCATTAACATAGCCTTTTTAATATAAATTACTTATTACCCAAATATAACATTTTTAATTAGGGTGGGCCTTATTTGCCTCCATGACCTTATTCAAAGTAAATCTCAAAGACTTAAATCAAAAATGAATATTTAATGTCATACTGCCAAGAATAATAATTAGTTTTAACATTGACACATAATCTATAGTAACAATCACCGTCTACACGACCATTAAAAAAGGCGCCACACTAAAATTAAGTCACATCTAGATTCACAGCGTCGTAAATTCCAGACGGTGTGAGAAAAAACATCAATCCACACAATTCTGAACTTTATACCCGCCATTATCGTACAATATAAAGTCTTGATGTGTTCTTGTTTAAAACAAAATTTGTAATCGGTATAAAATAGGAGAGTTTAAACCTAGAAATTACCTAAGTGCGGTAATTAAAAAGTCTACTCGGAGCGTGTAGGCTTGTACTGTAACATTTATTTTTGCAAAGGTACATTTTAATTAAGTGTAATTTGTTAACGAGGTGGAAAGTTGCGTATAAGTACGACGGGGTACAACATGACCTGACGGACGAGCGGAACGGAGCTGGTGAAACATACAGGGCTGGTTTAAGGGTAGTCTTGGAAAATAGTAAACACAAATTTTTTACGATGTCTTCAATTATTAGCTTTTTAATTTAGTGATAAATAAATAATTATGATCTGTATACATTTAGATTATAATGCTTATTTAAAACAGTAGATAAATAATATATTACTTATTAAGAGTGGTCTTTAGCTTTCGATAAAAAAATATTTTCGTTCTTGCATTGATTTTAGTTTGTAGAAAATATATATTGAATTTTTTTTAAAACATTTGATTAAAATCCAATAAATCTGCCATAATTTCAAATGATTATTCAATAATTTTCTTTAGTAATTTACATGTATAATATTTTCCAGTTTAAATGTTTTAAAATTTGCAATTAGGTTTCATATATAATTTATTTAAAACTCATACTATGATTGAATAGCACAAAAAATCTAATTTTTTATTTCTATAACTTTATGTGAACATAATTTTACGTAATATTACATATAAAAATTAAAATACAAAAAAAATTGTAGACCCATTGGATCGTAAACGATTTATTAAATGATTTTTTACTGTTATTAATATTGTTATTTGAATTGATGAGTATTCAAATCAGATGGATGGTAACATTAATATTCAGAGTTGAATATTTGTTTAAAGTATTTACATTTGTTGATGTTTATTGTTAAAAATAAAAGGTTGTGGGGTCTGTGATATTTCAGTGTGAATAACAATGGTTATAAGTGCAAGGAGAAAATGTTATGGCATTTTTTATTACAAAAATTGTAAAGAAATTCCCATGTGGTAATAATTGCCAAGAACGTAGAAATTTATATTTTAACTAAAAAAATATAAGTACCTACTATGCAGTATAAAATTTTGTTCTATGTGGTACGGTACATTTTATGAGAATGAGTAATTCCGTATACTAATTTAAATATTTAACAGCATAGTAAGAAAAAGTTAAGTGGTTTTTATATTTAAAATATTATCATACAGTGCGATTATTATTATTCAAGAAACCGAATTAAAAAAAAAACAATCTTCGAATTTTATAAAGTACGCCGCATTTTCCTTATGGAAAACTGGTTTTAGTTAATGTTAGTAAATGTTGATATGTTACAGCTCTTAACCTACCAAATAAAAGTCTCCATTGGCACAAAGTTCGAAAGACCATAATTTTCGAGTTACAAAGACTTTAACTTCGAATTTCAGTGATATGAAAGTAGCTGTTTGTGGGAATGATAACAAACGAAATAAAATAATACAAGGAGTCCTTAAGTTTAATATTTGTTAAGGGTGGGGGGGGGGGCTGGTGGTCTCCTGAGTATGTCTACATAGGCCATAGAAGATTTATTAAAGTAAAGATTTTACGAAGAAATGAGTGAAGGGGCGGGGTACACCTTAGTTAATACATTTATTTTTTTTTTTTTAATTTTAATTTTGTCTAAGTTAATACAAATGCAAACGGTAAAAATGCCTAATATGCCAAAGTAATGTTGTCAGCATCATCTTCTTTAGTATGTCCTCATTATTATCTAAGTTTACGCAGCTTTTCTCTCAGATCCTATACAAAATATATTGATAATTACTACAGTTCTATTGCTGCACTCTCCCTTCGTAAAATGTTGACTTCAATGAATATTTTATTTTAAGCATGCATCCTCAAAATATACCAACTAAAATTAAGCTTAATGATTCTTCGTGTTCTTTTATTTCGTTTGTTATCATTCCCACAAACAGCTTCTCTCATATCTCTGAAATTCGAAGTTAAACTCTTTGTAACTCGAAAATTATGATTTTTCGGACTTTGTGCCAGTGTAGACTTTTGTTTGGAAGGTTAAAAGCTGTAACATATCAACATTTCTGAAAAATTAACTGAAACCAGTTTTCCATAAGGAAAGTGCGGGGTCCTTTAGTCAAAAACTAATTTTAAAACGTGTTTTGAAAAACCGATAAACTCTAAAATTTTAATGCAATATAGGTAATAGGAATACATATGTATCTATAACATTTTACTTTATTTGTTTCAAAAAATTCTAGAACTTTACAATATTTTTTTCTCCTACAAGAGATATGTAACATTGGTGTACCGCAAGAAAGTAGATTTAGAACTAAACTACAAATAAACAAATTGTGATATTTTAAAAGCCGGTCCAGTACATTTGCCTGTTACGTAGCGAGTAAAACCAGAACGCTGTACCGTAAGTTGGGTGCGTGTCTGCAGGGATATCCCCAAACTTGCGTTCTCTATCTCACTAGATATCTCTTTATTTATTTATGTTTATTTTTAAAAAGCAATGCTTCAAAATATTCTTTTTCTGAGTTGAATTTGGTCTTCCAAGTTTTATTAGATATGCATAATCCATATTTTAATTTTATTAAATGCATACATGAAAATTAAAATTGTAACTTTCACTTATTTAACGTAAAATCTATATATGTATTAATACGTGAACATCGAAAATTGTCGTACTTTTTTTAGTATTTATTATAAAAGGAGGTGTATGAAACTTATATCATTCGAAAGGTACTGTGCCATAGATGTGTACAAAAAAAATCATGTGTGTATGTTGCCGTTAAAGCAGGTAAAATAAAGTTAACATACACACATGATTACCCGTCTCGCTGTTTGTTTATTTCCTCTCGCATCGTTCAACAACATTGCAATACTCCTAGCGCCACCAAGCGGCAAAAATAAGTAGTTTTGAGTTTCTGGCAAACGTAGATAATACGTATAGAGATTTCAATTCGCGTTCAATTGTAGTGTTTTTATTTGGAAATTTTTGTTGTTAAAGCAGGCTAGGTTAAGTACTGTGCCATAGATTTGCACCAAAAAATCATGTGAATGAATTGGTCGATATTAATTGTATTTATAATACAATTAAATTATTTTTGAGTTAAATTAGGTATGTTTATAAAAATTACATAAAAAGAGGGTGGGTGTACTTTTTGTACATGTGCATTAGAAGTTATACTTCTTTGGTGTAGTAGCATTAAGCGTGCAAATGCAAAACTAAAAACCTGTTTCACCGACTATCATAGCAGAAATCTGTATTGTCTACTCCTAAGCTAACTTCATGGTGTTAGATTGTTTCCGTTTCCAACGCGCATTTCATTTCCGTATATCGTTACTAAAAATTCATCCTGAACGAACCTAAAGAAATATAACTTCAAAAAAGTAGATGCAGTGCATACAATACCCTATACTAAGTTAGAAAAAAAATTTATTTAAATTTAAAAAAATATGAACTCTTATTACTAATACTACAAAAAATAATGATCAAAATTAATCACTTTTTACTCATTGTTTTTTTTTTCACACATGACTGGCAAATTTTTATCATATGGTTAATATTATGTTCACCCTTCGCTATAAATTCCGTTATCACAAATTATTTTAAACAATAACGGTTTAATGACACGAACAGAAAGTATTACCTTGCCGAGGAAGGAACTGAATGGCTTAGCAGTGTAATCAACCTAGAAGTTTAATTTTCATTATCTTTTCAACTGTGAGTTAATTTAAACGACCCGCATACCTGATTAAAGATTAATAATATAAAGAAAATTATTTTTACCATATCTGTCTATCTACAATGAGATATTATAATAATTGTTTACAATTATGTATAGAGATGAAAAATATCGCAATATTGGACAATTCATTTAAAAATAATAGGTAAAAGTTTAACAGTTTATAAAACACTGTTGACATATAAATATAATGTCTATAAAACAAAGCATATGAACTTTCTCTTTTAAAAAATGCGTAATAAAATTTAAATTTTCAATTAATTTTACAGGTATATATTCAAGAAATAAACATTTTGTTAATGTGACGTAGAAAAAAACAACATATTTCTAAAGTAACAAAATAAAACGTTTTAAATGTTTGATGTAAAAATGCTTTATACATCTAAAGATTTCCCAGAAACATTTTATAATGAATATGTATTAACAGCAAACACAAAATTCAGACGTAGAATTTACCAAACGAGTTTTTTTTTTATAAATATTTATTGATGTACAAATCAACAATATGTAAATATACATATTTATTGCCATTTATATTTATTTATTTCAATCGTATTAATAAGCAATTGATCGAGTAGTATTATGAAATATTAGTTTTAATTATTTTCTTAATTTTTTTTTAAGAATTACTAGTTTATAAATTATATACTATAAATAATAATATACTGTAAAACTATTACAAAATTAACATTTATTCTAATTCGCATTGTTCCAGAAATAATTCAAAAAATTTTAAAATTGAAGACCGAACATCCATTTCTGATTATTATATCGTATTTAAAAATAGGTTTTCATTCTCGTATTACATATTTTCCCAAATAACAACTAACATTATTATTTAAATAGAGATACAACTGAAACGAAAATGTATGCCAAGACTAATGAAATTTCTGGAAGAATGATTTGACCGTTTGACCTTAGACGCGAAAAGAACGAATACGACTTCTTATTTTTACAAAAAAAACGGACAAAAGTATTAACTTGACAAACATGTATTACCACACACATACAAAGTTCATATATCACGTAAATCGTACTGTTTCTTTTCTAAAACAAAGAAGATATTGTGTGGAAACTGAAACGGGGAGATTCCTTTGCAATTACTCGCCTAAAGATGGGGAGCTAAGATACGAAAAGCTATTGCATAGATTATCCCTTTTGTATGTGTATAAATCCTATTCAGAGCGGTGAGAGAGGGCGGTCTGCGGTTTTAGAAATGCCAGTAGAATGGGCTTATTTCGCGTTAAAAGTCGGAAAACATTAATATTTAGTGGATCCATTTAGTGTCTTACGGTTAAATAACTTACGCGTTACAGTTTTCAGCATTCGTGCTATACAATCTTATAAAACAAACATATTTTTAATATGGTTCATAATTTATATAGTTATAAAATATTGATATTAACAGAAATGTAAACACTAAGATAATGGGAATTATAGATAAATCAAAGATTTACACAGTCTTTAAGATAATATATTTTGCAAACAGATTTTTTTTCGGAAACTATATATTAATAGCTCTTTCCATACAAGAAGATTTACTACCTATATAAGAAATGAGAAAAAAGGATGTTATTATATTATAAGTTCAAAACTTTATATGAATATAAATTCTTCTTAAGGGAGCAACAGCCTTTCAAAAATTGTACCTAAAACTAGTTTTTATTCATTATTTGGATAACCTATCGTGGTACTCTGTTTATTATTAGTACGTTCTATCGAATTTTAAAATCAAACATTAATTATTTAGATCAGAAGTGTATGGGGGTAATGGACCATTCAATTTTTATGTTAAAATATTGTTTGTTTATTATTTTTATTTTTTTGGGTACTTATACGAGATAAGACACTTACATAACGGAATTGATCTGAAAAATATTCTTTATTGAAAACTTATTACAAATAACTGTTATTCCCCTTTAACATACTCCTGGTCTAAATAATTAATGTTTGATATTAAAAATCGATAGAACTTACCAATTTTTAGAATTGTACCACAATAGTTTCTACATAAAATTTATAAAAACTAGATTTGGATACAATTTTTAGAGGCTGCTGCTCCCTCACTAAGAACTTCCGGACATATGATCATATCTAGTTTTTTCTGAAAATAACATCGTCGATTTATGTAATATTAAAGTTTTTTCTTTGTTTTAATAGTTTTAAATCAGCCTGTATATTGCAAAATATATACTTTAGTTAAAATTCAACTTAGTTTGCTTTAATTTTTGTGTTTGTTTATTTGCAATAGAACCCAAATAAAAATAATAATATGACACTTTTTATGAATATACTCAACATAAATATTATGATGCCATTAATAGAGCTGCAGCTTGACCATATATTTTCGACATAACCGGCAAGATCGAGATAACTCTTTCTGTCCCATACTAATCGAAAGTACATTAGTTGACAATACTTTGGACAAAAATTACCCAAAATTACTGCGTCGGAACACAGCAAAATGGGGCTTCACAGTACGCGACACTCACGCGACGTTTTAAACGCTTTTTCCACTGATCTATTTATGAAATTTGAAATCTTTTGTAATATACTCATTAGGCATACATCAGGCTTCAAGAATATATAAACATAAATATAAAAAATGTTGTTTAAAACTAAAAAAATGGGACTTAAAGGATGATTTCTGGAATTTTTGGGGGATTTTTTAAAGACAATTTTAGTTATTAGTTACTATTCTGTGAAAAGTATGAACCTTATACAAAAATGTTTCAAATAAAAGTTGTAGAACATACATTCCTGAACAAAACAAGTGGTTGCTCATTTATATGCGACTAAAATTGTCGTACTTAGAGTAAATTATAGCAAACCGTACAAAACATTTAATTGACAAATATTTTCAAATTTTTAATAGAAAATCATATAAACTTACACCCATTAATAATATCAAATAAAATATAATATTTACGAGATATGTAAGGTTTTATAGTACATTGACAAGGTGTAACTAGGACACAAAGCTTACCAAAATTACTTCATGTTTCAACCCCTAAAATCGAAAAACCACCCCCAAAACATTACTCGCCACTAGTTTCGGGTAATTATCTCGATAATGACCACTGATGGGAGAAATTTTTACTAAACTTAATTTATAGAGAAGGAAATTTTAGACAAGAATCGGTAATTATATTTTACATCTATGCATTAAGTAAAGCAGAATACATATATTTACGTATTGCATTAACAACTTAACCTTACATTCACGACAGAATAAACAAGCCCATGTTATATAATATATGTAAGTTCATGTTATATTATATATTCGAATGTTTATCAGTTGAGAATACTTCGGACAAAAATTACCCAAAATTACAGTGCCGGAACATAACATAATAGGGTCTTCAATGTACGCGACTCGCGTAAAATGTTTTAATCGCTTTTTTCACTGATTTATTTAAGAAATTCGAAATCTATTGCAATGCACTCATTTGGCAGACATCAGGCTTCAAGAATATATGAACACATATCAAATATTTTGTTAAAATATGAAAATAAACACGCATTAGTTTTATTTGTGTGCAATTATATATAGCAATATATCAACCTAACTTCTATTAAACATCGAACTAAGAAAGTTTACCTAGCTGGTGGTTACGCCAATCGTCTTGTAACAAAAGAAATTACCAACAAGGTTCATAGGACTCGGTTATTTTATCTTCAAATGACACAGAAACAGATATACGGATTATGTTATATATAAATTACGTGTGCAATCAATATTCAATATTATTTGTAGTAGTACGATTTCCTGATACAGATGTATTTATTCTTTTAATATGTCACTATACAAAATCAATAAGACTTGTTATTTTAAAATTAAACTTAAGTTACACCTTGTCAATGTAAAAATAAATTTTTCTAATAAAAATTTGAAAATATTTGTCGATTAAATGTTTTGTACGGTTTGTTGTAAATAATGAACTACCACTTCTTTTTTGATGTGTATATGTTCTACAACATTTACTTGAAGCACTTTTTTAAAAGGTTCATACTTCATACTTGTCACATAAAAGTATCTTAATTAAAATTGTCTATAAAAATCATCCAAATATAACATAATCGCGGAAAATCAAAAAAATTTATAATTTCATGTTTTTAATGTCATTTTCTTTATTTTAACAAAATATTTGATATATGTGTTTATTATTCTTGAAGCCTGATGTCTGCCAAATGAGTGCATTGCAATAGATTTCGAATTTCTTAAATAAATCAGTGAAAAAAGCGATTAAAACATTTTACGCGAGTCGCGTACATTGAAGACCCTATTATGTTATGTTCCGGCACTGTAATTTTGGGTAATTTTTGTCCGAAGTATTCTCAACTGATAAACATTCGAATATATAATATAACATGAACTTACATATATTATATAACATGGGCTTGTTTATTCTGTCGTGAATGTAAGGTTAAGTTGTTAATGCAATACGTAAATATATGTATTCTGCTTTACTTAATGCATAGATGTAAAATATAATTACCGATTCTTGTCTAAAATTTCCTTCTCTATAAATTAAGTTTAGTAAAAATTTCTCCCATCAGTGGTCATTATCGAGATAATTACCCGAAACTAGTGGCGAGTAATGTTTTGGGGGTGGTTTTTCGATTTTAGGGGTTGAAACATGAAGTAATTTTGGTAAGCTTTGTGTCCTAGTTACACCTTGTCAATGTACTATAAAACCTTACATATCTCGTAAATATTATATTTTATTTGATATTATTAATGGGTGTAAGTTTATATGATTTTCTATTAAAAATTTGAAAATATTTGTCAATTAAATGTTTTGTACGGTTTGCTATAATTTACTCTAAGTACGACAATTTTAGTCGCATATAAATGAGCAACCACTTGTTTTGTTCAGGAATGTATGTTCTACAACTTTTATTTGAAACATTTTTGTATAAGGTTCATACTTTTCACAGAATAGTAACTAATAACTAAAATTGTCTTTAAAAAATCCCCCAAAAATTCCAGAAATCATCCTTTAAGTCCCATTTTTTTAGTTTTAAACAACATTTTTTATATTTATGTTTATATATTCTTGAAGCCTGATGTATGCCTAATGAGTATATTACAAAAGATTTCAAATTTCATAAATAGATCAGTGGAAAAAGCGTTTAAAACGTCGCGTGAGTGTCGCGTACTGTGAAGCCCCATTTTGCTGTGTTCCGACGCAGTAATTTTGGGTAATTTTTGTCCAAAGTATTGTCAACTAATGTACTTTCGATTAGTATGGGACAGAAAGAGTTATCTCGATCTTGCCGGTTACTCGCGTTCTAAGCGACTTTTACGGTTTGAGTTGCAGCACTATAATACCTACATTTAAATATTATAGAAAAACAAAAGTTCTCTCTGAACTGAAATAAAAAAATGTCCACAAAAAAATTTAAATCAGAACTAATATCATTATTTTCTGCAAAGCTTATATTGAAGGCACAAACGATGGTAATACTGCTTTAAAAGTTGTGGGTTTTGGATATTATAATGATTATGTTATGAACATTTTCATAGGATTACAACGCTACGCGAAAGAGGTTTTTTTTTACACCTGTGGAGAAAAGTTTTCTTTTTTAATCGGGATTTGTTTATCTAAATATATACAGAATGTTTTTCAATGAGATTAAAAAATATATTTTATCATAGGGTGAAATTATACATGTTAAAAGTTATTCTTTCATTTACTAATATTTATCAATTTTAGTATAAAAATATTAACGAGTTTTTTATTAATATTAAAAATTGATAAATACTAAAAGATAGATCTGAGACCATGTAGAGGTCTGTTTTAGTTGCTTCTTGCCGTGCAGATAAAGTAAAGAAAACTTGGTTTTTAGTTTTTGAAGTGTCTGAAAGCATAGTGTATTAAACAAATTATTTCATTTCGTTATAGTCTACCCACGCTTTTTTAAAATCAGCATCCCAGAAACATTGCTAGAAGCACGAAAAAACCAAAAGTAAATGGGCGTCAATATGGATATTATTATATTTCGTCAATTTACTATTTTTGATACCAAATTAGGTCATTTATTAGTCAAGTAATTTTCAGTTTTTTTTTTTAAATAAATCAGATAATGAACGTTTACATTATTAATACACTGTATCGCAAAAGGTAATTAAATAAATCTCGATGTCTACTCCAATAAGTGACAAAACGTTACGATCACTAACAAATACATAAATACAACTGATTCGTAAAATATAAATAATAATATTTAAAAACAATCTTATTGAATCATAAAAATCATTCTGTACATTTATACAAACATTAGTAACTCATAATGGCTGAACACTTGAGATTTGCATGTTATGGTTCGCGTGCAGTAAAACGCTCTGTGGTTACGCTATGTGCTTAATTATTCACTGTTTTTATTTTATTTTCAAACCTACTAGATAATTTTCGCACGAACGTATATTTTCTATCTGAATAATACAATTATACAGTGATTTGTGTTAGTTAAATGTAGGTAAATAATTATTTCATTTTATTTTTTACATGCTATGAGTCAAACAGTTAAGCATATGTATAATTACTGTTGAGAAAAATTATTGTACTTAAGTACAATTACAATTATCTTGTTATACATGCTTTGAAATTTCCGTGATGATCTTAAAGTAAATCTTAAATTTTGGGTGTAAACCGCGTTATTCTAGTTGTTATTTAGGTTAACGTTTCATCGCTTATAACAATATACATATTTAGGGTTCTTAAAAAAGTGAACTTTTATGTACTCATTAACAAGAGTCCTTAAAGGTGCCAATGCAATGCACTACAAAACATTGGCTGAAATAACGTCAAACTTATACCAAGTTTGAAAAATAAAATATTGATTTAAAATTTAAGAAAACTTGTTAATTTGGAATAAAATAGATTTTAAATTATTTTCATTGTTTTTTAATCAGAAACCATTAAGAGTTTTGCATACAATAAATTCAACAAACAACAAGAAGTATTTAGCAATATCGACAAAAACTTTACTTTACTAAGATGTATCTTACTTCGACTTACATATTCCATGAATATTTAAAACTCGAAGAATTGTTTAACTAGAATTAGCATGCATTTAATTTGCACAATTCCGCCTCTAGCGAGTTACATTGTTGACCTACTAATCACAACTAGCCGTGCTTCGTGTGGTATGAAAGAATAAACTCTCATAACTTTGTTAGAGGTAATAAAGAATACATAAATGGAAAGAATAATACACATTTACCGAGAAGAGTAGACATAACCACAGTGGCGGCATTTAGCGAAAAGTTTATAAATATTATTAATTATTATATATTTATTAAAAAGAACTGACTACTGTGTATAATAAAATTGTTAGATTAAAAAAGAATTTGTTTCATAATCGTACCAAAATAAATCGTACTAAAATTACAATTTTACAAAAAATATAGTCGTAATCACTATTCACATCTGCTCATATGTAAATTTCTATACTTGTAGGCATGCTTTTAATAAAATTAGAATTAATTTGTGTAATGTTAGTATTATTAAAATTATTCGGTTGTAATCAATAGAGAATAGAAGAGCATATTATTTTTAAAAATATGAAATTATACACCTACCCATATTTTGTACATATACCGCAACTGTATATATATTATATATATATACATCTAAAGCGACCGCGTTGGATTTCTGGGACCTTTTTTAATTAAGCTTGTTAACTGCTTTTAATTATTGCAATGTCAGGCGCTGTGTTATCCCGTAGCTCATCAGCGGCAATGCATTGTGTAATACGTCTGTAGGAATTTTAAATAAGGAACATTTTTAAGTGTCGAACCACGGAGTTTAATATTCGTTTTCATTATACGGCTAATTAACAGAATTAATAGCAGGAATGTAATACTCTGGGGATGTCTGGGATTTAAAGCGATTTTTTTAATTTTCTTTCTCTGCTTTATCATTTTTATTATCTTAAGGATTCTGATATTTTAATTTATAATTCTCAAGATAGCTATCTTCTGCTCTTAATCTTTGTATTATTAAAGTAGAAAACACAAATGATTTCGGTGTTCGTGCAGAAACTGTCAAATTATTTTAAAGTACAATTACATTAATGGTGGCTACTCTAAATTTAACAGCCTTAATAATGTTACATGTTCTAATTTAATAATTTAGAAAAAAAAGTTTAAACTGTCACTCAAACTTTGTAATTTATATTAAGAGAATGAATAATGAATTACAAAGAAAGCTTAAATAAGTTCCGTTGCGAAAAATATTCAGTAAGTTAGGTTCATATATTGCGAATACAGTTTACTCACAAACATAAAATGTTGTAAAGTGAATGTAAATTTAGTTAACTACACATAGACGATTTGATAAAAGACTGGCATAATTCAGTTAAAGAAAACGCAATGACGTTAACAGATTCGCGGTGAAGCGGATGAAACATGTGAGATGCGTTAGAATTAACGAAAACTTGAGCTCCGTCAATGGCGCTTTCCGTTGTCGTCTTGTGTTGGCGTGTGTGAGGGAATTGCAAATTAGATACAACAAAAACAAGACGCTGCGCACAAAACACATCCTTCCTTCGAGTGACGGAGATAGACCCCCGGTTGCTTCTCCATTAAATGTGCCACTCACTATGTCACCGCCAGCATAAATAATCGATTTCTCGGTTGAAAAAAGACGGCATCATGCTCAACCATTATTCGGAATACGTTAGTCGTCGCTAGATAAATTTTCACCCACCGTGACACGAAAGTGTCACTTAATAAAAAAAGATACCGTGATGAGATTAGGATGTAATTTTAATGCAATTGTCTCTGTCATAATGAAGTTAGCGATCACTTTTATAAAACATTTTCTAAGGGCAGAATTCAGCTCGTTTGTGACTTCATTAAGATACAGCACGAATGGGTCTTTGTTGTTCAGTACTCTTGAGACTTTTAAGACGGAACGCTACAAAACTTTGAATTATCGTTAACGGCAGTGGTGGAATTAAAGAGCCCGCAGATAAGCAGAGGTGTGAAGGCGGACATCCATTGTCTGTCAAAATGTACGTGGAAATTACCGACGCGGTAGTTTGTTTTTATGCTAACGATCTTTTCGACGCGAAAGCTTTCTTCTATACGTTTTTGTTGCTCTTCTACAAATGATCATTGAGTTCGTTATTGCCGTCCCTCTTGTCATATACCGGATACACAGATCGTACAATTTGCTTCACTTCCTTCAATTATATTCAATAAAATTTTACGAAAAATATTCCGAGTGATAACGTTGTTAAAAATATAAATGCTAACTGTTATTGCTTGTATGATCTTTTATAAATCGTTGCATTATAATATCGTTCACCTGAATGAAGTATCATTACGTTTATCTTTTATCCAACTTTATCTCTTCTTACGTTGTTAAAAACAATGCTCTGTTTAAATGTAAGCATTTAAAGTACATATTATGTATGTGCTTCTATGCAAAACTATATTACCTTGTGAATTTTGCGTAGTTATAAAAGCAATATCAAAACAACTAGGAAACTATTTCATAACATGATTAAATTGCTCGGTAATTAGATAATATAATTAAAAACCTGATCCTACTTAATTGGCTACGATTATTCAGTTACGTTATCAGTTTCTGAATATAATCGGATTATTTGAAGCATCCCTGGAAGCAATTTTACTGTACATTGATAGCATCTCTCGAACCATTTATTTTGAAGATATAATAATTTAATGTGTGTGTAACTTTTCTCCACCATTACTCTACGGTAAATCTAGATTTTCAAATTACGATTATATTTATTTCATTTTATTATATTACAATATAAATATTTATTTTTGTTATATGTATTTATAAATTTTCTTACTAATAATAACAGTACATACTTACTTAACTTATTCATATGAATCAAACAATTTATTTTCAAATTGTCAACTTCAAGTTTCAACTTAGGTTATTATTGCTAAAGTTTTAAAAACAACAGATATATTTTTCTCATATTATGCATTATGCACATTTGCACATGTTTCATTTGGTTATTTTTAAATACATATATTAATTCAAAAATATAATTATATATATGTACCTACTTACTTAGTTTTTTTTCACTTAAAACAAGCTAATTATTAATGTGATGAGAAAAAATCATCATTATATAGAATGAATCGAAAATGATATTATATTAAAGTACGTAGTTAACGTTGAAGTACTCACATATAACCGACCTATATTCTATCCAAACTCTGATGAGAAAGAGATTATGCCATAAAATAATATACAAGGAGAAGAACATCATCATAAATATTGTAAAAATGATCTCCATCGATGGATTGAACAAGAAAGGTAAAAACAGATAACTGACGTCACTCATGGCTAGTAAAATAAATGATGCCTGAAAATGAAAGTGTTTGTGAACCAGAACCGGCTAGGCTGAAAATGGCCGATTTGCAGGGAAAATTGTTATTGACGTTTAGTTTAGAAAATATACCCCAATATCGAGGAAATCTTATAATCTTTTTCGTTGCGTTTCATCAAGTTTAACGCTTTTGCCGTGAGGTGTGCAAACCTTCACCCTTTACATAATCCGATTTCTAAGTTGAAATATTTAGAATGTAGATGAAGACATGACATGAAATTTGATGGCATCTATGTAAAGATTTGTGAGTTAAGGTGTTCCAAAACTTAAGTAGATAATTTCCAGAATATAATCTTTTAAAAGTTTGCCGAACGTGTCATACATTTTGAGATAATTGATGTATTCCTCTATATACAGAGTGTTCCGTTCTGATAGAGATCTGAAATATAAAAACAAGATCTGAGTCATCCCGTTCAAGCTTTTATGTTTTTGTGTATATGAGACTCTGGAATGCAATCCGGAATAGAGTTACTAGACTTGCTCGTTCTTCTAATGCACGAACAAATAGCTTTAGAAATGAGGTCTTTCGATAAAATGCTTTCTGAAAAACATTCTAGATCGAAACATGAATAAATATTTTTATTCCCTTTTTGAGAAAAGCTGGAATTGACTTAGAAATGTCAATTTTTTTATATCATCTGATTCATTTTAAAATTCATAATTTTTTATCGTTGTACATTCAAATGCGACTTATTTTTTTTAGAATTTTTCCTAAAAAGTTTTAAAATTTAATATACATATGATCATTATTTTAAATATTGGAATGAATGTTCTTTATTATCTTTTTAAATAATTTTAAATATATTATGAAAAATTTCAATGGGATTTGTCAGAAATAAAACTCACCTTTGTATATAAATATTAATTTTCTAATATCCTAATGTCAAAAACATAATAAACATTCGTAGAATAACTAATTTGACAATTTGAATTTAGTTGCATTTGTTTCCAAGACAACATAAATTAGTGACATATTAATTAGTATTTAAAATTCAAACTTCGAGAGTGGTTTTCACCCTATCAGTAGCTGTTTGGGCACGTACAAATAATAAATGTCCCTTAAGTTGTACCAAGTTTTATATTATTACTCGCAACGTTCACTTTTTAGACAATACAAGTTACAAAAACTTCGAATATTTCTAAAAACCCCTAATCCAATTAACACCAAAATTAATCAGTCTGGAGTACTCACTGAGATAAACATTTTCCCCAAAAATAATTCAGATCGGTGCATTTTTACAGTACACATTTTTCATACACACAAACAAACGCACAGCTGCCATGCGGAAATCAACTTTTCGAAGGTAGTATAATCAGAATTTCCTCTTATCTCGGACAGGATTTTTCCACGGTACTTAATACAAAAAAAAATTAATCATATTTAAAAATAACTTTCTTACTTATAACCTGATCAAATTTCATGGTCTTTGCGTTTACTATACAGATTTTTTATAAAGGTAATGACATTAATTATACAATCAAACGCTTTGCTGAGTCCGGTTTATATATTTTCAGGCACCGTCCATCTTAGTGAAGTCATCTTTTGTGACATTTAGTAAATGGATACATCAAAGACCCCAATCAAACGCCCATCGTTTCGCATCAGTATCAACTGGGCCATGTAATCGATAGTATAATGAGTGCGACACAGAACTGGGGGGCCGCCCGACGATGTAGGCATTAATTTAGGTTCAAATCCTGTACGTTTCAGGTGCTTTGATGCGAGAGATAATTTGAATGGACTGGAAGAAAATAACACCTAAATCAGTGGTTTCCAATATAGAATTAATTGAGATATTTCAGTCAATATTGATAACTTAGCGTACAAAAGTGGCACTTCCAGTAAATTATTACGAAGTGCAGGAGCGCACACAGATATTTTTTTTAGGGGTGGTCCAAAAAAATGATTTTTTACAGTAATTTGTTTTTTTGTTATTGTTTCATCTTTACGCTAAATATCACATTAATTATCTTTTTTTAGGTTTTTAACCTATTAAAATGGCATAACTTCTATTTAAGTTTGGAAACTTGTTTTGGTCATCGAGAACATACATGCTTTGTTATTGTTAATATTTATTTCTACTTTATAATTATTCAACTATTTTCCAAACATTCTAATTTACTTTTACTTTTTACTTTAATCAACTAACGGATAATTTTAATATTTAAAACATAACTTCCACTACATAATAAATGACACTAATTATAATTTTTCATATCTTAAAAATATTTATTTATTTCAGTAAAATATTATTATATACCCACTATATTTTGAACTTTTTAGGTTTCCGTAGAAAACTAGGAAATCTAGTAGTTTCGCCATGTCCGTCCTCAAAAATTTTAAGCCTATTAAGATGAAATTTGGTATGCGGACGAAGACTGATAACACAAAAACAGAAATGATAAGATTTTGAAAAAAAAATTTTTTTGGACCCTCTTTTCATAGACTAAAAAGTGAACTCACATTTTTTTTCATTTATCCCGTTAAGTGGGGTGTCATTAGATAGGTCTCTTAAAACGAAACAATGACCTTTTGATTTTAACCCTTCAGTCACGATATATTTTCATTTAAATGTCATTATCAGAGCGCGCCCCCTCTATTTTCTAAGCTATCAAAATAAAAAATTGAAAAATTTTTGAAAGAATATAGCTTTTAATTAGTACTTTCGAACATTGTCAAAATTATTTTAGACCCCTCTCCCATAGACTGAAAAGTGAACTCACATTTTTTTTTTCACTTACCTCATTGAGTGGGGTATATTTAGATAGGTCTCCTTAAATGCAACAAAAAATGACCTTTTGATTTTAACCCTTCAGTCACGATATATTTGTATTTAAATGTCGTTATCAGAGTGTACCCTTCCCCCTTCTAAAAAATCTAAAAGAAATCCAGAATGTAGCTTTTAGATAATATTTTCATTGAAAATTATAAGGAACATTGTAACTAGAATAGTTTATAAAAAAAATTGAAATAACTTTTGTTTATAAATCATAATGACTACGGAAATCTATCATGTGAGTGCCCAACACGCACTTGGTCGTTTTATTTACTTATAATTGTTATATTACAAATATTTGCCTTGAATCTTAGAGGCAGTCCGGACTCTGTGTGTGCCCCTGATGGAGGGTTAACAACTTTGTAAAAAAGTAGTAAAATAAAATACATTTTAATTTTTAATGGAATAGATACTAAATAGAATTAAGTAACCATTGATCAGTTAAACTTTAAGAATCGCTGACTGAAATAAGGGCCTGATACTAGCATTATATATATTTTTCATCCATTTTCAGTTTTATTACTTTGTTGTTTTCATCTTATCTTTGATCTTGTTTGTTTTGAACGAATCTAATAATATCTCTTCTTTTTTTGGAGCATCAAGGTAGACGAATTTTTATTATTTTTTATTATTCGAATCATTACTTACATTTATTCATATTTTGTATATACTTGTACACAAATCTTACCAACTTATTTACACCCGGAATAAATTAATGAAGTGTTTTCTTATCAAACCAGCATTTAATATACCAAAATATAAGAAACCAATCGATAATTAACAGGAAGAAATCACGTGGAAAAAATAAACGAAAAAGCAATTAAAGATCGAAATCGGAAACGGTTAAATATTTATCCGTAGTTTCTTTTTTAAAAAGCCTCGGCGACTCGTTCGTGCGAAGTGAAGGTAACAACAGCGCCCGTTTGCTTATCCTACAACTAATGGGTTTTGTAATTAGTTTGCTCTTCTTTGCGATTCTGCCGCGAGACCCAGGAAACCCGAGCCAAATGCGTTTTGTTTTGTTGCGCTGTTATTTCTTTTCTCTTTTTTGTCTATGTGCTTCTTTATTTGGACAGGATTGAGTAAGTGCCAATTACAGAAATGTTTACGAGATGCGTATTTGACATATTTCTGTGCCAATGTAACAAAAATAACCAACATTCATTGGTTTATTCTTTATTCTATTTTTGAATTTGGTATTTAAACACGCATCTAATTTTACATATATATTTTATCTATAAAATATGTATTCCAACCATGCACATAAGAGAAAAATCAAATAAATTAAAACCTAAGTAAGAAACCAGTAGATGTATTGTATAATATATTATTATTATATAATCTATTAGTTATACATTTTCAGTATCAATTTTAAGAGAATATATAAACAAAATTAAAAGTAAAGAAAAAAACAATACCTTATATTATTAGGTGTTCGTGATTTCTCGACTTGCATTGGATAATTACGAACAGTAGGACAATTAAACCTAATTGGTACAAAAGTCGCAGCGAAAGTCTCTGAATATATTTTGAACACTGGTACACTAATCATGTGCCCAAAAATTGCACATATTATCTAGTCTTCAACAGGAGGATCTTGATATTTTTCATTACTCGTACAATAACAAAAATAGTTATTTTTTTTATCAACATCTTCGTTTCTTCTTCTTTTTTACTTTGTATTTCATCAGTCTTTGTTATTCTCTCTCTCTCTCCTCGCACTTTTCTAGTTTTAGTTTTCATTAGTCTTTTTTTACAACGTTCGGAATTGCCCCATTTCATTCGTTCATCACTGTCCCACGAGCTTGAAAAAATGAAATATAATTTTGTTTTGAGGCTAGGATCATGCTAGGATTATACAACAAACAATATGGCTGACATCAAATACTGTTTGATCAAGGGTTACAAGCACTACTTAATCACATTTATATTAATTACATATATTAATTACTTTGTACTCTAAGCATGAGTGGTTTACACTGAACGTTAACGGTCCAATACTAGACGTAGGCAGGGGTTATTTTAGTGTATAGTTGTAGCTTGTTTCTGCAGTTCCAAAAATGAAAACTGCAGTTGTAAAAGCTAATTTGTGTGGTTGAAAAATTGCAAGTAGAATGAAAAACATAAAAAAGTGTAAGTGTAGAGCAAAAAAACAGGTCACTATAATTTGTAAGAGAGAAATATACAAAGTATAGAGCAAAAAAGCAAAAAAAAAGGTATTTGCAGTTGAAAATTATTCTTAAAATAATCCCTGTTAAGTGCAGAGAGGAAATTAGCTTTCCTCTTATAACACACTGAAACCACTGATTTCGCGATTACCCCGCATTCGTGATTACCTCACTATTCCCTAATTTATAAAATATAATTTTGTATCCCATTTAACACTATTGATCAATTCCATAATTCAATAATATTAATGTCCAGCTTAACATAATAGATACAATTACAAACTGTAATACCATTAGATTACTATTGACGCTGCTATTGATACTTCAACATTATTTAACCAACCAATTTGAACTGTGCTTAATATATTTGTATAAATAAAAGCAATTCGCACCTTCTTGTTAAAACAACAGCCCCCGTATAATTTCACTTAATGCACTAATAGTGTTTCATAATTATCCATCTTAATAATGCATTAGAGCAATACATAACTCTGCACGCTCCACTCATACCAACTTTTCCTCATATACTATGCATATTATACATGCACGCGCCACAGGAGCACAAAGTGACTCCCTCTGGTGTCATATTTTCAAATTATGTTCTGATTATGTATACGTCCATCCATTGGTAATTATCTAACCCTAGCGCGTTGCAGGATTCTACCTAAAATTAACTCCACTCTCATAACCTTCAACACTTTTATACTCTTCCATGAAGTACGATGGTCGGACTGCCAGGAATACCGCACATATAGTATAGCCGTTATAAAATATAGTGTAGTGTAGCAGATAAGGATGTTTTAACAATTCGCTATTAAAATTATGATGTGGGAAGTTAGTTATTTATTTCTATAGTGCATATATTTTTTAATTTAAGAGGGTAGAAGCGTCATTGATTTTTAGGTATAAATAAAATTCTACCGTACCGTTTACTATAATTTAAATTCATACACCGTGACAATTATATTCTGATACAACTCTTTATCGACGATGAACCGTTAGTGGCGTTATTTTAACTACCCATTATTTAACAAAAAACAATTAAAAGTACCATTATGTTATCTAGTATATCATTTAAAACTATTAAGTAATGTATGTAATTAAAATTCGTTTTAATACAAATTTTGAGCGTGAAAGTATATCGAGAAATAATATTTGAAAAATATTCTGGAGCAATTCCATAACTCTTAGTATGACATATTTTGGTCTGCTAAAATTGAGGACATTCTGGAAGACAAAATACACGCTCCAATATTCTAAAATGCTGTGTAGGTCATGGTTTGGGACGCCATCATCACAAGAGGCAAATAACCCTTAATTTTTATTGAAAAAGGCGTAAAAATCAATGCAACATATTATTTGGATCAAGTATTGAAGAAAAATGCCATGCTAAATGCCAAAAATTTATTTAAAGATGATTTTTATTGGTTTCAACAAGATGGAGGCTCCTCCCACACAGCAAACAATATTCAAGAATGGTGTAAGGATAATTTGGTTGATTTTTTATTAAAGAACGAATGTCCGCCAAGCTCTTCCGATTTCATTCCTCCGATTATTTTGTATGGTCATATATGTTGTCTATGCTCCCAGATAACAAATTCTCAAATTTACAGCAATTTAAGAATGTTATTCTCAAAATTTGGGACAAAATGCCAATGAAAACAGTACGTGCTGCTTGCAATGACTTTTAAAGAAGATTGAAGCTAGATATCAAAGTTAAAGGGGGAGGTATTCCCAAACACTTATTATTAATATTCAATACATATGTCTACATTAAAAATTGAATAAAAACTTAACTGTAGCATTATTATAAATTTAATATTTTAATGTTTTCATTTGTATCAGAATAAATTGTCACGGTGTAAATAAATGTTTCTTTTAGGTAACAAATAACACCTTAAATTAAGATTGGTAAGATTATCAAATAAATCTGTGCATCGAATCATAATTAATTATTAATTATAGGCCACCCTTAATTCAGTAGTTTGTGATAAAAATGTCTCGAAAAATTCCGTACCTAAATATATGAAAGAATTTTTAAAAATATTGATTTTGTTAACCCAAATATAATTCAAAGTGATATGATATTTTTAATATAAATATTTCTACATGAAGATATTTGCGTGTTCTAAAATATTAAGACAGTTAATAAAACTTCCAAAGTGTCATAATTGAAGACATAAACATAGGGTGCCAAGAAAACAACTAAACTTTTGATAAACATAATAACTTATTCTATGTTGCTTGAAATACAGAAATCTAATAATGTTAGAGACTTCATCATATTACACTAGACACAGTAATTAATGTCTAGTTTGTAATAATGATATTTAACTTTGCTTTGTTTATGTAGAATAAAAAAAAAAAACTATACACACAAAGATACAGAGAAAATAATAAAGATAATGACATCGTTCAGAATTAAATGAAACTATGTGCATGTTTTGACATCTACTTCGTTATTTCATTGCTCGATGAAAGAAGAACTTTGGAACACTAATTGCTCTTTAAAGGATGCATATGTAATATTGCACACCCCAAGCAATCTATGGCTTGGATGTGTGTTCTATTGTCGTGCTAATTTTTTTTACGTATGTACATTGATAAAATAAGCATTATATCTCAAACTTTAGTAACCTACTTAATAATTACTTAATTTAATAATGATTGGTTTTAATTTTCTGTCTTAAAAATATAAACAAAGTTCAATTTGTCCATATTTATCTATTTTTACACGACGGCATCACGCTACAGGTCGAAAAACGTAATAAATTAACAGCAATCGTTTTGAATTCACTTAATCTATTTGCAAAATATTGGGTTGTTGCAAAAATAATGCACGTTTTTCCTATACCTAGATTTAGGTACTATTTTCTCTTAAAGTTGTCGCCCAAAGTACTAAGTGTTGTATATCATTTTAAAGATTTTTTTTCACCGACTTTCTTTATTTATCTGAACATTTTTCATAAAATTTCATTTTCACCTATTTTAAGGTGATTAAAAAAGATGTCGAAAAAGGATTTTAGAAAAAAATATTTTTATGAGTTCACACTCGGCCGCGGTGCAGTGTAAACGGCCAGAAACATCAATAAAGTTTGATGAATCCACGGTGCGGCGTTGGTTTCAAAAATGTCGTGCAGTTGAAGTAAATTTAGAAGACCAAGAGGGTCGCGGACGTCCTTCTGCTGTTCATGACGACATATTGAATGTTATATGAGAAGCTGTTTATTATTATTGAAAAATTTAATCGTGAAATATAGATAGTTACTCTGGAAATTCCAAAAATATCCGTTCAAAGGCGCTACAATAGCTACAATTGTCATATTATAATATGTATTTTATTTATGTTATTCAAAGGTTTCATATTTTTACAATGATTGAATGTTTATCTTCAGTCCTGTTTCATTACATTACTTTAATCAAGACAAAATTTGGTTTGCATTAAATATTTATTTTATTTATTCTCTTGAGATGGATCAATTTAAGAAAATACTATTATTAATAAGTAAGGTTATGTCATTTATTTAATTATGTTTCCAAATGAAATTAATTCAATAATTAATACAAAATATAAGAGTTAAGTTTTAAAAATTACCCCCATGACAACCTTATTAATTAATACATTTTAAAAAGTTTAAGGGTTGTGCATTTTATGGCCAAGCCATGTTATTTTCTTTTTATGCAGTTATATTTTGTGTCCTTATTCAGATGTATCTCAAACACTACAAAATTAACACTCCAGTTGTGACATTCTATCCCATGACATTAATTGTAGCGCCAAGTCTGTCAGACCCCCATTATATTTAAACCATTTTTAAACGGTGACTTGGAATTTAAGGAGTTCATAATAATTGTAATATTAGCGCATGAATGCTGCAGATATTTTATAATTATTGCTAAAAATGTTGGTCTTTACAAAAATACTACCCGGCAAACGTTGTTCCGCCCAAAAATAATTTGTTTAAAATTAGACTATAAATACACATGTTCGACCCCAGCACCACCTACTTCGTCCAAAAAAAAATTTTAACTAACAAAGCACTAAAAGGACATAATATATAATTCGATACGTCCAGTGGTTTATGCCTGATGATCTCTCATACAAAAAAAACGTTTTGATATATTTTTATATGGAAAAAATACAATTTTTCGAAATATCTCTAGCGCTACTTACTTGATCCAAAAATCTATAAACTTATCGCAGTAAAAAACGAACATATAGTGTGAATATGGCTTCGATACGTCCAGTGGTTTAGGCCTGATGACATACATACCCACTAACATTTTGATATATTAAGAAGATAATTTTTATCATTAAGCCAACAATCAATGGTGATGAATTATTGAATAATTTTTTGACTTTAATATCTTTATGCAAGCAAAACCTAATATCGATAAAACACAGTACGCGTTTCTAATTAATAGAATGCACTTTAATCAACAACTTTAATTAGTTAACGGATTTTGTTTAAGCAGCGGTAAAAATCCTTTTTCTGCAGAACAAAAAGTATACAATATACTATAAATACCACATACACCCACAGACGCAAGCAAAAATAAAATAAAAAACCGAGGTGGCTGTGCATGGCTTTGACACGGTGATTGATTTGCTCTCTCAGATCGACGGTAACTAGACACGTTAATTATTATCTCCTCTTTGTTCGACAGGATAAAAACCTCCAACACAGTTTCGGATGGACGGACGGAGTACTCTCTGAACGATTTGTACGTAAGCTCTGCCGGATTTTCAAAAAATATTGATGAGGTGTGAACCACTCGAGGCTGTTCTTTTACTACCCCGCACTGTCTTCAAGAGATTTCGCGTGTATATGAGTGTTTTGGGTTTTTATCTTCGAAGACAAATTTTTAAAGTCCCGTATAATGATGTCCCTGACAATGATTTATTTTACAAGGAATAAGGATTTTGTTATGAAATATGTTATTTTTACTTCAAAGTGATTTTATGCATGGATTTATTTTGAATATAATAAAATATAAACCAGTTTAAATTAAGATTTTCACATTTAAGTATAGAAAATATAGAATTATAGTTGTTTACATAGTTTGCTTAGATAAATGTAAGTAGAGTCGCATGCAGAAGTGGTCGACCAGTTTTCATTTAAATTCGCTTATCAAAAACTTAGTAGGCTTCTTCCATTTGATTACAGTACAGTCAAATAAGCGTTATTAAACTTTGCATTTTGGTTAGGCAGTAATTTTTTAGAGGGTTTCGTAGCGGAGTCAGTTAGTGAGTTTTCGAGTCTGTGAACAATATCTTTTTGGTGCAATTTTGAAAATAAGTAATAGTTTTTTTGTTTATTCTCCGTAAGTGTGAGTCGGACAAAAATTTTGTAAAGAGCATTTTTGTAGGTATAGTAATTCTCTGTAACTATTATAAGTAACTTCTTGACGGTTCGTTTATAATAAAAAAGTTATGAGCTAAAAACGATAAAAGGATTAAATACTTCTTCGCTTTTTTGTAGAGCGTTTCATAAGAAACAATCTAACCTATTTATTTTTTATTCGGTTTGTTGTTATTGATATTACAGCGTTGCCAAAGTAAGGTATATAACAAGTAAAGTTGTTCGCAATAAAATTTCCTACAACCTTCATAATGAAAAAAAAATCATTTGTTTATCCGCTACGCTGAAAAAAGTGACTAAAATTGAACTTTATTATGTTTTAATATCTAATTAATGTTAATATTTTTTAAGTTGTTACCCCCGGAAAATAAACATTTTGTAGTAAAGAAAATTCACTGGGAAATTCTTTAATCGATATTGTTTTATTAAACTGTTAATATAAAGGTATGTATAACTTATAAATTGATATAAAATTAATTATTGAAATGGACGTATATTTGTGTTTTTATTTAAAATGATGTAACTATATAAACTCCGCCCTAGAAAAAGATAACCGATAATGTTTGTCTTAATATTTTTGAATCTGTTGTAAGCGATTCTGACCTTTAGGGTGGCAGACGACTTCTGAAACCAATTGTACATTTTTTAAACGCAGTGTATTATAGTAGGTTAGATGTAATGAAATTATTCACCGAAAAACTCAGTTGACTTGTAAATGAAATCTACTTTGCTTATAAATAAACATTATTACACAATTTACTTAAATTTCGTTCACATATAAGGTAATAAAGCTATCTAATAATACAACAATATTTTTTTTATACTTAAAGTATTCTAAACTAACAAAGCACACTTTATTTTTACGAGCAATACAAAAACCAGCACAATTTACATACAGAAAAATAACGCCCCAAAAATTAAATTTGCTACCCCAATTTGATGGTAGCGCGCGTATTCTGAGGACATATAATATAAAGAATTCATTTTTCACTGCACATCAGAATCTGCACAAAAAGAACGAATCCTCATAAAAAAGGAGAGTCTCGTGAGTGGAAAAGAATGTTCATCTTCAATATTCTAGACTTGGAAATCATTTCTACGCTGATAATAATATGTCTTGTGATGTATTTCCACTACATGGAAATAGTTAAAAGCGTGGTTCTACAGAAAGGATGTACTACAGTAGTTGAATCTCGTACAAAAAATAAATAACACGTTTATGGTTTAACATCTTAATAAAAAATCTAACGTATATACGTGATAAGTGGTTCTAAGTTATTATTTCGTTTTTTTTGTTTTAAAAAATATTATAGGTACATATATTAAATAATCCTGGTTTTTAGTTTTAGTAACAACCAAAATGACTTATTTCACATTAATATTTATATAACTCTCGCTCAAACGTCAAGAATGACTATTGATAATTTGTAATTTAGAATAATAATATCAAAATTTAAAACAAATATCAGTAAAACATTATAAATTATCTACATACTAAAAATTTCTCAGAAATGTCTGAGAAAGAAATTATTATTTATTATAATTCAATGAAAATATTATGATAGGATGTTGACATTAGTCTCGGTGGAATAATACAGAATATAAAAGCTGTGTGAAGCAAAGCTCGCTCGTCTTTCGGCGTGGGAGAATCTGGCGCCAAGGACATCGATTTTTGTCTCTCCATGAACCCACACTGCGCTTTCTGTTAATGTTTTTTATTACATCATTAAACATTGTATTAGTACTTATCCATAGACTAATTCTACATCAAATTATTTTTAAGTCTTTTATAATTAATTAGTTAGATTTTTTACAGGCATTTATTTTTAATCATCGCTTCTTATTTTCTTGGTACCGTAAATAAGAAAGTTAAATGTTATTATTTGATTATTTATTAAAGTTTTATTAAAAGTTATTTTTGATTTGTCAGCATAAAAATTTAAAAAATATATGAAGACAAATAAAAAAAGTTTTTTAATCCTTAATTTGTAATAAAACTTTTCATTATTACATTTAAAAAAGTTTTCTCAATACAGTAAAAAGTAAATGATATTATTAAGACATTCATAGCTCAGCAATTCTCAAAATACCAGAGTACAAAACAAGTTCGTAAAGCAAACGCCAGGTGTCTACAAGTTGAACATTATTACGATCGTAATCTATTAAGAGAACTAAATTGAAAACAACTGGAAATCAGATATATTTAAAGCAAGATAAACTTTGCCCATACACTTTGCCGTTCTGGACACATTTAGAGTAGAAAAATCGTGATCTTTTTATAGAGTAACATCTATGAAAATTTATATTCAACTTGTACATTAACTGAAACTTGCTTTACTTCAACTTGATTTAAAGAGTACTTACAGAAAATTTTAAAGTACCATTTTAAGACTTCGTAATAGTAGATCTCCATTATGCAGTTTATCCTGAGTAGAATTACAGTTTACATTCGACATTCCTTGCGACATTACGTTATTTTATAAAGACATCATTGTTCAAACAATAAATTTCATACACTTTCATGTTTACTAATGTACCAAAGTTATTTGTGGTTAGATTCGGTATGTTGATACTATTTTCAAAGATATGCTCTTCTCAAGTGTGCTATTTAGATATTTTTATAAACTGATGTTAAGTGACATTTATTGTCTTCAGTAGATACCGATTATTTGGGATAATGTGATTTAATTGTTACCCGTTATCAATATATTATTATATTTATTGATTTTTCAGCTTTTTATTTTTTATTTCACAGGTCGGTTTGGCAGGTATAAAGTACTTTGTTTTTCAATAACAAAGCCGAGTAGATCCTTATTGCGGGATATTAATTATAAATGACAGTTCTAATTAATAATATGGTTTATATGAATGATCATTATGCATGCAATTAATTTAATTAGAAATTATTTAAGTAGAAATCAGCAATCTAAAAGAAATCTAAAATGCATAGCACATACACTACAATAAATTTATTACCACTACTCTAAAATTCCAACTATTTATGGTACCTACATAGATATTATGTCTTTAGTTGTGTCTATTGTTTTTTTATTGTTCTAACTACATACAAGAAGTTTCAATGATCCATGGAAAAATAAAGTAATGATATTTATTATTTTTATGATAATTTATTATTTCATACATGATACCACACCTATATCCATGAATATATTTGTTTTGTTGTTTAGGTAAAATGGTGAAACATATATTATTATGTAATTACGTATTACATAGTATAAAACAAAGTCCCTCGCCGCGTCTGTCTGTGCATGATTTTCTTAAACGGATTTTATTCCGGTTTTCGCTAATGAATAGAATGTTTCAAGAGAAATGTTTAGGTGTATAATTTGTAGATATTAACCCGGGTAACATCGGGTCCAATGCGCTAAGTAAAGCTATATATATACAAGGAGACACGTGTTTCCAATGTGGTAAGCAAGTTTCATACTGGTAAATAACGCAATACGTTTTTTATAGCCCTGCCTATATATCGGTTCGCCGTACTTCAGCAACATAAAGTGTCAAGCCGATATATTGGAACGCCGCATCTAAAGGGTTAATATTGATGTTCCGGATATAGATAATTTTTTATTATCATTAGATTCAATGACATAATAAGACTAAAATTATAAAATATTATAGAAAACTATAAACATGCACGCGGAAAAAATATACTATATAATAGAATTACAGTTATTCCTGTCTATCCCGTATAGTAAGCGAAACATATAATATTTTACTCTCTGAAACTGCAATAACATAATTTTAGACTGAAATGTAGTATATTATAATACTCAATATACATAAATTGATGGATAAACTGCAAACATTACAGTAAAATAATATATGTTGTCGCTTACTATCCGGGAAAGATAGGAAAAACTGTAATTCTTACAGTATATTTTTTTCCGTGTATGAATTATAAACATTATAAATACTACACAATTAAATATCATTCAGCAGTCTAAATTTATGTGCAGTATTGATTTTCATTGTATATAAACTCACATTTTTGCAATTTAAAACAATCTATTCACATAAAAAAATATTTTTCAACAATAAAATTAAAAAAAGCTCTATTTAAAAACACGGAATAAATCAATTTGACCAAATAAAAAAAAGAGAACCATAAAAAAAACTCATCACAAGTTGATTTGTGATTGCGCGCGCTCTCTATTGCAATGCAAGTGTCCAATTTCCACTAATGTATGCAATCCGTACTCCGCGTCAAAATGAAACTGGGATTAACGAATTTTCCGGTTATTGATTACACCGGCGCCAGATTTGGCATATTTAAATAGACAATCCGGATCTGACGGATGAATTTACGTTTCATTTTTAATTTCTGCGGTATTAATATACCCGAAACGCAATTTTCGTACTTATACACACCCTCGCATTAGTTTACTTGCGCAGTAGCGACATCTAGCGCCCTCGTCCTGAATCAGACAAGGTACGTGTCAGTTATTATTGCATTTTTTTTTCATATTGAAGTTCATTTTTCATTTTGTATGTAGAGAGAAATATCTGAACGTGGACAGGATGAATTCAACAAAAGTTATTTATGGTGAGAAATATTATTATTAGGTATATTAAAATTTTAAGTATACTTCAATACTTTAGAAAAAAATTTAGATCTGAAGTGATCTAATCAGATCTGGAATAGATCTGCATTATCAGACTAAATCGTATTTCTTCACTGGTTTTTGATCTGTAGAGACCTGCAAAGATCTACAACGATCTGTAAAGATCTTTGAATCTCTGTCACGATCTCTATCAATCTTTAGAGATCTTTGTAGATCGTTGTGGATCTTTGTAGGTCATTGTAGATCTTTGCAGGTCTCTACCGATCAAAAACCAGTGAAAAATATGATATTGTCTCAAAATGCAAATCTATCCTAGATCTGATTGATCTAATTTTTTCCCGTGCATTCAAATAAAATATGTAAAAAAATATATTTTTGGGCACAACAACTTTTGCCGGGTCAGTTAAAACAATAATTACAACCCACCATACATGACAGGAGGTGAAATATTAACTCCCGTGCGAAGGATCCGTTAGTATATACATCCTTAATATATATAAAGCTCAACGTCTCTCTGTCTGTCTGTCTGTCTGTCTGTCTGTCCGTTAGTTACCTTATCACTCGAGAACCACTTATCCGATTTACGTGTTTTTTTTTAATTCATAGGTACGTTCTCTGGCCAGGTTATAGGCTATATTTTTTTACGTTAGGTAACATAACAACTAAGCAGTGACGATAATAGTAAAAGTCGGAAAAAATTTTGCCGTCGGCGCGCTGTTTTGTAATACGCTGCCTAAACCGTTCAATATAGAACAAAATAATGTATTAAAGAATTGTGTAGAATCAAAAGTTCTCCAATAAAGTCCGCGACACGATATGTCTAACTTTTATATTTAAGCCACAATGACTGCTTTTATGTTACAAAGAAAACATAAAATATTTGGGTTCTGTTTACATGGACTTATGACCTGCAAAACATTAATCCTTATCAAAATAAATGATTTCATCGTCATAAGTACTTAATGTAGATATAATTTGCCATTTACAGCATCCAATTTGGTCGTATAGTTTAGAAAATATCGAAATATATGTTATACGGGACATATTATTCGTGCGATGATGACCGTGCGCGTGGTGCGGCGAGGGGTGTGCCGACTCATGGCAGAGTGAATGATCAGGCCGATATTCTTTTGATTGTCAATTGTTTATTTTGTTTTCAATAATTAACTTTTAAATAGAACAAAAATTATTTTTACTTTTTGTTCTAATTCGCTTTTGTTAGGTAGGTAATTTAAGTGTTGTTTGGTTTTTATTACAATAATAACTAATCGTGTTTGTACTTAATTCAACTATTATATATTTTTTAAGTCCTAAACAATAATTCCGTAGTCCACGCGAGCGAAGCCGCGTGGGCCCAGCTAGTAATATATAAATTATAATATACGCGATTAAAAATCATGTATGTAAATATATTTTACCGCTATCTACATATTTTAGAAATAATACTTAGTAAGAAAAAGTATATCGAAAATAAAATTTTGATAACAAAGCGTTCTAATTTATTTTTGAATGATTGAACATTGAGATAAAATATGCTAATTCATTATCCACAAAGTTCTGTGAGCCGTTTACACGCAAAGAAAACAAATATATCACATTCATCTCAATTTTTCAAAAATCACCATATTTAATACTATGAGCGTTTTCATATTACACAAAATACTAATAATCATTAACACTGACAGTTGTTCTACAACAAAATATTACATACCATTAATTGGTCGATCTGGAACCGATTTGTTCAGAATATAAATAAAAATATACGGTTAAATATGTCGATAAAAATAACAGATTAACAATACGTCAAAATATTTTACTCGTTTATCTTTCGACCGTGTGTACCGAAGGGTAATTAATCATGGACAGGTTAAATCACTGATTAAATGGGAGGAGCAATGATGAGAGCGAAAGGGTAAAAGTGGGAGGGGAGGGGCTGAAATTTGGCTTTGGGAGTTGTATATCACACCACAGCAGCATAAGTCGTTCTTGTTTGTGGTGAATATCTACTATTCTGTATGTGAGCGTGTATGTGCAGGATCGGCTTTAACTAAGAATAAATATTTTTTTTTATTTACAAAAAATTTGATTGTAAAACAAGCTTATTTTTTCTAATTTAAAATATTCGTATTTAGTAAAAATCTGTAGCAGGTACTTTTTTTAAATACAATATTTATAATGGTATATATGATAAATTTTAAAAAGTAGTTTTTTGTTTATTTTTTATAATGTAATCCCATATAAATATAAAAAAAAATAACCAAAGAATGTTAAACTAGAAAAAAAATTGCCTCTATACAAAACATTTTATATTTATATTTATTTTTATTTCCAATGGGTTAATTTAAAGAAAATTATGCAAATAATAAGTTCTTAGAAATAGCCAATTATTAATTTTATAAAAGTGCCCTATCAAATAACTAAAAAATGTCACTAAGTGTTCTAAAAAAATTCTTTGTGTTCATTGACTTATTCGAAGCACTTTTTATTCTGTGCATTTTTTTAAATTGAAACTTTAGGAGGTCAAAATAAAATAAATATAAACATAAAATGTTTGGATGCCCCCTGAAGCAGAGATTATAGATTTTCATAGGTTGTACCCATTACAACTTTTGATCAGCATACTTAGAATTATCATTTCCACATTAAAATTAATCAAAATACAAAATCCATTGCTTTTGTGTGTGGTACTTTCTTTTGCTTTACTGCTAAAACGGCTCATTTGCGGACATGAGTTTATTAACAAAAAGCGAATATTTTAATGTCCTTCAAAACTCCTGAAAGATTGTCGATATGTTTACAGGACACCATGTAACTAGTCTAAATTAGTAATGGTTAATACTTAAAATCGATTACATTTATTAATACTAAACAGCGTATTAATGTTCATAACTGTAATGGATTCTAAAGATAATAAATAATAACTTATTTTAAAGACTGCATCGCACAACAAATTTGCGGACACATTTTCATATAAATTATTTTGCTTAAAACAACATCCTCGTACAACTGTTAAAGTTTGGTACGCTAGTTCTGAAGCATCCTGTACATTGTGTACAGTATATACATGAATTTAGATAAAGGAATCCAACAAACGACAATCGTTTAGGACGGACCTGTCAGTGTATGTGTGTAGGTGCGTGTGTGACCTACTGATATTGGAGAGCAAATGTCATTGTGCACGTAAATTGGACACATGGATTACGATTTCAATAGGACCTATTCAATAATCATCACCACCATGTTTTTTTGATCCTCTTTGCAGCTATATATGCAAATTGTTGACAGTTTGTATTTTGAACAATTTTTAACCAATCGTTATACGATTCCATGTGTTGTGGTTGATATAATTAATGTACAAGTGTATCGCACCCTTTTTCATCAGAGAGCTTTTTTCATGAAGATTGCTTTTGCTTTTTGAATTTTTCAATTTTAATTGATCGTTTTGAGCTATTTCTAATTCTGTTCTTTAAAACATTTTTTTCAAATTTTTTTTCCAATATCTCTATTGTTGTCAATGATATCCTCTATCGACAGTTGTATTTGTGTTATTTGTTGTGTGTTACTGTATATGAGTGTCGATTGATCATAATTTTGATATTAACAGAACAAATAACAAATGTTCTTTTAATCGATTTTGAAGATAAAAATAGTAATAGATACACAATATTACATTGTTCGGCTATTATAATATGCTTAAGCAAACATCAATATTGAATTAATTTTATTTTTCAGGTTTCTTATAAACAAGAAGCAGAGCTATCAAAAATACTCACAAGAGGAAACAACAGCACGGTCCATGAGAATTTCAATGAGCTTGTGGTATGTCAAACTAGAGCAAAAATTAAAAGACACGTGTCCAACAATTTGATCTCATAGGCCTTAATTACAAAGATAATTAACTTTGAAAATTTGTGTATTCAATATAACCGAGTATTATGTTCGCTCTAAATATAAGTGTGTTGGCCCTACGGTCAACGCGCTGGCGTCTCTCCTGGTTTTAAGATTTTGATTTTAATTTTTATTTACAATTTTTTATTTTTTTGTACACATTACCTCTCCCACTTGCGTAAAAATCGATAAATTAGACATAAATAAAACATATATTATTATTGACAATGAAAATATTGATATATACGCCAGTACATAATTATTAATTTGTTTTAAAGTAAATTTAATTTATTATTGACACAACTCATTAGTTTTTAATTAATAAATTGAAAAGTTTTAATAAAAAACAAACTTGAAAGAAACCACAAACATCTATTGTCCATAATAATATATGTTTTATTTATGTCTAATTTATCGATTTTTAGGCAAGTGGGAGAGGTAAAGTGTACAAAAAAATAAAAAATAATTGTAAATAAAAATTAAACTCAAAATCTTAAAACCAGGCGAGACGCCAGCGCGTTCATCGTAGGGCCAACACACTTATATTTCGAGCGAACATAATACACGATTATATTGAATACACAAATTTTCAAAGTTAATTATCTTTGTAATTAAGGCCTATGTGATCAAATTGTTGGACACGTGTCTTTTTTTTATTTTTGCTCTAGTTTGACATACCACAAGCTCATTGAAATTCTCATGGACCGTGCTGTTGCTTCCCCTTGTCAGTTAAAGTTATTAAAGTACAAGTATTAAGTACTAAGTAAAAGTACTTAAAGAATCAAGTAATTGTTACTATTTTCAAATGTACTTCAAGTACTTTACTTGTTAAAATCAAGTATTCAATTCAAGTATTATGAAAAAGTAATTGAAATATTAAGTACTCCAACATATTTTTAAATGTGAAGTAATTATTAAGTACTTCAATATTTAATAAGTACTTTTATATTAAATTCAAGTATTGCTTTCAAAAAGTAGTTGAAGTATTAAGTACTTTTTACAATTTTTTAATGTTATTTTTCAAGTATTTTACTTGAAGTTTTGACAGTTCTGATAGGAAGTAAAAAACATTATTTGTAGATTTTTATTGTATGTATTAACTTACCTACATAATATCTATATTATTTAACGAATAAGCAAAACTATTTTAACTTACAAAAGAAAAACATGCTTATGTATTTATTCAGAAAGTTGAATTTTTCGTTTTGTCGTTTTCCGTCGGACGTAATAAAAAATATTCGAAACTTTGACGAGAAAACTGAGTATCGAAATCTGACCCGATAATAGAAGAATGAATACCGAGGGGAAACTATCTCCAAATGTTTACAAAAGGCCACCACTCCTGTTTCTTGTCATGGAACTTGTATAGTGTAATGTAGGTGTTGGGTTGCCAGGCAGGGCTTCGACGTGATACGAAAACATAAAGAAGTAAAAACGAGTTTTTTTTTTTACATTTTGATTTATAATGAACTAATAATACATGTTAAAATAATCTTATCATTTATGTTTTTGGGATATCAATCTACACCCGTACACTAAATTTCATCTTAATCAATATAAAATTTATAAAGACGGACGGACAGAGCGAAACTATAAGGGTTCCTAGTTTTCTACGGAACCCTAAAAACCAGAGATATTAGCATTGCGTCCATTTGGACCCAAAGCACAATTATACAACTGAAACATTTACACGTATATTTTGTTTTACTGATATTTCCCATCAGTGGCGTCACTAGGGTTGGTGTCACCCAGTGCGGTAACTCATGGTGTCACCCCCCTCACGACACCCCCATAGACCTCACCCGAGTCCGCCAGTGCCAAATAGCGGAAATATACAGAATCTTTAGTAACGTTTAGAAATATAGGTCCTATATTTACAATAGAATAAACAATTAATTCAAGGTCGGTTGGTAAAAGATTGTAAGTTAAGAACTAAGAAGTACATAGAAAATATGTTACTTTTTTTATTTTTATTTTAACATTAAATTTTGTCATATTTAATAAATTTTCCATAGTGCGCTGGGCCGGCTGAGGTGAAACAATGCATAAGAATAATTTCATGGAGTGACAGAATCGTAGATAGTGATGTTTTGCATTTGGGTGTCACCCCTTGTGATGGTGTCACCCGGTGCGGTCCGCACCCCCCTAGTGACGCCACTGTTTCCCATAGTTATTACGGTATCTAATATTTCAAGAAACACAACTAGATAAATAAGGACTATAAAAAATAATAAATCAATATGACATTGGAACAGTACCAATAAAAGAGAAAATAAAACACATTGTGCCATGAAGAATCTACAAATCGAATCTAGAAAAGGGTACGTACGGAACGAACGTACATCGTAAACGATTACTGAGGAGAATTCTAATCACCGGTAGACAATAATCCTGCATCCATCTGGTGCGATGGGACTCGACCGCATAGCACTCAGAATATACGTGTTTCCCGCGCCTCCCAGTATCCGGGACGCCACTCACGTCCCGTCTGCAGAAAAGGAAGAAAAACACAACGCGACCACGTTACAGTTAAATGACTGCACGATTTAAAAAAATATAAGGTCGAGTTTGGCTGCGATGGAACGTATAATGTTTTAACCGTATGATGAATAGCGGTTTAGTTTCTTGTCCTTCATTTTTTTGGTTTACCTGTCTCGCATAATTTTTAAAAAACGTCGTTTCAAGTGTGCTTTAAAACTTTCATTTACATAATATGTATTCATGTTCTACGCCGGTACGTTTTATTTTAAGTATAACTTTTTTCAGAATCACCGGATTTGTTGTATAATAAAAAATTGATTTGAGGCTATATTAAATTTTTATTGTATGCAACGAAAGGATTAATTAATTATTTTGATTACACGTGAGTTGGTAATTATTGAAATATATTATCACACAATTTCTGTCTAAATATTTTGTAATTTCCGTTCTGCCGAGATTCAGCTTTTGATTTGTATTATCGAAAACATTAATAATTAATAGAATTCGATTTCACTGAAAATATGTTTGCAAAATTTTCGTTTGATTAGAATTTAATTAATTATTAATATAATTAATTAAAACATCTTTTAATAACATAAATAAATTCACAGGGTGTCTCGTAAACATACCGACAATCTTTCAGGAGTTATAGAGGACATCAAAACAATCACTTTTTATCTATATACTTATGTCCGCAAATGAGCCGTTTTGGCAGTAGACCAAAGAGAAGGACCCCACACAAATGCAATGAATTTTAGTTTTTGGTTTAAATTTTTTGTGGAAATGATAGGTCGAGATGTGCTGATAAAAAGTTCTAAAGGGCGCAATCTACGAAAATCCATTATTTTCGCTCCAGGAGGCATCTAAAACTGTTTATGTTTACTTATCTCCTAAAGAATCAACTTTTAGAAAATGTTGAAAAGATGAAAAGTTCTTAGAACTAACCAAACAATATAAAGAAATTATTTTTAGAACATTTATTCATTTTATAAAAAAAGTGCCCAACCAAAATACTAAAAATGTTACCCAATACCCATTTTAAAAAAATATTTGTATTAATTGATTAATTCGAAGTACTTTTTATTCTTTGCAAAATTTTCTAAAAGTCAACACTAGGAGTATAAAAATAAATATAGATATAAAATGTTTGGAAGCCCCCCAGAGCAGAAATTATAGATTTTCGTAGGTTGTGCCCATTACAACTTTTGAACTATCATTTCCACAAAAAATTTCAACCAATAGACAAAATCTATTGCTTTTGTGTGGGGTTCTTTCTTTTGTTCTAATGTTAAAATAGCTCATTTGTGGACATATGTTTATTATTTATAGATAAAAAAGTGATTGTTTTGTTGTTCTCTACCACTCCTGAAAGTTTGTCGATATGTTTACGGGATACTCTGAATAATATTCAGTACATTCAAATTACAATACAGGCCAAAAGTTTGAATACACCCAAAGCAAAAACATTTTTTTTAGTTTATTTGATTATTTCACAAAATCAACTTACTTTATTCACATAAGTTTATTGTGTTTAACATATGTAGTTTATACATTTTTTGATTATTATTAATCTATTTTATAGAAATCAAAACAATTTTGAACACCGAAGATATGAAAATGTTACTTTAACCGATTTTCTTAAAAATACCCACCTTTTTTATTAATGATTTTGGCGCAAATTTTTGTATTTTGAAAAGTGGTGGTGACTCAGTAATGGTTTGGGGCTGCTTCAGACGTGTGGGACAACATTCAACCACAAACAGTGCAAAAACTTGTTAAAAGAATGCCAAAAATCTGCGCCGAAATCATTAAAGCAAAAGGTGGTCATTTTCAAAAAAATCGGTTGAAGTAACATTGATTTGATTTCTAAAAAAATACATTAATAATAATGAAAAAATGTCTAAACTATGTTTTGTAAGTTAATTTCGTGAAAGAATCAAATAAACTCAAAAAATTGTTTTTTTTTTTAGGTGTATTCAAACTTTTGGTCTGTATTGTATATATTAACATACATAGGTATTCGATTTTATAATTAGAATCTAAATTTAGGTATAAAGTTTCAAAAAGCTATCGATTACCGTAAAACAAATAATAAAAAATCCCGTTACATTTAAAGTGTGTTTACTTATTGTTGAATAGCCTCGATTCGATGCCAAAAACAGAAATCTGACAACGGAGAGGTGGCGGCGACACTTGCGCAAGTACGGATAGTGGCGTTAGTATCGAACGTGTTTATTGCGAATGGGATAATTTGTCACGTCGCCGCTTATTTACTTATACACACGGTCGCCGTATCGCTAAATAAATACTTATTGCCACTAAACACAATTTTCAAATAAATCTGAAAAAATTATGGACGTTCCAAGAAACATAAAACACGTATTTTTACTTTCTTTTTACGTGAGTTGTTTGTCTTGCGTTTTTATTGATAAACTTTTGTGAATTATTATGCCGAATTTATTTACAAGATTCTGTTTCTGTTGTTGTTTTACTTCAACTGGTTTTTTTTGTTGTTAAATGGTGAACTTTTATAGTTTTATTTGTAGCAGTGATTTTGAGCAGTGAACATTAGCTTGTTTTATTTATTTATATTTAGTGATGGTCTGAGATATTTACCACTTGTAGGCACTTAAATTAAATGTCTTCTTCTAATGTTCAAACGATGAAGTTTCAGACTTAAAAAATTGTTCAGAAACTATTGTCGGTCCCATAAAATAGTGGTATTCAGATAAATAAGCGAAGGAACCATTTTTGAAATTTAAATTATTTAGTGAGTTATAAATTTATGCATACACATAAGCCTTAAAGCATTTTTATTATTTCACGTACTGATAAGTTATAACAAGTTACAAAAAATTTTATAAAAAAATATATCTGCTAAATGAATGTAAAATGCTTCCTCGTTAAGAATATTTTTTTTAATAAATACTGATAAACTATCATAGTTAATCTTATCGTTATCATTTGAATATAAATTTATTAAAACATGTATTTATTCTAAATATTTCTTAATAGGTTCCTGATTAGTATATTCTAAATAAAAACTTTTCTGCTATATATCTACATACTTCAAAAATTAAAATTTTCAAAAAAATAAATACATTTTTTGACTCATTGTGTTTGCTTTAGTTACGTTACTCGGAAGTTCATAGATAATCTTTGTACTACTCTGAAGGAAGTTTTTAAACATCCTGTAGCTCAGAGGGTGTTGAAGATAAACCCCACCTTCCCGTACAATTTTTTACTAACAGTGAACCAAGGAATCAGCTCTTAAAATATCTGTATCCCAAACCGAACCACCCTGTATATTATACAAAAATCGTCTTCAATTTTTAATAGGCATAAATTTATTATTTGAAGTTAAGTTATTCATTCCCTATAGCTTAAACCTAAAATAATTTTTTTACAAATTTATAAGGCATTGTTTTCAACCGATTCTATTCGGTCATGTGATTTCGGCGAACATGTATAATGGCCGGTAACATCCATGGATTTATCACATAAATAACAAACAGACAGATAAACGTATTAACAGTGCAGTTTTTAGATTTTCCCAACGATTCTGCAATTGTGCATTTGTATTGTGTGAATGGTAGTGGTCAGATATAATGGAATTATATTATACATTATTATAGTATTGGTTTTAAAATGGTTTTATGTTTATAGTTTTATCGTTTATATCAATTATATATATACACCTATAAAATCTGTAATTGTATCAGAGAATGTCAGTTCTGATAATAGTGAATGCGGGTAATGGTTTTCATAGAGTATTAACTATTTATTATAATTTGATTAATTTAATGTTTAAATTAGGTTTTATTTTAATATTATGTTAGTAAGCGGCCTTCTTCATATGGGTTTATAACTTGTAATATACTTTTTAATTTAGTTAAGTGCAATTGATAGTATGAGTTTTTCAGGTTGATTTATAATCTTTTTTGTTTTTTCTAAATTTTACATCTATATATGTAATATTTATAGTAATGCATACATATTATATTACCGGCAAAGTATGTAATTCAGGCATTCTATATATTCCCTAGGAATTATATACAATGACTAAATATTTCAGGCAAAGTATGAAATATTTGTTTAATATAAATTTATTATATACTTTGCCTAGGCAATGTATAGAAAATCTAGTAATTCTATAGAATGCCAAGATAATAATAGTAAATATATATAATAAATGACGAAATGATATTATTAAGCAGATAGATATTATTTAATTAATTTTAAAAGTCCAAATTCATATTAAGTAACATTAAGGGCCTTCATTGTTAAAATGACAAAATCATATAAACAATATTGAAACATTTGATATTTATTATAATAAATTAAATTCAATATTAGTTCAGATGCAAATTTAGCATTAAATTGTTAAAATACAAAATAAATCGAAGATATTATTTAATAATTTAATAATATATTACTCCAGACGTGTATTAAATTCGATAAATAATTTAGTATTGTCGGTACAAACCTACAGTTATAAAATATTGAATAATATAATGTAGTAAAGAATTGTTTAAGTAAATAGATCTAAAATGGCTAAATGGCCATAATTAAAGGAATTGAAGTTAGGGATTGATAAGAATATATTTTTGTTCTTTTAATTTTTTTATCGCTTTTATATTGAGATTTGTAATTTTCAAATATTTTATTACAAGTAAAAAAAATATAACTGACAAGAAGAAATACAAATAATATAATAACTACAAAAATCTGGTTAACAACAAATAATAATCCGAACCACGCCTGTATACACGGGATGTTCGCCAGAATCGAGTGATCATTGCTTACTTTCTTATTATTGGAGCTAGAAAATCGGTTAAGTGGGCAAAGTTTCAGTATTTTTTTCAGGATGAATAATGGCGTCTTAAAAAACAATTGAATGTCGAATTTCAGAGATGTATTGAAATATATTTTTTTAAATGAATAACCTGTATATTATTAATGGATTTTACAGCTCTTTATAAATGTGAATACATGCATGGTGGTAAAGTGGATAGTAAACAAATTATAACAAGTATAAAATTAATAGAAAATATTGAAAAATAGTGTGCTATTTTATTTTAAAACAATAATTTCAGATATTTATGCCTTATTTTGCAAATTTTTAACGTTTTTAATTATTATTGATAAAAAATTATAATTAATTATATTTAATCATAATATTTTTCTTTATCAATAAAATTCAAAAACGTTAAAAATATTCGAAAAAATGGCAAAAATACTTGAAATTATTGTTTTAAAAATTGTAATTATTTAATTATCCATTTTACCACCATTCTCAGCGTTAAAAATCCTTTAATAATATACAGGTTACTCCATTAAAAAAAATGTAATTTTTAAATATATCTGAAATTAGACATTCAATTTTTTTTGAGACCGCCATTATTCATTCGGGGAAAAATACTGATACATTACCAATTTAACCGTTTTTTAGCTCAAATAATAATAACAAAGTTAGCAATGATCACTTGATTCTAGCGAACACCCTGTATATAGTATTAAATGGAATCCTCGCACATCCAGTCGGCAATATATCGAATTATTCTATTGATTAGATTTATGCATTGTTGCAAAAATAAATATACAAACAGTGAACGACTATTGTAAATAACGCAGCAGCAGAGTTGCATCGGTTGATTTGCACAGGTTTATTGCTTCTATTCGTCGCGAATTTATGGACAAATATATGGTTTTAGTATGGAAATCTTATACGCGAATACGTTTCAGCGTTTTATGAATGCAATTCTGTTTGAATTGCCTCGTAATTTTCTTCTTATTTATGTCACCGATTGCGCTGTAATTAAAGTTTTAATGCGGTCTTATGTTATTGTCAATAAAACGTTCATTTATTTAATATACGATGTACAAAAACTATATAGAAATAATGTTTATCTTAAATACTTATATATATTTATATGTAAATTGGATCAAACAACATAAAATACATTTTTTATGTCAACATTAATCTTAATTCTTAATTACAAAAAATAATTAACTTTATGGTAATCCATGAATGATTTAAAAAAATAAAAATTTTTAATATTTACATGTCTGTGAAAAACATAAAATTACGCAAAATGTAAATGAAAATCAATACAGTTAACAGATATTAACTATTATAATTACATTAATGGGTATTATGACTATATAATGTATTATTCTATAAAGCGTAGGTAATAATTAAGTAAATAATATAATATTGATACATTATTTCATAATTGTATTATTATTATTGTATTATATGTAAATATCGAATTATCTCTGGAACTACACACATTGTTTTTGAAACTAGTGATAGGAAATTGATAAAATGTCATATTATTTTTCGAATACATCTTTGTTTATTTATATTGAGAAATTATTATTAATTTTAAAAATATATGATTTGAATGAAATCTTTTAACCGAAAATAAATAAATTTGGGTGATATTTAAGCGCGTAATATTTTTTATACTTTGAGCATTAAATATATTGTATTTGAGCAATAACATTTTGAATTCTGACATTATACTAAACAGAAAGTGTGACATTAAAAATAATTTTTTTGAGCAATTACTTTTTCTGTTTTGAGCATTAAAATTTTGTTTTGTGCATTAATATTTGCGTTATTATTATATTATTTAATTTTATAACTTTTTTTTTTTGGGTGGGGATGTTCAATTACCCCCCACCCACCCCCCCAAATAAAATAAGTTTAACCAAAAGTATATGTCATTACCGACGTCACAACTATCAAATATCACGTGTTGATGTGTTAGAATAGACCTAACCTCACCTGTTCTAACCTAATCTAACCTAACGAAAACTAACCAACCCAAAACTAATCAACTCGAATTCGCCCCAATAGCTTACCCTGACCAAGGACAGTTAACTTGTATTTTATTAGAACAGAAGAAAATATTATATAAATACATGATATTGCTCATTTAGTTCAATTCTCACCATCCTAATACTCATTTAGCCATTTTAAGGTGCAATGTGTTATTTTATTTCTTTAATGAACAAAAAAGTATTTTCTTAACGCTAGTTTATATTAACTATTGCTGCACCATAAAAAATACTGTTCAATATTGTTTACAAATGCTATAATAGGTAGTTTATTAAGTGTTTAAATAGTTTCTTTAATATTCTTCACTGTTCCTCATTTCATTTAAAATAGTGCGTGTTTAATTTATAGAACAAAAAAAATTTTATATTTATAAAATATCATTATTTGTTTAATATAATATTAATATTTGTATAAGCAGAAGCTTGTCATATCTTTGTTACCAATGTATATACATTCATATTATGTATAACAATTATATTTTCGCTATAGGTACATAGGTACATAGCTACTATCACAGACACATAGCAGACGATGTGCACTCACAACATATTACAGAATTTAAATGGAAGTATTCATACTAAAGCATACCGACATGTTCCTTCTATGTTCTCGTTAGATCTAAACCATTGGACGTATCGAAGTTATATTCACATCATATGTTCGTTTGGTGCTCCGATAAGTTTGTAAATTTTTTGGAACCAGTAAATGGCGCTGAGGTCGAGAAAATCATATTCAAAAAAATATGTGTTAGTTACGTGGAATGAAATATTTTTACAAAAAATGGACCAGGCAGGTGGCCCTGGAGTCGAGATATTTTCCAAAATGTGTATTTATGTTCTGATTTTTAAATAAATTATTTTTGGGCAGAACGACGTTTGCTGGGTCAGCTAAAAGAACAATTACAACCCTCTATATGTGACAAGGGGTGAAATATTAACTTTCGTGCGAAGCCTAATATATAAAATCAGATTTTTTTTTAAAGTTTTTAATATTTTGCCTGTTTGTTTGTTTCTTCTGACTTGACACGAAAACTTATGAACCGATTATACTTTCACTGTTTGAAAATTAAAATATAAATTTATGATAATTGAATTAGGGTGGACCCGAATAAAAAAATATATAATTAATATTTTTTAAATGTAAGTAATAGTTGGATTGTTGATGTAATATGAATAATTCTTGAAGATAATATTTTTATCCATTTTCCTAAAAAAAAAAATGTTATAAAGAAATTGGTTGAATATTTTATCTATATAGTTAATGGTTTGGTTCAATTCTACAAAACATAATGAACTTATAATTTATAATGTTAAGAATAAAAACGACTTAAATAAATGAGTCTAGCATACAAGATTGTATCATTATTACTTTAGTGTACCGATAACCAATATTTTCAGATATTCAATCGACGCTGAAGTTTGTTACTTCGTTTTAGTTAAATGAAATCTATGTTGTTCTTAAACAAAACCAAACAATAATCATATATTCCATGATTTTTAATCTGACATGGTTTGCAAGTATTATCCCTACAATTGTGTTCATGATCCTACTAAAGCCGTCTCTGACAGAGAATAGTGGCAGTTAAGTAGACAACAAAAACTAGAAAAAAGTTATATAGTTGGCACAAACTTTAATCCGCGACAACTATGCATGGCATCGGGATGGGGTGGAGTAACAGAGTGGGTTACATTTACAGAGGAGGGGTTAATCCGGCCTTATTTCTCCACATCATTCGCCTTCTGCTATATCGTTCTTATGCTACCCAGGGCTGGTCTTGTTTGAGTAAAAATGTAAATATACTGGCACAAAAAATTGTTCTTTTTTGGTATCTAATATGTAATATTATATAGGATTTAATTTATAGACAAGACGCAGTTCATCCTGATGTTTCTGGATCAATATTCATCTCAATCGTAATATATGCTAGATAACCAAATGAAATCATAAAATTTTACGCGTTTTTATAGAACGTATAAACATTAAATAATTGATTTCAAACAACCAAAGCTCAGATTGAAATTTGATATAAATTGACATAACATTTAATTGAACCTTGGGTTATAGAAATAGATTGAATTCAGTTTAACTTATTGTATAACTTTGCCTTGGTCACTTAACTGTCGAAATGATATTAGAATTTCAATCATAACTGAAAAATAAAAGCTAACAATTCTTTTAGTTTCAGTGAAACATAAATATTTAATATGATTCCATAAATATATTTTCCAATAGATTTATTTCGTTTATTTTCATGAATAGAGCAACAAAAACAATAAAATGCATATATTTTTTCTCCATATACGACCACAAATATAATATATACTTATATATATTTCAAGAACGGTGATCAATATGAGCACATAGTAAACAAAAATTGAAAATTACAATTTCCGTTTAAATTTTTAGGAAGCGGCCCGTCTCTGGTTGCTATGAACAACCGGCCATATATCAGGTATATGTGTTCAGTGTTAGATTTATCACCGTATTTGGAAACCTTTGAACAAGACCCACGAGAGGAAGACAGTCATATACGTGTCTTGTTCCCGGTCTCACTCGACAAGACGAATTAAACTCCATTTGCGGATTGCGTGGGCAATACATTACCCTAGACTTTTCAATGTAGTGTGCTTTTTATCATTCGATATTCTGCTTTGTGTTGAAGGGCGCCCAGATCGCACCCGCCGTTGCAGCCTCTTCTATTTAATTCTTGACCTTTGCAGACAAAGCCCATATATGTAATGAATAAAACTGAATTTATTGCATTTTTATTCATGATTTTAAATACATTTTATTACACTGAAAGTCCCAGTAGAACAATAGAACATGGTAACTGGATAGAGTGATATTACACCAGTATTTGTACAACTAGATACTTTTCTGCATTTCTTTTTATTTTAAATTAGGTATATACAGTGAAACTTCGTTATAACGTTCTTGAGCGGATCGGATCAATAACGCGTTATAAACGGGATAGCGCAAAGGCTGGGAAATAAATTAGAAAATAAATTTATTTCCTAAAAATATGTGTAAATGTAGAATAATACTTTAATTTTAATATAAAAGAAGAAATATTAATTTTTTTCAACACTTTGTTTCATCCCATTTTCGTAAAATCACCATTTTTCCCGCTAAAGTCAATGTATTCCGTTTATAAGCAGCCGTCATTTTTATGAAAAGCTATAATCATGTCCATTTACACGTCGTGGTACAATTGAATAGACTTAAGACAAAATATGTAAATGTTTAGTTGACTCATTATAAGAGAGTTTGGAATGATCAACGTTTGCACAAAAAATATTGCGAAATTGATTTGAAGTTTGATAAAAGGTTTTTGTTGTCAATACAAAAGATGTTAACAAACTTTTGCGCGAAAAAAATTGGGTTCAGGGTTTTGATACACCCTGTACAAAGAATGCAATTTAGTAAATGTTTGATGTAATATCGCAATATAAGAGTATATACCAAAACTATTCTTAGCAGAGGTCCAATTTTTTTATTGTAATTAGAAAATTAGAAGGTGTTCAAAATATTCAAATTTTCTTACAAAAATGGTCATAATTTCTAAACCGCTCAGTATAATCCCACATATGTTTATACCAAAATTTCCAAAAAATGAATGCTTTAAGATTATCAATTTAAAAAACACACTTTGTATTTAAAAATATATCACTTTGATTAGTAACGCACTTATGGGACATCCTATATAAATGTAACTATTTTAAAAATTTTCTGCTTGTCTATCCTGACAACTTTTGTATTTAAAGTTTTCTTCCATTTGTTATGATAAATGAAATATTGAACTTTGACATTCTGTATATTGAGATTAACATTTGTAAAAAATATATAATGTTTTTTATTTGAATAAATTTCTAGCGTTTATTCAAATTATTATGACTTCAAATGTTTTGTCAATATTACTACAATAACTTTTGTTAGCTAAATTATTAATTCATTCAAAAAGAAATAAATACAGAGGCAAGTAAAATACAAAATTTATAATGAAAACAAAGCAATTAACAAAAAGCAATTAAGAAATGTATTAAAACAAATATTTACATTTAAATCACGTAGAATATTTTATTTATATTAGAACAATTTTAAACATTGACCTAACAATTAAGTAACGAAAGCATATAATTATATCGTTCAAAATACATGAAGTGAATACAAAATATCGTTAAAGTCCCATGGGAAGTTAATGTTCTTCATAACCAAATACACCTTAGCACATCCCAAGGTGCCTATGATTAAATAAATTGAGCTAAATACGAAGGGCTGCTATAGCGTGTTCTACGCAATGCATGATAAGTGACGTCATTAATAATGGCCGCAAACACAGACAAAAGTACTTTTAGATCAGATACTATTCATTTTAACTCGAGAGAATTATTTTAAATGAAATGTTTGTCAGTCTGATGTTTTGTGTTAAATGTAAAACGATTAGTGATAGCATAAGAGGCACCAATTTATTATTTAATGTTTGCTGTTTGTAAATTTCGTACATTTTTGACTGCATTTACTGTTAGTAATACAAAAAATGTTTTGGATATGAAGATCTATTTTTTTACAATTATAGTTGAATTATGTGCTTGTTTGCTTGTCAAGTTTTAGGAATTTCAGTAATTTTAGGATTTAGTTGTTTGTATGTGTTTCTATATTATTCTTCCGTTCAAGTTTTTGGTAAAGCAAAATTGTAATCATATGATTTTTTTTCTTTTTCTACATCGTTATTTATGTCCACTTAATCTGATCTTGTGTATTCTGTAATTTACAAAAAGTTGTTTAATATGATTGAGAGTTAATTAAATTAAATATTAAATGAACGCCACAAGCTTTTTAGTCATATGAATTCTGGAATACTTTGTGATAGCTGGAAAATACTGTGATAGTTTGAAAACTTATTTTTTCCTTTTTAGTGCAAATGTATATTATATATTACTATATAGGTATTATATATAAAGGCTTGTTTTTTAAAAGAGTTTTCTTTCAAATTTTTTTAGTTAATAAACAATGCAAATATTTAGTTCCGATAAGTTATGTTTTGAAACAAAACGGGTGACTTTCTAAATCATTGGACAAGAGACACTTTAAATAAATATTGATCCTCAAGTTTCCACCATCTAAGCTGTCAATGGTGTGGACAAGGGACTCTTTGGCAATATACAACAATCTAAAGTGTATTTTAAATAGTTTCTTGGATGTTTTTAACTGAAGCAAATATATTTTAAGATATCAGAACGAGTCAGTTTGGAAATAAACTCTTCATATATTTTATATGAACATTATCAAAAAATCTCTAATAAGAGAAATAAAATTTAATATAATTCCATACAAATAAGCCAACAAAAAACATATTTTCATTATAAAACGTGTGGATTCTTGTATAAAAATTAATATTCCAAAATAAGTTATATAAAACTGTTGTCAACATTTATGTAGGCAGTTAAATTAATTTTCAAAATGAAAACTAATTACGTTACTTTTTACGTTACTCGCGTCCTGAGGAATATTCAATTACTGAGCTGTCTCCGGCAACACTAAACGTCAGATGTATAAATTACATATTTCCATGCAGACGCCGCTATGTACGTAGGTAGTATGAAATATGAACAGCGGGAATTATTGTTGCTTTTTACAAATCAACACTGTATTTTGTTATTTTTATTATTGATTTCTTTAATTGTATTTCAAAGAGAGTGAATGATGGAACGCCTGTTAATATTATAATTAAACTCTATTTGCTAAATATGGAACCCGGTTTATCAAATTATTTTATTAAACAAAAATTTATTTTAAATAATATTAGTTAATAAAAATATGATGAGATTATTTAATTATTATTAATGATTATTTTCTTATTTAAAAATTATTTAAAAAATGATTTTAAAATATCATGCAAAGGTATAAAACTTTTATCTAACTATTATTGCGTAAAAAACGACTTATTTATATTTAAGTATTTATTTACATACAAATAAGTAGTTTTAATCAGTTTCAGAAAAATTATGATGATAAAACATGATGACTGGCATTTTGGCAATTTTTAATAAACATTTTTTTCTGCTTTAGTTTTTGTGTGTTTTCTATCATTTGGTTTATTCATGTATGAGTATCTGTACTCATTCGAGAAATACGTTAAAATAAATGGTAATTTACTTACATCTGAAGAAAATAGGTTTACCTCAAACTTTTTCTCACATGAGAAATTACATTTTTGCAGTTATCATATTATGATCCAAGACCAACAATATTTATTAAAAAATAATTAATAATTGATTTTAAAATATATTAATCAAGGTTGAGAAATAGAAAAAAATTAAATTTTTGAGTATATTTAAGCACATTTTTTTATGAAAATGTCTTAAAGATTTATTCTTTTGTTATCAGGAACATTATATTTTCCGGTAAAATATACTTTTTTACAAAGACTAGTGTATCTTGAAAAGTTGGAGTATAATGACTACTTTTCAAGTTTGTTAAAAAAGTTTAATATTGTTAATATCAGAGCGAAAGTTTTGGTACATGCTTCTGCTTTTATACAGCTCAATAACCACATCCAAAAGCACCTATAAAATATCCATTTTGTGAATAAATTTCGATTTGTTGCCCCCGTCGAGAGTTTTATTAAAATGTGCTTTGATTTAGTCTGAGGTACGTTGAGTACTTTATATAACACATTCGATGTTGTCAGTATTGAATTTTAAATTACTTTTTCTCGAATTCCTCGTCAGGTTTCATAAAAAAATACACATTCTGTTTTTGTACTGTTTCCGTGTATTTATGTCAGACACGTGTAAAAAACAATATCAAATTTTAGTTTTTCTGTTTTGTAATATAATTGTCATCTAAAAACTATACGATATTTCACTAAAGTAAAAATATGTATATTGTAAATAATTGTATATATGTATGCAAAAAAATCTGAAAATAGTAAGTTTTCTGTTTAAATAAAAAAAAATTGTTATAACGCTCATTCAAAGTCACGGAGTATACGTGACATCACCAAATCATAAACAAATGAATAATATTAAGGTAGTTCTCGTTCAAAACATCATTTTGTTAGAATTTAAAAAAAACACGGGATAAAAAGAACAATGATATATATCCGAACGTGAAATTTTAAAGAGATCGACTGTTTTACAGCATATAGTTATTATTATGACATATGATAAAAAATTCAAAATGATTTACCATTTTGTTTTTGAAATACAATTGTATTTCAAAAATAAAACACACTTGACAATTATTTTGGTGAAGTGAACTATTTTCTGGGTAAATATTAAACTGTCTTACATTGTTTTCACGAAAGTATTTTTTAATAATAGTATGTACTTACCTCCTTGTTACAAGTATTGTGACGTTACATCAATGACGGACTCATTTTTAATCACGTGACAAACAAATAAAAATAAAAAATTTTAATTTACTTAAATTTCAAGTAAAATATAGTGTCTACAACATTTTATAATTTGTTACCAATACTGCCATAAATAATACAAATAATTGTCCTAAACATATATAAAAAATTCTAATTCAATTTCTCAGCCAAATTAAAAGATTTTTACTGGAACCTTTGTTCACGTAGAAGGTTATAATATTATGTCTTTTTTTATGTTCTTTGATAAATCAATTTCTGAATATTATTATATTCTAACATTACAACTAAGATTAAAAAAGTATTATTTAATCTTGAACATTGTTTTGTTTTTCGTATATAAAGAGTTAAAATTAATAATTTTTAAATGCTACTGTACAATAGCTGGCTGTTTAAGCTTTAATTTCCTTTTTTATTTATTTTCTGTATGACCAAAATGAGGCCCTTAATGGTTGTATAAAAATTTTACTTACACAAAATTAAAACAAAAGAACATTGCTATTTAAATTTTTGAATACCTTATCTATTTCTACATACATAATATGTACATTGTACATATTGTATATGTACGTATCACGTCATATTCAGTGCAGACATGTTTTTCGTGTTTCTGATTCTTCTCTGCATCATATTTGCCCGTGTTTTTTTTTTTTTTTTTAACTGAATACAGGTTAACTTCTTCACCCCTTATTTACTTGTGAACCAGAATTTCATTGTTATCCTCCTCGTTAAATACTTTTTGTTCTTATCTTCTGTACTTTTGTTATTGTTCTGGTAAAATCGATTCTAAAATACACACACACAACTTTTGATACTAAATTTTTATCTGTTGTAAGTCTAGACAAATTCTGGTATAAATTTGTGATATTTTTTTCTGCAACTAAGGCGTATTAAATCTTGTTATCGTTCATCTTTAACTATCTGTAACAGATGTTGTAGTAGGTTTTGATTTATCTCTAGGTTTTATTGCAATGAACCTTAATAAAAGTACTTTTTGTAAAAAAAAATCACCCAGTGTCGAATTCACAAAATACATTTATCAATTTTATTATAGCTAGTCGGAAATAAATAACTTTAAGTGTAAATTAATACCTTATACTAATTTTTAATAAGCCTGTTCAAAATTCTTGTAACTATGTTAATTTTATGTAAAATTCAATACTTAATATTAATAAACGGCAAATTTTTGATAAAAGAAGATAATATAATACTATTTTTATTATTAATATAAAATGTTTAATGATAACTTCCTTTTTCCATTTACCATCCTTTGGCGGATATTTTTAAAGGATTCCAAAGATAAAAGTCTCTCTTAAGAAATTATTCAACAGGACTGCACACTCATTAAGGCTTTTTTCTCAATGTTAAATATAAAAGCTCTCTTTACTACTTTGAAAAGAACTTATACAATAGAAGTCTGTGTTAACTACCCAGTTTTTCACTCTTGTAGTTTAAAACGTAAAAGCTTACTATTGAATATACAGTGCTGTTTATTTGGTGCTGCTGTGAATCTCGTGCTACTGATATATTCTGTTTTGGACATATTTTTAAAATAATACGCACTACCTTATTTTTATCTTATTTTAATAGTACCTAAATATATACCTATAGGTTCATAATATATATAGTAATAATTGAATTTATTCTGTGACTCTTCCACAAATGTATAAATAATATCTAGTCAATCACTCTTTAGTTGCGCCAAGTCTGTCAGATTCGCCATTAAAAAAAAATAATTTGCAACTTTAGGAAAATCCTCAACTCAAGGTCGAACTTATGTATTAAACATTTTCCCTGAAAAACTTTAGTTTTCTGGACATTTGACTGTCTCAATTTAAATAGACCACTCTCATGTCATTAGTTGCACGCATAAATATGCATGTTTATATTATACAGCATAAGTAAAAGGATAGGGCAATATCCTACGTTACATAATACACTAAAAAGACAAAAATGTGTACTGTGAAATTTAAAATATGTTTTCTTCATGCCTGACAAAACAATATAAAATATACAAAAATACTTTATGTAAATATTCAAACATTCACAAATATATATGTACCTACATGCTCTATATAAAATGACCGAATATTCATACACCTATGGGCCTGAATATCTCGGGAGGTAAACTTGCTTTAAAATATTATGTATGAGATAATATTTGCAGATATAAACAAAAGCGATGAAAGCAGGAATTCATTATAAAAAAATTACAATGTATAGTATGCAAATTAGAAAAAAATACTCGGTAGTTAATTTGCATAGATAACATAACCCGTGTCCACACACACATATAGAATCATTTGCTTTCAAGAGCTACTCGAACGAGTTAGAAAAAACATACAATTTCTAGAAGATATAGCAACCTCAGCTACATTCAGTTTCGATAAAGCTGTGTTGTTTACAACTTTTCCGGACCAAAAACTCAGATAGCTTCCGGGAAATAAGCGGGGGCCCAAAAAATATGTGAACGCACATGACGCCGAGGGTTTTGTATCCCCTTTTCCTATCTCTTCCTACGTCCAGTAACTAGGGGACTATCATATGTGATATATTATGTTTGTATGTCGATATTACTCTGTCACATATAATATCACTGATCGTAGTTTTGTTTGATAGATGATATTGTTGACATTCTGATATACCAAAAAATCGTAAAAATTTTATTATAAGTTAATTTCCAGTCAAAGTACCTATACAACTCTTGGTTTATTTTATAAAGAAATTAGAAAAATATTAAAAAATAATTATGTGTTTCAAATAATGATCAAAAGTAAAATATCGAACTTTATCTTCTGTTTTATATTATTATAAAATATTAAATTTGTTATTACAAACAAAAAAAAGAATAGATATATTATGCTATCATCATTTTAAATACTTATTTCTTAAAGTTTAGTCTGGTGTATGACTTGAATGGTCCTTGGATTTATATTTTTTCGACTTGAGTAATATTATTGTTCAATGTTCATAAATAGCGTATCTTACATTCGAAATCCAGAAGAAATACTTCAGTGAAAGTTTCATCAAAATTTGTTCAGTAGTTTTTGGGATCATTGATCTTTTTTCCAGATATTATATTTTTTAAGTCCTAAACAATAATTCTGTAGTCCACGCGAGCGAAGCCGCGCGGGCCTAGCTAGTATCAAAATAAATATGTATGCCTAATTATAAATTAATGACATTCCGACGTCAACACGGACAACCCTGCTAGAAATATATGTAGGAAAATATAATATGTCTTGTATGCATTAAAGTTTAAACAATGTATTTAGTGTGTATTTTGTTAAACTATTCGTAAACAATTGTTTGTGTATTCGTGTGTAGAAGTCATCACAAACATAAATTAAATTTAAACAAAACAAATGTCGTACGGCAACTGTAAACGTTGGTTTTTCATTCAATCTGTATTTTGTATTATACGAGTCTCCGACTTGACTGTTTGTCCATTTTGTTTCATTCTGTTGAAGAATGAATTCTTATAGAATATACATCGATACTGTCTTATGTTGTCTGCTTTTATTTAAAAACTTTTATACATGTTTCCATGTTCTTGTCTATTGTCCATAAGTTTATATATGCAGAATGGAATATTTATGATTCGAACTTAAAATATTCGCTTGTGTACTAAAAACTTTAAATATTAATATTTCCGTATCCATTGCTCTGCGCCTACACCAACGTATTCAAAAAATATTTTTTTGTATTTCATGCCAATTTTACTAATGTTACGATTTATTATTAAATATTGTGACATATTTTATATTCAAAAATCATCATTATATTGAAGTTCAAGTCAAATAAAATTTTAGAAATTGTAATTCGCAATATCAAACTCAAATAGAATATTTGTTGAATTTTAATAAAAACGTATATAAGATATACTGTTTCGGGCAAGTTTTGAACTTTAATTAAAACACAAAATCAATAATTTAAAATTTAACTTCACGGAATGAATACAAATTAAACATATTTCGTTGAAAATTATTATTAAATAAATTTCAAAGGAGCCATAACAACTAAACGATGTTTAAGAAAATTAATTATTAAAAATTTCCGTCGTTGGTAGTTTCGTTGAACACGTTTCTAAGTCGATAAACAGTATTTCTGGCAATGCCTTTATTTTTGGTATTATAATTGCTTCAATCGATCCAGAACGAAAACCAATTAAATTGTGACAGTTGACACAACTCTTAAACGTCGTACAGATAAAATGGAAACGTAATATTGAACACGATTCATACAGAAGAGTAAACTTTTTCGATAATATCAATACAGAGAATTGCAGTTCTTATTAGACCTTGCTATAGTGAAATCACGACCCAATTATACGGATGATTACAGTATCGCGGATACGCGCATGCGTGTTAGCTATACTTAGGTCAGTAAATATTCAAATGGTAATATTTCAACCTGTTTTTTAATTTGATCAAGCAAACAAAAATGATTAAAAAATTGTTTTTGGTATTTGAAATATATTGATAGTATGAAATACATTATGCACATCAATTATCCTCACATAAAAATTAACTCTCCCTTCTGAGATTACAAAACAACGTATTAGAATCATTATAAAAGGGCCACATTAGCTCTATCATTTTTTTTTTATTAAATATAATATACATACAATTATTATATTACACCGAATCCATAAAATTTTTAATTATATAGAATGGGCAAGAAACTATATAATTCATGAAAAGTCCATTGCTTCATTCATGAATTAAGTAAATTATCTGCTGAGTGAGTGAGCTGAGTAGTGTATAGAATTCCCGAACTATCAAAATGACAGTTGAAAAAATAATTTTGATATGGATGCCAAACTTAGCTTGATTTATTTAACAAACACGTAAGAGATAGAAGATTTTTATTTATTTGATTTTTTCATATTACTAATTTACCATGTTGATGTGAATATAACCGAATGTAATATTTTTTTCACAAAACTGATACTTACTAATTAAATACATCTTTTCGAAACAGGGATCTATTTTTTTTAAATTATATACATATGTTCCAGGATTTGGTGAACTATATATTTCAACAATAATGAAACCATTTTAACAAAAATGATTTTATATTTTAAATTAATAAATAATAAAAATCGTAAATTATTATAGAATTATTTAATCAAATGGTTACTTTGTTTTCATATACATATATGACAGACTTGATATAAGATTATTAAGTCTTTTGATTTTAAATTTTAGTTAAGAATATATTCTAAGAAATTATCTAACTATTGGTGAAAACCGCATTAAAATCAGTTCAGTAGTTTTCGAGTTCACCTGGAACATCTGTTTTTCTCAACGCATGAAATAAGCAAAATAATCCATCCTTTATACGATTATCTAACTAGACACAGACATATAGAAAATTAAGGTACTGGCACTAGTCATGGCCACTTTACGAGCAAGACACACTGTTCTTTGGGATTGATGGGCTTATTTTATGTAATATCCGTGAACTCAAGCTACTAATAAAATAAATACCTCTTTATTAAATCAATTTAATTAACAAAGTATGTAATTACGCTTTGGTTTTAAAATATAGCTTTTTATTTTGTTTCTGTTTTTCCTCCAGTAATGTATAATGTAAAACCAGTAATAGGCACCCAGTGATGGACACTTGTTAATAATTACAAAATTATAAGTACCACGACACAAAAGTTACAAAATAAAGAATCATAAAATTTGAGACAATGTAAAGTAGATTTTATGATAAATATAATAATTAATAATATAATAGTAGTGACGTTATTTTTTCAAACATTTCCGTAGTCACATGAATTTTATTGAGATAACGACATCTTTCTCAAATTTAAATCTTTATTAATAGGTATATTTCTGAATTTTTATTTTAAAATATCAATATTTTGCATTATATTTATTGTATTTAATTGTTACTTATTATATTTTAGCCTGACGATGATTCTGTGAATCGAAAGCTTGCGGTTTCCTCTTCTTTAATAAATTTTGACGTTTAAACAAACAAGTTTGTTTTTATAATAATTAATAAATATATTACACTAATAATTCGTTTAAATGTCCACCGTTGTGACAGTGTGACACCCATTGGCCGACTGTCATCAAATTAAGCCGTTTTACAGTTAAGTGTCTATACCTATATTAAGACAGTAATTAAATATCAATAAATATTTCTAATTTAGTACATTTCATTAAAAAAGAGTCCAACCTGGGGTATAATCCAAGACTGGCACCAGTACCGTATTAACTGACTACGCATTACCAGCAATTACCTTTAATAGCCCAGTAGTAGTACCTTTTAATTATTTTCCTTTCTTTCTCCGCTCATTTAATTTGGATTCATGTTTTAATATTGTGCTTTTTAGGATGGTATATTTTTATTTCTTTCTAAATATTATTATATATATTTTTGTAATATTGTATTTATCTTTTGTTTGTTGTAGTTTGAAAAAATCTTATTATTATTACAAGCTTTATATTAACTTCACATATTAGTATGTTTAGGTCAAATATTGCAACTCAAAAGACCAGTTTTAATTAGGTTACAGCTTTGAAATCTTACACACGTGTATAAGTTCGGTGGCAGTATATCTAATATTGTTCTTAATCCAATATGGCAGATTACCTTTCTCTTCACAACCCTCTTGATATGGATATCAAATTAAAGGGCTCGACAAGTAAAATACGATAAGCTATGTGTTGTCATTATAAACTCAATATGGCGGACCTAAATAATAAAAGCTTGTGTGTAAAAAGTATTTTAAACATATTATTATATGTTTACTTAATAACCTTAATTTAGAATACACAAAATGCTTATTCATTTGAAAATTTCATAATTTTCTTTATTTCTCCTCATTCAAATAGAAGTATCACAAAACTAAGATAATAAATTTAATCAAGATAACAAATGCGGAAGCATAAAGTATAAAAATGAAAATGATGCTGTGGCCGAGATCATATATAAATAAATACATATTTATAAGATTACAAAATATATACATTTTTATTAAATATAAATGTATTACATTTCAAAATTCAGAAAAAATGTATGGGAAATATTCAAATTCCATTTCAAAATGAATTCATAACTGAAACGCGAATGATAAAAGTTTGAAAACAGTTTAGAAAAGAATGTCATAAAAATATTTTAATGCTAAGTTTTGTAATTTATTTAAACTGATTTTAACATTATGGGTATTTGTTTGGATATGATAAAGAATTGTTAGATTTATTTTACATATTTTTTTTAAATAACTGCTGATTCGACGATAAACATTAAACTAAAACGCCACAAAATATATAGCCGAAAGAATCGATATTTTTTATAAGCTGACATATATTAAGATAAATGGGAAATACAACAATTTTTTGTATTTTAATGGCAAATAAATGTAAAAAACTTCGTGAAATTATTGGTCATTTTAATTTCCAAACACAACCATAAGTATTTCAAAAATATATACAGTGAAACTTCAATATAACGCTTCCGTTTATTACGCGCTTTTTCCATGAGAGCGTATTAACAAAGTTTCATTGTATATAAAAGAGTATCCAACATAAAAATGTCATTTATATGTACATATATTGAGTAACAAAATTTTTTATTATAATTGCCATATACCTAAATAAAATTCAACGCATTTGATTGTATTTTAACATTACTTCTAATAAGCGTTTAAACACATCCATACTGTACAATAAAATCTGTTTATTTCCATTTGAAGTTTGCTTTACAGAATTTTTTTGTTTTCTTTAAATCTAGACTATTCTCCAAGAACAAATATATATACATATTACTTTTCTCGGTTACCAAGTTTTATTAAGGATAATAAAACTTCAGATAAATTAGAATCAGAAATTATTCGAAGCGCGGATATTTATTATTCGACTAACTTTTACAAGCACTGGTTTTTATTAGGTTAGGATTTTATGATTGCTTACTATTACTATTTTCTATGAAGAGCTATGAAATATTAATTTACGATAGACGTCGTTTTTAAACAACGCTATCTTAAAAGTATGATCGTTAGGAAACTGTAACTTGTTGAAAAAGTTTTAAAATTGTTTTTAAAGAGCCATTAAGTTTTTTAATGTTTAAAAGATATAATTACTGAGCAATTTTTTTTATTTTTGTTTATATATCAAATAAATGCTGACTAAATTTTTTTAATTTTTTTCAGTGATATTTCATTATCTGTTGCAATTAATATCTGTTGAGTTATTTTAAAATTGATAATTACTATAGAAAATTAACTCACGATTTAATTATTTTCAATTAAGTGTCAAAGTTTCAAAATAGACACTTTCAATTTTGATCTAGTGTAATAACAACTAATAAACGATGTAAACGAAGCAACCCTGGACACATTACATTGGCCTAGAAATTAACGATCTTGAGACTAAATTAATGATTACATATTAGACTTAAGGGTCATTACAAACGAGCGATTTTAATTGTGGTAAGGGGGTTATTGCTACGATTTTTAATTATTTGTCGCACACTATTAAACATTTTCCTGCCTAGTGAGGTAAAAAATGTATAGGTATTATTAATAAAAAAAAATGTGTTGAAGTCAGGTACAAATTTAAGATATATTAATTAATGTAAAATAAATTAAAATGCATATTATTAATTTAATAATAAACTTGATATAATTGAACCAATTGGAAACGTGATTAAAAAAATTATAAAGAAATATCAAATTATAAATGGAAAAATTGTTAATTTAAAAGGGTTGGTTTATATTTAATATAAATAAAAATCGTTCGTGTGAAACAAGACCTATTTTAATAATGTCTGAAAATGAAGCGGTTGAGAGTAAATTGACGAACCGTTCGGCATAACATTAGTGCTTGTATTATAATGAACATGAAACTGTGTGAGTTAAAGGACTTATAGACACTATAAATTATAGCCATCTGTTACCAAGACACCAGCCAAGGGTACCTTGGCAGTGACGACGGACCAGTATCGTTATGAATTCGTATTCAAATCAATAAATGCTTATCGATTGATCAGTACAATAATGTATTTGTTAATACATATATATCACTTAATACTGTACATTGTACATTCACTAATATATTACAGAATTACGTACATTTTTTATGGTACTAATTATAAATAGATGCCATTGTCTTTTATTATGTAGTTTAGTTTACATAATTTTAAAGCAATTTAAATATATCAAATATATAAAAAAAAACATAATTTTAGGTATTTTATTTCCTTGAATTTTCATTAACTTTTTTGTGCGTTTTTATATATCCGGTTTCCTGTGGAAAGTATCTTTCGCATAAAAAAATTATACTGAAATTGTGAGTTTTTTGAACTTTTCCTAGGCCGTCCTAGGCAATCCCGAGTGTGCAATTATTTAAAATAACAATACATATAATTTCGAATTATCCAAAATTTGTTATAAAATTTTAATGTAGAAGAAAATTATGCGAAACAGAAACAATAAAAGTGATAACATAAAACAGCTGCTCACAATAAAAAATGCGTTATAAAAAATATAATTTACTTCAAAATTGCTTAATCCTTGTTATAAAATGAACATTTCATAAGATAATAAAAATGAAGTAAACTTTAAAGATAATTGCAACAATGCGACAATTTACAATAATGTTATAGACATAAAACTTAACGTTCGTTTGACAGCAGGTTCCGATTTTCAAAGCTCTTTACATCTTGTAAATGGAGACGAACGTTAATGTAAGTTTGTAAAGCGGTATCTTCCTCCTTCACTTCCACCCATACCCCACGATGTTTGCCTTTCACTTTGTTCCACCCTAATATTCGTTTTCCACTGAACCAGCGATTCCTAACTGGCGGTTCACGAAGGTAAACAAATAAAGGTAATGTTACTGAAAAATAATATTGTTTAAGAAGAAACTGGTGAGACAGTCGGTGTCAAAAGTAGCTAAATTTTAAAATTCATAAATATCTGCGCTTTAAATTTTGTAATAGAAATTATAAAAAACACAAATTATTGATAGTCATTTACTTACATATATGAAGCTAATTTTCCCTCCTGTATGACTATTTTGGTGTTTGAAAAGATTTTAATATAATATGGCATATTTTTTGAGACTGACTACCTATACGGCAGATTCAACTTAACAAAAATATGTTTTAAATATTATTTACGTTATTTATTGCTGCAGATAAATAAATATAATTTATATAGTTAATAAAAAATATCTGCCTAGTAAATGCACAGTGCTTCCTCGTGCTAAATTCACCAAAGATAATTAATCATTGAACAAGAGTCGCTGAATCCGAATCTGAGGTCAAAACATGATTGGTTTTTGACATAACCTCAAAAACCCGTACATTTGAGTATGTGATGGAAAAACATATTTTTTAAGGGAATTCAAGCTGCTGATTCCAAAAATAGAGCCGTAATAGTAAATTCTATGACATAAGTTCAAAAAAATTCTTTCAGTAGCAACTTGTAAGCCAGCATTACATTTTTATGGATTTTGATCCGCAGAACCCAGTTTTTAAGTCAAATCTCTATAGTAACGAACAAATGTGTTACATTATTCCAAAAACACAGTGGCATCGCTAAGAAGGGGGTGGGTGGGGCGCGGACCGCAGATTTGACTTAAAAACTGGGTTCTGCGGCTCAAAATCCATAAAAATGCAATGCAGGCTTACAAGTTGCTGCTGAAAGAATTTTTTTTGAGATTTTATCATATATTATATATCTATTTTTGGAATCAGCAGCTTGAATTCCCTTAAAAAACATGTTTCTCCATCACATATTCAATAGTGCGGTTTTTTGAGGTTATGTCAAAAACCAATCGTGATAGGTGGTATTTTGACCTTAGATTCGGACTCAAAATACATAGGAATACATAATTTTTGTGTGTGGCTGTGTAATCAATGTATAAAGCATATATACTTATACATATTACATATTTTTATAATTTAATTATTATTAATAATAAAAATATAATTTTTTGAAAAGCGAATTCCGCCGATTCCGGTTTTGTCTGGAATTGAAAATTCCAGTTCCGGTACACCCTTAATAATAATAATAAATGAGTAATAATAATAATAAATAAATAATAAATCGCCATTGTAACAATATATTTTTATCACTGATGTTAGAAAGAATAATTCAATTACACTTTTCATCAAGTTGCAATGACTCGACGTTCCCACGATTGTTGTCGAGCAACTCACTTAAGTGGAATAGTTTTGAGGTTGAAACAACTTCGCGAAGATTATTGCCAGTTATAAATTATTCAAGACGTCCTGCATACTAATGTCTTTAGGATTAATGTACCCAAAAGATAAGTAGTATACATCTATATCATCAAAATTGCATCTTCTTACACAACTAACATTAACTACAGTACAGAGTAATGACAAGAAAGTTTCTAACTACACTATAATCGGATAATGCCTATGAACAATCGATCTACGTATCAGTAGGTATTACTCGATAACTACACCCATTTACATATTAAGTTTTACTGGCTATTATATGTACCAGTGGTTGACAAACTTTCTATTGTACTTCATTATTTATATTTTAAAAGTTTAGTAACAGGCGATTAAGCTTCTTAACTAAAATAACCCACAGCTTTTCTTACTGGAGATTATAGCAATAAGTTAAATACAAAATTGTAATAACAATTAGAATCAAATAATATTTATATAAATGTTCTGAAACTGTAAAGATCAATCAGTTTTTGTTTCAATAATTATTTATTCCAATATTTGTATAAAAGGTACGTGCACACTTTCGATATTATTTTTCAGATTTTCCTTTTCTACAAATAATAGGTATATTTTTTAAATCTAATTATTAAAGAAAAAAATATTGTATTCACAAATATTATTACTTTATATATTTACCTTCCAGTATGTAATACATGATGTGGCCATATTGATGTATTTGATTTAATACCTATCATGTATACAAGTTATTAAAATATACATAAATTATAATATTATTTATTAGTTGTAAATCAAACCCATTTCTGTTTGTAGAGGATAATCAAAAATCATGTTTGTAGTCATATATTTATGTTATTATAATTAAAATCATTTGATTTTGAAGCCAAATATAGCTTATACAGGGTGTTTGGTTCGGCGAAACGAATATTTTGAAGGGAGGTAGAATGGGTCATTTCGAAGTGATTTAAGCAAATATACCTTTATACAAAGTGCAACAGTTTTTTTTTATATCGGCTATTTTAGTAAATTTTTGAAAAAACCCATATTTATACATGTTTATGGCAAAAGTTCAAAAATTAAAGAGCCCATATTTTTCAAACATGATTTTTATATTACTTAAACGTTTATGCTACACTATCAGATCAAAATAAAATTTATGAATAGCAAAAATAAAAAATGGCTGCAGTTTAACATTTAAAAATTTATAAAACTTTGATAAAATTATTTCTTAAAAAAATTATTTTATAAAATCTAGTACACTTACAAATGTTCAGATGGTTTTAAAAACTGCTTTATTTTATACCCTTTCGAAAAACCTACCATAATACCTACATGAATTGGCTATTTTTGTTAAAATAACTTACATTTATCTCAGAATAAGTAAGATTTTTACATTTTTCCAGTGAGTCGATCGTAGTATGCTATTCTAAATAAATCATTAAGAACGTGATGCGATACTTTTAAAACATTTTTTTATACACATTGGACAGTATAACATCTACTTCTGTGCAAAGGACAATCGTGTCCATTGAGTGTAAAAAAATATTTGAAAATTATCACGTCTTTAATGACTTATTTAGTATAGCATACTACGATCGACTCATTGGAAAAATGCACGCACAAAGTTGTTACTCTTTGGGCTTTGAAACAACGCCACATTAATAATTTTTCTGAATTTTTATTCTTAATATGACAATTTTTAATAAAACTATGTACTATTGAAAAAGTGTTCCACTAATTGTGACAACCAGTGTATTATATCAAAATTTAGCTCAGTGTTGCGTTTCGTGCATGCACAAAGGGAAAATAGACTGTTAGAAAAAGTATGAAATTTAGCCATCCGGTTTAATAGTAATTCCATAGGCATCTACTATCCAGTTATATAATACCAGATCAGTGACAATCTCATATTTCTTTGATCCAAGAAGTTGGATATATTTCTTTGATAGTGTAATAACGGCCTGACTCATAATCCACCATTTATTATAATTAATCCAAATCCCAGATTTCTAGTTCAACGATTCAGTAGCTAGACAGCAGACAGATACAGTTTTAGGTCAATAACGTAATACATACATACATACGTAGACTATAGAATTGTCTAAAATAAATTTCAAAACAAAACGAATGTGAATAAAGAAAACACAAACGTTTTAAAACTGTAATATTTAAAACAGCACGGCCCAGTGCTAACAGTTTTATTTCTTGTAATATAATTCCGTAATGACACAACATTTATAGAATATTCAAACAGACTCCTGCCCGAAAAACATCAGCGCCCGTTCATAAAAACAAAACTTTATAACAATGTACATCTATCTTATGCAGTACAAGGACTCTATAAAACATTGTTCCGCCGTCGCTAAAAAGGATTCTCGTTTACTTGTTAGGTGTATTCTTCACGGTGACATTCCGCCCGACCCCTTTTAGCATATAAATCATTTCTGTAAATGTACACCCACGCAGTAGCCCGCTATACGTACCTCTGAGCTGTTTATATGTATATACTTGTATCAGTAGCGCACTGTGATAAATGTCTGAGCGTTACTCTAAAGTGCATTTTAATCTATTTATGTTCATTGTTTTATGGTAATATGAGAAATGTCACAAAACAGAAAAAAAACTGTTGTAATATCCTTTATTCAGAGATGTTAAATATTTTATATGGAATCTTTTGATAAAGAAAATGGTTGAGGTTTTTGTTGGTTTCAATATTCTATTCTTTTGTACTGGTTTATTTTACATATCACGATTAAAATATTATGTTGTAATTATTATTTTGTACTCATTTAGTAATATTTGATGCAAGATATTTAAATAATTTTTATGTTTTTCTTCTACGACTTTTTTCGATCAATTACGATGAATAAAAAATATGAATATACCGAACGTGAGTTTTTATATTTAAAATAAATTAATTCAGAAAAAAATACAATAAAATGAATACTTTTTTAAATCCCAAATGTTAAAGGTATATGTTTCAAAAGTTTATTATTAACTTTTTATTTTATTTTAAAAAGATTAAAAAAAGTTTCGAACAAATATTTAATATGAATTCACGTAGAATCAGATCCTTTAAACAAAAATACAGGTTGTCAGTTGAAAAATTAAAATTACCATTTAAAAAAGAATACATAAAAAAATTAAAAAATATCATAATATTGCTCCACTCTAAACTGAGTAATTTTTTCTGAAAATTTGTTCTGTAAACAGCGTAATTTTCGAAATAAAAATTAATTATATAGGTACATACATACTGATATGTTTTATAAAACATATATATAAGAATGTAATATTAAAACAATTGTACGCCACTGTTGAGCATGCACTTACATATATTTTTACAATAATACATAAAAACATAAAAAGCTACACCAAACACTATATATATACAATGTATATTATACATAAATACATAAGTACAACTTTATCTGTGTGTGTGTGTGTGTGTGACGGTATCGAATATTCAACGGATAAATTTTTAATTATGTACCTTTTAAACTTTTCTGAATGTATATGTACCTTCGTCATTGACGTAGACAGGTTTTCAAAACAAAAAAATATGGTGAATATTTAGAAGTGGGTGAAGTAAAGGTCTGTTTTATTTATTTATTAAAAAAACTCCCCAGTTTAAAAGTTCAATATCAGGATTATTGAAAGCGGATGTATTCTTGGTTTAGTTATTAATGTTGAAATCGATATTTTTGACAGACCTCGATACTTATCAATTTATAATTTGAAATATGTTACTCATGGACTACACACGTGTCTTTATAAATATATTATATAAATATATTTTATTTATATATCGAATTTATTTTACGAAATTGTCATATTTTATTTTAGAATATTAAGAAGTATGCTACGTACCCCTTGGGGTACGACTACCACCACACTTTGGTAAACACTGCTCTAGACAATACAAATATAATTAGCATAGATTCTCTATATATTTGTAATGTTCCACAACAGTTTTCAAACACAAACAATAAAATAATAAAATTATTTGATCAATCAGCATTTCTATTAATTCAGCGTACATATATTAATTACTGATCTGCCGATTTATGTTCCCTAGAGATTTACAAAATCTGTTTTCAATAAATTCATAATAACAATATAATGAAAAGCTTCATTTTACCTAGTATTCAGTACAAAAGACAACATTGTATATTGCTCCCTATGTTTACACTTTGTTATATACACATTTATCATTGCATGTTTGAAAATTATAACATATCTACATATTATATATAATTGTCTATTTATAAATAATAAATCTTTGTTATTCTCTTTTGTTCGTTCATTTATTTTGTTATCGAAAGTTAAATTGAACATTGGAAATATATATAATTATTAGGGGTGTACCGGAACTGAAATTTTGAGTTCCGGCCGGAACCGGAATTACCGGAATTCACGAAAAAAATCCGGCCGGAATTCCGGCCGGAACCGGAATTTTTTCAAAAAAATTCTGTATGAAGTATTAACAAATAAAGAATATAAATAAAAATGTTTTATACATAGGTTACGTTTTATATCAATACAATTAATTATTTTAAATAGTATAGGAATGAGGTACATTACATTCTACAAAATTGTTGTTTCTAATAAAATGTTTATCATACGTTCTTTTCGATTATAAATTATAGAAGGATAAAATCGAAGGTGGAAAATCAGATATTTAGAAATTATTAAATACATATATCTAAAATGCTACCCATAAATGGGGAACAACTATTATTTTTCCAAAAAAGATCAATAATTAAATATGATTTTTACTACATATCTTGTATTACTAAAAATTTATTTTATGATGGTTAATTAATGTAATCATTTTAATTAAATATATCTAAAATATAAAGTAAAAAAAATGTTTTTGTGTTATGATGTTTTTATTTCCATTAAAAATAAAATATAAAATTAAATTAATGTTTTTTTTTTTTACAAAAATACTGTTATTTGAGAATCTCTTATACCCGGTCTCACTACTCAACTTTATTTTTGTTCTTTATCTAAGTGCTCCTTAGTCTTAAGTTGAACCTAAATTTTACGTCGATCTCACGGGTCTATCTTATCATCAAGGTAATTAAATCATGGTTTATGTCAATATAATTAATTTTGGATATAAATTGTGCATTTGATCATCCAAAAAATATTCAGTAATACACAGAAATGTAACAAGCGATAAAAGAAAGGAGCAAGTTATACGCAAAAAAGCAATTATTAATACCTATATTAAATATATGAAATTTCAAAGTAGGTATTATAATTTTTATTCTTTTTTATATTAGTTTTAAAAAATACTACTAACATGTCATATAAATATTCAAGTCTATTTTTCAAACGAGTTATAAAAGCATACACTGGAGGCTTTGTTAAACGAAACAGTTTTAAAAAGGTTAATTTTGATTTGAAAATGGTTATATCTATAATAAACTTGGCTTGAAATGCCATAAACTATTATACCTATGATATCTGCATCATTGCCATCAATAATTTTATCAAAAATGTTTACAATATTCATTTTTGTGTACAGTTTTCAGGTTAAGTGGAACTAATGTAAAGTATCACTTTGACTAGGACTTAAATTTAGGTAATACTTAACGACTTAAAGAACACAATAGTAGCATGTAGAAATAAAATTAAAAATTCCGGCGAGGTCCGGCCGGAATTTTCTAGTTCCGGCCGGAACCGGAACCGGAATAAAATCCTAAATTCCGGCCGGAATTCCGGCCGGACCGGAATTCCGGTACACCCCTAATAATTATTTGCTCAAATCATAGATATATATGTAGAAATGTGTAATTGCGGTTTATTATTGGATGCTTTTATTATTTATTTAATTAAAAAGAGAGTAGGTACTTACTTTCAGCAGTGAACATGAGTTTAAAATTGAAAATTTTTATATTTAAATACAGTAGGGCCTTTTTTTACGCGGTAGATACGTCCCACAGCAAATCGCGTATTAAAAACAGTTTAAAAAAATATTGCTTATTTTGCAAAATTAGCGATACGTTCCATAATTTTCTAAAACCGCATTAAACCAAATCAATCAAATAAAAATCGCGTAAAATGGTTTCTGAAAATTTACGAAAATAAGAATTTCTAAAAAAACAAATAGAAAACTTGTTCGAAAATCTGAAAGAAATATTGATGTTAAAATTAAAATAAAATGTTTTACAATTTTATTGAAAAGTAACAATTATTTTTTATAGTTTTTTCATCAGAATTGTCGTCAATATCTGAAAATACAACTCGACACCGTTTTTTAACTGGTGCGAAATTTTATTAAACGAAGATTTTAATAATAACAAAACGTTTACATATTTAAATTCCTTGAATTGTCATGAATTTGTATGAAAATGGCACCACGTAACTTCAAATCCGCGTAAAAAGAGACCCTACTGTATAATGCAATACAATTTATTACTCATATATAGAGGCTAGCATTATTTAGTTTTAAAAATACTTTTAAATAATTTATTAAATATAATATTATTTGTACTATAAACGATAGACATGCATTTTTATATTAAGAAAATAATATTTGCGCTAGGATTATGCAGATAGACCCTCCCTCCATCGTTAGGGGTTCGTTTTAAAAAAAATCTACTTTTTTAATACATACGTCATAGAAAGAGGCATCCCTAAAATCTCTTGTTTTTGGACTGGACGTTAATGAGTTAATCACTTAGAACTTATTTTTATATGTATATTTTTTATATTTATAGACAGTTCAAATTTAATATTATATATGAATTACTATGAATAATGTCAAATGTGCCCGTCATCGTATTTATTACAAATATTTAAATAGCACAACACTCTACAAAATTTGCAAAGAACTATAAATGTATTAGAGTGATAAATATGTAGAGAACGTTTATAATATATGCACTCATATAAAATGTGCGAAAAACAGCAAAAAGGTCGAACCAGTAACAAACAAATGACGATAAATGTCAGCTGGTGTGAGTTAAAATAATATTTTCATTACTCAAAAAAATCACAACAAAAACTCCGAATTAACCAAAAAATGGCCTTCCTTTCACAGCTGGGCTTTTATTGTCAAACTGTACAATAATATTTACGAGAATACAATTGAGCGAATTGGAAATGAGACAATGAATATACTGATAATTATCTATTTTTTATATTCCGAATTTAATCGAGGTTGGAGCATTTGCTTTCCGGTAATATTGATTATGATGAGGAATATGATTTATTTTGGAATATTTTATTGATGTGGGTTTTGTTGCTTTTATTTTAAAAATACAAAAAAATGTTTATATATGAGACAATTAAACTTTTTAAACATGATTTTATTTCACGTATTTGAAATACTATATTAAATATTGTCATTTTCTGAATATTTTTGCTTATAATAATTTAACTTATCATAAAAAAAAGTGTTTTTGTGTACTTATGTACGTGGGTTAGAAGTTAGAGCAAATGCAAAACTAATAACTTAAAAAAAATATGTTTTACCAGCTACTATAACAGAAATCTTTATTATCTACACGAGTAAATATATGTAAGTATAAGATATATATGCACACCTAACCTAACTTAACATCACCCTGAACGCTCCTATAGAATTATTACTTCAAAAAACACTTTTTACAAGTGAAAGGTAAAGCTTTATTTGTTAAGTATTATATGAATAGTGAATAGTATACAGGTTGTCCCGTAAATATACTCACTGAGAATTTTTCAGTTGTTGAGGACATTAAAACAATCTCTTTTTGTTAATAAAACCATGTCGATAAACGAAATATTTTAGCAATAGAGCAAAAGAAAGGGCCTTACACAAAAGCAATGAATTTTGCCCTGCTTGAAATTTTTTATAATTTGAAGAAGTAATAGATCTAAGTATGCTAATGAAAAATTGTAGTATCTTCGAAAATCCATAATTTCTGCTCCAAAGGGTACCCAAATATTCTTCTTTATGTTTATCATCTAGAAGATCAACTTTTACAAAATTCTGTGAGGGATGGAAAGTTCATAAAACTAGCTAGAGTGCTAGATAATTTAAAAAAAATGTTTTGTAACATTTTGTTCATTTTACTGTCGAACCCAAAAACTAAAAAATATTATCAAAAGTTTGAAAAAAAATGTTTCTTTGTATTTACTGACTAATTCCAAACACTTTTTATTGTTTCCAAATTTTTCTAAAAGTTGACCGTTTAGGAGATAAAAATAAATAGCATGACATCGCAATAAAATGCATACCATTTAAACTTTTTAAAATGTATTAATTATTAAGGTTGTCATTTAACAAAAACTGAGGATAATTTTCAAAACTTTACTGTTATATTTTTGTATAAAAAGTGATTATTTGTGATCTGTATCGTGTTGCCGTCGAGTAAAATTAGGTAAAAATGGATAAATTGAACTTTGTTTATATTTTCATGACCTATCAATATTAAATTAAGTAAATATGGAGCCTGTAATGTTCTCTTTCAGAAAATGTAAACTTTTAAGTGGGTTACTATAGAAATTTAAGATATAATTGTAATTTTATCAATGCACATACGAAAAATTTTTTTAGCATGATAATAGAACTACATGCTAGCATGCAGAGCCTGCTTGAGGTGTGCAATAAACAATATTTACATAAAATTATGTATTAAACATACAATGTTTTGATGCCCCCTGGAGCTTAAAATGGATTTACGTAGATTGCGCCCTTCACAACTTTTGATCAGCACATTTTTAACTACCATTTTGACAAAAAAAATTCCACAAAAAGGTAACATTCATTTATGGGGTTCTTTTCATTGCTCTACTGCTAAAACGACTCGCTAGAGGGAAACAAGTGATTGTTTTAATGTTTTTGACAACTCCTGATAATTTGTGTTTTTTTATGTTAATTTGATATGTTTACGGGACACCTTGAATATTTTTTTATAAAAAATAACTATAAAATAAAACTTTAATGGCTTCGTTCATCCAATACATTTTTTGTATTTATTTTTGTTGTTGAATAGAGAAATAAGTTACATAACGTTTGTAAAAATCATACACGATAATATTTTATTTTATACAATATTGTACTTTTTGTTTCACACTCCAGTAAACTTTCTCTTTCACTTTCAAAATTGCAAAGTTTTACTTTTGTAATGCAATAAAGTTATAGTTTAAGCAAAATAACTTTCGAATACCTCACAGAGAAAGAACGTTTAAATTAAACGAAAGAAATATTATTTCTTCATGAACAAAATATGAGTTTTTATTTAATTTTACTCGTAGAATATTTACGAAGAAGGTGTAGTGCCGTTAGCGTCAGCTACTAGCGAAATAATATAAAATGGTCATAAAAATAAATATAATTTTCACATTCAGTAATATTTGTAATCATTGTAATTAGTTTAATAATAAAATATATAATATTGTGTTATTAATTATAATAAGCACAATAAAGGTTTTTTTATAATTCTTTCACAGATATATTCTAATCATATATTAAGATTAATTGTAGAAAAATGTTCTCTTAAAAATATATAAGATAAGGCAATATACAAAAATTGAAAACAATATTTGATTAAAATTATGAATACAATTTTAAAATATATTATACCAATACTATTATTAAAATTCATACAGTGAAATTTCAACATTATATTAAGAATTTTTTATAATAAAATATGTTCATGTAAACATATGAGGTCTATATGAAAATGATCAATCTATCTATCTCAGCTTCTGTATGAGTATTAGGTCTACCATGTTATGTAGTAAGTAGGTATGTAGTATAATACATAGTACATTATATACATGTTTCTAAAAAAAAAAACAAATAGTGCATTTTCAACGTGTGTTTATATTTTTCACAAACACATACTTATTATACATATATGTACATATGTATATACAAAAATAAGAGAGAAAAGGTATGATGTAGCGATATGTGAAGTTAATCCATTCAGAGCATACACATACTTACACACGCAACACGATACGTACGGTGCGTTCACACATCACTGGTACTTCTTCCTCCCACCTAATGTCCTCCCTGTCTAATGTATGTACAACGTTACGCGTCACTCATCTATCCGTGCTGAAACAAAATATACACATCTCATATTAAATATGAAATGTCTCGTTTGATACGAACCATTAGTATATTCGCATATATTCATACTTTGCAGTTTGGGAGTGATGTATAGAGTTTTTTTTTATGTATATATCTGTATAATATCCATTTCGTAATTTTTGGGTTGTGATTCGATAAAAGTTTATATATTATTATTCCAATTTTATTTACAAAAACATTAAATCAAAAGCAAGGCAAACGTAATTTGCATGTTATATGGGAATACGAATTCTATGATAGTTTATGGTATCAATTTGAGGAGCAGCAGAACAAAACCGAATATATCCACTTTGAACCGAAATAACTTTTTTTTTTGATTGATCAAAGATCACGGATCAAATATTGCTAAAATCCCTTTAAAAATGACTTTAAAAATGTGTCTCGTAATAAAAGCTAACAAATCTACTATAAAAAGACAGAAAAAGTTTGTGTGCGATTATTGCGTTAAAATTTATTTGACAAAATGTGCCTTATTGATTAAAAAGTTTAATTATTATTGTTTTCTTTTACTTACAACTTTTTACCATTACTGGTTATGATGTCTCTATGGTTCAAATGTGGATAAATCCAACTTGTAGTGGAATAAAACCGGATAAATCCAACGTCGCGGAACAAACCCGGTTATCTAATTTTTTAAAGTTATCCATCTTCCAACTTGTGCAAAGGCGCTAGTTCAAAATTTAGGTATTAAAAAATCCCTACTGTACCTACCTATAACTATACTTAAAAGTTTAAAAAAGTATATGAAAATAGGGTAGTTACATTTTGACCTGTAAAATTTGCAAAAATTGATTTATCCAGTTTTGTTCTGCTGCTCCTCATTCATAAAAGATTTTGTTCATGTGCTTTAAGTATAAATTAGAGATCTAAAATTTGGGCTGAAGGGTAAACCATAGAAATTATAGCAGTTTTACATCCTTAATATATATAAAGCTCAATGTCTCTCTGTCTGCCTATATCGTTAAATATTGAAAAAAATAATGTAGTAAAGAATTGTGTAGAATCAAAAGATCTAAAATAAAGTCTGCGATACCATATATCTAACTTTTATATTTAAGCCACAATGACTGCTTTTTGTTACAAAGAATATTAAAAATGTTTGTGTTCTGTTTACGTAGACTTATGACCTGCAAAACATTAATCATTATCGAAATAAGTGATTTCATCGTTATAAGTACTTAATGTAAATATAATTTTCGTCTTTTAGTTTAGGAAATAACGTTAAGTAAGTTATATACGGAAAATATTATTAATAACGCGTGAAGTAAAGAAGAAGTTCCGCGTCGGAGCAGGGCAGAGGGAATGATTAAACAACAAAAATCAAAGTATTTCTTATATAACATGGAATTTATTAAATTTAAAATTTAATGGAGCATAAGAATGAATATTAATATAGAGTTATAATATTATTATGTTAATTTATTTAAATAAAAATAAATTTAGTAAAAAATGCATAGCATTCTGACAGAGTTGAATTCCAACAATCATAATATCGTATAATTTCCTCTTACATAAAATGAGCTGACATTTCACGAATGTTAAAAGTGCAGTAAAACCTTGACTTCAGGTTGAGACATGTATAAACTTGTTAGAATAAAGTGTCAAGTAACGCCTCCGTTAAACGCTGTTAACCGTTTAAATGGTTGCTTATCCTACGCAATATGGCGGCTGTCCTATGTCGTTACTGAAGCCAGGAAATTGTGTTTTGTGTACTTAAATAATATAAAAGTACAGAAACGTGCATAGCAACACGTTAAATTTTCAAATTGCGGTGACCTTTTTTTAATACGTTTACTTTCATCGTGACATTTATTATTTAATTCATTTTATGCTTGAAGTATCATTTTAACTTTTCATATTATGTTTATTTTAATAGAACAGTATTCGCCTACACATTATAATATGAATGTTTAATACACTCGTATAGGAAAATTTCAGGTATAAAAATAAAGGAGTTTCACTTTGTTCACAAGATTATAGGAGTTATTAAATGTTGAATTTTTAAAATATCTCAACACCTGAGTATAATCAGAGAATAATCCTTTTTATAGTTTTCCTTACTTTTATGCTTATAACGAGATCATTCCAACCTACATAAAAAGAACAAAAATATGTAGTTTTTTTTTTAAATATTAAGAAAATTGCTTGTACATTTTTTATATGTTATACTATAACGTAAATTAAAATGTTATATGTATATTTTTTTATTAACTTAAATTAATTATAGAAAACATTAAATTTTTATGCAAATAAAGGAGATTTTTCACAAGTGTTTAAAATTCAGTTAATATATTTAAATGGTAATGACTAAAGATTGAAAAACTATGCGCTGTGAGATACTAATACGCGAGGATCGACTTGCAATTGACAATTTTTTTAATGTAAGCATCACATAAGACGACTAAAATCAGTAAATAATTAAATACATTACTACTTACATTGCATGTTATTAAAAAGCAAATATCTGACTATTATAATGTATTGGCACCAGTCTTGGACGCTAAGAACAAGGGATACTGTTTTTTGGGATTGATGAGCGTCTTTTTAGGGTTCCCAAGAAACCCTATTAATCTCACTTAATCGTCCGTCCGTCCGTCCTTTTCACTCAAAGCTAGTAGCTCGTAAACTATATAAGCTAGAAACTTAACATTTTTACTGAACTTGTAAAATATGTACAAATATATTGAAAAAATAACTTTTCAGGTTGGGGGGGAACTAAGAAGCTAAAGTTAAGTAAAAAAAAAATTGTTTTTATACCAAGGCATGTGGCACGTTAAAATGCATAACCAAACAAGTGAAATTTGACTATTTTTCTATTTTTTTGTTCTAAATCAAAAATGGTACCTACCTTCAAAATGTACATCTTAATTAGTAGAAAATGACCATATTTTTATTTTGTTTCTAGCTCCAAAATGTCGCCTATAGGGGGCTAAAAGCAGTATTTTATTTTGTCCACCCTCCCTCTAGCTCGGTAACTACTAACTACTGGCTAAAAAAATTCTGAAAAAAATTTGGTAACGAGGCTTTGATGAGACTACCAATAGCAAATAGTATTATATAAACAATATAATTTTCAATTTTTTAATAATAGGGAGGGGCGTCATAGAATTTTTTATTTTGATATCTAGGCAATTTTGGTGTCAAAATGTAGATCTCAAATAGTAGAACTTGACACTTTATAATTTAAAAATGCATGGTTCCAAAAATTCCACGTAGTACGAGCTTCGAAACCCTTATGGCATACACTCATATATGTATGTATTGCCCGAATTATTTGTAATTCTTATAAACTCATGTTACTAATAAAACAAGCACCTTTTTATGAAATCAATTTAATTACCAAAGTCCGAAAATACAGTTTGTTTAAATATTCTATTATGACAAGATCAGAGGTCGTGGGAAATCAAACAAAAGTTATAAAAAGTTGTTTATTAATAAACAAAGACGTTACCCACGACCGAAGCATCTAGTGGATTAGAAGTTTTTTAGAACCAAAAGTTTGTATGTAATTCGCATAGTTAATAATATATTTTCTTTTATACGAGTAAATTATTGGTAAAGTTTTGTCTCACCTACTAAAACGTATTCTAAACAATAAGAAATAATAACGAAGTTGTCCTTTTGTAAAGATACTGAAACGAAATTATCTATCGGTACCTGAAACGTTCAGAAGTTAAAGCAACTAACTTAATTTCATTTTTTAAATTTAGAATTGTAACAAAAGAATTACCTAACATATTTTTATTTATTAATACAATTTCGTTTATTTTATATCAAGACTCAATTTGTACAATTTGTAGGAAATTAGATTTTGTTAATTCGAATATCATGGGATTGCTGAAAGTTGGTTACTCCTTATTTTAGGTAATGAATTCGAAATCTTATATAGGCTAAAAGTTATATTGTATCATATAAAACGATTGTTACATTACTATTTTTTTGAGGAAAATAGGTAAGTCCATTTTTTGTAGTAACAAAAATATTATCAATCAACAGTTTTCTTCTGTTCTGGGAATACAAAATATTTCAATTTATATTTATAAATATGACAAAAACAAGTATAATATAATTAAATAATACTCTATTACTTTTGGCAGTCACCCCACGATCGATAAAGTCAACGGAAATTTTAAACATATTATAATCGAAAACATAAATGTTTTAAAAACAGTATATGCAAAACTTGGAATACTTAATAATTCTATTGAAATACAATATAAATCAAAGAGCGTCTTCGAGAAATGACTTTAAAACCTTTTAAAAGATTAACTGTAAATGCATGTACTATAAATGAATGCATCTATACCTTTTAGAGTTTTTACGCCAGCTTGTTTTCTTTCTTTTTTGTCGATCTCTCCTAGAAACAGCTCTTAGTGAATGGAATCGATGGTCACCTTAAAGGTTACAGAACGGTTGTTCAAAGAGCTTGTATTTTATTTGAATAAATTACTTTAATAAAAATGAAAGGAAAATATTATTGATAAAATTAAATTGAATATCTCTTTAAAGTTGCTTTCATAAAAAAGTTTTAATTTGCATAGTAAAATTTTTGTTTCAAACAATAATTATGTATATGTATATTTAATTAGAAGTTATTATAAAATGTATGTTTATGTTATTATAACTTATTAATAAATGAATTTGCATCTTTATTTTCTGCGAATAAAATATTTATTCATTATTTAATTGTACTTGATACCAGATTGTTTTTTATAATTTAAAATTCGTGGATTTAAATCAAGGTAGAATATTGCCAATTTTAATTCGGTTGTAGGTACTCGTAATATGTCAGTTAAACAAACCATTTATGCTTTCTCTAGACCGATGATAATCTTTTTAGGGCTCTGGGTTCTAAATGTAATTAAATTATACCCTTCGTAATAGATATATTTCCATCGTAATCAGATATGAGTTATAAACCATTATGCAACAGGGCAGAGCTAATGGATTAAAAACAAACCATTTGCAGAGAAATAGTTGCTGAAATTTAGTTTAGGTGAAATGGAAATATCTATATTTTATGATAATGTTGTTTTATTGCAATTGTTCTCACATTTACCCATCAAAGGATGAGGGTCCATAAAGTTTATCCTATCAACATTACAGTTGGCATTTTTCATATATAGAATATTAGTATCATTTTTTGTGTCCTCATTTTAATAAAAAATCAATGTGTTTTAATTTATACATTTAAAAATAATTTCTCATTTCTGTTACAGATCAATCTAGCAGAAACTTAGATTGGTAAGTTAATTATGGTTTTATAGTACATGTCGATATAAAACATAGCTCTCCAGAGTAACCAATTTATCAGAAAGCTGTAAAATGTACAATGCAATTGGAATTTGAAAAGCTAGATAGATTATCTATCAGAGGCGTATCTGTTAAAGCTTTGTTATATACTCAATTGGATTGTTTATGTCTGTTTTTATAAATGTACTTCAAGATACTATTACATCTAACCACAATTTTCTAACAATTGAGTCAATAGATATATGTACATAAGTACCAACTTACCAATGGTTTCTATTAAGGGGTTATATACCTCTAGCGCTGGTGACATTTAATACTTTTAAGATTAAATTTTAGGGACTATATTGTTAAAAATAAGACAAAATATTAATTACACATTATTTATTGGTCATTTGGAAGTAAGAAAAAATTTTTCATAAAATTATTTATTATAAATTATATGTGTCAATTAAGATTCTTTAGGCCATTGTTGGGAAAACGTTGCTCCAAGGTCTGCATGATTTGTCTAGTATATGTTGATGTAACTGTATCTGAAAATTTCAAAAAGGTACCTTATTAAATGTTATCGTTATAGTCTGCCGGGGTAATTTTTTTAATTTCAAAAAAATAAGCATTTTATGACATTTGGAAGATAAAAAAAATATTTTCTTCAAAATTTTTGTTCTTTTATGGTTCATAAAAAAATGTATGAAATAAAATATAAAAAATGGCTGAACAGACTATAGAGAATGTATTTTGGAAGATTTAAAAAAAAAATGTTAAAAAATATTTAAAACTTTTTGAGTTATCGTGCAGCCATATAAAAAACAGTAGATTTGAGAAAAATGGAAAAATCTTATAAATTACAGTAAGTTTTGTGTATAAAATTTTTGTAGTTAACTTACATTTAATCTGCCATTCTGAGTCCATACTGTATGCGCCCTTCTTCTGAATTTTTGTTATTTGTGTGTTTTTTTGGTAATCTGCGTGCTGTTCGAGCTTCTTTCGTTACCGAAGTCGCGCGTATCTTAATCTTTTAATTGGTTACACGGCCACATTTATCGTTATAACTTCGTTATTAAATGGAATTTTCGAGTACTTTTTAAAATGTTCATAAAAGTATAGAGAATAATAAAAATTAAAAAAATAAATAAAAACGTTTTTTTAGGCATGCAACCCCTTAAACAACAGAATGATACAATAACTTATCTATTCAATTTTTATTCTTGTATTATAAACTATTTTAATATTAAATCTTGGTTGTTAGATTAATTGTGGTTTAAAAATAACAAACAATATAGAAAAGAATAAAAAACAGTGAAATTACATTATTATACATTAATTTTAAAAAATCATTAGACGCCACTGGGTATGAAATGTAAACCAAAATAAAGACAGATTATTGATGAAATATTCCTTTATAAAGAAAGACAGGAGAGTATTTGAACTATACGAGGTTCCATGGTTCAGTTGATCTCGACCATTTCACTGTAAAGCCGTGCGATAAATGGCCTTATTTGAAGATATACGACATTTGAAGAAGTCTTCACTAGCACTCTTTTATTTTACTGGTCACAAACTTTATGATTATTTTCTTTTTGAAATGCTCTCTTACACTGAATTGTTCCACGAGTGTAGATTTTCAGCAACCTCTTGTGTCGAGAATTAGTGTCAGAGTTGATGAGTTTACTTTTCTCTCGACGTTCTAACAACATTCGGCAGTAAATTTCTTCTAGTGTTATGTTTTGAAAAACATATTTCTACTTAAATGTATTTGTGTGTATATATATATACTGTTTTTGTTATGTACTAAATTTAACTGCTTTTAAAAGGTACTTTAATGTTTTTTCCTTCACTGTTATTTTTTGTTTATATCTTTCATAGCAATCACGTTTTACGTATCAAATTTTTTGGGTTTATTGTCGACATTTTTATTAGATATTGCATATATCATGTACTATTAATATTTTAAACAAAAAGTAATGCTTTTGATGTGGATAAAAAATATACATATTTCCAGGAATTTACATCTTTTTGAATTAAACCTAGAAGTCAATAACAAATATCCAACATAAATATGGTTTTTAAACTTTTAGTGATGACGCATTGATATTATCTCAAGATATTAGTAGTGGCACCAAGTTGGGCCAGATACGAACTCCAACATCGGCCCAGGCAAAAATTAGTAGACCGATCTGTATAGATTTTAGTCTGAATGAATTGTTATGCCCATCTTTAAGTTGGTATTTCTATAACAAATTGATGTTTGATGTATGAAATATTAAGTACCCCAAAATTTTATATTTTCGTTTTCGTTAAAATAGAAGCGAAGGTTCAATTTTCAAATTGCAGATCTGTATCTCAAATCAGTCTCGAGATATAGCCTTTTTTAGTTTTATTTAATTTTTTCAAAATGCCGTCAACGTTGCAGGGTTAAATAAAATATATTTCCCGGATTTCACATATTTATGCTTTATTTACCAGTATCTAAAGTCAGTAACAAATATCGAACATATTATACATGAATTTAATATCTGTGCATATACCGAGTGTTCTTCGTAAAAAAACTATTTAGAAAAAAACTTTTCAGACAAAATATAAAATGAATGTATCGAATACAAAAGAATTTACATTTTTTATTAAAAATAAATAAAAAATTTGAACAAAAGTTTTATATTTTTTCACGTAGAATCTCAGAATCACACCAAGAGATTTTCAGACAAGTTCATGGGAACTTGTCTGAAAAGTTTTTTCTGTGTACAGGATAATTTTCAAAATAAAAATGCAAAACTTTAAATTTTGAAAATCCGGTGTATGTATACATATAACTTAAATAATCCACAAAATAGAACTAATAATTATGTTTACACAAGTAAACAAACACAAATTATCCACATAAATATCAACAAACCATACAAAATATTGATTTAAGAACACAAACAAATTTCACAATAATTATAAAATAAGAAATTTCCAACCGTTATAAATATCTGCGTGTGTGCAATTTTCAACAAAGTCAGCAACATTTTACAACGTCCAGCACATTCAGCAGATAAAAAATATATTTTTAAACCTGCGGCGGAGTAAACAAAGGCTTACCTTAATTGCAGCGTTTACAAAACGATGTTTATTTGGAATACCGCTGATAACGAATCGCCTGGAACATCTGCTACACCTTAAATGTAACAAATTAAGCTGCTCATTTGTGGGCACAATTACAGTTTACCTTAATGTTGATCGTGTACAGCCAATGGTTAATGGCGTTCTCATAGGGAACAGGATGTATGTTGTTTAAAACAGGTAATAAACACTTCTGGGTCACTTTACATGACTCTATATATATTTATATCCCTATGTTGTACATGATGCAATAAACTAACATGTTGTAAATAATTATACACTAAGGTGGTCATTTTTTTTAATTCGGTGTTTTTTTACAACAAATAAATAGCTATGACTATTACAATACTTTTTTATTAATTATTATATCTAAAAAAAAATGTCTTCAAAGCGATTCTTCATTTCGAAAGATTGGGTAAAAAATAAATTTTAAACGAAGCTTTTAGGTAAATCATTTATTTTCTTAAATATGCTTATATTATAATGAAAATGAATAGAATAATAGAAATAAATAGATTATACCTATATAAAAATATTTTTTTTACTTGAAATGATGTCTTCTCTGGTGGTACTAAGGGGCTTACCTCGCGGCACGAATACAATAAAATATTTCACAATTATATTTTTAATTATATTTATATTACCGGAACTAATAATCGTAGAGCAATAAATAAAACTTAAATAAATAGCTTTTATAGCCCAATTATAATCTTTCATCCCTTAAACATTAAATACAGTTGTATAAATACAATAACAATATACAATAAAAATATAGTTGACCGAATTATTCAATAATATTACATAACATTTTCTGTAATAAAAAAGGTGACAATAGACGTAGTTTTATGTTATTAGTAGGGGCACAGTTACAACTGTTGTAACTGTGCCTCTAGTCTTTTTATTACGCACCGTTTGAAAAATAATTTTAAAATCGACAGGAGTTTCTGGTTTAATAATACTCGTACTTGTCAAATATAGAAGATGCGTACCTGAGCAGGTGTAAAGCACTGTAAAAGTATTAGTTTGTTCAAATCTCGAATTTTTATACTTTATTGCAAATGAAATGATAGTCGAATTAATTAAAACAATATTAGTCATTTTTATAAAAAAAAAAATGCATGTATTATATTTTTTCAAATGAAAATTTATAATAAATAAGTAAAATTTAGAATCATTAAAGAAAACGAAATTTCAGGGATACTTTACCAAAATTAAATGTTTATGATATTATTTATGGTTCGGCGTTTTCCACATAACACCTGATATAGCTTCAGAAATTCGTATACATTTCTACACAGTGCATTTTCACAACGTTTGCGGTAAGTTGGATATTTTATAGTTTCTGTTTGTGTTTAGCTAATCTGATGCAAAATAAACATAAATTAATAACGATTTAGTACGCAAACAATTTCAGATAATATCATACATATACGCATAACATTTTAACATACTTTTCAAACTTTGTTTATAATTTATGCGTGTATAAATATTTATGTTGTTAATTAAATATTATGTATTTTTTGTTTATTTTATTTTGTAATGAAATGCTTTAAAATAGAAGCTTATTTAAACATATAGATATATTTCAGTTTATAAACTCAATATTATTGCACGTAACAGAAATTCAAAGTATTTTAATTAGATGTTAAATTGTTAAATACGTATTTGAGAAATATATAAGCCAGTTTTATTCAAGTGCATTAAATATATTTTTCAATTTAATTCTGACAAAAAGTTAACATTTATTTTTGGAATAATGAAAACACAAACATCACTTTGATGTTGTCAAGAACATAAGCTAGATGTTTTGATTGAAAAATCTTAATTCGTCTTGAAGATGAATACAGAAATTGAAATTGCGACCTTGGGAATAACTTACATTTATTTAAAAACATAAACATAAAATAAACCGTTTATGTTAACATAGTATAGGGACAGTAGAACAGTATTATTGTCTGACGGTCGAGGAAATCAATCGTCAATACTATCCGCTTTTTAGAGAAAATTTTTCATACAAAAGTTTCATGGTTTCGAGGGGGCTCAATACTGACTATATGGATTGACCTTGAAAAGGTCACCTTAATGGGGTTTCAGGTTCAACTTTTCTTTTTTAAATCTAAACTTATATTTTGTGTTGCAGATTCGTAATTTGCGAGGAAAAATAAGCAACTTTTACCTGAAACATTTTTTCTGAAAATGTTAATTTTTTATGATATGGAGCAAAACAAAGAGAAATTTTTGGATTTTCTATAATTTTTTACTCGAAAACAATTTATTTTCAAAAATAATCATAAGAGGTAAAAAGTGCTTAGATTTAGGCAATGATTCTCAGAGATTTTTATTTTATTTGTTTTTAGTTTTTTTCTTCAAAATTTCAAAAAATTACTTTATTAAAAAGTTGCATAAAAATATTAAATTTGAAGAAAAAAAAATCTCTGAGAATCTTTGATTAAGTCTATGTACTTTTTACCTCTTATGATTTTTCAAAAAAATGTGTAGTTTTCGAGTAAAAAATTATTGAATATCCAGAAATGTATTTTTGTTTTGGTTCATATCATATAAATTGGACATTTTCAGAAAAAATGTTTCAAGTAAAAGTTGCTTATTTTTCCTTGCAAATTACGAATCTGCAACACAAAATACAGGTTTAGATTTAAAAAAGAAAAGTTGAACATGAAAACCCAACCTGAAACATTTTTTTTGAAAATTCATTATATTGGAAATAATCCACTGGAAAGTCTTTAAAAAAACACCCGGTATATAAAATATACATATTATGTGCATTTACATGCGCTTAATACATATAAAAATAAGACACGTGTGCTTAAACAGCAGTTTTTATTATTGTGTGGTTATTACGCAGATTAAAATCTGTCACTTCATTATGAAGAGTAAAACACGCAGACTATGGTTGGATCGGACAATAACGATCAACGGACAGTAACGATATGGACGATAATGATGTTCTACTGTATCTATATCTTTATTACCTACCGTATTGTATTGGCCAGATAAAATAAATATAAAGAGCTTTTCATATTTGAAATATATATAAATAATGCAAGCGGAACCACTTCCATTAGAAAAGACTTTACTTATACACACAAACATTAAAATATAGGCACGCACACATATACGAAAACAAACAGAATACATAAACATTCAATTCTGTAAAAATGTACCTACCACCGTAGTTCTGTACATGTACAGCCTCTTAACATAGCCGCGTACCGTGTTTCACGACACTTAACACGTTGGTAGCCACACAAAATACCTGTATTCATGATGACGTATTATCATCACAGCTAGGGATGATCAAAATCTATATATAATGTTCAATGTTTTTTTTTCATTTTCATTTATTGAATTCAAAATAATGTGAAGATTTTTTCTCTACTGTGAGAAAAAAGTTAAAGTTAATTTTAAAGTATCTAATCAAAGAGGCTCTGGATTGAAAAGATAAGCTAAAATCGAACATTAAATGCTAAAAGTTTTAATAAAAGAAAAAAATTAAATTTAAACATGTTCTTAATATTTTATTTCTCTCCCTTCTTTATTATTTATTTTTTAATTATATTAAATAATTAAGAATATATTTACTTATTTTTTAAATACCCTTTTTATATAATAGTAAATAAAAAATATATTTCCAATGATACCAAATATCATCTAAATAAAAGGTGTCATGACGTCATAACCATGTAATGAAGAAAAAATTACATCTGTCTAAAAATAAAAATATTAATATCAATAATGAAGACGCTAAGATCTTGACTGCATTTTTACTAAATAATAAGTGAAACAAATATTAGTTTATAAGTATTAGAAAGTAATAAAAATATTGAAACATTTGTTTCAATGAGTATTATTGATTCTTTAATCTTATAAATTGTACAAAAAGTCGTATTAACTACTGAATTTGTATTCTACAAAAACTGTTCTATTTTAGCAACATTGCGACAGTGTACACGTTGACAGCCACACAAAATGGTTGTATCCTTGATGACGTATTACCGGTACAGCTCATTCGGTTTTTACCGTACGCTTCCGATCAGGAAGGGACACATTCTCGCAATGCTACCAACATTATAACGCTACAGGAACCAGAGATCGAATCAATCGCGCTTCACTTCTCTTCTATTGTGATTTAAAAATACAACATTATTTATGTATTTCATTAGCACAGAATTACTTTTTGTGTTCGATAGGAATTTTCTCAAACAAAGTTATTTTTATTTGTAATCGTTTGTTTTTATGCACATACATAGATAAAAAAAAATCAAAAACTTTATTTTTGTAATATTTTAAATTATTTGTTTGTTAATTAATTAATTAAACTATTTTTGCTTCCTCGCAATATCGAAGATACGAGAAGCTTTGTGATAGTTTTAAAATGAGACAAAAAAATTATTATCCGATTTCAAAATTTTAAATTGATCTTTCCGTTTCACTTTTCGTTCCATGTCTGTCTGTCTGTCCGTCTGTGTGTGTGTCTGTCTCCTGAATCCTTGTCACACGCATAACTCATGAACTACTGAACCGATATTAATGAAACTTGGGTGGATGGTTGGGTCTGGCTTTAGAATGGTCCCATTTCAAAATCATTAAAATCGTGTGTAAAGGGGAGGGGTTGCATCCCAAATCGTTTATTTTTTCAAGATATCTCAAGAACAACACATGTTACTTGAAAATTTTATAGAATATTTTTTATAGAGCATTAAATGTCATTTTGTCGTTTGCATAAATTTAGATTTAAATTGAAATTGTCAAAAAACTAAAAATAAACAAAATAATAATCAGGCGCGTCTTCACAAAAATTTCGAACTAATATTTTTTTAGTAAAATTGTATAAAAATATTTAATGGTTAACCAATGCTAGGCAATTCATCTCAGCACTTTATTGATTTTTATTTAAATTGTTAACTCATCTACCTTTTGTGAATTTGGCACGAGGAAACACTGTGCATTTACTTGGCAAATGTTTTTTTTTTACAAAATATCGACAGGCTTGGTCCTTGTTCGACAGTAGTTTTGGGTTTATTTTGTATTATGATGACGCTTTATCAAAATAACTTTAAAATTACCTATTAGCTGTTACAATTTCGCTCGTATTATAATAAAAAAAACCCGTTGATGCACTTAACCTCACTGCACCTTATATAGAATTTTATGAAAAAATTACATCTAAAAATTTACAATATTTGCAAACATAGTAAACTAACAAAAATTTTATAAGAATCTTAAGTTTTAAAACAGAATCACTAATAACATAAACACTTGACAAATGTGTATTTTAAGAAATATATAAGCGCTCTTGAAAAGGACAAAAAGTCAAGGAAGATATGTAAACACTTAACTACAGACAATAGGTACATACATATCCAAAGACTCAAGATAAATAAGATATTATAAACTCTATTGAATTTTACAATGTGTACTCTACGTATGTTTTTACTTATATAGCTACATAAAAAATTATTTATAAAATATAAACGCATTAGTGGGCACAGTTTACATCCGTGATGTTTAAACGTCCACCATTTTGACAACCATTGGCCGATTACCATCAAATTAAGCTATTTTACAGATTATGATTCAGTAATGGCAGTAATAAAATATCAAAAAATATTTCTAATTTAGTACATTTAATTAAACAAATATATTTACTAATGATATTGGAAATGCACTATTTATAAGCACTATTTTAATTGTAATTTTTGAATGAATATTACATATATAAGTACGCATGTTCGACCAATTTTAAAAACTCTGTAAGTGCTACGTCCGCAACTGCGAGGACACGAAATAAATGACTGAAATTATAAAAAAACGCATAAATTAAAAACACGTCTTGCCCGTTAAAACAAAGTTCCGACGCTGTAACATTTTATCTAAAGAGAATTTAGTAATTTTCAAGTATATATCGAATTTAATCTCTTTTATAAAATGTTCTTAGAGCGCGAAGATTATAAAGAGCAAAATACGAAATAAGGTTACGCCGTACCGAAGACATTAATGCATTCCGTATCATAAAAATAAAATAGGTTGGTTTCAAATATATTAAAAGAAAGCAAGAATATATCTGGAATCGGTATTTTTACAATGTAATACAGTTTACTTTATATTAGTAGTTTAGTTAACATTTAAAGTTCACAGTACAGGGAACTGATATCTGGTATATTGTATTAACTTGAATATAAAAGTAAAGCTGCATTTTCTTGGGATTGGTATGAAGCTAATTTAATGACTATTCAAATCGTACTTCTTGAATTCTGGTAAAAATACGTTATTTAGTCGTATTTTCTACTAATATTTAGATAAAACTGAAAATACTGTTGTAATGTTTCTTATTTCCGGTAAATGCTAACAACTTAAGTTAAAATGGGGTATTGACTAAATGTTTGATCTACGTGTGTATTGACTGATATTTATTTTTACTTAGAAAGAATAATTGATCATAACGCTCATAAAGGAAAACTGGCAGTGGCTAGTAGTAGGCACTGTTGATTGCCCTTAGAATCAAAATAAAAAATATATATATTACACTTTTTAATTTTAGAATTTTTGGGGAAATGAGGGAAGAAGCTGGTCTAGGAGCCTGTGATAGGATATGGGGCCACGCAATTAATACTGAGAATTTTTGTTAGTAAAATCGATGTTTAACATAGAGTAGGATCCAAGAAAGCTTAACAATAAAGTTGGTAATAATTTATCCAATATTGCGTCAACTAAATATTTAACTAATTGTTTTGTATGAAGAAAATGAAGTTTATATATTTAGATCATATTATTATAAATTATATTATAATTTAAACACCGCTAAGCACTTTACGAAAAAACAGTTCAAAAATTACGTTACTCATCTTGTAGCGCAAAATGTGTTTCGTAGCAAACAATGTTAAAGTTTTACGTACAATTTTCTTACGCTCCCGTGTATGATTTTACATGCCATAATTTATTTTGGTGCTTCTACAAGATGTATACCAAAACGTATCATAAATCCCTACAGGTCTGTCGGCGTTTATTAAATCAACGTTTGTAAACGTTCTTCAACGGCGTTCGAGATGTGTCGAGGGACGATGAGTTTCCTTTACCGCCGCTGCCACGCGTTTGTGTGTGTATGTGTGTCGCTTACAGCAGTGTCTATTTAACCCTATCTTGACGAGATTCATTCTAATATAGACCTTGCTGTATGTCATATATGACAACAATCCCTCCCCCAATTTAACAAACAGGATGAGTCAATTGTGACATTTGGAACATTGAAAGTAGAAATGCATATTCAAAAATAATATTTAACAATATTTTTGAAAAACATTGATAGTTACTGAGATAAAAAAAAATTAGAAAGTGATTTGAAAAATCATTCTGGGTTTAATTTCACAGATTTATTCGTGCGTTTTGGTATGGTAGTAGCTTAAACGATATTAAAATGTATATAAAACGTTGGTGCGTATGTACTGGAGATATTTACGAAAATGTGTATTATGGTCTGATTTGGCTCATATTCAAAATATGAGTATGTTACATGGAAATAAATATTTTTACATAAAAATGGACCCGGTAGGTGGCGCTGGAGTCGAGATATTTACGAAAATATGTATTAATGGTCTAATTTTTTAACAGATTACTTTTGGGCAGAACAACGTTAGCTAAATCTACAATTACAACCCTCCATACATGACAGGGGGTAAAATATTAACTCTCATGTGAAACCGGGACTGTGAATGTGCATTTTTACTTTAAATATTCAGAATTTGAATGTTTTCTCTGCACGGGTAGAAAAATTGACTTTGGTCAACATATAACGAAAATAATATTCTTGTATTAAGAAAATATTGTTTTCGTTATAAACAAAACAAGATTTTCTTGGCTAAGTTACTTTTCTACCTGTGTAGAAGAGAAAAGATATTGAAGAAATATTCTATATGATATGCGTGTACGTCACTTACAACAGTGCTGGATTATCCTTCCGTGTGAAATTAATTCAATATCTGTGTGCATTAAAGCATTTTTTCCACACCATGTCAGTTCCGACCCTTTCTTGACAAAGTCTAACGTTTAATGGTTCGAGAAGTCAAATAGCTACTATACTTACCACACTTTTATGCACTGGTTTCAACTCTTTCTATATTATAGTCAGATATGAAAATATTGTCATAATCGCACGTTTGTCAATTTAACTCTGTGTACTTACATTAGTTTCTGTTTAAACCCTTTCATGGCGTTTTATTAATCTGAGGGATTCATAAAAGAAGACACTATCCCATTCTATCTCTTTTTCGGGATTCGTATGAAATAAAATATGTAAAATAGTTGTTAGTTTAAAGGTATTCACTTTGTTAAATGTAAATAAAGTTAAACATTTTCATGAAATTCCACCCGTACCGGTACTGTTTGATGATAAATTCGCCTCCGCACGCTTTTGCACGCATAATGACTATATGACATATATGTATGTATAAACACACATGCGTAGGAGAAATCGTGTAGCATCAATGCGAAGTACAATAATCTGTGACATGGTGCTCGCATTAGCGACGCTCTCTAGATATTCTTGAGTTCGTCAAATCATACACTACATTATATATATAATATATATATATATATATATATATATAATATATATAATATATATTAATTCAATATTCTAATGTATTTTATTCCCATTGCTATAGATGTTTTAATTAATTAAAGACTATATATAATTACTGGAATTATTTTAATTACATTGAGTAGACGTATTTAATTAAAGTTTTGTTTACCTCGGTGAATCGTATTTCAGCCATAATTCATGTCTAATCGATAAGCTGTTACAAATACAATTGGAAATTATTCTAACACAAAAAGATACTTAATATACAGGGTGTCTCACGGAAAGGTATGGAACCTATCAGTTGTCATTTAAAAAAATAAAAATAAAATAACCTTGAAATGAAGAAAATCTGGAGTTTTTAAAGAGTATAAATAAAATTTAATAAAATGTTTGTGCATCCATTTATTTTATTGATGAAAAATATATATGCTTAAATTATCGATCATTCTGTTAAAAATAACACAAAAAATTATTTTAATGCGGATTTATTGCTCAAAAATACAGTGATGTAACACATATTATGTTTAAATAAATAATGAATTATAACCTTTTCAGTCTAGTTTCATTCATAACTTCATGTTTTTCATATTTAATACAAAACTCCAAACAAGAACTGCCATACACTTTTGGTCTCGAAAAGAAGCACTTTTCAAGAGTAAAAGTCAGATTATTTATTTTGACACGACGCACACATACTTACTTCTATTTAGCCTGAATAAAGTTGCAGACTCTCTTGTTTTCAACGCATTTTTTTTTTAATAAATGAATCCATTTGAAAATAATGATTGATTAGTTTCAACACCTTCCCGTTGGACACCCTGTAGTTAAGTAGTATATTTCTATGAAATATTGTATCATAGCATTCTGAGTAGGTACACATTATCATCAATATACATAAATTTTTGTTTTCCAATTTGCAAGTGTTGCATCTCAAGAAGATCAAATGCACGTAGTAAAGTTTTACTCAAATATAACTTCCGCCTCTCAACCAATAAACATTTACTTTATGTATACTGGCAGTATTAAGATAACTTCTCCATTTAAATTTCATTTTTAAAATAAGTTTTGAAAACCGTTACATTATACACATAATTTGTGTATAGTGCTTTTAGAATATTAGTTACATACGTTGGAAAACATTTTACGTCTGAGAATATTGGTCACTTGATGGTTTGGTTGCAGACTTCCATTAGGTAAATGCACAAATAAATCGTATGTCCACAAAAGTACAAATAGTTTGTTAACTTAAATATTATATCATATTTCTGTTATATACTAGGTACATATAAAATATACATATGTATAATGTACGTTGTCAAAGTTGGTTAGTTTTGAACTTTTGATAACACAAGTTTTTTGTCGCAATTTAAAAATATCTGCCATAGAAGCCACAGGACTATCTTATACGTAATACTAAGAGTGACAGTGTATGTGTCTCTAATTTTATTAAAAAAATATTTCTGACTAACAAATAAAAGATAGAAAAAAATTAATGGGACATAAGTTATAGATTATAACATTCTCTACAATCTACAATATGTATCAAATGTTCACTCTTGTCAATTAGAAAAAAATTGTCGAGTATGTTAATATCTATATTTTTTTATGATTTAGCCAGAAGTATATGTTTTAAATAATTAATCAGAATCACACACACTGTTCACACTGAGTAGGTATTACGTATAAAAAATACCCATGGTATTTATAGCAAACACGTACACTGTTCAATTTCTTTAACACGTGTAAGAAAGTCTTCTTCTCTGTTATGAACCATTTGAAATATAATTTTTTTTCTTCAAAAATTTGTTTTTTTTTTTCGAAAATATGAATAGAACATAAATAATAGACAATAATATTACCTACAGTTTTTAAATTGACTATTTTTCTCTAATTCGCACTGTGTCAAAGTAATTCAAAAAATTCAAAAATCGACCCTACTAAACATCCGTATCCGGTTGAAAGTCGTTTTCAAAAATAGGAGGTTTTCTTCCCACACAAAATTTAATCTTAAATATAAATGTTTACCCTTCTACGATTTGTTGTATTTGAGTTACAGCATCTGGCATCATAGACATCATGGCGAAAATAGTTAGAATGGATTCAAAGAATGTTAAAATGGATCGTTCCATCAAAATTCGGATTTCGAAAAAATCGGCTTCACAATACTTACCTACTTATACTATATGTATATTTCATATACATATAGTATAAGAAAGTAAAAAGTATATATCTAACTGTATTTTTAAATTTTGTGAAACATTTAAATTATAATAATCTGTAGAATAAATAATAATCATGGTCAATTTTAGTTTATTATAATATTTAAAACAATTCGTATGTAGTACTTTTATATATTTCTATAAACATTATACTAGAAATCCAAGACTGTTGGACAGATAAACCCTTGGAAATAACATGGGCTATAAATATATAATCACACGATTACTAATGATTGAGAAATATGTTGCTCAAGTCGGAAAATAAAGGAAGTACGAGGACCAATAAGTTATATGCTTAGCTAAACTATTAGAGATATATCAAAATCATGTAGGATTCAATTGGTTCTATAAAAGTCCTCGATATATATTTTCACGATATATCTTTCTTTAATAGATTACTTACAATAGACGTTTTTATTATAACGCAAACCATATTACGGACAAAAGAAGCATTTATGTTCTCACCAATAATGTGTATTAACGAAATTTATATTTATACTCTATTTCATTTAAGTTTTTGACGGTAAAATTCACGATTTGTACCGTCAAAACCTCGGCCACCACTGCATTCTTAAATGAAATAGAGTATACATATATATCTTAACGTTCTTACTACTCAATCGAGTTTGAGCGGAATTTCACTGAAAACTAAAAGGTAAGGAAACATGACAATTGAATCACGGTTTTGGTGTATTATAAATAATAAAGTGAAAGAAATTTAGTTATGTTGTTCTTGATTCTTTTCTTTTTGACGTTCTATTCTTGTTCTACCTACCAGGTATGCTAGTAGTCGGTCACCGATTTAAAAATAAACACTGGGTAATTGAAAAACAAAATCCTTGCAATCGAATTCTAGTTCAATTATACTGTATAATAACTTATATTTATAATTCGTTATGAAAATAAGCGTTCATATAAAATATAAATTTGATTATAATTAAATATCATATTTAACTAAATAAACATAAATGTCCATTTTGAATAACAAAGATTCGTATTTTTGTTGAACTCTAACATTTGAGAATCAGTGGAGAAATCCACTCAACAAATTCACGAGCATGTTAGATGATTTCTTTTCCGGAACGTCATTAAAATCGTGTTCGATCGTTGTCTGTATTTCTTCAAGTTTACCTTACATCAATACTTAGGTTTTGTAAAGAAACCAGAGTTTCTCAATAACTATGCCAATTTTTTTTTGAATATATTTTATTTCTTAAAAAAGTTTTAATTTATAAGTAGGTATATACATATACTAACCGTTGGATAGGTGGAATATTTGAATGCCACCAAATTGATATTAAAAATACATTCTTCCATACATATTATAGTTATGATATAATATATCTGGTACTTTTGTAATTATTACATTTTTACGCCAGATACAGACTGGGTATTTCAGAAACTTGATGTAACGCGCAGACATTAGTTTTGCGCGCTAGGGTAAATTTACAATCAGTTTATCGCGGATTTTGGTCTCAAATTATAGATCTCGATTAGAAATCAAAAACATTTAATCAGTTTTAATGAATGATAAATTTAATATTATAAAAAACGACAACAAAAAATAAATTTTGTATTTCCACGATTTCGCTTATAAATTTTAATTAACTGAATTAAAAAAAACATAACAGTATATAAGAATATAATCTCTACGACCTAACATTCTTAATTTTTTGATAAAATTTTTTAAAATTAAATAAAAAGTAAATTTCGTATTCCACAATTACGTTTGTAAATATTAATAGTACAGGCAACGAAGGGATTTAAATAGAACAAATTCGGAGTGGAATGAAATTTGGTACCCATATAATATACATAATAGTACGTCTGTACACAAAAGTCCCCATCCATAGGCCTTGTGGAAAAAAAATTACAGCCGTTTGAAATTTAATTTAGTTTTTATTGAATAACTTCAAGACAAATAAAGATACCGAGACGTGCCTTACATTAAAATTTTCAAAAATATTTGCTTTACAACTTTATTTCAAAATTTTCTCCAACGTATCTACATAGATTGCTGAAAAATCGCCGTGAATCTGAAAACTAAGTGCGTTTAATCAAAAAAATATGTTTAAATGGATTTTTAAGATCTTAAAACTGATAATCGAGACAAATGTCCTCTATAAAAGTTGTAGAGAATAAAATTTTACAATTTTTTTTGTAAGGTACAGCATTCGATGTGTAAATTTTTGTTAGATATTTCTATTTTAAAAAGTCAAAAAAACAAATTTTAATTTATAAAATCGTATAAATAGCATGCTATGAAAATTAGCATTACATAAGAAAATAACATATTGGCAGGGCCGGCCTAACGGCCAGGCGACCCAGGCGACAGCCTGGGGCGCTAATTTCGTGGGGGCGCCAATTATTTTAAACTTTTTTTCTATGTTCTGTTCTAGGGCGCCAAATTTAAGCTATATATATTTTTTGAATAATAGTTTTGATTTTTTCTGCAAAATAATTCATTTTACTTAATAAAATGCTTAATATCAAAAATAAATTATTTATTAAACATGAAAATTAGCTATGAAAATTAGCATTACATAAGAAAATAACATATTGGTATAGAAAATTAATGAAAATAAAAGTAATTAATAATTCCAATACTTTAAATAAGACTTTTAATAACATATTATGATAACAATGTACTGAGGTGTAATTTGTAGCCCCTAGATTTAATATTATTGTATGTTTTAATAGTTTTAAATATAAATCTTCAAGACATTTTATTTTATCTTCAAAATACGGATATTAGATAAGAACAAAATCAGAGTATCATAAAAATTTGCACATATGTCGTACTTATATTACATTAGACATGTGCAAAAGTCCTCATAAATTGGGGATATGGAAAAAAAATTATAGCTGTTTTAATTTTGATATGATAAATTACTATGTATCATATTTTCACTTATAATTAACCGTTTTTTACTTGGACATTTACATATTGTGTATCTCTGTATAGCATGTACATTATGAACAATTGAATTATGATCATTTTGATAGAAAATTTTGATTTTTAAATCAAACGGTTGTTAAGATATAAATTTATTTGTTTAATTCGATTTAATAAAAGTATATTTTGTTATGTATTTTATACCTGTTTACAGATACGCTTATAACATTTCTTTCGGGGTATCAATTAATGGGGATTTTCAAACAAGCGTAGTAGATACATTAGTGAGTGCATCTGAAAAAGTCCCCATACATTGAAGCCATAGGACAAAAGTTACAGCTGTTTTATAATTACGGTGTGGTAAATTGATATCTATGTAATGTGTTAAATTATGTAAATTATGTAATTATGGGTGATTCTCTCAAAAATTGAAACTGAATTTTATTCCTATTTGATCAATGTTATCGTTCTTATTGAAAGTAGTAACCATTTTTTTTAATTTCCCATCGGGACTCTCCATAAAATATTCTTTAACTTGTTTTTAAAAAGGGAAGGAGCACGCGAAGGTCTTTAAGTGTGTGATGCTCTTAAAGATAATAGTGTAAGCTACATTTAAAAAAAAAACTGGAGTCTCTTCGATCGCGCCAAGCTGAGATATTAACTATTCAATTTACTTCTTTGTTAGCGTATGAGTTTTAATTTGTTTTTTTAGTTTTAACTTGTTTTTAAAAAGGGAAGGAGCACGCGAAGGTCTTTAAGTGCGTGATGCTCTTAAAGATAATAGTGTAAGCTACATTTTAAAAAAAAACTGGAGTCTCTTCGATCGCGCCAAGCTGAGATATTAACTATTCAATTTACTTCTTTGTTAGCGTATGAGTTTTAATTTGTTTTTTTAGTTTTAACTTGTTTTTAAAAAGGGAAGGAGCACGCGAAGGTCTTTAAGTGCGTGATGCTCTTAAAGATAATAGTGTAAGCTACATTTTAAAAAAAAACTGGAGTCTCTTCGATCGCGCCAAGCTGAGATATTAACTATTCAATTTACTTCTTTGTTAGCGTATGAGTTTTAATTTGTTTTTTTAGTTTTAACTTGTTTTTAAAAAGGGAAGGAGCACGCGAAGGTCTTTAAGTGCGTGATGCTCTTAAAGATAATAGTGTAAGCTACATTTTAAAAAAAACTGGAGTCTCTTCGATCGCGCCAAGCTGAGATATTAACTATTCAATTTACTTCTTTGTTAGCGTATGAGTTTTAATTTGTTTTTTTAGTTTTAACTTGTTTTTAAAAAGGGAAGGAGCACGCGAAGGTCTTTAAGTGCGTGATGCTCTTAAAGATAATAGTGTAAGCTACATTTAAAAAAAAAATTGGAGTCTCTTCGATCGCGCCAAGCTGAGATATTAACTATTCAATTTACTTCTTTGTTAGCGTATGAGTTTTAATTTGTTTTTTTAGTTTTAACTTGTTTTTAAAAAGGGGAGGAGCACGCGAAGGTCTTTAAATGCGTGATGCTCTTAAAGATAATAGTGTAAGCTACATTTTAAAAAAAAACTGGAGTCTCTTCGATCGCGCCAAGCTGAGATATTAACTATTCAATTTACTTCTTTGTTAGCGTATGAGTTTTAATTTGTTTTTTTAGTTTTAACTTGTTTTTAAAAAGGGAAGGAGCACGCGAAGGTCTTTAAGTGCGTGATGCTCTTAAAGATAATAGTGTAAGCTACATTTTAAAAAAAAACTGGAGTCTCTTCGATCGCGCCAAGCTGAGATATTAACTATTCAATTTACTTCTTTGTTAGCGTATGAGTTTTAATTTGTTTTTTTAGTTTTAACTTGTTTTTAAAAAGGGAAGGAGCACGCGAAGGTCTTTAAGTGCGTGATGCTCTTAAAGATAATAGTGTAAGCTACATTTTAAAAAAAACTGGAGTCTCTTCGATCGCGCCAAGCTGAGATATTAACTATTCAATTTACTTCTTTGTTAGCGTATGAGTTTTAATTTTTTTTTTTAGTTTTAACTTGTTTTTAAAAAGGGAAGGAGCACGCGAAGGTCTTTAAGTGCGTGATGCTCTTAAAGATAATAGTGTAAGCTACATTTTAAAAAAAAACTGGAGTCTCCTCGATCGCACCAAGCTGAGATATTAACTATTCAATTTACTTCTTTGTTAGCGTATGAGTTTTTATTTGTTTTTTTAGTTTTAACTTGTTTTTAAAAAGGGAAGTAGCACGCGAAGGTCTTTAAGTGCGTGATGCTCTTAACCCTTAATTGCATCTTGTTAACATTCGTGAACAATGTTTTCAGAGGTATCTATTACCAAAAATGTACAATATTTTTTAGCCTTTGCGATTCTGGCGCCCCAGGCGAGATTTCTTTTGACGCCCCCCCCCCCTTTCCACCGCCACAGTGACGATCATTAAAAATTATCCGCACAAAAAAAAAAAAAGCGTGAGAAAATTATCTTGTTATTAATTCATTAGTGTAATATAATAATATAATATAACATATAATTGATAAATAATATATAATATAACTAAAATTATATAAAAGATTTCTTCCTGGCTTTCATATCTGCAAAATTATCGATTGCTGTCTCAAAATTGAGGTTTGCTACAACCTTATTTTCAATTGAAAGAATAGCCAAATTATTCAACCTATCTTCTATCATAGCCGATTGCAAATAAGTTTTTATGAATTATTTTAATTTACTAAAACTTCTTTCACCACTAGCTACACTAACCGGAATTGTTACAAGAATTAGCAAAGCCACCCACAGATTTGGCACTATGCTTTTCAAGTTTTGTAAAAAAATGTTTAATAAATAATTTATTTTTGATATTAAGCATTTTATTAAGTAAAATGAATTATTTTGCAGAAAAAATCAAAACTATTATTCAAAAAATATATATAGCTTAAATTTGGCGCCCTAGAACAGAACATAGAAAAAAAGTTTAAAATAATTGGCGCCCCCACGAAATTAGCGCCCCAGGCTGTCGCCTGGGTCGCCTGGCCGTTCGGCCGGCCCTGCCAATATGTTATTTTCTTATGTAATGCTAATTTTCATAGCATGCTATTTATACGATTTTATAAATTAGAATTTGTTTTTTTGACTTTTTAAAATAGAAATATCTAACAAAAATTTACACATCGAATGTTGTACCTTACAAAAAAAATTGTAAAATTTTATTCTCTACAACTTTTATAGAGGACATTTGTCTCGATTATCAGTTTTAAGATCTTAAAAATCCATTTAAACATATTTTTTTGATTAAACGCACTTAGTTTTCAGATTCACGGCGATTTTTCAGCAATCTATGTAGATACGTTGGAGAAAATTTTGAAATAAAGTTGTAAAGCAAATATTTTTGAAAATTTTAATGTAAGGCACGTCTCGGTATCTTTATTTGTCTTGAAGTTATTCAATAAAAACTAAATTAAATTTCAAACGGCTGTAATTTTTTTTCCACAAGGCCTATGGATGGGGACTTTTGTGTACAGACGTACTATTATGTATACTATATGGGTATCAAATTTCATTCCACTCCGAATTTGTTCCAAAAACAGGGCAATTTTTCCCTTCATTGCCTGTACTATAATTAATTGAATTGAAAAAACATAACAGTATATAAGAATTTATTCTCTACGCAGTAACATTTTAAAATTTTTTTTAAAGTTTTTAAAAATAAATAGTAAATTTTGTATTTCCACGATTTCGCTTGTAAATATTAAATAATTAATTGTTTTTATGTTCGTACAAATCATAAGAATTAGACAGATAGAGAGTTTTTTTATTTAACCCAACTTCCACGTATTCACGTCAATCCCTTGACTCTGCATCCCGACACAGTCACACCCATTTTTTTCATTGACTTGCGTCACATTATTTCTTACTGCTTATTCTTAAAACGTGATAGCGTGATATTACATATTCTATGCTACTCGAGAAATCATAAGGAACACGTTGATGTGTTCCATCTTTATCTGTTCATTAATTTATTAAATAAACGTCGACAGACAAATAAAGAATTTCACAACTTTACTGTACAAAAGATGGAATAAAATTAAAAATATTATAAATCAATGTACTTACCTACTTCTCAACTTATCATTCTAATCAAATACAAATCTCCTAACCATAAAAATTGTAAGAGTTTAGACTTACACGTGTTTCAATAGCAATGCTGTCATCATCGGAGTGCTAAAGACACTAAGACGTGTAAGTCTAAACTCTTACAATTTTTATGGTTAGGGGATTTGTATTTGATAAGTCATAACCATAGTTTTTGTCTGTTGTTATATTATCATTCCAATTTATCTCCTTGTATACAGTGATTTCAAAACAATAAAAAAAATCGATTTCGTTTTGAATAATATATCTTGATTAAAAAATCTCGATTCTTTGATATAATTCTTATTTTTACTTCCATGTTCCGAAGGAAATGGAAGTAATGTAATAACGTCGAAAAATGGTGTCCGAGATAATGATCTGATTGTACTAACTTCAAAACGTAAAGAAAAGTTGTTTTCCGCATGGCGGCTGTGCGTGTGTCTGTGTGTCTGGATGTATAATTTTCGCGCTAACTACTGTGAAAATGCACTGATTTGAATTATTTTTGGGGAAAAGACTTGGTATATTTGCAGTTCAATTGAACCTAAGGTAAATTTATTTTTATACGTGCCTAAAGAGCTATTGAAGGAGTGAAAACCACTCTCAAAATTTGAATTTAAAATACTACAAATAATTGGAAATAAATATAACTAAATTCAAATTGTCAAATTCTTAGATTAGGAAAGACTATGGATACATAATAACCAATGCTAGTCCGTATATAAAACTGTTACCAAAATTTTAAGGCGGCCATATTTTCTTGATTGCCACAATCGTAATTTCCATGTAGATTATCCCAGAGACGTCATTTTAAAATTTATAATATGCAAATATGCTTTAAATTACAATTGAGTTTAGTATGTATAAGAGATGATAGTTCCAAATATACATTTCTCTATTAATCAATTTAAAATACAATATATTTATTTTTATTAATACAATAATTTTAAAGACAATATAAAAAAAAATATTATTAATTAATTTTATAATTCAAAACAATTGGTATTTATTTTAAAATCTGAATGATACACCAATGACTTGTGGAGTAATATGGTAACAACACTAGGTACCTATTTATTTGCCCTTTATCTTTCCTTGTCTAAGGTCAAATTAAGAATAAATTAATATTTATATACAAAGGTGAATTTTATTTCTAACAAATCCCATTGAAATTTTTCATATATTAAAAATTATTTAAAAAGATATTAAAGATAAAGATATAAACATACCCATAACAACAAACATAATACCAAAAAAAGAAATTTAAAATATAAATGTAATTAATACGTAAATCCTCTTTCAAAATATCAAAAATATTCATTAAAAAACAAAAAGTTAACGTAACCAACAAACCACGAAAAATGTTTCAATCAAAAATTTAAATTCCACCGTTTGAAAAACACCTGGTACATCAATACGGTATGTACGCTTGTATGTGTTTGTAGATATGCGTGTGCAAACGCACGCGTTTATACATGTATCTGTGTGTGAACTTGATGGAAGTGTTGAGAGCGATCTTTGAAGACGGGGCTCTTGATTGCATTTCTCATTCGCGGTTCGCCAAAGCCGGGAGTTCCGTTATACTCACACGCATGCGCATACTAAATTGCGTGTATACAGTGTGGAATACAATGAATCAACTTGTTTAGTTAGATTGTAACCTTTAACCTTAGAATAATTTAATTGATAGTGTATTCTAATTTTAGTCTTACATTACTTACTCTTACTAATCTAATGTAGAATGTAGGTACAGAAGATTATCCGTTTATAAATGCTATTTTACAAATATTAAATTATTAAAATTATATATGTTACTGACAAATTCTGCGGGGTGTATGCAGTCAATACTGCCCGGGCAATATCAGCATTACACATAAGGTGACCAGATTTTAGTTTTGGTAAACCCTGAGATGTGAATGAAGACCCCTTTTTTATTTTATCTTATCTTTTTTATTTTTATTTTTATTTTCATAAAGTTTGTTACCATAATCTGCACTGTTATGTCCCCTGCTTTATTTATACGACCTTTTTTTTTAGTCGTTATCATTTTTTGCAAAACCCGGAGAAATTGCACCCAAACCCTGAGCCCGGAAATCCAGTGTGCAAACCCTGAGACTCCGGGTCAAAACCGGAGACACCGATCACCCTTATTACACATCGCTGCTGGGCAAACTCCACGGTGATGGTAAATTATATATAACTTAGCCCGATTTCAAGCGGGCATTGTCGACAATGTTAAATCGTCGTGGGCAGACTTTGTATTGTCTTTGATGAAATTGAATACATCAAACTTTAAAAATATTTTATTGCACACACTTAATGTAATTATTAATTCTCGTTGATTCATTGTAATAAATATAGGCGAAACTTTAGTTTAACACGTACACTCAGATTTTTTCTTTTGTATGTTGGTAAAACTTGCTTGAGTTAAGCTGTGTGCGCGCGCATATGATTTACGTCAGTGATTGAACGGTACTCAAACAGTGGAATATATGCGATACCAAAACAGATGTTGAGAAGTAGAGTTGATGCTCTAATAATATACATATAATATATACGTTACTGCTCTTGGTTAGGGCAATCAATTGGGGCGAAATGAGGTTTGTTAGTTTTGGTTAGGTTTAAAAACGAGGATTCAATCTCCACCGCAACGAACTGTAGGAATATTTACGTTTATTTTATTTGAGAGAATTATTTTAACATAACCAAAACTAACCAACCTCCTTTCACCTCAATAGATTGTCCTAACCAAGGACAGTTAACATGTATATTATTAAAGAATCAACTCTATTCTGTATTGGCAGTCACATATATACCACTGTTTGAGTACCGTTCAATCATTGATGATAATCATATGTACACGCAACACCCAAATAACGTAGTACCAACAAACAAAAATATGAAATCTGTGAGTACGTGTTAAACTAAAGTTTCGCCTAAATATATTTTAAATCTTGTACCAAGATATTTTTTAGATAGTTAATATCAACTTAACATCATAATACAGATCTGCCCACGATGATTTAACATTGTCGACAATGCCCGCTTAAAACCGGGCCAAGTTTGTTAATTAACCAACCCCGCGGATTTTGCCCGTAACATATATATTTGGTAGATATCATAACGTTATTACAGCCTGGCCTTTAAAGTTTTTCTGAGAATATTAAAAAACAACACCCAAACCTAAAAATTGCAAATACTTTAAAAGACTTGAAAAAGCTCTATGGAAAGCTCTGACATGATTTACCACCTGTGAGCGAAGATATCAATAATCAATAATCAATAAATCAATAAAATTGTGAGTGTATGGTTGCGCTGGCAATGTTACATTTATTGATTTTATTTTGACGATATCTTTGCTCAGTTAATCGTTTCAAAGTTTTCGTGAAGTTTCTTATTATATTTTTTAAAGTTTTTTTCTTACAGATATTAAGTTCTAATGTTATTTTTTAACTCTCCGGGAAATTACACTACATAGTCGCGTTTTTTTTCTCTTTTTCTAACATAACTTTGTACATTATGTATTAATAAAAAATTCCAGTATATAAATAAATATTCTAATTTTTTACATAAATCGGTAAGTAATTTATCCCTCCACGTATTATATCACTGTTAATACTTCTACTTTGGCAGATTGTTATGGTTTAAATAATTATAAAACCGTTTGTTTGATTTTTTAGACTAAAAAACAATGGTAATATTAACAATTTACATCAGAATTTTCAAATGAGTTCACTTATTTTAGCGCACCTTGTACGGTATATATACATGTACGTGAAAGTAACTGCTCTGGATTGTGCAAATTCCGCGCATACAATGCCGAATTTTTGCGTTCTAAAAAATATTTTTACTGCACTAAAATGTTCCGGGCGCGCAGCGCGTAAGTGCATGGGATTTTTATTGTTTGGAATATGCGTGTGTGTTTGTGGGTTTTCTTACTGTTTTTATAGACCTTTGTTTTTACATAATATGTAAATATTATATATATGCAATAATATTGATGAAGGCTGTAAAATAACACTGAAACATCATAATGTTAATTACAACATAATAAGACATGTTTCAATGAAATTTATAAAGAATCGAATCAAAATCTATATATTCATATTCGATTTCAATCAATAGATGGTATATCATAAACTTATGATTCTGTAATCATTAGTAATTGTTCATCACTGGGTGTTCATTACTGGCTTTACATTGTTCATTCAAGAACATATATAAAAAAAGGCTATAATTTAAAAAAACTATATTTGCGGATTTTTGGTAATTAAATTGATTTAACAAAGAGTTAGTTGATTTATTATATTAGAACATGAGTTCATGAGAATTACAAAAAAAGTACCAATCACAAAAAAAACAATATACTTTGTCCTTAACGCGTTTAAGGCTGGTGCCAGTACCTTATTATAGTGAATATACTAGCATGTACTTTAAACTAATTTTGTACGGTTTCCTAATCAATTTTAGTGTTAAGATATACAATATAAACCACATAGATATTCCTACATACAAACGTCATCAACCCATCTAGTAATTTAAGATGCAAATAATTGTAATGGTGAGATACAAAACAAATGTATTCTCAACACATAATTGAAATAAATAACCTAATCAAACCTATCTGGTAGTTTAAGATGTAAACTCGTGTTAGGATATAATAATTAACACCATTTATATGAACCCTCACAGATTTCAATACATTCTCCCTCAGAGCTCAATCTTCCTTAGACATGCTGTAATCAAAAGAGAAGATGACGCAATGACACAGCATGCTCTGATGTCGTATCATCCAGGGCCGTATTAACCCTGTCGCGTGGAGAGTTTCAGAACTCGTTGATGTTTAGACAAGGTTCTAATGCTATACATTCATTTACATCTTTGTATCATTTAAATGTTAATTGCTTCATTACTTGTTAATAGCATTATCTATTTTTTATCCTTCATTCACAAATACTTATAAGTGAAATAATAATTTGATTGGTTATTCGAGATTAATATTCGACTAATAAATAATATATTATACTTGATATTATAAAGAATTGCTCCCAAGTAAAAGTTAACTATTTTTGGGAAATACAGATTTTTATTATGTCTTTTAATTATTTGTTTCAAAATATTTATTTTTACTTAGAAGCAATTATTGAAGGGAGTGATGAAGATATATATAAAAGATAAATATGTAAAAATTACATTAATAATATAACTTTATTGAATTAAAACATCAATTTGATATAAAAAATTATATACTTTAAAATATTATTATTCTTTGAATAAGATGGATGCAAATATATTTATATACAGTTAATACAAAAAAGTTGGCATAACCATTTCAACAGAACAGAAAGCTTGACTTGCGACCACATATAATACTAAAGTTAGGATAATTTTAATAACCCATTATTTCGTTCATTACAATCACATTTAACATTTGATGTTAATGTCTTATGTACATTTGACCTCATTTAACTTTTAATATGTATGTTAAAATATTCTCCGAGAACTGTTAAAGTGATAAATATTTATAAATAATAAAAATTGATCTAAATCCTTCTAGGAAAACAAAAAAACGCAAAAGATGATCAGTGTCATTTTTAACAAATGTTTCATATATAAGAAAAAATCTTACATAAGTTATGTTGGCAATGACGATATTTAAGATAAGTATTGCCTTACCCCCGTGCCCTTTTCACCTTAATACCTGCTGTGTATTTAGTGTAATATATGTTTATTTTATTTTATTAATGTATACATACATACATGCAGAAACAAAAAAATATAAAATTTCCTTAAATAAACATTATTCACTTCCAGAATTAGGTTAAAATTATGCAATTGGAACTCATTTCCTACAGAGATACATATGTAAATATACGTATGTATAAGGAATATATAAACATAATTTAATTTCATGAAAATAATTTATACAAAATTTAAATATAAAAAAAATATGCTAGCTCAGTACCGGAACTAGTAGAAAAATATTATTTTTAAACATATTTCAATAACCATATACTTGCAATGAAGTCATTTTACAAAGGTATAGTTTTCTACATTTTGAATTCTGCACAGTTCTCTTAGATATATAGCCCGATTAATCCGACCCTGGTACCATCTCATTCACAATTCCGAACGTGTTAAACAGACATATCTGTTTTCATTTGCGATCTGTTTTTGCACTGCCATAGATTGATTGAGAGAATTTTTTACTGGATGTCTTCATATTCTGAACGTACAAAACAGACCGTGTGTGTGGACGTGCGAAGCAGAATATATATGTGTCGTCATTTGGAGCGTGTTTTTGTTGTGGAACTAGTAAAAACGTGGATCAATATTGACGAAAACTTTTTATTTATTTTTGATACTCTCGGTATATAAATGAAATGTATTTATTTTTTGTTTTATATCATGTCACGTGTGTCTTATTCTGATGAATATAAAAACATCTATATATATGTATATATTTTTTGCTGCCAATGCATCTATAGACTAATATAATAATAAAACGTGATCTTTTTTAAAAGGCAAAAAAATGTATTACTAACTGGAACTTTCAGAAACTACATAGAGTATAAATCAAATATTTAATATTATTATTGGTGTCATCGATAGTAGCGACGCCTAACCTAATTAAGAAGATGTTTAATAAACAATTAAATCAGTGATTATATGTAGGAGACATACGAAATGAAACGGACACTTGAGATTGAAGACGTTTTTTATTGAAACTACAAATATAAAAAAAACTATGTTTTACATATCTCTAATTAATTGAGTTTCTTAAATTTAATCTCTTTTTACCACAAAAATAATAGAAAAATAGTCATTTTTGTCCGTTTCATGCCACTTGTCGCATTGAAAAAGACAGTGAATGTCATGAAACGGACAATGGTACCTATAAAATATAAATTAATTCAAAACTAAACAAAAATTTTAATTAGATATATTTTGAGATCTATAATCATGTTTAATCTAGTATTTGTATTGTTACTAATTGTAAGTACTTAAGTACTTAATTCTTAAATATTGTTTCATCAAGTCTAATTGTTTATTTAATTAAAATTATTACAAAACAAGTTTCGCAGTCCTTTAATATGAGCCTATTTATTACATTCAAGACATTTTAGCCAGTCAACATTACTATTTAATTTTTGCAACCAACATTACTATTTAAATAATCATCCGTTTCAATGCACGACTTAATCTACCCAGAAATAAAATTTGAAAATTAACTTACCGTTACTGTTTGACGTAAATATATGCAATATTACATAAAACATCAAAAATACAATAAATGCAATTGGAATCTTTTAAAAAAAACTATATTTTTTTTAGTTTTTTACAACGAAACAATATACAGTCGGGACTCATTTATTTTAAACCTTCTGAATCATATGACTCGCGTTTATGTTAAGTCGAGAGGGGCTCCCACCAAGTTATGTGTAGATCCTTGACCAATCAGCGTTGGCGCGGGAATTGACATCACCACGAAGATGTATTCAAATGTTATAAATGTATAATAGAATATCAAATACAAGAAATCCTTTATTTATTCTTGTCTTCGTATTTTTTGATATTTTAACAACATATACAATCAAAGAAGTACAAATTCGACATTGCAAAATCATGAAAAAGCTACCACAGACAATTTTATCTATTCGGGAAGTGTCATTTTTACTATTCTTAAGTTGGCAATACGTTCAGTGATGTTAAACATTTGAATACATCTTCGTGGTGACTTGAAATCCCGCGCCAACGCTGATTGGTCAAGGAGCTATAGAGACTCTGTATGTAGACCTTGGTATTTAGAGAATGGTGGGAGGTGAAGGAGGAGAAAAAATTTACAATAAACGAATGTCGGCATTTACGATAAACGAGCGTTGAAAATAAACGAGCGTTACAATAAACGAGACCCGACTGTATTGCCAATACAAAAAAAAATACATGACACTAGGCAAATGCCATTTTTATGGTGTAGTCTATGGAGCTTAGTGATACTAACAACAAAATTTGAATTAATTTGTTCGGATAGTTTCGATGGGACAGAAATTGTCAGTTTCAATGCGTATCTTCCCTATACGTTTAACAATTAAAATACCTATTCAATTTATTTATTAAAGAAAATAAGTACATTTTCCCATTTTATACACGTTTTTCAAACTAATAATTGACAGGAAAATCGTAAAATCGAAAATCACAATTTAAATATTAGATTAAAAACCCACGTTTTTTTTATCAGTTATTATGAATATTTTTCGCAAAAAAATATAAAAAAATACAATTTATATTCACACTGAAAATCGACTTCTATGTATTTTATTTCTTCCCACTCGTTGTTTACAAAAAAAAACAAACAATAAATACCTTAATGTTGTGAACCGAGATGGTTTACATATTACATACAGAAAAAAAGTAATTAGTGAAAGACAAATGAGTATATTGGATACTTTGTTGTCACCTAATGAAACCAACGTAGTGTGATTACATGATGGTGAGACAGTTAAATCGATAAACACTCCGAATGAATGCGCACCCGACAGAAAATGTGGTTTGTATACATACTTGTCGACATTGCTAATTTTAATTATACTTAAATCACAGCTGGATATTATTTTTATCTATGTAGTTTTTTTTTCTATTCTTGACATGCCAAAATATTTATTTTTTCAAGATATCTCAAGAACGACACATGTTACGTAAACATTTTATAGAATCTTTTTTGTAGAGCACTTAATTTCTTATAATATAGATCTACAACGTTTGTTGAAAAATAACTTTATCGATTTTTATTTAAATTGTTCAATAATTAACTACCTTTAGCACGTGAGAGCACTGCAAATTTACTTGGAAGATGGTTTTTTCTTCGATTTGTATTGCTTGATGCATGTGGATGTAAATTATGTCATTTTGTAATTGTATAGAGCAATAATTACAAAACTTACAATTTCAAAAATACCGATTCCTTTGTAAATACATCTATCATTGTTATAAAACTTTATAATTATGAAGGTAGTTATTATACTCCGTAGTTGGGCATTTAGCAACAATGTTAAATCAATTATTTAGGATAGATTTGTTTATTTTTATTAATTCACATAAAATAGTAAAGCTCTACACCGAGACGAGATTATATAATTATTAAAAAAATATCTACCATGGGAGACACGGGACTTTCTTATACGTAATACTGACAAATCAATAAACGATATATTAAAATAACGATGTAGTTACCATGCATCCAATAATAATGCGAATTCATAAAAAAAATAACTTTTCACAAAATAAAATAGTCCGTAATTTTTGTTATTCTTCCTAATCACTCACAATAAAATTGATTGATAATAAAAAATGTAAAATTGGTGATTATCCGCAAATATGTAATTTTAATAACACTTTTTGCACAGAAGTCAAAATGACTGGTTGGTATATGTAGATCTCAAAAAAATTGACTCAATAAAATAAAATATCTTACAATAATATTGACGGTTCCATTTATGTATAATTTTTCAACCGATCATTTTGACCGGTTTATATATCTAGTGTTAAATAAAATTGCATATTAAAATTTAATAATTATATAGATATAATGTCATTTATATGTAAACAAAATAATAATATGATATTTTGTAGCGGAATTCAATTCCAGACAATTGTCAAACGGTTTGAATCAAAATGAAATGTAATGGACCAAAAACAATTTTCCGCATTTGTGCAGAAATGCAAGAATTGTACGATCAAACAAATGGGCAGGATATATCCATTGCCCCAAAACACAATGATCGAGGGTAGGGTGAGGTATATTTTGAAAAAGAATGCATTCACCAAATGTGTTCATTTACACTCTTTGTTGTTACATCATTGCGATGATTGGCAACGCATTGCACGATTCGCAACAGTGGTGCAGTTAATATTAACCATCGAGCAATTATCTGAAGTTGGCCTCCCTGTGTAATCAATATTGATATGCATAAAATACACATAACCCTCTAAATATTAAACGTTGATTAAATTTGTGCTGCGTTCTTAATTGCAAATTGTTACGGTAATTTCTTAGTATTATACAGTATAGTATGGTAGGGGAGATACGCAATGAAACGGACATTGGAGATTGATGCATTTTTTTATTAAAGCTACAAATATTATAAAAAAATCAACTACGATATACATATCTCTAATTAATTGAGTTTCTTAAACTGAATCTTTTATTACTACAGAAATAATAGTTAAATAAGAAAGTTATTTTTGTTGGTCGCATTGGAAAAGGACAGTGAGTGTGATGAAATGGACTGGAGTACATAAGTGGTATCTATCAAATGTAATTTAATTCAAATTAAACAAAATTTTATAGATATATTTTGAGATCTTAAATCATTTTTAATCTAGTATTTGTATTATTGCAAAATATGTAAGTAGGTACTTAATTCGAAAATTTAATTTTATCAAATCTAATTGTTTATTTAATCACATTTATTGCAAAATAAGTTCCGCAGTCCTTTAACATTAGTCTATTTATTGCATTCAAGACATTTCAGCTAATCAAAATTTCTAGGAAAAAAATTCTGCATTTTGAGACATATTTTTTCACTGATTTTTGATCTGTGGAGATCTGCAAAGATCTACAAAGATCTACAACGATTTACAAAGATCTCTGAAGATCGTTGTAACGTTGAAAATTCATGAGCTTCCAACGTTGAAGTTTCATGAATTTTCAACGTTTCAATCTCTATCTCGATCTTTAGAAATCTTTGTAGATCGTTGTAGATCTTTGTAGGTCTCCATAGATCAAAAACCAGTGCAAAAATATGATGTCTCAAAATGCAGATCTACTATCAAGTTCTGATTTGATCACTTCAGATCTGATTTTTTTTCCCGGGAACTTACCATTTGTTTAACGAAAATATATACCTATGCAATATTACATATACATATACAAAATATGAAAAATATAATAAATGTAATATCTCACCTTTGGAATCTTTTTCAAAAACTATTTATTTTTTTCGTTTTTTACGACGAAAACTTGTATTTTTAATACAAACATAACACATAGTATTAGGCAGTGGTATACCGTAGGTTTCTGCCGCCCGGGGCAGATAACAAATTTGACGCCCATCCCTCTCTACACTATATTATTTTAATAAATATAAAAATTGAATACCTTTTTTTTCGTTATTACCTCAAATTTGCCGCCCCCAATATAGTTTTATACTTATATATATTTAATTATTTTTTTAATTTGACGCCCGTAACAAAGTGCCACCCGGAACAGCCCTCCCCCCACGATACACTACTGACTAGGCAAATGCCATATTTGTGTTGTATTCTGTGGAGCTCAATGTTATTAACAATTAAATTTGACATTGTCCGTTTCATTGCGTATTTCCCCTACATATTGTATAGTATCGTATGAACCATATAATATATAGGTACATAGATATCACTTATTAGAAATATATATATGTAAATTATTAATTTAGAAGAAAATTGGTTAGTTTGAAAGAACATTTACTAATGTAAAAACTTTTTTCTTTGTAACTTTTATGATTACTATCTAAAGTTACTTGCGAACAAACTTGTTTCTACAAGTATTGTTCTTTTATAGAGTAGACGCGAAATATGTAGATGCAAATCGAATCAATTTTTCTTGGATTACAAGTACGTAATGCAAGTTTTATTATTAAGTTTAATTACTTATCCCAACATTGGGGGCAAATATTTATTATTCAGGTGTCTGGACTGGACTGTTGACAGAAATTAAAAATTCAAAAAACTTAATCTACGTGTTTTATTTTTTACTTGTGTTAACACTTTTTAACCCCAAAACGTTATAATTGATATAAAATAATAGATTTTAAATGAAGTTATAAGAGGTTAATAATAAATGATATAAAATATAATTAAACATTTAATTTTCTGCGGTATGAAATCCATGTAATAAAAATAAATAAATGATAATTTATAACGGTTTTTATAAAATGATTCCTGGGTTGATATCTGATCTCATTATACCATTAGTATTCTGTTTTATTATTTGAGATAATAGCGTATTTAATACATTTTGATTTAGTCCCCTATTTCAGATGTCATAATTAAAACTTTTTTGTCCCAAAAATACATATGTATGCGATCGTATAAATTTTTAACGATGTTAATTTTACGCGACCATGCTTTGTTGAAATTTAATTAAGTTTAATTAAAAATCTCTGTTTTAGAAAAACAAAATATGAATTGACGATTACAGTAATAGCAAAGTTATGCAACCTTTTGTATTTGCATTTTGGTATGAAAAAATATTTCATTCAAAGGAGATATACATTGTAATTTTCAAAGAATAAATTTTAATAATTATACACGTTTTAATCTTCAATTAAAACAAATTACCATTAGTTTTTCATCTTTCTGAACTTAGTTTTAAGTATATTTAATTTAAAACTTATAGTTTTAATTGAAAATATTTCTTAATTTTAGAATTAATTAATTATAATTACAAAAATTTTAAGTTTAGTTTTAATATCGCAATAAGAAGCTGTTACACGAAATGACAAGAGATAAACACATTTTTTTAATAACTCTATAATCATTTTTAAACATTTAATTCTTAATATACAAAAAATTAAATGTTTATATATTATTACATTTATATTCGTGTGTACATGGGCGTAGCCAGGGTGGGGCAGGGGGGGGGGGGGCGCTTGCCCCTCCCTAGCTTGTGGACAAAAAGTAATAAGTAAATCAGTATTATTGTCCAAACAGGGATATTTCTAGACTTCTATGATGTCCATTGAATTTTTGAACGTAAATTTATATTTTGGATCCAGAAAATAAAATATCAAAGTTTTTTTTAATCACAATCTTTTATTTTTACATGTAAACTAAAATATCAGGGAAAATTAAAAATAAAATAAAAACACCTAAAGGCAAAGGTCGCAGTATTGGCAACAGTGAAAACTGTGTTTTGTGTTAAAATAACTACCCACAAAAGCATGGGCAAGGGGGGACGCTTGCCCCTCCCCCTAGCTCGTGAAGTAAGAGTAACAAATTAATCAGTTCATTGGCTAAATATTGACATTTTTAGATTCGAAAATTTAAATATCATTGTTTTTTTTATTGTAAAGTTTTTTTTAAGTATATTATCAATTCAAATTAGATCGATTTTTTACATTAAATAAAAAAAAAAACACCAAAATAGCAACGTAGAGTACATTTTTGTAGAGGATTTTGTATTCAAAAAGATATGCACATACATATAAATTTAATTGATTGAAAAAAATGTGGCGAAAATAAAAGAAGAAATGAAAAAAATAATGACTTTTCATTGTTACTTTTTGCGCACCTATCTAGAGATATAATAAATAATGAAAATGTTAATTTTTTCAATACTAGGCAAAACATGTATCTTAAAATCGGTGAATACCAGAGCGACTGGCTGCTCCAAAAATGAAGTAATTTCATTTTTATATTTTAAAAAATAAAATATTTAATGTACATATATGATCTATAAATAAACGTTTTTGATTATTTTTGTTACATCAATATCGAAAAATAATTTGTCATTCTTATTTTTATATATTTAAAAAAAAAAAATTACCAATTGTGAAATTTTCCATAGTACTTATTAATTATCATGTTAAATTAATAGATTGTCGTTTATTTTCAAACTATCGAATTATACATATTTTTTACCTGTAAAATGAAGTTATAGACTAAACAAAATTACTTACATTGTTACAGACATATGTTAAAGATTCATGTGTCAGTATTAATATCATTCCTGGAATTCCAGTTTCTAGAAATTCGGTATATTAAATGTAAGTATCTATTTGAATATTACATTACAAATACATATTTATGTATATACCTATATACATTTACATTACAATTAATTTTGAATTTGTTTCAAACATTATCCTATTGAAATAATTAAATATCTAATATTTATATACTCTATTAAACACCGAATATATTACTGCAATTTAATATTATCATATGGAATTTAAGCGTAATCATGTACGATATAATTATTATTGTACTTCATTTTAATAATAAACTAAATATTATGCCTCATATGGATAAAACGCTTAAATATCAATTCATGAATAAATGGGTTATATTATATATTTATATAATATGTATTACTAAAAACCGTATCATTACTGTTAAAAATTTATGAACCTAAATGATAAAAATAATAGAATTTTAAAAAAAATTAAATAATTGCGGTATTTTTATGTTGATTACATAATAAGATAATATAATTTCCTGATTATAATTTAATTATTAATCATTTATTATTTTTTTAAAGAAATAAGAAAAATTTATTGATAATTTGACTAAAGTGCCACTCTTAAACAAATAAAATAATATTGAACAAATTTTTTTTAATGTGCAAATTACTTAAAAAATCCGAATAATTATACTTCTTAATAGAAAATTACTATTTAGAAAATATCGTCTTAAAAATGTATGTTAAATTAACTTTGAAGTAGGGTTAAATTTGGCAACGTCGCACATCAACGAATTTATTTTCAATTAGATTTATTTTAATTATCAAATCATAATTGAATATATCTAGTATTAAATTTTTTTTTCATGCAAGTACATCCATAAAATTTGATCTTCTGTTATTAATTATTTTTTTTAATATAGGTACGTATAAATTTTGTTAACGAATTATATTAAGAAGACATACATTGCTTCAGTCCTATTTTAAAAGAATGTTAGAGAGTATACAACTATGGTAATCTTGCTTTTTAATTCTTTATCACCTAATGTTTTTTTCAATTTCATTATCACGTAAAAATCAATTTGTATATTCATATTTTTTATAAATATAACATACGTGTTTTTATAAATAACAAACGTTTATATTAATTTTTGGTTATTAAAATAAAATATATGCCATGAGAGCCACGGGACTTTCTAATACGTAATCTTGGCAGTGAACAGTGTACGTGAATCTTATTTTATTAAAACATATATCTGGCAAACTAATCAAAGATAGAATAAAATGAATGGGACATAAACTATAAATAATATTATTCTCTACATTATGTATCAAATGAATTTTTGAACGTAATAACATAACCGAAAACTCTTGCCAATTTTTGAATTTTAGAATTATTTTTGAAATAAGAAAAAAATGTTTTAGATAAAAAATGTCGAGTATGTTATTATCTATAATTTAATCCACATACATATTTTCCAACATTTATGTTGTATTACGTATAAGAAAGTACCATGGTACCTATGGCAAACACTGTTCAATATCTGTAATACGTACAAGAAAGTCTTACAACACTCATGGCAGATATTTCTTCTCTGTTATGAACCATTTGAATTATAATTAAAATTATTTTTTTCAAAAATTTGTTTTTTTTTTCGAAAAAATGAATAGAATATAAATTACAGATAATAATATTACCTACAATTTTTAACTTGACTTACAGCGCTTACAGACAGACACACAGACATCATGACGAAAATAGTCAGAATGGATTCAGGGAAGGTCAAAATGGATAATTCCATTAAAATTCGGAATTCGAAAAAATCGGCTTCACTAAACTTATACTATATGTATATTTCATTTAGGTAGGTATATGGGTATAAGAAAGGAAAAATTACTACAGAAAAAAACTATATAACCAACTACCATTAGTCACTGTGACCGCTTCCGTGCTATTTTGATTTTCCCCCAACGAACCCACCTACATACATATATGTATATCTGCGGCAAGGACGCAGATTGAACAAACGTGCGTGATTAGAAGGTAGTACAAAAATGTAGAACTTATATGTACATATCGATATACATTGAAAACACATTTGCTTAGGGTCTTTGCGACATCACCTCATGTCAGTGATAAAGGGTAAAAGTCAAGAATTTTATATAAAAAATTAATACATTTATAATCTATTTAATTTAAGAATGCAGTGGTTGCCGTGGTTTTTGACGGTAAAATGCACGATTCGTAACGTCAAAATTCCGTACAAAGAAAAAGATAGCATCATAAATCTAAATTCAAAATCCACTAACTGCATCCTATATTAGAACTTTGTATCAAGGAAAGAAAGAAAAACATAAACTGAAAAACAATAACGTTTCAAATTGAATAAGTTCAGTAACCTTATTTCCTTAAACAACGGAAGCTTAGCAAAACTTTCGGCGACATGAAAACTAAAAGAACTAATACACAAAAAACATGTAACGGAAAAAAAACATATCGGAAAGAGTTGGTCGTGTAGACATCAACAAATAGGCTTTTTTATATCGAATCGGAAAGGTCTAACAAAGAATCCTATTTAAGACGTAGCCAGTTTCCGGGATGCAGCATGACGTTCTATATCCAATTGATTGATGTGTCCGAATGCTCTCCGCCAAATCTCCTCTCAGACCCCCTTCGTTGGTGTCAGGGTATACGGATTTATGACGTCACAATATAAGTTGTGAATTATTTAGGTACCATAGATACAGAGTGGGTCATTTTAATCAATTCAGTGAAATATTTCACAACTTTTAAATCATAGGAAAAAAATGTTTCTGACAAAAGTAATTGGGGGGATAAAAATTGTTACTATTGAAAAACTGTCCATCAAAAAAAATCAGAAAAATAAGCAGCATTTACCTGAAATATTTTTTATTTCACCTAAATTTTCAAATAAAGGTATTGATTAAAAAAAATAGTTTTTAAATAACTTCGAAAATTGAGGTTGAATAACAAATTTTTTTAGATGAATGTTACTTGTATTATTTCAAAGAATAAAATGACAATAAAAAACTACACACTTTTCATATAAAAGAAGGTTGTTCTTAAAATGACCATAACTTTTCAAGGTCAGCAGTTTCTACCCATCGTTAACCTTTAACAGTCAATATACTATTTTTAAAACATTAATTCCAATCAGATATTTGAGTTGGTTTATTAAAAAGTCCCCACACTGTATTATAATAATATTTTATATTCATACAGTTTTGGATAACTATCTTACTGCAACATATGTATATTATTATTAGATAACGTTAAATGTAATTTAATTGTATACTTAATATTATTAATCAAATTTACCAACCAATAATGTTACACTAATTTCAGGAGAAGCCGTCATAAACCATTTTAGTTGATACCTGCACGTTTCATCGCTGAAATTTGATAAATAACAAATTTATGACAACTTTTTTGTTAAAAGGTCATGTTTGCATTTTGGGAATCCAATATACAAAGAATTCTGAATAATTTTACATTTATTAAAATAAAATGATTATTATATTGTATAATATTAAATTAAACATAATATTTATAATAATGTTTGATGATTCAAAATCGCCGCAATGCGATTGAACTATTTTATTTTCATATTTGTATGAAAGAATTTAATTGGATTTATTTGGCATGCGAGTGTCAGATAATGAACGAGCATTATTCTGAATGACATAAATAACGTATTATTGAAATACAGTTTTAGATTTTAGCATATCATCTGTCAGCGATATTTTCAAATATATTATTACATTTTACATAGAATATATTATATTTGTTATCGGTAAAACTAAAATATAGTTTTTAATGTTTTTTTTCAAGGTATTATGTAACGAAACTTTGACAAATAAAACAACGAAGAAGACATAGGTTTTAAAAAGTTTCTAAAGTAATCAAAAACTCATGTAGATGAGGTAGTACAGATAACTGATACCGAAAATATGAAATTGATTATTCCTCAAGAAATACTGATATGAGTCATTTTTCAAGATTTGATACGAAAGATTTATCTCACTAATGAGTCTGGTACATGCATTCAAATATAAAAAAATATGCCATGGGCGCCGAGAGACTTTCTTATAATATATGTAATACTTAGAGTGAATTGTGTACGTTCATTTAATTTTTTCCATATACTTGGAAACACACTGTTCATTCTCAGTAATATGTATAAGAAAATCCCGTAATACTCATGGCAGATATTTCTTCTTTGTTTTGAACCATTTGAAATATTATTTTAATTTGTTTTTTCAAAAATTTGTTTTCTTTTGAAAAAATGAATAGAACATAAATTTATTGAAAATAATATTACTTACAATTTTTAACTAGGCCATTTTTCTTTATTTCGTACCGTATCAAAAATAATTAGAAAAATTAAAAAATTAATATCAGTAATAAAAAAATGCTCCTTTAAAAAAAGCTAATACATTTTTTTATTTATAACTCAGATCTACTATTTTCTATATTTTACCAATTCTCAACATTATAGAACGCTAAAAATTAAATCCGTTTTTTACCTTGTTGAAATGTTATTGAACAAAATGTCAAATATTTCAGATTGCTCAGTTTTTCGCATAATTATCAAATTACCAAACAAAAACATATGCCAAAAAATAATCAGCACAATGTGATATGCAAATGTCACGACCTAAAATTGTTTTAATTGATAAATGTGCTAATAACATTTCACCAGTGAACAATGTACGTTGACTATAACGTCACAAGCTCATCGGTCGGTGGTTTAAAGGCAATTTAGACGGCTAGACAGGTCGTTTCAGCTAAACCCACGTGACTCTTGGATGAAATATTATATTTATTATACATACAATGGTAGCAAATGAAAAATTAGTATAATAAAGTATTAAGGCAGTATTAAAATTTTAAGCTTGTTTCAGGATTTTTTTTCGTAACAAAATAAAATACGAGTATAATCTTTTCAGTTTTTTTATATGTTTTTATTGCATATTTAATTATGAAAAAAAATTATTTTTTTAGTAAATTTTATTATAATTTATTTGTATTTTTGGGGGTCAAAAAAGGTGGGTGAGTGGTGGGAAACACATTTCCACTTGTAGTAATTTCTATCATATCATCTATAAATCAGACATTTTTATTAAATTAAATAAAAAGTTTGCAACAATCGTGTTTCTTGCGTTGAAATTATTAATAATAGTAAATAATTTTAGATAATACATAACTATTAGTGTGGAGAACAATGTGTTAAAACTAAAGCCCGATCAGCTGATTAAAATTTAGTTTCTGCTTCCCACCAACCGAAAAACAGTAGTTTCGAGAAAAACGCCTTTAAAAATATGTAGTAACACATGTTACATTAACACGGCCCGTTATGTTCTATGTGGTATAACTTCGTAAATACTTTGAATTTTGGTCTATCATTTTCACAGTATACTCACAATATATTTTACTTTCAAAATATCAAAATTTTTAAATCATCACACCGCATTACTGCTTTAATATAGATCTAAATCATATCTAATCAGATATCAAGAAAAATTTCAAATTCAGTACATTTAATTTAAAATATTCAACACTGGGTTATTGTTTAAGACTGGTGCCAGTACCTTATTTATTTAGTTAGTTAATGTATTATCACAATAACACTTGTAATTCAGAAAATTATTAGAAAAGTTTGCTATAATAACTTTGTTAAAACAAAATAACTACCAACCTAAATCTAACTTTTAATATATTTACATAATGGTGTCTAAACACTCAAACGTTTATATACACGAGACGCCACTGTTCATAATATTAAAGTGTTACGTTTTATGATTTACATAACGTTACGTTCATACAAGAAGCATAATGTGAATAGTTTATTTTCAACGTAGCAAAAAATAAATTATACGTCACGTTAAGAATATATGCATCCATGTCAACTAGCTTTGTTTAAAGTTGAATCATTGTTTATAATACAGGCATTGATATTTTTTATTATAAGAAGTTTTTTGTCTCCACACTGGATTAAAATTGAAGTTGATATTGTCTTTTTTGTTTTAAAATTTTAACCATTCATATATGTTGGTTTCTTGTTGAAAAATCGAGTTTGTATTTTATTCAGGTTCTTCAAGACATCATTTTTGTATGTTATTTCATAAAATATTTAGAAGCGAGCGAAAATTAGGTTAAAGTAATTTACATTTATCCGTAAAAAGATATTTTATACCCATCAATAAAATCACATGATTTTTGTACAACTTAATTTTTTTTTTCAAAGTATGGTAAAAATATCTTATTTCCAAAGATTGAGAAAATATTTTATTCGAATTATATGTTTATTTAGAATAGTATAATAGTGTTAATATAATATCGACCTTTCAAAAACAATTATAACAATAACTGTTATGAGGTACAAATTATTTACCTTGTGCTGGCTTTCACCAATTATTAAGTGACATTATACATCATATCACTAATACCCTCCATTTCATTTATCTAACTATGATTAAACTCTCAAATCGGATTTACATTTGTATATTGAATATACAATATACCCTTCTTCAATATAGAATATCGAATGTATTAAACGTTGTTTAATCAATTATATCAATACATTATCACAATGTACTTTAAATTATTACATGTTACACTAGTTGGGCTATTGAAAGACTTAACCTTATCAACAAATGTATATTAAATAATAAAATTATTTGTTTGAGGATATATTATAGGTACATTATATTAAGCGTCGATCCAGACTATCTCGCTCTAATCAAACATAAATAAACAATAAACAATGAAATCATTCACACTATAGGTATCGCTAAGGTCTCAGTCTATTCTCGTTCCGATATAGCATAGCGCAAAGAATATTTTACTGGAGTGTGATCGAACCTGGAATGTATTGTATCCATAGTGTGAATATGAAATTCAGTTAATCTTCGATCAATCTAGTACTGATCATCGAGTAAAGCGTGATCTAAACTTGCGTGATAATGTGAATACCATAAGATTTGGTTGGACCGAGACCGAACCGAGACCGGCCTGAGACCGGCTCGTTAATGTAAACATTATAAGATTTGATTGGACCGAGATCAGCCTAAATGTTCTTATTTATACGTACATACTTATGTACTATACACACATAAAATATATTTCTAGTGAGTTTTCCATGAATACTAAAAATATTGGCTCCATTAACTTGGAACCCGCTCGACCCTGTCCAAGTTCAAAAATAGCTCAAAGTTTTGTGCTAGTTTTGTGCTGTTTTGTGCCACAAAGGAAAAGTTTTGTGCTAGCTCGGTATCAGAGATACGAGAGATACAAAAGTGGGTTTCCAAGTTAACGTTAACTTGAAACCCCCCTTTTTGTATCTCTCGTATCTCTGATACCGATAGAGCACAAAACTTTTTCTATATGAAACTGAACAGCACAAAACTCACCTGAACTAACTGGCATATTTAAAATAGTGTCAGATTGAAACCACACATTTGTATCTCTCGTATCTCTGGTACCGATCGAGCACAAAACAGCACAAAACTAGTACAAAACTTTAAGCTATATTTGAACTTGATCGGGATCGGGCGAGTTCCAAATTAATGCAGCTAAAAATATTAAACAAGATATAGGTACTCGTATATTTCATATTACATTTACAGGATGTTTTAAAACGAACGTAACCCTAAAGACAAGAGAGTAGATCTCGTTCGTAAGTAAATTTTAAGTCATAATACCAATAAAATGGCAACACTATACTCAAAGTTAACTATCTCTAGCCATTGAAGTGAACTTATCACAAGCCAGTCTCGCATAAGCATTCATTACTTTGTATTGTGTCAGTTATGACGTTTATAAGACTGGTGACAGTCCAACCTGAATTTTCATAAGATTTTCTTGCGCGAAATCTTACAGAAATACCGTTTTCTAATTTTAGAATAATTTAATGGTGGAGGATGCAAGACATTAGCTGTTTATTTTTAAATCTATTTTGTAATTAAAATGTTATGTAATAATCTTATTCACAACTATGTATATTAAAAATATGCGAATCTGATATATGTCATGTGATAAGGGTCCACGATTGAATGGTTAAGTAGCCTAAACTTTTATAAGATTTTATTACATTATTTAGTAATTTATAACTAAAACAATAAATGTAATTTAACATAATTAGTGAATACACGCAGTGATGTTTTATATAAAATACACATTACATATTATTCCAAATTAGTATTGTCAACTGTAAATTTTATATAAACAAAAATATATAGTTTAAGTAAACTAACGTACTGTTTATTTACGTAAATTAGATAACAACATATACAGCGTTAACTAATTATAATTGCATGATAGAGGGAAAAGCTATTAAGGTGCAATTAATTTCTAAATTATAAATTAACTGCCGTGTGAATAACTGACATTTGTCAAAATGTTTAAGTAGGAAAATGCATTAACAAAACCGCAATAATCTCGAATATTTATAACCTTAATTGCTTACAGATGAAGATATGTACTTGTATATCGATTTATCAAATACTCATTTCGAAAGTTTAAACAACTCCGGATAAACGTTCAAAGAACTTCGCTATATAGGCATATAATACGAGTTATTTTTAATCACAAGTTATTAAATATTTATCCAAATCTAGCCCATACATATTTAATAGATAATTTCACTAATGGGATGTTCCATTCCAATATATTATTATTATTATGTATCAAATGTTAATAAATTTAAGAATGGTTATTGATTTTGCTGTATTTTTTGTATCACAGTAGTTACAAATTAAGCCAGTATTGCGATGTGACGCCTAAAATTTTAAACTTATTTCAGGATTTTTTTTCGGAACAAAATAAAATATAATCTTTTAACATGTTTTTACTTGCATTTTAAATTATACAAAATATTTTTTTAGTAAATTGTATTATACTGTGTGTTGTTTTTTTGGGGTCAAAACGTACTCCTCGAAAAAAATGTGGGTGGGTGGTGTAAAGCACATATCCACTTTTCGTGATTGGGGAAAAAAAATGTATTTTTATTCTATAGGCTTGTCTCTATTGTATTACCTAGAATTAGATATTTATATTAATAAAAAACAAAATGGTGGGCTTGTAAGAAAATAAATTGCACAAATTGTATATTTTGAAAATCGAGAAAAAAATAAGAAATTGTTAATAAAAATAAATAATTTTGCGTAACTATTAGTGTAGAACAACGTGTTAAAATTATATCTAAATCGGTTGATTAGAATTTCGTTTCTGCTCAATATATTTAACTTTCAAAATATGTAAAAAATTGAAAATTTTAAATCATCACACGCAATACTGCCTTAATATTTCTAATATTCTTACAATTATTTATCTACACATTTAAATCATATTATTAAACAATTTTTATAATAAAATAATATAGATTTAATAATATTTTACTTTATCTTATGAAATCGATTTTGTAAAAATATTAAGAGTTTAAGTTTGGGTCTAGTATAAAAATAGATATTATTTTAAAAGATAGTGTTGTTTACAATATTTTTTTAAGTATGTAGATAAACTTTTTATTTTTCCCTCATTGTGATTCGGTGAACATAGTTTTCTATATATCCAATAGAAAAATTGAATATCGAATAAAAAAGAAATCGTAGCGTTGGCCATTTATAACGCTTTGTCACGTCGCTATAGTTTTTATCATTGCCCAAGTGCAAAAAAATACCATGCGTTATGTATGAAACAACCGAAGAGAATTCCTCAATATACAGCTTGTTTTTGTGACCATTATATTACAAGAAAAAATTCTCTAACTGTTTTTATTCCAAATTTTATTCCGACGAAAATTTTGTAATAATACAATCTGATATTATTTTTAGTATGAACTTGATATATTAATTTTTTATGGTCAAAGAGATCCTTTCCGCGATAAAAACATTTGAGTATCATTTGTTTGCTTCTTATAAAAACGATTTTTAAATCCTCAAAACAGTGTGTACTGTACTTATATTACATCTATATCTTAAATTTACGATTTGTATTTATGTTAAAACATAACAATCATATTATTAACTATGTAGCATTTAATCCCCATATGACTGGTTGCTCTAAAAACGTAGGTAACATATCCCCAAAGTGACATTTTACAAACTAGATACACAAATAACTATTAAAAATCTAGTCACTGTTGAATTTTTATTGCCATATCATAAATAAGTTCTGTTGAATAAATTTATACTACAAATAATTAAAATCCAAAAAATATTAAAAATATCATGTATTATTTTTTTGGATGTCCGTATTTATTTCTACAATATCGATAACTGAAACTCATTCAATACGTCATCTTTCATTTCACCACAACACAAGCTCACCTAACGTATGTATTTTATATAAGAAAACATCCACCTAAATTCCACCTCTACTTCAAGAATACATAACCAGTTTATCAAAACCTTGTATCGCACACGTATGGACTAACTGCAACAGACGTGTCGACAGAATGTTGTCCCAACATGACATTGTCAGCACTGTACACAATACTGTCGACGTGTGCATATGTATGTGAATTGTGCATATATGTATAGATACACTTACGAAAATACATATAGGTATCATATACAGGATGCCTGCAATTTGAATGTAGATCGGCTGATTTTAATTTATCTTTATTGTGAATTTTAATATTATCAGTAGTCATATTGCAAAGTCACTAGCATTTCTAAATTTGCCTTTTTTTTCATCTGTATATTAAAAATGTCACAAAGGCGATTCTACCCACTTGCTCTTAAGCAAAATCTGTAATACACATATAAAATTTTAGTAAACTTTCTAACAATAAAATGAATATTAGCAATTTTGCAAATTGTTTCACAAAAGTTTCATTTTTCGTACAATTATTTGTCTTTATATTTTTTTTATTTTTATTTATTATTACATGAACTCATACTTGGGGTTATAAAGTAACTAAATTAACTTTTAATATCGTCTGTATTAAAGGAAGATAAGAATGCAGCTTGAATGAATTTACAATTTTTCATACGTCTGAAAAAGAATCATAGTGAAGTACGAGTCTTGAAGGTTTGTAGGCAAAACAATCTATTTTTGTACATTCACTCTTCGAAAGCCTAAGACCCTAGAATTCGTTTAGGCTGTATTGCAATTGCAATTGAAGAAAATGCACAGTTGATATTATTCGAAAAAGTATATACCTATAAATAATAATAAAAAAATAATAAAATTAATGGAATCCGTGATATTGATACAATTATTATTAACATTTGTTAAGAAGTCAAGAAAACAAAAAAAAATCCCGGAATTTTTCACCACCAGTTATTATTAAACTAATTGTAAGATATTTCTATACTTTATAATATGATAGTATAAATGACTCCACTTAAACCAATACTATTTAAAATCTCCAATTTTCACTTCGGTTACTATGTAGTTATGTTGCAATTCAAATACTATACATATATAAAAAATAAATCAAATGTAACATTTGAAACATCCTGTACTTGAGAGTATATGTATATTGTATATGTATGTATGTATTTATAACGAGATATGTACTGGCACAATAGAAGTTTTCAACCGCAGTGAGTACAATTGCAGCTTCTTAGTGTCTCTCAAGTTGTCAACACTGTAAACAAGTAAATAATAAAAAGTAGTGATAATACGAATGATAAGTAGTAGGGAAGAGTGGGGTAATCACGAATGCGGGGTAATCGCGAATTCAGTGTGTTTTAAGAGGTTAATATTTTATCTGCATTTACAAAAATTATTCCCTATGTTAGTTGAGTAATCACGATTACCTAAGGTTTTGTTTTTTTTCTTCAATATTAATTTTGTTCTTAAATTTTATTAATATTGATAATGAAAATTTATAATTAATGAATTATGTACATAATAATAATACACAATGCAGCTATTGGTTTCTTACTCAGATTTTAATGTATTTGAATGTTTCTTTATGTGTTCGTAACAACCCCACTTTCCCCTAATGTATGAATTTTGTAAATATGTATATGTTTGTAAATGAATATGCACTTGCTCGGTGTCCTTTTGTTTTCTCGTTTCCACGAAAAGTACTTAAGTATTATTTATTTATTTAATAAATGTATGCAAACAGTTCTTGGAAACAATGTTTTTCATCTGTGAAACATATATTAACGAGAATTCCTCGCTTCTTTACAAATGCATATAGGTACATTTACATACATAATTATGTACTGTGTACTTAATACTCCTGCTAAATTATATTCTTATTTTCTTTTGAATTGTTTTTTTTTTTTAGATATAAGTACATTTAGTATGATGTAGGTGTAAGCTATTCTCAATTGAAAGTAACTAACAGATTTTAACGTGAATAACGTCTAGAGTTTCAGGAATAGATCAGTTTTGCTAGCGTAAATTTAAAATCAGTATATATCGAATTCAAAGCAGCTACCACGCGGGTTCTGGTCTCAAATTATAGATCTCGATTAGATCTACGAGGTACAAGTAAAAAATTAAAATATTTAATCAGTTTTAATGAGTAATAAATTTAATATTATAAAAAAAAATAATTATATTTTGTATTTCCACGTATGCTATTGTAAATATTAATTAATTGAAATGAAAAAAAATCCAGTATATGAGGATAATTTCTCTACGACTTAACGTTTTTAATTTTTTGGTTAAGGTTTATTAAATTGAATAAAAAAATAAAAACTAAATTTTGTATTTCTTCGATTTTGCTTGTAAATATTAAATAATTGTTTTTATGTTCGTACAAATCATAAGAAATTAATATATACATATAATATTTAAGAAATAAATATATATAATATATACTGGTCTGAGTTTTATTTATCCCCACTGCAACGTATTCACGTCTTTCCCTCGACTGTGCATCCCGACACAGTCACACCTATTTTGTGTCAACGTTTAAACTTTAATACACACCAGATTATGTTTAGGCAACTCTATTCTTGTTTGGAATTTATAAATAACAGTCTCGTCTTGTCAAAATATAAGTTATATCGTCTCGATCTCGTTTCATACACGTGACCGAGTTCAGCTGGGATTCTATTTTGACCTGCTCTGAAAACATTTTATTTTCTCCATGATATTTATATGACAAAAAAACACATACGTATGTATATAGAAAAATAAATTTTTTTATTTAGAATAAAATTTCTCGAAGGAATAAAACTATCGTAACTTAAAAAAAAAACAATCCTACAGCCAGAACAGATCAACCCAGTCAATTTTTTAAACGGTAGGTACGAATTAAAAAACAATGTTTTGGTAAAAGTTGTAAGAAATATAAATTTTAAATAAAATAATCGATTTTATCCTTTTGGGGTCGAATTTCGGAAAACTCCGTTGAGCTACGCATTGATGAGTCAGTGAGTAAATGAAAAAAAACTTTGGGATTTTATCTATCCCTAATAGGGTTAATTACGAGAGAGAGAAAGAAGACTATAAGTATTTGTGCTTAGAATTCACAAACAGCATGTACACACGTACTTAAATATTATCATAATGTGCCCACTAACTGTTGTATTGTTTAGTGAAGTACGTATACAACAGCAAATCCCCGACACATGTGCATATGTATGTGTGTCTATAACTGCATAACAAGCGCGTCCAACCGCGTCACGGCAACACCATATTCTTGTAGTCGTTAGTTACGTCTGCAGTTCCCGTGCGGTTAGTGTTTTCGCCGCAGAAATTCCACCAACGTCGTCTGTCAACACTGCGGTACTTTTATTTGTGCCAGTTTTGTTTGAGCTTCGTGATCTTGGATTGAGCGTTGGAATAGAGTGAACTAATAATATTATTGTGTAGCAAGGATTATCATGTTCTAATTATAACGATTGGAGGTTTTGTGTAGATTGTTGAAAGAAAAAAATATTGTAAATAGTGACAAAGCATAACATGTAATGATATAACAATATAAAAATTTACATTTAAAAGTAAGCTTTTAGGTGTAATAAAATATTTTTTATATTGATCTGTTTGTTTATTTAAATATAAATAATTTTTATATTCTACGAGTATATAATATGAAAAGATTTACATGTGTAACTGTATAGCTAGGAGGCTATAATAGTAGTCTAGCAGTCTGAACACGTATTCAAATTCTGCTGAATTAAAATTAAATAATCTCTAACTAATTGAAAGTACTACCTAAAACCAAACAAGTTTGATCCTGCGCTGGTAATAAAATACATTAATACTTAAATTAATAGATGGCGCCACAAGGAACATTATTTATAAGTAAATAACACATAATCTTTTATAATAAAATTGATTTGCGGTCAAAATTGATCGTAAACAGTTTATCGTATAACAGTTTATCGTAAACAGTTCATCGTAAAACAATTTACCGAAAGAACAATTTATCGTATGAAAAATTTACCGTAGGAACAATTTATCGTAAGAACAATTTATCGTAAAATAATTTATCGTAAGACAATTTATCGTAGAATAATTTATCCTAAAACAATAAATAAAGTGTTTACGATAAATTGACCGTCACCCTATAAAAGTTAGATTAAGTTGGTTTAATTTTGTAAAATTATCACAAAGTAACAAGCACATACATATATGTGGCACATAGCAGAAATAATTCTAATAATAACGAAATAAATAATAATCACTTCAAAAAACAATTTTATTATAACACAAATTAATTGCAAACAATACGATTCATAAATAGGAGACACGCATCTTGGGTGTTTAATAATGTTGTACGCACGTCATCTCCTGAATGACATCATAGGCGTGACGTACGCACTGCAAGGGGGCTAAAATATCCTACGGTAGCATGGGTGGTAGCCGCCCTTGCTATCAATGAACGGGTCCTTTTTTGTGCGAGCCTAAAAGTCGCTCAGTTCCCTAGCATATAGCCAGTGAACTGGATAAGGCGGATAGGATAGGAAATCATATAGAACTTAACCCAAACATTGATTATCGGCACCATTTTTATTATAAAAATGAAATAAAAACTAAATACAAAAAAAAACAATATTACAAGTCACTTCTCCAATTTATCTACATATTACTTAACAATAAAATATCACAATAAGAGAACAAGTAAATAAAGTAAAAAAAAAAAAAAAAAAAACAATAAATAACAAAAGAAAATAACTTACCTTATATCTTAACTTACTCGTTCTTGCACCTCCCTTAGAACCAGACTTAAATCTGACTTTAATAATATACGAGGTTCGTTTATATAGTCCAAAATGAACTAAAAATATTGTCAAAATATCATAACCAAGCAAAAATACTACGTGCCTAATTACCTACTTACGATATGTATACATTTAATTATTGTGTTACTTAATTGAGTAGGTCAGTTTTATCATCGCGATATTTTTGCTGAGTTGTTCAATATCGATACTTTACAATAAATAGAATAGAGACTAATGACAATCAGCGATCCTATAATGGAACATATATTTATCAATAATGAATTTCTCAAATCGATGAAAAAATTGTCATTTTCATTCATTCATAATTTGATTTAATTTATCAAGTTCAATATTAATTATTAAAAAGAAGACGTCACACTTCGTCCTCTCCAATGACTGAGTTTTTGCTATCTTAGAGCCTTTACACACTAGCGAATAATTGTTTTTTGTTGGTTCAAGATACTACGTTAAAGGTATCAAATAATTTCTATTTGCATCAAAAGAAATTCTCATCCAGATCGATTATTTAAATTAATTGCGTCGAATAGCTTTAATTTATCCAATTAAAAATGTATATGTATTTGCAGCACATCATTTGAATGGGAATCAGCTTAGTAAATATTTCGCTCAAAATATATATATTTTTTTAATAAATCCTTAAATAGGTACATCAATTTAAAAAATTATTGTATTGAATAAAATAACATTAATATGTGTCAATACATTAGGCTATTTGGATCAAATAGGTTCCTATAAATAACTGGGTAATTGGACACAATTTAGTTAAAGAAAAATTTACTTCAGTAAATATGACATAAATAATTTGAATTATTTCTATCCATAAATTTTTTTTTCAGAGTACTCTACCTTTTACAATAGAGAAAATATTTGTATAAGAATAATTTCAAAGAAGAAAAGGTTACAAAATAATACTGAACTCTGACATTTTTAGTGTTTATATAAGAAAATTTGATCTACTAATAAATAATGAGGCATATTGTATACAACAAACGTATATTTGATATGGTAATGTACCAAAAAAAAAACTATATAGACTAGAATTTCATTTTAAATAATACATACATATTAACTATAAAGCACATGTGCTAATGAATAATATTAATCTTCAATTTCCCTCTAGTTTCTAGCACATTAACTAAATTTTAATATCATTTGTTAAGTCAGTGTCATTAAAATATTTAACGATGCCTTTAACCGCACTGCTTTAATATTTAATACCGCTCCAATAAGCTCAATTTAAGTTATTAGGTTTGTGGCTGTGGCGAAATCATAAAGTATTTATAGACGAAGCCTGAACATCCGACTAAACACTAAATACAGGTAGCATGTAGACAATGTTAATTTGTTTTGTACAATGATATATTATGTGCAAGTACGGATTAAGTAGTTTTGTTTATAAAACTCTTGTTTATTTTTCTGGCATCAAAAATTCTATATTAGAATAAAAATATAAAATTAATTCATTAATTATTTATAACGATGTGTTGTAGTACTTATCAGTTTTTAATAACGTTTTATAAATATCAAATATTACATTCTTGCCATCACCATATAAAAGATACGAGAAGCTTTGTGATCGTTTTAAATTGAGAAAAAAATTGTTCTCCGATTTCAAAATTTTAACTTGATCTTTTGTTTAAGGTCAAGACGAACACAGAGTGTATGTCTGTCCCCTAAATTCTTGTCACACTCATAACTCAAAAATCAAACTAAATCGATATTAATAAAACTTGGTTGAATGGTTGGGTCTGGCTTGAGGACAGTCCCATTTAAAAATCATCAAAAAAAAGGGAGTGGTGACAAAATATTTTATATTTATTTCTCTATAACGTTTGTTTTAAAATATTCCCTTCCCTTAGAAAATCGTTTTTTGTTTTTTAGTATTTAAAATACATTTTAAAAACATTACAAATTATAGCCTAACATATTTAGATTTATGATTGATACTTACAACAAAAAAATGTATAATCAGGTATATCATTATTTTGTCGTAGATTTGATCATTTATCTAAAATTACATTATATGTACTTATGTTAGAACAAAAAAGTAAAATGTAAACTTCATTATCAGTATAATGTGCGTATTATATGTATTTATGTTTGTTATAATACAAAATAAATATTTTTCAATTAAACTCTTAACTAGAAACAATATTATTTTATACGCAAATCTCTGTATGCTAGACTTCAAAAAGCTTTGAAAATGTAATAATTCAAAAACATGTGATGTATAATGTATACTACACATGAAATTCAAAACACGAAGAAATTTCCTAGAAGTTTTCATAAATTGTTTTATATTCATACATTTGTTGATGACAAGAGCATCGTAACAGAGAATTTCCTGATCATAAAACATTAGAAAAGAATATTCTTATGGATTTTCAAATTCACTCAAACCCATTTAAATCGACGCAAAGATTTTAATGTATTTCCAGTGAAAATAAAAATGTGCCATGCCACAAAAGTTCTCTATATCTTACATCTATTTCACTCAAGTAATTCTATCTGTCGGTATCTCGGAACATGGAAATCTTCTCCGCAGATGCCTTTCTGCAGGTTTTATTGTGTCATTTTATTTTACAGAGTTTCCAAACAAGAAGAGTTCGCGCTGGTTAAATGGTTTGGAATATAGTATAACATAATTTATCGTATTGGTAGAATATAATATCGGGAGTAATAAATTTACTGTATTTATTCACAGCCGGTTGGATTAATTTTAAAATATATATTTATTTGTTATTTAAGGCTTTGTACATAGCATTAATTTTTATGAACGATTTTCACTTAATAAATAATTTTATATTATTTATGTTCCAATGGCGTATATTGCGGTATCACTATGAGTATGCAGTACGCTCTATACAGTTTTGTGGTTTCCGAGTTACTACATAATTGCTAATTTTGAATTTTACTATCCATAAACCACAATTTGAATGTGTATATTATAGTTATTCTTGGTTGTTAACGATATTTACGAAGAACAACATTATTATTGTTCATTGGGCAACATGAGGTATTTAGAACTCATGGAAATATTGGGTTATCGGAAAATTCATCGCAATTTTTGAATGTTTTTCAGTCATTTGTTTATGTAAAGAACGGATATCAATTAATGGTATATTGTCCATTTTTTTATATCCTTTTGTCATCTTTCAGTGTGCTTTTTAATTCCTAGTCCATAGAAAGAAGAGTTTTGAAGAGCGCGAAACAAGTGAAAATCTAACGAAGTAGTGTCAGGCGAGTATGGTATCTTTTTTGTTATGTGCACCACTGCAGAAAACAGAACTTTCATGGATCAACATCCAGAACAAAAAAAATCTCGTTATTTACATGAGTTTTCCCATCGAAGTACACACGGTTATTAAAAAATACTGATTTTTACAAATTTTGTATCACTTTGAACAAAAAATCGCGTTTTTGACGAAAAGCGGCCTTAAATTGTTTGTAAAAACCGTAATTATTAACCAATCGTAAAAATCTATCTAAGAAGTTACAGTTAAAATTTCAAGTCGATCGGATGGAAAATGGCCAAGATACGTTTTTCGCAGATTTTAAAAACGTGGTTTCGATAAAAATGAGTTTAAAGTTTGAAAACTGTTTTACTACATACAAACGTCAACGTCGACGTTAGTTCCGACTTTTTGTCGAGGCTATGTCGGTTTTCGTTTGCATATTTTTCTTCTTTTTTGGCTTGAGACCTAATTACGGTGCCCCTTTACATTACTATACACTCATTATCACTGATTTTTCACCTCTTTCACCAGGTTGTTTCGTTCGTTTAGATGTTTATACATCACTAAGGCCAATAAAAAAAATTGTCAAATAGAGAGAATAAAGGATTTGACAAGAGTAAACGATCAAAAATCAAAATCTGTTGGTCTATACTTAGGTACTAGGTACTGCTTAATTTCAAACATAATATGCTTTTTATTCTACATGTTACTATTATTGTATGGTAAAAATAAAAAATAAGGACTCCTGGTTTAATGTGTAGATAACATTCGTACTGCAATGAGCAGAAAATGTGAAGGGCTGGTATAAAAAGACGTAGGCGCTCGGCTTAGCCATCTGGAATAATGACCGATAAGAATCCTTTCCGATAGGCAAGTGGTCCTGTTCCAAAACTCCAATTCCATTAATCGACCATTAGGAGCGCCTTGCTTGCATGTTTCCTACGCAGTATCCGGGATTCTCTTCCTTTCCGTTCAAGAATATCCTCCTCTACCCCCCCCCACTTCTTTCATTTTATTCCGTTGATGATTCTTGTATATAAAATACAATATAACTCGTAAATAACTGTATTCTTAGGATAAATAAAATAAAAAATCTAAATGGTGTATTTCACATAAGAAATATGTCAGTTCTTTAATGTAATTATACAAGATATTTTTTAAGCATTAATTACAAAATAAATCAGGTCTATATCGCATTTTTATTTTGATCACTGAATTTTCCATAATGCGCATTGGGGTACTTCTTCTTCACAAAAACCGAAACTCATCTAGAAATGATTGAGGTAATTCAGTGTGCGCCGGACGCCGATTAAGTCCTCTCTTGATTGTGGATCATGAATGGTGCTGTAATATGTAATTGGTATTATATTCTGGGGAAACTCTGCACATACCACGGATTTATTTAAAGTTCAGAAACACTGTCTTAAGATAGTGGCAAACATAGGATTCAGAGATAGTTTTTAAAGAAATATCTAAAAAATATAAATTATTAACATTCGCTGATATCTATATTTATGAGTGTGCATATATTGCTGTATCATTTCTACAAATAAAAAATAAACAGTAATATTTTATAATACCTATATGATCTTTTTATACACACAATTAACAAAAACGTCCTTGCATCCTACTCTATTTAATGAGGGCAGTTAATAGTAAAAAAATATAAAAAAACACTGGAAAGAAACTATTAAATAACACACCATCTGTTTTACTAAAATAGAAACTAAAAAACAGACACTAAATCAAGCCAAAAACTTTTTCAGCATCTTTATAATATAAGGCTCTTTTGCACTTGTACATGTGTCCTAATTTATTACAGTAAAAATTATGAACACGGCTGAGTACAGCAGCTCCTTTCGTAGAATACGTACAATAATACATATAATATATAAATACATTCTCACAATTGTGGCAAACAAACCAAGTTATAACATAAATTTCAAAATATCCTGTATTTTATCATCAACATTACACAGCGAATTTCCCTAAATATTTACTGTCCTTGTCATCCGCCGGAAGTTCATTCATTCAGACACGTATATTATATTTGTCACCGAATCCGTAGAACGAAGACAGAGATACCACGTTACCTCGTTGCTTGTGCCGTAAACTAAGAACTCGTGAAATACTACATTTTTAATTCATTGTTGTTGTTTTTTCTGTGTTAAAAATACTGTTTTATAGTCATTATTTTTGTTTTGTTATTATATGTTTATTTTTTGAAAATAGGTCGTTATAAACGGTTTGTTTACGTGCCTTTAAAAAATTACGATAAAAAACAAATGTTAAATATTGCCGGGATAGGTACTGACTAATTATTTCTGGGAATTTATTTTTGTGAATCGAAAAAAAAATCAATATCGGATTAACATTTGCGACAATGGTTGACAATGTTAATATTAACCCTCAGATACAGGTCATAGAAGACACAATATTTAATTTTTACTGTATTTAATAAATGTATTTTAAATATCCATCACTGCAAAAATTCATGTTATCTTTAGCTTATTATTAATGTGACCCATCTAAGTTGGATGAAAAATTTTTATTTTAGGTTAAATTGAAAAAACTATTTCTTTAATTTTTTGTTACATTTATCTAGTAAATCATAATAATGATCATAATATTCTTATTGTTGGTAAGTTTTTTTAGCCAAAAGGTTAAGTCTCTTTAACTGAATCAGTGAGAATTCCACTGATTCCTTCAGTGAACTTAAAAGTCACTGAAAATCAGTGGTCTGTCCCAGGTCTCACTGATCAACCAGTGATTTTGGCCATATTAACAATAATCCGAATATGATTTGTACAGTGATTATCCACTAGCAGTGGTTTACTATTTCACAGTGCAGAGTAGGCATTAATCACTGATAATTAGTGAATATTCACTGGTTCAGTTTTAGAGAATAAACTAAATATATAGTCTGTTTAACCATACTGCCCTATTCCAAGGAGTTTATTTTTTTATTTTCTATTTCCATGTAAATAATAAGTATTTTATATTATTCTATAATAATTAATAATATTTATAGTTAAATAAATATTAATACAGACAAATAATTTGATTTGGCTCTACATACTTTAGTACTCTCGGTAACATCCAATTTCAAAAGTAATTTTTATTTTATTTAATAATAGATCACATTGAAAATTTAGAATTGCTTCCTCATCATATCGACGATACGAAAAGCTTTGTGATCGTTTTAAAATTGAGAAAAATTGTTCTCCGCTTTCAAAATTTTTACTTGATCTTTTCGTTTCAGGACAAGGTATATACTTTCTACTCCGTGTCTGTCTGTCTGTCTGTTCTCTGAATCTTTGTCGCACGCATAGTTCATGAACCACTGAACCGATATAAATGAGACTTGGTTGGTTGGCTTATCAGTTTTTCCTAAATATATATAAATAAGCTTACACAAACATATAGTACTGATAATTTACTATGAAAGCTTTTTTTTATTTAATAACTGATTAGTTAATTAAATTTGGATAACATCAAAGGAAAAAACACAAGCTATAATTAGGCACCTACTGAATATATTTCAATGATAATTTTACAACTTACTACTGATAAAATTTTAACAGAATTTATTCTACAAACAATATACACTGTATAAAATTAATTTTGACTGTATAATACACCCGTATATGTATTTGCATTATTATAAATTAAATATCTCAAAACGTTTCTCTTTATGCTTTGATGCTTAAATGGAATGAGTGAATAAAATTTGAAAATAAATCTTCGTTATTTCATTTGCAATCGATTTCATACAATTAATTTTCATTTATTTTACTTCTTTTGTTATTGAAATTAAATATTTAATATTTCTATAGCTTCTTTTCCAAATATAAAAGTATCTCAAATCCTACCGAAATAAAATTGCTACTTCAGCCTTTTTATTATACCAGTTGAATTTTATTTAATCAATTTTGTAAATTACAGCCTGAGAATTTTTATTCGTCAAAATTAAAACAGTTTTTTTTATATTTCCTTTGAATTTTTTTTCACAAACATTCAACGAAATGTTTTTGATTTCAATTATTTACACAATATCGCGAATAAAATATAACTGTTCCTGATTTCTTTTACTAACAACTACTGAAACATTTCAAACGTGAAACAAATTTTCTTTGAATTTTTTAATAATTTTTTTCGAGAATAATTTTAATATGTAACATGAAGAATATTTATCCAATATTGCGCTTCAATAATTCTCGAGAGGTTCAGTTACTAAAATGGTTCAATCTACAGAGTATCTATACTTAAATAACGGAAAATAGTGTGCATTTGTTATGTGGACTACAAGAAAAATATGAAATATTTATTATTCAAGGTATCAAATCAAGTCGCATTATAATAATATGTTTATTATATATTTTCTTGTAATATCACAATACTCATATTGTAAAGAAGAAAAGTTTTTATATTATGTCTTCAGCAACGAAAAATAAATAATAAAGTTTGAACGTATAGCTTATATGTATAAAGATTTGTTTTGTATTCGTACCTTAGAAAATTACAACCGAAAGTTATTGATTTCTCTTAGTTCTGTTTCTATCATTAAGAAAAAAATAACCATCATTGTTGTCAACAACTGCTGTTATGTTATTTCTTCTGATGTTTTCCAATTTTACTTCAACTTGGTGAATGTTACAGAATAAAGGTCGTATTGTTAAAGTAATATATTATTGCTATTATTATACCTTATGTAAAAAAAAGTACCCGGAATTTTTAAATAAAACTCAAAATATTTATTTAATCATCAAAATTTATTTTGTCGATTTCAAAATAGTCCGTTTAACCCAATCTTCCATACACTTTTTGAACGTCGATTTTAGTATAGCCTTCAGGTCTTTCGTCGAAATTTATTTTATGACTTCAATCGATTCAAAACGTTTTCCGCGAAGTAGTAATTTTAGTTTTGGGGAAAAGAAATACTCACAGGGTGCTAAATCAGGCGATTACGGTGCTTAATCGATAATATTCGTTGAGTTTTGGCCAAATATCCACGTACCAAACATGATTTGTGCAACGGTGCATTATCGTAGTGCAACAATCCATGAGTTGTCTATCTAAAAATCTGGCTTCTTAAACGAACATTCACTACATCTCTCTACATCTCAAACGACTATTTTTGATGATCATTTTCTTCAGTAGAAGCCGTATAAGGTCATCCAGAACGAGGTAACTTCTCGACCGTCTTTGAATATTTTTTTCAACTCATACACTTGTGCTTTTGATAGGTACGAGTCACTGTAAGCCTTATGCAATATTTTCAGCGCATCAGTATAACACAAAAAATTTAAGATCCACTCTTTGCTCAATTGTTTTTTCTATGTTAAATATCGAAGAACGCACTTAAGGTAAACTCAAATGAACATCTTTTTAAACTACTGGATGACATATCGCACTCAAATTTCGTATAACATATGTGTACGTACAGTACTACCAACATAAACACACATGTAGGTATTATACAAAAAATAATTTTTGTATAATACATAAATCCCGCAAAATTAAATACAATTTTTTACAGAAGGTATTTTATCATAATTGTATTTAAATAGCTTAACTAACTTATCTTTTCAATATTCCATATAATAATTATAATATTTTCATACCCCTAAATCTAAAAATAAACTATAAATGTAATAAAATATCATGCGAATAAATACATTTTCATGTCCATCGAAGAGAAATGTGCAAAATAATATCTCCAATTCAATTTTGATAAAAATCAGAGCTCGTTAGTTGAACAACTATTCAGAAAACCACAAGAAACCACGAGCGATAGAAAGTTTTGTGTTTCATAAAAATGTCACGATAATTGGTCGGGCGCGTGCGCGCACGCACAATATGGCGGAAAACCCCCAAGTCCGAGTGTTCTTTTCCACGGAAAAGTTAGTATGATTTAAATGACTACTCTAACTTTGCTCCGTGCTAAGTTTTACAAACAGTTATTGGCTCCGCTTACAGATCTTTCTCCTCTTTTATTTCAGATTTTATTGAGAGTTAAAGTATGAACTAGCTTTGTATATAAATTGGAACAGCTGGATTTAAAAGTTTTCTACAGCCCTTTAAAGTGATTTAATATATTGAATTATTTTGTTAGATTTTTTTTGTTTCACATATTTTTTAATTAAAAGTTTAAACTTTATTTCGAATATTCTTGATATCATGGTTTTCTTGCTGTAAGAGTCAGTACAAAACACTACTCATTTATGTATATTTTATTGCACAAATATGTTTTCTTTATAACCATTGTTTGTAATTTGATTTTAACGTAATTAGTTATTCAAGAAGGTATAAACTAGAAGTTGTATTTAAAGCTAATATAATTTAACATTAAAAGTTGTTTTCAAGAGTAAATCAACATACAATCGTACGTTCCTGAGCACAATGATATGTATTTACGTAATTTGAATATGTATGTAATATATTATATCAATTCGTTAAAACAAGAATTAATTTTTTATTATAAATATTTACGTTTGTAAAAAAACTCATTTTTTTAACACTAACAAGTAACACTACCCAACATTAAACACGTGTTTTTTTTATTTTGGCTAACAAGGCGATTTATGGTTAGAAAACGCATTCAAAAGTTTAACACCATTTAACGCAGAAAGAATACCTATATTTCTTAATGTTATTACAATTAATAACAAATAGTAGACGTGGAAACAGCTGATGAAAACCTATTTATTGTAAATTGTATTCAAAGAGATACAAAATGTAGGAAATATTAAAGCCGTGCTGTGAAAACGGTCGATAAAAAAAAATTGTTATGAATTGCAGTTCGAAACTACGCAATGAAAAAAGATAATACTTCGTGAATTCGTGAATATAACTTATTGTAATCATAAGCCTGTCGTATTACTCCCTGTTTTCAACCTTTATAAACGATTGATGAAACCTTATTCGTTATGAAAGTTATTAACAAAAATTATAAAAATGATAAAGAAATGCGCTAAAAATATAATTCATTTTAACATATTTTATAATTCGTGTGAGAATTATGGTATCGTAAGCATGTAAGACGAAATTTGAACATATAAGTTACCATCGGCCGTTTTGATTACTATTTGTCAGGTTGTATAATTGGAGACATTAAAAATATCTAATAATTCTGTCTTCATTTCTTAAAATTTCATGATTTGCTTCTTGTTTCCGTCAATTGAAAGAAGGGTGTTAAGAAGTTTGCTCGCCGATATTTGCCCAGTTTCCGCCATTTGGATACATACATAGATTGATATAACTGTTGCCAAAATCGTAATCATGTATCTAGTAAACTTCGCAAGTGGCGTTAAATAAAGTTTTTGAAATTTCTGCGATTTTGTCCATTTTGTATTTGCCATTCAGAATCTTGTTAAACTAATGTTAAAACACTAGTCATCTCAAAAATACACAGACAATAAAATTATGATAGAGAAATGTCGTAAAATCTGTGAGAGAATTGCATTCTTAAACATTAGTTAGCATTGTATTAAATGAGTTTTCTAACATTAAAACGCCTTTGTTAGCCAAAATAAAAAACACGTGTTTAATGTTTTCTAGCATTTTTAATTAGCTGATAGTTTGATCTGTTTGACAGTTGTTATAGATTATAATTGTCTGACTTAATAATCGGTAGGTATTCACAGTTTCATAATATATCTCCATTACAATTGGCAAATCACTCAAACTACCGGCTGATTAAAAGTATGTAGTGTGCGCGGGCTCTAAATAAAAATTGTGTATCTTTTGAACTACCAACGTTGCGTTATACACTGTTGTTTAAAAGGATACTATAGTTAGTGTGAAACTTAAATTTTGATTCAAAATAATATGTTATGATTTTTATCCTTTATTGTCCAGTCAAATATAATATTTAAAAAAACAACAAATGTTTTCGAGTAAAAATATATATTTTATTTGATACGATTTGTTTTTTCTAGTACTACAGCTTTTATGTTTAAATGTAATGTAACCAATATTTTTATGTCAAATATAAATCAAGTAATCTAGCGCATACATACGACCGTGAAATGCAGAGAAAGAGTTTTTGAATATTTACGAGTAATCGTAAATTTTTAAGATATAAAATATTTACTGTTCAGAATAATCCAATTTATTTTTTGTTTGTTGTTAAAATACCAAATATTTTGCGTTGTATTAATATTTGTTTTATTTATTTCTGTAAAAAAAATATTATCGTATAAATAAATCACTTTTAGTTTAAAATCTTGTTAATTCATTAATATTATATAAAATATATTTTTTTTTAGATATATTTTTTCATTACATGGAAAAAAATTGCTATTCTAGATTAGGTAATTGAGGGACTTATTATTATTAATTTTCGTTTCGAATGTTTCACCATTAAATAGGGTTTAACAATAATTATAAAGTGTAAAGAAGTATACACGTAACTCGTAGATGAGATACCTTTAATTATCATCATAGAAACTGGAAATTAATTACATATCAATAAATATGAACAAAATTTCCCTAAATTAATGGAATTTATTTTTACTAGATTCATTCGGTGTGAAACAATTGTTCGTATCGTTAAAACAAACAATATTATAGAATGCAGACTTCAAATAGACCTAAAAATCTTACACCTCATTAACATTGTGCATTAAGCACACTGCATTGGATAAATTTTATTATTTTTCATGCTTTATTGAGTCAAAATAATTGGTCTGCGAAGTAAGCGAAGCATTACGCATAAAAACGTAATAACAATTATGTCTGCCTCCAAATATAGTAGTCGTAAAATATTATATTATTGTTTAATATGTTTACATGCTTTTATATCTATGTTAGAATATATTTCAGTATACATATTATAACTAAACTATTTTATTGTAATGTACAAGAAAAAGTATACATGCATATTTAGTACATTTTAATAATGTTTATATGAATAGATATGTTATAATAATATATTCATTTTGAAAAATATTTTGCTTAAGGACACCGTACTTTTTGTACGTAAAATAGTTCCCCACAGATTTTTTAAGTTCATAAAAAACTAGATTTATCATTACGAAGATCAACCATATTTATTAAAAAAAAAAAATACTTTTACGAGTTATCAAAGCAATATACCTAATAATAAATCAAAGAATGTATTTTGTGATATACTAGTGAGTAGAAAGAGAAGAAATGTGTTTTGAAAATACTAGAATACTGAGAAACGACTTCAATACGATATATTGTATATCGCATACCTACATAGTTTTTTTTTCTGTTTTATTATCAGGTTTATCGCTTCAAAAGTATTTTTTTTGGTTAGTTAAATAAATACATCTACTTGTTTACGAAATTTGAAGAAAATCAGTCGATACTTATTTTCTTCATATAAAAGTTGTAGTGACCTTTAAGATTCTGAATTTTATTTATTTTAACTCTAATTTATTGTCTACATATATTAATTTAAAATAATTCAGAATCTTGAATTGTGTTAATATTCAATTCTTGTACTCGTATATATTTTAATTTATATATTTTTTTATTAATATTGAAAATATTTATGTCTTGTAACAAACTGCGAGGTCGTGAAACTATATTAATTTTTTTTATAAGTCTGTACTTATAAACAGTAGTCGTAACCTAATATTCTATTAATATTATTTATTCCAAAATAATTTATGTAATGAACAATATAAACAATAATGAAACTACAATATATACAAAATATACATAATATATATGAACTTACCAATTGATATTCTTTATAAGATTACGAACAGCAATATCTCATCGATATTCTTATAAACCGAACTATAACCCTTGTATAAATGTATATATATATTTCAAAGAAAAATTTAAATAAAACACCACCGGGTTCTTATTTCCAATGCAGTCCTCAATCAACATTTTTTTTTCAATATGTCTCACAAGATTGTTGATCTCGTTGTGTCGGCTCCATAAATACAGCTGTTTTATGTTCGGAGCCAGTAATCGAAAAAGAAGCCCAAAGAAAATTCCCGATCTGTAAAAGTCGATTTATTGTGGCCACACGGCCACGTCAGTCGACTTGAATTTTATCTGTTTGCTTTAAGTTTGTATTTTCTCTAAATCAAGATGGCGACTTTACGAACAAAAGAAAAATTACCACCACGGATATATCGTGCTGCTATGTGATTTTTATTTCAGACTTTAATGTTGCTCTGTTGTTGTTTTTGTGTCATTTTGCATTCTTCTTTTTCTCGTATAATATAAACCGCGCGAGATTAATTTCTATTTCTTTGATATATTTTTGTTTTATGCATATATTAGAATTTCTCAATATTGTAAATATTACTTTGTATATCAATGTGCTACGTTAGCAGATTTTGCACATTACGTTTGTATTCAGGGCCGTACACGAGCTCCGATATCGTTGGACATTAGCGAGATGAAGCAATTGCTCATCTCGCTATTATATTTTTGTTTATTTAGTAAGTTATGGTTTTCTTTCTTATTTTCTTATTTTTGGTTTATAATTCATACATCAAATTGAAATTTATCATAGAAATATCAACTTAAAGATAACAAAATAAGAAAGAAAATTAAAAAAGTAATTAAAGTGCACAAAATGATGCAATTAAATCCAAGCCTTTTAAATATTACAAATTTAGAGAAAAACGTTCCTTAAATAATATTCACTTAAAATACATAACAGAAAAAATGAAACGCGTAATTTCTTAAAGTATTCACATTACGTATGTATAAAGTTAATGAATGAGGACGAATGGAGACTCAGGACTAAAATACTTTTTATTAAATAATACGGCACAATACAGCAGTCTTTTTACTTATTAACAGTCTCACAGGAGTAATCTGCAGCTTTAAGAACTTTTTTGTAAGGACTGTGAGAATTTATAATAAGTTTGTAAAGCTTTAAATGCTTGCACACGAGTCACTTTAATTTTTTCTTATTGTCTGTATTCATTTCACTTCAACAGAGATCCTTTCCCCTAAAGTATAAGTAATTACAAAATACTTGACTTTCTGTTTTTGTCGACATTGTCCAAAGTTAAATTGCTACATTATACCGGTTGTTTACTTTATTAACATTTATAGCGCATTAAATAATGTATCCAAGATAATAAAAATGGAGAAACTAAATGAAAAATACTGTCTGCAAGTACATAATATTTTTTCTCATGTTAAGTATGTTTTATTAACCCTCCAGTAGTGACGTCTAGTCTCATACCCTCAAATAAAATGTTAATATAATATAAAGGGAATCATTTTTAATTATAAAGCTGGTAAAAATATTAATAATTTTAAATTGATATTTAAAAAGTTAATATAATTGTGTAGCAAATAACATGCAAGATGTAAAACTTTTATCTCACTATGATTACAAAAAATATTGTATTTACATACAAATAAATAGTTACTATCAGTTTCATGTTTTTTTTTGATGTAGGTAAGTGTCAAGTCTAAAAGACTTTTTCAGCAATGATAATTTTATAAATAATAAATGCATGACAGAAAAAAAATACTAAAGTGAAAGTAACAACAAAAATAAACAGATACACTAGGTATATAGCATAAGAAGAATAGGCAGTCGCGGACTAAGATACGTGTCACCCGGGGTGTAATTTCCCGATACCCACTCTATTTTTCAGTAATATAAATTTTAACCATTATTTTCGAACACAAGATTTTGATGAAAATATCCATTTTAACCGACCTCCCTTCTCGCTTCCTCCTTTGCCTATCATTATTGACAAAATTTGACCCTCCGTGTGTACACTATATTTTTCGACACACGGTTTGTACATTGAGTTTTTTTAAGGAACAGTCGTGTTTTCAAAGTCTTATAGTTTTTAAAAAAATCTAAAAAATTCAGGGTAACTTCTCGAAGTATCTGCTACATAGCCCAGCAGTTGTCAAAGCCAAAAGTTTAAAACTGGCTGGCGTTAGCAGGTAAACTATCAAACCCAGATGCCATTTTGGGCCTTTAGTCCCCACTACTACCTAGATTTTTTAAGGGAGGTAGTCTCCATTCATGGGATGGAAATTGGAGTTTGAAATTTCGACTGTTCCTGTAAAGACCTACCTTGGGTTGCATAAAGCAAAATTAACTACGATTAGTTAATCGGTTGTTTTTAAACCATAATTAATGTTAATTCTTAACTTAATCTCAATTTGTAAATGAACTATTCACGATATATGATAATTTTTTACCTTATAAAATTTATCATAACCGTTATTGTTTTTTAGAATCGACATAATAATGGTTTGAAAACAACTGATTAATTAATCATGGTTAATTTTGCTTTATGCAATCCAAGCCTAGTGTACAAATAGAGGGTTAAAAAAGAAAATCATGTATAACAAGTATTTTTATGATGATTTGCAATAACAAATAAAGAAAAAGTTAAAATATAAGTTAACTGCAATACGATAAAAGAAGAACGTAGGTATTATAGTGTTAAGAATTTTTATTATTCAACTGCAATTTTCAATTTTATATTCCATTTCTCTTACCTTCAAATGTGAGGAACATTGTTTTACCCTATAGTATAGATACTTAATTATATAAACTTTAATTAATTTTGTCAATATTTAGATAAAATATATCATACAAGTGTGTATATATATTGCGTAGTGTTATTAATAAAGCGTTAGTAAAGAGAAGGTATTTAATATTCTGTAAATACCTAGTTTCTGTGTTATCAGTATGTTATACATAATAAAGTGTCTATATACTTGAGAATATAACTAACAACAATGTACTTTATGAAAGTATAATAATATTATGAATTTACCTAAGCAAGCACAATTATTATTATAGCGTGTGTAGAACTAATAGTCTATTATGTGAAAATAAATTAACACGGTAATTATAAAAGTGTTAAACACTTTCTTCTCTAATTATGAAATTTACTCATGTTTACCTTAAAATAAAGCTTCTAACGGGTGACAAATTAAGAGTGACTCGTTTTTAATTAATAATATCGAAAAAAGTAATAACTTAGTGGACCTCCTTTTAAAGTTTTCGTGAAAATGGAGCGGTGGCCAATTGATCAAAATGTAGAGCATTTTATTAAAATCAGTTTAATTATTCAAATTTAGAGTTGGTTTCGACAACAATTTAATGTTCCCAAGGCTCCATGTCGCAAGACAACTGGAAGATGGGTCGACAAATATCGCCACACAGATTCACTTGAAGATATTAAATCAGCGGATAGGAAAAACAACAGGATTGAAGCAAATTCTAATCAATTTGTGTGACGCTAATCTCAACAAGTAGGAATTTCAAGCGAGTCAATAAGAACAATTTTGAAGAATGATTTAAACTTTGAACCACACAAATGGCAAAAAGCACAAAACGTTTTTCCAAAGAACCGAAACACACGTTTGAAGTTCAGCTGTTGGATTTTAGACAGAGGAAATAATTTTGTTATTTATGAATAACAAAACCTATTTCCAATTGTATGGCGAGAAGAATAAACAGAACTGCTTTGCCGAAAACCCTCAATTTGAATTCGAAAAGGAGCTGCATTCCCAAAAGGTAATTGTATGGTGTGGAATATGCTCACTTGTAATATTGGGTCCATAATAGTGAAAGTTATGTGGAAATGATACAAACCCCTAGTCTGAATAATTGAATTGGTTCTAAATAAAATGTTCTACAAAGACAATTTTTTGGTCAATCGGTCACTACTCTATGTTCATGAAAACTTTAAGGTTACAATATAACCTATCGTTTCAATTCATTATTTTGCCTTTTTGGATCTTGCATTCTTTGAATATTAGTCTGAAAACAAACAACTTAAATCGAATGTAAAAATAAAAGCTGAATCTAGTATTAAAGGCGTATAAAATACCATTTACTTAACACACACATTTAACATAATAACATTTCGAACGATAAAAGAGTAGGTACCTAATTATTTTTTCATTAAAGTCTAAAACATTGATTAAATAAAATTTATCGCAAACAATAAAAACAAAAAGTCTGCATTAGGAGAAATTTAAATGAGGTAGTAATACCACTCAATGTTTATTCGTTTTCGTTAATAACACTGGTAAAATAAAATAAAATGAGTGAGCTAACAGAACGGAATACCAATAAAGTTAAGATTCAATTTTCTATTGTTAACGTCTGTATTTACGATAGACATGAATATACAATTCTTAAGAGAAAATAAGCAGGAAAATTCACAGAAACAATAAACGTGGTTGGCCGACCAGATAATATTCTCCACAGATAAAGGAGAGAGAATTCTCAAACCAGCTATAAAATGATGGTTATGCTTTTTATTGCCCTGTTTACAATGGGTTCTCTGCCAACGGCTACTAAAAATGCTCAAGTCGGATTCGGAATTTTTCAGTCAAGGACAATAATAATGTCTCTTTTATAGATTATCATCACAACTGTGTATCAACTAAACGTGCATACAATTTTAATAATTTCATACTCTTTTACTTCTCACTTTTTTATATCAACTTACACATTACGTTTATAAAGTTGTGTAGTTCCTTGTCTCAATTTTATTTTTATGATTGTAATATCTGTCTGATATGTCAACATGTGAATTTACTTGATCTTCCCGTTTCAGGTCAAGAGTAGTCAAGACAAATACTTTTCATTCCGTATGTAATGGGTAATTCCATAGAATTCGGAAATGGGGGTATAAGGAGAACCATATATATTATACATTCATTTTAATTTAATTCTTAATTTTTTTAATTATTCCTTAAATACATGCATGTATAAGGAATTTAAGATTGATGGTAATTTAACTTTTATATTAATATATTATTTTTTCTTCACATATTTGTTAAAATTCACCTTTTTCTGTACAAAATGTTATTTTTATATTTTATTAAAATGGATGTTGAAAATATAACTAATAGATTATTTAATAATAATAAATAAAACATAAGTTGGTTTCTTATTCAGGTTTTAATTTATTATATTTCTCCCTTGGGTGTTCGTAATTAATCCACTCTCCTCTACTCCTTCGCTCATAGACGTACAATTATTTCTCGCTTTTAGAAGGGTTATAGAACAAATTTATTAACGCTCAACAAATAATTTTGCCTTTATAAAAAACTTAACACACAAATGTATTCTAAATGAAATAAAAAAATAAGTTTTGTTCTTGTAGTTTTCAAAAAGAATTTAAAATTCTGAATAATGTTATCTTTACCTAGTTATTTTTTATTCCAGTGTTATTTAATTCTTACCCCAAATATTTATTAAAGACGTCCATGATGTTTTATTTTTAGGTCACTTATTTTAAGACCGGCCTTATCTGGATTTATCTGCGATAAAGATTTATCCAAGCGAAATGTGTTTTTGTTAGCTTCATATTTGACCCATAAAACAACTTACCTCGGATTTAAGTTAAATTATTTTTATATTTCTCCGACAAAAAATAAACTTCAATCGTGTTTAAGAAAGAAAACGTCGTAATCAGTGTACAACTTGCAATTTATTGAATTAGAACCGGAAACAAGGATGCAATAAATTTTCCTTATATCCGTTGTTAATGGAAAAAATGAAATTTTTTAATGATTTTCAATTATATATATTCCTTTTGTAAATTATTGCAAATAAATAAAATAACGTAATCATTATTTGAAAATGTAGATTGATATTTACTAAATTTTATAAAATAATTTTTTAAAGATATAATTTTATCAAAGATTTATAAGTTTTTTAATGTTAAACTACAGCCATTTTTTATTTTTGTTATTCATAAATTTTATTTTGATTTGATAGTGTAGCATAAATATAGGATCTTTAACTTTTGAATTTTTGACATTAACATGTATAAATCTGGGTTTTTTAAAAATTTTACTAAAATGGCCGATATAAAAAAAACTGTTGCACTTGTTTGTATATAGGTATATTTGCTTAAATCAATTCCAAATGACTCATTCTGCCTTCCTTCAAAATATTAGTATCGCCGAACCAAACACCCTGTATAGAATATCAAGGAACATAATACGTCCCGGATTTTTTCAAATAACCTCCATATTACAATTAAATTCAAACAAACGACATTGAAAAAAAGTTTATAAAAATAGCAATTCAAATACACCAATAATAAAAATTTTAACAATAGTGAGGTAGGTGTATTCGATAGCTTTTAATCCTTGAAAAGAAAAAATATCAAAAGACAAAAACGCAATTAAAATATACAAAAACAAAACAACGTATTCACAAAGAGAGTTGAAAACAAGATCAATGAATGTAATTGATTGCGCAAGTCAATATGAACAGAAAATTAATTTAGCACCTACATACGTCCCAAAATATAAATACCCGTCATCAATTATTTGACGAACGTGTGGGTAAACTTAATATTACCAGTTTTCTCAAACGATTTATTATAAATCCAGAGCTACAGAAACGACAGTAATAAATAAAAACTATGGAAGCAAAATCGAGCGTATTAGTTTATGATATGTATATGATTACAAAAAAGTTGACTTAATTTATTTAATTTACCTTATTCACTATATTCATTCGATTAGGTATACGTGATATTTTGTATCTTCAAATATTAAAGAAAATATTATTTATATTAGCTTCTATGTCACTGTTTATTTGAAAATAATAATAATAAGTAATTATTATTATATTTTAGTCTTTCTATGTAAAAATAAGTTTACGCCCGATATATAAAAGAACCTCCTCCTTCCTATAAAAGATACTTTATACAAGAAACTATAGATTGTATTGTATAGTGTTGATTTGAAACTATCGTACTAAAAATCCATATACAACAATAATTGCGAAAGTTACATCAAGTACCTCGTTAAAAGAGTTTATATTTACTTGAGAGAATTTTATTCCTTGCTGAATCTTCATTTAAGTTGTGCTATATATAACTAACGCTACATAAAGTTAATTTACATAATTTTTTTTTGTATTTAAAAAAAATGTCAAATATAATTACATTTTTTGGACTACTTAGCCAATACTCTTTTTTGTTAAAAATGATTTTGTTTATATTGAAAATTGTTTAGCATCGGTAATAATTACCATTGATAAACCGTTAAATATTGAACAATATAATGTAGTAAATATCTAAGATCTAAAATAATTCAACTATATTTTCAAAAATCCTAAACAATAATTCCGTAGTCCATGCGAGCGAAACCGCTTGCACAGGTAATTTTATTCTTAAATATCAATAGTTAATATTTCTTAATCTTGGCCTGCCTTAATTCAACTATTATAGAGTCTTTGACTTTTGAACACAAAATAATTTCAAAATAGATACAGCGTATATTATTATACATAGTAGTATAATATGACTACTATTGTTGAAAAGGACATGGTCATTATATAGTGATTAAATTTCTAACTAAAATTCGTAGATTGCACTTGTCAACAACTGTCATAACCCGCTGTACTACTTTCATGTAATACCTCACACATGCATTCTGTACGTATCCAGTCTTGGTCTAGCAGAGACAGTAGGTCACGACCTCCGAGCAAATTATGCCCAGTCAGTATGACAAACGTCCGTCCACATGTTTGTTGTAGTGTTTATGTAAGGGGTACCCATGTTACTGTGGCATGTTTTCTAACATATTGCGCTAGATGGCGGTCGGTGTACAGGATTCATTGTTAATTGTGCAATTCATCATGGCGCCGCCACTGACTTCCTGTGCGAGGGCGGGACGCTTGACGTTTGGCACGGGAAGGGTTCACATACACATACACAGTTAACATATATACAGGATGTGACGTAATGTGCGGATTTAATTTATAATTGCGTATATAATAAAAGATTAATTAGTAAGTAAGTAATCGCTTCAACTTTTGAGACGCAGAATGGGACGTATATATCCAATAATGGTCGTATCCCTCATCCGATGGTTGAATCACGTTTTCAGTTCATACAAAAAATATTGAGATTATTTTGAATTAGCAAATATTATGAATTCCAGATTTATTTTCTATTAAAAATGGTCGATTATGACTAATATGTTTATTATAATTTTATTAGAATAATAAATTATTCTATAATACACTAATAAAATTTGATGCAGTTAATTTGATGTCTCATTTCATACAAAAAAAACGGGAATTATCCGATTCGTCTTAAAATTGGGGATAAAACGGATCATAATTAAAAACCTCGTAGAAATTATAAAAAGGGTGTGTGCCTTCACCCACATACGGTTGAAGTGAAACTGTTTGTTGTTTTCATTAACTATGCGAATTAAATAAATAAATAATATATAATTATTATTATTAAATTAATAATCAAACATATTATTTTCACACAAAAACCGTATACAAAACATGTAACTTCTTAACATCAACTTAAGAGTGTTATGGAGGTACAATATTATGAAAAATAACTGAAATTCTAGTTTGATGAAAATTTTCATCAATAGCATAGTTTAAAAATTGAAAAACGCTTGTAAAGACCGTAATATATTTTAAATAATGCACAGAAATGTTTCTTTCTTATTTCTATGCTATTTTCGATAGATTTTCACACATGCGCTATTCATCCATCTTTCTCTTACACATCTACTCACGTATATGCACACTTTCCTTAGCGTTCCATCTCTAAAATCTATCGAAGTCATTCCAATTCACGTCTCGTTAAAGAAGTTTCACTTCGAAATATCAAGTTTTACATGACCTGTGATCCGATTATACTAATCTTACAAGTAATATTTCGTTTGCTATAATTAACTTGCAAATTGCCTACAAGAAAATTACTTATACGTTCATTTTTAAAATATATCCCTATTTTCAGAAAACTACTGAACCGATTTAAATGCAATTTTCACCAATAGTTAAATAATTTCTCAGAGCATGTCTTAGGTATTAATATTTTATGAAAACCTACGATTAAATATCAAAGACTATAAAATCGTTTGATAAAGTCTTATTTTGATTTCATATTGTATCATAGCACACAAATAACATTTATATAAAAATATTGTAGCCATTAAATAAAGTATTCTATAACTTACGGTTTCAATATTTTATTCATTTGGATCACTATGATCACATCTCTTATATTTTACCGAGCAATTGGATGATTTTTGACACATCCCCGGGTAACAGTAGGCCTAATGCGCTATTAAATTATACATAAACTCAAAAATTTGACTTTTGTTTTTCGCAAGTTAAATCAACAATTTTCGTACGTATATTTTGATTCTCCCTATTAACTATACACATCTATATTTAAGCCACATCCTGTATACATACCGTGTTTTAATCTGTGTAGGTATGGGATTTACAGTAAGCCACCGGTAATTGAGTTATACAAACAATGCATCTCTGCTGCTGTTTGGTACTGAATTTATTGTCAAACAAACGGTGCACTGATACTAGTTTACTGCTGTTATTTTTGTGTGTTTGTTTTATAATTTCAAGTATTCAGTAATGAATATGTATATGGTTTGGTTGCACAAAATTATATTTTAATCATGTCACTTTACTTATATTTTTAATCTTTTCAACCTTTCTAAAGCTAGATTAATTTTGATGTTACCCATCTTGATGATCTGTGGGAGGTAACTATAATATAATAAATATAAGGGTTAATCATTGAAAAAAGTGTTGTAGGGTTTCGTGGAGAAAAACAGATATAGTGTTTTTTATATGACCGTTAAAAATGTTGGTCGTCACGTGATTGTTAACTTTTTTTAGAACTTTTTTTATTGCTGATTCTTGTAGCTGAACTCGCGAAAAATTTTTAAAACAGTCATTATAAGTTATTTTTATTATACGTTCATTCCTGAGTTATAAACATTTCAATTTGTGCAACTGCAAAAATTTAAATGCCCATAATTCGAGAATGGATGCTCGGAATACTTTTATAACCACAGTTTTTAAAAATTCCGCGAACTCACAATTAAAATTAGATTTTTTTTATTTATAAAAAAGTTGGTCATTCATGTAGTGTCATCATCCTTCTAGAACTTTCATCTGATACATTTCTCCATAAAAAGCAAGATTTTTGTAAATAAAATATTGATTGATAAAATAGTTATACTAATCAATTTAGTTGGTACTAAAACTACTTTTCTGAAAAGTCAACGCCTTATTGAAAACTGCGTTAAACGAGACTTTTATTATTGACTAACACATTTGACACGGTGTTACCCGGGTTAATATCCACAAAATCATAGTGATCTAAAATATTCAACATGCCCACAATACCCGGTTCACCACGGAGGATTTTCCGATTTTCGTGAAATTTACACAAAATATCCACAAATTATACATATACCTGAACCTAACCTATTAGTTAAAAGCGGAATAAAATTCATTCAGTAGTTACTGAGAAAATCGTATAAAATTATATTTTCCGGTTCCCAGGAAACAGCTGGTATCGTCTTGGAATTTGTATGAAAATAAAAAAATTAAATTAAATAGGTTAGCAACAATCATAATCAATTTCGATATTTTATCTTTCATGGATGTGAAATTTAACATGTATCGATAATCAACAAATTTTTCGATAAAATATTTGAAAGAAACGTAAATTAATAAAATAAAATATTAAAACTGTAAATTATAGAATTCTGTATTCCATGGCTAGGTTTTATATTTTTATATATCAAAATGACAGTTGTATGCTGTGACATCATGGAACAAAACACGACATGATAAAGGTTTTTTTAGTCTTTTGATGTTAAATCTTAGGTTTTCATAAAATATTAATAGCCACGAACAATTATCTATAACTATTGGTGAAAACCGCATTGAAATCGGTTCAGTTATTCCCGAGTCTATAGGTCTCATACAAACGAACATTCATTTTTATACATAGAGATGTATTATTTTATGGAAATTGAATTTAATATTAATTAAATAATGGACACAAGACGGATCAATATTAAACGAAAATATCCAGTATAAATATTTTGAGATAGATATATTATATAAAGTTTTCAGAATAATACCAAACTTACAACAGTATTATTTACTACATAAAAAACTTTTCTTTAATATAGAGAGTATCACGAATTTTTAAGAGAATGGTGTATTGTTCGAGCGAAGAAATTCACTCTCAGAGTTACGCGCACTCGAAACTTTATACAAAAGATTATTATATTAAAGTCAAAGCATCAATGGCATTACAATATCAGTATTTTGATGTAAATCCAAGAACAGCTAATTGTAGCGAAATGTTTCAGACGTGAAGTGCTGGAAGTAATTAATTTCTAAATTACTACTGCGTGCTGAAACTAAATTAAACTGTCACTTGGCCCTTAGTACATTAATTATGCTTTAAAATGAAAATGAAGTTTTCGTATTTTATTGTTTATTTTAAGATTTTATCTTCATAGAAAAGAAATAATTAATGTGTACTTTAATCAGCGGACGTTCCTTTTGTAAAACTATGTGAAAAAAGGTGACAGCGATTTATTACGTGCACTGTGTTTGTCTCAGAGAAATTAATATCTTTTTTGAAAAAAATATGTAACTGTTGTGTAATTATTATATCAACATTTTCAATTAGAGTTAAATTAAAATGATATTTTTATAAGCGAGAATTGTAAGCTTTATCTTCAATAATGCTAGATCACCTCTAAAATGTATTGTAATATACCAACATTGTTAACATATTTATAAAAACAAAAATATACCTGAGGGAAAATATGTGCATTTTGATGAAAAAACGTAAGAACTCGAGCATTTTAATTAATTCAAAAATGTTTAGGATAATGTAATAACCATATGCATATTTATGATTGTTTACTAAAAAACAAAGATGGAAAATGAAAATGTTATAAAATAAATTTTATTTTATATCTCGAGTTGTGTCAATTCAAAACATTTAATTAAAAATGAATGTTTACAGTTCCGTAAATCGTAATTAATGAAATTCATAAATCGTCAAAAGTAAACTGGAAGATCACACAGAAAATAAAATACGTTTCCTGTTAGTTTGAAACGAGTATACATTTTCACACAAAAATAAATTACTGTGAAATCGCAAACAGAGATACACAATTTCCATAATTAATAAAATTCATAGAATTATAAGACACTGTGAAAAAGATAGTCGTATTTCATTTTGTTAACCAAATATTACAAAAGCAAATATCAGCCTAATTATATGAATAACCTTCATTTTCATATGAATTACGTATTATACGAACACCGTCACTTGGAAAATTTCAGAAGGTTATACAAGAAAAGACGGTATCTTAACGAAAGGCTGCGCTATTCTGGAACCATAATGAAACAAGTACAACAAATTAAAATCTACGATAGCGACTGTGCAGAATTAATTACTTTAGCAACGCGACAACTCCGTTGCGTTCCTGATTCCTGAACTCTCATCCCCGTCACTCAGCACTCGCTTCTTCCCCCAACAACCATTAATGGCTCAAGAAGTTACCGTCACTGCTATTATTATTTATTTGATTTCTCATGGTCACCGATTTCGCCATTAAAACATTATTAATTGATAGTTTTGTTAGACGCGTACAAGTCCTTATATTCGCTACATTAAATCATTCGCACTATTATATATAGATATATATTTTTTTCCAATGAATGTACTATAAAATTTTTCAAATATCATTTTAAATTAATACCTACATATTATTGTTACAGTTACAATAACAATAAATAATTGCATATGTAAAATAGGACTCATAATACGCTACCTAATATTGAAACAAGTGTGCTCCGAAAAAATTTACGTAATAAAAATATCTGTTACGTAATTAAAAATATCTGTAGAAAATTTTATTGCGAGTTTTAATTTGAGTATTGATTTTTTTAGATAGCTGAAAAATGCAAAATATATGAAAAAATGTCATTTTCTCAAAAAACAAACGCATTTTTAAAAACTGTGCACAAATTCATAGAAAATCCATCGTACACTTACTATTCGATCGGAAAACAAGTGAATGTCCATCTGTTTTCTATGAGCCATGTTGTGAAACGATTTGTGGAATTTAAATCTGTATCTCGCAAGCCTGGTAGTGGTCGTAAAGCAGGATTTGAGGACAAAAACCTAGTTTAAAAACTAGTTATCAGTTTCAAAAACAATCCTGGATTTTCATATCGAAATCGAGCCAAAAGATATGGTGTGTCACATACTTTTGTCGCCAAAGTCAGGTTCCAAACTGCTCTGAAATCCAAGAAATTCGAGGAAAAACTCGTGTTAGAAAACATTATGATAAAGTTTCAAAAAATATGTGCATTTTGGAAGACGATGAAACCTATGTAAAATTCGATCATCAGCAAATTCTTAGAGCAGTGTATTACGTTCCTACACTAAGAGGTAATGTCAGCAATAAATTTAAGTATTTGAAATACGATAAATTTGTCAAAAAAAGCTCATTTGAAGAAATCTTGGAAAAAAGCCTCTGATTCATTCGATCCCAACACTGTGCGCACCACTAAAATAAATGTCAAAAATTTTATCAGAAATTTGTGAAAACAATTTGAAGTAATGATGTATATTGTGTCTTTATATCTTGCATAAAAAAAAATTTATATTGAAATAAAATGCCATAAAATTTTTTCTATAGATGTTTTTAAACCTTCTCATATTTTCCGTTTACATGTTTTATAAATTTTCAACCAATGTCTATGGGAAATTCGCATTGAATTGATATTTATGAAAAATGATCGCAATCAAGTTTTAGTATAATTGACCTTGATAACCTAAGATTAAGTTGTTTAACATTAGCACATATCCTATATATTTTCCTGCGTAATTATTAAATAACCATTTTGTATGCAGATTTAAAAACTAAGAAATTATTTTTATCATATCTATCAACTGAAATTGGCCCTCTTTCGGAAGTTCTTCATGTTCTGTTGTATTAAATATTGTGTATATATTTATATGTATGGTTTTTGTGGGTTCATGAGGACTCAGATAAATGAAAGACGTTGCTGATGGGCCGATCATCACAGTATTTACTTTTAAAATCCACTTTTAAAATCATATCTCATCTTGCGATCTTCATGTAAAAATGTTTAAGTTATAATGAACTTCATTCATATCATTTTTTTGTCATGAAAATATTCACCGGCTGCGTCTCGTTTCTTGTACATACATACTGCTGGAAAATTAAAGAAGAAAACTAGGGACATTTCCTTGCGCCACACTGACAGCAACCGGGCTGTTACTAATTGATTGTACTTGCATTATTAATGCCTCTTTTACTCAAACAATCTGCCTTCGTGAGCGCAGCATAGAAAAAGGAAATCCGGCTCAGAAATGCCTACCTAAATAGATTCTCTTCTACTAAAGAGGTTTTCGTATGCATTAGTGTGAATTATATTAAGGGTGGTAGAGAATTGTTCGCTGTTGTAATCAAAAAGTCATTTAATGTTTAAATTAAATCGAATACGTGATTAAGTAAATGAGGGTTCAAGATTCAATTTAATTTGTCGATGTTATTTAGCGTAAAATACATATTTCAATTCCGTATGTGATAATTATTTTATTGACCAACTCAAGTTTAGAAAAATTATTCAAATTTTGATTTGCGTTACTTATTCTAGAAGTTTATGCATTCATTTTAATAAATCTCATTGTTAGAGATGTACGCCATAGAATGTAAAGTGCATAGCTACTTATGAATAAATAAAACTAAAAAATATCATTTAACAAAAGTTTTATAGTCTACAAAAGTTTAAGTTCCTTAAAACAAGAATAAATATTCATAAAAATAAAATGCATGTGTGTACATATTATTATACATTATAATAAACTATTCTTGTAGAAATTTTATCTATTTAAACTTTTGTCTCTCTTTAAAATATATTAAAATTACATTATTAAATAACATAGCTTTGTCATAAAATGCACACCCCTTAAACTTTTATAAATGTATTAATTAATACGGTTGTCATTTAACAAAAAATGAGGGTAATTTTCAAAACTGTACTCTTATATTTTTGTAAAAAGTGAATATTTAAGTTCATTTGAAAACTTAATAAAATAAATGACATAACCTCACTTATTAATAATTTTTTTTCTTAAATCGAGCCATCTCAAGAGAATAAATAAAATAAATATTCAATGTAAATTTACCAAATTTTATCTTGATTATAGATGTAACAGAACTCAAGATAAACATTCAATCATAGTAAATTCCAAAAAATCAAAGCTTTGAATAAAATAATTAAAATATGTACATAAATTATTATAATATGATAGTTGTAACTATTGTGACGCCTTTGAGAGGATATTTTTGGAACTTCCAGAGTAACTATCTATTTTAGGATTAAATTTTTCAAAAATATAAAAAATGAATGATCTTAATTCACAACTAGTGAAGACGCTTACACATAGAAAATATAACACATAAATGTAACTGAATATTAGTTGAATGCGTATGTATATTAATTACGGCTATAAATTAACAAAAAAAGACACTTAATTCGATTTATATATAAGTCACAAATTATAACGAAACAGTAAAAAACAATATTTTCTGCGATAATAACTACACTTCTCTAATTAGAACCTTGATAATACTGAAGCAGTTTCTTCTGTTGGTCACTAAAGTACAGCATTTATCGCGACCTCTCCACCGACTATCGTTTGCTGTTTATATAGGGTGGCGGCATTACCCCGAGTGGCGCCATTCCCCCGGTCTCCCCTACCCTCAAAAATTTAATATATAGTTAAAATATTTTTCCTCAAGTTAATTATAATTTATTTAATATTCTTTAAATTCATATGTGCAGTTTTTCTTGTAGTATTTATTTATTATTAAAAACTAAAAGCAAGTCTCGACGAGTAGTCGGGGTAGGTGGTACTCATAGAAAGCCAAGTTGTGCAACTTGTTGAAATTATATACCATACTTAAAAACATCATGTCGTGCTAGCGAGCGAACGAGATTAAATCGGTGAAATAGAAATATGCATTATTCACAGGTATGTGCATGTATGTGTATTTTGTGCAGTGGAAGCACGTGATGGAGTATTGTAGGTGTTTTAAATTCAACTGCACTTGCATTTAAACTTGTTGTTAACAAAATATGCAGTTTTCAAGTATGTATAATGTATATTTCAAACTTTTGATCAATTTTAATATACGTATGTATATTTTATATTACTTTCAATATAAACAATTAGGATTTTATAAGATTTTTTCTATATGCAGAGCATTGACTTTTAAAATAAATGTTGGTGCCCATAAAATAATTAAATAATTTACAATTAATTAAAATATTTGTGTTTTTTAATAACGATTTAAATAACACAGGCCGACATCATTTTGTTATCTCTACTAAAATAGGTAGCTTCAGACGTTTTTAGCATGTTAAAACCGAATCCATTGCCCAAACTGGTCCATCACAAAACGTTTTTGAGATAACTTAACTTAAAAGTGCAGAAATGTTGATAATGTTTAAGAATTTATTACCAAGTAAGTAATTTTTTCTAATATTTTCGGTCTCGTTAAAAAATAGTACTATCATTCGTCATTAAAGCTAATTTTTACTTTTTACTGTACGTCTTTTTTTTCGCCGAGATATACTTCTTCTTCTTCTTCTTCATAACATAGAATTTCTGTTGGTTGTTACCTTTTCAGATAGCTCATTTTTGTTTGTGTTTATGTATGTGTTATGTGGTGATGTTTTTGTTGGGGATATACTGGGACACAAGACAGGAAGGGATGGTGCTTATGAGCCGATCATAGCGGGTTTTGACAAACAGGATGGCGATATACTTACTAGTTTGAAGATATAATATTTTTATTAATAAAGTAGACACAAGTGGCATAATGGACTGTACTTAATTGATGTCCGATATTATAAACGAGCTAACAAAATTTGCTAGTTTGCAAGCATTTCCCACTAGACAGTTCCCTTGAAGTTTCATGAAGTAATATTATTATAAAAATTATTTTGTACAGTTAGAGTCGCCAATTGTATTATAATAAGTTGAAGTATCACTGCTCAAAATTCCATAACTAATCCATAGATACTATCATAGAATTAATATCCCATCTGAAAGTGTTTGTAAGCTTGCAAAATTTGTTAGCTCCTTTATAATATCGGACATAAATATAACAATATCTTCAAACTAGCATATTTCGGTGAACAAAACTCATATAGTAAAAAGTAAAAATTAATTTTCAGCACACCAAAAACCTCCGAAATCACTAATTGAAGTAAAGACAATAGAACAAAAGTATTTTTTATCCGCCTGTGTAATTTTTTAATAACTTGTAAATAAAGTGTCGAAATATAATATTATTTTTTTAAATATCGAAATAAATAAAAAGTTCAATGTAAAAGTGCATTATATATTGTAAATAGAATCTTTTGAATTTTTTTTTACTTATCTACATGTACTCGTAGGTATTATATATACCATAGGCTGCCACTGTTTTGAAAGAAGCATTTAGAATTTTAAATGGTGCAGAAGAGTATGCAATTCTCGATGCGATATTCTGCTATCTATTCTTGCGAATAGTCTGCGAAATATTCGAGCAAGATGGATACAATACAAACCAGTAGATTTCGATTATGTAGTATCAAGCATGTTCTTTTTTTATTTGTAATGAATAGTGTGTCGAGGAACGATGCTTTTTATGCTTCAGTTGAGAATTATAATCAATTGAGGTGAAGTGGTTTTAGAATGTAGCAAATGTGAATGATGTTGGAAATATTTAAATGAAACTGTGGTATACATTTATGTTTAATGAACATTTTTATAATTGTGTAGTACCTTATGAAAAAAAGTGTATCATATGTATATGATAACCAGTGCCGGATTAAGTCAGCACGGAACCTTTAGCAAATGTTATAAAGATGCCATTGGCTGTGGCGTCGCTAGGGGTGGAGGGGTGACTCCCTGGATTTATTTTTTTGTACATTAGGTGAATATCAACCCCTGTGAATTTTTTACGACAGAAAAATATCAGTGGTCTCTATTTTTTAAACATATTGGACGGTTATCACTCAATTGATTCAAAGTGTTAGACATTTTACCCCTAAAAGTTTAAAATAACAAAAAAAAGAAGATAAATAAGCTTTATTTTATTAACAAATGAGTCGGGTATCACCCGGGGTGTAGAAAATTTGATAAATAAAATCAAAGATCAACTAAAAAAATTGATTTTTTGATTAAATCAAATCGAGATTGTAAACCCTAAAATTAAATTATTAATTACTGTAGTTTTGGACACCCCGTATCAATCATTTGACGGTAGATAGTAAATCCAATAAGATATATTTTTTCGAAAAGCCGCGGGCCCCCCAAAGACGCGGGACCCGTAACATTTGCTACTCCTGCTATATGGTTAATCTGGCACTGTACATAACATATACTTACTCTCCAAAACAGAATAAGTTAGAAATCACTAATTCATAGTGAATATTGATGTTAAAAATATACCACTATGAATTAATGTTAATTCACTACTTGAATTAGTGAACAGTCATTTCTTAAGCTATGACAGAATGTAAGGTTTTTATTAGGTTTTGAGATAATGTAAAACTTATAAATTTATTCACTTATTTCCTTTAGTTGAAATATAATCAAATTAAAAAATCATAACAAGTGCTATATGAATTTCTGCAACACAGAGATTTAATTATATTACAAGTTCATAGAATGAACTAATCTTCTTATAAAACTTAATTTTTAACAACCACTATCAAGTGAAGTTGGAAACTTAATAGAGTTCTACGATTTTATAAACTTTATACTAAAGAAGACACAAATAATTAATATCCAAGCATCTATGTTTACACGATAAAGTTTGAAGACGCTCTAAGAATTTGAGAGAAACCATAAATTATTCCGTTCTGTCAAATAGCGTATTACACCTAAACTACCTGAAGCTATTACCCAACGAAAAGTATAATACTTTCACATGTATGGATTAATTGGCACAAATGCTGTATAATGAACACGAGCTGACATCTTGTTTATAATGTATTTATAGATTGTGGATTTTATACGTACGTACGTACATGTAATTAATTAATTTAATTACACACATAAAACACATTAGATCTGACATGAATTGAGACAACATGTATAAGTTTAATGGAATACAACATAGATTAAATTTTGAGCTCGAAATAATGAGGTCAATTTAATATTTATCGACATTATAAACTAAACTTTGCTGTTTTGATCTTTTAAAGTATGCTTTAAAACTTTTAATGTAAGATTATGATTAAAAAATAATCCATGTAACATAATTAAAATGAATAAAAACTTTTTTGTATACATATTTTGTGTCTTCGATAATGAGAATAATATCTGCCATGGGAGTCATGGGACTTTATCATACTTAATTCTGGCAGTAAACAGTGTACGTGATTCTTAATTTATTAAAATATATTTCTGACAAATTAAGAAAAGATAGAATAAAATGAATGGGACCTAAACTATAGATATATTCTTTTATGAACCATTTGAATTATAATTAATTTTTTTTTAATTTTTTTTTTCGAAAAAATGAATAGAACACAAATTATAGATAATAATATTACCTACAATTTTTAACTTGACCATTTTTCTCTAATTCGCACTGTTCAAAGTAATTAGAAAAATTTAAAAATCGATTTCAGTAAACATCCGTATCCAATTGAAAAATCGTTTTCAAAAATAAGAGATTTCTTCCCAGACAATAATTAATCTTAAATATAAAATTTCACCCTTCTACGATTTATCGTATTTGAGTTACAGCGCTTATATACTGACATACAGACACACAGACATCATAGAGTAAATAGTCAAAATGGATTCAAGGAAGGTTAAAATGAATAATTCCCTCAAAATCTGGATTTCGAAAAAAATCGGCTTCACAATATGTAGGTAGTTATACTATATGTACATATATTTCCTATACATCGGTATAAGAAAGTAAAAATACAAAATGTGATTTAATTAAATAAAAGTATTTCATTTGCACAATATGTAAGTCCCGGATATAATTAAATAAAAAATCTGCTGTAATACTGAAAATTACATGCATACAAACGCAGAAACATGTATAACAAACATATATCAAAAAGAAGAAAGTTCCCTTATTCCGAAAAACTAATATACTTACACAGCGAGGTATGCGTTCCTTGAAACTTATATATGTATGTGTAGAAGGATAGGTAGCAGCAAAAGTTTTTTCATTAGTCAGAAGAGGAAAACATTTTTTAAATAATTGTTTCTTTACAGATTCATTATGTGAAAGGCGAGCGGCGGCGCACAGACAAAACAGAGCTCGGAAAATCTTTCAGAAGAAGCTGTGAAAATTAATCATCACTTCTTGCTCGTTACGCCGCCTGGAATACATATTTATGTGAGTGGAAAATCATTTCGTATATATGTGTATGAGCATCTCTCTCTGACTTGCTTGTTCCCTAATCAACAACAATATTCCGTTTGCTTTAAAAAATTCCTTTTCTTTAGTGAATGTATGTATTTATAAAACGAATATCATTTTTTATTAATAAGTACTCATTATTTTTATTCTGTTTAACATATACGAGTACGTTAACATACAATTCTGTTAATTAAATTGCTACTATACAGAGTGTCCCGTAAACATACCGACAAATTTTCAAGAGTTGTCGATTATTGATAATTACTTTTTGTTAATAAACCCATGTTCGCAAACGAGCCATTTTAACAGTTTTTTGGTTGAAATTTTTTGCCGATCAAAAGTTGTAAGGGCACAACTTACGAATATCCACAATTTCTGCTCCAAGAGGCATCGAGAATTTTTGTTGTTTAAAGTTTAATACATGATTTTATGTTCATATTTATTTTCATTTTTATCTCAGAAATGATCAACATTAAAAAAAAATTCTAAGAGTAAACAGATCTTCGAATTAGTCAATGAAATCAAAGAACTTATAAAATTAATAAATCTTATGAAAATTTTTTAAAAATGTTTTTATATTATCTGGCTAGTTCTAAGAACTTTTAATTCTTTACAAAATTTTCTAAAAATTATCCCTTTAAGAGATAAACATAAAAATAAACGATAAAAAATATAGACTATATATATGTTTGGGTGCCCTTTGGAGCAGAAATTAAAGATTTTCGAAAGCTGTTCCCATTACAATTTTTGATCAGCATACTATCATTTCCCAATTTAATTAAAATTTCAACCATAAGGCAAAATCCATTGCTTTTGTATGGAGTCTTTTCTTTTGTTCTACTGCTAAAACGGCTCGTTTTCGGGCATGATCTTATTAACAAAAAGCGATTGTTTTAATGTCCTCAACAACTTCTGAAAATTTGTCGGTATGTTTACGGGACACCCTGCATAATAAATACTTCAAACTTATGCTAGATTGCACAAACACTGATCAAAATAATTAATTAACGATTAAGGATAATTCTCCTTTAAATATTTGTTTTTCTATTTTTTCCTTAAAATACCCGATTGATTGAACCAGTCAATTGAAATGGTCAACTAAGATCTTACAAATTTGTTAAATATAGTGGGTGTTAAAAAGTATTTTAACACATACAAGAGGATTTCTAATACTTATCTAACCCTAATTACTAGATGTCAAAGAAAGATGGAGTACAAATTCCGTCTAGGGTAGCGGTTCTTAAACTTATTTAGTCTAGGGACCCCCTTTTGAACAATTTTTTTTTCAGGGAACCTCCTCCCTGCAAGGGTTATTTTAAGAAAATTTTACAACCTAATTTTTTTGCTTTTCAACTGCAATGACCTTTTTGCATTTCATTTCTTATATTTTTTGTTTTTACAACTACAATGACTTTTTTTCGCTCTACATTTCTTACATTTTTTGCTTTTACAACTGCAAATTTTCCACACATTTCATTATTTTATTTATTATACATTTTTTAATTTTTAACACTTATTAATTCCAAACCCTGTGTCAAATTTCATATCTGTACCACGGTGGGTTCTCTAGATATTAAATAAACACTAATTTTAAGCAAAAGACTGTAGCTCCCTCACGAAGAATTTCCGGACATAGGTTCACATGAGGTTTTTTGCTTAAAATTACATCCTCGATTTACTGTTAAATTTACTGTTAAAATTGGTCGAAATATTTGTGCAATGCGTTTATCACAAATAAATATTCGAACAATTAACTAATTCTGCATTCTTTTTTTTAAATCAATCCCACTTAAGGATTAAAGATGAATAGAATAATTAATAATAATAAATCTTCTGAGTTTTCAATTTATTTTCAACGGCCCCAACCGTCGATTAATCAACATCCAGAATAATATATACAATACTACATATTATTATATACATGAGTACAAAAAAATAAATACGATACTTCTGAACTACTTAACTCCTATATTTTAACAATATGTTTTGTAGATATATTCAAAAATAATATGGTCCCATTAAAACTTGAAAACAAAAATCAAGATACATATGATGACGTACATAATAGTGTACAAATATACATATATTTTTCCAACATCAAGGAGTTCTGAACTTCTACAAAGAAATCTTGTTGAAAGCAGTTCAATCGGAAGAAATATTATGACATAACTTTTGATAGAAACTAAAATGAATATATACTTTGTAATAATTTATATTCCTGAGAAATTATATATCAGTAGAAAATATATTATCTACCATAATAATATTTTAGATACAAAAACTTTTGTCCGTTTAAGCAATAAATATAATTTACAGAAACACTAATTTAATACCAGATAAACAATTACCTTTAAGTACTTATTTAATATTCATCTTTAAGCATATTTCATTCCTCGTTTTAGTAGATTTATTTACAGAATATTATTAATTTTATTATCTGTAAAAACTACTGCTAAAATTATAACTTAGAAGGCGAAATATTTCAAAATATTTTATAGTATTACAATCTTTAAAATATTGAAATTACTAGTAACTACTTAACATTATCAGAAAGAAAACGATTGCGATCTCATTCAACCTCGCATCTGTGATAAGCAAAACCTTTGATATGTATTTCTTATAGATTTATTATTACTCGATATTGTATTTATCATTTAAAAAAATATACATTTCGCTATAGCAAGTTTAACACCAAGAAATAAAAATATTATAAAAAGCAAATGTCATATTTTACTTGTATACAAATTTTTGGTGCACGAAGATTTCTCCATTCTCTTTAGAATATTATAATTTCTATATATTCTTAATATAATAATACACTAGTAGTGACGTTAAATATAATAAATAAAAACAACATGATTGTCTAAACGTTAGAAATTATATATTGAGAAAATTTATAAAGGCAAGTTTTCGATTCACAGAATCATCGTCATGCTATTAAGAAAGAACAAAATATAATTTCTGACGTTTAGACAATCAAGTTGTTTTTATTTATCCTTAATATACCTACATAATATATATAAAGCTCAACGTCTCTTTGTCTGTCTGATTGTCCGTTAGTGCGCTTATAACTCGAGAACCACTTTACGTGTTTTTTTTTCAATTCATTGATATGTTCTCTAGCCAGGTTTAAGGATATATTTTTTTACTTAAGGTAACATAAGGAATAAGCAGTTACAATGATAGTAAATCATGTGGGAAAAAAGTTTGTTGCCAGCGCGCTTTTTTCAATACGCTGCCTAAACCGTTAAATATTGAACAAAAAAATGTAGTAAAGAATTATGTAGAATCAAAAGATCTAAAATTATGTCCGTGATACCATATCTAACTTTTATATTTAAGCCACAATGACTGCTATTATGTTACAAAGAAAATAAAAAATGTTTGCCTTCTGTTTACGTGGACTTATGACCTGCAAAACATTACTTATCGAAATAAATGATTTCATCGTCATAAGTACTTAATGCTGATATAATTTGCCCTTTACAGCATTTAATTTGTTTTTTTAGTTTAGGAAATAATTTTAAATAAGTTATATACGGTAAAATATTTTTAATAATGCGTGACCTAAAGAAGTGTCGGGTCGCAGCGGGGCAGAGGGGACGATTTACATGCGCTTGATGTTCGGATTCCCTCGACTCGGCTGTTGTTTTTGATCGTCAAAAAAATTATTTGTACTTTTTGTTCTGATTCGTTTTCGTTAGGTAATTTAGGTGTTAATTAGTTATTATTACAATAATAACTAATCGTGTTTGTACTTAATTCAACTATATTTTTCAAAAATCCTAAACAATAATTCCGTAGACCACGCGAGCGAAGCTGGGCGGGTACAGCTAGTTACCTATATAATTTAAATGATTAAAATATTGAAATTATAGCGAGTGAGACCCTATTTCTCTTGGCCACCTAAGCTGGGTTTCGCTTTTCCCAACTTCACATTTTACTGGGGATAATCGAGGATAATATATTTATTGCTACTTATGGTTCAAACAATTTACATTAATTTATTACAAAAATTAACGAAAATATTTCAAACGCAAAAATTGATTAAGATTTGTAATTATCGTGTAATGAACTATCTATAATTAAACATTGTTCTTGATCATTAACGTCAAAATTTAATATGTTTAGTGAAGTTTAAAAGAAGAACGATCACTTATCTGCTTTATCATAAGAATTTAATCTTTCTTCGGAAATTACCAAATAAGTATATATATAACTATCGCGGGTGGTTTCACTTGCCCAAACTTTCACTTTAGGTAGGTACTTACACACTATATTTTTTGTTTCAAAAAATATGAATAAATAAATATAGGTACATAAAATAAAACAAAACACCGTCTCTTCAATATTTGAATAGCTTTTATACTGACAAAGAACGGATAGATATTTTCTTTTGTTTCTTGTAGGTCGACTTCCGTAGCTCGCGGCAAACCGTTCTTCAAAATTAAATATTTTAATATAATCCACACTTCTACGACGCCATATCACAAGAGGTGCAAAATGTTCATTACATTCTAAAGGCGTCACTTAATTGCATTATATATAAAATCTAACAAAGAATGCTTTTGTTTACTTTATTCTTTCACTTATTTAAATTAAATCATTTTATTTTATGTATCGTGTTTTGCAGTGTACATCTTTTGATGTTATTTTTAATTTAAAGTCAATAGTTTTGCTTTGTGAAAACAAATACATGGGAAACGTTGATGTAAATTAATTTTGATTGTTCGTTACAACGTTTTAGTCTTTGTGTATTTGTTTGAAACCTGTTGCCGTGTTTTGAATTTAAAACTAATATTGGCTAATTGATTTATGGATGTTTTGTTATAAATTTGTATGAATTAACTTTTATGTCTTATTTTTTATACATATACAATATACAGAATGATTTACAACGAATGTTAAAGAATTACAGCCAATCGAGGATGTTATATTAAGCAAAAAACATCATATAAATATGTGTCCACAGAAATTCTACATGAGGGAGCTACAGTTCCTCCACCCTGAAAATTATTAATTTTTATTTAATATCTGGAGAACCCATTGTGATAAAGTTATAAATTTTGATAACTGATTTAATATTAATGAATATAAATCGATTTTAAGTAGGTATTGACCAATAATTATTTGGCACAAGGCTGCATGGGGTAAAGAAAAAACAAAAATAGAAAATTAATATTGAAGGACCCTTTTATTGGTTGATACTGAAAATCGATAAATTTTAATACTAAATCGATTATCAAACTTCATGACTGTATCACAATGGGTTCTTTAGATATTAAATAAAAACTAATAATTTTTGAGAGGTTGTAGCTCCTTCAAGGAGAATCTTCGAACACATATTCATATGAAGTTTGAAGGATTTCTACAACAATATTTAATCAAGTGACACACAAAGAAAAATTGATACCTGGAGCGGAGTGTTATGTAGTATTCTCCCGCCCTCATAACCACAATTCGACAGGAATATGGAATAATTTTAAATAATAATATTAAAACAAATATTCCATCTCCCAGCTTTAATTTTATTTGTGGCCCTTCAACAAAAAAGTTTTGCCCATCTCTGATATGTATATAATACATACATTGTACGTATACCGGGTGGAAAAATCATAACTCCTGCTCGACAACATAGTACTCTGGAACATTGAATCATACAAATTTAAAATCATTTAAAATGATCAGTATAAAATCTAATTTAATATTCTAAAATTGTATACCTAAAATTTTCATGATTCATTTGTAGTTACATATTTTAAAGTAAATTATATTAAAAACGCCTGTCAGTTAATGAGTGTTTTCATTTTACAATTACAATTTTAACAGTATTTATAAGCCCTTTATTACTATCGAATTAAAACCATATAAATAAATAATCTGGTATATAAAAAATTATTTCTCATAATCTTTATTTCTATGGATCAAATGTAATTTGATTAATAAATTAAATTAATATGTTTGTACGAAATTATATTCAAATATTAAAGAAAAAATAATTATTTATTCCAATTTTTATATCAGTACATTTGGGTGTTAACTCACTGTACATTTCAGAAAATCCTCTTGTACTCGTAGACCATATCAGAGACGCAGCATTTACGTCGGTTGTTATATTTCTCCTTATAATCATAAATACACTAATATTCAAATTCAACATGACTTCGTCTGTTTGTTACGCGTAAATGTTTCTTTCTGAAATAAAGTCTCTGTAGAGTCATTCCTGCAAACGGTTTTGGTGTGATAACCATTAAACGAGAATCTCTCTCCAGCTGTACTGCGATATTGGTTGTATTCCCTGAGAAAGTGTTTAAAAATCGTGCGCTGACTTTGAGATATCTTCTTGTTGTTGCGCGCCATTATATTGCTCTTTGTGTATCACAGACCCGTACATAAAAAATAAAATATTTTTATCTTGATATATTCTTCAATTTCGTATGCGGGTTTAGTACCCAATTTAAATTTTAAACGTCCTTAAATGATTGCCAATATTTTTATTCATTGGAATTTCATTGTTTGTGTGTTTTTGTTTATATTTTTGTTAAAATGGTATACAAATAAGCAAGTCTTGTACTCTTAATCACCAAATTTGACAGTAGAAAAGCTATCTGATCACAAACTTTTGTTATCGTCCAAAAAATTACAAGAAATAATAGAATTGCAACATACCTAATAGTCATTCGGGGCAAGTGTACGTACGCCTTTGAAGCTTCGCCAAACTTGAAATAATAGAGTTTTGAAAATGAAACCAAGAATATAGGTTAGTGTATTTACTATACTTTTAAATTAATAACAATAAAATAAACAAATCTTTTAAACTTAAAAATAATAATAATAATGCCCAAAAATACGCACGAAAAACAACGAAGTTAATAAAATTTATTAGCTAACAAGCACTATCAAATGGGATATCAGATCTATATGATCTACATAACAATTCCCTCGAAGAATCATGAAGTGTTTGACAAGTTTCTCGCATGCGCGATAAGTGAACACAGTGGTGATATTATGAAAATTATTTCGTATGGTCAGAGTCACCGTGTTATAATAAGTTATTGATCTAAATTCTAAAACAAAACGATAGATATAAACAATGAATCTTTGTGGGCCTATGTATATAAATACTTGGTAAAGGCATGATAAAAAAATACGTTTTAAATAAAATTAAGTTATTACAATTTGAATATAAAAATTTTGGAAATAATTGTAAATTTTTGATTACAAACATTTGTAGCAAATTACAACGAACGATATGTTTTACAATATTTTTAGATTTAAATAACTAAAATCATCCAAACGTCCGGTTTATAATTATAAATTTATTTATTTATTACGTATACAAATCCTTTGCTGTTGACATAAAATGATATTCACATTAATCTGAATTGCGTGTTATTTGATTTATAAATAAATCAATAGTTCCGCTTATAATAATTTTTAATATTTATTCAATATTAACCCTCGGACGGTAAAATACTATTTTATTACACGCATTGTAGACTGAGTCCTGTATACCTAACCCCAGTTATTTAATAATATTAAAATCACAAGAAAATAAATTTAAAGTAAATTATCATATTTATTATTACACATATTCTAAATCATATTAAATGAAACGTGAATTATTAAGAAAGAAGAACGCAAACTTTATAAGTTAAATTAATCAAAATATAACACTCAACTAGTCATTTTTGTACTATGTAGCTGAAAAATTATGTTGTATTTTTACCATCAATAAAAATCGATATAATTAATTATAACTTAGAGTTTTTCTTTTAATGAACACAATTTTCAATGACATATAGTATCAATTTACATCCGCCAAAGGTAGACTGGGGTCACACAGATCCCAAAGTGACTTCAAACCTTTATTGTAACTCAAAACTTTAACAATTTGATCAAATGTGTGTTCAAATCGGTAGACAGAACACTAATTGAATTTACTTACTTTATTTATTAAAATTTTAAGATAAAAATAAAATGATGTATAGTTAGTTAACCGTGCGGAAGGGGGGGGGGGGGGTAAGTAACATAATTAATAAACATTTCAATTAAATTAGATCATTTTAATTTTATAAATTACTTCTACATTTTGTTAAATAAGTAAACGTTATATTCAGGAAATAAAAGCAAATAAATAAAATAAATACCAGACAGTATTTTCTACCATTAAATAAATATCTTTCATGCAGAAAACAAAAACTAAATACTCGGTAGATATAATGGAAAGCTATATTCATTCACTTATATACTAATATGCTTATTTAAGTATTTACGAAAGAATTTATGTTGTTTTTATAATTTTCTACTGCTTTTATGCTATAGAGGGGATGGCTGCATATTGTATACATTACATATGATGCCATTTTTATTTGGAGCGCTGTTGTGCGGAATGCATGCAAACTATCATGAACGTAAATTCTTTGCATTGGTAATGCAATCCAGTAATTCTCAAAATTCATTGATTTTTAAAAATATGCGATTTATCAAAATAAAACTTTGTTATTATTATTAAAAACTTTGTAAATAATATTTGATATTTGTATGACTGAGGTTATACATATTTATGTATATTTTTTTCAAATAATGGCAACAATAATTTAATATTGTGAGGTTATAAGCTATAAGTAAAAATTGGTATCACTGAATTGTAGGTAAATAATTATTATTAGTGATGAACTCGGATATTTTTGATATTTTTTCCATATTTTTAGAGATATATCAAAAAGAAAAAGGCAGTATTATCAACGATTTATACCTTTATTTGAAATTATTATCAAACTTAGAAACCAGCGAAATAACGAAAGATATATTGAGATTTTATATTAACTACAATGTATATATCTAATATATTTGTAATCAAAAGATATTTGATGAAAAAACTAATCTTTTATAAAAAAACAAACTCAAAGTAGATTTGAGCCGGCACCTTCAAAATTACCAAAATGGCCGTGAAACATTCAATATTTTTAGTTAATTGATTTGCGATGGTATCTACTAGTTATTTTCGGAGATAGACAAATAGACGAAATTTGACAACTTTACCTTATAGTTATAAACAAGATTTCAAATTTATATTATTATATTTTTTTACTTTAAGAACCGAAAGTATATTTCGTTCTACAATGATTCATTAGAACATCCGGTTATAAAATATAAATAAAGTTATTTGAACAAATCCTTTAAAACAATCCACCGACTAAACAACAGCAGAGATCGCTGTGGTCTCACATAGAATTTGTCACGTAACTAATGTCTCGGCAAATTGAGTAGAGGACCACGGGTTGAGTGTCACTGGTACTGATTATACACGACAGTTCGGTAAACCCATTTGTCTTTACCCAAACACTGGCCACATGATGTTGGTGGTTGATCCATAATGAACCATATCCTTGCTAAGAGATGCTCAGCTAAATGGTTTCGTTTTTTTTTTAAACGAAATTACACTATTTTTGTCTGGTCCCGGTGTTGTTTATGTTGAACATTTCATTTAATTTTTTTAATTTGGTTGCTGCCAAATGTAAAACTCAAAGCAAATGTACTGCATTAATTATGAAAGCAATATACTTTTATGAATGAAGTTTTTAATTCCTATTTTATTGTTCTTCCTTTTAATCTATTCTAATAATTTTACAAATAAAATTCATCGATTCGAAATTTTTATTTATTGCGATCAAATGACAAAAGTTTACTTTCATTGACGTTTATAAACTGTTGTAATTAGAGCGAAGTTGAAATTGTTTGTGTTTTTAATTTCTGTGTTCTGGGTCAACATAATAAATTTTAATAAAACAATACTGGGTTTTATTTGTGTGCTATTTTAAGTCCAGTACAGTAAAAGTGTTATTTTAAAATTCATCAATGTTACACACAGAGCTGTACAAAATGCAAAATACAATTACTTTATACAAATATATATATAAGTACAAACGCAAGTATTACAATTATAAGTAGTTATTTAAGTATATTTCTAACTAACTACAAGTACAATTACTTTTAAAATGTATACCTACATACAACTACAAATTAGTTTTTTTTTTAAACTATTAAATGAAATTACACCAAAAAGTAGGTATTTATACTTACTTAAGACCAAGTACAATATACATAGCTCTCATATTGATATGAAATTTGAACATAATAATATTTATTTCATTAAATTTTTTCTACTAATTTATACTGGAAAAAAACATAAAATAATTGTTTTATTATGTAAATTATTGTAAGGTTCATTGGACCTAATGCTTTATAGACAAAAATAAAATAGTTGTATAATTTCTTTCTCCGATATTATAGACGGTAAAATTAGGACAGTAGATTTAAAATTATTATTTTTATAGTTGTACTAAAATATATTTTCAAATCGCCTTCATTTACATTTTTATGGTGCAATAAATTAAACAATGTGATTTATTATCCGAAACTTTTCAATTAGTTGAAGAAAAACTTTAGATTGTAAATCTGTAAAATTCGTAGTATTTTATTGAACAAGTAATGGGTACAGATTTAAAAATATGTCGTGAAATCAAGTTGTAGGTTGGTTTTAATGTCAATTAAACTAGTTTAGGGCCATTTAATTCAGAAAAAGAGTATTTCTTAAATGTTGTTTTCCGTACTGTTGTAACGATTATCGTTTGCAATAAAAAATAAAATGTTGCTATTGATTTACCATTGAAAGAAAATACTTATATAACTCCAGATTCTGGCACAACGCTCTTCTAGCAAAACGCGCTGCCAAGAAGATGTTATTTGAGAATTCAGCGTCTAATTTTTCAAGATTACTGTTCCATAAGTCCGTTATCTATCTTTATCGCTTAAACTTGCTACGATCAATAAAAATGTATATCGCAGTTTTTGAAGAAAGTGAAAGTATGTATAAGTTTGGCAATTTATATTACGTTGTTTCGCATTGCTCTAAACTTTGAACTTGGGAATTATTTTATGAGTTACAATCTTGAACAATGAAAAATGTCATAAGTTTCGTAATTGCAGATGAAATTTTCAATCAATGATTTTACTAAAAAGTTTTCAGTTTTATCAAATAAACTGTATTTCATAACTAATCCACAGTTACATTGACTACAAAGTTTTGTACTTTTTTATAGTTATTATAAAAACACAGTCCATTTTGAATTAATGTAGGTACCTGTATAATTGCAAAAATGAAAATCTTCTAACATACAATTAATTTCAATATAAGAGACATTCTTCCTCAAGACAAGAAAAACCCATACAGTAATGTAATATAAATTTTCATTAAAATCGCATTAATCAGATAAAAAAATACCAATGCAGTATAGAGTAATACATTTCCATAATTTGCCATAAAGGAAACCAAAACGATATAAAAATATTATATATTGAAAGAAAAGTGCAAAACGAAGGAAACTCCGACCTCATATTGCATGATATTTGTGTTGAGCTCAACAGAAAAAATACATAAAAATCACAAGAAATCACGGGAAGCAATTTGATAGGCTTCGCGTTTCACATAAATATTGTGGCACACTTTTATGGATTCAGTTCGACTATTATTTCTCCAAGGAATAGAAAGAATGGAACGGCGACAACCTCCGCATACTGCGCCAATGTACGCCCAACAGAGGCGGGACGCAATATATTTTTATTTTTATTTAATTAGTGTAATCATAAAACCATACGTGAATACAATATCTCTTTTGTTATATATAAATAAATATTTTTTAAGGATTTTTTTATACTTTTACATTACATTATTGGTAATTGTAATAGAATAGCAATTTTTTTAAATGTTTTTTTTATAATAGATTCATTTAGGGTTTTGCTTCCTCACCATATCAAAGATACGAGAAGCTTTGTGATCGTTTTAAAATGAGAAAAAAAATTGTTCTCTGATTTCAAAATTTAAACTTGATCTTTTCGCTTCAGGTCAAGACAAACACTTTTTGTTCTGTGCCTGTCTGTATGGCTGTGTGTGTGTGTCTGTCCCCTGAATCCTTGTTACAAAAACCATCAAAATTGTATATGAGGGGGAGGGGTGACGTTTTAAATGTCATTTTGATGTTTAATTAGCAGAAAAATTTAGATTTAGATTGAAATTGTCAAAAATTAAAAAATATATGAAAAAATATTTAGGCGCGTATTAAGAAACATTATTATTAAAATTTGGTGAGTTTAGCACGAGGAAGCACTGTGCATTTACTTGGTAGATTTTTTTAGATTAAACATTCATGTTATTTACGATATTTTATCAAATTAACTTTTAAAACGTTATCTAAATTCCCTTACGAGATTTAAATTAAATTATCTCATTTAACAATGACACACATAATAGTTGGAAGTAAATATAAAAAGGAACGCTAGTTATACGAAATTACATTACCAAAAATAGAATACAATTAAAACCGAGTGCAAAAATATCACAAACGGTAACAATAAAAAAAAATTAACGACGCCGCTGAATCTCTGCATGGAAGCCGCAATGAAAAGCCGTGTTTTTATTTTAATTTTATTTTTAAAGTGGGGTTTGCGCGATAAACACGCTCGTAAACAGGGGGTTTTCCTCTGTGATGTGTGAATATTGTATACACATACGTGGATTTACAATATGTAAAAATTGATGTAGGTGTACCTATATTTTTATTACATAAAATCATAAAACCACCACAGTTTCTAACACAATACAATGTGTCGTAAAATATGATGAAAATAGATAAGTACCAACTTTGATAAATTGAGAGTTAAATTTGTTATTGGCTTTAGATATAATGTAATATTTTATAACTAAAAACTATATTTTATATACTTTGAGCATTAAATATATTGTATTTGAGCAATAAAATTTTGAATTTTGAACATTATACTAAACATAATGTGTGACATTAAAAATAATTTTTTTGCATTTTTAAATACGATGTGTTTTCAAACTACACCTTTTCCAATTGTATTTCAGAAAGCGTCAATTGAATTTGAGAAAGCATCAATTGTATTTCAGAATAGTCAATTGTATTTCAGAAAGCATCAATTGTATTTCAGAATGTATCAATTGTATTTCAGAAAGCATCAATTGTGAGTAAATTTCATAACATTGTATGATTGGAAAAAAAACTTAAAGGTTTAAAACTTTCAGTTAAACGCTAGGTCATTACGTTTTAAATAAGTAAATTTTTTGTCAATATTAATTAGTTAAATTAATAACTATTTTTAAACTGTCAAAACTTTATTATCGGGAATAATTGAGATAATAAAATTCCATTGACAAAACCATAGGACATTACACACTACTTGTTACAATTAGTGGGTTACTTTTTCAATGTAACACAGTTTTGTTGGTTAAGTAACAACTTTGTGCGTGAATCAATTATATTATTAGTGCTCACATGGGGCAAAAATGCACTTTTTCTTTACATATTCACTAAGGAATTAAACCCCTTTATCTTGTATAGGGGTTAGGATTATTTTTTCCATGATGTACAACACATGTAACACATGAATAAACGATTTCTGTAAGTCTGCCTACTGCTCAGATGGGGCAGAAAAATATGTCATCAGGTAAAATCAGGTTGTTTACTTATAACATACTACATATTTAATAATATAATAATGTATTATCTACGTAGTATAATATGAAAAATACAAAAATTTATTAAAATTCTGAATTACAATTGATGCTTTCTGAAATACAATTGACGCTTTTTGAATTACAATTGATGCTTTCTGAAATACAATTGACTATTCTGAATAACAATTGATGCTTTCTGAAATACAATTGACTATTCTGAATTAAAATTGATGCTTTCTGAAATACAATTGACTATTCTGAAATACAATTGATGCTTTCTGAAATACAATTGACTATTCTGAAATTCAAATGACGCTTTCTGATATACAATTGGAAAAGGTGTAGTGTTTCTGTTTTGTTTTCTTTCGTCTAAACACGGCATTACTGATTTAACACTGTATAACAATGCAAACCACACTAAAATCTAACTAAATCACCATTCGTGTTTAACGTCAATACTCATAATGTTAGTATAATAGTGTATTAATCTAAGTGCTAGTACCTATACAATCAGATAGGTACCAAATAAAATCACACATACTCGTAAATATTACATATTACAGTTAACTTTAGCACTCTGTTTCCACAATCCAACTATGTTTTGTATACAACAAAACTAAACATTACAATAAGATCGTTTTAGTATTTTATATTCATTCAGAATTATCTCCGCCGCTGAATCTCTGCATGGCAGTCGTACTACTGAAAAATCTGTTTTTATTTTAATTTTATTTTTCAAGTGAGGTTGGCACGATAAACACTATCGTAAACAGGGAGGACTTCCTCCGTGATGTGTATGGAGGATGTTGTATACACATATGCACATCTCCATGTATTTATCAAAACAAGAATTGATGTGGTTGGCAGTTATGCAACTCGGCCCGGATTTGATTCCAAGATGTGGATTCGGATTAAATTGAACACATGATTGTTTTTGTTTCAGCTTTTACGAACATTGGACGTTTTTATGCTGGATTTTGTTGGGAAACTTTTAAGATTACTGTAAGATCTAACATTTGTAACAGAGTTTTTCAATAAGATGTTTCAGGTATGTGTAGAATATGTGTGGTTTTTGTTTGCAGTGGAAGATAAATAAAGAAGGTAGACAGATTGACATAAGTAATTAATTTCGTGCAGTCTTTCGGACAATGGAAAAAACCTAATAAAGTTAAGGATTTGAAGTTTAACTATTGTCTGCTTAGTTTTGAAAAGTAGATAAATATCTTCATAATATTTAAACAATGGGTACCTACAGCTTTAGGCACCTTAAAAAAGTAGGCAATATTATTATAAGCACTGTACATTTATTAGTATTTTGATTTACTTTTAATTATTATAAAACTTGATAGCCTCTAAATTTTTAAACTAATCAAATCTGAGTTTCTACAAAAAAAGTCTAATGTTTTTTTATCCTTATTATGTAATTTAACTACTTTTCAGGGTTCTTTATCAATTTATCTAGAATTTTTGAGTTACTTACCGAGATAGTATGAAATGAACGTTTTAATATAAAATAAAAATAGGGTGAAGTTCTGCTGATTTTCATACCCCTTATACATAGATATTAAAAGAAAAATTTTGCCTAACTATAGTTCTATATCGATTCCTTGTTTTATTTTATTTTATATCTATGTCTACGGGCACCAATTTTGACGTGAATAACATATATGTATAAAGCTCAACGTCTCTCTGTCTGTCTGTCTGTTCGTTAGTGCGCTTATAACTCGAGAACCACTTATCCGATTTACGTGTTTTTTAAATTGATAGGTATGTTTTCTGGCCAGGTTATAGGATATATTTTGTTACGTAAGGTAACATAAGGAATAAGCAGTGACGATAATAGCAAATCAAGTCGGAAAAAAGTTTGCCGATAGTCCGCTCTTTTATATTTGTACTTAATTCAACTATATTTTTCAAAAATCCTAAACAATAATTACGTAGTCCACACGAGCAAAACCACGAGCACGGCTAGTAGTAACATATGAGTGAGTTGATTCTTGTTCTTTTCATCTAAAGATTCAGTGTAATATTTAAGGAAACTACACTTGATTAAAGTCAATACAGATGCGTTTTATACCCAGAAGTCGAGCATTATTATTAAAGGAAGTAACGTTTAATATATTTTAAAGTTATTACTTCATTAAGCAAAATCTACATATATTTCATTACAGAACATAATTTTATAACACAATATATTAAATTTAATAATACAATAAAATTAATGTTGAGAACCGCTGTACCGTCTTATGGTTGAAACCGGAGCGAGGGTTACCAGTAGAAAGCAATAAATTACAAATGTTTACTACACCGTGTACGTATTAGACTTATTATAGAAACGGTTCTGTATGCAGATAACAAATGAGAAGGGCCGGATAAAACCAAACTGGACACGCGCATGCGTAATGGCGTATCAACGCCCTTTACATGTCCGTGTGTTGCTGTACCTTGTTCACATTTAACATGTCCAGAACCAGCTGATTTGTAGTAGTAGTGGTAAGTAGTGCTGTCAGTGGCGGTGGGTCGCGTGGAGCGTCTCAATTTACCTCCTCATCGAAAAATTGTTAATTATTATTTTTGTACATGTAGATATACTAGGGTTAAAGTTGGGGCATACGACTTCTGATAACACGTATATGAAAAAAATACACCATAATTACTTGGTCATCATTGCATTATTAGGTAAAAAGAAAAAAGCTGCCATTGGTGTTACGGGATTTTCTTATACGTAATACTGAAAATAAACAGTGTACGTGTCTGATTAATACAAAAAAAATATTTCTGGCGAACTGGTAAAAGATGGAAAAAACATCTGCCAAGTAAATGCATAGTGCTTCCTCGTGCTAAATTCACCAAAGATTGCCTGGTATTGGTTAACCATTTCATTTTTATACAGTTTTACTAAAAAATATTAATTCGAATATTTTCTTAAAACGCACCTGATTATTTTTTCGTATATTTTTAATTTTTTGACAATTTCAATCTAAATCTAAATTTATGTAAACGTTAAAATGACATTTAATATGCCAAAGTAAACATCAATTTAAAAAAAAACAAATGACGATTTTTAAAGCAAATTGAGACAAATCTTTGTAAGAGAATATTTTACAACAAACGTTGTAGACCTATATTATAAGAAATTTAATGCTCTACGTTTTTGAGATATATTGAAAAAATAAATATTTTGGAATGTCACTCCGCCCCTTACACACGATTTTGTTATGGGACCGTCCTCAAGCCCGACCCAACCATCTAACCAAGTTTCATTAATATCGGTTTAGTAGTTCATGAGTTATGCGTGTGACAAGAATTCAGGGGACAGATACACACACACAGATACAGACAGACAGACAGAATGGGGTATAAATTATAGATTATAATATTCTTTACAACCTTTAACTAAATCATTATTTTCTAACTTGCATCGCTTCAAAAATAATTTTAAAAATTCTACAAATATTATAATATATATAATTTTAAAAAAGTTACAAATATTGACAACCGTTTCTGATTAGAAAATTTTAAAAAAACAGAATGTTTTCTTCCTTGACGTCATTTTTGATTTATAACTCCAAACCTAGAGACAACATGGCGAAAATAGTCAGAATAGATTTAAGAAAGACAAAATGGATATTTTCATCAAATATATTTGGAAAAAAATTCCTTAATTAAACAATACTTACTTTTAGTATACTATGACCGAAATAAAAAATATAGTTAATATTTTCTAATATACGACTAGGTACCTTTAATTTTATACAATTTAATCATTTTCACTACCACAATGGAGCGGCGGGGATGTGGTCAACGTTTTTAGTGCAGCTCGTTACGTCAGTATTCTCTAGTTTTAAATAAAACCGACTATTGCATGATACCAATCATACTTTCGTGTACTCGAAAACGGTAATTACAAATTTTTCATTAAATTACAGTTACATAGTATAGCGTTTTCTCGGATGCACATTTTATGAAGTTGACTACTTTTTCAATTTGTTAGTTAAATGCAATTAAATACATTTAGATTTATAGTTCATAATTATTATGTAAATTGGATTTTCTGTTTATAACTAATAAAATTATTATGAAAGATCGAGATATATTTTGGAATGGATGTTGAATACCTTTTCTGCCAGTTAAATTGTGTATAAGTTACGAAGAAAGGAGAGAAAGTGTAAAGTTATAGCAGTTTAGTTACAACCGTAATAATTTTCGTCGTTCGAGATTTTTCGATTTATTTCGATCACGTTTATTATATTTGGAATCGTTTATTTAATTTAGTACTATTATATATTTTTATATAACATAATAAAATATAAAATGTTCCAGTTCACACAACCCGAAAAACGTTACTTTTTACAGGATATAATATTATATTCCCTATGTTTACACAGTAGGTATAAATAAAATCGATTTATGCAACTTTTCAAAAACTGTGATCTTTATCGCAATAGAAAATTTTATGAAATTAATTACTGATGAAACATAATTTATTATGTAATTAATAATATATTTGTATAAAATATTTTACTACTTAGTTTAAAAATAACCTAAACCTCTAAAATAAAATAAAATAAATATTATTTCCGCTCTATCCCCATCTTATAATATTAACTTGATAAAAACTCATCCCACGTCAAATTAAACTATATACATTTTAATGTTTAACTATAAAATTGGATCTACCTTTTCATTTAAATTCTTATATGTACCTAATTAATAATTTAAATTGTTAGACTGTAACCTGGACTTATTCTATCTTTGAACTTTTGGAAGAGCAGAATAAATTGTTTATTCATTTAGTTTTGGGTTAAATTAATACTGTGTGCTATTTTCATTCAAAAAGATTTAGACTTATTTGACAGTTACAAACATAATTGCAAAATTAAACATTACCTTTGAGCGAGCATAAGTAAAGAGCACTAAATAATTTATATATTTATTAATTTCAATTTAATTCAAATTCCAGAATGAACACATTTTATGACAGACAAAATATATCTTCCTTTGTAAAATGTATAGTAGATGTTCTGTTTCTGTCCGCAGAAATCACGAATCATTTACTCTTTACTGTCAATAAATGCGTCTATTATATATATATTATATTTTTTATAAATATTATTAGGGTTATAGGAAAAAAGGTATGTGAACCCGTAAACAATATATAGAGTATGGACCGCGCATTATGTATTAACATAATGGTGTAACATTTCTTCAAAACAGTAAGAGAGATACGGTGGCGTTTGGGATATATCTATCTCCTTTTTTAGAAGAATCAAATAGCTATTTCTGTTTAAATAAGGGCAAGTATATATTCCAAATCATTTTCTCTCTTTTTTGATACGGCTCTGTTTTCGAGTCAGATGCTTTATGTCTATGTGTGCACCAAATTTTCGCACTCGAGTGACTGTTCGGATTAAGTTCATAAGCGGTTAGTTACCGGTTAGTGACCGATGAGTTTTGATTGGCTGATTTATGGAATTTCTGGTGGAATGTAACGAAAATTCTATAAATCAGCCAATCAAAACTCGTCGGTCACTAACCGGTAACTAACAGGTTATTGTCGTGAATCCGAACATTGAAAATCTAGTGCAACAAAACAAATATTTTAAATTTTTTGAATATTTCTGTTATTTCTATATTTTTACCTGGACTGCCACTGAATTAATCCTGAACATATATTTGTAGTAGTGTGTGTGTGTGTGTGTGTGTATGTAAATTAACAAGACTTAGAACGTTTTAATTATTAGTATTAATTATGAGCAGCTGTGTTCGATGTAAAGCCAAACTGAACTGCATTGAATTACTATTGATTGGCACATTGACAAACAGTTTGATTGAAATCATTAGTGAGGTTATATTCACATGCTGTATTTTTTTTAATGTAGCCCACTCTGATTACATCTGGACGATGAAAATTAATTAACTGAAAATATATTTGGAACAGTAATATTTTATGAAATGTTCTCTCGTTTCCAATATGGGGATGTTTTAAAATGTTACCTCGAAATATTATCAAAATATTGTGTTTACAAAAAAAATGAAATGAATGAATGTGATAATTAATGATGTAAAGGAAAAAGTTTCATAGCTTTTCAATTTCACTAAAAGTTTTCACTCGCCTGTGAAAATTTTCAAAATTTTGAAATGTTTTGGTGATTAGTTTTATGGTTGATACCACTTACTTACTTAATTAATACAAAACAATACGCAAATTTAAAAAAATAAATCTATATTCTTTAATTATTTTTGGACATGATTGATTATTATATTGTCATTGAGAATACACAGGTATAGAAAATTTCAAGACGATCGGGCATCGGGAAGCGGTTGAAAAATTGGTTACAAGTTTTGATCGAAACGGACAAACAAGCCAAATTAATAAAATTGTAAAAAAATAAAATAAATTGTGTATTACATTATAATTTCCCTCGGCATTATTATTTAACTTGTATCAATAATCCTAACATATGTGATGATTGTCTTTCTTCAATAATTTAATTGAAATAATGTAACGAGATTCATTTCTTATAGTTTTTTGTTTTAATACTTATGATAAATAATTGTTTGATAGTCTGTAATTCATAAATATATATTATGTTTTGTTTACAGGTATATTTTAGTTAAGATTCTATTAAGGTCCAAATTAGCAGCCCCGTGGTCCAATTTACAGTACCGGTTGGCTAAATTGAAACAAAGCTCCGATCTCATATTTTATTGATTTTTGTGGAGATGATAATTATGTTGATTAATACTTAATAGAAACAAACTCTATAAACTGCTGTTTCATTTCATTAAAAATTAATTTATCTAAACCAAAAACTAGTATACTAAATATCGTAATTTAAAAAAATGGTCCAAATTACCCCACCTTCCCCTATAAAATTGTGATAGTATGCACTTTGTATATTCGAACATAAATTTTAATAATAATTTAACAAAAACTCGTATTGAAGAATATGACGGTTTGACATCACAATTGCCAAAAATCACAAATGTATGTACATAGTTATTCAGAATAATGTTTATGCTTTAATAATATACACTCAAACTGTCCTTGGTTAGGGCAATCTATTAGGGCTAGGGGAGGTTGGTTAATTTTGGTTAGATTAAAATATAAAAAATCAAAAAAATCACATTAAACATATTAAAACATCAATAAGATCATTCATTTCAAAGTATTGATTTTTAGTGTATGTATTAAATTTTATGTTCGAGTGAACAAAGTGCATTCTATCAAATTTTTAGTGAAATGATTTAAAAAAAGTGCATTTAAATACAAGCCTTATCAATTACTGAAATAATTTAATGGTATTGTTTCAGAAATTGAGTTAGTATTTGAATCGCCAAAAAAAATTGACTCGGTTTCCTTATTAAAAAAAGTAGTGGTTTCTGAAAGCCTCTCTATTTTTTTTTCGAATAATTAATAGTTCAATAAAAACGATAGGGTACATTTAGTCTTTTCACTATTGTATATTATATCTAACAATAATTTTAATAATCATATTATAAGTTATGATGTGGTAATGAATAATTAAAAACATATGACCTAGTTTTAGTATTAACACGATTAATCAAATACCAAATTTTGAAAGTAATAAATGCATCTATGTACCACACATACAAGCTACCTTGATCCAAGTTAGCTAATTATGACACTAACCCTTTGAAATGTATCATAATTTATAGACGGAATTTTAATTAACAATATAAGTGAAGCAACTAAGTCCGGATCTGCATCACAATGGAGCAGTTTCGGCGGTCATTGTGTTAATTAATCTTAACGTAGTCTCTTCTCGGGACTGAGGATGAGTCGTGGTGGCTATGAGGAGAGGGAGGTATAGCGGGTTTTGCTAACACTGCGCATCACCCCGCTTCGTATGGCCCAAATCCGCGGGCATAACTTACCCTAAAGCCCAGGGTCACGTGGTACGCACGACATATCCTGTAGGATCAAGGGTCACTCAGTGTGTGGATATCCTTTCTACCGCAATAAATATTTAATGCTGTGACATCAAGATGTATCACCGTTGAAGTACATATATACACATGTGTGTGCGTATGTGTGAGTGTCATTGATTTTAGAGCTTTTTTATATTTTATGACTTTTATATATATAGAAAATAAAAAGAACTTGAATTGTGCGCTTCAGATATTGGAATAAAATTTTCATAAACATATGGGAAACTATCGTTTCAAAGGAATTTTTATTTTATTTTTAGATACTCTATTTCACTTTACCAGTAATAATTTAGTTTATTTTATGTGATTTTTATTTCCTGAAATTCTGTTTTGTATATCTACTTTTGTATCATTTTTAAAGTATTTTTTAAGTGCATTATTATGTAGGGGAGATACACAATGAAACGGACAATGTCTCTTCCATCGAAACTATTCAAATTTTGTTGTTAGTATCACTAATTGTAAGCTCCAACAACATAAAGATGGCATTTGCCTAGTGGCATATGTTATGTTTGTATTGGCAATATACATAAATTTGCGTCGTAAAAACTAAAAAAAAATAGTTTTTTGAAAAAGATTTAAAATGTGCTATTTATTATATTATTATTATTCAAAAAATTCAGTTCCACATAAATATAAAATGTTTAATTTATAATAATACCACAAAACTAATATAAAATCGATTGTTTGCAACTTAAAAATCTTGGGAAAAAACGTATATTCAGCTATTTCTTTCTCATTAACTTAAATCATCCATTCGTAAATCTAATTTCGTAAAAGCCGTCTACAAACTTTATTAAAACAAACAAGCCAAAGGGAATTTATATAGTACGTATTATCGTACATAATTGGGTTAAGTATATATTTGCAATGGACATCCTCTTAATCGATAGCATTGTGCGAACGTTGACAATTTTAACATAATATATCTCATAACATACCTTCCATTAACATGTTGTATGCCCACGTTTATTATTAACTGGTGTTTGTATATCCTCTATATTCATTTATATGAATTTTTATAATATATAAAAAAAATCGGTCAAGATATACATACACGGCTGTATCTCATAAGGGTTCCGAAGTACGTAGTACGTGGACTGTTTGGATCTACTTACAGGTGCATTTTTTAGTTAGAAAAATATAAAGAGTAATTAAGGGTGTACCGGAACTGGAATTTTCAAATCTGGTCGGAACCAGAATTATCGGAATTCACCAAAAAAACGGATTTTTTTTTAAATTGTATTTTTATTAATAATTTAACAATTAAAATAATATATGTTTATGCTTTATACATAGATTACTATTCATAATTAATATAACATTATTTATTTATATGCTATTTCATAAATAGTAGATTGGTAGAGTCCTGCATTGTTTTATAAAAAATAGTATTTTTTACATAGCCTGTAATTTTAATAGCTTCGTAAGATTGATTGTTTTAAATTGTGGGTATATCATACGTTCTTTTTGATCGAATGAAATTACATTTCTAGTGATAAATTATAAATGTGATAAATCACAAATATCATATAGATAAATTTGCAATAGAGAAGAAGTTGGTATAAATTTATATAGATAAAAGAATGTCTACTATTTGAAATTAAAGCACCAATGCATTTCTATAGTACCTATATATGATTCATTATCATAAACAATACTGTTAGATAAGTACAGGAAAATGTTTTTGCAGAAAACAGATCTAGATCTAGAGTATTATTAAAAAATGCAGAACAATAGTCTTATTTTTACACCGAAACTGTCCAAAATTTGATTTTATAAAATTCATAATATAATGAAATTTTTATTAATATCTATATTATTATAAAAAAAATTGCTTATTTATTATAATATCTCAGCTTGGCGCGATCCTACAGATTCAAACTTTTTTTTAAATATAGCTTACACCATTAACTTTATGAGTATCAAGTAGCCTAAGACCGTCGCGACCCCTTTCCCCTATTATTAACAAATTAAATTTGCTAAATTAACAAAATAGTTAAATAATTAACGTCAATATTAATGTTATAATTACAACCATACATATGCCGAATAAAACAGTATTTGTGTTAGGAAATGGTTGTTTCAATTATAATTTGATTTTTTTTAATAAAAATAACATATTATTTATAATTTTTTTTATAGAAAGTAATAATAAAAATTTGAAATTCCGGTAAAATCAGGTCAGGATTTACAAGTTCAGGCTGTGACCGGAACTGGAATAAAATCGTGAATTCCGGCCAGAATTCCGATATACCCCTACTATTAATTGTGATCTACATTTTGACAAATAGCAAATAAAAAAAACGTGCGGGGGCTTTTTTTATTTGCTATAAAATCCCCTGCAGGCGCAATTTTTGATTTATTTATTATTTCACGTTTTGTTTAAAAATTTATATCCAAAATGGCACAAAATTTGTAATACCATGTTTATAGATTTATTGTATTGTTACTTTTTTGAATCGTAATTGGATTTGTTCATTTTAATGAAGTTTATACATACATATATCAATATTTCAACTACTTTATTATTAACATATTTTCAAAGCCTATTTTTAAAATTCCGATTGTTCAATTAAAGTTACCAAAGGTTGAAATTTTACAATTTTAGTATGGGTGGTTTTTTGACGTAAAAAACCTCATATGTAGATTATATACCATGTCGTATTTTAAAAAATAAACATGAAAACTAAACATTATAAAATGTTAATTGTTTTTAAAATAGACAAAATTAATTAAATCTACATAAATACATATAACAACAAGCCCTGATTGATTCATCATAGCCGAGCCAAAATCCCTGGACCTAGAAAAGTAAAATTTCAAGGGTGTCTTCCTTTTGTGATACAAGCACTCACTAAGAAATAATTTTTCGAATTTCAACCTACGGGTTTAAAAGTTTATAAATGTGAAAATATTTTTTTGGTTGGATTTACTTGAAATTTAAAATAAATACTCTACAATAAAAATAATCAAACATAATTTCAAAATTTCCCAAAATTAAACCCCTAGGGGATTGCAATGAGATGGAAAAGTTTGTATGAGAAAATTTTGTTTGTTTGTATTCACTCGAATGAAACTTGACACAAATAGCATATTCGATAATTCAACCTTTAAGAGATAGGGGGATGAATGGGTGTTAAATTTTGATATATTTATTATTTATAACTATTTATGATGTTAAGGTAAATTCGGATAAAATATTCAATTATAATAAAAATTTTACATTCAACTATGACCGCCGAGAGCCAAACTAGACCCCGATGCAATATGTTACGCCGGGCCTCTCTATGATGGATTTTTTTTATCAAAATGTTAATGGCCGCCCTAATGTTAAATCTTTCTCCATACGGATTGTTCTTCTATATTTATCTTTATTTTCTTTGGGTTAAATGAAATTTTCAGAAGATTATCTATACTATATCTCCTGTTTTTTGTGATAACTATATTGTTTCTAACAAGGAGCCTGTCATGTTTTTCTATCGACTTTTAATTATGGTGAAGATTTTTATAGCTGTCATCAACAGATTTTTTTTTAAATTTCATCATTCAAATAATTTTCTATATTATTATTTAGTTATATATTTTTTAAATAATAGATTTAGCCCGGGCCCCGATGACTTGCATTGTGAATCGCACTCTGTCGGCCCTTCATTCAACCCCTAACGGTGGGGGTAGACATTTTGCAATTTTTAACTAAGATCCGAAATATTTACGATTTTGTATAGATATTGAATAAATAAAAAATAATAATAATTTAATATTTCATTACGTCACGTATGGAGGGTTGTAATTAGTTTAACTCGATCTGACGAAAATTATACTATAGAGGGGGTTTTAGGGGGGAAAGAACCCCCTATCTCATATAGGAGCCGAGATATTTACGATTTTGTATATATAATGAATAAAAAGCAAAAAATAAATAAAAATATGTCTTAAAATATTATTTGTACTGCCAATATAAATAAATATACACAACGCGAGCAAAACCGCGGGCAAGCCGTTAGTTTTATATAAAAATCAATAGTTGTAACATATTTTGGTGTTTATACCTTAAGCGAAAAAATTGTAATGGCGGCTCTGAACCTACATGTAAATATATACATCAAAATGTTTGAGAAATTTCATAAATGCATTCACTAGAAAATAATAAATGCGTTGAAGTATTTCAATATCCGATACTACGAGAACATAATACTGAAAATTAATAAATTCCTATGGAAAATTCAAACGAGAAAACAACACCGTCTCTGTGAAAAATTGAGTATTAAAATGAAACACTTTGGAAACATGAAGTCCCAATATCAGATGTTTTTCATCTTAAAATTCTCAAGAAAGCAATGCATAGGTAAAATGATTATGTTACTAAACAAAATTACTTCCGTTTCCTTTGCATAGTAGGTCAAATAGAATACCGTCTAGACGGATGTTTGGAAATCAATAGCTATTTGCAAAAAAAATTCTGACTTGCTCTTAATGTCATACCTTTCATGCTTTTGATGTTCACCAACCAATATGCCGCTTACTTTACCAACTTTTCTGAAAAATTTTCCGCATATTTATAAGATGTGTGGTACGGGGAACGTTATTTGATATTCTCGTATGTGTAATTTTCATTTGACTTTGTTTATTATATTGTAGCACTTAACTAAATGGAGACATAATATATACATTTTATACTATATTATACAGGGTGTTTGGTTCGGCAATACGAATATTTTGAAAGATGGTAGAATGAGTTATTGGAAGTGATTGAAGTAAATATACATATATACAAAGTGAAACAGTTTTTTTCATATTGGCCATTTTAGTAAATTTTTGAAAAAACCCAGATTTATACAATCGAATCGAAAAAGTTCAAAAGTTAAAGAGCCTATATTTTTTAAACATGATTTTTATATTATTAATGACTTATTTAGAATAATAGTATACTACGATCGACTCACTGGAAAAATGTAAAAATCTTACTTATTCTGGGATAAATGTAAGATTTTTTTAACAAAAATAGCTAATTCATGTAGGTTATACTAGATTTTTCGAAAGGGTATAAAAATAGAACAGTTTTTAAAATCATCTGAATATAATCTTAAGTGTACAAATATTATATATTATAATTTTTTAGAAATATTATATAAGAAATATTTTTATTTTTATAAGTTTAATGCAGCCATTTTTTATTTTTGCTATTCATAAATTTTATTTTGATCTGATAGTGTAGCATAAACATTTAAGTAATATAAAAATCATAATTAAAAAATATAGGCTCTTTAACAATAATTGCATAATCAATGCAAACTTGTATTTTCTACGTGAACTGAAAACTGTAAATACAGTATAATAACACATAATTAATTAATAAGTAATTAAAATAGTTTGATAATTTATATTATGACATTATAGTTAATTATAGGCACACGTTTTTTAATCAATGGATCAGGATGTGATTCTTTATTGAACATATGTATCAAACTCATTACTGCTGAAATACAATATTATTATTAAATAGTTTGTATATTTACAATTTTAAGATGTTTATCAAAGAAACAATTCCTACTTACATTTTTTTGCCATAATCACATAGGTACTTGAAGTTTGCAGAAAGAAATAACTAATTTCAATCGTTTTTGTTTTAAACTTAGAATATGTCTAATGACACACCAATTCAAATTTTAGTACGAAAAATTTGAATTGTTTTTTTTTATATTATGTTTGTAATTAGTAATTTTTATTTCTACAGTCAATGTCATGCATTATTGCCCGATTTGAATAAAGTTAATATGTTTCGGTCTCATATTGTCAAAATTCAAGTGATGTCGTTTTGGTTTTGTCTCGTCTGAATATAAGCCAATCTCGTCACGACATGCAAGCCAGGTAGTAACCGTAGATAACTTTATATAATATGTAAACCATTTCACATTCATCAACGCAAATATTTACCTACATACGTACTTCCTGAGATGCAAATTAAAATTTAGACCCAATCGTAAAATACTTTTTAGTAAGCAAAAAATAAATAAAATATTTACGATTTGTTAGGTTAAGTTAGTATAATATTGTGAGACCTTTACTCTTTGGCCTCTCCTCATAGTTCGAGGCCCCCTGTTTAATTTACCTACTATAAGGACTGTTTATAAGTTCGGCGCTCATGAACGTATTTATTTATAAAAATAATTTATAGCCTTGAAATAGCTTATCCAACGCGAAGATTACATCGTACTTTATTGTTTTTCATAATTACCCACGATCAAGTTCTACACGTGCAAATAATTCTCGATTAGGAAATTACGAGAAGAATTAATAACGTTTTAATATAATTTTAATACTTGGAACAAACTTCCCGGTTGTAGTAATTTTACAAATTTTAATGAACGAATGAAAATTGTTGCCGACATTTACTGGTAATTTGATTACTCTGTTTGAACGGACCGTGTTTTGAGTCATCGAAATTGCGCATGGTTTAGTATAATTTAATATTGCTGCAAATTTTACGCTTTCGGTTATATAAACATGTTTAGTTTTTCATTTTGTATGGAATGTATTTAAATATTGTTTTGCTTTAGTTTCGTGCTCGTTCTTTTGTTTTAAAACATTTTTATTTGCGTTGGATTTATGTTCTTTGCATACACAATACGTAGGTTTATATATGTAAACATACATATACATATATATTATATATATACAGTGTGTCCCAGGATAGATGTAACAAGAAGTGTAAAAATAAATAACTTTTTTTTCGACTTTCAGAATGACATTTGGGGATCGTGTCTTGCTTGATGTAAAACTAAAGTATACCAAAAAGTAATTGATTTAGTCTTCTGTAGGGTGTTTTATTGAGTAATAGACGAAAGATTTATTAGTGAAGGAAGATTAGAACGCGCAGATAAATTATTGATAGACCTTATAAGAAATCAAAAATGCACTTCCCTAGTGAGAGTTATTCAACTTCCTAGTCATAATTACAAGGTCATTGCAAACCAATATTAAACAAGTAAAATTATTTGTTTAAACAAGTAAAAAATGTTATATTTATCAAATACTTTGAACCCGTATATAGTATTTTTTACCAAATATTTTGAACGAAACATTTTGTTTTAATTTCTCATAATAGTTGTATTAAAATTGCAATAATACAAGTAAATCGAGAGGATAATAATTACTCAGAAATTGTATTTGTACATATTTGATTTGCTTGAATATGAATATTTTTTTAAACCAGCAATTGTTTGTATGTTACCTATTATATGGAGGCAAATAATTAATTAACTTTTTCCCTGAAATTCAATAAGCTAATCGAAATTTGGTGTTTGACCAGTGGTGCGTATTAATTTTTGGATTATTTTTACTCCACAATGCATATTTTATTAAATAATGTTTACTAAATGAAAAGCAATTATTTTTACAAATAAATGTTATTTCCCTATTCTATTAAGTGAAATGAAATGAAATTAATTAATTCCATAAGTATATTTATATATTCGTTCAATTATATATATCTTCCGCAAGAATATATTATTATGGAACTACGGGACTAGGTCATAATCCCGTAAGTTCAAAATAAAAGTTATTGATTATTAACAATTCCAAGACTATTAAAAACAGTTCGCGGCGGAGTTCCAGTCAACGTTTTAAACTAAAATAACCTCCAGTTTTGTCCCCGGAGATTAGGCTTGCTGAGATTATCCTATCAAAGAAAAGTTAATATGTATTTAAGTTTGTTTTTGACAAGATATTTAGTTTGTTGCGGTGAAGGTTGTCTGTGTTTTAAACTAATAATCCCCACGGAGATTGAGTCCACAGAGATTGTCCTAACTACGGACAGCATTGGTGTTTATATTTGTGCTATCCAATAACATTTTTCTTAGAAATTACTTGATGAAATAACTTGATTTAATGTAAAATATACTGGTACTGGCACAAGTCTTACTACCCACTGTTTTTTTGGGGGGGGATTGGTGGACTTCTTTTTTTGTAATTTCTATGAACACATGTACTCATAAAACAAGTACCCTCTTTTTCTCTAGTAATGGATAAAGTAAAACCAGTAGTGGGCACCCAGTGATGGACACTTGCTAATGATTACAAAATGATAAGTACTACGACACAAAAGTTATAATCGTAAAATTTTAAAGAATGTAAAGCAGATGCTATGATAATATAATAATTAATAAATAGATTACACTAAATGTCCACCATTTTGACACATACTGGCCAATTGTCATCAAATTATGCTGTTTTTAAGTTAAATGTCTATAGATTATGTTTCATTCAGTAATGGCAGTAATCATATAACAACAAATGTTTCTAATTTAATACATTTAATTAAACTAGAGTCCAACACTGGGGTATGTCTGGTACTAATACATTACTATGATATAATTCAAAATACATCATCATGCACCGAATTTAATTTTCGATTAAAATATTCAAAGATAAAATATACAGAACATATTCTATTTCAAATCAAGCATCCAATTATTTCATTATACTTCCGATCCACGAATGACCAACCATAAACTCAATTACAAACAATGTTATATTTAAAACACGATTGAACAGTTCAGATAGTAGCATAATAAAGCTAAATAAGTCTGCAAAAGTTCCGGCTCGATCTGATTGCCAGTATTGCCCCTGCAGGCGTAACATTGTAGTGCCGGGTGGAAATGACAAGAAACGATATTACAGGACTGATTTAAACTCTCAGGGCCGAGAACCATAAACCTGGGGCCGCACAACAATAAATTCAGTTTGTTGCAAGAAACACGCTTGTATAAAGTTGTGATCGTTACGAATTATGCCTGACGGATTTTCTCTAGTATGTATGTATGTCTCCCTTTTGTCATATATATGTTTGTGTGTAAAGGTTTGAGCATTATTAGGTTATAATTAAACTCATAACATACAAAATATATAGGTAATATAAATACGGTGTTGGAATATGATATGCCAGGTTAAAAATACGTATATTGGGTACCGGAACCAGTCTTGGATCATACTCCAGTGTTGGATACTTGTTTAATTAAATGTATTAAATTAGAAATATTTGTTGATATTTGATTATTGCCATTATTGAATCACAATCTATAAACACTTAACAGCGTAATTTGATGACAATTTAAATTAGTAACTATCTATTTAATATTAATTATTATATTATCATAGCATCTGCTTTAAATTGTTTCAAATTTTACGATTATTTATTTTATACCTTTTGTGTTCGTCACAACTACAAAAAAAAAATTAAGTTACGTATCACTGGGCTGCTTTTTATTTAAAATTATTTCACATTCAAATATCTTGGCTTATTGTTAGACAATAGACAATTCTTGAAGGGCCAACTGCTTTATATAACTGTAAACAATCGAATATACTACATTGTATGTATAAAATTTATTTGTGATAAGAAAATAATTAGAACTACCTACTATTAATTTATTTAATTCATTAATGTGTGATTTTATTTTTGCATTTATTTTTCGAGTGCTCCAATTAAATAGAAATAACATTACTTTTCTCAATTGTGTTGTATAAAAAGTCGCTTCATTTTATTGTTAAATATATTACAAGCACGTTTCTATCATTAAATAAATTCCAGACCTTTTAATTCTAATAATGGATTCGTGGTAACTAATGTTTCTTTTTTTCTCTATATTTCAGATTTCTCGAGAAGATAATGTAGGTAATTATTACTCACGAACAAGATATTGTAAATCACGCCCGCTCATTCACGATTACAAAAAAAATCACGATCAGGTACATTTATAGTACGAATTGTACTTTTTTACTCACGCCTAATCACGCAAAGAAAGTCACGTGACCAGATTTAATATTCATATTAATTTATAAATAAAATTTTGAAATGATAAAATTAATTTTTCTACGTGCAATAATAATTTTGTTCAAAGTATTTTTTTAAACTCCATTTCAGCAAGTACAAAAAAAGATATTTTGGATTTTTATTTGGCAAAATAGATAATAAATAGTGGATTCTTCTTTAATTTATTTTTCCGATTAAATTGATTATTATATTTTATACATTAGGTTCTGAAATTTATTTTATTTTTAAAAAATACTCAGGCTCACACCCAACACAAATATAACTACGTCGATTATTTTACTTTGATACACGCGCGATCACAATAAAATTTAAAAAAAAAACTGTTTTGTTCTATTTTAAAACTAACTCGTATATTGCTATAGGATTACAAGTAAATCTAAAGTCCTTCAAAGCCGATTAAGAATTGATAAATCCTGTTTAGTACAAGAAACTTACACCGGCTATATCAGCAGCAGCGGTCGTTATGTATTATGTTTGACAGATTTTCTGTAATATGTCTTTCTCTTGCGGTGGTGGCTAGCGTGCGTTTTGTTGAGGTCCGATAACCATCCATGTATAATTAAACTCTGCCGAGCGACGCGTGTGCTATTGTTTCTTGTGCATAGATAAAATCGCTCGCTGTTGTCGGTGTACAAAAAAACAAAACGCTATCGTACAAAAATACCTTGTGTAAAGTTTATGTTAGTGTACATATATGTATATTCGTTGTTCAAAATTATAAATATTTACCTAAAATTGCGATGCTATCGAAACTGTTTAAAAGTCATTTATAATGGGTACATGTATGTATGTACTTTGTTTTGTTATTTTAAAAGTCATTGTATTATGTAGATATATGAACACTAATTATGAGGTAGTGACCTTTCAAAATTATTTATATACAATACATGCCATCCAAAAGTTTGGACCTACTTATCTAGATACTTTTAGTTCATATTTTACAGGATTCTCCTACTTTTCAAGAAGCTTTTCATTAATTCATTAATAAGTTCAGTCTTAACTCATATTGCATCTAATTTTTGTTTGTATATAAGTAAGTTAGATTTTACTGTGTGCGGTAAATTGAGTCGATATCAGTAGGAATGATGAGCTTAAAATTGTATTAAATAATTCTGTTCTGATCTAACTGATAAAACATAAAAAAAGTATTTCTTGATGAAAATAAAATTTAATAGTCTTATGTGAAAATGTAGGTACTATCTGTTTTTTTTGTATTTTTTGTAAGATAGGTAATATAATTATATATTAAATAAAAAATTTATTACTAAACATATATTATGTTTCTATGTTATCTGGTATTTTAATGATGTATCCAAACTTTAAACATACATATATCTGTACTTTTATTCTCAATTTTGCTACCCAGTAATTATTTTATATTAGTATACTGCAGGTTCACTTTGTATGTATGCATATAAACGTGTACATACAAACCTACTCTACCATTCCTTATTGTGTGATAGTCAACAGACTTTGTACAGAACAACTAAATTGAAACTGCAATATACACCACTGATAAATACTTCTCTTTCTAAAATGACTTCTTATGGTAGTTTTACACTGAACAGACAAAACACACACAATTGTTTTTTAAACGAAAAATACATTTTTAAAAGACTTAAAATCATTTCACTAAATTTTAATACTTTGCCCTGAATGATCCCACTGATGTTTTGATATTTTTAATATGATTTTATTGATTTTCTATATTTTAACCTAAACAAAACTAGCCCACCTCCCTTCGCTTTAATAGATTTCCCTAACCAGGGACAGTTAATGTGTATATTATCAGAGTATCATCTTTATTTTTGAATAACTATGTATAATATATACGTTATTTTTGACAGTTGTGACGTCATACCGTCAAATTATTCAATACGAGTTAAAAAGTGTAAAGTATTAAAATTTATGTTCGAAAAAATACCATGTCTGTATTTTGTCAATTTGGTGCAAAACAATCATTAGAAATTCTACGACTTCTACAAATAAATGAGGTAAACTTTTTGATACCGAATCTCAAAATAATCCAAACTAATAATAGTTCTGAAACTGTCAACCATATTTAATTTACATTTTAAAAAACCAAATATACTTAAATATACAAATAAAAAAAGGAATATTTGAAGACGGTAGCAAAGAAGAAAGAAAAAGTTGATATAAAAATCGAACATGACTGAAACTTGATGCAGATATACAATTGTCTAAAACAGCGAGCTTTTAAAAAGCTATCTAAACACATGGCGACGAGCGATATGAATATATATTAGGTTATTTCTCTCTTTACGGCTCCGCGAACGGGGTGCTAATGTTCTGCATCTATGACCGTTATATCTAAGACTCTATTTGTATTCACACCCAGTACTTGTGTATATACTTTAAATTATAAATGTCATAATCGTTATGCTGAAGGTAATTAAAAACAATGTTTATTATATTTACATTGGAAGTTTATATAGCTCGGAGGTGTTGGTTGTTATAGGTGGCAAAAATTATATTCGGATCAAATGGATTTTCCTATAATATGTTTTACTATATTATTATGACATAACAATTTTAGAATTTCGCGGTAATATTTGAATAAATCGTGGATTGAGTGTATAAATTATGTAAATTTATGAAGACTTCGAAGATTTATGTGAAGGTAAAAAACATCAGTATGTTTTTGTTGGGTATAGACAAAGATGTGAAACGTGGATATTCTTAAAATAGAATTTAGATTCTTCATTAAATATGAGAAAGGATATGTAATATATTTTAAAATAAGTACAAAGACATAATTTTAATTTTCGAATATTAGACATTTTACAAATATATTCGAATTCGGTTATTGCGATATTGGATATAAGGACAACTCGGTTATAAGGTCAAAATTACTGATTAATATCCTTATATAAATAATGTTATATGTATATTTGGTTACAACGTCAGCCTAACTCACTTATAACGTCAAATTTTTTTTTTATTTCCTTCTGTTTTTATAATGGTGTACAGTAAATATAATTTGAAAAAAGAAATTGTTGGGCTCTGTATTCATATCGTACACAATTGTATCTATTTTCTAATTATTTTTAATTTATTATATTAATAAAGTGATGATTAAAGTCTACTGAAATAATAATTTTTTATTACCTGAAACAATATCTGAATAAAATAAAATTCAACCGTGTTTATTTTTTTATTTTTTGCCTGACCTGGGATACAACGTCACTTGGTTATAACGACATAAAACCTGTGGTCCCTAGAATGTCGCTGTAACCAACTATTTTAAAATTTATTTTGTTATTTTATATGAATTGTTATTTAGACATAAACAAGTTTTAATATTATCTTATTTGCATAATCTGATATGAAAGAAATAAAGAATAATCTAAAAAAATTATAATATTTTAAATAAACGACAAATATGTGTTATATGCATATATGTTAATATATACATATTTATATGTACTTTTATGTCAGAACATTGTGAACAAATATGTGACAACTACTATTCTATTTTTTACATCGAAAACAAAATATAGAACAATTCTATGAATGGGAAAAAATAAAATTTTATATTTTTTCTTTCATACATATGACAGGGAAGCAGTAATATTGTGTTGTACAAAAACACAGATACATAAATTGTTATTGTAATGGCTTATATATTACAGTCGAATTCTAAAGTGCCGCGGATTATCCGATAATGTTTGCTATAATCGTGTTTAGGAAAGCGTGTACGTTTATTTAAGTACCGAAGTTTACCCCATTAAACTCGATACAAGTTTTTATAACGTATAAAAACTACAAAGTTTTCAAATTTCCGTTTAAGGGATTACCTATTTGAATACTACACTTTGTATTTTACTCTTTCATTTTAAAGCACATAAAAGCTCTAGGAATTTCTTATAACAGTTAAATTTTATGTTGATTTTATTATTTCAACGTATTTTTATTTACCCTTATTGAATTAAAGTTTATATACTTTGTTAATTGATTTTTTTTCCTCTTTTCACTGTTATTCATGAACCTAAACTTATGAAATATATAATGTAACATGCATTTCTTAACGCAGAGTAAAGTCAATATAATATATAAATATTACTTAAATTCTTAATTATAAAGTAACTTACAGCTTAATGTATAAAACAAATCTGTTTAAAAGTTAAATTTTAATGGAAGTATTAATTAGTTGAGTAAAATTTAACTTTAAATTTTAATGGAATAATTAAATATGTTAAAACATATATTTAAAAAAAATAATAATTATATTTTGATTATATTGCAATAAAAATTATAAATCTGTTTTTTTTTTTTAATAATATATTATTTTTAAAATTTTATTTGCAGTTCTGGTATTGAAAATGGTGAAAAGTCCAAGCTGAAATAAATATGTTAACGTATGTGTACATATAACTGTAACATATTCTCCAATGTGAACCCCACTTTATCCTAAATAGGTGAATACTGTCATATTATGAAAGTATGTAGATATACTCGTATAGTCATTAGTATAACACTGATGTTCGCGTATAGGTAGTTCTTTGAGATTTGTGCATATGGGAAATAATAAGAACACATATTATCGTTCTATTATATATTGTGGTAGACGTACTAATCTTGATAAACTGTTTAGCATTATAGTTAGTTTAATTAACTTGCGTACAAATGGTTTTAGATTCTATTGTTTGAGTACTTACAGTGGTTTCCATAATATTGTTATCAAATTAATGAGTAAAGTGTTTACTTCAATATTTACGTTCTATTAAGACATAAATGGGGTGATAGAGTTCCCAGGAAATATATGCTAAGAATTTAGTGTATTTTTTTTTAAATATTACGATCTTTTTTCAGATACAAGTATTCAAATATAAAATGTTTTCTGAAATCATGTAAAATCAATGAATTTTTTGTTTGCGTTACTACTTTCATGTACATAATATTTTGCTTTATACTTTTTTTTATTTAACATTGGTATTTAAGTAATTTCAACTTATTAATTTGAATCTTTTTAAAATAGAAAAGAAAAACTTCTCTATATGGCTCTCCAAAATAAATAAATCTAAATGTTTTTAGTGATTTGCTCTATTAAATGATAACAATAACACTTATTATGGTTGTAAATATATTTATTTTTGTAAAAGTAAAAACATCGTTTTTTGTAAAATATTGACATAAAAAAACTTAATTCTTTTTTCATAGCATATTTAAAAAAAATTCCAATATCCAAATCACCATCACAGGTGCAGTGGGAAATAGTTCCCACATTTTGTACACTCTGAAGATACTTCAGTAAAAGTTATGACAGCGTTGCTATTTTTAGTCAAACTGGCGGTGACGCGATTCATTAAAAAAAATTCATTTAGGTATTATTTTTAGCAAGCATAACAAAAAAAAATTTGAAAATGATGTAATAATAAGAAATATGTTTAATAATATTGATTGACTAAGCTACTACAATCAATCAATATTGATTTGGCCTATAAAACTCTTACTATGAAATTTCGTTAAAATCTAGTCGATTTCGAGTAATAACTAAATAGGTATAGATGTTACAAAGACAAAAATAATAAATAAACAAACAAGAAATATGTGAATACATACATATATACCTACATACATAAATATCTTTTGATATGAACCATAAAGCTACATATATACTTTTCTATAGTAAAAGTTTGACTTGTTAATAAATTTTTAATATTTTCCGTACATGTATTTTTACAACATTCAATTTATTTGTATGTTGAATTAGTATTTACACATATTTCAGTTTGTTCAGCTTTAAACTTTGCTCAAAACAGCTTGTTTTGTTGTCTCAATTCTAACCAAGGCAAAAACTAAAACACAAATTACCCCCTACAGTTCTCCCGATGTCATTTCCCTAGTGTGTCATTGTATTACTGATAAGCATTTTTTGTTTGCTTTGGAAACACAACGTTTAGTTAAAATTTCTTACTTTTTGCAAACCGTTTTTAGAACGATTGCCTTGTACATGATCCAACCACCACCAGTTCTATCGTTTCTCTGTCAAACAATAAATTGATAAAAGTTTTACTGAATTTGAAAATGTCCACTGCTATAAAACAACATCGGGGTTTTAGTCGATAGATATAAATTGAATCAATAAGATAATACTGGAAAACCTTATATAATGTGGTGGAGATAACAATTTTTCTTGAAATATTTCATAAAAATATCTTACTACTTTTATATTTATTTACTGGTGATATTTTTGTATTAACTTTTTACTCCTAAGTGAAGTAATGAAAACCGTACCAAAAAATAAATTATGTATGGTTTGTACGTGTTATAAAATTCAAGGATTCAGTATTAATTTTATTGTTTTTAATTTATTATTATAAAAAAAAACAACTAAAATGTAAATCAACAAAAAAATTTTTTTTTTTTTCAATTTAAATCTAATACAATTCATGTTTATAGTGGAATTATATTACCGGAATTTTTTATTGAATAAAACAATCTCCCCCTACAGCAATTTTATGATATTCGCGAAAACTCGAATAGTAAACAGGAAAAATAGATGATTTTCCGGAAAAGTCGTGAAAAAATTACCGCGCGGAACACGGATTATTCCACAAATTCAGTTATGAACTTCTATCATTTTAAAATCATAAAATTGCTGTAGGGGGAGATTGTTTTATTCAATAAAAATTTTCGGTTATATGACTCCATTATTAATTAAAGAACCAATTTTATTAAATAAATACATGATCTGACAAAAAATGCAATGAAGAAACTACAGTTTACACATACAAAATATAATAATTGCATGACAATCAAAACTGTTTAGAGTTTTGTTAATCTATCAAGTGATACATTTTTCAAAAACATATGTGCATTTATATTTTCAATCTGTGCACACAATATACAATAAGAAAATACGTCCGGGAATCGGCACGACTCCAGGCCTTACGAGATTTCAGATTTGGATCTCGAAAGAAAAAGAAAAACTCAAGGTACGCCTAATATCGAACGTCATTGTGAATCGTATAATCCCGGGAGAACGATAGCCTTAGAATCGTCGGGTCGGTTACAGGGTTGCCAATATCAGTAAAGTGTTGATAAAAATAACTGGAAATCCTTCATATTAAATACGATATTTGATTTTAAGATTTGTTCTTACATCTTTAATAAGATTAAAATATCACTAACTCTCTCAACTCTAGTAGAATATAAATCATTCATTAAAAATTAATTACAATTACGTAAGATACCAATTATTCTCCGCAATTTTAAATTCTTGAATAGACTATCTAATTACCTTAAAATTAATCACCAAGTCATTATTATATTCAAAATAAGCAATTCTAATCTGGCAACAGTGTACAGCATCCGTTGGCGATAAAGACTGGTGTATTGGACAACGTGTTAGAGAGGGACAGTATTTTGCTTCAGGCCCTAGGGTGAGAATGGAAGATGTCCCACAAATGATTTTGTCCGACGTATACATACTTCCTAGCGCGCGTCTGTGAATGCACGATGCTCTCAAGTACCAGTTGTTGTTTTGCAATGTCCGTGATGATCCGATGAATAAAAAATATGCATAGAATTATGTATGAGGTATGCAAGGTTTTTTGCTCTAACCTTTTAGGCATGCATAGTAAATGCAATTTTAAGTATTAAGTTCTCCATCCAATTTATTATGGACGGGTAATTTATTGCAGGCTACTGCTTTATGGCGACGGTCTTTTTTGAAAAATTGATTTGTCATTGCTGTCTTCGTAAATATTTATTGCTTCAAAATGTCCTTTATATACGTTCATGCCAATACGTTATACTAGGAACGTTAGAGATAGTTTATTAACTTTTATATTGTTGCTTATGAAAATTTTTATAATATATTATACAAATGTAGGTATACAAATAAAGTAACCGTGATTTTTTAAAGCTTTGTACTGATTGAAATTTTATAATATAATCGATACTCATTTTAAGAAAACAATATTATTCGCACGTTCAGCCCCAGGATGCAATAAAATGTAGGTATATAATGTATAGTTGAATTATGTTACAGTCTACTAGTCTATACAGCAACGTTGAATAAAAGTTTTTAAAATGTACATATTAAACCTGATGATCACTATTTTTACGAGTATAGTATCGAAATTAATTTTTTTTTTGTGAAATAATCATATATTTCAAATAACTCTGAATGAAGATTTTTCAAAAATCTATAATACAAAATTTTCATGATTTTCTATAGTCTTTCGAATGGCGACAATCGAAATTCGAAAAAAATGAAACCGTTATTATTTGTACGTGCCTAAACAGCCATTGAAGGGGTGAAAAAACCCTAAAAATTTGAATTTTAAATACTAATTAATACGAAATTAATTTATGTTGCCTTGAAAAGAAATGCAACTAAATTCAAATTAGTTGTTCTACGAATATAGGACATTAGAAAACTAATATTTATATACAAATGACAATAACAGCTGTAACCTTCATAAGTATATATGTTTTTTTTATATATTACGAAATTTATATTCATACTTATATAAATAAAATATTTAAAAAAATAGTTATATTTAATAATTATTTAAAAATATAGAAAGAACATGGAAGTCGAAAATTATTATGTAACTGATTTGTCAGAATTTATGAAAATATTACATTTGTTAGAAGACTTCACACATTATTATTATATTATTTTCATGTATATTTAACGGACTCGTTAGTAATGCTACCTTATATTAACATCATTATCCAAGATGAAGGAAGCATTAAATTCATCATCACAAAAGACAAGCGTGACGTAAATGAGATAAAGGATGTTTGAGAAAGATTCCGACAGACTGGTAAATAGAGAGAGAGAGTAAAGAAGCGGGTAGGTATAATGTTTAAAAACGCCATGTGAACGTTTAACATGATTCATTTGCATTTTGTGCTATCTACACACACACAGTCTCATGCGCTGTAAATCAATCCGTTTCAAATAAGCAAATCAGGGCAGAGGTACGTACGGAGACATAATGCGGCACTATGTCAAACTCAAGACAGATATTATCGCCCGGATGTTGGCATCACTGCCTCGGGATGTCACGTGACCTACGACGCATGCGCAGATTCCCCAGTGGCAGAAATACATCACGGCTTATCACTGAATAAATGGCAACTATATTTGTATGTGTTGTTTTATTCGCCCCACACATAAAGTATGATTTATGGAAAGCGCCAAGATCATTTTTATATACTTAGAGGTTACCAGCAACCAATGCTCACCGAGATAAGGGACTTCCCCGTTTAACGGTTCATTGCACTGTGCGGATGAGTGCTCACAAGGTGCGTAGATGTATAAAAGGTGTTTGCTTTGCTGGAATTGTATGTCGCTACATTAAATTAAGTTGTTTTGTTCGTTATTTTAACCTTCAAGTAATGTTTTCGGAAAAAACACTATTATCGTACAATAGGCATGATGCCAGTAACAAAGTATCACTGAAATTATGATTTTAAATAATGAAATAAGTTAAAAAAATTCTAAAAAATGTATTTATTTTTATATTAAAAGCGAGATTAATATGATTTTTGTTAAAATAAAAACGCAAAATATAGCAATCCGCCATGTTTGATAAAACACCAGTCAGAGTGGGTGAAGTCACGGCTACGTAATAGTCATTTTTGTTTCATTAATATCTGCACTGTTTATAAATTATTTTGTGTTTTTAAATTATCATTTTGCTCAGTTTTGTGTTACCAAAAGTAAAACCAAGAAACATTAGCGATGGAACAAGGATTTATTATAGTTGACAAGGAGTTTTTACATAGGCGTGACGTCATAAATGCGCCATGACACCTGCGAGCGTTTTAGCGTCAAATTCAAAATTAGTTTTAAAAGGGTCAATTTTTGTGATTAAACCTTTATTTTCTGCAGAAATAAGCTTTTTTTTGGAAATAAGAGACACGTAAGATCATCATAAAATAGTTTTTAAAAATTAGGCATCATGCCTATTATTATACTTACATACTTCACCTTTTATATTTGCTGCTTCAACCAAACGGTACTAATTCTTTTATTCGGTAAAATTTATCTGAAAATTAAAACAAATGTTTAATTCTCTCTACTAGTTTAGAGTACCTACCATTCTATTGATTTCATCAAACCATAAGTTATTCATGTTTGGCATATAATAATCAGTTAATTTGGATAAGAGCCTTTAAATATGGACTGATCATATAGAATATTGCCAGGTGGCAACCCTATTACACAAATTAACATCATAAAATATGTTGCCAATATCCTTTTGATGTGATCTCTTATTTACATATCTAAAATTTAATAATTTTCAAAACTATAAAACTAATACGATTATTTAGTATTAACCATAAGTCAATATTAAATATTGATTTATTATTATACTAATAACATTTAAAGGCATTATATGTTATCGAATGTACTATATAGTACGAGTATTAAAAACTGAAAATAAATTTCAAACTGATATTGAGTACGTTAATGCTGATGAATATATATGAATGTTTATGATGTTATATTAAACTGATAATCGGTTTAAGTGAAACAAAATTTATAAAAGCCATTTAAAAATTTAAATTATTTTTGATTATTTAAAATGACGATACTGTATAAATATTTCATTAATAAAACATATATAAATACTAGGGTAATTTTTCTCGATTCCATTAGCCTATATTTCACCTTTGGATCTAAAAATAATTACCCTGACATTTCATACTCAATACTCGTAGATCAAACCTGCGAACGGCGCAAACAGAGTCTTTTTTCCATGTGGTCCACAATCTTGTTCTGTACCTTTCTACCGAGAGTTATCGTTTTCGGCTGGCTCACTGTCTCTATATCATATTATCTCTATGATCAGAACCCAGCATTTGATATTTAGCAGATGTGTACCAAGCTGTTAACACAAAAAAAAACTGGTAACATATAGAAGAAATCGGACATAAGTATCTGGAAAAGCGAGTGATCTCATAATATTGTACTTTTATCCATTTGATAATTCTTTTTTTTTTCAATTTTATTATGCTAGCAAATATAAGTGATAATATATGTATTGTCATCAAATCGTAAAACCTGGAAAACTACTGTACTGGATAAACGAATGTATATACCAACATAAATATTTATTTGCATACTGCATTATAAAGTTAATATCTACGTATAAATCATTGCTAAATTCTCATATATCACAATATTTATCGAAGTAACTTTATTATGGTTGCGAGAGTGTTACATCTTGTCTATTTTATATTTTAATGCATAAACCATGATATTGCGTTATTTTATTATATATATTCCCCACTACCTCACATTACTTATCAAGTTTGTGTCAGATTTTCAAAAGTGTTATAGGGTACTTTCATAAATCAAATTATTTTTATATTAATGTTGTTTTTCGTAACCAAACGTCACACGATTTAAAACCATTATCAATAACATATGTTGTCTGACTCTCTTACATTAACTTTATGATTTTTCAAACAATATATTGCTAAAAGTCAACTTGTAGAAAACTTTATTACATTTGTATTTTTTTATATATGTACTTATTCAAATACGAGTAAATTGAAAAGTTCTAGAAATTAGATATGATCTTTCTTGGGAATAAATGCATCACTTTTTATTGCTCGATCACTAAAAACTTAAAATAAACGTAACATATTTTCATTAAAACATTGAAAAGTACTTAATGATTTTATTTACGATTTAATCCGTTTATAACCTTCAAAAATTTATTTTTTTTAAATAAAATGTTAGTTAAACATGCAATATCGTCCTAAAATTTTAGAGCGAAATTCGCAGTCCATCTATGTAAGCCTGAAAGGTTCTTTGAAATTTATTTAAAAAAACTTCTTTCTCATTAACAAATATAGCAAAAATTAAATGAAAAATCGAACGTTTCTTTTTCAAACACGTATCATTTTTAGAATTTTCATTTTTAAAGCGAAATTCGCAATCCTTCTATGTAAGCCTCTAAGGTTCTTTGAAATTTATTAAAAAAAACTGCTTTCTCATTAACAAATATAGCAAAAATTTCATGAAAAATCGAACTTTTGTTTTCAACACGTATCATTTTTAGAATTTTCATTTTCCTTTGGATTTTTAGGTTGACATTGAGAATGTGGGTCTTAAAAATATAATACTTATTCTTTTTGATGTTTTCAATCAATGTAGCAAACGCTACGATGCACGCAGTAGAACTACTTAGGCGGCAACCGTCTCTGAAACAAGTGTCGTACAGCCGTCATTTAAAAAAATATATATATACATATTAATATATACATAAAATTTGAATTATGTAGAATTAATAGTTGAATGTTCCCTTATTTTCAGCTGCCTAAATGAATTTCCCCCCTTAAGTTATTTAATTATTAAATCAAAATTAGATTAAATTAATAATACAGTTACACAAAATGCATGAATAGAATATTCATATTAAAGTAAAATGAATAATAATGCGATGTCAAGTATTCCCAAGTTTCACAACTACACGAAACTTCCATTTCAATTAAAAACTAGATGATAGATAATGTAACAATAATTGGTATGTTCGGGTAAATAACATGCGGTCTGTATGAATGGCAACAATGTATAAAACGGTGCCGGAACTTTCTCTCTCCATTCACAATTAATATCAACAACAAACATGTCAGCTGCAGATGTTACCAACATGTCGACTTATCCTTCCCACTAAATTGTGTACCCGCAACTATAGCTGTTGTTCCTATTCATAGAAATAGTATACTATACATATCTATCTTCTAAAACTTTATATCTCTACGGTAAATGCAAAAATGATGAGTAATTCACCACTGGGTTGGATGAGTTGTCGTTATGAAAATGTCAAATACCAAATACTCCGCTTGTTAACTTGATGTGAAATTAATTCAAACTTTTAGACGTGATAATATGCATGCTAATTGGTTTAGGGTGTGTTTAAATGAGAAAAAGTTATCTTACTTTTATTGAAATTTTAAAAATAAATTCAACAACCTCCAAAAATATGTGTTTTTATAAATATGTAATAAGCAATATTAAATGAAAGTATAAACATTTTATTTTTATCAAATAAAAATCCCCTAACTGCTATTGAAACACGTGTAAGTCTAAACTTTTACAATTTTTATGGTTAGGGGATTTGTATTTGATAAGTCATAATCATAGTTTTTGTCTGTTGTTTGTTATTCTATTTTTTTTGTATTTATTATATAACTAGCACATTAGACCCGGTGTTACCCGACTTAATATCCACAAAATCATAGTGATCCAAAATATTCTACATGCCCACCCAACATGCTGACCCAACATACCAACCCAACATACCCACCCAACATGCCCTCAGTGAACCATGACTGCGAATTGTTTTTTCCAACAACAAATTTACACAAAATATTCACAAATTATATATCCACACCTAACCTATCCATTATTGAAATCCGGAATACTGATAAAATCGTATAAAATTATATTTTCAAATTCCCAAGAAACACCGAGTCCCGTTTTAGAATTTGTGTGAAAAAAAATAGGTTAGCAGCAATCATAATCAATTTCGATATTTTACCTTTCTTGTAAGTGAAATATTTCTTTATATTTCAAGTTACAATACTTCAAAATATTTCATTGTTAACATGTGTAAAAAATCATCTAATTGATCGACAAAATATTTGAAAGAGACGTGCTCATAGTAACCTAAATAAAATAGAATTCTTCATACAATTGATTCTACGTTTTTATACAAATGAGAGTTGTATACAGTAACATCATGGAAAAAAAACGACTTGTTAAAGATTTTTTTAGTATTTTAATATTATTTCTTAGATTTTCATAAAATATTAATTACCATGAACATGCACAGAAAAATTATCTAACTATTGGTAAAAATCGCATTAAAATCAGTTCAGTAATTCCCGAGTCTGTAAGTCTCATACAAACGAACATTTATTTTTATATATAGAGATGGACTCAATCCTCTCAGGTTTTCTTATGATCTTTTAGAAACTTGATTAAAAAATTCTATCATTATCTTGATTAAATTTGTTAATCAGTAAAATTCCTTTACGAATTTTATAATGACGGTAGTTAAAAATCCTAAAAATTATATATTCATAATAAATTAATTAGTGGATCGATGATATATAGTAAATATGTTTTGAAATCCTTTCAATAATACCAAATTATACGCCAATTGTGGTTTTCAATAAGAAGGTAACGTTAGTCTGAAATTTTTAAAATAAAAATTTATAGCTAATATCACAAACTATGGGTCCCGACTTCAAACCCCAAAGTTCTGTTGTATTTTATTTATTTTTATGTTTGTTTATTATGCAAAATAAAAAGCATACATATAAACTATAAATAGTATTAAAACAATTCAGTGCCTAATTTTTTAACACATTTAATTTTTTTTTTTTAATTTTCATTATCAAAGAAAATTAAATTACCTTGTGATTGCGTAGAAAGGATTTCTAAAATATTTTATTGATATTTATACCGATATATATGTACATACCTATGTTCGAATATTTGCGATAAAATGTTACAAATTAATAACCAAATAGAAAATTATATGATAAAATAATAGAAATAATAAAATAAATATAAATTTTCATTAAGAACAAATTCGCTAGCAGTTTCCCTTAAGAGATTAGAGAATATCTCACAAAGAACTTTATTTACTGACTTTCTTCATCATTAAAAGTGTTAAATATATAACTTTATCTTTTTTTTTGAACTAGACGATCTTTTCCACTATTCAAGAAATATTTATCTGCATATTTTTGTTCTATTTAGTTTCATCTATGACTGCATTGCACTATATCTATGGTAAAAAACATCTGATTCTGATATATTCTTCATCATTTTCACGTTAATCTGAATATTGTTTTGTTTTTAGTTTCGTTCAAACTTTTTCCAGACATCTGGTGTATTTTTTTTTGTTTGTACATTTTGTGAATTTGTGTATTGGTTTTCTTTCATACTCTTTTTATGAAATTTTATGAAAAATTTATGCGAAGGTATTGAATAAACATCCATCTAGATTTTTTTCTTTATCTGTGTTATGTTAGCGTGAAAATGAAAACAGAAAAATATATTCAGACAATGTATTTAGTACATTTTTATGCTTATCTTTATTAGATTTACGACAACAATTAAAACAGTCAATATATGTTTGGCTTGTTCATTTTTATTTGAGACATTATAAACAATTTTGACTTTCATATTATTTAATTAATGTTAACCTCAGCTAAAAAAATCTCTATTGATTTAAAAATAGATTTTATTTTTATTAATTAAGTTTAACTAAATGCTCCTTTAACTAACTTTCGTATTATCAACAGAACCATGTTCAATATACTTCAATAAAGGGATTTTCAATTTTCCGCACTATATTTTTACAACGTATAAATATTAATTTAAATCACGTAAGTAATACACCAAATTTACTTTAAAGGAGCATTTAAAGGAGATTAAATTGGTTGATAATACCGGGCATTTAGTGTTAATTGATTATATGTATTTATATTGTATAGAATTTCAATGTCACAGGTCAAGATCAGTTTTACACTAGAGTCCTGAATAGGCATTTCCGAAGGTTTACTGGGACATAATTTATTGTCTAAATTGCTGCATTACGTCATATTTTTTGTTAATCTAACTTTTTGTACGAAAATTAACGATTTTTAATTTTGATATATATAATATAGTACTACATAACATAAAAAATACTACATTATGTTTATTTTATATTGTAGATAAAAGATATAAAACTACCATATTTTTTAAAAAATTGTAAAACGTAATTCAACTTTACACCATCGCCTATCGGCATAAACTTACATCTACACGTTAAAACTTATTTTACATTTTATCGACATTAAAAATAAGACTAATGTAGCGGTGTGTATATACCGGTAGTGTTTGTACATAAAAAGCATTGAAATTGCAAATAAACACATTTCGGAACATCCGTTTTTATGATACTTGTGAAGCGGCTGCTGAGCGCGCGGCCGCTATGGTGTGGTGGATGTGTATACGTATGTGTATATGTGTATGGGTGTTTTCACAGCGGTTGAAGTTATGCCCAAACACGAGCGTTCTTCGCGGTTGTATAGCGGCGAAAGATCAGAGACGGATTTTTACTATTTATCTAAAATGGTTTTTGAGGGAAAATATGTATTAAGGGATAGATAAATTAAATATTATTTGTTTTACTTTTTATTTATATACCTATATAATGATGTTTGTAATTGGTTATTTAATTACATAAGTTATAAAAATGATTTTTTATTCATAATGTTTAAGACAACTATCTGTTTAGGGATTAAGCTCATTTATTAAGTATCTCGTTCTATGTGTTAAATACGAATTTTTATTTAAAAAAAACCTTTTTTACAACAAATTTTGCTAAATTAAGAGATCATTGAATATATGAAATGAAATATGATGCAATGAAGACATTAGAAAATAAATTATTATTATATCACTTCCACACACACACACACACGCCAACACCCATTCATACGTTTTACTCTTTTTCATTCCTATGAAGCTTTTGATAGATAACTATACCACCTACAGCAAGGTAGGGGATGGGGGTATTATAGTTGGGTATAGGCTATAGAAAACCTTGATACTTTTTATTTTTATATTTGCTATAGATACAGTTAATTCTCACAAATTATGTTTTTATTCCTTAAATACCTGCTTAAATATTAAAAGAATTTAATGAGATAGGTACCCTTAAGCTTATATTTGAAAAAACTTTTTTTGCTCACTTTCTTGAAAATTTACCACTTATCTGTTCAAAATGCATTGTAATATTTTTTACCCTCTCACATGTGTGTTAATCTAATTGTAAGTTACGCATATAAAATTATTTTCTATTGACTATAGTTAATTGATAAAGTTGTGTTAATAATACCAAAAGTGTACATACTATATACATATATAATGTATGTATATATACAAAACACAATGGTATTCATATGAACTAAAATGCAATGATGTGTGCTAATTTCTGATCAATGAATTCTACTGAACTACCGCAAATTCTGCACCACTGATACATATTTGTTTCATAACAATGTTCAATATAACTTCAATCAACGAGTTCACGGATCTCTGATATTATCTATAGAATAGTAATTACACGTTTTAAGTAAATGTAATACAATAAAAACGATTTGAGTCATCTATATCTATATATATAATGAAACGCAACGTCTGTCTGTCCGTTAGTGAGCTTATCATTCGAGATCCACTTATCCGATATATGTACGTGTTTTTTTTTAATTCATAGATATGTTCATTGTCCAGGTTTTAGTACTTATATATTTTGTTACGTAAGGTAACATAAGGAATAAGCAGTGACGATAATAGTAAATCAAGTCGGGAGAAATTGTAAATATCTCGGCTCCTATGCGAGCTGGGGGGTTTGTTTTTTCCCCTAAAACCCTCACTCCCGTGATATTTATACCGTTGGATCTAATGAAACTAATAACAACCCTCTGTACGTGACAGGGGTGAAATATTAACTCCCAGCTAGTTCAAGCTTGTCCAGCCCGCGGCCCTCGAGGATTCTTGTTGCGGCCCGCGAGAATAATAATAATAAAAAAATTATATAGTAATAAATATACATTAAAATTACTTAGTACGACTAATGTAACTCGTTATTTATTCAATAAAAATTAGGAATTGCAATAGACGCGGCTAAAAAAAATGTCCTCAGTTTTATATTCTAGCCTGCGGCCCTTAGTAAATTAAATTAATTAAAATTTCTGCTATGCGGCCCAGAAGGTTGAAAAGGTTGGGCATCTATGCGCTAGTTCACATATGAAAATGATTTTTGAAATATATTAATATGTTATGTCCTACTTAATTTGATTTAAATGTTTCTTACAAAATTTATTAAATTAAAGTACACAAATACATTTGCTAACTAATAAAATAACCATATTGTTTGTATATTATCTAGTAATATAATAAGACTACATGATATATGTATATATATTTATAAAGTACATATGTACATGCTTCTTCGATAAATGTTTTATTCAACGACACGACGGGTATGTTCGATTCCCAATTGAAGTCTGAGTATTTGTGCCGGTTAATAATTAAACAGTAGGTAAAAGAGCGCGTAATCACGATACCAACTCGTACCTTAAACAAATGTTGATTTACTTACAATTAGGAAAATAGTTTCGATCGTTGATTTAATGCTTTATTTTATTAACTTTTTAAATTTACTTTTAAATTATTCTTCTACTTCTTCATCGGATTTTGTCAACTGAATAATTGTTTAATTAATTGGTTCATAATAAAAGATGTACATTTGTTATTTTTCAATGATCACATAGATTAATTTCTGCTATGTAGAGTCGCATGCAGAAGTAGTCGACCAATTTTCATTCAAATTCACTTATCACATACTTAGTAGGCTCCTCCCATTTGATTATTATAATATTTAAACCATTTCTCCATGTACCAAACAAAGACAGATATTTTGAAGCTCATTTATTAGATAAAGATATTATACTCTTTGTTTATAGTACTCATATATATTTGTGCGAAAAAATTATTAAGTAATCTATTGAAAATTGTATAAGTTTTTGTGGCAATAATTATTTGATATTCCAAATTTTAATATTTAAATATGTTAAACTTAATATAAAATTAATTAATGTAATGGATGTATATTTGCGTGTTTATTTAAAATAAAGTTACAAACAAAATTAATAAATACTTAGGACATAAATGTAATGCATCTTGAATTACATAAAACCTAATTGTTGTGTGTTTGTAATATTAAACTAAAGAGTGGGTAATATGTTGGTTTCTTCTCCCCTTAAGAAAATTCATAAATTCGAACGAGACTGAGACCTTTTAAATACTGACGAGACGAGACTGACTTAAATCTTGTTTTGTCTTGTCTACAAAAAAAAACAAGCTTACAACTCAAATACATTACCAGTATTTTGAATAACACGCAATTTAAAAAAAACAGATAGCTTACCCCATACATATATAATAAAATATATAAAAAAATATTTTATTAATTTTAAATGAATATATTTTGCTATTTTTAGTATATAAATTGATAATTAAATGAAAATTCGAAGGCTCAGTTAATATATTTATAATTATATGTATTATTTTTCAATTTTCTATTATTACGGGTCTGTACCTACTTAATTAATTACAGCAGATATTATAATCTACAATAACATAGCTTGAAGCATTGTTTACATGCCATCGTCTTATCAGAGACATTTGCAAGAAACTGTTATAAATTATCGCTTAGACTGTGATTCCCTGTATGTATATGTGCGCGCAATATTTGCATTTGGAGACAAATTTTCATCTATTTATTTTCTGACAATATTTACTCGATAAGATTTATGCTCATATAAGGTTTCTAAGAACTCGGTATATGTTGTATGAATAAAAGATAAGTAAATAAACTTACGTTTGTCGAACTGTATCTATCAATGAGTTTTAGTAGAAATGTTTTATTATTTTGCAACTTTTATTTTAAAAATGATTTTGTATATTACATTCGAACTTTTTCGAAGTGTTCAGTATTGATTTGGTTTACTTTATTCAAAATAACATACTTTTAAACATACATATACGTAAATCATAGGAAACAATATTTATAATTAGTACAAAACTCGCACAATCATATTAATTAAGCGAATTTTACTCAAAAGTGACATTACAATATGAAATAATGCCAATTTTTTTTTTTCAAAATCCACTGAGATTTCGTTTTTTTTTTTAATGAAACGAACGAGTTTTGGAGCTCACCGCCTCATATACACATACAATATTCATAAATACATCTATACATTTTAATTTTATAGGCAATTTTGATGCTTTTTAGAATTTTTATCTGTCATGGTGGAGGTGCTGGGTACTATTAAACAATATTTTGTTTCATGAATTTTATTTTGTTGTAAGTTGCGTCGTTTTGGTTATTATTAATATATTTTATCACATCGTGAAGTGGAAAAGCAAAGGCCTTTGAGATGATATAACGTTTGCAGATCCACAATGGTTAGTTAGTAATTGTAAACGTTGAAAATAAAAATATTTAAATTGCATTTAGGTTTAAATTGTTTAAGACAGCAAAGTCAAGGATTTTTTTTAAATATTGTGTCACATTACGAAATATAGTCACACTTCTCCAAAGCGACATGGCATTGGTTACTAAAATTGTAGTGGTATTTTACGGAAAAATATATCTAATTAAAGATGCTATCAGATGCTGATCCTTGTGGTTGGCTCGAGAAGTTTCACTGTTTTAAAACAATGTCGTTGCATGTACCTGTAAATTAAATGGTGTAGGCGCAGGAAATACAAAATAACATATAAAATAACATTGAAATAAAACATTAAGATGTTTTTATTAGAGCACTGAAAATATTCATTGCAATGTGTGACAAAACATTGGTAGATAGAACGACTTACATTCAGATCACCACACAAGCCCTAAAGCTTGTAAAATATTGAGAGACTTAATTCCTGTCATGCTTAACCCTTTTGTTAATGGATAAATGTTTATACGTTCCTTAATGAATAGGTACCCTTAATGTAATAGTTTACATTCATATGAATTTTACGTATGATTTTACGTTATAAAACGTTTGCGCGGTGTGTTTAATGTTATTGTTGTCAAATTTAATGTTATTGTTAGATACCTTACCTTTTATTTTACAACAATTATTTTAAAATCAATGAAAATATGTATATAAAAAGCAAATGTTATTTACATCAGTGTAAAATTTTCGATCTTACAAACGGCTGTTTTTATTGTGGCAAGTGCAGGATTGAAATTTTATTATTGGGTATTAATTTATTATTTATTTATTTTTGCTCAATATCAAAAATACGTTTCATCCGTTTAATTTAGAAGGTAAATAATATTATATTTTTTCACTAAATAGATAAATTTATTTACTACATTTATTTTCTGTTCTCGTGACTGAAGGGTTAAAATCAAAAATTCCTAGAACTTTTTTTGTTGCATATTAGGAGACCTATCTAAAGACACCCTACTCAATAGGGTAAGAAAAAAAAATTGTGTACACTTTTCTATGTAAGAGAAACCAAAAAAAGATTTTTTTTTTAATTTCATGATTTATGTTTTTTGATCATCAATTTACGTTCGTGTACCAAATTTCATCTTAACAGGTATATAAATGAGAGAATTAAGGTAAACGGGTACCCTATCCATTAACCAACGTTCGTTTAGATCTAGGCTGAAAAATATATTACTTCAAAATCATTTTTTAACTTTTTTTTTCTTTAAGAAATAGCATTACAATAAATGGATTTTAGCAATCCTGGATGCCCATAAAATTTAAAAAAATACTAAAATCGTCAAATGGAATCGAAAAAAGTACACGGGTACTTAATTATTTACATAAGGGTTAATGCGCATATCCATTCGTTATCAAATCGAATTGAACTAAACCGTATTTCTGAAGTAAAACATACAATATCGAACATATAATAAAGAAAACACGAATGCTATAATTAAACACCTGTACTTTCCTTCTATCCGCAACAGCAATAATTAACAAAAGGTGTTGTGTATATGTTATGATATACATATATAAAGCAGCACAACTGAACACGTGTGAGTAACTGTACTTGTTTGTATCTGATTCGATGACCCAGTTACATAAAGTTCACAAACAGTGGCGCGACACACGAGCACGACGGTAACTAACTACCGGTTGGGATTTAGGGACTTCTCTATGTATGATATTCTAATTCTAATTCCATTCAGTCAAAGGAAACTAAACTGATACAGAAATAGTCACCTGAGACCTCTTGTTTAATTTGAAATTGCTTATAATTTATATACAGTTGCGGGAGCAGTTGTGTTGATTTATTAAACTGTACAATTATATTGTCGAATGTCAAGACGGTTGTGTAACTGTTGTTAACAATCAATTTTCAAATAAGATGAGGGTTCGCTGTACCAAAGATACCTTAGCTGTAGACATTTTGAAATTTACGAACCATCTTATATGTTATTGCTGACATTCCTTTTGTGTATATTGTCATTTGAAAACAAAAAAAATGTCATACAGTCGAAATAAATTATAGCGACATTTTAGGGACCACAGGTTTTATATCGTTATATCCAAGTGTCGGGCAAAAAAGCCAAAATTAGCCATGGGTGACTTTTGTATCACATGAAAAACATTTTATTCAGTTGCTGTTATAGGGTTAAGGTAATAAACATTTTTTTTCGCAGACTTAAGTAAACACTTTATTAATGTAAATTATGTATTTATTACACATTATAAAATATTAGATTGTATTCAAATTAATTAGAAAATAGATGCAACTGTAAAAATACAGAACAACAATTTCTTTTCTCAAAAATACATTTACTGGGGATAACACCGTTCACATTATAAAAACACGGGAAACTTAAAAGAAAACAAGAAAGTTTTGACGTTATAACTGAGTCAGACTGACGTTGTTACCGAAAAAATAACATTAATAATTTAGGGGTAGTAGTTGTCGTTACATCCGATCTCGCACTAAGATAGGTATCTTTAATATATTAAAAAATAACCTTATAGATACTTACATAATATGTAAGTATTTAGAAATTTCTTTTCAGCATAATATATGAAAAAGAAATTACTCTTTTGTTATTATAAAGTACATATCAGTGTAATAAATGATTTTATATAAAGAAAACTATATTTAATATATTAAAAACATAATCTTAAAGGTACTTATGTGGAGAAGAAATGAAACTAAAATAACTACCTTGTGATTTTTTCTAGCCATTACATCTAATTTTCAAACATATAGAATTTTTTCCACGCACGAACGACCTGCAAGGAATAACAATCGATGTCGAGAAGTAATTTCTTCTAGACCGTTTTTTGTACGTATGTACAAATCCATAGAAAAAGCTTGCTAACAATCTAACTAAATGCATGATTTTTTATTGTATACCTGAAATAAAACGCGAATAGCTATAAAAGTTATTTATACGTACTCAGTATACTTATTTTCTTATAGTACAGTGACATACCATATTATACATTGGAAAAAAGAAATAAGGTTTTTGTTATCGTAATCTGCATATAAAACTATAAATAAAACATTATATTTACTATACCGTAGAATTCAATGAGAATTTCGAAACTAAATTTAAGTTTAATTTATGAAAATTAAATTTACGAAAATAGCTTAAGACAGCTCTTAGGTAACTAATATAAATTGAATGTAGTTGTCTGGAGATAATCTAATAAACTATTATATTTTATATACATATTAACGTATTACTAACACAATTTACCTATCTTACTGATTCGGAGAATTGCTTTATACAGAATACAAACATAGTATTTATGTATAATTTACAATTAGTAGCATTAAAATTTAGATCGTATAATTATTGCTAATTGCTATTTCGATATGTCTTTCAAATACTCATTATATTTTATAGATATGATATGAAACATTCATCTCTTACCTTTCATCATGAAATTGATGATATCTCAGTGTGGGTGTTATGAAAAGATTTCCATAAATATAAAAAATATATTTCAATTGATTTATTAATTATTAAAATAAATAAGCCGAGGGTTCGACCCATGAGGTCCACACAACCAACTTCCTGACATAGTGTGACTATACATACTTGAATACTGATTACTTATTGTTTCTATATAGTTTATTTGAATATTTTATTTATATACATTTTTTTTAAAGAATTTGTCAGATAAAACTAACCTTTGTATTATTAAAATTAGTTTTCTATTATTCCTAATGTCAAAAACTAATCTGACAATTTGAATTTGATTGCGTTTGTTTCCAAAATAACATGAATAAGTAAACGTATGTATTATTATTTAAAATTCAAATTTTGAGGGTGGTTTTCGTTTAGGCACATATAAAAAATAGTGAAATACATATTTCATTATTTGTATTGTAGAATATTTATTTATGCTAAGTTTCAAGTAAATCCAACAAAAAAAAATTTAATCCACCCAAACTTTTACATCTTTTTTTACCCCCGTAGCGGTTGAATTTCTAAAAATCCTTTCTTTCAGATCATATTCAAGTTAAGATGCTTTGATTGGCAGCCTAACGAAGTCTATAGAATTTTTTATTTCCGAGATTTCGTGCACGTAAAAAATGACACGCACATACGTACATACACACATACACACACACACACACACACACACACACACGCATATACACAAATTTACTGAAAATAATGTAAATATACTACAGTGACCTTGAAACATAGTAATATATAGGAATTAATTAAATAAAAACAAACTTGTTTGTCTAATCGTCAAAATTTATTTAAGAAAAGGTAATCGCAAGCTTTCGATTCACAGAATCATCGTCAGGCTAAAAATATAATAAATAACAATTAAATACAAATAATATAATGCAAAATATTGATATTTTAAAATAAAAATTCAGAAATATACCTAATAATAAAAATTTAAATGTGAGAACGATGTTATTAAACATATAAATTGTAAAAATAATAATAAAAATTGTAAATTCAAATATAAAGTAACTAGTTATTTGACGGTAATTTTGTGTATAAATTGTTTGCTAAAAGCGTCTATAGTTTTCCTAATGCATGATAGATGAGCCCGGTGTTGAAACTCATAAAACCAGTCTGAAACTAACTACAAAACATTACATCTGTAAACAATATACTACAACAATTTGTTCGTACATTCCAGCAGCTGGTTTAACTGGTTGCCCGGAGTCGTGAAACCTGAGTCAAACGTAAGCAACAAAGTCCCCGCCTACCTGCGGTTACACATTGTAACACTCTTTTGTTTTCACAGGCGTTGTTAATTATTTTATCTCATTTTGTTTGTTTAACAACTATTTATTGTGGCTTCTTACATTAGAGCAATTATGCGATGATGATAATAATTTAAAACCTTTTAAATGTAATGTTGATATACATTTCATACACGTTCTAAAATTACAATGAAACGTTTTATATCTTCATCAGACATAAACCTTTATCTATTAAATATATGTGTAGGTATAGTAAAGAAAACTATAATAATATAATATAATATAATCCAACTTCGGCCCGAAAGAAATGTAATTAACTGGTTATAATGTTTTGTTTGAATTAATTGCTATGCTCAAAGATGCTGGCTCCGGGAGGGAGGATGGGTGCAATAGCTCAGCTTGGCGTAATTATACGAGGAATTTTTTTATATATTTAGTATGTTATGACTTTCTTTATTTCATTAACTTTAAGTTATAATATTTCTATGATAACTAATCAACTCGATTTCGTCCCAATAGATTGCCCTAACCAAGGACAGTTAAAAGTTATCATTCAAAAATAATGAAAAATGTAATATCTATATAAATATGAATATTTAAACTAATAATTCACATTTTACTCACACTGGCGCTAACTAAACATGACACTTGCCTATCTGTATAACTGGTTATTATATGTTCCTAGTGATTTTGTTTTTTCAAACCGCCGGGGTTACAATAGTCAAATACCTAAATAACTACATGTAGGTAAATTATTATTATCTTTTTTGACAAATGTACAAAAATGTATTTTTCTTTTATTATTGTAGTTTATTGTTTATATTAATTAAACACATTCACTCCAAAATTTTAAATACCCAAATAGCATCTGACACATCATCAATAAATTTAGGGGTTTATTTTGTCCCCTTTAACAGATTATTTTTAAAAATCAGTCACGGGTTCATGGTTGTTAATTAACCGAAGCATTTTATAAAAAATAAATAAATCTAATATTGATTTTCCTTCAAATAATATTTTATATCTAAAGTTGGGCCTCACATAAAAATAAAAATAATAGCGTTTTATTTGAAATATTGGGGCCTCTTGTCATCTTATTCATGAAGGTTAAATAACTTTTACCTACCCTAAGAGAATATACAAACAAAATTTCAAGGTTCTGCGATAAGTTAAAATGGATCAAAAAATGATTGTATATCAACGAGGCACTTTTTTATCAATATTAAATTATAGCAACATTATTAGTGTCATGACAAAAAAAAATATATATTTTTCGTACAATTGTTTTAACAACGCGGTAGTCAAATGAATTTTTAAGCTTGCAAACTCACATAGTCAGTTTTTATGGCGTACATCGACTTTTTAGAGTGCATATTCATGTATCTAATTATTTAAATTCTGACTGTGTCACCCTTTAACATGTTGGATGCTACTATTATAGAAAAAAAGTTTCCCAAGAGACTGACAATAAAGTCTTTGTATTCGTTGAAATTGTGGTATTTTTTGAACAGAGGTGTATTTTTCATTTCCAGATGATATTTAAAAAATATATATTATTTTAATAATATATTAGAAGTTAAAAAGTTTATTTCAAACCATTTCAAGAATATTGAAATTATTCACCCAAATATCAATAATAAATATTTTATAGAATTTTCGTTTAAAAAAATTACTGCTCAATAAATTTAAAATTTTAAATGGCAATCATAAAAAATATATAATATTTTTGAAATGATGAAAATCTTTAAAAAATGTCTAAAAAAATATCTTTAAAATTTTTTATCAGCCACTCCTGTGTTAAGTTCTTAATCCATACATTAATATACAATACACAGAGTTTCTCAGATTCGTCAAGTATCAAATGCTTTAAGGTTTGTCATGATAACGTTACTGTTAAGCTTCATTTACACTAAACCCTGCGATAGAACATTCTGTCATACGAGGCAACCTTACCAATAATAATTATTACTTATCACTATGATAAATTTCTGTTTTATAATATGTACAATGTACATTTTCTTTATATATTAACTGAAATTATATGAATTAAATAGTCATTTTCTTCTACTAAAAGTGTCTTGGATATACTATATACTAATTTAAAAAAGTTAAATAAAACGCTAACAATATCTAATGTCTTGCAATAAACTATTCAGCTTAACTTTCAGATGATCCCATAATCGTAAGTAGACAAAAACAAATGCACTCACTCAAGTAGCAGATTGAAAGTTTTATTATACTTTAACAGTTTATGATATTATCCAAAAAAAATTGAAAATAATTGACCACACAAGAACGTTGAGCTAAGAAATAGGAAAAAACTGGCCTGTGACAAACTTTTATTATAAATATAATAAATAAAAACAACCTAATTGTCTAAAAACCAGAATTTAATGAAGGTAAAAGTATATTCAAGCTTTCGATTCACAGAATCATCGTCAGACTTTTAGATGGAATAAAATTTGAGAAAGATGTCGTAATCTTTAAGTTCTTTTTATTTATATTATATACATATATTTAATAGAGAATATTACTAGAGTGATAACTCTAAAGGGCAAGCGCGGGCTGATCTAAATTAACTAGTGTTATGATCTGTTAGTTCACACCGTCAGCAAATCAGAGCTCGTTGGACAAGGAAGTGCAATGCATTGGCGCTAGCTATTTCGCGGGTCACGATTTTAATATTGAATTATTACTCCAGTAATATTCCATCTGGTCTATTTCTATGATATATTTTAACTGTCGTTTGTGTAAGCACTAGCACGTACATACTTTAAAAGCAACAAAAAAACATACTTTTAAAAAGAAATAAATACCTACAATTATAATTTTTATTTTGCCTACACTCTATTTTAAATTGATACCTACAATATAATATGAAGCCTTCTAGGAACTAAAAAAAACATCTGCCAAGTAAATGCACAGTGCTTCCTTGTGTTTAATTCACCAAAGGTAGTTAATTATTGAACAATTTAAATAAAAACTGATAAAAACTTCAGATAAATTGCCTGACATTGGTTAACCATTTAATTTTTATACAATTTTACTAAAAAATATTAGTTCGAATTTTTTCTTAAGATGCACCTGATTTTTTTATATAAAAAAACTACAATTAAAAAAAATTGTTTTCTCATTTGCCGAGCCTTTCCATTTTTTCAAAAATGACCGATTGTGGGCGTAAAATTCAAAAATTATTTAAAAAAATTTCATTACGTATTTATAACATAAAAATACATATTTTCTCCCATTTTTGTAAAAAAATCCCTTGATTTTTACATTAATTATTGCATTATTAGTAATCAAAAAAAATTTCGAGAATTTTTTGTTTTTGTTCTATAGTCTATTAACTTACGAGTATTTTATTTTCTACGATCTTATAGAGCCGGATATATTTCAAAAACAGTGTAGTAATGCACTCAAAACGCATCAAAAATTCACAATTACGCACTTTTCTCGGGATGTACATGGTCGATTTTCCTAACTTTTCCAATTTTTAACTCATCTTCAAATATACAAAGAGAAAATTAAAAAAATCCAACTTTTCGAATGCATCACTTTTTTTGTCTCTATTCCCTCTACTAATTTGTGCTCTATAATGTTGATGTGAACGTAGCTTTACATAACCAACAACATACAAGGAATGAAGTGGTCTTTCTCCATCTTCATTTCATCTGGTAATTATTTCACCAAGTCATCTTTTTTAAATCTCTCTCCCCTTTCGTCATTGTATACTTGACTTGTTTACAGCTTGCAGGGTTTTTTTTGTAAGCGACCTCCACGCATTTTTCTTCCTTTATACGATTCTTTGTGTTAAGAACTCGTTTTTTTATTATTTCTCCTCTGTTATGTATGTGAACTGTATATGTCGCGACTTTTTGATGAAATGGTGCTTTTTTACTTTCGTTGATTGAAATCTGGAATTCACGATATTCTAAATCAAATAAATATTTGTCTTTCAAACCTTTTAACGTAAAGTCTATTATGATTATATTTATATCTGCGCTGTCAATAACACTGACTTTATTTCTTGAATCCAATAAAGAATCGAACATTCAATATATAGGTAATAGATTAAAGGCTGGCAATGTGTTTACCCTTATCATTTCATCAAACAAATTTCTTATTTTAATCAATCAATTATTTTTAAGCTTGACAGCTGTCCGCAAGGATTTTGGGCTTATTAGTTTATTAATTAAATTATTTTATTATTGAATATAAACAAATCATCAATATCTCGTGCAAATTTTAAATTAAAACTGTCATTTAATTTTAATTGAAATAATCTGACATTTTCATGTTTTTGTATTTCGATCTGGTGTTATCTTATACCTTTATACTTTTTATATATAAAAACATGTCATAATAATAATCTTAAAACCTATATATCGTCAAAATCCGCTCTAAGAAATACAAATAACTGATTGACAAATAATAATATGTTGTTATTTATTTTTTTAAATAAAATTAGTTAAATTTTTGAATTTTCACGAATTTTTAATTAATTAAACCAAACAACTTTTATTTAAAACATTTTTTTAAATGCTAAAGTGTCATAAATATTTAGGTGATAAATTTTAAAAATGAACACACGGTATAATTTTTCAGTCAATTTTCTTGTCTGGTTGTTCTTTTTGACTATGAACGAGCACATATGAAACCTCTAGCGGCAATGATATAAACATATATACTGCACAAACGAGCGTTCGATTTATTATATATGTAGTATACCATTGTGAGTTAGAGGTACTTTTCTACACATTTGATTTACAGACACACATATACATACATACGTCTTGAAGTAAGAAACACAAGATGGATTAGGAAGTTGCTCACATCTCGAAACCACTAAAACAAACAATACGGATGTGTAGCTGGTGTTTGCACGCAAGAAAGAAAATGTTCATAAAAAATCTTAAAACTCTCTAGGGATGTCGTTCTTCACGTAGGTTAAAAAATTATATTTTCTTTTTACTGCCGTCAACAAAAGATAAAATAGCATGGGTCTTATTCTGTGGATGTATTAATTAAAAAAATAATTAAGTTCAGGTTTCGGTCATATTTCATATTACATAATATGTCGTTTTTTATACGTAAATATCCTTTTATTAGTACCTACTGTTCTTTAAATGAAAATAAAATAAATGTTTATATATGTATGTATGTTTTCATTATATGAGAATTAATGTTTTATTTTCTTCATTTTCATATACTGGCAGATTTTATGTCTTCTTTGAGAAGGAATTATAAATATATGTTTACGTCTTTTTATACAATTAAATTTAAATTTAATATTGATTTTGTATTTCTGGAAAAATGTTTCACGATACGAGTAAAATTTAGTTTTATTATTTATATTTGTATAAAAACCAATTTATTTCTTAATTCCTTACTAGGAATTGAATTTACATTTATTTATACTTTATTCTATCATTTAAATTATAACATTTTTTTTTATTAAACATGTAGTTTGCTAATAAATTTTAAAACAGGTAAATCTTTTATTTTATTAAGTAGGTATGTATTTATATATGGTCATTATGGAGTTTAGTAAAATTGAATATTAAAGTACCTAGGTTTTATTTCTCGTGATGTATTTATGTAATTATTAAATTTTGGAAATATATACTTATAGATTAATAGGTAAGCTAAATAATTAGAACTTTAGATGGATGAAATATTGACCTGACAAATATAAATGGACTTGTTCGATCTATTGCATTTTTTGGACTATAAATAAGTTTTGAGTATTTTGGTCAAACATCGAAAATTTTCAAAAAATATCGATTATTGATCATTTTTTTTTATATGAATTTTAACACACTGATTTCTAATCCGTCAATTTAAATCAGATCCGATTAATGATTCAAAAGTTAATGCCATTTTTCTCATACATTTTAAAAAAATTAAAACTTTAGGGGCCACATCTCGAGAAAGGTTCGTGGTACAGATCTGTTTTTTATGTCATTTTTTTAGATATTAAACCATTCTCTTAACGAAATTTAAAATAAAAAGTTTTATAGTAAAATTTCAAGTATTCAATTTAAATTTGTCATAGAAATACCAACTTGAAGATAAGAAAATAAGAATGAAAATCAAAAATTCATTTCTAAAATACAGACCACTTATTTTTGAAACATGCAATATTAAATCAGATGGAAAATTAATCTTATGCAGACGTAGGTATAATTCATTATTAAATACTTCATGAAGACAATTTAAAAACATGATAGAATTCCTCGGAATTTAAAAATAGGAAACTCGATTTGTTAATATCTGTGAACACTGAGCATATTCTAAATATTCATGAGTAATAAACATTCGTTGAATAACTTGGGACAACGACAATATTAAAATTACAAGCATTATCTTGTGCTTGAACGTACAAAACTCATCCTACCAGAAAATAAAATAGGTCAGTAAAATTTAACAAACAAAAACAAAAATAATTCAAGATAACTAATCATATCCCTGCGGGGTAATTGTATATCTCACGACACCAATGAAGCTTGTAATAATAAAATAAAAACAAGTTACGCCATCTACGAACGGCCGGTTGAGTAAGAGCTTTTATTTTCGTGAATTCTCACCATTATTATCAGCGGCGCAGTTGGGTTTTATTTACACAAAGTTGGGCCATTCCTTAACCCTTAATCTGTCGACGGTAGTTTTAAGTGCTCTAGCTTGAAATGCGTTTAAATAGTTAAGTTTTACTGTTATTTAGGTTCAACGTCCTTACTCTTTGTTCTGGTATCTAATTTTATTTACCGGTTCCTTGCTTCGAGTAGTTTTTGTTTTCTACTACTAGTGTTTTAGTTCAGATACGATTTGGTACAAAAAATAATGAAAAAAGGAGGAAATATTTCAAATGCTGCATCTTCGCTTATTGGCTTTCACTTTTACATTAAAAATGTGTGCTGCTATCTAAGAGAAAATAGTCCATTTTCAGTAAATTGTTGTCGTTTTTGCAATTCTATAACTACACAACATAAAAGTGAAACTTTAACAAAAAAAAAAAAAAACAACTTGCCATGTAAATGCACAGTGATTCCTCGTGCTAAATTCGGATTACCATAGTTATTTTTCAATATTTCCATTATTAATAAAATTCTGGTTAAAAAATTCAGACAAATACAACTAAAATATAAATATGTATAATACACAACTAGAAACTAAATATTCTTAATAAGAACGATAAATTTGCCCCATTTTCTTTGTCCACTACATACACACAATGTTTAACGTGTGCCGTGAGCATTTAATTGCATGCTGTGTTTCTCTCGACGAGTAATTACGAGGTCGTAGTGACCCCACGCAATACATCTACACAACGCCATTGGTGTGGCGTAGCCTAGGGGCAGATGCGTGGTCTGCCTTATCAGTCCCAGGACGAAATACATAGCACACTGTGACTCTGAACTAAAGGCCTTCCTGTGCCGACCGCTACCAGTGTGAAATAAACTTTTCTAGATGTGTTTTTTATTGCTAGGGTATATTTTTTTAAGAAAATGTGTTTTTTTAATACGTTAATATTTAATTATAAAAAATTATATAAATTATTTTAATTGCAATAATTGACATAATTATTAATTTCTTTTTATAATTATCGAGTTTTTTTAATGCATAAATTGCATTAATTAACTCCTAATTACTTCTCTATAGATATTGAGACCTTGTGAGTGTTATCTGTCGTTTTTTACCTCGAGGTAAAATTCACGTTCATTCTATCTAAATTATATTTGTAAACAAAAAATCAAAACAAAAAAGAAATACCAAAGTTTGAGATATTAAAATTTAATTATTTCACTTTTGCCAAACATACTTTGAAAAAATATCAAAAAATATTAAAAGAAAAATTGATATGTTTGCTTATAATTTACTTTATAATAATATGTACATACCTACAAACATAAATCGTAGGAGTATGTATCTTTCATAGTTTGTACATAAATATTTATGTATGTATAATATATAATAACATAGCAATACTTCTTTGAATTCTAAATGTCTAAGTAGTTTCACCACAAGATACTCTGTACCGCATTCCTGTTTTAATTTATATAGCATCTTTAGAATTATTGCAACATATAAAACAGTTGCAATTTCGCACGAAGTAAGAGAAACAGCGTCAGCTAGGAAACTGAATCAATAAACTTGCAACCGTTTGAATTTTATAGTCTGTTTAAATACAAAATAGAGATATATACACCTACAAAATTATATCCTATCTGGATTAATTATGAACAGAAGTATTGATTTTTATTAGAATAAGTTATAATATGGGGTTGGGATATTTTTTGTTGATATAATAATATGATACAAACTATTGTGAATGTTATATTAATTTTTATCCACGTCGTATTTCTTTTTAATTTGAAGTTTCAGCCTATATACATACAGTATGGTCTCTTTTTGCGCGGTAGATACGTTCTACAGAAAATCACCTATAAAAAATCGCTTAAAAAATACATTACTAACGTTGTAAAAATAGATACGTTCCATAATTTTCTAAAACTACGTTAAATCGAATCAACCAATTAAAATAGGCAGAAAATCGCGTAAAAAAAGTTTATGAATATTCATGAAAATAAAAATGTATAAAAAAACTAATAAAGAAAATTTGTTTGAAAATCTGAAATAAATTGACGTAAAACTTAAAATAAAATAAGTTTATTTTTCAATTTAATTTATTTAATTTTATGAAATAATTATTATTATTTATAATTTTTTATCAGAATGATCGTCACTATCTGAAAATACAACTCAGCACTCGCCGAAACGGGGAATCCTGGATCGCGTTACTTTAAATCCGCGTAAAAGAGACCATACTGTATAACATTATTCTCCAGAAGTCATGTGGCATATGGTCAAACAATGGAAAAATAAACTACTGATGCCACCAAAAGACTATGACCTGAATAGCATCTAGAGTATCAGGACAGATACTGAATGGGCATTTCAGAAACTTGATGTAACATTTCAGCTTTGCGCACCAGCGTAAATTTAAAATCAGTATATCTCGACACTCAGAGCAGCTACCAAGCGGGTTTTGATCTTAAATTACAGATATTGATTAGATCTACGAAGTACAAGTAAATATCAAAACATTGAACCAGTTATAAACCATGTTATAAAGAAACAACAAAAAATAAAATTTTGTATATCCACGATTGCGATTGTAAATATTAATTAATGGAATTGAAAAGAAATAACAGTATATTATAAATTTTGTACTTCCACGATTTCGCATGTAAATGTTAATTAATAGATTTTTTTTTAAATATCAGTATTAGAGAATATATTTTCTACGCAGTAACGTTTTTTTATTTTTTTGTTTAAAGTTTTTTTAATTGATTAAAAATATAAAAAGTAAATTTCGTATTTCCACTAGGTATTTGTTTGTAAATATAAATTGATTGTTTTTATGTTCGTACAAATCATAAGAAATAACTATACGAGTATTAAACATACTAGTCTGAGTTTTATTTAACCCCACTGCTTCGTATTTACGTCATTCCCTCGACTGTGTATTCCAACACAGTCACACCCATTTAAAAAATAATATATTATTATACATAAAGGAATATATGCAGTACTTATTATTGAAATTTTAATATAAAATATTCTGAAATACACTTAAAAACCACACTTCAAACGTTACGAATAAAAAAAAAACAGAGACCTTTTAAAATTCGCTGCATGTTCTTGGGTGCAAAGGAAACAACATCACCAACATAAGTAGTAGTAAGTAAGTAAGTGGTGGGGTAACAGGTTTACTGACCCCATTCGTCCGGGAGTAGTCCTGAGCCTCATTTACGGGAAAGTAGGATTACGACACGGCTCGTGATTCTCTGGAATCCGCCTTTAAGTTCCCATTTCCAGTGGCACATTCGGCAACACGCAAACTTCACCATAGCTGTCGGAGATTACCTACGTCAATGCAACCATTCTTATCTTTGTGGGGGGGGTGCGCTCGTGGATGTGCCTCTATCGCGCCGCATTTTACTTTTATTTCATGTTATGTGGATTTACATTGTTCTCAGGTGGTTCAGATTGCAGATTTTTGTTAGCTTTTTAGTATAGATAGCGAGTTCTGGGCCTTGATGTTGTTCAGCAATAAATGTTTTGTTCCAAGTTGCAGTGCACGTTTATAGTAATTAATGTGTGTAAGATACTCTTATGAAGAAGCTTCAAGAAAAGCGAAATTGGATTTAATTCAAGTATATAATATTGTAATTCTACATTTATTGAAATGAGTGTCTAATCTTTTTTTATATTCTAATGAAAACACTAAAATAAACTTTAGAATTAATTTCATTATTTTTCTCATTGGAAATTAGAATAGTAATGATCGTGAAAATAAGAGATAAAATTCGATAACTTTTTATTGGAGAAACCAATTCTACAAGGTAATGTTTTAAAAGGGTTTTGCAACTAATTTGTTAAGTTCAAAGTAAACTTTGTTATAAAATTCAGGTGTGCCGAACTATAAAAGTTTGTTAAAAAAAACTTGAGTGACATTATCGACAGTCTAGTGAGAAAATTTGGTTCTCTAAAAACGAATTTCCAATTAATTTTAAGAATGGAATTCTCGATCGCTTTCTACAACCTTTTAAAGAATTTTAGTTGTCATGCTGGGAAAAAACTTTTTGTAATAGCGAGTCCAATACTTTCAAATCTCGGGACATTTGAATTCTCAAATGGAATATATTTTTCTGATATACATCCATTAAGTATTTTAAATAATAATTCTTGGTCTTCGCTTCTACCATATTTTTTTATGTAAATATATTGAAATTTTAAAATAAATTTATATACTGAATGCTTTTACGAGACTTTTAGTCTGATTTAAAATGCCGCAAAATGATCCAAATTATAAAACTACATAAATTTTAAATAATCATTTGACTAAGAACTTTTGTCACATTAAAAATAATTCTAATTTTATAAGTTTTACATTTATTAATAGGTTTTTTAAATTTACATTTCATATACTAGACACTGCTTTTTGCATTTTGTTTTTAATATAATTTTTTTTAATATTAAATTCCTTTTAAATTCAATTGATAATATTTAATATCGATTAAAGTTAAGCCTATGACAATATATAAAGAAGTTATGACTAAAATATATATATTAACGAAGGTCGAAGCCGAAGACTGAGACTCGAGAAATATAATGGGGTTGTAGTACGGATGCATCCACCATTATCTAGATTTGTATGTTACATTTAGTCTATTCTACAAAAGTTAATTAACTACTAAAATCAACTACTAAAACCTAGGATAAAGAATTATTTTATACCTTTACTAAACACAAACCTAACCTATAAACTTTATGCCTCATAATAAACTTGAGAATTAGGAAATAATTAAGTTAAACTGCCCAAAACAAAATGCATACGCTGACACAATATAGTTAATCAAGCTATTTAATACTACCTGATCCAAAACAAATAGAAACTAATGACAAAGCCAATCTTTCTAACGAAGTCTTGATTACACCCCTAGCTCATTCCAGTTGCAACGTGGACGGTAGAAGTTCAGACCGAATACACTTATTAGTTTCTCGGAATTACTCTGTGGCCCTTTACAACAAGACAGCTATTCAAACCTCGATGTTCTCTACAAAGCGAAGTATTTGTGGGTGTGGATGTTTCCCTGGATTGTCTTTAATTTCAGGAAGTAAATTTGAAAACTTATGTTTATATTTTACAATACAGTATTATTGTTATTGGTTGGTTCTTTCTTAACAGGTTATTTGTAGCTTCGAAAGTATTTTACTCATACTTTTTAGAGTTTGATAATCGGGAACTAATTATTTTATTTCACATTGGAAATCACTGTAAGTAGAGACAACGTGCGACATTATAATAATAAATATTTAAAAAACTGTAGATATTACTAATAATAGTGCATTGCAAAAAAATAGATTAATAGAAACTTTTACAGTTGTCAAAACTAAATGGTGGTTTTGCCGATATAATAATAATAATATGTATTAATTTGTGTTTGTATGAATTTATATAAAGATTTAAACGAAATGAATATATAAAAATATGAAAATACGATAATACAATTTTACTAATTATTATTTTTAATTTTAAATCAAACGTATGCAGTTATGTAGGGTCAAATATGTGTCCGTCTGAATATTTATCTCTGTAGAACAAGCGATATCACTTAGACTCTCTCTCTCTCTCACACACAGTCTCTATTTCTTCTTAAAAACTATTATCGTTATGAAAATTAAAAATTACATGCTGCAATTCAATTTTTACTTATTATTAACTTTGGTTTGTAATAAAATACAGTTTTTTTTGTAGTTGTAAATATTAATAAATAGATGAAATTAATTTCTCAAAAATAATTAAGTTATTTTTTTATACAAATTATGGAAAATTGTATACATATAACATGCAACCATAATATAAAAAGCAATTTGTATTTTTTTAAATTGTCAAAAATTGTTTACTTATGATGATTATGACAATGATATTTTTGTACAAAATAGAATGCCATTTGTAAATTTAGATATTGCCGGGGTTATTGCTATATACAAATAAAGAGTACTCATACAATTCTGCTTATACGTAATTGTATTTTCCCGCAAAACATAAAATTTAAATTTCAAAAATACAAACACGCACAACTTAAGTAGATGTATAAAAAGTACATAAAAATATACACATTTATACATAACCCGATTGCGAATATCGTATGGAAAACGTACAAAAATTTCCACGTACTTCCGGTGACGGGTGTTTCCGCTACACAACGTGTTACACAGGGTCTGTCTTCGTTCTAGGAAATTTGTTTCCACATATACAAAATGTTGTTTGGTTAACCTGGGACCCGACACACGCACGACGTTAAAAAATAGATATAGTGTTTTAATAGGTTTTGAGCCTTTATTAATTAACAATAGTACCTTAATACTGATAGATATTTAATGCATTATGTTTTTTTAAAATTTACTTCTGAAGAAGATCTGCTTAATAAACTATATCATTAGGATAAATACTTAAAATGTAATCATTACATTGCATAGTACAATATTTATAAATACACCTACAGAGAATCTAAGGACCCTTTTCCCACCCGATATACTACATAAATTTCAACCAGAAATATACAAGTTACGGTTTTGTTGTATTGTTGCAAAAATTCAAAATAATAATAACATTATTAAAAATTCTAATTTAATATTCAGATGTTTCATTTCATGTATTTGACGTTGTAAAATAAAGCAAACCTACTCCCGGGTTCACAATCTGTAAGATTTCGCTCGTTCCAGGATCATCTGTGCTTCCTTCTCAAAGAGCTATTCAAGGAGTCAATTGTTGTGTGGAAAGAATGACTTGATCTCGTTTGTACAGGCTTGACATAAAACACTTTTGCCCAAATTTAATAAAAGCTTCAACATTGTTAATGGTAAATAAAATTTATTGTTGTCGATATTAAACTTCATTTGTACCGAATAGAGTTTAATGTAACAAATCAGCTTTTCAATTTTAATAAAAGTATTTTTGTTCATATACCTACTCATATTACAATTTTCAAATCTCATATAAATTTTATTTGCAGTTGTATATAATCAAATACAATAGTTCCAGTTGAAAATATACCTTTGTTCAGTATTTTATATTAACGAAAATATAAAAAATAGACAAAACTATGTTTAATATCACTTTTTATTGTTATTGTATATAAGGGTTGTGGGATGGAAGATTTTATTATAAATTGCTCTACGATTAATAGTTCCAATGGTATAAGCTTTCAAAGTGAGATATTTTCATTGCATTCGATCTCCCGAGGATACCCCCTAATACCTCCGTGAAGGACGTGATCTACATCAAAAGCACACATTTAATAAAAATATCTAATATTATCTCCATAATTATAATCCAATATGATAGTCTCATTTAATATATAAATACATAATATACTAGTTGTGACGATAAATATAATAAATAAAAACAACTTATAAATAATAAAGAACAAGTATTTGCAAGCTTTCGATTCACAGAATCATCGTCAGGTTTTAAAAAAGAACAAAGAGAGCTTGCGAATACTTATTCTTTATTAAATTTTTGACGTTTAGACAAACAAGTTGTTTTTATTTATGAATACATAGGTATATACTTTTTATATGTACTAGATTCATCTTCATAATTCGATTCTTATTTAGTTTAATTTTAATTAAAACCTAAATTAAACCTACACATATTAAAATAATTAATATAAGAGAAATGCTAAAATGTGATGAACAAGTTAAGTAAATTAACATACACTAATTTATATAAATATAAGATTTTGAAACAAACACCGAAATATATGTAGGTAGTTAGTTAATTAATTATCTCATATAATATTATTTTTGTCATAGGTATATCAATATAATTATATATATGTTTAAACAATAGAAGATTTAATTAATGTTGTCATGTACGTACTAAATGAAACGTAGCAACCTTTAACGTGATTAACATACATGCTAATGATGCCATCTGGATTGTTCATTAATTTTCTGATTAGCTTAGTGGTATCAATATACATACATACATACATTTCAACATGTAATTTAAACGATACAATTTCCCATAGCTGTAAAATGTTATTGAGATAATCGAAAACTGAAAATGTTCATTTATTAGAAATTTGCCTCACATCATTGCTTCTGTATTTTATATTTATTAATTCCAAAATGTTAATAACAAAAAAATATATTTGAAGACTTTTCGATTGTATAAAATATAAACAAAAAAAGGATATTATACTTATTACTACCTCAAAAATTAATTAATATAAAGATTAATATAACATACTTATTACTTATGTATTTACATCGTGTAGAATTTAAATACGGAATGTTGGAAAATCAATATTATTTAAAATAAATACAAATATTTAGTCTACTGTTTATACTTCGTCAAAATCGTAAATAAGTTTTTTCTTGTAAGCTTGAAGCTTGATAAAAAAACATATATTTTAAATTTTTCGTTGTCGAATTTATTCACAGATACCAAAAAAGTTATTTCAAAATAATCAGAATGCTTTGGATTGTTACACAACTTTATTAATTTAATTTTGTCATTTGATAATTCTTAACATCTAAAAATTTTATTTTAATATTAATATGCAATACCAAAAATGCTTCCATAAAGTATTTTGATTGCTGATTATAAAAAAATAAATGTTTAAAATACTTAAATGTAAAAATTAAATTAATAAAGTTTGGAAACAATCCAAGGCATCTAATTTTCATTATTTTTAATTTGTAAGAAATTCTTTTGATATTATAACTAAACTCGAATACATAATTCAATACTAATGGTATTTTTTTAATATATGTAAATGTATATATATAATAATGTATGAAGAGCATAATATATTGAAGTTTATTTTATTTTATTTATTTCTCAATGTTCCATAGTAATCGTTGATACTTTATACCATGTAAAAAGATTAAATATAGAATGTAACATAATATATACAACTATGCAAAATATATAGTATAGAAAAAAATGCAGTATTCATAGTAAAAACCATCACATAATGCATTTAAACTTTTTTCTAAGCCGAGTCAGTCGTACATAAAAACAGAAAACATAACATGTATGAAATAAAATTACTTTTTTTTACTAACCGACTCTAGTACTTGATGTTATAAAGCTATTCTGTTTTTTTATTAAAGTTCCAATTTCTCCACGTATGCCTCACAATGAAGCTTTTAAGTTCGCGCAATAGTTACGTTCTTTGAGAGAAGCTATGTAAGTCATATAAGAGAGCTCGCAAGTAAAAATAAAATATATTCTTTTTTATATTCCTCAGTATGAAAACCTCGATTCAATTCTACTTACTTTGACTTCTATGAGTAATATTTTATCATTACGTCTAATGAGAAGTACACGGGATACGCATGTTCATGAAGTGAGGAAAAATATAGCACAAATTCTTTTATCTATCATGAAACCACATTGCTTCATAGAACATAGATATACATAGATAGATATAAAAATGCATATGCACTTAAAATGAGATTCAAATAATACAAAACTCAATTACATAAAAAATATATCCTACCTAATGTTTCGATGCCTTCTGGAGTAGAAATTATTAATTTTCATAGGTTGCACCCATTACAACTTTTGATCATCACATTTTGAACTATATCAATTCATTGCTTTTCTGTGGGGTATTTTCTTTTGCTCTACTGTTAAAACGGTTCATTTGCCGACATGTGTTTATTATCAAAAGCATTTATTTTAATGTCCTTGGCAACTTCATAAATGTTGTCGGTATGTTTACGGGACACCCTCTATATATTATATTATACAGCATTAGTTTTCCGCGGCTTCACTGACGTTTATTTTAACATAGGTAAATATAAACAATGTAGTTTAATGCTCCCCCTCTTTGTCTGTCAATGCGTCTATCAGAACACGTTCCCACCTCACGTTAATTCATCATTCAGCAGACAAGTAATATTATGTAATGTAGCTTGCCTATATTTTTATTTTTATATTTTATTTAACTCGCGATAAATGCACTATATATATAAATCTGAAACCCAATTTAATGTATATTATGCTGTTACTGCAACTTGAAAATGGATTTTACGCGCCCATTTAGATGTAACTCTTATAATTTAAATCAGTGTACTGCTTAGTTCTTTTGAGTGATAGCGTGATGATATGTACCCTATAGAACTTCTGACATTTCAAGTTTTCGATTAAAATTACACACAAATTTTATTTGTTAGATTAATAATTTTACCGATACCTATAAATATAATATTAGCTTACTGTACTAAATACAAAATAAACAAATTCATGTGCATAAATGCCCAAAACCCACATAATACTCTGTTTAGTAAACCAAATATAAAAAAATAATCTTAAAAATGCCAAACAATCCCAAACAACATTCATACATATATATTTTATATATAACCATTGATTTCCCTTATCAATTACCCAAACACATTTGCTTGTTTTTCATTAAAAATTCAATTAGCATTAATATAAATATTTCAATTATTAAGCCAGCAGCGTATAGGCTATATTTTTATATTAACCAACTCGTAGAGTATGTAGTAGTATGTACCTTATATTATTACACCATTCCGGTTTTATTAAAGCCTCAATTTTTCCACGTATGTTTCGCACAGGAGCTTTTAACTTGGCGCCAGTCACGCTCAAAACAAAACCGTTGTGTACAGAAATGCTCTCATTCAGAAGATACGTGAGCCCAAATTGAGAAATTAGAACGACACGTTCTAGCGTGTTGTTGTTGCTGAGGTGTGGGGTAAAGGTGCAACCAGTGCCGTGTTGTTCAAAGGACCTTGGTGTAATTTAATTAGAATTAAATTTCAAAGGATGCAAATAAACTTCTTGAAGAGTCCTTTGACTATTAGATTTATTTTTTTTATTTTTGAAAGATATTTTGAGTTGTCGGATGTTTTATAATTGAAAAATGGAAGTGAAAGAAGTAAGAAATTTAAAAAAATTGAAATTTTAATATTTTAACTAAAACTAGCTTATAAAATAACAGTTCAATTGTTTATAAAATTGTTAAATATTTAGTTAGAACTTAATATTCTTGATATTTTATTAACTGAGAAATTGGTTAAATTTAATTAATTTATCATTGTCTAAATTTCGTTCTATGCATAATAAATAAATTGAAAAATAAATAAACAAATAAATACATGGATAAAAAGTAAAAAAATACGATCAAGTGTGAGTAGGATTTGCGCCCTGAGGGTTCCTTACCGTTATATAAAACTTAATTATTGACAATAGTTAGTTACGTAGACTTTGAACTCTATTCCCAAGGCGTCTTTGTGTGAAGACGTCGATCTTTACGTAAACGCTGTATGAATTAAACCGCAAAATTAAGTTTGTAACATTATACTTGCAATTCTACAAAGTATTAGAAATAAATGATTTTCGAATTTTTTCCATTACTTGTGCAATGAAACCTTTACAAATTTAAAGATTCTAGGTCAACGGAAAATACTCTTTAATTATATAATCAGTGAGTCAGTTTGTCATTACCTTTTTATTGCATTGAATAAAAAACTGTAGACCTTAGTATTTGACAATAATATCAACTTGATACCTCTAACAGTTCCTGAGAAAAGGGGTCTTAACGAACAGGCAGACAGATATTTCTTTTTTTCATTTATAAATTCGAGACGTATTTTGCGAACGTAAAGATATAATAAAGAAAATTGCAATATAATAATACCTATACATCCTTAATATATACAGAGTAATTTACCACTAGTGTAAAAAAATTTAACAGAACAAAAAACCTTTTTTGAACCTATGTCCGGAATTTCTTCGTGAGGGAGCTACAGTCTTTTACATAAAATTAGTGTTTACTTAAATCTAAAAAAAACCATTGTGCTACAAATGCCGATTTTTATCAAGTATTTTTTTGTTCTTGAATTTTTTCCTGAGTTGGGTTCTTGTAGAAGATGACATGATACAAAATACACAAAAATATACCGTTTTTGAAAAATATCGAAAAAAAGAATGTACTGCAGAATTTTACTTAATACGGATGCTTCAAATTACACAAAATAAGTTTATATTCTCGTTCTATAATTAAAAATAAGATGAAATGTTAATATAATTATACAACCTAATAGTTATATTTATAGAGTTATATGTTACAAAGAAAATTCAAAATGTCTGGGTTCTGTTTACGTGGACTTATGACCTGCAAAACATTAATCATTATCGAAATAAATGACTTCATCGTTCAACGTATTGTAAATATAATTTGCCTTTACGGCATCCAATTTGGTCGTATAGTTTAGTAAATAAATATAAATATGTTAAATAGGGTAAAATATTATTAAATAAGTGCCGCGTCTTATTTAGTTTGCGCGTCTGAGTGTGGCAGAGGGAAAGATTCACATGCGCTTGGTCGGTCTTCGGACTTGGCCGTTGTCTTTTGATCGTCAATTGTTTATTTTGTTTTCAATAATTAACTTTTAAATTTAAATATAGCAAAAATTATTTGTACTATTTATACTAATCAGAACAAAAAGTACAAATAATTTTTTGTTCTGATTCGTTTTTATAAGATAATTTAGGTGTTGATTAGTTAGTATTACAATAATAACTAATCGTGTTTGTACTTAATTCAACTATATTTTTCAAAAATCTCAAACAATAATTCCGTAGTCCACGCGAGCGAAGCCACGGGCACATATAATTAAATATAAAAGTCATATAATTAATGTTAAAAAAGTGTATACCTTATTTTTCAAAAAAAAAGAATATAATTTAAAACATAAAAAATGTATTTAACGAACAACCTTATTAGACACTAACAATCTAGAAAATAAACGCCTTTGGTCAAAAACAAACCAAATAAATGTACAATAAACAAGATTATATCATAAAACTACGTGTCTCATACTTTCACGCGCCACTGATCACATTAACGTGCGACAGACAAAATCAACGTCACACGTGCTAGACAGAAACAGAATCAGTACGCACTCGAGAATACGCGTGCTCAAATGTGAGTGATGCGGAAACATAATGAGCACCGTGCTTTGTCTCCTGCGTCGCGCTACTAATGAAGTGAAGCTGACTCAAATTAATTTAGCACTTTTAGAGTTATTGCCCGTACAGTGATTTATACATACACACCGAAATTTAACACCGTTAATTCACTATTTCTCATGTGTCTATTGTACTTAATAATTGCTACCAATTGAATCGTTGTACGGAGTATTTTCTTTAATTATCTATTGTGTGCTATGTTACCAGGGTCGACCTTTTTTTGCTTGTTTTACAGAAAAGTATATTACCAAAAAGTATCACTGTTTTATTTTTGTACAATTATAGGTAACCCTCCTACAATAGGGTAGATAGGTTCCTAGAAAATGACGCGTTATGTTATAGAGCCGGTACATAAAATTGAATAAAAAATGGGCGTGACTTTGTCGGGATGCACAATCAAAGGATTGACGTGAATACGTGACAATGGGGTTAAATAAAACTCGGGCTTATGGATTGATACATCTTTAATTTTTTTTGTTACACAGAAAAGTTTGGATTTTAGTAAAATAGACACATAATGTTTCCGTAAATTTAGTCTAATTAAATATATATATATATATATATATTGTGCTGCCATCTTTTCTATAATATTTAAACTAAATATTAACTTTCCTTAAGGTTTCTATGTACGGTACGGGACGCTTATACTCGAGGCTCGACTCACGCTATACTAGCTTGTTTACCTAATATTATTTTTCCGAAAAAAAAAACATTTCATAGACAATTAGTTTTGCTGTCGCATTAAAGGTGAACTATATAATTTAATTAAAATAGTTATTGTAATACACCAACATATCCCACAAACTTCATGTAAATAATACAACTAAAACAAAAATGTGTTTTCCAATCTCATTGAAGTTGAACGTCAACCCATTTGATTATAATTAGTTAAACGAATAAAGTTTACAGTAACATAAGCACTTGAAGACATGTTCTAACATGCAATGCATGGTTGTTTTTTCCGTTTTCTGCATTACTATACAAAATCTGCGCTATATCTTACAGTGCATGTATATAATATTTGTATCATAATACCAAATAAAATAAATGTTGGACTCGTAAAATAGAAGATTGAGGGACATATGAAATGTTATATGATCTGGCTTTTGTCTTTTCGTTACGTTTTATTTATATTTTGTCTCCCGTTTCTTGCTCTCTGTTTGTGTGGTGGTTTAGCTTTAATGCGAATTTACAATTGGAATAAGTAGTATAAAAGATATCATATTACGAATTTAAAAGGATGTTGTTGTTAGAACCCCATGTCGTTTATAATAATAATGTTTTCAAGAGGAAAAGTATTGTTGTCCATAAATCCTACGTAAAATTTTTGCGGAACTGTCGAAAAATGTGGAACAGAATAACGACCAAAAACTGCTAATATGTTACAGTCTATGTATATTTGAGTATTTTTAATGTTTTGTACCGTCACTGGAAAAAGGGAACACTGGATCTGTTTTCTTTTTGAACTGTTTAACCTAGTAAGCTGAGATTTAACATAATTATACTAAACGGTAGACTGAGAATAGACCTGAGTTATGGAAATATATTTTGAAAAGGTTTGCTTTTTGAATGGGGCAAATAGTTTACCAAAAATATTTTTACTCAAATCGAACGAGTGATGTATGAAATGAATGCTAACAATTAAATTATTAAAATTTTGAAATACTTATTGTTAATTTAGTTCTTTCCATATGAGTAGACCGATATCGATAATAACATAATACTAATATCGCCTGTGGTCGAAATTCGACCAATATTTTATCTGCCTTATCGGCAACATACACACATGATTTTTCTATGGCACAGTACCTAACTTAACCTAACCTGTATTCACAACAAAAATTTCCAAATAAAAATATTGTAATTGAACACGAATTGAACATCCTCTACGTTTGACAGAAACCTAAAACTATTTATTTTTGTCGATTGGTGGCGCTAGGAGTATTACTTTGCTGTTGAACGATGCGAGGGGAAATAAACAAACAAAGATAGAGGAAATCATATGTGTATGTTAAATTTATTTAACCTGTCTTAACGGCAACATACAAATATTATTTTATTTGTGCACATCTATGGCACAGTACTTTTCGAATGATATAATAAATACTCAATGTACGACAATTTTCGATGCTCACGTAATAATTATATGTAGATTATTATGAATCACATTTTCTAAATAAAAGAGATATTTTAATAATATATATTGAATGAAATTTTCTTAATGCTTGTATTATACAAGAGGATATTAAATAAAATTCCTTTCAAAATCTTGGACAACGTCTCTTCAACATATATTACATTTCCGTGAACTCTGATGTATGTAATAAATCTCATTAAAATTCTGAATAATATACTCCATTTACATTCTAATAATATGTTGCTCAAATATTGTATACACCTACGCTTTTTTGGATGGGAATTTTAATATTAAATATTAATTTCGATTTTTTGATATTTCATAATTAAATGGTATTTTGGAAGTATTATATCTGAAAAGCAATATGTTATATTTCTGTTGTGCATGGAAATATTATTCAAATCAATAAAATTACTGTTATTATATATACGTTTTGTATATTGGAAAATGTAAATAATATTTTTATTGTTTTATAGAAATATTTTCGATTCAAATAATTGGTATTATATTGACAACTTTATTTGTTTATCTTTTGTAAAATTAACTTTGAACGTGAATTTTGTAAAATATAATTTTAATTACATAATATAAAATGTTCAAAACAAACACACCATTTATTAAATAGATCAGAGGTTCTCAAACTGATATGGACAGGGAGCCAATTTTAAAAATGGAAACTTCTTCCGACCCATTCGATTTGTGAAAGAAACGGAAAAAGGTCGCTTTATTTTTTATTTTATTTTTTTAATACATTTAATTAAAATAAATAAATATTGAATGAAACACTTTTTTTTTAAATAAAAACCATGACGTGACGGCAGTTGGATGTACGTGCGTTTCTTGGTGTGTAATATTTTTAAATTTTTCTTGCAACCCACACTTTGAGAACCTCTGAAATAGAATATTACTAGTTGATCTGTGGGTTGCAAATAGCACTCTAAATAAATAAATAAATTACTAGTGTTGTAGAATATAGTTCTTATAATTTGTAAGTACATTAAAACAATTAATTCATTAATATTTACATGTGAAACCGTGGAAATACGAAAATTATTTTTATTTTGTTATTCAATTTAAAAAAAACTACTACTACACAAGAAGTCTTCATCAGGAGCCTAACAGTTCCAAACACGTGTCGAGTGACATTATTTTATTGTGGTTAACCCATTAACGCCCAAGAGTGCGTCAACGCAACATTATGAAAACTATTTTTTTTAGTGATATAAAATTTTTGTTTTCTTTTATTATTATATGAGTTTGTCAGAAGAAGAGACTTTCTTTCATTCTGCCAAAATAGAATAGTTATATTATTATTGTTATAATTTTTATTCATATTTAAAAACACATAAAAAAGAGAATTTACGCACATGTTTACAATTTCAGTAAATTTAAATAACCTGTGATATTTATCAGTATTTGTTTACTCTTACTGTATTGTCAATGGGTCTATCTTACGAATAGACATATTAAAAAAATTAATTGTTTATGTTTATGTCACACATTGCAGTGAACATCTTTAGGGTTTTTCTCTACTTTTAGAAGAGCCCTGAAGATGTACACTGCAATATGTGACGAAACGTTAGCATGATCAATCGCCGCGGTTTACACCCAGAAGTCAAGATCCAGATGTAAATATTGTAAAAATCAAAGAATTTTTGTGTTATATTTTTAGATTCACTTATTTATATATTTTTACTATACATAGTTATATTATACCGTATACGCCCAAGAGTGCGTCAACGCAACATTAAATATTGGGGAACTTGGGAACCTCCCAAAAATTTTCTTTTTGTAAAATAAGCTTATTTTTTAAATACATAAACATATTAACAAAACATTTCTTATAACTTTTGAAATTTAACCCTTTGGGCATTAATGGGTTAAGGTGTATATTGTTAGTTTAAGTGACTAAGAAACCACAGTTTCTCCGTTTATTTACTAATATTACCTTTATCACTCATTAAAATTATTTTAATTTTCACTTGTACCTCGTAGATCTAATCGAGCACTATAATTTGAGACCAAAACCCGCTTGGTAGCTGCTCTGAATGTCGAGATATACTGATTTGAAATTTACGCTAGCGCGCAGAACTGATCTCTGCGCGTTACATCAAATTTCTGAAATGCCCACCCAGTATCTAGCCTGAAACTCTATTCATTATTCACGTCAAAACATAAATACAAAATATAATACGAAATCGACAAAAATTTTATGTCTAAACTTCTAAATGGCTTATTTAGTAGACGAATTATACAAAACAATAATAAAATCGATAAAATGTATTTTATAAAATTACACATTATTTTTCATAAAAGTTCATGTAAATAGAAACAGCAGTTTTGTAACCTCAATCGTATGCCTCGTCGACACATTGAAAGCAGTAACATTGAATACCTTGCCCCGAGCGCTGGGGAAGGCATTGTAGAGGGAGGTCTGTGCAAATTCCCTATTCCAGGAGAACAGGAAGTAAAGTAATTACACTTGAAAGGAATCTTTCGTGTTTGGAATACTTGACAAGAGATTTTGTTGTATCTTGAACATCGTTTTGAATAGTTTTGTATAAAAGTTAAATGATATTTATTTTAAATTAGAATACAAGCAAGACATGCTCGGTTTACTTATTATTGGAAAACTTAAAATGTTTTAGTTAAATAATTGTGTTACAATTTTAATTAAATTTTAATTGGTACTTCAGAAAACGTGAAGGTAAAACTAATTCTGTTATTTTAAGCAGAAACAAAATAACATTGTAGGAACATAAATTGACATCATTATCGAAATATTTTCAGATCAATGTTCACACCACCAATACATTTCACGAAAAGGAAGAAAAATAATATTTTTTAGATTAATTTATTATCAAACGAACATAATTCAACCATGAATAAAAATCAAATAAAATAAACTATAAATAACACATCTAAAGCAAAGTTACTGGTAGTATACAGAATTAGAAACTTGAAGAAGGAAAATCCAACACAACAAAGTATTAAACCTGGTAAAGAAAGTTTGACTTCTAAAATAAGTATTAGGTTTAAAACTTACTGTGGGGTTAAACTTTTTATGTTCAAGTTTCTTTAAAAACATCAATTTAGGAACAATTAAAACTTTTTTACTACATTTAATCAATAATAATAGAACACAATAATTCATATTACATATAAGTTTAAACTAAATGCGTTTCACATGTCATATATGTCATAATTTACATTTCTTTGAGGTGAAATATACCTAAAGAAGATTCATATGAGCATCTTAAAAAACACACATCCTTCAATGGTTTCAAACGATTTGCTTTTTCGTAATATTTTCATATGATAATATAATATGAAAAAATCAATATTATCTGGTATTTATGTAAAAAATTGGCTTAACAATACTAAAATATATTTTATACATATGACTATATAAGAAAGTGAAAGTTACAACAAAATGCCGGTTGAAAAATTAAAAACTGAGCTTCAAGATAATTATTATTTACTTTCTAATCAAACAAGAATTGTTCACCTTTAAAAACATTATATCTTATGTCAATATTTAATATTATATAATCTACTCATATCTTTTTGGATATTTTAATACACATGTTTTTCTTTAAAAGCAACGTTTAACCTTCAGGAACTGTCTATTTACATTTCCATTATTCTGTTGATATTTTACATAAATTGGTCTGAATACGGGGCAAAAGGCCGGACAGGTATGCAAATTTATCATCGTATTATATTTATTATATGTATATTAAAATGTGGGATTATAAACTTACTTTGATAATTGTATGTAAAATGAAACCCCTAAAAATATTTAGCAATTCAAAATTCTAGATGTATAATCTTAACAAGTCTTTTACTTTGTGAATAATTCTGCGTGGGACACAAAATGTACATACCTTGCTAACAAAGAGAACCACTTTCCTCTTTCTGAACACGTAACTGTTGATGAACTGTCACAAGTTCTAAACGGAATTATGTAATTTTATATTTTAAGATTTTACTCAAGTCGCGTTGTGGCGACGTCCACAAGGATATTTTTAAATTCATGAGATTTATGTTTTATTCAGAAAAGTAATTATTTATTTTAAAAATGTGAATTTCAATTTGGGGTTCTTACAAATTAGTTATTTAAATGTATTCGGCATGATCCAAATACATAATAATGTCTACATTTTTTTTATAATTGTGTATTATTATGTTCTTTAGATTGACATTTTGTCATGTGTTTCTATAGTTTCTGTATTTTTGTCATTTATTATAGGTATTTAAATAAATGACAATACAACGAATCAAACAGAAACATTATTCCATAACGTTTTTTGCTTCCTTGCCAAATCGAAGATACGAGAAGCTTTGAAATCGTTTTAAAATTCTCCGATTTCAAAATTTTAACTTGATATTTTCGTTTCAGGTCAAGAAAAACACTTTTTTTTCAACGTTTGCATAACAGAAAAATTTAGATTAAGATTGAAATTGTCAAATATTACAATTGTTTGATAATTAACTCTCTTTGATGAATTTACCACGTGGAAGTACTGTGAATTCACTTGGCAGATGTTTTTTTTGTTATATATTTTATTAACATGAGTAAATTAAATTAGGAAAGTAAAATGATTATTAAAATATCCTTCACACGATATTAAGTAATTGGAAATTATCTGCTGATTCAAAATGCGATTTACGTTCAAAAATATGAATACTAACCAATTTTGACTCAAATCATTCTTTATACTATATATCACACCACTGTGATAGATAAAAAATCGATATATTCTTTTAAATATTTTCATCAAGTATATGCATTAAAAAATCACTCCAATAGGTTATTATTTTTCATATGAAAGAATGACAGTTTATAAAAAAATTATGCAATGTGATATAATGTTATCAGGTAACATTCCCGATTAAAATAATACCTGTACTTATAAAAATATTATCGGCCAAAGAATAGTTTTAATGTATTTGTACTATGTACCGATATACTGTAATAGAAAAGGTTAAATTAAATTATACAGTAACGTTCTATCCCAACAAACGACCATGGAAAAACAACAAAAAACTAAAAAAAAGGAAACATATTTCAACGGTACATCAAAACTCTCTACGTGGGGTTTTCCACGGCGTGAGGATTTTTCCGAGTTACTCACGTCCTAAAATTCACCGTAGGTACCTGCTAAAAATACAACCGGTCATCAAAAGTCCATTCTGTGTTTGTAATGGTGTTGAATAATACATTTTATACGTCCATTATATTGTTGCAGATTTTCTCCACATTTATGATCCTCACATTTCAAGTAAAGAAGAATTAATGTCCGTTTTGTTAGTGTGTGCCAACTTACTAAAAATAAAAATGCTATTACGTTTTGTTTTAATGAAGTTGCGTATATACGTGTAACTGCAACGTACCGGATCTGTCCCATATGTGGCATTTTGTTCGGGACGCGCGTTGGAATATTTATTACGCCGCTCAAGTTGTTTGTTTTATATTTTTTGACGCACACGACAAGGATATTATGAAAGATTAAAAATAACAACAGATACAATGAGAACGGATTTTTTTAAATACGTTTATTTATTACTTTTTACATTTCGTTTATTTGTTCATATTATTCAAATACATGAAGGAGATTAGTAGAAAAGTTTTTATTTTTATTTTTTAAATTAATAAATATTTTCAAATTTCACATAAAACGAATTTACGTAAAAAATAACTGACATGTCTCTTTAAATTATTATTTAAATTTAAATATTTATATATATTTTTTTATGTTTCAGATCCATTGGATAAATAAACTGGTAAGTTTATATGACAAATACGTATTTTATATGATAACATAAGAATTGAATAAAGAAAAATAAATATATATATATATGTACATACGTATGTAATGTTGCAATTGAAGAAGAACATTGGAATGTAATAGAAATATATTAGATATGATAAAAAACAATATTTGATATAAACTGCGGAAAATAAAATCTTTATGGCAGATATAAACAATTCATAAAAGAGTTCATAAAATTTATATGACATTATTTTATATGTTTAAAGTAATACGCTTAGATCCCAGTTCATTGCACAAATATCCCTAGACAAATTAAATATTGGAAAATTGAATACCATACATAGATCAGTACTTATCAAAAGGTTTCAAAGGATACGCAGCGTATTTTTCAATGTTTTTTTATCAAATAGTTTTGTGTTTCGAATGACAAATTCTGCATAAATGTGATTTTTAAAACTTTTTTTTAACAATATGATACACATTTTTTCATAAATTTATCCCCTCCCCTCGGACGTGCCTTTAAGGGTAATACTTCTTAAAAGGGTACATGATGATTCTAACTTTGGTAAACACTGGCCATAGCTTAAGCGCATAAGTATATTAAATTTATGTTGTAAGTAGTAATATTGTTACATATAAAATACGAAGTACGTTCGTTTAAATCTAGACCCGAAAATCTATTACTTTCAAAAACTTTTTTTCAAGAATTCGCATTATAATAAATGGATCATAGCATTCCTGGATGCCCATAAACTCAAAAAAAATATAACATACAAAACTCGTTAAATGAATTAAATCGAAAAAGGTACACGGATACCTATCCATTAATACAAGGGTTAAGCTTACATATATATTTATATTGATTATTGTATATCAATATAAATATGTAAGCTAATATAATTATAATCAATAATGTAAGCTTAACCCTTGTGTTAATGGATAGTTACCCGTATACCTTTTTCGATTTAATTCATTTGACGAGTTTAGTATGTAATAATTTTTTGGATTTTATGGGCATCCAGGAATGCCATGATCCATTCATTGTGATGCGATTTCTTGAAGAAAAAAGTTAAAAAAAGTATTTGGAAGTAACAGATTTTTGGGTCTAGATTTAAACGAACTACTTACGTATATTTAATATAAATAAAATAATATAAAATAGGAAAAAAATTGTTTAGGATACGAGAAGAGCGAGATACGCTTAAAGTACGGCAACGTTACATTTATTGTTGCATCATTATTCTGGCCAGAAACAAAACAATATAGACTGATTGGAAAGCTGCTTCTCTCGATTTATTTACTCGATGTGATTGAGAAGGATTTAGAAAAAAAGCCCGGTAAAAACTAATTAGTGAAGCTCAGAAAACAGCGACGGTTAATTTGCAGAGATGAAGAAAAATGCTGATGTTTTCATTTTCTAAATTGCATTGTAAATATTTTCATACAGGATTTTTTAATTGATTTAATTAGTGCAATAAAAAATTATATTTTTCTTTTGGGAGTGCAATTAATGCTAATTTGAAACAATTAATTGTTTTTTTTCTTTGTTCTTTTGTTTAAAATATTAAGAATTTTTTAATTAATAATTAATGAGTTTATAATTATATATTATAATATAATAATTAATAAATCGATCAAACTTCTACAAAAATGTTTCTAACATTGTAAAAAAATGATTTTTTTAGAGAAGACAAAAAAATATGTTAAATTTCTACAAATTCATCCCATATTGTTGTAATGTTGTACAGATGTACATATGTCTTTTCCATTCATTTATGTGTAGATCCCAGGACATACTGCTTATATTTATTATTATACATAAGTTTTCCAATATTTTACAATGAAATAAATATAACTAAAAATAAAAATTGCGTTAGTTCCATATAATTTATATTTTTTCCGATATAACGGTATAAAAAAAAACGTTTACCGAATGCCCTATGCTCTATAGAATTAACAATGAAGCATAAAAGAGAAAAGAAAAATTACAAGAATAGTGTTCCAAAATGTATATAACAATTCTTATTAGAGCTTTCCAGTATTCGTTATTTTCCTAATTAAGTTCTTTTTCAAAAGACCACTGGTCCATCCAGTGACGTGTCCATCACATTTGCATTTTGATTACTTGATTCCTGCCATTAAAATGGAAATTTATTCTAGTTTCATAGAATAGATATGCATGAGCAAGATTTTCTTAAGTAAATATTGATTTTAAACGTTGACTTACTTGAAGATTGTATTTAATGAAATAACCTTGAAGGAATGTATTCTTACAATTTAACAAATATAAAAATAATATTAAATTCTGTGCGTTGACAGATTTTATATTAATAATTGTCTAAATATGTAGTCTCCTACTCTATTATTGATCGTTTTTCCTATTATGATAATGATTTAAAAAAAAATTCCAAGAAATTGAATCAATCAATAATTTATAATTGGTTTAAAAAATAAAATACTTGTGCAGTTGATTAATTGACTTTTAATGTATTTTCCAAGAAAAGATATTAAATTAAAATGATAAACTCCATTTTCTGAGAAACTCATGAAAAAAATCTCAGAATTGAAACTAAAAGAATTTTGTGAAAAAATATGTAAAGTTGATTAAAGCATTATGGAATATTATTCCAAACTAAATACTCCCATAAAATTTTCATTGAGATGTTATTTTCGTTGTTTTTATTAAATAAAATATTATATACCTGACAGTTAAAATGAAAATATTACAATAAACAAGTCGTTAAAAAAGGCATAATTTTTATGTCACATAAAAATAAAAATTTAATAACCTTGAAAGAAATATATATTGAACAACACGACATAATTTTTAAAAAAGTGCGAACAATATGTGTAAATATTTAATTAGGATCCCTCCGAGTTGGCAATTAATTATTAACGCAAACTGCTATTTTTACTGTAGAAGGGTCGGCGGTTGGCCCAGTGATACACAAACTGATGGGTTAAAATGTCAGAGACCATAGCTACAAGATAAATATCTCTCGTTTACTTTGTTGTTTATCCTTTTGTTTACAGAAGGTATGCTTTTTTAATTTAATTAATGTTTTGACTTTATTCTAATAATTGGTTTGTAATTAGCAACTTGTTTTAAACGCGACATTTTTCTTACCAAATTATAAATTATTGTTTATAAGTATTTATTTAAACTTGGCTCTTGGGTATAATTAGCAATTTTAATCCGGTGTTGTGCAAAAATAGCGATATTTCGATATTTATAATTATTATTACAAATGCCAAAGAGTAGGTAACTGTTTTACAGTTGATTTTTACTTATTTAATGTTCAACATTATTTTTTAAAATAAAATGTTCCTATTTTCTATGTTTTTTTGTGGTAATTTCATTAAGTGGATTGTTTAGAGCCACATACACTCTACATATCTAGATATGAAAATAAAAATAAACAATTCCATGACACGCCATCCTATTTCTCCAAAATTTCAAATGATATTGTTGTTGGTGTTATAGGCTATATTTTGTTACGTTAGGTAACATTACAATCAAGCAGTGACGATAATAGTAAATCAAGTTGGAAAAAAATTTGCCGTCGGCGCGCTATTTTGCAATACGCTGCCTTCAATATTGAACAAAATAATGTATTAAAGAATTGTGTAGAATCAAAAGATCTACAATAAAGTCAGCGACAACTTTTATATTTAAGCCACAATGACTGCTTTTATGTTACAAAGAAAATTTAAAATATTTAGGTTTTGTTTACGTGGACTTATGACCTGCAAAACATTAATCCTTATCAAAATAAATTATTTCATCGTCATAAATACTTAATGTAGATAAATTTGCCCTTTACAGCATCCAATTTAGTTGTATAGTTTAGAAAATATCTTGAAAATACATACGGGATCATATTATTCGCGCGATGGAAACCCGTGTCGCAGCGTTCAGTAAGGGGTGAGCGTTCCGAGTAGTCGCGGTGCAGAGGGAATGATCACAGGCCGGTATTCTTTTGTTTGTCAATTGTTTATTTTGTTTTCAATAATTAATTTTTAAAGTTAAATAGAACAAAAATTATTTTTTCTTTTTGTTCTGATTCGTTTTTATTAGGTAGGTAATTTAAGTGTTTGGTTTTTATAACAATAATAACTAATCGTATTTGTACTTAATTCAACTATATTTTTTTTAAATCTTAAACAATAATTTCGTAGTCCACGCGAGCGAAGCCGCGCGGGCCCAGCTAGTTAAATATAAAACCAAAAACTAATCAAATATACATTTGAAACAGTTAAACATAAACTGTTAAGATTCGGGTACATAAGAAAGGAAGTGAATACGACCATACAGTCGATAGTAGAGAACAGAGAGAGAAAGAGAGAAAATGAAGCCATGAAGCTGATGATAGATCTCTCAAGAGGGCCTTCCACCTTCATCGAAACAGGAAACAAAATCGAGGTAAAGACTGCTTCAAGTGTTGTCAGAACTGATTTTACAAATACAGCATGTAAACAGAGTAAACAACCTCTTTGTTTGTTATTGGTAAATAATGAATGTACTGTAGACATACATGTTATGTTATAAATTAATGAAGGAATTTATTATTTTATTCCTTTTTAGAATTTTTAATGAATATAACAATATAATATGATTATAAAAAGTTTTTGAACATTAATTTGTGTAATCAAATTAAAATTATATTTATTCCAAGCATTATTGTATAATACTAACTAATTAATTACAACACTGTAACTATAAAGTATAATGGCGTAAGTAAACTTTCAAAAAGCAATTGAGAAACATATAAGGAATTAATATGGAAAATCGATAATTGGCTATAGCCGGGTAAGCATGCAAAACATGCCTTTACATCGATTTCGCTGATTTTTTTTTTTTGAAGTTACATTCTATTTAACTTTCAACCTGACCAAATTAAAAAAAAATATTGGAAGCTAATATTTGGTCAAGTTGAAAGTTAAATAGAATGTGACTTCCAAAAAAAAAAACAGTCAAATCTGTGTAATGGTATGTTTTGCATGCTTACCCGGCTATAGCCTTTACGTTTTGTCGATACAGAATTTAATTAGTGAAGTACTTTTCAGAAAACGAAATTGTTCAATATTGAATTTATTTACCCCAAAACAAACATTTTGTATTTCCCATTTTACTTGATTGTTTGGGGTTTATGATCAATATTTTTGTATAATTTTAAAACCTGTGCCCATAAAGGAAAATGCCGTTAACAGTAATAATGTTTTTTGAAACAATAACAATTTCTTTCAGTAAATATAAAATTAGTTGCGTGGGAAATTGAGAAATCACTTCTCCAATAAAAACCTTCCATAAAAAACAACATATCATAACAATTCCCATATATCTGGCATATGAACTTTTATATGTAATCGATTCAAACTATTCCCGTAAATAAAATTCATGTCGTATTTATCATCAAGTCTATCTGCGACAGTTACATCTCACTTTTATATATATCTTTACAACCATTGGCGTTTATATAAATGTTCATAAAATGTCAATTTCATGTTATTTTTATTCAAATATCTGTTCTGCATGTTACATGTATGCGGAATATTCAATACAAATAATGTAGTAGTTTTTTTATGCACTTTGCATTGTAGCGAACATGAGTTAAAACGTACAATAATAACAAAGCAACAAAGCATGTTAAATACAGAAAAAAGTATGATTTATTGAGGAATTTTTGAATTTTTTATGGGATAGTAAATACGAATAGAATTTTCATTATATCTTTGGAATTTTATATTTTTTATAATTATAATTTAAAATATTGTCTCATTCACATTCAAAAGTATTAAAATACATAAATAAACAAGCCGTTGGTTTGACCCTTGAAGACCACACAACCAACATCCCAACATGGTATGACTATAAATACTTGAATACTGATTATTTATTGTTTCCATATAGTTTATGTAAATAATTTGTTTAATATATATATGAAAAATTTTAATGGAATTTATCAGAAATATTCACGTCAAGACGCTTCGATTGGCACCCTAACGAAGTCAATAACAAAATAGTGTAAATTGTTCTATAGTGACCTTGAAACATACAAATATGTTGATATGTTTGATTTTGATATTCGGACCAATTACAATATATAATTTCCTGGTGGGAAATTAATAAAAAATTAAATGTAACATATACCCATTTGTAATGTATGTATGTATATGTATATCATACTTTTAATGAAAAATTAAACTATAAATTTCACAATATATTTGTAAAAAAAACACTACATTCTGTTAATCCCATTTCACATCGTATTTTTTATGATTATATATGTATATTTAAAAAATAAAATCGTATTTATTTTTCGAGTCATATAGACATAATGAGAATAACACCCAAAGATACTAGGAAAATAATAATTAAAAATTAATCCAAAACCATTCTACTGAAAGTATAATAAAATAATAATGCGGTGAAATTAGATATTAAGAAACTTTTTATAATCAGTGAAATACTCTTCGTGTTAAATAGATCCGGAACAACACAAAAGTTAATCAAATTCTGATTACATGTACCTAATCCTTTGTTTATTACATTCTATATGAATAACGACATCATTATTTGCAGTTTTGATCCGTTCGCGAATCAAACAATTACTGTTATACTGCAATCTTCATTTATCACGACTGAAAGAACACGTCCATGTACTAGGCACGCGCACTCGTGCAATGATACTAAGAAATTAAATCGTATCCAGAATTTAATGGAATCTTCTTTTCATCACTGGGTAATGCATTTTGTGAAAAACATCAACGGGATTGTCTTGACATTGTTTAATCGAGTATCGGCGTAGCAAAAAATCACCCATCTCACAAAGTCTGTCCTCTTTTGTTTCTTTAAACATACAGAAAAACTCCAGCCTCCCTCGATTCTCTTTTATTGCGGTGATACACTCGTTAAGAATTACTGAAGGAGAGATAACTGGCGACATTGTATAATCTGGTTCAACTTTAATTCCAAATGACTTTGATTTAGGGTAAACGGGATTATTTTTGCTTGTTAACTAGTAAGGGGTCTAAAATGATGTGTTTATGATTCAATTTTAATTATGTTAAACATTAAGAATACATTGTTTTGTGTAATTATATTTAGTCATAAAAAAATCTTATGCACGTACAATCTGTTAGGCCGTTGCTTTTATTTTTAATGGACTGGTAATGTTAACTAAGAGTTTTATAGGGGTTGTTTTAGAATTAAAACAGTCGTTTAAAGGATTTGTAGGGAGTATATAAAGAGAAAATATTTTGTTTTCATTCTGAGAACGTACGAAAATAAGCAGTATAATTCTCTTAAAATATTTACAAATAAAAAGGAGTATCGGTTTTTATTTATTGAAAACACTTATAGATATATTTTAAGAAATAAATTGTGAATATATCAGATGTCAATGTTGCTTTGTCAAGATTGTATATATTTATGATTTAAGGACACACATTTAATGTATAATAGAATATATTTTGTATTGTATGTAAAAAAATATTCTTTGATCTTTTTACCAGTTTATTAAAGCGATTTTTAAAACAATTTTGTTATAACCTACAGTAAATACATTATATTGTTGATTTCTGAAATCAAAATAATATGTTGCTGTCAAGCAGAAGTGACATAGTTAATTTATTATCAAGTATTTTGATATATGTATGAAATATTTTGATTTCAAAAAACATTTTTGACGTGAATAGCGTTTAATGTGAAATTAGCGGCTCGCTCGCGGCTTCTCGATGTATACGTTTTTATGAACATTAATATAATTTATTAAATATCTAAATCCAGAGTTCAATGTACTTGTTTCGGTTTATGAACGTCTCATACCAAAACAAATATAAAAATATTTAATATGAAAAACCAAAGATAATAAAATTACTCTCATAACTAATATTACTGGTCCAGTATAACAACAAAATCATAAAGGTTGTCACCCGAATCTGCCAACACACACACACACATCTCCCCATGATGTTGGTGACGACGGATGTGAAGCGTATCGGAGATGTTCTCGTAGGCTTTGTCTTCTCCCATCAGTCATCTGTAGAACACCCGTCCTCTCTAACCCTTGGGTCTCATCCCCAATGGCTGCCAGCACTCTCTCTGATCACCATTTTGTATAACAGTGGTTCTTCAGGTTACTTAAACAGCAGTACCAAATAGTAACGTGATTATTTTTATAAATAAAATATAACTATCAAAAAATGAATTGTACCTATATTTATGTTTAAGGAAAGGTATATTAAAATTTAAAAATAGAGTACTTTTCAATTTTATAATAATCACCATTAAAAAATCAATTATATTATTGATTTTGTTCATTTAAAAATATTTACGAAGAAGAGTAGAAAATGTCAAGAAAAAATTTATTGTTAATTACATATCTATTCAGTGTGTGATAATATGTTCAACTATATAAACAAAATATACATATTCATGTATGTTGTTATTTAGTTACGTATACCGTAGTTTGATAACTACTGATTGACGCTCCCGATCTGTATCCCAGTTGACGCCGTTGCCGCTCTGTACGTCAGTTCTCATCGTTGCATTATTCATGACCTACCCCGTTAGTAGTCCACATAGTTGGGGGTGGTTCAGGTCTCAATTTATTTCTATTTCTGCTAACTCCGATGTTTGTTGTTTTACTAACACACAAACTGAAAATGATGACAAATGCCGCAGTTCTCAGCCGTTACTTGAATTTGATTAAAAGTTTTTTAGCGCTGACTTTTAAATTAATATATTATATACTTTTTGTTTTGTATTTATATGTAAAACTTTCATTGTTATACAGTTACATGGCTATTTATCAAGATTATGAATATAAAAATATTTTATATGAAATAACAAAAGTTAGACGCTTTGTGAAACCATAAATAATAAACGTAATATAAAATTGAATACTCTCTTGTTATAATTTTAAGTTTTCACCAAAACTTTATTGACTTTGTTTACATATTATGACTTTTATTGTATTCTCCCATTTACTTGGTATATTTGTGTCTTGACTGAAGTAATGACTATAAAAATTTGCTTCTTTGTAATATTAAAGATATGAGAAGCTTTGTGATCGTTTTAAAATGAGACAAAAAAATTATTCTCCGATATCAAAATTTTAAATTGATATTTCCTTTTCAGGTCAGGGCAAACATTTTTCGTTCCGTATCTGTCTGTGTGCGTGTCTGTTCCCTGAATCCTTGTCACACGCATAACCCATGAACCATTGAACTGATATTAATGAAACTTGGTTGGGTGGTTTGGTCTGGCTTGAGGACGGTCCTATTTCAAAATCATCAAAATCGTCTATAAAAGGGAGAGGTGACATCCCAAAATATTTATTTTTTTTAAACATCTCAAGAACGACACATGTTACGTGAAAATTTTATAGAATCTTTTTTGTAGAGCATTCAATTTCCTATAACACAACAATTGTTGTAAAATATTCCCTTACAAAGATTTATCTCAATTTGCTTTAAAAAATAGTCATTTGTTTTTTTTTATATTGATTATTACTTTGATATATTAAATGTCATTTTGATGTTTACATAAATTTAGATTTGGATTGAAATTGTCAAAAAATTAAAATTATACGAAATATTAATCAGATACATCTTAAGAGTATCGGTTTTTATTTAAATTGTTCAATAATCAACTACCTTTAGTGAATTTAACACGAGGAAGCACTGTGCATTTACTTGGTAGATATTTTGTTTTAGTGCGAATGTCATTTTTAAAGTAGATAATGTAAAAATAAATAAATATTTAAATTGATTTTACATTAATTTTAATTTCTTTTATGAGTGATCAAAGGAAATAATAAACATACAACTAAAAATATCGATTTTGTGGGAATTTTAAAGAGAGTGCAATTGAAGTAGTACTTACAAAACTCCATAAAATCTTAAAAGAAATTCAATTGCTGTTAATTTTCAATCAAATAATGAACACTTCATATCTTTTGAACACTTAACAAAATTATTAAAGAACATTTAGCATATTTGAATTATGTTCGATTGAGGTTTGTTCAGTCTTCATTAATATAAAACGTAATTATTGTATTTAGAACAGTGCTCCGGATGAAAATCAAATCTTATTGTCTTTATATTTCAGAAGGACTACCTCTATCCCGTCTACAATCGCATCGTTTTATCAGAAAATGTCGACGCGCTTATAAACCGGAAATCGTTTCATATTTCTTCTTCCTCGTTCTGTCGCAGGAGCGTTTGAGCGGGAAATTTATTTCATAAGATTCTTTTTAAATGTCACACTGAATGTTGTCATTATATCTGATGAATCTCTTTTTCTTGCTATATATATATAGTATTGAATTTTGTATAAGTCTATAAGGAAACAAAGATCTTGATTAAAGATTAAATTTATATTTATGAGAGTATAAGATTTTTTTTATAAAGTTGATTGGTTTTGGGGATTTCTGTAGCGACTTCTTTGATGCTTTTGACAAAGTGAATATAAATCTAAAATGAAAGCACTCGTGAAAATTGAACATGGGTTAATGTGGATACAAAGATTCTACATTTATGAAATTATTTTTTTTCTCGACTTTTTTAAAAGAAAGGCATTAATAATATTTGAATGGTGAAATATGTTTCTGTGAAATATGTCTCTTTTTACAAATAGGACATCTTTAATCTTTAATAATTAGAACTTTACGTATATTTATGTATATTAATAAAACTGTTGATATAGTAAATTTACTAAAGGTTTGGGCTGTAATGAAAACCAACAATAATCGATAAATTATGCTAATAGTCATGATGCCTAATTTTTAAAAACTATTTTATGATGATCTTACGTGTCTCTTATTTCCAAAAAAATGCTTATTTTTGCAGAAAATAAAGGTTTAATTACAAAAACTGAGCAAATTGATAATTTAAAACCACAAAATAATTTATAAACAGTGCAGATATTAATGAAACAAAAATGACGTTTCGTAGCCGCGACGTCATTCACTCTGACTGGTGTTTTATCAAACATGGCGGATTGCTGTATTTTGCGTTTCTATTTTAACAAAAATCATATGTCGCTTTTAATATAAAAATAAATACATTTTTTAGAATCTTTTGAACTTATTTCATTATTTAAAATCATAATTTCAGTGATACTTTGTTACTGTATATTGCCATAAATGTTCATGAGGATCAAATAAATTATTAATATTTTTGTTTTATTTGAAAATTAAAAAGATTTTAACCTGGTAGTTCTTTGCATCATAAAAGAGGTCTGAATAATACTTTTGAACCATTTAAATAAAATTAGAATAAATTTGAAGATATTGTTTGTCGGTAATTAGTTAAGTACATGAATTGTTTTTCAAAACATTATTTATAAACGAGTTAATCAATTTTAATACACTTTATTTAGAAGTTGATTTAAATTGTAATTTCCAAATAATATTTAAAACAGTTTGATTCAATGGAAGACATTACAATGTTTTCTTATTTAAATTGAAAATGATTTCACTTCATTAATTCTTTTGTGACATCTTTCTCATTTAAATTTTATTCTGAACGTTGGCGACTGCTATAAAGTTTTCAAGACGTAACAAACATGCAGACACACACGTACATGGAGCTTAATTAAAAATATTTTCCGTATCACGGCTAATTAAAAAACTTTGATATTTACATATAACATAGACACACCCGTGAAATGAGCATTCCGAAACTCCCGTTTTGATAAATTTGTTCACATGTTTGTATTATTGTAATCAGTGGCGGAACAAACTCTACAATAAATTATTTTTGATTTAGTACTGTTAAAATATTTTTTGTAATAATTTTCATTTGGAAGCTTTATTCTGTGTGCCCATTTTAATTTTGAAATTATTTTCTTCATTTGAATAATATGAATATGATACTCCAAGTGATTATTTCTTACAGATAAGTATTTCACCCTAGACGACTAATTATATTTTATCAATGTGGAGGCTTTTCATTAGTAGATTCGACTAGCATCAGTTATTATCCTCATTAATTATACGTGCTATTATTATATTTGATTTGTATATGCATTTTTTGTAACTTATACATTATCTGTTTTAGAGGAATATAAATGACTATATTCATTAGTCGATTTGACTAATAAAAACATCGTATTTCGAAAACGGTAACACTTATACGCATAACCCAGTTGTTCCCTCAATCGACTTGCCGGCGATTCAGGAATCAACGCGATACATTAACTATGTATAGTTAGAAAAATGGAGCAACAAATGTTCTCTGTATTAGTCAAAACGACTAACATTAGCCGTCTATGGTTAAGACATAGGTGGAATTTTATTACAATTTAAAATACAATGATAACAACAAAATATTATTTATTGTACATGTAGTTTAAACGTCTATTAAATCCAATTTATCTAACATACCCAGTATATATAATAGAAAATTGTAAAAGCATACTTCGCTGACTATATTCAAAGATGTATGATACATAAAATAACCATAAGTCAAATATTATTATACAATTCATATTTATCAATAACTACTTGTAATTTTTAGTTTTTTTCCTACGCACCTGTCGTAATAAAATTCTAATATATTTTAAATAAATTCTACATAGTAAAAACAAAACAAAAATACGAAAAAATATCCAAAACGACATTTCTTAAATAAAATCTATTTTTTTTTTGTACAGTCTAAATACTTATTTATTTTTATTTAAAATTTTATCAACACAATATTGTATCATTTCCTTCTTAATTATTATTAATCATTTCTATTGTTCTTATCTATTTAATCTCATTAAGTGAATAACGAGCCACCACTGATATTTGAATGTTTTTGTTATATCTCTTTCTTGTTTATATGTCAACATAAACCAAACAGATTATATAAAATACTTTACTCCATCATATATTATGTATAAAAGGTCAAAAGTAAATAACAATTTCACTGTCACAATCATTCAAGCATGCAGATGATTTATTTTCATTTGTATTTTGGTAAACAATTTGTATGCAATAATAATTTTAATTTTGACATTTTCGAAATTAAACCTGAAAAATGGTATTTATATAAATATTTTAAAATTATTCTGTCAGTGAGTATATAAATATAAAGTATTATAATTTATGACAAAATCTTAGGTTTAAATTACTTCCTCGTCTTATCGAAGATACGAGAATCTTTGTGATCGTTTTAAAATGAGAAAAAAAATTGTTCTCGAATTTCAAAATATTAACTTGATCTTTACGTTTCCGGTCAAGACAAACACTTTTTGTTCCGTGTCTGTCTGTCTGTGTGTCTGTCCTCTGAATCGTTGACACACGCATAACTTCTGAACCGATATTAATGAAACTTAGTTGGGTGGTTGGGTCTATAAGATCACCACAACGTTTGTTGCAAAATATTCCCTTACAGAGATTTATCTCAATTTGCTATAAAAAAAACGTCATTTGTTTTTTACATCCGCTATTTACTTTCACATATTAAATGTCATTTTGAGGAAAAATTTAGATTTGATTGAAATTCAAAAATTAAAAATATACGAAAAAATAACAAGGCACGTATTAAAAGAAATGTCGAATAAATATTTTTTTATAAAATTGTATGAAAATGAAAAGGTTAACTAATGGCAGGCAATTAATCTATTTTTATTTAAATTGTTCAATTATTATCTACCTTTGATGAATTTAGCACGACGTAGCACTATGCATTTACTTACAGATGTTTTAACATCCTATTTGTAAGTAAAAAATATTTCTGAGAATATTAAACAATATAAACTGTACGATGTTATTTAATGGTATTATTTTTACTTCTTCCAGAATTAATTAAAGTCATATTTTAAATCCTGAAAAACGACAAAAAATGTAATGTGTTATTTAAAAAAGCTCAATTAAAAATGAATTCAATACAAATAACTTATGAAAACATTATTTACTTTAGCTAATATTTTTCATGTTATATGGAAACATCACAAGACCTTTTAGTTTAAAAATAAAAACGTGCTATCAAATAAGTAATTATCTCCGCTCGTGTCACGCGTACGTTCATTGTCAAGAGAAAATAAAAAATGAATACGGCACTAATAAACACACGTTACAGTGATCATAGGCAGCGGTGACGACAGGACCTCCGGACAACGAAATCGGGGGAACCGGAATGGAAACCGGGATAAAATAATGGCGCACACCCTTGTCGTGTGTTGCTGAGGAATGAGGGGGGGGGGGGGACGAGACACGATGACGACACCGAAGGGTCCCGTTTTCTAACTTCACGCGTTCGTCGTCACGTTTGCTACATCAAGAGAATGTCTCTTTCTCTTGGAGGAAGGGAGGGGAAGGTTAGAAAAACCACGTTCCCAGTGTACAAAAACTGTCTACCTAATTTATTCGCTTAGTTTTGCTGCACTGATTTTTAAGCGAAAGTTTTAAAGTTGCGGAGAATTACTGACTATTACCGCTATGTTGTTGTAATACGTAGGTATTTTCTTGTAGTGCTAGATAGTTTTATTTTCTTATTTATTTGAAGACTTTACTGATTGTTTTGTATGATGCTTTTAGATGTGGGATTGTAATCTTTAATTCAGTTGTGGTTTATTTTTAACTAGCTGTGCCCGCGGCTTCGCTCGCGTAGACTACGGAATAATTCTTTAGGATTATTGAAAAATATAGTTGAATGGAGTACAAAAACGATTAGTTATTATTGTAATAACAAAAAAGATTGCGCCAGCGCGCTCTTTTGCAAAAGGCTGCCTAAACCGTTAATTGTTACAAAAAATGTGTTTTTAAATGTTTGGGTTCTGTTTACGTGGACTTATGACCTGCGAAACATTAATCCTTATTGAAATAAATGATTTCATTGTGAAAAGTATTCAATATAGATATAATTTGACCTTTACAGCATCCAATTTAGTCTTTTAGTATTAATAACGCGACGGAGCGGGACAGAGGGAACGATTTGCATGCGCTCGGCTGGTATTCGGACACCCTCGGCTCTGCTGTTGTCTTTTGATCGTCAATTGCTTATTCTATTTTCAATAATTAACATTTAAATTTAAACAGAACAAAAATTATTTGTACTTTTTGTTCTGATTCGTTTTTGTTAGGTAATTTAGGTGTTGATTAGTTTTTATTACAATAATAACTAATCGTGTTTGTACTTAATTCAGATATATTTTTCGAAAATCCTAAAGAATAGTTCCGTAGCCTATGCGAGCGAAGCCGAGTGGGCACAACTAATTTACAGAACGATACATTTATTTTATTATTTAAAGTTACATATAATAAATATGTATAGGTACTTTATAAAGATTAAAACCGTTATGGTTAATTTCATATTAAAAAACCTTTCAAAATGAATAAAATTTTACTTCGTACAGTTCGTAAGTTCTCGTTGGTGGTCGGGCGAAGCAAACGAAGCTGCAACAGACACTCGAGAAGACGGGTGGTAATGAAGCCACTGCTAACCAAACACGATTACTGATCCAAGTGCCGTTGTAGTCCCAACGCCGGCCATGTTTCCTTATTGAATTTACTAACTCCACGCCACCGCGCCAAACAAGAATGTTTATCTGCAGGCGACATAAGACAACGAGGGTTTAGTTTTTTATGTATCAATATCTACAACTCTCTATGCAGTTTTTTATTTATTCATTTATGTGTTGTTTATTTATATTTGTATTGTTGAATAATAAATGGATCTAGAGGCCAGGGAATAAATAACGTAATTTTATTGTCATGGTATATCAAAATACTTACTTCATATGACATTTACTTGTACGTAATATTGCATTTCTTATTAATTACAAGAAACAGACTGCGACTGTAATTAAAGCCACAATCAATTGGGAAATCACGATCGACTTGTTGGCTACACGTGTTCTAGAACAACATTATCCTAGTAAATAATATTTTCATTAAAATCACCATTCAGGAGACTATTCAATGCATTGTACATAATGTGATATAGGTACCTATTTTAATTTAAATAATATTACTCACATTGGTAAACATTAAACAAAATTTATAACTGTTCAGTCTAATAAGAATTACACAGTTTTCTCAATTTATTGATAGATAAATATTATATGATTTTTAGATTATTTTGTGATAGAATTTGGTAACAAAATCGATAAAAAGTTGATTTTTTTAATAATCATAAAATAATTGGTAATTCTAATATATGTATGTTTAATTAGCTGTACCCGCGGCTTCGCTCGCTTAGATATAAAAGATAGATATATAAAGAGCGCACAGGCGGCAAACATTTTCCGACATGATTTACTATTATCGTTACTGTTTATTTCTTATGTTACCTAACATAACAAAATATATTCTAATACCGGACAAAGACCATATTTATGAATTAAAAAAAAAACACATAAATCAAATAAGTGGTTTTCGAGTTATAAGCGCACTAATGAATAGACAGAGAGACATTGCGTTTTATAATATGTAAGAATTAATTTAATAGATTGTATGGATAAACTTACAAGAAAGGAGTTCCAACGCGAAATAAATTATGCTCGAGTGAAATTAAAATACACACCGATAAATATTTATAATGTCCCGTAACGGTACAGAGCAATCTGACATAAAATCTACATAAATTTTCAATACTGTAAGCTATTTAAAAAAGTTCATTTCCAGTGTAAAACCCTAAAATTTCCTATTCAAATGAAAGGTTCAGAGCTGCTTCTACTACTAATACCGAATACGACTAAAATATATTAAATAGGCTCATTGACTTTTAAATGATGGCCAACCCTGTGGCATGTGTCGAATGCGGTCGGAGGGGACACTGCAGTGACGACATGTTGTGATCCATTGATCCCACAAACTCCGGATGTGTTTGTCCCGCGGGAATTGCGACCTGTCGAAGTCCCGTATCCGAGATGCTGAGGTCCGCGGAGATACAACACACATATATATACGAGTGCGAGATCACAGTGTGCGCTGATATAACCGTTAATGAATGGGTTCGAGTTTCCATTTATCATCATTGCAACTTTTGTTGTTTAGCAAGTTGTAAAAATATCTTCCTGTCACATTTATCCTTAACTCGTGACATATATGTACACTATGTGTACTTTGTTTTGTAGCAATGTTAGTATGTTGTAGACTGTATAGCTTTTTATAATAATATATGACGATCAATATAAAATTTAATTCATTATAGAAATTACTGCTATTTCTATTTAACCCTTGTTTTAATAGATTAATGTTCATACGTTCCTTAATGGTGGATTGGTACCCAGGTACTTTGATATGATTTGTACGTATGATATTTACGTTATAAAACTTTTGCGCGGTGTGTTTAATGTTATTGTTAATGACTTTACTTTTTATTTTACAACAATCATTTTAAAATCAATGAAAATATGTAAATATAATTTTTCTGTTCTTGTGTTGAAGGGTTAAAATCAAAAGTTTCCAGAACATTTTTTGTTGCATTTTAAGAGATCTATCTATTGACATCCCACTCAATGGGTTAAGTGAAAAAAAAATTTAGTACACTTTTCAGTCTATGAAATGGGGGTCCAAGAATTTAATTTTGTTTTTTCAGAAATTTCATAATTTCTGTTTTTGGGTCATCAATCTACGTCCGTATACCAAATATTAACTTAATAGGTACATACATGAGAGAATTAAGGTACGGGTACCTTATCCATTAACTAACGTTTGGTTAAATCTAGACCCAAAAATCTTTTACTTCCAAATACTTTTTTAACTTTTTTCCAAGAAATAGCACTACAATAAATGGATCTTGGCATTCCTGGATGCTCATAAAATAAAATAAATAATTACTTACTAAACTCGTCGAATGAAGTCGAAAAAGGTACACGGGTACCTATCCATTAACACAAGGGTTAATCAATATACGATATTTATTATAATTAATAGTATCTATTAACATAAGCTATATAGCTGTCTACATGCGTATTTAAAATAATGATTAGATTTGGAATTTATTTAATATATCATTATTCCTATTTTTTAAGTTTATATTCAGTACTAATCTGAGATGAATTATATAGGCCGACTTCTTTTTTGATCTGAGATCAGAATAGGCAGCCACGAAAGTTTTTGACATGTTAAAAACGAACCTGTTTCCCAAATTGCTAAATCACGTCAAGTTTTCTAGATATATTAACCTACATTGATGATTTTGGTCATAGTAATAAGTATTATCAACAAATAAATTGTTGCTTTTCATTGTACGATTTTTTTTCACCAAAATATACCTATTAGTTTGAAGATATTACATTTAAAAAATTAGAGTGAAGGTAGAAACAATGGACTTTATAACTTATATAAACAATATACATATAACATACATATAAAACAACGTAAAAACGTGAAAGTTTATTTTAATATGGAAAACTATGCTATTTGTTACCGTGAACGGAAACTCTATTTTTAAATTATCGTTTTTGGCAATTTTATGTTAATATATCTTTAAAACCTGACATGATGGGGCAATTTGGGTGAATTCGTTCTAACAACCAAAAAACTTCGGGATTGCTATTCAAGTCTTTACACCAGAGCATAAAAGATTTTTTGTCTATTTGTGTTATCTACCAATAAAATCCAACTAGATGTAACTTATAAATAGATTCATTTTACATTCTATTCATTGGTAAACTAAAATTTTTCGATATATATCTAACAAAAAAAGAATATGAAATATGTAATAATATTTATAAAATCTAATATTTTTGTAAAAATTACCATTTCCAATTATCAAATTAAAACATTCGTCATTCAATTAAGTCTAGCGTGTAATAAAATGTTTAAACAAATGTTTTTTTTTAATCTACATTTTAAATGGTCTGTTTCTTTTTACATACTAACTAATTTTTTATGTGAAAAATCAAACTGTTATTTTACTGGTTAAAGGAAATTAATTCGATTCGAATAATTTACAATTGTAATGTCATTAAACAAATAAAGTACATTGTTTTGTTTTCATCTGTTTTACGCGTCTTTTTTAAATCGTTTGTATTTTTTTTATACATAAATACAATCTAGTAGAATTTTTAATTAGATATCTGTTTATTGTATAGATTAACATTATTTTTTTATTAAAATTTTTATTTTATTTTAGATTTCGTTAAATACATCGAACATAATCAAATCCGACCACCTGTTCAAAAGTTACGATTTTTATTAAAAATTTTGAAAAAAACTGGTACTGAAAACTACCAGAATATTTTATTTTATTTTAGATTTCGTTAAAAGTATGTTATATAGATTATGTAGATTTTTACACGCTGATTTCAAATATGTCGACCAAAATCAAATCTGACCCCCATTCAAAAGTTACAGCGATTATTCTTCAACATTTTGAAAAAACTGGCACTGAAAACTACCAGATTTTTTTTTTAAATTTAAGATTTTACTAAAAAAAAGTTTGTGTAAGTATTGCGTACCTATATAATGAAAAATTATAATTAACTTTAAAAGGAAAACACACTTAAGATTTATATTGTAATTAGCAAAATAGTCCTTTGTGTCCATCACATACATCACGAGCAAAAAAGACTTCAAGAGTTGGTTGTATTTTCTTATTCCATGCGTCCAGTCAGAATGTAATTCATTGTTAAGAATTTATTGCAAACTTCGCAGACTGATTGATAGAGGTCCATTAATTGCCAGTGTTCGAAACTCTTAAAGAAACCAAGTCCTAAAAAACCAATAATCTTATTTTCCAAGTCAAAATTTCAACAATAAATTCATCTTGCTCTTACTCCTAAATTAAATATAAGTTCGTTAAAATATGTACAAAAAAAGTTTAACTCTCGTAACTAAAATTTTTTGTTTACCAAATTGGTTTTAAACTATGTTAATAAAGTTTTTATTGACTAATCTCTACCGACTTCCTCAACCTCAACTGTTTTTGTTCATTATGTTGAAAAAAGATAAAACTTTTATCAGTATTTCAATTCAAAATTTTTAATTATTAACGTTAATTATTATTTGATGGTTATCGTCGCCGCACTTCAATGATTCCAACAACGAAAATTGAGAATGATTAAAATTAATTATAACTGAATTAATTTTATTTTGGTACTAATTAATAAATTCCAATTAATATTTGCTAAAATACACTATTGAAATAATTACTCAAATATAACAATGCAAAAATATATACTGTTGAGTTTTTTACGTTTATAAATATGGGAGATACGCAATGAAATGGACATTTGAGTTTGTGCAATTTTTTATTAAAATCACAAGCATTTTAAAAAATCAACTACGTTATAGATATCTCTAATTAACTGAGTTTAAAAACTGAATCTTTTTTTAACACAGAAAGAATAGAAAATAGCTAAATAAAATAAAAAAGTTTTTTTGTCCGTTTCATGACACCATTCATATTAAAAAGGACAGTGCGTGTGATAAAACGGACAGGGGTACATATACATAAGTGGTATACCTATCAAATATAATTTAAAATCAAATTTAACAAACTTTTGATTAGATATATTAGATTTATTTAGATATATATTGAGATCTATAATCATTTTTAATCAAGTATTTATATTTATACTAATTATAAGTAAGTACTTAATTCTAAAAAACATCTGCCAAGTAAATGCACAGTGCTTCCTCGTGCTAAATTCACTAAAACCGATAGTGTTCAGATAAATTGCCTGGCATTGGTTAACCATTTAATTTTTATACAAATTTTACTCAAAAATCTTAGTTCGAATTTTTTCTTAAAACGCACCTGAATATTTTTTCATATATTTTTAATTTTTTGACAATTTCAATCCAAATCTAAATTTATGCAAATGTCAAAATGACATTTAAAACGTCAAAGTGACATTAAAAACGCCAAAGTGACATTTAAAACGTCAAAGTGACATTAAAAACGCCAAAGTGACATTTAAAACGTCAAAATGACACTTAATATATCCAATCAAATATCAATTTAGAAAAACAAAACACGAATTTTTAAAATTAATTTAGATAAATCTTTGTAAGAGAATATTTTACAACAAACGTAGTAGACCCATATTATAGGAAATTTAATTCTTGAGATATCTTGAAAAAATAAATATTTTGGGGTGTCACCCCTCCCCCTTACACACGATTTTGATGATTTTGAAATGGGACCGTCCTCAAACCAAACCCAACCATCCGACCAAGTTTCAATAATATCGGTTCAGTGGTTCATGAGTTATGCGTGTAACAAGGATTCAGGGGACAGACGGACGGACACACGGACACACGGACACACGGACAGACAGACAGACACGGAACGAAAAGTGTTTGTCTTAACGTGAAACGGATAAATAAATTTAAAATTTTGAAATTGGAGAACTTTTTTTTTGTCTCAATCTGAAACGATCACATAGCTTCTCGTATCTTCGATATTGCGAGGAAGCAAAAATTTTCCATCAAGTTTAAATGTTGCTTTAATTACAATTATTGCAACTTAAATTCCGCAGTCCTTTAACATGAGCCTGTTTATTGCGTTTAAAATATTTTAGCCAGTCAACATTATTATTTAATTTTTACAATCATCATTACTATTAAAATAAACGTCCATTTCAATACACGAATATCTGCCCGATTCAATGCATAAGTAACTATTAAAATTATTTGACAAACTTCATCATAACAGAAATAAGATTTGAAAGGTAACTTACCTTTATGATTGACTCAAATATATGCAATATTACACAGAACATCAAAAATACAATAAGTATAATATCTCATATTTGACATCTTTTTCAAAAAACTATATTTTTTTACGATAAAAACTTAAATTGTCAATATAGATATAATACATGGCATTAGGCAAATGCCATCTTTATGTAGCTTAGTGATACTAACAACAAAATTTAAATTCATTCATTTGGATAGTTTCGATGCAACAGACATTGTCTGTTGCATTGCATATCTCCCCTATTTAAATATAAATATTATTTATTAAAGGCATTATTTAAACATCAATATTATACAGTAATTATATAATCAGTGGTGTATCCTACATAGAGTTTCGAGGGTCAGCAATTTCCTTAAACTGTCATGTACATCAGAATTTAATTAATTATCGTTAATGATCTTATTTTCTAGTACAACTTAACATTTTAGTATGCTCCCTTTGAAAACATATAACAAGATTTATGTCTAGTTTTTACATCATACCGATCTCATTCTTGAATATAATAAATTGCTACCCATATCTCTCTTAAAGAGATGTTTTAAACTGCTTGGGATCTGATTTGTCAAACCGGACATTAATAGTTGCACAGCCACACAAAAAAAGTGTGCGATACCAAAAAAGCGACCTATACATATAGCATTGTAGTATTGGCCGAGCATAGTCGAAATCCAAATTTTTGGAATTTTATATTTATCAGTTTTTTTTTATTTGAGCTTGAATTTTGGGTTTAAAAAGCAAAGTAAGTAATCAAATTAAATGGCACCACCTAATCTACACTTGATAGGATTACAGTACAATAAAAAAAATGCAGTGGGTTCGGTGAACTCTTTGACAGATACTAATGTTTTTTTTTAAACTTTAAGAAATCGATATTGAGGTCTTAAACGTCTATCTTAGCTGAAATTAAGAAATAACATTTATATGTACATATGTATATATGTATTGTGTACATTGTAACATTTATTAAAACATATATAAACCAACTAAACACAAGTGACAACAGTTTATGAACAGTAAAGAGGTTTAATTTTATTCATTGTGTTAAACTGGTTTTATCTTTTTGTGGTTTAACAGTAGTGGTGAAATGAAAAATAGGTCTATAATTTCAAATATACCCACCTTATCTTTTCTATAATGTTATAATTAGAATAATGTGTGAACGTAATTATAACGAGGGAGGATAACGAGCAAGGAGTGATATGTTTCAGGGGTAAAACACATGTGTCGAGTGTTTTATTGAACTACCTCATCCCTTTAACTTCTTGCATAATTAACACATCAAGTAATGATAAGCCTTCGTTCTATTCATGTAAAATTTTGCGTGTGTGTGTATTATTTATATAGATCGAAGTACAGATTCGGTTTTGTAATTATTTCTGAATATTTCGAAGCATCAGGGATAAATTTACGATGATTATTTTAATTAAATAGTTCATATGCCAAAATGACTAACGAAATAACGAAGAATAATTAATATGGATTTGATTTTTTGTGTTCCGTACCGAAATTGTATGGAATCAACATTACATTTGTCTGTCTGTCTATCTGTTACAGCAGCGCCGGATTTAGGGAGGGGGGGGACCAAGTCGACCGTTCGGGGCGCCAGGTCAGGTGGGGCGGCATACAATGGAGCTTAAGTGATTTTTTGGTTCAAATCAGTGTAGTAGAGGCTATAATTTTTTAAGTAAACTTTTTTTTTAATCATAAAATTTTTTGTCGATCTGTTAAGCCCGATTTAGCAAAATATATTGCTAAATATAAACAATTTTAAATAAAAAAAATCTAAGATCAGTCAATTATTTGATAGCTGCTAACTAACAAATCCTTATTAAGCAACCCAGAAAACCTTTAATAAGGTAATTTAGGACAAGGATTAAAGGTTAATGTTTATTTTTTCAAACTATCTATTTTTCTTAAATATTTTCTTCTTATTTTTGTAAAAATTATTAATTTTTATGTTCAAAGTACAAGCACTGTTAGGCCAATCCCCAGAGCTACAAAATATATAAGAAAAGTCACATATGTATATGTACAATTTTTCACGTTTTGCGTTTTAACTGCAACCCTATCGCGAAATCCATCAAAACTGTTGGTCCTTTTTGTTCTATATAAAATTATAAAGAAAATTAATTAAAAATCAACTCACTATGTTTATTTGTTAAGGTGATAATATGGTGAATCAATCATTTTAGTTTTGATCTGTTAAATTACGACCTATAGAATGCTCACATATACTTATGATGCACGGAGACCCAATTTCACGACGATAATCTCCAGTTCTATTAGTAGTAGAGAGTTCAAACTGAGCTCATTTTATTCGTAATGTAGTCTAGTATAAATTAAGCTTTATGAATTTTTTTCATTAGAGTCGTTAAATAAATGTGTGAGATGATATACTGAGATATTAACTATTCAACTTATTTATTAATTTATTAATTTATCAATTTTAATTTGTTAATAATAGGAAATGAGGTCTCGACGATCTTATGGCATTTGATAGTCTTAAAGTTAATGATGTAAGCTATATTTAAAAAAAAATGGAGTCTGTAGGATCACGCCAAGCTGAAATATTAACTGTTCAATTTATTTTTTAATTTATCAATTTTAATTGACATTTTTGGTGATTTTTGAACATATTTTTAGGGGCGGTGGAGGGGGCGGAAAAAGAAAACTCGCCCAGGGCGCCAGACTTGCTAAGACCGGCTCTGTGTCATAGCATAAATGTAGTTAGTAATAATATATATTATAGTGACGTTAATATAATATATTTATAATATAATAGGCATATTTCTGAATTTATTTATTATATTTTAGCCTGACGATGATTCTGTGAATTGAAAGCTTGCGATACTTATTCATCAATAAAATTTTTTGACGTTTAGACAATTAATTTGTTATTATTTTATATAGTTAATAATTATATTATTATTATTATAAAGCATGCGTAATTATAACTATAAGGTACGGTACGCTAGTACGCGAAGCTCGACTCGTACATGACAAATTTGATTACCTTGAATATTCACATATAATATTTACTGATTTACTGAATACATAGTATCAGTGTTTGTATGTCAATCAATATAGATCGTACGTAGGCGGACATTCATGCAGAAAAATATTAACGTGTGTGTATTCATTTGATAATTGGTTAAAATGTTTGAAAATGTTTGTCTTATATCGAAGAGTGTATTGAACAAACATGGTTAATTTATCAATCAGTCCAATTATAAATGTGAAAATGGTAATAAAATTGACATGTAATATGATTTGACTCAAACAAATATTGCTTTGATTTAGATACATACAAACTGATAATGTAACATAAAAAAAATAAAACAAACAGTTCGCGGAAAACTCTTTAGGGTTTTTAAGTTCATTTGCAGTAATTGGACTAAACCAGTCTGGCGATTCTATAAAATCAAATAAGCGGTATTGTTTAAAAGCAAACGTGATGAAATTAATGCCTGTCGAACGATCATTGATTAATGTTATCGACAATTGTTCCGGATCTGGTTGTGACGTATAGGTGGGCTGACAATTGCCCCGGGCGTATGTGAGTAGAAGGAGGTAGACGGAATGTATTTAACCAATCCCTACCAGGAATTCGTTAACGAGTTTATGGGATACGCTTGGACTGTTAATGGAATTTATTCGCGATGTAAAGATAGAAGTTATTGCTCATGTGCGTAAGTTTATGGCATTAATTTCACTGTGAAATATTTTTTCGTATAAAATTTAATACGGTATGTCGTTAAAAAGAATGATTAAAATATACATTTCGGGTTTGGTTGTTAACGGCTGTTATATAATATCATGAGTATCTTAATAAAATTTTATCAAAATGAATCTTTATTTTTCATTATTCTATTTTTAGTGACTCGTATCGAAATAGGAAAATGAAACACTAATGGAATCAACACTGGATTGGATATGAGCTTCAACATCGACCCGGTCCATTATAAAGTTTAGTCTCCGTAAGGGGGAAATGGGGACAATCGTCCACCTTGGCATGATTCCAAGGAGGATTTTTTCAGTAATTTATAATTTTTCTTCATATCTTATCTTTAAGTAAATATTTTTATGACAGAATAAGAATGCATGAAATCATGATATCACTACAAAATTTAGTGTTTTCGATTTCGTTAAAAATTTTGAAAAAATAAAAACTTTTAGAGGCCATATCTCGGTTTAAGATACAAACCTGCAGTTTGAAAATTTCAAATTTTTACGTAATTTTCTATATAATTAACATAAGGTATAGTCGTCAAATTTCGTCCCCAATCCTAATTTAGTCTTTTTGTCTATCTCCGAAAATAACCAGATTTTGTTCATCAAATATCTTTTGATTTGATATACATATAGGTACATTGCAATTAACATGAAATCTCAATATACCTTTCGTTATATTTCTAATAACGAATGACGATCCAAAAAATTTGAGGTTATGCACCCGTTTCATTAAAAAAAATTAAATTTTAAATTCGTGAGAAAAATCCTAATATCGTCCCCCAACGGTTATCATTCTAGGACGATGGCTGTGTGTCTGGATGTAGAATTTTCATTCGTAAAAATGTACCGATTTGAATAATTTTTGGAGGAAATGTTTGTCTAAGTGAGTACTTCAGACCTATTGATTTTGGTGCTAATCGGATGGATTAGGGGTTTTGGAAATATTCGAAATTGTGTTACTATTATCGTCTAGAACGTGAATATATGTGAATATTATCTCACTAATTTTGATAAGATTTTATACATTTGCAGTTCAATTGAACCTAAGGGAAATGTATTTTTCATACGTGCCTAAAAAGTTATTGAAGGGGTGAAAACCACCCTCAAAATGTAAATTTGAAATACTAATTAATACGTCATCAATTCATGTTGCGTTGGAAACAAATGCAACTAAATTAAAATTGTCAAATTATAGTACAGGCAATGAAGGGAAAAATTGCCCTGTTTTTGGAACAAATTCGGAGTGGAATGAAATTTGGTACCCATATAGTATACATAATAGTACGTCTGTACACAAAAGTCCCCATCCATAGGCCTTGTGGAAAAAAAATTACAGCCGTTTGAAATTTAATTTAGTTTTTATTGAATAACTTCAAGACAAATAAAGATACCGAGACGTGCCTTACATTAAAATTTTCAAAAATATTTGCTTTACAACTTTATTTCAAAATTTTCTCCAACGTATCTACATAGATTGCTGAAAAATCGCCGTGAATCTGAAAACTAAGTGCGTTTAATCAAAAAAATATGTTTAAATGGATTTTTAAGATCTTAAAACTGATAATCGAGACAAATGTCCTCTATAAAAGTTGTAGAGAATAAAATTTTACAATTTTTTTTGTAAGGTACAACATTCGATGTGTAAATTTTTGTTAGATATTTCTATTTTAAAAAGTCAAAAAAACAAATTTTAATTTATAAAATCGTATAAATAGCATGCTATGAAAATTAGCATTACATAAGAAAATAACATATTGGCAGGGCCGGCCGAACGGCCAGGCGACCCAGGCGACAGCCTGGGGCGCTAATTTCGTGGGGGCGCCAATTATTTTAAACTTTTTTTCTATGTTCTGTTCTAGGGCGCCAAATTTAAGCTATATATATTTTTTGAATAATAGTTTTGATTTTTTCTGCAAAATAATTCATTTTACTTAATAAAATGCTTAATATCAAAAATAAATTATTTATTAAACATTTTTTTACAAAACTTGAAAAGCATAGTGCCAAATCTGTGGGTGGCTTTGCTAATTCTTGTAACAATTCCGGTTAGTGTAGCTAGTGGTGAAAGAAGTTTTAGTAAATTAAAATAATTCATAAAAACTTATTTGCAATCGGCTATGATAGAAGATAGGTTGAATAATTTGGCTATTCTTTCAATTGAAAATAAGGTTGTAGCAAACCTCAATTTTGAGACAGCAATCGATAATTTTGTAGATATGAAAGCCAGGAAGAAATCTTTTATATAATTTTAGTTATATTATATATTATTTATCAATTATATGTTATATTATATTATTATATTACATTAATGAATTAATAACAAGATAATTTTCTCACGCTTTTTTTTTTTTTTGTGCGGATAATTTTTAATGATCGTCACTGTGGCGGTGGAAAGGGGGGGGGGGGGGGGGGGGGGGCGTCAAAAGAAATCTCGCCTGAGGCGCCAGAATCGCAAAAGCTAAAAAATATTGTACATTTTTGCTAATAGATACCTCTGAAAACATTGTTCACGAATGTTAACAAGATGCAATTAAGGGTTAAGAGCATCACGCACTTAAAGACCTTCGCGTGCTACTTCCCTTTTTAAAAACAAGTTAAAACTAAAAAAACAAATAAAAACTCATACGCTAACAAAGAAGTAAATTGAATAGTTAATATCTCAGCTTGGTGCGATCGAGGAGACTCCAGTTTTTTTTTAAAATGTAGCTTACACTATTATCTTTAAGAGCATCACGCACTTAAAGACCTTCGCGTGCTCCTTCCCTTTTTAAAAACAAGTTAAAACTAAAAAAAAACAAATTAAAACTCATACGCTAACAAAGAAGTAAATTGAATAGTTAATATCTCAGCTTGGCGCGATCGAAGAGACTCCAGTTTTTTTTTTAAATGTAGCTTACACTATTATCTTTAAGAGCATCACGCACTTAAAGACCTTCGCGTGCTCCTTCCCTTTTTAAAAACAAGTTAAAACTAAAAAAACAAATTAAAACTCATACGCTAACAAAGAAGTAAATTGAATAGTTAATATCTCAGCTTGGCGCGATCGAAGAGACTCCAGCTTTTTTTTTAAATGTAGCTTACACTATTATCTTTAAGAGCATCACGCACTTAAAGACCTTCGCGTGCTCCTTCCCTTTTTAAAAACAAGTTAAAACTAAAAAAAACAAATTAAAACTCATACGCTAACAAAGAAGTAAATTGAATAGTTAATATCTCAGCTTGGCGCGATCGAAGAGACTCCAGTTTTTTTTTAAAATGTAGCTTACACTATTATCTTTAAGAGCATCATGCACTTAAAGACCTTCGCGTGCTCCTTCCCTTTTTAAAAACAAGTTAAAACTAAAAAAACAAATTAAAACTCATACGCTAACAAAGAAGTAAATTGAATAGTTAATATCTCAGCTTGGCGCGATCGAAGAGACTCCAGTTTTTTTTAAAATGTAGCTTACACTATTATCTTTAAGAGCATCACGCACTTAAAAACCTTCGCGTGCTCCTTCCCTTTTTAAAAACAAGTTAAAACTAAAAAAACAAATTAAAACTCATACGCTAACAAAGAAGTAAATTGAATAGTTAATATCTCAGCTTGGCGCGATCGAAGAGACTCCAGTTTTTTTTTAAAATGTAGCTTACACTATTATCTTTAAGAGCATCACGCACTTAAAGACCTTCGCGTGCTCCTTCCCTTTTTAAAAACAAGTTAAAACTAAAAAAACAAATTAAAACTCATACGCTAACAAAGAAGTAAATTGAATAGTTAATATCTCAGCTTGGCGCGATCGAAGAGACTCCAGTTTTTTTTTTAAATGTAGCTTACACTATTATCTTTAAGAGCATCACGCACTTAAAGACCTTCGCGTGCTCCTTCCCTTTTTAAAAACAAGTTAAAACTAAAAAAACAAATTAAAACTCATACGCTAACAAAGAAGTAAATTGAATAGTTAATATCTCAGCTTGGCGCGATCGAAGAGACTCCAGTTTTTTTTTAAAATGTAGCTTACACTATTATCTTTAAGAGCATCACGCACTTAAAGACCTTCGCGTGCTCCTTCCCTTTTTAAAAACAAGTTAAAACTAAAAAAACAAATTAAAACTCATACGCTAACAAAGAAGTAAATTGAATAGTTAATATCTCAGCTTGGCGCGATCGAAGAGACTCCAGTTTTTTTTAAAATGTAGCTTACACTATTATCTTTAAGAGCATCACGCACTTAAAGACCTTCGCGTGCTCCTTCCCTTTTTTAAAACAAGTTAAAACTAAAAAAACAAATTAAAACTCATACGCTAACAAAGAAGTAAATTGAATAGTTAATATCTCAGCTTGGTGCGATCGAGGAGACTCCAGTTTTTTTTAAAATGTAGCTTACACTATTATCTTTAAGAGCATCACGCACTTAAAGACCTTCGCGTGCTCCTTCCCTTTTTAAAAACAAGTTAAAGAATATTTTATGGAGAGTCCCGATGGGAAATTAAAAAAAATGGTTACTACTTTCAATAAGAACGATAACATTGATCAAATAGGAATAAAATTCAGTTTCAATTTTTGAGAGAATCACCCATAATTACATAATTTACATAATTTAACACATTACATAGATATCAATTTACCACACCGTAATTATAAAACAGCTGTAACATTTGTCCTATGGCTTCAATGTATGGGGACTTTTTCAGATGCACTCACTAATGTATCTACTACGCTTGTTTGAAAATCCCCATTAATTGATACCCCGAAAGAAATGTTATAAGCGTATCTGTAAACAGGTATAAAATACATAACAAAATATACTTTTATTAAATCGAATTAAACAAATAAATTTATATCTTAACAACCGTTTGATTTAAAAATCAAAATTTTCTATCAAAATGATCATAATTCAATTGTTCATAATGTACATGCTATACAGAGATACACAATATGTAAATGTCCAAGTAAAAAACGGTTAATTATAAGTGAAAATATGATACATAGTAATTTATCATATCAAAATTAAAACAGCTATAATTTTTTTTCCATATCCCCAATTTATGAGGACTTTTGCACATGTCTAATGTAATATAAGTACTACATATGTGCAAATTTTTATGATACTCTGATTTTGTTCTTATCTAATATCCGTATTTTGAAGATAAAATAAAATGTCTTGAAGATTTATATTTAAAACTATTAAAACATACAATAATATTAAATCTAGGGGCTACAAATTACACCTCAGTACATTGTTATCATAATATGTTATTAAAAGTCTTATTTGAAGTATTGGAATTATTAATTACTTTTATTTTCATTAATTTTCTATACCAATATGTTATTTTCTTATGTAATGCTAATTTTCATAGCATGCTATTTATACGATTTTATAAATTAAAATTTGTTTTTTTGACTTTTTAAAATAGAAATATCTAACAAAAATTTACACATCGAATGCTGTACCTTACAAAAAAAATTGTAAAATTTTATTCTCTACAACTTTTATAGAGGACATTTGTCTCGATTATCAGTTTTAAGATCTTAAAAATCCATTTAAACATATTTTTTTGATTAAACGCACTTAGTTTTCAGATTCACGGCGATTTTTCAGCAATCTATGTAGATACGTTGGAGAAAATTTTGAAATAAAGTTGTAAAGCAAATATTTTTGAAAATTTTAATGTAAGGCACGTCTCGGTATCTTTATTTGTCTTGAAGTTATTCAATAAAAACTAAATTAAATTTCAAACGGCTGTAATTTTTTTTCCACAAGGCCTATGGATGGGGACTTTTGTGTACAGACGTACTATTATGTATATTATATGGGTACCAAATTTCATTCCACTCCGAATTTGTTCTATTTAAATCCCTTCGTTGCCTGTACTATTAGTTGTTCTGCGAATGTGTTTTATGTTTTTGACATTAGGACATTAGAAAACTAATATTTATATTCAAATGGCAATGACTGCTGTAACCGTCGTAAGTATTTATGTTTTTTTATGAATTACGAAATTTATATTCATAGTAGTAGGTTACATAAATAAAATATTTAAAAATATATATATTTAAAAATTATTTAAAAAGATAGAAAGAACATGTAAGTTATGTATGGTTCTCCATACGGATATTTATTTTTGATACATCTCTAAAAATATGGAAAATATATAGGATTTAAAAATGGGGCGGTATTTGGCTACCATATCTTACTGATAACGAAGTCTATAATTCGAAATTTTATTTATAAATTTTAAACATATAAAAAAGAAAAATATGACTATATTTGTTTACAAAAATAACTTTAAACATGTGATTTGAAAATTAGTTTAGTGGTAAATTCGTCACACCTGAAAAAATAAAAATAATTTAATCACAAATTTTTCGCAGACCTGTATAATGAAAAGAGAAAAACGAGTTTTTATGTATACGATATATGTACCTTGTTGTTGTTTATTTCAAATCATTCATGGAATACAAAAACTTTATTGTAAATTTCAACATGGCAAAAAAAAATATTTTTTATATAAATGTAATAACATTTATTCAAATTTAATAATAATAAATCTACAATAAATAATTTCACTTTTCCTAGACGCACTATTGAAAACCTTTTCATTTTTTTGTATTTTATTTTTGTATACATTTCAACTTCGTCCACTTGTAAACATTTTCAATGAGAAAAATACACATAAAACGCAAACTTTATTTTCATAAGGGATAATATTTCAACGTTACGCAAATATAACAGGAAAATCATAAATCATATATACTATTTCTTATATTTTTAATAAATACTGTTTCTAAAATGTGATACTAGCATAAAATACAATATGAAGAATATTTTGCCAAGTTTCTCCATAATTTATTATTATTTGATGAATATTATTATATGAAAGTTCAAAATTACGTACTTTATACACGTATCAGAGCCGTAATGACGATATTTTACTTCGGGAATTTTGAAAATTTAATTTCCGTATTTCCTCGATTCCTAGATGCATTTTATACATATATATTTTCGGTAGTTTAGTTGTAAGATTGTAATTTGTCAGTCCTAAAGAAATATTCACACCATGTGTTCGTTTAGTGCACCGTCAAGTTTATAGACCCGATAAAAAGTACTGCAGTCGAGATATTTATGAAAATGTGTATTTATGGTCTGATATTTAAACAAATTATTTTTGGGCAGAACAACGTTAACGTATACAGCTAGTATATTTATAAATTATGATTGTACCGTAAATTCGATGATACACAAAAAGCGTTATCAATATAACGTTATTTCTTCATTAAATGTATTTTTTCGTATATGGTTTAGTTTCTTGTTTTTTTTTATGCGTTAAAAATCCACATATTTAATTTTTGGGATAGTACGTCATATCTCATATACTTCCAAATTATATATCTTTATATTGTCCTACTAAACAATTCCTGGAAAAAATAATATACCTACTCACATTTCGTTGCTACAATATGAACATGACGTAGTTAGCCGTGCAGGTATTATAAATAAAATTAATTATTCTGTGAAATTGTCTTTATTACTTTAACATTTTATATAATAATATGAAAATATTATTATAATTTACATTACAAATATAGTCGAAGTTTGTGTATGTTTATTTTTATGTCAGCAACAAATTCAAGTTTTAACTTTACGGTCTGCTAACAAAAGTTATCTCTTGTAGAAACAATTATAAATAAATGCTGCAGGACACTGGACATTTTTTAATTACATTTTATTTATTTAGTGAATTAGTTTATTATATAAAATAGAACAAAGGTTATTTTAAGAAAATTTTTCAACTGCAATTTTTATAGTGACCTTTTTTTGCTTTACACTTATGTCCGGTATTAATTATGTTATAGTATCTATGGATTAGCTATGGAATTTAGAACAGTGATATTTCAACTTATTGTAACACAGTTGGTGATTCTGACTGTACAAAATAATTTTCATAATATCGCCACTGTTTTAATAACGTTGGTGTTTACATACCACGCGTGCACGAAAACTGTCAAACATTTAACGAAACTTAAAAAGAACTGTCAGATACGTTTGAAACCTCATTTGAAATTGCTCGGTAGCTAACAAATTTTGTTAGCTCGTTATTACAATTTTTCAACTATACAAATTAGCTTTTACAACTGCAGTTTTCATTTTTGGAACTGCAAAACAAGCTATAACTACACACTAAAATAACCCCTGAAATAGAAAATATATAGCTAATGTATAATATATTCATGGAATTTCAATAAGGAGAAAATTATTTCATAACAATCACACAAGAAATATTACTATTTGATTCAGTATTCTTAAAACGAGAGACAATTTTGTAATTCTTCCATATTAATGATAATATACATTGTAAAGGATCTGGTGAAATTTTACAATGCTGCATAATAAAAATTTAACGTTGTATTGTAAATAAAAATAAAAACATTTGTTGAGACTAGTCTACCTCAGCAATGGACAGAGACGAATTAACTTGTGTTTTTTTAATACATTGCTAGGCCACGTGTTACTAAAATTGCAATATGAACAGTAATTTTTGCGTGCAGAATCGTAAAGTTTAATTTGTTTTACCAATGAACAATATATTATTAATATAATTAATTTTACACAATCGTAGTATTTATTGTATTGTCTTTTAATTAAAATTTAAGTATCGGATAGAAAAATGTACTAACAATTGAAATGAAATAGTTTGTATAGCACTTCACAAATAATTCAACTTAAGAATAATTAGTGGAATAACTCTTGTAAATGATATTTACGAATATAGTTAAAAAACGTGTAGTATTTTTTGACACAAAAATGAAAATTTTAATCGGCAACTGTAATTTTTAATAAAAAATCAACTTAATATTTTATATTCTTATTTATTTAACCACTAATTCATAAATATCTATTAAAACAAATAACTCAAATGCAGAGACTTGAATAGAATATACATAATTTTTAATCTGAGTCGAACCGTTTGATCCATCTTAATATACATTTAAAGTATTTATGATTTAATAACTGAAACGTTCTAGGTAAAGGATAGTCTTGAATACAGCAGCGTATAATTCCAGCCAGATTGAGCTCTATACTGAAATAGTACTTGCAGCTGTCGCCACGAAGTCAGCGTCAGTCTTGTAGTTGACGGAGTGGAATTTGTTAAAATATTATATTGTCATGTTATATTTGGTAAAACAATCAACGCGTGTCTCGTCAAATCTGCACTTGTTATGTAGCAGGAGTTGTGATAAAATGTCTGTTTAACGTTTTCAAAACATTCACGTCTACGCTTTTAAATAGAAGTTGCAAACAATTATCTGGATGTTATATGAATGATGTTTAAGATTTTTATACTGCGTCAAAAGAATAACAGCAGCCGCTATTTAAAAATTCAGTAACTGGTGATGATGACATTTGTATAATATAAGTTAACAATAATTTATAAAAAATAATACCATTTTAGACAAGCAATGTATATGAGCACCATAAACGAAGAGTACTTCTTTATCTATCAAACGAGTTTCAAAATATCTGTCTTTGTTTGGTATATGGAGGAAAGATTTAAATATTATAATAATAAAATGGGAGGAGACTATTAAGTTTGTGATAAGCGAATTTAAATGAAAACTGGGTGATCACTTCTGCATGCGACTCTACATATAAAACTAAAATATACCTATTCACAATGAACTACCCAAAAATATAAAGAGGTAGGGTTAACTGGGGTAAAAGTGAAACAAAATACAAATATTTCATGTTTTTTGACAGTTAACGATACAAATTCATACTTTAATTTTTTCTACTAGATGCGCTTATGAATAACTATTTGCACTGTACGATAAAACACGGACTTTAAAAATGAAAAAAAGTGTGTTTCATTTTTAACCTCTAATTTGGGAAAAAGTGAAACAGGTAAGGGAAAAAGTGAAACAGGCCTCTAATGGTAAATATTTCTCGAAAAATTAAAAGAAAAGCTAAAAAAGGCAACTTTGATTTATCTTCTTTGTGGCATATCAATATGAAATTGTAACTTTAATTAATATATGAGCTATATAGAAAGTTATGTGCAAAGAATTAAAATTTAATTCACACGTTTTGACATAGACTAACAGGGAAATCTGTAAGGGTGACACATCACTTATTAGGCAATTCATATTTTCAGGTCGCTTTAACAAACCTTTAATGATGATGTCAGTTTTTATAATTCTCCAATAAACAAATTATATTTTTAGTTGCAAGCTTGTTTCACTTTTACCCCATTTTTTTGGTGTTACATATTTACCCCGCTCGACCCTACTGAAATATAATATCCATTGGATATGCGTGATTTCGCACAACCATTGCAGGGTTAAAGGAAGAAAATTTATCGAAAATATTAACTATATACGAATTTAATCTTATTTAAACTGTTTAATTTTTTTAATATATAACAAATATCATATTCTGTTTAGTTGCAATATGCTAATTAATATTACAAACACTTACACATATTCAACTCGATAATAATTAGTTAATTAAAATATGCTTAGACAGTAGAATCAATGTACGCAAATAACTTCCTCTAATAATTAAGTTTGACCATATAAGTCTACCTTTACTTTTTCAATGCAAACACTCGCGTAGCAAAGTAGAGTCGCTGTTTGCCCATGTAAATGACGTTATACATTTGCATATGAAACTGTTTTACTCAATTAATTCGAAAATCGATTAAACATACCTACTTCTGCGTCACCAATGTTGTACAAAGAACGTGGTCTTGCATACAGCGATGCTTTCCTTTGATACTGGACTTCAGTCGATTATCTGAGAAACAGTTTCAAAATAAAAATAAAATAGCTATGTTAACCAGACATAAGTTTCCTTCTACATTAACTAGATAATGCTCTTTTATTGAATACGAAGATCAAAAGGTTTAATATCGTATGTATATTTTTTTTGCTAATCCAATGATGCTTTGTTCAAAACGTTCTTTGGTTTATTTCATAAACGTAATCGTTGACAGAGAATCAGTAAATTATAGTTATAATTTTTTAGGTACTTTCTTTTCATACACGCGGTTGATTTTTTTCAAATTCGAAATTTTGATAGAATTATCCATTTTGACCTTCCCTATTCGACTATTTTCGTTAAAATATCTGTGTGTCTGTCGGTCAGAGTATCTGTATGTAAACGCTGTAATTAAAAAATTCATAGAAGGAAATAATTAAAAATATTATCTATAGTTTTTTTTTTGCTTTTTTTTTATCGTTTATAAATAACTAACTGTTATTCGCAACTTCGTTCGCGTGGAATTTAGGTTAGATAGGAGTTGTCAGAAAAGGAGAAAATAAACTTGACACAAAACACATGAAGAAGAAGAAAAATGTTACGTACACGTGTACAAATATCACACATCCATTATTTATCTAATAATTTTTTTGAATTATAAAGTAGCCTATTTCCTTCCTTAAGAAATAAGCTATCTCGCTGCCAAATTTCATCAGGATCGTCCAGCGATTTAGCCTTTAAAAGGAAACAAATAGACAGACAGAAATACTTTTGCATTTACCACATAATATAAGTATGGATGTATAATTAAAAATAAAAATTTTCGTACATAAAAATAACAAAATAAAATAAAAATACCAACTATAAATAAACAGTAATATATATTTCAAGAATAAAGGGAACATATATTCAATAAAAATTCTATATTTGTCAAATAAAAATGGCCGTTCCATATTTTCACCATAATCAGTTCGCACGTTGCCAAGAATCCAATTTTATAAGTTAACTCTTTGCCAAGGACTTCCATATTCATTTTTAAGTTGTTTATATCAATTTCATGAAAACTTTTCATGTACAAAATTTATTACGTCTTATATTAAAATAGAATATAATATTTGGATGTTACAAATACAAGATATTCATTTTCTTATAATAAAAATATTTTTTACTGGATATTGCGTACAATTTGCATAAAAGTCAAATGATTTATATAATAAATATTTATATTATATTAATGACTTAAATAGTCAAGCTAATAGCTATTTACTTTTAAACAACTAGTCGTTTTACATAAAACCAATAAATAAACACGAAGCTGAATCATGTCATTTGACTTGCTTTGTTTGCGTATTGGTTTCAGATACTTCCGTAGTAGAGGTATCTATAACCTTGATTTAGTTGGAGAGTTACTGTTAATTACATGTATTTGCATTTCTGGGGTGAACAGTTACACAGTCCTGAAGCTGCCGTCTGTGGTGTGATTGTATTTGGCATGAGTATACCTCGAATGCATTGGATAACATACATATGTATTAGGACTGACGAAGCTAATAGACAACAGTCCTATATTACGTATAGTAAAATGTAATAGATATCGGCGATAAATTCCAACTCAAATTACTTGCTAGGTAGAATTAATCTATGTGATTTGATGAAAGGATTTTGATGTGATCTGTAAATGATTTTGCTTGCTTTTAAGATGAATGTATTATATGTAGATAATAAGTATATTTGTTATTGTTAGACTTGAGATTATATTGCTGCATATAGGGTTATTTGTACCAAAAAGTTGGCTAAAATTATTTTTTATATTTAAATATTTTCAAACTGTATAACTCACTCAATTAATTATTTTAAGCAAGTTGCGATGTGATTTTCATAAATAACGAAATTTTCGGCATGGTTTGATTTTTCGTACATGTCATCATAACTCATGCTCATTAAATATCATATGACGTTTGTATAAATTTAGATTGAAAATTTCAAAAAATTAAAAATATACGAAAAAATAATCAGGGCAATTTATCGTAACACTATCAGTTTTTATTTAAATTGTTCAGTAATTAACTACTTTTTGTGAATTTATCACGAGGAAGCACTGTGCATTTACTTGTCAGATTTTTTTTAAAGAGCTATGTGGGATTGATTTGGAATTATCAGGCTGTTTATTGTAAAATCTTATACAAATGTATTACGGCACTGTGAAGAATATTATATGTTCGATTAATTTTATTGCTGGCTATATTTTCTTTATAGGTATTATTAGGTATTAAATTCATAAAAATAATAGGGCTAGATTTTACAAATTTGACACATTCAAATAAATGTGCGTCCACTGCTGTTACGATATCAAATTTATACACAAGCATATTATATAATTTTCAAAATGTAAATTCTCGCTTTGTATTAATATTTGAATAGTTCTTAATTAAAATGTATCTGCGTCGAAACAGGAAGATCAAAATCCAAATTTTTCACTTATAAGATAATTTAATTAAGATCTACATAAAACATCGCTATTAATATAATTTTTACTCAACAATTTCGAAAAAATGTAACTTAACGTATTATTTTTTTAACTGGATACATATAAAATAATACAATACATAGATTTCATATCTATACCTATTTAAAAAAATCCAACATTTACGCATGGATGTGCACATTAAAAAAAACTAATATCAGCTACACTCTACTCATTGCATAGTAAACGTTATTGTTATATGAAAATTGCGCTTTAGTACTCTGATTATACATTTGTATGAAGAGATATTGTAATACATATATATCCAGCATAAAAATGTGTGATGTAATTGCTTGTGAGCGTTCTATTAAAAAACACGCTAGTTTAGTAGGGCGTATTATTATACATTTTTATAATTAAAAATACATAAATTCTAGCAAATATTTTCATTGTTAACGAGTTTCTGTTGGGTATCCAATTAAAATGTGAATTATTTGAAGCGAATAGAGATTTTCCATGAAATTAATATTACTTGCTGTATCAGTCTCTTACTATCTATATGTATTTTATAAATAACGTATCTTTTAATATAGGGCGGGCCTACCTTCGGCCCGCGATGCTCTTATGTGTGGCCCTTGGTCACATACGAATAAATGATGTTTTTATAATGTTTATTTTAAGTATCGGGTGTTTCAAAATGACTAAGGTTGGTTTTAATTTCCCGTTTTTTTTTTTTAAATATTGTTTTATTTATGTAACTTAACTACTCATTTTGATTGACGCATCTCTTTTTTATAATATAATATAAAATTTGAATTTGAAGTATTTTTGTGAATAAATAAAACCATTATTTATTGGTATTTTAAATACTTGAAAGCATACAGATATACTTTGTTGTCGGTTAAATATTTTTCAAAATTTACTATGGTTGAATACTTACTTGTTAAAATTACAACCCTTTATTTGTGACAGGGGCGAAATATTGAAGGTCGGCTATACCAATAAAATCTTATGAAAATTATCTATCTTTTTTTTATGCTAATACATTTAAGAGTTTAGGGATGATGGGGCATTATATTATAACGTGAATTATATAAGCTATCTATTTACTTTTTATTTATTGCTCTATGATTATTATTTTCGGAAATATAAGCTTTCAAAATGTGACATATTTTCATTATAATCGTGCGTCCGAGGTTATTCCCTAATATTGCTTGGGAAGAAAATAAATTAATTAATAAAAAATACAAAAGCGGAAATTCAATTTTTTTAACAAAATTTCTTATTTATGGGTGGCTCTCGGAAAATTTTAGGTCATCAATGCAGCCCATGGTGCAATTTGGGTAGGCCAGGCCTGTTTTAATACAAATAAGATAATAAATATTCATATATTTAACTGAAATCATTTTTAAGGAGCCACTATTGATAACGATACTAGAATTTGTTGACGTTTATTAAAAAATTGTTGGAAACGTAAAATAGGGTGGAAATGGGGATGTTTAACCTTTTTAAATTTTAGTACATTTATCTGTATAACTGCTTATATACAAGGTGAATTTCAGGCAAAATAATCTTTTATTAAAATAAAAATACACGTTTATATAGAGAGACTAGCTTCTACCCGCGACTTCATCCGTCTGGATTATATATTTTTTAATAACAAACAAGCCTATGTCCTTCTACACAATACAAGCTATACCCTGCCAAATTTCATCAAGATCGGTTCAGTGGCTTAGACGTGAAAAGGTTACAGACACAGTTACTTTATTATTTATAATCCTTAATATATATAAAGCTCAACGTCTCTCTGTCTGTCTGTCTGTCCGTTAGTTACCTTATCACTCGAGAACCACTTATCCGATTTACATGTTTTTTTTTTTAATTCATAGGTACGTTCTCTGGCCAGGTTATAGGCTATATTTTTTTACGTTAGGTAACATAACAACTAAGCAGTGACGATAATAGTAAATCAAGTCGGAAAAAAATTTGCCGTCGGCGCGCTGTTTTGTAATACGCTGCCTAAACCGTTCAATATAGAACAAAATAATGTATTAAAGAATTGTGTAGAATCAAAAGTTCTACAATAAAGTCAGCGACACGATATGTCTAACTTTTATATTTAAGCCACAATGACTGCTTTTATGTTACAAAGAAAACATAAAATATTTGGGTTCTGTTTACATGGACTTATGACCTGCAAAACATTAATCCTTATCAAAATAAATGATTTCATCGTCATAAGTACTTAATGTAGATATAATTTGCCATTTACAGCATCCAATTTGGTCGTATAGTTTAGAAAATATCGAAATATACATATTAGAACATATTATTCGCGCGATTGTGACCGTGCGCGGGGAGCGGCGAGGGAACATGCCAACACGCTGGGAAGAACAGGCCGGTATTCTATTGATTGTCAATTGTTTATTTTGTTTTCAATAATTAACTTTTAAATTTAAATAGAACAAAATTTATTTTTACTTTTTATTCTGATTCGTTTTTGTTAGGTAGGTAATTTAAGTGTTATTTGGTTTTTATTACATTAATAACTAATCGTGTTTGTAATTAATTCAACTATATATTTTTTAAATCCTAAACAATAATTCCGTAGTCCACGCGAGCGAAGCCGCGTGGGCCCAGCTAGTATTAGTATGTATTTCAAATAAAACCCCTAATAGGGGTAAAAAATTGTTCCAATCTAACATTTTGGATATTAGATTAATAAATTACATAAATAATCATAAAATTGAAAATAACTTGAACGAAGCCGCGGCGAGGCGATAGTTTTAAATAAATTTAATTGTATTTTTTTATATAGCTAACGATTCGGAAATAACTATTCTTTCGTTAGTATTATATAAATTTGTATATATAATTGTATTCCCATTACCGTAGTCTATGGAAATTTTATACAAACATAATAAATAATTCATGAACTGTATAAATATTTGCTATCGATTTATCATTAACACACACAATATGTGTCTTATATTTTATATGCGTAGCAAAATGTATATATAAGTTTAGAGAAGGGTCGTATATTATTAAACATGTTTGTTGCGTACAGCAAGTAACATTAATGACAAAAGTGGTTTTATATTTCAAATACACATGCAATACATACAAATATATGGTAATTACTAACAACAAATACGTTTAACATTAATTTTATTTTTTTAAATTAATATAATACCTACAACTAGGTTTGTGAACTGACTTTTTACGAAAGGACAATCATTAAAATATAAAATAAAACATTTTGTCCTTGTTACAGATATTTCAGAAGTATTATTTCTAATGAATGAGTACGAAAATGATCGATTACTAATGATAATAAAATAAAATAATAATAATTCTTATGACTAAAGTAAAGCTATTAGGAGTTCAATTTTAAGTCTTATGCCGTGTTTAGACCAAAGAAAAAAAAACAGCAACACGGTGTTTGAAAACACATCGTATTTAAAAATCCATAGGGTTTATTGCACTTTTGTCAAAAAGACACGATGTTGCTGTTTTGTTTTTTCGGTCTAAACACGACATTATAAATACTGAAGAACAGTGGCAAAAATGGAAAATATTTTGTAGGTAAATAATTCAACGAACTTCCCCCCCCCCCAAACCCTATACTCTTAAATCTGGTACTATCCTTTGAAAAATTGTCTTTCAAACATAAAATTTCTACCGAATCTTGATTAGATCTCTTTTTTTCCAGAAAGCTTGGCCCAAAAATTAAAATATTAAGATGAATATATAAAATTAATTCTAGTGTGGCTTAAATTAATTTTTAAATATAACAGTATATTTTTTAGATATAAAGATAGCATTAATTATTTTAACAAATGCTGAGTTTTTTTTAAATATTTAACATCAACAATGGTTTCCTTATTTGCATATCCATTTTGTACTAACGACTGTCTACCGAGATATAAATGAACTTTGTATCGGCATTAATGATTCAACGAATATTTAATCAAGGTTTCATTAACATTTTTACGGATCTTTGAACGTCTTATTAAATATGCGTTATCTTTCAGTTAGAAATTAACATTTTATTAATGTAAGAGAGAAATTTTAAAGATGATAATATTTTGCCGTTTTTTAAATTATATTTTATATTTTTTTTGTGTTTTATTTGTATTAAAATTAAATTTTTATATTTTTCTTAAAATAAAAAAAATTATCTTATGCCCGCGGTATCATAAAGAAATTGAATAAAATATGCTTGAAAATACTTTAAACATTGTATTGATAATGTGGATTTGTTTTAGAATTAAGAACAGTGATAATTCAATTTTACAAACCAGAGTTGGTGACAGACCGAATTACATGTTTTAATACCGTTATTTTTTATTTACCGCGCATGCGCTGAAACATTAATAAATATCACAGAATTGAAACTGCTTTTATGCAAATTTAAATTATCGTTTATCTGTTAATATGGAACACTACTGTGGTCTGTGTTAGATAAAAAAAACGAATTTTTCATAGTCAAGATAAACTTTCAATCGCGTTTTTCTCGAAACGACTTTTTTCAAAACTGGTGCATGCGATAACTCGAGCAATAATAGCCCGATTTCTAATTGTTTTTAACGAAAATTTTCGCAATCGTAATAGCTAAGTCTGCGCATAGCCGTTTTTTTAAAGTTTGAAAATTACTCTTTTTTTAGGTGACTTATTGTCAGTGAACAATAATTAAAAAAAATTCTGAATCTTCTTGATAAATCGGATATTAAAAAAGGTTTCTACACAATTCATAAACCTATTTTTATTAAACACTTATATATATACTTATTCTATAATATTGATTTTCTCGCATAGTTATTTTGTTAAAAGAATTCATTCCTTACCATATTATTTATATGTATGCCTTTCGGAATTTTTGGTACAGTTCCATATATTTGTTTCAACTTTTCTTTTTTCACGATCCTCTTGTGGGTTGTGATTTTCATATGCAGTTTTCCCAAGTGTAGTCAAAGAACAAGCTTTCTTTTGTTTTGACAAGACTTGGTTTTTATCATACAAAATCAATATTTCTTCATTTGAAATGCGTATTATAATTCAACCCTTTCTGTTAATTTTGCAGTTAGTATAAATATATTGTTCAAATATAAAAGACAAAGCAGTGCATACTTTCCATCGATTATATTAATAATTTAACATTAAATATTTCAGTTATCAATTCCAACATCCCCGTGGCATCATCCGCGTTTATTTCCAAGAAAAAAGTATACTAATTATTCACAATAATTTATAGGTTTAATAATTATATCAATATCACAACAACCATTGATTTTCGTTTTCATTTTTAGATATCCATTATGAAAGTTTTTCTTTTTATTTACTAGCGCATTGGACACGTTATTATCTGGGGATATAAATTAAATCTATAATAAACCTATTACACATTGTTTTTTTCTTATCGCTAACTATTTATGCAGCGCACGTAAAGATGCCTCCCCGATTATTATTTTTTTCGACTTCATGTTTACACAAAATATGTATAAAAAATATCCACAAATTACACACCTAAATTTTTCCTGTGGAATACTCTATCCATTAATGGAAAACGGAATGAAATCCATTCAGTAGTTACTAAGAAAATCGTGAACAAACAGACGGACAGATCCGGTGGGTGACTGTTTTATACTATCTATATAGATTTATTAGAAAATATCAATTGTAAATTTCCATTAACACTGGCCTGCCGAAATTATATTTTATAGTCTATACTTATTATAGGATTTAAAACTTCCTCACATTGAAAGTGTTATCTAATTTTTATATAAAATCTACTTTTCTAGTTATTAAAAATCCATCCATAATCTACTTTTTTATATAAAATATAGTGTAGGACAGGCAGAGTCGCATGTAGAAGTGTTCGACCAGTTTTCATTCAAATACGTTTATCACAAACTTAGTAGGCTCCTCCGATTTCATTATTATAATATTAAAATCATTTCTCCGCGTACCAAACAATAAACAGATATTATTTTGAAACTCATTTGTTAGATAAAGAAGTATCTACTCTTCGTTTGTAGTGCTCATACATATTTATGCAATTAAATTGTTAATGTGTTCTATTAAAAATTGTGTAAGTATATTTTGTGGCAATAAATATTTGATAAACCGATTTTAGTATTTAAATATTAATATAAAATTAATTAATGAAATGGGCGTATATATATTTGTGTTTTTATTTAAAATGATAACCGACGATATTTGTCTTAATAGTTTGGAATCTGTTGTAAGTGATTCTGACCTTTACGTTGACAGACGACTTCTGAAACACATAGTACATGCAATAATACAATATTGGAACATTTAATCATCCACATCAAGCTGATATAGATTTGCGATCGACCAGAAATCATTACGTAATCGACGTTATTGATATTCCTACTATATATATTATGTATATCTACGTACTGAACATGATATTAATTATTATTTATTCAAACTTTCATACCAACATCTATCCACAACTAAAATTTTCCCGTAAATTCATTGGTGTATATTTCAAACATATCCACCACGACGACAGTAATAATGGTTTAATTACATCAACATTACAGTTGCACTTGACTATCCATTTTATTTCTATAGATTTAAACATGTTTATTTATCCTATAAGTAATTGAATGCACATATGGAATTACAAAGATAAAACCGTATAATAAAGCCAATACATAGGTATACAGTGAAACAACAATATGGCGCTCCCGTTTATAGCGCTATCCCGTATATTACGCGATTTTGCCATAGTCAAGTAAATTATTATATAAATATTCCCGTTTTTAACGCTCACAGATTCCGTTTATAACGCGCAAAAGTTTTTTTAACACCTTTTATGTTGACAGCGAAAACCGTTTGTCAAAATTCTTCAAATCAACTTCGCAACATTTTTTCCACGTGCTGACCATTCCAAACTCTCTTATCTGTTAATAACGGGTCGCTCATTGATGAGTCGGCTTTGTAAACAAGTAAACAATTACATATTTTGTCTTAATTCTGTTCAGTTGTATCGACGACGTATCGACTGACACGGAATGAAGTAAGAATGATTTGATGATATTAAAAAAAAAAAATAATAAGATTATTAAAAAATTATCATCGAAATATATCCACGCACGACAAAAATGTACTCACGCATGGTCACGCACGGTCGTTTTACTTTAACTCACGATCACACACGCTCACGATTCAATGGCCGTGACCCAAAAAATTTACGCCCGCGTCCAGCTCTACTTTAACGGATAAAATGGCGATTTTACGAAAATGTGATGAAAACAAAGTTTTGTAACAAAAAGTAATGTAATTTCTTCTTTGATGTTATAATAAATTAAGATTAAATAATTAAACTTATTTTTAGGAAAGATATTTTTTCTAATTTATTTCCCGGCTATTGCGCTATCCCGTTTTGATCCGATCCACTCAAGAGCGTTATAACGAAGTTTCACTGTATATACACAAACGTAAAACGATAATAGAGAAACAGACATCCATTGTGCAGGTTGAGGACAGCATTTATTGCTTTCTAAAGTCTAGACATGTATCTTCATTACCACACACTAGCAGTGCAAAACTCAATCTAATCTTAACATTCCCCAGAGGGACAGCGTTTAAGCGAAGTTACACAAATCGTGCAGTTGTCTCGAAATAATGGCTTCCCCGTATACTCTATTTTCACTATACCTGAATAAATTGTTAGTCGCGCCACTCCCCCTCAAAGGATCAGTGTAAAATATAGAAAGATTGCAATGAAATTGTAAATGTTTTCAGATTGGAATCTAGGGGATGAAATGTTTGCATTGATTTTATCTACACTATACCGATTTACGTTTTTTTTTATTAATAAATATGTTCTTTGCCCAGGTTTAAGTATATTTTTTGTTACGTTATGTAACATAAGGAATAAGCAGTGACGATAATAGTAAATCAAGTCGGAAAAAAAATTGTCGCTCTTTTGTAATACCGTGCCTAAACCCTCTAAATATTGAATAATACAATGTAGTAAAGATTTGTGTAAAAAAAATATATAAAATAATTCAGCTATATTTTTCAAAAATCCTGAACAATAACTCCACGCGAGTGAAGTCACAGGCACAACTAGTTAATTTATATTTAAAAGTCTGTTACACTATACATTTTTCCATTATCGAGTATACGTGTATTTTTGTACCATTCTTTAATGTTGTTGTAATGGAGGAAAATTCTAACTACGCTCTTTAGCTCATAAAAGAGAATAAATTCCAATAACGTTCTAAGCGCATACTGTTCTTGAGGAGAAATCCTCTTATAAAGTCCAGACACAGTGAGAACAGCTGTACAGAGGCGCCACCTGTCCTCACACTCATTGTACTATTTTTATGTGAATTCTTAACGCCATCTAGTTGCGGCGATAGCGTTTTAATGGACTTATATTTTATTACTGTCATTAGTATGTATGGCAAGAGTTAATTGTTAAGCGCGGCCGACGGGAACGCTAATATCTGCCCTGTTGGGTAACAAAAGGTTATGTTTATTTGATTAACGTAATTGAATTTAGAAACGGATTCTGATTTTTAGTCCCCTTTCGTAGCCTCCGTGTTTATATAAATTCTTGATTTTTTCCCTACCGCTTCAGTACTATGAATTTTTATTGAATTACTTATTTCACAATGAACCTGTTTTAAATATTTAATTGGGTAATAGATTTTTATGTATATTTTACGTTCGAGTATTTTTCGTGGAATTTATTAGTAAGATGAATTTTACTGGAACGAATATTCAAGGATTGTATGTAAATTTAAACAGAAATTGTTATTTATTTATGGATGTTCAGACAGAACGATCTGAATGAATATTAATTAGAAAACGGCCTGAAGCATGTCCCATTCCTTATATTATAATCCACGAAATAAAAATTATCACAAACCATATGCGCACGTATTTTTGCATAGTTGATTTACAACTAGTATAAAAAAAATTAACAGTAGATCGAGGACCTATCTTTTTAAGCAAAAACTTTATGTGAACACAAAATACTCAAAAATATACTTTGTTCATTTGTCATAGGATCAACCGTTTTCGAGAAATATCGAAAAAATCAAAGTGTTGCAGATTTTTAGTTTAAACTATACAAAATGAGCTTATATTCTTGTTCTATGATTAAAAATAAAATAAAAAGTTAATGTCATCATAGAATTTAGCCAGTTGTGTTACTCTTAAACGTAGATACTTTACAAACATAACTTAAAAATGAAACTATGTAAAACAAGAATATATGCTTATTTTATGTAATTTTTAAGCATCCATATTAAGTAAAACTCTGCAATACTTTATTTTTATTAATATTTCTCGAAAACGGTTGATCGATCCTATGACAAATGGACAAAGTATAATTTATTTTTGTTTATTTTGTGTCATAATAATCTTTTACAAAAACTTAACTTGGGAAAAAATTAAAGAACAAAAAAGTACTTGATTAAAATTGGTGGGGCCACTGGCCCCATACACCCCTGTTCAAAATTATTATTGTTTGGATAACAATTAATAATAAACCGGTGCTGTAGACATTAAATAAACACTAATTTTGATCCAAATTTTTGGAAGGCTGTAGCTCCCTCACGAAGAATTCCCGGATAATTGTAAATCAGCCTGTATACATAAAACATACAAAAATCAATATATTTGATATACTACAACTTCACAAATTCCTCAACAATTCTTATAAACGTTATTATATATTACACCATTCCTTATATTTTCTTGTTGTAACTTCTTTGAGGCTAATAAAGAAACAAATGTATAAAAAAGAATGGCCATGCCACAAGGAGACAACAACAGATATCAGCAATAAATAACTGTAAACCACATTACTGCCAGAGGAACAAAGCAAGCAAAACATTGCGTGAGATGCAGAAAAGTGGGACGATGTAACGAAACAAAATCAAACACATCACAGGAAATTCCTGCTTTTGTTCTCGTAATTATTTATAATAAATTATCTGTATTTAATTTTATCGTTTTTTATTTTTATTTGTTTGATCGATAATGTTGATCGTTATTTGGATTCTAAAAGTAAAATGAATGATTAAACAAGAAGAGTTAATATTCCCATAGAGAATTTTGAGTCAAAGCAGCGTTTTGATCTGGACATCTTTTATTATTAAAAAATCAATAATATTCGGTTAATAAGTAACTTAATATAATTATTTAACTAACATATTACATAATATACACTTTGTAAACAAGTCATATATACATAATATAAAGGATGACCCAGTTTCGAAGCCCAGGCATATTTTTTTGAAAACAAACTTAAACATGTTTTTTGTCTCGTCTTTTGAAGATACATACATACATATGAATATTTTTTATGGCGTTTGATAGGATCAATTGTATTTTTTCAAATTGCACTTTATTATATTTTACACATCATTGATGTATAATTTTTAGACCGTATATAACTGAGCTATTCATATCAGAGATATATATCTCCAATTCCTTATTTTTTTGTAAACCATCTGATGTATAGTATACAATATATTAAAACTTTTCAAAACTATTATTAGATACAGTATGAATACAGCAACAGTTGTTTCGGAACAAACCAATAATTATCATATTAGGTAGGTTAATGTCATAAAAACTGATGAACACAATTTATTTGTATTATTTGGCTAATTTTATGCACTTTTTACTCCTTGCAAAGATTTCTTTCTAAAGTTGATCCTTTAGGAGATAAAAATAGACATAAAATGTTTCAGTGCCCATTGAACCAGAAATAATGGGTTTTAAAAGATTGCTCCCGTTGCAACTTTTGATCAGCATACTTTAAACTATCATTTCCCCAAGTTACAAAAAAATGCAACCAAACGGCAAAATCCATTGCTTTACAACACGGAAAAAAATATACTGTAAGAATTACAGTTTTTCCTGCCCACCCCGGATAGTAAGCGAAAATATATAATATTTTACTCTCTGAAAATGCAATAATATAATTTTAGACTGTAATGTTGTATAATACTCAATATAAATTAATGGATAAATTGCAAAAATTACAGCCTAAAATTATATACATATTTACAGTTACAGGCAGTAAAATATTATATGTTTTCACTTACTACCCGGGAAAGACAGGAAAAACTGTAATCTTTACAGTATATTTTTTCCGTGTACTTTAAACAGAATAAATACACTCACGAGTTTAAAACCTATTTTTACTTTATTTTAGCTATAAGGACTGTACTAAGAAATAATTTATGTATTTTTTTATTTCATTTTTGTTCTATCTTACATCGTTTTCACTGCATCGGCGATTTTAACATAACAGGCACTCAAATTTTTGTTTTTATTTTTTTAAATGTATTTCCCGGGGGCCTACAGCTTTTGATATTTTTCTAAAGGCATTATTTGCCATCGATTGGCGCTAAAATAATCGAGGCGAATATTAATTCCGTTTAAAAATCTAATTTTATTGGTCTAAAATATAAATCGATATCGAATTTTTGACTGTTCATTAAAATATTTTTAAAAACATAAGAAACTAATACTTCGGATTCTTACAACCATGAAATCCTGATATTCACTGTGTTTTTTAAACAACCCCAAATAATCAAACACTCACTAAACGCCCCTGCTGAAAAAGCAAGCGAGCACATTCATTACAATCGATCTAACAACACAGTTCTTCCACCTTTTCCTCCGCTAATGTCTTGTATGGGAAGTATACACGTGTCAATCAGGAACAGTGCACACGTTGCCCTGCCGACCGAACGACCCCGGCTGACGCTGATAACCGAGACCGCACTGCGGTTTGCGAATCAACCGAAATGAGTGACTGGATGTCGATAAATGTGCACTCGGACGCGCGTTTGCCCGATGACAATTGCATTTGTGTATGGTCAAACAGGGACAAATCCTGTTTATTAGTTTACATACGGTGTGTAAATTGTATGCGGCTATAAACAATATGGAACTGTATTTATCAGTACATAGGTAATATTAATTCAATAATTAATTAACATTTGTGAAAACTGTATGTGAAAACAGACAACTATACCTACGTTTATAATAGGGGTGTACCGGAATTTACGATATTATTCCGGTTCCGGTTCAGCCGGAACTGGTAAATTCCGTCCTGATTTTGCCGGAGTTTTGAAATTTGATTATTACTCTCTGCAAAGAAATTCATAAATAATATATGTTATTTTTCTTTAAAAAATCAAACATACCTAAATATAATAATTATGATATCACAACATTTTATTAACACAAATTTTGATGAAAACCATCATTTCGTAACACAAATGCAGTTTTTTTACATTTTATTCGGCATAAGTATTGTTGTAATTATAACATTAATAAATTAGCTTTAATTATTCAACTTATTTGTTAATTTATCAAATTTAATTTGTTTAATAGGAAAAGGGATCGCAACAGTCTTAGGGGACTTGATACTCTTAAAGGACTTGGTACTCTCAAAGTTTATGGTATAAGCTATACTTTAATGAGTATGTAGGATTGCACCAAGCTGTGAGATTAAAATAAATGAGTACATTTTGTTATAATAATATATTAATAAAAAATGTCATTATTACGAACATTGAATTGTTCAAATATAAATCAAAGATTTTTGAAAATGTGTGATTGTTATTGTGTAAAAATAAGACTTGTTCTGCATTTTTAAATAATTTTCTCGCCTCCGAGAATAACCTCTCGGAATTGACTGTACTGTTCTTATCTTACAGTATTGTTTATAATAATTCATCATAAGTACTATAGTAATGCATTGGTGCTTTAATTTCGAATAGTAAGCATTCCTTTATCTATACAAATCTACACCATCTCTCTATTGCGAATTTGTCTAAATGCTGTTTTTGATTTAACACATTTATAATTTGAATGTGGATTTATTTTAATATATGCATATACTTGAATTAGTTTTCAACCAAAAATTCACTTACATAAATATAAATTGATCATAAACAACAACAGTACAAACTATAATAGATATTATATTTGTTTAAGAAATAATCATCCTAGTATATATTTATTTTATAAATATTATTCCATGTCACTTTAAAAACACATATACATTGGGCTGAAAAGTCTTTGGCCTAACAATAAAAAAGCGTTTTTTTAATAAAAAAACTAATTTATTCTTCGACATTCCTTCAATTTATCGGTCGTAACGCGAGCCTTGTGAGATGATGCATTGTTTTGGAGAAACAGCATTTTTTTCTTCGCCATTTGTGGCCATTTTGCCTTCGTCGTCCAATCAATCTGGCCGACTGTTGTGTTTTTGGGCGTTTCGGACGGCTTTCATCAGGCAATAACCATTCTACTGACTACCGATTGGACTCCAGTGTGTAGTAATGGAACTATGTTTTAGCCATTGTCACAAATCGCATGAAAAAATTCGTGAAACAGTGCCAAATTTTGCTTTCAAAGTCGAATACGTTCATGTTTCAAATCAATTGTTAAAAAAACGCGTTACCCATCGCACGCAAAACTTTTTCATATGTAAACATTTATGAAGGGTATGACCAGTACGTTCCTTTGAGATGCCTATGGTATTAGCTAGCTCACTCTCTTTCACTTTGCGGTTATTCAACACAATTACTGAAATAACTATCTCATTTGTTCTTCCAGAACGTGGTGCTTAATTTGCGCTCGTAGTTCACGACGAAACTCAGCAAACCAATATTTAACGGTTGAATTAGCTGGGGTAGATGTGCCGTAATACTTATCAAACCATTCCTCTGGACGGTATTTTTCCCCATTAAAAAACTAAATTCACTTTTTTCACGATTAAAAAAATAACAAAAGTAGTGTCACTTTGAAGGTTGTAACTTGAACAAGAGTACATGAAATGTCATGGAATTTAAACAGTTTTCTAGTTAAGGTTGGTACTCTATGAGAAGGATTTTTTGTTTATGTCGCCATCTGTATTTCAGGCCAAGGATTTTTCTACCCATGTAGTATGTATGGATATAACTGAAATTTATTATGACAAAAAACATACTCCCAAAAGAAAATCCATGTATAGATGTAATTGTAACTTTTGTATTGCGATCACCCTTTTCCAAACAATTATTAAAAACCTTTCATCCTTTGTAAGTAAACAGAACGGATGCCGATGGAATCGATGAACTGAGTTATTCTTTTGAACATAGATACAAAAATACCACAAAGAAATTTATTTAAATATGTAACAAAAATTTTACTTTGTGGTATAATTTACTGTTCTTTAAAACGCTGGTGGATATTGTTGATGAAATAACAAATGGTAATTTTTTTACTCGTTATAAAGATAAAATATATTTTTGCATTAATTAATTTATTTTAAAAATGTATAATATACTTAAAAATAAATCAAATTGTGATACTTTCTTTGTGGTTTGTAACATATCATAACTATTTACCTATATGTATACTAATATTCTAAAAACGAAAATAACTCATTCTGTCTGTCTGTTTTTTACCTTTCCACGGCTAGACTACTGAACAGATCTAGAAAGTTTGAATCCTAATAAAGGATATAAGCTACTTTATATTCTGAATAATTTATTAGATAAAAAAAATACAAATTCCACGCGGACCAAACCGTGGGAAACAGCTAGTCTTCTATAATTTCATGAATTTGTTATCTTATCTAAATTAATTTACAATTCTGTTAATGTTGCAATAACATAATTAATGCAGGAGCTTAAATAGATCAAAAGTACCTATATATATATTTTTTTAAATAATAAATACAAGATATCTACATCGTCGTCCTTGTAACATAATTACGGATTAAACTGATGCAGGAGCTTAAATAGATGACAGTCAATCATTTAAGGCTGCCATCCAAGTTACATAACTTTGATGTATATCATTTTCATACTACTTGTAAAGTTCTCCACGTGAAACTTACTTTATGGTACCTACTATATTATATACACATAACCGATTGCTCTTGCTAACAATAATACACTATCTTTATCATATTATGTACGTTATTGTATATTAATTGTAGTAATTTGCTAATAGATGGGGATGAGGGAGTATGTGTGCACATATATTAATGACTAATTTCCTGCCATATTTGTTTTAAATATTTACATTTGCTGTTATAATATTAGTTAATGAATGTGATAATATTCTACTAACCAATATATGTGTGTATTATTGGATATTTTATATTCTATATGCATATAGTTTTAATGTATGTATTTTCATTAATAGATTAATTATAAAATTAAACAGATTATGTAGAATATAATATATCAAAATATTTTAATTTATAAGTGCGTATGTATACAGGCTGAGTGTTTTATCTTGAGACAGTAAAATAGGGGAAAGTAGGTTAATTTGGACTATTTTCTTTAAATTATGATATTTAATATAATTTAGACAAATTATTTTTTTATGAAATAAAACAACAGTTTATAGATTTTGTTTTTATCAAGTATTAATCAACAAAATGTGAGATCGGAGCTTTCCTTCAATTTAGCCAATCGGTAATGTAAATTGGACCACGAGGTTGCTAATTTGGATTTTAATTAAATCTTAACTAAAATATACCTGTAAAAAAAACATTATATATATTTAAGAATTACAGACTATCAAACAATTATTTATCATGTATTAAAATAAAAAACTATAAAAAATCTGTCTCGTTACATTATTTCAATTAAATTATTAAAGAAAGATGTATGTAATGTAGGTATGTCAGGATTATTGGTACAAGTTTCATGATTCCAGTTATGGAACCTACGTGCGATTCATTTTAACCAAAAATGTGAAAAGTGAGAAAAAAATCTAACAAAAACATAACCTATCAAAACCGCAAATTACTGCTGCAAACTATAAATTAAAAATACTGTATGCTTACCTTTGTACTAACTACACCCTTAGCACGAATCACTCAAAATTACATCAAAAATCACTTATTTACATTTGCGGAAACAAAACACTAATATTCAACTTGTCAAGGAACACAATATAGCCGATATGCAATGAAGTTAGGCGCCTATCGCACGGTGTTGTCATTTAAGAAATCAGAAAACTTCTTTTCATGATATAAGGGTGGTCCAATTTAGCGAATGATTCAATATACCATACTTTCCTCTATCTGAAAATTTAAGATTTTCACGGAAAATGTGTGGTACCTACATAAGTTTCAGAGTTTGGAGAAGAGAAACCAATGAAGGTAAAAATTTTGACCTTGAGTGGAGCTTAATGAAAAATTCTGTTTTAATAATATAGCACAAAAATATAAAAATTTGAAGGCCAGCGAGCTTTTTTATTTTCAAATTTGTTTTTAGCGCTGAAAAGTACGTAAGAAAACAACAGTTCGGAACAAGAATTTAATTTTAAAATTTATTTTGACAGATTAAGATTATAACTTATTTCTCTATACTTCGCAGACAGAAAAAAATAAAACTAGTAGTTCGTTACCAATAATCTGCATATAATTAAGTGTTCACAGGACTGACAGCCATGTAGATATACCTACATATACCATCTATGATGCCTTACTTGAAAATTTCCTCATCAATCACGGAGTAATCGCTGCTGGAGTCATCCACGCTGATGCATTATACACTTCATTTTGTTTTAACCATAAGTTTAACTCGAATAGAATGAATTTAAGAACATTTTTTTTCCTTTAACTTATATACTTACTTAAGTTTATCAAATTAATAGTTAAAATTAGGTTTCTCTATAAAATAAGTAGGGGGAGTTAGGGAGGGTATATACATTTTAAATAAAATATACATTTTCTGTATAAAAACATTAAAAAAACAAAATCGAAATTGTTTTCACTGGAAGTTTGGTCTTTTGTACATAATATAACAACATTATTTGAGTATTGTCATATCTTAGTATGAATTTCATCTTTAAAAAAAAAATTAAAACTGTATTAAACCACTCCGACCCCGGAGACCCTTGATACACGTGAGGTTACAAATTTGATCTTAAGTGAAGGTTTCAAGGAGATTTTGAGGTCAACTATTTATTTTTTCAAATGGAAACCTGTTCATTTTTTTTATTTTGTAGAAAAAAAGAAACAAAAAAATGTTTAGCGTTAAAAAATTAAACAAAAAATTTAATTTTGTTAATAACAAAGTTCCACAAAAAAAAGTGCGGAGCCAAAAAATGATCAAAAGGAAATTACTAGCCAATAAATACAATACGTAAAATAAACTGGTCAATGCAGGACGCATTTGTTAACATTAAACAAGGTTTGATCAAACAAAAAAGAACAACATAACATTTCGGTTTTTATATATCTACATTCCATCTGTGAAGTTCTCCGGTGTGGAAACATTTATTTTAATATTCAAAATGCATACATTAAAAATCTCGTATTTTAAACAAAACGCTGGTTATATTAACACTACTGAAACTTTTTACACGTTCTACAAACACGACGGACGAGTTTGTATTACGTTTTCTTCGTTTAACTCTCTCGAGAACAAGGGGTGTACAAAAATTATTAAAGTAGTCTAACATATCATCGAATTATTATAAAACATCTAGGTATCATTATTTAAATTATAATTGATAAATATGCCAAGTATTTTTATACCAAAAATATTATCCGTGGCATGTATTATATCTTTTCACTTTTATATGCGTAGACATAGCTAGGGGGGAGGGGAATTTTTTTTTAAATTTGTTAAGATTTAGATTCCTTCAACATCTCACTCGCCGAGAAATGAGCCAAAACCTTAAAATTATATTTTCATAACTCAGACCTATTATTTGTCCACTCTACAATAATTATACTAATTTTTAACTTTCTAGAACAAATGAATCAGTAGCTAAAACGACAGACAGACACAGTGTTGATTTTACAAACGCTACATTTTCTGATTTCGCAATGGAAAAACTAAAATTAAATACAATATTTTTTTTAATTGATGAATATTTCTTCATTATCTACCCCAATTATCGTTTAGATAGGTACATGTTAAATTAACTATTTTGTTTTGAAATGAATTTTGTACATGTATAATTAGATTAATATATTATAATCATAATTATTATAACTTTTTATCGGATTAATGAAACTCATAATCAATTAAATATATGTTATTCAAAAATGACATAATATCAATTTAATGGCAATTAAAATATCTGTCATAAACAATTGAACATCAAGTATATGTATTGATACTATTTATAACAATTATAATAAATTCTTCATCGCATAAATACGGTTGAGATTTTGCTGCATTCCAGAAATACCCTTTTCATAATATTTTGCAAAGTTGTGTGATATCATTTAATAAAAAATATGTTTTAAGCAAAAGCCCTGAAGAAAAAAACGGTATACTTTATTACAATTCATCTTTTCATAGGATCAGAGTAGCCGGTAGTGCGGTAGTTGCTTCAACCCTAGTTCTACTATTTTTGTTTTACTGGTCCAAGCTGTACGTAAAAAATCGTTTTAGCAAACTGGACACAGCTGCTGTGTGCAACGAACCAAGCCAATTCTCTGCAGTCGTACATTTAGACCGAAACTGAAGGTTCTGTCGATGAAAGATTTAAATCGAATACATTTTCGTTCAAGAGGAAGATAAACAAACTGTCACCGTCTAAGTGAAATTGGTTCGTTATTGTTTTCGCTTAGAATGTGTCGCGTTTTATTGTATGTTATACGAAATTGAATATTGGTTCTAGCGAAATGTTATAGTTCGTCACAGAATAATGAAGTTGTCACCGGTGCAGTTTCGATCAGAATATAACACGCCGTTGAAAATTTTGTGTAGCGGAAGATAAAAAAATAATATTTTAGAGGAAACAATGTTCTATTCAATCCTGTTCTAGAATGTAAACGTACGATGTAAATATCTGATATTGAGAGTCCTTGTATTGAGTATTATAGAAATTTATTTATAAGTACCTTACAGTAAAATATGAACGTCGTCGTAACAATCCATGTTATACGTACAAATGTAATATGTTATTTATACTGACAATGTGAATAATCAGTTATATTATACTGTTTTATAAAGAATAAAATATAAATAATAGAAAATATAAGATAGTCTCTTTCTCTTATACTTTTTTTTAAATATTTCTATAATTGAACAAATTAATTTCCTGATTAACAATTTCAAAAATCTTTAAAAAATACATATTTAATGAAGATTAATATTAAATGTTTACAAATGTACATATACACATTTTACACCTACTTGGTTATTAAACACATTTTAATAATTATAAGTCTTCCGGTCATTCTCATTGTTGATAAAAAATTATATTAAAGAAAAGAAAAAAAATACATAATATACCACTTTCTTCCACTTTCGTTGTCAAAACTTTCCACTAGTTTCACGATGTTAGATCTTAGATTAACGAATCGTTCTAAATTATTTCAGATATAGTGGTAATCTTTACATTTTATCTATATATTATAAAACGCAACGTCTCTCTGTCTTTCTGTCCGTTTGAGCGCTTATCACTCGAGAACCACCCAAATATTGGATTGCCAAATGTTGTTTTTTAACATTGGTTTCAGTCAAGGCCAACCTTCAGATAACGAGCTTCGGGTCACCTATTCTTTACCCAAGATTGGGCCAACCTTCAGATACTGAACTTTTGGGTCACCTATTTTTCACCTACGATTAGGCCAGCTTTGGTACGAAAAGCCTTGGTCGACAAGCCCTGGTCGAGTCTTGAACGAAGTTAACATTTGTATTCTGGCCCAGTGTTGGTTAGCATTGGCGCAAGCCTGGGTCAACCGTGGCTTCTTTGAAATTTCCTACAAGGGCACTTATCTGATTTACGTTTTAGGATATATTAAGGTTACATAAGGAATAAGCAGAGACGATAATAGTAAATAACGTCGGAAAAAAATCGTAAATATCTCGACTCCTATGCGAGATAGGTTTTTTCCACTAAAACCTTCATCCCCGTGATATTTTTCCATCGGATCTAATGAAACTAATTACAACCCTCCGTACGTAACAGAGGGTGAAATATTAAATCCCGTGTATCCCGGGGCGAGTCTACTAATTTATTATAAAAATAAATAAGTATAATTTACTTTTTTTGTTATCACAAAACTTGAAGTAAAAATGGTTTGACAATATCGATTATATCATTTGTGTATGATGCTGTACATTGGTATGTTATTCTACAGAACACAATACATAACCCTGTGAAATTTGCAATGGAATTTGACATTGTGCTTTAACCGCCCAGAACAAATGTTTGGTCAAACGCAATCATTCATACATGTCAGAAACCTGCCAAAACATAAAATGAATTGAATTTTTGTGAAATATAGTATAAGTTAATCGGCAGTGATTTGTGTTATTTCAATTTCTATATTGTATAGGTACATGCGTTAAACATTTGTAAAAAAATCATTTATGATGTTTTATTCGATCAAAGTAGTTCTGGTCAACAGATTTTATTTCATCTTTTTTTTCAATTAATCAATAGTATCTACTATCTTCGAAGAACCATGCACAAGCATTGAAGATGAAAATTTTTTTACTGTTACAAAAATTAAACTATTTAAGAAAATACATTTCTTACCTTTTGCCTTTGACTAAACAAATTTTGCCTTTGTTCTAATTGTTTTTTCTGATACAATAACCAAGAAAAAAATGTATTGTTTAATTTTTAACGTCTAATATCTGTCTTATAGCACAATCATATTTTTCAACGTCTTAAATTGATATCTATTTTGTCTAAGAGATACTTTGACATCGTCTATGAAACCACATTTCTTTATTTAACCTTCATCCTTGAAAAGGTCCACGATTCACAGGAGTCTAGTAGCACTGGTTATACATAACATTTTTAAAAATATCTGTATGAAAAACCATACATGACTTCCATATTTTTTAATATCTTTTTAAATAATTTTTAATATATGAAAAATTTCAATGGAATTTGTTAGAAATAAAACTCACCTTTGTATTATAATTAGTTTTTTAATGTCTTAATGTCAAAAACATAATACATATTTGTACTAATTGTAAATCTTATCAAAATTAGTGAGATAATACTCGCAACGTTCACTTTTAGACAATAAAATTAATTTCGAATATTTGTAAAGATAGATAGAAATTGATACGTACTGAAGTACTCACTGAGAAAAACATTCCATGCGGAAATCAACTTTTCTTTAAGTTTTGAGGGTAGTTTAATCAGAATCTATTCTTATCTCGAACTCGATTTTTCGACGGTATTACAATACTCCATTTCTTTCAGAACATGGAAGTAATATAAAAAATACAACTTCTATGATTAAAATAATATGTTCTATACGAATTAATTTGTTTATTCCTACATTTATTAAATAATATGAAAAGTTACCAATTGAAAAAGCGTTCTTATTATTATTTTTTTAATAACATGTCTAGTCTGGGAATTTCTAAATTCAACCATTATAATATGATCTTCATAAAAAACATGTATAATGAAGTTATGTATGAATTATATTATTTTTACAAAATCTTTTTTGATACAAAAAATTAATACCCACTTAAAATGTATCCTATAATTTCTTGCAGGATATAAAGTTTATATTTTTTAATAATTTAGAAATACAAAATTATTTTAGGAAAATCAACTTATTGTGTGCTAATGACATTATTTTTAATTACATAACTGGGAAATTGATACGTACATTATAATGATAAAATATGTTTTTGATCTTTAATTTAATTATATTTTCAATTATGCGGGTAATTAAAGCATAATCATGTTTGTTTTTAAAAAAAATAATAATTAATTATGATATTGTTTATCCGTTTAATATAGTGAAGGACTGCATATTTATTATATTTATATAATAATATAATATATATAATATATACCTCTGTTTAAATATGGGTCGTTGGAATAAATGTTAATTTTTAAATATAGTTTATATTTTTGCTTTGAACACATTCAATAATCTTAAAAAACTAACTAATTTTTATATACCTTAATATTTATTTAGACGTTAGTTAATATTTAATTTATTTGCCAATCAAATGTTGTGGTCAAAGCCGATTTAGTAATCAATGTATTTTTGTAATTAATCATTTGTTTAATTAATGTACTTATTTTTATGAATTTTGTCTGTTTAATTAATTGAATTTTGTAGATACGTATATGTATATTATGTACTTTTTTGGCGCTATTAATCCTTTTTGAACAAGGCCAAAATAAATAAATTTATCTATATATTATTTATATATTTACTTAAACTAAATATATACACCTTAACTAGAATAAAAAAATGTCACTCGATACGTATTTCGACTTCGCAAGAAGTCCATATCAGGAGCCTAACAATTTCAGAATGATACAGTCTTGGTCAAAACCTATATTTATACTAAGAGCTTAACTGAAACTGGGATAGGCCGGTATCACTATTAAAAATCCTAGTCTTATCTCTCAAGATTTCTAAACTTTCTGTTACGTCTAAATGATTATTATTATTATTACTTCATTATGTTTAAACTACTTCTATCTGTCGTGTGATTTAATGTAATATGATTTATCGACCCGGGTTTTCTTCTAGACCTTGCAGTTGTTTGGTCTAAATAGTTGAAGCGAGATAAGTCCTTTTAGTATAAATATAGGTTTCGACCAAGAATTTTTGTGCAGTTGAAACACAGTTTCAATATTTCGATTATTGCCAATGAAAAGAGTATAAAAAATCATGAAAATTTTGTATTATAGATTTTAAAAAATATTTCTTAGTTTCAGAGTTATTACAAATATATTATTATTTTGTACATATTCATAGGAGTATTTCACCCCCTTAAACCATTTTACCGCAGCTAAGATAATTTTTTTTCTTACTTACCCTGATCCCCTCTAACTATATGGTATGTATATAAAATTTAAACTTGATACAAATATACCGCTTGAAAAGTTTCACTTGTAAGAAACCACAGTTTCTCCGTTTTTCTGTTATTTTAACATTAAATATTTTATATATAATAATAATATGTATGTATGTATACATACTCTTAATATAGATGATCTAACTTGTTCGTTTTCCAACGTATAGAATTTCATATAATATAAAAATGTATGGTTTGATAAATTGTTTCAGAGGAACATAAATCTATAATGAATAAAGCAGTAATTTATTTTTGTCTTATGGAATAGTGGAAAAATATGAAAACGGCGAAAGATTTTTTACAAACATTTTTATGCAAATAGTTTTAGCTGAAGAAATTTCATCTTTTCTGTAAATAAAATCCGCTCAGAGTTTTTTTTTTAATCCTAAGACATTAGCCGAAATGACAGCTGTTTGTTTTGTACGACGCATTTTCGTATTTCTTGTGCTTGAGCATACAATTTTTAATTGCTTCCCGTAAAAATTAAATTTATTTTTGTGATCAGCGCCTGAAGATCAACAAGTTTAAATTAAAAATCCGGAAGAAAGTTTAAACTTACAAGAATGAACGTTCTGCTTTTGGTTTTAATGTACATTGTTATTTTTAGACGAGTTATAGACGACATATTCATGAATTTTTTTCTGCACTTATCTTTCTCTCCTTTTACTTCTTCTCTCCATCTATATATATGCGTCACACTTTTTTCTATTATTTATAAATATTTTACAAATTTTAATATAAAAATACTTGAATTTGAAAAATGAAATTCTCACAAATTATTTCTTTAGCTCATTTCCTCGAGTTAAATTAATTTTTAATAAGACGAATTGATTAATTCTGTTTACATTTTATATCGTACACTATTTTTCAATTTAACATAAAATTTTCAAGCACATATTTTACTATTAGCTCTATACTTCTCCGGTTTCCGAATGATAAACCAAGTATAAAAATCGTGAACTTTATGTAAAATTGTCAAGCATGTAGAGCGATTTAATGAAACTTCTAGAACGATTTAAAATTGAGTATATAAAATATGCTAAGCGTAATCATATTCCGGGTTTGAAAGCGTTCGTCTTCCACTTTGGCGAAGGCCAGTCAGCTAAAAGATGCAATTTTAAATTAGTACAGGAGTCAATTTCACAGATGGCTGAACCAACTTCCTCCATATACAAACTCTAAGCTCCATATATTAATCATCTTTCCTCTTAATCACTTGGTATTATATTTTTTTATATTTTTTCGTTGCTCATCACCTAAAATTCGCAACGTATGCACAAATAGATTTTCAATTAGATTATGAAATTAATTGGTACATAATAATAAGATTAAAATTTTATTCATCCATACGTAGTAATTTATTATCTGATAAAGTACTGGCACCAGTCTTGAATCATACCCTAGTGCTGTCCTCTTTTTTAATTAAATGTATTAAATTAGAATTATTTGTTGATATTTGATTACCGCCCTTACTGAATCATAATCTATAGACACTTAACTGTAAAATAGCTTAATTTGATGACAATCGGTCAATGGATGTCGAAATGGTGGACATTTAGACTAATTACACTGGTCAACAAAATTTTAACTTTTTTTTGTCACATGAAAACTTATATCAAATTTTGAATGTACTAGGGCCACCAAACAATACTATGTGAATGAAAAAAAATTGACACGTCAGGTTTCCTTGTGACATCAAAACATATATTTTCGTAAAAAGTACAAACATCAGCTACATTCAGAGAAATTATTGCTTAATATAGAATAAATACTTATGATTTTCGTGAATATTTGGTTTCTGGAAGGTCTTTTTTAAGTCTCCAACAATAATTTGCTAGCATTCCTGGACTCCATTTCCCTTGATAGCGCTTCTCCATTAAGGAAATGTCATGATGGAACCTCTCACCTTGTTCGTCACTCACTGCAACCTTTGCCGGAAAGAAATCCAGATGAAAGTCCAGCATATGTATTTTTAAGGACATATTACACCCCAAAGCTTTATATGACATTATAAGTTCATTTATTAAGTCTTTGTAATTTTCCGATTTATGGTTTCCTAGAAAATTTTGGACAACGTTCACAAAACATTTCTAGCCGAGTTTTTCCTGATCATTCGGGTTTTCTTCAAAGCTCTTATCCTTTATCAGTTGCCGTATTTGTGGACCTACAAATATTCCCTCTTTAATTTTTGCCTCGCTGAGTTTGGGGAATTTCTCTTTCAGATATACAAATCCTGACTTTCTGATCGATTTAGAGGCTTTGGCACTGGCAGTTCGGTACTATGTAGGATGGGTCTGTTGACCGAAGACAAGTTTGGATACTGGATAGTGTGTTTGGACTTGGTTGTAATGCCTTTTGTTTGAGTCAACCAAAATAACAATCATTTACATGATCCTTTGGTTCGGTCCAAATCATTGGTATAGCAAATGGCATATGTCTGGGTTCTTGTTTAGCCCAACCTAATAGCAGTCTCACACACGTTACACAACATTTATGTGGAACCCAGGATTTATCTTAATTCCTCACAGGAAATTCAAAATAGTCTAAATAGCACTGTTCAATTAATGATGTGAAATTTCGACGCTGAGATGTAAAAGTTAATTCTCCACACACATAACAAAAACTGTCGGGGTTGTTAGAACACTTTCGTGGCATGTTTACGATGTAACAAACGTATATAAGATGTAAGTAAGTTGAATGCAATAGTTATACAGTCGTCTAAATGAAGTTATTAAAAAAAAAACACGTATATGAGGTCAGAAATGAATATGTAGTTGTCACAAAAAAATTGGACGTGATTGAAACAAAATTATTATATATTGTTAATGAGGGTACACCAACATGAACAAAAATCATCACAAAGTTCGTGTGACAAAAACAGTGTTTACCAGTGTTATTAGTGTAATATTTTTAATAATTCTTATACTCTCATAGCATCTGTTTTACATTGTTTTAAATTTTACGACTCTTTATTTTATAACTTTTGTGTTATAATTATCATTTTGCAATCATTAGCAACTGTCCATTAATGGTTTTACTTTATTCATTACTGGAGAAAAAAATAAAATAAAACGCTATAATTTAAAAAACAAACCATATTTGCGGATTTTGGTAATTAAATTGATTTAATAAAGATAGGAACTTGTGATATGAGTTAATGAGAATTACAAAAAATTCATCAATCCCAAAAAGTATATCTTGCTCTAAAGCGGCCAAAACTAGTGCCAGTACCTTACGTGTTTTTTTTTATATTTTAATAGCTATTTTAAATTCACAGCTTTTGAAGAAAATAATTAAAACTTATTTGATATTTCCTTACAAAATATTTATTTATATAGAAAAATGAAAAAATTCTAAAATTATATAAAATTTATTTTTCTCAATTACTATCTAGTAATATCTTTGCGATTAAAAAATATTTCATTTTCTCTTAATACTTTTTCTAATTTGATTAATTAACATTAATTATTTTTCGTGGTATAATTAAAGCAAAAAAGTACTTTAAACTTATTAAGCATTCAATAATTAATTTAATTCATTGAAAATCTGCGTTTCTGGGAACTGCGTTTATTACTGTTAATCATCTAAATAATTTATTTATTTACATACATATTTAACAGTTATGTTACCGTATAGTTAAATATTTTTTTAATTAATTTAAAAAAATGGTTTCGGTCAATTGAGTTTTATCAAAAACCAAGATAGAATATTTTATTGGTACTTCTTTTTTTATATTTTGCCATTAATTGACAAAAGCCATAGAGTAAATATATCAATAAAATGGCTAAAATTTGCATAACATCACTTTCATGTGTATATTGCAAAGTAAAAATATACAGCCATTACAATTAGTTGACTTTTTTATGTAAAAACCACATTTATATAATTAATTATACCAATAAACTTTTAAATGCGTACTTTTGAAAAGATGAACGATTTGCAAAAAAACTTTTCGTTTTTATTCGCAATATAAATATCACATAACGACCTAATAAATTCTGTCACTATATAAACATACCATAATCGTAATGTTCTTTAATAAAATTATTTTTCAAAAATACATTGTCCGTGTGAACCGGGGTTATATACTAACATAACTCATCCTACCAGAATGATAAAACACTCTACATTTTCAACTGCAGTTATACGATTCGTTGTCCCCATTACTTGCAAGATAAAATTACATTTTATATTTGGATCCTTTACTTATTACATACGATTTTTTCATTCTACAAAAAACCACGCGAACGTACGGATTAAGACAAGAATTGTACATTGATTACTAATTTGTTAAAACTACAAGTATATACATACGATATGTACACATCGGTCAAAATTACAAGGACGCTATTTCATTGTGTCTTAGTTATATGTTAAAAATTATGATAATTATTTGAAACTTTCCAGAAATCATGACTGCATTCTCGTATTAAAGGCCAAAAAGCAATATACATATTTATATGTACACCGATAAGGGGTGTACAACCTTTAAAGTAGTGAAAAATAGAGAACTGAAACAAGTATTGAAAAAGCTGTGTTCCAAAATATCAAAAAAATATACATGACTTTTTACTTGTAGGATTTATTTGTACCTTAAAGGTACTTACTTAGTTATTTAATAAACATTTCAGTCAATTTATCCTACGGTATCACTCTCTAATGTTCGGTCAACAGAAAATTTCAAAGAAAATTGAAAAATATTTGGGTTGTTTAAAACAAACACAATGATTATACATTTAATATTTCAATAAAATCCCTCAATTCGAATGATAAGGGTAACAGTATGTTTTTGAAATATACAGAATAGATATTAACATTAATAAAATAAATCAGTTAATACCTTAAGGGTACAAATAACATTGACAAATAAAAAATTAATGTGCATTTTGCGTTATCTTAAAACTTATCTTCAAACTTTATCGACTCGCGGAATCCTTAGAACAATAAGATTTTTTCGGCAAACCCCTTCTCACCCTTAGAAAAATATAAATTGAGAAAAACTCACGCATTGCTATTTTACATTCAGTAGTAACTTCTTGGAATGAATGAATTTTCAAATATAAATAAATGTATTTTTATATTTTTTAGTTAATAAACACTAGTCAACGTGAGTGCTTTATAATTTTTTTATAACGCGGAACCTTCAGAGAAGTACCGCGAAACTCCGTTTGAAGACTACTGTCCTAGAGTAAACTATTAAAAGTTATTAAATTTTTTAATAATTGAAATCATATCTGATAAAACATTCCACTAATTTTGACCAATAGTATATTGAAAATCGGATAGGTACATGAAACTATAATGCCGTGTTCAGACCGAAAAAACAAAACAGCAGCATCGTGTCTTTTTGACAAAAGTGCAATAAAGCCTATACATTTTAAAATACGACGTGTTTTCAAACACAGTGTTGCTGTTTTGTTTTCTTTGGTGTGAACACCGCATAACGAATACTATTTTGTACAATGACATAAATTTAATTAATTTAGATGCCAAAGCGATAAACTTCACAAAATAGTTAAGTGAAGAGAAATAAATTATTTTAAAAAAACCCGTTAGGTCTGTCAGACTTGTCGTACCGTTGCAAACTTCAATTAATTTTGTATCAATTCTAAAATGACCGAACTAATATTACAAAATTGAAAAATAGTGAACATATTGATTTTGAACTGGTTACAAATATGCATACATTAGGATTATATATGTACATTTACTATATTTTATTAATTATAGATGCATTGGAACGAATGTATACTGTGTTTCATTAAAAATACATTTTCAATATAAATATTGACAAAATATAAATTTTAATTAAAAATTCATGATTCGAACATTTAATTGGATTGTCCAATATTTTATATTTTAGATAATACGGGTATTATTTTAATTAAGTTTTTATTATTTATCAGTTTCGATGTTTTTCAATATCAAAAATGTTTTTAAATGATAGTTTAATTATAAATGTAATTAAATTTTAACTACGCATGAAATTCATTTATTAAAAAAAATTTTATTAATTATTAATAAATATAAGAGATACTTCAAAATTTTATTATAAAATTACTTTTTGAGTAAGTACCTTGAAGTTATTTTATACAAAGTAATTTTTGATAGCAATACATACTTGAAGTAGGTACTTAATTAGTTTTTTTTATGAACTGGTAAAAATAGTAATATTAGCTAATAGAATATTATTTAAATTTAATAATTACCTACATGGTAAATAAACACTTTTTAATAGTTTTAAAGCAAAATAAACTTTTTTTAGAAGTTATAATGCCATATAAAACTAGTACAAGACCAGCAACGGTAGTATCAAATCCGCTAAAGTTTTTCAGCAATATTTTATTATATCACAATGAATGTAACCCTAAAAATACACAGCTTCTGAGAAGAACATGTGTCTAGCATCCTCATTAACATTGGGTCTGTGTTAAAACAATAATGGATTAAATATAGCAAATTGTTGAAAAAATTAAATTAATAATTTTATTGGAAAATAAGTAAGTAAATTACAGATTCGTTCGTTTCCTAACATGTTAATTATAAATTATAATTAATTTTAAAATTTAATTACAAAAAATATATTAAATATAACATAGATTTGTGACTTTAGACCGGAGAAAGATATAATTATTTCGCATTTTTGTATCATAAATGGAAATAGTCTTAATATAGCTTATTAAACATTATTAATATTAAACAAATATATTTCTGCAAAATTCACACGAAATATAGCAACAAATTTAATTACAAATACTTAATTTATTTGGCAATAATTTAGTTTTTATAATTACTTTTCATTGACTTGAATTTTATTTTTCTGATCAGTTTTGGAGAACAAGTTAAAAAAAAACTGTCATGTGTGCCCGACTTATTTGGTTTTCTATATAAAAAGTTTTGTCGTTTTTAAATTACAGCCTCTACATACAATCTAATAGATGGAAATACAGTCATGATGGCGAGAAGGTTAAAATTAATATTTCTATCTAAATCCCGAAATAAAAAAAAATCGGCTCACTTATACTTACTCATAATATATATAATATAAAGTATATGGGTTGTTTAAGAAAATTATTTAAAACTAACGTTAAAAATTAATATATATTTCAATTAATAAATATCTCAGTCTGTCAACTTTTCACGGTTATTAACTTATTACTTAACAATATCCAATATGATATAACGAATTTTAAAAATGGCACTCATTTGTAAATGTTTAAATCAGTTATTCTGAGATTTATAACGGTTCATTAGATCAGTTTATTGACACTTAAATTATCGTTGTATGTTCACTTTTCTTTAAATATTAAATACTCAAAAAAATTCTGGTAAGTTTAATTTCAAATCAATTTTTATTAAATTTGATGAAAAGTATGTAAACGAACAATAATTATTACGTTCATGTTCTTTATCATTTTTAATGAAAGCAAACACGAATAAATACAGGATCTACTGTATGGAAATAATTTAGAATACTTTGAAAAAGGAATGAACACTAATGATAGACATAAAATTGAAATACAGTTAATTATTTTTGATCAAATCATGTAAAGTATTTTTATTGGTTTCATATATTTTAGATATTTCAGTTCTTCAATAAATATCGTTTGTTATCAAAAATTTGAATTATACAGGGTGAAAAATTAAATTGAATTAAAAGTAATCACTAAGTGAGCTTAATTATAACAGTCAAATCTTTTGTTAACCTTAATGTATTCGTAACAATGGAGCGGTGGTCGATTAATCGAAGAATTGTCTGTGTAGAGCATTTTATTAGAACCAATTCAGTTATTCAGACTCACAGGTTTGTAACATTTCCACATAACGTTCAATACTATGGGCCAAATATTTCAACTGAGCATATTCCCCACCATATAAAGTTAAACAAAATTAAAATATTTCAAATGGTTCATAACAGAAAAAATAATAATTGTAGAGAATGTAATTTTCTATAATTTATGTTCTATTCTTTTTGTTGTATCATTTATGAATTGACCAAAAAATAATAATTTCAGTTTTTATTTAAAAATAATTTTAATAATATGAATGATATAGTTATCTATGAAAATAAAATTTACTTATTATTACAACTGTCAATTAAATAGATGTATAGAAATAATAATATCTAAAACGTGTTAAACTGTTGTAATATTAAATAAATAAGAAGCTATTGACAAAAAAACATTTTTTAAACATAAAAATTACTATACCGATTTATAATAAAAAAGTTTGAAATAAAATCACAGAATAGAATTAAAATATATCTCAAACATTAACAAAAACAACAATTAATGTAATGTAGTTTATATTCAATTTCTTAGCAGAAAATGTTTTATACGTTTCATGATCACTATACTTTATTATACAGTAGGTACATTAAAAGTAAAAATGAGTCATGCTTAATTTGTCACCATTTATTTAAATGAAATCAAAATAATAATAAAGTTAATGTTTTTTGTACACAAAGATAGTATATTTTCATTGGCTTTTAACAAACGCTCAATGAAAATGTCACCGGTTAACTACTTAGAATTTCAGGATAACAGTTCTGACCGTACTTAGAGCTTCAATGATAACCTTTCTACAAACCTATGCTGACATTATAAGGGAACTAGCGAGCCAATAATTTTAAAATAAAAAATATAGCATGACCCAAATCTCATTCATTCTGATGTGAAATTGAACATAGAATTAAATCGATTTTATCAGCATACCTTCATTTTGTTATTTGAAACATTTTTAATTTGCTTTTAAATTAGTTTACGATAGACTTTATTTTCAAAAAAAAAAGTTATTTCATTGTTCTCGATACGACATTTGATTTGAAAAAAAAAAACTACTATTTATTTGCTATTTGAACTTATCACGAGTTGAGCGACAAGTGATTCTGCCTTGTTTTTTCGATAAAAAATATATCTATATATTTTGTTCAAAGTATTTTTATATTGTATTTCAAATGTTCTTTTCTCTTTTTAACATTTTTTTTGTTAATATACACAGAATTTCATTGTATTTATAAATGTTATAAAAAATGCGATGTTTTCTTTCAAAATTAGAATTTTTTTCAATACAAAATGTATCTTATGCCAATGGTGAATTTAAAGATACATTTGTTTTTAAATTTTTTTGTGTCATAATCAAATGTTAATAAAAACTAAGTTTTTATCATGAAATGATTTTTGTATTGAAGTTATTGAGATGGTTTTCAACTCTTTTTAAATGTTTCGATATTAAAACTTATACTTGTGCCATTTAAAATATTTGGTGATCTGTAAATTCATAAAAACGGCTGAAGCGAGATATAATGTAAATATAAAATTCAAACTTAATCTTTTTTTATGAAAGAATAAGCAATAACTTAATATCTATTTATTTGCCCATATACTTTCATAGTTCTCGACGAATACGATAACATAAACTCAAACTTTAAAGTTGTCTAATAATTTCATAACTATCAAATATTTACAATATCGATCTATTTAAAAAAATAATATTTCCACTATCGAGTAATATTCAAGCCATATTCTCCGGTCTCTGATAAGATGAATGCATTTAACATGAACACAAATATTATGGAATCAGTAAAGGGGCACCCATTTCTTATAACCATTAGCGGACGTGTCCAGCAGTTGAACAGGAAGTGGGCTAGAACATGAACTCTGCGAAGCATACACCAGAATTCTATTGAAATAATATTACCACCGTTAACATCTCGTACATGGGCGTCTACTTATAGGGAAATTTATTTTTCAGTTATGTTATTTACATTCAATAAAATCGATGTTTTCTAAACATAACCTAGTTAAATGGAAGTACTAGTAAAAAGTTGTTCAATTTTTTTTTAATTATACTTATTTAGGCGTACCGCGTACATAAATATTATTTATAATTATTATTATTCCGGTAAAAATCTTATATTTTTTTCATTATAGCAACAAATTTTTCAATAAAACGCATAATATATATTTGTGTATCTAGGGTGTAAAATAATAGTTTTTCGCACGAGTGTGAATATTTGTTAGTCGAGGCATTTTACACCCGAGGTGCACACAATATTTTTTCTACAACTCCGTTTATTATGTAATATTAACAATAATATAATATAATAATTAATTTATATACTTTGTATTTTGCTACATTAATATTAAAATTCAACTCTAGTTAGCTTTGGACAAAATTTTTTACAGTTCTATTTTCATTTAAACTTTAGAGCCTTTTTTCGAAATTGGCTTTTAGTATGTTAACAATTTAAGGGTACACTACCACTATACGAAGTCTGCTTCCAAATTTCATTTCCCAATTTTTACCCTCCCCTTGTCAGTCGCTTACAGTACCGTATGTTTGTCTCTGTTAGATTCTCTCGATGTGAGTCATTATTTCGTTTTGCGTTTACATTAGCAATACATTTAGCATTTTGTTAGACTTTATAATTATGATTTATGTTTATGTTAATTGTTATTGAAGTGATTATTAATATGTTCCATTATATGAAAAATATAGATTAAATATTTTATTTGAGGTTAATTTTTTGTACTTGTTTTTCAATAATTTCCAATGCGTGGACATGCGTACACACACCCTTTTTTGTTGGTTTATGTCTTTATTATTTCTATATACAACCATCAAACCATTACAAATGTATACCTTTACCAGACTGGGATTGAATGTTATATATTACCTATATATATATAATTATCTACTGTGGCTAGTAAATAAATTTTTCAATGAATTCGTCTTGATTATTATTTTTACATGCAGAAAGTAATTCACTCTAGTAATTAATAAACAAGTTAATAAAAGTAGATTTAGTCGCATTGGTAATTAAATCATATGTTAGGAACGTTATCTCTAAAATGGTTAGCCTTAATCAGTATGAAGTGTTTATTATACGTTGAAATTAGTTTTCTCTCTCCGCTTGGAAATTGTATTGGGTGTGCCTATGAACTCACATCCGTTTCTCTACAGATGCTTTCCACATATGGCTGTTTCTCATATATATTTGCATGAGTAACTCTCAATACACTGCTTTCATACTACAGTACACGTACATTTGTCTTCTCTGGACATCACTGGGCGATTCGGTTGATGACCGATGGTTTTAGGTACAGAAAGGATTAGTGGGTTTATTTGTTTGTTTGGGGATGTATTGCAGATTTATAATAAAATAAAACAGAGTGATCAAAATTCGTATTCTATTATATCATATTTCCACTAAAAAGTATAATACTTTTTAGTGGAAATATAAAAATTGAATTAGTATATAATTTTTCTTATCAATTTACAAAATCGAAATTGAGTAAATCTGTAAATAAAAATTTCCTTAAAGAGTAACTTTACTATAAAAGGTATATATAGGTAAGATAAGCAATGAAACGGGCTATTTTTATTCCATCGAAACTATCCGAACGAATGAATTCAAATTTTGTTGTTAGTTTTTCTAAGCTCCATAAAGATGGAATTTTCTTAGTGCCATATGTTATGTTTGTAAGAAAGTAAAACGAAATCATTTTTTGAAATATTGCATATATTTGAGTCAAACATTAACGGTAAGTTATTTTTCAAATCTGTTCAGATGAAAGTCAAATAATTTTAATGATTTCTTACGCATTGAATCGGACAGATGCCCGTGCATTGAAACGGACGTTTATTTAAATAGTAATGTTTGTAAAAAATAAATAATAATGTTGACCGGCTAAAATGTCTTAGACGAAAAGATATAGGCTCATGTTAAAGGATACAGAACTTATTTTGCAATAATTGTATTTAAATAAATAATTAGACTTAATGAACCAAAAGTTTAGAATAAAGTACTTAAGTACTTTATTTTCATTAGTAATAATACAAATACTTGATAAAAAATCTGTATCTAATTAATTTTTTTACTAATTTAAATAATTTATTTATTAATTTGAATTAAATTATATTTGATAGCAGCCACTCATGTACCCCAGTTTGTTATATAAGGCCCACTCTCCTATTCAACGCGAACAGTCATGGAACGGTCAAAAATGACTATATTAATTAATTATTTAACTATTTTCTATTATTTTTCTGGTAAAAAAATTCAGTTTAAGAAACTCAATTAATATGTATAACGTAGTTGATATTTTTATAATGTTTGTAGTTTTAATAAAAAATTACGTCCATCTCAAATGTCCTTTATATAGAATTTAATACTGTTTCGAAAAATTTAAAAGGATATAATAAATATCTGTACCAATGCCGTTTATATATATCTATACCTACATATATTTTTTTCATATAAGCGATTCATCTAAGAGATTTTTGCAAAATTTTAAGAGGATTTTAACATGAAACGTAGAAATAATATTATTTTAATAAAATGTGTATTTATGATGTTTAGTCAAACGTTTCTAAGTATATAATTTTATTTCTGTTAAATGTTTATTATAAAAAGCAGTTCATATGAAAGAAGGTACAATTTTGTATGCATAAAGTATTACATTAAAAAATATAAAACATTCGTGTTTTATTTATTTTTATCATTATAAGTATCATTGAAAAGATTTTTTGTTTGATGTTTATTATGTTGTTCAATAATTTTCTTTGAAATAAATTTAAGAAAACTTCTGAATTTACTACATTCGCTTTATTTTAATAATTTTTTTAGATACAGGAAAAATTATATTAATATTTTCTCTAAGGGTACCACTAATTCATAAAATAATATTTAACATTAAGGGGTTACACCAGTCATCACTCCAGAAAAAGTGACTTTTTTATTTTAAATAATAAAAAACAATTAAATGAAATTATGTCTGAAAATAAATAAATTTTTAATTTTTAATGAAATATAAAACACAAAGGCGACTTTAGCGGTACTGCACATGGTGCATCTTTTTTGTTACGTGCTCCACTGCAGAAAACATCTTCCATGGATCACCATATAGAAAAAAACGTGTTTTTCATGAAAAAACGGCCTTAAATTACTTATACAAATTACTTAAACATTACTTGTTACAGTTAAAATTTCAAGTCGATCGAATGGAAATTGGCCAAGATACGTTTTTAAAAATGTGGTTTCAATTTTAAAGATTGCAAACTGTTATATTATTGTACATGCAAGTGTCGACGTTAGTCGGTTTTGTGGTTAACGGTTACTTATTTTGCTTCTATTTTAGCTTGAAACCAAATTTCGATGCCCCTTCGCATTACCATATAAGGTTATCACTCATTTTTCACCATCTAGGTTATTTTGTTCGTTCAGAGACACTTTGGAAAATGAACTCTAAAATTAAAAAAAAATGTTTCACTTATACATATTTCCTTTTGAATATCATTTTTAAGATATTTATACATCATTAAACCAATAAAAAAATGATCAAAAAATAGTTAATATATTAGCTAGATAAATATAAAGGTTGGGACATTTAAAGTGTTATAGATTATTTATCTTAGAACCATCGCATATTTGAAAAAAATGTTCAAAGCAAAAAATGTTTGGTTATGAGGAAGTAATATTTATTTGTTATTTTAACGTTGCCTTCAAGGATATTTGAAGGTCAACATCATTTTTTTTAAATAAGAACATATGGTGTTACTATAAGTTTTATATTTTTATCAATATAAAATATATAATTATATTACAGACAATAATTGACTCACCACCGTGCACGGGTAGAATGATTGACTTAGTAATATTTTCTTTATATAAAAATATACTCTTTATCCAACTATGTATATTATTGTTTTCGTCCGACAATTTGTTTTAAAGAAAAACAAGGATTTATTCACCCAAGTAAATTGTTTACCTTTATTTGTACATGCAGACATACAATTGATAGAATAATAACAGTTAGAATTAACAATTACAATTACTTATATTGATTTATCTTAGCTTTATTAATATCAGTTGTATTAAGCACAAACACACCTGAATAACACGGACGTTTTATATTCCTAACGTTAAGCTATTTAGCTGGCTAGACGACTCGTTAGATAAAACTGAATATTCAGTGATTTCCAAAGTTTATGTACTTGCGGTTTATTTTATATAATCTCACTAACTTGATATTATTTGTGTCTAGTACTTTGTATGTGGCTAATGCAGTCATTGTTTTCAACCCCGACAGTTAAATCAAATTTAACGGTTATTAGATTCCACTATTCAATGTTTGACTAAATGAATAGGTTTACAAGACAATTAAATTAAATGCAATGTCTTAATAAGAACAACATGTTGAACAAGTTGCATATTTTTGGTATTTATATATTTTTTGATTCGAGAATCATTAAACATTCATAAATAAATTATAAATGTACTATAGGAATTATAAGTAGTTATGATATATATTCGTCGAAAAAAATGCGATTAAAAGGAATTAAAGGCGATACTAAAACCTCTGGAATTATTTGGAAAAGTTACAGTTTTACACTCGTAAATAATTTTAACAGATTTTATCATGTTGTACTTTGACAAAGTTTTGCTGTTGGAAATGAATAAAATTTTTATTAAAAAAAATTGGACTTTGGAATGCGTTTCAAAGCTCTTCCTAATCATACTTGGTATATATAAATGTAACTATAGCCAAAACATAAAATAAACAAAAACTAAAAAAATAATATATTTTTATTTTTATTTTTTGATAAAAACTCTCTTTATATATATAGGGAACAACAATATAAAAAGGAATTAATATTTATAGACACTCAAATCGTACAAATGTGTATACGCATTACGGAAACATAAATATAAATTAAAATTTCCTGTTTTCAAATAACAAAAACTAACATTTATATACACTTTTACACACTTTCCATGATCGTCTACTTGAAAATAAACAAAAGGAAAACTAAAATTGCATATAAATAAAAAACCGTATCCGTTTCTAATAAACTGTTTAGAGATAAAAGCTTTCTTCTGTTTTATACAAAGAGAGATACAAGTTCAACATCCCTATTGCCTTATCAGCATGATCGTCATTGAAGGAGCGGTCATTTGAAAGCCTTGTTTTACATCCCTCTTTCTCGGGTGAATAAATGTTTACACCAGTACGCAATGTTATCCATCACAGCTAAGATGGATTCTTTTGAATCTCTGTGCTTCAAACACAAGAGTGTACTGAATAATTAAAGCGCGAAATATATCCTTTCACTTTCCTCGTGGGATTTCACTCAAACGGTAGGTTTTAATTTTTTTGAGTGTTTTGACAAAAAAATGTAGAAAATGAGAATGTTTTTTAATGTTGGCAAAGTTTTACGACATGCCCTCTACAACCTTTTAATTTAGAAGATAGATTGTCTTTACTCGTAGTAAAGTTATACCCGCATATGTATTTATGTATGTTGTGTTCGACTTTATATCCGATCAGGACCGGATATGAGCTCCAACACCGGCCCGGGTAATAATTAATGGACCGGTATGAATAAATTTTATTCTCAATTAATTGTTTTGCCCATATGCGGCAACTCCAGGAGGATGAATGATGGTAATCGCCCTGCATGGTGTGATACCATGGATATTTTTTTTGGATTATTTAGAAAGTTATGATTTTCCTTAATTTTTTTATCTTTAAGTTGATATTCCTATGACAAATTGAAGATTTATCTATGAAATATTACCCCAAAATTTCGTTAAAAGTATGCCAATTACATAAAAAATGTTTGTATCTCAAACCGTTCACGAGATATGGCCTCTCAAAGTTTTAATTTTTTAACTTTTGAACCATGATTTTTGTTTGCGGATCAGTGTGTTAGATTAGGTTAGGTCTTTAAACATTCAAATGAACTCGTCTTGAGCCAATATCACATAAACATTTATTAATTTTAAACAAATACAACTCAAAATCAATAAATCAAATCCCGAAGTAATTCAATTTAACATGAACTAAAAAAACATCTTAAATAAAATTCGAAGAACAAAAACAACATAATAAAATAAATATAAAGTATCAATTCATAAAACTAAATGATTTATAAACTTTATTTCGGTAGGTCGTTATTATTTTCTGTAAAGCTAATATTCCAGGAATTATATTACAAGATTATTTTTAGCTTCTTAGTTGTCAAGGAGAAAACGCTCACCTTCGTATTACACAAAATACGTTACGTATAATATGCTTTTTAAATTATATATACGATCCTCGAAAAAAGCGATATTGTTATCAGCTTTTACAATTTAAAATATGTTCAATTGATAAATAATATATATTGTATATATATTTATGTTTTCTGATAATAACGTTTTACAAAATGGCAAAGCAATAGTGATTTTGGCTTCTAAACATCTCAGTTATTTTTATGTAAAAGATTGGTTTTTAAATCCTATAACAAATGATGACCGTACTAAAATGATGTATAAATGTACCTTTGTAAGTTATACGACATTACTTCTGTGTAAGAACGAGAGAACAATCTTTAAAACAATACATTTACATTCAAATAACGGAAAGCCAGTTCTGGTTTAACGATTAAGATATTAATCTCTTGAAACAAAGTTCGTAGTTTGATTCCCGCTTAGAAACTAGGTATTTGTTAACTTTCTAAACACTCATTACTACATACCTAATACGGTTTCAGACAATTTATGGAATCCTGTGTACAATTTCGCGTACTTTATTTTTGTCGAGAGTTAGGTATAATCAATATCAAAATTTTATAGTATCTACTAGTATTTTTTGACGTCTGCATTTAGAAAAAAAATGTTTTACAATCACTAAAGTACTTTTTAACGTGAATAACGTCTATAGTTTCAGGTAAGATACTGGGTGGGCATTTTAGAAACTTTAAGTAATGCACAGAGATCAGTTTTGTGCGCTAGCGTAAATTTAAAATCAGTATATCTCAACACTCAGAGCAGCTATCAAGCGAGTTTTGATCTCAAATTATAGATCTCGATTAGATTTACGAGGTACAAGTAAAAATTAAATTATACAATACTTATCTAAGTTTTATTTAACCCACTGCTACGTATTCACGTGAATCCCTCGACTATGCATCCTGACACAGTTACGCCCATTTTTTTTATTAATAGCAGTAGTATTTTTAAATAATGGTATGCGAGCCCCAAAAAAGTCACCACGTAAGAAAATACCGTATCTAAAAAAAATTTTATAAAAATTAATCAATTTTTTATAAAACTTTTTTCTTGAGTATATTTATAATATATGAATAATTGCAAATCAAAACTGTTGCAATTCTTAATTCGATATAAGGATAATCTATAAAATGCCGTGTTTGCACCAAAAAAGATAAAACAGTAACACGGTTTTTTAAATCAATTCGTATTTAAAAATGTGTAGGTTTTGTTGCTATTTTGTCAAAAAGAACACCGTGATGTTTTGTCTTTTTATTGTAAATATGTCTTAAGACTGTGAAAATATTTATAGATAAAGAAGGGGCCATACTGAGTTTCTATATAAAAAGGTGGTCTCAATAATAAATATTGCATACATCTGATTAAAAGAACTATGCTATGTATGATTTACTTTTATAAAAAATGGTTACTCAGATTATTATAAAATGTATTTATGTATAATTAAAGTGAAGTTTACATTACACAGTATTATATTATTACATAGTATGTATGATTTTTACATGTGCAAAAATACAAAACACACAATTTTTACAGTTTATTGTATAGATATTTTTTATTTTAAAAATATAACAAGCACAAACTGACAAAACACAGTAAACACTGATAAATCAATATTATTACATTACTTAAAACAGACAATAAATCATCAATTTATAGAGTAGATAAGACCCCAACACATTTTACATGCACCAAAAAATGTATTTAAAAAAATATCGCCCTAAAATATTGCCTTCGCTTAAGTATTCTCATCTCCAAAAGGTTTATTATAATACCACATGTCATGTAATTCATTAGAGACTTAAGTAGCAAACGTGTAGGCTAGGAAGAGAGTCCCCCTTCGCCCCGGTAACTTTGCGGAATCCAGACTAGTTTAATCCTAGCCAATACCCCCGGGTGTACATATTAAAGCTCTTAACCATAGCACCACGTTGCTGTGTGTGACAATGACACGTATACACGATAACAGGGACTTTAGTTATACTTATCCTACCTCTGCATAAATCGTTGTATAAAATGTCTACAAGCAATTCACCGCCATCATTTATTTATTGAAGCAAGATAATCTTCGTCTCGAATGTTTTACAGATAATCTATTTTACTCTATAATTGCTATACGTAATCCATGTATTAAATAACGTATCAATAATGTTTGCAATATGATTTCCAAATTGAAAAATATTGACCCAATATAAATCGGTAGCTTTCATTGTTTTGAAATTTTAAGTTCAATCAGTTATAATTTAATATATTGTATTTACAGTATGAAGTTAATAATACTTTAAATAATATTTTCTTAGACAAGGAAAGAGAAAGGACAAATAACACATTACTTAGTGTCCTCGAAAAATCGCTATATGAGACATTGGCGTATCATTCAGATTTTAAAATAAATATCAATTGTTTTAAATTATAAAATTAATTAATAATAAATGTTTTATATTGTCTTTAAAAGTATTTCAGTCATAACAGAGAAATATCTATTTGGAACTATTATCTCTCATACATAATAATTTCAATTGTAATTAAAAGCATATTTGCATATTGTAACTTTTCAACTGACACATCTGGAGTAATATGCATGGATAAGATGATTATGACATTTAAGAAAAGATGACCGTAAAATTTTGGTAACACTTTCATATACGGACTAGCATTTGTTGTTTTGTATACATGGTCTTTCCTAATCTAGGAATATTTTATATAAAACAAAAACATTTTTATAAGAATTAGGACTGTTAGTAATCATTTATTAAATTAATAATTTATAAAGACAATATTTTATGTATCCTATTTATTTTTAATCTCTGATAATTGCGTTTATGAATAATATACTTATTAATTAAAAATATTTATGACGACAAAAAACATTATTAACTTTCTAAAAGTTTCATAAAGCTATTAACACAATTAACGTTTTGATGAAGTATCAACAAACTAAGCTAATAATTATTTCATTACGAATTTATTACAGCAATAGCAAAAACTTGAGATACTAATTCTATGAATATACATACACATAAAATAATTTATGATAGTTTATACATTTTGTAAAATTGATACGGGAACATTATATTGGAACGGGGTCGCATAACTCACGAATGCATTGTTATCTTTTGTGTTGTCGACATTTTTTTCATCTCCATTTAGGAATTCTGCACATATTTCATCAAAACAAATCCATATTTCTAAAACTATATAAAACTCTTGAAAAGTCGCTTTATCAGTGCACTGCGTATGTATGTGTGTGTTCCACCCTCCCTTTCTGTATTCAGCAAATACAAAGGCCGGCAAAACTGTTTCTGTATACGATGTAATGGCGTGTGACAAGTCGGCAAGGGGGTCTCATTTGTTACCACCACGATTAATAGCGGCGGACCCGCTAGCCGGACTCGCTAACCAAAAACGAATTGGGGATACGCAAAAGTTGAAAAAACTCATTCATCGTCGACTCTGCACCGCTTACACCGACAGGGCCGTATCTAGCGTGTGTGAACCTCGTTACACCACGTGTCTCATTTATCTCAATTAATTAGTGCCGACATCGAATTAATAACTAACTGAACTTGTCTTTATCTATATACATTATCATAATGTTATCACTCTTGACTGATGTATTTACTGTTCACTTCAATAATACTAAATACTCGTTCTAACTTCAATAATGAATATGAACATACTATTTTCAACCATTTTCGTTCTATTAATAAATTATTATAATACATGTCTCCATATTTAAATCATTATATAATATATAACTTTTTAATATAAAATGTTTAGAAATAATGTCGATCACTAAATATAAAATACTCATTCTTGTGTATATGTATATTCGCAGTTGAAATATTCGCTTGTTAAATCAACTGGAATTAATAATACTGTACCCTTTCACTTTTCAAGAGTTCAAAACTAATTAATGTTTATATGTATATACATGTATTTACATGTGATTAAAATGCTCAGGTTGATTGTTTTGAAATGAAGATATGGCAAATTATATGATGAAATTCATAGAACGTATATTTTCCTTTGTTTAATATTCAACCCACCTGTTATGTTATAATTCTACTTAATGAGATCATTTACACACTAGGTAGCGTTGATTTTATCTTTAATGCATTTTATTAGTATTGGGTATTTATTGTTTGATTTTTGTTGTTAAAATGTAAAAAACTAATATTTAAAAAAATAAGTTTTGTTGTCCGACCCTGTATAAAGATATTGTAAGTGGGTCATTCCGTGCAACTGGGTTGGCTAGTTTATGTTCCAGAAATAACAACACCAAATCTACTCCATAGACTTCTTCTTTGCCCACTTAAATGTTTCATGCTGAAGTAACTCTTCTAGGATTTTATTTGTTCACTGTTGTCGTCGATATAAATTTAAGTGTTCTTTTTTAAATGTTTATTTTTTGTAAATCTCATACACAACTAGTAAATTTTCATTCGAGTTTTTTTTATGAAATAAATAAATGTATAGGTGTATCCATTGGGATAAAATATTACGTATACAATATTATATAATATTCAAATGTACCTACATACATACGTATGTAACATATAATATAACATATTTGATGTATAAATCGTGATTACAAAATGTTTAATTGATTATGTGTACATTAGCTAATCTATGTAATTAATCGAATTACTATAATACAATCTTAATTCGTTTACTGATGCGGCGTTATCTTGTGTTACAGAGCAATGCGAGACGTCGAATCGAGTTATCCGTAGGGTCTGCTCATCTCAAGCAATGCCGATGGCGAATGAATCCCGAAGGACGCGGGGTACGGAGGCGGTGGCAGTCGTTGCGACGTTCTTGCTATGGTGCTGTCTCTTTCCTGCGCAGGTCCACGCTTGCCCGTCCGCCTGCACCTGCAAGTGGAAAGGTGGAAAACAGTCTGTCGATTGCTCCAATAAGGATCTCATCACTATTCCAGAAGGAATGGACCACGAGACCCAAGTGTTGAACTTTTCGGGAAACAACCTTCAAACATTACCTAAAGAGCGGTTTCAACGCATGAATCTTATAAACCTACAGAGAATATACTTATCTCGTTGTAAAATATCGCGTATCGATGACCGAGCGTTTACAGGACTTACAAATCTAGTCGAGTTAGACTTATCTGAAAACATTCTTACTTCTGTACCTTCACCCACCTTTTCGGATTATCCATCTCTAATGCGACTATCATTAAATGATAATCCCATTAAATTAATTCGTAGTTTTGCATTTCACGATTTAGGTTTCCTTACTACTCTCGAACTAAGTAACTGTGAAATAGAAACTGTAGAAGACGAAGCGTTTACAAGCCTCACGAGTCTTGAGTGGCTAAAACTTGATGGAAATCGTCTGGCTACAATACGCGGGAGTGATACATTACCTGTATCCTTACACGGCATTGATTTACATCACAATAGATGGGTTTGTGATTGCCGAATGCTCGATTTGCACAATTGGCTACTTAATTTTAATGTCCCGCATCCAATTGAACCCACATGTAGTCGACCAACAAGATTAGCTGGCCGCACAATAAAGTCATTAGATGTAAATGATCTTGCCTGTCTTCCCGATATATCACCAACTACATTGTACTTAGAAATAGGAGAAGGGAAAAACGTGTCTTTATTATGCAAAGTCTCTGCAATTCCGGAAGCACATGTATCATGGTGGTTCCAAGGACAACTTTTGCAGAACGACACAACCGTTGCACCCGGTTATCATTTACTATATTTTATTGAAGAGGGGTCAATAGAAAAAAGAAGCGAATTATTTATTTATAACACAAATTCTGATGATAACGGTACATTCATTTGTTCTGCTGAGAATTCAGCTGGTAAATCCTTATCTAATTATACAATTAGAATTATAGTTAAAGAAGAACCAGTAGTTGTTGTCGTTCCATTTCCATTTGAATACTTTGTGGCAATAGCAGCTGGGGCAGCAGCTCTCGCTATTATTATAATAATCTGCGTTGCATTAACGATTATAAAATGCAGAAAAAGCAGACAAACTAAGAAAAAGAAAAATTGTGGAAAAGAAGTTGCTTTGCAAAGTCAACAAAGTAAATGCGCTGTTTTATGTGAAAATGGGGAACAAGTTAATGAACCCATTAAAGTTAATGGTAATGTTGTCATATCAGAACGACAGCACGATACACTATTATATGCATCTCTAGCTGGGAGCAATGTAATGATTGGAGATGTTCCTGTTGTAAATATTCCAGAACAATATAGAAGTCCGCCAAATGTAAAAAATAATGTGCATGGTGATCAAAATCCCGATCTAATAAACGATACAGAAAGTGTAGGGAAAGGGCGGCGCCGTGAGGGAGAAAATGAAGAAGAACAAGAAAGTAGTACACATAATAGCTATCAAGAGGCTATGGATAATATAATAGACGAATTTGATGCATCGAAAAAACCTATGCCTGCGCGAAGAGTTCAGTGGCAAGATACCCCTATAATATATACAGCTGGATTAGCGACACTGCCACGTGGTGGAAGTCATGAATTATACCAGCATGCTGCCGACGTGCATCTTAATCCTAGTTGTTTCTTAGACAGTGAGGGGTATCCTGTTGACTATGGACTTCCGAAACGAGCCGCACACTCTGTGGTTCCACACCATCAAGAGCATGGAAATTATTTTTATAGAACACTTCCGCATAAACGCTCAACAATGTCGGCTGCTAATCCAGGCGTAAGGTATTCTCGTGAAGCTGAGTTTCTATCGCGTTCATCACAGTCAACGCCATACGAACATTACAGTCCTTCGACTGATGTTAGATATACGGCTGAAGGATATCCATGTTCATCAGTGAAAGGACTGCCGGCCAATCACCAAGGACCTTTTCCAGAAGGATTTATTCCTTCGCCGCCAGAAGGATATAAATCTAATGACCCGTTACTGTCACCGGCATCCACAGTAGCTTCTTGCTGCACGAGTCCTCCACGCTGGCCTCCATGTTTGCCTTCCGCAGGTATTCCAGGCACTGCAACACCCCCTCGTGCGGGTCCGGTAATGAAGCGTTGCGTAGGAGCGCAAACGGAACACCCTATCGATAAAGCGGGTGTGGAGATGACATTGAGACCGACTAAGCCTCCAGTTTCGTCACATTACGTTGTTCACGAAGTGTTGACAGAAAGCCCTGATGAAGGATATGTAGGAGACGGGGTGGACTCTACAGAGATTTGACAACCAGCCGACTCCCGAGAAAATAGTTCTTCTGTGAAAAGTGATGATAAATCAACTGATACGAAATTATAAATCAAAGTGATTGTTGGAGGTGAGAAATAAGACTTATCAGGGTATACTGTGTATAATATAAACAAATTAAATTAGAAAAAGCAATATGTTTTCAAATTATAAGTAATTAACTGTGAATACGAATGCTTTTGATATGAAGCGAACGTTGTGCTATATCAATAGTCATGTTGAACGTTGTAAATATAAAATTATATAAACTAAAAAGAATAATGTATTGATTTCTCATTAAATATTTATAATTTAATGAAGATATGAGAAATATTCAAAGATATATAGAGTTTAATATATAGATTTGTTCATAGGAAAATATTATCATTAAAATAAGTATGTATGACTGTATATCTAATAAAATAATCATAAGTTAATTATTGTGTACAGGTTTACATAGTGTTGATATATTTGGTAATAAAGAAAAATATTATTAACTATTTATTTTTTATTTCAACTCAAATGTTTATGACCTTGGGGTAAGTATAGAAAAATTAGATACTATAAAATCTGAAAGTTTTCAGAACTAATTCATTTCAAGTTCGCTCAATTTCCACCTAGCAATATGAAAAATGCGACAAAGGAAATCTCAAGATGATCTTTATTCACAATGAATAAATAGTTTCAAAGTTCTCGGCAGAACGAAGCATCGGATATGATTTCACAGGATATTCTAAGAAATGAAATGTCAAAAGTAGTAAAAGTTTTGACAATCGAGAATGTGACACGAATTTGTGATATAATCCCGTTCGCGCGAGTTTGCTTTGTTTAACAAACTGAAAACTTGCTTCAATATTGCAATCCTGCTATATCTATATATCAACGTATATAATATAATATTTTACAAAAATACGGCGCTCTACAAGCTATAGCATAGCAACGCCAGTAATAAGTTAAGCATTTCATTATATTAAACATTTGCAGTTGGCAAAATAACTTAATAATATTAGAACGAAAAAAGCATGACATTTTTCATAACATTATGCTGTTCTTTTGGATTATTTTTGTATGATATTATTATAATTTATTTGAATTACCATTGATAGTTATAGAAAATAAAATTATAATTGAATTAACTTTTTAACTCATATTGAATCTTCAACTTACCAAAATAGCTAATACGTACCCATTTTTGTTGTACGTATAAATCAATTTGAGAATAAAATGAGATGAAAAGTTAAATGTTTTTTATTTATATTAACACCTAGTAAATGGAACAGGAGGGTAATATAAGCTTACACCTCTGACTTACTACGTCAGTTGACATGTCAGTGTTTGGAGTACTGATATGTCATTGAGAGCAATTTTAAATGAAATTTTCCATTTTAGATTATTATGTTAAGGTAAGTAAGTGAGCTTAAATTTTTATTGTATTTAATTATTTATTTAGGTTTTTATCGCATGGATAGTGCTTTTAATCTACGTAATAACTGTTGCCTTAGCACTAACCATTTTTTTTAAATACATGTGATTGCGGGTATTATGGAGCACGACTATGAAGTGTAATAATTAATTAAAATCGTAGTGAAGCAAATAGAGTGAAAAGTATATTAAACACCGAGTACTTCATAACTACCCACATCCACAAAAATATTTTGTTTAGTACAATTTCTTCATAATGATGTCCACTAAATGAGGTGCCTATTACGGAGGTTCTGTCCGCATACTCCATGCCACGCCACTGCTATTTTTTACAGTGGCAACAAATAAGTTTGAAATAAAAACAACTAAATACATTTAAAAAACAAATGTTTTAACCACCTAATGTAAACAACCGTGTATTATGGTAACAAACGTTTATTATGGACCACTCTGGTTGATTTTCTGTTGTTTTAGATTTTTTATTTTTATTTTGTTTTCATTAAAGAATTCTATTTTTGCCTGGTGGATCTCGTTAAAAGATAAAATTCTCTGTCCAATGAAATGATGAAGGCTGATTTTAAATAATAAACCAGAGTTTTATTATCTAAAACAATAATGGTGTTATATATACCTACTTTACTCTAATAGTAATATGTTAAAAACTAATGAACTTTTTTTTTATAACACATGAAACATAAATGATAGCACATCTATTGATCATTAACGTAGATAATACTATAATTATTTTGTTAATTGTGCATGAATTCGCATAAAATGGTGTTAAGCAAAAGTCATCAAAGCCAACAATCAGTAGGTTAATTGGTTGGGGCCTCTTAATTTTTCGCTCTGTTGCCTTTTACATTAACACGGACATGAATGCAGCACGAATTTACATAGGGATGTGCAAATTATTAATATATTTTTAACACTTTGTATATTTTTATTATAAATATATTTTTTTTAATTCTCCTCTTATACTATTATATCCATTCAATATTTTTTTATTCGATCAGATATAACCATTAAAAATAGACATTTGGAAATTAAATTAACTTCTATCTTCTTGAATCTAGAGTAAATTAATATTTACTAAAAAAGTACCTACGATATACCATATATTATGTTAAGTTATTCTAAAATAAGTAAAGTATTTTTTTTAAATATTTTATTACATTAATTATAACACAAAAAAATATACAATCTTACAAATATATGTATGTATAAGTATTATAGGTTGTCTATTAAATCCCTGACAGTTTGAAAAAACTAAAATCACTAGGACATAAAATAACGAGTTCTACAGATAGGAAAGTGTCATGTAGGTATTATGTTGATTAGCGCCAATGTGAGTTAAATATGCACTATTAGTTTAAATATTAATATATATGTAGGTATTACATTTTTCATTATTTTTAAATGATAACATCTAACTGTCCTTTGTCAGGACAATCTATTATGGTGAAATCAGATTGATTTTAAATAATTCTATCAAATAAAATAAACTCTATTCTGAATAACTATATACGTAATTATTGACAATTCTGACAGCGACCACTCATGTTCTCCGTAATAACCAAAAGTACAATAAAACTTATACATAACAAAATACATTAATATGATTTATGCATATAATAAAAACACAAAACAAATAAATCTTCTCCTTTTCATAATATAATTAGTTACAGAATATCTATATTTATAATAATTACCCATTAATGACCTATTTAAAAATATTGAAATTAATAGTACACACTTTACTCACATTGGCGCTAATCAACATATGTGTAATGACACTTGCCTATCTATAGAACTGGATATTTTATGTTCCTAGTAATTTTAGTTTTTTCAAACCGCCGGGGATATAGTAGACAAGTACCGTATTATATTATACGATAGTATCCATTAAGTGTATATGTATAAAATAACAATCAATAGAATCCTTTTATTTTTGTTTCCTTTTTTGTATACTTGTCCTTATACGTTATTTTTCTCACGTCATAATACATATAAGAGAATGTCTTTTTTATAAACAGTATCTCCACACTCTTTTGTTCAATAATTCCTCGGATAAGTAAAGTTCTTTTCCAGTCAACACTTTAATGGCGATTTTGTCACAAAAAACTAAAGTTGTTGAAGAGGACGATATGTTAGCTGTAAGAAGAGCAGGATATTAAATCCTTGAAGTTGAAAGGAGATACTTGAGTCAAACCATTGTTTTGAGAATACTGTATGCTATAGAATAATACAGCTCACCATCTTTCTTTTGCCCGATGAGACAAATGCTATTGTAATAAGACAAATAACCTCCAAGAGTTCTTTTCTTTGCGACGTCACATCCTTTTAAAAAATCCTACAAAGATATGAGAGTAATTGAACTTCTTTATAACAGTTTCAGTTTATAAAAAAACTTTTATGAAACATTTATGACTTCTATGTCATAATAATATAAATATATAATATAAACTTACCTGACTTTTTTTTATTGAAAGACCGAACAAAAATTCTGGTTAAAAAAATTCTTAAGGGGCCCGCCAATAATTCCAGTCTATACACTACTAAATTAATCAATTAGCAATTCGTTATTTTGTTATTTTAGATGTACACAAAAACAAATCTTGATAAGTCACATTTAATAGCAAAACATAACAAACAAACTGACATGGTTTCTATGAAATGAAATATTGCTTTTACTCTATTTCAAGTGGTAATTAACTTTTTTTCTGTCACTTTTACAAATCGTTCGCATTTTCTACATCATTCGCCAAACACTTTCATCTGATGTTATGAATTTTCGATAAAATTTTTGATTGTAGTACATTCTCTAATAAGAATTTGGCGAAATGTGTTCGTGTTTTCTATACAGTAAATTCCAAATGTAAATAACACTCTTGACATGTAGGTTCGAATAAATTATTTTTCTATCTGGTTTCAATTTTCACATCACGCGTGTGCGGAATAACAAACACATGATATTTCAATATAAACAAGAAAATTGTTTCTCTTGCTGTTACTATAGAAGGGTTGTATTCAAGGATATGTTTATTTTACTATTTCATTAATAACTCTCGTTTACAAATGTCACATCTTTTAAATGCAATAAATAAAAATTATATTTTAAATGTTGTTTAAACAATTTCTTCAGATCAAGTTTTTTAGATATAATTTTTTAATAACACTACTGTCTATTAGATAGATACAAAGATGTATAGAAAAGGTAAGACAAAGCATTTTACAAAATAATTATTCACATAATAGAATAATATAATGAATATTATAAGGATAATAAAGCAGAAAATAATTATAATAATAAATGAGGGATTTGTAAATTCCTTAACTGTATAATGACAGTAAAATGCAGCATATTCTTCAGTGCTTCCTTGAATTGCTTCAAGGGTAGATACTTTATATTTTTTGGTACATAGTTGTTTATTTTAATTATAGAGTTATGTCCGGTAGAAAATTTACTAGCTAGCAAGCACTTTCAAATGGTGTATTGTCAAACACTTAATGAAACTAAAGGAGTACTGTCAGATAGGTAAGAAACCTCATTTGAAAGTGCTTACTAGCTAGTAAATTTTGCTAACTTGTTTATAATACCGGAGATTAGTGACATTTTTTTGGATCAATGTTAAGTTTATGACTTAACGAAACAAGACCGAGATCAATTTTATTTATAAGTCTAAAGTCACGCTTCTCGGTTTTAAATAATTATCAGTATACTTATTGTAAATAAATATTTGTTATTTGATCTTAACCTTGCAATAAATAATTAAAGTTAAATAAAAAAGCATCGACACGAGACGAGATGAATTTAATTGATAAATATTGTCAGTTGTAAAATTCGATTAGACGAAACAACCTCTCTCGTATACAACCCTAAAAATTTCGAAATCGGGTAGTATATTTATACTACAAAATTAACTAATTCTCTAAAACCAGTATTTTTTGTTAATCTACGTACTTTCCTTTTTCAAGCATAATCATTCATAAACACAAAACACCTGCGTAACTTTTAAATAATTTGAAAACATTTTTTAAACAAATGAAATTTCACGCTACCGTTACAAAAGAATTGTTACCGGTTTTTATTCACAATGTATCAAATAGATATTGGTACATTGAAACCGGTCGCCTGCCACAAGACGAATGCGTGGGATTCCCCAGTGTCGGCAAGTTGGATTGCTGACATTATTCTCTCATCCAGCAGGACGATATTTGTTTTCTCTGTCTATACTGTGAGATAGCTCGTATCTTACCTGTGCATTTTACTAGTATCAATTTTCTTATTACGATGCAAGCATTCTTTTTTTTATCTATGCGTTCATGTTTCGTATGAAGGTAAGTTGAAATTTATTTATTATATAGATGTTTTTGTAAGTACAGTGAAACTTTGACATAACGCTCCTGTTTATAGTGCTACCCCGTGTATTACGCCTTTTTGCTATGGTCCCGACCTCGATACGTAAATTAAATACAATATGCCCATATTTAACTCTCACAAATCTCGTTTACAATGCATAAAAGTTTGTTAACACATTTTGTGTTAACAAACTTTTATTGTGCACGTGTTAACCATTCCAAACTCTCTTATCTGTTAATCTGACTTTGTATACAAGTAAACAATTACATATTTTGTCTTAATTCTTTTAAAATGTAACGACGACGTGTAGACAAACGATAATGAATGATTCTTGCTTTTAAATTGTTAATTTAGTTTAATCAATATAATTATTAGGAGAGCACCGGAATTCACGATTTTATTCCGGTTCCTGTTCCGGCAGGACCTGGTAAATTCCGGCCTGGTTTTGCCGGTATTTTGAAATTTTATTATAACTTACTACTAAGAAATTTATAAATAATATATATTATTTTTGTTTCAAAATGAAACATTTTTAACAATAACCTCTCCGAATGGACTGAACTGCACTTACATATCTAACAGTATTGTTTATGATAATGCATCATAATATGTAATTATGTAGGGGAGAGGTGCTGCAGTTGAAACACGGCGTCAATTGAAACGTTTTAAAAATAATATCTACTAGTAGTCATAAATGAAAGCTTTATATCATCTGAGTTAGCTAATGTGTTACTGCTTTAGCGACCGAGTCGGCGCTACTATTCTGTCAAATAAGTTTTGAAAATTTAAGAATTAGGTGAGAATTAGTGTTTTTTTCAGTTGATGTGTTATTTTTAAAATACGAATATATTTTTGGATTACACAGTCAAAAATCATTTCTCGTTAATAATATTTGGTTAGTAGATTGATATAGAAGCAAGGCATGTATAGAGCTATGTGTTTTTAATCAATTTACAATTATTTAAATTTGGTGTACATTGTGTTACATTTTCGAACTAGGCTGCAATTGAAACTATTTAGAATGCATCGGTTGAAATATGTTTCATCCGACACCTGCAGAGCCGTAACTAGAGGCTCGGGGGCCCCGTGGCAACAATTGACCGAGGGGCCCCCAGTATATACAAAATACCTTTTTTTTCGTTGAATTTTATATGATGAGTGAATAATATTATCTCAAAAGAATTACCCCACTTGTTTTTAAGATTTTAAGGGGAATTTAATTTTTTTGTATTGATTTTATATCAAATAATAATTATAATTTATCATTAATAAAAATTATTTCATTTAATTTTTTCCTTATTTTCCTTTTTTATTGAAAAAAAATATATGTTTCAATTGACGCTTTCTCGGCGTCATTTGAAACACTCTCCTTGACTCTACTTTGGATCAATTTCTACATACACTGGTTAATATTTTGAGAAATTTTGTTTGGTGATTAGAAGTTTAATAGAAAGACTATATTGTGTCCAAATTTGAAATAATTACTAATTAAAATAACAAAGTTATCATCGAAAACCCAAAAACTGTTTCAATTGCAGCACCTCTCCCCTACTATAGTAATGCATTGGTGCTTTTATTTATAACATTAGAAATGTAATTTCATTCGATCGAAAAGAACGTATGATATACACACAATTTAAAATAATAAAGATGTTAAAATAACAGGATAAAAAAGAGTATTTTTTATAATACAATGTAGAACTACCACTCTACTATTTAAGGAATAGGTACCATATAAAATAATGTTATATTAATTTAAGGTAATAATCTCTGTAAATTGAAAATTCCAGTTCAAGTATACCCCTAATAACTATATTCGTTTTTATTGTATTAAAAATTAAGAATACACATGACACAGAAATATATATGTTAACAATTTAGAAAAATTAGGTACAAAGTATTTTAACATAAAAAAAAATTATAACTGTCATACTTGGTCATTATACATAGTCAGTATTCTCATTAGTGAAGTAAGTAGATCAAAAGTATTTTTATTATATTTTATGCAACATTTTTGAAAGACAAACATCATAAATATATGCATACAAACACACGGATAAGCATGTTTAAAAATTTACAAACTGTTCTCACCAAAACAGAATTAAAACAAAAATAATATTTACTCATATATATTTTATAAGTCAGCATTTACAGAAATAAAAATTTACAACTGGTATGAATCAAACATATATTCGTTTTCACCACAATATATATTTGAAATATAAACATATATCCAAGAACAATTTGTACAAAACATGTTATTGTATGCATATAAACACATAAAGAACAACAATAAACATCAATCATAACAACATAACTACACAACACTTCGCTTTCCCACAAAATTGTCACCTCCATTCAGTGCCGGGGTAAGCGAAACATTTGCTTCTGACGTCATTTAATTGTTGGGGTTTGATATTCGATGCGATAATTTAGATATTAGTGATGTTACATAACCGTAATCCCAACACACAATTTTCATCGTTTTGCAATTTCTAATTGGTGTCGAGGAATTTGCATGCTTTTCATGATATTTATGTTAATTGTTTTTGTTAAAAATAAACTGCCCTGGTTGGCACAAGACTTTTTTATTCATCATCAAACAGAGGAAATTACATAAGTTAACTCTTTCTTCTAAGAAATTGAATATAAACTACATTATATTAATTGTTGTTTTTGATAATGTTTAAGATATATTTTAATTCTCTTCAGTGATTTTATTTGAAACGTTTTATTATAAATCGATATAGTAATTTTTCTGTTTAAAAAAATGTTTTGTCAAAGGCTTCTTATATTTTAGAGTTACGTATAAAAAAAGATTTAAAAGCCACACAAAAATTTCATCGGTCTAATGCAATGTCCATCAAATTGTGTGCCGGGACACAGTAGTGCGCCGCGAAAAATTAAAAAAATTTATATATTTTTATTCATACTAATAAAATATTTATTTAAATTTTGATGGAATTTTTATTTGGTGTACCTCGAAACAAATTCTCCCCGCCCAGTGTGTCGTACGGTACAAAAGTTTGGAAGACACTGATCTGATGTAATTTATGTACTATACCGTAAGTTAAAGGAATTCCGGTACTTTCACGTTTTGTATGCTGATTGTTTTAAACGTAAATTGCTAGCTTTGACTGTAGTTGGTACTTATATACATACATACGATAGTCAGTTAGTTGAAAGTCGTAGTCGTATTGTATTATTTAAAATGTAAATAAACATTTGTCTTTGTTAACAAACGAATATATAGAGTGTCCCGTAAACATATCGAAAATAATCGTTTTTTTGTTAATAAATCCATGTTCGCAAATGAGCCATTTCAGCAGTAAAGCAAAAAAAGAACTTCACACAAAAACAATGAATTTTGCCTTTTGGTTTAAATTTTTCATGAAAATGATAGTACAAAATATACTGATCAAAATCCATAATTCTTGCTCCAGGGGGACATCGAAACATTTTATGTTTAATACAAGATTTTATGTTTATGTTTATTTTTATTTCCTAAAGAGTTAACTTTTAGAAATATTTTCGTAGATTAAAAAGTGCTTAGAATTAGTAATTGATTACAAAAAAATTTTTTTAGTTTTTTTTATTGGACACTTTTTTATAAAATTAATAAATGTTATAAAAAATTCTAAAAATTCGATCTTTATATTGTTTGATTAATCATAAAAACTTATCATCTTTTGCGAAATTTTCTAAAAGCTGGTATTTTAGGAGATAAACATAACAATAAATATAAATATATGTTTGGGTGCTTCCTGGGGCAGAAATTATGGATTTTCTTAGGTGACGTCATTTATAACTTTTGATAGGCACACTTTGAACTATCATTTTCATAGATATTTTCAACCAAAAGGCAAAATTAATTGTTTTTGTTTGGGGTCATTTCTTTTGTTATAAGTACTGCTGAAACGGTTCGTTTGCGGATATGAGTTTATTAACAAAATGCCCTCGACAACATCTGAAAATTTGTCGGTATGTTTACGGACCACCTTGTATAGTTAAATACATATGTTGCTTGTAATGTAAAGACGAATTATATTATACTTAATAATAGGTATCTCATTTGTTATATTTAACGAACTTGAAATTTGATATAAATACTAATTTACAAACATTTTGATTAACCAACACAATAAGTTTATTAAATCGATCTGATTTGTGGGGGATATAAATCGAATAAAATTTGTTCGATATTTCATATATTTGTCAAATAATTCAAAAAACATTTTGTATTTCCCATTTAACTGCATAAAATAAAATATTGATTTATGTACCTACACGATCGTTTGATATATTGAGATAGTCTTTGAAGCTTTAAAACGAATTGTTTAAAATTAACACGTAGTTAACAGCTTTGGCTTCAGAATGCTTTATAACTTATATTATTATGTATATGAAAACATTTTCTCTTTGTTTGTTACTATAAAAGAATTAATATTAGAAAAACGCCTTACTTCTAAAAGTTAAAAGCTAGATACATGTCAGCTGTCAGTTATGCTGTCATGGACATTGTCACTAATAGAGATTTCTTATGACCATTAACTACAAATGTTATGTGTCTACAAAAAGTTTGATTGCATATGTGCTAAATGATACGATGTTATTCTACATCTTTTATTTGATGTCTGATGTATTGTATATATGATTTATAAAAGAAACTTTAAGTAATATTTTTGTTTTTTGTTAATTTGGTACTTGTGAATAACAGCACTAATATAAATAATATTTTTCTTTATTTTCGAGAATCAATTCTGGACATAAAAATATGTACATGCGTCTATAAGTATATAAGTACATAAATAAATTAACAACTTGGGTACGACAAAAACGTTTAGTGTTAAAAAATTATTTGTAATATTAACTTATAATGTGATAATTAAGTATATATACTACAACAATAAACAACTCTAAATGCTAATGGGTCATTCCATATAAAATCATCAAGGTGCTGAAGTTGCACCATTTTTAATTTTGATGAAAGTTTAATCAGTTGTTATTATACTTATTAGATAGCAGAAACTGTACTTAGAAAAATTTTAATGGCCATAGTTCGGGGGTGGTGACCGTTTTACCCTCTTAAGATATGAAGATTTCGTCGATTTTCAACGTTTTTTCAACTCGCTATAGCACGCGTTCTAATAAAGCAATTAAAACGAGCTTAATGTCATTTGAAAGACTAAGGAATCTAGTTTCAATTGATCTAGCACAATTTAAAGTTTAAATATTTTTTTTGTAGATAGAGGCTTTTCAAATTTATTAATAAAATTGTCATTTTTTCTATTTTTCGAAATTTATTGTGGCTCTAAGGTTAAACTGAGAAAGCTATAATTATGTGTAAGTTATGTTCATTTATAGTACTCAGTACCCACAAAAAATCAGCTTGATTGATGCACATCTTTTATTAAAAAAAATTTGTTAAATATCGCAAAAATCACGAAAACACCAAAATCAGCTGTTTTCGAAGCAAAAAAAAGTTATGTGGGGGACGAGATAAAATTCTGAATTTTTTTTTACAAATGCTCTAAATAGTTATCTTTGAAGGTCTTATAGATTCGTTTTGTTATTTTCATTTTTATAGCAACCAGAATTTTTTTTTAAATTTAAAAAATACGAAAATTTCAAAAACAGTTATTTTTAAACATAATACAAAAATATGTTGGGCACGAGATAGAATTCTGAATTTTTTTTTACAAATGCTCTAAATAGTTATCTTTGAAGGCCTTAATGATTCGTTTTGTTATTTTCATTTTTATAGCAACCAGAATTTTTTTTTAAATTTAAAAAAATACGAAAACTTAAAAAACGGTTATTTTTAAACATAATACAAAAATATGTTGGGCACGAGATAGAATTCTGAATTTTTTTTTACAAATGTTCTAAATAGTTATCTTTGAAGGCCTTATAGATTCGTTTTGTTATTTTCATTTTTATAGCAATCAGAATTTTTTTTTAATTTAAAAAAATACGAAAACTTCAAAAACGGTTATTTTTTAAACAATACAAAAATATGTTGGGTACGAGATAGAATTCTGAATTTTTTTTTACAAATGCTCTAAATAGTTATCTTTGAAGGCCTTATAGATTCGTTTTGTTATTTTCATTTTTATAGCAACCAGAATTTTTTTTTAAATTTAAAAAAATACGTAAACATCAAAAACGATTATTTTTAAACATAATACAAAAATATGTTGGGCACGATATAGAATTCTGAATTTTTTTTTACAAATGTTCTAAATAGTTATCTTTGAAGGCCTTAATGATTCGTTTTGTTATTTTCATTTTTATAGCAACCAGAATTTTTTTTTTAATTTAAAAAATACGAAAACTTCAAAAACAGTTATTTTTAAACATAATACAAAAATATGTTGGACACGAGATAGAATTCTGAATTTTTTTTTACAAATGCTCTAAATAGTTATCTTTGAAGGCCTTAATGATTCGTTTTGTTATTTTCATTTTTATAGCAACCAGAATTTTTTTTTAAATTTAAAAAAATACGAAAACTTCAAAAACGGTTTTTTTAAAACATAATACAAAAATATGTTGGGCACGAGATAGAATTCTGAATTTTTTTTTACAAATGCTCTAAATAGTTATTTTTGAAGTTCTTATAGATTCGTTTTGTTATTTTCATTTTTATAGCAATCAGAATTTTTTTTTAAATTTAAATAAATTATTATTAATAAATTTATAAAATTAAAATAACTTCAAAAACCAATTGACCGTTAAAAAATTAATTAAGGTATCTGTTAAAAACAACTAGATTTTATTTTTTGCTCCACATAATTTTTTTTTTTTAATTTATTTTCGAAAATACATGATTTTAGAGTTTTTACACTTTTATGGATTTAAAAAAAGTCTGGTGACTAGAAAAATGAAAATAACAAGAAAAAGTCAATTGGCTTTTAAAGTTAATTACTTAAAGCAATTATAAAAAAAAATTCAAAATTCTATCTCGTGCCCAACATATTTTTGTATTGTTTAAAAAATAGCCATTTTTGAAGTTTTCGTATTTTTTTTAAATTTCAAAAAAATTCTGGTTGCTATAAAAATGAAAATAACAAAACGAATCATTAAGGCCTTCAAAGATAACTATTTAGAGCATTTGTAAAAAAAAATTCTGAATTCTATCTCGTGCCCAACATATTTTTGTATTATGTTTAAAAATAACCGTTTTTGAAGTTTTCGTATTTTTAAAATAAAAAAAAAAATTCTGGTTGCTATAAAAATGAAAATAACAAAACGAATCATTAAGGCCTTCAAAGATAACTATTTAGAGCATTTGTAAAAAAAAATTCAGAATTCTATCTCGTGCCCAACATATTTTTGTATTATGTTTAAAAATAACCGTTTTTGATGTTTATGTATTTTTTTAAATTTAAAAAAAAATTCTGGTTGCTATAAAAATGAAAATAACAAAACGAATCTATAAGGCCTTCAAAGATAACTATTTAGAGCATTTGTAAAAAAAAATTCAGAATTCTATCTCGTACCCAACATATTTTTGTATTGTTTAAAAAATAACCGTTTTTGAAGTTTTCGTATTTTTTAAATTTAAAAAAAATTCTGGTTGCTATAAAAATGAAAATAACAAAACGAATCTATAAGGCCTTCAAAGATAACTATTTAGAGCATTTGTAAAAAAAAATTCAGAATTTTATCTCGTCCCCCACATAACTTTTTTTTGCTTCGAAAACAGCTGATTTTGGTGTTTTCGTGATTTTTGCGCTATTTAACAAATTTTTTTTAATAAAAGATGTGCATCAATCAAGCTGATTTTTTGTGGGTACTGAGTAATATGAATGAACATAACTTACACATAATTATAGCTTTCTCAGTTTAACCTTAGAGCCACAATAAATTTCGAAAAATAGAAAAAATGACAATTTTATTAATAAATTTGAAAAGCCTCTATCTACAAAAAAAATATTTAAACTTTAAATTGTGCTAGATCAATTGAAACTAGATTCCTTAGTCTTTCAAATGACATTAAGCTCGTTTTAATTGCTTTATTAGAACGCGTGCTATAGCGAGTTGAAAAAACGTTGAAAATCGACGAAATCTTCATATCTTAAGAGGGTAAAACGGTCACCACCCCCGAACTATGGCCATTAAAATTTTTCTAAGTACAGTTTCTGCTATCTAATAAGTATAATAACAACTGATTAAACTTTCATCAAAATTAAAAATGGTGCAACTTCTATATTTTAATAAATTTGATGATTATAAATGGAATGACTCTAATGCAAGTCAACTTGAAATATAACCTAAAACTTTGTAAGTACAAACATAAGTAAATGCACAGTGCTTCCTCGTGCTAAATTCACCAAAGTGTTCAGATAAATTGCATTAGTTAACCATGCCTGGCATTGGTTAACAATTTAATTTTTATATAATTTTAATGAAAAATTATTGAAAAAATAAATATTTTGAGATGTCACCCCTCCCCCTTACACGATTTTGATGATTGATCCTCAAGTCAGACCCAATCATCCAACCAAGTTTCATTAATATCAGTTCAGTGGTTCATGAGTTATGCGTGTGACAAGGATTCAGGGGACATATAGATAGACACGGAACGAAAAGTATTTTTTTTTATCAATTTAACATTTTGAAATCGGAGAACAATTTTGTTGTCTCATTTTAAAACGATCACTAAGCTTCTCGTATCTTCGATATTGTGAGGAAACAAAATAGTTGTTAAGAAATTGTTTCAAGTATTTATCATACATTACTACTATCATATTTATTATAATCCTGTAAAAAGAACATAAACTTTTTACATGCAATTAAAAAAACGATCAGCTTTATTTATATTTTGTAACACGTCACCAAAAACATATTGAAATATTAAAATCTACGACGGTTTTATTTTCTTCACCTGAAAAACTTTTCGGAAAATGTGAAAAGGCCAAGCTCTTGTGTACTATAATCTTTTGAATGGTCCGTGACGTTGCGCCTCTTGTGACTGCCAGCGCATGATACAGTGGCCAGCATCCGCGCGGAATGCCAAATAGTCTCTCGCGATCTCAGCTCGCAAGCACCTCTCCGTCTATCGTGGTTCCTTAATTCCTTTGGTAAAACGCGCTACGACATAAAATCAGAAGTCTATAACGTTTTTATTTACTCACAAAAATCTATACTTTTTATAGTACGTTATGCTTTTGAAGTATATTTTTGTAGATGTATTGGTTTATGTCTACAAAAAGTCTATATAGAAAATATAGTAAATGCAGAATTCAAAATTGTATATTTCAACAAAAAAATACAGACGCTTGGCACCGTGTTATATTTATATACTTTATATGAAATAACATTAATATAAATATTTATTTATAAACATTATGAAAATATATGTGACAAATTATCAACTAGAGTTGTTGGCTTTCGCTTACAATCACACTTAAAAAAATAATTCAAACAAATTATAATAACAGTTGATTAAATATGACACTTTTGCTTCCTCGCAATATCGAAGATATATATGTAGAAGCTTTGTGATCGTTTTAGAATGAGACAAAAAAATTGTTCTCCGATTTCAAAATTTTAAATAGATCTTTCCATTTTAGATCAAGAAAACATTTTTCGTTCCATATCTGTCTGTCTGTCCGTCCGTCTATTTGTTTGCTGTGTGTCTATCCCCTTAATCCTTGTCACACGCATAACTCATGAACCACTGAACCGATATTAATGAAACTTGGTTGGATGCTTGGTTAAAAATCGTGAGTAAGGGGTAGGGGTGACATCCCAAAACATTTATTTTGCATTCAATTTTCTATAATATAGGTCTACAACGTTTGTTGTAAAAAATTCTTTTTCAAAGATTTATCTCAATTTACTTTAAAAAATCGTGTTTTAATTGATATTTACTTTGACATATTAAATGTCATTTTGACGTTTGCATAAATTTAGATTTAGATTGAAATTGTCAAAAAATTAAAAATATACGAAAAAATAATGTCTTAAGAAAAACTAATATTTTTTAATAAAATTGTATAAAAATTATAAGGTTAACCAATGCTCGGCAATTTATCTTTTATCTTATAAACTCTTTATCGACGATGTACCGTTATTGGCGTTATTTTAGCTACCTATTCTTTACCAAAAAAAAAATTAAAAGTACCTTTATGTTATCTAGTATATATCATGTAAAACAATTATACAATTTAAATAAGTATTAATAAAATTAAAATAATATTTAAAAATGATTGTTTGTTCTGCTAGGATTAAGGACATCCCGGAAGACAAAAAATGTTCAAGATTCTAGAATGCAGGCAAATTACCTTTAATTTTTATTGAAAAAGACGTAAAAATCAATGCAAAATATTATTTGGAGGAAGTATTGAATTTGAAATGTCATGTTAAATGCCAAAAATTGCCACTTGCAATGACTTCGGAAGAAGATTGAAGCTAGTTGTCAATGTTAAAGGAGGAGTTATTCCCAAACACCTATTATAAATTTTCAATGCATATTTCTACTTTAAGAAGTGAAAAAAAACTTAACTGTTTAGTTATGAGTTTAATATTTTAGCGTTTTCATTTGTATCATTATATAATTGCCACGGTGTAGATTGATTGGGATTGTAATAATATAAAATTAGTTAATTGACTACTTATATATTATTTTTAAATTCTTAAATAACATATTTTTAGAATCGCTGTTATAGATAGTAGCGTTCAATATACCCAAAGTTAAATGCCTAAAGAATAAACGTGATAACTTCAAAAAGTTTCAAAACCACACAGATCTTTACTAAAGATATTTTTATTAGGAAGTCGCACAGAATATAAACTGTGTTTCAGATTAAAGTGATTATTTCTCAATTTCAGATTTATTTATTTGATATTTTATCTTTTTGCCAAAACGCTTTAATATCAGATAATTCAAAACAAGTTAAATTGTAAATGTACACAATAAATTAGTTATATATTTTAATGTGTTGTTATCATAGAGTATAGATAATGAAAGTCATTTAAAGAATATATTATTTTATTTGAATTGATCAAGAAAATGTATTTCGTACAAATTCTAGCTCATTATTTGTTAAGGTTTTACCTTAATTTTGTAATATATTCCTTTTATGGTACAACTTTCCAATAATTTTAATTTCCAATAATAATATTAATCACGATATGTTCCTTATTTTTGGTATCATAGTCGTGCTCCTCTAAATATTGCCAGAACAAGTCGATTTGATAAGGTATACATTATAAAATGTAAATATAAATATTATTAACAGTTTTAACTGTTTGAGTAAATACCGATAGTGTTATTTCAGTCTGATACTTTACGAGTACATACATAGTGGAATACATTTCCTTATACAACTAAAAGTTATATAAAAATTCTAAATACACCAATCAATTTTAAAGAAACCGCAAACAAAAAGTGCCTTTCTACTTTGACAAAAAAGTTATAGCCATTTAAAGAAATTTTGAATATCATTTTTTTGGGTATACCGCCTAAACCACATAGAATTATTAATATTTTTTTTGGTGAAGTAATACTCACCCTTACCTTACAAATAATTTATCTCATTTAAACAAATTTGTAACTCTTACCATTAGCATTTCACGCTTATCTTGGACACTAGAAAATCCAGAGACAGGACACCTTATAAAGATCATAAAGCATAGATCTACATCGACATTTTTTGCAATTTGGTTTCTAGCATCAAGATTATATCCAAGAATTTGACATAATCAACCACCTGTATAGGTTCTCCGTCAAGTAAGTGTATGCTCTTTATAATGTTCATTCGAGTCACACTTTAAACTTTTAAATCGCTCTCCTGAGAAATCACATTTTTGCTGTTATCATATCATCGATTATTATTTTCTAGTATTGTAACTTGTACCTAACCAGTTGTGTTATTATAATTTCAAATTTTTTTTTTATAAAATATGTTCTGAAATAATAAATATCAAGATCAACGCAAGAATAAAATAAAAAAAAACCAATACAATACTCGTTGTATTCAGAGCAAGAAACATGGAATACAGTTAATCTTTATTTAGCAACTTATCTCTTCTCGATTTGAAATTTAACGTAATTTCATATAGAAATGATAATCTATATCGCACAACGAACGCTTTTCGATCGACTGCCCTATTCTGTTGTGTATCAAAGAGCACAACGCGCGCTGCTACAAATTTAGAAATAATTCTTATTGAACTACGTCTGTAAACCAAACGTATTTTATTTATAGGAGAACGTTCTATCTCATTTGTGGTGGTAACCAGTAGTATACGAAGAAAACAACAAAAAGAACCCGCTTTGTACTTCGTATATTACATTTTATTTCATTATATTATATTTTATTTCATGTTGTTATGTCTTTCTAAACCATGAGATTCTATGAGTGTTATATTATATTATATAAAAATGGAAAATATTAAATTAAATTTTTTAAGTACTTATTTTCTGAAAATTAGTCCAGTAATCACATACTTAGATCATGTCACCGGGAAAATTAAAAAATATCAACAGCAATGTTCTCTCTTTCATTGAAATAATTATAATTAATGGTAGGGAGAACAATGCAATGACATGATTTCCATGTTCTATATTATATTTTTAAATGTTTTTTAATATGAACCTATATGAAATATTTAAGCAACATGAATAGAAGACGTATTTATTAGTTTTTTTAATTAAAATTTTGAGGGTGGTTTTCACCCCTTCAGTGGCTCTTTAGACATGTTTAAAAATTAAATGTCCCTTAAGTTTAATGGAACTACAAATGTATCAATTTTTATCAATATTGGTGAAATAATACTCGTAACGTTTTTTGGACACAAAATTTTGAATATTTCCAAACCCCCTAATCCGATTAACACCAAAATCTGAGGCAAACATTTTTCCCAAAAATAATTCAAATCCAGACATATACACACACACATACAGACAGACAGACGCACAGTAGTACAAACAGCATCTGCTCTTATCTTGGGCACGATTTTTCATCGGTATTACAATACTTCCATTTCTTTCAGAACATGGATGTAAAAAACGATTTACACAGTCTTAAAACACATTTTTAAATATATCTCTTTATCAGGTTGAATTATCAAGCCAAAATTTGTTCAAACTGCACCTCAATGTCATTCTATTTTTGTTCCACAAGTCTACGAATACTTAAAATTTACTGTATTCTCTTAATAACTATATTATCCAGATATGCTCATGTTTACACCAACCATTTATGTCGTTTACGATAAAAAAATAAAAATAAAATAAGAAAAAGTGCCACTACACTGATAACATTCAGCGTTCTCAACACTTATAAAATTTCACGATACATATTAACGATCTAATAAAAACATCAAACGCACATAAGATTTCACGTTGATAAAAGAAAGAAAGTAAAAATGGGAGTATATACAGAGATGGAAATATTGTACAGGGTGTAGAATTCATCTAAGGAACATAAGGAAAACAATGATCTTTATGATGCATGCAAATACTTGCTTTTCTGTTATATTTTGGCAAAATTAAATATATTGTTTTTGTATATTTGAAACTTAATCTAAACGTACTATTATTTCCAAATTCTTTCGATAAGTATGGTCATATTGTTGTTTTTATAACTTTATTAATTATATTTTGACACTTGATAATCTCTATATATAAAAATGAATGTTCGTTTGTAGGAGGCTTATATACTTGGGAATTACTGAACCGATATTTTCAATTTCGTGGCTATTAATATTTTATGGACACTTAAGATTTAACATCAAAAAACTAAAAAAAATATTTATCGAGTCGTGTTTTATTTCCCTGATATCACAGCACACAACTGTCATTTATATAAAAACATAGTAGCCATGGAATAAATAATTCTATAATTTACGGTTTCAATATTTTATTTTATTAAGGTCACTATTTTGTCGAACAATTGGATTGTTTTTGACACATTTTAATAATTAAATATTTTGAAATGTATTGACTGAAAATTGGAATATAAAGATACATTTTACAGAAATGTAAAATATCGAAATTAATTATTATGATTGCTGTTAACCTATTTATTTATTTATTTGTGTTTCCTGGGAGTTTGAATATATAATTTTACACAATTTTCTCAGTAACTGCTGAATGGATTTAATTCAGGTTTTCATTAATGGATAAAGAAAGATTGAATTTTTAAAGTAAGTTAATTGTTACAAAAAATTAATACTAAATATTAAATGAAATAAATCGAGTTGTAAAACAACCCAACGCTCTGTATTTTTCTTTTTAATAGTTTTTAAGAACTCGATAACAAATTTTAAAGGTAATGATCAAACAAATGTTTTTACGAGTTTACCGTTTAAGAGAAAAGCAAATATTTGCAAATTTTTCTGTGTTCCAATTATATAGTTTCATTAAAAAAATACATCAATTTTCTGTGTTATTCCTTAGAATTATTCATTTTAACTTCTGAACCGTATTATAGATTAATACGAGAGTTAATGTTTAGATATATTAACTATTAAGATCGCAATGTGCACGCCACTGATCTTCAGAGTTTATCTGTTCCGCCCAGTTACCCAGTGCCCCCTCATCGGCACTGATCAATACGCTCTGGGGGACCGCGCGGCTGATGAGACCCGATGCAAAAATACCGTCTTGGGCGCGATTTTTACACGACACGCACTGATTTCTGCTGTCTTCAGCCGGTCTGTGTATTCACTGCACCGTCAATCGGAATGTAGAAGGTGAAAGTCCTTTACCGTATGTCATGCTCAGGTAAGTATCGGTACTGATTTATTTTGTAACTTTACGTATTATATGTATGAATAATTACTTATATATCTATCGGAATGTTACATGTTGTATTATTTGCACCCCAACCCCAAATCACGCCATATTTAGATACTCAAATTTACTCGTGTCAGCCTTCGGCTGCGACTATCGTATGTATATTGTATATATTATAAATACCCCTACCATTATTTTTAATATTTTACAAAAAGGGCAAAAGATCGTTGTGAATATGGTTAAAGGTAATTTTTATAAAATTTTATTAGAAAATGGTAATTGTAATTTTTTGTTGATGCGAACCTTATCTTTTTATCTATTACTTTCGTGTCTTTTATAAACAATACTACAATTTCATTATAATAAAAGAACAAATTTACACATCTACCTGATTCATACGTATTGTTCACTTGATAAACAATACTTCGATTTCCTTATAAATAAAGTACATTCTTTGTAATGCAGTGGTGTAATGCAACTTTTAATTTATAAAAGATTTCAAATCCAATAAAACGTACGAAAAATTTCAATTGTTTTTGTTTTTATTAGGTTTTTAATCAACTTCATTTTTAGTTCTGGACCTACATTCGTGCATTAGATACCATTATTAGCTTACTGTTATATGTCAATGTTTATTATGCTCTAATCCAGATATGTATTTTTTTTGCAGACTAGTGTAACTAAAACACAATTTAATGTAATTAAAACCATTAAAAGATAAAAGCTATCAATCAAACTAAACGACTGTTATAAACATTTATAGCCAATCAATATTGCAGTCTGCATATCATCTTCACAAAACAATAATAACCATCTTTTTGTTTGAACTGATTTGACGTCGTTAATATCAAACTCATATGTACGAAACTAGCAACGTTATATGGGTATGATTAATTGATAAGACATACCGCAAATAACTTGCTAATACTGTGACGTCATTACTGTCTGAATTAAATTCAGTGCCAGGATCTGTAACAAACGGCGAAATCAGAAGAAGTAATTGAAAATGTTACACTCCGTAGCGTATTTTTGTTTACTTGGGTGGATTATTTGTATGATGATTGAACATTTATATCACGTAATTAAAAAAGTTTTAAGAGCTCGCTTCACGAAATTGCTAATATGGATAATATATGATAAAATGTATTTTATTTTTACAATTTAAATCGCTATATCGTTTATTTTATTAAATTTATTTCTTTTATAATAAACCTTGTTACTTATATTAAAAATAAACTTATATAAAATCAGCATAACATGAGTTTTCGCCATAAATATTTCAAAAACGGCTGATTTTACGTAAAAAATGATTATGATAAGAATTATAAAACTTAATCTTCTTTGTGAGATTTAGATTTATTTCATTAATTTTTTTGCTCTTTTTCACAAACGTACATTCCATATTTTGTGCTCTTTTCCATACAACCCATTAAGTACACCTTTTAACGAGTTTTAATTTAGTGGTTTACCCTCGCTAGTGTATTCAACTAAGTCTTGTAAATTTTTATTGATTTTATGTTGGCTTCTTGGATTATAAGTCCTCTTCGGTTAACGAATTTAGACGTCATTATTCTATTAATTATTTTTCAATGTTATTTAAATGGGAAACAGGACCCCCCTTTGCGGCACCGCTTAAAATTAAACTACAGGGTAATCATTCGGCAAGGAATTATTTTAGGTTATAAACTAACTTATTTCGTAATGAGAGCAAAGAAAAAAAATATTGCTTTTTTGACACACCCTAGTATACATATTATACGTATAGTAAATCTCACAAAACTGATCACCTTATTTTTTTTAATATTATTGTTGTCTAACTGTTTTTGAAATACAAAATTATTTATTACCTGAATTTCCTTGTAGTTCCGTCCGTGTTTGCTTTTTTTAAGTCAGTGAACTCTTCCGCGACTTTTTTTGAAATGCATTGATTATCATATTCATTTTAATACGATTGTATGAAAATATTAACTTATTATCTTTCAAATACCAAATTGCCGTAAACCAATTAGAATAAAGTAAAACATATTTCTAAGGACTTAAACTTTCTAACAGAGAAAGTCCCATAAAATTCGGTTAAATAGTTTTCGTGCCAAGTCCGAACAAACACAAAAAAGGAAAATAATATAAAAACGGATTATATTTTATTGCCTATAAAAAATTATTATATAGACAGAGCCTAAAGATTTGTGTATTAACATTGATTAAAGATGTGTTTTGTGATTTTTAACTGACTTCAAAAAAGATAGAGGTTTTCAATTCGACAATATATTTTATATTTTTTTTAAAACAAACTTGTTTGTCTAAACGTCAAAATTTATTTAAGAAAAGGTAATCGCAAGCTTTCGATTCACAGAATCATCGTCTGGCTATTAATAAAATTTAAATGTGAGAACGATGTTATCTCAATAAAACTCATGTTCAAATTTTTTTTGTCACAAAATAAATATCCGACTTAAAAAACTAAAAACATTGAAAATTAAATAATAATTAAATTTACGGTTTTTGAAATCGGTGCCAACCCAATAAAAAACTTAAAAAAGAATGAAAACCGACTTCAAAAACGGTTAAATTTAATTATTTACTTTTCAGTGTTTTAAATTTTTTTTAAGTCGTTTTTTTAGTTTTTTATATTCCTTCGTTATTACTGATATCTTTTGATCTTTTTTTTAAATATGATCGAAAATATGTTTTCAAAATAATATAATCAAAATTGTCAACTAGGGTTCAAAATTATTCGATTATTAATAAGCCTTGAAGAATATCAGTCTATAGAGTAATCCGGTCAGAAATGAAAACCTTTAATAACCTGTTTAATTAAATGTAATCTTGAGGTAAAAACATCGTAGAAATTTTTTTCACACTCCAAAAGTTTATCCCGACCCCAAAATATCAAATATAAAAAAGGTACTTCTCAAACACTCTCAGTTGCATGACGTCATAATCCAATATTGAAATGTCAATCAATGCTAAAATAAACAAGTGTCAACGATAAACATGGAAAACGCACGAAAAATAATAAGTTATAAATACGAGTATTGTTTCGTACCTTGTAATAATTAAACTCACAAAATTCCCGGAAAAAGTTTTATGACTGTTCCAGAAGGAAACTAAGGAAAAAATTAATAGTTGTAATATGTACAATAACAATATACTCGAGAAATTACGGCTTTCTACAGGTGACAATCCCAAATTTCAAGATTTCGATTCATTTTTATTATTCTTCTAGTTTTTATAACTCATGCTTTATACAAACAAAATTGACAGCTGGACAGAACATGAATTATGACGTCACAAACGCTACAACCTATCACGTAGCGTTTTAAATGTGAGCTGATTTTTACGACTTTTAATATTGAATAATTTAGAATTGAGCAATAAAAAAATAATTTGTTCAATGTTATTATTATTATTTTAGCCTAATCTTTGCAATTAAGTAATAAAAACTGTATGTAAAAAATTTCCGGATTACTCTATTATGAAAAGTCAAGCACACCACGTATTTCATATCTGTAACTCGACGTCAATATTACATGAATTAAATTGAGTGTCGGGGATAGAGTAAAGGCGGTGCATGACGGAGAGAATGATTGAAGCACTGTTACAGACGTAGTAAACATATGACGTTGCACTTTGTCCCCTATGATTTAAGATCCCTTGTCGAGTATGTGATCGTATCTTACAACTGCATTTAGGGTTGGATCTTTTACCCGGTACTGCTTCGAGATTATAACTAAATTCATAATGTTGTGTTGTGTGTTATCCCCCTTGAGTATTGTAAATATGTATTAGGTATGTTAGAGATATGGTAGAATACCTACTTATTTTGTTTTAGGACGTAATTATATTACGGTTCTCTTCGGGTCAACATGATTCTATATAAGTTTTATTTTTTATTTTAATAATACATTTTTGACGTGAATAACGTCTAGAGTTTCAGGACAGATACTGGGTGAGCATTTTAGAAACTTGATGTAACGCGCAAATATCAGTTTCTTTGGTAGGTTAATCAAAACCTACCACGGTATTAAATAGATCTTACTTTTATAACTTATGATTATATTAGTTACAGCTACAATAAATTATTTCCTTATTTTATTTTTTTTAAATTTTTTATATTGCTAATAACAATATTTTTAATTTTTTGTATTTTATGGAAGTTTCAGATACTAATAATAATTATTATTACTATTAAAACGAATAATTACACAGCATTGTATATGAAAATTAATACTTCATATTAAAGAATCGTCATGAATTTACATATATGTACATAAGCTTAAAAATAAGAAAAAAATTATACTTTATTTATAAATACAAGCTTAAAAAAAGTAATTACTTCAGTATATTTAGATTATAGTTCACCCAATTCTGTTTTTACACGAATTATTTTTACATGATTTTAAAAGGTCGATAACAGTAAAAAAATATTTACAAGTATTGATTTGATTTTACACTATTCATTTATTTCTCTTTATTTTAATTCTGAGAAAAATTATCCGTTGAACTTTACATATTTTTAAGGGATTTTTGTAAAATTGTGATTGTATGCACATTTTTTTATTTTAAGTTTGTTTATTTATAAAACTGAATTGCTTTATTTTTATTATTATTTATTTGATAAGAAATGTAATATAATATATGTATGATGAAATCATATAAAATTTAAATAATGTTTTATTTGTAAAAATTTATTTTTATGTTTTTTGAGCCTTTCTAACCAATCTTCAGTATATAATATCTTTTTTTACACGGTGATAGGCTATATGTATCTACCGAACAAAAACATAGTTGGGTGTACTATATATACCTTCAAATTTACACTAACACAAAGAACAATTTATTGACAGGTGGGGTAAATGCAAAGCAGATAGTAATTATTGTAATACAGAAACCTTAGCACACACATATCGTTATCTGACCACATCATAGTGAATTCGGGTCGGACACCTTTGCACATAAACGATTACAAATAACATTGGGGTTCGGCTTGTTCGCCGATGTCATCTCTGGTTTTCGGAACTATTCAACTGTTATTCTACTCACACCGTCTCCCCTCCTCCCACTTGTAATTCCATAATTTATCCCTGGTGAACGGGAAACTCCTGAATTGTTGAACATTATAATAACTTCTACAATTATACCCATTTGGCATTGCGTCGCGCTGCCCGCCTCGAGTCACTAATTTCTGCTCCTCGCTAATTATCGACATATCATGAAGTTATTTATACTATTTATTCTTGTCGGGAACATATCCTCATACCTTTATATGTAGAATGTTGATATATTATTTAACTTTCAATCTATTATCTACATTCAATTTATACGAGCTTTGAAAGTTAAACATGTTGATTTTGTATTTATCTTAATCAGTAATTCATCAGTAAATAATTAAGTCACTGACGAATCAATGAATTAGCCTCTCGCTTGGGAAGCATATTTCTAAATTAAATACAAACTAATTAATGTTCTTTAAAATCCTCATAACAATCCGAGTTAACATATTTATCTAAGCAATGACAAAAAATACAAGTTTTTAGGTTTCCGCAGTGATCTCGATAGGAAACTTGACTTCTTGGTATGTATAAGTCAAGATCAACAACGTCGAAAAATGTTTTTGCTACCTCGCCAATATTCAAAGAGTAGGATACCGTAAACCGGGGTTACTTTGCTCCATTTTTATGATTATTTTTTAAAACTCTATAGAAATAAATAGAAAAATCGATAGAAATGACTTTTTTTCGTTTAGTACTTATATATGGGATCTAATACAACATATTCACATGGACACTTATTTGATAAATAGTAAAGTAATGTTTAATTTTTTTTGTTAAAAAGTGGAGCAAAGTTTCCCATAGGCCGGGGTTACTTTGCTCCATTCTATAGTTTTTCATTATAACGCCACTATTTAAGTAGATAGAGCAAAGTTAAGCATGTGTTTTATCGACTTTTATCCGGGGTTCACGTCTGTCCAAAAAAATTCCAAATATTATACCTATGGATTTTGTTTTTATTATAAGAAAATGAAACTACATTTATTCATAAAAAATTTAAATAAATCGCAAAAAACAAATTTAAAAAAATAGCCAACAGTATAAGTTTGAATTAAGAATAGATGTTAGATCTGGAACGGAAAAAAACCCTCTTAGAGATTTGCTTGGAAGGCTTAATGGAGCCTATGGCATTAGACCATGGGTAAGTCAATTCATCCTGTTTCAAGGGCCATTTCCAAATTGTTCTTTTTGGTATTTTATAGATTTGTTCTGCTCTTCTATGTGAAAAATCACCTCTTTTTATTTCGTTTAAGCATTGTTGCAAGGCTTCAGGTGTATAATCACAATACCGCCTTGACTTTGACACCAGCTGTCTTTTATAGTTTCTGGCATTTCTGTAACCAAAAAACGTAAATAAATATACAAAATAAAAAATATAAGATTCAATAATACATTTAAATTAGGTATTATTATTCAAAATATAACTTAAAATTGTTTTCTTTCTGAATTTTAACGTCTTTCGGGGTTACTTTGTCTGGAGCAAAGTAACCCCAAAAGACATTAAAATCTGCAAGTTCGGAGAGAAAATAATTTTAAGTTATTTAGTATCATCAAGGAATGGTAACTTCATTTACAACAGTATAATAAAAGGATATATAAACTAATTTATAAACACTTACTTGATAGTTATGAAGAGGAACCGCCACACACACCAAATTTTGCACATTAAAAAAATACTTTTTTATCGACCACCACTTCACTGACTAACTGGTTCTTTAATAATGAACGTAAATCGATTATTTTCGGGTACAATAATATTACAAAGCAACCTTCAATAACTGCTACATTTTGTTTGGTAATATATGCATCATATATAACCATAAAGCTACATTGAAACTCTTTTATTAATGGAGCAAAGTAACCCCCACTGGCGCAAAGTAACCCCGGTTTACGGTACTTTCTTATACTATTGCAATTAGGGTTTGCAATCCCGCAGACTTTTTTTTCCCGCGGGATCCCGCGGGATCCCGCAGTTTTTCCAAAAATTTTGTTATTCATACTTAAAGTTACTATTATTTAGTTAACATGACAATTAACTAATGAAAAATATTTTCATAGTGGTAACATATGATACGTAAACGTAACTCGTACCGTATAGACCGATGTAAAATCCATAAAATACACCTGTAAATAGGAGGTTGTCTAATATGTTAGGTACAAGAACAAGATGCTTCTAACTACTTTTGTCTTTTTGTTCGATTATCCATTTCAATTTTTTAACTCCTTCGTTGCGTATAAATTAGCCCTTGTTTCCCGCAGGCCTTTGTTTTATATTTGGATCAAAAGTTAATTGTCCAAAAATTTCAAACTCATAGATCAAACCTGTGGACGGCGCAAACCGAGTCTATTTCCCATTTGATTAACGCATGGAAAAAATTACTTTTTTACTTTCGCGTGAATATCTCGTTGAAAACAATTTTTTTGAAAATTTCTCAGGGGAATATTTTGTAGAAAATTAAGTGCTCAATTCATAAATCCAATAAATTTTAAGAAATGTTTGTTTAAAAATTATCATAAAAATTGGATTTTACTTTTTATGATAATGTTTAAACGAACATATCATTAAAAATATTCGATCTATGATTTGAGCACTTGGGATCTTTTTTGTAAGAAATTTAATTCTCTATGATATGCTGCTGTAAGAAATTTTTCAACGAGATATTCACGCATAAGTAAAAAAGTAATTTTTCCCATGTTAATCAAATGGGAAAATGACTCGGTTTGCGCCGTCCACAGGTTTGATCTATGAGTCTGAAATTTTGGGACAATTAACTTTTGATCCAAAGCTAAAACATAGGCTAGCGGGACCGAAAAAAAAATTAAAAAACACCCTAGTATATACGGTATGTCACGTAAAACTAAACCACTAAATATCATTATTTACGGTTGTATTTTAGGGACAATACTGTTAAAAAAATATCGTGTACATCGAATTTTGTGTATTAAATTTTTGTGGTTAACTTTCATTTAATCTGCTATTCTTCTTCTAAATTTTTGTATTTTTTATGTTTTTTTGTTGTAATCTCGGGGCTGTTCGAGCTTCTTTCGTCGCCTGAGTCGCACTCAGTGTAACCACTTAACTAATCGTGAACAAGAGATATAATTTACTTCACTAGTTTCATATTCAGTCATCTCAACCTTAATTTTTTTTTTCAAAATTGTTACCTTTTTTTATTCATATTTACGCTTTACAAGTATTCAAAACGCATGCGACCTACAAATTCAATGTTCAAAAAATTCCGCGCGGATCCCGCACTTTCAGTGCGGGATCCGCAGATCTCCAAAACGTGCGGGATCCCGCGGGAATGCGGGATCCCGCATTGCGGGATTGCAAACCCTAATTGCAATGTAAGACAAAACGTTGTGTGTATTAGAACCCGTGTATTAATTATAATATACAACTAATTATTCAATTTTAAAATATGTCTCATGTGGTCCATGGGATTTTCTTATCCGTACAGTATTACTGTTACTGTATTACGTATGAGAAATTTCATGAAACTAATGGCAAATATTTCTCTGTTATGAACCATTTCATCAAAATATAAATTTAAAAACATTCGTATACGGCTTTCAAAAATACGAGGTTTCTTCCCAGACGATAACTAATTTTAAATATAAAATTTAACCCTTCTACGATTTGTCGTATTTAAGTTACAGCGTGGATTCAGGGAAGGTCAAAATGGATAATCGAAAACATGACTATACAATACTTATACAATATGTATTTCATACATATATAGGTATAAGAAAGTAAAAATCTATAATAATGAATGAAATATATATTTTTTCATATTATCAAATTTTAGTGCGACAATTTTCTTATACTCGTAATAAACACGTACATCACATTTTCATCGTTACATTAATACACCCGCATATTTATAAATAATACAATTATCTGTCTCTCTTATTATTTCTTATACGTGCATTGTATGCAATGCTTAACTTTTTTCATTAAATTCATATTTCATATTCCTTAATTTTCTTTCCCAAAGTTTCGAGTAAAAGTTTTCCGAAGTTCGGTCCATTTGTTTGGTATTATAAAATAATACTAACATTAAAACATCATTATGCTATGCCTTTATTCTGCTAAGGGCTTTAACGTTAATTAAAGTTTCAATAAACTTGCATCATAAACTAGTAAGTATTATATTGTGTTTTATATTAGCTCGTATATATTCACAAATACATAGTTTCTAGCATAGTTCACTGTATCTTATATATGTATATTGCAAACTATATTGTTTGCATCAGGAAGGAAATTGCTGAATATTCTACTCTTATGAAAATATTATATCCAGATGCAGAGAAAGCATGTAAAAAACTATATTGCTGACGTCGTGTTGGTCAGTAAAATACATCATGTGCAACATTTATTTATGAGTAAAATTTTACTTATAAAAAATATTTTATTGCATTTTATTGATAACAAATATAATACTATCATATTCTCGGATTCCTTTGATTAACCTAAAATATATCTTTTTGCAAATTACTTCTGTCGAATTTCCTAAATTAGAAATATCTGTCATGGAAGCTACAGGACTTTCTTATACGTAAGAGTTATCAGTTCATGGGACATACATAAATTAAATATAATAATATTCTCTATAACATGCAATAAATGATTTTTTTTTAAATTACTTAACTGGAAACGGATATTTATTTCTGTCACTTTTTGAAATATTTTTTAAATGGTACGAACAAGAAGGAAATGTTTTAGATAAAAATTGTCGAATATATTATTATCTATAATTCATGTACCATTAATTTCATTTATTATTTAGGTAGAAAGATTTTTTTATAATTAATTGGAACCACCCACACTGCATATTCACTCGCAGCAAACACGAACACCGTTCAATCTCTGTAATACTTATAAAAAAGTCCCAACACACTCATGGCAGATATTTCTTCTCTGTTATGAACCATTTGAAATATAATTTTAAATTATTTAAAAAAATGTATATGAAAACTATAGATAAATTTTATTTTTATGGTTTTTCGCCCTCTGGAAGGAATATTTTTTGGTTAAATATTATCTAACCGGTCTTAATTGATTCGTTTAAGAATCAGCTACAAATAACAACCATAATATAACCCCATCATCGATTTAGTTTTTGAAATAAATCGAAAAAATGGTGAAAAAAACGCGAATTTTACCCTTTTACCCCATTTTTAGAGATGAAGCCCCACTCCTCACGCGGGCGCGTTATTTTTTCGTATTCAGTGATCAAAATCTATAACAATAAACCATAAAATTGCTTCATTCACTGGACTATACCTACAATTTTTAACTAGGCCATTTTTCTATAATTCAAACTGTTTCAAAAATAATTAGAAAAATTTACAAATTGACACCAGTTGAAAGATCTTTTTCAAAAATACGAGGTTTTCTTCCCAGACAAAAATTAATCTTAAATGTAAAATTTCACCCTTCTACGAATTTAGGTAGTTGAGTTACAGCATCTAAAATTAGATCGACACACAGACATCATGGTGAAAATAGTCAGAATGGATTAATGGAATCTATGAAATATACTATGTGTATATTTCATATACATGGATATAAGAAAGTAAAAAGGGTCATTTTTAACAAAAACAATAACAATTATAATAATCATCATGAATAGTAACTAACAAATACTTTTTGACGGTTTCTACATAGTTGAACATTTAGTTAGAAAACAAACTCCCCGAATGACCCTCATATACTTACGAGTTTGACATGCTTGTTTGACACCTCGTCCCGTGTTCAGAGCGAGACCGCAGAACTGAGGCCCGCTAGATGAAAAAGGTGCCGAAACCTGATAGTTTGGCACATTTCCAAATACTATGTATGTACATTTTCATATTATTTACTAGAGATTAAACATCAGCTTATTTTGAAGCCAATATTTTTGAAAATAGTGGTTATCTCTTGACCCTATATTCTATATTGTTAATATTATTTAGTTATAAGTTTGTCTATTTTTTATTTTCCTTATAAAAACTAATTGAATTTCTAAGTAAAAATAAATTTATAAGTAAAAATAAATTTTCTAAGCTATTTTTCATTGTGTGGAATTAGTTATGGTATAGATTTCTGATTTTTTATATTTCGAATTCAACACTGAAGGTGTATGAATTATGGATACATATACATATATAGCATATATGCCAAACGCTGTACTACCGTACATACCATATAAGTGGCACTGGGTCAGTCACTATTAGTTCTAATACAATTGGCACACAATATTTAGTTAAGTGATAATTCTAACGAGACAAATAATGTTACAAGTTACAATCGAATATTGTGTACAGTAGACGTCCCATATTATGAACCCAGTTGGACACGGGTACCTTCCATAGTGTGAATCCCTACTCATAAAAATCCCTATGTAACTTTTACAGCTGTCATTTTTAATAAAACTGATTGTATGATGTAATATAATAAATTGACAGGAGTGATGAAAATATTATTTTATATCAGACGACTATAAGAGGAAATAGTAGTATTTCGATTGATAGCACAATGTATTGATTTGACGATAATAAATACAAGAATCGAAGAAAAATTATTTATCTTTTCTAGGGAACTTCCAGAAATACATTTTTGATTGGCCAAAAAAAAGTTTAACTCTAAGGGTTCTTAGGGTCCAACTAAAACAAAAATATTATACCTATATTGTTTTTAATATACTGATAAATGAATTTAATGAATTTAATTTTTGTAAAATTTTCAAGGATTCGGTAATATACTGATCCAAAACACAATTTTTCAATTAATCATTTTAACAAAAAGTGTTTTTTGCACCATTCAGTGATAAACAATATACATAAATAATTATATTTTACAGCAAGAAAATTTTCTCTTCTTTTATTAACATTTTATTCAACAAAAGCCAGAAGTAAAAAGGAGCATCTTCGCTAATTACATAGGCGTTTTGAAGAAAAAATATCTCTTTACATTTTAATCATCCCCTGAAGAATTTTAAGAAAAATACACAATTAAATTTCTGCAACTTTTCTTTTCAAAGAGTGAAAAATTTACTTCTCTATTTCTTTCGGTTTATATATATTCTCATGAGATCGAATGAAATATTTTATCCATTTTACTAGAGTTCGTTTTAAACTCAAAGCTTATTCATTTTATTCACTTGATGAGATCCAATTTTGTTAAATACACTGACATGATTTATTTTTTTATTTTTTTTTATACATAATTATTATCTCTTGTTAATTTATTGTGCTTGCAATTGGATCAAGACAATTGTTATTATCAAAATATTGCATATATAAAATATAATCAACTTAGTACATCATTGTAAAATTATTGTAAAAAAATTATATTTTATTATGATTGAAATTTTTTGACGTGAATAACGTCTATTGTTTCACGCTAGATACTATATAGGTGGGCATTTCAGAAACTTGATGTAAATTTATAATAAGTATATCTCGACACTCAGAGCAGCTACTACGCGGTTTTTGGTCTCAAATTATGGACTTCGATTAGATCTACGTCATACAAGTACAAATTGAATCATTTATTAATATATTTTGTCAGTTGATAGTTAAAGGTATTACAAGGACACTCAATGTGGTGGGAGGATGCTGATGGGCCGATCATAGAAGGAGTAAACAAATATGATGACCTAATTTTAAGATTTTTAGGTTAGGGTCAGAACATAGAGCAGATATTTTGGTTATTAAATGGGTTAACATTACATTTTGATTTTAGTTTTTGTAATAAAGTGCTATATGTGTTTTATAGTAAAATATCTATGGAAATAATCATACCACTCATTATTAAATTAATATCTCGTATTTGTCTATTTCTATTGATGATTATTTTTGCATTTCTTGGCATTCTGTTTTACAAAAATCAGCCATCTATTTATTTTTTAATGATGTTTCATGGAACACCTACACGTACAACATATAAAACGGGGATACAAATACGGAATGGAGGTTTTCTCTGTGTCTCTCAGGGTAGGGTTCAACAAACAGTACGGTATTGTTGTTTAAGATTAGGTATTGGGTATTTTATGTGTATGTTATATTTTGTTCGATTAAAATTTTATTTGAGCGTTTCTTTTAAATTATATTATGGCCTCATAATTTTTTATGTTTTCAGTCGTTAGTTGTGTATTTCTATTCGTGGGTAGTAGTAGGTATATTGTTGATTTGTTTTGCTGAAATTTTTTTACTCTAAGCTTTAGAGGAAAACAAAATATTATATAATATTATAATAAATAACATAAAAAATGAAATCTGTATTTAGATACATTTTAACTGTAATTAATTCCGGAAATATGGAATGCAAGTGAATTCAAATAATGCATAACAAGAAAGAAACAAGTCTCGAGATTAGCTGGCGCTCGAATATCTTTTGTCTGGAACATTACAAATAAAATTTGCATATCATTATCGTAGCAAGTTTGTCAAACAAAACATACTCGATAAACTTTACAACTTTCAGCTTTATTTGTACTTGGTTTGTTCGCGTCATAGCTCGGTTAAAGATAGTGACAAATTTATTTGTTTCATTCTAAAATATGTATTTTACAGGAGATAATTTTAATTAAACAATGTTTATTTAAATATACGGATAACAACAGATAATATAGACAAAAATTAGTTTCCCCAATATTATTACAGTAAAATTCAATTAAATTTATTATTTTTATTTTTAAACATAAACAATTGTTTTAATGATGCTTCATGAACACAGTGGTACGGATTAATAAAATAAATTATAATCTATGTAACTACTTTCCAATTTGTTCGATCAAATGATGCCAAATGTTATTAGATTTAAATTACAATACATTATTCAATGATTGTATTATCTACCTATAATTAATAATAACATGTGCCAGTTGTACTTGTATATATTTATACCAATTTTAATCTGTCCGCATATGTACTTTTATACAATGACATAGACTCTGTTTTTACATAGCGTAGCTATTAGCAAGTTTTATTTCTTAATCATTAACACATTTTATTTTATAAAACTATTTTATAACAGCATTAATTTCATTCACAATTCAAAGCATGCTATTTTTCAATAAATTTTGTTAGTGTTCAAATGTACAACATTAAAATCCCTACATGCAGGAGTTAAATTATAATATTGTTACTGAAATTTTTGAAAAAAATATAAAACATATTGGGGTTATGGAAAAATACCATTAGTTATAAAATAATACTAAAATACGGGGTAGTAATTATTACCACACGCTACTCATTGTGGCATAATTAAAATCATTATTTATATAATTATTAATATTATCTTCATTATATATTCAGCAAATCAGTATTAAATTTTTTTAAACCATATTTTACAAAACATAAATGTTAAAAATGAAACCTGATGAAATAAAAATTTATACTTGGAGACGAATACTGTATCATCTACTATTAATTGAAATCCAATTTTCCGCAATACCGCGATACCGGTGCAAATATACAGTGTCGAAAATCCAACGTTTTATATAAACTATAAATCTGTACAAAACGCAATTACTTGAATCTCCGCAAATCGTTAAAATTCAATCTCGGCTCCGTTCAAAAAATATGTACAGTAAAAAAAGAAACGACCGTCCCGGCGAATAATTTCAGGAGCCGGTTAAAACGTTGAACTAATCACCCGTGTGTTCTGATTACACTTTTTCAATCGGACCAGGAGCTATAAAACGAGAAACAATTTGACGTAATTGCTGAAGGCTAACCCTTTCTTGCGGTGCTCCACTGGAACTAAGATGAAACATCCCGGGAACTGTAGCTATTGATCCCGGCAGTGTGTGCGCGCTCTCTGTCTTTGTTACGCGATCAATTTTTATCACTCTCTTGCGCTCGCTCGCTCGCTTCACTCGATCGGAATCCACGCGACGCAGGTGCGGCGCTGTGGGGCGTCCAGGCGCCTCCGGGTCGCCCACACACACACTGCTTGTCTCTCTTCCTCACACACCCTGACTCCATGCCACTGCCGCGCAAATGTTGATTACCGCTGTACGCAATAATAAACTTAGGTACTATGTACATGCAAACATGGCTTATTAATATTTCTACTTTACCTAACAATAGTGGTAAATAAGTATAATCAACTTTCTTTTTAGTATTTGTCATTTTATTATAATTCCCGTCTGTGTTTTTGGTTTACATTTAACCGAACATTTTTTTAAATTAATAATTTAAATAATTTTTAAACTAAATATTAAGCTTTTACATATTTATAAAAACATCAATATATGATACTTAGTGTTAGTAAATATTTTAATATCAATAAAAAGGTAAGAACAGTGTTTAATCTATACATGAAAATGTTGGTAGTAACTCAAGTAATCCATCATCATATGATGAACCGTATAAAAAATGAAATCATAACATAATATTTACAAAAAAATATTCGTTTCACTTTCATATATAGACAGGGAAAGAATTCGAGAAAAACGATATATTTACATACGAAGAATATTAAAACAAATATTCGATTCCATGAAAATTGAATTTAACTGAAATCATGAAAACACAGACAACTTAAACATGCTATAAATAGTATATTAATGTTAAGAAAGAGGTAACTCTGGAAAATAATCAAGCACGGAGAATCGAAATATTGACACAATCTACCCCAAAAAGGAGGGTGTATTGGCGATAAAAATGAAAAAATAATATCGCGAAAAACGAGGAAAACGAAAGTGAAAACAATGAAGCACTGTTTAAATATACGTGATGGCGGAGCGGAAATGGCGGTGAACGGAAATGGGTTGATGGTGGAAGGGGCAGGGTGTGATATGGGAGATGACGATGAGAATTCGATACAATATAGAGTGATATTTTATTTTAAAGTAGTTTATAACTCATCGAATAGTATTTTGTTGTTGCGAATGCGGAAATCGTCGACTCGCTACGCGCGACAAGCACTTCCGTTGAAGTAACTGCAATTACATCCTCTTTAGAAATTATTTCTCATCATTTCCGGTTTGATATGTTTCCTGAATCTAATTCAACGACACCTTTATACTGCACTTTTTAATTAGTAGTTATTATGTACAATTACTTTGTATCTAATAAAATTTGCCGTATAGATAGTTTGATACATACTATCTATAAGTAATATTAACACTTTACCTACTAGGTATGTAAAGAAAGATCCTACTCATATTTATTAGAAATGTTAAAGGCATTATTATTTGTCTGTTTTTGGCATTAAGGGAACTTACAAATCTTCATTTTCTTGAAAAAGCGACGTTTTTATTTTACAACTAATAAAGTAAGAAAATGTGTGTCGTAACAAAATTGTTAAAAAATGGTCCATAAACATTATTCAGCCATTTAACATAGAGATAGAAAAATATAATAGTGTGTACATTCACTCTGAAGAAGAGAAGTATCAAAAGGAAAATGTTCTAAATTCTATGAATTATTTCTCAAGTGTAACTAAAACTAAATTTAGTATTTATTCAACATACACTTTGAAGTTACCAATAAATCTCCTTTCAAAAATAACATTGATAAAAATTATAATCCGCAAAAAGTAAAGTCTAGAAAGTTTAAAAATTCAAAAGATATAAAAGTTTTGATACATATACATAAAACAAAATATCAAATTTAAAGTTTTGAATTTGTAAGTTAATTTCCGAGGCCACTTTAGATAAAATTATTAGTTATGCGTTCTTTATGCTAAACTTCCAGTTCAAAGTTTACTTATAAAAGTTTCGTCTAATAATTATTTTTACTTTACTGGAAAAATATGTCTTAACCCTTTCAATCCGCGGTAAAAGTATATTTATCTAATTAATGATACCCAGATTTCATACAAAAATTAAATTTAAATAAGTAGTAGGTACATCAAAAAATCTTTAGATTTGTCATAGTAAAATTCAGTGAATTAAAAATATAACTCACGATAAATATTTCATCTATTCCCTCATCCTTATAGGATTATTTATGTTGTAAAGTTTGCCATTATGAGCTCGTTCAAAGATAAATAAAATAATATAAAATGTTTATCATGTTTCCTGGATTTATACTCGCAATAAACACTTATCTAAATTTCTTTTGTTTAATGACATTCATTTTTTTCTCAGATCCAATTCTGTTGCTACTTTACATTTTGATTTATTTTTTTTAATTTAAATTTATTTTTCATAAATGTTCCTCGGAAACAACTTTCAATTATATTAGCATAAAAGAATATACGTTATAATTTGTTACTTGTTTTGTCTACTGAAAAATAAAATAAATAAGTGTTTATATCCTTGGGGTAGGAATTTTGATTAATTTTGCTGTAAAATTGTTAATTAATGTTATAAAACGTACTTCTATTAAACCTCAATTCCTATGTCGGAGCGGTAGAAAAGTAGGCGGACAAGATAGATTGAAAGGGAGGTTTGCTAACCTTCTCGAAATGTTTGGATATAAGATATTGACTTTCTTTCCACATGCTTGAAAGGTTTTTATTAAAACATAAACTCGTATTTAGTTATTTAATTTCTTAAATATATAAATTAAATATAAATAATAAGAACTTAAGGAGATTGTTCTATGACCCAAATCCAATATTAAATTCTAATAATTATTTTACATTATTAATTAATATTATTGAAATTGAATTAATTTTTACCATAAATTTTTTTTACCAATAACTATCATTAAAAAAATATTTATTCATTTGTTATTATTATTTTTGGTCGGTTTTAAAACTGGATCATTCAGGCCACTCTTCCCTACATTTTTACAGTTTAAAAAATTAATTGTAATACATTATTAGCTAATAACAAAGCTGCGAGCGCAACAAAAATAACTTTATTTAATAAAATGTTTCACATTCAATAATTTTAAATGAAAAACACTGATTACAATGTTTGCTTACATTTAATAATGAAATAAAAACAAATATTTTTATTTTCTATGTTGATAAAATATGTTACCATTCTACTATAATTTTAGTAAACAACAAACAAATGTATAAATTGTCATAGTAAATTTTTATTAATCATGAAAAATATTTTGTACCAAACAAAATATATTATTAAAATATTTTTTCTCCGATATTGATATCCCTTTTGTTAAAAACTTACTCCATAAAGAGACACTGTAAAATGTTATCTGATTTTACTCCCCTTTGAAAGATTCAATTTTTATTTATGATTATTGACTCATAAATACAAGCATAGAATGAAGATCACAATTCTGACAGCGATACAATATTTAATAGTGAAAGTATATAAAACTGATGATTTATATCCAAAACTTTAAATCATTTTTACCGTCTAATAAATCTCCTAATGTAATAAACCTCGAGAAGTTTTTCACTGACTCTCTGTTGAAACAGAAAATTCCTTTCGTAATAATGTGATAATTTCAAATTACTTCTTCCACAAAAAATATTGATTTATAATTTTCGATGTAAATTTATTTTTATAACATTATTAATGTGACGTGTTATTTTTTTACTCAATAATTTCGTTATTAAAGGAGACGTCTTACTTTGTAGAAGATGAAAATAAAGATCTGAAGACTTTATTTTTGTATGAAATGTAGTGTACCTATATATTTCCTGTTTTTGAAGATCATAACTAATCCAAAAATAGTTGTTTACTCTTGTCAATTTTAAAAATTATTTTTCAAACGTTTTGTAATAGAAAAATGTTTTAAATTAATAAATACAGGATGTTGAATAATTGAATGTCAATATTAAAGCCGGTTAAGAAATTCATACAGAATGATCAAGATTTTTGCTATTCATTTTTAACAGTCAATTTAAATTATTAACTAATTTATTCTGTATAATTTTGTACTTTTATTTTTTATCACAAAATAAAGCACCATTAATATGTTTTAATGGTGTTTAATGTTTGTTTTTTTTTTAAAAAGCAGTGCAGTATGATTTTTTCAATCAAAATAATCAAGGTGACATTAATTGTGACGCCACTGGTTGAAACTGAAAATTCTTTATCAACTTGTATATTAAAATTAAAGCGAAAACATACAACAAACATGAACTTTTGGTGCACAGATTAACCCCCTTCAATATCGACTTTCAATTATGAAACACCCGGTATGTGTCGTGTTATTATCATTATTATTTGATTATTATTAATTAAATCAATACAATATTATTAGCCTGAATAATTTGTAGGCACCTATATTTTTTTTACGTATTTGTTAGTAGATTTTTAATTTCATTAAAAAGATTATAATATTATTGTAATTACAACTAAAACACACTAATTAATTATTTATATTTCCGTTAATCAATTTCAGAACTAATTAGGCATATTTGACACATATAATTTATGATAAAAAAATTGTTAATTATTATTTTATCATTTTTTAAACAATATAATCCCTAAAATACCACCTTTAAAGTATTAATTTTCACCAGCGCTGGAGGTATGTAACCCCTTAAACTAATTATTAATTATACAAATTTTTAGGTGTAAAAAATTGTTCCAGACTAATAGCACAAACGGTTTTACATTTTCTAAATTTTACAAATGTTTTAAAAAAACTACTAATATAACACGGACGAAGCCGCAGATGGACTAATCACTACTTATAACATAAGAGAAAAAGTTTTGAAATACTGCAATATATTATTATCTGTAGTATAATTTATGTGGTACGAATATTTACATTCATTTTACGTACATATGCGTATTTTCGCATATACATTTTTTCCTGAAATAATTTTTCATGTTGTCACTGAAAAACAATCCGATGGAATAAATTAGTAATTCCATGTTGTATTAATGGATATACAACATACGAATTAAATAAATCTGAGCGAGAAATAAAAGTCAGTGGAAAAATCAATCCGAACCATGTTCTCATGTTTATATGCAATGAATCGCTCTATCGAAATCATTCGTAAATGCAGGATAGAGGAATTGGAATGCAAACATGGTATAGTAACATAGGGAATAATTAATACATTAACGTTGTTACCCTCGGGCAGTTTATTTGCAAATTTATAATAATTATGTTACAATAGATAAAACTGATAGGATAGTTTAGTGACATCCTCTCGTTTTATGTCTAGTTTAATATTACCTTCCAAACATATAACATCAATTTTGAATTGGAAATATAGCTCGATCTATGTATTACAAAATTAATTAATTAATTTTTCTCGGTCCCATTAGCTTATATTGTAACTTTGGATTAAAAGTTAATTGTCCAAAAATTTCAGACTCGTAGATCAAACTTGTGAACGGCGGAAACCGAGTCTTTTTCTTATTTGATTTTAATTTCCCTACACAAAATATCCAAGTGCTTCATAGATTCAGTATTTTTAAAGATATGTTCGTTTAAACATTATCATAAAAAGTAAAATGCAATTTTTATGGATAATAATTTTAAAACAAACATATCTTAAAAACTACTGGATTTATGAATTGAGCACTTAATTCTCTTCAAAATATTGCGCTGAGAAATTAAAAAAAATTAAAAAGCTATTTACGCGTGAGTAAAAAAGTAATTTTTCCCACGTTAATAAAATGAGTTCACAGGTTTGATCTACGAATTTGAAATTTTGGGACAAACTTTTGTTCCAAAGCTGAAACATAGGCCAATCAGACCGAAAAAAAACACCCTAATACATATATGACTGATTAGTTTGCCAATATGACTAAGCCCATTTTTCCCTTTTGATAATTTGGTACAAGAATTTCGAGATATAGGTATAATATTCTAAAAAAATGACAATAATCGGGTTCTTAAAAAAATTATATTTTATGTAACTAAATATAAATTTATACAATAAACTATGTTTCGCTATGATTTACTTACGATATTATAAGATCTAGCAATAATCGGTCTCCGTATTTTGACCTCCCATCTTTCGTATGTTATATAAGATTTTATCAATGGAGGAGGAAGACATTTCAAATGAGTTTATTAACAGCTTTTGATAAAATCCGGGTCAGGCAGGTATGTAGTTCTGACCTGCACTAATATTTGAAATGTTTAACGCGGAAACTGTGTATATAATATATGTCAAGTTTATATAAAATATATTTTGCGTATATTTGAGATAAACGAAAAACTGCAAAATCTATGTATTTCGCATATAAGTAAAAATATATTTTAGAAATATTTTTAGAAATACATTTTTTATATTTCGGCGTAATTTTTCCATGCTAGACAAAAGACAATTCTACGTAACCAGGACCGGATACGACCGGCGGGAACCAAACAAATACCAGGTGAACCGATCAAAATAAATTTTTTTTTCAAAACATTACAAATTATAAGTATTTAGATTCTTTAAAAAATATTCTTATCTTTAAGTTGATATTTCAATTAGATGCATAATATTTTACTATAAAATTATAGAATTCATTAAAAATATGTTTTTTTTTATATAGAAAATGGTGTTAAAATTTTCAAACCGCAGGTCTGTATTTCAATTTTTTTGAAAAAAGGCTTCACTTTTGATCTAGTGGTAGGATTTGATTTTAGTTACCGAATTTGAAATCAGAGTGTTAAAAATTTTGGTCAAAAATCGAAATGTATCTAAAAAATGGCAATTTTAACCAACATTTTTAAGTACCTTTTGATTTTTGACCCAAATTTTTAACACATTGATTTCAAATTCATCAACTAAAATCAAATCCTATCAGAGGCAATATCTTATGTCATTTTCTATATAATAAATATACTTTTAATGAAATCGAAAACACATTATTTTACAGAAATATTTTATAGGTACATCGAACTTCAATTTTTTTATAAAAATATCAACAATAATATAAAAAAATAAAAAATAAAATCATAACTTACTAAATAAACAAAATTTTTCAGTGGAATCTCGCCGAGGTGTGTGGTCAACCTCATTACCCTTCCAATCAGCGCCTATGGCATAGTAATTAATTCTGACTAAAATTTATATCAATCGGTCTATTACTTTTTGCCCGGACCAGTGTTAGAGCTCATATCCGGTTCTGTACGTAACAACAATATAATCTAAAACTTCCCTACACACTAAAACGATCTAACAAATCTTCCACCGCTACTTCTTGAGCGTGGTGTAACGACATCGAGTATTATTTTTAACACCGTGAGTCCGAAGTTTCGGGTTTCCAAGGCTGCTGGTACACACACACACACACACACACACGCGCAGTGATTGTGGACATTCAGCGGCAGCTCTTTTGTTCTTAATGTTTCGCAAACGCGCTGATACATATGTGCATTTGTAGTAGGTTCTTCTAGACTGCCGCGTATCTAAACTGCTGATTTCTGCACAGATTCTTTTCGTTTCTACTGTATACGATTTCCTTTATCGTATATAGGTTATTGTAAACATGTCTTATATTATTTTTGGAGCCTTAACCTGAACAAAATGTTGGATAAATTCAATTGTTGAACTTGTAATATATAGATATATTATGTATTATGTATGTATGTGTGTATATAACATATATGTAGTAGACTTGTGTAGTTCACGAACGAACTAGTTCAAAAGAACGCTCCCACACGAGAACTAGAGGAACTAGTTCGTATGCGCTCCACTCTTTTAGTTCAAATACACTGTTCTAAAAATGAGATTGTACGATTTTTATGTTTAATAATTTACGTTTGCAATACTTTATTAACAATTTTGAATTTATTTTACTAAAGATATATTATATTGATTTTTTTTTGTTCACATGAATGCAATATGTCTATTAAAGGCACGTGATTTTTATATTATTTTATCACAATCAACAAAAAGAAATGTCACAGATTTTAAAGAAATTAAAATATATTGCCAAAAGTTTCATATACATATATTGAAGGTTTGATTTGAAAAAAATAAGATTATTGCAAATGTATACATTTAAAAATATTGATCTTGTCTATAAATTATTAACGAATTAAAAATTGCAACAGTTTGCATTTCTATAGTTTGATGAAAAAAAATAGAAATATAAAATGACTAGTTAAACAATTTAATTATATATACATTATAAATTCAACAATCAATATCTAAATCAATAAATTGTCATCGTATAGTACGGCAAAAAATTCTATGAACTAAAAAAACTAGAAGAACGAACTAGTTCATTACAGACCACTGAACTATAGGAGCACTCTCTGTCATGAACAAAAATGCCCAACTCTAATATGTAGATACTTATTAGGATATGTTCCGGTCTTCTTCTTCTTTTGTTAGCGTCTTTTACCCGATTTAAAGTTAGACAAATTTTTTTAACGAAAATTTAATACTTCTATTTTTATTTGGACTAGCGCATTGGGTATTATTATTCGGGTTAATATTCACAAAATCATAGCGACCTAAAATATTCAACATGCCCACCCGACATATGTACGTCTAATATATTGGACCGTGAGTATATGTGGGTTAAAATTGTATACATAAATTCCAAGAAAACCTACCAATATAATATAACATATTACTTTTTGTATACAGGCGTATTAGTTTTAAACATTTTACTAAATAAATAATATCATATTTACTAATAATTAAATTCTTTTATTAAATATATAATCATTATTCAACCATTATAATCTAATATCAATGTAATATTTTTCAATATTCCAGTAAAACATTTTTCATGATATCAGTGTAATTACTATAATTCCATTTCAAGAAGAAAATAATTTATAATTTAAAACATACCTGAACCCGTGAGAGAAGAATTTTACGAAATAAATAATCTAATTATCGAAGAGGATTCTATTTTTGCTTACGCGTTTTTGTGCTTGCTGTTTATATTTAATCCTTTGGAGTATTAAATAAATTAATATATTTTTCACGCCAAGCGCCTTAAATAAATTTCCCCTGCCTCGAAAGATTACAAAATGAAAAATTGCCCTTTGGTACAATATCCAAGAATTATCTCATCGCGTTCGTAGCTTACCAAAGTTTAATTACCTAGCACAATGTGGGCAAAAATCTCAATCACAACTTCTACTTAATTAAAACTGAAATGGAAAAAGATTTTAGACTCTAAAACACCGTACGCCTTCGCTCTAAATCGGGTTAAATTCTTGTAAAACGAAAGAGAATATTAATGGCTAAATGCAGCAAGAAGTGGAGTGTCTCTAAAAAGTTCTCTTTTCCGAAAAGTAGAGTAATTTCACAAGATCAAATTATAAATAGCTCCTACTATCCCGCTTTATCAGGAATTCGTGCGCATAAATATATTTTTGAATAAAATCAATTTTCGATATTCTAACAATATTTGAATATTTTACAAAAAAATTTCAATACATCACTTTAATATTTCAGTATTACATTTTAAAAATATAAGATTTAAAATATTGCATGTATAAAATATATCTTTACAGATATTTAAGTTTTAGTATAATATGTATTAGGTATATTTTATATTTTACTAGCAGCATATTTATATTAAAATATCATTCTATGACTGTAAAAATTTCATAAAAAGCAGCATATTTTTCACATTATGTGTTTATAATTCAACCATGTTCTTTGTTATTTAGTAAGTTTTTTAAAGAAATATAACACAACAAGAAATACCGCACATTAAATTTTATAGTTTCATATCCTTGGTATCTATAAAAGTGTAGAATATTTGCATTCATAGGGCATTACTTTTACTACATTGCATATTATTTGAATTCATTGTGTTGATCGTTGTTTATGTGATATTTTTATATTTTCAATATTGTCAGCAATAATAACAGCAGTGGATTTACTGAATATACATATCTTGTACATATTATAATATATCTATAAAGGAATAAAGGTAAACAATATTTAATATATTTTATGAATTGGAATACTTAATTATTAATGTATATACCTATATAATATGTACGCTTATAAATGTAGATAGTTTTTATTGCTTCTGAATAATTCATATGATAGAAACACTATCATCTACCTCAAAAACATATAATATATGAATACACGTCTATTTGATTCAGTACCTAAGTATCAGTAGCGGATCACTAATTTTTAAATAAAAATTTAAAATAATAAAACGTCTACATACTAAAATTCTTCGAATTATCAATTTTCATTTGATTTTCACTTGCTAGGATTGAATAAAAACATTTTTGGGTAACCCATTTACTTCCCTCAAAAAATGCTTTTATTTTTATAACTCAGGCCTATTATTGGTTCACCACTTACTATAATTATTCCAAATCTCATATTTCTAGGTCAAACGATTTATTAACTAGAAGGCTGTGACAACGATACGGAATTACTAAAAATCGATATAGTTTATATTTTTAATTTCTGCCAGACACTTATAAATTTAAAAAAAACTGTCGTATTACTTAAGGCAGTATTGCGGTGTGATTTAAAATTTTAGATTTTTTTAAATACATATTTTGAAAGTAAAATATATTGAGAGTACCTAATACCTATACTATGAAAATTGTAATCCGAACTTCAAAGTATTTATGTAGTTACAGCACATAGAAGATAACGAGCCGTGTTAGAGTAATATATCTGTTACTACTTCGTAGACGCTTTTTTCTCGAAACGAATCATTTTTTAGTTGGTCGGAAGCAGAACTGAAATTCTAGTCAACCGATCGGGCTATAATTTTAACACCTTGTTCTACACATTAATAGTTATCGTATTACTTAAAATTATTTATATTTATAAATCATTTCTTCTTTTTTTCGATTTTCAACGAAAAAAACACGATTTTTGCAATTGTTTTTTTACAAGTTTGCCATTTTGTTATTTATAAATATAAATGTCTAATTCTAGGTAATACGATAGAGACTAGTCTATAAAATAAAAATATGTTTGATTCTTTTGTTTCAAATCACTACAAGTGGAGATGTGCTTCCCACCACTGCTTTGACTCCAAAAACACAAAGTATAATAATATTTACTAAAAAAATGTTGTTTTATTTTTTTTTTATTACAAAAAAAATCTTTAAATGAGCGTAAAATTGTAGGCGTCACACAACAATACTGCCTTAATAAAATAAAAGGAATCGTAAAAATGTAAGATTAACTTTTCAATTTACATAAACATGGACTTTTCACAACCCGCCACTGGTACCAAGACAAGACAGCACTTTCTGAACTGTCAGTGCAGAGATATGTATGAAAAATGCAGTAAGCGATTTATCAGGTACGGTGTGCATAAAACATGAACATCTACAGCGCAACCCATTAGATTGACAATTCAAAAGCGAACAGGCATAACGCGTTTTGTACATTTGACAACATTTTGTGTTGTAAGACGAACGATTCTGACTGATGTTGACTTGAATCTCATTGACCTTCTATATGTCAACATTGGTGTGAGGAGAGAGGTGGGGATAAGGTCTCTTTATCTCTCTCTCTCTGTGATGTTATCATGGAAGAATAAACACATAGATAGAGAATATTCGAGCAGGTATATGTTTGTGCATAATCAAATACTGCGCGTTTCCTATATCAACATTCGCATGTGAATACATACGTTATGTAAAGGAGACCAAAAAGTTCGTGGATGTTTTCAAATATTCAACACAACTACAATGCATATTATACATTATATCACTAAATTATATTACATAACTAGCGCGTTGGACCCAGTGCTACCCAGAAATAGAAATTTAATCTACAATAAAGCTAATAAATATTGGGTGCGTTTAGCGAACGTCAGCGGTTGAGATGCTGACCAAATCGGTTTCGCTAAACAGGCCGCTGCGCAAACACTGACTTCCAACTGTTGAGTAAACAAGTCAGCGCAAAAAATTAACGCTGCGTCGGTCAGCTATTAGCTGGCTCTGACTTGTTCATATTTAGACGTCAAAACTTTTTGGTTCGGTAAATTATTTTTGCGTTTTCTGAGTCGTTTTTGTCGAAAAAAATGAACAAACCAATTTTTTAAAAGGATTTCGTTATTATAAACAACAGGCTCGTTCGTAGAAATATTAATGGTAATATTTATGTTTTTTGTGATACTAGGACTGTAAGCTCACGGTTTAGAGAATTTGAAGCATACTCAGCATAGTTGACTACTGACTTTCAACCACTGAGCTCGCTAAAGGCACCCATTGTTTTCATTTATTGCTAATTATTTACGCAGCACACAGGAAGATATATATCTCTCCGACGCGGACGATTGTATTTTCGACTTCTTGAAATTTACACAAGTTCACACAAAATACTATCCATTAGTGAAAATCGTAATAAAATCGGTTCAGTAGTTACAAGAAAATCGTACACAGAGAGACGCAGCGAGAAACAGACGCTATGGGAGGCTTTGTTAAATAATATGTGTGAACTTCTTTTTGTTTATTTAAAAATAACCGAATTTATTTCATATTTTAAATGAGTGAAATCAATAAAAAAAAACTTTTGCCAAGTGAATGCACAGTGCTTCCTCGTGGTGAATTCATCAAAGAGAGTTAATTAATAAACAATTTTAATATTTGACAATTTAAATCTAAATTTAATTTTTTTTTGTTATGCAAACGTAAAAATGACATTTAATATGTCAAAGTAACTAACGATTGTAAAAAACAAATGACTTTTTTTTAAAGCAAATTGAAAAACGTATATCATAGAAAATTGAATGCTTTACAAAAAAGATTCTTAAAAATTTTCACGTAACATGTCATTGTGTCTTTCTTGAGATATCTTCAAAAAATAATTTTTTTAGTGGTCAACCTTGCCCCTTACACACAATTTTAATAATTTTGAAATGAGATCGTCCTCAAGCCATGCCCAACCAACCAACCAAGTTTCATTAATATTGATTCAGTGGTTTATGTGTGTGACAAGGATTCATGGTACAGACAGACAGATAGATACATACATACATACAGACAGACAGGGAACAAAAAGTGTTTGTCTTGACCTGAAACGGAAAGATCAAGTTAAAATTTTGAAATCAGAGAACAATTTTTTCTTCATTTTAAAACTATCACAAAGCTTCTCGTATTTTCACTGTATGCTATTTCCAATTTGAAGCAATTGCCTACTTAACATAGTTTCCGCGTCAATAAAAAAGCTTGTCTAAAACTTTCTTATGTATTTTTTTTATAGTATATGTATTTTTTTATAGTTAACATTTGTAGAAATGCGTTAAGTTTACGTTAGTAATGGTTCAAAAAGAATTCGTTATATTAATGTTAAATTTCAGTTTACTGTAATTTAATTTAACCGTTTTAATGGTATCGTCATAGCAGGACAATATTGTTGACATTAAATAAAAATATAATACATATAACATGATGTAAATTATCACATAAATATGTGATAAAAATTATAATAATATTATAATTTTACTTTTAACTGAATGTGCTTTATTTAATTAAAAATATTTTCCACAGATATAATAGTAAAGTTAGTGGAATAATGCTGTAAACATAATTTAATCATTTATTTTTATAACTACACTAAATATTTTATAGTGTCATTATTCAACTAATAAAAGAGTAATCAAATGCAAATCCAAAAGCTCCATCACCACGTAGTTTCATTTTTAGTCATATAAATTAAAACTATTATATGCTTAAAGAATTAAAACCACAATTTATTTCTAAAAAACAAAAGTAGCGTAGCATAATTTGAAATTACTGAAATTTTTACAGCGGTGGATCATACAAGAGTAAAACAAACCAATACCATACTAGATAATTTGGTACAAAAAATAGATGTTGATTTGTTCTAAGTTCTTAATAAATATTTAATAAATACTTATATTCATTTCAATCCTTTGTTCAAAATCACTCGATTTACATTATTTACAGGCGTTTTTTTTTATTTATTATTAACTCGTAATATGTATATTAAGGTGGTCCTTATATGGGGTTAGGACGAATTTTCACCGGGTCGCCCCCCAAATCAGCTCCAAATAATTCAAAAAGAATGTGAAAAAAGTTTCAGCTCTCTATCTTAAAAAATGGCCATTACCAAAGGGGGTTGATTTTCCCATTTAAAATACACGTGTTTTTTAGATTTTTCAAAGATCTGCGTACTAGAGTGTCTTAAACTTTTTCTAAAAATCTAGAATACTCATGAAAGCATCCCTGGTACTCATATTCCATATCTTGATGGATAAAGTAAACTTCTGATTCAACGTTGATAGCTATGTGGGTCATTGGGTCATTTCATCTAGAGAAAATTAAAAAAAAAAATAATTTTGTATAATTTCTGGATAATTTTGTCAGAAAAATGTTTGACAATGAAAATATTGATCTTGAAATAAAAAAATTTGATTCTAAAATTCAAATTGAAAAAAAAAATTGGTCGCGCCAGTTAGAAATTGATACGAAATGATCTTTTTTGATTTTAGAATTAATTTTTTATTTATTTCAAGAATAATGTTTTTATTGTCAAACATTTTTCTGAGAAAATTATCCAGAAATTATACAAACAATTTTTTTTTATTTTCTCTTGATGAAATGACCCAATGACCCATATAGCTATCAACGTTGAATCAGAAGTTTACTTTATCGCAAGTCTTTGAAAAATCGAAAAAAAACACGTGTATTTAAAAAAAAAAAAACCCCTGGTAATGGCCATTTTATACGATAGAGGGCTGAAACTTTTTCCACATTCTTTTTGAATTATTTGGAGCTGATTTGGGGGGTGGCCCGGTCAAAATTCGTCCTAACCTCATATAAGGACCACCCTAATGTATATATTTATGTAATATGGTTAGCCACATCTGACCCTTCCAGAGTATTACACCTTATTCCCGCCACTGTACGTTTAAAAATCCGCACATACATATATAGAAACGTAAACTCCTCAATGACCATAAACCATGGTTATTTTGCTGACAGTTTCAGAGTGTGTGTCCTATTTTTCTCCCGAAACACATGTGGATAATTAACGTTTCATGCGTGATTAAATACACATATAAACGTGGAAATAAAAGCCCTTGCCGTCCACATACGTAGCGGGAACATCGATCATTTAGGGATTACAAAAGAACCGCCACGAAATGGCGTATCAGCAGAAAAGCGTGCATTGCGACACCTATATATGTCTTCAGATAACCACATAATTCCTACACTTGAACAGACTGAAATGTGTGATAAAGCTGCGTTATTTTTTATATATATACGTGCACACTATCATGTTGTACTCGACTTCTCAAAGATTTTTTTCTCTGTATTATATGTTTATAGTTACAGTATTACTTTTAAGATGTCATTTTTATTTTGTTGACAATTACTTTTATTGTTGATTTATTAACTTGTATACACTTGTTGAGATTGTTTGGAAGAAATTTAGTATAACAATTAAGTACAAACAATACATTAAACCTGTAGACTGTGTAGACGAAACTTTAGTTTAATGTCCAGTATTATAAGCGAGCTAGCAAAATTTGCTAACTAGCAAGCACTTCCTAATGAGGTATCAACCCTATCTGACAGTTTCATGAAATGTTTGGCAGTTTTCGCACTCGCGTGGTATGTAAACACCAACGGTATTAAAAAAGTGGTGTATGAAAATTATTTTGTACGGTCATAGTCGCCAACTGTGTTACAATAAGTTGAAGTATCACTGCTCAAAATTCCATTACTAATCCATAGATACAATCACAGAATTAATACCCCATTTTAAAGTGCTTGCTAGCTAGCTTTGCTAGCTCCTTTATAATACTGGACATAACTGTTTAAAATGTACACATAGATTTCATATTTTTGTTTCTTGGTATTACGTTATTTGGGTGTTAGGCGAGCACATGATTTACGTCAGTAATTGAACGGTACTCAAACAGTGGAATATATAGGACTGCCAGTACAGAATAGAGTTAATTATCTAATAATACAGGTTAACTGTCCTTGATTAGGGCAATATATTGAGGTGAAAGAGGGTTAATAAAATATGGGGATTCAATCTTTGCTGCAACGAACTGTTAAACAATTCTTTCAAATAAAATGAACGTAAAAATTCTTACAGTTCGTTGCGGTGAAGATTGAAACCCCGTTTTTAACTTAACCAACCAGGAACAGTTAGAGTCGATCTAGATTATCGTGCCGGTCCCGTCTCGGTCTCGCTCCAGTCATGTGATTGGGCCGAGATCTAAACGATACCTATAATGTAAAATATTTAATTGTTTATTGTATATTTATATTTGATTGGAGCAAGACCGGACCGAGACCGGCACGATAATCTGGATCGAACCTTAACGTGTGTATTATTGGAGCATCAACTCTATTCTGTTTTGGCGGACGCATATATTCCACTGTTTGAGGATCGTTCAATCACTAACACAAATCATATAACTCAAGTAAGTGTTTACCAACATACAAAAAAAATCTAAATGTATGTGTTGAACTTAAGTTTTACCAAAAAGCTCTTATGAATGTTTGTTCAAAAAGTCTTTGTGAGAGACTTGCATCCCCAAAACATTTTCATTTAATACATTATAATATTATGGTTGGAAAAATAAATATGCGATTTAACATTTTTAATATTAAAAATTAATAATTTAATATAAGAGGGTTTTTTATTGTATTTTTGTGTTCTTTATTTTTCCCTTTTAATTGGGTGCATACGATTATATGGTAAAAATAATAATAATATTAATAATAATATTTATTATATTTGAATCGCCCAACAATGGGATACAAATGTTCAAAACAATACATAAAATACAAAAATATATAATATAATAGTTACACAAAATACTATACCAGATGAGCTGACAGTTCTGAAAACAGAAACAAACACACAAGAACTAATTATAATTAAATAATTACATCTGTCAAATTATACGGTGCTATATTAATTAAATGTCTATATAATAATTTTTTTTAATTTTTTTATTTCAGTAGTTTCCTTTAAGTTTAAAGAGGTGGTAGATTTTATAACCAGTATAAATTGGTCCATTTTCAAAAAAAAAGTTGTTCTGTGTTTCAGAACCGTAAGTCCACTTATAGAGTCGGGCAAGTTATCCTAAATAACTTCTATTTGAACATAGGAATTATTTAAATATGTAAATAATTATTTTAAATATATCTTCAATGATATTAAAATAAATTAGGTAAGTTTCATTAAAAGTAAAATTTAAAAAAATAATTGTTTTGCAAGTTTGCGTATCAAATACTTTACAAGACGTAAAGTTTTTCTTTAAATATATAAGTGTAGTAAAAAAATATGTTCTTTTTATTAATGCATTAAAGTTAAGAGTTTTTAAACATTTTCTTATCTAAATTATTAATTTACCTCCCATAAAAATGAACCCCGATAAAATTGACCGCGAAATTTGAGATTTTTAACGCGAATGTAAGAAAACTTGACGATTTACTAAACCTTGGTGTATGTTATAATAAATTTTACTAAACATTTTATGAGCACTTAATTAAATTACATTTTTATAGTCAGAAGTAAAAAGTTACAAGTCTTTTATTTGCATTAATAAAACTTAAAAAATAATCAAGAGTTTCAATATATGTACGAATATAAAAATAACTAAAATAATTTTTTTCATATAATTTTATTTTAAGGTGATATTTAATATTTCGCAACAATTTTGCCAACAAATGTTTTTCATCATAACCAATCAATAGTTATAAAGCATATTTATAAATATTGAAATAATTTATAGTTCATAAGATACTTATATTAAAATGTTTTAATTATTAATAATTTTTTAATATTAACCCTAAATGCGACTCACAATTTATTAATATTTAATTTTACTACCAAACGGATTATCTTATTTGATAGTGAAGGGTGCTAAATATTCGTCGAAAAAGGTTAGGTAATGGTTACCCGCGATATCGTTCGAGTAAAATTTAGTTATATAGCAGTTGTCAGACATAAAACCTATGAAGAAAAAGAAGAAAAAAGGTAATACATTTAATTCAAGCCTGTCGACGATTTAGCTCTCGTATAGAGGTAGGTATTGATGCTGTCGGTGGTTTTATTGAATGATTTTACAAAGAAATATAATGTCTTCAATCTTTAAAAACTTTCAGTTATAAAGTTAATTTAATTTACAGTATTTGTTAATTTTTTGGCGAGCATAAATCTGTCCTCAAATACCTTACACAACCTGTACTATTACCACTTAATATTTTAAATTATCGCATAAAAATGGATATAATATGGATCTGATAGACTTGGTGCTACCAATAATGTCATGAGATAAACCACCACCACTAGAGGGTAACTAGAACTTGATAATCATAAACGCATACACGAAAGTGTCTATAAATAAATTATATACCCAAACTCACTATAACATTAAGTATTAACTAAATGCTACTAACTAAAACTTCTCAAAACATAGAGAAAACGAATAGAGGACGTAATATTTTAATGAAAATGTAACATTAAAAAATATGATATTCTCTTTTCAACGGTGCGAGATACGTTCCTTAGCAAAGAACGAGTATATATATATATAATATCAACTTAATGTCATCACCAAAGAACAGTAATAAAAATGTTATTATACGTTCACACTGTGTTCTTTCAAATAGGTAAGAGGACGAATAAAGCTATGGTCGGGTGTTCTTCTACCCTATATTCTCTAGATATATAACAGTGTGTCTACATTATACCATTAATAAGCCCATTGTATGTGATGAAAATATATCATTTATAATTTGCTCCTTCGCCATGTTGGTACGTATTTATAAAGTATGTGATTTAATTTACACACTGTAGACTAGGTTTCTAATGTAATATAATTTATAACGTTGTTGGAATTTTTAATTGGAGAGTACTTCAGGTTTGTTTGTGCTTGTATCTTTACGTTTTGTTATCGTTTTTTATGCTTGTTATTCTTAAGGTGGTTATTCATAAACACATCCAAACATAAGAAAATATTATATTTTGTTCTTGTTTTTATCAAAAAGTTCAAGATTCATCTTTTTAAACGAAATGTCAAATTGAAAAATCAACTGGAAATAAGTTTAATATCATTTTAAATTAAAAGTCTTCATTTTATTTATAGATATATATTATATTTAAAATGTGATAATATAAAAAATAAAAGTTTCTGCCATATAAATGCACAGTGCTTCCTCGTGCTAAATTCATCAAAGGTATTTTTATTTAGTTTTACTAAAAATTATTTATTCGACATTTTTCTTTACACACGCCTGAATATTTTTTCGCGTATTTTTAATTTTTTGATAATTTCAATCTAAATTTTTCCGCTATGCAAACGTCAAAATGACATTTAATATGTCAAAGTAAATAGCGATTGTAAAACATAAATTAAGATTTTTTAAAGCAAATTGAGATAAATCTTTGTAAGCGAATATTTTTCAACAAACGTTGTGGTGACCTATATTATAGAATGATCTATAAAAAATGCTATATCATTTTCACGTAACATGTGTCGTTTTTGAAATATTTTGAAAAAATAAATATTTCGAGATGCCACCCCTCCCCTTTACACTCGATTTTGAAATGGGACCGTACTCAAGCCAGACTCAGCCAACCAACCAAATTACATTAATATCGGTTTAGTGGTTCATGCGTGTGGTAAGGATTCAGGTGACACACACACACAGACGGACAGACAGACATGGAACGAAAAGTGTTTGTCTCGGCCTAAAACGAAGAGATCAAGTTAAAATTTTGAAATTTAAGTTAAAATTTTCTCATTTTAAAACGATCACAAAGATTCTTGTATCTTCGATATGACGAAAAAACAAAAATAAATGAAACTTTACATTAGCATGCGTACCTAGCTAATGAACAAAATAATAACCGTTTTTTTTGCTGGTTCTTGGGGAAGCTGGGCTTTAAAAGATTAAATATATTATTATTTAACATTTTTTGAAGAACATTCAGTTCTTTCAATACTCACACAGTTAATTAATTAACTAATCTGAAAAGAGATAATGTAATATTTTATTATCAAATAAACCCTTTGAATTATAATTCACAATTAATGTTTTTGAACACAATATTTGAAAAGCTTTGCACATGTTTGGCACTATATTTTTCAATCAAAATTATTTTCACAATCAAAAGTATATGAAAAAATCTCACTGTGTCAATAAACTATATTTTGAAATTTATTGCCGATGGTCATTTTGATAACACAATATCAGTTATTAAAACAACACTTGTGAAACATAGCATGCTGTTAGTATAACATAATTTTTTTTTTTTAATTTTATTAAAAATTTTGATATGTAGGTATTTTAACACAAAATAAATAAAATAATTTCAATTTTCATTATAATTATTCAAATATAATTTAAATACATATACCTATAGAATAATAATATGTTGGAAATTTGCATCGTGCACAATACTATTAGACCGTTGTACGAAATATAATTGAATGTTGAATTATTGACTTGCATTAATTACCGATAACCATTTCTAGAAACTAAATTATAGATTTCGAGTATTTATATATTATACCTATAGTTATACGTAGTTTGATATCAAGAGATTTCGTTCAACTATACAATTCCAATGAAAACTGTGGTGCATTTATGTAATACATATAATCTTCCCTAAAATACATACATAGTATACTTATGAATAATAGAGATTAGTTATTGATGTTATTGATTCAACAAATAAAAACTTGAGGAACTTGTGTATTAGGGTATGTCTCATTACGAAATAAGTTAGTTTATGACTTTAAATAAATACTTGCCGAAGGATTACCCTGTAGTTCAATTTTAAGAGATATCACAAAACTAACCTTAAATAACATTGAAAAATTATTCTCTATTATTAAGTTGGTATTGATTCATTATAACTGATAACAAAAAAATAAGGACTTCATTTTGTAGAGAATAAAATTATTTTTTAATGCCATTAAAATGTTACTTTTGTCATTTCCATGCATATTATCCCAGAGGCACCAGTTGAAAATTTGTAATATGCAAATATGCTTTAAATTACAATTGCATTTGGTATGAATGAGAAATGATAGTTCCAAATAGACGTTTCTCTGTTATTCAATTAACACTGAAATTCTTTTAAAGACTATATAAAACATTTATTATTAATTAATTTTATAATTCAAAACAATTGATATTTATTTTAAAATCCTAATGATACGCCAATGACTCGAGTAGCAATGTGGTAACAACGCTAGATAATGTGTTATAATCCTTTTTTTAATATTTTGACGTTTTTTTCTTTGATTTTCAAGACTTAAATGAAAATCGTGTGTAATTTAGTAAAGGGTTCTTCAGGTAAATTAATTAGAGCTGAATGGACACAAATGGACTATATTTGGTTCCAGCAATATACGAAAATGTTATTAGTACAATTAACAATAATTGATTTTTATAGTATCGTAAACAATAGGTTCAAGGATACAGAGCAATATTAACTTAATAATCAATTATTATTTTGTTTAATAACTGAACTAGAAACCGAACTGAATTTTATATATTCATCCCGAACCGTAAAGAATAAGCCATCATGTGTCTGGTTTGAAGGTATTGTTGTTAATAAAGAGCCACAAAAGTTTTTTTTCCAATGTTCGCACGAGAATTTGAATATTATAAATATTATTATAATATGTATGTAAAATATTTATTTTTTAATTCCATACTGAAATTATTTTGCGCTTTATCTGTCCAAACTATTTATGTACATTACTCATCCTTTTTGCATTTTCCCTTTGATTTATGTGACATCAAATAGCCTGTTTTTGTTTGTACCAAATTAATTTTTACGGTGTTTACATATTCCCCACGAGGTTATATTTTTTAACAATTGTACTTTTAAAGAATATGCATTATACAGCTCTCTTTCATTTTGTACATACAAATATTTGTTGAAGGTAAGAAGCCAACGAATATTTAATCGATTCCTGGAATGCTAGTTATTATATTTAAACTTAATACGTATTTTTAAAAAGATCGTATGTATATATAAAAAAAAGAGAGCGATCAAAAAAATAAAATAAATAAATTTAAAACTTCATGATTTAACCTACTCTTTAATTATAAAATAAAATAGATGTATGTACTGTACAGTGAAACTTCGATATAACGCTCCCGTTTATATTAATTAGGCAAATACATAGGCATATTATAGCGCTATCCCGTGTATTACGCGTTTTTGCCATGATCCCGACCCTGAATCGTAAATTAATATACCTATTTTGCACTTTTTAACGTTCACAGATCCCGTTTATAACGCGCAAAAATTTGTTAATACCTTTTGTGTTGGTAAAATATTAATAAGTGTATGTGGTTTAGGCGGTATACCCAAAAGTCTAAAAATTCTACATTTTTTTATATAACTAACTTTTTTGTCAAAGTATATAGGTATTTTTTGTTTAAGGTTTCCTAAAGCACTTTTTGTGTGTATTTAGAATTATTATATCACTTTTAATTTTAAGTAACAAGCCCTAAATTTAGATTTTCTTATGGACCACTAAGTTGACTATAGCATATTTGAACGTGTTTTCTACTCTTCTATCGGAAAAAAGTAAGAATATTTTTTGCATAATAGGTTATTGTTTTCCAATATTCATTTGTTATTTTTATTGTTGTTATTGTGATTTTTGTTTAACAGTTTTTGTTTTTCATGGCCTACTTCAATGTTTGTAATAAAATACTTTATAAATATCACGAGTATTTAGTACTTCGACTTATTTTCGAAAATAAGTATGACAAGTGACATATCGTATATCCAAATATGTTATATGTAGCTAGTTTGGTGACCCATAAGAAAAATCAAAGTTAGAGCTTGTAGCTCGGAAACTAAAAGTGATATATTTAAAAAGTCTAAATAAACCAACCAATTCTTCATAAAAAGTGCTTTAAGAAATCGCAAAAAAGTTATAGCCATAAAAAAAATACCGAATTTTTAGCTTTTTTCGTATACCGCCTAAGCCACATGGAATTATTAATATGTAGTAATACTCATCCCTTCCTTACAAATAATTCATCTTATTTAACCGAATCTGTATCTCGTACCGTTTAGAAAATCCCCATACATTTCACGCTTATCTTGAACATCCTGTATAACAAAAATTAAAATAATTAACAATCAGTTTATTTGATACTAAAATAAATGTTTCTGAAAAGATCAAAAGTCAAAAAGAACCAATAACTTAATAAGTTTAAAGGTTGAAACTCGTATACCCTTTGAATAACAGGGACACACGTTTTTAGAATGAATAGGTTCATTTATGTTACCTTATCGAACCATCTCAATTCATGGATAAACATTGACCGAAAATCGAAGATTATCATTCTATATTTAGATTTCGAATAACAGGTACCTAAATGTATTAAATACTCGTAGATACAAGATTGTAACATGTTTTGAAATATGAATATTGAATATTATAGTAAATTGTTAATTAGTTAAATCTATAACTTGTATATTTATCTGTACCGGGTGGATACAAAAATTGATGATAAAATACTTTGAAAATATAAATTACAAAACTTGATAATGTTCATAAATGATTCCAAATTTCATATGGTTTTGATAAATTATGTATCAGTAATAGCCATTATTTATACGAAAAGACATTAAAACACCCTTATAATAAAAATAATTCAATTTTATTATTCTAAATTTTTTAATACTTATTATCAATTTTCTATTAATTATTCTATTAGTGCAAACAAATAATTTTCAATTTTCAGACAGAAATGTTTCTGTCTCAAACGGCTTACATCCGAATTTAATTAATGTGTATTTTTGTATAGGTACCTGATAAACATTTTCTGATAATTTTCAATGATAAGATATATTCTTTTGAACTCATAAATATAAATTTTAATATAATAGTAATAATAATAATAATAATCTTTATTCAATAAAACTTTGTACAGGCACTGAATGTGTTAGTAAATATAATATTAAACATTCTACGTAGGTTTATTTACTATCGACATATTAAATTCACTTCAATTATAAGAGTTTTTATCTAATAAATGTTTTTTCAACTCATTCTTGAACCTTGTCAAGGGGAGTTGTTTTATATTTTGTGGAAAATTATTGTAAATTTTTATTATCGCTGCTTGCGGGCCTTTATTGACAAAAGTGAGATTGCCAGTTGGTGGAATTAAATCGTTTTAATTTCTTGTGTTATATTTTCCGAAAATAGGTCTAATTGTCCAAGAGGTGAGCTACAAAAATTGCAATTACTTTTGATATTACGTTACATTTGTGTTGTAGAAATACAGCCTGCCGTCAGTCAGCTAGTTTCGTTAGCGTTTGGTGCAGGGGCGGCTTTATTTTTGTAAAAATGTTGCAACTACTTTATAAAATTTGAAAATTTATTTGTAAGCAGTATACTAATTGTAAGTAAGAACCTCTTAATCAGCCTTCGAAATGTTGCAACCGGGCGCGTCAGCAGCGCGTTTAACTTAACAAGTTTAACGCGCTGCTGACGCGCTCGGTATAGGTACATTGTGTAATATTTGTGGGAGAGAAAAAAATGAAGTAGGGAGAAGAATGCATAAATTAATAAGTCATTTCTGGTGAAGCATCTAACCCCAAGCCCTAGGAAGAGTTGCACCATTTCTACCTTTTCTTTAAAAAGTATATTACGATATTAAAATATTTGTTTAGACTAAATGTTATATTTTGTTAAAGACATTTAAATAAATAAATAAGATTTACTCATACATTAATTTGTATTTATTTAATATTTCATACACATTTTAATACACAAATTTCAAAATATTTCTAACAAAGATGCTTTTTGACATGAATACATATCTATTTACAGTATATTTTTTAATCATCGATGTCCAATTTTGTCTTTTTTCTATTAAACTATACGTGCTGTGTTAATGTGCATTACTACAACTTGTATTGCCCTAGGCCTAGACAATACTAGCATATCTGTAATGCATTCGACGTGTAATAACATGGAGCTGAGAGTGCATGCTATATAATAGTGGTAAATGAGTTATGTACAAATAGACACATATATACATATATCATACATATCATCTAGTTTCAGTAGCGGACTAAAGAAGGATGATGGCCGAGGTGGAATGTTAGTTATGCCAAATTTGCCCTGACAACGAAAAAAGAAGGATAGTGTCCTTTTTTCATTGCCAGGGCAAAGGCACCTCCTAAAAATTACTTTTACGCCCTCTTGTAGTTTGTGAGGATCTTTTTTCTAGTTTTTGTGTCACTTTTCAAACCGCATCAAGCTCTTCTACTTCATATTGGCAACCCTCTGTACCTTGGCACCCAGAGCAGCCCCCCCCCTCAGTCCTTCACTTGTTTATTTACATGCCAGGTGGATAAAAAAAAGTTTCCTGTCTGGCGACATAGTACTCTGGAACACTCAATCAAGTGTTCATTGTAGAGTTTGATTTTGCGTATGAAATTACAATTAATTTCGTTGAATAGTTTAATAAAATATATAAAAAAAATATGGCGATATTTGAAATTGTTTTTGAATACATATATAAAATTAAAATACTGGTTTCTCAATTATTTAATCGAGTATTGTTGATAAATAGGTCATTTTTTTATCTGTTTGGCATATCTAAAGAAAGTTTTTTTTTCATACGAAAAAAAACTTCCGGATTTTATAGAATTATAAAAATATATTTCATGAAATATAAACACACGATGTCAAAATAAAGTATTATATACATATTTAGCGCGATTATAAAACCTTCATATTTAATTATCATTACTGCACCCAGACTTTAATATGTAATAAATAACAGCTGATACCATGGCCGCTATTCATTTTTGAAAAATATTTTTATCGGCAGATATATATTATAGTGGATGAACGCCGTCATGCGAGTGTATTATTACCAGTGTAACCCCGGGAATGCGGCCCGCTACAGACATGCTTTATCGACCTGGGGGTCGGCTTCGCACCCCAGCTCTCATGACCGGCCCTAAATGCCCCAGAGTCAGAGAAGGGAAGCAGGCACAATTTGCCACAAAACTTTTCTTCTCACCGTCTTAGGCTTTTAGTTCTCCCAATGCTACGTGGATCGCCTGCTAAGGTGTGTAACACAAGTAGGTACTGGCTGCTGCTACTGTTTCAACGCCTGCCTATGCAAGTATGTGTGTGTATGTGTGTTTGCAGTGGTTATGTGTCTATAACGTGTTGAGGTGAAATATTATAATTTTTATAATATTCTAAAAAATTACTAATCAGTTTCATTAGTAACAATTTAGATACTTTGTCTTTGTTCAAATATAAGAACGTGTAATTGGTGCATTTTGAAATGCCGCCTCGAAATAAACTGGTAATTTTAAAATTAATAGTGTTTTTTTTCAATTTTCATAAAGAATAAAATAAAATTTAACATCCTAGATTTTATAATACATTTTTTCAAAGGTGTTAAACTGTGTTCTTATGTACGCGCATTATAATTTATACTTCGGCGTAGTGACATCTAGCTTACAAATGCAAAACTAAGAACATGTTTTACCGACTATCATAACAGAAATCTGTATTATCTACTCTACATCAAACCTAACTTTATGGTGTTAAATTGTTTCCGTTGCGTAATGTGCGCACATCATGGCATGCAACTCGAATTTAATTTCCGTTGCATTAGGTACTAAAATTTCACCTTGAATACGTCTAAAGATTTATAACTTCAAAAAAATGCACCAATCCCACAGCTTTATATTTGTACAAAGACTACTATAATACTTCTAATTCACCCAATATATAGTATAATATTTTTGCTCAAATAACATCTAAAACCACCATTCATAGTTTATGCAATATAAGGGACCATATAATACAATAGTAAAATTTTTTAACAAATTACCTGACAATTTAAAATCTTTATCTATCAAAAATATTAAAACATAATTAACAAAATTCTTGTTGGAACATTCTTTTTATTCTGTACATGAGTTCCTGAGTAATTAAAGTCACCAACATATCTTAATTTTAATTTTAAATATAATCTTAATTTTAATTTTTAATTTTAATTTTAATTGTTCTTCTAATTATTGTTAGTATTAGACTTATTCCATGCATTATGAATGTATTATAAAGGAATGAAATATATATCTATCTATCTATCTATTAATTTGAATAATGTTTATAAAATAAATACTATTTTACATACTCGAACAAATATAAAGGCTGATATGATTTTTGTTGTTATAAATATTTTTGGTGTTTTATGATTTATATAAACATTGTCAGTTTATTCAATTTTGGAAATTGTTTTTTTTTTAAACATTGGTTATAAACAATTAACGTACAAAATAATTTTAATTGATTGTGAGTACATATATTTGATGTTTAAAAAATCACAGATAGTAATTATGGTGCTATAAATACATTGTTTTATTTTTCCTGCCAAATAATTACATTGATTCAAAACAAAACTCACGATTTGATCAAAAATAGCGTATTATAACGAAATGAAAATTTTGTTTAAATGAAGAAACAGGCTACAAAAATATGGATACTGTTCATATATGAAGTTAAATTCTAAAAAAATATTTTTGTTTTGTCCTACAAGCGCTATTAATTTTTCCATTAAAAATATTACTTTTATTATAGATAAAAATAATTGAGGTAAAAATGATGTTACAAGCCACCATAACAACCAAAAAATAAGTTCCTTAAAAAATTTACATTGAAATTTAACTTTTACTTATAACATTTTTTCTAAAGTGCAGCTCTTCAATGTGTCATTATATTTGCACCCTTTATAATATACTAGCAAAAGTTCTAAAAATTATTGTTTGTAACATTTGAATATGTACCAAGGTAAAAATATTTTTGCGATATATGTATAAGCATGACCCTTCACTCAATTAAAGCGCCACTGGATATTTACGTGTGGGTAAATAAGAGTGCGTGTGTAGACTGTATTGTCTAGTGAATGAGACCGCAGTGGTAACAAAACGCGTGAGTAGTTGATGAAGTGACGAATTACTATTCTGAAGGGTACTGCTTCAAAACCTACACAACTATCTTGGTGTGTCTACGTTTCAGCAACCACATAATTCTTTGTCCTTTGTACTTTAGGTACTTACGTTAGTCATTGTGGAATTTACATAGAGTGTTGTAGGTTTTAAAGGAGGAATGAAATACACACAAAACTTTATAGTACGTACAATTAGTTGTATGATATTGTCATAAAATTTAATTGGCATATGATGTAAACGTATAAAATGTTATATAGTCCTAGCGTCGTTATTTCAGATATTCTTGAAATAATTACAATTACAAAATATTTTTAAATTTACTGAACAACGATTGTAATAATACATTTTTTAATTTATTGAATTGCCAGCTTTCAATTAACCCTTATGTTAATGGATAATATTTATACGTTCCTTAAAAATCATATGATTTGTACGTATAATATTTACGTTATACAACTTTTGCGCGGTGTGTTTAATGTTATTGTTAGTGACCTTATTTTTTTATTTTACAATAATCATTTTAAAATCAATGAAAATATGTAAATAGAAAGCAAATGTTATTTACATCAATGTGTAATCTTTGATATTACAAACGGTTGTGTTTTTATTATGGCAAGTGTAGGATTGACATTTTATTATTATGGTAAAGTAAATAATATTATATTTTTTTACAAAATAGATGAGGGGGTCCAAAAATGATTTTTTTTTCATAATTTCTGTTTTTGAGTCATCAATCTACGTCCGTATACCAAATTTCATATTAATAGGTACTTAAACGAGAAAAGTAAGCTCGGGTACCTTATCATTTAACCAACGTTCGTTTAAATCTAGACCCAAAAATCTGTTACTTTCAAATACTTAGCATTATAATAAATGGATTTGGCATTACTGGATGCCCATAAAATCAGAAAATAATTAAATAGTAAACTCATTGAATGAAATCAAAAAAGGTACACGGGTACATAAACACAATGGTTAATACTCCATTCGCCAGGATTGAACAAAAAAAAATTGGGTAGTTCATTTTATTTTTATAACTCAAGTCTATTACTGGCCTTCTATTTATTATTATCCCGGCAGAAACTACGCGGGGGTATGTCAGACCCCCACTACTAAATAACCACGTGTTGTTCTATACAGGTTACGGGTGTAAAATGTTTAGTAACTTCCTGGATTAACATTAATTCTTAGTCATTACTTTTGTTACAATGTAAGCACTTTTTCCAAAAGAATTATACCTAAAAGCTGCAAAATATAGTGAAGTAAAATTAAAAAAAAAAAAAAAACAAGAAGAACCCATTCAGTTTGCATCTAAATCTCGATGCACTGTTTGCCTATAAAGTAAAGATAAAAAAAACAAAAGTTTTGCAACAAATGTTATTGTAAACTATAAATACCTACTTGCCCACATCTAACTAATAATTAAAAATATATTCTTCTCATAAGATGATTTTCAACTAAAAAATTAAGCATAAAATACATGATTATTATTAATTTTGACTATCACATCAGTTACTCGTAGTTAATTAACCAAAAATACAATTCCACATCCAATATGTGAGTAGAAGGAATTGCAACGATGAAATTTAATGACTGTGAAACTAATATCTTATAAATTTCTAGAAATCCATTAATGTCAGGTGTAAGGTGCGCCTAATTCTGCTAATTAACAAATGAAACCGTCTAATGGTTGCGGCGAACATGCACTTATTACAAACACCACGGCATGGATTAATTAAATGCACTGCGAATGCTGCACACTCGTTGTTTAACGCGATTTCGATTTTAATCAATCGATTTCAAAAAGGAAGATTATAAATTCGAACAACTAATAATTAGCATGGTCTTGTTTTTAGAAGATAACTGCCTATAAATAAATTTTAATTAAAAATTAAACATGATTTCCCACCACTATATTAAAAATATACTTATGTACTATCTATGTATGTATATATGTATGACCAATGACCATTCTTAATAAATTCGGAAACGGAATCAAAATTTTATATTTTACTAGGGTGCTTTGCAACCCAACTCCGGTATTATTGTTTAATAAAGAATCTCAAAATTTCTGACAGATATATGAAAATTTCAATTGTATATTGTGTTTAGTTGTGCAACTAACTTCACGTGGTACGTGAAAGACAAAAGCTTTTATTTATATATACTACAGTGAAACTTCTCCAAATTATAAATATCACAATATAGTACATAGATTTTTGATAAATAGATGATTGATACTCAATTCTTAATTTTCAAAATTTACTCCAAAATACTATTTTTACATTCGAGTAGCGCAAAAATAATAATTATAATATGAACATACTGTACATATAATTGATTCACTGAATTCCTTTAGTTCTGATATGACCACAAGATGATCGTTATTGGTTATTGAAATTGCCTTTTACTTCCTGGATTGTCAATATCCAGCGCAACTATATGTAATCGAGTCTACACCATCATCAGCAAGATTATTTGAGTATTAACTATACATATATGCATATGTATATGTATGTATATGTATGGATACGCTGACAAGTTATTTACATACGTAATACGATATGTTCCAGTGCTCATAAATTTAGAACAGATATAAAGTTTGTATTAGTCGGATTTGTTTTCAAGTAAACATAACTAATTGGATAAATAATGGATTTTATATAAACTTATTTTTTTTAAACTGAGTAATGCAACCATTATAATTAATTTTCAATTTTATTGGACAAATACTATTTTAATTGATATTCAGTTCTTAAAAATAAAATAATAAGTTCAGAGCTATGTCGTACTCGAGTACAAATACTCGAGTATTGTAGTACTTTTAGTGTACTCGGTACTCAGTCCACGGGTACCTACTTTATTTTTAATGTACTTGTACTTGTACTTAACCCATTTTAAACGGCAAAAAAGTACTCGAGTACATTGAACTACACATTAAGTACAATTTCATGCGCGTTCAGACTTGCACAAAACATATTAGTAAATTATTCACTGCCTTGGCGCCAAATAAGTCGGTTTCATTGTAGCAGTATAATAGCAGAGTTTGTATTGCAATTCAAATGCTTACATTTTTAGTTTTTTGGTTAGTAATCTTACAAATATATCAATAGTGTAGGTATTTTTCAGCAGATATTTATATGTAGGTACCTAATATTCATATCAGTAGCGGTGCGCGAGCTATATTAATGTGAGTCTAGTGACAGTTTATGTTAAGATCAGACACATTCGACATAGTCAGTACGGCAGAGAATTGCCCTTTCGGAAGACACGACAAAATCCGAATGTTCGATCTATGATAGCAATTCGCATAGCCTCACCTGAATATAGCTCGCGCACCGCTACTGATTCATATGCGTTATGTATAATATAATTAAATCTAAATATATTATCCAAAAGTGCTGTGTGCAAATTAAAGTCGACAATTAAATGTTACCAAGATTTTCAAATTTATTTCTTATGTCATTTGTAGATGTTTATTACAGATGTTATAGATAAAAATCGCATAATTTATTGTTTAGAAATACATATTATTATCTACATATCAAAATAATAAAACTGTTATTTATCGTATTATTATGTATATACTATTTTTAACGTTTACGCCCGTTTTTATCTTTGGTTTGTAATATTCTAAAGTCAAATAATCGTCAAGAAACAAAATACATGTATTGTAGAATATTTATGCCCCTTTTTACCCCCGTAGGAGTTGAATTTCGAAAAATTAATTCTTTCTTTCAGATCATATTCACGTCAAGACGCTTTGATTGGTACCGCATCGAAATCAATAGCATTTTTATTTGCGAGATTTCGTGCACGTAAAAAATGACACACACACACACATACATTTTTCTGAAAATAGTGTAAATATACTATAACAGGTAATCTTGAAACGTAAAAATATGTAGACATTTTTGATTTTGATTTTCGGACCTATTACAATAACTTCTTAATGGGCCGGTATTATAAAAGGCAGATAAGTTTACTCGATGAATAAATAGCGACAGTACTAGGTAGTAAAAATAGTATTGTTGTTTCACTTGCTACAGATAAGTTCTTCTCTTTCTGATGTCGACTAGTTCAACATTCGGAACGAAAAATTACTAAAAACGGAATAAAAATAACAAATTCACTATAAATATCACTATATCATACCATTAAATTTATTCCCATCTTTTTGCAAGGAATAAATATTTACTTGGTCACGTGGTAATTAGAATAAATTGTGGCAGCCATAGTCATAGGTCACAGCTGTTTTGTGGAAATATGCTTACCTACAATTCACACGTAAATGTCAAATTTGTTTTGTGTATTATTTAAGGAGTAATATATAATGTTATGAAGATATTGAAACTGCGACCAGCTAGGAATGCTTTAATAATAATTTTTCAAAAACATGGTAATTTAATTAATAATTATTTGTGCTTATTATAATAATGTAGATTTTGTGCTAGTTTTATATTTTTATAATTTTTAGAAACAAGCCTGTTTATTTATATGTACATAGTACATATATACAAATATCCATACATTGTACATATGTATGTGATATGACTCAAGCAAAAGAAACATAAGAAAAGACGAAAGAGATTTTTTCATTTGAAGCACATACGAATATACAAAAAATTAAATCAAAATTACTTTGCAGTTTGATACGTAAAGAAATTAATGTTTTGTAAAGGTTTGTACCGAACAAAATAACATCGTATTTATACGAATAAATACAAAAAACTAAACCAAAATTACTTTGCTGTTTGTTACGGAAAGGAATTAATGTTTTCTAAAGGTTTGTACCGAACAACATCGTAAGTACATATAAATTTTTTTAAAACTAGAAATCATATTTATTAATAGTTTCACAAGAAAAATATTTTTGTTTCTTGTACATTGTTTTGAAAATTAATGTATAATTATAATCAATAAATTTTTTTGCATAACTATTTACATTTTTATTTCATACCCGAAGCTTTACTCTACGATAACATCAATAAGAAATAAAATAAAGTATTAAATCATTCGTTTCTTTTAACTGTAGTCTAATTTTAATAAACCAGCAAATTTTAAATGATAATGTAATACGCAGTCAATTATACCTGCGATTGCAAGACATTATCGATTCTAAAATCTTTTTGGACATTTATATGAGGAAAAATTGTATAAATTTAGATCGAAGGAATACAGTAATATATAAAATTAAAGACCTAAAGATACCGAACTGTCTTATGGATTTTCAAATACATTCAAGTTTTTATTTTATCAAACCTTTTTTTTAAATAATTTTCTGCATGTTTTATACCATCCCATCTAAAAATGAAGAAATATGTGCCAATATTGTTGTATTATTATATATCAATAAAATTTAACCTTCATTTTGAGCACATAATAAAATTCATAAGAATTTTAAATACTGTAAAAATTCAAATTTCATGTTATGCGTTATATGCATTTACGTATGAAGTTTTAGGTTATTTGTTTGATGCACGTTTGACGTTTCAATATGTACATAGATAAAGAAATCATATAGACGTTATTGGTTGCAATATTTTCAAATGTAAAAACTTATTAGAAATCTCCTTAATATTGAATTAAAAATTGATATTTTGGAGTTTTTATATGTATATAATCATTTTTTACTTTGTATTTAATATGTCTCAACATTATTTTGTGTAAAAAAACCGAAATCGATATGACATTTCTGACAATGACATTTTTCAAATAGGACCTCATAGAATGTGTAAACTATTTGTGGAATAAATTTATTCCCTAGAGTAAAAGTTATCTGGCTTTTATAATACCGGGCCAATGAGAAGTTAAAAATTAATTAACATGGCACATATAATGTGTTTTATTAAATACAAAAATTTGAAAAATATATTTAGTTATTGTTATAATAAAAAGTATATGAAAAGTTGCATAGTAATTTAATGATAAATATTTATTTAAACAAATGAAATATATTGTTGTAGTATTTTTAATTATATACTCGTTATTAAAGACGATCAATTAACAAGTATATTGTATATCCAATCAGTTTCCTTGCAATTTATTGTTGCTTGTATACTAATCAGTGTTGTTTTCAGATGTACTGCTTGAAGTAAATGATAATTGTGCGCTACTGAAAATTTAGAAATGGAAATTTATTAACTTATTAAAACTTTTTGTCGAAGATAATTGAATTAAAATGTAATTAAGTTCTTATAAGATTTAATTCTTGTATATGTATAAATAACGATTCATACAACTTTATAAACTTCCTTAAACAATAAAATACAGAATTAAATTTTCTTGCTGAATTTTTTTTTTCTCCATTGTCAATTAAATATAGCAGGGTAGAGCTTTTGAACAAAAATATTAAAACTCTTAAATTTGAATATTAAAAGTATCGATTTATAAGTCAGTTAATATTTTCAATGTTTTATTAACTAAAATGAGTATATTGTTATTAAAATCGTAGAAATAATAACTTATTTTTATTAACGTAATCTAAGAAAACAATATATACATATATATAATCCATATAAATAGCGATATGATTAAAGTACGACATCAAATATTTAAACCAACACCACTCTTCCGTCTGCATTAATTAAAAAACTTGATAAACATTCACAGTCGCCTTAACAATTAAAACATTATAACACAGAAGAATCTACATCCGCCTGTTATACATTGCAAGAATTATTCAAACACAATTATAATTCCGTAGATTCGCGTGTTTACAATTAAGTCGGCATTTCATCAAACTCAAGTAGGTACGAATGCACGTAGAGATGGTGGAGGCGCTGGACGTTCTGGTGGAGGCGCGGAGTAGAGACGCAGTGTGGCATGGTTGCTCCAATAAATCACTTGTTCCTGGTCTGTTTACTCCATCCTTTCCGACTACTCAAATGTCGTATGATGAACGTAAGATTGGTAGTAGTATATGGTTTTTTCGTATTATGATTGTTATGTTTTTAATTGAAATTGATTTAAAAATAATAATATATGCAATGTTAATTCTTTCGAACAAAATGAGAGTACCGGTACTAATTAGTGTAGCCCAAAACTTATCCAAACACTTTCTACAGGGTGTTGAATCGTTATGGATATGATTTGAATTTTAGCGGAGTTTTAAATAAAAAATATATCGTTGTATTCAAAATAACCAGGAAGATTTAAGTCCTTATTTTAAATAACTTTTCCAATAAAATCAACATGATTTCCCAAAATTAACTATTGTGTTGTGATAAGTGATCTCCCAGTTCATATATTTCCAAGTAGCTAATACCTATAACTTTACATTTGTATGACTTTAACAACAAAAACAATGTCTGCATAACCCCAATATGTGTATTAAAACTGATTTAACACGTACAATATTGTACAGAATAAAATTCAATAATACAATAGAGAACAATACATACATACCTACAGCTCTTGCATGTTTATTTACATATATACATACATATAACTTGAAGCAGTAATTCATATGATCGTATATTATTTTATTTAGAACAACAAACAGTAATAACCTCATTGTAATTATTAAATTAAATAATCTGCATTACCCTTATTTTTAATTTTGTATTATATACAATTATTTGCATAAACACACAATGGTAATTTTTTATAATTATATTTGTAATTTATAAATACTGGGTCTTTTATAAAGTTTGTGAAGATTTTAAATTTAAATAACTACCTATTCTCTTGTATTTGTATCAAACCTTTTACCATTTTTCATTATTCCATTTACCCAATTTTTTTTCAATTAAAAACTTTTCAAAGTAGTTTTTGCAATGTTCAAAATAGTTTTAATTCTAATTGCTTAGGGTGCTTGAGTGAATAAAGTGAATTGAATAATACTTTCCAGCCATACAATATTTTTATCGATTCTAAAAAAAAAACATTAAATCTAGTAGGTACATTATTTTCCGACAAAACTGAACGAATATACAAATACGTTGTTTTAAACAATACTTAACATTCAAAACATTCCAAGAGCTACTGGCCAAAACAGATAACCTATTTATTTAGGACTATAATATTATTAATGTTAATTTATACTCTGATGAACATGCCAAGTCTGGCAGCGCCACGCGTTGATGGAGAAGGCAGTTTTTAAGTTATGTGTATTTATTTTTGGGCAGAGGCCACAATATAAACCTTTTAATAAATAAATAAAATATTTTTAAATGTTTAAAATATATTAGATATATAAAAATGTTTATGTAACTGGACCCGAATGATTCTTTTAGGCAGCCATTAAAATAAAATAATTAATACATGAATAATATCCCTGGCTGTATAATAAAATAAGAAAGAAATCAGTACTGGTCAAATAAAGAATATTTAAAAAAAATATTTTTGATAATTCTGATAAATTAATTGATTTCTTATCTTTTAAGTGTTAGTAAATAATATTAATCCCTGCAATAATAGAACGAATAATTTCAAAAATTTGTGAAAATATAATATAAATAAAAACAACAACATGTAAAACTAATCAAATCGCAAGATCAGCATAGTGACGTTACAACAACTGTTATCATAGAATTATACATCGAATCTAGAACCAGACAGAACGATGGCTTCAAACGATGTAATGAAAATCTTTCATGAAATCAGCGCCGATATAAAAACCATAAAGACGGACATGACAGACATCAAGAAAAATATCGAACATCTAACAGGAATAATAGAGATGGTGGAAGGAGAACATGACAAAATATGCGAAATATTAAAAATTTAAAAGCAAAAAATAGAATACCAGGAATTTCTGCAAGAAGAAATAACATTGTAATCAATGGTATTCCAGAAGACCCAAGAGAAACTCCACAGAACTTAGAAGATACTATTGTTAATATGTTTAAGAACAAACTGGGTGTCAATATCTCGAAAGAACTGCTTAATGAGGTGAGAAGAGTTGAACACAAAGACTCGCATAGAAGTCATAGACCTATTCTAGTAAGCTGCATGTCATTATATCTGAAAAAATTAATATTGGCCCAAAGAATAAAACTAAAAGGCACAGACTAAACTTACTAACTAACTAACATAAACGACCATTTGACAAAATTTCAAAAAGACGGAAGAAAAGAGCTTGTACGGTTGTGTAAGAATATATGAGAAAATGGAATCGAGCCAAAAATAAGAAATGGAAAAATTCGGACATTAGAACAAATAAGAACAATGGAAGAAGAAGCGATGAAAGTAAGAAAGAAAACAAACGTTACTGAATCTACAGCAAATATAAACAAAGTAAAAAATATTATCAACCAAAAAGACACACCTACAACGCCGAACGTGATGGAGCGTTTTTTCCTTCGAGACTGAATTCTACGAAGAAAAATTAATATCTCTACCTAAAATAAATAAAATAAGTACATGATTATAAAAAATCGATTGTACTTTAACGTGCAATGTTGTAACGCTCTAGTAAATCATAGTTAAACTTATTGAGAAAAGTATAATGTATTGTGTTGTGTGTATATAAAACGTGGCTACATGACGAGTATAAATACTTTATGTTTCATAAAAATATTTATATATATGAATAGTATTACAAACAATCTTAGAAATCTCAAAAAGAACTAAACTCCGTTTTGTTCTTATAAATGAGACAATAACTTAGCTCTAAAATATACTTTTAACATGTAAACACATTTTAATGTACATAAATATGTATTAATTAAAAATATTGAACTTAAATAGTAATGAAACATTAGAACATATAACATATTATTAGAATGACCAATAAACAAACTTTTTAGAGAACGGTTCTTAAAACCAATTATGATAGGAAAAAAAACTGGACAAACATAATTCTCTTCTTGTCAGGTCATTCATAGAATGTATGTATTAATTTATTTAAATATATTGAATGTGCATTTCATACGCGAGTCTTTATTCTAGATTTTGATAAATAATGTTAAACACCATAAATATACATATAGTGAGTGTGTAACTTGAAGCGAAGTTGTCTCTAGTACTAATACAGACATAATAATGCATTACTACATCTATATAATATTTATTTACACATGTCATATACATATGAATCTTAAGAACGCGCTGAATATGTACATTGTACAATATTGTACATATTATGTAGAAAAAAAAAGTATTTACTATACTACTATTATTTAATATTACTCATATATACAATAATATACATATAATATATAAACATACATGGAGAGATATGATTACACAAAGGATAATAAATATTTATAATAATTAAGTACATATTATGTAGGTTGAGTGCGCACACTTATCACTTATGTAAGTTTGTGTAACCAAAACAATTATATTAGAAAATATGTAATAGAATTTATTGTACACTTCCAACCTTCCTGTAATGTACATTATATTACTACATCAGTATTTTTCTATTCTACTTACTTTACTTTTCACTCCAGTATTTCTTATTGCAATTTCAAAAACTTAGAGGTGACTTAAATGTGGATCTACCCGTCTTGCCACTCATTGTTCATCTGCAGGCTATAAATGACCAGTTAATGAAATTCAGGCCCTAAATAAATACGTCATCTGTTTTAGCCAATGGCTATTGGACTAAAACATTACCTTTAAGAATTTATATACATACATATAACCTTACAGGATTAAAGGGGAGGGGAGTAACTTGTAAGATTTTAATGTTACAGTTTGAAAGCTTATATCTCCGGAACTAATAATTATAGAGGAATAAATGAAACGCTAGTAAAAGTCTAATATAAACTATTTTATAAAAAAAGAGTTTAAACTTTTCAATCCTAAATTCTTAAATACAGTAACATAAAAAAATAAAGCTATTCCGCAAAGAGTTTCACGACAAACCCACGAGACAAGGTATGTCTTAAAATCCTTGCAATTATTAATTATAATAGATATACATTTTTAATTAAATTACGTACAAAGATTTGCATATAAATATTTAATGTAGAGATACAAAGGTATATTTAAAGTCTATGTTTAAAGTTCAGAGTGCCCCATTACTGTCCTGTTTACGCTCCTCACACTACCGCTAACATCCATTGCACTATCTGCCAAGATGGAGATAGATGGACGGGATCTTTTTTTCTTCTTCTCTTACGACGACTACATACACACAGACAACTGTGCGACGTACTCTGAATAGGTAATTCCTGTTTGAGTTTTGATGAGCACCTGATATGCTCAAAATCAATCTTTTGCAAATTATCCTCTTATCTCTTATTTCCCCCGTTCGCGCTGACTTTGTGGTTTCCTATTTGCGTTCCAATTTATTATTTTATCGTTACGTCGGGGGAGTGTTTAAAATTGGAGATTTGAAACTCAGTCGAGCGTGGATAATTTCATCCAGCGCACACAACTTTTATGTGTAGAAATGTTTTTGCCACGGGATTTTCAATAGTTGTAAGAATTATATGGGATAAAAACGACAGTGCTGTATTAGCGTGACATTTTATACAAAATACCATATCTAAATACTGTATACACATTTTTTTAGATTTTATGTGTTTTTTAATAAGTAGACTCCAAAACTTATTATTATTTTAAAACCGAGTGATATCGTATGTATTAACCCACTTGTTACTGAAACTTTTTTTTATCTCCGATTGTTGTAATTTTTTGATATGTGTATCTTTATGCATGTAAATCGCTAGGAAATATAATAAAAAAATATATGTTATCTGAAAAGGCTGGAAAATAAAGGGTTTTATAACGCCCGGTAGTAATGAGCCACTACGATCATAGAAAACAGTTTAAGCCACTTATATTCACTTCAAGTTGTCTAAAACACACAAAAAACTAATTTTATTGAAAATTTTGTTTTTTCGGTTGGTATTTGGAGGAAAGAAATTAGTAATTAATAAAAATAAAATGATGTTGGAGTATAGTATGTTAAAAAATATGTTTTTGTATGCAGTAGGGGGTCGTCCATAAAATACGTACGCAAAAAAGAGGTAAAGAGGGGGAGTTACTTAGCGTGATGATATGTAACGAGGAGGGGGGGGGGTGAGTCCGAACAAATGTGATGTTTAAAATACTTACATCAATTTAATTCCTATTTTTTAAACCAAAGTTTTTATTGGAGGGAGGCAGGTTTTGGGACACTTATTGTTAGTAAATATTTTGGTCAAAAATACTTATTATTTGTAATAAATCATGAAATACATCAATTCAAAGAATTATTGTATTGAATAAAATAACATTGATTGGTATCAATAAATAAATAGGCTATTTTTAATGAAAAAAAGCAGCGGCAAATTTTTAATTTCCACGAAAACTTAGCGGCAAAGAAACGGCAAATTCTCCCTCTTATTATTTTTTGGTAGTGTCATTTTTTTCAAACATAATTTTTTAATGAAAAAAAAGAGCGGTAATTTTTTATTTTCCACGACAAATTAGCGGCAAAAAACGGCAAATTCACCCTCATCACTTTGCGTTAGTGTCATTATTAGTAATGTCTCGCTAACTTGACGTCAAGTTAGCGAAACACGTGATTATTTTTTTCAAACACAATTTTTTATTGAAAAAAAGAAGCGGCAAATTTTTAGTTTCCACGACAAATTAGCGGAAAAAAACGGCAAATTTATCCCCTAATCATTTATTGTTAGTGTCATTTTTAGTAATGTTGTCTCGCTAACTTGACTTGAAGTTAGCGAAACATGTAACAAATAAAGCGGCAATTTTTTTATTTCACAACTAATTAGCCGCAAAAAAGCGGCAAATTCTTAGTATAATGACAATTGTATTTTCTGAAGTTGTTTCGCTAAATTGATGGACATGGGTTATTTATTGGACGCAACGTCATTGAATTATTTACTTCAAGTAAAATTTACTTGCTTTCAATAAACATATAAATATTATTCAAATAATTTGAGTTATTTATATCCATTAATTTTTGTTTCAGTGTATAGTATCGACGTTCCTATAACCCTCGTTAACTCCTTTCTGTGCACGTAGAAGGTCTGAGCCGCTAAATAGTTTTGAGTTGAGTAGCGCAAACGCTATCAAAGAGGATTTAGTGTATATATTTATTATTTATATATAGATTGAATACTTAGTTAATCTTATTTACTAGGTAATACTTATAATTATAATCTGTTCTTGTTTAATACAAAGTAATCGTAAGTATATTAATATAATGTAAGCATTGATAATTTATATGCAGTACTATTACATTGAAAGTATATATTCTAATACTTCATTACTTTACATTTGTAAGTTTTACATTTTAATGTAAATAGTCTTTTTAAGATCTTAAATATTCATTTATACCTTAACAACACTTAAATTTAGGAATTGTATACAAGTAGGTACATAATTATAAAATTAATTAAATTCTCTCAAGAATTCTAAGAATGCTATAATGTCCCTCGTGTAATATTACTTCAAAACTATAAAAAGGTATAGTCTTGAAATTTTTACGACCATGTTAGATTACAAATAGAAACATTTTAATTTTGTTATTTATATACATAATAGTTGAAATATAAAATTATATTTATAATTTATATCTAACCTAAACTAACTAACTATTTTTTTTATAAGATACTAACATTTGTGTAAGATCATCGATTTTTGTATTTTTACATTTTTAAAAAATTGAGTTACGGTCAATTTAGTGAAACCAGGTAACGCGGTCGGATATATGACCCTCAGAAAACTTTAAACGCGTTTTTCTCTACTCTTTTTTACCTTGTCCAGGCGATTACTCAAACACTAATGAACCGATGAACACATGTTTTTTTAATAATCACAGTGACTAAGTATGTGCGTAGACGATTTTTAAAATTTTGATAATTACTATTTTTCAAGGCCGCTTGAATAAAAAATATCTTAAAATAATATTTAAAGCATCGCCGTGGCCATTTCGTAAAAAAATAATAATAATAAACGGCTTCACACAATATTCATATAGAATTTGATAATTTTTAATTTTTTTAATTTCGATAACTATTCACCTAAATTTCGATAGAAGAATAGAGAGGTTTAAATTTTTTTGATCGCCACACCGAGGCTTAAACTTTGCAAATTTTTAATATTTTTCAATAAAAATTGGTATTGGATACCTAAGTTAAATATATATTTAATAAAATGTCCTTTGTTAGATCTTCAAATAATTACTTATACCTGTGAAAAAAATTCCCAAACGTTGACAATTTTTTTACCCCTTAATATTACATTATTTCATAATACTAGATTCTGTTCAGTGATTACATAACACATATTTTTTCTTTGAAAACATCACAACTAAATATTTTTGAAAGATATAAATTTATATGTAGAAATCTATACATAGTATTTAATAAAAAGCCTTAAAACCTCTCACAATTTCATTTAAAAATATTTTCGTTGAAAACGTCTCATCAAGAATTGTGTTATTTCCTTGACAATGCAAATATAATTAATCGTGACTGACAATGATATCAGCTTACTCCGCCTGCGTAACTGTAAACTCCATTTACTCAAAGCTCGTCTCATAAAAAATTCACAATCTAAAACGATCTCTTCTTCAACTCTCCTATTCCTTTTTAAAGTGGAGAATAATTAATAAATTATTTAGGAAAAAAATTGAATCCATTAAATTTTTCTTGATTTCATTTAATGCCCCATAAAAGACTTGTGTATATTTAATGACAGCGTTGATCTTTTAAATAAAAGTACTAAGTTTTATAAATAATATTTTTCCTGCAATTAATGATTTTACTATACATTTAATATTTACATGTATTTAGAAGTGTAAGAGTGGATATGTATTGTATATTCCATTGAATTTTTTCATAATTAATATTGTATATGGAAAATGATTATGTAATATTCAAATCATGTATAATTCTACATTCTACATACTGATATTTTAATTTTTTTATTGACTTTTATATACATAAATACCCAGGAAGTTATAAAATAACAAAACTTCAACCATACATTGGAGAATTAGGTAGTGCATTGGAAGACAGATAGCACATTATAAGTGTATTATATATTATGTTGTATAATTCACATACCACATACATACCTACCTATAATCTGAAACAAATTTAATAAATCATTCAAAATTAACATTAAAGTTATCAGTAAAAATATTCAAAAACCTCATAAAATGTTATACAATTCCACTGTATTCCTCGCCATTTTATGATAATTAGAATATCGCATCGGAATAAACAAAATACAAGAAAACTCAAACAACAACTTGAGACAGTCATTTCTCATTTTGTTTAAATGACTGATCGAGCTGTCAGATATAAAAGGCTATGGTGTTGATTCCATAAAAAGTTATTCTAAAACTAATGCTAAAAGTTGTGTTCTACTGCTATAAATATTGATGTTGGCAATGTATTCGATCACGCGTGAAAATCGCATAACATTATATGCCGAGACGCCGGGCCGACAGTTCGCGTTGATATATAGCTCTATAAATCTGAATCCGAAGTTCAATCCCAGACGATACGGTCACTGGCGTCAAACGCCTGGCTGACCGGGGGTCAAAGCTATACCTATACCGCCTACCTACTTCCAAAGTGCATTCTGAGGTACGAATTACTTCGTATACGGCCGGTCGTAAAGTCTATTCGCATCAAACATTGCTCACGAACCAATATGTTTGTTATAAATATATAATGATCAACCTACTAGTAGGTATTATCGACATGCTAATATGAATTTATTCAAATATACAATACCTACATATTTAATTTTATATTTATTCACATCTATCAATTTTATCAAGAATTTTTGTGAAATGTAAATAAAATTATATTTTCATCAGTTCAACGAAAATACAATTTATCGCGTTTCACATTTTTAAATTTAGTCAAGAATAAAAATAAAAATAGAAAACAATATTTCGTTTTTTTCCTTGGGGCTAAACTTTTTGTTGTATTCTTGATAGCATGAGTTAAAAATAAAAAGAGTATTTCAAGAAAATAATAACTTTAAACGGATTTATTCATTCTGCTTTTTGACTGCACATGTGTTGGCTAAAAAAGAAATTATATATAAATAAAAAATATATGAATATTCAACTATAAAGTTTTACGCAAAGAAATTCTTAGAATTCATACTAACATAGAATATTCTTTAATCTTTCTACATTTAAGTACAAAAGTTCATCTTTTATTTTAAGCACATTTCATTTCTTACGTATTTATGTTATAAGTGAGCACAAAAAATGTTCGGAATAAATTCACGTCACATAACTTTTCTTGTGCAATAATTTTTAACAAGAAAAACACATTTCCGTGAAATTATCTTTTTCGCTTATTTATTTGATTCTAACACGTTTTTACTTTCTATCTTCTAAAAATTTACCAGCAATGTTAAACTGCACGGAGTCATGTAATATAGCAATTTGACTTCTAACATTTACCGTAAAACATCAAAGAGTAAATGCAGGACAAAGAAATAGGAATATAAAAAGAACATGTTTCTAATATAAAATTTTCATTGCTATTACCAGACATATATATATGTGTTATAGTGGAAAATAGCGAAATGATATGCTTTAGAACGAATATGATAAAACTTACGTAGGTGATAAAATATGTACAAAATAATATTAAATCATTGAGTTATTACTATTTCTAGGAATGTGATTTTGATTGAAAATAAAGTGATAATATTTTAATTATTTTATTGTTTTATAAATAAAATCATATATTAATAAAATGTAAACATTTTATATAAAATCCATACTAATGTAAATGCGAAAGTAACTCTGTTTGTCTTTTTGTTTATAACCTTTTCACGGCTAAACCGCTGGACCGATTTTGATGAAATTTGGCAGGGAGACAAATTTCACTCTGAGGAAAGAAATAAGCAACCTTGTATCCCGAAAATTGATTAGATAAAAAAAATACAAATTCCACGCGAAGTCGCGGGTAATAGTTAGTACTTTATAATTTAATCTACTACTGTAAATCATATAAATAAATAAATAGTTTTTTATTTTTTATAATTAGTTACACTTAATTTTTTTTCAAAATTAATTTCATCGTGATATATAAAATTCTCGTCCCTTAAATCAAAATATAAAATATTGTGCTATAAATAAAAATTAATGGCTATAATATAAAATTATGAAGTTAGAAATTAATTAAAATACAATAAGGTACCTACTGGCAGCAGTCTTGACCCCTTTAAGAGCAAGGCACACAGTTTTTTATGGGCTTCTTTTTTGTAATTCTCATGAACTCATGTTACTAATAAAACAAGTATCTCTTTATTAATAACATATAGTTTGTTTTATGGTTCCGTATCTAAATTATAGCCTATTATTTTGTTTATGTTTTTTCTCCAGTAATAGATAAAGTAAAACCAGTAACGGACACTTGCTAATGATTGTAAAATGATAAGTACTACGACACAAAAATTATAAAATAAAGAATCGTAAAATTTAAAGTAATATATAGCAGATGCAATGACAATATATAAATAGATTACACTAATAATTAGTTAAAATGTCCACCATTTTGACACACATTGGCCGATTGTCATCAAATTAAGCTATTTTACAGTTAAGTGTCTGTAGATTATGATTCAATAATGACAGTAATCAATTATCAACAAATATTTCTAATTTAATACATTTAATTAAACAAGAATCTAACACTGGGGTATGATCCAAGACTAGTGCCAGTAGCTTATATTATTCAAAAATAATACATTAATTAGTACAACATAATACTTAAAATACATTATTATATTTAAATATTCAATTGTTTTTGGAGGCAATATAAGAAATTCTATGTTTAAATTCCAAATTTTATTAACGATCGTATAAACAAAAAAACAAATCCATGATAGAAATGAATAAAAAGATAAATTTAAATAAAAAGGTCTAATGTGATGATGCACATGAATACTAATTGACGAGCAATATGTGAAATAGCCAGTTGAATCCGTCCCTGGAACGACTGGGTGAAGTTATTGTGAGGGCAGATGATGGCATATTCGAATACGCCTTCAAGCTGTAAATGGTAAAGAATAGGTGTTTGAATATGACAAAGCTTGCTTGTAGCATACATATGCGTGTAAATGTGTAGATGTGTATGATTCATGGCGGTATAAAGTATTGTTTATTTTCGTGTCAACTACTTGAAAATTGGATCTGCATCGAGAGAATAGCCCAATATATAATAAAAATGGAAAACTCTACGGAATTTTTATTATCGTAAATTTTATAAATATTTCCTTTTTTATTATAATACTATAATAAATAGTTATAATGTAATATAATAACACTTGAAGTATCTTTACATTTATATGAATTATGTACATACATTGTACAAAAATAAATGATGGTTTATAATTTGACTTATTATTTTATGTTTTTCCGTACAAAAATAAGTGTAAATCATTTAATTATATAACTAAGAGATAATAAATGTATTGTAGTATGGGCTTCAGAAGTCGTCTACCACCATAAAGATTCGACAATAGATAAGACAAACATCATCGGTTATCTTTTTCTAGGGCGGAGCTTATATAGTTACATTATTTTAAATAAAAAAACATTAATAGACGTCCATTTAATTAATTAATTTTATATCAAGTTTAACATATTTAAATACTAAAATTCGGAATATCAAATATTTTTTGTCACAAAATTTACTTATAAAATTTCCCATAAATTACGTAATAATCTAATGGCACAAATATATGTGAGTACTATAAACGAAGAGTACTTCTTTACCTAGCATTTGAGTTTTAAAATATCTTTCTTTATTTGATACATGGAGAAATGATTTAAACATTATAATAATCAAATAAGAGGAGCCTATCAAGTTTGTGAATTTGAATGAAAACTGGACGACCACTTCTGTATTTCACTGTAGGGGTTGAATTTATAAAAATCCTTTCTTTCAGATCATTTGCAAGTCAAGACGCTTCGATTGGTACCCCAACGAAGTCAATAGATTTTTTAATTTGAGAAATTTCGTGCACGTAAAAATTAACACGCACGTACGTACACAAAAATAGTGTAAATATACTACAGTGATCTTGAAACATAAAAATATGTTAAAATTTTTTATTCAAATTTTCAGACCAATTACAACAACTTCCTGTTGGGAAGTTAAAAATCACCTTATTAGAGATTCTATAATTCACTGATGGTCTCTCGTACTTGTCAATAGCTTCTTCGCTATTCAAAAAATTTGATTTAAAATATATTTATATAACAAGATATATGTATTTTACTTCAAAATTGTTTCTTATTTGTTTTGCCATATAATATTTATAAATAAGTTCTTAGCTACCCTGTAACTGATCTAAATCTAAGCTTCGAATATCCTTTAAATTATTTACGAAATACTACTATACTACACTCAAACCTTTTTGAGATATGCATTTATGAAATTCAAATATAATACGACCGCCGATGTTTCAAATTGATGCAACGGCAGCATTAAAACGTTTATTTTATCTTTGATAACGTAAAAATTTGACTTACGATGACACTTTGGTATTCTGCCAGACACAGACGTTGCCTTGTCAGACGCCGAGAAGTTATATTGACAGCTTTAATGGAAAAGTCTAGGTTTCGATTTTTTGTTGCGAGCTTCTTCATATCAGTAGTACGTTGTACATATTCATGATTTGGATAGAAGCACGTTCGGTTCCAATTTATTTTCATATATAAATATTGGTAAGTAGCTTCGAGTTTCCTATATCTAGTAAATTCTCAAATTTTTATTGTCTCATTGGATTTATTTCGGAAATATGAACTTCACATTTTTATATATTATATAAGTAGTATAAATGTCAATAAAGTATTCTCAAATATTTAAACATAAGTGCAAAATTATATTATTCAGTGCTGTACTTTAATCAATATTGAATAACGCAGGTATGATGTGCAGGTACTCGGGCGACAGGAGCTAGGAGGTGACAGATAGGCCTTGATGAATTTATTGTAATTAAAATAATATTTTATTGTTTACATATGCCTGAATGTATAAAATGTGACAAATTTTCGACTTTGTTTTAAACAGTCAACAACCATATAAACCTTAATCCACTCGACCATTTGAAAAAATTATAAAAAACGTTAGTAAGTAGGTATACAAAATACTCGTGTTAAAATAAAGAATTTGTGTCATTCAAGTTTTAAAATTGCCTGAATACTTAAATAAAAGTAAGACGATTAATAGGTAAGCTAGAGCTGTTCCTGTTTGCAGGAAATAAATACAATAAGCTTGGTCATAAAATGCACACCCCTTAAACTTTTTAAAATGTATTAATTAATAAGGTTGTCAAATTTATCAATTTTAGTAATAATAGTGGTTATGTAAGTACATTAATTTGAAAACGTAATAAATAAATTACATTACCTCATCTAATAATTATATTTTGTTATATTGGTCCGTCACAAAAGAATAAATAAGTACAAAAAAAGTATTCTACAAATAATAAACTAAAATAAATAGAGACTGTAATCTTTCAGAAAATGTAAACTTTCAAGTGGGTTACTAAAGAAATTTAAGTTATATTACTAATTTTATCAATGTTCATACACAAAATTTTTTTAGGACGAGAATAAACACACATCCAAGCCATAGCAGGGTGTGCAATAAATGAAATACTGAACAAACACTGACTTTTTTACAATAAATTATATAAGAAATATCAGTTACATAACTCATAATCTGTAATCATACAAAAGGATGTCAAATTTAGAATTTACAGAAATACCTATGGAAACTAAATAATATTTATGCAGACATACAGAAATGTTACTCATTGAAATAAAAGACATATAGAAATTAAACTTGATATATTTATAATAGTGATTGTAACTAAAGATAAAAAATAATTCCCCGAGTTCACGTGAGGTAATACAATTACTTTGTAATATTGGCTACGCGTGCTGTTAACCTTCCTCAAGACCCTCATGTGTTTGTTTCTTTTTCATTGAATTGGAGCCCCAACCAAGTTGGTTGGAGTGGTTCTATCGAAAGCAATTTCGCTTCGAAGATTCGGAAACCTCTCAATATTTATTTATTGCATGTTAAGTTATCGCCAACCACCACAGCTGAATACAAAGTACATGTTGGATGGTTTGGTCGGGGGAGCAAAGTACCAGTTAGGTAATGGGGGGAAGACGAGCGAGCGGATAAACAATTTTATTTGCTGGATTGGTTAGAGTTTTGATACAACACGACTGAAACTTTTTTATTGAATTTATATTACCCTCCATGATGATAATATTGAAGAATTATTCAATGGATGTAGATTGTTTTTCACTTTAAGTTTTCTAACAGCAACTTGATTTATGTCACTCTGTGATTTTTTATATGTTGTATTTCTTACAGCAGGACGTTTCACTCTATATACATATGTATATATATCGTAGTATACAATATGTATATAATAAGTTCACATTCATTTTGAAATATCGCCATAAAACTGACAAGTCTTGAGGCTTCCGCGGTGATTTTGAAACGGATCTTGGCTACTGGGTGTAAGCTGCGTCGGTTTGGTCGTGTTATCGACCAACGTTTCTTCAAAAATTGCAATGAACATCTTCAGAGCTCTTCTAAAAATGCACTGCCGATAACACTACCAAACCGACGCGGCTTACACCCAAAATCCAAGATCCTTATAACTGACAAATTTTTTGACGACCACGGGGACACCGGTGTCACAATTAGAAATAATACAATAAAACAGTAATTAAGAAACTTATTTTATCTTTTTGTTAATTATATAGTTTCTGAACGTACCTTTTTCATTTTATATGCTAGCAACACAAAATAAAAAATATCGTTCTTTGTCTATGGCTATTGGAAACTGACACTTCGTTTGGCGCGCGAATCTTGTATTTTGTAAAAGTGCTTAGAAGTGTAAAACTGTTTTTCAAGTATTTACAGTGTGAAATAATCGTTGCCTGGTAAGTAAATTTTTATTTTATATATTTATAAAACTATTATTTATGTTGTCTATAACGATAAGTCATTATAAACGTAAAGGGACACCGATGTCCCTGTGGCCGTTGAGAGATACTATTTATGAGGAATAATTATGTTGTCGTACTGATGTTTTTCGACAAATACCCTATTTTTTTTATTCGTGTCGTTACAGATTATGTTTCGCAAGGGACGCGGCGTTTTCGAACTTAGAGAAAATGAAATACAACAGATTTTGATGGCTGATAACAGTGACGAAGGGGACGATTTACTGCTTGACGAAGAAGATCAAAGGCTTTTGACACAGGATGATGATCAAGGGATTATTGACGTGGAGATTGAAGATACGATAATTCAACATACTGACTCAACAACACCTGAGCCTTCAACGTCCACAGCAGCACATGTGACCGAAGCACAGCATCAACAAGTCTTCAAGTGGAGTTCGAGAACATACGTACCAAATGTTTTTCGTGACGTGGAATACGACTTCGGAAAAGTGCAAATCTGTCAAGAAGTTGAAAATGTACTATTGACTCCCTTTGATATATTTTGTTCAGCAACTAATTTTGATAATTTAGTACAATATATAGTATCGGAGTCAATACGATATGCTCATCAAAATGGACGAGAGTTTACTATTGATCTCGAAGAAATGAAAGCATTTCTTGGTATGAATTTAGTCATGGGCTATCATATCTTGCCATCATTGAGGGACTACTGGTCTACAGAACCAGACATGGCAGTACCATTCATATCGAACGTTATGCCAAGGGCCCGATTCGAGGAGATTCGCAGGAACCTACATTTCTGTAACAACGAAGCAGTAAAAGACACAACTAGCCCTGATCATGATAGAGCATACAAAATTCGACCCATAATAGATCACTTCAATACTTCGTTTCAAAATGCCCTCAATAACACAGAAAAACAATCAATCGACGAGCATATGATAAAATTCAAGGGGCATAATGCAATGAAGCAATACATAAAAAATAAACCTGTCAAATGGGGCTTCAAATTATGGTGCCGATGTGATGCTGCGACTGGTTACCTATTTGAATTTGATTTATATACGGGCAAGCGAACTTCTGGGATTGAGTTTGGATTAGGTGAATCAGTAGTACTACAGCTAACAAAAAAGGTTGAAGGCTTAGGATGTGAAATTTATATGGACAATTTCTTCAATTCACCTTCACTACAATATAAGCTGATTGATCAGAATACTAAGGCGTGTGGAACAGTTCGAACTAACAGAAAACATCTTCCAAAAACTGCACCTGCTGACAAAACAATGAAGCGTGGCGATATTTACACAACAAGTTTCCATGGCATAAGTTATGTCAAATGGATGGATAATAAAGGAGTACATCTGTTGACCAACTTTTTGTCGCCTGTAGAAACTGGCATCGTAAAGCGTCGCAAAGCTGGTTCAGCGGACAAAATTGACGTAAGATGTCCTAGGATTGTGTCACATTATAATAAAAATATGGGAGGAGTAGACCTTATGGATCAACGTAAGGTCTGCTATGAAATAGATCGAAGATCGAAAATAAAGTACTACCTTCGCCTTTTTTTTGATTTGTTCGATATATCAGTAAATAACGCACATACCATCTATACTATGCTGCACAGTCAAAAGCACTTAGAGGGAAGCCTGTTGTCCACCTTGCAGTTCAGACAGGTAGTCGCCAGGAGTTTGGTAAACGGTTACAGTACTAGACAACGTGGAGTCCCTACTTCAAAAAAAAGTGCAGTGAGCAAATCTGTGAAGCGGCAATTACCGATGCACCCCATGGAAAAATCCTCCACCAGAAAGAGGTGCGTAAATTGTGCAAAATATAAAAAAGAAAATCGAACAAACAATATGTGTGTACTGTGTCAAGTTCACCTATGTTATACTAATGAAAGAAATTGTTTCGCTGATTACCATAACTAATAAATAGTATTTCTATTATACAAGCGTATTTATTAACATATTACCCCATTCCCAATAAGCAAACTTAATAAAACTAAAATTGAGATTTTTTGAGTGAAACGTATCTCTTATCGACCATAGGGACATCGCTGTCCCAAAAAATTCCAAAAAATCTATAATATTTTAATGTGTTTTGATTTGAAAATATATTTTTTATAGACCTAATGAGTCAATATAATTAGCTAAAATACTTGCATAAGGTCTAATAACCTTATGGTCCTGAAAGGGTTAATAGTGTTTTATTGTCTTATTTTAATTATGTATTTGTGAAAAACAAACTCACTGTTATTTGTAATTTGTAATGACTACTTTGAAAATATAAATTTTGTTGGAATATTATATTTAATTATAAATAAACAAAAAATATATCATGCACAAAGATATATACCTTGTGTTTACAAGAGTCATAATTTCAAACTATAACTGTATCAGATTATGTTTAAATAATACAAAGCAACATACAATAGATACGAAAGTTAGTAATTAAAAGTATTACTTTTCCCGAGACACCGCGTATTAAAAACCATTCAACAAACAAACCAGTGAGCAGAACAATAGCGCGTATCTCTTATGAATACAACAAAACAATAAACAACTCGTAGACAAATGCAAAATTAGCGAGTAAAATGTCAACTCAGTGTATTTCAATATTCAAACTTTGACAAAACAAAAAAGCACTCAGCGAGTTAAAACAACACAGTGGCAAGATTCACTTACATAATCGTCAGACGCTGTAGGTACGGCAGAGTTCTGCAGAACAACACTCTTAAACTGACGGAATGGTGGAGTGCGATCTCGATGCATGAATAACAGCGGTTGTGTACCGCTGAATTACGAACGTAAAAATAAGACATGGGGCCTATGATTTATTCGAATTATCTTTTGATGTGTCTAGTGTTGTAATGTAACGCGCAGAGATTAGTTTTACGCGTTAGCGTAAATTTAAAATCAGTACATCTCGACACTCAGAGCAGCTACCATGCGGGTTTTGGTCACAAATTATAGATTTCAATTAGATCTACGAGGTACAAGTACAAATCAAAACATTTAACCAGTTTTAATGGTTGATATATGATAATTTAATATTATAAAAAACAACAACAAAAAATTAAATTTTGTATTTCCACGATTGCGGTTGTAAATATTAATTAATTGAATAAAAAAAATAACACTTATAAGAATACAATCTTTATGACCTAACGTGTTTAGTTTTTTAATTAAAGGTTTTTAAATTATGAAAAAAATAAAAAGTAAATTTCGTATTTCCAAGATATACTTATCAATCCTTAGACAAGGAAAGATAAAGGACTCATAACACATTACCTAGCGTTCTTACCATATCGCTCGACGAGTCGTTGGTGTATCATTCGTATTTTAAAATTAAAACCAATTGTTTGGAATTATAAAATTAATGAATAATAAATGTTTTACATTGCATTTAAAACTATTTCAGTGATTAATGATTAATAGAGAAACATCTGTTTTCAACTATTATCTCTCTTACAGAATAAATTCAATTCTAGATTAAAGCTTATTTGCATATTATAAATTTTCGACTGACGCCTTTAATATATTTTCATGGAATTTTCATGATACAAAATGGCCGTCATAATTTTTGGTAACAGTTTTGTATACAGACTCGTATTGGTTGTTATGTATCCATAGTCTTTCCTAATCTAAGTATCAATCCATGAGTTTGTTTTATTTAACCCAACTTTCACGTATTCACGTCAATCCCTCGCTGTGCATCCCGACACAGTCACGCCCATTTTTTTAGGGTTCCATACTGAAATCGGAAAAAAGGAACACTTATGGAATTAACATTGTCTATCTGTCTATCACTTCCTTCTAACTACTGAACCCATTGACCTAAAAAGCACAATTATAGTAAATGGTAGACCAATTATTGATCTGAGTTTTGAAAATAATAAAAGCTTTACTGTGAGGTTATCGAGTTTTTTTATTCAATCTTGAGTGAGGAATCAAATGAAAGTTGACAATTCAAAGAATTTTGTACACGTTTTGTTAAATATTTCAAAAAATCGTAATATGTAATAGTGGTAAAAATCTAAAAAATGGGAATAGGTATTATTATTAGTATTCAATAATAATTCAAAACTTTTAAATTATCATATAATGTAATTAGAGTCGTCTTTTCTTATAGACTAACTATTAAATACAACTTCTATAGTTGTTCTTAAAATTAAAATTAAATTAACATCATCGTAAATTGAATACCTATCAGAACTATTACTTGACGCTAGACTCGCATTTGACAAATTTTATTAATTTTTATTTAATTCTCTTGAAAAATGCAAAACATCTTTACTGCAGTATAATGTGGCTCAAAAATTGAAGACAATAAATTATATCAGCATTTATTTAAAAATTCGTTTTTTGAATAATCTCTTCAACAATTAAACATTGAACTAATGATCAATTAAATATAAAATGTTTTGTAAATACTTGACATAATTTTATTGTGAAATATACCAGAAATTTATTTTTTGGTGGGCGTTTTTGCCTGTCGAGTGCGGTTCGCCGTGATTTGCCGAGCTCTGCTTATAAATACATAAATAAAATAAAAGTTTTCTTAATAAAAAAATAAAAGAAATTAAAAATTAATATCTGGAATATTATCGTGACTCATGCAATGAGCTAAAAATAATTTGTAGAAGTTATTCATTTCTTATTTTAATTAGACCATTATGGTTGTAATAAAAATGATACACTGAAAAAAATATCGTTCATTATATTTATGAAACGCATTCAACAACTATGAAATCATAGTAATAATGAAGAAACACTTTATATTAAAGTAAAAGTTCATTACTTTTTTACTTTTAATGAATTTTAAGTATTTCTTCATTATTACTATGAATTCATGGTTGTTGAATGCGTTTCATAAATATAATTAACGATATTTCTTCCAGTGTATGTACCAAGAAAATTTTATTCATATTTATAAGTCTAAAATGAAAAGATTCTTCTATTAATTTTATATTCTTACCGTAGTAAAATAATTATTTAATTTTTATCTGCAAAACTTTTTCAAAATGCACCCCTTAACAATCTTGTCATCATTATACATTTTCACCGGCACGCATACAAAATTCATACACAGACGACTATGATATTCAGCACAGTTCATAACGCCACTTGTGAAGTACGCTAAGAATTTGCATTAAGTGGGGCTGCCATTCGCATAATGCCCGTTTGCCACAACATTCGGCGCGTCTCTATCCAATTACATCGGATCTCGTTAGGGCACGGGATTGCTTTATGAATACGACATGAAAGTTTACACCCGGGTCCCCACAGTGATGGGGATGAGGCCCTCCGCAAGTCTTGCGCCCCCCGCATACGATATTGTTGCTGCTCATAATGCATTTTGTAAATGATTAAGTAGACTGCTTGGTGGTGGCGCCACCTGAATCGACTTCATTTTATTTAACGGTGCAAGATATTGGTTGCCCCGTCAGGGCCTGTAGACAGAGATTGTTGTGTTGACGGTAGACTTATACTGCAGACATTTATTTAAACTGATGTTTAAGTATCGTTCGCGTGAAATTTAGCTGTCAGACATAAAACCCATGAAGAAAAAGAATGTTCTGTTATGATAGTCGATAAAAAAAGTCGCGCGTACAAATGTCACAACCATTTTTTATCTAAAGTAATTTTATAATTAATACATTTTTGGGATACAAAATAGCCTATGTCCTTCCTCAGGATGCAAGCTATCTTCCTGTCAAATTTCATCAAAATCAGTTAGGCTGATTAGCCATGAAAAAGTAACAAACAAACAGACAGAGAGATAGACACACTTTCGCATTTCTAATAGTATGGATTGATTAAAAAAAACATTCTGGAATGTGTACTTAATTAAAATGTACATATATCTATTTAAAACAACAAAAAAAATTTTTTTTCGAAAACTATACATTTTTTTGTCAGGTTGAAAGAATGTGACTTCTAAAAAAAATAATCAGCTAAATCCATGTAAAGGCTTGTTTTGCATGCTTACCCGGCTATAGCCTTTACGCTGGCACGCAAAACTTATCTCTGAGCGTTCAAGTTTCTTAAATACCCACCCAATATCTGGCCTGAAACTCTAGATGTTATTCAGGTCAAAAAAACATAACTCAAATCGTAATATCTAAAATTTAAAAACTAATATTTCCTTTATAAGATTTGACAATAAGACCAAATCAAAATAATGTTCTATTATTAATATACATAACAGAAAAATTCAATAAATATTACAACTCCAACAGTCGTAGATAAAAATACTGGGACAATTTTACATGACAATAAAAATGTAATTCATGAACATAATTCATATACATCTTCTTATTCTTAAGTTGCAATAAATCACATTTTCTAGCTGCAGACGTTCAGATGATCGTTTCGCAAATAAATTTTCCTTAAAGAATAAAATTCCCGACGGTTCAATTTGGCTCACATTACACCAACGTGATCTTTCTTCTGGTGTGTACACACACATACACACACAGACGTGGATGTATGTATGTATATCGGCAAACCTTCAATTTCTCCATGTCAATGTAGTTAAGCTCGTTTGAGATGGTCTTCATTACATCTAGTATTTGCGGAAATCGAAAATCTATAATGGTAGAGATTATTCTAATAGTTTAAGATGTTGATTATAATGTATTTGACATTTATCTATTTATTTCATTAGATTTCATAGATTCATTTGTATTACCTACTAGAAAACAAGATTGAAAAATATTTAAACGAAATCAACAGGTGCGACTGGCGGGCAAATGCCCGGTGGTCTGATAAAAATTAAAATACATTTTTAAAACGTTGCAAATTATAGCTATCTGTTAAATAAATGTGATAAATTACATGAAAAATAATGAACATTATTTATGTAGTAACATATGGTTTTATTCATTTTCTTATCTTTAAATTGATATTTCTATAACAAATTGAAGTTTGATGCATAAAATATTACTCCAAAATCATGTGTTTATAGATTTTATTAAAAGTATGGTTATTATACAAAAAAATACGTGAAAAATTGAAAATTTTAAACAGCAGATCTGTATTTCAAACTATTCTTGAGATATAGCCTCAAATTTTAAAATACCATAGATGTTATTATACAGTTTCAAATCAATTCCGATACACGGTTCAAAAGTTATGGCAATTTTTCTTTAAAAAAGAGATACAAATCTGCAGATCTGCGGTTGGAAAATTCAAACTTTTCACGTTGTTTGAAAATATAATTTTTATCAAACTGAAAAATAACGTTCACAAATTAAGTTGTAATGGATATGAATGAAATTCGTGTTAAAAATAATGAAAAAAGACTCGTTTGTAAATTATTTAATATAAAGTACGAATAATTAATATAAAGTTTGTTTCATTTAAGATTGCAGCGCTCTTGATTGGGCATAATGCCAGGCAGATTCACATTAACACAATTTTTTGACGCAATACTAATGCATGTTACTTTGGAAACAAATGCAATTAAATTCAAATTGTCAGATTAGTTACTCTAAAAATGTGTATTATCTTCTTAGACAAGGAAAGATAAAGTCAAATTCCGCTTGTTTGGTTTACATTTTAACGTGTCACATGCCTTGGTATAATATTTTTTTTATTTTTTACCTAGCTTTAGCTCCTTAGTGCCCCTCTGAAATATTATTTTTTCAATATATTTGTACATCTTTTACTAGAGGGCGTCATTTTACATCTTAAGTAAAAATTTCAAGTTAACGTTAAACCCTATCCGGATCCCAAAAAAGGCTTCTGAACTGAGACACGTGGTCTTCCTCGCTTCTGAACTCTATAGCTACCTACCCAGCAAAATAAGAAACATACAAAGCAACAGCTTATTCAATAAAAAACTCAATATTTGGCTTCAAAACGACACAATTACTTTGAAAAATATATTCAAATTATAAATAATATTCTGTAGCATGGTTATTAATATACGGCTACGACTGATAAGAGCACTGACAAGTCTTACAATAGCCACAACTGTCTCAAGACCACGGATCAGCAGGTATATAAGCTGTACTGAAAAGCAATATTTAATGCCCGATAGTCAGCCACTGATACAGGAAAGCACTTCGGATATTACGTCTCAACAATACAAATATTATTAATTATTATATTTTTGTACTATTGTTGATTATTATAAAGTTATAAATAAAAATTTATTGTATTGTTTACTACCAACTTTTAGATGATATTTTATGACATAATTTTAACATATGTATACGTGAACAGTGAACATATAAACAATATAATTTATCGTAGTACTGGTTATGCCAAGTTGGGTGAGAAAAATTCCATACGTAGTACCTATATGTAAATAATAGTATCTAATTTATTGCACTAAATTTAAGAATTTGTGTATACAAATAATATTATCTAAATGGTTAATATTTATGTAGTACAAAAATGCCAAAATAAACTTATTGTTAGTAGTCAGATCAATTCATGGTTTTACATTTTTATAAAAATGCTATAGTATATAGCTTTCCAACAGTTTATTTACTTTTTTTAAATATTTTATGTAATAATTTGTGCTTCTGTGATTATATATATTGTTAAAATGGTTTAAAATATCCAAAAATTCGAAGTAATACCAAAACAACATTAATTTTTTTGTATTTGCATGCTAATAATTTGAAATGATCGTCATGGTGACGTCATTCTCACGCGGGCGCTGATTGGTCAAAACCAAGTGAGGTAACCTATGCATTTACTAACCTTGTGTACGGACTGGCATTGGTTGTTATGTATCATAGTTTTTCCTAATCTAAGATTATATTATCGACATTAGGATATTATCAAACTAATTTTCATAATATTTATAAAAGTGAATTTTTTCATACAAATTTTAGAGTGTATGTGAAAATAATTGCCATTTTTTTTAACGGAGAGTATCGCTTCTTACCATCTTTATTGTGTAGGCTAGCTAAGTGCGAGAATAGTGCCTTTGTGAATCGTACCGTCTAATCCTCGCCCACCAGACGAAACAGGCTATAAATATCTTAATAATAAAACAGTCAAACCCACTCCAGATTAAGATTATTATTTAATAATTAATTAAAAACTAAACTTTTTAAAATATTAAAATCCCTGGAGGAACTTTCGCGTCGGGCAGTTCATCTTGTAATTAATATGTACAACACCAATACTGTTAATAAAACACAATAACTTGAATGCTAATTAAAACAATCTCACATAAAATATATAGTGTATGTATATGAATGTTCTATAGAGAATCAACCAGTGTACTTACAAATTAAATGTTCTCCAACACTCACGTTTGGGCTTCATATTTATTGTGGGCGTAGCTTTGAATTACTAAACTTTTCAATTTATTAACCTTTACTGCCCGTTTAAATACAATTAAACTTGCGTACAATGCAGGGCAGCAATTTATACACCAATCAGATCACTACCAATTACGTCACTACCTAGCTCTACGTTAGAGGTACTTAAGAACTTTACAATTGTTAAACTCCTTTAGTTTTGGACAATTATAATAGGTATTATACTATTGTTTATGTGGAATACGATTTTTGTTGAGTATTGTTTTCGTGTTAAAGTTGTTTGTTCAAAGATAATAAAATGCAAAGTTTTTATTTGACAAGATCTCAGGTGGTGAATTTTTACAGTTATAGATATCAAAATGTATCATTTCGTTCCTTGTGTACATTTTTATGATAAAATAAATTTCAAAAATAAGATTTTTCAATTCACAAATAAATACTGTAAGAGATTTTTAGTAAAAATTGAATGAACCTAAATTCGAACCTTTTCTTGGATAACCGGTAATCATATATGTTTAAAAGGTTCGATAAATTATTTAATATTTTTTTCGAATGATTTTTTAAAGAGAACTAACTGAAAATCTGTTTGAATTTTATGGAATGATTTGATTTATCAAGTCTACTACTGAAATTTATATATTTTTTACTTTCTTTTTTTAATAATTCTTTAATTGAATTACATTTCAATTTGCAAAAAAAATCTGAAAAGTAGAGATTTCGATCTTTTAAATGTAATTTTATTTTTTGTCCTTTTTTCTAGCCATATTTTAATGGCTATTAATGTTTTTTTTCTTCAGAAAATATTTTATTTGTTACTTATAATTTTTTTCAACAAAATAATTTTCTTTCAATTAAAACTTGATCCGAACGCGAACCTAAACCCTGATAAATAACAGTTTTTGAACCCAAATAGTTTGTGCCATGCTAAACCCAAACCCGAACCCGAATCAAAATTTATATTTCAAGTCCCTGCTTTGTTGTCCTGGTATATAAAATGTTAATTTAGTTCTGATATATACGAAGTGTTAAAAATAAATTCTTATAAGTACATAGGTACTAATTTTTTTCTGCTGACAGCAAATAATATTGGTTTGTATATGTATTTTAGAAAGTTTAATGTAGGTTCAATACATGTTTGGTATCGATTTGTTGTAGTTTTGGGTCAATAATTTGTTAGGTTTTGTGCACCGTCGAAATGGAGAGTAACATTTGAACTAAAGAGATATTCTACATCAAATTTCTTGCTAAACTCCAGAATAATGGGCCAGAAATTCATTAAATGCTACAGAAAGTGTATGTGATATCTGTTATGAAGCGTAGAACGGTAGTCACGTAGCAAAACATCGCGCAAAATTATTTAAGAATTTTTTATATTCGTGGAGTGGTACAAATTTGTTCCAGTGGAACAGACAGTAAATACTGCATTTTATATTTATTTTTTAAACGTTTTTATAAACAATGTGGGCGAACTGAATACAGAAAAGAACTGAATCTTGTATTATTGAAAATCGCCCCCACACACGTCGTTCTTTACTAGGAGTGTACCGAAACTGGAATCGCCGGAATTCACAAAAAAAACCGGCCGGAACCGGATTTTTTTTAAAACATTCTATTTTAATTAATAATAAAAAAAATTACTTATCTTTTAAGGTCAATTAATGTTATAATTACAAGCAAACATTTGCTGCACAAAAAAAACGGCATTTATATTATGTAATGATTGTTTTCATTAAAATTATTGCTAATAAAATGTTAATAAATTATTATATTTATGTTTGATTTTTTAAACAAATACAACGTATATTATTTATGAATTCCGGTACATCCATACTCTTTACTCATATGTATTTATCGCAAAAACAAAAATTCTGCCAAGTAAATGCACAGTGCTTCCTCGTGCTAAATTCACCAAAGGTAATTATGAACTGCCATTAATTAACTTTTTAATCTCTATACAATTTTATTTATAAATATTTTTTCGATCTTTTTTTACACGCATGATTATTTATTCTTATATTTTTAATTTTTTGACAATTCAAATTTAAATTTAAATTTTTCGGCAAAATTACATTTAATATATTAAAATTAAATAGCGATTGTAAAAAAATTAATGACGTTTTTTTTTAAAGAAAATTGAGATTTTTCGGGGAATTTTGTACAAGAAACATAGTATAAAAATTTCACGTAACATTTGTCGTTCTTGAGATATCTTAAAAAAATAATATTTTGGGATGTCAACCTTGCTCCTTATATACAATTTTAATGATTTTGAAATGGGACCATCCTCTAGCCAGACCAACAAAGTTTCATTATCGGTTCAGTGGTTCATGAGTTATGCGTGTGACAAAGATTCAGGGGACAAACAGACAGACACAAAACGAAAAGTATTTGTCTTGACTTGAAACGGAAAGATCATGTTAAAATTTTGATTTCGGAGAACATTTTTTTTCATTTTAAATTGATCACATAGCTTCTCGTATCTTCACAGGCTATTTTACCAATTTAACTCCATAAAACATTTTTTTAAAAAAGGATGTAGAAAATATAAATCAAAGAATAGATATGCAACTACCTCTGTTTTGAAATTTTGATTTAACTTTTTTTAATATTCCCACGTATATTAAAATATATATTTGCAATGCATGGAATAAATATTTAACGGTAAGTAGTTCGTACATACCTGTATCGTAAGTACACTCACATATGTTCAAATACATAAGGATAGCACTCGAAGATATGGAAAATTTATCATAAGTTAAAACTTTCAATATATCGTTCAGATCCTACCCCAGGAATGAAAAATGAAAATCCTCTTTCGTCTATTTCAGGAAATACTATACTCTGAATGGTAAATATGATAAAATTTTTCACACCCTCTACACACTTTTGCATCTCATGCGCTTTCGTAAATAATATCGAGCAACTCTGCCCCCCTCTCTCTTACTCATTTTCACCAGTTCTTTCGTCACGCCCTACGCATATGATGCTAATGCATCCCGATTTAAACCATATATAATCCAATCTGTAGCAATGTATTAGTGTCCTTACTCTTTTTCTTTTTATTTCGACGACTTTTTGTGTCTGTTTTTCTTCGTTAAAACTTATACGCGTTGCTCAAGTATCTTACTCTATATGTATATCTGTCTAATGTTTATATTATAATCCATATTTTCTTTCTTTCTATATCTATGTTGTTTGTTCTTTCGTCTATTATTTTTTTCTTTGAAGAAATAAAAAATGTAATGAATGTCTATGAAGGCTTTATATATTAAATGGAGTTTGTTTCAAAACTTTATTACATATTTTCTACAAAATGATTTGATCACATAGTAAATTAAATCTTTATAAAATATCGCGATACAGTATCGGATTAAGGAGGGAAACCATATTAGACGGTTCAAAAAATCATTTTTTTTATTGCATAAATCGTTAGTATAACTATTCAAGATTATGTTCGCAAAATTTCAAAATAAAATTCGAAGTCCTTCTTATGCCGTGTTCAGACCGAAAAAACAAAACAGCAACATCGTGTCTTTTTGACAAAAGTGCAATAAACCCTATGCATTTTTAAATACGACGTGTTTTCAAACACCGTGTTGCTGTTTTGTTTTCTTTGGTGTGAACACCGCATTATGCTATGAGTATAACAGGGAGCGCCCCTCAGTTTTATATGAAGCGTTCGCTCAGGTAGTCCCATACTTACTTACTTGACTCAATACACATGTACTAACAATGGATTATAAAAAAACTGAGGATCGCAAACTTTGAAAGTGTTTTTTTTGCATTATTTATAGCATCTGTACGTATACTGTATAAAACATTTTTAAAGTGTACTTCAAATACAGTGCAATATACCTACTATTTATTGCCATGCTAATTGTAAATCAATATGTCTAGAAAAGCCACTGCTATGATTGGTATTTTTTAAACAAGCTAGGAATAAGTATGTTCTTGAAGAAAATAAGTATTTCTGTTTGCAAACAATATACAGTATAATGCATCACAAACCCTTGGCTTTTTTGTTACACGTGGCTTTGTACACGACTGGTTTATATATTTAAAAAAATACAGTCGTTATATAGGCACTGTTAACTATAATTCTACACCAAGCACTAAGAAAACCTAAATACTTTTCCATGGTGGAGTCATTTCGCCTGTTTTCAACCATTTGATGAATCATTCTTAGAAAATAACGAAAAATAGCAATATAAATACACTAATATAGAAAAAATGTCTTCCTGGAAGTCCTTGAATGGCTTAGTAGCATACAAACACCCGAAAGCTGGATTTTTTAGTTGATATTTGTGAAATCGGCATTTTCAGTTTTTTATCAAATTAAAAAAAATGAAATACAGTAATTAAAAGTACATTCTAATAATATTTTCTTCAAAATTATTACAAAAACATATGTTTTGCTTCCCAAAGTTGACAACTTCACTAATTGGTCGAAAACCAGCGAAATGATATTATATATTTTTCTCTTTTCTCTGTCTGTATATTTGAATTCATGATTTTTGTTGAACACTTTAACTTTTTTATTTGAATTATCCTATAGCAATTTAAACATCCTTATTTTATTAGAGGCATCCTTAGTAACACCCTATCGTTGTGTACATAATGCTTTCTGCTACGTCATACTCGGAAGACATTCTGTCGAGTGAGTCAGGCGTGAGTGAGACACATGAAACTGCAGATGCGTTGAGGTAGGAAGGGGATATTTGTTTCCTTAACCTATTCAAAGCGATTGTACTTTGAAAACTTTAAGACTTTCAGATTATCTGTTATTAAACACTACGGTAATCGAAAGAGATGAAAAAAAAAAAATTATTATTATTATTATTATTAATTACATCAGGGTCGGCAAATAGTGGATTGTGATGTACCAGTCTTGAAAAATGTAGGTATAATAATAAAATATAATGTATTAAGCCTGGTTTTTAATCATTTTAGCTTTGTGTGCATTTTCAGGATAAAATTTAGTTAATCTTTAATACTCTCTATTTCTTAAATTCGCTCATACAACATTAAAGATTCTCGATCCCTGACCTACATCTTGTAATTAGTATCTCAATAACCATTTTCTTATTAATTTTACTTTAAATTATTTATTAACATTATACCAGAAACAGTTTTATTAGTTTCTTTACACAAAGTAAAATCTACCATTTTTAAATTATGTATATTTTAAAAATACTGAACAACATAATCATTTAGTTTTTTTTTTAAATTTAATCCTAAGATATTAGTGTGGTGTAACATCTTTGAAAGCTTCATTATTTGAATATTATTTTACATATTAATTCATCTTGCACTAACAAACGATATTTCGACAGTAAAGATTTAAGTGTTAATTTTTATAATTGGGTGATAAAATTTATACCTATACAAATTTTCAAAAACTAATCCGTATGACACTATTATGTAACAATTCGTCAGTGAATGGGTTAAGAGTCTTTCGGAGCTTTATCACCTTGCCTGTGGCAACAGCAGTCGGCTCTCTTCGTGGATCTCTGTAAAAGCCGATTGTCTTATTACAATAGCACTTGATTATAGCATCATCTTCATTATGTATAATCGAGCTAAGTGAGTTAATTTTTGTTTGCATTGAGACACTTTCCTCTTATGTAATCTTTGTTCTGAAAAGCTTCAGCCATCAAGCAGTGCTGATGCGAGTTTCGTGAGATGATATTGTTTCTTTGATGTCACAACGACACTGTGCGTGACATTGAAAACTCATTTTAAACAATTTTCAAATATTAAGTTGATTTTCGTGGTAAAGTTCTTTGAAATATACCTACCTAATATTACATTATGACAAGGGCTGCCAAATAAACAAACAGGAAACTGAAATATAAACATACCAAAAAAATATATACTATTCGAAAAGTTATACAAATTTTTTTATAATACATATGTTAGCAGTTTAAAAATATGTTTCGATGTAAATATGTGAAATTTTAATAATGTTTGTGCGTATATTACAAAAAAATGTGTAAAAATATAAATTTTGTGTAAAGTAGATATACCTATCAATAAAATATTTTTTATTACTGTCAAACAAACAAAATATATGTTATGAATTCTTGATAAATTAAATTAAATTAACATGTTTTGTGATAGATTCTGATTTATGTACACTGTCATTCAAAAGTTTCCGGGCAGTGGTAAATTCTACAAAATATCGTTAAAAAAACGTAATTACTTTAAAACTATTAAACTTTTTCGTTAATATTAAAATTTTTAAGGATGGATTGATGGAATAAAGCAGTTATAGTACAAAAGAAAATTATTTAAATAATAATAAAGGTCATAATGTTTTCTCATCCAAAAAAAACACCTTTTATATTTACAACTTTTTCTGACAATTGAGGCATACATTCTATTAATTTCTGTATTGTGTTTGGTTTTATCTTCTTCCAGGCTTCTAGAGGAATATTTCAGTGTAAACACCTGTCGACTTAAACCGAACGGTTATTTCATGAACTTTCGACTTGGATATTTTTAAATTTTCAGCAAAAGCTCGTTCTAAATATCCATCTGTATGTTATAAAAGTACCGAGGATTGTTTTTCAACACTAATATTATTTTATTTTTCCATCACAAACCATGTATCTTAGATATTAGCACATTTTCAGAAGTTCAACATTAACTGAAGGAATAGGGGTTGCATTCGGCTTATACACCTCCAAAGTTTTCAAAATGTACTTACTACTAATTAATTTTATTCCTAAAATTCCATTAATCCAATATTGTGAGTTAGAGTAACTGAACTGTTCAAAAATACCTACTATACGTTAAATTCGCTGAAAAATTATATTTGGTATATTTTTACCTGAATTTCAGTATTTTCAAAATGGTTAAGGTAACTCATGGTCAAAGTTTAATTTTGATTACTCAGTAAATAATACTGAATCACCGTAATGTACTAATTTAGTCAATATCAGTGTAAAATTCAAATAAAATATTATTTTAAGAAGTGTCCGGAAACTTTTGAACGGCAATGTACATATATAATATATTGTATCTATTTGCGTTTTATTCGTATTCTTACAGGAATCAATATTTAATCGCTGCACATAATTGGTATAAAATACATACGTTATTCAATCCATAAACAAAGGGTTGAAATTCAACAATTAATTTTTAATTTGCACATCAAAAAGAGTATTATTGTTTTTAATTAAATGTATTTAGAACAAAACAATTTAGTTAACAGTAATTAAATTATTTCACATATGTATATCCATTGGTTTATTCACACTCTACATATCAGCAGTAAATTACACCAATAAATTTACATAATATGTTAAAATTCATATTTATAAATTATTATTCAGGTTATAGAAACACGACCAATTAAAACAAAGTGACATAATGTTATTTTAATTTATAGTGTAAGAAATATTGTATGTACAAAATATATTTTCGGCGGAACCGGAAGTTTTAAACTGCAGTTTTTGAGATTACTCGGCTAGTTTTCTTAACAGACCGACATGATTTTCGAGGCCTTAAAATCGAGTAATTTCACTTATTGATGAAAACTAACACTTTTCTTATCACTAACATGATAAAACTTTGAATTTATATAATAACTACAATATAAATTATTACATATACCTAAATAGTTTATAAACGAACTACTTCTTGCGGTCTAGAAATAATTCTGCGTGTATACTTTGTTATCAGGTCAGCCATTCGCAGCTAATTTTAGTGGCTTTAAAATAAACTGAGGACAATAATTACTGTGTCTGGAGCGACGTTACTTCCACAAAAACCCTACTTAATGTGCTCCGGAACACCCTCTGTTGAAGATTGCGTTGGTAATCAGAGAAAATACTGATGTATAAACTTTGGAGCCTGTCTTAATTTATAACATTATTATGTATACTCGTATATTTTGTTCTTGGGAAAATGTATTTATTTTATTATTTTTTTATTCAAAAAAGAAATAAGTAGAAAATTGTATTTTGTTTTAAACAATTTTATGTATTTTCATGATTATACAATATACATGTATGCAATGGTCGACTATTTTTTCCTTTTTTCGAAATATATTAACTTAAACTTTCCAAAAATATAGTTTTTTGTCATCGTTATGAATACATTACATAGCAGGCAATTCTTTCTAAAGTTTTCGTTAGCAAAACAATTTTCTTTTTAAAATTAACTTTTATTTTTCACTGTACGATTTTTTTTATCAAGATATACTGTAACTTGAAGATATGATATTTAAAAAAAAATGCATGGTAGACACTATGTACTACTACAGATAAATATAACAATATCTTCCAAGTAGCATAACTCAGAGATAAAAAATCATATAGTGAAAAATAAAAGTTAATTTTAAAGTGAAAATGTAGTACCATTTGTTATTTTTAACGATTATAGATAAAAATTCTAGATATTCATAAGTATAGCCTAAATCTTCATTCATGAAAGTTTAGAATAATTTTAGATTATTTTTTGTTGCCCAATAAGATATTCAGATATAAAATAAAATAAGAAACGAAAAAGAGTTGTTTTTTTTTATAAAAAAGTGATGTCATGCAGACTTCAAAATGACTTTTTACTGTCGAATAGTCATCAATTTTATCAAATAAGTGATCAAATCGATAAACTGGAACATGAATTGAATCTACAAGGGTGAGTATTTTTGTTAAAAATATCTACATTTATCAAAATTATTTATTACTAGCTGCTACCCGCGGCTTCGCTCGCGTGGATTTCGAAATCCCCCTTCATATGTGACAGGGTGTGAAATATTAAATTTTTCTTATTTTTAGTTTTCTTTCTTTATACAAAATCGTAAATATCTCGGCTCCTATGCAAAATAAAGGGTTGTTTTTCCCCCAAAAATCCCCGCCCCGTAGTATTTTTCCTGCCGGATCGAATAAAACCAATTACAATCCTTCATATGTAACGGGGGGTAAAATATTAATTACTAAAAAAAAAAAATTCCACCCCCTTGCAATTCTTTAGGGGTTGAATTTTCGAGATAGTAAGTAACCTATGTCCATCCTCGGGATGAAAGCTATCTCACTGCCAAATTTCATCAAGATCGGTTCAGCGGTTTAGCCGTGAAAAGGTAACAAACAGACAGAGAGACAGACAGACACTTTCGCATTTATAATATTAATATGGATAAGCATACTGTTATGGGGTGTGTGTGATCCCATCCTACTATTAGATGATTAAAATAATTAAATAATTATATTAAATATACCTACCTATTTTTTATCTTCACAACTGTATGTAATACTGCATTGTAACAAAATGTATGCGCACAAAAAATATCGTCTGTATGAGAAGACTATTGATTTTAGGCATACATAATTGATAAGTAGTGCATGCGAGATAACAATTAACTAGCGTGTACGTATTGTTGATGGATGTAAGGGTTGAATTGAAGCTAGCAGATGCGCTCGATGGAGTTGGTGCTTTTATATATAATATGTACCCCGTGCGTTGTAAAGACGTTTTTATGCGACGCTGAGCGAATCACTCGTATCATTTCAGTCACGGTGCTCTGTATAGGGTATACTTTCAGCAGTAAAGTAAAAATATTCGAAAAATTATGGTTTTGTGTATCTAATACGTATGATGCCTAATTTTTAAAAACTATTTTATGATGATCTTACGTGTCTCTTATTTCCAAAAAAATGCTTATTTCTGCAGAAAATAAAGATTTAATACAAAAATTGACCCTTTTAATACTAATTTTGAATTTGACGCCAAAACGCTCGCAGGTGTCATGGCGTATTTTTGACGTCACTCCTATGTAAACACTCCTTGTGAACTATAACAAATCCTTGTTCCATCGCTAATGTTTCTCGGTTTTACTTTTGGGAACACAAAACTGAGTAAATTGATAATTTAAAACCACAAAATAATTTATAAACAGTGTACTGTAGATATTAATGAAACAAAAATGACGTTTACGTAGCCGTGACGTCATCCACTCTAACTGGTGTTTTATCAAACATGGCGGATTGCTATATTTTACGTTTATATTTTAACAAAAATCATATTAATCTCGCTTTTAATATAAAAATAAATACATTTTTTAGAATCTTTTTAATTTATTTTATTATTTAAAATCATAATTTCAGTGATACTTTGTTACTAGCATCATGCCTATTGTCGATTAATCGATATTATCTTTAATATTAGTAGTTTGAAATGAGGTGATTGTAAATATATACTTACGTCGTAATAGTCAGTTTAATAAAGTTTAGTAAATGTAAAAAAATATAAGGTACCTACCATAAGATTGCTCTGACAATTTTTATAAAACATTCATTTGTCTTGAGGCGTCATCCATAAATTACGTCACACGTTAAGGAAAAGGGGCGGGTACAAAGTGTGATGTGATGTGACAAGGGGGAGGAGTCACAAGCTTTGTAACATCACATCTAAAAAATCAAAACAACGAATTTTATATGAATTCTTAGAGAAAAAATTTCAGGAAGAATTACTATGTTGTTAGTAATTCGAGTCCAGTGAAGGGTTATTGGGAAAATTTCAAATGTAGATTTTAAAATTTGCCATGTAGCATTCTACAATATTACAAAATACTACATAATCAAAATTTCATATAATTTTTATTAATAAACGAAAAAAAATTCATAAAAAAAATAATATAAACAACCAATGACTGTGAAATAAATTTTTTTCGTTGATTTTGAGTATTTACCTACTAATTATTTCGAAATTTGTGTGACGTCGCAACAGGGGAGGAGGAGTTACACGAATGTGAAAATCTGTGACAAGACCGAGGGGAGGGGTCAAAAAACCATGAAATTTTTGTGACATTATTTATGGATGGTCCCTCAGGCTATATATAATAGAGAATAGTAACGTTTAAATAACTAGTTGTATATAAACAAAACAAAAATATCGATGGGCTAGTTCTAAAAGGTCGTAATTAACGGAATGTATAATAATTCTTGGTTTTTGGATTCAAGTTTTTGTTGATCGTGAACTTCTTTTATAATTTAAGCAAAGACTAGAGCTAAACTAAAATTTAATAAAAAAATATCTATTTAAACTACAGGTTATTTTTTAAAATTTGAGTTATCATTAATCTATTATTTATTTAAATGGCATTTGTTTATAATCAATATGATAGTAATTATATTTTGATTACTGAAAAATAGACTATTTTTAAACATTTCTCAGATGCATTTAAAATCTAGTTTTATGTAGGTACACAATGACTAAAAATACTAACTAAAGATATCGTACACTTCTTATACAATTTAAAAATATTATTATAAGTTCAAAAATAGGCAATTAATTGAAAATGTAGGCAACAAATCATAATATATAAATATATTAAAAATACAAGTTACGATATTTTATGGCATCATAACATAAAATTGCAGTATTTTGACTTCCGACGGAATTTCACTAGATGTTGTGACGTATTCATGGGTACACATAATTTAATTATAGTAATACCTACATATTTAAACACAAGCAAACCTTGGTAGACAAAAATGTACCCAGCTTAAATTTGAATACACGATGTACATATGTACGTATGTTTGTACATAGAACATATAGGGATACAATAACAAAGTATCATTTAAATTCATGCCGTTACTTTAGCACAACACGAAAAGCGTTTATCAAATTTCAAACGAAACCTTGAGAACGTGTGTAGCAATAACTGCTGCGTACGTCTTAACAAATGTTTTCAGTACACAATTACATATGTAGTGAGCGCGAAGAGTTACTACAGTAGCAATTTCACGCTATCTTGTTGACGTGTGGTTCAATTCAAGACCGCAAAGCTTTCATCAAAAAGGGAGTGTGCATGAAACAAAATTACGAGCCCGACTTGCTATGTTTTGTATTTCCGATTGTCACGAATTTTGTTCATTAACTTTTATTGTATTCGGTTATTTATATTTTATTTTAAATTATGCTCTGCGACGGCATAAATAGATCATGTTATTTACTTAGTTTTTATGAAAATATTCTAATTGTAAGAAGTATATTACAGATATGAAACATACCTTTAAATGAAAATGCGAAGGCCCCCTCTGAAATGTCGTGATTCATGACTTAACGTGAACGGTATTGAATTAATGTTTGTCGTATGTAAGCCCGTTAGGTATGTATATTTTAAAGGTTACAAATTTTTATAAATTAATATATCCTTTTTTAATTTTCAAACTCAAATGCATAAACATAATAATTTTTCAAGTGAATTTTTATATAAAAAATAAATATAATTTTTATCACAAAACAAATAATTTTGTATATAAGAAGTTTAAAGAAGAAAGTTTCTAACTCTGCCAGAACACTAAAAAAACAGATTTAAAAATGTAATGATATTTTACATTATTTTTTTATTATAAGTATAGGGAACAAAATAAACACGCACTATTTTAAATGAAATGAGAAATAGTGAAGAGCATTAAATAAATTATTCTTACACTTAATAAACTATTATACGAGTAGGTAGCATTTGTAAAAAATATTGAACAGTGTTTTTTGTATTTTAGCAATACTTAATATAAATTAGCGTTAAGAAAATCCTTTTGTTCATTAAAGAAATGAAATGACAGATAAAAAAAATTCTTCCTTAAAATAGCTAAATGAGTATTAAGTTGGTGATATTTGTACTAAATGAGAAATATTATATGTATTATTAATATAATATTTTATAAATCGTTGATGTTCTAATAAAATACAAATTAACTGTCCATGGTTAGGGCAATCTATTGGAGCTAAATCGAGTTGATTAGTTTTGGATTGGTTAGTTTTCGTTAGGTTATGTTAGATTAGATCTATTATAATACATCAACATGTGATATTTTATAGTTGTGACGTCGGTAATGGCATATTCTTCAGGTTTACTTTATTTTATTTGGGAAGGGAGTAAATAAACACCCCCCCCCCCAAAAAAAAAACTAAATTATATAACATTAATGAATGCAAATATTATTGCGCAAAGCAGAATTTTAATGCTCAAAATGGAAAATGTTATTGCTCAAAAAATTATTTTTAATGTCACACTTTATGTTTAGTAAAATGCTCATAATTCAAAATGTATTGCTCAAATACAATATATTTAATACGCAAAGTATATAAAATATTGCGCGCTTAAATACTACCCATATGTATCTATATACCGACTAGAAATATAGTTTTAAAAAAATAATACGAAACAAAACATTAGTTTTCATCATTTCAAAATTTATTTTATAATATATTACATCGTGAGTAAAAAAAAATAGAATTCATGAGTTTGCGTGATCGAGATTTTTTCTTCAACCGTGAGTGAGCGGGCGAGACTAAACATATTATGTTCGTGAAACAAAATTTACTCACGTACCTAGCTCTAGCTTCCGGTAGTATAAATAGACATTTACCAATTTAATCTATTAATAGTAAAATATATGGTAATATATGTACAATTATCTGTAAATAAACTGTAAATATTATTGAACTATTTTACATATTTTATACCTACATTTATTGTGTACATAGATTTTCTGTATTATATACTTAAATTATACCTACTATTTTAATTTAAAACACAACTTGGAAATAATCAAACCGCAAATTATTTTTATAAATAAACTGGTACAATTACGAATAATCTAAAAACGTTTTTACTAAGTATTTTAAAATAAAATACTTCCTTTGTATCTAAATCAAATGTCGTTACCAAGTTAACATTTTAATACCTCAATTTACGTACCAAGAAATAAAATATTATTTAACCCTGTGACGGTGATGCCAAGTCTCGCAGACTTGACATATTTATTATTTTAAATAAAAAAGTGGTGAAGGGTGTTTTTCTCCCTTATTATTAGTTTTGTTATGATATTTGTTTTATGTGTTACTTCACTATATTCATGAAAATATTGCTGAAAAAATGATCAGACTTGGCGCCATCGCCAGTACGTAACAAATTCAACCAATTTTCTAAAACTGATAAAAATATTTTATTTATATATGATGTGATTTATAAATCTAATACCATTTTCACTGTTAGTTCGAATATTTGTGATACCTACATGATTATTTTTATTTTCATATAAGATTATTTTGCCTGAAATTCACCTTTATGATATAAACTGTTATGAAGATAAACGTATAAAAAATGCATTAGTGGGTACTTACGTCTTAAAATGAAGACATTTATAAAATTTCACGTTTCTAGATCCAGTAGTTTGGGTTGGGCGTTGGTGATTAAATCTCACAAGACTTCTCTCTTTACAGACATACAGGATGTATAGTTACGAGTATTATAGTACCAGGCATATATTTCTGTAAGTATTGATAATATAAAAAAAATTCAAATAAGAAATATTTCTGTTTTTTAAACGTGAAGAGAAATATGGCATCCAAATTTATAAACCATTGCGCGCTCGGTAGGCAGCTTTTTTTATTAAATCGAATGGTATTTTTTTATTTCATAGAACTGTAAAACATGTTCTGGATAACTTTTGTATAAAACATTTTTTTCTTAGAGCAGTAATTTAGACGTAATTTAATATTAAAAATTGAATTTAAGAATTTATAGTTGATTTTATTTGCAAGTTAAATCAAGTAAACTAAAGTAATAATATCCAGTTATTGTTTAAATGCATGTATTTATTATAAAAAATCTGCCATGGGAGCCACGGGACTTTTTTGTAATCGTTGAAAATGAAGAGTGTATGTGATTCTATTAAATTTTATTAATATTTTATTAAAACATATTTCTGACAAACTAATAAAAGATAGAATAAAATAAATGGGACATAAACTATAAATAATATTATTCTCTACATTATGTATCAAATATATATTTTTTGTTAGGTTACAATTGACCCGATTGTGTTAGTTTCGATTTTTACTACCATCGACGACACATACCAAATACGAGTTTTAACATATTTTAAAGCATTATTCAGTTCGTATTTTTATTAGCTAATAGTACTATTTTTACCAACCCCTTAAAGTTCAAAATATGTATATGTATTAATCTGATAATTAGCTCCACCATTAATGTTATGAGATATGGCGCTATGAATGGAGGGTTAAGATTGGAACTTATTTCCTCCAGTATTGAAAAATAAGGTGTAGATAAATACAAAAACAAAGAAAATGAAAGTCAAATATACGTTCCAGTTTATATCATATTCGTGGAAACATGAAAGGTATTGATTATATAAGAAAGGTAATAATAAAACGACATCTGCAAGAAGTATATACAAAGAAACTAAAAGTCAAACAGTAAGATGAAAACACAAAGCAGGTGGCAGTATCTAATATACAGTTCTTAGGTATAGATATATAATGTTGTTGTAGAATTTAATTTTATATTAAAGATAAAAATATTCACTTATTGTTTATTTCGTTTTCAATAAATAAAATAATAAATTATAAAGTAACAACTTTTAAATTATAACATCATGTGAGGTAAAAGTCTTTTTAATTAATTTTCATTTAAAAATTATTTCAGCCCCTTAATATTTTACATATTCCAGTTAGTGAACTATAAAATTATTTACAAAAATAAAATGTACCTACCTTCATATTATGCATGTATACAAACACAAACGTACGATATGTGAACACACAAAAGTTTATTATCTAAACACAATGGCAGTAAAAAGCCGTCGTTTTGAAATATTCCAGTGGTGCGCAGTATAACGAAGGAATAAAGAATATTACACAATTAAAATGACAAAGTAACAAAAAATGAAGCTCGTCTAATAGTTTTTCACAGCGCGCAGTGTGGCTTTCTAGCCGCCATTATGCAAATAGAGATGCTGGTACAAAATTTTAATAAAGTTCTAAGGCCAGCGCCTGTAGCCTGCATTCCCGCGATTTGTAAGGGTTTTTGTTCATTCGAAATATTGAATTTCACACAACAATCTAATATTGCGGTGCACTTGTGTGCTAGTTTTTCTACATGTATTTTAATATACGTTATATGCAGTTCTACTTTCAAGAAAAAGAAGAAGATGTTGCTAACTTATATTTTTTAATAAGTGGACTTTTTATTTCAAAGCGATAGATTTAACTATTATACATAAATATATAAAGTTATACTGTCGTGCAAAACTTGAACAGTAAATTGAGAAAAATATTTTAAGCAAAACATTATATAAACATGTGTCCGGATATTTGTCATGAAGGGGCTACAGCCCTCCAAAGATTTTACTCAAAATTAGTTTTTATTAAATATCTTGAGAACCCATTGTGCTACAGTTCTGAAATTTGATATAGGGTTTAATATTAATAAGTGTTATCGATTTCCAGTATTAACCAATAGTAATTTTGACCAGGGTTGTATGGGCCCTGGAGGCCCGTCGATTTTTATCCAGTATTTTTTTGTTATTAAATTTTTTCCTGAGTTAAAAATTTCTTTACTATATTAATTTAAACTTTTATAATAGCCAATCTTGGTGTATATTTCTTCAATTTTGGAACTTCTATTCCCACATAGTTATCTTTAACATTTAATATAGTTATTTTGTCTAATCCTTCCAAAACATTAAAAAACTTGAAGTAAGTGCATTTTTATATAGATGTAGACTCTCTAAGTTCGATAGTCCATTAAATATACATTTTTCTAAGTCAGTTAAATAATTGCTATCTAACACCAATATTGTCAGTTTATCTAGTCCTGTAAATGCACCGAGTTCTATTATAGAAATCTTACAATGATCCAAATAGTTTAATTTATCTAGCCCATATTTAAACATGTCTTTCTTGAGAATATACAAATAACTACCCACCAAAGTTAAAGAATAAAGTTTAAGTAACTCTGCAGATTCTATCGGTTGTATATTTTTTTCACGGCAAAATTCTAACTGCAGATCTGTTAAATTATTTAAACCATGTAATGTAAAATTACTAAAAACTAAATTTTCTACGTTATTGTCTATTCGCAAGAATTTTAGACTTTTAAATTAGAAAAAGTGAAATCTTCTATTTCATTTAGAATATTATTATTCATAATTAGCTCTGAAATATTCTGAATATTTGGATCGTCAAAAAAAGTCATATTCAGTATTTGCAAATTACTGTTATAAATTTCGATTATATCGAATGCGAGTTTTGTTATGTTTGCTACAGCTTCCAAATATTCATCTTTGTTGAAGGAGTCACATATAAGTTTGTTCCAGCGACCTAATTCACATTTCGCTGTAATCAGTGATGATGATATTCTTCATTATATGAAAATTTAAAAAAAATTGACCGTAAGTTGTTACCCGTTTAAAAAATATTTGTTTACCTTACAGTATAAAAAAGGTAACTAAGAGTATAATAACAAAGTAATACAATCACTAACCAAATCAAACACCAAGTTTTTTTTTATTGTATCTTTAAAATATTAATGTATACATAGACATATATTTATATATATGCTTCCTGAAATTTAAAAGCACTTTAGAAGTATAATTAAAGAAATATTAAATATTCTTTATCTTATACATAGGTAATGTATTCATTAAAGTAATGAGAATTAAAATAAAAATATATTGTAGGTAAATACTTAAGTTATTATTTTATTTCTTTTTCAAATTATATAATATTTAAATATAAATACACAGATGTACTGATAATTATATTCTACGTATAGCATCTTTTTAACTGTTCATTAAGATAATTCAACCGTTATGAACTATTAAATATATATTAAATATGCAGTTGATAAATAAAAAATAATTTACTAGTAAGAGTAAGCAAGTAAGTACATATTTTGTTATTAAATATAATACCTAAAAGAAGTATTATTTCTAAAAGGTTTGAAAGCATCAAACCAATTTCCAGTTAATTTATTAAATTTAAGATTTAATACATTTAAATTTTCTAGTCCATTAAACACACCTTCCTTCAATTCAATCAGATTATTATTTTCTAAATCTAAATACTTCAATTTTCCTGCCTCTTTGAATGCATCAATTTCAATTTTTGCAATACCAGAATTTGTAAGATATATCTTTTCTACATTTTGTAACCCATTAAAAGTGTCTGTTTTAATAATAGGTATATTATTATCTTGAATTGACAAAATTTTAAGATTCGGTGTTCCTAAAAATGCTAAAGGGCTAATGTGATTAATTTCACACCGTTCCAAAATCAAAAATTTCAGTTTTTGTAAGCCCTGAAATGTTCTTTCGGTTATTTTTAATGGTCCTCCTAAATTATCAGACATTTTTAAGTATTCCAAATCAGTTAAGTTAGAGAAACTTGAGTCTTCTATTGTTCTTATAACATTCCTTGCTAACATAAGCATACTAATTTTTTTAATGTATGTGTTATTAAACATATCCTTTAAAGTACCCAAATTACAATGATTTACACTGAATGTTTCAAGATATGTAGTTGAGGTATTTATTGCACTAAAATATTCGTCTTGTGATTCCAGAAAATAGCAAGTAAATGATGTATCCTTAATTTGACATTGTGCCATTGTAAGTGAACTTCTCCAAAGAACTAATAGCAATACAATTTCCCGTATAAGCTTCATAATATAAGTCCTAAAAATCATAATTTGTATAAAGACAAGAGAAATATTTAAAAAATGGATAACACAGCTATAAAAAAGTGCGAAGCCAAAAAAGCGAGCTATATAGCAGTATTGATCGAGCATAGTCGAAATTGAATTTTTTTTAATTTTCTGTTTACCAGTTTTCTTTTATTTGAGCTTGAATTTTTCCAACAAAAGTATGCGACATCAAAAAAGCGACCTTGATAGCATTGTTGTATTAGTCGAGCATAGTTGAAATCCAAATTTTTGGAATTTTCTGCTCACCAGTTTTTTTTATTTGTGCTTGAATTTTGGGTTTTGGATTAATTTTTCCAAGTTGGCTAAACCCAAAATTCGAGCTCAAATATAAAAAAAAACTGGTAAGCAGATTTTCAAAAATTTAGATTACGATTATGTTCGATTAATACTACAATGCTATATAGGTCGCTTTTTTGGTTCTGCACTTTTTTTTGTGTAACTGTGTAATCATTTGAATTTTAAATTCTACGAGCATATTAAATGATACAATAGTTAATTTTTACAACACTTACTATGAGACTAAATCGTTGAATGTGAAAATTAATATGAATAATTAATCGTTGAATCGGTGAAAATTATATTCAGTAGCACGGATATCGTCTGTTATCGATCATGCACTATACACAATAAAACATATTTCTAAATTATATTTGTCAATTACCACTTTAATAACTCTATTGATAATAATAATTAATTACAACAATCTTTAATAGCGTTTTCCAAATGTAACTATCTAATACTTATTCAACTGTATACGAAGTAGATACTTAAATATATAACTGTTTAATTATTAAATATAAATTATCTATAGATTACTAATATTTTTTAGATAGATAGATAATGTGCGATATACCAGTACAGAATATGCAGATAAGATATCTACTATTTAAGTTTAATGCAAGCAAAACAAACCCACTTGTTACTGAAACTATTTTTTATCTCTGAATACTGTAACTTTTTTATATGTGTATTTTTATGCATGTACTTACATAGTTTGTCAGGAAAAATATTTTTTTAAAATGTACACTACTCTGCAAAACTTTAAGACCACCTGAAAATTTTTCCTTTTTTGTACTTTTTGTTAATATTTCTGGGTCTCTGACCGCTATATTCAACGTTTTTGCATTTACCGGCAACAGAATATGTTCCTCGCCCGATAACTGGACGGTCGGTTAGTTACCTGGCGCTCACATGTGATATAATAATAATTTAATAATAATAAAATTAAAATACGAATTAAAAAAAAATATTTCAACATAAAACAAGTTCCGATTATACTAATCCATTTTAGAGTTTCCGCACTGTTAAAACAATCTAGCACTTATTTTAAATACCTTAATGTATAATTAAAAGGTTAAACATGCTAATTTATATTCTTGCAGTGCTTACTATTTGCATAAAGCTGTACACTCTTGAAAAAGAAAGTGAGTGACCTATATTTATTCTGATCACGTGATACAAAAACAGATGTTTACAAAACATTATCAATTAATTGTAGGTTTATTTTAACCCAACGAAATCTATGAAGAGTTCTATTAACAAAACGAAATAGTTCTTCACTTATCTGCCAGTCTACCTTCAAACTGAATCATGTTGAACAGCTGACTTCATTAGTTTGAGTTTATCACAAAAATGTCGTGTGTTATTCCTCCTTAAAGTTGTTGATGGGTAAATCTGATCCAACGTGATTTTTTTACATGGCCCGCCTATTTAAAAAAAATGTTTATCAAACCTAAATATATTGAATTAATTCACTATTCAAACCTTCCGTTATGCTTTTTTTTTAACCCTCCGTTATGTGAAATGGCCTACGCAGGCCATTTCGATTTTCAAAGGTATATATCTTTTTTTTTCGTTGTCTTATCCAAAAAAGGCAACAATATACCATCACATTCTACGAACTGAAGAGATTTTGAATTTTATGACCATATCCGGCTATCAAGTAAAAAAAACAACTGTTTTTACTCAAAAACTTTATATGTGAGGGTAAATGGCCTACGCAGGCCACAGGTATTATTATGATTGGCATTGTTTGTATTTCTTTGATTTTTTTTTAGGTTTTCTCTGTATAAACTGTATAACTAGTTTTTGTTTTGTTTTTTAGTTTGAATTAGATATTTATTGAGTGCGGACGTAAAGTAGAAATTTTTGAATATTATTATTGGCATTGTTTGAATTTTTTGGAGTTTCATTATTGTTTGGTTTGCAACGCATATCTAACCGCAGGACTATCGAACAAATAAATATTTTTTAGATGCTAAGTGTTTTACATTGTTTTACCCCTGTAACTAGTAGAAAAAAAAATATGAAATTTTTTTTTTTTTATATTCATAGTCACATACAACATTTTTTGATATAGACGACATAAAAACCTGTTTACACACACTATTTGCACACCATCCTTTAACTAAAACACGTTTTAATAGCCTTTTCTCATATGTGGCCTGGCCAGGCCATTTCACACAACGAAAGGTACAAAAACATTCACACAACGGAGGATTAAATAACATATTTTGTCAATATTGTTGTGATTAAGATTATGTTACGTTTTCATAATTTTAATTTTGTACTATACATTCACTAATCTTAGAAAAAAAATTGTTTAATAAAAATTAGGGTACATTATGTGATTTATATTAGGCTGGAAATTTAATGACATGTTAAACTAAATAATAAAATGATTATATAATTAAAGAGTGCTTTAAATAGTTCCGAATGTCTAACGGGTCAATTTGACCCAACCTTCCCACTGACGTCAGAATTATTCACGTTAAACTATTTAATTAATTAGCATGGCTTGGCCATAAAATACACACCCCTTCGACTTTTGAAACTATCGTTTTTTGAAGAATGTTTTAAAAAAAAGTAATTTTCTTATCTTAACTCTCATTTCTTGTAAAAATTGATATTAATTGTAATAATAGTGGTTTATCATTAAGTTTATTTCAAAACAATAAATAAATGACATAACCTCGTTTTCAAGTAGTATATTTTCTTAAAATAATTTTTCACAAAATAAATACAGAACCTGAAAAACATATTCCACAAATAATAAATAATACATTTTAATAATTTATCATAATACGTTATTAATCCTACAATTATAATTTTTCGGAATTAACATTTTTCAACAAACACAATTCAAAATTTTAAAAATACATAGGTACCATATCAACAATGAAACGTATGAAATTCAGAACACAGAACAATATCCAGATATTCATTAACGTCGTACATTACTAGGACTTGGCCGTACTTTTATAACAAGTTTTTCAATGGGATTTTTTTTTCGAAAAACAATCAATTTTTGAGAAAAATTTAAAGAGGGAAAAATTTTATCATATCAAAGAATATTCATAATTTTTTCAGATGTTTAGGGGGGTTTAGGATGTCCCATAGACTGAAAAGTGAACTCACTTTTTTTTCACTTACCCCATTGAGTGGGATGTCATTAGATAGGTCTCCTAAAATGCAACAAAAAATATTATATGATCTTTTGATTTTAACCCTTCAGTCACGATATATTTACAAATGTTGTTATCAGAGCGTTCCCTCCCCCCTTCTACTTTCTAAACTATCGATGCAAAAAATCTAAAAAAAATCAGAATGTAGCTTTTAGTTAGTACTTTCAATGAAAATTATAACGAACAGTGTAGCTAGAACAGTTTATAAAATAAATCGAAATAACTCTTTTTTATAAATCGTAATGGCTACGGAAACCAATGCCCCTATTAATATAGGACAACACTTTTTTCACAAAATCTGTAAAAATAAACAAATGAATTGCCGTAAGCTCACATAAATGGGAAAGAAGTCGTGAATAATAGATTGAAATACCTTGTAAAAATTAAGTTTTGTTTGCTTGTAGAAAAAAAAAGTTATGCCCGAAAAAGTAGGTGCCCCTATAAATTAGGGACACACTGTAATATCGAATCAAGCAAAACGTTCAACTGTTGATTTTGATGTATTAATTAATGTAATAATTTCTTGATTAAACTGTGGTTTAAGTTTGGCGCTTCAAACTACAACAATTAATTACCATTAGAGTTTCATCTCAAATGCACATGCATATATATAAAATTGTTGAAACGCGTCTCCAAAGATTTGTTTATATGTAATCTATCTGTCCCGTAGCTCTTAACTTTGTGTAATTATACAGAGTTTAGTTTTCTCACTTGATAAAACTTTATGCTCAAGTTATTTATCATAAGTTTCCGTATATATGTATGTATATGTAGGACTCTTCTATCCGCACTTGTTCAAAGCTTACAGATTGTGATAAAACTGCACCTGCAACTAAAGATAAAACTTTGAATTCAAAAGTTTTATAATACTTTGAACAAAATGTCAAATGTTACATTTGATATCGGTGTCACTTAAGTATTCCTGATGCGACTCTTGGTTTTTGAGTGTAAGCAGTGGTATGGTCGTACATTGTGTTAGTATGAAGATAATTTTATATGTACATAATAATGTATAAAATAATAATAAACTTTATTTATAATTGGTACAGTCATTAAAAATATTTAAATATGCACACAAGGGTGAGTCGAAAATAGGAAACTTTCGCGGATCAAATCGTATTAATGAGCAAAAATTGGTTCTTATTAATACAAGCATAACGCCACCATTTTTTATGATCGGTCAATATTTTTAGATCGTGCAATGAACCGAAAGTTTCGAAAATTCGATAAAAAAAGTGATTTTTTTTAAATGCTTCGTTTTAGATAAAAATTACCAATTTCGTGTTTTTATGTATGAATTCGTGTTTTCGTACATCGGTGATTTATTGTGAGTTGTATGACCCTTAGCTTACATATACCATTTTAAGTAAAAAACACTCCATGAAGGTAGCCGAATTGCAAATTTTACCTACACCCTTCCCAAACGACCTATCAAACAAATAACATATTATTATATATGCTATTATAATCACTATTATTATATTTCGTAAAAAACTGGGATTTAAGATCAAATATAGGAATTTGAAAGCATGACAACAGTTGCCCTAAAGACAATATTTCTGTTGTAAACCCTAAACAATTTTTTTCTTCTGTTTAGATCACTTGTTGGACGCACTAGCAAGCATATATGTGATATTTGAATGGTTGGTCGTTTGGGAAGGATATATGGATGAATTTTGCGATGCTACTACCTTCGTGGGTATGTTTTTACTTTAAAATGGTATATGTAAGCTAACAATAAGGGTCACACAACTCACAATACATCACCAAAGTACAAAAACACGGTTTCATACATAAAAACACGAAGCACATCTGGAGTGTTTTTTTTTTTTATAATTACCATCGAAGTAATGCATGTGATCCATTTTCATCTAAATTTTACTAGTTAAAAAAATTTTGTATTTTCAAAAAAACCCACTTTCGTATTTTCGACCCACCCTAATACACACGAAGAGGAAATTTGCTTAGATTCGGACAAAACGAGATCGAGGCGATATCAATTTTATATATAAGTCTCACATTTTATTTTAAGTGAGAATGAAAATTTTCTCTGACTAACAAATTTATTTTTTATGAGTTACAAAAATCGAGGCGAAACGAAACGATACTCTAATAATAATACATAATGAAGTTTTTCAATACTTTGAATCAAATTAAAAATATTGGTACATATTTGGTATGTTTAGGAACAGCGCGCAAATAATGTATGAAATCAATGTCAATTTTATTTATTCTAGTAATTAATAGATTATGAACAATTACTAGTGGGTTAACCCAAAACAGTAACTGTAAATGATTATTTTATTTGTATCGTGGTTTATCTACATGATTTCAATTTTAAATATTAACTTTACCTACGCATAACGTTCATAATTTCCGAATTTATATTTTTGTAATGTCGACATTTTTCCAATATTTATATTTTGGCACGTGTATTTATTATTAAACATAAAAAACGAATATACCGATCTCATAATATAGAAGGTATCTACAAGTTATGCGAACCTTTTCAATATTAAAATCGGACTCAACGTATAATAATATTTCAAAACGTCAAACTGTTGGATATCGGAAACATAATATTACACACGACACCGATATCGATACTTGACGTTAAAGTATTTTAACTAACGTATTTAAAGTTTTATAAACACTTACAAGTACAATTTTATTTCAACAAGTTTATCGACGAAAATCATTTACATGATTATAACTTTTTGAATATATGAAATTGGCTGTTAAAGGTGCAATTTAAAATTGTAGTATTAAATTGTTTCCAAATAACTGCTTTTACAGCTATAATAAATTAAATTAACATTACATGTCTGCACGACAATTTCTGTAGAATTATTTTCTCAACACAAATATTCTGCACGCAACCAAATATATGTATGTATATACACAAAGCATTTGTTAGAAAATTGTTTTAGAATTTAATTCCGACACTACATTATACGACATGTTATGAGTGTAATAAAGGCGTTTAGTTGATAATAATAGTTCTAAATTTAGATATCTTAGTCTTATAAATAAGTCTTTAAATATATATTTTTAAGTAACATTTTTTTATTTAAATAAATTATTGAAGCCACCTCAAAACTTTTGTGTATTCATTTTTTGGAAAAATTTTATAAAACATAAATTATAGATAATAATATTTTCTACTATTTTTATTCGATGCATTTTTTTCTACTACTGTTTAAAATATAATCAGAAAAAACCAACAAAAGTGAACATCCGTTTACGTTTAGTTATTTTCTTCAACAGCAGAAATGTGCAGTATAAGAGAACTTAAATATCAAATTTCATGTTAATGTTTCAATATTTTGGGTGTAGAGCATTTACAGGCAGACACACATACACGTCATTAAAATAATTGTTGTACGTGATTCAGGGACCCTCAAAACGTGTTATTTAGTTCGAAGTTTTTAATGATTAGTACTTTAGTTCACATAAAAAATAAATACCTTATTTACATACATTACCGGCAACATATTATATGTATATTTTACTATACAGTATACATTTAATTTGTAGGTGATACAATCAATATAAAAACAATTTTTTTTTAATTTAACAACAAAAATAACTTTAAAATAAGGGCTAAGAATTTTCTTATACAGGTATGTACATATATAATTAAAATAGAAAGAAATTTAAGAAATAATATTCCAAAATTTTATTTTGTAATAATTATTTTGTTGATCAGAATTTAAATCGATGAATTTTTATTAAAACACTATGATACAAATAGTAAGGAATAAGTTCATTGAAAATAAATAAATAAGTTTATTCACTCTATCTAAAATATTTTTTAAAAATACATCAAAAAGTAATTTAATAAAAAAATATTGAAAAAAGTAAATAAATTATCACCTAAATTCGTACGTGTATAAATTGATGATGACAAAATGTCATTTACAGAATCACACCCATTGACGAAATCACTTAAGTTGCGGTAGATAATGTCATCATATTCGAAATGCCATTTAAATTTCTCCGCTTAGATAAACATGTGTGATATCGATTTCAGCACCGAAGGTACCAATTACAAATAGTTACATGTGGGTGGTGGCATAATGTTATTGCTAGCGTAGTTACAATGTTTATTAACATTATACCACTGTGTTGTGCCAAACTAAAGGGTTGGCAAATGTGAACGTTACACACAATACATACGCACGAACACGATATGTGATCTAATATATATGCGTAATATATCATTGTTAATATATTATACAGGATGTACAATTTTCCTACGGAACATAGAGTAATCATTGTTATTTTAGATACATGAAAATATTTGTTCTGCAATTAAAATTAGTGGACAGAGTCATATAACCCGATTTTTTTATTGAATAAGGATTTTTTGGTTTTAAAATGTTTAGGAGATCACGAGAATACATATATACAGTCCCTGGCCAAATTATTAGACGCACTATAAGATTTTATGTAAAATGTTAATTATCAGGTGATACTATACAGCTTTATTGTTTTTACTAGATACATACATGTGTATTTTTTTATTATCCACAAATTAAACATCATTATTATAGAAAAAATATGTATTTATTAACTCTTGAAAAAAAATTGCAAATAATGTAATTAAATGTTAATATTTTGTTGTGCCACCTTTAGCCACTATGAGAGCTTCAATTTTGCGCGGTGTGCTATTAATGCAAGACTGGATGTTGATTTCACACACGAATGATCTTTTCTAAGAGTTACGTTTTGTTTGTGTTTACATCTTTAGCCACTTCTCTTTTCATCAGCTCCCACACGTTTTTAATCGGATTCATATCGGAGCTATTACCCGGCCAATCCAACAGAGGGATATTTTGCTCTTCCAAAAAAGCTTTAACAGACCGTGCTGTGTGACAGGGAGCTCCATCTTGCATAAAAATGAATGGTTCCCCATTTGGAAACCGTTCTCTGAGCTACGGAATCAACCGATTTTGTAAGACAGTGCGTCTAATAATATGGCCAGGGACTGTATCTGAGTTTTTAGACAAAAATATGTCTTCCACCCGGTGTTTTGTTTAGGAGTTTTCCGGAAAATAAACAATTTTTCTTGTTTGCGGTTCAGTTTCTCGCAAATATCCAGGCTTCTACTTGATTAATATCTACCAAAAAAAATTGGGCAACTCGTAAGAAATCTCTTTATTGATCTGTGAGAGGCTGAATAGTTTTATTTAATTTCTAACCTTAAAAAATTACAAACTGTGCTCGTAGAAGATTTTTCGGTTTTTTTTATAAATACTTTGCGGCAAGCAATAATATTTTGATAAAAATTAGGAAATTTTTCTTCCTAATTTTGTATATCTCAAATTGTACGGTTGTATTCAAATGACATATATATATAAAAGTACCCATACATAATGAAAAAAAGCGTTATTTTATTTGGTTTTTTTTTTTTTGTATTTTTGGATTGTTGTAAATATATTTTTTCCCAATAAACATTCATTATTGTTCAAAACAAATTACAAGCTTTGTTACTCTACTTAAAAAAATGTTGCTTGAAACAAATATAACATACATACTTTTAATATAATAGAGTCGCCCAAAAAAATTTGAAATTTTAATCAGTTTTATTTCAGTTTATTTTCGTTAAAAATATATTTTTATACTTGAATCTACTACGCCACTTGTATTGAAAAGAACAACAAATTCTCTGAAACCAAACAATAATTATTATAGATCGCCATAGAAGCTTTCCATGCAAATCATTTTACCTTTAACTTAGATCTTTAGTATGTCCAAATACAACTTAGATCTTAATTTCCCCCTTTACTCACAATCAGATTACACGAAGTAAATTCTGATATTAACAATATGAATAATATTTATAACAAACCCAATACATAAATACTTCCGTATCAATTGGTCAGGTAAATTTGAAACAAAGTTTATCGATAACAGGTGGCGACGGGAAATCCCGGTCACAGAATTCTAATACACTCTGTATCCCTAGGCGCGTTAGCATCCATGGACCATGCGAGAGAGGTGTTGAAGTAGACGCAGGTGTTCGTGTGCTAGATTAAACCAATTTTGTTGGCGTTGTCGATATTTGCTACGAGCCATTTCCAGGACGCCATTGGGTGATATACGTAATTTACTAAACGTATTAACCCAATGTTGCATGATTTCGTCGAAGATTTTCCGATCAATGACATCCAATAAAAATTTCGATATAACGTAATCTCATATAAATACTTTATATAAATAAGCTCAAATGTCGATTAAGGTCACATGGTTGATTTTAAAATACAGTGTGAATTCGTTAAGATAGCAAACCATCTGAAATAAAATACCTAAAATTAAATATAAGAGTTTACAAAATATTTAATTAAAAATGTATAAATAAAAAAAATTAAGATAAATGCAAACTATATTTTTACAGTCTGTATTCCGTGCTATCGGCAAAAAGAAAGAAATAAGAAAATTTTGAAAAATGTGTAATTCTTACATCGTGAGAAATATTTTTTGTCGAAAAAACTTTTTCTCTAGAACCAATGGTTATAAGGAAATAAACAATTAAATTGTTTATAACAGTTTTTTTATACACTGAACGTAAATAAAACCAAAATTTTAAATTTTAATACTCTTGACAACACCTACTATTCACACAAATTTGTAGGCATATACATCGACTCTAACATTAACTGGGACACACACGTCATAAATTTAGCTAAAAAATTGAGTCAAGTCACCATATTAACCACCGAGGCCTTAGTCATGGCTTATTATGGAATGTTTCATTCCATCTTAAATTATGATACTATCACTTGGGGTAATAGCAAATACAATTTTTATACTTCCAAAAAAATACTTACGTATCATATCACATGCACAATTTAGAGATCACACAAATCCACTTTTTTTTAAAACATAAGATCATGCCAGTGCCATCCCTCTACATCTATAACTGTTTACTTCATGCAAAAAAAAAACATAACTCATAATATAACACATGCCGACCTACACAATTATAACACCAAAAATAATTTCAAAATTGTTTTACTTCTTCATAAGAAGAGTAAACCTCAGTTTAATCATGAGTACCAATCTCTGAAATTATACAATTGCATTCCTTTGCACATCAAAGCGTTACCTTATCAGAAATTCCAAAGGTCCATTAAAAATATTTTAATCGAAAAGTGCTTCTTTTCTGTAGATGAATTTTTCCAGCTCATGACTATCTGACTATGTATTTTGTATCTCTGTCTTTGAATTACTTTATAATATTTTGTAAATTTCTTATGCATGACAATGTTACACATTATTTACTGTATCAAACTGCTTAGAAATAAATAAATAAACAAAAATTTATCGCGCTAGAAATTTTCAATCCTGATAATTTGGTTCAATCTACACCTAATTCACAATATTCATGATTTTTTTCTAATTTTTCTGAGCGATCCTTTTGGTGATACGGAGGGACAGCAATTTTTAATCGTTTTTCATGAAAAAGGTTATAAAAACTACATTAATAAATATATCATAAATATTGTTCAATTCGTGCTTCAATTTGACACCCTTGATTTTTTTTCCATTTTCCAACTTACCCCCTGAAATTAACCTCCAGAATCAAAATTCAACTTTTTATACTTCACGTCTATAATTGGGCCACCTCACTATATCTCTGTGCTAAATTTCAAATTTTTACGTCGAATAGTTTCAAATAAAATCGCCTGTGATAAAAGAATGGACGGACACTGAAGTTTTCACGGAACACTAAAAAAACTATCAAGTAAGTTGTTTTCTACATTTTTATTCATACATGGAACGTATACATAACGGAATTAAACTTTGTGATGGTTCTTAATTCACGTACAAGTATTATCTCAATGGCGTCTGTGTATCTGTATGTCGGACAGTAAACACTCGACAACCAAAACGGTGAAACTTGCAAACATGAAATTTTAAACTTTAAGTTTTTGTATATTGTAGATGTACAGTAATGTACACACCTCCTCTTTTTGAAGATCATTATTAAACTAAAAATGGGTGAGACTGCGTCGGGATGCACAGCGTGAATACGTTCCAAATGCAAGGTCGTGTCATTTGCGGCAGTGGTGTTAGATAAAACTAAGACTTGCGCCGTCGTTGACCAAGCCGCTGACTTTCACATTTTGGCGTGCTCTGTACCTCCTGACCCTTTCAGCTACTGGTAATGGTTTATTTTTATATTTTTCGATAGTTGCTAAAACGCTCTTATCAATGCTGTGCGTCTTTTATATTTCATACTGACTTTTACGTGCTTTTTAGTCGACATTAGGATTTATTTTTTATTTTTATAATTATATGATGTTTTTCACTCACTAAAACTGGTTAAATGTTGTTTTGATTTGTACTTTTATCTTGTAGATTTAATCGAGATCTATAACTTGAGACAAAAACCAGTGTAATAGTTGCTATGACTGTCGAGCTATACTGTTTGTAAATTTACACTAGCGCGCAAAATGAACGCTGCGCGTTTAGTTCTCCATCACTCGTACCGCATTTCGTCGGACTTTTAGTTTCTGGGTTATTCGATAGTTTTAGAAAACCCTGAAAACGTCATATCAAGTTTCCGATATACCCCCCCCCCCCCAGTATCTGGCTGGCGTGAAACATTAGACATTTTTCACGTCAAAAAACGGATGATTACTCATTTCATTTTTACTAGTGTATTTAGGCAAAAAAAAGTGGTAAGAAGTACTAAAACTTCAGAAATAAATTTCCTGCTTGGTAATATAATCATAAATAACATTTAAATAGTCATTTCTGTACTTGTAGGTTGGTACCTATATACCATAAGCCTGAACAATTTTGTGTCAAAAACTTTTTATGGCCCTAAATTTTTTAAACATGTGTTATTGAGCTTTCAAAAGTTGAAACAAATGATGATTAGGCAGGTAAATTAATTCATATTAAAATCTATTATATCGTTATTAAAGTTCCATAAAAATAAAAATAATAACTATGCACATAGGTATTAGTTATAATATGGTAAACGTTGTTTGTACAAATAAGAGTTTTATTCCTTAAGAATTATTTACCTACTTTTGCAGCATCTAGACACAACACACAACACAATTTATTGTTCACTAAAGTACTCAGCAAATAAGATTTAGAGATAAGAAATTTATAAATAAAAAACATAGAAACAGCAGAAAGGAGAATCGAAAGTAGTTTTTTCTATGTAAATAAACCTGTACATAGATTTTTGAAGAGTAAATAGCGCCATTCACTATTCTCGAAAGCACTCAGTTTAATTTGTTCTGTCTGCACGATATAATTTAGAAATTGTCCGAACCAATATAATATTATCAAGATATTATAGAAGTATTAACCCAGAATCATGTTTGTTCTACTAGAAGATATTATTATAGCAGTCGTTGCGAGTTTTTCTGATATATTATATTTTTAAAAACAATTTTTATTTTATTACTGCTGTAGTTATATGCACTGAATATATGCAAACAGTAAGTTATAATTACCTGACTGTCGAAAAATATACCCAAGATTTATTGATTTTAAAATAATTAGATTACTCGTTGCGAGCTATTATATGCCACACCACGCGTCTTCTACCGGGTTAAGTAAAAGCATATGCATGTTGAAGTTGTTGAATTGGTAAGCGTGTCTACAAGTAGTTGTTTATCCATTTAGAAATTTCAATTCATAAACTTTTGTTTGTGGTTGTGAAAGCATATCTGTATCGTGCTTTAGGGACTAAATAGTTTGTTAAGTGTGAACGGACAACGTTATTAAAACGAATTATATATATTTTTATTAGTTGACATGAAGTTGTCTTGTGGTAAATACAAATGGAAGCATATACAGTGGCGAGCAAAAGTTTTGCATAAAGTGAATAATATAGTATAACTTTTTATAAATTACACAAATTTCAAAAATATTCTGTGGAAATTATGATTGTTTATAAGGTCAATCAACAAGTTACATGGAAAAAAAATTAACTAATAGAATTCCGAGGTATTTTTCAAAAAAGATGCGAGCAAAGTTTTACATACATTTTTTATTAATCAAATTCAGTAAAAAAAAACTATAAAGAAATACTTCATATTTGAAAATCAACACCTTATTTGAAGTATCCTTTATATTTCGTTAGATAACTTTTGATTTAATCACTGCTTCAAATCTTCGATGTATAGAGTGCATTAAATTTGATAACATAGAAACGGGTAAATTATACCCTTATTTAGAGTCGATATATACTATAATTTTTTATCATAAAATTCAATCTATAATAGTTTGGGCGTAAAACAAAATAGACGGTTGATTTGGAACAACCGGTAAAAAGAAATGTTTTGTATCTCATTAACTTCCATACAATGGAAGTTTCGTTGCATACAAAGATTACAAGGACACTACAAGCTACAGAATATTCACATATAACCTAGAAATCTAGCAATCTATATTCATATCATCTATTTCTGCACCAATAATTTTGAATAAAATGGTTATTAACTTGATCTCGAATGGAGAAGAATAGATAAAATAATATTTATAGTTCAAACTTAACTCAATACAAGACGTGTAAAATAAAACCAATTATGTATTCTATCTTATCTCATCGTTATACCACATCAGCAATAATCTTTTCATTCCTAAAATCAAATAGAATTCCCCAAGTAGGCGATTCTCCACCACAGCCAACTGTATAACGTGTGTATACACTGGAATAATGCATGCATATCAAGTTATCTCGGCCACGAAGTGTTTAAACATACATGAATATTATGCATTATGCATAGAGAAATATGGAGCGTATCTGCTTTCTTTTAAAAGCTTCGCCGCAGAAGCACGTATATATTACGGTTGTGCTGAAATTGAAAAATACCACCAAATTAATTTTCATTTGTACCTTTATGAAGATTGTGTTATAACAGATTGATAGATGATTGTGATGATTTTTTTTAACGTAAAGTGGTGATTGCTTCGTGCTTTTTATGAGGAATGAAAAATTAGTGTCAATAAAAAACTATCTCGGTATTAAATCTTATTACAATATTTTTTATATACCTATTGTATTTATGACAAACAATTTGGAAGTAGTATTAAAAAAAACCTTTTGAAGAAATTTCAAGCTTAAAAATTAATAACTACACACCAATTTAATGAAATATATTAATATAATTTTTTTTTAAATTACGTTAACAAAAAATAAAAAATAAAATATAAATATGAATTATACAATCAAATAATTCTTAAAAATAAATAAATTTTTGACAGGTGTTAACAAAAAGTATTTAATATTTAATAGGTGTGCATTAGTGTGCAACTCTACTGTACTTATTATTAGCGTTGAAAGTGTTTATTACCAAATATTAGCAACGCATACAGTTCTACCCGTTACCTATATTTGTTCTCTTAATCTTATGTTTAATTTACGGAAGGTCATAAAATTTAATACGATTTCCCTAGTAATTAACATTTATATTTCTCCAGAGTCAGATTTAGTATATTTGTGTATTCAGGATTGTTGTTTCCCAATAATAATTAGTTGTCAGTAAAATACGAATTATTTATTTTCAGAAAACCAAAATAAAAATGTGTATACACGTTTTTTTTAATATCCAAGTTCATTAAGGAAGTTCTCGTGCAAACATCATTTCGATAGAATTTAAAAAAAAAACACAGAGGATAAAAAGAACAATGATATCTATCCGCATGTGAAATTTAAAAAAAATCGGCCGTTTTACAGCCCTTGCAGACTTTTAGTAGACTATCGCCATAGTGTGTATGGGTTTTGCGATTTACATATAAAACAATGAAAAATGAATGTACGCGATAGTCGCTAATGTGTAAAGGGCCTTAAACTCGAGACAATTGCCATCAAAATTTGCAACTTTTGTACGTATTCGCTATACCAAGTACGTATTATCTCCGTTCTCTTAATTTTTATGACTAAACGCTTCGACAGATTTTTATAAAAAACTAACAGTCAGCAAAGGGTTATTATTATGGATATGTGATAAAAAAAATTCAAAATGATTGACCGTTTCGTATTCGAAATACAATTGTAATTCAAAAACAAAACGGCCAATAATTTTCAATTTTTTATCACATATCATAATAATAACCCTTTGCTGTTTGGTAGTTTTTTATCAAAATCTGTCGAAGCGTTTAGTCATAAAATTAAAACGCCCCTAATACGTACTAATACAACCATGGAAAGTATTAAACTTTAACAAAGAATCAACATATCGACGTATTGAATAGAATCAATCTTGCAAACATTATGTGCAACTAAATGTGTATACGGAAGAGAGCGATTTTTTTTATAATTGTTATAACATCCATTTGAAGGTGTGCGCGGCTGGGCGCTCTATTTGTAGATGTGTTTGTAATTGGAGAAAATAAATTCATAGTATGAGTGTGTTTGTAAAATCTATATCTGTATCTGTGTAGCAACGCAATTATTTTCGATGTTTTATTATGAATGTAACATTTTGATAGTACTGTAGCACGAAAACTACCTTAAGTCATAGGAAATTTAATATTGGGTGAATTAGAAAAGTTTTAGTAGCTTTTGAACAGATATAATGACGTGTGATTGGCGCATTTTGAAATGCTGCTTCGAAACAAACTGGAAAATAAAACACTACTGACTAATTTAAAATTTATCAATTTGTTTCGAGGCAGCATTTCAAAATACACCAAAGACACGTTCTTATATCTATAAAAAGACTACTACAATACTTCTAATTCACCAACAGTTAAATTTCCTATGGCTTATGTCCAGTATTACATCCTAGCTAACAAAATTTTCTAATTCGCAAGTACTTTCAAAGGGGGTAAATGACAATTCTCTTGGTGTTTTTGCAGATAATTGCATGCATAGTAAGTAAAACCCAAGGTATGTAAAGTATATTTACTAAATTGTATTTACTAACCTTGAGTAAGACCTATGTCAAAAACTCCAAGAGAACTGTCATATAAGTTTGATACCCCATTTGAAAGTGCTTGCAAGCTAGCAAATTTTTGCTAGCTAAATAGTTTGTAATACCGGACATTAATCAACTTGAAATACACTGTAGATGTATATTTTTCGTTAATCTTCTAAGTTTTTTGAAATGTTATATTCATTAACTAACATGAGAATAATTCAAACAAAAGTATATGTATACATATATATATATATTACCTACTTACATTAATTATATAAAAAAAATGCCCCTATAAAACTATTCTATGTTTTTGTTTGTAATCATACTTATAGCATTATTATTTATGGGTATTAATATGACACGAATTAAATATTTTTATAATAGCAAAAATATTATCGCCCCCGAACTTTTAGACGTAATTTTTTTTATTGAATAGTTCATTCAGTACCTCTGCAAAATATTGCTTTCTCACCAAGATTATTTTTCTCATAAATATTTGATACACATCGAGGGTGAGTAAATAACAATACACTAAACATAAATAATTTAATAGATTACAGTAAATGTAGCAGACGTTAAATAAATTTGAGTTAAAATTTCTTCTTTAACGCGCAATATTTCAAGTTACAGAAAAGGTAATAAATTATTCAGGCACCTCTAACATGATAAATGGGAAATGTGAGATGCAAGAAATTTGCCACCGCGTATAAAAATCATTCAGTGAAATGAAAAATGCAAATCATCAGGGCCAAGAGACGGTACCTGCAGACTCTGCTTTCAATTTATCAAATCTCGAATGCATATTACCAATAATATCTGATCGCTTCCGATATTACTGAGGCCAATTCTCCACCGGCGTAATCGCCATTTACCAGTTATTTCAAAACGCTATACAAAAAGATATTATTTACAGTAAAATTTTATATCGGCGGTATTTATATAGGTTGGTATATATTATGCATATACTTTTATATGCTTTATTTTTTTATTCATAAACGTGCGTCAAACATGCAACGAATCAATAATTGAAAATTTTGATTGCGCCGTTCACATAATTCCATTATAATATATTTTATATAAAAAATCCAAATGAATATATGTATTTTAGATTCTCGATTAAAATGCTTACATGTATAAATATAACACATACAAGAAAGAATAGAGCTGCACGTCAAGACGAGATTAGTTTAAATTCGGAGGAGACGATACCTAGACGATACCGCTTGAATTTTAATGCGATTGTCTTAAATTTTGACGAAACGAGGCCAAGAGATATCACCTTTTTTTAAGTATCTAAAGAAAAATACAGTTATATATAAGATTCATTATAATATTTCAAAATATCGTTCTTTATATCACGAATAATAATACGTAAAATAAATAAATCATATTATTATTTTTAGTATAAATGCACACGAGTTTTTTCGAAATCAATTTCGAGACGAGAATATTAATTGTAAAATTTTAGGCCATAACGGGACTTCAGTGCAAAAACCCAAGTAGACGAGACTTAACTAAATATTGTCTCGTATGTAGCTCTTAAAGAAAATATGTTTATAATGGAAAATAGTGTGCATGAAAATAATACTAAATAAGTAGGGGAGATACCAATGAAACGGACAATGTTTCTTCCATCAAAACTATCCGAACGAATGATTTTTTTTGTTTTTAGTATCACTAAGCTCCATAGACTACACTACACCATGAAGATGGTATTTGCCTAGTACCATGAGTTATGTTTATATTGACAATATAAGTTTTCGTCGTAAAAAAAAACTAAAAAAATATTTTTTTTTTTAAAGATTCGACAGGTGATACACTTATTGTAATTTTGATGTTATCTGTAATATTGCATATATTTGAGTCAAACATGAATGGTAAATTACTTTTAAAATCTCATTTATGTGTAGATGAAGTTGCAAATAATTTTCCATTTGAAACGGTTGTTTATTTAATTGAATAGTAATATTCATTGTAAAAATTAAATAGTTATATTGATTGGCTAAAATGTCTTAAATGCAAAAATAGGCTCATGTTAAAGGAGTGCGGAACTTCTCTTGCAATAAATTTAATTAAATAAACAATTAAACTGATGAAACAAAATTTTAGAATTAAGAACTAAAGTAAATACTTAGTTAATAATTCAAATACTAGATTAAAAATTATTATATAGATCTCAAAATAGATATCTAATTAAAATTTTGATTTATTTGAATTAAATTATATTTACTAGTAACCACTTATGTACTTCAGTTCCTTTCATCACACTCACTGTCCTTTTCAATGCGAATAGTGTCATGAAACAGAAAAAATTAACTTTTAAAACATGTTATTTAACAATTTTTGTGGAAAAAAGAGATTAAGTTTAAAAAACTCAATTAATTAGATATAAAAATATATATAACGTAGTTGATTTCTTTTATAATGTTTGTAATTTCAATAAAAAACTTCTTCAATCTCAAATGTCCGTTTCATTGCGTATTTCCCCTACTACTTTATTATGTACTCAAATATACATACATTAAAAGAAAAATACAAAATATTGCCTTTATACAAAATAATAAACCAATATTCGTGATAGTCGATTAAAGATTTAATTACTACAGCATTTTAAACAGAAGTATGTTTACAAAACAATTAATTAAAAATCATGTAATATAACGTAAATAATTTTTCAGAGCTAGGTACTTAACACATTTTATCTTAAAAAAGATTGTATTCAATATTGCGCTGAAAACCCGAATGCGTGTATAGCAATGGAAAAATATAAGTACATTTCCAGCATGATTTGTGGCTTCATTTTGGACAATAGATGGCTCTGAGTTCGGACGTGACTCTCAAGCCCATTGCCATTTTCTTGTCTGTCTGTCGGGCCCTCTGAGTTTCCATAATATATGTGGTCAGCTTTCTTACAGGTTTTAGTATGAAAGTGTGAAATATTTATATCGTAAATTTGCTTAGGAACTCTATACGGTTTTGTTTGCATGAATATGTTATGTATTGACATATTAAGGTTTAACATCAACACATTTTATTCATCGCATGTTTTATTCTTTATACTTTTGTGTTCAGTTTTAAAAGTTAATGTTACATGCTTTTCATTTTATTTTTTTATTTATAAATGTAAATTATACTATTGTATACAAATTATGATTTTTAAGACTTAAGTTATGAAACTAATAATAATATGTTGATGTTTTTATATAACAGGTGATTAAAAAATATGGAATATTGCTTATATTTTCTGAAATGTTCATTATTTAAAAAAATATTTTAGTAATTTTTTTACAAATTTTTTTTTCTATGTAGGTACCTAATAGTAATCTTAACGAAAAAATGGTGCTATTAGTTACATTTTTATGGCACCCAACTCTTTTTTTTTAAATGACAACATATCTTTTTTATTAATTCTATGAATAGATCTTATTTTTTGCATACAGCCCTGTAAAAATTTTTATGAGATTGTAAACGAAAAATTTTAAGAAAAAATAGCTTTAACAATCTTAGATCACATTAACTACAACTTAACCAAGTAAGCCATGAAAAATGACTGAAACTTGTAAAGTATCAAAAAAGAATCTAACGACCAAATAACTTAATTTAAAACCAATTTTAATAACACTTTACAATACATAAAAAATGTAATGACCAAATAAATATATTTATTTATTATATGTTTCATTTAAGCAATGGTGGGCGGGGATTAGACGATACGTTTCACTTTTATGAATATTAGTTTTCTAATATTCTAATATCAATAACATAATAGGTACACATTTTTAGAATACTAAATCTGACAATTTGAATTTATTTGCATTTGTTTCCAAGGAAGATAAATTAGAAGATAGATTATTGCCTCAGTGAAAATTGTGTTACAGTGAATCTCCCTGGCGTTTTGCCCGATCAGGAGCACGTATTATGCTTCCTATGTTAGCTACCGCTGCAATCTTAAATGAAACAGACAATAGATTCTTTTTTGATGCTTTACAAGTTTCAGTCATTTTTCTAGGCACACTTGATTAAGTGATCTGAGACTATTAAAGCTAGTTTTTTTTCAAAATTTTTCGTTTGCAATCTCCTAAACAGGATTATATGCAAAGAAAGCAGGATCTATTCATAGAATTATTAAAAAAAAGATAGGCTGTCATTTAGAAAATTAGAGTTGAATATCACATAGCAACGTAACTGATATCACCACATTTTTTTGAAGATTATCATTACATAGGAAATAATTTCTCTAAAAACTTTTACTGAAACATATTTTAAATAATGAATATTTTAGAAAATATAAACAATATATATTTAAAATATATAATATATTTTTTACTCAACTTTTATATGTAGGTAATTACTCGTTGAAAATTTATTTATTTTATCAGTTAATATTAATAAATGACAAATCATTCGACAAACTTTTATTGAATTAAAAAAAATATTATAGGTATTATTCTTTTTTTATATTATAAATAAATCATAAATAATTAACCTTCTCCTTGATTTAAATAATCTACTGCATATTTAATACATATTTAATAGTTCATTACGATTTCATTACCTTAATTGACAGTAAAATAAATACGTAGAACATAATTACTTTTACATAGTATTAAAAAATGTTTGGCTATATCATTTGAAATGTAAATAAAATAATAACTTGTATATCTACAATATATTTTTATATCAATCCTCGTTACCTTAATGAGTATATGTATAAGATAAAGATTATTTCACATTGCTTTAATTATACTTCTCAAGTGCTATTAAATTTTAGGAATCATATATAAATATATGTCTTTGTATACATTAATATTTTAATAAAAATAACAAAACTTAGTTATTGTATTACTTTGTTATTATACTCTTACAATTAGTTACCTTTTTTATACTGGCAGGTAAACAAATATTTTTTAAACGGGTAACAACTTACCTTCAATTTTTTTTAGTTTTCATATAATGAAGAATTTCGGAATTGTTGCTATAGTGGTCTTATTATTTTGGAAATCATCACTGATTACAGCAAATTGTAAATTAGATCGCCGGAACAAAAAACTTATGTGTGATTCCATAATAAAAAAGGAATATTTGGAAGCTGTAACAAACATTACTAAAAGGGCATTCACTATAATCGAAATTAAAAACAGTAACTTGGAAATATTGGATAAGACTTATTTTGATGATCCAAAGGTTCAGAAAATTTCAAAGCTTACTATAAGTTATAATATTCTAAGTAAAATAGAAAACTCGACTTTTTCTAATTTAAAAAGTTTAAATCTCTTGGAAATAAGCAATAATGTAGGAAAATTAGTAATAGGTGAACTTACATTTCATGGTTTGAAAAATCTAACATATTTAAAATTAGAACATAACCGTAAAATAAATATACATCCGTTAGCATTTACAGAATTACCTGAACTTTTATCTTTATCTATGACAGGTAGTTATTTAGAAACTCTCAAGAAAGACATGTTTAATGGGCTAAATAAAACAAAGCAATTGGATCTAAATTATTGTAACATTTTTGAAATACAACTTGGTGCATTTTCAGGACTAGGTGAACTAAAGTTATTGGAATTAGGGAGTAATTATTTAACTAAATTAAGAAAAGGTGTATTTAATGGACTATCTAATTTACTAATTTTATATATGAATAAAAATAAATTTACTCAAACTAATAAATTTTTTGATGCTTTGGAAGAATTAGATAGATTAATTATGTTGAATATTCAAGATAACTACGAGTATCTAGGAATACAAGTTCTTAAATTGACGAACTCTACACTAAGCTTGGATATAATAAAAATTTAAATCTATAAAGTAAGCCATGTATATGTTAATTAAAAATAAAATCCAGTTTATTCTTGTAAATATAGGTGTTAATAAAATATTATTCTATATTATTTATACTCTAATTTTACTTTCCATAAAATTATAATATTAATAAAACTAGTACAGGTTAAAAACCATCGACTAAACATTCAATTCAAATAATTTTGATGTAAATTATTATACTTATTGTTAGATTTATTTTGACTAATTAATACTAACTATTTGTGGTTTAAAGGGCGGGGGAGGGATTTTTGAAGTGACTCAGTTTTTAGTAGATAGTAAACACTTCCTCCCTACAAAACTGTCAAACAAAATCTAAATATAATCTTTTTGAAGGTGGGTCAGGAATTTTATAAAAATTTTAACTTTATTTTTAATTTTAAATTTCGTTAAAGGTATGTTTATTATATCGATTTTTACACACTGATATCAAATATGTTGACCAAAATCAAATCCGACCACCCGTTTAAAAGTTACGGTGATTTTTCTTCAAAATTAAAAAAAATGACACTGATTGTGAAATTCGCAATGTGTCCCATAGATATATAAATTAAAAATCCGGTTTACAAAAAAATTAATATTGATTTTGAGGAATTGGGTCAAATTTAAATTATTCTACAAGTAACAAGAAATACAAAAATCAGATTGCAATCAGTTTAATATAGTAATATTGCACACCCCAAGCTATGGCTTGGAGTGTGTTCTATTGTCGTGCTATTTATTTTTATTAATCTTCCATTAATTTTTATTAGAAAAACACTCGTTAGGTACTTATAATATTTTTTACATGCTCTTAGCTAGTCTAAGCAAAGATGTTATTCACATTGACCTCATTATGAACATTATACAGTCGGGACTCGTTTATTATAAGTCTCGTTTATCTGAAATGCCGAGTTTCGTTTATTCAAAATTTTTTCTCCTCCTTCACCTCCCACCATTCTCGAGTCATGGCGTAAACGAACATATTTTTGAAATTTTTGTATTATTTATTAGAGACAGTTACCACCGTCGTCACTCGTCATCTTGCTCATATTCGAAATTAAAAGTAAAGTAAAATTATTTCACTATCACGATTAACTATTAACGATAAATATTAAATACCAAGGTTTACATACATAGTCTCTATAGCTCCTTGACCAATCAGCGTTGGCGCGGGAATTGAAGTCACCACGAAGACGTATTCAAAATTAAATGTTATAAATGTATAATAGAATATCATTTACAAAAAAATCCTTCATTTATTCGTAATTTTTTAATATTTTAACAACACATACAATCAAAGAAGTACATACAAATTCAACATTGCAAAATCATAAAAAGCTGTCAAAAACAATTCCACAGGACGTATTGCCAGCTTAAGAATAGTAAAAATAAGACTTCCCGAATAGACAAAATTGTCTGTGATAGTTTTTTCATGATTTAAGGATTTCTTGTAATTGATATTCTATTATACATTTGAATACGTCTTCGTGGTGACGTCAATTCCCGCACCAACGCTGATTGGTCAAGGATCTATACATAACTTGATGGGAGCCCCTCTCGATTTAGAATAAACGCGATTTCCTCGTGTCAAAACAATTCAGAAGGCTTAGAATAAACGAGTCCCGACTGTACTATTACAACTATTACATTACGTAAATAGTCACAATGTATCTACTAGGTACAAAATTAGCTGTATCAGACGAAAATCTCCTTATACTAAAGTTACATCACTACTAAATAAAAGTCACCATTCGATACGAGACTAGACGAAGTGTCATCTTCTCCACTCTCAGATTGATTGCGACTCACGAAGGGTTAAATACTTATAGCAATAAAAATAAATGTTTATGAAAACTCCAGCATATCTTTTGAAACTCTCAAAACGACGAAATCAATTTTATATCTTATTCATATTCACAGTATTTGACAATGTGCATATGTGAGAATATACACTCACATATGCATAATGCATATAACTGTGAAAATACTGTAAAAATTCCCAAATCTACTGAAGAAAATTCAGTGAACTAGTAATAATCTGAATTGAATTCAAAATTCCCACGTCTCTTACCTACGTACTAAGTTTCACAGTTTAGTTCATAGGTCAAATGTAAATGTTGAAATTTACATTGTACCTACTCGAGTAGTATTTAACTGAAAATCTATTAATCGATTTTATAATTGCAGAGTAGATATAAACCGTTACATCAAGTTAGTTGTAATAATAACAGGATACAAGTGATTTAAATTTAACCAGTGTTTCAACCAAAATTATCAGTGTTGATTTTCTAGTCGTGAAGTTCTCTCACATCATTCATTCTACGTTAAAGTTTGGCATTATGATTAAACTCGATAATATGTCTGTTTAAATCAACAGTTGTTAACCATTATTAAATATTTCTTTTTCAATTACGTTTTTATTTTCTTATACCCATTAAAATATACTTATAGTATAAGTAATGTATAGTGAATCCGATTTTTTTTCGAAATCCAGATTTTGATGGAATTATCCATTTTAACTTTCCCTGAATCCATTATATTTTCGCCATGATGACTGTGTGTCTATCTGTCGATCTGTGAGCGCTGTAACTTAGATTCGACAAATTGTAGAAAGGTGAAATTTTATATTTAAGATTAATTTTTGTCTAGGAAAAAAACCTCCTATTTTTGAAAACGATTATTCAACTGAATACGGATGTTTACTGAGGTTGATTTTTAAATTTTTCGAACTACTTTGAAATAGTGCGAATTAGAGAAAAATGGTCAAGTAAAAAATTGTAGGTACCTAATATTATTATCTATAATTTATATTCTATTCATTTTTTCGAAAAAACAAATTAATTTAAAAGTTGAATTGTAATTTTAATTTATTAATTTTAATTATAATTCAAATGGTTCATAACAGAGAATAAATATATAGTGTATGCCTCATTCATTTTATTCTATCTTTTATTAGTTTGTTACAAATATGTTTTAATAAAATAAGAATCACGTACACTATTCACTGTCAGGATTACGTATAAGAAAGGTCCGTGGCTCCCATGGCTGATATTTTATAATCATTGTATTCATAAGTTTGAGATAGATGTTAAACGGTTTAAAAAATACTGAACTACATGTAGTTACTTTTATATGTATATTATTGTAAGTACTAAAATTAAAACCATAAAAAACACAAAATTTCCGAAACGGTTTCAAATTTATGAGTAGGTACTCGTACATACACACACGTTTTATTTAAATAAACCTGAACATTGTATAACAACGCCATCCAGAGTGAGAGAGAGAGAGCCGACAAGCAATTAACATATCATGCAAACACACATATATATAAATCATAATTTAAATTTCTATTTTTTTAACTGGATCACGGTGCGCTGGGCCAGCGATGGTGCTGCCATCTCGGATGAACACGAGGGAACTACGAACATGAATTTAACCCGGTTGCAGTCACGTGACCTTTTTGAATTATCACATAATTTATATTCAAATATGTATTAATACAAAGTGTATACCAGTCCTGTAACTATGTTTGTAAGTAAATCATACAACTCACTTTTCACTTAGTTCTGATTTTCGTATTCATTTGAAATTTTGTACAATAAGTCCGGTGACAATGCAATATAGTATATCTAATATCGTTCTTAATCCAATATGGCAAACGCCCAAATATGACGGATTACTTTTTCGTTATAATCCCTTGATATGGGTATCAAATTAAAGAGTTTGACGAGTAGAATACGATAAGCTATGTGACGTCATTCTGAGTCTAATATGGTGGATGCCCCAAGATGGCGGATTACTTTTTTCGTTACAACCTCCTTGATGTGAGTATCAAATGAATCAGTATGTTAGTTTGTCAGTCAATAAATAAAAATCTTAAAATAAAGATTAATAAAAAGTGTATTTATTAAAAATGCACTTAAAATTAAAAAAATAATTTTCAGCTATCACAAAATATTCAGTTTTTATGAAGGCAAATGTATTGCTTTTGTATGAGACAAGAGATGAAATAAATTATAGCTTTCAGAAATGAGAAACTTCGCGCTTTTATTGGTTTTAGTCATACAAACCTGAAAATTTATTTTTTAATTTTTAGTGCATTTTTAATAAAAGCTTGTTTTAAAAAAACAAACCATTTTTTAGATATTTTTTATTATATGTAAACAATTATCTTGCATGCCTACAACCGGGTAACACTACACTGAAGCCAGAACTATGGTGGTGCCATCTCGGATGTATACGCCAGAACTACGAACGCGGATTTAATATGACAATTGTAATAGCCGTAATATTTTATGAGGCGTACGCACACAGCACACGTCGAAACGCGTGGGCGGGGTCGTGTCGAAATCTTGTTCAAATTCCGACACGTTTAATGTACCACGACATTACGGCTTTTAGCAGATACTCAAGCGCAACCATGGACATAATATATTTCACCATTGTTAGGGTAATAACCATGCTGTCACTGATGTACTATATTATAATACAGCTAGCATTATTGATGAAGACGCGTACATCGCGTGTCTACACTCTAATTGTCACATGAGTTTATGCTGAAAATAAATATTTCTCAGGGATCATTTTTACGTTTACTACTTTTAACATGATATTTGTATCATACCATTTCTGGATATCAAACTTGACTTATTGGTTTTTAATTGCAAACATTGTATCAATAGCTATTTGTTATTATAACCGCGAATTAATCAATTTTACACATATATGTATATTTTTAATTTTATCTGACCATTATATGTGACGGGTATGATTTTCATGATTTTTAAAAATAAAACTCGATAATCAGTCCATTTTTTTTTCATTTATTCAAATGACTTATGTTGTACATAAAAATGTTTAACTTTTATTTTTATCTAATTTTTTTGGTCACTGCAAAATGCCCAAAAAAAGCGCCTGACGATGAAGAACGCCTGCAAAACAAAACAAAAATTAATCAATATAAAAAACTGTAGAAATATACGAATGATTTTTTTCCAATGAAAATTAAGAAAATGGTAGCCATTTCAAAATTAAGTATCAAATTTGGCCTTTGTTTCGACAGTTTTTCGTTTAAAAAAATGTGAAATTAAAAAAAAAGCTTCCATGCGACGTTAAGGAATGGCATGAAGAAAGATGTAGCAAAATTTGAGACGGATAGCTTGAAAACTATTCGTATAAAATCTTTCACTATTTTTAAAATCGACGTTTCGAGAAAAATGCGTTTAAAGTTTCGAGTACTAGAATTGTCTACATACGAAAGGCTGTAGCGACTGGAATAATTCGAATGTCGCGACCAAATTTCAAAAACATATTTATGAACGTCCATATTTTTCGATAATACAAAAAAAATATTATAAAGAATTTTGCTCTAGAGCAAAAACTAAGATTATATTTAATTCTAAAATATATTATTTTCAAAATTTCTTGTCGTTAATAATTCATATTTAAAATTAAATTATCATATTTTAGTTTGAAATAAGGTAGATTCGAGTGAAACAAATAGAACGTTGCAAACATTAAAAGTGATCTAAAGACAAAAACAATGAAAGGTTTATTTTGAGTTTTCTTTTCTTTTGATAAGCACTAGTTTGAATTAAAATGTATTCACTCTTTACTATAAAAAACCTATTATGATATAATACATAATTTCATTTAGTTAATAAAAACAACCATATAACATTAAAATACTCTAGTAAAATAAAATTTCAATAATATACAAAAAATAATTCATTCTACTTTACTCGACCTGTTTTAAAGTGGTTGTTTGTACAAGAGTTTATTTTCCTGAAGCACAGAAATTACTGATTAAAGCACTAAAAGACACACTACATGATATAAATCTTCTACAAACAAGATAAGAGAACAAGAGAGAGATCTCAAATTACAAAAGTTACACAGGTGAAACATACTGAAATTATTTTACTACGTACCTGTATATAGTAATTAAACAATTTCGCGACATCTGTCATAAACATAATAACTCGTAAGTTTGTATGTTGAATACGTGCCAACTGAAAAGTTGGTCTATGAAAGTTTGCTAGTACAGCCATCGTCAAGTTTTAATATTGAAGTACGTAGAATGAAAAAAAAATCCTTTGATACATATTATACGTACATTAGGGTGTCCGTTCATACTGAAATATTAACGGGACGCCCCCTCAGTCTGTTCTTTGGGATTAAAAAATAAGGTAGCCACAAACTCAGTGATGAAAATTTATATTTAGGCTGTTCAATGCACTTTAATAATAATTCGTGCAAACGAAGCAGTAAAAAGTGTCGTAAATAGTTTTAAAATAGTTGGAAAAGTAGTTGCAAATAGTTGATTTCAAATTGTGTTCAATTAAATCAGTTTTCTGAACGGTGGAGATATGTCATAAAAATTACATTAAATGCATTTTTACGCAATAGTTGAAAAACTACTTTTCCAATCTCTAATTATGACCTTTTCTAGTAGATAGTAAATTTATAAAGAAGACTATAGTTTTTTTATAATTTATGAATTCCGTCTCCACAGAAAATCGATTAATTAAACATAAACATTTGTTAAACTATAAAAAAACAACAACTAAAATAACGATTATTTCTGTACTTAATATAATAATATAGATACTCTTATATTCTTATATTCTTTTTAATTTTTATATTTAAAATATTTTTCAGCATAGTTATAATTTTTATATATTAAAATTATATATATTTTGTTATTTTAAAAATAAAAAATAAAATGATTTATTTATTTTTAATATAATATTAATATAATATTAATTAAAAAATTATTTTCAACTATCAAATAATTTTCAAATGTATAAAATCAATAAAAGCGTGGAGTTGCTAGCTCATGAAGGCAAAGGTATTGCTTTTGATAAAGAAGAAATTAATTATGGCTTTCAGAAAGAGAAAACCCCACGCTTTTATTTATTTTAGTCATACAAACCTTTCTTTGATAGCTAAACATTTTTTTTTTTAATTTTTAATACATTTTAATAAAAGCTGATTTAAAAAAAAAAACATTTTTTATCAATTTATTTATAACTATTTAGTAATTTTGATAGAATCAACTTACAAATTACTCAGTATTCGATGGAAGTTGGTGGCGCCAGGTGTCCTCATACCCGACTTGCTGGCTGTAGAGTATTATTTTACCCTAATATAACCTAACATTAAAGTATTAGCTTTTATTTATTATTAACCTTTTATTATTTTTACTATATCAATATTTTTTATTTCCACCCAAGTTTGTACACGAGAACAAATATTACATAATTTATGTAACTCTGATACAGTTTAAAAGATATCGAGTTGCCACATACACTGTTTATTACAAATTGAACAGGTTAATTTATTTGTTAAAATTTTAAAACTTACAATTAATTACAATCAATGTAATTTAAATTTGTTTGGCATAATCAACATATCAATTTACAATAATTTTCATTAATTACAATAACTTGATTAAATTACTCTCCTGTATTATATTTCGCAGCTAGCAACAAACGCACAGAACTCATAAACAGAATTGTAATACCATGCGAGTCATTTATTTATAAAATTCGTTTACCAAAAACCCGTAGATCCCAAACACCATCAACACATCGCAGCAGCAAATCACCATCAGCTAAATTAAAACAAGTTAGTCCACGGCACATAATCTAGTGTAAATTATCATGATGCTGATGATTAGTGTTGTAGTTCATTTTATTTATCCCTTGTAGCATTCCACATGCTCTGCATTTGACTATTCATCACGTCAGTTAAATGTGCTAGTTGAAAAACGTGTACATGTTTAACAATATTCTATTTTTCTTCAGTGGATTTGCATTTAGGATTTATCATGCTTGGCAGTTCCCGTTTTGGAGTAATTGCGTTGTTATTTAACATATTTGAATTTGTACAAAGTCAAATTCATTGTTGTCTGGATATTTCATCATCCACAATTCACCGGCCAAAAATCACAGACCACTATATACCGCTGGGAAGTTCACCACCGATAAAAATAAAAATAAAAATATTATTAACTTATACCTAAAATCAGACTTATCTGACTTGTCTCGTTCCTTCTCGGGTTTTATAACTGACAGCCTCGGTCTTGTGTTATACCCTAGTTATTTGATTATTGTATCTAATAAGTGATTAAAATACATATGTATATATAGGTTGAGTAAAAATTGCTAATATATTATTTATATTCATAAATTAAAGAAATGTTTTTATAAAAGTTTTTAGAGAAATTATTTCCTATGTAATGCTAACTTTAAAAAAATGGGTGCTATCAGTTACGTTACTATGACAACCAACTCTATCTTTTAAATACATATTTATTATTTTAACTTACAACCCTATTTAAATTTTAATGACATTGAGTAAGAAAAATTTTGAGAAAAATTAACTTCTAAATTGTAAAACATCAAAAAAAATTTTTACAAGGTTGTATACAAAAAATTGGTAACGTAACTGATAGCATTATTTTTTTAAGATTAGCATTATACATAAGTACAATTTCTCTAAAAACTTTTACGAAAACATTTTTTTATATACTTAATGAATATTTTCGAAAATATGAGCAGTATTTCATATTTTTTACTCACTATTATATAGGTAATATGTAAATAAAAAGTCAAAATTTAAAAATTAAATATTGTACCTATACATATATTGATAATTTTATTTAAAAACTGCATTAAGGAAGGAACAGTTGTTCTGAAACATATGTAAATTTTGTTTTATTGACAAAAAATCTAAAATAATAAATATATTATTGTAAAGTACCTGCGGCAAATAAAGCCCAGAGTGTAATAAGGCCCATGTAAAAAAAACACATTTGCAATAGTTGGATCGGTCTGGATTTTTATATATGTACACATAGAAGGTACTTATACAAAGCTAACTACACACCGACTAGTCTCTCGCCGCGCTAACTTTTCGGTATCTCTGAATTTGTTGCGGGAGATGGTGACGAATGCTCAATTTTATAAAAACAACCAACAAATAATATTAATTTTTGTTAAATTTTTTTATGTATTATTTGTTTCTTATTTGATCAGGTAATAGTACGATCCTTAAAGTTTATGGTAAAAAGTTGATTTCTATTGTTTATAAGTTTTTGCTTTATAAAATAAAATAAAATATACCGTAGTACCTTAGGAATAATAAGGCCCACATAATTTAAGATTGAACTTTTTATTATTTATAACAATTTATGATCACATATTTTGTTCTAGATTGTTATGTCATTTTTGTTTACTAATAGTTCTATAAAAAAATCATCTACAACGAAGAAATAACGTGGTCTGGCGAGAGTTTAGCAGCTGCTATGGATGCAGCATAGGCACATTATGGATAAGTTGTAATTAAGCAAACATTACGCCAAAAGTTGATTAAAACATAGTTCCCATACAAAATAACATTATAATTATCTGAAAATGTTTAATTTAGTTAAGTAACCTTATTATACCACCATAGTTTAATAAGGCCCAAAGTGACTATTTTATAAGATGTCTTAAAAATGAAAAAATTATACTTCTTTAGATTAACAGTAAACCAAAGCTTACCGTTAACATAGCCTTTTAAATATAAATTACTTATTACCCGACATATAGCATTTTTAATTAAGGTGGGCCTTATTTACCTCCCTGACCTTATATACAGAAGATTTTTTATAAAATTTAACAATCTAACTTAATAATATATAGTTGTTTTTATAAGGCTTCGTGCTGAGATGAGATTTTTCTTTCTCATCTATAAGATCGGAATACGATTGCTTAGATCTGAAACGAGACTTAACTAATCCTAGTCTCGTCTCGTATAAAGCTCTGAAATTTTACTACCCTTTTAAAAAATACCCATAAATGCACAAATAAATGTTTTAAAAACTATAAACAAAGGAACATAAACACACATTAAATATACGTAATACAAGTACCTATCAGACTAGAAATATTGACAATATATTTTATTTAATGGATACCTATAATGTTATAGGCCGTAGGCTATAACTTTTATTTATTTTATTTTCTCTCTATATTCCGTCCATATTTTATTTGATCTAACCCGTAATGTTTGTGTAGCATATGATAATATAATTTGTTCGCCGTAAAATACCATGACATTACATTTATATACCATTTATAGCAATAAATGTCGCCCTCTAACTGCACTACATGTAATTATAGTGGCGGAGATGTGCTATCGTGTAACTACTACGGTCTAATATAGCCAGTGAATTTATTCTCAAACTTCTATTATTAGCTTACACGTAATGCTATGACGGTACAAACAAGTAACGCGACGAAAAATACAATTTATGATATTCTACCTACCTATGTATTGTGTGAGAAGGTAGATTTGAAGATAACACGGATATCTTGTTACAAACCTTGCAAGAGTCCTATAAGATGAAAGTGGGTTGTAAAATGTCTAATTAAAAAATTAAATTTATTTTTATGAGATTATGTTTTCAGTATATTTTATAAAAATGAAATGTAATTATTTTGCCTCAAATGGTTGTATATCTCGCAATATAAAAGTTATTTATTTAAAATCCTCGAATTGTCAGCTTTAATTTGATACCCCACTTGCTGGTAACCAGATTTAACGCAGTTTTACTTAATTTTTAGAATATGTAATGTAGATATAATAAAAAAGCAAAGCTAAACAACTAAACTTTACTTATGTTAGCCATTTTCACGTAACTATACTTTACTAGGTACAAGTAGCTTACAATTAGTATAATCAAGTGAGTTTACAAATCTGTAAAATGTAAACTGCTTTTTTAAAAGGAATTATTCATTCTATTACATTTATAATTTAAAAAATGAATTCACCTTAAGAAAATACTTTATAATACCGGGGATAGATCAAACAGTTCAGTAGCTAGAAGACAGTGACAAACGGTTATAGTGTTGATTTTATAAGTATTTCTTTTAGAATTATATATTTGGCAATTCAATCATATCTTACATAATGGTGTAATGTGTATATATTAACAACTTAATTTGCAACCTTTAGACAACAATAGCAATGGATTTATTTGATCAAGTTATTTACTAATACTAATTTAATTATATTATCCTCATTCTTGTGGTACTATGTACCTTCTTGATTGTTATACACAGTATACGATGATAACATTTAGAAACATGTATCGATCATGTATACACTGACGAGTACATAGACTGTGTATTATACACATACATTACAAATGAATGTTTAATATAGGCAAACATATATCAACAATGTTTTAATCAAAACTATAATAACTAGTAAACTCAATTTGAAATCAACAAGCGGCTACTGCGCATAACAAGATTGCATCTTGTTCCTAAGTAAGTATCATAATTATTGATGCAAAATGTTTATCAAATAAAGGCCATAAATATATTATTAGATATTTTGTTATATTAAAATGTAGTAAAGTCTATTGTGTCACTTGTGTGTGCTCTATTAATAAAAATATTAAATATTCGAATTAGGATATCTCGACCAAAAAAAAATCGTACAGTAAAAAGTAAAAATTCATTTTAAAGACGAAAGATAGTATTATTTCTTACTGTGAACGAAAACTTAAGAAAAAAATTATGAACTTGGTAATAAATTCTGAAACATTGCCAAAATTGTTATTTTGGCAATGTTTAGTCAAAAACCTCCAAAATTACCTATTCAAGTAGAGACAACAAAATGTTGTCGGCCTGTGTTATCAATTTTTCCAAATATATAGCAAATAAACATTATTGTTTTAATAAAGTAAAACATTTGTTTAAATATTTTGTAAGATTCTTTATCTAGCCACATGAGAGATTTATTAATTTTCAACGTTTTGCTGATATACTACCTAACATAGGCACACTTATATCGGATCAAAAAAAATTTGAGACCATTTTAAACGTACTTTCTTGTCTTTTGAACAAAATAGATAAAATATTGAATAAAAAAAGTTCAATAATATCCATAACAATTTTTTTTATTCTAAATGGTAATATAAACCAACTGTTTACACCGTGGATACGAACATAGGATTTATTCACTCGAAAGGAGCGGTTACTTGTGTGATCTTAGAATTAGCATGTGTACTGTTTATTGGTTACGAGACATTGTGAATTAATTATTTGCTTTAATTGATTTTCATTGTAATTTATTACTTCTGTTCTTTATACATTCATTTATGTTTAATATTACTTTTATTATTTATTTACATACTACCGTCTGCCACACATTTTATTGATTTTAATAGATATAGTACAGTCAAAGCGTCGTAAAAAATATGGTAACCGTGCATTTTGGGTGGGCAGTGATTTTTTAGGGGTTCCATAAGGGGGTCGGTCTTAATTCTAATACTGAGTTTTAGTATAGTAATTCTCTGTAACTGTTATTCGGAACTTTTTGGCGTTTCATTTATAATAATAAAGTTATGAGAAAAAACGATAAAAAAAGGAATAAAACATTTTGAGGCAAGATAACTATTGTATTTTCAGTCTTACAAAAAAATGCTTCTTAGATTTTTTGTAGAACGTTTCATAGCAAACAATCTAACCTATTTATTTTTTTAAAGGATTTATTTTTATTGATATTTAAGCGTTGCCAAAGGAGCTAAGTCGAAGGTATGTGAGGTACGTAGGTATAAAAAAGTATTGAAACAAAAAATATTTTTAAATAAAAGTTGTTTGCTATAAAATTCCTTACAACCTCCATGATGAAAAAAAAATGTTGAAAAAAGCTAAGAAGCATTTTTAAGACTGAAAATACAATAGTGTATTTCAATCCCATTTTTTTCATCGTTTTTTGTTCATAACTTTTTATTATAAATAAAACGCCAAAAAGTTACTAATAAATTATTATACCTACAAAAATACTTTTTGTCACACAGTTAAGAAGATAAACAAAAAACTAATTACATCCTTATTTTCAAAATTGCGCCAAAAAAGCATCGTTCGTAGTCCCGAAAACTCAGTGTTAGACTCACGACCGACCCCCCCTATGAAATCCCCTAAAAAAATCGCTGCCTACCCAAACTACACGGTTAAATGACGCTTTGACTGTACTAATATTTACCTAAGTTTCAATAAATAATAATTTGTTTGAATGGTTACATAAATCGTGAAAGAGGTAAATCATATTATATGTAAATGGAAACCTTTCAAAATGTATACACATGGAACAGGAAACCTTTCATAAAGTGTATTTGATAGACCCAATTACCGACCACTTTTTCACACAATTCTGGTTGTATTTTACCAATAAAATATTCAATGCTAGTTTGTAAGGCTTAAAGTCCTTGGTTTATTTCAATAAACTAATTATTTTAAATAGTATAATTAAATTAGATGATTTTCTAGCAACAATCGCAATAAATTTTAAGTTGTTCTAAAGCCCAGTCAGTGAATGTTTCATTTTATAAACTATCAGTTGAATTTTATAAGGATGTAAACCCAAGTACGCAAAATTCGTCATATGTTATGTTGATGATCGAGAGAAATTCAATTCTTATGATCGAATAGAAAATGAGAAAATTTCGATTTTTTCGAACACTTTCACTAACAGTAGTGTTCTTAATTGGTTGATTATTTTGTACATAGTTTAGTTTGCTCGAAGTGCGCGAAACGTTGGATGCACATATTCCAAATGTTTGTATGATATTTAATAAATTTTAATAATTTCAACACGATAGCCACTAGTAAATATCTACCGGCCTAAAAACCCTCATATTATAACAAATTTTTTATGTGGTTTTTACATTTCCATTTTGAAAAATGCATTATATTTTTAATAACGTTATTATCAATAAATAGTAATGAGTTTCAATCATTTCACCATCATAAAAAGTCAATTCAGAAGCAGTGTAAATGTTTATTTTCTTAAAAATCTTCAATTCGATTTTTTGCATTTTATACATAAAACTTCATATGTATATCCTGTTAATATATCTTTATAAACATACATCAATATAATAAAACAGTACTTAAAGTTGTTATAAAATCATCTAAAGAAAAATGAAAGTAGAGTGTTCAAGTTAGTACCGTACAGTCGACTGCGATCACCAGTTTGAATTTTTTTTGATACTTTATAACCATCTATTATAGCGTCATAAACGTCCGATGAAAACTAAATTCAAGAAATGGAGATGATTGATGCTACAGTTTAGGTATGAAGTGCGATATATCATGTCTGTTTTGATACCCGTCTGTTCAAAATCGAACCAGAAGTTTATTTCAACGACGGCACTGTCTACAGTAAAAAAATCTTAATGTACTGTATTGTTTGTATTTGATTTTTGATATTATAGAATTTTAATGTAATAATTTTATACCTAGTGTAGAAGTTTTTGAGCCGTAGTAATCTAAAGACTTTATTTATCAATATTTTTTGGGGATCTCATTCTTACGAATAAACTAAATACATGCTTATAGCTACAATAAACCTAAACTATTGGTTTATTGAAAAATTAATATGCTTTTTTAAATTTAACAGCAAACAAAACGAAAAATAATGTTTTTAAAAAGTATTTATGTATGCATTCAGAAAGCGTCTGCCACCGTAAAGGTTAAAATCGCATACAACAGAGTCGACAATATTAAGACAAACACCATCGATTCTCTTTTTCTAGGGCTTTTTCTAGAGCTTATATATGTATAGTTACAACATTTTAAATAAAAATATAAATATACATCCAATTCATTAATTAATTTTATATCAAGTTTAACATATTTAAATACTAAAATTTGGAACATCAAATATTTATTGTCACAAAATTTACTTATACAATTTTCAATAGATTATATAATAATTTAATCACACAAATATATATGATTACTATAAACGAAGAGTACTTTTTTATCTAACAAATTAGTTTCAAAATATCTGTCTGTTTGGTATATGGAGAAATAATTTAAAAATTATAATAATCAAATGGGAGAGCCTACTAAGTTTTTGATACACAAATTTGAATTAAAACTGGACGACCTATTCTGTATTCCACTGTACATATGTAAGTATAGCCGATTGGAAATATAATATTATTCATGTTGGCTAACTTCTAGTTTTCTGTCAACTTAAAAATTCTTTGAGCCCAGAATTTTCCATAATCCAGAATGCCACAGCAAAAAATGATCAATACTTAAATCCTTAACAACAAATGGATTTCGAATTTCGACCATAGGCGATACTAGTATCTATTAATAAGCTGAATTTTTAAACAAAAGAACCTGATGGTTATTTCTTAAATATAAATAATAATGCTTTATCAATGACCGTAGTATAACAACGCCATTCTATTTTGATTACCAATATTGAATATATATTTTGTTTTAATTAAGTATTTGAATACATCAAAGTCCTAACTATAAATATATTCCAAATTTTGTTAAATAAAACTTTCCCGAACTTCACACCAAACGCAATATTCAAATTTCAAAAGTTTAAAATTATTATCTATTTTCGTTATTCCATAAATTCAACCATCTAAATTCTTGTGGCAAAAACACTCCAGACACTCCACAACAACAAAAAAGTGCAAAGTACAAAATTCACAAATAAAATTATACATCTGTTTAACACCACAATTTTTCAGACAAAAGCATGTGCCATTTCAAGAGAGGATTAGCTCATTTAGCCAGGAGTAAAATCATACTTAACTGGTAAAGTCGATGAAGTGTACATAAACATTAACTAACATAGTAGTTATCTTTTACAGACGTTGAAATTAACAAACTTATAAACTATTTTGTATTTAATTTCCAATGAAACTGAATTTTCGTATACACTACTATTTAGTCTTTATAAAAAGGGTACCAAAAATCCACATGGATCCATAACTTTTTACAGCCCATAAAAAGTGCTTAAATAAATATCTTCGTAGCTATAAATTGTACAATAATGAAGATACAATAATATTACAATAAAAAGATTTTTTAAAATTCTACAAAAGGACATTTATAGTTTTTTCATATGAAATATATTTACATATACACAATGTAAAAATTATAACCTAAGCAAATACTTCTAGACTAGATGGGCAACGTAGAATCATTATTCTAATCTTAATATTAATTTATATTTCAGTACACAGCTACACAAAAAAAGTGAGGAGCCAAAAAAGTAACCTATATAGCATTGGTCGAGCATAGTCGAAATCCAATTTTTTGGAATTTTCTGCTTACCAGTTTTTTTTTTACCAATTTGGTTTTTGACTATGATCGACCAATACTACAATGCTATATAGGTCGCTTTTTTGGCTCCGCACTTTTTTGTGTAGCCGTGATTACTAATATCTGATATAAGTTACTCAAAACCTATTCTGGAGTTTTCGATACAAACTATATATGTATGTGTCACATTAAGCAATGTACAAAATGAGGCCGGTTAATAAATTAGGGTATAATCAACCCTGTTTACACATAAAAGATCCAGAAACCTTTACACACAGAATAGTTTAAATGTGTAAAATATTAACCCTTCAAGAGTTAGAAATTAAATATGCAGTTTTGAAACTTCAATAGATAAACGCGGTGGTTATGTTCTCTGTTCACTTTGTTTCAACAAAATAGTTATCAGAGAGAAGGCAATTAAAGTTACGATAGTTGAAAAACGATTTTCTTAAACTATATAGAACTAGACAACGATATAACTATTTCGTTCATTAAACAACTTGTACAGATACATTATATGTGGTCGACATTAAGCGTTCTTCTCGAGTAATTAATTACAGCGGAGCTAAAATAAAAGAAAATGTATGCAACTCCTTATAAGCTTTGTACATATTTGTTAAATGATACTGTAGAAGCAATTTTATTAACATGTTCTCATTGTCAGAATAGTTACGTGCTACAAATAAAACAATACAACTTTTTTTAAATATGTCTACATGCTTAGAGGTTTATGGTACGCTTCTCATTTTCAGATAAAAACAGATTAAATGTACTAACGCAAATACTTTTAATCAATTTTAAGAAATATATTTATAACGCTGATTGTCATTTTCTAGACACAAAAATTTGCTTCTTATTGTTAACTTATTTATTCAAATATATTTTTCGTAATTAATATCATATTTTCACATTTTAAAATATTAATTATCGATATTTAATAACGGACGTAGACAAAATCCCTTTCCCCCGATATTATAAATATTAAATGCAAAATCTTTCTTAAATCTAAATGCCATTCGAAACAAAGAGTTGGCAACAAACTTTAATTTTTAATTTATTACTCAGGAAGTACTAGGTAATCATGTTTTATGGGCCTTCAGTACTCTTCAATATCTTTGTTTTCACATTTGAACATATTTAATTAAAAATATACTCTCGATTAAAAATAATTTCTCACCACTGATATAAAACAAATTGACCAATCGTTGATCAATATAATCAATGAATTATTCTTATTCAACACACTAATACTTATATATAGCTACATAATACTAAATCAATAATTCAAGAAAACCAATCCAAACATTACAAAGAAACCGAACAATTTCCAAAAGAGTCTAAGAATATAAATCCCAAAACTACTATTAATAATATTACTAGAATTCCATGCAATCATTAAATGGTAAAGATCAAGTAACGAAGCACTTTGTAAGCCGGATAAAAAGTACCGTCGCCGGGTGAACCGTTGGTTTTTTTTATTCAGTTCTATACCTAAGCCTCTTGCAGACGCCGCCGAGCTGTAGACAATGCGACTCTAACGCCGCAGCCGCAGCTGTTGTCGTCTACGAGTATTGTTCGTTTCCATGTTTTGTGTTTGAGGTAAATAGCGTCATGTTTCGAATTTGCGCTACTTACATTTATGTATGTGTTGGAATATACAGGATCTTAAAGAAAATATAGTTTTATTTTTGTTTTATGCAACGATTGTTGTTACCAGTCAGGAATATGCAGTTGATTGCGCGTGCAACATCTACGTACTTTATCACAAGTACTCACAAGTGTATAATTTTTTTCTAAATAATATTATTTCATATATTTTACTTCCAATTAACAGATTTTACAATTATACTGTCAGAAGTCTTTGGAAAGTACAGTAGAGTCTCTTTTTACGCGATGCGATTTTCATTCAAATTTAGGAATTCTCCATTTTGGCGAGTTGAGTATCTAATGAAAACCCGTCACAAACGGTGTCGAGTTGTATTTTCAGATATATATAATTCTAATGAAAAAATATTGTTACTTTTCAATAAAATTAAATAAATAAAATTGAAAAACAATGGTTATTTGTATATCTAGGGTGTAAAATGATAGTTTTTCTCACGAGTGGGAATAAACGAATTTGAATGAAAACTTGTCGACTACTATCAAATACAAATCCCCTAACCTAAAGACACTCTGAGTGTCTTTAGGACTCCGATGATGATAGCATTGCAATTGAAACACGTGTAAGTCTAAACTCTTACAATTTTTATAGTTAGGGGTTTTGTATTTGATAAGTCATAACCATAGTTTTTGTCTGTTGTTTGTAATAGTCGACTACTAACTACTTACTTACTGACTAGTTTTAATTTTCGTCCTCGATTATTGTCATATACTAGATACCAAATTATAATCATATTGGAGAAAATAGGATTACTTGGATTAACTTTGATATTTAATAATTTGATGATTTTAATAATTAACACAATTATAATATTCAGCGAAAGAATTTTTAATTCTATAACTTACTTTTAAAGTTACAACTTTAGTTATTAAAAATTATGAAATGACAAAATGAAATTAATAAAGTTTTATATCAATCCAATGCATAGTTCTTTGTATTCTTCTTATTCTTCGTGATAATCTGGTCTACTAACTTATACTTTTCAGAAAGCTCTTACATAATTGTTTTTTATCTGTAAAATGTGTGGTGTGTATGTATGTTAAGGAGCACGGGGTAATAAAACGTAATGGGAAGTTACTGTTGGGTCAATCACAGCAGGTGGATACAAACAAGATGGCCGAAATTATAGAAATTGTTAGGAATTTATAATTTGATTTTAGCATTTTGTAGAAATTGTTTCTTTTGATATTAATGACCAAAGTTGAGGACTAAATTTAAAACTAATGGTAAATTTTGATCATATAATACCATATATTAATCCCAATGGGAATAATGACGACAGATTAATGGTCATTATTTCCTCTTGTGTTAGTCAATCAAAATTTCTTAAATAATTTCTTCAATAATAACATGGAAACAAAATACACAAACTTTAAATTGTCAAAAATGCTACGCGGCTCGGTTCGAAAATTATTCCTCGGTAATAATAGCTATCATTATTGATTCGTGGTATTATCTACTATTATGTATGCATCTTGAATAATATTGATTAGCCTATGTTTCATAATTAATTTCCACATTCTGTATGTACATAAATATGTACTACAGTCAAATGCAGAACTGTCCAGTTTGTATTCATTTTCGTTTATCACAAACTTAGTAGGCTCCTCTCATTTGATTATTATAATATTTAAATCATTTCTCCATGTACCAAACAAAGACAGATATTTTGAAACTCAGTTGCTATATAAAGAACTACTCTTCGTTTATAGTACTCATATACATATATTTGTGCAATTAAATTATTATACATAATCATAGTAAAAAACCATAATAAGTATAAGAAATTAGATAACAAAAGCAATATTTGAAATAATAAATCATTATTTTAAATGGACGTATATTTATTGTTTTTATTTAAAATGTTATAACTATAAAAGCTCCGCCCTATAAAAAGATAACCGATGATGTTTATCCATAAATTTGGAATCTGTTGTAAGCGATTCTGCAGGCGATTGTATACAAGAACAATCTAAACTATCATAATCAGAAAACCGATAATAACTTATAGAACATTACAAGATAAGGGTCGATCCACACTATCGTGCCGGTCCCGGTCTGTTCTCGCTCCAGTCAAATATTCAGTATAGTAAATACTGTATTAGAGTGTGACTGGAGCGAGACCAGCACGATACCTATAGTGTGGATGCTTTCATTGTTTATTGTTTAATTATATTTTGATTGGAGCGAGACCGAACCGGGACTGGCACGATAGTCTGGATCGACCCTTATAAATATGCCAATTCATAAAATTAGCATGGTAAATTTATAAATTATTATTAACTTATTAAAAAATTAAGGACATAAATTCAAGGACAGTCGAATTTTTATTTTTTAGTTCCATGTTCCGAAGGAAATAGAATTATTGTAATACCGTCGAAAAATCGTGTCCGAGATAATGATAGATTCTGATTGTACTAACTTCAAAACGTAAAGAAAAGTTAATTTCCGCATGGCGGCTGTGCGTGTGTCTGTGTGTTTGTGACTGGATGTAGAACTGTCTTTCGTTCAGCCATTGAATGGGTGAAAACACCCTCAAAATTTGTATTTTAAATACTAATTAATACGTCATTAATTCATGTTACCTTGGAAACAAATGCAACTAACTTCAAATTGTCCAATTAGTTGTTCTACGAATATATGTTTTTAACATTAGGACATTAGAAAACTAATATTTATATACAGATGACAATAACAGCTGTAACCATCGTAAGTATGTATGTTTTTTATGTATTACGAAATTTGTATTCATAGTAGTAGGTTATATAAATAAAATATTTTTCAAAAAATTTATATTTAAAAATTATTTAAAAAGATAGAAAGAACATGGAAGTCATGTATTGTTCTCCATACGGATATTAATTAACAAACTTTGTAATAAACATATAATACTGTTTGTTTCAAATGACCCTGTATGTATGAGTATGTGGGAGTATTTTTATAATACAATATATTATAGTGTGTGTGTAAATACGAATGCGTGTATGTATTTATATATGGACCTCTTTTGACAATTTGACAAAGCAGATGAAAATTACATAGCAATGCTTAACTGTAATCAAAACTTTAATAACTTGTGCACTTATATTAAATTAATATTTAACTTGTGTACATAATTATATTAAATAATGATAGACTAAAATGTATTTCAAAAGGAGTTTAATTTATAATTACATTTAAGCAGAATATTATCTGTAAATCAAGTAGCTATGGTTACTAAAAAAGGTCGCATATGAAAGTGATTTTTTGCAGAAAAAATTATACATATTTAAAAAATAAAACATGAACGGTTTCACCGAATATGGGTTGTTTAGGATTTTAGTGGCGCTCTATTTCACGACAATACTGGTACAGTCAAATTAGTTTATTTAAATTTTAGGGAATTGTAAAAATAGTTATATTGGTTAATAAAAATATAAAATCATTACTTTGAAAAATAAAGAGTATATAAAATGTATAAGGAGGAGACATTATATTCTAATGTAAAGGGTGTAAAATATTTCAGGTTAACTTTTAAAATCGTAATAAAACAGATTAATTACAATACTTTGAATGTTCAAATGTTTTGTGTAGGTCCATTCTTTCGTTAAAAAAATTCGATAATATTTTGGTATTTGAGTTATTTTTGGGCGTTATTTAAAATAAAAAGCCTAAGCTAATGATCCACAAACTATTAATGACCTGAAGGAGAACATTTAATAAAATTAAATAAAAAATAATTAAATTACAGCAAATTGAGCAAATGCCAAGAATATTATCGAAAATTTTAACAAAAGATTGGAGGCACGCAGAGCAACTAGAAGAGACTACTTATCGGACATTCATAGTTTTAGATTATTCAGCTTCAATGTCTCCACTTTTATTTTAAATAAAAACTTTTAAAAGTAATTTAGGAGTTTTATTACGATTTTAAAAGTTAACCTGAAATTTGACACCGTTTATATGCAAATGTAATATGTATGTGTATGAACACAACATAAATTACAATTAAATACCGTTTTAATAATACACATGTATTAAGATGTACAAGTATTTACAATAGGTAGGTAAACACTACGAAAATGATAAATGAGAAAATAGAATCTACATATTATGTATTTTGATATGTATGTATAGACAAATATCATACGTTAATCTTGAGCAATAATTATTATAACTTTGATGGATTTCACATTTACACTGAGACTTGGTGAAAGTTAAATTGCTTCGTTATATCTAAATATTATTAAACATACTTCACCATATGTTACTTTGATATTTAGGTAATTATATATACCTTACTAATATTTGTTTTAAGAAAATATACTCTAGAGGAAAGTAATATTTTAAGTATGATGATTATGTGACTAATCATTTTATTTAAAAAAGAAAAATAGGACTTTTATGAAAAAACTGACAGAATAAATATACCTATGTAAGTGACTAATATTTTATTTTATTTATAAGTCTCCTAAGCACTGGGTTTCGTATTTTTTTTATACCATACTGCTTCATAATTCCTATGTGATTGTAGAATGAAATCCATCACAATTTATAAAATCTCTTGTGCTCTTATATGATACCGAAATTAATTTCAAATAGGTAGGTAAAAGGAATTTTGTAATTTTAGATATGTCAAAACAACGCGTCTTCAAAGGGAATTTAAATCCATTACTTGGATTAGACTTGTATTGTAAAGTAGAGAATATTTTATTAAAATACATACGATTATATAGAACAGAATTTATAAATGGTTTAATTAAAACTTTTAATAGTGATATAGTATTTGAAATATCTTTACTATGTAAGATACCTTTGGGATATGTACAATACTATTTAAAATAATTAAATGTTTCGAGATATTAATCCTTAAGAGAACTTCACATTTTATATCATTAATCCTCTAGATCAGTGGTCTACAAACTGTGGGGTTCCGGGAATCAAAATAAAAATTCGAAAAAATATTATAAAGCACTCACTTTATTAACTAAAAAATATAAATTTTACTTGTAGTATACTTTTTTTGTAGTTATATTTGAAAATTAATACATCCCAATAAATAACTAGTGTTCGTAAGATAGCTATGTGTGAGTTTTTCTGCTTTTATGGCTAATCCCAATAGCATAAATATTATAGAGATAGAGCGGTTCGACGAAAAAAACTTATAATTCTAAGGGTTCCGTGAGTCGACAATTTGAAGACCACTGCGCTAGAGTAGAGAGTTATCTTATACTCTCCTGCGTTCTGGTATTGATCAAAAACTCTTAGAAGGTCAGGAATAAAATTTTTTAAATAAAAATAGTGTGAAAAAATGTTGTTAGTGCAAGTTAATTATAACTTAAATATAATATAATTTACATTTTATTTATCAATATGTAAATTCTATTAAATATTTATTTTTGTGTCAATAGTAGCCATTAATAAATAGCTATTAGTAAAACCTACTATGATCAAGATTAGGTAGGGTGATATTTCGACATCTACGCGAAATACGCCAAGCAGTCGACTATTTAATTAAAATCGACCAAAAATTATATTTCCTTAATTTCTTAAGATTTTAGATAATATAAAAAGCATTTATTTTTTGTCGGTTTTGGCATCATTTAAAATGCACATAGGTACATTCTGGTAATACCTAACTATAAAACAACTTTCATCAGATGAGGATAACTGATAGGATAAGAAAATACCCTGGGGTAATCAAGACAGAAGACATTTACGAGACCCCTATAATCACAGTTTTATGTATTGAATCACAGAATAGGTTCTAAATCTTTCTTATTCTATATTTCCTAAGGTGCGCACAGATTATCCCCTGCTCGTGGAAATACAAGTGAAAAAAAATCACGAATGCATAATATTTCGCCAGTGTTCTACATTGAAACAGCGCATCGCCGATTCGGATAAAAATTATTTTATAAATATCTCTTAGTCCCTTAATTATAATTCAAAAATAAATCTTTACAGCGTGACTTCATTCTTGAAAAAAAATCTTTTTTAATGTTGTCTTCCGAAATCGAAAAAATGGAACACTGAAATCAACACAGTCTGCCTGTCTGTCACAGCCTTGTAACTACTAAAGCGGTTGAACAGAAAGCCGAGATTTAGCATAATTTTAGTAATGGGTGAACCAATAATTGACTCGAGTTAAAAAAATAATTCTTTTAATTTTTGCCAAGTGGGATATCAAATGAGAACTGACGATTCAAATAATTTAAATATGTAGGTAAACGTTTTGTAATTAGTAAAATATTCGTAAAGCAAATTTAAAAAAAAATCAAAAAAATATTTTGTCGTCTGCCCATTGCCTATTATATTCACAAGTACAATTAAAAAAAAGCAATATTCCAATAAATTGAAGAACTATACGATACGAAAATAATATTAAATAATATTTTAGAACGAATTTAAGGGGTTACATCTAATATATTAACTAATTTTTGACATTTTTTTATTGACTTAAATGATATACAAACATTCTAAAAATGATATTCAAAAGGAATTAGAAGCGAACAATTTATTTTTATTTTTAGAGCACACATTCCAAAGTGTCTCAAAATGAACGAAACATCCTAGATGGTGAAAGTGGTGAAAAATGATTGATAATGAATATATGGTAATGTAAAGGCCACCGTAATTGGGTCTCAAGCCAAAACAAAAGCAAAATAAGCAACCGAAAACCGCCAAACCGACATAGTCTTGAAAAAATGTCGAAACTAACGTCAACGTTTGCATGTAGTAAATCAGTTTTCAAACATTGAACTCATTTTTATCGAAACCACGTTTTTAAAAAGTGCGAAAAACGTATCATGGCCATTTTCCATCCGATCGACTTGAAATTTTATCTGTAACTCGAAGTATACACGATTTTTAAGATTGATTAACAATTACGATTTTTATAAACAATTGAAGGTTGTTTTTTTCGTCATAAACGCGATTTTTTTGTTCAAAGTGGTACAAAATTTGCAAAAATTGATATTTTTTAATAATCGTGTGTAATTCGATGGGAAAACTCATGTAAATAATGATTAAAATTTTGTTGTTGTTCTGGATGTTGATCCATGGATGTTCAGTTTACCGCAGTGGAGCACATAACAAAAAATATGCACTCAATGTAGCAACGCTAAAGTCACCATTTTGTTTTATATTTTATAAAAAAAAAATTTTTTTGTATATTTTGAGACATACAATAAACCCCCAAAATTTCATTTCATTGCTTTTTTTATTATTCTCAAAAAAATACTAATAAAGTCTCACTAAAGTTGCGATTACAATGACATGTAACCCCTTAACGCCAGTTACCTATTTGTAAAAAAAAAGTATTTCTAATTGATATTAGATATAAGAATATATACCCGTACATACATAGAAAATTAAACTAGCTATTCAAAACAACTATTCAACATTTAATAAACACATTTTCACGGCAATACCATAATATAAAATATCATCATCTAAATTTCATCACATACAGCCACTCCTATTTCATCTCCAGAATTAATATCCGCTAGTTTGGTTTTGAATTCAAAACCAGTCATAAGTCCACAATCTTATAGTAGATAGCGCATAGGCATATTGAAAATATAAAAACAGATTGAGATGGGGCGAACCGGTACGAATATAGATGCGATAATATGATGACAAGACTCATTTACATGTCGGATTCAGCACAAACACACCCACATATGTGACCACTCACAAATGTGTTGTACGAGTATGTATGTATGTACAGAGAGGAGTGTAAAAAATATACAAAAAAAAAACTAGTATGATTTTTTATCTTTAAAGTTTTAAACATCAAGTTTGTTAAGGAGCGTCCATTAATTTCGTAGTGGAGGTCCGTAAAATACAATGAATCTTTATGTAGTGGGTGGGGGGGGGGGGGTCCAAAACGTTCCTTATGTAAGGTGTTTTTTAAACAAATTTCGGTTGTAAAAATTTTTTTCATATATTTTTAATAAATGTAATTTGCTGCTATACAATACTATACACATACATTAAAAAAAATTGATTTGATATCCATAATGATGAATTTTAATGAAAATATAATAAACTGACGTCTAGTGGTTGTCATTTTAAATTGTTCAAAAAAATGTTGTCTATGAAACGCGAGCATTCAAAATGGATACAACGATACCTCATTTGTTAAAATCGGCCATAAAAAATTAGAATCTTCATTTCGGGTTCGCGTAGTCAGGTTAAATTATGGATAGTAAGTTCGACATCAACATGGGTATCGCCAGATAACCCAGCTAGTGTAATATTAATATTGCAATTGAAAGTATTTTAAACATAAACAAGGTATAAAGAAATATACATGTTAATAATACTAGCCAGAAAAGTTAATAAAAATGCGTACTTTAAATAAATCAATACAAACATCTGCAAAGTAAAAGCACAGTGCTTCCTCATCATACTAAATTCACCAAAGGTAGTTAATTATTGAACAATTTAAATTTTAAAAAACGATAGTGTTCAGATAAATTGCCTGGCATTGCTCAACCATTTAATTTTTATACAATTTTATTTAAAACTATTAGTTTTTATGCTATCATCTAAATGAAAAAAGTAAATACCTATCAATTTAAAAAAAAAATGACGGTTTTTTAAAACAAATTAAGATAAATCTTTGTAAGGGAATATTTTACAACAAACCTTATAGACCTATATTTTAGGAAATCCAATACTGTACAAATAATTCTATAAAATTTTCACGTAATATGTGTCGTTCTTGAAATATCTTGTAAAAATAAATATAATGTTTCAGTAATTTCGTACAGTTTGGTTTCTTTACTCGTGGCTGTATATTCATAAAACACACCGACACATTGACAAAATGTAAATGGGTAGTTGACGGGTTGTGGACAAGCATTGATACTCAAATGATGTCCTCCTTTGGTGTCGCGCTACTTCATGTTTGCATAAACAGGCCCGGGTTCAAGAGCTGTCGCTATCTACTCCGCTTCCAATGATATTGTAGTTAAGAAAGGATTTTGCAAGAGTAATGCAGTTCCTCTGCCAACTAGGATTTGAGTAGATTTGTTTTTCTATTTTCATGACGATGCGACTTTACTGATTTTATTTTTATTTTGATTGATTATATTTATTAAATTGTATAATTATTAATTAATTATTATTGAATAGGCAATTCATAATGTGAAAATATATAAGATGTTCTATTTGAAATTTTTGAAAAAAAATTAAGTTCAGAGTTTTGATACATTCTGTACAAAGAATACAATTTTGTAAATGCTTGATGTAATATCGCAATAAAAGAGCATATGCCAAAACTATTTTTAGCAGAAAACAATAATGTTTTTGTTGTAATTACAAAATTACAAAGTGTTGAAAATAGCCCAAAAGAATAAATGCTTTTAGATTATCAGTTAAAAAAATATACTTTGTATTTAAAAATATATAACTTTGATTTGTAACGCACTTATGGGACACTCTATATAAATGTTACTATTTTAAAAATGTGCTGCTTGTCTATCCTGACAACTTTTGTATTTAAAGTTGTCTTCCATTTGTTATAATAAATGAAATATAGAACTTTGACACAGTCTTGGGACATCAGTATGTTATACTTAAGTAATCTTTTTGATTTAAAATCATATTTTAAAATTTTTATATTTGTAAGAATTTTTTTTCTTTTAACGCATATATTTAAATAATGTGATTTTAAAAATAAAACGAATTTCAAAAACGTGGAGAGATAAAAATATTAACAGAATATAAAACATAAGCCATCAATATTTTTTATAAAAAAGAATATTATAAAATACATATATACGAACACGTGTAAAAAAATCATGTTTTACATTATTTTCAATTCTCATGTTCTCTAACGCAGACAAAAAATATTACGTTGACTATATTTTTTGTCGATTCAATTTTTCTCTAAACAGAAGAGAAAAATATGTTGAGAAAACTAAAAGCACTTGCTGCGGCTAAATTTATTTCCACCGTCTCCTTGTTTGGTCTTTTTTATCCTGCATATTGTGATCCATCTTGTACCACATTGGATATCAATCCTTACTGCTGGGAGACTCAACCCTTGAATAATATGTCCTCTAGAGCTTAGAGGACCGAGCTTTTCTTAAAATTATTCGCAGATTTCAAACGACCGTCCGGTTTGGATACTGCAATGTCCATATGTACCGCCCTTTTGACTTGACGTCGAATAATATTGACATATATTTATCTGCCTGTTTGTCAGATATCCACATATTAAATTTTTTTGTGTTTGTTTTAACAAAAAAATGACTATTTTATTCTTCAATAAACGTAAAGTTTATTTTTATGGTAGAAAAAATTGACTAGAAAATAAAGTTTTGTATTAAATATTTTTTGTGTTATTTTAAAACAAATAAATAGAATCAATAGGTTTGCTTAATGCATAATGCATATGTTACCGGTTAAGTATGCAATTTAGGCATTCAATATATTTCCTTGAAATTCTATACAATGTCGAACGATTTCAGGCAATATATGAAATATTTTTCTAATAGAAATTTATTATAGAATACCTAGGTATTTTATAGAATGCCTAGATAATATAAAGAACTGTATTAAATAAATATTATAATATATTATTAAATTAAAACAGATAGATATTATTTAATTAATTTTACAGATTTGTATTAAGTAAAATTTAAGTCCTTTATTGTTAAAATAACAAAATCACATAACCAATATTGGAACATTTGTTATTTATTATAATAAATAAAATAAAATATTAGTTCAGACGCATGTTAAATATGAATTAAAAATGTTAAAATAAAAAATGTATAGAAACTTTATATATTATTTAATCATTTATTAACATATTAGTCCAGATATGTATTAAGTAAAATTAATAACACCTTATTATTAAAATAACAAATATAAAAATTATATATTCAATTCAGTCAAATATTTGTTCAGATACGTATTATGTGAGATTTAGGGCCCTTAACCCTATTTATGTTTAAATTTCATACATTGCCGGCTATCAGTTAGATAATCTATACAGTGCCTAAAAAATGTATATAATTAAATTGATTTTATACATTGCTTGGTGATTTTAGGTATTTAATAGAATACCTAGGAATTCTATAAAGTGCCGGATTTCACACATTGCCGGTAACATATATAATATATAATTTGATAATAGCATTCAACTTTGCATGGTGCTAATTTAAAGTTTGGTGTTTCAGATTAAAAATAATAATGTGATTTTTTTAAACTGACAGTTATAGTGCGAGAGCTGATGACATATTTTTCTGCCCCATCTGAGCACTAGGTAGACTTACGGAAATCGTTTATTTATATGTTGTACATCATGGGAAAAATAGTCCCAACCCCCACACCCGGGGATAAAAAGGTTTAATTCCTTAGTGAACATGTAAAGAAAAAGTGCATTTTTGCCCCATGTGAGCACTAATAAAATCACCACAGGGAGTTAGTTTATGAAAAGTTAGATAGTGAAAGTGCAATGGGCAGACGCGTAGGGTGGGGATAAGGGGCAGGCAGACGCACTCAAAGATGCAATATTTTTTTTGAAAATTGCCCCATTTGAGCATTGATGAATTTTGGAGGGATGGAAGTTTTTGATCTGTAGATGATCAAAAAAACAAAGGCAGACGCGTAGGATGGGGATAAGGGACGGGCAGACGCGCTCAAACATGTAATTTTTTTAATGAAAATTGTCTCATTTGAGCATTGATGAATTTTTTGAAGGATGACAGGTTTTGATCTGTAGATGACCGAAAAAACACAGACAGACGCGTAGTGTGGGGATAAGGGTTGGGCAGACGCAATTGAAAGTGTTATCCTATTTTTTTAACTGGGTTGTTTTGTAATTATTTTTTTTGCTTGAAGTTGTCCGCAATGACTCTCTGGATAACACATTAGTTCTTTGAAAACACATTTGTTTACCCCCAACTAACACGAAAAGGAAAAATTTCATTAATATGAAAATTTAAAAAAAAAAATTAAACGTGTAAAAAAGTAGGCGCTGAAATTTGTTTTTATTATATTTTGATTATATTCTTCTTATTCTGTGTAATAAACAAAAAACAAAAAATAAATAAATAAAACAGAACTCTTTGGGATTCGAACTCAGGACCTTGGGACTTTGAGTTTTATAAATTTACACATTTCAGCAAAACGGTACTTAACATCAAAAAAACTACAAGAGACATATTTTCTTCTTACTTAGATGATTCTAAAACATATTTGATATCATCGGTGGAATATTTAGTACCGAAGATACAATGTTTTTAAAAATTTTACAACCCTTTGCCACTTTCAATTGCGTCTGCCCTCCCCTTATCCCCACACTACACGTCTGCCTATGTTTTTTCGGTCATCTACAGATCAAAACCTGTCATCCTTCAAAAAATTCATCAATGCTCAAATGAGACAATTTTCATTAAAAAAATTACATGTTTGAGCGCGTCTGCCCGTCCCTTATCCCCATCCTACGCGTCTGCCTTTGTTTTTTCGATCATCTACAGATCAAAAACTTCCATCCCTCCAAAATTCATCAATGCTCAAATGGGGCAATTTTCAAAAAAAATATTGCATCTTTGAGTGCGTCTGCCTGCCCCTTATCCCCACCCTACGCGTCTGCCCATTGCACTTTCACTATCTAACTTTTCATAAACTAACTCCCTGTGGTGATTTTATTAGTGCTCACATGGGGCAAAAATGCACTTTTTCTTTACATGTTCACTAAGGAATTAAACCCCTTTATCCCCGGGTGTGGGGGTTGGGACTATTTTTCCCATGATGTACAACATATAAATAAACGATTTCCATAAGTCTGCCTAGTGCTCAGATGGGGCAGAAAAATATGTCATCAGCTCTCGCACTATTATTTAATTTCATACATATACAAAATAATTCACGTACTGTACTTATTCTAAAATTGTTTCGTTTAAAAAAAGACTGCGCATCCTTGGTAAAGGTAATCAACTAAAATAATCTGTTGATTGGAAGTTTATTTCACTATTTAGTTCAATAACAAATCTAAACAATTTTAATTGTATAAAAATGATTTAAAAAAAGTATATAGTTTCACCTAGTTTATAACTATAACATACTCTACAAAACTTAAAAGCAGTGTTTAAGTTCATGACAACTAACAGTAAGGGGTTGTGCTGGTTTTTTATTTTACCCCCATTCCGTTTCACTGAAACCTCCATACAGCTATCGTAAACATTGTACCTATTGTACCGGGATAAAGTTTTAACTAGTTTTGCCTTGTAGTTCGATATAATACGCAGTGGCGGGAACAATAATCTTCAATATGGGGTCACGTCAAAGATCATAAACAAGCAGAATTAAAATCTAATACTTAAAAAAAATCATTGTTTTTTTTTAATGAGTTCGTATTCTATTGTGACTCATATTGCTTCGCTAGAAAATATATGTAACATGTTAGAGATTTTTAATTAAACTATTATTAACCCTTTCGCGGACACATGATTTTTTGAAAACGGTTGCAAAACGTCACTAGTGATATTTTGAGTTCTAGACTAGATATTTGAATTCGGATTTTTGTTTTTCCACAATCTTTTTACGTCGGCATATGCCGACATGTTCCAATTTAAGCCTCTTTTATTGTCGGCCTATGCCGTCGTGTCCGCGAAAGGGTTAATCTACTAAATAAACTTTAAATTGGCCTAATTTTTTAAATTCCAATATCTCAATAAAGTTTTTTATTATTTTATATTTAAGTAAGTTTTATATCAAAGTCTATCTCTTCTTGATTCCAAGTTTTTTATTTGTAAATGGTACAAAGCAAAGGTGTCTATATTCTTTTATCCATCTATACTGTTAAGAAAAAAAATGACTTTTTTACGTTAAACTATGTCTAAAATCATTTAAAAAAATACATTAGGTACTTAAATTGTAATATTAGGGATACTTTCATAACCGCGTTTAAATCAAATCGATCAATTAAAATTGGCCGAAAATCGTTTTTTTATAAAATAAGAATGTTTAAAAAAATTAAATAAAATAAAGTGTGTTTTTGAATTTGATTAATTAAAAGTAACAATATTTTTATATTTTTTCATCAGAATATTATCATCACAATCTATAAAAAATACAACTCGGCACTGTTTGTGAACTGGTGCGAAATCTTGTTAAACAAAGATTTCAATAATAACAAAACGTTAACTTATTTGAATTCCTTGAATTGTCAGCTTTCATTAAATACTCTACTCACTGAAACGAGAAATCCCTGAATTTGCATGAAAATTGCACCGTGTAACTTTAAATCCACGTAAAAAAGAGACCATACTGTATATGTATTTTTATACATATATACTTGTAATTAAATTTGCCTAATCAGTTACAATTAAAAATTAAGATTACATAGTATAGGAAATATTAAAAAGTCATTGTTTTGTAATCTATAATAAAATAAATTTTATAAAGGAATAAATATTCACTTATCGCGAAGTAAACCGAATAAAGAAAATCAAATAAAGGGTATCTTAAGTCGTTCTTCCACCCATATAACGATAATCTTAGTTACGCCACTGATAATACGTATATAAGTTCTTGATAATATTCAGTATCGATTCTATATTCCTATATAACGATATGCCGCATTATGCCATTAATCACTGAGGCATTATTTATCTTCTTACATAACCCACGCATCTTCTCCTTCTGTGGCTTAACAGATGAATTTCATATGCAAATAAAGAGATTCAGATAACCCTACGAATATTCCTTTGAGAACACGGACATAGATAATAGGGTTTTATCAAACTTTTTGTGTCCTCTTTCGGTTTCTTCTTCTTTCTTACAAAAATATATATTGTCTGTCTGTCCTGCTGTGTACAGCTTTGAGGATTTTGTTATTATATTCTTTATGATTATTTTTTGATGGAATATTTTTTTGATGGTTTAATTTAAACAGCAAGAAAATTAAAAATGTAAGAAAAATTAAAGAGAATAAGGAGAGTAATGAGAGCTATCTAGTTAAAATGTATTATATACAGAGTGTCCCGTAAGCATATCGAAAAACTTTCGGGAGTTGTCGAGGACATTAAAACAATTGCTTTTTGTCAATAAACCCATCTCCACAAATGAGCCGTCATAGCAGTAGAGCAAAAAAAAGAACCCCGCAAAAAATCAATGAATTTTTTGTTGAACTTTTTTTAAATTCTGAATTCTTTAAAAACAAAAGATAGTTTTATGGAACGTACATTTTACTTCCTCGCCATATCGAAGATATGAAGCTTTGTGATCGTTTTAAAATGAGATGAAAAAATTTTTCTCCAATTTCAAAATTTTTAATTGATCTCTCTATTTCAGGTCAAGGAAAACACTTTTCGTTCTGTGTCTGTTTGAGTGTTTATCTGTCCCCTAAATCTTTGTCACAAGCATAATTCATGAACCACTGAACCGATATTAATGAAACTGTGTTAGTTGATTAGGTCTGGCTTGAATACGGCCCCATTTCAAAATCATTAAAATTGTGTGCAGGAAGAGGGGCAATACTCCAAAATAGTATTTTTTAAGATATCTCAAGAAAGACAGATGTTACGTGAAAATTTTATAGAATCTTTTTTGTAGTGCACTCAATTTTCTATAATATAAATCACCACCATTTTGTTGTAAATATTCTCTTATAAAGATTTTTCTCAATTTTTTTTTTTTTTTTTTTATTTTTATCAAATGTCATTTTGACGTTTGGATAGCAGAAAAATTTAGAATTAGATTGAAATTGAAACTGTCAAAAAATTAAAAATATACGAAAAAAATAATCAGGCGCATATTAAGAAAAATATCGAATAAATATATAAGTGAACCCGGTTGGGCACGGTACCTTCCATAGTAAGTATGAATCCCCACTGCTTAAACAACCTGTATCATGTTATCTAAACTTTTAGAAGAGTCCTGAAGATATCCACTACAATGTGTGACGAAACGTTAGCCGATAACACACTCAAATCGACGCGACTAAGAAGATCATCGTGGACGTGGAAGCCTATAGCTCAAAACTTGTACAGCTGTAATTTACAGTAAAGAACGTCTACTGTATTAGAAAATCAAAAAATTGTGGATTTAATCATACAAATAAACTCAGATATCACTTTCTTTTAAATCGAGCGCAAGGTCATTTTTAGGTCGGATAACATACCAGCGAGTAATTAGTCGATATGTACCATGTGATAATAATACTCATAGAAAATGTTATTATTTTCGTCGATAGTATTCAATGATCAACTCAATATTAATACCAACGTGTTAGAAATTCAAATTTTTAAAACATATTGATAATATTGAAGTTCAACTGTAATATGGCAATAGTTTGTGTATAACTTTGAACCGTTTTCGAACAAATCATTGATGTATAGAAACTTTATATAATAATATACAAACATATTTATGTATGTACATATATGTAAATATTAGCAGCTGGTCGAAAACTCTAGACTTCGAATAACTATATTGATTTTTAGGAATTTGAATATTTTACAACTGACTGGAAACTTATCATTTATCAAATTAAATTAATTACGTTTAATAAATAGAGTTTTTTTACCCGACTACACGAGGGTAAAATGAGGATTATGATTTTGGCAGTCTTTATAAAATATGTATGAATGTTTGTATATACTATAAGTTCATTTAATCCTTTGACTGATTTTAATAAATTAGGTATCATTGAATTCTTATTGATTGTTTGCGTATCATTTTTTTTTTTTTAATTTAAAATATCAGTTGTGAGACATTGTTATAAATCAGGCCTGGCCATCCCAAATTGCTTCACGGACCGCATTGACGACCAAAATTTTTTCGAGAGCCGCACAAAAGAAATCTAAAATTTGTTCGATATTTGGTACTACGTATATCGTACTTATTGTTTTTAGGGTTCCGACGAAACCCTATTAATCTCACTTTGTCCGTCCTTTTCACTCAAAGGTAAATAGCTTGTAAACTATACAAGCTAGAAATTTGAAATTTTTACTGAACATGTAAAAAGATACCCTCTAGTAAAATATGTACAAATTTATTGAAAAAATAATTTTTCAGGGGGGGGAAATAAGGAGCTAAAGCTAGGTAAAAAAATATTTTTTTAATACCAAGGCATGTGGCACGTTAAAATGTATAACCAAACAAGCAGAATTTGACCCTTTTTCTAATAATCAAAAATGAGCAAATTAAAAAAAAATAAAAAATAAACTGTATACCAAGACATGTGGGATATCAAAATATAGATCTCAATCAGTAGAATTTGATACTATTTTTTTAAACTCAAAAATGGCACCGCCAGGGGGCTAAAAGCAGTATTTTATTTTGTCCCCTTCCCCTCTAACTCTGTAACTACTGGCTCAAAAAATCTTTAAAAAATTTGGTAATGAGGCTTTGGTGGGACTACCAACGACAAATACTAAAGTCAGCAATAACATTTTACATTTTGGATTAATAGGGAGGGGCGTCATAGAATTTTTTTTTTTATATCTAGGCATGTGGGATGTCAAAATGTACATCTCAATTAATAGAATATGACCATCTTTTTTAATTTTGTTTTTTAACTCAAAAATGGTGCCTGTAAGTGGCTCCAAATAGTCCACGTATTACGTACTTCGGCATACACTCGTGTATGTCTTGCCCGAATTATTTTTTCTAATCCTTGAAACTTTTTAAGTAGAAATACGTCTTCCCTGGCGCTAACCTTGAGAGCACGAATGCAAAGAAAATATGTCCCTTTTTGAAAGCTAATATCTCCAGAATTAAAAATCGTAGAGTAATAAATAAAATGATAAAGAATTTATAATTCGAGATTAAACCTTCTATCCCTCAATCATTAAATATATTAATACAAAAAAGTTAAGCTCATTTTCATAGGATTTTTAAGCTTTTTTTCAGATATCTACAAACTATACTATACTACAAGTCATGAAACATACTACATATATTTTCAAGTTAGCCTTACTAGCCGGCTCTGTGTACCGGCACTACTTACAGACACCACAACGCTGATGTATCCCTTCATACAACTCACCTTCTCTCATACATTCTGTAAATTGAATCTACTATAAACAGACGCGCGTTGGCCACATGAGTGATAAACAGATCCATTTAAACTACATCCACGGTAGGTATGGCTAAACACCAAGGCATCTGTCATATGTGCTTGTTTGGGGATCCCGTGTCTCTTTGAAATAGTCTTCAGAGTATTCAAATACATTTATGTAATGCTGCTTTATAAACATGTTTGTGTATAATTACAATAGTATATTTTTGGCCTTAAAAATGTATTAAATATCATGTTAGTTCTTTAAATATATAAGGAGGTTAGTATCAAACCGCAATAACTGACATAAGACAAAATTTTAAGAAAATGGTGAAAACTGATAACTGGTAAGATAAGCGGAGGAAAGTATTCAAATTTTCATTACTAGAAGATTGGACGTCGGTAATTAATCTACTAAAACGAAAAAGAAAAAAAAAATTAAAAGAATTTATATAACGTTTTTGCTTTTTACTTATTGCTTTTTGAACCCGATTTTGACTATCAAAAAGTATGATTTGTATACAAGATTATTCTTTTGAAATATAACATACTTACAAAATATGAAAACAAATTATAACAATTTTTTAAATGTGAATTTAATAAAAAATGTAATTTTTAATAATAATATATTTATTTTGCACAAATATTGGGTTTGAAACAAAATTAACACTTTAAGTAGCTTAATTATGGAACGCATTGCATTTTGTCCCATAATTATTTATCAAAAAAGAGAGGCTGCAAAGATGCATCTGATGCCACCTTTAAGTGAAAAATGAAACTTTGGGCAGATATTGCGTTTTGATACTAACCTCCTCATATATGAGCGCGTCCAGCATAAGCCGGCCACCACGCGCAATTACGGCATTTTCGGTTCAAAGTGTCGTATCTTTAACTCGCTGACAAACGCTTACCAGATGCCAGAAAAAAAATCAAAGGACATAGATCGATAGATTTTTTCCTCTTCTTTCTAGTGGTGTAATTTAAAAATTCCCAAAAATTGTTTTCAAGGTCAAAACTCGACTTGAATGTTTAAGTCAATTTATCTCAAATATATGTCTTCCGATTTCAAAATAAATTTGACCAATCGAAAGAGGAGGCAAAAATCTATCGAAAACCGTGTTTTCCAGGATGGAGAAATGATTAGAAGTATGAAAAATATCGAGAGGAAAGTGCGCGGGTTAGCGCGCACGGAACTATTTTCCGTGCGCCACCTTTGCAACTTGCTCACAATCGCTAAATAAATGCTGGAAAAATAATCTAAAGACATAAATCGATAGATTTTTTCCTCCTCTTTCTGTTGTAACCCAAAATATTCCCAAAAAAATTTTTTTTGGTCAAAACATGACTTGAATGTTCATGTCGATTTTTCTTCAAATATAATTATAGATATAAGTATTGGTTCATATTTTTAATTTTTTAGCTTTCTTATAGTTATCAGAATCAAATTGAATTTCAGAACTTTTATTTGTTTTACTATTTTTAGTCGGTGGATCGAGATAGAATTTTTCAGAAGCGGAAAATTCTCTTAATTCTAACTGTTTCGTGTCATGTCTAACTTTAACTGAGTGAAATGATAATGTACCAAAGACTGGTTTGGCAGATTTAAATCTAGGTTATATTGTCACTTGCGGAATGCATTAATTTTACATAAGCCATCTAGTGGTGCATAGAATAAGTATTATTATTTAAGAACTCGTGCGGGTGGTCTCAGCGCACAGACCCACGATTTAAGTCAAGTTTTGATAAAAAAAAACATTTTTGGGATTTTTTTGGGTTACACAATGAGAAAGAGGAGGAAAAAATCTATCGATTTATGTCTTTAGATTATTTTTCCAGCATTTATTTAGCGATTGTGAGCAAGTTGCAAAGGTGGCGCACGGAAAATAGCTCCGTGCGCGCTGACCCGCGCTCTTTCCCCTCGATATTTTTCATACTTCTAATCATTTCTCCATCCTGGAAAACACGGTTTTCGATAGATTTTTGCCTCCTCTTTCGATTGGTCAAATTTATTTTGAAATCGGAAGACATATATTTGAGATAAATTGACTTAAACATTCAAGTCGAGTTTTGACCTTGAAAACAATTTTTGGGAATTTTTTAAATTACACCACTAGAAAGAAGAGGAAAAAATCTATCGATCTATGTCCTTTGATTTTTTTTCTGGCATCTGGTAAGCGTTTGTCAGCGAGCTAAAGATACGACACTTTGAACCGAAAATGCCGTAATTGCGCGTGGTGGCCGGCTTATGCTGGACGCGCTCATATACAGTAGGTGGCGAATATTGTGTTTACTGGTTAATAGGATTTAATCACGTCATCGGCTACTATTAAAATCAAAAATACACTTATTTGAATGTCGTGGCATTCCGTCCGGATAAAAGTAGCTGCTCATTGCATATTTTTATAAAGAGTGAGCCAAAAGAAGTGTACATATGTGAACGGGTCTTAACTATGGACTCTGATTTATGACTAACAGCAGATCCATGTTTTGACATATTTTGATAGTTTGATCTTTAGAATTTTAAACCATGGCATCGTGCACATCACCTGAACGTTTAATTATTGTAAAAACTTTTTTCAAAAATAACGAGTCGCCAGTGCAAACATTTCGCGCTCTGCGTGAATTTTTCAATCAAAATAATAGACCAAGCACGCAGATTATTTCAAGAATTTTGAGTAATTTCGAGGAGAATAATAAATACATAACAAGACAGCGCTACATACCTTACATCGCACCAAACAATCAATTTATTGAAGATCAAGTTTGGAAATCGAATCATTTCACGAAATGGACCCGTAAATTAACCGCAAGATCGTGTGATTTGACGCCTTGTGACTTTTTTTGGATATTTCTGAAAGATCGTGTTTATGCTAATGCCCATCAGACCACCAAAGCATTAAAAAAACAATATTCGAACCGAGATACGCCTGACAACACCAGAAATGTGCTTAAGTGTAATAAAAAATTACAATCATCGTTTGATCAGCTGTAGAGCTGGTATAGGTGCACATATTCCCGAGATTATCTTCCACGTATATTTGCTAACGACCAATCTTTCATACTAAATAAACGATACGGTTCGATTTACATAAAAAATGTGTTATTTTTTCATTTAAAATGTGTACATTTGTTTTGACTCACCCGTTATATGTATGTATGTATATATGTTATCTATTATAAATAATTTAAACACGTACATACATGTATATCGGTTGCCCTTACAAAATAATTCCACTTATCCCGCTCAATAAATATCCCTAATTTAAATTCAAAAGACAGACAAAATAAATAATTCTCAATGCACCTCTGGGACCACATTTCTTTTTGTAAACTGTACACGCGAATCCCTTATAATACACTAGGAAATTTTTCTCTTACTGAAATATTCTTCTATTCGTTTACCGTGGGGGGATAAATAGTTGATTGATAGGTTTTAGGGTAGCCAACACACGGTTAGAATCCTAATTGCAAATTTCATCTCTCCCTTGCTCCAAAGAGGATTACAGATTGACAGAAAACGAATGTGCACTCGAACGATACCACTTGTGTTGCTCTACTTCATGTCAGTGAGAAATAAAATATTTTGTAAAATCAACAAAAAGTATGTAATGTTTATTTGTGTATATATATTTTTATCTGTTTGTATTATTTAAAAATTAAATTAATTGTTTTGTATTAAATACATTATGTTACTACAACCAGAAGTAAGGATTTATTTATTCATTTTATATTGTTTCTAATCTATACTTATCTATGTCCTTACATATTATAAAACCAAACATCTCTCTGTCCATCTTTCCGTTAGTGCACTTATCACTCAAGAACCATTTATTTTTATTTTTATTTTTTATTCATAGATATGTTCTTTGGCCAAGTTTAAGTTTATATATTTTTTCGTTAGATAACTAATATGTATATAATAACATAGGCAATATAATAATAATAATAATTATAGGTAAATATTGAACAAAATAATGTAATAAAGAATTGTGTAGAATAAAAAGGTCTAAAATAATTCAACTACTTATATTTAAAAAAAACTTAAACAATAATTTCGTAGTCCACACGAACGAAGCCGCGGGCACAACTAATATTATAAATTTGTGAAAGTGTCTCTGTCTTTCTGTATGTCTGTAACCTTTTCACGGCTACACCGCTGAACCGATCTTAATGAAATTTGACAGAGAGATAGCTTGCATTCTGAATAAGGACATAGACTATAGACTATTTGTATCCCGAAAAATGTATTATATAAAACAGTGGGCATGTGATATTTTTACTTATAGGTTATACTTTTTTCTAGCGGGTAAATGTGAAACTAAAAATCTGCTTTATCGACTACCATTATAACAGAAATCCATATTACTATGCACACGAAGTCGCGGGTAACAGCTAGTTCTTGTATAAAATGAATATCAAAAAAAATATTTATTTTTATAAAAAAATATAATGATACCATTCAAAGTGAAAATTTCTATTTAATGTGATTATTTTAATTTAAACATCTTATAAAAAAATTGTACCTATGTATGCACATTTCCAGGAAAGAAACTGTTAAGAATTATTTTGCTCATTTATATTTCCTAGAATGAAATTGTTTTAAAAATTAATTAGTACCAACGATCTTACAATTTTTCTGTTCATATTTTGCTGGAGATTCATAATATATTTAATTAGTTTTTTTATATTTTACATATATATACATTTCACATCAGTTCAGAATATATAATACATGAAATAGATACAATTTACTTCCATATTCTAAAAGAAATGGAAGTATTGTAATGCCGTCGAAAAATCGTGTCCTAGATAAAAGCAAATTCTGATTGTACTACCTTCAAACGTAAAGTAAAGTTGATTTCCGTTTGTGTGTCTGGATTTTCTTTTGTTCACGATAACTTTTTGGGGAATATATTTTGCTCAGTGAGTTCCCCAGATCTATTGATGTTAGTGCTAAATTTTTAAATCATCTCTTAAAAATGCTATAAATATATTGGGGTTTGGCATATTTAGCGCCACCACTGGAGAGTTAATAGTAATTACCTTTTGTGTCTGGTGATACATATTTTTAATATAAATTATGTTCATATCTACTGTCTATAAACATACATATATCTGTACATATATGTATTATCAATAATAACACGAAAAAGGATTTTCTAACATACACAATAAATGACGCGAGATCAGCCGGCAAAGGACAATGAATAAATCCGAATGTCAGCTAAAATTCACAGGACAATAGAGCTCCTGATATTCGCCAATAAAGAAGGACAGACAATCTGAACTCTGTTTCTGGTCTCTTATTACCACTGAACATATATTGTTCAATTTTTATATCATCGATGGCAAATGACAAGTCAACTATTGTAGAACAAAGAACAAATATAACTTGTAAATTTAGACAAAGATTACCAATATTTATTTATGTTTATCCATCTTTGTTTCATGAATTCTGGATATTTTTTCTATTTTGCAATAAAGACTCTTACGTATTGATGGCTTAAAGTATCTTTTGTTTTATTTTTAATTTTTTTTAAAACGTGGGTATTGTTTTCATAGAACAACCCCGAGCATTGTATATTGTTCAAAGGAAAATAGACGGGTTTTAAATACAGTTATTGTTATTTTGTTTACAACACTTTTGCTTGTAAATAAATATAGAATGTGCAAATATGATAAAATGAAAACCCGATTTATTTTAGAGATAATAGAGGATATAAAAACAATTGTATACATGTGTTAAAACAATATTGCCTCCAGTCGTAGTACATATGAGTTATTGTATATGCATGTATATTGTTATTCATATCGTACATTAAACACAAACGAAAACAAATATTGTTTTACTTAACTAAATAATCATTTTATTTTTAATTTCTTTTCTTCTGTTTAAAATTGATTTTTGAAAGGAATAATTTATTTAAAGATAATATTTCTATAAAGTTGAATGAACATAATTTTAGATTTATTTCTAGATATAAACATAAAAAACATGTGAACTATCAATTATACTATTGTTTTATTGAATAACATTTATTTTATTTAAATCTTATTTTGAAATTATAACTAGAAATTTTCTATTGAAATATTTATCTCCAAGATTCTTTCCATAAAATTACGCACTTTTTGTCTCTTATACTTAAACTAGCTGGGCCCACGCGGCTTCGCTCGCGTGGACTACGGAATTATTGTTTAGGATTTAAAAAATATATAGTTGAATTAATTACAAACACGATTAGTTATTAATGTAATAAAAACCAAATAACACTTAAATTACCTACCTAACAAAAACGAATCAGAACAAAAAGTAAAAATAATTTTTGTTCTATTTAAATTTAAAAGTTAATTATTGAAATCAAAATAAACAATTGACAATCAATATAATACCGGCCTGTTCTTCCCAGCGTGTTGGCACGTTCCTTCGCCGCTCCCCGCGCACGATCACAATCACGCGAATAATATGTTCCAATATGTATATTTTGATATTTTCTAAACTATACGACCAAATTGGATGCTGTAAATGGTATTAAGTACTTATGACGATGAAATCATTTATTTTGATAAGGATTAATGTTTTGCAGGTCATAAGTTTAGGCAGCGTATTACAAAACAGCGCGCCGACGGCAAAATTTTTTCCGACTTGATTTACTATTATCGTCACTGCTTAGTTCTTATGTTACCTAACGTAAAAAAATATAGCCTATAACCTGGCCAGAGAATGTACCTATGAATTAAAAAAAACACGTAAATCGGATAAGTGGTTCTCGAGTGATAAGGTAACTAACGGACAGACAGACAGACAGACATACAGAGAGACGTTGAGCTTTATATATATTAAGGAAGTTCAAAATCTCTATTTTTTGCTTTTTTATGGTTTTTAGCTTTGATATTTCTATAGAGGAACAGAAGGCAAAACGGCTCACTTACCTTCATAGCGAAGTAAAATGAACTTACAAATATTATTACATTATATACCTATATTAATATATGTGACATTTTTTATACCATAATTAATCAATATGCAAGTAAATTATTATTATTATAATTATTATTAATTATTACATTAGCCCCGAATCGCTGAGGTAAATTTAATATGCTGCCACTCTATTTTCATTTGTGGTTAAAATATTTATAAAACCTAATTTAAAAATAAATATGCATAGCTGTTACAATAGTTTACTAGGTCAATCCACCCCAGTAAAAATGAATACTATAAAACTATGCAGTAAAAATTAGTAAGATATAGAACGAACAATATTAACGTTGATGTTTGCATCTATCCAACTTCACTCTACCCCTTAACAAGTAGTCAAATATAAATTTATTAAAGCTGACTGTGCATTGTGAATGCAACAAAAAAATTAATAGAAGAAAAATATTTCCACTGCAGCAGTACCGTCGACATAAGATAACTCATACAAATTTTATCCAGAAGACAGACAAAGGTCAATCTTATCGTCGTACTCCCCAAGCGTGCTCATTTCTGTCGGCAACACCACAAGAGTACTTCATGAATATGGTAACAAAGTCCAAGAAAAAGCGCTTGTTATTTGAGAAAACCTCTGTCGTAGTTCGTACAGACATCGCTAGGTGTCATGTTGTTACATGTTTATTAACAAAATATGAATTTGATGATTATCTAAGGCAAAAAATAAGGTCGCCATTGTTTTTTCTAGTAAGAGTGGTATCTTTTTTGTTTTATGTTGGCATGTACTGTACATAAATATGACGTGTATGTGTGTAAGAAAAATAAGATTTATGAAACATAAATCATGATAAATTATATTATTAATGCATGTTACTGTTGTATATTGTATATATCTAAATTTAAATCTAAAGACAGCGCAAATGTCTAGAATTGTAATATGAATTTCAATATGTCTTTCGTTTGTAATTAAATGATAAAATATGTTTTGCAATAAATATATTGTACATATATGATAATTTCATATCTAAAATCATTATTTATATTTAATGTTGAAAAAAATACTAACAATCTTTATACATCTAGTACCATAAAATTTACCTTAAAACTGTTAATAATATTGTCAGTTGTCATTTCAACGATTTGATTTTCTTAAATTTAAAGTCGTTTGTTAGAAAATTAAAAGAATTTATGTTTATATTTGGATAAATTATATTATTTTGATAAAATTTACACTTTTTGTAAAATTTCATTTCGATTTAATCTAAATAGAGATGCACTTATTTTCCGATACCATGTATATTGAATAAATAGATAAATGTTAGCAAAAACTCTATTGTCACAAATATATAGAAGATAAAAAAATGGAACGTATAAAGTTTTGTTTTGAAACAAACAAATATAAACAACAGAGATATAAAGTTGGTCAGTGAGTAGTCCAGGATCATCTTTCATGTCATGTTCCCAATCTGGTTCCGCATCTTTATCACATTGAAAATATCTAACTATAGATGCTAGTCCTGTATTTGTACTGTGTAAAGTTTGTCGAAGTTTTGGAGGTCAAGCCAAACACTTCCAAAGCTCACATGATACCCTCGGATCTTCTTTAAGTCAAACAAGATCCCAGTGGGCAGACGAGAAACATAATGTCGTTGTCTCATTCGCCACCAGGTAGAGCACCATTCGCTCCCTCCAATGTCACTTTTTCTTGAATGATTTATGGGAAAAGTATACCTGAATATTTATATTTACCGAAACTTTAACATTTTTTCATCTCCAATCTCAGTCTAAAGTTATTTTTATCTTTAGAACTTCTATACAAATTTGATACAGAGTTGGCTTCAGATTTATTTATTAAAATCAATCAGATGATATAAAATCTATAATCTATACATAAGATACACATACATCTATATACACATCATCGTCTTAATGATTACGGTTTTGTCTTCGCAATATAATATAAATAAAAATCATTTTTATCCGCAGCTTAGTATAGTAATGAAAATCCCTTTAAGATCAGTTTAGCAATAATCCAATAATTATCTGCACAAATTTAATGAAACTAAATGAGGTATCATTATGATATCTTGCCTAAACTATTTCTAGGATCTTAAGCTTTCTGACAGTAAAAACCCCATTAAAATCGGTTCATAACCTTCAGAGTGTACTATAAACAGACAGAAAAAAATATCTTAATGAATTATTATGCCTTTAAAACGACGCATAGACTAAACATAAAATTAATTATAAAGATTTTTTTCTAGCGAGCATTTAAAATGTCCATTGAAATGTTAAAATATTTGCTGGCTATAACTTTTTATGTCTACCAGTAGTAAAATTTGTTGCAATCAACATACTATTGCTTTTAATATACAAAAAAAAAATATTAGCATTAATTTCCAAACAATTTTAAAAATATATAGTGAACATAAATGTTGATTATTAAAAACCATACACGAACAGTAAAATTCTTTGTTAATTATCAAAACCGCCAACACCCCATAACACTATATTAATGATCAATAAAAATAAAAAATGACTGCGTATTAATTTAAATTTAAAATCGTACTGGTTATAAGCTTCACACTTTGATAATTGGTATCCAAATGTTGGCTACACTGTTTGTGAAATCAAATATGATAAACACATTGCAGTCAGTGACCATACGAATATACATAAATACCTACTCGTCGAGTGATTGGGAGCTAAAAAAGTTCGTTTTAGTTCATTTTCATGCCACTGGTGACGCTCCAGGCGGGAAACTGTACGGAAATAATTTGAAGTTCACATAACTCACAGTGCACTGAGCTGAAATATGTAATGTTTTCAAACGTTTAGGTTTCATATACATACATATAAATGGGTAGATACACTCACTATGTTAATTTATTGGCTATTCATACCTACCATATACATGATTATAAAAACCAAAATATTAATGTAATTTGGTCATTTGTTTTCGTATTTTAAAAATTAAACATATACGTATTCTTAATATCTTTTTAAGGGTAATTTATGCCAGCTGAATCCGAAAAATAAATAAATATGAATTTTCCTAATTACGATGTTGTCAATATTCATTTCTGAGTCATACATCTGCTGAAATGTACTTTTTCAGCACTTAACGATATATGGTTAAGTTGAGACAAATAACTGTAAACTCGCACAATTTTTATCAAAATTGTTGAAGTTGACAAAAAGATACTGAGAACCCTGCACCAAAAAACTTTTTTTTTCTGTAGACCTGTATTATAGTACTATTTAATTATAAAGCCACAACAAGAACTTAAAATAGAAATAATAATATCTTCAGAACATTAAAATTTGCACGTTGTTGAATTCAGTAGAATAAAAAGAAATACGCATGGATAATGCATAACAACGGCATAATCATAAATTTTATTTATTACATTTAAAAAGAATTCATTTCAAAATTGAGAGAAATGCTCAACATTTATGGCAATAAATATTCCAGAAATATGAATAACAGTATCTTATCGTTATTATATGTAAATAAAGTACGTCGTTGTACATTGTGTTCAAAAAGTGTGTACTTGTAATGAATCTGTAATGGAATTTGTTTTTCTTTTACATTAAACGAATGACATTTTATAGGATAGCGGATAGATCATACATATATAGATATATAGGTACGTATATTTAGATTATTATTTAAATGATTTATTGGTTGAATAGAAAATGTTTTATTCTTACTTATATCTTTTGCAAAGATTGTCATTGTTTTATAATTTATTTCGTCAGCAAATAAAAACAAATAGCATGGCTTGGCCATAAAATGTATACCCCTTAAGGTTGTCAACTTTGTCAATTAATTTTTGAAAGGATGTTTTTAAAAAAATCGGGGATTGGTGTTGATTTATTACGTTTTGCAACCTATAGTGTGTTGCTGTCACTTATAAATGGGATGAAATCGACAAATTGAATTTATAGTTTTATAACAGAAAATTAAAACCAATCGATATTAAACTAAGTAAATATGGATACTGTAATATTCTCTTTCGAAAAATGTAAATGTTTAAGAGGGTTACTGAAGAAATTTAATTTATAATGCTCATTTTAACAATTTTCATAAGAAATTTTTTTTAGGACGTGAATAGAACACACATCCAAGCAGATCCTGCTTGGGGTGTGCATAAATAAGTATTTCTATAGTATTATTTATTATATTAAGTAATCCAACTTTATATTTTACGAGACGAGATACAAATCGATTAGACGAAACTTTAGTAACTCTAGTCTCGTCTCGTATGTAACCCCATATACGAAAATAAAATTGAGTCAAAAATAAAATAAAAAACTGAAAACTGGATTTAGCAAATTAATGAAACTTTTACAAGGTTTTATATCGAATAAATCTTTCATTCACATTTCATGTATCAGCATTTTGTGAGAATAATAATGGCAATGAAAAATATTCGCATAAAAAAACTTTTAAATGAAAATATATATTTTGAATTTTATGTTAATTTTAATAAAATACTATTTTTTAGAAATAATAACACGAATGTTCTTATAGTTTTGATGTGCGAGTTAATTGTAAACATACATTATAATACCTATTTTATTTAATATGCCTGGTTTCACAAACAATAGTAATCTATAGTTTACCTTAGGTAAGTATAGATTTGTGATTTGATCAATCAGGTATTAGTTACCGAACAATTAGAGGTAAACTGTAAATAACTATTGTTATGTGAAACTGGGCATTAATATTTTATTATAACAATAAGCAGGATCGTATTTAATGATTTGTAATGTAGTTAAATTGAATTTATATTTTGCTTCTGCTTTATATTATATTTATATTATATTATATTTTTATATATTTTTTTTAATCACATTGCCATACGTTTTTATTATACAAAAAAAAATATAGGTAGGTACTATTTTTTCTTATGATTTTTATAAACGAATGCAACCTAAAAAACATCTGCCAAGTAAATGCACAGTGCTTCCTCGTGCTAAATTCACTAAAACCGATAGTGTTCAGATAAATTGCCTGGCATTGGTTAACCATTTAATTTTTATACAAATTTTACTAAAAAATCTTAGTTCGAATTTTTTCTTAAAACGCACCTGAATATTTTTTCATATATTTTTAATTTTTTGACAATTTCTATCTAAATCTAAATTTATGCAAATGTCAAAATGACATTTAAAACGTCAAAGTGACATTTAAAACGCCAAAGTGACATTTAAAACGTCAAAATGACACTTAATATATCCAATCAAATATCAATTTAGAAAAACAAAACACGAATTTTTAAAATTAATTTAGATAAATCTTTGTAAGGGAATATTTTACAACAAACGTAGTAGACCCATATTATAGGAAATTTAATTCTCTACAAAAAATATTCTATAAAATTTTCTCGTAACATGTGTCGTTCTTGAGATATCTTGAAAAAATAAATATTTTGGGGTGTCACCCCTCCCCCTTACACACGATTTTGATGATTTTGAAATGAAACCGTCCTCAAACCAAACCCAACCATCCGACCAAGTTTCAATAATATCGGTTCAGTGGTTCATGAGTTATGCGTGTGACAAGGATTCAGGGGACAGACGGACGGACGGACGGACGGACACACGGACACACGGACAGACAGACAGACACGGAACGAAAAGTGTTTGTCTTGACGTGAAACGGATAAATAAATTTAAAATTTTGAAATTGGAGAACTTTTTTTTTGTCTCAATCTGAAACGATCACATAGCTTCTCGTATCTTCGATATTGCGAGGAAGCAATTATAAAATAAAAAATATATCACTTTAAACACCAAGTTCCCATATCAAACACTTCTACAATTGATCTAAGTTTGCTATGATTGACCCATCAGCAAACTCCCCTTCCTTCTTGTATCCTGTCTTACACCCAAAACATACACATTACTGAGCTGACGGACTAGAACTTAGAACAAAGTTTCCCGACATAAAATTTGTGAATGAAAAGAAATTATTTTACTACGAAATACGAAAAAAACCATTTTATATATGAACTTAAATAGAAAAATAAGTGAATGCAATTTTTGCATAAAAAGAGCATCCTGTAACAAGAAGCCGCCGGCGGCAATGCATCTAATAGAGGTGATCACGGATACATAAATGCAATTGCCAATGTATGAATTTTGAATTCGTGCCTTCCGGTGTTTATAAAATGGCGCGCGGTGACGACACATTGTCATGGAAATGGCTGACATGTTAGCTGGAATAAAAACTCAGTCGCCGTCGCCTCTTCTATTCCCGTGACAGATTTATTCTGCACATGCCGAGTGCGTGTAATTTGATGGCCGTTTAACCGATGTTCATCCAAACAAATTCAAAGACACAGACGTGATGTTATGCATGTAGTACTTTTGTCTATGTTTTACCAAATCATTTTATAAAATGAAGCTGGTGTATTTTCCTTTTCAACAAAAATGAAAATACATCGCAGAAATATGAGTTAATGAACAAATTTCAAATATATTTGCGATTAATGTTTTTCTTTTCTTGACGGGGTTCGAGAAATGATACGAGTATTTAAGTAAATAATATTTTTCTAAACAAGACAAAAAATAGTTAACATAAATTACTAAAAAATATCTGCCAAGTAAATGCACAGTGCTTCCTCGTGCTAAATTCACCAAAGGTAGTTAATTATTGAACAATTTAAATAAAAACCGATAAAGTGTTCAGATAGATTACCTGACATTGGTTAACCAATTAATGTTTATACAATTTTACTAAATAATATTAGTTCGAAATTTTTCTTAAGACGCACCTGATTATTTTTCCGTATATTTTTAATTTTTTTGACAATTTTAATCTAAATCTAAATCTATGCAAACGTCAAAATGGCATTTAATGTGTTAAAGTACATATCAATTTAAAAAAAAACACGATTTTTTGAAGCAAATTGAGACAAATCATTGTAAGGGAATAATTTACAACAAACGTTGTATACCTACACATATATTATAGGAAATTAAATGCTCTACAAAAAAGATTCTATAAAATTTTTACGTAACATAATATCTATATCGTTCTTGAGATATCTTGAAAAAATAAATATTTTGGGATGTAACCCCTCCCTCTTACATACGATTTTGAAATGGGACTGTCCTCAAGCCAGACCCAACCATCCAACCAAGTTTCATTTATATCGGTTCAATATTAATATAATTTCTCGAGAATTGAGAAAAATATAACCCTGGAAAAAAATTGCAAGTCTTGCTAAATATTTTAAATAATATTTCCTTTAAAATTTTTTAATATAAATAATTAAGCAACTAAACAAAAAAATATTAAACTTATACATTGTTCTCAGGAAAATAAAACCTAGTTTCATTTACAATTAGTGCAGAATAACGTATATACTTATATATGATTGGTTTTTGATATTAATACGTAAATAAGCTACTAATTTATGAAAATGAAACATACAAGATTAATAATATATAGAATTGAAATTTGTAACTAAAGTTAGAGAAATATGATGATGATGATGATAATTGCAGATTGTTGTCGGCTGGATAGTTCCATTTCCAACAGCTCAGAATAGAAATATACTTATTAGTTAAATGTATAGAGATATAATATAACTTAAGAGATAACTCAATGTTATGACTGTGTCAGTATAGAGATAGCTTATACTCAAGTACCGCATCTCCTTGTCTAACGAGCTCTGATTGGCTGACAGCGTGAACTGATTCTCTGTACTAAAAACATTGGATTCGCAAGATATAATGGTAACCATGGAAACAACTGAAACATATTTAGGTTAGAGAATACTAGAAGCAAAGCGGTAGGTTCGTTGAAACCTTTCTTTATCAGCGCACGCTCGTCCATTAGAGTTATCTCTTCAGTTACATTACAATGGTTAAATCCAATCGAATACTTTTAATATCTAATAATTAGAATCTTTAATAAACAGATTACATAATTATTTGGTGTACATATCAATCAGAACAAATTTAAATAAATGTCGAAAAAAACACATAGGTAGATACATAAAAATACGAAAAAAAACAGTATGAATTAAATACTACAAAACCATAATACGTATCTGAAATTTTTCATGTAAAACGGAAAAACTTTCAAAATAAATACAATGAAAATTGTTAATTGATAGAACCAAAACACAACAAATATCAAATGTCAATCATATATGAAACATATACAATTTACAACCTTTGGCATAGACATAAAAGGCTCGTTTGTGGTTTATATAGTGTTCAAAAAATAATTAACGCTTGTTTAAAATGTTTATTATTATACATATTACGTTTAAACCTGTGTCAGTTCAAAAAATATATTTTTTTTTAATTTTTAGTAAATTTTTTATTTTGAATTCATTTGTTAGAAAATTACAATTGAATTTCTGAATTTATTTTGTAGTTTTGACGTAGAACTACGTCTCTCTATTATTAATGAAATTTTGTGTTTATAATAACCATAAATAATGTGGGTGCATGCAGTATCGGCTTTAGGGGGAAGGGGGGGGGGGGCAAACCAAGGCGACCGCCCGGGGCGCCAGGCCAGGTGGGGCGGCGCACAATGGAGCATAAGTTACTTTTTTGGTTCAAATGTAATTTTTGAGTAAACTTTGTTTTTATCTTTAAATTTTTTGTCGATCAGTTAAATCCGATTAAGCAAAAAATATAGCTAAATATAGACAATGTTAATTTGTAAAAAAAATCGATTATTTGATAGCTGCTAACTAACAAATACTTATTCAGCAACCCAGAAAACCTTTAATAAGGTATTAGCTGAGATACTAACTAATCAACTTATTTGTTGATTTATCAATTTTAATTTGTTCATAATACGGGAAGGAGGTCTCGATGGTCTTAGGGCATTTGATAGACTTAAAGTTAATGATGTAAGCTATATTTAAAAAAAAAGTTTGAGTCTGTAGGATCGCGCCAAGCTGAGATATGAATTATTCAACTTATTTGTTAATTTATCAATTTTAATTGACATTTTCGGTGATTTTTTAACATTTTATTAGGGGGAGAGAGGGTGGAAAAATAAATTTCGCCCAGGGCGCCAGATCTGCTAAGGCCGGCACTGGGTGCATGTACTTATATAGGCGCGTTATAAGTTATACTTCTTGAGCGTAGTAACATTTAACGTGCAAATAAATGCAAAATTAAAACCAGTTTTACCGTCTATCCTAACAAAATTCTGTATATCTATACCTAACCTAACTTCATGGTGTTATTTTCTCTGGTGCGCGCGTATTGTTGTATGAAACGAATTTCGTTGCCGTCGCATTACTAAAATTTCGTTTTGATTAATAAAGAATTAAAACTCTAAAAATTAATAAGTAATAATTATCACACCCTACCAATTTAGTAAGTACTATGGGCTTCAGAAGTCGTCTGCCACCGTAAAGGTCAGAATCGCTTACAACAGATTCGAAAATATTTAGACAAACATAATTTTCTAGGGCGGAGCTTATATAGTTACATCTTTTTAAACAAAACCATAAATATACGTCCATTTTATTAACTAATTTTATATCAAGTTTAACATGTTTAAATACTAAAATTCGGAATATGCAATATTTATTGCCACAAAATTTACCTATACAAATTTAAATAGATTACATAATATTTTAATCTCACAAATATATATGAGTACTATAGGCGAAGAGTACTTCTTTATCTAGCATATGAGTTTCAAAATATTTTTATTTTGGCACATGGAGAAATGATTAAAAAATTTTTAAGTTTATGATACGCGAATTTGAATGAAAACTGAATGACCACTTCTGCATTTCACTGTACATTAATGTGGATAAAATTAGTTTAGATCAGCGGTTCCCAAAGTGGTTTAGGATCCTTGGAACCGCTGAGGAGGTCTGTGGCAAATTACAATGATTTATTATTTATCTTGAGTTTTGTGTCATTATACGTTACATCTTTAACCAAGATAGAATTTGGTAAGTTTGCACTAAAAAATGTAAAGCACATTTATTTATATGAAACATATATTAAATTTATTTGTCATTTACCTAAAAAATATACATTTTAATTTTGAATTGTATTATATTATATGTTATTGCCACTTATTGTATAATACATTTTTCTATGAAAATATACGACGGTTATAAAATATATAAATATCTGATATTGTTCTGTGTTCTAGATTTCATACGTTTGAACTTTTATTGTCGACATTTACAGTTGTGTAAAGTTATTTCACTTGGGAGTTCATGATTAGATTTTTGTTATGAGAAGACATAATAAGTTTGAGAACCACTGATTTAGATGAAGACAATATATTCTGGGGAAAAGAGTACCCCATAAATGTATTTTTTCAGGGGGGGTTATAGTTACGCCACTGCATATGTATGTATTCATGTTTCGCCACTAGCGTTAATTTATTTCGATGTTGTAATCATCCACAACAAAATTTGATAAATAGATATCAATGTTGTACGTACAATATTTATGCTCGCATTGTAAATACGATTTCATTACATTTTGACTGTGAAATATTGTTTTTGTTTCTATATTTGATGATTTACCCCATATTTTTATCTTTATTCATATATAAGTTATAACTGACATGAATAAATGGCGTTAAATGAATTGGCAACCTATTCCCACTTCACCTGGAAAATATTATTATTCGAAAAATATTTGAATACCATAAAATTTTATATATAATATATACTCTTATATTTTTATTTAATTTAATGTTGAGTTGGATTGAAAATATACGAGTGTATGATTATAAAATAGATTCTGATTTATAGGTTGTCTCTTTGTTGTAATAAAATTGTCAAAAAATTAAAAATATACGAAAAAATAATCAGGTGCGTCTTAAGAAAAATTTCTAACTGATATTTTTAAATAAAATTGTATAAAAATTAAATGGTTAACCAATGCTAGGTAATTTATTATTGGGTCCAATTCTGGCAAATTGTAGGCCTGAAAGCACCGAAGTCCCTACATAAAAAATTCTGCCATAATGTTTTTATGTAAGTATACGTTCAAATAAACATTTTGCACCAGGTCTGGTCCGGTGGCTATCTGAAATTTTTGGGTCGAAATTTTGAGGGGCCCCTGTAATTAAACACCTACGCAAAAATTTCTGCTGTACATCCAAAACAACAGTTGCTACGCGATTTTTTTTTGCGTATTTTTCGTGGGCCCTATCTATTAAACCCCTACAAGTTGGTGGACCAGACTCATCGTCCGAGCTTTGTCTGAGTGAGTTCTTCAAAGTAACCACAACGGCAGACGGTTGTTAAACCTACACCGATTTTGCAGCTGGCTTCTATGCTATGAGGACTTTATCGGTTTTATTTAAATTGTCAATAATCAACTTGGTGAATTTGGCACGAGGAAGCACTGAGCATTCACTTGACAGATGTTTTTTTGTTCGTTTAACAATATAATATAAATCATGTATATGTTACAGGCAATATATTAAATCCGGCACTGTATAGAATTCCTAGGTATTCTATAGAACGCCTAAAATCACCAGGAAATGTATGAAATTAATTTAATTATATACTTTCCTTAGGCATAAACTCAAAGCCCGCAATGTATGAAATAAACATAAATATGGTAAACCGACCAATTTTGGTCCAAGCACAGATTTTATCTTACTTACTTTTATCTTACTTATAAAATACTTCAGACGCAAATATATAATAAAATCTGAACATTTGGACTAATATGTTATTAAAAGATTAAATAATATGTAAGATTTCTATATGTTTTTTTTATTTTAACAATGTTAAATAATATACTTAATGAATATTTAATTTAATTTATTATAATAAATATTAAATGTCCCAAAATTGATTATGTGATTTTGCTATTTAAACAATAAAGGACCTAAATCTTAAATAATATTAATTTTAACTTTTTAAAATTAATTAAATAATACCTATCTGCTTTAATAATATCATTTTGTCTCTTAATACATTTCCTATTATCGGCATTCTATGGAATTCCCAGGTATTATATAAAATGCATAGGCAAAGTATATATATAATAAATTTCTATTAAACAAATATTTCATACTTTGCCTGAAATCGTTAGGCATTGTATAGAATTCCTAGAAATTATATAGAATGCCTGAGTTACATACATTGCCGGTAACATATATTTAGATGTATGTATGTATGAAGCTATTATTATAGTTAGATTAGATCATATATATTTATTATTTATATTAGTCGAATGAAAATATACACTCTCTTAAATTGAATGTAGATTGATAAAAAATCAGATGACAGTTCTCTTTTTAACGAAAAAAATATATCTTTTAAATAGATTTTTTGCTCGAAACTATCTTTTGAAATTTCTTTAAATCCAATCCAATAAAAGAGTTTGATGATACTAACAAGATTTGGGTTTGAATTTCTATAGTTGATAAATCCGTAAATCTCAATTTAAAAATAAATATAGATAGACTTTTTTGACATTTACTAAAGCAAGGAATACTCGATTTCATTGGTTCAACTTTACACTTTATGTTAGTTTGTAATTACTTCTTTGTGCAAATACAATTATTTTCACAACCTACAACTTACAGATCAATACAAATAATTCATTTGATTTTAAAATGAAATCGTTTAATGGAAACCGTTATCTATATTTATTTCATTTCGATAGATTATGATATTTTGAATATTTCGTTCTGAATTTGTATTTTTATTTCAATTTTAAAGTTTTTTGATAATATACCATGTGGTCTATTTAAATTGAGACAAGCAAATATCTCGAAAACTAAGGATTTTTAGGGAAAACGTTTGGTACAAAAGGAGGTAAAAAAGTTTATCTTTAGTGTAGGTTTCAAGGTCATTTTATGATAAACTTCATTTTTTTAATGGAAATCTACTTTACAGATTCTTATTTTACAGAAAAAAGGAACAACTTTTGTTTGATAAGTTTTTTCAAAAACCCTAATTTTAACGTACCTACCTATTTTGTCTTATTAAAAATTAGCATAAATTTTTTTTCAATTAAAAAATCCTAAAATTTTTAATTGTTCAATTGTTTCCTAAACATGTACAATAATAATAGTAACAAATAATAATTTCAGATTTTTTTTATAAAAAAAAATAACGTTACAATTAATGTTTTGAAAAATAAATTTCTAAAAAAGTTGTTTCCATTTTTCTTTAGAATACGAATTTGTAAAAAAATAGGTTTCCATTTTAAAAAAATGGATGAATGAAAAGTAAGGAATATTGATGAATCTCAAATATTTAGTTTATAAAAAATTACCTGTCGCAAATATTCTAGTAAGAATTTTTAAATTGTACTCTCTCCTTTTTTAACATTATTAGTGATTATTTCTTATATTCTTCACATTCATGTAAAAATATAGTTTATTTTTATTAAAATTGATATTTTTAAACGAATGTAAAGAGAATAAAAAACACTAACTAATGGTACAATAAAAAATACAAGTTGCTATCCAAAACAGGCCAATAACGTCACACAAAGAATTGAGATAGGCAAATTGTGACAAATATAAACAATGTTTTTTTTACCTTTCATTAAATCTACATAATATAGCATAACGTCACTCGATACCGTTATAATAAAATAATCATAATGTTTCATTTTCCATCTCTAATATTAACCACTAAATCTATTTAGTGGGCTATACTTAATATACATAATATCAATGAACACAATGGTAAACTGAACAAGTTAAAGCTTATTGACTATAGAAAGATAATTATTACAGAAATTGACAGACATCTGCCTAGAATGAACCGACCCCAACACAGTGAATATTGTCATTCCAGATTATTATATCAAATCATTAAACCGAACACACGTCAGTACGAAGCGGTTTCCTGCTGAATTTAAACGTCAGAGGTTCTTAACAAACAGCCAACTGTTAATTTGATAGGAATCTCCAGAAATTAAAACAATGAATACGTAAGTGATAAACCTCAATAAATTACCGCAAACATTTATGTTTTTAATGAAGTTCCATTTCCTTATTTTTGTTATATAAATATATTAACAAGTGAACATAGAAAATTGTCGGACGTTTTTTTATAGTATTTATTATAAAAGGAGGTAAATGAAACTTATATCATTCGAAAAGTACTGTGCCATAGATGTGCACAAAAAAACATGTGTGTATGTTGCCGTTAAGGCAGGTAAAATAAAGTTAACATACACACTTGATTTCTTCTCTCGTTGTTTATTTATTTCCTCTCGCATCGTTCAACAGCATAGCAATACTCCTAGCGCCACTAAAACAAATTTATAAATATAATAATTAATAAATACATAACAATAATTATTAGTTTAAATGTCCACCATTTTGACATCCATTGGCCAATTGTCATCAAATTAAACTGTTTTACAGTTTAGTGTCTATAGATTAAGTTATGGCAGTAATCAAATGTCAATAAATATTTAAATTTAATACATTTAATTAAACAAGTATTCAATACTGTGGTATGATCGAAGACTGGTGTCAGTACTTTATTTTGGTAATAAAGTACTTGGATACTAAAATTAATTGTAACACAAAATGCATTACAAATCAAAGAAGAAGAAGAATGTAAAAACTTTCCCCTACTCCAGGAAATGAAAATTGTGAAAATGATTTGTTATATCTATTTTTTGTTAGAGTAATTTATAAGAAATTATATAACAGAAGGGACAGTCCCCTTGCAGTAATTTAGTTTTTTAGTATACAGGGGGAAAAACTGGTAATTCTGTAATTTTAGATAAATCATTCTCAATATTTTTATCATTCAACGAAAATGATATTTTTATCGTCTTTCAAATAACATGCTGAAAAAATTTATTAGGTTTTTAATTAATAGGTATATTATACTATAAATATCGGTATGGAGAACCATATATGACTTCAATGTTCTTTAATATCTTTTTTAAATATTTTTTAATATATGAAAAATTTCAATGGGCATGGGATTTGTCAGAAATAAAACTCACCTTTGAATTATAAATATTAATTTTCTAATGACCTAATGTCAAAAACATAATACACATTCGTAGAATAACTAATTTGACAGTTTGAATTTAGTTGCATTTGTTTCCAAGTATTTAAAATTAAAATTTTGATAATGGTTTTCACCCCTTCAATATAAGGCACGTACAAATAATAAGTGTCCCTTAAAGTTAGTGAGATAATACTCGCAAAGTTCACTTTTTAGACGATAATATAGTTACAAAATTTTGAATATTTCCAAAACCCCTAATCCGATTAGCACCAAAATCAATAGATTTGGAGTACTCTGAACTGAGGCACTCATTTATCCCAAAAATAATTCAAATCGGTGCATTTTTACACTAGTTGATGAACGAAAGACAATTCTACATCCAGACACACAGAAATACGCACAACCGCCATGCGGAAATCAAATTTTCTTTAACTTTTGAAGGTAGTACAATCAGAATCTGTTCTTATCTCAGACACGATTTTTCGACGGTATTACAATACTTCCATTGCTTTCAGAATATGGAAGTAAAAATTTTAAGATTGTTTGTTATATTCTCATTGATCTAAAAAATAACTGAACGGATTTTTATGAATCTTTTGCGAAAGTATTCCTTAGGATCTCGGTAAGTAATATAAACTAAATATGCATAAATACGCTCATCATGGTGCGGTGACATTTCGACATCTAACCGAATTATACCACATAACAGAATTAATTGTTTATAAAAAAATGTTATAGGTACCTATAATATAAACAAGAGTTCATATACTAAGTATTTGTATCTATTTTCTAATTTTGATAGATGAATACTTGACAAGTGAAGTAAAGTTTTTGAGAAAATAAATTGTTCAATATTTCACATACTTATCAATAAATTGCAGAACTTTTTGTATCTCACAAGAACTTAATTTCCTATGAATTATTGATGTGTTTATAAAAACACTGTTTGTCTCGTGAGTCAGTTGGGATACAGAAATTTTGATTTTTCATTCGCTAACATCTAACAAATCAATATCTTTATTTTGAAGTTCTTTCTTTAATATCGTGCCATTTGCATTAAATAAATCGCAATGGTTAAAGGGGAGGAGGATTATTTGATTTGCATTATATTCTATTTAGTTATCCTGAAATTTCTTTGTGACCAAATCTTCAAAGTAAATCGTAAAGGCTAATTGAAAGACGGATGTTGGGGTCTTTGATTGACGACATTTTAATATTTGTTACGAAGGAACTTTTGTTTTTTATTTATTTATTTTTTCCTTTAGATTATATTTAATTTAAATTTAATGAAAATTATTTAATTATTTCCATCAATGATTTGTTTTTATAGAAATAGTAGCTGTTTTTCGAAATACAATGTAGCCTATGTCCTTCCTTAGGATGCAAGCTATATCCCTGCCAAATTTCATCAAAATCAGTTCAACGGTTACTTTCGCATCTATATTACTATGGATATTATTATATTATGTACACAATTTGTAAACTTCCATTTAATTTACCTCTATTAAATTAATATAAATATGTTAAATCCATTTGTGAACAAACATAACTAGAATTTTCCCACGGTTTCGCCTACGTGTATTTAAAAACTGAAAACTGCCTGCAGCTCCTCTAAAAACGTAGGTTAATGATGCTAGTTTAATTACATCAACATTATACTAAACAAAGGCATTTTTATTAGCAAACGTCAATTAACTATAAATCATTTTTATGATAAAACGTTACAACAGCGGTTCTCAAACTATTTTTGTCGCGAAACCTTTACACAAATTTCAAAACATTGCAGAACCCTGACCATAATCTAATTTTTTACGATCCCATTCACAAAATTTTAATAAGACATTAAAAAATTTTTTTTGATACATATTCAAACGAGGTGAACCCATTCTATATGGTGTATGGTTTGGACATTGTAAACACATGCGGAACCCCTGAATTTTTCCTAGGAACCCACTTTGGGAATACTACGTTACATAATACTTAATTTAGTCAATATTGAATAGTTAATATGTCAGCTTGGCGCGATTGAGCAGACTCCAGTTTTTTTTAAATATAGCTTACACCATTATCTTTAAGACTATTTAATGCCCGAAGACCTTCGAGACCGCCTTCGGCTATTATTAAGAAATTTAAATTGAAAATTTAACAAATAAGTTGAATAGTTAATATGTCAGCTTGGCGCGATCGAGCAGACTCCAGTTTTTTTTTTAAATATAGCTTACACCATTATCTTTAAGACTATCTAATGCCCGAAGACCTTCGAGACCGCCTTCGGCTATTATTAAGAAATTTAAATTGAAAATTTAACAAATAAGTTGAATAGTTAATATGTCAGCTTGGCGCAATCGAGCAGACTCCAGTTTTTTTTTAAATATAGCTTACACCATTATCTTTAAGACTATCTAATGCCCTTAGACTGTCGAACCGCCTTCGGCTATTATTAAGAAATTTAAATTGATAATTTAACAAATAATATAAGTTGAATAGTTAATATGTCAGCTTGGCACGATCCTACAGATTCCAATAAAAAAATATATTTTTTTAGGTGTGAACATGAAATTACTAAATATACTTAAAAAAATAATCAGTTATATGTTAATAAACATAATATGTTTATTAATATAATATAATTATAATATTATTTTATTATACTATAATCTTTTAGCGGTCGCATATATTCCACCATTTGAACACCGTTCAATCACTAACATAAATCATATGCGCACACACACCCAAATAATGTATTACCAACTAACAAAAATATGAAATCTGTGTGTACGTCGGATACTAAAGTTTCGCCAAAATAACTATTTACCAACTATTTTACGAAAAATATAATCAACTACATAGTAACTATTTCATTTAAAATAACAACTATTTTACCAATCTCTAATCGTAAGAAATAAACAAACGACAATTCTTAAAATTGTCAGAATAAATTTTATTGCTAACTAGTTTTCTACAAAACTCTAATAAAATGACATACAGACAAAAAATAGTTTTAACAATGTAGAAAACACAGCAACTAGCTTATTAGTTATAAAATTTTATATTATTGATAGATAAATATTTGTTGTACAAATTTATTTATTTCTTCTTCTGTACTAATCAGTACTATCAATAAATAAGATTTGAATTATTTACAAAATCCGTACTTCAAACTTACTAACTAGCGCTATCTTACGACTTGTATTTGTAACTATACTGTATGGTTTAAAACTTGAATAAAATTAAAAATAGTGTAATATAATTTATTTATTTATTTTAAATTAAGGATATTGTAAAGTATACATTTATGTAATCATTTAAACAAGAATTAGACGTTGCGACCATACCATTATTAAAAAAAAGACAATATAAGAAACTCAAAAATTATGTAAAATGATGTATAAATATTGCATATACATGGCAACAGTGCAGGTATTGTAAAATGACAAGTACATGAGAGCAAGTGAGAATGATAGGTCGTAGTTTTGACAACAGCGAACACTGCATCCTACCCCACCGCCTGCCCCTCAAAAGTAACTCCCCAAGTGTCCCCAACCACATTAAAATAAGAATAATACATTTTTATTGAAACATTTAATTACATCACATTAATTCTGGCGCAGTTTTTCTATTCTTGCAACAAGTTCTTGTTTCCAATGTTCTTCAGGAACGTTTCTCGCCCACGAAGGGAAGAATGATTCAGGTAACGTAAAATTAGCCATAGCATTTCTTACTTGATCAGCTTTAACATCATCCATTCTAATTGTATTTTCCTGGGGAGTAGGCGATGACCATACCTCTTTAATTATTTCTGCTTGAACACTTGATGTCGGAGGTATATCGGACATAAAATTATTTACAGGTGGTTCTAAATCTTCTATGTCATTAATATCATTGTCATCACTATTACTCCCAACATCTGCTTCTATGCTATCAGGTATAGGTACGTATCCTTGATATTCCATATTATCTTCATTATCTGTATCACTGTTTGTGTCTGTATCATCATTTTGAAAGAAATGTACTGGTTGTACTTCCTTTGATTCTTCACTTTGTGGATCTGGAGACCACAAACCAACCATTATTTATTTAAAACTAAAAAAAAACTGTTGTATACTTTATATCTTTTAATTTAATATAATTATGTATAACTTTTTGTATATATTCTGTTGCTAGGTTATATTATTTTTTGACGTTTGACATTTTACTAGAACGCGCCGTCGGCGCCATCTATCAATACTAAACAGAGTCGTAAATTTATTTTTATCAATGGTTTGTATCTGTAATATTAGTTGCAAGTATAATCGTTAGATGGGAGAGATTATTAACGTTTGCAAAAAAATCATTCCTAACAGGAAATTTTCAATATGTTTCAATGTTTAAGAAACAGTTACCTGTTTTTTGAAAAATAATTATTTTAATATAAAAATTCATTGAGGGAGTTGTTATACTCGTCTCAATTACATCTCGTAAAAAAATAATTCGATAATTTTTTTTGTTCCTTACAGTTACTTACAGGGCCGTAACTACCACCGGGGCATACGGGGTTATGCCCCGGGGCCCCAAACAAAGAAAATATTTTTTACGAAATCGGATTAAAAAAAGTTTTGAGTTAAACTCATTTTGATTCATCACGTACTTTGGTACAAGTACTTTAGGTTTTGTAATAAAATTATAAGATTTTTAAATATTAAGTTTTATAGGGAAATTCATAATATGAATTTTAATACAAAAAATTTCGCTAATATGACTCTATAAATCAGTTTTACTAAGCTCGATTATTGATATGAGAAATTATTGTTTGTTTTTAAAAAAAATTATTTAGTGGTGTAATTTTCTTTGTTTACAAAAAAATATTAATAATTAAAATTTGAAAGCATTTACATTTTTATTGAAAAACTTTTTTTTCGAAAATAGTCACATACTTCAAAATTGTTCAACAAAATTTTTATAAGGGGAACCCTTCGATCACTTGCTGCCCCGGGGCCTCAGAGACTCTAGTTACGGCCCTTATTACTCATTAAAATTAATTTACACTTAATTAAATTACATTTATTGAAAAGAAAGTTGGTTTATCTAATCCAGCTTTTATTTTTCTTTTTTAACTTTTCTTTAAAAAACATAATTTATTAAAGACTAGCGCATTGGATTCGGTGTTACCCGGTGATATTAATTTAATTAAACATAAAGTAATCATGCCCATCCAATATGCTCACAACACACGGTTCACTGCGAATTGTTTTTTTCTGGCTTCATGAAATTTACACAAAATATCCAAAAATTATACACTTGAACTTAACCTAACCATTAGTGAAAACCGGAATAAAATCCATTCAGTAGTTATTGAAAAAATCACGTAAAATTATATTTTCAAACTCCCAGGAAACACCAGGTCTTGTCTTAGAATTTGTAGAAAAATAAAAAATAAATAAATAAATAATTATTTCAAAATATTTAATTATTACCATGTGTCAAAAATCATCTATTTATTCGACAAGATATTTGAAAGAGACGTAACCATAGTGACCTAAATTAATAAAATACTGAAACCGTAAATTATAGAATTCTTTATTCCATGGCTACTGTGTTTTTATATCAATGACAATTATATGCTCTGACTCTGACATCATGGAAACAAAAGACGACTTGCAAAAGATTATTTTTAGTCTTTTGATGTTAAATCTTAGATTCTCATAAAATATTAATAGCCACGATACTGCTCAGAAAAATTGTCTTACTATTGGTGAAAACCGCATTGAAATCGGTTCAGTAATTCCCCAGTCTATAAGTCACATACAAACGAACATACATTTTTATACACAGGCTGATTCACAACTAGTGTAAAAAAATTTAACAGTGTATCGAGGGTGTAATTTTAAGCAAAAAATCTTATGTGAACCCATATCCGGAATTTCTTCGTGAGGGAGCTACAGTCGTTTCCCCAAAATTAGTGTTTATTTAATATCTAGAGAACCCATTGTGCTACAGTTATGAAATTTGATACAGGAATTAGTATTAATAAGTGTTATCGATTTCCAGTATCAAATAATAATAATTTAGACCAGAGGTGTATGGAGCCAGTGGGCCCCCCGATTTTTATCAAGTATTTTTTTGTTCTTGAATTTTTTCCTAAGTTGGGTACTTGTAGAAGATTATATGACACAAAATAGACAAAAATATACTTTGTTTATTTGTCATAAGATCAACCGTTTTCGAAAAATATCGAAAAAGTATTGCAGAATTTTACTTAATACGGATGCTTCAAATTACACAAAATAAGTTTATATTCTTATTTAGTTTTTTTTGTATAGTTAAAAAATTGCAAGTAGAAAGAAAAATATAAAAAAGTGTAAGTGTAGAGCCCAAAAAAAGTCACTATAATTTCTAAGAGAGGAATATCCAAAGTGTAGGCAAAAAAAATAAAGATATTTCCAGTTGAACATTTTTCTTAAAATAACCCCTGATAATAACAACTTTTTGAGCCAGCAACGTGTATCTACAAATAAGGTACTATACATTTTATCATTTCTTTATTTAAATATTTTATAAAGACACAACAAGAACATAATAAGTAAATAGTACTTATAAACAATTTCTTTCGATAGAAAACTTGACACCTATCGACAGAATGCATGCAAACGTATAAAACAATCAGATGTGGGCTGTCGTAATTAAATCAATCTATCGTGTTGGTTTCATTCGACAGCGTTACTATTCTAGAGACTAGAAAGTGTAGAACTAGCGTAGAATGTCCGGGATTCAGTCCAGCGCCGTTTCATAATCCTTTCCTGTTCGGGGTCAGGGAAATTGGTCGGAAGTAATTTTGTAGCGTGCGGTCGGTTACCACCCTACGGTGTTTAGTGTTGGCCGCCACCGCGCTATGGCACTAGCTGTTGTGATACACATGCACTCGCATATATAAACTAGAGTCACTCATAGTAAGAGTTGAGACAGCGCAAATCGATTTTTGATTGATTGTACCCGAGTCGAAATATAAAACCTTGATTGAACTTAAGTGCTTTAAACTAAGATTTCTAGGTGTAAATAGTTTTTGTAGCAATGGAGATTGCATGTTAAACAAAACTCATTTCAGACCTAAGCATAGCAGTTTTGTCCGCTTATTCGATGTTTAAGGCGAAAATGAGTTCTAGAAATCTGTTACAAACCCGTAAATCCTAAAGTCGCATAAAAATTTATAGAACCTTGTCTTACCTTAGAAGCCCTATATATATATATATATATATATATATATAGGTAACCATTATTGATATTTATTTTAATTAATTTGAATAATAATAATTATTTATCATATATACTAGCTTATTATATAATTTGCATAAAAAATCTCTAAAAATTAATATAAAAATAATTACTATCTCAAATAAAAGGTTTTTTATGCAAATTTTAAAATTAGCTAGTATATATGATAGAGAATTATTATTATTGAAAGTAACTATTTAATTAAAATAATTATCTTCTTTCACGACAGAGCTGGTGCAAAATCATAACTTGCGATGATAAACTATCTTACATAGAATTTATAAGTCATTCATTTACATATTTTAAAGAGCAACTAAATTATATGCAGGCCCGGATTTACCATGCAAGCAGAGTAGGCAACTGCCTAGGGCGGCAAGAATTGAAAGGCGGCAAATTTTGGTGGAAACTTTGAAAACTTGTTATATTCGTGGGAATTGAATTTGATTTTGATTCCATTATCGATGAGTTTGCCATCCGAAAATCGAGACGTATTTCAACACATAAGCAATAATTTCTCTATACATGTAACTCAAGCATGACTAAAAAAAAGGTCTTCAATTTTTAGTTTTTATGTTTCCTAATGTAACTTTATAAAAATTTATAAAATTTGAAACTGACGCAACCAAAAAAAAAAGATCCTGAGTTTTATATTTTGACATCTATGACTTAAACTGTTAGTTTCGAGGGGGGGGGAGGGGGTCGGCAATTTTCGCAACTGCCTAGGGGCGGCAAATTTCTAAATCCGGGCCTGATTATATGCCACCCATACCTCTTAGTGGATAAAATTAAAACAAAACCAAATATTTGTTTAATTCATTTATTATATTATTTTTAGGGTTCCGAAGAAACCCTTTTTGTTGTTCGTCCACCCATCCTTTTTGGTCAAAGCAAAATATCTCATAAACTATATAAGCTACAAACTTAGAATGAAGATATTAAAAAATACTAAAATCAGCAATATCATTTAAAATTTTGGAGAAATAGTGGATGTGGGGGGGGGGGGGGGCAGTTAATTTAATGCTCATATGTAGGCATGTGGGATGTGAAAATGTGGATCTCAATTAGTAGAATTTTACACTCGTGTATGAGTCGGTCAATTTTTAAATATAATAAGAAATTATCAAGTATAATTGAAAAACATTTAATTTTTGTTATAACTTGATACAAAAAATTTTTTTAGGAAAAAGCTGGTTAAAAATATATGTATTTTCAAAACATAATAAACCTAAATGCTTTATTTATAAAAAAATATATATTTCATACGTAAAAATCAAGATTTAATTTTAAAAACATATATTTTTTTTAATTATAAGATTGAAACAATTAAAATTGAACTAATGATGATGAAATAAGAAGTAGGTAATAATAATTTTTCTCTAAAAAATATTGTTATTTTTAAATTATTTTTCAAGCCTGAGTTCAGTACATGAACGTAATTTTCTTGCAAGCAAAATTAATCATGCCCGAACTGAGCTCGGGTTTGGTCATTTCTGCCAGTTTAGTATGCCCGAGCTGAGCTCAGGTCTGGGCGTTAAGGGATTAAATATAAAAATTTATTTTTTTAAATAATTTACTACATTAATTAGTATTACCAATAAATTTAATGCTCCTTTAGCGCTAAATATTCCTTTAAAGTACATTTGGCTTTAATTGAAACATGTACGTTCTAAAAACAATGCAAAAAATTAAAAATCCCTGTAATTAAATGTACCTACTATGCTTGGTTCAATTGATAATTCGAGTTAGTTAAAGGAGCATTTAGTTAAACTTGGTAATATCCGTGTGTAATTAGATTTTTTTAATAGAAGATTTCAAACAAATAAAAAATTTTAAACATAAATATAAATATGGTGAAGAAGCAATTAAGTATAAAAATTAACATTTTTAATTAATTCAGTCAATCAAATACATTTTTTTATAGATAGACGTTTGTTACTTGTGAGTTTATTAATTACATCTGTGAATTTTTTCTCATCAATTTTCTCGTCTGTTGTTGCACTCGCCCAGTCTGTGAAAAGATAATAGTTTTACTTCATTATTATCAACATTCTGCAAACAATATGACGAATCAAATTTGTTTATTTAACTGTGCATCACTTGTAATCTGCTCTTATAATGCAATTAAACAAACTAAGTAATCTATAATTTATTCCACTAAGGCTGATCGATCTCCGATTACAAAAGGGATGAAAAGAAAAATCATAATTAATATTTATGTATTGAATGAAAAGCTTTAGTCACCATAAAATGGCGGGATGTTCGCCACGGATCCCTTTTGCCAAGTAATTTCCAATTTAGTTTCCATATATTTCTAATATTGCTCCTTTTACTAATGTCTTCCAATCTTGAGTTCCTCTAGAAGTTTCACTTCTTTTTTAGATACTGAACTTGAGGGAAGATATATATTATAACTCTCCCTAATTTTTGTTTTTTTCCGAGCAGGCATGGTGTACCAGTCAGGTAGCTAAAAAATTATTAATAATATTTAACTATAACGTTGAATTGAAAATAACCCAAAGAAAATTGTCTTTTTACAATACCTTGTGATCTTGTCGTGATAATAATGTGGCTCTTTCTTGGATTTCAAAACTTTTTTCTACAGTTCGCAGGATTTTACGAAAGAATAATAAAATATTCTCAGTGACTGAAAAAGAAGTAATAATTAAAAGAAGTTATGATTAAATTAATTATTTAAATACGATTGACTATAAAAATGAACAATGTATTCCTAAATAAACATATTATACTGTCATACGAGGTTATAACTAGTGATGAGCTGTAGAAAACCCTTTGTTAATATGTATATGCATTATTTTTATAAATAAACCATAAAATAACATATATTAACATTAAGATTTTTATATTTAGCCATGAGCAAACTCTTTGTTAAAAATTTCATAGCTCACCACTGGTTATAACTCACAATTATATAGAGAAATCAAAAAACAATGACTATTTATCAATAAAATAGCGCTTAAGATATTTTATAGCCCCCAATTTTAGTGGTCACTGGTGCATAAGGTACTTTTAATTGGTGGTTTAAGATATTTTACAGTGCACTGCAAACACCTTTTCAATGTTTCATATATATGTACAAAATTGGACTACCAATTGATATTTGATTTATTAAATTAATATGCAATAATATAATTCACAATTAACAGGTGCGATATTTGAAAACATCTTAAGTGCCATTACGATACATCATCATAGTCAGTTACAATAATTTATAAAGCAGATATCAGTGGTTACGATTCTTTATCTGGCGGCTATGATACTTAACCGCCCTACCTTTGGGTTATTATTCAAAAAATTGTTAAGTCATCAGGTTGTTTTTCATTAGATTTCTCAATAACAATACTTGATTACATGTACGTAGGAACAATTTGACGTACCACAAACGTTTTGTGAGTTGCGTTGCGGGTATAGTTTTTTATGTACCTGAACGTACGGGATACGGCTTGTTGCGTTCGGGCGATAATATAACGGCCGTATCACGCACGTTCATATGGGTAGGGCGGTTAAAAAACAATGGTGGATACGATTATACGATAGTCAAAGTTACAGAATCGATCGGTAATATCAAGCAGATTATCGTAACCATCATAACTCAATTTTACAAAAAATGTTGCTTATGATACTTTACCTTGTAGGGGACGATATGGATAGACAGACATACTTTAATTCCATAGGAAGGTGAACGTGAAATACTCTTTGAAGTTCCGTCTGTAGACAGAATAAATTCTTAATTAAAATAAATGTTTATTATGATTTTTCATTCTTTTAGCTAGGTATTTTATTGCAAAATTTTTTTGAATAAATAATCAAATTATACATTGTTCGTGCAGTAAAAAACAAACAATTACAAAGTTCGTATTTAAATTTGACAATAAAAATTACACCAAATTTTTCTAATATTTTTATACATCAAAATAATATAATATGTAAAAGTATGTAGCAACACCTGATAGGTATTTACTTCATTGCAAAATTATAGTGAACATATAAATTTCACTACCTACTTAATGTTGTTTTAAAGAAGCAAAGACATGTAATTAATAAAATATGTACTTACGTGAAGATAAAACAGATTACTGTATTGAACTTTGTGTTTATGAACTACTGTATTATAATAATTTCCATAATTTCGTTGTAAAAATACGACAGATGATAAAACCATGATAGAAGTAAATGTGTACACAAGGTTTGACAGCACTCCACTTACAATGAACAAAGAACAAAATGGTAACCAATCACAAAGCTAGCTTTAATTTGCGCAAGCGCTCTCAACGTTTCAGTTCATAGAAATTATAACATTTCATATATGTAGAAACGATGTTTTAATATGTAGAAAAAGGAAACCAATTTGTTCCCAAATGAGGGGAAGACAAAATTATGTAAAGTGTACTCAAAAAATGTGTTTAATAGATGGATTAGGTCGCCATCCATTCTTTTCTACCGAATGTTTGCGTTTTTAGCAAGTTACTCTATATTATAATATTTCTATGGTTAAATACGCATGCGCATCTCCTGTCTACCATAATATATTGGATATATGTAATGAAAAAAATCAGATTTGTTTTTGCAATATTTTATTTTATTATAAATATAAAGTACTGGCACCAATATTAACTGCTTTAAGAACGAGATATACTGTTTTTTGGAATTAATGAGCTTCTTTTTTGTAATTCTCGTGAACTCTTGTTACTAAGAAAACAAGTACCTCTTTATTAAATCAATTTAATTACCTACCTCTCATTTAAATGTTTTTTTTTTATAGGTAAAATGTATTATTATCGGTAATATATGTTTTCTTATTTATAAAGTTATAAGTTCATAAATAAATCAATGAATTTACCTTCATAATATATTTTAATCCAGAAACGTGTTACTGATAATAATATATTATATAAATATTTTTATAATTTTTTGTGCTTTATATATTCAAATATAATTTAATCACTTCGCCATTAAATAAAAAGTGTAAATGATTAATTATTGTTTATAAAAATTTTCAGATTGGCTTTTACAATATTTTATTTTATACTTTTAAAAGTATATATATATATAGTCATAAATAGAGTTTGTGCGTTATAGACAAGTTTCAAAAGCACGTTTAACATCTATCGATTCTCTTATTACATGTATAAGATTAAAACACGTTCCATTTTTAAGCAGTTAAACGAACAACAAAGGAATTTAGGATTTAAAAAATATAACTAGGTTTTATTTTTCGACTCGGGTAATAGCCAAGTCTCACTTACTTTAGTTTTATTTATACTTGCTAAAAATAATACACACATTATTTTTTTAATGAATCGCGTTTGGCTAAAATGGTGACGCTGGCAAAACTCTTACTGAAGTGACTCTAATATTAACATTAGGGTGGTCCTTAGATGGGGTGGGATGAATTTTGACTGCCCCTCCCAAAATCAGCTCCAAATAATTTTTTTTAAATGTGGCAAAAGTTTCAGCCCTCTATCTTAAACATCAGTCATTACCAGGGGGGAGGGGTGATTTTCCCATTTAAAATACACGTGTTTTTTTCCATTTTTCTACGACCTGCGTACTAGGGCATCTTAAACTCATTTCTAAAAATCTAGAATACTCATGAAGGCATTACTGGTACTCAAATTCTATATCTAGATGGATAAATTAAACTTGTGATTCAACGTTGACAGCTATATGGGTCATTATTTGTAATATGAAATTCTCATCCAGATCGAATGTTTAAATTAGTTGGGCCGAATAGTTTTAATTTATCCAATTAAAAAAGTATATAATTTGAATTAAACTCAACATAGTAAATATTTTGGGCAAAAATATTTATTATTTGTAATAAATCATTAAATACATCAATTAAAATAATTATTGTATTGAATAGAATAACATTAATTTGTATCAATAAATTAGGTTATTTGGATCAAAAAGGTTCCTATGTATAAATAACTGCGTTATTGGACGTAAAATTTACTTGCTTACAGTAAATATTAGTGTTTTAGCTTTGGATCAAAAATTAATTGTCCCAACATTTCAGACTCATAGATCAAACCTATAGACGGCGCAAACCGAGTTTTTTTCCCATTTGATTAACATAGGAAAAATTACTTTTTTACATATGCGTAAATATCTCGTTGAAAAATTTATTTCTTTTAATTTCTTACAACAGCATATCATAGAGAATTAAATTTCTTTCGTATTTTTAAAGATATGTTCGGTGAAACATTATTATAAAATGTATAATCCAATATTTATGATAATTTTTAAACAATCATTTCTTAAAATTTATTGGATTTATTAATTGAGCACTTAATTCTCTATAAAATGTTCATCTGAAAAATTTTCAAAAAAAATTTTCTACGAGATATTCACGCGTAAGTAAAAAAATTATTTTTCCCATGTAAATCAAATGGGAAAAAGACTCGGTTTGATCCAAAGCTAAAACATAGGCCAATGGAACCGAAAAAATAAAAATAAAAAAAACACTGTAATGTATGTAGGTATGTATATTTGTGAATTAAAAAAAAAAACACGTAAGTCGGATAAGTAGTTCTCTAGTGATAACCGCCCGAACGAACAGACGACAGACAGAGAGACATTGAGCTTTATAAAATATAGGGATAACACCTGATAATTTAATTTATGAAGTTAATATTTTAAAAATATTCCTACATTTATCATTCTCTTTTACAGACAAATAAGAAGTAAATATATTATAGAAATTTACATTTTAAAATAAAACAGGTATACCATGTAATAAACTTTAAAAAGCACAAAAATAGTTCATTTGCATCTGTTAAATATTAAATGTACCATGACACACAAAAAGTAACAAGATTCTTGCTAAATAATTAATTTAAGTAAGTTAAATATCCGTATAATGTAACAAAAGAGAATAAAAAAGCACGAACAAAATAACAAAAAACAAAGTTTAAATAAGTTCACACTACCATTGCTGCAGACATATTTAAAAACAAAAATAATGCGAGTATGGCGCCTCGTAACGGATGCAGCTGCAACTACCGCCTGTATATACATTAACCGTAACTGTTTCCTGCCTACAACAGCGCCACTACATTCTGTATTGCTTTCGGAACTATTATTATGAAATTTGTGTTTTAGAGTATAGTTTCATTGCCAAATTATATACTTTACCCGTGCAAGTTGGACATAGTGGTATTTTCTGTAAATTCTCCAGTGATAGTACCCTATCTCATTACATTTAGTCCGTCAGGGCTGTATACATAGTATGTCCCTGGATAGATAATAAACAAAAAAGGTTTCGAATTTCGGAATGACATCCTGCCTAATATAAAACTATCATATACCTAAAATTAGTTGATTTGGTCTTCTACAGCAGGCCTGCACAACATACGGCCCGCGAAGACTTTGATGAGCTTATTGATTTATAATATTATAGAAGGTATATATACCTATAGACTCGTTTCCAACGAATTATTTCTAAAATAACGAATTTTTATAAAAAAATGTATCAGACAAAATTTTCATGGTTTTGAGGGGGCTAAATATTGACATTATCCGGTGAGCTTAGAAAGGTCAATTTGATGGGGTTTCAGGTTCAACTTTCTTTTTCAAATCTAAACCTATATTTTTTGCTGCAGATTAGTAATTTAAGAGATAAACTAAACAATTTTTGTTTGGAACATTTTTATTTTTTTTTATGTTTTTAATCTTGCACTATCTATACAATAAAAAAAATGTTTTTGACTCAATTCTGCTAACGGTGATAATAACATATGTACTGTAGGTATATACACAGCAAATTTGAAGTCAATTAGTTCAGTAGATCTTGTGATATTATGGCAGCCATTTTCAGTTTTCAGTTTCAAGAAAAACGCTTTCAAAGTTTATATACATATAGCTGACTTTCAATGTTACGCATCATCTCTAAATCGCTGTAACTCCGTCAGTTTTTGGAATTGAGGTATAAGGTTTTGAACACATATTTTTGAAACCCTGTTTATTGATAAAATTAAATTTTTTGGTGTTGATATTTTCACATTTTTAGACTAGAATACCCTCTTAATAAGCGAAAACGATTAGTTGTACGAAAAAAGTTGTAAAATCTTTATTGTAGGTAATTTTCTAAACTTTATATTTGATAATAACTATTTTAGTCATAGAACCAATAGATACAGAGATATTTACTTAAAACTAATTGTTAGAGCACTTTTGTGGGCTGTAAAAAAGTATGCTCGCATGGGATTGTTGGGGTCTTTTGGTACCTTATTTATAAAGACAAAATGAAGGTGTATATAAAAATTCAGCTCATTGTGAATTTTTCCTCATTGAAAACCTAATGTTCCTGGACTATAATTAAAATTCCAATTGCTTAAATTATTAAAATTGCACATATAAATAAATAGCTTTTGGGGGTTTCCGAAAAAAAATACATTTTTCTTCCATGTATAATTTATTGATCATATAGATAACACTGGAATGTAATTGGGCACATGAGTAATTTTCGTTTATAAATCTGAGGGTTATAATCTAATATAAACTTGCAAAAAATGCTGCTTCCTGTAGAACAAATATGGCCGCCACGTTAAAACAAAAACCAATAAAATTAAAATGATGGTTATTTTGAATTAATAGTATGTTAGGGTAAATGTAGACAAAAAATCTTTTTTTTAGAATAGTCAAGCAACTAGTGCTAGACCATTTAATATCGATGATCCTTAAATAAATAAATAATTACTAGTAATATATTTTTAAAGAAAAAAATTAAAGTTCTTATGATGAGAAACTCAATGAAAAAATCCTGTAAAAATCTATTCATTATAGACGGGTTCCGAGATTTTACATTTTTCACGTCTAACTGCATAATTAGCATATATGTTTAAATTTAAAAAAATATATATTTATGTAATTCTATAATGACAGTTGCCACAAACTAATAGTATCTATGATTTTTATAACATAGACTACTATTTATTATACTACTGACTATATATTTTCTAATTTGGGTATGGAAAACTTTTTCGTTCGCCAGTAATGAAAATAAAAATAAATTGTTTGATAACACTTCCTTTGGATGTAGAAACAAGAATTTATGTACAAAGAAATTTAATTTTGAATAAAAAATCTGAAAGAATAGCAACCAAATATGTATATAATATTTTCTGGTATTTAAGTATACCTAAAGCATCATCTGATAATATTATAATATCGTTTCTATTTGTGTATTATTTACATAAATATCAAATAAAATTAATGTAATGAGTTATTAGCTGGAATGCAGCCATCAGGCTCTGGTTTTTGTATGACATTTGTATTAATATCTGATTTGTACAGCGGGCATAAGATAATAAACATGACGTTGTATCTCATAATAAGCGAGAACACAAATTATGCAAGATTTATCGTTGATTCGTTAGTATGGTTTGATTTACAATGACGTATTGCACCTACATATTCATGTAAACACACATGCATATAAAACAGAGGTTTAGTTACCTGTGATTGAATAAAATGAATTTAAATGTTTAACATCAACAAAAAACAAATCTGGTATCTGTTTGACGGTTTTTGCCTTTTAATGAAAGTATATAATTCTATATGACCTCTATTAATTAATTGTTAATTTAACCCTGTATATATTTTGTTTAAGGAGTAATTTGAAATTATATGGAATTTATTAGGTATATATATTAAAAAATGTAATCACTATCATATGTTCGTTTGGTGCTCCGATAAATTTATAGAATTGTTGGACCCAGTAGATGGCGATGGGGTCGAGATACTTCGAAAAATTTTTTCCATATAAAAAATATCAAAATGTTGGTTTTTTGTATGTGAGATCATCAGGCCTAAACTACTGAACGTATCGAAGCCATATTCACACCATATGTTTGTTTGGTGCTCCGTTAGTTTTTTTTTGGACCCAAGGTGGCGCTGAGGTCGAGAATGTGTATTTATGGTCCGATTTGATTCATATTCAGAATATATGTTTGTTACTTGGAAATAAATATTTTTGCAAAAAATCGTGTATTTATGGTCTGATTTTTGAACAAATTATTTTTACGCAACTCTTCATACGTGATAGGGGGTGAAATATTAACTCCCGTACAAAACCAGGACGGGTCCACTAGTTACATATAAAATATTATGATTATATTATATTAATTAAATTAATTAATTTATAAATTATATATAAAAAATTCAGGTATCTTAAAATATGAATCTAGGCTCTTTACTTGTTGGTCTACACCTAAGACCAATACTCTGTATTGTATATTTCAACAATAAATACTAAAAACATTATTAAATGAAAAATATAAATAACCAAGTGTAAATGAATATGTAGAAATGTACATTTAATTTTTATATAGTATACTATAATATGTAATTAAAAGTTTGTACACTTCAATCAATTTGTTTTTATATTATAATAAAACCATCCCCATCAATGTATGAAATTTACATAATTGAATTTATTCAGTTAGTATAAAAATTATATTCAATTTATATGCATGTACATTAATCAACCTAATAACTAAATTAATTTGTGCTGTTCAAACATCGGATCGATTTTGCTTCCTCTCAATATCGAAGATACGAGAAGCTTTGTGATCGTTTCAGATTGAGACAAAAAAAGGTTATCCGATTTCAAAATTTTAAATTGATTTATCCGTTTCACGTCAAGTCAAACACTTTTCGTTCCATGTCTATCTGTCTGTCCGTCCGTCCGTCCGCCCTTGTGTCCATCTGTCCCCTGAATCTTTGTCACACGTATAACTCATGAACCACTGAACCGATATTATTGAAACTTGGTCGGATGGTTGGGTCTGGCTTGAGGACGGTCTCATTTTAAAATCATCAAAATCGTGTAAAAGAGAGAGGGGTGACACCCCAAAATATTATTTTTTAAGATATCTCAAGAACGACTAATGTTACGTGAAAATTTTATAGAATATTTTTTGTAGAACATTAAATTTCCTATAGTATGGGTCTACAACATTTGTTGTAAAATATTCCCATACAAAGATTTATCTCAATTTATTTTAAAAATTCGTGTTTTGTTTTTCTAAATTGATGTTTGCACGACGAAGCACTGTGCATTTACTTGGCAGATGTTTTTAATTTCATTTCATTTCACTGTACTTAATCGATCTAATTCGTAAATATTATAAATTGTGACGACTATTTCTTTGTGTCGGTATAGAATTTGGCATACAATATTGGACCAAGCTTGGATCCATCGCCAAGGCTGACATTTCTTACTTGAAAAATCGCTTAAAAAGGATATTGCTTACATTGTAAAATTAGGGATACGTTCCTTAATTATCTAAAACCGCGTTAAACCAAATCAATCAATTAAAATAGGCCAAAATTTGCGCAAAAAAAGTTTCTGAAAATTTACGAAAATAAGAACGTTTAAAAAACACAAAGAAAATTAGTTCGAAAATCTGAAAGAAATTGATGTAAAACTTAAAATAAAATAAGTTTGTTTTAATTTTATTAAAAAGTAATTATATTTTTTTATATTTTTTCATCAGAATCATAGTCATTATCTGAAAATACAACTCGGCACCGTTTGTGAATTGGTGCGAAATCTTGTTAAACGAAGATTTTAATAGTAACAAAATGTTTACATATGTAATTAAATTCCATGAATTGTCAGTTCATTTGATACTTTACTCGTCAAAATGGGGAATCCCTGAATATACACCAAAATCGTACAGACCCTACTGTAATTGAATGAACTATACGGTATGAAACACTAATACGCGAGATTTAACTTGCACTTGACCACAACCAGTTTAACTATATACGTAATTTATTTACAATATTAGTTTCTTAATGGTTTCAACACAACAAGTTCTTATATAGCTGTATTAGACCAGCAATCTACCCTCCAATCACTTTTGATAATAAATCTAAAGTAATTTAAGAGAGCTTTAATGTATACATACGTATCTCGTACCTTGTTCTTATATGCAAATTTCATAGGTGGGCTCGCTGTTTGTTCTACTAATCCACAATTTATTCAGTCAAATATAATTGTATTACGTCTGTGTGTGTGTGTGTGTGTGTGTGTGTGCGTGCGTGAGTGTATGTGTATGTGGACATTTTGTTGTCAGGTCTGCAGCGACTCAGTAATCAGTAGAATTGTTCCTCGTCCTCACATAATTTATTCCGCTTTGTAGTAGATTTTTAGTGTTCCAGTATTGCATTAGAAAGGTACTTTTAATTGTTTGGTATAAAGTCATTTTTCTCGTTTTATATTATGAGAATATTATATACAACAGTTCTTGATTAAAGAACTTATTATAAAACAGTAGAGTTTACTTTAAAACAGTACTATAACTATAGGGTAGTCGTATATGAAAATAGTAAAAAAATGTCTTTCATTTAAAAGTCAAGTAATGCAAATAGTTTGGAACATGGAAGTCATGCATGGTTCTCCATACCGTTCATTTAAAATACTATACTTTTCAATTATCTGATATAACCAGAGCCGGCCTTTGCGATTCTGGCGCCCCAGGCGAGATTTTTTTAATTTACTAAAACTTCTTTCACCACTAGCTACACTAACCGGAATTGTTACAAGAATCCGCAAAGCCACCCATAGATTTGGCACTGTGCTTTTCAAGTTTTGTAAAAAAATTTGTAATAAATAATTTATTTTTGATATTAAGCATTTTATTAAGTAAAATGAATTATTTTGCAGAAAAAATCAAAACTATTATTCAAAATATATATACAGTTTAAATTTGGCGCCCTAGAACAGAACATAAAAAATAAGTTTAAGTCGCCTGGGTCGCCTGGCCGTTCGGCCGGCCCTGGATATAACTAATAATAAAATGTATAATAGTTTCTAAGAATTTATACCAATAGTGCAAACATGGCAACAGTTTCATTTGCAACTAGCTTTAATAATGGGCACACATATAAAAAGTAAATAACATTTAAAGTACACATAAAACTGTGAAAGCAAACACAATAAAACTAAACTAAACCATGAAAGAATCAATAAAATAGTGGTTATTGCTTTCTTAATATTTATTTTCGTTTAACAAAGAGTAGTCGTTCTGTAAACAGAAGTGTTAAAGATTTGTAAAGACTGGCGTTCAATATAAAGTTTACGAATTCAATAAGAGAGCCGATAGGTGGCGCGCTAGAACCGGAAATCGCAGACGGCAAACAATGACCGCCCGGTTTATTAGTTGATGAAGATTGTTGCCTATAGATGCTAGTGCGCGTGATGTGCCATTTTAACATTGTTTTACTTCAAATTAAATATCTTTTAGAGGTTTTTTATTTTTTTGTAATATATATTTATGATAAATGTTTTTGAAAGAAACCCTATATACATATGTTAAGAAATTATGATAAGACTGCAACTCATTTTATATGATTATTTTTTTAAGTATTTGGATATAACCATTTAATTTTTAAGGACATATTATTATGAACATATCATTATGTATGGTGCGGTCCAAAAAAACCAGTTAATTTTAAAATCTTTATATTTATTATATTTAATTATCATAATATCCTAAAATTTAATTTGCCATTGTATAAATAAAAGACAGCTTATGATGATTTATTAAAATAATTTTTGTCAAATTCGATATTTTATTTTTAATGAATATTTCTTAAAACTGGGGCATAATGTATAGTTTTACCCTATAATTTTACTAGGGTTATACTGACCTATGTTTGAGCCAGACAAACGTAAATCCACTTAATACATAATGGCATAACTAACCAACAATTGATAAAGCATGTATATTTTTATTGTTATCGATCAATTTTTACAACTTAATTCAAAATGCAAGCTTTGTAGCCAGAAAACATGCTCCTTTTTCAGTTTGTATGGTTTCCAGAAATATAGGCATGGTGTGACTTACGTTCGTCTGTTTCTGAGGTACAAATATGTCTTTAATATTAATGTGAATATCAAGAAATTGTCGATTTATTAGTTAAACATGTATTCTTTATGGTAATTAAAGTTAAAAAATAAATAATATATGTTGGTTCTTTGTTCATTAATGCCATTAAAATGGTACTAGGTATCTACAATTCCAAAACGATATCCAATAACTCTACAAGTTCAATCTATCGAATTCTTCAGAATAATTTGATCCTCACATGAGTTGTCAACGGTTACGTTAATTACACGAAATTAAAATGTCGCCGTACATCGGAATGACAGTAAAGTGTTGAAACCTCTACTCTCCGCCACGGTGAATTAGCAAAAAGTACTCGGGAAATTGTCATCAGTCACTAATCTGGTTTACGGATAATTTATTCCGTCGGTGATGCAAAGCCTCTAATCTGATTTGTGATCGCGATGACGCACGCGTGTGTGTCTCTATGTTTTCATATGTTGCAGCGTGTGTGTGTGTGTGCATAGGCGTCAGGAAATGAAGAGAGTGAATAGGGTTAGAGCTGGGCGCGTGAGTAAATTTTGCTCACGATCACGCACGCTCACGAATAAAATATTTTTAGCCACGCCCGCTCACTTACAGTTACAGAAAAAAAATTCACGATCACGCACGCTCACGAATCCTATTTTTTTACTTACGCCCGATCACGCACGGTGGGTCATTCTCGTGACACGATTTAATATACTTATAAATTAAATTTTGAAATGATGAAAATTAACGTTTTTTACGTGCAACATAATATGCGTATATTTTATATTTGAATTATTTCTTCTTAACTGCAGTGCAAATAATAGCAAGCAAAACAATTAAGAAAATAAAGCAACAATGCATTTTTAAATCTGAAGTTTTTTGGTGTTATGGTAAAGTTGGTAATACTGACCATGTGAAAGTGCTTCATCGTAAAATGATATTTATTTTTTCTATCGTATTTTTTTTCTATGTAAATATTCGTTTTAAAACGTTATTATATTAATGTATTATTGGTTTGAATATTAAAAAAAAGTTTATTAAAAATTACCTTCGAAATATATTCACGGACTCATGTACGACAACAATGTACTCAAACATAGTCACGCACGGTTGTTTTACTTTGACTCACGATCACGATTCAATATTTGATAATCGCTCACGCTCACGTCGGGTTTCGATCGTGACCCAACACGACCCGAAATATTCATAGCCTTCGCCCAGCTCTAAATAGGGTTATGCATTTGTCTTCTAATAAACTCGTATTTAACAAAAAATATAATGTCTTTTAAGCACAAAGAACAATAACATAAATATATTATTTGATGAATAGGTACAACAAACAGAGCTGTAACAAGTATTCAATGAAAGTACTAGAAGCAAAAGTACCAAGTACTAAGTGAAAGTACTCAAAGTATCAAAAAGTTTTGCTATTTTAAAATTTACTTGAAGTAAGTACTTCAAATACTATATTACTTGTTAAAATCAAGTATTAAATTCAAGTATTACGAAAAAGTACTTCAATCTATTTCTAAATGTAAAGTACTTCAAGTTCCTGTTAAATTCAAGTACTTAGTAATGTTTAAAAAGTATTTAAAGTAAAATACCCCAAAAAGTACTTTTGAAGTACTTTTTCAGGTATTTTAACACATACGGAGAGTTAGTGAATGACTATTATACTGAACCAATCTTTATGGGATTATGATTGTTACACGTTTCAGTTAAAATAAATAATAAATAAAATAAAAATATTTTTTTTGTTTATGAAATATTAATGTAAAATTTGTCTCTTTTTAAACAAAACCTGGCAGCGCCTCTGTGTGTGTGGAGCTAAGCGGTTTCTTTCATTATGCGTCGCATCAACCCCTCGGTTGTTGCAGTTCGATCCGACAACGTTATGAAAAACGCTGAATACGATTTTTCACAAAGCGTCATATGTGTGATGTATCTGTCCAGTAAGAATTTTTCATCTGTTTGATGAAATTATAAATCCACCATATGTAAATGACAACCCATTACTTTTGTTGTAATCCTATTAATAAACAATATACTTTTAGGGTACCGCGGTGATATTGATATGGATCTTTAGGAATAAGCCGTATCAATTTGGCCGTTCTATCGGCCAACGTTTCGTCACAGTGAACATATTCACTGCGAGTGATAAAATTTCCTAATTAGCGCGACTTTTACCCTGAAGCCATGATCCAAATTGGCATTATATTTAAGGAAATATCACTCAAGTTATAATGAAAATGTATATTGCTCTGTGTTATGAATTCAAATTAACATTTATGTATGTATTAAAAAAAAATGAGCAATATTAATTATAAATTTTCTATTATAACAACTTTTACTTTTCACAACAATATAAATTTCCTTTTGTACTTATTCTGATGTTACTTCAACTTTCTTGTTATTGTACTCAGTCTAAAACAAAAGTTATGTTCGCAGAGTAGTAAGCTCTTCCGTTACCTAGTGTAAGCCGTTAATTTACACCGCGGTAGCTCTATGAAACTTTTTGTTATTTCTATCTCATGGAAACATAATAGCGGTAAATGATCTATGAAAATATAATTACCAGCATTAACAGTACTGAACTTTTAATTAATTTTTATACAGGTTCTATTTTCTATTCATTGTAAAATGAATTGGTACGTAATTATAGTAGGTAGAATATTCAATTAGTAGCATGTGGTAATTTGATAACAGACATTTTTTTAAATTTATTTCAGGATAATACAGTGTAACTTCGATATAACGCTCTCGTTTGTAACCATTTGTTTGCCATGGTTCCGATCCGGACATGTAAATTAATTTACAAATACTCCCGTTTTTAACGGTCACAGATCCCGTTTATACCTTTTGTGTTGACAGTGAAAATATTTTGTCAAAATTCTTTAAATCAACTTCGCAACATTTGTTGTGCAAGTGTTGACCATTCCAAATTCTCTTTAGCGGAACAAATAGTAATTTTACGAAAATGTGACGAAAACAAAGTGTTGGAACAATATGAATTTAGACTTTTTAAAATTAATTAAATAATATCTATCTGCTTTAATAATATTATTTTGTCTTTTATTTATTAATTTCCTATTGTTATCTTGGCATTAGAATGCCTAGATGTTCTATATAATGCCTAGGCAAAGTATATAATAAATTTATATTAAACAAATATTTCATAATTTGCCTGAAATCGTTAGGTATTGTAAAGAATTCCTAGGAAATATATAGAATGCCTGAATTACATACTTTTCCGGTAACATATACGTATAACAGATACAGTAGCACCTCACAATAACGGGTACTCGCTCAAAAGCGTTTTGCAATAATGGCGCACTTCAGTTTTATATTGTACTTTACGTACTAAATATATATTTAAAGGTAAATATTGTATAAACCCTTTCTTTCACTGTTTTATTGTTAGTGGTATTGTACACTTTATATATATTAGTACATAGTACGTAGTTTCCCTTGCAGATACTCACGAGGTACAAAAAAGCCTTAACTCACATACCGGCATTTTTCACTTAAGGGCGAGGTGCTAATGTAATTGTTTTTTTGCAACATTTATTATTAAAACTGTCAAATACTTGATTACATCAGAAGATTTTCTTGAAAAAAAAATCTGTTTAAAAATATTCTTTTAAAATCTTATTGTGCAAAATAAGTGTATGTTTTTGTAAAAATAACCGAAAATAAGAAGTTTTATTCTTTTTGGGGAGCACTGGTTTAGAGTCTGTGTAGGTTTTTAGGTATGTAAATACTTCATTTTATTATCGCATGTCAAAAAACCAACTTATGTATACACATACACACATAGCCAAACACATAACATTTTAATAAGGTAGTCACAGTAAAACAAAAGTATATTATTGTGTTCCAACTATATTACCGCAATAAAAATATAACTTATAATGTCCCTATAGTCATTATAGCTGTGACCATAACTACGTAATAATGACTTTATTAAAACAAATACGGATATTTATCGTTGATAGTTTTTTCTCATGTCATACATTATTATATGAATTTTTCAATATTTTTACATCTACGCTTAACCCTTGTGTTAATGGATAAATGTTAATATGTTGCTTAATGGATAAGGTACCCGGGTACTTTCATATGATTTGTACTTATGATAATTACGTGGTGTGTTTAATGTTATTGTTGTCAAATTTAATGGTTTTGTTAGTGTCTTACTTTTCATTTTCATTTTAAAATCAACAAAAATATGTTAATAGAATAAAAAAATTTATCTACATTAGTGTAAAATTTTCGATCTTAAAAACGGTTGTTTTTTATTGTTGCAAGTGTAGGATTGAAATTTTCTTATTATTGCTTAATATCAATAATACGTTTCATCTGTTGAATTTACAAGGTAAATAATACTTATTTTTTTTTTTTTTTTACAAAATAGATAAATTTCTTAGTTATATTTCTTTTCTGTTCTCGTGACTTAAGGGTTAAAATCAAAAGTTTCTAGAACATTTTTTGTTGCATTTTAAGAGATCTATATAAAAACACCCCACTCAATGGGGTAAGTGAAAATAATTTTTTGAGTACACTTTTCAGTACCTATATGGAAGAGGGTAAAAAAAATTGTTTTTTTTTCAGAAATTTCATAATTTCTATTTTACTTCCCAGTGGCGTAGATAGCTTTTTGCAATTGGGGGGGGGTATGACTTAGTATTTAATCTCATATTTTTGGTTCAGGGACCCTCAATACGTGTAATTCCGTTAAAATCTCGAGTTCGATTTTTTTCGTGATTACTATACTTTATTATACAATACATTTCATGTATGTATAATAAAAAATATAAAAAAACGTTTAAAAAAATTAATTTGCCTTTTTAAAACCAACTAAAAAGCTTAAAATAAAATTCTATTAGACTCTTTTCGTACTAACTATTGCATTTTTTTAAAAGTTGATTTCGTTCATATTAGTAAAAAAATGTCTTTGAGTTTTCTCATGAAATAGACTCATGGGGGGGGATTGATCCCCTTGATCCCCCCCCCCCTTATCTACGCCACTGTTACTTCCGTATACCAAATATTATTCTAATAGGTACATAAATGAGATAATGAAAGTACCCGGGTACCTTATTTATCAACCAACGTTCATTTAAATCTAGGTAAAAAAATCTGTTACTTCCAAATTATTATTTTTTCTTAAGAAATAGAATTACAATAAAACGGATCATGACATTCCTGGATACCCATAAAATCAAAGAATTAATTACATATAAAACTCGTCAAATGAAATTGAAAAAGAGTTACTAACACAAGGGTGCGTTAAATGAAATATTATAATTAATTCAACTAGTTTTATTTTACAGTAAGTAAGATTGTTCAGAAATGCGTTATCAAATTCAGATTTGAATAAAGGATTGGTTAAAAAATAAAAACCTAAAACTATTTTATTAAAATTCATGGAAAATTATAGTGTATATTTTTATGTAATTTGTTTTTCTTCCTCTTCGTATGACTACATCGTTATGTCGTCATTTATTTTTTTAAATAGCAATTTAGGACATTGTCGCTCTAGATATGATTTTTTAGATGATTATTAATTGCCAACTTCACACAATTTTGCACTCGTTAAAAAGTAATATTTACCTAGTACTAACTGTGTCCGCGACTTCGCTTGCTTAGATATTAAAGTTAGATATATGGTATCGCGGAGTTTATTTTAGATCTTTTAATTCTACATAATTGTATACTGTAGTATATAATATATAATGTATTATATTCTTCAATATTTAATAATTTACGCAGCACGTATTGCAAAAGAACGCGTTGGCGGTAAACTTTTTTCCGACTTGATTTACAATTATCTAATGTGACAAAATATATACATATTAAAACTTAGACAAAGAACATATCTACAAAATAAAATTAAAAACTAAATCGGATAAGTGGTTAATGATATAGCACACTAACGAACAGACAGACAGAGAGAATTTATATAGTACATAATAGGTATTATGTATGTACTTATGTTCAATTTTTAATTGATTAACAATTATTTATTAATTTTTTAAATGCACGATTGTGATTTTTTATATCATTGTACAGAGAAATGTTTATAAAATGATTGAGATAATAAAAACTACCCTATAAAAAAATATGTTAAAAAATTGAAAAAGGAAAAAAACAAATGAATGGTTAAAATGTGAGCTTTAATAGGAGATTTAAACATTTTTAAAATTAAATCGCAGTCGGTTTTATCGTTCTACCAATACTGTATTTTATTAAATATACTTGTTTTGTTAAATAAAATGAATTAGTAAATTCATGAAATAACAAATATCATCTATTTTATTTAATAATTGTAATAATTAAACATACAAATACAATAAATCGAAAAAATGGTATACATTCAAACCCATTAGAACGAGTGTATATGAATACAACGATAATAGATATGTTTATAAATTGTAAATATTTGCGTTTTATTTTAAACTCATTAATAACTCCCGAAAATTCCGGCAGCGTTACACAAGCGCCACTGAGTGTCCCATGATTGAATTCCGCTCAGAAATTTACCGTGCACATTATAATTTATCCGGGTGATACAGTTGAGTAATTACCGCACCCGACTAGCGTAAATGACATCTGCCTATTAAATTAACCAGCGGCAATGAATGCGCTCGGCTACTGCTCTCTCTTTTTTATTACTTTATACGTCTTTTAAATTACTAATTTTGCCGTTTCTTCATCAGCAAGATAAATATTTATTTATCCGTCTTGAAATGATAATTAGTGACTTATTTAATTATTGTATTAGCAAAAAACCAAGGTGCAGAATTTGATGGTTTTTTATTTTAATTTTATACATCAAGGATTTTCTTGATTTTTATTTTCTATTTTATCTGTATTTATGTAGGGGAGATACGCAATGAAACGGGCATTTGAGATTGACACAATTTTTTATTAAAACTACAAACATTTAAAAAAAATCAATTACGTTATAAATATCTCTAATTCATCCAGTTTGAACTGAATCTTATTTTACCACAAAAATAATAGAAAATAGCTAAATAACATGTTTCAAAAAAAGTAATGTTGTCCGCTTCATGACACCATTCATACTGAAAAGGACAGTGGGTGTGATGAAACGGGCAGAGGTACATAAGGGGTTTAACGTAAGCCTGTTTATTGCATTTAAGACATTTAAGCCAGTCAAAATTACTATTTAATTTTTTACAATCAACATTACTATTTAAATAAACGCTCATTTCAATGCACTAACATCTATCCGACTCAATGCGTAAATAACCTTTAAAATTATTTGACAAACTTCATCTACTCAGAAATAGGATTGATTTGAAAAGTAACTAACCGTTAATGTTTAACTTAAATATTATATGCAATATTATACAAAACATCAAAAATACAATAATTAACACCTTTAAAATCTTTTTAAAAAAACTTTTTTTTTACGATTCGCATAACATATGATACTAGCAAATGTCATCTTTATGGTGTAGTCTATAAAGCTTAGTGATACCAACAACAAAATTTGAATTAATTCGTTCGGATAGTTTCGATGGAACAGACATTGTCTGTTTCATTGCGTATCTCCCTTATATATTTTTGAACTTGGTTACGTTTTATCGTATTTCTTTCCTAGACGTTTCTACTTTCGAAATATTTCTGAAGAAGGAAATGAGTAAGACAATAGAAAATACCACGAAAGCCTTCATAAAAAAATATTTTTATTTTATTTGCATGCCAATAAGCATTATAATAATATGTAGTAGGTATAAAATGTCTGGGTCGTAAAATAAACAGATATATTATAAGACACATGACAATAATATGTCATAAAAGAATATAAATTTAAATCATATCTAAACATGAATATGTTTATTGTAGACAAACATGTACTTATAAACTCTTTTAAATGGAAAACTTTTTCATGTTTTTCGAAATTTAAATTTTATCTACCTTGCCATATACTTTTTCTCTGCATATAAAAGTAATTTCCAGCCGTATATTTCATTTTGAAAGTTAAACTAGTTACGTAAAAGCATACCTACCTACATTATAATACAGTAAATACATCATAGTAAGTGTAATAAAAATCAACTAAATATGCTTCTTGGCAACTCATAACTTTAGAACCTACTTAAATAAGTCTGGAAAACATGTAATCAAGAATTCACCTCGAGGCTCAACAATAAATTAGCTTTAACTCTCGTGATGCTCTCTGGATAGCCCTCAGCTATTCATAATGTTATTTTTGTAACTGCCATATCATATAATATTTATGTCCTAACAATTTAAGGAGTCGCGCGATATAACTGTTTGTTGATCAAAACTTGAGCGCACTTTCGTTGGAGATGTCAAAACACGACGTTCTGTTTACAGCACTTTTGTATTTTCTCTTAACTTCATCTATCTTTATTGTATTAACTAACTTTACACTGTTGTTCTTAATCTGCATGCACATACAAAAGCTCTTAATGTTCTTTTGTGTATGTACATACATATCTATTATTTAACATCAAATCGCATGAAATAAATATATCTGGTTAGATAAAAAAAAACGCTTACCAAGTGATTTAATAATGCTTTCTTGTGCTCGAATAATTTTAATAAATAATAAAATAATAATAATAACAAAATCTTTATTTGTTCGTACAAAAACATACATAAAATGCTTCAAAGGAAATAATCAAGATATGATAATATAATAACATCTTTTATCGGGTATTATGAAGAATAAGCTCTAGAGCAAAAGTTAAGCTAACACTAACTGCGAGGTATCAAATTATTACTATTTAGCTAGGGATTTTCGAGTAAAATAATGTAAATACTAAGCATTTTTTAAGGTAAATTGTCACTATTGCTTACAGATCGCTGATTTCTACTTAACGGGTATACATTAAGATAATTAATATAAACCATATCATTCGTTAGAACTGCCAGTGAGTTGTTATTTATATTTAATACCCCCCGGATAGCATTAGCTTAGCTTTTGCTCGAGAGAAAATTCTTTTTAATACCGGACTTTACTCTGTAGATGCTATGCAAGAAATTTTCCTAAATTATATACAGGATGTTCTTCAGGAAGGTTAACTACGTTATTTTTGTATAACTTTATGGAAAATGATGATAAAATGGATAATGCCGATAAAAGTGTTATTGAATATAGAGAATTACGTATGGAATACAATGTCAGCTAAATGCGAGTTCTTTTATAATATTTTTCATCACATTTTCACACATTTCAATCAGTTTTTTTATTAATTTCGCCAGGAATGTTTTGTTTAAGTTGCTCAAATATTTCTAGTTTGTTGGCATAAACCTTGCTCTTTTGATATCCTCACAAAAGGATGTCCGGGGCTGTTAAATCTGGCTAATATTGACATCACCATTTCTTGAGATAATTTATTGTGGAAACAGATCTCTTCGTAATTCCATTGTAACATTGGCCGTATGTGAAGCTGCACCATCTTGTCGAAATCACATGTTATCCAAGCTCAAAACATCCAATCCTGGTGACAAAAAGTTATCAATCATATTACGATTATATTTTCCAATAACAACGTTAATCTTAAAAAAAGTAAGGGTCAATAATTCCTCCAGACCACATAACGCACCATACTTTTCACTTATAATGGATGCAAAGGTGACTAATGTACGTTATGGTCCAGGCTTGTACTTATTTGCTACAGAGCCCTTTCTTCAAAAACATTCACTAAATGGGTTTTGATGGTACATTATTTCTACATAAAATTCTAGTACCTAACAATAATTGACAATTGCTTTTGATAAAATCTTTTTACGATTAAAACATATTGGTATATCGAATATGTTATCATAATAAATTTCCTGCGTCTATACTTTACCGAAATAGCGACCAAACAAAGTAGTTAACCTTCCCGGCGAACACACTGTACATATAATTATAATTCTTTAATATGATGCCAACTGCTTCAAATAAAATTAAATTGTTAAAATAAAATTATTTGAATTTTTTTTTATAAAATAAAATGAGATATATCTTTGTGAAGGAATATTTTATTACCAAAATTCGAATGACCTTTCTTATGGTATATTTCACGTAATAGGCGTCGTGGATCAAATTTTCCTGCATTCAGAAATAATCATATAGGTAATATTTTCCACCTATCTATAGGATATAGAAAGGAAGTAAAATGTGATAGATAATAATTATTTCTTAACAAATATTTTAGTCCAATCTAGACAACAAGGTGAAATTTATTTAAAAAAATTCAAACATCGTAAAAGTTCGTGTATCCATTATGATATTACAAAAGGCTTAAGTTTTTATAAAAAACTTTTTTACACTGATCGTTGTCAAGATTTTGATACGTGGCATATAAAGAGCAAAACGAACGCAAACCGATGTAAAAATATTGTTGATTTAAAGTTATTAAACCATAAATTGCGGTTCGGGAGTTGAGGGTTATCTATCCTTCACGTGCACACGCCATCTCCCGAAGGTATCAAGTACTATCAAGGTATATTGATTACGTGACTTGACTGATAAAATTCTGATTATACGAATCAATTTCTCAGCGGCGGGCGACACTCGATATTGCGGTACAACGTTTAAACGTAAACATTTCTACCATGAAGTTATAGATATCTACCTAACCACCTCGGTGCGACGATTACGGTGAAATGAGCCGTGTGAGATGCCTCTTAAATCGCCTGCGAAACGACGTCCGATTTGTACTGAATTCGGAGAGGTATTCATTAGATCAAAGTTCATACAGAGTTGTACGTTTTTATTTATTTTTTTACTTTGTAAAGTTGCATAAATATGTATTATGTTATTTGAATCAAAATGGAATAAATAATATTCTAGTCAATTAAACGGGAAATATATGAGTAGACGGCGGAAAAAATAGATGAATTTTGGAAATTATTATCTCAAAAACCAATTGTTCGATTTCATCCAGGTTTGTATTGTTCTAAAGTATATAATATTAAGGTATGTTTACAATTTTTTTATGAATATAACTGGGAGCGCTGCTGTCGTGGTCGGTGTAAAACATGTCCTTCGATGCGGTTCCCAGGATTGCTGGCAGTCGGTTGATCTGAAACACAAACAAAGAAATTCTTATAAGTTAATGTATGATGCCCTTCGCTACGTAGGATTTTTTTGAAAAAAAAATCACGAAATGGCACCTGATTGAACGTTAAATTCATTTTCAAATCACAATTTCCGACCCTTCTGGCTTGATAAAAAAAAACTAATTAAGTAAAAACCATATAAACTTTAGAATAAAATAAACCTGAATGAAACTAAACATATAGTTTTTGAGATAATAATTTCCAAAATTCAACTAGTTTTTCCACCGTCTACTCATATGTTTCTCCTTAACCCAGTACTATTTCAACTTAAAATAAACTTTTTTTATACATTATAGAAACGAATATCTGGAAAACGGGGCGTTATACCGAAGAAATTATTATAACATAAACTTAAGAAAATTGTTTAGAAATTTTATTTAAAACATTTTGTTCTACTGCTCACCGTTTCAAAAATAATCAGAGAAATTTTAAAATTGGCAAGAATAATCAATGAGCAACGACAATTGACTATGACGTTCACATATTCTAAATTTCTAGTTTAGTTTACAAACAATTTTTATAAAAGAAAAGTTTTGTACCCAGAATTCAAGAAACAGTTTTAGTATTTAATGCGGAACATAATAAAAATTTAATACGCAGTAAACAATTCATAAAATTAAACTTGGCTAATTACATCCAGTAAAATCGCAACAAGCAGTCTGATAATAATTCTCGGCTGTCACTTGTATAATGTCTTATATTTATTAACTGCAAGCCGTTTTGCTCCCAACTTTCTAAGCAACAAGCAACCTTTATAAGGATGTTTTAATGCAATCGTGATTTAACACCTTGTGTTTTTTAAACAAGCAGTTAAGAAAACACGACTAAAATATAAAGTTGGGAATTAAACTGGATAAAAAGTCATGTTCCATAAATATAGCTTAACACAGAAAAATGTGTACTCTTTTTTATTTTTATCTCCTTGTTTAACGTAGTTCCAGCGTGGTATAGTATAATCAGACAATTTACTATAGATAAAAATTTAGAAGCCTCGGCACACAGACATTCACACATACAATTACATATGGTTAGTTTCAGTGATCTGGCAACGTTGCTCTGAGTGTTTATGTATTTTTGTTTATGGTCTCAGTATGTACAAATAGTATCGCGTTTTTATTCTACACTATTTCAGAGAGCGTTGCGCACAGCGTTGCCAGATCACTATAATCTGTTGAGTGAACAGGTTGGAAATGGATCGAAAATTAATTTTTTTAATTATTACATCTTGATAATAAAACGGCGAGGTGCTATTTTTATTTTTTTAACTTATTCGAAAATCATTTCTCAACACTCTCCTAGTTTTTTTTCCAATTCTGTCGAGTGAATTTTTTAATATAATAAAAAATAGTTGGAGAGACCGGACATTTTACATGCTTTAAATGGGACATGACCCTCAAAATCGCGAACTTTGTCTTTAAATATCTCGCGATCTAAACGGCCAAAAATTATGAAATTTTAGGAATTCATAAATAAAGTTGTTATAAACCCGAGAAAAAAAATTCGGCCAAATCTGTCGAAAAGTGATTTCATGCTGGAACTACCTTAATTTTTATATTATGTGCTCAAATAATTTATCAGTATAAGTACCCATTGCAGTAAATAGAGTAAAAAAGTATGTTAATTAAATATTTTTTAGTCTTATTTTTTAAATTATGAATAAAATAATAAAGAATTTTGCTGAATTGTTGTAAATTTGTAAAAAATAGACACAATATATGATGTAAAATGTATATCTGTAAATAATAAAAATGAATTCAATGAAGTTAAAAATTTAGTAGAAAATTCTTTATGCACGAATAAATAGGGAAGAAAGAGATTTACATATTTCGAGTATGATTTAGTAACTGGTGTAAAATTTATATTGTAGGATTCGATTGAACCAAATATCTAAATCTTGTTGCTCCACGTATCCTTCTACACATACACGTATACATACTCGCCTGAGACGTCGGCTTGGCCCAGAATATTTAGTGATACGGAATACAAATTGGTTGAAACATATTTATTGCGGTCGGTTTATGATAAACATGTCAGTAGCTAAAATCCACTGAGGAATTTTTCACGATTGTGCCAACTTTGTTGTAAAACAATTGGTATATCTAGAAAATTGTCAATCCTAGCAAGTAGTGAAATTCTAATAAAAGTATTCGATGTTTTTAATTCCTTTTTGTTATTTAGTTTTTATTATTTATCTATACATAGTATAAAACAAAGTTCCTCGCCGCGTCTGGCTATCTGTCTATCTGTGCACGATTTTCTCAGTAACTACCGAACGGATTTTATTCCGGTTTTCACTAACTGAGTGTTTCAGGAGGAAGGTTTTAGTGTATAATTTGTTGATATTTTGTTTTCATGAAGTCGGAAAAAACAACCATTGGAGAGGTACATACCTACCTTGAATGTTTAATAGGTTTATTACAGATAAATTGTATAACCACTGGTAACACCGGATCCAATGCGCTTGTAACATATAAATTATATTTATATACTTGATACGCTTCTGAACAAAATACATATTATTTTGCAAAGAATGCATTTTTGTACACAAACAAACCACATAATAAACAGTCAATAGAGATGCGGTCAAGAAGCAATAAGCGACCCTTTGCTAGAAGTATTTAACAAAGGTTTTATGACATGCACATGTTATCTACGGTCAGGGCACGAACACTTAAAACGTCTGCAGTAACACACACCTACCCCCGCTGCACACCACACCCTTAAAAATATTCGAGTATTGCAGACCAATTCCTAGAACGAGACGTTACGTCACAGGCACGAGCCTGCCATTCTACCGTCCGCACTGCGCGCGCCCCTGAGTTACCCAGCGAAATTAGTATAAAACTGGACGTATTTTGAAAACAAATCAGAACTCCTTCGGGGGGACTCAACTGATGATATAGCAGAACTCCTTCGGGGGGACTCAACTGATGATATAGGAGAACTCCTTCGGGAGGACTCACTGATGATATAGGAGAACTTCTTCGGGAGGACTCAAACGATTGTTACACGGCTACAGGACCGCTTATTAGATGCGTCCTGCTAGTCAACAATCATAACGTGATAGACCAAACGATTGTTACACGGCTACAGGACCGCTTATTAGATGCGCCCTGCTAGTCAACAATCATAACGTGATAGACCAAACGATTGTTACACGGCTACAGGACCGCTTATTAGATGCGCCCTGCTAGTCAACAATCGTAATTCGATAGACTAAAACCGATTGTTATCACAGTTACAGGACCGCTTACTAGATGCGCCCTGCTAACTAACAGTCATTGTTGATATCCATAAAACTTCCTAGTGGGTTTCCGACACTAGGCTACGCCGTCGACGGAAGTCACCACTAGGTCAGCTCTTGCCGTCTCCTGCGACGCCGACGCCCGCACCGACGCCCTCGGACGCTATCTCCAGGTCCGCCCTGGGACATCGCTTCCAGGCGCGCTCACGGACGCTCAACACGTCGACGCCCCCGCCGTCGCTCACGACGCCCAGGCTTTCGTGGTCACCACCCGCGTGACCCCTCTACACGACGCCCAGCCGTCGCCATCTCAACCGCATCTTGGACGCCGACGTCGCCCAACACGTCAGTCTATAAATCCCGCCAAACTCAAGATGCCGCCAACCCTTTAATTACTATACTATAATATACAATATAACTATACAAATATCATTGTATATTCACCATTATTATTGTTACAAATACATAAATAAAATAAACAATGAAACTCATCTCTCTGTCTCTCTCTCACACACACACACACACCCACGCCGCCAATTCGTATCATACTCGTATATTTAACTGCGCATTGACCAAGAATTTTTTTAATTCATGTAGATACAATCAAATTTTCATCATAATACTCGTAATCTTGTATAAGAATTATCTATATGTAATATAATATGTACCATAATATACCTACATCGTTTTGTAGACAAAATATAGAAATATTATTATAATTAAATTTAATAATTTTTAGATATTTTGTCCGTTTGTTCCGACTTTGATGGGACTTTCACTGTATAAAAGCTTAAGACTCTTAATATAATAATTGAATTAGGAAAAATCACAATTATATTTATAGTTTCTAATAAAAACATATGAAAGTGACAGTAAAATCTATGGTATTGATGTAATATTGAATGATAAAAATTTCTACGCGGTTAATGCTTAACAAAACGATAAAATATTTCACCATTATTACATAAATGTGAAAAATTTCGAGATGCACTTTTCAGTGGACAAGCTTTAAGTAAGTTTTCCTGAATTTTCAGATCCGCAAATTTCTTCGTGGAATTTCAACAGCCATTGTCGTTTTCTTTTATTACTGCTATAATCATTTTCAATGTCAAAACATTGCTGTGGTTTTTTCCATTATTTTAAATTTCCAGGTTTTCATTCTGATTATTTTGCACCATCTGTTGTACCCGTGAAATACTAATAGAAACATGGCCGAGATATCTTTCACATCTCTTGTATATCAGTCGCTATGTTTTGATTAAAATTCCCTACACAATAATATAAATTTATGTATATACAATTTATATATGCGCTTATTTCCTTAAAAAATGTTCTTGTATATACAGGGTTAGTAAAAAATGTGGAATATTGCTTATATTTTCTGAAATATTTATTTAAAAAAAATGTTTTAGTAAAAATTTTTAGAGAAATTATTTCCTATGTAATGGTAATCTTAAAAAAATGGTGCTTTTAGTAACGTTTCTATGGCATCCAACTTAATTTTATTAATAACAACATATCTTTTTTATTGATTCTATGAATAGATCTTATTTTTTTACACACAACTCTAAAATTTTAATTAGATTGCAAACGAAAAATTTTGAAATTAACATTAACTACAATTTAACGAAGTAAGCTTTGAAAAATGACTGAAACTTGTAAAATATCAAAAAATAATCTAACGACCAAATAAATTAATTTAAAGCCAATTTTTACAATACATGAAAAAAATCTAATTATCAATTGCATTAATTTATCTAGTCGTTAGATTCTCTTTTGATGCTTTACAAGTTTCAGTAATTTTTCAAAGCTTACTGGGTTACGTTATAGTTAATGTGATCTGAGATTATAAAAGTTAACTTTTCTCAAAAAATTTTCGTTTGTAATCTCATTAAAGTTTTACAGATTGTATGCAAAAAATGAAATATCCTATTTAAAAAAATAAAGTTAGATGCCATTGCAACGTAACTGATAGTACCAAATTTTTTTGAAGGTTAGCATTACATAGGAAATAATTTCTTTTAAAACTTTTACAAAAACATTTTTTAAAATAATGAATATACTACATATATTTGAAAATGTGTTCATATATATTTAATATATCATACATTTATTAGTAATTTATGTATAAAACCGTTTTTTGATTCTCTTTCATTCTTGTATTGGTCAATTCTAAATACTACAAACGAATAATTTATTGGGAAAATCAGCTTTTAGGTAGTTAATGCTGCCAATCATTTGTAACTGATATTTGACAATTTTAAATGTCACTTTTGTCAAACAAAAACCTTCACCAAATACACACCCACTATTATAGCTTTGCTAACATTTATACTCGACACGATTACATTTTTGATCACTGTAAATGTTAAAAAGTCAATTACATATGTATACTGTCTGCCTATTGTTTTTCAACACATATGTTTAATGCATTAATTACACACTGTTGGTGTTCGCTTACAACCAATTTTGTTTTTAATTTCAACTAAAAATATAGGTACATGTAACATCAATTTTTTCTAGTAATTGATAAAAAAAATTATATACATATATTTTTTTCAAATCTCTTCTGTACAGTTTAAGTTTTAATATTTTAAGATTTTTTTATTGATCCCGAGTCATCAAAAACTAGTAAACCAATTTGAGTGGAAAATTCTCTGTTAGATATTCTAATACCGTGTTTAGATCAAATAGACAAAATAGGAACACGGTGTTTTAAAAACACTTCGTATTTAAAAATGTAAAATGTTTGTTGCTATTTTCTTTATAAAACATGATATTGTTTATTTGTTTCTTTAAACTATTTATCACCACGCAATCAACCTGTAGATATATATGTGCTTAGAGAAAGTGGTTGCGAGGACATTCTCGTGGAGAAAGCTGCATAGTTCTGGTTAGGAGGAGAGACGTCGACGAGACAAAAGTAGGTGTGCAGATATATTTTGACGTGAATAACGTCTAGAGTTTCAAGTCAGATACTGGGTGGGCATTTCAGAAACTTGATGTAACGCACAAAGATCAGTTTTGCGCGCTAGTATTTCGGTCTAAAATTATAAATCTCGATTAGATCTACGAGGTACAAGTAAAAATCTATACATTTTGCAATTTTAATGAGTGATGAATTTAAAATTATTAAAAAAAAATGTATTATTTTGTATTTCCACGATTGGCTTGTAAGTATTAATTCATTAAATTAAAAAAAAATATCGGTATTTTAGAATATATTCTCTATGCAGTAACGTTTTTAACTGCTACGTATTCACGTCATTCCCTCCACTGTGTACCTCGACACAGTCACACCTATTTGTTTATCATCGAAGGTACTAACTTTTTTATGTGTGGAATCGCAGATCTTTTTTGAATGAAAGGCAATGTTATTCGTTGATTTTTTTTCTGTGTGATTAAAAAAAATTGCAGATAAAATGCAATGATTTTTTGCAAACTCAGCAAAAATTATTGCAGCTTTGCTGTAATACATATCTTGCTTCATTTGACTTTTTTAAACTTACAAGTTAAAAAATAAACATAAGGGAACAAAGAAAACTAAAATTTAATCGATTTAAGAACACAACTAAAGTTTAAACTTAACTTAATCCAATGATGAACACAATACGCATAGACATGTCAAATGAACAACGTTGCAGAAAACAACCTTTGCGGGTTTCGCCCCCTCTCACATAAATAAAGACAACTCATCAATACCCGCGCGAGTCCGTTGAAACTTTAACAATTAACTATACACATTACATGGGAAATGGCTTCACGTGAGTGAATAGGGGAAAGGGTGGAGTAACCGGTAACTGGACTTATGGGTGAAGTCTGGAAAATAATTACATATTCTTATAAGGTGTTTCAAAAAAGGTCGGAAATTGTAAGGGTGTATAGTACGAAATAAAATCAACCCTTTCAGAGATGTATATGCTATTCCCAGACTCGACAAGTTAAATGATCTATCATCACTTATGAAATGCCCACATAAAAAATGTATATATGGAATTTTCACATTTGTAAGAAGCAGGGTATATTTAAATTGGTTATACAAAAGCACCCAATTAGCACAAGAAAAGTTTAGAAGAGCATTAAATATATTTCGATTAGGTTATTAACTTCCCAATAGGAAGTTATTGTAATCGGTTCGAAAATGAAATCAAAAATTTCAACATATTTTTATGTTTCAAGGTATTTATACTATATTCTATTACATGTAATTTTTAGTAATTTTTTCTTGCACGAAATCTAGCAAAAAAAATGTTATGGACTTCGTTCGGTTGCCAATCGAAGCGCCTTGACGTGAATATGATCTAAAAGAAACATCGAATCCGGTCCAGCTGTTTTTTTGTTAGAAAAAAAGACTGTAAAAAATTATATTTCAGAATTTCGTGAAAAGGATAATCAGATCTAACTTATTTTGATTGCAATCGATACTTTGAAATACTTTTAAATCTTGGATATGATAATAATTAAATCATTTAATCAATTTTAAAAAATAGCCCGTATAATGTGATAATTTAGGTCCCTACTCTAAAATTAACAAATTCACATAAACTATATGGAAACTTTGGATATAATTTAATCAATTTAAATAAATAGTCCTTTTGTCTATAATTTTATTGGTTTAAGCAAACAAAAGTCTCGGGTCCCAGGAGATCCCGGGACCTTAAAATTATCACGTCTCGAGTCCCGGAACTTTGAAAAAGCTAAGACTTCAGAATCTTTAGCTCTAACCCATATAGAGGAGAGTGGGGTAATCACTAATACGGGGTAAGGAAAGCTAATGTTCTCTTTGCATTTACCGATATTTGGGCCTACGCCTGGTATTCGACCGTTAACAGTTAGTGTAGATCACGCTCACAGTACAAAGTAAGCTTAATTCCATATTTTTATTAAAATAAAAGCCATGTAATAACTGAAATGTAATTAATATAAATGTGATTAAGTTATGCCCAAGTAAGCCTCGATGAAATAGTACTAGATGTTTATTTTTTTCAAGCTCGTGGGGTAATTAACAAATTAAATGGGGCAATCTGAACGTTGTAAAAAAAGACCGATGAAAACTAAAAGTGGAAAAACTGCGAGGAATCGCAGTCATTTTGAAGAAAATAACCAAAAGAAGAAGTAACAAGTAAAAAAGAAGAAGAAACGAAGATGTTGATAAATAACTTTTATACTGAAAAATATCAAGATCTTTCTGTTGAAGACTATATAGGTAATGTGCTTCAAGTGCAATCTATGGACACATGATAAATGAACCATTACATTGGTCAAAACACATTCAGAGGCTTTTGCTGCAAATTTTGTACTAATCAGGTTTAATTATTCCACTGTTCGTGATTACCCCATGCTAGTCGAGTAATTACGAACACATAGGGTTTTGTTTTTGTTTTTATATTTTATTAAAATTGATACTGAACATGTATAAATAATAGATTATCTATATAATAATAATACACAGTGCATATTTGGCTTCTTACTCGGGTTTTAATTTATTTAATTTCTCATTTAAGTGTTCGTAACTACCCCACTATCCCCGACATATTATATTGAGTTAACATTTATGTGACTAACAGAGAAGTACCAAGATTTATCTTTCTAGATTCTGATAATTTGGGTAATTAAAATTACTAACAAATTAATCAAATAGTGTCCGGCCCTGGCAGGATATATGAAGAGGGATAGCAACGACGAATCGAAAGCGTTAGTGTCCATCGGTCGAGTCTGAACATGTTTGCAATGTGACAATGAAGTTAATGCGATTACTGTAGAAAGCTTCAACACAAGTCCGACTCCGCTTATTGTCGTCAACTCTGGAAATATGCCGCGAATGTCTAGTTATCCTGTCAACTGGTACACATGTTTTCAGTGTTAAGTGCATTTACTGTGTGATGAATATGCGGTCAATTGTAATAAATTAATATTATTTAGTATTTATCGCTTGAGATGATTGTAATTTGACTGTTGCTTTTTATAATTAGAAACAATATAGTCTAATGAATTTATAATACATTTATATTGTTCTCTTGTGTTGAAGGTAATATAATTGCTTAGTTTATTATCAAAATCATTCCAAATAAGTATCTATATAAGTAGCTTTGCTTCCTTGCAATATCAAAGATACGAGAAGCTTTGTGATCGTTTTAAAATGAGACAAAAAAAATGTTCTACGATTTCAAAATTTTAAATTGATCTTTCCGTTTCACGTCAAGACAAACACTTTTCGTTCCGTGTCTGTCTGTCTGTCCATCCGTGTGTCCGTCCGTGTATTTTATTACGAAACAAAAAAAGAATTTGCTCCAGAGTAAAAGCTAATTAGCTTTTGGCTAACTCTATCTGCTAGGTATTAAATATAAATGACAACACTCACAGATGAAGCGAAAATATGAATGGTCTTTATGCATGCACGTTAAGTAGAAATCATCGATTTAAAATAAATGCTGATAAGTGTACCTCATTGTCATTACATTATTTTTACATTAATTACCACTACTCTAGAATTCCTAGAAAATTCATAACAGTTTGACACCTTGAAGATTGCCTTAGCCAAAAGCTAATTAGCTTTTGTTCTCGAGCAAATTCTTTATAATACCAAGCATAAGTTATTATATTTCCACTTGTAAGTCTAAACATACATAATGAATTTTTATTGCGGCTAATACAAAAATTATACACAATTAGGTATATATGTGTTTGGAAATCATAATCCTAATAAAGAAAAACCTTGCAGAAGCAAGTCCTTTACTTACAATTAGTTTACAATATAAAAAGAATTTCTAATGTTTTCTTAAAAAATAACAAATATTATGAAAAGTATATGTATGTCAGGTAATTCTGGCCACTTCATTTACTGTGCTGAAAATAATAATCAGAATTCTTTTAAATGCATACACAACACAATAATTACCACCATATCGTCATACACATATTATGGTTAGGGGCACGAATTATTTCAGCATTTTAATATTCCAAATTAATGATCAATATGGTTTTAGATTCATTTTTATAAATATGATCTCATCTCTATGTTAAGGCGTATATTTTAGAGCTTATCCAGTCAAACAATAACATAAACATTAACCCAAAACTTGAATGCTGTGGTTCCATGCGTTTGTCTTGCGTGTTCCCAAGACAGAGGCGTATGCAATTTCGCTAACAATATATATATTTTGTAGAAAAAAAGAAACGGTAAGATCAATTTCTTATTTTCTAACCATTGAAAATAACAAAGCAAGTCTTGTCATGATTTGAACAATAGATGTTGTGCAAATAGTATCCCTACGTACCATTGTTAATATAACAACAGTAAATAAGATGCACTAGTTGAAGCTGCTAATTCTACCAGGAAATATGAAAAAATCTTGGTACGTATCATTATCTTACACTACAAATATGGCATTTGGCATGTGTTGTTTGTATTGACAATATAAGTTTTCGTCGTAAAAAACTAAAAAAAAAAATGTTTTTTGAAAAAGATTCCAAAGGTGACGTATTACACTAATTGTATTTTTGATGTATTGTGTAATATTGCATATATTTGAGTCCAACATTAACCCTTTGAACCCTGAGCTCCTGGGCAACAGGCCGGTATACTGGCCATTTTTGTATAGATGGATCTAATTATATCTTATCCATAACAGAATTATTATTCGATAAAAAATATGCAATTAATAATTTAAAAATATACTATACATTCAATGTACTATGTTTGTATTATTCCTATAATACAACGTTGATATTTACATTCAATAATATTGTAAATAAATATTCATAATGTTTTTTTAAATTTTTTAATTTGTTCTGGATTCATGTGCAATGCTGCAAGCTTTTTTGACCGGTGCTAGATACATGTAAATATATACTAACCTATAATGTTTATATTATTAATATGATAAATTATCAAACAAAAACTCAAGAAATATATAACATTTTATCGATTTTTCTTACTATCATCTAGATTACTCTAGAACGTTATTCTTACAAAAAGTCGAGTTTTATACATATAAAGAATGAGTTCGTTGAAATTTTCTTTCTTAAAATTACACAAAGATTTAATAGCCACGTTTAAAAACTCTATTCGAAACAAAACAAAAAATCCAAAGTTAAAATGCGGACTATTCACGGAGGTCTACGTTGCCAAGTTTTTGCTATACGAATTCTAACTTTTACACATATATACATACATATATAAAACTGAACGATACTTGAAAAGAAAATTACAGTAGCGTAGGTACTTGGCATTAATGTGCGTATTTATACGCGGACTACCTACATATTATAATTCAGTACCTTAAATAAATATACAATGTTGTGTCACATAATTTCAAAAATTAGTTTTCGAGTTACAAAATTTTATGTTTTATTATTACAGCATTATGTTAATCATATTAAAAATTTCTAGTTGTTAAAATATAATGTTTAAAATAATTAATGGTTCGTTGAGTTACACTTGACACTTAAAGTGGCAAGAAAGGCGAAATTGTTTAAACAGGATGTGAAGTATTAACTAAGTTTACGCGAAATATCGTGTTAATAGGAGTTTGTTAACGCAAGTTAAGGGTGTACAGTAGTGTACATTGTACACGTACCTACATTGAGGTTAAAACTGATTTAACTTGTCAACATAATTTTTTTAATAATATTATATATACCGGGTGTTCCAGACCACCCGTCCACTAAACTATTGAAGATAGAGTTTTATGATAAAAAAAATTTACCATATGTATATATCGACCCTATCGAAACGCTTTTTAATTAAAAAAACTGTCAAAAATTTTGTCCAAAACTTACTATATAGAGTTGAATTTTAATATTTATATAGTAAAGTACAAAGTATATAAATTAATTATTATGTTATATTATTGTTAATATTATATAATAAATAGGGTTGTAGAAAAAATATTGTGTGCACCTCGGGTGTAAAATTCGTTTTTCGCATTCGTATGATTGTTAGTTTTGTTTTTTTTTTCCCTCGGCTCGTATTAGACAAATTGCAATCCTTTATCTGTGACGGGGCGAAATATTGAGTTATTTTTCCGCTATTTATTTTTTATACAAAATCGTAAATATCTCGGTTTCTACGCCCTGTAGTGGTTAATTTTTTGCCTAAAACTCCTTCACTTATGTAGAAATTTTCGCACCGGATTGAATAACATTTATTACTACCCTTCATCTGTGACAAGGGGCGAAATATTGAAGGTCGGCTATATATATAAAATTCTATTAAAATTAGCTTTACATTTTTTATGCTAAAACATTTAAGAGCTTATTTATGAAAGGGGGAGAGGTAAAAGTAATTATATTATAAAATTGATTATATAAGTTATCTATTGGCATTTTAATTATTGCTCTATGATTATTAGTTCCGGAGGTATAAGCTTTCAAAGTGTGACATATTTTCGTTACATTCGTGTTTCCGAGGTTATTCCCTAATATTGCCGGGGAAGACGTAGTTCTACTTTAAAAAAATAATAATAATTGATTAAAAAAAATTCAAAACTGGAAAATTTTATTTTTTTACAAATTTTTTTATTTATGTACGGCCCTCGGAAAATTTTAGGCCATCAATGCAGCCCGTGGTGAAATTTGGGTTGGCCAGGCCTGTGCTAAATGGTGTTAAACCTTCGAATGCAATTTCTAATCTAAAAACGCTTTGTATATACATAATAGGGTGTTCCAAAAAAAGTCGATAATTTTTTTTTTTCGATTGCATGTGAAATTCTTGTTATATATGCTATAAAAAAAATTCTGTAAAAATTTGAGCCCTTAATATCAACTTGAAGAACTCCATCACCGAATTTGAAGATTTACCATTGATTTAACATGGAAAAATGATTTTTTAACGTTCATTTCTCCTGCAAACTATGTAGAACATTATTTTTCGGAAAAACCATGACTGATCCTTCTTCAGTATTAAATTCTGTAAAAAAAAGCTCTTAGGGTCCAGTCTCTAACGTCAACAAATTCAAAAAAATCTGTATTTTTTAACGCAAATAAAAACGAGAGGGTTGACGTTAGAGACTGGACCCTAAGAGCTTTTTTTTACAGAATTTAATACTGAAGAAGGATCAGTCATGGTTTTTCCGAAAAATAATGTTCTACATAGTTTGCAGGAGAAATGAACGTTAAAAAATCATTTTTCCATGTTAAATCAATGGTAAATCTTCAAATTCGGTGATGGAGTTCTTCAAGTTGATATTAAGGGCTCAAATTTTTACAGAATTTTTTTTATAGCATATATAACAAGAATTTCACATGCAATCGAAAAAAAATAATTATCGACTTTTTTTGGAACACACTAATACATAAATATAATAATAGTAATATAATAATAATATAAAATATAAAAAGCATGTGTTTAATGTTTTTCGATATACTACGTGTGTGCAAAGTTTCAAGAATATCGGTGAGTGTTGAACATGTATAATACCAATAACTAGCAGTTCATTTTTTTGCTGATGAAAAAACATAATATTGAATATACAAGACAGTAAAAGTGGTCTACGCCACTGTAAGAATGTAGGTACAGGAAGTAAAAGGAAGAGAGTCGGGTTGGTTATGGTTGATCCAGAGCTTTTCAAAAGTAAATCCAACGCGAATGAATGGCGGGTGCTAATAAAAGCTCTATTCAAATGGACAAACCATTTTGTGATTCAATGTCGCTACTGTGCCTATGTTATCTAAAGATGATATTACATCTAGATAAGGCAAGTGTCCATCGCACCTCCAACCGCCGCTCCTTTCCACCTGCCGCCCTTCTCCTGTCGCCAGAATGTGAATGCCTTTTATTTGTTCTTGTTAAATGTTTTCTGATGTTTATTTTTTTTGTAAGTATGTACAACGATACAGACTTGTTTGTACAAATCTGAAAATGTGTTTACCTTCTTAAGTAAAGAAAGTCGATATAGAATCTTCTTTGTGTGTATATTTAGAACATGGTATTATTGTTCTCTGTGTTTTCGTAAAAACTAACATAGATAGGTACTCATTACCAAAATGTACTTGTTAGAATTATTGACTATACTTAAATAAAGTAAAATAATTTGGGCAAGACATACACGAGTGTATGCCATAAGGGTTCCGAAGTACGTACTACGTGAAATGTTTGGAACCACTTAAAGGTGCATTTTTAAGTTAAAGTTAAAATATAAAAAAGTGTCAAGTTTTACTAATTGAGATCTATATTTTGACATACCACATGCCTAGATATAAAAAAAAAATTATGACGCCCCTCCCAATAATTCCAAAATTTAAAATTATATTAATGACTTTAGTATTTGTCGTTGGTAGTTCCACCAAAACCTCGTTACCAAATTTTTTTCAGATTTTTTGAGCCGGTAGTTACAGAGTTAGAGGGGGGGGGGCAGAATAAAATACTGCTTTTAGCCCCCTACAGCCGCCATTTTTGAGTTAGAAAAAAATAAAAATAGGGGCATCTTCTACTAATTGAGACGTACATTTTGATATGCTACACGTTTTGGTATACAATTTTTTTGGATTTGCTTTAAAGTCCCCTACAGGCACCATTTTTGATTTAGAAAAAAAATAAAAAAAGGGTCAAATTCCGCTTGTTTGGTTATATATTTTAACGTGCCACATGTCTTGGTATAAAAAAAATATTTTTTTTACCTAGCTTTAGCTCCTTATTGCTCCTCCTGAAAAATTATTTATTCAATAAATTTGTACATATTTTACTAGAGGGTGTCATTTTACATGTTCAGTAAAAATTTCAAGTTTCTAGCTTATATAGTTTACGAGCTATTTAGCTTTGAGTGAAAAGGACGGACGGACGGACGGACGGACGACAAAGCGATATTAATAGGGTTTCTTCGGAACCCTAAAAACATGTTTACTAAAATAATTTCATTACATCCAAAAATCATTTATGGGTTATCAACGAAACCTTGAAGATTGTGTACTTGTTAAATGATTTATTTGTAAATAATACAATTTTAATTCCCATGATTAATAATATTGATCAGACACTGAAATCGGTTGTTTTAATTGAAACACACAGATGTACGAGTATATGTATGTACATTAGTAATTTAATTATGTACCATCAATACAAAATGTTCGTATTTGTAAGAGCTTATTATTGTAATCAATTGATTTTTTAATTGAAGTGCGTAACCATTATACATATCCAGATTTTTGTGAAATTACATGATACAAATCAAGAGTTATTGATATGTTTATGTTGTTTATAAACATACTGTATTTACTCAAAGAACCATAAGGTATGCATTGTAACAAGAACTTGCAAAAGAACATTAATTAAAATTCATCTAATTTGAAATAAATAACACAAAAAAAATTAATTATAAAATGTAAGTTCCACAAAACAAAATAACGAGTGATTTTAATTCGTTTTAGAGTAGTTTTGTAGTCATGGTTGAGCAATATTTAAATAAATACGAGTATTTTTATGCAATATTTACACAGTATTGCAAGAAAATATCTATACAAAAAAATTTTTATTTAATAATCTCAAGATATGCTACTGTTTCTATTGATTATTAAGTGTTTGTAATGTGAATGTACAAGATAATTTTATACAATGAATTAATAGATAAAAACAGTAGATCAGAAATGTTATTTTGAGAAATTTTATGTGAGAGAGTTACAGCCCCTCCAAAGAATATTAGTTTTTATTTAATATCACGAGAATTCATTGTGGTAAAATTTTGAAATATGATAATCGGTTAATGAGTGTTAATGATTTTCAGTATCGACTAATAATAATTCAGCACAAGAGTGTATGGGATAGATAAAAAAATAAATAAGATAAAAATTGAAAGGCCCAGTTACCCCCAAACATCCCTGGAATAAAAAATTATTGGTTATTATTGAAAATCAAAAACACTAATTAATACTTCAGTGATTATCAATTTTCATATCTGTATCACAATGGGTCCTAGATATTTAATAAAAACTAATCATTTTTGAGTTATAGCTCCCTCAAAAACTACCAGACACATGTTCATATAATGTTTTTTATTTAAAATAACATCCTCGATCCACTATTATTTTTTTACATTTATTGTGAATCATCCTGTATAAATATAAAACATACAAAGAAATTCTCACCTAAGAATTGTTTTAAAATTTATCTTAAAATCTAAATAACGGTACAATAGGAGTAGTTGTAAAATATTACTTAAGGTTATTGGCCTAGCACCCCTTAAATTGTGAAATATCCATATTTTAGTCAATAAAAAAAGATTTGATTTCGAAAAACTTAATTTTTAATTTATATGTAGAACACATCTACATTAAATAGAATTTTTTACTTTGTTAATAATTAAAAGTAAAAAATTAGATATAATTTGTCGATCGCAGTATATAGACTGTATCTTTAATTTATTCTATGGCCTCGCCAACTCTAGTTGCTGCACTCGCACATGTTGTTTGCCTGTAAGTCGCACTCTATTACTATTACGGATGATTAATACTTTCTAAAAACAAAATCCATAAGCTGCTGTTTCATAAAAAAATAATTTGTCTAAACCTAAAACTAGTATACTAAATATCTTAATTTATAAAAGTGGTCCAAAATGTCTTTGTATGGTATTTTTGTGTAGAATTACAATAAATAGGACTCTTCCAGAGAGTTGTTTCATTTACCGTGTATTAAAAACTCTATTTTTAATATCCAATTACTCAAAAACCATACGTCCAATACTATTTTAAAAAATTAGTAAAATATATGAGCTATCTATAAATAACATATTAAAATTTTAGACTTTTATCTGTACATTGCTTTAATCATCGAATAACCTTAAAATATTTATTCTTAGTCCTGATAGTACGCATAACAAATACCCTTTTGCAAAATAGACACCAAAACACAATTAATACCTAAACCACTTGAATTAAATCTGTGTTACGACACTTAGCAAAGCTTGTTTTAAAATTTAAATTTTCCTTCGAAGAACAATAGACAGTATACTACGAAGCAACATACGTTCGGTTTGAGGATAAGTTGGTGGGATTGCGGTCGGGATCATCATTTTTCGCCAACTAGACAAGGACACTACTGTCGCAGCTAGCTAAGTCAGACATCAATCTCGAGACGAGCTAAAGTTGTTTGCCAAATCCCCGCATAATCGTGTAACGGCTTCAGTTTATATGCAACCGCACTATTCAGAATTTATTAGCTTGTTTTAATAGGACGAGTGTAGATCCAGGGCAGGCGCTAGCATTTTTGACACCCTTCTATGGTGTATTATAACAGGGATTCTATACATTAAATTACAGAGAGGAAACAAACTAGTTATATACATGCAAATATTCTTAAACATTTAATAAGAGTCAATGTGCTGTACAAATGAAAAATATCTGCCTTGGGACCCACGTGACTTTCTTATACGTAATTATGAGAGCGAACAATGCATGTGATTTTAATTTTATTAAAAAAAATTCTGACAAATTAATAAAAGATAGAATAAAATAAATAGGTCGTAAAAATTAAAGATAATAATATTCTTAACAACATTTATCAAATGATTTTTTTTAAAGTAATTACTTAACCAAAAACGGATGTTTACTCTTGTCAATTTTTGAAATATCGAATTATTTTTGAAATGGTACGAATAAGAAAGAAATTGTTTTAGATAAAAATTGTCGAGCATATTATTATCTATAATTTATGTTCCATTCTTTTGTTTCCAACATCTATTATTTAGCCAGAAAGAATTTTTTTAAATAATTAATTAGAATCATCCACACTATTCACTCTCAGTATTACGTATAAGAAAGTCCCATGGTACCTATATGGCAGAAATATAATTTTAAATTATTTTTTTCATTTTTTTAAAATGAATAGAGCATTTATAGATAATAATATTACCTACAATTTTTAGGTTGACCATTTTTATCTAAATGGCACTGTTTCAAAAATAATTCAAAAAATTCGAAAATTGACACCAATAAACATTCGTATCCGGTTGAAATATCGTTTCAAAAATAAGAGGTTTTCTTCCTAGACAAAAATTAATCTTAAATATAAAATTTTACCCCTCCATGGTTTGTTTTATTTTTGTTACAGCGTCTAGGGACCGACTGACACACCGGCATCATGGCGAAAATAGTCAGAATGGATTAAGGGAAGGTAAAAATGAATAGTAAATCCGGATTTCGAAAAAAATCAGCTTAACAATACTTATACTATTTATGCATATTTCATATAAGAAAGTAAAAAAAATATATAAGCGTCACAATGTAGTCAACAACGTATTTTTAGGTATGTAACGACTATACATTATACATATACATATACAAAAATCTTTAAGGTAAATGCATTCTATGTAAAATACGACCAAAGTTAAAAAATGCTTTAACCCTTTCAGCCATTCCGGTGATGCCACCGGAAGTTAGCAGAGCTCTTATCTTAAATAAATTGTTCTATAATTTCTTTTTTATAAAAATATAGTTTCTAATAAATGAAAAATATACTTTTATTATTATTCTATATTTTTATCTTGAAGACCTAATGATGGCTTTTACAACGACTTCCTAGTTTCTATTTTTGTAATAGAAACTATGTAGTTAAAAATTAATAAGGATACAAGTTATTTATTTAAAAAATAGGGCTGAATAGTATAGAATTTAAAAATATTATTTTGTGTTTTTATAAGATATGTATAGTTAGAAAAAAAAACGATACCTTATATTTCAAGCAAAGGTCAGATGTCAGTATAGGCCCATATCGTCACTTATTTTGTTTTTGAGTCGTATTTGATATAAAACAAAAATATCAAGAAAATAACAATTAGAATGAACAAACTTGTATAAATGTTGCCGCAAAATAACTTATTTTTATTATCAGCAGTAATTTAACTTTATAGAAACAATTACAAATATATCATTTTTGATTTGTCGTTAATATTAATTACTGAATTAAGTATAACAATATTTATGATTATTATTAATCATTTATTATTATTAAATAATTAAAGTAATTAAAAATTTAGATCTAGTACTAAATGAACGTCTTATTCTACCCGGGAAAAAATTTCAGATCTAAAGTGATCAAATCAGATCTGCATTTTTACAGATCTGTTTTGATCTCCATTTTGGAACATATCAACGCAGATCTGTGTTGATCTGCGTAGATCAACACAGATCAACACAGATCTGCGTAGATCAACACAGATCAAAACAGATCTGCGTAGATCGGGGATTTGATTATGTTTTTGTACACACGCAGCTTGACTTCCCGCAGTAACTGGGTTCGAAGAGCAATCCTGGAGAAGAGAACCACCATATATGTATTGTATTACCTTATTACTAACTGATTCGACTTGGCTTATATATATATACGAATGAAAGTGAAAATACTGTGTTGGCGAGAGCTATGTTGCGATATTCATATAATATAGATACATAATAATATGTACTTATTCATAAATAAACTTTTGTCTACCTTAAATAACAAATACACATATACTATATAGAAACCTTGTTTATAATTTAATCAATTAAAAAAAAATTGTACAGAAACGTATTGAATGATATTTGAGGCCCGTGTATTAAATTAATAAATAAATTCACAACTCACCCTCTGTCACAGATGAAGGGTTGTAATTGGTCTCATTCGATCCAGCGGGAAAAATACTTCGGTATACTAGGGGTGTGGGTGGCAAAACAACCCTCTAACTAGCACAGGAGTCGAGATATTTACGATTTTCTATAATGAATACCATAAGTAGCGAAACAGAGAAAAATTCAATATTTACTGTTAATACAGCATAGAAACATAAGATATTATTATTAAATTTAATAAAATGAAAAAAAAAGTCCAGACACGTATTAAGTGATATTTAAGGCCCGTATTGTTAAAATAACAAATACACATATTTTTTTTAAATTGATTAAAATACAAACAATACGTTTCAATCTCACGATCTACGACGATCTGCAAAGATGTACAACGATCTACAAAGATCTACAACGATCTATAAAGATCACGATCTGCAAAGATTTGCAACGATCTACAAAGATCAATAGCGATCTACAAAGATCTGCAACGACCTACAACGACCTACAACTATCTGCAAAGATCTACAACGATCTATTAAGATCACGATCTGCAAAGATCTATAACGATCTGCAAATATCTACAACTATCTGCAAAGACCTACAACGATCTACAACGATCTGCAAAGATCACGATCTACAAAGATCTACAGAGACCTACAACTATCTGCAAAGACCTACAACGACCTACAAAGATCTAAAAAGATCTGATTTGTTCCAAAATGAAGATCAACCGAGATCACTTCAGATCTGAAATTTTTTCCCGGGTAACTTTAAAATAGTTGATTTTAAACCATAATATGTTATGTTTAAATCATTTTTATTAATTCAGTTTTAACTAGAGCAAACTTGTCCAACCCGCGGCCCGCGGGCCACATGCGGCCCTCGAAGACCCTTGGTGCGGCCTGCGAGCATAATTAAAAAAAAAAAATTATGATAATTAAGTACCTACGACTAAAAAAAAGAAAAAAAGGTTTTTCCTAATCTATCTCTAGTTATTATTTATTTATATTTATAATATTAATTAGGAATTGAAATTGAAGCAACTAAAAAAAAGGTCCTCAGTTTTATATTGTAAGCTGCGGCCCTCAGTAAACTAAATTAAATAAAATATTTGCTATGCGGCCCCAGAGGTTCAAAAGGTTGGACACCTATGAACTATGAGCATTTAGAGTATCTACGAGTACAATCTACAATCTACATACCTTTCACAGAAATCTAAATGTCAAAATTAAAAATTAAACTAAATACAACAAACGTTCATATCGATTAAAATAATTGTTTACAAGAAAGTAAAAAATATACATATAGCTCTTTATTTAATTGTTTTTATTTTATTTGGTGTAAATTGTTATCATTTTATTTTTTTAAATAAAACAAATGATATTGGCAGTGGAAATAATATGGGTTTAAATCTTACGTGAGAAGTGGGTATTTAAAGTATTAATGTCATGTTGGTTTTACTTTTAATTGAATTATAGATTTAATAGGTATTACAACATGATACAATTATAATAATTATAATTAATAAATATACGTAGATAACTAGGTAAATAATAGTTATATAAAATGTACTTACAAACTGTCGGGTATTTCAAATATTTATTATTTTTATTATAAAAACTATTATTATTGAAAATATTTTTTGTTTTTGTTTAAAAACTATAAAGAATTTTTTTATTTATAGGACCACTTTTTGTTGTCCGTCTACATCCTTTTTCTGAGGAACGGCTAGAGGTATCAAGTTGAAATTAATGTCAAATACTAAGGTCTACAGCTTCATAGTCCTGTAAAAATTCAAGTTTCTAACTCAATAAAATAAAAAGTTACGGCCTTTCAAAGCATACTTTGAAACTGACAGACTGACCCATTACTATAGTGTACTTCCCATTGACTTAGAATCTTGTTTGGCATGAAGAAAGGTATCATAGCACAAGTAAAGGAAACAACCCAGAAATCATGTATTATTTATTATTACGTGACAAACTTAATTTTGCTGTTTCTTTTATATAGCATCTACGTAAAGACGTCTACAGACAAAGACGCCTTGGGAATCGGGTTAATAGTTAAGTTTTATCTAACATTCTGGAACCCTGAGGGTGCAAGTCCTACTCGCACTTGGCCGTCTCTTTATATTTACTATAACATTTGTAGATACCTGGCTTTACAACTTTCGTTGAATATATTTCTGATCATTTTAATTTTTTGAAGTAAAACTACATCTTCTCTGACGCACGCTCACTTTGGGTGCACGAATTTAAAGAAAATAAGTCACCTTTTGAAAGATTAAATCTTCAGAACTAATAATCGTAGAGCAATCAATAAAACGCCAATAGATTTATTATAAGTTTTAAGTCTTTCTTCTATCTATACTACCAGTTTCTTTGTGTTGACAGCTTGGTACACATCTGTTAAATAGCAAATTCTAGGTTCTGATTGATCCATTTGGAGATTTACATGCCTGGATAACTTTTCATCTTTCAACCATCAAATATATTAGCATAAAAAAGTTAAATAAATTTTCATAGGATTTTTAAACCATTAATATTTCACCCCCTGTCACAAATGAAGGGTTATAATATAACCATTTTATTCGACGGGAAAAGTCATGGGGGGTGTAAAGTAAAAAAAATTACCTCCTATGTCACATAGGAGCTGTGGTATTTACGATTTTGTATAATAAATAAATTGTGAAAAAAAAGAAAAATTCAATATTTCGTTCCCTGTCACCGATGAATTGATCTCATTCGATCAGAAGGACTTAAATTTTGTATTATAAAAATAGTTTTAACATTTAAAATAATTAGTTACATAAAACAATATTTTAAATGTTATTTTAAGAAAACAACGGAAAATTAAAACCGGTTTTAGACATTCTGAAATACCCGATATTAAAACATAATTTGTTCGTATGTGGCCGCGGGCCGCAGGTTGGCCAATTCTACTTTAATAAAAAACTGTATTTTTATTATAATATATTTAAAAACATATACATATATCTACAAATTATCATATTTATATCGCAAATAATTTGATAACTAATTTATGCATACAAATATCAAAAACAAAACGACGAAGCCTTGAAAATATAAGAAAATGTATTCAGTACAAATTTGAATCTATATTCACGAACACTTTAGCTGACAAATAAGTACAATTCCACTGAAAACTTTATTGCATCCTATTTCATTCAAGTAGACGTGAAAATAAAATCTAAAGTTTTTTGTGAAACTGAGATGAAACACTTGTTTGAGGGAGACAGACTGACGTAATATTTGGATTCAGTTATATGTACTTTACAACAGTGGCTACCAGAATTTTGGATTTCGTTACTAAGTAAAATTGAAAAGTTGTAAGATGTTTCTTGAAGTCGTTTTTTTTTCTTAAAAAGTTTTATTTTTATTTTTCCCTATTGAGTAGTCTTCGAAGTCTATGGTCAGATTCTGATAATGTTTGTACGGGATCACTTCAGGGGTATACTCTTTCAAACAAAATAAAAATCGTCTAAATCGGTGTATGTTTGTCGAAGTTATGCTCGAATATATATATAAAAAAAAAATTACAGCCGAATTGAGCCTTCCCCTTTTTTGAAGTCGGTTAAAAATACAATTTCTATAACTATCTAGAAAAAAATTTATAATATCTGTCCGGACATATGAAAAAAATTATTTAAATGATTTTTGTGAAATTTTCTGAATCCCCTGTTAGATTTAATACATTTGAAAACTAAAAAAGCTGTAGATTTTCGAATCTTGTGTTCATGGGAACTTTTGATCAAAAAATGGACAAACTACATCGTACTTCAGTTTCAGCCAATTTGACTGTACATTAAATTTAAATCGATTTTGTGCGATGTCCTTTAGTTAAAACTTTAAAATAGTTGTTGTTATTCTAATGTATGTATCATAATAAAGTAGAAAAATACAACTTCATTATAACACAATTTAAAAAAAATATATACATGTACAATTGTCCCTATGGAAATCAATGGAGAACTCGCCTTAAAATTTTTCTTTTTTCGTCTCTCACTGATGAAAACTTAATCAGGGAGCAGCATTTGAAGACCGCTGGTGTACAGAACTGGGTAATTGAATTTCTCCAACACGATGAGTTCAATAATGTCACAGGATATACAAATCCCGTTTCTTCTTGTTATTTCTAATTAGATATTTGCTATTCTTAATGGATATGAGAGCTAAAGTGTTTGTATTTGCTGTGTAATTTAATGCTCCTATTTGTTTTGGAGATTTGGCAACATTGATGAGTTTTAAAAGTATCTATTGTTTATAAGAGACATCTTTTAATTTACAACGAACTAAATCATTCATGTTGAAATTATTTTTGACTGTAACTTGAAGTTAAATTCTACTCGGAATTTTATTTAATTAAATTTATAAACGTACCTACTTTTGTTGTGCGAGTATTTATTTTATATACATAATTGTTTTTGTATAATAGTCCCTCTTTTTATGTGAGTATTATGTCCTCAACCAACTTCGCGCACTGGAAATTTCAAACTTCATAAATAATGAATAAATTCTCGGATCTATTTAAAATCATCCCATCTATACCTACAGTTTACAATGAATACAATACAATTTAAATTCAAATATGAAAAATTTATCAAAACAATTTAATTTCGCAGGCTTTTGTAATTATTATATCATACCGAAAATGTTGCTTAAAGTCAATATGTACACCTAAACCACAATAAAAAAATGTTACTCGACATCTGAAGAGGACTTCATGTGAACTCGGAGTACGTATCGAGTGAAAATGTATTCTTATGGTTTATGATAATTTTAGTAACTTATGTACAATAAGAAACCACAATTTTAATTTAATTTTATGTCATACTAGCTGTGCCCGCGGTTACACACGCGTGGTCTACGGAATTATTGTTTAGGATTTTTGAAAAATATATTTGAATTATTTAAGATCTTTTTATTCTTCACAACTTTTTTACTATATATTGTTTTTAAATGTGTTTAACTTACTAGTATTGTTACTGCTTATTATTTATGTTACTTAACGTAACAAAATATCTACTAAAACCTAGGTAAAGAACATATCTATGATTAAAAAAAAAACACGTAAATCGAATAAGCAGTTCTCGAGTGATGAGCGCACTAACGGACAGACAGACAGAGAGACGTTGCGTTTTATAAAGTACTATATATGTATGTCTGATAAGTAAGTATTAATTTCAGAAATTAATCCTTTATAATACTTTTACATCGTCATTGTCAGATTTTTCTTTAATTTCAACTTCAAATAAACACCAAGATAGTTATTTTAATGACTAGATACTTGACGCATCATAAAATCTAAAATTACACAAATTAATTTGTACATTTGCGATAAGATAATTAAGAATAGCTTACAAAGAGGTTACACTACGTCTGCGTCCATAGACCAAACGAAGCATGCTGAGTTTCAACGCATCTAACGCATAAGTTAAAAGCTAAACAAATGGCTAAACAACGTGACATGTTTGCAAAACGCTTGTTGCTGCACATTGCTAATGCAAAGCTACACACGGTTTAATGATGTTTTCATTTGTACTTATTTATTTATACGGAGGAGAAGGGGGAACAGTGGCAGTCCGTGGGGAAATATTCTAGAGGTTATGAAAGATGTGTGTACTAATTAATAAATAATGTGCCTACGTAAGTATTTCTATTCTACTTGAATGCGTGTAGGAATTGAGGTAAATCTTGAATACTTTTCATGACAAGGAAAATAAACTACTTAAAATATTTCATTATTTTTATATAAATCTTTCTCGATTCGAGTCCGAGAAAAGTTTTAAATAATTAAATATCGTAATTAGCTCACAATCAGTTTAATAAAAACTATTTTTTAAATTTTTTAGTCGTATTATTTAAGGGAAAACATTGTAGATGGCAGAAAAAATAGGTAAATTTTGGGAATTATTATATCAAAAACTATTCGTTCGATTTCATTCAGGTTTGTTTTATTCTTAAGTATATATATTGAGGTATGTTTACAATTTTTTTATGAATATAATATATCGACTGGGAGCGTTGCTGTCGTAGCCGTTGTAAAACATTATCCTCGATGCGGTTCCCAGAATTACTGGCAGTTGGTTGATCTGAAACAGAAATTTCAAAAAGGTACATAGAAGTTAATGTATGATGCCCTTCGGTACATAGGATTTAAAAAAATATTTTTTTTTTCACGAAATGGCGCTTGATTGTTACATTAATTTTTCCACCACAATTTCCGACCCTTCTGGCGTAATAAAAAACAAAATAATTGAATAAAAAAAATTTTACGTACCGAGGGGCATCATACATTAACTTCTAAGAATTTCTTTGAAATTTCTGTTTCAGATTAAACGACTGCCAATAATCCTGGAAACCGCTTCGAGCGACATGTTTTACGCCGGATACGACAGCAGCGCTCCTAGTCAATTCCCAAAATTCACCTTTTTTCCGCCGTCTACTCATATGTCCCCCTTAAGTTTTTTTGTATTTTTGGTCAACGTATTTATAATCCAAATTAGTCCATACTTATATGTTAAATGCAAAAGTGTGTCTCTTTGTTACTTTTTCACGGCTAAAGCGTTGAACGATCATGATGAAATTTGCTAGGGAGATAGATTGCAATCCCGAAAAATTTATTAGATAAAAAAATAGGTGTGTAACATTTGTACGCAGTATAGGTTATACTTTTTTGACGTAGACATCTAGCGTGTAAATGTAAAATTAAAAATCTGTTTTATCGACTACATATTATCATAACAGCTAGTATTTGTTTGATTCTCTCACGTGAACATATATTTTTGCCTCCACTGTATGGTAATACACACACGCTCATTTTAGTTGTTATAATTTCATTACAACTGAAGATATGCAAACACATCAGTTACTTTTTTTGTGATTCCGTAATGCCGGAAGTAATTGTTTATGTGAAAATATTGTAAATATAACACATTTTATAATGCGTTTGGTTTGTAAATACACATTATGTTGATTATTGGTGTGTTGAATGTGTTATTACTATAATTTAGTTTGTTTATTTTGTCGATGAGTATGGAGTTGTTTAATGATTTTGTGATATTTTATTATTATTTTAATTGTAAACATAGGTTTGCTTTCTGTCATAATATAGTATACGTTTTCTGTGTAATTAATGTTTATTATTTTTAATAAATTGTGTTATATTATTCAATATTTTTGGATTATTATAAAATATGATTTTGTCAAATCCAATGTTTTCAACACGTTACTAACATTACTCTTTAAAACTGAATTAGTAGTTATTTTACTAATTGAATTTGTCATTAATAATTTCACTAGAAGAATAGTGTTTTCAGAAAGTGGCGCTAATACGCCATTTTTTTACTTCGATTTATCAACATACGTACCAACTACTTTTGAGTGAATTATTAACAATAAATCAGATAAATTTATTTATACAAAACTGGAAAAATACATATAATTTATTCAAACATTTTAATGTGTGCAACAAAAGTTTTTCATTAATTTTGATTCTTTCATAAATTAGTCTATGATAATTGAAATATTCATAACTGACATTGAAGTTAGGTTATGAATGATTAAGAGATTATTGTCACGCGTGATGAGTTTCTATTAGTTATGCTTATTAAATAATGAATTAGTTTTTTAGATTGTTCCAGTTTTTGACATTAAAATAAATTTAAAAAAACCTTTGATTCTACCATAGCTTAATAAGTGACTGTTCAGTAATTAAAAAAGTGAAGAAATTTCACTAATTCATAGTGTAACTATTTCAATTAGTGAATATTTACTATGAATTAATGATTTCTCACTAATTCAGTTTTAAAGAGTACATGGTAGATATTTTTTTTAAGAATTAGAACTAATAGTATTGAAATTAAATATCAAGGTTTTAAAAAAGTAACTAATCTAAGTCAATGTATTGAAGAATGAATATGTGCTGGGTTAAAAAAGATATTTCTAATGTAGAATTAAATGTATCAAAATAAAGAATTAAAATAAATTTCTATAATATTATCAAAACAGATGATAATAATTTAATTATTTTATTTACTTACAATAAAATATACATGTTTGAATTTATGTTAAATCCTTTGATAACATCAAAGCTGAAACTGATTTTTTATTTAAACAAAAATCAAATCAAAATCCCACAAAATTCAAATACGTACTTACATATTGATATAAAACGAAGAAAAATTATTTTACATATTCAATATCGAATGTGCGCAGAAAAAATAAAATCAAGTAAATCGATACTTTGGAGATTTTTGTATCATTAAACATACAATTTATCTACATTCGAAAACACGTGAAAACCAACGAAAAGAACACATAATGTAGATAGGGAATATACAGTAGAGAAGTGACTTCTCCCCAGCGATCATGGAAATAAAATCTGTTGACGACATTTATTTGCTACCTACACAAATCACTAGATGTGTAGACAAAGACGAGGCTATCTTGTACAACATGTCAATCTATCGCTCTGTTTTCGTTTGCTGAACATTTTAACACGTTCACTGTCATCGATATATTTAAATTATAGACAAATAAACACAGTTATTTTTGAACATAGACTTTGACGGTTGTTCAATTGTATAAATATTTTATTATTGTGTTTTATTTCGTGTTGTACTTTTATGTCACTTGACGTTTCGACCAACATCCCGTGGTCTTCTTCAGAAGTGAAATGTCGAGTCCAGAAGGTGTATCTGCTTAAATAAGCGTTGACGTTTACTAGAATTAAGTTTGTGATAAAAAATCAAGTGTTACTCGGTAACAGCTTCGGTTTCCAATCGCCGGGCAGATGTAAGCCGATGTCTCTGTTATAATTATGATATTTGGGTTCTTACTGATCTCAATGGCTTATATGTAGAGTTTAGGCCAAAATTTATCAAACCGGGTTAAAACGTTGACATCATTTGTGTTTTTTTTTTAGTACATTTTTGTACCTTACCAAATCTCAATCGAAATGTTCAAATAATCATAACTCTTCGAAAAAAATCGCAGAGACCTCGGCGACCCCGCGTTGTTATCATCTCGAAAATCCCTTTTAAACGAGTCCTCACTCAACCTCACATGCCATTTAAGATTTCTTGGCGTTTTTGTGATAAAATGATCCCATTGTATCCCTATAAATTTCAATCCTATAGTTCAAACCATTCAAAAGTTATTTAGGTGGCCTTTGGAAGGCACTGTATATTTTACTTTAATTATTCACTTAAAGATTAATATCAAAGTAAATTTTTACTTATTTTTAATCCTTTTAAATCGCGACTTTTGACAAGATTTTTAATTAAATTTAATATCGTCTCGTTCGAATTTAAGACACTCTTGTGTCGGTATACAGCCACTATAGGTCACGTCTTCTTAAATATTTATCAATATATATGTATGTCATACGCAGGTTTCCAAACTTTATGTATACAAAAAAATTTCTGAGTGGAATTTTTCCGTAACAATTGAGATGCGAGTTGCACAGTTTGTGTTTGAGGTCAAGTACATATAACACATTTGTAAAAGTCGGAAAAATATGTTGTTAGTTTTTATTTAAAATCCTACAACTTTAATGAATAGTCTCTTGGTACCTATTCAACAAAACATGTGTAGTATTTTTTAACTAGAAAATTTAATTACGGAAGAAAATGTAAAATAAAAAAAAAAAGTGTATCAAATTAAAAAAAGTGTTTTATTTACTTTTTAAAAGTATTCATAAACTCAAATACCCAATAACAAAATATTTGTATTTTTATTACCTACTATAGCCGTGCCCGCGGACACGTTCGCGTGTACTACGGAATTATTGTTTAAGATTTAAAAAAAATATGTATAGACGACAAACTTTTTTCCGACTTGATTTACTATTATCGTCACTGCTTATTGCTTATGTTGCCTAACATAACAAAATATATACTAAAACCTGGGCAAAAAAACATATCTATTAATTAAAAAAAACTCGGATATCGGATATGTGGTTCTCGATTGATAAGCGCACTAACGGACAGACAGACAGACAGATAACAGAGAGACGTTGCGTTGTATAATATATATAGATATAAAAAACACATCTGCGAAGTAAATTCCTCGTGCTTAATTCACCAAAGGTAGTTAATTATTGAACAATTTAAATAAAAACCGATGAAGTATTCAGATAAATTGCCTAACATTGGTTAACTATTTAATTTTTATACAATTTTACTAAAAAATATCAATTTAAAAAAACAAAATACGATTTTTCAAAGCAAATTGAGATAAATCTTTGTAAGGGAATATTTTACAAAAAACGTTGTAGACCTGTCACACCTCTCAATAACACACGATTTTAAATATTTTGAAATGAAACCGTCCTCAATCCAGACCCAACCAAGTTTCATTAATATCGGTTCAGTGGTTCATGAGTTATGCGTGTGATTCAGGGGACAAACAGACACGGAGCGAAAAGTGTTTCCTCTTGACCTAAAACGAAAATATCAATTTAAAATTTTGAAATTGGATAACAATTTTTTTGTTTCATTCACAAGGCTTCTTGTATAACGATATTGCGAGAAAGCAATAATTGTAAAACATATTTTTTAAATTTGTTCTTAAGCTCAAATACCCATTAAAGTGTAATAGAACCCATCGAACTGTAAACTCATCCTTCACTATGGCATCTAACGTGTTAACACACCTCAAGAAACCCCGGTGGATATTTCAAGTGACACTGCCTTGTCACACGTCCCGTGTCTCCTTCTGTTGGATCCACTAAGGATCTTGTAAGCTGGTTGCGGCTCACCGCTAATTGCTTTGTTTCTTTCTCCTCCCGCCTGCCTACGACCGCCCCCCTTTCCCTCCGGAACTTCTATCGTGTGTTTGTCCCGTACATCGACTCCCTCATACTACTTTCCGCTTTTCCGTCACATTGTACGCCGCCCCCCTGACCCCCAATCAGAACCGGCTTTAAAACTAGTCTTAGTTATATCGGATGTGAAATAGAAAAATACAACCGTTTATTTTCCTATCTGCTTTATGTCGACTGATAGTTCCCTTTTCCGGCAATTATAAAGGTTTGTTTCAGTATCATATATCACAATATGAGGGAAGATGTTGATGGACCAATCACAGGAGGATGTTATTATCTGTACTGTGAACATGCTTTTTTGGGATCTACCTGGTATTGTAGTAACTTTGTCTAATTGTTTGTTACCTTTTCACGCTTAAACCGCTAAACCGATCTTGATGAAATATGGCAGGGAGATAGCTTGCATCCTGAGGAAAGGATATAGAATACTTTGTATTCCGAAAAAATGTAATAGTTAAAAAAATACAAATTCCTCGCGAACGAAGTCGCCAGTAACAGCTAGTATCAAATATAACTGAAGTATGATTATAAGTATTGAATATATTTAAAAAAAATATGAACATGTAATTATGATATATTGTTAATTACAATATAAACACTGAAATTAAAATAACTAACTCCTTGTCAATTTTCTAATTTTAAATATATAATAAGTATTACAATATAACAAAAACTGTTAGATTACTAAAAAAATTCAGTCACTGTTTTCCATTATTAAACGATTTTCTGCCGTATGTACCTTAATATGAAATACATCATATTCTGACTATTTTCGTCTATTGACGCTTTAAATCAAAAGCGATAAATCATAGAATCATAGAATAATGAAAAATTTTATATTTAGGATTAATTTTCGACTAGGAAGAAAACCTATTTTTTTAAATAACAACTGGAAACGGATATTAACGGATTAATTATTAAAATGGGAAAAATTTGAAAAAATGTTTTAGATAAAAATTCTATATTCTATTTCATTTAAGAATGCAGTGGTTGCCGTTGTTTTTGACGGTAAAATGCAAGGTTAGTAAGCCCCAGCAACCTCTGCATTCTTAAATGAAATAGAGTAAAGTTAATATCATTATCTAAAATTTATCAAAACTAACGATATATGTTTCGATATCTGCGATTTGGATAATATGTAACAAACAATAATAATAATAATAATAACTGAAAGGACATATAGGCTTTAACAATCACCTAGAGACACCTCTGTCTCTACCGAGACTCGCCAACACCACATTCACGCTACTACAGCACGTCGTAAGTCCCCTTGGTCTACCCCCCCCCCCCCCATCCCACTGGAACGATTAGAGGCGTTGTGTCGGAATATAATTTATGTATTGTGATGTTTTTTTCCATTAATTATCATAGTTAAAAATATTAAATAGATAATTAACTGCAGAAGTGTTTTACAGCCATGCAAAGATGCGTAGTATTTTTTAGTTATTTTTAATTTTAAATGTTCTGGTCATGTTCACAGAATAAGAAATTAAATGGGTTATTCTTAGCAAACTGTCATTTATGATAATATTATTTTGTTAATAGACCAATTTTTGGAATTCGGTCTTTTGTAGTATACCCGTTAAAAACTACACGATATTGGAAATGAAATGCAAAAAATCACGGAAAAATAAATTTTAATACATTACCTAATTATTTATTCAGTTATAGTATAGCTAAAGCTTAATATCGGTATTATAAAGAATTTGGGTTAGAGCAAAAGCTAATCTTACGTTATCGGCGAGTTGCCATATCATTATGAATTTACTGGGAATTTTAGAGCAGTGGTAATAATAATAAATGTATATAATATAAACACTATGAATTTTATTATATAAACCATTTCTTTTAGATCGCTGATTTCTACTTCTACTACATATTAACCATACAATTCATTAAAACTGTCAGTGGGCTGTCATTTATATTTAATATCTCGCAGATAGCTCGAGAACAAAATCTTTGTACTAGCGGTCAGTAACAGTTACAATCCGGAGGAATGATTTTTTAAAATTTAAGGGTTAATCCAGACTATCGTGTCGGTCTCAGTCCAGTCTCGCTCCAGTCAAATATTCAGTATATTAATACTGTATCGGAGCGTGATTGGACCGAGACCTGAGCGATACCGTTAATGCGAATGATTTCATTGTTAATTATATATTTATATTTGATTGGAGCGAGATTGGATCAGGACCGGCACAATAGTCTGGATCGACCCTAACACTGGGGAAAAAATTATAGTAATAATATACGATTTTTAATTATCTTCTTCCAGAGAAATTAAAAATTGTTTTTGATATACACTTTATTAAAGAAAACGTATAAATATCACACTTTATTATTTAAAAAAAAACAGTTACGAAGAATCACCCATAAAAAAACACTCGCACCTAGTAGTCAGTCACTTATCTTACTTTGAATTATTATCATCATTACAAATTCTATTTTCAGAGGTAATATTAATGATAAAAATTAATGGCTTACAAACATCCTTCATAAAATATATATTACATGATAAATTGATCCGTCTAACCGAAAACATTTATTATTTAATGCGAATATGAGGAGTTAATCTTACATATAGGTAAAAAATTGACTTAGGCCAAGAAAACAATATTTTCTTAATACTTATAAGAATTTACTCGTTATATTATTGTTAAAGCAATATTGTCGAGCGAAAACAATAATATATATACATACATAGATTAAGAGTATATTTTTACATTAAGAAAATATTGTTTCGATATTATATAAAACAAGGATTTATTTGTCCAAGTCAACGTTTCTACCTGTGTAGATTCAAATAGATATAAACAGATTAATTCTAACAAAAACTAATATCGTGCATTAAAGTAGATATTAATTCTTAAGAAAATGGAAGCAAAATGACTGCATTATATAAAATGCTACTTAATTCAAAGTGACATTTTCAAGATTCTAAACTATTCCTAAGTTTATGCTTTAATATATAGTAGATTCCTTAAAACTTTTGAATTGTTCAACTTCATGTGATTTTATTCAACTAAAATAAAGGCGCTATAAATTTTGTTAGACAGATAAATATTTTAGTAATATAAATTATGTGTAGAAGTTTTGAAACAATCAATCTTATAATACACAAAGTTAAATATTTGTATATAGGATTTTATATAATACCAACTGCATGTGTATTTATTGCACATAGGTATATATAAAATATAATTAATTATTTTTCCGTGCACATACAACTAATATAAATCGTGTTAATTCCATATATAAAAATTGTCATAAAAATCAAAAAAACGTATTTTATAGCATCGAATATACAATAAAAAAACTATAAAACTCTACGAAGTTCATGACAGGAAGTCTATGTTTTGAACTAAGGTTACATTATCCCCTAAGGAAGTAAATTCACTTTAAAAAGCTCGGGCAGTTAAACAGAGAAAGAACCATTGTATTGTTAAAAGTATATATAATCATCTCTATACGTTTTGTTTGTTTCTTTGAAAATAGTTTTTTCCTTACTATATACCTACTTTCGTTTTCATAAATAATTAGTTTTCATTGAAATATTCGTGTTTTTTCACGTAGAACAAGATTAGGTTCCTATTTAAAAAAGATGTTAACCTTCAAATAACCTTGAAGGCCACGATAAAATAACAAATAAGTGTTGCTATTCGATTACTCTATCACAACCAACATTTTTTTTTAAATACGTGATAGTTAAAAATCTGTAACACTTTAAATGCCTCACCTATACTTACTGTATAATTTGAACGTGTTTTTAATATTTAAGTCTTTTAAATTTTCTAATATATTTATTATTATCCATAATCTTATTATATGCAATATAATAGACATAAATAATATATTTATTAAATTTATTGTTTTTATTACTCTCATCAATTTTATACGTGAATATAACGCAATTACAAAAATAAAAGAGACATATACGTTTATTTTCAAAACAACAATTAATTTAGATTTATTACTTCGATAAATTAAAAATGTATTGATCATTCGAATATATCTGCACATATATGCATGTGTTTATTTGCAAAAAAGTATTTTGTTATATAATCGAACCTATCTTCATACATATATGTATATATTTTTTAGCAAACATATGTAATTTTATAGATTAAAAAAAAACAATTTTTTTTTCTAAATTATTTTATTATTATTTAATGTTAAATATAGTCAAGTTTATTTTGTAAATGTATATACTATTTGTATTACAGATATTAATAAAAATGAATATTCCTTCTTTATTTTAAATATTCATTGCTCTTCTATTTTTGAAGTGAATATTTGTTCACGAGCAGTTAGCGTTTTTCAAGTTCGCGAATAATGTTATTTGACAGTATCTATAATAAATATATATATATAAACGCGTATGTCGGCCTGTTAGTACGCTTATCACTCGAGAACCTTTTATCGGATTTACGTGTGTTTTTTTTAATTCATAGATATGTAGGTAGTAGTTCGCGGGCGCTCGGTCCTTTGTCGTTGCTTTTTTGATCTTCAATTGTTTATTTGTTAAATTCTAAAATCTTGTAAGAAGTATTGTATATATTATCATAGTTTACAATTAAATATTTTTTTTACTTGAAATAAGTTAGTATTTTAATAATAAAACTTAATAAAATTTTAATTTTTAACCTATCTGTCACGTGATTGCAAACGCATCTGGCACATCTTTTAGTCCGTTTTAGTTTGTTTACGTCTGATGTCACGCATACCACGTGACTTTGAATTCATAAACGCTTTGGCGGGAAATTTTTCAATTGAATAAAAAAATATATTATTTTCAGTATTTTTTCGGTATTAATTTGAAAAATAAAATTAAGTATCTACTAAATACATAGCTTTTTATACGCTGATTTCAATTATGCCAATCAAAATCAAATCCGTTTACCCGTTCAAAAGTTAAGGCAATTTTTCTTCAAAATTTTGAAATAACTGGCACTGAGAGCTACACACAAAAAAAATAATTTTAATTCTGTTAAAAGTATATTTGTTAAATATGAACACAAGTATAATTAACAATATATTTTAAAATTAAGTCAAATATTTTGTATTGGTAGAAAGTTTTTGAGTGAAGCTGTAATTTCAAAAGTAAAACGACAAACTGCAAATTTACATGCAGACGTGTTTGTGTTTTTATCAAAACGCAAATACTGGTGCAGGCAGCTTGTTCAATCTTCGCGAAACAGACGACGAGTTCTTGCAAAGACTGTTTGTGAGCTGATCAACTAGTGTTTGCAAGCAGTTATATTATAATTAAATATATAAAATAATAATACTACTTCTAATTGTTTCTTATAAAAAAAATTTTGGCTTTCAATCCAATATTGACTCTATATCATGAAAATATAAATATATTAATTTAATATCTATATAGTAGATACCTATACTTATTTTTAATAGAAAAGTAACTAATTATTACCCGACTACGCTTATTGTTAGCCAAAAGTAGGGTTATGATTTCGGAAGTATACAGGATATCGAGGATACAGTAGATCAAGGATGTTATATTAAGCAAAAAACATTACATGAACATGTATCCGGAAATTTTTCGTGAGGGAGCTACAGCCTTCCAAGAATTAATTTTATTTAATATTTAGAGAACCCTTAGTAGTACAGTTATTAAATTTGATAACCGGTTTATTATTAATAAGTGTTATTGATTTCCAGGATCAAACAATAATAATTTAGACTAAGAGTGTATGGGGCCAGTGGGCCCGCCGATTTTGATCAAGTATTTTTTTGCTCTTTAATTTTTCCTCGAGTTGGGTTATTTGTGCTATATAATTTTCTACAAGAATTCAACTCAGGAAAAAATTAAAGAACAAAAATTACTTCGGTGTGCTCACTGGCCCCAGACACCCCTAGTCTAAATTATTATTACTTGATGCTGGAAATCGATAACACTTATTAGTAATAAACCGGTTATATATGTGATTCATTACTGAATAGATAATAATTGAAAATAAAAATATATATGAATAAATATCAATTTCTTCTTCTCCATTACAATCCTATTGAGATTTAACGAAATACACGATCATAAACTTTCGGTCTTTTCTTGTTTGAGATACAATATCAGATACACATGTCATGGTTATGTTTATGGTATATGAGCATTGATTTAGTGCCAATGAGCACGCTTTGTGCACGTCTAAAAGGTGTTTTCTGATAACATTATCACGTTATCATTTAAGTAAAAGTGTAAAATGTTTAAATTACTTTAGAAATAAATTAAAAGTAGATAGTTTTCCTCGTTCGGTATATTGATGTGCTTGTACAATAATTTCATTAAAATATTCATTACGTTAAGTACGTGGGTCATTGTATCTTATTAATACAAATACAATTTATTATATTTATCATTTTTTTAGAGTTTAGAAAAAATCATATTAATTTAACTTTTTCATTTGTCTATATGTATGGACGTTCAGCCACAAAAAAAAATAATTTTTGGAAAACAAAATTTTCAGGATCGATAGAGCTGTTCGATATAAAATAAACTTTAAAAAATTATATCAAGGCATATGGAATGTAAAAACGTATCTATATATTTATAATTTTTAACTCAAAAATAGCGTTTCAAGTAGTCATTAATTAAGATTCTCGCCTGAGATAATCGAAAATATTTTTGTTTTAATATATCATTTTTAGTCAACATCTAAAATAACAAAAAAAATATGTTATTATAAAACTAGCTGGACCCGCGTGGCTTCGTTCGCATAGACTACTGAATTATTGTTTAGGATTTAAAAAAATATAGTTGAATTAAGTACAAACACGATAAATTATTATTGTAATAAAAACCAAACAACTCTTAAATTACCTAACAAAAACGAATCAGAACAAAAAGTAAAAATAATTTTTGTTCTGTTTAAATTTAAAAGTTAATTATTTAAAATACGTAAATCGGATAAATGGTTCTCGAGTGATAAGCGCACTAACGGACAGACAGACAGAGAGACGTTGAGCTTTATATATATTAAGGATACGCCGAAAGAGGGATAGTAAATTGTCTTTACAATAACGTCACTTATTTCTAATAAACTCTAAAATTATTTCTAATAAAACTCGATTTGAATGAAACTATTAGAATATCTAAGAACTTAGAATTATTTTATAGAATCAATAGAATGAAACAGCTAATAATCTATAATAGTTATCATTATTTATAAATATAAAGCCCAAAATTCGTTCATAAATTCGATCCCCACCCCGATTACTGCATTTTCAATTTCATAGAAGACCTTTTTTATAACAGGTTCATTATTTTCCAGTGCCGTTGCTTTAGATCAACTCACATGGTAGACCGCTCACGAGTCGTGTGCTTCATATCCATTTATCCCTAACTAAAACATTCATGTATACGTGTGTAGTCTAAACAGAGAGAACACACAAAATGACGTGAAATCTCCAGACGGATGCTCATATTTTCTCTTAACGTTTACAATGAATTTTACTATTTACGTATACATATGTAATGTACATTGGACATTCAAAGGTTATATTATATAGTATGGAGCAGTAAAACCGCACTATTTTAAGAAGCTTGCATGGTGGGTGTGGAGATATTAGAGAATGTAAGCAGTGATTTTCACGTTCTACGTACTTGGAAGTTTAATAACATTACAGCATTGGACCGGTGAACAACGAGGTATCGTTATTATAACGTATTTAGGAAATGGTCGAAGTTACAGTAACATCAGCGCGTTATGTTTAAATGATGGAAAAACGATTTTCTGTGAATGAGAACATTCATTTCCAACAAGATGGAGAATTAGTCATACAGCCAAGGTGACAATGAACCTTCTGAAAAACCTTTTCCCGGACTGCCTCATCAGCATTTTAATATAGCGCGCTGGTATTACTGTATAATTTACTGTACAATTTTCTAAATACACTGTAACAACGAGTGTGTTTTTACTAAACTTCCAAGTGTGTAGAACGTGAAAAATCATTGTCTACATCCCCTAACACATATACACACTTTCTTCTTAAAATAGTGCGGTGTCACTGCCCCACCCTATACATGCACGTACAAAGTCAAATATCATTCTTTAAATTTATGAATCTTCAAAATGTACATTTTAATTTTTATGTTTACAGCCATGTTTATCCCAAGGGAATTTTTCTTCCCTACAGTAATTATCATTTAGCGATGGTAGTACTATATTTACAATAGATTTGATGGTAGAAAAATATCTAAAAAATAAGCGCGTATTATATAATTGTCTTTTCAAAAAAATCTTTTCCTTCAATATTCTATACTACGTTTATAATTTTCAAAAGTGAATATTATATCCTAACTGCTACTTGGAATTTACTTATTCGTCCCGTGTTTTGCAAATAATTTAAGAAAATACTTGCAATTAGATTATTAATATATTAAAATACTTTACATATAATGTAAAGTGGGTATATATGGAACAGGAGGGTAATATGGACAACAATTTTTGCTGTTCTATTTAAAATTTTATAAACACAAAATTAATATGTATCTAAGCTTACATCTCTGACTAACTACGTCAGTTGACATGCGACTGTTTGGAGTACTGATATGTCATTGGGAGCAATTTAATGAAATTGTCATTTTTTAAATATTTTTTGTTAAAGTAAGTTGGCCTGAATTTTGATTGTATAAAATTGTTGTTTAAAAATGCAGGTGTAGGGTTCGACCGTATGGATAGTACTTTTAATATACGTAATAACTGTTGCCTCGGCACTAACCATTTTCTAAAATATATGTGATTGCGAGTATTATGGAGAACGACTATGAATTGTAATAATTAATTTAAAAAACAAATGTTTTAACCACCTAATATAAATAATCATGTATTATGGTAACAAGCGTGTAATATGGACCACTCAGATCCATAATACACGCACTTTTTTGAATTTTTTTATGTTATTCTAGATTTTGAATTTTTATTTTCTTTTCATTTAAGAATTCTATTTTTGCCTCATCCATCTCATTAAAAGATTTAATTATCTGTCCAATGAAATGATAAGGGCTGTTTTTAATTAATAAACCAGGGTTTTATTACCTAAATTAAGAATCGTGTTTCATATATACCATCTTGACTCTAATTGTAAGATTCATTTCATAAAATCTGTAATACTTTCTCAAATAGTATGTAGGTATATAAAAATACACTTAAAAAAATGGGGTTAAAATAAACAAATACTTTTAGTTTATAATATTTTATTAAAATACTTAATATGGATTTAAAAAAACAAATATTAGATACATCTACCATTCTTTGCTTATTTAAACAACTAATTTTACTTGTTAAAGTTTTAACCAAATATTCGTTTGCAGTTGCCTTGTAGTTATGAATAGGAAGTTGAATAATTCTTAGTAGGGATGTGTATTTTTGATTATATTTATTATTTATGTATATGCTCTATCAGCAACTTGTCATCGTATTCTAGTCCACATTTAGAATTAATAAATCTTTCGTTTGTAACTTAAAATTTATTAGTGAAGGGGTTATTACGATCCTTAAGTCAACTTATAAAAGCTGAACTAGGCTGATTAGTACTTCTGGCCCACACTAATAATATTAATTACAAATTATATCACACTGAACAATTGTTTCTTTTAAGTATTTTAAATGCGATTCATTGATCATTTTGTTCAATACACAATGTCAGTCCGTCCGTCCGTCTTTTTCAGTCAAAGCAATATATCCCGTAAACTATACAAGCTAGAAACATAAAGGGGCTAAATCAAGACAAAAAAAAAATTTGTGTATAAGGCATGTGGCACATCAAAATGTATAACCAAACCAGTGGAATTTGATACTTTTTTAAATTTTTTTCTAAATCAAAAATGACATCTGCATGAGGCTTTAAAGCAAATCCAAAAAAGTTCGAAAAAAAATTATAATTAACAAATAAAACAATTTCGTAAGAGGGAAAAAACATTAATAGCCATTAAAATATTGCTAGAAAAAGCGGGAAAAAAGTAAAGTACATTTTAAAAATTGAAATCTCTATTTTTCAGATTTTTTTTACAAATTGAAATGTAATTCAATTATAGAAATAAAAAAGAAAGTAAAAAATATGTGAACTTTAGTAATTGACTTGATAAGTCACATGATACCATAAAATTCAAACAAATTTCCTGCATTAGTACATTTTATAATCTCTTTTAAAAATTATTGGAGAAAAATATTAAAAATAATTTATTGAACATTTTAAAATATATGGTTACCGGTTATCCATTAAAAGGTTCGGATTCAGATTCAGGTTAATGAAAAATACGGATTTTTTCGAGTTTACGGTTCGGGTTCGGGTTCAGGTTCAAGTCCCTGCTATAAACCAATATTCGTAAAGACAGTACAGAAATTAGATTTCATTAAATAGAAAGTTCAATAGTACTAAGAGAATATGTATGTATATCCACATTCATTTCCACACCTGTTATGTATTCAATTGGTACTCAGCATCGTAAAGCTTCCATGCTACAAAGCAATTTCTTTTCATAATGATATTTTAATCGTAGTACAACGCTCTCTATATAAGTAATGCTGCTTCTTAATCATTCCTATAGAGAACAAGAAGAGAGAAATAACATGTACATTTCCTTTCGGTTTACTGTCTCCCTTTCGTTGTATTTATTACAAAATAAAATAGGAATGAAACAAATACAACCGGTTTTGAATTGCCTCTCTCTATCTATTCCTTTTTAATGGGTAATACGTTTAATCTCAAATAAAGTCGAGTTTTTAATAAAAGATCATAATCTCTATTTCTTTTATGTAAAAAATGGGCTAATACATTCTTTATAAAGAGAATCGTGATTTTTATTTAAGGATGAAGGAATCTTAAATTCATTTCTTGTTTAAAATGTTATAAGAGTATTATTCAATAAACCTACATTTCTAAGAATTTCATATAATTTATAACTTTTGATTCAAAATAATTGATATTAATCTTAATTTATATTTCATATGTATATTTATTTACATAATTTGCTTTTTCATAGATCCCATATTTTTTAATGTAGTTTCTTAAAAAAATAGAAAGGTTTCATACTGGCAATGAGACAAAACCCCTTGAATTTTGAAAAGACGATAAAGTACTGGCACCAGTCTTGGCCGCTTTAAGAGCAAGGTATACTGTTAATTGGGCTTCTTTTTGTAATTCTCATGAACTAATGTTACTATTAAAACAAATACCTCTTTATGAAATCAATGAAATTACTAAAGTCCGTAAATATAGTTTTATTATTAACCAAGTCATTTGATTTCACTGTGAACTAAATAAATAAACTAAATATTTTGTAAAAAAAATTCTCGAAAAAAATGTTTTAAAACAATTTAAAATTCACAATATGTGTCTTTATGCAAGGTGTGGATATTTTAGTAAATATATTTCGTCCCAGTCCATCTCTTTAAGTAAATATTCTCCCTTGTTCCATTCTACTCTCTCGTTCAACAGAATGGTGGTTTAATATACAGGTATATAGGAATAAAGGAAGCAGAAAATTGAGATGTATAGACAGGCACCAGGATTGAATTTTCAAATGAAATTTATAAGTGTAATGTATATTCTATGTATACCTACTACTTCGTTTCGTAAAGTTTTCTTCATGTAGAATACCTACCCGGCCTGTTTATTAAGGCATGTCTAGCGAGTATTAAGAAACGAAATGCACTCTCAGATGAAACAGGCATGTCAATTATTGATGTATTAAAAATCATTATTTTCAAATATTTAATTCGGAAAATTATAAAATGATTTTGTTGTTTTAAATGATAAACAGGAAAAATAGTTCAGTTTATAAAAATATAACCATTCGGTTCAAAAAATACCAATATGTACCTATGTATAAACATTACATTCAGTACTAATGGAATTGTAAATCTGGATTAATAAGGATCTTTCGAAGAGTCTCGTGTTGAAAATAACGATTACCGTAAACAATAAATACGGACTCCATTATAGTAATGACTTACCGAGTACAAGAATATAAACTAAAGTGTTCAGTATAAAATATTGCATTGGAAGAAGATTCTAAAGAAAGAAATATTAAAATCTAGTTGTCTATTTTTATTAAATATTACGGCGACATAAAATTTTTAGTGGAAAACTCAATGTATATAAATAATATACATAATGTAGTCTTAGATTTCCAGAGTAATCTGCGTCCTTTATCTATTGCAGGCGTACGACGTTTCGGGCAGTGCTCACTTTCCATCTTGAGGTACTCAAAAATGGCGCCTGTCGGGGGCTAAAACCAGTATTTTATTTTGCATTTAAATTTACATGAAGACTGCTATGCAACAATCGCATGATAATTCTATAATTTCCAAAAGAGCTATCGATTTTTTTTATCGAAGATTTATCAAAGACAAATTTCGTAAACAGTTAGTTTTTTGTGATTCATCTACTTAATGATAAGTAGATGAATCACAAAAAAATCACATTTAAAATGAAGCGATATGAAAGTGTCACTGATTATGTGTTACATAGTGTAATTTCATTTAATGCTATCACAAGCAAAATACATTTTTAATAACCATTTCCATTTAAACTTAACAATACCCACACATCAAAACAAATGTTTCGTATTATTTTCTTTTAATAACATACTGACTGCAACAGGCGAGTATTTTTTTTCGATATCGAATCAATTTAAAAATTAATCCGACATGAAAAAAATTTTATCGGATATTAACTATGTTCAACAACAGCAATTTAAACAATCGCATTTTTTAATTAAAATCAACAATCTCTTGCTAAAATAGTATAAACGGTTTATCAATTATCGTTCAGAATTATCTGGTTGTTTGAGGAGAAATGTTGTTCTATATGAATATTAATTCACTGCAGGGAGGTTAACGATAACAGCATAATGTGTACCACATACAGCATGGGAGCACAAACACATAAATACATATATGTATATGTGTAGTACATACATCATATACGTATGTATGTGTTTAAAATATCATATACCTGTGCATGCAGAAAAGTGGTTAGTGAAAGTTTTGTCGTTGTTTAACATGGATTTTATTCATGCTAAATGTTTTAGTTAACATGTCATTGTAGGTACTACAACTAGTTTATTTTTCAGAATTGGTGCTAAATTGATATATTTTTATTTGTTTTTATTGGAGATTATATTATCATATCAAATACAAATCCCCTAACCATAAAAATTGTAAGAGTTTAGACTTACACATGTTTCAATAGCAATGCTAACATCTTTTTTATGGTTAAGGGATTTGTATTTGAAAAGTCATTACCATAGTTTTTGTCTGTTGTTTGTTATTATATTATCAACTATATTTTATTTTTTTATATGATATTTATATACTATATTCAATATACATTATTCTTACTCTAATTTAAGCATCATATTGCCTAAACTAACTCTAAGTATTTAGGCTTTCGAACAGTGAAAACTATCAAAATAAATTTTATTATCTATAAAACGACATATATAAGTTTTTCAAAATCCAAAAAATATATTTTAATTGAGCAAATAGAGCCTATAAATTTATACATATATGTATAAGTATATGTATGTACATCGAAATGTTTGACATGATTTGTAAATGTTAACATGAAAAGTAAGCTATAGAGAGTGGGTATATAGTAAATTTACCTAGGTATATCAACATAGATGTTGAGGACTTTTGATATAATATAAAAAAATTTTAATTAGTACAAATTTATTGTAGATACGTAAATTTATAGTAACGAAAAATCTTCGCTTTAATTGTTTAAGAATTCAATAAAATATTAAAATGAAGCGACATAACTTTTGCTTACACTAAATATGCTTTAGACACACTTACACCTATATAACATTTCTGTATAATGTATAGGTGCGCATGTACTAGGTTTAGGTATTTCAGTGCATTACAGATTGCTATGTTAGAGGATAATGTAAATGTTAGAGGATTATTTAATTATTATTGCTTGGTATGTCTTGCTAATGATGTTCATTGTAAGTCTGTACACATGTGTGTGTGTGCCAGCCGCTTAACTATAAATCAGTTTGTATTATGATATTAACTATTGTATAATAGTAATAGTTAGCTCGTCGGAAGAAGATTTTTATTAGGTTGACTGCCAAAAAAATGAATGACTACTTTGATTTGAATTAAAGCTTGTGTAGTGTAGACTGCTTTATTTTTAAATAGATAATATACAATAGCGGTATTTTAAAATACATTTAAATAAAAATCATTTTTGATACTTGCAGTATGAAAATATTTAGCGATTTATTTTGCTTAGAATTTTGCCTTTCGGTAAAAAATGGTCTATTTAAATTGAGACAAACAAAAACTAAGGTTATTTAGTGAAAATATTTGGTTAAAAAGATTCAGGGTTAGGAGGGGGTAAATCAATGAAAATAAAAAAATTTACCTTGAGTGGAGATTTCAATGTCATTTTGAGGTCAAATTCATTTTTTAAATGGAAACTTAATTGTTTCAATGAAAAAACTTTTCGGACAGTAGTTGTTTCTTTTTTTATAAAATTCGAATTTGCAAAAAAAAAACAAAACAGGTTTCCATTTAAAAAAAGTTTACCTCAAAATAACCTTGAAACCTTCACTCAAGGGAATATTTTTTTACTTTCAATGATTTTCTCCCTCCTAGCCCTAATTTTTTTTTACCAAAAAATGTTTATGAAAAACCTTAGTATATATTATGAAAAATATTTTTTGAAATCGTATACAGTTTTAATTATTAAAATTTGCACTTACACGGAAAGAAATTGCTTATCCTATAATCGGGGTGTGAACGACCATTCCGTTAATTTTATTATAAATATCTATTAAATTGATATTTGTTTCAGAATTTTTACTAAATAATACGGTAAAATCTGCAGAAAATAATGGTTATGAGGTTCTAATATGGTTAAATTCACTGTTTGACCGTAAAAAAATCCTATATTTATTCTGTAATTTTGAAAAGCTTACAGTTAATTTTAACTGTGCTGCATCACTTAATTTTTATCATGCTTTATATGTACTACATGTTTATAGTTTAGCTGTCTTTAGATTTTTGACCGTGCTGTCAGTATACTTTTGTGGTTTTATTTTCATAAGCTATGTTGGTAAAACTGTTCCCGTTTGTTAATAACTTTTATTATGAATATGAGAAGTTGACAGTTATTTGAAATGTATATTTGTTGTAAAATTTGTGTTGAACGTTATGATGACGTGTTACGAAGAGTTGTTTGTGTAGTGTTTTCTATTTTAAATACATTTTTCTGTGTTATCGTGATTTTGAAGTATTATATTGCAATTTATATTCAGAAGCGTTTTTAGATGGTATAGAAAAAAGTAAAAATTTGGTGTTAAATCTGTTACAGTGTCAATAAGTATTCTTAGTTTGTGCAGGCATCAATGTATTTATTTTTATAGTATTGATATATATTTTAAATTTAGTAACAGATTAAATATCATACATTTGTCAATGAAATGACTAGATGTTAACCTTAGTGTTTAACAGTAATGTGGCTCTAATGATAGTGTATATTATATAAGAAATTGTGTATAATTGTAAAAAATTAAATAATACATTATTATGGATTTAAAAATAATTTATATTGTATAAATAAATCAATAACTTTGTTAAAATGAAACTGTTTTTTTTTGTTATTTTTACATGTGTTTGTTTTTTATGTAAATAGCATAACTTCCATCTATTGTATAATGAGTGTATTAAATTTTATACAGCACCGTAAAAATTACTTGGTCTGTAGTGAATTTTTATTAATAAGCGCACTAAATTTTTTTGTGACGGCAAAAATAATTTTCATTAAAATGATTAATTAAATTTTATTCTTTCGTCCATTAAAAAATGTGGCTACAAACAGTACTTTTGATTGAGCTTGACAGTTACAACACAGTTACTCTGGAGCACAGCAATTGTTCGTTGAAAATATTCATAATAAAGATTATTTCTTTCCGTGTAGGTGTGGCCATGTATAAAGAAAGCTACGATTATTAAGAAAAATAGAAAAATACAAAATATTAATAAAGTCACCACGATTTTGTAATATATTACATGTAGTGTGTCTCTTTATTAATGATGAAATAGTAGTAGCGGTTGGTGTGAACTAACTTTTTCCATTAATAACAAAGTTTCGTTTTAAACGATTCGATAATTCCATAGGTCGCATATTTTCAGTGGCCGATTCAGAAATGATACACACTCTCTCTAGGTTGTCTCTAGAGATGATAGGGATCCCCGTAGAGTTTCACTGCCGGTACCAGAGGCTGTGAAGTTATAAGGGTTGTACAAGTCACAGACTTCATTATCGATATAACAAAGGAAATAATAATATTTACATAAAAAATAAGAAGATACATAAAAATATTTGTCATGGGAGCCACGGGACTTTCTGTGTTCAGTGAACAGTGTACGTGATTCTTATTTTATTAAAACATATTTCTGGTAAAAGACATTTTGGATATTGCACGAATAAGTCGAAAATTCATTAGCTGTAAACAAATCCAAAATAATAGAAATTATCAGTAGTTGTAAAGTATAGAAATTAAGAAAAGTAGTGTAGTAATAAACAATAGTTCATTTAGTTAAAAATTACATATAGATAATTAAATATTAGGCCAAAAACAATATAAAAAACTATAACATAAGTGTAATACGGGAATGTGATGAGTGGGACAAGTGACGGCGATATTGCCGCCTCCTTCCAACACGCGCCAACGCAAGAAAACACAGCATACAATCCAACGTCAGCGCTGAGAATTCAACATGATCCAGCCAGCCACGACAGTATGGACTGTGCGGGTTACTACAATACTCATTACACAGAACATAATCCACAAACAAATCAAAATGTAAATATAACATCAAACATAGCCAATATACAAAACACAAACACAACAATATCACCAAAAACAATAACTGACCTTGATACAGGTAATATAAGTATTATCACATCACCAATCACAAACATGCCAAATATTAACACAAATAACTTAACAAACCCACCATCGTCAGACAACAAAGTAAGTAAAAACAATACACCAAAATCTACTAACAATAGATTTAAGATAACACATAACAAACCTTACTATTTATATGTTGAACCTAACGATACCACAAACATCAAAAGCACTCATCCCATGAAAATAGGACGACTCTTATACAAGGAATTTCAAGAAAGTAAAACACTAGTCAAAGAAGTAACGGCAGCAGGACGTAATAGAATTAAGATAGAAACGATCACCGGCGAATTCGCCAACAGACTAGTAAATTCAAACGTTTTTACAAAAAACAACTTACAGGCATACATCCCGAATATATTATTGTTCCAACAAGGAGTGATAAAAAATGTAGATACAGACCTCTCAGAAGAACAACTGCTAGAAGAAATTGAAACCCCAATAAAAATAGTTAACATTCGAAGAATGACAAAATTTATAGAAAAAGAAGGGAGAAAAGTACTTTGCAAAACTCCGGTAATAGTAGCCACTTTTGAGTCTCAATTCCTGCCAGAATATATAAAAATATATGGGAATAGATGCCAAGTCAACACATATGTACAGCGAGTGATACAATGCTATAACTGTCAAAGGTTTGGGCACCCAAGTGCTCAATGTAGGGGAAAAGTAAGGTGTGGAAAATGCACTGAGGAACACAAAACGTCAGAATGCAAGGAAGAAACTTCAAAATGTATACATTGCTCGGGAGATCACATATCGACAGACAAGAAATGCCCGGAATACTCCAAACAAACAAAAATCAAACAGATTATGGCAGAAAAGAAAATTAATTACAACGAAGCGAGAAATTTAGCAGAAAAGAAGAAATTTAACGAACTCTTTAAAGACAATCTCGCCAATCAAAAAGAATACCCCAACTTAACAACACATAATCGATATGATCTACTAGCTAATGCGGGAGAAAATATCACAAACACACCAAAAACAAGACCGAAACAACAAACAGAGGAAACTCGAAGAAACAAAAGAACGCGCCAAGAAATTCTCACATCGCCCACAAAAGAAAGCACTAAATCAGCCAAAATATCATTTCCTACCGTAAATAATAGACTGAGAATGCCATCACCAATGGGACCAAACCCACACTCAACGTCATACCACAACAAAAATATAGACAACATCACATCAATAATCTTAAGTACAATTCAGGAAATATTAAAACAAGCAATCGAAAATCAAGGCAAAATTAATGAAAAACAAGTTAAAACAGCGGTATACAAAATTATACAAAACATCAATACCTTAGAAAATGAACACCAAAATGAAGAACATTCGAATAATACAATGGAATTCTAGATCACTACAGAAAAACAAGGCAAGCCTAGAAGAATATATATCAAAAAAAGAACCAGACATAGTTACTATATCGGAGACATGGTTAAAATCGCAATCAAGAATCAACTTTAGTAATTATACCCTAATCCGATCTGACAGACAGGACGGAAAAGGGGGAGTTGCAATATTAATAAAAAATAATTTGGAATACAGAGTGAAAAACATAACCGACAACAAAATATTCCATATAGAATATGTATGCATAGACCTCATCATGAACAACCAACTGATAACAATAGTGAGTATATATTGCCCTCCACCTCATCAAGCAAAAATTGAAGAGTGGAATGCATTAATTAGAAAGGTGAATCCTCCATCGATTTTGTGTGGGGACTTCAATGCGCATAACACAATTTGGGGCTGCCAGTCCACTGATACTCCAGGTACGAACATAATGAAAATGATTGATGAAAACAATCTAGTGCTACTAAACGATGACACTCCAACCAGAATCCCAAGCCCGAACCAGGCAGCATCGTCAGTTGATCTCACAATATGCACTCCAGATCTAGCCGGAAGAACAAATTGGAAGGTATGCCAAACCCCCTTAGGATCTGATCATCTTCCAATCATGATAGATATAGTATTCAACTACAACACAACCGAATCAAACTTACCAGCTACAAAAAAATGGAACCTCAAGAAAGCAGATTGGACACTATACAAAGAAACACTAGACAATATCAACATAGAAGAAACTTCAAACGAAGACCCCAAACAAGCTGCAATCCTTCTAGTCGAACACATCAAAGCAGCTGCTGACCAATCAATTCCTAAATTAAAAAATAACTACAAGTTCCCACCAAACCCATGGTGGAACGAAACATGCGCCAACGCAATCAAAGAAAGGAAATTGGAGTATAAAAAGATGAAAAGAAACTTCACCATAGAAAACTTAATATCATACAGAAGAGTGGAAGCGAAAACAAAAAGAACTCTAAAACAGAATAAAAAACAAGGATGGGAAAACTATTGTAACTCGCTCAACAAGGACACTACGGTAAGTGAAGTATGGAAAATGGTCAAAAGAATAAATCGCAGCTATAACAGAGACCAAACCAACAAACCAAACGACCCAGAAATTCACGAAGCAATCTTAAACAATCTATGCCCACAAACCGCACCAATGTACGCCGATATCACAGAGAAAAGCACCAATGAACCACATTACTTAACTAACCCTTATACTTGCCAAGAACTAGAAACAGCGACGAAAACAAGAGACTCAGCGCCAGGAAAAGACGAGATTACCTACAGTATGATTCGAAACCTCCCGAAAATAATAAAAGAAAAATTAATCAACACCTACAATCGAATATGGATGTACTCAGATCTCCCAGAGGATTGGACAACACAAATAATAATAGCCATATTAAAACCCAACAAAAATCCAGCTATGTTTGAATCATATAGACCCATAGCATTATCCTCGTGCATAATCAAAACTTTGGAACATATGATCAAGAAAAGGTTAGAATGGTGGTTAGAACACCATGATATACTTCCTGCATCACAACTAGGCTTTAGAAGAAATAGAGGCACAACGGACTGCCTGGCGCTCTTATGCTCTGAAATACACAATTCATTTTCGGAGAACCAATATCTAACAGTATTCTTCGCAGACATCAACAAAGCCTATGATAATGTAGATATCCCAATATTGTTAAAAAAATTATTAGACATCGGATTACCACCACAATTTGTACGAGGTATAAAAACGCTAGTAGAGATCAGAACCTTATATATAAAGAGTGGCGATAAACTAATCGGACCAAAGAACACAACAAAGGGTTTACCGCAAGGATCTATAATAAGTCCCATCCTATTCAATATATATACGGCAGATATTAACCACAATAATATGAAAGCCAAAATAATTCAATACGCGGACGACATTTGCCTATACAGCAGTAACAAAACAATTAAAGAAGGGAAAGAGGATATGGAAAACTCTATAAAAAAATTAAACACATGGATGGGAAAAAATAGGCTAGAAATATCCTGGTCGAAATCCAAAATCATGGTGTTATCAAGACACAGGATACCACAACCCTTAGTATACAACATCAACAACCAAGTAATACAGACAAGTAACAAAATAAAATTTCTCGGAATATGGCTTGATAGTAAAATGAATTGGAAAGAACATATCGATCAAACCATAACAGCAGCGGAAAAAAAATTAAATGTAATAAGAGCAGTAGTCAACAAGTGGTGGGGGGCTGACCCATCAACGGCACTACAGATGTACAGAGCGCTAATACGATCAAAAATAGATTATGGATGTATTGTTTACGAGACAGCTAACAAGACATTACTAAACAAGCTTAACGTTCTCCAGAATAAATGCGTTCGAACAGCAATCGGAGCCCTCAAAAACACCCCTACAAACGTCCTACTGGCAGAGGCAAAAGAAATGCCCCTAGAAATAAGAAGAAAAAAACTAAGTGACAGATTTCTCGTGAGTAAGCTAGCACACAAATATAACTCCATACTGGAACCAGTCAAAAAGATTGCAACAGCTGTTGAAACTAAAAAATACTGGCGAAATAAACGACCTCCAATTCTAACAACGAGCCTGAAAGCCATTAATGCTCTTGAGACAAAAATATATAAACACAGCTACGGAGTTTTATTTGATTACGACCCAAACATAATGTCCACTGTCATAAAAGTGGATTTAGAAATGTATAAAAATTCTGAAGAAAACCCGATCCTATTTACACTCAACATAGCTGAGAAATGGCCAGATGCAAACAAAATTTTCACAGACGGGTCCAAAACTACAGACGGCAGAGTAGGAATCGCCTACCATGAATATGGCACCCAACACTCAATGTACAGAAGAATTCATTCGCATGCATCTATATTTACAGCAGAAGCGCTAGCAATAAAAAAAGCTCTTGAAGATTACATAAACAACGACAGAAAACAAACCATTATTATCAGTGACTCCAAAAGTGTTCTCAGTAACATAAAATCAGGTAAAGAAATAAAAAACAATTACGTAATGGAAATAATTCAATTAATACACCTATATGAAAAAGTTAATAAGGAAGTTATACTTGTATGGTGCAAAGGGCATGCTGAAATAAGCGGTAATAAAAGGGCTGATGAATTAGCCAAGCTAGCGACATCCCTACAAGATATACAGGACATCCCAATTCCATACACAGACATCAAAGCACTTTTAACAAAAGATGCAGAAACAAAATGGCAGATAAAATACGCAACATCAATCACTGAAAAAGGGCGATTCTACGGAACAATTCAACCGAAACTCCCGACCAAACCTTGGTTCCACAACATCAAGAACACAAGAAGAGCAATAACATCAATAATAAGACTCAGAGCAAACCACACCTGCACGCCTAAATACTTGCATCTAATCAAATTGCTACCAAACCCGACATGCGACTGTGACCAAAAATCAATAGCAGACATAGAGCATATCATCCTCAAATGCTCAAAATATATCGCGGAAAGAGTAATTTTAATAGAAAAATTAAAAATTAAAGATACTCCAATAAACATTAAAAACATACTGGGAAATACAAAAAACTACAAGCATCTAATGGAATTCATACTAACAACCAAGATAAAAATCTAAAGTGACCCATTTATGTGAAACCACACCCAAATCGACCCTCACCCTAATCCTATGAACATGGCCTCACTGTACGTCAAAACCTGCCATGATCGGCCCATTGGCACTTCCCCTTCCTATCTTGTGTCCCTGTGCCACCCCGTAAACATTTACACACACTCACACAACACACAAACACACACATGAAGACGATGATACGAAGGAGCTGTCAGAAAAGGAGAAGATCCAGTTGACAAAAAACACATAGAAGAAGAAGAAGAAGAAAACATATTTCTAACAAACTAATAAAAGATAGAATAAAATGAATGGGACATAAACTATAGATAATATTATTATCTACATTATGTATTAATTAATTTTTTTGAGCGTAATAACTTAACCGAAAACGGATGTTTACTCTTGTCAATTTTTGAATTTTCGAATTATTTTTGAAATAAGAAAAAAATATTTAAGATAAAAAATGTCGAGTATATTATTATTTATAATTTTTTCTCCATGCATCATTTTCTAACATTTATGATTAATTTAGTCAGAAAGAATTTTTTTAAATAATTAATTAGACTCACCCACACTGTTCACTATCAGTATTACGAAAAAGAAAGTCCCATGGTACCTATGGCAAACACGCACACTGTTCAATCTCTATAATACGTATAAGAAAGTCACATGACCATTATTTCAGATATTTCTTCTCTGTTATTAACCATTTGGATTATAATAAAAAAAAATTTTCAATGTGTTTTTCAAAAAAATGAATAGAACATAAACTATTGATAATAATATTACCTACAATTTTTAACTTGACCATTTTTCTCTAATTCGCACTGTTTCAAAGTTATTTGAAAAATTCAAAAATCGACCTTAGTAAACATCCGTATCCGGTTGAAAGATCGTTTTAAAAAATAAGAGGTTTTCTTTGCAGACAAAAATTAATCTTAAATAAAAAATTTAACTCTTCTACGATTCGTCGTATTTGAGTTACAGTGATTACAAACAGACAGACAGAGAGACATCATGGCGAAAATAGTCAGAATGTATTTAAGGAAGGTAAAAATGGATAATTTCATCAAAATTTAAAACAAAAACTACGAAAATACTGTGTTTCAATTATGAAATTCTCGCAAATGAAGTATAAACATTTAAAATATTTAGTTAAAAGAAACTGAATTAACCATCGCGAAATTTTATAGTATATGAGGATATTAGAATAAGTACACATAAAAAAATATCAACTCAATTTACCAGATGTTGCTGAAATCCAAATATTAAATAACAACCACATGTATCGACGAACCGTAAGTTTAGCATTATTAAAAATGTTATATTCGTAAAAAAATTAGAGATAACGAAATTTATGTAAATTTTTTCATGCGTGCCTAATATTTTTTTATTCAATCGTTATAATTAGTGTCCGACCCAGGTCATTTTTAGGCAAAAGACGAAAGAATTGTATAATACTACAGAAGTTAGAGAACATATTTATTTTTAGCTTATTTCATTTGTTATTAATGTGAGTTGAAAAAGTTTTTTATGTTTGAAAAGTTGTAATTTAAATAATATCAGAAATTAATTAATTTTTTATTCGGTAAAACCTTTGACTTGATTTTGGACGAAGATGTAATCTTTGATCGAAGCTGAATATTCGGTCGGAAACTAGTGCTTTTAAAATTTAACAAAATAAGCTTGTATATTGAAGTTGATAATTTTGTTTACGAGAGAGAGAGAGAGAGATCAGGAATAAATATATATCCTTGAAGAACAACTGTCGATAATAGGTACTCATTTGATTTTTATTTTTTTTAGCCTGTGAAAGTTTTTAAATGTGCATTATATATACTAATCAAAATACTAAAAACTACTATTATTATAACGTAACTATTCAATCAAAACATATACAATGCCGTTAAAACTATCAGTAAATTTACCTAAAATGCGCATACCATAATTTTCACAAGAAGGCACATTTTAACAACACTGTAACATTACACAATACATCCCTAGTTTATATAAAGGCTTGTATGTTTTTGTCAGTCAGACGTGCGCCAGATACGGTTATTGCCCGCACATGACCCGCCACTGCATTATTTGATTGTGGACGCTGAGTTATATTTGAACAGAGATAAGACACAGGGGTCGGTGCCTGTAATTAGTCCACCACCAGTGGTTCCGTTATCAACCCTTTTGTCACTCCGCCACTGGCCGAGCGCTAATTAATGGTAGCGCAGATAACTCACACGGACTCGCTCACGTACGCCACTGCCTCGCGGCTCGCCATTAGCGCACTACGATGCTGATATTTTTGTTTTAGACTTTGTGTGATGCGTGCGTGTGTGGGAATTTAAATGTGTCAGTTTGTGGTTATTTAACTGTTAATTTTTTAATTGGTTCCAAGTATAGAGAATTCCTGTTATTGAAAATAAATTAAAATAAAGCATTTATCAGATTAAAAAAAATATCGTTCTGTGATAAAATTTACAGATAAATTAAATAAAACGGCCAAGAGTTTGTTTGGGTTCCGTAGTCATTCTCACTACGATTTATAAAAAAATTGCTATTTCAAAATTTTTCAGGAACTATATTTGCCATAGTGTTTATTATAATTTTCTTTTAAAAGCTAAATTCTGGATTTTTTTCAGACTTTTTGAATTGATAGTTCAGAATTAGACGGGAGGGGGGACGTTCTGATAAAAAGGTCCTTTAACGTTTTTGTTACATTTTACAAAACCTATCTAAAGATCACTCAATGAAATAAGTGTAAACAAAAATTTGAATATACTTTTCAGTCTATGGGAAGGTGTCCAAAATTATTTTTTTTTCGAAAATCTCATCATTTCTGTTTTTGAGTTATCTATATACTAATTGTCATCTTAATCGGTCTAAAATTTACAGACGGACGGACGGAAATGGCAAAACTAACTGTATTGAAAAACAATGATTATTTAGCAATAAAATGGCGCTTAAGATATTTTATTTTCCCAATTTTCAGTGATTACTGGTGCTTAAGATACTTTTACTTGGAGATTAAGATATTTTAGTGTGTTTACAATTTGACAGCACTCAATATTATTATCTTAAACACCTTTTTTGATTAAAATAATTTTTAATTTTGTAGAACTATTCGCACAATAAAAATAATATTTATGAATTAAGAACACTGGAAATAAAAATATAAACCAAAACTTTTTCATTTTAATTTTGAAAAATAATGACAATGTTTTTAACAATTACATTTCTGTTTATTGGTTCACAATTAACATAATGTATGCTATTTTGAAATATGATAAGTACCATTACGATACAATATCATTGTCGAATAAGATATTCGTGAAACGGAATTCGGTGCTTGCGACATTTTATGTTGCGGTTACGATACTTTAACTATTAACAAATACTTTTAAAATATCTTAAGCGCCATTATGATACAATATCATTGTCGATTGCGATATTTTGTCAAACATATCTCGGTACTTTGGATACTTTATCTGGCGGTAACGATACTTTATAAAACAATGATAGATACTTTGGTCAAAGTTTAAACAGATTTTTTAGCGAGAAAGAGAAGTTTATCACTTATGAATCTTTTATCATAACAAAAAAAAACTCAATTTCGCAAAAAAGGCACTTACGATACTTTGCCTTGTAGGGGACGATATGGGTTCCTAGTTTTCTACGAAATCCTAAAAATCGTCACTAATAATAATAATAGTATGGTTTAAAACCAGAATTATCTGGTCTAATTTTCAGAAATCGCGAACCGAAACCAAACATGTTGTTAAAACTTAAAAATTGCAAGTTTCATTTGAAATTATTGATTTCATTTTTTATAAAGCATTGGAAAGAGAATCTAATATATGGAAAAATGTATTTTATGGAAAAATAAAAAAATTATATACCTATATATAGATATACATTAAAAAAAATAGCACATGTTCATAAAGCAAGCTGCCGGGTGTCGTTCGTTAAATTAAAAAAAGAAAACATCTCTCTTTTACTGAATTACAACCTGGTACTTTCAATTGAAAATCAAAATAAATTATGTTTTGGCGTAACGAAATCTACACGTTCTCGTACAGAAATACCGGCATGCACCGAAACATTAGCATAAAACAAATGTCGCTGTATTCGTCTTCATTGTAACCCTCCCTTTCGCTCTCACATGTGCCTTCCAGCGTTTCTACACGCCGCGTGTTTTTTTTATTTTAAAGGATAATAAATTTAGCTCTTCCAGTTCATGGTTCTAACTGAATTTATCCCTCATATGTTTCAAGCCACGAAATTAATTGGAATAAAAAGTACTTGCTTTAAATTTTTAATTTTGTGTTTTTATTACTTTTTTTCTCGTTGTGCCAGAGAGGAATCCCCGTTTTATTTAACGCTGTTGCATATTGACCTTAACAATTACAAACAAAAACTGCAATTTCGAACGAATGCTACTCCAATAATGAACTTAATTGCTTGCTGCTAATTTTTTTAATGAATTCAATGAATTTTGCAGAATATTTGAACACATTGCTCTTATTATTTTGTATTCACATGAGCGTAAAAATAACACTTTTACATTTTCAAATAGACTGATTTTTATTTATATATTTCTATAAGTTTAAATAACATATTTAATTAAATCACAATCGGTATCTGTATTAGGTTAAAAATTATATATAAAAAGTACCAATCTGTCAATAAAGTGTATGAACATTTTTTACAACTAGAAATAGCCGTTTAAAATAAATAATAAATTAATATAAAATATTAACTTTTGGTGTTATAACTAAAAAAGTTAGATTAGAAAATCACTTAAAACAAAGTTCATATACCCTTTTACGTACAAGTAATTGTTTTTACATATTACGGATTACTAAATCTAAATCTAAATGTCTCTGAAATCTTAAATCACACAAACAAAATCAGTCAGCTGAGATTTAATCTTAGTTACTGTATTAATTATGTCAATGCATGATGAAAATTAAAATATATTACAATCCAATTTATCTATATTATTTTTTATTCAAACGTTTATTGTCTGTACTCTCTTAAACTGAGTCAGTGAATAACTCTGTAAAATTTTACAGTTATAAAAGATTTTCTGCATAACTATGTTATCGCCTGTCATTATGGTAGCTATTATAAATTAATTATTTTACGTTAAAGGCATGTAATTGATTATTATGTAAATATTTAGTTATTTATCCTCGAAGAACTGTTTTATACCTTATAATATTTAAAGATTCTTAAATTGCTGTACAATTTTTTCAATTTTCAAAATACTGTTCCTTCTAAAAATGCCTACTACATTTTATTTGAATTTGTATTTCAAAAACTGTGACACATGTATATATTTCGTTGAACAAAACTACTTAAAGAGTTTTTTCTCGATTTCATTGCATAAAAAGTTTGGCAAATCAGAGTTGATCTTTAAAGCGACTTCTTGCGAGCAGATGACAAATGACTATCTAAGACTCTTGTTCTTTTTTATTTTTATTGCAGTTCTTAAAGGATAAAGTTTTTGTTCACTACTATCTTAGCGTGAATTGGATACTGATCATTATTAAATCTCTTCTAGTTTAATTGAAATGCATTCCACAAAATATCTAATTATGTTTGGTGTGGATGATAATTATTTAAAACATTATAGTTAAGATAGGTGCATGTAATTTTATTCTCAGAGTAAAATTAATCTTCCTTTTAATAGTTTACATTGTTTTTATGCTTGATGAATAAAAGAATTTGGAATAAATACTTTATCTTAAGGGGGAACAAATGAGTAGATGGCGGAAAAAATAGGTGAATTTTGGGAATTATTATCTCAAAAACTATTTGTTGATTTATTACAATAAATTATATAAATATGTTTATATTCTTGTTCTGTAATTAAATATAAGATAAAAATTTAATAGAAATATACCCCAAAAACTGCATTTTTATCAACAAATAATAATTTATAATTTCGTTTTTTAGTCATGTTAGTAAAGTACGTGTAACAGTAATACAACTGGCTATAAGTCTATGATGACAAGTATTAGGAGATATATTTATAAAAACTTTTAATTTTATTTTTAACTGTAGAACAAGAATATAAACTTATTTTGTGTAATTTGAAGCATCCGTATTAGGTAAAATTCTGTAATAATTTCATTTATCGACATTTCTCGAAAACGGTTAATCTTATGACAAATGAACAAAGTATATTTTTGTGTATTCTGTGTCATATAATCTTCTTTAAGTATCCAACTAAAGGAAAAATTATAGAACACCAAAATACTGGCCCCATACACCCCTGATCTAAATTATCATTGTTTGATGTTGAAAATCGATAACACTTATTAATACTAAACTCTGTATCATATCTCATAAGTGTATCACAATGGGTTCTTTAAATATTAAATAAACACTCTTTTTTGGCAATTTTTTTGGAAAGCTGTAACTCCCTCACAAAGAATTCTCGGACACATGTTCACATAAAGTTTTTTGCTTAAAATTACATCCTCAATCTACTGTAAATTTTTTTTTTTACACTAATTGTAAATCACTCTGTATAACTAGATATGTTTTCCACTGTAACATCCTTCAAAACGTTGTCAAAATTTTTATGAATATATTAGAAGTGTACATTTTAAGGTTATTAGAAAACTGAATGTTAATTACTCTTATACATCGCACATGAAACAGTGTTTATTAGCGAATGGCTGTGAATCATCTAACATCTAAACGAATTAAAATATTAATATTTTACATAGATTCATATATAAGATAAGAGCACATATGTGAGTAGCCAAATGTGAGTTGTTTTTATTGCTGTGAACATCACATTTGAGTTATTGAGTTTTGAAGTTACTGTGACGGAGCAGATTACCACCATATAGCGTATCACTCACGATTATTAAATGTACATGTTGCTATAGTAACAAATTGAAAATTGAACTTTAGTAATTCTGTATTGTAAATTATGTTTTTATCACAATATAAACGATATAGTTTTATTTTAACCATTTTGATTCATTAGTTCGTAATTTAATATTTTACTTTAATTGATTAAGTGTATGTATAGGGTGATTCAATATTGGCGTGCCAAACTTTAATTGTAGATTGAGATACTGGACATCGATTACACTTATTAATACTAAATTGACTTGTGTCATAATCTTTGTTAAAAATCATTGGAAGGTTGTAGCTCTCACGAAAAATTTCCAGGCACATGTTCACATAAAGTTTTTGCTTTAAATATTTTTCTTAATTTACTGTTAAAGTTTGGCATGCTAGTTCTGAATCATCCTGTATAGTTTTTTGTGAATCTTTTTAAAAAAAATCTAAATCTAGTTAATACAATTATCTGTTGAACGCTAGTAGACATAATTCACCTAGCTTTTACGAGTATACGACACTTAATGGACGAAGAAACAATTTCATTTAGTTTTTATTCTATTTGTATAATAATTTGAACTTTACTTATTTCTTTTTGTTATTTCTCATATAAATAGAAAATTGATAAAAACAGTAAATTAATGAAAACATAACATTCTCTGTCCGAATAATATTTACTGTAGAATTAAAAAAAAAAAATATGTACTTACATAGGTAGACAATAAAATAACAACCTTGTTAGTGTTCCGTATCAAACGAACACCTATGAAATCATTTCGGTGTCCGTCCGTCCGTCTGTCACAAGCGATTCTTTCTGAAACTATTCGACGCAAAACCAAACTTCAAAATTTTTTGATAGCTGAAAATTTTAAAATAAATTTATTTTTAAATTTTCAGTGCAATTTTAGTAAAATCTCGTTTAAAAAAAACATTTTTTGTTACTTTTTATTTTTAGTTATTGACTGACTAATTAACAAACTAACTAACATACTTATAGGTAAAACTCATCAAAACCTTTCATTTGATACCAATGTCAAGGGGGTTGTGAAGAAAAAGTTAATCCGCCATCTTTGGTCATCCACCATATTGGATTTAAAACAATATTAGATTATTCTATTGCATTATCAGCGGATTTATACAAGTGTCAAAAATTTCAATTAGATAAGACAATTAGAAGTGTGTTAAAAATGAGTAGTAAGATTTGTTTACAATGTTACAGGTAATAAGCTTTGTAAAAAATAAAACTGATGTAAAGTTTAAAAACATTTATTATTTCAAAAACCACTGAATTTTAAAGAGAAATATTTGATGGAAAATAGTCATTGTATTAAAGTATATTCTTTTAAACACGATTTGTCCAAACAAAAAATTATTATAAAATAAATCTCCAAATTTTATTAAATCAAAATAAACTTTTTTTGTTCCCTGTTCTTTTCATTTTAAAATAGCGTTCGAGAAAAAATTACCAGTTCTTTTGAATGATATCATAATAAAGCGCCTGTAGTTAAAAAAAATCAAGTTTTGGAGATAACAACTTTTGATTTGCATCATACAAAGTATCAGTTCCCAAAGATTCATTCTATTTGATTGAAACCAAATATCCACACACTTATATTGATTTATTTCAAAGTAATGTGTTTCATCTTATTTTTTATATAAGAACACATAATAAAGAAGAAAATATATTTTACCCAATTAAATTTTATTATGGAAGATAAACGACCGTGTAACAAACTATAATGTACACAAAAACACTATAACCTATGTTATATGTTACGCAACTTCCTCATCCAAACACACACGCACACACAGACACATAGCACATCTGAGTAGAGCGTCGGTTGTTGTATCTTGTCCCATTGTGAGTAATCCATCACTCTACTGATACTGCAACAATTAATTCATTTTGTTGAACCCCGAAAGTACAATTTTTTGCTACATAAAATCCTAAGTGTTATTGTGTCATTTATATTCAATTCGGGCAAATGTAATTGTACTCGAGTTTTGTCAGTTTTGGGAGCAAATCACTTGGCCAACGCGACATTTAAAATATCAATAAGGGTGGGGGAACATCGCGTGACTGTTTAGTGGCTAAAGGGGAGGAGACAATGAAGATCACAGGGGCGTGTATTTTGGATGCTGGGGAAAAAAGTATTGTTTAATTTAATATAATATTTATCATTAACAAAAATTAGGAATGTTATTTGATTTGATCAAAAGCTATTTTTTATTAAACTTGCAATTAAGGTTTGTTAAAATATGGTTTAATCATAATAATTACTTTTCACTATATAAATTAATTTGTTAATTGCTGCAACACCAACAGCGAAATGTTTCATAAATGAAAAATTAACGTTATGAAAGGGAAAAAAGGATATTTCTATAAATAACAAGAAGTAATCACCTGGCATTATGCAAGATTTAATTTATTATAGGTTAAAAAACAAATACAAAAATATGTCATCGAAAACATCAAAATGATACAAAATATGTTTTGAAATACGGTTTTGAATATTAAATACATGCAATCTTCTTTTACTTAAAAATGAGCTAAAAACCTGCACCTTCATGCAATAGCATATAGATGGAATGGGATTTAAATAGAGGTAGGATCGGGGGGGGGGAGGTCTCATAGTGGGCGTATAGAGTTCAATAGTGGTGGGAGTAAAGGGTGTTAAGACTAGTACGTACGAAGACGTGTGAGGTGGGGGAGGCGACGGCTGCAGCGACTCTTCAACAATACTCGACGTTTGGTCTTGTCCGCGAATGCGAGTGCGCAAGTTCGTATCCAGCGCGGCGCGTCGCACACACACCAGAAGTGATTCCGAAGCCAACTCGCTCGTAGGACGTACCACAGTGTTGTTGTGTGATCATACACGCCGCTGTGTTCGCATTGTTACGTAACACTCCCCGGCGCCGCCACCAACACTGTTCGCTCGGCTTGCTCGCTTGCTCGCTTGGACGGCGCTCGCCCGCTCCGCTCGTTCTGGTGTTTAGTGTGCATGTTGTTGTGCTCAGTTGGGTGAACTTAATGCTTGTGACATTTATCCCCGGAATAATAATAATAAAAAAAGTTGAACACGAATGAGAGATATCAGAGTTGTTCCCGTGTGTTAATGCACCCCAAGGGTAAGTGTTATTTATAGTTGTTACGTGCGCTAACACCCTCTCCTCTGTATATGTCATAGCATTTGTTTTCATATGTTCTTCTGGGTGTCTTTCATATTTCTCTTTGGTCTGACCTACGTTCATGTAATCCCATGACGTACGACACCAACTTATCGAATATTTTACATATAAATTATGAACTCACCTCATATCATAGGACGTACAATTAGTATAAATTATAGCATACACGCTCCTTAAGAATATATAAATTATATCGATTTAATTGAATGGGTTTTTATTAATAAAAAAACTCAGAAAATTATAGTACGGATAAAATATGAAATATAGAAACTAATTGTAGTTCGGTTCGACATTATGATTTAAAAACTTCAAATTATATGGAAATCGTCATTAGCGTGTGACTTAATATTTAAAAGACAATATTTCATCAATTAGAATTCTTTTTACTCGTATAATTGAATTTTTTATTTTATAACATTGTGTACAGTTATTATTCTTTATTTTTTACATTTAACCAACTGGTTCATACAGGAATTTTATCTATATATGTATTATCAGTACATAAGGTAAAATATAAATTGTGTATTAACTATTATTGATGTTTCCATATGCCAATAATATGTAATTAAATATTTCTCCTATAATAAATCATTTTTGTCATGGAAAATATGTTTCCCTGCAGCAGTATATAAATCACGCAAAGTTTTTTAATAATGAACTTTTTTACTTCCATATTTATTTCGTAGGATCAGATACATGGACGGTGTGATTTTCATATGAAATTCTTTATGTGGAGAAATATTTGTTATTTTATTTACTAAACAATTTTGAAATGTCAAAATTTTATAACTATGTAAAAAATTTAATTAGAATTTTTAATGAATTAAGATAAGTTAAAATATAATAAAATTATATATATTAAAATTTTTAAATATATTTTTTTTCCTTCACAAATAAAATATTTTCTTAGTTATTCAATAATAATTCATATTTTTTTATAAAAATTAGATGATTAAAACTAACATAAAACAGCTGTCTAAATGAACTAACAGTTCAATAGACAAAATTTAAAAAAAAATTAATAAAAAAAAAAAATTAATAATAGGTAATATAAAAATATGCATAGGTATTTATATATTTTGTTGCTCTTTACATAATATTTGGAATTCGGAATTAGTTGCCCTCGAGGCATTACTTTTTGTATCTATGGTTAAAAGTTAATTAATTTAAAATATTTTATGTTGTTATAGTTAGATAAAAGTAATATATATATTTTGTATTATTTAAAAATAATCTCTACCTTTATCAAAGGAAGTTATATTTTTTACATGCTACAGGTAAACTCGAAAACCACTGAACCAATTTTAATACGATTTTCACCAATAGTTAGATGATTTCTCAGAACATATAAGTTATGAAAACCTATGATTTAATAAATACTAAAAAAATCTTTTATCAAGTCGTGTTTTGTTTCCATGATGTATCACAGTATACAAATGTCAGTTATATAAAAACATAGTAGCCATTCAATAAACAATTCTATAATTTACGGTTTCAATATTTTATTAATTTAGGTTACTATGATCACGCCTCTTTCAAGTATTTTATCGAACAATTGAATGATTTTTGACACATCCTCGGGTCCAATGCGCTAGTAAATAAATAAACAATAATCGTTTTGTATCTTGATTAAGAATTCTACTTTAGATTGCGATAATCAGAAGTTACCAACAATAATAGAGTTATGGATGAATTAACTACTGATATATGTTACATGTAGTAACTAAGGCGCGTCTATTAAGATAGTCTTATAGTGTCTTAAATAGTCTTTTCGGGTTTAATGTATACTATTGTAAACGCATAGTAGTGCAAAATGTGAATTTGTATAAGGAAATAGTCGATATGGTGGACGGTGGTGCTTATAATCGATTTTTATATGAACAAAGGGTCTACTCTAAACTAACCTTTTTAAAGTTTTAATCAGTAACTAAATAACTGCAACAAAACGAACAAAAATTTTGATTTTTTTCGAAACCCTTCGTTGTTGCTCTTTGTAAAAAAAATATTTGTTGATTTTCAACAGGTTAAATATTTTTTTATAAACTTCTTCTAAATGAGATCAATTATAACTTTTACATCCACTAACTTCGAGCTTGTTAATGTAGTTTTCTGACAAATATTCAGCGTCGATTCAAATGCGTGTGTGTTGCACATACGAGTTGCAGAAGTTTTTTTTTGTCGTGTAAAAGTTTCAGTATCGTAGACCTGTTCGGAAGGAAAAAACTTCAATTCTTTTCTTATTTCTTCAATCGTTGAAGATTGTGATTTGTATAGAGGCTCTACCGATACTGACATGTTTCGATTATGGGTTTGTAAGATACGTTTTACAAACTTTATTTGATACAATCGTGTGTTTGAGATAAGGTATTGAAAAAATATATGTGTAATTTTAAGCGGTTTTTCTTACTACAGCGAGTAAATTTTCCTGTAGAGAATTTATTTTAAATTGATTTCTTTCTTATTTACTTGTATGTAAATTTAATTCTCTTGTATTTCTTTAAATAAATTGTGATGACGTTTTTGTAAGTTATTTATCTAAAAATATCTCGTATGGTTTTCTTCATCGGTATTGTATTTGTAATTTTCTTTAACTTTTTACATATTCGTTAAAAGTTACTAATATGTACTTGAGATGGAAAAAATTAGTCTTTTTAGTGATTCGAGTCATAAACAAATGATTTTAGTATCGCTGACGAATGAATATTTTTCAAGGCATTAACTAATTCTTTCACTGAAAAGATTAGTGTTTAAAAATAAACAATCTGATAACTATGTATTTTATAATTATATGATATGTGTATTTTTTTTAGTAAATCATTATATACGTCATAGTGAGTTTGACCCAAAAAGTGGACAGATAATAAATTAATTTTTATAGATATACATATCCAGATAGACATCCATGATAAAATAGTTGATAAAATAAAATTTTACAAAATTTATAGCAACATGAGTTAAATTTGTTTGTGTAAATAGATTTACTTCATGTCTAAGCAAACTTTACATTACACCATTTATTTGTTAAATTTTTTATCATCTACAAATTTATCTTTTTTTGCATAAACTCATAATATGCAGTAAAGTTTACATCCAGGTGCACACGCACAAGGCGCACAACGTTGCTGCAAGGCGTGATGACCGTGAGTTAAATATGATGTAGTTGTGTCTAGCTGGGTAGCTTAATATACAAATAGACACTAAATTCTTTGTAGAACTAGAACTCATTATTTTTTGTGCTTTGTTAATGCAAAAATATTACAAATCAATTTTGAAATATAAAACTAATAAGTTTTATAACGCATCATTCGTTTTTGTTAAAAGAGACACATTTCGCCAGTTGGCTTTATAAGTTCCTTTAACTAAATATTTTCTTGTTTCTGTTAATAATACGACACGAAATTTAAACGTGTATTTAAACTACAGGATAGTTAGTTAATGAAGCATTTAGATAAAATCGAGCGTATAAGACATTAATTTATACATCACTAATAAGTCTTTAAACTGTTTGTACATTCACATGCATACATATTCTAATATGGTTACGTTAAATAATTAATAGTATTACATACATTAGAATAGTTACGCTGTTCTCGATATTTATTCTCCTGAGTGCTAAATAAATGAGCTTTGAAATTACATAGACTGAGCTTGTATACTGCTCTTGTTGTTATTCATAATTATCAATTGAGTTACCATGACAACAGCGCACATACTCGTGAAATGAAAACAGATGTTTGACAAACGTATTGTGGCTAATTTAAAAATGCCGCATATCATTTATTATTAGTAGTTTTATTGAAACATAGAATTACAAAATTACAAACAGAATTTATCAACATTATTACCTAATTTCACTACCACGAAAATAACAGTACGGTTTTTGATAGCGTTGTTTATTTTGATTTACATTTATATCTAGACTTAAAATTACCAAAATTACAACTGATTTTTCGATGAATATTCGCACTTATATTATCAACATTATTACCTAATTTTAATACTACGAAAATGACAGTACGATTTTTGATAGCGTTGTTTATTTTGATTTAAATTAATATCTAGATTTTTAAATTATGAAAATTATAATGTATTTTTCGATTAATTTATATATGGAGTTAAGCCCGAACAGTTAACGTTTTTTTAAAATTAATATTTTATAATATTCGAAGGAATAGTTAACTTTTTCAAAAATACCTTTAGAGAGCTGAAACAAAGAATATGTTTAATGCTTTTTGCCCCATTTTAGAAAATAAATATTAATTTAATTTTAATTTTTTAAGATTTCTTCAAATTGCATTTTGTCTCTTTTTAAAAAAATAACAAATGTTGTCCAGCAACGAAACATTAATAATGTCACTGGGTAGTTGTCTTCAACAAAAATCATTTTTGCAATGTATAAAAAGTACCTAATAGAGTGCAAATTAACTAAATATTGTTGATCCTGATGCCAGCTTTGTTAATTGTTTATATATATATGTCTTCAAAATCAGAACAAAATAAAAAAAATATTATTTGTTTCAGATTTCACAATAAGTTAAGTCCTGTCAAGCGTTCATAAAAATTTGCCTGGTCCTCCAAAACTGGGACAGTCTGTATATTAAAGTATAACATCGTAACAAACGAATTCCTCCGATGGTAAATTCTAATTTACTTCTCGCTAATCTTATTAAATGTTAAGAAACCACTTATTTGTATAAATATTTGTAGCGTTAATGTTTACGTATTTGCACAAAAGATAAAACTTTTCAATTAATTTTAGTTGTTATGGAAGCTAAACAAAACTCATCCCATCTCTTCAAAACTGTGCGACAAGTGTTGTTCATTCTCAAACTTTACTTGTAAAGTATTTCTTATTAACTTACCTGTTTATATGTGTGAAGTTTTTTTTAATAACAATGTTTTTCTTTACCTTGTAAAACATCTATCTACTCAAGTTTGTCGATGAACGTTACAAGTTTTTAAAGTGTTACTATGTGAATTTTTTTCTTGAGAATAACGTATTATCTTATTCGATAAACAATGTTGTCGCTTCTTAGTATATATAGTTCTCACATCTTGGAAAATGATGTACATCACATATAGAATATACCAGATTCTTTTTTTACTTAATTTTACTGGAAATTAATATGAAACCATTTCTACGAAATGAGCTTTAGTTTATTTAATTCATAACTTCTGAATAACATATTTTTAATCTGAAACAAATTAATTTTTATTTAAAATTATGATTTGTGATATTTAATTGAATTGTTTCTTCGGGCGAGTACGATCTGTTGAGAATAATCGCACGTAGTATTAAAAATGTTGGATATTTGTATTAATGACTTAAAGACCAACCTTAAATAAAACAATATTAAAAGTTATGAATAGTATTAACCAAGAGAGAGAAAAATAACAATGGATGAATAAGCAATATTTATTATAAGACTTCACACAATACTGTCCTTTCCAAGACGTGACCTGCTTAAAAAATCGTAGCAATGCTAATTTATAATTAAAAAAATCGGTCAAGACATACACAAATAGATATATTTTATATAGATAAGGTAAAGGCACCAGTTATGACCGCTATAAGAGCAAGTTTTTGGGTTTTTTTTTATTATAATAATATATAATTTATAATTTTTTGTAATTCTCATGAACTTATGTAACTCTTTATTTAATCAATTTAATTACCAAAGTTCGCAAATATTGTCCACCATTTTGACACCTATTGGCCGATTGTCATCAAATCACGCTGTAAGACAGTTAAATATATAGATAGATAATATATATAGATTAATATTCAGAAACGGTAGTAATCAAATATCAACACATATTTCTAATTCAGTACATTTATATAAAAATATGCCATTACTGAGGTCCTTGCCAAGACTGGTGCCTGTTGAATGTTATGACGTACAATAGAATTAGTGAATATGATTTAATTTCAGCTGAAAATTTTAGGCTATAAATGTTTAAAAAATATTACCAAGAACAAACATTATATGAATTTTTTTAAAGTATCATTTCGATTCACATTCTGACCAATTATAGTAAAATTAATCAAAACGTAGGTACTCCACTGTAAAAATTCAAATACTAAAAATAAATCAATCGTCACTGTATAAATTTGAAATAATAATTATCCACGAAACGAGTGAAAATAGCGCAAACATTTGATTTAGGTTGTCGAAGCGGGCGCTGCACTACATCACTTAATTAAGGACATAAATATTTAATAGCGGTGCACGTACATAATACGAGACACGTAGGTTCGAAATGGCGCCGCTTGATTATTCTTGACATGGTGACAACACTAATGGTGAATGATACTCACTAACCTGTGGGGTACACACGACATGTTATATAGGTACCAACGGTATCGGAATGTTGAAAACACTACTTGCGTGTCATGTCGAATAGTGCAGTGTTTCTCAAAATCTGTTTCAACCCGGACGGAAAATTTTATACTTGAAATGTATTTTTAAGATGTACGGCAATGTACGTGATATATTTTTTTATAATTTTGTATACGACAACTATAAAAAAATATATTTACACAATTTTTGTATACGATAAAAAAAAGTATACGTCATATACGTAGAATATAATAATATATATAATTGAAATACTTCTCAAATATACATATTAAATGTACTTAACAAATATATTTAAAATATATTTTAAATATATCTCAATATGAAATGTGTATATACTTAGAAATTATATATTTATATGCGAAAAAAAATGTTTTCCGTATATTTATCATATACTTTAGAGACACTTGTTTCTACTTTTAAAATATATTGCTTCCTCGCAATATCGAAGATACGAGAAGCTTTGTGATCGTTTCAGATTGAGACAAAAAAATATTCTCCGATTTCAAAATTTTAAATTGATTTATTATATATATATTATTATTTAGCGAGCTAGTGAATTGAAATGACCACGACACATTTAAAAATACGACAGATTTTCAAGATGAAACTATAAGGAGAGTGCATATGCGTGAAAGAGCGATAAGTAAATGTATAAGAGAAAAATTGATGGATAGAATTAGAAAATGTACGTTTTGACAATTACAACGATAGCAGATTTTATATTTGTAAATAATATTAATTTATCTTAAAGAATGTTGACAGTATTTTCATATGTGGATGAATGAACAAGCAAATAATAATCAAAAATACGTCCATATATATTTAATCCTTTTATTTTACTACATATTTACCATAAACGTTTAATTTTGAAAAAAAATTAAAATACGGCAAATATTTATATCTAAATACAAAAGTAAAATGAAATTTCAAAATTATAAAATAAACAGTTACCAAAAAATAAATAAATAAATAAACAATATAAACACGAGACTAAAGAAAAATATTTAATACAGTTTTATGTATAGCTGAAGTGGTCAATAATTTTAACAAAAAAGAAATATTTGACCATTATACATTTGTACAGTATATTATAGTATATATTTGTAGTAAGTAAAATAAACGTTTATCTACCTAAAAAAAATGTTTTGTTAAAATAACTCATTGGGATGATATGAAAAGATTTGAATTTTTAATAATGATGATTTTAATATAATAAAACTAGTACCTCTACACTTATAACAATGTATTTGTTATATGTACCTCGTATTCTGCACCTGATGCCCTAATGTAGCTAATATAAGACTAAAACTTTAAGTTTATGTGATGTACGTTTCACGTATGGTACGTTTGATGTCAAAATGTCTCACATAAAAAAAATGTATATTTTTGGTACAACAAATAAAAATGCCAAATTAAAAGTAAAGTATGTATCTTCATATTCATAGTTTAAGTTTTAATACTATTTTATTTTTTAAGTTTAATATTGGATATGTAAGACTACGAACAATTATTAACTATTATTAATTACACGCTATTACCCGTAACTTCGTTCGCGTGGAATTTAAATTAAATAGGAGCTGTATGAAAAGCTGAAAATCCACTTAACATAAAACCCATGAAGAAGAAGAAGAAGGTGCAAATGTCACTTACTCATTTTTCAATCTAATAAATTTTCGGAATATAAATTAGTCTATGTCCTTCCTCAGGATGAAAGCTTTATCTCTGCCGAATTTCATCAAAATCGGTTCAGCGGTATAAAATATAAAACTGTGTTGTAAGGTGAAGGCAAACACTAGTATTTTAAATTAATTTTATTGTTATTTTCCAATGGTCGATGATTTTAGATAAATATTTTTCTTCATCTACACTCGATAATTAAATATGAATATTTGATATTTTAAACTAAAAAAATCAGCCCCTAAAGTTATATCAATATCTTTTAAATTATTTATATTGATATGAAAACGGGTGTTGTTGTTGTGTGTATGAAAGAGAGAGAGAGATACAGATAATGTTTTTATTTTATTTTATTTTTAACAATAATTATGTGAATATACAATGATATTTGATAAGTATATTGTATATTAACGTAGCGCAGTAAAGGGATATCGTCAGCGTCTTGAGGTTGGAGGGACGTAGACTGGCGTGGATAGCGGCGTCGGCATCGTAGGTGCGGGTGGCCGTGGAAGCCTCAGTGAGATGACGACGGCGGGATGTCGTGGGTGTGGTCACAAAAGAGGTGACCGTGGTCGCTTGACGTCGTGTGCGTCGGCGTGGGGTACGTCCGTGAGCGGGCCAAGAGGCGACATTCGAAGGTGGACCTGGAGGTAGCGTCCGAGGGTGACGGCACGGGTGTCGGTGTTGTAGGAGACGGTAAGTATGAATCTGGTGGTGACTTCCGTGAGCAGCGTACCCTGGTGTCGGAAACCCACCGGGGAAGTTTTATGGATATGACAGTGACTAGCAATAAGTCGATCGAGACCTTCCGAGGGAGTTCTGATATTTGATATACTTATTAAATAATAATAATTATTATAATTATTTTTTTAAATAAAATACTATAAAACATCATCTGTCTCTCTCTCTCACACACACAACAAGAACATCCGTTTTTGTATTAATATTTATTTATTCTTATTTTAATATTCAGCTATCATCTTCAAATCTTCTTGAGAAAAAGTAAATAAATTTTTAGAAATAATATGTAACTTATAATCAAATGTTATGCATCTAAGTATGTATATATGTATGGTTATCTATTATATGATACCAATATTGAGTTAGTGTAATACGGCAGTGGAATTGAGTAAATATATGTGGACATTGGATTTAATACGAATCTGGTATATTTTAACAGGTGATTTCTAGCCTGTATAGTTGAACTGATTAGTAGTCTCGTAGAAATATCTAATTGCCTAATTTTATGCTCGTTTGAACCCTATTAATTAATAGTACTCTATTTTAAGGTATATAACAGTTGATTGGATATTAACGATTTCAAAAACCCAATTCTAAAAATTAATGCAATAGTTACCTGTGATGTTAGTAGATACATAATTTTAAATTTTGCTATAAACTCGAATATGAATGTAATCTTTTAGATGTATAGGTAAATATCTTTATTCATATGATTGATATACATGTACGTAAATAGTAATAACTATTTACAGCTTTTGTAAAAAAATTGTTTTATCTAGAGGCACATTTTGTTTCCAATTTTAAATATTGAAAAAAATACAGTAGCTTTGTTTATTGAAAAAACACTTCAATTTATACAATGTATTGAAATATGCATTAGGTACAAAAAAAATCGTTTATATTTTTATAGTTTTTGTGAAAAAAATATTGATTTTTTTATTAACTTGAACTTTCGTAGATTTTATGTATTAAATATTGTTAAAATTCTAAATTATGTGTAATAAAAAATGTTTAGGAAGATTATAACTGGACTGTGTTATGCACTAATGTAGAGTTATGACAGTATCGCTATATTTAACCAAACCAGCGCAGGCGGTGACGCGTTTTGTATTATTTTTAGCAAGCATAAAATCAAATAAATTAAACTATATTTAATGATATGATGATTGATAAAATCATAAAATACGGCTATGAGTGAAAATTGGCTACTATAATCAATCAGAAATCAATTCGGACTGTCAGAACTCTCACTATGAGTAACTCTAGGTTGCATTAATCTTAAACTTAGTCGATTAATAAATAAGTAGTTAAATGTGATTGTTTTTTTTACTCTATATAATCATTGTAACCGTGATTGGCGTTTAGAATTTATTAAATTATGGTTTAAAAACAGGCGTTATAAAAATTTTGCTTTATACAATCTAGGGTTTGTAAGCCATAATGATGTTGCCATTTAAAATTAAGAGAATGTTATTATCATCTAATAATAACCAGTAAAAAATAAAAATTAATGATATTCAATTATTTGATTGAAGTTATATCTGGTAGGTACATATTATTTAGTATAAATATTTACTTACCTAATTGCTTGTTGCCAATAATTAAACACTTTATATTTTAACTTCTTCTGATAAAAAATGACGTTTGTAATTGGATATTATGAACATACATAAATATAATAAAATGATTCGTGGAAATACAGAATATGTACAACGTACACTTCACTAATTATATTGTACTTTGGCGGACTATTTTTAATAAAATCCAATACATACCGTTGTTGGTACATTGTAGAGAGTACACAAAGTTTATATATTTATTTTTAAATTCGAGCTCGATGTATATATGCGTATACTGCTACATTGAAATTGATTTAGTTTTTATATTCTGTAACAAGTTTTATTCAATTTGAAATTCTGTATGTATGAACGTTCATACAATACTTCGTTTCTGAAAGTATGTTTTTCTTTAAAAAATTATTATGTCTTTGATATGATTTGTAGCTTTTGAAGTTGTAAGAAGAATACATGGAAATGTTGTTTATTTGCTACTTTGTTTGAAAATAAATTGCATTTGTTAGATTGTATTATATTTCAAAGATTCTCCGCCAAATTATTGCTAGACATAATCATTACATATGTTATTATATGTTATGAGTAAATATTTAAAAAAAATGGTTGTTTTAATAATTATAAAAATATAAATAAGTTTAGTTGTATTTTTATGTGGTAGATACGTTCCATAGAAAACCGCATTTAAAAAAATGTACTAAACAGACGTTTCGGATTATTTTAAACTGCATACAATAAAAGAAATGAGTTAAAATAAAATTCAAGAAAATAAAAACCTTAGAAAAACAATGAAATTGGTTTGAAAATGAACTTTTTATTTTATTTTATTTTTTTTAATTTTATTTGACTCCTACTTTTCCGAAGCCTTAAAAACGACTCTTACTTTTCTTTTTAGATTTCCGATATTTAAAAAAAAAATTATTTTATTTTTTAAAATACATAAGTGCGGATAATTTTCTAATATTTTTGAAAAATTTTTCACTATCAATGAACAAAACCAGTAATGGGCACCCAGTGATAAACACTTGCTAATGATTACAAAATGGTAAGTACTACGACACAAAAGTTATAAAATAAAGAATCATAAATTTTTAAACAATCTAAAGCAGATGTTATGATAATATGTATATAATAGCTAGATTACACTAATAATTAGTTTAAATGTCCACCATTTTGACACTCATTGGCAGAATGTTATCAAATTAAGCTGTTTTACAGTTAATTGTCTAAAGATTATGATTCAATAATTGTAATAATCTACCTTATTTATTTAAATTCCTGGAATTGTCAGTTTTCTTTTAATAGATATCTTACTTAAATTTGGATAAAATATCGCATCGCATAAAAAAGATAAGCATTTACATTTTAGAGATTCTGAGTTAATTTAAAAGATCAACAAATCGGATTATTTAAAACATTACTTATAGAGTCACAGTTTATTGTTCAATATTTTATTTATTTACGAATTTTACTATTTATATATTTCAAATCCGAAATATGTCAGTTAATGTATATGGCATATCAAATATACCTACTTTGATATTTTAATGCATTTTTTGATTTGACATTTTATTTGATCCCAAAGAGAAAATAAATTGAACATTTATGAAAGAAAATAATAAAATTGTATAAGTAGGTTATATGTATAATACAAGGTATATTAAGACAAGGATAAAAATGCTGTCAGACAATTTACTCTATTCGTTAAGCGTCATTTTATTATTCTTAAGTTGGCAATTCGTTCTGTGATTTCGACAGTTTTTTATGATTTTGCAATGAATTTTAAATTATGTGATTACATGTGTTGTTAAAATATCAAAAAATTACGAAAACAAGAGTAAATAAAGGAATTTTTTGTAATTGATATTCTATTATTCATTTATAACATTTGAATATGTCTTCGTGGTGACGGTGACGTCAATTTCCGCTCTAATGCTGATTGGTCAAGTAGCTGATAAGCTTACCTTGTCTTTATATGCCTTGTGTAAAATATACTACCTCAATATAAATTAAAACAATCAACAATTTAAAATACAGTAGAGTCCATTTTTACGCGGATTTGATGTTACGCGGTGCGTTTTTCTTACAAATTCAGGGATTCTCCGTAACAGTGAGTGGGGTATCTAATGAAAGTTGACAATTCAAGGAATTTAAATATGTAAACGTTTTGTTATTATTAAAATCTTCGTTTAACAAGATTTCGCACAGTTCATAAACGGAGTTGTATTTTCAGACAGTGACGATAATTCTGATGAAAAAATATAAAAAATATTGTTTCTTTTCAAAAAAATTAAATTAATAAAATTCAAAAACAAACTTAACTTATTTTAATTTTTACATCAATTTCTTTCAGATTTTTAAACTAATTTTCTTTTTGTTTCTTTGTTTTTTTTAGACATTTTTCGTGAATTTTCAGAAACTTTTTTACGCGATTTTCAGCCTATTTTAATTGTTTGATTTGGTTAAACGTATCTACCGCGTAATTGAGACCCTACTGTATAGTAGGTATTTAATAGCTTATTTGATATATATTTTAAATTATTTAGTAACTTTCAATATTCCTACATATTTGAAAAAAATCTTTTTTTTTAAATCTATTTCAACCCTAACCATTTATCTGCAATGTTATCCTTTAACTGTAAAAAATACATCTTTTAAGTTCATCCTGAATTGAAAACAAAAAGAGAAGAAAAAATATATCTGTATACGTAATACGTATCTCTAGTTTTATTATCCTGAATAATATTGTAATACATTGTAAAAGAAATTTATGCACTCTTTAACCCACGAACACAACTCAATCGCGTTTACAAAGTTTTAAACAAACACACAAAATTTAAATACATGTAAAATAAACGTTCAAACTTTTGACCATAAAGAATTCTTATGTAGAATATGTGTACATTCTGAGTGCAAAGTACCGACAATCGAGTAGCAATAAAATCGACAAAATGGTACAAACTGCAACACTCTGGTAGTTAAAGTTGTCCGAAAACGCGGAGTCTGATTGAGTATTGAATGGGATCGAGAAAGCTAGACGATATTCTCGTTTCCCTTTAGTGAAATTGCCTGAAGCATTCTTCTGGAAAATTAGACCACCTTTCTCTTGTTTTAAACATATGTAACTTTATTCGTGTGCCATAAAGAATAGTTGAGCTTCAACCGAATTTTTTCCAGCATTATTTCATTGTTCGTTCAGCGATCTTTAAAAGAAATTCTTATTATTACCTTTTATACATACATTATGTACTTTGTTTATTTTATTTTTAGTATGAATAATACTGAAGCCCAAGCGCATAACTTCACAAATAATTGAGAGAGAAAAGCGTAATAATTTATATATAAAAATTAATTAAATTAATGATATTTATCTCTTCGTCTTTTAATGATGCATCTATTTATTTATTTTTAACCATACAAAAGTTGTGCACGCCAATGAGTAAATAAAGTAGCTCATATATACAATGTAATGTTAAAATAATGTAAATTACTACCTCTATATTAAACATTTTATGATAAAAATATGCATAGTAGGTGTGAATCGGAATTTGAAAATTCAAACTAGTATAAAAATTAAACATTTATTTCTCAAGAGAAGAGGGTTCACCAGTATTTTGAACATATTTCGAATGTGTACCTACAAGTAATTAGTTTTAAACCATGAATTGTATACAAATTTAACAACTCCCTCGTATATTCATTATTGTTTTCCAAGAACAAGTTTACATATGTTTTAATGAATATATTATACAATTTAAATGTGAACAAACAAATATGTGTATCAGTAAATTTAATCAACAATGTTAATTAATTTACAATAGAATGGATTAATATTTAAAGGGCTTAATCACTTGATTTTTACTACAGGCATCAATATACTTTTTAAATTTTAATTATTAATACTTTGCATTACTTCATTGATATCCGATTGAAACATTATTTATGATACGTTTCATCTCAAATCGTTCCATGCCTATCTGTCCCCTAAACTCTTATGAACCACTGAGCGGATTTTAATGAAACTTGGTTTGTAAATGCCCCATATAAAACTCATCAAATTTGGCTAGAGGTAAGAGTGCTATCTTAAAATTGTATATAAAATTTACACAAAAAAGTTCAATACAACGTTTGTAGTAAAATTGTCCCTTGCAGAAATATACCTTCATTTGTAGAATTTAACACGAGGAAGTACTGTGCAAGTTAACATTAGTGTATATATGTAGTATTATAGTATTTCATAGTGAGATATCTCCGCCGTTTTGTTATTAATGTTATTTTTTTAATGTTTAGTATTTAAATAAGTTTTTTTGTTCCGTGGCATATTCACTATAAACCATGTTCCATATTGGTTATTGATTGTTAATATATACATTTTAATAATATTGAAATAATTGATAACAAATTGTTATTACTTACAGGATATTCGAGAGATGCATTTTGAGGGAACTTGTGTATTTAAACTAAAATTAAACCATTAAAAGTCAGTCACAATACAAATGATGCAATTAGTAGATCCGTTATAACGTATACGAAAATCCTAATTACTGTTTAGGATTAAAGTTCAAACCGCATAATGGCAGAATCTTGTGGCCTTTCAAACATAGTTTACAAAATAACTTTTGATTAAATCTATACATGGACATAGGAAATTTTAGATTAATATGTCCATTAAATTTTAATTACTGATTATAATTCTTTCTTCGCCAATTAATTATACGCACAAGAGTATTACTAAATATTAGTGAAAGGTTAACTTTAGATGAATGAGAAAACCATGGATACCGTTCGAAAATCACGAATCTGCTTTAACCAAATACTATCTAACTCAAAATTAATTCTAATTCCTAGTATCATAAAGTATTAAATCTGGACTAATACCCAACGAAACACTTATATACCTACGCATATTCATTATAATAGAGTGGGTCGAATATAGGAAAATGAAGATCGATCCCATTGTGTTCAGAATAATACACTGTATTGTTATATGGAAAAAATAATAAAAAAATAAGTGTGACTGTGTCGGGATGCACAGTCGAAGGAATGACGTGAAAACGTAGCAGTGGAGTTAAATAAAACTCAGATCAGTATTATTCAATATAGTTATTCCTTATGATTTGTACGAACATAAAAACAATTAATTATTATTTACAAACAAAATTGTGAAAATACGAAATTTACTTTAAAAAAAATTTATTCAAAAAATTAAAAACGTTACCGCTTAGAGAATATATTCTTATATACTGTTTTATTTTCTTTAATAGTATGAAGTTTTTCACTCATTAAATCTGGTTAAATGTTTTGATTTGTACTGGTATCATGTCTAGTGCTCGGTCCCGGCTTTAAATTTTGAAATAAAAAATACTCCTCTGAAACTTCGTGAGTGGATTTATTTTGGCGTAACTTACAACTTTTTTATATTCGATAATTCTGGGAATTGGGGAGTTTTTGATGTGGTATGCGTCAAACATGTCAATTTAACAATGTATAGGAAATTTACGAATAACCCTTTCTTTTTTACTTGAATTACAAGATTTTATAATGCAAAAATCGGGAAATATATTGACTTACAAAAATATTGGGGCATTTAGCGAGACCTACACCCACAACATGTCAAATTCATGATGTTATGTAATTTATAAATAACCGACTGATTTTTGCACAATTGCTAGATAAATAATAGTAAAATGTTATGGTTATACTGGCCTACAAAAATCAAGGGTCTTTTGTCCTAACCTACGCCGTAAACATGTCAATTCCAGGGGGTGTTGTTTATTTAAAAATAACCCTTTTTTATTTTAAATAAAATATAGAATACAATAAAATATTTGACTTACCTTAAAAAATAAAACAGATTGATAAAAAGTTACCGAATTTCTAATTTTTGGAAGGAGTATAGTATGTTATTAGTTGAACATTTATACAAAATATCATAAGTATTCACTAAACCGTTTCCAAGAAATAAATTATAATACAACAATACGACGGTTATGCATGTAAATTTGATAACAATTTAAACAAAGTATTTTTTGAAAAAACGATTATAAAAGATCTTTGTTTTTTTATAATTAGGTCGTATATTATGTTATATAACAATATAAATAATAATATGTTATGTTATATAATTTTTTTTTATATTCGGAATCATAAATATATATTTTTATCCTTTTATGAAGATCACGCTATACGACCCAAAATATTAAATGTACTTTTGTGGAAAAAAAATTTGACATTAAAAAAAAAAAAATAATGAACAAAAACCTGTTTCCCGACAAATCTAAAATACCATTGTATACTTTTTGAAGTCAGTTATTTTGTACCTACCTAATTTTAGAAAGAAGTAAAATGAGATAAAACTATGAAAAAATTAATCATAAAATTACTTTAAAATTATAAAATAAAATAAACTATACATGGAACGTTTAGAAACTAATAAATTAAAGTAAACTCATAAGTAAATTCATATCTTTCAATGAGCAAATTTAAGCTCCTATAATTTTATATAGCGAAATATAATATAATATTTCAATTAATAATACGGTTGCAATTTTCTTGTAAAATTGAATAAAATTAAATGAACGCCATTAATTCATATTTATGCGTGTGTGCTAATTCGGTTACAATTGACTATGTGTGTACATGAAATGGGTAAATTACATTATTCTAGTTATTTAATATTCATATTTATGAAATTAGTTAGTTCGTATCCATAGAGTATAAATGTGTTACAATTAGTATCATTATAGTAATTTTGTTACAATAGAAAAATTGTACCTATTTTTCTATATTAAAGTAATGTCTATGTTATATTGATCGATTTATGTTTTTGCAAAAATAAGAATGTAATTTGACACTTTCGGACAATAGGAAGTTAAACTAAAAGGTATAATTATAGAATATTTATTTGTATGTTTTCATGGTTGGATCCAAGAAATAAAATATTAAATAATTTATTTGGTAAACTAACTAAAAATATCCTTTTCATAAATACATAGACAGAATTTTCTTATCCATCGATCAAAAATTCATCAAATCACCTCTGAGAATGTTTGCGCCATCATTTTCTTTATCTAATCTAATCTCAGCATTTTTATTTTACTCTCGCTTGATTTATTATCGACGATCAACGATTGACATCGAATCAGGGATTTATAAATTGTCTAGTTTTTACGAACACCCCCGGGGCCTCAAGGAAAAAGCACTCGATGTTTACAGTGACGTGGTCAGAAATTAACTGTTGGTACACAGTGTACAGTGTTGTACTTACAAAATTTAGTAATTTACAATAATTTTATTTAAAAGCTGAAATTTTGCGTAATTATAGTAAATGGTGGGTAAATTGGTAAAAGAGTGGGGTATCAAATGAAAGTTGATATTTCAAGGAATTTTAATATGCAATATTCGTTGTAACCGCCGAAAAAAAGATTTAACGTATTTTATCGAACATAATTCAATATTGGAATGTACAATAAAATGCAGAAGTGGTCGTCCAGTTTTCATTGAAATTCGCTTATCACAAACATAGTAAGCTTCTTCCATTTGATTATATTATTATAATATATAAATCATTTCTTCATATACCAAACAAAGAAGGATATTTAAAACTAATTTTCTAGATAAAGAAATACTCATCTTCGTTTAAAATACTCATATATATTTATGCAATTAAATTATAATGTAGTATATTGAAAATTGCATAAGTAAATTTTGTGGCAATAAATATTTGCATTCCGAATTTTAGTATTTTAATATGTTAAACTTGATATAAAATTAATGAAATTGACGTATATTTGTGTTTTTATTCAAAATGATGTAACTATATAAGTTCCTCCCTAAAAAAATATAACCAATGATGTTTATTGATGTCTTAATATTTTTGACTCTGTTGTAAGCGAATCTGACCTATAGCACGTAGATATTAAAATCATTATGTTACCTCCTTAACAATAATATTTAAATTATTCTAAATTGGTTCTTAACTTTACCAAAGGTTTTGAATTTTGTATGGTAACGAATCTTGTGTAAATTCTTAGGTGTATTTAAAGTATCAAACTAATAATATTGATAAGAATCAGTTAGCCAAATATTGTTTTTAAGACAAACTACCGGTCCATATGATACGCCAATGGTTGATTGTCCAGCCGGTGTGACTGTACGCCGCCACCGTGTTGTGTTGTCCACCATTGAGTTATAGATACCGTTCGATATATCATCAATATTCTGACGTCAAGCGTCGCCGGAGTGATTAATAGCTCCAATGTTTGTAAATTGTCTCCGCTTCTTGCGAGTCTTATTTTATTTTTAAGTTTCCCGTCGTCTGGTAATCTCTAATTCATTAGCTCTTTTGTGTGTTTAAAAAAAATTATCATCAAATTTAATTATACCGTTTGATTTTGTTTATTTTTTATGGTTAATATTATTAGTTTTCTGCATATTTTGTTAGAATTGAAATGAAAACTTGTATACTTATCGTTTACAAAATTGACAATGTGTCATAATGCTTAAGGAGGCAAAATACATATGTAACAATCAGTTAATTTTTAAATTATAGGTATAATCTATTATTTCTTTATTTTAAAATCAATCTCAATGTTATATAAACGTAGGTAGGTATATATATTTTATTATTTTAATTTAAAAACCTTTATAAGTAAAAAATTATAATAAAAAAATATGAAAATCTACATCTAAATGCATAAATTCATTAATAAAAGACTTCTTTTATTTTATTTCAGTCACACGCAATTTTTATTATGCGAATGAGGACATTAATTCGTTGGCTATATTTAACGGACCATCCTTCTACATTGGACGGGTCATCCGCTAGTATGAAATATGGCCGACTTAACACTTAGACCGTGAAACACCCTAGCTCAACCCCTTTCTTTCATCGTCGTCTCGTTTTTGACCGTGAAATGCCCCCTTGTAACCTGCAACAGCGAGGTGCCCAATTCTGACATCGCTAGTGTTGTAATCTGGCGTAGTGTATCTTTACCTGTGGATATCAAAATTTTATTAAATTTGCCTTATTTAACTCACCGTGATATTTATTTATTTGTATATGTTTGTAGCAATTCCATTTCAATAGCTACAGTTTTTACTAAATACTTTGTGTCATTACTGTCAATTAAAAATATTTTTTGGTAAGGAGTCAGGAGGTATATAACATGAATTTGTTTAAATTTTTTTATATATTTTTTAATTTGCCTTTTAAAATCAACTAAATTCGGTTAGATTCTTTTCGTACTAAATAATGTTGATTTTATTCATACTGGAGAGTTAGTCATTTTTTCAACTCTTCTAGTATGAACAAAATCAAATTTAAAAAAATGAATTATTTAGTCCGAAAAGAGTCAAACCGAATTTGATTTTCTGCTTTTCAGTTCGTTTTAAAAGACAAATTATTTAAAAAAATGTTTTTAAATTTTTCATTTAAAAAAAAATATTCTACTGCTAATTGTAAGCTACTTTATGTGAAAAAGTTATTAGTTTAAAAAAGAATATGATAAGTAAATAACCTCTATTCAAACAATATATTATTTGTTATTACCTGAATTGATTAACTGTATTTATTTTATTTCACATACAGGTGTCGTAGCTTCAAAGGACCAGGTAATTTTGTTATAAACGGTTTAACTGAAACAAATACTATTTGTGGTTTTTGCCATGAAGATGTAGAAATTGTACTTTATCTGTTACACACCGCTAGAAAGCTAATTTTTTTGCTGAATAAAACAATCCTAATTAAATTTGATTCGAGCTATTGTGATCGAAGATATTTTATCTCTACATGCGATAAAATGTGTAAAAATTGATAAAGTGAAATTTAAAAAAATACAGCTGTTCTGTTTAAACGTTATAAAAAGATTTATGTCATCACAAGTATGGCGAAAATTTTGTTTTGGTTCTTTAAAATAAGCCGAATCCGAACAAACTGCCTGCTCCTTTGAAGCTGGGGCGTCCTTACAGAATAACAGAGAAAGTCATTTAATTAGTTTTATAAAATATGAAAAAAATTACACTATATATTTTTCTGGCTAAACATTATATTTTTTAATTTTTTTTACCAGTGATAATAGAACACGAAAAATATTACACTGATGATTACGTACTAGAAAAAAATTATATGCGCGTGAAAACTCATAAAGCGGGAAAATACCTGTATTATATATATATATTATTATTTCAGTCGATAAGAGTCGTTTTAGACATTTTCAAATGTATTTAATGGTAAAAAATTTTGAAACCACTGGTTTCCTTTCATAAACTAGAATCGTCACGTCCCCAACACAGAAGTGTGTCTTTAAATTTTCAACTTTTGACCTTTGGAAGAAAGAAAACGCGAGTGCAAGAGAGCGCGGGCCATACGAGGATGGTTCGCTGCACAGCCAACACTGTTTAAAACAGGAATTTGTAAGCTTGTATCACGCTTGAAAAACTACACCGCCTTCGTTTCACTTACCAGTGATGACATCTACTGAGCGCGCAACCAACTAACGCAACTTTGCATTGTATTTACTATTGATAATTGTCTCTTTGCACGTCTTTATTATAATGAGGTTCAGAATGTATGTGCATGTACGAGATATTCTTCTGTCGTCGTTTTCTAATATATGTATATATTATTCTAATTGTTTTATTTGAGAGAATGAATTTCTGATACTAATTAAATTGATATTTTCATTTGAATACACGAATAACTTTAAGTTATGAGTGACGGAAAACAATTATACAAATTTTATTTTTAATATGGCTACTTAAAGGACCCCGAACCATTCTTATTGAAAAATGAACTTCGCTCAAATGGCCTGAAATTGTAATATAGTATTGACATTTGCTGTATTTATAGCAAAAAACTGGTTCATTTTTAGGTTTCCGTAGAAACTAGGAACCATTATAATTTCGCCATGTCCGTCCCTTGAGTGGGATATCTTTAGATAGGTCTCCTAAAATGCAATACAAAAATGTTATGCTACCTTTTGATTTTAACCCTTCAGTCACGATATATTTGCATTTAAATGTCGTTATCAGAGCGTCCTCTCCCCCCTTCCACTTTCTAAACTATCGATGCAAAAAATTTAAACAAAAAATCCAGAATGTAGCTTTTAGTTAGTACTTTCAATGAAAATTATAACGAACACTGTAGCTAGAAGAGTTTATAAAAAAAATTGAAATAACTCTTGCTTATAAATCGTAATGACTACGGAAACCTATCATGTGCGTGCCCAACACAAATTTGGCCGTTTTATTTAGAAATATGTTCAATTTCTCTTAAGAATGATTCAGAGTCCTTTTGTTTTGATGGATTTCTTTTAAATATTAGAACGTTTTTACTATTTTTTTATGAAGGTAAAATTATTGTAGTTTATATTTTCATACATTGACGAACGCCTTAACAATAATTATTATAAGTTATAAATTTTTTCATGAAAATATTTTTAGCTTGTTCATACTTTATACCTTAGACGTGTAATGAAAATTTATAATTTACATAACAGTTAAATTTGATCTGTTAGAGACATTATGGTTGAGAGTCGTATTTTCTCTGTTAATGAATGATCACTAAAATATTTGTTTTAAATTAAAACATTTATTTTTAACACGTTGTATGCGGTGAACACGGCTCTCGTGTCCATACAAACTTGTAGCCACGCGGTAAACATAGTTGTTTAATACAATATATATACCCAATATTCTTTAATAAATTGATTTTATATTTTCATTCTTAGGTTATTTTGTGGTAAAGATTAGTTTACACTTTTTTAAAGCTATTTTACTTATTTAAAATTTGTCAGCCGCGTACAAATTTTCTCAATAATTTGTTCGCATTGAATATGTTAAAATATTTTATACTTCAAAACGGTTCAGGTATAAGTTGTATCTCATTTCTTGTCTAACAATAGCACTAAAATATGTAATTAAGTCTCTGATTAGTTAATGTTAATTTTCAGATAGTAATTGACTATGAAACTCGGCATTAAAATGTCATGAAACACTGTCTACAAAACTAAACCTACAAGAAAATGAATGAATTTATAATAATATATTAACTAAATTCCGTATCACAAAAAAAAACTCATAAAACCCACATGTAATTTAATTCTCAGTTATTAAATATCCTTATTATCTTCTGTATAAATATTTTTAAATTCATTAGAATAAAAATATTCACATAAAAATATTTATATTTTCATAAAATATTTATAAAACATAACACAGACTGATGATATTCTTTGTGAGCACGTTTAGTAATGAATCAAATCACGCAAACACACACACACATACACATTTACGCTGCGTGCATTAAAACAGAGTGTCAAACATGATAATTCATCACAATTTTTTTTGAAAGTCTGTGGTCCGTAAGTGAAGTAGTAACATAATGACGATTCCGCATCATCCCGCTGATTTTTCTTCATGAGCGTGACAGTGGAGAACGGATAGCAGAGAGTCACTGCGAGTTCGACTACATGAACCAGGGTTGTGTAAATCAATATTAAAACAAAAAATTGTCAGCATTTATTAATAGCAATATTGACACACTATAAAGGAGCTAACAAATATTTGTTAGCGTTCAAGTACATTTCAATGAGGTATTAATTCTGTTATATTATCTATCGACTTGTTTTAGAATTTAGATCATTTTACTATTACAGTTGGTGACTCTGACCGTACAAGATAATTTTCATGTGCCCAAGATAAGCGTGAAATGCATGGGGATTTCCTAAACGGCAAGAGATACAGATTCGGTTAAATTAGATGAATTATTTGTAAGGGAGGGATGAGTATTACTACATCAAAAGGCAGTATACCCAAAAATCTGAAAATTCGGAATTTATTTAAATGGTTATGACTTTTTTGTCAAAGTAGATAGGTACTTTTTGTTTGCCATTTCTTAAAGCACTTTTATAATGTTTGGGGATCTGTCAGTAGCAAGAATGGGCGTGTTATCAGTGAATGTCGCCATGGTAATGTCTTCGTTAGTAGATAAATCGGCTGATAAAAGAAGCACCCGTGGTATATCAAAAACTAAAATATACACAATTTGATCTAGACCTTCCAACGGTTCGAGACAAAATTACACAGCCAGAACTACCAGAAAAGACTCAACGACCACCCCAATCAATTAGCCATCAACCTAATCGACAATAGTAACAGATCCACGAGACTTAAAAGACACCATGTGCTAGACTTACCTGATAGATTTGTGTAACTAGTGTTACTATTGAACGATAGTGATTTGTACTAATTAAGTTAACCAAAATACGGTGCGCCATTACTGAATGACGATACCTACCATGCTTTTTCACTATATCATAATTGCTTATTGTTCTCTGCGATACACTATGGGCCAGGAGACCCTGTTCTATGGCCAAAAGTCCAGAAGTTATCCGTTTTAATTAAAATTCATTTTATAAGGTTTTTTTTGGACGCTGATTTCAAATTTTTAATAAAAATTAAAAAATTCAAAATGGCGGAACCAATATGGCGACTAATATATTTCAAAAGTTCTCCAATTTAATTAAAATTCATTTTGTAAGGTTTTATTGGGACGCTAATTTCAAATTTTTTATGAAAATTTAAAAATTCAAAATGGCGGATCCAATATGGCGACCAAGATATTTCAAAAGTTATCCGATTTTAATAAAATTCATTTTATAAGGTTATATTGGGACGCTGATTTCAATTTTTTTATAAAATTTAAAAATTCAAAATGGCGGATCCAATATGGCGACCAAGATATTTCAAAAGTTATCCAATTTAAATAAAATTAATTTTATAAGGGTAAGCACGCGGTGTAAAAAAATAAGAATCTAAATACAAGTAATCTCCTTACAACAATCCATAACAAAGTTTCGCTGTAACACTATGAATGAAACTAATTGCAACCCTTCATACGTGACAAGGGATGAAATATTAAATTTTTTTTTTATTACCTATAAATAATTGTAAATATCTCGGATCTTAGTTAAAAATTGCATAAACCCACCCCCTCACTACCCCGGCCATTAGGGGTTGAATGTCAATTTTTTTTTATTGAAGACTATTTTGTCCAAATTCACCTGTATAACTAAAGAAACTATGCAGATAAACATATCAAAAACCCACCCTCGTCCACCTTTTACGCTATTAGGGGTTGAAATTTTTATTTTAATTGAATATTATTTTGTCCGAATTTACCTTAATATCGTAAAAAAATATGTAAATAAATATATCATAATTTTGAAAATTAAACACTAATAACCCCCCCCCCCTCCCATCTCTTAGGGGTTGAATTTTCGAAAATGCTATTTGTCTTGTACAATATGTGTGCAATGTTTCATTCGAGTGAATACAAACAAATTTTTTTCGACATATAAACTTTTCCACCCCCTTGCACCCGTTTAATTTTAGGAAATACTTATGTGAATACTAGTTTCATTATTTGTATTGTAGAGTATTCATTTTAAGTTTCAAGTAAATCCAACCAAAAAATATTTTCCCATACAAAATTTTACACCCCTTTTTACCCCCGTAGGGGTTGAATTTAGAAAAATATTTTCTTAATGGGTGCTTAGATCATAAAAGGAAGACACCCCTCAAATTTCACGGTCCAGAGAAAGTTTGTACACTCGTAGTACTATATTCGTTTATACAATGTGAAATAAATATGTACATTGTACATATCATTCTTGTACGTTTAGAAGAGTTTCACAGTCAAGCAAATGAAAACGGGCAAAAAGGGGCAGATCTAGGCTGAAGTGCACATCCTATAGAAGACATTCGTGGTTTTCATTACTTAATACAAGGCGGTATCTTTCGGTATTCGCAATCGGCAGCAGGTGCTTTGCTGAAAAATCTTGTTTTTTATACTAAAAATGTGGTTTTACTTCAGTAAAACTGAAAATAACGCATTCATATGACATTTAAAATAATTTTTGAACTTCCACGAATGAAATAATCCAAATATACGGCTTGAAATTTATGACTTTACAATAAATATTACATTTTACAAGCGACAGTAACATAATTTTTGTTTATACATTTTTCAACTTTGCGCCCCTGTCATTTGAACAGGAATTGATTAATCAACATGTAATTGTCATCATAACTACTTCAATTAATACCGAATTCAGTGGTCTAATTCGTTTTCTCAAATTCGAAAGTAGACTTTTGGCCACAGAACAGGGTCTCCTGGCCCATAGTGCGATAGAACAGATTGCAAATGATATTTCAGTTAAAAAAATGTATCTCTAATGAAGTAAAGATTTTGATTTATATCTTAAAGTTAACTTCATTCGTATGTCTTTATATAACAATTTGAGGGGCTACTTGATTTGGCTCCATTAATTTAATATTGACAACTCATTATAATAATTATACAGGCGAAGCCCCAGGGCGAATATCGTCTCAATCCCGAATTTAGCCTTCGACTTTGATTCTTGCATCCTTATATATTATAAAACACAACGTCTCTCTCTCCCTCTTGGTCTGTTAATGCGCTTATCATTCGAGAACCACATATCCGATTTACGTGTTTTTTTTTTAATTCATAGATATGTTCTTTGGCCAGGTTTTATTATCTGTCTATTTAGTTACGTTAGATAAAATAAAAAATAAGCAGTGACGATTTAATAGTAAATCGTAAGTCGGGAAATGTTTCTTTTGCAATACGCTGCCTTAACCGTTCAATATTGAACAATATAATGTAATAAAGAATTGTGTGTAATTAAAAGATTTAAAATAAACTCCGCGATACCATATATCTAACATTTAAGCGAGCGAAGCCGCGGGCACAGCTGTAATATATAAATACAGAGTCGAACCTTTAATTGTTTTTTTAATTACTATAGATACAATTCTTTAACATATTGAAAATTCAATTGTTTATTATATTTTGTGATTCGGCCTACTTCATGCAATACTCACAGATAGACCTTGGGTTGCATTAAATAAAATTAAGAGCGATTAGTTAATCAGTTGTTTTCAAATCATGGTTAATGTTAATTTTAAACTTAATCTCAATTTATAAAATAAAATAATGTTTTACCATATAAAATTTATCATAACCGTGATTGTTTTTTTAGAATTAACCTAATAATGGTTTTAAAACAACTATAACTAATCGTGATTAATTTAGCTTTATGCAACCCAAGGAGAGGCTATTATTTATGTTAATTACTAAATGTTTGATATATATTTACTTTTTGACCATCCCTCACGGATCGCGGGTATCACACAGTGTGCGTGTGTCACCCCCTCCTCCCACTGCACCTCACCTCTCGACCACAACCGCGACACGACGTTATCTGAGCGTTGGGATGCGACTGGAATAACCAATGAATATCGGAATCACATTATATATTCACCGCCTAACTGCATTTTTATCATGACGGTGATTCAACCATGTCAGATAACACGTGCGTACCTCCCTGTATATACATATATATTATATATATAAATGTATGTGTGGGTGTGTGTGCGTGCGTGGTGTTTTATCATCTTTACATTGTGTTTTATACAAGTCATAGTCGGACTTAGACAAGTCGATTTCTTTTAGACGGTGAATTTTTTTTTTTTTTTAATAAAATGTCGCTATTTTATACTTGGACTACTTATTTTATCAACCTTGCATTTGCTGACAACGAGTTCGATGATTTTTTTATATTACTAGCTTCTCGCTTAAAAGACCTATAAAATAATATTAAATATCATATGACCAAAAAACAAAAAAAAAACAATTATATTTACTATTTTTACGACCAACATTTCATGGTGTAATTGCGATGAAACTCGAAATATCATAATCAAAGAATTCATATGAAAGATTATCACGAAAGGTATAAATTGAAAATTTTAATATAGAATGTATAATGCATACACATATATGTATATCAAATATAGACTTTAAATCAATCATTTTTTTGTATCTGCTTAAAATACTTTAAAACATCTACAATCTACATAGTAATCCATACTAATGCTACATCTTTTATCTTCTCACGGCTAAACTGCTGAACCAATCTTGATGAAAATTAGCAGGGAGATAACTTGCACCCTGAAGAAGGACATAGGCTACTTTGTATCCCGAAAAATTTAATAGATAAAAAATGGGTGTGTGGCATTTGTACGTGCGATTGTTATATTTTTTGGGGCAAACATCTGGCGTACAAATTCAAATCTAAAAACCTGTTTTATCGACTATCATACAGAAATCTGTATTATTTATCGAACCAAACTGCAAAGTGTTGTTTTCACTAAGCTGAATTCTACACGAATGAAATCGCGAGTAGTATAATTTAAGTAGGAAGTTAATGATATAAGATCGAAGCTAGATTGGCTTAAATTCGAAAGAGACGAGACCAAGATGATACAGTTTGAATTTAACGACGAGATCATCTAAAATTTAATAAGTTGAGACCGGGAGTGTAAAATTCAAGACCAAAACGAGGCGAAATTAATCTTGTCTCATGTGCAGCTCTTAGTATCAATAAGGCCCGAAAAAAGTATAAATCCGGGTCTGGGCAAGAGCACGACCCGCGGAATCTGTGGCACTGTCGTCTCCCATTCCAGCTTCACTCATCTCCCTCAGGCTGCTTGTGCAAATATGGTACATAATTTAAGATAAGGGTCGTTCAGCCTGAACGAATTCTAGTTGTGATAACAGTTTTATTTTTTAATCATGAGATTGATTAAAATATTTTTGAAATATTTGCTGCATGGGCTGAATAATTTGCAACCTAATTTGCGTTTTATTTAGCCGTTCTATTGTTACAATTGTAGCGTTATTTCATTAGTTTTGTTTTATGTGAATTTCTGTGTTTCATTGATGCTTGATTAAAACAGACGAATTATTGTGAAAGTGTAATTCTATTTTTAATATGTACAAAGTTTACACTACATAGGTATTAAAAAAGTAATTATCTTAGGAACATAAATAATAATACAGAAAAAAACGGGTTTTGAATTGTATCATATAAAAGATAAAAAAAAACATCTGCAAAATAAATATACAGTGCTTCCTCGTGCTAAATTCACCAAAGGTAGTTAATTATTGTACAATTTAAATTACAACCAATAAAGTGTATTTAATTTTTATACAATGTCAAAAAAACGTTTTTTTAAAGCAAATTGATATAAATCTTTGAAAGGAATATTTTACAGCAAACATTGTAGACCTATATTATAAGAAATTGAATGCTCTACAAAAAAGATTCTATAAAATTTTCACTAAACATGTATCGTTCTTGAGATATCTTTAAAAAATAAATATTTTGGGATGTCATCCCTCCTCTTTACATACAATTCTGATGATTTTGAAATGGAACCGTCCTCAAGCAAGTCGCAATCATCTAACTAAGTTTCATTAATATCAGTTCAATGGTTCTTGAGTTATGTGTGTGACAAGGTTTCAGGGAACAGGCAGACAGACACGGAACGAAAAGTGTTTGTCTTGACCTGAAACGGAAAGATCAATTTAAAATTTTGAAATCGGAGAAGAATATTTTTGTCTTATTCTAAAACGATCACAAAGCTTCTTTGCGAGGAAACAAAAATTGTTTTTAAAACTAAATACATTTGTATAATATACTTATACTATAAGCATATTTAATATAATATATACGACATGTGTATATTTCAGTCATAATTTAATAATTAAAAACCGATATTTTATTACACGTATACTAGTATTTGTAGAACCACTGACAATATTTTTGCAAATAGATAAAATATTCAGAAATGGTTTATAGAGAATTAGACGATTTTATTTTTATGTATGGCTCAGCCCCATGCCACAAGGTTAAGAAGCTTATCAAATTCCTGGAGGATTAAAAAATTATTAAGGCTTTATCTTCGCTTGGGCATTTAGCTTCCATATCTCAACCTATAGAAAATCTTTAGGAGTTTATGAGCTGCAAAATTTCCAGAAAACGTTTACGAACAACCATAGGGATAAGAAGATAGAAAGAGATTTAAATAATATAATATTAAATTACGTTTTTTTTGTTTTTTACTTCAAAATATTAAGTAATTAACCACTACGGAAGAATATTAAACACTTTAACTGTCTGTCGTATGTCCATCTATCTGTTTGTCTATTACAGTCTTCTAACTACAGAACTGTTTGGCCTAGAAAGCTGAGATATAGCATAATTATAGTCAATAAAAGACCTAAGTTATAAATATAACATTTTAAGTTTTTTGCTTTTAAGGGAACAAATGGGTTACCAAAAAAACATTTTTTAGTGGGGTATCAAATGAAAGCTGAAAATTTAAGGAATTTAAATATACTATCGTTTTGTTATTATTCAAATCATCATAACAAAATTAAAGTATTTTGTACCCAATTTTTTAACAAAGAAACTACAGTACTTAAATCCAATATGTTTAAGAAAGCACATTCATTAAATAAAATATATCAATTTAGGAACACCTTAGAATCATTATTCCAAACTACCCACCTGCCGCATATTTGTTAGTTAAAAGGCAGTCTGTATGAAACATGAACATAGATTTTTACGGTATATTTACATAAAACTGTCCGTGCTACCAATAACCGTATCTTCGCGACCATGTAAAAAGGAGAGTCTGTAATCGCGGCAAGACGTCGAGCCATTGTGTTATATACGCGGCTAAATCCGTTTTATCGTCCCATTGGACCGTAATGTATTGACACACAGATCGAAGTTTATCTAGCGAGAGTGTATTAAACTATTACGGATTTTTTTATACGTGTATGTTGGTTAGTTGATATGTGATGGTCTATTCATTGATAAACAGTTTCTTTATTGCTTTATGTTATTGATTAATAACTTGTTAAATTGTTAAAGAGTTTTATATGTCATAAAAGAATAAAATTAATTAAAATACCTAATCTTAGATTAGGAAAGACTATCGAAATGTCATTTTAGTAATTTCTTTGAATATACGTAAACATCGAAAATTGTCGTACGTTTTTTTAGTATTTATTATAATTGTATAATTATTAATTATAAATAATTATTTCATTCGAAAGGTACTGTGCCATAGATGTGTACAAACAACAAATCATGTGTGTGTGTTACCGTTAAGGCAGGTAAAATAAAGTTTACATATACACATAGCATAGCAATACCACCAAGCGGCAAAATTAAAAACTTTTGGGTTTCTGTCAAACGTAGAGAATGCATTCAATTGTAGTGTATTTATTTGGAAATTTTTAATGTAAAAGCTTTTACGTTTAATAATAGAATTCGCTTAATAATATATGAAGCAAGTTTCCAGTTTTTAAAAATTCATGTGTGTATGTTGCCGTTAAGGCAGCTAAAATATCGGTCGAATTTCGATCATAGGCGATACTAGTTTCTATGAATATATCCCAGAGGTGTCAGTTGAAAATGTATTATATATAAAAATTCTTTAAATTACAACTGAATTTGGTAATATTTACGAGCACAATCGTAGACTTACAAAATTTAATTTTTTGTTGTTGTTTTTTACACATAATATTAAATTTATCACTCATTAAAACTGGTTAAATGTTTTAATTTTTACTTGTAACTTCGTAGATTTAATCGATATATCTATAATTTGAGACTAAAACCCGCGTGGTAGCTGCTTTGAGTATCGAGATATACTGATTTTAAATTTACGCTAGTGCGCAAGACTGATCTCTGCTCGTTACATCAAGTTTCTGAAATGCCCACCCAGTATCTGACCTGAAACTTAAGACGTTTTTCACGTCAAAAGTGTCTTTTCTTGCAAACTATAAAGTTAAGATAAATCTGAAATTTCCCGTCACCAAATTGGAGATGTTTTTTTGATCCCCCTAGTAAATATATTTTGAAAATCAATAAGTATATTAAGGTATTTTAAAAATTTTAATTTAAAAAAGTACTTTTTTTTATTATAAACATATTTGTATCACTAAATCAAAGTTATTTTTGAAAAAGCAATATGTTATTACAATATTTTCCCTATAGTAAAAATCAATAACATAGTATGTATATAAACATAATTTGTTACCGACGGAAAGTTTTTGTTTTTAATAAAAATACCACAACGACAATATCTCTTTCCTTATCCTTCTTCTTGTTTATGGATACACATAAACATAAAAATATACTGACTAAAAAATGATTGAACCGTCACTACCTCGGGCATTATTCTTCATTTGTGCCACTTCTTGATCATAACGCCATGGCGTTACACGCCATCAGACTTCTATCAAGAAAAATACATATCCGCAATCATGAAGATTGATTGAGGATACAAATCGCGTCGTTCTGTACAATTGAGTTGACATAACGGACTGATAAAGAAGCTCCAGAGACAAAACGCTTAGCTTTGTCAACAAAAACCATTTCTCTTTATGTTATATTAGAATATTCATTGTTTACAAACATATGCTTCCATAAACTTTATAATAAATATAATTAAACCATAGACAAGGAAAGTTATATGGGCACTAAACACACTACCGTTGTTATCTGCAAAAATTGTTAGTTCAAATCATTGACATCATTCGGATTTTAAAATATATTATGTACTAATGCTTCTGACCCGGTGATACCCGGGTTAATATCCACAAAATCATAGTGACTTAAATATTCAATATGCCCACAACACTTTGTGAAATTTACACAAAATATTCACAAATTATATACCTAAAAATAACCTATCCATTATTGAAAAGTGAAATAAAATCCCTTCAGTAGTTACTGAGTAGTTACTTCAGTTTCGAATTAGAAAATGTCAAAATATATAGGATGTTCCATTTGAAAATTAAAAAAAATTAAGTTCAGAGTTTTGATACAGCCTGTACAAAGAATACAATTTTGTAAATGTTTGATGTAATATCGCAATAAAAGAACATATGCCAAAACTGTTTTTAGCAGAAAACACATTTTTTTTTTTTGTAATTCGAAAATAACAAGGTGTTGAAAATATGTAAATTTTCTTATAAAAATGGTCATAATTTCTAAACCACTCAGTATAATCCCACACATGCCTATATCAAAATATAAAAAAAAATGCTTTTAGATTATCAATAAAAAAAAACACACATTGTATTTAAAAAAACATAACTTTGATTTGTGACGCACTTATAGAACACTCTATATAAATATAACTATTTTTAAAATAAGCGGCTTGTCTAACCTGATATCTTTTGTATTTAAAGTTTTCTTCAATTTGTTATAATAAATGAAATATTGAACTTTGACACAGTCTTGGGACACTCTGTATATAGATGTATCAATTGTTTGAAATTAGAAAATTAATTAATGAAATGATAAATGTTTTATACTGCTCTTAAAAATATTTCAGTGATAATTAATCAAAAGAGAGCATATTTGTGTATTATAAATTTTCAACGCACGCCTATGGGAAATACATTTTTTAATCAGTTTTTAATCTAAAAATTAAACAATATTGTATGTATGTATGTCTTTGATCGTACGTCATGGTGTAGTGAAAAAATGAACTATTCCTATCGGGTGAGTTGTCAGTTGTTAATTTGAAATAGTCTAATTGTTAAACGTATATAATCACTGATTTAATTGTTTACTAAACATCGATTATGTTAGGTTGGATGACAATTGACCCGACTGTGTTAGTTTCGATTTTCACATCGACACATATCAATAAAAATAATGAGTTGCATGTAACGTTAGAACATTATGTGATAATAATAAAGTCATTTACTTTCAACAATGGCAGCCTTAACAAGTCAGAAATCTTAATATATTTGTTCTTTGTATGTAATTATTTAAATGTCACAACAGTCACAAGAAAGTAAGAAAGAGTGTATTTCATTGAAACTTCTAATTTGTATATTTTATTTAATGTTATTTAAATTTGTATAAAGTCAAAGTGCATAAGTGAATAAAAAATTCAATAGAAAATCCTTGTTGGTCTCTAAGGATTCACCTTAAAGCATAAAAACGCTATTGAGGTTAAATAAAATTTTAATGTTGCAAAGAGGGTTGAAATTCTAGAACACAAAAAATAAAAGTCTGCGCACACTCTCCAGTAAAAAGTAAATATTCACAGATGCTAGCTCCACTTAATTATATATTCTGATTTTCTAAGAAAATAAATTAATGAATATATTTTCACAAAGAAACTAACTGTAACGAATAATCAAGATTTAAAAATAAAAATCATTATTTTTTACTGTAAAATCATTGTATACAGACAGAATTACTTTTTTTTAATAAAAGAAGTTCCAGTATTGTTATCTTTATTCATTTCTTTTACATTTTATCATTAAACATCTGGAACAGTAAGGATTTAACATTTAACGTAAATATAAATTAAAATAATTAATTTTACATGAAAACAATTATATTTTAACCATTATAAAAGATAAAAACATAAACATTTTTTACTGACACTAATAATTAATAATGAATTTAAAAATAGCCAATGATTAAATTAACTAAAAAAAGATCTGCCAAGTAAATGCACAGTGCTTCTTCGTGCTAAATTCACCAAAGGTATATAGTTAATTATATTATTGAACAATTTAAATAAAAACCGAAAAAATATTCAGATAAATTGCCTGGCATTGGTTATAACATAACCATTTAATTTTTATACAATTGTACCTACTTAAAAATATTAATTCGACTATTTTTAATCTGACTATTTTTTCGTGTATTTTTCATTTTTTGACAATTTCAATCTTTATCTAAATTGTTTTGTTATGCTAACGTCAAGTCACTATACTATAGGAAATTGAATGTTCTATAAAAAAGATGCTGTAAAATTTTCACGTAACATATGCCGTTCTTGAGATATCTTGAAAAAAATAAATATTTTTGGATGTCAACCCTTCTCCTTACACACAATTTTGATGATTTTAAAATGGGGCTCCTCAAGCCAGACCAAACCAACCAACCAAGTTTCATTAATATCGGTTCAGTGGTTCATGAGTTATGCGTGTGACAAGGATTCAAGGAACACACAGACACACACAGACTCAGAGATAGACAGACACGGAACGAACAGTGTTTGTATTGATCTAAAACGGAAAGATCAATTTAAAATTTTGAAAACGGAGAACAATTTTTTGTCTCATTTTAAAACGATCACAAAGCTTCTCGTATCTTCGATATGTCGAGGTAGCAAACATTTGATTAGTAGACATATGCATAATATGATAATATTCAAAATACCATACAACATTTTTCATGTGTGTTTTTCCGTCATATTCCACTTCCGTATCTTTCCAGATATACATACATATAGAGTCGCATTTAATATTTTAACACGGTTATCCAATCGTTCAGGAGCGCATACAAATAGCTCTGTTCTGTGCGATTTGGTCTGCATGATAGAGGAACTTAAAAGAATATTGAATCAGAAATGCTGTGTCACCCACATGGTCATAAATTCACATTCGTGATTTGTGTGTCGTTCTTTGCGAGAGTACTGTACAGCCATCGTATGTTTCTCTCTGTCTGTCTTCTGCAACAGTCACTTTGTATCTCTTAGTTCGGGTGTTCGAATAGCCGACACTTGGATAGGGATGACAACGAGCCTTGTCAGAATTTTACCCCGGATGTATCGATACTGGAATGAAACATTGGTTTTGTGATATTTTTGTTCGCGTGTAAGAAAAAGTGTTCATACGATATGTAATAGTTTTGGTATTTTCTTTTTTGTAATACAAATTGTGCATCACGTGAAAAAGAAATAGCTTTTGTTTTATTTATATATTATATTATTATTTGTTTGTTTGTCGTAATGAGTTATAAGTAATACACACATTTCTAATACATGAAATTTCAGATTTTCAAATTTTGGTTTACATTTAATAAAAATTACATAACATTATATTTATATTATTACTTCAACAAATAACCTTTTTTAAATTTGTATATTTTGCTCTCGTTACGAAATACGTTAGTTTTTTACCTAAAACTATCCTGGAGTTCAATTTTAAGAGGTGCCGTAAGAAGGGGGTCCCGTTTCCATATTAAATAACATAGGAAAAATGATTCTTCAGTACTATAATTGGTATTACTGGTTCATGATAATTGATGAAAATTTTTTAAGGACATCATTTTGTAGAAGATACAATTCTCTACAAAGCCATGTCTCTCAATTTAACGTATCGAAAGTTACAGGCATTCAAAGTGATTTGTTAAATTGTACGTCTAAAAGACTCTCGCGACTAAGCTATTGTTTCTATAAAAATAAGTAAAATGATAATTTTGTAAAAAAAATTCTCTATAAAAAATAATTCAGAGCTATAGGTGTAAATTTAAAGAGTTAAAACTTATAAGCGTTTTAAATATATAAAAATATAATATTTTAACGTTAATTTTCTATAGATATCAATAAAATAGCAATATATAACTTTGCTTCTGAGCTGTCAGAATGGGAATGACCAGCCGATAACTAGCATTATTATTAGAACATATTTTATTCTCTACAAAATGACGTCCTTAATTTTTTTTTATCAATTATCATGAATCAATAATACCATCTTTAGTACAAAAGAATAATTTTTCCATATTTTTTAAATGAGAAACAAGACCCCCCATGTGACACCTCTTAAAATTAAACTACAGGGTAATCCTTGTGGGGGGATTTATTTTGAGTCATAAACTACGTTATTGCGTAACGAGAGCGAGGAAAAAATCATTTTTTTGACACACCCTATTGTAGGTAAATGCATTATTTCTGTAATTAATTTGTAAATGATAACTGACAGCTTCTGAGTGAAGTTGTTTGCTCTCGTATTTATAACCTGATTTTTCTTATTTTGTTTAAAATTCAACATACAGGTGTAGGCTCAAAGTAGTGTTATAAATCAGGGACGTCGATTTTTATAAATCACACATTCTTGAATTTAAAAAGAAAACATTTTTTCGGAGACTTATAAAAATATTCATTCTTCTACGTTTTTGTTTTCAAGCATCTTTATTGTGGTGGACAAAAGCTTGTCTGAGTAATCAGTCTGGGTTGAGACCATGTTTTAATTTGTAATTTTGAGAACTTACTATTATAAAAGTATTTGACTATAATATTAAATTTAAATGTTTTCTTTAGGGAATTTTTTTATGCATATGATAATTTACACCTATTAACACTTTTCACCTCAAACATTTCATTTTATTTTTTTATTTTAATTAAATCGATATTATGTTTTGGTCGTGAAAGCAATCGTAATCCAGGCCATACTAATAACTGTTATAAATGCGAAAGTGTGTCTGACTGTTTGTTACCTTTTCACAGCTAAACCGTTAAACTGATCTTGATGAAATATGGTAGAGAGATAGCTTGCATCTTGAAGAAGGACATAAGCTACTTTGTATCCCGAAAATTTATTACAGGTTATGTTATTTTAGTGAAATCTATCGTGCAAATACAAAACTAAAAACCTGTTTTATTGTCTACATACATAAATACGTTTTATCTATCTGTATTATTTACCAAACTTAAATCATGGTGTTGTTTTCATTAACCTAAATTCCGCGCGAACGAAGTCGTGGGTAGTAGTTAGTCAAAAAATTTTACCCACCTCTGGTCTACAAACATATACTCAAATGGCTTAGATGGATATTTCAATAAAAAAATTTGATTTTGAAATTCTATAATCCTCAAACTACACGCATTACATCTGAACAGGTAAAAAAAAAAACACACATGAATATCGACTTTTATATGACATCGAAACTGGTAATACATACTTTGACGTACATATATGTATATATTTGACACCCCTACTCCGTGATCCGTGAGTACATCGACACATCTTTCGACGGGTAAAGAGAGCCAGGGTGGCTACAAATGGAGCGAACGCAAAACCATTCGTCTTCTTATGAACATTGTTTATAGTTTTTGCACGTATTTTTAAATCAATAGATATGTTAACATTTCAACTTATGTGCAGGAAAAAATGATGGTGCATTGAATAACAATTCCATCATATGATATTTGCATTCGTTCTGTGGGAATAGGGAGATTATGTAAATGACAAAAAGAACATGTTCTCATTACGATTGTACTTCAGTTTTAGTATGTCATTGTATGATAAAGACAAAAGAGAGTTTTATTTATTTTTATATCCTTTCTACCATATATTTGCTTTCTATTTGAAACGCAGAAAAACCGAAACAAGCAACTGACATTAGTTGAGTTCTTGATCATTAAAAATAGTTTCAACAAAACCTGAACATTTTCAATGTATCTACCATTTCTTTCTTATCTGAAAATGGAGTTACATATTTTGGTTCAACGTTTAATCTTTTCATACCTCGCTTTAGTTGATTATTTTATTTTACAAATTTTTTATACTTTTCTATTTTATTAGGGTTTCGATGAAACCCTATTAATCTCATTTTGACATCCGTCAATCCGTCCTTTTCAGTCAAAGCAAAATATCTCGTAAACTATATAAGCTCGAAACATGAAATTTTTACTGAACATGTAAAATGATGCCCTCTAGTAAAAGATGTCCAAATTTTTTGAAAAATATTTTTTTAAGTGAAGAGGGGCTAAGGAGCTAAAGCCAAGTAAAAAAAATTGTTTGTGTCGAGGCAGGTGGCACATCAAATTGGGACTACCAACAACAAATACTAAAGTCAACAATATCATTTCAAATTTTGGAGAAATAGGGAGGGGCGATTTTTTATTTTTATTTTCATATCTAGGAATGTGGAATGTCAAAATGTAGATATCAATTAGTAGAATATGACCCTATTTTTATATTTTTTCTTACTCAGAAAGTGGCTTTGAACAGTACGTAGTACGTATTTCGGAACCCTTATGGCGCTGTATGTCTTGATCGATTTTTATAGGTTTTATTAAATCTAATATATGTTTTTAAATAAAAACTCTGTAAAATTACAAATATTTTTTACCATGCAGATATGAGAGATTACAAAATCACTATTATTTCAGTTGTATTTATGCAAAATTTTAGAGAATGATATTTTTATTTATGTATATATTGAAATGAAATGTCTAAAAATATACATTTACTAAATAAAAACTACGAAATAATTAAATTACGTTAAATTCTTAAACAACTAGTCGTTTTTACCTGTTATATAATCCCGTGGGATAATAAAAACGATTGCGTGAACTACGAAATAATATAACGATCTCAAAGGAACTGGAAAAAGGAGATCACTTGAAACGAATATATTGTATTACAATACACAGTAGATTCTCTTTAAGTATTTTATAAGTAAAATGGGATTTTGAAATATTATATGAATTCACTTTATACTTCTTAAATGTTATTAAATTTATAAATATTTTTTTTTAAATAACAAAATGTAAATTTTCTTAGAAATAAATATTTTAATATCGATTCAATTAATTTTATCTAAAGATTATTAATTTATTATTTTATTTATTAAGTTAATAATTTCATTATAAATAATGATTTAATTATTAAATTTTTTTATAGGTTATTTGAAAATGAGTTAAAGCAATAAATTCGCTTTCGGTTTTTTTAAATTTAATATTTTTTATTTCAAATCCTGGATAAAAATGATACGTTTATAACAAAAAATATTTATTGTATTTTATACAAAAGTAATAAAACAATTGTGTCATTTATTATTCTAGATAATTTATCACTGCAACGGATATTAAAAACACATCAATCAGGTTTATTTAAAACTAAAAAAATCTTGATTATGTCGTATATATGATTGTTATACAATTCACTCGTAACGCACCTACCTATAAAAAAAAACTTGTTCGAATATTTCTTCCTAGTAATCTCCAATGAAATAAACTGTACATAACTCTTAAATAATGTCTGAAAAAACGACATTACGAACGGTCTTTCCTCCCATTAAGGGAATATTAAAGTAAAATTGCATTCCCCTTATTATCAGTAACAGTTCGCTGGGAATGTATCCCGTTATTAAAATTAGCCCATAAATTAGTGTAGGCGTATCTCTACCCTGATTTTAACTAATGCATTCCTAAAATCGGAAGTGGCAATTAAATTTAATACGAGCTATGAAAGTTACGCATCACATCGCAAAGCTATCACGATAATTGATGTATGTATGTATATATACGCACCTATATTTCAATAATACACAAATCCGATTATGAAACCAATTATTCCGATATCATTTTGATTTATAGAAAAATATTTTGTTCCTATCTGACTGAAATTCAATAACTACAGTGGCGGGACGTTAACAGCTTAATAGAGAACTCGCTGATTTAATTGTCAACACAGCTTACATCATTCCAATGATCGTTCATTTTTGATACACGGATTTTGTACGTAAAGTTTTTAATAGAATTTTAGATTTTCGACACTTCAAGTGTATAAAGGTAATCTGGTAATATATGTTTATATAAGAGATATACATAGTTGTTTTTTTAATAAAAATAATACATCTTTATATATGAAAATGAATGTTCATTTGAATGAGGCTTATAGACTCGGGAATTATTAAACCGATTTCTATAGATAATTTTTCTGTGCATGTTCGTGGCTATTAATATTTAATGAGAAGCTAAGATTTAACATCGAAAGACTAAAAATTATTTATTTATTTATCCATACTAATGTGTGTCTGTTTGTTACCTATCCACGCCTAAACTTCTGAACCAATCTAGATGAAATTTGGGAGGGAGATAGCTTGCATCCTGAGGAAAGACATAGGCTACTCTGTATCTCGAATAATTTATTAGATAACAAAAATGTGTGTGTGACATTTGTACGCATTATAGGTTATACTTTTTTGGTGTAGACATCTAGCGAGTAAATGCAAAACTAAAATCGAAATTAAACAGAAATCTGTATTACCACACGTACGAAGTCGTGCGGGTAACAGCTAATTTAGAATATTTACAGATTCCGACGAATCATCAAATATTTTATAATTTGCTTTTTATGTAATCATTTATTTGTTTTATGATATTCTTCTTCTTTTATTTTCGCTTCCTTTTGTAACTAAATCGGCCACTTTTTATTTTTTGTTTATCACTTCTGATTTTATATTTTCTTATTACACTTTATTTATGATTTTTAATACTTGTCTACTCTACTTTTATTTTCTCACTTCTTTTTATTTTTAATTTATTACTTCTGATTGTATATTTTCTTATTACACTATACCAATGATTTTCAATACTGTACTTTTATTTTAAAACTTCTTTTATTTGCGTTTTGTGATATTAGTTTCTGTTTTAAAATGCTAAACGTAAATAAGATAAAAGACGCTATATATATATATAGGCACACATACCTAAAAATCATCAATATTTATTATTGAAAGTATCATTTCATGGAAATGGACATTTTATAAAACACAAAAAAACTGAAATCTTTACATAGTGAGCATAAAAAAGAGTGAATCAAATATCGTGGGATTTTTGATCATATATAAATAACCTGACCTATTACTTTAGACTTGTTTAGTACATCATAAATCACAAACTAAATTCTAAGTTCGATTTCCAAACCAATTTGTAACACATCGACAAAATCATACGAAATCCACCCTTCTATACACATACATCAAAAACTTTATATGAATAAGTCGAAAGAACTCAATAGCAGATCTTCTCACATCTGAACCAATATTCCTTATTATCGTGATGCGCTTTCTTGAATAAAGATCGTTATATGACTTCTACATATGAACTCGATTTGCTCTCCTTTTCTTGCAGTGCAATGGAGCTGATGATCTGTCAGCTCGTCTGTATGATATAAACTTTAAAATAGAGTTTTTCCGATTCCTCTGCATTGATGATAGAACATAGTATATAATACAAACTGGGAGGCTCAAGAATGACGCGTATGTGCCCTATGCCAGAGGATAATATAAAATATTTTATAAAAAAAACAATTGCTATTTATACTTAGATGATTTTTCTTACATTTTACTTGTATATTTTTAATGATTCTTCACTAAGAGTAACATCAATAATAACAGCTTAAAATACAAACAAACGTGTTCTTTTAATTAACATTCTGACTTCTAAACATTTGAGAAAATACGACGGTTAGACTTATTGGCTTTTATGTTACTGTTATATATCCAATTGAAACATAATAAAAGATAAAAACGGAATGAATTTGATCAGCCTTCATCGAATATAAAATGATGAAATATATCGTGGCGTAAAAATATGCATTTCAACATAATAAAAGAAAATAATGAAGGTTACATTTCATATAAAAAAATGCAATGCACTTATTGTTAGTTTTTATCACGGATTATGTTGTTTTAATTTTTATAAATATATAAATACTAGCGTTCTCGCCCCGGCTTTGCACGGGAGTTATATTTCACCCCTTGTCACGTATGGAGTATTGTAGCTAGTTTCATTAGATCCGGCGGGAAAAATACTACTGTAGTGGAAGTTTATCTTGCATAGGAGCCTAGATATTTATGATTTTTTTCCGACATGATTTACCTAACCTAACAAAATATATAATACTAAATCCTGGTCAAAGAACATATCTATGAATTTAAAAAAAACACGTAAATCGGATAAGTGGTTCTCGAGTGATAAGCGCCCGAACGGACAGAGAGACGTTGCTTTTTGTGTGATATGTTATATAGATAGATACATATGTCCAATGTCCATATATTCATAAATATATGTAACTTTTGTATATAGGATGGTACAATGGACATTAAAAATTATAAACAAATAATATAAATATAATTAATATTATACAGAAATTATATAATTGTGTGCCTGAAAAATAAAACTAAAAAAATATTTTTCTAAAAAATTTTATCGGTAAATTTCTGCCACAACTAGCTTTTTCCATTTTTGTATGTGACTTCTAACTAATAAGACAAACATAATCTAGAAAATAGACTTGCATGTATAATATACAGGAGATCAAAAGTTTTAAGAGTTGATTAATTATGCAAATTAGAGTAAAAATTAGAAGTTACAGAATTATAAATAATAATCTTTATTTAAAATCGTTAACATTTTGTAATGACTCTTTAACGGATTTTTTCACCCCAAATCTGATTAATCAACCCCTAAAGTTAGGCGCACACCGTTTAGATCAGTCTGTATATGTACGATGCATATATATAGGTAGTAGCGAGTGCACGAAGAGTCTTTTATTCGGAGTTTCTGGTCCCGGTGGCGGTGATTTTGATGGATAGCCTGCACCGTGATCGATATTACCTGAAGAACATGCTTATTGCGTTATTTACAACACACGGCAGCCCGTGTTCAACAGAATTTGCTTATTCGTTTTCAGTGTTTCACAAAAAAACGTGCTTACACACATACCCTCGCCAACCCTACATCGGAATCAAAAACCGTATAATTACGTAGGGTGTGAAATTTTTTATACGTTGTAAACTTTTTTATTGAAATTGACTGTATTCTGATATTTCTGATCATATCTGTTTTATTTAACATTTTCCGCATTTAAATTTTACGTTAAAATCGTATTTAAATATGGTTTTTCGTTTTGTTATAGATTACTGTAGTATAAATTATCTTTTTTAATTATCTCATTTAATTTTTAATAACTCGTTTACCAAACGTTATCTGGGTAGATGTTGGAATATCACCAAATTGATTAAATTACTCTTCAGATTGCGTCAATTCTATTGCATGAAGTATCATATGTAAGTGATCTGAATGGAGTTTTTCTCCGACTTGTGTTTTTTTACTGTTCGCTTATCTGGTATGAGAACGCAATGGTACATATGGGAGATTTTAAGGAACACTTTGACGAAAATGATTTAAATCAGTTTTGTACTTTCTGAAATTACCGTTAAAAAATTAATTTTTATTATATTATGTTGAATTATAACAAAATGTGGTGAGGTAGTAGAACCACAATAAAATCAACAAAGCTTAAATGTATAGGTAAAAGAATAAAATATTTATTTTAGATATTATTTCAAATACAAGCAGTTAAATATTTACTTTGCATGTTCTTTTTTGTTATATATAAATTCGATTGGTATCGTTGACGAATTTAACTATATAGTTAAAAAAATTTTACAGAAAAAATATTTTCATTCATGTGTAATATTACACATGCATGAAAATATTCATATGTCATGCTTTGTAACTTAGTTAAATTCTACAACGGGCATATACAACATAGTTTTTTTTTTAACTGCTACACAAATTTGATGCTTGGTTATCAAAAAGTGGAGTTAATCACATTGACAACCGACTCATTTAGCATTCGTATGGTACACCCATATTTACAAAACGCACCTACTGTTTACCACCATTCCACTCTCTGGAATCCAAAAACCGTGCAGTAATTGCAGACAAAATAGTAAGTGTAATCGATACAGCATGAAAATTTAACAACATAATGGAGCTTTTTAATTCCGAGGCATTAAATTTTCATTCGCTATTTCGAGTGTTGTGTGGAAACACTGAAAAAATACTTTTAGATGAACATTTTGGTTTTATAAGTACCTAGGTAATAAAAAAATTCAATTGCAATTAAATTACGTAATATGTGCTTACTTATAAATTGAGATTTTTGAATGTACAATACATGCAACTCAGAATTATGCAATTCAGAAGTCTAATCGACTAACGTTCTGAAAAGTGTTTTATCAATAAAATACGATGTATTTAACCCAATTATTTAAATAAGTTATTATTCATAAAACGACATTAACAGTTCTTTTACATATGTATCATAGCTATAAATGTATAAAACAACTGAAAATAAACAATATAATTTAAATTTACAAACATAATTATCTCAGTAAAGTATATTCTTAACTATTTGCATTCATTTAAAGTTAGACGTGCTTATAGGGATTATATTCGTTTAATTGCAAAAATTATACAATTAGATAAGTTCCAGGTTAGACTTTATAAATGTACAATACGTGTATGTTTGTGCAATGTTCTACATAAATATACATATAAATAATTACTAGTTAGATAAAATATAATATATATTCATAGTTATTTGCGTGATCATAATTTCTTATCAAAATTAAATAACTAACACTAGCTGGATTTGTCAGTATTGCCTATATGTATATGTACATAATTTTATTGTTTATGGTAATTTACACAGTTTTAAAACTAATTATGTAACTATAAACAAACAAAAAATTTTGATTGTTTCATTTAATAGGGTAGGTAGCAAAATAGTCACTGGAAATTGTTTAGATAAAATAACTGGAAAACTGTAAGACCCAGGTTCAAACTTTGTATGGTGAATTTGTAGGTAACATTATGACACACCAAAATAATGATAAAAAATACTACTTTTAGAGAAAAATGTCATTTTTTTTTTAAATTTCTAAAAAATAAATATATTTTTTGACTTAGCAATAACGCCAATACAGAAAAATACGTTAGTTAATTATCTATGAAACTGGCTCATTGTGGTTGCTCTAATTACGTTACTTTGGAAGTTATGAGATAATCTTTGTTTGTAAGTACTACTCTGAAGGAAGTTTTTAAACACTCTGTAGCTCAGAGGGTGTTAAAGATAGACCCAACTTTTCCGTACAATTTTTTACTCGCAATTAGCCAAAGAATCAGCTCTTAAAATATCTGTATCCCAAACCGGAATAACTGTATTACTTGATTCTTATTATATTTTTAGCCTGACGATGATTCTGTGAATCAAAAGTTTGCACGAATACCTATTACTCTAATAAATTTGACGTTTAAACAATTAATTTGTTATTATATATTTAACATACATAGGTAAAATAGAAAAATACAGGTAAAAACATAGTTTTTTTTAAATGAAACTAATCTGTTTTGTAATCTGAAACTAATAGATATCGTTAAAGCTTTTTAAAAGGATACTCCATTAAAAAAACTTCATGTTTCATAACAAGGAAGAACTAACGAGTATACTATGAAATTCAAATCAATTAATCATGCACTTGCATAATTGTATCTATAAAAAGCTGCAGATCGTTTTGAACACAAGTTATCGTATCTATTCGTAACAACACATCGCGAGTATGTGTCGCATTATTAAACTTTATATGTGCGCTAATGGAATACGCGTGTACGAATGGATTTTCAATTACACTAATGTTATATGTGCACCAATTAATAAAGGTAATCCACTGATTATACGTGTGTGTGTGTGTGTGAAACACAACTTTGAATCGGTGTTAATTGTTAATAGTCTCAATAAAACTAAATTATGCCTTACGTGTAATAAGGATACAAGAGTGTTGTAGTATCTTGTCTCACACGTTTTCAGGTAGTGTTTGTCTGTGAGAGTGTTTACAACTATTCGCCTTCAGGCACCGGTCCTTTACTTGCATAGTTTCCAAAAGATTTAATATAATTATGGTGTTGTATTATTAATTTATTGAGGAGGGGGTACTACTTTGTAAAAAAATGTTGAACACTGTTTTATTAGTTTAAATGATCTCTTAACTATTCAAGAATGATATACAAAAGGACTTATGCGGGGAAATTTTTTTAAAGGGGCCAAAAAGTCAATTTTCTGAACGAAGTCAGTGCCGTTTTGCGGATAATTCAAATGCGCTCGAGTGCAGTTTTCGACCTTAAATAGTGAGCTGACCGTACTCCTAACGCCTTCAGTTTTTAACGGATTAACATGAAATTTCAGCTATAGCTTTACAATAAAATTTTCTAGTGAAGGGCGTAGGATTTTTTTCGTTTAATTTAGTATAACCGCTTTTATACCCGATTTTCGACAGAATAAAAAAAAAATCATTCAAAACGACCCCATTTTTTTATTTCCCCTATCGTGTTTGTTTATTTACCCTGACATCGTCAACAGCATAGTAATGCTCCTAGCGCCACTAAGCGCCAAAAAATAGTTTTGGGTTTTTGTCAAACGTAGAGAATGCGCGTTCAATTGCAACGTTTTTATTTGGAAATTTTTGTTGTAAATGCTTTAACGCTTAATAATAGAAAATTAAGTGTTTCCAATTTTCAATACATTCATTTTGAATTACAGTTACGATTTCGCTCATTTTTGTCTAAAAGTAAAATGAAAATTATATTTATATTATGCCTTGAAGAACGCTAACGTTATAGGGAGGGACGATTTTTGCGTCGAAATCAAAATGTGACCGCGAAATAGAAATAATGTAGCACACATAGAAATTGATAATGATAGGTTACGTTTGGTTAGGTTTGGTTAGATTCTGTGTCATAGATGTTCACAAAAAAATCATGTGTGTATGTTGCCGTTAAGGCAGGTAAAATATTGGTCGAATTTTGACCATAGATGATACTAGTATATTTTAATATCTACATATATAGGTGAATTTTTAATAAAATGTAAAAATATTTTACACTACATATCCATTCTTGACAAATAACTTTTGTTATAAAATAACAAATCGATATTTTATATTTTCTGAATACAAAACATTTATACATTTTAAAATGAATATACATATAACACAAAATATAATAAATTACTACGGATCAAAACGTTTGATTATTCGCAAAAAGCAACAAAAATACCTAAAACGAACATCCACGGTGAATGGGAGTATTCAAAAAGCGAGAAACAATAGAGAGTTTTATTCCAGTTGGAAAAGTGTCAAACACAAAACAAAAATGACGCGAAACATCCCGCTCGTCCGGATGTATACAATTCATCAGTTCCAAACAATGTGTCTCTCTTTTGGACATTGAAAAATCTTCGCAAGGAAAAATAAATGTAAACGCTGAAATACGACTCGCGGCTATCTATGACGAACGAGCGTGGACACGAAGGAAGTGTACACGGACGAACACGCGTTCAGCCGACGTCGAGCACATTGATGTTCATTTTAGGAAGAGATGGGGGGGACACAGGAGTACTCAAAATATATACTGATACGGTTATACCAATTGGTGATTTGATTTGAATCGATTTCTCTAGAGCATCGTGAGTTCATTTGATTTTTGGTTTTGTTGGGACATTCAACATCGATAACTCTACGTTGAAATGTCTTGGATAGTCAGTAGACACAAATTGGTTTTTAGTAATATCGATTAGAAGAATAAAATACTAATACGATTTTTTTAATAAATGGGTAAAAGTTCATACCTACCTATATATTTAAAGTATTTTTAGTAGTTTTCTTTTTTGACGTGAATAACGTTTATTGTTTCACTCCAGATACTGAGTGGGCATTTCAGAAACTGATGAAAATGAGTGAAAAACTTCATACTAACAAAAAAAATTAAATTTCGCATTTCCACAATTTAACTTGTACATTGATGTACATATTTATTAATTGAATTAAAAAAAAAAAACAATACCTATATAAGAATTAATTCTCTAAGCGGTAACGTTTTAATTTTTTGATTTGTAGTTGTATAAAAATTAAATGGTTAACCAATTCTAAGCAATTTATCTAAGCATCGGTTTTTATTTAAATTGTTCAATTATTAATTATCTTTGGTGAATTTAGCACGAGGAAGCACTGTACATTTACTTGGCAAATGTTTTTAAATTGAATAAAAAAAATAAAAGTTTTGTATTTACACGATTTCGCTTGTTAATATTAATTAATTGAATTAAAAAATAAATAACAGTTCATTAGAATATATTTTCTACGATCTAACGTTTTTGATTTTTTTATTAAAGTTTTTTAAATTGAATAACAAAATAAAAAGTAAATTTCGTATTTACACAATTTTGCATGTATGTACATATTAATTAATTGTTTTTATGTTCGTACAAATCATAAAAAATAATCATATTATACAATCCAGTTTGAGTTTTATTTAACCCCACTGACACGTATTCACGTCAATCCCTCGACTGTACATCCCGATACAGTCACACCCATTTTTTTTGTCAACTCAAATATTACTCCGTATTCATGTATTCTCTTTTTTCGTTTACAAGAGTTCCAATGATCCTAATAATAAATGGTTTTAATTTGGTTTTAAATGATACTTTTAATTGGGGTCGAGCAGGGTCCTTTGACTCATAATGAATCCGTTTAAAAAAATTAATTTGGTACTTATGAGTCCATTCAGGGTAGACTGGATCTTATCTGGACAAGACAATTGTCCGGAATTTTAAAATGCAGTGAAAAGTTCTATTTAAATTTTTTTACCTGGTCCCATCGTGGTACAACACAAGTTCTGAACTCAAAACATAATAGGGAAAATGTACATCTTATAACTTTTTTATTTAACACTTTTTTAAATGCACTTCTCATGAATTATTTAACGTTTCCAGACTTTTGGTATAAGTGCATGACTTACGATTAGAGTATCTACAGTAATAAATAACACATTTCATTCTTTTTCCCCATCCTTATTTCTCTTTACAATTTTTTTTTCCTGAAATTATTCCATTTACTTGAAACTTAACATAAAATATTATACAATACAAATAATGAAACATGTATTTTAGTATTTATTTTTTGTTATACGTGTCTAAACTGTGAAAACTACCCTAAAATTTTGAATTATAAGTATTAATAAATAAGTCTATTCCAATTCATGTTGTATTATATTATTATTATTGACATAAGGATATTTGAAAACTCATATTCAAAATACAAAAGTGAGTTTTATTTCTGACAAATTCCATTAAAATTTTTCATATAGATATTAAAAAAATTGTTCACATAAATTATATGGAAACAATAAATAATCAGTATTCAAGTACATATCATGTTGGGAAGTTGGTTGTGTGGCACTCAAGGTTATTTTATATTTTTTTATATATATTAGGGATTTTCTACCTGGTGATGTTTTTAGTTATATACGAAATTTGAAAAAAAAAATTATCGAGATCTATTTTACATAGAAAAAGTACGATGTACTTTTTGAATCTTATTATATGTATGTAAATATCTCCCGTATATAAATAAAATAATATAATGTTTTATGTCTCTCTCGTTTCATGTTGATTCTTGTTAGTCATCGTCTTCTATGCATTTTAAACAGCGTTTGTTGCTTGACTCAGCTGCTCTACTTACCATGCGACTGCAGCGCCACAAAATGTGTACGTGTGCAATGTTTTTACTAAAATCTAATCTGGCTAACTCAGAAACCACTGGTGTTTACTATTCGAATGGTGTGGCCGATTTTACATGAATAGTTTATGCACAGTATAAATTCCAAGCATAACTGAATTCTGCTATAGATACAATCAAATGGTTTTAGTAATAGGGTCACTGATGTAAATTGTGAGATAGCTTTAATAAAGGAATGTTCTGTGAAATGTGTTTTTTCAACAGAAATGTTAATTTGTAATCGATATTGGGAACTTTTCGTATAGTAATATCTGTATTACTGCGTCACATAGGTCGCTATATATTAGAATGAAAGTGAAATTAGTTGTTTTTTTCTATAATTTTGTACAGCGGGTGTTTTTCAATTTTTCACAAAATCTTCTTTATTTTTTTATTTAGACAAAAATATATATAAAACAAATTATTTCCACTCAATATCAACTGCTTCAATTGTATCTTTTAATTTTTATAAATAAATAACTTATTATCTACTATAAGTATCAGTTTTAAAAAAACAAGTAAAAATTTAATATTTGATATTCCGATTTGTTTATTGTTAAAATTTAATTGTTTATTACATAAGAATAAATGAAAAAATATTTTCTATAAAAAAATTCACAAGAAACCAGGATTTTTCTCATTTTCATTTTCACAATTTATAAAATATTATGAGAGTATTTTGCAATACGCTCTCTAAACCGTTAAATATTGTACAATATAATAGTACAAGAGCTGATGATATATTTATCGCCCCCATCTGAGCACTAGGCAGACTTACGGAAAACGTTTATTCATGTGTTGTATATCATGGGAAAAATAGTCCCAACCCCCACACCCTGGGATAAAGGGGGTTAATTCCTTAGTGAACATGTAAAGAAAAAGTGCATTTTTGAATAAGAAGAATATAATCAAAATATAATTTTAAAAAAAATTCAGCGCCTACTCTTTTACACGTTTAATAATTCTTTTAGATTTTCATATTAATGAAATTTTTCCTTTTCGTGTTAATTGTGGGTAAACAAATTTGTTTTCAAAGAACTAATGTGTTATCCAGAGAGTCATTGCGGACAACTTCAAGCAAAAAAGAATTACAAAACAACCCAGTTAAAAAAATAGGATAACACTTTCAATTGCGTCTGCCCACTCATTATCCCCACACTACGCGTCTGTTTGTGTTTTTTCGGTCATCTATAGATCAAAACCTCTCATCATCAAAAAAATTCATTAATGCTCAAATGAGACAATTTTCATTTGAAAAATTGCATATTTGAGCGTGTCTGCCCATTGCAATTTCACTATCTAACTTTTCATAAACTAACTCCTTGTGGTGATTTTATTAGTGCTCACATGGGGCAAAAATGCACTTTTTCTTTACATGTTCACTAAAGAATTAACCCTCTTTATCCCCGGGTGTGGGGGTTGAGACTATTTTTCCCATGATGTACAACACATGAATAAACAATTTCCGTAAGTCTGCATAGTGTTCAGATGGGGCAGAAAAATATGTCAACAGCTCTTGAACTATAATGTAGTAAAGAACTTTATAGAATAAAAAGATCTAAAATAAACTCCGCGATGCCATATTTCTAACTTTTATATTTAAACAAGCAAAGCAGCGGACACAGCTAGGTTTTGATAAAATACAAATGAAAAGAAAAAGAGGAAATATCGATTGTTAAATAAATAAACATTATGCTAATGTAATCCGGTTGTTTAAATAATATTTAAACCTTACATTAATAATTATTAATTAAATAAATAGTTTCAAATTGAATTATGATAACCTACATTCATTTAAAAAAAAATAGAGAATTAAAAAATGCATATTCTTTTTATAACTTCCGTAATCGCTACTGAGAAAAATATATAACAAAACACAAACAATGTTGACGTTATTGCATATTTATCTGCAATACAAATACATTTTATATGACCTACATTATTTCATGTAGGTAATTTGTAATACCTAATCGACTATACAGATAAATATTCTTTATTTTTTCTTTAATGTAAAATAACAAAAATTATTAAGGACTACTGATGGAGTAGATATGAAAGAAGTTACCCGGTGTTTTATGTGGTCTCCAACGTATGTTATGCGCATATAGTTTCTTGGACTACATATTAAATTCAACTTGGATAAAGGTTACCAGATTTTTTAGTATAAAACAAGAAAAACATTTATTGTGAAAGCCGCGTGTTTTATGTTCGCATTATTTGTATGGTAACGTTTTTGTTTTATGTATTTTGCAGAAAAATTGTAATACTTAAATTAGATTTCATCTTAAGGTTATTTTCATACACATATGTGTGTATTTTATGTTATATACCCATTTATAACTTTCGGCTTTTATAACAATACTAGTTTAAGTTCTGTGGCTTCTCACGATCTGTTTTCGAAAACCAAATTCTTTTCATTTTTATTCATTTAATTTTAAAATATAAAATTTTCATTTTTCTATATTTTTGTTAGAAATATAAATTATAATTTTTTTTAATTCGAACCTATTCTAATTCTTGTGTCTTATGTCAGATATTATAAATAATTTTCTCTTGAGCAATAGCTAAGCTTACTCTGTCTACGTGGTGTAAAATCGTTATGAACTTGATTGGAATTTTAGGGCAGTGGTAATAAATGTAAATGCTATGAATTTTATTAGGTACACATGTTACCACTTTGAGATTGCTGATTTCTACTTAACGTGCTTGCGTCAAAGTCATTAATATAAACCATACTACTGTTATATTATACATACATACTATTAGTTGGCTGTCATTTATATTTAACAGTTCATAGATATCGTTTGGTTAGCAGAGCAAATTCTCTTATAATACCGGACATTAAACTTTCGATTAGTGAATGTCCAATAGAATTCGTTTTAGTAATTTTTGTATCTGTATTTTTATTATAAAAAAACAAAAACGAAACAATATTATTAAGTTTTCCTGGCCAAATTTAATTATCATAATGCTTAAACTTATTAGATGGTCCTTTGCTTTCAAACAGTAAAGAACTAATTTACTAATTTTAGAACATACATCGTTCAATTATTTCAACTCTTCAGAACTGAAGAAGAGAGAAGTCAATCAAAACGTCAAATACGACGCAAAATAATACCATTAATTATATACATAATTTAAATTATTTACTGATCTAAAAGGCTTTCTACTATTAAAAAAAGCTTTTTATTTCATTCGTGTATAGCTGTCATTGCAGTAAAGTATACAGTTCATATGATTGTCTGGTACACACGTAATAAACTGCATAAACGCAGTTATAAGAAATATGTAATCATAAAACTATAAATGCAAATATTTTATGATCTAAAGCGAAGAAAACGCCATTATATGTGTATGTATGTATATATGCATGTAATCGTAATTCTATTATGGAAATGTAGTTTATGAAAAAGCGTCATTTGATAAAGTGAATATGTTTACTCTCTGTCAAAAATCAAGAGTAGAAATCAAGAGAAGTATTTTATGTATAAGTTTCCCTCTGCTAAGTTCAAGAAACGGGAAAAATGATATCTATCTTATTTATGTAAATATAAAATAATATTTTAAATTATCAATTTTTACAGTACACTATTTAAAATTTATCATGCTTTTAGTGCTGAAACTCAAACTGTAAAAGTCGCATAGAACGCGAGTAACCGGCAAGATCGAGATAACTCTTTCTGTCCCATAATAAACGAAAGTACATTAGTTGACAATACTTTGGACAAAAATTACCCGAAATTACTGCGTCGGAACACAGCAAATGGGGCTTCAAAGTACGCGACTCTCACGCGACGTTTTAAACGCTTTTTCCACTGATCTATTTATGAAATTCGAAATCTTTTGCAATATACTTATTAAGCAGACATCATAAAATCCTTGCTGAGTAGAGAAGTATTTATAATACTTAAGTACTTATTTTATCTTTTGCTGTCTAGTGAAAATTTGTTTTAGGTGTTTCAAACAAATTATAAATCGAATTTTCAATAATAACAAAAATTCTAGCCTGTTTTATTTTACTATCTTATTCCATTTATTTGTACTACGTTATTTTCAGAGAAATTTTTAGACCCTGTTTTCTTGTTAAAATTATACTATTTTACACATTTAAATTTTTTTGATTTAACCAACTACTATACAATTCTACATACTATACCAGAAAAGTCACCTTCTAATTTAAATTTAGCTCGTTGATAAAATTAGTTCTATGTAATTCAAAAAGCCAATAAATTTATTTCGTCAGATACATGAACCTTCGCCACATAACAACATTGAATTATCTCAGTTTAACGTTTGTCATATTACGATAACGAAGTTAGTGATAATACGGTAATAATATTATGTATCATCGTCAGTGCCAAAATCAGGCACCGTGGAGTCCCGCTCATGCATGCCAGCCTTTACTGTGTGCTTTATCAGGAGAAGCCGTAAATGTCAAGGTTCATTTAAAAGAATACATAAATTTATATATCTCTGTATCACTAAGCGTAAATTATTTTTTAAAGCTTATGCGAGCAATAAAATAATATTACATTTTTTTATATTTTATCTATCGGGTTCAATATTTTCCACTTCTCGATCGTAAAAAGGATGATATTACGATTATTTCAAAATATTTTTTCACTAGGTGTCTACATTTTGTTAACCCCCGCCCCCTAAAATAATACATTCTTTTCCAACGATTTGTCTAAAGCTCAAAAAATAAACGTGACTTTTTTTGTTCGATTTGTCTTTATGTATATTTCTCATAGGAAAAAAATAAGATTGCATTTTTATTTTTACATACCTACATATGTATATTAAAATATAGCATTTTTTCATATATTTTATCTTTATTCTTGAAAATAAAAACAAATATTCTACAGAAACGGTTATATAAATAACCCAACCTTAACTAACCCCGTATAATGTTATAATGTAACAACTACATAATTATTTGTAAATCTAAAGAATTTAAAATAATACGAAAGATTATTGTTAAAAAAATTTTTTGACGAACTGTAAATTTCAGTTAAAAGATGAGAGTTTTTGTTTTAATTTATGAAAACTATCAATACAAATTTTTATTTTTATATCTCTAAATTCTTATACATGTATTGTCAGTTTATTATTATTTGGTACTATTAACTGAAAATGAAAAAAGTAATGGAAATTATATTCATCTATTTTTTTGTTTCAGATTATTGTGAAAACTCTTTGGATACCAAATATTGTAAGTATTTCATAACTATTACATTTACAATAAAAATAATCGATTGATGCATTCGAAAGCTTGATGAAAACACATGTAGGTTCTAAATATATAACCTCTTCTTTTATTGGTTAAAAATAGAAGAGCTTTAGCTTAATATGATCAAGAAAACTCATTGTTATCGGAAGTCAAACCCCAGTATATTTCTTCTTTCCTTCTATAATAACGTTCAGGAATGAAAATTTTAATAGTTTTGTGAAAAAATATTATATATACATATATGTATATTAGGGGTGTACCGGAATTCACGATTTTACTCCGGTTCCAGTTCCGGTCAGAATTAGTAAATTCCAGCCGGATTTTCTGGAATTTAAAAATTTTATTACTGCTAAGAAATTCATAAATAATATACGTTATTTTTGTTTAAAAAATCAAACATATATATAATAATTATGATAGGTATAACAACATTTTATTAGCAAAAATTTTAATGAAAACAATCATTTCATAACACAAATGCCGTTTTTTAACATTTTTTGCAGCGAAAGTATGATTGTAATTATAACATTAATTGACCTTAAAAAATTAAGTAATTATTTTATAATAATATTAACAAAAATGTCATTATATTAAGGACATTGAAAATTGTTCAGTTATACTGGCTGAAGTATATCAAGTATGATTTCGAGTAGTAGGGATTCTTTTATCTGAAAAAATGTATACTATCCTCTCTATTGTGAATATGATTAGATGCTATTTGTGATTTATCACATTTATAATTTGACACTAGAAATGTAATTAGATTCGATCAAGAAGAACGTATGATATACAAATAATTTAATACAATCAATCTTACAAAGCTGTAAAAATTACAAGATTTGTAAAAAATAATATTTTTTAATATATAATGTAAGACTCTACGCCTCTACTATTTAATAAATACCGTATAAAATAATGGTATATTAATTTAAGATAATAATCTATGTAAAAAGCATACATATATTGTTTAAATTATTATTATTAATTAAAATATAATTTTTTGAAGAAAATTCCGGTTTAGGCCGGAACTGAAAATTACACCCCTAGCCCCTAATATATATATATATTAGCAAAAAAAACTTGAATAGTCGTTTGACGTAGATATTACAAGTTAATTTATTTAAAGAAATTATTTATTTGAATATGTATTCTGTCAGCATTCTATTTATGTTCTTAATATAATATACATACGTTTATATCAAACAAACCTTGATAATTAATTTAGTTAAGTTATTTAACTGCTCGCTAGCTAAATAAATAAAAATCATTAAATATCAGTTGCATAAATTACCATAAAATACAAGGATTAAACCCAGAAATCTAAACACAATGCAGTTTTAGATATGCGATCTTAACAAGGGCGTAAAATTCATGAGAAAATAAACTTCTACAAGTGTAGTATCCAATATCGTTAACGTTAGTTTTATTACATGTTCTTAGTTTCTGAGACGTGCCATCACTTCTCGGCACAATCAGAATCAAACTGTGTCTATACCCTTACCGCCTGTTGTACAAACAAAGTTCAACGAAATGTTTTTGACGAAGCATTTCAAGTGAAATATCAACGTTGTTAATGGTTTTTTGTTATTGCACTTATTTTCGTGTACATTTGTATACAGGTTGTTCTGAATGTCAATGGATAATTGGGTTAATTTTGATTAAGTTATATTTAAAACGTAATAAAATGAATCTCAACACTAAAAATATTTAATATAATACAGGCTGTGCCACGGAAACGTGTCGAAATTAATCAGCTGTAATTTTCGAATGGATGAAGTTATTAAAAAAACAATAATTGTTTTGAAAAGAGGGGTCTACAATTTTTAACGAGTATAGATACAATTTAAAAAATTTGTATACATCAATTTATTTTATTGATGAAAAATATGCTAAAATTATCGATAATTCTATTAAAAATAATACAAAAAATTATTATTAATTATTAAAGCTAGAATCAAATTTTCAACACGATTTTTCTTGATTGACTTGATTGACTGATGGGTATGATAAAAAGCATATTTAAAAACATAGTTGACGTCGTATATTTAAATTATTAATAATTCTGTAGAAAATATTATTTCATCTCTGTCTGTCCGTTAATGCGCTTATCATCCGATTTGCGTGTTTTTTTTTTGTTTTGTTAATTCATGTTCTTTGCCAAGGCTTTAGTATATATTTTGTTGCGTTAGGTAACATAAGAAATAAACAGTGCGATAATGATAAATCAAGTTTGCCACCAGCGCGCTTTTTTGCAATACGCTGCCAAAACAGTTAAACATTGAACAATATAATGTAGTAAATAATTGTGTAGAATAAAATGATCTAAAATAAACTCCGCGATATCATAATCTAATGTTTATATCTAGCGAACGAAGCCGCGGACACAGCTCGTAAATTTAGTATTTAATAAGTCACTTATTTCTTAATACACTATATGTAACATCTCAAACAAAATTTTTATTCAAAAATTCTATAATTTATTTATTTGCTTCAAAATGTACACATTTTATGCATATTCATTTTTTAAATATGAATTATTTATATTTGATATGCATACCGTAAAATGTCACTCAAAGTTTAGTAGACCGAATTTGAAAGAATTTTTTTCATATCTAGATTTGTATCATTCAAAGAATTTTATAACATTCCAAGAAATAACATAAAAGTATATGTATTTCATAAAAAATGATAAAAGTTTCATACACAGTGTAAAAAAATAAAAGTTAATGACATAGTCGCGTAATGAAGATATAAGAGAATCGTGTGATGTGAAAATATATTCAAAAAAACGAACTTGCGATGGTTAAAACAGTGGCTGTGCTTTGGGTTATATCAGTGAGAAGAAACTTGAACAGAAATATCGGAGAAAAGATAAAAATGTATTACTTACTTTATTTATTATAACATTTGTATCAATAATATACTCTTCACAATCTAAAATTGTTTTCTTAAATTTTGTGTCAAGTAAATACAATAACTGAAAATCATAATTTTAAAATTAAATATTTCTAATAAGGTATGTAACGAAGTATCTACGATTATGTACCGCATTTAAAAATAATTGAATTTACCTATTATAGGTTGATTGAATCAAAATATTTAATTAAATATGGGTAATTTGAAAGGTTAAATAAACCAAATATGCTTTCCTAAATAATTAGTAAATTGGAACAAATATCAGATTGTATCACCAAATGTATTTTCAACTGAACCAAATATTTTATGTTTAAAAAAAATTTCGTCAAATAATTCACAATTGGATTAAAAAAAACATTTATCAGCTAGATCCTCATTTTAATTCTCGTGAGAGTTTTTAAAGTTCCATTTCATAATAATTATTATAATATAATTAATTATTAATTATTATTATTATTAATTATTATAATATAATTCATAATATAATTTCATATAATTTCAAAACAATTTTTAGTTTAAATTTCCACAAATAAAATAAGTTTATTTCATAAAGTATAAAAAAATGACCTAAAATATTCAACATGCCCACTCAACATGCCCACCCAACATGCCCACAGCACACGGTTCACTGTGAATTGTTTTTCCGAATTCATGAAATTTACACAAAACATCCACAAATTATACACCCAAACCTCAGTTTTCACTGAATATACATATTTCAAAAAAATTTTATTGTTAACATGTATCAAAAATCATTCAATTGTTGGACAAAATATTTGAAAGAGACTCATTTACTGTGATTATAGTAACCTAAAATTTTTAATTTTTATATAAATGACAGTTGTATGCTGTGACATCATAGAAACAAAACACGACTTGATAAAGAATTTTAAATTTTTTTGTTGTTAAATCTTCAGTTTTCATAAAATATTAATATCCACGAAGTTGCACAGAAAAATTATCTATTTGTGAAAACCGCATTGAAATCGGTTCAGTACTTAATTCCTGAGTCTATAAGCTTTATACAAATAAACATTCATTTTTATATACAGAAATTGTGAAGCATCTATTTTCTACTACTTAAACATTCATTGTACCTATGTTATGAAGAAATAAAACATTAAATACAAAATTAAGCTAAAATCATTAAGAGTCCTAAAATAATTTAAATAAATACCTGTATAGGTACATACTTATATTTCTGTTTAATTAAATAATGAATTTTTCAAATTAAATTTTAAATAAAAAATTAACTAAAATAAAATTACATATTACATTTATTTAAAAAAGAAGATAATACATTAAACACTTTAAAATTATTATTGTAACCTCCCTCTTGAATATTATACATGCACCACCACTCTGTTAAAGCTACACGACCATGATGGGGGTGTTAAAGGAGAAGGGGGTTTATGAGGTGGAGTGAGGGCGAGCAAGGAGTCGGTTGCTAATCAATTACCACGGGTCAAAGTGTCACTTTCCTGTGTACGAAGGCCTTTGTCAGCAGAAAAAACAGGAAGGCTCTCGGCACAAACACTGCATTACGTGTGAGCTATTCAGACGGGAATAATGCCTGTCAGGATAGGGAAATTTTACGAAAATGAATTTACCGTTCGGTTCGTGTATGTACGTTGTATTTAAATTTTTATAATATGCTTTTGTTACGAACGCCTGTAAGAACGCCTCAGAAAATGGAGATTATATTTTTTATTGTCATGTTGTTTTTTTAAATATGCACCTGGCCTACATTACGCATCGTATTCAGGTGAAATGTGAGTATTTTGAAACCAGTGGCAACGGCATTAAAAAAATTATAGCATGTTATTTTTTACAATCTTTTAAAAACTAAGCAGATTTACTATAACAGAGATATCGGCATACATCTGCCCGGTGCGTGGAATGCGGTACTGTTGCCAAGCAACACTTGATTTATTAAAACTAATTCTAGCAAACGTCAACGTTTATTTAATTAAGCAGCTACACCTTCTGATGTTGGTCGAAACGTCAAGTGACAATATAGTGCAACGCGGTATAAAACCCAATAATCAAATGTTTATACAAAGAGTTAATTGTTTTATTAGTAACATGAATTTATGAGAATTACAAAAAAATATATACTTTGCTTTTAAAGCGTTCAAGACTGGTGCCAGTACCTTATTAACTTATTTATGTATGAATGTGTATAATTAAAAATCCCAAAATTCTATTCTTTTTCAAACTTACGCATTTTAACATTTCACAATGACCTACAATTATATTACATGTTTCATTATTTTTTATTTTATAAACCAACATAAAAGCGACATTTTCTTCCTAGGAAATTGCGATAGAATATGGACGACCTCCCTTTACTGAAGTTTAATTCAGTTATAACGAACAACATAACCATAAACTGAATTAATGTTCGCAGAACAATTAAACACACTTTTTTCTGTGCCATTCCGCAATCGCCTCACCACTGAACATGGTAAATGGAAGCTCGTGCTGTGCCCATAAAGCTATTTTCCCCAGTGATGTATTAATCCTCATATAATCTACATGTTTATATAGTTTTATATAAAAATCACAATATCATAATGTTCAACATTATAACAATACATTTACTTTTTTAAATACCTAATGGACATAGTCCAGTCATTTTAGACGAAAAAAAATGAACTAAATAAATCCTGGTGAAGAAACTTGTGAAATCAATTTCAAAATTATTTGTTCGTGTATAGTGAATTATTTAAGTTCTAAAGTCACAAAAATTTGTTTTTCGTGAATATCTCCTTTTCTATTGGTTATACGCTTATTTTGGTCACTATATAAATTGTACATAAGAAAATTAGGTTATTTACAAATTGCACATACAAGATAACGAGCTTTAATTTTTTGGAGTGATAGACATACTTGACTGTATACAATTTTTTTGACATATTTTACTAGAGCATCATTTTATATGTTCAGTAAAAATTTTAAGTTTCTAGCTTATGTTATAGTTTATGAGATATTTTGCTTTGACTGAAAAGTACAGACGAACGACAAAGTGAGATTCGGAACACTAAAAAGTAAATTCATAAGCATGTCTGCCTTTTGGATGTCTGCCTTTTGTCCATGTCTGCCTTTTGGGTGTCTGCCTTCTGTCCATGTCTGCTTTTTGTCGCACTCCCCATCAAAACGGCTCATTTTATTTAAAATTAATTAAAACCTTTTTTGTAGCTCTTTCTTAGACCGACCTTTAATTTGATTTTATTTTTTCAAATACAATAAAAATTGTCTGAGGTAGATCCCTTATAAACTAACCTGTTATCTTGAAAACTGTTGGTCATACGTAAATAACCTTTTTTGTATACAATTTTCTTATGAACAAAATAAATAATGACCAAAATTAGCGCACAACCAATAGAAAACGAGATATTCGCAAAAAAAAACAGATTTTTGTAACCTGTTATCATAAATAATTCACTACGCGAACATAATTTTTAAATTTACTTTTTGCACGTTATTTGTGATGCCAAAATATAGATATTTGTAAAAGAAATTCTTCACCAAGATTTATTTAAAACACAAAAAGGATAGAATTGTAAATATTTTATACAACGAAATATTGATCGGACTATAAACATATTATGTATGTTTATACATAGGTACATATTGTTGGTACATGGAAGTATATAGTAATTAACATTTTAGATTAATCATGAACAACTCTGGAAATAATTTTATTTTGCTCGATAAACATAATTGAAGGTGAATAAAAATTTGATTCTAAAAAGCGTAGGTATTTACATAAAAAATAATATTACTTATTTGAAATGTAAATTCATTTTTTACCTTGTAATGAATCTGAAGTGTTATGTAAGTCTCGTCTCAGTTTTTATAACTCGAATTGAATTAACAGTATTTTAGCCTTTACACACTAGCGACAGTCGCGCGATTTTTAGCAGCGCGATAGTCGCGTACATTCATTTTACATTGTTTTATATGGAAATCGCAAAACCCATACACACTGTAGCGATAGTCGCGCTGAATACAATAGCATGCATAGCATGCCATGACGGCCATGACGCTACTACCATGCGATTTTTAATCGCTAGTGTGTAAAAGCTCTTTTACTAAATAATTTTACAATTTTTGTATTTTCTGAAATATAAGTACACATTTTTTTTATTATACCAAAACAACGTAATTACTTATCTCCTTCTTCGCCAACATAAATATCCAGTTCTTGGAGTGGTGTTATTGAAAGGGTCCGAACTATAATAATCTTCATCACTTTCATCGTTCTCATCATAATCAGTATCGTCATCATAATAATTTGAATTCCTATATGGAGTAGAATGCCTCACAGGTTCCATATCATCTAGATCAAAAGATTCATTCAAATATTCTAAATTTGGATTAAGTTCTTCTCTTTCCCTTTGAATCGCTGCTCTTAACATTTCGTTCCTTAAATTCTCATCATACCCATAATGCTCATTTAAACTATTCTCTTGTGAATGAAATAACCTTCTAGGTCTCATATCATTGTCTATTCTCCTTCTTGGAGTTGCATTAAGCGTACCAATAACTTCAGGCATATATTGATTAAAACTAGGAGGTGTTACGTTTCTTCTAGGAGTATGAAAAGACCGTTCTGGTCTATTGAACCAAGCACGTCTATTGTCCGCAAATTCATCATATGAGTCTGCTAAGTCACTTTCATTTCTAGACATAGTATCGATAAGAGTTCCAAAAGGTACGTTATTAATATCACTGTAATCTATTAAGGAAGTAGAAGGACCTTGCCGACGTCTACGATATCTGGGGTATGTGATGTCTGGATCTACATATCTACGTGTTGGAGTACCGATATCATTTAACAGTCTTGATGTTTCTGGTGTAAAATTATGTACTTCATTTAAATCAACATAAAATTGCGCTGTTGGATTTCTTCGCCTTCTTCCGAACGGTCTACCAAACATTATGTTATGATATTTTATATATTTTTACTTATAATTATATTGTTAAAAATATTTTATTGTGTAAAAAAAACATTATTTCATTTATGGAATCTTGAAAAATAGCAGAATAATTCATTATTTATAATTATTTTAAGTAATATTCGTTATTCAAAAATTACTTACATTTAAATTTGATTCTGTTACAAGAATTTATTGGTAAAATGTAAAAATAATTTCCAAACTTTGCTTTGTACTAAAATGTCAATTTTTCATAGCAGTCTTTATTTTTTAAAATAAATATATAGTTTTCATATATTTATTTTTATAACATAATTTTATCTATAAGAAAATCTCCACATTGGTATATTTTTAACAGATTTTCCTTCGGGAGGTAATCTTGGGAACTTATAAAAAAATACATCTTCAGCATAAACATATTCCTCATTATCATCATTTAGTTCTATATTATTATACAATCGCCTATCATTTCGAGATTTTTTTATTGGTGTAGAAGATGCACCAGGTTCAAAGTAATCATCTTCGAAATTGTCTACGTATTCTTCTACCTCATCTACATAATCTTCATTTGAATAATTGGAATATTCGTTAGAACTATCTGATCCGTAATAATTTATATTACTCCAATTTTGCGAATCATCAATTATATATTCCAAGGGTTGCACATCTTCATTAAAAGTTTGATTTGTATCATAATATTCGTCAACTGGGTAATAATAATTTATGCGTGACCAATTTTTTGGTTGATAAATTAAATTTTGTACAGGCTGTTTATTTTGATAAGTTATATCTGATTGATTATAATTATTTTGTGGAATATCTAAAATACTGTCATTGTCATCATACGTTTCATTTTGATTTGCTTCATCACCAAAATAGTTTTCATCATACAAATCAGGGCTGAAGAATTCATCATCGTCATCTTCATTGCCAGTTAATGCGTCTTCATAAATATCCTCCGAATAAATATTTTGTCCCGGCCATCTTTGCAACGGACGAGAAAACGGTGGAAAGTATTCTGAATCTAAATCTTCTGGTGTTACAATTTCATCATTTAAATCGTTTACGTTTGACCACCTTCTTAACGGCCTTGAACCACTAGCTCTTTTAGAATTCAAGGCATTCTGAACAGAATATCTTCTTTGATTTTCTGTTTGCAAGGTTTTAGATCTATTGGTGAAAGATTTTTGATTATAACTGGCAATATTGGGATTATAATCTACAATCCTTTTTTTATCCTGAGAAATTTTACTATTGTTAAGTTTTGATTTAGTACCAACTGTTTTTGTTTTTGTACTCGTTTCTGGTAATGAATTGTTTTGATATTTTTGATCCAAGGATTTTGTATCTTTAACGTTATTTCTATTAGTAGGTTGTTGATTTTTAATTACATCTTTGTTAGTATATGCTTTATCACGAGTAGGGATAATATCATCTTTAGTAGGTAAGTCATCCTTATCATGTTTACTCAGTGGACAGCACATTTTTTAAACTTATTAGTTTGTAATATATTAATTTTGTATCTCATTATTTCTATTTTATTTGTTTCTATATTTTTTCAAGTTGTTTTAGAGCACAAAATACACAAAAATTTTAAGATTATTATTTTTACTTTAATTAGAGTTCTTTTTTTATGTACTTACAACAGTAAGCTCGTTATATTCATTATAATTGAAATTTTGACAGATTTTTATATATTTTAATACAATTTTTGAGTAACCTAAGAAACTCTATTTGTATAAATATAAATATGTAGGTACATATAAGGTACTGGCACCAGTCTTGAATGCTTTAAGACCAAAGTATATTGTTTTTTTGGGACTGATGGGCTACTTTTTTGTAATTATCATGAACTTAAGTTACTAATAAAATAATTACCTATTTAGTAACTAATAAAATAACTAGCTCTTTAGTAAATCAATTTAATTACCAAAATTCGCAAATATAGTTTTTATTTTACTCTTTTACCTTATTTTTTATGTTTTTTCTCCAATAATGAACAACGTAAAACTAGTATAGTAATGAACACCGAGTGATAAACACTTGCTAAAGATTACAAAATGATTAGTACTGCTAAAAAAAGGTTATAAAATAAAGTCGTAAAATTTAAAACAATGAAGATACAATTTTCTTGATAGTCTGCCGAACCGTGATAATTATTTGTTGCTGTTTTTAAACAAAATGATCAGTTATCATTAAATCACGATGTAAGACAATTTAGATAAATATCCAGTAAATGCAACAAATATTTCTAATTCAGTACATTTAATTTAAACATGCTCATTTGCTCATCATGGGTCCTGTTCAGTTTTACTCTAGCTCACATCGTTTTCGCTGCATCGATGATTTAAAGATAAGCGGCGGTCAAGTTTTTTTGTTTTTATTTTTTTTTGTGTATTTCCCGGGGGCCCACAACCATGCAAATTTAATATTTTATTAAGGACATCATTCGCCATCGATCGGCATTAAAATTATCCAACCGAATATTTATTTCATTTGAATATCTATTTTGATTGGACTACTATGGTTGTTTATTCTATTATTCACTGAAAATTTGATAATTAATGTAATTTACAGGTATTCGCGGGATTAATAAATGTATTGTAGTTAATATGCAATCGAACTTATATGTATTTATTTATATATTTAACGAATTTTAGTAAATTTGTATTTTGAACGTGTGTTGACGCAACCGCACAATATGTTTCGATTGTTGAAATATTTAAATTCCAGCCATCATATTTGACTTATGTATAATCAGCCATGCCAATGCACTCAATAAATTCAAAAGATACCTATTTACATCTTCCTATAGATAGATTATAGATAAAAATTTTAAATTTCAAATTTTATTATAATAGAACAAAATTTTATACGTATACCTGAGTCATTCACTTGATAAATAATACTTCGATTTCCTTATAAATTAAGTACATTCTTTGTAATACAACCATTAATATTATTTCAAATCCAATAAAACGTTTAAATCATGTTTCAAACATATGTAATTGTTTAAATATAGAATTTTAAATTTTTGGCGTACCTAAGAAAAATTTCAGTTTTTTATTTATTGTTTTATTAGGTTTTTAATCAACTTAATTTTTTGTTCTACACCTATTGTCATACACCTTAAATTACATTTATATGCGATAGTACTTACATAATACATTCTTATAAAAGTTCAGGCGTGTCCACGTAACGTATTAAATTTCATTCTACGTGTATCTAATGTAAACTTTTCCTAAAATACAAGAAGGAATATAAAAATATAATATAAAATTATTCTATAAATATAAAATACATATTTTATTATAGGAATATTTTGTTACATTCTGTAAGTAAATCTCCAAATTGGTATATGCCTAATAACTCTTCCATAAGGAATTACTCTTGGATATTTGTGTACAATTGCATCATCAGCTATACTATAAAGTAAAGGAGAAGGTGATTGATATGCTTCATCATCTTCATAGTCTTGGTATTCAGGTTGTTGTAAATCATTCATCGAAATGTTACAAAATTCATCAAGTAATTGATCATATTCATCGTCAAAATCATCATCAGAATACATTTCATTTTCGTATTCATCATAGTCTTCAATTTGATCTGGCCATATTGGGACTGCTGGGAGTGACCGGTTCAAAAGCACCCTATTACCAACACTATTTCTACTTCTAGATGGCGAACCAAATTGTCTGTTTATAGTTGACATATCTACCCACTGAGTTTGATTCAGCTGATGTCCATTTTGTCGACTAGTCTGAGGTATCCAAAAACTTTTGTTTAAAAAATTTTCATTTGCTTCAGTTGGTAATGATCCGTTATGAAATTGTCTGGGAGATGATTCATTTAATAAATTATCGATTAAATAACGTTCGTAACTATCTGCGCGCTGTTCTTTTGGATGAAATTTCACATTTCTCCATCTGGTAGGTGGATCTGCAAAAGGTTCGAGGTATGATGACAGTTGTTCATTTGAAGTTACAAAACCTGTATTTAAAATATAATTTCCTGAATGAAGTGTCCTGTTTGGCCACATTTTTAGATCACCAGGAGGTGGAACATAAATACTTGTATTTGGAACTCTAATGCTTCTTTTTAAGATATTATTTGCAGGATCGATTTGTGTTCTTTGTAAAGGTAATGAGAAATTGTGATAACTTCTATCAGGATCATTAAGATTATCAAGAAGTTGGCGTGTGCTAGCTGATAAGTTATGAACAGGGTTTCCGAAAATATCTATCTCTCTTTTTGGGTCATAATATACAACATACTCTGTAGGCTGACTCGGGGGTTTGAATTTACGTCTGAAAAGGTTTCTATAGCGTCTTGGCATCGATATTTGTTATATTGTTATGTATTGATTTCTATTGAATTTCTGAAGAAAAAAAAATTCGAGAATATAACTAAACTATTTTAAAATGATCATGTAAAAATTATTACTTACATGTTCCTTAATTATTATTGGTTATTTTTTTTACTAGAATTTTGTGAATGCATTTTGCCGAAAATTATTTTGTAAATTTTTCAATTCTTAAATGTCAAATACTTTAAAACCATGGAAACATTTAGAATCTCAAAATATAAAAATAAAATAAAGTTTAAAAAAATTGTACACCAAATCAAAACAATAAAATGTTATTTGAAAAATACCATTATTTTGTAAAAAAAAACGTGTTTGGATTCGTCCCCATATGAATTACTTTCCTACGTGTCTGGATTGTAAGCGGCGGTAATGGTATGACTCAATAAAATTCCGTGTGGGTGCGTGCGTGCGCATCAGTTCCTGTTTCCGGGGACTGATTTATTCGGACAAGTGAATTATTGTGATAACATCATTTTCTTTAGTGAAGATTTCCGGTAGGGCATTGTACAAGTTACACTTCTCGTTTCGCTACGCTTATATACATTAAATAAATGCTTTTACATTTACGTGTATTAAATAATTAACATCATTTGAGTGCTAATAAATATGTAATAATATAATCGTTATTTTAATTTCAGAAAATGTGTACTATATTATTCAAAAATTAAACCAGAAATTATTAGAGTGCTATTAGTTTTTTACTTAAATATATTAAAAGTTTTTTTTTATAATAAATATATATTCTAATAAATATAAGTCACATACATAATTTTTCCATAGCAAATGTATACACCATTAGCCTATTTTTTAGCTTTGGATGAAAAGTTAACTGTCCCAAAATTTCGTAGATCAAAACCGAGTCTTTTTCCCATTTGATTAACATGAAAAAATGGCTTTTTTTTAATTATGCGTGAATAGTTCGTTGAAAATTGTATTTGGTTTTATTTCTTACAGCAGCATTTTACAGAGAAATGAATTTCCTACAAAAAAAGATCCCAAGTAATACAAAGATCTAAAATACACCTAATTCTGTTTTTACACGGTAGATACGTTCCAGAAAAAACCGTGTAAAAAAAAACCGTGTAAAAAAAGACATGAAGTACATAAATTTTGTTTGGTCGCCAGATGGCGTTTATTTAAGCTACGATTTGTTTTTATACTTGTTCTTTAAAATTTAAATCAAATGGCTTTTTATAATCGTGCTAAATCGAATCAAATCGTGTAAAAACGGAAAAAAAATTTTTTTTCTAGACCGTGTTAAATCAAAACCGTGTAAAAACAGAATTGGGTGTACTTTATTATATAAATATTATATATTATTATTATTATATAAAATTCAATTTTTATGATAATTTTCAAACAAACATATCTTAAAAATTACTGGATTTATTAATTGAGCATTTAATAAAATGTTGCTATGAGAAAGAAAAAATTCAACGAGTTATTCACGCGTAAGTAAAAAGTCATTTTTCCATGTTAATCAAATGGGAAAAAGACTCGGTTCATATAGGTTTGATCTACGAGTCTGAAATTTCGGGACAGTTAACTTTTGATCCAAAGCTAAAACATAGGTTAATGGGACTGAGAAAAAATAAATAAATAAACACCCTAGTATACACATATACCAGTGGATATAAAATAGTATCATTTTTAAAATGTTCGTTATATCTATAGGGGGTGTCCCATTTTAATATATCACCTCCTTTATTATTATGACGGTTTCCGAGTAAATAGTTCATAAAAATCTGAAATTATTTTGTTAAACGTCAAAGAAAAAAGAAATCATTTAACATTATTTAAGTCAAAAGCTGCTTGTCTTTTTCCATAAAATAAGATAGCGTAATAAATTAATTATATGTTTCCATTGACCTTGAAGACGTCCACCAAATCAAAAATTAATAACGCTATTTTAGTTCCCCCTTTAAAACCGAACAACTTTATTTGAAACGGTTTTTGATTTAATTGATAGAAAAAATAAAAAAATTCGTTTAAATATTAAAAGATTCAAGAGTAAGATCAAATTTTGTAAAAAAACTAAAAAAAGGTTATTAGAAGCTACATTTAAAATCTTAAAATGATTCACCATCTGTGAGTGAAGATATCGTTGAAATAAAATCAAAAATTTAACATTGCGAGTATAGAGATTACGATATTTTAAGCGGATTTTTAACGAAAAAGTAAATAATTTTATGCGAAAGAAGGAAATTTATGAAATTTTGATGAAAACTAAATTAATATATAAATCTCAAGTATTTTCACCGACCCGTTCTTAAGTGATAAGTAAAATAAAAACTTATTTTCTGCTAAAAAATATCACGGTGCTGATATGACAATGTCGCAAAGTATTGACACTTGCCGCGGTATTTAAAAATCGTACGTGCTGAATATATTAATCTTTTAATTTCAAGGAATAATGAAAATAATAAATAACAAATTCAGCTGCCAATAACAATACACGTTATCAAATCAAAACATTAAATATATGTAGCTGTCATCAGGAATACACAAGTCGCGCATGCGCAACAACAAATATATGCTCAACGTTGCAAAATTTTATTTTAATTTATACCACGGTTACCTTGATTTTATTACTTTACTTTTTTTTCCTTTTCTAACATATAGCATACCTTGTTTCTCCCCGAGAAATACCTTGATTTGCATTTATATTAAAATCTCCGAATATATAAAAAAATCCTAATAACTTAAAATCGATAATGTAACAATATTATTGTCAAAAGTCCCAACGGTTTAAATTCATTCCAAATAGAAGATTAAGGTTTAAGTGATTGAAATACCCCTCTTTTTATTTTGTCGAGTCAAGCCGGACGATGTTCTGATGTACCTACTTTACTTAAGAGGGTGTAATTTATTAAAATAAGTTTCGAATAAATTTAAAGATTTTAAACGAAAAACTAGACTATATACATACATATATAACAAAACGAACATTTTAAGAAAAGTTTAAGATTTCTATGATTTAAATTCCCATTATTTGTCAATTCGATATCATTGAAACGTTTTACTGATCAAATTTTTAACTGAAATTCAAATTAAAAGGTGTCATTGTTATTTTAATTTTTGATATACATACATATTATATAAAATATAAACTAAATAAACAACGTTAACATAATACTATGAGCTCACAACACAAAATAACTGATATACCAATAAATACATATATTCCTTGGTTATGGACTTAAAACCCGTCTGCGGCCATCTAGAAGTGTCAGGAAACGGAAGTGGACAACCATTACGTGATGCGACGATAAAAACAAACGCGTCTCGACGCCCCAGGCGCCGATTACGCCACATCATTCTTGTAGCTGTAAAAACATGCGCTAAAAGATAAACGCTGTGTTATGAAGTTATTATTGCCTGTCTGACAAAAAACTCTGATACGATATGTGGACATTTACAACACTGGATATGGAATGAACCATCGGCCATTGTTAATTGTGAATAAATGATTTAAAAAAGTTTGTTAAAATAAATTGAACAGTTCTAAATTGTACCTACGTAAAGAAGTAGGACTCTACACGAATCAGGTTAATCTTGTTTTGTTTTCGGAACTGAAGTATCGTCTCGTGTGAAACTTAAAACCATCTTACATCGTCTGAATTTAAGTCACTCTCGTATCGATTTCGATATCGTATAATCTTTACTAATAAAGACAATATCGAGTTGTTTACAATAGTAGATATTCTGTATAAAAAAAATCTTCTTGTAACGAAATTTTATTTTTGAGAGCCTCATTTTTTCTTGTTAATTAATAATTACCATCATGTTTACCTGCTTCAAAATATTTATAAGTATACTTTTTTTCATTTTCAATAGATGTTTACATATAAAATATTTACTATAAACATGGTCTCTACCATTCTTGATTTTTGATTGTTACAATTTCATTAAAACTAATTTAGCCCATAAAGAATATAATTTCAAAAAATATTTTACCATCCTAATAAACAATAATGTAAACGATCATATGATCATATATGGCTGGATACGATTATTTTTATATGCGTAAATAGTTTCTGAGAACATTTCTCTATAAAACCAAAACTACAACTGCATCATTATTGCAGCTGAAAAACACGCGTTGAAAGATAAACGCCATGTTATGAAGTAATTATTATCCACTCTGACAAAAAGTCAGTTACGACATGTGGACATTCAACACAATCACTGTACGAGCTAACGGAATGGACCTTTACTCTTCATAATAATATACTAATTGCGTTTTATAATGGACAGAAGAACCAGTAAAAAGTCAGTATTGTGTTTCCTGTATTTTTATTTTATTTTGCTATGTGTTATTTGTTATTAGTACCTATGCATGTAGAATTTAAATTTTAAACAACTACATATAGGGGAGATACGCAATGAAACGGACAATTAATAGAGGGAATAGAGACATAAAAAGTGATGTTACATAAAAATACATATTTCCTCTTATTTTCGTAAAAACACCTTCATTTTTACGTTAATTATTGCATTGTTAATGATAAAAAATGTTTTTCGACATTTTTTTTTAGGTTATGATGCGTTTGAAAAGTAACGCTACCTATGCAGTTCTGTAGTCTGTTAACTTATAAGTATTTTAATATTTTTTTTAATTTTCCTACGACCTATAGAACCGGAGATATTTCAAAAACAGTGTAGCGATACACTCGAAATGTATCAAAAATGCACAATTATGCAATTTTCTAAAAGTTTCTAAATTTTTTATTTTCAACTCATATTCGAACATATAAAGAAAAAATCCAACTTCCCGAATGCATCACTTCAAAATGCTAATTTCCCTCTACTAAATGTCTGTTCCATCGAATTTTTTGTGTAATATAACATATATTTGAGTCAAACATTAATGGTAAGTTACTTTTCAAATCTTATTTCTCTGTAGATGAAGTTTGTCAAATAATTTTAAAGGTTACTTACGCATTGAATCGGGCAGATGTTCGTGTATTGAAACGAACGTTTATTTAAATAGTAATGTTGATTGTAAAAATTAAATAGTAACGTTGACTGGCTAAAATGTCTTAAATGCAATAAAAAGGCTTATGTTAAAGGGATTGTGGAACTTATTTTGCAATAAATGTAATTAAATAAACAATTAGACTTGACAAAACAAAATTTTAGAATTAAGTACTTGTAATAATACAAATACATACAAGATTCAACATGATTATATATCTCAAAATACATTTAATTTAAGTTTTGTTTAATTTAAATTTAATTATATTTGTTCACACACCTACTGTCCTTGAAAATGGTTAAAAGTGTTATTTAACTATTATTTTTATGGTGCAAAATTCAGTTTAAGAATGTCAATTAATTAGAGATATGTATAACGTATTGGTTCTTTTATAATGTTTGTAGTATTAATCAAAAATTTCGTCAATATTAAATTTTCTTTTAATTTTTACATAAAAATTTCCAGATAAAGTCAGTTGTATACTAGCAGGTCAAGACAAGACTTTTCTACGCCTTTGTCTCAAAAAAAAAGATCCGAGATGATACCACTTAAAATTTAATTAGACGATATCATCTAAATATTTGACGAGATGAGAACAAGACAATATTAATTTTATTTATAAGTCTCGTGACCAAAACAAGATCAATACTCATCTTGTCTCAGCTTTTTTTGTACAACCTAAATATTAGTATTTTAAGGATTTTGTATTAGAGTTAGAGGTATCAAATATTTATTACCTCTCATATTACGACATATAGGTAATACCTAAAATATGAATTATAAACATAAAAAGCTATTATAATATTTGTACATTGTAAAAGTATTCGAAAATAAACCTTTTAAGTAAACCAATTTCACTTTGTATCTTTTCAAGAAAAGTCAGAATGGAATCAAAGAGGAACAGTACATACATTATTTTACAATTCAGTACGTTTCTCAAATACGTAAAAAATAAAACTACAAGAATCTATAGGTGACGTTCTTTGTCACCATATTTGATTGTAAACAATGTTACTGCATCAGCCTTTTCGTTGTTTAATACAGAGTTGCCGGATTTGTCTAAATCGCTATGAGCTTCACTGGGAAAAGAAAATAAGAGGATTTCCATAAAATTACCCTTAAAATGTATTCTGAATTTATATTCATTAAATATCGTTTAAGAAGATGTTTTATAAGACAGCTAATTTTTATTGCTAACAGAAATTTATTTTTATAATTGGCCGTTGTGTGCTTATGTTTTAAATATTTAAATAAAGAAATCTTTTAGAAAGTTTCATGAACCGGAATTTATTTATGGTTCGGGTTCAAATATAAATTTTGATTCGGGTATGGGTTCGGCATGGTGTGAACTATTTGGGTTCAAAAACCATTACTTTTTCAAAGTTCGGGTTCAAGTTTGTAACTGAAAGAAAATTATTTTGTTCGAAAAAAAATATTATAATTTATAAATAAAACATTTTCTGAAGAAGGAATATGGCTAGAAAAAGAGCGAAAAATAAAATAAAATTTTAAATATTAAAACCTCTATAGTGGACATTCATAAAATATCTCATAATATGTCTTAAAATTATATTAATATAAATATTAAATAAATATATACGCATGTATGAAATAATGAAAAATATCTAAAATAATATAGTTTGATACTACATTTTTCGATTTAATTTTTATGTAAATATATGTACATACATAAGTATTTAAAATTAAAAAAAATAATTTTTGCAAAGAACTCTGGTTTGCAATAATGTAATATCAAGATAACATTTATAACAATAAATTTTTTAACTGGATTTGTTCTAAAATAACATCTTAAAAAAAATCTCGTCACTCAAATAAATTTCATATTCAAGTACAATAAACTTGACTAGTTCTTACTCAACGCACACAAGCAAAATATTTATATTACCTATAAGAAGATTTATCGATACATATTTCTGAAGTGTATAGTTGGCAACACTGGTTGGCGCTCTACTGGTTTCTTTGTAGATTTGCGATTCCTTTCGCGATCGGAATATTTCATTGCGACAAATCACGCGTAAACACTCCAAACTGGGGACAAACGACAAAAAGGTTGTGACGGCAATGAATTCAACTGTTTGGGTCGATCCCAGTTTCCTCCCAATATTTTACCTAAGTGTAACCAGTTTAGGAATGGTCTATCCTGATTGGACAACTCTGTTCGATCAAATTCAATCGTAATGCGGTGTCAATTTATATAACGATCTAACAGTCAATTGATTTAAATAAATTGTTTTTGTGAAATAATGTAAAAAGTAAATTCTTTTCTATTTTTTTTATGTTATAAACATTTGTTATACATATATATAATTGCATATTTGCATATGTTCATGAATTGGTATATTTATGAAGCTTTAGTTTGGTGATAAGATAATGAAATATTGTTTCTTATTTTATTGATAAAATGAATAAATTGAGTCTTTATGAGACAAAAAAACTGAAAATAGTTTTTTAAAGTGCACCTACCCGAAAATTGGGTCCAAATACTCAATAAATTATAGAACAATAAAATTTGAAAAATATTTCATATATTCAAGATTGTATATTATAGTCAAACATCGATAACACCATAAAATTTTCTATTTAAGACGACTTTAGAGAAAAACTGTAATAATATTTATTCTTTATATACATTGTATTGTACTTTTATAATAATAGAGGTACTTTTAAACATAGCTCAGAACGTTTACGTTTGTTATAACTGTAATTTACTATTATACTGAATATCGATAAAACGGTATTAAAAGCCTCAGGGGTGCATCCAATTTTATTTAGATTATTTACCTGTTTTAAGAATTTTACTAAAAAAAATTTGGTTCGGTTAAAAATTTTGAAATATAAAATGTATTAAACTGGGAAATGGGGAGAGGGTACCTAAAACTCATAATAAATAGAGTTGAATTCATTTTTAAACATATTTAATGCGCAAAAATAGATAAACTTAAATACTCAAAATAAATAAATAAACAAAATTATAATACCTACACTTACAAGAAAATTATTATTCGAGTTGGTAAAAGGAATCGTAACTTTTATTTGTAATCTTTATACGTAAATATCTACTAACCATTAAATTATAATATAGAGAAAAAACGTGTACATAATATTTGAGATTTGAAAGTCAAGAGCCGTAGCAAACGTCAGCGCAATCTCTTACAGATTCCAGACGGCGTTTTCAATATATATAACTATTTCACACAATATAAATCTTTGCGTTTTTGTTCTATTGTTTCAGTGTTTTCTATAACGTGCTGTATAGTTTCCTCTAATGTTTGGTTGGCAAACGTGCACAGGTTTAAATTGCTAAACTCCGATATATATTTTAGATATATGTGAGAATAAAGAATTTGTAAAGATATATTTGCAACACACACAGAGATTTATTCTGTTAAAACATCGTCTGTACATGTACCCATAGAAATATAATACTTATATCCTTCATATAAAAATTCAACTTTTAACTTTATTTTTATCATTCATTCGAGATATATTTATTGCATGCTTTAAATTCATTTTCATTTGTTCACTAAGTGGTTTCATATTTATAAAGTTAATAAGAAAAAAATGATAAAATACAATCGTGTTACTTAATAATGTCATAAAATGCCTCTATAAAAATATAATTTAAAAGTTTCAAATTACTTAGGAATAAAAGAATTATCTATCTATGCTGTTAAAAATTTATTATAACTTTAATATGAGTGAGTAATACGCTCTAGAATAATATCTACATTAAAGGATTTTTAATTTTTAAAAATGTGCATAATTTTACAGAAAAGAAAACGCAAGGTAGAGTGAATCTTGCCGATTAAGAGTTACCTCATATTATTTTTGTTTCATATAATTACAGCTGCACGTTCAGTTTTTGTTACGTAAGTCTCGTCTCATAAAAAAATAAGCCAGTCTCGTCTTGTACACTTGACCGAGATTTTTAAAAATATTTATTTAATTTCAAAAATTAAACCAACGGGATAAATAAAGTTTCTATCATCTCGATCTCGCCCGGAATAAAGCCAATCGTGTCTATATAAATATAAAAATTTATTGATAAAATCTACATATGTAAAATGATAATTAACAAAAGCACGACTGAAATATTAAAAAGTTCAGATAAAACGTTTTCTTTCAAATTGAAATTGAAAATTAATAAATAATTCACGTGGAAATCAATAAAAACAGAAAGTACCGTATTCAAATTTCTAATTTAAATCAGACAAGGATAAAAGTATAATCTCATCGGCAGATCGTTTACTATTAAGCCAATATTTGCATGAACTTTCAAGAGAAATCCGTGATTGGACATAAAGGTGGTGCCCTCTCTTGTTCGTCCTGTCAACTAATCTCTTTGATGTGCTTTGTGGTCAAGGGGTCTCCAGTACTACCCACTCTTTACCCCGCAAACGGTCTTGGGTTTCGAGATTATATATACTACAAGTTTGGTCAGTTTTTTTTTACATATACAATATACATACATATTATTAAATCGTATATATTATCTAATTTATTTAAAAAAATTAAAATAGTGATTTTAATAATACAACTAATAATAATATAATAAGAGTAAGATAATTTATAATGTATTTTATTTATGAATAGCGAATTGGACCCGGTGTTACCCGAGTTAATTTTCACAAAATCATAGTGACCAAAAATATTCAACATGCCCACAACACACGGTACACCACGAATTGTTTATTTCCGATTTCGAGAAATGTACACAAAATATCCACAAATTATATACATAAACCTAACCTACCCATTAGTGAAAAACGGAATAAAATCCGTTCAGTAAGTACTGAGAAAATCGTGTAAAATTATATTTTCAAACTCCCAGGATACACGAGGTCCCGTCTTAGAATGTGTATGAAAATCGAAAAATAAAAATAAATAGGTTAGCAACAATCATAATCAATTTCGATATTTTACCTTTCAAGGAATTGAAATGTTTCTTTATATTTCAAATTTCAATCAATATAGGTATTTCAAAATATTTAATTGTAAACATACGTCAAAAATCATCCAATTGTTCGACCTAAATTCATAAAATAATATATTGAAACCGTAAATTATAGAATTCATTATTCCATGGCTAGGTACTATGTTTTATATACCTAAATGACGCTGTATACTAGTGTATACTGTGTCATTATGGAACACAGCACAATTTTTTTAGTCTTTTGATGTTAAATCTTAGGTTTTCATAAAATATTAATAGCCACGATACTGCACTGAAAAATTATCTAACTATTAGTGAAAACCGCATCAAAATTGGTTCAGTAATTCCTTAGTCTATCCAATTAAATTAAATTCATTCAAAATTAACTTAATGAAAGTGGAAACATTATCGCCAAAACATCAACAGTTAAATTTTATCTATCTTGTAATTTTTTATGGTCATGCAAATTGAAACTGTTACCTAAAATTTTATTGGTGTATGAATATTCAGATGTCTGATACAAATTAATATGAAAATATTTTATAGATATTCCCATGTTTACTACGCTGAAATATTTTAAATTACGGTAAATATTAAATTAAATTCAAAGGAAGTAAGAAATCTAAGATAAGTTCAATAATCTGAAAAAATTATACATATATAAATTTGGATCACAGTATGTCAAAGATAGACATAACTGAGTAAGTTAAGTTACTTGGTCACTCATTCACGAATCGGAGGTGCTAGGAATTTTCGCTCTTAGTATATAGAAATAAACATTACTAAATATATTATGTACATTAATTAATCAATTTTTCTATTGCTTTTTGAAGTTAAACTTCTTTAGGCGCATTCAGGGTAAAATTTTAGTATTGCAACGAAAATGAAATGCGCGTGTGCCGTTCAAAGAAAACAATTTAACACCATGAAGTTAGATTAGGTGAAGATAATACAGATTTCTGTTACGATAGTCGGTAAAAACAGGTTTTTAATTTTACATTTGCATGCTAGATATCATTTTACCAAAGAAGTTCAACTTCTATCGTTGCGTACGTAAAATCACACGCCCACCTACTTTTATATTATTAAATAATAATTTCATTTTTTTATGAAAATAAAATTTCATTTATTTCTGGTTTATTTTCAATTTTTGATAAATTAAAGATTTTTCATATTTTAGTAAGTAAAAAAATATGTTTATATTTCCGGGACTTAAAAAATATAAAATTTAGTATGTCAATTTCATACAAAATTTTAAATTGACACATTATATAAGCAGAACACACATTTTCAAACGTTTCGGTTAAAGTATAAACTTTATTAAAGGACGAGCTCAACAACATCAAATACTTTAATTTAAAAATAATCGATTTCATTTCACAAGAATTCGCTTTTGAAATTTTATGAGGTATGAAATATAAATTAATGTTCTTCAAGTTAATTTGCTCTGTGAATAAATTTTAATATGAACAATAATTAACATGCAATATTTTAATTAATTTTATTTCAAGTAGAATTCGTATTGAAACTGCGGGTAGGAGTTTTGGGGCGACCAAACGCAGGGGTGAGTTTACGTGGTTGAATGCATAACCGGATATGCGGGTGGTTATGTAAATGGTTATTTTTAAAATTACTAATTTGACACCAACGCTCATACTTTTATCGACTAAATAAATATTGAGGCTTATTTTGTTAACATATAAAATAAATAAAAGCTTTGCTAAAATTTAATTATATTCCATTGATGTAGATACCGCAAAAGTAAATATACACTATATGCGTTGAAATAGAAAAGGAAAAAATGAACTTGTTTAAATATTATTGGCTTATTGAACACATAAATAGAATTATTATCGGTAAAGTACCAATCTGACGCAATATAACATATTATATATTATTATTTATATATAGAACCTTTTATGTAGAGAATTTAATAAGCCTTAATTTTATATATAATTATTTGTTGTTGATTAAAATAAAGATTCAAGAATAAGAAAAGATAGAAGTAAACCATTTTGTAGATTATATAAAAAAAGTATAATGTGCAATTTCAAGTGTTATTTGGTTATTAACTTTTGTTATATTCGAGTTTCTGACGCTGTCCCATATGTTTAATAAATGTTGGCGTTAGAAACACAATAAAGTGTATTTATTATTATTATTAGGAAAATAATTGTTTTTCAGTGCATATTTTTTGATTTCAAGAGTTGCATTCACTTGCATTTATTGAAAGTTATCTTGACCAATTAATGTGATATTTAATTTCATATTGTGAAGGTTCACGAAATAAGTGTTCTTGTTTGTATAACTAATACTCATAAATAATAAAGGTGTAAACATATTTACATCAGACTGGTCCACTAAATCGAAGTAATCAATACTTGATTAAAAGAGGATAAGGACCGGAAACCCTCCATGGTACTACATACCGGAAACCCTACAATAAAGTATGGTAGAAAATACTTTAAGGAGTAGAGCCACAGTAATAGTTTAAGGATCTTTTCTATGTAAAAAGCTTATAGATTTTAAAAACATATTTTGATTTAAACAAAATATTTTTTTCCTTTTGTTTAAGCTTTAGTGGCTTAAACAATATAAGGCCAAAGTTCCGCTGGACACCTTGCACTTCTATATAGCAAGACCAACCTCCCAGAAAAAAAATCAATCGGAATAATTTCCCTAATAGTAAATGTTTCAATTTACACCAGTTCAGTGTAAAATGAAACGAGTTGATATTAGGAATAACGATAATTGTTAGTACTGAATTTGAGATTTTAGTTGTAAATAATTCAGTAACAATCAAACAGTGTCTTCTAATGTCTCTAATTTATTATTTAGAATATATACTATTTTTCTTCTGCACACCCCAAGCAAGCTATGCTTGGATATGTGTTCTATTCTCGTCCTACATATTTTTTGCATATGTATATTGATAAAATGAGCATTATATCTTACATTTCTTTAGTAACCTACTTAATTTTTTGAAAGAGAACATTGCAGTATCCATATTTATTTAGTTTAATATCGATTGGTTTTAATTTTCTCTTATAAAAATATAAAAAAGTTCAATTTGTCGAGAAATTGAAATTTTTAAGTGACGGCAACACGTTACAGGTCGTAAAATGATATAAATTAACAGAACTCCTTTTGAATTAACTTCATCTATTATCAAAATAGAACCCTATTCCAATCAGCCAAATCGGATAACTAGAAGTAAGCAATTTTTTTGTTTTCTTAAAAGGAAAACGATATTTCTGAAAAAAATGGATCGTGAAATATATAGTTAATCTGATAGTTAAAAAAATATCCGCTGAGAAGTGTCACAGTAGCTCACAGCAGTAGCTGCAACTGTCTTATTATAATAATCTGTTGTATTTTATTAATTATTTTATTCAAAGGAATGTATTTTTTGCAAATTACAATGATTAGATGTTTATCTATAGTTTTTTACTTTATTATATTATACTTTTTTCAGTTTTTCTACTTATCTTTTTTGACGGATCAATGTAAGAATATATATAATTATTAAGTGAGGTTATGTCAGTTTAAGGAGTGTGCATTTTATTGACAGTATATCAAATTTTATAAAATTATTACAGAACAACCAAACGATTACCTCCTGTTTCTTCCTGAATTTTGTGTAGAATACATGTGTACATTATGTAGGTATATAAAGGGTCAAGGCCATGATGAGCACTACAAAACTTCCAAACAAACAAAAATCGAAACAGTTTTATCCCTTGCAAACAATGACCGTTCGCACCTTTATGAGATGTGAGGTGTATTCTTCTATTTCATTTCAGCACAATAAATGCTTGCGCGCGCCGAGCAGTAATGGCATTAAACCAAAATTGAACGTACACCTTTATTTCGGGTGCTGAAAGGTCGCATGTGTGTGACGACGCAGTGGAACGGGGAATTAGGCATTGAAAAAGCACGGTTGAGAATGAGATGCCCACAAACAAATAGACAAAACGAGAGATATATGGGAAGATCTCGTGTGTGCGGATACTATGAATTTATTATTGTGTCTAGTCTAGTAGGTCATGGAATGGATACAGCCGAATACGTGAAGGAAATATACTAACAGTAAACGGAGTGTGAAAAATGTGTGCGAGAGATTTATTTGTATTTGATGTAATTTACAGATGGCGCTGCTTAAACGAATGAGCTATTTCCATGGTCTCTGTACAATGTTTTGTTATATTACTTGCACATACAAGTCTACTATACTCATATAAGTAGTTACTTTATCTCCTACTCCGATATACCTGCGAATGTTTTATTAAGTGTCAGCAGCACTATATTTTTCCAAGTTTTTCATTCACTGCACATTTATTTCTGAACAGATAGGTATTTATAATGCACATAGAATTCGAAGTATCCAATCTTTTTCAATGCACATACAAATCCGAAATCTTGATCATAAATTATATATTACTGTGCAGATTCGATATAAATAAAAGTATTTAATAAATAAAAATACATTTGTATTCATTTTATATCATTTAAGTATTTATATTTTACTTAGACAAGGAAAGATACTGGACTCATAACACATTCATCAACGTCATTGGCGTATCATTCAAATTTTAAAATAAATATCAATTGTTTGGAATTATACAATTTAATATTAATAAATTTTTTACATTGCGTTTAAAAGTATTTAAACGATATTTGATTAATAGAGAAACGTCTATTTGCGACCATCATATTTATTTATATTATTATTATATTTGCATAAACTGACGCCTCTGGAATATATTCATGGAAATGACATGTAATAAAATCAAATTTTGGCAACAGTTTCGTATACGGACTAGTATTGGTTGTATGTAGCCATAATCTTTCCTAATTTAAGATATTTTATCTATTAAATAAATATTGTATTATATTCAAACATCACTTAAAGATACTATTTAAAATTTAAGATATAAAAAAATCAGTCAAGATAGGGTTATTTACTTAATAACATAAATACCGTACCATTCGTTAAAATAAATAAAAATTTTGAGATAGAAAAAATAGGGTCAAATTCTACCGTAGGTACGCCTAAATATAAAAATAAAATACTTTTTGACAACCTTTAAGTTAATAGCTACAGTGATAGAGAGGAGGAAGATAAATGATTGCAGCCCCTTAGATCATATTCTATGGCGCTCTCCTGAAAAAAATATTTAATCTATATCTGGTGGTCATAATTTTATATTTTCAGTTAAAAATTTCAAGTTCTAGCATATATAATTTACGAGATATTTTGCTGTGGCCGAATGGGTATAAATACATAAATACGAACGGGCGACAAAGTGAAATGGTATAAATTCTACGGAACCCTAAAAGGACAAAACTACTATAAAAATTAGCATAATTGCCGTATTAAACGATCTTAACGATCAATAATATTTTGCACTTACTTATTAATTACGAGCAATAAGATACACAAACTCAGGCGCGGACTCGCAATAATCTAAAATTCATCATGTATCATACAATTTTATATTTTAAGTAACTTCATTCGTAATAGTCTATATAACCGCTTTTAAATTCAAATTTATTATTAATAGAAATAAATTAATATTTTATTTTATATTTCAAATTCCAGGCACTAACATTATTTAATTTGAATAAAAATTTGGAGAAATATTTCACATTAAAAAAAAAAGTATATTCAACAGAGTTTTGCAACTTATGTTTAGTATTATAAAAAAATTGACAAAAATCAAAAATTTGTCAGCTTGCAAGCACTGAACGAGGTATTAATTCTGTGTTATTCCTATGGATTTGTTTTTGTATTTAAAACAGTAGTACTTAAATTTTCTGACTCTGAACATATAAGATACCGTTATTTTTTACTTACCGCGCATGCCCTAAACTGTCAAGAAATGTCATATAATTTTGATATCCCGTTACCTCATGGCAGCATTTTCGACCCTTACCCTCAGTTTACTGGTACCAATAATGTAAATCTCCAAATGGATCAATCAGAACCCAGCATTTTCTATTTAACAGATGTTTACCAAGTGGTCAACACAAACAAACTGGTAACATAGATAGAAGAAATCAAGCATTAATGTTCCAAGACCCATTTACCTGCTAACATCTAAGTGTAGTCAAACATCCTATACAATTCATAATTTACATACACTCATTGATATCTGGTGACTTCGCATAAATCAGAAGCGAGTATAGTAGCAGATTGCTCTTTGACACAAACTTCAAAGCTACTAACAGCTACGTCGCTATGGAATTGAAATGCAGATTCACGTGCACCGAACAGATCGTCTGCAAGAGTTCTTTTATATACCTACCATTTGGAGTACGAAAGACCTAAATACGATTTATTACTTTTAGTTATAAAATAAAACAATTTATAGCTGAAATACTTTGCTACAAATACGAAACCAAATAAGAGTTGTTCATAACTAAACTAAACCCGAAAATACCCGTATTGAATCTGAATCCGAACTTTTTCATGGATAACCAGTAAAATCATATATTTTTAAATGGTTCAATATTTATATTACTAACTGGAAATCTGTTTGAATTGTATGGTTTGATGTAAGTTATCAAGTCCACTACTAAAATTTACATATTTTTTACTTTCTTTTTAATTCTAAAACTGAATTACATTTTAATTTGCAAGAAAATATGAAAAGTAAAGATTTAAATCTTTAAAATGTAATTTTATTTTCTGCGCTTTTTTCTAGCCATATTTTGTAGGATATTAATGTTTTTTCTTCTTTAGAAAATGTCTTATTGCTTCCTTGCAATATAGAAGAGACAAAAAAAATGTTCTCCGATTTCAAAATTTTAAATTGATCTTTCCGTTTCACGTCAAGACGTGTTTGTCTGTCCGTGTGTCCGTCCGTCCGTCTTTCCCCTGAATCCTTGTCACACGCATAACTCATGAACCAGTGAACCGATATTATTGAAACTTGGTCGGATGGTTGGGACTGGCTTGAGGACGGTTCCTTTTTAAAATCATCAAATTCGTATGTAAGGGGGAGGGGTGACATCTCAAAATATTTATTTTTTCAAGATATGTAATTTTGACGTTTGCATAACTTTAGATTTAGATTGAAAAAAAAGTAATCATTAACACCCAATATACCTACCCAACATGCTCACAACACACGGTTCACCGCGAACTATTTTTTTCCGAAATAGTACACCAAAACTTAACATGTCCATTAGTGAAATCCTGAATAAAATCCGTTCAGTAGTTACTGTCAATTATAGAATACTTTATTCCATGACTACTATGTTTTTATACAAATGACAGTTGTATACTGTCACATTATGGAAACAAAACACGATAAAGATTGTTTAAATCTTTTGATGTTAAATCTTAGGTTTTCATAAAATATTAATAGCCACGATACTGCTCAGGAAAATTTTCTAACTATTGCTATATTGGTGAAAACCGCATTGAAATCGGTTTAAGTAATTCCCGAGTCTATAAGCCTAATAAAAACGTACATTATTTTTTATATATATAGAGATATGGTAGACTATTTTCTTCATTTAATTTTTTTAATGAAGGTCTGCTTTTTACCTTTATTATTTCCGTGGTTAAATGTTGACAACGTCGCACAGAAGAACCAAATGTATGTATGCACGTCGTATACTTCAATGAATGCACACGTGAGTCACGTGACTGAACGATTATCAAAGAGAATGTGTTTTATGCTTAATTTCTCAAGTGTGAAAATTGTACATATTCATGTTTAAAGAAATCATTTCTTTTCAATATGAGGTCTACAGATTTTAATAATATACCTACTGTATCGTGATTTATATTTTAATATTTGTTACATGTAAATTCTGTATAGTAAAATCTGTTAATATATTACTTTTTATTACATTTGAATTTATTTTTTAGTCCAGAAAATCAAAAATTTATATAAAAATATCTATCATGTGAATGCATAGTACTTACTTGTGCTAAAATCACTAAATTTAGTTAATTATTGAAATTTTTTAATAAATACCGAAAAAAGGTACTTGGGCATTGGTTAACTTAATTTTTATATAATTTTATCAGAAAATAATATTAATGTGAAATTTTTCTTAATACGCGCTTGATTATTTTCGTATAAGTACTTTTAGTTTCTTAACAATTTCATTCAAAATTTTAAATTGATCTTTCCGTTTCACGTCAAGACAAATACTTTGCGTTCCGTGTCTGTCTGTCTGTCCGTCCGTCTGTCCCCTAAATCCTTGTCACACGCGTAACTCATGAACCACTGAACCGATATTATTGAAACTTGGTCGGATGGTTGGGTCTAGCTTGAGGACGGTCTCATTTCAAAGTCATCAAAATCGTGTGTAAGGCTGAGGGGCGACTTCCCAAAATATTTATTTTTTCAAGATATCTCAAGAACGACACATGTTACGTGAAAGTTTTATAGAATATTTTTTGTAGAACATTAAATTTCCTATAATATGAGTCTACAAAGTTTATTGTAAAATATTCCCTTACAAAGATTTATCTCAATTTATTTTTAAAAATCGTGTTTTGTTTTTTTTAAATTGATATTTACTTTGATATATTAACTGTCATTTTGACGTTTTAAATGTCATTTTGATTGAAATTGTCAAAAAATTAAAAATAAACGAAAAAATAATCAGGTGTGTCAAAAAAAATTTCGGACTAATATTTTTTAGTAATATTATATAAAAATTAAATGGTTAACCAATTCCAAACAATTTATCTAAACACTATCGGTTTTTATTTAGATTATTCAATAATTAATTATCTTTGGTGAATTTAGCACGAGGAAGCACTGTGCATTTACTTGGCAGATTTTTTTCTGCTATGCAAAATTAAATATGTCAAAGTAAATAACGATTGCAAAAAACGAATGACGATTGTTTAGCATATTTTACCACAAAAGTTGTAGTGACGTTTTTTTATATATTTCGTAAAATGTTCATGTAATATTAGATATCTTGAGATATCTCGCAAAAATAACTAATTTTGGCTGTCACCTCTCCACCTTACTGACGATTTTAATAATTTTTAAATGAAACCGTCCTCTAGCCAGATCCAACCAGCTTATATCAAAAGAACGAAAAATTCAAATTTTCTTTTATTTGCTAATTTTTTGACAATAATTAGAATTGTTAAGTGTTATAACGATATCTAAGATATTTACGGTACTAATTTCCATTCCATTAACGTTGTTTATATATGGCTAGAAATAAACTAGAGTAAAATCTAAAAATGAATATTTTCCATCTCATTTGAATATTGCATATCCTAAAAAATACACAACGCTGTGCTTCATCTCCAGAAGTACGACAGAAAAATAATTTTAAAAATATTAAAAAACGTGCTCTTTGTTAAACTCTCAAGATTAAACACGTTTTGCTGCAATCGCACGGTTTGTAAAATGTTTGTGACAACATTTTTTTGTCGCGTCCATTACTGGATTTATTCTCAGAAGACAAACTGCCGTGTGCTCTCTGGTATTGGTATTCCACAGGTCCCGGATCTAGCGTGCTCTGAATGCGTAGCAGACTACTATGATATGTTTTCTGCTTCTGTACGTAAATCTGCATTTCTGTACATTAAAGGAATGAAAATTGGTTAAAATTAACAGTTTTGACAGATAATTGTTTGTAGTAATGCCAGTTTACAGAACTAATTTACAAAATTATTCGTGTTATATTATATTAATCAACATTAACACTCGTACCTACAATGTTAATATTTTTAGAGTTTTGAGACTATGTAGAGTCGTATGCAGAAGTGGTCGACCAGTTTTAATTCAAATTCACTTATTACAAACTTAGTAGGCTCCTCCTATTTGATTATTATAATATATATATATTTAAATCATTTCTCCATGTACCAAACAAAACAGATATTTTGAAACTCATTTTCTAGATAAAGAAGTACTCTTCGTTTATAGTACTCATATACATACAATATCATACAAATTATTATATAAGCTATTGAAAATTGTATAAGTAAATTTTGTGACAATAAATATTTGATATTCCGAATTTTAGTATTTAAATATGTTAAGCTTGATATTAAATTAATTAATTAAATAAACGTATATTTGTGTTTTTATGTAATATAATAGTTTTATGTAATATAAGCTCCATCCTAGAAAAAGATAACCGATCATATTCCTCTTAATATTTTTTAATTTGTTGTAAGCTTCTGTTCTGACCTTTAGGATGACAGACGACTTCTGAAGCCTATAGTACATACATTGTTTTCTTCTGTAGGCTTTCGTGGCCGTTGTCCATAGTAGCTAACTTTTCGGGCTGTTGTCCACGTTGTCGTATTTTTTACACTTGATGTTTCGATTCTAATGTCGGAGTCTTCTTCAGAAGTGATTCTGAAACTGAAGAAATCAGAATCACTTCTGAAGAAGAATCCGACATGAGAGTCGAAACGTCAAGTGTAAAAATACAACAACGTGGACAACAGCCCGAAAAGTTAGCTACTACATACATAGTTCATATAGTTTTTGTCTGTTTGTTCGTTTTCGTCCAATTTGACACGAAAACAACCGAACAGTACGAAAAAATCGTATAAAGAAAATTTACTTTCAATAATTAGATCAAGTACGTAAAAAGAAAAAATATATAATATATTTATTAATAACAATAAACAGTATCTTACCTATTTAGATAGTCAGTCGCGCGAGCAACCGATTTTAAAATACATGCGGGTGAAGCCGCGAGAAATTCTAGTATCTACATACATGTACAATGTACATGTATATTATTTTATACGAAAAACATCGAAATTGCTTATTTTGCTCAACTTTACCACACAAAAAGTTGAATAAAAAGGTTTTACTAATATTTCCAGGTTTTCCTTATTCAAATAATAAATAAATAATTTACTGTATTAAGTAACTGTAAGGTCAGAAATAGATTGGTGATCTTAAAACCACATTATTTTTTGTCTTCCAATTTAAATATGTTAATATTTCCATGGCTCTTATAATATGTAATTTAAAATATAAATTGCAAAGTACGGGGAAGCAAACATTACAGTACAATAGTACCTATATATTTTCGTATTAGTTACCACTAGACATTTTATCTTTATTTACTATTTGGCTTTCGGTTAACCATGACCAGTAGTGCAGACAGGAATTAATATTGCTGCATTCAGCTAACATAAAGAACATAGTATGTATATAATATATATGTACATATATAGGTATATAGTATATAGTATATAGGTAAGCATCTCACATCTTAATATTTCTTTATTTGTTAATTTTCTATCAGATTACTTGTAGTTAGTCAGTTAGTGAAATACTATCATGAAACAAACAAAATTCTGCATTATTTTATTTATTTGTTAACAAATTGAAAATGTTTCTTCTTTAGCGACATAATATTCTGGAACATAAAGTTACTCAAAAATCACATTAGTATAACATTGGTATAATGTAAATTTACAATTATAATTTTTAGTACCCTTCCCTAGTAGCTCCCAACCTACACATCCCCTGTGCTCTTCACCATATCGAAAATACGAGAAGCTTTGCGATCGTTTTCAATAAAAAAAAAATGTTCTCTTCTTTCCCAATTTTCACTTGATCTTTCTGTTTAATAATATAATAATATCGACGTACGCATTCAACAAGAGATGTTTATTTCTACAAAAAGAATTTATAAGAGTTACAATCTTCTTCCTCTAACTTATTCGTAACTTTTCTGAAGCAAAATAAATTGATGAGTAGAAGAATTTATAAATAATGAGTTCACAGAGATACAATACCAGACCCTGTTAAATAAAATCGTACTGCTATAAACGTTGATAAATATTTCAAGTATTTAAAACTCTACTAGTCATTTAAACAATCCTTCAAAGTTTTCCAATCACGACGCTCGTAGGTACATATGAAGAGCCACGGTTTAACACGTTTAATCCAAACTCCATCCTACTACACCAACTCAAATGCGAGATATTTCACTTTTATATTAAATATAATGGTATTTATTACTCTTTCTGCTTTAATTCGAGTCGCAGTGCATTCACAGTATTCTCATTCGGTTTGAAATGGTTAATGATTGAATGCATATTACCGTGAACTAAGTATTGAGTGCGGAGATTTTCACGCTTGAAAGATTTTATTGAAAATGAGTTTCCATTAAAAAGTGCAGTATTCAAGATTTCATGTACAGTAGTGGATGGAATATTACAATGTAGTAAAAATATAACCGTTGAATGTGTACACTTATAATAAAACTATGTTTTTGTTGTTATTAATAGTATATTTTTACATCCCAACAGGAAGTTATTGTAATCGGTCCTAAAATCGATTTTTTTAAATATGTATATTACGATCGTCATATTTGTTTCAACCTAAATGTCCCAAAGGTGATCTAACACGATCTTTCTTTTCCTGTCGCTTATTGTTAGATAAAAATACATATAGTAGTAATTGAGTAATAAAATATATAAAACTCTCTTATTAAACAAAAGATAATATAATCAGGAGTGTACCGGAATTGGAATTTTCAATTTCGGTTGGAACCGGAATTCACAAAATATATTTTTTTAAATTATATTTTTATTAATAATAATAATAAAATAATTAAAATAACATATGCTTGCTTTATATCTAATCATATTATTATTTTAACCTTTAACTGGGGAGGTGAGAATTTCGAACGTTCTTAGGAACGTGGGGTTTCATAAACCCCATTTGTTTTTAATTTTACAAATTATTTAAACACAAATTTTTATAATTTTAACTACACTTTTAAAAGCTAAGGAGTATAGGAATATGGATGTAATAGAGGTTTATTAAAGTTACAATTTTTTTATGGCAAAAAAAATATTTTCATAAAGTACCTACAAAAAAAAATTTTAAATTTAAATAATTTTGAAATTTCGATGTTTACAAAAAATAAAAATTTAGGCTACTGTTTTTAAGCCAAGGCATTGGACTATTCAATTTAAAAAATATATATATTTAACATCCAAATTCAAAAAAAATAACGAGCTGTCAACTCAAGCATTCCTGGCAGATCATTTCAGCGTGAAGTAAACCGCCTTTTTACATTTTGCACAGCTATACCTGATTTTCCTGTCATTTGCTCGGAGATATGATTCTTTGCTTTTTTGGATAGCTTGCACCTTCTTCTGGATCCTCCGGAATAGTTAAAAATGAGCAGAAATGAATGAAATTGGGACTACAAAAACGCTTCGATAGTTATCAGGTCTCTTTTATAATAATTTTTACTGTCATGGTATTTAGCAATAAATTAAAATTTTGTTTCCCGAAGCGATCCCTCATCCTTCTTAGTATCCACGTGCTATATGTATAAATTAGGTCTAGCATAGAGGGTCGTTGTCCACTCAACCAAATATAATTTTAAAAAAATACAAAGAAAACAAAACAAAACAAAAAATAATAATAATAATTAAATAAAATATAATAATTAAAATTAAATATCTATAATAAAGTAAATAAAACCAAACATAAAAAAGGAGAAAAAATAAAAAAATAAAATAATAATAGGTAATAATAATAACAACGATGTGGAAAAAATCATCCATCAAGCACTGGCAATGAGATATGGACTCACTGCTGAAGAGACTCCTTATTATAAATGCAAACCAGACCAGGTACTTCTAAATACTGACTCGAAGCTATTGTGGGACTCTGCCATCATCACGGACCGAGCTGTTGAAGCGAATAGGCCAGACCTTGTTCTCTTCGACAAGAAAGCAAAGACAGCCACCATCATTGACATTGCTGTACCACTCGATGAGCATATCGTTACTACAATAGCCGAGAAAAAACGCAAGTACCAACCTCTTGCAGTCGAGCTGAAAGATATGTACAAGCTACGCGAAGTCAATATTATACCCGTCGTAGTATCTACAAATGGCCTTGTTACCAAGGAATGGTCTTTGGCAAAAGATAAACTCTGTTTAAAAGAGTGGCACATGCGCACAATGCAGAAAGCTGCAATTTTAATGTCCGGTATCATAAAGGACCTAACAAATTTGTTAGCTAACAAACACTTTCAACTGAGGTATCAAACATATATGACAGTTCTTTTGGAGTTTGTTGATGACTTTGACAAGTTTCGCGCACGCGTTGAAGGTAAATACAAACGGTATTAAAACAGTGGTGATGTTATGAAAATTATTTTGTACGGTCAAAGATGCCAACTGTGTTACAATTAATTGAAGTGTCACTGCTCTAAATTCCATAACTAATCCATAGATACTAGTACAGTATTAATACCCCATATGAATGTAATTGCTAGCTAACAAATTTTGTTAGGTCCTTTATAATACCGGGCATAAGAACAGCAGGGATCAGAAGACAAAAATAAAATATATAAAAAAAAATTTTTTTGATTTTTTCCACCATTTTATTTTACGAAAATCATAAACTGTACTGTATAAGTTACCACCCACAAAATACATTTCAACTTTATTGACAAAAGTAACACAAATATTCTATATACATACATATTACATATTATATCCGTGGCTTACGATTATAAAAATTATACAGAAAACATAATTATTGTAGTGTAGATAAAAATATTTTTTACATCATTAATATGTTAATGTAAATACTAAAATCTGGAAATAATTAAATTATTTCTGTTGCATGTGCGTCTAAACTAAAAATGTATCTACACATTGGTTGCGAAAATATTATTTTAGTTTTATTTTTGTAATCGTAATTTTGCGTGCGGATATTTCTTTATACATATATAAAACATACATGTGAATAGTGTGTTTTGTATAAAGTTTATTTTAGATTTTACAGTGCAATTTGTTATTTTAGTTGTCATTCTAAGTAGGTACAATTTATTCGATTCCATGTTTCACAACTGTCATATTCTTTGATGAAGTTCTGTTTTTTTTATGTTAAAAATAAATTGTAAATACATACACAATTTTATAAACATTTTAAAAACATTTTTTTGATACGTATTAGAGCTGAACGCGTGACCCACGGCTCACACAAAATGTGATTATTTTATTATTCCTAAATGGTAAGAGATATTTAAAAAAGGACGAAGCAAAAATTACTCCAATTATTTAAATATATAATTTAGCACCCCCAACAAATCAATTTCTGTTTATACAATTTAAAAAAATTTTTAAAAAATTTCAATATTTAAAATAACAATCCATTTTAATAAGCTGGTAGTGACTTTTAGCACACCTATAAAGTGTTAATTTATTATTTTAAAATCTATTAGAACTATTTAAATGGTCGTGAGTCTTGAGTTACGGCGCCCAGCTCTAATACGTGTACTTACTATTCGTTTAAATGATGAATGAAATGAAATTTCCCACACTACATGAAATTTTTTTTTTCGCGTATATTTTTCTTTTTATAATTAGTACAGCATGGGAGGTCATCTCTTCTATGGTTAGCTTCAGACTTTCTTCAGTCCACTGTTTTAACCACGTTGGGTTTTCAAATATTAGGTAATATTAAATACAAAAAAATAAGTCATAATAATATAACACAGTCAAAACGAATGTCTCTTCTTATATTATGGGAGAGATACCACATCTCGAACATAATAAAACAATAGTATTGCCATACGCTTTGTAATATTTTCACCACGCTTGTTATTAAGCATGTAGTACGAGGACGAGGGCCTTAATTGAAAGCCTTTTAAATTATACTCGTCTATTTTGGCGTCCCACGGCATTTTACTGTAACACATCTTCTGCATATTTTTTTAATATATCCCCACTTTATTTAGATTGTCGATGCCCATGTGTTTGAACAAGCAACAAACATTGACCGGGGGTACAATTATTCGCATTTGTGATTGTGAGATCGCGCGGTCTGTAGCTGTAAAGGTGCGGTTTTGTAAAAATAGCCGTACAACTGTAGGCGTTCTCCAATGTAATAAAGCTGTAGGTTTTTATATAAATGTTGCGGACTTCTTTCTAACTGTTTCCCCGGATCTTTATCTCGGACTTAAAGAAAAAAACTCGAGAGAGAGAGTTTGTGCGTGCCGCCCTGAAAAGGCTTACTTTTAATTTATAGATGTTGGTGCACTTTGGTAAAAATATTCGCTTTGATGTAAAGATAAGAATTATATAAAAATGTTTTAGCAGTTTTTATATGTCAGATATAAATTGAATTCATTTGTATTATTCATAAAGACCGTGAAATATGTTTAAAAATAATATTACCTATACTAACAATACATCTTGACTCTAGAAATTAAATAAATAAATGGCATTCATTTTTTGAAACTATTCAAAATCAATATAAGAGACAGTCTTTTTTTAACCGAATTCAAAAAAGGAGGAAGGTTCTCAATTCGTCTATATATTTTTTATATGTATGTTCAGACATAACTCCGACAAAAATGCATTGATTTGGATGATTTTTGTTTGTTTGAAAGAGTATACTCTCGATTTAACTCCCATATAATAATAATAATTCAAAATCTGACCACGGACTTTAAAAATGGAGGGATTTTTCAATTTTTCTGTATATATACAGAATTTTTTTATTTTTTTATGTATTTCTGGGCATAACTATGACAAAAATGCACCTACTCTGTGATGTTTTTTTAAGAGTATACTCCTGAGGTAGTTCCATATAAATTTATTTTATCAGAATCTGACCATGGACTTCTTAGAAACGCCACTCAAAAGGAAAAAAATAAAAAACTTTTTAAAATTTTTATTTAAGTTTTTTCTTCTGAAAACAATTTCATACAAATTCAAGATATTGTTAATATCACAAAACCACAAAAGTTAAATACAAAAGCTAAAAATAATATACAATTATTGTATAATAAATATTTTTTATCACCTCGAATACAATTTCAACTAATCAGTCGTTACAATTTATATATACAATTTCATTGTTGGAATGATAATTTAAACTAACCGACTGCCTTCATTAATATTCATGTAGAAAGGTTTATCGACGATTCAAGAGCGATTTGAAATTAATTTAAATTCCATAATTTAGTCCCACTATTAAACTTTGCCCTAGGAATACAAAGGACGGTCAGATATGTCTAACATCGTGTAAGTCTATGCGATTACATGTTGATGAAACAATCATACCCACAGCTAGCATTCAACATGAATTCGTACCTAATTGAATATCCTTCTCTTATACTAACGTCTTTTATTTTCAAACTAAATTATGTTTAGTTATAGATAACACGAGTACCTATGCAATTGTATGGTTCAATTGATACTATATTGATTAAATTGAATTCAAATTTTGCTGGACTTTTTGTGTGTGAAATGAAGAAGTATATTATTTTTCGGGGTGAGGATGAAGGTAATCGCCCACATAGGGGTGATTCTACGGCGGATTTTTGTTTTTTTTTGAAAGTTTTGATTTTCTTTCTTATGTTCTCATAACTTCCCAACAGGAATTGTAATCGATCCGAAAATTGAAATAAAAAATATCAACATTTTTTTAAATTTCAAGGTCATTATAGTATATTTGCACTATTTTCAGAAAAATGTATGGTGTGTGTGTGTATTACGTGCGTACGTACGTATGTGCTAGTCATTTTTTCCGGCACGAAATCTCGCAAAAAAATGCTATTGACTTCGTTGGGGTGCCAATCGAAGCGTCTTGACATGAATATGTTCTGAAATAAAAATCGAATTCGGTCCAGCCATTTTTTTGTTAGAAGAAAAAGTCTGCAAAAAGTAGATATCAGAATTTCTTGAAAAATATTCAGATCTAATTTATTTTGATGGCAGTTGATGATTTGAAATACTTTGAAACCTGGATATAATAATATTTAAATTATTTAATCAATTTAAAGAAAATAGTCTAAATGCATATAGTTAAGACTATATGGAAACAATAAATAGGTAGTCAGTATTCAAGTATTGATAGTCATACCATGTTGGGAAGTTGGTTGTGTAGACCTCAATGGTCACATCCCACGGCTTGTTTTTACGTTGATATTTCTATAATTTTTAATTTGATGAATGAAATTTTATTATAAAATTTTGAAATTTAGATTTCCTTAAAACTATATTTATTATACAGAAAATGATTTGAAAAATTAAACCGCAAATCTGTAACTTAAACCACCAGTCGTTTCGGGTCTGGGATAGTTGGAATTGGTCGTTTTATATTTATTATTTAAATTGTACAGAAATTAACATACGTATTTATAACCATAATATGTAAAATAATTAAATACAACACCAAAAACTCGCTGATGTTTTACAAAACAAACATATTCCGGAGACCCACTATAGGTTAATAAAAACAACACAAATACTTTTCGTACACAAAACAGCAACATTTTCATTCCGAGATAAATAGGAACTGCTCATATTTAAAATCTCTTAATTACCTTCAGCATTAAAACATAAAAACTGATAAATATTTTAATTTTTTTGCTCACAGAACAATGGGTATGTGTTTTTATACAGTTTTCAAGCAAACAATGAATGTAAACGTACCGTATTATCCTCGTTAGCGTTGCAGATTCTACTAAACTCGTTTCATTTTCCATGATCAGCTTTAAACTATACAAGGTATTTGTTGGAAAAAGACAAGATACCGTTTTTGTATGTATTAATTAAATATTTGTTTCACTCGGATAGGTGTCCAAATTTTACTACAAATCTATATAAACCAATTTCTGGTTTTTACTAATCCTGATGTAAACTCTGCGAATACTTAGTCGTTGAAGTTTAATCCCACAAAGGAGTTTAATAAATGTGTCTTTTTGTTTATTCTCGATGTTTAGTTAATTATTTATATTTTTATAATTATTTGCTAGGTGCATAATGTATAAAATTCATAAAAATCTTAATCTTGAGTTTTATATATATTTTTATAGCCGTAATCAATTTTTAATTTTCAAAAGATACATGAAAAGTTCTGGACACTTTGAACTTGAAATTTTTATAGTAGTTATACCTACACGTTTTGAGAGTCCTTGAATTATGTCTGTCTGTGTACGCTTTACAGCCAAAACGATTAAACCTACAAACAATTTTAAACTTAAGGTTCTTGTAAACCATAGATATACTTATATATGCACCTCCTATTTTGAAAACAATCACTAAAATCTAATTTTTTTTTATTATTTTTTAAAATTGTAGACAATATTACTATCTATAATTAGTGTACTCTTAATAATAAATATCTATGTGTTTTTTTTCAAAGGCTGGTAATAGTGAAAACTGTTTTAAATAAATGTTGTACATAATATTATTATCTAAAATTTCTGTCTTATTTTTTTACTAACTTATACCCATGTAGGTATTTATATTAAATATACATATAGGTAGTATAAGTAAGTATTGTTATCGATTTTTTTCGAAATCCGGTTTTTGATGGAATTATCCATTTTTATTGATTGATCATTTTATTACTTTGTCAGTTTAAAAAAAATTAAATTAGAATCACATGCACTGTACACTCTCAGTATTACGTATAAGAAAGACCCATGGCTCCCATGGTAGATATTTTCGTTATAACGAACCGTTTTGAGATTATTATAACGTTGTATAAGAAAGTTTTGTAGTGATCAAAGCACTTTATTTTGATTTTGTAACAACAGTTCACTAATTGAAATTCTTTTAACATCATAAGTAGTATAGTATAGTATATAATTTGGTGCACGCAAAATAAGATATGAACGCTATATAAATGAAATGATATATTTAGTATTCCATAATTATATTTATACTAAATCTACATTTAATATAAAATAATTAACGTTCACTTTCACCTACCCATACACTCTAAAATAATCCTATTTCGAATATAATTAAAGTTTAAATTAAAATTGCGAAATATAAAACGGAATTATATAAACACGTAATAATTAAATCTATTTAAAACATATCCCTCCACGTATTATAATGTACGAGTGAAATACTCTTTACATTACCAAAAATAGAAGTTTGTTAATATAAGTTATTAATAAATATATACTCATAACATTAATAATAAGTTTCGTTGAAATTGTTTCTTTAAACTCCGAAATATCTTGGATGTGATAAATCTTCATTATTCAACAAATAAATCAATTTCCTGAACCAGAGATAAGTTGCGGATAGATATTGGTTAAGACGGCGCGAACTAACGAACCTCGTACACACTTTGTGTATAAACAAATTCCAAACTTCAAACTGTTTTGTTTACTATATTATATTACAAAAGACGTCTTATGCGTTAATGGAAACTAAATTTAATTAACATAATTTCATTTACCTCAGATCGCTGTCACAGTTTCAGTTTTTAATTAGATAAATGTTAAGGAACATATTTGTACAGTTAAGTATTCGTTGTAGCAGTGCTTCTTAAACTTTTAATTGACAAGTATCTCTATCTCTTAAAAGATAATAATATTCTGATATTTAATATTTGAAAATTCTGCGGTGATCTTAACAATTATATTATTATTTTCTAGTTAGAACATAATTTAGTTTTTTCTAAAACGTTTTATTACACTGATAGATGAAAGTTTATTTATATAAGGTACTGGCACCAGTTATGGCCGCTATAAGAGCAAGGTTTTTGTGATTGACAGGCTTATTTTTTGTAATTCTCATGAATTCATGTTAATAATAAAACAAGTTGTTCTTTATTTAATCAATTTAATTACAAAATTCCGCACATATAGTTTGTTTTTTAAAGTATAGCCTTTTATGTTGTTTATGTTTATTTCTCCAGTAATGGATAAAGTAAAACCAGTTATGAGCACACAGTGATCGACACTTGATAATGATTACAAAATGATAAGTACTACGACACAAAAGATATAAAAGAAATAATCTTCAAATAAACAATGTAAAGCAGTTGCTATAATAATATAATAATTAATAAATATAACTTATATTTAAATGTCCACCATTTTGACACCTATTGGCCGATTGTCATCAAATCACGCTGTAAGACAGTTAAATGTATATAGATTATTATTTAGAAATGGTAGTAATCAAATATCAACAAATATTTCTAATTCAGGACATTTAATTTAAAAATAGCCATTACTGGGGTCATATCCAGGACTGATGCCTGTACCTTATAAACTCAACGTGAAATGTAACGTTGACCACAATACAAATATGTATATTTGAATTCCTAACTTTTTTACCCTTAATAACTAATAAACCGACCATTGTAACTTTTGATCAGCAATAAATTACAGACTACATCATACTTAATTTTCTGATAATTTTTCTTATACCCTAATTTACATTGGTTTTGTACAGAAAGTTAAGTTCCTTACGTATGTATATGTCCTTTGAGCCTCTTGAATATGCCTGCCCAGGTCACCTTGGTGCGCATTCATTTCCCATCAGTAATGTTGGCCATGTCGTGATGAAAATCTGTCTGTATATAATTTCTTATAAAACTAGAATGGAATTTCAAAAAAGGAAAAATTTACATTTTAACTAAAGTACTTGTTATTTCAAATGTACAAATTTATTGCTTTTTTTAAAATATTATTGTTTTTTTAACTAATACATGTTATGTAAAGACTATATAGTATACAGCTTGATATTGGCTGATTTTTTTTGATGTCACATTCTATGTAACTTTCAACTTGACCAAAAAAAATCAGCTAAATCTATACAAAAACCGATTGTGATTGCTTACCGGGCTATAGCTTTTACATTTGACATTATAATCTATTCAAACTTTTAAATAACATTTACGTATAAAAGTTTATTTTTTTGTTACATTTAAAAAATAACATTCCTATAAAAATTCAATTAAAATATCATATAGAACAAAATATTTAAAAAACGTTAACCTATATAATGTGTATACGTACATATATGTATTGAACATACTAATTCACTAACGTCAAATATAATAAATTTTTCTGTATTTAAGAAATTTCTGCGCTGGTGGCATTTGATTAATGGTTTCATATTCATAAACGTGCAATACATCATTAATCAGAGCTATGTGTACGAGCTACCCGCACGCACACACATTCTTACATACACACAATACAAACAAACAGACAAGCACATACACGTATGCATGTAATCATGTATACAGGATGCACAAAAAGTTGTTGCTGTTAGTAATATAATATATAATATTATTTTTATAAAAAAAATTTTTTAAATAAAAAAAAATTTTTGAGAAAAATCATTTTTTTGCGTATTCATTGTCAATTTTTATGGCATTTGTTCTTTTTTTTAATAAAGATTTTTTTTCAGAACCCTGGCTATTTTACATAAGAATAAAAGTGCATTGTTTTTTAAATACTCGAAATCCACTAAAATATAATTTATAATGAAAATTTTAAAAAATCAGAAACAAAGCATATAATAATGAACTATTGACTGGTAAAAATAAAATCCATTAGAGAGAGGTACAAAATTGTTTTTGGTGGAATTACCCATAATCTTTATTTAAAATATCATAGTACCTCCTCACACTTGTTATTTAAAAATGAGAAAAAAATTAAAAAATTGAATATAATTTTTCTCTCAATTTTCAGTTAGCAATTGCTTATTTTTATTTTTAATAATATACATATATATAAAGCTCAACGTCTGTCTGTCTATCTGTCCGTTAGTGCGCTTATCACTCGAGAACCACTTATCAGATTTACGTGGTTTCTTTTTTAATTCATAGGTACATTCTCTGGCCAGGATATAGGCTATATTTTGTTACGTTGGGTAACATAACAACTAAGCAGTGACGATAATAGTAAATCAAGTCGGAACAAATTTTGCCATCGGCGCGCTATTTTGCAATACACTGGCTTTACTGTTCAATATTGACCAAATAATGTATTCTTTTGATTGTCAATTATTTATTTTGTTTTCAATAATTAAAATTTTTTATTAAGATCGGTTCAGCGGTTAGCCTTGATAAGGTAACAAACAGACTAACAGACAGACAGAGAAAAAAATACACTTTATATATTTTATTATATGCAAAAAAATAGTAAAATAACTCTCGTATATTACAATATATTACACTGTATTATCAACGTTTCATATTTGTATTCATCCTGTATACTTTCATATACGTATATACACAAACATCGGCAAACGCAAGTAAAGAGCAGAAACAGACTACAAACACAATGTGCGTGGCAGCTTATGTGCGAATGTGCGTCCCACAGCGCCGCAGCTTATGTGTGAATACTGAGTCCTTAAATCCTTTGGCTGCTCGCCCCTGTTCTGTGTTGTTTTGATGAAACTGATGTTTCAGACACATCACGGAATTGATGGAGCTATTTAAAATGCATTACATATGTGTATATGTGTATGATATGTATTTATAAATAGATAAATGTGTGGCTGGTATTTAAATTAGTCTGCAATCAATCTTTCCGACGCTAAGTTTAATTGTTTTGTTTTTTACTTTTTGGTGGATGATATTTATTTGAAATTACCGGGAAGCTGATGATTAGAATGTGCCTTTTAAATAAAAAGTGATTAGTTGTTTAACTATAAAGCCTATAAAATGTCAGAAATACATTATATATAGGGGAAAGTATGGTATATTGGATCATTCGCTAAATTGGACCACCCTTATATCTCGAAAAGTAGTTTTCTGATTTCTTAAATGGCAACATTGGGCGATAGGCACATTGCATATCGGCTATATTATTTTCCTTGATAAGTTGAATGTTAATGTTTTTTTCCGCAAATGTAAATAAATGATTTTTGATGTAATTTTGAGTGATTCGTGCTAAGGGTGTGGTTAGTACAAAGTTAAGCATACAGCGTTTTTAATTTATAGTTTGCAGCAGCAATTTATCAACAATTAACTGTCAAGGATTGATTGGCGGTTTTGATAGGTTATAGTTTTGTTAGATTTTTTTTTCTCACTTTTCACACTGTTGGTTAAAATGGACCGCACGAAGTTGTCATAACTGGAATTATAATTCATATATGAAACTTATACCAATAATCCTAACATGTGATGATTGTCTTTCTTGAATAATTTAAATGAAATAATGTAACGAGACTGATTTCTTTTAGTTTTTGTTTTAATACATGATAAATATTTGTTTGATAGTCTGTAACTCATAAATATACATTCTGTTTTGTTTATAGGTGTATTTTAGTTAATATTCTATTAAAGTCCAAATTAGAAACCCCGTAGTCCAATTTACAGAACTGGTTGGCTAAATTGAAACAAAGTTCCGATCTCACATTTTATTGATTTTTGTTGAGTTTATAATAATTATGTTGATTAATACTTAATAAAAATAAAATATATAAACTGCTGTTTCATTACATAAAAAAATAATTTGTCTAAACCTAAAACTAGTATACTAAATATCTAAATTTAAAAAAATGGTCCAGCTTAACCGATTTTCCCCTAATTAAAAATAGTGTTTAAAAAATGAGTGTGAATGTTCCAAATCCAAGGTCGCGTCATTTGCGGTAGTGGGGTTAGATAAAACTCAGACTTATGATGTATTTGCGCCGTCATTGACCAAGCCGTTAACTTTCGCATTTTGGCGTGCTCTGTACCTCCTGACCCTTTCAGCTAATGATATATTTTCCTATAGCTTCTGAAACGTTCTTTCCAATACTTTGATTTGTACTTGTACCTCATAGATTTAATCGAGATGAATGTATGTCAAGCTATATTGATTTTAAATGTACACAAGCGCGCAAAATGATCGCTGCGCGTTTAACCCCCCCTGTATTCAATGAGTACAAACTAATACGCCGGTTAGAATTATACCAAAATCAGGACTTTTTTTCATGATTCTGATTTTTCTTATTTCTGAGTTATTCAATGATTTTAAATCACCCTGAAAACGTTACATCAAGTTCACGTCAAAAATAGTTTTCAGTCAATAGAATTGCATACCTGCATAACTCGGAAAATATAAGCTTGGCTGTTGAAGTGACCGAAATATAAATAAACAATTGTTTTTGTATGGAATTTTTCTTGTCCATGAATTAGTTTTTATACAGTTTTCATCACTGTTTCTTGATGGATGTAATATAGATTATTATTTGTAAAAAAATTCTACAAGTCTATGTCTTAGAAGAAAATATTAATTAAATATAAAAAAAAACATCTGCCAAGTGCATTTTCTCGTGCTAAATTCTTTATAAGAAAATATTTTACTATAAAAATTTTAATGACATTTTTATAGAAAATGTAATGTACAAAAAGATTCTACACAGTTTTCACATAACATGCATCCTTCTAGAGACATTTAAAAATAAAAATAAGATGACTCATCCCCCCTTCCTCCACCCGATGTGAATGATTTTTATATGAAGCCTTATTGGGACAGACAAACAAATATGGGAGAAATGGGAATTTCGAAATCAGAGATAAAGTTTTTTTCTGTTATCGGAAATGATCACATATTCTACTATCATTTGAATATGGCGTGCCAACAAATGTTACTTACAGTTAGAATTATTACATAAATATGTAAACTATATACGGAAAGACATCTCTACATCATTACATTGGGTCAAATAAATTTTATATAAAACACTCTTACACACAATGCTTTGTATGTTAATAACATAACAAATAATAACGATCATAACATTTAAATAACCTAGATAAACAAATTGTACACATATTACCAACAGAACAACAACAGCAATAATAATAACTACATTGAATATCTCTCTTAATACGCATAATATATCTTTTCCTTGCACATAAACCTTTCACTAAGGTTATTATTATTCACAAAATTCTAAATACGTATTCGCGAATATTGTATACAGACATACTTATGTATGTATATAATAATAATAGAACAGAAAACGTGGGGTTGGGGAAGGTTTTTGTGAAACACGCAAGATGTCCTCTGAACAACGTTTCAACACGAAATATCATAATTTAATTTTCTCACGATAGGTACTTACATTTTTCCCGGGGCCACTTGACATTTTAATAGCGTTTCACCGAAAAAAGACCACACAATCATTAAGTGCACATAGAATTTCTGTCTACACAAGATGAGATGGTTGTGAAAAAAAATATTATGTTTTTAAACTCAAAAATGAAACAGTATTTTATTTTATTTAGTTTACATTTTACTCAAAATATTGAACATTTATTATATTTTAGTTTTATTAGTATACTGGATTTTTTAAAAGTTGAATTTTTTTCTAAAGATTCAACTTCTAAAAAGAGTTGCAAAAATTAAAAAGTGCTTTAAATTCGCCAAATAATACAAATAGTTATTTGTGTACCTAGGGTGTAAAATGACAGTTTTGCGCACGAAAGTTAATGTTTGTTGGTCGAGGCGCTAATATTTTATAAAAAAAAAAAAAAATATTTTTCACAGCATATAATAGAAATACCGAACTAAAAAAAATATTTGTATAATTTGGCAACTCTAATATTTTATCAAGCAATTTTACGGATTGATATATTCATGTAGATAATATAATTTTTATTTTCTAATAATGTTGTCATACATATTATGTATAAAAAGACATGTGAAAATTATACCATTTCAGTCTAATTACGAACGTTATATTTATATTCAGTACAGAAGTAAAACTTTACATGCTCAATGTTTATACAAATTTAACATAATCTTTTAGTTTGATCTACGTACGTCTTTATTAGCTCTAGAACCACATTTCTTTGATAATTTATATCTCGAGATAAAAATAAAGACTCACAACATTTAATAATCTTTTCAAGTAAAAGCTTTAGTTGTAGCAAAATGTTATGTTTAGTTCAGGAAGTAGTCGATTTTTTTTAGTTTGAATATAATTCTGTTGACGATGAAAAATCTTGTGATATTTACATATTACTTTAGGATTATTGATCAGTAAAATACGTGCTTTGAATATTTAATTTATTTGCAAAACAATAAATCACAATGCATTCGTTACAACTTATAGCATTTCGTAATACAATCTCGACATGGTAATCTTCATTTTATGTAATTTGTTATTACTTTTGTTTGAAACCACTGATTTATAATCAATTAATTATAATTAACTCAAAGGTTCCTCCTTGAGGATATATTTCAGTAAAGACGTTAATGTTATGAACAAAGTCTACAAGCCACATATAGATTGTGTTAGATTATCTGAACATAAGCTCTAACACACACACACACACACACACAGACACACATATACAAGTAAAAGTGTTTGTGTATGTGATGTTTGAATATAAATTCTATATAACACAATTTACAGCAATCAAGTAACAATGTGTTATATACCCCTTAGGTTAGGTGTAAGTAGAGTGAGAGAGATGGGAACATATTTGATATCAGGTTGTCGGAAAACTCATGACGCATTTTTGAGGTACTAGAATTATTCGCATCTATGTTATTGTTATATTATTTAAAAGTTGATCGTTTCAGCATCATTAAAAAATAAGAGAATTTGGTTGTGTAAGGTAAGATGGAAGGTCAAACTGTGCTTTTTCGCTATATTTTACTGTTTTACTTCCGTAAAGACGAGAACCCGCGTCAAGCTTGTGGAATATTATGTGAAGTTTACGGTGGCAATGCTCGATCTACAAGAACGTAAGTGCCAACAATAATTTAAAAAATTTCTTGCTTGTGATTTTGATTTCAATAACATTCCTCGATCAGTGTCGTGTTTTTTGAGCTCTCACCAAGCAACCAAACAATCAATTTGAATACTGTACTGTCGACAGTTTGGACGAATCCATCTCCCATAAACGTTCAGAGCTCGTTTCATCACGATATCGTAAAACCAAATTTTTTTTTGATCATCTGAGAAAAATTGTTGGAGCTTGGATGGGATGTGTTGCCATACCCACTATACTCGTTTGACCTTACGTCGTCAGACTTCCATTTGTTTCAGGTTCTTCAAAACTCCTTGCGTAATATAAAGTTTAATTCCCCTGGGGTCGTAAATTAGTACCTTGTTTAGTTTTTCGTCGAAAAAGACAGGTCCTTCTATGAACTAGGAATTATGAAGCTCAGTGAAAGATGGCAAGTGGTTATCGAAAAAACGAACAATATACCATTGATTGATCTGTGTTCTTTTCATAAATAAATGATCTTGAAAAAATATATAAAAAAATGCCTCATGTCTTTTCCGACAACCCAATATGTAGTAGGAAATTGTAGTTTAATTCTCTCCAACTAAATTTTTATGATTTGTTTACTAATTGGTATGATTACCTCTAGAACTTTTGAATAATTTAATATATATGATTCATAAAATTCTTGTTTATTGATGATTTATTTCTAAATAAAACATTATCATCTACCATACTTGATCTTATTCATTTTGTTGTTTCGATAGAAACGAAAGTTTTCATTGTTAGATTCGTTTTTTGGTTAAAATGTTTTTATTTTTATCAATAAAAAAAGTTCTAATAATAAATATATCTTATTAATCTTCATAATTAAATCACCTGAAATACGGGCAAGTAAAGTACACGTGAGAATGTTATAAACAACAAAGATTCAAAATAATTAACAGTATTTTAGATAAATTATCATGAAATATTTCCTACAAGATATATATTAATAATTTCGTCCATTACAATCCATTTGTTCATTTTAATATAACAAATGATAGCGAACATCGACTCAAACAACGGCAACTCAAACACACAGCCACACACACACGCACAGATACATATATAAACATTCTGAATATGACAAGCAAAACTTAATTTATTAACAATTATACTCGTGTTTAAGATTGTATCGCTTATAACTTCTGTGACTGTCCGTAATTCCTGGCGGTGTGTCAGGTGGTGGCAGGACCTGCTGCAAAGAAGACTGTAAGGATAATTTATCATGAGCATGCAGCCAAGGCATACATTTTCCTGTACTATGTTTCCTCTTCATCCATTGTTGTACGGAGATACCATGTTTCGGTTTGCGTTGGCATCGTGGGTAAAGTTTGCGTTACGTTCTCGTGGAATTATTAAGAGATTTTGTGTTAACGTTATTATTAAGGGGGATAGATAAAAAAACAAGCCGTGGGGTGCAACCCTTGAGGTCCACACAACCAGCTTCCCAAAATGGTATACCTATCAATACTTGAATACTGATTTTTTTTGTTTCTATATTGTTTATGTGAATATGGTATTTTAACAGTAGGGGCCTAAAATATCACTTAATACGCATCTGAACTTTTAAAACTGATTATATTATATCCAAGGTTTCCATATAGTTTATGTGAATATGTTATTTTAACAGAAAGGGCCTAAAATATCAATTAATACGCGTCTAGTCTATTTTTTAATTGATTAAATAATTTAATTATTATTAAAACCAAGATTTCAAAGTATTTGAAAGTATCGGTTGCCACCAAAATAAATTAGATCTGAAACCTACATTTTTCAGTCTTTCTGTTCTAACAAAAAAAAAAAAAACGGTTGAACTGAATTAGATGTAATTTCTTTCAGATCATATTCACGTCACTGGCACCCCAATGAAGTCAATAATATTTTGTGCGGGAAAAAAATGACACGCACGTACGTACATAAACACACACACTATATTTGCTATTTGCCATTAATTTGTTTTAATCTATATTAATATAGGTATATTTAAAGAAATAACTCCTGAGTAAGTGAGTGTCTAGCCCAAATCCGAACTCAAAAACGTGAAATTTTAAGGGTATTTTCCTTTTATAACAGAAATTCAATTCCTGACAAAGGAAAAATTATCTGCAAAACTACTACATATTAAAAAAATTAATTTCAAACAAAACATTTCAATAAGGGAAGAAAATTGTTCCTAAGATTTTGTTCATCTTCACTTACATAAGCAGTCTCTAAAAACAGATTATTAGAAATTATACCTAGTGAGATAAGAAACGAGTGTCAAACTTAATTTTTATTGTGATATATTTATCTGCATAACTACCCACCTACTTTTATTACAAGTAAAGGTGAATATTTTGACGAAATACTGTTCTACTAAAATAAAAGTGTACGTGCATTGCGACATTTCAAAGTTTAACAATAAAATGAGTAAAGAAGTGTTCTACTAATGGTATTTTTTACAAAATAAAAATTTAAAACATATACAACGCGGGCGAAGCTGCGAGCAGGCCGTTAATATTTAATTAATGTACTGTATACTAAGGAAATTTAAAAAAAAATTATGAGAAACAAAATGTTTTCTACCACCTTTTGATGAATTCGATTTTTAAACATATACCTGCAAACAAATTTAAAGCAGGGCAGTCTGGTATTAGATTCCTGATGAAGACTTCTTGTGAAATAAAAAAAAGTTTCGAGCGACATTGTTTTCTTGGTATTAATAAATATTGTTTTGAATTAATTTGTTTCCTGAGTGTTTTTCAAGATGAGCCCAATTAGATGTAGAAGATACATTTTTTTTATCCATAATTGTTTAGTGTTTAGAGTAATATTTATTGTAAGAAAAAAATAATACTCTGCTTATTGTTAGAGACCAATTATCGTATAAAAAATATCACTCTTGAAACTAAAAGTTTTAAAATGATTATCTCTACCACTCATTGCACTGAAAAAAAATTGCTGAGAACAAATAAATATTAATTGATTCAAGTAAATAAAGTATTTGTGCAACCACCAATAATTTCGTATCAAGGCCAAATAAATATTTCTTTGATCGAAATAAATTGCTTTTATACGATCAAGTTCAAAATTATTTATAAGAATTACGAATTATTCAAATCAATAAATTGATTCGATGCATCAAGTAAATAACAGCTTGAAACAAGTTTTCCTTTATTTCATTTAAAAAAATATTTTTTTCCGTTCAACGCAATAATTGTTCGTGATTATTTATTGAAGAGGGAGGGGGGTTAAATATCTTTTCTAAAGGTATAGGGTTTGACTCACCACACAGCGGATTTCAAATCTTGAAGAGGAGCCGACTTTACGAGCATGTGGAATCGACTGAAGCTTTGAAAAGCGGGTATCACACTCCGTCCTCTCCAAATTATACGATACCTATATACGGAGCAGAAATATAATTCTCTTGCGAGAAGTAACTTGCGTGCTCTGAAGTAATTGTATTTTGTTGGTCATCAATAGAAATTCTCATCCAGATCGAATGTTTGAATTAGTTGCGTCGAATAGTTTTAATTTATCCAATTTAAAAAAGTAAATATTTGCAGCATATAATTTGAAATTGGACTCAACTTAGTAAATATTTTAGTCAAAAATATGTATTATTATTATTATTGTATTGAATAAAATAACATTAATTTGTATCAATAAATTAGGCTATTGAATCAATTGGGTTCCTATAAATAACTCAACTTCAAGTAAAATTTTAGTAAATATGATTAAAATAATTTGAGTTATTTGTATCCATTAATTTTTTTTCAGTGTAGACTGTAATGCTGTATTCTCCTTGGGGTACCTTTCCACGATCGAATCAAGTGTCAATCAAATGTCAACATTCATCGAAGTAAAAGAATTTAATTTTACAACATATTAAATAGTCCATATTACCTGATAATAGGTATTCAAATAAATACAATTCTTTGAAGTGCTGTATCTTTTTGCATCTGTTGTAACACGTAAAAACAACATACCATCCTATTTCGCATTTATACAAAGTTTACGTTACATTTTAGTGGAGTTGTTAAGAGAGTTTGTTTGCGTTCTACATTACCGACATCACTTCATTGCACGAGTACCGTTGTTTTTGTTACAGTATATACAGTGTGTCCCAGGATAGATGTAACAAGAAGTATAATAAACAAAATTTTATCGAATTTCGGAATGACATTTACGGATCGAGTCCTGTTTGGTGTAAAACTAACGTATACCAAAAATTTGTCGATTTAGTCTTCTGCAGGAAGTTGAAAATAATACCAAGAATAAAGCAAAAAAAAATAGAAAAAAATAACTAAGAAGTTGTTTAAAATGTAATTTTGGCATCTCATACCCAATTTAAGAAATAAAATAAAAATGCATTTTATTTTCAACGATACAATAAAAACTTTGTCTCCTTTTTTTAAATACTTTGATTTTGAGCTTGTTCAACATTGGCGAAAAATTAGAGATAATGGAATTGGCAAGATGAGATAACGTTACGTTTGACAGATAATCCATAAAAACTAAGCAATGTGTATCTATTGTTGTTTCGATACCTTACTTTTCACTTCACAATAAAATGATTCGATATGGGGTTAAAATATTGCATTCTAAATAAAATTTCTTAGTGGTTTTTTTCATATTCTGAAAAATATAGATAGTTTGTTCTTGATTTTACAACTTTGCTTATAAAACATCCTTTAGAGGACCGAATGGACTGATTATTGATATATCTTAGTTTTACATCAAGCAATATCCCCAAATGTCATTTCGAAATTCGAAAAAAAAAATCATTTCACCTCTTGTTACATCTATTTTGTGATACACTGTACATATATACAGGGGTGGTCAATTAAAAAAAACAAATAGGAGCCGATATTGGACATAACTATATCGACTTTTATATTTGTTGAGGCTCTGAGGAAAAAACAATTTGAAAGAATTTTTGCTCTTTGCACTGGTCAAGTGTCCTCGACGTGAGGAGCTTATAAAGTTCCTGAAATTTTTGTCCAATACAATTTTACCACGAAAATTACATTCTAGGGAATACATTCACCTGATATTGCTTTCGTCGTTGTTTTCCATTGGTAAAATATTTCATTTGCACATTTAGGCCCGTTGCACACTAGCGACTTTCAGCAGTAAGTACATTCATTTTACATTACTTTATTATATGTTAACCGCAAAAGCTATACACATTGGCAATTTAGCCGCGCGATCGTGTGTGCAGCAGCTTGTCTCCATGAAAAATCGCAGTTGTCTATTCACACTATGCGATTCGCCCGCGCGATTTCACCCCCGCTCCTCTCGCCCGTCGTTAATCATTTTCGTTCAGTATTGTTTCAATAGCGCATATGCATTGCTAAATTAAACAACTTGTGTTTTATAAAGCAAAATAAATAACGATTATTTAATCGTCCGTTTTTAAGTCATCATTACGTTATTTCTTATCGTTAATCACTGCATTGATGAATTGTATCAACAACGGCCGATTTATTGACCATACTTGCTTTTGTTTGATTTTGAGAAGTTTCACTTTCAATAAATCAGAGAGGTACCAAAATAGTGACAGGAAATTTTAAATTCTGATGATTCGTAAAAAAATTAGGTACTGACGTAAAATATGATTTATTTGAAAAGTATTGAGTTAATTTATAGTAACATTGAAATTTTATTTTTTCCAAGGCTCTTGATAAAGGGTACTTTTAAGAGTAAAACGATACATTCTAGATTGGTATGCGTCGTCGATGGTAGCGACGGCCTTCAGTGGTGAAAATCGAAACTAATACAATCGGGTCAACTGTCATCTAACTTCAATGTTTAATAAACAATCAAATCAGTGATTTGGTTTATATGTACGTTAAGGTGTGTCAAAAAAATATTTCGCTCTCGTAACGAAATTTGTTAGTTTTTAACCTAAAATAAATCCTCTTCGAAGGATTACCCTGTAGTTCAATTTTAAGAGGTGTCGCAAGGGGGGTCCCGTTTCCTATTTAAATAACATGAGGAAATTATTTTTTAGTACCAATGTTGATATAACTGATTTATGATAACCGATGAAAAATTTTTAGTGACATCATATGGTAGAAGATAAAATTCTCTAGTGTCTACAATGTCATGTCTCTCAATTCAACGTATCAAAAGTTATTGGCATTATTTGTTGAATTGTACGTCTTAAAGGCTCTCTTGGCTAAACTATTATTTCTATAAAAATAAGTTAAATGCTAATTTTGTAGGAAATTTAATTCTCTATAAAAATAGTTCAGAGACCTTTAGGTGTGAATACAATGAGTTAAAATTGAGTTTAAAATGAGTTTTAAATATATATTTTTTTTTTACAAAAATCAATATTTTAACGTCAATTTTCTACAAATATCAATTCAATAGAAATTATGTATTACCCTACTACTGAGCAGTTGAAAAAAATATAACGATAACCAATATTATTAGAACATAATTTTACTCTACAAAATGACGTCCTTAAAAAAATTATCAAGAATCAGTAATACCAACATTAGTACTAAAGAATAATTTTTCCATGTTATTTAAATGGGAAACAAGACCCTCTTGTAACACCTTTTAAAATTGAACTACATAGTAATTCTTGTGAGGGTGATTTATTTTGGATCATAAATTACCTTATTTCGTAACGAGAGCGAGGAAAAAAATATCAATTTTTTTGACACACCCTAATGTGGTAATGTAGGTACGTTTAACAATTATAGTATTTAATTTCTTTTATAAAGAAAATAAGTATAATACTTCAAAACAATTTCCCATTTTAATTAAACACGTTGTTCAAACAAACAACTGATAGCTGCCCGATAAGAATAGGTTCTTTTATAACCACACCATTGCATGCGATCAAAGACACATACCAATGCCTAGAAACCAAGATTTATCTCTCATCGCGGAGGTGGTAAAGCTTGTATATTCGTAATTTGCTGCTTAGTAAATTTCTTACTATACAGTATTTATATTTGTACACTTTTTATCGCGCTTTACACTTTACAAGGATTAGAGCCACGCCGCAGGCTTTTAAGGACTTCTCCATGTCCATCCCTGCTACTTATATGTATAATATAATCGTGCCATTACTACAAAGAGTAAACACACGCGCGCCGACCAGCAGCGCATTGTAAAATTGTGTCTCTTCTTTTTAAGTGGTTGATGTACACGACATGGAATTATGAATACCGTAATACTGTTGGGAATGTTTTTTTATTTTTTAATTATGCTTTGAAAATGTATTAGAATCAAAAAGGTATATTTTTAAATACAAGAAGTACTTAGGTATATACATCATTTATAAAATAATAATTCATGGTAACGTGATCATCTTATAAACAAAAGTTATTTTTTTGTGATTCGAGCATTCTTTTTCTACATAATTTATATACTTATATTTTTTAATTGACAGTATTAGTTTTAAATAAATAATACAAATAAATTTAAAAAACTTTAAATAGTTAAATGCATCCAAATATTATGTCCCGGCCATCCCATTTATCAAGATTTGCTATGATCGACACTTCAGCAACATAAATAGAACAATAGAACATTTACAGACACGACATTTACAACATAAACCTGCTGTATTGAACTGTCGGGCTAGACCATATCGTCAAGAGAGACAAAATAAATAACCATTTCTATTTACTGAATAAAATACTAAATACATAGATTCATATATATACACAATATACAAACAACCCGCACAGAAATCAATATTACTATTAATCTATCGGACTATATATTTACAACAATAAAATAACCTAATAAGTATCTATATTAAATTACACGTGATATAAAATTACATAGACAAAAAGTCCTTTAATTTTTTTATGGAAATTTATTCTCACTTAAAATTAAAATTAAATGAGTATAAAAATCCTGAAATTAATACTAAAATAATATTAGTGTAGGTGGAAATTATTTTTATCTGTAGGTATATTTTTGCAAATTTGAAATTCAAATTAAAAGATGTTCCAACAAGTTTTGTGACTTTATTGCAAAGATTATGCGTGAAAAGTAAACATTATGAATGAGAAACATTAAAAAAGGGTTAAATTTCTTTTATGTATTATATTTTCAACACCATTAACTTAAATAGTTAAGCTTGGTAAAAAACTGAAATGCAGGTTGTATAAAAATGTAGAAAATTGTTTATGATGTACAATGGTATATTTTTTTTTGTTTTTACTAAATTGTTGAATAATGGGTATATGTTACGTTTTTTACTACAGTTGTATATATAAATATTTTATTAAATAATATAAAAAAAATTGTAAAATGCATATTTGTAATTTAGTTTTTAAGCAATCCTAAATTTGATAAACAAACATAAATTATATTTGTATGTGCTAATATTTACTAGCTTAATTAATTTTAATCTGTATAGATTACAAGATCATTATTATCTTCCATTATGGTACTTTAACTTGTATGTAATATTAATAAAGAGGGTAAATCTATCTTATATATGGGTGTACCTATATATAAATTTAATTCACAAATTTACAAAGAACAAAATCGATTTAATTATATTACCAAAAATTATATTGATAGTTATTGAAAAAATCGTTGAGTGAGTAAAACATATAGAATATTGCTAATATTTTCTAAAATATTCATAATTTAAAAAAAATGTTTTTGTAAAAAATTTTTTAGAAATATTTCCTATGTAATGTCAATCTCAAAAAAAAATTGATGCTATCAGTTACGTTATTATGGCATCTAACACTATTTTTTTAAATGACAACATATCTTTTTTATTGAATCTAATACTTGAAAAATGATTGTAACTTGGTCATACTTTACAAAATGTAAAAGTTTCTTTTAGAAAAAGAATACAGATGTGATGGGACAACAAAGGACATCATTTTAAACAAACTGCATTTATTATGATCTGAGATTATAAAAGTTAATTTTTCGTACGCACTTTCATTAAAAATTTTATAGGGTTATATACAAAAATTAATATCTATTCATAGAATCTATAAAAAAAGACATGTTGTCAATAAAAAAATAGTTTGAAACCATAGTAACGTAACTGATAGCACTTTAAGCAATTTTTTTGAGATTAGTATTACATAGGAAATAATTTTTTTTTAAACTTTTACTAAAGCATTTTTATATTTTTTACTCAACCCGTATATATGTAGTTAGGTTTAAATAGGTGCTCCATCTTCATTTTATAATACATAAAATTTACAAGTATAAAATGAAAATAATTATTATTTATATATTTCTTAGTTCACAACAGAAATACATGTATTTATGTATGTATGTATTTAAATGAATATATTACATATAATTATATAACAAAAGGAGTACTAGAGACAGTTCTATCCAATAAATACATAAGTAGTAAGAATATATTGTTCCGCAGCGAAGTTAAATGCATTCTCCGAGTGGAAGTAAAGTGTATGCGTTATTACCGATGTATAAAACCGGGAAGATATCGCTGCAACGCTTGATGAAATTAAATTTAATTAATTAAACTCTCAGTGCAATATCTTCGAACAAAGGATGACGAATTTCACTCGAAGACTTCAGAAGTTTCAATGTACTTTAACATAATATGCTTCCACAAAACTTCCTGGTAACTAAAATAGTTTATTTTGAGATTTAAGTTGTGTTTGTTTCAGTAGTTGGTTTAGAAAAAAATAGTAAACGTTTTACTAAATAACTTAACTATATGTACGAGTATTTACATAAAATGTTATACCTAATATAAACGTTGTACTAAAGTATGATATTCAAGGGATTTAAACCGAAAACCAAAAAATACGTATTTTTCGTAAACCTAAACTCAAATCGAACCGTTATATTTCAAGAACAGCGAAACAAAACATGATCCGAAAATTTTTATTGTTAACTAGTAAACATTTATTTACACTGGCTCAAGTAATTTTGTTATATATTTTGTTCATTGATTTTGTGTATGGATAAAAGTAGATAGAACGGCGTTAGGAGTAATGCCAGCAAAATTGCTAAATAAATAATGATTACTTTTAATATTTTTCTCCCTGTGCTTTTAGATAGAACTTGCAGAATAAACACACTAGGGTGTCCAGTCCGTACAATTTAAAATATTAACGGGACACCTCTCAATCTGTTTGTGACCAAAAAGGGTTGCCACAAAATCAGCGTTGACATTTAATTTAATATTTAGGCTATGCTCAATGCAATTTAAATTTAACGTGTATTTTAAATAGCAATTTTTACATAATAATTATCTCACAATTTTCCCGTTTTTCCTGTATAAAAAAATTTTTTTTAAAGAAGACTATAGGTTTTTTTTATAAATTTCTTCTGCGCAGAAAATCGTTTAATCATTAAAATTTGTTAAATTTATCAAAAAATCGATGGGATTTATAAATTAACTAATCCACCAGAAAAAGTCATTTTATAAAGGAAAAATGTGAAAATTTCTATTTAAAATATACGTTAAATTTAAAGTGTACCTACTGATCATAGCCTAAATATCAATTGTCAACTCTGGGTTTGCAGCTACCATATTTTTTGGTCACAAAAAACAGATTGAGCGGGTGTCCCGTTAATATATCAATTTGTACGGAATCCATACACATACATACACAATAGCTACAATGTTAATATTTGTTTTAGTTTGTAATATAGATCAATTTGAATTGATTATCTATTGAATCTAATCACTACTACGTTAGATGTTTTTATTTTATTATTCTGCTGCAAGTCGGCGGAAAATAATTTCCCTACAGGTAATGACAATTAACAGTATCTACATTTATTTTCATTTTATACGAAAAATTACTAAACAAATTACCAGAAATTTTTAAGTTGGTATCTACAAATGAAATATATTTTTTTTAATCCGAACCCGAATCTGAACCTAAAAAATCTGGTTCTTGAAATAAAATAGTTGTTGAAAATGAACCAGAAACCGAACCGAAAATTATTGTATAACCCAAACCGTAAATAAAATCAAGTTCGAATACCTTATAGCAAGTCTATTTGGCGATTATCTATCGATTTTCTGTTATTCTATTCAATAATGATACTATATTTCATAAACATTTTAAGTAACAACTACCCATGTAGGAAATTACAAAGGGGCCACGGTTGACCCAGGCTTGTGCCAATGCTAGCAAACACTGAGGCAAGATACAAATCATAACTTCGTTCTAGACTCGGCCAAGGCTTGTCGTACCAAGGCTAGTCCAGAGTTGCCCTATCTTTGGTAAAGAATAGTTGACCCGAAGCTCGGTATCTGAAGGTTGGCCCAATCTTGGGTAAAGAATAAGTGACCGAAGTTCGATACCTAAAGGTTGGCCTAGACTGGGACCAATATCGTAAAAGCGACACTGGTGACCCAATATTGGGCTAAGCTTGAGCCCACCGTCAAGGCTTGCATTTCCTACATGGGTATAAGAGTACTTCAATATATACATATATATTAAACTTTATTTAAATCAAATTATCATTTTTATACCATAAAAAATAAATAACCAATACATTTTTAGAACAGGTTAACTTAACTACATAATTATTAATTATCAATAAATAAGAAAATATAAAAATAAACTATAAAGCTGTTAGTAAGTTCTTCTAACAATAAGATATTTAATCTTAAAACTGTATTCTAATGAAAATAGTAGTGATTGAAAAAATCTTATCTCTTAAACCAGATGTTTTTGAATTAAATCTATTACAAACAATATTGAGAATACGTTAAAAACATTTTAAGAAATTGTTTCTATCGCTTTGTTGAACGATTGCAACAAAACAATGTAATATTCTTTACAAAACATCTGCTCATATTGTCTGATGTAAAGAACAATGTATTCAATAGCGAAGAAATACTAAGAAATAGCCAACGGTAGAGCAAGTAAAATATACAATGTGGACCAATATCCACTCAACACTTTAAAACTGACATTCTAATCCAAGAGCTAGCGTTTTTGTTTTTATTTTTTTGATAAATCATTTATTAAATGTTTTAAGTTTCTTAAATGATACTTACCCCATAACTGAACAAACTGGTTAAAAAATACAGATTAAAGGCTACATTTTATGCTATAAAATGTTTTTACTGTCCAGAAAGTCTAGCATTTTCCCCATAAATAAGAATATATGATTAAACTATCATCTATCAAAATTTTAACCTTTTTATATTTTTATATTAACGTATTTTGCACCATCAACAAATTAATTAATCTGATTAATACTAATAATATTTTATTATTATTCTTTAAAAATTGTATGTTTTCTAAAACATTAGTTTATAGCTTATATTACAAAATTAGTAAAACGAACATGTTTAATCTTTTAACTTTCTGTTAAATTAAAATACTGTCAAAAAGAACAGATTGAGGGGATGTCGCGTTAATATTTTACTGACTCAGCCTGTATATATCATCAGAAATGAATAGTGTTCTTACAAATAAATATTGTATTACATTCAACAATGTCGACATTTCAAATTTAATAATTGTACAACTTCAACAATTCATAATACGTTTTCTGAGAGAAACGTACGAAATAAAAATATTAAAACCAATTAGATTCCTTAGTTCCATAAATTTCAAATTACATTAAAGCATTGATTTATAATCATATTTATTTAATTGCAGGATATTTGTTTTATTAATAAGATAGTATGCACTAAATAATTTGTGAATGCATATTTCCTAACTTGGTCCTGAATAAAGTCCAATATATTATCAGGAAATGCTGCTTTAAAGTGGGATAAATATTACTATTAAATAAAATATTGATATATTATTGTTAACACATACGTCTTAACCCATTAACGCCCATGAGTGCGTCAACGCAACATTAAAAATTGAGGAACTTGGGACCCCCAAAAAATTTTTTTTTTGTAAAATAAGCTTACTTTTTAAATAAATAAACATATTAACAAAACATTTCTTATCATTTTTGAAAACCTATTCCTTTTGGGCATTAATGGGTTAAATACGGCGGTGGCGTATCCGCGGATCCTAAAACTGTTATTTTATGTCCATTCAACGTATTGTCATTAAACTGTATGCAAATAATATTTATATAATTAGTTTTTTTTTTGTTTTTATTTATTTATCAAATTGTCATCATGTTTGTCACTCATAAACTGCCTACTTATATAGGGTATGTCAGTATTTTGTTAACAATTAATTGAAAAAAAAATGTCCGTGATTTCCTAGATAAGCAACTAATTTCCACGAAGATGGATAGAAAGGTGTGGGTCTTTGTGTTTGCCTCCTTATTTCCCGATGTAACAGCCTGCAACTGTAACTGTATGGTGAAAGAAAAAGAGTATAGTATCAGTATCAAAGAAACCTAAGAGAAGAATTACGAGTGTGGTAGCATCTATTCCCAAATTAACGTCAGAGTGTTAAATTCGACTTTAAATTGTTTTCTACTATATTGTGTATCTTCAACAATGGATAGCAGGTTGAGACTTGAGACTCTACATATGTATATAAAATTCCACATATGATAGATTTTTTCTGAGTAAATGTATATTAATTGTGAATAAATTATATTCAATTAAATTTTTTTATTTGTTTCACAAAAATGAATTCTTTTGGGAAATAAAAAGAAAAATGAGAACGAAAAGAGTGAAAGAAAGTTTATTACGGCTCTTACCAAGATCGATGATTTTATTTTGGCTCTACCTTCAAAAATAAGTTAGTTAGAATATAGGAACATGGAATAGTTTTATGTAAACTGTTCTTAATTATTAATTAAAAATTATAAAACTACTGATTTATTTTAAAAAATATATAGAAGACATACCTACAAATTTAAAATGACTTTTGAAATAAAAAGAAATTTCCTCTAAACTATTTCTTGTTGAGGAACACTCACGTACATATAATAGCATGTGATTTATAAAATTTGTTGTACGAGAAAAGCGTGCAACGGTGAACAAGACATTTTTACTGAATAATGACTCTCATTGAATTTTTCCCGAACAAATAAACAAGTAATTCGATAGAGCACTTGAGTTATGTTCCGTAACTCATTGATTAATTTTAAACGCGAATGCCGTGTGAGTGCACACATATATAACAGACACTTCCGGGCAATCACCGGGTCTTGTGAGTATAAATCACTGTTATTGTGCAAAAGATTTCCACCACCAGCCACCGCTGAGAACAACACGCGCTTCAAGAAAAACTGCACAAAAGGTTCAAAAACAATGCCGATGTTGTTTTCTTTAACTAATCGAATAAAACCAGCCTCTGAAGTTTTCGTCGTTTTTCCGATGTCGTAATTTAAGGGTTGTTTTAGTGGTGGTGTTATTTTATTTGGACAAGGTTTTTTATTGGTTGTATCTGGATTATAGATACAAGCTATATTTATTGTTCGTTTGGAGTAGTGTTTCTTCCTGTAATGTTCTAGACGTCTTCATATATTTTATTTAAAATAACTTCCATTGTACATACTGTTTATACGTATTTGAACTTTTTGATAATACAGTCAAACCTCCTTTATACTTATTCGGAGGGTATCTACTATAATAAATTTCTTTTATAATAAACCAATGCAAAAGTTAAGAGGTTACGTAACCTCCAGCACTGGTGAAAATTAATACTTTTAAGGTTGTAATTTAGGAACTTTATTGTTAAAAATAAAACAAAATATTTATTACTCATCATTTATTTATTGACCATCTAAAATCTAAAAGTATGAAAAAAAATGTTAATTTTTTTTATCATGAATTATATGTGTTAATTGAGATTATTTAGGCCACTGTTGGAAAAACGTTGCTTTATGAACTGCATGCAGGGCCGTAACTAGAGGCTCTGAGGCCCAGGGGCAGCAAGTAAGCAAGGAACCCTCACTATATAAATATAAAAGTTGAAGACCCTTTTTAATTCCTCAATCTTGCCAATTCTAATTTTTTCACTGCCCCGGTGGTAGTTATGGCCCTGTCTGAATGATTTCTTTCGTGTAGGTCAATGGCGGTCTTAAAATTTAAAAAGATTCCTATACACTAATGTTTTTGTTATAGTCTGTCGAGCCAACATCTTATGACATTTTGAAAATTATTTTCATCCAATTTTTTGTTCTTTTATGATTCATAAAACATGTATTAAATGAAATATCAAACAAAATGGCTCGACAGACTATGGATAATATATTTTGGAAATTAAAAAAAAATATATATATAAAGATATTGAAAACTTTTCGAGTTATCATGCAGACCTTATTACTTAAAATATTATAAGTCTGTAACATTGGGGTCCAAAGGTTTTAGTATAGAACTAAATGAAGTAAAACGTACCAGCTGTTTCTATCAAATACTTATCGTTATTTCATAATTTTTATGAAAGAATCAATAATTATTTATTTATATTTATTAAATTTTTATTTGAATTAAGAAATAAAAATTTTATTTTTAAATTTTTTGTATCTTCACTTATCAAATAGTTCTACTTATATATTTTTTCTGTTACAGATGGCTACTAATGTGTAAACTTATGGTACTAAAAGGATTTTAAATTATAAATCAAGGTCAGTATGATTATTTTTTAAATCCATTTTGATTTTTTAATTATATATATTTCCAGATTATGATTACTTACTGCATTGATATAAAGAAACTTTGTCAACAATATTATTAATATATAAGTATAACTAGGATTTTTTAACCAAAAACACCAAAAAGAAAATATAAATAAAATTACGACAAAAAACATGAAACACCACTTTAAAAAATGGATAATGATAAAAAACGAGTATATTCTGTGAAAGCAATCATATTTGCCTACGTAAGAAGTTTAAAGTGTTTGAGATATCTATAAAACAGCACACATGTGGCATAAGGGTTACATTTGACCCTAAACTGCTAGACACGTCACTCTTGTGGTAAAGCATTCACATAACTATAAGATTCTTTACAAATATACTCCTATTCTAGTATCCTCTGGGATTTCCCTTTACGATCCAACTTCTACCAACGTGCGTTGCGTTGAAAATTCTTGCTGATTACTTTTTTTCTTGTTACAATGAGTGGATTTTTTAACGACCCTTTTTAATATGAATATATTAGAAGTGGGATATAGCTTTGGATAACATATTTATTTTTTTAGAAAAGCAGCGGTATTAGTTTTCATGAATATTTACGAAATAGAAAGTAGTGGGGTTGCACCTGTTAGACCTGTACGCCTTATGCATTATATATTTGTTAAAAGTGTTCTGGAATGTTATTTGCATTCCTACTGGTAACAAAAATTGTATTTTCACACTGATCTAAACTTAACCTCAAATATAGAAATAGTTTAAAATATTTCGTTAATTTTAGTACTATACGCAATTAATATTATATATTTCTTATACTCAAAAAAAAACAGATATTTAATCAAATTTGAATTTTGATAGTTTAGGAAGATCGTTATATATCTCAAATTGTCCTAATATTACACCCTCGGTTTTCTCATCCTGTATATTTAACTGTGATTATATCAACTGGAAAATAGGTAAAACTGTGGTTTATTAGTCACTTAAACTAACTTTTTTTCAAGATTTTAAAAATATGTAACGAATAAATAAATAAAATAATATAAATATAAAAAATAAGAAGACATCTGGTTCCACTAGTTCAGTGGTATTCAAACTATGTTCCGCGGAACTCCGGAGTACCGCGGTACTTCTCTTGGGGTTCAGTGAGTCAAAATAAAAATTCGAAAAAAATATAGAAAGCACTTACACAGTTCCACTAGTTGAATAGTGTTTATCAACTAAACAAAACATAAAGTATTGGCGCCAGTCTTGGATCATACCCCAATGTTGGATTCTTCTTTAGTTTTTATTAAATAATAAATATTTGTTGATATTTGATTACTGCCATTACTGAATCAATATCTATAGACAATTAACTGTAAAATAGCTTAATTTGATGACAATCGCCTAATGGGTGTCAAAATGGAGAACATTTAAACTAATTAACATTTTTTTCAAAATTTACGATTCTTTATTTTATAACTTTTGTGCCGTAGTACTTATCATTTTGTAACCACTGGTTTTACTTTTTTCATTACTGGATACAAAATAAAAGGCTATAATTTAAAAAGCAAACTATATTTGCGGACTTTGGTAATTAAATTGATTTAATTAAGAGATACTTGATTTATTTGTAACATGAGTTCATAAGAATTACAAAAAAGAAACCCATATATCCCAAAACACTGTATATCTTTCTCTTAAAGGGGCCAAAACTGGTGTCAGTACTTTATCAAGATACATTTAGTTATATTTGAAAATTAATGCATTCCAAGAAGTTACTAGTGTGCGTAAAATAGCCATGTGTTAGTTTTTCTGTTTTTTTTTTTAGCTATGATAATATTTTTGTAAAGGTGGGAAGAAGTTCGCCAAAAAAACCTTATAAATATGTATAAGGGTTCTGTGATTCGACAAAGTTTGAAGACCAGTGCACAGGTGGTCTAACATTTAATAATTGGTAGAATATTAGAAATACTTGTTCTGTGTTTAATTGTATACAATAACTTTAATTTATTGTCGAATAACATTTTTTTCTGTTCTATACTATAAAAGTAATAGAAAATTGGTTATAGTAATACGAACTTATATAACACCTAAAATTATATTATATTTTAATGGTATCAGTAGCTAAAATATAGCGTTGAAAAATAATACGTTCCTGATTTATTTTATAAGTTAATCTTATAAAAAAGAATGAAATTTAATTGTCTCTGAAATACAACTATAAAATTGTACAATATAAGTCTGAGATATATATTGTGAGTATTCAAAACCCAAAAGATAAAGGTTGTGGCAATATAACTTAGTTTAATGTAAACCTCGATTTCATATAACTACCAAGGTGTAGAGATAATACGGCGCAGTCAGTACAGTGTTACCCCCTCTACGGATCATAATCCCCACCACTCAGCCCCGGTCGTTAGCCGGTGACGGTATATAGCGTACAGTCGCTTAGTCTTAATTACTATTACCTTCGCGAAGAAATTTACAGACAGACAACGCGAAATTGGCCTCGAACTGGCAACCAGCGGCACGGTTATGTCCACGCCCGGCCTCACTTCTAGTTATAATTAGGCAAGAGATTGTTGTGTGCTGTTACCGCATTGCTAATTAGATGCATTGTCTTGTTTTTGTTTGGCGTTATCAGAGCGTTACACGAACGTTTCCATTCTAAGGAGACGCAAGCTTTGTATTGATTACTTTTTAACTCGTTTCCGATTTAAAAATGCTAAGTAGTGGTGAAGTTTCAAACTGATTAGTTATTTGAAGTATAGTTATAGTCACATTTTAATTGAATTTGTATTACTCTGGATTATGGGTGGGGCATTTAAAGTGTTACAGATTTTTATTTCAGAACTATTGCATATTTGAAAAAAATATCTAATCCAAAAAATATTTTCACTGTAGCTACCGCAATGAAATCATTTTTTTTAACTCCTTGGCCGTATTCCTGAAGGTTTATTTGGAACAAAATCAAAAAAATTCTTAAAAGATATGCTAAAACGTAGTGAAGAGCGTAGGATTTTCTCGAAATATTTATTTAAAAAAATGGCGTCGTCTTGAAAGATTTTTTTTTAAATCTGTCCAAAATCAGGTATATAATCGCCTATACTAAATCAATCAAAAAAATCTTACACGCTTCACTAGAAAGTGTTGTTGTGAAGCTATAGCTAAAATTTCAAGTCAGTCCGTTAAAAACTGAAGGCGATAAGAGTACAGCCAGCTCAAAAAACAAGGTTACGAGAAAACATTATTTAAGTTTGAAAGAGGCACTCGAGCGCATTGGAATTACCCGCAAGATTGCGCTGACTTCAATCGGAAAATTGACTTTTTTAACCCTTTAAATTTCCCCCACATAAAACCTTTTGTACATCATTCTTGAATAGTTAAGGGAACATTTAAACCAATAAAAAAAGTGGTCATTTTTTTTTCAAATAACCCCTCCCGCCCCGCCCAACCAAGAAATAAATGAGATACACGTTTTAATTATTTATTAAATAAAATAAAATACAGTCATTAAATTAGTCATAAAAAAAAAAAAAGTTTAAATAAATAAATAATTTGATGCATGCAAACTATAATTGCATTAAACGTTTCATTCTGGAAATAACACGTTCATTGTTTAAATATTTTTTATATGCTCGACATAAGCAAACAATTTGGTTTCAGAATACACTAATAAATAATTTTAATTATTTCTGTCACTCATAAAAACGCATGTGAATCCGCAAATTGCGGTTGCAGCGTTCATATTTGCAGTTGTAAAATTTATACATCAGGATCCAGTAGTCGGTGTTATAAATGTGAGCGCGCGATAATAAATTAAAAGTTTTGAAACACCTGCGTCAGGAATTTTGGCAGTTTAGTTTACATTTCAAGAGTGGAGGGGGGTGGGTGATAGTGAAATCAGACAGGAATATTTTCATTTGCCATGAATACTATTAACTAATTTATTTTTACAGTCCCATAACAAAGCGAGAGAACTGGAACTGATTTTGTTAATTATGTGATTATTACCCTCTGCGGATTTTATATAATGGAAATTTTAAAATTTATTTACGAGAATAAACACTTTGTTATCTTTGCAGTATACGTTTTATATCGTTCTGTTTGTAACAGTTGCTAAAAACAATATTTGTGACATTTAAAAATGTAAAATAAGCTGAAATAATGCGAGGACAATGAACAATACAAATTTGCATTCTATAGTGAACAAATTAGTATCATTTTCTTTTTCTTTTTAAATTATTCAGTCTGGTTTAGTTTTATATGAACTACAAATATTCAAATTACATAGAGAATTGTTGAAAATACCTTTGTGAGAGAGTTTGAAGTAATTAAATTTAAAAAAGTCACACACCACTTTGTTCAACAAAGCATGTGTCATGTACCATTTATAAAGTTATTTATGTTTGAAGTTGCAATGTTTGTACATACCTACCGTTATATTTCACACATTTACTTTATGAATATTCGAAGTTTAAAAAAATATTTAGATAAATATTAGATTGAATACACAACATATTATGTACATCTATGTACATATATCCATCCATATACAGTGCCTTCCAAAAGTTCCGGTCCACCTAAATAACATTTGAATGATTTGAAATATAGGATTAAAATTTTTAAGGATACAATGTCTATTATTTAACAACAAAACACCCACCTGCACATCACATTGGGGGGGGGGGGGGAGAAGGTATCTAAGAAATCTTAAATGGCACATGGGGTTGAGTAGGAGCTCATTCGAAAGGGCTTTCCAAGAAAAAAACAACGCAGGGTCGTCAAGGTCTCTACGATTTTTTTTCTAAGAGTTATGATTTTATGATCATTTGAACATTTCTATTGAGATTATGTTAAATGCATTTTAAAAAATGTAGTAGAATTTTGTGACACAATGATGGCACGACTTTCTGATTTTTCAATTGTATCTGTGTTTTTTTTTCATTTTAGAACATTTTTGAAAATGTAATCTCAATAGAAATATTCAAATGACCATAACTCTTCGAAAAAATTGTATAGACCTCGCGTTGTTTTTATCTTGGAAAACCCTTTCGAACGAGCCCTCACTTAACCCCACGTGCCGTTTAAGATTATGTGGCTCCCTTCAGGGGTGTGCAGGTGGGTGTTTTTGTGGTTAAATAATATTGTATCCCAATTTTCAATAATAAATAAATTATACTAATAATAAATTTAAATATCCACCATTTTGACACCTATTGACCGATTGTTATCAAATCACGATTATTATTCCGTATTTCACGCTAGCTTTTAATAAAAACGAAATATACTATAGTTTTGTCGAGTATTATGGTACAAAGAATTTGTTCTAGAGCCAAAGTTATGCTTACGCTATCTGCGAGATGTCAAATCGTTATATGAATGTACTTGAGATTCTAGAGCAGTGACAATAAATGTATAGTAATGTAAATGCTATGAGTTTTATGGGGTACAATTGTCATCACTGCTTGTATATCATACGTCAAGTTGATTCATACACGGAGAAAAATATTTCATAACAATCACTCAATTTTTAAAGAAATATTAATATTTGATTCAGTATTCTTAAAACGGGAGACAATTTTTAAATTCTTCCATATTAATGATAATAATAATGTAGATTGTAAAGGATCTGGTGAAATTTTACTAATAATTTAATATTGTATTGTATATAAGAAAAACATTTGTTGAGACAAGTCTACCCATCATTATTCAGCAATAGACAGTATGGATACATCTCTCTCCTCACTGCTTTTATATATAGTTGCACTGCATCTGGAACTAAATAAACACATATGTATTTATGTATATGTATAATACGGACGAGAGTTAACTTGTTTTTTTTTTTATAGATTGCTAGGCGACGTGTTACTAAAATTTCAATGTGAATAGTAATAATAAAAACAATAGATATTGTAAAAGTTACTGAATTGACAAAATATATTAAAACTGATAGTATTTTTTGATGCAAAAATAAAATTTTTAATCGGCAACTGTAATGTTAAATAAATAAATTACTCCATTTTTCTCCGTATATAACTCATACCATTCACTATAACTGGCAGTGAGTTTTTTTATACTTCGCAGATAGCGTTAGTTTAGATTTTTCTCTCGAGCATGTTCTTTATTATACCGGACATTTAGTTGATGTTTAAATATGTCTATGTATTAAATACATGACTAACAGTACAAATCTCCATAAAAACTAATAAGACACGAGTGAAGCCGCGAGCGGGTCGCTAGATAAACATGTAGCATCAAACAAAAAGTATGATACATCACCTGGGAATTCTTGTTAAACAAAAATTATAATGAAGATTTTATATTACATCTTTTATCAAAACTTTAAAAGAAACAAGCAAAATGTATCTCTTTAACTTTCGTATCCAATATAAATAATTTATAACTTATTTTAAGGATCTTCAAATAGTGTCCTTCATTTGTAAGGAAACGGAAACGAAATCTTTTTTAATTAACATTTAAATATATTCCTACTTTTACATTACACTGTCAGTTTTCATTATAACACTTCCTATGCTAACATTTCATAATTATGGCAAGAAAATTAAAAATTGTACCGAATAAATAATTCCTCGTCTTCACAAAAAAATGAAAGCGCATACCCGTACGTTCTGGTGAATATTTATGCTTGTTATATTCTTACAAAAACACAGTATTAAACCACAAGAGCAGCCTCGGTGCTACAGATTGAGCCACATGCAAGTCAAAACACTCTGGATTCTATTTCATAAAGATATTACCTACATGAAGCCTTTTGGCTCAGTAGCGTACAGATTTTATTGTAAAAATATAATATCTCAAATTCCTTACTACTGAAAAAACGGAGAAACTGTAGTTTCTTAGTCACTTAAACTAAAAATATACACTTTAACTGTAATAAAATAATATTACTCAACACGTGTTTCGACTTCACAAGAAGCCTAACAATTCCAGACTGTGGTTAAAGTGTATATTTTTTGTTTAAGTGTCAAATTCCTTAGAAAATAGTGTTTTTACTCAAAATTTTTATTTGTTTGGAAATAAATAATTTATTTGGGCATGACGGCCACAAGAAGAAAGGTTTATGGTATTTTTTTCTATAGTTGTGAAGCAAGGTAAATTTTAATATAGTATGTACTACTTTTTCTTTAAAAACTTTAATAAAAAGTTTGAAAGTACAACAACAATTTTCAAGAATAACTAAATAATTAATTTTCACGTTTTTTTAACATTTAAAATATTACCATTCAGTAGAGTACCAACAATATTTGTTTCAAAAAATTTCGTAGTTGCGTTTTTTAACGTAATTCGTCAAGTAAAGTTTTCTGCGTGTATATAACTATTTCAAAATATATAAAAACGGTAAAATAATGACGTTTTAACAATTTTCATCAAATTAAAATAATAACACCTTAGCTCATAACAATAACAGAAATGTGATAGTCATATTATGTTATTGTAAACATTAATTTAATATATATTTCAATTTGTTTCATCTGCTCATATTTAAAGTAAATTTTAAAGCCAAAATTAACAATAAATTCACAATAAAATGTATTGATACCTTTTACATGTTTTAATAAATTATTTACAGATGTTTATGTACTTTAATACAAACATTAAGCTAACTATAAACCTGATTAGCAAAAACGGTTTATTAAGTTTTGCGCTACCAAAATGCAAAATGCTTACTAATCAACTAAAATAATTACTAACTCTGCATATACGGTATAAACATGTCTGCAATTAAAATAAAGTTAAGCAATAAACGTCAAATGTCCAACATACGTATATTCCAGAATTAATTAATAGCTGTACTGTTCATTAAACCAGATAATTTGGCTTCTATTTATTTACTCTCTCTCTAAATCTCATAGTGGTTTGTAGATTTATTTTCACGCAAAAACTACCAGTATTCAAACGAACATTAGAACATACAGGCTGTCCAGTAAACTTTCAAAAGTTGTCGAGAAGATTAAAACAACATGTCCGCAAACGAGCCGTTTTAGCAGTAGAGCAAAAGAAAGTACACCTCACAAAAGGAATGAATTTTGCCTTTTGGTTGACATTTTTTGTGGAAATGATAATTTAAAGTATGCTGATCAAAAGTTATAATGGATGCAACCTACGAAAATTCGTAATTTCTGCTTCTGGAGCACCAAAATATTATATATTTAGAACATTCTTTACAATTTTTTCTAAATGTTGACTCTTTAGGAGATAAAAATATAAAATCATGTATTAAACATAAACTGTTTCGATACGAGCAGAAATTATGGATTTTCGTAGGTTGCCCCCTTTACAACTTTTGATCAGCACACTTTGATCTATTATTTCCATAAAAAAATTCAACCAAAAGGCAAAATTCATTTCTTTTGTGTGAAGTCATTTATTTTACTCTATACTGTTAAAACGGCTCGTTTGCGGACATGGATGTATCAACAAAAATCGTTTGTTTTAATGTCATCGACAACTCCTAAAAGTTTGTCGGTATGTTTACGGGATACCCTGTATATATAATACATATACATTATACATACCTATCATATTACGTATAATATTAAAATCATAATGTAAATATCATTTTAAATAAACTAATATTTTTACTTCGTTATGCCTAGAATTTTATGTAGGTACCTACATTTTTATATGACAGATTTATGATATATGAACAATGTATGTATACTGTATATACCTAAATACAAATTAAATAAGTTTATAAAGCTCTGCTTAAAATACCGTTTAAAAAAGTAATTTAGTTCTTAAATATGTACTCATATTGTATACAATTTTTGTTTTAAACTTCTCTTTCGTGCATGTATGTAAATGTTTCAAATATGTATTATTTTTGTGTACTGTACTTTCATTGTAATATATACTTTTTACCATAATTTACTGTAATTATATGTAAGTATCATTTACAATAACTTATATTAAATAAACAAAATATTGAATTGTTTTGTGATTGCAGAAACAATACACTGTAATATTAAAGACGTAAATTTGTACGCTACTGAATTAGCGGTTAGAGTATAGTTTTGCTAGTGTTTTGCATAGCTCAGCAATCTAGCGTTGCGATGTCTTCCTCGGTAGACACCTGGAGTATTACACAGGGATTATTATGTACTAACATATAAATTAAGAGCCCGCGGTGCTGACTTGATATTAAGAAAGCTCTATAATATATAATACAAGTACTGTATACATGTAGAATAACTGCATTACCTAACTACATAGTTTTTGTTTTGTCTAAAATTATGTACACGTATACATCTACCCTTAAAGGAAGTGTGTTACTTGTTTTGCTTTATTAATTAATGTTTGAAGGGTTATTAAAAAAGTATAATTAATTTAATTGACTACTACCTATCTAATATGTTTTACAATTCTTTATTCAGTGTGTTTCAAAAAAAAGTCTGCAACTCTGAAGATAAGAGAGTAGAACGTATGCTTAGATAAATTTTATGCCATAATAATAGTCAAATGGCACCACTGTACTCAAGTACAACTACCTCTAGACATTTAAATGATTTATGTCAACTTTGACATTTTCCAAAGATGAACGTGTATTTATTGTTAAGACTTTGGACTAGTGGTAGTCTATTCAACCTGTGATAATGGTTTTCTGTATAAGCGAACTAATCGTTTAGACAAATTATCAAGTTAACAGTCAGTTTGGGGTCTTTCGATCCTGTACAGATCTAGTATTACGAAATTTATTAAGGGGCAACATATGAGTAGACGACGGAAAAAATAGGTGAATTTTGGGAATAGTTATCTCAAAACTATTTGTTCGATTTCATCCAGGTTTATTTTATTCTAAAGTATAGAATAAGGAGGTATGTTTACAAAGTTTTTTATGAATATACCGGGTGTTCCAGACCACCCGTACACTCTGTTTTACGCCCAAACTATTGAAGATAGAGTTTTATGATAAAAAATTTACTATAAATATCGATCCTAAAGAATTTCAGGAAAATGTTTTCAACCCCCTAAAACTCCTCCTTGGGGGGTAGTTTGAGGGGTACATGCCCGTTTCTCAGCAAAATCAAATGGAACGGTATATCCAAAAGTAGATCATTTTAAATATCATAAAAAAGTAAGAAACTTTTGTAAAAAAAATTTTTTCATACATTCAACTATTTAGAAAATATGGCGACTTGATCCTTAATTTTAGGGTTTTACTAAAATTACTCTAGTTTCGTTAAATATTAATGAAATTTTATTTTTAAAATTTGTTTTGAAAGTAGAAATAACGAACTTTCCAATGATGTATGATTATTTGAGATTTGGATAATTTAAAGTGTCATACGCGACGTATCAAAAATGCAAAACTTCAATTGGGGATAATTCAAAAATTTTAAATGGAATGATATATCAATTAGTACTTTATCTTACAAAATATATTTAAATTAACAACTTTTGATAAGAAAATTTCAAATTTAAAATTATAATTTTTTTTCTTTTTTTTTTAAATAAAATTTTTAATTTTTTTAACAAAAGTTATTAATTTAAATATATTTTTTAAGATAAAGTACTAATTGATATACGATTCTATTTAAAAATTTTGATTTATCCCTAATTGAAGTTTAGAATTTTTGATATGTCGCGTATGACACTTTAAATTATCCAAATCTCAAATAATCATACATCATTGGAAAGTTCGTTATTTCTACTTTCAAAACAAATTTTAAAAATAAAATTTCATTAATATTTAACGAAACTAGAGCAATTTTAGTAAAACCCTAAAATTTAGGATCAAGTCGCCATATTTTCTAAATAGTTGAATGTATGAAAAATTTTTTTTTACAAAAGTTTCTTACTTTTTTATGATATTTAAAATGATCTACTTTTGGATATACCGTTCCATTTGATTTTGCTGAGAAACGGGCATGTACCCCTCAAACTACCCCCCAAGGAGGAGTTTTAGGGGGTTGAAGACATTTTCCTGAAATTCTTTAGGGTCCATATATATAGTAATTTTTTTATCATAAAACTTTATCTTCAATAGTTTGGGCGTAAAACATAGTGGACGGGTGGTCCGGAACACCCGGTATATCGACTGGAAGAATTGTCGTCGTGGCCAGCGTAAAACTGGCAATCGGTTGATCTGAAACAGAAATTTCAAAGAGATTCTTAGAAGTTAATATACAATGCCCTTCGTAACGTAGAATTTTTTGTACTTCAGTTATTACTATTTCATTTAGCCCGAGAGGCCGGAAATTGTGGTTGAAAAATGAATTTATCGTTCAATCAACACCATTTCGTTTTTTTTAAATCCTACATACCGAAGCGTGTCATCAATTAACTTCTAAGAATCTCTTTGAAATTTCTATTTCAGATCAACCGACTACCAGTAATCTTGGGATCCGCATCGAGAAGCACGACGGCAAAACTTCCTGTCGATATATATTCTTAAAAAAAAATCTAAACACCTCAATATATACACTTTAGAATAAAACCAGCCTGGATGAAATCGAACAAATAGTTTCTACGATAATAATTCCCAAAATTCACCAATCTTTTCCGCCGTCTACTCATATGTTCCCTCTTAATCAAATGAGATATTGTCGACGTCATGGAAACTGCAATCTGTAGATACTTCAACTCACAAACTTCTGAATCACACATTTGTACGATTTGTACGTCTAAGTTTCAACAATAAATACATTTTGTAAAACGGCATAGCTGACACAATATAAAGTAATGAATGCTTCTGTGAGACTAGCTCGTGACAAGTTCGTGTATATTACTGATATTATATGGCATAAAAATTCTACTCTCTGTTTGAAAGACCTTATAATTTTTTATCTTGAGACTGCAATATATTTTGTACACAAGTTTTAGGGTTTGAAGAGCAGAAACCAATGGCTGTAAAAATTTTAACCATGAGTGGAGGCTTTAAGGTAATTTTGGAATCAACGAATTTTATTTTAAATAAAAATCTATTTATTTTTTTTTAAATTCGTATTTTGCAGATAAAAATTAACAACTTCTATTTGAAAAGTTTTTTAAAAAAATTCAATTTTATCGTTATTTTTTTTACATTAAAAAATTTTTTTTGTGGCGTTAAAAAATTCTGAAATTATTATTTTTTTAATCTGTATTTTTTTCCTAAATAATTGAAAATCCTTATTTTTCCAAATATTTTGCAGTCTCAAAATAAAAAACTAACCCTGTATATGTAATGAATATCTTCAGAACTTTTCTGAAAAATTGTGTATAATTATTATATTCTTTTAGTTTTGGAACTTTAATATTTCTATAGTATTATTAAATACAGATTAGTATCTGTGTTGTGTATGGTCAAACAAAATTCTAAGCGTGGACTGTATTTCTTTGTGTTTTTTGGTTGATAAAAATATAAATAAAAAATGGGACTTACCAAAATCTCGCAATCTCGTGGTATCGATGTAGGCGGAAAGTTATAGAGAGAAAAGGATAATTCAGGACGCCTATTCTTAACTCCACTAGGTCCCTTTGTAGTATTTATTCTCATCAACACAAAAAACTTTTATCACAAAAAACTAAATATAAAATATATGCGGTTTTACTAATTAAACAAACTAAAAATGTGTTAGTCTTGGCAACTTGTTTCAAACTGTTATATTTTTTTGATGCACAAACATGTTATCTTAATTAAACTGTGTATTTAATATTTAAAGATGCATATTTATGCCATCTATTGGTTTTATTGTAAATTTTAATTTGATTTACAAACCAAAAGAAAAACTTGGCGTTAACAATCTGCATTTTAAAAGGTAAGATAAGCTTCTTGTATGTTTACGTACTTTATAGACTAGAACTAAACCTCGTTTAGCATTATTACATATTACATATATGTATTTATACCCACGCGAGTTTACAATTTGCAAACTTTGAAACTGTAAATCTTGATTCGTAACTACTAAACTATTTACTCGAATATAACATATACTATTTTTTACAAATAAACTTTAAAAACATGTATTCATTATATTATTTTGCAATTATCCTATTTTTTGTCATTTATATATTGAGTCATATCAGGTGAAACAAACTTGAAAAGTTGATTGAGAAAAATATTTCAAGCAAAAAAGTTCATATGAACAAGTGTCCGAAAACTCTTCGTGAGAGAACTACAAACCCCAAAAAATGCTGTCTAAAATTTTTAATACAGTAATTAAATTTGATTCTCGGATTAGTATTAATACGCGTTATCGATTTCCAGTATCAAAAAATAATTATTTAGACCAAGGAAGTGCAGATAGTGGGCCCTTTGATTTTTATCTACTATTTTTTTTTCCTAAAATCGATTTTTTGTTAAATTTAACAAATTATGTTTAAACGATTTTATGCGCAGATGGAATTTATAAATTAAATTTTTTTTAAATTTGCCATCTACCAGAAAAAAATCATAATATACAGGAAATAATGGGAAACATTTAGAGAAAAGTAGTATTTTCAGGTAAACGCGAAAATTGCCATTTAAAATAAACGTTAAATTTAAAGTGCATAGCCTAAATATTAATTGTCAACGCTGAGTTTGTCGCTACTTTATTTTTTGATCACAAAGAACAGATTGAAGTGGCGTCCCGTTAATATTTCAGTTTGTACGGACACCCTAGTACAAGCTTGTCCAACCCGCGGCCCGCGAGGATAGTTTAAAAATAATAATAATAATAATTTTATAATAATAAACCTAAAAAAATAAAAGGTCCTTGTTGCTGTTTTATGTTCTGGCCTGTGGCCCTTAGTCAATTCAGTTTATGCTATGCAACCCAGAAGGTTCAAGTATACGTGGATGTATCAGCAAGTAAGAATGGGTACGTCATTACAATTCCTACATTATTTGTATAATATTTAAGTGTAAACAAAGAGCAAAGACACATAAAGTAACATTTTTAAACCTCGTATAAATTAATCAATGTTGAAGGCGCTTTAAAAAAATTTTATAGAATAAAAAAGTTATAAACATGATTTCCGTGTACGCAAGTAAAAATGGCTAAATAAAGCCTAACGTTATGATTTATTCAAACGTGTGTTTGTAAATTTCATTTTAAACTTTATTTACAACTCTCTTTTATGTTGACAAGGGACATTTCATTTTTACAGCTAAGTCTCATATACATTGTAATACAATATGCATGCATTTTCAACGAGCAAACATGTTTACATCAATGATATTCAAATTTTTATCAACGTTGACACTTTTATATACTTTACTTGAACAATAACTTGACGGCCACAACACATCGGAAGCGCGACTAGGATCTTTTAAGTTTTCCTTGCATGTTCAATCGACGGAAACTTGTTTACTAAGCAAATATAAATGCATCCACGTATGCATGCACACTTATCTATGTGTGTGGCTTCTCCACGAACACGAAGTTTATGTTAAATGTTATTATTCTAGACTTGAATGTAGTGCCATCGATCATGATTTAGTTGTTGGAAAGTTGCAAGTACTCGATGATCGATTTTATAATAATGTCTTTTTACAACTATTTTCAATTCATAAGTAATTTTATATTTAATGGTTTATGTATACAAAATATGACTAGTTGGGTAGCTAGGGTTTGGAGAAACTGGCTCCCGGTGGGTGCACACGGTCCAGGGGACGCCTAAATGAGGTATAAGTTGTAAAAACCGACATGTGACTGTGTCGGGATGCACAGTCGAAGGATTGACGTGAATACGTAGAGTGGTGTTATATAAAACTCAGACTGGGTGTATTATATAGTTATTTCTTATAATATGAATGAATATATAAACAATTAATTAATATTTAAAAACAAAATTGTGGAAATACGAAAATTACTTTTTATTTTTTTATTCAATTTTAAAAACTTTAATCAAAAAATTGAAAACGTTATTGTATAGAAAATATATTTTATTATCCTGTTATTTTTTTTTAATTCAATTAATTAATATTTACAAACGAAAACATGGAAATACGATTTTTAGCTCTTTTTTAATTCAATTTAAAAAACTTAAATCAAAAAATTAAAAACGTTACTGCGTAGAGAATATATTTTAATATAGGTACTGATATTTTAAAAAATCAATTAATTAGTTTTTACAAGCGGAATCATGCTAATACGAAATTTACTTTTTATTTTTTTATTCAATTAAAAAAACTTTAATCAAAAAATTAAAATCATAAGGTCGTAGAGAATATATTCTTATATATTGTTATTTTTTTCAATTCATTTTAAAATTCAATTAATTAATATTTACAAGTGCAATCGTGGACATACAAAATTTAAAAAAAAATGTTTTTTGTAATATGAAATTTTTTACCAAAACCCGCGTGGTACCTGCTTTTAAATTAACACTAACACGTTATATCAAGTTTCTGAAATGCTTACACAGTATATGGCCTGAATCACTAGACGTTATTTACTACAAAAATGGTATTTACCATAGACATAGAAACATAGACTGTGCATACTATATTGCAGTAATGTGCAAGATTTGGTCATCCCAACGCATACTCTATCTTTTTTCACTAACGTTTAACTAAATATCCAACGCATGATCTATATCTTTCCTTTGTGACGAGTTTTCGCTACTTTCAACTCCAAGGGGACGCCAAAAGAGACCTGAAAACGAAAAAATATTCAATAAAATTTTCGCGGGGGCGCTGATATATTTTTTGGTGCCCGTTTTAAAATGTCCACTTAATTTTTTTTTTGAAGATCAAAACATCAACAACAACACTTTTCGTTATATGGATGACATTAAAATCAAAGGAGATAGGGGTGGGGAGATTTTACAAAAAATCTCAAGAACAATATGTTATGTGAAATTAGTATAGAGTTTTTCTTTGTATCTAGAGCTTAACTTTTTCTATAAAAATATCAATTTAGTAGTAAAATATTTCTTTGTATACCTATAGATACTTAAATATCTATAGGTATGTACACTTAAAGTGTTACAGATATGGTATTTACGAGTATCTCATCGCATATTTGAAAAAAAAATTCAACCAAAAAATGTTTAGTATTTATTTGTTATTTTAGCGTGGCCTTCAAGAATATTTGAAGGTCAACATCATTTTTTAGACAGGAACCTGTAGTTTTTATTTAGTATAATCTTATTCTACGTGAAAAAAAAATCCATAAACTTTACAAGATATCTAACGAAATAATTTCGAGATTTTGAACATTCAAGAATTTTTTACTAGCAGAAATCATCAACTTTAGAGAAAAATTCAAAGATACAAAAAATGTTTAGTTTAGTCTTATAAAATATTAATAAATAAATAAATAATTTAATTATTCTAGATTTTTTTTAACATTTCGTCTTTTTTGTTTATATAAAATAAGTAGAGAAAGTTTTAAAAAATTTCAAATGATTCCCCAAGTTTTATTAGACCAAAATAAACATTTTTTGTATCTTGTACTTTTTCTCTAATGTCGATAATTTCTAAGTAAAAAATTCTTGAATGTTCAAAATCTCAAAATTATTTTGTTAGATGTGATTTATAAATAAATATGATATTGTCTTTCGAATTAAATGCAATCTCGGTCTCAATCTCGTCTTAGTGTATAGCCCTAATCAAAAGTAAGCAATATGCAATCATTTTTTTTATTTAATTAAAAATAATTATAATCAATCATAAAGAGTATTGTCTTCATCGAATAGAAAAGAGCGTGATCTAACTAAAACTCTAGTATCAATTCAATATGTTCACACAACCGATAAATTTATCATAAATCTAAATTTATACATATTTTATCAGTGTCATAAATCAAAACTCGCACAAAACAAGGATCATGCGTTTAGCGAAACATATTTCCTTATTTATGTCACATCTCCCAAATAACAGGATTTAATTTATTTCTTGAAAACTTTGTACGCTGCAGTAAATAGTGGCATTATACACACACACACACAGTCTAAGGGTCCGGAGGATAATTCATTTTTACGATTAGAGCCCATCATAGTTTGTAAATGGCGTTCATGTAGATGGTAGCAACCGAGATATTAAATGACCTTCATGTTAGAACGAACGGTCGATTACGTCATATTATAACGTCATCATGTGCGCTTCGTACTTTACCGCTTTAAGTTGACAAAGGTTTTGAACACTGTTGTCTACATAATGTAAACGCATAAAGGTTTTATATTTTTCTAAGTACTGTTTATAAAAAATTATGTAAATGGTCAATTTGAATCTAGAGTTGTAATATTTTAGTTTTTGTGTATTTTTTTTCGAAAATATACGCGTATGTTTATTGATAAATGATTTTAATTTTATTTATTAAACTTTTCATATTTATTTTTACAAAAAAGAAATATTTACGAAATACATTTAAAAGATTACAAAAAAGAGTGGCGATAAAGGGCTAAATCGGCCCCCAGTGTGCATTGTAACACCTCAATCATTTTTAGGTGTGTTAGGGCTGAGGTAGTCACATATTACATATATGTGAAAATCTTTATGGTACTACAATGTGCTTTATAAAAAAATACATTAACCAAAGTAAAAAAAATATGATTTTTCATCAATTTTTATTACTAGACTTAAGTTGAGGATTTTTTTCTAATTAATAGTATTGAAATCAAAAAATATTCTGTTAGCAAATAACTACTGGAAAACAGAAAAAAGTAGTGTGTTAATCACCCACATAAGCGCACGGTTGGAGTTATATATTACAAAAAAATTAAAACACGTAGCTTGACACCAATAAAACAAATCATCCAAAATTTTGAAAGCATGTATAATTTTCTATGTATCAAAACTTTACTATCAGTTCGTTCGAAGAGACCATTTTGAGGGTTCCGTATCTCAAAATAAAAAAACGGAACCCTTGTAGGATCACTTTGTTGTTCGTCTGTCTGTCCGTCAAGACCCTTCTTCTCAGGAATGGCTAGACTGACTCACTGATCATCAAAATCTATAGGCTAACTTCCCATCGATCTAAAATCTTGAAGTTTATTATTTGATATTTATTTCAACTTGGTACCTCCAGCCGTTCCTAAGAAAAAAAGTTTTTACGAACAGACAGACGGACAAAGGTACGGAACCCTCAAAATGGTTTCTTTGAACGCACTGATAATAAAGTTTTGAATGTTTTGATATACAGAAAAATATACCTATTGTACATCCAAACTTTTGGACGCTAATATATATAGGTATTTTAATTAGTAATAATATTTATTTGGTAAACGAAATCGTTTTGTTTTCTAAAGAGAATAAATAAATAAATACAAGTAAATATAGTTCTATTTTAGTTGAATATTAATGACAACGGTAAATGTATTCTGAATTGTGACGAAAAAACGATGTTTGAGAAATCTTTAATGTATAAAAAAAATGTCATAATATACTTTTTATCGGCCGCTCGATAAAGTTATTTGAAACTACAATGACGCCCGTCTATTAATATTTGCATACTTTTTATATTTTATTTGTGTTTTAATATCTAATCTTATGCAGTATGAATTTTTAACGAAGTTACGCTTATATCATGATTAATTATCGAGCAAATTTTGCATATGTCATTTAAATAATTGCTTGTGTTTTACATGTTAATTAATGTACTTGTTTTGCTTTGTATTTAATTTAAATTCAAATTGTATATATTTTCTTTAAAGAAAACATTTTAACAATATTTAATAACATTTAAAAATAAAATTAACCCTGCAGTACTGGCGCTTGCTTGTAGGATACCAGTACTGGCACCGGACCTCTCAGGTCTTCAGAATTTTTTCAATTGTAAATAATTTTACAATTTTATTATTAAAATGATATTAATATTAAGGTGCTATTCTACTTCTTCGGGTCAATAAAATTAACGTTTTTTTCATTTTTTACTACTGCATGTAACAAGAAAAAAAATTTCCCTGAAAGAGGTGCGTATAGAGAATAGAAAGAATTTTTTTTATAGCGTGAGTATTTTTATATACTTGTTTATTTAACAATATGTCAGTATGTGAGAAGAATTTTTTTTTTATACATATTTTTTGGCCTCATTTTTTATATACAGCCAGTTACATTACACTCCTGACCGAACAGGGATTACTGTTAGGAAGGGAACTTGCCCCGGGGCAACCAGGGCAGGCACATTTACGACGCCCAAATGACCATGGATTTCCGGGCTAGGTTTACACATTAGGATCTTATTCTATCTTAATCTATACCTGCATTCATGCGACCCCCCCCCCCCTTCCGTGCGGAAGAAAAATCTTTGATGATTAACCAGGATTTATTGTTTCCAATTTTACGATTCTTTATTTTATAACATTTGTCTCGTAGTACTTATATTTTTGTAATCATTAATAAGTGTCCAACACTGATTTTACTAAACAAAATAAAAATCTATAATTAAAAAAAACTATATTTACGGACTTTGGTAATTAAATTGATAATAAAGAGATTACTACAAAAAAGAAGCCCATCAATCCCAAATAACAGTATACCTTGCTCTTAAAGTGGCCAAGACTGGTGTCAATACCTTATTTCAGTTAAAATAAATAAACTATATTAAATAAATAAGCAAATAAGTTCTTGCGTAGATAACATAACGTCACCACAAGACATACATTTTATGCGACTAATTTCTTATGTAATAGCGTAATCAATAAAAATGAACCGACGGCATTCATTAGAATTCTGAAATGCTATATGACATTACCATGTAATGACGTCGCATCTAGTTCCATGTCACGCGCTCTTTTACAAGGGACGATTTGGCAACGTTGAATGGTACAAACTTTGTCACCAATCATGTTTTCAATGTCAGAAGTGTGTTTTTTATGTAATTTAAAAATTCTGAGAAGTAAATGACAAAATGGATTGTCAGTTTTAAAAGAGATTTTAGTTTATTCGTTTTTAAATTGTTTATTTCAGTATACATTTTTATACATACATGAAATATACTATATGTGGTGTCTTCAAGGGTTTATAAATGATACAATAATATAACAATGCACTTAATTTATTATTTTTATCTATACATAATATAAGTGTGCAATTCCCAGCTAAAACTCCACTTGTCTGCGCAAGATAACATAATTATTATTATTAATATATAGCTATTATACGCAGTACGTTTACATGCGTACCATGTTTACATTATCTGTTTTAATACTTGACACTATATTATATAATTAAGTGGATATAGCAATCGTGAAACAATTCCAACTCGAGATTTTAACGGAACTACACGTTTTAAGGGTCACTGAATAACATACGACAATTATCGCAATGACGTATGTGTGCCTATCTCTCTACAGCCTTACCTAACAAAAACGAATCAGAAGAAAAAGTACAAATAATCTTTGTTCTGTTTTAATTTAAAAATTAATTATTGAAAACAAAATAAACAACAACGATCACAACACCCGAGCCGATAGGGTCCGAATGCCTGTGATACATTTCCCTCTGCCCTGCTTCCGTCTTTAGATGGTGCATTTTTTTACCGAATAAAACTTATTTAAAGTTATTTCTTAAACTAAAAGACCAAATTGGATGCTGTAAAGGGCAAATTATATCTACATTAAGTACATATGACGATAACATCATTTAATGTTTTGTGGGTCATACATAAGTCCACGTAAACAGAATCCAAATATTTTTAATTTTCTTTGTAACATAAAAGCAGTCATTGTGGTTTAAATATGAAAGTTATACATGTGGTATCGCGGACTTTATTTTAGATCTTTTAATTCTACACAATTCTTTATTACATTATTTTGTTCAATATTTAACGGTTTAGGCAGCGTATTGTAAAATAGCGCGCTGGCGGCAAACTATTTTCCGACTTGATTTACTATTATCGTCACTACTTATTCCGTATGTTACCTAACGTAATAAAATATATTCTATAACCTGGCCAGAGAACATATCTATGAATTTAAAAAAAGCACGTAAATCGAATAAGTGGTTCTCGAGTTATCAACGCACTAATGGACAGACAGGCAGACAGAGAGACGTTGAGTTTTATATGTATACTTTATTAAGGATTAAGGATGATTAGAAGCTTAAACGAGTGACATATTTTTTTATAAATTTTGACCTAAGTATTAACATTAAATATTTCCTAGAATGTCTATTTATATCCAATATCCATGTATGTAGGTGGTTTTATATTTAAAATATTTTAGTAGGTATGCATACCAAACATTATTGTACCTATAGATGTTTAATTAATACAGGCTGTTAATACAAAGTCAGAATAAATATTTACAATGTACGATTTGCACGAAGATATTAAAATCGTCAGTTATCGCGCGGAATATCGCATTACAGAAAATACGGCCGACATTTACGTTTTCCTTATTGCATGTTTCATAAAATTATTTTCATATAACAGTAGAATAAAATTCTTTTTACCTGAAAAATATGAAAGCAATGGATTGGTAGAGACTCTCATTTATGAAAAGAGTTTTTCAAGACAACAAAAGAATATTTAAATTTTGAATACATTTTGTTCCTTTTCCAAACACTTTCTAAGAGATATTTTATTATAGAGGAAATGTTTGAATGAAGTTAAATTTTCATACAAAATAGACATTCGTATATTTTTTGTATCTTTTAAAAGTGAAACTGATGCCATCATCATGTAGATTTGGTTTGTACATAACTTTGTTTATAAATTACTCTAAAATCGTGTTATTCCTTTTTATTAGGGTTTCGTAGAAAACTAGGAATTCTTATAGTTTCGCTCTATCCGTCCATCTGTCTGTCTGTATATAAATTTTATACCGATATATATGAAATTCGGTATACGAACGAAGACTGATAACGCAAAAACAGAAATAATGATTTTTGAAAAGAAGAATTTTCACTTAATCCATTAAATGGAGTGTCTTTAAATAGGTCTCTTAAAATTCAACAAAAAAATGCAAAATGACCTTTTGATTTTAACCCTTCATTCACGATACATTTGCGTTCAAAGTCGTTATCAGAGCGTCCCCTCCTCTATTTTCTAAACTAACAATTTAAAAAATCTGAAAAAAATGAGAATATAGCTTTTTATTAGTTCTTTCAATGAAAATTATAACGAACACTATCAAAAAATGTTTGGACCCCGCTCCCATAGACTGATAAGTGTACTCACATTTTTTTCCACTTACCCCATTTAGTAGGATGTCTTTAGATAGGTCTCCTAAAATCCAACAGAAAATGTTATATGACCTTTTGATTTTAACCCTTCAGTCACGATATATTTGCTTTTAAATATCGTTATCCGAGCAAAAAAATTTAAAAATTCCAATATGTAACTTTTAATTAAACACTCACTTGGCCGTTTTATTATATTTTTAGCATTTAATTTTTTTAATATAAATTATTAAATAATATTAATTACACTCGTGAACAAGTGTTTTTGCTCATATTGAAATAAGCAGTAACTACAAAATAAATATAAATTAATTGTAAAGTGCCTTTTATTAATGACGCTCGATTTATGCGTTAAAGCTGGTCATGTTAACGTTACCGAATTTTGACTTAATGAGTCATCTGTCTGCAGAAAGATGATGAAGGGCGAAAGAGCATTAACAAGTGTTAACGCCTGTTTGACGTTTGAACGTTTACAAAGTCTATGAAGATGTCTATCCGGATTTTAAAGTGATCGTTTTATTTGCTTGCTTTTCAGTTTGCCTAATGAATATAGAGTTTGGGAATACTCGAATCGAGTCTTTATTTAATTATCGTGTCCAAGTCCGGTTCTGGATCTAATGCAAAATATTTTTTTTGTTAATAAAACATTTCATTTATTAAGAACAATCGTACTTATATAATTATTTAATTAATTCTCTGATAATCTACAACGAATTCTCGTACAAAAGTTAGATGCTACAGAAAATGTTCACTAGGAATTTGTTGATGTTGGTTTCATTGTTATTAATGCTTGGTGTAATTTTTCTAAACATTCAGTTCTTTTTTTGTTTTTGAAAATAATGCAAATTCTTTGTTAAGATAAGCAAATTGATCTTCGGAACTTGGCAAAATTGTACATTTTGTACATTGTAATATTTTATTAAGTTCTTATATTATATCTTAATTTATATTCAAAATTGTTTTTAGATTATATAGAAAAAGTAAAATTTGGTGTAAACATTTTCAATGCATTAATAAATTAAGTATTCTTAGTTTATGCAAACATATCACTTTTTGTTGGAATATAATAGTACTGATAGTCATTGCATACAATTAATAATATATATTTTAATTAGTAACAAATTTAATATCAAATAAATTGTCAATGAAATAAATATATTATGTTGAACAGTAAAGTGCTCTAGTTCTCGTACATACATTCATATATTATATATATATTATATTATGAGGTACATTTGGCAGCACTTATTTTAAGTAGCTAATTTCTACTTATCTCACATGTATCAAGGTTATCATATGTACGATTTCATTCATTACATCTGTGAGTGTGTTGTCATTTATAATCAGAGCCAGCAGATAGCATTAACTGGATGCTAATTTGCTTTTGCACTCAAGCAAATTCTTTATAATATTTTTTAAATATTATTGAATTAAGTACGTTAAGTCTTGTTTTGATTTCACTCTTGAACATTTTAACTCGTCTCTACTTGTATATAGAGTATACTCTAAACTCTAAACTATAAATTGATAAAAGACAAAGCACTTTTAATATAAGTATTCTATTCTATTTAGTATTCATGAAAAAAGGTACGTCATAAAACCAAATCTTGTTATTGAAATCTCCAAAAAAACTTGAACCAATTTGAGTACCAAAATACATGTCAATATAACCATTTTTAGCAAAGTTAAAATGTGTTGTCCAGTAAATCATAATTAAATCAGAAATAACAATCGTCAACATTTCACGAACATTTCAGTTTCATAACTATTTCCAACAAACAGATCGTTAATGAAAATTATACCACACTACAAACCGATAACTTCAATCAACAACTAATAATGATAATCCGTACAAAGGAATTCTAAACAAAATGTTAAAGCTAGTTAATCTAATTAAAACATGCGATTGTCAAACGTCAATATCGGCAGGAACGGTCAGTCGAGGCCGGTGTCCGATCTAACAAACAACCAATTAGCGTGCCCCAAACTAATAGTCATTTACTCTCTGCAGAAAGAGCGCTAACCCTTCCAGCGTTTATATCGACCGATTCTAATTAAAACGTCCACAGATAAAATAAAAATAAAAACTGTGCGGACAGCTCGCATGGCTTTCTTGTAACTGTTATCTGCCCATGTTGAAGGATTTTTTTCATGACTAGGGGCAGTTTGTATATACATATACATATACATATATATTTGAATGCACTGACATATAGGTGCATGTGTACTGTACATATATTGTTTTATATATAAGAGAATATATATTTTACACCATGAAATTGTACAGATGAAAATAGTGTTATGAATTATCTTGGAATGTCGCGGTTGTTTATCATATAGTTTTTTTGTAGTTTCATATGTATTATGTGCAAACATGTTGCTTCATTTCGTATTGCTGACACTGCATGGTAATGGTAGTTACAAATACATATTATTATATGATATACATAATGATTTACGAGTGTAAAAAACAAAACAAAAACTTTATTTGGACATGTGTATGAATTCTCCAGATATTTAAAAAACTAGTAATTTTTAGCAGTGTCAAAAATGCACTAAAAAAAAAAAATTAGTAGAGATAACAATAGAAATTAATAAAAATAAATAGTACACATTGCTTACTGGTATTTAAACTTTATAAAAAAAAATTATTTCACTTTATTTTTACAAAAATTACTATATAAAAAATTACGTGATCCACAACACTAAGAAAAAAAAGTTGCTCCACGGTCGGCATCATATCTCCAGTAAATGTTGATCGATCTGCAAAATTTAAAAAAATTCTTATAAAATAAAGTTGTAGTTATAGTATGGCGACCCGGAATTTTAAATTTCGAAAAATTTAGTAATTTATGGCAGTTTAAAAAAAGTATGTGTTTTACGTCATTTTTACACTTGAATTATTTTTATAAAATTTGTAAATCAAAATATCAAAAATCCGGCTCGACATATTAAGTATAGAGGAAACGATTTCGAATGTTTAAAAAAAAAATCGCATCAAAAAATATTGAAAACTATGAGTTATCATGCCGACCGTGTCGGAAAAAGTAGTTTCGAGAAAAACGCGATTAAACTTTTAAGTGCGTTTTGCTAGACAGCTACCTGCGCCATCAAACTCTCTTCGGGCAGGTACATTTTCTACCATAACTTTGGATCTATGGGGAATTTTTGTAATCGACTTTCACAGAAATAAGCCTAAAACTATAGAGAACAACAATCTGTTAAAAAAATCGTTTTTTTTTTAATTCTGGACGTATGAAAGGCCTTAAGAAGAATTTCCGCACACATGTTCCTATAAATTTTTTGGTTAATATATAATTTTCGATCCACTGTAATTTTTTTTACATTCATTGTAAATCATCCTGTATATAGGTACATACAGTGATTTCTGACATTTTATCAATTCTAACTTTTGACAAAACAAACTCATGATAAAACCAAATGTAGTCTTACATTTATTAAAAGGGCACATATTACAAATTTAACATATCTATTAAACGTTTTGTGTGTTCTATATGTACGGCAATTTCAATAACGGTGAAATTACATTTAATTTATTGGTAGAGAGAGATTGAAATGTGTTAACTTTAATTTTTTAATAGTGAAAAGAAGGCATGTTAGCCATTTAAAATAGCGGCTTGAATATTTTAAGAAAGATAATAAAAATCTGAACACAAATATTTTTTACTACATATTTTACTTGTTTCAAATAATATTATTTTTCAATAATTTAAAATCAAACAGAACTGATTCAAATTAATAAAAACATATTGATTGGTGATTACTGGTGTAGGAAAATAAAAATTTTGACTGTATCATTGAAATGACTGTACTGAAAATTTACGTTTGTTGCTTGCTATCAGCTCTTTCGTTTCCTCTGTTTGTGCATCAAAAATTTATGCGATTAATTTTCCAGAGGTGGATTTTAATTGTGTGTAAATATTAGTGCTTTATTATCTAATTTTGAATTTGCTGAAAGGTAGAAAGTATATATTTATTCGTACGGTTTTTAATTACAAAATAAACTTGCTCCTTTCGCTAATCTTTGAAATTATTTACATAAAAGGGTCCTTTTAAACATTTTTGTTAGGGAAATTAAAAAATATATAATATCTTTAAAAATGTAATTAATATAAAACACATATTTTGGATTTCAATTAAAATAAATATTTGAAAAAACCTAAACGAGTGAATTTAAAAACTTTCATATTTTATAAAAAAAATTGTAAAACTAACAATTAGATTATATTATATTATGTCAAATATTTTTGATAAATAATTTAAATAATTAATAATTGCTGCTTATTTATCGGTTATAATAATATACAATTGCACTAAAAATTTGATACTATGAACATAAATTTTAATACTTTGCTCTAAATTTTAACTCGTATTGAAGAATATGTCGGTATGACGTCACAAGTGTCAAAAAATCACATATACATATATTTATTTATTTATTTCGCATCTTAGAAAATCACAGGATTTTATAATTTGTCAAAGTGAAAACATTACAATAACAGTAGAAAATAGAAAAAATAGATTAAATATACTATCTTATAAATAAAAACAAACTTGTTTGTTTAAACGTCAAAAATATAATATAAATACAACACCAACACAATACATTACAATCCCTTACATAAATAAAACATCTAATTTAATAAAAAACACTTTAAATAAGTACAACATAAAAACTGTATTTAAAACTTACAATAAAAACATAAACAACTACACAAAACTTAAACCAAAAACAGACATTTTTAAGAAATCAAATTTGGTATACAGTATACCGTGTGGGGGTTGCAACACTATTTACGTAGGTAATACATCACAAAAACTTATCAATAGAATAACACAACATAAATCAGATACAAGATTAAAACCAACATCCACAGCATTAGCAGTACATACAAATAGTACAGGGCATATTTTTGATTATAAACAAACTAAAATTTTAGATAATGAAAAACATAAAGCTAAACGTTACATTTCCGAAATGTTACACATAAAAAGAAACAATAATACAATTAACAAGAAAACTGACATATCCACATTATCTACTATTTACAACACAATTTTAAATAATTAATTATTGTCATTTTTTAAATCAATTTTTTCATTCCTTAGTAACTATTTGAGTTACTAAGAGATTTGTTATTTTTTCAAACATTTCCGTAGTCACATGAATTTTATTGAGATAACGACATCTTTCTCAAATTTAAATCTTTATTAATAGGTATATTTCTGAATTTTTATTTTAAAATATCAATATTTTGCATTATATTTATTGTATTTAATTGTTACTTATTATATTTTAGCCTGACGATAATTCTGTGAATCGAAAGCTTGCGGTTTCCTCTTCTTTAATAAATTTTGACGTTTAAACAAACAAGTTTGTTTTTATTTATATTTAACGTCACATAAATATATTATTTGATAGCGGGTATTTATGTTTTGTGCTACATCAGAATAAAGTTGATGCTCTAATAACATACACATTAACTGTCCTTGTCAAGTGTACAAAGTTCGTACTATCAAATTAGTGAAATGATTTTTTTTTAAATGCATTTAAATACAAGCCTTTATTTATCAACACATGAAACAATGGTTCACAAATGGAGTGTCAAATGTGGTAAAAGATAAAAATTTACTGTAAATAAAATGAAACCTAATTTAATGTGCAAAACTTAAAAATTGTGTATATTTTAACCTAAATAGGTAAAAAAAACTTAAAGATTCTATAGGATACTGCAAATTAAGAATCACATTTCCACGGTTAAAATCAGAACCTAATATAATTACAAACACATACCAATATCTGGAATGCGTTCTAGAGATACTTAAAAAGAACTTCAAGTTATAACAAATCCATGTCAGTGGCATTGAATAGCTTTGCACAAGTGGTGGAAGGCATGAAGGAAGAGTGGACACTGATAAGACACTCAGACCGGACGTCGCGGTCTGTCTAGTCTGTGGACGTGTATTGTGAAACTTCCCTTATATATATGTGAGGTTTAACACGTACCAACCGACGCACATTGGAATTCCAACAATCCGCATCCGAAAATTATTTTAATTCTTATTAACACCCACTTATCTCAGCATCTGTTTGTCTGTGTTTATAAATATAGTGCAATAATATCATCCGGTTGAAAAAAATTAACACATTCAAACCGGACATGTTTTATTAAAAATTTAATTCTCATTATAAACTTAAAGATGAAATTTTTTAATATTCTTAGTGTTACTAGCGTGTAGCTATATTGATAATCAAGTGGTATCATCCGGTTGAATGTGGTTAAACTTTTCATACGTGCACGTGGACAAACGTCCGTCTCTCTGAGTTTATATTGAATTTGTAAAGTTTATCTGTTCTTCTCTTACCCTTCTTGTCTGTAGAAGTGTTTTCTATTGCATAAAGCACGAGCATCGATCATAATTCATTTATATTTTTTACTCGTACAACACATGTGCTGTATGTACGGTCATGTTATACTGGAGGCAATATTAATAACCTGAAAGATTTTCAAGAATTGTGATGTTTCGACGGAGTTATTTTTTATTGTTTGTCGTGTGTTTTGATATATTTATTAAAACATATTTTTAAATTGTAATAATAATGCTTTGACAATAAATACAGGGTGACTAAAAAATATGGATTATTGCTTATATCTTTTGAAATACCTATTCATTATTAAAAAAAATATTTTGTTTTAAGTTTTTAAAGAAATTATTTTTTAAATGAAAACATACATATATTTTTATTGATTTTATGAATAAATCTTATTTTTTGCATATAACCCTGTAAAATTTGTATGATACTACAAACGAAAAATTTTGAGAAAAATTAATTTTTGTAATCTCTTATGACGTTTACTACAGCTTAACCAAGTAAGCCTTGAAAATTGACTGAAACTTGTAATTGTATCTTTGAATCTCTTTGTATATTTTTATTTCTAAAAAAATAAAATAAAACGCCGAACTGAAACTTAAAAAAAAATAAACTACTGTGACCACCATAAGACTTTAAAACATTATTATACTGAAACGAATATCTAAACAGCGTTTCCTAAAGTTGCTTAGTTTTAAAACGTTTATATCACACTACTATAATAATATACTAATATGTTAACTTTTCTTGAATATGTACCGATAAGATTTTTTTTAAATTTAATATCGTTTCAAAATAGAGGGAGTGAGTAAAAATATGAATGCAGTTAGGAGTATTTTTATATAAACACCCGCAGTCTTTTCTGATTTTTTCAGCAAATATCATTAAATATACTTCATATTATTACATTATCTTCAATTTTAATTTATTTTTTTACGCTTGCTAAAAATGACACATAAATGATTTTTTAATAAATCGCGTCACCACCGGTTCAGCTAAACATGGTGATTCTGTCATAACTCTTACTGGAGTATCTCTACATTTATACGTACGTATTTAAAACAATATATTATAATATTTAAGTAAAAGTATTCTAAAGAAAAAATATTATATATTGTACTATATAATTATCCTTGATCTTATAAATATTTATAATATGTAAATACCTAAAATATAGATACAATACAATCCTGAGTAGTAAAAACAAAACAAAAAATCACAAACATTTATCAGATATTTTATCTTAACACGCACCACTTTTCATTCAATTGTTCTCATTTTTACGGCTAATAAAATTGCCAATAAAAAATATTTAAATAACGTTTTATAAACTCGGTAATTCCATTCATCCTATAGACACTTCGGAAATCCATTAAAGCTTTACACGGTTTGTTTATAGCCAATAATAATTGTTTATTATTCTAATAACAGCTTTGAGGTTTTGCGGTAGTACTTAAAATGTTCCGGTGGTGTTGTACGTTGTGTGAAATCTATATTAGTCGTTATCATTAAGCCTAATTATCTTGGGTCAACGTTAGACTCTAATTACAAATTGAAATTTTGAAATGATATATTGTAAGTGTATCATCTTTCTCATTTCTTCTTCTTTATTTACAGCTTGACGATGGTTCTATAAATCGAAAACTTGTGTGTAATTTTGCATGTATAAATTCTTTATAAAGATTGTATAATTTTATATTCTACTTTTAGTTTTAATGTATCTATAAATTAAATGAAACATTATATCCTTAATATATATAAAGCTCAACGTCTCACAAAATAATGTATTAAAGAATTGTTTAGAATCAAAAGATCTACAATAAAGTCAGCGACACCATATTATGTCTAACTTTTATATTTAAGCCACAATGACTGCTTTTATGTTACAAAGAAAATTAAAAAGATTTGGGTTTTGTTTATGTGTACTTATGACCTGCAAAACATTAATCCTCATCGAAATAAATTATTTCATCGTCATAAGTACTTAATGTAGATATAATTTGCCCTTTACAGCATCCAATTTGGTCGTATTGTTTAGAAAATATCGAAATATACATACGGGAACATTTTATTCACGCGATGGCGACCCGTGTCTCGGCGTATGGCAAGAAGGGAGCGTGCCAAGTAGACGTAGGACAGAGGGAATGATCATAGGTCTGTCTTATTTTGATTGTCAATTGTTTATTTTCTTTTCAATAATTAACTTTTAAATTTAAATAGAACAAAAATTATTTTTACTTTTTGTTCTGATTCGTTTTTGTTAGGTAGGTAATTTAAGTGTTATTTGTTTTTTTTTTACAATAATAACTAATCGTGTTTGTACTTAATTCAACTATATATTTTTTAAATCCTAAACAATAATTCCGTAGTCCAAGCGAGCGAAGCTAGTGATATAATAAATAAGGAAAAACTGACAGTAATTTTATTATAAGCTGAAATTTTACAGCTATCGAATTAGAAAAGATTTAATCTTTAGACTAAACTATTTCATACAATAATGTATTTTATTTATAAATATCGGTATGGGGAACCATACATGACTTTGACTTTTAATATATGAAAAATTTCAATAGTTTTTTTAGTAGTTTGTTAGGCACGTACAAAAAATAAATGTCCCTTAGGTTCAATTAAAACTACAAAGTCTTATCAAAATTAGTGAGATAATATTAGCAAAATTCACTTTTTAGACGATAATAGTTACAAAATTTCGAATATTTCCAAAATTTCTAATTATATTAGCACCAAAATCAATAGGTCTGGAGTACTCACTGAGATAAACATTTTTCTCAAAAATAATTCAAATCGGTGCATTTTTACAGTAGTTATCGTGAGCGAAATAAAATTCTACATCTAGACATACACACAGATACACAGACACATAGACACGCAGGCACACGCACAGCCGCCATGCGGAAAACAACTTTTCTTTACATTTTATGTTTTGAAATTAGTATAATCAGAATCTGTCATTATCTCGGACACCATTTTCCGACGGTATTACAATACTTCCATTTCCTTCGGAACATAGAAGTAAAGAAATCAATCAACATTCTTCTAGAAAAAAAATTAGATTTGATGGTAAAATAACTTAAATCTATATCTAATTGTTTTTAAAATATTATGTACGATTGTGTTATAATTATGTATGCAAACACAATTTACAAACATAAACGATTCGTGGCCTATCGAAGTCTCGCGACATTAAGCAAAGACGAAGCCATTGAAAAACGTAGCATCAAAAGTAAATTGAATTGGATTAAAACGACTTTTTATCCACTTTATTGTACAATGGCATTTCATTGGTTTCAGTTCACCATTGTAAACCTGATCATATTGGTTCTACATATTATTTTATAAAACTTATCAACTATTATACAAAATTTAATTTTTGGGAATTATTTTATGTACAATTTAATTAATACATAAATCCTAAAATGTAAGATTCAAATTATGTTATTTTAATACAACTTAATTAAGTGTAATTTATAATTAAGTAAATCTTTATTTAAAATATAACTATATATATATCGAATATACGAGAAGCTTTGTGATCGTTTTTAAATGAGACAAAAAAATTGTTCTCCGATTCCAAAATTTTAAATTAATCTTTCCGTTTCTGATCAAGACAAACACTTTCCATTCCATGTCTGTCTGCCCTCTGAATCCTTGTTACATGCATAACCCATAAAAAAAAAAAAAAACGAAAAAATAATCAGGTGCGTCTAAAGACAAATTTTGAGCAAATATTTTGTAGTAAAATTTTAAAAAATTAAATGATTAACCAATGCCAAGCAATTTATCTGAACACTCGGTTTTTATTTAAATTGTCCAATAATTATTTATCTTTGATGAATTTAGCACAAGGAAGCGCTGTGCATTTACTTAGCAGATGTTTTTTTTGTTTAATGCCGATAATTCATACCAGTATAAAATATAAAACTAATAAGTGAATAAAAAATAATTGGTAATACATACACAACTCTAAATATTGCATTGTTCTTGGTTATCAATTTAACACAGGGGGTCCTCGTTATAGGTGTGTAATTGGTACCGAAAACTACCTCTCAATACGAATCTGCTTAAAACGTGGACCAAAATTATTTAGTAAATGGGACAAATTTTGGTTAATCGTGTCAGTTTCAGAAATCAAATAGCGTAGAAGTGTGGGATTGAATGTTACCGTTGACTACTGTGCGCTGTTGCGCTTGTGTTCTGCATTTTTCGACAAATTTGTAATTGCGGGACCTCGAATAACGAATACTCGGATAACATTAATTTACTGGGAAGTAAATTATCATTGACTTAAGTAAATTACTTTGAAAAAAATAGATACACATTTATAGTACTTGCATTGAAATTATATTTTAACCCGACTACGCTGAGTCAAAAAAATGTATCTAAGAATCTTAGTTCATCAATTCCCTCTCAGAGCCTAAACTATTAGACCAATTTCAGTAAATGAGATATTATTGAATACGTCATAATTTCCCGCGTGTCATTTTTTTACTAAGACGCCATATTGTTTTTGAAAAATTATTAATTAAAAATAATTTACGTGTAAACTAGACAAGTTGGCTTTAAAAGGAAGAAGTTTCACAGAAAAAACATGCAATTAATTTAAGAGAAGTGCGACTACGTCTGTTCTGTGAAAATACTTCCTTTTAAAGACAACTTGTTTTATAACTTTCTGGTTAACATGTTTTAGCGTAGTCATGCTTAGTTGTTTTTTTAGTTTTTTTCCCTACATAAATTTCAATTGATATGACTTTTAGATAAACGACTTAACTACAAAATATAATTATCTGATCCTTTATACATGCTATACCTCAGGTATTTGCATTATATAGTAACATTTACAACTTTTTCTTTTCAATATCGAAAAGTAATTTTCTTTCGTTTATAAATTTTATTTTATTTATTTGTTCATATATTGTATATTTCTATATATTATTTACTGCATGACGTTGCACTTTAGTAAAGCATGCGTTTGACATCCATTCAAGTACCGCAAAATGCAATTTGTGCTGCTTCTGAAATCACTATAAAGATAGCGCATCTGCAATTGCGAACATCTATATCAGTCTAATTACAACAGCACTAGTGACAACGTAGAGATACTATAAGATATTATGCCAGTAATTGTACCGTATTTCATACTAACGATCGAGTTCTCTGTAACTCTGATGACTCGTATAGGTAATTAGAAGTTTTTTTTATTTTTTATTCTTGTATTGTTATCTGAATGTTCGCAACGGTACAGTCGATAGATGCAGTTTTTGACAGACAATGCAAAATATACCAACTCTCAAAATCTATGTATGTATACTTGCTAATTGCATTAACTTTTAATTAAAATATGAATTCTGGATCAAGTTATCTGTTTGATTGTTAAACGCTCTCTTGTAAATAGTGTCTTGCGGTGAGCATCAGTACCTACTTTGTAGTAGTTTATTTAAAATCAATAAAATAAAATAAAATGATTAGTTTAATACTTTATCTAGTGCTTAATCGAAGCTTTTTTCAAATCAAGCAAAATGGCGGCTCTTGAAAGTTTATTTCGAATTTTATGAAAAAAAGTACTCGTTTAAATTATTGACCCAAAAAAATACTTAGATTAAGATCAAGTTTTTATGCCTAGAATATGCTGTATAAATTTCATTTTATCCGTTGAGTAGTTTTTAAAATATATGTATTTCACCGTCTTTGAAAACGAAGTTTTGAGAAAAATGCATTTAATTATTATACTATAGATTCAAATATATTTATTTATACAAATATCCATTATCCAACCTATCAACTTAAAATTTTCACAAAATATTTAAAAAATATTATACTTCAAGAAAATGAAAAAAATAATCGATTTTTTGAAAAATTTTACTAGACCTAACCCCTTAAAGAACAGAATTCAATAGAAACCAATAGAGCCAAAAAAATAATCATCAATACCCGTGTGAATACGGAATCTCACAGCAGCTAGTTTGAATAGCACTGCATTAGATAAACAAACACATGCACATAACTATTGCTGGTTTAATGTTTACCGTTCGGTAACTCAATTTATATCGAGTGCTATACGAATTAAGTAATCACGTATGTAAAACAGTACGTATATGAATCTCTGCATTAGAATTGTTAATTGCTAGGATCGGGCTGTGGTCAGCACGGCTTATTGTTTGTGATTTGTTTTGATTATCACAAATCCTCCACAGGTCTGCTCGTTACCGTACACGAGACTATAAAATACTCCTATCAATATGTGTATTATGTTAAACATGATACGTGATTACTAGATACACAGGGGTGTACCTACTGCTGAAGTATCTGTGTACGCCGAGACAATTCTTGAAGCAGAAACTGTAGCATTCGACTCAAACGCTAAAACTAATATCGCTGATTCTAACCGAATTACTCAAAAATATGTCACAAATTTCGGAGGCGAGATTATGCGCAAAAATCTCTAGCGTTTTTATATAAAAAACACTTTTGCGGAAACGCGGAAACACGTTTTAACAATGCGATTCGATCTAATATTTTCTATTTTGCGGAAAACACGAAACACGATTTTCCCACATGCGGGATTAACAACGATTTTTATGCGGGATACGTAAAGCATGTTTTTTGTCTAAGCAGCTTCAACTATTTATTCTAGCTTGCTCTAAAAATCTGCGCAGACGTCTTACGTTCCACAGGCGGCCAAAACAAGAACTAAAACGATATTATACCGGGTGTTTTTTTAACCTGCAACATTCAAATATCTTGAAAAATAGGCACTCTACGGAAAAAAATGTTAATAATCAAAATATAATCATTCCGCGGGGGAAATACATTAGTGAAAAAAATAGTCCCCCACCCCCCCCTCTTTGTAGGTTGGGGCGGGAGTAACTGTCACTTTCTTACCATTTAGGGTATCCCTATGTATTTCACGTTTATCTTGGACACCCTGTATAATAGAAAAAGAGAAATATTGAGCGATTTGTGATATTTCTTGGAAAATAAAACAAAAAAAAGAATAAACCCAATTTTGTAAATAACTTAAAAAATATGAAATGAATCACTATCTATGTATGTGCAAAGATATCGTCAAAATAAAATCAATTTTAACATTACGAGTATAGGGATTACGCTCGCAATACTTCAATTTATTGATTTTATTTTGACAATATCTTTGCTTACTGATGATGAATTATTTAAGGATTTTGAATGGAGTTTCTAAAAAATATTGTTTTAAGTTGTTATCAAAATTTTAACTTGCTCTTTTTTCCGAGAAATATCTAGTAGTTTAACAAAATAATGTTAAAATAAAACTATTTAGATAAACAAATATACCTACCTACTTATATAAAAACAACAATTGTATTTTTTAATATAAGTGTAACATGTAGGACACGTCTGCCTTCATAAAAATAAATATCGTTGAGACTGTTTCTGAATTTATAAAAACATTAATTGCAATTTAATTATTGGTATCTAAAATTCAGTAATTGGTTTTAAAATATTGTACATATATACGTACATGGTATTTCATAATCATTACACAGTTGACAAAATCTACAGCCTTTTTTCTGAACAAACAACATATTGAAATTTTCATATGGAAATATTCGTTTCAATATATTACGTGTTTTTTGTCGTTTTCACAAAAAGTAATATCGTATTTACAACATAATCGGCAAATGTTTTTATCCATTGTACGAACTTTCATATTTTTCATTATTAAAAAAAAGCATTGTCCACTTTTAAAAGTGTCTGTCATCAAATAGAAATTGTTATTTGTTTCAACACATGTAATAATAATTATATTACAGTAGTATGCATATTTTTATATTAATTACCTACATTTTTATATCATATGTCAGTAATAAGAACTGATGAAAATCGTATCATATCTTATTTTCTGAATTAATAAATAAATCCATATAAATGTACAGTTATATAAGATACTGGTAAAAGTTTAGAATCGTACCCTAATGTTCGAAACTTGTTTAATTAAATGTACTAAATTATAAATATTTGTTGATATTTGATTACTGCCATTACTGAATCATAATCTATAGACAATTAACTGTAAAACAGCTTCATTTGATGAAAATCGGCTAATGGGTGTCAAAGTGGTGGATATTTAAACTAATTGTTAGTGTAATCTATAATCTATTTATTAATTACATTGTTTCAAATTTTACGATTATTTATTTTATATTTTTTGTATTGCAGTAATCATTTTGTAATCATTATCAAATATCCATCTCTGGGTGCTCATAACTGGTTTTATTTTATCCATTACTAGAGAAAAAAACATAAATATAATACAAGGCAATAATAATAAAAAAACTATCTTTGAGGATTTCGGTAGTTAAATTGATTTAATAAAGAGGTACCTTTGTAGAAAGGGACCACGGTTGGCCCAGACTTGCGCCAATGCTTCTCAACACTGAGCCAAGATATTAATTGATAACTCGGCCAAGACTTGGCGACCAAGGGTGTCCCAGAATTAATCCAATCTTGGGTAAAGTAAAGGTGACCCGCTCGGCATCTGAAAGTAGGCCCAAACTTGGGTAAGCAATAGGTGACCGATGTATCTAAAAGTTGGCCTAGACTGGGACCAATATCGAAAAAGCAATATTGGCAACTCAATGTTGGGTCAAGCTTGGGCCCATCGTCAAGGCTGGCATTTCCTATATGGATAGTTGTTTTATTAGTAACATGATTTCATCAGAATTACCATTTCCCAAAAAACAATATACCTTCCTCTAAAAGAGTACCAGTACGTTTTTTAAAATTTTATTTTTTAAATCAATATTCTTTTGCTAAGAAAACCTCTTATTTTTTAAAACGATCTTACAACCGGAAACGAATGTTTACTTTTGTCAAGTTTTTAAAATATAATTATTTAACTGAAATAAATAATTAATTTTTCATATAACAAAAGTCATTTAATTAACTAATGATAATTGTAAATCTTAAAACCAAAAGACCATTTCGTACATTATAAAGCATCTAAATTACAAATAACCTTAAAATATAAACGCATTTAACACTTTCATTATTAAGTACACAAAACATCGGCTGTATTCGGTGACCCCTTCCACGTCATCCCAATCCAACCCCTCCTTATACGGCTCATCCCAATCTAATCCCTTTCCTCCCTTCAGTTGATATACATTCACTTAAACGTTGTACATTATTCATCTTTATTTTACTGCCTGCGCGTTAGTTTTGTTGTTATACTTTGCTGTCTTCATTATCACTGACATGTATCATATTTTTTTCACATCGCGTGATATTTTGTAGAGTGAGAGATAGATTTAACAGGGAGGGGAAGTTTTAATGTTGCCGTCACTTAAAGGTTAATAGACAGAATGGGAAACAGAATTAATCAGTTCGCTAACTAATTTTCATTCGCTTTTCTACGTTCGTACGTGCGGAAATTGTGAAAGGAAATTCTAATAATATTAAACTAATATTCGTTAGATTTAATCGATGTCCTTATTGTACCCTTTTCTAATTGTTATTAATGTTCGTTCTTTGTTTTTAATGTATAAAAAATATTTTAACAGTTAACTAACTATTTTTTTATTTTCACATACCCAGGATATCCGTATGTTTAAAAATTAATAAATTGGTGAAAAACAATCTTAACGATATTTAGTTATTTTTAACCCCATCACATTTTCAAGCTAATTATGTTACACTTATTCAAATACCTATACTACTGAAAAGTCAATATCTATTACGGAAACTATAATCACGTTGCAATTAAAGATAATGGTTTCATTTTGATCTCAAATAACTCTGTAAAAATGTTCGTACGACGATACAAAAACTATTCATTAGATTGATCAAAAAAAATTATCATGGCCCGTGAAAAGTCGCAAAATTAATAACACAAAGTTTCGGGGATGAACGATCTTTTTTTAAATAAGATTAACACTTAAACGTACGACCTTTTATCTTGTAGCTGTGCGTAAACGTCCGATGATCCATTTGATGTAAATACCGGTGTAGCAAAAATATCAAGTTACACGATGTCGCCGGACGTTTAGCGCTAGTCAAGAAACGATGCATTAATGCATTACCGGGCGTTTAACGCTAGTCAAGAAACGATGCATTAATGCATTGTCGGACGTTTAACGCTAGTCAAGAAACGATGCATTAATGCATTGCCGAACGTTTAACGCTAATCAAGAAACGATGCATTAATGCATTGCCGGACGTTTAATTAAGTGTTAAGAAGTCATTACCTTTTTATTATCTATGTTGTTATTTATTACACATCAATAAATACAAAAACATATGAAACGAATTATATATTTATTGACAGTTTCCTGTTAACGCCACAGTTAACAAATCGTGATAATAATTATTGAATAAGTGACACGTACGTAACGATTGGACCGAACTGACCGGCAGGGATCGTTGGGACGAGTGTCTGCGGTCGAGTTTCACAGCGCCGACACCAGAGTGCACTACTGCTACAGGTATTTGAAATTATACCACAAAACACATGTCCAGTTCACTATGTGCCTATTTATATGCAATGGCTCTTTCATCTAGTAAATTGGAAAATTCTGATATAAGTAGTACCTAAATATATATTATTATATAAAAAATCTAATCATAATCACTTATGAAGAAATCTTAGTTTTATTTTTTTTGTTAAGAGTTTTTGAAATACACACGGACGAAACCGCGGGGGAATTAAAGTAATTTAATAAAACTTTAAATACACATATCATGTACATGAACATCATATAAACGTGAATAAAATAGACTATTGTATATGAAAATCAGAAAAATATACCTAGCAAAAACTCGCCAGACAAATCAGTCGCTTTTTAATGTCATTATTAATATAAACAAATTATTCATGCATGAGAAACAAATTATTTCAAAAAAACTCTCATTAGTTGCATATCTATCGCAAACATATTCAACAATTTTTAATAACATCATTAATATAGCATCAAATGAACATAAAAAACATAACTCTTCAAAAAACATTTTTTCTTTATTCATACTTGGAAAAAGATTGTTAGATAACAGTTAGAAAATCATCATTATGTGTTTAACAAGTCGCACGTTGGAAAGTTTTTTTATATTTTTAAATCGGCGTCGTTCGTCGTCACTAGCAGTAACTACAACCACTTTGACAACAACTTTGACCATTTTGAAAAGTTTCAACAACAACGAGGCGTGATGGTATAGCTGCACAGAGCCGGACTGACCATATGGAAATTTCGTATGGGATAAATGATAGCACAAACCGGATCAAGGTATATTGCTTTTTGCTCTGTATATTAATGAATATTTGGACTAACCTGTTCTTTTGGTGTCAAAGTTCGCTGCTCTCTGCAATATCGTAAAACCTTTGGAAAAGAGATATTTAATTGGGAATATTAAAGATCGTTAGCTCGTCCGTGGACACATGTGGAGTCTTTAGTCGTTCTTCTGTTCACTATAAATACACAGAGCACTTCTGATCAGTTTTAACTACTTTGATTTAACTTATTGTTGTAAATTTAACCACATTTGGTATTTGGTTACAATGCGAAAATATAACATAAAAATTTGGTCGTTTTCTGTGAGGGTATATTTCAAAAACTATGAATCTCTTCGTAAAGGAATATTTTACTACAAGAGTTGTAATAAACTTTTTTATAGAAAATTAAATTTTCTATAAAAAGGATACAATAAAATTTCCACGTTACAAGCGTCGTTAATGAGATATTTTGAAATTAAAACAATAAAAACATCATCAAAATCGGTTCAATAGTTTATGAATTATGCGGGTGACAAGGATTCAGGGGACAGACACACACACACAGGTACGAAACGTAAAATATGTATCTTGACTTGAAACGGAAATATCAAGAGAACATTTTTTTCTACTTTCAGAAATAAACACATATAATTTCAGATATGGTGAGGAAGCAAAACATAAGTATTAATAATTACACACGTAGATAGATAAGTTCAAATGTTTAACTGAGTCCCACCCTGCATGACGTAAGTGTAAGAGAGGTATCCGTATGGAGGAGGACACTCAAAACGCGTGGATTTGTCAAAGGTCGCACAAGTCCACTCGAGTGACAGCTGCGGCCCGCCATTGAATTATTCAGGTAGATGAGAATTGTCCAGGTTTGTTTTTACCGTACACCTTTTTAACGCGCACCCACCCACCCACTCACACCATCAGGTACGCATCCTGCATACTGATTAACATAAATTTTTAATATGTTTGTAAACAGACTTACACATGTATGAATAAAATAATCACGAATTCGCATTCATCAGCCAAATTTGCATATTCAATTTTTTACTATGGGTTGAATTTGGTAAATGGTTTGGAACTTTAAGTTAAGCTTCTATATATGAGTGTTCTTTGTAAATGTTGTTTTCTACATTTCAATATTTACAAACAATAATAAACCAGTATTTTTAAAAATAAATTTGTTAAAATAAAAATATCGCATACCTATATGTAATTACGGTTTCGACAATTATTTATTAATTTTCCGTCATTTCGCTTATAATGTTACATAACGTTGGTACTACAGACGTGTTGTAATTGTAATGCTAATTTGTTATATGATTGAACAAATGACAACTTTTAATAATCAGTTTTATACTATATTAATAAATAATTTTAAATTATTCTCGACAAAATAAAATACTGCTTGGATCTCCCTGCGGGCGCCATTTTTTAGTTAAAAAATATATCAAATATATCAAATACTACTGATTGAGATCTACATTTTGACACCCCATATGCCTTTTTTTTGCTTTAAAACCCCCCACAGCACCATTTTTGATTTAGAAAAAAATAAGAAAGAGGGTCAAATTTTACTGGTTTGGTGATACATTTTGACGTGCCACATTCCTTGGTATAAAAAATATGTTTTTTGCCTATCTTTAGATCCTTAGCACCCCCCCCCCCCTGCCCTTGAAAATTTATTTATTTTTTTAAAATGTGTACATATTTTACTAAAGAGCATCATTTTACATGTTCGGTACAAAATTCAAGTTTCTAGCTTATATGGTTTACGAGATATTTTGCTTTGACTGAAAAGGACGGACGGACGGACGACAAAAATGTAGTGATTAAAACAGAAAATTAGATAAACAGAGATAACATATAAGAAGCAGTGCGTCGAGCGTTAATACTCTGTTATTTTGTGGTTCCCTTTGGTAGAGAATAAATTTCGTACTATAAAATATTCATGCCCAATTTTAACGCATGTTCATAGCCGGTTTTAATCAGCATATTGGAGAAATTCGTGCCATTTATAATGTTGCGGTTGTACAGCAAATTGTATGCGTGATGTTGAAATGAATAAAATAAAGTTTTGCTTTCCGTTTTCACAATTTAAAATAAGTTTTTTATGTGTGGAAAATTCTGAGAACAAAATGAATCTAACGAATAAAGACGATCAAAGAAATACTAACAATAAATACATTTTCAAAAATAATTTTATTAATTGATATGAAAATTAATATCTTTAACAAATAATATATTTTATCAGTTGTACGTAAGGTAAAGGAACATTTCATGCGATTTAATTACTGTCATCATATTCTATAGACACTTAACTATTAAACAGCTCAATGTGATGACAATTGGCCAATGGGTGTCAAAATGGTGGAAAATTAAAGTAAGTATTAGTGCAATCTATTAATTAAAACATTTTCATAGAATCTGCTTTACATTGTTTCAAATTTTATAATTCTTTATTTTATGACTTTTTTGTCGTAGTACTTATTTTTTTATAATCATTAACAAGTGTCCATCACTGGATGCCCATTATTGGTTTTACTAAACAAAATAATAGGTAAGTATCATTTAAAAAACAATATTTGCGGAGTTTGGTAATTAAATTGATTTAATAACATGAGTTCATAAGAATTACAAAAAAGAAGCCCATCAATCCTAAAAATCAGTATACGTTGCTCTTAAAGTGACCAAGACTAATGCCAGTACCTTGTATCTAAAAAAATATATACATGTTTATTTATTTTATTATATTATTTAATTTTTTTCTTTTACAAAGACAAAAAATAATCATAATATTAAGAATAAATAAAGATATCAAAATTAAAACTGTACATATAACACTGCGAATGTATTTAAATGAAATTAAATTTTAAACATTTTCTAGAATTTACGCACCGCTGTTGTAAGAAAATGGTAATAAAAAATAAATCTCAAGAAACTATATTGTTTATGTAGTATACATTATGTATAAACACTACTTTTACTGACCTGAAATCTCGTTTTTCCTTTTCGCCTCGTTCTGAGGTTTTCCACAGTCGGAACTTTATGTTCAAATGAAATATGTTCAGGCAGCACAAATTTATTGTTTATGCAAACCACGATATAAATAGATCAACTGTATATTTTTAAAACTTTACAATACATATCTAGAGAACTAACCAACAATCTGAATTTAATCAAACACAAATGTTATACACTATACGCTACCTCTAATACACAGTACCTACTCAATTTAGAAATTGCATTGTTTTTTTTATTTTTCTTGTTTTACAAATTCAACCATATATCGCCTCATATCTCTAAATTACTTTTTAATGTATTTATGTTCTTTTTGAAAATTACTTTTAAAAATATACTTAAATAAATTTTTGTAATTAGTAATTGGCAAAAAAGTAATGTAGGTATTCGTGTACAGCTCTAGTTGATATAATTTTTTGAGTTAGAACTTCCCCCCCGATATAAGGGGAACGGGCCTCATTCAATTCGTAGGAAATATTCTTAAAGAGGTGTATGGGCTCTAGACGAAAAATCTACTCTTTATTTAATATATAAGTTGAGATATTTACGATTTTTTACAATGAATAAATACTAAAAAATACCAATAAATAGTTTATATAGTAAAAAAATATATAAAATTTGGTGACCGCAGTATATCTCAATATATATCTCATACAAAAGATTGTGCAACTGCGAATGGAAATATATATATGTATATATTCCCAACTCGCTATCTCTTTTCAACAGTCCAAGTAGACTATATCTTTCATATATACTATGGCCTCACCAACTGTAGTTGTTGCACTCTCAACTACTTATACACGTTGTTTGTCTGTGAGTCGTACTCTGTTACTTTTACGGATGCGGATGTCATGGAAGTATTGTATTTTTAGTTTTTCATTAATTTGAATAAACCTGGTTGTGAAACTACACGTGGATGTATGTGTTTTATAATTTTTATAGTATTTAAAAGGGATGCAGTTTCGAATAATCAATGTTTAAAACGTCTCTGTATAGAATATTTGTACAGAATTTCAATAAATTGAGCACTTCCGGCAAGTTCTCTCATTAACCATGTATTCAAAACACTATTTATAATATCCAATTACTCAAAAACCCATATTTAAAAAAAATAGTAAAATGTATAAGCTATCCATAAATAACATATGAAATTTTTAGACTTTTATCCATAATTACGATCGAATAAATTTAAGTAGTAATAGATTTTTATTTTACAATTTTTTATCTAAAGCTGAGAGAACTTTTCGACGTAGATCAGAATTCGAATAGTCTATATGAAAAATTATTTATAAAAGAGTAGATATGGTTTCAAAAATTAAATTAACATTCATATAAAAGTTAAATACGAAAGCAATGTGAGTTTTAATAACATAAACAAGTCCAGAAATAGACGTAAAACATTTTAATTTTAAAAACACATAACTTACGTTACATACGAAATACCTAGTTGAGACGCACTTACATATAAACTACATATATATATATATATATATATATATATATATGAATACTAATATATATATATATATATATATATATATATATATACAATATACATACATATACATAATAATATGTATATATTATAGTGTAAGGTGGGGTAAGTGCGGCTTGCTTGCTAGTGCAGTCTTAAATCCCATAGACTGAAAAGTGAATTCAATTTTTTTTACACTTCCCGGGAAAAAATTTCAGATCTGAAGTGATCTCTATTGATCTTCATTTTGAAACAAATCAGATCTTTGTAAATAAATAAACTTTTGTCTACCTTAAATAACAAATACACATACCTATATAGAAACCTTGTTTATAATTTAATCAATTAAAAAAAAATTGTACAGAAACATATTGAATGATATTTGAGACCCGTGTATTAAATTAATAAATAAATTCACAACTCACCCCCTGTCACAGATGAAGGGTTGTAATTGGTCTCATTCGATCCAGCGAGAAAAATACTTCGGAATACTAAGGATGTGGGGGGCAAAACAACCCTCTATCTAGCACAGGAGTCGAGATATTTACGATTTTCTATAATGAATACCATAAGTAGCGAAACAGAGAAAAATTCACCTAGTATCCCGAAGTATTTTTCTCGCTGGATCGAATGAGACCAATTACAACCCTTCATCTGTGACAGGGGGTGTGTTGTGAATTCATTTATTAATTTAATACGCGGGCCTAAAATATCATTCAATACGTTTCTGTACAATTTTTTTTAATTGATTAAATTATAAACAAGGTTTCTATATAATATATGTGTATTAATTTTTTTATTTAAGGTAGACAAAAGTTTATTTATCTACAAAGATCTGATTTGTTCCAAAATGAAGATCAACCGAGATCACTTCAGATCTGAAATTTTTTCCCGGGTTACCTCATTGAGTACGAGTCTTTAGTTAGATCTCCTAAAATGCAACAAAAATTGTTATATAACCTTTTGACTTTAACCCTTCAGTCTAGATAAATATATTTGCTTTTAAAAGTGGTTATAACAGCATCCCCCCTCTAATTACTATACTATCGATGCAAAAATTCTGAAAAAATTCAGAATATAGCTTTTAATTACTGCTTTTAATAAAAATTATAACGAACACAAGCAAAAATAGTTTATGAAAAATTTTGTTATAAATCGTCACACGAACACGTACAATTTTATGGAGATTACATATTTGGTCAACAAGAAAAAGCTTTTGATACTTATTATCAAGTAAAGAATGTTAGCTGAATAGAATGCTAGTGAGAACGACTGCGGAACACTATCATGTGCGTGCCCAACATGCACTTGGCCGTTTTTTAAAAAATTACTCTGCATAACTTATAAAAAATCTTAATATAGTAAATAAATTCTAGTGTTATGACACTAAACCGTTCCTAAATTGTATAAATTAATTTTTATATAGCACTTACCGCACCTTACTCTATACACATACATTTGTATAAGTTAATCCTATACAAACTAAAATCATTATTTCTGTTTATACAGAAATACATTTGTGTTAAAGCTAAAACACTATACAAATTTACATTATAATCTATTTATTTTAAAATAAACTCAAACTTTGCGATGATTAAAACGTAAATTAGAGATAAGAGTTAAATAAATTATACATGCTTTAACGCAATCAGTGTGCATCTTCTAATAGAAAATCAACCATAAATTCTACAACTAAGTTTCCCCCTCGAAACTTTCAAAACAATGAATACTAAGCAGTTAAACTGTTCCAACAATGAGATTATCCATTAATGTGTAATGGATTCGTAAAACAGTATTTCTAATACCTGTTGAACTTCGAATATTCGGAAGAATATTTGTGATATTGACTATTCTGATAGCAAATTTGTAGTTGAATTCAAAACTCTAAAACTTTCAACATTATTATATTCTTCCGTATAATTACTTCTATCTAATTAACGCTGCAGTATTCTTATTTTACGTTCTTGAATAAATTCAGCTTCCCCTGTCATTATTAAATGCCGTATTTTTCGAACCATACTTCGATTTAAAAATGAGGTATAAGCAGTACTGATAATAGTTAATCAAGGCGGAAAAAAGTTTGCAGCCAGAACGTTCTTTTGCAATACCGTTAAATATTGAACAATATAATGTAGTAAAGAACTGTGTAGAATAAAAAGATCTAAAATAATTCAACTATATTTTTCATAATTTCGTAGTCCACGCGAGCGAAGCCGCGGGGACAGCTAGTCACTAAAATAAAACAGAAACAAACTTTTTTAACTTTAAACTTTTATCATAAAAATTATAACACCGGTATTATTCAAATATAAAAAAATATTATAAAATAATTGTATTAATTAAATAACTTTGAAAATGTAAAAATGAATTGTTTTCTATTAAATAAACATTATGTATACTCACATTTTATTGTTAAACCCATTCGTTACATATATGTTACGTACCTATACCATAAATTATAAAAGCTTTCATCATATAAACAAAAGCTACAACCACATGAAATACATCATTTTTCCATAAAGTTCAAACTGTTCACTTCAAAATACATACACATTCTACAAAATTATTGTTTATAACCTGATTCCTAGAACATATGAACATGATTTCCTGGACAATGTTAAAAAATCACTGTTATTTTTTAATTACATACATATATTAATTTGCATACATTTGATGTATTTTATAGAATTATGTATTTTAATAGAATTAACCCAATTGTAATTTTACATTTAAGGGTTCATACGAAATAATTTTCATTGGATTTCACATAATCTCCATTATCGTACAACATTATACATATTATATAACAAAAAATATAAACTTTTTTTCAATTTATATACATTCAGTCATATTTAAAATTAATGTTGTAAGAATTTTCGGAAATTAAATATGAAAAATCAGTAATTTTGATGATTCTACTAAATACTGCTAAAGTAAAACTTGTACAATCTTAAACAATATTAGATATTACAAATTCAATTAAAATAATTAGGTTTAAGAGCTTTTTGTTCAAATAGTGTTGAAAGTGGCCAACTTTTAAAGTACTAAACATGCAAAGTGGTTGGAAGTAAGAATGCATAACAATCGAGACTTCCTTTCACTTTTTGTACTTCGTGTCTACTCACAGCCCTAAAAAAGTCTTCAAGTGCATCTAGTAAAATAAGCATTACTAATGATACTTCTACAGGGGAAAATACATAATTGTATGCTCTAGTCTAGCATCTTTATATGTATATACATACATACACAGTACGCATACTTTATTTATTTCAATTCAGACTGAACTGTTTTAATAATATTTTTTGTAAGTAATATCTTTTGTTTGTGAAACATAAAAAGACATTTAAAAATTAAATTATAAAGCCGTTTTTAAGTGCTTTTTAATTTGTCCTGAGGTTTGTATTTTTAATTTACATAATTATATGTACACGGAGAAAAATACTTCATAACAGACACTCAATTTTTAAAGAAATATTACTCTGATTCGGTATTCTTAAAACGAGAGACAATTTTGTAATTCTTCAATATTAATGATAATATAGATTGAAAAAGATCTGATCAAATTTTACTATGCTGCATAGTCAAAATTAAACTTATTGTTAGTGTATATAGAACATTTATTGAGACAAGTCTACCCATATTTATTCAGCAATGGATAGTATGGACACATCTCTGTTTCTCTCTCACACACACACACGCTCTCTCTCATTCTCCTCACATGTAAATAATATTTACGAATATAGTAAAAATTACGTATTATAAAAATTACAATGGAGATTGTAAAAATTACTGTATTGACGTTACATGTTAACACTTATAGTATTTTTGATACAAAAATGAAATTTTTAATAAAAAATCGACGCCATTTTTTTCGTATAGTTGCAACTTATTAAAATTTTATAAAAATCAATAGCATTTCTATATTTTTTTAATTTCATTACTTAAATATAGACACGTATACTACTGATAGATAAATTAAATTTCAAAAGTCTTCTTATATTCTCAATAATCTATATCATATATATATATAATACTCAAGTATTTCTTAATTGTTTTAATTAATACAAAACCTTACAAATTCCTACAATCGAAACATTTTATTAAGCAACAAATATAACAGACTGAAGTAAATGAAGTATGAATTTGTTATTTTTTCCACAACGCCATCCTTGGATTTTAAGACAACATGTCAATAAACTGACACAAATCTCTATTCGGGCGTATTTTGAACGATTATCACATCAGACACAGCTGACAAGTGGGTTGTGGCAACCAGGTGAGGTACGAGATATAGGGGTCCATAAACCAGTGGCTCTCAGGATAAATTATGTGTAGTAGAATAACATTGTCTTTAATGTATTGATTATTAATTATTTCTTCAACAAATATTAATTTACAGCGATGCATTACATACTAAAGAAGGGTTTTTTAAAAGAAAAAAGTGAAAAGATTCTTTCATTTATAGAATGAACTAAATGTGTAGATGTTACCCGTGACTTTATCCGCGTGATAATACAGATTTATGTTATGATGGTAACCGATAAAACAGGTTTTTAGTTGCGCATTTGCACGCTAGATGTCTATGCCAAAAAAGGATAACCTATAGCGAGTACAAAAGTACACATACCCATTTTTTATCTAATCAATTTTCGGGATACAAGTTGGCCTATATCCTTCCTCAGGATACAAAACTAGCTCTCCCAAATTTCATCAAGATCGGTTCAGCGGTTTTGCCGTGAAAATATATGTAGATTAATACTTGAGTGATAAAAAATAATAAATGTTTTATATAGTTTTATTTGTCGTTTTTCTATTATCTAATATACTTTACAATTAAGTAATGGCGGGAGTATTATCGATCTTTAACTGCATGATTTATGATCGATTTACATTAAAGTAGATATCCTCAGTGAATTGACTATATTGTTAAGATATATATCCCACTTTATTATCTTGGATTTTGCCCTACAAAATACTTTGACTTTTCCTGATATTTCAACTGTCATCTGAAAAAACGGCAAACTGTCAAAAATAATCGAAATACAATGTGGAATTGTACCCAATAGAAACAAGTACACTCAAAAATTTATATGAAAAATTTCTCATATATTTTTCAATGATAAATATAAAACACAATAGCAACTTCATACATTTAGTAAATTAACTTAATTTTAATTAATAGAAATTTCAAAATCACATGTTTACTATGGCATTCAACAATGTATAAAGTAAGTGCATTCAGAGAGACAATAATGAATTGTTGCCCGCACTTGAGAACCCCTGATGCAGATGGATACATATCTCTTTTAGAGGGGCAGTGGCAGGCGGTTGGGGAGGGGGTGTGGGCGATGTGTTCACAATGTTCCACGGACTGGAACAGGTCGACCTGTAATTAAGCCCCAATAATCCAGATAGCCAGAACATCGACCGTGTCTCTCTTCCCTGTAATTGAAAAGCGATTACACAAGTCTGCCGACTTCGTTTTATATTTTATCAGAATAGTAGGATTTTCCACGGTAGACTTTTTTTACTATATATATTTTTTGTTCAATCCACGGATATTGTTATATTGTTAAGAACGTTTGTGGTGATTTTTTAGTAGATAATTGAAGTTTAAATGATTTGTTAAGTTTTAATATATATTTTTCTCCACAGTACGAAATCGGATTAAGTACAAATACTTTAAATTAACAATAATTCGATGTTATGTACAGAAGTCTTTCATAATCTTTTAAAATATTAATTCAAAATATGACCTGTAATAATTAAATTTTGAATTTCAAATAAATCTAGGAACACAACAAACATTGAAATATTTTTTTCATACTTTTGCAATCTCAATATTACATTTTTTACCAAAAGCATTCAATGATACACAGAATTCAAATCATCTCTGAAAATATATACCTACATACATTTCCCTATACATTTTCACGTAAAAATTAAAATCGATGGAAACTATACAGACAACAAAAAAAGGAAAAAATAAAAGCGTATTAAATTATTTTTCGCTGTAACAAAAAAATCTCATTTAATCTCATAAAACGCCATGTCGTTTTTTAAATCGAATAAAATCAAACACACAATAAACCCAAATAAAAGAAAATTATTAATTCCGAATAAAAGAAATCTCAGTGATTCGCAGCTACCTTCTCTTCCTTTGACCACATTTTCCATCAGCGCTGAAGTCATTCCCTCTCTACTCTCTTACGCCTCTCCACAGTAACATTGTGTTGCTCTAAGGGATGTAAAATGTAGAGAATATGTTTGATATTTTTTAATCTATTTACAAAATATAACTACGAAGAAAACTTTTCAAATTAATCTATAAATGTTTATTTTTTATTTTGTATATTCATAGCTAAAAATATTTTGATTTCATTAGATTTAAATCTATGAACTTCTATTTGCCATTAATGTATTATTTTGTATACCATATTTTGAAGAAAAAATATCGGAACCAATATCATTTGGTATAAAAAAATACATCTCAATTTATGATGTATATTATAAATTTTGTATCTTTCTTTTGGATATCATAGACATGTGTAATACAATAAATCATAACAAAATCATCATTATTATAATATTAAATTCTAAAATATGTAAAAAAAATTAAGTTAAAATTCCGAAAATTAGCCGAGTTACATTCAATTTAGTAAAAAAAAAACATGGTTATGACCCTCAGAAAATAAAAATTTTTGTAATCACAATGGCGCTGTCTGTGCGTATAATGATAATTTTGTTAAGACCGTTTGAATAAAAAAAATACTATTAAAAATAGAAATAAAATATTTCAAATCATCGCCATTTTGCGAAAAAAACAAACGATATAGATATTGATAAAAAATAATAATCCGATAATCTATCCCGAAATTTTGATGGGACAATGTAGAAAAATAATTTTTTTGTTGTTACATTAATTGAGGCTCATAACTTTGTCAATTTTTAATATTTTTCAATAAAAATAGGTATTGAATAAGTTGAATATATACTTAATAAAACATCTTTTACTAGATCCTAAAATAATTAGTTATACCTGTAAAAAAAATCCCAAACATTGATAATTTTTCGACCTCTTAAAGCTTTTCCCCTTAAATAAATTTCATTGTTTTTTGACAACCCCATGTCTTGTTCCAATAATAGCCGACTTCTGTAGTAAAAGAAATGTTAGCACCATTTCGACAAGTGTTACACAATTGCAAAAACATAGCATTATGAACGGCCATGTTCAAACAATATTGATACCATTATTTGATTGAATATTTTTTGTTACGAAGTTTTCCAATACCTATACTTTATCTTCTTTAGAATTTTTTGTATCGTAATTAGATTATTGAAATTATGATTTCTTTTGAAATATACCATGTATATAGCTTTATTTTTACCATAAATTATATAATATGTACGTATATATGTTTTTAGAAAAAAGGCTATTCACTAGAGATCAGTTTGGGTCGGGCCAGCCCGACCCGATCCGAATTTAACCCCGCCCATATTTCGGATCGGATCGGACCGGGCTTAATTTTTGTTTGTACTATTTGGACCGGGTCGGATCGGACCTTAGTATAAATCAGACCGGGTTGGGTCCTGACCTTAGTATAAACCAGACCGGACTGGGTCCTTACCTTACTATAAATCGGATCGGATTGAACCAGACCGAAAAAAAATCGTTTCGGACCGGATCGGGCTGCTTTTTTAAGGTCTGATTTGATCTTTACTATTCACCGCGGTTTCATCCGCGTTTATTTCGAATTACATTTTTTTTAATTCATACATACACAATTATAATTGATAATCGTTTTAATTTTTATATATTTTTATTAGAAAATATTGATTGTACATTTTTATTGATACGGGTATGTAAATATAACCTAAATTAAATCCACACTAAACGATGAAAATTAATTCAAAACAGTTCAGTAGTTGAGTCAAAACAAACAGACATACATTTTTTTAAACTATCAAAACTAATTATATTGCCTGTAAAACTATATATAGACAAAAAAATTCACTGTATAGACAGAACCCATAGATATTTTATATTAGTATTTATAATGATACCTCATATAAGTTGTACTACTTGAAATTAATTGTAACAAATATAGAGGCAAATATTTTTTTTCTATATTCTTTTTACTGGTGGATTAGGTATTTAATAAACAATAGAAGTCAACAATTTTTTTTTTCGTTATTTTGTATTGAAATGCATATCTTTAACTTTTATATTGAATGATTATTATTTGTATGTGTGTTTGAACTTTTGATAGGAATTGAATATCTTTGTATAATGCTAAAGTTTATAATATGATAGATTAAAATCATGCACATATTTACATATTTGTAATAGTATGTGTCGTTGATGGTTGCGACACCTTCAGTGGTAAAAATCGGAACTAACACAATCGGATCAATTGTCATCTGAACTTACTTAACCGATGTTTAATAAACAATTAAATCAGTGATTATATACGTTTAACTATTAGTATTTTATTTCTTTTGTAAATAAAATAAGTATAATTCTTCAAAACAATTTCCCATTTTAATTAAATATATTTTTCAAACTAACAACTGACAGCTGACCCGATAGGAATACTTTTTTCACCACACCGTGGTGTACGATCTAAGACACATATCAATAAAAAACGGTAAAGCAAAATGAAGTGATCAAATATGTTATTAATAATTTAAAAATACGTAGGTATGTATGTTTTAAAACAAATGCATTGTATAATAATGAATAACATTCATCTATGATAAATCGTACACACAAACAAGTTTAACCTTTGGTATTGATGATTGAGTTAGCGTAATATCTTAATATCGTTGGTCGTGTTCCTGCGCCTCCACCAAGACCGAAAAGCAAGGTTAGCCAAGCGCGCGAAGGTGAAGGTTATCGACCGACACTCACAGTTGTTGAACTTACAACATTACAAAATACAATTTTATTTTACAATATCGCTATCTATACCTTTTGAAAACATGTTTCGGCTTGGCTTGTTTTGTAACAAACACATAGAAAGTCGAATGTTTTGTATACTATAGATGCGTTTTTATATCAGATGAAATAGCATATATATACAAATATAGTCCATATCTCACTTTACAATTGAAAAATTGAATCATGTATTTTCTTGTTAATTATTTGTATTTTTTATACTATGCACACTCATGGAAAAAATTAAGGCAACACTTATTTTAAAGAAATGCTAATTTTCAAAGTAATACCGGTAGGTCAAAAAACTGACAACTCACAATTCTCTGTGCTAAAAACATTGGATTCGCACGATATGTTGGTAATCATGGAAACAACCAAAACATTTTTAGATTGGAGAATAATAGGAGCAATACCGTACAAGTTTTTCTATTAGAGTTGTCACTCCAGTATTATTATATCTTTATAGTTTGAAATATCGATAAAGAATGTAACCATTGAAATAAAAACTACCTTACATGGGTGATGTTTTTTCCTAGGGTAATAAAGTTTAACAATTAAAACACTGCTCCATTCTCTTTGGCGGTTAATAAATTACATAAAAGAAACGTTTCCGGAGAACTTTAAAACTCTGCCAACATTATAAAAAAGTATTTCACGTCCGTTAAAGAGGGCATTAACATTTTACGATACCAACACTGGGTCGGTGGATAAGAACAAAAGTTATCAATCAAATACAGAGTAATTGTGTGTTTAAATTTTATTGGTTATTCGAGAAAGAACAATTCTTAACATGAAACAACGTCTTCTCGACATTTAGTTTAAGCAATAAAATGTTTTGTTTTTTAATACTTTTAACTTCGAATGTGCATTCAGTTAAAAAAATATAGGAACTTTTCCATCTATAAAAATAAGTGTTTCTTCAAACGCAGAGGTATTATTACAATTAAAACTTATAATTGAATATCTTCTAATCATAAAAAGAGGAATATTTTATTTTCAATAAATTGGTAAGTATCATGAGTTTACATTTTATATTTTTTTACATAACTATAAAATATTCGTCCGGTCATTTTAAAATTTTACTTTTAAATGAATCCTGGTGAAATTTTTTTTACAGACATCTTTATTTTGGCATCACAAACAACGTACAAAAAGTCTATTTCAAAATTATGTTAGCGTAGTGAATTATTTAAGGTCCAAGATTACAAAAATTAGTTTTTTGCGAATCTGTCGTTTTATATTGGTTGTACGCTAAGTTTGGTTAGACAAATAGTTCATAAGAAATTTGTTTACAAAAAGAGTAATTTACAAATTTCATGTATAACCAACAATTTTCGAGATAATGAGCTTTAATTTTTTGGATCTTGGCGCATACTGGACTATATTAATTTATTATGGATCCAATAATAAGAACGACGATTTCTAAATACTTAAATTTTGTACACTCATTTAAATTTCGCTTTTATTAGTGATTTCTTATTATAAAAAATAATTACTAGTCATAATTGAATACACTGATATATAGAGAGGTAAAACACGATTTTGCGAATTTTTCCATTATCACTGTAACTTCTTATCTTATTTACTAAAACATTATTTTTTTTAAGTTTTTTACAAATTGTACATTGCACATCCTTGACATATATTTTTATTACAATTACAATTAATTTTCATAGAGTACATTTTATTATATTAGTATATTCACATATATAAAACGTATCCAAGCCATTATAAAAGACTGTATTAATGTAAACATTAAATCTTCATATAACAAAATTACAAAACAAATAAATGTACATATATATTTTCCTATTTATGTAGAATTTATTCATTATTTTAACCATACATTTATGCAGAGATTCCCTGTATATCGCCACGTTTCTACATATGCATCATTTAATATATTACGCATTATAATTTTAATTACATATGTTTATATTTGTAATTATATTTTAGTCTTTGATAAAGCTTTCGCTTGCAGCTGCTTTCTCATATATAATGTGTGTATATCCAGTTTTAAATGGGATTTGAAGTGTCCCACATACACACAGATATGTTTATCTTATATTACCATCTGAAAATATCCCGTATGAAGCTCTGCATATGCGCACATTATATTTAAATATAATTTGTATTTTTCTATACAAATATTAATTGATATACGGGTACGAAATTATTATAGAACAAGGCATTTATTTCTATAACTATTGATAATATCAAAAAAGTTCAAATAAGAAATATCGTTGTAAAGAGGTGGTATTTAAATTATGCAAAAAAGTTTTGAGCTTTTTTTGCAAAATGTAATATTTATTTTAAAAAATATATATTAATCAGTAAAATAACCTCCGTTTGCATCGATAACTGTTTGCCATCTTTCGGGCAGCTTGCAGATTCCTTGATGATATAAGCTCAATGCGATAAAGTCATCAATACATTCTCGTATCTTTTCAAATGTCCTAAAATATTTATCAGTCAAGTGATGCTGCAGCGACCGGAACAGATAGGATTCAGAAGGCATCATGTCTGAACTAAACGCCGCATGCGGGAGAAGTTCCCAGCCTAAAGCAAAGATATGGTTCTGAGTCGATTTTGCAACATGTGGACGGGAATTGCAATTACTATGTCCTTGTCCATTAAATGATATCGCTCAAATTCATCAATCGTTGTTGATGATGGTCTGCTGTGATTGTTTTAGCTGGGTGTAACAACTCGTAACAGCACATCTTTCCAATCCAACCAGATGTAGAGCAAAACCTTCTTGGCATGAATATTGGTCTTTGGCGTCGATGTCGAAGATTGACCAATTGATCAGGGTTAACACATAGCATGACTTACAACGTTCGCCCCATATGCAGTACAAATCTTTTTAGTAGCTTCATCAGCTTTTTTTCAGATGAAACGTGTAGTGGGAGGAAAATCGAATATACTACATGTACATATCTTTGAGATTATATGCATAAAACGCTAAACAACGTGGCATTTTGAAAGGCCAATGTTAACGCTTTCAAACCCTAAAAGGACAAGATGAATAAATTTTAAATTGTGGCTTCGGTTGTATGAAATCTAAAGGTCAGAACTTTTTTACACACCTAATAATGTTATCTATAATAATTTATGTTTGATTATTTTTTTTCAGTTTGTTATCAATTAACCAATTAATTTTTAATTAAAAATTTATTTTTGAAAAGGTTCATAATAAAATATTACACTATATTACAGTGAAGCAATCGTAGATTATAATTAGTTTAATATCAATACCATTAATAATAGTTATTATGAACACCTTTCAAGTAATTTGCCATTGTGTAACTGATCTAGGAACCTTTGTACTGAACTTGGATGTCATGTTATTACTGTCTAGGTGATTGCTATAGTTTAGGAGATAAAGTTAAATGTAATTTTAGAAACTGCTCTTAATCCAAACTTAGATATTGCAATTTACTTGGATGTTTCCATTTATAACATTTTACGGAGCTTAATTTTGAACATTCATGTAAATTTTAAATTATAGATTTTATCAATACTTTTTTTAATATTTCGATTGTTTTATTAACACAGTAGACATTAATAAATATAACACACACAAAAAATGACTAAAAGCTAGTAGGTGCACATTTTTTTCGTACTATAAAAAAGCACTTAACACATGTAAAATGCCTTTACATTACTTAACAATTGGGCCACTATTATAATGAAAAATATATTTCTAGAGACGATTTTTTCAGAAAATTCTATCGGCATTTCTATACATGATCCTCCTACACAAATAAACGAAATCTAATTCAGTGTAAAATTTAAATTTCGATGAATGGAAATCATTCGCAAAATTTTATTCAAATACAAATAGCTGGGGTAGACAGATGCGGTAGGCCATTACACAATCGATCGTTGTCAATAAAAAAACGTGTACGTCATCAGCAACACAGATAAGCTGTAATCAATTATGAGCCGACGCACTAACACCCACAATTAACTAAAATTCAATTATTATAATTCTGTTATCTTGTTTGATAAATGCCTCGAGAAAAACGTGCAACTCGTCGCAAAATAAAAAAAATACCGATTTCAATAAATCAAATGAATCTGATGTTTTGAGATAATTGTAAAAAGTTAATTTTATATCATTCACGGCTGGGGTTGTATAGTTGTTAAAGAGTATCAATTCATATTTTACATTTAAAGTAAAAAATATTTTTGTGATGGCATATTGAACTCATTTCTTTACAATTCAAACTACCAGAAAACGAATAGGTTTCCTAAGCAATACTACTCTTCACAGTAAAACCAGATCGAGTATTACTAGGCTTCTGATGAGGACTTGTGACATCGATTCATTACTTATAAATCTTAATTTTGTTCAGATTACCGATGTTAGTTATTGGAGTATATAAATATAAATCGCAAAGTAAATTATTAAAAATAAACAAAATTAATACAAAAAAGTACACAGTACGGTCTATTTTTATGCGGTAGATACGTTCCACAGCAAATCGCGTTAAACCAAATCAATCAATTAAAATAAGAATACCTAAAAACAAATAAAATTTGTTCGAATATCTGTAAGAAATTGATTTAAAACTTAAAATAAAATAAGTTTGTTTTTTAATTTTATTTATTTAATTTTATTGAAAAATAACAATATGTCGGCACCTTTTGTGAACTGGTGCAAAATCTTGTTGAACGAAGATTTTAATACGTATACATAATTAAATTCCTTGATATGTCAGTTTTCATTAAACTCTACTGTATTGTTTATAAATCATAAATATTATAGACAATATATGTATATTATTTGCTGTGAATTTAATTTTAATGCCCAGCGTCCTATATATAGGACAGCAAGTTTTTATGCTTGCCTTTGTTTATGTTCCTTAAAACAAAAGTGAGCATAAAATACTTGCTGTCCTATAAATAGGACGCTGGGCATTAACGGTACTTCACAGTAAAATAACCTGTTGTACTTACTCATAAGTCATAACGTCAAGCACCCTTACATTTTTGTTCCAATTAATAAATTATTAAAAACTTAGGCATAATTAAAACAGTTTAAACATCACCATTGATCAAAAATTAAGCATGTAATAGATCTTCCTCGAAACCCACTCAATAAACAGGCAGTAATCCTTCCGTGATGCTCTAAAGCCCTCCCTTTCACCGACGTCAGACGCCTTATAATTAATTACCACTTAAAGTAGGATCGATCCACCCATATTGTGTGTAATGTAGCGTCGCTTGTTAGACCATTGGCTACAGACGCGACAAGAAATGCCAAACGCGATACTACAGAACCTCGTTCGACCGATGCAATGTCGTCGTTATCCTCTACTGCATGTGTCAAACAGAGTTCTTGTTTAGTTACTGCTATTTAAATTACAGAGCATAAGGCAATTTTTTTCTCATTATAGCTTTTAAACAATTATTACATTTATGAAAAAGCTTTTTGTCTACAATATAATTAAAATCGGATATTTTGTGATGAACTTAATTACTTATATTAACAAACCTTGTCTTAAATAAGTGGCCAAATTATAAAATGTTCAATAGATAATCAAAACACAGTATTAAAATCTCGAGCCAAAATTATGAGTGTATCGGCTTTCTAACAATCGTATTACTTTATAATTTTCTGTTAGATTCAATTTGGTTAACCAAAACCAATTATTTTATAAAAGCTTTCCACCTAAAGCAGCACATAATATCGATTACAACCTTATATTAAGCTTTTCGTCGAAAAGCTCTGTTTATAGAAAGGAAAATCGTTTGCCAAATCCGGACTTGATCTATGCCCATTGAATATCTTCTTTTTCTCTGTTGCAAACGTATTATTTTTGTATTTTTCTTAGGTGATTATGGCTGGATCAAAGTATATTATATATAATATTGATTAAAATGGTATATTTATTATTTATGATTCGTAATAAGAATAAACGAATATTGTCAGAAATGGTAAAGTTGAAATGATTTTCATATAAATACTCGTATATTTGATTAGTTACCTTGGTTAGCAGTAAGCAATTTTAATCATCTATTTTGTGTTATGAAAAATTGCATCAACACATATTTTTACTTTTTGTAAACCACTATAAGTAACATTCTTTTTAAAAGTTAGTTCCTCAAACTGAAAATCTATTTACACTACTAAAATTGACATATTTTTTTTTCATTTTAAATTCTATAATTGAATTACATTTCAATTTGCAAAAATAATCTAAAGAGTAAATATTTCAATCTTTAAAATGTAATTTTATTTTTTTGTCCTTTTTTCTTGCCACATTATAATGGATAATAATTTTTTTTCTTCAGAAAATATTTTATTTGTCAATTATAATTTTTTTTTCGAATAAAAATAATTTTCTTTCAATTACAAACTTGAACCCGAATCCGAACCTGAACCCTAAAAAAATAACGGTTTTTGAACCCAAATAGTTTGTAACGTGTTGAACCCAAACCCGAATCCGAACCGAAATTTATATTTGAACCCGAACCGAAACCCAAGAATACTCCAATGTTCACTGCAAAAATCTCGAAATTTACATTCAAATCTAAAGATAAAAATTCATTTGTATTCCTATTTGCAAATTTTATATCAGTAATCGCAAAAGACAATGGACAATTATAAAACTAACTACCCGAAGAGTTAATTTCAAGATATATTCACGAGATAAACACAACGTTTGTATTAAAAGCATGCGTTGGCATTTACCTTAAGATTATACGGACGAAAATTTGGGAAAGCGTAATTATAACTATTAGCCTATTAGTCTAACACCGTGGGATAGGGTATCTACAAGAAACTGCTCCGAATTGCTATGCAGCCTGTATCCTGTGGGACACAGCATCTGTTCCCTAATACGAGTTTAATGGGGTACGCAGGACATTGCGGGGTGTTGAAATCTCTACTTCTTTTTATTTCTCGTGCGCGCTCGTTCGGGATGTTTTTCAATTAATGTTTGGTTTATTGCTAACCAACTTAATTAGGATAATGGTAAAGTAATTGTTTATATATTTTAGTTATTTTAATTAATATGTCAAAATTTAGCGTGTTGTAAAATAGGGTTTATAAAAGCATAATTTTGTAGGTAGGTATATATTTAAACCATTCATAACCCTAATTTCTAACTAATAAGTATGGGTACCCGAATAATCCAATTAATACATTATAAAATAAAACTAGCTGTGCCCGCGCGGTTTCGCTCGCGTGGACTACGGAATTATTGTTTAGGATTTTAATTACAAAAACGATTAATATTATCATAATAATAACTAATCAAATACTAAATTACCTAAAAAACGAATCAGAACAAAAATTACAAATAATTTTTAAATGTTGCTATATGTATATTTCAAGTTATTTCCTAAACCTAAAAATCAAATTGGATGCTGTAAAGGGCAAATTATATCTACATCAAGTACTTATGACGATGAAATTATAAAAGCAGTCACTGTGGCTTAAACATAAAAGTTAGACATATGGTGTCGCGGACTTTATTTTAGATCTTTTTATTCTACACAGTTATTTAATACATTATTTTGTTCAATATTGAACGGTTTAGGCAGCGTACTGCAAAACAGCGCGCCGCGGCGCGCCGGCGGCAAACTTTTTTCTGACTTGATTTACTATTATCGTCACTACTTAGTTGTTATGTTACCTAACGTAACAAAATATAGCCTATAACCTGGCCAGAGAACTTACCTATTAATTAAAAAAACACGTAAATCGGATAAGTGGTTCTCGACTGATAAGCGCACTAACGGAGAGACAGACAGAGAGACGTTGAGCTTTATATATATAGATAATAACAAGTCTTTATGAAAAAAGAAAGTAGAGTCGCATGCAGAAGAGATTGACCAGTTTTCATTGAAATTATCTTATCACAAACTTAGTAGGCTCTTCCCATTTGATTATTATAATATTTAAATCATGTATATATTTGCGATTAAATTATTATCTAATCTATTGAAATATGTATCATAAAATTTGGTAGCAATAAATATTTGATATTCCGAATTTTAGTACTTAAATATGTTAAATTTTATATAAAATTAATTAATGAATTGGACGTATATTTGTGTTTTTATTTAAAATGATGTAACTATATAAACTCCGCTCTAGAAAAAGATAGCCGCTGATGTTTGTCTTAATATTATCAAATCTGTTGTAAGCGATTCTGGCCCTTAGGTGGCAGACGACTTCTGAAGCCCATAGTACATGAGTACCGAGTACCAATTTACTAGAATCCAATAACTGCTTGTCGTATCTCCATATGCAATATGCATGCTCTGAAAATGGTATTATAGTTCATTTTTTTTAAGTCGACTTCAATACGAGAAATAAATTTAAAACAAATATTGAATATATTTATTTATTGATAATTACCGTTGATTCTGTGCAAAAAAAAATTAAATATTGAAAGTATGAACAGAAATAAAACAAATAAATGTTTAAATCCCAATAGCAAAAATTGCACATCGCTCTGTATACATTATTCAAATAATCCTTTTCATTTTTATTACTAGAATAAAAAAAGTACTACAAAGAGATATCCTGGCAATATATAATTCAAAGATGCATTGCTGTTTTGTAACATGAAACTTTTTGTCGCATTAAGAAGTTGTATCCTTTCATTTTATTTCGTATTGAATTATACTGTAATTTTCTTTCGTATATATTAAGCTTTATTTACTAAAGAAACAACAAAAAAGTAAAACCTTTTTCGTTTAACAAATGTGTATATATATGCTATTTGTTGTATTATCATTAATAGCTTTCCGATAAAAGCGATATTTTAATTTAATTTTAAAAATTATTTAATAAGTATTTTTTTCCTATGGTATTTGAAGGATTACCCATTTCTATTTCCTTATCAAATGTTTTAGTGATATAATTTCGATCTTGTTAGCTATCTTATATTCATATGTACATGATGTTTCAAATTTAAAAGATTATTAAAAAAACGAGGTGTATTTTCAGATACTTAATAGCTAAAGTACTCGCCAAACTATCAATATAACTAAAAATATATATGCCAATATGTTAAAATATCATATAGGTACATACTTCAAAATATTTATACGTTTTATACTTTATTGGATAATACAGATAAGATTAATAATACATGTAGAGTATTGTAGAGTCAAGTGAAGCATTTTGAACACCAGAATTTTATACTATTTGGTAATCAAACAGTCCTAATACATTTTGTTCTCAATTTAATTCAATATCGATGTCAATTTATTAGTAAATAAAATATTCATTAGATTTCAAATTGTATATTATGTAGTATATGTACAGGATGCGCGCGATAAATTGGCAAAATTTTACTAAAATTGACCTCTTCTTAGAACATACGATATGTATCTGATATCTTCAACAATAATCTTGCGAAAGTTGCATCTGACATCTGTAGTTCTCATTGACTTTCCTGAATCTTCATTGATAATTCCTGGATTCTGTGTACTCTGGAATTGTATGATCCTTGCGTACCTTATGCGTTTTTCTTGTTGGTGAAGTGACAGGATCAGCATCATACACTAGAGCTGGGCGTGTGACTCACGACTCACGACTCACGCACAGTGTAATTATTTTAATATTCCTAAATGGTAAGAGATATTAAAAAAATTTTGAAGCAAAAATTACTCCAATTATTTAGCACCCCCAACAATAAATCAATTGTTTATACAATTAAAAAATGTTATTAACAAATTTTAATATTTAAAATAAAATCTAATTTAACAAGCTGGTAGTGACTTTTAGGACACCTATAAAGTGTTAATTTATTATTTGAAAATCTATTCGAACTATTTAAGATAATATTTTTCATAAAATTTTTTTATCAATTTTTTTTATTGTTCAAACAATTGATTTGTTGGGGATGCCAATGAGTGGAGTAATTTTTGTTATTACATTTTTTTGATATCTCTCACCGTTTAGGAATAATAAAAGGGTCGTGAGTTGTCGGGTCACGCGTCTAGCTCTACCATACAACTTCTTCACGTTGTAAAGGGATTTTATTGAAGTCCGCAACTTCATTAACAGTTCGTCCTGCACGTAGTTCAGAAATTATGGTTGCTCTAACATCGTATTCCTTTAACATGATGGTTGCTCTCAGAATTTAATACTTTATATCTGAAGCAACGATGTTTAATCATAACCTTAGAAACATAATTCCATAAAATTAATAAGAAGCACATGAAAAATAAGGAGATACAAAGTTATTGCCAATTTATCGCACGCACCCTGTACATAAATAATAACACATGGTAACAAAACGACTTTATATACAATCACTAATTTCAGGTTTGAATAGTTCAAAATTAACAAAAACTTTAGGTCTATTATTTATTTACTATTCTTAAGTTGGCTAAACATAAACCGAACGGGTGGTGTCGTGTTCTGACGTAAACGTTACAGCTGTCGCTGACAGCTTTTTATGATTTTACAATGTCGAATTGTGTTGGCGTATTTTATAACAATAATTTTTATTATATTTTTTCTTTCTCTTTTTTTTGCAAATTAATTTAAACGTAATTAACATATTATAATAATATATTTTGAATGATTTTTAATCGTTTATAATGCCTTTGATATGCAAAATGTTCACTACGGTTGTTTAGATTTAACAACGCTCAATTTTAAAATCCGAACGTAAATTGTTTCTACAGTAAAAATGACGCTTCCTGAATATACATACATTTTATATGACTGTATCTATAATACAACATCATCGATTGGTGTATACTAAACCATATTTAACTAAAGATCATCTTTCCCATTAATAATATTCGGATGCCAGAAAATTACTTTGAAACACAATCCCAATAGCATGAATACAATATATCGATAGTATAGCAGCAGGAAGGTGTGAGAGGGAAGGGCACCCGTCCTTGTCGAGTGTTAAGTTAAATTGGCACAGTTCGACGCTCGAATGGAATCAGTATTATGAGTCACGCGACCTGCTCACTCACGCACAGCACGCTACGGTACGCGGTTCTAATGATGTACAGTGGTACTCGACATTTATATCAAATACCCTACAGCAGTTTTCAATATTTTACCGAACATGTGAATACTTTTACTATTTTTATGTACCAATTAATAATTAAAGTTAGGGTTGTACACTGTAAACCGAAACAAGATTACCTTTTTGGACAATACGAGATCTTCTAAAATTTTGACAAGACAAGATCAAGACGATATTTATTTTATTTATCAATCTTGTGGAGATTGCCATGTTTAACCCTTAACTGGTAAATTTTACAAACGTAACTGGTATCGTGGGGTGTTGGCAGTCCCCACTGAATAAGCTAGATTCAATAATGAGACTGGATAACAAACTAGCTTTTATCACCATTATTTTACTAAATTATCTTCTACAGGAGATCCCAATAAAGTAACATATTTTTAGGTACCTACAAAAATTGGAAAAAACGACTTTTTTTAACAAAAATATTTTTTCTTTCTTATCTAATATGAACTAATTAAGCAAAAAAACATGTTTATATCCCTCTAATTAATAATTTAAAATATCAACTGGTATCGTGGGGGCCGACCGACCCTTAACACGCACGTACCTCTGTCCCTGAAAGAGTTAAAACGCCGAACGTCCGTCACCCGCCGCCAGTCTCGACGTAATTAGATAACTTAAAATGGCGGGTGCACACGATGCTCAGATTTTCAGAAAATATCAAAACATGACCTATTTATACAAAGCTTGTTAAATCTATTCAAAAATAATTTATAGTGAGTTGCAAATCTTTTTCATTAATTTTTATTTTTTCATAAATTAGCCTATAATAAGTGACGAATTCATAACATTGAAGTTGAGCTATGATTATTTTCTATGTATTTTTCTATTTTCTATTTATTTATGGTTATTAAATAATTAATGAGTGTTTTTAAATTGCTGCAGTTTTTGACATCAAAAATAAATAAAATAGAAACCTTAGATTTTGTCGTAACTTAAGAAGTAACTGTTTACTAATTCAAGTAGTGAATAGTCACTAATTCATAGTGGTATACTCGGTATTTCTCGCTAATTCATTTTTAGAGAGTATGTATATACATTTCCTAAACATAAGTTTTCTAGGCACTGAATATCCGTTCTAGTTGTGTCTAAAGATATGTCAGATTTTCCCAACTTTAAATGAATATTTCATTACTTCACCAGCAATAAATGTTGTTCATTTTGTAATTTTCAAGTAAATCTTAAGAAGAAGACGTGTTCAATGATTAATAACAAAGAATACTTAAAATATCAAATTTAAATTCACCTAGAATTGCACTTTGAAAAAAAAGAATGTACCCATTACCATTAAAACTTAACTGGAACAGAACCATTCTAAGAAATTGAATTTGTGAAGAAAATTATTTATTCGATTGGAGAAATATTATAAGAATGTTATTTGTATTAATAAAGAGAGATTTTCACTTTACTCCATGAATACCTTTTTGTATTACGAAACAATAACTTGTTAATTAATTAAATTTTCATTTAAAGCTTCAGTAATGAATAACTTTCAACAGCGGTTATATTTTTTTGAAAATTTTGATTGTTCCGATTTATAATTAGAAAATATAGATTTTGATTCGTCAGCAAATTAATTATCATTTAGTAATAAAATACATATTTTTATGAGTATCAACGGAATACTGTGATACGTATAACAAACACAATTAAACTTTATATTTAAATTTTATTATTTAGTATTATGGGCTTATAGCATATTCGATATTTATCTATCTATAAACTACATATAACATATAACACGTCATGCGGCGTGTTAACAAGTGTCGTCAAATCTAGTGTGTCCCTTGCACACAAACTATACCGTACACATTCTGATAATTACTTCTGATTATGACCTAGAGTAGATAATAATGCTAGTATGTGAGCTATTAATCTGTAGCCACATAATCTCAGAACGGTGTGTTTATTTCATGCTTCAAAAGAAGTTTAAGTAAATTCGTTTGTTTACTGACAATGGAGCGTTATTATGTAAGCAGGGTTATGGGGTTAGTTTTTTTCTTATTTTTTCTGACAAAAGGTGTACGGAGAAGATCAACAATCTTTCGTAAGGTAAAAACTATAAAATAATGAATATTTCTAAATAATATCAATTATTTTAAATTAACCCTTAAATACTGACGCACGGTCTCTCGGGTTTTTATTATAACTATAAATTTGTGTAGAAGGGGGGGGGGAGGGTACAACGTAACTAATTAGATACCTTACTAGAATATTTATTGTGTTAAAAATTAAGAATTTGGCCTATTAGGCCCGGTATTATTGTAAAAAATGCTTTAAATTTTTAAGCTAAAGGCATGCTTAAATGTTCAGATTGTGTGTGTTAATTATTTCGACAGATATATCTTCAATTGAACATTATTTGTTATTATAATAAAATTTATTTATGCTCCAAGTCGCAAGACAATAATTGGAAAATCGGTCGACAAATATCTCCGCACAGGTTCAAAAATATATTATATACCTGTGGAGAGGAAAAGTAACAGAACTGAAGCAAATTCTAATCAATTCGTGCAACACTGATCTCAAAAAGTAGGATTTTCAAGAGAGTCATAAAGAACATTTTAAAGAAAGATTTACAATTTCATTCATACAAATGACAAAAAGCTCAAAAACTTTTTCCAAATGACCGAAAATTTCAAAGTTAATAAAAGATTAAACAGTTAAAATCACTAAGAGATTACTTTTTTCGATATTATTAATTAAAAATGGGTAGTGACCGATCGAAACATTGGGTTTGGTCAGTTTCAGCCTAAAATACGTGTTTCGGACATGTTTCTGTTCGGTCAAAAAATGGCCGAAACTTTTGGTGAAACATGGAAACACAGTTTCGGCACTGTGTTTCCACGTTTCGCCGCTCGCTCGGTTGCAGATATTCGATTTCGTACGCCCGCCTCAATACTTGGCGTGAATTATAGAAAATTTAAACATACTGTTTGTTTAAACTATAATTAGCTTTGAACTGTAAAATCGAATATTTCTGAATTGTAAAAAATATTGTGAATATTATGACATGTGAATTAATCGGTTAAACAGGTAATTATTGAAATTTTATTGTTACATGTTTTCTATTCAATACAATACTTTAAAAATATGTATTAAACGTCATTAATTTAGTGTATTTTATATCTAATTTCTTAACAGAAAGTTAATAAAGTGTCAACTTAAGTAATTTCTTCATTTAGTGTGTTTTTATGAAATTCAAGATATGTTTTGTGTTATATTAATATTTAAAAATAATAATAAAAAATGATTCATAATTTATAAATAGTTGTTTCGAACTTAGTTTGAATTTTTAAACGGATTTTAATTACTCTAATGTCCGGTATTATAAAGGAGCTAGCAAATTTGTTAGCTAGCAAGCACTTTCAAAATGAGATATCAAACTTATATGTTTGTTCTTTTGGAGTTTGTTGAAGACTTTGACAAGTTTCGCGCAAGCGTTGTAGGCAAATACCAACGATATTAAAACATGAAAATGATTTTGTACGGTGAAAGATGCCAACTGTGTTACAATTAGTTGAAGTGTCACTCCTCTAAATTCCAAAACTAATCCATAGATACTAGTACAGAATTAATACCCCATTTGAAAGTAATTGCTAATTTTACTAGCTCCTTTATAATACCGGACATAAATCTATATTATTTTTCTTAACCAAAAATGAACAAAAACAAAAATAAACTTGTTTAATTTTTTTTTATGTTTCGGGTTTGGCTCAAAAATCGGTCGGTCACTAAAAAGGGGTAGCACTTAATGTATCACCTTGTATACGTAATATATAATTCAATATCTCACTCTGACATTTATACCTCTTCATATTTCACAAATTACCACCGCTTGCACACTTACACACACACGTACACAAAAGCACGCGGCGGCGGCGCGGGCGGTGCGACAAGTCCTCAAAGAATACATAACAGACACAACAACGCCGCCCGCGCCGTCGTGTAGCGCCGTTGTGTGAATCAGCATGCGGGGTAACCACACAGCACAAGACGTAGGGAATCTTACAAGTTCAAACTTAACCTGTGTACAAATACCTTTGCACGCGTTGTGGATTCGACGTTATATTAAATTAATCTGGATGTTTATGTGCATATAATGGATTTGGATGCCGTGTCTGGTGACTGTTCACGCTCTGTTTTTTTTATTTATTTATTTATTCTGATGATTTTTTTTCGAGTAGATGTTACACACGTATCTATTATGGTGGTTAAGTAGTTTAGTCCAGTGGCGTATTAAAAAAAATCTAGTAGGTTAAGTTAAAACTAATTAAGAGTAGTTTTAAAACTATCGAAAAGACGGTAGCACAGTGGGAACAAAATATTTTTACAATTCTTTTGAAAATGTGAAATGGAGATATTAATAACATAATATCAAAACCTTTACATATTTAAATACTTTCAATAAACGTTCATCTGATATTGCACTCGCTGGGTTTAAATTAAAAAAATTGGTAATCAATTTTCTCCCCTAAAAAGTCACTGAAAACATAAATTTTCATTTTAATTAATTATAATTATGCTAGAACATTCTATGTCAAACGATTCAGTAATTAGTGATAGACAGACAGACAAATGGATATTTTCGGATTTCGGTACAGAGCACTAAAAATGATAAGTATTAAAGAAAAACGAAAATACATTGTCTCGTTATTATGGGATATTCAATAATTGATTAACTGATTTTTAATCCGATTATTGTTCGAAATTTTCAAATTTAATTTACTGATATGGTCATGTTGAGAATTGGTCTCGCTATCTATATGAACTATTTTTTAAAAAAGGTTAAAATGTGTTTCTTATATCTAAGCAATTCTTTATCCACACTATAGACATTGAAAATAGTTTAACACTGATGGTCAATTAAAAAAAAAAAAGAAAAAACAAGTATATTTTGTTCCGTTACTTCCTATGTGACATCAAGTATTTTGTTTTCAAGCATTTAATGGAAATTATACATTAACCAATATAAATATTTTCTATAATTTTTATAAGTACATACAAATAGGGTATAGAACATTGTACATATACTATTTTATGAAACATGTATATTTCTATATAGTATTAATTATTTTTTTCTTTTTCAGGTAGGGTTTATTACGAAAATTCTTATTGGTAAGCTCACAATGAAACATTTATTTAATTTTTCTTGAACTATTTAGTTATTATAAATCCACTTTTTCACATAAAATGTACAACAAGTACTTTCATGAATAATTCCTATACTCATAAGTGTAGTAATTCTGTACCCTACACGTGATCATGAATATTGCAAATGTACATAAGTTTAGTCTTTCCAGTTTGATGAATGTATCTGGTAACAGTTTGAGAAACTCTAGTAAAACGATTCAAATCGGTAATGTAGAGCACTTGTTATCCACAATAGAGACGACCAAGTTGAGGACCCTACTCACAACTTGTAACAATAAGTTACATTTGAATTTCAATGCCAGAGCATCAAGCTCAGTGCAATGAGTGAATACAACTGTAAATGAAATATATCTTAACTTTTTTTCAATAAAAACTTCGTCTCATGCCAGGTTGATTTTAATTTAAGAAAAGTTTTCTGTTGATTTATTAAATAAATAAGAACCATACACAGTAAAGCACTGAAAAATAAATTCAATTTAAACTGAAACATATGTAGTTGAATTTCTCAAAATTTTAAGGTTGAACAATTTTAGGAACTAATAAATAATACCTATCAAAATATATTTTTGCTTCCTCGCCATATCGAAGATACACGAAGCTTTCTGATCGTTTAAAATGAGAAAAAAATTGTTCTCCGTTTTCAAAATTTTAACTTGATTTTTCCATTTCAGGTCAAGACAAATTCTTTTCGTCCCGTGTCTGTCTGTCTGTCTGTGTATCTGTCTGTGTGTCTGTCGAGTGAATCCTTGTCACACATATGAACCACTACACCGATGTTAATGAAACTTGGTTTTCGATTGAGTCTGACTTGAGGACGGTGTCATTTCAAAATTATTAAAATCGTGTGTAAGGGGGAGGAGTGACATCCCAAAATATTTATTTTTTGAAAATATCTCAAGAAAGACACGTTACTTGAATATTTTATAGAATCTTCTTTGTGGAGTATTCAATTTCCTATAAAATAGGTCACCACAACGTTTGTTGTAAAATATTCTCTTATATTACAAAATTTATCTCAATTTGCTTTAAAATTTGCTATTTGCATTGAAATATTAAATGTCATTAAGATGTTTTAAATGTCATTTTGACGTTTTTATACCAGAAAAATTGAGATTTTGCCAAAAAATTAAAAATATACGAAAAAATAATCAGGTGTGTTTTAAGAAAAATTTCGAACTTATATTTTTTAGTAAAATTGTATAAAAATTGCCAGGCAATTTGTCTGAACACTGTATCGGTTATTATTTAAATTGTTCAATAATTAAGTAACTTTAGTGAATTTAGCACGAGGAAGCACTTACGTGGCAGAGGTTTTTAATATACAATACATACCTTTAAATAATAATACAATTTATAAAATAAAAAAATGATTTGTTTATTTTTTTAAGCGATAACACTTAAAAATTGACAAACAAGTTTCTGTATCTTCTAAAAATGAAAAACATTTTCACACATAAACAGTCCCAATCCCGTGACGTGACGACACCGGAAAGCCACTTTCGTGAAATAAAATTTAGATAAACATGACATAATCAAGTTTTCTTCTTCGGCTTGTCTTCATCAGCGTTATTTTTTGTATACTCAGATAAAAGTCGACATTTTATTGACGTGCATCAAAACGGTGTCACTAAATCAGGTCGATTGATTTAAAAAAAAGTGTCATAAATAATGTAATTAATTATTACTTTATATAAACAATTCAGAAACCAGAACATTTATCTCCGCAATATGAATAATGTAGAAAATCAATGATTTTTTTTTAAATTCCGCAGTAAAGTATTTTATGCGGCTCCCAAAATTTCCAATAAAATTAATAAATGACTATTTTTATTAATACATTTTACATACATACATTTTAAATTGAGAAAAAATCTTTGTAAGGGGATATTTTACAACAAATGTTGTAGACCTCATTTTTTTAGATGCACGGTTAATGATTCAATAAACAGTTATTTAATAAAATAAAAATGAATCATCAATATGTTTGTGTAAATAATAAAACATTGTTAAGATAATAATTTTCTTACAAATCTTTCTTCAACAGAGTTTTTGTTTTGTAAATCTGTGAATTCCTGAGAAGTTTACAGAAACTTAAAGGATTCTCATAAAATGATCAAAGTTTTGTGATTTTAAAAGACAAATAAAAATTTTAAAGTACAAGACACGAAGTAGTATTTGCAAAAACATAAATATATTGTTTATTAGCACTTACGAAAGACACCTTGTCTCGAACAGAGAAACACTAGTAAGTATCTAAGAGCTTGTCACTACACATATTTGTCACCAGATGGCAACAAAGAGCAGGCAGTGCACTCTGATGGAGGTATTACGCACTACACGAGAATGGTTTGTGTCAATGCTATAATGTGCTACCGAGTGGTGATATATCAAAACGTGTGTACCCCCCTTTTGTTGTGAGAAAATAACATACGAAAAAACACCGCCATGTTATGTTTGTGTATGTATGTATGTATGTCATATCATATTTTATATATGTTCGCGTGTAGATTTTTGTTACATCTGGTTTATTTTTCGGTGTTTTTTTTTTATATTTTTATTTTATTTTTTTATCTTTTTATGTCGGTAAAAAGTTCATATTCTCATATGAAAAAGTTGAAATATTAATGAAAAGTATAAATGGTTCTGCGCAAACAAATACACGAAATTAAACAATAACATACTGCTGAAATATGTTTTTGAAATAATTCGAATGTCAAAAGTTCAAGGGCAATAGATATACAATTAATTCGTTTTTAATTTTTCAGTTACATTATCAGCATGTTCAGTTTTCATTTTTTGAGCAACATTTTTTCATGGTAGGATGGTTTTTCCGTTATTTCAATGACATGTGTTGGACTAATATCTTTTTAGGTTTCAGTAAAAAACTAGGAACCGTTATAATTTCGACATGTCCGTCCACAAAATTTTTAAGCCGATTAAGATGAAATTTGGTATACGGACGAAGACTGATAACACAAAAACAGAATTAATAAAAATAATAAAACATTTTTTTGGACCTCCTTTCCCTAGACTGAAAATTGTACTCAATTTTTTTTCACTTACCCCATTGAGTGGGGTATTTTTAGATAGGACTCCTAAAATGTAACCAAAAATGTTATATGACCTTTTGATTTTAACACTTCAGTCACGATATATTTGCATATAAATGTCGTTATCAGAACGTCCCCTCCCCCCTTCTACTTTCTACACTATCGATGTAAAAAATCTATAAAAAAATCTAGAATGTAGCTTTTAGTTAGTACTTTCAATGAAAATTATAACAAACACTGCAGCTAGAATAGTTTATAAAAAAATTTGAAATAACTTGTTTATAAGTCGTAATGACTACGGAAACCTATCATGTGCGTGCCCAACACGCACTTGGCTGTTTTATTTTTTCTATACATTTCAATCACGTATAATAAAATAATCTCTTATATTTTGTTAAGATACTGAATTTGATAAATAAGACTACATTATTAATATTTATTTTTAATTTTCTGAAATAACAGAGTTAAGATCGATTTATTAGACAGTTTAAAGTTCTCACCCCCAGAACAGTTTTTTGAAGCAAAAAAAATTAAATTGCCTTTAGGTAGGCCATATCAAAAACTTTTAAGAGTTTGCGACAAGCTCTTAAAGTGCAAACTTTCATTTTTGCATATCTTGACAAATTGGCAGCAAATAAAATTATTATCAAAAATTTTTAAAAAAGTTATGATTACACTATATAAATGTATAAATTTTTATAAAAACGCCGCTAAAAAAATAGGAATTTTTTCACCAACAACCACTGACAAGTATACAGACACAATTGACTTGTAGGTACTTTTAAATTATGTATATCCTATATTTCATTCAATATTTTCAGTATTTCAGCCTGAAAAAGGCAATTTCATTACTTGTATTCGATTTATTAAAATAAACACACAACGTTAATTTTTACTAATGTGAAGCCCAATTTAAAATCAAATAAATACACTAAACATATATTTTAAGATTCTGATGTAACTTGGCATAAATTACAAGCATTAATATACAAATTAAAACTCGGCACCTAATACCCAATATTACATTTATGTATGTAATGCTGTCAGCTACATTGCGAGTGATACGATCAATATCTTGTATAATTGAACTGAACGACATAACATTAAATCTTGAATCAACTACCTGTCCTAGAAGCTCTACCGATCGGTAAATAATACAATATTCTGTGAAGCTATATAACGAAATTAATAATACAAATTCGTAGTATAGCTGAAGGGAAAAGCGCAAGCCGTTTTCTATAAAGCTTCATTTGACTTTTTCAAGGTGAATTGAAAATTTAATAAGATGTACACAAATTTATCAAAAAAAGGGGGTAAACATTTAGGAAGGTTTTACTATAAGTATATAAGATGCTGGCACCAGTCCTGGATATGACCCCAGTAATGGAAATTTTTTAATTAAATGTACTGAATTAGAAATTTTTGTTGATATTTAATAACTACCATTTCCTAATATTAATTTATATATACTTAACTGTCTTATAGTGTAATTTGATGACAATCGACTAATAGGTGTCAAAATGGTGGACATTTAAACTAATTATTAGTATAAATTATTTATTAATTATATTATTATATTATCATAGCAACTGCTTTACATTGTTTCAATTTTGACGATTCTTTCTTTTATATCTTGTGTCGTAGTACTTATCATTTTGTAATCATTAGCTGCGTGATCATTACTGGTTTTACTTTATCCATTACTGGAGAAAAAAATATAAACAAAATAAAAGGCTATAATTTAAAAGCAAACTATATTTGCAGACTTTGGTACTTAAATTGATTAAATAAAGAGTTACTTGTTTTTTATTATAGTCACATGAATTTATGAGAATTACAAAAAAGAAGCCCGTCAATCACAAAAACAGTGAACCTTGCTCTTATAGCAGCCATAACTGGTGCCAGTCCCTTATATTTTGTTGTACTAGATTTTACAATAATAAATACAGTTCACATTTACATGAACATTTTTTCAGTACATTCGTGCAATTTCTATTATTTAATATAAATAGTATATCTTACAATTAGAATTATTCTAGTCTCTAAGAACAATACTCTTTTATATAATACATACATACATAATAAAGCGCGGTATTCTATTAATTGCAGTACTTGTTCATCTAGATTCTAGACTGCACTATACCAAGTAAGCCTTGAAAAATAACTGAAACTCATAAAACATCAAAAAAAATCTAACGACCAAATAAATTAATTTAACAAATGTTCGAAATGTATTCTTTTTCTAAATAAACTCTGAACATTTTGTAAAGTTTAACCAATTCTCGCAAGTTTCAGCCATGTTTCAAGGCTTACTTGGTTAAGTTGCAGTTAATGTAATCTTAGATTATAAAAGTAAATTTCCCTCAAAACTTTTCGTTTGCAATGTCATTAAAATTAAAATAATATTTATAAAGCGCACACACGGTAAATAAGAACAACGGTAATAAAACAGTGGTGATATACAAAAATATTTTGTACGGTCAAAGTCACTAAATATGTTTACTGTTCTAAATTTCATAAAAAATCCATTGAAAATATTACAGAACTATATATTTTACACTAAAATTACTATATTCAAAAAAAATACGATTTGAAATATTTTTTTTGAAAATATAATAATAATATAGGTACATATAATTGGAATTACTAACGAAATTAATAATAAAAATTCTTAGTAGCTGAAGGGTAAAGAGCATGTTATTAATTATAATTAATAACAAAGTCTTAGTAAAACCTTTTGTTTCTTATTTATTGCTATGTGATACAATAACAAATGAACATTAAAGAAACATAACAAAAAATTTAGATCTACATATTCTCTTCAATCTCTGAAATAAAAATAACCTTATCGTATTAATAAAAGTAAAAATGATGAACCTCTGTGAAAATCTTGAGAAAACAACGGTGATAACGTGAATGGAATGAGAGATAGGGGAGTTGAAAATGCTTTTTTCTCTTCGTCTCTTCTTATCATTATTATACGAAGATGTTAATGATTCTGACATTTATAAAAATGATTTCTGAAAGAATTTCAGATCATGCATTTTGATGAAGACGTATGATGTACAAAGAAAAATTCTTTTAATAATATCTGTTTCAACTAATTTATTTTCTATTTAAATAAGGAATGTTTTAAAATGGTATATCATTTAATTCACAAATTACTCTAGTCAATTTTAAAAATATTGGTTTTTACATGTAGTATTAGTAGGGAGGTGCTTCCTGAGTGTAAAACCAAAATGTTAACCAGTGTTAGCCTCCATATTGGAGAACAGTTTTTTACTATCTCGGAAACCTACGAAAAATTATTAGGGACATTTTTTCAGAACTGAATTTCCCAGTTCTTTTACTGATAACTTTTTTTGTTAAATAAATAGTTTTAAGCACCCCCCCCCCTCCCACTAATACATTATAAAACTAAAAAATTGATAATTTGACTAGAGTAAATATGTTAAAGTTTTTTTTTAATTTTTGAAACTATAGTAATCATGAAAAAACTGGCAAACGTTTTGATAGTTCCTGAATCGAGTACTACGACCCTTATCTCAATTAAGTCAGTGTGCCTGTCTGTTGATCTATCTGTAAACGCTATACAGCCAAAACTGCAAAAAAAAACAATGACTTTATAAGGCTTCTTATATTTCTTCTAGAATTTATGTTCTAACCATTTTTCGGTATAACGATCCTTATTACTAGACATTTGTTTCTGTATTAAAATATGCAAAAAAAAACTTGTGCTGACCACAGCAGTTTATTTAATAATTATTGAAAAATCGATAAAATTTTTAATACGTGTACAGTACATATTACTGTATGTTATGTATTATGTTCGCAAATTTTTAATTAATTGTAATATCTAGTAACATGTAATTGCAAAAAACAATACACCATTGCAAAATGTGATCTTGTTTCTTTGTCATGTATAAGATAGTAAAATGTATATTAACTTTATTACATACTTAATTCATAAGAAATTAATTTGTATGTAAAACTATAATCGTACCTCATATTTTCATTATTTTATTTGCATTGTTCACGTTAAGTTCGTGCAAGCAAGTAATAAAATTAGCATGATTTAATAAAAGCTAACTAATGTTAAACCAATACTTAAATTTGTATCGATTTAGAAAACTTATCATGATAAAATTAATTATGTTAAATCAAACACATAAATATAAAATTTTTATTATATATTTCGTATTCATATAACATAAATAAGTTCCAAAATGATATCTCTACTTTGAAACTTATAATAAAAAGTTAATATACATAGTGTAAGAGTATATATAACACGATATAAAAAGGAATACATATAACGTTATATATGTGACCTTTATTTTATAGTTATAGACTTCTTAGAAGAAAGTCGTTTGTATATTTTTTTATTTATTATAATAAGTGAACACTAACAATACGAGTTAAACTATGTTTATAGAACTGATTTTTATTCCTAAATTTGTAAGCACATAAATCTAATTACAGTAGGGTCTCTTGTTACGCGGTGCGATTTTCATGCAAATTCAGGGATTCCCCGTTTCGGCGATTGGAGTATCTAAATGAAATATGTAAACATTTTGTTATTATTAAAATCTTCGAACCAGTTGACTAACGGTACCAAAATCAGATAGTAATTTTCTGCATTAGTTGCAATGAAATCCAAATATCGAGACCGTTTAGTAGTATAAAAAAGATACGAGTAACACTTTCCTCAATGACACCTAGAGTTAATGAAGTTTGAGTTAACAAACAGGCACATTCATCTACCAATTACGTTTTTTTAATTTTTTGTATTAATATACATACATATGTTATACCTTTTTAAAACAATGTCTTCTTTAAGCGATTTTTTATACGCGATTTGCTATGGGAACGTATCTACCGCGTAAAAAGATACCCTACTGTATATTTAACCTGAGATGGATATGGCACCTAATATTTAAATCTTATAGTTTTCTAAATTATCATACTGTACCTATTAGTATAGTACAAAAATATATACTATCAAGAGAGGTGTGAGAAATATAAAATACCTTAATTAACACCTACCCTCATTCAAAATAATGAGGGATAATCCTTCTTATTAAAGCATGAAGCACTACTAGCTTACAACAAATTATTAGTTGATATTATACGAGTGTAATACATTGTACATGCATACGAACATCTTATAATCTTAAACAATAATATTTACGAAAAAAAATTAACAAGTGTACAAATTGAAATGTATTATCGTGTTTAGGGGTGATTTCTGAGGGAAGCGCAAGGGCGGGTTTAATTCCCACTCAAGTATACTCGTAAGACAAGACGCACGGCGACAGAGTACTATCAATTTCAATTAAAAATGTCATTCCAGACTAAACAAGGGGGCGTCTGCCAACCTAAACGACTTTGTGGTAAAATTATTTTATTACTGAAATCCATGTCTGTACTGCGCCATACTTGTCTTGAAACAAATTAGCCTCATTTAAAGCGCCGGCGTGTGGCAGGAGGGTTGAGGGATAAAAAGAAGAGATGGGGGAGATACCGGCCGGTGGAACGCAGCCAACCACTCTTTTGGAAATAGAGATCAGGGCTGGTGTGTATGTCCATGTGGTTAACCTCACTTTTAAAAATATCTTAAAATAATTGAAATGTTTTTGCTCTCAGTATGTACAAAAATACTTTTTGTTTACAACGTTGTAAATGTGTGTACAGTTTATTCTTTTTCATTTAGGTAGATAATTGTTTTAGTATTAAAAATTTTATAAATGTACACTGAAAAAAAAATTTCTGGGAACAAATAAATAGGTATTAATTAATTCAAGTAATTAAAATGTTTGTGCAGCAGTCAATAATTTCGTATTAGGGCCAAATAAATGTTTCTTTGATCGAAATAATTTGCTTTAATACGATCAAGTTCAACATTATTTGTAAGAATTACGAATATTCAAATCAATAAACTGATTCGATGCATTAAGTAAATAACAGCTTGAACTTACTTTTCCTATATTAAATTTTTTAAATTATTTTTCCCTTTCTACCCAATAATTCTTTGTGCTTATTTCTTGAAGAGTAGGGGGGTAAGGTAAACGGGGCGTCTTGAGTATAACTCGTGTACTAGAGTTATCTTTTCTAAAGGTATGGTCTGAGTCACCGCACAGCGGATTTCAAATCTTGAAGAGGAGCCCGACTTTACGATCAGGTGAAATTGACTGAAGCTTAGAAAGTGGGTCCTCTCTAAATTATACGAGTCGGTTAGAATTCGTATGTCTTATACGAACCTACATATATACGGAGCAGACATACAGTTATCTAGCGAGAGGTTACTTTCGCGCTCTGAAGTAACTATATCTAATAATTGTATTTTGTTGGTCCAAGATACTATGTTATTAGCAAAAAATAATTTCTATTTGCATCAACAGAAATTCTCATCCAGATCAAATGTTTAAATTAGTTGCGTCGAATAGTTTTAATTTATCCAATTAAAAAAGTATATATTTTCAGCGCATAATTTGAATTAGAGTCAATATTTCGGTCAAAAATATTTATTATTTGTAATAAATCATTAAATACATCAATTTAAAGAATTATTGTATTTAATAAAATAACATTAATTTGTATCAATAAAGTAGGCTTTTTAGATCAAATAGGTTCCTATAAATAACTGGGTTATTGGACGCAAGTCGATTAATTATTAAGTTCAAGTAAAACTTACTTGCTTTCAGTAAATATGACTCAAATAATTTGAGTTACTTGTATCTATTAATTTTTTTTAGTGTATGTACATTTTAATTATAAATATTTAATTGAATAGTTCAGATCGATGAATGGGCAATATGAATGAAGTCAATTTGAAATTATTCTAATTAGAAGTAAATATATAATATATTAGAATGTTTTTACTGAAGGGAAATGCGATTTAAATTGGGTGAATACAAATAATATTTTAATTTAAAACGCTAGAAATATATTTATACCCTAGTTATAAGAAATAAAAGTATTTAGTTGGCCCGTTTTCGAAAATATTAATTAATTATTAACAAATTTAACAAATGTTATCAATAAGTGACAACACAACGATATAGCTTAATCATGGGATTTATTAACAGTAACTAAATATCGTGTTCGCCAATAGCAACTATATATTGTTAACTATAACCAAATTCCGTTATCAATAAATAATCTTTTCTCACAATCAATGTAGATAGTATCTCCGATCACATACTTTAAACTTATGTACATTGTTACAGCTTTAATAGTTTTTCAAATTTTTTTTTCTATTATAGTTTTTCCAATTGATTGACAACAATACAAAATATTATTCTTATTATTTATTATTATACACCCCAATCCCACTAAATACTAAAAATAAAAACTTTAACGAATAACAATTATTTTTACTCTAATTTAAAACCAATATAAATATAAATATAAACCCATTCAAATAAATCAATTATATAATTTTTTAAATATAGATCTCTCTGCCCATTTTCTATACGTATTAAACATAAAATAATAAATGCATTTCAGTTAAATATACCTACGTTTATAAAAAAAATATTCAAATTTTTTTTTATTTACAGACATATGCATAAATTGCAGTATTTATTCAACAAAAAGTTCAAAAGTAAAAAACAAAAAAAAATTGAATTTATGAATATAAAATGGTAACCGTTTTTTAGTCCTTGACGAGTATAATCCTTTTTCGAAATAAGCACTCCATGTTTAACGAACGAGAAGCCGTTCCTGGACGAAGAGGGTGGTGGGGTGCGTAACAATGTAGACACAAGTTCTTAGCATAATGCAGGAATGTAATTCTATCTCTTACCTAACAAAACATTGTATACTTTGAAGACGTACTGTCACTAATGAAGGAAACCTACAGAACGTGTATCGATCTATTGGAACAAATAGAAATATACGTAGACTTGTTCAAATATTAAACACTGTTCACTGTTCACATACAAAACGAACTGGTTAATGTTGACATAATTAATATGTAGTTAATTCAGGTTAATTGAACTAATTATGACCTCGTCTTTTACACTTATTTTTTAAATATAGTAATATGTACATATGTCGCAGGGCCGAATACGAGCTCTAACACCGGCCATGGATAAAAGTAATGGACCGGTCGGTATAAAGTTTAGTCTAAATCACTGGTTCCCAAACTGCGGTCCTCGGCTCCCTTGGCGGTATTGGGGAGACCAAAGGGAGCCTTGCTGGCTCTGGGTGTACTTGGGGAGCCCCGGAAAGTCAAAAGGGGGCCTTTTCAATATTATAAAATGTTATAAAATCCTTTATTACACAATGTACGTTTCTAATTTATTTCACACATATGATTCTTTTTGTGCACATCTATGGCATCTAACCTAACCTATAATTAAAAATGAATAAATTAAAAATTGGAAACTTAGTTCATTTTCTATTACTATGCGTAAAAGCTGTTACAACAAAACGTGAAAAATGAAATATTTAAACCGCATATCTGTACCTCAAATCGTTTTCGAGTATGGCCTCTCAATATTTTTTTTCTAATTTTAAAGAAAAATGGTCGGAACTATTGAATTGTATTTTTTAATTTTTTAACAGATACATTCAAATATCCAATCACTCATGCTCATGAACCAATATTTGAAAATCTTGTACGCTCACGTGGGTCACACCCTGCCCCCAGCTCTAGCCTGAATTCAACATTGATTATGAATATCTCAACCCCATGGGTAAAATAAAATTGGTACCAATGGTTATGTCTAGCAAAAAAATCTATATAATGCACTTTTTTAATGTTGAGCTATAATGTTTCTAAAATGTAGTTTATTTTATGTCTACCCACGGAGCATTTGCCGTTGACCCGCTGATATATCTGGTCCTGATTTGCATAGGTTATATAAGTAAATGTATTATTTTATATAAGTACATTTTCAAATAGTTATATGCGGTTATTCAGTTAATTTCTAAAATTTTGATACACCCATCGTATAATTTATACTAGTTAGTTTTAGTCATTTTAAGTTTACACATCTTCATAATTTATCATACATAATATAATTTCTTAATTCAAAGTGTAAATTGTATTGTACCTATTTCTCTCGAAACTTCACAACTAACATATAAATATATGTTTGTGTTACTAATATTGTTTTTCTTTAAGAACTTCTCTGAACAACGGTATAAGTTATACATATATATATCATCTTATAAATATTTTCTTTCATTCGAAAATAGTATTTTTAGTAAGTAAGTAATTGTTAGTTTAATTTTTCTTACTGCCTTACCATTAGCTTTAATTTTTGGATTTATTATACAACAAACCGTCAATATTATCCTCAGAATAATATTTATATACAATGAGACATTTAAATGTTAAGCATCTGACATTAAATTACCAACTAAAGATTACTTCTTTTGTCAAATTCAAATGATTATTCAAAAATCATCACAGAAGATATGATAATCAATTAATTACCAACCAAAATTCAACCGACACACAAACTACATTTTTTAATTTCCATAATGGACAGATCAAACCAAAAAACATACCAATATAAAAATTACCCTAATTTGCACTAATTTACATGTTTTTAAAATTAATAGGGCTAGTTTAACCACCGCCTTCCCTTCCCGACACGACAGCTTGTACATGCAAATATTTGCATATATTTGTATATTTACATAACAGATTTCAAAACATATACAAAACATAGAATAGAAACATACTTGTAAAACTAAAATGCATATTGAAAAGTTCAAACAACCTAATGAATGTGAATATTATAAACTTTTTGTATGAATATTAAACCAATCAAAAGTTATTAAATAAAATGAATAAAGAACAACGTACAATAGTGAAAAGGTTTATTTGAGATTATTTGTTTTGTTAGTAAAATTTAAAAGAACTATTGTATTTTTTATACTAAACAAGTTGCAAAATAATCTAGAGTTAAAATGATAAACACTTCAAAATATTTGCCATGTTCCTATTAAAACTTGCTATGATAGACTCACAATCAGTAGTAACATACATATCCATTTTGTATCTCTGTATAACCATTTCTAAATAAATATACCCAAAACCTAAAGACTTTACAGATGATTTTAACTTGATCAGCCTAACCGAATTATGTTGACTTTGTCATTTATTTTTGCTTCCTAAACAGAATCGCGTTAGCAGTATCGTTACTTATTAATTTATGAAAAATCAAATGTGTGGGCAAAAAAACAACCAACCTGATGTTGCATCTTATCTTGCCAAATCAGATCGTCTGTAGGGGCTTTTAAACTAGATGCTCATTACAGTCAGAAGAGAACAAATATTAATATTAGACTAATGCAAAAAATTGTCAATTATAGGATAAGATATCTCGAAAACATGGCATGATTGAGCAAATTGGGTAATGGATTTGATTTCAACATCTCGACCTTGATAATTGCGAATGGTATGATATAATTTTTTTAATTTTTAATTATGTTAGATTTAAAATAAAAAAAATATTGAATGATTTCTTGGACTCATTTTTTAGAGAATTCTAATGACATCAAGAACAATCTGCTCAAAAGAAAAAAGAAACGATACTATTAAATATAAATTAAAAATTCTAGAATAACTTAAGTTAATAGTAATTGTGCTTTTCATAAAACTCGCATATTAATGGTAATAAATATAAATTGATAACACTGTATTGTAAACTCAAGTTTTGCTATTACTAAGGAGCAACAATTATAACTTTGTACAAGGCTATTCGAAAACTTTTCATAATGGGGACATATTGTTCAACCCATTTCAATAAGGCAAACGGGTTTTTTAAATATAACAATGAAAACTTATAATAATTGGTCGAATATGTGTATTTTCTTAACCTAGTAAATAGATTTTAAAATTGGATAATAAATCAATCAATCATACATAATATATAGAAACAATATGGTTATATATTTTTCAGTTTATTGCAGCTCAAATCGTTTGAAATAGAAACATACGACACAGGAAAGTATGGTAATATTCCAAACAATTTTCTTTTATTTGGGAAGTTAGAGCAGTGCTTTTTCACCGGTTGTATATAGAAGAATATTCGGTGATACCCAAACTTATTTAAAAATTTTATGAAAATAAAATAATAATAAATACTTCGAATTTGATTTGGTTGTATAAAATCGGAAAAAACGTGGAGATAAAGTATTATACTCTTTACAAAATAAAAAACAACTAACATAGTAAACGTTTTGTAAAGTACATTCACACGGCCTCGTATACGGATTTTTAACCGTAGAGAAAATTCATTATGAATTCCAATTCATGTTAAATTTATAATATGATTATTTGAATTGTCCCTATTTCTCTAACGTTTATTTTTATTTATGGTTTGTAATATTCCATTATGTTATAAGTACTAAAATGGTATAAAATGAAAAATCAAATTATTCTGTATTTTTTATTTTAAAGACTATTAGTTTGTCTTAAAAATAAAATATTAAATATGTCAAAATAAACAATATATAATTATACAATAGGCATGATGCCTAATTTTTAAAAACTATTTTATGATGATCTTACGTGTCTCTTATTTCCAAATAAATGCTTATTTCTGCTGAAAATAAAGGTTTAATCACAAAAATTGACCCTTTTAAAACTAATTTTGAATTTGACTCCAAAACGCTCGCAAGTGTCATGGCGCATTTTTGACGTCACGTATATGTAAACACTCCTTGTCAACTATAATGTGGTGTTCACACCGAAAAAACAGTTGATAAAAGACAAAACAGGAACATTTTTACAACAAAATTGCAACTTGTCTCTATTGACACAGTTTGTGTTTTGTTCTTAAAAAACAAAACACAAACACGTTATTTTAACAAAATTTCGACAAATGTTTTTAGAGCGTTCACACCAAAAAAACATGTTTCTATTGACAAGAATACAGGGTTGTCCAACATAATATTTAGAATGTTATTTTAATTTTATTTTAATGTAATATGAAGTATAATAAAAATTAAAAACAAAACATAAAACTCACCAATCTTCACAAAATTAGAAACATATCACTATTTTTGTAAAAAAATGAAAAGTTTTATGTTTTTTATATTGATTTTTATGAATTTTATTAAACGTATACTATGCAGTAAAAATGTATTGTTATTACCAACGGAGGAATAGTAATTACGAAACCTTTGCCAATGAAAAAATTGACCCTTTTAAAACTAATTTTGAATTTGACGCCAAAACGCTTGCAAATGTCATAGCGCATTTTTGACGTCACGCCTATGTAAACACTCCTTGTCAACAATAATAAATCCTTTTTCCATCGCTAACGTTTCTCGGTTTTAATTTTGGTAACACAAAACTGAGCAAACTGCTAATTTAAAATCATAAAATTATTTATAATAATAATTATATTAATGAAACAAAATGATGTTTACTTAGGCGTAACGACATTCGCTCTGATTGGTGTTCCATTTAACATGGCGGATTGCTGTATTTTGTGTTTTTATTTAAAAAAAATTATATTAATCTCGCTTTTAATATAAAAATAAATACATTTTTTAGAATCTTTTTAACCTAATTAATTATTTAAAATCATAATTTCAGTGATACTTTGTTACTGGCATCATGTCTATTGTACTGATTGTACACCCCTGTATTGTCATATACATCTATAGAAATATAAACTGAGAAAAGGTTGATTTATTGCCTATGTGTAATAATATTTTAACAATACATTTTTTCTTTACTTTGCACGTGCATGATATACATGTTATAGTATTTTAAAAAGTATTTAGTTAATTAGTTTTGATTTTTCAATATTTAAAATTTGAATATCTTTTTTTTTTTAATATCTTATATAAATTAAAATTAATCAAATTTATCAATTCATATCATACATCGACATATTTTTATATTTTTGATTAAATTGATTCGCCCTGTAGAGGGATACAAATTGTCCAACTAACTTAAGAAAACAGAATACTTACGCCCGGTATTACCAAGTTTAACTAAATGCTCTTTTTATAGCTTTAATATAGTTTTGGAGTTTATAAAATATTTTATAATCCATATAGAGATATATGATTTTATAAATATTTAAATTTGGTAAGACACAGGTTAATACCATAATGGTACTATTATTACTTTAGGTATAGAGAGGATACTATTTAAAGGAAATGTTATTTGTATATGCATACAAATGAATAATAAATCATAAACCATCTGTACTCCTATTTGAAAACTAATCGATTTCGGAAACGTAGCAGGTACTTAACAATGAATTTTAGGACACCTATAAAGTGTTAAATTTTTATTTGAAAATCTATTAGAACTATTTACATCAATTAAAATTATACATCATTTTTTTTTAATGAAATTTGTTTATACATTTTTTTAAATATCTCTCACCGTTTAATAATAATAAAAGAGTCGTGAGTTTCGGGTAAACTTTATAGTACTTAAATATTATATATTATAAATATTTTAAATATAATATAAGTAATTATATAAAATATTTATACAACATATACATATAAATAATATAATAATATATTAAGTTTCCTTTATAGAAAATATTTTATTAAATTATTAATAATAATAAACTTTGAAATGTTTTCTATTGTTAAGGTTATTATTATTTAGTATTTAATTAATTAATCAATTACTGAATTAGATAATTAAAATTTGTTGATGGATTTTGTTACTGCGTTATATTTTATAAGTTATTAAAAATGTAATTACTAGTTTTATTTTGATAATATCAAAAAACTGATAACTCAACGGTTGAAAATAGTACGTATTTCTCCAATATAAAATAAAAAAAACAATTTGTTTTCCATATGAAATGGATAACAAAAACAGTGTCTTTTTTGTACAAATCTATCCGATACTAAGGGTCTGTTTTATTACATGTTGTTAAAATGTCAATCAAAATATGTTGCTGTTTTGTTTTTGTTGGTGTAAACGCCAAAAATGACATGTTTATATTTTGTTATCCCCTTAATGAGGTCTTGTTGGCGAAATGTTGGTAAAAAGTTGCAATTTTGTCTGTGAAAACATGTTCCTGTTTTGTCGTTTTTCGAGTGTTTTTTCGGTGTGAACACTCTGTTTTTAAAATTTGTAGACATTTTGTCTAAAAGACACGATGTTCGTGTTTTGTTTTTTCGGTGTGAACACGCCATAATAAATCCTTGTTCCATCGCTAATATTTTTCGGTTTTACTTTTGGTAATACAAAACTGAGCAAAATGATAATTTAAAAACACAAAATAATTTATAAACAGTGCAGATTATAATGAAACAAAAATGACGTTTACGTAGCCGTAACGTCATCCACTCGGTGTTTTATCAAACATGGCAGATTGCTGTATTTTGCGTTTTTATTTTAACAAAAATCATACTAATCTCACTTTTAATATAAAAATAAATACATTTTTTAGAATCTTTTTAACTTATTTCATTATTTAAAATCATAATTTCAATGATAATTTGTTACTGGCATCATGCCTATTGTCGTTACGGGAAAAAAACCGTGTCGTGTGAACGCAGTGTTAAACTGCCATTCTCAAACATTCAAAATAAAACATGTTCGTAATTTGTAAAAGATGTCAAGAACGTCAAGTGTTTATAGCAAGACGTCACAAAATTAAAACTTATGTAGTACTGCAATAAAACGTGCAATGTTTCATTTAGTGAAATTATTTACTTCGTTATAAAATTTTTATTGTTCTCCGTAAATATCTTATTAAAATCTTAAAACATCCCAATTAGATGTCGAGTTATTATAAGTATAATAAATCATTTAATTTAGTCTGTCTACTGTTCTCTTTTTAATAGGCAAACTTCTTTGACAGTTGTGGCTTGATAAGTGGGTTCTTATGAAGCCGCTGCATTCATTTCCTTTTTAGTTAATTAGATTTTCTTTGTCGAATTGTTTACTTGAAAGATGTTCACCATACTTCCAGGTATTGTAAATACATATTCTACACAAATACTCTTGCAATTATTTTTAATTGAAGTTTTAAATGAATTAAAATGAAGTAATTAATGGGTTTAGGTAGTTTATGTAACTTTGAAGTTTGGTAATTTTAAAATGTGTTATATTGTATGAAAATTGACATTTTTGATTTATCTCTTTTGCAAAAATAATTCAGATTAGACATTTCATTTATATCCGAAAAATGTCCACCACGATTTTACTGGTACATTCTTCCTTTTTTGACAATAAGAAAAAGTATGTTTTTTTTAGAACAGGCATGATAGGCTATAGCCAAAACATGCCTTTATATGGATATTGCTGATTATTTTTTTGGAAGTCACATTCTATTTAACATTCAACCTGACCAAATAATAACTTCCAAAAATTTATAATTTTTGAAAAAAAAATTATTTTTGATTTTCGAAAAAAAATATATTTTTTTTTAATATCTATCAGTTGAATTTGATGGTGCTTAAAATATATTATAGAGATACTTATGACTCATCAGAGGTAATTTTATTATGATCCTCTGTCCATATGAGAAAAAAAATTGTTATATTGATTCGATGGAGCAGTTCCCATATATTCCCGGCTACAGCCTCTATATTTTGTTTTTGTCAGGCTATGGGCCCTGTCAAATTTTCGGTGTGCCTCCGGGCTTGTTCAGTCCTATTTAGCAACAAATTAGAGATGTTTTAAAAGTATTAAGAACCTTGCACTTGCCCGCGCCACGCCGATACGACCGCATGCGAATTTATACTAATTGTTATACCCTTTGAATCAGTTTGGGATTTTGATATGTTGTTTGCGTATACATACAAGGTATAATATATAAAAAAAAATGGTGATTGCCCTCCGAATACAACATAGTGTTTTTTTATTTTAAATAAATTTTGAGTATACTTTTCAGTCTATGGGAAGAGGGTCCAAAAAATGTTTGTTTTTTTTCAAAATTCTTATCATTTATGTTTTTGGGTTATCAATCTACCGCCGTATACCAAATTTCATCTTAATTAATATAAAATTTATATAGACAGACAGACGGACGGATGAAGCGAAACTATAAGGATTCCTAGTTTTCTATGGAACCCTAAAAACCCGTCGAAAAAGAAGTCACATTTGTGACAAATCGCACGACCTCGCTGGCCAATTCTGGAAACAATTCAGTTTTTTCGCGTGCATTTGGCAGGTTGAAATCATTTGTCTCTCAAATTTTTACCGTTAAATTTAGTGTACGATAACGTACAATTACTCCACCACCGATGTCTTGCGATTTGATTTTTTGGGTTAGTTCTGATGAGGAATTCTTGTTAAGTCAAAACACGCGTCGAATGACGTTGTTTGATTTGTAATTAGAAAAAAGCATAAAAATGTTAATTAGTTATATACTTTTCAAAACATATGTTGGCTTTTAAATCAGATAAGATGATTATAGAAATTTAATTCATTATTAATTCTCAATTTTACATTGTTTTACTGAATCAATATTTGAGATTCATAACTAGCCCGACCTCGAAAACCATATTTGAAAACATTTGAGTGACGCAACGCATTTCTGTATTTCGACAAAATATGTAAATATCACAAAACAAGAAAATAATCATGAACATATTTATGCATAGATAAAAAGAAACGTAACATTATACGACAGTGATATTTTACGCCTGTGTTCCGGCAAAAACCACAAAACAAGTATTCAAGGGAAATATTATCATTGTCGGATCGAACCACGCCTTGATATAACCTCAACCATCAGATTTAAAATTTAAATATACAACCACTACCCTCTTCTACATGCATTGAAAAAGATATTTTTGAATTAAAGTCTTATATCTCTTTCAAATATTTTACTTTTGTATGTTTGGTAATCTTGGAAAATTTTATTTATTTATTTCTAGTTATCGTGTATTGATTTCTTATTTAATACTAGTGAAGTGGACCCGGTGTTACCCGGGTTAATATCCATAAAAATAAAAATCCATAAATTGGGTTACGAACTGCTACCCCATTCAACAATTCTTCAGATTTAGCCCCCTGCGACTATTTCCTGTTTCCAAACCTAAAGAAATGGCTGGGCGGTAAGAGATTTAGGTCAAATGAAGAGGTCATCACTGAAACAAACGCCTATTCACGAGGTTGTCTGCTTTCAGTAGCTGTCAAACATAAACTAAATGGCGCAGCTTGCTCATAATTTTACAGTCTATTAATAAATGGCAGTTGACGGGAGCAGTGTTGCATTTAAAGTTACTGCGCGGGAAATTCAAAAAGTTACTGACTTATCAAACTTTAATAAAATAATAATGCCAAATTTAAATATATTTTTAGAAAAATATTTATTGTTTAATTTATTCCCCGCCTATTGTGTTATCCCATTTCTAACGCGTTTTTGATCCAATCCACACAAAAGCGTTATAACGAAGTTTCGCTGTATATTGTTTCTGAATATGTCATATATTCATGTCCACATTACATTTAAAAATTTAAAGTTAATAATAAATAATAATATAAAACGAAAAAACCGAAAAACATACTTTTTAGACATGAAAACCATTGATTTATGTTTACCTATATGTAAATTAATTAAATATATAATTAAACAGAAAAATAACATAATTGAAATTATTAACGATTCAAACAGTTAACTTTAAACATAATTAATTATTAAATTCAATTATGGTATATATGTACATAAAATCAAAATTATGTATTGTTAAAACTTAAAAATAACTACATTTACATAAAAGTTTGTTTATATTTTTTCTGACGAAATACCACACCGTAATTTTTTTTCAAAACAAATGTAAAATTGCACACAAAACAAAATGCGAGGAAATATTATTTTCAACTCAATTAAATTAAACAGTCAAATAAGTTTGAAATGTTCAGTAAATTCAAACATTTTACATAATCAAAAATAAAAGAGCATAACTTTTTGAACTACAACAATAGATCTGATAACCGACTTAATTATGGGTGGAAAACGAATAGAGCCAAGTTAGGATTCAGTGGAAAAGCCAGGCGTGAAAACAACACAGTGGCGCTACTTTTGGCCAAGTTAAATAGAGTTAATATTCAATTTTCTCATTATCATAAAACAAATTTAAAAAAACAATTTAGAATCTATTAAGATTATTGGCCACTTTAGCTGTAAAATGTCTGTATTTTTTCAATAAAAAAAAAGTTTAATTTCAAAAAAATTAATTTTTAATTTATATGCAGTAGACATGTAGGTAATAGGTATATTAAATGGAATTTTTTATTTTGTTAATAATTAAAAGTAATAAATAAAATATAATTTGGCGATCGCAATATCTTTTTGCACTCGCACACGCTGTTTACCTGTAAATCGCACTCTATTACTCTTATAGATTATTTGTTCACGCGTTTTTACAAATATGCTGTCATGATAGTCTTGTATTTCTAGTTTTTCATTACTTTGAATAAACCTCGTTCTGAAACTACAGGTGAATGTATGTGTTTTATAATGTTATTTTAAGTGTGGAATAATCAGTGTTTAAAACGTCTCTGTATAGAATTTTTGTGTTGAATTTCAACAAATAGAGTACTTGCGGCGAGTTCTCTCATTTACCGTATATTAAAAACTATATTTAATATCCAATTACTCCAAAACCATATGTCTAGTAGGTACTATTTTTTTTTAAATAGTAAAATATATGAGCTATCTATAAATAACATATTAAAATCTTAGACTTTTATCTATACATTACTCTAATGATCGAATAACCTTTTAGTGTTTAACACTATTAATTTTATTCGTTTATTTAATTACAATACGTTACAAGTTCAATATAATAGTATGATTTGTCAAAAGTTTCAAAAATCACTCTATTGTTTCTTATTATTTTTTTCTAACACAACTAACTATGGTAATTTATATCATGGTTAATTGTGTATAAGCGATCACTACAGCCTGAATAGCTTCAAAAATAATCATTAAAAAAAGTTATGTTGTAATAAGTACTTACATTCATTTGAAATGAAATGGCTGATAAAGCAACTTCCAAAAGGAAGAAGAAAAATATAAGATTGAGAGTTCTAAAAGCGATGAAGGTTAATTAATTTAATTTTATATACCAATATAATTCAATTTTCACCTTGCAAACATTTGCACGCACCACCACTGTTTTAAGGAGCGCAAAGTTTAACCGTTTAAATTATTTTATAAGTCATTCAGTAGCAAGTATATTATGTCGAAGGAACTTTGAGGCTCAAGCAAAACAATCGTTTGTATGCAGGAATGCAGAATGCACATTACAATAAATTTATTCCGAATATCATATCGGGTTTTTGTGTTTTTTTCGACTGCTACTTTATTGGACTATTTCAATGCAAAACATAACTGAAACATTCAAAAAAATAGTACCAATTGTGTAAATATATTAAAAATATGTATCTGTGATAACGCAGTACCCAAGATGGTAGTGAGATTGAAAATTTTCGATAGAAAAAATAAGAATTATTTAAATTTTACTTTTTTACACTAAAAAATGTTTATATACCGGGTGTTTTTTAGACTTTCCAAGGGAATATTTCCGAAACAAATTTTCAGAAAAAATGTTTCAGACAAAAGTTTCATGGCTTCGAGAGCACTAAACATTGGTAAATTACGAATCTGTAACAAAAAATATGAGTTTATATTAGAAAAGACATGTTGAACCTGAAAACCCATGAAAACCCATATTATCAATATTTAACGCCCTTAAAATCATGAAACATTTGTCTAGAACAAAATTTTTTTAAATTTACTATTTTGGAAATATTCCGCTGGAAAGTCGTTAAAAACACGGTAAAATAATTTTCTAAAAAAGTAACTTCTACACCCATAGATCTCAAAATATTTTAGATGAATATACCCTAATATAAAATAAAACAAACCATTTTGTTGCTAAAATCTAGAATTATTTAAGTTTTGAAAACTGTATCATAGTTTTTCAAACACAAAATTATCTGTAGTAGTCATTTTGAGAACCACTGTTCTGCACATAAAAATAAACAAAGAAAAAGAATCGATGAAATACAGAAATTAAAAAATATAAAAACATTCTAAAAAATACTTGAAAGATAAAAACGATATAGGTATACAAGTTTTTTTTTCGTTAAAAATTAAACCTCGGCCAAGTAAAATGTTTCACAGCAACGTGTACCAACATAGAAGACTTAATTTTTATTCTTTTGCCTTTTAAATTACTTTCAACTCTTTGAAGAAAAAAATTGCTAAATATAACAAAAAGTACAACAGCCCTTTGTTCCGTAAAAACATTTTTTCACTAAAGTGAATTTGTTATTCAAATCATGTGGAATAAATTCAACCCGCTAAAATAACATCATTAAGACGTTATATTCAAAGTGTTAATCTAAATTTCACAAGAATCTGCCAAACATTCGGATTCTGTCTCTGTCACTCTCACAACTACCGGCTAAATTTAGATTCGCCCACACATATGCCTACTCGTTTGAAAAAAAATCTTTTTGCATTCATTTTCGTTAAAAATACTACCTGTGTTATTTTATAGAAAAATATAGATGATGAAATTCATTTAAATTTTTAAATTATTCTACTTTTGATATCATTAAGTTAACATTTATTAAACGTATTTTTCAAATGAATTATAGTAGATCGAAAGAACACACAAAAATAAAAGGATATAAGTATCTATTTATCATAAAATGATATTAGGCTAATTAAACAATATGGCTTTTCATTTACTATAAGATGGTTTAAAGGTGAAAATTGGACATACAATATGTACATAATAAAATAATATTTCTATTTTGGAATTTATCTTAAACATAATTTTTTATATTTATTATATATTTTTAAATTGAAAAAGTTAAGGATAAAAATATTATTTCATTTTTGTACGAGAAACAATTAAATCCTTATATTTTTTTACATTACTGAATTGAAATATTGACGAAGGTTTCTTATAAAGCGTTAAAATATTCAATTTTTTTTCCTTTTGGTCATTTTTAGATAAGTCTTTAACTTTGTGAATAATGTAAAATTAAAATATGAAAATGTTCGCTTTTGATCTGTATTAATGAAAATTACCTTTTTGATCAAAATTGAATTAAAAATAACCCCTTTTGTGTTCACCTAAAAATAATATCCTTTTCAAATTTAATGTGGTACATTTTAGAGAGAAACAGTTTTATTTTGTTACAACTTGAATGAAAAATTATGTATATTTCTACCGTACAATTGAATTGGTGAGAAGAAGAACAGTACAAGTACAAATTCTGTTTTTTTTTGTTGTTGTTTTTTTTACATGAATCATTTCGATTAATGTAGATCTAAATATTGAGTATAAGAGCAATATTATACCAATCTTTCTTCATTGGTTCCAATTCCAAGTAAGTTTTAAATTTTGAGTGGGTGGAATAACAGTACCTGTCCAGCACTAGTTATGTTTTTCCACACACTCATTGTCAGTCCGAGCCGCTAGGATGAGCTTGGGTCTGACTAACTGCACTTGCTATACTAATATAAACACAGGATGTCAAAAATGTTCCGGGACGGTCGAATATTTCGAATGGTAAATACAGCATCGAAAAACAAAAAAATAGGTGTTCAATATTTTTGAAAAAGCTATTCAACCACATTTTTTATTGCAAATTTGGATTTTTCAAAAATATTGAACACGTATTTTTTTGTTTTTCGATGCTGTATATAATCGACCGTCCCGAAACATTTTTGACACCCTGTATATGTGTAGAGTGTTTGTGTGTTTGACCGAAGTAATCTCGACAACTTCTGGACCAATTTTGATCAAACTTGCACCAAAAAGCTAGAGAGATACATACCCATAGAAGTAACGGATTTTTATCAAAATATCTATTTGTGGAAGACCACCAGCGTGGATGAAGTTGATTAATAAGTGTCTCATTTATTTTTTACATTTTCTTTAATTTGTAATATTTGTATAATACTACTTTTTGTTCAATTAAAGTGACTTTTCAGATAAAGTGCGAAGCTAGGAAGAAGAATGGTACTTATCCAATGATTTTATTAATTTTTTTACACAATCTTTTTAATGGCCCGTGACTGCATTAACAGGTCCTTGGGGACTATGCGGAAGTAGTTAGCTGGTTTTCAAAGTTAATAAGTTATAACCTGCAAATTTTTTTAAACTTAAAACTTGCTTATCTCGAATTGAGAATTTTGGACTAATACTGTTCTTCTTCTCACCGATTCAATTATTATTTTCGGTCAAAAACGATAAAGTTACTGAGCTCTTTTAAATATAATTATATAAAGGTATTAAAATACATTTGAATAACGATTTCCAAATGCATAATTATCAAAATTTGTATTCATTATTTATTTCATAAATCCTACCTGACACTCAAAATTTTAAATAAAATAAAATAAGGAATATAATTTCATCACTTTCTTTAATTATAATAAATAAATATTTATATTATATTTCCTATTAAAAATAAAATATTTTTTTATCTTATAAAGAAAAATTAATGCAATATATTTTCACTGCGAAAATCAACCCTGACAAGTACGTCGAACGCGCGTTGTCATGAATATTTTCTGAGAATTATTTCTGATACTTACCTCTGCTTTACGTAATGAAGGAGGTATCGAGTTCTATGGAACGAGTCGCTCGCATAGCATAAAGGAAACAAATAATGTGACTTTTATTATCAAAGATGTAATAATAAGCTAAACGTTATTCTGAATTGAAACGGATAAATTATATTATTTGTAAGCCGGTGTATGTTTGGAATGTTAGGCGCAAATTAAATATTTCCTAATTTATACTAAATTGTATTGTTGTTTCCTGAATAAACTGTTATTTTGATGTTAAAATGATGATTCAAATACCTTATAGGTATCGTCAAAAGCTTTTTCGTAAGGCAGTTTTGCGGTATGACGACTTAAAATTTTCGACTTTTTTTACATATTTTTATAGTAATAGTAATAGAGTGCGACTTACAAGCAAACAACGTGTGCGAGTGCAACAACTAAAGTCAGTGAAACCATAGTATTTATCATAGTTGTATCTAATTGTTTTCTTCTAATTATTAACAAAGTAACAAATTGTAAATGTGTTAGGCATATAAAATAAAAACTAAATTTTTCGAAATTAAATATTTTTTTATTACAAAAATAGCTCATAACTAAAGGAGTGGTAGGCCAATAACCTTAAGTAAAAAACGTCCTTTTTTAAATTTTTCACTTGTAATTATACGTTCGCAATCTGAACTTATAAGATCCAATTTAAAATATCGCTTCCTCGCAATATCGAAGATACAAGAAGCTTTGTGATCGTTTTAGAATGAGACAAAAAAAATGTTCTCCGATTTCAAAATTTTAAATTTATCTTTCCGTTTCACGTCAAGACAAACACTTTTCGTTTCGTGTCTGTCTCTCTCTGTCCGTCCGAGTGTCCGTCCATCTGTCCCCTGAATCCTTGTCACACACATAACTAATGAACCACTGAACCGATATTATTGAAACTTGGTCGGATGGTTGGGTCTGGTTTGAGGACGGTCCCATTTCAAAATCATCCATGTATAAGGGGGATGGGTGACACCCCAAAATATTTATTTTTTTAGGATATCTCAAGAACGACACATGTTACGTGAAAATTTTACAGAATATTTTTTGTAGAGTATTAAATTTCCTATAATATGGATCTACAACGTTTGTTGTAAAATATTCCCTTACAAAGATTTATCTCAATTTATTTTAAAAATTCGTGTTTTGTTTTTCTAAATTGATATTTGCTTGAATATATTAAATGTCATTTTGGCGTTTTAACTGTCATTTTGACATTAACATAAATTTTGATTTAGATTGAAATTGTCAAAAAATTATAAATATATGAAAAAATATTCAGGTGCGTTTTAAGAAAAACTAATATTTTTTAGTAACATTGTATAAAAATTAAATGGTTACCCAATTTCAGGCAATTTATATAAACACTAACGGTTTTTATTTAAATTGTTGAATAATTAACTACCTTTGGTGAATTTAGCACGAGGAAGCACTGTGCATTTACTTGGCAGATGTTTTTTTATATAGATTTAATATCACATAAAAGTATTAACATAACAAAATATATAACACCTACACAGCTTTCACTTTTCATAACGGCATATTATCATCACAATCAACTAAAATATTAACCACAAACAACTGAAGCTCTAACATGCAGGTTTCAACTTGTTTATGTGGAAAATAATTTCCATGTATAAATATTTGATTATTTACGTTGATTCTGACACATTTTCATGTCACATTTCATTTTTAATACAGCATGTATTTAATCTGCAATAGCATTTTGAAATAAATGTACCGCAGACATTTAACACCTTCAAGCCGAAGCTTTATTATTAAACATACAAATTGATTTCAATTTTAAAAACTAATGACACCACATGTGTGTCAGAAGAAAATATAATATTCATAGATCAGCGCGAATGAAAAGCATACAATATTCATGTCGTATCAAATGTGTTAATTACTGTAACGCGTTCATGACAAGAATTGGCGTTTTCAATAAAGCGTCATTTGTTCAAATGAATCGTTCGGTAAAAGTAAACCTGACTTATGAATATTTCCAATTATGCTGTTTCTATTAACATTGAAATTATCAAGAGAGGAAGTAACCAAATTGTAACATATTTTCATCAACATCTGCGACCCCTTATTCAATCATAACTCGGTAATTTGCAAGCTGGGGTGAAGAACATGCAGGTGCAGGGAAAATATTTTAAATTACAAATAGAAGTCAGTCCACTTTGAAAACATTCAAATCTTTTTGTACTTGTATATTTAGAAAAAAGGAGGGGAGTTGAGTTTTTGAACATTTATTTTGAAGAAACTTATGTAATATGATGATACCTGATTGTCGAAGATGGGGGAAAGAGAGTAATGTGTTATACGTTTCTTTCATATTTCTTATGCCCGATATTATAAAAAATTTGCTTGAGTGCAAAAGCAAATTAGCTTCCAGCTAACGCTATATGCTAGTTGTCAAATTGTATTGAAATTGCTCGATATTTTAAAGCAGTGGTAATAAATGTATAATAATGTAAATTTTAAGAGGTACACTTGGCAGCACAGTGACCTTACTTTTTATTTTACAACAATCATTTAATAATCATGAAAATATGTAAATAAAAAGCAAATGTTATTTACATCAGTGTAAAATCATCGATCTTACAAACGGTACATGCTCAATATCAAAAATACGTTTCATCCGTTCAATTTAGAAGGTAAATAATATTATATATTTTTACAAAATAGATAAATTTATTAATTATTATAATTATAAAATGGTCATTTATCTAAACAAAAAATTTATTAATTATATTTATTTTCTGTTTTGGAAGGGTTAAAATCAAAAGTTCCTGAACATTTTTGTTGATTTTAGGAGATCTATCATTTGGGTAAGTGAAAAAAATTGAGTACCTACACAAAAAAATGTATTTTTCAAAAATTTTATGATTTGTGTTTTTGGGTCATCAATTTACGTCTGTATACCAAATTTCAACTTAATAGGTATATAAATGAGAGATTGAATTTGATATTAATTATTATATATAAATTTTATTGACATTGATATATAAATTTGTAACAAAATCGTTTTATTTAATATTATATAAAATCATCTACAACAATTACTCACAAACTGTCAAGTCTGATCTTAATGGTTTCGAATAAATTAATTAAAATTATAACTAGTCCAACAGCATGACTCGTTCTATTCACTGTAACCTATTTTCTATTTTATAATTGAACCTGACAAAACTGAAAACAAATAAATGAGTACATGAAAAAGCACTCCAGTAATCGATACCTTGCATTTATTATTCACAGATAAAAACATAGTTATTTTAAAATTGAAATAAAACACCACATTGTGTTTTATCAGAGACTTGCTCGGAAAAAATTATTTTTACTTTTTATCAATTTTTTAGTTTGCAGGTGAAAAAATGCAAGACATTTTTTTATTTTTTTGAAAATATTGTTGAATATTGTACTTTTTGCTCAATAAATCAAAAATGTTTACAAATAACCATAAAGATGTAAAAACAAAAAACGTTCGTTATGTAATTCTACATAACAATGTTAAAAAGTATATAGGGTGTTCCATTTGAAATAGTTGAGAAAAATTTGAAAACTAACTTGCAACACCCTGACATGGTGGCTCTAAGATATTTAAACAAAAGCACCCACCAACCTCCTACAATAAGGTCCATATTTAATTTCGTTTTCAAAGCTGCGGCGGCGGAAGTGGTGAATTTTTAAGTGTAGTAATTGTAAAAGTCAATTTTTTTGGTAAAAATATTATTACGTCTAAACCGGATATCAGATGGAGCTAATATTTTAGATATGAATAAACATTCCAAGAGAACTTTTTTTAAATATACAAAAATATTCAGGGCATTCCATTTTTAAAAAAAATTACCTTAAGCGTGCCACACTTTTTTGTAGCACCCTGTATATTTGAAAATAATAATGTATTTGGATTTACCCACAGTTTACATCTGCATTAGAAATATTTTTTTATCTGTTATGGTGTAGGTACGAACTATCGAACTTCCACGCACTATTGCCCCATCCTGTATATTAAACCAGAAACATGAGTTATCGATAATTATTTATTTTATCTAAAAAATCAAATTTTAAACGAGAGATAGCCGAAATATGTACAAGAAAATAATAAATAGTATAAAAACAAATCAAGATTCGAACCATAGTTCGCCGCGTTCCCAATCCATCATGTTAGCCATATGAAATATAACAATTTTCAGAATTAAATATTGTATTTAATAATGAGCATTCAAATAAATGCTCAAACACGTGTCTTTTTATTTTATAGTTTCACCTCCCAAAAGCTAACCAGAAATTCTTCATCCAACAACTGCGACATCCCCTTGTAAGTGATAATTTATGATTGCTTTATGTCTTCCAAATCAATGTAATTAATTACTATACAGTATGAAACAATACTAAATGAATAGCCTAAATGACACAACTTATTAATAATGTCCAATCATCAAAATATCAATTATTTTCCAAATGTATCAATTAACTTCCAACATAATAGGTGTAATAACACTCATTTTTCGTGAACCACTTGTCGGGTAGCGATTAGAACTAATTTGTGTAACAAAATCGAAATTGAAACCTTTATAAAGTAATAACTGAGAATTTGATGTCGGAATTTTGGCATTTGAAAGTATGAGAACAAGTGTAGGTTGGTAGAAAATGATAAAAAGGGGAATCAGAGGGGTGGATGGGGGAATGGAGTAAACCGATCCGTGTGATAATTGTGTGGTCGTACAATTTACTGGATGAGGACTTGATAAATATTGGATTGGTTTTTTGCCTATTCCACGGTTTACTGTTCGAGTTATAGGAAAAAAGATCACGAAGAATGATCAGTTGTCATTGTTAGAGTATTGATTCAGAAAGTGAATTTACTTTTTGTTTGTTTTTCCCTTATTTCTGAATGACTGATTCACTGTCGAAACTTTTTTAAATAATGGTATGGAATTTTTTAAGATTGATATAAAAGTTTTGATTATATTTTAGAATTATCCAATATTTGAACATTTATTTTTGTACTTAATTAATGACAAAAAATTTTGAGAAATGGCCATGCGTAGCTTTTGTTTTATTTTGAAGTATTCACAAAATGAAAACATTTAAACGTATTTGAAGGTTTTAAAGATATATTAACTAATAAGAGTATACAAAAACTTTAAATATTTTAACTGTGTTATGCACTAATTTATCAAACTCACACAAAGTTCAAGTTATTGAAAATACATCTATGGTACATCTTCCAGTAAAAAAAACATATTTTTTTATAATTTTATTTTCAATCAAACTGCAAAGATATATTGCAGTGAGTATTTTTATTAAATTATAATTTAAATAAAACAACTTTATTTTGATACGATATTTTTTTAGGTTGATACATACATTAGTGAATAATACAGCCCATGTATACTACTAGATAAAAGTAAGCAGATATACCTACCTGGTTATATATGTGCAACATGGTAAACAAAACAGAAGGAAACATGAAGTCAGATTATTAAAATAAATATATGTGTATTAATTTTATCTGATATATTCTTACAGAAAATATTAATAAATAATACTCTACCCACATAATTAGGTTCTCTATAAAATTGCGTGTTTCAGGATACTTACACACAAACTTTGTTGTTCACAATTTTGCACGTTTCATTTTTCAAAAGCAACATAAGTGTATGATTGATTGGGATATTTCATACGTAAAAATTCGTTTTTTTCGCAGTTCAAATCAAATTCTTTTCATAGCATGTTAACATCTAATGGTAAAAGAATGACAAACATTTAGTAAAATAAAATATTTGCTGCTTCATTAAGTTTTTATTCTGTTTTATAATCATTACATGTCAAGAGAAGTATGGGTTCATTTAATTTCTTAACCCGGCAGTGGAGACATGTGACATGTGGTTAATCTGACATAACGGCATCTATGAAGGGCTCTATTATCAAAATGAAATTAGTTCTTTACTTGTCCGTCAGTCTACCTTCAAACTGAATCATGTTGAACAGCTGATATTCATTAGTTTGACAAGTCTTGAGGCTTCCGTGGTGATCTTGATATAGATCTTTAGAAGAGCCTTGAAGATGTCCACTGCAATGTGTGATAAAACGTTGGTCGATAACCGACGCGGCTTACACACAGAAGCCAAGATCCATTCATAAGTTTGAGTTTATTACAGAAACGTGATGTGTTATTCCTCCTCAAAATTTTGGTGAGTCAGTCTGACCCAACGTTCTCGTTAACGTGACTTTGTTTATATAACCTGCTTTTTCAAAAAAATCAAATCTGAATGATATTCAATTAATTCAATATTCAACCCCGCTACGTTTTTTTATATCATGCAGACATATTTTGTCAATATTGTTGTGATTAAGATAATGTTACGTTTTCATAATTTTTATGTTGTATACATTCATTAATCTTAGAAATCATTTTTTTTTTTATAAAAATTAAATAGGCTATGTGCAAGGTGGTGGAGTTAGATATAATGTCGATGCGAGCGCTCGTGGTGAGCACGATTATATACACTGAACTTCATTTGTCCGTATAATATGTCAGTGAGCATTGTTGTTTAAAAGTTAAAATAATTATAATTTCAGAAAGTTTTTAATTCATACAAAACATGGGAAAAACTAAGCGATCTGGAAACACTTGTTGTGTTCCAGGCTGTTGTGTTAATGGTGATTTAAGTAAAATAAAGTTTTATAGATACCTGTACGGAGTTATAACCTTGAAAAACGAGCGAAGTGGATCAAAGCGGTAAAAAGAGTCAAATAAGTAAAATCATGATTTTACTTATAACTTATTTGAAAATTATTAATGCAAATCTGTGAAAATAAAAGGGATTGAGTGTTTGATACATTCAAACCCGATCCAGCGACATAGTTTGAGATGCTGTCAATGTAAACGAATTCATTATTTTTCTATTATACGTCATAATTGAAAAAAAAAATACCCAAAATAAATAATGTTCACGTACCTTTTATGCTATGCTATTTATATTATATGCACATAGCTATATTAAATGATATTTGTTGTATTGAAATTTTGCGGTATAAAACAATAATAAAAAGAATGAAGCGGCACAAGTAGGCTTCCTGCACATAGCCTATATTATGGAATTTATTAATAATTAAAGAGTGCTTTAACGGGTCAATTTGATCCAACGTTTCCACTACGTCGGATATCTCACGTCTCCACTGCCGAGTTAATGTGCAGATGTAAAAATATTTGTTCTATGAATATAAAATAATAGTTTTAGATTATATTACTTTTGAAAGTTGGACAAATAAAATTCAGTATAATATTTGCATCAATCATTACTTTTTCCTATTTTTACAACTAAACTTTTTTGTAAACAAATAAAATCAAAAAGGTCTCATAAAACTACAAAAAAATTTCCCAACCTGTGCAAAAAAGAAACTTTAGAAACTACGCTCCTCGACAAACGTAATTTCGCTTTCATATCTCAGCAGAGTCCCAAGGAAGGAGTAAAAAATTCCTAATGGAATTCAAAATATTAGTAGAATCCTGTTTTGCTCGAGTATCCTAGAGCTACACCACTGACCGAGGTACGAGAATGTTTCTACCGGGGATCGATACCTGGGCCTCTAGGCAGCTTTGTATGACTTTTACGTTGCATATTTAATACAAACTGAGTGGAAATGAGAACACCGAATTTTCAGCAGTGGCATTCTGAAAAGCTTTTCCTATTTAATATTCCGTCGCTCGTTCTCACTGTTTTTCATAAAGATTACCAGAGAGCTTGCCTGCGAAACAATTACTAAAATAATTTTCATTCTTGATAAGATCATATATTTTGATTTTAAATTGTTTATGTTTGATATTTTAATTTAAATGAAAACGATACGTTAAATGACTTCAATGTAGTTTATTTTCATATTTTCCTTTAAGTTTTTCGATTATTATGACAATAAAAATCTCATATTTAAATTCATAAAAAAAAATACAAAAACACGTAAATTTTATTCATTTTTCCATTTTTATTTTCCACGCCACTGTTTTATCTTCCTAAAATTCACCAACAATTCTGTCACCAAATAACAGATATCATTCATAAACCACTCACATGCATATCAAAAAAAAATCTAAACAAATTTAACTATCGCATTTCGAAACCATATGTCTCACACACAACTGTACGAGTCGTTTACATAATTTAGACAAGTTTGAGTGTCACATTTGACTCTATTTCCACCCAAGTTCACACGCTCTACACTAGATTTTTCGCCTCTGAGACGTACATAATATGTGGCAATGCTATCTGCCGTTGACACTAATAGATGGCGTGGCTCAACGTGAAAATTCCTAGTGACAATTCATTCTGTTGCAGACCTAGTATTTTTAATGCATATCTACACATTCACTTGTATAATGCGGCAGTACCCAGATATGAAATTCATACCCGCACACGTCACTTTTATTTGCAAACATTTTTTTACTTACGTATGTTATTTTCGAGAGTTGTTATGTTTTCAACTGTATTTTTCATCGGGTATTTTGTTTGTCAACAATTCTTTTTGCTCTTTTTTTAATAAAACAAGCGTTATTGATTTATTTTATCAGTTACTTTTTTGACACTGAAGAGATTATTTTTGGATATTTTAAAACCAGGAAAAAATTAATAATTTAAATCTATTCATTTTCTATTCAAAATATACACATGATTGTTCTAGATATATGCCGGCATCACATTCTGAAATTTGCACGATCAAAAAAATGGTGGAATGTAAGTTATTTCTTAATATCTAATTGGCGTTAATTCATAGGTTTTGAATCAAAAAAGGTGAGACACCTGATGCCATGTTTATACTAAAAAGACAAAACAACAACAAGGTATTTTAAAAACACTTCTAATTTAAAAATGTAAAAGGTTTGTTGCAGTTTTTCTTCGGCTTGGGTCACTAGTTTGACGCACCAGCATGCATTTATATATGATATTTGAATGGGTGGTCATTTGTGAAGGGTGTGGGTGGAATTTACGATTCTACTTTCTTCATGGGGTGTTTTCACTTTAAAATTGTATGAGTCAAGAACCACACAACTCACAATACATCACCGAAGTATGGAAACATGATTACCTACATAAAAATACGAAAAATATAAAAAAATTGTCTAAAATGAATTCCCTTTACCCATCACTTCTGCGTCCCTGGTGAACTTTTAATACTTTTATTAAGTGATTGTCATCAAAGTAATACATGCGACCCATTTTCATCAAAATCTGACGCTTGAAAAACTTAGCATTTTCACATTTTTGGTCAAATTTTCAAAACTTTGAGCTCAATGCGCGATCGGAAGGTATTGGCCTATTTAAAAAAAATGGTGGCGTTATGCTTGTATAAATGAGTAGTAACCTTTGTGCACTATTACGATTCGATTAGCGAAAATTTCCTATTTTCGACCCACCATAATAGAGAAAAAGTGTACACATATACTGATACAATAATAATCAAAAAGACTGGCCAATTGATTAAAAATTCGAGCAACTATCGGCCGACTAGTAATCAGATAGCGTCCTATATGTGCGCACTGCACACCAATACCAACTAAACTGTTTAATCAGTTCGCAACTCGAACCCAACCGAATTATCTGCCGACTAAAAGTCTGTAGTGCATGGGTTCTAAACGTATTTAAAATATATTCTGCTGCTGCAAAAAGTCAGACATACGACACTACCATTCATTTATTCAAAGTATAATATTACGAATAAATTTTCTCTGCATCTGTCATTTATCTCTTGAGTAAAACAAAAAATATAAATATTATCTGATGTAAAAAGGAACATACTGCAAAATCTTATCTAGAGGCAAACTACTAAAAACTAACTGTAGATTTATTAGTTTTTCTTCAGTACACTACCACTTAAAAGTATTTGCCATACCTAAGTTACAATGTGATACTCGTATGGAAAGTGTTTATTTGTATAAACTAAATTGAATGTATAAACTGTGCTTATATATGTATATCTAAAAAAGCTAAAAATTTTATTTGTTTGTGTACCCACCATTGTTTTTGATTTGGGTTTTCAAAATGTCTGAAAACACCATCCTAATATTTGATATTTAGTTTACAAATAGTTTTAGCTATTGTTTTTTATTAATATGTATATTTTAAAAAATAGTAACTTTTGCTTATGTGGAAAATAATCGATATTCGATATTCACAAATATTACCTATCGTTTAGTATTAAGGGGGAACATATGAGTAGACGGCGGAAAAAATAGGTGAATTTCGGGAATTATTATCTGAAAAACTATTTTTTCAATTTCGTCCAGGTTTATTTTATTCTAAAGTATATATATTGAGGTAGGTTTACAATTTTTTTTATGAATATATGTATATCGACTGGAAGCGCTGTTGTCGTGGCCGGCGTAAAACATGTACCTCGATGAGGTTCCCAGGATTACTGGCAGTTGATTGATCTGAAATAGAGATTTCAAAGAGATCCTTAAAAGTTAATTAAGATGACATCGGAACGTAGGATTTTTTATTTTACTCAATTATTACTTTTTTATCAATCCAGAAGGGCGAAAATTATAATTGAAAAATTAATGTAACGTTCAATCAAACGTAATTTCATGAAAAAAAAATTTTTTTCAAAAAAATCCTACGTAACAAAAGTTATCATACATTAACCTTTAAGAACCTCTTTGAAAATTATGTTTCAGATCAACCGACTGCCAGTATTCTTGGGAACCGCATCGAGAGATAAGTTTTATGCCGACCACGACAGCAGCGCTCCCAGTCGATATATATTCATAAAAAATTTGTAAGCATACCTCAACTTTAGAATGAAACAAACTTGCATGAAATCGAACAAATAGTTTTTGAGGTAATAATTCTCAAAATTCACCTATTTTTTCAGCCGTCTACTCATATATTCCCCCTTAAAATTTTCAACAAAATTTATGGTTGGAAAAGACTTTTGAACGACAGTGTACATAGTTTTTACTCAACGCATAAAAGCAGGACATTAAACAAGTTTATTTACAATTATGTAAGACATGAACAGAGCAATCTGCGTTTTTTTAATTTACTCCGTGTTAGTTTGCACCGATGGCCGGTCACCAGAGACGGTGTAATTGTAAAATTGGGGATGTAATAAAGAAAAATAGCAAAACTGCACTCCAGGGTGATGCTGCCGTGTTCACGTGATTTATTCGTCGAGTCATCCGCGGAATGAGAGTTTTATGTTAAGCAGTTAATCTTGAAAATGTAATGGGTAGAATTTTTAAAAGTGAAATTGCATATTCTTCTAGTTATTGAATATAAAAATAACTTTGTGTGCGAGGAGCGTTAAAAGTTCAAATGATGTTTGTTTTACCTCGCGAGAGGAATGAATTTATGATGCTGGGTTCAATTCTGTTTAAGATTGATTCAATATTGAGGTGATTTGATTACGTTTACTTATACATTATAAATGTTTGAACCACTTATGTGTATGAATACAGTATACAAAAATACCAATTATAATAATTGTATTATAATAAAAAATATATATATAAAAGGGTTTATAGGATTAACTATAAAATAAACATGTAAATCAATGTTGTACTTGAATAGTATTGTATTAATATAAACAGGGTGTTCCCCAGAACCGAGTGATCATTGCTAACTTTGTTATTATTAGAGCTAGAAGATCGTTTAAATGGGCAAAGTATCAGTATTTTTTCTGGGATGAATAATTATTCATCCCGGAAAAATAGCTCTCTCAAAAAACAATTGAATGTCAAATTTCAGTGATGTATTGACATATAACTTTTTTTAAATGGAATAATCTGTATATTATTAATGGGTTTTATAGCTAAGAATGTTCTCTTTATAAAAGTGTAATACATACATTAAGATTTTTACTACAAATTGTCGTGCACAGAATGTCAGGTGTAATTCTATGGTCAGATGTAAGCACATAGTTAATCAAATTGTAAATAGTTATAACAGTCATCTCTATGGAAACATGCATGCATGTTTGACAAAGATATTGTAGATATAGGTCCACAATCTTTTCTTTCTCTTTCTACCGATAGTTATCGTTTTCAGCTGCCTTATTTGTTCTATGTTATATTATCTCTATGATCCTACTCTTCAAAGTCCATTAGTGGAACCTCGTTTGTATTTTTTGCTTTAGTACGTTTGTCGCAATAGTACGTTTTCTTTAAGTTCTCGGAATTCTTCCACAAAACCCCATGTTAAAATATTTCGTTAAATATTTTACGTGGTTAATTGGTTCTTTGAAAACAGCACGTAAATGGAACAATATAAATTTCTGTATTTTTTCCACCCTTTTTATCCAAACTTTTTCAACCGCGTAAATGAAGAGATTAATGTACGTTTTTCTCGTTATTCCGTGTTTCCCCCAGTCATACTAACGAAGTTTCACTGTATATGAATTTGTTAGTTTCAATTTTCTACCACCTGCTGTATTTAGTACATGTTCAAATCATTGAGCAACGTAATTACAGCTTATCTATATGTAAATTAAATCCAAATTTATCCGAAATACGCCATAAATAAATGTAAACTCACACGAACGAAATCTATTTAGACAATTTTCATTATCTGAATGACTTTGAAAATAAATCACTGAAGTGTGCTACTGGAAACATCCATCACTCTCAAGTAAGGTTCGTGATTTTTCTTTATTACACGCCAAATTTTATAGTTACGTTTTCTCAAGTGTTCACGAAGGGTTCGCAAGAACAAACAACAACAAAGAAATTAAACAATGCAGCAAATAAATGCTCGGAGTAGTTTAGCTCTAGAAATTTATTATTTCTTTTTTTTATTTTATGTACGCTATAACGTGGACTAGCCAGAAACATTTTATACAGTACAGTGAACGTGATTTTTAGGATATAATTGCATTACATTTTTTATGTTGAATGTAAGTTTATATTACAGTATACTGCAAACTGCAAAATTATATAAAATGCTTGCTATTTTACAGCTATTCATAATAATTCATAATTATCAATCAATGTTTGAGTATCAATCGAATCGATGATTTCCATTGAATTTTTTCATATTAAAAATTATTTTTTAAAAATTATGGAACATGGAAATCATATTATTATATTTTTACGAACTAAAAGTTCTTAATTAATATATCATCAAAATTTAAATAAATAAACATATATTATTATATATATATTGCACGTATATTACATAAATGTATATTACTTACATATGTAAAATAATAGCTTATTTCTCAAGACGACATTATAATTAATTATACCAGATAAATTAACGTCCTTTCAAAATCATAAACGAGGATCGTATTTCATCTTTACATCACAATTTGTATACATTCGTCTCTCTCTCACTCATTGTCACTATATAGACGCAAAGTTTTATAAAGTTCAATGGTATTTATTTAATTAATGTTACTTTTTATATCTATTATATTTATTTTATAATTGAAGATAATTGTTTTCAATGATAAATACATACAATTTTTTTTATAACTTTTAAATAAAATACTACCTCAACGTTTGTTATCTTTACAGGATGATATATCTGAAAAACTAAAATTGAAATTTGTATTGCAACAGCGATTTTTGAAAGTATTCACATATTACAGTCATAAAGAACGCGGGTTGGTAAAAATAGATTCCAGTGTACCGCGTTACTCCTAGTATTCTCTAATTTCTAGCCTAAACATGTTTCCATGGTTACCACCATATCGTATAAATCCAATGTTTTAGTACAGAAAGTTATGTGTCTCAGTTTACGTCGTAGCGCTAGCTATTTCCCGGGACAGGTTTTTAACATTGAGTTATCACTTCAGTAAGATTCTATCTCTATGACTATTATTTTGCCTGTTAGGGCCTACATGAGGCTCAAATCGGACACATTATGCTGGAAATGAAATTTACATATTTGGATAAAAAAATATTAGTTAAAAACGATTTTGCACTAAAAAGTATAGGGTGATTTTTGTGAAAAAAGAACTTGAGCCTTGCAAGACTCAAATAGGGCCCTTTACTCTGTACTCATAATCTTAACTATTTATTAACTCACATCGAATCCCACAACTTTTGTATTTACAATTTTTTTTATTACAAATATATCTACACCGTGTATAGAATTTTATATTTCATTTTATCTGTAAATCACCTCGGGACCCTCATTTTTATTTCTTATTTTCTTGTTATTTAAATACATTCATCAAATCTAACAAGTAGATAAATAAAAATTGCATAAAATAGATTACAACTTGTTGAACAAAATCAAATACAAGCTATGAAGTATAAATATTTTGAAGCTGTAAAGCGAATAACAAGAACATATCTAAAAGCAAAAGTCACAAAACAAAATAAAGCCACAATAAAGTTCAGAGTCTCATATTTTATTAATAGTTAATAACCATAAGTTCAGTGTAGAGTACGTTAGTCTTAAGGTAACGCAGTTTAAAAATTCAACACTTACTCGCTAGCGTTGCTGTGCCTTACTGACGAAGTGGATTGATTTATTTATACAACTCCTGTGTTAGTTAGGTGTTCAAAAAAGCATTCCTAAGTGAAAAACGCCTTCTTAAATTTTATTTCTCTCGGGGGTATCTTTAAGGCATACTCTCCCCGTTAATACTTGCTTTTTGTGGTTACTCACTGTTATTGCTTTTCTTGTATTGTTAACAACAATAGTAGCTCTTGTTGTTTAATAATTTATTCCAGCATCATGAAATGAATATAGAATACGACAAAAAATGTAAATTGTAACATAAAATTGATTCATTTATACATAGTATAAAACAAAGTTCCTCACCGCGTTTGTCTATCTGTCTGCGCACGATTTTCTCAGTAACAACTTAATGGATTTTTTTCCGATTTTCACTAATGGAAAGTAGGTATATAATTTGTGGATGTTTTGTGTAAATTTCATAAAGTCGGGAAAAAAACAATCGTTAGAGATGTAGGTACATATGTTCACGTGCGCTTCATAATAGTGAAAACAATGATTAATAGGTTTATTACAGACTAAATTTATATCCCCGGGTAACACCGTGTCCAATGCGCTAGTAGTAAATAAAATAAATTTTAAAAACTATAAAATCTCTTGTTTACAATTAGTTATAAATAAATTATTGACTCAGTTGGTAAAAAGACTCGATAGATTTTCTTATTTTGGAACCAACATACATATACTACTCTAGACTTTTTTTCAAATTAATTAGATAATTTAATTATTATTATATTCAGATTATTATAACAGATTCACTTTTTCAAGAAATTCTGAAATCTACTTTTTTCAGTCTCGAACCATTACAATAACTCCCCTATGGTGGAAAGTTAATAAAATAATAATTACAATATTTATTAAAATAGTGTTATTTAACCAACCTTCGATCTGTAGTATTAAAAAAAATATAATAATGGTGGCCATCTTAAACTTGAAACTCTTATATATATAATATCTTATAAATATTAGAATGTATCAATTTTAAAAGACTCATTTAATGTGCATATTACTTAACACATCCCATCATCAGAGGATAGCGTAGTTAGTTTTCTTAATGTATGAAACCTTTTAAACAAACCATGATCCCGGCCTTCATGTTCGTTCGACCTAAACGCTTCGATTGACCCGAAGCTAACACTTTCTTATGCGTTGTGTCCCCATCTATGTATTGAGGTTAATATAGACTAATATAGGAACATAATTTAAAAAGAATTAAAAATTAACTAAACAGGTGTTGACATCCCATTTAAAAAATAAAGTAAATGTCCATTTAATATACAAAACAAACTTAAATTTGAAATTAAAATAAAAAATTCTCATGAAACCCCACGCTTGAATATTCATATTTTTATTTGAATTAAAATACAAATATCAATTTTGCGTGTGCCAACGCCTTAACTTTTAAACATAAAATAAATAATAAATATGTTCCATTATTAACCAAACCGAACATAAATGTTTTATAGAACACATTATAGAAACTATTTTATAATTCGCATCGAGGTTGGCATTAATCAGTGACGTCAATAGCTTTAAATAATAACACAACCCTTATTTATAATTTATCACCCACTTAAAATCAATATCTTTGTGTACATTACATACAAAACGCTGCACTCAGCGAATCCAAACTTATAATAATAGTACCATTGTACCGCATTATTCTTCATTTTATAACCATATAAATTATACATTAGTATAGCGTACTGATCATTATTCAGTATTAAATTGTCATACTTAACTTAAACTTTTATAAAGTCGATAAAAGTACCATAAAACCAATTCTTTGTTGGATGTATTGTTATAGTTATGTTTATTGTTTGTAATAAACAGATTTTATTTTTGTGTTATTATATCGACAATTATTAAAAAATGATTTATGATAAGTTTGACAAATATTTCATCCTCATTTTAATGACAAATTATTGAGTATTGTAGTTAATTAGATCAATGTCAATTTTTTTGGGAACGAATTCCATAATGAATTTTATAAAATGATCAAGACCTATATTTTGATATCAAACGTACCTATCAAATATAATTTACTTCAAATTAAACAAAATTTTAATTAGAAATATTTTGAGATCTATAATCAATCATGTTTAATCTAGCATTTATAGTATTACTAAGCACTTAATTACTTAATTTTAAAATTTTGTTTCATCAATTCTAATTGTTTATTTGATTATAATTATTATAAAATAAGATCCGAAGTCCTTTAACATGAGCGTATTTATTGCATTTAACAAGATCCGAAGTCCTTTAACATGAGCGTATTTATTGCATTTAACATTTTAGCCAGTCATCATTACTATTTAATTTTTACAATCAATAAAATAAACGTCCGTTTGAATACACGGACATCTGGCTGATTCAATACGTAAGTAATCTTTAAAATTATTTGATAAAAATCATCCACACAGAAATAAGATTTGAGAAGTTACTTACCATTAATATTTGACTCAAATATATACAATATTGCACAAAACATCAAAAATAAAATGTGTTATACCTATCTCATATTTGGAATCTTTTTCAAAAAACGATTTTTTTTCGTTTTTACGACGAAAACTGATATTGCCAATACAAACATAGCACATGATACTAAGCAAACGCCATCTTTATAGTGTAGTTTATTGAGCTTATTGTTAGTGATACTACACGAAAAAAATATATACCCGGGAAAGACAAAAAAAACTGTAATTCTTACAGTATAATTTTTTCAGTGTAACAATATTTGAATTCATTTGTTCGGATGGCTTCGATGGAACAGACATTATCCATTTCATGAACTGCCCGTTTCAATGCGTATTTACCCTACTTACTTAAGTACCTAGATATAAATATAATAAATAATAACAAGTTAATTGTCTAAACGTCAAAACAATTTTTGAAGAATAAGTATCGCAAGCTTTCGATTCACAGAATCATCGTCAGGTTATAAGAAAGAACAAAATGTGAGAACGATATCATTATCTCAACAATATTCATGTGACTACGGAAAATATAATAATAAATATAATTAATATATATCCTTAACAAAATAAATAATTTCATCATCATAAGTACTTAATGTAGATATAATTTGTCCTTTACAGCATCCAATTTGGTCGTATAGTTTAGAAAATATTTTGAAATAAATTTTTATACGGTAACATATTTAATAACGCGGGACTATGAAAGAGGAGGTAGTAGAATGAAAGTCGCTTATACTCGGTCGGTATTCTGATCGTTTATTTTGTTTTTAATAATTAACATTTAAATTTAAACAGAACACAAATTATTTGTACTTTTTGTTCTGATTCGTTTTTGTTAGGTAATTTAGGTAATGATAACTAATCGTGTTTGTACTTAATTCAACTATATTTTTCAAAAATCCTAAACAATAATTCCGTAGTCCACGCGAGCGAAGCTAGTTATATATACAGGGTAGTTCAATAGTGCGTCCGGCTTTCCTAGCGCACTTCCTGTAGGAGATAGAAAAAAAAGTTTGGTACATAATATTATTGGTTTGAAAAGATCAACGTCGTAAAATTATTTTTAACAATACAGAGTGTCCCATTTTTGCGGTATAACAAAAACAAAGATTTTTTTAAATGGAATACCCTGTAACGTTTTATGTCTTCCGATGTCATTTTTTAACCTCTACATAAACGTCTGTTCATTTTTTAATTTAATGACAGTGTTGCCAAATTAGATTTTTTTTTCCGAAAAATAACCCATATTCAGGCTCAACTATAAAAAATCGTAGCGACCTCGTTTTTTTTGAAGTGATGAATTTTTTTAACAATAATGTTAGTCCAGGTAAAGAGTAACATTTTGATAATAAACAATTTTAATTTAGTTCTACAGGGTGTTAATAAAAAAATTCCAAAGTTTGCAATCTTCAAAATGATAAAACTCATTTTTTTCAAATGTGACTACCCTTTTTTTATTTCACTATTCGATGGGTTTTTTTCTCCTTTTCAATTTGTATAGGGAATATCTTATGTCTAAACCCCATATTTTCTGAGATATTCAATAATTTTCACAAAAGTAACCATTTCACCACATTTTTATACACCGAAGTAGGCTGTGCTGATGCAAAACAAATGCCAAAATGTAAATACTTAAGTATCAATGTAACATTTGATTAAATTTTATAATTAAAACGGATAATACTTATGTAATAAAATTATTTATTTTATTCAAAAAACTATGATAAGTAACAAAATTGAAAATACATATAAAAGATAAAAGACTACAATAAATGTTCGAAATGTCTTCCATTTTCATCCAGGCACAAATCAATTTACCGGCATTTGTTTTGTAATTGTTTCGCATTTATTTTGCATCAGCACAGCCTACTTCGGTGTATAAAAACGTGGTAAAATGGTTACTTTTGTGAAAATTATTGAATATCTCAGAAAGTATGGGGTTTAGACATAAGATACCCCCTATACAAATTGAAAAGGAGAAAAAAAACCCATCGAATAGTGAAATAAAAAAAGGGTAGTCACATTTGAAAAAAATGAGTTTTATCATTTTGAAGATTGCAAACTTTGGAATTTTTTTATTAACACCCTGTAGAACTAAATTAAAATTGTTTATTATCAAAATGTTACTCTTTACCTGGACTAACATTATTGTTAAAAAAATTCATCACTTCAAAAAAAACGAGGTCGCTACGATTTTTTATAGTTGAGCCTGAATATGGGTTATTTTTCGGAAATAAAATTCTAATTTGGCAACACTGTCATTAAATTAAAAAATGAACAGACGTTTATGTAGAGGTTAAAAAATGACATCGGAAGACATAAAACGTTACAGGGTATTCCATTTTAAAAAATCTTTGTTTTTGTTATACCGCAAAAATGGGACACCCTGTATTATTAAAAATAATTTTACGACGTTGATCTTTTCAAACCAATAATATTATGTACCAAACTTTTTTTTCTATCTCCTACGGGAAGTGCGCTAGGAAAGCCGGACGCACTATTGAACTACCCTGTATATATACGTACTAATACCACTTTTTAAGAAGTGCGAGTTAATTATATGACTGACATAATTGATATTATCTGTGGTTATTTTGTAATAATGTATGAGTACCGACCTATATTTATTGCATTATTCAATTACCACAAATTGAATTTAAATCAGTATAATATAATATTACTGCATTAAGCTTTATGTAGTATCTGTTCAATAGTAAAGCCACAATTTAATTAGTTCAGTGCATTTAGATGAAAAATAGATATATAGGTATACGGTAAAAATTTCCAGAAAGCTGAATTACTTACTACTATACTTTTATTAAACCTTATTTGCAAAAAGTTCCCGTTTATCCGTTGTGAGCATACTTTTTAAGAATCCATAAAAGGTGCTAACATTTATTTTTATGTTAATATCTCCGTGTTAATATATTTTACAATAATTAAGGTCATTTTACGATGGAAAATTTACGTTTAAGGAAATAATCATATTTTTTTAAATTTTATTTCAAACGGTTCATAACAGAAAAAAATGTTTTTAATAAAAGTTGTAGAGAACCTTATTTTCTATAATTTATGTCCTAGGTATTCTTTTTTTGCATCTTTTATGAATTGACCAAAAATATTAATTGTAGTTTTTATTTAAAAAATAATTTTAATAATATTAATAATCTAGTTATCTATGAAAATAAAAGCATTTATTATTACAACTGTCCATAAAATAGATGTATAGAAATAATAATATCTCAAACGTGTTAAACTGTTGAAATATCATATAAATAAAAAGCCTTTGACAAAACAACATTTTTCTAAACAAAAAAATTCCTATACCGATTTATAATAAAAACGTTTAACTTATGTACTTTCTTCTGTATCATGATGTATAAAAAAGTCTTGTGCCTACCAGGGCAGTTTATTCATATTATTCTTGTGCTGCACATTGAATAAATATATCGGACATGTATAACTTCTAAACTGTTTAAATTGTTTTATTAATTTTTATATGATACTAAACCAAGTTCCACCTCATAACATATGTACTATATCTATGCAATATTAACATCATTCATAGTAGTTGTCACTACTACCAACTAGGTCACTTAAGATAATGACTATGATTAAGATTTTACTAAGATATACCATGTATCTTATTTAATATGGTTCAATTTAATCCAAGTTTACTGAATGATGAGATTGGTCCCCTATCAAACACACATATAAACAGACAGGTCCGTGTTTATAAATAATCTGATAATAACTTTATATTTAGTCTCACTTTATAAGCATTAATATCTCTAAAATTGATTTTTTGACAAGGGTGTTTAAAATATAAAATAACGGTTGAGTTACACTATTCTCGCTTAAATCATAATGGTAATAAAAATGGAATCGTTGGTATCGATGTTAATATCATTCAATATATCGGGCACTAACGAATTTAAACAATCATCATAAATTGTCTTTGATCTTAAATAACGAGATCAGATTTTTTTATTTAATAATCACCGCACTTTCAGATTTATAAACGTGGGGCCCACATACTTATTAATTTTAATAGCGTAATATAAAGCAATGAAATAACAACTTAATGTCAGTTATGAATATTATGATTAACATTGCATGAGACTTTTTTCCATTTGTGTAAAGGTTCTACATTGAAAAAAAAAGATTAAAAACAATACAATGTTATTTTTAGTAGCATGATAACTACAACAATCTGAAAATACAAAAAAGTATCTTAAAGAACACTATTTTGTCCTTTTAAATGTATTTTTAGAAACGTTACAAAAATGTAATTATGTTTTCAACATTTTAAACTAAAAATTGAAATTTATGTGGTACGTATTAAATTAATTTGTAAATGGTTTATTCTTGTACCTGTGCAATGATGATGTATAGATTAGGGATTTCAATCAACTTTTAGGAGGTTAAACTAGAGTAAAAATAAAAATACACGTTTCCGAGCATTCAATCTTATGACCATTATTAATAAAGATATTCAATTTTGAAAATTCTTATATTTCATGTATACTATACTATATGGTCGAGCGGTAATGTGCTAGCTAAGTAACGCGGTGAACGCTGGTTCGGACCTCGGTTTAGGAGTTAAACTTTTTATTTATTATTCTTTTCTTATACATTTATCAACATTTAAACGAGATTTAGCCAAAATATGTAGAAGAAAATAAAAAAAAGTATTCATAAACTGAGTTTCGAACCAGCGTTCACCGCGATATTTAGCTAGCACATAAATCGCTTGATATAATACATGAAATATAACAATTTGAAAAACTGAATATGTTAATTAATAATGCCCATGAGATTGAATGCTCGGACACTTACTTTTTTATTTTTACTCTAGTTTCACCTCCCAAAAGCTGACTGAAATCCCTCATCCATGCATCGTAATTATAATTATATATGAAAAATTGATTACAATATTTGGCTTTATATAAATTTTTTTATTATTTTAATATGAATCATTTTTATGTCAGGACCATAATAAAATAAATGGCATTTATAAAAATAATTAACAATATTTTGGGATCTAACTATCACTTAATCCGGCCCTGTCAATAAACACAAAACAGGAGCCATTATCTGGTGGCAGCTCCGCGCACATTAAATTGAACGATTAGTTTCATATTTTGACAAGTTGTCACCAGAGAGCGCCACATACACACACACCGTGCACTAGATCTATGCACGATGACGAGAAATGATGTTATATAGAGAGAGAGTAGAGAATTTACACGCGTAGCCCCGGGTTTGACAGAGTTGTAGTAACATTTTGACGAAGGTTACTCGCTATTTTGCAAGTTTGGGCGCACACATGATAGCTCTATTGGTTGTACAGTGAATCAACTCAACTCTAAACCATAAATACCTCCATCATCAGAGCGTGGTGGTGTACGTGTTCTGAATTTATTGTTAAAATTATGTTTTGCTGTTGATAACATTATGTATATTCAGTAAACTGCGGCTGGTCTTACACGTATCATATAGAACATGGTGACATTATAATTCATATTTTTAGAATATGTTATTTAATGTGGTTTTGCGTTAGTGATTTTTATACATATTTAAACTAGAATTTTTACGCGGTTTCGTTCGAGCACACGATCCTAATGAACGAATGTCAGTGATAATGGTTTTAATTACTTTTAATCAACATATCGCAGTGGCCATCATATTCGTGTTAATGCAATTTTATTAATTCTTAATCAGCCACGTGAATTGTTGGTACACATGTGCTCATGCGCCGTCTGTGAGACAGAGAAATGCGACATTCTGACAACATACCTTAAAACAAAACTTAAGCGTGTATCCGTCATAACCAAATCAACAAAGAAAAATTTTATGAAAAAAGCGTACTAAAAAATTTCTCTGTAGTAAATACTAAAATCTACTATGGCTATCTCAAGACGGAGGCGTATTAACGAATGGGGGGGGGGATCCCACCGAAATATTCAGTGTTCTAAAAAACGTATGTTTTAAGAAAACATCAGTTCAAAATACCTTCCGAAAAAATGTTTTTATTATTTTTTTAATTTACGATTAAAAACAAATGTATACATGTATTTATAAACTTATCGCTCATTTGCTGCAACAACGTCATAACTCAAAATTGTTATTTTTGAGTTGTTTATACAGGAAAAACCGTTCATGCATGTACCAGAATGTACCTTATACAGCAAAGACGACATATCTGAGGTTTTTTAACTAACTACGAGAGAGCATAAATATATTTGAAAATTATCATATAAAGTTATACCAAAACTTTAAACGTGTCTCCTGAAAAATCACAGTTTTTGAGTTATGACGTTATTGCAGCAAATAAGCGATATGTATTATCCCACAACCTTGAAAATTTTTCTTGCTATACTACTGTCTCAGGACATTAAACATTACGACAGTAATATTTCAACTTATTTTAATAAAATATAAAACAGGTATGTCATTTATGGGGAGAAATCATGAAAAACAACATTTTACAGCATCTGCCGATATATTGCAGAATATACATAACGTAAAGCGACATACTGTACTAAACTAATTGTCGTTGACATTTCAAAAATAGACAATGTGAAAAAACCTAAAAATCGAGTGAGAAGTGGGGATTCAACAGAGAGAAGATTAGGTGGAGTTATAGGTTTCAAATTGAATTGAATTTTTTTCATAATACAATTCTGGTCCAAATATTCTATATTCAGGTAAATTTATTATTTAGGTACATCAACATCGTAACTACCTTTGACTTCTCTTACATTTTAATATATTTTGATTAAAAATATCAATTAACTCTAGTCAAAATTCTATCAAAATTAGTTCAGTAGTTTTCATGAACACTCGGAACAGACAAACAGACCAAAATTCCAAAAACTGTCAAACTAGATTATATATAAAAAGCACCAATAAAGTTACAGTAAAACTTCTCTACCCATCACTTTGGCATAAAAAATCATTGTAACAACTGTCAATGTAACATAAATTGAACAATTTACATAATTTTACCAATCGACGCTGCAATCACGACAGATATTGTAGTATTTGATGTATATAATTTAAAAAAAATACGCATGTATGTTCATTAAATTATAAAAAATTGAGTAATAAATAATAACGAACATACGAAAGCAGTGGTGTTACAATTATCACTGGTGTGACGTTATTTTGATCTGTAATCGAGTCGATAAGCTGCGTCTAACACAAATATTGATTAACCTCGAAGCAAACATCTGTGTTTATTCGGCCGCTCCGCCACTCCACGGCTACATCCATCAAATATTCATTGACAGCTTTAACGCGTACCTAAGTAAATGTTGTAATTACATTTTACTTTCGACACCTCAATGCATTTCAACTACACTCATGTTCCAAATGTTTGCTTTATATTATATACTTACCTGTGTATATGTTATGTATATACACTACCATCTAAAAGTTTGGAAGCAGGTAAGGTACTGGCACCAGTTGTGGCCGCTATAAGAGCAAGGTTTACTGTTTTTGTGGTTGACGTGCTTCTTTTTTCTAATTATCATGAACTCGTGTTACTAATAAAGCAAGTAACTCTTTATTTAATCTATTTAATTACCAAAGTCCGCAAATATAGTTTGTTTTTTAAATTAAAGCGTTTTGTTTTTGTTTTTTCTCCAGTAATGGATAAAGTGAAACCAGTAATTAGCACGCAGTGATGGACACTTGCTAATGATTAGAATGATAAGTATTACGACACAAAAGATATAAAAGAAAGAATCGTCAAATTTGAAACAATGTGAAGCAGTTGCTATGATAATATAACTAATAATTAGTTTAAATGTCCACCATTTTGACACCTATTGGCCGATTGTCATCAAATCACGCTGTAAGACAGTTAAATGTAGTAATCAAAATATATCAACAAATATTTCTAATTTAGTACATTTAATTAAAAAATAGCCATTACTGGGGTCATATCCAAGATATTTTTCTGTGTACCAAAACTACATTATCTATGCGTCCGAAGAGATTGTTTTAAGAGTCCCGTACCTCAAAATGAAAAAAATGGAACCCTTATAAAATCACTTTGTTGTCCGTCTGTCTGCCAAGACCCTTTTAACAGAAACGGCTGGAGGTATCAAGCTGAAATTATGTAATATCAAATAATAAATTTCAAGAATGATCAGTGAGTCAGTTTATTAGAGTCAAAATACGCTTTAAAATGCCGTATTTTTTTATTGTATTGAGTAAAAACTTGAATTTTTACAGGACTATGAGGCTATAGATCTTAGTATTTGATATTATGTAATTTCAACTTGATACCTCTAACCATTCCTAAGAAAAAGGGTCTTGATGGACAGACAGACGGACAACAAAGTAATCTTAATCCGATTTTTTATTTTGAAGTATGGAACCCACAAAATGGTCTCTTCAAAAAAAGTATATCTGCTTCCAAACTTTTTAGACGGTAGTGTATGTACATTACTGTACAACTGTACATGTAATATGCATAAATATATCGAATGAGGAAATAAAATGGGTCGATTATTATAAAGAATTTTTTCGACAGCAAAAGCCAAGCTAACGCTATCTGCAAGGTGTCAATTCGTTATTAATATAATGTAAATGCTATACATTTTATGAGGTATACTTGTCACTACTGATTTTAAATCACGTGAATAGATTAAATTTTCAAACCGCAGATTTGTATCTCAAACTATATTTCTCAAAGTTTTAACTTTTTCAAATTTTGGAGAAAAATGGTCGTAACTTTTGAATCGGTAGTCAGAATTAATTTTAGTTTTTAATCAACGTATCAAGCTTTGGTTATTTCCAAAGTACTAAAAAATGTATTTCCTTAACATTACTTTAACTAATTGTAAGTATATCAGTTAGTAAATATTTTTACAACGCGACCACTTTTAATGAATTTTATATCAATTAAGAAAATTGTAATATAGAAAGTTCACAACAAAAAGTACAGAGATTATAGAATTTGTTACGCTAAGATATAAGTTTAACGATAAGTTTTGTATGGATTTGTACGCTATTTTGTAAAAGTTTATGACATTATATAGAAAATTATAAACTTCGTAAAGAGTAGGTATTTTATGAGATGGAACTTCTATAAAAGGGGATGCAGGGTTATCTTTTGAAATCACAATTTGTTTCATAATAACAACCTTTAATACAACTTTAGTTACTCAAAAGAATTCAAGGGATAATCTATGGGGTTGTTTTACATTTAGTTATTTGAAAATGATTATTGAAATTAATTTCCTTATGTGATTTTGCGAATAATGTTTTTCAAAAAATTTTATTTTTATGATTGATATTTAATTTTATTTAAGGATGATATTCGAATTTATCGTTTTTTTTCTAGCATAATTAATTGTAAAAAATCTTAAGTAAGTAACATTTTGGAACACCCTCCCCACGTTAAGATTCGTAGGGTTTTACGACCCCCGCCAAAAAAATCCTTTCGTAATTAGACGCTCCCTTACTAAATTTTAAAACGATAATAATAATTCCTACGTTAATTTTTAAAAAACTTCAAATAAAGAAAATTAAAATAACATACAACATGTTACATATAAAATTTTAATAGTATACTTTTGCTGTTAATATACAAAGCACAAGTTCTACATTAAACTGGGTGTAAAATATATCAACCACCATTTCTTCTGCTTCATGAATATTGTATTCTCTTTTAGAACTGATTGTAATAAATTGCAGTTGGCGTTGAGAAATAAAACAACTATTTTGTTCTTTGTATAAGCATCAATGTAAATAATGACTGCTGTTTTGTTAATTATATAACTAAACTACGCTACGGAGCTAATTGAAATTTTTAAATCATAAAAAAAAATTGCAAATAAGGTACTGGCACCAGTTATTTGCTTATTTTGTTTCTGTTTTAGCTTGAGACCGAATTACGGTGCCTCTTTACATTACCATATACTCATTATCACTAATTTTTCACCACGTCACCATCTAGATTTTTTCGTTTAATCAAAAACACTTTGAAAAGCGAGCTCTAAAAATTAAAAATTATAATTCCTTTTGAATATCATTTTTAAAATGTTTATACATCATTTTAGCCAATAAAAAAATTGTCAAAAACTAATTAATATACATATTAGATGTAACCTCATAATGACAAAGAGTACCTACTTATTTTCTTAATGTTTGTTTATATAAACATTAACTATTATAAAAACAGAAAAATAATACTTGATAATGTTTACAAATGCGAAGATAGTTTTTTGAATGCTCTTCATCATTTCTTAATTTATTTAAAATAATATACCTACGTGTGAAAATATTTAACTTATTAAAAATAAAATAAAATAAAAATATACGTATCTAGTATTCATAATGTAAAAGTACACACTTTTCATAAAATATTTTACAGCTAAAAACAACGAAAAATATTTCATTAAAAATTATCATTTCATGATACGATAAAATTTAGGTAAACACTCGACAATCCACGTTCTTAAAGTTTGCGAAGACGCCTATGTTGGTAGTAGAGTGAAGAATGCTCATTCAATTTCATAAATGTTTGAATTTTAATTTAATATAAGAGATATAAGTTTTTTACCCTCGCTGTTGTAACCCTGGCCCGCAGTTTTAGTATTCACGTCTCCAGCCGAGAAATTGTGAAAACAATCTGAATTAATTCACACCGCAAACTTCTATAAATAATTTTCTGCACTAAATTGTTTATTTATGCAATAAAAATGTATGAAATTCATATAATCCATATGGATTTTGAACTGAATAAATTTTAGAATAGAATATATTATCATCATTAAAAAGATACTAAAAGTATTATTCGTGCTTATTCATAATTTTATTTCATAAAAATATATATTTTTTATTATTAATACATAAGTTACGAAATATTTTATGGCTATAATTTTTCTTTTTGTTATTTTTAAAATAAAAAGTATACAAAAATTGCGAACGTGTATTACCCGGGGATATAAATTTAATCTGTAATAAACCTATTGTACATTGTTTTCACTTATCACTAACTATTTCGATATAAGAAACCTCTTTGACGATTTTTTTTCCGAATTCATGAAAAATACAAAAATATCCACAAATACACCCAACCTTCCTCGCGAAATACTTTTTCTATTAGTGAAAACCGAAATAAAATCCGTTCAGTAGTTACTGAGAAAATCAGCGGCGGCCGGGAAACTTTGTTTTATACTGTATATAGATAATTTATGTATTTAAAAAATAAATACCTAGTTAATTTTACCAAACCGAATAAAATATATTTATACTTATTATTATAATTTTTAAATTTTCAATATATTAAAAATATTCACAATGACCTCTGTATGTCAATTTTATAATTTTGATATTTGATTACATTTCATTTAAGTATCAATGCATTTTTCTCATTATTTACACACTGAAAACATCACATTTTTTGAGGTTTTGTTTGACTTCTGAACAGTTACAATATATTTATCTTGTTTTTTAATAATATATTACACAATTGAAATACAATATAATATTTAATACGAAATTTTCGAATTTTAAAACAGCATTATTTAATAAATATTTAATTTTCTTTAAGCGTTTTATTGAAGGTTGTTGAGAAAAAGTGACCATGACATCTGCAAGCAATATCAATAAAGCATTATTAATCTTTTGTTTGTTGTCACAAACCGTTTCCTTAAAGTTATCTGAGAATAAACGGCATGGACTGCGCCATGCATAATAAAATTACTTTCAAATTTATGTCACAATTTCCTTTTGTTATACCTCTTATTATTTATTCTCAGTATACTTGTGCATAAACGACTTTCATTATACCCCCTTCTTACCCCGTGTGTCTTGAGTGGAGAGAGAAGCAATTAGGATTTTTTTTTCGAGAAAATTGTCTTATCTTCTGTGAAGAATACAACTAGCTTTGCTTACTCGACAAACAATGTTTTCACTTGAAGTAAATGAAGTAATCACTTGTCCACTGTACGGATATCTCTTTAATAAGATGGTAGAAATACTCATGTTTTTATTTTTAAATTGATATGTCTTTGTTTTCTTACTTTTTACTTTCTCGTCGAATTGGAAAATTTAAAAGGATAATCTTGAAAAACCATTCTTGAAGTTCTTAATGGAAAATACATTTTAACAATTTTGTTGTAACACAATTATCAAATATTTTCGTATTATGAATTTTTTGCAATAATGTATCAAACCACACATAATCAATTTCGAGATATCAACGTGGAAAGTAGATTTATGATTTTATTACACTTCTTTTCATCTTTCAACTAAATCAAAAAAACTATTTTTTTAATAACCATTATTCGATCGTTAGAGCAATGTATAGATAAAAGTCTAAAATTTTAATATGTTATTTATGGATAGCTCATATATTTTATTAATTTAAGAAAATATTGGACGTATGGTTTTTGAGTATAATTGGATATTAAAAAAAGATTTTTTAATACTCATTAAATGAGAGAAGTCACTGGAAGTACTCTATTTATTGAAATTCTACACAAGAATTCTATACAGAGACGTTTAAACACTGGTTATTCAAAACGCCAATCCTTTTAAATACTATAAAAATTATAAAACACATACATTCACGTGTAGTTTCAGAACCAGATTTATTCAAAGTAATAAAAAACTAAAAATACATGACAGTCATGACAGTATTGTAAGACGCGTGAACAGTAATAGAGTACGACTTACAGATAAACAACGTGTGCGAGTACAACAACTAGGGTCGGCGAGACCATAGTATATATTTATATATTCTATACATTGCGATTGCCAAATTACATCTAATTTTTTACTTTTAATTATTAACAAAATAAAAAATTCCATTAAATGTATATGTGTTCTGCATATAAAAAAATACCGATAGTTCACTACTTACAGAGTGCTAGGCCAATAATCTTAACTAAACCATAAAAAGTTTTTTGCAGAAAGTGTTTTTGTTTTCTATATAATGTTGTAAACTTTTTATATTTTGAATGGAACTGCATTCATAACTCAAAAAAACATAATTGTGTGAGTTGATACATTACTGCATAACATAGTCTGAATATAAATATAACTGTATTTTAAACTTTAAAATCTTCGTTTCTGCTTTAAAAAATGACCATGTAAATATTTAAATTCCCACTGAAAATAAAGGTCTGCCAATATATTATCTGCGTATGTATAAAGATCTATATTTTCCAGATTGTTGAATTCAGTCCACTTCAACTAACCTTCTGTTACCAAAAATACATTCACACTTCAGTATAAATTTATATAAAATGTCTCAAAAAATTTTTTTATTTATATAATTATTCAAATAATAACCTTAATAATCTTGAAAACTGTTATCTTAATAAATGTAAATCTTAATAAAACCAAAATGTTTGATATAACTAGGGGTGTATCGGAATTTACGATTTTATTCCGGTTCCGGCCGAAACTCAAAATTTCAGTTCCGGTACACCCCTAGATATAACACTATTCGGCACCTTATAAAAAGGTGTTCTTATGATGGTGTATCCTATTTATAGGATACAATTTACAACAATATTGCATAAAAAGAAATAAACTTTTACCACAGCTTTATTAAAATAGTTTTCCACGTATTTGTTTACTTAATTAATGTTCGTTCCAATTAAAACAAATTAATTTAATTAAAATATTTATATGTACATTTTCTTGAAATCATCAAAATAACACAATTTCCGTCAAACAGTTGACTATACTACTTTAATTTCCTATACAACACAGAGCCTGTCTTTTGAACTTTATGATGTGTACGTTTTTACATAATTAAAATTATCTTATTGAACACTAGAGAATTCTACACAATCTTCTATAAACTTAATATCAGATCTGAATATTAATTAACAAACTGATTGATATATTATGTCTACTTTATTAGCTACGAGAAAATAGAGAAATGCATGATTAGAAAATTAATTCTTTTTGTACATCAAAACAGCTTTTGATTAAACATTGTTCTATGAAGTTAAAAATAAAAAAAAATAAAACTACTTTTGTAGTTTTCTTATTTTTAACTGTTATGTTTATAACGAGCGCTGGGCACGCTCATGAATTGTATTTTTACTCACGCACGGCGGGTCACGCCTGTAACATGATATAATATATTATTTTTTTCGTGCAATAAAATATTTTAAAATGCATTTTTAAATCTTGAGGTATTTTGGTATTCCTGCAGAATTCTAAAAAATATCCATGTATGTTTCTTTTTTGAACTTATAAAAAATTGTTTTCTGATAAAAATAAAATTCATTTTTTTACACTGTATTTTATTATTAATAATAATATGAGTTCAAACTTAAAAAAAGGTTAAATTGTGACTGAAGGGTTTAAATCATAAGGTCATATGACATTTTTTGTTATATTTTTGGAGACCTATCTAAAGACATCCCACTCAATGGGGTAAGTGAAAAAAATGTGAGTACACTTTTCAGTCTATGGGTGAGGGGCCAAAAATTTTTTGACGGTGTTCGTTGTAGTTTTCGGTGAAAGTACTAATTAAATGCTATATTCTGGATTTTTTTCAGATTTTTTGAATCGATAGTTTAGAAAATAGAGGGTTGGACGCTCTAATAACCACTTTGAATGCAAATATATCGTAACTGAAGAGTTAAAATTAATTAGGAGACCTATTAAAAGACAATGGGATAAGTGAGAAAAAAAATTTTTAATATACTTTTCAGTCAATGGGAAAGGGGTCCAAAAAACGTTATGGTTTTTTTTTTTTAAATCTTATCATTTCGGTTTTTGGGTTATCAATCTACGTCCGTACACCAAATTTCATCTTAATAGGTATAAAATTTTTATAGATAGACGGAGAGAGCAAAACTATAAGGGTTCACGCACGAATGTTAAACTTTGACTTATGATCACGCACGCAAGAATAACGAGAAATGAGAATAACTACCCGGGCGTATATTAAAATTAGTATTCAAAAAGTTCATTTAATATACTTGGATTTTGAGCGATAAGTACCTATATAAATAACAATTAATCATAAATTTTGAGATACATGCATTATTTAATATATGCTAAAACATATAACTGCTTAAATGTATCCATTATTAATTCTATGTACATATCAAATAAATGTTTGCAAAGCAACAAAATGTATATAATCTTTCGAATGATTCTTTTTTTTCTTATATATTATGTATAAAAGTACATAAAATATCTGCCTAAAATATCTAAGTAAATATAAAAAATCTAAAATTATTTATAAGACTTCTCGTATTTATATGAATCTCCATTCTTTTTGAGTACTTCTGTAACTTTTCAATTTTTAATTTTTTACCAATCATTGCATGTTTCTGGGAATTTTTTTAAATTTTTTATAAGTTTAGATTAATTTTATGGAAAGTAATTTATTTTCTTCAGGTTCTTTTAAAGCAACATATTTTTATATTTCATCTTTGAAAGTCGTTAAAGGTAATTGATTTTTTTAATATTTTAATTAAGTTTTCTAAATCAAATTTACAAACAAGAAAAATCAGCAGGAACAATCTTAAAATGTAAAATAGTATTCAAAATCAATTATATATTTATTACATTTAATTAAATCTAGTTTTGAAAATAGCTTTCTTATATAGCTCAAATATAGTATAACGAATAAGGCACGGCTTACACCTAGAAATTTCCTTTTACAACAAAAAAATCAGTCAAATACTTTTGGTAAATTACAATTTCACTTGTTACAGGCGATGTTTCACATAAAAGTCAATAAAGCGTACATAAGACTTTTACAAACACTTCACAAATCATTCACAGAATTAAAACGGAATATTTTATTCATTTCAATGTACCCCATAATCTCAAAAGGTCAAAATTCTGTTAAACAAAGAAATCAATTAACGATATTAATATTTGAACATTCAAACAATCTGCCGTAAAAAACGTATTCGCTTCTTTGAAATTGCAGCTTTACATCATTGGCAATTAAATTTTATTTGCGGTTAGAAATATGTATAAAAATACTTAATTACAAAACATTATTTGAAATACTAATTAAACAGTTATTTTTCTTTAAACTATATTGACTTTTTTACTTTTACTATTTGTAAATGATTTATCTAAACATTTATTTGACAATGTAGTGAAATTTTCAGATAATATTTTTGATACTTGTATTGTACTTAAAGCACTGCAAGTACATTGATCCCGAGTGCTCAATTCATAATTGAATATTTTTAAAGATATATTCGTTTAAACATTATCATAAAAAGTAAAATCCAATTTTTATGATAATTTTTAAACAAACATTTCTTAAAATTTATTGGATTTATGAATTGAGCACTTAATTCTCTATAAAATATTTCCCTGAGAACTTTTCAAAAAAAAATTTTTTAAACGAGATATTCACGTATAAGTATAAAACATAGGCTTGCGGGACCGACAAAATAAAAATTAAAAAAACACCCTAAGTATATATATACATTTATTCACCGATATATTAGTTCTCATCAGTGCATCTAATTTCCAATCATTTATTTACAGTATACGATATAAAGTATATGTTATAGATAATTGTCGAGACAGCTACTACGGTTCTGAGCAGTCGTGGGGGCGTTTTGTACAGAGGGTAAATACAGCCCCAGCGAGCCATAGATATATACCTCTGGAATACATAATGTCTCTCGGCCGACATCCCACAGATAACAAATTATTTTATTTTATTTTTTTCTCTTTCGAGTTTTAAAGCGAAGCTTACATATGTACGTTGTTGCATGTAATGTATCTTGTGCTCCAAAACAACCAGAATAAAGATTTTTTTTAAATAGAAATATTGAGGTAAAAAATTAATACATACAACTTTTTATTATAATAATATAATCTCTTTTTATAAAAATATGTAATTTACTTTTATGTTATAATTTTTATTCTGGTTATATACATACAGTGTATTCCAAATTATTATTAACATGGGGACAATTAAAAATGTTGTAGTAGCCTTTGGTCAAATTTAACGATGTGTGATTGGTGCATTTTGAAATGCCGCCACAAAATTTAATAAAATAGTAATTAGTATTTTGTTTTCAAATTTATATCTGCCAAAAAATATTATTATAATTTTATCTTGGATGTTTCCTTTAATCTTTATTAAAGTTGAAAACAAAATACTGTTGATTAATTTAAAATTTATCAGTTAGTTTCGAGGCGGCATTTCAAAATGCACCAATCACACATCGTTAAATTTGACCAAAGGCTACTACAACATTTCTAATTGTCCCCATGTTAAATTTCCTATTTCTTAATCAACTTGGAATACACTGTATATGTATACTTTTTATGTGCATAAGTATATACAGATTAAGACATAATACATGCAAATTGAAATGTATTTCAGATATAGATTTTAAAAAGAAAGTAAAAAATATCGAAGAAAAATATTAAAATATTAATTATAATTTATTGAACCTTATAAAAATATATGGTTACCGGTATCCATGAAAAGGTTCGGATTCAGATTCAGGTTCGTTGACTTTAAAAAAAAACCGGTTCGGTTCGGGTTCAGGTTAATGAAAAATACGAGTTTTTTTGGGTTTACTGTTTGGGTTCGTCTTCAGGTTCAAGTCCCTAATTGGTATATATATGAGAGACTTATCTATTCACAAGTTTAAATAAAAATTATATTCATTATACCATCATTTTTTATATCTTTGGGTTAAACGACTGTAACTACTAAAAAATTTCAAGATTACTATAATTTAATAAGTTGCCAAAGAGAATACTTTTTTATCCACCCATAAACATAATATGTTTGTCTCTTCTATTTTTGTAACAGACTTTATGTCACCGAAAACAAAAATAAAGATTGAAATTATCCTTATTTTGAGCTTAAGCTTTATCTGTCTACACAGAAATAATATGTCACATATATATGTAGGAATGCTCACTCAATGTTAAAAAGCTGAGTTTCATTTTTCAAGAGGATTCTGTTCGGCTGACGGTGTATATTGACAGTTTTATATTATCTTACAGACATTATATTTACAGGCTAAACTTTAAGTTTTAATTGTAGAAGAAACATATTATAAAATAGGGTATTTGGCACTATTGATAATAATTTCTTAAATGTTGTAGAAAGTATAGTATAAGTTACAAATATATAATCTCATGTATTTATTTTCATAACCACCTCGAGAGTATACATACTTTTTCAAACAAAAAAAATATCCAAATTAATGCGTATTGAGTTATGCCCGAAGATACATAAAAAAATATATAGAGCCGAATTGAGAACCCCCTCCTTTTTTGAAATCCATGGTGATTTCTGATGAAATTTATATGGGACCACCTCGAGAGTACACTCTTTCAAACAAACAAAAATCGTCCAAATCGATGCATATTTGTCAGATTTAAGCCCGAAGATACATAAAAAATATGTTTTGTCGAATTGAGAACCTCCTCCTGTTAAAAAACAATATCTATTATGACCTTCTTCGATTTTTTCACTACAAATAAAATTATCTCACATTTAACTTCAAATTATTTGAAACGTAATCCAAATCATTTATTATAACCACAAATTAAATAATCAGATTTAAGTTTAAATCGTGGTTCACCTCATTTCTCAATAAAATTCGTTTGAAGGTGAAATCCTGACCAGTCGGCTAGACATTTGAATACGTTCCGCATTCCTTCGTGGAATTTAGTTCACGGTTACGTAGTTCTGCGGATAATTGATACCGCCCGCGCCGTAGCGGCAAACTTTCGCAGCAATTTCGTTTTACGGATTTTACGTTTGTCCTACCCACAACGGTTCTTGCGTTAGGTAGATATGAGAATTAATGTTAAATATACCCGTTACGTCAAGATAATGGCTCTATGTGGGTCTGTCAGAGTGAGCGCATTTATTTAACTGCGGTGTGTTATTAAAAAAATATTTTAAATAGAAAGTTTAAATTTAATGTTACCCTAATTCTGTTCTTATTTGATTAATATATACATTTTTATAATATTGTTCGATTTTATTGACATTCTTAAGATGATAAAGTATAGAAAATACCTATGTAAATGAGTTTCAACATCGGCTCGGGAAAAAAGTAATGAACCGGTCCGAATAAAAATTAATCTGACGTAATAATCCGAGAGGTGAGCGCCAAAAATTACAACTACTTTATAAAGGCTAATTTTTTGATATTACGTCACATTTGTGGTGTAGAGATACAGCCTGCCATCAGTCAGCTAGTTTCGTTAGCGTTTGGCGCAGGGGCGGCTTTATTTTTGTAAAAATGTTACAACTACTTTATAAAATCTTTAAATTTATTTGTTAGCAGTATACTAAGTAAGAACCCCTTTTATCATAATCAGCCTTCAAAATCTTGCAACCGGGCGCGTCAGCAGCGCGATAAACTCGTTAAGTTAAACGCGCTGCTGACGCAGTAGTTGGCAATACTGACCACGTTAAAGTGCTTCTAAAAATGACATTTATTTTTTATACTGTATTTTTTAATGTCAAAATTTGTTTTAAAACATTATTAGTTCAGATATTAAAAAAAGGATCAAATAGGTTTATAAAAAAAATTATCTTCAAAATATACTCACCGACTTACGAACGAGAAAAATGTACTAACGCACGGTTGTTTTAATTTGACTCACGATCTCGCACGCTTACGATTCAAGATTTGACTGACCCGAAAAATTCACGGCCCGCGCCTAGCTCTAGTTCAGGGTAATCAGGTCAAATTCGGTCAAAATTAAAAAATAATAATAATATTAGATAAAATAATTATAAAAATACCAATACGCACATAAATAAACAAACAAATAAACAAAAAACTAAACAAACAAGAAATAAACAAATAATCCAACAAACAAACAAATAAATAAAAAATAACGTTGAAAGGCTGTCTAAAGCGTCGATTACATTGAACGAGTTTACAAGCTAACAAGCCAGCTGTTTTACAAGCTGCTTGTAAACTCGCTCAGTGTAATCATGTTTACAAGCTTACAAGCCAGCTTGTAAAAAAGCTAGCTTGTTAGCTTGTAAACTCGCTCAATGTAATCGACCCTTTAATGAGTCTAGCGACTCGATGGACAAAACACACCCAAATTTAAAAAAAATCGTATTTTGATAATTGCATTACAATTAAATAAGATAATGAGCAATGTGTATGTAAATTTATATATAAACTATACTCATTTTGTTTCTAGTCTACAGTTGCAAAAGTTCCCATATAAATAATAAAATGCTTTATTGTGCAAAATAAAATAAACTTTTATCAAGGAACAAATGCTTTTACAATAACATAAATGTCTCCATGTCATGTAGTTAGATATGAGAGTAAATATTAAATATACACTTATTACGTCGAGATATAACTGGTATAGCCATTTGCATATTATATGTATATTTCTACAAAGATTCTTAACAGTTAGCGTGTAAATCCAGGTAGGTACTTGCAATTTGAAAAATGTAACGTGCATATTAAAACATGTATAAGTATATTATTACGTTAATTTAAATTATAACCTTACAGCTTGTTTAGTTTCAGTGTTGAATAGAATTTTATTTTAGTTTAATTAAATTAGTTTTACTTCAAATTCTGTTACATACAGTTAGCAGAGTTCTATGAAATTGTAGATAAGTTTATAAATTGTAAATTAAATTAACCGTATAACGTGCGCGTGCTATTATGTCCTTTTTTATTCACTTGGAATATTATTTGTTGGGTATAGAGTTCTGTTTATCTTGAAAATTTAATTTATTTGTAATAAATAGCTCACATATAAATGGGATTCAATAATAAGAATGATATTGTAAACAAAGTTCATTATTATACAAATAAAAATACACGTCCATTTAACCGGATATAAAAATTAAATGGTTAACCAATGCGAGGCTGTTTATCTGAAAAATTTATCAGTTTTTATTTAAATTGTTCAATAATAAACTACCTTTGGTGAATTTAGCACGATTCATTAGAATTTATCAAAAAAATTTATCACGGGCCATAGATGCACTCAAAATTTATATTAATTTTCTCTTTTTTTGAAAAATTTAAGTCAGCGAGCTTTTTTATTGTTAAATATCAAAAAACAATAACCATTTTTATGGGGATGTGTAACTAATCGTTTCTTTTTCAATGCATTAAACAAACAAAAATTGAAAACAAATCAAACAATAACTTCAATGTATCATTACTCACAATCAGTGTACATAGAAAGTAATATCACGATTGCAACTGCATTGAAAGCTGTGTAATACTTTTCAAATATCAAAATAAATACACAGTACGCGCACAAGACTCATACATACATTTCATAACAGTTGTCGTTATAGGCACAATGCCAACGTGATGACCGATAGAAATGCACGAAGTGCCGGAACATTACAGCGATTGTTTCCGGTTGTTAACCGGTCATTCGGACCAGAGCCTTTCATTAGAACCTATTGCAGATTTATGGCGGGTTATTCTTTAGATGCGAGCCGGAAAATTTCGTCTTAAACAGCCGACCGGAGTGGAGCAGATTCTCTCATTAACGGACCACTTGTCCGGAACGAAACGCTGCCAGTTATCTGTTCCGGGTAACGAATGTGGTTGCACCCAAGAGAAAAGCGTCATCGTTTTGTTCGACTTCAACATACATATTATGTGTGAAATGTTCATTTTCTAACGAAAAATATAGATGTGTATGTATTAATGCATAAAAACGGTCGCTCGCTTTTAGGATAAACTTTTCGAGTTACAAGAGATTTATTTTATTTTGAAATAAAGTTTAATACTGTTTAACGCATTATTGTTTTCAAATTATTACTATATAATATACCTATACTTTATGGAAACGTTTATTTTAAGTTAAAAAATAATATATTTATAGCAAAAATAAAATTATTTTATTTTAACATTATAGCACAAGGATATAACTGTACCCATTATCTGCCAAAACTTTTTGAAAAATTCAATATATTTTTAAGTTTGAATGGAGTTAATGAAATAATAGAACACATTTCAAACAAATAAGGGTATTAATTAAAATATCTTTATTTTATAGAAATTGTACTAAAAATTTAAGTTAAGGTCATATTTAGTTATATTTGGAGCTATCAGTAATTTTTTATATTAATTCGTGGATTTTGTATAGCCACTAAATAAATTATTTTATTTTTTTTTTTTTTTCAAATTTGACTATTTGCAAACAATCATACAAAAAGTTGCACTGAGTACAAAATTAGAATAAATTAGATGAACGATTGGGGTTCTTATTCTTGTGATAGTCTAACAATAAATTAATTAAACATTTAAATTGCGAATAAATATATCAACTTTATTAAATGTCATTTATATAACATTCACACAAGTACTTCTTATTAAAAAGAACAAATATTATCTATTTCACTTTTACTACAGATGCATTGTGACCTTGTATCGTAATGACAATTAAAGAAGAAGAAAGAAGAAAAAAGAACAAAACGTTAGAAGAGTCAAGTTTCAACTCTTTGTAATATCATCGCTGTTATAAAATATAGCTCCTACACTCTACACGTTCACTATCACTGCCAAATGTGACGAAAAAAAATAGAGGTCTTTTTGTTTACACCATAACGTGTTTTTAAAGAAATATTGTTCTTTATAAAAATGATATGGGTATAATTTAATTCCATTTTATTTTTGTTACAGATTTTTAATATGAATAAGCATCAATCACCTGCTTACCCAATCCCAAGATATCGAAGAAATTTCCTCTCTAAAGTAGTGATCTTTATATGGACGTGATTTTCGGTAAGTTACAATAAATAATAGTTTATTTAATTCTATTGAATTGTTAATTGTTAACAAAATATACAATAAAAATAAGAAAACTAAATAATATTTATTTTATATGAAACATTCTGATATATACTAGGTGTTTTTTAACGACTTTCCAACGGAACATATCCAACCTAACAAATAAAAAAAATGTTTCAGACCAAGCTGATTATTGACATTATGAAGCGATCTTAGAAAGGTCATCTTGATGGATTTTTAGGTTTAACTTTTCTTTTTCAAATCTAAACCTATATTTTTTGATGCAGATTTTTTTTACCTGAAACATTATTTTTTAAATGTTTATTTTTATGATATGGAGCAAACCAAACAGAAATTTCTAAATTTTCAATAATTTTTTACTGGAAAACTATCAATTTTTTAGAAAAATCACAAAATTAAAAAGTACTTACTTAGAACTAAGCAGGGATTCTAGGAAAATTGTTTTTCAAATGTACTATTAATTAGTTTCTTGCAACTTTTTTATTAAGAAAAAATTCTGAAAAAAAAAACAATGAATTACAAATACAAATAAATTATCTGAGAATTCTTGCATAAATCAAAGCACTTTTAAAAAGCGGGAAAACATATAATGTTTTCCAAAAAATTCGTTTTTTGAAAATAATCCCCTGGAAAGTTTAAAAAAAACACCTGAAATGTTAAAAATATTTTGCTTATGTAAACCTAATATAAAATAACTAACACAAATTGATACATGCATATCCACATATCTTCAGTACACTTATTGTTATATTTAAGATTATACTTACTGCAATAAAGAAACGAAACGAAGCAAAAAGAAAATAAGACGTATTAATTTTTCTTTCCCCTTTGAAAAATTATTCACGTGTAATATATTTGCTCTTTTGTAAATCACACTTTTGTAAAATCCAATATAAATTTAAGCCAAATCACGAAAAATCTATAATTTTATTTTATTTTTGACGATACGCAACCAATCAAAATTCGAGCACTAAACAAACAGAAAAATTAATTTCCGTAGCGAAAAACGATTTCTAATCATTCTTTATACAATTGAGCATGTTTATCAGTTATTGACAACCCTTATACGGTCTAGCTGGAGGCGTTATATGTGTTTACATTACCCCATCCCCTAAGCCACCCCCGAACCACTAATGTCACCACACCTCACCGAACGTTATTTTATGTGTTGCGCATGCGCACTGCCTCTGTTGATGTCACATCCGCAAAATAAATTGCTTTTCAGTTTATAAAAGAAATAAACATTATATCAATATACCATATATGGAATATACACGTAACGTTTTCTGATACTCTTCCATTTAATAGCTTTTAGTAATTACGTTAATAATTGAATTACATCTCTTTTTTCATTTATTTGTATATTATACACAAAAAATTTATTTATTTACAAAACAATACTTTCATGTCAAAAATAAAAAAAAACATATGCCAAGTGCTTCCTTGTGCTAAATTCATCAAATACAATCATTGAACAATTTAAATGAAAACCGAAGTATTCAAATCAACTGCCATTGGTTAACCATTTCCATACAATTTTATTAAAAAATAGTTATTCAACATTTTCCTTAATACGCGCCTAGTTATTTTTTCGTAAATCTAAATTTTTCATCCAAACGTCAAAATGACATTTAATATGTCAAAGTAAATAGCGGTTGTAAAAAACAAATGACGATTTTTAAAGTAAATTGAGATAAATCTTTCTAAGGGAATATTTAACAACAAACATTTAATGCTCTCCAAAAAAGATTCTATAAAATTTTCACGTAACATGTGCCTTTCTTGATTTTTTTTTTTGGTGTCAGCCTTCTCCTTTACACACCGTTTTAATAAGTTTGAAATAGGAGCGTCTTCAAGCCTAACCTAACCAACCATGTTTCATTAATATCGGTACAGTGGTTTATAAGTTATGCGTGTAACAAGACAGACATGGAACGAAGATAGATAAAAACTTTATTTATAATTTTTAGGAACAATTTAAAAATACAAACTGAATTTTCTCTACTTTCATCTTAATGCAAATACCATATTTGTGCTTAGCAGAGAAGTATAATAGAACTGATTGTGACGGCGCAGTTCACAATATGAATGTCTACTGTAACCTTACGTGAGTCAGAATATAAATTCGTGAACGTGCGTGATCATTTGCAAAAAATACTCACGCGCAAACATAGTAGTCGTATGTAAAAGATAATTATTTAAGACTCACATTAAAATATTAATATGCAGTCCACTCTTTATCGCTTTGCCAGATTCCATTCTTTGTCTTGAAGTTCTCAATTACTCCTACTAAAAATAAACTTCTAAATTTAATGTGCACGAATATTATTGCAGGTTTTAAAGTAGTTTTATGATGAACCATAAAGTTTTACTCTTTATTACAGAAAAGAAGTTTAATTTTTCTTACTTCACTTCAAAATAAACCTACGTGAGGTTTATGACTGCATGGATTTTTAATATAAATTAAATTTAGAAAAATTATTACCGAAAGCTCTACACGTAGAATAGTTTTTTAATTTTTAATTATATTACACACGATTTTGATGATTTTTTTGAAATGGGACCGTCCTTAAGCCAGACCCAGCCATCCAACCAAGATTCATTAATATCGGTTCAGTGGTTCATTAGTTATGTGTGTGACAAGGATTCAGGGGACAGATGGACGGACACACGGACGGACACAGATAACAGATTGAAATCAGATAACAATTTTTTTGTCTCATTTTAAAGCGATCACAAAGCTTCTCGTATCTTCTATATTATATTCATCTATATTATATATTATTATATAATAATTTCTCTAAAAAGTTTTACCAAAACTTTTTTTAAATAATGAATATTTTAGAAAATACGAGCAATATTCCATATTTTTTACATAATATAATATAATATCAAAAATTTTAATAAAACATATAAAGTAAGACATATCTTAAATATAATGTGAAGCGACACAAAAATTAAACTTATTAAATATGTCAAAATTTGATTCACACGATACAAATGTAACAGAATTATACATTACATTACAACTAAAATTCAAAAAGAAAAACATCAAAGACAGCACAAAACAGGCAACGCTTACAAAAAGAGGAATAAAAAATACTCACATAAAAAATATACAAGGCCATCGACAGAAATCTGTGAAAATTTAAGTTTTTGTATACAATTTTGTTCGCCGCAATGATTAAAAAACGGCCCACCAGAGTGTTTTTGATAAAGACCGCGGGCTGCAATTAGAATAAAATAAACAAGAGCAGCGTATTTGATTCTGCAGCCGCGTTATCGCTGAGGTCAATTTGTACACCGGTAGTTGTATCTTTTGATGTAATCTTGAGGTGAAGACCTCGAGCTAGAGCGCACTCGTTTGATCCCTTGATGCCAGTCCTTTCACCACTTTATGAAATGTGTTCGTATCTCTATGTACACCCAATGACCGCACATTTTTTTTCTCGGGGACTAAGGTCATTTGTAATTTTTCATTTGTACAAAATTCGTTCCTTTTTTAATGTATGTGCATAGGCACCAATTTTTTCAAGGAGAGGGAGTCAAGATTTTCATAATTAGTGTTTAAACCAGGGTGATACAGTGGGAGGGAAGGGAGTAAAATTACTGCCTACCTAAATTAGAATTATTTTTATAAGATTTTTTCTATGGTTACAAAGGAACCTATAATATAAAATACATGCCGACTTACACGGGAACGAAGTCCTCATGGAATAGCGTCTACAGAAGCGAGAATCTGAATGAATGATTGAATTTACTTTTATAAAAAATTAAAAAATGTATGAAAATTATTTGCCAATTCACTTCTTCAGATCTAGCTTTCTAAGAAGGTAATACGATTATAACTAGATATTATTAATGGTTATGTTATATTTTTTATTGTGTAAACGGCTACAGGAGGCTCCATATCAAATCAGATGCTCCAAGCAGAAATTAATTTTTTTCAAAACCCTTATGGCATATTCTCGTGTATGTCTTGACCAATTTTTTCTTAGTAAACATAACTATAGCTAACTCCAAACACATAACAGTAGCTTCAGCAAATACTTTTCTAAACCATTCTTGATCCTGATTTAATCATCTGAAAACAATTTTTTATATTTTTCCTCCCAATAAATAATATTTAAATTATACAATTTTTCAAAACATCATAAATAAATTCTAGCAATAAACAAAATTTAGTGAGATTATGGTTATTGCGTTGTCCAGAACGTACGCCATAAATATTACGTACATATACAGACTGCGATAATATTTGATACAGTTATGTCTCTATTTATTTTAACTAATCCCGAGAGAACGCGAGGTGGATTCTGCTGTGGGGCTATCAAAACAGAATCAGACGGTCAGAGTCTGGGTGGATAAACATATACATTGGTGAATCAAGAAGTTATATCTAACTTGGACCCAGTTGCAATTTACTATTGTTATATCGCTACTTAATTATTAAATGCATTTACGGATGTTTCAGCAATACGGCTATTCTTATAACAATGGACATTGATATACTCCATGACTATTAAAAAAAAATTTTTGTTAATTGAGCTCGTTTTTTATATTTCTTTCGAAAAAAATAAAATTAAAATCATTTTTATCTGCATGCTTTCGTAGGCGTTGTCCATATGAACTAAGATTCTGGGCTGTTGTCTGCATCAGTGACGCACCCATTGGGTGATTTAGAGGTCAGACCCCCCCCCCGAATTTGTCAATATACATTTTTTTAAACAATTATGATATATAAAAAATGGAATTTATAAATAATTACAAACAAAACAAAACAACTCCCTTCTACCTTTTTTCTGGATGAGCCACTGGTCTGCGTTGCTATATTCATTAACTTGACATTTCGACTCTTTTGAAAAGAAATATGACAACGTGAAAAACATTTCATAAATGTAATTTATATTTGAAATAATTTATTTATACATACCTTAAAACTAGTTTTATTCCATCTAATTTTTAGGGTTCCGAAGAAACTCTATTAATCTCACTTTGTCGTTCGTCCTTTTCAATCAAAGCAAAATATCTCGTTAACTATATAAGCTAGAAACTTGAAATTTTTATTGAACATGTAAAATTTGTTGAAAAAATAATTTTTCGGGGGAGCGGGTAGTGAGTTAAAACTGTGTAAAAAAAATATACCAAGGCATGTGGCACGTCAAAATGTATAACCAAGCCAGTGGAATTTTACTATTTTTCTTATTTTTTTTAAATCAAAAATGGCGCCTGAAGGGGGCTTTAAAGAAAATCAAAAAAAAATTATATACCAAGACTTGTGGGGTATCAAAATGTAGATCTGAATCAGTAGAATATGACCATTTGTTTCTAACTCAAAAATGGTGCCAATCGGGGGCTAAAAGAAGTATTTTATTTTTTCCCCCAACCTTTAACTCGGTAACTACCGGCTCAAAAAATTTGGTAATGAGGCTTTGGTGGGACTACTAACGACAAATACAAAAGTCAATAATATCATTTAAAATTTTGGAGAAATAGGGTGGGGTGTCATAGAATGTTTTTTTTCATATCTAGGCATGTGGGGTGTCAAAATGTAGATCTCAATTAGTACAATAGAATATGACGCTATTTTTATAATATTTTCTAATTCAGAAATGCACCTGTGAGTTTAAACAGTCCACGTAATACGTACTTCGGAACCCTTATGGCCTTATGGTATACACCCGTTTATGTCTTGACTGAACTATTCATAAATTATTTAAAGGTATTTTAACGTACAATATAATTATATCAAACATGAATGGAAGTGACCACTGACCCTGTTAAGGCAGGATTAAACAAACAGTATGACTAGAATATTGGATTTTTTGATTTGGTGTTCTTATTCAATTAAAATTTTATGTGCGTCTCTTTTATATTTTATTATCGCTTCATATACCTACATATTTCTCATGAATTTAATAATGAATTTTTTGTTCTTGTAACCTTTTAATTATTAGTTACATAATATTTACATTCTCTCAATACTAAATAGTGCTTTACATATTAGTAACAAACATGTATACTAGTAGTATAAACAAAAAAATTCAAATAAAAGTGTTACAAAAACAAATTCAATTAAGGCAAAAAAAATATTTCATCAACTACGAAAAAATTACAAATATCCGAGTACAAAACACATTATCCAGTGTAAATAAAATTTCGAAACATATCGTTGGAGTAAAAAGGAGTCTATATAAAGTAGCGTTTACAGCCAGCTCTTGTATTTCCTGTAGTCTATTGGACATAAAGCGGCACATACGCCGTTGTAAACAGGACCGAGTGACGCGTTAAACAAAGCCGACAATGAAGAATTCTGTATGTACCGACACCTCGCTCTGTCGATATACAACAACTTTATACATATAAATATATATGTACACTAAAATTTCAAGCGAATTTTGTTTATAATTTCATTCATATTAAGTTAAAAAATTTGTGTTTTTAATTTTTCAAATATTTTAATAATGTGCCCACATATATTATATAATATATATGTATAATTTACATAATATATTGTACCTATATACTTCGGTCTCAAAAAATACAAAATATAATTTAAAGAGTGGCATTTTTCGTCTGGAACAGTCAAATATCTCAAAGCGGTTGAGTTTCTGTCAAAAATGTTTGATACAAGAGTATCAGAGTTTCACATTTTAGAAAGAGAATTTAATCTTATACAACCTTTTTTATTGTTTTATCAAAAATTGATTCTATACTTTTCAAAATGGCGACTGTATTTAAATTGTATAGAGTTATTGATGACCAAAATAGTGTTATATATAGTTTATTGTAATGTATTAAATTGTCTATTTAAAACATGAAAAATGGGGTTAATCCAATTTTTACTTTAGAAGATATAGTAATTTTACGAAATCATTACAATATCTAAATATCTATAGAGTAAATATGTGCACTTGTTTATACTTCGAAATTATTAACCTCATAAACTTCGGAAAATTCTATATTCTTCTAGGTGTCGTCCATAAAATACGTTCTCAAAAAGGAGGGACAGGAGGAGAAACTGTCTAGCGTGATGATATGTGACGTTGAGAGGGTCCAAAAAAACGTTTGAAATACCCATCTGGGTGCCTAAATGTAAAGAGGGGGAATGATGTAACCAATCATACAAATGTAGCGTTGTAACTCGGCGGGAAAAGGGGATAACGCGTCAGCTGGGTTGCCAATGCTGATTGGTCAAAAACTACTGAGGCAGCCTGTGCATTTACTAGCCTTGTAAAATACCTACATCAATTATATTCGGTTTTTTTTATCTATGAATAAATGACAATTTTTAGAGATTATTTTTTTTTTAGATTTCGTTAAAAGTATATTTATTATATAGATTTTTATACGCTGATTTTAAACATATCAACAAAAATTAAATCCGACTACCCGTTTAAAAGAAACGGCGATTTTTCTTCAAAATTTTGTAAAAAATGACACTAAAAACTTCTAGTTTTTCTTAATTTTAGATTTCATTAAAAGTATGTTTATTATATAGATTTTTACACAATGAATTAAAATATGTCAACCAAAATCAAATCCGACCACCTATTCAAAAGTTACGGTGATTTTTCTTCAAATACTATAAATATACTTTATCATAAAAATAATCATTCATTTGGGGGGAGATCCAAGTTTTGTGACGTATTATTAGATACAGGGTTGAAAAAAATGTGATGCAGCATGACAAAGAGGGGGGGGGGGGGTCAAAAATGCGTCAATGTTGCGTGACGTATTTTATGGATGACCCCCTATATATAAATTAAATCTCTAAATAAAAAACTCTTTCCATTCAAACATTTAATTAATCAATATACAAAATTCAAGAAATTAGACCACAAATAGAAAGTCCCTTGCAATAAAACAGGAGATAAAGAAGACATCGATGAAAAGATAGTCGTTCTTGTTCTTGTCGGATCACGAACAGAAGGTGGCAAGGGATACTGATGCAAGTCCCTGAGATCCTAAAGGACCTCGTGCATTTCAACCGGGAATCAAATCAAGTATTCAACAAGATCTGTAGGGTGATTGATTTGCAAACGGGATCGACCCACGTGCCTGTCAGCCTATTGTTCTTACGACAGTTACACAGTCTGTTACGGAAGTGTGTCCGGCCCAGTATTAAGTGGTTAGAATATACATATTTCAACCGATAATTAATATTGGTGAATTAGACATGTTTTATGCTATGTTAGTGGCTGTTTCAGAACGTTTCTATCTATTATAATGGGTGTTTAATCTTTTAAGTATATGTATTTGATATGCTAATCATTAAATGTTAATTGACTTCCGGTTTAAACTGCGAATGTATTAATTATAATATGAATAATATTTTGAAATGTTTGTAACTAACTATAACAAATAAATATTTAATTTAAACTTCTTACTTATTGTTAATCGAACCAGAAATGCACAAAAATTTAGACTTTAATTTCTTAACGACTCAGTTAATATATTATTAAAATATATTTTTTGTAATAAATATTGTTTGATCGTACTTAAAAGAATCTTCGCTTCTACAAGGTATTGAAACTAATCATGGATGCAGTTAATGAAAAAAAAATGCGTTGAAAAGAAAGTTTGCAATTTTATTCAAGCTATGGTAAAAGCAAGTACCTACATGCGCGTCAAAATGAATAATCTGAAAGGTGCTTCTATTCGAGAGAAAAAGTGTATGGAAGTTCTTGTAGGGGGTTTCGTATTAAATACGGAAAACATAAAGCTAAAAGTGAAACCACACTTAAAAGGTTATAACTCATTATAAATCCGCATTAAAATAACTTTTAGTGTTATTTTTAACAGAATTATAGATATTCTTAGCATATTTTTCATCAACAAAATAAACTGATTCATAATCATTTTATTAAATTTAATTTATTATTTATACCCACTAAAAACTGCAGACTTTTTTCTTTTCAACGCTATTTTTGTTTTTTCAATTACTTACAGCATTTGTTTGAAAATGACAGCTGATTAGTTTCAACACATTCCTGTGGGGCATCCTGTATATATAGGCATTATATTTTTTTCATGAATATGGTGCTAACACTGCTAACATATTGTAATTTTTCGTTAAAGATTTGATCAAAAAATATAATTTACTCCCAAAAAAATAAATAGTTATATTTTATTAACTCTTCGATTCCAAAAAAATAAATGAATGACAATTATAAAACGTATGTTACGATGTTACGATTTTGTACATTTTTTAATGACCTTTATTGTCGTTGTAGTAAACATTTGCATTTTCTTTATAACTAGTAAAGATTTTTCTCTGGCAATTATCCTAATTATGCGCTTGGAAATAATTTGTGTCTCCACTGTATTAAAAAAAAGTAGTAGTGTATTTTATTTACGAGAGAGAGAGCTTTATAATAATATTAAGTTCTTTCTGTTTACTCGGTACTTAATTGGATACATTTTCACTTGAGATGGTAATAAAATAATTAAGAACATTTTAAAAGATACTGTATATCTTTACACTTTATGTATTCACTCATTTCTTATGTTTTAATGTATATAAATATAAACATATTTATCTGTATGTACGATACGAGATAAACAATTTTCTTGAAATGCGAAAGTGTGTCTGTCTCTCTATCTAAGCCGCTGAACCGATCTGGATGAAATTTGGCAGGGAGATAGCTTGCATCCTGAAGAAGGACATAGGCTACTTTTAACTTTTTACGACTTGATTTACTATTATCGTCACTGCTTATTCCTCATATTACCTAACGTAACAAAATATATCCTATCACCTGACTAGAAAACATATCCATGAATTTAAAAAAAATCGGATAAGTGGTTCTCGAGTTATAAACGCACTAACGGACATATTATATATACATATATACCTATATATATTAAGGATACTTCTTCAATATACGACATAGCATTGTTCGTGACTTCTAACCAGAAGTCTGATACCAGTAAGTACTAAATTATATAATGAAATCATGAAATGGCATCATTTGTAAGCTATTTAATGACCCTCTAAGGGTAAGACGGTATAGTTTCAAAATAGATTTTCCTTTTCCTTTGTTTTGAAATCTCTTCTTGCAATTGTTGATGCTGATATATTTTTATTAAATAAATATAAGATAATATTGCACTTATTACTCATTTTAATAGAAATTTTTAATAACTATGTGATAACAAATATTTTATGACAAGAAATATGAGTTAAGAAAAAAACTACAATTCATACAATCTCTAGACATACTTGAAGAAATACATTACTCTCGAGTACCTACGCAAAATTTATGTTAGAAAAGCAGCGCTATTTTAGCATTGCGGTTCTTCTATTTACTAGACAGTGGTGGAAATTATTCCCTCGAGTTGTAGCACTGTCCGTGACAAACTGTAAAACTATTCGTTCTGTAATAGGGCAAAAACGAAACAAGGAGACCGTGTTTTTAAATGTTACGAGCGGAGTTAACGTTCTCATTGTTACTGCAACCAGGCGGTTATATTATATACAATGGCAATGTTCCTACTTCTTCTTGATCTTTTATATGCCAATTACTTATTACTTCAAATACAGATTGGATTTTAAATTTACATCTAAATGTAATATCGTCTGTTGAGAGATATTGAACGCACTAGATTTCAATGCAAAATTGTACAATTATAGATATTAATATGAAATGTGTTTTTATATATACAGCACTACATAAAGGTTGAGAAAAAAGTAAGGACCGGATGATGTATTATTATAACTATCAATTAACATTATATGTGAACATTTTTAGGGTTGTTAGGATTATATATTATATATATTGTCAGTTACAGATACGGTTCAGTGTCAGATTAGGATACAGTTATGAAATTATTTCTGATACGGTTTTGAGTACAAGTTTGAATATAGATTTATATTATTATTATTTATTTTTGCCCGCAGTTTGTGTCTCGGGTCTCGAAGCAACGAGTAGGATATTATCCGAAATAAATATCTCGGATACGGTTTCGAAAGATATTATCTAATTATTTTGGATACGGTTTACGTATAAGATACGATTTCGTTTTCAAGAACGCATTTTAGGCAACCCTTTTTTTCTTTTATTATGATCATAACTATGACGTCATGAAATCTTTTTCTCAATGCCAATTTTCCGTCATAAAAATAACTTATTCTTGAATATGTTTTAACAAATAATTATTTTTCGAAAAAAAATATATTGACCATACAAACGCAAGCCAGAGTAATATGTGCTATTTAATAACATTCAATCATTCCATTATGCTTGTATTAGACTGCTTTCAGAGATCAAAGTCATTTCTGCAGACCTAAACAGCAATTATAAGTCCTATGTATTACCAATATATGCCACAGCCTTCTGTGTTCATTAATTATTATTACTTCAGCTACTCTTAGTTAAATATTGGTTGTTTATGTGTGTAAGTAATTATTTTAGTCTAAATCTGTTCATTACATCAGTAAATAAACATTGATTTGACAATAAATATATATAGAAGCTGTATAGGGTTTAAATGAACTGTATGCATATATTTGTATTATTTAATCAAAATTATTATCTTTGCAAATTGCGTTCAACATAATATTACATATATTGACATGACATATTTTTCTTTTTTCTAAATATATCAAGAATTAACATTAGATGATTTGACACTTCAATACATCGAATGAAGCTTGTTGAGAAGTAATTTAAAGTTGAAATACAGTTACTGCATTCTTATGTTTTCAGAACATATTATATTTCATCATTTGTGTTGCAATTCGACAGATATAGGTCATTTTTAGGGTTCCGAAAATACCCTATTAATCTCACTTTGTCGTTCGTCTGACCGTCATTTTCAATCAAAACAAAATATCTCGTAAACTATATGCTAGATACTTGAAATTTTTACTAAACATAGGCAAAAAATATTTAAATCCCTTATAATCATTAGCAAGTGTCCATTACTAGGTGCCTTTATCCATTAATTATTGAAGAAAAGACATAAACAAAATAAAAGGCTATAATTAAAATAATAAACTATGTTTGATTGATTTAATAAGGAGGTACTCATTTCATAAGTAACATGAGTTCATGAGAATTACAAAAAAGAAGCCCATCAATCCTAAAAAAAACAGTATACCATGCTCTTAAAGCGTCTAAGACTGGTGACACCAGTATCTTATACCTACTGTATATGAAAATTCATATAAAGTATAAAATACATTTTCTCTCTTATTACATGAACAATATATCTACTATGCAAAATTTAACTTAAATAAGAACTTTGTGAATGTCTAGATAGATACATCTACGAATTTTAATATCATTGTTGAAAATACACAGAACAAAATCAAGACGGGGTAAAATAAAATTAAAATTTCAGTGGAGTTTCTTGGAAAGTTTTTTGTTGTTTTACAACATTTTTTGTGTCAAAAGTTCGCACGTTTTCAGTTTAAATTTAATTCTGTTATTACATTTATAAAGACTTTGTGTATTAAGAACACGCTGAGAATAAAACATCGTCTCAATATTTAATTACTTCTTACAAGCATTATTTTATAAGATAATACTTACAATTATACGCTGCAATTCTTTTTTGTAATTTGCTATATTTCGTATACGAATTTTCTTCTAAAAATATTCTGAATAAAATTAGAAAAGACGAATTATTTTTACATTTTAATAGATTTTACTCTCATTATTTAATTTTTAAAAATCAACTACTTAAGGAACCTGTTAAAACATAAATGTTTTTCACAATCATTCATCGCAAATTCTTATTCATACTATACACTATACCTAATAATAGACACTACTGTATTTATAATTGTCATCAAAGTGCTTTGAATTACAGTTCATGAAACGGATATGAAATAATTATTTGTTTTTGCATCGATTTTGATGGTTTAAATTGCCAATACACAAAATATTTGTATGGTCTGTACCAGGGCTGGCAAAACCCCGTTTTTTTTTTAAATTCCAGCCCACCGAGTTTTATATCCGGGTTTTTTTTTATTGGTCTCGTGCCAAATTCAATTTTGAAATCGGGAAACATTTTTTTTGTCTCATTCTAAAACGATCAAAAAGTTTCTCGTATCTTCGAGTTTGCAAGGAAACAAAAGAGTAAAAAAAACCTTAGTTTTTTAAAGTTTTTTTGCCCAAAAAATCCACGTGGGTTTTTTGTGTTACTCAGTGTGGAGCCAACCCTGGTCTGTACATAAATTAACAAACTATAATATGTACATTATTGTACAAACGTTTCAGAACATTTTACTTTAACTAGTTTATCATAAAAGGATTAAACGAATCATTTAATCAGGCAAGTAGTTTGGCTCTGCGAGGAAACTGATGAACTATATACATTAGGTACTGGCACCAGTCTTGGTTGCTTTCAGCGCAAGTAATACTGTTTTTTGGGATTGGAGGACTTCTTTCTTGTAATTCTCATGAACTCATGTAACTAATAAAATAACTACCTCTTTATTAAATTAAGTTAGTTACCAAAGTCCGCAAATATAGTTTGTTTTTTAAATTACAGCCTTTTATTTTGTTAATGTTTTTTCTTCAGTAGTGGTAAAACCAGTAATGGGCATTCAGTAATGAACACTTACTAATGATTAGAAAATGATAAGTACTACGGCACAAAAATAAAGAATCGTAAAATGTTACATGTTATCATAATATAATAATAATTAATAAATAGATTACACTTATAATTATGTCCACCAATTTAACATTCATTTGCCGATTGTCATCAAATTAAGCTGTTTTACAGTTAAGTGTCTATAGATTATGATGCCAGTACCTTATAAGTTCCCGGGAAAAAATTTTAAATCTGAAGTAATCAAATCAAATCTTGATAGTTCACTGGTTTATGATCTGTATACACCTGCAAAGATCTACAACGATCTAGAAAGATTTCTGAATATCGTTGTAATGTTGTAAATTCATTAATTTTCAACGTTTGAATCTCTATCGCGAACTACAACGATCTTTAGAGATCTTTGTTAATCGTTATAAATCTTTGTAGGTCGTTGTAGATCTTTGCAGGTCACAACAAATTAAAAACCAGTGAAAAAATATGATTTTGTCTCAAAATGCAGAACTATCCCAGATCTGATTTGATCACTTCAGGTCTAAAAATTTTTCCCGGATTACGAAAATTATAACTTTCATAACCCTCATTTGATTTTTCCGTCGTCGGGTGAAAAATACACCATATAAAAGCATAAAAATTTTAATGAAGTTGAAAAGGATCTTTATTTAAAAAACTGTTCTATAATAATAATCATAACAAATTGCGAAGTTAAAACATTTTTATATTCAACCGCGACACAGATTTTAATCTAAACGCAAATTAAACGAAAGCGCGTGGATCTTTTATAACATAAAATAAAAATATTAAAAAGTAAAATTAAATAATTGAAAATTCTAAATGAAAATATATACGTTTCTATAAAGCAGAAAAGAAACAAATACAATGGTACATAGAAAAGTTGTAACACTTTTGCATGCTTAGAGAGGTGTACCACGCTCGAAGAATTTGCATTTAAATCGAATGTGTATCCGCTCATAACAGCCCAGTCTATATCTCGCATTAGTCTGTGTAGCTAAAACCAGTGGGAGCAGACATGTTCGAATAAGGAAAGATGACAGGACAGACAGCTCCAACATATCTGTATTAGGAATGGACACATATTGGAATATCGATAGAAAATTATTAACTTTGTTGTTTGTGTGTATACTCAACCAAACAGACTGTTACGTTATAGATACATAGAGATATCTACAGGGCCGGATCCGACTAGTTTGTTGCCCTCACTTTTTACTTTTAAAAACCGGTAAAAGCATACGCAATTATATACTAATAGGGTTTCATAGGAATTTATTGACACGGGGACTACGCAAGACAACTTTGAACAAGTGAATCTATACTGAAAAGAATAGATATTTAAATTTCAAAACTATTTTTTACGTTTATTTTAATTTTTTTCTTCAAATAAGTTATCATTACACAGCCACACAAAAAAGTGTGAGGTATCAAAAAAGCGACCTATATAGCATTGTAGTATTGGTCGAGTATAGTCGAAATTCAAATTTTTGGAATTTTCTGCTTACCATTTTTTTTATTTGAGCTTGAATTTTAGGTTTAGATTGAATTTTTCCTAGTTGGCTACAAAACGTCTAAATTCGTTTTTTTGAGCTGTAAAGTGAATTTTGTTATAGCCTTGAAGTTAGAAAAGATTTTCCCGAGTTTGTCACAAAAAAAAATTATAATGTAAACACTTGAGATATTTTGTTGTGACGGACTGACAGGCGATAAAATGAGATTAATAGAATTCGTATCATAAAAATGATTAATTCTTTCTTTGCTGATATTAGGCTACTACTACTACTTTTAATAACTAAAAAAATGAAGGTTATATTTTTATCGTCACTGTGTTATTTAAAAAACGTTTTTTAACTTGAAAATATAGATTATCGCAAACAAAAAATTTTAACGAGCACCTATTTTAATTTACATCAAAGTTAAATGTATACCTGCGTATTTTTATTATAATTATATGAGAAACTTGGGTGCCGCCAAGATATTTTTCAAAGAGTAGCAAATATTTTTTAAATGAGAAATTTAATTATTAGGATTAATTTTTAGACATAAATTGGTGTTGGAAGGAGTTTACATTTCAGAAAGTAATTTACTTCTGTCTTGTCTTTTTGCCGTTTCACACAATGAGCAATAGTAATCTAAACTAAACAAATACTATAAGATATAAACATGTAGTTTACTTTTAATTTGAACTTAATCTCACTTGTGTACTAACGATCTGTATATTGTGGTTTTTACCTACAAAGGTAATAATTTATATAAATTGTTTTTTCATTTCACTATTAATTCAGACATTCTACGGTGTAGTTATTTGCACATTCCATACGAAATATTTAATTTCGGTTAACCGAGAACCTATTGTAAATCTGAGAGATACCAACTATGTACATATAGCGAAACTATTTTAATACAAGTACTAATAAAATACTGTGTGAAAATTTATGTTTTTTACTCCTATATTTTAAACTGGTGTGTCACTTTATGCAAAAAATATATAATATTACATTTTCTTTTCCAAGAGCCAAATGAATTCATTAAGCCACGTTTAATGTTATAAAGGAAAATACAATTTAAATATGTTTTCGTAAATTAATTATAATTTGACGCAGTTAATGAATACAGAAATATATTTTTTTAATTATAACATCGCAACTTGAACAAAAACGCTTTAATTTTTTTCTACAAGTAAAGCTTGTATTACACTTGCCAGTTTTTTACCTTTAAGTACCTAAAATTGACGACTGAAATCCGTGTTTACACGTGTCAATTTACGTTCAATTTATTGAACATATTATGTTCTTTCACCAATTTTTGATATTTTTAGGTGACGTGAACTAAGTTTTTTATTAAACTAGAAGTTTATATGGGCTATTTTCAAAAGAAAATATTTTTTAACTGTTTTGTTATTTTCTTTTTTTGACTTTATATATAATTAATTCAAAATAATTTGGCTGATTAAATACAAGTTTATCTTCAGTAGGTACCTACATTATAATGCCATTCTTTTAAACATTTTATGTCAGCTGGACCATCTCCTTTTCTGACAGCTCTTTCGCATGTTTATCTCTTTAATATCATTGCATGCAGCTATCATTCAATTACAGTGTTTTACTAAGATGTGTAATTATTTTTTTACGCAAACTCTATTTGCTTAGAACAAGATATTCTGGTAGTGATTTAAAAGACTGTAATTTATCTTTAGACTAATATGTGCCTAGTAAAAAAATCTATACTCCTCGTATACAAATGAAAAGTTTCCATAAAAGCTTCAATACAATATTTTCAAATTGTGCATGAGCAGAATCCACTTTTTTATTATTAAAACTGTTGTTTTTTCACATACATAGGTATATACTACTATATACAAGGTTTTTTCTCGTAACAATGTTTAATAACAGTTGTTGATACATTGTCAAACATTATACATATAAAAATAGAATAAATACAACAGTTCTAAACAATAGGAATGTTGCATATGTAGCACCATATCCGAAACTGAAACTATCGGATATACGCAACTATTCTGACCTCTTAAACCGAAACCATATCCGAAATTAATATTTCGAATAGTTCCCAAACATAGATACGCAAACTGCGGACAAAAGCTAACAAAATTTGCAAGCTTACAAGTACTTTCAAATGAGGTTTCAAACCTATCTGACAGTTCCCTTGAAGTGTTTGACATGTTTCGCGCACGCGTGGTAAATAAATGCCAACGGTAACAGTGGTGATATTATATTTTATATCACTGCTCGAAATTCCATTACTAATCCATAGATACTATAACTGAATTAATAGCCCATTTGTAAATGCTTGCAAGCTTGCAAGTTGTTAAGTTCTTTATAATACCGGAAATAAATAATAAAAATTCATATCCGAATCCATATTCGTGCCTGAAATAAGTTCATATCCATAATCGAAACCAAAACCAAGAAAAAATATCATTATTTGTAGCTGAAACTGAAACTAAGAAAAAATATGTCATCCTTATCAATGCTTTTCATGACAATATAATATGTACAGTAGAGTCTCTTTTTACGCGGATTTGAAACTACGCGGTGTGATTTTCATGCAAATTTAGGGACAATTTAAGGAATTTAAATATGTAAACGTTTTGTTATTATTAAAATCTTCGTTTAACAATATTTTACACCAGTCACAAACGGTACCGAGTTGTATTTGATGAAAAAATATAAAAAATATATTAATTGTTAGTTTTCAATAAACTAAATAAATAAAATTCAAAAACAATGTTATTTTATTTTAAGTTTCCACCAATTTCTTTCAGATTTTTTAACTTATTTTCTTTGAGTTTTTTAAGGTATTCTTATTTTCATGAATTTTCACTTTTTTATGTGATTTTCGGCCTATTTTAATTGATTGATTTGGTTTAACGTAGTTTTAGAAAATTATAAAACGTATCCTTTTTACAATGTAAGCAATATCATTTTTTAAGTGACTTTTTATACACAATTTGCTGTGGAACGTATCTACCGCGTAAAAAGAAACCCTACTGTATGTGTATTTTAAAAGTAATGTAACCATAAAATGTAACTTATGTTGGAAAAACAAGTGTAAAAGAAAATAAATAACAAATGTATCAATCAAACCATCAAAATACCGACAAACTTCAACACAATATGAAAGTTGAAAACACGAATCGGGTTAACAACCGCAAAAGTAACGACGATTATATTTATTCCAACAAGCATTGTGGCACGCGTGCCATAAATCCGTCCTTCTCCTCCATTTTTCTCACCGCCACTATCTGGAATGAATTATTCTCTTCGCTCGACTCGGCGCTCAATAGTTCACGAACTGGGCGCATTGAAAAGCCGGCGAGCTTTCTCCTAGGGATGGCTAAATAACCACAGGTACACAACGTAATGAACATGTTGATATATTAGCTTTGAAACATACGAATTTTTCTGTAGGGATGCTAGTGAAAATTATTGTATTTAGTAAATTATTACTTGCAATGACTCAGTTATTTTTAACTTGAATGAAATTTATTTTTATTGAGAAATATTGAAATATCAGTACTAATTATTATGGATACATTTTGAATAAATGTGATGTTTAATTTTTTTACCAACTAGCTGTGCCCGCGACTTCGCTCGCATGGATTACGGAATTATTGTTTAGGTTTTTTGAAAAATATATATTTTTGAAGAATATATAGAAATACATATATATAATTATTTTAGATCGTTTTATTCTACATAATTATTTACTAAATACATTATATTGTTCAATATTTAACAGCAGTAGCGCATTGCAAAAGAGCGCGCAGGTGGCAAACTTTTTTTCCGATTTGATTTACTATTATCGTCACTGCTTATTCCTTATGTTACCTAACGTAACAAAATATATACTAAAATCTAGGTAAAGAACATATCTATGAATTAAAAAAATGTATACATAAATCGTATTTTTTTTCTGTACTAAGCTTACCTATAGAAAAATCAGTATATGTATTGTTTGTTTAGAAAAAAAATGATTTCAAAACAATCTGAGAATCTTTTAAAACTTAAGATCTTTGATTTGAGTTAAAAATTAAATTTTGCTATCAATAGAATTATCTATATTAACTGCAATAGTAATGTGTTTCTTTTTAATGCAGAAATAAGTTTTTAATTTACAAAATACAAATCGCTATTTTTACTTAATAAAAAGAAAAAATTATAGATCAATTTGAAGCTGAAACTATATGTTTCCGATCTTGTCTAAAAAAACATTTTTAACCCTTAACAAAAATAAAATTGTATTTTTTGGTAAAATAATTTTTTTTCAATTTATTTATATGTATACGATTGTTTTAACCATTTTTACAAATTTTTCAATATTTTTTTTTCTTTAATTTATTTATTCCTTTTTTAATAAATCTTTTTTATTATAACTAGTAATTAATATCATAAAATACATCAATTTTTATATACTCTACATAATTTTATCGCCCCTTACAAAATAGTATACACTCCTCTCAATCAAAAAGTCCAAAATTATATACAATAAAAACAAAGTAAGCAATAAACAAGATTCATTATTACCAGCCCTAATTTCATTGGCAGAGAGCACACAAATGAATGATGGTCCAGCAGCAACTTGTAATTACCGACATCATGCAGAGAGAAATATTGAAATACTCATTTTGACGGCGGGTCTCTACCCGGCACTTCCAAACCACTTTTGATGTCTGCATCTCCTTTGTTACTCGCTCCAACGGTTATACATAATTATTATTAGTATTGATGTGAACAATTTATATATTGGTAATTGGAAAATGCACAAGAGAGTTTTACTTTTTTTGCTTATTTTAATAAAGAAAATGATAAAAAGATTTTTTTTAATTACAATTTGAAGTGAATAATTATTCCACGTGACTGATATTGTTATTATTTCAATAGTTCTTTCATTAAATAATTTTTTTATGTCACTTATAAATACATAACTATAGACTTCATTCGCGTGGACTACGAAATTATTATTTAGCATTTATGAAAGAATATAGTTGAATTATTTCTTGTTATTCTACACAATTCTTTTTTGTATTGTAAAAGAGCGCATTAGCAGCAAACTTTTTTCAGACTTGATTTACTACTATCGTCACTGTTTATTCTTTATGCTACCTAACGTAACAAAATATATACTAGAACCTGGGTAAAGAATATATCTATGAAATAAAAAAAAACGTAAATCGGATAGTGGTTCTCAAGTGATAAGCGCACTAACGGACAGACAGAAAGACGTTTCGTTTTATAATAAATATATTGGATTTGCCTTATAAAATAATTGGATTTGAATATCTATAATAAAAGTTTTTGTTCCCGTAAATAAATCGGTCGTTTATTAAACAAATTTGACAGTTTAATCTATTTTTCATGTTTTCTTATTTCAGAACTTATATTTTCATAAAAAAAGAAACACATGGGAAATTAAATATCATACACCTACTCTATTATAAAATTCTTGAATCTTGATAAATATGTAAATAGTAGGCGCATTCAACATTTTTATTATGGAAAAAATATTTACTGATTAAGAAGGTTACAAATTATCAAAATTAAAAAATCGACAAAAAAACATCTACCACGTGATTGCATAACCTTTTCATTTTTAAATCTTTTTATTTAAAAGTATTAATTGAATTATTTAATCCATGCCTGATTTTTTACTAAATAAATGTCAAACAAAAAACATATACACCCAAACAGTTAACGATACCTAGAATTTTAGGAAGCAAGATTATGTATGTATATCTTCGTGAAGGAATATTTAATATTTTCTGTGATTTCACAGTTTTACAATTATCGTGTTCATGACCTTACAACATCGATATACCTATATTTTTTTAAACGAAGTACATAATCTATATTAATTCAAAATTCCGTACACAACGCCATATAATAAATTCAAACCACGATCGTATGAAATTCAAAACATGGTGACATTTTGAAACAAATCGCACGTGATTTTGAATTACATACATCGAACATATCTGTAAAAATACTCTTTCTCCAGCAAGCTTACATACGTATAATAAATTACCACAAACTAAAATACTTTGCATAGATCGTAAAATTTGTTTCAGCAGAATACACCCTCTCTGCATACAGAAATAAGTAAATCGTAATGTTACAACGTGCTCATTGCTTAAACCCTTTATGTAACGCATCACATGTTATCATATTGATTATATCTATTTGTGACCTGAACTTCATATTTTATCTGAAATGGTGGCAAGATTCAGAGTAAGGTTAAGAACTGGGAAATTGGAATTTGATAGCTTTATTATTAAACGTTCTTGCACATCTATTTAAAAGACACAATAGCGATTAATATTCAACATTTTATAAATTCTAGTTTAAAAAACTAAAAAAACACTTGGGCTTATTGTAAGTCATTGAACAAGAGAACCTCCTACCTCATCATAAGTAGCTTGATGGTACCATATTATTATATTGTCAACAGAATTGCATAAGTTTGCAAAGTTTCAAATTGATATGACCAGGGGTTATTTTAGTGTTTCTGCAGTTCTAAAAACGAAAACTGCAGTTGTAAAAGCTAATTTGTATAGTTAAATAATTACAAGTAGAAAAGAAAATGTTACATAGACCTTTTATATGTATGTTTACCTATTTTATTTGAAGTTGATAAAGTCAAACAAAATGTACATAATTAAAATTATATGTTTGGGGTCTTCTTCTACTGTATGGATCTTGGCTTATGTGTGTAAAAGTGCACTTTTAGAATAACCCTGAAGATGTCCAATGCAATATGTGACGAAACGTTAGCCGATAACACGACCAAATCAACGCGGCTTATGACCAGAAGCCAAGATCCATACCAAGAGTACTGCGGAAGTCTCAAGTTTTCTTCTACTAACAAAAAGATTTTAAAAATCTAAAAAAAATTCACCATTTAATATCGGAAAAAAACATCTCATCTGGATTTTATCATTAACTTGAAAATGCCATTCCTAGAGGAAAAAAGATTGATTAAATATTACTCCTATAATTTTCCTCATCTCCATTTAATATTTGAATATTTTTGAGACATAAAAAATGTAGTAGTACATAATAATCGTATCTATACCTATATACATATCTTTAATATTACATTTTCTTTCAATGGATTTTTGTCATTTGTTACAAACCTTTGTTGTATGGAACATTCTAGATTTTGTATTATCTACTAAAAAAAACTACTATTCATTCTGTGTGATACTTGAATATAGTAAATTGCTAAAATAATTGTACTTATGTCTTGCATTTACATAAAGAAACTGTGAAATGCTTTTTAGCAATTTTGTATGTATATTTGTGGAATTTTCTACAGTATTTTATTTACAGCATATTATTTTACACAATATGACGTACATACTTATACGTAATGTATGTAAAAAGTTATAACTTTAATATTGTATAAATGACGAGTTATTTTTTATTTGTTTTATAAAATAAATACAAAATATTAAAATGTTGGTTATATGAATCTACTTAATTGATATAAATATATATTTTTATATTATTTATTTTTCCTGATTATTTATGTAAAGTGAAATTTTTCCTCGATAAAAATATTTATTCATTAAAATTCGTAGAAATAATATTCTCTTCCAATCTGCAAATATTAAAAATTAGAAATACTCTTCTTATAAAAATTTTAATGAATTCGAGAGAAAAACGTAAATATTTTAATCTATCTCATTTCTGAGAACTGGACAAAAGGCAGACATAGACAAAAGGCCCAATCCCAAAGGGCAGACATGGACAAAAGGTAGAAAGACAAAAGACAGACATGGACAAAAGGCAAACTCCTTAAAAACTGACATGGACAAAAAATTTATATAAATTAATATTATCTTTGAGGAGGTGCTGGGCTTATGCATTATGCACCCCTCCCCATAAAAAAAAATGTATTATTTAATTTACTTTAACATTATGTTTTTTATTTTGTGGGGGGATGGGGCATGTGGGTCATCATATCAAAAATTATAACGTTAAAGTAAATTAAATAATACAATATTATTTTGGGTGGGGCATATTGCATAAGCCCCCCCCCCCCCTTAAAGATATTATTAATTTATATATATTTTTTGTCGATTTTAGTCATTAGTCCTTGTCTGCCTTTTGTCCATGTCGGCCGTTTGGAAGTCTGCCTTTTGTCCTTGTCGGCCATGTCTGCCTTTTTTCCATGTCGGCCTTTCGGGATTCTGCCTTTTGTTGTAAACCCCACATTTCTAACTAAAATTATATAAACATATACAAAAAAACCATGAAAGATTTAAACCTCAACACCGTCTTACTCAACCCCCTTAACAAATAATTCAACGATTGCATTTTATAGTACAAAAAGCAAACACCAACAAAGAATACTGGCGGTATAATTAAGACAATAAATAGTTCCTCATGGCGCAACCCGCAATGTCAATTATGATCGGTATATTATAATTCTGACAGTAAATTACATAAGCGAAGACCTCACGGGTCGCCAGTGGGAAGATACCAAACGACATAAATCGTTTTTATAGAAGAGTTGAGTTTGGCAGCTCCGCGCACTTTAGCCGGCAAGAAAGTGTGGCGTGTGGTGCTGCTGCCATTGATTTATCTGTATTGTTTTTATCAGACGGCAATCTGATAGCGCGATGCCGTTTCCTGTTTCATAAATATTTTTGGTTTTGGCTTAATTTCTCTGTTGTTGTCTGCATAATGAAGTCCGTATCGATTAAAACGTTTTCTTTGCTAAATAGGACGATCAGTGGACTTATAACTTTTTTATTAAAAATATAGTTTTAAAGTTTAAACAGATATAGGTACCTACATGGGTGCCTACTGTATTTATATAATTGATTTTTGAAGTTATTCTTCTTTAGGCTCATTAAAGGTAACGCGCGGAGTACAGTAGACATGGTACATGGTCAAGGTATATAAAGACAAGGTAGTCTCATCAGCTCCTTGACCAATCAGTGTTGGGCGGGAATTGATGTCACCACGAAGACATATTCAAATGTTATAAATGTATAATAGAATATCAATTACAAATCCTATTGAAACATTTCATATACATATTAAATATTATTTAAAAGAATATTAAAGAACATGAAAGTACTATATGGTTTTCCATACCGATACGTATATCTAAACTAAAATTTTTACGCGGCTTCGTTCAAGCACACGATTCTAAAAAACAAATGCACCACTTCGAAATTTAAATTTTAAATACTATTTATTTAATACCTCACTGATTTATGTTGCCTTGGAAACATATACCTACATATTAAAAATTATTTAAAAAGATATAACATGCAAGTCATGTATGTTTCTCCATAACAATATTTTTTATTTTAAATATTTCCTTAATGTTTTCTAGAATATTTACCGCAGACAATGTTTATATAAATTTACTTTAAACAACAACCCAGATGAACTGAAGATAAAACAACAAAGCATATTCGAAGTGCATAAAGAACAACTTTCATTCTACTTATAGTTAAATTTTCTTAACAAATAAAACCATTACAAAAGGAACTCTTTTACATTCGAGAAATAAATTATACCGGAAACTCTTGTATGTGCAAGAAACCTGAACAAAAGGTAAACTACATATTCAACGTGCATTTGAAAACCGTTTCCCGCCGAATTGTGTCCCCCTCAAACTTTTCATACCTCGATTCAATTACTTTAAAAAAATCAATAACTCGCCGGTCATCTTCTATAGGGATGACATAAAATCTAAATATAGATTTATACAAGGTGAGACTTGATGTCGATTATTTAGAAGTTATTCGATAATATAATTTAATACAGTGATCGAATTTCAATGGAGATAATTGTTTTGATTCCATAAATAGATATATTCAATTCACCATCTGCTCTATTATGACAACAATTATGGCATAAGACAATCAAATTTAATCTAAGCTCGGTATCTATCTACTGCACCTCCTATGAAGTTAGCATCTGAATGATTTATCTTCTTGTTGTGAGACGGTATTATAAAAAATAAATGTATACAGTTTTATATTTAATAATATTAAACTAAACAAAAATCGATAAAGTTTGTTTCGTCCTGACATTATTCTGAAAACTATTATAGATCTAATACAGAGCTGGCCAATCTGCGGCCGGCCACGCTCTTTTGTGGCCCGCGGCCATATTCGAACAAATTATATAATATAACGACTTAAGTATCGGGTTATTTAAAATACTTTTAAAATAACATTTAAAATATTGTTTTATTTATGAATTATAGCTTAACTAAAAGTTTAAATTGTTAAAACTATTGTTATAATACAAAATTAAAATTTAAAGTATTTTTGATCAAATGAGACCAATTACAACCTTTAATCTATAACAGAGAACGAAATATTAAATTATTTTTTTTACTCCTACGCGTTAGAAGGTAAATTTTTTTATCTTACACCTCCCATATGTTTTTTTTTCGTGCCAAATATCAAATGAGACCTATTACAACCCTTCATCTGTGGCGGGAGGTGATATATTGAAGGTTCAAAATTTGCTTAACTTTTTTATGTTAATATATTTAAAGGCTGAGGAATGGACGATTAAAACTTTTATTATTTATGTGCGGCCCTCGAACAATGTTATGTTGCCAATGCAATTTGAGTTGGCCAAGCCTGATCTAATAGAATAATAACACTTTTTTAAATAATGTTTAAAAATATGATCAGTACATATTTTTAAACATTATTTTAAAAAGTGTGTTCAATATTTTGCAATGCTTTTTGTATTATGACCATCCTTAATATTCTCTAAGCCCATTTACATTTACAGTAAGGATAATACGAATAAAGATCTACTACAAAAAACCGCAACAGCCTCGTGTGCTACGTTTTGTCCTAAGCTCCCCTACCTTGAAAACTGTAAAAATAAATTATGTTTTTCACCCAAAATAATTCATTCCATTTTTTATGAAATGTGCTATTTTTATCACTTTTTTCATTTTTTTCGGAACTGTTGCTTGAAAGTGTAATATGAACAATGTTAATGCTTTAGAATGAATCCTGAATGTTTTACGGGAATTTATATTTTATTACGTTTCAAATATATAGGTATGTATACAGTAATAGAAACCTTTACATTTTTCATTGTATAATAACATCATATTCATTTTTTCGTGGTGATATTTTTATAATACATTGATGTATTTAATCTACATTTTAACCATTTATACTACATACACAAGTTCCTACAGTAGACTAGAGATACTCATAGTTAGAGATTGGAAAAATAGTTTTTCAACTATTGCGTAAAACTGCATTTATTCTAATTTTTATTATATATCTCCACCGTTTTCAGAAAACTGGTTTGATTGAACACAATTAGAAATTTATTTAAATTTATTTGCAACTAACTTTCCAACTATTTGCGACACTTTTTACTGCTTCGTTTGCACTAATTATTATTAAATCGTAAAAAAAAACTATTTATCAACTTTTTTTAGAAAAAAAATTGAACTAGTAACTATTTTATTGAAAATAACAACTATTTTTCCAATCTCTACTCATAGTATAACTATTTCTGATTGATTATTATATACTATTACATAATGTTCATTTTTAATTTTATTTTTTTATGCTTGCTAAAAATAATACAGCAATGATTTTTTAAGGAGGTATTCCAGTCTAGAAAAGTAAATTTGAGGCATTTTTTAAGGTTGAATAAAAAAAATGTTTACTATAAAAAAAAATTGTATAGAAAAATGAAAACTGAAAAAAGTTATTAGGTTTTAATAAATAAGGAGATAAAAAATGCTTTGTGGTTATGAAAATAAATTTGAGGCATTTTTTAAGGTTGAATAAAAAAAATGTTTACTACAAAAAAAAATTTGTATAGAAAAATTAAAACTAAAAAAAGTTATTAGGTTTTAAACAAGGAGATAAAAAATGCTTTGTGGTTGACATGATAACAAAGTTCTCGTATTTTTGAAAAATAAAATAAAAAATGTTTCTTATTCAGAAAGGATGTTATTATGGCAGGTACCAAAAAGAACGAAAAAAAGACAAAATAATAATAATAATAAAGACATTTATGTATGACACGTTGATAATAATCGAAGTAAGAATAAATGCACCACTTTTGATTCGAAATCACTATTATTAATAAATATTATTAAAATATATTAAATAACTACTAATTCAGATTTAGAGAATGGACATTTACAATATGAACGTATATTAAATACAATTGAAGTAAATACTCTAAAACCATTGGATATTAATTATAGCACAAAATTATTTGATAGATAGTTACGTTTAAATCTAATGTTGACATAAAGAATGAAATGCAAAATTAATTATTATTTCACTTTGATAAACTTTAAATTCTAAATTTCCATTTCATGCATTTTATGCACTTCATTTTTCCTTCCCACTTCTCGTTATCCACGAATTATCGTATTTTAATTATGCAGAAAACCCGTTTTACCAACCATAAAAAAATAAACTCATCCCCTAATGGGTTAATTGTCCACCCTGAATTAATGCTCACTCATCCTCTTTTCTGTACTGCGGGAACGCCTATGAGAACATAGACGATACTTCATCAGTGGTGTATCCAAAAATATATTTTATGAGGAGACAATTATGTGTTTTACTATACAGAATTTAAAATCAAGATCAATTGAGATATCGAAATTATAAACAATACCAAAAAATTTCGAATTCAAAGATTAAAAAGTACCCTTTTGTTTAAATATCATTAATTTTAACTTATTTCTCGAATGGATACAGATACCATGAATAGACCTAACGAAAAACACACTAAACTAAAACAGAATAAGTGTTCATTATAAAATGGTCAAAACATGAGTTATATTCGAGTGAATTGCATAATTAATGTAAAATTTGATAAAAAAATCATTTAAAGAAAATTTTCTAAATTCCCCGTTTTTCCATCACAAGACCGCCACTGTATGTCGTCGTACTCTGTAAAGATTTGGCGGTCGTCGACCGCCCCCTTACAAGGAACTACCGTACCGACCAAACATTATTCTCTCGCCAAGTCTCTCATCTGAATATCTAATTAATTCAAAAACCGCACGGCTTTCGAGTCTCAGCGCAAACCCAAACGACAAAAAATGGTAACGAGCTAAGACGTTCGCTTCATCATCTGTTCGATATCGGTCCACGCTTCTGTGCTTTATGTGATCGTTCCGTTGGGCTTTTTGTATACGTTTCCTCTACTATTGCTTACATACATGCTTTTTTTGTTTTTGGTCATGTATACAGGATGGTCGGTAAAAACAGTCGTTTATGTATGTGTTACAGTAAGATGAATCAAGATTAATTCAATATTGCTACCCCCACTCTAAAATCCAGCATCTATATTAAGGGGTTACATCTAATGTGTTAACTAATTTTTGACAATATTGGCTGAAATGATATATTAACATCTTAAAAATGATATTCAAAAGGAATTATGAACGATTTTTATTTTTTATTTTTAGAGCTAATTTTCCAAAGTCTCTCTGAACGAACGAAACGATCTAGATGGTGAAAGTGGTGAAAAATGAGTGATAATGAGTAAATGGTTATGTAAAGGAGCACCGTAATTCGGTCTCAAGCCAAAACAGAAGCAAAATAAGCAACCGAAAATCGCCAAACCGATAAAGTCGCAAAAAAAGTCGACGTTTGCATGTACTAAAACTGTATTCAAACTTTAAACTCATTTTTATCGAAAACAGCTTTTTAAAAATTGCGGAAAATGTATTTTAGCCATTTTCCATCCGATCGACTTGAAATTTGAACTGTAACTTCTTAGATAGATTTTACAATGTAATATACGCGATTTTAACGGTTGGTCACCAATTACGGTTACAATTACTATTTAAGGTCGTTTTTTTCGTCAAAAACGCGATTTTTTGTTCAAAGTGATACAATATTTGCAAAAAATAAATATTTTTTAATATTTTAACAATCGTTTGTACTTTGATGGGAAAACACGTAAATAACAAGGAAAAAATTTGAATGTTGATCAATGGATGTTCTGTTTTCCGCAGTGGAGAACATAACAGAAAGATGAACTCATTGTCAGTGTAGCAATGCTAGTCATCATTTTATTTTATATTTCATTTAAAACAAGTTTTTGTATGTTTTAAGATATGTACAATGTACAATAAACCATATAAAAATCATTTGATTCCTTTTTTTACTATTCTAAAAAAAATCCTAAAAAAAGTATTATTTTCCGAAGTAACGATTAACTTCTAAAACTCGAGATTAACATTAACAGCCAGGTGGTGCATTATGTAATACATACATGTTAAGGTGTTGAGGTATGCACCGGTGTTTTTGCTACTAATTGTAAGTATGAATAACGGTGTATACTGGGATACATTTACATATATGTATAGAATTAGAAAGTTTTAATACCGCATGTGTTATTCAAGAAGCCGCCGTCCATGAGTCTTAAGTCTCATAAGCGTCTCTTGCCTGGATCACCCCAAGGCAATTTTCCTTTTCTATAGATAATTCATGTCTGGTGATATATCTATAAATACCCAAAAAAATGTAATCGCAGAAGCATTACGAATAATGTAATATGATATTAACATATTTCATTACAAAAACAATTGATACTATCATATTTTAATTATAGTCGCTTATCATAAATTTAGCAGGTTTCTCTCATTTGATAATTATAATATTTAAATCAAACTCATTTGCTAGACAAAAAAGTACTTTTCGTTTATAGTATTCATATAAAGTGCAATTCAATTATTATGTAATCTATTGAAAATTGTATAGGTAAATTTTGTGGCAATAAATATTTGATATTCCGAATTTTAGTATTTAAATACGTTAAACTTGATATAAAATTAATTAATGAAATGGACGTATATTTGTGTTGTTATTTAAAATAATATAACTATATAAGCTCTGTTCTAGAAAAAGATAACCGATGATATAATATAATGATATTAATATATTTGAAATCTGTTGTAAGCGATTCTGACCTTAAGGGTGGCAAACGACTTCTGAAGCCCATAATACAATATACTAACACATACACACAAAAATACATATATACAAATGAACATATGTATATTTGTATATGCAAGAATTAAGTTACTTAATAACAAATTTAAGTAATTTCGAAAGGTATATAATTAAAATTATGTTACGATCAGTTTGTTGAAACATTTCATTTCCTAGAAACTGTAATATAAGATCAATCGATTTTGTCTGTGGTTTTGATAAATTCACATCTGCTTTGATTAAATGCCAAAAGTTTTCGTTAAAACTAATGATGATATTTTATTTTGTAATAATTTTATGTAAATATTAAGTGAAAATCGAGAGCGGTGAACGTTGATTATTTAAATCTTCAACAGATATTTAAATCATTCTTTATGATCTGAGAATATAAGAACCGTAAAAGTAAATGGAGATTAGTAGATCTTTTTTATTTATTTCTATCTTTATCGATTTATATTCAATAAATTCGAATTCAAATTAAAAAACCTGTTATGAGTGCCACGAGACTTTCTTATACTATCCACTAAGTGTACAGTACCTACTGATTTTATTTAAAAAGTCTCTGGTAAACTCATAGAAGATATATAGATAATAATATTCTTAACATTTTTTATTCAAAAAAATATTTTTCTAATTCGCACCTTTTCAAATGTTATACGAAAATTTCAAAAATTGAGAAGAGTAAACATTCGTTTCTGGATATAAGATCTTTTTTAGAAATAAGAGGTTTACTTCCCCAGACAAAAATTAATCCTAAATATAAAATTTCAACTTCTTCACTCATCTATGTATTAAAAACAACAATAAATATTAATAATAATGCAAACAAATAATTCTGTTACTATATCAAAAATTAAGAACGTATTGTTGTATGCAAAACAATTTAATACTAAACAGACAATAAAATATGCATAATTAAATTACAAAATGCAGTAGAACAAACAATAGGATAGGCGACGCATTTGTTTTAAAATGGTTTCAGAAAAGCGTACGACTCTTGAATTTATAATACTGGAAAAGTTGTGCACGGGCAGTGAACCAAATTAAAGGAGCTCTCGTGATGACGAGCGCACTGTTTAAAGACGTACTATAAAGCTCCGAAACGTTTGAATTTAACTAAGCTCAAATTATATGTACTACTTTCATTATTTCATGACAACATTTACTTCCATTCCAGCAAACTTTAGCGCGGTTGTGAAAGTTCAAATTGATTTTATAAACTTATTTTTATGATGTTAGTTTGTCTCTATATGAACTTCTTGAATATTTCAACATTTTCTTATTTTGATTGTATTTTGTAAATACTATTTTTTTATTCAAAAGTTTTGTTTTTAATGAAAAGCAAACTAAAAACATATTTATCGGTTTAAAAAATAAACCAATCTACAAAATATATCTACAACTAATAAAAATTCAATTAAATGTTTTTTTCTGTTTCTCACTCTATTAAGTTTATTGCTAAATATTTATCCAATATAGATCCCAAAAAATAAAAGTTCTCACCACCGGTAAAACAGTAATTAAATAAGCTTTGCACGTATTTTCATTATTTACTGTTCAAATAAATTTATTTATTATGCAGTACCCTTTCTGTTTATTGATTTCGAAAGACTGGCACAATATATGGAACAATAATAATCCCTTCGTTGATTCCAGCTTTTATTCTTGACGTTTCTCTAGTCGGAAGTGAAAGCACTTTGGCTTTTGGTTTCTTTGTCAGGAAATTGCACTGTTACCATCTCTTTTTTGTGATTCTTGCTTCCCTTTATTTTTTTTCTCTATATATCTCTAGTTTAATTCTAAGAAAAAGTAATCGCTCATGTATAATAGGATAGTTCCGACTTTAAAGGTACTTTTCTTTTTTAATTTTCCCTTACTTCATTTCATTGAAATATTTTTTGTTATTTTATGTATTCAAATACTTCTTAAAACAGTAATATTTTTTGATAACAGCAATGTAATGTGTTCAATCTGGATTGATTACCACATTGCTATTACGAATGTTTATATAATTAAAACAAATACAAAAGCATGACACTTCAGTTACACATTACCATAAATTAATGTCATTCTAATGATAATTTGAATGTCCGAATAATTTTTCATTGAAATACGCAATACTGGATTTACGCAATACTCATTACCCATAAATCAATTTCAAGTTGTAATTTAATGTGCATATTGTAATAGTACATATTGATTATCCAAATATGGAAAATTAAATTGTTTTATTATGCTTCTAATGTCTAATAACAATCTGTTGTGTACAGGTCAATGTGCTCGAGACCGTCTTCACGTCTGTAGAGCTGAAATGGAATCAGAGGAGGAAGCAGAAGACGTTAGTAAAAGAAGATACTTTCCATAGCAACGCTTGGTGTGTTAGAATGGCCTCTGGCCGCATACCATCAGCGTTTCAAATTCTATTAATCCTTTGTTACTGCCTGCAAGGAATACTTGGTGATTGTCCACGACTCTGCGAATGCAAATGGAAAAGTGGCAAAGAATCTGTGATCTGCTTAAATGCAAACTTATCCTCTGTCCCGTTACATTTAGACGCCGGTACACAAATATTAGACCTAACAGGAAATAACGTTGTCACAATAACACACGACGAGTTCAGCGTAGCCGGACTTCTTAACTTGCAGAAAGTTTACATTTCCAAGTGCCGCTTGAAAACATTGGATCGATATGCGTTCAGGCATTTAACTAATTTAGTCGAACTTGATTTGAGTTATAATGTTCTAACTGCAATACCCTCGCACACATTCGACTCCATCCCTGAACTCCGAGAACTGCGGCTTAGCGGTAATCCTATTCAGAGAATAGTGAATAATGCTTTTATACATCTGCCACAACTCGTACGACTTGAAATTTCTAGTTGTAAAATAAGTGCAATAGAATTAAGAGGATTTGTTGGTCTTGAGAGCTCTCTAGAGTGGCTATACATAGACAATAATCGTCTATCCGACATACGTTCTACTACTTTGACTTCTCTGCAGAGTCTTCACGGACTAGAACTTGCTGGTAATTCATGGAATTGTTCTTGTTCACTTAGGCCACTTCGTGAATGGATGTTAAGATATAACGTGCCATTCGGAGTTCCACCTATTTGCAAATATCCGGCTCGTCTTGCGGGTAAAACATGGGATCGTTTAGATTTAGATGAGTTTGCCTGTGCTCCAGAAATTAAAGCATCCATACCACAAGCTCATGGAGTAGAGGGACTCAATGTGACTATGAGTTGCCGAATTGCTGGTATTCCAGAACCAAGTGTACGGTGGCTTCTAAAAAATCGTGTTATTGCAAATTTGTCTGGTGGAGCACAGCCATATACAAATGGTAGAAAATTGTATATGGTTCATCTTAGAAATAACGCTAGTAATCTTACAATCTTAACAGCTGATGTACAAGACGCAGGAGTATATGTTTGTGCAGCTGAAAATAAAGCTGGACGTGCAGAAGCTAGTGTTACTTTAGCAGTATCAAGAAGGCCACCAGTTGGACCTTTAAGTGCTAAATTAGTAGTTGTGTGTGGTATTATTGCATCTTTAGTTAGCCTTTCTTTTTGTTTGTTAGCTGTGTGTGTATGCAACGCTCGCAGGAGAAGAAAACGTGGGGCAATGAGTAGGAGAAGAGAAGAGAGTTATGAAAAAATTGAAATGAATCATAAAGTAGTAACAAATAGAGTTATTGACAATACAGGTCCATCTCACAGTGGTAATGGAATAGGACGTCCTCTTGAAGTGGGTGTGGCAGGACCAACAAAGCGAAGAGGTGATTACAGGGGTGTACCAAGTGCTGAGAGTGAAAACGATGGGGATGAAGACGATGATCCTGGTTACGAGGAAGATATGGATACTACAACTCCTACACCTACAACAATAACATCGTCCCGAGAAGTAAAACACTGGCCAAAATCGAATGATACTCCTAACAATATTCGATGGAGCTCTGATACTAGAGAAGAAACCGACTTACATATACCAAGAAGAATTGATACGTATGCAGATCATCGGTAAGTGTTTATATTTTTTTATATTCATCACATGACATTTTAATAAAAATGTCATATTTTTGCACAATCCATCATATACATTTTATCATTCATTTTCACACAATGTCCTTACTATTATTATTTCTAGAGACGATCGGAAGAAGCTTCAAAAATCAAAATCTGGTATATATAATGAATTTTCGAGGAGCGCTAGTTCTTCTACACTATCTGCTAGTAATTTGAATGAAAGTAGCAATAAAAGTGGAGCTTTGCCCAACGTTTTACATCCACATGTGATGAGGAAGCAAGTACTTGACAACAACGCAGGCTATTTATATACGACAGCACCAACATCTGATGATTTTCTAAGCCCCAATAATTATCCCGATCTACTGGAATTGCCATCTTATTCATCTCCCGCTGATAAAAGAACTGCTTTTGCAGATGACGAAAGAGATCGCATATATACAAATAAAAATAACATTTTCTGTACCCTTCCCAGGAAAAGCGGTATATATCAAAAAGCTAGTGCTCGTTGTAATCAAAGCACCGATAGCCAATCACCTTTGTTAGCTGATAGTCGTTACAGTAGCAGTGGCGGAGAAGATAATATTAATTATAATTACAATTCCAACAGACGAGTATCTGTGGACTCCCCCTCGCTACAATATCCACTGTCTAATATAAGTGGACGTGTCGGCCAACGTGCAAGCAGTTTTATAAATCTTGCTTCCGACAGACCAGTGCCTAATAGAAGTTTACCAGGTTCACCAATTTCAGAGCAAATGAGATCTACAATATCCGCAGCAACGCCTTTATTAGATATAAACTGTTTGGAATCTCAAACAGATAATGCATATATATCACAACCGAATGCAGATTGCTCTCCAAGCACGTCGGCGAATGCTAACACCTACGATTATCATGCTGCACAATTAGAGAGATTTCTAGAAGAATACAGGAGTCTTCAAGATCAGTTAAATAAAATGAAAGAAACATGTGAAGGTATACGGCAGCAAAATCAAAAATCTTCACCAGTAATGTTTCTAGATCCCTTATTAATAAACAACGGGCCACCGTTTGAAGAACCGCCAAAATCCATTTTAAAAAAGTCAACAATGGCATCCGTTTCGCCACTTAGTGGAAATCCTCCAGATGTTCCATCGCCTTTAACCTTAAGTTCGTCGGATTATACCGGAAAAGATCCACCACCATATTGGTTAGCTAAGAGCGGGATATTAAATAGATACAATTCGGATAATTATCACTTTCAAAGCTGAAAAAATAAACTTTTAAAATTAATTCGTATTTATACTTTGTGTACATATCTCATTTAAATAAATACTTCATACAGTGTAAATATATTATAAATCATATCTGCAGTGAACAATGGCATTGCTAAAGACTATTTGTGTTTAATCAATTTTCCACAAGTGTTTCGCTATGAGCACTTAAAATGTTAATGTGTATTTATCAATGGACGATAAATTTTTATTATGGAATTAGATAGGACCATTAAATTTTCAGGCCAACTTTTGTGATATTGATTCTTTTACGTGTTTATTTTTGTTTTATTAATTAAATAGATACCTAGTAAATTCAGACATGTTACACATCTGTTAATTCGATTTGTTATGAAGTAAAACAAAAATTTATTTTAATGTTCCATGTTAATTGTAACAGAAGTATATCGAATTCCCTAAAATAAACTAACAAACATTGTTTTTCTGTGCGATTTTGTACTTTTCTTAGTCCCCATATATGCAGTATTTTTCTCTTCATTTTCAACAGTTTCATATAGCTGCAAAAAGGTAAGTAAATCTTTTTATATAACCATATGATAATCATATACCACAACACTATAAAAGAAAATAATGAGAAATGACAATGCTAATTATAAATTTAGCAAGTGCGGCACGTTTCGCAATTCGTCGGAGCACCCGGCAAAAGTTTACGATAATAAATATAAGTTTGAGTTGGTAAGGTTCGGAGGAGTGTGGCAGGTGTGGCTGACGCTCTCAGCACAACTTCCATTAAAACCAAATGATGCCATCAAACTGTTCCCAACAACGTGCCATCGGTAACAAAAATGATGCAGCTGCACAGGGGGTCGTAGTTCCCGATCCGACACAGTAAATTGGAAAAAATCAAAGAATGATAGTAAAAGTAACAAATATACGGATATATAGATAAAATGTGTCGATTGATTTATTTCAGACACACGATTCAATTTTAAATAATTAAGTTTCGTTTTCGTCATAAACACTTATTTTTGTTTAATTATTAATATTTAAGAATTTCGGGACTACTGCCATAGATTGTTACTCATTCTTGATTTTTTGGATTATGGGTATTTGGCCAATTGTATAATAGTATCAATTCTCAAATAGATATAAAAAAATATATATAATGTAGGACTTCAAAATAATATTAATATCTCTACCTGGTGCATAAAATAATAACAGTAAAGCTTTTAGTAAAACAAAAATTTTATTGCAAAAAATGTATTAACAAATATATTATTACTAATTCTCCCTTCTAAGCACAAATGTGGTATTTTTATCTAAAGTATTTTCTTTAGGTAAATTAAAAAAAGCAATTAACATTTTACAGATTTGTAAACCCACTTGACTTTACTAAGCTACTTTATTGTAACTACTCTTTACTTAGGTAATTATGGTGTCTGCGTGCAGATACTATAATTGTGCCTAGTAATGTATAATTACGTGAAAACGACTTAGAAAAGTTTAGTTGTTCAGCTTTGCTTTTTTTAATGTATCTACATTAAATATTCCAAAAATTAAGTAAAACTGCATTAAATCTGGTTTATATTAATTTTTAAAATTAAAAGATATGGACCAATTTTTGTCACATTGCCAATAGATTATTAAAAATTGAATCTACAATAGATATAAAACAATTCTTAGTAAACTTCAGATACAATAATTTAGTGGTAATTCAAGCCTAAAATAGGTGATTTTTATTAGAAAAAACAAAAACAAGTATATATACCAAATTTTACACTAGTAAGACGCAGAAATATAAAGATAATGCCATTTTGTGGTTAACTCAATTTTGACAAAATTGTCAGATACTACATTTGTGCTTAAGGAGGGCTGAATTGTAAGCTGCCATATTTTTGTTTTCGAATAATTCTAATTATTTCGTATCTATAATTTTATAGAAAACATATATATAATCCTCTAATTATTTGCTGCTTATCGATTATCATTTTACTACTTCATAAAATGTAATTAAACCAACTCCCCACAAATTCTCAAACCACCACATGCCAAGTAACGTTTATTAGCAGATAATTACGATAATTCGAAGCGCCACTCAGCCATGAATGGGTTTTATTTAGTGAAACACGTATTTTTTATTTAACGTCCTAATAAAATAATTAAAAATGTGTGCAGCCGTGATTCAGATTATTTTTCCACGAGCTGATGTACATAGTTTACACAGAGAGCCATTAAATGTCTATCAGTCGCGCTGTAATGAACCCACTGGGAGCCGTAAACGGACTCGCATACCAAAAAATATGTCACTTTGCCAGCATGTGCCCCTAATTTAAGAGCCCTGTACCAACTAATTGGTGCTTACGTCCGTGTCTCCGCAAATATATATTGATGTTGTCGGCTCTCTGTAAAATGTTTTCTGCTCTTCAATTATTGTTCTTACGGTTTACATATTGAATGTGAATGCATAAGTGAAACGATGAGTGTATCCAACCCAACATTGATGAATTTAATAGGATGTAATTTTTTATAACTTATTTATTTTCTCCACTTTGAAATACTTTTTTGAGTACAAAATATAACTATAATAATTTAATAAATACTAGAAGACCTTCTAAAATTATATTTATATTTTTTTACAATTTTTATTTTTATTTACATATATTACCCCCATTTAGAGCGAGTTAATTGATTCAAATCATTCGCTTGTAAACTAGGAACTCTCAAACTTTACGAGCCGCTCACTGCTTTATAATATTAGTCCAGTAATTTTAGATATTGATGCACCCAATCTGCGAAAAAAATAGCAGTTAGCTGAATTTTTGTATACACCTTCACTACAGTGTTATAAATAACGTGTAAAAAGTCCCTAACGATATCGTGCGGCGTTGCGAGATATTGAAGGTCAAGATATATAAAGACAAGGTAGTCTCATCAGCTCCTTGACCAATCAGCGGCCGCGAGGGAATTGCGTCACTTGGGTGATGTATTCAAATGCTATAAATGTATAATATAGAATATCAGTTACAAAAAAATTCCTTTATTTATTCTTGTTTTCATATTTTTTGATATTTAAACAACACATACAATCAAATAAGTACAAATTCGACATTGCAAAATCATAAAAAAAAAACTGTCACAGACAACTTGGTCTATTCGGAAAGCGTCATTTTTACTAGTCTTAAGTTGGCAATACGTTATGTGATTCTGACAGGTTTCTTTTTTTTATTTGAAGGTTTGCATATCAAATAGGAGCTATCAAGAGATCCTGCGGTACTATGAATAGAAGTTTTTCTAGCAAAAAATAATAAAAAAACATGTTTGTTGCCTATAAATATTTATAATTTTAGTGTTTAGTTATATTTATAACATAAGTTCACATAAAACTTTAAACAGGATGCATTTTATAATTAAATAAATATTTTTTTCGATTTTTTAATTTTTGACGTACCTATTGTTAAATGCAGGTCAATTTAACACATTTTTTCTCTCTTTTCTATTCAATATGTCCACATCTTATTTTAGTAGAACCGTGAAATAACTTTGCAAAAGCTTAGGTGTAGATTTTGAATACAAAATTGGACAAGAGTGGTAATTTTTCATAAATCGCTATGTGTATAGTTCTACTAAATGTGATTAAAACTGATTTTTTAATATATCCAAATGACACACCTTATAAATTATTTTCTACTCTTTAATTTTTATCCAGTAATTATTTCACGTAGAAATAGTCATATTACGCAAATAGTATATTGCCATAAAGTGCGTTATACCATATGCGAATGTATACTATTGTATACCCATACTTTCTTCGCGCTCTACCACGAAAACGGTTGTTTAAAAAAATGGAAATAACCTTTTTCTTAAGAATTTAATATTCACCATTTATATAATAACCATCATTGACCTCCGAGTCATCGGAATCGAGATATTCGCGAATAACCGTTTTTCGTGACGTTAGACCTTCAATATCTTGCAACGCCGGTACGATATTGTTGGGGATTTTTTACACGTTATTTATAACACTGTAACGAACGTGCATACAAAAATTCAGCTAACTGCTAGTTTTTTCGCAGTTGAAATCTAAAATTATTGGACTATATATAGTTTAGTTAAGTAATAGAGTAAATGCATGGGGAAACCCGTAATGTGGAAAATAACTATACCTATTTTTTAAAATCAAATACTATTGCACCCTCCCCCTCCCCCAATAAGACTTTGCTTGTTCTACTGTCGGTCTATGTTACATTGATAAAGTGAAGATTATTTCTGAAATTTCATCAGATACCCAATTAAAAGTATACATTTTCTGAAAGAGCACATTACAGTCTCCATATTATATAAATTTAATATCGATTGGCTTAAAATTTCTATTATAAAAACATAAACAAAGTTCATTATGTTGAGTTTTGGTACTTTTTAAGCCACAGAATTTCAATAAGCGCTATTATAAAATACCTATTTACAATATTACATTTTAATGTCACTAAAAAATTATTATTGAAATATCCAGAATTCTATATTTTATCTTATAAAAATCAAAACTTTACCTCATTTTTTGTTTTTGATATATGATATTTTTTTTAATTAATAGATAGATGTACAGACACTGTGTACAATACATATATTCAAATTTCTTAGAATATATATTTTTTTTCTTTTTATAACAGTAAACCATATATTCAATATTCTAGAGAAAATTATAATAATTTTAAACAATAGAACTCTTTTGAGAACACTCCATCAAAAAAATAAATATACACATATGTATAGTTAAAGCTTTTTTACTTACCCAAAGAACAATTTTCCAATACATAAGAGACAAATTCAAGTCGAACTAGGAAGTAATAAACAAATAAATATTTATAAAATGGGGTACCTTTATGGCCATGTGAATGATTCTTAGATAAAACATGAGTAGAAGCAGTTATCGCCCGTATTCCAAAACACAATTGAACCATAAAGCCATTCAGACCATACACAAAAAGCATATTATGTACATCAAGGGGTATAAAGACAAACAAAGTGGTACTCAGTAGTCTGCCAAAGAAATGCAGTGACGTATGTGGTTATTATATATATCAAAAGAAAAAATATATTTACAGAGTATTGTAAAAAATAAAAACAAAATTATGTGACTACATATACACATAAAACAATTATTAATGTACATTCAAGAAAAATTTCATTGCAAAATAAATAAATTAGCAGATCTAAAAAGATCTGTAACAGATCAATTAAAAAAAAAATTACCGGACTTTGTTTTAATTACATATTTTTGGGCACTGAAACTTTATTTAACAATTAAATTTTTGCTATTTGAATTTATATCAATTTTGAGAGCATACATAGGCCATGATAAGTTTTTCAACTAAATCTAATAAATGATTTGCTTAATTGAGTTATACTACAATTATTTTTTATTAGTTTTTATATTTTGGCTAAATAATAATAAAATAACATTATTTATTTCATACATCCAAAATAAATTAATATTAAATTCGACTATAACCAGTTCACTTAATATTTTCGTCCCCCGTCCAACAGTTGCATGTCTTTGAAAAAATAAATTTGTATATTAAAATAATTATTTATAGCAAATTTATTAATTATAATATATAAAATAAAAATATTTTGAAAAATAAAATAATTGTAAATTTCTCAATATTATATGTAAAAATGTAGAAAAAATTTCCGGATTCATTGTAAAAAGACATATAGAAAAAAATATGTGCTATCGTCCTCAAAGCGTTTAATAAAAAGGCCGCCTATGTACACTCAGATATATATTTTTTCTTTTCATGTTTTGTGCGGTAGTACCTACACATTGCGAGCAAGACTTCTCTCCGTATTTTAGTGGCGCATCTTTATATCATTCATTTTTTTAGATACGTTTTCTTTTATTTTCCTGCGTATGACATTCTTTGTATTTTATTTGGTTATGTGAAGACATAGCCTTAAGGGGTTATCAGAAAATATATAAAATTCTTATTGCATTTTTGAAAGCAATATTATTTATAGGTATATTTCCGCTTCTGATTGATATATATATATATAAATACTTGTGCCTGATTTCCTTTATACAAACCATAAACTCGATTTTTTCTTGGTTTTCAATTTTGTATGCAAAATGAATATAAAATAACAGTGGTTCCTAAATTAGATATACCTGTACTATAGTTATAATTCTAGAGACAGTTTATAGAGAAACCCTTTTTTAGTGTGTTTTGAACATGTGTGATTTTGCCAGTGTACCTCACTTTTGGGGCTATAACACATTCGTAATACTTATTATTCTAGATAAAATGTTTATAAATATTGAAACCTTTTCAAGTAGCACTTTAAGAAACGCTGGTTTATAGATTTTCATTTTTGTTATAATAGAGAAAAATAATTCGAAAGAAAAGGAATCACCTGTTTTATTCCTCTTCGTAGATATTATAAATTATTATATATTATTATCAGGTTGGCAACTAAGTCATTTCATTTTTTTCACCATAAACATTACACAACTTTTTCCGGGCTTGCACTGCGTTTTTACGTAGGTACATAAAATAATATTTTCATAAAGTTGAAAAACGTAGTTGTAAAGATTTGTAGCTATTGGTCGGTCAAAAAATTATAATAATCATAATAAAAACTACCGAAAAGTTATAACACTCCTATGATCTTTTAACAGGATCCAATGATATATTGATAACTAATACACCGATTAAATACAAACAAAGTTAATTCGATTCATATACAAAGCCCGTAATATAAACGAAAAAAACTAATTTTAGAAAATTAAAATTTTAAAATTTTGTTAAAATAATATGAAAATATTTTTGGTCACATTGTGTATTATTTAAATGATTCAACCAATTCAAATTAAATAATTCAGATGAACACAACACTGGGAAACAGTACATTAAAAATATTACGGCAGGTCCGGATTTGAATGCTCTATTTTATTAAAATAATATTTTTAATAAAAACATCCAACGTGTAGGTTATTTTAAATTTAAAAAATAATAATGAAAGAGAACACCCCTCCTTCTTAAAGCTTCTATTAAAAATATTATTTACTTTACATCTACTCAAATACATAAAAAAAATATTTTCACTGCCATAAAAATATAAGCTTCGAAAAAACCCATAAAAATGCCACAAACATTTACAAATAAAAACGATATAAATTCCAGACCTGAAATAAATCGTCTTAGATCTTTAACAACACTACCGGTGTCTTTTGTGCCATATGTGAATAAAAAAATTAATAAATTCCCACATACGGTCGACGGTAAGGAAACGAGAAAGACGTAGAGGGCATTGATCATTTGGCACGTGTGTTTTTACAACATTTCCATTTAAATAAATTCTACTCGGTGCATTGTACAACCGATATGCACAGCTATTTGCTGGATATTTATAGCCTAACGACTCAATGTGTGTACCTATATATGTGTGTATAAGTGTATGCGACTTTTCTCTCAATTGCACGGTGAAAATTGCTTGAATCATTTGCGTGAAGATGTTTAATAGCTGCTCCAGATCCAATGAATACCTTAATGGAATTTGTATGTGCATGTAGTTCATAGATTCTTCATGTAGGTCGCATGGTTTGAATCATATGTTAGGTCAGGCTCGGAAATATAAAATACATTTTAAAACAATTCAAATTATAGCCTAGTATATATTAAGGGACCGTTCCACTGTAAAATTTTTTGAAAATCTTTTTTTTGCATTATCGAAAAATATTATATCAAACAAGCTGTTAAATTTTTATCGCGACATTCGAATTATTCCGGTCGCTACAGCCTTTCTTGAAAAAGAGATCGACTGCCTGTGTGCATGATAAGGCAGAGTGCATCTCACATGCCAACATTAAATGAGTTTTTCTCGAAACGTCGTTTTACAAAACGGCGAAAGATTTTAAACGAAGAGTTTTCATTCTATTCATCTCAAATTTTGTGACATCATTCTTCACGCCATTCCTTAACGTCGTACAGAAGCTTTTTTTATTAAGAAAATTTTTTTGAACGAAAAACTGTCTAAAAAAAGACCCAATTTAGCACTTAATTTTGAAATGGCCACCATTTTGTTAATTTTCATCGGAAAAATATCATACTGATTAATAATCTTTTTAATTTTTTTTTTTGGCAATTTTTGAAAGAGTAAACCTTACAGCCATCAGGTGCTTTTTCTAGACTTCATTTTACAGTGACCAAAAAAAATAGATAAAAAATAAACGTAAAACCTTAAAAAATATTTTTGTGTACATGTGATAAATGAAAAAAAAAATGGACTGATTATAGAATTTTATTCAATAAAAAAAAACTTTTATTTTTTATTTATTTATTTTATTTGCCACTGCAAAATGATGTCTAAAAAAAGTCCTAAAAAAAAGATTATTAATCAGTATGAAAAACTGTAGCGTCTTACGGAAGATTTTTTTCCGGTGAAAATTAAAAAAATGATGGCCATTTCAAAATTAAGTGTCAAATTGGGTCTTTTTTCGACAAAAAATGTAAAATTTTCAAATAAATAAAAAAATAATTCGAATGTCGCGATCAAAATTTAACAGCATATTTAATGTCCCTTAATTCAAACTAAACTTTATACCATTACTTTTGTCGAAATAATTTAAATGCGTAAATTGTTATTTTTTTAAATATCTAGTAAGTTGTATAAAGGATTAAATTTGTAAGCAGTAAAATACTCATTTTACAGAATTATAATTAAACCATTTTTTATAAAAAAGGTAAATCACTATATTGTTTTATAATTAAGATAGATATTTTAATATACATATTCATAAAAATTAATTTAAGAGCTTCCAAGTTAAAACCCATGGAACTATAAATAATATAACATGAAAAAATAAACCCTTCTTTGAACTTTATTACACACTCCGAGTACGCGGTACTGTTTGTCTGTTATTTATAACATTACTCTATACATTACTGTGTGTGTGTGCGTGTGTATGGTGGTGTATGTACAAATGTATGTGGTTGCGACTCCTCCGTGTACTGCATTTAAGAGTCGTCGAGTGAAAATTGCCCGCGTCTTCTTCTTGAAAATACCTAATGGCCGCTGTTGTTGGCAGAACATCGATACACATACACACACACAGGCGGGGGCAGAGGCGTCGTTAGGTCAGACGAATCCGATTATTTTTTAACGGACCTTAATATTTTCATTAATAACAATTAAATTTTAAATTAATTTTAAAAGAGGTCTCAACTTTGTTATAAATAATTAATCATTAGTTTTTTTTAACAATATGTACAATGTTTTCCGGACACGAAGTAACCTATGTCCTTCCTCAGGCTGCAAAATATCTCCTTACCAAATTTCATCAAGTTCTGTTTAACGGTTTAGCCGTGAAAAAGTAACAGTAGACAGAGTCTAGAGCTGGGCGCGTGAGTAATTTTTACTCACGATCACGCACGCTCACGAGAGAAAAAAAAGTATTCACGATCACGCATGCTCACGAATTCTATTTTTTTACTCACGCTCGATCACGCACGGCGGGTCACACTCGTGACCCGATTTAATCTAATTGTTGTAAATTAAATTTTGAAATGATGAAAATTAATGTTTTTTACGTGCAATGCATTGTGTATATTTTATATTCATATTATTTTCTTCTAAATTGCATTCTAGTACAGTAATATCAAACAAAACAATAAGAAAATAAAGATACAATTCATTTTTTAATCTTTTTTTGGTGTTCTAATAGAGTTGGCAATACTGACCATGTGAAACTACTTCTAAAAATAATATTTATTTTTTATACTGTATTTTTAATGTCAAAATTCGTTTTAACACATTATTATATTTATGCATTATTAGTTCAGATATTAAAAAAAAATCAAATAAGTTTATAAAAAAAATTATCTTCAAAATATACTTACGGACTCACGCACGAGAAAAATGTACTCACGCATGGGCACGCACGATGACGATTCAAGATTTGAAAATCTCTCTCGTTTACGCGGGTCACGACCGTGATCCAACGTGACCCAAAAAAATTCACGGCCCGCACCCAGCTCTAAAACAGACATCGTCATACATCATATAGATAGAAGAAATTGGGTATTAATGTTTTATATCACTTATCAATAAATTAGATAGTAGATACACGTATACATAACTTAAAAACTATCGCCAAACAAATTCCAGCCCAAACACTCATATCCCCTTACCCCCCTGTACACAGTTAAACACACTGCACACAGAAACCACGTAGTCGACTCTGAAGATTATGTCCCGTGCATAAAACGATACGAGTTTCTCATTCCTTAACTATAGCCACTACACAACCCACTAGCTCGCGGAAATATTAGATGATATTTATATGACGATAAACTTTGCCTATGTGCACGTACTTGACATTCGATGTTTGTGAAATCTTAGTTTTAAAATATATAGGTATCTGTAAATATATAGGTACATCTCTATTGTGTTTGTGTCGTTGGTAGAAGTTTAGCTTTTGGTTTATTTTTATATTTATATAAACTAAAGAGTGTGAACATTACACATGGAAAAATAATCTCGAGATTTCTAAATAAGACTGCTAAAAATATATTATGTGAACATTTGCTCTCATTACGAAATAAATTAGTTTATGCATGGCTTAAAATAAATCCTCGCCGAAGGATTACCCTATAGTTCAATTTTAAGAGGTGCCGCAAGAGGGAACCCGTTTCCCATTTAAATAACATGAGGAAATGATTCTTTACTACTAAAGTTGACATTGCTGATTCATGATAGCTGTTAAAAAAATTTTAAGGACATCATTTTGCAGATGATAAAATTCTCTACAAAAGTCATGTCTCTCAATTCAACGTATCAAAAGTTACATGCATTCTATGTGATTTATTTATTAAAAAGCTCACACAACTAAACTATTGTTTTTATAAAAATAAGTTAAATTATTAATTCTCTATAAAAATAGTCTAGAGAGGTATAAATCTAATGCAATAAGTTGAAACATAAGCGTTTTAAATATTTTTTTACAAAAATCAGTATTTTAACGTCCATATTCTATAAATATCAATTAAATAGCATTATACATATAACCCTACTACTGAACTATTGAAAAAAGAATGACCCAGCCGACAACTGGTATTATTGTAAAATAATTTTATTCTGTACAAAATGACATCCTTAAATTTTTTTATCAGTTATCATGAATCAGTAATACCAACTTTGATAGTAAAGAATAACTATCCAATGTTATTTAATTGTATTGGTCAAGCATAGTCCAAATCCAATTTTCTGAAATTTTCTGCTTACCAGTTTTTTAGTTTTTTTTTTATTTGAGCTTGAATTTTCGGTTTAGCCAACTTGGAAAAATTCAACAAAAACCCAAAATTCAAGCTCTAATAAAAAGAACTGGTAAGCAAAAAATTCAAAAAAATTTAATTTCAACTATGCTTCACCAATACTACAATGCTGTATCTGTCGCTTGTTTGGTATCCCTCCCTTTTTTGGAAATATTCAACTTAAGTCCAAAATTCAAGCTCAAATTAAAAAAAACTGGTAAGCAGAAAATTCCAAAAATGTGGATTTCGACTATGCTCGACCAATACTATAATGCTATAGATGTCGCTTTTTTGGCTCCGCACTTTTTTATTTATTTTTTAAGTAGCTTATATTACACTATACGTATTTAGTTATTGCATCTTATCCAAATGCAATCCAATTATAGTCTATACACATAATATGTACATTACTCCCACCGGAGTTAAAAATCAAGAGCCGTAAAATTATTTTCTGTCTACAGCTGAAACAAGTATGCAATATGTAACGGATTAAGTATTGCAACCTAGACATTCGCGAAAGTATATTTATATGACAATAAACATTTGTCAGTGCACGTAGGTATCTCTGACATTTTATTCTCTTTTGGAACCTCTTATTTGTGTACTTGTCTAAATGTAAATGCACATTTATGTTATATTTTGTCTTCTACTGTTATTAGAACTAATGATCTGTGACTAAAATTTTAGAGGTTTAATATTTTTTAGGAAAAAAACAGTGTATGCGTTTGTCCTTTTAACGATGAATGAGGCATAAAGTTTTCCCGAGTAAAATATGTATAAAAATATTAATTTAGGTAAAACCTAAGAGTTACGACAGTGTCGCCATTTTCAGTCAAACAGACAATGACTCGATTAATTAAAAAATCATGTATCTATGTATGTATTATTTTTAGCAACTATAAAAAAAATTCTGCCAAGTAAATGCACAGTGCTTCCTCGTGCTAAATTCACCAAAAGTAGGTAATTATTGAACAATTTAAATAAAAACCGATAAAATGATCAGATAAATTGCCTGGAATTGGTTAACCATTTAATTTTTATGCAATTTTACTTAAAAATATTAGTTCGAAATTCGACGAACCTGATTATTTATTCGTATATTTTTAATTTTTCGATAGTTTCAATCTAAATCTAACACAAAGCCTCTCGTATCTTCGATATTCCGAGGAAGCAAAATCAATATTTAACATAATGTAATAATATAATATATATTCAATTAAATTGATTAATAAACTCAGAAAATACGGCAGTGTGTGAGACGGCTACTCCAATCAACCAGAAATCGATTCTAAACTCTTACTATGAGTGACTCTATAGTCTATTTAATTTAAGATTGCAGCGGTAGCTAACAGAGGAAGCATAATACGTGCTCCTGATTGGGCAAAACGCCAGGGAGATTCACCATAACACAATTTTTACTGATGTAATACATCTACGAAACAAATGCAAAAATTTGCAAATCTTCAGATTTGTTATTCTAAAAATGTGTATTATATTATAGACATAGAGATATTAGAAAACTAATATTCATAATATAAAGGTGAGTTTTATTTCTTTCAATCTTTAGAGTCAATATAAAAACAATTGTCAGTTTTTTAACGTACAGTACCGTTTCTTACTATCTTTATTCTGTGGGCTAGCCTAGTGCGAGAATAGTGCTTGTGTAAATCGTACCGTCTAATCTGCACCCACCACTACAATCTTAAATGAAACAGACTATAGTCAAACTTACAGCGATATATTTTAATATACTTGACTACATATTATAGACATTTTTTACAATTAATTCGTCAAATTTCATGCTGGAAAACGTTAAACTGTTCTCTATGCCCCTCCCTCTTTCTCTTATTTTTTTTTATTCTTACAAAAAATAATAAAATGAAATATATTGATATGTCATTCTTTTTATCATCAAACATTACGTCATTCCGTCCGTTCGTCCGTAACTGTATTACAAATATAGAAGCACCGAATATAATAAAGTTGATTTGACTGCTGTTGCAATAATTTATTTTACCGAATGTGAAATATATTAATAAAATTCTTATCATTTTTTAGACCTATCTTTGTATACATATGGGGACACTATATTTCATATAAATTTAATTTTGTATAAAACAAAATACAATAAATTCCAAAGACGCCCACGATAATCTAATTAATGTTTGTATATACCTACATATACATACACAAAAACTTCTTCTCACTGTTATGTGATACAAAACACAGACACACATGGAGTACATATATGTATATTAATTAATCTAATAAAGTGGTAAAACATTCCACGCTGGTCCCAACGAGCCGACTAAATAAAATCCCAAAACGAATGATGAGAAAGACAGGAGAGATTGACTTGAGTAAGGACGGGCCTATCAGTCACGGATGCCTCAGACGTGGATTTAGTTGTTTCGTGAATGAGCGGATACGGAAGAGGCAGTGGAATCCATTACATAGATTAATACCAGCACATCAAAGACGTGACCGGCACGCGCGGGGATGTGTACAGGGTTACCAACTTACTACTACCTACGCCTGCTCGATTTATGTCAAACTATCGCATGCATAATTCCGGACGTGTTCAACTCTTCATAAGGAATCAGAGGCGGACCGATGTGATGGTCAACCCGGTGACTATTTAATTAATAATCACTTATAATAGTTAAATGTTAATGAGTGCAGGGTTAAGTCTACCGATAATGTAAGTAAAGATATTCGTAAGTTTATTTGATGACAAGAATATAATTTGTAACTATACATTAAAGGATGTTTCGTGTTGGGAGATGTATTTTAAACAAATAACTTAAATTTGCAATATGCACGTACACCTAATTTTGACAAAAATAATTAGGATGAGGGAAAATTTTGAAAACTTTTCACGTACTACTATACTTTGGGAAACACTGACGTAGATAGTCGACGTTATGAAATATATTTAACCATGTCAATAAACAAATTTAGACGGACAAAAATAGAGTCGATTTGTTATTAAAAATTACAGTTGCCGATTAAAAATTTCAATTTTGTATCAAAAAATATTATCAGTTTTACGAGTAACATGTACATAGGTACTGTTAATTCAATAACTTTTACAATCTCCATTGTAATTTTTATAATACACAATTTTTATTATATTCGTAAATATTATTTTCATGATTTATTCAACTAATTAATATTAAGTTGAATTTTTTGTTAAGTGCTATACAAATTATTTCATTTCAATTGTTAGTACATTTTTCTATTCGATACTTAAATTTTTATTAAAAGACAATACAATAAATACTACGATATTGTAGAATAAATTATTTTAATAATATATTTTTTTGGTATAACAAATTAAACTATACCTACCAATAATATAGATTTCAATCCTGCACGCAAAAATTACTATTCATATTGTAATTTTAGTAACACGTGGCTTAGCAGTGTATAGAAATAAATGCAAATTAAGTCTCGTTAGTAGATACTGTATTTTAAGTTTGCTTTTTATAATTATAAGATTTTAAACGAACCAAACAAATGGTAAGTTACAATACATTTAAAATTTATATTAAAGTATACATATATGTATTTAGATTACTCCATTGCATCAGTGCAACTATATACACAGTCAGGAGAAGAAAGTGTTGTGTGTATGTGTGTGTGTGTGTGTGTGTATATGACAGAGATGTGTCCATACTGCCCATTGCTAAATAATGATGAGTAAACAGATTTGTCTCAGCAAATATTTTTTTATATACAAAACAAAATTTAATTTTAACGATGCAGCATAGTAAAATTTCACCAGATCCTTTACAATCTATACTATCATTAATCTGGAAGAAATACAAAATTGTCTCCCGTTTTAAGAATACAGAATCAAATATCAATAAATTGAGTGATTGTTATGAAATATTTTTGTCCGTGTTTTTTTATTGCAAAAATAGAGAATAATATAAAATAATTTTATATACTTGCAATAGCAAAAGTAACATTTAACCTTAATGCACCACTGCTATCATAATTATCATTGGAATACCAGAAAACGAAAAAAAATTGATATGTAAGTTATAATATTTAAAAAGTATTTTATTTACATTGATATGTACAAAATGATACAAATTCGTATATTTATACTTTTTCGACTATGTATATTTATTTTTCCACAAACAATATAATTACAAAATATTCAATTAAATGATATTTGTACATCAACAAATAACAAAAAGTGAACTTTATTAATACAGTTATAAAATGTCAATTCACTTTGCTCGTTCACAAGAGATTCAGCATTATGTATTCGTTTTTTAATCTTGATATTTACTAAAACCGTTGTATTTCACCCAAATAAATCCCAAACACATAAACCATTTTATAGGTACATATGAAATTTTTGAAAACGTTAAATGTATTGTTAAATCCTCGAATATAAAATCAATTACATTTAAAAATAAATCACGCTCGCAATAAATCGAACAGAAATAATAAAGTACATAATAAAATAAAAGGGATCCGCGAAGTTCTATACATCACAAAGTCACTGATTTATGGCTAATATTTCAAATAGGCTAGCAGCTGTAAATATCCAACTGAAAGAAGCAATATATTGCCGACGTGGTTTTCAGCCACGCTTCAGAGAGCCGCTCGCGTAGAATGTACGCACTTTACTAACTTATGCGTCGCCCTTCTATACCACACGCAACAGTGGTGCTCTTTCAGGTAAGCCAACTGAGGCTATGTTCGCAAACTCATGAATAATAAAAACATGTTGATTTGTTTATGATTATTCTTTACCACCACACACACACACGAACGCTAATAAAAACAGTATTGTGCCTCTTCGTGTCAATAAACATTATCAACATTATATAATATTTAAACAATTTAACCGAACCCAAAATATTTAAATCGATCTCTTTATACAAAATATTCACAATTCTAATGAGGTTCCATCGAATTTTTTACAAAAGTTTCCTATGTTCCGTTTTTAAATAATTAATAATCAGAATTAGATTCAATCATTAGATAAAATATCAATATAGATAAAAGTCGCTAAAATGTTGTTTATGGATATCTTATAAATATATTTTATTAATTTTTAAAAATAATGTTGGACGTGTGGTGTTTGAGTAATTGAGTATTAAAAATACACGGTAAATGAGAAAACTCGCCGGAAGTACTCTCTTGAAATTCTACACAAAAATTCTATACAGAGGCGTTTAAAACACTGATTATTCGAAATTTGAACCCTTTTAAATACTATAAAAATTATAAAACACATACATTCACGAGTAGTTTCAGAACCAGGTTTATTCAAAGTAATGAAAAACCAGCAGTGATGTAATTGCAGTCTATGTAAAGACGCGTGAACAAATCATCCGTAACAATATTAGAGTGCGGCTTGCGAGTGCAACAACTAGAGTCGACGAGGCCATAATATATATTAAAGATGCTACTGCGATCGCCGAATTATATCTAATATTTTACTCTTAATTATTAACAAAGTAAAAAGTTTCATTTATTTTACATGGTGTTCTGCATACAAATTAAAAACTAAATTTTCGAAATCAAACCTTTTTTGTTGAAAAAAAACCGAATAGTTCACAATTAAAGGGGTGCTAGACAAATAACACACAAATAAGCGATACAGAATTGGTATCTTGCTCTAGCTCAGGGATTTATGATAAGAGGTTTGAAGTTAGAGGTAGTCATAGGCTTGAAAAATAGGAATTAAAAAAAAATATTTTACATATACTAAGTTTTTACACTAGGTATATTTTAAGTAAATTTCACGAAAATCAAAATATGAATTCTGGACCAAGTAATCTGCTTGATTGTTGAACGCTCTCTTATAAATAGTACCTTGCGGTATGCATCAGTACTTCTTAGTGGTTCGTTTAAAATCAATAAAATAAAATAAAATGATTAGTTTAAAACATTATCTTCTTTTAATCGAAGCTTTTTTTCAAACTAAGCAAAAATTTTAAGGAAAAAAAGCGCTTGTTTATTGTTTATAAAAAAAAGTATTGACCCAAAAAAATCATTCAATTAAGCACTAGTTTTTTATTTCTAGAATATACTGTATAAACTTCATTTAAATCCGTCGAGTGGTTTTTAAAATATACTGTACACCGTCTTTGAAAACGTAGTTTTGAGAAAAATACATTTAAAATTTCACATTTAAATTATAATATAATTAATTTACTTATCTCTAGTAGTTTTATCACTAAAACTATCCATTGGATCAACTTGAAACATTCACATAATATTTTCAAAATATAATATTTCAAGAAAATGTAAAAAAAAGTAATCGATATTTGGAAAATCTTACTATCCCTAACCTCTTATTTTGTTATTACAATATTTATTTTATTATTGAACCGAAACGATTGTTTGATTTAATTAATACAATATAAAGTAAACGAGTATTATTTAGATTTACCCCAAATATAACACAAACAACGCCACTGTCTCTCATGCCTCCAAAAACCACCTCTTCTATTCGTGCGTTTAAAATATGTACGTATGTATGTACGTACGTATATGTTCGCAGGCGAATACTAATATACCTTTCGTATAACGTATATATTCTTGCTGCTTTGGTGTGAATTTGTCGCTACGAAATAACCGTTGTATTTTATTACAGACAGAAAAAGAGTTAAATAGTATTGTTACTCTTTAGTCTTTGTATGTTTATAATGTTGAAAACAAAGGAGATGGTTATATTTTTAAATTAATTAACATAAAACAATATACTTTATAATATTTTAATTAATATGCATTTTAGTTTTATCACATTTATATTCCTTTATTATGATTTTCTTACAAAATTTTTGCTGTTATTTTTATAGTTGACTCTCTCTTTCTTTCTCTTTCTCTCTCCCTCTTTCTCTCTGTGTCTGTCTGTCTATCGTAATGCCCGGTAAAATAAAAAAATTGCTCCAGAGAAAAAGCTAATTAACTTTTGGCAAACGCTTTCTGCTAGGTATTCAATATGAATGACAACCACAGACATAGCGAATGAAATCGTATATATGATGACCTTGACGCATACGCGTTAAATAGACTTAAAATAAGTGCAGCCAAGTGTACCTCATAAAATTCATAGCATTTACATTATTTTACATTTATTATCACTGTTCTAGAATCCCGAGAAAATTCATAAGGATTTGACACCTCGCAGATAATGTTAGCCAAAAGCTAATTAAAGTCAGATATTTGCACAGATGTATACCTTCAGATAAAAAGTATTACGTATCAAACATATAAACAAAAATGCAAATATAAAGCAATCTGTAATAAAAATACCATAAAATACTAACTAAATCGTGCTTAGTAATTTTAATATCTGTCTCTATAATTAATTTTCCCTAATTGTATAAATTTTAATTTTGCTTATATTAATCTGATTCTGAGAATTTTAAAATCAATTAATCAAAATATTTAACAAGACACACGCAAACAACTGTTGATATTCAACATAACCTTCGCCATTATTATATTATTTGTAAAATTGATAATTTTACCGATGACCAAAATACATACCACACAGCTACACCAGTGTCGCCCTCTCGTGGTCAAACGCGGAAACTGCGGGCCGGTCAAGAGTCCGAAATTGTGGTTAGAGAACTAACCCAGTGACCCATCCTTCCATCATTTCCACCCCGCCTTCTCTAGCCTTTGCTAATTACATGGCCTATGGCAAATTAGAAGAGAGTTAATGAGTTAAGTTAATATCTACTTGGTATGGGTTGAATTCGGTCTATACTTTGTCTTTTGTTTATTATTCACTAAACAAAAGAGAACTGGCCATGAATGCTACCGTTTACATTAGGTTACTTAAATGTAAGTAAAATATACCTGCAATGTGTTTAATACGAAGGTATGTTATTAATACTGACACTTTAATTATATTATTATACATATATATATAATAGGCAGTTAGTATTAATAATTACCGGTAAATATTTATATTAACCGCATAAAATGGTCAATGTAATGAATATCGAAGGAATAATCATTTTTTCCGGTTATTATTACCTAATAATTCTTTAACGGTTTCGGTTAAAATAATAAAACATAATAATAAATAATATTATCTTATTTTTATATTTATTTATTATTTAATCATAGAACAAGAATATAAGCTTATTTTCTGTAATTTGAGCATCCGTATTAAGTAAAATTCTTCAATACTTTCCATTTATCGATATTTCTCGAAAACGGTTGATCCTACTATGTAAAATGGACAACGTATATTTTTGTGTATTTTGTATCATATAATTTTCTACAAAAAAACTCAGAAAAAAATTAAAGAACAAACATTTTTTTTATAAAAATCGGTGAGCCCACTAGCTGCATTCGCCCCTGGTCTTAAATATTATTGTTTGATATTAGAATTCGATAACACGTTATCAAATTTCATAACTGTATCACAATGGGTTCTCTAGAAACACTAATTTTGGACAAAATTATCGAAACTTCTCTGACGGAGAATTTCCGGATGCATGTTCATACGAAGTTTTTTGCTTAAAATAACATCCTCGATCTACTGTTAAATTTTTTTACACTAGTTGTAAATTGTATATTGTAGTTTTTATCAAAATAAAGAATGATCCATGCGATGCATTTTTTTATAATTTAATATACTTTTATTGATAAAAATAATATTATGTAGGTACACAATTAAATGAAACCTCTTCAAGAATTTTTGATGTAGATTTGTATCATCTTATTCATAGAATCGTGTTCAATCTTATCAAGATATAAATATCTGAGAATTACAGAATTTATCTGCCTACGCATGTTATAAAACATGAAAAGTTCAGATCAGGATATTAAATTTACACGTTTTAAACATATTAAAACTTTTGTGGAACTGGATTTATTTTTACATTTTTTTGCAATAATTCCTTTAAATGTAATGTAGCTAGGGATTGGAAATCGGGTAAACTGATTTCTCACCGGTAATTCAATCAAGTATATACATATGAAAAACATATATGCGTTTTCTACTAAAAAATGTAAGGTACGCGCATTTTACAATAACATTTTCTGCTATTACAATTTTATAAATAATAAAATATTATTATTTTTTAAACAAAAAAAAAACAGAAAACCGGTTAACATTGACAATTTTACCAAATTACCGACAATTTAAAAAAAAACATCTGCCAAGTAAATGCACAGTGCTTCCTCGTGCTGAATTCACCAAAGGTAGATAATTATTGAACAATTTAAATAAAAACCGATAAAGTATTAAGATAAATTGCCTGACATTGGTTAACATTTAATTTCTATACAATTTTAATAAAAAATATAACTTTTTTCTTTTGATGCACCTGATTATTTTTTCGTATATTTTTAATTCCGAAATTTATGCAAACGTCAAAATTACATTTAAAACATGAAAATGACATTAAATATGTCAAAGTAAATCTTTGTAGGGGAACATTTTACAACAAACGTTGTAGACTTGTATTATAGGAAATTGAATGCACTACAAAAAAGATTCTATAAAAATTTTTACGGAGCATGTTTTGTTCTTGAGATATCTTGAAAAAATAAATATTTTTGGATGTCACCCCTCCCCCTTACACACGATTTTGATGATTTTGAAATAGGACTGCCCTCAAGCCAGACTCAACCATCCAACCGAGTTTCATTAATATCGGTTTAGTGATTCATGAGTTATGCGTGTGACAAGAAATCAGGAGACAGACAGACAGACATGGAACGAAAAGTATTTTTGACCTGAAACGGAAAGATCAATTTAAAATTTTGAAATCGGAGAGTAATATTTTGTCTCATTCTAAAACGATCACAAATCTTCTCGTATCTTCGATATTGCGAGAAAGCAAAAATGATGAAATTATAAATTTATAAATAATATTAAAAAAACTTAATGAACATGTATAGGTGATTTAAAATAAATACAATATTATCAACGTCTTTTTAAATATGTAATAAATAACGGTATTAAAGAGCTTTTAAATCATTTTCAATTAAATCTGAGATTGGATATAACCAATTTGATACGAGAGTAGGAAGGAGTGTCAAAATCAGAGACTTTTTTAATTAAATACCATAGATTATTTATTTTTTGCACTTGAAATCAAATATCTTTAAATAAAATCCCATTAAATTTTACAGGTGATTTTTTAGATTTAAATATCATCACATCTAACGTAAGTATATCTCCAAAATGGAATTTTCAGAATACACACTGTTATCTTGTGAAGCAGTGATTAAACACAATTTGAAAATTAATCATATTTATATGTTGAAAATTTGGGTTTTGTTTATTATAAAAACCATTCCAATTTCTTAACAATCTTATTAACTTTGACTATAGTTTAAAACATATCTATTTATCAATCTATACAACAAACAAAAATTATCAATGTAATCAGAAATCGGAAAATATTAGAAGGATTTTTTTTTGTTCTGTATCGCAATAAATAGGATACTGTTAACATTTATTATAAGCTAGCGCACCTAACATGCCCATCTAACATTTCCGACTTCATAAAATTTACACAAAATACATACCCACAAATTATACACCTAAACCTGACCTATTTGTAAAAACCGGAATAAAATCCGTTTAATAATAATTGTAAAATTATATTTTCAAACTCCCGAAAACACCAGGTCCCGTCTTAGAATTTTTAAGAAAATCAAAAAAAAAAGGTTAGCAACAATCATAATCAATTTCGATATTTAACCTTTCTTGGAAATGAAATGTTTCTTTATATTTCAATTTTCAATCTATATATTCGTATTTCAAAATATTTAATTGTTAACGTGTCAAAAATCATCCAATTGTTGGATAAAATATTTGAAAGAGACTTTATCATAATAGGTACCCTAAATTTAAAAAATATTGAAATCGTAATGTATAAAGTTCTTTATTCCATGACTACTATGTTTTTATTATACGTATATAATATATTTATTATTTATATACTGTATTATACAGTTATATATATGCTGTAACGCCTGTAACAGTGTAACATCATGGAAACAAAACACTACTCGATGAAGGTTTTTTTAGTCTTTTGATGTTAAATCTTAGATTTTCATAAAATGTTAATAGCCACGATCATACCCAAAAAAATTATCTAACTATTTATATTGGTGAAAACCGCATTGCAGTAATTCCGAGTCTATAAGACTCATACAAACGAATATGTATTTTGATATATAGACAATATAGAGATACACATACAATAGATAGATGGTAGTTCATTGTTCTTAAAAATTCACATGAAAACATTTGGCTATCCAAAAATATTGAAAAAGGCAAGAAAATTAGATTTTACAAAACCGAGACATAAATAATTTTATTGTAGTTTGCAAATTGTTTCACTGTACATAACCCATGATTATTTTTTGTAACTATTTTGTTTTAGATGGTATTTTCAAAGATTTAGAGCATTTTATCCTCAAATTGTGAATTCAGTACATAGTTTGAATATCAATATTAGGTTGGTCATCTCTACCGCAAAATCAGGAGAGATAGCCCACAATTTTCCGGATGATGTGACCTTCATATTATGGCCTAAATATAAAAATATATTTTCCTATTCGTTTTTTTACTAATTGTAAGATATAATTTTCATTAAAGTTGATTATGTTTTTTTAAACTTGATTGGTTTGTAGTAATTTAATTGAAATGATATTAATCACATCGTAATTTTTTAGTGTTTTATTGAAGAAAGTAAAAACTATGGTCATCTACCCCGAACTTACCCTATACAATGAAATAAAACTAAACACTAACATTAAATAGAGGATTTTATTTGAATCAATTGTTCACAAATAATTTCCGGTTTTCGATTATATTGCAGGAGCTGATATATTCAAAATAAAAATCTTAAGATGGTTAAAATCCTTAAAAAGTAATCTTCTCCATACGGACTAAAGACTTATAGACTCTTTTTATTTTTAAACATTAAATACTTAGTTCATAAAGCTTTTAAAACTTTACCTTGGAAAAATTGGAAAAGTTTGTTTTGTAATTGATGTAAATGCGGTGGAATTTATTTTATATTTTAATTCGATATTGTGTGAGAGAAATACAAAATTTAGGACTCAGGCCAAAGATAAAGTAATTTTTGCTGGTAACATTCGGTTTAGATGTTCCATTTATTTGTTATAACTATCTATACAGTTATTTATAACTGACATATTGTTTGCTATATTTTTTCGGCATCATATATTTTCATTAGAAAGCAAAGAAATTTTTACTTAGGACATATTAACTTAAATATTTAAGGTGGGGGAGTATAGCTTAAGCTTCAATATTCCTATATACCACCAAAAAATTACAAGATATGACTGGAGTTTTCGTGATCCAGGCAGAAGACACGAAACTCTAGGTTGGTCTTAGCTAAGTAGCTGAATATATTATATCTACGTTATCTTATTCTATACTTTAATATTAAGCAGTTCTTGTCTACATGAACCCTCTACAAGAGATTTCGATGCGCACCCATACAGCTTCATATATGCAATAATATACATGTTTTACATCCCTGCTGAAATGTTATTTTTAGCCTTCATCCATTCTAATATTATAAATGCGAAAGTGTCTCTATCTGTTTGTTGCCTTTTCACATCTAAATAACTGAACCAATATTGATGAAATTTGGTAAGGCGATAGCTTGCATCCTAAGGAAGGACATAGGCTACTTTACATCCCGAATAGGGTTATACTTTTTTGGCGTAATATAATATAATATGGCAGCATCGAGCTTATACATAATATGATGATGAAGGTAGGTTGTGGTCATAGGGATTCTTCAATCACTAATAATAAGCCCAAACGTCAAATTTGAAACAATGTGCAGCAAATGCTATAATAATAGAATAATTAATAAATAGATTACACTAATAATTCATTTAAATGTCCACCTTTTTGACACCCATTGGCTGATTGTCATCAAATTAAGCTGTTTGACAGTTAAGTGTCTATAGATTATGATTCAGTAATGGCAGTAATCAAATATCAACAAATATTTCTAATTTAAAATATTTAATTAAGCAAGAGTCCAATACTGGGATATGTTCCAAGACTGGTACCAGTGCCTTATATAATTATATAATATTAGTATTTTAATTAAATTCAAATAAATATTTAATCATATAAGTAGACAAGAACTAATTATTAGAAAGTATGTTCTTCAAACAAATATAATATATTTTTAATAATAAACTAATAATTGAAATAATATATTTTATTAGATAATAAATAACCGTGAAGTATCGAATACAGTAAAGCAAAACAAAATCTCTATGTGTCATATAGAAGTATTGTTTCGTGCTATATGAATTGAGTGCTCTTCAAAAACTAATATAGATTTTGGCACCTCTCTTTATTGTCGCCATTTTTCTGTTGTGATTCAACGTTCTATCAAATAGCCGTGACAAATATCCGACGCCTTCTTGATATTGATTATACGCTATGCCATGGTATAGTATAACTTGGTTATGTCATAAATCTTTAATATTACCTATCACATTTTCAAAACTTCTGCAATATTTATTTCAGTCAAGAAAAATAAGATTTTCTTAATTTGCAATAAATATATTTTATGAAATTTACAAAGATTTCTAGATACTTACTTTTATACTTTTAGAACTTACATAAACCTCAAAAAAAATTAATATTAATTAACTAATTTTTGTCTAAAAATTAATGTTCAATTATATATGTCATTATATGTAGGTATATTTGACATTTAAACTCCCTTTTTTTAATTTTATAAATTATCATTTCTTCTTAAAATGATTTTAGTCGTCGTGGCTCATATATTTTTATTCAAAACTAAATAATTATCCAATCTCATATTGTATAAATAAATATACATTAATTAACCGTTAACTAAGTGCATTGCTATAAAAATACAAAAGTGTTAGGATATATAGTTATTACATTTGTTTAAATCTATACCCTTTACCGCATTTCACACAATTACCCTATTTATGTTGATTACCTCAATAATAACTGCCAATATTGTTGCTTATAAGAGATATTAAGTATATTAACTAAATAAATAAAGTATGATACATTTTTTTATTTTATTTTATATGTAAAAAAATGTCAAAATTCAAATCACATCTTTGTTAAAAAATAGTCGCCAAACGATCATTCAAAAAGGATTTTAAAGCATGTAATCTATACTTTTTATAGTAGAATCGATTTTTGAATGAATTGGAGCCAAACAAAATTTACCGTGTCAAGAATCTGCTTACTTACATTTTAATGCTTCAAGTTGATTTTTTAAACTTTTTTAAAATATAGATATTACAAGGCTCAAAATGTTTTTGAATAGATACCCAAGATTCCAGTTACCCAGGTTCCACAAACCAGTTTGGACTGTATTTAATTTTCTACATGATGAAATATGGCGTATAGCAATATATACCACACGAGAAAATTTAGAATAGAGGTAGTTAAAGGTTAATAAAACGAATTTAATAAAACACAAATACCTATGTATCAAAATGAACAATCACTCAATAATATACAATATAATCAAGTATCTTATTCCGTTCGAACGAGTTCAAACAGGAAGTAGAACACACACGTTCAAAAGAAATCTTTCAGCGTTCATCATATTTAAAAAAACATTTCAGTATGGGGTTTATGTAACAAGCCATTAGAGAAACAGAGCCCTTGGGTACTACTCCGTGACTAGAGAGGTGAGCGTCTTCTATCGTTATATTGCCACACTCGCTTACCACCCTACTTGGATTCTTTTTATTTATTTTTTATTAGGCCGTTTGGCACCAGTGTTTCAGTGTTTTATGTTGGAGAAGTATTCTGTTGGGGATTTGGTGATTTTTAAAAGGTATTATCTGAGAAATTGATCGAACATTCGAATTAACACGATGAGTAATTTAATATTTTTTACGAGTCTAAAGCTCAAGATGAACTATTCTATAACAGTGTTTCTCAACTAGTATAAACGATTCTCAAAGGAGGCTTAAACGTTTCTCAGTTTGGAAACTTTTGAGAACTTATTTTCTCATTGAAGATTGATTTTTGCCAGAAAATATCCAGGGGAAATTTTGAAACTGGAATTTGACTCACTTGCCAAAGACGAATTTCAAAGAAACTCTTTGGACACTTTTTGGATTAAATATGTCACAGTTTACCCAGTTACTGGCACTAGTCTTGGATCATACCCCAGTGTTGGAAACTTGTTTTATTAAATGTAACAAATTAGAAATATTTTTTGTTATTTGTTTACTGCCATTACTGAACCATAATCCACAGACACTTACCTGTAAAACAGCTTAATTAGTTAACAATCGACCAATGAGTGTCAAAATGGTGGACAGTTAAACTAATTATTAATGTTATCTATTTATTCATTAATATATTATAGTATTATAGCATATGCTTTACACTGTTTCAAATTTTGCGATTCTTTATTTTATAACTTTTGTGTCGCAATATTTATCATTTTGTAATCATAATCAAGTGTCCATCACTGGGTGCCCATTACAGGAGTTTAGTAATTAAATTGTTTTAATAAAGAAAAAATTACAAAAAAAAGAAAATAAATCCCAAAAACCCGTATAAATTGTTCTTAACGTGACCAAGACTGGTGCCAGTACCTTGTTGATAAATATTTTTAAATAGATAAATTTAAAAAATTGTCATATTGTATATTTTACATACCACCTCTCTGTCAGTTTGGACTTATTAATGACAAATGTAAAGTCCACATTATCTTTTCATTTTTTTAGAGAAATTCAGAAAATAAAATGTATTTCATATTTCAAAAAAATACTTAACCTTACTGCCATCTTTTTACTTCAGAAATATTACTTTAAATTGTTAAATTTAAATAAAATTGATATATTTAATAAAAATGTTTGACGTTTAATTTATTAAAACGAATATGACATTGTATACATATGTAAAAGGTTGTGCAAAAACGGAAGTAACGTTAAATATCTTATTAAAAGCAACACGAAAAAATCCTGCAAAAAACACACAAAATTCTAAAATAAAAATTCTTATTGATTTTTTTATTATCATCATATTTTATAAATACTGACTCAAAATGAATTTTATAAGTAACAGTACATTCACATTTATAGATACGGCATTTAAAATATATATTTAATTTAATGCCACCGTTTTATAATATAATACGCCATTGCAAAATTTTATGATTTTCATTCCTGCACTGGCAAGGATGAGATAAAAACACTTTTATTATTGATTTGAACGTATAAACTCATTACAGTTCATCAGTAATTCATTGGTAACTGTAAAAGGGCTAATATATATATTTTACGATCAGCACTTAATATCAACATTAAAGATCATCCCTTTTGTTAGCATTCAGGTATAACCAATCACATCTGATCCCGATTGAATGAATAGCGGGTCCTTTACGCATATAAACACGGTGATTATGGATCCAGGCACCATAGGGAAATATCAAGAAGCGACAAACCAATTACTGTTCTAAAGTTGTAACGACCGTCGTCGCTAGAGGCCCATCGATTCCCATACACAGCTAGCGTCTAGGCACTTGCTAGACACTACATAATATGTAGAATTGTAGTTTTCGTTGCTACTTTTAAAATCCGAAAAACATTAAAATACAGGGATGACAAAGATAAGCGTAAGATAAGCATGAAGATTTCTTAAACGGTAAGAGATACAGAATTGGTTAAATGAAATGAATTATTTGTAAGGTGTTACTTCATCAAAAAATATTACTAATTCTATGTGGGTTTAGGCGGTATATCCAAAAATCTGAAAATTCGAAATTTATTTATTTTATTTTCAAAAAAACTAAGAACATTTTTTTTGTAAAAGTTTACATGCAAATTTGTGAAATTATTTGCATGAAAAGTATTTTTTATAAAATAAAATACATTAATAATAAACAATTTTCCCTTGATAAGAAACATACTTTTATAAGTATTGTAACTTTTCTTCTACCTTCTTATGTTCCATACTGTGTATGTCCACTTATTTTACTAATTATAAGAAAAAAATGTTGGTAAACACTGATATATACCGTATACCTACCCATTTTTAATAATTAAACAGAATATACACTAAAAAATATAATAAAATAATATTTTTTTTGTATTACACCCTAATTAAAAAATCCAAACTTTAACAAAACATATTTTTTCTAATAACCAAACTATTGTGTTTTTTAAACGTAACGAGCACAAATCCTCTCTTAATTAAACAAGCTAGCGTATATGCAAGAACAATAGACCTTGTACGTGGAGGCGATATGTCACACGCAGAAACTCGTCAGCAAAGTGAATTTGAATAACGACGTTCAGAGTCACATGTACAGATCAGAACATAGATAAAACACATTTCACTTTAACGACAAAATTTCTAATTACTTACAACATATTACATTTATTTGTTTGACTCTAATGTTTAAATTAAATGTGTATTCAAACGCTAGCTCGTTTCGATATTGTTTAATATATGTGTGCGATGATAAATGTTATTTAGTTTAACAACAATGCGACTTTTATTAATTTACTAATGTGTATATAAATAAACATTTATGTATAACGTCGCCACCGCGTTGGAAGTGATAATTTTAGTGGGATTTCTAAGGGTATATAACCTGTAATAAGCTTAATGCAGCAACTGCGAAGAGAATCCGGTGGAAAAATATTATTATATTTTCATGATCGGAGTATTAGAAAAATCTATACATAAGTTTTATTTAACTATCAAGTAAGTTGTTTTTATTCCATACATATATATAAGTATGAATTATTTAGGTAAGTATTACTACAATACATACTTTATGTATATCTGTGTAGATAAACAGGTAAAATAAAACTAATTAGGTAATGGGACCTATGTAAATAAATAGATATCAATTCAATAAGTCAGCAAATATGCGTATTATACCTGTATGGCTAGATCAGGGCTGGCCAACCCGCAGCCCGCGACGCTCTTATGTGCGGCCCGCAGCCACATAGGAACAAATTATGTTTTTATAATGTTTATTTTAATTATCAAGTGTTTCACAATGACTGAAGTTAGTTTTAATTTCCCGTTGTTTTCTTTAAAATATTGTTATATTTATGTGACTTAACTACTCATTTTAATTGATAAATTAGAATTTTAAGTATTTTTGTGAATAAATAAAACCATTATTTATTAGTATTTTAAATACTTGAAACAATACAGATATATTTTGTTGTTGGTTAAACATTTTTTTAAATTTACTATGGTTGAACACTTGATTGTTTTTTCCGTCGGATCGAATGAGACAAATTACAACCCTTTATCTGTGACGGGGCAAAATATTGAGGTTTTTTCATTATTTATTAAGTATAATATTTCGGTTTCTATGCGAGGTAGTGGATAATTTTTTCTCCTGCACTTATGTAGGTTTTTTCTCACCTGCACCGGATCGAATAAGATCAATTACAACATTTCATCTGTGAAAATTAGCTTTACATTTTTTATGCTGATACATTTAAGAGTTTTGGGATGGGGGCTAAAAGTCATTATATTACAAAATTGATTACATAAGCTATCTATTAACTTTTCATTTATTGCTCTATGATTATTAGTTCCGGAGAAAAGCTTTCAAAGTGTGACATATTTTCATTACAATCGTGTTTCCGAGCTTATTCTCTAATATTGCCAGGGAAGACGTAGTTCTAAAATCAGAACTGGAAAATTAAAATTTTTTTACAAAATATTTTATTTATGTGCGACTCTCGGAAAATTTTAGGTCGTCAATGCGGCCTGCAGTGCAATTTGGGTTGGCCAGGCCTGGATTAGATAAACAGTTATATTATAAAATTAAATCGAATATATGTATTAAAACAAGGGTGTATCAATTTTTATGCCCATTTGAATTCAGAATGCCTTAATACAATTTGATAGCCTGTAAAAAAAAATATTTGTCGGAATGGCTTTAGAAAAAATATTGAAATTTAAAAGGTACACGTGGCGCCATCTAGCGGGAAAGCTTGAACTATCAAAAACTTGTTAGTTCAAGCTGTTTTTACTAGATGGCATTGCATATACCTTTTAAATGCCAATATTTTTTCAGAAGCCATTTCGACTGAGTCATTTTTTCTTACAAGTTTGAGACGCTATATCAAAAAAAAATCTATTTTCAAATAATTAGATACGTTATCGTATATAAAGGAATACGCTGATTCGACTTTTCGTATCAGTTTCAAAATTTGTCGATAGGTTCAAAAGTTACAGACAATTTACGAAGAAAAATTGATAAAAAACGGTCCGAGCGCAACTTTTTATCAATATTTTTAGAATCACTATGCTGATATTGATATACATACGATAGCGTGCTTAACTCGACAAAAAAAATTATTCTGATGATGTTACATTACACCTCCACCATATAAACAAATATACATAATAAAATATTTTTTGATTTTTTTGTATTACTTACTCAAAAATATCATATATATATCGTCATATTACATCATCAAATTATTTTTTTGTCGAGTTAGGTTCGCTATCGTATGTATAACAGCGCACTTATTCCAAAAATGTTGATAAAAAGTTGCGCTCGGATCGTTATTATATTTTTTTATCAATTTTTCGTCGTAAATTTTTGAACCTTTCGAAAAATTTCAAAACTGATACGAAAAGTCGAATCAGCGTATCCCTTTACATACAATAACGTGTCTAATTATTTGAAAATTGAAAAAAGTTGGCCAAAATTTTTGTCGAGTTAGAGACGCTTTCGTATGTATTAGGGCAACCTAATTCCAAATATGCCCATAAAAAGTTGCGCTTGGATCGAGAACACAACATCAAGTTTTGTCTTAAAAAATTTCTTGAAAATTTGAACCAGTAATTGTATTTAAAATCTGACAACATTTATAATATCAGCGTGTGTGCATTTTTACATACGATGGGGTGTATATTACTCTCAAATTCTAAAAAGGTGTATTTTCCAATACAAAAATTAATGCACTCTTATCGTATTTGAAAGTAATAGACCTGCTATCGTTTGTAAGAAATCCCACTGATGACATATATTATACTAGATTTAAAATTCTTTCACTTGCTCAAAATTTCAAGCAATTTTTTGTAACAAAAGTTAATAAATAAGAGTTTTATTGGTCAGAACGAATCATTTTAAACGCATTTTTGGATTCAGGCTGCCCTAATACATACGATAATAAAAAAAAAGACAATAGGAATACATATTCGTGGTAACGCCAATTCCCGCGCCAACGCTGATTGGTCGAGGATCTATACACAACTTGGTGGAAGCCCCTCTCGACTTATAATAAACGCGACTTTCTTGTGTCAAACGATTCAGAAGGCTTAGTAGTTTCTGAAAAAAATTTGGCATTTAAAAGGTATATGTGGCGCCATCTAGCAAAAACAGCTTGAACTAACAAGTTTTTGACAGTTCAAGCTTTTCCCGCTAGATGGCGCAACGTGTACCTTTTATATTTCAATATTTTTTCAGAAGCCATTCCGACTAAATTATTTTTTTACAGGCTAGAGATGCTATCGTATGCAGCGGCGGATTTACGTTTAGTGCCGCCCTGGGCAAAAAAAAAATTGCCGCCCCTCCATCAAGGGAAAATATAATCTATTTTTTATATGAACTTTCTGGGCCACATATCATAAACCCAATTATTATGTATTAATGTATTATGTTTTAAACTAAAAAGTTGTATTCCCCCAGAATCTGCCACCCCCTAAAATTGTGCCGCCCTGGGCAGTAGCCCATGTTGCCCATGCCTAAATCCGTCACTGATCGTATGTATTATCAGGGCAATTCAAATGCACATAAAAATTGATACACCCTTGTAATATATTCGATTTAATTTTTAAAATTTTAATATAATAACTGTTTATGATATTAAGGTAAATTCGGACAAAATAATATTCAATTAAAATAAAAATTTCGACATTTAACCCCTAATAGCGTAAGAGGGCGACGAGGGTAGGTTCTTGATATTATGTTCATCTGCAAAGCTGATTTAGTTATAAAGGTGAATTCGGGCAAAATAGTCTTCAATAAAAATAAAAATGTCTACATTCAACCCCTAATAGCGGAGGTAGACAGAATGTGGGTTTTTGCAATTTTTAGATCCGAGATATTTACGATTTTGTATAGGTACCTAATGAATAAAAAAAAATAAAGAATAATTAAATATTTTATCCCCTGTCACGTATGGAGTGTTGTAATTAGTTTTATTCGATCCAGCGGGAAAAAATATTTCGGGATAGGGAGTTTTAGGGGGAAAATCAAAATTTAAAATATTATATTAATTATATTTTATTCTTTAAAAATATTATTTTTGCTGCCAACAAAAAAAATTATACAACGCGGGCAGGTCCGCTAGTATAATATAAAAATTATAAGACATCCTATGACAGTAAATTTTACACATCGAGAAATAACATAGTAATTTACAAATTACACCAATGTATAAGAAATGTATCATAGTATGTACTATTTATCAATAACAAAAACATAATAATTCACCATAGCATTTTAAAATTTAGTAATAAAATTTATGTGGGTACACATTTCCATGATGTCCGTGATGGATTCCATGATGTCCGTGATGGATTCCATGGCTTCCATGGCTTCCATGGCTTCCATGGTGATGAGTTCCTTGATGTTCATGGCTAACATGATGGTGTTCATGGCCAATGTGATGGTGACTTCCTCCATGGTGACCAATATGTTCAGCTCCATGATATTCTCTCCTGTATGAACCATCATCGTATCCATAAATAATTGGTGAAACAGGTAAAATTCGTTCCAAATGATGTTCAGCACGGTATGATCCATCATCATAGAATGGCGCAACTTTCACTGCACCGACTTCTTCGCCTTTGTATTCAGCGCCAACATGATGTTCTGCGCGATATGAACCATCATCGTCGCTTAAAACTTCAGATACACGTTCTACTCCATGGATAGCTTCTTCGTGGGCTTTTTTATGTTCAATACGAGCCACAGCAACTTCTGGAGTGTACAATGCACCATCTACACGAACCAGAGAATCGGGATGGACGGGTGAAACGTGAGAGACCACTGAAGCATGTCCTATTTCAGCAGCTTTGATTGCTGCAAAATGCTCATCGCGAGCTTTCTTTACTTCTGGGGTATATACGACAGGTTTTAAATCATGGAAAATTGGTTCCACAAGCCCGGCTTCGGCAGCTTTAACTAAAGCAATATGTTCACTCTTGGCTTTGGCCACTTCTGGTGTGTCTTCAACTGGTTTAACAGCTACGGGTAAGTGTGATCCCCAAACTCTGAAACCACCATCGTCAGCAATGTATTCGGTTTTTTTGACGATTCCATCAGCGTCGACATATGAGTAACCTCCTGTGACTCCTCCAATGGTTTTTACTTCGTGTTTTGACGAAAGTGGAGAAGAATAACCATAAACATAATTGCCCAAGATATCTTGTGTGTGGTAAAGTTTTTGAATCGGAACGTAGTCATGAGTGATGTATGGAAAGACACCTGGGTAAACATAGTGACTTGGACGAGCCAAGCACATAGCTACAAGAGTACTTATAATCACCTGTAAAATAAATTAAAATTATTAAATACATGTAGAAAATATATAAAAAATAAATTAAATTGATTGTCAAAAAATAAAAAATAAAAATTACTATTTATTCTTTTAAAATAAATTTTTTTAAGTTTGTATTTTTTAAATGATATAACATTGAATACTTACAAAAGTTTTCATGTTTGTAGATTAATGAACAAACATTGACTGTGACAATCGAAGTAAATCCGTCGATATTTATTGTAAATTTTATGTCTAATGGCAATATAAACTACATTCCATTTAATAATTTGTTTACACATTTACCTATTTTAAATTACACAAATTTTCCATAGATATACCGCTTTGTATACACATTACATTTCTTATGATATATAAAATAAGTACACATTATTAATTTATCATATTTTGAATCGAATCATCAACAATAAAAGAAGATACATAATTAACAATAATATTTCTAATTTTTAATACCATTACTGTAATAGAAATAGATTAATTTATTTTATTTGTAAAATACTTATAACTGAATACTACATATGTACAGTGCCATCTCATAACAAAACGTTCAACTAGGAAAAACAGTTTTCCTTGTTCTTCTTCATTCCAAAATATAGATTGCTGATATTATAAACATTAAATTTCAATAAAAATTTTAAATTAATAATTATTTAGTAAAAAAAGTATGTGACATTTTTCACTACATAAACCTAAGTTAAAAATCATTAAATTTTATAAATTATACATGTAGAAGAGTAGTGACACCTAGTGGTAAAAGATTAAACTATGAAAAACGGTTTTCCACACTTGCTTATTAAATAATTTTTTCTCTTGAAGATTCCTGTTATTACATAATCGTAGTAAATGTAGTTTACGTCTTTTTTGTTTACTGTAATCAATATAAAGCGTATATGTAGGTACATAATATATAGATTTATACTATGACATACATCATTATTAAGACGTTTATAAACACAATAGTGCAATTTTATATAGGATTTTGTATCAGCAAGATTTTCTATCTAAAAAGCACCGACATGTATTTATTTTACATTAACCTTATCTCGCTATAGATCAACAATTGACTCTACTGTTATGGTTAAAAATAGTGTACTGTGTTATTTAAGTACTCGCCATATCAAAATGTGATGATCATTTCTGAAAATAAACAACATTTTTGTCTCCAATTTCAAAATTTCTACTTGATCTTTCCGACAAACACTTTTATTTCCGTGGTTGTCTGTCGATCAGTGTGTCTGTCCCTAAATCCTTATCACACGCACTTGTTGGTTGGGTCTGGTTAGTAGATGGTTCATATAAAACTCATCAAAAAATCGGGTGAAGTGGTATCCTAAAATTTCCTTTTTCAAAATATCTTAAGAATTATTACGTGAAATTGTTAGAAAATCTTTTTTTTGTAACTTTTGTAGTAAATCATTCCCTTACGAATATATATATATTTCCTTTAAGATTCTGGCTTCCTAAAATTCTAGCCATCTTATTAAAATTGGAAAGCTTACCTAACGGTAGTTCGTCAGAATATTTTATCGGTATTTTTTTTTAATTCTTTGATAATAATCAACTTTATTGGTGAATTTAGTAAGATGAAGCAATAAACAATCACATGGCATCTTTCCCACAAAAAAATATTAACCTATTTTGAATTACCCGAGTATCTACTTAATTTTGGTGTATACGTTATTTAACCAGTTAACTAAAAAAATAATAATATAATTTATTAAAAATTATTAACATTTTTAAGAGTACACCACTAGTAATGTAACATGTAGATTATACATACAATTTGTAATGTATAAATATCATTTTTACGAATATTATACATGTCTGTTAATTAAAATTAAAAAATGAGATCATCAAATTAATTAATATTTTTCATTGCTTTTATTATAATTTCCTGTGTATATTTAATCTAGTTAGTTTTATTAAAACAACTTTTAAAAATTGTTAGCAAAATTAAACTGAAAACATTACTAATTGCCTAGAGATATTTACTTGTTCCAAGCATTTGATGTATATGTGATAAGAATAACTTTATCAGATAAAAATAATTTATTTTGTAATTACACACATAAGAAATGTAATTTTGATTTATATCATTATATTATTAGTATTCATCATTATTATTATATTTAAAATGACTAATTGTATAGGATTGTTAACAATTTGTTTTACTTACTTTATTGCACACAGAACCGTAACTAGAGGCTCTGGGGCCCCGTGATTAAGGTACCCCTTTAAAATCTTGTTGAACAATTTTCATGTATGTGACTATTTATAAAAATAAAAAATTGGTCTAGTGCAAGCTATACTTGCACAATTAGTGTTCCGTACCATCAGTCACATTATTGACAATTTTGAAAAAGTTGTTTCTTAATCGTGAGAAATATTTTTAGTCGAAAAACTTTGTCTCTAAAACCATTGGTTCAATAATTATAAGGAAATAAGCAATTAAATTGTTTATAACAATTGATCGCGTTGGAATTTTTATTTTTATTTTTTTGAGCGATCCTTTTGGTTATAAGGGTAGAGGACAGCAATTTTAAGCGTTTTTCCCGAAAATAAATGCATTAAAAAATACATCATATAATATGTATATATATTGTTGAATTCATGCTTCAATAAGCTCTCATTTGACACCCTACATGGTGCCATGCAAAAAAAAATCCATCAAACAATTAAATTATATATCTAATTTTTTGGGTTTTTATTTTTGAAAAATTTTCTCCGTGTTGGAACAGAATGAGTTTGACTCAAAATTTTTTTATCAAATTTCATAAAAAAAATACCCTCCTTGTTTGGGGGCCCGGGGCACTATCCCTGCTGCCCCGGTGGTATTTACGGCCCTGATTGCACAGCTACTTTCGTATCTAATAAAAAATTTGTAACAATTAATAAAATTATAAACATTATATAAAGTGCTAATAAGTAAAAGAAAAAAATTATTCAAATTAATAATCCTAGTACCGTTCTATTATAGACTAGTTACGAATCTGCACCCAATAAGCCCCGTGTTTTATTATCAGAAACCGCATACACATATACATATGTACATCCAGACACATATATCGTATACATATACTTTGATTATAATACATACTCATATGTATACATATATTTCATCGAACAAAAACATTTACTAGAATATGTAGATGCAAACTTAAATGTCATTCGTTGAACTGTTTTATGTAGTTTTTTTATGAGAAATACTCTTTCAATAATATAATTAGTATTCAATGTGTTTTTTGCTGAAAAGTAGTATATATTTCGTAGTTTAATTATATTTATGTATATATGTACAATACATGTAGTAAATACTGTTTGTTTGGTAAACAATAGACAAATTTGATGTGAAGTATCTAATTATTGTGTGTATACATATTCACAAACACATTTAATGCAAGAGACAGTTCGTGTATGTTTGGTAAGATATACATTTTTTATTTAATTCTCGCAGATATTAAGAACACAAAATTAGTATATATAATAATGTTCTACAAATGTATAAAAAATTAAAATAATCATTTTGTTTTCTAAATAATTTTGTACATATAACTAACTAAACAATAATGTTTGAGTATCTACCAACATATTATAAGAATTAAAGAAATATTAAGTAAAATAATAATAATTCTGTTAATTGCTCTAAAGTCTAAAGCGAGTGTTGAACATGTCAACAAAATCCAGAAAAAGGCATTGTATTATTTAATACTGATCGACTTTATAAAAACAATGATCCAGAAATATTGCTTTCAATTCGCTTTTAAATTTATTTAGGGGTAAATCCTTTAATAACGTAGGTAAATTGTTATATACTTTAATTATGTAATTATAAGGTCCTTTGTATTCTGTAATCAATGTGGTTGTACTTTGTACGTATGTGGCTTTATTTCTGGTGCAATAATCATAAGATCGAACATTGTTATTCAAAAATGTGTTTTTTCACAAAGAGTGCACACTCAAAGAGGAAAAAGTTCGCTAAAGTAAGTATATTGAGCTGTTTAAATAATAGTCGACTGGAATCACGAAGGCCCTTTCCGCCAATTAAATTTTGAATTTTGAAAAGGTTAGCGATATAATTTTATTCCACTAGAGCAATGGTTCATAAACTAGAATCCGCTGATTTTTTGTCGGGGGTTCGTGAAACATGTTTGGCACAAATTAAAGTACTTTTACATTTACATATATTTATCAGTGATAAATTAGTATTTAACGACCTTCTTTGTTTCCCCTAAAAAATAATTGTTCAAAAGGAAGTCCCTAGGCCCTAGACCATATAAGTTTAAGAACCGCTGCACTTGAGCATGAATCACATTGATTTCTATATACATAATATGATATATAATTAGTATATTAGTAGATGTAAAATATGTATTTGATTATTTTTTAACAGTTGTTTTACTGCCGAGACCTAGATAGATTAACCTAAAAGTGCCAAAAATGACAATTCTGGACATATTTTTGAATATATTTCCAAGTAGGAAATTTTTTCTAAAGTTTTCGTTCACAATAGCAAATATAAAACTTTCTTTCCTCTTTTAGTTTTCACTATACGATTTTTTGTAATTTATAGTTCCAAAGTACTATGTTATTATAATTATTCAATAAAAAAAATTTCGAGCACTGAATGGGTCATAATCATTACGTATATATTTATATCTACCTATACATTCTACATATCAAATAATTGATAAAGTCAATTAAATTACAGAAATAAAATATTTATAAATATGTCATAAATGTATTATTGATACCTTTCATTAGCATTTGAGTTATTTTAAACTTCATTCAATTTTCTTTTATTAATAAACTAGTAGCACGTTGGACCCGGTGTTGCCCGGGGATATTAATTCAATTAAACATAAATTATCAATATTTAAAGATTTTTTTCGTCTTTTGATATTAAATTTTAGGTTTTCATAAAATACTAATAACTACGTACATGCACAGAAAAATTATCTAACTGTGACAACCACATTGAAATCGGATCAGTAATTCCCGAGTCATAAGCCTCATACAAACGAACATTCATTTTTATATATAGAGATAACTAAAGAAATTGATATTTTCGTTAATTAATCAAATTTTGGCATGTTAATAGTATTATTGTTTGTGTTACACTAAATGTTGTGCCCATAGTCATGGAAGAATAATATTTATACATTGAAATTAACCATTAACATACTGAACAATGTTAATGGTTATGTTAATATAATTTAATATGGATATAATTTTCAGTAGTTTCTAGGACAGTTTCAGTATGGAAATTATTCATTAACTGCCAGTCAGTTCATTCTCATGTTCCACCCACACAATATTTGTTGAACCTTTGTTTATTAAAAATATAATTTATTTTAATTAAAATCACCGCTATTTTACTTATCTTCTCACTTCCGATATTTTATACATAGGGGTCATTTTGACGTGAATAACGTCTAGTGTTTCAGGCCAGATACTGGATAGGCATTTCAAAAACTTGATGTAACGCGCTGAGATCAGTTTGCGCGCTAGCGTAAATTTAATATTGGTATATCTCGAAACAGCAGCTAATAGGTGGATTTTGGTCCCAAATTACATATATATCTCAGTTAGATCTACGAGGTACAAGTAATAATCAAAACATTTAACCAGTTTTAATGAGTGAAAAATGTTATATTATATAAAAAAAATTAAAAATTTTGTATGTCCACGATTACGCTTGTAAATATTAATAAACTGAATTGACAAAAATAACAGTATATGAGAACATATTCACTACGCAGTGACGTTTTTAATTTTTTGATTAAGGTTTTTTTAAATTGAATAAAATAATAAAAAGTAAATTTCGTATTTCCACAATTTTGCTTGTAAATATTCTTTATTTGTTTTTATGTTCGTAGAAATCATAAGAAATAACCATAGTCACATCCATTTTTACTTTTTTATACATACATGAAATGTACTGTATAATAAAGTAAAGTGATCATGAAAAAATTCGAACTCGAGATTTTAACAGAATTACACGTATTGATGGTCCCTGAATCACGTACGACCATTATCTCAATGACGTCTGTGTGTCTGTAAACGCTCTACAGCCAAAACGGTAAGACTTCCAGGCATGAAATTTTTAACTTAAGGTTCTTGTATACTCTAGATGTGCACCTCCTATTTTTGAAAACCATCACTAAACCGGAAACGGATGTTTACAGATATCAATTTTTGAATTTTTCGAATTATTTTTGAAACGGTGCACAGTAGAAAAAATGTTTTAGATTAATGTTATAGAAAATGCTCTTATCTATAATTTATGTTTTATTCATTTTTTTCCCCAAAATTTATTTTAGGAAATAATCGATTTTCTTTAATTTTTGAATTTTTCGAATTATTTTTTAACCGGTACGTATTAAAAAAAATATTGTTTTTAGTTTTTTTATAAAGTCGGTTTTGTTTTATTTTTTTAAGTTTTTTATTATGAATAACTAAATAAATTCAAAAACAATTTCACTTCTATAATTTGCTAACATTGATTTTTAACTGTTTATTTTGTATCAATATGACCCATTTTCTTTGTCAGATCTTAGGTTAAATATTTGAATTTCAAAAAGCAATTTTATAAGTAAACATAAATACAAAGTTAATTCATATATTTTTATTTACAATTATTGTATTACAACATACAATCATTCAATAATATTTATCAAGAACAACAATGCATATGCAATTATATTTCTATTTCACAAATGAAATGCTGCAAAGTGTTACAGAATATGTCATTGTAGCGGCCATTTTGTACAGCCCCGCAGTTTTCGTTCCTTCCGCCGTTTGGTCGTTTCTTACCCCATTTCATCACGTCGGTATTTAGGGGATCACCTGAAACAAGGAAATATATATTGTTGTTGTTGTTGCCTGTGTTTGCAGGATCCTCGTAAATATATTTACAGTTTTATTTCAAAATTATACAGTATTATACCACGCTATATTTCACAAGCTTCTTTAAGGTTCATTTTGCGTTCTTTTTACTTATTTTTTATAATAAAACATTTAATTTATTGATGTATCTTTTTAATGATAGTTATTAAAAATGAAAAATGTAATTGTAATTTAGTAAAATAGACAGGCGATATACAGGTTTTTTGTTATAGTTTGTTTTTTATATTTATTTATAATTTAAATACGGAAGAATATTACATCATTGTACCAGAAACTCCGTTCAAAATAAAAAGCTATTTTTAAAATGTTATTTCCACAAGAATCAAAAATTTATTTGTGTAACACAATATTTGTATAGGGTCCATCCATAAATTACATCACACGTTAAGGGGGGGAGGGGGTCGACAAAGTGTGACATTGTGTGACAAGAGATGGGAAGGGGTCCTAAATTTCGTGACATCACATTTCAAAATATAATATACTAGCTTTTTTGTAGACATTTTAAAGCTCTACAACTTTTCAATACAAATCATTCATGTATTTCGGAACTACTGTTTTAATTTAATAACTTTAAGGTGTAAAATTGCAAAATATGTGACGTCACACTAGGTAGGGGGGGACTCACAAATGTGACCTGCTGTGACAAGTACGGGGGGGGGGGTCAACAAATCATGAAATTCGTAACGTATTTATGGATGGCCCATAGATTCTTTTCTCAATTTTTTGTCTGAATGTTATTATAAGTGTTACCCAAATTATATTTTTAAGAAGATTATGTATCTGCTACCCAGATCACCGCGGGGAAATTTCTTTTCTCACTGGTAATCCATGTCTGGTTATAAAATATGTATTGTATTGAGATGAAGAAATGAATATAAAAGTGGAAATAACAATTAAAATCTATAATGTAAACTGAATTTATTTACATATAACCTAGACAATATCCGTTTACTATGTAACCCGTTTCATGAAAACCTGGCCAAAAATTATTCAGCGTTCCCATTCATAAAATCCTTGAATATCTCGCCTGAAAAGAAGTTTAATTAGGGAAGATGAATATTAAGTATTATAATAAGGTACTGGCACCAATCTTGAACAATACTCCAATGTTGAACATTTTTAAATTAAATGTACTGAATTATAAATATTTGTTGATATTTGATTATAGCGTGATGTGATGATAATTGATTATTTTGTTTAAAAACAGTGGACAATAAATAATTATCGCGGTTCAGCACACTATCAAGAAAAGTATATTTTCTAATGTAAATACTTTACATTATTTTAAATTTTACGACTCTTTATTTCATAACGTTTTTGTAAATCATTTTATAATCTTTAACAAGTGTTCATCACTGGGTGTTTATTACGGGTTTCGCGTTGTTTATTACTGGAGAAAAAACATATACAAAATAAAAAGTAATAATTTATAAAACAAACTATGTATATTTGCAGATTTTGGTAATTAAATTGATTTAATAAAGATTAAATTGTTTTATTAGTAACATGAGTTAATGAGAATTACAAAAAAGTAGTCCATCAATCCCTAAAAATAATATTCTTTGCTCTTAAAGTGTTCAAGAGTGGTGACAGTACCTCAAAATACTTTAAAACCAATAATCATTCCCCAGTTCTTAAAACCCGTTCAAATACAAATTGAAGTTGCTATGTTTCAAAAAAAACATATTCGAGATACTTTCGTATTGATTTTAAAATATTCAAGCAACATTCCCAAATTAAAATTTTACTTATTCAATACAAAAAATAAAAAGTTCAAAATACCTTTAGATATAAAATGCAATCCAAATTTTATCAATTAACTAAATTAAAATATAACTTATAAGTATTTTAAGTTATGATTTTTTTTTTGTAAATTCTACTATTCATATTTATGTACATATTTTAAATTGAATCCTTTTTTCCACAAAACTAAAATATATTCTCAAAACAAAAGTTATTTTTGACAAGAATAACTGGCATTATCATCAGTCACTTTTATTAATTGTACTGTCAGAAAAACCGCCCGGCTTTCAAGAAAAGCGCATTAACTAAACGTATATGTTTCATAGAATTTGATAAGAATTACTTTTTTCAATTACGACAGAAATGTAAAGTATTTCAAAACAAACATGTATAATGTACATACATAAATAAGTGCTTTTTTTCTGTATTTAATATGAAGTACAATTGTTGTGACATGCGTACCTATATGTGTATCAAATCCAACATTGTAAATTATGGTATATAATGTAGAATATGCATATCTTATACATTTTTAGTGATTACATATAAATATTATTATTATTTGGTAAAGGAACTAAATAAAAGTAGATGAGTTTTATTCTATAGCCTAAAATTAATATTTATAATTTATACATATTTATAAATAAAAAGTATATATCAATTATAACAAATAAATATTTTTACCAAATCTAATGAATGACTTTTGTAGATCAAACATTTATCTTGAATTTGCTTTTTTGAATCATACATACGACCATTTTTGACCGAGTTATTTGCGATCAAAGCAAAAACTATATTTTTAAATTTGAACGCCTATAGGGTTAGATTTGGAATGCTGAAAGTTTTTTTATCATTACTCGGTCAAAAATAGTCGTACAGCTCTAAAAAAGTCTGATCAACAAAAGTTTTTCATTAGATTTGGTCAAGAAATTTAACACGCTCTCAATTTAAAAAAAATGCTGTTTTTTGACAATAAAATTTTTTGAGGAATTGGCGAGTTCTTTTTACTGTCAAAATTCGTTTTAGTTCCCAAAAATACGTAAGAAAAACATAAACCGGTTAATAGTACAGGACCTTTTTTGTGGGGCTATCTAATTGTACCTAAGCTAATTACACTGGTCAACAAAAAATACTTTTTTTTCAACCCGAATCACCTGAATAGGTGATTTCGGAGGTTTTTGGCATGCTGAAACTGAAACTCAAATTTCTCAATTAGCTGAGATTTTTGAGATATTCTAACCTAAAAGTCCTAATAATGAGAATTTAGGCAATGTTTACGAATTTACTACGAAGTAAGTAATTTTTTCTAAATTTTTTATACTATCTTTCTTCTTTAGAATGAGTTTTTATTTTTTACTGTACGATTTTTTTCACCTAAATATACTAGTAGATATTTATATGTAGTAAAGTCCATTGTGTCACGCGTCTTCTCTGTTAATAAAAATATTACATCTTGAAACCAGTGAAAAAATTGTACAAATAAGTAAATTTAAAGAGGTTTGTGAACGAAAACTTTTCAAAAAATTGTCTGATTGGTAATATAATTATAAATATCTCCAAAATGGTTATTTTGGCACTTTTAATTATTATTATTCTGAGAAAAAACTGATTCGTTTTTGGCATACCAAAATCCTCCGAAATCACTTATTCAGGTGACTCGGGCACAACTGATGTTGACCTGTGTAATCAATATTACAAAACATTAATTTACTAACCCCTGCTGTAATCCCTTTTACAATTCACAGACAAAATATTAATAATTATTAACATAGACCAACCTAACGCCACTCAATATATCAAACAATATAAAGACACTGTTAATATATCCACACCCACCTTTGATTGTGATGAAAACTCCTTCTGTTTGCATATCATGGAAACCTAACAGAACATGGTCATTGTATTTGAATTTATCTTTTGGTGAATTCTTAGCTAAGGCGGCGATAATACCAGCTTCTTCGTAGGTGTCTACGATAGCCAAGTGTGCCCCCTCGTTCTGGCAGATGTTGTTAGCATCTTGCCATGTGGCGGGTTTATGGAACTTGTAGTAACCTGTTTTTGGGAACAGAGTGTAGCCCATTTCTCTTGGGGTAGGTTTAGAATCGTTCATGACTGAACGCGCAGCACAAAGTGCTATCAGCGCGAATAACGTGATCTGAAAATATTTTATTCAACTTGAGTTATGTTTTCGTTTATTATATTTTTCTCTATCTGTAATTTATAACTATCACAAGATTTGATTAATCGTTTTTTGTCTAAAATTTGTCTTAAAACTTATTTATTTATTGTAACATTGAAATCAATAAAGTTTGTGTTTTAATTCATTTTTTTGTGATCGATACTCATCTTAATAATAATATTTATAAATTATACATACAACTACTTTCATTTTGAATTTGCTGCTATTTTTGAATCTGAAAAATAAAACATATACATATTACATATATGCACATTTAGATATCGAAAATGATTAATTAACAGTGGCGTTGCTAACAGAATGGGGGCCCACCTACAAAATATTTCGGGGGGCCCCTATTAAAAAAAAATTAATTCTCCCATCATTATACACAATGTTGTGTTCTTGTTATTAATAAAAATTAGCAAAATTAATATTTTCAGTATTTCAATATATTCATGTTCTGTACTAAGTACTTCTACATCAAGGGCTTTCAGACGGGATTATGACAAAGTGTTTCTTAAGTAAGATTTTTGTCAATTTATTTGTGTAATTTTTATTTTATTATTAATTTTTTTATGCGTATACGTATTTTTCTGGCTTTCCGGGGGCTCTCTTCGTGTGGAACCCGCCCGCATTGCAGGCTCTACGGGCCCTATTCCTACGCCACTTTTAATTGAGTATATTTTTAAAATTCAACAAATGTTTTTTTTTGTACATATTCTAAATTATATACATATAATATATGCATGATATAATAAATAGTCGTTGTTTTATGTACCTAAATTAATAAAGTTTCAATGAATTCATATAAAAGTGAAACTAAACAAAAAGGGGTCGATAGCATATCTACAATCATCAGTCATAAAACATAACAAAGTGACCTCTGACAATTACAAAAAAATTAACCCAAAACTTGAGCCTGGCGTGGTTCAAGTCCTGCCACAGGGTGAAATTTTCCTAATCGACTACAATGTCTTTATAGGCCAGTGGAACGACGCTGTGCGCGAGCGCGGACATACTCAACGACGTCAAACTGTTTAAATCGATTTTGAAAGGGAGCTGTTCGACGCCATCTTGTCAAGTGTAGTGCGGGTTGCGGAACACAAGCGATCTCGCTTCTGATTGTTGGTTTCCCAAACGAAGTCTAAACAGAGTGCACGAGTGCAATACAACAATGTTTGCATCTTGAGTTTTGTTGTTTTAGTTTCAAATTATATACGTTTGAGACGAGAAAAACAAAAGGTAAGCGTTTTGCATCACATCTAAAACTTCTTATCATTGAACATAATCAACAACCATATCTATCCATACATCATCATTGTTATATAGTATATGTAAATCAATTCACGTGTATGTGTATCAGAATCCTTATAACTAAATAAATATCGCCAAATGCATTACAATACATATATTGATTATTCGCATGCCAAAAATGTACAATGTAGATATCCGTTTGCGACGTTCATTCAATGTTCAGTATTTGCTTATTGGATGTTTAATTAGGCTTATTGAAGACAGGGTAAAAACATAATTAACAATAAAAATGTCATTTACAGGCGCCATCGCAAATCAGTGTTTTGTGCGATCGATGTCAGCATCTCTTGTTCTTACTCCCACTTATTTTTATCATATAAATTTATCTTGTTACATTTAGTGCCCTCAGTGGACCGCAAAGAGTATGTGAAACGTTACGATTTTTACGGTGTTATTGGAAATATATAAATTTCAATTAGGTTCGTATTTCGTCAAGTTTGTCATGTAGATTTATTCTAAAATTAGATAGTAGTTGATGGGGTGGTAATTATACAATTCAAGAATTTAGCGTTATTGGATTACGTGAGAAGATTTCTATGTTCATGCGTTTGGTAAATATTTTATTTCAATACTTTTGTGTTTTAAATTAGTTTATAATAAAATAAATGATACAAGATAAAAATCATTGCATGTATGTCCAATAAACTTATCAATTTTTTATCACATATTAAATAATTTCTATGTACATATGTGCTAATATCTACTCAATAAAACATTAAAAGGACGTACTATTAAAAAATTTCGAAAATACAGACACAAATTGGTTTTAATTGAGACAAATATTGTTTACTTCAATTCACACTGTAAATGATAACATATCTAACATATAGCGACAATACATAATTGACGTTATTGTGGATATAAATAAAAATCATCAAATAACCATTAAATTCGACAAAATGAAAATCAATAAAATGCCATTGAACTTTGCAACAAAATTGTGTATATTATAGATATACTATATTGAAATCTTATTTCTTTCAGACTATATGACATTATTTTGAAAATTATTATTGATAAATACATATGTTTGCATTTATATCTTATTTTAATTTTAATTCATTGCGCATATCCAGAATCGTTTCTATAAAATTCCGAAAACGTCAATAAATAGAATGTTTTACAAAATTCATATTACAGAGATAAATCATAAATATAACATTGCTAAAAAGCGTATATCATTTTTTAAAACAATTCATATCAATTTAAAAATTATTGTGCGAAACATTTGTTTATCAAGAATACAATTTCATTATATTATCTAACTGAAATCGAAATAAAATTTGAGAGGCCCACAAAAAAAATATATTATAACAAATATGTATGTATATATACAGATTTAAAAATTATTGCAGATGAATTAAGGCAACATAAATTCAAATTTCTATTGATCTATTAAAAAATAAATAAACTTTTACATAAAAACATTAGAAATCCAACAATCCAACATTGCCATGTTTCCCATTTATTTTTTTCTGTGGCATCTAATGTAGCCAGCCCTGTACGTATCTATCAAAAATTGTTCGAAAATATTTTCGTACTTACATCAAAAACAGGTTGATTGCTGCTCACAACAACTAAACAACAATAAATTGAATTATAAAATTATATTTATATACATATTGATATCATCTGTTCAAGTACTTTTGATAAATAATATCTATAAATATCTCTTAGAGATTAATATTATAATTGAATTGATACAATTGTTTCATCTCGATTTCAATAAACTCAAACTTTCATCTGTACTTAAACAAAACAATAATTTTAGAAGAATGAATGTTTGAACTTTGTAAATTAACTATTTTGTAAAATATTATATATGAACGTATTATTTATAATTTATTGCTTCCTCGCCATACCGAAGATACGAGAAGCTTTGTGATTGTTTTAAAATGAGACAAAATAATTGTTCTCCGATTTCAAAATTTTAAATTGATCTTTGCGTTTCAGGTCAAGACAAACACTTTTCGTTCAGTGCCTGTCTGTCTGTTTGTCCCCTGAATCCATGCCACACGCATAACTCATGAACCACTGAATCGATATTAATGAAACTTGGTTGGAGTGTTGGGTCTGGCTTAAGGACGGTTACATTTCAAAATCGTGTATAAAGGGGAGGGGTGACATCCCAAAATATTTATTTTTTCAAGATATCTCAAGAACGGCACATATGTAACATGAAAATTGTATTGGATCTTTTTTGTAGAGCATTCAATTTCCTATAATATAGGTCTACAACGTTTGTTGTAAAATATTCCTTTACAAAGATTTATCTCAATTTGCTTTAGAAAATAGTTTTTTTTTTTATTGATATTTACTTTGACAAATGGTTAACTAATGCCAGGCAATTTATCTTAACATTTTATCGGTTTTTATTTAAACTATTTAATAAGTAACTACCTTTGGTGAATTTAACACGAGACAGCACTGTACATTTACTTGGCCGATGTTTTTTTTATTATAATAATTATCTTTTGTATTCTAGACCCATGTTAGTTTTTATAGAGGGCTTTTTTCATTTAATATTTATTTAATAGTTGTAAACTTTAATGAAGGAACAATTCTGGATTCAGCACTATGTCTGTCTATCTGTCTGCCTGTCTGCTCACACCCTTCTAGCTATTTAATCGTTTGATTTAGAAAGCTAAGATTTAAGAATATACCTGACTTAAAAAATAAAATTTTACATTTTTGACACTTTTTGAAAAAATAAGATGGGTAACAAAAATATTTTATTCAATTCCGGCGAGAGGGGCATCATATGAAATGTAAACATTCTGTTATTATTACTATCTTCGTTTGAAATATTTTCAAGAAATCATTAAAATATTTTTCCGCTGCCCATACCTCCGAAATTAATGGTAACAAAAATCTGAAAAAATAGTAATTTGTATAATGATGCCGATATTATATAAAAATTATCAACATTTAAGTTTTTTGTTTTTTTTTTTAATTCAAAATTCTTATAAAAACATCTAGTAGTTATTATATAATAGCCAAAATGTTTTCTAATAAACGAAATATTAAATATAATATGTAAATTAAATTAACATATTCAAATAAATTGAAAAAATTACAGTACGTGACACTAGTACGCGAGGCTCGACTTGTACTTGACACATTTTTATTTATTATACTCACTACTTAAAATAATATACCTTTTCATATTTACTATTAATAATTTCTAATAGACAATTTTATTAATGTCATAATTTTACATTAACATACAATTACAGCCTATTTACACGACGCCGTACCGATTATTTTCCGTAACGTTTTTTTTCCGTGCACTAGTAGTGGCAGTACATTTTATATGAGAGTGTTCAGTGAACATTCTCATATAAAATACATTACCACTGCCTAGAGTACGGGAAATAATAGGTATACGGGCAGCGTCCTCGTCGTGTAAACGGGTTATTATAATTTGACTATTTTATTAATTATTGCATATTTATAAGTAGAAAATTAAACTATAAATAAACATAACAGTAAAATATTACGAGCGAATTCTATCGGAAATTCATCTAGATCGTAATCTTGATGTTCAATAATTCAATTATAAATTACACTCACGGACACGCAAATTTTTTTTAATAGATGTTCTTTAACTTGAACAAGTGTTTTAGTACGTCAGTTGTTCAATTATTGGATATCCAATATATAAATTTGATTATGCATATATATGTAGTTTTGATCGGGTATGCCAGGATTGGCCCGCGATAGTAGTCCACCAATTAATATTGAAATTAAAAAGCAATTGATTTTTTTACTGATAAAAAATAATTTATATAGGCAGATCTTTATATTTTATATGATACTCAAAAAGTCGGAAGTTATATGAATTTATATTTATGTATATGAAAAAATATAATTTCTACATACATTAATGTCAAATTAACGTTTTGAAAACCCTTTTTAATTCATTATAATGTAACCTCTCACATATTCTTTGAGAATTATAAATCATAAACCGAAATTTAAAAATATCATATTCAAAGTTTACATAATTTCATTTTATTTTTTATAAATTTGCGTAAAATACAAAGGCTTAATTTTTTATTTGAAGTATTAATTGCCTGAAATTTTTCGCAACATTACGTTAAGATACTTTTTTTAAATGTATTTAATTTTCAAATGGAAAATATTATTATTTATATTTTTATATTATACGTACATTCCTTGGTTTGAATTATTGTACAGGATGAACAGATAAATAGTCAAGAACATTTTAATTATGGTTGTACATTAAAAAAAAAACTCAAAACAGTGTTTTTCTTTTTAAATTATATTTAAAAGTGTATATCATTATGTAAAATATATGTATGTAAGTGGTTTTGTTTATATTTTGTCAAAAAACAAATATGTTGATATAAAACCTCGTAAGAATTAATTTACGTATGAAAACATAAATTAATAATATAATAAATAGTCAGTTAAAATAGATAAATCGTTATTTAAAAAAAAAAACAGGATATGACGCTATATCTCTGATGTAATGTCACATAAAAAACATTTTTTCACAATGTTAATACTTAGATTAGATAAGTTTATAGATATATCTAGTCCATTATACAAAACCGTACTCAAAATTACAATTGAATTTTGTCTGTAAGATAAATAATGGTTTCAAATATATGTTTCTCTGTTAATGGATTATCACTGAAATGCTTTAAAAGGCAACAAAAAACATTTTAATTTTATAATTCCAAACAATTGATATTTGTTTTTAGACCCGAATAATACGCCGCTTCCATGTCGGAGCGCATTTTTGCGGAGCGCACTGGCTTCAATAGTAAATAGAGTGTTATAAGTATAAGCAATATTCTTTACTTCTTGTTCATCCTATATATACACAAATAAAATTGCATTGCTTTGTATCTATAGATACAAATTAATAATAAATAATTCTCGTAATTTCATTAAAATAAATTTTCCCAATGAAAAGATAATTTACTATATAATTATTAATTAATAATTATTATAAAATGTAGGTACTTAAAATTCCTTATTCTATAAATTTAATAGATTATGATTATAATATATCATTTATAGAAATCTTTTAAGTACGTACATAAGTACTTACTTATTTTTCAATTGCATAGACAATTATCATTTTTGACAACGTAAACTATTTGAAATACTCATAGGTATTTGAAATAATATAAATACCTCGACGTATTCTATTATACAATACACGTTTTCATTATAGAATCCAATCTAAAAAATCAATATTCATGTTAGTACCAAGACATTCCTCTACGACACATTTTATTGATCAGTTATCGAATGTCAAGTAAAAATCGGAAGATTCAATACCGTTGTTTCAATTGCAACAAAATGTGACTTTTGTTTCTAATATTTCCGATATTATAAAAAAATATATCTTGATCAAACCAAATAAAAATCTTTTTGCAGGGTATTGAATTGTTATGTTGTCTATTGATTTGGTATGTGTAGAAACTAAATTACTAAAATACATAGACTACATAACATGGCTACCAATCGCGTTGTAAAAAAGGTTTGGTCGCGAACTAAATCTTTAAAATTCAGTTTTAATTTAGAACGACTATTCGACAAATGGTTTAACATTTATTTACATGTTCAGTAAAAAAACATTATGTACATACATACGATCATATATGATCAATGATCAATTTGCCTATTTTTATCTCATATTTAATTTCCTATTGATATATTGATTTGTATCTTAATTGAAATGTCTTCCTGGAATTTTTATGGTGGTAGTTGCACCGACATCTCTACAATTTATTTATTCATTACATGTTTCTTCGTTGTTTTTTTATACATTGTAGGTATAAAAAACAACAAATACAAGCTATAGAAATTGTAAGAGTTTGAACTTATACTCGTTTCAATAGCAATGCTATCATCATCAGTCAACTAAAATCAATTTCGATTACGGCCATTTTTCTCAATTGCTTCCTCGCAATATCGAAGATACAAGAAGCTTTGTGATCGTTTTAGAGTGAGACAAAAAATTGTTCTCCGATTTCAAAATTTTAAATTGATCTTTTCGTTTCAAGTTAAGACAAACACTTTTCGCTCCGTGTCTATCTGTCTGTCTGTATGTGAATATTTCTGTCTGTCTGTGTGTATGTCCCTTGAATCCTTGTCATATACATAACTCATGAACCACTGAACCAATATTAATGAAACTTGGTTGGATGGTTGAGTTTGGCATGAGGACGGCCCCATTTGAAAATCGTGTGTAAGGGGGAGGGGTGACATCCCAAAATATTTATTTTTTCAAGATATCTCAAGAACGGCACATGTTACGTGAAAATTTTATAGAATCTTTTTTGTAGAGCATTCAATTTCCTATAATTTAGCTCGTTTGTTGTAAAATATTCCTTTACAAATATTTATCTCAATTTGCTTTAAAAAATTGTGTTTTTTTTTTAAATGTCATTTTGACATTTGTATAAATTTAGATTTTGATTAAAATTGTCAAAAAATTAAAAATATACGAAAAATTAATCAGATACGTCTTAAGAAAAATTTCTAAGTAATATTTTATGTAAAATTGTATAAAAATTAAATGGTTAACCAATACCAGGCAATCTATCTGAACATTTTATCGGTTTTTATTTAAATTGTTCAATAATTAATGGTGAATTTAGTACGAGGAAGCACTGTGCATTTACTTGGCAGATTTTTTTTTTAATTATAACTTTGAGATGTTATATCTCAAGAACGGTTTGAGATACAGACCTGCAGTTTATTAATTTCAACTATTCTCGTCATTTTCTATATAATAAACATACTTTTAAATAAATCGAACAAAAAAACTGTTGGGGTAATATTTCATGTATCAAACTTCAATTCGTCATAGAATTAAAGATAAAAAATAAGAAGAAAAATCATAACATATAAGCAAAATCTCTGCTCAGGAGAATCTAGAAAGCATTAGTACATATCAGTTACTAACAACTGTTGCATAGCAGTTTTTTCAACATTTGACACCACAAATGCTATATCCAAGTAAGTATGCAAAACATGTATAACTTTGGCTGATTTTTTTTTTTGGAATTCACGTTCTTTATAACTTTCAACCTGATCAAATACTAGCTTCCAAAAATTTATAGTTTTCGAAGAAAATATTTTTTTCAATTTTCAAAAAAAATATTTGTTTTGATAATCCTTCCATCGAATTTAATGGCGCTTGTAGTATATTATAGAGGAACTTATGCCTCATTAGAGGTAATTTTATTATGGTCCTCTGTACATAGTAAAGCGAATATAAAAACACCATGTTGTACTCGGAGGACATTCACCATTTTTTCATAAAATATACCTTATATATACCCAAACAACATATCAAAATCCCAAACTGATTAGATGGGTATAACATACTCGTATAAATTCACATGCAGTCGTATCGGCGCAACGCAGACGTGGCTCGGACGGATTCTAAGAAGTGTGTCTTAATACTTTTAAAACATCTCTAATTTGTTGCTAAACAGGGCTGAACTAGCCCGGAGGGATACCGGAAATTTGACGGGGCCCATGGCTTGACATAGATAAACTAATTTTTTTTTCTCATAGGTTGCTTTTATTCTTCCAAAAATCAGATTTGGACGCGCAACTACATTATAATAAAAACAAATTTTAATCAAAAATAAGTATACGTCAATTTATATGCAAATACTACTATTAATAGAATAATGAATGTACGTAAAATAGAAAAAATGCATGCGAGTTATAATAGATATTTAAGAATTATTCATATTGGAATATCACAGCACTGAGTTAGTGAAGCAATAAACTAGCTCATCTACGAAGCGTATTGTACTCCATCAAGCATAAATTTCCAATTCTGTATTGCATGCAAATGTTCTCGCTGTAAGTTATACGTTTTCCGAACATGTCGTTAACTTAGATAATTTCATGTAGGTATACGAGTAATACCATAAAATATTTACAACTACTCTTACATAAATTTACATAAAATATAAATCTGTAACATGTGTAACGATCTTTATGAAGTCTAATTTGAAAATAAAATATACAATAGACGTTCTATACTGTGAATGTCCATATTGTGAACCGTACCAGCGCAATCAGCCTTATTATAAACTAGCTGTACCCGCGACTTCGCTCTCTTAAATATAAAAGTTAGATATATGGTATCGCAGAGTTTATTTTAGATCTTTTTTATGGTTCAGGCGCTGGTGGTAAACTTTTTCCGACTTGACTTATTATTATCGTCACTGCTTATTCCTTATGTTACCTAACATAACAAAATAAATACTAAAACCTGGGCAAAGAACATATTTAAGAATTAAAAAAAATACACGTAAATTGGATAAGTGGTTCTCGAGAAATAAACGCACTGACGAACAGACAAACAGACAGGCATTACGTTTTATAATATGTAAGGATTAAGATATGTACTAATACATAGGTGTCCAACCTTATGAACCTTTTGGACCGCATAGCATAAACCCAATCTACCAAGGGCCGTAAATGACCCCCCCCCACCCGAAATATTCAGTGCTTTAAAAAAAACTTAATTTTAAGAAGAAAAAAATCAACTTAAAAAACTAAAAACACCGAGAAATATACCTAATAATTAAATTTAACAGTTTTTGAAATCGGAGCCAAGCCAATAAAAAACTTTTTAATAAAGAAAAAAGAAAACCGACTTCAAAAACTGTTAAATTTAATTATTAGATATATACATTTCACTGCTTCTATTTTTTTAAGTCTGTTTTATTTTTGTTTAAGTTTTGAAAGCTAAATCTGCCAACCAATTAGAATCTTCCAAATAAGGTACCTCTAGTTTTTCTTTTTGATTCTAAAAGCATTGTATTTTATTTTTTAAATCGTAGAATCCTTTTAGCGCTGTGTTATATGTATTTTATATTCATTATTTTATTATTAAAAGATTTTTTTTTAATTACCGATGAGGGCAGCACCAAAGATACTCGCGGGCCGCGGGTTGGTGAAGCTAGCACTAATATATAGAAGCTTTGAGGAGTGGGAACAGTATGGAAGGTACAGTGCCTTAACCGGGTTCACAATATGGAACGTCTACTATATATAAGTTCTGAATGACATCATCAACGCCCATCTGAAATCTCTGGATCTAGAAACGTGAAATTTTAGAGATATTTTCCTGTTTGATTTTCAGAATTTCAAACCCTGGGGAGTAGATATTAAACCTTTTATTTTGATACGATTTTTATAACTGCTTATCAAAATTAAAAGATACGTGTATTGCGATTTTTTTATGTTCACCCTAAATGTCCTTTCAAACCGGGGCGAGTATAGGTAGCGATAGTAGTACTGCGATCTATATATTTTAATTGAAATGATCGTTCAAAATTCTTATTATAAAATAGATGTAAACGCTATTTGTAACTTTTATAGGAGCGTTCAGATATTTTTTCTTTTACTTTCCTGACTGTTTTCAACCCTAATAACTGAAAACTTGTCGGTAATCCACAGAAGGTGCTATATTGATTTTTTTAAAGTATACTTTTGCCAAACTTTTGTTACAATATCTATATATTGGCACCTCGCAATAACGGATACTTACTCGCTTAACAGCGTTTCACAAAAACGACGCTCTTAAATCTCCGTCCTAACTGAATACTACGACCTTCTATTTCTTTCTCAGTTGTAAATCATGTACGTACTAAATATATATTTAAATGTAAACATTGTGTAAATGTCCCTTTCTATCATCGTTTAATAGTTAGTGTTATTGCACACTTAACCCTTTCAACCCTGAATTTTTAAAATTGAAAATAAATTTCAAAATCACGAATCAAAAGTATGGATTGACACAGTAAGTAGAATCCTGTAAATTTTATGGTGGCAAATGTCACCGACAGAACCGAAAGGGTTAATATATATTAGTAATAGTACATAGTACGTAGTTTTGCTTGCAGACACTCGCGAAGCATAAAAAAAAAGATTTGGTTTTGATTTATCTTACAAGAAAATTCTTCTAATTTATGTCTCATTCATTTTATTCTATCTTTCATTAGTTTGTCATAAATATGTTTTAATAAAATAAGAATCACGTGCACTTTTACTGTCAAGAAATTACATATAAGAAAGTCCCGTGACTTCCATAGTAGATATTTTTTCTATAAAATAACAGCGATTCTTATTGTGACAGTACAATGGCTCCACCAGTGATCTCAATGATGAAACGGGAGGCGGTAATGGAGTCTGCAACGGACGAGAATCTAGCGCAAGCAAGGGAACCAGGAACAACCTCACTTCCCCTGAAACACTTCTTCAAACATTTGCACTACACGACAACAACTGCGGAGCCAGTGGATCTAGGTATGATCAACTATGTTGCCAGTATAAAAATACATATAATAACTGAAACATCAGTTATACATATAAAATGTTTCAGAAGAAACGCTAGGGCCATTTTTCTACAATTAGATTCGAAATAGGTTTATGCAACTTCTAAGAAATTATTATTATTTCAAAAACAACATCCTTTTTTATAAAACCTTTTTTACTTTTCTTTTTATAGATACCAATATCTTATAGTACATAAGTTTAAAGATTTATTAATTTTAAATCAGATTTGCAATAAAATATAACTTTTGAAATATCAATAATATATAGTAGGGGAGATACGCATTAAAACGGACAATGTCTGTTCCATCGAAACTATCCGAACGAATGAATTCAAATTTTGTTGTTAGTATCACTAAGCTCCATAGACTACACCATAAAGATGACATTTACCTTGTATCATGTATTATGTTTGTATTGACAATATAACACATAAGTTTCCGTCGAAAAAAAAAACTAAAAAAAAAATAGTTTATTGTATTTTTGATGTTTTGTGTAATATTGCATATATTTGAGTCAAACAATCGTATAAAACAATAGTAATGTTGATTGTAAAAATTAAATAGTAAGTAATGTTGACTGGCTAAAATGTTTTAAATGCAATAAATAGGCTTATGTTAAACATAATTATTAATTATAGATCTCAAAATATATCTAATTAAAATGTTGTTTAGTTTAAATTATCTACGTACCACTTATATATATGTATATATATGTTGTTTATATAACTATTTGTTAAAGATATTTTAACAAATGTGATCCAGTGATGAAGATATCAAATCAAGAACCGTTGCACCCACATTCGATTCCCAGCGTGTGTTTTTTTATTTTTTTATTATTGCAAACAGTTGGCTTGTGTAAAATATCAGATAAGATTTAGTTTTTAATGTTTATTTTTCAAAATGTACTCTCTAAAGCTGAATCCGTGAATAGTCACTGATAATTAGTGACTATAGACTACTCTGCACTGTGAAATAGTGAAAAGTACACCACTGCTAATCAGTGGATAACCACTGAACAAATCAGTAGATAGTCACTGAAAAAACCAGTGGATTATTGTTAATATGGCCAAAATCACTGGTTGATCAGTGAAAACTGGTATATACCACTGATTTTCAGTGACTTAAACGTTCACTGAAGGATCAGTGAAATTCTCACTAATTCAGTTTAAAAAAACAAAATTTAATATTTTTATAATTTTTGAATTTTGTTGATAAACAATGCAAAACTGGGATTCTAAATAAAAAAAATGGCGTCTACAAGGGGTTCTAAACAGTCAGTGTAGTACGTCACTTCAAAACCCTTATAGCATACACCCGTGTATGTCTTGACTTATTTTTCCATGTTCAAGCGAGCTGCTCAGCTTGCTTCAATCTGGTCCGTCATAAGCTTTTACATTCCCCAAGGAGTTGGGCTTTAACTTATTTCCTGATATGACATTTTGTATGGCAGGTCTCCATCTTTAGAGAAAATACATTAATAAATCTTGGCATCCGGTAGATAGTTACTTTCATTTAAAGATAATATTTTATAATAATATAGTTATTGAAACTCATTTTAGAAGTTAGCCAAGAATACCTTTTTTATTTATAAAATCACCAAATATTGATGCAGTTGCACTCATAAACCTTCTGTAAGATAATAAATAGATGTAAAAACCTCACTGATGTACCTATCTATGATTCTAATGAATTGTAACATTTAATTTTCGAAACAATATAAATTATATTCTAAAATTATCTTCTTAAACTCGTGATAAATAATTGTAATACGCACATAGGTATATGTATATAGTCTAGGGTGCTTTTTTTGCGACTATTTTTTTTTTCACTCCCACCTCAAAATTTTCTTGGAAATACCTCAAAAAAAACTCCCTGAAAATTTGAGCCCTTAATATTAATATTAAGTACTCGCTTTCAGCGTTTAAAGATTTCCCATTGAAAATACACGTAAACTTGAACTTTTTTTTTTTTACTTTTTATAGCTCAGAGGCATTTTATCCTATTTGAACGTTTGAAAAACCAAATTACGCAGAATTAAATGTTCTATAAAAGTATTTATTGCAACGAAACTGTAACTTACAAGGGTGAGACAGTACAGGTGATTAAAGTCAAATTTTTCATGAATTTCTTGTTTTTTCATTGTTATTTCATAAATGGCTGAAAATACAGAAAAAGTTTAAATAAAAAAGTTGTAGCAAATTCAATTTTCTTCAAAAAAGATCCTGAGCATCAAATCTCTATTATTGATATTTTTCAAGATAATAAGCTTTTTGTTTTTTATGATTTACGATTTTCATGAACATAAAGAACATCTATTTGAGGTTATTTACCTCTTCTTTTCTTCTTGACTTCGAAAAAGTAGATAATAACTTTAAAAAAAATTGTTTTTAATAATTAGAGTCGCGAATTCATGAAAATCGTAAATCATAAAAAACAAAAAGCTTATTATCTTGAAAAATATCAATAATAGAGATTTGATGCTCAGGATCTTTTTTGAAGAAAATTGAATTTGCTACAACTTTTTTATTTAAACTTTTTCTGTATTTTCAGCCATTTATGAAATAACAATGAAAAAACAAGAAATTCATGAAAAATTTGACTTTAATCACCTGTACTGTCTCACCCTTGTAAGTTACAGTTTCGTTGCAATAAATACTTTTATAGAACATTTAATTCTGCGTAATTTGGTTTTTCAAACGTTCAAATAGGATAAAATGCCTCTGAGCTATAAAAAGTAAAAAAAAAAAAGTTCAAGTTTACGTGTATTTTCAATGGGAAATCTTTAAACGCTGAAAGCGAGTACTTAATATTAATATTAAGGGCTCAAATTTTCAGGGAGTTTTTTTTGAGGTATTTCCAAGAAAATTTTGAGGTGGGAGTGAAAAAAAAAATAGTCGCAAAAAAAAAGCACCCTAGACTATATACGTATGTATGTAGGTATGTACATACACTTATACACATATGCCTTTCAAACCCTTTTTTGTTTGTACAGCTATATTTATACATGTAATTCGCTGCAAATATTATCAACTTTACTTTAATAAGTTAATTAAAATTATAACAATATATAGATTTTATTTATATAAAGTTTCTTTAATTAAATATATTAACCTTAAAATAGAATTAATGAACACACCTTATTAATTTGTACAAAAATTACCGTCTGCTGAATTCTTAAAGATAAGAAAAATGTGAAAATGAGTTCAAAGGAAATTAAAAATAACATGCAGAATGTGTAGGTAGGTACCTAAAAACAAAAACTGGCAAGAGGAATAGTTACCATAAAAATTCTGTATCTATCGTCGACAATTTAAGAAAGCCACGTTCCTCAAATAATTCACAAAATCGATTTTCTGTAGCAAACATTAAAAATCTCATATTTTGTTGGAATGAAAATATTTTCATAATTTTAAATCACACACAATTTAATATATTGGTGTGATTGTGAGTATCAATTTTGGTTTATCAAAGGTTTAAATACTTCATTAAAAAACTTATTAGCATCAGCATTTATCGAAGTAATATGTATTCATTTTTTAATATTGATTACATATTTATATCTTTCCAATAAAAAAGTAATTTGATGTTAATTTAATTTAATTTCAAATGAAAATAATTATGATTTATATTATTAATATATTGTATATATTAATAAAATTACAATATTTACTTCAATGTGGCATATTAATCAACGCATGATAAACTTTATCATGGAATATTTATAGAAAAACACAGATATATCGTTTATTACATTTGAAATTAGTAATTATTTTAAAAATTATATTAAAAAGATTATACCGGATACGGGTGTTCCAAATAAAACATTACGAATGTTTATTTCGAAAATTGAACTGCTTACAGAAATAAACTTTTTCAATAAAAGTCTGGAACTGTTAGGCTCCTGATGAGGACTTCTTGTAAAGTCGAAACACGTGTCAAGTGACATTGTTTTATTGTGGTTAAGGTGTATATTTTTAGTTTAAATAAAAGTTACAACAGTTCAGAATGGGCAACATCAAAATTTTATTGGTGGGTGTCTTTTATGTTTTTTGTATATTTTTAATTGGAACCTATATTATTATTAGCTACGGCGGAACAAGGAACAACCTCACTTCCTCTGAGACACTTCAGCAAACATATGCACCACACAGCAACATCTGCGGAGCCAGTGGATCTAGGTATGCTCAACTATTTTGCCAATATAAAAATACGTTTTATAATGAGTTATATATATATATCGCATGTTTCATAAGAAACACTAGAGTCATTTTTCTCCAATTCTATTTGAAATAGTTTTATTAAACTTTTATGAAACGTATGAACCCAAAAACTGAGCTCTCAAAATCTTTTATTTCTTATGGAGACCTATATGTGTTTTAATCAGATTTTCAATATAGAAGACCTTTCAAATAGTGTATTTGTATAAAACATTATTATGATATTTTTGAAAAATAAAACATGACTCCTTAAGGATTGTCATCGAAAGTTGAGCTACTTGTCCCGGTTCAACAATGCACTTTTCCAAGTAGCACAATAAATAAATAAACATTACTTTATCCTCTTTGTATTTCCCACAGCAGCTACCAGTGTTATCCACTTTATAACAACTACATGTGTTTCCTAATGTGACAGTGACTCGTCACCAGTCCTTCTATATCCCTAAGTGATCGTTTTTCCATGTTCAAGCGAGCTGTCCAGCTCGCTTACAATCTGGTCCGTCATTCCCCAAGGATTTGGGCTTTAACTTATTCCTTGATGTGACATTTTGTATGGCACGCCGCTATGTTGAGAGAAAATACATTAATTCATCTTGTTAAAGACGAATCCAGTAGATAGTTACCTTCATCTAAAGATAGTATAATAATATTGTTATTGAAATTATTTTCATCTAAGAAGTTAGCCCACAAGACCTTTATTTATAAATAATATTACTCTCATAAACATTCAAATTCTTTATAAGATAAAAAATTCATTTTCGAGACGATATAAATTATAATCTAAAATGATGTATTTTAAGTCGTAATACAATAGGTACTTATACATATATATTGTATGTATACATAAACACATGCCACACAACCCTTTTCTGTTTGTACAGTTAGATTTATGCGTACAATTCTCTGAAAATATTATCAACTTTAGTTAATTAAAATTGTAACAATACAGCCATTTTATTTATTTAATTGTTCTTTATTTTATTATAATTAACTAAAAATAGATTTAAAGAACATTCTTTATTAATATGTAGAAAAATTACCATCTAAGGAATTCTTAAAGATAAGAAAAATGTGAAAATGAATTCAAAAGAAAAAATAACATACAGAATGTGTAGGTATCTAAAAAAACTGACAATAACAGGAATAGTTAACATAGCTGAGGTAACATAAAAATTCTGTATTTATCGTCGACAATTTAAGAAAACCACGTTCCTCAAATATTTCACAAAATCGATTTTTCAGTAGCAAACAGTAAAAATGTAGAGATACATTTAAACGAAAATGTCATATTTTGCTGGAATGAAAAATATTTACATAATTTTAAATCACACAATTTGATATATTGTTATAAATGTCAATTTAGTTTATCAAAGGTTTAAATACTTCATTAAAATTAAACTTATTAGCAGCATTTATCTAATTTATATATTATCATTTTTTAATATTGATTATATATTTATATCTTTCCAATAAAAAAAAACATCTGGTGTTAATTAAATTTCATTTCAAATGAATTTTGAATATATTGTAATAATAAAATTTTTTACTTCAATGTGACATATTAATCAACGCATGATAAAATTTAACATATGATATTTATTTTAAAAACACAATATCGAGATAATTTATCGTTTATTATATTTAAAATTAGTAATTATTTTAAAAAATTAAAAATGATTATATCAGGTGTTCAAAATAAAACATTAAGAATTTTTATTTCGAAAATTGAGATACTTACAGAAATAATTTCCAATAACAGATATTCAGTTTAGAGTGGGCAATAACATGAAGATACCTACTCAGTTTAGAGTGGGCAACAGAAAATTTTTGTATGGGTGTTTTTATTTATTTTTTAATGGTAACATTATATTTTTAATTGGAACGGCAGAACAAGGAACAACCTCAATTCCCTTGAGACACTTCTTCAATCATATGCACCACACAGCAACATCTGCAAAGCCAGTGGATCTAGGTATGCTCAACTATTTTGCCAATATAAAAATACGTTTAAAATATATAGCATGTTTCAGAAGAAACGCTATAACCGTTTTCTCCAATTCTATTCAAAGTAGGTTTGTGTAACTTCAGAATTTTATAATCCCAAACATCACTTTAAAGATTTGTGGAATCTAAATCAGATTTGCAATATAATATATCTTTTTAAATATCGGTGATGTATTGTATATACAGAGTGAGTAAAAAAATAGGAATATTGCTCATATTTTTCTAATATATTCATTATTTAAGAAAGTATTGTAGTAAAAGTTTTTGGAGAAATTATTTTCAATGTAAAGGCTCCCACAGACCGAAGGGAAGATTCGCAGAGGCTGCGGCGCGGAAAAAAACCCGTTCGTTGCAGCAGTGGAATTCGCAAGTCTGTTCACACCAACGCGACATGCTTATTTTATCATAATTTGTGACATAGAATAGGTGATAGCAACAATTTTTTTTAAGATTAGCATTACATACGAAATAATTTCTCTAAAAACTTTTACTACAGTATATTTTTTAAATAATGAATATTTAAAAAATATGAACAATATTCCATATTTTTTACTCATATTTTTGCAAAACTATATTATGATAATTTTGACAATAACCCTGACCTCTTCAGAACTGTCATCGAGAGTTGAGCTACTTGTCCCGGTTCAACAATATGAACATATACACTAGCACCTAGCACCAAACACAATACTTACAATACCTACAAGCCTACAAACCTTTCAAACCCTTTTATGTTTGTATATCTAGATTTATACGTATAAGTCACTACCTTTATCATCAACTTTACTCTAGTTGTTATATGATCTAAGTTAATTAAAATTATAACAATACATACAACGTTTCAATTTAGAAATTTTCTTTGATTTAATATATTTAACTAAAAATTGAATTAAAGAACTCTATATTAATTTGCAGAAATTTTTTTGTTAAAAAAACATCTAGTGTAAATTAAATTTCATTTCAAATGAAAATAATTACGATGTATATTTTTAATGTATTGTTAAAAAAACATCTAGTGTAAATTAAATTTCATTTCAAATGAAAATAATTACGATGTATATTTTTAATGTATTGTATTAAAAAAATTATTTAGTTCAATGTAAAATGTTAATCACCGCATGAAAAACAGAAAATATCGTAATAATATTGTTTATTATATTTAAATTATTAATTATTACAAAATTTTTTAAATGATTATACTGGCTGTTGAAAATAAAATATTACGAATTTTTTTTTCGAAAACTAAGTTGCTTTCAGAAAAATATTTCCAGTAAAAGGGCAATATCATAATATTTGTGTGGGTGATTTTATGTTTTTTTAATGCTAACTGTTTTTTTTTTTAATTAAAACTTTTATTTTTGTTTTGAGGATCTGATTCTACGTTATTTAATCAACTTTTGATCTAAAAAAAAAATTTATTTTCAAATTGAAAAAAAAATACTTATAACAAAGAAAAAGTATAAATTACTTTAACAAAAAATGCTTATTACTCTTGTCATTTAAAACAAACATTATTTTTTTGTATATGCTTTTTTCTAAATAATTTATTTTAAATAACAAAACGCGCATTCGATTAATTTATTTTGAACAAAAGTTCCTTACTTTTTCACGTAGAATCAAATTCAAATACAAAAATATAGGTTATTATTTAAAAAATCAATATTACCATTAAAAAAACATTAAAAACACTGACAATTTAAAAAAATACCAAGATATTGCCCCCTTCAAACTGATGAGTAATTTTTGTCTGAAAAGTTTTGATGTGAGTAGCTTGTTTTTCTAAATAAAAATTAGTAATTATTTAAGAAATAAATATAATTATATAGATACTTATTCGAAATGTTTAGTTTAATAAATAAATAATTATTTAACTCTATCAATTATTTATGTAATTTAAAATCTCCACAAACAAAAATAAAATAACTATCGAAGCGAAATCTGTTAGTAATTTTTTATTCAAGAGAACAATTAAAAAACATGTTCACACCGCAGAAAAAAACCTTTACAATGTAGATTTGCTCGGATTGGATTATGAATACTTTAACATTTCCGATGGTTTAATTTTCCAGATGAAGAGAGCACGACTGGTCCCAGTCCGACAAAAAGTGATACGTTAGGAGAAGCAATTGAAATAACTGAAAAAATCGCGCACGAAATAGGACTGCCGACATGGGGACTTGTAGCCATTATTATTGGTAAGCTAAAGACCACTTAATTTAAAACATTATTTTTAAATTATTTAGTTAAAACTTTGCATTATAATAATTAGGATTATCTAAGTGCCGATGTTTTTTTAATTACAAAACGTTAATTCTATTTCTTAGATATTACTTATTTCTGTAGCATTCAAACATTTTAATATTCAATTTTAAGATGTTTGATTTAAAAAGTAAATTCATGTGTACATATATTTAACAATATTTGTTTATGAAATGTGTACAGGAGTTTCTCTGGTGATCCTGTGTATTTGCTTCTTCTGCATAAGACGTTGCTGCCGAAAACGTCGATCAAAAGATGGAAAGAAAGGTATGAAAGGTGTAGACCTGAAATCGGTACAACTCTTAGGATCAGCGTACAAAGAAAAGGTACTAATGTTTAATTTAGATAATATGATATTTACTTACAACTTATGTACCTGTGTAATTAGGTTCAGCCCGATATGGACGAACTAACAGAAAATGCAGAAGAACCAGATGAAGCTGAGAAACCAGCTGAAGTAAAGCTCGGAAAACTTCAGTATAAAGTAAAGTATTAGTTTTATTGTGTTGATATATTATTGTAAAGAACCAGTAATACCAGTATATGTATAATTTTTGAATTGGTTTCTAGTTGGAATACGATTTCAATTCTAACAGTTTATCAGTAACTGTCCACCAAGCCGAAGACCTCCCGGCTCTCGATATGGGCGGTACTTCTGATCCCTACGTAAAAGTTTACTTGTTACCAGATAAGAAAAAGAAGTTTGAAACAAAAGTTCATCGTAAAACTTTAAGTCCTGTTTTTAATGAGACTTTTGTGTTTAAGGTAAACTTATTTTTCATTTTAGCCCGGTCGATATTGTGTACTAAACGTTTTTTTAAATTATTAGGGTGTACCTTACGCCGACGCTATGAATAAAACACTTGTTTTCGCTATTTTCGATTTTGATCGGTTCTCCAAACATGACCAAATCGGAGAAGTGAAGGTTCCTCTTTGTCAGATCGACTTGGCTCAAACAATTGAAGAATGGCGAGAACTACAAAGTGTTGAAGGAGAAGGAGGACAGGTGATATCAAAACTTTGTTTTTTATATTTAGTTGCAATAATCGTGTGTAGGGTTGTCCGACTTGTGCTCAAACTAATTATTAATTTTACAGCTGTTATTGAAAGATACGAAGCAGTTGCTTCTGATTGTTTTCTCATTAACATTATTAATATTTATATTAAAATTGCGTTATTATAAAATTCACTAATTTTTGTTGTTATTCATCAATGTTTTACAGTTAACAAAAAATTAACTAAATTTTTGAAAAAGTTGAAATGTTTTGTAGTTTAATTTAAGAAACAATTGAAACCTAATATATAACTGTAAAAACTTGTTGAATATCTTTAGTATCACTAAATAAATTTTATGTTTGTTTTTCATGTTTTATGTAAAAATAATGCTAATGAGAAAAATCATAAAAGCTGTATTTGAATTTCATAAACTGCAATAATTTAATAACTTAACTTCAGAGGTGGTGAATTGGCTGGTAAATTGTATTACACATATATTTGTTTATTAATTTGTATTGTTACATATTGACAACTACATAATAGATAATTAAAAGTTGCTGCACCCAGTTCGGACCCTACTGCGCATTGAACCTCTTGTTAATTGGTTTCAAGTCGGTTGGATTTATTGTTCTGATGCATCATGGTTTATATATTCAGTAGATTATAATTCTTATACGGTTTATATCAAATTAAAATTGATTTTATACTTTGCACATGGAATGATTTGTAGTTTTCAGGAATTAATACGACAAGTGCAGGATTATCAGTCATCTTTCAAATGCCATTTACATTGTTTTCTTTGGTTTTGTTAGATATCGTTTTTAAATATTCCATATAAATGAAGCACGTGAACGCACATACATACATACATACATTACATACCTATTATTCTATTAGTAGATATCATTTGTTTTACCTTTACCTACAATCAGTAATGGAATTATTTGAACCGATTCCCACATTTGTTTTTTTTATTAACAATAAAATAGTCTATAGTTACAATTACATAATATGTACCTACCATGCATACTATAATACATTCATTGTCAATTACATATTAATTTGTTCTTACAATGGGAATATTTAACTGCGTTATCTGTCACATAAAATCGACGCTTTTTATATTAAAAGAATTGTTGTATTTACGTGATTTGTTTTCTCTTTTTCCGTCATATTTTCTCTGCTCTGCTTATGGTATGGCCTGTGTAAATGGTTGTGCCTTGGACTCATTGCATGCCGCTTCAAAAACAATCGATCAATTGGTTATTCACGTAAGTATCAACAACTGCCCTTAAGATAATAATTATATTAATTATACCAAAGTATTAATACCACAATACAAACAGAATCAAACACAAAATAATATATGATTATATTTAAGTATATGTCATATATGATTTGTTAAAAGTGCCAACAAACAAAATTTATATTAGTCTGAAAATTACGCACCATCAAAAATATGAAGAGAATACACGTTTTTATTCACCTTTATTTTTTAAACACCACTCCTTCTACTCAAATTTAGGCTAAGATATGTAGTTAATGAATAAAGAATACACCAAATATATACCAACCACAATTACTGCTGAACTCAGACTCATTCTTAGTTTCTTTGTAAATGATTATGTATGATATATGTACCTAGATGATAGATTAGTGATTCATTATTCTAAACAATTAGTAATGAGTCTGGGTTACTTTTATTGGAAATATTTATATTTCAATAACTATTGTTCCAAACTGTTAAATCAGCCTCTATCCCGTTTTTGCATGGAGTCCTTTTCTACGATTATCCTGTCATAACTAACTTGGTGTTTCCCTTGGCACGATAGTTTGTGCAAATGTTGTGTCTACGCTGAAATCATTTAACGGGCATGTTATTTTGCTGATAATGTGGTAGGTACATGTTCTATATTTTAATTCCTATAGTTACCTTGCACTTGTTATGGCATGTTGTTCGTAGTCCTTTGATTGATGTTTTTTGCTTATGTATTTTTATGAATGCTTTTTCGGTCAATTTAAAAAGAGTTGGTTTTGATGCTTAACAAAAATAAAATGATATTTTTGTTACGAAATGCTAACACTATCAACTCTATTTGTAGTGGCCAATTTTTGGCTGTTTTTTGGTACGCTATGTCGCTGTTTTTCATAATAGTTAGAATGCCGTTTTCTTCTAGGAGAAAATGGAGACAATATTTTAGGCACACAAGTGCAGTAATAAAATCAGATGTTACTTTTATGCCAGTTGATATAAGTGCCAAATTCTATATTTTTCCAACGTAACTTTAGTCAGTATAGTTTATAATTTCATGCAGTAGTCCACGCTATTGTAGATAGTTTTGAATTGTAAATAAAAGCCTTAAATTTTAGTGATATAAAGGTTTGAGCTGGGTGTTTTAGATATTACTATAAACGGTGAACGCTCAAAATTATTTCTAAATTAGTCATCGCCATAACACTTAATATGCTAAATAATTGGATGTTTTTGTTTTAACGTGAATGCCTGACCCTGCCTACGGCCCTCTATGTGTGCTCCGAGTAACTGTGACGCAATACTTTCCGAGTTTTATCAAACTTTACAGACGCGGCTTACTTCATTATTCACAAGTCACGTTGTGAAGCAAATGAAGTGGTTTGAATAACACACACTTGTTCAAACAGACCATTCGTTTCTGCAACACTACTAATTAATTAAATGAATAATGATAATGCATGCTTCCTCTCGCCATATATCTACAAATATAAATACTTGTAACGATGCAGTGCATTCATTTCAATTATCAAATAAAACTCTGAAAGTGCTTTACAAACTCTCCGTAAAATCTTTTTAGGACCTTGTGTTTTGTCTGTACACAACACTCGAACTAACTTCTGACGTTGAAATAGCTATTGAATGACCACCTTTTCCCCATTTTAAATTTGCAAATCAAGTGTGAAATGCAAGATCCTGTGATGCCTGCATCTCTTTCTCTCTATTCTCTTTCTATCACTCAGTGTTTGGCCCTACAACAAATACTGATTGCATCTCTGTTCAATGTCAACGACTGATACTATTTCACGTTGAACGTCAGTCGAGTGTCACAGATACTTACATGCTTTTAGGCGGTCACCTTACAATGCTATAAACTCCTTCCAAAGCCTTGTTTATAATAACTCCTAATCTACTGGTCCGTGGTTCTACACATCTCTCTCTCTTTCTGTCTTTATCTTAATCTCTCTCTCTCTCATTCTTACTCTGTTCCCAGTAACCGACCCATTACTTACCCCAAATAGATGTATCTGTCTATCTCTTTATTGTCAACTTTACCCAACACCAGCATATCACTATATACGAGTATATAATACCAAATACATATTTCGACGAACTATCTAATTAGGTTCATTCTCTTTTCGCGAATTTTCAGGATAACAAGTTGGGAGATATATGTTTCTCTCTACGATACGTTCCAACGGCTGGAAAACTTACCGTTGTTATTCTTGAAGCAAAGAACTTGAAGAAAATGGACGTCGGTGGTTTATCAGGTTAGATAATAACAACTACCATCTATATCTATAATCTATATATCTCCAACAGTAGTATACTGACTTAATACTTATACTTTTGCAACAATTATATCTGTTTTACTTTAGATCCCTATGTGAAGATTGCATTGATGCAGAATGGTAAACGTCTCAAGAAGAAGAAGACAAGCATTAAGAAATGCACACTTAACCCATATTACAACGAATCATTTACATTTGAAGTTCCATTTGAACAAATTCAAGTAAGTTAAATGTTTATAGTGGTTGCCTTTTCTTTCAGTTTCTTTCTGTTTGTTAACTGACCATGTTCTTGTTTACCAGAAAGTGAATTTGATGGTGACAGTTGTCGACTACGATCGTATTGGAACATCGGAACCTATCGGTAAGGTGATCCTAGGATACAATGCAAGCGGGACTGAGTTGCGTCATTGGTCAGACATGCTAGCGTCTCCTAGACGTCCCATTGCGCAGTGGCACACGCTCAAGGACCCAGATGACGACAAGAAAGATTAAGAATTTTTCATGGTATTTTAAGTCATACATTACTTTTTTGTACATAATCAAAAACTGACAAATTATTGTTTCAAAATTAAGTGGATGGCAATAATCTCATTGCTTGTTTTCAGGAAATAAAAAGTTCTGAAATTTTGAAGGTATACAGTATTCGTATTAATCATTATGTCGATGGTGCATCCAGTACTATCCACGCATGGAACTTTAATATAATTTTAATAGTGTATATTTTCTGTTCAACTTTGATTATATTAAGTATATCAGTTCCAAAACAAATAATATATATGTATAAACATATGATATATTATATACAAAATACAAATACTATAAACATGTATATGTATATGCAAATACCTATAATACATCCCTTTAAAGGATTACATTCAAATACTTGATATTATGGAACAGATATGTTCCGAGTTTGCTTGCCTTTAAAGATATGTTTTCCATGCATGTATGATTGGACAGTTTAACCTACTCCAAAGTTGACTATAGTTCATACGTAGATAGTAACCAAGTAATTTTTGAATTTTTGTATTTCTTCATTTTGTATATTTTTAAATAGACAAACAAAAACAATTCTTTCTTATACGTATCTACTTAATAACTACAGTCAAGTTCTTCAATCTTCCATGCAAAAAATGTTAGAAATGATGTTATAGCTGTAAATTTCCTCTATTATTGTAAAATATGTGCTATATATATAATATATATTACAGTCTATATAGTTACAATTTAGATTATGTGGAATACCTATTGTAAAAAGGCACTTTATTATGACTTTTATATTATGCATATATAAAAGTGTTTCTCACATTTAGTCCCATCTACAATTGGTAATATTAAATTAATATAAATAGATATTAAAACGATAACTCGCCAATACCTCGTTGAAAAATTCGCTCAATGATTAACGTAATTATTATTTTTAACAAAATAGTATTGAATTATTATCGATGTGCATATATACATAAATCGAATATAAAATATGTATATATGTATATGTTTATACGATATTAAACCGAATAAAACAACTTTACGTTTAATGTAAAAAGTACCAATGAGAGTTGTATTTATTTATTTATATTATTATTCAGCGTGGTATTGTTTGTATTTATTATTTACTTTATATTTTGTCGATCATAAGATATTCTAATAAACGAATCACGTATGCATATATTTTTATATTGTACATTAAAACTAGTTTAGAAAACGTATATTTTCATAGCAGTTTTTTTACCAATTGTACGATCAACTCTAGTATTTTTTTGCAAAAGTTGTAAAATATATAAATTCAAAAATATCTTAAATTGGTTGTTGTTTTATGGGACAAAGCAAAATGTATTCCACAGTGTAGTAGAGTAAAAGAGACAAATGTATCTCTGAAAGTGTGAGAGAGTGGAAGAATACATCAAGTGTTTCATATCACATCCACTGTTTGTGATTCTACAGAGGGCACCAAAAGTGTGTAGTCAGATTCATTTAGAGCAACACAGATGACAATATAGATTTATTCAGTTAAGATAGTAATAATATCCATAACTATGTAGATAGAAAAAAGTAAGACAGTAAGTTAGAAGACTTATTTAACGTATTATTTAAATTTGTTATGGTTTGCTAATAAATGAGAATATAATAATTAAGAACAAATGGTTTCGTCCTTTTTGTATAGTATTATTTATAGAAAATGTGTTATCGTAAATAATGAGCTTTTGTTATTATATGTAATAATGAAGCTAGGATGGCAGCCTATTTATTAAAAATTGAGATGCATATTAACTCTCTACTTTCCTAATTACTCCTTTTAAAGGTACGAATACAATACAAAATAAAAGACAACATATTCATCATCTTTACACAGTTCACGAATTGTTATTCATTTATAACACTACTTGTTGACACTTTCCATAAATATTCCCTTATTTATATTACTGCTATTTAATGTATTTGTACCTCCCAAAACTAACTATAATATAGATGTTTCCAAAATAAAAACACTTTAATTTGAAATATTTGGCCAATAATTTTACCAAAACAATTTTCATAAAGCTTATATAATATATAATTATTTTTTACATGTTTTTATTTAATTATAAAACACAATTCAAAATAGTTTTATCTTGTATTGTAAATAAATTATTTTGAATATACATAGTCTGATACATTCGTTTTAATAAAGTTGCCTATCTACAGGTTAAATAATAATAATTTATAAATTATTTTCAAGTTATTGAAACGCATTTTAACGTATCTATTGAATATATAAATGTAAAAAATTCTATGAATAATCCATTCCTGAATTTCTTCTAATATCCTTCAACAAAATCTACCAATTTAACAGTACGGCAAGTTATGGTTATATAGTTCAAATCAAAACCGGCTACCGAGAAAAATTATCTGTAGTGGTTTTATTATTTATAATTAGATCAGTTGATATGAAACCTAGCTATTTGTTTTAGTTCAATAGAAGATAATATAATACAAATAGAGAATAATTTTTCTCGGTATCCACGTCTGATAGTCTATAAGTCGATGTACAAGATATTATTCTATATAGTCCATTGCAATCTGTAGTTGAGTTTATTATATTTATGTAGAAGCACTTAAATTTAAGAGTTGATTTTAATGTTATTGTTATAAAGAACAATAAATATGGTATATAATTAAGAATGTTTAAATTTTTAATATGCAACAATATTGCTCTTGTTAAAAAAAGATATTTCACTATAATCATATCATTGGCTTTATCATACACGATTCATCAAAGTTATGTTATCTAGACAAAGACATTATAAATGCTGTATTTATTTTGTATTACAGTTAGCCAAATATTATAGGTTCTTATATATGTTTCATTATTTATTAAAATAATAAATATCTATACATATTATACTGTGACTCTTATGTAGATATGATAAATAAAAGGCAGTACTGTTAATATTTGAATATTTATTAATCTTATATTAATCATCACTATAATATCTCTGTTTTAACACCCTATATTTTTTCAACATGTAAAATGCTTCGAGTTCTTTTACATAATATTCACCTTGTTTTATCTTTATTTTAATTTTCCTAGGATCTGTTTCGTTTTTGTTTTTCATAAATGCATCATGTACTTTATTGCGAAATATTTTGTAATCTGTAGGATAATCTCGACCCATATACAGTAACTAAAATGTATAATAGATTAAATAAATAAATTATATTACAAGAAATTATGCATTATTCTTTACGTACCGTTTTGTACAAATTAACGACACGTTGTCTTTGACTCATTTTATATAATAATATTTGCTATACACAAGTTCCACAATTAATAACCAGCATGTGATATAAGACTAATATAAACGTTGTTCCTTATTATCTCTTATTATTAAAAACACAAAACTATTTTTTCTGAACTTAAATCCAGTAACATTAAATAACATGAAATAAATAAATCATTATTTGATATGACAATATAATTAATTTTTTTTAATATTTATTATTTGTCAAAATGACATTTGACATGTCACAAAAGTGTCATATTATTTATGTAATTTAATTAAACGTCAAATATTTTTTGTTAAAATTCATTATAATATTTTCAGATGGCAGCACATACGCTTTGTACTTCGATTATCTGTCAAAATGACATCAGCTATGGCCGCACAGTTCAATATGTTGTGTAAACAATTTTTATTTTTCTGATTTTTCGAATACACGGTAGATATACAGTATTAAAAAATGTGACAGTATATAAAAAGGAACTTATTCTACTCGAGGAACATGTGGAATCATAATAAAAGTATCTTGTTTCTTTGTTTAACATTTATATTTTTATTTTTTTATAATAAGAATTGCAATGCTCAGTTAATAATAAATGTTAAAAATCAGGTAAGTTATTGTATTTTATATCATGATTATTTCCTATGTAATATAATGTCGATTCATTTACAGGGTGGAGATATTGTTCAAGAAAGTATATTTGCGAATATTAGTGATAATACTGTAACTCTTGAATTCCAACGATCTGATGGAACATTAATAACTCAGTTTATAGACTTTACAAATGTAAGTACCTACCTATCTATTAGTACTAGTACTTTTTACTAAAAGTAAATTCAAATCTTACAGGACGTACAAGTACTAAAAGGTTTAGTACTTGGTGAAGAAGAAAGAGGACAAAGTCAGTACCAAGTAATGTGTTTTGTATTACATTATAATCATGGAGATTTCATACCTGCTGATGCAATGGCAAAACTACGTCAAAAGAATCCTGGAGCTATACGTGTACCTGAACAAGACTTAGGTAGAATGAATTATACAATGGACAGGACGGTAAACATTAGTAAAGCAGCAAGCATCTCACCACACGTTAGTTTGCTATGCAACGAAGCTCAAAATGCAACATATACACGACACAGTGATCTACTAACATGGGCGCACAGACCTGGTGCGTCTGAATCTGCTTTGCTTACAACAGTAACCACGGAATCTACATCTTTGGATGTTTCCCCTTGCGCTGAAACACCAGTCCTTACAAAATCATGTACATGCAGGTTCGAGTCCTGTGTCGGTTGGTACCCCTGCGGTCTCAAATACTGCAAAAGCGGTAATGCTATGTCTTACCGTTGTGGAATTAAAACATGCCGACGATGTTATCAGTTCTCGTATTTTGTAAAACAAAAACAAATGTGTCTTTGGGATGATTAGAAAATTATGTTATTGTGGCTTATATATTGGGATCGTAGGGGAATGTTTCTCTTGTGTACCTTCAAATTTTATCCTTATTGATGTATGTAAAACAGAACAAACAAAAAATATTATAATTTTTTTATAAGACTTCACAATAGGAAATAATGTCGAATGTATGACAAATTGGTATTTTTGTTTTATAAAAAACAATTTATCGTTAATTAAGTCAAATCTAAAATAGCGCTTGCATATATGTGTTGTATATATCTACACAAAAGCAAAACTGTGTTCTGTATGCATTTATGTATTTTTACTTCTAGATTTATGTTTTTGACAATTATTTTTTATATCTAAAATATTAAGTTTGTAGTGTATTGTTTTTTAATAACATATTTTTAGTTAATTTTTAAATAACAGAGTGTATGAAAAGTTGCCCCAAATATATAGGGTACATGAACAAAATATTAAATATGATTGTACAACAAGCCAATTAAATAGGTATTTATTTTAATTCTAATTTAACTATTTAGCCAAGTAATGATACTTTCAAGTATGATATTTCTTATGGTATAAGATCATAAGAATAATATTTTATTTTTATATTAAATGATTTTATTATAATATATAGGTATATTAATATGTTGATATTTCAAAAAATTTACTTTTAAAATTATTAAAAACTATAAAATATTGTTTCTACATTCCCCTTGTAGCTTATATACTATCTCTGTTTAAAATGCAGTCCTTAATATACTTTTCTCAATCACTGGATCAGACGAATGTCTTTGTTGTTACCTGACCATTGCTTTAAATATTTTTAAAATGCTTATAACAATGTGTGATGTGAGGCAGTGTGAACTAATGTTGTATAATATTTAAAAATAAATGTCATTTCTCATACTTGTGTTGTATTATTGTTATATTTAATTCAGAACTAACATTGTTTTTAATTTTTACGATTTCAACAATCAACATAATTTTTATACGCTTCATTGTTGAGTTTATTTTATTTTATTGCATATATTAATTAATATTAATGTGGTAAATAATAATAAAAAATATGCTATTCAAGAATAGAGTATTTTTACATACAGTAAAACTTCTCAAACCAACCCCTTCTCATACTTATGCCCAGTATCATAAAGCAATTTTCTATCTAACAAAAAAAATACAAACGCTTTAAAATTGATATCGCATTTTGTTGGTTTTGGTTTTGAAATTTATAACAGTCTACTTCAATTTACAAACCCCGATTGTACAAGATATTTTACTTATTCAGGTAGCCTCGTACAACATGGTTTTGCTATAACACAGTTCGAGAATTGGGAAAATTTCTGTACAACACGGCGTTTCCACAATATGGTTTTCTTAATTTTTAGAACTACCTACTTCTTTGTTTCGTACAACACGACAGTTTTCGGAACGTAACTACCGTGTCATACGAAGGATATCTGTATATCATCGCTTATTGTTAGTTTAAATCATAGATATGGAGATTATGGAGCATGGACTGCACCTGATCAGGGTCTATGTTTGTCTTTATTTAAACACTAGCTGTTACCCGCGACTTCGTCCGCGTGAAATTTATATTTTTTATCTAATCAATTTTAGCTAATGTCCTTCCTCAGGATGCAAGCTGTCAAATTTCATCAAGATCGGTTCAGCGGTTTAGCCGTGAAAAGATAACAAACAGACAAACAGTAACTTTCGCATTTATAATAATAGTATGGATGAGTGTAAAAAAGAATATTGTTTGGGTTATAACTAGGGCATACAAACCGGTTTTAACCGAAGCCGGTTAACCGGTTTTTTGTTAAAATTTACCAAAACCGTAAAACCGGGTTTTTCCCAAAAAACCGAAAGTCAATTATATATATATTTTTTTATTTCTCTAAATGACAAATAATTATTTTTTTTTACTGTTATTCATGAAGTATTTATGTTGTGATTTATTTAAATTAAAAAAGGGTGACATCTATAAACTAACCCGCAATGTGTAAATAAAAATATTATAGCGGAGTAAATGGAATTTGAGGGTTATTCGTGAAGTGTATAATAATATGTTAATAAAGGAGATTATATCATTTCAAGCTCAAATTTAGACTAATCAATTTCAGATTGGGAATTGTAAATTCCACATTTGAGATGAAAATAAATAAATAATTTATTTCAATATAATATAATGTATTATAATACAAAATATATTTGCTATAGCTGCAATTATGGCCTCCACATACTATCACGAACCCCCAGATGGGAATTATTGGCGGACTCCATAAGAAATTTTTTCTTGCCCAGGCTTTTTTTCGGCCATTCAATTAATAATTTAAATACGTAAATATACCATTCACTGACTTTTATTTTTAGACTAGAGTCTTGCCTCCCCCCCTCCCCCCAACGAATTCATATTGGGGCCACTGTTGCAATTATTATTTAACTTATTACTGTTGCGAATATTAATTAATTAAGTTAACATATATTAAAAAATTTTAATTTCTTAATTTTTTTTAAAATCAAGCCCTCAATTATTTACTATTGTTCAAATTCACAAATCATAATTAATGTATAATATATATTATATATCATGAGTGACATCGGATATAATTAACAATCATTTTCGTGATATTTAATTATACAATATTTTTCAGCTACTGTAATCGAAACTCAGTTTGAGTCATATTTACTGTCGTTACCTATAGATCAGTTTTAAACTAACTTTACTAATTAATAGTTCCCAATTTGAAATTGATTATTTACAGTTTGAAATTGTATAGTCTTAATTTTGAAATTGATTATTCCCAATTTAAAATTGAATAGTTTCAATTTGAACTTGAAAAGGTATAGTTAAATAAGTTTTATTTTTTTAATATTAATTTATTATTTTATTTAAATAGTTTAAAACATTTTTTAAACTTAATTGAAAAACCCGACTAAAAACCGGTTAACCGGTTTTTCACTTTATGAAAAACCGAAAACCGGGTTTTGTAATTTTTTCGGGTTTTTGTATGCCCTAGTTATAACTCTATCTTCATTTTTGTGAACCTTTTACATATTATGTTAATACAAAATGCACAGTCCATGTCTCTATGTCAATGATTTTAATATCTATGTTTTTTACTTACCGCTTATTCGCTTTCTAAATCATTAATAAACATCATAAACAGCTGCGTCGCTAAGGGGTGGGGGGGGGGGGGATCCGCCCCGGGAGACACCATAAAAGAGGTGACACCCATCTCATATATTATATTAAAAAATAAAGCCTATTTACCTCATTTATTTTGGTTATTTTAAGCTTCCAGGGGGTAAAATGTATTAAAAAAAATTGAGCCAATTGACTTTTTTTTGATCATTGAAAGTCTATAAGGGGTGATAACCGTCCAATTTATTTAATAAAAATAAGCCCACTGATATTTTTTCTGTTGTTAAAAATTCACAGGGGGTGACATCCGCCTAACGTGCAAAAAATAAAACTTATACTTTTTGGAGGGGAAGGGGGTGATACTCTTGATTTCCGCCCCGGGTGTCATTCCTCCCCCCTCGACGCCACTGGCTATAAGTTCAACACTTTTGCATGATATCATTCGACTTTTATTAAATATATTTTTTCCGCAAAAAGACTTAGTATTAAAAAAATTTATTATAAATTAAATTCTCAATTAAAAAATGATTTTGTTCTAAACAGTGAAGCAGAAGTTATTAGGGCTTCGAGAACAGTCACGCGCAAAAGTTTACGTATTAGTGGTGCAAGCTATTCCCATTACTTACAGTTTACTTCTGAAGCGTCACATACCTTACAACCAACGATAAAATAAAACCTTTCACTTACCATCTTCTATCAGGAACATTATATAACTTACAAACCTAAATATATCAATAAATCTAAACAATTTTTATTAATGCACTTTTCTCAAAAAAATTCAAAATAATTTTTATAATATTATGACTTATTTTTTAGTAATTATGATGATATGAATATCCATTACATTTGTACCAGTATGTCCTGTGTTCACTAAGAATTCCCCATCGCAGAAAAGTTTAAAAAAGCTGTTTGAATCGTTATTTTCTAGATACTCATCTGGAACTAAACCATTTTGAGACGCAGTCTTATATAATCCCGAATAAGTTATAGCACCAGCATAATCAGTAGGTCCGTCAATTCCATCTGTACCAGCGCTTAAAAATGTCACTGAATAGTTATCGTCCACATCAATTTTTCTCATTAATTGTAAAACCAATTCCTGATTCCTGCCGCCGATTCCATTTCCTTTTATGAAAACCGTCGGTTCTCCGCCGGATATTAAACACACACCATTTTTATTTTCATTTGTAAAATCGTGTACAGTTTCGTGAATACTGTTTATTGATGTGTCAGATATGTTCAACTGGGTTTTTATATCATTATAAGAAATGTTTGCCGATGATTTTCGTTTTATTTCGCAAATCACATTCTTTACCAAATGTTGGTATGTTTCTGCTATATCTCCTACTAAACCATTAACTGAACTACTTAAAATACAACTCGAATAATTCATTTTCTTTGCAACCTCATTAGCTTTTTCTAATGCCATAATGTTATTACCAATGATAAAATTATCGACATGAGGAAAAACTTCCTCTGAAGATACTGTGTACGTTTCGTTATATAGAATACTCTTCACATTTGTTGGAAGACAATCTTTTAAATGATATTTTTCTATGATTGCTTGTGCATCTTGAATTTTATCATTATTGACCACTGTAGGACCGCTAGCAATGAAATCTAATGGGTCGTTTATAACATCAGAAAGAATCAAACTAACTACTTTTGCTGGATGAGCCAATTTTGCTAGTCCACCTCCTTTTAACTCAGAAAGTTGTTTTCGAATACAGTTCAGTTCCATTATATCAGCTCCTTGTTTAACGAGTGACTGAATTGTGGTTAGTTTATCTTCTAATGTTAAGGGAAATACAGGTAAAGGTAACAAAGCTGAGCCTCCTCCAGAAATTAGAACAATCAATAGAGAATCTTTATCCATACTTTTGGCAACATTGCGTATTTTAATTGAACTTTCCATGGCATTTATATCTGGTAGATTGTTTTTTGCACCTTCTGTATACTGAAGTTTACTGGTTTTTGGTGGCATCATTTCTTGCTTGCCTTTAAATTGTTCTAAAATACCCTCTGGTATATTTATTATGCCACCTGTGATGTGGTCTCCGATGATTCGTTCTAGTTCCACGGCCATGCCAAGAACTGCCTTACCGAAACCAACGACGTAAATGTTATCTGGAAGGTCATATGAAGTTCGAAATATTGATAGTTTATTTTCAGACAGTAGTTGCACATTATTCCTTATTATAGTTTGTGGAATTACTGATTCAACTGCTTTCTTAAATATTTCTCTTATATTCGTAGAATGCATTCTGTTTGTAGAAATAAAATACACTGTTTGTGCAACCAATTTGGAACGACTTACGATAGAAACTAAAGTAAACATAATTTTAATTTAAAATTTAATATTACGGCTTACGGAATGTTGAATGTTATCTTATGTTATTTGTTTGAGAATTATTATCAAAATGGACATCACAAACTTTTATAGCAATACTAGAGTGTTCGCTACAGTAGGGAATATTGATTCATAAGATAAAACACATAGGTACTTAAATTTCTCTTATAAACACATAATGTACAGATAGTCAACACCAAACCAGTAAACGGATCAAAGTAGTTTATTTGAAATTATTCACTGCCTCAGTATTGTTTTATGTACACTACAGGTTTCAAAAACAAATTCAAGTTTTATTGAACATATACTTCAATAAAAATATTTTATTTTCTCAATCTGAAAACACTACATAGCACTATTTACGCTTTTTAGTGTTTTAAATTGGTAACTATCAAGCACAATATATGTATTTAAGATTCAAATCCTATTATTAGTGTCATTTCCAACGTCAAATTTCTATATCTATCAAGCATTTCTTAAAATATACTGAAAATTCTGATAGATATTCTATTTTGACGTTGTTCAAACATTATTCTAATTAAAATTTAATTACACTATTTTCATTCATGCAAAGATCCTTTAATATCAGTAATAAATAGAACTTTCTAATTATACTGTACATTTGCACATTATTTTAAATAGAATATCTCGCAATTCATTGACACTGCAAGTTCAGTTGAAACTTTAATAATCGCTATATAATCGATTTAAAGTTTATTTAATCCATCAAACACCGATTTATACTTATATATATCTATAAATATTTTAAATAATCAACTTCAAATTGAAGTGTGTGCGTAATTTTATTTCATGTAATGTATGGGGTCATTACTTACATTTAAACATCAAAAGCATGCAAACTCTATATTAATTTTAAACATATAGATATATAGTTATTCTTGGAACTGTTATACAGCTCCAATGCCTCTAACCAGAAATATTATAATATAGATAAATATGTATATTTATATTTAATTTTAGCTCGTTTTGCCTTATTTCGTTTGCCATATCGTCATAATTTTAATGTATATAAATATAATCAGTGGAGGTTGATGTTTCATGTATATAATGAAGGTACATATCAATAAACAACGTTATGTCCTTTCTTGGCAGCGACCGGTAATCTTTCACCGACCAAATAAGGATTCTGATTTTCACTCTGAAATCAAATAACTAAATAAATACATTATTCACTTTAAAGCCTTGGCATATAAATAGCGCTGTAACGTCACACTGCGTCGTCAAACTTGAGAATTCAAATCAGTTTCATTCAATTACATGGTTTAAATTATCATTACAATGCTGTCTTATTTGCCAAGGCTTAACACAGACATACAGTAAAAATCAGCGTCGGTTAGTGCGCCAACTATAAGAGAGTCTAGATTCTAAACCACTTTAAATCGGATAATTTCACTTTATGACTATATAAAGCCGAGTATATCTGTTCTAAATGAAGACTTTCCGTACCCAGTCTTAAGTTAGGCCACTTGACGTCGCTGAGTAATAGTATAACCTACTACTAATCTACTTTAATTTTGACTGTTGCATTGTACTAATTATTTACCTTAATAATATGATACTTCTTTGCAACTAATGATTTGTGTTGATTCATGTCATTTCCCTAAAAGAAATTACATACACATATAATATCCAATTAAAAACTCTAATATCAGCGATAGATAATAACATGCATTTAATTCCAGGATATAATAACTAAATACATATCTACCCTCGTATATACGATAGCTAATTGACTTTGTTTGGATTAGCTTTTTTATTATATGTACATATATCTATAGGCGTAGGTGTAGGGGATTAGATCGTAATAATAAGTATATGTTATAATATAATAATTCATTCGTAACGCATTCTAGTATTCTAATCAGGACTTGAACCGGAATTTATTTATGGTTCAAGTTCGGTTCGGGTTCAAATATACATTTTTGTTCGGGTTCGGGTTTGGGTTCAGCATGATGCAAACTATTTGAGTTCAAAAACCGTTATTTTTTCAGGGTTCGGGTTCGACTTCAAGTTTGTAGTTGAAAGAAAATTATTTTGTTCGAAAAAAACATTTTAATTAATAAATAAAACATTTTCTAAATAACTATATACAGCTTTCTATAGCCTATAAAATATAGCCCGAAAAAAGAGTAAAAAATAAAATTACATTTCAAAGATTCAAATCTCACCTTTTCAGTTTTTTTGCAAATTGAAATGTAATTCAGTTAAGTATATTATAGAATTAAAAATAAAAGTAAAAAATATGTAAAATGTAAATATTAGTAGGTAGTGGACTTGATAACTCGTTTTTGGGTTCAGGTTCAAGTCCCTGATTCTAATACTCTTTACAGTTAGTAAAATCAAAATTAATAATTGGAGTAATTTAATAAGCAATTTTAAATCATTTTATATCACATAACAGATGAATTCGGCTATTTGTTATTGTTTTCTTCTGCTACTTCTTTTTTCTAACTTACCATCTCTCAACTTTTTTTTTTGATAAGTAAAATTCGAAAATTAATATGTAAAGAAGAATTTTGCAAAAAAATATATGAAATCGCACCCTAATATCCGATTTTTGTTAAAATTCCAAAACTGTTTTTTTGGGGGGAAATCTGGAATTAGAAAACTGTTGTTTTTTTTTTCAAAAGTTGGATTTTATATTAACTTTACTATATAGGTAGTTAGATTATTACTATACAGAATTATTTGAGAGATTCTTTCTTTTAGCAAATTTTTCAAAGAAATATTAGCTACATAACAGGGGTTATTTTAGCATTTAGTTGTAGCTTATTTCTGCAGTTCTAAAAATGAAAGATGCACTTGTAAAAGTTAATTTGTGTGGTATAAAAAATTGTATAAAAGCAAAAAATGTAAGAAGTGTGGAGCAAAAAAAGGAAGATCATTGCATTAAAAGTTAAAATTTTCTTAAAATATCCTCTAAGCTATAGCTATTATTGGGTCAACGCCTTTATTGTTAAAAAAGTAACGGAATTATTATATGAGTTTTTTTAAGTAGTAAATTTTTACATCAAATAGAATACATACTTTAAATGTGTGTTGCAGGAAGCGGTTGAAGTCGAGCTGCGAGAACGTGTCGGCTGAGTCGCGGCGCGTCGACTGGTTTGGGCAATCGAACATGTGCTCTGTGTCGCACATGCAGTCTTGGGCGGCCTGATAACGACGACTGTATGCGGCTGTGTTCTCGAACTCTGCGCTGTTTGTACACCCCTGCTCTTCTGCAATAAATCACACAAGATTTGTATACACCAATGGTGTTTATTATGGCCCCCACAAAGGAAGGGCGACAGGGCTTTAGCTAGAGGTGTACTGGAATTCCGGCCGGAACTCACGTCTAACGTCATTACTATTATATTTTAAATACTTTATAGATACATAGATTATTATCTTAAATTAAAAGATTATATTATATGGTAATTCTTTAAGAAAATACATTATATTATAAAAAATAGTGTTTTCTACATATTCTGTAATTTTTACAGCTTCGTAAAATTATTTGTATAGCATACGTTCTTTTCGATCGAATCTAATTACATTTCTTGTGTCAATAATAATATAATATAAAAATAATAATAATATAATAGTAGTGACGTTAAAATATTCACTTTAATTCTACATCGTGAGTTCCGGCCGGAATTCCGGTACACCTCTAGCTTTAACCTAAGAGCCCAGTGCACAGTGGGTTTAAATGACAATACTATATGTATATTTTTTATTTTAATAAATAATACGATATTAAGCAAACTAAAGGAAATTGAACTCAATTTTGAATTTAATTTTAAGAACGTCAGGTAAAATTAAGTCAGCTTATTTGTTGATGTTTGTACTGTCACCTACCCCCCCCCCTCCGAAAAGTGGTTCCAGCGCCACTTTTAAATTAAAATGTAAAACGTAATAATTTAAATGTTGAGCGATTTATTTGTTTTCTTCAAAAGTATTATTGAGGTAAAATACTTTATAATTTATTTTCTTAAACATCAAATCTTTTTTTGAACTTTTTATATTAGTTGTATTGACGTCATAAGATCCAAGTATTAAAATTATACCCTCATCTAATTTAAAAAAAAGTTATTTCTGTTTTATAAATTATTAATATCTCATTCATATTATAATGGATTTTTCAAATGTGCACGCAAAATACAGATTTATTACGATGACAGAAATGACAGAGATGACAAGTAAATAATTGTCAGTCGTACGAACTTTGTCCGTTAAAACGAGAATAGAAGAGGCGTGAATTACGATCGTGAGCTTTAAAAAAATTATCTTACTACTCTATTTGCAAAGCATGAGACTGATACATGAGCTATGTATATAGGGTACATAGGGGAGAGTGGGGCAGTTCCGAACATAAAAGAATACTAATGAAAATAAAACCAGAACAAGTGCGAGGAATCGCAGTAATCTCGAAGAGAATAATTAAATAATGAAGACTAATAAAGTATCTACAAAGTAAAAAAGAAGAAGATGTTGATAAAAAAATAATTATTTTTGTTATTGTAATGAAAAATATCAATTTAAGACAGGGTAATGTGCTACAAGTGAAATTTATGGGCACACGATAAGTGTATCAGTGATTAAGTAAATCCAAAGGCTTTCGCTGTGACTTTTGTACCAATCAGGTCGAGTAATCATGAGTAAATGTTGATTTTGTTCTTATATTTTACTAATAATAATAATACACAAAACATATATTGGTTTCCTACACAGGTTTTAATTTATTTGCTTTTTATTTTAGATGTTCGCAATTACCCCACTCTCCCCTATGTATTATAAATCCTGACACGTCAACATTCTGATGCAGATATTTTATTGTCGCGGAAATTGATTTATAGGTATTTTATATGAAAAGTGTATGTAAGGGATTAAGGATGATATTAAAAAATACCGACGACAATCAAAAGCGCCAGCAGAATTTTTTTCATGGATGACGACTATAGAACACGTAATCTCTTAATATCGCGAATTAAAATATCTACTTGGGTTGATAAAAATATTTATTTAATTCAGCTCAATATGTGTCTGTTTCTGATGACAATTAGTGACCAATCGAAACCGATTTTTGAACCGAAACCATATATTTTTTTTGTTAATTTTTGGTTAGGAAAAACACTAAAAAATAGTATAGATATAAGAATAAAGTTAAAAATTCAATAATAATAGCTTAAAACTAAATTCAAAACAACTACATATAAATTATGAATAATACAAATGGGACCGGGGCGCGGCGAAATGCGACGACCATAGTTTCGGTGGCTAGGTTCGGTTGGTCCAGTGACGTCACTAAAGGAGGGCGGTCCTCCCCGGGTGACACCCTCAATTACACCCTCATTACACCCGTCTAATATATTTAAAAATAAAGCCTATTTACCTTATTTTTGGTTATTTTAAGCTTCCAGGGAGAAAAATGTGTAAAAAAAATATTTGGTCTATAAGGGGTGTGATAACCATCCAATTTTTTTTTAAATATATTTTTTTCTATCGTTAAAAATTCACAACTTTTTTACGGTGGGGGGGTGACACTCTCGATTTCCACCCCCGGTATCACCTCCCCTAGCGACGCCACTGGTTGGTCACAAATTTCAGTTAAATGTATATTAAATTTTATAATTTTCAGTGAGTGATCCATGATTTTCTATCAACTGTATTTGGGTCATTTCAAAATTTGTTGCAGACAAACTTCTCCCAGAAGAAAAAACATTGATTATTGTTAGTTACATTCAAACTAAGATAATATTTTGAAATCAATAAACAAAGCACCGTATTATTAAACATCTTTTATAAAAAGAAATAAATCCCACTTAAAATTTTCCATTTTTCTTTATACAGAAGACAACTTTGTTACCTTTATTGACCACTATGTTACTTTAAAAAAGTAATTTTAAGTGGGATTTATTTCTTTTTATAAAATATATTTAATAATACGGTGCTTTGTTTATTGATTCCAAAATATTATCTATGTTTGAATGTATGTAACTAACAAAAATCTTCTGAGCCAAGTTGGGTTAGGTTTATCTGCAACAAATTTTGAAACGACCCATTTACCAACAATATATTTTAATTGATATTCTGTGAAAAATAATATTTTGTTTTCAATTAATTACCGCCATATCCAACCGGGCATGGGTTGGGCGGATTACAATAAGCCGGCAATGACGAATCTGTCTTTATTTCATTTTTGTTGAGCACTGTCCCTTCAGGTTTGAGCCGTTGTACTCCTTCCCCAGCACCACCAGACACGAACTGGGACCCCCAGAGCGAGCTGTGTTGCAGGTACTCGCGATCACGTAGACTCGGCATTCCACCCCCTCCTCCGTCGTCTCCGCCGCCTCCTAATGCGTCGTAGTCGAGCGGGAAGAGTCTTTCCTCAGAGTCTCCCAGATCTTTGGGAGCACGGGACCCCATCCGCGGTGTTTCTGGAAAGTCCAGATATGCCGCGTCCATCCAATCTTTGCCCATTCGTTCGACGACCTCTCTTAACAAGGCGTCTGTTATGAAGTGTTCCTAAAGAAAAGCGATGTTTATGGGTATATTTAAATAACATTTGTAACTTTGGGTATTTTTTACATTAGTCATTTAAAGGAAATTAATTATTTTTTATTCTTAAAAAAACTCGTTCACAGTAGAACACAAAAATAATACCTAATTAACCGTAATGAAAATTATGTTATGCACAAGTAGAAACGTTGACTTAGGCCAAGTAATCCTTGTTTTATAAATACACTAGTTGTGCCCGTGGCTTCGCTCGATTAAATATAAAAGTTAGATGTATGGTATTACGGAGTTTATTTTGGATTTTTTATTCTACACAATTCTTTACTACATTATATTTTTCAATATTTAACGGTTTAGATTATTGTTTATTCCTTATGTTACTTAACTTAACAAAATATTTACTAAAACCTGGGCAAAGAACATATCTATAAATAAAAAATAATAAAACACGTAAATCAGATAAATGATATCGACTGATAAACGCGCTAACGGACAGACAGACAAAGAGACATTGCGTTTTATAATGTAAGTATATAACGTAAACACTATGTACTTTCAATTAATATAAGAATATACTCTTAATCTTAAAATAATCTTAAATCCATACATATTATTATTATTTATTATATCTGCACGACAATATTGCTTTGAAGAGAAACGATAATATAGTCGGATTAAGAGTTTATTCTTATATTAAGAAAATATTGTTTTCATTCTATATGTATATAAAACAACGCGATTTCTTGGCCAAAGTCAATTTTTTTACTGTGTTTTAAAATAATTTAATACACGTAAAAAAGGAATGTTGACATTTACTACACATAAGGTCATGGAAGCAAATAAGGCTCACCTAATTAAAAATGCTATATTTCTGATAATAAGTAATATGTATTAAAAAGGCTATGTTAATGGTAAACTTTGGTTTATTATTAATCTAAAGAAGTACGAAAATCAACATTTCTTAAATGATTTTTTCATTTTTAAGACATCTTAAAAAAAGTAACTTTGGGCCTTATTAAACTTTGGTAGTATATTAAGGCCACTTAACTAAATTAAACATTTTCAGATAATTATAATTATAATTATTATCCCTAAGGTACTTCGGTAATTTTTATTTTATTTTATAAAGCAAAAACTTAAAAACAATAGAAATCAACATGCACCATAAACTTTAAGGATCTAACTATTACCTGAACAAATAAGAAACAGAAAATACATAAAAAAATTTAAGATTATGGTTATTTTTATAAAATTGAGCATTTGCCACTATCTCTCGCAACAAACTCAGCGGTACCGAAAAGTTAACGCGGCGAGAGACTAATCGGTGTGTAGTTAGCTTTGTATAAGTATCTTCTATGTGTACATAAAAACCCAGACCGATCCAACTATTGTAAATGTGTTTTTTTTTTACATAGGCCTTATTTGCCGCAAGTACCTTACTTATAACTTTCATATTAAAATTGATAGTAATAAAGTACATAACGTGATGTTTTGATAACAACAATATGTAAACATAAAATATGTCACAAAATGTGAAACGTTAAAGTACTTCCACTATTCTATACTTCCATATATATTATGTCAGTCATAATGTCTACATTTAAGTATCTATAATATAATCGCTAAATAACAGTTTACTTATCAGTTTTAATTGAAAATTATAAATTTCTCGATAATGTGTTTATATATTATACTGAAATTACAAATTAATGTCATGTGATAAAAGTTGGCATTAACGACAATTAACAATTAATTATATAGGAACAGTAAATTAATATCTGGAATTCATATACATATGTACCTATTAAAATTGATCTATTGTATATTAGTTTTGAGACAGTATAATTTTAACATGTTAATATCTGCGGAAATAATTTTGTCAATGTATTTATGAAAAGACTAGATTAGTTTTTTCTCATAAATATTGTATATTTCGCAGTGCAGATTTAAAATTTAGACCCTCACTGCTAGCTATGTATATTATAACATAATACTACTGGGTATTACACCACATACTTGATTATGTTACATTTTATAAATCGTTGTCATTAACCTCCTCCTACGCACCCACATACACACACACAGCTATACATACGCCATTGGCATACGACAAATGCTCTCAACTCGCTAACGAGAAAGAAAAGCTTAAATTTTGACGAAACGAGACCGAATAATATTGATCGACTTATCTAAACGTAATATCACCTCGTCTCGTTCGAATTCAAGGATAGGTACGTCAGGTTACTTTAAGTATACTGATAATAAATACCAATTTAAATTACAAAAATTATACTTTAAGTAGAGATTAGAAAAATAGTTTTTCAGCTATTGCGAAAAATGCAACTATTGTAATTTTTATTTGAAATCAACTATTTGCAACTATTTTACTTTTCTAACTATTTTTAAACTATCTGCCTTTTATCCTTTATCCAACGTTAAAAAATTTTTATTGAAAAAAAGTCATAAAGAACAAAATAAAAAATATACATGTTTATAGATAATAAACACAATATATATTTCTTGTGATTTCCTAATAAGTTTGAGATTTATTCCTACAATTCTTTGTAGATTATTTTAGTTTTATACATTTTATCTTTTATACAGATATTTTTTAATAAATATTTATGTTGTGTTTTTACATATTTATTTGTAAAAAAATTTTTTAGCTTTTAAAATCTATCTAGAAACGACCATAACATGTTTTCCTCGAAAATTTCGGATTTGACACTTTTTACTAATACGTTGATTTCACTAATTTATTGATTAAATCGAAAAAAAAATTGTAACTATTTCACAGCTATTTTGATTAAAAAAAAACTATTTGACAACTATTTTACAGAAAAAAAATCAACTACTATATAATAACTATTTCATTTAAAATAACAACTATTTTTCCAATCTCTAATAATAAGGTACTGGTACCAGTCTTTGATCATACCCCAATGTTGGATTCTTGTTTAATTAAATGTTATAAATTAGAAATATTTGTTAATATTTGATTACTCCCATTACTCAATCATAATCTTTAGACATTTAACTGTAAAACAGCTTAATTTGATGATATCGTTACGTAATTTTAAATAAAAACACAAATATACGTTCATTTCATTAATTAATTTTATATCAAGCTTAACATATTTAAATACTAAAATTCGGAATATCAAATAATTATTGCCACAACATTTACTTATAAAATTTTCAAAAGATTACATAATAATTTAATCGCCCAAATATATATGAGTACTACCTATAAACGAAGAGTACTTCTTTATCTATCAAATGAGTTTCAAAATATCTGTCTTTGTTTGGCACATGGAGTAATGATTTAAATATTTATTATAATAATCAAATTGGAGGAGCCTATTAAGTTTATGATAAGCGAATTTGAATGAAAACTGGTCGACCACTTCTGTATGCGACTCTACCTTCCGATGACAATCTTTACATATACGGGCCCATTAATTCAACCTACAACACAGACACACACACACACACTAACATACACTCACATACACAGATGAGACATAAAGACATGAGTATATGTACAAGTACCTTCTCTGCGGGCATGTACGCCATGGTGGCGGTGGTGGCCACCGCCAACATCATGATCAACAGGTAGCAGCACATCGTGATATCGATTACCGGTTTACCTGCGAACATAGATACACCGCTTTAGTATACACGGCACGCATAGCGTCCGCATTGGCGACGGCCGGCGGGTATGGAGACAGTGCCGTCAAGTCGCGCGCGCATGTAGCGACGCATTCATTCATGGAACTCTTTGAAGTCGTTCACATGCCAAGACGATTTAATTCATAATTTTGCAGATCTAAAAATTCATGGACCCCCATGCTAGGATTTTCAGCGAGCCCTCTCTTGATAAAAAAAACCTGGGACATTTTTTTACCGACGACTAAAAGAAACTTGTTGACTCGCCACGATGGGCCCCTTAGCTCCGGGCCCCCCGTCTGTAACCCTGTAAGCCCCCCCCCCTCTTTATAGGGGCCATGCTATATTTGTACATTAATTAATTTTAATCGCTGAGAATAGGATTTACAATTGTAGTTTTATAAAATATTTTATGAATATTTTTTAAATAAAAATTCACTAATTTGCTGAAACACATTTTTATATGTCCATTTAATTTAATTTAGTTCTATAATTACCGGTTTCACAAAAAATAGTTATTTATAATTTTCACTGATTTGAATTCACCTTAAAAATTTTCCAGGGGTCTGAAATTTTTAATTTTGCCATTGAAATCAATAATAACCGAACAGTTTAAGGTAAACTACGGATAGCTATTGTTTGTGAAACCAAGCATTAGTATTTTGTGGGAATGTAAAAAATGCAAACAATTTAATTAATAAAATTCGATGTTATAGTAACATAAATAGACTTTAATATATATTAATATATTAAAATGTATATAGTAGTTCTTTACACCAAAATGAACGTCTATAAAAATTGATACTTATTTAACTGAAGTCAAACACAAAATGTTATATACATATATATTAATATATGTATACTAAAACTAGACAAATATTGATTATGACAATCACTTCCCTTTAACACAGTACCTTCCCTATATTTTTAAAGATACATTAGTAATTTCAAAAGTTTATAAATAATATAAGTAAAGATGATCCAGAAAGCCCATTTATTATTGCACCACAATTGATATAAATTGTAATTTTTGTTTAATTTTAATAAATATCTTAATTAAAAAAATAAATATACTTGAATTATCTTAAGAAATAAAAAAGCTTAAACACATTGAATCAATATTAGAAACAAATGATTTAACATAAAAATTATATATGTATAAAATAAAAAGTAAATTCATTCAAATAAAATACATAGACATTTGGCGTATATGTAAGTTATATTAACACTTGTTGATATAATATATTTTAACACTTGTTGCAATATAAACGATATGTACTCATATAATAAGAGTATAAAAATAATATGTATAATTTTAATTAATCGCAATATATAGAGCTTTAACAATTTATTAAATATTAAGTATTAAATAATATTTAAAAATAAATGTTTAATTTGAGTAAAAATAAAATACACATAATTTGTATCAATCAAATCTAAATCATAGGAACAAATCAAACAACAAAAACAATAAATAAAACAGGCCTAATAGTTTGCAAATCACGCAATTAAAAAAGGTGTGCTAACAAATATTTCGTTTTTATTAAAATCATATGCGTATACAATATATATACAAATAAAAAAAAGTATACTTTTTTTTATTTGTCTAATAATTAGAGAATTAACCAATTTCTCCTTTTAATATTAACTATAAAATCAATTTAAAAAAAACTGAAACAATATGTTCCGATTATTTTGATATATTTTTCAAATAAACTTATCCAAAAGAAAACTAATAAATCAGCATAAAGCCATAAACTATATTTCCATGAATTCTTACTTTAATTATCTCGATCAACGTTATACTTTTTAGCAGCGTTTAACCAAACTCCAAACGATTTCTCAACACTGGTGCGATCAGATGGTACAAATTTATAATTCAACTATTACGTCACGAGAGGAAAAATGAAAAACAAACATGCCAAGGATCGATAAGACTGCGTTAAACAAGCGCAATGTTAATTCATGCATTCACGTATGTATATAATAAGTGTTAAGTAAATATTGGACAGTGGGCGGAAAGGGCGACTTCGGGTCTTTAAAAAAAATGTAAATCTATGAGTACTTACCACCAGTAATCGGTACACACGAGTGCCAGAGTTGCAAGGCGAGTTTTGATCAATGAAACAGAGCGCGCAGTGCGCGGCGAGATTTCGCGCAGACACCTGTTATGCGCAATTCCCTGGTTGCTAGGTACACGGGACACGACCGTCACATAATTGCAAATGTATGTGTGTACGTACGTATGTATGCAAAAGACAGACAGACAGGAAGTTCTCAAAATTTAAATTATAGGGTAGAATGCGATGAGACGCCACGGGCGAAAAGATCCCACACTTCGTAGAAGGTACTGGCATCAGTCTTAGATCATATACCCTAGTGTTGGATTCTTGTTTAATTAAATGTACTAAATTAGAAATATTTGTTGAATCATAATATATAGACACGTAACAGTAAAACAGCTTAATTTGATGATAATCGGATGTCTAAATGGTAGCGACATATAAACTAATTATTAGTGTAATCTATTTATTAATTCTTTTATTATCATAGCATCTGCTTTACATTGTTTCAAATTTTATCATTGTTTATTTTATAACTTTAAAAAAAAACTAACTATACTTGCGGACTTTGGTAATTAAATTTATGTAATAAAGAATAGGTACTTATTTTATTAGTAGCATGAGTTCATAACAATTACAAAAAAGAAGCCCATTAATCCCAAAAAAAACTGTATAACTTTCTCTTAAAGGGGTCCAGACTGGTTCTAGTACCTACCTTATCTTTTAATGTGGGAGAGGCATAGTTATCATTTAAAGGGGTTTTGATAGATACTTAGATATCCAGCTGTGACACTACGTGTCACGTCTTTTTTGACATGAAAGTAGCCATTTTTACGTTTTATGGTACTTCTTTTCAGCATATTTACAGACAGAGCCGGCCTTAGCAAGTCTGACGCCCTGGGCGAGATTTATTTTTCCGCCCTCTCTCCCCCTAAAAAAAATGTTAAAAAATCACCGAAAATGTCAATTAAAATTGATAAATTAACAAGAATTGTTAATATCTCATCTTAGTGCGATCCTACAGACCCTAACTTTAAAAATATATATATAGCTTATATCATTTACTTTAAGACTATCAAATTCCCTAAGACCATCGAAACCCCCTTCCCCTCTTATTAACAAATAAAATTGATAAATTAACAAATAAATTGAATAGTTAATATCTCATGCAGCTTGGCGCGATCCTCTAGACCCCAACATTTTTTAAAATATAGCTTCTATCATTAACTTTAAGACTACCAAATGCCCTAGGACTGTCGAGACCTCCTTCCCTTATTATTAACAAATTAAAATTGATAAATTAACAAATAATTTGATTAGTTAATATCTCAGCTAATACCTTATTAAAGGTTTTCTGGGTTGCTGAATAAAGATTAGTTAGTTAGCAGCTATCAAATAATCGATTTTTCTTGGATTTAAAAAAAAAATAACATTGTTTATATTTAGCTATATTTTTGCATAATCGGGTTTAACTGATCGACAAAAAATTTAAAGATTAAAAAAAAATTTACTCAAAAATTACAGCTGATTTGAACCAAAAAAGTCACTTATGCCCCATTGTGCGCCACTCCACCTGGCCTGGAGCCCCGAGCGGTCGCGCTGGTTCGCCTCCCCCTAAAGCCGGTGCTGTTTACAGAGAATTTTTGTCTTATTATGTTCGTAGAGTATTGAGTATTCTGTGTAAAACGAGACGCCACATCAAACGATATTCAATTGAAATATAAGACATTTCATGTTGTCTGTATTCATGGGCGCCGGGAGGGGGGTGCAAGGAGGTGCACTTGCACCCCCCTGGCAAATGAAATAATTAAGAAATACAATTGTTATTTTAAATTTTAATACATTTGCACCCACTTGGTAAATTGGAAAACATATAATAAGTTATAAATGTAAAAATATAAATTTTTTTTTTTTAGTCGTGTCAGTTTCAAATTGTATATATATGAAAACTGAAGACCTTTTTTTTTTTTACTCATATTAACTTCCGTCAAATTTTTTTTTTCGTATATATTTGCACCCCCCTAAAAGAAATTCTGCCGGCGCCCATGTCTGTATTTAATAAAACACGTGGATTGAAGAAAATCTGAAGCTATGTTTAATAATATAATCTTTGTTTGTTAATATAACTTACTTTACTAGTTGAAAATTTACTAAATGTTTATAATCTGGTAACTATAAAGAAGGAGATAACTGACTCTAGATTGTGTAATTTCGATCTAACGATTTTGCACAGTGGTCCCTTCTAAACTGAATACATATATATATCTTTCACTTTATATTAAAGATTTTTGTGAAGGGAATCTATAACCAGAGCCGGATACGAACTCCAACACCAGCCCGGGCAAAAAGTAATGAACCGATCCTGAATGAATTGTTATGCCCACAAGCGCCCACTCCGGTATGGGGCAAGGGGGCGATCATCTATCTCGACGTGATTCGACAGGATTTTTTTTATTTAATAAGTTATTAATTTTGCTTCCTCGTCATATCGAAAATACAAGTGATCGTTTTTTAAAGAGAAAAAGCTTAGTTTAAATTCTAGTTTTTCTCCATGTGGCCGTTCGCTGCCCCTTCTGAATTGGCCTCCCTCCCTAAAGCCGGAATTTTTCAATCACCGGTTTAAAAGTTACGACAATTTTTCTCCAAAATTTTGAAAAAATTTCAACTTTTCAAGCCATTTTCTACATAAAATAATTAACAATATTTAACGAAACCTAAAATTCAAATTGTATAGTAAAATTTCATGCATTTGTTATAAAAATATCAACATCAAACGGTCGTGATCCGAAAAATTAACAGCCCGTGCCCAACTGTACCCTGAATTTAACACTGATTATGAAAATCTCGCCCTTATAGGTAAAATGAAGACAGTATCTATAGCAAAAATATCTATAAAATTGACTTTTTGTCAATTTGTTTTTTTCTATAATTTGGTTATAATTTGTAATGTTTATGCCCAGTATTGTAAAGAATTTGCTTCAGTGCAAATTCAATTAGCTCCCAGCAAATGCTATCTACTAGGTATTAAATATAAATGACAATCACTCACAGATGTAGCCAATTAAATCATACATAATATAATGACTTTGACGCATGCGTATTAAAATAAAAAAATAAAAATGAGTGCTGCCAAGTGTACCTCAAAAAATGCATAGCATTTACATTATTATAGGTATATTTATTACCACTGCTTTAAAATATCGAGCAATTTCACAATAATTGACTCTCAGTAAATAACGTTAGCTGAAAGCAAAGCATGCAAATTCTTTATGATACTGGGCATTAAAAATGTATTATATAATTTGGTCGGTCCACCAGGCATTTTCCCGATTACCAGCTGGTCATATCTGGGCCTGCCTATAACAGCTGTGGATAAAATCTTGATAAGTTAATATTGATACGTATCTTCATGGTCTCCACAAAGGTAAGGGAGACTGACAGGGCACTAGCCTGAAGACCCGGCACAGCAAGTCAACAATCCGGGAAAAAATTTTAGATCAGAAGTGATCAAATCAGATCTTGATAGATCTGCATTTTGAAACATCATATTTTTTCACTGCGGTCACCCATGCGTACCCTCATTTTTTTACTCAAAATTATATAAAGCTATCCGGGAAAAAAATTTTAGATCAGAAGTGATCAAATCAGATCTTGATAGATCTGCATTTTGAAACAACATATTTTTTCACTGGTTTTTGATCTGTGGAGACCTGCAAAGATCTACAATGATCTTTAGAGATCTGATTTGATCACTTCAGATCTAAAATTTTTTTCCCGGATAGCTTTATATAATTTTGAGTAAAAAAATGAGGGTACGCATGGGTGACCGCATTTAGATATGGGGGCCATGCGTACTTTTCTACCGCACTATTTTATTGCTTCCAAATCACATCCAAAGGATAGAAGGATTTTAAACTATGCAATCATTGATCTCTGATTTTAAAATTTCCACATGATTTTTTTTCGGGTAAAAACAAACACTTTTCGAATTTTAATCATCAAAATCGGATAGAGGTGCACAAAAAAATATCTTATCAAATTACATCATCTGAAAACAATAATTGATATGTTTTAAACGCATAAAATACTAAACAAATTTTTACAACTTTCTTTATTAATCAATTTCCAACTTACAAATTCCTTTTTTTGTTCAATTTTCAATCACAAAATTGATAATACAATTTATCAGAAATATTGTCGTTTTTGTACAAAAATAAAGAAATTTATTTTTAAACTACCAAACTGCAAATTATATCAATAATCTTGATCTAAAGTTGATAAGCAACAACTCAATTTTTAATTTTTTATTGCTTTTTGTTTCTTATTGTTAGTGGGTACATACCAGAGTTATAAAAAAATGGTTCGCGCCAATTTCATTTTCAAAACCCGAAAAAATCCTCAGACGAATTATGTAACAACTACTTATAAATTAATGCTTTGACAACTCTGGTATAAATAGTTCGGTATACCGTATACTTATAAGTAATATTCTTTACCAAATTAAGGGGGCAGACCCAATTAGAATTTTGAAAAAATCCATTTTTTTGCATTTTCTCAAAGTAGAATATTTTATTCTCTGAAAATTTCAGACAAATGTCCTGTCCATAGACGATTCAGTGTAAGTTCCAAAATAAATTTTTTATCTGTATGCAAATCGTACTCAAAACTTTAAACGCGTTTTTCTCGAAACCATGTTTTCGAAGTCGGTGATCACTGTAACTTGAGAACGGCTTTGCCGATCGGTTTGAAATTTTTCACGGCAAAACACTTTTTTTGGACCCCTCCCAAATTTGCTGTATCACACTTATTTTTTAATATTTTGCCATAAAAAAATTACAATATTTTCTGTAAATACATGTCTTTCATGTGGAAAAACATTTGTTATTAATTATTTTAATGCGTGGCCAAAAAAAATCCTAATAAGAGCTTTTTTTGGAAGTCCCAATTGGGTCTGCCCCCTTAAAACTGAAATTTTAAATATTTCTATGAAAAAAAATTTCCTGTAAGAAAAGTAGGGGAGTAGATGATATTTTACAAGTACAGTAAAACCTCGATTAAACGGGCTAATTGGGAGGGGTGCCTATTGAATAATACGTTAAATCCAGATGTACATTAACGCCGCATTAGGACATGGCTTGTTTTTTTAACGTTTTGTCCCAATGTCCCAACCTTTGTTGTGATGCTATAAATTAAAAGCATCGGTAAAGTATACATCTAAGCATCAACGCGTCGATTTTGATAATTCAAACCGTGTAAATGAATGAGCCTGGCACATGAACAAACGTCAAAATACGACACGATTAAAGTGTCTACTTTAGTGGCACCAGAACCAATTTTTTTTCTAGGGGAGGGGGGGGGGGGGGGCAATACGAACCTCAAAAATTAAGCTGACCTAATTTTACTTGGTGTTCTTAAAATTCAAAATTGACTTCAATTTTCTTTAGCTTGATTAATAACATATTTTTGTTAAAAAATAAATAGAAATACGGTGGAACCTCAAAACATACCAACGAGGTTTCACTGTACTCACTTTTTCTTTGTCTCTGACTAGACTCATGGTTACATTTTATAATTTGTTTGTGAGCTTTAACATCAATTTACAAAAATTAAAGAATTTTTAAGAGTATAAAAATTACAGAAAAAGATTTTTATAATTGCACGTCGCTTCAGACCCGCCCTAAAAAACATGATCCAAATTTTGGGGAGGCAAAAAGTAGTCATTGCCCCCCTCCCACTGAAAATGTTAGGGGACAACTGCCCCAGGCACCGGCACCACTTTTCTTCTTAAGTGAATGTACTTTTAAAAAATACGAACATTTTTTTTCACTTATTCTTGCGTTAGAACTGTAGAATGATAAATATTCCCCCACCTCTCGTAAAATCGAGATTTTACTGACTGTATTTATTAAATTACAATTAACCACAATACCCCTGCTCCTCCTGGCGCAAGTTGAGTCTTTTGTTCTTTAAATACTTGTTTAAAATTAAAACAAATACATACATTTTATAGACACATTTAACAATTAACACAATGTTATTTTTTTTTCTAAAAAAAAGTATCAAAAACTGTTTTCATCACAAAATCATAAAAGTAAAAAATAAATACAAAGGTTTGCTCTAATTCAAAAAAGTAAATATATTACTATTTTTAAATCAAATGCAACTGAAATATTTATTACAAAAATCATCCACTTCGATAATATAATTGATTATAAAAACATAAAAAAGGATATTAAACTAAAGTTGATGTATTTACATCTTTAATATAATACAAATTAGTAAATATACTTATTATTTGAAAATATAATAAAATTTATAAATACAAATGAATAGGTATGAGTCTTAGATTAGAAAAGACTATGGATACATAACAAGGAATGCTAGTATATGAAACTGTTACAAAAATTTCGGCAATCTTTTTTAAAACGTCATTTTCGTCATTTCTATAAAAATATCCCAGAGATGTCAATTGAAAATTTATAATTATAAACGTTTCTCTGTTAATCAATTATCACTGAAATACTTTTAAAGACAATATAAAACATTTATTATTAATTAATTTTACAATTCAAAACTGATATTTATTTTAAAATCCGAATGACGTTAATGACTCGTGGAGCGATTTTTTGTGGAGCGTTATGGTAACAACGCTAGGTAAGGGGTAATTCATAAATTACGTCACACGTTAAGGGGTGGGGGAATTCAACAAAGTGTGACGTGTGTGACAAGGGGGGAGGAGTCACAAGCTTCGTGATGTCTCATCGAAAAAATCAAAACAATGAATTTTATATGAATTCTATAAGAGCAAAATGTGAGGACATATTAATATGTTGTTAGTAACTTGAGACCTGTGAAGAGTTATTGGGAAAACTTTAAATGTGCATGGAAAATTTTCATATAAATAAAAATAATACAAACAGCAATGAAAAAAAAAACTTATTTTATTTTGAGTAGGTACCTAATTATTATTTAGAAATTTGTTTGAAGTCTCAAAAGGGGGGGGGGTCACACAAATGTGACAAGGCTGGGGAGGGGGAGCAAAAAACCATGAAATTTGTGTGACGTAATTTATGGATGGTCCCTAATGTATTATTAGTTCTATATCTTTCCTTGTCTAAGGTATGAGTGTTTGAATCTCTATGAAACATTACAATATAAATCAGTGAATCCAATAGCTAGAGAAGAAAATAAGTTCTTTGATAAAATAGAAAACAATTAAATAATTTGAAAATTAAAGTATGTATAAGGCATACATATATAATATATATTTCTACAACATTTTTTTCCATCAAACATTTCACATGACATATAGTGTTACTAAATAAGTAAACACAGTAAAAATGTATAGTCAAAGTATATTAGGCCAGGTGCTGTTAGAAAGACTTACAAAGTTTTCCCCCCTAAAGCAAAGTCTGAGGGACCTTATGTAGTAAAGGAAAATTTAACAAAAGTAAAGTTCAGAGAATTGACATTATATTACAAGATAAAAAGTCACATAAGAAATGGAAATGATAAATAAAAAGTTAATTCGTATATACAATGAAAATTTTAAATCCAATACTAATTACATGAATATAATATTATAATGTTAATAAAATATTAAATAAATATTTTATTAATTATTACATAAGATTTACTATGAATATATTTACAAAAGTAGTTGTAAAATAAATTTAAATCAAAAATACTTTTTGGTGCAATATAATAACCTATAACGGTATTATAAACAGAAAATCTAAACACCATACATACGAATAATTAATAAAAAATAAGTATATTACTAAATCTTTTAGATGACTTTCTGCATAAATTAAAAACAAATTGTGTTCAGCAATTACTTCTACGTTACATATGTACAAATTGATGTAAAAAACTGTGTAAATACATTTCAATTGTTGTTTCTGAACACATTTTATTATTAATTATCATAATCCTCGTCGATACAAAGTTCACCTGCATTAGAACTATTGTAATTGTACATACTAGGTTGAGTAGATTGCTGTGCAACCGGAATCAGTGGAGGTGGACTGCTACGGCTTGCGTTTCTACCATTACGATCAGAAGTTTTAATAGTATCTGAAGAGCTTAATGGAGGAGAAGTTTTTGGGCTATACTGTATGACTGATGTAGTATTACTAGTACTTTGTTGTTCTGTGTAGAAGTTAGCTGGAAAGCTTGTCGACACTCCTATATTTCTAATTGCGAGATCTTCTTCACTTACTGGCTGTTCACGTTTTGCTCTTAATGACTGGGCAGGTACACTGTATTGATGTGACAAATCAGTAGGAGTTACTGGTTCATCGTCATTATTGATATCAGGTATATTTTTTACTAAATCCTTCAGAAAATCAAATCGATTTTCCGATAAAATACACTGCTTCATGTGCGAAGGAGATAGTGTCTTGGCATTCTTTGCATTTGTTATTTGCATTGCTTTTGTGAGAAGAGATTCCACAAACAATTCTAAAGTGCGAGGTATTTATAATTAAGGAAAATAACTAAACATTATGGTACCAGAATCGGTACACTTAACAATTGGTATGGCTATAAAAAAACCTTAAGATTTAATTGTATGTTTTTAAAGGATATAAATTATAACAGGAACAGCTTGTGCGACTTTTCCAACATCTTCATCCGTTTGCATTATTTTTTTGATTCGTCCCTAAATTACCATAAAACATAAATATATATAAAATTTAACATAACCTCATTAATAATTATAGTCTTCAATAAACTCTAAATATAAATTAAAATTATCTACTTACAGCAGGAAAACGTGCATTATATTTTCTTTTTTTCGAGGGCATTTTGACAAAAGTAAACAACCTAAATTACAAAACCTAAATTTTAGGTTATATGGTTATGATTTTTAATGCAACCAGTGTTTCCAAATATTTTTATACAGACATCATATTTTTATTTTTTTAAATGATTACAATCCAAATAATATACGAACACACATCGTGTATAGTGAACTATTTTGTAATTGTTATTTTAATAGTTAATTAATTTCATATAAATATTTAAAAATACCTACATAATGAAAATTATAATTATAATAAGCAAAAATAATTTTCATTAGCTCTTCTTATATTTGATAATTTTTATTAAATAATTACATATTTATGAGTAATTTAAATATTCTTACATATCAACCTATAACTAGTTAATTACATTAAGTCTGCATTCAGCATTCATATAAGTTATATTAATAAGCAACGTGATTTAAAAAAATAATTAACATAATAATTAAACGCCGTTAAATGCAATTCAGTAAAGTATAATGTAAACGTAATAGTTTATCGCGTTTATCGTAAGTTGGCACAGCAGACAGCAATCTAGTATGTATATTAATCTGATCTGTGGCAGCATTGATTGCCAAAAAGGGAGACGTACATTTTCATTTAATAAATATATATGTCTACTATTGTAGTTAAACCTTTATCAAATTCTATCAAATTTAAATTTCATAATTTAGAAACAGCCTTCATACTGATTAAGACGTTTTTTGTAAGTGATTTACATATTTCATGTTTGATTAAATAAAAATCTTAATACACTTATCTTAATATTTTTTAGACTTGAAAATGCTCAATTTTAATAGGTTTTAGTATATAAAGAAGAAAAGGTAAATTAACAGTGCACAATAGGTAGACATAGGCGTACAATGACACGGCCACCAAACGAAAACTTACCCACGGTCAAATTGGTGGTCGTGGGTGATGGAGGTGTTGGAAAAAGTGCAATCACTATACAATTTTTCCAAAAACTGTTTGTTACGGACTATGATCCGACAATAGAAGACAGTTATATACAGCACACTGAAGTGGATGGGCAGTGGTGTATATTAGATGGTAATTTAAACATTTGTCTGCTTTGTTATCTCTATTAAAATTTATTTTATTGTTATTTTAGTGTTAGATACAGCTGGACAGGAAGAATTCAGTGCAATGAGAGAACAGTACATGCGAAAAGGTGATGGTTTTCTTCTTGTTTATTCTGTAACTGATAAACAGAGCTATGAAAATATTGTTAATTTTCATACACAAATACTTAGAGTTAAAGATAGGTAAGTGATTTAAACATTAATGATATGAAGTAAAGTTCTAATTACTTCTGAAATTTGTAGAGATGTGTATCCTATGTTATTGGTGGCTAATAAAGTAGATTTGGTTCATTTACGTAAAGTGTCGGAAGAGATGGGTCGAGATTTAGCGCACAAACTAGGAATACCGTATATCGAAACCAGTGCCAAGGATCCACCTTTAAATATTGATGCAGCATTTCATGAAGTACTGTATTATTTTACTAATCAATTATTTACTAACATTTTAAGGGGAAACTCCACTGACCCAAAAAAATACTTTTTTTTTATAATTTACTGAAATATGTAATATACCTATATATGTAAGTAGGGTTAAACAAAAGACTGAATAGACACTCTGATTTGTTCACTGTTATTGCCTCTACTGAAATTGCTAACTTTCACAAATTTTAACATATTTTTTGGTGGAAATATTCTTGAAAAAATATTCCTTAAGATAATTCAAAATCAATAAATTGTTTTTTTTTTACCCGCGACAGTGGAGTTCTTCTTTAATATGACAAATATGAAGCCAGAAAGATATCACGAGATATTGTAGTTATATATATGTTTATTATTTTTAATTTTCAGGTCGTACGTATAATTCGCAACCAACCACCTGCAGAATTAGAAAAGAGAAAAAGACGTAAAATGTCCGTGAAATGTGTATTGATGTGAAATGCTTTAAGTAACATGCAATCATAAGTACGAAAATGTACAATAATTTTTTCATTCAAGTACGCTACTTGTTGTATAACCCTATTTTGTGAAGCTCAAAAAAAATATTAACGAAACGTGAAGATAATAATTGTGTATTCCAATGTTTATATCATTTAGGTGAAACTTTTATTTAAAGACTAATGCTGTGTAATCATTTTGATTTTGATAATTATTATTGTGATGTATTTTCAAAACATATTGCCAAAGATATATTTATTTAATTTTTATACAGTGATGTTGAAACATGATACTTGACCGTTAGGCACTTACAACTATGAATATAAACTATACGCGCTCCTTCTAAGCCTTCTATAGTTCTATGTTTTATTTAAGTTTCTCCTTTCATTGCGTAGAGGGTAGAGAATAGTCAATATAATATTTAAATAAGATATAATAATACAGGTTTAAGAATATCGTAATCAATCTATATTTGTAAAAGAGTTTGTCCTCACTCGTTCAATCACTGACTCATCAACGTACAGCCCAAACCCTTGAATCTAGAAACTTGAAAACTTATAGGTGTCTTTTTTATGACATAAGCACTCGCTAAGAAGAAGCTCTAAAGTTCAAAGGTATTAAAAAACAAAAATTTTTTATACGTTTATTTGCATATCTGCTTATATTATAAAAAAATGTTCCAGACTAACAGCACAAATGATAGATTTTATAAATTTTTAGCAGTTCCTGTCTGTTACCCCTGCATATGTTTGAATAAGTGCTCCAACCCTGCACCACATAATTTTGCCCTTGCAGCAGACAAATGTGCATAATGTGGTTTGCTTATATTTTCATTTTTTAACTTGATTATTTTATTATTCCTTGAGGTATCTATATTACCTAAATTGATGTTATGCACATTTAAATGATCCATTATAAATGTACTATTTAAATCTGAAAACTGATTTTATTTAGTTTTTTTAGTACATCGACTGTTTTATATAAAAGCATCTGCAGTAACTTAAATATTTAAGTTAGATATATGATCTCACGGACTTTGAATTGAACTCGACAATACTTATCCATATATAATTTTTTTGTATCTCATAGTTTAGATCAGAATATGGATGAAATGGTCGACACATTCAATTTTTTTTAATTGCGCAGCTAATTTATTTATTTCACAGCTGTTTTAAGTGATAATGTGATGATATATATTCTATAGTGCAAGTATCATCAAAATCGATCCAGTAGAAGTTTTTAAAATTACCTCTAACAAACCTACAAAAACTTTATATTTATATTAGTATAGATATGAATGGCCACAAAAACGAATATAATAAATCTATGTATATACTTATAGCTAATATTCATAGAACATTCATACTTTTATGATCGGCATATGACTAATGGTCAAGTACATTTATATTGTATGCTTCTTTTATATATTTTAATTATATCATGTCAATTGTTGAATATTGTTTTATTATGTTACCAATCCTCCCCTTTCAAATCTACTATTAACACGCTATGGTAATTTTAATAATGTATAGAATGTTAACATTTTAGAGGACAGCAAAAATAAAATTAAGATAATAGTTTTTTGTCATGATCTCATAGAAAGATATCGCGTATTCTTATAAAGTACTGATATCATTTAATTTATATAAGAATAGGTAGGAACAATTATAATATTTTACTTGAAAAATCTTGTCATTTTCTTAAAAAATCTAATATGTTTCCGTGGATGCCACAGGATTTTATTATATGCAGGCAGAGGCATAGCTAGTTGACAAAATTTATGTTTTGTCATTTTTGAGTTACAGTATCTACAGAAAGACCGATAGACAGACAACATAGCGAAAATAGTCTAAATTGATATTTCCATCAAAATCTCGAATGAAAAAAAATTAAGGTCGTATAAGAAAGTAAAAATGACTATTCCTAGAGGCATTGACCGATATATAGGTATTGTTATGCAAAATAGCCAGTTAAACCGGTAAAACAAGACGATATTCAAATATGATTTGTTTAAAATTATTATTAATTCTGTTGTTTAAAGTTTAATATTCATTTAAGAAGAAAAATTATACAAATTATGAGTAAAATTGTGATACTTTCTTTGTTGTAATCGTCATTTTTGTAACAACCACGTAACCGGGAAAATTGAATAACCACGTACCTTAGAGTATAATATGTTAACATAGATTTTAACGCTACATATATTTGTATTGTTAGAAATCAACAAAGCAATTTATTGTTTTTATTTTATTTTTATAATTTTTTTTATGAAATACAAATATTTATTATTCTTAAAATAATATAAAATCAATATTTATATTTATATACACCTATACATACTGCATTTTACTTTAATATTTGAAAACACATGATACATAATCCTGCATTTAATAATATATGATTTAATAATCCAATAAATGCTATTTAATGTTGATAAACAATAACATACAATTTTTTGTAAGATGATATTGTGTTATCTTGTTTTTACGCGAAACTATCTATAAAATACTAGAGATATGGTAGATTAAATACTATTTACATACGTAATAGATGGTAATTGTAATCTAGCTCTGCTATAAGTACATTTTAATACATACAAACATACCAAGTACATGCTTAATTAAACTCAATACATAATATAATTTACCGAACATAGTCTAAGGTAAAAAGAAGTTTATCAATTGTCAAATGTCAACATCGCACATGATGGTGATAGGTATATCGGGTATATCTTTTATGTCATTTGGATATCAGAATGGAAAATAATTCAGTGTTTATATTACTACATAATCTATAATTTAATAAAAATGTGGGTTAAACCGAGTGAAGTATTGTTTCCTAACGCTTTATGGTAAGTTCTTTATACCCAGCTGATATTGACAGTCCATTGACTTTTTGCATGTAATTTTAATTTCTAGGGAAAGCGAAAGATCGTCGATTTATTTTGTTCTTCAACATCGAAAAGGGCATGGCAAAGCTAGAGGACTATCATCACTTTTTGTCAGTACTATAGATTCTGTTTTCGATACTAAACCACCACCATATAGAATACTTCATCAAACACCTTCTTCGGAAGTTTGTTATCGTAAGTATTCATAGTAAATTTTCAGAATAATTTAATACACTAACTACCAGAGGTATATCAAATTAATTTGAGCATAATTTTCTAGAGATAGCATGTTCGTTACAAAGAGATGAAATTCTACAAGATTGGGATTGGATATTTAAAAATTTAGCTGAAACACTTACATCATTTGATAATGAAGAACAGGTAACGGAATTTGTTTTATGTAAAATTCGCTCAATGATTGCCAACGTACAAGACACTGTTAGAGTAGATGGTAAGTGAAACTTATTTATTTTAAGGGTTGAATAATGTAAACATCACTGAGTAAACGTTAAAAACTAAGCTATAGTTAATATTCAAAATTATAGTTTCAAAGTAGGCTGGTAAAATTTCTATTAATCTAGTTATTTACGTTTTATTTTAGATGAAGATACTGAAGCTTTTAAAAATGTAGCATATAGATTTTATAAACATTTTAATGTACCGTCCGATGATAAACTTGTAAATTATTATTCCTGCAGGTTTGTGCTAATTAAAATATTAACTTTATTATGTATGAAAAAAAAATGTTAAAGTGTATTGGCTTTTTCAGTTATTGGAAAAGTAAATTACCTAGACAGGGATGGATGTATTTAACAGTGAATCATGTATGCTTTCATTCCTATATTTTGGGAAAAGAAACTAAGTTAGTAATTAGATGGATGGATGTTTTAAAACTAAACATATCAAATAGTTTTCTTTTTCCTGATTCAATTTGTATTGCTACTCGAGAAAAGGAACATTACTTTTCAATGTTCATTCATAAAACAGAAACTTATCAACTTATGCAACAATTAGTTAACTATGCAATGAAACAGTAAGTATGATTGAAATTTAGTTTTAATATTGTGTATTTAATTTTTTATCTAATTATATTTAGACTTATTGATGACAAAGGTGGTTTTACTGAAGATAGAGATTTATTGAATAAATTGTGGTAAGTTTTTTTGTCTAAAATTTGCACTGTATTAAAAGTTTGATAGGTACAAATTAAATTTTATATTTACAGTAAAAACGTTCAAAAGAAACCATCTTTTTTAAAACGAGATTTAGATGCAAGAGCTCACTCTGAATCTTACCGTTTAAAATTTAGATTGCCAAATTCTGAGAAATTAGATGGAATAATAGAAGGAAGATTATGGACACCATATAATAAAAAGCATGTTTGGGGTCGTTTATATTTGTCTCAATGTTATATCTGTTTTGAAAGTAGAGTAAAAAAATTAGTAAGTCTTGTGATACCATTACGTGACATTCAAGATATCAAAAAACTAGAAAACCATAACTCAAAATTAGAAGGAGACAGATCTATTGAAATTATTACAAATGCGTCGAGTTTCCTTTATTCTCAAATCACCGACCTCGATTTTCTGTATGAGAAAATAGCAGAACTATTGTCTCGAAGAAATTTATGTTTTGCTTCACAAAGTCGAAAACAAAGTTGTAGCAGTGCGAGTAGTGCAAGCAGCGTCGGAGATGGAAAGAAAATCAATTGGTTCCCTCAACCTCCACTCATGACTCTATTTCCGTTACAAAGTAATAAAGCATTGTCTGATATTCAAAATGAAAAAGAACGACAATGGTGTATACATTTTCAAGATTATGGAAGAGGTGTAAGTATCTACAGGACAACCGAAACAGCAAAGTTAATACTACGAGGCGTACCTGACCGTTTAAGAGGCGAAGTTTGGTTATCATTTTCAGGAGCTAAGAATGAACTTTCAATGAATCAAGGACTGTATCAGAAACTTGTAGATGAAGCTTTAGGTTAGTTTTAGTAAAATTTTATTGACATATTCATGACTGTAAAACTGTAAATTATTGCTTTTTAGGAAAACCATCCACAGCAAATGATGAAATTGAACGTGACTTGCATCGTTCCTTACCAGAACATCCAGCATTTCAATCTGATATTGGAATAAATGCTTTACGACGTGTACTCTCGGCATATGCATGGAAAAATCCTCAGATCGGTTACTGTCAAGCAATGAATATAGTTGCTTCAGTTTTACTTATTTATTGTTCAGAAGAAGAAGCATTTTGGTTACTGGCTTGCCTGTGTGAATATCTTTTACCTGATTATTACAACACGAGAGTCGTTGGGGCTCTTATCGATCAAGGTGTCCTAGACGATTTGATTTCGGAACATTTAAAAGAGCTTCATAAACGTTTGGAACAACTCGGAATGATTAAAATGATATCCTTGTCATGGTTCCTTACAATCTTTATTAGTGTTATGCCATATGAAAGTGCTGTTAACATAATTGATTGTTTCTTTTATGATGGAGCAAAAGTAATATTCCAAGTAGCTTTAATGATATTACAATGGAATAAAGATAAGCTATTAGAATGCAGAGATGATGGAGAAGCAATGCAATTGCTCACTAGTTATTTGGAAGGTGTTTATAATGATGAAAAAAGTGTGGTTTTACAAAGTAACACTTCTGATAAAAAGGTAGCCACTTGCTGTTTTTATTTATTTTTTATACAAAAATTTATTGGTCCATTTTATCTTACAGAGTATTTCAATACAAACATTAGTATATGAAGCCTATTCTCAATATGGTATTTTAGCAACGAGTATGATAGAACAATTACGCTTGAAACATAGACTTCGAGTAGTTCAACTTTTGGAAGAAGGTGTTGAGAAAAATGCAATACGTAGTGTTTTAAATGACGGTTATTTTACAAACGAAGAGTTACAGACTCTCATAGGATTAATAAGAGAAGAGAATTTGTCCACGAAAAGATACATTCCTGAAAAACACGATCCTACTCTGCAACCTTACGAGGTGTTTCGAGTTGATTTTGATTTCTTTAGAATTTTATTTATTGGAATTTCTCCATGGGGAAATAATCCTAATTCCGAGTCCATTGCAGCTAGACTATTTAGAGTAAGTCAATTATTTATGTGCAAAGTTTATTACAGATTCCAAGCTTTAAATTTTGCTTCCTCGCAATATTGAAGATACGAAAAGCTTTGTGATCATTTTAAAATAAGACAAAAAAATTTTTCTCCAACACTTTTCATTCCGTGTCTGTCTGTCCACAGAATCTTTGTCATACGCATAACTCATGAACCACTGAACCAATATTAATGAAACTTGGTTGGTTTGAGGATGTCAAAAAATTAAAAATATATGAAAAAATAATCAGGCACGCCTTAAGAAAAAAATCAAAATAATATTTTTTAGTAAAATTGTATAAAAATTAAATAGTTAACCAATGCCAGGCAATTTATCTTAATACTTTTTTTAGTTTTTATTTAAATTGTTCAATAATAAAATTAACTACTTTTGGTGAATTTTGCACGAGGAAGCACTGTGTATTTACTTGGCAAATCTTTTATTTTTTTCATCAATATTTATCATAATTACAGAGCTTTGAATATCACACTTTTTTATGATTTAATTAGAGCGTTTATTATATGACATTTAAATTTTATTTAACAGTTGCTTGATCACGATCGAGATGGATACATGAACTTCCGAGAACTTATAGCAGCTTTAGGAATAACAAGTACAGCCGAATGTACACAAAGATTGAAATTATTATTTGTATTACATTTACCTCCGTTACTCTCTCCTATTGATTTTGATTCACCGATACAGACTGAATCAGGTGCTGAGATAGCTTCTGAAGCCACCGATTTTTTTAGCAGTTTAGAAATAAGTGCAGCTAATTTAGAACAGAACAGCAGTTTTCAAGAAACATTGTCTCCTGCCGTAGAAGCTACTGTTAGTCGATCTGAAAGTGTTTCTAGTCAGTTGGGAGCAGCGGGAGATTCGTCTAATTGGGAAGTTAAAAGTCTCAGTAGCTTGAGAAATGTAATTCAGTCAAGAGATACTAAAATCGATTTGAAAAGTATTCCTCGAATGACGCAGCCTTATTTTAATGTTTTATTGATGTCAATGTACGATATGCTACAACAAGAACAAGGATATCAGGATTGTGTTGCTAGAGCAGGTAGTATTAGGAAAAAATTTAATTCAATGTAGTTGATTTAATTACTTTTTAAAATTCATTTTTAGGTACTTTGCTTCTGCAAATTGGTGATGTAGGACGAAATTTAACTATGGAAAAAGAAGAGTCAGTAGATAGTTTAATTAATGCTGCTTCTGCTAATGTTTCTCTACCAGATTCTCCAGATGAGGTACGTTAACTTTAAATTTTTTATCTACTCTTTGAAAAGCCCCACGACCATTATTTATGACTAGTATCACCTATGGTCAAAAATCGACCAATATTTTACTTAACTTAACCTAACCTAACATAACTTAACCTGCTATTACAACAAAAAATTTTAAATAAAAACAAAAAAATTGAAATCTCTATACGGATTCTCTGTTTGACAGAAACCCAAAACTATTTATTTTTGTCACTTGGCGGCACTAGGAGTATTGCTATGCTGTTGATGAAATAATGATATGGGAAATAAACAAACAGTGAGAGGGGAAATCATGTGTGTATGTTTACTTTATTCAACCTGCCTTAAGGGCAACATACACCCATGATTTTTTTGTGCACATCTATGGCACAGTACTTTTTGAATGATATAAGTTTCATTCACCTCCTTTTATAATAAATACCAAAAAAACGTACGACAATTTTCGATGTTCATGTATTAATATATAGATTGGTAAACTAATATTTTGGAACATGATTTGAAATCGTAAAAGGGAACACTGTATATTACAATATTTCCTTAAAATTTTGCAGGCACCAGATAAAAATGGAAATCCGAATGTTCGGTCTGAACCTCAATGGTATATAACAGCAGAACAATTTTTAGCAACAATGCTTGCGACTCCATTGATATCTGACTTTTTCTCAAGAAGAATAAATCTCACTGAATCCATAGAACAATTCCAAAAAAGGCGATTGAATCGATTTCATAGTTTAAGTGAAAGTGCTCCTGTAATTATTGTATAGTATAACGTTACCGAGTTTCCTTTTGAAGTGCAAATTAGTCCACCAGTGGCATTCGCAGATGTAGCAGAGTAATAATATAGAAATAGTTATTTAAGCAATATTATACTGTTATATTTTATTTCATTTAAATATATACAGGTTGTCCAAGATAAACGTGAAAAGCATTTAGGAAATGACATTTCCTAACGGGTAATAAATACAGATTCAGTGACATATCGTTATAAAGTAGAGTAATAAACACGTTCAAATATGCTATAGCTAACTAAGTGGCCCATATGAAAAACTAAAGTGAGGGCTTGTAACTCGGAAAATAAAAGTGATATAAAAATTCTAAATACACCAACCAATTCAACACAAAAAGTGCTTTAAGAAACCGTAAATAAAAAGTACCTATCTACTTTGACAAAAAAGTTATAGCCATTTAAAGAATTTTAAAATTTTCAGATTTTTGGGTATTCCGCCTAAACCACATAGAATTATTAATATTTTTTGATATAGTAATACTTGCCCCTTGTTTACAAATAATTCATCTCATTTAACCGAATCTGTATCTCTTACCGTTTAGGAAATCCTTGGACACCCTGTATACTTTGTACACAAATATTAAATGTATTTTTTTTATGCACTACGTAACATATATATGTACATATGCAGTCTACCCCGAGTTACATTACTTCAGACTTAGGTACATTTTTTTTTTAATTACATTCCCTGCTAATGTATGACATTAGCAGCATGACGTTACCGGCCAATTGGCTTTCACGTTTAAAAAAAAGCACTGCTTCAACTTACGGACATGGTATCAGTCATAGTGACGTAACTTCAGGATATGACTACTATATCGTAATCAAAGATGTTAAATGTTTTACATTATCTAAATTTTATATTATGTATTATATATTTTCTTGCCGCAAAATTTGTCAATATAATTTTCATGTTTAAAATTTAAAGTAATTATATTAATATGGTGCTATATTTAGAATAATAATTTTTATGATACTTCTTTCTTGTAATATATTTTATTTGTATTTGTAATAATTATTCACTAAATTAAGAGTTAATTTTTACAGAAGTTTTAATAATTTTAAACGATTACTAATATATTAAATATAAATAAATTTCAGCCATTATTGTCATTAAAATGTAAATGTTAGTAAATAAAAAGACAATACATTTTTTACACTATTAATGCACTACAGCTTATCAAAAATAATATGAACATAATATAATATTTTATTATTATAAATATGTAAATCATGTAACAAGTAGTGAATTTAATATTAGATTTAGAAGATATTTTTGAAGCAAATTAAAACATCTAATGTTAAGGTGGGTATACACATGAGCGTCAATGCACATGAAGCTGATTGAGGACGTACCCAATGATGTCCAAATGTCACAGCTAATAAATCACGTAATGCTTTTTTTAGAACTTTTTCACTCATGTAATGCCATGTAGACAGTAGCCTATGACCCTCCTCCTGCCTAATGTTACGTAAAGCAGTTTCCTATATTTTACGATGTTTTTTCAGCATGAAAGAAACATAATAAATATTGATTAATTGTCCAAAGTTTTTTTTTTTGTAGAATAAATGTTACGCAACATCTGAATATGATCCTTCATCTTCCATGTAACAATAATGCTGTACCCCCCCCCCCCCCCCCTAAAAAATTAGATACTGACAAGGCATAAAATTTGCTTGAACTATTTATTTAATTAAAGTAATACTTGCAAATGCTACCTTTACAATAATGAATTATTTTGAAATTAATAAAAATGCCACTGATCTCCATAATATGTTTTTAATTTGTATTTTTCAAACTAGGAAATTTTGTAACTTCTAATATATGAGTCTCCAATTATTCATGCTTGAAACAGCAATAAATTACTTAAGCTGTTCAGACCTCAAAATGGACTAATCTAATTAAATAATTGGATCTATACATCAATCAGATCTAGTTGGATCTAATCGTTAACTGAAATATTTCTTAATGCTGAAATTTGTCTAAAGGAACTTGCTTCGGGCCTATCAATTATAAATATCTAATTAAATGTTATAGCTTAAATTATTACTCACATTTGTACTATCTTATTTAAATACAGGGTCCGGCATAAGTAAGTTAACGCTGCCAGAAAACAAAATTGTCGGTCACTGTGGTTATGTTGCCGTGGCAGCCCGTATAAAGTACGGCAATTTGAACACAAAATATAACATTTAAACCATTATTACTTTTGTATCTAAATTACCAATCAATAAACCATGTTTCTGTATGCTCTTCTTTTCTTTTTGTTTTGTATGCAAATCGATTAACTGACTTATGCCGGGTACTGTGTATCTACATTAACAGGAACTAAAAATGTATTGTATATATAGGTTAAGGTCACTATACACCACTCAATTTGACATTTGTCCCTGCAGATTGGGTTTTGAACAAACAAATCGGGGAAATTATATATATATAAAACACTAGTTACTAAAACAGTATCCAATTTACCCCCACTCTACATCCCTATAAAATCAACCCTGCAGATTGGGTGCTCTGAGACTTTAGAAAGAAATTATATTGTTTGAGAAAAGATCTAATTGGATCTAGCCATTGTCCATTAAATACATTTCAGATCTAGATATACTTTATCAATTATGACATCAGATCTGACTGTATATGAAGTTCCTGTGCGTACCCGCACTTTAAATATTTTTGAATATTATATTATTTCTATTATACTATTAATTAAAAGATTAGTGTTATATAACTGAATTTTAATTCAAAATTGTCACAGTATAATTTAATATGTATGATGAATGACAAATGATTTATTAATACATTATTAAACGGCAATTTATTAACCAATATTATATATTATTAAATAATTAATTTTTAAATGTCTTTTTGTATAATAAAAATTAACAGAAACATACATTTATGATTTACTTTTATATACAAACAACTGTACAGTTAATATTTTAGTTACAAATTATATAAATTAAAAGTAATAAGGTAATTATCATTGATAAGATTGCAAATATCGTGAGTGAAATATTTCAAAAAAAAATATTTTTTTTAAATTGCCTATAATAATGCCTATAATCAGAAGTATTTAAAATAAATAATAAATATATATAAATAAATGTCCTTTTTGTAGTTTTATAGAGCTGTTTAATGCTCATCAGATATTGAAATTAGCCTCAAAAAATGATGTAAATGCTTATAAGTACCTATATATGGTATATACGTAAATGTTTTATTTTATAAATACTGTGATATATCAATGTTGAATTGTAAAGCGATTATTTCTTTTAATATCAATTATATATCTGAAAAAAGATGTGCAATATTCATATATTATTAACCTTTATCGTACTATTGATTTAATAAAAATATGTATGTATATTTAAATTTTGAGTTGTTTTACAGTTATGATAAAGATTAATAATTTTGTTTAGTACCAAAATTAAATATTAAAACTCCTCAATGTCAATTCCAATAATCAATAAAATAAAATTGATAGTTAAAAATTAGTAGACATTGAAGGGTTAATAAATGTTTAAAAAAAAGCTCATATTTAGGGGGATGATTTTTATGTATATTTCAATTGTAAGGATTATAACCATTATAACATTTTAATGTGCATAGTCATTGAGTAAAGAATAACAAGAGAAACAACGCAATGTATTTTGATGAAACGGGGACGATGTTCCAAGCTCTAGGTGGCAGCACTCAAGCCATCTTACAATCGGAACTTGAACTAACTTATTATCCAAGATACAAAATTATCCGTCCCGTGCCCCTCGCTTGACAGCACACAAAGCTTAAGCTCCACCTTTACCCAAACCAGTTTAATATATATATTACTAGTTTCTGTTCATGTTAATGTAAACATTGACGCGGCTTTAACTATTTCACACGTTGTGACTTGTGATTCGTACTATTATTTTATTTTTAACCTTCTGTCGGGCGCGACTGATCTATTTAATACATTTCTAACATGAATATGTATTTATATGTAATTGAAAAAGTTATGTTAGTAGTTGGAAAAATTATTGGTATAATAAATGTGTTATTAAAATTAAAATAATGAACAAACTCTTTTTTAGGGTTCCGAAGAAACCCAATTAATCTCACTTTGTCGCCCGTCTGTCCGTCATTTTCAGTCAAAGCAAAATATCTCGTTAACTATATAAGCTAGTAACTTGAAATTTTTACTGAACATGTCAAATAATGCCTTCTAGTAAAAGATGTACTTTGTTGAAAAAATAATTTTTCAGGGTTGACGCTAAGGAGAAGCTAGGTAAACAAAATATTTTTTTTATATCAAGGCATGTGGCACGTTAAAATGTATAACCAAACCAGTGGAATTTGACGCTTTTTCTTATTTTTTTTTAAATCAAAAATTGCGCCAGCAGGGAGCTTTAAAGCAAATAAAAATAAATAAAAAATTGTATATCAAGACGTGTGGGGTATCAAAATGTAGATTTCAATAAGTAAAATTTGACCCTATTTTTTTATATATTTTTTTTCTAACTCAAAAATAGCGCCAGCAGGAGGCTAAAAGCAGTTTTTAATTTTGTCCCCCCTCTACCTCGGTAACTACTGGTTCAAAAAATCTGCAAAAATTTGGTAAAGTGGCTTTAGTGAGACTACCAACGTTAAATACTAAAGTCAATAATATCATTTTAAATTTTGGAATAATAGGGACGGGTGTCAGAATTTTTAAGTTTAATTTTCATATCTAGGCATGTGGGTTATCGAAATATAGTAGATCTCAATTAGTAGAATATGACCATATTTTTTATTTTTTTTCTAACTCAAAAATGGCGCCTGTAGGAGGCTAAAAGTAAAATTTTATTTTGTCCCCCCCCCCCCCCTCTAACTTTGTAACTACTGGCTCAAAAAATCTGAAAAAAAATTGGTAATGAGGCTGTGGTGAGACTACCAAAGAAAAATACTAAAGTCAACAATATAATTTTAAATTTTGGAATAATAGGGAGGGACGTCATAGAATTTGTGGGGTGTCAAAATATAGATATCAATTAGTAGAATTTTTTTTTTATACTAATATTATAAATGCGAAAGTGTGTCTGTCTGTCTCTCTGTCTGTTTGTTACCTTTTCACGGCTAAACCGCTGAACCGATCTTGATGAAATTTGACAGTAAGATAGCTTGCATACTGGGAAAGGATAAAAGCTACTTCGATTCCCGAAAAACAACCCCTAAGGAATTGCAAGGAGGTGGAAAAGTTTGTATGGGAACATTTTTTTGGTCATTAATATTTCACCCCCTGTCACATATGAAGAGTTGTAATTGGTTTCATTGTATCCGGCGGGAAAAATACTACGTGGGTAGGGGTTTTAGGGGGAAAATCAACCCCCTAACTTGCATAGGATTCGAGATATTTACGATTTTGTATAATGAATGAAAACCAAAAAAAATTTTTTTTTTAATATTTTACCTCCTATATATTCACATATAGAGGGTTGTAATTAGTTTTATTAGATTCGGTAGGAAAAATTCTACGGGAATGGAGGTTTAGAGGGAAAAACAGTCCCCTATCTCACATAGGAGTCGAGATATTTACAATTTTGTACAATGAATGAAAACCAAAATACCGAAATATTCCGTACTTATATTATAAATGCGAATGTGGGTCTATCTTTCTGTCTGTTACTTTTTCACAGCTAAACCGATCTTAATGAAATACCACTTTTTTGGGTAACGGCAATTTAACCCATTAAGGACCAAAATAACAATTTTTTCGTCAATCTTTGAGCTCCAAACTCATTAAGAATAATGGAACTAATATAAATAAAAGTAATGTATTTTACTATTTTCGAGTGTGCTCTTTCGATTTCCGGGTTCAAAATTGCATTTTTATGGCTCTGAAAAAAATATGGCGGATTTTAAATCGAAAAGTATCAAAAAATAAGAGATTTTTTATTTTCACTTTTTTTCAAGTCGAAAGAGTATCAGAATTGAATTAAAACTATGATCAACGGTGATCGGAGGTATCAGAGTTTAAGAAAACATTTTTTTTTGTCACCTTAAACCATTTAAAACTCACCAAAATGGTAAAAATAATAAAAAAAATTCTAAAATTAAGATTTTTTTTGTATCATGCTTTTATGAGCTACTTATAATAAAAGTGAAATTCTATGTTAAATACACTATTACAGTAAATATTTTCACTCATTCCCCGTTTTTAATTCAATATGGTGGGGGTAAAAATTTAAAAATCATCATTTTTTTCGGAATTTTTAGTGATAAAACATTATAAACTACATGTTTTATATCTTTCAGTCATATTCAAATTACTGTGTACATTTTGGGGTGCTTTTTTATTGTGAGTCCCCTTGCCTCTCTCTGATAGCTGACTTATTTTAGTCTTTGTTTTTGAAACACATCGAAAAATCTCGTCACATTCCTTACACAATATTCTAGTTCTTATTGGACAATTTGAACAAGCTTTCAATGTTTCAAGCCGAGATTTTACGTGTGGTTTTTGACGTTTCAGCTTACCTTTTAGAATGTAATGTTTAGTAATAGAAATCGTGAAATCTTTTATTCCAATTTTTTTTCATTGCTTTAAATCCATACTAATATTACATATGCGAAAGTGTGTTTGTCTGTTTTTTTTACCTTTTCACGACTAAACCGATGAACCGATCTTCATGAAATTTGGCTGGAAGATAGCTTGCATCCTGAAGAACGACATATGCTACTTTGTATCCCGAAAAATGTATTAGATAAAAAAATGGGTGTGTAAAATTTGACCTGTTTATCGATTATCATACAAAAATTTGTATTATCTATATGTATTATTTACCTAACCGAACTTAAAAAATTGTAAATATTTCGGCTCCTATGCGAGAGAGGGTACTTCCCCATAGTATTTTTCCCGCCGGATCGAATGAAAATAATTACGACTCTCCATACGCGACAGGGGATGCAATATTAAATTATTATTTTTTCTGTTTTTCTTTATATGTAGAAACATTCCAGCCGTCGCGTCGGCCTAAAAAAAGGATTTTTATTTCTTCAAAATATCAAAAAAATGTACATAAATAATAAAAATTTCGATGATATTTGGTCAAAAGTAATTTTAATAAATAATATTTGAGAAATAAAAACAAAAGAATTTTTAATTTTCATTGAAGAAGATAAAAAAACTTATTTTGTATATATTATTATATGTAATATGTATAATCGGTCCACAATCCATATTCTATGTAGATACAAAAAACCGCAGAACCATATTTTTAGTTTTGATATATTTTTATATTAATTTGAAATGAATAAAACGATCAATCTAATTTTACTTATTATATCATCAGTAATGTAACATCGCGTCACAAATTTAAATTTCTTACAACTTATAAAAACCTATTTTAAAGCAAAAATCTATTATATTATTGATAGCAGCAATTATCTCAAATAATTTTAACATTACATATTTTTTTTGTTTTATTTAAAAGAAAAAGATAATAAGTAACGGATATTTCTTGCAACGTTCTTGCCGCCTTTGTATCACGTATCAGCCGACTTAAAATAATGTAAACAAGACGTTCGTAAATCATTTCAGAAGGGCGGAGCTTAAAATCTGACGATTTAGCAGAGTCGAAAACCAGATATTTCATATGTATAATTAATAATTTTTTCAATAGATACCAGCACTTCCTGGGGCTTAAATAGTGCATGGTTCATATATCTACTGCGTTTCAACTCTCCCGTATACGTTGTTTCTCTTGTTATTTTTTACTCAATGGCATAGTTGTAAATGCAATTCTTTTTTTAAATATAAAAATATTTTACTAAAAGTCTATTTTATACAGTTGTTATTATTATCTATTTCATTAAATCTTTAACCACCTAAAGACTAATAAGATATTTTGTTTAACAGTCTATGAGATCGCACGTTGGTAGGTAAAAGTTAATATTCATATTAGGTAAGTGTAAATATAAGACATAAAAAACTACTAATTGTTTTATTTTACAAAAAAAATTGTTGAAATATATTACAATTATTTACAATTTGTCACATAGTAAACTGAGATTGCTGCTTAAAAACAGTATAATTATAATATACAATTTTTAATACCATTTGTGTATATAAATATATTATATACCTTATGCCTGGTATTAAAAAGAAATTGAACAAAATTTGTTAGCTTGCAAGGACTTGAACAGTGTATCAAATTTATATGACAGTTTCATGACATTTATTAATGTTTTAGCACATGCACGATGAGTAAATATTTATGTTTAACACATTGTTGACCAGCAATTTTACAATGATTGGGCATGAAAACATGAGTTTAATTAAATAGCACTTTCGTCATTTCCATGCATATTATCCTAGAGTTGTCAGTTGAAAATTTATAATATACAAATATGTTTTAAATTACAATTGAATTATGTATGTAAGAGAGATGACTGTTTCTCTGTTAATCAATTATCACTGAAATATAAAACATTTATTATTAATTAATTTTATACCTCAAAACAATTGATAATTTATTTTAAAATCCGAATGATATGCCAATGACTTGTGGAGCGATATGGTAACAACTCTAGGTAATGTGTTATTAGACCTATATCTTTCTTTGTCTAAGAAAGTACCACTGTTCTAGATTCCAAAACAAATCCATAGAAAAGATTGTAGAATTATTCAAAGTGTATGTAAGCTAACAAATATTTCATTTCTTTATAATAACAGGTATTATTGTTAAAAACAAAGCGAACATGTAATGTTCTGAAAGAGCATTAATTATGATTAAAATATAAAGTTGGTGAGAAATAAATTTTTAATCGACAAATGAGTTATTGCAATTTACAAATGTAAAAGGATGAAAGTGCCTTCAATAAAAAAATTGTATTTTCATGTATATCAAAGACTGAAAATATGAATCATGGGGTTACCCAGGATTTTGTTCAGGGGGGGGGGTCGAACAGATGGGTAGTTTAACCTTTTTGGGTGTTGAAGAGAAAAAAAAGTTGTGTGCTGCTCTTATAAATGGGCATTATTGTAAACAAACATTGTGTAATTTTTCCGTTTTTTTCTTAAATATTCGATTGTTTCTGTGCTTACCGATTGCAACTTTGTAACTTTAGTACATAAAATTCCGCGATTTTAATCAACTCGATAGCTCACTTTAAATTCATTTTTCAGTGCGTTATCTAGACATATCGAAAAATTGTTAAAAGGTAATTGTTTATTTTACAGGTGTGCAAAAAGTAACAACAAAAAATATTCACTTTTTTAATTTTTTTCAATCGTAAATTTTGTACGTGTCTTATAGAAGACAAAATCATCTACAAAAATGTATTCTACCGAGCTATCGATTTTAGTGGGATTTATTAATTTTTTTCTATTTTAGGTAAAAAATTGATCTAATTTGATTGGTCTATAAGATAAAATAAATAAAAATAACAAATGTACATTGTTTTGTCTAGAAATATCCCTGTTTAGCCAATATAATGATTTACTTGTTACTTTTTGAGTACAAGCTGGGGGGGGAGCCCCCCTGCCCCTCCCTAAGAATACCCATGATATAAATATCAATCAATGTTTATCCTTTCAAAACATTTTTTTGAGGACTTTCATCATTTTCCATTTCTACTATTCGATTATAAAACTAAACTGAAAAAGCATGATATTATTATAAAACTTCAGTGATGATATAAAATAATTTATTTCTAACCAACCTGATGATAATTAAGCCCTGGTAAGTAAGCTGTTATAATGTTACACGTTAGTATGAGCTATTACTAATAAACTAATAAGATGCCTCTTCATGATGATGCTCGATTTGAACATTAAAAATAGTCACATGAACAGTTTCATCCTGAAATGGCACCTATATATTTCAATATTGTGGATTCAGATCACTGCACAGCATTACAGAGCTTACTTGCCAGGTATTTATCTTTGCTAAAAAAAAGTACCGAAGTCAAACATACTATTCTAAATTTTTTAAGACATGCTACATGTATCTAGTCTATATTCTAATTTACAAAGAACTACTTCTTATTTGTAATATTTATCAAAAGATTTGTCACACAAAATAGCTGTCTGAACATTCTGAAGAAGTTATCGGTAAACACTTTTATGACTTCAGTTCTTTTTGTTCTATTAAAAGTTCCCTCAAAAACAAGTTCATTAAATAATAAATTTAATATTAGTTGAAAAAATACAAATATACTCATACAGAAACCTTCTCAAGTATAATTTTTTTTTGTTTAACCGTGGTCAAGTAGGTAAATAACACCTACAATGTACCTACTATCGCATGCTAAAGTAACACATCTCTAAGTTCAATATCGCTTGGAGACAATTTCAAAGAGAAAGACAACATAATTTGTTATCTGTCTCTGAAGCAGACATACAGTTATACTATCGTTAAGGTTCTGTAGAAAACTAGGAACCTTTATGGTTTCGCTCGGTCCATCTGTCTGTCTTGTGTATTTCACAACCCTCACATTCTCTTATTTATATACATATTAAAAAATAGAAATTAAGAGATTTTTGAAAAAATAAATCCCATATACTTAATTTTTGTATTCACTTACACTAAAATGCAACAAAAAATGTTTTAGAACCTTTTGATTTTAACCCTTCAGTCATATGTTATCAGTGTCCCCAACCCCTCTAATTTCTAAACTATAGATGCAAAAAATCCGAAAAAATTCCAGAATGTAGCTTTTATTTAGTACTTTTAATGAAAATTATAACGAACACTGTAGCAAAAATAGTTTATGAAAAATTTAGAAATAACTCTTTTTATAAATCGTCACACGAACACGTACACTTTAAGAGATATTACACCTTCGTCAACATAAAATGTTAGTGAGAATGGAACTCTATCAAGAGCGTGCCCAACACACACTTGGAATTTTTTTTTTTTCCCCACTACTCGATAAGCACCTCCCATTGTAAGTGAATACATATGCTCATGTATACGCGCAGAATTAGCCATCAATGTAAATAGTACAATAAAAATAAATATATTATTTTAGTATACCCTCACTTATTTACACATACAAATATTTTTTTATATTTAGAAGGAACATTTATTACAAAAATAAAAAAATATTTTCTCAATTTATATTAATTTTTTTATAGTTTTTACAGATTTTTATAGTTTGTATGTGAATTTCAGCTTGGCGATTAAGTATTTTCATTTATATCTGAATTTAGTACATTATTATTTAATGAACTTGATTAAAACTAAATTACTTAAATTTAGTTTCACTCATAAATATTTAAACGATTTCTAAAAATATATATGAATTTGCTTGCATTGAAATGTTAACAACTGTATTTTATAATTACAATTTGTAAAGCAAAATCTATTAGATGTTAAAAACAATTAAGATTCTATACAATTAAGAAATAAATAAATAATTATCTACAATAAATGTTAAAATAAAATAAAATTGTCAATTAATTGACACCAAGCATTAAAAAATATTTTTGAATAACACACATAAATAGGGTATGTCAAAAAAAACATTCGCTCTTGTTACAAAAGAATGACCTAAAATAAATCCTTGCACAAAGATCACCCTATAATTCAATTTTAAGGTGCCGCAGGGGGGGGGGGGGTCCTGTTTCCCATTTAAATAGCATGGGAAAATGATTCTGTAGTACTAAAGTTGGTATTGCTAATTCATGACAGCAGATGAAAATTGAACGTCATTTTGTAGATAATATAATTATTTTCTAATTATGCTAGTTGTCGGCTGGGTCATACTTTTTCCATCAGCTCAGTGGTAGGGCATTATATTGTTAAAAGGCTTATAAGTTTTAACTCATTGTATTTACACTTATAGATAACTCAATTTCCTATAAAATTGTCATTTATCTTGTTTTAGTTCAGTCGCAAGAGCCTTTTATACGTAAATTTTAATAAAATTTATTTTAAATTCCTGTGACTTTTGATCTGTTGAATTGAATGATTTGATTTAGTACACTTTTGTAAAGAATTTTCTTCTCTATTTAAATGGGAAACGGGACCCCCCTTTTACAGCACCTCTTTAAAATTAAATTGCAGGGTAATTTATGGGAAAGGATTTATTTTAGATCATAAACTATCTTATTTTATAATGAGAGCAAAGATAAAAATTTTGATTTTTTTGACGCACCCTAACATAAATGTGAATTTAATAAAAAAAATTTACAATAAGAAATTATATCAAGTACGATTTAAAGTCATCGTTTAGATGTTAAATTTAAAAAATGTGATTGTAGATTGAAAATTTGAAATTTCTGACTAGAAAAATAAATTGTAATTTACACACTTGTAAAAAATATACATACAGTAAATGAATCAGGCCTTTTTCAATCTATAATAATCAAAATTAAGAAAGTATATGATTTCTTTAAATATACAATTATATTTATTTACAATTTTTTGTATGAAAGACAAATAGTTATGAATAACATACAGGACCTGGATTTCAAAGTCGAAATTAGTATTGAAACGTTACTGTGTCGAATTTTAAAATTCAAACTATGTAAAATAAATAAAATGGTTTTAATTATCCAGGTCAATGCGGCAACATTTTAACAATTTGTTATTTGCTAAGACTAATTCCAAATATTTTAAATTGACACCAGGATTATTGTAATTATAAATAATTTTCTTTTATAAAATATCATATAATATATTAAATTGTCAATAAAGTAATTTTCATTCAAAAAAATGATTTAATACTTTAATTAACTTATAACAAATCGTGGATGGTTTTTGACCATTTGTATATTAAATTCACATTTATACATACCTCATTATCAAAAAATACTCAGAAAAGAGCTACCCTGTAAAATAATATATACAAAATAACTGCAACATAACCTTTTAAGTCAGAGACCCCACATTTTCACTTATAAAAAAATAAACATTAAACTAAAAATATAACCGCACTTTGTCGTTGTTTCATTAAATACGTTTTTAGAAAAATCATCACACCACATTACTATTTATCAGATCTTGCCTTTCCCGAAAAAAACCTTTTTCCGTTTTACATTCTCTGATAGTCACAGTTTCTGTATTAACCGTCACGTCTGTAATGAACACTTGATCGGCAACAGGGTTCCTGGCCAGCCAGTACTCTGATGCAAGAGTTGGTTCTACTGGAGGTTTATTTTCAGATTTAATTTCATCACAAATACGACCATTTAATCTCGACTCATCCGTTCTAACACTCACAGCACCTATAAAGTAAATATTATATTAATGTATTTTAGTGAGGTAGCAATTCTTTATAATGTCAGGTATTGTAAATGTTAATCTTGAATATTAATGATAAATAAATTACTTAATTAATAATAATATACATATTTTATTACTATATAAACATACCTGCACCAGGTTCTTCTGCAGAATCTTTCGCAAGACCATTTGTTTCGGCAGGTTTCGGTGGTGATAGCGTGGGACATGTAGGATGAGGTACAGCTGCTGGAGACAATGGAGGCCTTTTATCCGTGCTACTTCTTGGTGCAACAGCTTCACTCGCTTCTTCCACAGTTTCTGACCGTCTTCTTCCGTTAACTCTCTGTCCAAACGTTGGTGATGTGGGTGAAGGCACTGTCTTTACGGGTAGTAACCGTGGTATTTTACTTGCTGGTGGACTACTCGGACTGCTTGTTGTAATGGTTACGCCGATTTTCCCCGATTCCTTAGATAATACTTCTGCTTTACGTTTAGTACCAGCTGGTTCTTTTCTACTCAATATCGGTCGATCGTCACTACTACTACTGCTTGTATTGTCATCAGCAGCACCTATAACATTGCAGATTTTTTATAACATGAACCGGTGAAATTTTTACACTATGTATTATAAAAAATGAAAAAAATTACATAATTAGCAGCTTTAATATTTTATTTACCTGCTGGTAAACTTGGTTCCTGAGGATTAGGAGTACTTTCTCTATCATCTAATGATTCAGGTTGTGTCTCTTCATCATCAGGATTAATAACAGGTTCTAACTTAGGTATTGAACCACTTCTACTGCTTCTTGTTGTTTCTTCAGGGGCAGAATCTTCACCTGTGACTTTATCTTGTTCAACTTCAGCATGAGTTGATGGTCGTTCTTTTCTTTTTGGGCCTCGTTTACCAGGAGTGGCATCAGACCTTTGGCTATGTTCGTAACTATCTATTAAACGACCATCTAAAATATTTTCTTCTGGTTCCCAAGTGCTGTGTCGTTGACTCCAACCTTTCCATTTGACGAGGTATTCTACTTTTCCCTAAAACCAAATTTTGATCAATGTAAATTATCTTAAAAGTACTTATACATGAATATTTTTGTTAAGCAACTTTGAATAAAAATAAGTGTTTGTTGACACGTCAAAAGTTAAAAGAAGAGAATGTAAAGAAGAAAACCTTGTTGATTTTAAATTTAAGGAAGCATAAATATAAAAACCAGGAAATGAAATCAAAAATGGTAAACATAAACATTGAAAACACACAAAACAAAGTTGGCAACGCTCTCGCGAGTATTTGACTTCACTTACCCGCCTCACCCTTTTCTTCATGATCTTTTCTGCGGCATAAACGCGATCCATGTTTGATTCCATGTTGTAAGTTTTTGTTTTGGTGCGTATTCCGCGTTAAATACCAATCAGAATCACATAAATATAACAAATACACTTTGTTCATCACATTACACTAAACATCATTTATGTTCCCATTGTGTAAATATCGCTGTGTTTACAGCAGTAACACAAACCCGTCCATTTAGGCGCTAATACAGTAACTGGCCTTCGTTACATATTTGTTTTCTCTCTCACACAATATGTTCATTTCATTCCCGTCCCCCACTTTCCGTAAATACCCTTTTGTTAAACAGGACTTTCTGGAAACTACTTAAATGTACTTGTTATTGTTTACTATCAACGAAATTCGCAGATATCCGATAGTTTCTACATCATGAAATAAATCGCTCACTTTCAATATTTTTGTCAACTAAAAAAGAATAGAAAAATTTATTACAAAAAACATTCGGATATTTCCGTCACTTACGAAAGTTCGTGACAGTTCTTGTAATTACTCCAAGTACTACCGACTTCCCCTAATAGGAAATAGACTCACCCGAATTGTTTTCACGCACATTGCAGAGGTACAAAAAGTGACAAGACTTTTTCTTTGAAATAAAATATGTAAATTACATTTATTTAATAAAATAATTATTTTTATTGTATAGGTATCTTTTTGGCAACGTTCTTTATTTTTTATTTAAAAATAAAACATTAGTTTTATTTTCAAAATATTTAATGATATTTATATAAGTTTTATGTTATTTGTTGTACAACAATACAATTAATTATTTCCTAAACAATATTTTCTAATATGTAAAAAAAATCCAGATGGTTGGCTATCTGTAACTTTATTATCCAATCACGGAGGGTGTTGAGGTAGCGGACATCCCACCTGCTTCATTCCCCTCAGAAGGCGTGGTTTAATTTTATTAGCGCATGCTCAATTCTAAATATCTTCACAACAATACAATGTCAACCAAATGTTTTAATTTATTTTATGAAATAAATACGAAAAATGCATTTTTTGCTATTTTGAAAATCAAGTATTATAACTTGCTTATAATGATGCATGTACCAACTAAATTATAAAACTATAAATACAAATAAAAAATAATAATACGCGCGCCTTTGTCTTCATTGCGGGCTTATTTTAGATTTGAGACGAAAATGGATAATTATTTTCATTAGAGTTGTATCTTTTTATATTACTTATTACTACTACTATACTACTTAATAATAATTGATATTTATTGTTATGTTAATTTATTTTTACCGAAGATTAAAATTAAATTATTTTTTTTATAAATATCTACTTAAAACATTAAAATTTAGTAATATGTTTTTACCTTTTTTTGTTTAAGTAAATCATAACGCCATTGTAATAATGATATATTAGTAAAAATTATTCTTCGTGTTAAATGTTAAATAAATACGTCCAATACCTTCTAATTTATTATTAGATATCGATATAAATTAATTCTTATCATTGTTAATGTTTTGTTTTAAAGCATATACGCGGGGAAGAAATTGATTGAAAATAAAAATCTGAAAACTTTCAGGCGCTTTAGGCAACTGCCGAGTTGCGAGAAGAAAATAAGGATGCTAAAATAAACTGAAGAGCAAGAAGGCCTTCAGATGTTGCGAATTGATCAAAAGTTAGTTTTCTATTACATTTTTTCCCTAAAACAAGAAAAGAGACCCTGTATTTTTTCTGCCTGAGGCCCCCGACCACAGAACATTAAATAAATATATTATTTTTAATGTTCTGTGCCCTTGACTATCATAACGCGCTACTGCAGGTTATATATATGTTTGCAAACTCTTCCTTATAAACCTTTTCTTAACTTTGTAACACAATATAATCTTATTATTGGTTTTGGCATGATATAATCATTGATTGATATTTATTATGAATGTAACTGGTGGTGGTCTATAAAATTAAACAAAATATTCAAAAGTTGAAAAGTTATAGCTTGAAATCCGTTGGTTGTAGAATAAATAAGATAACTTCATCGTTATTTTAAAATAAAAAAAAACAATGTTTTTTTTATGAATAAAGAAATTTTCCCAGTATAAAATTTGTATGATATGTTTGGAAAGTAATTTAAGAATACTTATTTAATTGTTAAAAAATCAAAGCGCCATTTTTTTGCACACCGGCGCGTGGTGTCTTGACTTCTTGTTACGCCATTGTTAATGGCGCATTTTAGATACAATTGCTCTTTAGAAAACTGTCTTGGATCTCGAGGTAAAGTGAGGGGGGTGGGGGCAAAAAAGTCTTCGTGCATTAAAAAGGTATTCTGTAATAAAATAATAATAAAATATATAATTGTTTTGAAAACATAATTAAGTATCTAATTACCGTACATGAATTCTAATTGTAATTTAAAAAAAATTGTTTTTTAATGTTTAGGGTTCCGTACCTCAAAATTAAAAAAACAGAACCCCTTATAGGATCACTTTGTTGTACGTCTGTCCGACCGTCAAGACTGTCTTTCATAGGAACAGCTTAAGGTATCAAGTTGAAATTATTATCAAATACTATCTAAGGTTTACGTAGCCTCAGTCCTGTAAAAAATTCAAGTTTCCAACTCAATGCCATAAAAAGATAGGGCCTTTCAAAGCGTATTTTGATACTGACAGACTGACTCACCGTTCATCAAAACCTATAGGGTAGGTACTTCCCATTTTTGGCACGAAGGAAGCTCTCATTACTCTAATATAACACAAGTAAAGGAAGAAATCAGAAAATCATTAATTTCTAATTTATAAAGAATTATTATGTGACATAAACTTAATTTTGCGTTTTTTCTTTCTTTCAGCGCCGATACGTAAAGACGTCTTAAAAGAATCGGACTCATTGTCTATATGTAACTAAATATTGCCAATAATTAAGTTTTATATAACGGTACGGAACATTCAGGACGCAAGTCCTACACACACTTGTCCGTGTTTTTGCAATAGGTAATCAAAAAACATTAATTAACAATTATATCGCATAGACTATTCAATAAGGTTTTTTGAGGGGGTGGCCAGGGGTGCAAACGAACTACAACAGCTGCCGACACCTTGCATTTTTAAGTTCTTTAAGGCCTCAGGTATGCGAATCTGAACATAGTTACCGGTTGTCATATTATTTCTACTCACTTCCTTCGTAGAAGTGTTAGTGAAAGAGCAATATGAGCGCGCAGAGTAGAAAAATGCATATATAGTTGTTAATTAAAATAAAGGTGAGTGCCGGTAATAATCTTAAAATTGGAGTATACCATATATTGTTAACATTCGTTTGAAAACACCCAAATTCAAGGTTTTATGAAATTAAAAAAAAAATATAACAAATAAATGTGTATAGTTACAGTTATGAGTGTAGGAACCTTTTTTAAGCGGAAAGGCCTAAAAGTTTTGATTAAACATTTTTTTCTCCTTTTGTAGGGCCTTTTCGTGCTTTAAAAAAAATTGCACCCAAGTACCGACTGGCACCTTGACTTTTTAAGTTCTTTGAGGTTTCAGGTATACGAATCTGAACATAGTTGCCGGTTGTCATATTATGTCCACTCACTTCCTTCTAGCTCCCGGTCTAGCATGTGTTTTTAATCGACTACACACTAATGAACACGAATATAGATAGCGTGAAAATAAATTCTGAAAAATCGGTAGATATTCTAGAATTCAATGTTTTCACTGTTTTAATTTTCAATTTTTACAAAAGTAAATATTATCTTACCTACTATATAATTATTTATTACGCAAATTAAATAGGTAATAAAATATTTGTAGAGAGAAATTATGAGTAGTTATGTTTTCAAGAGAACGTTTCGTTGCGCCTCGGGTATGGTAAAAAAAATCGCGCTACTAAAAACGAATTTTGATGCCTGCTATAATAAAGAATTTGATCTCGAGCAAAAGCTAAGCTAACGCTATCTGCGGGGTATTAAATATAATTTACATTATACAATATTATATTATATTTATATTATACTAGCTGTTACCAGCGACTTCGTCCGCGTGGAATTTGTATTTTTTATCTAATCAATTTTCAGGATTCAATGTAGTCTATGTCCTTCCTCAGGATGCAAGTTACATCTCTGCCAAATTTCGTCAAGGTCGGTTCAGATAGAGTTACTTAAATTTCACATTTATAATATTAGTATCATAGACATAGAGAATGGACCAGGCATCTGCGACTCGAACACAGAACCGTGTCAAAAGAAAGAGATAGAAACAGGTTTGGAATAACTGTGTAACTCTATGTCTATGTTCCAAACTACACTGCATTTCTCTCTCCTTTTTTGAACAGATGTTACACCATAGTATGGTTAAATCGACGGACAGTTCTAATGAATAGTATGGTTTATATGAATGACGTTGATCATGGGCTCTACATGGGGCCCGGGACTATAGTGGGTCCGGCACAGTGAGCAAAAAAAAGTAATTGATTGGTAGGTAGGTATTTATGAATTATAATTTTAAATAGAATGACGAAAAAAGGTCATTCAAAGTTTCCTATCCTATGATTTTTTTTCTTATTGAAACTTATCTAAAAAAAATCTTAGAGGGGCCCGTAAATAATTTCAGTCCCGGAGCCCGCGATAGGATGTAGGGGCCATGACCTTGATGCACGGCCATAACTAGAGGCTCTGGGGTCTCGGGGCAGCAAGTAATCGAGGGACCCCTTATACAAATTTTGTTGAAAAATTTTCATGTATATAAAATATGTATGTGACTATTTTCGAAAAAAATAAAGTTTTCCAATCAAAATGTTAAGACTTTCAAATTTTAATTATTTATATTTTTTATAAATAATTTGTCGATTTCATTTAAAAACATCTGTGCTTCCTCGTGCCAAATTCACTAAAGGTAGTAACAAACGTTGTAGACCTATATATATAATAGAAAATTGAATGCTCTACAAAAAAGACCTTATAAAATTTTTACGTATCATGTATTGTTCTTGAGATATCTTGAAAAAATAAATATTTTGGAATGTCACCCCTCCCCCTTACACACGATTTTGAAATGAGACCGTCCTCAAGCCAGACCCAACCATCCGACCAAGTTTCAATAATATCAGTTCAGTGGTTGATGAGTATGCGTGTAACAAGGATTCATGGGACAGACGGACACACGGACGGACGGACGGACAGAAAGACACGGAACGAAAAGTGTTTGTCTTGATGTGAAACGGAAAGATCAATTTAAAATTTTGTCTCAATCTTAAACGATCATCTTCTTGTATCTTCGATATTGCGAGGAAGCAAAAATGTACTTAAAACAAAACTATCTTTGTTTTAAATTTAAAATTTTCACGTTGAATACTTTCAGGGAAAATTGCTTGTGGCAGATGGACGGCAATGCATTTTTTTCGTTATGAATTTCTCTATAAAACTAAACATTTTAAAATCTTATAATTGATTCCTCGCAATATCGAAGATACGAGAAGCTTTGTGATCGTTTTAGAATGAGACAAAAAAAATGTTCTCCGATTTCAACGTTTTTTTTATTACATAACCTAAAGAAAATAAAAACGAAAACCATTAGTATTTTTTATAACGACCATTAGTAAATAGCTTTTAATAAAAAGTGTGCCAAGTTCCAATTAAAAATTTTATTTAAAACGGCTAAAAACACATTTAAAAATAAAAATTTACTCGTTGATAACTGTGGGCAACATATGGTAGAGGGACATTTTTTGTAGTTTTTTTTATGTACTTTTCGGTAGATAGCGGTAAATATAGTTTTATAAATGTTTTCAAAATCTAATTTTTTGGGTTTTTGGTTTTGAAAATTTTTTTCAATGTTGAAACAAAATGAGTAAATGAGTTTGACTCAAAACTTTTTTTATTCCGATTTCGTAAAAAAAATATCCTCGTTGTTCAGGGGCCCCCTAAGCTCGGGGACCCCGGGTCACTGCCCCTGTGATAGTTAAGGCTCTGCCTTGATGCATGTGCGTTAAGTAGAAATCAGCGGTCTTCTAGCTAGAGCAATAGTAACAATTACATTATAATATATTTATTACCACTGTTCTACAATCTCGACCCCGAGCAATAAATAAACGTGGGACTATCTGATTAAAGTGTTTTAGTCACAGAACATTAAATATATTTGAATGATTTTACGTATTAAAAATAAATAGGAAATGCTATTCGACAGTTTGGCAACCGCTGGTTTTAACCGACTACTTATAAAGTATGTAAATACCAAGGATACAAATTAAATATTCATAAAGGTAATAAATATGTTTAACAAATCAGTAGATATCCGGATGTAAACATTAATTTTTATTAGATAAACATAAACGAGGCAGGCAGATCGCTTCACTCGAATGTCCCGAAAAAGTAGTCGGGTCACTCAAGAGGACGACCTGTACCTCTCCAAAAATAATGTACTAGACAGGTAAGCTAGCTGAGCCAAGCATTACCAAGGCTCTTATATTTTCCTTACTCATGAGTTTAAGGCACGATTTGCCAATGTGTTTTGAACTGCTTATATAAAACCACTAATACATCTCGTCGGTGAGAGTTATACTACACCATCTAATGACGCGGTTTGTATATAATATGTATAAAGAAAGCATAGTTTCAATGATTTTAGTAACATTTATTATTTTTAAAGCCTAACGTAACGATCAATATTTATTGTCAATACGTCATTCTATTGAAAGTCGAAGAGTAAGTATTGTCTCATTTGTATAATACATATATATTATATGCGCAATCTATAAAAAAATGTATGATACTCATTATAAATATTTATTGTATCGTGATTTGGACATTTTTTTTAAACCGATTTAGTTGGAGTGTTTTGCCTAGGACCCCGAAGTAAAGAAAGGGGGCGTGGGGCTCGGGCAGCCGGTAGTTAAACTTTTTGGGCATTAAAGAGCAAAATGTAAAAGCTCGCCATTTAATGAGGAAACGTCGTAGGGTAAATTTTATTTTTTAATTGTAGACTTTTTTATGTACTTTCTTGTGAACATATGCCAAAATCTGTGAAATAAGTTAAACTATCGTAAATGATGTATAAACTAATTTTCGATCAAGGCCACGTGCGCGTAATATATGTTTATACCATATTTTAATAGTCTTATTATAGTTTTATAGGTATTTCTAATAAGTATTGCATATTTTAACTTATTTAACAGACTTTGGCACAAAAATGTACATAAAAAAGTCCACAATTAAAAAAATAAAATTTACCCTACTACGTTTCCTCATTAAATGGCGAGCTTTTCCATTTATTTCAAAACTGGCCGATTGTGGGTGTAAAAATCAAATTTTATTTTTGAAAATTTTAATTTGTAACATAAAAATACATACTTCCTCTTTTTGTCGTAAAAATACCTTCATTTTTACATTAATTATTACATTATTAGTGATAAAAAAAAGTTTTTCGACAATTTTTTTATTTTTGAAAAATAACGCTACCTACGCAGTTCTATAGTCTATTAACTTATAAGTATTTTAATATTTTTTAATTTTCCTAGGACCTATAGAACCGGAGATATTTCAAAAATAGTGTAGTGATACACTCGAAATGTATCAAAAATGCACAATTATACAATTTTCTCGGGACGCACAAGGCTGATTTTTCTAAATTTTTGATTTTCAACTCATCTTCGAACATATAAAGAGAAAATCCAAAAAATCCAACTTCCCGAATGCATCATTTCAAAATGTTAATTTCCCTCTACTAAATATACTTTTGCTGCACAAAATGTTAAAAAACTGCATTTGTGTTAAGAAATGAATGTTACTACAAAATTTTTGCTAATAAAATGTTGTTATATCATAATTATTATATTTATGTTTGATTTTTTAAACAAAAAAACGTATATTATTTCTGAATTTCTTATTAGAAAGCGGTAATAAAATTTAAAATTCCGGGAAAATCCGGTCGGAATTTACTAGTTCCGACTGTAACCAGAATCTGAATAAATCGTAAATTCCGGCCGGACCGAAATTCCGGTACACCCCTAGTAAATGCTATGCATTTTATGAGGTACACATGTCGCCACTTATTTTAAAACGCTGATTTCTACTAAAATATACTTTTTAGCAAATTCGGTTGTCCGCATTAATAACTGATGACCTTTTTTTCGCTTCTACTTTTGAAAAAAAAACTCTGATAGAACTAAATAACCTTATTTTTTTTAAATGTTATGTTACGAGCAAAGCCCGCAGGGTGTACAAAGTCGACACTTATGTAATAATTCGAAAATCTGCCCCCCCCCCCCACCCCAGAAATTACGGGTTCTTGGAAGTTGCCTAGTCTGCCTAGGTCGAATTCCACCTCTGTAGGTATATATTTTTGGAGCGCCTCAATTATGGATATGAACGTATAGTCCGAGAGGTGAGCGACAAAAATTGCAACTACTTTATAAAGGCTGATTTTTTGATATTACACATTTGTGGTGTAGAGATACAGCCTGCCGTCAGTCAGCTAGTTTCGTTAGCGTTTGTCGCAGGGGCAGCTTTATTTTTGTAAAAATGTTGCAATTACTTTATAAAATCTGAAAATTTATTTGTAAGCAGTATACTAAGTAAGAACCTCTTTTATCATAATTAGCCTTCAAAATCTTGCAACTGGGCGAGTCAGCAGCGTGGTTAACTCGTTAAGTTAAACACGCTGCTGACGCGCCCGTATAAAATTTATTAGGTATATTCGTATATGAATAGATACATAGTTTTGAAAAAAAAATCTACTAAAAGATTATTTTTTTACCCACTTAATTAATTTGTGTCATTATTTATTTTAAGAATCATTATAATTTTTAATCCATTAAATTAATATTTATGCGAAATGAAATATGATTTTTTAATAACTGAAAATATTGATAAAGTTGTGAAAAATTAGTGAAACAGGTATTAATTTCATTTATTAAAATCATATTTAACTGCTGAATAAAATAGAATAAAATTTGTAAGTCAAACGTTAAAACTTGTAGAGGAAGTCATTATATATACCCGTATAATATGTATAATAAACAATACGGCATTTTTGATGTAAAAATGAATTCTCGGGTATACAAAAAATAGTGGCTATATAAATTTTTAATACTTATATTTTGAAGATTGTTTTTTAATCCACGCGAACAAAATCACTTTTTTAATGTCAAAGTCAACCTAAACTAAAATTTTCGCAATATTTGATTATGAAATTTGATCGCGTTAATCGCAGCTTGTTCGATATAATATTGTAAAATAACTTTTCTGAATATTCTTACACTACTTAAAATAATAAAATGTTATATGATCAGAATTTAATATGATCAGTTTTATATGTTTATAAGGAACTACGATCAAGCGTTGATAAATGTAACTAATTTATGCAATTTCTTGCACTTTATCGATCTTTTTGTATTTTGTCACCCACTATCTTCCGACACTTGCGCATAGGCCATGTGCGTATTTGAATTCAAGTTACCACCAATCCAAAACAAGAATGGTTATAATAAAAAATATTAAACCAGGAAATGTTCTTATATAATTTTTGTAAGGTGAAACACATATGAACAAAATTATTTATTATTATCATCCATATATTATATTAACATATTACATATTGGTTATATTTTCTTAAGGATAAATAACTATTATTATAAGGCACATTAACTGCGTATATATATTAAGTGTGTAAAATTTGGTTCATATAAGTGAAGATAGAGATATAATCCAACCAATACTCTATCTTTTTTACACTCATGTTTAAATATATCCAATATACGTTCTATCTTTTTTGTGAAGTATCGATTTTTGAATCAGATACACAATCCATGCTACTTTATATGTCTAAAACTATATAGGAACTCTTATAGTTTCGCTTTGTCCGCCCATCCATCTATATAAATTTTATACTGATTAAGATGAATTTTGGTATACGGATGAAGATTGATAACCCAAAAATAGAAATGATAAGATTTTTGAAAAACAAAAAAAATTTTGGGCCCCTCTCCCATAGACTGATAAGTATATTCAAAAAAAAATTTTGGCTTATCCCATTGATAGGTCTTCTAAAATGCAACAAAAATGTTATAATATGATCTTTTGATTTTAACTCTTTAATCACGATATATTTGCTTTTCAATGTAGCTATCAGAAGCCCCCCCCCATCTTATTTTTAAACTATCTAAGCAGAACATCTGAAAAAATTCCAGAATATAGCTTTTAATTAGTATTTTCAATGGAAATTATAACGAATACTGTAGCAAAAATAGTTTATGAAAAATTTTGATATAACTATTTTTTTATAAATCGTAGTGAGAAGGACTACGGAACCCTATCATGTGTGTGTCAAACACGACCTAGCCGTTTTATTTATTCTAAATTCTTATACAAAAAGTGTTAATTGTTTAAATAATTTAAATATAACATACCAATGTAAGTAAAAATAAAAATAAATATTCATATAGGAATTTCAAGTGATACAAAAATTATCATGTATGAAATTCTCTAATAAATTTTAAGTAATACATTGATTTTACATATGTAAACATCTGTTATTTTCATGAGGGAACATTAATATTCAACATTTTAACTTTCATGATGGTGGTATAATTTGCACAGAATACTAGACTTAATAGTTACAACAGTTAATTTGTTTCAGTGATGTGTCGGTTAGATTAATTAAATATAATATAAATGTGGCTGATAAAATATAAAAATCGTATAACTGTGAGCTAGAATTCAATATTTATAATATAAAAATAAACATCATATATGACAGTTAAATAATATATGTATTAAAAATAATTAAATCTGATATCGTTATTTACTATCCACTGATAAAAAAATATTATATTAAACATAATTGATAGCACAATATTTTATAAGACGAAAATGATTTAATAATATTTTCTGAACATAAATCACGTATTCTCTGCTATTCAGATTGTGAGAAAGTAAAAAAAACTATAAAATAAATTAAAAAGTGAAATGAACATCCGCGCCTACACCATATAATAAACAAAGATAGCGCTATATAAACAGTACATGCTACAAACAGTCATAACATATAGCTATCGCTGTTTCGGAACTGCAAAGAACACGGAAACTTCACTAAGGTGGGACTGCATTTTCGACCATGGATGTTACGTCTCGTGTGCTGGAAAACTGTGTATAGACGAAAACTGTGCCTGACATGCGCAGTGCAGCTACAAAAATCGTCGTCCAGCGTCCTCCTTGTGTGTATCATCTGTTGAGGTATCCAGTGGTTTCTATCAATTATTTTTATTTAACCTCAAGGATATGAAAGTCTTGGTAATTCTACCCAATATATTGATTATATTTAGTTTATGCTGATTTGCTTAATATTATATGCTTGCCGATGCTTATTTTGTTTAACAGCAGGTTATTTTTGCGTGGGTGATATTAATAGATCATTAGTAGATTTAATTAATGTAGATGTTAGGATTAGTGTAACGATTTTTTTGAATGGTATGAATTTAGATTGACCGAGAATTGTCTTGTTGATTTTATATAAGAGCTGAAGTTAATTTGTAGGTTATGTTCGATTATTTGATATGTTTTCATATGGTTTTGATTATGAGTTTGTTATTTAACATTTGAATAACGTATATAATATGAATATAGCAATTAAGTACCTATATAAAAATATGAATTATATTATTTAAAAAAAATGTACAAAATGTCATATTTTTCGAGTGGAACATATGCAAGAAAATAAATTAATGAAATTTTGCTTTACGTATATTTATATACTTATATCAGCCTAATTTTAAAATTAAAAATCAATACATTAACTAACGCGAACTTAAATGGTACTAAAACTAGAATGGTAAATAAAAATTTGGTATAATTTACAGCTAACAATAATGCACGATTATAAATATTAACGGTGGGGGAACAAATTAAACGTACATTTTTGCTATTTCATGGGCATTATCTCTTGTGTCCCCATTGTTTTGGTTGTACTTATTAATATCGATAGTTTTGGATTTGGAATAAATAAATAAAAAATAATATAAATAAAATAAGTAGGTATATAGTCATAGAAAACCTTTTTTTAGTAATTATGTAATGTATAAGAACACATAAACTATAAAATTATTGTAATGTACGTTTTTTAAATTTCCCTTACCTTCGAAAAATCTCTCTCATTCCGACCCTATTGTAAATAATCTTTATAATGTATCGTATATAGCGAAAAGTTTACCTTCATTAAACATTAACTCCAATTTTAAAAAATCGGTTTTAAGTATTTTTTATAATTACGGTTACATATTTTTTAGCAGCCGAACTTGCCGAGTGCAGATGACAGCTTTGACGACGACGTTTTTGAATCTGGTGCCGGAGGTGGGAATCCTTCTGGTGGAGCTATGACACAGAGCGGTGTAGAAGCGCTTACGGCAGAGCCGAGTCAGCCATGTCAACCTTCACCTACTGGTTACCGTGGATACCAACCACCTGCAGAACTCCTCCAGCGGCTTCAGGAAACCGACTACTCGCTGGAAGAAGAAGTTGAACAAACGATACATAAGGTGAATAATAAAAGATATATCTATGATTATTTTAAAAAGTAGTAACGTCTCATGCATGTGCGTCCGCAGAAAATTTTCCAAGAGGAGAGGGTAAAAATTGCATAAAAGCGTTAGCTTACATTATGTTAGGTTAGGATATATCCGGGGGAGGGGGGTTTATGCCAAAATATATTAAAATTGTTCATCATACAAGTTCATTAAAAAATGTGTACTAATTTTTACATCTTCATTAAGGTAAGGTGCTCTATACTCGGATAAATTTTAGGTTAAACTTTATATTACCATCAATATAAAATTAACCGATGTATTTTGAAGATTTTTCTTTAATGACAATTGAAATTTGATGATTTTTGAAGCAAGTTGCAAGAAATATTTTAATAACCGCTTTTACGCGTACAAACAATATTTTGAAAAATATGAATATGAACGTAAAATGGGACACATTCACATGTGTTAAAACGTATAATCGGACATAGAAGAGACGTAAAATGGGACAAATTGAAAATGTATGTAATTTTTTTCATATATAAAAGATTTTTGTATTATAAAAATTTCAATTCCATTTTGTAGCTGAGGTCTTGAACTATACAAATTTTTTTTCTAGCATTTTTATTTTATTATTATTTAATATTAAAAAAGGTATTTTTTGCGAATGTCCGACCTTAGGCCCCGACTTTGCTTTGTCTGAGTATATAGCACCTTACCTTATATGATTTCGAAGATTTGATGAAATAGTAATAATAAAAAAAATCTGCTGCACTCAGTACATCTACTTATAAATTATTATATGAAAGTATGTATATTAATAATTTTATACTTGTATACGTGTATTATACATTGCAATGTTATTTATTTAGTAAATATTTTATATAATTATTACCTACTTACCTATTTGATATTTTATTCTAATTTAAATGTATCACTTTCCAGACGATATTACTAGGCGACAGCGGTGTTGGAAAAACATCACTTTTAGTTCAATTCGATACTGGGAAATTCCAAACTGGGAATTTTTCAGCGACCGTGGGTATCGGATTTACCGTAAGTACCAACATTTTAATGTTTAAAAATAATATGTTCATATATATACATTATACATATATACAGATCTGGTTTTGAACATTGACTTTGCGATTTATTTTCCATCAATAATTTAAAATGTTTTATTTGTATGTTTGATTTAATACCAATAATAATTGTTGATCAAAAGTGTACCTATACGCATGGGCGCTGGGAAGGGGGTACAAGGAGGTGCACTTGCACCCTCCTCCCGGCGCCCATGCCTATATGCAACATTCCACCCGCGTATTGCGCGACTCCATTTTTGGATTAAGTTGTAGGTAGGTATATTAAGTTTCATTTTAAATAAGAAGAAAAATGTATTTCATTAAATAATTAAAACAATAGAATAATTTCTGACTACAATTAAACTACATCTATCCGTATTTTATTTAAATCTTAGATATTTAACATTTTATACAAAAAATCGAGTTTGTTTAATAGATGCATATTGCATATGTATATTATACACTAGCTACCCGCTCGCGGTTACGCCTATGTTGTATTAATTTTTATGAACGTTTATATAATTTATAAAATCTAATACTATTGGTCAGCGGCGGACTAAGGAAAAATAGGCTCTAGGCAAGGTTCTCATTGTGGGCCATACTCATTAAAAAAAACATTTTTTAGCATATTTAATTTTAAAAATATTCACATCAATTTTCCAACCTTTGAAAATCCGGTCTCTCAAAAATTACGGGTTCTGGGCAGTTGCCTAGTCTACTTAGGCCAATGCCCGTCTCTGGCATTTGTACAATAAGTCTGTACAAAAAAAGTATTTTGCTTGAAATTCACCTTGCTAATATAAAATATTTGCAGATCAACGTATGAAAATAAAGGTTACCCCCCTCCCTCTTAAGGGTTGAATTTTTGAATTTTAGAGGATGTTACGTCATAAAAGGAAAATAACCCTAAAATTTCACGTATCTAGGTCCAGGAGTTTGGGAAGGGTGTTGATGAGTCAGTCACTGTGACTTATCTCTTTATATACATATATATGTATATCTATAGGAAACTTTCGATTCAGTAGTTTTATATATAGACATTTGACTGCAGGCATGTTTTTTCATATCCATTTTTTCGTAAAATGTAAAATCAAAAAGATTATTTCGAGACAGCAGTTCTCTGCAGTACCGACAGTGTCGAACATGTCTGATCTTATCTTGACTTATATGAATACGTGCACCTCTACTGGCCCCATCTTTGCTAGAACCAGGAATTTTTTTTCCAAAACGGCTTACAATTAGAGAGAGCTGAAATTGTTCATGGTTTATTGCCCTGCTTTTGATGACGTAAATATTTAATATTTTTTGTGGCATTTAATAGGACCGGTAGTAGGATCAACTGTATTTTTTCAAATTGCATTTTATAACATTTTATGCTGATCTCAACGGTAGTAATGAATTTTAAATCGAGTTAACTTATATAGGGTCACTTTGTATATATCGATTATATTTTTCAATTTTTGAAACAAAAATCTGTTGTCAATTGTTTATAAAACTACTGAATCAAAAACTATATTGGGTGCTCCATATTAACGAAACGGTACGCGATAGAACAAACAAATGATTGAGTTGTTTTATAAACAATTGATGCTAGATATTTTTTATTGTCATTTTTTATTTAAAGCACTTTCAAGAGAGGTATTAATTCTGTGATAGTATCTATGGATTAAGTATGGAATTTAGAGCAGTGATACTTCAACTTATTGTAACAAATTTGGTGACACTGGCTGTACAAAATAATTTTCATAATATCGCCACTGTTTTAATACCGTTGGTGTTTACATACCACGCATGCCCGAAAATTGTCAAACACTTCATGAAACTTCAAGAGAACTGTCAGATAGGTTAGAAACTTTATTTGAAAGTGCTTGATAGCTAACTAGCCAATTTTGTTAGCTCGTTTATAATACTGGACATTATAATTTTTAATAATAGCGGTTGGGTTTAGAAAAAAAACGCAAAAATTATGCAAGTAGTTATACATATATGCACTTATATTTGTATAAATTCAAATTGAACAAAAATTTACAAAAAAAAGAATAATGTCAAACTTTCCAGCGACCCCAATTTTCCGGGTGATGTACGTATAGTGATGTAAAGGTGAAAAGTTTCATAACTTTTCAATTTCACTGAAAGTTTTCAATCGTCTGTGAAAATTTTCAAATTTTTGAAAAGTTTTGTTCACACGTTTTTTGGTTGATACCACTTACTTTAGCTAATGTAATATAAAATAATACGCACTTTTTTAAAAGAAACAATATATTTTTAAATTAGTTTTGGAAATGATTAATTTTTATATAATAATGTGGAAGAAAAATTACTAAGAAGTTTTGATTTAAACGGATAAAGAAACCAACTTAATAAAATCGTAAAAAAATAAATAAATTGTGTAGTACATTATAATTTAACTTACAATAGCATTATCTGAACTTTTCATGAATATGTATTTTCAAAAAAATATTTTTTCATGAAATTTTACATCACTATTTAGTTAAATATCATGCAAAATTCGTGTCTCATGTGTATACATGCATAAACATACGCGCTTAGAGAGTTGATATTTGCATAAAATATTTAAACGAGTGACGACACCATTCCAGGTCGAAAGGAAACCAATCTGTTGGCACGGAATAGGCAATTACGCACTCATTCGCATGGCTTCCTGCGACCATAGATATTACCTGCGCTAATAGAAAATCAATCGTTAAACACTATGCCTATGCGTAAATATCGCACAAGCGAAACTGTTGATCATAGCACATGTGTATGTTAATACTACATGTTTATGTTATTATGTGGAGTTTATATCAGCGGTGGTAAATTCATGATTCGTAAATGCATTTGTAATCTGTCGGCCAGTCTAGATACACTCCAGTAAGAGTCTCGACAGCGTCGCCATTTTTAGCCAAACCGGTGTTTTAATAAGATCTTTCATGTGTTATATTTAGCAAGTATAAAAAAATTAAAATTAAAATTGAGCATAATAGTAGAGGGAAATTAGCATTTTGAAGTGATGCATTCGGGAAGTTGGTTTTTTTTTTGATTTTCTCTTTATATGTTCGAATATGAGTTGAAAATCAAAATTTTTGAAAAATTGCCATGTGCGTCTCGAGAAAATTGCATAATTGTGTATTTTTGATACATTTCAAGTGTATCGCTACACTGTTTTTGAAATATCTCCGGTTCTATAATAGGTCGTAGGATAAAAAAAGTTTTTCGACATTTTTTTTATTTTTGAGGTTATGATACGTTTGAAAAGTAACGCTACCTATGCCGTTCTATAGTCTATTAACTTATAAGTATATTTTAATATTTTTTGTTATTTTCCTACGATCTATAGAACCGGAGATATTTCAAAAACTGTGTAGCAATACACTCGAAATGTATCAAAAATGCACACTTATGCAATTTTCTCCGGACGCACATGGCCGATTTTTCCAAATTTTTGATTTTCAACTCATCTTTGAACATATAAAGAGAAAATCCAAAAAAATCCAACTTCCCGAATGCATCACTATTCATCACTTTTTATGTCTTTATTCCCTCTACTATAATGTAATAATATAAAGTAGGTACCTACATATATTTAATGATATTGACTGATAACATCATAAAATACGGTTGTGAACGAGACTTAGCTACTATACAATCAACAAAAAATCTATCCATGCTGTCGAGACACTTACTTGAGTGTCTCTAGGCCAGTCCATGGGGCAGAACTGCGCATAAGTATAATAAAGTGTACTTAAGTATAAGTATACAAGTACCTACTAATTGCCAAAAAATACATTAAGTACAAATATACATATATACTATTTATGATAAAATAGTTAAGTATTATTTTACCTAAACACACGACGTTTTTTATACAAGCGTTTCATGAACGCGTGTTAATAGCGCCGAAAAGTTCCACAGAACAGATTGTTTGCGTTTGTATTGCGTTTTTTTCAGCGCGTTAGTATGGCGTTTTTTTACAGCGCGTTTGCATCGATACAAACGCGCGCGCACATCGTGTCTCAGTGCCGGGAAAAGGGTGCAGGATTTTTACGTTTTCTTTTTAAAATAAGTAACAAAGCACGCGCAACAAGTGTTGTCTCGATCGCCGCCATCGTATTATTACTTTACTATTGATGAGTTTCTGCCTAAAAACGCAGTTGCTCAACGCGTTTGTATCGATACAAACGTAGGGTTGAGTTTGTGAACGTGTGCAAAGGTATACAAGCTGCGAATGTATCGCGTTTTAGTTTCAATAGACGCGCGTCGTCTGTTTGTATAAAAAAAGTCGTGTGCTTAGGCCCTTAAATACATTAAAAGGTATATTTTTAAGTACAGGTTCAAATACATTTTAGTAAATATATTTTAGTGTCAGTGGTGTAACAAAAGAGGGGGGCAAGAGGGCCTCTCCCTGGGTGAGTAGAATAAGGGCCAGCCGTTTTGCAAATATGGAAGAAGGCAAAATTAAAACATCGGAATAATGAAAATTTGGAGAAATGTAGAGCAAAAATTTTTTAACCTCCCCTGCCCTAAAAATGGTTGCGCTGCTGTTTAGTATATAAGCACAAAGTACTTTTTTGAAAAAAATAATTAAGTTCATGTACAATTAACCACAGGATAATTCTAGTGTTTAATAAAATTTTAGAAAAATAAAAAAATGCCTATAATTAATAAAACGTAAGTATACGGAAAAAATATACTGTCAGAATTACAGTTTTTCTTGTCTATCCCGGATAGTAAGCGAATATAATGTTTTACTGTCTAAAACTGTAATAATATAATTTTAGGGTGTAATTGTTTCAGTTATATAAATCATATTTTTTTACAACTGAATCATTAACAAGAAAATAAAATAAAAATATTTGTCATTCTCTGAAATATAAAATTACACCTCGTGCCGTATCGTTGCGTATTTTTATACGAATTATCGAATTTTTACTGTACCAGAGGCAGATTACTAATTTATCAACCATGTATGTACCTCATAAAAAATTGTGATGAAAATTGAAAATAAAAAATATTCTATTTATTTATTTCATCAAATTCTTTTCCAATTATAAATTGTTATGCATGGTCACTAACTAACTAACAATAAGTATAGATTATGACATGCTGGTAATGAATAATCCACGTTTTTTTTTTCGGGTTCAACTATGAGATGGTTAGGGGTCGGGAAAATTTATAAAATTCCAAACTGTTGTTATTTGTACGTGGATTATTCTTGATCATTTTAAAGCAATGTTGGATTACATTACTCTATCCTATCGTAAAGAAATGACACTATTTTTGTGCTATAATAAAGCGACTATACTCGTATCAATAACAAAATTTAATTTTTGACGTTACACTTCTTTGGGTGCGTTCAGGGAGAAATTTTAGTAAAGCAACGAAATACGCGATAAACGAAGATAAAAAGTTATTGTATTTACCTTTATATCTTTATATGTATTGTAAGTATAGTGTCATTAGATACTTGATGCCTAGAACAACCACCATTCGTATCCTCTTCTATTTCAACTAGTAATTAAAATGTCATATTGTCACTGTTATTTATGATAAATACATATTCTACATTTATAAACATTGTTGTAATACAATAATACAGTTAATTAGTACCTACCTACTATGATTACATGTACATTATTGTACATAGATATATAAAAACCTTAATTTAAATATACATTTTTGAAAGCTTCGAAGCCCTACAATATACAATTCAAAAGTAATTATTGTTATATAACATGTACATATTCTTTTATGTGTTTTATGTATACCTACTACATATATTTGGAGCTATTGTCTCGTTTTTTAGAATTTTAATATTTTTTTACTTTGAAGAATTATTAAAAAAATTTCAATACATTACCAAATATTAATATTGCTTGTATTATACACATCAGGCTAGTATAAATAAAAATGATTACTTATTTTCATATTTTACATGTTTGAATTATAATAAATAATATATAATAGATATGAGAATAAAGTAAAGATTGGAATGTAGATAAATAAATGCCAAAATATTTTTAATTAATATTTACTAGCGAATTGGACTCGGTGTTACCTGATGATATAAACCTATTAAATATTGTTTTCACTTATTGTTAATTATTTACAAAGTACACGCGAAGATACTTCTTCAAATTCATGAAATTTATCTTATCAAATTATCTATCACTCTATCCATTAGTGAAAACCGTAATAAAATCAGTTCAGTAGTTACTGAGAAAATCGTGGGATGGGCATGTTAGGTGGGCATTTCGGGTGAGCATGTTTACTTTATTTTTAATTGAATTAATATCCCCGGGTAACACCAGGTCCAATGTTCTAGTACGAGATATAAATAAAACGGCCAAGAGCGTGTTGGGCACGCACATTATACATAGAGTTCCGTAGTCATTACTCATTATAACTATTTTCTACAATGTTCTATATAATTTTCATTGAAAGTACTAACTAAAATCTACATTCAAGTAGAAGGGGGGGAGGCGCTCTGATAACTACTTTAAAAAACAAATATATCGTGACTGAAGGGTTAAAATCAAAATGTCGTATAAAATTTTTGATTGTATTTTAAGAGACCCTACTTAATGGATTAAGTGAATTTTTTTTAAAATATACATTTCAGTGTATGGAAAGGGGGTCCAAAAATTTTTTTTTCAAAAATCTTATCATTTCTGTTTATAGGTTTTCAGTCTTACCAAATTTTATCTTAATCGGTCTAAGAATTTTGAGGACGGACGGACGAACGGACATGGTGAAACTATAAGAGTTCCTAGTTTTCTACGGAACCCTAAAAACTATGACCAATCAAAAAGTTATTACAAATCTCTGTTCGATTTTTAGTAGAATGTTTTTTGTTTAACAAATCCTAGTAGGTAGTTAGTGGGGGTGGGAAATAATAAGGTAGAGAGAGAGGGTGTTGGCAGGTAGATCTGACCCTGATTGACAGATAAAATACCGCGGGGTATGTTTGCTTATGGGAGGGGTTGCTGTGGTTAGTACACATACAAAATGGGGTGAAACCTTGACGATCCGGGATCTACAGTTGTTGATGATAAAAGCGTATTATATAATACCTGCATCAGCATACGGTCGGCATGGTAACGTTAAACTATTGTGCGCGTGTACCACGTGCTCACCAGTGGCGCGCTATTTGAAATTGTTGGGATTTTAAGATTTGATAATTTCAAAAATCTTTTTTTTAATGCTGTAAAAAATCTATAAAATAAATTAATAATAAGTTACAGCTGGCATCTTGCCAATATTATATTATATTATCAACTAAAATTGATTTACTCATAGTAAAAATTTTGACAGCCCGAATCGATTTATGATTGATTGTAGTAGCCTAGTTTTACTCATAGCTGTATTTTTTGATTTTATCAAACAATAATGCTAAAAATAATACATACATATTTTTTTAAATAAAACGCGCCACCGTCGGTTTTTAATCATCAGTAAGTTTTTGCCATGTGGAGTATTACAGGGTATATAATTTATATTTGACAAAAACAAAATATAAAATAAGCTTAACAGTAGATATCTATGAATATTTATTCCTTTGTGCCATACTCGAGTCTAAATGAAATCTGAAAAAAGTTATGGTAGTAAATCTTTGGTGATACTATATTATCTTAAACTGAATCTGTGAATAGTTCTTCATGATCCTAAAAGATTAACTTTTCGAAAAATTTTCGAAAGATAAAAAGTTTTTAGAGTTATAGAAAATATAAAAACATTTTTTTCCAATTTTTCATAATATTTATTAATTTTAACCAAAAAACCAAAAAAAAATGTTACCAAAAGTTCTAAAACTATTTTTTTGTATTCTTTAACTGATTCTAAGTACCTAGTACTTTGAAATTTTTTTCCAAAAAGTTGATCCTTTTGAAGATAATAATAAAAAATAAATATAAACACAAAATCGCATGTATTGAACATTTAAAATGGGTGCCCCCTGGAGCAAAAGTTATGAATTTTCGTAGGTTGCACTCATTACAACTTTTGATCAGCATACTTTGAACTACCATTTCCTCAAGTTACAAAAAATGTCAACCAAAAGGCCCATTGCCTTTGTGTCATTTTGAGTCATTTCTTTTGCTCTACTGCTAAAACGGCTCTTTTGCGGACATTGGTTTAAAACAAAATCGATTGATGTAATGTCTTCGACAACTTTTGAAAGTTTGTCGTTATGTTTATGGGACATCCTGTATATAAATATAAAAAGCCGAGGTTTATTTTTAAAACTTACATTTTCTCTTTAATAAAGTAGATACTTCCCACATATATATTATGTATAGCTCTTCAAATCAAGAGCGCCTATTAAACAAAAGAAAACGTGTAAAAAAAGAAAACTCGAGATGGCAATTCAGATAAAATACACTCGACTACAACATGTAGAGTAGGAGCAGCAACAGCACTTAAGAGCTAAGTGATATTTTATATTATCGAACAATAGTTGACTTTATTCCCGCTGCGCGCCGCCACTGCAGGGATTCCCGTGTACATTCTCCCTCTAACTGACAGAGATTCAAACTCTCTGAGTTATATCACTCTTCAAACGGTGCTTGTCAACAAATAATCTGTTTTATTGTTGCTCGTCAAGAAAATATTATATTTGATATTACGCACTTATATGTTTTATTGAGAATTTTGTCAATTATTTATTTATATTGTTTTTAGTTTATTTGAAGTGAATTAGAGTGGTGAATATTGGTAGAAATATTTGATTAAAAAATCTTATATGGTAAGTTTATGTATGTTTTTTTAAATGTTTAAGATAAGTACTTATTAATGTAGTAGTTAAAAATTATAAGGCCAAAATGACTTTAAAAAAATTAAATGATTGAATAAAAGATAAAATTGAACTCTTAAAGTATGTGTACGTTCTAAGGGTGAGTTAATTATAAAAAAATTGCATCATTTTTGTGATTGAGAACAATTAATCATGAATTAATTATAAAATATCGAATGAATATTAATTACAAATAATTTTTATAATGTTCATATTTATGTACATCATAATAAGATTTTTTTAACTATCAGATTTTAAACTATACTATACGATAGACTATTTTATAAAAGGGATTCCAAAAATGAAAGCATATAAGAATTTTATTATATTTATTAAATAGCAGAGTGTTTTTGAAAAGTAAATATTATTATTTATATAAAAGTTGGATAAATAGTTACATTGGTATATTATTATGTATAACAAAATACTCCAGAAGAAGCAATAAACATTATTGTCTATTTATATAAAAGTTAAAAAAAATTGCAAAAATTATTATAAAACACTGAAAAATATTTTTATTTTTGTATTTTTAAGTTATATCGATATTTTGTATATACATTCTTAGGCGCAGTTAATGTCTCATTTATATTACTTACGTTAATGGAATTAATTTTATATTTATTTAAAAATAACAAAGATTTAAAAATTCCAGAACGTTGAACTTTTAATAATATTAATTAAAATATTAATTAATAAATTTTTAAACTAAAATAGTAATTTCTGTCTTAAATGAAATTACTGTACGTAGGTATATTAAAACAAAACAAACTTAGACAAAAAATATACGAAATTCTATTATGTGTAAGTATATTAGAAATATATTATATTAATTTAATAATATAGGCTCGGTTGTATAAACTCGAAATGGGCTGAAATCTTTTAATGTCCTTGGTAACTAGGCAAATATAATTTATCTTACATAATATAATACAATTTCTTGGAAGTACGTAAATTCAAAAGTATTCTTTCTTTGTATCGATTCTAAGAACTTTTAAAACATTCTTTATATTTTTTATTGCCTTTAATTATTTTGTTATATAATCATTTTTAAATTAACATCTGTATAGGTATAATACAGCTTGACTTTTATAGGCGCCTACGCCATGAAAACCTAATAAAAAAAATAAATTGAAAACTTGAAGAAAAAAGTATTAAATTACGATATTTTAGATGATAATCAATTTTTGATATGAATTATATAACGCGCTCGGTAAATTTAATATCTTGTTAATCTGAATCTGTTTATGCCAATTCTACGAATCAGCGGGGTAAAAGGGCGTATGACTCAATTAGCGACAGAATTCTGTAGAGCGTGTACGAGACACACGGTTTTCTACGTTTTACTTTCACTGTATTAACATTTCAAATTTATTTTAAATAAATAAGAGAAGCAAACTATTATTAATTGGAAACTGTTTTGTTTCGAAGTTAGTTTAGAATAGTTTGTTTTAATCAAACGTATGTTTTGTTAAAAATAAATAATGAAATAATTATATTAATTAAAATAAATTGTATATTAAATCATAAAATAATACTTACGATTCGTCTGGAAGTCAAAATGGTTAAGATATTTCTCTGGAAAATAAAAAATCCCGAAAAGCAATCTCAAATGTTGTAAATAACTAAAAAATATTATAAGCTCCATTCAAAATCCTGAAATGTTTCAACATCTGTGAGCAAAGATATCGTTAAAATAAAATCAATAAATTTTAGCATTGCGAGCGTAATACAATGTTAAATTTATTGATTTTATTTTGACGATATCTTTGCTCACATGTAATGAATCATTTCAATATTTTTAATGGAGCTCCTTATAATCTTTTTTAGTTATTTACAAAATTTAGACGTACCTACTATTGATTTTTGTTTAAAATTTCCGAGAAATTTCACGAATCGCGCAATATTTTTTTTTGTTCATTACAAAGCAAACCTTGTTGCTGACCGAGAAATGGTAAAAAAAGGACGCTTTCGTTATGGAAAACGATTTTCAGTAAAAATGGAATTTATAATAAATTGTAGTTTATGTGATACTGATGAAAAGTTATCAATGTAACAACTTTTTATGCCTGAAATTTTTTTTATTTCACTTTTTGTTAAATCTAGTTAAGGTTATGGGCCTAGCACCTCGTTAGTTGTGAACTATTCGTTTTTTTTTCAATAAAAAAAAATTGATTTCGAAAAATTTAGTTTTTAATTTATATGCAGAACACGTATATTTAATGGAATTTTTTACTTTATTAATAATTAAAAGTAAAAAATTAAATATAATTTAGTGACCGCAGTACATTTCATACAAAGTGCAGCAGCGAATGGAAATATATAAATGTATATATTCCCAACCGATTGTCTCTTTCTAACAGTACATATAGTTTATATTTTTAATATATACTATGGCCTCGCTAACTGTAGTTGTTGCACTTGCACACGTTTTTGTCTGTTTGTCGCACTTTATTACTGTTACGTATAATAGTTTTCACGCACCGGCTGTCATGGACTACCATTTCTGTCAATTTTCATTATTTTGAAAAAACCTGGTTCTGAAACTACACGTGAATGTATGTGTTTTATAATTTGTATAGTATTTAAAATGGATGAAATTTCGAATAATCAGTATTTAAAACGGCTCTATGTTTCAATAAATAGAGCGCTTCCGGCGAGTTCTTTCATTTACCATGTGCTAAAAACTCTATTTTAATATCCAATTACTCAAAAACCATACGTCTAATATTATTTTTTTAAATATACGAGTTATCTATAAATAACATAAAAATAACCTTAAGACGCTTTGTTTAGTAATTACTACTCTAAATAGTAGACAACTAACCGTGTTTTAAGGGCGATGATAGCGAGATATTGCAAAAATTTTCTTTCTAGACAAAAGACTTTTAATTTTTCACAACGGTCTACAATCTTCTTTAGTCCGCCACTTTTTTGCCTTTATAACATTTATATTATACACAATTCAATATTCCAAATTCCTTTCGAGCCCACTTTTGCAGTATGATGTTACAAATATTTTTATTGGCTTAATATAGTCAGAGGAGCATATATATATTTGACTTATAATAAACAATAAATTTTACAATAACTTTTTGGCCCTGGGACATATAGGTAGTACCCAATGAGACTTTTTGGTGAGACATTTTTAACCCAATGGGATACAATGAAAGTCAAGATTATAAAGATAAATGTTATTTATTATTCCAAAATGAACAAACTAATACTTAAGAACGTAAGTAATACAAAAATGTTTATAAACTAGGTGTGAAAAGGGGTGAAACAATTATTTTTGCACAATGGTATAGTGCAACTACAATATGAAAATATACTTACAGCACCACGTTAAGTAATTTATATATATCTATTTTCGGGTTAAAATTATCCTAGTAAAATACAATAAACATGTTTTGGGACACAAAAAAGTTAAGAGGTATATATAACAAAATTAAAAACTCTTATTTTGAGGGTTGATTTAAGCTCTTCATTTTTACCTGCTAAACATTTATATCAAGTTTAATCAAAATCAGAGTAGGTACACCTGAAGACCTTTTCTTGTTAGTTATTTGCTGTAACTCCAATTAAATTATAATTGCAATGATACCGACGCGACGTATAATATTTTATAAGACGATTCGGCTTAATGTAATAAAGACGAGACGGTCTTAATTTTTTTACAATTTCAAATATTTTAACTTTTTTATTCGAGACGAGACGATGTTCTTGACCTTAGTCTTGCCGTGGAAATTGTAATTGACTCGTCAAAAAAAATCAGCCAGTCTCGTTTCCGTCTCTCACATTTATCAATAATTATTTAAAGTCTGAACCAGAGGTCGGCAAACTTTTGTGATAGAAAGAAATTTATACCAATTTGGAGAGCCTTCAATGGGATGAGATAACATTTATTGTCTAAATAAAACGGACAAGTGCGTGTTGGGCACACACATGATAGTCATTACGAAAAAAAAAATTATTTCAAAATTTTTCATGAACTATTCTTGCTATACAGTGTTCATTGAAAGTACTAATTAAAAGCTACATTTTGAATTTTTTTCAGATTTTTTGAATCCATAGTTTAGAAATTAGGGGGGTGGGACGCTCTGACAACGATATTGATAAGCAAATATTGTATAACATTGTAGAACTTTTTGTTGCACTCAATGGGATAAGTGAAAAAATTTTTTTTATATACTTTTCAGTCTAAAAGAAGGGGGTCCAAAAAACTTTTTTTTTCAAAAATCTCATTATTTCTATTTTTGGGTCAACAATCTACGTCCGTATACCAAATTTCATCTTAACAGGAATAAAATTTTTATAGACAGACGGACAGAGCGAAACTATAAGGGTTCCTACTTTTCTACGGAACCCTAAAAAGTGAATACTGTTGTAGATCAGATATTTGTATTCAATTTTTTCATTTTTTAACCAAGTTATTTGCGATCAAAGGAACTACGGAAAAAAATGGTCATAAACAATTTCTAAGGTCAGATTTGGCAAACCAAAATACGTTTCTTCATTATAATTTGGTCAAATCTGATCGCACCGCAATACAAAAAAAATTAAAGAAAAAAGCTTAATCTTCAAAATGCATTCATTAGATTTCGTCAAAAATTTTTTCAAGGCCCATGGAGGCTCTAAAAATTTATATTTTTTTAAGATAGCAAAAAAATTGGGGGGGGGGGAGTTTGGTGTTATTATGTTATTATTATTAATTAAGTTTGCGCGGTTATTATTTTCAATTAAAATATTTCACTTGGATCCCATCCCTTGTTAAATTTTGATAAATTTGGCAATTTTTATTCTTCATCTTTATCGGTATGTGACTTAGAATAGAACCCAAGATAAACATGTTTACTTTAGTATATAAAGGTTTAAATCCGAATTTATCATACTTGTATTTTTAAATTCAACATAATATGTATCCACAAAAAATGATAATCTAAAAATACCAAAACTACAACATATTTATCAATTTTAAATTTCCTCTGTGTGGTTAACAACATGATATAATATTCATAACATGCCAAATAAATAGATTTTAGAAAAATATAACATAGTTATCAATCAAAAATAATATATAAAGCATCATTTTTTATATATTCTTTGTTGCAACTAAATCAATATTGAAACTGTCAATGTTATATTGATAGTATGAAGCTCGTGTCTACATATTCTACATGTATGGTATCATATTTTGCAATAAAAGGTATACAACGTACAATTCAAATACGTTTATGTTATAAATACATTGGTTCGTGAATAACAGTGACGTATTAAGTTCATTCATAACATCAATTGTGCGATATTTTTATTGTTTATTTTAAATGTAAATACAGTAGGGTCTCTTTTACGCGGTAGATATATTTCATGGCAAATAGCATATAAATAAATATAGACATTGCTTATATTGTAAAATTAGGGATACTGAAAATTCACGAAAATACAAATGTCTAAAAAAAATACAAAGAAAATTAGTTTGAAAATCTGAAAGAATTGATATAAAACATAAAATAAAATAAGTTTGCTTTTCAATTTTATTTATTTAAATTGAAAAGTAGTAATTTTTTTTAATATATATATTTTTTGACCTCATTTTTTATATACAGACAGTTAAAAGTAGTAATATTTTTTATATTTTTGCATCAAAATTATCGTCACTATCTGAAAATACAACTCACAATCAGTATCGTTTGTGAACTGGTACGATATGTTTGTTAAAATATTTTAATAATAACAATACTTTTACATATTTAAATTCTTTGAATTGTCAGCTTTCATTAGATAGTCCACTCGCCGAAACGGGGTATCCCTGAATTTGCATGAAAATCGCACCGCGTAACTTCAAATCCACGTAAAAAGAGACCTTACTGTAATTGTATTTAGGGGCATTTAATACATTGATATGTGTTTCTAAAAATGCTTTTGTTAATAGTGGTACATATCCTTCAATTAAACCAAAATAATTTATACAAATCGAGAGTAATTTTTTTTTAAATATTAAACAATATAATTAAATTTTATGGTACTAATAAATTTGGAAAAATGATAAAAATACTGGATCAAAATCTTAACACCACTATTTTAAGTTCTAAACCGGAGTACAATAATTTTTTTAGTAAAATCCAAATTTATATTTAACAAGATGAAATTAAAGGGATACATAAAAAATATTTTAAGTAAATTATTTCGTATATAAAAAATAAGCCCTTTGTACTATTTAAGCTTATATCGTAATATTGATCCTAGAACGAATTTTTGTACATAAGTATGTACCTATGTATATATTTTATTAACTGCTGATAATGTTCTTTCGTATTCCACACTTGATGGAAATTTACATAAATATCCATAAAATGTAAAACATGCCTTCATCTTGGAAGAATTTAATTATTTTTATCACAAATGCTCTAGTCTTCAATTTTTAGAGTTCAGTAGAAAATTAGAAACCAAAAAAACAAAAATGATGAGATTTTTGAAAAAAAAATTTTTTTTAGATCTCCTTCCAATAACTGAAAAGCATATTAATACATTTTTAAAATCTTGTTTAGAACCTTTCGATTTTAACCCTTCAGTCACGATATATTTGCGTTCAGTCGTTATCAGAGCGCCCCCCCTCCCCCCTAAACTATCGATGTAAAAAATCTGAAAAAAATCCACTGTAGCTTTTAATTACTACATTCACTGAAAATTATAACGAACACTATCAAAACATTTTTTGGCCCCTCTCCCATAAACTGAAAAGTGTGCTTACATTTTTTTTTCACTTACCTCAAATAAGTCTACTAAAATGCAACAAAAAATGGAAAAAAATCTGAGAAAATTTCAGAATGTAGTTTGTAATTAATTAGTACTTTCAATGAAAATTATAACGAACATTATAGCAAAAATAGTATATGCAATATTATGGAATAAGTATTTTATATAAATCGTATTGGACTTATTGTTAGACACATACAAAAATATTGCATAATGATAGCAGCAAGTATTTTTCTAACTTTTTATACGAACTACTACATTATGTTAAGTCCACTCCTGGAATGAACAGATTTAATTTCCGTCCATACTTGTATGCTATTGTGTTAAAGTTTCTAAAGCTTCAGATAAGTTTTAAAATAGATGGAAATATCAAAGGTGTGCTTTCAAGTCTGGACGTTCCGTTCTACAACAGAGAAATAAATAAAGTGTATAGAACATTGAGAGATAATTAAAATTTGATTAAAACTTTAATTTATTTCTGATGTGCCTTTTACGTAATTTTTAGGTTATGTAGATATAGGTATAACTTCTTCTTTTATTTGCAATTTTCTACATAAATAATACAAACAATAGATGTGGTCATAAAGAAACCGATCAGTGTAGTCGATCAAGGGGTACAGGGGGTGAAAGGACTGAATAGTTGTTACGAATCACTTCAAAATGGCGGATTTTATTAAATTTAAAAAATATTTGTAGCTTTTTTTAGACCTTTAATTAATTTTTTATCTTATTCAATAAACATGCAATTAGAATTGATCGTTAAAAGGTGTAAAACATGATCTATCTCTGTTTGTCATGACGCCCGTTCAGTGGCGCCGGAACCAATTTTTTTCTGCGGGGGCAGTACGAACCTCAAAAATGAAGCTGACCTAATTTTACTTGGCGTTCTTAAAATTCAAAATTGACTTCAATTTTTTTAGCTTGATTAATATCGTATTATTTGTATATATTTTTTTAAATAGAAATACAGTGGAACCTCGTTAGTACGTTTTTAAAAGGACTGGGGAAAAACACGTGGTCTTATGGATGCCGGGACCTAAAAAAAAGAAAAAAACGTACTGAAGCAAAACATACTAACGAGGTTTCATTGTATTAACTTTTTATTTTTCTTTGTCTCTGACTAGACTCATGGTTACATTTATAATTTATTTGTGAGCTTTAACATCAATTTACAAAAATTTAGAATTTTTAAGAGTAAAAAAATTACAGAAAATAGATTTTTATAATTACATGTCGCTTCAAACCCGCCTTAAAACCAGATGATCCAAATTTTGGGGGAGCAAAAAGTAGTTATAGCAACGAACGTTATTTTTGCAACGAATCAAGTAGAAATCTATGTGTTCTGATCTCAAATTTATAAAATCGACAATAATTTTGAAGGACTCGGATCCATACAATGTTTTTGATTATTACATAGGTAGGTAATAGTGAATCGTTCAAATATTGTAATTAGCCCATTTGCCGTTTGGTTAATATTTATAAAATCATTAATATAACTTTGAATTCGTACCTGTTTGTAGTCACAAATCCACTCTTGTAATATTATAATTAATTCTGAAGTTTTTGAAACATAACACTGTTGTAGGTATTATTAATATAAATGAGTAGGAATACTTACATCAGATGTACATATCTACCTAGATGAAAATACTCGTATAACAAAGGATTGTAATATTGAAATATAGAAGTAAAAACATTCCAAATTATCGTGTTATTTAAACACTTAAAATGGTAATGAGAAACCATTGCATATATAAATGCTGAATTTAAAATTCAATTTTTGATCTGCATAATGCATGGAAAATCAAGAGATTTTTCACAACTGTTCGCTACAAATAGATTATCATGAGGTATTTGAATGGTGTTTAAATTTTAAACTATCGACAAATATGTTAGCTTTGTGTAATTCTACGTACTGCTATTTTTAAATATTGATTTTTATGTACTTTAACTCTGGTTATTTTGAACTAGTGGTAATTTTCAGTACTTACTTATAATTTAAATAATTATTGAGTTAAAAATGTTTCGTTGTATCTATCTACAGGCTGTATAATTATTATAGGACCAGGCATTTACATATTTCCGTAACTATTGATAATATCAAAAAAGTTAAAATAAGAAATATGTCTAGCTTTTTAATGTGAAGAGGAATATGGCATCTATATTTATAAATATTAGCTCGCTTCGCGCGCTTTTATTATTTATTGTTGTTCTGGATAACTTTTGTATATTGTCTCGTATATTACAGCAAAATTAAAAGATTTTTGTTTAATTTTTTTATGTCCGATATGTGTCATTTTTATGAACATTTATATAATTTATTAAATCTAATATCATTTTTTCCTATTGTGGTTGAACTTGAAAAATCGTGCAGATAAACGAATTAAAATAATAAACTTTCTCTTTTCCCTCCCTAACATAGAATTGGATGCTGATGCTAACGTTATAAAAGAATGATTAAGACAATAGGTTCAAGAGTTTAGAGTAAGTGTTGATGAGTCAGTCACTCACACGGGTAGAAAAGTTGACTTGGGCCAAGAAATCCTTGCTTTATATATAATGAAAACAATATTTTCCTAATATAAGAATATACCATACCATAAAATTATTATATCTCTTTAAAGCAATGTTGTCGGACGAAAACAATAATATACTTGGACTAAGAATATATTCTTATACATATGTATTAAGAAAAGGTATGTCATTTTTTACCTGTGCAGGACTTCTTTATTTTTTCACACAAATTTGTATTTTTGAACTTTAATAAGTAGTTTTAAAGCATTTACATTTTAAAGGTATCTCCTCCTCTATATTACATAATGGAACTAATTAACGCATAAACAATAGAGAATAGCTGACTTTGTCTTACAACTTATATGTATACAAGAAGATCTGTGCTAATTATTACGTTTGCTTTATTCGCAATTACAATGATTAATTTTTCAGCATAGAATCTTATTGTTAATTAATTTTACGTATTGCCAATTAATACTAATCCCAATTTATTAAATATATTCAACTGAAGTATTGTTCAAGACTGGTGCCAGTACTTTACTGTTTTATATGTGATGTACTAATTAATGATCAATTTTTTAATCATTCAATTCTGTAAGCTCGCAATAAAATAGTTCACGTACAAGAAATATAAATTAATTCGTTTCATATTTGCAAATGTTATTGCCATATATTGTCAATATATTTTTTATGTAGATGGCTTACAATTAGTCAAAAAAATAATAGTATAGAAAGTACTTAACTGTGTATATTTAAATAAAACGTTTACAATAACTGACTTAATTAAATTTTGAAGCTCTATATTTCCATGTATTGTAAAAGTTACAAAGAATTTGCATATTATTATTAAAGACGATCGGAATTAGAATGGAGATTATAATATGAAATATTTAAAATCTGCCTCATCAATTTATTTTAAAAAATCAATTAATATTTTTATACAACATAAAAAAAATGTGTAAGTTATATTCTTTATGGGTAACCGCGACAAAATAAATAAATAAACTTTTATAAATAAATAATTTAAAATTTCCTGATTATAAGTATAAACTTAGTATAAGTATATTGAAAACAATATTGGCAATTAAAACTCTTGAAATGTTAAAATAACCAATATTGTGTATACCGTGTTTGTATGGAAATATGTACTGTATAATGTAATTAGTCAATTAAGAAACTTGCAGCGGAAATCAAATTGTGTAGGTATTTAATATTTCATACCACGATCATTTTATAAGTAGCATTGAATGCTCCATGTACTCATAATAGAGTTATTATAGAGTTAATTAGTTAGTAATTTAACCAATGCTAAATAACGCATGAATATTTGAACAATTAATTACATTTATTTGACAAGTACGTTAATTATTGGTAATGTAAAATAAAATCAATTATAGTTAATTAATTATTATTACTAGAAGTAGGTACTTACAATTAGTACTAAAATTAATAAAGTTTTGTTCAGAGTTGAAATGATATTTTTTGAAGAAGAAATGTATGTTTTAAATTTGGATATAGAGAAATATTTTGTAGGAATTTGAGAAAAAAATGTAAACTAAAGAATAATAAAATCTACACATAAATATTGTTTCAACATAGTAGAATTTTTACTGTGTAATTGTTAAGATTGCATACGAAATGAGTTAGGTTTGAATTTTTAACTAAAAATAATATTTTTTTCATTTACTCTTGTGTAATAAACTAATAAATTTTGAAGTATAACGAATCTTATATTTTCATAAACTATTGATTGAGTAAAAGAATAATACAAAAAGTTTAAATATTTACTAATGATTGATAATTTAAAAAATACGAGACTCTCGACTAGAATTATAAATAAAGTAGATATTTTATATGTCTCGTTCGAGATTTAGCCACTCGAAACGAGATCAAAACGGAGAAAAGTCTCGTCTCGGTTTGTTTATCTATTCTTCAAGAAAATTATTTATAAAGAGCTTTTCTTATTTATATCTATGTAAGTATTACACCTCAGTATTACAATTATCGCTACTGGAGACTTTATAGAGGGATATATAAGCCTGCTGAATTACTTATACAAATTTTGCGACTCAGCGGGTTGTCTAAATTTTTGCCGATTGATACTTAAATTATTATTTTATTAATTATTATTCATTATTGTTATAAAAAGGTAAAAATATCAATAATATTTTATAAATATATAAAAAACGATGGTAGGTATATATTTTATATTTTTTAAAGTCATTTGGTCTAGTTTTCTTCTTTTTATCATAATAAGGAAGTAGAATTTCTGTATAATGATCAATTAAGAGAGTTCATTTTACAAAAAAAAAATGCTTTTAAGATAATTGACGTATATACTTATTTTTCTACTAAATTAATGATGTTTAATTTTTAATAAAATTATTTTTGTATGACATCAAGTAAAATTTAATTTATATTTTTTTCAGTACCATATAAGAAATAAATTTTAAAAATGATTTTAAAGCATTTGTATTAAGCGTTGCTCAAAATGTTTTCAAATCAACAAGTGGTTAATAAAGATAGGATCATTGTTAGGAAACAAGTGAAACCACGTGATTTGGAAAATTTCGGTGATGATGATGTTGATCCTAATTTACTGCAAATACAAAATGGAGATTATTCACAGCTACCTATGACACCAAAGTCACCAAGACCTGGTGATACTCCACCATGCGATTTTTTATTTAAGGTAATGTTTTGATTAATCGTTTACTGACAATGATCCGTTCTGATTATTTTTTTTTACAAATTGATAATATTTTTATTTTGGTAATTTGTTAAACATTTTGGAAAAATGTTTTTGCTTCAATGTTGATTCTGTAGGTATGCCATATAAGTTTTATAGATCTATTCCAGTGTCGAACTGGAAAATTACCTACAATAACGAAATGCAATTTTTATATTTTTTTTATATTTTTAATTTTAATATAAAAATCTAAACGATAAATGAAGAAAATTAGTCAGTAGGATTAGAGGCCAAAATATAAACCTAATTTAAGATAATTATATAATACTAGATGAACTAAACTCCCACCCACTCCATACGTGACACGGGGTGAAATATTAAATTATTATTATTTTTGCTTTTCATTATACAAAATCGTAAATATCTCGATTCCTATACGAGATATGGGTTTGTTTTTCCCCCGTAGTATTTTTCCCACCGGATCGAATTAAACTAATTACAACCCTCCATACGTGACAGGGAATGAAATTAAAAAAATGTTCTTTAAAAATTATACGTCGTAAATATTTTAGATCTTAGTTGAAAATTGCAAAAACCCACCCCCTGTCTACCCTCGCCATTAGGGATTGAATGTTGAAATTTTTGTTTTTATTGAAGACTATTTTGCCCGAATTCACCTTTATAAATTAAACAGTTTTGCAGATAAACCTATCAAAAACCAAAAAAAAAAATTTCCCATACAAAATTTTACTCCCCCTTGCAACCCTTCAGTGGTTGAATTTTAGGAAATGTTTTATTATTTTAATTATCCTCCAATAGCTTAATATTTTGGCCCCTAATCCAATTGATTAGTTTTCTATTTATCTTCTTTTATTCTTTATAGAGAATAAATTATTTGTTATATTTATTTATAAACTAAACTAGCTTGACTGGAAACCTGGGAAAACCGGGCCAAGGCCTTGCTGGTTTTCATGGAAAAACAATCCAGACTCGCATATATGCTCGCGAATAGAGTAAATATATACACATATATACAGCGTTCCAGGAATCAGATCTGCAAATTAATAGATGTAAAAATCTAGAATGTGAATATTTAACAAACTCACATCGGATTTCAATTCAATGTTCTTCAGTTTCTCGTTAACAAATAGAAGTAAAGTAAAATTAATAATTATAAAATATTTGAAATATATATGTAGGTACTACAAATACCTATTAGTTCAGTGAATGAAGCAATTTGATGGGAAATTTTCCGGAACAGCAATTTTATGGTTGATTCTTATAGATTTTGAGCCGCTGAACACAAAGAAAATAACGCGCTCGCGTGGGGAGTGGGACTTCACCTCTAAAAATGGGGTAAAAGGATGGACTTGGCGTTTTTTCCCGTTTTTTCGATTTATTTCAAAAACTAAATCGGTGATAGGGTTATATTATGGTTGATATTTGTAGCTGATACTCAAAATCAATTGAGACCGGTTAGATAAAAAAAAAAAAAACGTAAAATTGTTAATTTTTCGGGCATCACAAAAACTCGTGCTGGCTTACATTCTTCCTAAAGCTCCAAAGAACTGATATCAATCATAATATAGCCAAATATGAATAGATTTACCAATGATATTAGCCAATATTTAAAAGTGAGTCACGAAATATTTAAAAAAATTGTGTTGCACTAAAAACCAAGTAAAAAAATCAAGAATCAATATTTTTTTACAAAATTGCACTTGTAGCTTTTATTTATACCATCAAGGTTGTATAAGAAATAATGTATTTAACAGCTCCAAAGAACCAAGATTATAAAGAAAATCTTGTAATCGTAATCCGAAAAATTAACTGGATTTAACACTGGTTATAAAAATCTCGCCTTCATGGGTAAAATGAAGTCGGTACCTATGGTTATGTCTAGCAAAAAAATCTATGCAGTATACTTTTTGATAATTTTTTTTAAAGAACCTAAATATGTATGTTTGGGTAAAGTTTGTATAATATTTATATTTTACGGTCGACTCACCGGGCATTTGCCCAGTTTCCCACCGGTCGTATTTGAACCTGGCTATAATTTAAGTATACATATTTAAAGTAACTCAATCATAATCCGCGTCTGACATTTTAATATAATATGAAACATATCACGTATTCTAGAATGTAGATAATCTCTCTATGTGATACATACGTACTATGCACATATGCAAGTCTCTTTGAAACTATTTGTTCTTTGAAATATTCTCTACGTAATTTATTTTTTTATATTTTTTATAAACACGTTGAAACTGGAATATTACGAGTACCCCTATATGTAAAATATTTTATTATTACAATAGCCTTTGAAGTTGAGCTTCATTGAATGTTGGTTAAAGTGGATACTACATATTCCAAATTTAACAAAGCCGGTATATGTTACCTATACATTCTTCCGAAAAGTTTAACAAATAACAGTAAACGTAATATTATATTTCTGTAATAAAATTGAACTAATTAGGTATGTACTTCGTTTTCGAACCTTCTTTGGTCTCTACGGTATCACTGTAACTGCTGTCTTATGTTAATTTCATGTGACTTGCTTCTCTAGGTTTAATTTGATTATGGTATGTAACTAACTTAACTGCATTAAAGTTTAAAGTTAAGATAATATCCTATAATGACATCAATAGTTTTTATTTCAATGCGCTTATATTTTTTGTGTTCTGTCTGAGTTATTTTGCAAAGAGAAATAATTAAACTAATTACCTATTTGAAAGTTTTGTTGAGAGTCAGAGCTAGCCTTGGAAATCACGAAACCCAGAGAAAAATAACGGATATAATTACCAAATATTTTTTAAGAGAAAAAATGGTTTATTCTCTAAAACTGAATTAGTTAGAAATCACTAATTCATAGCGAATATTCACTAATTGAAATAATTAAAAGTTTACCACTATGAATTAGTGAATATTCACAACTTGTATTAGTGAAACAGTCATTGCTTCAGCTATGACAGAATCTATGGTTTTATTTAATTTATTTTAGATATCAAAAAACAATCTAGGAAAAACTCATTCATTATTTAATAAGCATAGATAAATAGAAAATCATCACGCATTACAATATTCTCTTAATCATTCATAACCTAATTTCAATGTCAGTAAAGAATATTTCAATTATCATAGTCTAATTTATGAAAGAATCAAAAATAATGCAAACAAACTAAAACTATTTTTGGATAGATTTTTCAAGTTTTGTATAAACTTCACGGAATAATCGGTCCGATTTGCCTATACACGACCCAATCTGCAGTACCACACTCTACCTCCCGACAAATCGGCCTTGCAGATTAGGTGGTGTATAGAGGCCTTTATACTGTCCTCGGATCGGCTCTGATTGAGACTACAGCTTATCATTTATATTTTACATTAACTTTTCTTCGATTAATCAGTATAAAGTATAAATATCTCCCATTTTTTTTTTACATATATGTATATTATTAACATCATCAATCTGACATTTTATACATTTAAAATATAACACAGGTAATGCTGTTAGGCGACTCCGGTGTTGGTAAAACTTGTATGATGGTGAGATTCCGGGACGGCCATTTCCTGTCTGGTAACTTCATTTCTACAGTCGGCATTGACTTCAGGGTATGAGTAATTGGTGACGTTACGTCAGAACGTTGCATTACATATCTCTAATCAATATCATTGGCTTTAATAATTAATCTATAAATACGCAATGTTCAAAACCAGATTTGATCATAATTGTATTGAAATTAATTTTGAAATATTAATTTGTCTGGTTCGGTAATCAGTTTCTAATAGTATAAATAAGAATGAAGATTATTAATAGCGTAAACAAAATAATATTAATTCATATTTTTATTTTCTGATTACCAGGGACTTGAACCAGAATTTATTTATGGTTCACGTTCGGTTCGGATTTGGGTTTATGTTCAGTAAGGTGCAAATTATTTGGATTCAAAAACCGTTATTTTTTCAGGGTTCGGGTTCAAGTTTGTAATTGAAATTATAATTAACAAATAAAACAATCATACCCTATAAAATATGGCTACGAAAAAGGGCAAAAATAAAATTATATTTTAAAGATTGAAATCTCTACTTTTCAGATTTTTCTGCAAATTGAAATGTAATTCAGTTATAGAATTAATAAATAAACTAAGAAATATATTTTTAGTAGTGGACTTGATAACTCACATTACACCATAAAATTCAAACAGATTTCCAGTTAGTACATTTTATAATCTTTTTTAAAAATCATTGGAGAAAAATATAAAAAATAATTTATATGGTTACCCATTATCCATGAAAAGGTTTGGATTCAGGTTCGTTGACTTTGAAATATAGTGATTCGGTTCGGGTTCAGGTTAATGAAAAATACGTTTTTTTTTCGGGTTTAGTGTTCGGGTCCTGGTTCAAGTTCCTGATTGTTACGTTATTATATTATAGTGTATTCCAGGTTGATTAAGCCATAGAAAATGAACAATTATAAATATGTGTGATTGGTACATTTTAAAATGTCGCCATGAAAGTAACTGATAAATTTTAAATTAGTCAATAGTGTTTTGTTTTTTAACGAATTAAATTAAACATCATAGATAAAATTATAGTAATGTATAATAAGTTATTTAAGTTAAAAACAAAATACTATTGACTAATTTAAAATTTATCAGTTAGTTTCATGGCGCATTTTTAATTGCACCAATGCAATAGTATGTCGATATATTTGTTCAAAGGCTATTATAACACTTCTAATTTATCCAAATCAATTTGGAATATTATTAATTTTATTTTGTATAAAATATATGTTATTGTATTTTTAAATGACTCCACACATAATCAATGTAAATTAAGGTACAGTCAAATTGGCTGAAACTGAAGTAAGTAGTAAGTTTTTGACTTACTTTTGTTCAGATGGTCGCGAACTACATCATACTTCAGTTTTCAATTTTGTTGTACTTTAATTTGTATTGGTTTTCATATTTTCATATATATCTACTTGATTTTAACAGAATAAGACTGTAACAGTGGACAATTCAAAAGTTAAACTCCAAATATGGGACACGGCTGGTCAAGAAAGATTCAGAAGTGTAACACATGCTTATTACAGAGATGCTCATGGTAAGAAGTATATATATTTTAATTATCAAGGGTGGACCAAGAACCTGGCTATACTTTCAATATTTGAACGGTATATACTGTATATACAAAATCTATTGATTTATTAATGAGCTATTAAAAATTCAAAACGTTCAACTCCTGAGATCAAACAGTCCAGAATATCAGAGAAATCAAAATAGGATGTATAAAAATATTGTATTTTTTTAAGTTAGGTACTGGTAAATAAATAAATATATGATGAACAATTTGGATATGGAAATAGGTGGTTATAGATATGCACAGTCGCCTGCATTAATGGTCTTGCAGTTTGTATTCATTTTCGTTTATCACAAACATAGTAGGCTCCTCCCATTTGATTATTATAATATTTAAATCATTTCTCCATGTACCAAACAAAGACAGATATTTTGAAATTCATTTGCTAGATAAAGAACTACTCTTCGTTTATAGTACTCATATATATTTGTGCAATTAAATTATTATGTAATCTATTGAAAATTGTATACGTAAATTTTGTGGCAATAAATATTTGATATTCCGAATTTTAGTATTTAAATATATTAAACTTGATAGAAAAAGATAACCGATGATGTTTGTCTTTAAATTTGGAATCTGTTGTAAGCGATTCTAGCCTTTAGGGTGCCAGACGAGATCTGCAGGCGACTGTACATCTATACCATTTTTACGAAATTGGGTTTTTACTGCGATCATCGGAAAGGGAATGATTTACCAACTCTAGGAGTTATAAATGAAAAAAATATTATTAATTGATATATATTTTTTTAGCATTGCTGTTATTATATGACGTCACCAATAAGACAAGTTACGACAATATCAGAGCGTGGTTAGGAGAAATTCGCGAATACGCGCAAGATGATGTTGTCATAATGCTATTGGGTATGTAAATATGCAAATGGTATGCGTGGAAGAGAAATTAACAACGTTTATTTAATTTTCTATATTATTTAGGTAACAAGGCAGATTGTGGAAGTGATAGAGTTGTACGGAAAGAAGACGGAGACAGATTAGCAAGAGAATTTAATGTGACGTTCTTAGAGACTTCAGCAAAAAGTGGACTCAATGTTGAAAAAGCTTTTCTAAGTATAGCAAGGTAAAATTATAAATGATTTTATGTTTAATATAAATATACCCCCCCCCCCCCAATACAAAAATAATAAATTTAAAAAAATAATAATTGTGCGTATGTACATAATTTATAATACATAGATAATTGTTTCTGCTGAAAATCATTTTTTTCTATTCAACCATTTGCCATAACGCTCATTCAGACACGTGGTATGCCACTTTATTTATAAACTCATCAAAAAAAATAAAGGATAATTTTTAAAAAGCAAATTTTTTGGCGGCCAGATAACTAAAAAATGAGAAAGTACCGTTTTTTACATATTTTAAAAACAAAAATCATGGGAGGAATAAATTTTTTTTACAAAATCATATACCATCATTTTATAGAGAACACTTTCAGCTTTCTAATGATATCAAGTCGATTATTGTGCGATTATTATTTCAGGATATACAGGAGTTTAAAGTCAAAAGTGTTATTTTTACTTTGATAGTAGATAACGCGGTCAAAAAAATCGTACGGGATGAAAAAAAAAACACATTTTCAAGAGAAAAGAACAAGCTTTCGGACGCTTGCATTTAATTTCTTGTAAAAAAAATTTTTCAAAAATTTTATGCTTTTTAAGTTTATAAAAAATTAAGGGATCATTTTTCGAACTCTTTTAACCCTTGGCACAAAGCGGCAGGGGATGATAAAAATTATTGAGTTCCTGATTCAAAAACTAGAAAGTACAAGCTTACGAATGAGATTTAGATCATGCAAATCCAATCATTTTTCGCTGAGATATAACTTTGAATATTCGTAAAAAATTTGCTTTTTAAAAATTATCCTTTAATTTTTTTGATGAGTGTATAATATTATGATAACATATACTATTCTTTTTATATTTTAGAATTTATTATCAATATTGTCAAATATCCTATTAAAACAATATTTTACTTTTGTTTGGTATTACAAAGAAATAAGGTCTCGCCCAAAACTAACAAAATCTTTTTATTAGGTATTGTTTCACCATTCATAATTATGTTTAAAATTTAGGGATCTAAAACTAAAAAAAAATGGTGCTACACAAGACAGCTCAAGAGTAAATGTACAGCGTGAGTATTCAAGAAAAGAGAATCGCAGCTTGTGCTCTCAATGTGCTACGTGAAATATAGCATCTATATCAAAATATGTTCATAATTAACTAGAAAAGGGATTTAAGATAGTGTCTACCTTAACAAATTACATTAAGTTTTATAGATAAAGTATAATATATTTTTTAAACTGAAGTTCTTATATACAATTTCCATTCAACAATATTGTTTTAATTTAGATTAGGTATATTAATATTTAAATATTACTTAAGATAATATTGATTTCGTTTTATATAAAATACTAGCTGTTACTCGCGACTTCGTCCTTGTGGAGTATGTATTTTTTTCTTTTTATCAAAATCGGTTCTGCGGTTTAGCCGTGAAAAGGTAACAAACAGATAGACAGAGTTACTTTCGCATTTATAATCAGCGACTTGAACCGGAATTTATTTATGGTTCAGCTTCGATTCGGGTTCAAATAACGATTTTGGTTAGGGTTCAGATTTGTGTTCAGCATGGTGCAAACTATTTCTGTTTAAAAACCGTTATTTTTTCAGGGTTCAGGTTCAGTTTGTAATTGAAAGAAAACTATTTTGTTGCAAAAAAATTATAATAAACAAATAAAACATTTTATGAAGAAAAAAAACATGAATAGCCATTAAAATATGGCTAAAAAAGTACAAAAAATATAATTACATTTTAAAGATTGAAGTCTCTACTTTTCAGACTTTTTTTCAAATTGAAATGTAATTAAATTATAAAATTAAATAAAACGGCCAAGTGCGTGTTGGGCACACATATGATAAGTTTCCGTAGTCATTACGATTTAAAATAATAATAAACTACATATTCTAGCTTATAATGTACTTTTGAGAAAAATATTAAAAATATATGATTACCGGTTTTCTCTGTGAAAAAGTTCGATTTCAGGTTCAGGTTCGTTGACTTTGAAATATAATGGTTCGGTTCTAGTTCAGGTTAATGAAAAATATGGTTTTTTTGGGTTTCGGGTTCAGGTTCAGGTTCAAGTCCCTGTTTATGATAATAATTAGTATGGATGATTTATCCGTTTTGACCAAATACAATTAAAAAAATAATTTTCTTATCTATATATAATTAAACCGGAAACTGATATTTCCTCTTGTTAATTTTTTTTTAATATTAGAAAAAATATTTAGTAAAGGTTGTATATTCGTTTCTATATAATAAATATCTACATAAAATGGATTGTAGTATATTTGAAATGCAAACACGACATATTTTATACAATATTGTTGGCTGAATTTTAATTAAGTGGATACTATACTCGTATATATTTTTAAGAGCTCTTAAAACTTCCATTTTATTCCAAAATCACTCACTCAGATTAATTTTATTCTCTTATTTTATTCATGCATATTATAGAGAGTTCATTCCCAATTGTTAAGGTAGACAAAATATCTTGATGTAGAAATATGAAAAAAAAATTTATACAATTTTATATATATTTTGAAAGCGATAGCACTTGAATTATCTTAAATCAACAGTATTATACATGTAGACATATACATACTAGAATGTTTATAATAAATGTTATTTTCATATGTATGTCTGCGTACGAATCGAATAAATCTGATAATAAAATCACGACTGACAAAATTAGGGAAAAACAGTAAAATCGCTTTGACATTTGCGCTTCGTATAAAATATAAATTTTTAGAATGGCTATGTATAAAATCAAATAATTATGGCACGAATTTAATTTTTTAATCACGAGAAATTATATCGTAATTTAATGAACGCGCAAAATAAAATATAAACAAAAATTAAGGTTCTTTGAAATAATTTTAAAGGCTGGATTTTAATATATTTCGGAATTTTTTAAATTAATTTTCTAAAGCTTAAAATATATATTTAAGTTCCGAAGTAAAAAAATGTTAGTTCAAATTGTTTATATTATCATCTTATTTATATTTATTTATTATTATTATTTTATTTTAGTAATAACTAATAATTTAAAGAAATTCAAAATGCACAAAATAAAAATAAGCACATATATTTTCAGAACTGATTGTGAATCACTTACAAGGTGAGTCATATCAGGTGGAACAAACTTGAACAGTCCAAACAAAAAAGTTCATATGAACATGTGTCTGGAAACTTTTCATGAGGGAGCTACAGACTCTCAAAGAGTTTGTCTAAAATTACAACAATTTAATAATAATTTAAGCTAAGTTTTTCTTCATGTGGCCGTACGCCATCCCTTCTGAACTGGCATCCTGTACGGTCTTCCTCCCAAAAGTTGACATTGCTGTTATACATCAACAAAATAAGCAACGAATTTTAATAAATATAAAAATTTCAAACATCAACTATTCTTTTTTCCAAAGCTTACTTTTTTCCGATTTTTTCACTCGATCTTCCGGTTTCAGGTCAAGACACACATTTTATAAGAGGTTTAGTATTAATACGTGTTTAATACTAAAGCGACTATAAAATTTCATAACTGCATCTCACAATCAGTGGTTTCTCAAAATATTAAATAAAACTAATTTCAGGAATCTGTAGCTCCTCCACGAATAATTATATGAACTATTTTTCTTTAAATATTTTTTTCGATCAACTGTTCAAGTTTGTTTCATCTGTTATGACTAAACCTATATAAAGACACGATATCTCAAAAATATTAAATGTTATTGAATATAAATAACATATTTTTGTAAAATAAACAGTGGCGTCTTATACATGATATATAAAGAGCACCAAGTTTTTGTACAAACTTTATAATCGAGGCATGCTACATATTGAAAAATGATCCTTAAAACAAGATAGTAAAATGAATTTACGTCTGCGAATAAATTAAATATTAAGTGTTTATTTGGTGTCGAGAGAAAGTATAGATCTAAGTATTTTTATTATAATTAAATCTCTGTTTTTACAATAAAGAAGACATAAGATGCCCCTGAATATAACAATATTTTATTCACGTATAATATGAATATTAAATTATAATAAAAATAAAATAAAATAAATGTGGTATCATTCATTTAAATATATATAATATATAAACTATTAAATAAATATATTTATATCCATGTATAAATAATCGTTGATGTAGAAAAATCGGATAGGTATATAATGTAAAAAATATTTATCATTGTTATCGATTATATCAGTGCTTAAATTAGAGAGAGGAGTACAGGAAGGAGTAAAAAATATACTTTGTTGAAAATAAGACAAATATACATGATATGTACTGTATAGTTATTTTACAAACTAGGACACAGAGCTATAGAATTGATCAGTGAGTACGTTTACACAGCACTGTTACACCGATTTTACTGTAAACGATATAGTAAAACGCCTGTAGATGGCGCATTACACCCGACATAACCAATCAGGTTTAATTATGCTATTCCTCTTAATCAACAGGCATAGCATAACTAAACTGGAATAGAGACGGAATAAAGACGTATGTAAACTGCATGGACATAGTTATATCTATTTAGCCAACCCCCCAAAATATTAGTATCTACGGAGTATAGGGATTTCATCGTAATGCACTTCCATTAACATTTGAAAAAGCGTTGTCAGTTAAAAATGGTTAAAAACTTGAAACAAAGAGATGGAAAACAAAAGAAAGCGTGATTCGTAGGACGTAGAGGAGACGAAGTATTTTTGGGATTTCTTGTTGGTACGCTATTGAACTTATAGCGTACTTCAAATCGGAATTAAAATTCCAGCTAGCGTTACTTATTCTCGTATGTGTAAACAGTATCGCTTAAAACGGTTTAACTACATCGGTTACAGTAAAACCAGAATAACAGCGCTGTGTAAACATACTCAGTGTTTCATAAAGTATGGTACGCGTACCTCTGGTGGTACACGAATAGATTTGTATGTTTAGAAACAGTGTTGAAACCAGAGAAGGGGTGCAGAGGGGATTTTTCCCTCGGGCGAAATATAAATACACCCCAACCGAAATTATTTAAAAAATGTTATACACCAATTATGATATAATATAAATCAATTAATTTATCCTAAATTTCCCCCGTAATAAACTCTCTAGATTCAACACTGTTTACAAACATTTCATTATTTTGTTATAATACCTCCCTCGCAATTATTTTTGTCAAAAGAGGGCTACACCGGTAAAATCATGAAAGTGGTACGCGCATTTTGTAAATTTGGAAAACACTGGTATATAGATAATAGTTTTACCTTGATAAAACTTTCCAATTAGGGCACTGATATTATATAATAGATGTTTATTTAGAAAATGTATTAATGTTGGGCATACTGGTTTCAAATCGGTCAAATGCTTATAAAATTATTTATTGTATTTTCTATATACCGATAAAAAATATTATTGACATAAAAAATGTTCTTCCATTTTGACCGATGGCATAATTTATTTTGAATTTTAGGTATAGTTTTAATAATATACATTTTATAATGATGTACATATGAGTTAATGAATTCGGTAGCTATTTAAAAAGTTTTAATATTAAGGAGTTACATACCTCTAGCGCTGGTGAAAATTGTTGTATTTTAAAGAGTATATAGTTGAAAATAAGACAAAATATGAATTACACATTATTTATTGGCCATTTAAAAGTATGAAAAAAATATATGTGTCAATTGAGATTCTTTAGGCCAATGTTGGGAAAACATTACTTCATGGTCTGTATGATTTCTTTTGTATAGGTCGATGGGTCTGAAAAATTCAAAAAGATTCCTGTACACACTATACAGTAATGTTTTGATTTTAGTCTGTTGAGCCAATTTTTTTTTAACATTTTGAAGATTAGAAAATTATTTTCATCGAAAAATTTGGTTCATAAAAAACCTATTAAATGAATTTTTTTTAAATAGATCGACAGACTATAGAGAATGTATTTTGAAAGATTAAAAAAAACATCTAAAAATATTGAAAACTTTTTGAGTTATCGTATAGAAAAGGTAGTTTTGAGAAAAACAAGTTGTTTTTATTAATGTTCATAAAAATATAGAGAATAATAACATATAATAAAAATAAAAATGTTTTTTTGAAAATTCTGGAGGTATGTAACCCCTTAAACCACCTTATATATATGTACCTATGCTACTGATTCGTATATGTAATATTTATCTATATGTTTTTGAAACCAGATTATATTACGCTATATAGTAAAAATGAAATTATGTATGGATATACTATAAATAACTTATGTAAAATACCATATGATACTAAACATATACACATACATTTTATTATTAGAATATACAACTTTTTGTAAAATGTATACATAGATCATATCATACATTATGCATGTATGTAATGTACACTTGTATAAATTAACATTTACATTATTTTTTAATGATTGATATATTGTTTCCAATAATTAACAATCTATTTTATACATTTAGATTTGTTCTACATAGTTTTTGTAATATGTATTATTTTAAGTCCTTTTTATATCGTGATTTAAAATTTCATGAAAAGTTTTCTGAAAAGTTTCAAGTCGGTAAAAAGTTAAGATTGTAATGGTATATGAGTTAAATTATAATGAAATACATAATTTATATATTTTTTTACAATTTTTTAAATTGACTTGTTTGTCTGTTTCGATTTTTCACCCACTTCCCGATGTCTGATTGTCTTGAAATTTTCTATACTTATCCCGGTTTTATAAAGAATTTGTTTAAGTGCAAACGCTATCTGCCAGGTACTAAATATAAATGAAATACACAGATGTAGCAAATGAAACCTTGACGCATGCGCGGTAAGTACAATCAGCGACTTAAAATAAATACTGCCAAGTGCATCTCATAAAAAGCATAGCATTTACATTATTATACATTTATTACCACTGCTTTAAAATATCGAGCAATTTTATAACAATTTGACGCCTAGTAGATAGCGTTAGCTGGAAGCTAAATTACATTTGCACTCAAGCAAATTCTTTATAATACTATTCTTGTAGTATTCGTATTCTCGATGACAATGAAAGAAACAATCAAATCCAAAATTAATTTAAAAATATATTGTTATTTTTTCAACGTAATACATTAGCTAAAATAAGTGATCCTAACCAAACCAACAAAATTTTTCAAACATTTAAAAATTTTCATAGGTGAGTGAAAACATTCAGTGAAAAGTTATGAAACTTTCAATGAAAACTTTTCACTTTGACATCACTAGTTGAAGGCTTTATAGATATACATATTATGTAATAAGTATGTTGTCTTCGTTTAATGGAAAGTCACTTATGAAAGTTCATTTTGGTACAAAATTTTTATTTACTGCATTTATAAAAAGGTTAAAATTCTAATAAAATTCTAAGCAAAATATGTAATTTTTGGATCTTTAGTATCATTTACAATAAAATGCATTTTTGCAAAATGTTTTTATTTTCTTTATTTGGTGATTTTTCACTAAACGACGACGATTTCTTTATTTATTTATGATGTGTACAGTGGTGTAACTACAAATTTCGGACCTCTGGCAAATTAGGAAGGTAGGGCCCTAAGTAATAATAATAATAAAAAAATTATTGGTGACCAAAAAAAAAATCCTCAGTAATAAAACATATACCCTTGGGGCCCCCTGGCTTTTTGCTAATCTAGCCACCCTGTAGTTATGCCACTGGGTGTGTACAATTTATTCAATACATATCATTTTGATAGAAATTTAATTAGATTAATCATACAACAGTGGTCTAGTGCTAAAAAATAAGTACCGAAGTGATATTTGGGAGAGACTTGAAATCTATAAAATTTTAAAGAAATGTTATTCAATACTCTAATAATAATATTTTTTTATATTCTCTTTTTGAGCTTATTGTTAGCAGAGATTATACGATAAAGGACCTATTGTTTTAAACTCAGACAGGGCTGGTTTTAGGGGGTTGCAGAGTGTGCACCGCACACGGCCCTGCGGATAGACTGGGTCCGCGCTGCCGATGTTTTTATAATAATAAATTGAAAATTAAAATATCAGCCAAAATTTTATTATTTATCCATTTAAAAAATTGTTCGTATCTGGAAGCCAACTTAAATAATAAAATAATAAATAATTGAATTTTACAAACAGAACAGAGATAATAAATTTTTTTATTTAAGTTGACTTCCAGAGCACCGTGATTGGTCAGATAAAAAAAATTATGTTATTTAAAACTTTCATTGAGGTGTTTATGTTTTCAGCTAAAATCGTCGTTTTCACTTCATACAATGGTGCGTCTTGGATAACGCTAATGCTAGTGATATGACAATTCATTTTTTGCTTCTCCACCAATATCTTTCAACAGGAAAAAATTGTAGACAAAATAAAAAAAAGAAGATTTTAAAGCCTACAATTCAAGGTTTCAACTGTTATAATGGAATTTAGCTGCAATTTTTAAAATACTATTTCGTGGCTGAAAGTGTTTAAATCAATTTTAATAAAAAAATATTCTTCATTTATCGTAAATAATTTCTCTAAAAATCAAGTAATTTTCAATTTTTAACCGACTTCAAAAAAAAGGAGGAGGTTCTCAATTCAACTCGTATATATATATATATATATATATGTATATATATTTATATATATGTTCATTTTTTAGCGATGTTCACGAATAATTTCGTATTGCGTGGACCGATTTTGATAATTTTTTGTTGGTTTGAAAGAGAATACTCTCCAGGTGGTCCTTTTGTAAATTTTGTCAGGATCTGATGATATAGTCGGAAGATATACAACAAAACACCTCGAAAATTCCGCGATTTTACATTTCTAGTTATCTATGGAAAAATAAAAAGCAAAAGCTCTTGCTAATTTTTAGTGATAAACCTTTCTAATGTGGAATTTTTATTACTGATATAACATATGGAGTGTAAGATCTTTCAATCAAAGGATAAACGGTTAAATTCGGTTGAGTAATTATTATAATAAATACAAATAACATTTAAATTTTGACAGGTGTCTTGTGTATTTGGCAAATGACAGTTTCTTTATTTTTTTGAATATGAGATTATTTATTTAATGTAATAATACGCTTTTTCTAATAATTATTGTCTAAATGTATGTTAATAATAATAATTTTATTAATTCCTTGGATTATATTATATCTTTACATATTGAATAAGTCAATACATAATAAGAATATATTACATTATGACTAAAATAATGATAAATAATAATTCAAATTAAATATGACAGGTAGGTTTTAGATCTAGTAAAATACAGTTTTAAAGAATTAATAATAAATTTTATAATAACCTCTGTCTACTCATATTTGTTTTAGTAGTTATATATAAATATTTTTTGAATTTTATTTTATATTTAATGAAAGAGCTCTTAACCTTTGCATTTCGGAAAGTGATTTTTCATCGTGTGGTTTATTTAAAAATTTATTTGGCTCTAAATCACAAAACGCTAATCCTTTCAAACTCTTTATCCGACTTATGTCCGGTATTATAAATGAGTTCGCAAAATTTGATAGCTTGCAAGCACTCTCAAATGGGGTATTAATTATGTATTAGTATCTAAGGATTAGCTATGGAATTTAGAGTAGTGACACTTCAACTAATTGTAACACAGTTGGCATCTATCACCATACAAAATAATTTTCATAATATTACCACTGTTTTAATACCGTTGGTATTTACCTACTACAACGCGTGCGCGAAATTTGTCAAAGTCTTCAACAAACTCCAAAAGAACTCATATAAGTTTGATATCGCATTTGAGAGTGCTTGCAAGCTAGCAAATTTGCTAGCTTCTTTATAATATCGGACATTAGAGAGACATATGCTTGGCCTTTGGCAAACACTTTTTTTCCATGATTAATTACGGCTTTATCTAATGTAGTTCCTTGTAACTAAAAAATGAAAAATAAAATTAACTTTAAAAAAAAAGTTGAACCGACTTCAAAAATAAAGCACAAAAAAGTATGAAATAATATTTAAAGAAAATTAATATCATCTACTAAATGCAATAGTTTTTAAGTAAATAATTATTTACAATAAGATCAATTTATATATTCTTTCATTAATTAATTTTTAAATAATATTTATTTTTCGATCTTAATGAAAATGAGTACTTAACATGTAAGGAATGTAAGGATTTATTTATAAAATATTAAAAGTTAACTACATAATCAAAATTACGATACATTTTTTGATGTCGGGGCGCAAATTTCTACAATATAATTTCGGAAAAAAAGTTATAATAATAACTATAAAATAAGTAAATTTCGTAATTAAAATACAATAGGTAGACTTACTATACAAAAAAGGAACTATCGTTGTCGTTCTTAAAACAATACTACGTTTAACGTATAGTATCAATAGATCTAAAAATATAAATGACAAATTACACAAATGCAAAACAATATTTTGTATTATCTACAAAGAAAATCAATACTTACGTTATTTTAGATAGTAATTATTTATAGGTACCTACCTATAATGAAAAAATCGAAATTCGTTTTTTAATTAAATCAATTGAGAAAACAAACTTATTCCTCACAATAAGTAACACTAGTTGAAAGTGAACATATCAAGTGATAATATAAACTATAAGATTTCATTACTATGTTTTATAAATGTCTTTTGACTTTAGTAAAATAATGACATTACTTTTTAATTTTTCAAAGGGTATCTACATATAAATGTATATGTTCATAAACAAATCGGGTGAAAATAATTTCTTCTTCGTACTAACCAAAGGATGGGAGGAATATGTGTATATGTGATCTTTTCTGAAATTAAAATCTAACCAAAACCACGCGCACTCAAAAAAAATTTAATTGAATTACCACAATTTTATAATAATAAATAAAAAATAGTACTTATATAAATTTGCGCCCCGACATCAAAAAATGTATCGTAATTTTGATTATGTAGTTAACTTTTAATATTTTATAAATAAATCCTTACATTCCTTACATGTTAAGTACTCATTTTCATTAAGATCGAAAAATAAATATTATTTAAAAATTAATTAATGAAAGAATATATAAATTGATCTTATTGTAAATAATTATTTACTTAAAAACTATTGCATTTAGTAGATGATATTAATTTTCTTTAAATATTATTTCATACTTTTTTGTGCTTTATTTTTGAAGTCGGTTCAACTTTTTTTTTAAAGTTAATTTTATTAATATTAATTTTTACGATTATTTGTTCAATTTGTAAAGAAGCTCATGAAGTGAAATCGACTATTTTGGCTGAAAATTTTAACGCTTTCAAACATAGCTGTAAATTTTTCCACTCGGTGTAATTTTTTTAAAATATTTTTTAAATGAATTTTAAATTAGAGATTTTAAGCTTTAATTTTGTTTAAAAAAATGTATTTAGATTATTTTTACCAATATTCCACACTTTTTAAGGAAAATAATTTTTTTTTACTAGTGTAGGCATCTTTAATGAGTAAACAAAAGTTAATATTTTCCGGCCTCGCATTTATTTTTACACACAGTCAAAAAATATCATACTTATTGTTAAGTATTATTAGTACTTATATACAATATTATACATACAACGTACCTACATTTTAGTAAAAAAAATTAGAAAATAACAAAAATTGTATTTTCTAGTTTTTTAATATAAAATTCAATCGACGGCAATTGGTTATTACCTATTATTACAAGTGCTATCAAAAGGTATAATTTTTCCAATTTTCTTCTATTTAAGGAATAAGGTTGTATTTTGAGTGTATTTATTGTAAATATAAAAAAAATATTAAAAATATATTTTATTGTGAAATAGTGCAGTACCTACCCTATAAGGTACGCGTTCCAGTTAAAAAAAAGTAATGTCATTTCGGTTCCGCTTTACCACTGATTGTTAATAGTGTTAAATATCTATAATTATTTGATTACAATTCTTCATTGTATTCAACACATTCGTAAAAAGAACACCACAATGCAGGTAACCAATATCGGATTTAAGATTTGAAAAGTTGCACTTATACAAATAAAAGTCTCAGCTTCGAAGGAATATGCTATTAAAAAAACAGCCAGTCATGTTTCATGGTTTTTGTAATTACAACAAAATACCAAGGGCCCCTAGCCGTAGGAAGCCCACGCAGTCATATAAGGCGTAATAGAGACTAATTTTTTTATTTTAAGACCATAATAATTGTTTTTGACAGTCCTGTGATGAACAAAAAAGTCTGAGTTACTGAATTTCTTTTTAATATGTGATAATTAATTTGTAGTGCAAGGAGGGGGGGGGGGGGGCTAACAGAACTCTAGCCTGGGGCCCGGCGCGGCGTGTCAACAGGTTTATTAGATTTATTAGCAGGAGGGGCCGGCGATAAGTCTTTTAAGCCATAACTATCCTTAACTTAATATAATTAAGTTATTCAAAACGAACAAAAATATTTTATCTCCTATTATTCAGTAATTGTAATATGTTTCTATTTAATTTAATTGTATTTTTTTTTTCGAAGAACTTTGATCTGCAAGACAGACCCAAGTGAGTCACTAATAATTATTAATCTTGTTTTTTTTTTAATATTGATAAGTTAATTATTAAATACATTGTGCAGTACTGATACAATCCTATTTAAGTATACTTAATTATTTTTATTATGCCAGAATGTATTTTATTGCTTTTGTTTCAGTAAATTAAATAATTTTTTTAATAATATTTTTTCTCGATATGTTCGCGCCCTCCATTTAGTTTTATCACGCCCCTTAGGGGCGCGCGCCACACAGGTTGAGAATCACTGTACTACGGGGATTCTTGGCTTCTTACTGTCCAGCCGCCTTATAGCTACGCCATTAAATATAAACTTTATTTATTAATTTTTCTGTAACATTATTAAATCCGGTATTGTGAATGCATATAGTTGTTATATTAATTTGTTATTTAAAATTAATTAATGCGTATATTTTTATATAAATAAATATATTCTAATTGTTATTATTTAATTAAAAATTAATATTATTACCCGTTATCGAAAAATCGACCAATAATGTTGTAGAATTGATGTAAAATATTTAAATTTATACGGGAAGGATGTGATAGCAATAGTTTTTAAACATATCATTGAATTTATTGTTTGTTCAGTAGATGTGCTTGTGCTCTTTTTGTTATGTTAGTTTATTTTAAGAAATAATTTAAAATTAAAATAAATGCTATATCAAATGCGATTAAATTCTTATTATTTTTAAACCTATAATTATAACTCTATGGATGAATAGAAAAATTGGCGCAATCGGCGCAATGGACCAATTGTGATTGGTGATTGGTGATGGGGAATGAAATCTATTTTGAACTCAAGCTACTTCAACGACTTTAGCAATTTAAATTCATAACGTGGGTTATAATTAACTTTTGCTGTGCTTGAACCCAAGAAATATTTGTAAATTAAATACAAATTGAGTAAGTTGTTTTAAATAGTTTTCAATAATTTTGTTTTATAAAAAATAAATGTAATTTTCTATAACATAACCTCTCTTTTAGGATATAATTTGGAGTTTTAAATAATCGAAACTGACATGTACCTATATAAAATATGTCTTGAATAAGAAAGAACTTTATATTTGAAATATACAATACTTTTACTTTTAATATATAAATAGTTTTAAATTATTTAACCGAAATGAATCCAAATAGTTATAATCGTGTTTGTCGACTTTGTTTAAAAAATGAATCGTTACTGGATATATTTAATGAAGATACATTTAATATACTTGCACAAAAGATATCTTCGTGTGTTTCAGTTGAGGTAAAATTTAAGATTACGTAATTACATATTTTTTATATAATGTATTAATTTTTGTAGATTTTAAAATCAGACATAATATCAAAATTAATATGTGCTAGTTGTGTACATAAAATAAACAAGTGGTATAATTTTAAGAAAATGTGCCAAAACACACAAGTTGAATTGAATTTCATGATAAAGGGCTTTTGTGTGAATAAAGAAAGTGAGAAGAATTTGAATGTAGTAAGTATTGACTTAGAAATAAAACAATTTTGTTTTATTAATGCGAGATAATGTATAATTTTAGTTACCTCAAATAAAAGAAGAACCTCTTGACCTTGTAATTGTTGATGTTGTGGGAAATGTGGAAATCGGTGATGATACGAACCCTATTAATTGTACTGAAAATGTTGAGGTAAGTAAGATAGGAAATTAATCAGATAAATAAAATTTGTTTTAATTAAGTTTAGGTAGGTACTTAAAAATCTTAGAAGATGCAAAAAATCATTTGAAAAGAGAGGGTTTTGTAAAGTTCCAATTTTTCTATTTTAATTTTTTGGAGAAGGCTTTACGTGTCTGTTAATGTTTATAAGTTATAACTCATTGTATTGATATAAAATGTAAATTATTATTTTGAACTTAGATACCCCCTGTTTCAAAAAGCGAATATTTGGATTCAGTTACAATGGATTCTGAAATCACACAAAGTGACAACAATACATTAGATGAAAATACATCACAAGAAAAAGTTAACCTGGGCAGTAATAAAGCAACAGATCTTTCTGATTCACAAAAACAATTTGTAATGAAATACAAACATATTTTATGGATGATCCTATCAAATTCATGTAACTGCTGTAAAATTACCTTTGGTAATGAAAAGAAATTATTAAAACATATTAAACGCCACTACAATATTCCGTCATTTCAATGCTATAAATGCTTAACAAATTTTCAAGCACGGAATAGATATACTCGGCATAAAATGAATTCTTTGTGCAATCTTAATGCAATTACTAAAAAAATGATGGGTGAATATCTTGATGATATCGATGACAGTGACAAAGATAAAAGCTTTGGTTGTAAAGCTTGTTCTACTACATTTAAACTATTGAGCCAATTTAAACAACATGTGAAAGAAGTTCATGCTACTAAACATACATCTCTAAAATGCAGTCACTGTCAGATAGAGTTTGTCAATGAAAAAATATTTACAGAACATATAACTAACAGTTTATGTCTATTTTTTGTGAAATGTGATTGCTGTAATACAGAATTTATTAACAGCTTTAAATATTTTTCACATAAATGTGCATCAAAACAATTACCTCCTGATTGTAAAAGTATATCAACAGCTATCATTAGACCTCTTTGTTCAGGTAACGATACTAAAGAATCTACTTTAAATGAAATAGACAAAACTGTTGAATTAAATAATGAAAAAGTTATAATAAAAAATAAGAAATTGTTTTGTGAAATATGCCATACTTGTTTTAGTCACGTGTTTAATTTAAATAAACATATGTTGATACATAAACAAAATGGGTTTGTTCGTCAAACAAAAAATACAAAGTATTATTGTGAACATTGTGATATGATTTTTGGTAATAGTATAGAATATTCCTCTCATGCAGAAATAGTACATAATATTAAAAAAATACCGAGGGAAAATGTAACGGAAAATACAAAAACTAGAAGAAAAGTTAACGACACAGCAATCGAAAAAACTGAGACTTATATATGTGGAATATGTAAACAACCGTATTCAACAAGATTGAATTTACTTAAACATACAGTATCAGATCACATGTCTAAAAAAGCAGCGCAAAAACCGAAAGTAATTAAACCAAATAATGGAAATGTATGGTTGTTTTGTAAATATTGTAAACGTAAAATAAAAAAAAATGTTTTAATGGTACACATGAAGGAGTATCACAAGAATGAACTGGTTGTAGAAAACAGATTAATGAAAAAATATAACAAATTGAAATCGAACACGAAATTACATTGTTGCGGGATTAAATTTAAAAGTAGAGATGAGTTTTATGAACATAAAAGATGTTACCATGCGTCTGTTATGCACAGGTGTCGATTTTGCCCTAAGGCTTATATCGTAAAAACTAGTGTGTTTCGACATGAAAAAAAATGTCATCTTTCATTTTAATTGTTTCTTTAAATAATTTTTATATTCATAAGTTAAATTGTGGAATAATAAAATTAGTTAAATAAATGAGAACATGAGTTTATTTTAATTATCTAACTGAGTCTTATAATGATCAGAATAAAGTTTAATCACATAATCTGGTAACAATTAACCCCTTGACCACACCGCTAAGGTAAGAAAGAAATATCGATACAATTATGGGGATTACACAGCTGGTACAACTGCTGCCATCTAACAATACCCTTATGAATCATCTAACAAAATATTATGTTGGTACTACTTATACATAAATGGCGGGGCCTTTTGAAATATACACACGGGTGCGTCATGTGTACACAGTGCACGGCAAACCCATGACGCACCCGTGTGTGTCACGTGTGGTCAAGGGGTTAAGGGGCTATTCTACTTCTTCTGGTCAATAAAATTCACTTTTAAAAAAAAAAATTTTTTCTGAAAACTACTGCATGTAACAAGAAAAAAAAATTTTCCATGAAAGAGTAACGTATAGAGAACAGAAAGAAATTTTTTTTATAGCGTGAGTATTTTTATACACTTGTTTATATAACAATATGTCAAAAAGTTTTTGTTGTTGGCGCAGGTGATTTGTTGTCTCCAGGTGGTCTGAAATAAAAAATTAAAAAACATTCTTAATCTGTATGTGTGCCGCTATCAACTGTACCTCAATTATTAATTTTCATCGAAAATTAACAAAATGGCAGCGATTTTTGCAAAATCGTAACAAAGGTAGGTTTTTGTCACACCGTTATTAGGTTAATAATAATACTTAAAATGAATTTTTTTTAATAATTGAGGTACCGGTGGTAGCCATATACAGAGTGTTTGGTTCGGCGATACGAATATTTTGAAGGAAGGTAGAATGAGTCATTTGGAAGTGATTTAAGCAAATATACCTATATACAAAGTGCAACACTGTCCAATGTGTATAAAAAAATGTTTGAAAAGTATCGCATCACGTTCTTAATGACTTATTTAGAATAGCATACTACGATCGACTCACTGGAAAAATGTAAAAATCTTACTTATTCTGAGATAAATGTAAGTTTTTTTAACAAAAATAGCCAATTCATGTAGGTATTATGGTAGGTATTTCAAAAGGGTATAAAATAGAGCAGTTTTTAAAACCATCTGAACATCTGTAAGTGTACTAGATTTTATAAAATAATTTTTTAAAGAAATAATTTTATCAAAGTTTAATAAGTTTTTAAATATTAAATCGCAGCAATTTTTTGTTTTTGTTATTCATACATTTTATTTTGGTCTGATTGTGTAGCATAACCATTTATTTAATATAAAAAACATGTTTAAAAAATATAGGCTCTTTAACTTGTGAACTTTTACGATTAACATGTATAAATCTGGGTTTTTTCAAAAATTTATTAAAATGGCCGATATAAAAAAAACTGTTGCACTTTGTATATAGGTATATTTGCTTAAATCACTTCCAAATGACTCATTCTACCTTCCTTCAAAATATTCGTATCGTCGAACCAAACACCCTGTATGTGCTGAATATGCCTATAAAATTTCAGATCGTTTGGAAAAATAGTTTTTGCGCAATCACCTGCGTCAGGTGCAAAAATATCGTTTTGAGAAAAATGCTTTTAAAGTTGTTCAAGCACTGAGCGCACACAAAGAGCGTCACTGTTTTGGCGCGCCGTACTATGTAAAATATGTAAAAATCAACTGGATATGATTTCTGTAGATAAATTCTGCCAAAAGAAGAAATAAAAAATAATTAATTTTTCTGATTCGAAGAAGTAGAACAGCCCTTTAAAAAATAAAGTGAATTTTTTATAATATTTTTTTTGTAATGAAAACAACGAATTTTTGATGTGAGATCTTATACTTTATTTTTAAATATAATTATTGACAATAATATTAATTTGATTAAATGATCGCCTCAAAAACTTCCAGAAACTTTCAAATGAAAACCGAAGTATTCTTCTGAAATGTTTCATATATTTTTATACTTTCTGAAAAGTATTAATTTGCAAATGAACAACATTTATCAGCAGAAGTCGTATTGTTACATCAATAAATCTGAACAAAACATTTGAGGAGAAATTAAAAATATTACACGGTTATTCTAATTTATAAATGAATAATTTTGAACTAATTCAATCATGCATTTATATGTATATATTTTGTACTGAAATTAAACAATGATCAATGTATTTGATGGTGTATTAATTATGTAAGAATAGGGCTTTATTGTAATGTAACGTGGTGGAACAGCATTCCGGCACCTTTTTTGTGGTATAAGAAAAGCAGCTTTAAATCTTATTTAAATAATATTTGAATATAATTTTCTTTAGTAAAAAGCTTGACAAGAAGTGAGTTCCAGTACATTTTTATTTAAAAAAAAAGCCCTGCGTAAGGATGATTTTTTAGATTTGTTTTGCTTTTTTAAAGTTTCCTAATGTTTATTTATATGTAAATACTAGCAGACCTGCCTGCGATGTATAATTGTTTATGTTGGCAGCACAAATATTTTAAAACAAGATGAAATATAATTTTTAATTTTATTTTTTGCTTTTTATTTATTATATATACAAAATCATAAATATCTCGGCTCCTATGCGAGATTGGAGGTTGTTTTCCCACCCACAAACCCCTCCTCGAAGTATTTTTCCATCCCAGATTGAATGAAATAATATTACAACCCTCCATACATGACAGGGGAGAAATATTTAATTATTCTCTATTTTTTTTTTATTCATTTGGTACCTATAGAAAATTGTAAATATCATGGATCTTAGCTAAAAATTGCAAAAACCCACCTGAATATTATATGTATGTATGGTATGTTTTGTATATGGATAAAAAATTTATAAGGTATTGGCACCAGTTATGGCCACTATAAGAGCAAGGTTTACTGTTTTTGTGATAATGGTCTCCTTTTTTGTAATTCTCACGAACTCACGTTACTAATAAAACAAGTAACTCTTTATTTAATCGATTTAATTACCAAAGTCCGCAAATATAGTTTGTTTTTTAAATTATAACCTTTTATTTTGTTTATGTTTTTTCTTCAGTAATGAATAAAGTAAAACCAGTAATGAACACGCAGTGATGGACATTTGCTAATGATTAGAATGATAAATATTACGACACAAAAGATATAAATGAAAGAATCATCAAATTTGAAACAATGTAAAACAGTTGTTATGATAATATAATAATTAATAAATAAATTATACTAATAATTAGTTTAAATGTCCATCATTTTGACACCTATTGGCCGAAGGTCATCAAATTACACTGTAACACATTATTAAATGTATATAGATTAATATTCAGAAATGGTAGTAATCAAATATTTCTAATTCAGTACATTTAATTAAAAAATAGCCATTACTGAGGGAGTCATATTCAAGACTTATAGAATTATTTTGCTTTTATTCCATTTTCAGCGATTTCAATGTATGAATTATTTAGGTAAGTATTACTACAATATATACTTTATGTATATCTGTGTAGATAAACAGGTAACATAAAACTAATTAAGAGGATCTATATATGTAGATAGGGTTGCCAGAAGCTCGAGATGAAAAAAGAGAACTAGTTCATTAAAAAAAGAGGACAAATTGAAAAAAAAAATATGTTGTGGTTTACGGAAATCGATAAAATTTGTCAAATATATAAATATTATATTTTTATTAAATAAATCTTTCTTTTTCTGATTTTAAATACTTTACATATTCAATTGTTAAACACATTTTGAAGTTATTTTTTTTGTTATTATACAGTTATGTTATCTATAAAACCCTGTGTCCACGATACAAGAACTTCGTACTAATTTTCGGACTGAGTTATTGGATCGTGGACACTTAAGCTTAACTTACAGTTATAAATTTATAATCTTACTTATATTATTTAAAATAATATTTAAATTAATAAAATTAAATTGTTTTAAAATATTCCACAATAAATGTAAATAAATGTAACGTATTCACTACTCACCAAAATCCAAAATTATAGTATATAATAGTACATATGACATTCAAATTGGAATTCGTCTACAATTGAATTTGAAGTACAAAAATTTAAATCAAAATATGCCCAATTAAAAAAAGAGAACAAAAGAGGACATTTCAATATAAAAAAAGAAAAAGAAAGATCCAAGCTAAAAAAGAGAACATGTTCTCTTTAAAAGAGACATTCTGGCAACCCTATATGTAGATAAATAGATATCAATTCAGTAAGTTCGTAAATATGCGTATTATACCTGTGTAGATAAACAGCTATCTTATAAAATTAAATCGAATATATTAAATATAAGGGTGTATCAATTTTTATGCGTATTTGAATTCAGGATGCCCTAATATATAATACATAACATCTCTTAGCTTGTAAAAAAATAATTTAGTCGGAATGGCTTCTGAAAAAAATATTGACATTTAAAAGGTACATGTGGCGCCGCCGAGCGGGAAAATGTTGAATTATAAAAAAACATGATGTTAGTTCAAGCTGTTTTTGCTAGATGGTACTACATGTACTTTTTAAATGCTAATATTTTTTCAGAAATAATTCTAAGTCAATTTTTTTTACACGTTAGAGACGCTATTGTTTGTATTAGAGCAGCCTGAATCCAAAAATGCACTTAAAAAGATTCGCTCTGATCGATAAAACCGTTTCTTATCAACTTTTGTCCAAAAAATTTGCTCGAAAAATTGAGCAAGTGAAAGAATTTTAAATCTAGTGTAATAATATAATAATATGTATGCTATCAGTGGGTTCTCTTACATACGATAAAAGGTCTATTACTTTCAAATACGATAAGGGTGTATTAATTTTTGTACTAAAAAATACACCCTTTTTGAATTTGAATGTAATTACACCCCATCGTATGTAATAATAAATGATATCAGATTTTAAATACAATCATTGGTTCAAATTTTCAAGAAAATGTTTAAGACAAAAGTGTTATCAATCCAAGAGCAACTTTTTATGGGCATATTTGGAATTAGGGTGCCCTAATACATACAATAGCGTCTTTAACTCGACAAAAAATTTTTGACTCCAAAAAAGTTAGACGTACAAAAATTTATGTTATTTTTGAATAGGGAATATAAAAAAATCAAAACATATTTTTTCAGTATATTTGTTTATATGGTGGAGGTGCCGTCATGTTACATCATCAGATAAAATATTTTTAAATATATTTATTTAATAAAATATTGTCGTATATGAATATTTAGTAACAAGTCGCTTATATATTACATAGGTAGGTATATATTATTTATGTTAAATATTTTTAAAAAACAAATACTGAATGTTTTAACAAAATACAATTTTAAAGATTTATACATATACATACACGGTGTTCAAAATAAAATGTATATATATACTTCGTAATTTAAATTACTCAATGGCAATAACATTTCTGCTATAAAAAAACTATTAGATTACCTTATCTTTCCCCAATTACGTTCCCCATTTTTTTCAATAATTTTTACTAAAATTTGAGTTTTTCTCCGCCGCTCCATCTGGCCTTAATACTGTTATGACCCGATCAGTTGCGTTACTTCCCCCCCCCACCAGTGATGTATTTACCTAAGGGCGTAGGAGGCGATCGCCCGGGGCGGCCGATCCCAGAAGGGCGGCCGGAGGGCGGCGTATAAAAAAATATTTTGGTACAATAAAATCACGCAATAATACTTATTTAGACCGGTATTTAACAAAAATCTGAAAATCTGAAGAATTTTGTAACTGAACCATGGTTTACTCATGATGTGGACAACCAAAATCAGATCAAACTTAGGATATTATTGTAAACCAATTTTGTAACAAATATTGTGAGTAGCAAAACTGCACCTTAAAATAACCTGTTTTAGCCTCCACAGCTTGGACTATACTACAATACACAGACAAAATTTGCTTTCGGCAAAATAATCATGCGAACTATCCTATTTCTAATAATCCTTGTTCTCCAATAATTTATTCTGAAATCACTTATTGCTAAACTTTTGTTTATACTAAGTTTTTGGTATTAAAAAAATATATATACTGGGGCGGCCGACCATATTCGCCCAGGGCGCAAAATTTAGAAATACGTCTCTGCCCCCACTCTTAATTAATTGCTAAGAAATAAAATAAAGGAAAAACAGGATATTTGGATATAACATTAGGATAAAGTAAGGTAATTAATAACAAGATTTATGAATGCACAAAACATTTTAATATAAACTTAAAAATCGTACAACAATATGAAAAATTAGAGACTATTATACATATAAGTATTTTTTTTTATTTTACAACGGGATGGAAAACTCCGTTCTCACTATAAATAGGTAACCCTTCTACGTCTTAGGTACAATATAATTATTTAAATAAATATGTGAATATATAGATATTATACATGATTCTAACACAGATCAATGAAACACACATCGAGTAGGCCTTGCTTACATCTATGGTGGACTTAACGAATTGTTTATAAACATCACGAAAATACCATCAAAACATTATGCGTACAATTATATATTTATACAGACATACATGCATTGTTATGATCAAATACATTCAACTGCCATAATATATGTGATTTATTAATACAAAATATCCTCAATTTCTATTTTGAGGCTTTTGGGATTTGGTGTTACTGGATAACGTTTCATCGCGAATTATAATGAACATCTCGATAGCTTTACGAAATTATTATGAAGTTCACAACACTTGAGACGAAACGTTGGTCAAGAAAACATTTAAATCAGAATATGAATGAGTAGATAAAAATATAAATATATAATCGTTTTTTTTTAATATAAAAATACACATTAAATTTGTTTAATATGATTATCAAATATAATTCACACATATATTCATAAAAAGCACAGTTAAATCACCAGGTTAATTGTTAATAGCATTTCTTTAAACTATGATACATTGAAAAAAGCATTTAAAATCATTAACTATTGATATTTCAAATAATAGTTGCATTTTTACGTATATCAAGTTTCTTTAACATCGTTGTACAAAATTTGGTCTTCAAGTCTATCACAAATAAATAATAATATTAAAATATATAGTATTGGCATGAAAATGTTATTTTTATACTTATTCAGGAACGGTTCTATATTTCTGTGTATCTTCATATTCTCAATTCAAAGTAATATAAGATTTCTTTAGTTTTAAGAGGTTCATTTTAAGTTTGTAAAAAAGATTTACAGAATTATTTCAATAGACTCAAAATGGTAAGATTATTCTAGGAGATTAAAGAAGAATCATAGTGGTCATTTTAAGAGATTATTTTTAGTTTAAAAATCAAAAGAAAAAATATTTCAATTGAACTGAAAACAGAAAATGAATAAATCAAACTAACTACTCATTAAAATGTAGGTACCTATATAAGTAGTTTAAAACAATCAACATTTGATGTGAATTATTTTTGAATTATTCTAATGAACAATCACACATAAAATAAAATGATCGCAGTACAAAAATGTCCCATTTATAAATACATTTACGTATACTTGTTTTATTCATTAAATACAATTTTAACGAATATTATATGAAACTGTCTTAATGAATATTTTCAAGTCCACCATAAAAAATGGCTGAAAGTAAAACATATCGTTTATAGATCTGCAACAATCGCAAGTAACTGTTTTGAATGTACCCTGTTGCGCTAGATCTTTGTTTTCAGGGCTGGCTCGACAAATATTGCCATCCCAAGCAACTCTAATAAATGAACTAAATTAACTGAATTGTTTCGTATTTGTACAATACAAGATGTTTACGAGTAGGTATATAGACCCTATCTATTTTTTAATATGTATGTTTTACACAAAACAAATATATATATTTTACTTCAGCAACATTTTTGTGAGTATATAAAGCTGAAAATTTCTGTTGTAGATAATTTTTAAGCATGAATGAAATTGTTACAAATAAAAATGCTTAAATATTTTATTTATAAAAAATAGATAGAAGCTTTAGTAAACATCCTTTTGTAATGGAAATAAAATAAAATTGCTTGTTAATTTTTTTACTGGCGGATTTTGTCGAACCGGCCATGTTTTTAAATTACATAATAGTTATATAGACATGCTGAATAGTAGAAAATCATCACATTCCATGAGGGCCAAATTCAGTCCCCGGTAATTATTGTTATAATAGTGTTATTAATTATTTTATATTTTTACACTAATGTTAAAGCGACATCTCAAATTTTGATATACTTTTGGCTATTTTAATCGAATTGAAATATATGGAAAAATAATGCTATATACAGTATGTTCCACGATAGATGTAATAATCAAGAGATGTAATAAACAAAAAAAATCGAATTTCGGAATGACATTAAGAGTCCTGCTTGATGTAAAACTAACGTATACCAAAAATTAGTCGATGTGGTTTCCTACAGGGTATTTCATAAGCAAAGTTGAAAAAATTACCAAAAATAAAGAACCTTTATTTTTCAAAAGTTGTTTAAAATGTAATTTTGGCACCTCCTTTTTAATAGATAGTTTGGTTTGGAGCTTGTTCAACATTGACGATAAATTAGAGATGATGAGATTGACAAGATGAGACAACGTCATATTTGACAGATATAGTCAATAACAACTAAATAATGTGTCTCTATTGTTGTTTCCATATCCTACTTTTTACTTCACAATAAAATATCTTATACTTAATTTATTGAAAGTGTAACTTTTTTAATGATCTGAAATTCGGTATGGGGTTATAATATTACATTTAAAACAAACTTTCTCAGTGGATTTTTTTTGTATTTTGAAAAATATAAGTAGTTTGTTCTTGGTTATTTTTATAACTTTGCTTATAAAACACCATGTAGAGGACCGAATGGATTCATTATTGGTATATGTTAGTTTTATGTCAAGCAGGACTCGATTCCCAAATGTCAATCCGAAATTTAGATTTTTTTTGTTCAATACACCTTTTGTTACATTTATATACTGGGACATCCTGTATATTAAAGTATATCAAAATACAGAGGGATTTGACAGTAGGAAAAGCAATCTTGTTTTTATAATGAAAATATTGAATTACATTTGATAAAATAATCACCGAAAAACAAGAATGTTTTTACTACTTGTTAATGAAATTAATAATTTTATGATTTTTTTTCGTGTGTTTCATAACAAGACACAGACTGTTTTTCATTTAGGTTTTTTTTAATTAATTTAATTTCTTAATAATAATTTTGTTCGGATCACCGGTATATTTTTCGACACAAACCGATTGGATCAGTTTAATGTCTGGTATATGAAATATTATACAAAACGAAAGTAGAATATTGCATATCCATATTTATCAACAATTACTTATTAATTAAAATAACAATATATATATTATATATTTATTTACGAAAATATCTATAATATGGAAAATTTTATTTACTCTGAAATAGTTTTAATTTTATGACATATATGTTAGTATTATTTTTGGTAAGTATGTTAATTTCGAGTTTCATAAAATTTAAACTACTTCATGTTTAAATAAATCGTGCAAAAGCGTTTAATATTTATAATATGATATTAATTGTACATTAAGCCAAAATATAAAATATAGATGAGGGTATATATTATTTACATGACTGATTTTAAAATGCAAATACATATACAAGTCGGTATACAAAATAATTATTATTTATTTAAGAAATATGAATAATCATGTACATATTTGTAGCGTCGCGCTAATTAATGAATATATGCATTTGTTTAGATTTATTTTGGTTGAAATAAGTAGAATGCCACACCTGTTGCAATGACAGAGCGACAGATCCAAAGACATTGTATACATAGACTAATCGTAAGTGAGCCATAGAATTTTATGTAAGTCAACGTCAATCATAAATAATAAGAGAAAGAAATATTGAGTATCTACGTGACGCGGACTGTCGTTTCTGAAGTATCTTTATTCTGTGGTCCACAGTCGTTCTTTTTCTTACTACTCGAGAGTTATCGTTTTCAGCTGGCTCACTATCTCTATAGATAGATCTGTTTAATTTTTGATAAGTAAGCATTCAGAATATACAATTGTATATTTCTTGTTAATTTAAAACAAATAGTCAATTGTTGACTAATTATTTTATTACTCAAATTATAATTTTTGTTACATTTTCGAGTATTATCACATATTGATAATAAATCTAAACAGAGCTGAGATGATGTGATTTGACGATTTTTTAAAAATACGTCTTCGAATAAAGGCAAAGTAATTTTAATAGATATCAAAATAAAGTTATTTTTTATTTTGCGGCCGGTACTGATAAATATTTTAGAAAGTATTTAATTTTATATTAATACTGTCATTTTTATTAATTAAGTAAATTTTCTTCTTCCCACACCTACTTTTTAATAAAGATATCAACAGTGATTTATTTTTTGGTCACTTATTTGGCTTTGTGATGATCCTGATAAAATATTTTTATTCTACCAAGACGAGTTGGATTTAAAGAGTAACAAGAATATTGACAAATAACTGATAGAAAATTTTCAAAACGTGGCATCTATTGCGCTATTTGAAAGGGGATCAAGTGAACCCAAAAATAAATCTATAAATTGTCTCATGTTTGTGAGATAAGTAAACTGTGAGAATGAGATCTTTACTAAAATATTTACATCTACAACTATTACACCACGATACAGAGAGTATTCTATAAAAATAAAACGATCGGTAGATATGCTCATATTTATTTTTGTATTAGCTAAATCTGTTTAAAAATGTATTCAAAATACACATACAATATATAGCAAACGTTTTATATATATATTTATAATTTTTAGTAACCAAAATTTGAAAATAATTTACATTTTCTATTTTGATTTTCTTATTGTTTTATAGTACATTCATGTTAAACACTTTGTAACAGATATTATTATGAAATTGTTATATATTTATATATGTATATATAAAGCCATGAAAAAATATTGTTATACAATATGTTATATATTTTATTTAATAAGGGTGGAGGGACCATTAAGCTACTACTATAACCTATGTAGAGGAGTCTAGAAGTCGGGCTGGGTGACAAAACTGTTCATATAAGAGACAGAACGAGTACGAACTGGCGTAGACGTAGAGACAGACTTACATTCGACTAACTACTACTTAACTAATCCGGAGATGACTATATATAAATATGAATTGTATATTAATATAGAAAAATACTGCTTTTCAGACCTGTCCCTCGAACATCTCTTATTGTAAGTGTTTACTTGTCATTGCTTTCGTCTTCATCGACCGAGCCCCACTATATTTTATTTATTATTAGTTTATATATGAGACGGTGAGTTCAAAAACTCATTCGTTCCGTTTTAAAAAATAATCGAGATGAATGAATTTTTGACATTATTCAAAATCCACTGCATCTCGATTATTTTTTAAAATAGAACGAACGAGTTTTGGAACTCATCTCCTCATATGTATTATTGCACACATTTTGAAATACAACTAATTGTATCTAGAAAAATGAGTGAAGCGAATCGTTTCAAGAAATCAGGCATTGGGTTGGGTATCTTGTCAGTAGATTTACTTCAATTGATTAATAGATAATACTTTGGCAATCGCAGACCATAAGTTTGTAAGATCTATTCACAAGATAGTAGTGAATACTTCTAGTCCGAAACACCTGGTGACTCAAAGTATCGCTAAATACACATGGAACGCATATATAAATATGTTTATAAAAATTCAACACACATTCATTATTACTGTTTTAGTTAATTTAATATCTGGGTTGCATGCAAACACAGATAAAATATCGAAAGACAGATAAACATTTGTTTTGAACTTGATAAAATCGAAAAAACGTTATCTACTGATAGTTGTTCAGCATACAATATGCACTGCGTTCCAATCCTCTTTTGCAACATAACACGTCGTCGTTTCAGTACGAGTAACCTTTAAAAGTGTGTCAGTTATTTCTTTTAATAGTGCAGTTCTATTTTTGTACAGCTCGACGATATATTTTAAATCTATATTGCATTATTTTCTGGTTACTACGGCCTATATTCATTATAGTTATGTAGTTTACGAACTCGTTCATTTACGATAACTAGTTTGCAATTACGTAATCAATCACGCCATTACAAGATCAGTGTATCGTCGTCACATTAGAGTAACTAGCGTATCGTAAATTTTACATTATTTGATGATCTGTTATCAAAGGCCAGGTTGTCGTAATTTGTTAAGCGTTCGGTTCTCACATGTGTTGTGTTATGCTACTAATGTATATGGTACATATATACATATTTAATTCGTCATTAAGTCTTGCACATGTTCCAGCAACCTGGCATCGATAATATTCGCTAATCATTAATCGCGCTTGTGTTTCTTAATTAGTGAAAAATTACCTTATAATAGTAATACACGGTGTTCTGGAAGCCAACTTAAATAATAAAAATTGATTACCTCTGGTCTGTTTGCACAGTTCAATTTTTTAGTATTTACGGAACATTTTGAGTCCCAAAATGAAAAAAATCGTCTCAGCGCTTCTTTAAAAATTCATAATATAAGAATACATAAATCGTGTGCGGGTTATAACGCGATTTTTTTGTATTATTTATTATTTATGAACTTTTTACTCTACATAATAAACAAAAAAAATAAAAATTATTGGGATTCGAACGTTTTTGTAAATTTAAAATTATTAACTAAACGGTACTTTATATCGAAAAATCACAAGAAATACAATAATTTGGTTTTATTTAGAGGATTCCAAAACATAATTGATATTATCGAATTTTCTTATAATGCCTTTTTCTTGTGGACTCTCTATAGTCTTTCAGGTATTTTTCTGATCTTTTTGAAACTTGGTAGAAAAATTGATCTTGTAAATATACCTCAGGTAAGTTCGTTAGTTAGCGGAATTTTCATAGTGAATTTCAAAATGGCGGCCGTTCAAAATTGAAAATAATTCATATCTCGGGTACTAATATCGAATCGATAAATTCAAATGTTTTGGAATCCTCTCGATTAAATCAAATTATTATCTCTTGCGGGTTTTCGATATAAAATACCATTTGGTTGATATTTTAAAATTTACAGAAACTTATAGAAGATCTTATAAACAATGGATTCCGAGTTTCCAGATAGTTTTTTTATTATTTTGTTTATTATGTAGATTAAAACAGTTTATAAACAATAAATAATAAAAAATCGCGTTATAACCTGCACACGATACATACGATTGCTTTATGAATTATTAAAAAAGCGCCGAGGCGATTTTTTTTCATTTTGGTCTTAAAATGTTCCTAAAATACTAAAGAATTGAATTGTACAAACAGATCAGAGGTAATCATTTTTTTAATTTAGGTTGGCTTCCAGAGCACCGTGATTAATAATAATAATAATTAACTCATTGCTATGTCACCTAAAATACATATTAATGAATGCCTCACTATGATGATCTACTATGAAGATAACAGCGCAATATCAAACGAACTATATAAGGGAACAATTGATTTTATCATATCAATAACAATCAAACGGCTACGTCTATCAGAAGTTATAAATTGTTTTATTATAGGTAATGGCTTACATTCCAGCCTCGCCATATTCAAATCGAATATCAAGTATCGCCGCAAACGATCACGTTTACGGTAATATTGAGATGTCTCAGGTACTGCACATCCTTCCGATATCAGGGAGACAAAACGATTCTCCCCCCGATGTCGGGATCGGGCAAACAACCAACATCACCTCAGTCGTGAATTGTAAAACTTACAACTACTACACAGTAGGGTGTGTAAAAAAAACACTACTTTTTTTCTTCGCTCTCTGTACGAAATAAGTTAGTTTATGACCTAAAATAAATCCTTGCTGAAGGATTACCCTGTGTTCAATTTTAAGAGGTGCCGCAAAGGGGAGGTCCCGTTGTACATTTAAATAACATTGAAAAATTATTTTTTAGTACTAATGTTGGTATTACTGATTCATGATTAATGGGTTATAAAAAATTATGGACGTCATTTTGTAGAGAATAAAATTATTTTTTAATAATGTTAGTTGTCGGCTGGGTCATTCTTTTTCCGATAACTCAGTAGTAGGGTTATATAATATTGCTATTTAAGTGATATTTATAGAATATTGACGTTAAAATGCTGATTATTGTAGAAAAATAAATATTTAAAAGATTTATAAGTTTCAACTTATTGCATTTACACTTATACCTCTGTAGACTATTTTTATAGAGAATTAAATATACCATAAAATTAACATTTAACTTATTTTTATAAAAACTATAGTTTAGTTGTGACGTTCATTTTAACAAATTAATCACTTGGAATGTTTATAACTTTTGATACTTTGAATTGAGGGTCATGACACTTTTGTAGAGAATTTTATCTTCTATAAACTTATCATGAATCAGTAATACCAACTTTAGTACTAAATAATCATTTCTCCGTGTTATTTAAATGGGAAACGGGACTCCCTTTTGCGGCACCTCTTAAAATTGAACTACAGCGAGAATTTATTTTAGGTCATAAACTAACTTATTTTGTAACAAGAGTGAATGTTAATTTTTTTGACACACCCTACTACACAGGCTTGGCTTTAAATAACTAACAATCAAATTGCATGTGCACTACAGTTTATACATATGTATAGTAAGGCCGAATCAGTTATTTCGCTATTATTTTAATAAATTGGTATTATCTTTGTTGAATAAATATATTTAGAAAATCTATTCTTATTTAAAGCCAATTCTGTAGTAATGAAATGAAAATAACCAAAATAAAAACACATATAAAATTATTTAACAAAATATATATATTCAATAAAAATCAACAAATGATTTATAAAATACATTAATAAAAATCCATTTAAACGGTGAAAAAATAAAAGTAACAAAACCAAGCAATTATTCACTAATATTATCTAAAAATATATCCGCTACGTGTTAGAAAAAATATGATTTAAATAGAAAAGGGGTTCCTATCTATCTACATAGTAAATAATGTAGTTAACAAATACCATATAAATCGACATGATGCTATGCGATATCTCTTTTCAGCGTATTCAAAAATAAAATATATATAAAATTTATAAAATATAAATAATTATGTTACATCTCTGCTTGTGATGCATATTGAAACGTTTACATCGATTTATATATTATTTGATAATAAGCAGAGGTTTGTGACCACGCGACCAATTCTTTCTATGACATAACATGCAATACTGTTTGTCGGACGCGTGGTCCTAAAGTAACAGTTATCCGAGATGACTTTTACTTCTAACCAATAAAAGTAATCATTACTGTCTACTGTATCTAGATATTGTGTTAAATGGCCTGTACAAACTGCACATACCCGTTTTGATTTATTGATCCATTGTAACATAGAATAGGTGGAACAGCAATAATCACTTGGGTAAAATTAAAGTCACCTCCTTATACAGTATCATCACATATGTAAGTGTGTGACGCGGTCGCGCGTCTTCTAAAACAGTCTCTCAGCTAACCAATATCAGACATGTTAAGAATACCAGAGATGCCGGCCGTAAGGACAACAACACAATAAATATAATATAATAACTAAAATATTATTGTTAGATTTATCACAAATTAATTGTAGCTGTATATAGATATAGGTATATTGACATTGTTAAATTAAATGTATGGCTACATTAAACATTTCGATTTCATTTTTGATATGAATTTAGGTATTAGTTACTCTATGAGAAGGATTTTATGCTACTTTATATCTACATATTTTTTGATTTCATTTCAAATATAACATTTTACTAAAAAACAATATAAAAAACTTTATACAATTTAAAATTACCATATGTATTTTTGTAACAATATACATAATAACTGAAAAAATAATTTAAATGGAATGGTTTCTATATTCAAACTAATATAAATACATATTATATTAAATTAAGTTAGTTTTCTTAGATTACGATTGGTAAAATCAGGTAAGAAATAAGATAGATATCATTATAATTATCAAGTACATATGTAACTTGATTTAGGTAATTGAATAATTCAATTTAATAGGTATTATATTAAATGTCGGTAGAGGAAGGATAGAAAATAACAAATTGGGTTGGTAAGTTTGAAAAGAAGAGATATGTGTTAAGGTAGGTACGGTTAGCGAGCAGTGAACAGGCAATCTCTGGCATTCTGAAGGGCAGATGGTACGTTCGCGAAGGTACATTAGAAACTATAACCTGCTCGTGACGTAACGAATATACATCTCTACTGATATGCCGATACATAGTTTGTAAAACAAACATTATATATACGCAGAGTAACAAGTACATTATCAATAAAATTGGGACTAGATACACTTCGTGAGAATAATATATAGTGATTCGTACAAAATCTTTAAATAGTATTTTTTAATAATATTTATGTACAAAATTAAAAAAATCTTCTACAAAATCTAGATGTATATCGAGTTTTCGAATATAGTACAAATTTCCGCTAAGACATTCTAGAAAAGCCCGTGAAAAAATAATATACAAAATTTATCTAATGTATAAAAAATCACTTTGGATGAAGTTTAAATATCTTAATTCATATATAAGTGACCATATAATATAATAAACAGGGTGTTTTAGTCAAACTATGACCAAATGTACAGATCCTAATATAATGAATCGAATTATGTTTTACACAACAATTTCTCATTTTAAATAAGAACTCCTTAACAAGTGATCCTAATCGATAAAACGAATATTTATTAAGTATGTTAAATAAAAACATTATAAAAATCAGTTCTTTTTAATGATGTAAATAAATTTCAAAAAAACTGTAAATACTATCAAATTATGAGTAATTATAAAAATTGTTATATAAAACGTTCCTCATTTTAAAACAACAATACTGAGATGAGCATACTGTTCATGCTTCTAATAAAAAAAACAATATATAAATAAAGTATAAATTTATGTGCTGTTATTTTTAATCAGTGTTATATTGCAACAGCTTGAGCACAAATTAGTTACAAAATATATATATTTTGAAATCAATGATAGATTCAACAGGTGATAAATTGACTAATATACCCTGCTACAACATGTACTTCTTAAGGTTGTGTAAAACCTTTTGCAAACTGTCTTTGTATCCAAAGCACCACAAAGTAAAATAGAACATAAATGGATGATGGTTCCACTTTCGGAAGCATTTGTTCATAAAAACCACTACCAATTTGTATTTTTACATTATACATAAACAGCCATGCTGATATTTGATTTAATTAAAATTTCGAATACACAGTGTTGCTTTAGATACTCCCTTAACCATACATGAAGATTTTAAGCATAGGTAACTAGTAGTTCATTTGGGCATTCTCATTATCAAAAAAACGTATATACTTTTATATAACGAAAAACCCAAGCAGTCGTTATCGATAATTATCTGACAAGTCTGTGGATGTATAGAAGTCTAAGCGGCCCAATTGTCATTTGACGTTGATAAACCGTTTAGAAGCGGCGCTTCTCCCTGTACTATACTGTGCTCGTTTTACGTTCATCAAAGTTAATTCTTACAGTATTCCAATGACCTTTTACATCTGCGCAAAGGGTAATCATCTAAATTTCAATAAAAACACACAGCGTTATGAGAAAATTAATGAATCATTTGTAATTCATCCTGACGTTATATTTATCTTCATTACAATTTCTTCAAAAGCTTCTTTACGTCTCTTTTAAAAAAATCGTTTGTGAAGTAAAATAAATATCAGCATGAATTACAAAGATAAGTAATGAAATAAATATATTTTACTATCAAATAATTGTAAAACGAATATAGCATAGCACGTTACGTCGCGATCGGTGTTTGAAACTCCTGAAAATCAATTTAATTGGCCACAAGAAGATGCTGGTATTGGCTGGCCGGGTAAGATCCAACTGCACCGAGCCCGAAGTTGTTAAGACCAGCGTCGAGGAGTTTGGCGTTTGTTTGTTGCTGAGCTGCACTGGCAGGTACCCCGCTAGCACCGTCAGGACCGATAGGGGTAGTCGCACCCGGATAGAATTGGTGTTGTACCGGGTCCAAATACGAAGATGGTGTTGAGTATTTGGACGTGTACAGATCGGGACCGGGCACGCCGAATGGCTGAGCGAATTGAGTATGGTGCGCGTGATGTTGCGGATGGAAAGTCTGCTGCTGATGATGTTGATGATGGAAGAAGTAAGCCGCCGCCGGATCGGTCTGGTGCGGCGACAGAGATCGACCAGGTGAGCCTTGCGCGTGATGATGCATCTGTTGTTGCATTGCTGCTCGTTGTTTGATGTAATTGGAGAACTCAGTGGGAGACATTCTAAAACAAACACAATACATGTAATGACAATCTACGATACGGGTAGAATCAATTATATTAATAGTATATTTTTTATTGGTATAACAAATTAAACTATATCAATAATATAGATTTTGATCCTGCACGCAAAAATTATTATTCATATTTTAATTTTAGTAACAAATGTATAGAAATAAACGCAAGTTAACTCTCGTCAGTACTGTGTTTTCAGTTCTGTCTATAAGTAGAAGATGTTAGAGAAACCAAACAAATTGTAAGTTACAATACATTTAAAATTTATATTAAAGTATACATATATGTATTTAGTTACAGATCTCCCACTACCAGTGCAATTATATACACAGTGCAAGTGAGGAGAGTGGTGTGTGTGTGTGTGTGTATTGTGTGTGAGAGAGAGATGTGTCCGTACTGTCCATTACGTTTAATTTTTACGATGCAGCATAGTAAAATTTCACCAGATTCTTTACAGTTTACATTTATTATTATTAATATGGAAGAATTACAAAATTCTCTCCCGTTTTAAGAATACTGAATCAAATAGTAATATTTCTTTAAAAATTGAGTGATTGTTATGAAATATTTTTCTCCGTGCATAATCCAATCGATTGTTTTATAACGGTGACAAACTTACCTGTTAGCTCTTTTACTACTGGTTTTTAACTTCGTGCTACCAAACTTGGTTTGGGCAAATGTTGCTGTGGTGAAGGTGAGCGGCGCAGTGGAGCGCGGGAGAAACGCAGGTACTGGACTCGGCGAGCCTTTGAACGAAGCGTTCAGTGATGTCGGTGATGGAGCTGCTGACTGTGGCGCCATGTGGCCGACAGCATTGTTCGATGCGACGGAAGATCCAGCAGGTGACACGAGTTGTGCTCCTGGAGCCGGTGCGCCATTGCCTGCGAATGCTTTCGGGGACAGACTGAGACCACTTAGTCCGCATCCTACCGCATCGATCGGTCGGAAACATTGAGCTTCAGGATTAAATGTTTTCGTCACTTCTCTATCAGCTGATGACTCGTCTTGGGGATCGGCAGATTCACTAAAAAGTACTTTGACAGCGCCCTTTTCTCCAATGCGATAACTGACTTCGCCGGGATCTACCCAGACAGCTAATTCTTGCGGAAGGTTTTCCAAAACATCTTGAATGGGAACACCGCTCTCTTTCGCTGCTCTTTCCAGAACAGGGTCGACCGGGTCTCCGGTCTTCAGACATCTGAACGCAGATCCTTTGAAAGGTTTTTCAGGGTACCAGTGACCTCTGAATTTGTCTTTTAATGCTTTTTCCAATTCCTCGCCAAATATGTTCACTCTCCGCCTTGGTAACTTATTGTACAGGTACGAGATGACAAAATTAAGAGCGACTTGGACTTCTATGTGCATCTTGGGCTTGTTTTGTAACGATAGCTCGTGGGTCCGTTGTATTATAAAGTCATATGCAGACTGAGGGGGGATTTTGAGACCGCGATGCTGTATGGACTGTATGGTGAGGCCGTGATTTGACTTCGGTGTGAAATGTAGCCGTGGTGGAGTGTTTCTTATGTTGACGAGGTTGTGATTCGCAACCACGGGTTCTGTAACAAACAAAATAAACTCGTTAATAAATTAAAACTACCTAACTACACAGTGGTAATATACACGAGTATCTAGCATATTATTCCTCATTCAAAAGTATTGGCTCTTTATTAAAACCCAAGGGAACTGTTAGTCTCATTGAACAGAAAGTTAGCTGAAGATAAGAAAAAAGTCTAAAGGATAATGAAAAAAAGAACGAGATGGCAATAAACATTATGAACAAAGACGGACATAAACATAAATCTCCCGTCTCAGTTATCGCAATTTCTACTATAATAAGAGAACAAAAAGTAAAACAATTTCTGCAGATTGTTTCCATCTTTTCCTTATTAAAAGCCATCATTGAAGACTAAGCTGTTAATTGTTAATGGGACAAGTTTAGTTCAAATGAGTTCTAATAACTCGTCCTTTTCAAACGGATTTGTAATTTGTCTCTCTTTCATTGCAGAAAAGATAGCCTACAATCAGTTGCTCATTTGTTTTCTTTATTTATTTCAAAGAAAAACGTTACAAGAACATACTCCTTTTTTCACTTTTATATATTGTAAAATATTGAAATATAATACAATTTAAAAAATATGCATTTTTTTATTTAAATAACTATAATATTTTACAAGAAAATAAATGAAAATCGAAACGATTTCGTAATATAATACATATTTCTTTACTCGTATACAATGTATCAACGATCCTAGATCATAACATGATAACCATAAAAATGTTATTTATCAAGAGAATGATTTGAGAATTTACCGGGTTTGTTTAGATATAATTAAAATTTAAATATATCATTTATTTTATCCTAGATCTCGAATGAATAAAGATACCCTGGATAAATAGATCAAACAAAAGAACACACAACCTAATACCGTGTTTACATCGAAAAACAAAACAGCAACATCGTGTTTTATTTGACAAAAGTGCAACAAACTCTATACATTTTTAAATACAAAGTGTTTTAAAACACCGTGTTGCTGGTTTTTTTGGCTAAATATGTTGACATATCACTATATGACTATACCATTGATATATTATATTTTTTATTATTTAGTTTAATCTAGTATCCTACGAAAAACACCTATATGGAATTAATTCTGTAGAAAAAAATAGTGGAAAAAATTATTCGCAGAATTGCAATATTGGAACAGTTCTAAGTCTTCTGCATTGACGTTTTATAGAATTAATTTTTATATGTATGTACATAATATATGTAATTTGTAGAGAGAAAACAAAATGAAACCATAAAATTGGGTCAAACATAATAGTATTTACTCGATTACAACATATTTTATTTGCATTGAATTTGATCAAAACAACAAATAAAAGTTTTTACACTATTCATGCCCTATTTTAAATCTTTATTCATTATAGATACTATAATAGTAAAAGCGACTATAATATGCTTCATTTAATTGCATGATGACAATATTAATAATAATGAGTGACTTTTTGTATGATTTATATTATATGTTTAGTCATTTAATAAATAAATATTATTTCTTATTATAAACAGTATATCATTGATTTATAATTTTTATTTACCTATCTACAATTATTCTTATTGTTAGTATAATATAATTTTCATTAATTGTTTGTCATAAGAATTATCTTATTGCTAGTGATACAGGGCCGTAAGTACCACCAGGGCAGCCGGGGTAGTGCCCCGGGGACCCCGAACAAGAAGGGTATATCGGAATAAATTTTTTTTTAGTCAAACTCATTTTGTTTCAACACAGAAAAATTTTCAAAAAGAATAACCCAAAAAATTAAATTTAAAAAACATTTATAGAACTATCTTTAGCGCCATCACAAAGTACATAAAAAATATACAAAAAAGAATGTCCCTCTACCATATTTTACACAAGTTATCAACGAGTACATTTTTATTTTTAAATGTGTTTTAAGCTGTTTTGAATAAAGTTTTGAATGGGAACTTGACACAATTACATATTTATAATAAGGAATACATTTTCCTTAAATCCATTTACTAATGGTCATTATAAAAAATACTAATGATTTTCATTTTTAATTTCTTTAGGTTATGTAATAAAATTATAAGATTTAAAAATATTTAGATTTATAGGGAAATTTATAACGAGAAAAATGCATTTTTAGTGTTCCGTGAAAACGAATCCGTCCGTCAGAGTCAATTTTTTCTGAAACTATTCGACGTAAAAATTTGAAATTTAACACAAAGCTAATTTTGTTTACATTTTTTAAATAAAATCGACAAGGATTAAAAACATTAAAATAGCCTCATCATTGTTTTTTTATTTATTTTTATTTACTGATGTAGTTTAAATTGGTTATAAAATAAATATACGCGTTGAATTGATAACCTCCTCCTTTTTTTTGAAGTCGGTTAAAAATATAAATAATTAAAATTTGAAAGTATTCACATTTTTATTTGAAAATTTTATTTTTTTCGAAAATAGTCACATCTTTAGTTACGGCCCTGTAGTGATAAAATAATTAACTGATTAAAATATTTCCATTATTAATCAAAACTGACCTGAGAAGTCTAAAGTACATACTTACTACACGATTTTTGTGTAAATATGGACTACACGCACAAATAAGACCGTGTTAATGGGTCTATAATTTTCTTACTCTTAAAATTGAAAATTCAACACTGATTTTATATTAATATTCTACTCATTATACTTTATAACCTTGCAATTAAAATTAATATATAATTAAAATACCATAACTAAGGAGTTTGTAATCAGGCAGACTTTACTGTAGTAACTTCATGATTAATATACATATTTCCTTAAATCCATTTCCTTCAACGAAAACATAAAGTTTCCTTAACATTCCTAACAAGATAAATAACTTTAGATTAAAAACAAAACTACACCCGACAAATGCAGCACACATTTTCGTACATATAGAATACAGTGGCGTGCGCATTTAGAAGAAATTACTAATTACTCATTATTTTGATTGAAATGTGTAATAATATAGATGGTATATTAGGTATACAAGTGTTATTCTGACATATACAAGATTAAATTGCCCAAAATATTACATAGACTTGGTTATCTATACTGCAGTAGGGTCTCTTTTAACGCGGATTTTTTTAACGCGAATTTGAAATTACGTTGTGTGATTTTCAAGGAAATTCAGGGATTCCCCATTTCGGTGAATAGAGTATCAAATGATAGTAGACAATTCAAGGAATTTAAATATGTAAACGTTTTGTTATTATTAAAATCTTCGTTTAACAAAATTTCGCACTAGTTATAAAATTCTTATGAAAAATATAAAAAAATGGCACTTTTCAATAAAATTAAAAACTTATTTTATTTTAAGTTTTACATCAGTTTCTTTCAGATTTTTGAACTAATTTTATTTGTATTTTTTAACGATATTTTTTTTATTTTTGTGAATTTTCAGAAACATTTTTATTTTATTTTAATTGATTAATTTGATTTAACGCGATTTTAGAAAATAATGAAACGTATTCTTAATTTTACAATGTAGGCAAAAAAGAGACCCTACTGTAAATAAAGATATAAAACTACTAGACCGATTTTGATGAAACCTATAGGGTACATAACATACACATATAAACTTGAACATTTTATGAGTTATTTTTTATTTAAATATTTTATATCTGACCTATTTTGTAAATATTAAAAAAGTGTTTTTATTTTTATAATGCACAGTTATATTAGATATAACATATCAAGCAGTGGTGGGTTTACCAATAGGCTGATACCTTAAGACGATAGATTATAGAGGCGATAAGGTAATTTTTAAATAGCCTAGTAAAAAAATAATTCTAAATAATAAAGGGTAGCCAGGATCTCAGATCTGAAATTGCTCTCAACGATAGAAAAATAATAATAATAGTTAAACTTTTTGTATTCCTAGAAATAGCACGCCGCTGCCTATACGAGAAATATCAGCCGTAGTAAAAACTAATCCATATGACATCGAGTTTCTTCGGCAAATATTGATTTGGCCGCGTCGCATGGGCCACAGTTGCGTTATTGGACGATCGCGTGACATTTCTTGATAATTTCTGTGCAATATGTTACCGGAATGAACTTTTCAAGTTATTCTAAAACCGACGGCATGAAATGTCCTTTATGACAGTGTCACTTATACACATAACTGTGCATAATAATGCTTTTATGTTGCCCTACAATAACTTCCTCTGTGTGTTCACGAAAATACATTTTATTTTATGGTTTATTGGGTATAATAACATGTATTAATGCTATTAGATTGTGGGTGTGGGTTTATTTATAAAAATGTACAAATAAAAAAGATTTCCATAGTAATTTTCTTATACCTATAAATTATTTACATATATCTGAAATGTGATGTCAATTTTACTAATTGTAAGTAAAATTATTTTAAGTCAGTTTTAGGGCTTTACATAAAATTTCACAAATCTAAATTTGAAAATTTAAGCAGGCATTGTCTACGTCTCATTTTTTATAAAAATTGAAATTTTATAAATTCAAATTTTCTTTTAAATTAAACACATTAATTATAAATAATATTCACATTCTATTATATTTAATTTCAAAATTGTTTTACCTCTTCATAAGAAGAGTAAAACTCAGATCAATCATGAGTACCAATCTCTGAAATTATACAATTGCATTCTATTACATACCAAAGTATTACCTTATAAGAAATTCGAAAGCTCTATTAAATACCTTTACTCGAAAACTGATTATTTTGTAAATTTTCTTATGCGTGACAATGTTACACATTTCATAATGTATCAAACTGCTTAGAAATAAATAAGTATATAAATATCTTACAGTAATTAATGGTCTTATATATAATCATGCTGATATTCTAATTATTGACATAAAAACGAGCCTCTCGACGAGACATAAATAAAAATAACGTTTTGGTTAAACCTTCCCTAGTGAATTCAATTTAAAATAGATTAATTTTTACGAAAAAATGTCAGAATAAAAATCATCAATGTTATTTTACATACATAATAATATTTTATACGTTTAACGCAAGAACTACCTTTTGATAATAAATAAAATGATATAATAAAGTTTAATGCTAGTCATTCAGAGCACCATTCATAGAATTACACATAATAAATATTATCTAAACTAGCTCTCCTCAAACCAAGTTCTACCGCAGACTTGTTTTTTTTTTACCACAAACTGATAGTACTCTGTTATTTTTGAGCTAAATATTTATTAGGGATTATAATTTTATTTTTTAAATTTGTCAAATATATTTAATATATATATATATATATATATATATATATATATATATATATATATATATATATATATATATATATATATATTTGACAATATTCCCCTCGCAATCCATGAAGGTAAAAGTATTTAAGGGATTACATCTAATTGTCACCTCGGAAAATGAGGCTTTTTAACAAAAAAAATTGCACCAGTTTATGAAATTTCGAACAAAGAAAATATTTTTATTTAAAATTACGTAGTCGCCAAAACATGTGGGTCGTTTTTTACCCACGCTTGACATAGACCGATTATTTTTTGTGATTTGCGTGCCACTATTTTGAGAACCCCTGATCTAAATGAGACACACTAACATCCTTCCCCATACGCATATATGAAAGCTCCGAACCCGACTCAACGAAAAAAAAATCTTTCAAACGTACATACGGACACCTGAATTGCGCTAAAATAGATTTTTAACAAGTGTTACTGAATCCGAAAATAGCATCAACAAGGGAGCATCATGTATATGTACACACAGACAACATACGTTCACAGTTGTGACGTAGTCTTGCCGCTCTGACGTCAGCAATGGCGTGGTGGGGGTAAGCGACGCCAGAACGGGGGTGGGGAACGGTATCGGCGTTACCGCCCGATTAGGGGAAAAGCGGACGCACAACTCCTGCTGTCATTATATTAATCATCTGCCTTGTGCTAGGAAATTAACGAAACTTTGTAACGCCACTGTATTAAAATTTGAAACTCGATATTACTGATAATGTTCTAAGATTACTGATTATAATCGTACGTTTATATTTATTAGTAACAGTTGAACCTAGCTATATAAATACTATGTTATATGTTTATGCACTTATTAAATTTTAATATTTTTTGGAATGTTCATTTGATAAATTTTATTGTATGAATCGGAATTTATGAATAATATATAGTAGAATTAAATATGTTTATCTTTATATATACTAGATTATATATTTTATACCATATTAAAATAAAACAAAAACAAACGAAATAATATTAAGAATTTTGTAGAAATAAATATTACGGAAACTGATATTTTTAAAGAAACACATTTATTTATGAATGATTTTAGCGAATTATCGTTAACTATGTAGAAAACTAATTAAAAACAAAATTTTTATAAATGCTACTAAGTACCTACATATATTAAATATTTACTTTAAAAAGTTAAATATTTTTGAAAACTTTTTCAATAAATTTTTTTTTATAGAAGTTTCGATTAACTAATCGAATATTCATTCGTGACGTTCTTTGTTTGAAATTAAATTAAACTTTTAATTGATAGAAGCAAACAATAGATTAAATTGTATCTTAATTAAAAGCTTTTGTTTTTGTTTTAAAAATAAAGTATTAGGTACATCATTTTGTTTTTATTAACGAAATAATTTTATTGATGTATTTGAATTTAAAAAATATAGATTTTTACATTTAATATTTGGGTAATATGTAGAAATATATTTTTTCAAACGCTATAAAATGTTGGTCGAGGGATAAAATTAAAAAGACATTACCTATTTTTCGAAAGTCAAATGCATAAATTTATAAAAATACCTAGTAAAAGTATGTTTTCAGGAATGCAATATAAATTTAAAAATGTAAATTTCCAAAAGATTTATGAATGAAATATGTATACATAATTTTTTAAATGAATTATATGAAAGAAATATGAAAAAAAAATTATTTCCTTTTACATTTTATAAAAAGTAAAAAACAAATAAGTAAATACTGTCAATAAAATAAAATGATGTGTAAAAACCCTTCCAGCATAATCTGTCTACAACATATATATGTATGTAGGTTTGTATATATATAGAGCAGACATACATAAAACATCAATATGTTGAAAAGCACAAATCTATAAAACTGACCTGAATAATAAACGGTGGGTATATTGCATATATGTGTACGTACTAGTATATGATTAAAACCTTTACACTTAAAACTATCTTCCACATTGCCGATATTATATCCTTATTGTGAGAAAATGAAAAACACAGTAGCACGAACGAGCACAGTATTATTAAATCACCAATGTCCACAATAACACTTCTCCAATATGCCGTGTATGTTTAAAACCCTAATACTATGTATATAATTATCACAGTCAGCATTTGGTTCAATCTGAGCGTGTCTACACAGCTCCTCTAACAGCTCACTGTGCGAACAAGCATCGGTCGGACACAGAGCTTGCTGCTAGCGCATGCGCGTTAAGAGCTAGGTCACGAGTGGCATTTGTAGGGGAACGTCATGGCGATATTGCTTGACTTATCGTCGCTCACAGCCTACTACAACTGGCTCTTATTGTGTTTCACTATTGTCTCTTATATCTATACTACAAATACAATACAATGCCTGCCTGCTATAGTTTGTCCTCTACGTCAGATCACCGTTTAATATTTTATTTGAATTTATTGATTCATATCGCAGTTTGTAATTATCAATTGACTCAATGTAGTATCAATGATTTTGAATTGTCAATTTCAAAAAGTGTCGTGTTCTCAAATCCAAATTTTACAATTGAACAATGAATAATCTATTGGTGATCTATTTATAATTGCTGGCATTATTGTCATTTTTGAAATTTATTTTGCTGGCTAGATCAAAGATAAAACATTTGAAATAAGATTTGTGAATTTAAAAAGTAGGATGCGAAGAATAAAAAATCTTTGTAATTCTGGTGGAATGTTTTCAAGTATAATTTATGAAGCCATTCAAGATTATTTCTTTCTTTTTTTCAATATAAAATATGACCCATTTTCGTAGCGAGCAGGGCAATTTAATGCAAAAATCTATATTTTGAAAAAAATGGGACATTTTCGATATTGACAATTTTTAAGATTTTGTGCTAAAATTTACAATACTACCTATAAAATCCTCAAATATTTTTTATTGTGGATATTTACAGATAATTCAGTTATCACGTACCTATATATAAAAATAAATTAATCCATATTATGAAGACTTATAATATCTTCTATATATACGCACAAAACTGGAGTTTTTTTTTTAATATTAAGATAGTTGCATAAGATGAAGTTTTATCTTTTCATTTTTATTATAAGAGAGGAAGAATATTCGGTGACTATAGAAATTGAAACAAATATTAAAAAAGAATGATCAATGACAATAACGTTCTTGTGTAATATGGTGGAGGCGGAAGTATTGATAAAAGAAGAAGGAATAAAAGCTACAGCAGAAAAATTAATTTCCTAAATTTCCATGACCTCTGTGTTATGTAAGAATATACTTTCAAATAGCAATTCATGTAAATGATTCTAAGGAGAAGGTGAAAGAACATTTTAATATTCGGTTCTTGATGGTGTTAAATAAAATTCTCGTTTTAGTTTTAAAATTGCATCATTAGTGTTTCATATATAAACATATTTTGAAGATGTATATAAAAGAAATGGTCCATTAATAGTATGATGTTTTAGAAAACTGAATATGTATATATTTATATTTTTCCTTTTGAAAGGTATAAGTATAATTATTTATGTACCATTTGAAAATTGTATTTCTAATTGTCCTCTTATGATTTGTCGAAATTCGACCAATATTTTACCTGCCTTAACGGCAACATACAAACATTATTTTTTTGTGCACATCTATAGCACAGTCCTAACTTAACCTAACCTGCTTTTACAACAAAAATTTCTAAATAAAAACACTGCAATTGAACGCGAATTGAAATCCTATACGCATTATCTACGTTTGACAGAAACCCAAAACTATTTATTTTTGCTGCTTGGTGGCGCTAGACGTATTGCTATGTTGTGAACGCTGTGAGTGAAAATAGAACAGCGAGAGGGGAAATCATGTGTGTATGTTAACTTTATTTTACTTGCCTCGACGGCAACATACGCACACATGATTGTTTTTTTGTGCACATATATGGCACAGTACCTTTCGAATGATATATGTTTCATTCATAAATATTAAAAAAAAACTTACGACAAATTTCGATGTTCACGTATGAATATATAGATTTAGGATCAAAAGATATCCGTTTCTTTTTTTGTTTCGAAGTATTTTTATGTATTTACAATTTAATTGAGGTTTCTGCGACGATTTGTACGTAAAATTATGTATACATATTTTTTATACATATGTTATTGATATAATGTTTTTATTTAATAGTTGACGTTTAATATTGCTTTGAAATAAATTAAGAAGCATAATTAATAATTCATTAAAAAAAGAAAAAAGTATGTTAAAAATTAATAATAAAAAAGAATGACCCATTAATAATGCTACAGAATATAATTTTGATGTAATGATATTTTAATTATAGCGGAATAACAAAAAGCTACTTTGTAATTCTGTAGATAAATGTTGTGAAAATGTATGTTTTGCAACACATTAATGTAAATATTACATGCTAACACACTGTTACAGCGATTATAGTAAATAAAAGGTAAAGTTAAATATTAGAAATGTAATCTATATCTTATTACGCCTAACCACTGGATGTATCAAAACCATATTCACACCATAGGTTCGTTTGCCTATAGTAGCCTATACCTACAAGGCAAGTATAGGCAGTATTTTGGGGCCTCATACCCCTCCGTTTATGCAAGATAATATAAATTATAAATATTTCGTATTGTTAATATGACCGAAACCAAGAAAAATCTCGTCTCAGTGTGCAGCTCTAATTTCACCTTATATTGTACTAGAAATTGGCCGAAATGTTGACTGAAGATGCCAACAAAATAAATTTTATTTATAGTAGAAGTAATATATTATTTTTTCATAGGAATTAAAAGGTTAATACAAAAATAAAACATTTTTTAAGTTTAACAAATTGGTTAAAGTAGTTCTAGGTCAATTTACGATTATGCTGAAAATATATTTAAATTGTAATAGTGAGAATCAACTCAAGGTAAGTTTATTTTACAACATTAATAACAAATAAGAAGACGATTGTCTCTAATTTGTTTTCCATTGAACTTGATGAATTAGTGTTAATTATTTATTGTTGTATAATTAGGTTATTAGTACAATCTTATAATATCTCTACAATATATTTGAAGTTATCATACGAGTACATTACACAATAAGATGAAGTTCTTGTAAAAAAATAAAACAATATTTATTAACGAGAAAACTAAATTTTCCAAGAATTTTTCGGTATGTAATTTATAATATGGTCTCATTTATCTCTTCAATCTTAAAAGAATATAAGTTAATACCGTAAATATTTGATTTATCGTTGTACTCGATTGTTATTACCTAAATATTTAAAATTGTTCACAACTCTGATAAATATTATCAAAATCGCATTATATATTTTAATGAAATATTTTCTATTGAAATCAAAATTCCATTGTAATAAATAACAAATTGAAAATATTAATCGAAGAAGCAAATTAATTCTATTGAAACTTCTAGGTGAGTATATCAATTAACAATGTTTAAGATAATACACGTATTCTATTTCTAGTAGGTTATATTTCATATATAGTTCTTGGCATTATAATTACAGAAAACTGAGTTTTATGCATATGTCATGTGATCATGTCCAATGTAATGTTTAGGAAAGTTTTCATACATTTCAGAGTAGTATATTTTATCCGAGACAGTATATAATAGCTTATAGAATTTATTTGATTCCATCTATTTGAACGCCTCAATAATTTGGGAACTTGTTTTTGAAATTCACTGCGTCAATAACAGATACGTCCACTAAGCGTGCTTGTGATTTTTTTGACCGCGCTGTAATATGGACACGTATTTTTCCAATTGGACAACTCCATTCATACTGATTAGAACTTTGTTTGATGTGAAAGCGTCGTTTTTGCTGAACTAAAAATGATTCGATCAATACAAATGAATGAAATTGAATTAAGTAAAGCATACAATTTACTATTGAAAAATATCTTACAATAGATGTCATTGAGGACTTATTAGGGCTTTTTAATGTTAATATAGAATTTTATAATTACATACCTAATAAAATAATATATTCAATTTTTGTATAAGGATTTTAATTATTGGTAGTAGGTATTTATTAAATTTTTGAAAAAAAATAATAAAACAGACTTAAAAAACCTTAAAACATTGAAAAGTATACCTTATAAATTTGACAGTTTTTAAAGTCAGTTTTATTTTATTTTTTTAAATTTTTTATTTTTTCTCTTTTGGGTGACGTATCTTCGAAGTCTATGGCCAGATTCTGATAAAAAAACGAAAAAAACGTCAAAATTTGTGCAAAAATTGTTGCAACAAGTTTAGAAAATGTATCAGGGAATCATGATATATTGTAAGTTGTATTCATATAAGTAGATACCTATGTAATGTAAATTTTGATACATTCAGAAGTCGTCTGCCACCCTAAAGGTCAGAATCGCTTACGACAGATTCTAAAATATTAAGACAAACATCATCGGTTATCTGTTTCTAGGGCGGAGCTTATATAGTTAAATCATTTTAAATAATAACACAAATATACGCCCATTTCATATATTCATTTTATATCAAGTTTAACATATTTAAATACTAAAATTCGGAATATCAAATAATTACTGCCAGAAAATTTGCTTACTAATTCTCAATAGATTACATAATAATTTAGTCGCATATCTGTGCTTGGTATATGGAGAAATAATGATTTAAATATTATAATAATCAAATAGGATGAGCTAACTATGTTTGTGATAAGCAAATTTGAATGAAAACTGGTCGACCACTTCTGTATGCAACTTTACCTAAAGGTAAATATTTTGTAAATATAAAATGATAATTTTTGTTATACAGGAAATGAAAATACTATAAAAATATCAATCAATCATGAGTATAAACAAAAATTGTTTTGAGAATATATGTTCTTGGAACAATACAAATTTGAGTAGGTAGGTATATATGTACATATAAAATGAATTTCACTTTAATATTTCAAGAACATTTATTAAACTTCCCTAAAAACAATATCCGGTATATTTATCTGAGAAGAGTTTTTTCTTTGTTTCAAAGTTCACGCATTTTCCCTAATATAATGTTACCGGCTATATATAAACCACAAAGCATATATGCAAGGTAAATACGGAAAGTTTGTATTCAATTTGCAATATTTTTTCACGTGAGAAGTGGACTGTTAACTATTTTATGTTTTTCGTGTTGGAACGACCACTCCGGGTGCTTTAAAAATTTATTTTCAGAAAATAAACTCGGAAATATATATTCATTTCTAGGATCTAGCTTTATTAAGAATCGACCGATCATTTTTTAAATTTTGACTACATACATTATTTAAAAAAATTAAAACAAGTTCTGGTAGGAAGATAATTGATCATTTATTTTTCTGATTGATGATGAATATAATGTTAATTTCAGCTGGTTGTTGTATTTTTCTGACAGCTCTTTCGTGTTTATTGTATCATGTGCGTAATTTGAATGAATGTCGTTATCTCTTGATGTATGGGACAAAAATACAAAAAATAGTATTTTGGTATTTTTTAGTCAGTTTTACTTTCTTCATCGATTGATATATGTAAGTATTTAAAATTTCGATTTCTTAAAATTTGTGTTTTATAAAAAACATTTTTTTGAGGCTTAAGTAGGATTTTTTAAATAAAAATGTTGTAGAAGATATTTAATAATTTTGCCATACTTGGGTGAGATAATGCGAATTTTAAGCATTTCCTTTCTTAATGTCAATTTTTTTGAAAATTATTATTTTTTGCTAGTAAAGTCGTGTTTTGTCCATTACGTTAATTAAAATTTCAACCATCCATGTCTCTACAATTGTAATCTTATATCATAAATTTTTTATTAAACAAAAAAAAAATTTAACTGCCATTAATCAGACTTGATTTGATAATGTTTACACAAAATTAAAACAGTTTAAATTTTGTAAGTACCTATTTACATTCTGGATATTGATATATACAATTAGTCACTTTAAATTTCACTAAAAAATTCGTGTGATTTCGAATCGAAAGTGGCGCTATTACGGTATTTATTCTTATTTCGATTTGTCAGCGTATACGAATAAACTGCTTTGAGTGAGTTATTAACAAAAATCAGGTTTAATTTGTACAAACCTTGAAAAATCTATCTACAATAAATTTTTGGTGTGTTTTATTTCTTTTATAAATTAGTATATGATAATTGACATATTCGTAACTGACATAAAGTTAGATTATGAATGATTAAGAGATTATTGTCATGCGTAGGATTTTTTATTAAATAATGAATTAGTTTTTTAGATTGCTGCAGTTTTTGACACCAAAAATAAAAAAAATAAAAACCTTATTCTGCCATAGCTTAAGAAGTGACTGTTCACTAATTCATGTAGTGAATATTCACTTTGAATTAGTGTCTAACAAATTCAGTTTATCTATTTACATTTTGGATATTAATATTTACAGGCTGTACTACATATCGTAACGTTCAACATGAGAATAGAAAATTGAAATAAAGTTCGAGTTGATAATGTTCTCTCTATAATATAGACTAGGCCAGACATGGTGCCCTATATACAAACTCACAAATCAGATAATGTTTGTGAGAGAGATACTCACAGTGTGAAACCCTTGTAAACAGAGGTGTTCAACAAAGATAGACGGATATTTTGTAGAACATTAACGTCGTCCTCTATATTTTTTACTTTGGAGATTTGCAGCGATGAGACTGTTTTTTGCTGCTGCAAAAGTTATTAGTTGTAAGATAAATTCGAGTTTTTTTTTAACTGAGGAACGTATTTTTTTATTTTATTTATCTACTGAAAAGGTTTTTTGTGTGTTTTTCTAACAGACATTGTGGTAAAGGTTGAAGGGAAGTTATTAAGTAAATATCATTCATGAGTTTAGATGTAGATTATAAAGTAACTCATCGAGACTTGAATGAAAAAAATGTATATTTTTTATTATTTTCTGTTAAATAATACAATGTGATATTTTATTCAAGAAACTGAATAAAAGTTTAAAATTTTAATAAAAGATAACAATTTCAAAACAAATAAAAGGAATGGTTATAATTTGTGCAAATATACTTGAGTGCACATACATGAACATTATAATGGTCTGAATTATACCTATGTTCATTGTACATATTATGTCTATATTATAAAAGTTCCATTACTACAAACGACATTATTGATCCTTGTTTGTTTTTTTTTTTTATAATATGTGCTGTATATGATTCGATAATTTAGTTAACTAATTTCAAAACGTACCAACTTTAAACAAGTGTTTTAATTTGTATTCACTTTTTATCATTTATAGAAACAAAGAATATAAAAAACAATTGCTTTTTATTGTAAAAACACTCAGCAGAATCTTTTGTTTCTGAATAAAATATAGAACGAAAAAGTTAAAAGTTAGCAGACATGTACTTCACCAGATTTGAATGTAAATGTATAATTTTTTTAAGTCTAGAAAAAAGAGAGAGTATTATGTAGGTATAATCAAATAATAATTATAAATGTTTCATAACTGGAATATGAAGTTTTTTAAGCAAAGTATATTTTTCTTTAGGTATTAAAAACTTTAAAATTGGTACTTTTATTGCATATTTAAACAGTTTTTTTTAAATTTAGTAATAGATATAATAAAGTGTTAATGAAACAGTAATATATAATTTTTTGTTACTGTGGACTTTTTATTTTCTTATACATACATAAAATGTACTGTATAATAAATTAAGTACAGTAATCATACTGACGTCTGTCTGTCTGACGATCTCTCTGTGAATTTTAAAATTGTTATTGTATGAGTACTCAGGATTTACACCTTCTAGTAAGGAATATTAGCTATAATTTATGCTTTAAAAAAAAAATCAGAATAATTTTAAAAATATACAATCAATTTTGTAACATTACTTTATAAATGGTTTGTAATAAAATAAAACCATTTTTTCATATTTTTATAATGTAAAAAGTCTTGTGGTGGCCACGACAATTTATTTATGAAGAATTTAAAATTACTGCACATCTGATGATTTTTAAAAGAGATAATAATATTAACTGGAAATCTGTTTCAATTTTATGTCATGATATTTTGTTTTCTTTTAAATATTAATGTTTTCTTTTCTTCAGAAAATGTTTTATTTGTTAATTATATTTTTTTCGAACAAAATAATTTTCTTTCAATTACAAACATGAACTCGAACTCGAACCTGAACCCTTAAAAAGTAAGGGTTTTTGAACCCAAATAGTTTGCACAATGCTGAACCCAAACCCGAACCAAATTTTATATTTGAACCCGAGCCATAATGTTATAATCAAGTCTCTGATTATAACAATGTTAAATTTTGATCTCAACACGGATTATCTTTTGAAAACTTATAAATTGAACTTGCGTATTCTTTTTTGTGAATAAAAAAGTTGATATTCCTACAAAAAAAATATATTTAAACATTAAAATCTGCTCCAACAACAGTTGTGAATATCAGAATATAATATGATAAAAAAAATGTAACCTTATATAAATCAGATAGATTTTTCACAATAGTATAATGAAAATATGTATACAACAGATAATACAACAAATAATTGTTTAATTTTGTTCAGTTAACCTTATCAATCATACATAGGATGTAAATACACGGCACGCAAATATTCATGTCGATATAAACTGTAAATTGAATTTATTTGTAGGTACTGAAAACAGTAGTAAAAATAAACAAAGATTCCAAACACAATACGTCTCCCCGCGGACTGAAACATGTGATATACGTGAGCACGAAATATTTCAGCAATGAATATATGCAAATTGGTGTTTTGTTATATAAGGTGGACAAATTCTCTCGAGGGCCAACATTGAATTTCACAACAAGCGAAAGTAAAAATAAAGCCACGAAATATATATCTGTAGGTAAACATCGGATTGACAGTCGGCCAAGAATGAAATAACATTTATATACACTACTACTCATAATAATTGATCCCAGTGGTCTTCATGTATTCTCTGCAGTATGAGAAGGACACAAATAAAAATAACCATTGGCGCTTTTCACGCCTCCGATGCCAAATATTCAAATATTTTGGCACAGATACCAGAACTTACCGCTCCATCAACTCTCTGGTTTCTTCATCGCTGACGCTTATGCGTGATTTTTTTTTACTTTATTTTATTTATTATTTCGTGCAGTTTTGTTTTTAAGTTCTTTTATAACCGATTCGTGTATTGTATATGTAAACCGATTTTGTAAAAGTGTTTATTTTATTTTATTTTTTTATTTTTGTGTGTTTTGCCAATCTTATTTTTATACAGACTATAAATAGAAAGTGCAAACTAGTAGATATATAATATAATAAAATATAAATTAGATGATATTAAGTATTATAAATTTACTCAAACGTCAGACCAGAGTTTCGATTCCCAGGCAAAAAGGATACTATTATATTATTATCATTGTACACGACTTTATCAACAAAAAAAATCAATGTCATTTACATAATCAAGAACACTTTGAGTAAAGAAAAACACAAATAAGTATCTGCCATGGGCACCAGCACCACGTGACTTTCTTGTACGTAATACTGAGAGTTGAACATGAATTATAACAAATAACGTTCTCTACAACTTCTATTATAAAAATTTCTTTCTACCTAGAATGAACCGTTTTAAGTATAATTTTTTGTAAATTATTATTTTTTTTACTTTTTTCCAACAAACTGATTATAAGATAAATTATAAATAAAAGTATTCTTCACAATTTTTATATAAAATATATATTTTTTGATATATGCATATGCATCATTTTTGATACAATTTGAATAACTAAAAAAATTAAGGTGTAAATACCAGTTTTCGGTTGAAAGATTGTTTAAAAAAAAACAAGGTTTTCGTCCTTAGAGAAAACTGATCTGAGTTAAAACATTACAGACCAACAGACAGACACACAAACATAGACCTCATGGTGAAAATATTTAGAAAAATTCAGGGTAGATAAAAATGGATATTTCCATTAAAATCTTAAATTAGAAAAAATAGTATAAGAAAGTAAAAATGTAATTTTCATAACCGTAGTAGATATTAACATATTTAAAAAGTAAATAGGCTACGTATAGTACATATTAAGGAGTAAATAGTTTTCTGTTAAAACCTTCGAACAATGATATTTGTACAAAATGAAAATTATGGAAATATCAGATTCTTATCGTATATTTAAAAATCGACGATAAGATTACCTCGCGTTAACTGGAACGACATAAAATCAATACACTCTAACAAATTTAATTTACATATCTCAGTTATAAACACACGTACGCATATTGTTAGGTGTCTGTCTTCATCTACACATACATACAGTGGCGTCCGTGAAGAAAATAATAGCATTATGATATAACCACTTCTGATATTATATATTATGTAACTTATAGACTTATAAACTTCTTTGAACTAACTATTTATAAATGGAAGCAAATTAAACGCGCACTATTTTAAATGAAATGTTAATAAAGTATCATAGCATTTGTAAACAATATTGAACGGTATTTTTTGTGTTTTAGCAATAGTTAATATAAACTAGCGTTAAGAAAATACTTCATTAAACAAATAAAATGACACATAGAAAAACATGGTCCTTAAAATGGCTCAATGAGTATTGAGATTTGTACTAAATAAGCAATATTATGTATTTATATAATATTTTATAAATCGTACAGAGTTGATGTTCTAATAAAATACAAGTCCTTGATTAGGGCATTTTATTGCGGTGAAATCGAGTTGATTAGTTTTGGGTTAGTTAGTTTTCTTTCCAAAAAAATAAAAGTTATAAAATTAAAGCAAATTAAATTATACAATAATAATGAACGCAAATATTATTGCGCAAAACAAAATTGTAATGCTCAAAACGGAAAATGTTATTGTTCAAAAAAATTAATTGTAATGTCACACTTCTATGTAATGCTCAGAATTCAAAATGTTATTGCTCAAATACAATATATTTAATGCTCAAAGTACATAAAATATTGAGCGCTTAAGTACTACCCTTTATAAATGAATACAGGTATACAAAAGTATACATATTATAAAACATATTTCAATGAAACATTGGTATATTATATTATGTATTGATGTACCTAAATATTAATATAGTGAGCAAAAAAATAGTTTAATAATTCGCAGTATGATGTTTTATACATTTTTTATGATCTATTTTTGAATAAAAAAATTACGTCATTATTTTATAGATTTTATTTGAATGACATCATGATTTTCAATTTGTTTATTTCTTGTTATATGATTTTTAATAGCTACTTTAGATGAAGTAGATAATAGAGCACTAATTGAAAAATGACAATAAAAAATTGTGTATAATATTTTTCGAACTTTTTAGAATATTTTGATTCCAAATATGCCTTTCATTATTCGAAGATCTTACAGTTTTAAATTATAGATATGTCAATATTACTATGTTTTTCAAAATGAAAAGGTAATTTACGTCTTAACAAGTATTGCTAAATTAATTTCGATTATTACCTAAAAAGAACACAATGAACTCATCATATTGGATATTCTTAAACGTCCGGTATAGAACGCAGAAAGGAAATTCCTAAAAAATTAACTATCCAATAAATATGAAGAATCTATTAGCAAATCCAAATTACTATAAACAAAAAATTTTATATGTTAAACCATCCTTGAATCAACTCCAACCCAAGTCTTATAAACATGGCCCTCATGTACATCAAAAATTGCAATGATTGGCCCATTCGTACATTCCTTTCTCATCAAACATACACAAATATGAACATACGAAAGAGGTGATAAAAAAGGAAATGATCCTGTGTGGTACAAATGACTTGTTGTATTAAAATATTAATAATTAAAATATTTGATCCTCATTGCACAGTTACCCCAATTTCTAGGGGTAACTGGGTCCATCAGAATTTTTTTCCTTTAATTTTAAATATAAAGAAAATTAAAATCCACTTTTATATGTTATTTTATATATTGCATATTGTATTAATATAATTCATTAGTGGTTCTTGGGCAAGTACAAAGTTAGAAACTACGCGCTCACGTTGTAAAATCATTAAAATCATTACCCCAACTAACCTTATATTATACCCTATATTAATCAACTTATCAATACTAAGAATAAGTCTATTGCATCATGAAAACGCTATAAATTACCCATCACAATAGGCGCCACTGCATATAAACAACCCCCACACACACGCATTCAAAATCGACATCTTATCGAAAATTTATCCGCGTAGGTCACGAGTAAAGGAGCAACAGTAGACCAGCCGGCTCTAGTTTGAGCGTAAGCGTACGTACGAACGAGCAAGTGTGCGTGAGAGAGAGAGAGAGACACAGAGACAGAGAGAGAACTACTAAAAGCTTGATGCGCGGGGTACGGAGGGGTGCGGGCGGACGCGCGTGAAACAGCGCCCAGACAGAAGCGCACGTGCGTACGGGCTCACGTTTTCGCTGATATCTGCAACGATAATTTTTATGTACCCGAGCGCGCGGACTATGTGTATGTATGTTTCGCGACAACGTGCGACGTAATTTACATGTGTGTGGGTGTATGTATGTGTGTGTGTGTATCTTGTGCAACATAACAATCAATAAGCTGATGTGTTATGTACACAGTGGCGTGCGAGGTTCCTTATTTAATGAAAATCTCTTAATTAAAAAATCAGTTTGATATTTCAAAGATTTATTTTATGTTTTGTCCTAAAATTGATTTTTGAAAACTTTACGCTACAAACATGTATTATTCTTTCCCTCTTCTTTATTTATAATTTAAAGATTAAATAGAACCAATAATTAAGAATTATATACATTTTTAGGGTTCCGTAGAAAACTAGGAACCCTTATAATTTTGCTCTATTCGTCCGTCTTGTGGATATGTACCTATGTAGAATGTACCGAAAAACAGAAATGAGATTTTTGAAAAAAATAATTTTTGGACCTCCCTCCCATAGATTTAAAAGTGTACTCAAAAACTATTATCCATTTATCCCATTTTGTTTTAGGACCTTTCGATTTTTAAACTATAAATGCAAAAAATCTGAAAAATTCAGAATGTAGCATTCAACTAAACGAACACTGTCACAAAACAGTTTACAAAAAAAATTTTTTTTATAAATCATCACACGAATACGTACACTTTTATAGAGATTACATCTTTCGTCAACATGAAATATTTCTTGATACGTACTATCAAGTAGTATTGCAAGAGTAAAATATTATACTTTTTGATTTTTACTTTCAATAGGTATACTTCGAAATCATATTCACTTATTTTTTATTTGCTCATGTGTAGAATTTTTCTTATATGATTTCATTTTACATTCATGTTTTTTCTTTATTTGACCAATTGTTAATGTTTTTTTGTGTGATTTACAACGATAAAAAATTCGTACAACTATTTTATTTCTTACATATTCTTCCGAAAGTATTAGCGAAAAATTTGAAAAAAATTCTACAAAAATATATGATACTTACATGGCATTGGTTTTTAACCGACTTCAAAAAAGGAGGAAGTTTTCAATTCAATAGATATATAATTTTATGTATGTTCGTGCATAACTCTGACAAATATGTACCGATTTACATGTTTTTTATTTGTTTGAAAGATTATACTCCCGAGACGATCACATTTAAATTTTATCCGAATATGACCATGAACTTCAAAAACGGAGGGGGCTTTCAATTTGGCTGTATATATTTTTTTATGTATTTCTGGGCATAACTCCGACAAATATGCACCTATTCGGTGAAATATGCACACATTTGTTGTTGAAAGAGTATACTTCTGAGTTGGTCCCATATAAATTTTATTAGAATCTGACCATGGATTTCTTATATACGCCATTTAAAAGATAAAAAATAAACAACTTAAGAAAACCCTAAAAATACTGATAAGTATATAATAATGTATATAATAAATATAATATAGTGACGTTAATTATATGAAATAAAAACAAATTAATTACAAAAATATTGTTGAGATAACGACATCGTTCTCACATTTTGATCTTTAATAATAGCCTGACGATGATTCTGTGAATCGAAAGCTTGCGCGAATACTTATTATGTATATAAATATAAAGTATATAATAATTTAAATTCATTAGTTTTTAAAGTAGCACCAATAAAAAACTTTTGAAGAAAAAAAAAAAGAAAAGAAACCGACTAAAAATTAATTGATATATACTCTTCAGTGTTTTTAGTCTCTTTTTTAAGTCGGTTTTTTGAAGTTTTTTTATCTAATAAACGAAACCTAAATGAATTAAATTATAATATTATACTACAATAATAAATACATCATTACATTTCAATGATATATTGCCGCTGAATACATAATTTATGTGTATGTTTTTATACAATAGATATTGTTTTCACATTGTTATTCTATTTATGTTATTTAATTGTTATTACCACACAAATATTTTTTTTTGAATTGACATTTTCTAGGATGATTAAAAAAATATTTTAATAAAATACGATAGAGTATTTCTCAACTTTTGTTAATTATTTTTTTATTTACATATAATAAGTTTGTCTTTTGAGATCTGTAGATCTCTATTAGATAGCTTCCATACAATTTCATGTTTTGATTAAGTGGTTGTTTATACTGGTGTTTTAATTTCAAAAACACATTTGTTGCATAAATAATTACTATAAAAATGTGTTATTTACATAAAATACATAAAAATGACAGGTATTTTGTAGTTTTATGAAAAATATGAGTATGAAAGTGTCTCTATCTCTCTGTATATCTGTCTGTCACCTTTTCATGGCTAAACCATTGAACCTTGGTGAAATTTGTCTGGGTGATAGCTTGCATCCTGAGGAAGGGACATAGGTTACTTGGTATCTCTAAAAATTTATTAGAAGAAAAAATGGGTGTGTGACATTTGTCGCGCGAAGGTTATACTTTTTTTGCGTAGACATCTAGCGAGCAAATGTGAAACTAAAAACTTGTTTAATCGATTATCATCATAACAGAAATCTGTATTATTTATCTAACCTAACTTCATGGTGTTGTTTCTACTAACCTAAATTAACAATGAAGTAACAGATAATTATTAACATTTTAAAGAGGTAAAATTATTATAATATTTTTTAAATTATTTGTGTAATATAGGTATCTATAAAAATAATCAATGTAGCAGGGAAATGTGTCTATTTATAACAAAAGGGTCCTGGAAATATTATGAATATCGTGAATTATTCTGCGAACAAATGGTTTTCATCAATGTGAAAATCAGCCAGAATAGCATTGGTTCATGTGAATTGTCTCTCTCATTTCACAACATTTAACATGAGATAAAGAATATTGTATTTAATGAAAAGTTCGTGAAAATGATATACGCTGAGGTGTTTTTGTTAAATTTGAATCTCTGGAAACATTAATTAAAATAATCTTTCGTGATTTATGAATAAGATGTTGGATATTTTAAAATAAAATATCATTCTTTAGTTTTAATTAACTCTTTATTTTAGAAAATATTCAGTATAATTTGTTTTAAAATTTATATGAAAAAGTAACTGTGTTAAAAAATTAAAAAATGTGGATAAAATTATTTTTAAATAGAAGAATAATTCTCTTTTTACCAATGATTATTAATCTCGTTATCTCGAAATTAATTAAGGTCATTATTTAATTCAAAACGAATAATCAATTACAAAAATGAATGCATGAAAAGATTAGATTATAAATGTAATATGCTGTAAGTTAAATTCAGTTAATGATGACATATGTATGTATGTATGAAAAAAAATTGTCGGTGGAAAAAATTTTTTTTCAAGTGTAAATAAGAATGATAAATTTTAGAGATTCGAAAATGCAACGAGAATTGAAAGGTTTTTCAAAATTGCACAATTAATTCAGGTTTTCGATAACTTAACCTTAAATTTTGATATTGATGATTATATATTATATAGTATGTAAATTTCCAAGCAAGTATTTTTATTTTAAAGTTTACGCTCACGGTAATAAATAGTACTTACCTTTTCTAAATAAAGTTTTATATTTTAATGTACGGTTTTTTATCGCGCAGGTATACTAAATTAAAAATATTGTTATATCTGTTACTGTATATAGTCCATTGTGTCTATCCGGTACTCTTACTATATAAAAAAATTCATAAAAATACTATATTCTGGCGAAAAAATATTTTACAGTGAAAAGAAAAAGATAATTTAAAAGGGGAAAGAAACTTTAAAAAACAAATATATTTATAATAATGACAAAAATCATCATTTTTGGCACTTTAAGGTAAAGATATCTTGAAAACCTGACATGATGGAGCAATTTGGCAACACATTCGGATTTAGCATGCAAAAAAACCTTCGGAATCACTTATACAGATCTCTAGATCAAAAATGTTGACCTATGTTATTTAACTAAACTTCTTTAACGAAATCAAAACATCTGAAATATTTGAACATATTTTTGTGTTTATAGAAAAACAAGTACCACACAACTTTTTATATATATTTATATATACATAAAAACAACTTGTTTGTCTAAACGTCAAAATTTATTTAAGAAAAGTAATCGCAAGCTTTCGAATTCACAGATTCATCCTCAGGCTTATAGACTGTTTTCGTCAAGATGTTTGTGTGTCTGTCGGTCTATCTATAAGCGCTGTATCTCAAATACAACAAATCGTAGAAGGGTGAAATTTTATATTTAAGATTAATTTTTGTCTGGAAATAAAACCTCCTAGTTTTGAAAACGATCTTTCAACCGGATACGAATGTTTACTGAGCTCGATTTTTGAATTTTTCGAATTACTTTGAAACAGTGCAAATTAGAGAAAAATGGTCTAGTTAAATTTGTAGGTAATTTTATTATCTATAATTTATGTTCTAGTCATTTTTTTCGAAAAAACAAATTTTTGAATTTTTTTTTATTATAATTCAAATGGTTCATAACAGAGAAGAAATATCTGCCATGATTGGCATGTGACTTTCTTATACGTGTTTGCTATAAGTATCATGGGACTTTATATCTTATACGTAATACTGAGAGAACAGTGTGGGTGCTTCTAAATAATTATTTTAAAAAATATTTCTGACTAAATCATAAATGTTGAAAAAAATGTATGGGGAATAAATTTTTTATCTTAAACATTTTCTTATTTCAAAAATAATTCGAAAATTCAAAAATTGACTAGAGTAACAATCCGTTTTCGGTTAAAACGTTAAAAAAAATTCATTTGGTACATAATGTAGATAATAATATTATTCATTCATTTTATTTAATCTTTTATTAGATTGTGAGAAATATGTTTTAATAAATAAAGAATCACGTACACTGTTCACTGTCAGGATTATACGTATAAGAAAGTCCCGTGGCTCCTATGGCAGATATTTTCAATTATCATTACCTGCATGTAAGTAATAATAATATAATAAAAACTTGTTTGATGAGTTCTATTGAATACAAAATGTACATTTCCCATTGAGTTGAACATAAATTCAATTAAGTATTTCAGACGCTAGTTATGTCGACAGAACTTCTGCTGATTTATAGATTGATATTTTATTTATGCACAGTTAAAATTTCATTACCCTTTAGAACGGTTCTGCCGTAGGTTCGGTATGTTGGTAGATACAGTTTTATTAAATTTGTATTACAAAGTTATACGGAGATAGAATGCTGAAATGTATTTCTGCAGACAAACTATTTAACATATGGATTTTAACTACGTAATAGATTTTCTTGTAGAAGAGAGTTTGTTTTTAATATTTTATTCGCAAATCGGAAAATCTAATAAATGATTCTTTTTTTGATCAAAAATTCAAAATTAATCTCTATGAGAATAAATTTCATTTAAAGGTAAATATTTCCATATTTCCCGATTCATTAAATTTTAATATTTATCCAGGTATTAAAAAGTTAAAAATTGAAGTTTTTTATGTGTACATACCGATAAATGATTTTTTAATTAAAAAATATGTTCAAAAAAAATTTTAATTTCTACAGCGGATATTAACGTATAAAAGCTATAACGAGTATTATGTTTCAATAGACTTGACTACGTTGCAATTTTAGTTTGCATTATAACTATAATTATCTAGTTTCCTGCAATTATTGTTCAATTTGTATAATCTATTGATGTATGCAGTAACATCATTTACTGAATAATTAACCTCAAAATTACATTGTTCCGTTTTGTTTTAGTTATTAAATGAATTTCGGAAATCAAAATATTAATTACTTGAAAATTTTTAGTAACCTTACATTACAAAAATTATATTTTCATTGTAATATTATAGTTTTATCCTCAAAAGAGGTAATATGACATAAAAATATGTAATAAACAGTAATCTTGCTTTACTTAATACAATAAATAATAAATCATTTACTATATGAATTTCACGCGCGTAAAAATTGCAAAGTTATAAAATAATTGTAATTTACGATTATTTACTCGTTAGTTAAATGTACAAATACACATTTTTTAATGTTTATTTACATTACAGTTAAAAATAATGAAAGTTAATAAATATATATCATAATTTAATGTATACCACGAGCATATTCTATATACATAAAATGTTATCTTGTCCCCATATGTTTTTAAGGTATATATAAATATTGTAATATTATTAACGTTTAATATTGATATTAAAACAGTTAATGGGATTATTGCACATTAAAATAAAAGTATAAATGTTGAAGTACTTATGAATCATTCTGTAAACATATATCAGCGGATGAACATGGTATATGAACCATTTATGTTAATAAAACGTATCAGTATCGATAAAATGTTGGGTAACATGCACTAAAGCAGTAAAAGGTGAAAAATAATATTGACACAATGGATCAACGGTCGGCGTGGGTGTTCAGCAGATTGAAAATAGAAAGTTTTCACTTCTAATTGTTGATTACGTGGTTCCAATTTTCACGTCTCGTAACAATTGAGTCATTTCAAACCTAAAGTACTCAATGAAGAAAGCGAAATCAATCATTGAACGTTTTGTCATTTGAGTCGTTTATAGCCAAAGTAATTATCTCCACTTTTTTTTCATTTATTCCTTTGCTATAATAATATAAAATGTTTGGAAATAACACTATGTTGTATCGTCATTTATTTTTTATTTCTTTATGTAGGTATGTATTGATAATATAATAATGTTGAAACACTTTATTATACATATATTAATTAATGTTAATATTGCTTGCATATACATTTTTTGTTGATAAGGTGAGATATCAATAATGCAAGAAAAGATTAGAAGTTTTATAATACTGAAAAATTATAGTTATCTTTAGAGATGGCTTAGTGAATAAACAATATTATACATAGAAATATAGACTAGTTTATTTTTACATATTCAAGAGATAGAAATAGAGGACACATTTTCAATATAAAAATATGTAGTAAGATTGCGGATAATAAATACATATTTATTAGATTGAAATATTACTATATTGCCTCATCAAGTTGTTTTTCAGCACACTCTAATAAATTAAAACTGGGTCGTTTTGATATTTCACGCTACATTTATTTATATTATTCTAGTATTTTATTACCTAACTATAGGAACTAAAAATAACAGAAGAAATATACTTTTCATTAACTATTTTTATACTTTGGGTCAATGAAATCTACATAGAGACAATTTTTATCAGTTCGTTTTTCATCAAATATTTTTATTTTCCCATATCTCTTGTTCCAGGAAAAACCAATCCTTGGGAGTTATATTTCAAGTAAAAGCCTGAAGAATGGAAAATGTCATAAGCTGAGTTAAATTTATCATCCTCTCCTGACCCTCCATACAAAGAGAGAACAGTTTGTTGTAAATTGTATGATAAAGATAGCATTAAGAACTTTGCAAAAGTATGTGTTGTATGTATATAAAGATAGTAAGATAAAAAAGTTATGAACTATGTGTCCGCCTTTATTTTATATAATGATACATAATGTAATATTTTATTTTTGATCTTAGTAAGCTATTTTTAAACAACTTTTAGAAACTCTATTGTTTTAATCATTTGATACAAGAACTTTTAAATTAACATTAAAAAACTTTTTTTCGTAAATGTAGTTTTTGTTAAAGATGTTTTATATGGAATTTTTTATATTAATTAATAAAAAGGTTACTTTTTGGTTAGACAAATAAACCTTTTTATTTTGCCACTTTTAATCTATTTTTAGAATATTAAAAAAATTGAAATATCTCTGTGGATTATTTCTTTCTAGAAATCATGTAGCATACTTCATTATGTAATATTTCAAAACTTTTCACACCTACTAATGGACGCTTTCCAAAAAATAAACATATGAATAAAAATATCTAAAAATGATATTTCATAAAAACATAGTTACTGAATAAAGAAAAAAAACATGCAATCTAGGTTATTTACATTTATTTTATCCTCATAAATGCATTTAGTTTCTATAAATTAGCAATATCCTCTACTAATAAGTAACTGCTTATGCAACGTTGACATATGTAGCATCATATACCTAATTGATACGTTAATATTAATGTACGACGTTAAAGATAAAGTTCTAATGTTGAGATGAATATTGCATGATGTTTTGATATTACAGTTTTTGATAGAAATAAAACTTTAAATCTAATTTTTAACTAAATTTTTCATAAAATTTTCACTATGTATATTTACTTAAAAAAATTAGTATGAATTTGTAGTAAAGCATTTTTTTCTAGCACGCACTGTTGCAAAAATAATTTGAAGAATAGAAAAAATAATCAAGAGTAAACATCCGTTTCCGGTGGTAAGACCTTATTTTTCAAAAATAGGAGGTTTTCTTCCTAGTTTCTACATATACAATTCCACACTTGTATGGTCGTTATTGAAGTATAATAACAGTGTCTACAGACTGACAGACCGACACCTCATGACGAAATCTTGACCCCTTTAAGAGCTGAGTATATTGTTTTTGGGATTGATGGGCATATTTTTTTGTAATTATCATGAACTCATGTTATTAATACCTTTTAATTACAAAAGTCCGTAAATATAGTTTTTTTTATAGCCTTTATTATATTATATTATATTATATTATATTATATTATATTATAGCCTTTCATTTTGTTTATGTTTTTCTCCAGTAATGGATAAAGTAAAACCAGTAATGGGCACCCAGTGATGGACACTTGCTGATGATTACAAAATGCTAAGTAATATGACACAAAAGTTATAAAATAAAGAATCGTAAAATTTGAAACCAATAATTAATAAATAGATTTTGACACCCATTGACCAATTGTCATCAAAGTGTCTATATAGATTATGATTCAGTAATGGCAGTAAACAAATATCAACATATATTTTTTTAATTTAGTACATTTAATTAAACAAAATCTTACACTGGGATATGAACCAAAACTGGTACCAGTACCTTATAAGAAAAACAATAAAATTGTTAAATTTTATAATTCTCAATAAAAACAGTATTTATTGCAACTTAGATAATACTTATATTTTTAACGTAATCATATATATTTCGTAATTTTTTCAAATCTATTTTGGGTTTTATTATGAACAAATAAGTAAATTTGATATTTACTTATTTGTTCATAATAAAATGTCAAACAATTGGTATTGTCAATAATTTATAAGCATATTATTCTTGCAAGCAATTATGATATTTATAAATAAAACAATATTAAAACTGAAAATTTAATTGTTTAATTACTGTTTGAGAAATATTGAATAAGGTGTAAAAATAAAATCATTGTTAAGATGCAAACAAATGCATACACACATACTGAATAACCTTCACGAATAAAATGGTTTTGTGTGCCGTGAAAATACATGCAATTGTTTGTAATTCGCTTTTAAACGACAGGCGATACCATAAACTGTGTGTATAGTATATGTTGAAACTATTCAATGTCATGTATATTATTACTTATTATTTAAAATATATTTGTTCGTGTATAAAAATTTACAATTGTTATTAGCAGTAAATACACGAACTTTTATTATTAAGTGAAAATATAAATATGTTTCTAATTAAACCAGAGATCGCAAATATAACCTTGAATAGCAATTGCAAACACTAGTATCATAAATAGTGGACAAGGTATATTATTGTCCGGTATCATAAAGGAGCTAGCAAGTACTCTCAAATGAGGTATCAAATTTATATGACAGTTTTCTTTGAGTTTTTAACAGATATTTGCATGCGCAGTAAGTTGATTTTTAGGTTAGTAAATACAGTTTAGTAAATATACTTTACATACCTTTGTTTTTACTTCCTATGTATGGAATTATCTATAAAAAATTCCAAGAGAACTGTCATATATGTTTGATACCCCATTTGAAAGTGCTTGATAGCTAGCAAATTTTTCTAGCTCCTTTATAATACCGGACATAAGACAAGGTAATCTCATGAATTTCCTGACCACTAAGCGGGAATTGACGTCACCCAGGGGATATATTCAAATATTATAAATGTATAATAGAATATCATTTACAAAAAAGCATTTATTTATTCTTGTTTTCGTATTTTTTCATATTTTAACAACACATTATACAATCAAAGAAGTACAAATTCGACATTGCAAAATCATAAAAAAGCTGTCACAGACAATTTAGTCTATACTGGAAGCGTTATTTTTACTAGTTGGCAATGGCAATACATTCTGTGATTCTGAGAGCTTTTTATAATTTTACAATGTCGAATTTGTACTTCTTTGATTGTATGTAATGTTAAAATAACAAAAAATACGAAAATAAGAATAAATAAAGGATTTTTTTTATAATTGATTTTACATCCCCTGCGTGACGTTAATTCCCACGCCAACGCTGATTGGTCAAGGAGCTAATGAGACTACCTTATCTTTATATACCTTGAATGGTGAATATATGTATGTATTTATTATGACAATCTATTTTCCATAATGTTCTAGTCCACATAAAATGCTAAAAACCCATAACGTATCTTGTGTAATTTTTCCAGCATATTCAATTTTATTGTTATTGTTAGCATGTATTTTTCTTAATGTTAAGTCCGATTTATATTTATATACATATATTTCAGGAGCTATTAATTTTATATTATTAGTGAAAATTAAGAATTTGAAAATATCTTTAAAATTCGTCTCATAAAAATAAACACTTTCTGTAATTTCTAATTTTCCTCTAAAATTGAAAGATTTCGAGTAAAAAATCAAAAAAATCAAACAAAATCTATTTTGTACCATACAGACAAAATGTGTTTAATTTTATTTATAGAATACGATGATTAAAAAATATAGGTTCTTATCTATAAAAATAACTTTGATATTTAATTGACGTTAAAATAATTCACCAATTCTAAATAAATTATTCCCTATTATCCTCCACTCCTAAAATGCACGGCTTTCAAAATATTTCTTTATGTTTATACCCTGTATATGTATAATAATGCTGTATAGTTTGTATAAAACATAAAGGGTAATTCATTAGAAATGATATAAATCAAAGTCACCAAATTATACCTTTCGTGTTTGAAAATAACACTAAAAAGGAAATGTAAATTACGCCTACTATACTGCATACCGATACATAAATAAAAATATAATCAATATAAATTATTGTAACAATATTTTATATGAGTGACAAGTATGTACTTGAGTGTAGGTGCACCGAATAATTTTTTATTGTTTTACAACGAATAATTTTACAAGGCACAGTATTAATTAACATTAAAATCTATTTTTGAACAGATACAAGTAAATGTAGTATAGAATTCTGGTGTTATATTGATATTTCAAAACTACCGATCTTCCTAATATAAGATTTAATACCAAAATTTTCACGACTATTGAAATAAACAATGGAAATAAGTCACTAGCTCTCCGTCTATAACTGGATATTTTACATACGAATGAACTATTGATATTTTATATAAATAAAAATGTAGATACAATTCTTATAGATAATTAAATATTGTATTTTAATTTAATAGTTGAATTTTATGATTTTACATTTAAATGAAACAGAATCAATTTATAAATAATAAAATAAATAGCTATGTCTATTTCAGGACATTTATGATATACATATTAAAATGTTTCAATGTGACATTTAATAAATAAGATATAGGTAGGCCGACAAATCAATTCATGTATAATAACGACAAATAAATAAAACACCGAAAATAGATTATCTTGTGAATTGTAATGTTTATCCTTGTCATATATTTGAGTCATTGGATATTAAAAATAGAGTTTATAATACACGGTAAATGGGAGAACTCGTCGGAAGTGCTCCATTTATTGTAATTCTACACACAAATTCTATACAGAGATGATTATTCGAAACTTCAACCTTTTTAAATACTATAAAAATTATAAAACACATATGTATATATACATTTACGTCTATTTTCAAAACCAAGTTTATTCAAAGTAATGAAAAACTAGAAATACAAAACTTCCATAACAGCATGTTTGTAAAGACGCGTGAACAAATTATCTGTAATAGTAATAGAGTGCGACTTACAGACAAACAACGCGTGTGAATGCAGTCTATATATTAAATTCTATATACTAATTTTTTTTTATTGAAAAAATATGGATAATTTACAACTAGGGGTGCTAGGCAAATAACCTTAACCAATGTTTTGAGAAAAGTTGTCTTTGTTTATACTACATAGGCACCGGCTTTTTATTTTACCTAAACGGGGATGCAGTTTTAATAACCAATTTTCATAAATAGTTGTAATTTTGGTAATAGTATATGTCAAGTGAATGCATTGTGTTAAAGATCGTAATATTTCATAGAATAAAAACATCGCACTTTATTAAGAACAACTATCAGTTGGTAAAATACGAGTACATAAAAAAGAGTTAGTATTTAATTCGAAAAGTATTGACGTGAAATCCCCCAGAGGAAAGTAATTTTTACGCGTCTGTAATTTGTATCAGTTTCAATTAAATTAATCGCATCATTGCATCTAACACAGTTTTAATTACAGGCTACAGAAACATGTTTGTTTACTTTGTATCTTCTGTTAGCTTTTACTAGACATGTAAAGTACTGCCGAACTTCACATTGACGAACCGGGATAATTAATTTTATGTAAATTTAATGAATATTAAAATATTTAAATTTTTTTATTATGTTAATTCGAAATTATATTGTAAAATTCGTTTACAAAAACAGATCACATTGGGACTAAAGTTTAATCAGTCTGCAAAAATCTAGCACCTAATTTTATCAAAGTCTGTTATTTCTAACTGCCATGTAAATTTTTAATACCTCATTTATTTTATCTACGAGTATGTTACCAGTTTGTTTGTGTTGACAGCTTGGTACATATCTGTTAAATAACAAATGCTGGGTTCTGATTGGTCCATATAGCTGTTACCAAAACAGAATTTGATAAAACTAGAGATAAGTGGTTAACATACACTAGTCCTTAAATTTAAGGGGCTATTCTACTTCAGAAAAAATAGTCAGAAAAATTCATTTTTTTTATTTCTTCTTTTGACAAAATTTATCTACAGAAATCATATCAAACAGTCGGTACAGTCCATTTCTACATAGGTACTTAGAACAGCGCGTCAAAACAGTGACGCTCTTTGTGCGCGCTCGGCGCTTGGACATTAAAAGCATTTTTCTCAAAACGATATTTTTGCACCTGGTGCAGATAATTGTGCAAAAACCTCAATTATTAAAAAACTTTCATTTTAAGTATTGTTTTTAAACCAATACGGTGTGAAAAAAACCTACATTTGCTACTATTTTGCGAAAATCGCTGCCATTTTGTTAATTTTCGATGAAAATTAATAATTGAGGTACTAGAGATAGCGGCACACATGCAGATTAAGAATATTTTTTTATTTTTTTATTTCAGATCACCTGGAGAGAACAAATCATTTGCGCCAGCGAGAAAAACTTTCTTCCAACATACTCACATATTGTTAAATAAACAAGTATATAATAATATTTCCGCTATAACAAAATGTTCTATTTTTTATACATACCATTTTCAGGGAAGAATTTTTTTTTTGTTACATGCTTTGACCCGAAGAAGTTGAATATCCCTTGAAGACATATTGTGCCGAAGTCGGTCTATACCTACGTTTAAATTCTATCTGCCATCACAAGTGTTATCTGCTAATACTTAAATCTGTTAATACGTATTTTTGCGTGGCATCAGATAAATGGGAAAGTTTTGTAATCTGTGTTTTGTTAAGTTTAAAAATTTCAACGTCGGAAGGACTTTTGGAAAATTTGCTGAAACTCATTATCAGTATTGACGAGTTTAACCTTAAAATAGAGAGGCCGCGCCGTTGTGAAATTATTGTTTCTAAGGTAGACTTTATCAAAATTATTAAAATCACATGATATTTTGGAAAAAATGCGATACTAGTGAAAAACAAGAAAATAAAGATTGTTTTTCTGTTTATTTTTATAAAAGTCAAATAAATAATTTCGGTTAATAGAATTGCCGGTTATTAGAGTAAAAAATTCGTGGAAAAATATTTATTTTTTATAAGTTATTTTTAAATAATTTAATTTATCTTTTTTAATCAGATTAAATATTAAGTAAAATTTTTTTTAGTTTAATTTCTCCGTAAAAAATATATAAACGAGAACAAATTAAGAACCTTTTTTCTTATTTTCAATTCTCAACAATTGTTCGAAGTTTTAATACGATTTTCAACTTAAAAAAATTTAAAAGTATTATTTTGTAATAAAAAAACAAGTAAACAAATATAATTTTATACATAACATCAATACATAAATTAAAAAATTGTAGAAAACACAATTAATACATAAATATCTTATGAAGGCAATGAAAAAATACAGCTGATTGTAACAACTGTATAAAACGATAAACGAATGCAAATCAGATGGTATTGCATACTAATAATGTGCCTAATTAACATTGTGTTCACCTCCCCTGATACTCACTCTAAACGTTAAACAAATACAGCTCTAGCGACACAGTTACATGCAACACATGACTCATGTCTCTTTCTACTATATGTTGGTGGTTGACCAGCGATTGCTAATATTTCTCCATGTTTTATCAGTTTTTTTAACCCCGAGTTTTATCAAAGTCTGCTATTTGTAACAGCCATGTAAATCTCCAAATAGACCAATCATGCAGAACCCAGCATTTGATATGATATTTAACAGATGTGTACCAAGCTGTCAACACAAACAAACTGATAACTTAGATATTTTTTGTTCTAAATATAACCAAATTTTATGCTATTGTCTAAAAATGAAAAAAAATAATCAATTTTGAGAGCCTCCACAGGCGTGATTCATTTTTTGATCAAATCTAATGAATTACTTTTTAAAGATCATATTCTTCTATTTCATTTTTTTTTTTGAAAATGTAATACGACTGGATTATTAAATCATTAACTTTTCGAAAAAATATTGCTTCCTCGCCATATCGTTTCAGGTCAAGACAAAACCTTTTCGTTTCGCGTCTGTCTGTCTGTCTATATGTTTGTCTGTCACCTGAATCTTGTCAGACGTATAACTCATGAACCACTAAACCGATATTAATGAAACTTGGTTGGTTGGTTGCTTCAAGCATGAGAACGGCCCCTTTTCAAAATTATTAAAATCGTATGTAAGGGGGAGGAGTGACGCCCCAAAATATTAATTTTTTGAAGATATATCAAAAAAGACACACTATAATATAGGCCACCACAAGATTTATCTCAGTTTTTACTTTCTTAAATATCATTTTGATGTTTGCATAACAGAATCATTTAGATTTAGATTGAAATTGTCAAAAAACTAAAAATATACGAAAAAATAATCAGGCGCGTATTAAGAAAAATGTCGAATTAATATTTTTTAATAAAATTGTATGAAAATTAAATTTAACTGTGCATTTACTTAGCAGATGTTTTTTTTTACAATTTATTATTATATTTTTTTATAATATACTGAAATCCTATTTTCAATATAATTATTTGGCACTGACTTTTTAATACTTTTAATAATGATTATAGGTATATTCTATACAACACAAATCAATTTAGTAAAACTGACTATATACATTAATCCCTCGATTTACGCGATATTTCGTGGAACCAATCTGCCGCGTAAATTGAAGGATGCGTGTATACATAGTTGATTCGTGCAGTTTGAGTACCACCAGAACAATGTTCAACAATATACACTGTTAACTGTAAGTACCGAGTGATTATCTCTGTGATGTGAGTGTATATGTGAACCTGCATAACCTTGTGCGGTCCTCTCCAACATTGACATAATTTCCTCTTTAACTGAAATTACCATAAACTGCATTGGCGCGAATCTAATTAGGGTGTTTTGAAACCCCGCAGTAACGCGCGCGCTAAGCGCCGTCATTGTCTTTATTTAATTGTAGTCTTGACCTTTTGTGCGATTGTTTTCTTCAACAGCGACGACGTCAGCTGTTTTATGCAAACGTATTTAAACTATGAGACTGACTTGCGTGCGTGCGTTCTGTCGACTATTAATTATTGTTATTTTTAATATTAATGTGGGTTCGTCATTTTTCATTAGTTTTAACTAGGTGTTATAAATTAGATCTCTCTCTGTAATATTTTTTAAAATTGATTTGCTAATTTTAATTGTAGATGTTTTTTATAAAAAATATGAATATAAAACAAATAACACGTTTTAGATATTATTGTTTCTATACATTTATTGAATAGACAGTTGTAATAATAAATGCTTTTATTTTCTTTGATAACTAGATTATTCATATTATTAAAATTATTTTTAAATATAACCTAAAATTATTTATTTTTGATCAATTCATAAAAGATACAAAAAAAAAGAATAGTACATAAATTATCAACAATAACGTTCTCTTCACATTTATTATAAACATTTTTTTTCTGTTATGCACCATTTGAAAAAAAAATATTTTCTAACACAATTTAAAAAAAAAATTGATTACAACAAAAATTAAAAATAATAATATTCTATATACATTAACGCAGAGATATTTATAATTAAAAAAAATCTTCTTGTCAAAAAAATTGTTCTTTTTCATTTTTACTCCATCTTTTGTGTATTTCTCGAGAGCCTACTAATTCCTAATATAATTATTATATTTTAATATAATAAAGTCGTTATCAAAATAATCAAGATGAATACAATTCCATTTAAAAATCTAATTTCGCTCTTTTGTATCTATGTAAAACTGAAATAACCCACTGGATAAAGTAGCTATATCTACAAATAATTTCTCAATAAGTTGGTTCAACATCACGTATCATTTTAAATAAGCACTTCAGTTCTGAACGTTCGTTAGGTTCGGTCTTTTGACAAGGAGTAGTTGAACAAAAAACGATCAAAAACATTGTTCTACGTAATATGGTTATAGTTATTATTGATTATCAGTTAGTAGGTTTTTGTGAAATATGAGGTTTCCGAAGCGATTCATAGATGTAACTAGATTACTGGATGTACTTTATTCTATAGAGAAAATTGTCAGGTTTTTTTCAATAAAATAGAATTGTTATCAATGCCATTATTACGCTTCGATCGTAAAAATTGAAAAAAAATTAAACAATACGAAGAAATTAAATCAGAAAATGAAGTAAAAACTTAATGAACTGTTTCAGTCAATATATAAAATGTATAAAACATCAATTAAATCTATGTAATCAACTTATTCGAATGTTTTAAAACGTTGTATATTCTGTACTGGTAAACAACAAAATTATGTTCTTGTAAAAAAAAAACAACGCAGTAATTGGTTTATGTGGGCGGTTTTATCTTATCAAAGCAATTAAAATTTGTTATCATTACGAAACAAGCACAACCATAACACAAAAACTAGTTCATTGTTAATTTTTTTGTTAACTGAAAATAATGTATGCGTATTAAAAATCGTTTTATCTGTTTTTGTTCAATTTATGATTATATTTTGTATTTATTAAAAAGTATAGATTTCGTGCACTAAAAATTAGAAAAATAATATCATTAATATTTATGTTTTGTTGTTATACTGTCATTATTTGTATTGTTGATAAACAGCTGCTTTGAGCTCCATCTTTTTAGGGGCTTGGAACTCCCCGGAGTGAAATAATTTTTTTTTATGTCACTAACGTCAATATAGAACTTTTAAGAATAAGGTTCTGGTTTATAAATTTTACCTAGGAGTTCGTATGTCAATAGGTAAAAAAGAATTATTACTGGAAAACGGAGAAACTGTGTTATTTAGTCAATTAAACTAAATATACTTATGAGGACTTCTTGTGAAGTCGAAACACGTGACATTGTTTTCTTGTGTTTAAGGTGCATACATTTTTTTTTGTTTTTTTTTTTGATTTTTTATAATACTCATTACTATCAAATACATTTTATATTTGTAAAAAATATATAAAAAACAATTTGTGTAGTCAATAAAATATGCGTACCTGTTCCACTATCATTGCAAAACAATTAATTAACTAAAAATATTATAGAACAATGTTATTATTTTTTATATATTATTTAGATAATATATTTAGTTCAAGGATGTTACTGTATGTAGGGTTTTATTATTTATGTATATTTTCTGATAATTTTTTGTGTTTACATTTATAAAGGAAAATATTTAAAAAAAGTAAAATTTTTATTGTATATTTTTTTTGATTATCCTTGCTTATTTTACAGAATGGTAAAAAGATATACAGTTGAACTACCTACTTAGAATTTAAATAAACGTATGTGAATAATAATGGAATTTGTATTTCTTTGAAAACTGAATGTATCTATTTTTAAAATTAATATGAAATTACTAATATGTTTTTTTTTTATATAAAATACGTCAATCTAATAAAATGTTTTGTATATACAATATATTGTAATTACAAACATTTTCTAGTATCTATTTCAAAAACAATTTTAAAAGTTATTATTATTTATGTAGCCATTCATCCATACTAATATGAAAGTGTGTCTGTCTCTCTGTCTGTTTATTACCTTTTCACGACTAAATCGCTGAACCGATCATGATGAAATTTGGCAAGGAGATAGCTTGCATCCTGAGGAAGGACTTCTTTGTATCCCGAAAATTTATTAGATAAAAAATGGATGTGTGACATTTTTATGCACGACCTATCATAACAGAATTCTGTATAAGCTAACCTTCTTCTTCATGGGTTTTATGTCTGACAGTTCCTACCTAATCTAATTTTTACGCAAACGAAGTCGCGAGTAACAGCTAGTAAAAAATATAAGTATTAAAAGACATCCTAATTCCTTACGTATAAGATTTTTTACTATCACTGTTTATTATGTAGTATCGAAATTCGACCAATATTTGACCTGCCTAACGGTACATACACACATGATTTTTTTGTGTATATACATATATGCCTACGTATCTAACTTAACCTAACCTAACCTAACGAAATCTAACCTAACCATTCCCCTCCTTTTATAATAAATACAAAAAAAGGTACGACAATTTTCGATGTTCACCTATTAAAATATCAAAACAACTGTAATTCAAAATGAATAACTTAAAAATTGAAAACTTACTTCATTTTATATTATTAAGCGTAAAAGCTATTATTTACTACAAAAAATTTCAAATAAAAACACTGAAATTGAACGTGAATTGAAATCTCTTTACGCATTTTCTACGTTTTACAGAAACCCAAAACAATTTATTTTTGTCGCTTGGTGGCGCTAGTATTGCGTTGCTGTTGAACGATGCGAGGGGAAATCATGTGTGCATGTTAACTTTATTTTTCCTGCCTTAACGGCAACATACACAAATGATGTTTTTTGTGTGCACATCTATGATGGCACAGTACCTTTCGAACGATATAGGATTCAGTCACCTTTTTTTATAATAAATACTAAAAAAACGTATGACAATTTTCAATGTTCATGTATTAATATATAGATAATATAAAATACATTATACTTATACGAGTAATTAAAACAAACAAAGAGAAAAAACTAAAACAAACGAAAGTAACGCATTGTGCAAATGTACCGCAACATTGAATACATCTGAGATTGTTGGTATATTACATGCTTAAGTTATACCTTCAAGTGTTCTGTAGCACTAGTAGTAAACCTCTCCTTTGTTTATTTTATCTGTTAGCACGAAGGTACCAGCGCGCGTTGGCCTAAACTGTATTTATTTAAAACACTACCACTCAGTGCTGTAATGGGACATATTTTCCTCGGATGTTTTTGTAAGAATAGTAAGTAAGTACTTTACGTTTATTTAATACCCCACAAACCATTTTATCTGAGAATACTGGCAGGTACATTGTAGATACATGTAGATAATTTTACTTAAAGTAGTTTAATCTAAAATGCTAATATAAAACAGACAAATATCTGTAAACCTTAAACTATACATAGATAATAATTATTTATTTAACATACAAAAAATCGAATCGTATCCATATTGTTTATGAATTAATATTTAATGAATTTAATGAAATGTTAAAGTACATCTATAATGTATGTAAATATAAAATAAAAAGTTATTATCATTATAAAAATTATTATTTTCGTATGAATATAATCTGTGAAAATATATCTAAATAAAATTAAAAATAATTAAATTGTGTATCAATATTTGTTATGAAAGAAGTATTGCTATACCAAGAGTTCAATCAGTTAATTTATATTAAAATTGGATAAAGATTTCTCAGAAATTTACATTAACCATGACTGAATAATTTAATTATCGTAAACGAACGAGAAATATTTATTTATTAATTTATATTTAAAAATAACTATGCGAATGAAATATAAAAAATATAACAAGTAATTTGATAACGAATCCTTGAGGAAGAAAAAAATGTTCAAACGGTATAAATAAAATATTGAATATGCATAAATTTATCGGCCAACCTTTGTAACTTAAAAAAAGGTTAAAATAATTCCTGTTATCTTTTACCTTCGTCAACAAAAATAGATCAATTTACATCAAATTAAAAAGTTGGTACTTTTTAATTTGTCGTTTTTTAAAAATATTATTTATTATATATTGATTTGTTGTTACTTTAGTTACATACGTAAGTAAATTGTAATAGATTAAAGTTGGTAGGTCAATTTTGAAGTATGCATTAATAATAATAATAATAACTGTCAATTTTCAAATATACATATATCACTTAATTGCTTCCATATCGAAGATACGAGAAGCTTTGTGATCGTTTTAAATGAGGAAAAAAATTGTTATTCGATTTAAAAAATTTTACTTGATCTTTCCGTTTCAAGTCAAGACAAACACTTTTCATTCCGTGTCTGTTTGTCCCCTGAATCCTTGCCACACGCATAACTTATGAACTACTGAACCGATATTAATGAAACTTGGTGGGTTGGTTGGGGAGGGGTGACATCACGAAATATATTTTTTTAAGATATCTCAATAACCAACTCATGTTACGTGAAAATTTTATAGAAACATTCCTGTAGAGCATTAAATTGCCTATAATATTAAATTTAGATTTAAATTGAAAGGTGTATCTTAAGAAAAATTTCGAACTTATATTGTTTAAGTAAAATTGTATAAATAGTAAATGGTTAACCAATGTCAGGCAACCTATCTAAATAGTTTTTCGGTTTTAATTTAAATTGTTCAATAATTAAAACTACCTTTGATGAATTCAGTACGAGAAAGCACTGTGTATTTACTTGGCGGATATTTTAATTTTATTTTATTTTTGGCGAAACGAATTATTTGTTATAATAAATGTACATTTTTACTTTTTATATGCCCATATACTTATATTAAATATATGTAGATATATACTAAAAGTATAAGAGATTTTGAATAACTTATATGAATAAGGACATTATAATATTATGATGAATCGTTTAAAAATAACCAATTCGAGCATTGTATAATATTTATCGAGGGAGAAGAAAGTTTACGTAGGATAGCAGGAGAGGTTCTACAACTTATGTAACGTGAGAAGACACTGGTTGTCACTTTTGTACATCGTGACGTAAAACTTTGAAGAGCTCCCCGAAAAACTTGTAACAGGTAAGTAGAGAGGAATTAATTTGTTTTATAACAAATCAACAATTTCATCAACTTTTTGTTTATGTCATATAAGATATCATATAAATAAAAAATAATTTAAATATTGTGTTACAGTTTGTTGTTTGTATTCATGTTGTTACGTTATTTTCTCTTTATTATATCTCACTAAATGTGTGTACTACGTAGTAGGCGCAGAAGTATAGGTAAGACGCAGTAGAATTTTATTTATATGTATATACCTACTACAAAATTTAATCAATGTTTTCATTCGGTAGGTATACCTATGTATATTATGTTAGGTATTGAAATGTATTATTTTTATTGTAGGTACATAAATAGTCTTTTAATATGAACTTTTCAAAATACAATATTTTATTTTTTGCAAAATTTGAATCTAAAAAGTAGCTCGCTACACTCAGCTAATAATTATTATTATATTATAAATAAATCAAATATTTTTGCAAGATTATTTTTGAGTAATATTCATTGAAAAATGTCTTGTTTCATAAAATGATCGGGAAATAATTAATATTGTAATACCAATATTGTTTATTTAGTAGGTTAAGATTTTCCTTCTTAATTTATTGTTTTAGATTTTGTTTTAAAGCATGTTTATTTTATAGAAAATGACGCGAAATTTTCAGATTTATTTTTTTCAATTTTTTTGGGAAAAATGGCTGTAACTTTTGAATCGCTAGTAGAAATTTAATATAATTGACGGATTTGAAGTCAATGTTTTAAAATCTATATAATGACATGTATAATACTTTAAAAATCGACAAAAATGTTTTGATCAAAAATCGAAAATTATCTATTCTTTTAAATAGAATGTATCCTATATTTACGGCCCTTTTACCTAAAATAAATCGCTGCCGCAAAAATGACATGTAAAAAAAATATTGAGTACATACGACTGTAAAATTTCACCCGTTTCTTTTTTAGGGGTGGTCAAAAAAAAGTTATAACCTTTTTAAACGACATAATATTTACTATTCAATCTCTATTATCCATAGTTACTTACAAGGGGAACCCTTGAACTTGTTCTTTCCGATTTTCTTCATATTGAAATATGTTATAGAGAGGGGTTCCCTGATAACACCTATACCCAGTTTTGGGCGTAGACGGGTAATAGTTTAGAAGATATGATCCAAAATATTTTTTAATGCTGTATATATACCTATTTGGTAAAACTGTAGACATAAGCGTCTGTTGGCCTAGCGGTAATGATAATAGACCTACGCGTTTTAATTGCACACAGTAACATTATTTAAATATATAGACCTTCTGTAAAATATCTTATGAAATTATTTTCAATGTTTATTTTTCAAAATGTTTGTTAAAACTGTAGACATAAGCATAGTATATATGCAGCATTAAAAACTATTTGGATCATATCTTCTAAACTATTACCCGTCTACGCCCAAAACCGGGTATAGGTGTTATTAGGAAACCCCCCTCTACAACATATTTCAATATGAAGAAAATCGGAAAGAACAAGTTCAAGGGTTCCCCTTGTTAGTTACTTAATTTAAATTTGTAAACTTCTTTTGGTGTTCGAGAATGAACATTCTTTGAATAATTATTCTATTTTATAATTTTCATCTTTTTACTTTTTAAAAGTAAAATATTTTTATAATCCGCTATATTTTGAGCTTTTTAAATTATGGTTAGATTACAAACATTCGTCTTGAATCTAAGGGGCGATCCGAACCTACTGGACCACCCCCCTGTGTGCGCTCCTGAACTTCCGTCTTTTATAAGAGTAATTAAGATGATTATCGCGAAAAAATACTCTTTGACTCACGTATACTTTTAAATTCACTTATCGGGGATATATTTTAATATTTGTAATATACTAATACGGTTCTGTAATTGTTGGTACCGGTGTTTTGTTCTCCAATAAACGTGCGCTCTCCCAGCCTGACACTGAATACAATAAACATTGCTATAAATAACAATGGCGATTTGTGGGTGAAGGGCACTTACTAGTTAACACATCCACATCACATAATATCTGTTAAGGATATTTTATATCTATTGCAACCTATTAGTTTGTTTGCTTAATTATATTATGTTTGCTTGTAAATATTAGTGTATTTGTTTTATAAATGTATTATTAAAGGAAAACAAAGGAAAAATATGGAAAATATATTGAAAGAAAGAGAATATATTAATTAAGAATGAAATCTTATTTTAACTTTACGAAAATATTTTATTCTACTTGAACTTTATTATAAAAATTTCATATAATAGGCATGATGCCAGTAACAAAGTATCACTGAAATTATAATTTAAAATAATGAAATAGGTTAAAAAGATTTAAAAAAATGTATTTATTTTTATATTAAAAGCGAGATTAATATGATTTTTTTTCAAATAAAAACACAAAATACAGCAATCCGCCATGTTAGATAAAACACCCGTCAGAGAGGATGACGTCACGCCTAAGTAAACATCATTTTTGTTTGATTGATATCTGCACTGTTTATACATTATTTTGTGTTTTTAAATTATCAATTTGTTTAGTTTTGTGTTACCAAAACTAAAACCGAGAAACGTTTGCGATCGAAGAACGATTTATTATTGTTGACAAGGAGTGTTTACATAGACGTGACGTCAAAAATGCGCCATGACACCTGCGAGCGTTTTAGCGTCAAATTCAAAATTAGTTTTAAAAGAGTCAATTTTTGTGATTAAACCTTTATTTTCTGCAGAAATAAGTATTTTTTTGGAAATAGGAGACACGTAAGATCATCATAAAATAGTTTAAAAAAATAGGCATCATGCCTATTCTATATTTTCGTGAATGAAAATGTCTAAAATGTCATATATTTCTTTTTGTATTCTTTACGATAGTTAAAAGGGCTTCGTTCATATAAAAGCAGAAAATATTTTTCACATAACTCTTTTCATTAATTTATATACCTTTTTAGGGGGATATTGTATATGAAATTACATCCCCCTCTCCACCTTAAAAAGAGCTTATACGGGTTAAATAAAATTAATTTTAATTAGGATACAGGCTACAGTCAAATTGGCTAAAACAAATTCATGTAGCTCGTGACTTTTTTCGACATTTTATGCACTAAAATAAGCCAATTTGATTGTACCCTCATGTTTAAGATATTTGAATTCCTAACCTTTGACCCTAAATAACTAAAAAGATTAAAGAACTGTCCATGGGAACTTTTCATCAGTAATTCATGAGCTTCAGTTTTAACCAATTTTACTGTATCTTAATTTACATTGATTTTGTGCGGCGTAAACTAAAACTAGCTGACTTTTAAATTCAAATACACCTCTGTTTGTAAACAAGATAAAATCTTCAAGAACAATTATATCGTATGATACTGATAAATAAAGAGAAGATAGGTGTAGGTATACTAATGCATTTATGACGTTAGCATTAAATTATCACAAGATATATTTACTTTCCATTTAGATACAAAGTGTGAAATTATATATACGAAAGCACTTAAGTGTCTGTTTTGTAACAGCTCATAATGTGTTTCAGTAACGTTTTTGTTTTAATTCTTGGATAAATGATTTAGTTATACGGTCTAATAATTCTTACCAAATTACGTAGTCTTTTTGTCGAGAAAGTAAATCTTATCTTCAGTCTATTAGCTTTTTGTGATTTCTTATGAAAAGTTATTGAATTATATTTTTTTGTGTCTGATTATTCGATCCACTTCAACTAATCTTACATAGGTTTTTTGTTTTATTTAGTTTCGAGATAAAATATATTGTTTATATAATAGTTTTTTTTAATGGTTAGGTTATTTTATTTATTTTAATTTTATTATTATCATATTTTACTTTTTGTCGATTGAGAAATTATATTATAATATAATATTATAATATATAAAATAATTATACCTATTTATTTTATACATTTAAAGAAATATTTTAAATTAATTATCTAGAAGTAGATCTAGGCTTCTGGATGTAAGCCGTGTCAATTTGGTTGTGTTATCGCCCAACGATTCATCACACATTGCTGTGGACATCTTCAGAATTTTTCTTTATATGTGTGATGAAACGTTGGACGATAACACGACCAAATTGACGCGGTTTACACCTGGAAGTCAAGATTTATATCCAGATCACCGCGATATAATTATCAAGAATTAGATACATAACTGTATTATTATCAAGTCAATAAATTTTCTAAGAAAATAAGATATTTTGAACAACAATTCCGATTACAAGATCGATTCTTCATATTAAATATCTTTGTAGTATTAACATTTCCTTGAAACCGATATTAATATTGTCAAAGTAAAACTTTTGGGTTTGGATTTAAGTGAATTATAGTTGTTTAACTTAGTTCTTAGTTATAAACTTAATTTTAAATGGTTACAATCTATTTTAACTAATCTTGACTTATGAATGAAAATTGGGTTTTCATTTTGTATCCTTGATTTCTTGTTCTTACATACATACATACATACGAGACAACTACATAACTCTTTTTTATAGAATAGTAGAATGCGGTACCAAAGAACTTGGTCAGAGAAGTACTCTTCAGAGAAAACAACAAATTGCTTAGTGTTTTATTTATTCATCAACAGAATAAAATTGTTTTGTATCTCGTACTTCCGTTAAATCTGTTTATAAAAAACATCATTACCTCGACTGTTTATTTTGTTGAGTAACATTTCTTTTTTAAGTGGTTGGTTCGATATATAAAATATATATTTGAGAGAAAAGGAAGTATAATGCAAAATATTTTTTACTATAAAATTCTTTAATCTCATAAGTTATATTTTTAGATTAGTTGGTCACGCAAATATGCATTAGTTATTATAGTTATATACATATATTATATCGACAGAAGATTGTATCGATTATAATACATATTAATATAGCTACATACATATATTCAAAGTATTATGTGAAATTATGTGCAAATGTCGAAAATATAAACCTAAGGGTTTATTAAAGTGAAATATGGTTTAATTACGAGGAACATTTTAGGTTGTGTTCTATCAAATAAATCAGAGTTGTTAGGTATAATTGAATAATTTTGATCGGTGCTAGGGATTCAGTTGGTGTGTGAAAAATTCAAATTGCCGCCTTGTTTCCACACTTTTGCGCCCCCTGCTATTTTTGATGACCTTTTTTTGTTATCATTGTGATTTTGCCACTTTACTTCTGCGCCCTTTTTATTTTTTTAGTCCTCAAACCACTTTTTACTTAATCCAGATAATGCTATTCTCATGCATTTTATTTAAATTTTACCGCCTCGTACCCGCTTTCTGCCGGATCTTTATCTAATCAATGTTTTTCTAACAAAAATTAATGGAAGATTAATAAAAATAAATATTACTATATTAAACTGATTACAATCTGATTTTTGTATTTCTTGTGACTTTATTGGAATAATTATTGATTGATTTAAAATTTCAATTAATAAATCTATAGAATGTCTACCGTATTTATAAATTTAATAATAATTGAAGTTCATATTGATAAAAGATATTTAATTGCGGGCCTGTTGAAAAGCCGTAAGTATAACCCGTTGCTTTTATTATGTAGTAATTAATATGCGAAGCTTTCACAAGGGGTCTCTACTGTTTATCTTAACGTGTGATTGTGGTTTAATTTTTAATTAAAATTCCGGTGGTTGTTTCGATTCAATCGATTCTCCCTAAGCGTGGAAATCGTCGTTCTATCTCTCTCCTCCACTCTTAGTAATTAGTACAGATTCTTTGTCGTGTTGATGCCATTTACAAATTACATGGATTAATTATTAAACAAAATTGTGATGACTAAATTTGTATGTATCACATGCATATGGAAGTAAACTTTACACATACAGAAATATATGAACAGTATGTGTTGATATGTATTATATATACTTACATTGTATGAATAGTACATAGGGTTGGTTTACTTAGTATAAATAATATATTTTGAAACAAAAACTTCTTGAAGGTAATAGTTTGCAAAACTATATTCTCAAAGTGTACAATATAACAGTTGTTTTAGAATTTTGTTTATAACTGAAATAATATTTAATAATAAAACAGCTATTATAATTGTGTTTACCCTGCGTACAGTGAAAAGTAAAAATTTATTTTATTGAAGAAAAAAGCATTATAATAATATCTTGTGAACGAAAACCTTAGAAAAAAATTACTTGGTAGCCACTAGTAGTTAATATATTCACAAATATATATATACAGAAGGATTTACAACTAGCGTAAAAAAATTACAGTAGTTTCATCACTAAGAATTTTCGGATACATGTTCATATTTTTTGTTTAAAATAATATTCTCGACCTACTGTAAATTTTTTTTACACTTTTAGGTTAGTTTATTCCAAAAACTGGCGTGATGGAGTAATTTGGGAAACGGATTCGATTTCAGCACGCTAAAAATCTATCACCTATTCAAATCTCAAGGTGAAAAATGTTATTATGAGATACTTATACTGATTATGAATTTGTATTTTTGTGTGCGAAAGCATTAAATTAAGTTTCAGCTTATTATTATTAAAAAAAAGTTTATCATTTTATTTTCTTCTGTAGGCTTTCATGACCGTTGTGCGTAATAACAAATTTTTCGGGCTGTTGTCCACATTGTCGTATTTTATAACTTGACGTTTCGACTTTCGTGTCAGAGTCTTCTTCAGAAGTGTTTCAGAAACACTTTATTACAAAAAATAAAAAAATTAATACCCAATATAATGTTGGATTTAAGAAAATATTTCTATGCGATTTTAAATAATTACAATTAGTCAAGCTAAGTTATGTTGATTACTAATTCATTGATTTCTGTTATAATGATAGTTGATTTTTTAGTTTTTCATTTGTCGTGAAAAGGAACCAGACAGACAGACAGAGTCCCTTTAGCATTAATATTTATAATATTAGTATGGATAGTATGGATGAAAAAAACGTTTGACTTTTTCAGCTCATAAACACAATATAAAAATAAAAACAAAGTAATCTTAGATCTAACATAAAACAACCCCATTAATCATTCCAATAAACAACATTAAATCCGTTATAATACATACGCATACTTATCCTAGAAAGAGAAAGAATGATCATTATATTATTCTGTATGAATATGTATTTAGGTAATCTTTAGCCATACACAAACAGAGTTAATTGTATGGTTAATGGTAATTTGTGTGTATCTAAATAATTTCACCCTTTGGTGTTAGTATACATACCGTACATTAACTAAAGTACAAAAGAAAACGTTTCAATGATAAAGAGGTATGTATGGCTATGTATATATGTGTCTTTGTTTTAGATAGACACACATATGCCTATTTGTAAGTGATATTAGTTTACATAAATCTATAATGAATTTATTATGTACAGACAACTTATACAATAAATATATTCTATTGACTAATCAATACTAATACTAATCCTCTCAAATATACAAGCATTTATTAAAACACTGGATAGGTAAATCTCACTTTTATGTCCGTTATAAGCTAGAAATTTTAATTAAACATACAAAATTATGACCCAGTAAAAGCTTTGTGTTTAGAGCTATGTGAGGTATAAAAAATGGTAGTTGGTCTAGTGAACAATATAATTTCAAATTTTGGAGAATTTGGGAAGAAATAAATATAATTATTATTATTTACATTCCTTTATATTAAATTTAAGTAAAAAGTTTGGTATCTAAACCAGTGATATCCCCTGAATTTTGACGACTTTTTTCTGTTTTTTTTTTTGTTGTCACTTTAAAACTGACTGCAGTTTTCTGAAAACATTTTTTTAGTTCTCATGTCACTTTTTAATCCTCAAGATCTTCTACCTTATTTTGACGTCCGTCTAAGCCTTGTCTCCCTTGACAGGGGCATGTTTTGCCAACTCCTAGCTACGCCACTGGGTATCCATGTACTCAGTAGGTATTTTTGTAACCTTATTAGCAATTTGCATACACGGTCATTTTTAAAAATTAATTCAAAAAAGTTAATCGCTTTTCACAACACCATATACCTACCTATAAAAAAATCAATTTTTACCCGTGTTCATGCAGATTCAGTGGTTATTTCATTGACCTTCAAAGTTGACTTTCATCGTTTTTAAATGTATTTAAAATCGCTATGAATGAATATTTCATTGAATCATAGGTAAATATCACAATTACATTGAATGCTTTATTGTGAACACTTGTAGGTACATAATAATTCACTGCACGTAGTTTATAACAATTACAGGTCAAGGTAATATTTCAACGCATACATTTCTCTTATTGTTAGTATAGAACATGACATCTAGTTACGATATTATTATTTGTAAATAGGTAAAATCGATATTAGAATGGTGTTGGCGATTCTTAAATAATAATTTATTTTAGTTTAATTATCTTGATCAAAATTTTATTATTATTATTATTTTAAAATCGAATAAAATTATAATTGAATTCACTAATTAATAGACTTTAACATAAAATTAAAAAAGTTTTTCGAATATTATATAATCAAGAAAAAGTATTAAAATTTTCATTTCGGTAAATTAACTTCATTATTTTAACAACAAAATTTTGATAGGTAGAATAAGTACCTAATAATAAAAAAACTCACAACAGTAAAAAAAAAAAAAAATAAAAAAAAAAAATAAATAAATAAAGAAATAAACAAATTACCAAATAAATAAAATCAAACAATTAACACAAACAATAAAATAAAAAATTAAAATAAAATAAAAACAGAACATAAAACAGCTGTCTAAATGAACTAATTGTTCAATAGACAAAATTAAAATAAAAAAATAAAAAACTAAATTGTATATATTCGATTAAGTATGTTGTATATGTATATATATATATATATATATATATATATATATATATGTACACATAACATATTATGTATATTCACATAAAATAAATATAAATGTTACATAAAATAAAATTTGATACGTGAATAAAAATAGTCATTTTAAAAAATATAGCATTTAAATTTTCCTTACATCAATGAGGATTTATATAGGTATATTTTTTGTAAAATATTAACCTCTGAACTTTAACAAGAAAAACTTACTATATGTATTAACAGTGTGTTCCAGGATAGATGTAACAAGAGGTGTATTGACAATTTTTTTTCGAATTTCGGAATTACAATTGGGGATCGAGTCCTACTTGTTGTAAAACTAGTGTTTACCAAAAATTAGTTGATTTGGTTTCCTACAGGGTATTTTATAAGCAAAGTTTAAAAATTATCAAGAATAAAGCACCTTTATTTTTCAAATAAGAAAAAAATTACTAAGAAAATTTGTTTAAAATATAATAAAACAACGCCATGTAATAGATAGTCGATAACAATTAAATAATATGCCTTTATTGTAATTTCCATACCCTACTTTTCATATCTCAATAAAATTAATTATTGAAATTGTTAATTATTTTAATGCTCTGAAATTCCGTATGGGGTTATAAAATTGCATTCTAAAGTGGATTTTTTCTTCATATTTTGAAAAATATAGGTAGGTAGTTTGTTCTTGGTTATTTTTACAACTTTGGTTATAAAACAGAATTATTATTTTTTTGTTCATTTCACATCTATCCTGGGACACACTGTATATATAATATAAAATTAATGTACACTTACATGATTTTGAGTTAGAAACAATTTTTAAATAAAACCTTTTTGCCAGTTTTTCTGTTTTACAAATAAACTTAATAAAATTTTCTACTTTAATGTAAAGTGCTTTCACAAAACCACTTCTGTAAAAAGTAAAGTTCAGTTTTATTATTTCACTACTTTTTCTTTATTTAAGGAAATTGATATAATCGCATTTTCTACATGAAATAATGTTTTGTTGAAGATATGTCTCTTTTACATCCGGTGCTCGGTTGGATTTTTTTATACTAAAGAAATCTATTACTGAATATTATTTAAAGATAGGTATTTTAGTTTTATGTTAGGAAATTAAGGATAAGATAACAAAGAAGGTAAGACAGTGAATAGCTTTAAATCTTTTAAAAGCGATCTTGAATTTTAGGAAAAATACGATTTACAGCCATATCAATCTCCAAATGGACTAATCAGAACCCACCACAGATGTGCACCAAGCTGTCAACACAAACAAGCTGGTAACATAGATAAAAGAAATTGGGCATTAGTATGACTACTTATCAATGATGGATTTCTTCCATTATTTTTTGCGTTGTTAAAACAACCTTAAGGGTAAGACAGCTTGAGTAAATTGATGAATTTTAAATTACAAGAAAGATATTTATATTTTTTTGAATGTTCAGAATATAGGTATAAAAAACCAAACAGGTGTATGTGGAATAAAAAAATCGATGATTGCATAAGGAAAGTTCCTGCAATAGTTTCACTAATTGTAAGTAGAAAATTACCTATCCTGGCTGAAATGAGCTTTATATAAAACATCCCTTGAATATTAGATTTTGTGCCGGAACCAATTTTTGACCTAACTTTACTTGGCGTTCTTAAAATATTTGTTAAAATAAAAAAAAATTAAACAGAGATAGTGTTTTTAAAAGGTAAAAAAATTACAAAAAACATATTTTTATAATTGCACGTTGCTCCAAACCCGCCCTAAAAAACAGGATCTTTTTTTTTGGAGGGGGGGAGAAAAACATTTAGGTATTTTGTTTAAACATAGATAAATTAAAAATAATAGATTCTGTTTTTGTATCGCCAGGCTTGTTTTTTCTCTATTTGACATTTTTATACAGATAATTATAGACTTATCTTATTGTTAGTAAATAAAAATGCAATTTCCTTTTTCATAATTACTATGCGGTTTTGCAATCTAAAATACAGGATGTAAATTATATTTATATTCATCTTACAACAACATCTTGGTGATAAATAAACAAATGTAGAATAATGCTGCATAATGCTTTTAATTTCTTAACCTTTGATATTTTCATTTCCTCGTTTTTTTTTTTTTGATTTAAATACCATTTTGTTTCTTTATCAATAAAATATAAAGTACAAAGACAGTCGACGGAGATAGAATTTTAAATTTAAATACAAAAAATAATATGCTAATTATAAAGAACAGAGGAAATTATATATAAGAACGTTTTATATCATTCATGTACTTTGTTCTCAAAAAAAACATGATGTCGGTTTTGTATCAGGAACGTCTTAAAAAATTAAGTTAAGTTAATTTATATACCGCATTTTTTCAAGCTCTATAAAAGAACAAAGAAATTTTCTGACATTAGGTAGGTAGTAATCATCGTTTCACACGGTTTCATTAAACGTGGTATATTTTATTAATTACTAGCGTATTGGACCCGGTGTTACCCGGGTTAATATCCACAAAATCATAGTGACCTAAAATATTCAACATGCTCACCCGACATGCCCACCCAACTTACCCGCCCAATATGCTCACCCAACATGCTCAGCCAACATGCCCACAACACACGGGTTCACTACGAATTGTTTTTTTTCCGACATGTGAAATTTACACAAAATATCCACAAATTATATACCTAAACCTAACCTATCCATTAGTGAAAAGCGGAATAAAATTTGTTCAGTAGTTACTGAGAAAATCGTGTAAAATTATATTTTCAAACTCCCAGGAAACAGCAGGTTAGCAACAATCATAATCAATTTCAATATTTTACCTAAATGAATATACCTAAATGACAGTTGTGTGCTGTGACATCATGGAAACAAAACATGGCTTGATAAAGATTTATTTAGTCTTTTGATGTTAAATTTTAGGTTTTTATAAAATATTAATAGCCACGATACTGCACAGAAAAAAATTATCTCACTATTGGTGAAAACTGCATTGAAATCGGTTCAGTAATTCCCGAGTCTATAAGCCTATCCAAAATATAGAGATAAAAAAAATATTTTTTGACCCATTTTTAACTCTTATCAAACTCTGATTTGGATAATTGTTTGTGTTTTTAAGTAATTAATAAAAGAACAAATAAAAATGTTGAACGTAGGTTAATTATCTCATTACGTTTGTAGCTGATAACAGTGTTTATTGAATATATATATTATTTATATTTTAACATTTTATTTTATCTGTTTAATATTAAATTGTTTATTTTTTTGAAATTCACGTTCTATTTACTTTTTAATAACGTGTAACCAATAATCAGACTATGCTTAATGTTTTGTTTTTTTTTATATATAAATTTAGAAAGAAACATAATGATTTATTCTTTCACGTCTAAATAAAAAAATTAATAGTCAACAGCTGCCTAGCTCTAAACAGTATCTACTTTGATATTATATTAGCGATAGATACATTTATAAAATTAATAATAGCATTATTTGTAACTAATTGTTTTCTAGTCATTCAAAAGTCACATTGAAACCTGAAGGTTAATAATTTTACAAACATTTTAGCAGATATTTACGAGACTTCAAAAATAAGTTTCATGAATCAGTTTATAAAAATAGATAAAATAAATTAGTCGTAACTTCAATCATTTAAACGTATTTTTTTAACTACAGGATATGTTTACAGTTAAATATATTTGTATTTTTATATTTACGTAGTAAATAACGCGTTTTAAGTTAAAAATGGGCCCTTTAACTTAACAAATTTATTCATCGAATTGTCTTCTTTTTCAAATATTAAATACGGTAGTAAATATTATAATATGAGTTGTAATAGCAGAAAATTATTAAAAATAGTTAATTAGGTTAGAATCGGTTACATGAAACATTTTTATGTTTTAAAAATACACATTTATATAACTAAAAGATGTAAGGCAATGAAAAAAAACTCAAAATAAACATTTTAGTCATAGTAAATTGCAAAAAAAGTCTTATATACATATTAGCAATTATATAATAAATATCAATTGGCGCTGCATTCACCGGAAATAGAAAGTACACAACTGACACTTGTACCTATCAATTTGGAATTTTAAAGTTAACAGAATCGATGGATTTTTAAAAAATAAATTGCAAATTTTCCTATTTTGGTTATTTAATTTGACTGTAGCAACCGGAATAATTCGAATGTCTCGATCAAAATTTAATAACATGTTTATGAAAGTCCATATTTTTCGATAATGCAAAAAAAATTTACAGTGGGATGGTTCCTTAAGAAATAATGCTTAATTTAACCGAAAAAAAATTATATCGAGGGTAGGATATACTACAAAGCAAAACATGCTTGGGGTGTGCAATAATGAGCTTGTACAACGTGACGTATGTTATAAAATAAAGGACGGCGAACCGAAACCTTTGTAACATTGCGGTGACCGAGAGCATGTATATTTTGTATATACAAAAAAACTTTATTTTACTATGTTCAAACGGTGGACAAATGTGTTAGTATGTACAGTCACCTGCATTAATGGTCTTGCAGTTTGTATTCATTTTCGTTTATCACAAACTTAGTAGGCTCCTCCCATTTGATTATTATAATATTTAAATCATTTCTCCATGTATCAAACAAAGACAGATATTTTGAAATTCATTTGCTAGATAAAGAACTACTCTTCGTTTATAGTACTCATATATATTTGTGCAATTAAATTATTATGTAATCTATTGAAAATTGTATACGTAAATTTTGTGGCAATAAATATTTGATATTCCGAATTTTAGTTTTTAAATATATTAAACTTGATAGAAAAAGATAACCGATGATGTTTGTCTTTAAATTTGAAATCTGTTGTAAGCGATTCTAGCCTTTAGGGTGCCAGACGAGTTCTACAGGCGACTGTACATACACTTATTTGAACAAACTATAAAATATTTTAGTAAACATATGGAAAATTAGATAAACAAAATAAGAAAATAATGAAGGGCTTCGTTATTAAGAAGAAGAGAAAACACTTAAATCTACCTTTTGAGAAATATATTATTTTGTTATATTATAAATATGTAACAATTCTAGTAAATGTTTATCAAACGTGTTAATATTAAGCAATTGTTATTAACAATAAAATGCGGTATACCAATAGCGAGAACAAGTTGTATCTAGTATATTTAGAATAAATATAAATATTATTCTACAAACTTGTGTCGCAATATACAATAATACACCTATTTACATTTGTTTAAATATATTATAAAACAGTGTTTCTTCATCACCGGTTTGCGAACTGATATCGATCTATAAATATGAACGTAAAATTTAAAATTGACGAAAATAACCTGCTGTTATCCGGGGATATAAATTTAATCTGTTATAAACCTACTAAATATTGTTTTCACTTATCTCTTAACTTTTTACGCAGTGCACTCGAAGATACCTCTCCGACGATTGTTTTTCCAACTTCATGAAATTTACACAAAATATCTACAAATTATACATCTAAAACATACCCATGAAACGCTCTATCCAGTAGTAAAAACTGGAATAAATTCCGTTGAGTAGTTACTGAGAAAATCTTGCACAGACAGATGTGGCGAGGGGCTTTGTTTTATAAAATACTATGTATAGATATGTACATTACATAAATAAACAAATTTTAATAAAATAAAAGAAAAAAGAAAAATGAGTTAATTATTTTATTTTCTGAAAGAACTTTACTAACAAATTACTCGTATTAAAAAAGTTACTTGGCTTGGAAACTTGGGATCTAAATGGGCCAATCGTAAGTAAAAAATAATTACATTTGTTTATTGTTGTGACAAAACATTAGATTTTTAAGCCCCCAGTTTAGTTTAGTTTGGAACCACTGTCACATAGCCTTGGTTTGTATCATTCTACATTTATTATACATATATATGTATACTATCTTATCTCATATTACATATTATGTGTATAAACATAATTTATATTGTAAACTTTTTTTCTGATTATAAATGATGCATATAGATATCATAACGTGATTCTAGGTAACTTTTGATTTAAGAGATTTCAGATAAAAAATGATAAGTGGTACAATACGTTCTAAGATAAGTAATGTAAATATCTTCAAGTATTATAAATGTTAAACATTAATAGATTTTAATTGTACAGTATAGCTCTATAAAAATGAAACACATTCCTAAGTATATTTTATAATAAATCGTCAAAATTTCATAAATATGTAACAAAGTTATGTTAACAAAGTTTTTTTTCGGAATGACATTTGGGGATTGATGTAAAACTAAAATATTTCAATTAACAATCCATTAGGTCTTCTACACTACTCTACAGGATGTATTAAAAGCAAAATTGTAAAAATAACTAAGAACAAATTACCTGGGACAGCCTGTATACAGTATTTATAATACGATGTTTACTACAATGCCAGTATATCATAACAATATCTTGCACACAAGTAAAACAAATAAACGTAAGCTATTGACAAGTAAACCTATATTTTATTTACAAGAACAAATGTGTCTGGTGAAGCGAATCGCTTTTGTACTTTTCAGTAAATAAGAAAACGTTAATAAGGAAAAACCGTTGTGAATTCAGTAACATTTATTTTTCAAATGCAAAAACGTTGTTACTGAATAAACTATAACAGTGGTATTGCATTAAAAAAAACATTTTCCTTTGTTTTATATTATTTTAAAAAATTAATGTTTTTTTTTATAAATTCAAAAACAATTTTTCTTATCTCGAGTTGCATTTGTTTAATTAGAACAAAGAATAACTTATCTGTAGGTTGAAAAGTTCTTTATTAAAATGTATTTTATTAAAGATTTTAACAAATACTTGAACCAAAATGCAATTGGAACAAAAACCAAAAAGAACTTACAATTGAATTGGTGAGAAAAAGAACAATACATGTCCAAATTCTGCCTTTTTTACATGAATCGGTTCGATAAATGTAGATGTAAATATTGAGTGTAAGAGCAATATTATACCAGCCTTCCTTCATTTATTGGTATGTCCGAAATTTATCAGCTATGTCCTGATTTTCTTTAATATTAGCATGTAATAGACCCCGAAAACTAAGCAACAGTTAGAGGTCACTGTGGATTTTTTTAAATTGAGATATTTGTTCATTCAAGTTTCGAAATATATTCTTTTTGTAAGTTGGTAAAATACAAATGTACTATAAAAAATAAATTCTAATTTATCATATAAGTGGTTATTTGTAACAAAATCTTGGGCAGTGTGTCAAACATTTTGTATTTTAACTGCAACTGGAATAGAGCCAGTTATTGGCTTTACTGGGTGTATTTTATCGATTTATTACATTGTGTAAGACAATACACATACAAAGTAAAATTTAGATTAATGATGTAATAAAAAGAATGACACGTTATTTATTTAATATTATTGATGGATTGTACACTGTTTGGATATTTTGTTGAAGTTATTGATTATTGTGTGGTCATATGACTTTCCCTCATTGACTAATAGATGTACGTACTTTTTGATTATAAATATTTACACTAAATTCTAATAAGGCATAGTTTATACCTAGAAACTTTAAGTCCTGTATAGGTAGTTTGAATCAGAGATCAGAACCATAATTTATTTATGATTTGAATTTTTTTAGTAACACTTACACAAGTTTCTGCTTATGTGAAACTTATTTTAAAATAAAACAAGCCGTGGGTTCGATCCTTGAGGTCCAAACAACAAACTTCCTAATATGGTATGACTATAAATACTTGAATACTGATTATTTATTGTTTCCATATAGTTTATGTGAATATTTTTTTTAATATGTAGGTATATGAAAAATTTTAATGGAATTTGTCAGAAATAAAACTCACCTTTGTATTATGAATATTAGTTTCCTATCCTAATGTCAATTATATAATACACATTTTTTATAAAATTTGACAATTTGAATTAAATTGCCTTTGTTTCCAAGGCAACATGAATTAGTTAGTATTTAATGGCTGTTTACAAATAAAATATTGAAATACATGTTTCATTATTTGAACTGCGGAAGATTTATGCTAAGTTTAAAGTAAATTAGACTAAAAAAATATTTTTCAAAAATTCCTTTCTTTCAGACCATATTCACGCCAAGACGCTTCGATTGGCATCCCAACGAAGTCAATAGCATTTTTTATTTGCGAGATTTCGTGCACGTAAAAAATGACACGCACGTACACACACACACACACTATACAGACACATACATCTTTCTGAAAATAGTGCAAATATACTATAGTGACTTTAAAACATAAAAATATGTTGAAATTTTTTATTTCCATTTTCGGACCGATTACAATAACTTTCTGTTGGGAAAAATTGCATATGAAAGTTTGGAAGTGAACTAAAAATCAAAAATTGTTAGTTGCACAAGTTACTTATTATTTATTATTATTATTAATCTTTGCTGGCACTAATCCTAACATAATTAAATTGTTTTTTTCTATCTTAAAATTCCTTACGACGTAAATTAAACTTGATTTCCATAAAAATAAAAAAGAAATAGGTTTAGGTTCGGGTTCAGTTAGTAAAATAATTCCGAAGCTATAATAATAACGTAATGTTTTTCTTTAATAAAGTTTAAATATCACTGCTACATAAAAGAACAATCCTGTACGGACGGTACAGTTTATATACATACAATATTTATATTAAAGTACTGGTTGTATATTTAAAAACAAAGTCGATCTAATATAAATGCTGGTAGAAACCGTTGTTATGACAAAAATAGCATGTAGTTTTATCCATGTTTTGGTTACAATGTTTTCTCCGTGAGCAGGCTGTGTTATTTTACATTTTGTTTCTTTGTTTATGATTGCCCACGCGATGCTCTTATTTTTGGTATCTCGCGCTCTGCCAGGTACCGCACTGCAGAACTCTCATTTAGAAACAACACAATGTCTTCCTTAGACTATTTATTTGTGCGCCGTAAGTTGACATTTCGTGTAATGAATTAACTGGATTATTGTTCGTAGAATATACGGAAACAAGTCCTCATTTGAATGTCAAGATTTTGACGGTTATTTAAAATATTTTTTTATTTATTGTATAGAAGTTGTTATTTCAGATATAGTCAAATATTTTCTCTTCTGTTAACATTGAGACAAATTAGTAATTACATTTTCTCTTGCAAATTTGATGCTTGATCCAAATTTCCTGTCAAATCGAAATTTTATTCTCGGGATTGGCCGTAAATACCAACAGAAGTTCAAACAAATGAGATGAATTGCGAATGAATTAAATAATAGTTAAATAAATTACCCAACCCCACAAAAAAGGTCTTGATTTCCTAACCAGACTATGTTTATCTTCCACATTTTTGAGTGCTGAAAATTAATTTGACAGCAAAAAATGTTCGCTAACCTTCAATTTTTTGTCAAAAAATAGCCCCAAAAAGTTAAAAATTGATATCAATTTTGATATCCTTTAATGGACATACCTACTATTTTTTTTGACCACATCTAACAAAAGACTTTTGTAGGTCATAATTTTCTCTTCAATTTGCTTTCTTTTGTATTGTTGTACGACCATTTTTGAAGAAAAGCCTTCTAGATCTGTCTTTAGAATTTTTTCCCCAGTTATTGCCATTCAAAATTAAAAGTGTAATTTTTGCTTCGATTGCTAATAAATAAAATATATTAACGCATTTGTCGCAATATTAAGAGAGATGCAAATATTTGAATTTATCTGGAAAAATTGAAATCTCTTTATCGTAGTGAACTTCAACTTCCGGTTTGTTTATGTATACTTATTTCAGCTTTATTTGACAATTTTGATCATTGTTAAAAAAATAACAATACTCACGAATGAAGTCATGAAAAGTTGAATAAAAAAGAACTGCTCAAATTATATTTAGTAGCTCCAGTTATTAGCTATAAACGGCGCACGAACCTTTTAAAAACACATTTCCATATCTTGTCAGAAATTCTATAAAATCGCATGCCAAGTTATACCAGTCTAAGCCAAACTTAGCTCGAATTTTCACGCAGATATGAAAACCCATCACGGATTTCGTGCTAGGAACATTATCAATAGCGGGGATGTGAGGAGTGAAAAAATTTTCTTCTCACGGAGAGTTATTTTTATCAATAACATGTAAATTTATATTGATGTGTTTATGTCGAAAACACATCATTTTCACTTTTTTCTTTCCCCATGGTTGTTATTATATTTGTATACAAATTCATGCATGCCTACTCAAGGGAAATGAAAATATGAGAATAATTTATAAGAATAAAATATCAAAAATATATGTATGTAATGTACATACATATATTTTTGATGACATATCTTATATAAAATATAAAATTGAAATTTGAACTGGAATTGAAAGTAAAAAACCATGACGAGTTTTGAATTCAAGATTGAAAATTACCTTTTTTTTATATCGTCTCAATAAAAATTTACATGAATAAAAATTAATTAAAAAATATATTTTCAGCTATCACAAAAACCAATAAAAGCGTGGGGCTTTCTCTTTTTCTTTAACAGAAACCTTTATGAGCGCCCCACGCTTATTAGTTTTAGTCATACAAATTTGAAAATTTTGTGATAGTTAAAAATTTATTTCTTAATTTTTAGCGAATTTTTAATAAAAGCTTGTTTTTAAAAAACATTACAAATTTTATTTTCGAATTTTTAGTTAGGTACTGACTGACTAACTAAATAATTAACACACTATCAGGTAAAGTTCGTCAAACCGTTTCTTTTGATACCCATATCAGGGGAGTTATGACGAAAAAGGTAATCCGCCATCTTGAGGTGCCCACCATATTGAGTCTAGAATTACATACGTCAGATAGCTAATCGAATTTTATTCATTAAACCCTTTCATTTGATAGGAGATTGTAATGAAAAAGGTAATCTACCATCTTGGCAGTCATCCATTTTGGGTTTAGAACAATATTAGATATACTATATTGCATTATCACCAGATTGATACACGTGTACAAAATTTCAAATCGATACGACAGTTAAAAGTGAGTTGTAAGATTTGTAGACATTGTCAGTTACAGGTCAAGTTAATATAATATTTGTAATAAAATAATGGTATGGCCTGCTGTTATGCAGTTTTTGAGCCCGAGATAGGGGTGGGGGGGGGAAGGTGGAGATAGTTTTTTTAGGGTAATGAAATTCTTATAGATACTATTTTCCCTTTTATTTATTTTTGTTCTAAATAGGACCAACAATTTATTTATGCCTAGAGCCCCTAACGGACATAGGAAGCCACTGAAATAAAATACTGAGTTATTAAATAATTTCATTTTTAATGAATTATATAAATATTTTTTTATCAATAAAGTACGGGTTTAACATTTTTTTTTACATATTATTATGTTAATTTAAATGAAACGCAAATAAAAAACGAATTAGATACCGCTTAGATCGGTTTTCGAGATACGTTTGAAAAGTCTTAAAACTTTTTATTTTTAAAAGTAATCACACAAATAAATTTAAAATAGTCGACATTTTTTTTTTTTTTTTTTTTTATATGTCACAACATGATAGACAATTTTGGAGGACGAAAAATCTGTAAGAGGGAAAAAAACAAAAGAAAAATAATAATCTAAACAACATATAAATTACGTTTAGGTAACATAATAATGACATATATTATTTATAAAAAAAATTCACTGTCCCACAATCAATATGTCTAACTTCGTTTTGTATTAATTAATAACTCTACACCGAGCATTAGTGTCTTCCCGCTGAGTTTACATTGTGCACTAAGAAGATAGATAAAAAGAGATGTGAAAGGGCAATAGGGACTGACAGGTGTATTCACTGGGTGACCAAAACTGTATCCCGGATTCTATAGAGCGGACACAATAGATACTCAACGTTGTCCTAATGATATTATTTTGATGTCCCCCTCGATTTGCTCGACTGAATTTGACGTTGAAATCTCTCCCTAACGTCTATTGTCGCTTTGTAAATATCTATCTTATAAAGTAGGTACTATGTCTATAAGAAATTCAGTTTGATAAGCTCTTACCTTTGAACGAAGCGATTTTGGCGATTTTTTATATGAATATGTCAGTTCTGGAAAAAAAGAAATGTTCAATTAATATTTAATGTAGTAATTGTAAAAATTAAATTTTTAATAAAGGAAATAATAATTTATCACGTTATCATAAAAAAGTTTTAATGTGTTTTTAGAAATTTTTAATTTAGGGACTTCATTTACAAGATTCAGCATTTTTATTATACTATTTTATTCTTACAATTTTTTTATTTTTATTATTTATAGAAATAAAATTTTTGCTAAAACTTAATATTAAAACAAACTGTACACCCTCTTTTACAATAACTTCCTAATGGAAAGTTAATATTTTTATTTGTGTTCTAAAAATAATAGTATATTTGTTATACAATTTACATATACATACATATTTAAGGCTTGTATTTAAATGCACTTAAAAAAAATCATTTCATTAAAAATATGATAGCATGCATTTTGTACACTCAAACATAAATTTTAGTACTTTGCACTAAAAATTAATCTTTTGTAGTAACAATTAATACTTTGCACTAAATGATCCCACTGATGTTTTGATATTTTTAAAATGATTTTTATTTATTACATATTTTTGATATATTGTGATTTTATATATTTTAACCTAACCAAAACTAACCAACCTCCTTTCGCCCCAATAGATTTACCCTAAGCAGGGACAGTTAACGTGTATATTATTAGAGAATCAACTTTATTCTGAATAACTATACTTGATTTTTGACAATTGTGACGTCATACCGGCATATTCTTCAATACGAATTAAAAATTAGTGCAAATTTATTAAACTCTATGTTCGAGTGTACAAAATGAATACTACCAAACTTTTAGTGCAATTATATGTAACCCCATTTTAATAACTGAATTTATGTTGTACACGTAACAATATAACTCTAAATTTAATAAACGAGAAAAAATAATGTATTTTTGTAAATAAACTAAAAACGTGTTGAAATAAAAATATGTATTTTTTGTTCTTGACCGTTCCAGAACATATAAAAACGTAAGCGAAGAGGCGTCATTTCTGAATCGCCTATTCTTGAATCTTGCAGAATTCTCTCCGTTATTTTTGTTACAGTCAAATACAGTGATGTCCAAACAGTGGACCAAAACATATACATACTATCTATTTATATATATGAATATGATAATGAGATAAAATTAATTAAATAATACTTTAAATATTTTATGGTAATTATTAGTGCTTTAATGAAATTATTTAAATTTTATCAATCGAAGTTTTCCATGTTCTTTATTTTGAATATTTTGAAAAATGGGTTTGTTTTAATAATTTCTTTCGTATAGTTTTATTTAATTTAAAAATTTTTTTGCTGTTAATTTTTTGGCTCTAACTCTTAAAACTTTAGAAATCTCTGGTCCAACACTTGTTTTTACACACACACAGTATTTGCGTGTGTATGTGAGGGAGGAATATTTTGGCACTAAGCCAACTGGACGAGACACTACTGCCACATATATCGTGATTCAGATGGTGGACAAAAATAGCAACTGTGCCTGTACAGAGCCGACTTTAAATAGTTTTTGCTTCACTCGAGAATGACAAGCGGATTTGAAAACAACACATTTTAGAATTGAGCATACGCAGTTGTGTTTTTTTTTCATTACAAATTAAATGTTTGCAAAGAAATGTAGTAGGTAATGAAATTTTATTTAATTAATTAAATTATATATTTCGGTTATTTGTTTTAATGTTTATTAAGGTTTCTATTATGTGAAGATATACCAGTGGGCGTTTTGGGTAAATTGTGTATATAATGAAATTGAAACATTAATATATACATCAAGAGTATATATTTCACAAATGTACACATATTAAACAGTGTTGGAAAATTAAAATAATTATGCACAATTAATATTATAATTTAGTTTGGATAGTTCTTCAACTTATGCGTCTATAAAAAATTCTGTAGGGGTTCGTATTGATCCATTAATTATTTTTCTAATTTTAATAAATACTCGAGTTTTTTATTTCAGACAAAGTTTAAGTTCTTCAATCTTAAACTAAAAATTAATTTATTTTAATGTATGTGAAATATATTTAAGAAAACCCATAAAATCTCTACTAATATAAACATATTTAATTGCATTCTTTACGACGAACAAAATAGCTATATAGTTTTTTTTAACTTCGTTTCAGAATAAACGTGAATCACTTGTTTGAGTAAAAATGAGATTGTACATATATCAATCACCCAGATTAAGCATCCAGACATTGTGTGTATGTCAGAGTTTTTTACTCTTCTTTTTGAAAAAACAGGTGAAGTGCCTAAAACGTCTTTTGTGCCGTTGATAACGTTCAAATTGAATTTGTTTTGCGTTGTCTATTGAGTATCCAAAAACAGAATTTTTTTTAATAACAGTATTTTCTTTCATTATAACTTTCGTTTCATTGTTTGGTATTAATTAAGATTTAAGAACTAAGTCGAGAATTCTATCGAAAATGAAAATAAACTTATTAATACTATTATGCCCGCTATGACGAACGATAGCTACAATATATATAATTTATCTTAAGCTCAATATTTGTCGTTTATGAAATTGCACTGAAGAAAAAATGTATGGATATATAATAATAACTCAAATTATTTGAATCATATTTACATACAAGTAAATTTTACTTGAATTAAATAATTTATTGACGTTGCGTCCAATAGCCCAGTTATTTATTACAAATAGTAAATATTTTTGACCAAAATATTTACTAATTGTAAGTTGATTCCCATTCAAATTATGTTACATAACATTCGATTTGGATGAGAATTTATATTGATGCAAATAGAAATTATTTGATGCCAATAACATAGTAGGACCAACCAAATACAATTATTTGATAAAATTACTCCAGAGCACCCAAGTTACCTCTCGCTAGGGAATTGTATTTCTGCTCCGTATATAGGTATGTATAAGATAACCATATTCTTACTTACTTGGGGAAAACCAAGTCGTATAATTTGGAGATGACGGAGTGTGACACCAGCTTTTAAAGCTTTAGTCAATTCCACTTGCTCGTAAAGTCAGGCTCCTATTCAAGATTTGAAATCCGCTAATTTAAATACCCCCCTGCCCTCTTCAAGAAATAAGTACGAACAATTTTTGGGTTGAACGGAAAAAATAATTTTTCAAATGAAATAATGGAAAACTTGGTTCAAACTGTTATTTACTTAATAAATCGAATCAATTTATTAATTAAATAATAGTTAGAAATGAATAGTTCGTAATTTTTATAAATAATTTTGAACTTGATCGTATTAAAGCAAATTATTTCGATCAAAAAAATATTTATTTGTCCCTAATACAAAATTATTGGCTTCTTTATTTACATAAATCAATTAATATTTATATATTCTCAGCAAATTTTTTTCACTGTGAGTACTGGAATTTAATATGTTAAGTAAAAAAAATATAGAAGTGTGTATTTGAAATTTAATTTTGGTATAAAAATTGAGAATTTGAATTTATCTTTTTGTCTGTACTTATATGTATATTTTATTAAAATTAATATTATGATAATTCACTTTTTTTTACATTCTATAATTATGTATGTCAGAATACGTGTGAACCTTTTAAGTATTTATAAATTGAATAATTTTTCACTTTGTTAAATTAATTGAGTAAGCAATTATTCAGGTAGATAAATAAATGACTAAATAATCGAACAATCAAATAAATCCACTGTTCTGTTGATAATTGTGAATTTAAACGCCAAAAATGATTTTAGAGTCAATTAGTTGATTTGCATCTAATATTTGGTTGGTGGTTATTTTCGATTCAAAAGGTTTAATCCATATTTCATAGTTTAGTTGATGTATAACGTTTTAACAATGTCGATATGAAATATTTATATTTCATTTCACTTTGTACTAATTACTGAAATTGAAAATATCAATAAAATATGTATGCGTTAAATGAAAATTCAAGGAAAAAGTTATTTATTACATACATATACATTAGGGTGTTTTTCGGGTCTATTGACCTGTTTTAGCTTTTGATCTAAAGAAAAATTTTCCCAATATTTCAGACCTGTAGATCAAACCTGCGAACGACGCAAACAGCCTTTTTTCATTTAATTAACATGGGAAAAATGACTTTTTACTTGCGCGTGAATAGTTCGTTGAAAAAATTTTTTTTTAGTCCCACAGAAATATTTTGTAGAGAATTAAATTTCCTACAAAAAAGATTTGGGTGTTCAATTCATAGATCCAGTGTTTTTAAAGATTTGTTCGTTTAATTATTATCATAAAAATTGAATTTTGGAAAATTTCCAATTTTATGATTTATGATAAAGTTTAACCGAACATATTTTTAAAAATATTGGATCTACGAATTGAACACCAAGATCTTTTTTGTAGGAAATTTAATTCTCTACAAAATATTGCTAGGAAAAATAAAAAAAAATTCTTGCAACAAGCTATTCACGCGTAAGTAAAAAAAAACATTTTCCCCATGTTAATAAAATGGGAAAAATACTTTTCGCCTTTCACAGGTTTGATCTACAGGTCTGAAATTTTGGGAAAATTTTCTTTAGATTCGAAGTTAAAACATATACTTATGGGAAAATACAGAAAAAAACATTCTAATATACATACATATGTAAATTATATATTTTCGATTAATTTATAACTAACAATAAATTAGTAAATTCTCTCGAAATATCCTATAATTTAGGGTAATATAGTTGATATAAATATTTTTAAATGATTTTTGTTTATACATACTTTGATTTCAATGCAATACCGTTTTAGTATCTAGAGATAAATGTACGTCTTTATACAATTCAAAAGAATAAATGTAAAATAAGTATATGTTATATTATAAGACACCAACGAACTAGAAAATAACCTTTGGGAATCGTTATACAGATGGCAATATCGGAAAGAGACATATCGTTTATGATATACCTAGACTAGTGCTTACAAAGTAACACATTTACTATGAGAGCAGCACTATAAGCTTTTAGGAGAAGCTAATCTATAGTTTAGCATGCTTTATATTAATTTATATAATACCTAAATAGCTGTCCCCACGGTTTCGCTTGCGTGGTATACGAAATTATTGTTTAGGATTTTTGAAAAAATTAATTAAGTAGGTACAAACACGATTAGTTATTATTGTAATAATAACTAAACAACACCCAAATTACCTAACAAAAACGAATCAGAATAAAAAGTACATTATACCTTGTAATACATGAGACTTGCATATCTACAAATGCCGGGGATATAATAGACAAGTATCGTTCGTCCACACCAGAAAACAGATTTTCATTTGAATGTTTTAAATTTAAATGTTGAGGAATCCGATACAAAGCCAGATCTGTAGATATTATGTAGATACATACATATGTATAATTGACGCTAGTCCGTCTCTCTCTCCTTTTATGAGCCACCACCGCTTTGTGTGACGTCACAAGGTGCGAACGGAAAACAGAATAGGTTTAAATAAACAACAAAACGATCCGCTGCTGCTCTGAAACTGACCTTCTGTTTCGTGTCGGCAAATATTTGTTTTAAGTATTTAACCGGCTGCTGCTGATGTTTGAAAATGCCAGTCTATTTTTAATTCCACTTAGCGTAGTTTTATTTTTATAAAATTCATACATTGTTTTGTAATTTACATTATTATATAATCATATATTATGATTTGGCTTTTAAATATGCGATACACAAATAATTTTTCAAATGTTGTCTGGCCCGGTGACAGAAATGTTGGGGCCCGTTATATTAATGTAGCATCGCCGTGGCGATTTAGTTTAAATTCTATTTTCAACACCTTGTATAATTTGTACCTGTATTATGTATCTTCTAATATTTATTGGGATATTTATTATTATACAGATTTTATCTAAAAAATTACAGAATTATTATTTTTTTCTTGTAAAATATAAAAAATGGTAATAAATCAAAAAGTTATTTAATTTTAAATTATAATAGGTTTAACAGAATATTGCCTGATATTATCAACCTATTTAATACTCATTTCAAGTAGATTTTTTTTATTACCTACGTGATTCAAATGTCATATGATCGAAATTTAAAATCCTATTTAATTAAATGTACATTAAATAACAGTTATATAAAATACTGGCAATGGTATCAGTTTTTACAAATATAAAATATCGAATTTAGGAAATATCAGCAATCATTTTAAAGAAATATAAAGTTACGTAATCGCAATATAAAGTTATAAAAATGCGAAAAGGACATAGGTTAGAAAAAATGGTAAAAATAGCTTGATATCGCGTTAAAGTTTGTTGATGCCTGACGTTTCAATCGATATTTCGTGATATTACCAATAGTAAAAAATGGATTTACCAAAACAGTATCGACAAAAGATGGAAGTGGGGGGGGGGGGAATTATATGAACTTGGCAATATTTCGAGGGTACAGATTAAATATATGTATATGTACATTGTGAAATACGTATATACATATAGACTCAAAAGTAAAAAGCTTTTATATATGTTTTTTCATTAGGCTTTACGTAAGCTTTCAATTTAAATGTATGTATGTATTTCTTAGGCTTCATGTCCATTTATTAATGTATGAATGTTTCCAATAATCCGAATAAATATTTCATTTTTAATTATAATTTAATATAATCTAATCTAATGGATTTATAAATAGATTAAATTTCCCTGAAGCCTACAATATTATTATTTTCCATTAACTTCTAAATTATTTAAATGCACCACCAGCACTTTTAAATGTTATTGGTAACTTTATAATCTCTATTTACCGCTTCTATTTTGCATAATATACATGTTTAATATTGTATGTTTATGTAAATACTTTTGTACATATGTACATACAGTATATAGAATATTTAGATAGGATAATTGGCATTATACAATAAAATATAATAAAGTCAATAATTTCAAATTGTAATTAAAATGGTATCAATCAGATTTATAATTTGTTTTATTTTATTATAATATGCAGAAAATACAGATAAGTGTATCATTAAATTCCTGCCCCCTTTATATATGTTGTTATTTAAAAAATAAAAGAGAAATTAAGATATACCACCAATATATCAACACTATCGCTTATTAATTTCAATAAATAATAACAATTACATATTAAATAATGAACTATGACTGACTATTACAATAGTTAATAAAAAATGACGATTACAGTGTATAAATGTACGTTTTTTTTGTAACAAAAGCAAGCTGAAACCAAATAAGGGACATGTACCAAATTTTAGAGTGGGATGAAATAATGTTTTTTGTCTTCAATTGTATATACTGTAATACAATTAGCTACATTACTATACATTTATTACTACTGCTCTAGAATCCTGAGCAAATTCATAACGATTTGACACCTCGCAGATAGCGTTAGCTTAGCTTTAGCTCTAGAGAAATTTTTTTATAATGTTACGTCACCGTTTGTATATACGTTAATAATAATTAAAATTTACAATGTTAAATTAATTATACTAAAAAGCAATAAAATTTAATAAATATATAGGTACATAATAATATTATATTATTCTCTTTTTTAAGTACTTAATACTAAATAATATAGCTATTATTTGGCAACATGCTATTATTGTTTGTATGTTTGATAAACGGTATTTTACGAGTGTTAAAACACGTTTTAATTGTCAATAATTGCAGGTTTTATGTACATTATATTTCGTTAGTAATTTTAATATCATGTAAAAATTTGCATACATAATATTCATTTTTCACGCTATGTTTATACATAAAACTGCAATTCTTTAACATCAATGTCGTTGTGGTTGAAAAATGTATTTATTCCCAATTCATTGAAAAGCTTAATAAATATATGTTGGTGAAATTATGTACAATACAATTAGATGGTTAAAAATAAACATATGGTTTTGGAATGAATAAAATAATTTAAATCTGTTTTATTATATAACATTAAAAAAAAAATTATAGTTTAAAAAAATAAACAACGAATATATTTTAAAATGCGGTAGTTGAATTGTTCCTGAGTATGTGAAAGCTTTTTCAGTAAATGTTAGTAGGTACTTGTAATTGGAATATTGAGAGCACTTTTCAGAAAACAATAATATTACAGGCTATATTCGAGTTTTGTAAATAACTGGATCCTGAAAATGTGTATACAAGTGGAGCAATAATCAAATAAGTATGTTTCAAAATATTTACATTACAATATTAGAAACAAATATACATATATATATGTATTTATTCATTGATGGAAAATTTATATTTTCCATCAATGAATAAAACGGATTACTGAGATGTACTTTTAATAAAGTTAACGAGGTGAATTAGTACTGCTAGTATTTTCTTTTCTTTTACTTTTCTTGTACAATTGTTTTCCTTTTTTCAAATCATTTCCCAAAATTTTATTAATCCATTAATAAGACAGGAAAAAAATGTTGGTTTTTGTATATTGTTTTGGGTCTTATATTAAAATTAATAATTGAGTTTTGCAAGGGAATTCATAACAGTAAAATGGATTTTTTATTTTTGTAATTCAATAAGCCGTAAAAAGGCCGTTTTTTGAAATTCTTTCCGGAGATCACCCAATGTAAAGATTTCAGTTACGTGCTTCAAGTTGATAAAAAAATTGCTTCTTTCTCTCCATTTTCAAGAAATATTTCGCTAATATGACTCCACTATACTTGATTTTATGTTACTTATATACTCATTGATTTTATTTCTTTGTCATCACTTAAGTGTACAAACAGCCAGCTATTTAATGATATATGATAACCCTACCATTTTTATTTGATGTGGCCGATATAATAATATCAAAAAAGGATACACAACTTTAATATTTAATTCATTTCTCGACTTCTGCCTCCACTGTTTAAATATTTAAACACTACTGCAATTCGGCGCAAGTAAACAGAGAATGAAGAGTACAGAAAAACAGAGAGACCCTAGAATAAATACTTATTAAAGTTATCTTGAAGAGATTGCGTTTCGCATTGTACATAACTAAATGACCTTTCTCTACTTCTGTTAACATTTAGGATATATGCATCAGCATTGTTTTGTAACGTTTTTCGGGCAAGGATGTTTGAAAAAAGTGAATGTATTTTGTAAATTCTATGGATATTTTTCGGTTTATTTATCACATTATCTATGCACGTTATTTTGTAATGTGTAGCGAATATGTAATTTATGGTTTGTTCATTTTTCCCCCCAAATTTTTTTTTGGAAATAATCGATTTTATTAAATTTTTTAATTTTTCGAATTATTTTTTAAATGGTACGTATTAGAAAAAAATGTTTTAGATACAAGTTATAGACAATATTATTATCTATAATTTTTGTTGTAATTATATTTAAAAAAAATTGTGTAAGGAATTAATATTTTTTTTAATTTAAATTTAAATGGTGTATAACATAAAAAAATGTTTGCAATTTAAGTTGTACAGAACATTATTTTCTATAATTTATGTTGTATTCTATTTTTTATATCCTTTATGAATTAAAAAAATAATAATAATTTTAGTTTTTATTTAAAAATAATTTTACTAATATCTATGAAAATTGCATTTATTCTTACAACTGTAAATTAATTAAGATGTATAGAAATAATAATATATAAAACGTGTTGAACTGTTGAAATATCAAACGAATAAGAACCCATTGACAAAACAACATTTTTTTTAAACAGGAAAATCATTATAACGATTTATAATAAAAACGTTTGAAATAAAATCAGAGAATAGAATTAAAATATATCTCTAACATTAACAAAAACAAGAACTAATGTAATGTATGAAAGTGTTAACTGTAATGTGTAATTTCTTTTGTCATGTGCCGACCTGGGCAGATTTTTTAATTTGATCTCCACTAAGCTATGATTGACGTTAAGTATTTTTTGCTTACTATCTATATATTATAATACATAACTTTCTGTTTTTTTCACAATTTTATATTATCAAATGATGTAAACAGATTTTGCCTGTAGTTTTTCAACTCTTTGAATTTTGATTAATTTTACAAAAGTTTTCTATTTTTGTCGCATCTTTCCATTCAAAATGCCGTTTTTCCGATTCAAAAAGTATGTATTCAAATAAAGTTTTTATATCTGTACTAGCATATGTGTGAAATAAAAACATACAATATAAAATTGAAATAATTTATTTGTACTTGTTGCATTTTATATAAAAACTTTTCATACAAACCATATAAACAAATAGTACAAGCGAAATGTATGGAAGCAGATAACAAAGTCCTTTTACAAATTAGTGAAGAGCTATCCTTTTTTCCCTCTTTGCTACACTCCGGCCAATAAAGTCGGTTTTACATGAAAGGTCAGATCGAGCAGATAGCTGCGCTACGGAGACTGTGCAAGTGGGATCAAATCACACGAGATGGCGACAGTGTCGGACTTTGTGCAATATCAAGACAATAAAGTTACTGATAGTGTTTTCAATTCAATTATACCTGTTTACGTATGAGCAAGTATAGAAAATTCTAGTGATTGCTCCATTTTAATGGCAATGGTATTATTATTAAACTACGTGTATGTTTACAGTGAAACTTCGATCTAACGCTCCCATTTTATAGCGCTATCCTGTATATTACGCGCATTTGTCACTTTCCCGACCCCGACACCTAAATTAATATACCAATATTCCCATTTTTAACGCTCAAGATTGTTAACACCACAATTTGCTTTAATTTCATAATTTTAATTTGGGGGGGGGGGATGTTCCATTACCCTCCTTCCCAAATAAAATAATTGTATTATTGAATTTATTTTAATTTTATAACTTTCAGTTATTCAGATGTTCCATTACCCACCCCCCTTCAAATAAAAAAATTGTATTGTTGAATTTTTTTAATTTTTTTTCTAAACCAGAAAGATAGGGTCCTGGAACACTAAAAGGGCATAATATCAAGCCAAGACCTTTTGAATAATATCTATGTAACTTATCTACGTGGTTAGGGCAATATAGCTCTAACAGAATTGAGCTCATTATTTTTAAATTATATATGCAGATTAAATTATTTTAAATTTAAATATTCTGATTTGATGTTGCGATTTTTAATAGTTTTAATATCGCTTGAGAGACAAGACATATGTATCTTTATAGCTGCTCGACTGTTTGCTTGTGTAAATAAATGAACATTAGCTATACTTATTAATATATATATACACATACTGAAATATCGTTCTTTATATTTATGAAACGCGTTAAATAAGCATGAATTCATAGTAATAATAAAGAAATACTTTGTATTAAGTGGGAACATATTATTATGAATAGATGGCGGAAAAAATTGGTGAAATTTGGGAATTATTATCTCAAAAACTATTTGTTCGATTTCATCCAGTTTTCTAAAGTATATAAATATATTGAGCTATGTTTACAATTTTTTATGAATATATTTGACTGGGAGCACTGCTGTCGTGATCTGAAATAGAAATTTCAAAGAGATTCTTAAAAGTAAATGTATGATGCCCTAATTCAATTATTATTTTTTTTATCAAGCCAGAAGGGTCGGAAATTGTGGATGAAAAATGCATGTAACTTTCAATCGGAGGTCATTTCGTGAAAAAATAATAATGGGCAACATACATACATTACCTACTAAGAATCTCTTTGAAATTTATGTTTCAGATGCCAGTAAGCCTGGGAACCGTATCGAGGGGTATGATTTATATATATGTATATACAAGTCTTGAGGCTTCCGTTTCATCACACATTGCAGTGGACATCTTCAGGACTCTTCTAAAGGCAAGGGTCCGCATTCGTTAAATACTACTTCGGGTAGCGGTCAGTAGTAACTCGGACGCACTGCGCGCCGAGCCTATGCCCTCGTGCCGTACACCGGTTTCTGCTGGAGAGGGTGGCCAAACCAGTATTTAACGAGTGCGGACCCTTGCCTCTGTTGCACTTTTAGAAGAGCCCTGAAGATGTTCACTGCAATGTGTGACGAAACGTTGGCCAATAACACGACCAAACCGACGCGGCTTACACCCAGAAGCCAAGATCCATGTTTTATATACTTTAGAATAAAACAAACCTGGATGAAATCGAACAATTAGTTATTGAGATAATAATTCCCAAAATTTACCTATTTTTTCCGCCGGCTACTCATATGTTCCCCCTTAAAGTAAAAATTTATACTTCATATAATAGATATAAAAATTATAAATTTTTATATTATATGAAGTATTTCTTCATAAATATAATGAACGATATATTTTTTCAGTGCACAAAAATCTAAAAACAATTTTGGATTCTATATATTTAAAAAAAAAAACAATAGCCAACAAGAATACACTTTTCATGCATCCATTTTTCATTAGTAAAACAAACGAATTCGGGCATTGATTATAGTTAACATGATTTATTTAACAGATGCCGCTTCTGTAAGTGGGATCAGATCCCATGAGATAGGGCGGTCAAGACAACCAAAACAAACAACACATACAAGAAATCTGCAGCGTAGGATGTGAGGGCGTCGTCCTTTCTCGACAAGAATCCACGGAGCAGTTTAATGAAGTTTTGATATGTGTTTACTGTGGATGTACTATACCGAGAGTTTAGCGCAAACTTCTTATTTTGTTAAGATGCGAACTTGTTTATGTGATTAATTATTCAGTATTATGTTTAAAATTAGTTTTTGTTTTGCCTTTTTCCCATGGATGTATTGTGTAATAAAAGTTATGTAATCACGAAAAATACGATTTTTATGAAAATATATGGTGCAGGAATTATTTAATCAATACAAATGTATACGTTGAGGATATTTTGAGGAATTTGAGACGATACTAAAACAACTTAACCGATTTTGATGGAAATTTCACGACTAGAAAGCTTAAAAGAGTAGAATTAGTTTACATGATAATTTATTTACTGCAGGTATGTTTTAAGGAAAATTTACAATTGACTGTTCTGGTTGGCACAAGACTTTTTTATACAGATAATCGATTATTTACTAAAAAAAATGGGGGGAAAAATGAACAGAACATAAATGATCGATAAAAGCATTTTATATAACTTTACTACTGCGCACCGTTTCAAAAATAAATCGAAAAATTCAAAAATTGACATTGGTAAACATTCATTTCCGGTTTAGTGATGCTTTTAAAAATTGCACATCTACAGTATACGTTTAAAATTTCATGTTTGTAAGTCTCGCCATTTGGGCTGTAGAGCGTTCACAGACAGGCACACACACAGACGTCATTGAGATAATGGTCGTACGTGATTGAGAGACCCTCGAAACATATCATACGGTTAAAATCTCGAGTTCGAATTTTTTCATGATCAATATACTTTATACTTCATGTATGTACAAAAAAGTAAAAATATATAGAAATGCAGAGAAATCTAGGATTGTTGATAACTTGTCATTGTGATGTTGATTTAATAAAACCTGGAAATTATTTAAAATATATTTCTTCTAATAAAGAAGGATAATCAATTGATTTATCTTTATAAACCGCATTGAATTCTTATATGATTATTTTAATTTTCTTGAAAATATTTTTTTGTATGCCCTTTTAGTAGTTATGCTTTTTACGATCGATAATCCATAGATAATAAAGGAGTACTTAAATGATGCGTGAGTGACAAATGGTTAGGGAAAACTGTTTTAGAGTAAAAATTAGTGGGAAACAGGTCGTTAAAAGTATAAGAAAATCGAAGATAAGCTTTTGCTTTTAATTAAAATATGTATGTATCTTAAAATTTTATATAAAAATAACGTAAATCAGATAAAAGTTTTATAAATTTTTTCTTTACATAACGCTTCATATCTTTTAATATTTTAAAATAAAATTGTATTAAAATTAAATGGTTAAGCAACGGCAGGCAATTCATCTGAATACTTTATCGGTTTTCATTTAAATTGTTTAATAATAATTAACTACCTTTGATAAATTTAGCACGAGCAAGCACTGTGCATTTACTTGGCAGGTGTTTTTTTCATTTAAGAGTTGGTACATTTATAATTCAAATAATATCTACAACTTGTAATATAATTTTAAAAATGTTTTTTTCTAATTCAAATAAAATCTTGATATCTTATCTCCTAAATATTTTATGCAAAAGTTAATTTAAAAATTTGTATGAAATGTAAGTACTAAAACATTTTTATTTCCTACTCACTCTGTATACACTGCCATTATGAGTACATGTGTAAAAGACAGAGTGTAAACATGGATTTAAGTGTAGGAAACTTTCGCCCCTATATCGAATAAAATGTTTTTGTTTGATTTACTGAAAGAAAGAACTTTTATATAACAATATCCTTCTACTACAATATACCAGATAGGTTTGGTACTAAAAATAAAACAGATACAAAACAAACACGCGAACATTTAAATTATTATTAAAAGCTCGCAAAAAGCGTATCCTCATTTTTTGTTTGCTTTGTTATATAATGAAAATAAATAAATTTGAAAAATAATACTTACGATGAATAAAATGGGTCTATAAATTAGGATTTTTATGTGTTGATATGTAAGGTACTGGTACCAATCTTGGATCATACCTCAGTGTCGGGTTTTTGTTTAATAAAATGTACTAAATTCGAAATTAGTTGATATTTGATTACTGCTATTACTGAATCATAATATAAAAACACTTGACTGTAACACATTTTAATTAGATGACAATCGGTCAGTGGGTGCCAAAATGGTGGATATTAAATCTAATTATTAGAGTAATTTAATAATTATTATATTATTATAGCATCTGCTTTACATTATTTCAAATTTTAAGATTTTATAACTATTGTATTGTAGTACATACTTATCATTTTGTAATCATTAGCAAGTGTCCATCACTGGGTACCCATTACTGATTTTACTTTATAGTTAAAAAAATATATAGATTTGTGGACTTTGGTAATTAAATTGATTTAATAAAGAGTTACTTGTTTTTTTAGTAACATTAGATCATGAGAATTACGAAAAGGAAGGAAAGTCCAAGACTGGTGCGAGTACCTTATATCATATACATTTGAAGAATTTAAGATGTAAACAATATATGGAACTCTCACACATATTAAATATTGAAAAAAATGAATATTTAATTTATCTGATAACAATATATTTTTATTAATTAATTAGGGTTCCGGAGAAACTCTATTAATCTCACTTTGTCGTCTGTCCATTCATCCTTTTCAGTTAAAGCAAAATACCTCTTAAACTATATAAGTAAGTAAAGTGATGCTCTCTAGTAAAAAAAAAATATTTTTTTAAATAATTTTTTAGCTATAGCTAGATAAAAAATATATAATTTTTATTTTATTTTTGTTACTCAAAAATGCACCTGTAAGTAGCTCCAAATAGTCCACGTAGTACGTACTTAAGAACCATTATGGCGAGTGTATGCCTGGCCTTTTTTATTAATATTATAAATTTTACGTAGTTTTCAGAAGCCAAAGTAAATTAAATCAATAAAACGTGAATATAAATTTTGTACTTTATGCTAAAGAAAATAACAATGTTGAACCACTCGAGTAGCTATGTATAATGAGCAGTATCGTAATTTATGTGAATGATTTAGTTTTCCCAAGTCCTTTCCTGAAATTAATTTATCACCTTCCGTTCTTGCTCGAAATGGGATCTCCGTTACGTTTCTGATGATAAAGAGAATGATTACGTAAGTACTGAAAGGAGAATTATAAGGTATTGTACAATTACATATCTTATAATACATAATTAAAATTGATATAGTGTTTATCATGAATTCATTGTTTAAAATCAACATTAGAGTTCTTTGAATATTCGTAAATATGCACAAAAGTATAACATATATGTGGAGCTTATTTCCAAAAGGTCTCTTGTCTATAAATTTTCAAATATATCGTGTTCAGAATTTAATTAACTATCGTAGAAAACACCACATGTACTGTATACAGTATATTATGTCTGTTAATTTTAGGTACATAGGAATTCCCGGTTTTAAAACAAATAAATAACATCTCTAAGTTACTCTTTAATGAAATTCAGGAAATGGACTAAAAACCGACTATCATAACAGAAATCTGTATTATCTACACCTAACCTAACTTCATAGTGTTGGTTTCCTTACATGCGCGCATCGTTGCCGTTGCATTACTAAAACTTCACTCTGAACGCGTCAAAAGAAGTATAACTTCAAATTTACAATTTGTACACACTAAATTGTTACTGCTAGTAAAAAACGACTGACAACAAAAAAAGTATCGTCTAGGCGTGCAACATTAAAAAGTTTCAATTTTATTTTACAGAAATAATTATGTTCAAAAATCCAATTAGTTCATATTTGTAATATCTTCTTATAAACGTTCTGAAGTTGATATTATTATACCATCATCTTGTTCAGTGTTAATGAAATTCTCCTTATAATCCTCATTATGTACGTATCTCACAATTCAACATGTATTTAGAATGGTGAATTCTCAGAATGAGGGTAGCTTGAATGGTTAGTGATGTGCTCAGATGTAAGGTTATAATTTCATTCAGACTGTACTGCAGATGAAAATGAAATGTGACGCTGAAATGACTTGTTGTTTTTAAATTTAATATTCATGTGCATAATTTTATCGAAAATAATAACATTAAGTATATAATATTTTGTTGACATACATATAACATTATACATAAATCCATTATTTTGAAAAAACACAATTATTCATTATTATTTAAATTAACTTATCATAAATAAATTTCTAGAAACCAATTATTTACCATTTTTGTTTGTATTGCAATAAATGATCAAACGATTAAATATCGGTAATATATAACAAAGTTTTATTTATAGGTAGAGTCGCATGCAGAAGTGGTCGACCAGTTTTCGTTCAATTCACTTATCACAAACTAAGTAGGATCTTCCCATTTGATTATTATAATATTTAAATCATTTCTCCATGTACCAAACAACGACAGATATTTTGAAACTCATTTGCTAGATAAAGAACTACTCTTCGTTAATAATACTCATATATTTTTGTGCGATATTGAAAATTGTATAAGCAAATTAAATATAAATATATATATATATAAATATTTGATATTCCGAATTTTAGTATTTAAATAAGTTAAACTTGAGAAATGTTAATTTAAATAAATTTTCATAAGAACATAATTTATATTAAACATTTTCTCTTTAATACTTAAAATTAATCAGTATACTACATACATATAATACAGACTAATAAAAAGGTTTTCCTGGAAAAAAAAACATTGTGTAAAAACGAAAACTTTGACAAAAAGAAGCTATGAAGAAAGATTATGTAAGAAATTAAAAGGTAAATCAACTGTGTTGAAATTTATCTACATCCAAACTAGGATTCTCTACACGTACAGATTTAACGGATGATTTATTATACAATGTAATTTCATTCGATCGTCAATTTTAGTGCAACGATTTATAAAAACAAATATTGATACAGCGTTTTTATTTTTTATGATTCGTATAATTTATCATAATAATATACAGGTATTTACCGTTCGGTTTTTTATCCGGTTGAAGTATATATAAGATTTTTCTACCCTCAATAGTTCTGATAATCGACACTTTTACTGTACTTATTGACAAAAAATTTATGAACTATCAGCACATTCGAGCAAGAACTAATTGCCCAATATAAATGGTTGGGTTGCTGAAATTTAGTAGATAATATAAATATACATTTGTATTAAATTTTTCATGAAGATACCCCCATGTTACATGTTTACACTATAAAACCAAATAATAAAAAATATTTTACGAATAAAACTGTACCTACTTATATACATGTATGAATATCAGTAGATACTTTTCGGTGTTTTTATTTTGAATAAAACATTTTCTGCTTCTATACTGAATGTATCTATTATACCCTGGTATTATAAAAAAATTCGTAATAAGCAAACAAATGCAAACGCTTTAATACAGATTACAATAAAGTTGGTGACCAAGACTGTGCAATTTATTTTTATAAACTACTGGCACAAGTCTTGGATCATACCTCAGTATTGGACACTTGTTTAATTAAATGTACTAAATTAGAAATATTTGGTGATATTTGATTTCTGCCATTACTGAATCATAATCTATAGACATTAGACATTTAACTGTAATACAGCTTAATTTAATGACAATCGGCCAATGAGTGACAAAATGGTGGATATTTAAATTAATTATTACTGTAATCTATTATACTATTATAATATATACTATTATATATATTATAGGTAATCATTATACTAGTATCTGTTTTAGATTGTTTCAAATTTTACGACTCTTTATTTTATAACTTTTGTGTCGTAGTACTTATCATTTTGTAATCATTACTGGAGAAAAAACATAAACAAAATAAAATAAAAAAGAATAAGTTTGATATCGCGTTAAAAAGTTTTTCAAATTAGCAAACTTTTTTGAAATACCACTCTAGTATCGAATTTAAACATTTCTTGAATCAAATATTGAGTATGTATTTTTTTATATAAATAATAATCACATATTGCCATTTAGATAATACCTACCTAAACTACCTATGCATTGTATATGCATTGCATACATTGTATATATTTGTATGTAGTTACATATGTTCAATGTTCTGTGACATATCCTGATTGTATCTGATAATTTGATATATTTATTTAATTATTATTTAAAAAATATATATGAATAAATAGGTAGTTAAGATAAATGTTAATTTGATTGTTATTAAAAATGAGAATTATATGTTTTTTTTTTTTTAACTTCTTATCGACAGATTATATTCATTTAGAAACGCGATTAATGTGAAATTGTTTTTATTGCTATTTGTTGCTTACAATTATTATTATTTATTTAGTTAAAATTAACTACTACAAAAACGGCGCGGCGTATCAATTTTATTTTTATATCAATGTAAATAAAAACTATATTAGTAATTTACCGTAAATTATTGATATGGTTGCAATGTAGGTATATTGTATATCAATGTATGTATAGTAAATATAAATAAATGATGTGATTAAATGCCACTAACTTTGACTTATTTGTATTATTGATATGTAATACCAAAACAAATTTTTATTATCAAACAAAATGTGCTATTAAATGAAATATACTCAAACTGGTTTTGGTATTTTTTGTAAGCAATGATTTTAACAGTCTTAAATCTAGCCAAGATTTTCATATAGGTACGGTTACAATAAGATTCATTATTAAAAAAAGATTTCAGTAAATACTACTTAAAAAAAACTAAATTTTACTTTTATTAACATCATAAAATTCAAAAAAATACATTTTGCATCAAACATAAAAATATGTAACACTTCAAATAAAGAGCCATAAACAGAAATACAATTTAAGGTTATGACATAAATTACAGACATTGAAAATATCAAAATATATAAAGTATATATTTTTAGAATCGGGGGAAAAGAACTTTTCCCTCTTTTTCAATTTATTTTACAATCCGAAAATATCTAAACATGATATTTTTATCTAATTTTCAATTTAGGGGATATCAAAATATCAAAATTGTAGCCAACGCATCTTTTTAATAAAAACATATTATTAAAAAGAAAGCGATTATTATATTTCTATGTAATATATTTTACATCTATTTATATTTAACATAATATGCTAATGAATTATTTAAATAATATTTCAAAACGTAAATTTTAACATTCTAGTTTAAAAAAAACTGGCTGCAGATTTTACAATCAAAGCATAAAAATAATATATTTATGAGAGAACAATATTCCAGTAGCGCCTTTTTATTTCGAGCTTTCACTGTACCAATGCGCATTGTAGCTTGTGAAAGGCAACATTCACTATATGAAGTGTTGGTATCGATCCATTTAACATGGCTTCTTCCTACGCTCTATTTTTGTCTTTGAAAACTTCATTTTCTCAAAACAATGATAACGCACACACGATATTGCTATATTATTATAAATTCCTTTTTCTATCTCAAGTTATATTGATTATATTGCTCTAATAATATTGTTTACGTAAACAAATATACATATGTATATCGTGTTTTGGTTGATTTTATGTATATGTATGTATATACTGACTATACATACATATATGTATGTTTTTAAAGTTAATTTATTTTGTAGTTCTGATTATAAGTTTGTGGTTTATAACATCAATAACAAGATAAGTTTTTGTTTGGAAACATTGAACAAATGATGAGAAATACAAACACAGATATTTGTGGTTTTTAACCGCATATAATAAGATTACACACTTTAATGTGATATTTTTAAATTTAATAATTATTCGATCACCTGCTCTGACCACCCTTGGGCAAATCTCTTACCCCTCAACCATCTGTAATTTCTGTCTATTTAAAATTATCAAATAATGATCTATAAAACGTATAATTCAAAAATGAGAACATATTATACTGGGTGTTCAAAAAACATATCGACAATCTTTTAGAAAATGTTGAAACTTGTGGAAATAATAGTTAAGTGTACTGATCAAAAGTTGTAATGGAAAAACCAATGTTTCTGCTTCAGAGGGCATCGAAACATTTTTTAAAGAATTAAAAGTGCTTAGAATTAGCCAAAGAATACAAAGAAAATTATTTTTAGAAATTTTCGGTAATTTTTTAAAATTTTTGGTTTGGCAGTTTTTTTAATAAAATTAATAAACATTTTGAAAAATTCTTAAAATATTTATGTGCCCCTTAGAGCGGAAATTATAGATTTTTGTAGGTTGCACCCATTACAACTTTTGATCTGCACACTTTGGACTATCATATCCCCAAGTTACAATTTTCAACCATTGCTTTTATGTGGGGTTCTTTCTTTTGCTCTATTGCTAAATTGGCTCGTTTGTGGACATGGGTTTATTAACAAATAGCGATTGTTTTAATGTCCTCGACAACTGAAAATCTGTCGGTATATTTTTGGGATACACTGTATATTAGTATTGATTGAAGTAGTTTAGATTTTCATCTTAACTAAAAATTAAATATTGAATTTTGTTTTATTTTAATCATTAAAATTTAAATTATAATAATTGTGTATAATTAATTATACCATTAATACAAAAATAACGATCGTTCAATAATAAATTGAAAATAATAACAGAGCATGTGTAATCTCGTTTCACCCAGGGGATTAAATAATCGACCATAATTAATTGGCATTTACAGAAAAGGTCACGTCTATCGAAACGAAAATCCATTCTAGTTATAATTATTGTATATTGAAATTGTGTTGAATTTTATTCAATCCCAATATCCGTAGGACGTACAACGTGTAGGCTGTGAAATCCAACTGAAATACCAATTAGTTTAAATACACGTATACATTTAATAACAAATAATATTTGCACAGGAAGATATTATTTTAACCTGCTCACGTATGTTCTTAATCATTCGACCTATAACTTGTTCAGATGTCATAGTGACTAATTGATTTGCGCCGGTTTTCTAATTTTGGTCATTGAATATTCAATGAAGCATGACGGAAAAAAACATACAATTTCGCAATACTTTATTTATAGGTATGTAGCTAAAATAACAATTACTAGTAGGAGCATTTACTGTAATTAAACAAATATACGATTATATGTATTATAATACAGAATTTATACCTTAAAAATAGTTATTTATACCTAAAAATGGATAGAACATAAATTATATAGATAATACTTATTGTATTTATACATATAACTTTTATTTAAAATAATTTTTTACTAAAAAATAAAAATTTAAGTAGATGGTCAAGGGCGCGTATGCACGCACATGACAGGGTTTCGTAGTAATTCTCACTACGATTTTTAAAAACAGAGTTAATAAAAAATTTTGAGATTTTTCGAATCGATAGTTAAGAAAATAGAGAGGGGGACATTCTGATAACAACTTTGAATGCAAATATATCGTGACTGACGTGTTAAAATAAAAAGGTCAATTAACATTGTTCGTTGCATTTTAAAAGAACTATCTAAAGACCCTCCACTTGAATATACTTTACAGTCTATGAAAAGGGAGTCCAAAAAAATGTTTTTTTCAAAAATCTCATAATTTCTGTTTTTGGGTCATCAATTTACGTCCGTATACCAAATTTTATCTTAATAGGCATACATTTTTAGACAGATGGACAGAGCAAAATTATAAGGGTTCCTTGTTTATCAAAATATTATCGCTGGTTAGACTTATTACTGAAAATGAGACTTTTTTCACATTTTATACAATTTATTAATAAATAAACAAAATATTCAGCAATTTGTAAAATTTTAATACTGAGTTTGTTACATTGTATTCGAAACATATGTACATAAATGTATATAGCAGGTACATACATTTATAATATTTACATGAAAACACCGAGAGAATTTAAATTTATTTTAAATGTTCGTATTTTTAAATTTCTTATTGCTTACATTATCAGTGAAAGGTTACGTTCCCGACATTCCGGTAATAACTACTACATTTTATAAATGTATGTACTTTTTCTACACGAAAACGATATTTTCACACGGGGAAAGAAGATGGATTAGAATGTTACTTACATACATGCATCGATAAAATCTGATTTAAACTAATGGTGCAGCATTCGTGTTGAATTTCGTTCATAAGAAGTTCAGAGTTTAACCTGACTAATTCCTTTTTGGTTTATAACTTTCAGTATTGATACTTATTAAGTTTAATTATTTAATTATATTTAAACATTTTTATATCTCTTAAATTAGATTGATAAGATTGCCTTGTTTTTGAACTACAATTTATAATTTTGTTTTCACAAAAATCTTTTCTCTTCTGTCATTTTATTTCTTTAATGAACAAAAAGTATTTTCTTAACGCTAGTTTATATTAAATATTGCTAAAACACAAAAAATACTGCTAAATATTGATTATAAATGCTATAATAGTTTATAAAGTGCTAGAGTAGTTTATTTCATGCTCTTCGTTATTTCTCATTTCATTTAAAATAGTGCGCGTTTTGTTTGTTCTCAAATCAATATTGCATTTTAATATCTCAACCGAAGGAAGCCATGAAGGAAGAATAAGAATTAAGTTTAATAAACTACTATATTAAATTTTCTTTTTTCATGGTTGATGAAATTTAAATTACAGTATCTGATTAACTAAATGGATAACAAATCAGTATAATATGTATATTACTGTACATATATAAACTTTACTCTTTGTATACCTACCAGAATTGTTGAATGTATCATAAAAATAATATACATATGGATTTTTATCTGGAACATGAAAGATATCAAGATGATAAGTTAATTATACTAGACGAATTGAATAAAAAAATTGTCTTGGTGCTCCGATTAAATGAAACAGTCATACATTTTTTTTGTTTATAATTACATAATTACTCTTCGAGAACCTGTTGTAGTTTTAAAATTATGTAATTATGAACAAACATTTTTTTTAAATCTGTTAAAAATAGATAGTTCTAATTTTTTCTACTGAAAATATAAAAACATTTTGAGAAACGCTATTTCATTTTAGTTAACAGGATTGAAAAACGCCTCTGCGCATAGATAGGTTTTACCTAATTAGCTCCGTTCTGTACAGACATAAATTAAATTGATTGTTGATTAATATGTAGGTCTTCTCGAGCATTGAAAAGACGAACTGCATTGTAGAGACACGTATGAGTTTTGTTACATACACGAGCCAGCAATAAAGCGAGTTAATGTGACCTAAGTGCATTCAATGTGGTGACTATGAATTGAGCGACAGCATAACGGATATCATTAATAATATGTCGGGGTCGTCTCTACACAAGTACACACCGACTAATCTCTCTAAATTCGTGCTCTTTTCATGTGGGTCTGTATATTGATGATTTTAAAAAAAACTTTTGTGTGGAGAATTTTGGAAGAGGATTACACTTTATGGGAAATTATTTTTATAGGGTACCTAATGCATACCTATTTCTGAATTGTTATAAATCATAGGGCTGTTACACTTTGAGGCTTGTACATATTAAATATTAATACAAAATGCATTTTGAAGCAGTAAAGGATATTATTGTTCTATCAAAAATACAAATAAATCAATTACATATATGTATTAATTACTTAAATTTACTTTATGGAACTGGCAATAAAGTTTTATACCACATTAAATTATAAATGCACACTTTTATCAAATAACACTTTGAAGAATTAATTTTAAAATTAAGTAATTACAAAAGCAAATGAGGATTGAAGTAAAAAATATATACTTTACAAAATTTTTTTTCATAGTAAAACACTAAAAAAACACACGTATCACTTTAAAACACATAATAATGTTAAAATAGTTTACTTGTTTTTAAAGAACGTCTTCTTTGATCGCCATTTTAATCACTATAAATCAATTCCTATCTTGTCTTTACTACGCAATACAAACTATAATACATATTTAGGTAGTACATATGCACACAGAATTTGGTATGTTATGTAATTTATTTCTTAAGAAGTATTTATTAAGGAATAAATTACATATTGGGTGGGTGGGCATGCGAATATTTTAGGTCAATATGATTTTGTGGATATTAACCCTGGTAACACCAGGTCCAATGCGCTAGTTGCTAGTTATATGTATATAATACAAGGATTTCTTGGTCCAAGTCAAAGTTTCCACCAATGTATTCATGTGAATATCAGTTCGTGTTTGAATCAGACACATTTGAAGAGTTATGTATCAGAAAACACACGAGTTGATACGAATGTGACCTATATATTTATACTTGAATTTTATTTGACTTCACAAGAATGTAACCGATGCAACGCCAATATTATATAGGATAATATAAAACATAATGTGCCTTCAACGCTTGCGGAATGTCAAACATTTTTATGTACATAATAACAATATTACTGTTTTTTTTAAATTACACTAGTTACGTTGGAAATATGTAAACCAATTTAAAAAATTTTTTTTTTTGGATTCTGCTTTTTTACCTAAAACATTTATAGAAAAAAATAGTTTACAAAAACGGTTCTTAATTAACTGGCGTTTAAAAAAAATGTTCGTCTCTTTCATCTTTGTCACTAGGACATTAAAAAAAAACAGTTTATATAATTTAATTAAATTTAAGATTTTTAAAATCTTGAATTTGTGAATGTTCATAATAAAAAAAAAACAATATTTTCTTTAATTTATGTCTCATTCCTTTTTTTATAGTTTAATATTATATTAGTATTATGTATGTATATATATTAGTTAGTCAGAGAGATTTAGTTTATGTAACTGGACACACGTATAATGTAAAAAATAAGATGAATTATTTGTAAGGAAAGGTTGAGTATTACTACATCAAAATATATTAATAATTATATGTGGTTTAGGCGTTACACCCAAAAATCTGAAAATTCGGAAATTATTTAAATGGCTATAACTTTTTTGTCAAAGTAGATATGTACTTTTTGTTTACGGTTTCTTAAAGTACTTTTTGTGTAGAATTGATTGGCGCATTTAGAATTTTTATATCACTATTAGTTTCCGAGTTATAAGCCCTAATTTTAGTTTTTATTATGGGCCACTAACAATAAGTTGACTATAGCATATTTGAAAGTGTTTTTTACTCTACTTTACAACGATATGTAACTTGTCATATTTATTTTCGAAAATAACTCGAAGTACTAAATACAAGTGATATTTATAAAGTATTTTTTACAATGAAAAACAAAATATAATAATATTAAATTAAAATATATAAATATATAAATATATAATATTGTAAATGTTCTTACTTTTAAGGACATGCTCAACAGTCGACAAAAAGTTCAGTCGCTTCTCTTTCTACCTAATGATGTATTGTTTTACAAATTCGTTGACAAATCATACCTATTTAGATAATGAACACATACATATTTCATTCAAAAATGTCACTCAAATAATTTACCTCAAACCGAGGACGCCAATGCGAGACCAACTGTTAAGGCTACAAAGCCGCAGCACGGATGTATGATGTGGGTCACTGATTTGTTTATAATCATGGGAATATGACGGAAACTATGCGCGCCGGCTTTTCCTGATAGATGCGTGAATATTCCACGAGTTTCAGTTATATTAAATTACTTATTTATATGAAATAACATTCAAATCCGCCCGCTTGCTGCGAGGATTTAATTTTGTCATAACGCAAACTAATCTATGTGTAGGAATTCGGTACTGTTGCTATGATACGCTACGTTTAATTAAATATTTTCTAAACTATAAACGCGGGTTTATATGTTATCAAATAATTTATGGAAGAAATTGTCGTTGGAATTATTATTTTAACAATTTTACATACAAATTTGTCTACTTGAATCTGCCCGTATGTATTTTAAAATCAGTGAATGTCAACATAAGTGAACCACATATCTATCATCTTAGATTAGGAAAGACTATGGATACATAACAACCAATCCTAGTCTTATATGAAACTCTTACCAAAATTTTACGGCGGCCATTTTTTCTTAAATGTCACAATCACATTTCCATGCATATTATCCCAGAGGCGTTAGTCGAAAATTTATGATATGCAAATATGCTTTAAATTACAATTGAATTTAGTAGGTATATATGAGAGATGATAGTTCCAAATAGACATTTCTCCGATAATTAATTATCACTGAAATACTTTTAAAGACAATATGAAACATTTATTATTAATTAATATTATTATTCAAAACAATTGATATTTATTTTAAAATCTGAAAGATATACCGTAGGAGCGATATGGTAACAATGCTAGGTAATGTGTTATTTGTCCTTTGTCTTTCCTTGTTTAAGTCTACCATGATGGCTTTGATGATGATTTAATAACATTAAAATCACAAACTTTGCCGTCCGTGGGGTGAGGGGGAACTTTATACATGACTATTATTTAAGCGTTATTAACCCTTACTGGTATCGTGGAGTATATGCGGCCCCCACTGAAGATAGCTTTTAGCAACCTAGTTTCAATAATGAGACTGGATAACACTTTATAAATGGTAAATAATACAGTCATTTTATGTTATCAATTTTAATTACCATTATTTTACTAAATTATCTTCTACGAGAGATCCCAATAAAGTTGTAATTTTTTGGATTTTTTTAGGTACTTACAAAAATTCTGAAAAAATTACTTTAAGAAAGTTTTTAACAAAAATATTTTTTTTATCTAATATGAACTAATTAAGCAAAAAAAAGTTTATATGCCTCTAATTAACAATTAAAAAAAATCAACTGGTTTCGTGGGGGCCTTAACACGCACGTACCTCCGTCCCTGAATTTGTTAAAGTGCCGAACGTCCGGCACCCACCGCGAGTTGCGACGTAATGAGGCTTCTTGAAGATCAATATCACTGCCAAGAAGCCAAGAATGATAAGTGCCAAAATTACAATATGAGTTATTTTACCAGTTTTGATATAAGCCCAATATTATTGAAATTCATTTAATGGTGTAATAAAACACATCCATGTTAATAACGCATTTCAATTTAGTTTTTAGACACAAAAGACAGATAATATTACAATTTATACACCATTAATTTTAAAAGAATAACGCGTCTATAAGATATATAAATATTTCATGGTTTTTATTTATGTAGGATGTTAAATTACGCGTAACCAATTTTAATATTTTTTCGATTTGGGTCATCTAAATTTATAAAAATACTTTGCGAATCTTGTCTTGTAGTACATGAAATTTATCTTTATGTCAACTTCATCTTGTTTATCAGGGGTGGGTTCGGTGGTCGTTTGTACACGGTCTGATTGCTATCGAATGTCAGAGCTGGAATTTAAGCGATTGTGAAGCTTTTTTTGTCTAAGGAGGGTTATGATTTTAGCAGTCTATGTATATAAGTCTATATGTTTCTTCGCAGAGCCTGAACTACTTGACCAATTTCAACAAATGTCATATCATTGGATATGTTTTGATTTTCTGCAAATAATAGAATACCATTTTTTTAGGAAAATTCAAGATGGCAGCCATGAGACACCAATTTATTATAGCTGAAATTTATTTTTATTAAAATCCCCCTTATTAAAGGGCTTCAAAAGACTAATTTAAAGGTGCGTTAATATACATACATATGGTACATCATTGAGAAAATGGTTCTAGTACTCAATTTAAGCACCTTCAAAACGTGTTATTCCGTTTGGAATTTCGAGATTGAATTTTTCGTCATCATTGTATGTTGTTGGATGTATAACAAAGAAACAAGTTGTCTGAGAAACAGGAGATAAAAGTTGTTGACTTAAAAATAATTAAATATTATTTTAATCCTGTTATCAAATATTTTAATGTAAAAATTATCAGTTGTCAGAGTATATGGACCATTTAGAAGACAAAATTGTTAATTACACAAAACAAATTTTGGAGAAAAACTACGTTTTTTAAGTCTAGAAATTTGAAAATAAATTTTTAATATTTTTTTTGTAAAAAAAGTTCTACACTAGAATAGATACCTCCTTAATTAAGTAATGTTCAATGTTTTAGAAAAATAACTGACAAAAATGGGGTTACTTATTTACCTTTCACATCTTTTCTATGCTAAATTTTCGAGTACAGCCCTGTCGAAAATATTTTCTAACAGTATATGCTAATTTCTATCAAAAATACTGAACTCGATCATGGATGGTACCGATAAATATTTATTACGTTTTAGTTTTTATTATTCTTTAACTGCGTTTCACTTGGATTATAAATAGGTGGCTGTGTGATTCAGAAAGGGAACATTATTTTATTTTCGTAATGAATTATACAGTCGTTTTATAAATACACTTGCGTTTTCGTAAGCAGTTTTAGAATGTTATTTTTATAAGATTCTTTACAAAATAAATAAATAAGAATTAGAGTTGACAAAATGTGAATATTTTTACTTTTCAAAAAAATTCCAAAAATGTTGATATTCATTCAAATGTTCAACATTCAAAGCTTTTAAAATATTTTTTTACTATGTACATAAGGCTTCACTTATTAGTAAAATATTAAATATCGATGCAGTATCCATCACATAATACTAGTGTAGACAACGTTGGATGATTACCCCAGTGTTAAATATTTTTAAATTAAATGTACTAAATCAGAATTATTTGTTGATATTTGATTCTGTCATTACTTGATATTAATTTACATACATTGAGCTGTCTTATAGCTTGATTTGATGATAATTGATTATTTCGTTTAAAAAAATTGCAAATAATTATCGTGGTTCGGTGAACTATCAAGGAAAGTGTATTTTCTTAAGTAAATATTTTACATTGTTTTAAATTTAACATAAATAAAATAAAAGGTTATAATTTAAAAAAAAAAACTCTATTTGCGGATTTTGGTAATTAAATTGATTTAATAAAGAGGTAGTTTGTTTTATTAGTAACTTGAGTTTCTAATAAAAAAGTAGCCCAACAATCCCAAAAAACAATATACTTTGCTCTTAAAGCGTTCAAAACTGGTGCTAGTACCTTATAACTCAATAATGTATTTGAAATGTCCAATTTTTCCATGTTTCGCTACCCCAAAATCGCCCCCCCTCTCCTACCGGATTCAATATTGGATGAAAGACATATTTCATAAATAACGTTAAAATAATAATACAAAATAAAAAAATAAATGCGGGCGAAGTCATTAAGTAATTAAATGATTTATACGAGAATAAATTATTACGACTTAATGATCTTTAGAAGTTAAGAATATTAAAAAAATGAAACATCATTATGCTAATAATTGTATTATCACAATAAAAAACATGTTTAGGAAATATAACAAAATTTTGTTATATACAGACTTTTCCTTATTCTGTTTACATTTGTAAGCCCTAGTTTGTACACTTTCTTAATCCATTTTCTTGAATTATCGATAAAACAATTTACTACAACAGAATAACGAACGCATGCCAATTAAACACAATAGCAAATAAAACTTCAAGTCCGTATAAACTTAGCCATTACATATTCATAGAGAAATTCACTGTCAAGTAATATGAATATTCGCGAAATGATACATATGTATTATTATAGAATGGATTGAGTCATAATTTTGTTGTTTACTTGACGCTTGGTTATTTTTAACTCGGTCTCTTTGCGGCATATATTTAGATTTTGCGACGCTTCGTATTCCCTGTTTTTAAGTTAGACGCCCACGCTTGGCCAGGGCTGCCCACGACAGTTATTTCTGGTTCATGATTTTAGATTCAAGTTGCATTTTTAACATGTTTATTTTGTATATTGTAAGGATTACTTTTGACTTGAATAAATAAATTTGATGGTGTTATTTTTATTTTTATCCTTACATACATCATACTTTTAATACTTTCTCATACTTATGTATATTGTATATATATTGCTAAGCCGATATTTATCGAATTCCGGATTTTGAAGGAATTTAATTTTAATTTATGTTATATACCTAAAAAAAATATTTTTTTAAATAATTAAAAATTATATCTGCCATGAGTCTCATGGGACGTTCTTATACGTATTACTGAGATTAAACAGTGTGAGTGTTTTCGATTATATGGAAAAAGCTGCCATATATAGGTAACATGGGTATTTCTTATACTCTGTACTAACAATAAGTGTAAAGTGTACTTGTTTCTAGTTAATTTTATAATAAAAATCTTTCAGGCTAAATCATAAACGATGGAAAAAAAGAATGGGTCATAAAGTATAGATAATAATATAGTCGATAATTTTTATTTAAAACAATTTTTTCTTATTCGTACCGTTTCAAAAATAATTCAAAAAATTGGCAATTATGTTTAAAAAATCCTTTTGAATCATATAAAGAATATTATTATCTACAATATAATTTATGTCTCATTAATTTTTATTCTGTCTTTTATTAGTTTGTCAGATATATTTTTTAATTAAATTAGAAACACGTACACTGTGTTTTAACTAAAATGTATAACACTAAAATTATGTCAACAAGCTAATTTTGTTTTTAATTATTTTTGAACTATAAGTTTGCTTATAGTTACTTCTGCATATTCTTCAACTTTTTACGTGTTTCTTGTCATTTGGATCATCTAAAAAAGCAGTAATATATATTTTTTTAATTTTTGGTACCATTAGATTCTATGAACAATTTTCAACACGTTATTGAGGGAAGCAATACAATATGGCTAATTAACAAGGTAAAGTTAGTTTACTAATTTCGGTGCTTATTCAAAACATAAATGCAGTCAAGTTTACAATTTTGGTATGTAATAAGACACTGGAATTAAACCACCATCAGACTATTTTATAAACAGTTATGGTTATTAACACAACAGCGGCAGTGAGGTTGGTTAATTGGTTATTTACATCAACATTTTACCTTTAACGATCAAAGTCCTTAATTGGATTTGATTGATCAAACTGGGTGACATCCATTGTTACCCAACAATAAATTGTCGTTAACTATTGTTTGTGAAACAGATCGTTAGTAAAAGTATTTGAATTTAACCCTCGGAGTACACACCTATTTTTTCGATCATCGCGTACAATCTGGGTAAATCTGACCCTGTTCAATTTTTGATCGCCTATAATTCCGCAACTACGGAACCTTTTGACTTACCATGTTAAATTAATTTATAAGTATTACCAGTATCTTTGAAGTATTCAACAGACTTCAAAAAATTCACGATTATTTTTTAATGTAATTTCATGAAAAAAAATGTAATTTTGTGGTACTGTGCTACCGCCCTTTTTTAAAATACCTGAGCGCTATTCTCGGTTAAGGTCGGTGTATGGGTCAAACTTACCCATAGGAGGCTCCGAGGGTTAAACAAGAAAATCAACACAAAAAATGCGGTATAGATTTATTTATGTTCTGATACTTTTATCAAAATGAATATTCATTTAAAACAGCGAAGCATAAAAATAATTAATCCATTTCTCATAAAAGTTGACATTCAATAACAAAAAGATGTTATTTGTAAGATACGATGTCTACGTATATTGTGTCATTATTTTATATACATACAAAAAAAATTATAGCTTTTTTACATGATGTTGAAAGCCGAAAGTAATATTGTTTTACACTTTTTTGCGTAAGTTTTATACTTTAGTATTTGAAAGACAATTTTCTTTATAACTGGATATTGTAATCTTAAATCTAGGTATAATTAATCAATTTTTGTACAAATAATAAATTTTACAATATTATAGATACCTATATCAAATTTATGATAAACTTTTTTTACAAAAATATTGAAAAGAAAATATTTCTTAATATTTTCGAAATGATCAAAAAATTAATTTGTTTTGTTTAATATATGATGTATCGTAAGTCCATCAAAAATGATATAAAGATTATTAGAAATCAAATATAATTTGTGTTTTCTCATTTTTGAGGATTATTTTTTTGTATTCATGTAGGTACGAGGTACTTATTTATACATATATTATTAATTAGTTAATATAAAATTAATTTGTTACAATAATCTAGAATTCAAATTCAGTGATATCAGTTTACAAACAGCTAACTCGTTTATTAGCTTTGTTTATTTTCTTTATTAGATAATTAATCTATATATACATTATAAAATGCAATGTCTGTCAGTCTGTTCGTTAGTGCACTTATCACTCGAGAACCACTTAACCGATTTACGTTTTTTTTTTTTATTCATAGATGTTCTTTGCCCAGGTTTAAGTATATATTTTGTTACGTTAGATAACATAAGGAATAAGCAGTGATGGTAATAGTAAATCAAGTCGGAAAAAAGTATGCCTCCAGCGCGTTCTTTAGCAATACGCTGCCTAAACCGTTAAATATTGAACAATATAATATAGTTTTAAAAAATCATAAACAATATACAAGTCTTGAGGCTTTCGCGGTGATCTTGATATGGATTTTGGCTTCTGGGTGTAAGCCGCGTCGATTTGGTCGTGTTATCGGCCAACGTTTCGTCACATATAATATATTATATTTCAGTGGATATTTTCAAGGCTCTTCTAAAATTGAAGAAGAGCCCTGAAGATGTCAAGATCCATATCCTAAAAAATAATTCCGTAGTTCACGCGAGCGAAGCCGCGGGTACAGATAGCTATAATATATAATATAAAGTAAGTTACAAAAATCTTTTATCTTGAAAAAAATGACATCATTTTAACACATAATTAAATAAATCGTCTTCAGTATTGTTTTTTGTAAATTTTTTATATAAAAAGTAAATGAGAAATTCCATTGTATATATAACATCAAAGTAATTTTAATGGGCATTTTAATTGATCATTATTTTAGAAACACATTTTCAAAACGTTACCATTTTTCTTGTTTGACCCGAGCAGAGTATCTTAGAATTGATTTAGTTAATTAATCAAATCTGATACAGCGTAAATTCTATTTAGAGCAAATTGGATTAATGAAATTTGATTTCAAGTGAAATATCCATTATGGAAGATTAAATGGATTTCATATTATATATGTCAGAATCCTATGTAAAACAATGCCATTATTGGTCGCTTTAAATTTAACAGGATAGCCATGATGCGTTCAAATTATATAGTTTTCGATATATTTGCTATAAACAGGGGTTGTAGAGAATAATAGTATTTGGTATGGAATATCTCAATTATTATTAATTCCTGTTTTGCTCATCATCATTTGTGGTTATTCTATTAATATAAAAAATAGTAAATTCCATTTTCTATAAATAATATAAAACTAATAAGTAAATAATATTATTTCAACATCAACGGGTATTTGTGCATTTAAAAATGCATTTTTGTATTAAAAATTTATCATTAGTTGCCAGATCTTTAAATTACTCATATTTGTTAATATAAACTTAAAATGGATTAAATAAGTATGAAAAATTGAGGAATAAATATTTAGTATTAAAAACATTATTATTTTTAGAATTAAGTTTAATTTTGTAATTAAAATGTTTTGATGAAAGACTTATGATAAAGCATTATGATAATTCGGGTGGTATGTATTGTATTTTTATCATAATATTAATGAAAAATATTAAAAACTATCATATTATTATATTTCTTAATTTTTATAATTTGAAATTTTTTGTTCAAAATTGTGATATATTTTTATACATTACGAATATAACTGTTAAAGGTAAAATACAATATTCATTCAGAAATTATATTGTTTTGTTATCTTTATAGAATTTCAAGTTAAGAATAATTTAATTATAAGGGAAATTTAACTTTTCCAGTAAATAAATGAAGTCTTATTAAAATTTGTGTTTTGTTTTTATGTAAATTTTAATTAAAATTAAAACAATTTTAATGTAACCATATACAATATTCCAAGTTGATTAAGCCATAGGAAATTCAACATGGGGAGAATTAGAAGTATTGTATTTAACAACTTTTAAGCAAAAACGTTTTGTCGTTGGTACATTTTGAAATGCCGCCATAAAATTCAATAATATAGTCATAACATTTTTGACCAAAAGAACACTTTTAATTCTACTCATGTTAAATATTCTATTGCTTAATTTAAAGCTTCTGTGATAATCTTTTTAAAGCTTTTGGTATCAAGTCGATGACTAAAACAGCTAACTAATACTTCCACACCTATGTATGTTTTAAACGTAATATCCAACGTTTACTAAATTAGCTATCATTTGTTGCATAACTGCAACTCATAAGACCTATATTAATAACGAGTAAACTATATTAAATACCGTCTAGCTGTTGTTTAAAGTTATAAATTATGTACTCGAGAATACAGGTAATATACATAGGTGTGTAAAATGAACATGGTTGTGTATGTATTTAAATTTGCTCCATTTCACATTCTGTTTATACGAATATGTTTATTTGCCTACAAAAGTTTCAAATGTAAATTTAAAAAAAGTGTTTAAATTATAATATATTTGTAAATGTTAACTTGCCTTTGAGGTAATAAAAACATGTCTATTAAAGATTATTTATAGTGAGTAAAATATGTAACAGGTATTTTTGTTTATAATGAACTCATAATTTGACACTTTTGATAAGAAATAAAACATCGTTGAAAACACTTTACATTCTTCTTCTTTTACCTTCAAAAGAAATATATACATTAACCATCGATATGATATAGGACAAATTGATGAATTGAATTTTTTTAACTTACGTCTAATTAGAATCATCCTTAGATCATCCTTGAAGACAACCTGAGATTTTTATATAAAATGCACTTTTTTAGGGTACCGAAGAAACCCTATTAATCTCACTTTGTCGTCAATCTGTCCTTTTCAGTGAAAGCAAAATATCTATATAAGCCAGAAACTTTTACTGAAAATGTAAAATGATGCCCTCTAGTAAAAGATTTAAAAAGTTGAAAAAATTATTTTTCAGGGGGGGGGGGCTAAGGAGCAAAAGAAATCAATAAAAAAAAAATTGGAAAAACAAACTAATTTTATGTTATTCATCAATTTATTTCAGATTTTCTAACTAATTTTCTTTAGGTTTTTTTTAAGACATTCTTATTTTCGTGAATTTTCAGAAAAGTTTTCTACGCTATTTTCGGTTTATTTAATTGATTGATTTAATTTTATAATGTAGAAAATGTTTTTTTAAGCGATTTTTCATACGTAATTTGCTGTGGAACGTAACTACCGCGTAAAAAGAAACCCTACTGTATTTTAAAACTCTACTTAAATGTAACTTATACATTCTGGTTAACAAATTAATTAACAAACCAACAATCGTTGATACAAGCTAGATTAAATATTTTACATCTATATATATATATAGGTATAATATACTGAGTACCTTAAACAATGCAGTAAACTTTATTTACATACAGGAAAATAGTGACGTAAAGTTCACCTTACAATCACACTACAATGGCATATTGCTGTAGGACAGGGGTGTAGAAGGGCGGGGAAGAGTTGTTACGGTACTGTTTACTACGTCAATAAATTTTAAAGGAATGATTTAGTTACCGAGTAAACAATCCGTCTAAACAATATCATAATTTATAACTCCCTTTGATAAAATGTACCTCTATTATTTTTCACAAGAATTATGTGTTTTAATGGAAGTTTTTGGTGATGTATACCTGTATAAATACGTGCAGAATTAAAAGGCTCGTAATCTATTGTTTTATTTAATATATGTACATTTTTAACCCTCCATTATTTTAGGTTACATTTTGTCTAAAAGGATTCACTTTATAGTTATTGACTTTTGGGTATAAAATATAAGCCGTGTCGATTTGGTCGTTCTGTCGGCCAACGTTTCGTTGCACGTTGCATATTGTATTGGATATTGTCAGGGCTCTATTAAAAGTGCACTTACAAACGTTAGCTGATGAAACGATCAAATCGAAGTGGCTTCTAACCAGAAGCCAAGATCCATATCAAGATTGTCTAAAAAACAATAACCATTTTCAAAAATTTTGAGTGGGTAAACTTTATTTACATTTAAAATTATAAGTTTTCAAAGTTATCTTGAAAAATAGATTTCTTACGTTTTGAAAGTAAAATGTACCAAATTTCCTAGCTAATATATGTACACTAATAACAGATGCATAGCGAATAAATATACCCACCACAGTACAGTACGCACCCGCAGCAGGCATGAATAAAGGATTAATATACGTATTCATACCTGTTTTGTGGTGGGTATGTATTTTTTCGCTATGCGTGTCTGTTCTACATGAATCAATACATTTTTACTTGGGAAGACGTACAGTTCATGTTAAAACGTTGAGTGTGAATTAAATTGAAATTACGATAGTTTCTTCAAAATCGAAACAGATAAATTTTTAAATAACATTCTAAAATTTAAATTATAAAGTAGATGCTACTATATGAAAATATTGGCGCATCCATCAGAATTTTATTTAAAAAAAGACATACCTATCAAATATACATTACGAGTATCATTTCTTTTGAATATCATTCATTCATGTTTTATTGTATCCTCACAATACTGACATGAAACTGTATTTTGAAACTGCATTTACATTAAAATGGTTTCATAGAGAAAATCCGTGCATGCATTTTATACAAATAATAATAAAACAAAATAGAATTTCTAGCACATTTACAATCAGATATCCAGTGAATGACAGCCAAAGGATAGATAGTTTGATGCATCCACAATATTGTCGTTCTGGGATTGTATTTTATAGCACTTCATATCAGAGTTTCTGACAAATACAAAAAAAAGAAGGGGGTTGTAAAAAATGAGTGCAATGATCTGAAATGCAGTCGTATTATGTCGTAATAAGAAGGATACTTTTGATTTTATTTTTTAAAGATTGTGTTATGGTTGGTTTTTATTTGAATTTAAAAATAATCAACAGTTTTCTTACGTATAAAATGCAGGATTTATATCAGCATTTACAATGAGTAAGTACTTTTTAATGTTCTTATTGTACAAAGATTATTGTGGTAATTTCTGGTTAGATTAAAAGTGTAGAATTTTATTTTATATAAAGAAAACATGTTTTATCATAAATCGGCCAAAATAAGTAAAAGTTTAAAAAAATTAGCCAACTCAACGATTTGACGATTAAATTTTTTTTATAACGAATACATACACTGGCGCACCAATTTTTTCTGGAGGAGTAAAATTTTGTTTATTTTTAATTTTATAAAATTTTAATTTTTTATCTATCTTAATTTTTAATCTTAATTAAACTAACGATACAAAATGTTATTAAATTAATGTTATAAAATTTGAAGCCAGATGGTGAAACAATGTTTAAGTTAGAACTCCGTCGTTATTGTCTTAAATTACGATATGTTTAATTATTGAAAGTTGCATTTCTTGCTAATTTTCTTTCGGATTAGTGTAGAAATAATAAGGTACTAGCACCAGTCTTGGATCATACCCCAGTGTTGGATACTTGTTTAATTAAATGTACTAATTTTGAAATATTTGTTGATATTTGATAACTACCATTACTGAATCATAATCTATAAAAAATGGTGGACATTTATAGTTTATTTTATAACTTTTGTATTATAGTACTTATTATTTTGTAATCATTAGCAAGTGTCCATCACTGGGTACCATTTACTGGTTTTATCTTATTAATTACTGGAGAAAAAATATAAAATAAAATGCTATAATTAAAAAAACTATATTTGCGGACTTTGGTAACATGAGTTCACGATAATTACAAAAAAGAAGCCTATCAATCCCAAAAAATAGTACATCTTGCTCTTCAAGCGACTAAGACTGGTGCCACCAGTACCTTATATGAAAACTAATTTTAATATTTTATATTCTAAAATATGATTTATAATATATGCATTTTATAATAATTCAAAATTTGAGTTATTTTTAAATTATTACAAAATCCTTGAGCAAAATCGAGCAGATCATCTAGTTATAAATAACTTCTATACTATATTAAAGTCTTAAAGGAATAATTTAACCATATCTTAATTTATTACTGCTCGACGACATGCATTTCATATCAAATATTTTGACGTACAAGAAGAACGCCAAATAGATTGACAGAGGGTGCAAGGGTTGAAGGGGGTTTGTTACAAAAACAGTGCATTGATCCACGTTGCATTTGCATTCTGTTGCAAGTTCGTTATCTGAAATAAAAGCAACGGAAGCTTTGAGCTTCATTCCACATCTGATAAATAAACGACTTCAACTTGCACCATTCACTATAAATCTTGTGTTTTTGACACATTGGGTACTTTTTGTTGCATGTGAAAAATGTAATTATATGTTCTGGCGTAATATATGTATGTGTGTATGCGTCTGATTGTGTGTATATGAGAGAAGGTCAGGGTTGAATTTATTGATGGTGAAAATGGTATTTCCTTGTTTATTTTTATTTTTAAATGTGTTTTTTAATGCGTGTATACAAAGTATACATTAGTGATTAGGGTGTCCGCTTATATTGAAATATTAACGTGACACCCTCTCAATCTGTTCTTTGTGACCAAAAAGCCATAAAGACAGCGTTAATAATTAAAATTTCAATAAAAATTTCAATGCACTTTAAATTTAACGTGTATTTTAAATAACAATTTTCACGATTTTCTATAAATACAACTTTTCTCCAAATTTTTCCCTTTTTATCCTTTATATTATGACATTTTCTGATAGCTGGTAAATTTATAATAGTATTTTATAATTTGAAAATTTCGCCTCTGTAGAAAATCGATTAAACATAAAAATTTACTAAACTAAAAAGAAAACAACGATAATTACTTTTATTTTTGTAGATACTTATTATAATAATATACTCTTGTATATTAATATTATTTTTAATGTTTATATACAAGAGTATATTGTTATAATAAGTACAAAAATAATCGTTATTATCGTTTTTTTATGTTTAATTGATTTTCTGCGGAGATGGAGTTTTTAAATTATAAAAAAAACTATAGAACCTTCTTTAAAAATTATATTATGACTCTTTGTGGTAGAGTCGTAATATAAAAAATGCATATTTGTAAAAGTATTTATTTTAATTATTAATAGTACTATAATTTTTACTAGTTGACTATACATAAAAAATAAAACGATATATTAGCCAAGAAATATTATTAATATGGTTCAGATGTTCTATTTGTGAACTTGCATTTTTGTAATAATAAAAAATAAATTTGACACAATTTCACCACTGTTCACGAAAATAAATTTATTAATAGTATTTTCAACATGTATACAGAGGCGGACCCATGAAAAATGACAAAGGAAACCATAATACAACTAATTATATTTATTTTATTTTAAGGTTTCTTTCATATTTCTAGTACAAATCTAGAAATTAAAACGTTATTTTGAAGGACGGGGGGCGGGAGCATGTTCATGTATCAATCAGAACAGAAATGTATTATTTTATGTATGTTTACACCCTTCGCAAAATGAATTATATTTAATTAAATTTATATTGAAACAGAATATTTTATATATACATAATTAAATGAGCCAAGTGGATTTAAAATTAATTAAATAAAAAGTATATTGATATACATGTAATATATTACATCACAAGGGTTTAATTTCTCTTATTTCAAAAATGCCATGAATAATAATAAGCCTTTTTCATCATTTACCCGCCGCCACTGTACAAAGAACGCTATAAATAATTCATTCTAATCCGCACTGTGTTTCGTTCGAAATAATGTTATAATTTATATATTTTCTAATTTCACTGTAAATTGTAATGTGATTTATATTCGTATCATTTCAGAGCACGAGGAGAAGAAGAAAAAACGTACAGACAGTTGTTTAATTTTCTCGTTTTAAAATTTCTTTTTTTTGTTTTGGTATTCGATTACAAGTACATTTTACATTTTGTTTTACGTGAATAATGGTGCAATGATTGGAAAATTTGATTGGAATTTTAAATCACGTGAGTCGTATCATCGGATTACGAAATTAAAATTAAAAGATATATATTTTTATTGTTTCGAAAAATGTAGGTTGTACAGTAGCACCACGCAATAACGATTACTCGCTTAACTGCATTTCGCAATAACGGCGTTCTTAAATCTCCATATTTGTATTTACAATTTTATATTTATATTTCTTTTTCAGTTGTAAATCATGTACTGTACGTAGTCAATATATTTTTAAAGGTAAACATTGTGTAAATTTCCCTTTTTATCATTGTTTCATAGTTCTGATTGCAGGCACTTGCGAGGCACAAAACAGTCTTAATTCACTTAACGGTGAGAATCCGGTTCCAATTATGCCGTTATTGCGAGGTACTACTGTACGAGAAATAAGATAAAAATTGTTTCAGTATTATTAATTTTTCACAGCACACTATTTTTTACTAAAATTAAACTTCTTAGGGAGCTTTCATTAATTTCATAAAACTTTGGGAAAAGGGAGGATCCATAAAATCTTATAAATCCTTACAAGGGGAGGAGAGGGGTCGAAAATTTAGAAAATTACCATGACGTAATTAATGGACGATATTTTAAAATATATTGATTGAAAATATGAAGGAACATTTCACTCCCATGAAAGGTAAAATATCGAAATTAATTATGATTGTTGCGAATCTATTTATTTATTATCATTTTTTTAATCAAATTCTAAGATGGAATCTGGTATTTCCTGGGAGTTTGAAAATATAGTTTTACACGATTTTCTCAGTAACTACTAAATGCATTTTATTTCGGTTTTCACTATAATGGATAGGTTAAATTTAGGTTTATAATTTGTGGATATTTTGTGTAAATTTCATAAAGTCAGAAAAAAAAACAATGCGTGATGAACCGTTAGTTGGGTGGGCATGTTGGGTGAGCATGTTGGGTGGGCATGATAACTTTATGTTTAATTAAATTAATATCCGCGTGTAACACCGGGTCCAATGCTCTAGTAAATATATAAATAGTAAATGAAATTAAAAATAATCAGTACGAATATTAACATGAATTGCCTTCATTAGTATTCTCAGAACAACACCAAGAAACTGGATTTTATTTATACCTCTTGTACATGGATGTGATGAATTAATAAAAATAACAATGACATTTCTTCACCCATTAGTTCACATTAAAGGAGATAAAGTATCGTAATATATACACATAAAAACATAAAGTTATATTATAATCCATTTACATATCACGCTGTTTGACGATGAGCCATTTTATCCTCATCCCCTCCACATTCTACATGTATTGCAATTCTGATACCATTTCATTACATGTGACGGCTATGTCACGGTTAACTGCAACGTGGTTGAGAGGAAAGGAGGGGGGTGTAAGGAGTTGGTTACATAATACCAAGTTTAGTCTGCTTCTTTGTATTTTTATTGCAATCCAAGTAAACATATTTTCTCGTACTCCTTGATCTTATGAGTTTTTATTTAATGCTGTTAGAAAAATGTTGATTAATTTTATTTTTATTAATTTTCTTGGAGATAGTGTAATGAAATTTGTTTGCGTTTGTTTTATTTCTTTGCTATTTTATTCTGTAATTTAATTTCTTGAGTGTTTCAGGAAACGAATGAACATTCATAAAATAAATAAAGTGGTAATTATTTTAATATGACATTTCAAGTGATCATTTATTTCTGAATATAAATCGAGTGTTCATGTTTATATGTTACTAACTATGCATTACCTTCGCTATAAATTGATATAATTTATAATCATTGGTGGCAGAGGGGAGAAGGTCCATCGCAGGTGCCAAAACGAGGTAGAAGACTTTGATTAGGATTAAAAAGTGACACGAGGTCTAAAAAAATGTCTTCACAAATTGCAGGAGGGCGCAAAAAAAATTTCAAGAGGCATCAAAATTGAAGTGACAATGAAAGAAAGGACATTTAATTCAAGAGGGGTGAATAACTCAATCCACCCCGGGCACCAACCATCCTTTGTCTGCCACTGATTACAATAATTAATTTAATAAAATAAATAAGTATAAGAAAGTCGATAATTTTCAGTTTCAGGTAAGAATTCTATAATTATTAAATAAATAAATCATGGCATAGCTAGAAATTTTTGGCACTTTAATTGAATTTATTGATTGACAAAAGGGCGTATTCCAATAGTTAATATTATTATTTTTATTAAAGTTACTTATATAAAATTTTCAGAAACAAGTTATACATATTTTTTGTAAAAATTCCTTCCTGTGGGTTATGAATTAAGAGATAATTGTATTGTTTAATAAAAAGCTCCTCGATAATAAGGTCAGTTAAGTGAATATTAAATAAAAGGCAATCTGTTATCACCTGAATTTCTTTGTACAAAATTATAGAATAATTTTATTAAAAAACAAAATTAAAAATAAGAATTATTTATTTAAAATTCATCTTGTTGGTCACTTCTCAAATTGATATTTTATATCAATGTTCAACAAAGTTTTAATAAAATACATTCACTTTAATTACAGATGAAGCTAATTGCATTCAAAAAATTAAAAAAATATACCAGACATTTATAAACAGAATTGGTATCTACTCGATCAGATTAAAACAAATTTAAAAAAACTGTTTAGTCAATCAATATTTAAATAAATACCCGTATTTAAGCAATGATCGTGTACCTATGTAATTTAAAATCATACATTTTTTTGTAATCATTTTTTATTTTTTAACTCAGTGGCAGAGAACGAGCTTTCATTATAGAACCTAGCTCATCACACAGAAAGTGCATCAGTAAAGCTTTATTATCCGGGAATTACCGGAGTCGGGGTTTGCTCCGGAGTACAATACAAAATCTGCTGCATCTAAAGCTCGCGTACGAGAGGTCAAAGGTCGAGTAAAACTTAACACCGCAGAACGTAATGTCACCAGTTCAGATGCGCTTAAGGTTTAAATACGTATATGAATCAAAGCGTTTCAAACAATGACTTCAGTTTGTGATCTTAGATCTGATTAAAACCATAAATAATGAGTTTTCTTATATAAAGTTTATTCATGAAAATTGAGAAGTTGTTTTGATGTTCTAAGGTAAATACGAATGATGCTTCTCAAGTTTCTTTCTGAAATCATGTACTTTATAATCAAACAACAATGGAATTAAAAATCATCACGTGAAGTTAGCAGCATCGTGAAGCCGAGAACGAGTGTTTCAACCCCATAACTCCCTTCTCGCCCCTTAAACAATTATATAGTTAAGTAATATTCACAATTGTTATGAGAATAATTAGTGTAAAATAGACATAAATGAAACTCAAGTAAAAATATAAATAATAATTAGTTAAATTTTTATAGTTTATGTTAATAGAAAATTATGGAGGTTCGCTAGAGTCTTTGAGTGGTGGGCGGTAAGAGAGGAGTTAATTAATTAAAACTTGTATGAACATACTATTTACAGTTTTAGTGTTACCCATTGTACATCACATTGTAAAAGCCTTGTATGAGAATCTAATTTTGATTATTAATTAGGTATACTTAAAAACGGGATAGAGGAAAATTTAGAAAAAAGGTACATGAAATCTCATTAGAATTGTGAATGTTCTGTTGCTTTCAATACCAAATCCTCTTAAATAATAAAATAAACTTTAACCAATACTTAAATGCGAAATGAAAATTTCAATCGAACATAAAATAATATTAATTCAATTTTGATTTCAAATATCATAAGATAAAATGGAAGTTCAAAGTTCCAGTAAAATTTAACACTATAGAACAAAATAAAGTCTGTTTTGAAACGCTTTGAGTTAAAATATATATGAACCATTGTGCTTCAAACGACAACCAATTTGATCTTTGATCTGATTAAAATCGTAAATAAAGTTCCTAAGATGTTTGTGTTATAAAGGAACATTCGAGAAAATGTGTATTTCATTTTCATACATTTGATTTCTTGATGGAAGTAATCCCACGTACAACTTGTTACCAAAAATGTCACTAACATATTTGACAAGTACTGATGAAGTGAAATACGAAAATAGAAATCTCAATGTAATTTTGTATACATAATACATATGTGTACGAAAAAGTTTATATATAAGTATATTTGTATATTACATTCGTGTATGAATATATGTATGATGTCAAAATATGCACATACATACGTTCCTGTTTATGTTTTTTATAAGCGCTTTACGTTTATGATTTTATTAAAAATATATTTTTAGAAATTAATCTAAAAAATATATGAAGCAAATTAAAAAATAAGGAAGGGTAAAAAAATATTCACATTTATAAAAGATCACCTTCTTTTAGACCAGTGGTTCTTAACCTTTTCGAAGTCGCGGAATACTTTTAATTAAAAAATAATTGCTGAACATGTCTAAAAAATTAAATATTAATAATTAAAAGTCACATCAGAAGTTTAAGACAATTAAAATCGTAAATATCTCGGCTCCTATGCGAGATAGGGAATTGTTGTTTCCCCTAAAACCCCCACCTCCGTAGTATTTTTCCCGCCGGATCTAATAGAACTAATTACATCCCTCCATACGTGAAAAGAGGTGAAATATTAACTCCCGTGCGAAGTCGGGGCGAGTCAGTTAGTTTGTTATAAATATAACAAGAGGCAAAAAAAAAGTTATTTAAAATCTCAATTTGGAAATAAAAATAAAGTCGTTCTTTTGTATTATTTTATATTTTTAATCAAGTAATGAAAATATAATTGATTTTACAGAATCACTCAAATAATTTTATATTTTAATAAAATAATTTTATATTTTAACAAAATACGGTTACTCATATCTTTTCTGTTATAACTTTTATAACTTCACGGAAACCATTACTTTAAACTTTAGACATAAGATTTATTTTATTTTAATCAAATCTATTCTATGATACATCTAGAACTAATAAGAAAGGTTTATAGAGAAAAATTGTTGATTTTTATCTAATGTAAGAAATAGTGGAAAATGGTGAATCAACTTCAGAAAAGCATGGTTATTTGGTTATCCTTAGGGATAATACTTAAAATGTAGTAAAACATTTAGTACATATAGCTATTTATTTATTTAAAAAAAAAGTGTCAGCTGCATTCAAAATGATAAAAAGCGTTTGTCAAGCACTGGTTTGTACAGTAAATAAAAGACATTTGATTATCGTCGCTGTAGCGTGCGCAAACTGCAACACAACGTCTCGGGATTAATGCTAGAGCGTTCTGGTTAGATTGACTAACCCCTGATTAGGTTGCTTCCATTGAGATCCCCTGCTCACTGTCGGGGGGATGCGCTGAGACGATTAGTTTTCTCTTTGTTTATACATGCTATCAACTATACACTTCTCTTTGTTCGGTTTTTAGTAGATGGATTATGTTAGTTAGATATTGTATCTATAACCGCTATATAAATGTTATACATACATATGTGTACATATAACATTATAAGAAGTCTGTTTATTATGATATCATTTTGAAAATGTGTAAAATATTACTTCTTATACGTAATTCGTCAAAAAGGAGCAATGTAAAAATGTTTTATAAAAAATCGATTTTTTGGGGGAGATGGAATTTGTAAATTAACTTTTTAAAACGAGTCTTCTTTGAAAATTTGACATCTACCAGAAAAAGTTATAATATATAGGAAAAATGGGAAAAATTGAGAGATAAATATTATTTTCAAAAAACGTGAAAATTGCTATTTAAAATATACGTTAAATTTAAAGTGCATTGAGCATAACTTAAATATTAATTGTCAACACTGACAATGAGTTTGTGGTCACCTTATTGTTTGGTCACAAAGAACAGATTGAGGGGGTGTCCCGTTAAAACTCCAAAAGAACTGTCATATAAGTTTGTTACCTCATATGAGAGTGCTTGCAAGATAGCAAATTTTGCTAGTTTGTATTATCGGACATAAATCTCTATTTCTTAAACAAATTTTACTTACTTAAAACACGTATTAGTGTGGTGATGATGAAGTGGAAAACCTAAAAAAAAAGAAAAAAAACATAAATCGTAAGATGAAATGAAAAACATTTTAATTAAAAAATGTTCTTAAATATGCAAGACCGGAATTGTAACAAGAAATTATATATAAAAAATATATATTTAAAAAATATCAATTAAGGCAATAAATATGATTAGGTATTTGCATTATTAACATCCGTAAAGAGCCTTTATTAAAATCGTCATTAAAGTTCTAAAATTAAATTTTTAATTACTTGGTATCCAAGTTTATCCAAATGAATATTTTATTGAGTTCATTAATACAATCTTAAATTATCTTTTTCGCTTCGAAGTCTTTTGTAACAAATTTTTAGCTCAGATTAAAAATATGTTAATTTTTTGGAGAAAACTTTCTTACAATTATTAAAACAAACTTTTGATTTTTCTTGTTTGAGTTATGGTTTTATATTGTGTTATCTTAGTTTTATAAAATTTAAATTAGTTTCGTTTGAATAATTTATAATATTACGTACTTTATAATAATAATAAATTATCATTACTTATTTTGCACAGGTTTTTATATTTTAATCTATACAAACACTTTTGAAATACTTCACGTTTTGTGTTTCCATTAAAACTGTTTAGTAACCCGGAAATCCATGGACATTTGGGCGTCGTAAATGTGCCTGCCCTGGTTGCCCCGGGGTAAGTCCCCTTACTAACAGTAATCCCTGTTCGGTGAAGGATGTGATACTGATACTGGCTGTATATAAAAAAATGAGGCCAAAAAAAAACATAAAAAAACAACAGTTTAGTAGAATTACTTTCTATTAGATAGATGCAACTCTTATTGAAAAGAATCGATTTCATTTAACTCTTTATAAGTATTTATTATCCACTTATAAATTTAACATTATAAAGTTTGATTAAAAAAATTCACGACACGAGAACTTTATAAGGATTAATTATTTTTTTAAATTAAAACAAAGTCAACAAGATATTGGAAAAAGATTATACTAATTGTAAGTATAATATCTGAATAATAAAGAAGACCAATTTGTTTCTGTGTTTTTGCATATTGACTATTTTTATATAAATACTTCATAGGAAATTTTTTTAAATTTTTACCAGACGTTCACGTTCTGAGACTCCAAAACATATTTGACTCGTTTTAGTTAAGATTAGGAAAGTTTATGGATATGTAACAAGTAATCTAATCCGAAAATTCTTTTGTTTTCATTAACCATGTGAATTAAATAAATAAAATAAACGATTATTAAATTAATAATCAAACGCTTGACACCAACGTAAACGGACTTACACGCATTCATCCATCGTTCTCTTATACATTTACTCATATCTCTCTCACGCATTACTGACGTAAAGTGACTTGTGCGCATGCGCTATTCATCCATCTTTCTCTTATATATCTACTCACGGTTATTCCAATTCACTAGTCTCACTAAAGAAGGTTCACTTCAAAAATTCTGTACAAAAAACGTTCTTTATATGTAACTATAAAGGCAAATCGATGCCATCAAATTAATTAAACTGTCGACGCCTATGTACAGGTGGCGGTGATGAAATGTGTTGTTGTGGGCCAAGACCTTTTGTACTATTGATAACGTGTCTAGTCGCTAGATCAATAGTTCGCGGTTTGACCGAAACGCTTCAACGGTTTTTGCTCCATTGGACCTTCTAATTTATTTCCGTTGCTTTAATTATTCTGTTATTCGCTTTACGCTTTCCCCTGTTTTGTGGTTTTGCGCTGTATTTGACAAGAATCGTGCAAAAGATTTAGACGTTTTCTTCTTACTGCTGAAATATGTACCGTTTAAGTGTTATTATTGGTATATTATATCTGTTTTAATTATCTTTTCAACGTTGAAGATTTTCAGCAATTATATCTAAAAAAATTACGTCTATAATAAATCATCTATACTTGAGATGTTACCAATTTGATTTGTATTTTTGTTTTTATAAAAATATTAATATAGGTACAATGTACATGCATATATAGCACATATACCTTCTACTTAAGAGTCTTTCATGCCAAAATTCGTAAAACTCTTTAAATTTTTAAGTTATGAACCTTGAAAGATTTGAAGCTCAGTCAGGATATAAGACATAGCGCATTGAAACATTACACTTGAAATACTATTTTTTGGGAAGTAGTAAGCTATACTGAATCGATTTGTTTCAAATTTGGACTTGTCAAATTAGCGACAAGCCATATACTATATGTGCTAAATTATTAATGAATGCCATATGACTGTCATATAAGTTTGATACAACCCGTTATAATAAATGAAAATTATTAAACTCTAAACACTAAATACTATGATGTAGGTATAGAAATATAATTAATTAATTTGAAAGCTATCAACAGTATAGAATAATGGTATTCATTAAAATTTTGTTGACACACGGAACCTCTAGAATTATAAAGTTTTTTCGACGAACCCCTTCCCACGCTTAGAAAAATACCGACCTCCCCTAATTTTTAGAAATACAGGAAGTCCGACGCGAATTGCAACTTAGCACACTAGTAACTTCTTAGAATATGGTAGTGGTACCAGTCTTGGCAAGGACCCCAGTAATGGCAAACTTTTAATTAAATGTACTAAATTAGAAATATGTGTTGATATTTGATTACTATCATTTCTGAATATTAATCTATATACATTTAACTGTCTTACAGCGTTATTTGATGACAATCGGTATCAAAATGGTGGACATTTAAACTAATTATTAGTATAATTTATTTATTAATTATTATATTATCATAGCAACTGCTTTACATTGTTTCAAATATGACAATTCTTTTCTTTATATCTTTTATGCCGTAGTACTTATCATTTTGTAATCATTAGCAAGTGCTCATTACTGGTTTTATCTTTACCATTACTGGCGAAAAAACATTACAAAATAAAAGACTATAATTTAAAAAAACAAACTATATTTGCGGACTTTGGTAATTAAATTGTTTAAATAAAGAGTTACTTGTTGAGTTCATGAGAATTACAAAAAACAAGCCCATCAATCCAAAAAAAACGAAAACTTACTCTTATCGCGGCCATAACTGGTGCCTTAATTAAATAAAAAAAGTAAATTAATTTTCTAAATGTATCTTTATATTTTTTAGTTAATAAACACTAGATAACTAGTGTGAGTGCTATATAATATTTTTTAAAATTTATATTTTGACTCTGCGGAACCCTGAGAGAAAGTACCGCGGAACCTGTTTGAAGACCACTGGTATAGAACAAACATTGAACTGCTCGATAAGGGTTTATTTTATACCAATAAATACTTAAACAATACCTATACACATGAATCATTGTAAATCGATAATGATTACAATTAAACTACAGTTTCCGCTAATTTTCATAACCGTCGTTAACTAATTACATTTTACTACGTACAATTTATCAACGGTGTACACAGTGTACAGGTTTGGTTTAGAGCATATATACGTATAAATATATACCTATAGTGAAACTTCATTACACAAGATTTAACTAAATACGTTCATCATGATTAAAGAGTTTCCAGACAAAGCAAAAAACGTTTGTGAAAATATCGATTTTTTTATTTAAGAAAAAACGACCTAACATTTGTGAATTCTTAATTTGTCTGAACACTGTATTATTACAAGCACTCAGTAAAAATACTTGAAGTAGCAAGTAGTTTTTGATACTTTAAAATGCACTTGAAGTAAGTACTTATGTTAAATTCAATAATTACTTGAAGTATCAATTACTTTTTAATATTTTATTTGATAACAAGTACTTTAAGTATGTATTCAAAGTACTTTTTCAAGTATTTTACTCTTGTCAAGTATTAAAAGCACTGATTATACTAGCTAACTATTACTTTACTCTAGACGCTAGATCCAAATTTAACCATTTTTCATGTTAAATATTTATCGTTTATATAAAATAGTATTTTTCAAACAAATCGTACTGAAAACTGTTGTCCGGTATTATAAACAAGCTAATAAAATTTGCTAGCTTGCAAGCACTTTCAAATGAAGTATCAAACCTATCTGACACACGTGATAAATGAACAGTAACGGTATTAAAACAGTGGTGATATTATGAAAATTATTTTGTACGGTCTGAGTCGTTAATAATGTGATAATTAGTAAAGTAAGTATCACTGCTCTAAATTCCATCACAAATCCATACATACTAACACATAATTAATACCCCATTTGAAAGTGCTTGCAAGCTTGCAAAGTTAGCTTCGAATTAAACAATCAATTGATACGATATTTTTAAAAATAGTAAAAATTCTACATATATTGCATATTTTTAATTGGACTTATTATTTATACAAAATATGGTTTGCTATAGATTTAATTTTATTGTTTGACTTTCTAGCTTCAGTAAGTATTTTGCAAGTACCTGAAGTACCTACTGATCCAAGCCTTCTATTAATCTTATGTCCGGTATCATAAAGGAGCTAGCAAAAGTTGTTAGTTAGCAAGCACTCTCAAATGGGGTATCAAACTTATATGACATTTTTTAAAAAAGATTTGACAGATAATTTCATGCATAGGAAGTAAAAATAAAGGTATGCAAAGTATATTTACTAATTTTGAGTAAAAACGGTAAAAACCTACTTACTGTGCATGCAAATATCTGTTAAAAACTCAAAGAAAACTGTCATCTAAGTTTGATATCGCATTTCAGAATGCTTGCTAGCTAGCAAATTTGCTGGCTCCTTTATGATACCGGACATTATTCTATCAATAAGATACAACAGTATCAATGCAATGTTTAAAATGGTCTGAGTACATTGTTACGATGTTTGACTGTATATGTCTAAACGCGTTTCAGGAATCTCATTTGTGTTCTGTTTGATTAACTGTAGGTATTATGTACACATGTTATTGTTCTGTTGCGAACAATTAACTAAACGCAGATCTCTCTACAGTAATATGTACATATGTGTATATGGATTTCTCATTGTTTAATAACAGGTAAATTACTAAAGTACCTTCAGATTGATTTGTTTGTTTGTTCTTTGTTGTAATAAATCGGCTAGTGATTGTTATGTGATATAGATTACAATTGTAAAAATATGTATAGAGATAATTGTAAGAGAAGTTACAAAGTGGAACGATTAAATCAATATTTACTTTATTTGCAAGTTAATTAAATGAGTTGTCATTTATTTATTTTATTATTATTATTAATGCTTATACATAAATTATTATTAAAAATAACTATACTTATAATCGCATAAAATACAATAATGTAAAATATATTACTTTTACAAAGTTTTTATGCCACATTTGCATAAAATTAAAAAAAAAATACCAGCCAAGTAATATTTCAATCATAATTAACGAGAGTATACATATGTATACATATATATTTTCTCAAGCAAACTTTTTAAACGATTTTATGTAAGAAAATATTTCCTTGGCATTTTGTCATGTTAATGGAATTATAAACATAAAGTGAACAATATATAGCATGTGCATAATTGCGGTGCTGATATAATGCAAGTATATTATTTTTATTAAACTTTAGATCATGTATCACCATAATAAATACAATTATTATTGTATTTATTGTAGTTCAAATATTTATTAAGAATTTCCTGTTATAGTATTTATATCAATGCCCGGTATTATAGCCTAATTAACAAATTTTTGCAAACTTTCAAACACTTTCAAACAGGGTTTCAAACTTATATGACAGTTATTTTGAAGTTTGACAGATAGTTACATAAGTAAAAATGTACATGAAAAGAATATTTATTAAAGTGTATTAATTTACCTTGAGAAAAAACGGTAAAATCCAATTTACTGCGCATGCAAATATCTGTCAAAAACACTTAACATATAAGTTTGATACCTCGTTTGAAAGTGTTTGAATTCTAGCAAATTTTATTAGCTCGGTTGTAATACCGGGAATAAATTTATTACTTTTTATAGCACGTAACAAGATTTTGAATATCAGTTTTGTGAAAATTTAAATTGATCAGCGGCTCTCAACCTGTGGTCCACGGTTGGTATTATCTCTGAGGGTCATTTTTTATCACAAAACAACATTTAAAAGCTTAAGAAGTATTGGCAAAAGTTATTTTTGTGACATTTCGTCAAGTATTTAATAACTTTTGCGCAGGAGCGGGACAAAAGGCAGACGTGGACAAAAGGCAGACAAGAACAAAAGGTCGACATGGATAAAAGGCAGACAAAAAATGTATATAAATTAATAATATCTTAGAGAGGGGGTTTAAGCAATATGCCTCCCTCCCCAAAAAATAACGATCAATATATCCCCCCCACAAAAAAGAATTAATGTATTATTTAATTTGCTTTAACATTGTAACTTTTTTTTGGGGGGGGGGGGGCATGTGGGTCATGTCAATTATTCATACTCCCCCCATAAAAAAACTTAACAAATAAAAGCAAATTAAAATTTACAAAAAAATGACATTTTCGTAAATAACAATATCGGATGAAGAATATGGACCTACTATAATTTAATATAAATTAACTGCATTGCCTTCAACAGATGTCCGCGTATAAAAAAATGAAGATACACATATATAGTTTTTTAATTCAATAAAAAAAATAGATTGAATTTATGATAGTAACTTTTAAAGAAGTAGTAATTAAAAGCTAAAATATAATATACCTATTTAGTTATTCTCATGCCCGACGGTTAAATTCTCACCATGCAAAGTTAATTTTAAGCTACCATATATTATATTATGAAGTCAACGTTATGCGAGTTATTTTAAAATCACTAGATACATAATATCATGTTTTTATTCAAGTGAGATGAGTTAGTTAAGTATCTAGTAACAAATGGTCTCAGGAAGGTCTTTAGACCACAACAGACCAGAATGCATTTCGTTCCACATTAAACACGTGTTTGACAAGCTGGCGTTAGCCAAGCATGGCCGCCTAATGCCCTTTAGTTCAACAAATCTGTTTTGCAAATTACGTCTTTATTTGCATATAACTTGTGCATTTTTCCTTTATGACTCTACTAAGTAAATTATCTGTGGAAAATTGCTTCGTAATTTAAAGGTTGATTATACAATTTAAAGATGTTATGCTTATATCTTCGATTTAATTTTGTAAAGAGCACACTATAAAAATATTTCTATGCTCTGTTTGAGCTCTTTACAGTGATTCGTATACAAACTTGAAAAAAATTAATAGTTAAGTATATTTATTGGCTTACATTTTTAACTTTATTTTAATAAATTCACAGATAAAGATAAAATTATTAAATAAATATTATCTACATATAAAATATACCTACGCGGAGCCAAAAGGAGAGTTATTATTTTGGCAACCTATGTACTATATATACTGCATATTTTCATCTGTTCTCTTACAGATTCTAAACTACTACTAATTTTAACAAATGAGGCATCTCTGGATTTGTCTTATTGTTAGTTGTCTGCGTGTCACTGGTTATATTGTTAGAGATAAAATAAATATCAGAAATTATCAAGATGGGTATCAAATTAAAGGGCTTCCAAAGATGATTTTAAAAATATACAACACATGTCGAAACCAATATTACAACAAACTTGGTAGGTAGCTTTTTTGTAGATAAAAATAAAAGTTTAAAAAACTAAAACTAGAAAGGTGTCTACTAAAACGTTATATCAAGTTATATTTATAAGGAAGATGTTTCACAGAACAATCGTAATAAAACTCTGTGAAACTTCGTCCTTTTGTAGACAACTAAAACTAGAAAGGTGCCTACTAAAACGTTATATCAAGGAACAATCGTAATAAAACTCTGTGAAACTTCGTCCTTTTGTAGACAACTTGTTTACTTTTTATTTGACATGTTTTTAGAATAATTGGTTTTTAGTTTTTTTACTTCCTCGTTATATCGAAAATACAAGTTACTTCGTGATCGTTTTAAAATAAGAAAAAAAATTGTTCTCCGAATTCAAAATTTTAACTTGGTCTATCCGTTTCAGGTCAACACAAACACTTTTTGTTGTGTGTATGTTTGTCTGTCTGTCCTTTGAATTCTTGTCACATGCATAACTTATGACAACTGAACCGTTATTAATGAAAATTGAATAATCAAAATCGTGTATGAGGAGTGACATCTCAAAACGACACATGTTACGTGATTTTATAGAATCTTTTTTAATTTTCAATAATATAGATCATCAGAACTTGTGTTGTAAAATATTACCTTACAAAGTTTTATCTCAATTTGCTTTAAAAAATTATCATTTATTTTTTTAAATTGTTATTTACTTTCACATATTAAATGTCATTTTGACGTTTGCATAACAGAAAAAATTAGATTTAGGTTGAATCTGTCAAAAAAATTCTTAAGAAAAATTTTGAACTAAAATTTTTTAACAAAATATTGTTTAATAATTAATAACTTTTGGTGAATTTAGCATGAGGAAGCATTGACTTGGCAGATTTTTTTTTAATTTTTCTAATTACATTAAAAACTTTGATCTTAATCTATAAGATTTAATAAAAGATAAAACGATATAAGTAAGTAAATTTTGATATAAATAAGTAAATACAAATACGTAGAACTTTAATACATAAGAATATATGAATACATAATTTTTTACTGTATACAATTGCATCAAGTTGAGTACTAGTCATAGAAATATAAATGTTATATTTTCTAGATATGAACGTTCCGCATTTAAACGCGTACGATGAAGATGAGCAGACGTAAATAAGTTATATTACTTTAGTGGTAAGGCCATTACTTTAAATGAGACGACATACTAAATTTTACATGAAGTATAAGTATATTAATGTTATGAACTAGGTAGAATAGAATAATAAAGACATTACATCCACAACGAATTACTTCAATAATGAACTTTTCGTCCGAATTGTTGTATCTTTATTTATAATAAAATATTTAATATATTATTCGAGATGAAAGATACGACAAATAATTGTATATAGAAGTAATATTTATCTTAACTCCAATGTACAGCTTATAAACATTAACAATTATATTCAGTGGTTTATGAAAAGCTCTATCAAATCAGTATATGTAAATCATTTTATTAACAGTTATCAAATATATATTATTTATTAATTCAAAATATACAAGAAATACAAAAGCGTAAGATATAAAAAACAGTTTTTTTCGGTAAACTGGTACCGAAAAAATATAATCAGATAATCGAGTCTCACGTATTAGTGTCTCATCATCATTATCACAATTGTATTCAAAAACAGTGTAAATTAAGAGTTTTTGTTTTGAAAATTTGTTTTTATATATTTACCTATAACTTGACCAATAGGTAAATAGGTAAATACCAATGTCTGATTTCTTCTATATATGTTACCAGTTTGTTTGTGTTGACAGCTTGGTACTCATCTGTTAATAATAAATGTTGGGTTCTGATTGATTCATTTAATCCATAATTTGATTGATAAAACTGGGGGTAACTGTGCTATTATTGGTTAAGTAATCAATGTCAAGAAACTTCTATATTATTCTGTAAAATATTTATTACGATTTTATCCTATAATAAATAACGCACTCTCAGTATAATTTTAAGTTCGTTAGATATATAAAATTGATCCTAAAAAGTCAACGACTTTATAAAAGACTTTCATGATGTAATAACAAACTAACAAAATAGTAAAATAAAATATCCAATGGGACCGTTATGATACTAAAATCAAGTAGTTGAAAATCTCCGAAGTATTTCAACAAATAAATTACGCTATATAATTTTATGGTTTGTCTTCAAAATGTTTTCAATCCACACCCTTTGCATGTTCTTCAAGGCGTTAACTAGAATACAGTTTACTCAATTGAATTTATTAGTCAGTGAATTCCTTGTTCGAATCACAATTCTGTTTAAAGGAAGTAGAGTTAATGGGCTTAACATTTCAATTAATGATGCAGAAACGTTACATTTACAATATATAGCATTTGTATTTCACATAAATATTTTTTCTAATTTTTGCACTGTGATTCTCGGATTTTCTTTGCCATTTTTCATAAAATGTAGACATCGAAAAGTATTATTTAGATTATAATAATGATGCCTCTACCAACAAATCTAGTTTTTTTTTGTGTTACATACCTACTAAAATCATAAAAATAAATAAGTTTTGGAAAAATCTGATTAAAAATGATTCAGTCGTCAATCAGTAAAAAATAATTTACTTAAAAAGTCAAAGAAAAGCAAAAAATAGAACAGATACATAAATTTTTCTTAGTATGTAATAAAATACAAATAATCAAGTTATAAAATTTATTTCATATTCCCATTCTAACAATAAAAATTCGATACAAATCTACAAAATACGTGGTGTGAATATAAGATCGAAATAAAAATATTTTTCTTATTGATATTGAATAAAAAATATGTAGGAATCCAAAAAATATATATCAGCAAAACAATCCAATATACGTGTGTGGTTCACAAATATTTTTCAGCACATCCGTCGAAGGAAAACTATTTTTTCGGAAAATATCTAAGCCCGTCTTTATCCTAAGAATTCAATACCTAAAAAGCCATCCCAAATATCCCAGACGAAAAGAATGAAAATTAGTATGAATGCCAAGAGAGGATATAGGTTACCAGACTGTTGGGTAACTTACTGATGTTGGTTGTGGTGGTGGGGGGATCGATATAAGGGTGCGTCTAGGGGTGGTAAATGTAAAAGCGATTTGTGTGAAAATAGAATTTTAAGAAAATATTGACACATTTTCATTAATTGAATCACGTCTTTTGAATATTTAAAAGGATATTTTAAATAACTTTCCATAATGTTCTTAAAAGGTTGTTTACATAGCGTTAAGTTAAACTTTTAAAATAATTGTATTACTCTTAATAGATATAATATGTAATAGCGTATACTGGGAACTCTTAGCTTATACAGTAATTAAGTTCAAGATAAAGTTGTACACATTCAGATAGAAGAAAATGAAATGGAAACTGCCACTCTTCTACGCTGTAGTGAAAAATTTAATCCGTATCGTTATTTATATACTTACAAACCAAATCAAATAAAATGTTTCTTATATTTATAAGCCCAAATAAAGGGTCGATAAAAAATGTTTGATGTTATTATTACCCAATAATGTATCTACACACATACAGCTTATTTCAAGATAAGGTACTGGCATTATTGGTCGTTTTAGAGCAAATTATACTTTTTTGTAGTGAAACTTTTTTGTGGTGAACTTTTTTGTAATTCTCATTAACTTATGTTACTAATAAAACAAGTTCTTCTTTATTCAATTAATTTAATTACCAATTATTTTGTTAATGTTTTTTCTCCAGTAATGGGCATCCTGTGATAGACACTTGATTACAAAATGATAAGTACAACGACACAAAAAAAATTGAAACAATGTAAAGAAGATGTTATGATAATTAATATAATAATTAATAAATATGTAGATTACGCTAATAATTAGTTTAAATGTTCATCATTTTGATACCCATTGACCAACTTTCATCAAACTAAGCTGTTTTATAGTTAAGTATCTATAGATCATGATTCACTAATGACAGTAATCAAATATCACAAAATATTTCTTATTTAATACATTTAATTAATCAAGTGTGTAACATTAGAGTATTACCCAAAACTGGTGCCAGTAACTTATTAATGTTTTTGATGCACGCAAAGAAAAATACATTTATGATTTTTTACATTACAATTTATTGGAATAACGTTATTTGGCGTTTGGTAGGTTAATATCTTCTAAAAATTAAATGTTTTTGTTAAATTATGATTTAAATAAAATTTTAATAGCCATGAGCTATTTTTTATAATGTTGCAAACATTTTTTTCAAATAAAACTGCATTCTTAACTAAAAAATTATATTTTTGTTTGTTGATATATTAGTGCATAACTATTCTGTATTCTGATAAATTTTTGAGTAGTTTTTATTATAATGCGCATTCCTCCATCGTAAAATAGCACCGATTATTTTTGATATTTAGCCACCCCTAGCGGCGTCATCCAGGCGACCAATACTGGGTCGTAATAGGACCTCTGAAGACATGTCTCGACGTTTATCCCCACTCTATAAATGTGTAGAGTCAATACCCATCCCTCTTTTACAGAACACACCTTTATAAAAACGCTACTTGTAGGTGCATTGAGTTTTTTTAAAATGTCGTATTTTAAATTTCATTAAAATATTTTTAAATGAAGCAATTAGAATTTTACACCACCTTTTGACTTTTAATAATGTTTTAATGATGAAATTTCGTTTATTTGTAATTAAAAATTTATATTACATGTATGTAAACATAAAAGTACTTCACGAATATTTCTTGTTATGTAATATTTAAAAAAACAACTTTAATTTAATACTTTTCTGTAAATTACTTTTTAATTTTACTTTTAAATACACAATCACGGTTAGTTAATCGTCCGTTTTCAAACCATGATTTAAAAAAATTTAAAAACTAGATTTAAATAATTTTTTTATAAAAATATATACTACTTGTAAGCACAGGCAAAAAAATCCCCCCATTTTAGGGGGAAGGGAGAAAATGAAGTAAAATCTTTCAAAATTTATATCAATATTGGGTATAAAAAAAAGTATTTACTTTTTTCCCCAGATTGGGGACCTATGTAAGCAGTTGCCTAAAGTGCCTTCTGTATAACTCGCCACTATATATGAATGCAGGAAATACATATATTCTCAAATATACATTATTTAAAGTGTAATGTATCAGAGATGCTGGAGATCAATTTCTAAATTGTTTTTCAAAACAATTTCACGGATTTTTATAAAAGCTCTATTATAATAATTTGAAATATATAGTAAATCGTTTTAAAATACACGTATTATATAAGCAATATTCTTTTTAATAAATGCCAATATAAAAGCATGTATTCATTTTAATGTAGAGTTTTTATATTGTTTTGATAAAAAATTTTGTTACAATTCTCTGTATTCATTATATTATTTTTATTATAATATACCTATGCATTATTGGATTTTTCCAATCATAAAATGTTATTTACATAAATTGATAAAAGAATATCTCATGAATTTTATTACTCTGAATAAAACAATACTCTTTGAAAAGCCGTATCTTTTTATAGCATTGAGTTGGAAACATGTTTTTTACAGCACTAGAACTTACAATTAGTAATTTATAATAATTTCACCTTGATACTCTAGCCGTTCCTGTGAAAAAGGGTCTTTACGGACACGGACAATAAAGTGATCCTATAAGGGTTCCGTTTTTTTTTTTTATTTTGAGTTACGTTACCCAAAAAATCTATTTGAAATGTTCATGAAATATAAACCATTTAAAAATATGCGATTTACATTCACTTCTACATCTCCTTCCATTCATTTCGGAAGAACTTCTTCGAGCAAATGTATTTCATTGTATTCTTACTACACTTCCCAATTCTATTCAAGTAATATAATATTCCTGATAAGTGCAAGAATTTCCAATATTCCTTTCAAATACTCAACGATATATACACGTTTGGCAATTTTTGTTCGCATTATTTGAATTTCCAATTTCGTATCAACACAGTGCAATTTATTACAGTAAAATTTTCATGTGATTGTTATGGGGTATCATTTATATTATGAATCAAGTAATACAAAAGGGAAAAATGATCCTGATTCTGCGATTCCTATATGTGTATTGTACGTGTGAAATATTTTTCCGTATGTGGAGAACGGGATTTATGGGAACGTTATCTGTGATTTATAGCGATATTACAGCGTGTCCCACAATTCTTGTGCTACATTTAAATGTGTTATCTTACGCATGTTAGTTCCCGAAGGAATAAAACATAATATTTTGTTGTGTTGCTTCAAAAGATGTTGTCTATTTATTATATAGGTTAATTCTATTAGTATCTTCACTTATATAAAACTATTTTTTTTTTAACTTTCACATATTAAATCAAAAATCATCAACAAAATTATATGAGTTAAAAACAGATAAAAAAATTGATTTTTTTTCAAATATTTAAAATTTTAACAGGGCTACTAAGCATAATTAAGGTGGGTGTCAGAATATTACCTCATCTTTCCATAGACAGTTTTGTTATACAATATGAATGTATACAATAATATACGTACAACATACGTATACACAAAATACACATATATCTGATACTTTAAACAAAGTTTAACTGTTTGTGTCACTTTTTATTATTATTTGTTGTTGCGGACTTTTATGAAATAGACATAATTGAATCATGTTGAAGTTCCATACACGATTTTAACACATATTAAATATATTTTTAATATAATTATTACAGTTGAGTTAGGCTTAAAGCGTGTTAATATAAAATCAATTTTTCTTCAGGGATCTCAAGGAACACTTTACTGAAAGATTAATAAAAATCAGCACAGTAGTTTTTAAAATCATCGAAGACAAATAATCGAATTTATATTTGAACGAAGCTTTTGCCTCTTACAATACTAGCTAATTTATGGTATCGCGGAGTTTATTTTAGATCTTTTTATTCTAACACTTCTTTACTACATTATATTGTTCAATATTTAACGGTTTAAGCAGCGTATTGCAAAAGAGCGCACTGCCGGCAAAATTTGTGTCGAATTGATTTACTATTGTCACTGCTTATTCCTTATTTTACCTAACGTAAAAAATATATATATCTACTAAAATCTGGGCAAAGAACATATCTATGAATTAAAATAAAAATAAAAAGTAAATCGGATAAATGATTCTCGAATGATAAGCTCGCACTAACGGACAGACAGACACAGAGACGTTCGTTTTATAATATGTAACGGTTTATTTCTATGCAATTATGTATATAAACAGTAATTTTTTTTTCTATATTCACTGTTAACTTTTTAATAAAAAATTAAAACAAAGTAATTTAAAATATCTGCAGATCTAAACGCATTTAAATCATAAATAACAAAGAAGTATTTAGGACAACTTCTTAAAAATATACAAACATTTTATATAAGTCAAACAAACATGAATTTAAAATTAATAAAAATATATTTTATACAGAGGAATTTTCGTCATTCCAAAATATAATTATGCATTATAAATCAGGCACATTGGTACAGAAGTGTTCCAGTTACGTTATTATTTATAGATAAATAATAAATGGGACACAAACAAAAATTAAAAAGTTGAGAATTAATGTCGTCCCACATCGCTGGCGTCATATGAATTATTTGCATGTTTACTGCTTTTCATAAACATTCCTTTATTTCGTTGATGTAACTACAATGTTGTGATGCGCCGGAAACATTTTTTTTTATGTCTTATGTAAATTTTTTCCAGAATTGACGTATTTTATAAATGCGTATTATTTGATTCGATACAATTTTGTTTATTTAACTAATATCAATAAATGTACGTTCACATTGGATATTATTTTTATACAATATCTAAAGTATTATGAATGAACCCATCCGGCTTCATTGATTTAAAAATATATTTTTTATTTTATTTTTCATGCTCTATTATATATATTTGGCGTAAATACGAAGGTCTTTGCCCTCTACTTGACGTAAATTCTGATAGGTGAAATATTGATTATATAATTTAATTTGGAGTTCTTTTATAACGAACTCAAAATAAAAAGCAATACCATGGTTTTTATAAAAGTTTTATTACTAGAAATAAATTATGTAAAATTACATGAAAAGATATTTTTTTTAAACATCATGAAAAGTTTTATGTCAAATTGGAATGCTATGAGTTAAATTATAATGTAATATATAATTTATTTATTATTTATAATTCTATTAACTTGGCTTGTTTGTCCATTTCGATTAAAATTTGTAACCAATTTTTCACCCACTTCTCGATGTCCGATTGTCTTGAAATTTTGTATACTTGTGTAATCTCGAGGACAATATAAGAATCAATCATTTCCAAAAGTAATTAAAAAATATAAAATTACTTTTTAAAATTTAAATTAAGTGGTACCAACAAAAAAAAACAAAAAAGTATGAACAAAATTTTTCAAAAACTTGAAAATTTTCACAGGCGAGTGAAACCTTTCATTGAAATTGAAAAGTTATGAAACATTTCAAGAAAACTTTTCACCTTTACGTCACTAACTACAAATGTACTTCGTAAAGTGAATGACATATCATTCAGATCTTAAAAAAGATCAATTGTTATGAATTATGAAAATAATTGATAACAGATGTTCTAATTGCCTTTAAAAGTATTTAAGTGATAATTTAATAACAGAGAAACATCTATTTGGAACTATCATATTTCTAACAGATCAAATTCAATTGTTATTTAAAGCATATTTGCATATTATAAATTTTCAACCGACGTCTATACATTGAAAATTACATTTTATAATGGCCGCCATTAAGTTTTAGTAATGGTTTCGTACACTGGACTAGGCTGCTTGTTATGCATCCATAATCTTTCCTAATCTAAGGGTAGCACAAATCTTAGTTATTGTGGCATTTTTATTTATTTTTATTTTTATAGAAAACTATCAAAATATATACGTCCAGTATCTGAGGTCTCCTTTAGTTTTTATTTAGGTGTCTGTTGATACAAACAGTTATTAACTATAGATAAGGTGACCATCCGTCCTCTTTTGAAGAGGACAGTCCTCTTTTTTGGCCAACTGTCCTCTATAGAAAACTTGTCCTCTTTTTTTTGTTATTTGGGAAAATAATGTTGATTATCTTTTTTTGTTGTTGCATTCGTTTGTTTCAACCAAAATGTCAAAAAGCATGCAGGCGAATATCGTTATTCTGTTGTAGTATATTATATAATACATACGAGTACATATTTGCAAGAAAAACGTATCAATTCAGTTTAAAAAATTTAAAAAATAAATTTTTATAAAATTTTCAAGTTTTTTGAATGGTATGGAGGGTACGCCTATTTTGTCCTCTTTTTTATTTTTATAATTCTGGTCACCTTACTATAGAATTTATAAAGTCCATTTTATAATTTTACTACGAGCTCTAGACCAAGACGAAGACGATGTAACTTTATTGATCAATTTAACATATTAATGCCAATTATTCAATTGTTTTCATATGACATAAGTAATCAATGGAGCAAGTGAGCCGTGAAAGATGCTTTAGGCATTGTTTTGACGTCACAAACATATTTATTGAATTAGGTCAAATATTATTGTTTGCTGCGTACTAGCTACATCGTTATTTACACAAATTTTGTGTTATTTTTTGTTTGTTTTATGTAATTATTCTTTTCGAATGTGAATTTAAATGTCAACATTGTTTTGTTCTTCTTTGTTTGATGGAACATGTACATTTGAATGTTTTTGATAGTATTTGTTTGGATAAACTCTTTTCGGTTTATAAATTAGGAAATCGAATGGAAATAAACAAAAACAAATCAAAAGTTAAATTAGTTAGTATCAGTTAATGTTTTGATGCAAAATTTTGTATATGTATACAGGGTGTTCGCCAGAATCAAATGATCATTGCTAACTTTGCTATTATTGGAGCTAAAAGGTCGGTTAAATGGGCAAAGTATTTTTTTCCGGGATGAATAATGATGGTCCCAAATCTCAAAATTTTATTTGTTTTTAAAATGTTTATGTTGTTGTTAACCACAGCCATCTTAGGATGATATTGTGTATTCAATAAATAATTAATCTTATTATTGCTAACTATTATGATTGATAATTTATTTTCTGTTGGTTGATATTTTTTTTGTATAGTTATCCAAAAAATTATAAATTTTTAAGGCACCAGCCGATTTTCAAATTTTTAGCTAACGTGGCAAATTATGTAGTTAATGCAAAATAATTTTTATTTGACCCATTGTCATCAAAATTCTATAATTTCCTCAACTCTATTATCAACAAAACCTTTTTTTAATTATTTTTCCTTGGAACTATCATCTTAGTTGTAATTTTATTTTAACACTCATTTCGTTTTTATAACATTACTTGTATTGTTAGTTTTTTTTTTCTACCCAATGCAGCTAGCAAAGAATTAGTTGTAGACACTATCCATGTGTGCCACTATCACTTTATAAAGAACAAATTTTATAATACAAAACGTTTAAAAATTGTACAATTTTTCAACATTGAAATATGTCTGAATACTCTAAAAATGTTATAACTCGAATATTATACAAATTATAAGACGGGGAACATATCTGTCCATTTATCCCCCCCCCCCTCATCACATAATGCATATTGTGTCTATGTCGAATATACTGTCTATCTAAAATAATTTTGTATTTGAACTGTTTCAAATATGCACAGATATTTATCGATGATATTTTTAATTAGGTATCTAAATCCTAAATGCACCCCTGTTTTTGACAGTATGTAATTATTTGTTAAACACTGAAAACATGCAATGTATAACCTGTAACATGATAGTTGATATAATTTATTTCGTCACTACTGATAACGCCATTTGTTTACACACTGTGCGATAAATTAAATTTGTCACATACAGCTGATTTTTAAATTGTTCATTGTTTATTTAACTTATCTGCCAAATGGTTACCCATGTAGGAAATGCCAGCCTTGACGATGGGCTTAAACTTGGCCCAATATTGGGTTACCAGTGTTGCTTTTTCGATATTGGTCCCAGTCTAGGCCAATCTTCAGATACCGAGCTTCGGGTGACCTATTCTTTACCCAAGATTGGGTCAACTCTGGGCCAGCCTTGGTACAACAAGCCTTGGTCGAGTCTTGAACAAAGTTCTCATTTGTATCTTGGCCCAGTGTTGGCAAGCCTTGGTGCAAACCTGGGCTAACCGTGGCCTCTTTGTATTTTCCTACATAGGTAGACACGTCATTATGTGAACATTAAACCGGTATTTAAAATAAAGACGGTCTCGTTTTAGATTCAGGTCTTCTAGTTATTGCTTGCCTCGATCATACTATGATGCTTCCTAATCTACAAAGTACAGTCAAAAAATAAGATTTGAAAATAAAATAAAAACTTTTAAGTTACTTTTCTCAAAAGTCTTTTATCCCATCGTTTTTGTTGTTCTAATCTTGCCTTAAAGACATTATATTTACAAATAAATAAAAACAATATTTCAACAGTAGATGAAAGTTTTTATCTCTACTTTAAATTCTCTTCACACACGGATTGCCGCAAGGGAACTACTAAAAGTGTTTAGAAAAAGTAATAGTTGGTTTAAAACAATATTTTATTTTTGTTCATGTGTGACATCCAAGGCATTCTACCACTATCTTTAAAAAGACACCTTGAAAATACGTATGTCTGAGATAGCTCACTAAATTATTACTTCTTGATAGCCGTTTTTCTTTTGACAAGAACTATTTACATTTTAACTTTTTATATTGCCACGAATGATCGAATGTCTTCTAGATGTAACTAACTATATGGATGTAAGTTTCATCTTATTATATTTTAGATACTTACCGCGGATTCACTCGCGTTTATTTCGAAATCAAATAGTTTTATACATTTTTATTTAAAAACTAAAATAGTTCAGCAGTTTCATCCGCGTGTATGTGTCTGACTGTATTATTTTGTATAATTATATTATTTTAAATATATATTAACTGTAAATTTTCCTTAATACGGGTCTATCGTAAATTAATTATCTTATAACCGGTCTAAGGCAGGATTTTAGTGAAACTTTTATTAAAATCAGTTTATTTTCTTATTGAGTTAGAGAAAATATACAAACAAAAATATAAAAATCTATATATTAATACGTGAAAATCGAAAATTGTTGTACGTTTTTTTTAGTATTTATTATAAAAGGAAGCGAATTAATCTTGTATCATTTGAAAGGTACTGTGTCATAGATGTACAAAAAAAAATCATGTGCGTACGTTGCCGTTAAGGCAGATAAAATAAAGTTAAGATACACACATGATTTCACCTCTCGCTGTTTGTTTATTTCCCCCCGTATCGGTCAACAGCATAGCAATACTCCTAGCGCCACCAAGCGACGTATAGAGATTTTCAATTCGCGTTCGATTGCAATGTTTTTATTTGGAAATTTTTGTTGTAAAAGCAGGTTACGTAAGGTTAAGTACTGTGTCATAGATGTGCACAAAAAAAATCATGTGTGTTTGTTGCCGTTAAAATATTGGTCGAATTTCGACGATAGGTGGATACTAGTACATAATATATTGGTTGTATGTATAGGGTGAAGCATCTGTTGGTTTATTTTGGAAGAGCATGTTATTCAAAATACGGGTTATGTATTTGAATTGTAAACTTATTTGTTTGTTTATAGACGGTTTCGGTTTCGTTCGAATTCTCATATTTTTTTTAAGGGAGATGAAACCAATGGTCCAACCCTTTACATATATTAAAAAATCAAAATTATTTACGTTTTATACAGAGTTTGCAGATTTATATTTCGGAATTGATGATGCATGTATCAGATAAATTAATATCACTGATGCATTATTATTAACATCATTATCGATTTGTTTAAAATACAGGAACCTCGGTTTTGCGGTTTTAATTATTGCGGTTTTCGAGTTATTGCCGTGTTTTCAGCCATGACTCCGGTCAAAATGTACCAATGTGTATGCACAAACACGGAATGTACCTATGTATGTAAACATTGATAACTGAAAATTGTATTTCGCTTATAACCTATTTATTTCAGTACGTAAGAAGTACGAGTATACCTCTGTACATTATTAAATATTTAAATGTAATTTTAATAAAATTCCATTACAAATAATTTATATATTTTTAGTGTTACGTGAAAACGAAACACTTATTGAATCACTTCGGTATCTGTTCATCCGTCTGTCCCAGGTTATTTTCTCTGAAACTATTCGACGTAAAAAATTGAAATTTAGCACAGAGATAGAGTGTGGTGGCCCAATTATAAACGTGAACTATAATTAGTTGAATTTTGATTCTGGGGGTTAATTTCAGAAGGTAAATTGGGAAATGAAAAAAATATTCAAGGGCATTGTCTAGGGCAGGGGTCACCTAACTTTTCGAGAAACGGGCCGGATCGAATTTGTTTTAAACATAGGAGATTCCTATTAGAACATTTATTTACATGTGCATTATGTGCAATTAGCTATGTAAATAGAGTATACATATATCGAAAATAATGGAAAATATCTATTCAAATGTAGATAAATACACATATTTACATCAAATCCTTAAATTATATAAAATTAATAAATAAATTATAAAAATCAGGGGCCGGATAAAAAAACTTTGGAGGGCTGGATCTAGGGCATCGTTCCTACTACCGGTATTCTAGAATGTGTCCTTAGAAACAAAAGGTTTGGGACCCCTGGTGTAGGGTGTCAAATGAAAGCTTTTTATGAATTTTTTAAAACATTTTTCATGAACATTGAGAATTAGGTGTAGAATGAACTCAAATTATCAGGATTAAAAAAGGATTAAAAATTTCATTGTTTATTCCTTATAACCGAACCATTGGTTTTAGAGAAAAAAATTTTCGATAAAAAATATTTATCACGATGTAAGGAACAACTTTTGTCCATACAAAATGCTAATGGCACGGAGCACTAATTGTACAAGTATAGCTTGCACTTGACCGATTTTTTTTATTAGATATGCTTCCCGATTTTTGTGTTGTTTTTCCTGTATTAGAAAAATATTATATAAGAATTTATTATTATTATCATACAAAAATTAACGTTAAATCGTGATTTATTTAAACACAAAAAAAACAAATTAGGATTATTAATTATATTTTAAGTAATAAGTGTGTTATTAACAACAAAGTAGTTATTCTATAAATTTATAATAATTATTAAAATACAACAAAAACAGTTACAATTACTAATTGAATTTAAAATCATACCTACTATCTATTCGTTTATTATGTATACACTTTTACACGAAACTCAAATTTAAATTTTTAAACAATGCCGGGGTCATACATTACCCCGTTATATTGGGATAGTAAACTAGTATCAAAAAACATTATTATACACAGCTACAAAATGCATGTAATAATGGCATTGAATGACGTCATAAATGTGATGATATTATGACCTTCTAACTCATCGTTTCTATTAACTGATGTGAATTAACTGCATCAGTGGCAGCTTGTAAATGATTTCAAATATGCAAATAAACTGGTGTTTAATTATTTTTGAAATTACTAATTGTCGATATGTTACCGCACCTAATAAAAATATTGATCGTTATAATAACGTGTAAATTGTGCTTGTAAACGTGTTGTTTATACCGATGCCATGGTAATCGAGCGTTACATAAACATATACACAGACATTGAGTTATTATAAGAATTATAATGATGTTTTTGAGAAAATTTTACAAATTTTAATTATGTTACCTAAAAATAATAAAATATACCTAAACTTGATTTTCCATGTTTATTTACACGATTTTGAAATAACTGGGTTGATAAAAATAAAAAAATAAAAAATATTTTTTTAATTTTAAAATATAATAAAAAGGCCAAGTGCGTGTTGGGCACGCACATGATAGGGTTTCGTAGTAATTCTCACTATGATTTATAAAAAAGAAATAAACTATTCATGGTACAGTATTTGTTATAATTTTCATTGGAAGTACTAATTAAAAGGTATTTTGAACTGATGTTTTCTCAAAACATACGTTTGTTTAGAACACTGAATATTTCAGTGGGGGGGGGGGGGGTTCGTCCTCCCCACCCGTTACTACGACATTGACGTTCAGCATTAACGGTTAGCCAATATAAACTTCTATTTATACAGATTGTTATTTCAGTGGTAACAATATGTTACAATATCATACTATTTCTCAAACAAAAAGAGAGAGAGAACATTTTCTGCGGTGTATAAAAATAAACAACTATAAAAAAGCTTAATCAATTTGGCTTTGTTACGAAACGAGGAATGCTGATTTACTGGTAATAAATAAAATTTTTATTTTTCCTGTGTCGATAACGAACCAATGGTACGGATGTACCATTCAATTTGTTTGTGTCAATGTTTCAGTGTGTGCTTTTAAATGACCTTCAAAGCTTAAAAAAATACCTCCACTAATCATACAAATATATATACATGAAGCCATTAAGAACAACTGAATAATTACCAGATCAGTGGAACCGAAACATTGTAAGTTCACGAACTTCTGCATAATGAGATATAACTATTAGATCCCCTTGAAAAATTCACGATATTTTCCGGTTGATTCTTATAGATTTTGAGCCGCTGAACACAAAAAAAAACCGGTCTCAATTGATTCGTGTGAGTATCAGCTACAAATATCAATCAAAATGTAACCCCATCGTCGATTTAGTTTTTGAAATAAATCGAAAAAACGGGGAACAACGCGATGTTCACCCTTTTACCCCATTTTTATAGGGTGAAGCCTCATCACGCGGGCACGCGTGTTCAGTGGCTCAAAATCTATTTAAAAAAAACATAAAATTGTTGTTCCGGAAATTTTATCATTTTGACCATTTTCTCTGCTTCATTGGCTGGATTATTACCTTAACATAAATAATCAAAAACGGAAAATTTCATCAAATTGCTCTTAATGACATATCAGTACTCCAAACACTGGCATGTCAACTGACGTAGTTAGTCAGAGGTGTAAGCTTAATTAAATACATATTTATTTTGTATTTATAAAATTTAAAATAGAGCAGCAAAAAGAGGTGTCCATATTACCCTCCTGTTTCATATATCATATACCGACTTTACTCTTTCTAATGATCGTTTTTAAATACAATGTATATTTGTTGACGAATATCTTATCAAGGGCAATATAATAAACGTGTTCATTACATATTAGATAAAATGTTTACATACTCTATTTCTATGTAAATAATATTGGTTTGCTTTGTTAGAAACGAGCTTGATTATTTTTCCTTTAGAATTTTATATTTCCACATGTGTATGTATATTGTATACAGAACAACGAATAATATATCAATGTTAACAAATTGAATTTTTGAATGAAAATGTAATAAATCATCTGTACGTAGTTTAAAAAAATATACAGTCTTTTACGCGTATATTCACACATACAGAGCTGGATTAAGGATTATATATCAATAGCTCATTTTAATAATTATATCCATGGCCCAGTGGTGTACCATAGGTTTCTGCCGCCCGGGGCAGACAGCAAATTTGCCGTCCCTCCCCTTCAATACTATATGATAAATATGTAAAATTTTTCGTTGCTACCTAAAATTTAACGCCACCAATCTATAATTTTGCGTCTTTTTCTAATTTTGATTACTTTTTTTGTTACTTCTTCAAAATTGCCACCTCTAATTTAATTTTATATTTATATATATATAGTTATTTTTTTCTTCTTATAAATTTGCCGCCCCTAACAAAGTGCCGTCGAGGCAGGCGCCCACTCCCTCCCCTTCCCTCTGACTGTACGCTAATCTCATCCTATTGCGAGCTCCTAGTCTAGAAATGGCTCTCTGTTAACTCATCGCGTTGGGTCTCACATAACCCCGGACCCCCAGAATAGAACCCTGTGAGCTCCCCACTCCCTTTGTAGGACCACAATTATGCTATACAACACATTTGACAATTTTTAAACCTATAGTGATAATGTATAAATTTATTTAATATAAGCTGAGGAAGGAAGTGAGGGGGAGATCAATATGATATTTTTCATCAATGCGACCAAATGCTATTAACTGTAGGTATATGTAAAAGTTACATTTTATTTTTTAACCTCATTTAAAAAAATATTTAATATTTTATAGTCAACAACAATATAAAGTCGTTCATTAGTCGAACGTATATTAAGATAAGATTAATTTTAAAGTTTTGGCAAATAAGACAACGCTGTAAAACATAACACTGGCTTAAATATCAGCCTGGTTCGTTTACACTGCTTCAATTCTGAATGTTGATATGGGTACGTTATAGTGCTGTTTTATTTGCCAAGGTTTCAAACAACTGAAAAATACAAATTCACAAATACATGACATAACAAACGTCTTTTTGTTTTTAAAAGTACACGATTAAACAGGTACTCTTGTAAAAAAAAATTGGCAGAAGAATTGATTCAATCATTTTGCCAACTTAGTTCCTTCAATTATGAGTTTTAGAACATGCTATGAACAAAAATAGAATAGAATCTAAGCCAAAAAATTTTAATTTTTTAACCTGAAACCACATTAATTATTTTAACGATTGAGCTAAATCTCTACCTAATCTAATTTAAAATTTATATTTTGAACCTGGACAGACATTGAACTGACACAAATTTTTGTAAACAAATCAGTTTCTATTATTAAAAATTATTGTGTATATATCTTGTTATACTTAATCCACCTCTGTATGTAGCTATATTAAACGTACATACACACACACATAATTCTTTTATATACATATATGAAACTGTGCGTTTATATCCGTGCAAAGAATTCTATGTATGTTAGTGTTTGTGCGTGCGTGCGTGCGCGTGTGTATTTGTTGAACGCGGAAGATAAAATGAAATAAAAATGAATATTTTTGTGCGTAGACAAACAAGCTTGAGCAACTCGCAACCGAACAAATCGAAAAGAACGCCTTTGAAAAAGGACTGACAGGCGAACGTGAAAAGAAAAATGATTTTCTCCTGAACATATTGAACGGATATCTTCTTGTCAATTTGACGTTAAAAAATTTGTAATGCAACGAAATTGTATTTCGTTTTATTTGATATTACTCGAGGGCTATTATTAAACGATCAATTCTACGACAGAGTTAAGTGTGAACGAAAAATTACTTATTTATAATCTTATTTAAAATTGTTTTCGATAAACTAGTGGTTCTTGACCTTTTCAAAGACGTAGAATACTTTATATTATAAAAAAAATCTGCCAAGTAGTGCTTCCTCGTGCTTAATTCACCAAATGTAGTTATTATATGTAATTATTTAACACCGATAAAGTATTCAAATTAGCTACCAGCCATTGATTAACCATTTAATTTTAATATAATTTCATTAAAAAAAAATCTGTTAGCAAACGTCAAAATGACATTTAGAATGTCAAAGTAAATAGCGATTTAAAAAAACAAATGAAGATTTTTAAAAGTAAATTGAGATAAATCTTTGTAAGAGAATATTTCACAACAAACGTTGTGGTGACGTATATTATAGAAAATTGAATGCTCTACAAAAAAGATCCTGTAGAATTTTCACGTAACATGTGTCGTTCTTGAGATATCTTAAAAAAAATGTTTTTGGATGTTACCCCTCCCCCTTACACACGATTTAGATTTTTTATTTTTTTAATGAGATCATCCTTAAGCCAGACCCAACCAACCAACCAAGTTTCATTAATGTCAGTTTAGTGTTTCATGAGTTATGCGTGTGATAAGGATTCAGAGGACAGACAGACACACATACACGCACTTAGCACACACATACTTTTTTGTATCATTTAAAAAAATCATAAAGTTTCTCGTATCTTCGATATGGCGAGGAAGCAAAATACGAGACGCCAAAATAAAAGTTTAAAAAAATATGTATTAAAAAAAATTATAACTTGCATTTGTAGATTTAGATGTTTTTCCCAAACTTTAATTAAAAACACCCCAGTGTATGTATGTATAGCATGTACATACCTATTAGATAAATATAATATAGGTAAGGCAAGCAATCGATATTTTCTACCATTAAATATTGCATACATAATTTCTCACTGATAATAATAATAAAAAAAAAACATTAAAAAGATAAAAAAGATAATCATATAAAGAAATGTAGGGAAAGGGTGCGTAATGGAATTCTTGACTGAGAAGGGAATGTAGGGCACTAATGCCATAAAAATTCAATAGTAATCAAACTTGTATAGTTCAAATAACGATCACGTTTATAAAAGTTAAAAGAATTTGTGGTCTCTTGAGCACAACCACAATGTCAAGAATGTGAATTTGTCTGAATTTCCTTGTGTTTTCACATGCTGCCAACAGAGGGGACTATTTCAATCCAGAGGTCGCGACACGCCGAGATTTAACTGCCGTATAGTAAACCTCCCCTCATAAACTTTTTATATTTTTTATAAAATTATTATTATTATGATACAAAACAAATTCTGAAGGAAAATTAAAAGAAGATCGATTAGAGAAAATTGTTGAACATTGCAATACATTGCACGCTTATATGAAACATCCTTGATAAAAAACATGGATAATCGTACTGTCAAAAATACACCTTAAAAAGAGATAATATATGTTTATTTACAAGAATTATTGCACATCAGAAGAAGGCTTTGTTTGATAATGTGAATTTTACTTCAGTCTAAATTTGTTTACATATTATCTAAAAGTTTATATTATTATGAATGAGCACATTGCAGTCCTCATATTTACTTACAATTTGATTATTATTTGGTTTTAATTTAATTAATGATAATTAATTAATTTTGATACTTTAAAGGCCGGAGAGTTACGCTAAGGTCGCAAAACCTGATAAATCTACAGTAATCTTTTTGAATTCACTATATATTATTAAAATAGAACCTTGTTTACTAATTTTAAGAAAATTTGCAGTTTTATTTTAAAACATCCTTCGATTCCGATTAGCAACTTTAAAATTCAGTGCCAATTGACACTTGTTGTACATGGTACTTTTTATTTAAATAATTATAAAGATACATATATCAGACATTTTTAAAATTTAATTTAAAAAAAGTATATTTATTTATTATCTAAAAAAATATAAGGCACTGGCACCAGTCTTGAATAATACCTCAGTGGTGAACATTTTTAAATTAAATGAACTGAATAAGAAATATTTGTTAATATTTGATTACTGCCATTACTGGATATTAATCTATATACATTTAACTATTTTACAGTAATAATAATTATTATAATTATTAAGCGTATTTTTTTATGTAAATACTTTATATTGTTTTAAATTTTACGACTTTTAATTTTTTAATTTTGTGTAATAGTACCTACTAATCATAATCTTTAGCAATTGTTTATCACTGGAGAAAAAAATAGGCAAAATAAAAGGCTATAATTTAAAAAAGAAACTACATTTGGTATTTAAATTGGGTTAATAAAAAGTTAGTTATTTTATTAGTAACATGAGTTCATGAGAATTACAAAAAGTACCCTTCAATCCCAGAACACTAATATTTTGCTCTTGTAGCGCCATTACTTTAAATAGAAAAGAAAAAATTGCAATCTAATTCATATAAATTTTGTAATGAAACAAGAGGTGGGGGCGTATAATGGTTTATAGACTATGACGTTTTCTAATATACATATGTAGTTCTCGTAATATATCTAAAAGCTATAAATAGTCGTACGTTCATATTACATTATATTATCTATTAGCTTGGATGAGTTTCGGTACCAGGGACGCTATTTACCTTGCTCTGATGTTCTCTTTTGAAGGTCGACAAAAAAAGAATTTTTGTTCGGCCTTCCGAAACTTCAAAGCGTTGAATTCAATGTATATTTATCTGCCCCTAATATAATGGTGTATCCAATAATATAAATTAACACACGTTTGTGCTGTTTTCAATGGTGTCACAAATGTGGAGTAGCATGGGTAAATATTTTCAAACATAATAGCTATATGGATGTACTAAATGCTTTATTGATCATGTATTTTGTTTTAATTTAATTATGTTAATTATGGATGCTCAAAATAGTATAAAATATGGTAGCTTAGGATAAACAAACTAGTATTTTGAGTTAAATATATTACTTACTAATATAAACAACTGTCAAATTTTTTATCTTATGTATTTTCAGCCCTTACAGTTATACATTTCTTAGGCTCAATTCAAAATCCGGTTTCGTAGTCTCGTCCCAGTTGCGTGCATTTTGTTTTAATATATTTTTTACATTTATTCATATAACTGCATTATTGATAATTTTTTAAAACCGAAACTCGTCCAAAATTTACATAAAGCAATCTAGTCTCGTCTAGGCTTATGTCTCGATGTACAGCCCTGTTTATTTTTGTTTCTAATTTTATGAAACTATCTAATATTGTTAATTTTTAATAAAACTAATATATTCATGAGATTCCGTCCATTCAATTTTATGTATCACTCAGTATTTTTTCTTTCCTGTACAACAAAATCCAGTAAATCACCCAATTTATCTACCTTATATTCTTATACACACACTCAAGAAATATATTGCGTGCATTAAGTTTTCAATACAACGTAAATCATATAGAAATATACAATTTCGAATACATGCATAATTCATTCGAGACTATATGAAATGTACACCTTGACGGTAAAGTAAAGAAGATTTGCATCAAAATGCATTTGTCACAGTGACGTAATACATCTATCAACATCTAGGTGGCGCGATTGTGCAATTCTGGACGGATCAAGTGCACTGGTCGCACACTATGTTTACATGATGATAACTGGATACGGTTTATATTTATAAGTAATCTAATGTATGTTGAAACAGTGCTATAAATTCTTGTTTTAAGCCGTTTTATAGTAGTTTTTACATCTATGAAGTATAAATATTGTAGTGATTTCATGTTTATTTGAAAATATACTTATATATGTAGATTTTTTTCGTACATCACTTTTGGAAAAGTGGACAATTTTATTTAATGGTAATTTTGATGAGTTATTTCCACTGAGTATTCATATATATATTTATACTAGTATCGCCTATGGTCGAAATTCGATCAATATTTTACCTGCCTTAACGGCAACATTCACACATGATTTTTTTGTGCACATCTAACCTAACCTGCTTTTACAACAAAAAAATTCCAAATAAAAACATTGCAATTGAACGCGATTTGAAATCTCTGCGTTTGACAGAAACACAAAACTATTTATTTTTGCCACTTGGTGGGGCTAGGAATATTGCTATGCTGTTGAACGATGGGAGGGGAAATAAACAAACAGCGAGTGGAGAAATCTTGTATGTATCTTAACTTTTTTTACCTGCCTTAACGGCAACATATACACATCATTTTTTTGTGCACATTTATGGTATCTTTCGAATGATATAAGTTTCATTCACCTTTTTTATAATATATACTAAAAAAAACGTTCGACAATTTTCGGTGTTCACGAATTAATATATAGATTATTTGAAATTTTTAGGTTACTGAAATTTTAAGAGTACTCAATTTACAGTTTAGTGGGGAGCGATAATTTTATAATCGGGCAGTATTACCGTAGATATCATACGGATTGCGAGTAGGGGATGTGGGGGTGATTTGGACACGTTTGTGAGCTTCATTTTTGTTAAAAATACAATATAGTTACAGTTCCAACGTATTACAAAAGTCGAAGGGTAGAGGCCTAAATAATATGTGTATTGTATTCATATTTTTAACATATACATGTACAAAGTTCATTTACCGATTACTTTGTGGTAATTATGCATATTAACTAAACGTTTTATATTTAAATCGAACATTGTACAAAAAGTGGTATATAAACGTACAACTAGATGAAGTATACATTGCGCTAATGTAAGTAATATAATATGTATGTACAAAAAATGCATTCAATATACAATAATTAACAATAATAACGTGTTTACTCCGGTTAAAGAATGACAACAAATAACAAATGGTTAACATATGTTTCAATTATTTATTAGTAGTCCATATAAAATATTATGTTTATATAACGAAAAAGTAAATATTACCGTGAAATATAGGTGAAGTAAATAATATTATGTAAATAAATTCTTATACATAATTGATGTCAACGTTGAATGACTGATAAAGGTTGTAGCCACGTAATAAATTACCATTAGACTTTTATTTCAAGGCATAGAGGTTTAAAGAACTTCTAATAACTTGAAATACATATTAGAATTTAAAATATGTATTTTAGTGAAGAAACGTAAGGTATTTATATGGCTTACAAAGTAGTGGATTGTATTGTTATAAAATCGTTAGATAGTCATATTAGAGTGGTTCAGCTGCCAAAACAATTTACTAAACATGTCTAAATCTCAGTATTATAAAGAATTTGCTTGAGTGCGAATGCAAATTAGCTTCCAGCTAACTCTATTTGCTAGGTATTAAATATAAATGACAGCACACTCACAAATGTAGTGAATGAAATCTTAAATATGAAAACCTTGACGCATGCGCGATAAGTACAATCAGCGACTTAAAATAAGTGCTGTCAAGTGTACCTCATAAAATGCATAGCATTAACATTATTATACATTTATTATCACTGCTTTAAAATATCGAGCAATTTCATAACAATTTGACACCTAGTAGATAGCGTTAACTAGAAGTTAATTTTTCATTTGCACTCAAGCAAATTTTTTATAATACCGGGCATAATTAATTCAGTGATTACTACGATTTAATTGCATTTTATTGCGTAAAGCAAAAATAAACAAGATTAGTTAATCGTCCGTTTTCAATCCATGATCTAATGTTAATTTTAAATCTATTCATGGTTAGTTTACGGACGATTAATTAATTGTGACTATTTTTTTACGGTAGAAGATTCACCATAACCAAAAGTAACGTTCAGAATTAATATAATTATAGTTATAAAATAGTCGATTAAGTAATCATGATTAATTTTGTTTTATGCATTCCAAGGTTCATCTTTTTATACTCAAGCGTCGATTACATTGAGCAAGTTTACAAGCTACAATCCAGATTTTTACAAGCTGCTTGTAAACTCGCTCAGTGTAATCATGTTCACTAGCTAACAAGCTGCTTGTAAACAATCTGCTACAAAAGTTTAAAGCCGGGCTACTTTACTCGCTGGCTTGTAGGCTTGTTAGCTTGTAAACTAGCAGTGTGTCATCATAGTTCGCTAGCTGCTATTATCTCGGTGATTCCTGGTTTCAGTGTCTATAAAATGTATTCACAACACGTGGTTTACTCGCTAGCTAGTTGGCTACTGAGCGAGTGGAAAGTTTTGTGTGTCATCATCACTATCTTACAAGCTAACAAAGCCAGCTTGTAACAAGCTGGTTTATTAGCTTGTAAACCGGTTCAATGTAATCGACCCTTTAGATGAATTTATCAAAATAATATATATTACAAAAACAATAAAAATTCATACTTGCGTCCATACTAATATTATTAATGCGAAAGTAACTCTGTTTGTCTGTCTGTTACCTTATCACGGCTAAGCTGCAGAACCGATCTTGATTTTTGACAGGGAGATAGCTTGCATCCTGAGGGAGGACATAGGCTACTGTGTATCTCGAAAATTGATTAGATAAAAAAAAAATTCCTCGTGGACGAAGTCGCGGGTAACAGCTATATAGTGTTATATATATTTTATATATACATACATATATACCGTATTATATATTTTTAACTAGCTGAGGAATTTGTATTTTTTTATTTAAACAATTTTTAGGGTTATAAAGTAGCCTGTCATCGCTATTTTTATAACTATTAAAGTAAATGTTAAACTAAAAATATATATGTATTTAATTTTTGGTTTTATTAAAAAAGTCGCAATTATTAGATTGTTCTCTTAATTTTATCAGCATGCATATACATATAAAATATACATTATCATACATATACATATATATTTTATTCTTATCGCTAAATAGCAGTAAGAGCTGATAAGGAATATGTTTCGATATATACCTTTAATACAATAAGAATTCAAATACAAAAAAATATTCTATAATTATTTCATTGTTTATTTTCTACAGAAGAAATTATTAAACCACTAAATTTGAATTTAAAGAAATATATTTGGGTATATATTTATCAGATATTTATACAACTACTTACCTTTTAAAAAAACTTAGGAAATAAAAATTTTTATAACGAAACCTATATCGAAAATTAAGTTTTGTAATATATTCACCTAATTTTAAAAACTATCTATAAATAAAATTGAATAAGTAAAATGTTTGTATATTGTATACACTATACAGTGTATAGGTGGTACTTATTACAAAAGGCAATTTAAAAAATTCAGATAAAATTACTATTTCAATCACATATACATTATAAATATGTAAACTAATGGTTTAAATACATAAATTTTGCGCAACTTTCCATAAATATCGATTTGATTTTTTTCCCTATAAAGAGGTCGTCCATTTACAATGTATTGATTATGCAACTGCAGGCCAACTATCGATCTGTTTACTCAAATAAATTATCATACATACTTAAATATTTAACATGTTATATGTTATTTTCATAATTATATAGGGTTTAAAATATATTATCTAACGTAGGGATGCACAAACTAGGGGGCGTGACAAATAATGCAAGGTATGCGAAATATTTGATTTTATTTTGAATTATTTAGATACTTTTATATTTATTTTACAAAATTGCCATTAAAACCCTTCCAAATAAATATCAAATGTTTGACTAAAAAGAGGGCGCAGCATGAAAAGTTTGAGCACTCCTAATCTTATACATAAAATGTATAAAATTAACATATAAGCATTTATGTAGGTATAGGTAGATTTTAATTTACTTAATTAAAAAATATTTTAATTAATCAATTCATTTAACAAATATAAAAATAATAATATGCTTAATTTAAAAATGCATACGTATAATGTATAATTCAATAAGGGAATTTCACCTTATCATTTACTACAAAATAAAAACTAATAAATAAATGTATGAGTTTGAAGGTCACTTTGTTTATAGTTAATTTTTTCTAGTATTTTATATCTGTGGGTAAACCCAGAGTATTTTTTATTTAACTGATATCTTATTAAGAATTATTATTTCATCGTAGCAAATTATTTTAACGGAAATCTATGTATTTTATAAAAAAGTACGAACTTTCCAGAATTTAAACAATATTCATTTTTATTTATAACACCTTATATTATCGTATTAATGTTGGATTTATTCTATTATAACAATTCGTGGAAAAGTAAGAAAGGTACAAATTTCTTACAAATACAAAAGTACAAATATAACAGTGTTTATTTATTTATATATGTATCAATTTAATATTTTAATATATCATATTTGATGCTAGATATTTATAAATATGCAATTTCAATAAAATAATTTTACAAAAATACAAAATCAGGTAAGCTAATAGCATGCATTTAATCATTTATCTAACTATTTAATGATATTTAAACATAGGCAGTAAATAATTAAAACACAATTGGGTCAGCAGTAATCAATAACAACAGCTCTAGTAACAATAAATTTCGAAATGGTGAAAGATTAGAATCAACTTCATGCAGGCGACATTCAAACGGGTACTGCAATGTATTATTAACGTAGCGCGTATGCTTGCAGCCGTTTCTACAGGTTTCGTTATTGGTTTCAAGTTCAATAAATATGTATATCACACGCATCGCTATAGTATAAAATACTATAAAATATAAAACATTGCAGGTGACAAAACATATGTTTTTGTTACAAACTTTTAGTTTTAGTGCTGTTACACATATTTATTGATTCGTGCATATATATACTTATACTGACTTGGATATCTATATATATACACCTCAGGGCCGTAACTAGAGGCTCTGGGGCCTTGGGGCAGCAAGTGATGGAGCCTCCCCCCCACACTATATGCAAAATATAAAAATTGAAGACTTTTTTTGTTGTTTCTATCTCGATTCACAATTTTACGTTTGCTACTAATTTTAATAAATTTTTTTTGTTGCTGGTTGCTGCAATGTGGTAATTACGGCCCTGATACATAATGTATTGTATTTTTTCGTATTAATCTTAAGCAACTTTATAAGTTATATTTACTTTTTTTATCATAGTAATAATAATTATTATAAATTACGTTAAGTTTTTTTATTATCATTTATAAAATACAGAGTGATTCAGTATTGTCGTGCCAAACTTGAACTGTACATTGAGAAAAAAAATTTAAGCAAAAAACATTGTATGAACATGTGTCCGGAAATTTTTCACGAGAGGGCTACAGCCCTCCAAACATTTTACTCAAAATTAGTTTTTATTTAATATCTGGAGAACCCAATGTGCTACAGTTATGAAATTTGATACAGGGTTTAGTATATCGATTTCTAGTATTAAGCAATTATAATTTAGACCAGAGCTGTATAGGGCCAGTGGGCCCATCGATTTTTATCTAGTATTTTTTGTTCTCTAATTTTTTCCAGAGCTAGACATTTGAATAAGACAGTATGGCACAAGAACACAAAAATATACTTTTCTTATTTATTATAGGATAAATCGTTTATGACAAATATTAATGCAAAAGAAAGCATGCAGAATTTTACTTAATACGGATACTTCAAACTACAAACAAAAATTATATTCTTGTTCTATGATAAAAAATAAGACAAAAAGTTAATATAAATATACCTCCAAAAATTCATCCTTATCAACAAATAGCCATTTTAAGCATCGATTTTCGGTTATGTTAGTAAAGTACCTACTTGCAACAGTAATAAAACTGACAATAGTCTATTAGGTGGTATATGTACATGAACTTTTTTTTAACTTTAATTATAGAATAAAAATATAATTTTTTTTGTGTAATTTGAAGTATCCGTATTAAGTAAAATTCTGCATGCTTTCTTTTGCATCGATATTTCTCGTAAACGGTTTATCCTATGATAAATGAGCAAAGTATATTTTTTGTATTTTGTGTCATACAGTCTTACTCAAGAAAAAATTGAAAAATAAAAAAATACTGGATAATTAGAAATTAGATAACTAGAAAGTTATGCACCCCCCTTCGAAGGAGCAGAGTAAGTTATCGCCATGTTCTAAACATCAAAATCTATCAATTTCTTGAAAAAAAATTTACTCCGTCATTTGGACTATAATTCGAAACAATAAAAATAAAATGTATTATATACTTTAAATTTAAACCACCCCTATTTTGCTACCCTTGGTTGTCATATAACACAGTTTATACTATTATAATTATTTATCATATAGGAATTCTCCTACTTTAATTTAATTTATATTTTATTTTTGATTTGTAAGACAAAAGTATAAAATTGTTATATTCAGATAAAAAAAGAGATTAGCTAGTCCCGGACTAGGGTGACACATTGAGCCAATTGTTATGCACCCGAGATAATCCCCCCCTCCAGTCTACGGTCTTAATCATATATTAATAAGAATGATTCAAAAACCATAACATTTATAAAAACAGCGTTACTTTGTATTATAAAGTCAATACAATCTGTGAAATTCCAGATGATTAAAATACGATAAGGTTTTTTACTAGCATAAGTTTTATTGATAATCTGCAAAGTTTGGTTTACGTTATTCAGACTTTACTACATTGGTTTACTTATCATACATTTTTAGTTTATTGTCAAGGTTAATCGTACATAATATGTATAGTATGTACACACGCTGACTTTAGAAATAATATAAATACTTGTTCTCATTTTTGCGGTTTGTTTACATTTCACATTTGCATTTTGGGTATATTATATTATATTACTATTAAAATATTTTTATGTTGTTTTTATTAATGTTTGCGTATTTTGTTAATTACTTATTTGTTTTGGTCACTACCAAATTAATTGGATCTTGGCTTCTGGGTGTAAGCCGCGTCGATTTGGTCGTGTTATTTTAGAAGATCCCTGAAGATGTCCACTGAAATATGTGACGAAACGTTGGCCAATAACACGACCAAATCGACGCGGCTTACACCCAGAAGCCAAGATCCGTATCAAGATCACCGCGGAAGCCTCAAGACTTGTATACCAAATTAATTATTTATAAGATACTAAATCAATAGGAATACTTAATATGTTATTATTATACATAAACAAGCCTACAATTGTTTATTTTATTAGTATTATAAAGAAATAACTTAAAATTGTTTAACTAATATGCACTTTGAAACGGGGTATTATACTTATATGATAGTTCTATAATAGTTCACTGTATATGCAGAGACGTACTGAGACATTTTAAGACTCGAAGCACAAAAATAATATAGCTGATGTTTTTTTTAATCAATGCCCATGTCTAGAGGTCTTTAAAATCAACGGTATCGTAACAGTGGTGATATATAGGTAAATAAAAAAATATCTTGTACGGCCAGAATCTTCAATTGTGTTTTAGTAAATTGAGGTACCACTGGTCTACTTATTAGCTAACAATTTGTGTCAATTTCAATTATGTCCGCTATTATAAAGGAGCTTAGTTAACAAGTACTTTAAAATGGGGTAAGTATCAAACGTTTATGACAATTCCCTTGAAATATCATGAAAAATCTGACAAGTTTCACGCATGCGCGGTAAGTGAACACCAATGGTATTAAAACAGCGTGGTGATATTATGAAAATTATTTCGTCCGGTCTAACTGCTTTATCATATAATAAGTTGAAGTAATTACTGATCTAAATTCTAGAGATAAGACTGTCAAGACGCGACTTTAGTACAAAAAACCGAAAATAGACGATACTTGTTTGATTCTCATCTCATGTGTGACTATTATTTTATTCTAATCATTTATGTAGGCGAGCAATCTAGAGAGTAATGTGGACGCTTACAACGCACAACACTTAATATTACATATGTATGTTGTATGTATCTATTAATTTATTTACACTCACGTCCGCCTACATATGTACATGAACCCTATATAGTACGCATGTCATACAAATAAACTATATTGACTTCCCTTTTGACGTAAATAATGTCTAGTTTCACGCCAGCCAGATACTAGAGAGGTATTTCAGAAACATTAATGTAACGTTTTCAGATTGATCTAAAACTGGGATGATTTTGGTATTATTTTAACTGGCGTATTGGTCTGTACCCATTAAATACTGAGTCACCCCCGCGGAAATGCGGTACGAATGAAGGGGAGGTAAATGCGCAGCGATAATTTTGCGCGCTAGTGTAAATTTATAATCAGTATAGCTCGACACTCAAAGCAGATATCACGCTGATTTTGATCTCAAGTTATAAATCTCGATTAAATCTTCGAGGTACAAGTACAAATCAAAACATTTAATTAGTTTTAGTGAATGAAAAACATCATATATTATCTAATAAAAATAAAAAATAAAACATGCCGCAAATAACGCGACCTTGGATTTGGAACGTATTCACGTCAATTCCTTGATTGTGCATCGTCATACCTATTTCCATTAGTAAATATTGAAGTAAAAAATGTTTGCAAGTAAATTTATAAAAAAAACAGGAATAATTTGTTTACATTTTTTTAACAGTGAGAGTTGTCAGATGAATATCGAAAATATACGTGGATATCGATTTTGTTATCTGTATTTGTCACTCACTTTAAAAAAGAACTGAAAACGTCCGCACAATTACGGACCAACCCGCATTATACACACAGTCCTTTCATACATATTCATTGCATGCGAATAGATGGACCGTAAAGGTGGGTATACATCCGAACTATTAAAGAGCAGCTCGCGAACGGAGTTTATGATGTTTCGCGAACACCTGTGAACACTGAACAAGCTGTCTGCACCAATGTTCGCATCATAATATAGTAGATCAATATAAAAGTAATTTTTTTATTAATAATTTTTACTTGATCTATTTGATCAAAACTAGCAAATCTAATAAAATAGAAAATACAATTCCAAAACTCGTTCGTTCCATTCGTTCAATGTTCAATCCTATTATGATTAACAATAAGAAAATTTTACTCAAAAGTGACATTACAATATGAAATAATAACAATTAGGTCAATTGTCATTTAGCCTAACTTAACCAGTGTTTAGTAAACAATTAAATCAGTGATTATATACGTTTAACAATTAGAGTATTTAATTTCTTTTATAATAAAAAATAGCTATAATTCTTCAAAACAATTTTTCATTTTAATAAAACAGGTTTTTCAAACTAACAACTAACAGTTGACCCGATAGGTATACTTCCTTTTTTCATTAACATAAAATGTTTCATAAAACATAGTTTAGTTAAACATACATATATATGAACAAACATTTATGTATGAACAATATATGTACGAACAAACATTTTTCATTAGTCTGCCTAATGCTCAAATGGGGCAGAACTCACTGGTCTAAAATGAAGTTTGCAAGTTAAAAAAATTAGATAAAAACACGATTTATCGCTATTAAAACTATTTTATTATTTAATGAACTGAATTATGATAAAAACTAATGATATAAGTAATTTATATTATTGTTAATATATTTTTTTAAATTCGAAATTATCAAATTAACTCCAAATCAACCCACTGTGTTTGTCATTTTTTTTAGAATTCACACACATGAATTGTTTTTCGAACTCGAGATGAAAATAAAAAAAAATAAAGGTACCTACTCATGTATAAGCACCTTTATATGTAGTACTAAAAACGGACCTAGTTTTTGCTTAAATATATACTTCTAGAGTCCTGCTAGATAATATAATATTGTACATAACTGATTGCAGTTAGTTAACTCACATTTTAATTAATTAATGATAGTTTTTGTTATCTATAAGTGAAAAAATGTTTTAATTAATTATATTTGAAAATCCACTTATAATTACATTTTCTAATTTTTTTTATGAGAAAATAGTTTCATTTTCGACATATTTGTTAATAGCTAATGTTATTTTAATTAAATATGAATAAGCCGACTGTAAATGAAAATTAAAACATAAATAAAATAAAAATGTAAAAAAATATAATAACTATTTATAAACATACTATAATATAAAATATATAGAAAGCATGAAATAAAAAAAAAGTAAACAAACAGTTTAATGGTGATAATTGCCTACTATCAGCTATAAATGTTTATGTTTATATATGTATGTAGAAACAGATTTAGTAAATAGATTGATACATGCTTGTATCATTCAATTATATAAATTGATGTAAATACAGTCCAGCGTTCCTAAACAATTAATTGAAGTTGACCTTTAAAATGACAATCTTTTTTACAACAACATTACACTCGTTAAAATGTGCAAGATAAATGTAACTTCTATTTAACGTAATATTTAAAAACAATAACAACGAAATTAGCAAAACTACCATGATTGTTTTTAGTTTTAGTTTTGTTGATTCAGTTTGTTTAGATTACATTTGAAATTATTAAAATATTTATTTATAAATTCATAACACTTTGATGATGTTAAGTGAAGAAATAAATAAATATTATGTTTATGTGTATTGTGTATGCAGAGGACATATTTTTTTATTTTGTGTATATACATAGGTAAATAAGCAAAACAACGTTATTTTTGTAATTAAGTATGATATGAAAAAGGTTTTATTGGTAAATAAATCATTTTGGAATTCCTGGAAAAAAACTATAGAAATAATCAGATGTCTATTAAAACCAAATAATGGACGGAAGTATGTAGTTAGTCAATCTTTTTTAGCCCTTGAAAATCTACTATCCTTCTTCAATATGATATAATTTCATTATTTACAAACAATTTATTATTTTACTATAAAAATAATTTTTACCAAGCAAACATACAATTTTTGTAATTGGTACTATATTTAAAAACTGAAGAAAAAAGTATTTACTTCAGAGGTATTTATATTTACCTATAACATAATTATGTTGAAAATAGAACTGAATGACATATGCAACATCTGAAGCGCTAATAAATTATATTTAGCACATGCATATTCGAAAATAGAACATTTTTAAGCAACACTCTCTATTGCGTCAGAGTTAGAATTCCTTAGAACTTTAGTATTTTCTAATTCTAATTAATTTAAATATTTGTTTTCACAGTTATGTTATCATAAACTAAATACGTTTATTTTCTTGAATTAATTTCTTGTTTATATAAATTGATTATATTTATTTTGTATAAGTAATATTAAATATATATTTCCATTCCAATGTTTATGTATATTCAGGCCCTAAAAGAGCATCAATGGGGCCCGGGTTAATTTCGGGAGCCCCATACCCCTCCGTTTTGTGAGAATCTAATAAATTTCGTATAATTCTTAAAATTTTCCGGGGCCCGGGCTATATGCCCCCCCCTAATTCCCCCTCTATCTAGGACTATGTATATTGTGTATACAATACATGTCATGTTATATACTATAATTCATTAGCTTACCTTCAAATTTGACAGGAAAACAAACAACGTTTTTGAATAAACGCGCGAAAAACTTGAATTAAATAAAGTAATAAACGAAATACTCTTTAAAAGCAATACTCAATTTTCAATAATAATAATAATATAAAAGTAGAAAAATACAAAAACATTCGATATATTATATAAAATATAAATTAACTCGTTCGAATAGCACACAAAAAAGCAAACAGCGTACGGTGATATACGTGTCAATAAGAACCGACCGCATGAAAGGTAGGCACAACACTGAAACGAGTGCGTTGTGGAGCGCGGCTCAGGCCACGCGGCGGGACCTGACGTCACGGCTTGACGTCATAACTAGCACCGTTGCCTGGTAACGCGTCCGGCCGTTATAACGACTACGGTAACGGCGCGGGACCACTTCGTTATACATATGTGTTCAACCAGTGCCTAAGCAACGCGATCCTTGTGTTCTGTGTATGTTCCACGTTGAGCGAATGATGAGGATATAAGGTAGTGGCACCAGTCTTGGCAAAAACCCCAGTAATGACAAATTTTTAATCAAATGTACCGAATTAGAAATATTTGATTACTACCATTTCTGAATATTAATCAATATACATTTAACTGTCTTACAGCGTGATTTGATGACAATCGACCAATATGGGTGTGAAAATGGTGGACATTTAAACTAATTATTAGTATAATTTATTTATTAATTATTATATTATAATAGAAACTGCTTTACATTGCTTCAAATTTGACGATTCTTTCTTTTATATATTTTGTGTCGTGTAGTACGTATCATTTTGTAATCATTAGCAAATATCCATCACTGCGTGCTCATTAATGGTTTTACTTTATCCATTACTGGAGAAAACACATAAATAAAATAAAAGGCTATAATTTAAAAAACAAACTATACTTGGTTAAATTGATTAAATAAAGAGTAACTTGTTTTATTAGTAATATGAGTTTATGAGAATTACAAAACACAAAACCATTCATCAAAAAAACCCTGAAAACTTGCTCTTATAGCGGCCATAACTGGCGCCTGTACCTTACTTCAATGTGTATTTAATTAATCAGTACCTATCTACATACCCAAGTTTTTTTAACTTACACATAAAGTGTAAAAAAAATAATTAACAATATTATTAAATTAACTTTAATTTTCTTTAAATGTTTATTTCCTTATTACAGTGGAATTAAGTAAGTGCCGGTAATACCTTTCAACATATTGAGCAGCGTATCATATATTTTGCAATAAGTTTTTTAATTAAAGAAAAATATCTGCCAAGTGATTGGAAAGCGCATCTCGTGCTAAAATCACAAAATGTATTAATTACTGAATTTCTTTAATAAACACCGATAAAGTAGTCATATGAATCATTTAATTTTTATATAATTTTATTAGAAAATATTGATTCGAGATTTTTATCTTAATCTAAAATCTGCTGTACCTACATACGTTAAAATGGCATTTAAAATGTCAAAGTAAAAAGCTTCAGAAAGCAAAAAGAAGATTAATAATTTTAATTACTTTTGAACAATCTATCTACTAGCCAGACCCAATTAAAAAATCAAGTTTCATTAATATCAGTTCAATGGTTCATGAATTATGTGTGTGACAAGAATTCTGGAGACAGACATTTTGAAATCGGATAATACATTTTTTCTTGTTTTGATAAATGATCACATAGTTTCTATTTTCATTCGGATATGGCGACGAATCAATAAACAAAACAAAAATGAAGATGTATCAGTCCATGAGTCTGAGTTTTATTTAACCCAACTTTCACGTATTCACGTCAATCCCTCGACTGTGCATCCCGACAGAGTCACACCCATTTTTTTCGTTTTTTTTTGTTATATTTCTATTTACTTGAAGTACACAATGAAATAACTCACTTACATTTGAGGCACTACTAAACCCTTAGAACTAACACCCACCTTCGTGATATAGGCAATGCGTACACTTACTCGACGCGTACAAGTTACCCCGAATGACTCTACTTACATACCAACCATGTCTAATAGGAAGTATTACGTACGTACTTTAGGCAGTCACTGCCTGTACATAAATGTATGATGGTGCGCGCGTTGTTTTTCGAAACAGGACGATTAATTGTTGTTTGAATGATGGATTTTTGTTGTCGTTTTATTGTATACACTATAGAGTTTTTATGTTTTTTTTATAAATGCAGTATATATATGATTAATTTTCTATTGTCTGGATTTTCATATTTTTTAAAACTCGTTTGTTTGAATTAAAATTGAATGCATTTTAGAGTGATTGTTTTCAATGTACAGTACTTTAAAATTTAAAATAATAAAACGAGAGCAAGAATAAATACAATTTTAGAAGTAAAGATATTATACAACCCAAAACCTTGTTAAATTTTTAATAATACAACGTTCGTTTACATTGATGATTTTTTAATAACAAAACGTTTACATATTTAAATTTCTTGAATTGTCAGCATTCAGTTGATACTCCTCTCACTAGGATTTGATAAAATTGTTTTGGTAACCTATTATCCCTCATTTAAAAGTTTTATTTAAAAAACTCATTCAACCGTAATTGTTAGTTAAAAGGCAGTCAGTTTTTGGCATTTTACTGTGTCCGTTTTGCATCATGTATGATGTTTTTTCAGGTGCTACTTAATTAATTATACAAATAGTTTACGGTTTACGGGTAATAAAATTCTAGTGTCTCATTATAAGTATACCAAAATTATAATCAGGCTTCATGTTTCCAAAAGTCAGTCAAGTAAAAAGTCTTGTATCTCATTGGTAAATCATATTTTATTGTCTTTTCCCTCAGTACTGCGTATAAGGAATCGTTAATAAAATTTAACGGTACCAAAAACTAAAATATCAGCTTTTTTAAGTCAAAAGGTTTAGTAGCTAGAAGACTGTGGCAGTAGGAAATGCCTGCCTCGACGATGGGCTCAAGTTTGGCCCAATATTGGATTGCCAGTGTTGCTTTATCGATATTGGTCCCAGTCTAGGCCAATCTTCAGATACCGATCTTCGGTCACCTATTCGTTACCCAAGATTGGGCCAACCTTCAGATACTGAGCTTCGAGTCACCTATTCCTTACCCAAGATTGGACTAACTCTGGGCCAGCCTTTATCAACGAGCCTTGGTCGAGTCTTGAAGGAAGATATCATTTGTATTTTGGCCCAGTGTTGGCGCAAACTTGGGCCAACCGTGACTTTTTTGTAATTTCCTATATGGGCTGTCTGATTTAAAATACTTCTAATGTCCAATATTACAGCCTAGCCTAGATAATAAAATTTGCTAATTTGTAAACACTTTCAAACGGAATATCAAACTTACATGACAGTTTGAATTTAGCCTTTGAATTTTTAACAGATAGTTGCGTGCGCAGTAAGTTGGTTTTTACCATTTTTATTCAAGGTTAGTAAATGCACTTTAAATATACTTTACATACCTTTGTTTTTACTTACTATGCATGCAACGATGTAATTATCTGTCAAAAACTCTATGTTATATTAGTTTGATACCTCGTTTGAAAGTGTTTACAAGCTTGCAAATATTTGCTAACTAGGCTGTAATACTGGACAAAAGAGAAAGTATTTTTCTTTTTTTAAATTATTAATGATTTAGTTATTCGACAATTTAAATTCCAGTTACAAATATCTACAAAAAATTAGAGACAAAACTTATTCTTATCATAGACTACTTTATATATACATAAAATATATATTTATTATATCATATCATATGATAAAGTTATCATTTATTTACCTAGATACATGACAGCCGTGATATATGTAGCATATAAAAAAGGTAAAAAGTTGTGAACATATATGTATATATGTATAAATTCACAATTTGCACATGTCATTCACAGGTTTTCATTTTATACAAAGATATGCGAATAGTCGAATTTTATTCTTCGTTGTAAAAAATATTTTGATTAAAGTATCTCATATGTAAATTCGTATTTTGAAACGAAAAATAAAAAAAAATAAAAAAAATAAATGAGAAACAAACTTCAAAAAGTAAACCACAAAATTACTTCATTTTTAATTATTTAGGGGAAAAAATAAAGTGTATAAACAAAGATTTATTACATTGTGCTTTTCATGAAGGAATAAAAATATTCCTGAAATCTCAAAAAATTATATACAGTTGGTTAGAAAATTCAAAGAAATGAAACATGCTATATCTAATTTCAAGTCAATGTTTACTAATGTTAGTTTTTGTCTCTAAGGAATTAGAAGAATTGTAATATCGTTGAATAATAGTGTCCGAGATAAGAGCAGATTTTTACAGTATGACGGCTATACATGTGTCTGTCTGGATGTAGAATTTTCTTTCATTATTATCGATAACTTCTGTAAAAACACACCAATTTGATTTTTTTTTGCAAAATGTTTGTTTAAGAAGGATTTCAGACCTATTGATTTTGTTCACCCATACTTGACAGAGATTTTTCATCTCTTATAATTTTGCTGATAGTAATTATTATATCTTCTAAAATACTAAATTTGACAAAATAATTATTTTAGAAGTTACAGTTCTTACTATAATCTTTACGAATCGCCTAAATGTTTATTGTTTTTTCTCCTCGACTTACAATTTTTTTTTTAAATTATATATTTCTTAAATTTTAAGTAATAAAAGTTTTTTGAGTTTAATTGAAATTTTTGTATTAAATATTATCTAAAAAATATCTGCCAAGTAAATGCACAGTGCTTCCTCGTGCTAAATTCACCAAAGGTAGTTAATTATTGAACAATTAAAAAAAAACGATAAAGTGCTGATATAAATTGCCTAGCATTGGTTAACCATTTAATTTTCATTCAATTTTACTAAAAAATATTAGATATAAATTTTTCTTAAGACGCACCTGATTATTTTTTCGTATATTTTGAATTTTTTGACAATTTCAATCATGCAAACGTCAAAATGACATTTAATATATCGAAATAATATATAATAATTAAATCTTTGTAAGAGAATATTTTACAACAAACGTTGTAGACCTATATTAGACGAAATTGAATGCTTTACAAAAAATATCCTATAAAATTTTCACGTAACAAGTGTCGTTCTTGAGATATCTTGAAAAAATAAATATTTTAGATTGTCACCCCTCCCCCTTACACACGATTTTGAAATGGGACCGTCCTCAAGACTGACCCAACCATCCAACCAAGTTTCATTAACATCGGTTCAGTAGTTCATGAGTTATGCGTGTGATAAGGATTCAGGGGACAGACACACGGACGGACGGACGGACAGACAGACACGGAACGAAAAGTATTTGTCTTGACGTGAAACGGAAAGATCAATTTAAAATTTTGAAATCGGAGAACATTTTTTTGTCTCAATCTAAAATGATCACAAAGTTTCTCGTATCTCCGATATTGCAAGGAAGCAAAATTGTTATAGAAATGACAGTCATATCTGGTTCTTTATACCGTTTTTTTTTATAAATTAAAAAATCAGATGTTTTGATCTCTGAATATATTTGATTTTTTTAAATATTTATTAGCCGAAACGACTAATTCCATTTTTGATGATTTTTAAATTTCGATGTCAATAGTATTTAATTTTTATAATTATTTATAATGTGCATATTTATTTCTTTACTACATATAGCCAAACGTTGCCGAACAAAATCACTCAAAAAGAATATAAATTTGCTTAATTGATCCCAATCATGCAACACCACTGCACATGTATACACACATATCTCATTTATACATTATTCCTCTCGATTACGTATAACGTTTCGGTTTAACGAGAATAAAACAAAACACTGAAATTTAAAATAAACAGTCTGAATTCGCAATACTCTGTTGAATGCGTACACAGACGAAGTGCATGAAAAAAGAGAAAAACACTGCTTTTATAAATTATTCATCTATTTTACATTTCGTTTCAACGAATAAATAGATTGTATACATTTTTTGTGTGTATTTTATTTATTTTTTTATAACTGAACTTTTGCTTCGCATACTGTTGGTTTAACACAGTTTCTTTTAATGCATTGTGTGGAATGGTTTTCTTTATAGTCTTCATTGGTGTGAGGCAAAGCAAGATTTTCTTTCGAAATCTAATATATTTTAAGCTTACAATTATTTAAACTAAATAAAAAATATACAAAAACGCATTTTATTTTACAAGATTTTATTTAATTTCACATGTATGTCAGTATGTTAAGAGGTTCATTATTTGTAACATATTTTTCACCAAATAATATAATTTGGTCAAGACAAACACGGCTGTGTGCCATAATAAGAGTTCCAAAGTACTTGCTACGTAGACTGGAGCCACATGTGCATTTTTGAGTTAGAAAAAAATATAAAAATAAGGTCATTATTGTTATTTAATAACGAATTTTCAGAGAAAATGTTTCATACAAAAGATTCATGGTTTCGAGGGGGCTCAATACTGACAATATGGATTGACCTTGAAAAGGTCACCTTAATGGGTTTTCAGGTTCAATTTCTCTTTTTCAAATCTAAACCTATATTTTTTATTGCAGATTTTACGAGGAAAAATAAGCAACTTTACCTGAAACATTTTTTCTGAAAATGTGCATTTTTTATGATATGGAGCAAAACAAAAAGAAGTTTTTGGATATTCAACAATTTTTTACTCGAAAACTAAACATTTTCTCTGAAAATTCATTATTTTGGAAATAATCCGCTGGAAAGTCTTTAAAAAAAAACCCGCTATTCAAAATAACCATAAAATAAACGCAACTGCTTACGATAAGAATACAAAACCCAACAATTCCTTTTTTCAAAATACATTTATTGGGGATAACACTGTACACATTATAAAAACACAAGAAACTCAAAAGAAAATTAAGTAATTCTGACGTTATAACTGAGTTGTCGGTTATATGTCCACAAACTAGTAATATAAGTGATAGATACTATTATTTATCTATACATTTATTTTGTAAGAAAACGTTTCTATTCAGTACTTATTAAAATTAATACAGATAATCATTTATAATAATTATATGACTGTACCTAATCAATAAAAAAACCTTTTATAAAATAAGAAATAAATCTCACTATCAGCAAAAATATAGTAATTGATTTTATATACTTTAAAACACTTCTAAAGAATGAATCAGCTTTTAAATGTAGGATAGAAACCCCATCTAATGGATTATCTTTGAAACTATGGAAGACGGCAAAAAGTTGTCATATGACAAGTTGTCATATATATTAAATGGCCTTTATATGTAAGATACGGCCCAGATAACTCTGGGTATGTGGACAGAACAACGAACGTAATTTAGGATAAAAAAATGTGCTCTATTTTTTGTCAATGTCCATCTGAATAAAAAATAGATGTTTTAAAATATGTCAACAGCAATAACATACATTCTTATCGTGGGGATAAATTATTTGTTCTCCAAAAAGAATCAGGTCAGGTGATTTTTTTATCAATAAAATTGACATGTTTATAGAGAGATCATTTCTGAAAAACTCATAAAAATTTAATTGTTAATTGCGATGAAACATTAACTAAATAAACGACCAAAAATAAAATTCAACTAGGTAGATTTTATTTTTAATTATTTAAAATCTTAAAAAATGTAATTTATTACAAATAGAATTCGTTTTATAAATTTTATTGATGGTGATTCAAATTTAATTAATTAATATGAAACATTAACTAAATGTACGACCAATATAAGATAAAATTCAACTAGGTGGATTTTATTTTTAATTGTTTAAAATCCTAAAAAGATAATTTATTACAAACAGAATTCGTTTTATAAATTTTATTGAAGTAGGTGATTCAAATTCAATTAACTAATATACATACCATTAATTGATCAATTAATTAAAACATAAAAACAACCCTTATTTCAAGTATCAATTCTATAAAAAAATGCATAAAATTTTTCCTAATTGCCACTACAAAATCAATTCGATTGAATTACGATTATTGCTGCTTGTATTACAAATTTTATGAACTGAAAAAAATTACAATTCATGGCATTTTTTTATAGATTGAGGGAATTATTTATTAAAACAATATTAACTTTTTATGGATTTTTTGATTACAACGATAGCCATTGCAAATGCACAGATCCACCATTTATTTGATATTTAATATCAGTTTAACATACATGTTCAGTAAAAAAATTCAAGTATCTAATTCTAGCTTATATAGTTTACAAGATATTTTGCTTTGACTAAATAGGACAAACGGACAACAAAGTGAGATTAATAGGGTTTCTTCGGAATCTTAAAAATATGCGTGAAAATGCAAAACATAAACTTTTTAATATTGCTTATAACATGCTTCTTAGAATTTTTTATCGTAATTTATTTATTTCAATAAACATTTCAATAGCAGTAAATCAGGCAGACAAATTGCACCTGGGGTTAACACAGTAGGGGTGTATTAGAATTGCACTGGACTGTAGACAGTGCCGTCAGGTGCAAACAACATCCTGGCAGAACATGTGACAAATCATCTACCCCCCAATGCATATCTGCTTGTTCGTGCGTCATCACTCCTTTATGTTACAGGGGAGGGTTAAGTATTAATGAGTTACATTTTCATCTACATTTACAAATATAAAATATTTTCTCGTTTATAAAACATAAATTTTTTATCAATTCTTGAAGAACAATCGAAATAGATATAGTCTTAGATTATAAAAAAGTATAATTACGTAACTAAAACAATCAAATTTGTATCTAATAATATGTTGGTCATAATTTTTTTTTTATACGTAGACTTTATAGCTACTGAATGTAACAGAAAGAAATCAAAAAGCAATATAAAGATGAATTTTATTTTATTATTTTCAAATAGAACAATAAAAAGAACATGACTTCTTTTTCTTATAGTCCTTCTCTGGAGTCATTCATAGATATTGTATAAATACCATGTCGATTTTTATTCTGAAAATAGAAAGAAAATATCAAAGACTCATATTTCTATGATATTATTGACGTCATTGAATACTAATAATATCGCAAATTATTGACAAAGTCTCTTTCGCAAAAACCTTTTTCCAATTTTCTCTATTCTCTTCATTTCCCCACAAATGCTGTATTTATTGGAATATTGTGAATATTATTTTTAAATAATAGCATGTTATTAATATTAAAAACATTACACTTACCATACTTATTCTTAATTTTGGTAAGAAGTTGTATTTTATTAATCTAATACTCAATATTTTTATAAATATTGTATTATAATATACTTAATTTTGTGAAGTGAACTTATTTATTTATTTAAGAAATTAACTAATTAATAACACATATATTTTTGAATAAAATTCCCTTATGTTTCCTTAAGATAAATTTTGGAAATTTTGGCTTGTATGTAAAATCATTTATGTCGAATAATATAAATAATTAGCTCTAGAGAAAAAGTTTACCTAACGCTATCTGCGAGGTGCCAAATGATCTTAGAGCAGTGGTAATAAACGTACAAGAATGTAAAAGTTAAGCATTTTATGAGGTACAATTGTCACTATTGTTTGTAGATCGCTGATTTCTACTTAACACGCGTGCATTCATATAAACTATACCATTCAATAGAACTGTCAGTGGGTTGTAATTTATATTAAATGCCCTGCAGATTAGCTTTTGCTTGAGAGCAAATTCTTTATAATACCAGACATTAAAATCTCTATATAATTCCGAATACGCCGTATTTTCCCCAGAACAATACTTTATTTAGATTCTATCGAGAACACACATTTATATGGTTGTCATTGGTTACCCGAAATTAGAAACAAAACATCTCTCCAATAAAGAGACAGATTGTACCGATTTTACGATAGGTCTTCATATTTGAATGAAAAGTTTGACATTTCCGTTATATCATATTACGTCCAATCTTATGTATATCGTATTTCAATATATTTTTTTTTGTTATATAAAAAAAAACGTGATTATGACTCATGACGTACAAATATATGTATAACTCAAAAAATAAAAAATATATACATAATACATATAGAGGTATAATACTTCATGATTATTACTTTCTAAATCTATTTTTGTCCTGCTACATATACTTATTGGCATATTTATAATAAATGTCCAACAAAAAGTTACGCGTATCCAAACAATTGACAGCATGAGTAAGAACTTTAGGATGTAAGAATATGTAAATGGAGATATATTGTAGCTATCTTCGCAGGGAATATTTTACTACAAAAACACACAAACAGACGTACGGAAAGATCAAGTAAAAATTTTGAAGAAATTATCACATAGCTTCATCTATGAGTACCATTTGAATATAGCGAGGAAGCAGAAAAAAAATGCATCTCTATAAATAAGAATCATCATAGTGCATTTGGTTAAAAAAATTAATGGGATATGTATACCTACTAAAAATCATTTGGTTTCTTTAAATAAATCATTCTGTATGTAAGTGAAAGTAAACATATTATAAGCAATTAATTATTTCGATCGTTGAGTAAGCAATGATTTTAAACAGTTTTGATTAAAATGTTTGAAAATACAAAGTTTCTGTGATCTCTGGTCTTGCATTTAACATAAATATTACATTGAAATTCACTAGCGCAGTTGAATGTGTTGAACTTTCAGATGAAATAATGGGAAAAGTTTTTCAATAAAGAATCAAAAAGTGCACAGCTTATTTTTGTACTTCTTTGTTTCAGGAATATGAATACAGAAACAAATTTACAAGAGCATATTTTGATATAAATACAAACTATCATAAACAACTGCAACATTTTTTATTCATATTTTATAACCGTATAAAATTTATAAGTATGCATATTCTTTACAACTATACTGAAGTAAATATCTCTGTGCTTTGATCGCTGCGGGACAACTTCTTATCTACTCTGTTATCGTCGTTTTCTTTGTTTAAATAACATAATGAAATGAAAAATAATATAAAATAATTGATTATCTTTTATATATGTTATGTATATTATTTCAAACATCTTATTTTTTATAACAAGATTAATAAGTTACATCCAGAGTCGAACTACTGAATAAAAAGGCCCGAGTGAAAATTTTTTTTTGAAGGCTCCGCATATATATTTTTTTATGACAACTATATAGCGGACCCGTTCCGGATTCTCACGGGAGTTAATATTTCACCCTTTGTCACGTATTGAGGGTTGTAATTGTTGTTTTAATTGACCCGGCAAACGTTGTTCTGCCCAAAAATAATTTGTTTAAAAATCAGACCATAAATAGGTACACATTTTCGTAAATATCTTGACTCCAGCGCCACCTACCGAGATCATTTTCTGTAAAAATATTTCTTTCCACGTAACCAAATCGGTCCATAAATACACATTCTCGACTCTACCGGGTTCGATAAAAAGATAAACCTAACGGAGCACCAAACGAACATATGGTGTGAATATGGCTTCGATATGTTCAGTGGTTTAGGTGTGATGAGATCACATACATTACGCACCATCATTTTTATATATTAAGAAGATAAAATATGTAGGTATGTCATCCATTTCAATACAATGGCCGATTGCTGATGCAAATAAAAATTTTTATGATTCTATTAAAAATACGCCATTAAAAAATATGAATTAAATAATTTTACACAAAATACAAATATAAATCTAATAATAAATATTGATAATATTTCTCATTTATTTTTTGAAGCTTCATTTAAGCCACATTCGACTCTGATTGTATGTGATTCTGGGTGTAAGCTACGTCTTATAAATATCATATTCATATATACTATATCACTGTACCAGCGAGGATTGCTGGAGAAAGGTCGCCGTTTACACCGAGGAGGTGCTCCTAGAAAAGAAGGGCGAACAGGGATGAAATATAGGAGGGAGATCCCTTAGGGCTCAACAGAGGCACCTCCTCGAAGTAATGCGAACAGCGGTTCCGAGGAGGACAAATGCCTGTTGCGGGGAGTTTTTTTAGTCGGTTCGAGTCCGACACACCAGGTGGCGCTACGTAGGCACCCTGATGGTGCATGACGCATTTTTCTCCCCGAAAAAAAAAATATATATATATATATATCACTGTACAATAAACCTTCGATGAATAACAAAATATAGGTCATATAAAATATGATGTGCACAAAAAATCGAATCCAAACATTAAATTTAATTGTTTTATATTCAGGCTACTATATCTGCTATAAATAAAAATTTTGGCGGAAAAAATAACCATTATGTATTGCGAAACAGAAGTGATAAAAATCTTTTGTTTATTTTTTGTAACATACATATACACTATGAAATAAAATAAACGGCAGTCTGTTAAAATGAATTAGTTACATGCACGAAACGAACAAAAAGCTTAAATTTAACGAAGAAAGCAGTGGTAGTTAAATTATTTATTATATATTATACGCTTGCGCTATCTTATGCTAGCTCAAATAAGATTTAAAAGAAATGTGGTATTTTTAAAATAAATATTAAATGCATTATTTTTTTATATTTTCTCTTTTTATATATTTTTTATAACATCTAAATAGTGGCGCACCTAAGGGGGCGTCATAATGAGGTCAAAAAGAGCTTTATGAGGATTTAAAAGTGTCGTGATCTAAAAAAAGGTCCTCAAAAATTCCAAGTGGGCGCAAAAATCAGTTTTAGGAAACGACAAATTCCACATAGCAAGGAAAAAAATTATCTTCAATTACACTAGATGACTAGAGTCTAAAGGGTCGCTGTTTTAGTTTTCGCCAGGGGTAATAATAATATAAGTGAAATCAAACAGTCAAAAATCTGTGTGTTTATTATTTATAAGGTCCGACTGTCCGTTCAAATGAAATACATTTATCAATTAATTTAAAAAAAAAGTAAAAAATCAACAAAAAATGAAGTTCGTTACTATAATTCACTCTACAAACAACCCCTTAAAATTTGTCTTATTTACCCTATAGAAATTATGCAATAAAATAAATTAAATACCATAAAAATGCAAGCCGCCACTGGCATAATTTTTACACACATTTTATCGTGAAGTAATAATTAAAACTGCATTGTATATCACATTAATGTTACAACAGATTTACGTGGTATAGCCTTGGAGTACGCATGCGTACTACCTTTTGTATATTTTATACAACTCGTACACAAGATGATAATTTTTGTAGTAAATATGTAAACACTGTAATATACTTGTTATTTATATATTAAATGAACCTTGAAATTTATATTTAATAGTAAATAGTTTGTTATCTATAATTTCGCCAGTGGATTATTTCTTACAAAAACAATGCTGTTCTTTAAGCAGCTTAACATTTACAAAGAATTATTGAAAAATTACCATAAAACATCTTATAAACTCTAAACATTTTAAGGGTTCCGAAGAAACCCTATTAATCTCACTTTGTCGTCCGTCCGTTCGTCCTTTTCAGTCAAAGCAAAATATCTCGTAAACTACATATATAAGCCATAAACTTGAAATGTTTTCTGAACATGTAAAATGATGTCTTTTAGTAAAATATGTACAAACTTTTTAAAAACATATGTATATATTTTTCTTTAAGCCAAGGCATGTGGCACGTCAAAATGTATAACCAAACAAGCAGAATTTGACCCTTACTTTTATTTTTAACTAAATCAAAAATGGCGCCTGCAGGGGGCTTTAAAGTAAATAAAAAAAAAATTGTATACCAAGGCCTGTGGGGTATAAAGATATAGATCTCAATTATTATTTTATATATAAATACGTGTTCAATATTTTTGAAAAAGCTATTCAACTACACCAAACTCGACCCCCAGCGGGTGGAGGTGGGGGTAATTTTGTTATCTTAAATGGAAACTCTCATTTTTTATTACAGATTCGGAGTTTGCGTCAAAAAATACGTAACTTTTGTCTGAAACATTTTTTTGTATTCGGGACAGATGGCGCTGTTCTGTCCCGCTCTCAATGTTGTTTGTATACAAAGTTTCAACGCGTGAGTTATAAAAACTATACCTATAGAAGAATAAAAAATGAGCATAAATCCTCTTTGGGATTGTTGCCCGTAGAAAGCCGTAATTTCTCGAGTATATTATTATTGTACATATTGCAACTATATAGAATAACCTTACTTTTAATTTTTTCCTTTGTTTCCTTCTGGCATAGTTAAAAATCTTTTTCCAGGAGTTTTGTGAGTTGAATTATTACATCTTTATCGTTGACACCTATATATTTAAGCATTGACTGAAATTTCAATACTAGATTATGACGTACCATTTTTAAAATTGGATGTTTTGGGGTCGGGATAAACTTTTGAAGTATGAAAACATTTTCTACAATGTTTTTTTACCTCTAGATTACTATATTTACAACAGGTTTTTAGGGGTTTTTATTTTTGACCGGATTACTCTTTACAACACACGAAATGATTAACAAATATGGAATTTATAAAAAAAATAATAATTTTTTTTATATCTTGTATAACCCTGGCAAAAACATCAGAGAAAGCATGGTCAGTTAGTATTACGTCGCTAATCTCCGAAGACCTAGTACAATTTCACACGAAAATCTGTCAAAGCGACAAATTTGTATGTAAACAAAGATGGTTATGTTCTATCTTATGAAATAGGTATACAAACAAGGTTTATATAAGGTAGGTACTACTATCTACTTTATAGTCGAGACTTGGTTGAATTAGCTACGAAGGTCGGTGTAAAAAGAGAGAGATGATTGAAGAATATCGCAATCAGAAGTTACTAACATGCCTTCATATTATGTTTCTCCGAATAAATGTATATATTTTATTTGAATGAATTATTAGAAATATAAATTTTGAATTTATATTCGATCGAATATTAAACAGATAGGTAAATATACAAAATATAATTGAAACATATAATAATATTACTTTCATATTAGAAAACTTATTTATATCAACTAGAACCTAGAATATTTTTCTTATCAAATTAAACAATGTGGAATGCATAGTAAAAAGTAACTAGATAAAAATATTCTATTTATATCTCAATTTCAATAACGTTATACTTAAGGGTCGATTCAGACTATCGAGCCGCTCTCGCTCCAGTCAAATATTCAGTATAGTAATACTGTATCGGAGCGTGATTGGACCGAGACCTGGGCGATACCTATAGTTTGAATTGTTTATTGTTTATATTTGTTTGGAGCGAGACCGGTTCGATAATCTAGATCGACCCTAAATCAACGGTGTCTAACTGGCAGGCTGAAAATGAATTTTTGTGGTTCACCATTTATACAGTTATAACATTATCTAGTAAATGTAATAATACTTTTCTCCAATTTCACTTGTAGTTCAATTAATATCTGATATTGAAAAATGTCCTTGAATTTATTAATAAACATTTTTTTTTCTTGTGGTTATGTTTAAGGTGTATTTATTTTATTAGATTTATTGACAACAGAATTAGCACTATACAAATTACAAGAACAAAAATTTGTTTAGGAGATAGAAGACAGAACTTGAGATTGATAGTTACTCACAATCAGCCAGAACATTTTGTCTGATGCGTGTTATCACAGAATGTCTCTATAAAAAATGTATGCATGAGAGCGTTAAAATAAATAAAATATATTGAATTATATTGTGCCACTGTTTGATGGTCACTATTCAGAGACATTAGCACGTTACCGGTGAGACACAATCAGTGAAGACAGATACAGAATAATTGGAACCCGAGTAAACAGATTACTGCCGAAGGATACTATTGTTCATCGCGTTTGCCAGCACGATAGAGATGAATATTAAATACTGTCGTCGACTGTCTATGGTGAACACAAACATTTAATTGCATTTTATTCTTTATTATATTTCTTGGTATAATGATAAAGTAGATGTAATATATATCTATGAGATGTAACCCAAGGATATTTCTGTAATGAAGAAGATAAAATTGTATTTTTCTAGTTAATTTAAAAAGTATAAGGTACTGGCACAAGTCTTAGTGTTGGATTCTTGTTTAATTAAATATATTAAATTAGAAATATTTGTTGATATTTGATTACTGCCATTACTAAATCATAATATACATATAGTCATTCGACTGTTGACAATCGGGTGTTAAAATGGTGGATATTTAATCTAAATACTATAGTAGTTTATTGATTAATTATTATATTATCATAGCATCTGCTTTACATTATTTCAAATTTTAAGATTCTTTATTTTATAACTTTTGTATCGTAGTACTTACCATTCTGTAATCATTAGCAAGTGTCCATCACTGGGTGCCCATTACTGTGTTTACTTTATCCATTACTGGAAAAAAAACATAAACAAAATAAAAAGCTATAATCAAATAAAAAACTTTATTTGCGGACTTCGGTAATTAAATTAATTTAATGTTATAAACATTTTTAATGTTATAAACATTTGTTATAAACATTTTTCTAATTCGACCAATTTTCTAAATATGTCGGTAGAAAAAGTGTCCGATTTAAAGTTCGTGGATGTATTGAACTGAAAGCTTACAATTTTACTTTTTAATATTTTAAATATCTTAATCATAATAATATTGGAGTGATCCATAAAAAAATTCTCACATTTTTGACCCTTTCCTCTTTCTTCACGCTGCATCACATTTTTTTTCAATCCTCTATCAAATAATACGTCACAAAACCTGGACCCCCCTCCAATATAATGATTATTTTTATGAACGAAGAAAATTGTCATAATTGATCATTAAAAACAACGTCCTTTATATTGCGACTGAAAAAAATTAAAATTAAATTCAGGTATTTTAAATGCAGCTTCAAGTCACGTTTCTTCGGACCCCTCCCCCCTCCTTGTCACATATCACGCTAGATAATCCCCCCTCTTTAGTGTACGTATTTCATGGATGACCCATATGTAACTAAAATAAAACAAAACTTATTTAAACAATTAATGTTTTCTACTAGAGTGAATTACGACCTCCTCTACTAACATATTTCCAAAGTTTCATATATATTTTTTTGAATTACGGGTTAAGGATATATCCTGTAAGTACAAATAGATCAAAAACTAACCTACATTTATAGATTGAATTCAAAAATACATCTCCATTTGTAGACGGTAGAAGGTACTGACAGTAGCGTGGTTACACTACTAATAAATTACTATAAATGCATTTTTCTCGAAACCACTTATGATGAATATAGCAGTATCTATAGGAAATGCGACGACTCATATGAAAATCAATACAACATGGTTATATTTATTATAAGTTGTTATAATTTATCAAACTAAACTACTTTTTGGTCGATATTTCATAGATTTACTAATAAATTGCAGATTTGTTTTTTAACCGACTTCAAAAAAGGACGAGGTTGTTCGGGCATCTCCGAGAAATATGAACCGATTTGGATGATTTTTTGTTTGTTGGAAAGAGTATACTCCCGAGGTTATTTCATATAAATTTTATCAGAATTTGATCATGAAATTTAAAGATAAGCCACTTAAAAGGGGAAAATATAAAACATTTTAAGAAAAAAAACCGACGTCAAAAGAAATTCTGAAAAGTATAATAATATTATTATCATAATTAAATTTAACAGTTTTTGAAATCAGTTCCAAACCAAGAATGAAAAAATAAAACCATCCAAAAACTGTTAAAATTAATTATTATATACTTTTCAGTATTTTTTTGGTCGGTTTTATTTTTTTCTTAAAAAGTTTTTTATTAATCAATTTGTTTGAAGTAGTTTAATTATAATAATTATTTTCAGTATATAGAAATATAACACTTTATTAACATTAAGAATAATGTATTACTCATAAAAAATCAATATAGATTTTACCCAGTATCGCAGATAGTTTAAACTATAATTAATTTATATTTAGATACTCAATTAATGGGATAGTCAATCATATTGATTTGATTGACAATGTACAAACAAACTATCTTCCTTGTACATTAACAGATCATTTTATTTCATTACAAATTCATAATGTCCATTTAAAAATCATAAATTCTTGTAATATATTGTTCAAAAGTATCCAAGTAAGATAACACACATATGGCATAAATGATAAATATTAGTTTTGAGGTGCTATAAAAATTTTACGATTGCTTATCACAGAATGTGCCTTGAAAGGGGTAATATAGATGTTTTATGCGCATATTGGCCTTGAAAAGAAGTTTTTAATTAAATTAACGCTTCTTACGTCTTGTTACATATTTTATTTTATATTCTTATCAATGGTAAACAACACATTTTAATAAATAAACTGTTGATAGTTATGAACATTCTGATAATATGTTTCTGCGATGCTAGATAGAATATAAACTATAACTGCATAATAAAATAATTTTTAAGAAAAACGATTCTTAAAATGAGGATTGCAATACCGAGATTTTGGGATTGGATCAAAGCATATATCAATTCAACGTTTCAAAAGTTACAAGTTAAGATTACAAGTGATTTATTGGTTAAAATGAACGTCTAAAAGGCTCTCATAACTATTGTTTTTATAAAAATAAGTTAAATGTTAATTTTAAAGGAAATTTAATGCTCTATAAAAATAATCTAGAGAGGTATAAGTGTAAATGTAATAAATTGAAACTAATGAGCGTTTTAAATATTTATTTATTTTATAAAAATCAACATTTTAACGTCAATATTTTAATAATTTTATTCTCTACAAAATTATACGAAATCTGGTAGTTAATAATAATTTTTTAATGTTCGGCAAGGATTTATTTTAGGTCATAAATTAACTTATTTCGTAATGAGAATGAAGAAAAAATATTGCCTTTTTTTACACATCCTAATATACAATATATAGAATAATGCAAACATCCATATAACACATACCTATATTATTGACACTGACAGCAATATTAATATTTGATAAGCATTATGTATTTTTATACATTGGAACATAATTACGGAAATGTCATTGTTAAATTTCTGTCGACGCACACACACATTAGCATTGTGAAAATGTGTGTATGTAATTGTTATAATTCGAATGCTGTAAATAAATAACGCGATAAGTCTGCTGTATCAAATTAGTATATTTTGACAGTAATGAATGTAGGGGAATATTGAACACAACGTGACTGGAAAATAATATTTTCCATTTTTCGCAACCTACTTTTTCAATGGAAATATTTTTTTCGTGTCTGGATGATAATATTTGACGTATGTACTCGTATATTATAACATTCAATTCCTGATAAAAGTAGCTGAAATGAGAAATTCGCAAATATCTATACATTGTATACAGGCTGTCCAAGATCTCACTTGTCATATTTATTTTCGAAAATAAGTACTAAATGCTAGTGATTTTGATACATAAAGTATTTTTTACAAACATTTAAGTAGGCCATGAAAAACAAAAATCACAATAACAACAATCAAAACAACAAATGAATATTTGAAAACCATAAACTATTCAAAAAAAATGTTTCTACTTTTTTTCGAAAATAAATATAACAAGTTACATATCGTTGTAAAGTAAAATATAAACCACGTTCAAATATACTAATAACCAACTTAGATGCTCATAAGAAAAACTGAAGTTAGGGCTTGTAACTCGCAAACTAAAAGTGATATAAAAATTCTAAATACACCAATCAATTTTACAGAAAAAGCGCCTTAAGAAACCGCAAACAAAAAGTACCTATCTACTTTGATAAAAAAGTTATAACCATTTAAAAAATTTCCGAATTTTCAGATGTTTGGATATACCGCCAAAACCACATAGAATTATTAATATTTTTTGATGTAGTAATACTCACCCCTTCCTTACAAATAATTCAATTCCTTAAACCGAATCTGTATCTCTCACTGTTTAAAAAATCCCCATGCATTACACACTTATCATGGACATCCTGTATAACTGAACATGTCATTTGTCAGAAAAATAGCTAGATCGAACCATAATATAAAATTGATTCTAAGCGCACAAATTACAACATTCTTTGGTTGTGTAAGCATCAATTTTGTTAAAATTTTCAATTGTTCAGAAATTGATATCAGCTAATGTCCTAGCAAAAATTTTCTAGATTCAGAACATTCAAACGGGGTATCAAACTTATACGAACAGTTCTCTTTGAGATCTTGACAGATAGTTGCATGCACAGTAAGTTGGTATTTACCGTTTTTACTGAAGGTTAGTAAATACACTTTAATAAATATAATTTACATACACCTTTGTTTTTACTTACTATGCATGTAACTATCTATCAGAAACTCCAAGATAACTATCATATACGTTTGATACTCCGTTTGAAAGTGTTTGCAAGCTAACAAATATTTGTTAACTAAGCTGTACCGTATACCGGACATTAAACTAAATTTCGGTTCCTACGAACAAAATTTTGACATTTAACTTGAAAAATGCTGAGTTTTAAATAAAAGTTGTGATGTTGATAATAATTATTAAAATAACAATTTTAGTTAAAATAAAAATTAAAAGTTATTACAGTAGTTAACATTGTAGTTTGGATTTACAATAAGTGCATTAGGGCTGAAAATAATAAGTTATATAATATTTGTTTGTTAAGTGGCTTCGATATCAAAATAATATTTTATAAATATTATTTTCAATTTATAAGGTACTGGCACCAGTCTTGGATCATTCCCAGTGTTGGAATCTTGTTTAATTAAATGTACTAAATTAGAAATATATGTTGATATTTGATTACTGCCATTACCCAATCATAATCTACAGACACTTAAATGTAAAACAGCTTTTAAACATTTAAACTACTTATTAGTGTAATATGTTTATTAATTATTATATTCATAGCACTTGCTTTACATTGTTTCAAATTTTACGGTTCTTTAATTTATATTTTCCGTGTCATTAAAGTACCTATTATTTTGCAACCATTAGCAAGTGTCTATTACTAGTTTTATTTTATCCATTACTGGGGAAAAAACATAAACAAAATAAACAACTATATTTGCGGATATTGGTAATTAAATTGATTTAATAAAGAGATACTTGTTTTATTAGTAACATGAGTTCATAAGAATTACAAAAAACAGTATATTTTGCTCTAGCTTAAAGCGGGTAAGACTGATGCCAGTATCTTTAGCCTTATATATATTTATGTTATTATTAAATGTTGAAATACTGTCACTTTAATTTTCCAATGTCAGGAGCACAAGACATATTAATTTGTGTAACGTATAATATTAATAATTAATATTTTAATAATATATTATACATATATTTATTACCTACCGCTATTAATATACCTATAACATGTTTTTAATAACCATATGAATATGAAATTTCCATTACATATTATAAAGTTAATGTGTATAAATTATTGATCTCACATTTCATATTACTTAGAAATTCCAAAACCCTTCAAGCCAAAGATGTTGTCAAAATATAGTAGGAGTGGGGGGTATATATTTATACACACAAAGCGCAGGAAGTTAATATATCGTCGTTAAAGAGTAGGTTTCAATCACACCGTGTCATCCTTTGCTCACTTAACTCAAAGGGGTACATCCAGAGACGGGTTAAATGAATATATAATTTAGGGTGTTTTTTTTTAATTTTTTTCCTTGGTTCCATTAGTCTAAAATAATATTTTTTCCGTATTAATCAAATGGGAAAAAGACTCGGTTTGCAACTTTCACAGGTTTAATCTACGAGTCTGAAATTTTGGGACAAATTAAATGGGACCGAGAAAATAAAAAATAAACATCGTAATATATATACGGGCAAGATATTTAGAGAAACAAAAAAAAAACACTTCTTATTTAAAAATGTATACTGTTTGTAGTACTTTTGTCAAAAAAAAATTAATAATTATAGAATAAATAGTAGGATATATTAAAATATTAAATAAAATTAGATAAATATCTAAATAGATGATATTATAATAAAATATGAAAAGTGTTTCCAAAAATATGTTTACTTTTTGGGTTGATTAATTTTTCGAGATGTGAAAATATATACATATGAATTTTTATTTTTTATTTTACCATTAAATTGAAGCCACCACCCCTTATAACCATGAAAGATGGATCCGCCCTTAGCAGTCCGCCCCTGGGGTATGGTAGGCAGTTCTTGTGGGGGATTAGTACTATGACAGTTCAATCTATTCAAGCTTATTGAATAGAAGTTTCTAAATTAGCGGTGTGTCACTGGCGAATAGAATCAGTCGAATGAAATAATATGCATGCAAAACAACGCAAGAAACTCCGAGAAAATCCACTTTTGTTGAGTGCGTACTCTGAAATGAAAAATCACTCCGTGCTTATTACGTATTTAAATTGATATACAGGGAGCGTCATACTTTAATTTTTAACACACATTTTACTGATATTTTATTAAATTTAAATTCTTATTTTATTGTTTACTATTTATATGATTACATTAACGCACAGGAGACAAGTAGAAAATGAATGTACAAAAATAGCTACTGATTGCAATTCTCATTCGATCAAGACGTTGTTTTTTTTAAATTACACTTCTTTAGGCGCACCGCGAGAGATTTTTTTCTAGGCAGTGAATAAGTCAAACGCATCAGGATCGGAAGTGAAACACTCATTCGTGTAAACCCGGGGAGTCGAACAAGGGAGATAAAACTGTCTTCACAAATACATAAAAATTAAAATGTTTTTTGAAAGATTCTAAAGGTGAGATATTACACTTACTGTATTTTTGATATTTTGTATAATATTGCATACATTTGAGTCAAACATTAATGGTATTTACTATTTAACTAGTTTCTAAACTCAATTAATTGTTATGTAATGTTAACTTGGTTTATTTTTAAAAAATGTTTGTAGTTTTAATATAAAAATGCATCAATCTTAAATTTCCGTTTTATTGCGTATCAACCCTAATAATTTCACTATTTTGTACGTATGAGTTCAATAAAATTCTCATTAGTTAAATTTAATTTTTACAAGTCATATTTATTAGCCTATATATTTTACTAACACGAAACTTACATTACCCCAAGGCTCTGTATTGTGTAAAATTCATTTTAATATCCGACAAGACGTCAAAGATAACTATTTCCTACAATTTTCAACAATTAAAACAATAAAATCGCACGCCCCAGTACATATAAAATAAATTAAATTAACCATAAGACCAAGCATTATATATTCAATGTTTATTAAACAAAGAGACAAGTTCGGCTTAAGGCATTTATCCTTGTCGCACAATTCCCGTTCCACAAATCCGGATTAGTTCCGGGTTCCATTGTACACACATCAATGTAAGCCACGCTACACACGGATAATCTATATGTGACGCAAAATATGTAATATGGCGAACACAGCGTCAACGGAACAGTATGTGTATCAAAATGAACATTAACGTACATGCCGGAAACAGGCTCACACGTGACTGTGCACAGGAGACACGCGGTTTAACGAACTGCATACAGTGAAGTAAGAATAAGGGGCCATCAATAAATTACGTCACACGTTAAGGGGGGGGGGGAGGGGGTCTGCAAAGAGTTACGTGGTGTGACAAGGAGGAGAAGGAGCTACAAGCTTTGTGACGTCACATCTAAAAATCAAAACAATAAAAAATACATTTAGGTGAAAGATCTGTCGGAAGAGGATAATGCCAGCAGATAACAATGAAGATATAATATATATAATGGCACCAGTCTTGGATATGACCCCAATAATGGGTACTTTTTAATGTACTGAATTAGAAAAATTTGTTGATTTTTGAATATTACCATTTCTGAATATTAATCTATATGTATATGTACATTTAACTGTCTTTCAACGTGATTTAATGACAATCGGCCAATAGGTGTCAAAATGGTGGACATTTAAACTAATTTTTAGTATAATTTATTTATTAATTATTATATTATCATAGCAACTGCTTTACATTGTTTCAAATTTGACGATTCTTTCTTTTATATTTTTTTGTGTCGTCCATCACTGCGTGCTCATTACTGGTTTTACTTTATCCGTTACTGGAGAAAAAACATACAAAAAATAAAAGACTATAATTTAAAAAATAAACTATATTTACGGACTTTGGTAATAAAATTGATTAAATAAAGAGCTACTTGTTTTGTTAGTAACATGAGTTCATGAGAATTACAAAAAAGAAACCCGTCAATCACAAAACAGTAAACCTTGCTCTTATAGCGGCTATAACTGATGCGAATACCTTATAAAAAATATTCTTTAACACGCAAAATAAAAAAAAACCCTTTTGTTATAAAGTCTAAAACTATTTATATTGGCACTTTTGACATGTTTGGCTTTATTCAATTACTTGCGTCGCGCGCCGCGTCGGCCAGCTTTGATACACGAAAAAAATTTATATCAATTTTTACAGCAAAAATTTGAGAAAAAATCACTACGCTAGGAACTCGGAATCGGTGAAGAGTTATTGGGAAAATTAAAAAAAAAAAGCTAGTATTCTACAATATTACAAAATGCTACATAGTAATTTTTACCATGAAACGCAAGTCAAAATTTCATTCCAAGGATAATGAAAGAATATTTCCTTTTTTTTTGTTGATGTTGAGTTCTTGTTAGGGAACTGGGGCCTTCCAAAAGATTAGTAATTTGAAATTAATATCTGATGAATACATTATGTTAAAGTTATTAGTTTGATAATCGGTTTAATATATTCATTAGTGTTATCGATTTTCAGTATTAACCAATAATTGTTTAGCACAGAGATGTATGGGATGAAAAAAAATACAAGATACAAATTATTGAAGAACTCGGTTACCCCGTGCACCCCTGGGCTAAATAATTATTGGTTGATACTGAAAATCAATAACTCTTATTAATACTAAACTGAGTATCAAATTTCATAACTGTATTTCAATGGATTCTTTAGATATTAAATAAAAACTTATAATTTTTGATAGGCTGTAAGCAGGGCCGTAACTAGAGGCTCTGGGGCCCCGGGGCAGCAAGTGACTGAGAGGCCCACACGATGCAACAAAATATAAAAATTGAAGACCTATTTTTTCGTTGCTACCGCAATTCCACAATTTTAGGCTTGTTAATAATTTGAATTACCTTTTTTTTGTTCTTCAATCTTGCCAACTCCAGTTTTTTCCGCTGTTATGATCGACTACCCCGGTAGTAATTACGGCCCTGGCTGTAAGTGGTTTTTTGCATTCATAGTAGTATAATATTATCTTAATATTAAAATATGGTCTTAATCCAACTATATTATTGCTTCTAACAATATTGTCGGATGAAAACATTAAATTCTCTGCTTATATTATATATTTCAAAGACAATATTTTCTCTTGCTTTAAGTAAACCTTTTTATATGTGTGGTTAATATTTGCCTTTCGTAAACTTTATAATAAAACGATTACATGTTTAATATATGCTTTTTGTACGTCAGAATGAGTGTTAACTTATACGATGCACATTCAATTACGTTAAATTAAAAACAAACAAAAGCGTATAACGAACGACCTTTAGGAACGAAACTGGTTCGTAAATCGTGTACCGCCTATATTTGAAAGCTACTAAAAGATGGCAACATTGTGAAAATTAAAAAATCTACTTGAGTGGATAAAATTCACGAATTGTCAACTGAATTTCTATATAACATTTTTCTCTTACATAAATCCCTTTTCACGTATTGCTGGCAAAGCCGCAGGGCATAGAAAGAGAGGTGCAGATGAAGAAAACAAGGACAAATATACGAAAATGAGAAATATCGAAAATAGATAAGATTTGAAATCAGCGACGCCTTATGATAAAAAAAATCACGAGGTTTCACTCGTAAGTTTCGATTTTCTGTATTTTAAGAATTTATTTCTTACAAATATAAAAATTAAAAGTTTCCGTAAATTATGTATGTTTGTAAAAAAAAGTTCCATGTAAACAATTCTGTAATCTACTTTTTGCAGTCTTTTAAATTCACCAAAGGTATAAGTTAATTATTGAACAATTTAAATAAAAACCGATAGTGTTTAGATAAATTGACTCGAATGAGTTAACCATTTAATATTTATACAATTTTACTAAAAAATCAGTTAGTTCGAACTTTTTCTTAAAACGCACCTGATTTAAAATAAATCGAGATAAATCTTTGTAAGGGAATATTTTACAACAAACGTTGTAGACTTATATTATAGGAAATTTAATGCTCTACAAAAAATATTCTATAAAATTTTCACTTAACGTGTCATTCTTGAGATATCTTAAAAAAAATATTTTGGGATGTCATACTTCCCTTTTACATACGATTTTGATGATTTTAAAATGGGACCGTCCTCAAGCCAGACCCAACCATCCGACCAAGTTTCAACAATATCGGTTCAGTGGTTTATGAGTTATGCGTGTGACAAGGATTCAGGGGACAGATGGACGGACGGACAGACAGACAGACACGGAACGGAAAGTGTTTGTCTTGATGTGAAACGGAAAGATCAATTTAAAATTTTGAAATCGGAGAACATTTTTTTTGTCTCAATCTGAAACGATCACAAAGCTTCTCGTATCTTCGATATTGCGGGAAAGCAAAATAAACAAATTGTTCATGATTTTATGTATTTTTAGTGTTCCAAATTTTTGATAAAGTAAGTATTACCATAAATAGTCCTTCAATAATACATTACCTTTCATTTGTATACAAAATATTTTAATAAACATCTCGAAACTGTTTAAAAAAATATGCATTGCATAATTGCATAAATAAAAACACGTAATTCATGTGTCATAGAATGACAAAGATGCAAGAGAAGCATGTTTTTTTTAAATTATTTCAATGACAATTATATTTATGTGGTGTGACCTTGAATTAAATGAATTACTCTCGCGAGTAAAAAAAGCTGACGAACGACGAAATTTTTTCAAGTACATATGTATTCATACAGGTATTTTTATATGTTTTACCGCAAGATTATTTTTGAAAACTTATTTATAAACTTTCAAAAATAATCTAAAATTAACATGGTGTACTTATTTATGAAAAGAATGACATAAAATTAATATTGAATGTAGGTGAAACATAAATATTATCAGAAGCCAAATTACACAAAAAGCAATTTTTTTAAATAATTTTTATAAAATTTTAAAATATAAAAACCTAAACTGCAGGATGTTCCGTAGCCATATTTATACTATATCTTCATTTGGTTTTCCTATAAGTTTACCTTTTTTTGGACCCGGTAGGTGGCGCTGGGTCGAGATATTTCGATAAATTGTATTTATGGTCTGATTTTTAAACAAATTATTTTTGGGTAGAACAACGTTTGCCGGGTCAATAATATTATTTAAACTGGAAGAAAATTAAAAAGAAAAGTAAAAATATTGACATTATTTAGAGTGAAAAAGGTTATTTTCTAAATAGTAGCCATAATTTTTTTGATTTATCGTTGTTATAAACTAAAATAAATATTCAATTTCGAAACATTACAAACAAAAAAGACAGACCTTTTAAAAATTTATGAATAAATTATTTTTATAAAATAAAATGTACATAAATCTAAAAAGCTGGGTTTACATTTGAAAAAAACGTATTCAGTGACAATACAGTGTATGCTACAAAATAATATATGTCAGTGAGAACGCAATTACAAATTTTTGCTACATTAAACCATAATAGGTATTGGCACCAGTCTTGGCAAGGACCCCGCAGTAACGGCAAATTTTTAATTAAATGTACTGAATTAGAAATATGTGTCGATATTTACTACCATTTCTGAATATTAATCAATATATACATTTAACTGTCTTACAGCGTGATTTGATGACTATAGGCCAATAGGTGTCAAAATTGTGAACTTTTAAACTAATTGTTAGTATAATTTATTTATTAATTATTATATTATCATAGCAACTGCTTTACATTCTTTCAAATTTGTCGATTCTTTCTTTTATATCTTTTATGTCGTAGTACTTATCATTTTGTAATCATTAGCAAGTGTCCATCACTGCGTGCTTATTACTGTAGTTAAATTGATTAAATAAAGAGTTACTTGTTTTATTAGTAACATGAGTTCATGAGAATTACAAAAAACAAGCCCATTAATAAAAAAAAAACGAAAACTTGCTCTTATAGCGGCCATAACTGGTGCCTTTATTTTATTAATCTACTAGTTTATTAATATATGATTAAACGCATTCGATCTAAATTAAAAATCAATATGAGGGTGGCAGATAATTTAACATACTATATAGGTATCATTGAAAGAAAGTACAAAAGAGTTTAAAAAATTTTACAATCAAGAATGATCGTGTTGATTACAGGTGCAAAAACGTCGAATTAGTGGAAAAATCTTTATGTCATATTTTCCATCAAGTTTTAGCTTAAAAGCTGTGTCCATATTTCTGACGTCAGAAAAGACGTAACAGTTTCTTACACGTGGAGAATATCATTTACTTACGTCAAACATCAAGATGTTTGTTCTTCAATGAAAAGAAAATATAATCAAGTTTCAGGATTGTAATATGATATGTTTAATTATAAATCCTGATTACAACTTACATACGTAGTAACTTCAAGTTTTCTTCTTACTTTTATTAAAGTTATTGGCCTAGTTGTGAACTATCAGGGTTTTTTTTCAATAAAAAAAAGATTTAGTTTCGAAACATTTAGTGTTTAATTTATATGCAGAACATTATATGTACATTTAATGGAATTTTTTACTTTGTTAATAATTAAAAATTAAAAATTAAATATAATTTGGCGACCGCAGTATATTTCATACAAAATATTGTGTAAGAGCGGATGGAAATATATATTGTATACATTCTAAACTCACTATCTCTTTCTCACAGTACATATAGACCATATCTTTAATATGTACTATGGCATCGACGATTTTATTTGTTGCACTCGCAATACGTTATTTGAATGTAATTCGTACTTTATTACTTTTACGGATGATGTGTTCACGCGTCTTAAAAGATTCTGTCATGGAAAGTATTGTATTTTTAGCATTTTATCACTTTAAATAAACCTGATACTTTCTCTGTATAGAACTTCAATAAATAGAGCACTTCCAGTGAATTCTCTCATTTGCCGTATATTAAAAACTCTAATTTAATATCCAATTACTAGAGATTGGAAAAAGTTGTTATTTTCAATGAAATAGTTACTAGTTGAATTTTTTTTTCGGAAAATAGTTGGTAAATAGTTTTTTTACGATTTGACAATAATTAGTGCAAACGAAGCAGTAAAAAGTGTCGTAAATAGTTTTAAAATAGTTGGAAAGGTAGTTGCAAATAGTTGATTTCAAATCGTGTTCAATCAAACAAGTTTTCTGAAACGGTGGAGATATGTAATAAAAATTACAATAAATGCATTTTTACGCAATAGTTAAAAAACTATTTTTACAATTTCTACCAATTACTCAAAAACCATACTTCCAATATTTAAAAAAAAACTTTGTAAAATATATGAGCTATCTATAAATATCATTAAATTTTTAGACGTTTATCTCTATATTGCTCTATCGATCGAAAAAAATGCATATTTAGGTATAATACACATTGCATATTATACATATATACAGTGAAACCACAATACGTTTTTGAAGAGACTGAGGAGAAAATACGAGAAAATCGTTCTAAATGAAATATTTTAACATGTCTTATGCAAGAATGCTGGGACATAAACCAACTACTATGGAAAAAAACGTATTTACGAGGTTTTACTGTATTCTCATTTATGTATATTTCATACAATTTTACGGTTTAAATAAAATAATAAAAATTCAAACGATTCTCTCAAAAATGCAATATTCAATTAAATTTTCAGTAATATATTGATAATGTCATTTGCATAACCTATGTAACGTTCACTGAATATCATATCTATGTTTATAAAAACATTTTTTTTAGAAGTTATTTATCTCACACATATTTAACGTTGTTTTGATTTCCATTTATCATGTAGTAAAAAATCGTCTACTAAAAAATAAATAAGTAAAATACTTTAACAAAAAACTACACAGTTTGACAATGTTATCAGAAAATGTGTTATTTCAGGAATACCAACCCCTATGATGGATTTACCTATAGATATCATTCAATTTCATATCGAACCAACATTTTTGCCAAATATATAATACTAAACAAAAAATTCTGTATATGTTGTTATTTCTTCTCTTTTTCCAAATAAATGCTGATTGTACTATACCGTTTTTTATGCGTTCACCAAAAATAAAGTCACGTGTATAGAGCGTTTATAAGATTTCATAAGTCGAGGATTACAAAGCATATGTACAATATCACGTTTTACTATAAAACGTACAAATAAAACTTCTAGTAGATTCTTTACAAAACGTGAATGATAAAATAAAGTACTGGCACCAGTCTTGATCTTGGCACCTTTAAGAGCAAGATATACAGTTTTTTGGGATTGATGGGCTTATTTTTTGTAATTCCCATGAATTCATATTATTAATAAAACAACTAAATATTTATTAAATTAATTTAATTACCAAAATCCGCAAATATATATGTATATTGTATGTATATATGTATACATACATACCTATTTTTAAATTATAGTCTTTTATTTTATTCATGATTTTTCTCCAGTAATGGATAAAATAAAACCAGTAATGGGCATCTAGTGATGGATACTTGCTAATGATTACAAAATGATAAGTAATACGGCGCAAAAGTTATAAAATAAAGAATCGTAAAATTTGAAACAATGAAAAGTAGAAACTAATAACAATTAATAAATTGATTACACTAATAATTAGTTTAAATATCTATCATTTTGACACCCATTGGCTGATTATCATCAAATTAAGCCGTTTTACAGTTAAGTGTCTACAGATTATGATTCAGTAATGGCAGTAGTCAAATATCAACAAATGTTCCTAAATTAGTACATTTAATTAAACAAGAATCCTTATATTTTAAATGGATTAATATAAAAGTAGATTTGGAGATAAAAACAGTATAGATTAATTATAATAATAGTGCGTTGTGTTTCTGGAAAATGATTTTAAACGCGTTTTTTATGGCAACGTATTCAAACAACAAAGAAACACTTTGGTGTTGACATTATTGTTTTGAACAGCGAAAAAATGGAAGTTTTTAAAGCATAAACCACGTGATTATTTATCTTTTAACAATCATTTCATTTCAGTGTGTTATAAAAAATCGGTAATTAAGAAAAACTAATTAATAAAAATTTTAATAAAAATTAACATAATTCAAGTACTTATTGTCTGCCCTATTTATTACAACTGCTCTAAAATCTCAAGTAAATTCATAACGATTGACACATTATTGATTTTGCTCTAAATTAGCAAAGAAATAATCTTGCATTGTAAAAATCTTAGTTGACGAACGTTAAAGTCAATAAAATTTACAAACAAATTGACAGAAAAATGGAACATGTATTTTCACCAATAGATTGAACATAAAATTGACAAATGCAAATGTAATTTTCAGTGTAATTGTCAATTTTTAGTACGTACTCAAAATTGGTGTAAAAGTTTACAACTGTAATACAGGTTTTACAGTTTTCAGAATATTTTAGTAAAACTATATACAATATAATACATGTATTTAATAAATCTTGAGTCTCGAAAATATCGCCTGCTCTAGGATGATTATGATTATATTAAATTTATTTAATCTCAATAACTACCTCAATAAAATATTGTTTAAGATTTTTGCATAAATATTAAAGAGGAGATGTCATCAAAATTATAAAAACAATTAACATGTAGTTAATTTTATTACATAACTAAAATCTGTATTGTCTATATGACTCTATAATTACTATGTTGTCAGTTAAGTGTCAGTACAATGGATCCAGGAAACATCTGGCCTTGTTAGAACTTTATCCACGCGTAAACAAATTATATTCTCACTACAAACGTGTTAGATGACCAAATACAGGATCGTATTATTTAACACATTAGATTTACCTGGATCTATTTACATTGATAACAATTCTAACTGAAAGATATACGGTTTAAGGCTAGAATACGTATAAGATGCTAGAGCATAGGTGTCCAACCTTTTGAACCTTCTGGGTCGCACAGCATAAACCCAATCTACTAAGGGCCGCAGACCAGAATATGCAAAAATAAAAACTGAAGACCTTTTTTTTGTTGGTCACGCTTATTTCAATTCCTAATTTTAGTGAATAAATAAGGTTAGGTAACAACAATAAAAATTGAAGACCTTTTTTTTTGTTGCGCCAATTTCAATTCAGGTTTATTATTATAAGATTATTATTTTTTTTAAATTATCCGATAAGGGCCGCACCAAAGATACTCGCGGGCCGCGGGTTGGACAAGCTTGTGCTAGAGAATCACACCAACTACAAAACTTTTTCCACATTTTTTAAAATTATTTGGAGAAGATTTGGGGGGTGGGGGTTTCCAAGTCAAAATTCATTCCATTGGGAAAAATTAAAGAACAAAAAAACATTTGATAAAAATGGCACACTGGTCTAAATTGTTATTGTTTGATACTGGAAATCGATAACACTTAAACCGGTTATAAAATTTCATAACTGTATCACATTGGGTTCTCTCAATATTAAATAAACACTAATTTTGGGAAGACATTTTTGAAGGCTGTAAATCCCTCATGAAGAATTTTCGGATACATGTTCATATAACGTTTTTTGCACCCTGTATATTAAACGTTAAAGCTTGTTAAAGTGTATGTTAATTTTATCCATATTTTACGTACTTGTATACACAATAAAACAAACAATTTGAATACCAAGTTTATAAAAGTCTATAGAAATAAATCTAAAAATCACTCGTGAAAAACAATGCATCTTGTTAAATTATTCAAGCATATAAAAACGAGCTAGCAATACGACTTCAACAGTATCTTACCTACCTTCTACACCTTTATAGATAACTACCAAAATTTTTTGTGTTACTATGTTAAATCTTCAAGTAACAGTTTTTTTCAGAGTGGCATACACTTAAAGAATTTAATAAGCAAAAATGTAGGTTAGTATATATATGTACAATAACAATGTAGACTATAAAGAAATACGTTTATTTTTTTGTAATCCTGTCTGTCTATAATAAAGCAGTCTGTGAAAAGGTAATTTTTTTCGCTTCTTTGTTTCCAATCCACGAATGCTGAATTCTCATGAATAGGCAGTTCTATTCCCCATCCCCTAAAGTTGTTGTGAATTGTGAAACGCATTTTTTGATATCGGATAAGAGTTTTTGATAATCATTAAATCTGTAAACTGTACTTAATAGAAATGTAGTAGAGTATATACTTCTATTTTGTTAGCATCTAGAATTTTATTTATATTAGGTTTTTGCTTTTTGATTAAAAACGATAAATTGGTACTTGTTTATAATATCATGTTAGGAGTTAAATTATGTAATTACTAACTGTTACGCACGAATTCGCCCGCATTGGAATTTGTATTTTTAGAGTTCTGAAGAAACCCTATTAATCTCATTTCCGTCCTTTTCAGTCAAAGCAAAATATCTTATGAACTGTATAAGCTAGAAACTTGAAACTTTTACTGAACATGTAAAAAATTATACTGGATTACTAAAATCCCATAATTCTAAACCTCATAACCTCAAAGTTATGTGATTGAGGGGTTAAAGGGCATAGCTGTTTCAAACATATTGATTTTCACTGCTTGAACGCGCATAAGTATCTTTTTAACTGGGTTATGAGGTTTTAGAGTTTAGGATTATAGACTTTAGAGTTATGGGATTTTAAGGTTACGGGGTTGTGGGGTTGATGGGATATATGATTATGGGGTTTTGTTTGGGTTTTTATTGAATTTTATTACTTTTTTATTTTTTGAGGTTAGGAAAAAAACCTGACGTGATGGGGTTATTTGGATTTCGGATTCGGTTTCCACATACTCGATTACATACATTTCGATGTGTCAGATCCCCGCAAACAAAAGTTGTTTTTTTATGGAGCTATGTAATCAAACGTATTATTTTAACACAAAAAACGTATACAAAACATATAACTTGACACCAACGAAAACTGTACGCATTCATAAATTTTTCTCTTACACATTTACTCATCTCTATCTTATGCATAACTGAACTAAAATGACTTGTACTCATGCGCTATTCATCCATCTTTCTCTTATACATTTATTTACGTACATATACACATATGCATACTCTCCTTAACGTTTCATCGTTAAAATTTATCGAGGTCATTCCAAATCACTAGTTTCGCTAAAGAAATTTCACTTAAAAAAATTGTTCATAATTTGCAAAAGTTAATTACCCGGTATTATAAAGAATTTACCTGAGTGCAAATGCATTCCAGGTAACGCTATCTGCTAGGTATTAAATATAAATGATAGCACACTCACAGATGTGGCGAATTAAATCGTAAATATCATAATCTTGACGCATGCGCGAAAAGTACAATCAGCAGCATAATATAAGTGCTCCCAAGTGTACCTCATAAAACGCATAGCATTTAAATTATTATATATTTATTACCACTGCTTTAAAATATCGAGTAATTTCATAACAATTTGACTCCTAGCTGATAGTGTTAGCTGGAAGCAAATTAGTGTGCAAATTTTTTATAATACCGGACAAATATCAATCAAATAAACAAATACTAGTTGAAGAATGATGGAGATTGTAAGTTCTCCTTGGAAAAGTTTGAGAACCACTGTTCTACACAGACTTAATCCATAAACAATATAACTCACTTCGGTATATATATGTATAATATATATACTTTCAAGAAGCTTTGGGTTAGGTTTTGGTTTAGAACAAATTCTTTATAATACCGGGCATTAGGTACTTAAGGAAAGTTCATTTAATCTTCGCCTCCCATCTAATCCGTGCCTGTGTTAAATCATCAATAGGGCCGTGTGGAACAGAGAGATGTGACGCTGTAATTTATTAAACACTTCCTGTTCGACGTACGTGTCATTGAGCTTCCCTTTACAAACTAATGACATTAAAACTGTATGAAACATTGGCGCGTATTCATAACTTCTATATACAACAATGATATAACGACATCGCTTTCTTCGCTCTTGCTACCAGCGTGGTTTAATTCAATTTAATCATAGACATTTACGTTTTTATTGTTTATATAAATTGATTGTAATATCGTTTGTGTTTAATCATATTAATTGAACAAGATTCATGATGTATTGTAGAGAAATTCATGTTTAACCTTTGTATACCCGCGCCAAATAGAATAACACATGTACCCGCGTACGGTGTCTGGGATTGAAAGTTCTAAAGCCTGTTTTGTATATTATTTTCAAGACAGCCTAGTAAAATCAATTTTTATTAGTAGTAAATAATGTGTCGAAATAAATAAACCAAAATTATAAAAAATATTTGATTTAACCCTTAACAGGTCATTTTTTTATGTTTTTCTAAAAACCTAAGCAATCTGTGCTCTCGCCATTTTAAGTAATCTCATAACATATAGACTCGCGGCGGGTGTCGGACGTTCGGTACTTTAACACCTTCAGATAAGAAAATAAATATGTATAATAAATAAATATAAATTATCTTTATATGTCACCATAAATGCATTTTATTTAATTAAATATTATAATTTTCTTTATCTAAAATATAATTATCTTTAAAAATATGATTCAGACTTAAAATTTTCCTTAATACAGACTCGACCTAATTCATTTGTATACTATATGGTCGACTATTAAAATATGTACAACAATTCTGCAATATAACTCCATCATTACGTTTTATTGTGTCTTTATTTCACTTATTGCCTAAACGATTATCGATTATTCGAAAAATCTCTACAATTCTAATAATTTTTGATAATAACAACATTCTTTTTAAAATAAACTCACTTATACATGGTGGTCCGGTTTGGGATACAGATATTTTAAGATCTGATTCCTTGGCTCATTGTGAGTAAAAAATTGTACAGGAAGGTGGGGTCTATCTTAAACACCCTCTGAGCTACAGTGTGTTTAAAAACTTTCTTCAGAGTAGTACTTCCAAACAAAGATTATCTCATAACTTCCAAAGTAACGTAACTAGAGCAACCACAATAAGTCCGTTTCATAGGTAAATAACTAACGTATTTTTCAGTATTAGCGTTATTGCTAGCCGTGTTTCCAGTTCAGAGTTATTGCTCATCAAAATCAAAAAATATATTTATTTTTTTGAAAATTTGTATGAAAATGATATTTTTCTTCAATAGTACCTATAATATGTGGTATTTTTTATCATTATTTTAGTTTGGACCTTGGTCTTACAGTTTTAAAATATCACATATTACAGGTACTCTGTATGAACAAAAATAAATAATATATATATGTATGGTTAAATTTGATGAGACATATGTTTATTATCCGATTTTCATAAAAATTGCTTATAGAACATGATAAGTATTTTTGAAACCATTTCAGATGGTATTTTTAATCTTTCCATTTTGTCCTTATTAAAACCTAATTTTACTGTACTAATAAAAATAATCTTAAAATTAAAATGTCATGTATTTTAATAAAATATTTCTTTTGCTTTATTTATTTTTTGTATGTTATATTAAATATTAATTCTGGTCTAAGAAAACGAGGAAGCCAGAAAATGTGGGTGTGCTTTGTTATATTTATTTTTTGCAATATTTAATTACGTTATTTTGAATATATCTTTAATAATCTACATAGGTACTACATACATTGAAAGCAATTTTTGAGATAAAAATATTATTATCATCTTTATATTAAAATAATATCAACACATTATTTATTCATTTGAATCTGTTCTACCTAATAATACAACACATAATAATTGAATAAATATTAATAGGTACTCAAAAATTCAATTAATTTTGAAACGGCTTTTCTTTACGACACTTGAAAATATCTGATTGAGTTTTAATTATACCAAAAACGTTACAATTACGAAATCTTATTAATTATACGAAAACTTTGCAGCACAATTCATTATTTATACATATTTTGTATCAAGTTTCACAGAATTCATAACATATAAAGTGTCTAAAACAACAGTTCTATATTGTTTTGATGAGGTAATAAAAGTTCTGAAAAGTTCTTAAATTGTTTACAACTTCTAAACTATTTCTGGTTTTGACTTTATACTGGTCCGGATGCTGCCACGAGCATACAAATTTCGATATTGATATTTTATAGATTTTATGCTTCATTATTTCTTCAAAAGTCTCGTGAAAAACTGTCAAATTTTTGTTTATATATTGAAATTACTTCTCGGAATTTCTTGCTCGTAAAATGAAAGTTTACTTTTGCGTACATACTTTTGATATATTGATGTTTATGGTAAATATTGCTTATTAAAATTTAAAACAGTGATAGACATATTTTAAAATAAATCTCAACACCGTTGAAAATTTATTCAAGAAATTTAATATTTTTGATAAAAGTGTTTACAATATATTGGTATATTCACATATTTTTATTGCAAGATATTTTAAATACCTTCGTATATTTATTGATTGTAATTTTATTGATTTATGGGATTTATGTAAATATATTTTTTTCAATAACATTTCCAATTAAATAAAAGGTTTAAATAAACATTTGGATATTATTTTTCATCTTAGTGCACTTTCTTTTTTTTCAATAATTGAAAATAACAATCAAATTATTTTACGTAATTAACTCAATTTAAAATATATACATTCATAATTAAAATATAATAAAACAACCAAGTACGATTTAATCGTATTATCGACCAACGTTTCGTCGCACGACTAAATTGACGCAGCTTATACCCATAATATTAATTAATATCGAGAAAATATAGCATATTAGCTGTTTCCTACATCGTCCAAATGGAATTTTTCGGGACATAAAGTAGCCTATATCCTTTCTCAGAATTCAAGCTAATTCCTTGCCAAATTTAAACAAGATCGGTTTAGTGGTTTTGTTGTAAAAAGGTAATAAACAGACATACAGAGTTACTGTCGTATTTTTACTTCCATGCTCTGAATGAAATGGAAGTATTTTAATACTGTCGAAACCTATTTTACTACCTTCAAAACATAAAAAAAGTTGATTTCCACATGGCGGCTGTGCGTGTGTCTGTATGTCTGGATGTAGAATTTTCTTTCGTTCACGATAACTACTGTAATAATGCACCGCTGCACCGGTCTTAATTTATTTTTGGGGAAAATGTTTGTCTAAGTTTAAGGCTTTGAAAATATTCGAAATTTTGTAACTTTTATCGTTTAAAAAGTGAACGTTGCGAGTATTATTTCACTATTTTTGATAAGGCTTGGTACATTTGTAGTTCAATTGAACCTAAGGGACATTTATTATTTGTACATACCTAAACAGCTATTGATGGGGTGAAATCCACCATCAAAATTTGAATTTTAAATACTAATTAATACGTCACTAATTCATGTTGCCTTGGAAACTAATGCAACTAAATTCAAATTGTTCTACGAATTAGTATTTTGTTTTTGACATTATATGTTTAGGACATTAGAAAACTAATATTTATAATACAAAAGTGAGTTTTATTTCTGACAAATCTCATTGAAATTTTTCATATATTAAAAATTATTTAGAAAGATATTAAAGAACATGGAAGTCATGTATGGATCTCCATTCCGATATTTAATATACGTATGGATGTAGAATCAATATATTTTATTATTAAAAGTGTCCATATAGAACTTATCTACATTGTCTCATTTAAAGGTACCGCCATTGGTCATTGTACCCATCTACAATGTATAAATATGTATAATATAAATGCCTGTGTATACGTGTGTGATTCAATAACGTAAACTCTTTAAATCGAAATTACCTCTGGATTCAAGTAAGCTCAGGTACGTACGTTCACATATATCTCTAGACGATAAGTGTCCTATGAATTTTTCAATCTTCCAAACCGATTTTCAATTTTCAAAGTTATTTTTAAGTTTTATTATTTATCTCATATGTTATTTGCCATCATCTATCTATTCGTTGGCTTTTTAACTCTTTTTCATGCAATAAATGTATGCACCAACTGTCGAAATAAAATAAATCAAAGGCAACGCTATAGTTTCTGCGAATGTATTTTAATGAAGTAGTCCTTACTTGAAAATCCGCCTAAAATATTTGAGGTCGCGCAAATCAATGTTGATTCAAATTCAGACAAAAAAATTAATAGAACCTTTTTAGGGTACTGTCTATATAAATTTTATGCAAATTAAGATGAAATTTAGTATACGGTCGAAGACTGATAACACAAAAACATAAATGATAAGATATTTGAAAAAAAAAATTTTTGTACCCTTCCCATAGACTGAAAAGTATATTTAAAAAAATCACAAATGCAACAAAAAATGTTATACGACTTTTTGATTTTAATCCTTCAGTCACGATATATTTGCGTTCAAAGTCGTTATCAGAGCGTCCCCCCCTCTATTTTCTTAACTATCGATATAAAAAAATCTGAAAAATTAGAGAATGTAGCTTTTAATTAGTAATTTCAATGAAAATTATAAAGAACATTGTCAAAAAAATTTTGGACCCCGTTCCCATAGACTGAAAAGTGTATTCACATTTTTTTGTCACCCAAAAATGTTATATGACCTTTTGATTTCAACCCTTAATTCACGTATTATTTGCTTTTAAATGTCATTATCACCTCGTTCCCCTCTCTAATTTCTAAACTATCAAATCAAAAAATCTGAAAAAATTCCAGAATGTAGTTTTTATTTTATACTTTCAACGAAAATAATATCGAACACTGTAGCAAAAATAGTTAATGAAAAATTTTGAAATAACTCTTTTTTTACAAATCGTGAACCCTATCATGTCCAACATGCACAATGCACATGACCGTTTTATTTGTAGATAAATTATTAATTGTGTGTATAACTATTTTTGCTCTAAAGTTGAGATAAAGCCGATAAATCGGCAAAAAACAGATTTTTGGCCCGTCAATTTTATTCATCAGACAACACTAGATACACATTGAAATCCCCATATAAAATGGACAATGTCGTTTCAGGTTTAACACATTATTAGGAAAAATAATTTTACTACTCAATTCGAGTTGTTAGTTAAATATCCTATTCTACATTTAAAAGTAAATGACCTTACAAAAATTAGAAACTGCCTATTTATTTATGTACACATTACATCACATAATTTACACATGATATATCGATCCATAACAATAAATAGGTACATTTAAATTTCCACAATTAGATCGTTCATGTAAAGTCTCGTAAGATAAAAGTAATGCGCGTCTGTTTACAATTTAAACTATTAAATGGTAGGCAAACAACAAGTGTTACATATTCAGATAAATATATTATTGTATCTAATTTACATATTCTATATACGTATTAGACGATGGTGTACATCACTGTAATATATTACACAAAATACTCTGCACATTCTAATTTAACACGATACCGTTCTGCATAAAATAATAATTGTCTAGAAACTTGGTTGTAAAATATATTTACTGCCGAAATTTAACAAGTCTTGAGTCAACTGTGCCATATTATAAGTGTTGGGGTGGAAGAAAACTGTCTGCGGCCTTTTAAACGTTCACGTGACTAAAGATTGAGATGGAAATGTATATGAAAATCTAATATAAATTAGTTTCAGTAATAAAAAGTAATGTATGTGATCAGTAAATAATATAATAATACTAAACTGTATCACAATGAGTTCTGAAGAAATGGAATAAAAATTAAAAATGACCTGAAACGAAAATATCAAGTGACATTTTTGAAATAGGAGAACAACTTTTTTTAACGATCACAAAGCTTCTCATATATTCGATATTTATTGCTTCCAAATTGCTTTGGTATATTCTCCACTTATTCGAAATTATTAATTTTGCTTCCTCGTCAAATCGATGATAAGAGAAGCCTTGTGATCATTTTTTAAAGAGAATAAAATTCTACTAGAATTTAAGCTAACAATAAGTTTTTCTCCATGTGGCCGTCAGCCTCCCTTACTAAAGCCGGAATTGCTGTTATATACATACATTAACAAAATAAGAAACGAACTTTAATAAATATAAATATATATTTCAAACATCAACCAAATTTTTTCCCAAACTTACTTGACATGAATTTAATATTGCACTCGAATGATTGTTATAATTTTGGTCTAAACAAACATATTTTAGTTTTTCATGGCAGTTGTGATTATTATTCAATAATGAATGCGGTGTACCTTTATTATGAGTTGTTTTCTTATCGAAGAAATGAGAAGCTTTGTGATCAGTTTTTAAAGAAAAAAATTGTTCTCTTATTTTAAAATTTTTTTCGTTTCCGGTCAAGACAAACACATTTTATAATTTTAGACTAAATCTTTTAAATCTAACGAAGAATTTCCGGAAACATGTATTTTTTTTTCTTGAAATATTTTTCTCGATCAACTGTTCAAGTTTGTTCCACCTGATATGACTCACTTTGTTTAAATATTTTGAAATTGCTCAAATTTAAAATAAGGTAATGAAATTAAAACATATTTTATAGGTAATATCATACTTCACAGAACAATGAAATATTGCAGTTTGCAGTACATTAACTACTATACAAAATATCTCTTTCAATTAACGTATTTAGTAGGTACCAATTAATAATTTTACTGCAAAAACATAAAGAACAATATATTCATAACAATTCATATAATCCCCGTCTAAGTTACGTACTTTTTAGTATTCCTTGACAGTATTGTTACAGTATATTAATAACCTTACAATGAAACTTCTAAAATAAAACCGACTGTATGATGATATTTGAAACCCCGCATATACGATTCAAATATGAAACTCTAATGCTACTATGGAGGAAATTAATATTCTGAAACTTATAATTTCTTTATGTTGTGCAAAGTCATGGCAATGTGCGACATAGTACATTCCCACTCGCAATTCTTTTGTAATCCTGTATTGACGTACGGATGATATATTACAATGCAGGTATAGTATGTTTTAACACGTTACTTGCCATTAAATGTGATGCATTAATAAAAAAAATATATTAAACATGCGGCATGAAATATTAACTAACTAATGGTTCTAAGTAATAAATTAATTATTAATCTGACAAAAGTACATGCGTATATTTTGACAGAACGTTATTGTTAATTCTAAAATGGAGTCATTTTTGAAGTGCAACTTCCTTAGCGAGAGTAGTGAATTGGAATGACCTCGACAATTTTCTAATTAAAAAATAACATAAATATACAAGAAGTATATTTTACGGTGTTTTTTTAAATTTATTTTTTCGGTCCCATTGGTTAACTGTCCCAAAATTCCAGACTCGTAGATCAAACCTGTGAACGGCGCAAACCGAGTCTTTTTCCAATTTGATTAAGATGGGAAAAATTGTTTTTTACTTACGCGTGAATAGCTCATTGAAACATTTTTTATTTTATTTCTGAAAGTAATATTTTGTAGAAAATTAAGTGCTCAATTCATAAATCTAGTAATTTTAAAGATATGTAAATTTAAAAATTGGTTTTTACTTTTTATGATAATGTTTAAACGAACATAACTTTAAAAATACTGTATCTATGAATTGAGCACTTGCGATTTTTTTGTAGGAAATTTAATTCTCTATATGCTGCTGTGAGACTTAAAAAAAAAATTAACGAGCTATTCACACATAAGTAAACAAGTAATTTTCCCATGTTAATCAAATGGGAAAAAGACTCGGATTGATCTATGAGTCCGCCATTTTGAGACAATTAACTTTTTATCCAAAGCTAAAACATAGGCCAATGAGACCGAAAAAAATACCCTAGTATACCTATTAAACAAAGAAATTACGATAAAATGTATTTTTCAAATATAATAAATCAAAAGTACAAAAAACACATAAAAACGAATGAAGATAGAGACATTTGAAATTTTCGTGCACGTCGAACATAAAATTAACATATTATTAAAAGCACTATTCATGACACAGCCGAAACGAAATTTAATCTTATACATAAAAGAAAATAACTGTAAATGAAACAATTTTTTAAAGTAATTTCAGTGCATATTTTATCTAGCATCCTGTTTTTTGTGGTTGTGTTAAATCAATACCTGAATTATTCAATCTTTAAATCACGAAAGTCTCTAACGTAGAGGGGTATGGGTTAAAGGTCGAATACCATGCCTCCCCATTGATAAATAAATCAATGGCTTTATTATGTAAAAGGTCTTAGTTTAAATTAACATGAAAAAAAATCTATTGGAAGATTATTATCATCTAAAAAAGGGTCCAGAGGAAAACGCGCATGATTTATATTCGTGCAATTAAATACAGTCCATACGTTCCATACTGTAAACTCGTTTGAGCATGGTACCTTCCGTATTGTAAAATCCCCACTTGTTTAAACAAAATTAGAAAAAGTAATTAACAAAATTAATTAATTTATTTGATCTACATAATAGATATTCAAATAATATAATAACAATATATAGGTCTCCTAAAAGTCACTACCACTTTAATAAAATAAAATTTATTTTCAAATATATAAATCCATGACTTTTGAAACACCTATATATTGTTATTATATTATTTGAAAATCTAAAATACTTATTTAGAACTATTTAAGATATCAGTTAAAATTATATGTATATAATTATTTTTTTAATGATGTTTGTTTATAACATTTCCTAATTGTTTAAATAATTAAAATTTTAGGGGGTACCTAACGAATAGTAGTTTTTGTCATTCACACCCTTTCAATGACAGAGGGTAACAAATCAAAAAACGCGCAGACTCCAGTTATTCCCTAATTTATAAATATTATAATGAGTGTAGAAATTTTATGATACGATAAAAATTCAGCCAGAAAAAGATTTTTGAATAAAAAATGAGAAATAATCATACTGTGCCTCATGTCTACGAACAGCTGTCATTTATATCGCGAGAACATTTTATGATTGGTCGAAAAACTAGGAGTAGGTGGTAAACAAACTCACAGTATGGAAGTCTACTGTATTGTATTACGTACTTTTGATTATTAAAGAAAATTAATAATACAATTTTATAGAATCTTTCTTGTAGAGCATTCAATTTCCTATAATGTACATCTACAATGTTTGTTGTATAATATTCCTTTACAAAGATTTATCTTAATTTTCTTTAAAAAAACGTCATTAGTTTTTTAAAATTGATATTTACTTTGACATATTGAATGTCATTTTGACGTTTGCATTTTAGGTTTAGATTGAAATCGGAATTTATTTAAATTGTTCAATAATTAACTACCTACGGTGAATTTAGCACAAAGAAGCACTGTGCATTTACTTGGCAGATGTTTTATATTCATTTTTAATTTGTTTTTATTAAATATTTTGTTCTCCTAATTCATCTTAGTTTAAAATGTTTATATTTCATATATCTTTTTATTAATTTTTTTCATTTATAATTGATACAAATCACTTTTTAAAAGTATCTGATAAAACTTCACTTCTATAACTGATAAGGTATTTTCAAAGTATGTGTGTGTTAAATGTAATATAAGAAATATTTTAAATATCAGTTCAAAAAAATTAAACTTTTAATTAAGTAAACTTTGATATTAAACCCATTTAATTAACTTTATCTTTTAATGACATTTTCAATCTTGATTGAATTTTTTATAAAAAAATCTGTGCTTTTCACTGAATAAAAAAATCATTAATTTATATTTTAAGATATAAGTTTAAATTAATTCCGACTGATATATTTTGCATGAAGTAAATTTAAATTTACCTACATAAATATAAACATAATAATCCGCAAAATATAAATTAACCCTTTATTCCCTCACCTAATTTTCAAGTAACGTAATGCACGAACATTTCTCTGTAAGTTCCTTCTCCCCCTTTTATGCTAATGTAGATAAATTATGTGGATAAAATACAGAATTATAGTATTTTAGCTTTCATAATAATTCACGTTTATAGCCAATAAGTGTAAAATGACACTACATTTATTTAAAAATGAAAATATTACAGCAAATAATTTACTTATTTTTAGTGGAAATATATATTTATAGCTTTTTTAAACAATGATAGTATAAATTGTGATTTTTTTATAGGCATGTATATAATAATACTTTTTGAAATATAATATTTTCATTTTATAATCATACTACATGGGCTGAAAAGTTTTTGACCTAACAATGAAAAACTCTTTTATTCTTCGACATAATCTCCATCTAGAGTAATGCACTTGTTCCAATGGTCCTCTAACATTTCAATACCGATCATAGTGGTTCGCGTAAAGTCTATCAAAATAGGCATTTGTTTCCAACTCTACCTCTTCATTAGAGTTAAATTTTTTTGCCAGAGAGACACATTTTTAATTTCGGAAAAGGTTAGGTTATCGATCATAACGTGAGCCTTGTGAGATGGTGCATTGTCTTGGTGAAACAGCATTTTTGGTATCCATCACACGCAAAGCTTTTTCATATGTAAACATTCATGAATGATATGACTAACACATTCTTTTGAGATACCTATGGTATTAGATAGCTCACTCACTTTCACTCTTCGGTCATTCAACATAATTTTAGGAATTTTTCTAATGTTTTCTGAAGTACCTGCCTCATTTGGCCTCCCTGAATGTGGTGCATCATTTGTGCTCGTACAGTTACGATGAAACTCAGCAAACCAGTAGTTTACGGTTGAATTAGCTAGAGCTGATGTGCCGTAACATTTATCAAGCCATTCATTTGTATGGATGGTATTTTTTCCATCAAAAAACAATGTTTAATCAAAACACGAAATTCACTTATTCCATGATTAAAAAATTAACAAAAGTAGCATCACTTCGAAAGCTGTAACTTGAACAAGAATATATGAAATATCATGAAAATTTGACATTATTCTAGTTATGGTTGGTACTCTATGGAAAGCATAAATATTTTTTTGTTTATGTCGCCATCTGTATGTTAGGCCAAAGTAAAGATAGCAATTATTTCATTTATAATTAATTACTTTTTGAAATGCAAGTAATTCGTTACTCAATTTCTTGTTTAAATGTAAATATCTGATATCTATGAACAATAATGTACTATATAGATAATTAAATAATATATCTGACCCTATTATTGTATACCTTTTCTGTTAAAATTCAATCAATAAAAAAAGGTATTAGTCCAGTTGATAGGGTGAAAAAAGAGGGTTCGTAATGCAAAAATAGCGTAAGTCTATTTTTTCATAAGTGTTCGAGGTTCCTTCAGAGTATTCCACTAAGCTGATAGGATCATGAAGAAAGAGGGAGGGGGCGACATCTTTGCGAAAACTTCAAACGTAAATAACTTGCGAACCGTTGATGCTACGACAAAAATGAAAGGACCTTTTTGTTGAGCAATAAATTATATAACAAATTTTTTTAGCTCGATAAAGTTTCGAAAAGTAATTTTTGCGAATTATTTCGTGAAATGGTGATTGTACATTAAAATATCAAATGTCAATCTTGTAAAGCACGTTTAATTCTCTACAAAACAAAAATATTCGTAATAATAAAATCATGAAAATATATTATTATTCGATTTTATTTGAAGCAGATAACAAAGTTTATATTATTAAGAAAACTTTCCAGATGCGTTTTCTTCTTTCAATATTATGCTGATTATATAAAGAAAAGTTATGCGAGTTTGATTGTACAAATGATTTGTGACTTCCTTTCACGCCCTTTTAAAACAAATCCATAAAGATGATATGGGATTAGAAAATTGGAAATACTATTTGACAAATTCATTTGAAAGTTTCTAAAAGTTTTATCGTATTATTTATTTTCATTTATTATCGTTATACAAACAAAAATTTGCCTATAATTATTGATAGAAGGAACTGCATTTGATTCATAAAAATTTATTCCACTTTTTATTTCACAAACATGTATGATTTTCAAAAGAATTATTAACAGTTTATTTAATGAAAATGTATATTTTTAATTTTGCATGGCCTTCAAGGATATTTGATGGCCAACATTTTTTAAACAAACTACCAATATTTTTATTCAGTAATCTTATTCTATGTGGAAAAACTTAAATCTTTTATCGAAAACTTTTTTTAAGCAACCTAAACTTTCCAAGATATCTAATAAAACAATTCAAGATTTTGAACTTTCAAGAATTTTTTACCCAGAAACAATTAGAAAACTAGGAAACCTTATAATTTCGCCATGTCCGTCCGTCCTCAAAAATTTTAAGCCGATTAAGATGAAATTTGGTATACGGACGAAGACTGATAACATAAAAACAGAAATGATAAGATTTTTGAAAAAACTAATTTTTTTTGGACCTTCCATAGACTGAAAAGTATATTAAAAAAAAATTCACTTAATCCATCAAGTAGGATGTCTTGTCATTTAAATATCATTATCAGAGTGTCCCCTCCCCCCTAATTTCTAAACTATCTATTGAAAAAATCTGAATAAAATTCAAAATTTAGCATTTAATTAGTACTTTCACTGAAAATTTTAACGAACACTGTCAAAAAAATTTTAGACCCCCCTCCGATAAACTGAAAAGTGAACTCACATTTTTTTTCACTCACCCCATTGAGTAGGGTGTCATTAGATAGGTCTCCTAAAATGCAACAAAATTTGTTAAATTACCTTTTGATTGCTTGATTGCTTAAATAAAATAAATAGAAAGTTTTATAATTTTTATAATTCTCCAAGTCTAATATGATGGTAACCGTGTAAAAAATTATTGAAAATTAAAAATCTCAAATTATTTTGTTTAAAAAAAAAGTTTTCAACAAAAGATTCGTGTTTTTTACGTAGAATAAAATTACTAAATAAAAACTATAGGTTCATAATTTAAAAAAAATACATTGACCCTCAAATACTCTTGAAGTCCACGCAAAAATAACAAATAAATATTACTATTTCTCTCTCACAACCAAACATTTTTTGGTTTAAACATTTTTTTTTCAAATATCCAATGGTTCTGAGATAAAAATCTGTAACATTTTAAATGCTCCAACCTGTATATGAATATTGAATATTTCATAAACCTTGTGAAAATAAAACCATAAGATAAAATACATGCTTTATTTATAATCAATTCAAATGTATGGCTTCTAGGTAATATATCTTGACATTCTGCAAGTGAAATATATTGTCGCAGCTTTTTTTTCGAATGCGTTGCACATTCGACTACAAATGCGTAGTCGAGATGTTGCAAGGAAAAATGCTTTCTGTGGAAAATTTATTTTTTATCACGTCGACCGCCATTATCTTTATAGTAGCACAAACATTCTGTTTTATAAGACAGAGGTTTCACCCAATTGGGATTTGAATTTTCCGACACATAACCTTATCCACTTCATTGTGTTGTAGCAAAATGTCAACATTTTAAATTGGAATAATAAAATATGTTGCTTATAATTTGAATAATAAATTTGAGGACTGTTTTATCTTCAATAGTTTTTTAAACATAGTGGACGGGTGGGTCTGGAACACCCGGTATTATAAAAAAATATTGTTTTTTACAAATCTTCGTAAGATCGATTATATTAAATTGTTTGTATATCATACGTTCTTCTTAATCGAATCTAATAACATTTTTATTTGCAAATTATAAATGTGATAAATCACAAAGAGCATTTAGACATATTCACAATAGAGAAGATGCTATACATTTTTACAGATAAAATAATGCCTACTATATTATTATAGTGCATTTATTATAAACAATACTGCATTATCTAAATACTATTAGCTAAGTACAGATAATATGCATAGTCTATTCGGAGAGGTTATTCTCGGAGGCAGGAGATGTTTTTGAAGAAAATATATTTAGTGCTACATTATTATTTTTACATCATAACAATTGGAAATTTTCAAAAATCTTTAATATACAAAGAGAGTCATATCAGGTGGACCAAACTTGAACAGTTTATTAAGAAAAAAAAATCAAGCAAAAAAGTTCATATAAATATGTGCCCGAAAACTCTTCGTGAGAGAGCTACAGACTCTCAAAGATTTTGTTTCAAATTAGTTGTTATTTAATATTTTGAAAACCAATTGTACTTAAATTTTATACCCGGTTTAGTATTGAACGTGTTATCGATTTCCAGTATCAACCAATGATTATTTAGACCAGGGATGTAAGGGGCCAGTCCGGCCAGTGGGCCCTTTGAGTTATATCTAGTTTTTTTTTTCATTCATGTGACCGTCCGCCACCTCTTCTGAACTGGCACCCCGAACAGTCGCCCACCCTCTCTCCCTAAAGCCAGCACTGCTGTTATACATTAACAAAATAAGCCAAGAATTTTAAAAAAATATAACATTTTTAAACATCAACCATTCTTTTTTCCAAAGCTTACTTGACTTTTTAATATTGCACTCGAGTGATTGTTGTAGTTTTGGCTGACGCCTCGACTAACAAAAATAGTTTTCCATGGCAATTGTGATTTTTATTCAATAATGAATAAAATGCGTTGTATCTTTGTTATGAAATGTTTTATTATTGAAAATACGAAAAGCTTTGCGATTATCTTTTAAAGAAATATTGTTCTCCTATTTCAAAATTTTCACTCGATTTTTATTTTTATAATCGGCTCAGTATTAATACGTGTTTAATACAAAACCGATTATAAAATTTCATAACTGTATCGCAATGAGTTCTCAAAATATGATATACTTTAAGACAAAATATTTGAGAGTCTGTAGCTCTCTCGCGAAAAATTTTCGTACATGTTAATATGAACTTTTTTTCTTGGAAAATTTTTCTCGATCAACTATTCAAGCTTGTACCACCTGATTATGAGATTATGTCTGACCCTGTATAGTTGCACAGTTCAATGTCCGTAATATAATAACATCGTTAATATATTAAAAAATTTACTTATTTTTTTAAGGTCAATTAATGTTATAATTACAATCAAATGTTAAAAAACTGCATTTGTCTTATGAAATAATTGTTTCCATTAAAAATTTTGCTAATAAAATGTTATATCATAATTATTATATTTATGTTTGATTTTTTAAACAAAAATAATGTATATATATTATTTCTTAGTAGAAAGCAGTAATAAAATTTAAAAATTCCGGAAAATCCGGCCGGAATTTACTAGTTCCGGACCGGAATTCCGATACACCCCTAATACTGATACAAAAATTGTATCATTTATTAAATCGCGCCCTTCCACTGCACAAATGCTTATGCTGTTCAAACAATTTTCAGTGTTTTTAAATCATTACAAATTAATTGTATATTTATAATTTTAACGTACATTTTCCATTTTTTAATCTAAATTTTTCGGAATATAAAGTCGCTTATATCCTTCTTCAGGATGTAAGCTATCTTCCTGCCAAATTTCATTATAATCAGTCAATGGCTTAACTGTGAAAAGGTAACAAACAGACAGACACAATTTCGCATTTATAATATTAGTACGGATTTTTTTACAATTATTTATATTCTAAAACTCATCTACCCAAATGTAAAATTAGTTTATTTGTTTATTGGTATATCTATAAAACCAACTGTTTTTCCTGATATAAAAAGTGTGTATTTCTTTGTGAGCTTTATTGTGTAATAAAAATATTAAACATTCGGATAATGCTCAAAGATTATTATTTTATAAACGAGTAAAAAATTATAGCATACTAAGAGTCAACAAAAAACAAAGCAAAAAATTTAATTAAAGTAGGCATATTGTATATAGCATTAAAACAAAATTAATTTACGTATATTTATTAAACGCTCTTTGTTTATAACGTGTGACATATTGGATTTTCTAACTGTTTATTTTCAGTTTCGTCGATAAAATGACTTATAATAATTCTGTTAATTGCTTTTTTGGAATTAAAAAATTATAATTTATAAAACTGACATTAATTTCTCCATCGATATTTAGATATTGGTACTATAGAACTATGCTGCAAAATAACATGTTCGGAAATTTAAATCTAGAAATTATTTCACAATTATTCAAATAAATGATTATTGTAAAAAAATAACTGTATAAATAATTAGCAAGTCTTGAGGTTTCCGCGGTGATCTTGTTATGGATCTTGGCTTCTGGGTATAAGCCGCGTCGATTTGGTCGTGTTATCGGCCAACGTTTCATCACACATTAGTAGTGGACATCTTCAGGATACTTCTAAATGTGCACAAAAGCGAGCGGATGCAGCAGTTAAATACTGGTTTGGGAGAAACGATGGGTAGGGGCTCGGATGCACTTAATTGGAGCTTTCTCGAGACTATATGCATACCAATTAGCATACCAACACTTTTCTGTAAATACACTTAAATTATATACAGGATGATTTATATAGTGTAAAAAATTTTAGCAGTAGATTGAGGAGGGAGTGCGGCAAAAGGCAAACATGGACTAAAGACTGACAAGGACAAAATATTTTTTCAGGGGGTGCGAAGGGGCTAAAACAAGGCAAAAAATATATATATTTTTTATATCAAGGCATGTGGCACATCAAAATATATAACCAAACCAGTAGAATATGACTTTTTATTTTATTTTTTTCTAAATAAAAAATGGCGTTATATACAAATGGGGTATCAAAATGTAGATCTAAATCAGTAGAATTTGACTCTAATTTTTATAAATGACGACAGCAGGGGGCTCCAAGCTGAAAACAGTAATACAACTCTATTTGATAAGTATTAGAAGGTATATTTTTATTAACTTTTTTTCTTATTTTTAATTATAGAACATAAATATAAACTTATTTAGTGTAAATTGAAACATCCGTATTAAGTAAAATTCTGCAGTACTTTCTTTTTTCGATATTTTTCGAAAACGATTGATCTTATGAAAAATGAACAAATTATACTTTTGTGTATTTTGTATCATATACATATGTATATAATCTTCTACAACTACCCAACTCAGGAAAAATTTACAAAAAAACACTTGATAAAAATCGGTGGGCACACTGGCCCTATAAACCCCTGGTCTTAATTATTATTATTTGATACTGGAAATCGATAACACTTATTAATACCAAACTCTGTGTCAAATTTCAGAACTGTACCATAATGAGTTCTCTAGATATTAAACAAACACTAATTTTGGGCAAAACACTGTAGCTCCCTCACGAAGAATTTTCGGACACAGGTTCACATAAAGTTGTTTGCTTAAAATTACATCCTCAATCTACTGTTACTTTTTTTACACTAGTTGTAAATCACTGTATCTACGCATAGTTTTCATTAAACAATGAAGTGTCTGTATCTCAAACCGTTCTCGAGATATGGCCTCTCAAAATTTTGAGAAAAATAGCTGTAATTTTGGTGTTAGAGCCATGTCCGACCCTTTTATAAGTGGTAATATAAGTCATATTTGGAATTATTCAGTTGAAGTATTTTCTGTTTATCTAGATTTTTTTTCTCATGAAGTTTTATCCATTTTAAACAGCAATTTCGATTGGTGCACTGATATGGGTTAATATTCACGATAAAAAACAAATGAAGTCTTGATAAGTGTACATATTTACATTATCCCAACAAAACCCAAAATTGCCCCGTTCGATCATAATTTTATTCACTTTAAACAATTCACCCTTTAACGATCGAAAATCGGTAAATAGAAATTTAAATTATTCATAAATTTTCAAGCGATCAATCAAAATGAAAACGATTACGTTCGACATTATTGGTTTCGATTTACTGATACCCTCCCATACAGTGACTAGGAAATCAAAATTGATTAAGCACATGAATATATGCAAATGTGTAACGTCGATTAAAAATTATCTGATATTCCTGCAACTATGGCTATTGATTTATATGAGAGGTTACTATTTCACCTGTACTCAAATACATATAGTTACAAGTGGAATTCAAAAGTTTGTGTACTAATCCGTGAACCAGTACCAGTGATATTCGAGTAGATACAGAATACAGATGTATATATATTCACGATTAGAACGGTACCAGTTTGCACATTGCTAGGCGCGCCCACAGTTTATTTATACCAGTATGAAGTAGGTACTCTGAATACAACTGCACAGTGGATCATCTACATATATCTATATACATACATACATATACAACGCAGCGTCTCTCTGTCCGTTAGTGCGTTTATCACTCGAGAATCACGTAGTTTTTTTTTAGTTCATAGATATGTTCTTTGCCCAGGTTTTAGTATATATTTTGTTAAGGAATAAACAGTCACGATAATAGTCAATCAAGTCGCCAGCGCGCTCTTTGGCAATATGCTGCCTGATCCGTTAAATATTGAACAATATAATATAGTAAATAATTGTGTAGTATAAAAAGATCTCAAACAATTCAACTATTTTTTTTAAACCCTAAACAATAATTCCGTAGTCCACGCGAGCGAAGCCGCGAGCACAGCCAGTAATTAATTAACCGACAGTAATAGTTTGAAAAATAAACATTGAAATTTAACACACGCGTAAGCGAAAAATCCATGTAAATAAATACACAACTATTTATTTTGTTGATAAGAATTAGAATTAAAGTTAAATCAAGGATTGAAAACGGACGATTATCTAAACGGATCCCGTATACCGTACACGTATATTTTTGATACATGAAAAAAGGTCGTAACCTTTGAGTCCTTTGATCTGGCTTTTAGTGCCTAGGCCAATATTCGTAACTTAAAACACATGTTCATGTGTTTTCAAGACAACGTAAAACATTCTTAATATTTTATTTATCGGTGGAATTACTACTTATATTATCAATATATATAAAGCTCAACGTGTCTCTGTTTGTCTGTGTGTCTGTCAGTCTGTCCGTTAGTGCGCTTATCACTCGAGAACCACTTATCCGATTTACGTGTTTTTTTTAAATTCATAGGTACGTTCTCTGGCCAGGTTAAAGGCTATACATATTTTGTTACGTTAGGTAACATAACAACTAAGCAATGACGATAATAGTAAATCAACTCGGAAATTTTGCCGTCGGCGCGCTGTTTTGCAATATGCTGCCTAAACCGTTCAATATTGAACAAAATAATGTATTAAAGAATTGTGTAGAATCAAAAGATCTACAATAAAGTCCGCAACACCATATATCTAACTTTTGTATCTAAGCCACAATGACTGCTTTTATGTTACAAAGAAAATTAAAAATATTTGGGTTCTGTTTACGTAGACTTACGACCTGCAAAACATTAATTCTTATCAAAATAAATGATTTCGTCGTCATAAGTACTTAATATAGATAAAATTTGCCCTTTACAATATCCAAATTGGTCGTATAGTTTAGAAAATATCTTGAAATATACATATTATTCGCGCGATGTTGACCCGTGTCGCGGCGTGCGGGTAGGAGGGGGCGTGCCGAGTAGACGCAGGGCAGAGGGAATGATCACAGCCGGTATTCTTTTGATTGTCAATTGTTTACTTTGTTTTCAATAATTAAATTTTAAAGTTAAACAGAACAAAAATTATTTTTACTTTTTGTTCTGATTCGTTTTTGTTAGGTAGGTAATTTAAGTGTTGTTCAGTTTTTATTACAATAATAACTAATCGTGTTTGTAACTATATTTTTTTTAAATCCTAAACAATAATTCCGTAGTCCACGCGAGCGATGCCGCACAGGCTCAGCTAGTTAATTATAAACGAGATCACTTTGCCTTACAGACGTAAAAATAGTTGTTCAATAAAATTTATGTTACATTTAGTAGAAAAAAATAATTTTTTCAGCAAGGAGATTAATATTTTAAAAGTCTATTCAGACTGCTAATCAATTAAGTAAATATTATTTAAGTTTCAGGTTTAGTAAAAAAAACCTTAGCTTATTCATTAATATTTATTTCAAATAATACTAGAATGTAAACAAATATAGTAAGATATATTGTATCCAGATTCGTAGACACATCAATTACCTACATCAGAAACAATTCCAATTTAAAATGAATACAAATACAGCCATCGTAATATAAAAACAAGTCAAAGCGACATTTTCATAAAAAAAAATCCTCGAAAAAATTTATTTTCATTCTTTTTGATCACACGATTTCATATTCAGTCCCTATAAAGTATGATACACACATTTGTGTCATTTCATAGTATGTGGATGACACTAGTGGGGGGTAACTGGGTTGTTAAAGGTACGAGGGAGTGAGAGAATGAGAGAGAGACACGCATAGAGTTTACAATGGTGTGGGTGTTGAGGATAATCGCGCTGTGGACAGGAGGAGTGCGGAGGGAGATATGCAGCTGCATTGAACGCGCCGCGCCGCCTGGGGAGAATGTAGGTCACGATGACAAGCCCAACGAGCTATGTAGCTCGCGGTGCAAAGGTCACCGTGGGTGGTAGACAGTAGTATGTGTAGGTACACTCTGGAAGACCGGATTGTTAACATAAAAACTGTTCACGCTTTAAGCTGCGTTAAGCATGTAATGTGTATAAATTACGTGTCGTTTTGAATTGGAAAATGAATTTATTACAAACAAGTTACATACACTTTTTATGCAATGTTTTAAGCTCTCAGTTTTTATTATTAATTAAATTTCATATTCATACTTCGTCGGGTTTTTAGGTTTTAGTTTTCGGCTTCGTCCGCGTTAATTCCGGAATCAAATCCTTTACATTTTTATAATACGTATTTTTGACGTGAATAACGTCTAGTGTTTCAGGTCAGATACTGGGTGGGTATTTCAGAAACTTGATGTAACGCGCTTGTAAATACTAATTAATTGAATTGAAAAAAAATAACAACATATAAGAATATATTCTTTACGACCTAACGTTTTCTTTAAAGTTTTTTAAATTAAATAAAAAAATAAAAAGTAAATTTCGTTATTCCAGGACTTCGCTTGTAAATATTAATTAATTGAATTGAAAAAATAACAGTATATTAGAATATATTCTCTACGCAGTACCAACGTTTTTAATATTTTTAAATTGAATAAAAAAATAAATAGTAAATTTTGTATTTCCACGATTTCGCTTGCAAATATTAAATAATTAATTGTTTATTAGCTCGTAAAAATCATAAGAAATAACTATACTATACAATACTATAGTTATTATATTTCTTTATTTAGACTAAGTTTACGGCAACATTTTATGTCCATTTTACAAATATTCAAACATTTCTGTGTAACAAAAAAATGAAGATGTATCATTCCACGAGTCTGAGTTTTATTTAACCCAATTTCAACGTATTCACGTCAATCCCTCGACTGTGCATTCCGACACTGTCACATACATTTTTTTAATACAAGCTTGGTATAATTTAATTACCATGAAGTTAAGACTAAATAATTCAACTACTATAAAGCTTCAATTAAGTAAAGAGTCTAAATAGTGAAAGTTCCATCATTTTCGGTTTAGTAGTTGTGCCAAATCAGAACAGACAGATAGACGAAATTTTTAAAAATTATCAAAAATGAAAGCTTATACAGATTTATAGACAAATATATTAGTAGTCTATTATAATAGGCAACAAAAAAGCTCGAGATATAGATTTATAAAACATACAAATATACACATATTTTAGCAAATGGGTGCATGAGATGAAATTTTTGTAGTCAAAATCTGTTAATACTGAGTGCAGATGCCAACTCCAGAGTGACCTCTCCTGAAGTTGGCGCTTATGCACATATTTCTACAAAGAATGAACTAAAATATTATTAGTAATTGAAATTGTATAACAAGTCCCAGACATTACAATTCAAAGTAAAATAGTTAAATTACATTTGCGTTGTTCTATAACTAGAATCCAATTAAATCAAAACTTATGATGTTATTGTCCATAAGAGCCTCTCTTATGTCTAACTGTCTGTCTTTCTCTCTCTATATATATATAAATTGCACGTAATTTAACTTTGTATTCGAAACTCTAAATCAACATAACATTTGTATAACCAACCTCTTGTTTACAAAGGAGAGCACTTATTGTTAAATTCCTTTTATTTGTTTAGAAAGCTCTTGGAGTCAGATAGCTCAGGGACTTAACTCGGTAAAATTAGCCTCCCTTACCACCATGTTTGAAAAGTTAAAAGTAAACTTACAGAATTTGTTGATTCAATGTCCGACAAAAATAAAATACCTAACGTACAAGTATATGTATTGTGATTTTTTACACAAAAGTATATCCATTTGTAAAATGAAAACAATATTTATTATGATTATCAATACTATACTATAAAATAGTATTTACTATCTATTTTGGTTAAATTTCTAACCCACTTCAAAAAAATGAGGTTCCCAATTCGATTGTATAAATTTTTTAAGCATGTTCGGGCATAATTCCGATAAATATGCACTGATTAGGACGATTTTTGTTTGAAAGAATAAACTCCCGAGGTGGTTTTATGTAAATTTTATCCGAATCTGACCTTTAACTTCGAAGATACGTCGCTTAAAAGTGAAAAATAAAAAAACCAACTTAAAAAAAAATAACTAAAAACACTGAAAAGTACTTATGATAATTGAAAGCAGTTATTTATAAGAAGAAAACAATAAACCTGACTCCAAAAAGTATTAAATTCAATTATAATATTTTTAGTTTTTAACTATAAAAATATTTTTAGGGACATGTGTAATTTAAATTAATTAATTTGTAATTTTACAAGATTTTTACACATCTAATATTATCGTCGTAATCATCATTTATAAAGAGATAATTGTAATATTGTATGTATCATCAAATGAACACCCAAATCCTGAAAAGAACAACTCGTATATCATTTAATATGTTATAAATTCAACCAACCCTACCAAATTAATAACAAATTAGAATTTCGAAGTTCTTTGTGCACTGAATATTATTCTGAGTTGCCGAACCAAGCAAATTAAAAACGAATTTTGTTCATCCGTTAATTATAATGCTATAACACAGTGGTCGTAAAATTTTGAAAAAACTGGCACTGAAAACTATCAAAAAATTGTATTTATCCCACCCTATATAATTATAAAATTAAAACAAATTCAACAATACAATTATTTATTTATTTTACTTTATTGGGGGACGGGGTAATGGAAAAGTCATAAAATTAAATCAAATTTAATTATACAATAATAACGCTCAAATCAATGCTCAAAACAGAAAATGTTATTGCTCAAAAAAATTATTCATAACGTCACTTAATGTTTAATATAATACTCAGAATTCAAAATGTTATTAATCAAATACAATATATTTAATGCTCAAAACAAGGTTAGTAAATACCAAGGTTAGTAAAGTAATAGGTTGCCTCATAACTCTGGCGGGGAGTGGCATGAGAGGGGAGAACGCGTCATCGTGAGGAACTCTTTGACATTATAAATGGTTGTCAAACTATATTTACTCTTTATTTTAGTTAAGCTGATTTATTGTAAGTTGTTTTTAAATATTTTCATTTGATATTGATAGTGTACTGAGTTTTAAATCTAAATTTTTATTATTTTATTATTATAAATTATAGTTTTAAACAAGTGTTTTTTTATGTGTAACCAACAAATGTATTTTCTTTAAGCATTAATTTCTGACAACATTTTAAAGTTTTTATGAAGAAATATTATATGTAATAATTTGTGCTTCTGTAATAAACAATAATATTTACTTTTTTTAAATACAAATATCCAAAAATCCGAAATAATTTGAAAAAAACTTAATATATGAAACAACGTTTAAAGGTTCCTCAGGGTGACGTCATCACACGCAGCCGCTGATTGGTCAAAAAGTTATGAGGCAACCTTGTCATTTACTAACCTTGAGTAAATACACAGGTTGTCTCAATAGCTTTTGACCAATCAGTTTGGGCAATTGGGCACCCCAGATGACGTATTTTCCCCTTCTCGCGCCGTCTTACATGGCTATATATATTTATTATGATTGGGCACATTATTCCCCCTCTTCACATTTAGGCACCCCAGATGACGTTTTTCCCTCTCTCGCGCCGAGCAACTGAAACTATCTTGTACTTGACATGCCTTGTGCTCAAAGAATATAAAATATTGCGCGCTTAAATACTACCCTTTTTTATTCTTATTGTTAGTCAAATGATGTAAATTTTACTTTCCCACATACTCTTCACTGACATTCATAACTATTGAGGTAATTTCTGGATAATTTTATACATTTTATTGAATAAATTAAAAAAATAACTTCCAATAAGATACATATAATAAGACCCACTTATTCTGTACTGCTGTATATCTGCACCTAAGTGGGCGCTTTTATAAATTTCGTTCTTGGTGTATAAAATTCACACACATATAATTAACAGCAAACATGACTTAACCCATGTCACGAGCATTGCCATGCGGAAAATTACCAAAGGGTTGTTAGAATCGGTATTTTTACTCCAGTAATGTTCTTGTGCGTGCGTTATTTATAGCTAGGTACAAGTAAATTTCTCAAGCAGCCTCCATCCCTAATGGTTAGTTTGAAGATGAACAAAGCTGGTATTAGAGAATGGTGTTGTATACATTGCATATACATAACATATACGGGTGTCCCAGATATCAATATCTACATATAAGAGATACGTAATGATATGGACATATGAGAATGACGCAAATTTTTATTAAAACTACAAACATTATAAAAAAATCAATTAATTGAGTTTCTTAAACTGAATCCTGTTTTACCAGAAAAATAATAGAAAATAGTTAAATAACCTGTTTTTTTAAGTTTTTTTTCCGTTTCATGACAACATTCGCATTGAAAAGGACAGTGGTACTGTTTCGTCACATCTAACTATTTATTTAATTATAATTACTGCAATAAGCCTATTTATTGCATATAAGACATTTTAGCCGGTTAACATTACAATTTAATATTTAAATCAATATTATTATTAGTACAGGCAAATTAGATTTTAATTAAAACATAATTATTAGATTAAATTTTATTTCGGAAATGTATCCAAATCCCGAGGTCAGAAGTTGTTGCGTTTAGGGGAAAGTGGGGTAGAATCAAATGCACGAAAATTATGAATGTTCCTGTATAAAATAATTTATAACGTACATTAAGTAATTAATGAGGTCAAAATTAATGTTGGTAAGTGGTTATAGAATGACAAAAAATAAATAGTAAGGCAAAATTAATTATTTTGCAACGGTAAATATTTATTTACATAAAATTCACACGTGTGCAGTAAAATTAGGTTTCATTAAGGAAAAAATCGAAAGATTAGAAATACCTCCTGAAATGGCTTCAGAAATACTTTATATTTAAGAAATCGAAGAGTCCCTAGTCGGGATTGGAGAGCTTTAGCCAGTATTTTGATTTAAAGTAGGGCGCGTCAAATATTCACTAGTCTCGCTAAAGAAGTTTCACTTCAAAATTCCGAATTTTCAATTCTTTTTACGAATGAAGATAGGGATTTTTTAATTGCGTTTTATTAAGGAACTTTTTGTTTAGTATTGAATGGCGCTATTAGAGTTTTTATATCACTTTTTGTTTTCGAGTTACAAGCCCTAGTTGATCGTGTTTTTACTCTGATTTTCAATGATGAGCTACTATAAAACTTATTTCCTAAAATAAATCGGAAAATTCGGAGCGAACCCTCTCTCCCCCCTCCGTAATCCGCTACTGAATTTAAATATATATATCAGCCCAATCATCTACGATTATTTCTAAACAATTAATATGCATAGAGAATCCAAGCACATATCCTTTATTGATCTTATCCATTAATGTCCTTAGAGTAAGACGTTATTACTAAAACTTAAATAGTTTATACTGCCTAGCACCTTAATGATAATCACTAAAATCAACATAATAATCTGTACAATCCTGTTGTTGTTTATTTTCCTACGCTCTCATATTCTAATTATATTTGCTTAAGCTCGTTATTCAATATTAATTAACATTTGTAGTTATAAATGCTTGCAAAGTCGAACGTTTCAATGATAATCTTTTGTTTTCCTTTTTATGTCAATAAAACTCATTTAATGAAGCAGAAACAAGTTGTCATTAATTGGATGTATCTAATTAAACAGTGCAAGTGGTTTAAAAAAAAGCAGTATTTCTTAAAGTTATGTTTTTAATTTCGTGTGATCGTTACAGTGTCCGTGCAAATTGAAATATTAACGGGACACCTCCTCAATCTGTTTTCTGTGACCAAAAGATAAGGTAGCAGCAAACTCAGCGTTGACATTTAATATTTAGGATATGGTCAATGCACTTTAAATTTAACATGTATTTTAAATAGCAATTTTCACGTTTTGCCTGTTTTTTTCGTGTATTTTATGACTTTTTCTGGTAGCTGGCAAATATTTAAAGAATACTGTATATATTTTTTTAATTAATTTATAAATTCCGTCTCAACAGAAAATCGATTAAACATAAAAATTTGTAAATTTTTATGTTTAGTCGATTTTCCGCGGAGAAGGAATTTATAAATTAATTTTAAAAAAACTATGGTCTTGTTTAAAAATTTGCCAGCTACCAGAAAAAAATCATAATATACAGGAAAAACAGGAAAATTGAGAGAAGAATAGTATTTTCAGAAAAAAGTGTAGATTGTTATTAAAAATACACGCTAAATATTCACTTTGTAAAGATCCCTAGTGATCATAGACATAGAGAATGGATCGTGTGCATTTGATTCAAAAATCGAATCTTCACAAAAAAATATGTAGACCGTATTGTGGGTCTATGCTTGTATTTATTTAAACTATATTCATTTTTGTGAACCAAATACACATAATATTAATACAGAATGCGCAATCCATGTTTCTATGTACTATATGAGTGTGATTTTTTAGTAATTCAAAATAGTAAATATTAAATATACATATGTCTTGTTTATACCTATGTACGTTGTGCACAGTGATTGACTGGCCTGATTGTCAGCTTGCCCGATGGCAAATGGGCCCTCAAATATGTTAAAAAGTATAATTTAGTTCCTTGACATTTTTCTTTTATTTATTAATTATTTTTTATTTTTTCAGCATTAGAATTTTAATGTATTAATTGTATTTATGGTTGCAATTTACATTTCAACAATTCTTTATAATGCTATATAGTATTTAAGTTCATTCAACTAGAAAATCATTGTAGACTTCATTAGTTATTATATTACATTAAATATAAGGCTTCAGGCTTTGTCAATAACTTTGAAATTTCCAGAACTAAGCACAATACGAGTTATACCAAGTAAATATCCAATATTAAATTTATTCACTGACAAATTTTTATATACAGGTGTATTCTTATTTATTATAACTAATTATAAAAGTCAAAATACAGCCCTCGTCTATTATATTTCCAGCGGTTTGAAAAAAATGAAATTACTAGGAATATAAAATAACCAGTTATACAGAAAGGCAAATGTTATTTATTTATAATTATAATAATATGATAACATCAGCGCTAATGTAGTAAAACCTAAATTATCAAAAAAAAACAAATCAGAACAAAAAATATTTGTAATTTTTGTTCTGATTAGTTTAAAAAAAATAAATATAATAAATATAAATATAAAAGTTAATAATTGGAAACAAAATAAACAACTGCTGGTCGAGCGCAGAATCTTTCCCTCTGCCTCGTGATACTTCATCTTAGTTTGCGCGAATTGCCGCGAATAATATGTTACTGTATGTATATTTCAAGTTATTTGCTAAACCAAAAGACAAATTGCATGCTGTAAAGGGCAAATTATATCTACATTTAGTACTTATGACGATGAAATCATTTATTTCGTTAAGGATTAATGTTTTGCAGGTTATAAGTCCACGTAGACAGAACCCAAATATTTTTAATTTTCTTTGTAACATAAAAGTAATCACTGTGGCTTAAATATAAACTTTATTTTAGATCTTTTTATTCTACACAATTCTTTAATACATTATTTTCTTCAATATTGAACGAGGGCAATTATGTTATCTAAATAGAAACCCCCATTTTTTATTGCAGATTCGAATTTTGTGTCAAAAAATACGTAACTTTTGTCTGAAACATTTTTTTGTATTCGGGGCAGATGGTGCTGTATTTGCTGTCCGAAAAGAACAATTTTGTAAGAGAAATTCCCGAGTTTGGTGTAGTTGAATAGCTTTTTCAAAAATATTGAACAAGTATTTTTTTTGTTTTTCAGTGCTATGTGTACCATTCGAAATATTCGACCGTCCCAGAACATATTTGACACCCTGTATATAGATTATCTAATATCTATAAGCTTTTTTGTACTTTTGGATAAAACAAAGAACATGGGTGGCCGCTGTCAGAATTATCAATAATCACGTATATAGTTATTCAGAATAGAGTTTATTTTATTTGATAGATTTCTTGCGGCGGAGATTTTAACCTAACAAAAACTAACCAACCCAAAAGTAATCAACTCGATTTCGCTCCTATCATTCAAAAATAATGAAAAATGTAATACCTTTATAAATATGAATATTTAAACTTATAGTACACACTTTACTCACTTTGGCGCTAATCAACAATACCTACATAACACTTGCCCAAGTTATGTAAAGTACCTCAGTAGCTCGGTGCGAGAGAGGGAAATACGTCATCTGGGGTGCCCAAATGTGGAGGGGAGGAATTATACACCCAATCATAGCAAATATAGCCTTCTAACTCGGCGCGAGAAGGGGAAAATACGTCATATGGAGTGCCAAAGCTGATTGGTCAAAAGCTACTGAGGCAACCTGTGTATTTACTAACCTTGACACTTGCCTATCTGTCGAATTGGTTATTTTATGTTCTAGTGATTTTTTTCAAATCGCCGGGAATATAATAGACAAGTACCCAAAATACTTACGACCTTAATTTAAACTTTTGACCTATCTACTGTATTATTGCATAGAATATGTATTGAATGTTTTGTTATTTGTCCTTAAACCTGGCTGTAGAAGTCGACCTTGACCTTCCCCACCACCACGTATCGATCGCGACTTTGAACTTTATGATAATTTGTGTTAGCAAACTAGATTTGTTTTTATATGGGACATGCAGTCTCTATTATGTTTTTTTTTTATTATTTACTAGTCGTAATTTTGAATTGTTCGGACGTCTATTGTTTACAAACGTCATAACATTTGTAACTGTCTGAATTTATTTTTATAATATTATAGTTGTTGTAAATATGTATGGTATATATGTATTTATAAAGTATACACTTTTTAATACCCACTCACTACTTGTTAAAATTAATTATTTATTTATTTAAGGTACTGGCACCAGACGTGAACGCGTTAAGAGCAAGGTACATTGTTTTTTAGGATTGATAGGTTCCTTTTTGTAATTCTCATGAACTCATGTTACTAATTAAATAACTACCTATTATTAAATCAATTTAATTATTAAAATCCGAAAATGTAGTTTTTTTTTTAATTATAGCCTTTTATTTTGTTTATGTTTTTTCTCCAACAATGAATATTGAACCTATCCCCCCCCCTCCCTTCAACAATACTACTACTTTTGATTATTAAGCTATTTAAAAGTATGCTCAAGAATCAAACATTATAATTTATCAACAAAAAAAATTTTTAGTAACATAAACATTATTATTATTATTATTATTATTATTATTTGTTGTCGATGTTTATTTGTTCACTATTTTTAAATAAAATGATAAATTGTCATCAAATCACACTGTAAGATAGTTAGTTGAATGTATATAGATTAATATTCAGTAATGACAATAATCAAAAGTCAACAAATATTTTTAATTCAGTACTTTTATTATAAAAATGATCAACACTGGGGCATTGTTCAAAATATATAGAAAGAGAAAATTGATTGAAAAGTCTACAAAAAGCTAGTATCTGTTTTAAAATTTGCAAAAAAATATTATAGTTAATGTTCCATTCCATTCTTTGAAACCAATATTTATAACTTGAATCTTTGTCGTGTTTAGATAAAAAATATTGTTTTTAATTACGATTAACTCATATGCATTTCTTGTTCGCGATCCTTGTTTTTGATATGCAAATAAATCTGGAACTGTTAGGCTCCTGATGAGGACTTCTTCTGAAGTTGAAACTCGTGTCGAGTAATATTGTTTTATTGTGGTTAAGGTGTATATTTTTAATTTAAGTGTATGAAAATAATATTTGTACTTTAGGCTTCTTAAAAAATTCAAATTCAGATTCATTTTAATTTATTGAAAATATTACTATACTTAAAGCTAATTTCAATTAACTATTATTTATATCAACATAATTATTTGTTTACAATTTTGTAAATACCAGAAAATTTTAATGCAAAAAAGTTACTAAATTTATTACTCGTTTTAATTTATGCATTTATGACACGTATCACTTTATATGTAGGGTACTCACTTTAGTTTGTAGGCACTCTGGTAACGATATGAACCTCTTTTGTTACTGTATGTGACCTATATACCGAGAACTACACTACAAGTATGTAAGTCGTTCAGAGTTGATGACGTATTTTATGAAGAAGTGACAAAAGTTTTTTAATATAATTAGCTACTACAAAAGTATCTTTTTCAAGATTTCTAAGGTTGTGGATATTTAAATATATAGGTATATGCACCTTCACACAAAAATAAAACGGTAAATATGAACTATTAAATATACAATTAATGAACAATATCTTCGTTTATACTAATATTTATAATTTTTATACAAACCAAAGAGCGTAGTCGAATATATAAAACTAACAAAAATTAAAACAGAAATGTAATTTGTCTTCATTGTTACAGAGTTATACATATGTAAAACATATTGTAAGGTATTATTATAATAGTAAAGAGAAAATAAACCTCTCGTATCCAGTATTTATTGATATTCTATGCAGAGATACAAACATAAGTACTAAATAATTGTTATTGTTATGAATGAAATCAAGAATAAATTATCATGACATTTTATTGTAGATGATTTTAATAATGACGATTTATGCAATATTGTAGGTATAATTTCAATGATATTTTAAATGGTTGAAATTATTAACATAAAAAAATGATATTCATACTTTTTTGTATTTAGGTTAATAATAATAATTTATAAATTTATTAAATTATTATTGACAAAATGTGTGTATATCGAATTATAATATTATTGAAAATATTCAAATTGATCAAATTACCCGGGGAAAAATAATTATATATATAAGCATATATGTATGCTAAAATCCTGAAATTGGCATATTCCGAGCGTATCTTATAAACAATTTAATCAATTTAAAAATATGTCCAGATACGAATTAAGTAATATTTTAGGCCCCAATTGTAAACATAACAAATTCACATAAACCATTTAGAAATCTTGTATATATAATTTAATAAAATTACAAAAATAGTACAGATGCGTATTGAGTGATATTTTGGGCCCGTATGTTAAATAAATACATTCACATTTTGCCTCTTGTCATAGATAAAGGGTCGTAACTAGTCTTATTCGATCTGGTGAGAAAGTTACTATGGGATTGTATGGATTTTAGGGGAAAAACTATACTCTATCCGGCGTAGGATCAGACATATTAAAAAAATTTCTATAATGAATATGAACATATGAAAATATAGAAATCAGTAGAATCAAAAGATCTAAAATAAAATCCGCGACACCATATGTCTAACTTTTATATTTAAGCCACAATGACTGCTTTTATGTTACAAAGAAAATTAAAAATATTTGGGTTCTGTCTACGTGAACTTATGACCTGCAAAACATTAATCTTTATCAAAATAAATGATTTCATCGTCATAAGTACTTAATGTAGATATAATTTTTCCTTTACAGCAACCAATTTGGTCTTTTGGTTTAGCAAATAACTTGAAATAAATAATATGTTACCGTAATATCATTGCTGTCCACGGTCGCTCGGATAAAGGGGAACATATGTATGTCGTAAGCTCGGCCGCGCTGGCATTCGGATTTTCTGGGTTGAGCACAACTCATACCAAGATAATACCGAGACAAATCATACCAGGACAACTCATACTGCGATAACTCATAGCACGACAAGTCATACCAGGGGACAACTCATACCGCTGGAGAACTCATACCACTAATATTTTTTTATTTTGTAAAATTAAGGTTTTTACGGAATTTTCTTGATCGTTAATTGTTTATTTTAGCTTTTAAATCTAAACAGAACAAAAAATGTTTGTACTTTTTGTTCTGATTCGTTTTTGTTAGGTAATTTAGGTGTTGATAAGTTATTATTACAAAAATAACTAATCGTGTTTGTACTTAAGTCAATTATATTTTTCAAAAATCCTAAACAATAATTCCGTAGTCCATGAAAGCGTGGGCACAGCTACTATTATATAATTATTAGTTATAGTATAAGGCATTTAACCATGATTTTATTTTTAATAGTAATAATTATTTAATAATTAGAATTTCCATCTAGATGACTATAAATACCCCATGTATGTATCTAAATAATAATATTATTGTTTTTACTACAGTGAAATTAAGTTTGTACTGCAACAATGAAGAAAAATCACATTTTGATTTTAATTTTTGCAATTTTTATAATATCAACAACGGTCTCAAAGGTTTGTGATAATTTGTTGATAATTTTTGTTTAATAATTTTAATTAAAATATAATAATTTTAGAATCACTTTAAATGCTGGTTGGAGATAATAAAAGTTGAGTACTATAACCCAGATTATATCAGAAAAGTTAATATTACAATGTCAAAAATAAATAGAACAACATCTGCTTGCTTCTTTGAAGTTGATGTAATAAAAGAAGATAAAAGAATACGAGTAAGGAAAACAAATATTCAATTATTCATTTTTTACAATTTTTTCTATTTTAGGCAAAATCGCAAACGTATCGATGGAGAACAAATCAATTCATAGAATCTGCGTTGATACGTTACGATCTGCTTTTTTGTGATGTTTTTTATTTTGTGGGAAGTCTACTGTACATTGATACTAAAATGGATACTAATATTCCAATACCAGTTCGATGTACCAATGGAGTTGTGAGTATTTTATATTTGTTAAAGTTTTACACGTGATGAGACGAAACAAGGTTTAGCTTAGTCTCGTTTCGTCCAATCTCGGATTTTTCAACCAACAGTTTGTTTTAAAAAGAATCTTATTTTTTCACATCCAACCAGTCTTTTTAATTTAAGGATGTATACTTTGTGTCAAAAATAATGTAAATCTAGAGCAATGAACGATCGAAATCAAAGTTTAAAACAAGTCGTGGGTTCGACCCTTAAGGTCCACACAACCAACTTCCCAACATGGTATGACTACAAATATATGAATACTGATTACTTATTGTTTCTATATAGTTTATGTGAATAATTTTTTGAATATGTGTTTGTATATGTATACAAAATTTTGTATTATTATTATTCCTAATATCAATAATATAATACCTACTCATTTTAAGAATAACTAATCGGTCAATTTGAATTTAATTGCGTTTGTTTCTAAGGCAACATGAATTAGTAAAAGTATATATTAGTAATTTAAAATTCAAATTTTGAGGGTGGTTTTCACCCTTTCAATAGTTGTTTAGGCACGTATAAAAAATATTGAAATACATATTTCGTTGTTCAATCCTCCATACATGATAGGGGGTGAAATATTAAATTTTTCTTTTATTTTGCTCTTTATTCCTTATACAAAATCGTAAATATCTTGGCTCATATGCAAGATAAGAGGTTGTATTTCCCCTAAAACACACATTACTGTGGTATTTTTCCCGCCGGACTGAATGAAACCAATTACAACCCTTCATGTGTGATAGGGGGTGAAATTTTTTTTTTGCTCTTTATTCATTATACAAACTCGTAAATATCACGGATCGTAGTAACAAATTTCAAAAACCACCTGTTTACCCCCCCTCCTCATGAATGTCGAAATTTTTATTTTTATTAAAAACTACTTTTTCCGAATTCACCATTATAACTTAAGTAGCTATGTAGATAAACATATCAAAATTCACCACTCTTCCCCCTTCCATGCAATTAAGGGTTGAATGTCGAAATTTTATTTTAATTTAGTATTATTTTGTTCGAATTTACCTTAATATCATAAAAAGATATATAGACAAATATATCAAAATTAAAAAAAAATAACATTCCCTTGCAACCCCTCAAGGGTTGAATTTTGGTAAATATGCATATACATGTTCATTATTTGTATTGCAGAGTATTTATTTTAAGTTTCAAGTAAATCTCGCCAAAAAAATATTTTTCCCATACAAACTTTTACACCTTTTTACCTCCACAGAGGTTACAAGATACCCCTGAAATTTCATGTTTTTGGATTCAGAGATTTCGGCTCGGTGATGATGAATCAGTTAGAACATGTAATTATATGTTTATAGAAAAACACCCTTTCTTACAAATGATTCATCTCGCATTTAGCCAAATCTGTATCTCTTACAAATACTGACATATCCATGCTATATAAGTTATCTGGACAATAAATTATTTTATTTTTGTTCTAGCTTCCAATAAACTATTATTACATAAACAATTATTTACTAAATGAGGATATGATTGGTATGATAACTAGTGGAATTTTAGGTAAATGGAAAGTTACATTTGATCTTTACAGTCCACCTAATATTACTGTGTTGAAACTATGGTGGATAATAAATTCAAAACGTGTTATGTAACTACCAAAAAGTTGTTTCACTATCTGTAAAATGTAATTACATATTTTTTAGAATTTTTTTTCTAAATTTTTATGTTTGTATAGCTTAGCAGTTATATGGTTAAAATGAGTGATGAATTTTTCTAATAATACCTAAATGAGTCGAAAAGATGTTACCACTTATGTTGGCAAGAAAATATGTGCATACATACATTTTAATTTGAATAAAATAAATTAAAACATACCAACCAATTCTATTCAAGTGGTATAATTTTTTTGACTCATTCTTCATTTCTTTATTTTATGGTACAATATCTTTGTTAAAAATTTTTATCAAAATAAATAGTTTTAATAAATCATTTTGAAAAATATAATATTTTCTTATTATATTTCTTCGTTTCCTCTTCTTTTTTACTTGGTACTTCTTTTTGTTATTTTCTTTAAAATTACTGCGATTCCTCGCAATTTTCCAGTTTTAGTTTTCATCAATCTTTTTGACAACATTTGGACTTAATTTTAATTCGTTCATCATTACCCCACGAACTTGAAAAAATAAACATTTTTGAGGTTAGGATCATATAATAACGGGTGACATTACATACTGTTTGATCGAGGTTTACTTAAATGTTACATAGTTTTGATTTTAATAAAAAATTAAATGAAATATGATATAAAAATGGAACTAAGCTTACTTTGTACTGTGAGCATGATCTACACTGAACATTAACGGTCCGATATTATACGTAGACCCAACTGTCGGTAAGTGCAGAGAGAAGATGAGCTTTTCTCTTATAACACACTGAAATCACTAAATTCGAGATTACCCCGCGTTCTTGATTACTCTACTCTCAACCATGCATATTTTTTATTAAATTCTTCCATTAATTAGTTATAATCTATATTAATCTATTAACTTTGATTTTATCTTTTCTATAGATGGAGATATGTAATAAAAATTATAATAGTTGCATTTTCCGCAATAGTTTAAAAGCTATTTTTCCAATCTCTAATAATAACTATAAAATAATTATTTAATACATTAATATCCCCATCTAGAATAATTACACATATAATAATGCATATATAATAATGCAAATATTGACTTCTCTATTTTCTACTGTGAAAAAGTGAACTTATAAGTATTACAACAATGAAATTCGTATTATTTTATACAATTACATTTTTTTTATTAACAATAACATTCTCGAAGGTTTGTGTTATAATTATTAAAAAGTTTATTGAAATTTTGTAAAATATACAATTTGTTAATTTAGATAAACTACAAATATGAGTTGGAGTTGATAAATGTAGATTACTATAATCCAGAATATATTGGAAAAATAAATATTACAAGGTCCAAAATAAATAGAACAGCATCAGCTTACTTTTTTGAAGTTGATATATTAAAAGAAGATAAAAATGCGCGAGTAAGAAAACAAATTTTAGTTGTATACTTTTCAATATTATTATTATTTGATTTTAGGCAAAAGTGCAATCATACGGATGGAGAACAAATAAATATTTGAAATCTGCTTTGGTTCAATACGATTTACCTTTTTGTGATAATTTAGTAATGACAGGATATATAGTGAACCCGAAGAATGTTATTACCAATGCTCCAAATCCTCTTCGATGTACTAATGGAATCGTAAGTGTTGTATAATAAATTTATATTATTAATTTCCCAGCTTTATAAAGTGCTTGAATCAACATCCGCTATTTAATGATATTATATGTTTTATAATTCAGCTGGCCCAACGATTAACTGATTTCCAAAGAGAAATAAAATTTCCTTTTTTATATTATAATATTAAATATCTTTGTTAACGTTGTTAAGACATTTGTGTTTTAATGAACAATGAATATAGTGGTAATAGGGTTTCATTTTTTACCTAAATTCTTTCTCGCCATTCCTTACTTATTATAAAACGCAATGTCAATTTGTCCGTTAGTGCGTTTATCACTCGAGAACCACTTATCCGATTTACGTGTTTTTTTTTTTTAATTCATAGATATGTTCTTTAACCAGATTTTAGTATATATTTTGTTATGTTAGGTAACATAAAGAATAAACAGTGGCGATAATAGTAAATCAAGTCGGAAAAATGTTTGCCGCCAGTCCGGTCTTTTGGAATTTATCGCCTAAACCGTTAAATATAGAACAATATAATATAGTAAAGAACTGTGTAGAATAAAAATATCTAAAATAAACTCGGTGATCTCATATATCTAACTTTTATTATCGCTACGAGCAAAGCCGAGGGCACAGTTAGTTTTTATATAATATGCTATCATACGCGCCATTTTGACAAAATAGCTAACCTAACACATACCAATTTAAAAGTTAAAAGAATTATAAATTGATAACACAAATGTAACAAAAAAACTGATGAGGGATTTTTGAGAATTTCGATAATTTTTTTTGATTAAATATGATATAAAATTTGTTTTTATTGATATTAACAAAATTAATAAGTTTTTTTTATATTTATTCTAGATTCCCAAAAAATATTACTTTTTACAAAATTATATATTAAACTAGCTGCTACCCGCGACTTCGCTCGCGTGGATTTCGAAACCCTTCATATGTGACAGGGGGTAAAATATTAAATTTATCTTATTTTTAGTTTTCTTTAATTATACAAAATCGTAAATGTGTCGGCTCCTATGCGATATAGAGGGGTTTTTCCGCCCTAAAACCCCCACCCCCGTGGTATTTTTCCCGCTGGATCGAATAAAACCACTTACAACCCTTCATATGTAACGGGTAAAATATTAATTACTAAAAAAAATTTAAAATTTTCCTCTCCCTTGCAATTCCTTAGGGGTTGAATTTTCGAGATACGAAATAGCCTTAATCCGTCCTCGGGATGTAAGCTATCTCACTGCCAAATTTCATCAAAATCGGTAAAGCAGTTTAGTCGTGAACAGGTAACAAATAGACAGACTGAGAGATACACTTTCGCATTTATAATATAAGTCGCGACTCCTATGTAAGATAAGGGGTTGTTTTGTCCCCCTAATAATCCCTCTTCCGTAGTATTTTTGCCCGCCAGATCGAATGTAATCAATTACAACTCTTCATATGTGACAGGGGGTAAAATATAAAATTTTTCTTATTTTTAGTTTTCTTTCATTATACAAAATCGTAAATATCTCGGCTCCTATGCGAAATAGAGGGTTGTTTTGCCCCCTAAAACCTACGCCCCCGTGGTATTTTTCCCGCCGGATCGAATAAAACCACTTACAACCCTTCATATGTATCGGGGGGTAAAATAATAATTACTAAAAAAAAATAAAAAATTTCTACCCCCTTGCAATTTTTTAGGGGTTGAATTTTTAAGATACGAAATAGCCTATGTCCGTCCTCGGGATGCAAGCTATCTCACTGCCAAATTTCATCAAAATCGGTAAAGCGGTTTAGCCGTGAAAAGGTAACAAACAGAAAACAGACAGACAAACACACTTTCGCATTTATAATATTAGTATGGATATCGTAAAATGTCCAAATATTACTTTACTTAATATTTTATTAACTAATTAAAATTTGAACAATAAAACTTAAATTTTTCGAAAAATTGTTCATTCGAAGAATTTTGATTTGAAAAATTGTGATTCGAAAAATTGTGTTTCGAAAAATTTACACCAAACCTAATAATTAATTTCGATATTTTACCTTTCATAGAAGTGAAATGTTTCTTCATATTTAAATTTTCAATCAATATAGGCATTTCAAAATATTTAATTGTTAATATGTGTCAAAAATCATTTAATTGTTCGACAAAATATTTTAAAGAGACATAATCATAGTAACCTAAATTAATAAAATAAAATATTGAAACCGTAAATTATAAAATTCCGTATTCCATGGCTAGGTACTATGTTTTTATATACCTAAATTATAACATACCTGGTTAAATTATTTCTATATCGTCCCCTCCAAGGCAAAGTATCGTAAGATACACTTTTTGCGAAATTGAGTTATCGATTCTAAAAATCTCATATATAAGCGAAAAAATTCTCTTTTCCGCTAAAAAATCTGTTAAAACTTTTATCGTATTCCTCCAGACAATGTATTCTAAGCACCGATATCTGTTTTATGAAATATCGTAACCAACAATAATATAGTATCGTAACCAGTGACGTAGCTAGCCCTGAGTGGATCCTGACTGGCCTATATGGTAGGTACTTTCCCGCGACGGAATAATATAGTGCTGTGACGGAGTGCTTTCTTATTTATTCATTAGAGCTGGGCTTTTATCAATTTTAATTTTATTAATTTTAAGATATTTTAGAAAAATCGTACCTGTTAAAACTTTATTGCACAAACTAAATATGGTTTCTCTATGAGGTTTTTTCAATATATTTTTTACCCTCAATAACTCAATTTGGTTGATATTGAAGTATGATGTAGAACAGTGCTTCCTAAACTTTTCCTACGACAGAACACTTCACAAATCCTGAAATTTTAATGGAACGTCTTGGTTATTTTGTAAGTAATATATAAAATAAGGAAAAAAGTAAATTTAAATCAGTCAAGCATGTTTGAACTTCTCGCAGCATTTAAAAACATTGAATATTAACTTTGATATTTTTTACGCTTAAACTGATAAGACATACGTTATATATCGTAGTACAGGTATTCCTCGACTTACAACCGAGATAGGTTTCTAAACATCGATCGTAAATAGAATAAGTTGTAAGTTAACACGTACAATATGTACATATTTTTGCTTTGGACGTTTTCCTTGATGTGAAGCGAATCGCATTTTCTATACATAACAAACAGTTGCGGGTTCCCAAAAATATCTACATAAATAATAATAAATTACATTTTTGGGAAATTCCCGGAACTGTTTGTTTCATTTATGTAATATGTGCATGTAAGAAAGAGACAAAGACAATTATAAGTCGAGGATTACCTGTATATTTGTTTACGATGCGTTTTCAACTCTTGTCGTATGAAAATATATATTGCATACTAAATACATATTGTGACATTTGTTTCTGATATGACAACGACAAAAAATTATTTTATGACTTCTGGTACATGTATTGTATTACATCATGTACTTACATGATTTGAACATTTTATGAATATTAAAAATAATTTCATTTTTGGTTTTTCTGCTCGTGTCTTTCAAAAATTCATCAATGTGTCTATATAAATACATTATTAGCTCTTGTAGATACTCGTACACCCTTTGTACAATTAATTAATTAATTACAATCAAATATAGGTCTTGTCAATTGAATGAAGCTTTCGTAACAATTTGCAATAAATCAACATCTTGTTTTAATTTTGTAAATGTACATTTTAGGTTAGTACATTGGGTAAAGATGACAGATATACAGTTTCAAACAACAATTAAAATAATATCATTTAAAATTACAATGTTAATTTGAAATTATATAAATTCTTCTGATATTTATGATTACAAATAAATATAATAAAATACCTATACCTATGAAAGTAAAAATATTGATAATTCAATGACTTAAGATTAAAAAAATGTCATTATATACTTAATTTTTATTTGTACCGGGAACACATATCTATCGCCGAATGTTGGTCGAATTGTGTCCGAATGCTGTAATTGTTTGTCTTCAATTTTTTTGTCAAATTTATTTATGAAAATTTTAATTATATATTACATTAGAGTTGTGCATATTTTTTCATTCGTTATGTTCTTTATATTTCTTTTTTGTTATATTTTATTGTTCACTTCAAAATTTTAAATGGCCACTGACATTTAAATTTTTTTAAAATAATCAATAAAATATAATGTATCCATAGTTACGACATTTGCAATTAATTTAGTAAATGCTTAAAGCGCATTATATGTAAACGTATTTTGTTTATTTTCTCCTCTTTAACATATCTTTTTCAAAAATCAGACACGGGTTTATGGTTGTCAATTAACCAAAGTATTTGAAAAAAATTAAAAAAATCTAATATCGGTTTTCGTTTTGATACTTTTTTACATCAAAACTTTTTTTTTCCTTTTTTTTTCTTTTTTTTTAAATCTGAAATTTGAACCTTACATTATATCGCCCAAGGAATATAAAAAAAATAATAAAAAAATTCTAACTTTTTTTTTGAAAAATTGGGGGCCCCTTGTTAACCCATTTATAAACTTTTTCAAAAAAGGCCCACTAGTTGTTATTTTTTACCCCCAAGGAATATATATACCAAATTTCAAGGTTCTCCGATGAGTGGAAATGGTCAAAAAAATGATTATCAGTGAGTGAGGACACTTCGTTATATATAGTAGATGAAGAAATTTTGGGTTTTCTAGCTGCCGGAATTTTAGGTAAATATAAATTTGTATTTGAAGTTTACATTCCACCTAATATTACTGTAGTAAAAGTATCATGGGTTTTAACATCAGAACGTGTGATGTAATTTTTGAAAAATGTTTTATTGTATGTTATTTTTAGTTAGGTATCTACATATATTGTATATGTAGTTTAGCAATTTTATATGACACTTAAATATTTAATTTGTATTTCTATGTAATCTATGTTAGAAAACTGCAGAAATAAATTTATAGATCATTTGAAAATAACTAATTTGTATTTTTATTAATATTTATACTTACTTATAAGAAATAATCAAAGAAGAAGGAATTGATTGTATCTGATAACAATATTTTAGATTGTTTAAGAAAACTAGTAACTCGATAAAAGATAGAACCGCTTAAGGATCGATCCAGCCAATCGAGCCGGTTACAGGTCGGTTTTGCTCCAATCAAATCTTATGATATTTACATTAACGAGCCAGTCTCGGTACAATCCATGTCAGGTTCGATCACACTCCAGTAAACTATTCTTTGCACCATACTGTATCGGAGCAGGATTGGACCGAGACCTGACCAATCGATAGTCTGGATCGACCCTAATATTTGGTTTGGTTTGCTGTTTACAGAAGTTGGTCGATTTTCTTAAATGAATAATATCATTAGATAACATATTGATATATTTGTATATGTCTCTATTTTTGAGTGTACCTATTATAAATTATTTACAACTATAAATATTCCACTTGATTCTGCTGGTATTTATACAAATTGTTACTTTTGCACAATAGATACTATACAATACTATACATATTATATTATGTATAAGCATACGTTATCAAGTAAATGACTAAAAAGATTAACATTAACAAATTGTAAACATGTAAGGGAAATACTGTTAATTATTTCGACACTAAATGTTATAAATCTCTTGAATTAAATAAATATATAGTATATACATAAATTAATAATATTATAATAAAGTATATGTGTAACTATACGATAAAATATGGTATAAATCATCGATTTATCGATAATAATTACATATCCACTGATCATGTAGGAGTATTATTGTTTCTGTTGCCTGATTTTATGTATGTTTATGCGATTATGACGATACCAACAAAATATTTGACGTTATTAGGGGAGAGCAGAGTAATCACGAACGCGGGGTAATCGCGAATTTAGTAGTTTCAGTGTGTTATAAGAGGAAATGTTCTCTGCACAGTTGGATCTACATACATCTAATATCGAACCATTAACGTTCAGTGTAGATTACGCTTACAGTATAAAGTAAGCTTAGTTCCATTTTTATATCATATTTAAGAAGAAACAAAGATGTTGATAAAAAAATCTATTTTTGTTATTTTAATAAAACATATCAAGATCTTCCTGTTGAAGACTGAGTAATAAGACCAATATGCTACAAGTGCAATTTATGGGCATATGATAAGTGTACCAGTGGTCAATGTACATCCAGAGGTTTTCGCTGTGACTTTTGTACCAATTAGGTTTAATTATCTCACTGTTTGTGATTACTCCATGCTAGTCGATTATGTTAATTTTGTTCATAAATATTAAAATTGATAATGAAAAAAGGATCATGTAATAATAATACATTATTATACTATTGGTTTCTTACTTAGATTTTAATTTATTTGATTGTTTTAATTAATTTTGGTTTTTACCACTCTCCCCTACTTATTTCTATTTAAATATAAGTCAAATACATCATTTTGTAACTGGAACTGGAGCACCAACGGAGGCACATATTCCTCAATTGTTTTTAATATACTCCAGGAAGTAGTAATTAATGATATCTGATAATTTGTCGCTTTATTTCTAATTCATAATATCCAATACGGTCATTGATTATAAAAGAAACTTCACAAGCTACTCGATGTAATTAAGATTGATTATTAACAGACAGATGGTTATCGATTCCTAATTACACTTCCTCTTCAATAATTATGAGCTTTGAGCAAAGCTGCCTACTTGTGTATCCAATTAGATTAATATACTATTGGCTTTCATTATTAATGTTTGATATAGTTAAGAACAGAGGTACTCGAGTTTATATGATTGTCATACTGATTTTAATTAGTTTGCAAGGTTTGAGATGTTCAGGAACTACGACTAAAGTACGATTCATAAGCGATAATAGATTATTAATATTAAGTTTCCACATCAGTGAATAAATGTAAAATAAGTATTATTCATAATAAATAAGGTCATGACCTGGTACCAAACCGCATAAATTGTTAAAAATAAATTAGTTATAATATTTATTTTACAGATTTTATAATTATTGTGATTATATACATATAAAAACTAGCTGTTTCCCGTGACTTTGTCCGCGTGAAATACAAGTATAAGGTAATACAGATTTTTGTTATGAAGATTGTCGAAAAATAGTTTTTTAGTTTTGCATTTGCGCGTTAGATGTAACTAAACTAACCTAACTTATCGCGTGTTCAAATGTCACACACCTATATTTTTATCTAATAGATTTTCGAGATACAAAGGAGCCTATGTCCTTCCTCAGGATGCAAGTTATCTCCCTACCAACTTTCATCAAGATCGGTTTAGTGGTTTAGCCCAGAAAATGATACAAACAGACAGACAGACACTTTCACAATTATAATATTAGTATATAGATGAAGTATCTAATAAACGTAATAATTTATGTAAAATAGCTGGTCCGTGGTAAAAATATACATATTTCATTGGTTTACAGTGCAATTTGGGATGAGTACCACTTTCAAATGGTAAGCACTTATTTTTTCATTTAAAATATAAAAAATAAATACATTTTCTAACTGTTTACTTATAATAGATAAAATTCTTTATTAATTAAATTATTATATTTATTAATTATATTTATTAATTAATAAAAGATTAATAGCGTCAGAGAGGAAATACTCAAATATACATATATAATATACATGTAACAAATTGATTAAAAAAATCGTAAAAATATATAGATAATTAGAACATAAAACACTAACAGTTAAATTATTAAATTACATACATATTGATTTTTACACAGTCATATATTGTATTGTTTATAAATCTGTATTAAAAACAGTTTTTTTAACATTTTTTAATATTTTTGTCACATTCTTTTATTTCTTGTGGTATTTTATTGTATATTTTAATTGCTTATATATATGTATATGTGTGGGCTGTTTTTGTATATACTTATATTAAGTATTATTTTAGAAGTGATTAAGTTTTCTTTTGTTCGTGTGTTGTGCTCATGCACATCTGAACCATTTTGTACTGTTAAAATATCAATTTTTTTTAAATATGGAATACAAGAAACACATAATACATTTTTTCTCATGATTATAAAACATTGTACTTAATTAAACATGATACAATTTTTATTTTTCATATTTCGGTAATTTAGAGCCAAAAAATACGAAAATTGTGTTTACTTATTTTTTCAATATGAAAATATATCACCGTTTAAATCAGTTTTTTCCGGCATATGTTAAAAAATACCATAATTGAAACATGCTATTGAAATACAATTTTTTGTAATAAATTTTCCACGTGCCAGTAATTAACATCATTAAAAGTTAAACAATAGAAATACCTTCGATTGAAAATAAAATTCTATCGCATTCAGTGGGATTAAAATGAAAAGGATTCGATTCTAATTACAATTCGAAGTAAATGGTGTAGAATGAGATTATGTAGGGTAAATCTGTGCTTATATAGGTCAACACACACATATATTTGAAAAGTACTACTGGTTGTAGATTTTCATCTCTCCACTCTTCCCTTGTGTCCTCGATTGCATTTTGTGACGTCATACTCACTGTCTCTGTTGCTCCACCAATACTCTGGAGCTCTTGTAATATATGTAGGTTACGGGAACATTGCTGCGTAAATGCTTTGTTATACAAAAAGAATCTATCCTGGATTCAGTTCTTGTCTTTATATCAATATGCACTCACTATATAAAATAAATATGTTTATTTTTCCGAATTAAGTTAAAAAAACTTTAATTGCAGAGCCAGAAAAGTAAGCAATCTTCTAAAAGAATAAAATATTCAGCAACATAAGAATTATCTTTTCTGGTTAATGTCCACGTTGACGTTTCGACTCTCATGTCGGTGTCCTCTTCAGAAGTATTTAGTAATAAAATACGACAACTGGACAACAGCCCGAAAAGTGAGTTCTAGGGACAACGGCCACGAAAGTCTACAGAAGAAAATTGTAACAATTTATTCCTTGAAAACTTAGATGTTCAAGGAGGAAAGACACTGTGACGGGTCAAAAAATTGTCAATATTTAGGATTTTTTTCACAGACAGGTATTACTAATTAAGACTCTGATAAAAGACATTTTATCAAATATATATTAAACTTAATCAATACCAATTTTTATTGAAAAATATTAAACGTTTTACAAAGTAATGAGCCTGTATGTATGTATTTATTTTATTTTACACGATTCATATCTTTAAAATTAGAATAAAAATTTATACATTTTATTATTTTCGTTCTATTGTCAAATTTTCCTTTAAAATAAATAAATAAATATTTTTTACACAATTATTTTAACACGTTAGTCTATCACCGTGTTAAAAAATCGTGCGTATCAGAAAAAAAAAACAGAATTGGGTGTACATAAATTTTTTGTTAGGCATTTATATTTTTTAAATCCGGGTAACACTATATCCTATCAGCTATTTGTTGAATATATTGAGATTGAAAGTGGTATAGTAGTGGTTAAACGTGCAATACATACTATTTTCAATAGTGTCAGTAGAAATCATTCCACATGCCATACAAATGGACACATTTGAGTGGCAAACGATTTGATTTCTATTATACATCGGTTAGTGCTACCCACAACGGAAAAAAGTGACTTGGGCCAAGGCAATCCTTATTTTATATATAACGAAAACAATAATATCTATGTATAGTTGAATTAAGAGTTTATTCATAATTAAGAAAATATTATTTTCGTTATTAAAACATGGACAGTTTTTTCTTGTGCAGTTCTTTTAAATGTTAATATTATTTAAAATTTAATGTAAAACACCCAACATTACATTGATTAAACATTCCTACAATGTAAGATAATAAGGCTTTTAAGTTTTTAAAAAACTTAAAATAATATTTAATTATATTCGTTTTTGCCTATCATACATAATATTAAACAGAAGTACCTTATATTATTTCGCCTTAAACGCAAAGGTTAATAAATTATGCATATGATAAATTAAACTAAACGTCAAAATAATTAAACTGGATTTATCTTTTATACGATAAATTTAGCTCCACTAAATTTGTAATATGATGATGTTCATAATCAAATTAAGATAGTTATATCTGCACATAAGTTAGTGAACTATTATGTTATATTATAACCTAAAGGGCAAATGTTAAATTGAAAGCGTGTTTGGCATAAATTATCGATCAAATTCATTATTCATATACATACAACTCACATTCCAGAATTGTCATCGTTAATTATGTACCGTAAAATGTCAACTATTCAAATTTAAATTATTCACAAATTACTATCCTTTTTTGTATTTCGTTTAGGTTCTAGAGTAAACATTGTGGTGCAAATGTTATAAGTTTTATACGGGATGGGGTATTTAAAGTGTCAAAAAATTTTATCTCAAAACCATCTCATATTTGAAAAAAATGTTTTAACGAAAAAATGTTTGGTTGTGAGGAAGTGATCGAACGGCAATAAGGTATTGGCACCAGTTATGGCCGCTATCAGAGCAAGTTTGACTGTTTTTGTGATTGACAGGCTTCTTTTTTGTAATTATCATTAAATCATGTTACTAATAAAACAAGTATAACTCATTATTTAATCAATTTTATTATCAAAGTCCGCAAATATAATTTGATTTTTAAATTTTAGCCTTTTATTTTTTTTGTTTTTTTTTTTCCAGTAATGGATAAGTAAAACCAGTAATGAGCACACAGTGGTGGACACTTGTGAAAGAATACAAATTGATAAGTACTACGACATAAAATATATAAAAGAAGCAATCATCAAAGAAACAATATTTAAAGCAGCATTAGTGTAAATGTCACCATTTTGACACCTATTGGCCGATTGTCATCAAATCACGCTGTAAGACAGTTATATGTATATAGATTAATATTCAGAAATGGTAGTAATCAAATATCAACAAAAAATTTCTAATTCAGTACATTTAAATAAAAAATAGCCATTACTGGGTTCATATCCAAGACTGGTGCCAATACCTTTATTTTCTTTTAATTTAATAACAACTAATGTAATGTAGTTTATATTCAATTTCTTCGCAGAAAGTGTTAACATAGGTAATTTCTTCTGTATCATGATGTATAAAAAAGTTTTATGTAAACCAGGGCAGTTCATTACTTTTGGATACAAACAACAAACAATTTCTAACTAATCATAATATCTTGGATCAATATTTTGTGATAGTTTGTCTCAATTTTTGTAAATATATTCTTACTAGCTTTTGAAATGGCAAAAAATATCCATAAGAACAAAAATACCATCCAATGTAGTCATTTAAAATCTTGTAAATTCTTTCAAATTACTTTATATTCGTAATTACTGAAAAAAATAAAATCAATTAAAGCATCTTATCTAATAATAAAATTTTACTTCAAATAAAGTCCAGCAAATTAAGTTTACTTGAAGCAGATATAAAAAGATTAATCGTTTCATTAAAGCATCAAGAAATAGAATAAAAGTCGATATAAAAACGTAAGATTTACAATAAACTTTGCAGTTCAATTGAGTAAAGAGCGCAATAGCGGGGAAAATATCAGCGATCTAATTAAGATAACTAGACTGGCTCTATACACGAGAAGCATACATATAAAGACACTGGTGCAGCAGAAAAATACCAAGGGTAGAGTATTAGTGACAAAACATGACGTCGTGGAACCTAGAAGATATCAAAATAAGGATGGGCTTCATCATTATTATCACTCAAAGTATTTGATATTTTATGGTGCCGTAGAAAACTAGGAACCCTTATAGTTACGCTCTATCCGCCCGTCTGTCTGTCTCTATATAAATTTTATACCGATTAAGATGAAATTTGGCATATGGAAGTAGATTGATAACCCAAAAACAAAAATGATGAAATTTTTTTAAAACAATTTTTTAGGATCCTTTTCCCATAGACTGAAAAGTGAACTCACATTTTTTTTCACTTATTCCATTGATGCAACAAAAAAATGTTATATGATCTTTTGATTTTAAACCTTCAGTCACGAATTATTTGCTTTTAAATGCCGTGATCAGAGCGTCCCCCCCTCTATTTTCTAAACTATCATTTCAAAAAAATCTTAAACAATTCCAGAATCTAGTTTTTAAAATTATATCGAACACTGTAGCAAAAATAGTTTATGAAAAATTTTGAAATCACTCTTTTTTACAAATCGTTATGTTTACAAAACCCTATCATATGCGTGCCCAACACGCACTTGGTCGTTTTATTTTTATAAACTGTTATAATAAAAATAAAATAAAAATAAATTGATCAATGTAATGGATATTCAATATTTGTTATTTTTAATATACATATATATATTGATATATGTAATGTCTTATTTTTAAAAGAAAAGAAAATATAAATTAACAGTATCATTTCAGATATAGGACTCATATCACGCTCTCTAACATATAGAAACCAGTGTACACCGTAAATGTGCTCCGTAAAGTCAGCGGCGTATCATTCGGATCTCGAAAATAAATATCAATTATTTGAAATTATAAAATTAATAAATAATATTTTGTTTATTTTACCTTTAAATGTATTTTAGTGATGATTTATTAACAGTGGAACATCTATTAATTGTTATGAATCCATAAACTTGCCAAATCTAGGATTAAATACATTCTTAAAGTGAAAAAAATATATAATACTACTCATTTTCTTTAAACAAATCTCTTCTTGACTCTTGCAACCCTTGCAACACTTATTTGTATATTGGGTGTTGTGTAAAATCAATTCCGTATTTATAAAGGTTCTTTGTTTGAATTGAATAAAAGACTCGATTTAAAAGCAATAACATTTTGTTGAATTTTTTTTAATCTATTTAAATGAGAAAACATTTGACAATTGAACAATTGACACTAAAAGAAAAGAAATAGGAAAACATTTAGAGAGTGACAATAAAAATGTTGAGCTTATTATAAAAAAAAATATATCAGCTTGCATGTATTTCAAAAAGTGTTTCTTTTTTATAATAAAAATTTTAATTGTTATATAATAAATTATAGTTACTTGGTTTAATTATAAAAATTTTGATTTTCTTGACTATTACACATTTTGAACAATAAAAAATATTTATTATTTACACATTCTGGGTGGGGTTTAAAGTGTTACAGATTTTTATCTCAGAACTATCACATATATTTGAAAAAAATGTTCCAACCAAAAGATGTTTGGTTGTGAGGGGGTGATCGAACGGTAATTATTATTTTTACGTGACCTCTAAGGATATTTGAAGGTCAACATCTTTTTTTTAATAAGAACCTATACTTTTGTTCAGTAATTTTATTCTACGTAAAAAAACACGAATCATTGATTGAAAACTTTTTTTAACAACCTAAACTTCCCAAGATATTTAATAAAATAATTCGAGATTTTGAACAAGAATTTTTTACTCGGAAATCAACTTTAGAGAAAAAATATAATACAAGAAATGTATAATATATTTTAAGTTTGATAACCACTTTACACATAATTACAGTGTATATATTTTGTAGTAGTAGACAGAAAAAAAATGCATTGGACCAAGACAATTCTAGTCTCCTTTACATCGAAAATAATATTTCTTAATATAAGAATACTATCTGTTACCAGCGACTTCGTTCGCATAGAATTTTAATTAGGTAGAAGATATCAGACATAAAACTCATGAAGAGAAGATTAGGTAATATAGATTTCTGTTAAATAAAACAGGTCGCACCCATTTTTTTATCTAATAAATTATTCGAGATACAAAGCATCAGAATGTAAAGCTATCTATCTTCTAAATTTCATCAAGTTCGGTTCATCGGTTTAGCCGTGAAAAGGTAACAAACAGACAGAGAGACAGGGACACTTTCGCATTTATAATATCAGTATGGATAATCTTAATCCAACTACATACATATATTATTGTTTCTCTTATATTGTTGAACAAAAACAATATTTTCTCTTGTTTAATTCTTTCCTCGCGTCTTATCACTAGTGACGCCACTGTAAATAGTAAATGGCATGGGTTTACTGTACACAAGAAGTGCATTCGTTGCTTCATCACATGAATACTGAGGATCGAATTATGCACAGAAGCACAAGAGAGGTTGTAAAATTTGATCGGCAATTCAAAGGTTCTGCAACGTCCCAGTGCGTGGACGGAATGAATATCTCTATCTCTCTTTCTCTCTTCACCCGCCCACGAATGCGCGACAGTTTTTATCTTATAGAACAAATTGAAATTTACTCGTGCGGGGGTTGTACAATACTTTATAAATGTCGGCTTCTAATGGTTTATATATAATGAAATGATACGATCAATATTAATACGGGAAATAAATAAGGATACTTTTTTTTTGACGATGGCTTGTAGATGGTGTTATATCATGTAGGGGTATTTTATTTTATTATAGGATCATTTAGTTTTGATAGACTTTTTCATAATTTATCTTGAACGATACATCGATTATATTATTATATTATATTTATTTATATATTATATTTAATGGGTTAGATCTAATCGTTACTTCAGAAAATGATACTTTTTTAAGCAATTAAATGAAATTTTGAGGGTTTGTTGTACATGTCTCAAAAGATACAACAAAAATTTTTCTAAATGAAATATAAAACAAAATGATGACTTTAGCGTTGTGCTCTACTGCGGAACACAGAACTTCCATGGATCAACATCCAGAATAAAAATGAAAAATTTTCTTGTTATTTACATGAGTTTTCCCATCAAAGTATACACGATTATTAAAAAATATCAATTTTTGCAAATTTTGTATCACTTTGAACAAAAAATTGCTTTTTTGACGATACAAAACAACCTTAAATTATTTATGAAAACCGTAATTGCTAACCAATCGTAAAATTCGTGTGTACTTCGATGTAAAATCAATCAAAGAAGTTACAGTTAAAATTTCAAGTCGTCGGATGGAAAATAGTTTTTATAAACGTGGTTTCGATAAAAATGAATTTAAAGTTTGAAAACTGTTTTACTACTTTCATTTAGTTCCGACTTTTTTTCGAGACTATGTCGGTTTGGAGGTTTTCGGTTGATTATTTTGCTTCTTTTTTGAGACCGAATTACAGTGCCTCTTTACATTACCATATACTCATTATTACTCATTTTTCACCACTTTTACCATCTAGGTTGTTTCGTTCGTTTAGAGTTTAGAGACAATTTGGAAATTGAACTCTAAAAATTAGAAAATGTTTTTTTTCGCTTATAATTTTTTATGAATATCATTTTTAAGATGTTTATACATCACTTAAGCCAATTAAAAAATTGTCAAAAATTAGTTAATTCATTGAAAATTAGATGTAAACCCCTTAAGCGGTTACATACACCTAGCGAAGGGAAAAGTAATGTTAAGTTTGAGACTTTTCTTTTAATATAAAATATAATATCATATACAAATACATAAAAAAATTGCGCCATATAGACATGATCTTTGTATAGGCCTATTGGTGATAAATGCTCGTGAGATACCTTCCCATTGCAGTTTTTACATTTTTTATCCGAAAAAATAATATCTTCGCGTTTAGTGTTTTAGCAGGGTTTTGACATATTTTGTTGTATTTTTATGCTCCCTTCTTGACCTATCTGCGGCGTTAACCTGTTTATTTTCGAGGCTATAGCTTCGTCAATTTTACAATTTGTATATCATAGTTTTAAGTGTTTTAGAAGTGTTCACATGTCAATTTTTATTTTGATACACATTAACCGTTATTTAAAGTGTTTTTTTTTTAATTAAGTGGGTGTGTGTTCTTATGTACGCGCGTTAGACGTTTGACGTAGTGACATCTAGCGTGCAAATGCAAAACTAAAACTTGTTTTATCGACTATCATAGGAAAAATCTGTATTATTTACACCTATCCTAACTTCATTGTGTTGTTTTCATTGCATGCAACGCGCATGAACCTGAAGTATAACTTCAAAAATGTATTGTTTACTTAGGCTTATGAATAATAATAAAAAAACATCTGCCAAGTAAATGCACAGTACTTCCTCGTGCTAAATTCACCAAAGGTAGTTAATTATTCAACAATTTAAATAAAAACCGATAGTGTTTATATAAATTGCCTGGAATTAGTTAACCATTTAATTTTAATACAATTTTACAAAAAAATATTAGTTCGAAATTTTTCTTAAAACGCACTTGAATATTTTTTCATATGTTTTTAATTTTTTGACAATGATTCAGGGAACAGACGGACACACGGACGGACAGGTGGACGGACGGACGGACACAGACAGACAGACACGAAACGAAAAGTGTTTGCCTTGATGTGAATTAGATAAATCAATTTAAAATTTTGAAATCGGATAACATTTTTTTGTTCCAATCTGAAACGATCACAAAGATTCTCGTATCTTCGATATTGCGAGGAAGCAATTTGAAGAAAAAAAATGTTTGAAATGTATTATCTACAAGGAGATTGCAAAAAAATATTTTATTGAATGATGCAGTATAAACTCGAATACGAAATCATCTTTCAAAAAAACTGAAACAATAACAATAACAATAAATGCACATTCATAAATATACATAAATATAGTATATTATATACACAGTTCATCCCTAGATACGCATGTAAACAAATTGAAATTTTCTTGCAACAACGCATCGATACGCGACCCACTTTCCTTTAGTTTTATTGGCCGTCTACTCCCGTTGCAGGCATTCGATTTTATCCAAACTGGGGACTTTATTATAATACACGCTAAATTAAATTGCTCTGCTGTTGTTTTTATTTTAATCTACCTAATTAATATACAGTATGCAAATATAGTTGATGCATATTAAATATATACAGCAGGTTGTATTCCTTGATATTAATTGTATATTTGGGTTTTAAAAATTAAAGAATGCTTTTTGATAAATAGGTAAACTTTACCCAGTTATACAGAAAATTGAAATATGCAACAAATATTAACTGTGCATTAGGGTTGTACTATTTATAAAAATTATTTTTAAAAACATGCGTTAGAAGTTATACTTTTTTGGCGATATTGAAAAACAACTACGAAAAATAAACCTTACATATTTTAAGCACATTAATTTTTATAACCCTCAAAACTGGTGGCGAAATCAGAAGACAGTATGCCTTTTAAACTGGATGCTCTTCTTTCTTTAAATTTGCATAATTGTCTTTCAAATTTTCAAAGTTTTACTGTAACTTTCGCTATCTACTGTTTCTCACAAATGTGTTATACTTACTGTCTATCTCAATTTCCATACACGACAACAAGTACATATAGTTAATAAACGCTACACTAAGTAGTTCCCAAACTTATTATGACCACGGACCCCTTCTCATAGCAAACACCTATCCATGAACTCCCAAGTGAAATAACTCTACACAATTGCAAATGCCGATAATGAAAGTTCAAACGTATGAAATCCAGAACACAGAATAATATCCAGATGTTTATACATATATTATTACCGTCGTATATTTTCAAAGAAAAATACATATATTATACAATAAGTGACAACAACATACATATAATATAATACAATACAAAATTGAAATGTATATTTTTTTATGTATATGATCAAAATGTCTGATATAAATTAATGTGCTCCACATTTTTTAGTGCAAACTCATCAAATTTTATTTTGATTAAAGATCCATATCAAGTTCACCGCGGAAGCCTCAAGACTTGTATGTAACGTATTATGACACAGAACTCAAGATAAACAATAAATCATTGTAATTTGTAAAAAGTCATACCTTTGAATAAAATAATTAAAATACAGAATATATAACACATTATTATAATAAATTTCAATTATAATATAATATTAATATATTATAATATTAAAAATAGCTCACAATTATTAATTTTACTTTATATTAAAATTTTCGCGGACCACCAGACGTTGTTCACGCACCCCCAAATTAATTTTAATTTGCTACAAGCCCCTCAGTGATTCCAAGGACCCCTGGGGGTCCGTAGGAACCACTTTGGAAACTACTACCTGCTACATATTCGATAACTCTTGTGTTGCACTTGCAAGCGTTTTCTGTCCTTTAGCCGCACTATTTTATTGTAATCGATGACTATTCAGCTAACTTCACAATAAAAACTAGTTTGCCCGAACATTTCTGAGCGTTACATCGAACACGGTCACCAGTCAATCGTTAAAATGTCCATACAAAAAGGATCGCGGTGCGCCTAAAAAAGTATAACTTCAAAAATTTAATTGTTATTTGCCAAGAATTACTCACAGCGTTTTAAAATAAGAAACTTCCTTTGTTTAATTTTTTAACTTAATGAATTTTAACGTACAATAATTTATTTTTAAGAATTAAGATGTTTCCAGGCTAGAATAAATTAAAGATAAATTATGAAGAAATGAAATAACAAAGGAATATTTTGCCAAGTTAAATAAAAAGAAGATTTAGCTATGTGCATATCACGATATCTTTCAACGATATATTTCACAAAGAACAACTGCTAACTATGCTAATTTGAACAAATCGGCACAAATTGTCAACCTACTTTTCGTGGATGGTTTAATTTATAATATCTACTTATATTATAAAGTTAAAACTTATCTAACTAAGATAATTCTATAATATGTAAATGCGATGAGAATGGCGATTCCGAACTTCTCGAAGATGTTCTGGATTTAAACTTATACATATATATAAACTTAATAATATTTCGGCTAAGTACAAAATTTAATTTAAAATTAGACACTCTTGTAAATTTAGTTCCAACAAAAAGGCGTAATGTAATCACTTAAAAATTTTGAAATTGTAGTAATGTTAGAAATTTTAAATTATATTACATGTCGAATGTGTTCCAGGAAATTCAATTATTTTCCAATTCTTTATACGAGTCGAAACAGAAAAAGAAATAAAACAATTGAAAAATAAATTTTTAGATAAATAAGCTACGAAAATATTTGTCTATTAGTTTTCGGGTATGTACAGTATGTTTAGTACATGTTTAGTACATGGAAAAATTGTATGTAATTTTTCTACATACAAATTAATATGCTGCATTATAGCCTAAGGACAATAATTGTAATTCAGATAATTGTACAACAATACATTGTTAAAATAACTAAATTACACTTGACAGTTTACTTTAAGAATTTTGAAATATAAATTTCAATATGCATTACAATTTTTCTCATACTCAATTACCAAAACAAGCATAATCTACTGGCATCAGTCTTGGATAATACCTCAGTGTTGGACACTTTAAATTAAATGTACTAAATTAGAAATATGTATTTGATTTGTTGATATTTGATTACTACCATAACTGAAAGATGTTTCTCCCGGGCTCATAAGTGTTACCAGCCTCGATTATCCCGAGGCAATTCCAAATCCTACCAGTAATCCTTGTCGGGTGCCGGTTGTCCTGTTTTTACTGGTTACAAATAAAATTGAACAATCGTCTGTATTAAGTAAATAAGTGGCTGCTTATACAAGGTATTAAAGCCTACTAATTAATACCATATGTTAGAATTAATTATATCACCATTAAAATTTATTAAAATTATTATTTGTAGATTATATTTTATCTAAAATACTAACAAAATATAATACATTATCAAACGTTAGATATACAACTTAAAAAAACACACACAAAAAATTAATCTAGGGAACAAAAACAGCAATCAAGATGTTTTGCTCTTATAAAGTTATCTGGGATCCTACAATCACAATAAACTATATCTCTTGTATCATTTAAATCAATATACAAGCAATTAGTTCTCTAAATGTATATTACATAAAAACAGAATCACAAGAGAACTATTTTCCAAACAGCAAAACACTACATATTATATTATACATATTCTACACACAAATATGTATACATAAATAGAGTGAATTCAAAGTAAATATAAAATTTTTGAGAAAAATCACGTTGAAATTTTTATTTTATCATTGTATTTGATTGTTTGTAAATTATTATATAACGCAATATATTTTCTACCTGAAGATGTCCATTGTAACGTGTGACGTATCGTCAGCCGATAACAAGAACAAATTTACGCGACTTATACCCAGAAGCCAAGATCCATAATTAATTACTAACTACTTTGGTTTATTTGTTATAGATCTATTTAAATAAAATATAAAATTTTAATAGAAGATAAAAAATACAATTTAAAGAAAATATACTTACGATAAAGTCATAAAGTTTTCAATTAACAAATTATTCATTACATGAAATTTTGTTAATATGCATATATTATGTACATTGATCAGCAAGGTATATCTAAGACGTATACTTTAGAAGACATTAAAAACATATTGAACATAAATTAACTTACCACATAGATAGTTATAGGTATAATAAATAAAACAGCCAAGTGCGTGTTGGGCACTCACATGATAGATTTCCGTAGTCATTACGATTTATAAACAAGAGTTATTTCAATTATTTTATAAACTATTCTAGCTACAATGTTCGTTATAATTTTCATTGAAAGTACTAACTAAAAGCTACATTCTGGATTTTTTAATAGATTTTTGCATCGATAGTTTAGAAACTAGAAGGGGGGAGGGTACGCTCTGATAACGACATTTAAATGCAAATATGTCGTGACTGAAGGGTTAAAATCAAAAGGTCAAATAACATTTTTTGTTGCAATTTAGGAGACCTATCTAAAGATACCCCACTCAATGGGGTAAGTGAAAAAAAATGTGAGTACAATTTTCAGTCTATGGGAGGAGGTTTACAATAATTTTGACAGTATTCGTTATAATTTTCAGTAGAAGTACTAATTAAAAGCTACGTTCTGAATTTTTTTCTGATTTTTTTAATAGATAGTTTGGAAATTAAGGGAGGGGGACGCTCTGATCAAGACTTTGAACGCAAATATATCGTGACTGAAGGGTTAAAATCAAAATGTCATAAAACATGTTTTATTGCATTTTAGGAGACCTATCTAATGACATCCCACTCAATAGGGTAAGTGAAAAAAAATGTGAGTTCACTTTTCAGTTTATGGAAAGGGAGTCTAAAAAAATTTTTTTTTCAAAAATCTTATCATTTCTGTTTTTGTGTTATCAGTCTTCGTCCGTATACCAAATTTCATCTTAATCGGCTTAAAAACTATAATCGGCGAAACTATAAGGTTTTCTAGTTTTCTACGGAAACCTAAAAATGCTATATCTTTGAAGTATTACGTCAAACAAGAAAACGAAAATAGGTAAATATAATAGGTTATAGAATCATTGTCCATTACTTTGCTTACTTTGTAATCAACATGTATACAAACCCCTGGGTTTGTGATCAAAACAATACCAATCCCATTTCACGCCTGTGTCTTTCGTGACCTATTTTCTCGAAATGACCCAGTTTCTGTCATACAAACACATACACACACACTCACACAATGCCTGCGACTCTGGCAAGGGCGTTTATGTCTGTACCACGGTTATGAAGTTGGCTCCTGTATTAAATGCATGTACTTGATTTAATGGTTCTAAAGATTAATTGTTTAACTTTATTACACACTCGTAGATTATTATTTTAATTTTGGGTGGTACTTTTTTTTTATTACAATGACCTACATACATAAATATATAGATGTAATAAGGTTTAAAAGTTTTTATGGTATGTTTTGGATGCTCTCAATATAAGAAACATCTTCTTAGTTTTAGATTTTATAACTAACATTTATCATAAGTAGGAGGTGGGTTAAGCACAGCTAATAAAATTTGCTAGCTTGCAAACACTTTCAAACAAAGTATCAAACTTATATGACAGTTCTCTTTGAGTTTTTGACAGATAGTTGCATGCGCAGTAAGTAGATATTTACCGTTTTTACTTAAGGTTAGTAAATACACTTTAGTAAATAATCTTTACATACCTTTGTTTTTACTAGCTATGCATGCAATTTTCTGTTAAAAACTCCAAGCGAACTGTCATATAAGTTTGATACCCCGTTTGAAAGTGTATGCAATATCTTTTAAAATTAGTTAAACGCTCGTTTCATAAACTAAACTTCTGATAACTACAAAAATATTGAAAAAAGCAATAGGTTAGCAAAATTATGTTTTTTTTTCAATAACCATATTTCTTTATAGACACTATAAAGATTATAGTTCCACTTAAATTCACCTACATTTTTGATAACAATAAGCGATTCAACTTTGGTTAAATAAAGGAGACACATCAAAAAACCTACACTAATAAATATGTAAATCTTAAATTATATTTTTAAAACAATCTTAATACTAAATTTTCAATAGATCTGTGCAATACCACTGAACTAGCGGGTCGTAATATCACATCTATATCAGCAAAAGGATCGTTATTAGATATTAATATTGCTATTAAGACAAGCTATAAATAGATACCTAAGATATACACATTTCTGCGAGCTTTACAATATTGATAACGGTGAAATGAACTTGGGGGGTTCAAGTTTACGTTCAGAGCCGGAGTTTTTACTCTTGCAGGCGCTGGATTATTATTGACAAAGGTACATCTTTAATTAGAACCGTGACCTTTAGTCTCGCATTGTTTAAACTTAATTAAAACAGAGGTGGTAGTTATTTAGAAGGATTTCTGTTTACTCCCTTGTAGTTAACATGTTTGTGCAAAAACATATTTGCCAGTGGCGTAATTACTATGTACTTTTCAGATGTAACGGGCTCGAAGTTAGAATGAACATAGCAAAATTTACAACTCTACATTACACGGGTAGATAGGTAGTTTTAAGATTAACCTAGAAAATAATTTAACAATTGACGATCATATACCTATTTTGATTTTTTTTTCAAGGATGTAGGTAACATATTTTCTGCTCTATGCTGACTGTTTCAATTAAAAATTTTGTTTGTATCAAAGGTGTTGATATGCGAGATTGGGTCAATCAGAACTAATTGTAAGTTGAATACAATTTCTATCGAAAGAGACGACAAGCGCGTGTAGGACTCGCGCCCTGAGGGTTCCGTACCATTATATAAAACTTAATTATTGACAATAGTTATTAGTTACGGTTCCATTTTTTTTCATTTTGAGGTACGGAACCCTAAAAATATTAAAATTTTCTAAACCGAACAAGTAAATTTTTCGTTCTTATACCCAGTTGTCTCTGTAGTATTTTATTTATTACTATATAATTGTTGTTTTGCCTATTAAAAAAAACATAAAGAGTGAAATATTATTTTTATAACCCATTTTTTCATGAGGGTAATATCAGATTTAAAGAATCAATGCTTTTTCAAATTCCAAATTTTATTTTTATAAATTTTTGAATTTATGCGAAGTATAAATATTTTACAAAAATTTACGTAGGTATGTTTGTATTTTATATCTTCAGAAAACATATTTTTCTTTGTTTATTTGTCTTGTTTGAAATATGTGAACATAAGTAAATACTGTTTTGCTTTTCGTAAGGCTTTTAGAGACACATTTTTTTCCAACAGTTCCATCTATCAATTTTACTCCATGATAAACGATCATGGAAAGGTTAACATTTTATATGTGATATATTTTATTAGATAAGTAAGTATATCGATATATTTATGACATGCCATTTAGAAAATAATGGATAATAAATATCTACTATTTTTTATATAGATACAAGCAAAATATTTTTATTTCAAAAATTTGGTATATTGCGCTTTTTTGGACTTCTAAACATTATTATTCAAAGTATACCAAAATCAATTTTAACACATATCCCATAAATATGTATATACATATTTAAAACTTAAAATTAATTAAATTAAATTAATTAATAAATTAATTATTTATTATATTATTTTTAATGTAACATATGAACATCATTCAGCATGTTACTTGCAACTCGTGTTAAGGGGTAATTGGGAAATGTTTTGGATATATGTAACAGGTAAATAGGCATATATTATGTACAATAATGTACATAATATGTATATTGTAAATATGTAGGTACCTATATACAAAAAATATTTTTGATGTAGTTAATTCAACTATTAAATGAAGATAAATAGAAAGATATTTTTAAACAAAAAATCACAATAGTTAAATCACGGTGAATGTAAAATATATCTAAATGTTCTTTACACATTTTTTAATAAAAATAATTTTACGTTGTAATATAAATAACAAGTAGAAGTTTAAAGAGGCATTAAAATAACTATGTCTATAAATAAAGATACAAAATTAATCTCAAAAATTCCAATTTTTCCCTACATTACCTTATTTTTATATATGTACAATACGTATATATTGACCGAGAAACACACCACCAAATGTCACTGGTTAAATATTAATTTAAAACCACCGGTAAATCAGGAAAACAAAAAATATTGCGCACAGATATGAAAAATATGACGATGAAATAAATTATAAAACATATACAAAAGATTACTATAAAACTTGAGATATATCATTTCCAGTAGATTCACCATGTATAGATTTATCATGTTTTGCGAATAATTCGTTACATGAATAAGCAGCAAAATAAATCAAATTAATGGACATTTTATTTCAACAAGTTCCACCTCGTGCATCGATCAAAATATAAAGTGGAAAGATTCGGCACAATTGTACCGGCTTGTCGGAGATTGCGGCGTAGTATTATGGGCTTAACAGGGACGGGGTGGAAACGTAGGGGTAGCAACATGTACTACACAGGGCTGATAATACTAATGCGGACATCAAATAATACTAATTTCGATGTTTTTAGTAATATTACAACTCGTGTTTCAAACAGGGTTTAGTTATCTGTTTTCTTTTCTAAAAATATCAATATGATATTCTATGATGAATATGTTGGTTATAGGTTTCTTTTTATAGATTCAATTATCGTTAATTAAGTAATAATATATCCTAAATGATTTTTATGTAATGATATTTATGTAATAATTTACGATTTCAAGTTATTAAATTAATTAAAATTCATAAATATTATTAATATATATCAGTTCGATATATCCAGAATCATAACTAGAGACTCTGGGGCCCTAAGGCAGCAAGTGATCGAGGGGTCCTTTATCTCCCCACTTCCCCGGCTATCCCTGCATATATCCTACTAGATTCCCGTTCTATTCTATTAGTATTCATGAACTGCAATAATGAACATGTCAACTGCATGAAAATATATTTCCTATATCAATTATAGATCCAAATGCATATTTTATAAATAAGTACAAACATCTTATTCAAAAGTGTTTCTGAAACATCTTGGGAAGATTCCGAACATACGAAAACACAAAATTTTTTTACCCAAGAAAAATAGCATTTTTGAATTTTCTCCGCAAAAACTAGCACGCATGATATTTCACCACGAAAAGTAGCACATTTTTTTCCACCATTTATGATAACTGGCTACAAATATGAAACGTGCTACTTTTCGTTAAAATATGCTTTAGTTTTAATGGAAAGTTTGAACATGATAGTTTTCATATGAAAATTAAAACATTCTTATTTTCGTAACAGCACAAGTGTTGAAATAATGTTGCTAATAAGTACATAATCCTATATACCACCATTCTATGTCGTAGTAATTCGTAAAACTAATTTAACGCAATGAATATTCTTAGATGCGTATTAAAGTAAAGAAGGGTCTCTCGCTATGTAGGGCAAACAAACAAATATCACCAATTAAGTTGTGTAATGATTCAAATCACAAATTTAAGAGAATGTGTACAAAACAAACAAACGTATCCCCTCGTTGATTTTATAAAGGTGAGACTTAAATGAACACACTAAATCAGTAACTGCAGTAAACAGGACGTATTTGTGCTTGTTTGTTCAGCAAACAAATAAGTTCTGTGCTTATTTCCTCTAAATCTTCGAGTGCGTGTATGTAGAAAAACAATCAAGTATATTTGAACGTAGAAAGTGTATATTAGGATGTCCGTACAAATTTGAATATTAATGGGAATGTTATTTTAGTCAGTTTATCGTCATTACTGCATTATAAATGAAAGACTCTTTATTTTATTACGTTTGTGTAGTAGTACTAATCATTTTGTAATCTTTAGCAAGTGTTCATCACTGAATGCTCATTACTGGTTTTACGTTGTTCACTACTGGAGAAGACATATACAAAATAAAAGGCTATAATAAAAAAAACTATAATTGCGGATTTTGGTAATTAAATTGATTTAATAAAGTGGTAGTTGTTTTATTAGTAACATGAGTTCATGAGAATTACAAAGCCCACCAATGCTAAAAAACAATATATTTTGCTCTTAAAGCGATCAAGACTGGTGCCAGTACCTTATAAACGAATTTATTGTATACATTTAAATTTCATTATTCAGTTTTAGTTGTTTCCGTTTATTGTTTTAAAATACGTCTATTGTTAATTGAGATGTAAATATGATACATGCAAAATACAAATTTACATTCATGGTTTCATTTTAACCAATATAATGGGTACTTCAAACAACGTTAATATTACTGTATACATTTACATTTCATTATTCACCGTTATAACTAATTATAATAAGAACCAAATAATTGGCCATTGAATCGAAAAAATCGATTAGGATAAAAAAAAATTTAAATATACAAATAAGGTAACACTAGTCTTGGACAATACCCCAGTGCTTGTGTGTAATTAAATGTGCTGAATAAGAAATATTTGTTGATATTTGATTACTGAATCAAAATCTATTGACAATTAATTGTAAGACAGTTTAATTTGATAAAAATCGTCCAATGGGTGTCAGTATGGTGGACATTTAAACTAACTAGTGTAATCTATTTATTAATTACTATATTATCATAACATCTGCTTTACATTGTTTCAAATTTTACGTTTCTTTATATTGTAACTTTTGTGTTGTTGTACCTATCATTATGTAATCATTAGCAAGGGTCCATCACTGAGTACCCATTACTGGAGAATAAACATAAAAAAATAGGCTATTTGGTAATAAATAAATTAATAAAGAGGTACTTGTTTTATTAGTAACATGAGTTCATAAGAATTACAAAAATCAGTATACCTTGCTCTTAAAGCGTTCAAGACTAGTGTCAGTCATATTTCCACTTTTAAGAATTATATGGTTCTTAGCATTCGTTCGTAAATAAAAAAAAACTCATAAAATCGGGAACTCGTAAAGCGGGAAATACATGTATTGCCTTTTTCAAACATTTATATTATTACATAAAATAATTAAAAAACATCTGCGAAGTAAATGCACAGTGCTTCCTCATGCTTAATTCACCAGAAGTGGTAAATTATTACAGTTTAAATAAAAACCGATAAAGTGTTCAGATAAATTGCCTGGCATGGGTTAACCATTTAATTTTTATACAATTTTACTAAAAAATATTAGTTCGAAATATTTCTTAAGACGCACCTGATTCTTTTTGCGTATATTTTTTCATTTTTTACAATTTCAATCTAAATCTAAATATGTATATATATTATTATATACCTATTATAGGAAATTGAATGCTCTACAAAAAAGATTCTATAAAATTTTCACATAACTTGTGTCGTTTCTTGAGATTATTAAAAAAAATATTTTGTGTTGTCACCCTTTCCCCTTACACACGATTTTGAAATGAGACCGTCCTCAAGCTAGACCCAACCATCCAACCAAGTTTCATTAATATCGGTTCAGTGGTTCATGAGTTATGCGTATGACAAGGATTCACTTGACAGACAGACAGACCGACAGACAAGGAACGAAAAGTGTTTGTCTTGACCTGAAACGGAAAGATGAATTTAAAATTTTGAAATTGGAGAACAATTTTTTGTCTCATTTTAAAACGATCACAAAGCTTCTCGTATCTTCGATATTGCGAGGATGCAATGGAATATGCAAATCTAGCGTAGGTACTTGAAAAAATATTAAATAACATTCGAGTAAACCTCAGCTTCCCCTTTTGACCTACAAACACATAAAACTCATTGAAAAACCTCGTCTGGCCAGCCCTTGTGTATTTATACTGAAGCGTTATGGCTGTATCGATTGGTAACCTCGCCGCAGCCGCCTCTGATCGCAGCAGCACCAAGTCTGGCTGACACAGTGAACGCGCGCGCTGCAGACAACTGTGGATTCCGTCGCTGCTAAACCCCACCTCCTACTACCCATCGCACCGCTGTCCGACACTAGCAATATGAAAACAGTTAATGTCCGTTTTGTATGGTAGTAGTGTACTCACGGTGGTTTGAGGCCAATATTTCATTATTAAAGTAAATGATTAAATATCATATGTAATCTATATAATCTTTAATTCAAATAGAACATTTTGAACGTGTGTTAATTTTAATTGCTTTATATTTTTTTACAATTCGTATATTTACAAATAGTAGTTTTAGTATTCTCAACATGGCGAGTTTAAGCCAACATCAAAATGACATGTGTGGTCAAACCGCTGACCTGGCACATGAAAACAGTTAATGTCTGTTTTGTATGGAAGTAGTGTAGTCATGACGGTTTGAAGCCAACATTGTATTATTACAGTATATGCAATCAAAAAAATAATTTCTTTCAAACAATCATTAATTCGAATAAAACAATAAAAAAAGACTACGTTTTAATTGCTTATTTTTTATAGATCATCTACAAATGGTATTTTTTGTATTCTTCTTAAAGTGGTTCTAAGCTAACAATAATATAGCATGTGTGTTCAAACCACTGAGCTGAAAACATGCAAACCTTTTGTCTATTTTATATGGTAGTCGTAGTACATAGTTATTAGTAAATTCTTGGCGTTTTAAAGCCAATGATAAAATGAAATAATAAACAGGAGGAAAAGGGGTTTGGGTAAATAAGAATTGAAAATCTATAAGTAGTACGAATTAATTTAATTTAATTAATTCATAATGATTATTACTTTAGAAGTCTTGAGGCTTCCGCGGTGATCCTTATATGGAACTTGGCTTCTGGGTGTTAGCCGTGTCAATTTGGTCGTGTTATCGGCCAACGTTTCGTCACACTTTTAGTACAGCCTTGAAGATGTCCACTGCAATGTGTGACGAAACGTAGGTCGATAACACGACCAAATCGACGCGGCTTACATCCAGGTTGGGTTTTGTACAGTTGTATAACAATAGCGTTTTTAAGCTTATATGGAGTGATGTTTAACTTTAAGTAAAATTTGAAATATACAGTAGAGGAAGTAATTCGGATAATCGACATTAAACCGGATAAAAATCTTTTAAAATTGTAACAAGAAAAATAAAACAAAATTGTAAGTACTTGTACTTTGTACTACATCTATCTAGTGGAAATTTTAAAGAAATTTTGCAAGGTATAATATGTTTGTAATATGTGTTATTAAATTAAGAAGAAAACATAAGCTTTGTTATATTACAAATTGCAATCAATGCTATTCATTCTTAGTTTTAACAACTAGCATATATTTTCTTTGCTTTTGTTTAGGTGATTTGACTTCATTCTCTTCACCGTACATACTTAACGTTTCACAACATATGAAGAAACATTTCACGCTGCGTAGAGGAAACCATAAATACTTGTTGGGAGTAAGAACAACTGCTGATATACAACACTAATGATAAAATAAAGAAAAGCAGGAAGAGTATGTGGAAAGAATATCCGATCAAAAGCAACACAGAGAATATGTTTTACTTAAATAGAAAGCTGAAAATATCCTATTTGAGAATCGTGTAAGCTATAAATATCTAATGTATGACGATAGATACATAAATAAGATATTTATGGTACAGAAAAATATGGACAAAGCAATAAAATAATAACATTTACACGGGATAGCCATCGACATATTTTCAGTAATATGGTGGGAAATGAAAGAAAAACAAATGGAGAGATTAATGAAACATTTAACAAACACACAAAAACATTTTAAGAAATTATTTTTTTTATAAATTTTTTTATTAACTTCAAAAACTTAAATTTAATTTTTATATACTCAGTTTTTTTAAAGTTTTTTTTTTCTCTTTTGAGTGATGTATTTTCAAAGTCCATGGTCAGATTAAGAAAAAAATATATTTGTCTCGAGTTATACACGAACATACATACAAAAATATATACAGCCGAATTGACCCCTCCCCCTTTTTTTTAAGCTCATAATGAGATTCTATGAAATTTATATGGGCCCACCCCGAGAGTGTACTCTTACAATCAAAAATAAATCGGTGCATATTTGACGTAGTTATGCCCTTCAATACATAAAAAATATATATTATCGAAAAAAAGTTGTAATAATATTTTTTATAGAAAACTTAATAATTCTATAAGTCGTTCCAGATATTTACAAAAATAATTTTTTTTAATTGAACCATGTACTAGCCAGTAGTTCACGAAATGCCTGTGACAAAGATACAGAGGACTCTTAGACACAAACTAAAAAGTGTTTGTTTTGACCATGAAACGGAAATATTAATAAATTATAGTTATTATTAATATATAATGGCTTCCCATATCCATCGAATATGGTGAGGAAACAAAAAATAAACAAATACCTTTATATAGATTTATGAATGACTTCAAAACTTTCCTTAATAAACTGTACCCAGCTTTATCTTTCAAATGTTGGAGATTATATTCAAATAATGATTTCTGCCAAAAAGTTTAAAAAATATCATTAGCATACTTTAATACGTAACGGTAAATATTATAAAATGAAACAGTTTATAATATAATTAAATAATTCACAATATCGTATGAAGAAAAGAAAATACAAAAAATTATAAATAGTTTACATATTTTCATATTTATATTTTAAATACAATTGCATGAAAGAACAGATTTATAAATAAGGAATAATACGGTTCTAAAAATAAACAACATATTTTAGAAAGCAGCAGAAAAATTCTTCTTGGTTATTAAAAATACAATTCATGTCTATATCGAATTATATACCAAGGTCGGTACGATAAAATCTTATAATTGCTCAATAAAATTTTCCAATAAAAGGCTTTATCATTTTAATATATACCCACATAAGTACCCAACTTAAAAATATGTTTGTATATACTAAATATTATGATAATAAGCTTCTTTTTCCATCTTAAAACCGATTTGAAAACCACTCATCTTATCTAAATGACTTTCCGGAATGTCTATATAAAAACCGGACCGACGCAACTCGATTGCCTGAAGTGGAGCGCTCCGGGCTCCGGTAGAGATTCTGCAGGACTCTTGCGTTGGCGGAACCAGGACATTGTGAACTTTGACATTTAAAATGTAACAAAAGAGCTGTGCGCGCTCATTCACCACTTCCCCTTCCGTCGCGACACCTCTCTACCGGTCCTGTTTCTTGTACACTCGTTTATGCTTGTTATTATTTGTGCCTTTCGTCGATAATCAAACATTTGTTTTTCATTTTTATTTTCATTGTGTACTTATGTACTTTATGCTTGGTTATAAAAAATTTGTACAAGCAGTAACATTCAAAATGATATTGTATTTATATGAAGTACTAAAACATGTGTACATCTTTCTTAAGTTTTTGGTTAAAATAAATTTACTTGTTTACAGTACACGTACCGTTATTAAAAGTTAAGTAACAAATTCATTAGGAAGTACAGAAAGGTCTCTTTTTACGCGGTAGATACGCTCCACTGCAAATTGCGTATAAAAAATCGTTTAAAAAAGATATTGATTACATTGTAAAATAAAATGATTGATTACAATTAAAATAACCTGAAAATGACTGTTTCTGAAAATTCACGAAAATAAGAATCTCTAAATAAACACAAAGAAAATTAGTTCGAAAATCTCAAAAAAATTGATAAGTATTAGACTAAGAATAAAGTAAATTTGTTTTTTAATTTTATTTATTTAATTTTATTGAAACGTAACAATATTTTTTTATATTTTTCATCAGAATTATCGTCACTATCTGAAAATACAACTCGGCATGGTTTGTGAACTCGTGCGAAATCTTGTTAAACGAAGATTTTAATAACAACAAAATGTTTACATAAATATTTAAACTCCTTGCCAGCTTTTATTAGATACTCCACTCCCCGAATTTGCATAAAATTCGGACCGTGTAACTTCAAATCCGCGTTAAAAGAGACCCTACTCTAATTTTTCTTCGTTAATTATAGCAGACGTTTGGAAAGTCAATAAGTAATTAAAATATTAATTTTTGTAAAAAATAATCACATAATAATTTTTTTAAATTATAAAAATATACATTTTAACGAAATTTAAGCATTACTTTGTTGGTGTTACTTCAATTCAATGCCTATTATATTAGTTATTTATGAACAACTGAGAATTAATAAATCATTTTTTCCAACACACGATTATTGTGTCATGTCACAATAAAGATAGGAGAACCGTCTTCCCAATGAAACCATTTAGAAAAAGGTTTATGGTGTCATAGCTATGTAGTCACGAAGAGAAAAGTGCGTTTGAATTTTTCATTGAACTTTTATTACTGTTTTGTGTATAAATTGATAAAAAACGAAAATAAATCGCCCTGTATATTTTACACTTTTTTACATAAACAAACTATTAAATACGCACACTAGATCTATGGTGTAAATGTGTATACATACTTATGTAAATACTAAATGTATCGTACCTAATAATTTATTTCTATAGAAATATTAACGAAATTATAGTGGGTGCCATTATGCCTATTTGATTAATACATAAACATACTACCTGTAATTGCATACTACATAATTTATTTTAAATAATGCTACATAATAATACAAATTACCGATATGGCAAATAATGGGATTAATTTATATTTATCTGCATAAACTGTTAATTATATTATCTCAAAATATAATTATTTAATAAATTTTCGTTAGATTTTATGTTGTAATGTACACAACCATTAGGTATAAAAATGTTTTAAACCTCTGATTGTAGATGTTTTATGTTAAATGTATTTTTAAGCGTATGATACATAAATGTTGTTTTTGTTAACGGTATTAGATGTTTTATTACTTGTTTCTGTATTAAATTTAATTAAATAGTACATCCACTGGATTTATATCTGCAAAAAATTCAAGAGATTTTGTTTATAATCATGAGCTCGGCTTAAAGTATTGCATTATAACAATTATTTATGAAGTGAAAAAGTATAAATGTATATTTGATATATTTTGCATATAATATGTATACAGAGTGAATTATAATTACATTTTACCTATGACTAGAGAAATCTAAAGTCGCATGAGGTCCTCAGGAGGAAAAGACGGAGTATGCCTAAATTAGGTATGTCTCAATCAATCCTAATAAGAGATACAGAGATACCTTATGAAAACCACATACGTGCCTAATTAGAAAATGTGTTTTTCTCATTTATTACTACTAGTAAATTTATTGTTTAATTACATATTATACCTATACATATATGAGAGACACGCAATTAAACAATTCCTGAAACGGACAATGTCTATTCCATCGAAACTATCCGAATGAATGTTAGTATTACTAAGCTCAATAGACTATACACAGACTACACGAAAACAACTATCAAATATCACGTGTTGATGTGTTAAAATAAACCTAACCTTACCTAACGAAAACTAACTAATATTTTTTATTAGAGTATCAACTCTGTACGATTTATAAAATATTATATAAATACATGATACCTATTGCTCATTTAGTACAAATCTCACCGACCTAATACTCATTTAGCCATTTTAAGGAGCATTTTTGTCTATGTGTAATTTTATTTCTCTAATGAACAAAAAGTATTTAGGAGCTAGAAGATAAAAATAAAATATATAAAAAAAAGAGTATTTACTTAACGCTAGTTTATATTAACTATTGCTAAAACACAAAAAATACTGTTCAATATTGTTTACAAATGTCATAATATTTTATTATAGTAAGTGTTAGAATAGTTTCTTGAATGTTCTTCATTATTTCTCATTTCATTTAAATACGATACTTACGATACTTGAAGTATCGAGAGCTCATTCCACCATGCATTCACCTTAAGTTAGTTAAAACATACATATGTATTACTCGTACCACAAAAACGGTTAATTTTTTGCAACTATCACACAGAAAACCGACAACACAAATAGTTTTTTCACTGCTGAACAAAGTTTAAATTTGTGTTCACATAAATGAAAATGTTATTTACGTAGGGCGCGGCTAACTTTTCACTGAGAATGCATGCCACACAAAGAGTTTAGCACATGCTTTGTCTCAAACAATCCAGAGTGTGCAGTTTTACTGAAAAATCACTGTCCATTTGTACTTGTTTCCAGTTTCCATTGTAGAAATTATATAAATTAGATACTCAGTGCTGAAAACCTCGGCGACTAACACTTTACAAACATTATTCTGTGGTGCATTTTTGTTTCGTTTTTAAATCCTTTTTGTATGTGTGTTGGAAAACTCTAAACGTGCTTTCGCATTCGTTGTAAATTCGTGCAATTTATAAATTGAATTGTTGATAGAAATTTGCACACATTTTTAGGTTTTATTTTCTTATGTATGCGCATGATTTGTATTTCTTATTTTACATACAATGCGACAATGTTTATATATGTACATTTTCATGTACAATACCGTTCAAAATTACCAGTGCACTATTTTTACAGGTTTTATGAAATTATATGAGACATTTTAAAGTTAAAATTCGTTATTTTACTTTGTTCTGAAAGAAAAGGAGGTATTGTAATACCGTCAACAAATCGTGTCCGAGATAATAGCAAATTCTATAATTGTACTACTTTCAAAACGTAAAGAAAAGTTGATTTCCGCTCTGTGTGTATCTGTGTATCTGTCTGGATGTAGAATTTTGTTTCGTTTACGATAACCACTGTAAAAATGCACCGATTTGAAGTATTTTTGGAGAAAATGTTTGTGAGTACACTAGACCTATTGATTTTGGTGCTAATCGAATTAGGCTTTTTGTAAATATTTGAAATTTTGTACCTATTATCGTCTAAAAAGTGAACGTTGCGAGTATTATCTCACCAATTTTGAGAAGACTTGGTGCACTTGTTGTTTTTATATCTGACAATTTAAATTTAATTGCATTTGTTTCCAAGGCAATATGAATTAGGGACTAATTTATTAGTATTTAAAATTAATATTTTGAGGGTGGTTTTCACCTTTCACCCCTTCTATGGCTGTTTAGGTACGTATAACAAAAAAAATACTGAAATACATTTTTCATTATTTGTATTGTAGAATATTTATGCTAAGTTTCAAGTAAATCCTACCAAAAAAACTTTATACCCCTTTTTACCCCCTTAGGGGTTGAATTTCGAAAAATACTTTCTTTCAGAACGAAGTCAATAGCATTTTTTATTTACGAGATTTCGTAAACGTAAAAAATGACACGCACATACGTACGTACACACACACACACACACAGACATCTTTATGAAAATAGTGTAAATATACTAGTGACCTTAAAACATACAATTATGTTGAAATTTTTTATTTTGATTTTCGGACAGATTACAATAATTATTATATGTAGTTATTAAAAATTATTTAAAAAGATATTATAGAACATGGAAATCATATTTGGTTCTTCATAGAAAGAACCTTCTTCACAAATCAAGTACTTTGACACCAAAGGATGCAAATCAAGAAAACATGAACTGACAACTGAAATGATATTTAACTTCATTTCCAGTTTTCATAATTTCAGTAAAGCCCCTCTTAACGTTTACTCTCTTTTACTATCATCTTTTAAAGTATATGTATAATGTATATTTATAAAAGTATATTTTCACATTTGTCACTTTATGTTAAAATTTGAATTGTATTTGTAACTACCGTATATAAATTGAAATATGAAACAATTTTATATACCTATACATACATACATAGACAGTTTAATTTGACATATGAAATTTTAATAAGTAAATACTTTTATGTAGGGGGTAGAAGAAGTAATATACTTTTAGAGAGTCCCTACGGCATACGTTTAAGAAGATTGCGCTGATTCAAGAAACTTTTTCTGATATATTAAAATTGATATTTTGTTACATATAAGGCAAAATAAAATTCCAAATTAAGCAGTAAGATTTTAACTGCTGATTTAAAAATTTTACTATACGTGTTCTTTAGAATAACAGTATTTTCATCTTTTGGTTTCTATTTCTGTTTATGTTTTTATATTTCATATTTATTATCGCCATAGTTTTCATATATATTTTTTTTATTTTAAGATATCATCAATGGCATAAAATAGTTTGAAACAAATATGTATAGTTCTAAAATTGTGTTTGATTTATATTGTAACATAGTTGGCAACTCTAATCGTACAACATAATTTTCATAATATCACTACTGTTTTAATAGCGTTGGTGTTTACTTACCACGCGTACGCGAAATACTTCATGAAACTTCATGATAGCCCATTTGACAGTGCTAAGAAATTTTGTTAGCTCGTTTATAATACCAGACATTAGAAAACTATTCAGCATACTTTTCATTCATGCATAAATATGTAAATAAAGGGCTCTGTGTTTTCTTGCAAATTATTCTTTTCCCTGATACTCTCCGGATAACAGCTGAATAATAATTCTTATTTTTATTTACAACTATAGTGGACTCGCCCCGGTTTCGCACGGGAGTTAATATTTCACCCCCTGTCATATATGAACGGTTGTAATAGATTCGGTGGAAAAAATACCACAGGGGCGTGGGGTTTAGAGGGGAAAACAACCCCCTATCTCGCATAGAAGCCGAGATATTTACGATTTTTTTCCGACTTGATTTACTATAATCGTCATTGCTTATTCCTTATGTTACCTAATGAATCAAAATATATACTTAAACCTGGCCAGAGAACATATCTTTGAATTAAAAAAAAACACACGTAAATCGGATAAGTGATTTTCGACTGATAAGCGCCCGAACGGACAGACAGACATATATTGCATTTTATAATATACAGATTAATTATCATTTACAAACCATCTTAGCTTTAGATACAATTTAAAAATTTTATTTTGCTCGCAACAATGTTCATTTAAGTCTATTTTACTAAAATAATTAGGTAACTAAATGTTGGACATAAAAATAATAAATAAAGTACAGCTTATATAATTTTTAAATTTATGAAACCAATTAATAAAAGAATATTTTCAACATTTACAACAAATAAAAACTTTATGTAAAAATTACATCTGTGAAATAAATTTTAAAAATCCCATTTGACTTTCCACTTTCTATTAGGTGAAAACACTTTATCATGTCAAACCTGGGCTTGTTACAAATGAGGTATAGAGACTATGGGTGTGTATAAAATGTATTTTATAATCCGACTTCGCATAAATTTCTTCTAACAAAAAAACATGCTGATTTTATTATTACAGTGGCAGTTTTGCTAACGCTAGTTCGAATCCTGCCGTCATCATTATCATTTATTTATGTATAACATTTCATTGGTCTGTAAATAGTTCAAATATAACTATAATTAAATTGGAAATTCAAACTTTTTTTGTTTTCAATGCATAAAGAGTCATATTTAATTTGTAATTATGTTTTATATTCTAATCATTTTCTTCTTTTATTCACGTTTTAAAAAAATCTTAACTATCCTGCATATTATGCATGTCTTAAAAATTCAAACTATGCATTATCTACGTCAAAAATAAAGACAAAATATCTGCCACGGGAGCCACAGGACTTTCTTATACGTAATACTGACAGTGAACAATGTACGTGATTCTAATTTTATTAAAAAATATATCTGACAAATTAGATAGAAAAAAATGAATTGTACATAAATTTATTATCTACATATATAGGTATAGGTGTCCGGTAGCAAACTCCTCATCCATCAATCCAAAAATCCCAACTGATGTCTATACTAATTAAGTAGTAAGCAAATAGAATAGAAATAAACAAACAAAAATAGGAAAAAAATTTAAAAAATAAAACATAAAATAACAACAGATATAAAAATAAAAATAAACACAAGAAAAAAAATATATATATAATATATAACACTACAGTTCAAGTCTGGCTGAGGGGCTACGCCCGATGGCCAATAATTTAAATAAAAAAAAATAAAAAAAATATATATAGGTATAGGTAATATTATAATCTATACAAAATGTATTAAATGATTTTTTTAAACGTAATTACTAAACGGGAAACGGATATTAACTCTTTTCAATTTTTGAAATTTCGAGTTATTCTTTAAATAAGAAAAAAATATTTTAGATAAAAAATGTCAAGTATGTTATTATCTATGATTTTTCTCCGTACTTTTTTTCTAAAATGTATGATTAAGCCATAAAAAATTTCTTTAGACTATTAATTTGAATCACCCACACTGTTCACTCTCAGTATTACGTATAAGAAAGTCACATGACACTCATGACAGATATTTCTTCTCTGTTATGCACCTTTTGAAATGTAATTAGAATTATTTGTTTTTAATTTGAAAAAAATGAATAGAACATAATTTACAAAAAATATAATATTACTTACAATTTTTAACCTGGCCGTTTTTCTCTAATTCGTCTGTTTCAAAAATAATTAGAAAAATTTAAAAATGACATCAATAAACATCCGTATCGGTTGAAAAATCGATTTCGAAGTTTGTCATATTTAACACTTTATTTAATTTCTATCCGCTTTCTAGGCTAAACTCACTATGAAGACATTATAATCTCTTTTATATTTGACTTTAATAGCTAGACTTTTATAGTAATGGGTCATAGCTAGTAATATTTGCGTGCATCGCCATTTAATCGTTAAGCGTCCCATCTTTTCCCCGCCTTCTCTACTCACTTGTTGGATGTAGGACTACACGTTAAAATAACCCTGACGAGTGGATATTAATATTTTATAAGACGATATCGAGTTCTATAATTGAAATGCCCATCAAAATATGGTTTATTTTAATTAATAAATCAGAATCAATAATGTTGTTAAATAAATTATTTGAAAAAAAGTATAAGTAATTAATAGAGATTGGAAAAATAGTTGTTATTTTCAATGAAATAGTTACTAGTTGATTTTTTTTTTCGGAAAATAGTAAATTGTTTTTTTACGATTTGATAATAATTAGTGCAAACGAAGCAGTAAAAAGTGTCGCAAATAGTTTTAAAATAGTTGGAAAGGTAGTTGCAAATAGTTGATTTCAAATCGTGTTCAATCAAACTAGTTTTCTGAAAACGGTGGAGATATGTAATAAAAATTACAATAAATGCATTTGACGCAATAGTTGCAAAACTATTTTTCCAATCTCCAGTAATTAAATTTAAAATTGATTGTAAAAATAGTCGAAAATATCACTATCCTCTTTTTACTTTAATTAATTTAAGAAAGTTACGAATGTTTATTTTATGTAGATATACCGGGTGCCCCAGATAACTTTTCCAGTATTGAGATCTCAGTATCTACGAGAGATACATATTTGGTTAAATGAGATGCCAATCGTTTTTAAATTTGTGTTCTAAATATTTAAAAATAAAAAAAGACTTTGCAGACATGAGTAAAGTGTGTACTATTAGTTAGTTATATTTATTAGTGCATCTTCGGATACTATTTTCGGAAACTGCAACATGACATTAAAAATTATGCGTAAGGTATTTTTTTTATAGCGAGCCGGTTGTTAAATGTTTGGCAGCACACCCCTTCTGAGATCCCAATAAGTACTGGAAAAGTTATCTGGGACATCCAGTATAATAAATATGTACATAGAATTATTTATATTTTATAATAATTTAAAGCATGATTACTATTACATAATCACATTTTTAACAAATTCAAAAAAAGCATCGTTACAGAACAGTAATTTTTATTCGTTCAGGCGTCATTTTAATAAAAATAATCTTCCACTCTCAATTTCAAAGCGCTGTCTCATTAACCTATATTTAAAATTTTAATAAAAATGCAATCTCCGGTGAAACAAAACACCATAATAACAGATTATTTCCAGATAGTTAGGTTTGCAATTACGAACACTGTCCGAAAAAAACGTCTTATTAAAATCGACCTACTATTCTGGCATTAATATTATAGGGTTATAAGGATACTTTTTCTTTACAAAAGCACCTTAAAACTCTTAAGGAATACTGTCATCGTTAAATTCATTGGGTAGGGGTAATTGTTCAGGGTTGTACGTATTTCTCTCATCAGATTTAATGATGATTGGAAACGCGCAAATCACTCAAGCCAATTTATTTATAATTTAATCTTCAATACATTACCTAATACGTATTTTGCTAAACATAATTTATAAAGGTATTTTGGTAAACGGTGGGTGTCGATTTACAAATTTATTAAAAGGCGAACTAGTAATTTATTTGAAATTAATCCCAAAGTACTACCTACGCTTAAAAATATACATAATTAAAACCAACATTTTTCGAAAATCTTTTGATCTTATAATGTAAAATACGAACGCGTATAATAACAAACAGCACAGAATACAAAAATTGTTGATAGTTTATGCGCCATTCTTGTCAAACACACCAAAATGAGTCTATAATGTAAGCCACTCACAATTTTTGTAATAAAAAATAAACTGCTACGATTACCACATGATTTTTTATACATTACAATAAAAATTTGTGAAGTGCGAGTCGAGCATCACTTATCTAGTGTCCCGTACCATATAATTTTTCAGTTTATTCGCTTATTTTGTTACGTTGCACTTGTTAACACTAGCAATGGCATTAACATAGTTAAGAACACATTTTTACAGAAAATACAAGAATTTGAAGTTGTATCGATTCAAAACGTGCAATTCCCATAAAACCTAGATTTAGAATTTTTACATAATTTTTATATTTCATTAAATAATATTTTCTATTATACCTATGTAGGTATAATTTTCATATATATACATATTAAGGGACCGGCACCAGTCTTGAAGATTTAAGAGCAAGGAGATGGGCTTCTTTTTTGTATGTAATTATCATGAACTCATGTTACTAATTAAAAATAAATCAATTTAATTACCAAAGTCCGCAAATATAGTTTGTTTTTCAAATTATAGCATTTTGTTTTGTTTATGTTTTTTTTTTCTCCACTAATTAAAACAATAATAGACGCTCAGTGATGGACACTCATAATTACAAAATCATAAGTACTACGGCACAAAAGTTACAAAATAAAGAATTGTAAAATTTGAAACAATGTAAAACAGATCTTGAGACTTCCGCGGTGATCTTGATATGGATCTTAGCTTCTGGGTGTAAGCCGCGTCGATTTGGTCGTGTTATCCATACAATGTAAAACAGATTCTATGATAATATAATAATTAATAAATAGATTATACTAATAATTAGTTTAAATGTCCACCATTTTGACAGTCATTGGCCGATTGTCATCATATAAAGTTGTTTTACAATTATGATTCAGTAATAGCAGTAATTAAATATCAACACATATTTCTAATTTGGTACATTTAATGAAACAAGAATCCAACACTGGGTTATTATCTAAGACTGGTACCAGTACCTTATATGTTCTATGTCATCACATAACTGAACATGAATATTATATTGAAACTTAAGGAAAGGTTCAATATAAACAAACTAAAAATAAACTCCATTTAAATGTTAAACATATACATTACCAAGGATATTAAAGGAAAACCTAGAAAAGACATAATAAACCCCGACTTCCGGTTGACCGATTTATGTTGAAATCTAATTTCAAGACAGACTAAAACATACACATAAATCAGATGTTATTTTATTTATCTATTGTTGTTCATCTATTGTTCAGAGAAAACTATACTTGATAATATATACTAAAGCTTAATAACAAATAATATAAAAGCACTATCAAATTTTAATATGTTATTCGATTTACAAGTTTTATGTGTTATATTAATTTAAAAGTTTACATAGAAATAATTTTTTATATATTATGTATTTAGTATCTGATATGTTATTAAATTTAACATAAGTCAGTTACCCAATTTTCATACAGAACAAAAAGAAAAGAAGAGCATACAGAAACATGGTTTATTGATTGATAATTTAGATACAAAAGTAATTTCTGGCAGCGTTAACTGACTTATGCCGAGCCCTGTATTTAATTTAATTTATAATAATAAATATCAAATGCCCTAAATCTGACTTAATATGAATTTATACTTTTTAAAATTAATTAAATAATATCTATCTGCTCTATAATATCATTTTGTATTTTATTTAATACATTTTCTAATATTATCTTGGCATTTTATAGAATTCCTAAGTATTCTATACAATACCTAGGCAAAATACATAATTTTCTATTAAAAAAATATTTCATACTTTGCATGCAATTGTTAGGCATTGTATAGAATTCCTAGGAAATATATAGAATGCCTGAATTATATACTTTTCCGGTAACATATATACTAATTAATAGCATACACAGGTGTTTTTTATATACGAGTACACAAATAAAAGCATATTCAAAATTTATGTGATGATATGATCGAAATAATTTTGAATAAAAATATAAATATAAGCCAATTTACAAATAAATCATCATTGGTAAATACTAAACAGTTCGCATTAACTGGAACAATTAATCTTGTTCCTCATGTCCTTGCGGTGACCTTTAAAGATAATTGATAATACGTCCCTGTGTACCCGGATGCCCTTGTCAAGCTCGCAATCCATCACAGCCGATTGAAGTGCCTGCTTATATCTGAAAACTTTAATGTTGAAGGAATGAAAGAACCGACCAATTCTATTTCACTCTTTTCGAGTATAAATATAAAATCTCAATGTTTTTGCTGAAAGGAATAAGTGGCAAAGAAAATTTTATGATGATATTTAACAGAAGGGTCTTAGAAAGAAGGAATGTTTTTTCGACAGAGAGAAATATTTCGTACGAATAATAATAAAAAGTATGTTATTAATATATTAAAGTGTAATTCGTATTACGTCAATTGTGCTTCCAGAAGTAAAGAAAGAACAAAGGAGAAGACGGATATGAAAAAATTTAATCCTGGAATGTTTATTTTTGTTTAAGGATTGTATATTTAAAAAAAAGCTTAACATATTTATACTACATATACAGTTTTACTCGATCCCAGGGGGCAAATAAATTCATCTGATCCCAATCTCCCAGTCTTATATGTACATACTTTAGATTGAGTCTTAAAATTGCCCCCATTCAAAAGGGTTTCCTTTTTTTCGAGGTGTTTATTTCCACCCGGAGATTATTTTTCCTTTATGATTTTTTATCTTACTGAAAATTGTCGCAGCCCTTTGTTTTTTGTATGTCAACCCCGCATAGAGGACCTTTAAGCTTAGTCGCTCCTTCTGGATCAAACACTGCTGCTTTATTTAGGTTCAACCCAGGTATTTTCACCTACCAACAATCTGGAAAGACGCATGACGGATTTTTTTATAAACCAAAATCTACAAGCTGTTCGTCAGAACCGAGTGATCATTGCTAACTTTGTTAATATTGGAACTAGAAGAACGCTTAAATCGGCAAAGTATCAGTACCTTTTAAGGGCGAATAATTACGGTCTCAAAAAAACAATTTAATGTCGAATTACAGAGACAAAAAATATATATTTTTTTAAACGGAATAACCTGTATATTATTAAATAATTTTATAGCTAAGAATGTTCTCTTTAAATATAAAAGTGTAATAGATGCATCGTGGGAAAAAGGATAGAAAACAAATTATAACAAGTATAAAATTAATAGAAAATATCGAAAAATAGTGTCCTATGCTTTAATAAAATACAAACAATTGATCAAAAATTTTAAAACAATAATTTCAGGTATTTATGCCTTATTTCACATATTTTTACGTTTTTGAGTATTATTGATAAAAAATTATAATTAATTATTTTATAATAATAAAATGGCAAAAATACCTGAAACTATTGTTTTAAACATTTTAATCATTTGTTTTATTTAATTAAGTTTGCATAGCATACTTTTTTTGATATTTTATATTAATTTAATACTTGTTATAAATATCTTATTTTATAATAATTTTACCACCAAACATGTACGAAACATTTATAATGAGAACATTCTTAGCTATAAAATTTAATAATAATATACATGTTATTCCATTTAAGAAAATGTTCTATTTCAATATATCTCTGAAATTCGACATTCACTTGTTTTTTTGAGACCGCCATTATTCAACTCGAAAAAAATACTGATACTTTGCCCATTTAATCGATCTTCTAGCTTCAATAATAACAAAGTTAGCAATGATCACTCGGTTTTAGCGAACAACCTGTATATTTTAATTATTATTATGAATGTTACTACATATTTTTAAAAGTTTTTTTATTAAATTAAACACCAAGCTTTTACTATTTATGGTGTTTTATTTTAACAAAAGTAAATTAGATTTTTGTTTCATTTAGATGTTAATTCATCCTTGAAATTCGTCTGCTAACGACGGATCGTATTTTAAACTAGTGTTGATTGATAACCTCAGCTTAATGTGCTGAAAATAAATAAGTGCTGAAACTGCTGAAATTGACAACAACAACAACTTCTGTTAACAAAAAGCTTCACAGATAAATGCATTACCAAATAGAAAACAACGTACAAAAAATTATCTCGCGTCTATTATGTATACAATGTATTTTGAATACTTCATTTATTTTAAACCTTTTACGAAAGAAAAACAAAGTACAAGTCAAGTTTTTTTGTAAAGAAAAATTAAAATGTTAATTTTGTAGATTTTCTGTTAAAAGTATTAATAATTCACGAATGAATGGGAAGTTTACATTCTCTTAAATGAATAATGCCAAATTATTATTTTATTCGTTAGGACAATCAAATAAATGAAAAGGCAGACATTTTTACTAAAATAATTACATAAATTTTATGAAAAATTATATATCATAAATGTATAAAAGATGTTTTATACTTAACTTGTCAAAACGAATATTTTCGTTTTAAAAACAATAATAATAACACTGATCAACACTAGTCATGCCACACGAACTCTCATAGCTAATACTGTTTTAGTCACCTACCCTCATTAATAAATTGCAGTAGTTTTGTTTCGACTGGCCTCAAATTTTTTGTGATGTGTTGATAAGCATAATCTGTACTAGGGCAATAAACGCAAGTAAACGGACGCGAATAAATAGACATAAAATTAATTATTTTTGTATTAATTCAAATTTAGTGCTTTATAAGTAATTGTTGAGATTGTGTAAATATGTCAAGAAATTGTAATAACGATCCGGATTCATTTTGTTATATTTGTGGTGATTTAACTTTCAAAAAACAAAGACGAAATTTTACTACACTTGTGTTAGAGAGTTATCGCCAGTATTTTGGTTTCTCTGTGGCTCATCAAGACAAATCTTGGACCCCTCATATTTGTTGCATAACTTGTGTAAAGAATTTAACTGATTGGAAGAAAGGCCGCCGCCATATGCCGTTTGCGGTACCCATGATTTGTACCGAACCAAGAGATCACGTTTCGGATTGTTATTTCTGTTTTATAGATATAAAAGGTATTAATTTCAAGAAAAAACACATGGTCAGTTACCCTAATTTACAGTCAACTAAAAGACCAGTACTTCATAGTGACAATTTACCTATACCAGTTGTACCTGCGGCCGTTGAGATTCAAAATTCACAACAGCCTTCCACTTCGAGCGAGTCGCGGAGCGGTGATGATGACGATGACTGTGAGTTTAAAGAAATTCCAGTCAAGCCACATTTCATAACTCAAGAAGACTTGAACGACTTGGTTCGCGACTTGAATTTGTCAAAAAAGCAATCAGAACTCTTAGGATCTCGATTAAAACAATGGAAAGGTTCCATCAGGACATTTCACAGATGGAAAAACGTTATAAGGGCAAATGGAACCCAAGGATGTTGGCTGATTACTGCTGGACGATAAAAAGGGACCAACCAGAAGCTAAATATGCCAGAAAATCTTAAATTGGACATTCATAATAGGACGTTTTTGCTTTTTTGTATCAGGAATTCACTATTTTTTTAAATATTGAAATTATATCAATAAATAAAATTCTTGGCCAATAGATTTTTTTTAATTACATATTTTCACTAACAGTCACCCAACAAAGTAAAAAATATAAGTGAAGTCCGTGTGGCGCGACAAAGTTCGAATTTTGTTGCCCAGTGTAATGTTTATTTCGTAAATTTTACAGTGCGCAGTACACGTTTTATACATTCAAACAAAAAAAATTAATGTAAATAATTTATAAAAAATATTTAAATAAAAATCATTAAGAGTTGATTCTTAAAAACAATAATTTTAATTTTTTTATTGTAAACATTTATCAAATAATTCTTTTAGACCGGTAGAACACTTTACAAGTTACAAAACAAAATAATTCAACAGCAATTATTTTGAATTTTTTTCATTTCATCTATTATCAGAATAGATCCTTATTTAAACTCACATCAGCCAAATTCAATAAGCCTATTTTAAAAAAATCGATCGACTCTGGTAACATCATAATTCCAATTGGCACGACTTGGCCATAAAATGCACACTCCTTAATATTTTTAAAATGTATTAATTAATAAGGTTGTCAATTTTGTCAAGTAATTTTTTACAATATGTTTTTTTTTAATCGAGGTTATTTTCATATATTTACTCATATTTTTTGTTAAAAATCACTTATTTCACTTTATTAACACATATTTTCTTACATCGATCCATCACAAAAGAATAAATAAATATTAAAACTGAAAAAAGTATTCTACAAATAATAAATAATAAAATCATAATACGTTAATTGCACAGTTATAATTTTTTAGAATTAAAAATATTAAATTTTAATAATCAAAATTCACTTGATGTAAGTATGTCTCCAAATTTCTTAATGCAGACTTACCAAATTTCATCTTGATTAAAGAGGATTTTAGGCGTAACTATATCTGTTTCACGATGAAATATTTCGAAAATATGGATTTGTGTTTAAATAAACTACACATTTCCTTATTTCTAGTTATCTGATTTGGGGTTTCTATTCTGCAAATAGATGAAGTGAATTCAAAAGGATTGCTGTTAATTTATTACGTTTTACGATTTGTAGCGTGTTGCCGTTATGTAAAAATGAGTAAAAAGTTATTTGGGAGTTATATCCTCGAGGTATTATAATAATTATAATTGTGACCCATAATTAATACATATTTCTTTGATTTGCCAATTTGTTGGTATCATTCATTTTTAAACATGATTATTTGTTTTAAAGTAATAAATATTTAGAAAAAAATATATTAGCTTTACAACATTTCTTTCTTAGTTTTTAATATATCTATTCACTTTAATCTTGTTGACTAGTTTTAAGTTGTAAATTCAAACATCAAAGGCTTTGATGTAAAACTGGATAAAAAATAAGGAATTCACATACTTCGTAAAGTTTTCTTGTTAAATTCGATCTAAATTGAATTCTAAAGTTATACAAAGGGTGCTAAAATAAACTCACAAAATCAAAATAATGATGAAAGGTATCTGGAAGATATCAAAACGTAATTTAAATTCAATAAATAATGAGCTTTTCTCTCCTTTTATTTTCGGCTGAAAATATCTATCTCACTTTAAGGTCTGATATACCTGCCTACCTATAGAAAGGTTTTTGTTTTCAATAAAAACGTTTTTAATCAGTATTCTGTTGGAAAAATGTAAATTAAATGGATATTGATTTCATTATAACTAAAAATTATTTTAATCAAGTAACAATAAAAAATAAATTATTTTATTTATTAGATTAAAAAAAAGAATTCTATACTATAAACTTATTTATATGAAATGGCTAGAATTTCTCCGCTGCTTCGCCGGCGTTTATTTAAAAATTGGTGAATGCGTTCCCAAGTCCCTGCTCTAAAAACGTATCATAGGAGCAGTGAAAGTTAAGTTTTCATCATTATAACTGTCATTAATTTCACAGGCCCACGAAAAAAACGAGTGGTCTGCGCCATAGATAGAACCATGATATTGCTATGTATTTTCGTCCGCTGAAACCGAATCTTAATTCAATTTAACTCCTACACATCTGATTTTTTAAAAAAGCTTTTATTAACTTACATTACTAACATTGTAAGAAAATTCTACAACTCACTTTTCACCCACATCTAATTGTCGTAGTAAAGTAATATGTTGCCTCATAACTCTGGCGGGGAGTGGCATGAGAGGGAAGAACGCGTCATCGTGAGGAACTCTTTGACATTATAAATGGCTGTCAAACTATATTTACTCTTTATTTTAGTTAAGCTGATTTATTGTAAGTTGTTTTTAAATATTTTCATTTTATATTGATAGTGTACTGAGTTTTAAATCAAAATTTTTATTATTTTATTATTATAAATTATAGTTTTAAACAAGTGTTTTTTTATGTGTAACCAAAAAATGTATTTTCTTTAAGCATTGATTTCTGACATCATTTTAAAGTTTTTATGAAAAAATATTATATGTAATAATTTGTGCTTCTGTAATAAACAATAATATTTACTTTTTTTAAATACAAATATCCAAAAATTCGAAATAATTTGAAAAAAAAACTTAATATATGAAACAACGTTTAAAGGTTCCTCAGGGTGACGTCATCACACGCAGCCGCTGATTGGTCAAAAAGTTATGAGGCAACCTATACATATACTAACCTTGGTAATACAGTATATCTAATATCGTTTTAAATCCAATATGGCAGACGCCCTAAAATGAAAGAACAAATGATGTAACACTTTCATTTGATACCCATATCAAGGGGTTGTGACGAAAAATGTTCTCCGCCATATTGGATTTAGAACGATATTAAATATACTATATAGTCCATTATTGTAATTTGAATAATTATAATTTTTTAATTATTAATTTTTTTCCCTATCCTTGTGCACCAGTCTTAACCTAAAACCTTTACATACACACACACAAATACACATGCATAAGACACAACAAACACGAAAAAGCTGTCAGAAAAGAACAACTTCCAAATGTCTTCAAATATACTGATAATAATCATCATAATTTTGTTTCTTTAATATAGGTCTGTTGGAGAGTATTCAATATAATTTTAATTATTTTAAATTGTTATACCTAAGTTCAAAAAATTCACTATTCGTTATTACTCACTTCAATAAGAACTTAGTTCTGTCGCGTGAGATTAGTATAGAATATTCCTAATAAGCTAAATTGTAGTATAGCCATATTGCATAGCAATAAAGTATTTTTTATTTATGTATATGGAAATGTCAAAGCTTTATAATATGAATGTGGGCATTCAACGCAGTAATATGAATTTGTATGTAAATAGAATGAAATAACGAAACGAATTCAAAGTATATTAAAACCTCAGAACTGAAAAGCATATCCAACACAAAACCGCAAAACAGTGTACACAAGGAAAAAAAATTAAAAAATGAATTTATGAATTATAAACTAATTAAATAAAAACATTGTGTTTCTTTTTATTTTCATTTTCAGTAATTCAGGACATGTATTGTGTAATGTGTAAAATTTGAAAAACATTTGTTACAGAGATTTTGTTTGTGTTTTTAATAATTTTTTTTACATATTATGTGTATATTATGAACAATGCATATTATAATATATATAAATAATATATTATTAGTGACGTTAAATATAATAAATAAAAACAACTTGTTTATCTAAACGTCAAAAATTTAATAAAGAATAAGTATTAACTAGCTTTCAAATCATTAGTTTATAAATATAATATTGTTGAGATAACGACATCGTTCTCATATTTTGTTCTTTCTTAATAGTCTAACGATGATTCTATAAATCGAAAGCTTGCGAATACTTATTCTTTATTAAATTTTTGACGTTTAGACAAACAACTCGATTGTCAAAACGTCAGAAATTATATATTGAGAAAATATTATTGAGATAACGACATCGTTCTCACATTTTGTTCTTTCTTAATAGCTTGACGATGATTCTGTGAATCGAAAGCTTGCGTTTATAAATTTTCTCAATATATAATTTCTGACGTTTAGACAATCAAGTTGTTTTTATTTATTATATTTATCGTCACTACTATAGTGTTTTATAAATATATATAATATACATATAAATAATATGAATTTGTAATTCTATTTTAGAAACTAATGGATATAAAATGTACGTCATTCTTTTAAATAGAACTAGAAAATAAAACGTTGTAACTTGAACCAAAAAAGTAAAATTTTTATAAAGAACTGTTTTCAATTAACTAAAAAGTTAACCAAATGGAAATATTTTAAAAAATATTCTTCAGTCTCATTTTTATACATTTAGTTATTTTTTGGTAATACCTTCGACCTTCATAGTATAATAAATAATTAACAAATAATATTATGTTTTCTTATTTATAAATAATTTGTATCTTTCATTAAATATTAATACCTATGTAAAAACGTTAGTGCGTATGTATATGATCTAATCAGGCCTAAACCACTGTACGTATCGAATCCATAATCACACCATATGTTCGTTTGGTACTTCGATAAGTTTATATTATTTTATATTTATTATTTATTTATGGTTTGATTTTTAAACAAATTATTTTTGGGCAAAACAACGTTTGCCGGATCAGCTAAAAAACAATTACAACTCTGCATACGTGACAAGGGGTGAAATATTACACCCGTGCGCAGCTGAGGCGAGTCCGTTAGTATGTTTATAAAATCCATATTAATATTATAAATGAGAAAGAGTGTCTATCTGTCTGTTTATTACCTTTTCACGGTTAAACCGTTGAAATTTGAAAGGGAGATAGATTGCATCCTGAGGAAGGACGTAGGCTGCTTTGTATCCCGAAGAATGTATTAATTATACAATTACTTTATGTGACATTTATAAGCGCGACCTGTTCTATCGACTATCATAACAGAAATCTGTATTATCTTACCTTCTTCTACTTCTCCTTCTTCATTGCTGACAGCTCTACCTAACCTAAATTCCTCGCGAACCATACACATTTTATTATACATATGACACGAACGAAGTAGCGGGTAACATCTAATAAGTAAGCCGCTTTGGCTTTTTAATGACTTACTTATTCTATACTCTAAACACTCTAATGCAGCGGACCCCCTTTTGAACAATTATTTTTCAAGGACCCCTTCCCTGCAGGGGTTATTTTAAGAAAAATGTACAACCTTATTTTTTTTGCTCCATACATACAATTTTTACTTTTCAACTGTAATGACCTTTGTTTTTTGTATTACATTTCTTACACTTTTTGCTTTTACAACTGCAATGACTTGTTTTCCTCTACATTTCTTATATTCTTTACTTTTACAACTGCAATGACCATTTTTCCACACATTTTATTATTTAATTTATTTATTATACATTTTTTCAATTTTTTGCACTACACAAATTAGATTTATACAACTGCAGAAACAAGCTACAATTACACACTAAAATAATCCCTGTCTCCCTGACAGAAAAACAATGAAGGTCATTAGATAGTTAATCATTGGTAAATAGAAATGTAAAAGTACTTTAATTTAAGCCAAACATGTTCCACGGACCCCGGAAAAAGTTCCAAGGACCCCCGGGGGTCCGCGGACTCTAGTTTTAAAACCGCTGCTCTAAAACATTTACAGGTATTTGTATGTGAGAGTAAGTAGATTCATTTTATTTAAATAATAAATTACTAATTAACTTGCAATGAATAAACAAACATTGAACATTGAGGAACAAAAGTACGGTAATTATTTACAAACAAATGAAATTGTTCATTAACGATTCTATAAACTAGAGAGAAGGAGAGAGAACAACTTCACAGAGATGAATATATTAACATAAAATTCAATTCAGGATGAAATTACATGCAAACATCGATTCACTATACACTCTTTTATAATTTAAATACCATAGGTCATTATTTTACATTCACGTTCTCATTTCTCTCTGACGAAACGAGATTTTCTATATAAAAAACTTTGATATTAATGATAAATGATATTATTGTACTACATGTTGGTATAGTAAAAAATGTAGTGTATCTGACATACAAAATAAGTAACAAGTATACAGGGTGTATTATGAAAATATTTACGGTGAAAAATCATGTTATGCCGATTTTTCGCTGCGTTCCCAAAACTACCCTTCACTTTGAGCAACGATTGCGAGAGTAGGCTGGGAATTAACCGAATAGTTCACATGACATTTTTTACGTAGAATTTTATGTAGAATCTTTAATTCTAGTAATATATTTTTCTTGGAACAGCGGTTCGGATGAAAAATGAGAAAAACTGAAATAAATTCCACAACGAGGGTTGTTTTTTACGTGAAAGAGGATGTTCCATCCTCGATTTAGGTGGGAACTTTTCGGGTTCTTATTCCAAACCCTACTAAAAGTTCGTGGACAAAGTATCAAAATTTTATGATTTTGTTCCTCTAAAATATCTAATTTACTTGGACTAAAAAAGAAGCTTATTTTTGTATCTTTTACCGCTATCTCGAAAAGTATACCGATTTTAATGCGGTTTTCACTAATAGATAAATAATTATTTAGAGCCAACTTTTACAATTGTAATGTTGTGAGCAAAGACCATCGATATAGTATGAATTATAAACCTGGTTCTATAACAGATTTACTCATTTTGAATACTAAAGAACTTATATCCTATAACTTTTGCCTACTTGAACGAACAGTGTAATAAGATTTAGTAATACTTTATAATGCAAAGTATGTAGTCGTTTAGATATAACAATTGAAACACATAAAATTTTATTTCAAATAATCGCACACCAAAAATAAACATCTAAAAATAATAAAACATTCATGTTGTCTTGACAATTAACTCGTTACCAAAAATATACGGGCATATTGTCATAGTTCCAAATGCAGCACTGCACATTGCCAAAATTTGATAGACATATACATAACTTTATCCGCACCAGTATTATTTGTCATCATTATTCACTGTTATTGTTTAGAAACATAGGTATGTTTTAGGAAATACAGCTAAAATACTACTTTCATTTTTTTTTAAATGTATGTATGCCAGTATGCATTGTGCTTTCGTTCAAATCCTATACGTCCTATATTAAAAAAAATCATGAAACATTTACTGCATACATTTTATATACTATTTTTTAACCGACTTCAAAAAAAGAAGAGGTTCTCAATTCAATCAATATAAATTTTTTGTGTATGTATGTTTGGGCATAACCAATTTTTTTTTTTAAATACTTCCGAGGTGATCCCATATAAATTTTATCAAAATCTGACTATGAACTTCTTAGATACGCCACTCGAGAGTGACAAAAACGACTTAGAAAAACCTAAAAACACTGAAAGTAATCCTAATAAACAGTTTGTGAAGTCGATGTCAAACCAATAAAGAAAAAAAGGAAACCAACTTCAAAAATTGTTAAATTTAACTATTAGGTATACTTTTCAGTGTTTTTAAGGTTTTTTAAAGTCGGTTTTATATTTTTTTAAGTTTTTTTATCTAACCCTACTATCTTAAGTCAAGGTCATAGATATAGAACATGGACCGCGCACCTGACTAGAAAACAGAGTCGTGTCAAAAGAAAGATAAAAGAGAAAATGCGTTGGGATATACTATATCCCAACGCTACCGCATCTCACTGTTTTGAAAAAATGTTACACCATTATATTAATAGAAAATGCGCGGTCCATGCTCTCTATGTCTATGGCCAGATGGTTTTCACGGGAATGACACTCTGTAATCTGGGAACTCATCTGACAGTTTGGGGTGTAGGCGAGATGCAAATAATTATGAATTCTTTTGAAGGAATTTGACAACGGTGCAATAATATTTGTGTATAAGAAGCGTATGAAGTTATGAAATATGGCGTTGTAAGATTCTGAAGATGTTTTCTTCTGACTTTTTATTTGAATTTTAATGTAAGTAATTGATTATTATTGTTTTTTCTATTACATACAATGATTTGATTTATTTAATTGTGAAACAACTTTAATAATTATTATTCTTTATTGTATTTTTATGTTTCGATAATTATTTAGCTAAAATTAATTTAAATAATTTATTTTTCAAATTCTGAAATATTCCACATACTGTTTATTGCCTGCTATTAAATACAAAATAGGATTCTGATTAATTATCGGTAAGAGTTATTTTATCACTGCATGAACTCGTAGAATGAAATATCATACCATTTCTAATTTATATGAAATATTTATATTTGAGTAATGTTTGTAATAACATAATATAATGTTAATAAAGATTTGAACGGATTTTGTGTTTTATTAATCGTTAAAACATAAGGATTATTATAGGTTAATAAAATATAAACAAAGAACCATATGATAGAAAGCATTACTATTCAAATATATGTAAGCTGTTCTGTGATTGGCGGATGTATTGGGCTGTATCCTGCTTTCTGATTGATGCACCCTGAACTGTCATCGAGTAGTTACAAAAAAATAACGTTGTGTGTCGTTTCTGTATATTTATTGTTCTGTGGTGGTTATTTAAAGTTATGTATGTTTATCTGTAAAATTCTCAAATAACATTTGCCATAATCCCATTATAAACTATTTTATTCAGCTTCGCTAAAAAACAAATCAAATCATACTCTAATTAAAATACTAAAATACAAACAACATATAAAACATTCAAGCTTTACAAAAGCTCTCCTACACAAACAGTACACGTTAAATTAAAACATCCATCAGAGGCGGCCGTGGCCACACACACATACAGGCACATATAACACAGCCGGTGCACAGGCTGTAGAGCTGCATAAAGCTGCACCGGCCAAGTGGGCTATATGTAGTACACGGTCGTGACGTCACACCACCACTCCGGGCGGTGAGCGAGCGAACGAGCGAGTGACTTGTAGGTCAAGGTCGGTACAACTCGGTAGATCGATGCAGCGCGACGCGGGTACGTGTAGCTCTCTTGCTCTGTTGCACAGTGCGATGGTGGTGTGGGGTGTAATTCGTCCTGTCTCGCTTCGTGGACGGATTCTTTATACTGTTTGTTTGGGTTAGAACTTAGAATAATCACTAGGGTAGTAATCTCCAGCCTTTCGCGACCTTTAAAACCCTTATATCTGATAATATTATCCTAGGAAATCTAATTTCGGAAAACGCTTTAGGAAGAATAATATTTTTTACGAAATTTTATCCTAATAAAGTTAAAGAGCTGTAGTTAATAAACGAGTCATAAATATATAATCCTTTGAGCTACAGAATGTTTAAAAAGTTCCTTCAGAGTAGTACAAACAAATAAAGATTATGGGGATGTCTAATTTTTTTTTTTTTCAAAATTCCAAGATACCTATCATTTAGTAAATTTTCTCAACTTCAAAATGCTTTTTAAAAAATGATTGTCACATTTTTTGATGCCGAGATATTCAAGTTTGAATGAAAAAAGTACCCTATTAAAAATAAACTTGATCCCTCAATAAAACATCTGAAAAAAATTATGAATGTTCTTTAATAAGAAAGAAAAACTTTTTCCTTCTTAAAATTTTTTTCAAAAATTGATTGTTTTTCGAAAAAAAAATCCCAAAGAAAAATTTGTTATCAAAAGTACAGTCAAGTCCTAAACGTATACAAAAAATTCAAAATGCAATTTCTCAGCCAAATTAAAAGATTTTTACTGGAACCTTTGTTCACTTAAAAGGTAATAAGTCTAATTTTCATATTCTTTGATAGAACTTAATTTTTGGATACATTTTAAACACTAGAACTATGATTATAAAAAGGTTATTTTTATAGGATTATATAAATTCGAACATTGTTTTGTTTTTCGTATTTGAAGGGTTAAGTTAAAATGAAACATTTTTTAAATGCTACTAGACAATAGGTGATTGTTTAAGCTTTAATATTCTTATTTTTCTGTACGACCAAAATTAGGCCCTTTATGGTCATTTAAAACTCTTTGTTACTTTTTTCATTCAAACTCGAATATCGCAACACCAAAAAATGCTAAAACAAATTTGAAAAAAGTGTTTTAAAGCTGAGAAAATTTCCTACAAAATGGTTACCTTGAAATTTTAGAAAAAAAATTAAACATACCCGTGAGTAACTTTCAAAATTGCAAAAAAAATCATTTTTTATTAAACCGCAGTTTGGTCAAAAAATATTTATAATAACACAAACTTAAATTCGAAAAGAAGATAAAATTTCCTTCAATTTTCATACCCTATAAGTAAAAAAAGTATTATATTTGACCTATCGGCACTAGTTTGAAAATTAGCAATTTTTTCGAAAAATTTTGGTGGTCTTTTAATTTTTTCCGTGAGTGTACATATATACTTAATAAAATGTCAACTATCTTATCCTAAAATAATTAGTTATCCCTGTAGAGAAAATCCCGAAACATTGACAATTTTTTTACCCGTCACAGTGGTTCCCCCCCTTAACTGTCTGATAACATACATTTTTACCCATATACATATAAGCGAAGCTCAAAGAACTAAGTTATGACCAGATTCGATGATGGCCGATAGAATTAGATAGAAAAAACGTCATCAAGAAGACAATACAGAACGCGGAGCTACCCGGAATTCATCGCCAGCATTACATTAACGTTTATACATATTGTTTGTTCAGCTTAATAGTTAATCTAAGCTAACATAACAATTTATCAGAATTGACTATTTAACATGAAAAATAAATCAAATATAACTTTAACACAAATCCCATATTGTTTTGCAAAAAATACGAGTAAAAATTTATTTGTTATTTGCCGATGCCACAATGGCATTTTCCAATATCAATTTTAATAAATTGTTGGTAGATTCTTTCATCGAGAAAAACTGTTTACTTCTTTGCTTCCAATCTACCTGATAGAGCCACAATCACTTTGTGGTCAAGTCCACAATGATTTCTAACAATCGTTTCGTTTATGATTTATAGCTTTTACTGCTTTGTTATTAGCTAAAGTCACCTTTACGCAGGTGTGGATTCCACTTTTTATATCCCGTTCAATATTGAATCAAATAAATCAAAAAGATTTATTGATTCAATTTGCAGTTCATTTATTTTTTGATATTATACGCTTTAGAATTGTTTTGAACATACATCTCTATGAAATATCTATTTTGACAGTAGTTTTGTTCCATGTGATAATTTATCAACTATTTTCTGAAACAATATGCTATTGTATGTGATATTTCAAATAATTACGAAAAAATTCTAATATGCAATTTTTGTGCATATAGCAATAATACTTTTTACATATTCATAAAATTCATTCATTTTTCTAAGGAGATTAAAAAATTAATTTATGTAGATATATAAAAGTACTCTAATTTCTATGCAGTAATAATTTCACTTAGAGAACACAATATAATTAATTAATAACAAAACAATTTTTACTATAATGTAAAATATTAATTACAAATCCGTTATTTTATAAAAGCATAAAACTTCCTCATTAATAAACTGTACACTGTAATTAATTATGCTTTGTTAAGAGTATTTACATATTTAAAAATACATAATATGGAGCCTGCGTATCTGCGTAAAAACCGGGTCTGTTGTTTTTCTTGTTACAATATTGATTGTCTCTTCTTTTCACAATTGTTCATATTATATAGCTTGGACGATAATGATTATTTTTTTGTATAATTTCTTTAATATTGTCTTATCATTTCGGACTATTGTTACTGCCCAAACCTTGGACTAAAATAATTTGGTATTAAAAATAAAATTATGAAAAAAAAACGAAGTAGGTGATGGAAGAGAAACGAAATCGATCGCAGCGCATAAGGTGGCCAAAAAGGAACTTGTGGCGGGTTAATTTTTAACTGAAATAGAAAGGTCAACATAATTAACCACACTATAGTCATAAAGAATCGTCTAAAATATAAATGTATGAGTATTTCCAGTAGTTTTTTTTTTTAAACAGGGCGCACGTATGTCACCGATTTGCTCTCAATTTTTTTTAAGTACATATCAAAAAACATGTTTCCCAAAAATGTCCCCCTACCCCTTTTTTCGGCCGAATTACGATTATTTTAAGTTTTGAAATCGAGCAAAATTAGACATTTTTCAAAAGTACCTTATTTTTCAAAATATCCCTTATTCTCTTCATTTTTTATTGAAATTTAATTTGAAATGTTTTTTTTCAAAATAGTGTAAATGCTCATGTTTATTCTCATCTGCAAAAACAATATTCAACATATAATAGATTTATATTTGTTTGCCAAACATAATTACATTTTGTACACAAAACATTGGGAAATAATAAAAGGAAAAGCAACAATAACATATGAGAAATGTAACAACATACAGATATGTATACACTATATGAACAATCTCATTTTGTTCAACATATAATCCAGGGTTAAATGCGAGGTGAGAGCACACACACACAATACTAATACTTACACCCACGCTTCGTATCCTTTCAGGACAATGGAAGCACTATTATGTTCCTTTGTTCTTATAGCTTTTGTACGACCGCAACTTCCACTGAATCAAACAAGGCTGATTTTTTGATGAAAGGAGATTATTTTATGTTCGGGGAGAGTTGAACCTTTTTTATTATAACTTAACAATAAAATGTTAAATATAAAAACACAATTTTATTTTTACCAAGAAATGTTCTTTTCCTTTTTATTACTAAGAGTTTTAAGCCATTGTAGATAGACTTTTTTGCAGAAATGTGTTCGTTAAGAAAATAAATTGCTGCAATTCTGGAAACTACTTAACCCTTTATTTATATTGATAAAGATTGTTGTTCTTTTTAATTTTACATGACTTTTTTTTAAAACACCACAATTAAGGCTTCACATCGAGAAATACTGTTCCAAATATGACGAGACGAGATTGTCAGTTGTAAAATCCGAGAACGAGATGAGACTAACGCTTATATATTTCCGATTTACGACTGTTATTAATCGTATCGTATGAAGTTCTACCCACCGTACATAATAAAATAAAGAATCAACTGAATTATAATAATAATTTAAAAAATACATATCTTTATAAAATATAATATAAAAATATATAGATAAAGGGGGGTGGAGCGAAACTCTTGCACTTAGGCCGCTAATATAAAAATAACAACTATAACAGAAATATTTCGTACTATACCCATAAAAATAGTTTTTAAAAAGGACTAAAAGTAGTAACGGTAATATCAGTTGAAGAGTACAGAGTACGTAAATGTCTATATATTCTATAAAAGTTATGAAATATAATCAGGGTTTTTTTCTAAAAAAATAGCTTATTAAGACTTTTACAAAATCGATTTGAGCGCATATCCCTTATATATAAACAAACAATACAATTGGTAGCATTAAAAATTATATTATTATTAATGTAATTTACAATTTACAAATTAGCTTCTAGCTCGTGTTAAAGGGTTCTTATACCACCGCGTAGATACTCGCTGAAAAAGTCATGAGTATAATAAATGATAACTAAAGAATATAAATTAACACTAAAGAAATATAAATTTATTAAATTTTTTCACGAACCTCCATAGAACAAACTAAACTTTGATAATATTTGTCTACAAATAATTTTCGAAATAACTTTTCTCTACGTTTAAACAAGTTTGTTATTTTTAATTACAAAACTTTTGTTATATCAGATATCGTCGTAGGCATGTAATAAAAGCTGTACAAGTACAAATTATTATCAGGACCATTTATGTTCGTCTTTTATTGACGATTAAAGTCAATTAAAGTTTTTATTTATCGTTAAAACTTTATAAAAACGTGTATCGAGTTAAATGGTTTACAGATGTCATAGTAATACTACAAATAAATTTATAGTTGATTAGTATTGTACATAAGCATTTATTAAATGAAAATTTAAAAAATGTCGTTTCATATTTATAGTGCAAATTATCTGTAAAGTATCCAAGAAATTATACCATTACTTTTCTTGCAACATTAAAAAGGTTAGTTGGTTACTAGATGAACTGTCGGCGTAGCTCAGGTTTTACAATATTTAATATTTGCTTTGTTTTTAATATTATAATAATAATAAACCCAACTTTAAAATGTGTTAAGTTTTTTTTAAGTCGGTTTAATTTTTTTTAATTTTTTTCTATAATAAAAAGATGCATTATCATGATGACGCTAGACGCTCGTTTTCGAGCGTCAAATCTTGTCACGTGACCGAATTCTGAAATAACGGTAATAACGCAGCATCAACCTCTGTCTGACAAAGACGGTTCATAACAATTTTATTTGATATTTACCTCTTAGAAATTAGTAATATATAAGCCCAACCCAGTTCAGCTTTTGTCACTTGACGCTAAAATTCAAAAATCTGTCATATGACCTTTGCGCGTAACTTCTTTTAACGCTAGAACGAGTGTCGAGCGTCAACATGAAAAGACACCTAAAGAGAAGTAAATTGAATAACAACCTGAACTAACGATAAACTTGAACCAGTTGAGCCTTTGAACTTATAAATGTATTTTGGTATAAACAAATATTGAATATCTTGCCCGAATTGAAATATTGCTGTTTATAAAAATAAAAAATAAAATTTATGTATAAAAATTTTTTTTTTCAGTTATATTGTAGGTTGTTTCGTTCTCTTTTTTCCACAAAAATACAAGATATTAACTTTTTAACCAATATATTCAAATCAAGTATCATAATACTTCATACTAATATTATAAATGCTAAAATCTGTCTGTTTGTTACCTTTTTACGGCTAAACCGCTGAACTGATCTTGATATAATTTGGCAGAGAGTTAGCTTGCATTCTAAGAAAGGATGTTATTATCTATGTAGTATTTACCTAACCTTACTTCATAGATTCATGGTATTTTTTTCACTAAAGCGTCGATTACATTGAGCGAGTTTACAAACTAACAAGCCAGCTTTTTTACAAGCTGCTTGTAAACTCAAGCTAACAAGCAAGCTAGCTTTTTTACAAACTGCTTGTAAACTCGCTCAATGTAATCATGTTTACTAGCTAACAAGCCAGCTTTTTTACAAAAATAAGAGCATACAGAAACATGGTTTATTGATTGGTAATTTAAATATAAAAGTAATGACGGTTTAAATGTTACAGAAGTACAGAGTCAATAGACAGATTCGTTCTTTTTATTTTATTTTCTGCGTTAACTGACTTATGCTGGGTCCTGTATATTAATGGTGCAAATATATTCAATTTATAATGGATACTGTACCAAAGTATATTTATATGTTCAAGAAAAATCTTCAGTATATCATTTCATCTTTGTTTATGTGTACAACTAAACATGTGCATAAATATTTCTGCACGCACGATATTATGTATGTACATTTGTGCATACTAATGTATTAAAAAATTATTATTCCTCTCACGAAGAGGGGGAAACTGTTATCTTGAGTTACGTTAAATTCGTTCAAGATAAAATTTTGTTTATTTAACACGTTGCTTACTGCCTTTATGTAGCAAAATCAGTCTGCAAAATTGACTATAATTAAATTGATAAAGTCAATGGATATATATTAAGTTTCAAATTATATAATTAATCATTTGATGACTTTAATTAAATAAAATTAGTAACTATATTTAAAATATAGCCAAAATAATATAGAAGGTTGGTAAAAAAATGTTTCTTCACAATTTTATTAAAATGTCTAGTTTCACGTAATAAAATTTCCAAAACTTTGTTTATTTACATAGTTAACGATTAATCGAAATTAAAATTTAGACATTTATTACCCAGCCTGTATACATATATGCGAGTATGTTTTATTGTTAATGACTTTAATTTTTAATATTTTTACAGTAAAACATTTTAAAAGAACATGATCAGATTAAGATTATTGGTAAAATAGCATGTTTCCCTGGGGTGATCCAGGCAGAAGATACTGAAAGATACTCTCAGAAAATATGAGTTAAAGTATCTCGGCAATATAATAATACACAATATTGGAATTTATTATATAATAGCGCATTGGACCTGGGCTAATATTCACAAAAACATAGCGAATTGTTTTTTTCCGACATCATGAAATTTACACAAAATATCCACAAATTATACCCCAATCTATCCATTAGTAAAAACCTGAATAAAATCCGTTCAGTAGTTACTGAGAAAATCGTGGAAAATTATATTTTTAACTCCCAGAAAACACCTGGTCCCGTTTTACAATTTGTATGAACAATCATAATCAATTTCGAATATTTTACCTTTGTTGGAAGTGATATTGCTTTATATTTCAATTTTTAATCAATATATTACAAAATATTTAATTGTTAACATGTGCCAAAAATCATCCAATTGTACGACAAAATATTTGAAAGAGACGTGATCATAGTTATTTAAATTAAACTATGTTTTTCTTTATTCTGTTGTTTTTATTAAAGAGATATCTACATATATGGTTATTACATAAATGACAGTTGTATGTTGTGACATCATCTAACTACTGGTAAAAACCGCATTGACATCGGTTCAGTAATTTTCGAGTCTATAAGCCTCATACAAACAAACATTCATTTTTATATACAGAGACTAGCTGGTATCCGCGACTTTGTTTGCGTGGAAATTAGGTTAAATAGGAGCTATCAGACATAAAACCCATGAAGAAGAAGGTTAGGTAGTACAAATTTCTGTCATGATAGTCAATAAAACAGGTCGCGCGTATAAATGTCGCGCACCCATTTCTTATCTAATAAATTTTCCGGGATTTATTTAGGTTAATGAAAACAACACCATGAAGTTGGGTTAGGTAAATAATACAGATAGATGATACCTATTACTTGTTTTCCGTAGGACTGGCGACATAAATTTTCGGACCTGATTCATTCGTCTTCTTTTTTTTCAATGTCGCGATCATCGTAGCTCGATTATACCTGATTTCATTTATCTTTTTATCTACATATATATATCAAATGGCATCCCCAAAGTCTGAGACCCGGTATAATTGTCCCCCCTTGCCGGATCTGGTTTTCCACTATAGTGAAACTTCGTTATAACGCTCTTGAGCGGATCGGATCAAAAACGCGTTATAAACGGGATAGTGCAATAGTCGGGAAATAAATAATATGTTTAAATGTAGAATTACATATATACGTAATAATATAAAAAAAGAAATTGCATTACTTTTTCTTTCAACACTTTGTTTTCGTCCCATTTTTGTAAAATAACTATTTTTCCTCTAAAATCAATGCCTTTCGTTTATAAGCAAATATCATTTTTAAGAAAAGCAAGAATCATTCGTTACCATGTCCGTCTATACGTCAACGGTACAACTGAACAGAATTAAGATAAAATATGCAAGTGTGTACTTGTACATTAAGTCCTCGACTTACGCGATTAATTCGTTCCAAAGATTTTCATATAAGTCGAAAAATCGTGAAAGTCGAGGACTTACTGTAGCAAAAAATAGTAAAACAAATGAACACAGCAGAGAAAAATGTTTAAAATTGTAAACAAAATGCACCAACTCAGTACTAAAATAAAATATATAAATTCCCTATAGTGCCAAATAAACATTGAGCATATAGACAAGGGGAGAGTGAGGAAAGAGTGAGGTGTTTGACAATCTCAGTTGGCACAATGGCCGTAAGGACACAAAGCGCCACGAAATAAAATAATAAAAATACACTTTTTTCAAATCGCGTTTATATGAACTCGCGTATGTCAAAATCGTGTAAGTCGATGACTTACTGTATACAAAACCGACTCATCAATAGACATCCCGCTATTAACAGATAAGAGAGTTTGGAATGGTTAACACGTGCAGAAAATATGATGCGAAGTTGATTTAAAGAATTTTGACAAAAGATTTTCGTTGTCAATACAAAACGTGTTAACAAACTTTTACGCGTTATAAACGTGAATATTTGTATATTAATTTACGTGTCGGGGTCGAAACCATGACAAAAGTGCGTAAAACACGACATAGCACTATAAACGGAAGCGTAATATCGAAGTTTCACTGTATAGAGAATTGAAATATCTGCTTTTAACTCTGCATAAAGGAAATTATCCGTCAAGTAATAAACTAATCCAGAACAAAAATTACAACCCCCTTTATGTAAAAATACAGTTTATACAAGCACGTATATCGTTTATATTTTCCGACTCTTGCCATTACCCACTCTCTAAATTAAAAAGCTAGATTCTATCTAGTGTATAGTGTATTAGTGTAAAGAATCCGTGAACAAAAGGAGTAAAGAAATTTGTGTATTATAGATTAATGTAAAGTGAAAGTCGTTAAAGAACCATTAAATACCTAAACTTGAATAATTTAAAACTAGGTTAATTAATACAGTGTATATTATTGTATATGCAATACACGGATCCAGTTCCTAATTATGTTTAATAAAATTTTCATAACTGCATAAAATAAATGTCAAGTTACATGAAAATTAATCTAAAATATTATTTTAACTAAGCACCACTCAATACTGATTTTTAATTTACACCTAACAATTTTAGTAAAAATGTTAAATCAGGTTAAGTATATTTTGAGATTGTTTACTTGTCTTTATGTATGTACTTAAAGACAAGTATAGGTACAAATAATTTTTACACGCTGATTTCAAATATGTCGACTAAAATCAAATCTGAACACCGGTTCAAAAGTAACGGCGATTTTTTCCAAAATTTTGAAAGAACTGGCACATAGAACTACACACACAAAAAATGTTTAATTTTAGATTTTGTTAAATGTATGTTTATTTTATACATTTTTACACGCTGATTTCAAATATGTCGACCAAAATCAAATCTGAACACCGGTTCAAAAGTAACGGCGATTTTTTTCCAAAATTTTGAAAGAACTGGCACAGAGAACTACACACACAAAAAATGTTTAATTTTAGATTTTGTTAAATGTATGTTTATTTTATACATTTTTACACGCTGGTTTCAAATATGTCGACCAAAATCAAATCTGAACACCGGTTCAAAAGTAACGGCGATTTTTTTCCAAAATTTTGAAAGAACTGGCACAGAGAACTACACACACAAAAAATGTTTAATTTTAGATTTTGTTAAATGTATGTTTATTTTATACATTTTTACACGCTGGTTTCAAATATGTCGACCAAAATCAAATCCGACGACTCGTTCAAAAGTTACGGCGATTTTTCTTCAATTTTTTTTAAACGCATTGAGAACTATAAAAATTTTTTTTAAGTAAAAGTATATAATAAGTTTCGGATATTTTTAATTAATTTAGCAAGGTTAAGAACACAATGAAATAACGAAAACAAATGTAGATTCCTGTGATAAGAATTTATTACAGATTCCAGTAATGAAACTGTATGTAAATATTAGGCAAAAGTAATTGTATTTTAATTAATTTAAGTACAATTTGAACTTGTCCCCTGCTCTGATCGAAATACATTAAGGTACTGGCACCGGTCTTGTGCGCTTTAAGAGCAAAGTATATTGTTTCTTTGGAATTATTGGGCTATTTTTTGTAATTCTCATGAACTCATGTTACTAATAAAACAACTACCTCTTTATTAAATCAATTTAATTACCAAAAACCGCAAATATAGTTTTTTTTTTTTTTTAAATATAGAATTTTATTTTGTATATATGTTTTTTCTCCAGTAATGAACACCGTAAAACTAGTAACAAACACCCAGTGTTGAACACTAGCTGAAAATTACAAAATGATTAGTACTACTACACAAACGTTATAAAATAGTCATAAAATTTAAAACAATGTAAAGTATTTACATAAGAAAATACACTTTTCTTAATAGTCTGCCGAACCACGATAATTATTTGTCCACTGTCTTTAAACAAAATGATCAATTATCATGAAATCAAGCTCTTTTTGTTCAAGACTGGTGGCAGTACCTTACTATATCGTTTTCAAAGTTAGGAATGTCAATATAAAAAATATATAAACACTGCAGTAAGTAATATTTCTTATTGTACAATTAGAAAACATTCTATTTGTTCGATTCTATTATATAAAAGACAAATACTATTATATTTTATAATATTTATTATAATGTGAATTGAATTATATTTTTTATGAAATATGTACCTACCTACAGCAAAATATTTATAAAAAGTTATAAAAGAAAGTTTAAGAACGAAAAATTGGGGTTTCCGATTATTCAAAAACCAATTTTTAAAGAAAGTTTTCTTTTGTTAAATTTGTATACACCACAATTTTATTTTCATTCCATTTTATTAAAAAGTATATTCTTAATAAAAAAATTGTTTATACGAGTTTTGAATTACAATTTTGTATTATATTTCATGAATTTTTTGTAAAGTTTTAACCGAAATTGTAAATATAAAATCTCATTAACATTAATATTCAACGATATAATATTACCTAATCTAACCTTACCTTAATATTCAACAATATAAAGGCCTCTATACACCACCCAATTTGGCATCTTATCTGCAGGGGTAAACTTAAATTATATTGACATAAAACAATACACCGTGACACTTGGCTAACTATACAGAGTGGGGCGTTTAAAGTGTTACAGTTTAATTAACTCAGAACCAACGCATATATGAAAAAAATGTTTCAACCAAAAAATGTTTGGTTGTAAGGGGGTAAGTAATCGAATAGTAATATGTATTTGTTATTTTAACGTGGCCTTCAAGGATATTTGAAGGTCAACATCATTTTTTTAAATAGGAACCTATAGTTTTTATTTAGTAATCTTATTCTACGTTAAAAAGACACGAATCTTTCATTGAAAACTTTTTTTGAACAACCTAAGCATTCCTAGGTATCTAACAAAATAATTCGACATTTTGAACAAGAATTTTTTTACTCAGAAACCATAAACTTTAGAAAAAAAGTACAAGATACTAAAAAAATTTATTTTGGTCTAATAAAGCTTGGCGAATTATTTTAAAAATTTTAAAAACTTTTTTAAACCTTTTATATTATTTTATTTTAGCAAAAACAAAAAAAAATACGAAATGTTAAAACAATTCTAGAATAATTCTCCAAGTTTCATTTGACCAAAATAAACATTTTTTGTGTCTTGTACTTTTTTCTAAAGCTTATGGTTTCTGAGTAAAAAAATCTTGAATGTTCAAAATCTCGAATTATTTCGTTAGATATCTTGGAAAGCGTAGGTTGTTCAAAAAATAGTTTTCAATAAAAGATTCGTGTTTTTTCACGTAGAATAAGATTACTAAATAAAAACTCTAGGTTCATATTTAAAAAAATGATATTGACCTTCAAATATCCTTGAAGGCCACGTTAAAATAGCAAATAAATATTACTATTCGATTACCCTCTTACAACCAAACATTTTTTGGTTAAAACATTTTTTTCAAATATGCGATGGTTCTGAGATAATAATCTGTAACACTTTAAATGCCCCACTCTGTATGATAAAAAGACCTGGGAGATCAACGTAAAATTTAGGTTGAACTTAAGCCTAAGGAACACTTACAATTAGCTAAGGGACAGAAATAAGTTTGAGCAGTTAGACTGGGCATAAGAAACTTAATAAATAAAAGATATATGTATAACGTAGTTGATTTTTTATAAAGTTTATAATTTCAATAAAAAACTTCTTCGTTCTCAAATGTTCATTTCATTGCCTATCTTCCGTACCCCGTATGCATAAAAGAATTTAAAAAAATCTTTGTACCAAAAACTTCAAAATCGTTTACTTTTTTAATATACATGTAGGTATATACATATATATAACATTTCCAGTAAGAAAACAGTAATAAATCATCATTAAAATACATCACCCAATAATTCACACAAACTTTTCGTACATACATACATTCAACACAAAGTTTCATACAAGAGAAAACATATCCTTCTATAGGTAATTACACGAAATGAAAATAACGATCCATTTGCAGCATCCACATCATTTATTCGTTGTTGTTTTTTTGCGTGTACATTAAAACCAGATGATGTGATCATTAGCACGTTGTCATTTATTTAACTTCAGCGATTCGAAACTTTGCTTCCATACCACCGTAAACAATCTTTCTCTCTTTACTAGCTACACCTTGGATTGCTTTTGTCGTTGGAAACCAACTTACTATTTCCTTTTCTTTTTTACTAATTACCTAAAATGTTAGTGTGATTATATAATTGTTATTATTTAACACTATAATGAAAAGATCTCGAGATTTTGATGAACATTTTTATAAAGATCCCTACCGAGTTTAACTGAATGCTCCTTTAACCAATTATCATTTAGCTTAAATCTACATTTAAATTTTGTATTGTAAAAGAAGCATAAATAATACATTTAATTAAAGGGATTTTTAATTTTCTGCCCTATGTTTTTACAACGCATATTATGTATATTTTTCTATAAAAGCATATAATTTAACTAAAAATGATTTGAAATAAGTATCATATGACATTTAAATCACATTAGTATTACACCAAATCTACTTTAAGCTCTATAAAAGGGTAATAATTTGGTTGATAATATCGGGCATTAAAAAATAAAAATACAGTAAGACCTCGATTATCCGAAGTAATGTGGGGAGGAGGTACCTCAGATAAACGAAAACTCTGATAACACGGAAGAAATAAAAAATTCGAAAATTTTAATTTAATCATTTTTTATGTACATTTATGTATTTGAAATGGTAGGCAATGTGGCAATGTTCTTTCATTGATTGTTAAAGGTCAACTGTTAATTTTTAGCTCGCAACACAAGAGCACACAAAACGTGTTGTAACAAGTTTATGCCTGTATGTACAGTAAGATCTCGATTATTCGAGGTAATGTGTACATAAACTCGGATAACACGGAAGAAATAAATAAGTCCGTTGCCTCGGATAACACGGATACTCGGTTGATCGAAGGCCGGATAAACGAGGTCTTACTGTATACTAGATATTTCTTTAATTCCTGTATTATAAGGATAATCTACACCTGTTTCCTTACAACCATACAAAAATAAATTTGATATAAGGACACACCACTTCTAGTGACATCCCGGAAAAAAATTTTGATCTGAAGTGATCAATTCAGATCTTGAAACATCTGCATTTTAAGATAACAACATATTTTTAACTGGTTTTTGATCTGTGAAGACCTGCGAAGATCTACTACGATCTACAAAGATCTCTAGAGATCGTTGTAGATCGTGATAGGTATTGAAACGTTGAAAATTAATGAATTTTCAACGTTACAACGATCTTCAGATATCTTTGTAGATCTTTGCAGGTCTTCATAGACCGAAAACCAGTAAACAAATATGATTTTGTCTCAAAATGCAGATCTATCAAGATCTGATTTGATCACTTCAGATCTAAATTTTTTTCCCGGGATCTATTTTGATGTACTACAAGAACTAATGATGGAAACATTTAATTATTGACCTCTAAAGCATAAGTTCCACTTCCACCAGCCACTATAAGATCTTCCTCGAAATCTCCATTCAAAAATTGAGCCGAGTACAAGTATTCACCAATTATATTATCGGGACGATTAGATATTCCAATATTTTCTATCAAATTTCCAGAACCTAAATCCCACAGTTGCAAACTATTTTCCTTTACCCACGATCCTGTCAGCATTATATCCCCCTATAAATAAACATATTATATTAATAGTGCATTTTATTATGACAAAAAATCATTTGATTTTTAGGTGCAGATCGTATTTTAATTAAAAATCCATTCTCGTCTACAATTTATAAATGACAGTCTTGTCTCAGTCCTGATTTTTATAACCGAAAATCTCATTCGTAATTTAAGCTAGAAACCAAGAAACACTTCAATATTAGAAGCTTAAAGAAATTACGAAAAATTAACTTTTGTTAATTTGTGAATCGTAAATAAATCTTTATTTGAAGTATATTTCAAAATTATGTGCCTATTCATAAAATATAAACGAAGTAAACAAAATTTTTGTCAATTAATTTATAAAATATATTTGTTTACTTTATAAATTTTCAGTCTGAAAACTATAAATCTAAAATTAACAGAACTTGTGAAAATTATGAATAATGAATCAAAATAATTTTAATACAAATTATTTTGCAAATGTCAACAAGCAAACTCGTTTCAAAACATACAACCGTTATAAAGATTAATTAATATTCATAATAAGATTTCAGTTTCAGTGACTTATGATGACACTTATTACATCTCAAACACATCTCTCCAAAGCTCATACACGCACGTTTCATAAGGGCTGCATATACGAGACTAACACGATACCATTTTAATTTTAACGAGACAAGACCGTCTAAAACTTTAAAGAGACGATATCAACATCATTTAAAGTCTTTCCAAGATTCTAGGTTTCAAAGGATTACACTGGGCAACAACGATACTTTTGTTTTGCTGCCGAGACCTGAATAGACGATACCGAAAGTTTCTAGCGAGCTAAAACCGAATCCGTTTCCAAATTGTACAGTTGACATAAGTAATTATGAATATATTATTACAAGACAGGGAATATTTTTTGAAAGTTTTCGTTCACGGTAACAAATAGTACGTAACATTAATTTTACTTATGACTATCTGATTATTTTATTGAATTATACTGGTTTGAATTTATATTTTTACAGATAAAAGTAGGTACATAATAGATGCAATTGACTATCGCTACACAAATGTTACATTATTTCCTATCTATACCTTTTCAAGTTTAAATTGAAACTAATCTAATTCAGATTTAATATTGGAAATCCCATTTATTTCAACCAATAAAATGTATTGTAAAACAAAATATATTTATAATAACTTCAATTATTATTTATCTAAATAATATTAATTACAAATATTAAGGGGTTACATCTAATTTATTAATTAATTTATGATATTTTTTTTATTGGGTTAGATTTTAAGACAATAATGTTTACACATTTAAGCCTTAAATGATGTATAAATATCTTAAAAATGATATTCAAAAGGAATAATAAGAAAAAAATGTTTATTTTATTTTTAAAGCTCACTTTTAAAAGCGACTAAACAAACAAAACAACCTAAATGGTTAAAAAATGAGTGATAATAATGAGTAAAATAAGTAACCGGAAACCTCCAAACCGACATAGTTTCGAAAAAATGTCGGAACTAAAGTCGACGTTTGCATGTAGTAAAACAGTTTTTAACCTTTAAACTCATTTTTAACGAAATTACGTTTTTAAAAACTACGGAAAACATAACTTGGCCATTTTCCATCCAATCAACATGAAATTTTAACTGTAACTACATAGATAGATTTTACATTGAAGTACACAATAAAAAGTATTTTATTTTGCTTAGTAAAAATCCAGGGCTGAAAGGGTTAATTAACTCTCTCGTATACAGCCCTAATGCTTCATTATCTATTAATACTATATTAATAGATTACATTAATTACAGTTCCCACTTGCATACAGATTAAGATCAAATCAATATCATAGCATAAAGTCAAACTAATTACTAAACTAGTATGTAATTTATTACAACTAACTGCAGACGACGAGCTTAAGTTTACAAATAATTACACTATCACTATTTACTCGCATGCACACAAGTTATAACAATTGCCCAGTTCAGACATTTTGTAACAATTAAACACGAGCGAGGGTGGATGTCTAGTACCTTGGGAGCTGTTAGCGTTAATTACACAACATTTTGTAATTTCGATTAATACCTACATAAAGTATACCACGATTTTTTTTATTTATAACAATGGTAATTAAACTCAAACATAACAAATAGTCGAATATTGGAAAAATTAGAAAATAATAGCACAATCTATTTACTTTTCATCATGTCGGTTTTTGTCGAAAAGTTACCTTGCTCAGTTTTGATTAATTTTTACATTTCAAAACACCTACAATCCGAAAACACGTATTTTAAGGGTCGATCCACACTATCGTGCCGATCTCGATCCAGTCAAATATTCAGTATAGTAATACTGTATAGGAACGTGATTGGACCGATCTATCTATCTGTCCAACAAACTAGTCAAATGAACTCAAAAACGACCGTATAAAACATTGAAATTTTGGTAAGTACCTACATAATTTATTTATTGTAATTTTATCAAAAATAGAGATAATTTTTTTGATTTTTAAATATAAACCAATACTGTTCGAAATTGAAAGAATATGTCCTACTTATAAATATACTAAAGGACAATACATTTTTTCTACAAACATTTTTTATCGATCATAGACATAGAGCATGAACAATGCATCTGATTCGAAAATCGAGTCTCACAAAAAAAGAGAAAGAGCGTATTCTGTGTCTTTTAATTAAACACGAGCGTAAAAAAGATAGATCATATTATTATTGTTTGGATTATATCTCTATTCTCACTTTTGTGAACCAAATTTTACACATTATATTAATACAGAATATTTAGTCCGAGGTATCGATGTTCCTTATCCTTAAGGGGCTATTCTACTTCGTCGGGTCAATACAATTCACTATTTTTCATTTCTTTCCGAAAACTACAGCATGTGATAAGAAAAAAAATTTATTTTCTGAAAGAGGTACGTATAGCGAATAGAAAGAATTTTTTTTATAGCGTGAGTATTTTTATATACTTGTTTATTTAACAATATGTCAGTATGTTGGAAGAAAGTTTTTCTCGCTGATGCAGGAGATTTGTAATTTGTACGTGTGCCGCTATTGCTCGTACTTCAATTATTAGTTTTCATCGAAAATTAACAACATGGCAGCAATTTTCATAAAACAGTAGCAAATGTAGGTTTTTTCACACCTATTTTGGGTTAAAAACAATACTTAAAATAATTTTTTTTAAACTGAGGTATCAACGATAGAATATGCCTCTAAAATTTCAAATCGATTGGATAAATGGTTTTTGCGCAATCACCTGCGCCAGGTGCAAAAATATCGTTTTGAGAAAAAGTTGTCCAAGCGCCGAGCGCGCACTGTATTGGCACGCTGTACTAACAATAAGTTAAGTATGTAGAAATGGACTGTACCGACCGAAGAATATGATTTCTGTAGATAAATTCTGTCGAACGACGCGAAGAAATAGAATAACCCCTTAAGTACATGAATCATAAAAATTTGTTTCATTCAAATTATACTCATAGGTAGATCATTATATAATATTATAATTTATAATAATTTAATGTAAATTATAATTAAGGTTTCAACCCAACTATCAAAGCCGTTTGCTTATTATAGACATAAAGGATAGATACCTTGATATCGATGGCTTCTCCGCAAATATGCGGACCGTAGATGTTACGCACAAAACCTTCAGCGACCCTCATATCCCACATCTGTGAAAAATTTAAATCTATTCATTTCATATTTATTGGCTTTATGTTAAAATATTTTTAATATACCTAATCATAAAGATTCGGGCTTATTTTATGAATATGCATAAACATCATTTATTTATTTTAAAATAATACTCACTTTTACTATATCATCCCATCCACCTGTTAAAAATATTTCATTAGAAGTCGGAGCAAATTTTAATGCAAATACGCGTTTGCTGTGATAATTTGCTTCTATATCAGATACAAAATTTTGTTCTCTTTCGTATGAACTTAGAACCTAAGAAAGAAATATTTTAGTACTTAAATACACTCACAAAATAATTGCTACTATAATGGAGTCATATTATCAAAAAATTTTTAATAAGTAACTAAAGGAGCAATTTTTTTTATAAACTAGTTCTAGGCTTCATAGGGAAGTCAATTTTTTTGGACCTTTTTGAAAAAACGGGTTTTTTTACGGTTTCTCTTGTACATTTTAAAAAATATCTACATTTCTATTGACCGGATTGCAAAACTAAAAAATTTATTGTCTTCATTATGAATTTCCCTACAAAACTGAATAGTTAAAAATCTTATTTTGTTACATAACCTTAAAAAAAATAACAATGAGCATTTTATTATATTTTTTGTATAACTTGAACAATAGCAAATGGAATATAATAAAATTTTGGGAAAAAATCTTCCTTATGATTATAAATAAGTATATGCCAAATTTCAAATCGAAATTTTAGTAAAAAAAATTTGACTCGTTGATAACCTTAATTTTTTGAATTTTTGTTTTTAGATTTTTCTTAAATTGCTATTTTTTGCTCAACATTATTAATTTTAGTGTATACAATTTTTTTTCGTCTGCGTTTATTTTGGAAGTAAGTAACAAAAAAGAAAACAAATAATATAAAAAATATAATAAAATTTTCATTGTTGCCGTTTTTATAGGTTTTAAGGTTATGTAGGTACCTATTTATTGTGGAAAAAAATATTGCCAATTTCAGTAGATCAATTTAAATTTCATTAGAACACGCGTATTTAGCATAAAATCAGCATTCGAACGGTTTATAAAAAGTAAAATTCAGTACGCTACAAAAAATATTCATAAGTTTATCTAAGTACGGAAAAAACCATAAAAATGACCTTTGTTACAGATCTTGAAGTAAAATCTTTTTCAGAATAATTCCCTAGTCCTTCAAATATGGGATAAAAATTATAATACAGAACTGACATTATAATATGAAAGAATACCAATAATTCTTTCAAAATCCACTGCACCTCGAATTTTTTTTTAAAATGGAACGAAAGAGTTTTGGAACTCACCTCCTCGTGTATTTATTCATACTTAACATTATCAGGAAATGCTACTTTAATAAGTAGAAATTCAATTCTAAAAATAAATTAATTAAATTTGCTAACATGTACAGAATTTATGAAAACCACAATCATACCAAAATAAATTACAATAATTCTGTAACAGCAACATCTACAAATTATGACAGTAATACAAATAACTAAAACCAAAAATAATAAAACAAAGTGCTAAAATTAATAACTTAATTAAATTTATATCTACCGAGAATGTGCTTATTACAACTCCAAAATCAAATAAAACATAGCCTTGCAAGGTTGTACAAATTTCTAAGAGCAAAGAGTGAGGGGGAGAGAGAGAGAGAGAGAGAGAGAGAAACCCAAACGGGAAATAAGCAGAAACTTAATGGAAAGCATTGTAAAACTGTTTGCTAAACGTTTAATGTTTTATTAAAATTAATTAAGTTACCCCGCAAATGCCTACTATTAATTAAGATTTTGTTTGATGATATGATGTAAAGAGGATTTTCAATAAACGGAGGATAAGCAATCATCAGGTTTAGACAACTTGAATTCAAATTTAATCATGTAATTAGAGAAAGAAAAGATGTACTAACGTACCTACATCCTACATCCTTCAACAAGGATAAAATAAAATTAATTTACTAATACATCAATAAGCTGATTTAATTGAAACATTCTGACATAGTAGATGTTTACAAAAATATAAACTAATCTCAACCTAGACAATGATAATATAAGATGATATACGTATTTATTTCATCTGGATATAAACTATTCATAATATTTGCTATAGGTATATAATGTAAAGAATTAAATAAAAACAATATTTTACATTCAGATCACTAATATTAACATTTATATTTATATGATAAAAACCCAAAGATATTAAATACATAGACTAAGTGAGCCATAGCATTTTATGTAAGTCAGTGTTAATCATAAATAATAAGAGAAAGAAATATTGAGTATCTACGTGACGTGGACTGTTGTTTCTAGGATATCTTTATTCTGTGGTCCACAATCTTGTTCTTTCTCTTCCTACCGAGAGTTATCATTGGCTCACTGTCTCTATGTATACAATCTCTTTGTAAAAAACACAAAAAATTTACAGTTGACAAATAAAAAAAAAGCTTTAAAACTCCTTTAAATCACATCAGCACCTCTATATTAGTAAGTTATTATCCTACGTATCCTCTTGGTTTTAACCATGGCCTATTTCAGTGCTTCCCAAAATTATTTCGTTGTTTAATAACTCTTACACGATATTTCTCAAATTGTGGAACCCTAATAATATTTATATCTATGACCCCCCCCCCCCCCCCCGCCCTTCAAATGGAGTATCAAGTTAACCCATTAAATATGTGATTTAAACGTTGTAAAAATAAGCAAAGCAATATAAAAAACACGTGAAACCCACTTAGGAAAACACTGTTCTATTTCAATCATGATTATTATTAAAATAAAAATCATTTTCTATGACACGCATAATTTATTAAATACTAATTATGCATATAATTTCTGGCCAAGACAATAAAAACAATTTAACGTTTCTCAATATTATTTATTTATACCTACAGCCCGGTTATAAAGGTATTTATTACATTACTAATTGCACATCTTTTTCCCATTTACCATCCAAACACAGACTAATTATAAATCATTGTGTATTAAATAAATATATTAGACACATAATCAAAATTACATTTCAGTAATTTAATTGGTTACTAATTCAGTACAAAAGCGACCATGCACCTCATTTATACTGTAACTAAAAGCATAAATATGTGATGAAATAGTTTTGCATATGCCAGGAACATATTTTACTAATTTACTATTTTCTGCTTTCAATTCAAAATGGGTGACGTGCCAAATACGACAAATGAAAGGTGATATTTCGTCATTGTTTGAAAGGATTAGGAAAATTAGATATAAGTTATTTTAGTATACTTAATTAGTTATTAGATTTACTTAATCTGTGAGTTAAATTTAAGCTATTTTGTTGAGATTTCGGTCTGTCATATGCCAAACATCATATAGGCAATCATGTAACATATATGAAAGGTGATATTCGTCATTGTTTATATTTTAGTATACTTAATTAGTTATAAGATTTACTTAATCACTGAGATAAATTTAAATTATTTTGCTGATCTTTCTGTCTTTGTCATATGCCAAATATATTATAGGTAATCAAGTAATTAAATATTTATCTAAATATTTTTTAACTATTAATATATTTGTCTTTTAGCTCCTCCTGAACTTTTTAGACAGCTTTTATACTTGTTTTTTTAAATAAACTGAAATAATTTTTTATCGTTTTCGCACAACGGCGGGCATATGTAAAATGATCGTGGGCATAGTGTTGGGGTCCCTGCCTTAAGGCTATAATGGTATTAAAATTTAATAAGATTTTAAACATAATAGTGATGTGATTAACATGTGAGTAAGTGTTATTTAATCATAGTATTTGCTTCTATTGTAATTACAAAGTTTTTAATCTTTTAATGAATATAACATGTACAGTTAGAATTATGACCTTTATAGTACGAGTATTATTAAATTGTATAGTTATAGGATTATAAGTTTACTTTCATTTAATATAATATATTAGTTATTACCTGTTTTGTATTTATATCGTATATTCTAACTCCAGCATCTTTACCACTTGTAGCCATGTTGTACCCTATTGGGTTCATATCTAATGTATAAATCGAATTTGTATCTTCTGTAAATAAAAGAAAAATATAACTAAAGCAACACATGTATTAGGTTGAGACCATGTACATGCCAGTACAACTCACCATTTTAACTCACCTTGCTTTCAACTATATACAGTGTGTCCCAGGATAGATGTAACAAGAGGTGTAATGAATTAAATAAATTTAAACTTTGTTTATAAAATACCCTGTAAAAGACCAAATCAACTAATTTTTGGTATACGTTAGTTTTATATCAAGCAGGACTCAAACCCAAAATATCATTTCGATATTCAAAAAAAAAATGTGTTCATTCTCTTGGTACATCTGTCCTGGGACACACTGTATATACTACCATATACCTTATTATTAGGGTGGATCAAAAATAGGAAATTTATGCGAATCGAACCGTAATAATCCGCAAGAGTTGCTTTGATGACAATCAATTTAAAAAAATCGCCAGAAGCGCAGGACAATCCCCAAGTGACGGGTAATAAAGATCCGTTTTGGATAAAAATTACCTATTTCGTTCATTTTTTTGTACTTAATTAGATGATTGAAGTGAATACGACTCATTGTCAGAAGGTAGCTAATTCTAACTCTATATCATACTATCATAATCACTATTCTTTTATTTTGTTACAAATTGGAATTTATTGTTAAAGTTGGGTAGATATTTGTGAGCATGACAATAGAGTTATCCTAACGAATTCATCCTTGTTGTTAGTCGCACATAATTTGGAAGCTACGGAAAGATCTACAGTATACCTTTGTATATAAAATGTACTTAAACAACTGCGTGGTAACGAAAATTAACGAGAGTAACCGATCGAGACACGAATACAATCGACCATCGCAAAACAAAAAACTTTATTCAATAAGTGCTCTTTGTAAATGAGAAAGGTAAACACAGAAGGCCGGTTTCATAAGTTTTTACATTACTATGTTTACACAAATAGAAACGAAGTAAGTGAGCTGAACTGGTATGTATGTACATGGTAGAGATCTGATCGTACCTTAAAAAAGTAGCCCGATCCGATCCGAAACTTTTTTTTTTCGGCCCGGTCCGATTTATACGATTTTATATTAAGGTCCGATCCGACCCGGTCTGGTTTATACTAAGGCCCAATCCGATCCGGTCCGAACATTACAAACAAAAATTAAGCCCGGTCCGATCCGATCCGAAATTCGGACCGGGATAAATTCGGATCGGATCGGACTGGCCCGGCCCGATCTGATCTCTAGTACATGTTATAGTTGTTGATGGGTACCTAGATGTTAGATTAAAAGCTGAAAGAAATAGAATAGTTAATGGAAACTTTATAAAATAAACTTATTTTAGTAAAACAAGTAATAAAAATCAACATGCAAATGTTATATATAAGGGTGAAGATGAGAACACATATTTGCTCTCAAGAAAAAGTTTCTTTAGTTGAAGGGACGCAGACATCTGAAAAGCAATCTCAGTCGTAAAATGAAAATTTCAAAGTATCTACTTAAATACCCTTTATACACAAAAAGTTAACAACATACTTATACTGAAGATTATATTGTTCATTTCACTTAGAAACCCTGTTGACGTAACCGGCATGTTTGCACACAGGCGAATTTCTATCCCGTACCTCTCCCCCTTTTCCCCAACTCGCATGAAAATTTAATTACGAGCTTACACAGTGGCAGCTACGATATTTTTAATTTCGTAATAAAAACATCCATATAATCCGAAAATATAATTGAGCTATTCACATGTTTTAAAATAACTTTACTGAAAATTGTATAAGCTACAAAAATTCAACAAAATTTAATTGATATTCTAAGTGTACATTTTATTTCTGTTGTATGTTCTGTTCATGTTCCAGACAGAAACAAAAATTACACATTGTTGCTTGTTTCTATTTGAAACAATAAATATCAAAACAAAATAGGAACAAGGTGGAAGATGTTCTAGTTGTTATTGCGCCAGAAGGTACATTCAGGCAACTGTTACATGAATATATAGAGATTTATTAGGTTAGCCTGCATTGCGATTCGAAATTAAAACCTAATTAATTTTAACAAATTAATTACAAACAAATAGTCCATTAAAATTACATTAAAAATTGCCTAATCTGAATAAAAATTCCCAACCAGCTGAATTTTTGTATAACGCATATTTTCGATATTATAAACAAAATATCAAAGACACCACTGGAACGTTTGGAGTTACAAGAGGTTGAAGGTCAACAAAAACAGTTTTTTGCAAATATCTCGGAAACTGTTAACTTAATGGCAAAAATATGTTTTATCAAAATTGTAGTTTACAAATTTTTTAATAATAAAAGTTCTTTAGTTTTTTTTTTATTGATGGAACAGTTTTGAAAATATGACCGTGTGAATTTGTAATGATAATTAGAACGAAGGTTTTCAAATTAAACAAATTCGGAGTGCGATGAAATTTGATACCCTTTATAGTACGTTTGAATAAAAAAGCTCTTATCCGTAACATTTGAATCTTAATTTAATTATAATTAAATAACATCAAGACAAATAAAAATACGAAGGCGTGCTTTTTGTTAAAATTTACAGAAATGTTTGCTTTACAACAATACTCCAAAATTTCTTCCAACGTGTTTACCTTAATTGCTGAAAAGTCGTCGTGAATCCGAAATATTATTTAACAAAATTGTATAAATAGTATGCTAGGAAAATTATTTTCTTATGCTATGCTAATTTAAAGCATCCACCACTGGACTAAAGTTGATTACGCGCAAGAAAGTTTTTTGAATGAACAGTTTGCACATCGGTGTAAATATTGATTGTGCACACTCTGTTCGTCTTAAATCATTTAATTAGCGGCGCTCAGATCTCCCGTAGGCTTTGCCAACGTATTTTCTTTACCTCCCATTCGTTTTTCAACCAATTCAAATCGTAAATCAAGATGTAGATTATTCATGCTAGATACATTTTCGTACTATGATTATAGAATTTGATCCTGAACAGTTGTTACTGTCCAAATAACAAAAAAATCTATGCATTTATTTACGATATAAATCAACGTTTAAATGTGTATCTTATTTTTTTATATGTATTATTTTTTAGATTTGAATATTCCATGTTGGTCACTCATAATATCAAAATATATATTTTATACCAGAAGTTTTCAACGTGTGGGTTGCAGACCGAGTTTTGATGGATCGCAAGAAAAATTTAAAAATATTACACACCAAGAAACGCATAATGGGGAACTTTCGATATTCACATAAAAAAGTCTGCTGTGAAAATAAAATATTGATAGTGAATTCATTTCAGTTCAAAATGATGAGGAATTACTAAATTTATCTCTCTGAAGATACCTCTTTGAAAATGAATTTTGACAGAAAAAAAATACAGTTTTAAAATACCCACCCAACTCTTTCTACCGCAGCTGTAAAAGTTCTGCTCCTTTTTATAACCTCATACATGTATGAAGTTGTATTTTCTTCCACTACAAGATTAAAAATAAATTTAAAAGTAAACTACAGTTATCAAATTTTTTGCGTTTAAAAGTGGCTAATATAGATATGAAAATTAAGGACGTAATTAATAAAAACAGAAAAACAAGCGCATTTCTCTCACAAGTCGAATGGATCGCAAAAAGTTTCCATTTTTAAAAGTGGGTCTTGATCCATATAAGTTTGAAAACCCCTGTTCTATACATTCCTAACACAATAATTTTGCTGTTTTTAACAAGAAATTATATATTAAAATTTTTAAATTATACAGTTTTAAAAGTTTATTTTAGTTCATTGTAAAATCGTCGCAGTAGGTACATGACGAGAATTTAAATTTTTATTATGAAATGTAGGTTTTTATAAAAATATAAAATAAGATTCATCAAATTAAAAATTCCATAACTTCCAGGTAAAAAATACGACATATAAAAGTAAATAAAAATAAAATATTAACATTTTTTACAGTAACAAAGATGTATGAATATCTTATGTAAACGTAAACTTCGTTATAATTAATTTGCTCACCTTTGAGAAATCTCGAACATTTTTCTGTATCTAGTAAACACTGGAAAATATAACCACAAGAACTCGCCACAAAAAACAAGTTATCTTCTCTGGGATGGAAACGAATGCACATTGCAGGTAAGTTATGGTCCATGCCTCCTCTCACGGTGGCAATTAGCATACCTTTATGGGCACTTCGTATCTGAACGTTAATGAATAAATTATATTTTCAAAATAAAATAACTGGACTAGTACTATTACCAATTTATTATTAAATAATACGAATAAATAAATAAAAACCCATCTAAAATTAATGCATGAAATGTATTTTTTAATATTTATGGTTTTGTTATAAAAATGTACTTATGAAATTAAAAATAAGTCATTAAATTTACTTTCATAAATCTACTAAATTTTTAAAATCAAATAAATAAAGAAAAAAGATAAATGGAAACTATAAATCAAAAAATATTTTACATAGTCTGAATTATACGTATCATAAATAAATATTTTACCAGATTAAAGTATATAGAGTAAATTTTGTACTATTTTGTAGAATAAAAAGATGCTACGATATTTTTTAATCTTAAAGAATTTGAGATATAGAATATTTTATTAGATAACTTTAGCTAAAACTAACTGTTTTCCGAATAAAACTAGAAATAAAATTGGAAGCAGACATACCAGTACCTACCTACATAAAAAATTAAAAATTAAGACCTAAAATAGCGTCTACCTTATAACATAACATATTTAAAAAATGAAATGATTAATATTTAAACTTCTTAAAAAACGAACAGAATACAAATGAGTGTGCAACATTCCGCTAATGGATACATAACATAAATGGCCAGAGTGCTAGAATAACGTACTGGAAGTTGCGGTTTCGATATCCATCTCAGCAGAGCCCGTCTAATGGAACGTCTTTCGTTAATGAACTAATCATGAATAAATAACACTGTCTGGCTAAATCAAAAGATATTCTCCATATCTTTTATTTTGGTACCTTAGATGTCATACACCAAAAATACATATATTATCGTATTAAATTAATGTACTACATACAGTACCGCAAGTAAATTTAGAACCGACATTTAATTATCGTATTGAATCATTTATAATATTATAATAAATAATTGTTTATAATAATAATATTATTAACCCTGCTACGGTAGCGCCAAATCTCACTGATCTAACGTTTTTTATGGTGGATGGTGATAGATGCATGTTCTTCTTACTTGTAATATTTATATAAAAATATTACTGAAAAATGATACCAGAATTGACCCACCATTTGCACTGTTGGGATAAATATTTTTTAACAAATAATTCCATCTTTCTTTTAAGCCGAAAAAATATTAAATTTCAATAATGTTCGTGCTACTCGAGTAATCATGAACATCAAAGATTTTGTTTTTTCTTGAATGGTAATTTTGTTCTTATATTTTAATAAAATCGATAATGAAAATTTATAACTAATGGATTATAATTATATCCAATACATCTATTGGTTTTAATTTATTTCATTTTTCCCTTAGGTGTATGCAATTACCCCACTCTCCCTTACGTATACATTGTACTATGGGCTTCAGAACTCATCTACCACCGTAAAGGTCAGAATCGCTATAACATATTTAAAAATATTAAGACAAACATCATCGGTTATCTTTTTCTAGGGCGGAGCTTATATAGTTACATCATTTTTATATCAAGTGTAACATACATATTTAAATGCTCATACTAAAATTCAGAATATCAAATATTTATTGCCACAAAAATTACTTATACAATTTTCAATAGATTACATAATAATTTAATCGCACAAATATATATGAGTATTATAAACGAAAAGTACTTCTTTATCTAACAAATGAGTTTCAAAATAGCTGTCTTTGTTTGGTACATAGAAAAATGATTTAAATATTATAATAATCAAATGGAAGGAGCATACTAACAATAAGTTTGTGATAAGCCAAGTTGAATAAAAACTGGTCGACCACTTCTGCATGCGACTGTACATACGAGTACATATTATTATTATGTAATATATAAATTTACTTCTTAGAAGTTAAAAGGGAGACATCAATATTTTATGAAATATTGAACAATTTGTTCGTCTTCTAATCAAGTGGTTCCGAAACTATGGACTGGCAGGTACCCAGTAATCAAACCATTGCTCTACTCATTTACGTTTATAGTTAGGTATCAAAATAAACAAATCAGGAATGAGTGGAGTTTTAGTTTTAAATGTAGTTTATAATGTTACGAAAGTTGTATGTTAAAGTACATACATACAAGAAACATTATTAAAGATCCCTAAAGACTTTCAACAATAAAGTACGAGCCAAACTTATGTTAACAAAAACATAAAGAGATTCTACTAATATATCTAAATCCTTTCAGTTCAGATGTAACTATAGAAACTTCGCACATCTAGTATGTAGACATGGTCTAATTAATTGAAAAAACACATAAATATATGTCATACGAGTATCTATCCTTTAATAAATGTGCACTCGCCATAGTATTTTAGCAAAATTCTATACGATTTTTGCTTCCTCGCAATATCGAAGATAAGAGAAGCTATGTGATCGTTTGAGATTGAGACAAAAAAAAAGTTCTTCAATTTCAAAATTTTAAATTGATTTATCCGTTTCACGTCAAGACAAACGCTTTTCGTTCCGTGTCTGTCTGTCTGTCCGTGTGTCCGTCCGTCCGTCCGTCCGTGTGTCCGTCCGTCCGTCCGTCCGTCTGTCCCCTGAATCCTTGTCACACGCATAACTCATGAACCACTGAACCGATATTATTGAAACTTAGTCGGATAGTTGGGTTTGGTTTGAGGACGGTCCCATTTCAAAATCATCAAAATCGTGTGTAAGGGAGAGGAGTGACACCCCAAAATATTTCTTTTTTCATATTTAATTTTTTTACGAGAAAATTTTATAGAATATTTTTTGTAGAGCATTAAATTCCCTATAATATGGGTCTACTACGTTTGTTGTAAAATATTCCCTTACAAAGATTTATCTCAATTTATTTTAAAAATTCGTGTTTTGTTTTTCTAAATTGATATTTAATTGGATATATTAAATGTCATTTTGACGTTTTAAATGTCATTTTGGCGTTTTAAATGTCACTTTTTGACGTTTTAAATGTAATTTTGACAAATAAGTTGAATAGTTAATATGTCAGCTTGGCGCGATCGAGGAGACTCCAGTTTTTTTTTTTTAAATATAGCTTACACCATTATCTTTAAGACTATCTAATGCCCGAAGACCTTCGAGTGCGCCTTCGGCTATTATTAAGAAATTTAAATTGAAAATTTAACAAATAAATTGAATAGTTAATATGTCAGCTTGGCGCGATCGAGGAGACTCCAGTTTTTTTATTAAATATAGCTTACACCATTATCTTTAAGACTATTTAATGCCCGAAGACCTTCGAGTGCGCCTTCGGCTATTATTAAGAAATGAAATTGAAAATTTAACAAATAAGTTGAATAGTTAATATGTCAGCTTGGCGCGATCGAAGAGACTCCAGTTTTTTTTTTTAAATATAGCTTACACCATTATCTTTAAGACTATCTAATGCCCGAAGACCTTCGAGTGCGCCTTCGGCTATTATTAAGAAATTTAAATTGAAAATTTAACAAATAAATTGAATAGATAATATGTCAGCTTGGCGCGATCGAGGAGACTCCAGTTTTTTTTTTAAATATAGCTTACACCATTATCTTTAAGACTATCTAATGCCCGAAGACCTTCGAGTGCGCCTTCGGCTATTATTAAGAAATTTAAATTGAAAATTTAACAAATAAATTGAATAGTTAATATGTCAGCTTGGCGCGATCGAGGAGACTCCAGTTTTTTTTTAAATATAGCTTACACCATTATCTTTAAGACTATTTAATGCCCGAAGACCTTCGAGTGCGCCTTCGGCTATTATTAAGAAATTTAAATTGAAAATTTAACAAATAAGTTGAATAGTTAATATGTCAGCTTGGCGCGATCGAGGAGACTTCAGTTTTTTTTTTAAATATAGCTGACACCATTAACTTTAAGACTATCTTATGCCCGAAGACCTTCGAGTGCGCCTTCGGCTATTATTAAGAAATTTAAATTGAAAATTTAACAAATAAGTTGAATAGTTAATATGTCAGCTTGGCGCGATCGAGGAGACTCCAGTTTTTTTTTAAATATAGCTCCTATCCTAGTCCCATTTCAAAATCGTGTGTAAGGGAGAGGGGTGACATGCCAAAATATTTATTTTTTCAAGATATCTCAAGAACGACACGTTACGTGAAAATTTTATAGAATATTTTTTGTAGAGCATTAAATTTCCTATAATATGGGTCTACAACGTTTGTTGTAAAATATTCCCTTACAAAGATTTATCTCAATTTATTTTTAAAATTCGTGTTTTGTTTTTCTTAATTGATATTGCTTGAATATATAGTATTAAATATCATTTTGACATTTGCATAAATTTAGATTTAGATTGAAATTTCCAAAAAATTAAAAATTATGAAAAAATAATCAGGTGCATTTTAAGAAAAATTTCGAACTAATTTTTTTAATTAAAATTGTATAAAAATTAAATGGTTAACCAATTCCAGGCAATTTATATAAACACTATCGTTTTTTTTTTAATTATTGAATAATTAACTACCTTAGGTGAATTTAGCACGAGGAAGCACTGTGCATTTACTTGGCAGATGTTTTTATACACAATATTAAAAAAAAAAAACGTTCTATACGTTAGTGTCCGTCAATTTTAAATATTAACTGGAAACTCCCTTAATCAGTTCTTTGTAACCAAAAAATAAGGTAGCCATAAAGGCTATGCTCAATGCACTTTAAATGTACCTAACGTTTATTTTAAATAGTAATTTTCACGTTTTTCTGAAAATACTACTTTTCTCTCAATTTTTCCTGTATATTATGACTTTTTTCGAAATCCGAAAAAATTTTAAAGAAAAATATAGTTTTTTTTTAAATTAATTTGTAAATTCCGTCTCCGTTGAAAATCGATTTTTTAGAAATTTAACAAATTTTCATGTTTAATCGATTTTCTACGGAGAGGGAATTTATAAAATAATAAAAAGAACTATAGTCTTCTTTAAATATTTCTAGCTACCAAAAAAAGTCAATATACAGGAAAAAAAATGAGAGAAATGTAGTATTTTCAGAAAATCGTGAAAATTACTACTATTTTAAATATACGTTAAATTCAAAGTGCATTAAGCATAGCCTAAATATTAATTGTCAACGCTGAGATTGCGGCTACCTTATTTTTTGGTTACAAAAAACAGATTGATGAGGTTTCCCGTTAATATTTCAATCTGTACGGACACCCTAGTATACATACAGTGGTCAGGGAAGAATTTATAAAATGCACTTATGCCCTAATATTATTTTTGCGAAAAAATAAATTTAATTTATTATTCAAAATTGAGAAAAATTAATAAATAAATTATTTTAATTTATAAGATAAATTATCTTAATGTAATAGCTTTCATGCTTCATATATACTGACTGACATATTGTTTTGTGAAGTTAATGATTCGGGCCAGAAGCTGAACAATGGTCCACTCACAACGTAACCCGACGCGACATAAGCGTGATTTTGAAATCTTCGATCGTGAGTAATAGTAAAACAGCCTGAGTGCATGTTTATTTTCCGAAATATTTTAGAAAATTAGTTTTACTATTCTCAAATTTTAAAAACAGTAATGCGATGTTTTATCAAAAGGAATTTATGTTAAAAATATTATACAAAATAGAATTTGCCATATTTATTCCGACATTAAAATCTCGTTATCGTGAATGAATAAAATAATTTAAACCGGGAGCAAAAATAACTCACACAACTCTAATCTGGGCTTGTACTAATTCATTAGTAAACTTGTAAATATAATTAACGAAACCAACTCAATTTCTTAATTCACCTGTATAGATCCTGACCCACAAGCAGTAATAAACAAATCTTCCTTTGGAGAAAAGCAAACGCAGTATAATCCGCAAGAATCTTGCGGTAAATTAATTTCTTTAATGATTCTTCCAGTATGCGATATTGAACCGAACCGTTCATGAATGAACTGAATTTGAAAAGGATTTAACTCCTCTTCTTTCGTGGATTTCTCTACAGATTGTGTCATTGTCGAACTTCCCTGTATTTGAACAAATTATAATCATTTTATCCATTCAATATTTTTAATTAAGATTACGTACTTATAGAAAACTGTATAAATAGAATGAATTAAAATAAATAATGTTATAATACATATAAACAAATTTTCAAATACTCTTTGGGTTTGGACATATACAGAGTGGAGCATTTAAAGATTTTTATCACAAAACCATCGCACATTTGAAAAAAATATCTCAACCAAAAAATTTTTGGTTGTGAGGGGGTAATCGAATAGCAATATTTATTTGTTATTTAAGCGTGGCCTTCAAGGATATTTAAAGGTCAACATCATTTTTTTAAATAGGAACCTATAGTTTTGATTTAATAATCTTATTCTACCTGAAAAACCTCGAATTTTTTATTAAAAACTTTTTTTTAAACAACCTAAACTTTAGAAGATATCTAACAAAATAATTTCGAGATTTTGAAAATTCATGAATTTTCTAATCAGACATCATCAACTTTAGACAGATAGAACAAGATACAAAAAAATGTTTATTTTGGTCTAAAAAAAGTTGGAGATTTATTCTAAATTTTTTTTAACATTTCGTATTTTTTTTGCTTAAATAAAATAAATAGAAAAACTTAATAAACATTTTCCGTGTCCTGTTTATGGTTTCTGAGTAAAAAATTTCGAACTATTTTGTTAGATATCTTGGAAAGCTTAGGTTGTTTTCAATGAAAGATTCGTGTTTTTTTACGTAAAATAAGATTATTAAATAAAAACTATAGGTCCCTATTGACCTTCAAATATCCTTGAAGGCCACGCTGAAATAACAACTAAATATTACTATTCGATTACCCCCTCGCAACTTAACATTTTTTGTTTGAAACATTTATTTTCAAATATACCCTGTAGATTAGAACTTATTTACATGAAGAGCTATGCTATGGATAGAATATTTATTAAACAATTTTTCAGCTGAAAATATCGACTGAGAATTAAAATTAAAATTAATTAATATAAAATATCAATATTTAATAACTTGTGTCATATTCGGATCAAAGAAAGACGTCAAAAAATCTTTTAATTCTACTTAAACAAAGAATTGTTAATAGTTTTAAAAATATAAGTTGTTTACCTAGAAATAACTCCACTCTTAATTGTTTTAAATGTCAAAACTTTATAACTCAGATTAGCGTTGATTTGTTTTTCTTTACACTTTCATCAAACTTTATCCTTTTCAGCAAATTTCTTTGTACCAATCAAGCACTCTGGTTTTTGTTAGGAAAATAAAACATGAATGGCGACGTATTTTTGTCTTTTATCATAATTATTTTTTCGACCCTCTATACATATTTCCGTAAACAAAGTGTCTTTATTTATATTTATTAATGCGGAACTTTATTCAAATCTCCAGTATTATTTTTATAATATTAAATTAATAATATCATGAATGAAGGAGATATATCAAAAAGGGAGGTATGTAACAATAATTCAAATGCGATTTCTAAACTTTATTTATGTTAAATCTAATTTTTACAGGCCTACACTAATCTACTGTCATCCACTGAATTAGACCACAATAAAGAATTAGATTTATTAAATTTATGGTGAGTTATTTATTTTTATTATTCTAAACATAGAATGACATTTCATAACAAATAATTTAATAAATTAGTTATATAAAAGTGTGCGTTGATTTTTAAAATTTTAATAATAGATAAATTTATTCTGACGTTTGTATAGTTTTTTAAATTCATTTGTGCAGTGAAATTTTTCGATAAATTTAATATCGTGTTGAACTTTAGGTAAACTCTATTTTATTTAATCTATTTTAAACTTCAATATTTAAAGATGTATAAATTATAATCATATTTTAACGTAAAAAATGTAACTTTAAAAATCTACTGCGACGTAATATAAGAAAAATTATTACGAGATTAAAGTTTATTCTGTCTGCAATGTTCAGAAACTAATGATAAAAACAAAACGATCTACACGTTATTTTATGACATGACAGTTATTTTAATAAATGATATTTTAAAGCTCCTATAAAAAAAATGTCAATGCTATGTTTCATCACATGCTTGGCGAACAACTCAAATCTTTATGTAATACCTTTTTAATTGTGTCTTATTGGAAAATGAATCGAATGTTTTTTTTTCAGTGACACATATTTTTTAAAGAAAAATAAGGGTAATTCAAAATTAACCAAATCGGATGACATAAAGAAAATTAAAGAAGGTGAGTTCTTAAGATTTTTCTATTTAAAATACTAAAATTAAATTGCATTCCCGACATGTTTACTATTATTAAATTTTTTGTTTCAGAAGAAAATAATTGCTCTCATGAACATAGATCTTGGAGTGGTAGAAACGTGCAACAAAAACCTGTTAACCCTCAGGTTAGTAAACACCTTCTGATTTCTAAAAATATAAATACACACAAATGTAGGTATGTTTTGTTAGTCCAGTCAATAAGAATTTTTGCTCGGAATCAACTAGTATTTAAAGAAATAAGACAATTTTGAGTACCTAAACGTTAAACAATTTTTTAATGTTTTACAGTTAAATTAATAGTCATTTCACCGGCCAGTTTTAGACCAATTAGTAGAGTTGTCAACTATGAGAAGCAAAATATATTTTTGTAATTTTTGTTGGTATTTATGTTCATATACAGCCAGTTATTAACGTCACTGTCACGACCAGACATGGATGACTGGGGGAATCGGGAAGTGCCCTGGGGCAATCAGGGTAGCAAATAGTAACGAAGCCCATTTCATCCATGGGTACGAGCCTAGAGACATTTTTGTAACAATTTTGAACAAAAAATTATTATCGAACGATTTTGGTGGTCAGTTTACTGATTTTTTTTTAATTTGTTTAAAAGCTGAAAATTCCGATTTCAACCAAAAAATCCAACTTGCGTGTGTGTGTATGTGTGCTACTAAGCCATTCAAGGTCCTCCAGGAACATATTTTTTCTATATAATTTTCTAAGATTGATCGGTCACCCTACTTATAAAAAATATTTTAATGAGATCTTATATCCTACAATATATATGTATATAACTAGTCAGTAAGACCCAAGAATATAAAAATATAAATATTCACTGCTTAACTGTTTTGAGTAATAGCATGATGATACCCTATACTGCCCTATAGCACTTCTGACATTTCAAAGAACACGATGATGTAAGTTTCACCGAAATCGGTCCAGTATTGTTTGAGATAACTTTGATCAGACACACACAAACTTGATCACTTTTTTATATTAATATTGATTATTTAAAAATTAACAAATTTTCAAAATAACATAATGTAGGTATAATTAATGGCACGTCGCATGTATTTAATACAGGGTTGTCAGTAAATAAATATAATTGTTTATTAACATTATAAACAACTGTTAATGGCCAAAATTTAAAAATAATGTTGTAACAAGCTATAAATTTACAAGAAAAATTTATTTTCAAATTGATAGTACCTAATAGAAACATCTGATCAAATATTTACTGTTCCTTAGTTAAATTTTACACCATGTATTATGTACATTTATTATAGAAAGTACACTCAGATGATGGCCTAAAACAACCCGCAATATATCTTGTTATCCTAGGAGTATGTGGGTGCAGGTTTTTTTATTTGATCAAAAAATTCACTCGCCGCGGAGTCTGTACACGACAATGATTGGAGTCACCTCTGTTAGAGTGTTTAGTCAGCAGAAAGCTCTGCCGCCACGGCTAAATCGATTATTCGCTCTCACAACGAGATGTGTGTATGTTTTTTATACGCGCGTACGGTGTGTATGTGTGTATTTGTATGTTGTATATGTACAATATAATGTCGGTGTATTTTTGTGGCGGCGCGTTTTTTAATAGCAATTATTTTGCCAGAAGGTTTGTGTGTGTTTGAATGTTGGTGGATGTGTGTGTATATGTGTGTGCGTATAAGGTGCATGCACAGTGGGTGGTCATTAAATTACTGAGAGTGAAGAGTATGGTTATGCTTTTTAAATCTGTTTTTTTTGTCTGTATTGGGTTAGCTTGTACAAAAAATTGAAATAAAAATTGCGGACAATTGATTGATAAAAAGCTGCTTTTGCGAAGGACTGTTGGCAAACAAATATAATTAAAATTATTACCTACATGCTTACATTTGAATGTAACTACAATTTTTTTTTTGAAATGTACGAAAATAAATAATTCGAAAAATCTGCAGTTTGCATTCTGGCTTATACGATTATTATATGAGTCTATTGAATGAAAATTTTAATGATCATTTCATCAACTACATTACTGATTTTTGTTTGTCGATTGCAATTATTTACTATGTATACGCTATGTGGAATTTTTTTATGAATAGTCACACGAATACGTACACTTTTATAAAGATTATTAAATCTTTCATTATCATAAAATAGCTTTTGATTCGTATTATCAAGTAGAGAATGTTACTGAGAATAGAACCCTATCATGTGCATGCCCAACACGCACTTGTCTGTTTTTTCTTACTATGAGAGAATATCAATGTGACTGACCTGATTATTAAATTTTCATTTTTGGTTTAATTACACCACACTGTCAAAAATTTTTTTAGTAATTTTACAAAAATGTGTAGGAAGTTTTTACGCACCACAATTTTCGGAATTATGGAACACAGTTTTGTAAATTTACTATACAATTTATCACAACTCAATTTTAAACTATTACAAATCATCTGTCGCAAAATTACTAATCATTTACTAGACTTATGTTTAGTAATATTACTGTACATTATTCGTAATTTTACTAAGCCAAATGTTTCTAATAATTTTAGTAATTTTACAAAAATGTGTAGGAAGTTTTTACGCACCACAATTTTCGGAATTATGGAACACAGTTTTGTAAATTTACTATACAATTTATCACAACTCAATTTTAAACTATTACAAATCATCTGTCGCAAAATTACTAATCATTTACTAGACTTATGTTTAGTAATATTACTGTACATTATTCGTAATTTTACTAAGCCAAATGTTTCTAATAATTTTAGTAATTTTACAAAAATGTGTAGGAAGTTTTTACGCACCACAATTTTCGGAATTATGGAACACAGTTTTGTAAATTTACTATACAATTTATCACAACTCAATTTTAAACTATTACAAATCATCTGTCGCAAAATTACTAATCATTTACTAGACTTATGTTTAGTAATATTACTGTACATTATTCGTAATTTTACTAAGCCAAATGTTTCTAATAATTTTAGTAATTTTACAAAAATTTATTGTAATTATACTAGACAATTTATACCAATTTAGTTTAGAAAAATTACAAACTATTTGTTGCAATATTACTAACCTTTATTAAAAAATTGTTTAGTAATATTACAATACAATAGTCGGAATTTTACTAAACAAATTAGATTAAATACATTTAGTAATTTTACAACCATATATCGTAATTTTTCAACCCAACTAATACCAATTTAGTTTCGAAAAATTACAAACTATTTGTTGCAGTATTGAATTTTTACTACCCAACTTACATCAAGTCAATTTGAAAAAAATACAAACCGCTCGTTGCAATATTACTATGCATCGGGATATAACTTGCATAGCTTTATTTCAATATCAGACTGTAATTTTACTGAAAAAAATTGTTAAATCAATGAATGCTACAACAGCGTATTTTAGTGTTAAATATAAAATATTTATTAAATATTAATTTATTAATTATTTAATTAACAATTAAACATATGTCATTAATTATAACAGTGTTATCAATAATTTATATTATGAAAATAATAACATAATTTAATGCTAACACAAATTTTAAATTTTTTTTGAAGATTATTCTGACGTTTTGATTGCCACATAATTAATTGCCAAATCACGAGTAATGTAGGCACGGAGTATTTTTCCAATATTCTTGGTTATATCTACTGTCTTGTTTATTTAGCATAACAATTTGTAAATCTAAAAAAAGAAAATTATTATTCATGTCTTATAAACGAATTATATAAAATAGGGCTTATATAAAAAAATAATAATTTTATTTGTGATTACTTACCAATTTTTTTTTTAAATCAACATCATTTTTAATTTTATCATTAAATTTAATAAAACTTTCTTCATTTTGTAGTGGAAGAATCATTCACTCTCAGAGTTACTGATTTCGTCACTCAAAATGCTTGTTGAATTATGAAGTTTTTCAATGACATTTTCAAGGCTTTGTAATCTGGTTGAATAATTGGTTAATTGACTTCCTAAATTTGACAAACGTTTGCCGATGCTTACAAAACAGCTCGATATGAATTGATGCAGATCTTCTGTAACAAAAAAAATCACGTTTCCAATACACATTAAAGAAAAAAAAAACGATGTATGTTTTTACCTATTGTCATTGGTTGATTTGCACTGGTCTCGAGTTTTTCTTCAGCTTTTTTTTTTACAATCCTTTTTGGATTTAATATATTGTTTGGATCTAATCCGTTAGTGTTGTCTTCATCACTGGAAAATTCCGTTGAAGTTGACTTAATGTCAGTGTCATCAGATGGGTGACAACTTGGGATTGAAATCGATTTAGAATTCAATTTTTTTCTTTTTGTGTGTTGACTTTTAGGATTAGATGAATCTAACATTAAAAAAAATATATTTGTTGCATATTTATAACAAAAAATTTTACCAAAAAAAATTAAAACTACTTACGAATTTTTATACCAAGATCGTCTGTCCATTTCAATGCTGCTTGACTAAATTGTTTGTTAATGAGCTCTTTATTCTTTGCAACAAATTTGCGCTTCAGAGCCTTCTTATCAGTATCTGCTTTTTTTTGCAGATTCTTCATTTGCTGTCGAGTATACATATGGTTTTGTTTCTAACTCAACGATTTTATTTTCAGCTTCTTTATAAGTATCTAAAAAATTGATTAATAATATGTCAAAATATTTTTTTTGCTCATAAAAAATTAATAAAATGTAAAAAAATTAATATTGTGGTAAAGAATTTATTTTAAAATAACATATCATTACTTACGAGCACTTCCGCGAATATCCACTAGAAATGTTGGCTATGTAGATTTGGGTGGTTCTAAATTTTTCACCATTTCTTGCAGTTCTTCGCATACATTTGGATCATCAAGCAGGCCTGGCATATATTTGCAATATACCTTATCAGAATCTTCTTCAAAATGAAGCCATGTATATATAATATAATATAATATAAGACGATATTTATGATCCATGTCTATAAAAAACAAAACAAAAAGTGGGTATGTGTACTTATGTACACGCGTTAGAAGTTATACTTATTTGTCGTGAAATTTTAAAACACTTATCAAAATTTGATTACACATTTCAAATATTAAAATCTTAGTTTTGGAAAAAAATTATTTGAAACAAGAAAATATTTCTTTTGCCTTAAAATTTTAACTCCAAAAATAAAAATCATTTGTTTAGACAAATGGCTACAGCTTAAAGATGTAAGTAGGTGAAAAAGTTACCTGAATTATAACAGATATATATTCAATAAACGTTAAAAACAATTATTGGATTAAACAACAGAATTATAAAAAATCACCTGTAGCAGCATCAATCTTTACACAACAAATTTTTAATAACGACTGTTCAAAAATCGTATTATTGCTCATACGCAGTAGCTTAGCATCGTGAGAAAATAAAATGTAACAAAATTTACCCCTTCCGCCAGCGCGTTCACATGAAACTATGTTCTATACCAGTATTTCTCAAACTTTTTGAATTGAATCACTCATAATTGTGATTAATAGCGAAATTTAATATCAATAATAATTAATAACAAGTTAATAACTTATCTCGAGTACATCTTTGAACAAAATATTATTTGTATATTTTTCGACATTAACTTAACTAACTAATTGAGTTTACTTAAAATATTTTAAATTAAATTTAATGTGACGAGTGAGCGCGGCTTTGTTTTGATGTTGGTCAGTACTGAAAATACCATTTCGTATAATAGGGCGAGCGGATTACAGCTATTTCGAGTACACTAACCAACCAATCGACGTTCTAGTGGCTAAAAATGATTTTATTAAATTCTTTATATTTTTCTGAGAAAAAACATCTATATACATGATATTTTTTTATGCGGTCCTTCAATAGGTACACACATTTTTTTGTTTAATAAATCTAAATCTGCATTAAAAAATCTGAAAAAATTATGTAAGCTTCATTGGATTAAAATAAACATTTTTTGTCTCATAAACTTTTTTTTTAAAGCTATAGTTTTGAAGATAAAAAATATTTTAACTTTAAAAATAGCGAAAAATTCGTATATTTGTGAATTTTTTTCTCGGTAACTAATTGTTCAATCAGAATAAAACATAAACAAAAAGAATCAGCCAACTTTAAACTATAATTAGATTTTTTTTCATTTTGATTATTACTGTAATTAAATGTAAAAACTTCATTAGAGCCGAACTCACTCCTTGCGCCGTAAATCGATACCATGGCTGGCTACAATTTTCGTTTAATGATTGAAATATTTAAATACTGGGATGAAAGTTTCAATAAAAACACTTTAGAATATTTTTATTGCATATTTATTTGTTACAATTATTTTCTTTATTGTTACACTTATCAAAACATCTACAAACTGAACAACATTTTAAATCTAAATCCAAACAAGAGCATGTTTTAGCTGTACAAGGAAATTTTCCGCAACAAGAACAGAAATATTTTTTGTAGATGTTCTGATAAGTATAATATTATAATAAAGAAAATAATCGTGACAAATAAATGTGCAATAAAAATATTCTAAAGTGTTTTTATTGATGCATTCATCCCAGTATTTAAATATTTCAATTATTATTAAATGAATGTTGTAGCCAGCCATGGTATCGATTTACGGCGCAAAGAGTGAGTTCGGCTCTAATGAAGTTTTTACATTTAATTACAGTAATGATCAAAATGAAAAAAAATATAGTTATAGTTCAAAGTTGGCTGATTCTTTTTGTTTTTGATTTATTTTGATTGAACAATTAGTTTCCGAGAAAAAAAATCACAAATATACGAATTTTTCGCTATTTTTAAAGTATAAATATTTTTTATCTTCAAAACAATTGATTTTAAAAAAAAGTTTATGAGACAAAAAATGTTCATTTTAATCCAATGAAGCTTACATAATTTTTTCAGATTTTTTAATGCAGATTTAGATTTATTAAACAAAAAAATGTGTGTACCTATTGAAGGACCGCATAAAAAAATATCATGTATATAGATGTTTTTTCTCAGAAAAATATAAAGAATTTAATAAAATCATTTTTAGCCACTAGAACGTCGATTGGTCGGTTATTGTCATTTCTAAGCGAGCTAGACTCGATAATCCGCTCGCCTATAAATAAGTTGGTTGCAAATGGCAAGAGAACTGTCATTGTTAATTCAGCGAATAGTGGACACTGTTTTCACACCAAGTAAAAAATAATTGTTTGCTTACTAAACTCGGTTTATGTCATCAATTTTTCTGCGACCTTCCTAGGAGTCGCGACCCACACTTTGAGAATCACTGTTCTATACTTGTGTCGGCATGTCAAAAGAAACGCAACAATGATTTTTTCTATGCTGGTCGGGACTTGCAAATTCGAATAAAATTAAAGGTTGTTTTACACCGGCATATGGAGCATTTATAAAGGTTGTTTTAGGCATTTTGACCAGTTTATATATAATTCATAAATAATAATTAGCAAAGATTTACTTACTTTCAAATATAAAAAATGTTGATATGCAGATTTGAACATACCCTATTACACTTACAATTAAATTTTATCACTATTTTTTACCACAGTGAATAATTCGGTTCTTTCACAATTTTTTTTATACACTTGATCGATTCTATGAGGTTTTTTTTATAAAACTAACATATTTCATATTCAGAAACAACATGTATATTAAAACATTTTAATAAAAAAAAAATATTTTTTTATAATCTATACTTCATACTTGCAATTCAAGTATAAATGTTTGCTACTAATTTTACTTAGAACTGCATTCAAATTAAATTTTAAATCTGCATAAGTCACAATTTTATAAAAATGCAAAATAAATATACCAAGTTTTATACTTGAAACTACACAGCAGAATTAGAAGATTACATAAAACTATATGATTGTAAGAGACACTAGTAAAAATATAAACAAATCTAAAGTAATTAAAGTTTTACAATTTTTCAATCACTTTTTGCAATTTGGATTACGTATTTCAGTTAGTCATTTTTTTGATAACTGTAGTAAGATTAGACTACAAATAGGTATAGAAATTTTACAAAATTTTAGACTTGAAATTACAAACAAGAATTGTAAAAATACATAGCGCTCATGACTTGAAAGAAATTTTGTAAAAATGCAAACAGAATTTTCAAAAAAAAGTAATGATTTGTAAATTTCCTGTAATTGTAACTGCAAGTTTCGGTTAGTAATTTTACTATTAATCTTGGTAAAATCAAAATCCGAATATGTGTAGAAATTTTACAAAGTTTTAGACTTGAAAATTACAAATAAGAATTGTAAAAATACATAGCGCTCATGACTTGAATGAATTTTTGTAAAAATGCAAACAGAATTTGAAAAAATAAATAATAATTTGTAAATTTCCAATCACTTCTTGAGATTGTAATTGCAAATTTTGGTTAGTAATTTTACAGATAAATGTGGTAAAATTAAATTCCGAATATGTGTAGAAATTTTACAAAGTTTTAGACTTAAAATTACAAACAAAACTTGTAAAAATACATAGCGCTCATGACTTGAATGAATTTTTGTAAAAATGCAAACAGAATTTGAAAAAATAAATAATGATTTGTAAATTTCCAATCACTTCTTGAGATTGTAATTGCAAATTTTGGTTATAGTGGAGAGCCGTAAGATTTATACCTCGGAATCCAGGGCCAGTCAATGAATTTTTATGAAACCTTTTGGAATGTGTTTTTAACACTAAATAGAAAAAAGTTAAAAAAAAAAATTTGGACGGTCTCAATTTTTTATGTATTAAAATTAATAATTGGGTCATTCCATATAAAATCATCAAGGTGCTGAAGTTGCAACATTTTTAATTTTGATGAAAGTTTAATCATTTGTTATTATACTTATTAGATAGCAGAAACTGTAGTTAGAAAATTTTTAATGGCCATAGTTCGGGGGTGGTGACCATTTTACCCTCTTAAGATATGAAGATTTCGTCGATTTTCAACGTTTTTTCAACTCGCTATAGCACGCGTTCTAATAAAGCAATTATAACGGGCTTGATGTCATTTGAAAGCATAAAAAGTCTAGTTTCAAATGATCTAGCACGATTTTAAGTTTAAATTATTTTTTTTGTAGATAGAGGCTTTTTAATTTTATTAATAATATTGTCATTTTTTCTATTTTTCGAAATTTATTGCGGCTTTAAGGTTAAACTGAGAAAGCTAAAATTATGTGTAAGTTATGTTCATTTATAGTACTCAGTACCCACAAAAAATCAGCTTGATTGATGCACATATTTTATTAAAAAAATTTTGTTCAATATCGCAAAAATCCCGAAAACACCAAAATCAGCTTCGAAACAAAGAGCGGGAAAAAAAGAAAAATTTGGGAAAAACTCATAGAATCTTTTTTAAAGTACTTGAAAAGAACTTCAAAATGAGCACTGTTAAAAGTTGATTGTACAAAAATTGACGGAGATATGATACAAATAAAATTAGTATTAATATTTTTCAGCGTAAAGATTATCAACAATACCCCCACCATTACCACCAAAATCAAAATTGGACGTAATCCTTCTACAATTCCTTTCAATTGAGTACTATCAATGTGATCCAGGAGTTTTGACCGTTTTAAATGCCTGGTTTTGAAAAAAAGTTTGATTAAAATGAAGAGAGATTTTTTATAATTTCAAAAAAGATTGTTTTTTTTTTAATTACTCAAAAACTAATACAGATACGAAAAAATAACAAGAATAAAAATAGTTGGAATTTTTTATTTAGTATAAGTTTTTTTTTTTTGTTTTCTGTAACATTAAAAATAATTGAGTTATGAACGTTTGAAGTTTGTATGTTACAGTGAAAGTCCCCTTTCCCTGTCCCTTTAAACGGAATAATTTTCAAAATGAAGGGTTCAAATAAGTCAAAACTCCTGGATCACGTTGATAGTACTCAAGTGAAAGGAATTGTAGAAGGATTACGTCCAATTTTGATTTTAGTGGTAACGGTGGGGGTATTGTTGATAATTTTTACGCTGAAAAATATTAATACTAATTTTATTTGTATCATATCTCCGTCAATTTTTGTACAATCAACTTTTAACAGCGCTTATTTTGAAGCTCTTTTCAAGTACTTTAAAAAAGATTCTATGAGTTTTCCCCAAATTTTTCTTTTTTTTCCCGCTCTTTGTTTCGAAGCTGATTTTGGTGTTTTCGGGATTTTTGCGATATTGAACAAAATTTTTTTAATAAAATATGTGCATCAATCAAGCTGATTTTTTGTGGGTACTGAGTACTATAAATGAACATAACTTACACATAATTTTAGTTTTCTCAGTTTAACCTTAAAGCCGCAATAAATTTCGAAAAATAGAAAAAATGACAATATTATTAATAAAATTAAAAAGCCTCTATCTACAAAAAAAATAATTTAAACTTAAAATCGTGCTAGATCATTTGAAACTAGACTTTTTATGCTTTCAAATGACATCAAGCCCGTTATAATTGCTTTATTAGAACGCGTGCTATAGCGAGTTGAAAAAACGTTGAAAATCGACGAAATCTTCATATCTTAAGAGGGTAAAATAGTCACCACCCCCGAACTATGGCCATTAAAAATTTTCTAACTACAGTTTCTGCTATCTAATAAGTATAATAACAAATGATTAAACTTTCATCAAAATTAAAAATGTTGCAACTTCAGCACCTTGATGATTTTATATGGAATGACCCAATTATTAATTTTAATATATAAAAAATTGAGACCGTGCAAAAATTTTTTTTTAACTTTTTTCTATTTAGTGTCAAAAACACATTCCAAAAGGTTTCATAAAGATTCATTGACTGGTCCTGGATTCGGAGGTTTTAAGATTTCTATGCCTTACGACTCTCCACTATTAGTAATTTTACAGATAATTGTGGTAAAATTAAATTCCGAATATGTATGGAAATTTTACAAAACTTTAGATTTAATTCTACAACTTTGAATGGTAAAATTACAACAAGTTTCTGACGAATACAAAAAATTTGTAAAATTGCAACCTGCTTAGTACTCTTGTTATTACAAATTGCAATATTACTACGAATGCGTTTGAAAATTCCAATACAATACGAGAGTTTGTAATTTTACAAAGCAACTGCTTAGTAAAAATGTAGTAAATTTACAAAAATTTTTAACAGTGCAGCATTGCAAATATCTTTAATATTGGCCTACCCTAGAGATAATCATAGTAAAAATTCCGTCAGCCCGAATTGATTTCTGATTGATTATAAGTTATAAGTAACCAAGTCTTACTTACAAACGTATTTTCTGATTTTGTCAATCAATATTATTACAATACTTCATATTCAAATTTTGTGACATAACTCATACTAGAGTATCTCTAGCCTATCCTAATTTAATTATCATACAGTGTAAACTAATTGTAGGGTCTTAGCCTTTTTTAAATGAAAGTCACATTAAAATCGGTTCAGTAGTAATTTTCCTGTCTATCGAAACAGCTAAACCAAAATTCTAAAAGCTATTAGTATATTAGTATTGAATAAATGATTAAAAGCTATAGCTAGATGATTTGTACGCTTCCACTGTAATTAAATTAATTTGTGATGTATAATAAAACAAGCGATTACAATTACGTAAAATATATATTGTTTTGTGTTTTTTTAACTTAGTTTAAAATAAGTTAATGATAACATCAAGTAAAAAAGTAGACTTGGAATGCGATTACGTCTTTCGCTTTTGTAGTAAAGTAATTAAAAATATGCTTTCCAGTATTAAAACTTTTCTGTTATTTTGCAGAATGTTAAATTCGAGCAATTAGAGGCAAACTCTGGTGATAACAAAAACTCAAAGAAGCGTAGCAACACTCGACAAACGGGCGGCTCGATTCCCAGGTAAACCACACATCAGTACCGTACTTAACGTTAGTTAGGGGCTTGGGGGCCTCCCGATATACGTACTCTTATCTTCCTGTATTTGCCAAAATAATTATTAGGTTTGGTCTCGGGGGAAAATATACTTTATAATTAAAATTATATGTTATTCATATTCATTTTTTGCTTATAATTTTGCATAACAAATATCTACTTTACCAGTAGATCGAAGAAGAGATTTTTAGCAATAATTTTGGTATGAACATGTGTCCATAAAATAGTTTTTATTAAATATCTTGAGAACTCATTGTGATACAGGAATTAATTTTGGGTTTAGTATTAAAACGTGTTATCGATTTTCAGTATCAACCTTTAATTATTTAGACTAGGGATGTAAGTAGCTTCATCACGATGAATTTCTGGACACATTTTCAGTGAGGGGGCAATGGCTACTTTTGCCCCCCCTCCAAAAAAAAATGGATCCTGTTTTTTTAGGGCGGGTTTGAAGCGACGTGCAATTATAAAAATCTGTTTTCTGTTATTTTTTACTCTTAAAAATTCTTTAATTTTGAAACTGATGTTAAAGCTCGCAAACAAATTATAAAATGTAACCATGAGTCTAGTAAGGACAAAGAAAAATAAAAAGTGAGTACAATGAAACTTCGTTAGTACGTTTTTTTTCCTTTTTTTAGATCCCAGCATTCTTCCATAAGATCCCATGTTAAAATATTTTGTTAGTACGTGTCCCCCAGTCTCTTTAAAAACGTACTAACGAGATTCCACTGTGTTTCTATTTATTTTTATTATTCTTAAAGAAATAATGCGATATTAATCAAGCTAAAGAAAATTGTAAAAAATGTAACCACGAGTCTTGTCAGAGACAAAAAAATATGAAAAGTTAGTATGTCTGTTTTTTTTGTAATAAAAACGATATTAAGTAAGTTAAATTTTTGAAGTTCATACTGCCCACTGCCCCCCCAGAAAAAAATGGTGCTGGCGCCACTGACTATAGGGGTGGGGAGGTTAAAACTAATTTTATACCTCAAAATGTCGAAAGTACGACACTGCCACACAAACTTTTCTTCTCTCTCAGACACACACACACACTAACAAACACACACGTGTGTATTGTTATAAAGTATGTATTAACAGTTTGTGATTTGTTTTAGAGATCCGTTACATTCACCGCTGAGGAGGAAAAAGTATCTAAATAAGCGATCTTCCGAACGTATTGGTGAGTATTTATTATTATATTATTATTTTAGCTTTACGAGTTAGGTTGGGTAAAAGTATAAATCTCTGGAAAAATTAGCTTAGAAGTTCTCAATAGTAAAAGATGTCATAGGTGATGAAAAATGCCAGTTACCTATGTGAAGTCATCATTTTTTTTCAAATTTTATTACATTGATTTATTCTGTTGATAAATACAAATAGCATGGCTTGGTCATAAAATGCACACCCCTTAAACTTTTAAAAATATATTAATTAATAAGGTTGTCAACTTTGTCAATTTTAGTAATAATAGTGATTATGTAAGTACATTAATTTAAAAACAATAAATAAATGACATAACCTCACCAAATAATTATATTTTTTCTTACATTGATCCGTCACAAAAGAATAAATAAATACAAAAACCAAAAAAAGTATTCCACAAATAATAAATAATATTTACATTTATCATAATACATTAATCATATAGTTATAATATATCGTAATTAAAAGTATTCAATGTCAACCAAAAAAAAGAACTCATTTTATGTATGTCTGATATAAGTAAATATGATCCACATTTTTTATTACTAACATACCTTTTATCTTGATTAAAGACGTAATACAGAACGCAAGATAAACATTCAATCATTATAATTTGTAAAAAAAGTCGTACCTTTGAATAAATAATTTAAAAATACAACAGATTGTTATATATGTCAGTTGGACAGCTACTGGTGGCACTTCTCAGAGTTCCTAAATATTTCACTAAAAATATCGTTTTCCGTTTAAGTAAACTAAAAATATTCTAACTTCTTGTTATCCGATTTGGCTTTAATAGGGTTCTATTCTGATAAAAGATTAAATTAATTCAAAAAGATTTCTGTTAATTTATTACATTTTGCGACCTGTAGCGTGTTGCCGTCACGTAAAAATGTCAATTTGACGACAAATTGAACATTGTTTATATTTTTATAAGAGAAAATGAAAACCAATCGACATTAAACTAAATAAATATGGAGATTGTGTTTTCTCTTTCAGAAAATGTTAACGTTTAAAAGTGCTGCTAAAGAAACATAATATATAATGCTAATTTAATCAATGTACATAGCTTGCTTGGGGTGTGCAATAAACGGAATACTTCGTTTTAAATTATAAATATATAATTTCATTATTGATTTAGTGAATTGACTAGAGATTTATATCTGATTTTTTCTATCTAATAGTTTTCTAGTGTCAATAGATTGGTACACATCTGTTAAATAGCAAAATCTAGGTTCTGATTGGTCCATTTGGAGAATTACATGACTAGTTCCAATAATATAATTTGTTAAAACTGTGGGTTGATATACATATATAATATAGTGCTTTAATATGACAGAGATAAAATCTATCAACTTTTTATGATCAGTCATTTGCATCCTTGAAATTTTATATAAATATATAGTTTAATTTCATGAAAAATGTGTAGATAAATCAGGAATGAAAATAATATATATAAATTACATCAATTTTAAACGAGATGTATTATAGTTTTAAGTAAGAAGGGGAAAAGATTGATTATGAATAAAATTATATAGTTATTTTTTAATGAAATTAAATAAATCAAATGATTAATGAACAGGAAAATGTTATTCATTTTCAACACGGGCTAATAATATAGTACATTGTTTGAACATTTATAATAATTTATTTATGTTTCATTCTCCTTAAATCTATTTCGAAAACGAAATGATGATATATGTATACATTTACAGATTTGGTTATCCGCAAATATATATTATACATATATTCTCAATTAAAGAAGTTGTTCTGAAACGAGGGTTTCACTGTAATAAATCATAGTAGTTGTACAAACAATATGCGTGTGTATGTATGTGTGTTTCCACTGTTGTGTACAAAATGATTTTGTCTACGGTTAAATGTTATTCGTGTCAAGAATCAGGGCAGTCAGGGAAGGATTATTAATTATAAATCATATCTGTATCGGGGATATTGAGTAATGTCCCGTATTACAAAGAAGCTAACAAAATTTGGCAGCTAACACGCACTTTAAAATGAGGTATCAAAACCTATATAAAAGTTCCCTTGAAGTATCATCAAGTGTTTGACAATTTTCACAACACCTGTGTTATAAAAAAGTGTCGAAGTATCAAATTCTTTAAAAGTTCTTGTTAGCTAACAAATTTTGTTAGCTCCTTTATAATACCAGGCATACATTAATTTTTAAAAAGTGGTGTGTGCCTCACCCACATATAAACGCACGGCACGGTTCAAGTGAAATTTCTTTAGTTTTTATTAACCATTTGAATTAAATAAATAAAGTAAACGGTAATAAAATTAATATAATCAAATATATTATTTTCCCACAAAAACTGTGTACATTGACATCAATGCTTGTGCTATTTATCCATCTTTCTCTTATACATTTACTCATCTTTATCTCACGCATAACCGACGTAAAGTGACTTTTACTCTTATACTTATACTCACGCATATGTCACACTCTCCTTAGCGTTTCATCTTTAAAACGTGTTGAATATTAAAATCTGTCGAGGTCATCTCAATTCACTAGTCTCGCTAAAGAAGTTTCACTAAAAAAAATATCAGTTTTAAATGAAATGAAAGTTATGTTGAAATTTTTTATTCGTAATAGAAATGCCATTTGATAATAAGTTTAGATGTGAAAATATTTTGAAAATTTTAAATTGACTTATGAATCAATCTGATTATTCAAACGGGTTTTACCCACGCCTATTCTACAGGGTCTTTCAAGTTCGAGTTTCTTTTTAAAATTAAAATAAAACACCCATTTTGAATGGAAAATCATCATCTGTTTATTGATATATGTAGTAGAGGATCTACAATTTATGTATGATAAATGATATCTTGCAAATGTCCCCCGTGTGCACGCTTACAGATGTCGATTCTTTTGGTGAAATTTTCGATGACATTTTGGCATAATTGGGGCTCTATCTCGGCAATTTCGCGCACAATGTTGTCTTTCAAGGCTTCAATATTTTCTGGTTTATTTGCATAAACTCTATCTTTGAGATGGCCCCACAGAAAATAGTCCAAAGGCGTTAAATCTGGTGATCTTGGCGGCCAAATTGCTTCAGAATTTCTTGAGATTATTCTTCCCTGGAATTTCGTTCGCAATAAATTCATTGTTTCGTTGGATTTTGATTATTTTTATACGGTTTTCGAGCGAAATCGAATTCATTTTAGTAAATTGTACACTTTCAACTTGATTTATGTCAAACAAAAAACAAAAAACTATGATAACTGTCAGAACAAAACACTGCTGAAAAAGAAACTCGAACTTGAAAGACCCGTTATATGTATCTCAAATAGAAAAATTCATAAGGCCAGGTTATTGTTAGATTAGTGTTTGAATATATCCAACTAGAAATCGGCAATCCGGTCCACTCCTGTACAAATAGGACATGATATTCTCATAATACAAACATTAAGTGGTCAATCGGTAAGGTGAGAGAGGTATACATTCTCTATATCTGTATAGTGTAGTCGACTGTACACTAGTGTACACACTGGACACTGTTAGATGTGAAATTTGTACATTCTGCTATTAATAGGTACACAGATCGCATCTCGGGTGGTAAAAGGGAATCCAGTAACCGCATTTCAGCGGTTTGCTGCCCGACTCTGAATGTCCGAGTAATAAATTGTTAATTTTGTAGCTGATATAAATGTGTGTATGGGTGTAACCGTCCTCCGGTTTAAATATACTCAAGTGGTACATTGTATTCGTAGTCTCAGATGTATGTAGAGCAAAAAGTTGTAGGTGCATAATACTTTATTTTTTTTTTGGAGGGGAAGGGATAAGCGATTTTCAGTAGAAGCTTGGACGCTTTTCAAGACAAAATAAAAACACAATTGGCTAGTCTTCAAAAAAAATGCAGGCGATATTTTCTTTATGTAATGCCTGAAAATCGAATTTAGAAACTTGTGAAGTTTTCTTTTTTACTTTGATTTCCCAAATTTTCATGCTTCTTAAAAGGAAGTATGATATCAAAAACGTTTGGAAACACTTGTCTTACGTATATGTATGTTATATTATATGTATAAAATGTTGATACTACTGAATTAAATAGTGTTTTTCACTAATTAATGAATGGATATCAGTGAATATTCCAGGCAATTACTGATTTCAATGATTAAAATTAAGAGAGTCGTATTTATCAAAACTATTTAATTTCTAAATCTCAATCAAAAAATATTGTAGGTACTCTAACATTTAGTGAACTACAATAATGGGTTTAGTCAACTATATATTTCTAATTGCATTAATAATGAATGGTCGATAAATTGTGTGTACTAGTATCGCTTATGGTCGAAATTCGACCAATATTTTACCTGCCTTAACGGTAACATACACACATGATTTTTTTTGTGCACATTTAAAGTACAGTACCTAACCTAACCTGCTTTTACAACAAAAATTCCCAAATAAAAACACTGCAATTGAACGCTCTATACGCATTCTCTAACTATTTTTGCCGCTTGGTGGCGCTATGTTGCTGAACGATGCGAGGGGAAATAAACAAACAGTTAGAGAGGAAATCATGTGTGCATGTTAACATTATTTTTTTGTGCACATCTATGGCACAGTACCTTTCGAATGATATAAGTTTTATTCACCTCCTTTTATAATAAAGTTAGCTTGCTGAAACAAATTAAAATTGAAGTTTTGACAAAAATTTTAAGAGACATTTCTAGTCTCGTTTGTAACTGTTATGCCGTGTTTAGACAAAAAAAAAGCAATACGCTGTTTTAAAACACTTCGTATTTAAAAATGTATATGGTTTGTTGCACTTTTATCAAAAAGACACGATGTTGCTGATTTGTTTTTTTGGTTTAAACACGGCATTACACGTACATTTATCAATTAATTAACGATCGAGTGACATTTTAACGCTTTAATCAAAGAGCGGTTTGGATTGCATCGCAAACACAGTATGAACGAGAATTGGTTCATCTGTTTACGCACTCGTGTCATAAATCTCCGTAAAGCTTCGGCCCAGTGCGACCCAAAATATGTTCGTATACACTCTTCGTGTGTGGGTGCCAGGGGAAATACTACTCGTATAGTTTAGTTGACGGTCCCATCAGTTATTCAGATATATCCGTAAGGTGTAGCTACAGTTGCCATAAATAAATAGAAAGTCTATTTAGTAGAGTGTGGCAATATTTTAGTTGTTTAAAATAAAATTTGTTACCTTATGGAAATAAAATGTTTTTAGAATGGAATTTCGTGGGTAGAAATATGTAATAACTTGTGCGCATGGGAAAAATGATGTAACATAAACATTATGTATAGGAGATAAATTTTAAGAAACCAAACATAATTAATCCAATTTTAATTGCTCATTTTATTTATTTCTTGTTCGATGAAGTCAAAATTTAATAAGTACATTAAAGCTGGATCGTTCTGTGTGATATAATATTTAACGGGTGGGTAAAAAAAAACTTCCCTTGTTAGGCGACATACTATAGAACTATATATCACAGAGAAAGTTAATATTAATAATATAATACTAAATCGTGGATGGTAACATACAACCACTTTCACGTGAAAAACTATCCCCGAAATGGACTTTATTCTAATTTGTGGACGTCATTTGGACGAAATAAAGTAATGGGAATAAAATATTCTTCATTTAATTCTACGTAAAAAATGTCCCATGTGTAATGTGTTCGAAATGAAGGGTAGTTTGAAGAACGCAGCGAAAAATTGCGCTAACACAATTTTTTACCGTAATTATTTCCATAATGGGTACTTATACGTAAAAAATTATTACAATGGAAATTGCAGAGCTTGGCAAATTTTAATCTAATTTCCATGGACTAAATTGCACAAAATCTAAAAGTATTTTACATTCGTTTAAATTATAATTCACTCAACTATTGTATTAGCAATGAAATTAAAAAGGGTGTTATTTGAAAAAAGATATTTCTTTATCAATATTGTGTTAAAATAAAGTTAAGTGTATTCATAAATACAAGATGATTTACAATGAATGTAAAAAAACCTTACATTGGATCGAGAATGTTATTTTAAGCAAAACACTTCATAAAAACATGTGTCCTAAAATTCTTCGTGAGGGAGCTATAGCCCCTAAAAAATGATTAGTTTTTATATTTAATATCTGGAGAACCTATTGTATTTGAGTTTTGAAATTTGATAATCGATTTAGTGTTATCGAATTTCAGTATAAACCAATAATTATTTAGCTCAAAAGTGTTTAGGGTAACCGAGCCCTTTAATGTCTATATTGTTTTTTGTATATTCTTTATTTACACCATATACACTCCTGAAATAAATAATTATTGATCGATACTGAAAATCGATAACACCTATTAAAATAAACCGATTATCAAATTTCAGCACAATGGGTTCTCCAGCTGTAGCTCCCTCATGAAGAATTTCTGAACACATACTTATATAAAGTTTTTTGCTTATAATTACATCTTCAATTTACTGTTAATTTATTTTACACTCGTAATTCAGCCTGTATATTTCAGATTATATATACTTTTGTAAAGAAGGTAATACTAAAGGTATTGTTTTGTGACCGCTGTTGTTGAACACAAACAGAGAGCCTCACAACGCCAACTACAACCACCGAAAATACACGGATTACGACGATCGGCCATCGGCTTCAGTCATTCGTGACGACAGATATTTGTTTTAATTGTTTAGCGTCGGTGTTGTACGTCGATGGAAAAATGATTGTCGATTCCGTTCAATGTTTGTAATTGGGATATATGAACGTGTATATTTATATATATGTGTGTATCCATATATACGTATGTAATGAGGGTAAAGGGATGATAAAGAGATGGTGGTTATGTAGATTTTATGATTTATAAGTAAACAAGTCGATCCGTTATAATTATAATGGAATGATTTAGTACAGTTGTTTGGAAAAAACGTTAAATTTTGGGTTTTGTGGATAATTTGTAAAATCGTCAGTATTATTTTGTATGAGGACAAACTCTTTGGACTAAATTTGCTCCCTCGCAATATTATAGATACGAGTGTGATCGTTTTAGACAAAAAAATTGTTCTTCGATTTCAAAATTTCAAAATTGATCTTTCCATTTCAGGTCAAGTCAAAAACTTTTCGTTCCTGGTCTGTCTCTCTGTGTGTGTGCGTGTCTGTCCCTCGAATCCTTGTCACACGCCTAACCCATATACCACTGAACCGATTTTTAAAGAAACTTGGTTGGATGGTTGGGTTTGGCTTGAGGACGTGTATAAGGGGAGGAGTGACATCCTAAAATATTTATTTTTCCAAGATATCTCAAGAACGACACGTGTAACGTGAAAATTTTATAGAATCTTTTTTGTAGAGCATTCAATTTCCTATAATTGGCAAGGTGCGGAGTGTATGCTGGGGACAGTTGAATCGATTGCAGCGATCGCGGTGGTCAAATTTTCGTTAAATCATGCTTGATTTAAATGTAAACAATTAGATAATATAATTAAAAATGGTCCATAATAGTTGCTGTGTAGTTGAATGTAAGAATACTGGCAGAAATAGTAACTGCAAATTTTATACATTTCCAAGTGCTAGTTGGAAGTTAGAACAAAGGAGAAAATGGATTAATGCAGTTAAGAGAATAAAGTAAGTAGTGTATAACCTAACTTAATAATATGTTTACTCCAATTCACGTGTATGAATGAAAATAATTTTGTAATATTAATAAATTTGTGAGTATAATTTTGTGATTATTAGTTTTTCATGAAAATAAATTTATCAAATATTTGATAATTTTAAGAATTTATTTTTTTTATTTTTATTATGATAGTTGCAATGTTATTCCAACTGTCATTTGTATTGGTTACACCAGATAACCTCATTCCTCAGTAATAAACATTACTACTTACTGACACTTTTTATACTTACTTTCTTTGCTTTCAAATTATTTATTCACTAATTTATATTGCATTTCACTTTTACAATGCTGACCAGGTTAATATATATTTATTTACTAAAAATAAAAAAATTTTATTAATAATATTACACCTCTCCCACGGCTTTCGAGCATGATTTAATGCGGCCATCAGATGTCATTGTCATCGCGCACCTTGCCAATACAGATCTACAACGTCTGTTGTAAAATATTCCCTCACAAAGATTTATTTCAATTTAGTTGTTAAAAAATAGCGTTTTGTTTTTCTAAATTGATGTTTGCTTTGACATATTAAATGTCATTTTGACGTTTTAAATGTCAATATGACGTTTGCATAAATTTATATTTAGATTTAAATTGTCAAAAAATTAAAAATATACGAAAAAATAATCAGGTGCGTCATGAGAAAAAATTTCGAACAAATATTTTTGAGTAAAATTGTATAAAAATGAAGAACACTTTTTTTTAAATTTAAATTGTTCAATAATAATTAACTATCTTGGTGAATTTAGCACGAAGAAGCACTGAGCCTTTACTTGGTAGATGTTTTTTGTCTGTGATCTGGAAAAAAAATGAAAAACTAAATTAATAATATTTTTATCAAAACGAAATCTAATATTTTAGAGTAAAAAGTGATTTTGTTTGTCTTTCAATCAATGATGAAGATAAAGAAGTTTATTATAAAAACTAGTTTTTATACAACCGTAAAATATATACAATACATATACAAAAAGTAAAAAAGTTACGCTAACTTTATTTCTAGCACACAAAAAAAAACCTTTAAAATTCATACAGCGGCACGCGTACCCATATGTGTACATAAATAAAAAATAAAAAATGATGTACTGCCATTAAGTTTAGTTTGGCCAAGTTTTCGTTGTAACTTGAGGCGAAACCGAAGAATACATATTAGGGGGAAAAAGAAAGAAGAAAATGACAAAGTGGGCGAGCTTTCCTCCATCTACGCGACAATATTATTGAGCAGCAAGGAATTACAGACGACGAAATGTATTTAAACAGTTCAGTAGGCCCTAAACCCCGGTCGATTAGGGATAGAACCGGATAAAGTATTCGGAGCACGAGTTGTTTTATCAGACGCACACCTTCGCGCACCGTCAGCTAAAACGTCATTGTACGTTTGTAACTATTGTTTGAAAGATCCCGGTGGATTTAAACGCTGAAAAATGTGTTTTTGATACATTTTAACACTTTCAGATTTGAAATCCATGTCAGTCTTTATATGCATTTTTTTATTTGATTTATGTTACCTATGTTATATGATTTAAAAAGTTATATAATAGGCATGATACCTAATTTTTAAAAACTATTTTATGATGATCTTACGTGTCTTATTTCCAAAAAAATGCTTATTTCTGCAGAAAATAAAGGTTTAATCACAAAAATTGACCCTTTTTAAAACTAATTTTGAATTTGACGCCAAAACGCTCGCAGGTGTCATGGCGCATTTTTGACGTCACGCCTATGTAAACACTCCTTGTCAACTATAATAAATCCTTGTTCCATCGCTAATGTTTCTCGGTTAATTTAATAATTATAACATATAAGTATTTATAAAATACTTTACTATGTGTATGTAAATAAAATTACAGGTAATAACAAAGTTAAAACAATTATGATGGAATATACTTTATTTGTATATCGTAAATTAGTATCTTAAACTAATTAAGTTTATTCAGGTTTTTTTAAATTACTTGTCAGAATTTTTGTGCTTATATAAAACAAAAATTAATATTATTACTTGATGCTAAAAACTTTTTAAAGAAGAAAAAATACTTTAAATTTCTTCATTAAACACGAAAAGTTTTCAACACTGTAATATAAATTTATTATTAAATTAGAACGTAGTATTATACTACATAAGCTTCTAATTATTTTGGAAATAAATTATATTCATTGGAGATTACAAATGTTTGATACAAAATACACAAATATATTTTTGGTTTTCCATCTTCGATGATTTAGCCAGGACTCTTGTCTTTAATCTCTCATTCTTATTTTAAACTTGTTTTTAAGGTTGTTTTATTACTTATATTACAAAAATATGTTTATTTCTACCAATTAGTTATACAAAGAATGACAACGAATGACCATTTTCACCAATAATCTAAGTATGTAGTCTGTTTGTACAAATAGCTTGGTATTAAATAGTATTTACTGGTCCATTTAGAGATTGGAAAGGTTGTTAGAAATAAATAACAGATGAAAAGTAGATAGAAGATTTTTTTTAAGTATCACATTAATCAAGTATTATGGTACCAAAATTAGTAAAACAACAATAATGAAAATAGTCACATTAGCATCTTATACCCGGTATTATAAAGATATTGCTATCTGCGAGGTGTCAAATCGTAATGATTTTTCTTGGGATTCTAGAGCAGTGGTAATAAGTGTATAATAATATAGATTCTATGAATTTTATGAGGTACACTTGTCAGAACTAATTATAAATCGCTGATATTTAAATAGCGTTAGATCCCGTGCAAATTTTTTATAATACTCATTTTAAAAAATATTGACACTTTGACTATTCCAGTGACAGTAATACCAGATTCCGCGTCTATAGCGAGTTCCAAACACGACGAAGGTGCAACGGATAGCAACGTGGTGAGCGATTGCAGCGAGGCTGGAACTGCAACGCCCAGATCTCAGCAGCAGCATTGCCTCAACAACAACAACAACAACAACGCCAATAACAACTGTGTGCTGTTGCCGCCGAAACATCGTGCCCCTTGTCCGTCAGTCACGGGACCTGGCGCGTTCGTCAGACCACCGTCAACGAAGCCGTCGCGAGCGACAAATAACTCTACTGTCCAACAGCTGCCGCCCAAGGAGAAATGCTCCCAGCACAGTAACGAGGAGTGGCCTAATCGTAGGTTAGTGTTTTTAGTATTGACTGAAATGTTTAGGAGTCTACACCTTTTCCAATTGTATTTCAGAAAGCATCAATTGTAATTCAGATTAATCAATTGTATTTCAGAAAGCATCAATTGTAATTCAGAAAGAATCAATTGTAATTCAGATTAGTCAATTGTATTTCAGAAAACATCAATTGTTATTCAGAAAGAATCGATTGTAATTCAGAAAATGTAAATTTTATTTCAAAAAGCATCAATTGTAATTCAGAATTTTAATAAATTTTTGTATATTACATATTATACTACGTATATTTTTTCAATGTAACTAATTGTGACAAGCAATGTATAATATCCTATGATTTCTTCAATGGAATTTTTTATCTCAATTATTCCCAACATTAAGGGTTTATTATTATTATTATTAATTTAATATTGACAAGAAAATGTGTGCTTATTTAAGACGTAATAATGACAACGTTTAACTGAAAGTTTTAGCTCTTTAAGTTCTTTTTTTTAATTGTAAAATTTTATTACTCACAATTTCTTTATTCTGAAATACAATCGTCGCTTTCTGAAATACAATTGACTAATCTGAATTACAATTGATGCTTTCTGAAATACAATTGGAAAAGTTGTAGTCGATTACAGTAAAAGCAAAATGTTATTTTTTTAACAATTATTTACTAATCCAATAATGATGTACATATGTGCCAAATTGATAAAAATATATTAATATATAGGGTGGGACATATGTTGGTTTCTTCCCCCCTTAAGAAAATTTGAGAATTCCTACAGGACAAAAACCTTTTAAATACTGACGACACGAGATTAACCTAAACCTAGTTGTTTTTTTTCATTCATAGTACATCGGAAACTTAACGTATTACATAATTCAGGAATGGAGGTTGCTACCGTGTCTACCAAGGCAGGCTTAATCAAACAGTATGGCAAGAATGAGTAGGATAAAGGCAATATATGCTACCTACACACTAGGAATATATTTTGTGATTTTTTTATTCTTTTTATTTTAATTAAAAATAAATCACAAAGCTCATACTTCCGACTAAGCCTGTGTGATATAAACATATATGTTATATATAATATAGATTTCCCCTAATACCGGTTTATGAGTTATTTTAATTTTTTGCCATATGTAATTTAAATAATGCCTGTATAAAACAAAATCCTGAATAAAGGATAAAATGACACAATGTTATTATTTTAGGATGTCATATGTAGATAATACATTCTTTCATTGAACAAAAAAAATATTAAATTTATATTCAAAAATTCATTCGGATGTTACGTTCTGTAATACATAATTGAAATGAGGCAATCCTATTTAGAAATTTAAATATAAATATTATTTTCTGTCCTTTCCATTATATATCTACATACGTCAGCACCACGCACGAATTTGCGAAAGACCGTATTCAAATATGTGCATTAATATAAATTTCAGTTCATATGGTCCCATTTTGGGTTTATTTGTTTTTAAAAGATTACATTTTGTTATGTTTAATGAAAATATTACAACAAGGAAAAGCTATTAATAAGACATTTACTCAAAGTATTATTTAACTTATTATTAGCGAGTGAGGTATCAAATGAAAAATGACGATTCAATGAATTTAAAAATGCAAACTTTTGCTATCATTAAAAAAAATTTTAATCGTTAAAATATTTTGCCCATATACAGGGTAGTTCTAATATTAGACTAATATTATTGCTAAAAAATTCATCACTTCAAAAAAACGAGGCCGCTACGATTTTTTATAGTTGAGCCTGAATATGGATTATTTTTCGGAAAAAAAATTATAATTTGGCAACACTGTCACTAAATTAAAAAATAAACAGACGTTAATTTAGAGGTTAAGAAACGACATCGGAAGACATAAAACGTTTCTGGGTATTCCATTTAAAAAAATCTTTGTTTTTGTTATACCGCAATAATGGGACAGCCTGTATTGTTGAAAATAATTTAACGACGTTGACCTTTTCAACCCAATAATATTATGTACCAAACTTTTTTTTCTATCGCATACGGGAAGTGCGCTAGGAAAGCCGGACGCACTATTGAACTACCCTGTATATCTCCGAAAGTAACAATGAAAAAATAAGAAAAAAAATCATAACAAAATTGCAAGGCATTTATATAAATGTAGCTTATATTTAATAAATTGGTTGTTTATTGTAGATACAAGGACTCCAAAAATTGAATTAAAAAATAATAACTAAAAATATTTTATTTGATTTAGAAAATAATAAAGCATGTACAATTAAATAAATATTTATCATATATAGATTTGAAAACATTCAAGAGGTCAGCAGTGTTTTGCCAAATTGCCTGAAGAAGTGTTTGAAGGGTATTACCCCTTTTCCATTTGAAACAACAGCGAGCGGGAACCTGAAAGTTGCTCCTGATCAAGTATGTTTGAATTGTTAATAGTAATAATAATGTTTATTCTTTTTTAGGGTTCCGAAGAAACCCTATTAATCTCGTCCGTCCGTCCTTTTCACTCAAAGCTAAATAGCTCGCAAACTATATAAGCTAGAAACTTGAAATTTTTACTGAACAAGTAAAATGACAGCCTCCAGTAAAATATGTACAAATTTATTGAATAAATAATTTTTCAGGGGGGGGGGGGGGGGGCAATAAGGAGCTAAAGCTAGGTAAAAAAAATATTTTTTATACCAAGGCATGTAGCACGTACGTATAGCCAAACAAGCGGAATTTGACCCTTTTTTCTATTTTTTTCTTTATTTTCTAAAAATAAATATCAAAATTTAATTACACGGAGAAAAATGTTTCATAACAACAGAAATATTACTTATAAATTGAAGTTTTTAATCGGCAACTGTAATTTTTAATAAAAAATCGACTTGATTTTTCTCCGTGTGCCAACAATGTTGACTTCTCATAAAACATGTAAATAAAACGATACAATTATGTTTTTTTAAATCTCCAGCTAACAAAATACGATCTATAGTTTTACTGAACCGTGCTAGTTGCAATTGTGGAAAACATTATTTCAACAAACATTAATACTTGATAAAAGATATTTATATATGTAAATTGTGTTTGTTTGTATAGGTGGTATTTCAAACAGACAGAATAAGCGTGCTTGTGGCTGAACCGCGAGCAACTAAAGTGAATATAAAGGGTGATTTTGTTGATCAGACGCCTGAATCTGTAACTTCGGAAGAGGAACCACCTCGTAAAGTAATACATCCGCCACATAAGCAAATCAAACCAACTACCATGGCGTATCCAAATGATGATTATAAGCGATCCCAAAAACAGGTACCTATACACTTAATTTAAAAAACTTCAGTGTGTACTTATGTACAGTAATGTACACGCGTTAGAAGTTATACTTTCTTGTGATTAAAAATTGGGTGGCAAATACTAAAAGGTTGAGAAACGCTGTTTTAATCTAAAAGCATTTATTTTTTTGGTTATTGGATATAAGCATGAGGGATTATACTGAGCGATTAAGAAATTATGACCATCTTTCTAACAATAAGAAATGTCTATGGAGGTCATCATGTCAATGTTTCGTTACAATGTACCATGTCTACTGCGCTCCACGCGCGTTTCATTGTGTTTCATTTCCGTTGCATTACTAAAATTTTACCCTCAACGAGCCTAAAGAAGTATAACTTCAAAAATTATATTCAGTTATAGCCCTTACATGTCTTCATTTAAAAGCTCTATATTCAATAGATGTGTTGAATATATTTTTTTCCGCATTTCAACGAATTATTTCATACAACAACATTTCGGGAACTTAACATTATTGCATACTCAATAGCTCTGTGCTGCCGTACAAGATAGAAATTTAATTATATTTTAAATGGAAATTGTCAATATTCAATATGACTATAGTAGTACGTATAGATAATTTTGATATAAATTTTATGACAACCTCCGCATATAAAGTGTGCCATTTGATAGAGAGTTATTTTTGCACTGAATATTTATAGTTACATGAACTATAAAGGTTCTGCTCACCAACCCGGAAATCATTTTAAATTCAGAAATTTTCCTGAGCGAGGTAGGACCCTTATAAAATTTTAATGTGGAAAATTTATAATTCATTTCGCTATCATAATTTTCCGTATCTTCTTTCAATATGAATTTGGTTTTATTTCATGTTTGATTTAACTTATAAATATTTAAGTATTTTTTAAGTTTTATTTTTAATATGTATGTATGAAGATACATTTTACAAATCTTTTGTAGTTAAAATTAATATTTCTATAATGTTATTTTTTTTTCAGATACATGTTATTTCAAAATTCCTTGTTGACAATCAGTTCTTTAAATGGCATTTAAAAAAAAGTAAATAAATCTTACGAAACATTTAGAAACCACATTAAGGCACATTCACGACTATACTGATAACGTACGTAACAGATCCCTCGTTCCCCATTTGGTCCCCCCCCCACCATTCAGCGTGAAAACCATCAAATTCTCATTCAGGACAATCAGTTTGGGATCCATATTATCGCGGATGTAAATTCCTAAGAGATTTATATCCTTTTGCATGCTATTTCAAATGTATTTTGTGACCGCGATATTTTCATACAAGTACCTACGCAATTAATTTGTCTTCAAGTGGTTAAACTATAGTGCAGCTGTTTTCTTTTGTTTGTATAGCGTTTAAGAATAATTTTCTGCTATTCATATTTAATTAAGGAGCGTCCATCCATTTATTACGTAATGCTTTGGAGGGTGGGTCCGTAAAATTTTACGAATCCTTACGAGGGGCTTAAATTATCGAAAATCATCCTTACGTGTTTAATTGATGCTTCTTTACCTACTATCCAGATATTTATTTTATTATTTCATAATACAAGCTTTTACGTTTCCACAGTAATCTTAACTTCTGGACTGTAGCCCTTTTACTTAAAATATTTTTCTCAATTTACTGTTCAAGATTGGCACGACAGTGCTGAATCATCCTGTATATTATACACGTAAACTACTGACTGTAAAATGATTTTAGCTTCCAATAAACATAATGTTGATTATTTTAAAAAATAAAAAGCTTTTGTTCATTTTAATCAACAACGGTTGTGTGTAATAATAGATCATCTCTGTGAGTTTATTCTCCGGAAAATAATCTATACATCCCTATATTTTGTTTAATTAGATGACTTCTCAGTTCTTTGTTTCGCAGAGTCAATCTGATTATCAATGCGCGTATAACAATGTATGTAATTTCAGATACAGTACGTGCAGCGCATGCTGATGGAGGGCGATATACCGCGCATGCCGGGCATGATGCCACCGCGGTTCGCGATGCGCCCGCCGTCGGCGAACATGGCGCCCCCGCCGCCGCTGCTTAAGCCACTTCCATCCAAGATCGTCGGCGATGACGGCTGCGGCTCGTGCGATGGCACGGAATACAGCTGCGGCGGTGAGTTAATGAATCCGGAGCTGCCGCTAGACCGGCTCGGAGTCACGGCGTCACACCCGATTGCGTGGAGTAACGTCGTCATACACGACAAGACGAATCTCTTCGACGAGCTGCACAACCGGATCACAAACTATAAGTATGTAGAGGGGTTAGTCACAGGGCCGTAACTAGAGGCTCTGGGGTCCCGGGGCAGCAAGTGATCTAGGGGCCCCTTATACATTTTTTAATGTATGTGACTATTTTCGAAAAAGTAAACGTTTTTCAATAAAAATGGTAATGCTTTCAAAATTTAATTGTTAATATTTTTGGAGACAATTAAAATTGCACCAGTACTTAAATTTTTTTTTTTTTAAACAAACAACAATTTCTACATAAAACTTAATTTATAATGGAGTCATATTTACGAAATTATTTATACCTTGTTGAAAAAACGACCATTTTTACGGTTTTTCGTGTACGTTTTTTTTAATATCTCCAATTCCATTGGCCGGATTGCAAAAATAAAAATTCATATTATGAATTTCCCTATAAAAATAATATTTAAAAATCTTATAATTTTATTACATAACCTAAAAAAATATTGGTACTTTTTTTAAATCGATTTTAATAAAATGTTGGGAAAAGATATTGTTTATGATTTTAAATATGTAAGTGTGATAAGTTCCAAGTCAAAACGGCTAAAAAACACATTTAAAAAAATAAAAATTGACTCGTTAATATCTTGCGGGCAACAAACGATAGAGGAACATTTTTTTGTGGATTGTTTATGTACTATGCAATAACGCCAAAGATAATACTATAAATGTTTTAAACAAATTTTTTTTTGGGTTTTTATTTTTGAAAAATTTTCTCCGTGTTGAATCAAATGAGTAACTCAAAAAAATTTTTAATCCGATTTCGTAAAAAAATACCGTCCTTGTTCGGGGGCTCCGGTAATAGTTACGGCCCTGGTTAGTCAGTAGAGGTTCCCAAACTTTTTCAATTCGTGGGACCCTTTTTGATCTAAGGTTTTCCCATGGCGCCCTTATTAAGTACAAAACACGACTAACTTGTAATGAACAAGTAAAAAAACTGCATTATTGAACACATTCATTCATTTATTACTTATTCATTAATATTTAATCAATGGGATGGATGAGCCTGCAGATCCGCGGAACCCATGTTAAGACGCCGCGGCGCACACTTTGGGAATCTCTAGGTTAGTGGATAAGTACGGCGATGGAAACATGCGGGCCACATAGGAAGAAAATATCGATAATGTATTTCTTCCTCGCCATATCGAAAATACAAGAACCGTTCGATCGTTTTTCAATGAGAACAAAAAGTTATTCTCCGATTTTAAAATTTTCACTAGATCCGTTTCAAGTCAATACAAACATTTTTTATTATTATTTTTCCATATCTGTCTGTCTGTCCCCTGAATCCTTTTCATACGTATAATTCATGAACCACTGAACCGATATTAATAAAACTTGGTTGGTTGAGTCTCATTAGAGGACGGTTCCATTTAAAAATCATTAAAATCATCCTAAAACAGTAATTATTTCAAGATATCTTAAAAAGGAGACATGTTACCTGAAAATTTTATGGAATTTTTTTGTAGAGCATTCAATTTTCTATAAAATAGATCACCACAATTTTAGTTGTAAAATATTCCCTTACGAAGAATTATCTGTTATTATTTGTATTGTTCAATCGCTATTTACTTTGACATATTAAATAACATTTTGATATTTGTATAGCAAAAAAAAGTAGATTTAGATTGAAATTGTCAAAAAATTAAAAATATACGAAAAAATAATCAGGCGGATATTAAAAAAAATGTCTAATTCATATTTTTTAAGAAAATTATGTAAAAATTAAATGATTAGAGCAACGCCCATTATATAATTTTGAGAATTACTGCAAAAACGACCAGTCCTAAATGGAGTTACGAGATTAACAGATTATATGGGGGCAAAAGACCATAAAAAAGTAGATATAAATAAATCCTGAAAACAAAGCACTACTATAATAAATATGTACAATAATATAATTAAAATTAGTTTTAGAAATGTGATATTAAATAGAAATATTAATGTGTATAGTAATCAATTTACAACTAAAATATATAGGTAGACACCTACATATTATGTATAAATTTAGTAGGTAGTATAACCAAACAATTTAAATCACCACACGAAATAATCTCGTATCTGTTAAAAATAATTCATTTCGTATGAATATACCGTTGTTCGTATGTTATTTGTTAACCGCAGTTCTAAATTTCAATATAGGTATACATATGTATAGTATATTATGTATATACCTACACAATACTACACATACAACAAACAAATGCATTCAAATATACAGGCTGAGTAAAAAATATGGAATATTGCTGATATTTTCTAAAATATTCATTATTTAAAAAAATGTTTCAGTGTGTTTTTAGAGAAATTATTTCATACAAATTACATCCAATTCTATTGCTTCCTCGCAATATCGAAGATACGAGAAGCTTTGTGATCGTTTCAGATTGAGACAAAAAAAATGTTCTCCGATTTCAAAATATTAAATTGATCTTTCCGTTTCACGTCAAGACAAACACTTTTCGTTCCATGTCTGTCTGTCTGCCCGTTCGTCCGTGTGTCTATCTGTCCTCTGAATCCTTGTCACACACATAACTCATGAACCACTGAACCGATATTGTTGAAACTTGGTTGGATGGTTGGGTTTGGGGAGTGTAAGGGGAGGGGTGACATCCCAAAATATTTATTTTTTCAAGATATCTCAAGAACGACACATGTTACGTGAACATTTTATAGAATATTTTTTGTAGAGCATTAAATTTACTATAATATGGGTCTACAACGTTTGATGTAAAATATTCCCTTACAAAGATTTATCTCAATTTATATTAAAAATTCGTGTTTTATTTTTCTAAATTGATATTTGCTTGGACATATTAAATGTAATTTTGACGTTTTAAAACGTCAAATATCGTAACTGATAGCACCAATTTTTTTGAAGATATAACAGAAAATAATTTCTCTCAAAACTTTTATTAAAAGATTTTTTTAAATAATGAATATTTTAGAAAATATGACCAATATTCCATATTTTTTACTCACCTTGTATGCACATAAATATTTGCCAAAGATAGTATCTGTTGGCGGGGATAATTTTCAGCACATATGCTATAAAATAATGAAAATTATTTGTGCCGTAAAACGTTTTAATATAAAAATCAATAACGCTGTTGACAATTGTTGGTTATTTTAAAACAGACTCATGCACATTATCAATTTTCAACTATATTTTTGCAAATACTATCGTTACAACTTCAATTAATTAACATTATTGTATCGTTTATGAATGTGACATGCAATGAATTAAATTTGTTTGAATCAGAAATTGTTTATGTAGGTATATCGTATAGACAGTGGCGGAATAAGGAAGGTTGGTACTCGGGGTGGAATGTTAATTATATACACCCCTAATGTAAAAAAAATAATTTTATTTTTTTTCTCCAGTGCAAATGAACATTTTTTTCGTTGTCACGTCGAATTTAGCACCCTTTAAAGCTCATTTTCATCTCCCCTCTGCTGTTATTACTAACCTAAAAACTTAATTTCACGTCTTTCAGCAGTTTTTGAAGACTTTTTTTAGAGTTCCGAAGAAACCCTTTTGATTTCACTTTGTCGTCCGTCTGTTCTTTTCAGTCAAAGCAAAATATCTATATAAGCTAGAAACTGTTTTTTACTGAAGATATTCAAATATTGGAGAAATAAGAAGGGGCGTCATATAATTTTTTATTTCATATCTAGGCATGTAGGGTGTCAAAATGTAGATATCAATTAGTAGAATATGACCCTATTTAATATTTTTTATAACTAAAAAATGCACCTGTAAATGGGTACAAACAGTCCAGGTAGTATACACCAGTGTATGTCTTGATCGAATTTTTTAATCCTTATATCACTTTTTTATCCACATCAAGCTCTTCTGCCTCATTTTGGCACCGAAGGTGGACTGTCTCCCGCCTCACTTAACCCACAACTGCGTAAAGATTTTAAAAATGAAATTCATATTGCGAAAAACTTAATTTTTTAATTTATACAGTGAAAAACACGTAGGTAAACGAGAAAAACGTACTTACAAAATATTTAACATGAGGTCTTATAGAAGAATGCCGAAACCTAAAAAAAACGTACTAACGAAGTTCCACTGTACTTGAAAGAAAACAATATATTTGAAATGCAACGTACAATATTTAATAATCAATATTTTGTTAGCCACAAAAAAAATTATGAAATTAGTATCTATTATTTAAAAAAAAAACTTTTAAAACACACACAAGAGAGAAACAATAATTTTTCGAAACTGTGATGGCAAATTTACCAAGCAACAAAACAAAATTCACGTTTGAACGGCGACGTAAATGAATTCGGATTTTGTTTGAGCTTTTCAATAACACGCACATACACATACATCGACTTTTGTGTGTGAAAAGGTCAGAGAGAATAATTTTATTTGTTATTTCTATAGAAATCCCGATATCATTGTGGAAATTGGAAACGAAGAATTCTCGTGTCATCTTTTGGTGCTTCAGTGCTATTCGGTATATTTCGATAACCTCCCAATGGACCAAATAAACAAAAATATAAAGATTAACCTACCGGAGGTACTGCTTTACAAATATTTTATGTATTTATTGATGTTGTTGTTTTCTGCGTTTCAAGTAAATTGGAAATGTTATACATGTGTGATTTTTTCCTCGCAGAAACATGTAACTCCGTCAGCGTTTCCAATTATTTACGATTGGATGATTTCAACGAATGATAGCAGCTACCGCCTCTTGAAGAGAACGAATGTTTTGGATATTTTTTTAGCGTCGAAGTATTTGAAAATAAGCGGTAATATATGGAATTTACTTGTTTTTATTTTCTCAACTTTAGGGTTTCACTACGAAAAAAATCCAAGATAACTGAATTTTTGCATGCACTTTTATTAAAAGTCTCCATTATATAACTTTTTACAATCCATAAAAAGTGTTAACAATTAATTTTATCTAAATTTTAATATCTCTTATCTATTGGTAGTATACGACTAAAATAACTTTTTAAGAAAAAATAAAACCAAATCAAAAAAAACTTAAAGCACTGAAATGTTTATTATATTTAAATTTAACAGTTTTTGAAGTCGTTTTTAATTTTTTTCTTTCTATAATAACTTCCTATACATAACTTCCATGTTCTTTTTGATTTATTTGGCTGTCTCAATTTAATTGCCAGACCCTATATACTGTATATGTTTAATTACGAACTATAAACTATGTACATATGTTAGAACTCGAGGAGCAATGTTGGATGTTTATCGATTCTACGGAAGTATTCAGCGAAGATTCTGCGTTCATGTTATATCTGGAAGCGAAAAGCAAAAAATTGTACGACGTGATGGAGTTGATGCTTCCTAGAATACAGAACTTCTTCCTCACTCTGGTTGGTTCTCAAGATTATCTTGACCTGAGCGCAGAAGAAATACGAGCTCTTCTGTCATCGAACTATATCGTCGTCAATTGGTAACTTGTATAATTATTACTTTAATATTATGTATATACTAATATTGGTGTTTGTTTTTTAGTGAAATGGAAGTGCTCATGTCAGCAGTCCGGTGGTTAAAGCACGACTGGGAAGAAAGAAAGGCGCAAATCATACCACTGATGAACTGTATCCAGTTTGGAATGATTGAACCGTGGCAACTTGTCGACATTAAACGCAATCCGGAGAATCCGGAGTTTTTGGAGATAATGAAAATTCCAGAGGTTTTGCGTATTGTGGACGATGGTTTAGCGTAAGTAAACATTTTATTAATGTAAATTAATGTTTATAATTTTTTTAAATCTTTTTTTCTTCGTATTATTTGTTGATAAAGAAGCCATACGTATCAATTTTCATTTCTTCTGTCAAACTTCCACTAAAATATACTTGTGTGCTTATACATGAGTCATATCATCCTGTATATTTGAAGTGAGAGAGATTCCGATGACTTTTTATAACACAGACCAACATTTAATTAATTGATTTTAATATTTTTAAAGTGAAACTTCTTTAGCGAGATAGTGAAATCGAATAGCTTCGACACGTTTTAAAATACGACAGGTTTTCAAGACGAAACGCTTAGGAGAGTGTGCATATGCGTGAGAGAGTGATGAATATTATATATGTATAAGAGAAAGATGGGTGAATAGCGCATGCGTACAAGTCAGTTTACATCGGTTATGCGTGAGAGGGCGATGATTAGTTGTATAAGAGTAAAATGGATAAATGCGTATAATAGTATAAGTCAGATTAAGTCGGTGTCAATTAGCTACGTGTTTTGTATACGGTTTTTGAAGCACTCACCCACATAAGCGCAAAAAAGTAGTGTGCGCCACACTATTTTTTTTTATTCAAGAACGATACCCATTTTGGTCATTACGGTCAATTTACTTTATAAAAAAAAAAAACTTAAACATTTTGATCCTCACTGATATTTAATAATGCAAATATCAGAGTTAGATCGTATTTTTAACTTCCCAACTGGAAGTTATTGTAATTGGTCCAAAAATCAAAATAAAAAATTTCAATATTTTTGTATGTTTCAAGGTCACTATAGTACATTTACACTATTTTCAGAAAAATGTGTGTGTGTGTGTATGTGTGTGTGTGTGTGTGTGTGTGTGTGTGTATGTACGTACGTATGCGCGTGTCATTTTTACGTTCACGAAATCTCGTAAATAAAAAATGCTATTGACTTCGTTGGGGTGCCAATCGAAAGGCGTCTTTAGGATATTAGAAAACTAATATTCATAATACAAAGATGAGTTTTATTTCTGACCAATCCCATTAAAATTTTTCATATACATATTTAAAAAATATTCACATAAACTATAGGGAAACAATAAATAATCAGTATTCAAGTATTTATAATCATACCATATTGGGATGTTGATTGTGTGGACCTAAAGGGTCTCACCCCAACCCAAGGCTTGTTTTGCTTATAGTTTCGTGATCATCAAATACTGGTACGGTATCGAGACTGAAGACTTCCGTCACTGGGTCGGCCAGCTCGGCCTGAAGGAGCCGCAACAGAGGAACTGGACCGGCCGTACAAAGACGTACGTCACGTACCGCGAATTCCTACGCTTTCTCGAAGAGCACCGTCAGGAACAAATACTGAAGGGATCGGGAATACCGAAAAACGCATCGATACGTGCCGGTCTCCATAATAATGGTGACAATTCGCCGGCTCATCGGATTGGCGATGGACACGGCAGTACTGCCGGTGGTAACGAAGTGTTTAATGATAATAAATCAAAAGTGGTGCCGACGATGAAAGAGTTGATGTCCTTAGTAAGTGATATGTGAATCACTTGTATGTGTGTAGTGTCTTTTCATTCGTGTATTTTTTGTGAAATTTGTTGTTTTCTATTCATCACGAGGGTCATAAATTGTTTGTGGTTTTGTGTTTGTGTTTTTGTTTTAGGATTTTATTTTTAAAATTCTAATTTAGAAATAAGTTTATATAATATAAAAATTAAAAATACTCGTTTTTTTTTATTTACTATAAAAGTTACTGTATCGTAATGAAATAACGCTGTTTTCCATTACGGTACAGTAAAGGCCTCTATACATCACCCAATCTGCAGGGCCGATTTGTCGGGAGGTAGAAGCGGGATACTGCAGATCGGGTCGTGTATAGGCAAATCAGGCCGAGTATTCCGCGAATACTGGCTGTATATAAAAAATGAGGCCAAAAAATATATATAAAAAAAAAATCCGCGAATAGTCGACCCGATTTGCCTATACACGACCCAATCTGCAGTACCTCGCCTCTACCTCCCGACAAAACGGCCCTGCAGATTGAGTGGTGTATAGGCGCCTTAACGTTACTCCTGATAAAACAGTGAAGATAAAACTAACGAAAAGATTATAAACAATTATTTTAAAGAAATGAGTCAAGTTACAATTTAATACTTTTCGTTAACAGCTGCTATAAACAGTGGTGTAACCAGGATTTTTTAGGAAGGGAACTTTTTTTAATGAGGGGCTATTGACATGTAACATACATTTTACATATAAAGAGGTGAGTTATAAAATTTATTCGTTCCAATTTTTTTGAATCGAGATGTAATGGATTTTGAAAGAGTTTTGGAACTTACCTTTATACGTTATAAAAATATGGCCCTTTGTTGGTTACAACAATGCGGGAAAGAGCAGGCTCCCGCACCTCCCTCTAGTTATACTACCACTGGCTATAATATCACTATTATGTATTCAAAAATTTAAAAAAAGTGGTAAGTTAATGAATGGAGTATGCATGTTCGAATAATATATTTATCTATTGTTTTAATTATTTGTAGGTCAATTGGTAATTTGAAACGACATGATTTAGGTAAGTTATGCATAGTAAGTGTTGCTAATGCATAATGCACTTTCTTAAGGTGTGAACGGCGCATTGTATAAAGAAAAAAACACGTTGAATTCCACGTGAAAAACAAGTGTCTGCTATAAAATGATATAATTTAAACGGTTTTATATTTTCTACTGCACTTACAATGCATAACCCATACCTTAAGATCGTGACGTTTGTGTTTTGTTTATTAATAGATGTGTAATTAAACGTTTATGGTTTTCTATAGATACCAACTGTCGCGTCTGAAAATACAAGTACAAGGCCTAATTCTGCACCAAGTTCTCGTAATGATGAAATAGAAAATGAATACATGATTAAAAAGTGAGTGTTATATTCAAATATTCGAGATTTTAAATTTTCAAGAATTTTGTACTCGGAACCATAAACTTTAGAAAAAAGTATAACAAAAATTCTAGAATAATTATCCAAGTTTTATTAGACCAAAATAAATATTATTCGTATCTTTTTCTCTAAAGTTGATGATTTATATATAAATAATTCTTGAAAATCCAAAATCTCGATATTATTTTGTTACGATATCTTGTAAAGTTGAGGTATTTCAAAAAAGAAAAAATTGTGTTTTTTCACATAAAATAAGATTAATAAATAAAAACTAACATGATAAAATGATTTTAGATCTTCTTCAAACATTTTATATCATCAAAACACATCGCCTCTTCTACAATCGAACAGACAGATAAAAAAGAATTCAGACTTTTCTGAACTAATATTGAATTGCAAAAAAAAGTTATCTATGTCACAGCCACCGAAATATGTTTTACAAGAACAAAGTAATAAACAGATGAAGATGATATCCCCGAAGTTGTTGGCTTCGACGTCTGCTCAAAAGGACGCTGGTTTTAATCAGCGACCAACATTTCAACCGGAGCCGAAACATAAAGAGGTTTTTTCCAAAGAGAATCCGTAAGTATTTTCCTGCGAACATTTCAAAACTGTGTGTGTGTGTCTCCTTTATATTACAACATTTCTATCGAAATCTCTTAAACTCTTGTTTATTTGGAAAGGAGAGAAAAATGTGTTACGAATGTTACTTTAAATTCGATAGAAACTATGTATAATAAAGTCATTTATTTTTGAACGTTGCGTTGTGGAAATATATTTGGTAGATTTTAAAAATTTATTTGATGGTTAAAAATTAATTTTACTTCCATGTTCTGAAAGAAATGGAAGTATTATAATACCGTCGTAAAATCGTGTACGAGATAAGAGCAGATTCTGATTATACTACCTTCAAAACGTAAATAAAAGTTGATTTCCGTATGATGGCTATGTGTCTGTCTGGATATAGAATTTTAATTAGGTAACCACTGCAAAAATGCATCAATTCAAATTATGTTTGTCTCCTTGAGTACTATTGATTTTGATGCTTATCGGATTTTGAAAATATTCAAAAAAATTTACCTATTTTCGTCTAAAAAGTGAACGTTGCGAGTATTTTTGATAAGACTTGTAGTTCAATCGAACTTAAGGGACACTTATTTTTAAACGTGAGTGGGTGAAAACCACGCTCAAAATTTTAATTATAAAATATATTAATAAATACGTCTATTTGTACTTTAAAATTTACTAAGAAAATGTTTTTTTAAGATAAAACATTTAAAAAGACTGAAAAGATTATATTTTATTTTGTTACAAAAAAAATGACATAAAATGAGTTTAAAATTTTAGGAGTCAAAAATTCTACGTCACAAACATCATATTCAATCACGAATTACGTGTTTCATATTCAAAAATATAAAAAAAAAATTCTTTGTATATTCCATTTTAAAATCGTTCGAATAATGTATTTAAAATATTTAAATTGCACTTTCAGCATTGATTCAAGGGCACCTGTAGAGACATTCTACAACAGAAAAGGATCAAGAGACAAACCTCAACCAAGGTATCATATTTTAAGTCAGTACCTAGCGTCAGATTAACCTATCGTGGACTTTTTTTAATTATAGTAATCTGAAATATAGTAAAGTCATATGTCTTTGAATCTCCATTTTGAAAGGGAAGGATTAAAAATGTATTTCTTCTTATAGGGGAATAAATTAGGGATCTTTTATCCTAGTTGTAAAATAAATTCTGTTATCACCCTCTCCCCTTTTATCCCAATTTCACACTTTCCAGCAGCGGCAAGCGCAAGAGCTTGACGAGCGTGATTACGGCGGCACGCAAGAGCTACTTCCTGGAGGAGGGTTCGCTGTTCGACGCGGACCGCGAGACCGTGCTGGTGTTTGGCGGCACGGATCCGCATTCGCAGTACGGCGTCGGACGGAACACCGGTAAGGACGTGTACCGGTACGTAACCGACCGGAACGTGTGGGAGTTTGTGACCGAGCTGCCGGAGCCGAGGCACCACCACTCGGTCGCGTTGCTGCGCGCCAGGATATATCTAGCCGGTGAGTGTCAAATCGTAGATAGATTTATCTACGTAATAAAAGTTAATTGCTTCTCCGCCATATCGAAGATACGAGAAACTTTGTTATCGTTTTTAAATGAGAATAAATATGTTCCCCGATTTCAAAATTTTCACTAGATATTTCCGTTTCAGATCAAGACAAACACTTTTCGTTCCGTGTCTGTCTGTCTGTCCCCTGAATTCTTTTCACACGCATAACTCATGAACCACCAAACCGATATAAATGAAAGTTTGTTGGTTTGTTAAGTCTGGATTGAGGACAGTCATATTTAAAACTCATTAGAATCGTGCGTAAGAGGGAGGGGTGACATTCCAAAACAATTTTTTTAAGATATCTTATGAACGACACATATTATGTGAATTTTTTTACAGAATCTTTTTGTAAAGCATCCAATTTTCTATGAAATAGGTCACCAGAACTTTTGTAGTAAAATATTTCCTTACGAAGATTTATCTCTATTTGCTGAAAAAATCGTTATTTTTTTGTTCAGTCGCTATTTACTTTAACATATTAAGACGTTTAGTGGTCATTTTAACGTCTGCATTGTTGAAAAATTTAGATTTAGATTGAAATTGTCAAAAAATTTAAAATATATGAAAAAATAATCAGGCACGTATTAGGAAAAATTTTGAATTAACATTTGTTAATAAAATTGTATAAAAATTAAATAGTTAATCAATGGCAGTTCATCCGATTACTTTATCGGTATTTATTAAATTTTTTTGATAATTAATTAACTACCTTTGTTCAATTTAGCACGAGGAAGCACTGTGCATTTACTTGGCATATGTTTTTTTTTACAAGATGGATTTTATAGCGAGTATAATAACATAACACTAACTAGCAACCAGCAATTACTACGTGACCCCCAAAAAGGCTTCGAAAAGTATTTGAGCCAAGACCTCTGTCGAATAATATCTAGCTTATTCAAAAAGAATTTATCGATTTAAAAAAAAAAACATTGAAATAAATTTTGTACACATATTGATAGTTTAATTTAAAATCTATCTTACGTATATGTAATCTGCTTCTTAAATGCAACACATTTATCTGCAATGTACTGTGATGTGGAGTAACATCGAGAATATATTGCGTTAAATTGTTTTGAAAAGGCTGAAAAAACGTCAGGTTCGAAGAGTGAAATAAAATAAGAAAACTGCGAAAGCTGTTGATTTGATAAATACCCTTAGACAAGTCACGTGATCGGGTTACAGTAAACACACACACACGTACATACATAAATACAAACACATGTATTTTATACGTACACATGCGATCAATCTGGGCATTTGTCAAGCTGACGGCGTTTTCCCATTTCGTGTACAAATACATGTAAACGCTAGCTAGCTCACACACATTCACGAATATGCGTATATCTACTGATAAATGCTGGCGGTTGAAACAAATAACAAACAAAACTATGTGTGTTTGATCTTTTGTTTTTTGGTTGTTTTGTATATTTATATAGTATGTATGCAAAAGGTGAATCGGAGAAAGGGTGTATTGTTATTTAAAGCAGGGACTTGAACCGGAATTTATGTATGGTTCAGGTTCGGATTTGGGTTCAGCATGGTGCAAACTATTTGGGTTCATAAAACGGTTATTTTTTAATGGTTCAGGTTCGGGATCAGGTTCAAGTTTGTAATTGAAAGAAAATTATTTTGTTCGAAAAAAAAAATATAATTAACAAATAAAACATTTTATAAAAAAAAAAAAACATTAATAGCCTATAAAATACTGCTAGAAAAAATAGCAAAAAATAAAATTACATTTTAAAGATTGAAATCTCTACTTTTTAGATTTTTTTTTGCGAATTGAAATGTAGGTACCTAGTTCAGTTATAGAATTAAAAAAGAAAGTAAAAAATAGGTAAATAGTAGTTGACTTGATAAGTCACATCATATCAAGATTTCCAGTTAATATATTTTATAATCTTTTTTTTAAATCATTAGAAAAAAATGTTAAAAATAATTTATTGAACTATATATATGGTTACCAGTTATCCATGAAAAAGTTCGGCTTCAGGTTTAGATTCGTTGGCTTTGAAATATAGCGGTTCGGTTCAGGTTCACGATAATGAAAAATACGGGTTTTTTCGGGTTTCGAGTTCGGGTTCAGATTCAAGTTCCTAATTTAAAGTACTTGAATTTGATTCAAATATATAAGATAACAGCACCAGTCTTGGATCATACACCAGTGTCGAACACTTGTTTAATTAAATGTACTAAATTAGAAAAAAATTATAATCTATAGGTACATAACTGTAAAACACCTTAATTTGATGACAATCGGCCAACAGATGTTAAAATAGTGGACATTCAAACTAATTATATTATTAATGTAATCTATTTATTAATTATAATATTGTCATATCATCTGATTTACATTGTTTCAAAGACTGTAGCCGGGTAGCATATTTCCAAAAGTCCGTCCAGTACAGAGCAACGGACGAAAATTGTGCTCTGTAAAGTACTGGAGTTTGGAACTCGTTTCATTGATATTTGCATTCCAAACCTCAGTCGAGAACAGAGCTTATAGCAAAATCAAGCTAATGTTGGATGTTTTATAAAGGCCTCATAGGGGTAATTTGCAGAATCCCTGCAGATTGGATGTCAAATAAGGTGGTATATAAAGGCCTTTACACTTATCGTACAACGTTGTTATCGTATTTAACTAATACATATACGATTCTTTTTTTTTAACTTTTGTGTCTAGTACTTATCATTTTGTAATTATTAGCAAATGTCCATCACTGCGTGCTCATTACTGATTTTGCTTTATCTATTACTGGAGAAAAATATAAATAAAATAAAAAGGCTATTTATAATAATTTAAAAACCCAAAATATATTTGCGGACTTTAATAATTAAATTGCTTTAATAAGGAGGTACTTGTTAGTAACATCAGTAACTTATAATATGTCATTTAAGAAGAATTTATAGTAAAAACCTCTTCATTTTATGATATTTTAGTATAGCCTAAAAAAAGCTAGATTGACTAATTTTATATAGAAACAAATGTTTATGAAAATCCTGTATCAAAATCAGAAAATAAACCAAATTTCGTGTTAGTGGATATACTTACCACAATGAATTCTCTAGATATTAAATGAACATTAATTTTGGGCAAAATTTTTGGAAGGCTGTAGCTCCCTCACAAAGAATTTTCGGGCACAAGTCCACATAAAGTTTTTTGTTTAAAATTACATTCTCGATGTACTGTTAATTTTGTTTACACTAATTGTAAATCATCCTGTATAATAGTACAGCTACTTACCGGCTCTTCTTACCTTCTCTTCGCTCATCAAACATAGTTTAGTATTACTAATACTACTTCAAAGGGTTTAAGAGGGCGAGAGAAGGTTCGTCAAGAAATGTATCGATGTTTTGATTGACTATATCAGCGTTTCCCAAACCATTCTTACGATGGAACACAAATCCTAAAATTTTAATAAAACACCCTGGTTATTTTGTAGGTAATATATAAAATAAATAAGTCGATTTATATCTGCGTATAATTTTCAAACATGTTTGAACTTAAAACTAGTGACCGACCGAAAGGTCGATTTCGGTTTCGGTCGGCCACTACTTAAAACCATTAAATATTAATTTGGATATTTTTTTACGGAACTCTTATACACTTTCCTCGGGGCACCAGTGTTCCGTTTGGAAAACGCTGGGCTATACACTTTATCGTTGATATTGTATTAGATCGGCCTCTTTTTATGTAACTGACAAAATTTTTTCAATGTTTTTTGTCGATGAAAAAAATTATCAAATAGTCCAGATTGTGGGAACTAAAAAAGTTTTTTTAGCTACATAATACATTGCTACTGTGGTTTAAAATAATACCATAAGTTTACTCTGGTTTTTGTCATGGTTTAAATTATTATCAGCTGTCATAACTGTATTATAATATGTTCTCTAAAATCTAAATAATAAATAAACACTATTTTTGGATATAAAAACAGAGTCACTGTGTTTTAGTAAATTGAAGAAATCCTTGATCGAAGAAACATACAAAAAAACTACCGGGTATAAATGATAATATAATAATTTAATAAGACTATAAAATAGGCAGTGGCGCGTTATGTAGTCGGGATGCCTCGGACAGAAAAAAATTACGGAATCCGCTTTCTTGTTTTGGGGGAAAAATGTAGTATAAAATTTCAAAATTTATAACATTGAAAAAAAAATTGATGAAGCAAAAAAAAAGGCCTTGACCAAAATTATTTAAAAAACAAACCTCGGAGACCTAAGCAGTTGCCCAAACTACCTACTGGATAACGCACCACTGAAAATAGGCATGTAGTATGTAGTATTTTAATTTCCTGACGTTCTACAATAAAAAACTGTGTCGGTCAGGAAGCGAATTGGTAATTTGTTTTATTTACATAAAATAACATTTGAATCACTTCGGTTCGGTCTGTTAATCGGTATTCTTCTATAACTTACGTATGTGCATTTATATGTAAACAGGAGGTGCTGATCCGAGAAACGACGAAAAGAGCGGTAAATCTGTAGCCGTTTCGACGATATGGAGCTTTGATCCTGTACAGAAGACATGGTACCAAGAAAACGAGCTCGCCGTCGGGCGAAAGAACTTCGGTCTCGTCGTACATCGCCAGAAGATGTTTGCGATCGGCGGCCAAGACAGCAGAGGGAGGTGCGGGTTTGATTTGATTTTTATTTGATGTTAGACAAACCTTTGTGTTGTCAAAGGCAATATTGTGTATGTATTTATGTATGTATGAACGCATTGAACATATATGTATGAATGTACATATGTATCTATCGCATTGATGTATATATACATATGTATACAGGGTACTTCAATAGTGCGTCCGGCTTTCCTAGCGCACTTCTCGTTGGAGATAGAAAAAAAAGTCGATGACATTAAAACAAATGCTTTTTGTTAATAGCAGTAGAGCAAAAGATAGGACCCCGCACAAAAGTAATAGATTTTGCATTTTGGTTGAAATTTTTTATAACTTAGGGAAATGAGAATTCAAAGTATGCAGATCAAAAGTTATAATGGGTGTATTTCTGCCAAAGGGCACCCACACTATCTATATTACTGTTTATTTTTATGTTTATCTCCTACAGTCTACAGGATCAACTTTTATAAAATGTTGCAAAGGACAAAAAATTCTTAGAATTTACCATATGTAAAACATTTATTTTTAGAGTTTTCCATAACAGTTATTAATTTTATAAAAGAGTGCCCAACCAAAAATTTTTTTAAAATGTCACCAAATGTTAAAAAAAAATTGTATTCATTTACTGATTCGAACCATTTTTATCTTTTGCAAATTTATTAAAAATTTGCCCTTTAGGAGATAAAATATTTATAGTATATATAAACATAAATTGTTTCGATGCCCCCGAAGTAGAAATTATGGATTTTCGTAGGTTTCCCCCTTAACATCTTTTGATCAGCACATTTTTAAGTATCATTTCCACAAAAAATTTCAACCGAAAGACAAAATTCATTGCTTCTGTGCGGAGTTCTTTCTTTAATTGGCAAAAAATTATTGTTTTAATGTCCTCAACAACTCCTGAAAATTTGCCGGTATTTTAACGGAACATCCTGTATATTATATAGATGTGCGTTTGTTGAGAACAAAGAAAGACACGCAATTTGAATACATATTGATTTATAGTGGATATTTTTAATATTAAAAACGTGGAAAGTTCAACCGTTTCATATTGATGTAGTGTGGGACGTTGTTTTATAACAAAAATATACTTTTTTTTAACAATTGTAGGAACTTGATTGTCTAAATTAAATGGGGATTAAAGATGTAAATATAGATAATCCACAGATAAAGAAAGTTCGTATAATCAATTCGCTTTTTACAAAATAAAAGACTTGATGTTGGGTTGGTGGAGGGTGTTTTATTTGCGTGTTAAATTGAGCGCACTTTATGGAACGATTTGAGCAGGCGTGGATAAAAACTACATCCGGCCCGCTTGAGTAATTAGTGCGGCCCATGATGATTTTGATTATCATGAATTTTTCATGCAAAACTATTTTTTTAAGTTACTATCAAATTAATTTAAATCACATTTTGAGAGCTTATTACTTGGCCTTACTTATTTTGAAATAAAATTTTATAAAAATTTTATAAAAACTTCAATGTCATTATTGAATTATTTTTGTATTTGATAAAGAATTTAACCCTCTTTTTCCCCTCAAAAATGATTTTTATGTTATGTTTCAATTTTTTTCCTTTTTATAGAAACATGTAATTTTTCTTCATAACACTTAGGTTTTTTTGTTTCAATTTACCAGAGTGTTGTCGTCCGTGGAGCGTTTCGATCCGACAACCGGCATGTGGTACGATGTCGCCCCACTAAGGAGTCCTAAGATGGGCGTAGCGTGCGCTAAGTACAAGGACTACATCTGGGTCGTCGGCGGGATGACCAATAGCAGGAAAAATCCTATCAGTAGAGACGTCGAATGCTATGACATAAGAAACGATCAGTTAGTATTTATATTAATAATAATAATAATAATAAATGATAATTATAATCAAATTTGTATTTTGAATAATAAAGTCACAAAACTCATGTTATTTATGATAATCAATGACAGCAAAGCTGGAGGTTGCGGTGAAGGGGTGGGGGGGAATACTTTCTGTGATATTTTGTAACCCAGCAAAAAAAATTTAAAATCCAGAATACTTGGTAGTTAATTTTAGCCATCCCCCACTGATAAAAAATTATCGTGTTGCTAATAGACATACCTACATACCATACAGTGGCGTAGTCACGGTTTTTTTTTTGGGGTCGTACCCCCCCATGCCCCCGAAATATTCAGTGTTCTCAAAAAACGTATGTTTTGAGAAAACATCAGTTCAAAATATTTAACACCTATGTATTGATTCCCCCTCCTGAAAATATGTCTTACTACGCCACAAATATCATACATAGAGCATGGACCGCACATCCTGTATTACTGTTATTAATGAAAAGGTTACTTCTGTTTAAATAAGGACAAGTATATCCCAAACCATTTTCAATCTGGATCTTGGCTTCTGGGTGTAAGCCGCGTCGGTTTGGTCGTGTTATCGGCCATCGTTTTGTCACACGTTGGCCGATAACACGACCAAACCGACGCGGCTTACACCCAAAAGCCAAGATCCATATCAAGATCACCACGGAAGCCTCAAGACTTGCATTTGCTATCTCTTTTTTTTGACACGGATTTGTTATCGAATCAGATGCGCTGTCCATGCTCTATGTCTATGGTGTTGACAAGCGCGGATCCAGGGGGGAGGTCATGGAGGACATGACCCCCCCCCCCCAAATCTCAAAAAATTAAGCAAATTAAATAGAAAAATGCTTATTAAATACACTAAAATAACTTTTTTGTCCATGTCACAATCCATGACTTCCCCCCCCCCCCCCCAAATTGTAAACCTAGACGCGCGCCTGAGTGTTGACCACCTCCCTGATGTAGAAACGTTTCACCGTCATTGGTAATTTCAAAGCATTATCAGAATATTGGGAAACAATAAAGCGAATAGAGTAAAATTACGATAATTGCTATATTTTCATATATCAAGACAATTTGATATCGTGTTACTAGCGCCATCTAGTTCAACGTTTTACATCTAAATAGGAGTTATATCTAAGAACTCTACCAAATATTACAGGTTTCTATATATTGCTGTAATGTAGTATATTAATGAAGTGACGATAGATGGCAACACATGCTGATAGTAATTGATTTATTTAAATTCTTAAATAATAAATGTAACAATGGATTTGTATATATTTATTTAATAATCCTAACTCGAATTTATCCACAAAATTATTTTTGGGTCACTTTGTCTTTTTTTTTATAAAATATATAGACCAAATTTGTTATTTATTTGTGAATACATATTTTAATATGTTGACCTATTGTTGACAACGGAAAATCACAGCATCTCTATTTGTTTCGAATTTACCTCAGTAGTCACCAACCTTTTTTAAGAAAAAGCTACATAATTATATAAATTTGAAAATATGTAACGCTAATAATTTGAATAATGAAATTTTTTTATAATTTGAAATAATTTCATAGTTTGTAAAATCAATAAGCCACGTAAATAAATAAAACTTTTAAAATAATTCAATATTATGAACAAAATCTTCAATAGTAAAAATGTATAATACATAATTTTTACATGGAAAATGTGAAACATTATTAATGAATAAGATTTTAAAACAATAATAAAAAAATAAAATATGCCAAATATGTATAGAAAAATTGTTGGTTAAAAATAATATCACGCCGCATTCGGCTCGCGGGCCATAGTTAACGAACCGCTGCAGTCTACTTAATAATTATATCATGATAATTATTTGATAAAAATTATCTTATATTAAAAAATTTCTACATATAGATACGAGTACGTCAGTAATTTATAATTATACAGGTACTTTTGAATATGATAACATAAAATGTGCATTACTGTCAAATTTTATAGAGAATTGAGCACATGAAATAGTGAGTGACTCACAGAAATTGTTGGCACAGCTTATCAAATATAATCCACTCATGAAGTTCATAAAACAGGCGCGCGTAAAAATGTAATATATTAGTTATTTTGTTATTACGAGTATAAGCATTTGGTGTACTTAGGACAGGTTATGAGATTTTATCTTTTGAAATGAAAGTGAATATTTGTTTTATTTAAATAAAAATATAGTATCTACCTATTTATATATTTTTATTGATTTCAGTTGATAATTGATATTTTTTTATTATTGTAGTGGGCTAGAGCGTTTCGAGGCGTTAATATAGTCACTATTCAGAATTTTATCATATTTGTATGCTCATTTTTTCGTATGCACACACGTATTATTTTTTTATCATTCTTAAAAGTGCTCGAAAATTGAGTGCATTAAAACGACTTTGAACTCCTGCTGACATTCAAATATCTAAATACATTTTTAAACAAACATTTTTCTAGGAATTTTCGAATTTTGATGTTTTTTTCAAGTAAAATATTGTAGGTCTACTCGTGCAAAGGGATAAAGCTGCCCTAGTGGTGGGACTAATTAATTTACTTGATAATGAAAAATTTTCGTTTCAACTTGATTGAATTAGCGGTGTGGAGAAACGGGGGGGAGGGGGAATTTTACTCGGATTCAACACTGGTGATGTTCCTTGATACGCCTATTTTATAAATAAAAACATCTGCCAAATAAATGCACAATGTTTTCTCGTGTTAAATTCACCAAAGGTAGTTAATTATTGAACAATTTAAATAAAAACCGATAGTGTTCAGATAAATTGTCTGACATTGGCTAACCATTTAATTTTTATTCAATTTTACTAAAAAATATTAATTTGAAATTTTAGACGCGCCTAATTATTTTTTCGTATATTTTTAATTTTTATGATATTTAAAATGTCAAAATGGCATTTAATATGCCAAAGTAAATATCAATTTAAAAAAACAAATAACGATTTATAAAAAGCAAATTGAGATTAATCTTTGTAAGGTAATATTACCTATATTATAGAAAATTTAATACTCTACAAAAAATATTCTATAAAATTTTCACGTTATATGTGTCGTTCTTGAGATATCTTGAAAAATATATTTTGGGATGTTACCCTCCTCCTTACACACGATTTTGCCAGTTCCAATCATCCAACCAAGTTTCATTAATGGTTCATGAGTTATGCGTGTGACAAGGATTCAGGGGACAGACACACACACACACACACATACAGACAGACAGACACGGATCGAAAAGTATTTGTCTTGACCTGAAACGGAAATATCAATTTAAAATTTTGAAATCGTAGAACAATTTTTGTTGTCTCATTTTAAAACGATCACAAAGCTTCTCGTATCTTCGATATTGCAAGGAAGCAAAAATTTAAATAAAACACGTTTGAATTATACAGCCTACTTTATAAATTAATAACAGATGATGGAACAAACGTGTCTACTTATCTTAATTATAAAGTTTGACCAGCTGCGTCCGCTGTTACACGTGCAGTATATTTAATGTTTAATCAATTATCGTTTCAATTAAATGTAAATAGGGCTCGTAATTCGTATTATCAAAAGGAAAACCACGTATAATAAATATGTTTTATTCTTCAAACAGGTGGACTCAAATCGTCGACCTCCGTTTCCCCCGTTGCTTCGGCTCTCTAATCGTTTTCGATGATAAGTTGTACCTGTTCGGAGGCGCTGCAAAGATAAACAGCACCGACCCCACGACGAGTATCGCGTCTGTCGACATGTGGAACAACGAGGAGAAGACCTGGTGCCCGCTTTCCGAGATGTCTGTGCCACGGCACGGTCACACCATGGCGTACTCCGGTACGCGGATCATGACAATAGGTGGTGTCACTACTGTCTACATGAGGGCGCTCAACAGCGTCGAGTGTTATTGTTGTGAACAAACGGATTGGGTAAAGGGGGTCGCTCCTTTACCGACACCGTTGTCGGGGCACGGGACGGTTACCTTACCGCCCGCGTCTTTGATTTAATTGTTGTTTTCTTTATTGTTGTCTAATTCAAGATGTAAGGATTGACAGTGAAATAGTTTTATGGCGGACTGGTTCATGATTTATCTATATTGAAAATGTTAGTCTTTATTTTTATCTCTATGTAAATATTTTATCTTTGTTTTTTATTTTATATACATATTACGTTGATAATAAAAACAATTATATGTATGATTCTGTTTTATTTTTTAAGATATGTGAAAACATGGTAGTAAATATGTAAAACAAGATATTAAATACTTTTATCATCAATCCAATTTATTATCTACTTTTTGATTTGTTTATAATATATGTTAATTTTAAGTAGGTACCTCGTTATTTAATTTTTTTTAAATATTAATTTAAAATATTTCCGTAATTTAATTTAAACAGCAGTGCTAGTGCTATCATAAGACTATCACTTCAGGCCCACAAATTTAATATATTTTGAATTTGTTTATTTCATGCGTATAGGTACAACGTTCTTTAAAATATTAATGTCTGGTATAATAAACGAGCTAACAAAATTTGCAAGCACTTTCAAATGATGTTTCAAATCTATCTTACAGTTTCCTTGAAATTTCATGAAGTGTTTGACAATTATCGCGCGCGCGTGGTAAATAAACACCAACGATATTAAAAGAGTGGTGATATTATGAAATATGTTATAATAAGTTAAAGTATCACTATTCTAAAGTCCATAGATAATATCACAAAATTAATACCCCATTTGAAAGTGCTTGCAAGCTTACTTTGTTAGCTTCATTATAATACCGGACATAACACATGATCCCACTTTTGTTAAACAAGTAAGAGTCTGAATACATACCTGCCTATACGTATTATTAAAAATAAATAGAATAAAGGTTACCTAGAAGTTTAAAAATAAATTCAAAACGGATGTTGAAACAGTAATTCAATTTTAAAATACATTTTTATTTAAAAAAGAAAAACTATAATTAGATATGATCAAAAACAAAATGAACATAGATACGCAAGTTGGTTTAATCATATTGTATGTATTTTGGCAGGTACCTCTATAAATATTTGTTTTAAAAAGTGTCAACATTATCGATACAGATTATAAAATTCACCTAAAAATTGATTGAAGAATATCAAAATATATAAAATGTATTTTTCCCTGAAACAAGCAATAAAGTCAACTATGTTATATCACCGAATATGTATATTTATATCTTTTTATCACGTTACATTTCCGTCGAATACATTTAAAATAAATATGATTTATATTATAGGACAACACATACAAATATTTATTTATATTTATTTTTAAACTCGTGTAGGTATATTTTTAGCATATTTGAGATAATGCTTTTACATACGTATAAATATTTACAATCGATAATTTTATAGCTCTTGCAAAAAGGTTTGTTTCTATACAAACATTTTTTTCAATAAAATGATAATATTGTATTATTGTTCTGGTCATGGCCCCTACATCTTATCGCGAGCCCCGAGTCGAGATTTTCAGCGTGCCCCCTCCTGCTAAGACACATTTTTTGACGACAGCAAAAAAAGTTCGTTAACTCGTCACGCCGGGCCCCTTAGCCTCAAACCCCCTGACTGGTGCATGGTTCTGGTTTTCTAGGTAAAAGATTGTCTTCATTGCATTTTAACTGTTAATTTTAAAAAATTGTCCGCATCAATAAACTTATCAGAGCATAAGACGAACATATGGTGTGAATATGGCTTCGATACGTCCAGTGGTTTTGGCCTGATGAAAACACATACATACATAACATTTTTATATATTAAGATATGTCATATGATATGGTTTAAGCAGCTGCCCCCTTGGTTCTCCCGCTAGATACGTCACTGAAAGTCTAATTTGTAAAAAATGTTAACGTTACATAGATTCCATTACAGACTAATTATTTATTAGTTTAAAGGTCAATCGTCTAGTCAAGGGAAGCACACGAGACGAGACGAGAGTTTTGTAACTGAACATATCTCGTTTTTCAAGCCGCGCTTAATGTTATGGTAGTACATATATTCACCATAACAATAAAACGCGATTGCCATTTTAACTAAATTCAAAGATCACAGATCACAACGGACATTAATTTATTAAATAAAGCTCAAATATGATCTATTGAATAAATGCAAAAATTGCTGACAAAAAACTGAATAAATATCATTTATCGACATACTGCAAAATTTTATATAATATGTGAGGAGCAGCAGAATAAAACCGGATAAATCCATTTTTGCAAATTTTACAGAAGAGGTCAAAATGTAACTAAGTACCCTATTTTCATGTAAATAGTAATCAATACAAATATTTATAATTTAATTAAACAAGTGTCCAACACTGAGGTATTATCCAAGACGACATTTTATAACGGTTAACATTTGGAAATCTCAAAAATGAAAATATAGAAATAGCGGAAGCTTGGCATCACAAAGAAAATAATAATAATACAGATTTCTTAATTCGAAAATTATAAATAATTTAGCATCTAAATGCGCGAATTAGAAAGTATGTGTAACGTATATCTAAAATTAAATTTATAATTAGTTTGGTGTTGTTTCAGAAGTCGCCAACAATAAAACCGCTAAGAAGAAACAGTAGTGCATTGTACGATTACAATTTGTTTTTAAGAGAGTTGTGTGAAAAACGTGTACTATTATTATTTACATTTTAATTGTATTTTTATTTTCGTTGACTTTCATTCGGAAAAAATTATAAATACATAAACACATTCCGAGATAGCAATTATATTTCGAAGTAAGATAGTATAAAGATACATATACAGTTTTTAATGTAAAATATACAGTACAGTTGGCTCTCTTTTTACGCGGTAAGCACATTTCACAGCAAATCGCGTATAAAAATTCGCTTAAAAACGAAATTACTTCGTCGAGACGAGATTGGCTTAAATTCGGAAGATACAAGGCTGATACGAGACTGTAGCAATTATCAATTCAAGACAGAAACGAGATATCAGTTTTTCAAACTGACAATGAGACGAGACTTATCTAACTCTATTCTCGTCTCTAAAAATATGAGCGATTCTAAACTAGAAATTTAGTCCCTTTAGCAAAATATGTAAAAGGGCCTCCAAAAATTAAGATTTTTTTGCACATTTGGGGGGCCCGTTTTCTATCACGTCACTGCATCGATTCGTGACCAAGCCTAGTGGTAAATATTCCACTCTGGGCCCCCTGAGCTCTTAAGCGTTGCTTAACGCGCTTAATACTAGTGACGCCAGAATCAATTTCTTCTGGGGGGGCAGTATGAACCTCAAAAATTAAGCTGACCTAATTATACTTAGCGTTCTTAAAATTCAAAATTGACTTCAATTTTCTTAAGCTTGATTAATATTGTATTATTTGTTTAAAAAAATATAAATATGGTGGAACCTCGTTAGTACGTTTTTAAAGGAACTGGAAGAACCACGTACTAACGAGAAAAACGTAGGTACTAACGAAATATTTTAACATGGGGTCTTATGGAAGAATGCCGGGACCTAAAAAAATTTAAAAAAACCTACTAAAGCAAAACGTACTAACGAGGTTTCACTGTACTCACTTTTTATTTTTATTTTGTATCTGACTCATGGTTAAATTTTATAATTTGTTTGTGAGCTTTAACATCAGTTTACTAAAATTAAAGAATTTTTAAGAGTAAAAAAATTACAGAAAACAGATTTTTATATTTGCATGTCGATTCAAACCCGCCCTGAAAAAACCAGGATCAATTTTGGGGGGGAAGTAGTCATTGCCCCCCACATAAAATTTTCGGGGATAACTGCCCCCCTCCCCCGGCTCCAGCGCCACTGACCCTACTGCTTGGGAAGTAATGTTAGTTTATTATTTTTATAGAAAAATTGTAATGTAAACAAAGCTATTTTTAAGTACGTATTTGCATGCTTTTATTTGACCATAAAAATGTAACATTGTGCAAATGATCGTTCAGTTTGTTTATTATTTTACAGCAACCTCTTTTCTTCATTTCAACGATTACCCTTTAAAATTGATATCTAATGTCTCAAACCAACCTTGATTGAAATGTTTAATAAAACAATTCAATTTCAAAAACCTGCTATTTATATATTATTTACTTTGTTAGAGGATAAAAAAGATATGTCTCGATTACATTTCTATAGTATTCAATTTATGTCTTAATTCGACCCTGGTTTTTATAGACTTCAATTCGATTAATGGATAGGGTGACCAGGTCTCCGGTTTTGACCCGGAGTCTCAGTGCAGCTTATGGTAACAAATTTTATGAAAAAAAAGATAAGATAAAATAAAATAAAAAAGGAGTCTTCATTTACATCTCAGGGTTTACCAAAACTAAAATCTGGTCACCCTATTAATGGATAAGATAAGCGTCTGATAAGGCATAACCGGAATAAAACCGAAATTAAATGTTTACTTTTCGGTTATATTATTAATCTTTAATAAAGAATTCTAATCATTTCTAAATGAATAAAACAGAATTTTTATACGAAGTAAAAATGAATTATGTCTACCATTGTTTTAAATTCTATTTCCATCTCCATTTTAGTAGATATCTAACTTTTGAAACGCTTAAAATATATGTACTCGCATTTAAATTATCATAATTTAACCATAAAATTATGTATATAATGGTTTGTTATGTTAATTGCCAAAAACACAATGAAGTTTAAAAATAAAAGCGAATGAAGTGAGGTTAACGTTTGCCCATGGATTGTCCTCAGATCAGCTGTTGGTAGATTGTCGTGACGTCACCAGTGGAAGTAGACGTTCAGTTCAGTGTATTGTGCCGGGTTTATTTATCATTACATTGTGTATACACGCATGCTTTATACAGAGTACACTGTGTTGAAGTCGAGCTAGGATATAATAAACTTAATATGTTCGCCTATCTAAATTACCTCAAGTGGAGTTATTGAAAGTTATCAAAAACAATTTATAATTAGTGAGTGGGCGGTGTCTACACAAAAAAATAGGTACAGTGTCTTATTTCTTTGATTAATGAATGTTGTGTTTGGACTGAAGATATAGTTGCTTTTCAATAACACGTATGTTCGATATAAGTGTTTGTTATAAAAATCATGCACGAATTAATTTCTCCAAAATGGTGTATTCTTAACATCGAACTGTATTTTTAACCACGTCTGTGTGTTTATGCGCTTGCGTATCAATTTAATAACGTTGATTATAATGCTACAACATTAAAATTGCTTTACACATAACATTTTTATCGCGATGCCGTATTAAAATACCTCGTGTTATCTTATTATTAGTATGAATGTTTCACGAATATTATTGTGACAGAAAAAATATCGTGTCTGCGGAATTTTGGCGAATTGGTATTGGTATGAAAGCGCCATTATATCTTTTTTAACGATTTGGGTGCTGAAAAAATGTTTTGCATGTTAAAAGGAAGTGATTAAAGACAAAGAAAAATTGTTAATGTTTATGTCTGTCAAACGTCAATCAACTGTGAAAAAATCATGGTAACTATTGCTCTCTAATGGCAGATAAGTGAACTAATGAGTTGTAACGAAATTCGAATTTAATTAATTTCTTGCATTATTTATTACATAGGTACCTATTCTTTTTTATTTATAAATTTTGTATCTTCTTTTGTAAATAATCAATATAACTATGTTGAAAACGTTTATATGTTTTAAATAAATAACAAATTTCTTACAAGGGATATAAGGAGTGCCAATAAATAAATACCTTTAAAATGTTTCTGCAAAGAAATTTTTGTGACTCATATCCTGACTGTTACAGGTTTTAATGGACTTTTAGTCAACAATTTTATATAAATATTGAAATGGAACACATATCAATACAAACTTGGTTCAAGTAATTCTTTCATTATTGCTGTGATTATTTTTTACTGGATTTTATACTAATGCATGCTATATTAGCAGACATGCGGCAAAATGTAAGTATATTGTGAATTGTCATCTATGTTGGCCCTGTGAAAGTAAAAACTTTATAGTTATTATAGATATTTAAGGTATATAATATAAAAGTTAAACATATACAGTGGAACCTCGTTAGTACATTTTTCACTATAGTACGTTTTTTTTTTAGGTCCCGGCATTATTTCATAAGACCCCGTGTTAAAATATTTCGTTATTACTATTTTTTCATTAGATCATGTTTTCCCCTTCAGTCCCTTCAAAAACATACTAACGAGGTTCCACTCTATTATTCTATAGAAGAGTCGTTTTGCAAGAATACCCAATTGTATCTCGAGATACATTTAAAAATACCCTTTTAAAATTGTTAGGAGTTTATAAGAGTTGAATGTTATTAATAGAATAAGAATCACTTGATCCACTGGTATTGATATGATTATAAATACTATACTCGATATCGATGGACTAATTCTAATAGGTCGTGATTGTAATAAATTTTAAAAAAATTGTTAGGTAATATATTTTTTTAATAATCTAATTAAGTTATTTTTTTGGAAGAGAGAGTTTAAGAATCTATTATCCAAAGTTATAAATTTAACTCTGTTTAGCTATTTCAATTGGAATTTTCATATATTTAAGTATAAAAATTATAGATTTAATTCTAAAATAACTGCACTTTTTTTAAACATTTTTTATAATATAGAAAAAAACGCTGCGTTCATCACAATCACCAATGGAGTGTGGGTTTGCCGCGTCGCATGGAAGCTCAGCGGCAACTAATGGAAATGAGGCAGGAGGGCTTGTCACAGGCGGTAACCACAAACCGCGGAGAGGCGAACGCAGTCCTGCCAAAGGCAGCCTACATGTAGCATTTACAGAAAAGGGTGAGGTCAAGGAACGACGCGAGAAGTTTCTCACAGCTAAATATGGGAGTCATCAGATGAGCTTAATACGTAAAAGACTCGCGGTTGAGATGTGGCTCTACGATGAACTCCAGAAACTTTATGAACCACAAGTAAGTTAATGTTTCAAACTTTGTAAAAATCGAGCAATTAGAGGGATAGGTCATAAAGGACAAGAAACCCAACATTTCCATAGAATTATAAGAAAATTGATGCAGATAAATTTTTAATTCACTGTCATTGCGTCACTAGGCAAATATGACACAAATTTTGAATGACTATATGCAAAAATAGACACTCTAAATAATTGTAATAAAAAATGAGTGTGACTGTGTCGGGATGCACAGTCGAGGGATTGACGTGAATACATAGCAGTGGTGTTAAATAAAACTCAAACTAGTATAATATAGTTATTTCTTATGATTTGTACCAACATAAAAACAATTAATTAATATTTATAAACAAAATTGTGGAAATACGAAATTTACTTTTTATTTAATTTAAAAAACTTTAATCAAAAAATTAAAAACGTTAGGTCGTACAGAATACATTCTAATATACTGTTATTTTTTTATTTTTTTTTCAATTCAATTTATTAATATTTACAAACGCAATCGTGAACATACAAAATTTAATTTTTTGTTGTTTTTTTATAATATTTAAATTTATCATTCATTAAAACTGGTGAAATATTTTAATTTTTACTTGTACTTGGTAGATCTAATCGAGATCTATAATTTGAGACCAAAACCTGCGTTGTAGCAGCTCTGAGTGTCAATTAGCGCAAAATTGATCTCAGCGCGTTACATTAAGTTTCTGGCCTGAAACTCTAGACATTATTCATGTAAGAAAAACTTCATTTTGTTACAGACAGAAGGCACCAAAAATAGCGAAGTTGAAGTGGATATCGATGAACTTTTAGACATGGACAACGATGATCAACGCCGCCGACATTTACAAGTAAATAACAATTGCCTAATTAATTAATACTTTATCAACCAACCAAATTTAATTGTGCCATTTTATGTTTACATAGCAGATTTTTTAAAGTTAAACAGTCAGATACAAATAAAATGTATGAATATCCATCATACTGCACTTTCTAAAATATATTTTAACTTTTATTAATTACTTTACTTTGGTGTTTCTCAACTTTTTTTTGGTTTGTGTCTATTTAAAACAAAATAACTAATGATACCCATTTCCAATAATTTTTATTATAAAGAAGTCTCCTAAAAACAAAGACAATTGTCTTTGATATTATTTTATTGTATTTATAAAAAGTAAAAGAACTATGTATGTAATGGTTGAAAATATTGAATACTTTTGAGTACTTGAAATATTAATAAGATTTTATTTTCAGGACTTGCTCATTAATGCCAATAAATCGAGTGATGTTAAAGTAAGTTTAATATTTATAAATCAATAATTTCTTGAAAGTTACAATCAGTTGAAGTTTCATAAACATTCAATGATTATTTTTATTGAACTAACAAGGGGCGGCTGGCAGAGGGTCATAAGGTTACGGGTAGAGACTCCGCGTGGTTATAGTTGAGACAGATACTAATTAATCCTCGCTAGGTGAAAGTGCCAGTTCGTCCCCGTTTCTGATAAATAGCGTGTAAAAATTAAATTTTTTTACCACTATGTAAGTCATAAACTGCATCATTCAAACAACGTTAGTATGGGCAAGCGGTGAATGCTCCGGATTCTCACCCAGGCATCCCAGGTTCAAAACCTGAAGAACTTCTTATTTTTTTTTATTTTTATTTTTTGTAATTTTTAATTTTTTGTTACAATCGAACACGTGACCGACAGTTTTACCATTGATGTAATTTTTTTTTGAAGAAAGTAACGTGTAGGAAGTTTTTAAAAAATAAAACAAAAGCACCCAGGGATATAAAATTATGTAAGTGTAATAATCTGCTTTATTAAAAAATTATGTATATTTTATACAAAACTAATGTTATAATTAGATCATTTAAAATAACTTGTGATTATTGCAAATATATCTAATTGTAACGTGATTGTAACTACATTGAGTTTTGTACAAAATATACATAATACACTACTAAATTTTTCAAAACAAATTGAATATTTTATTCAAACCTTTTGACATTTTTTCAAACAACAAAGCAGATTATTGCACTTACATAATTTTATATCCCCGAGTACTTTTGTTTTATTTTTAAAAAACTTCCTACACGTTACTTTCTTTAAAAAAAAAACTACATCAATGGTAAAATTGTCGGCCGTGTGTTCGATTGTAACAAAAAATAAAAAAAAAGTAAGAAGTTCTTCGGGTTTTGAACCCGGGATGCCTGGGTGAGAATCCGGAGCATTCACCGCTTGCCCATACGAACGTTGTTTGAATGATGCAGTTTATGACTTATATAGTGGTAAATTTTTTTTAATTTCTACACGCGATATAACGGAAACGGGGACAAACTGGCACCTATACCTAGTGGGGATTAATTAGTACCTGTCTCAACTATAACCACGCAGTCTCTACCCGTAACCCTATGACCCTCTGCCAACCGCCCCTTCTAAGTCACAACAATAACTGTTATGTCTAGAAAAATAAATTATGCATCTTACGTTATATAAATAATAAAATATCTTATTGTATTAATTATTGAAATGCATTCTAATACGTTTTGTTTTCTTCCAGAAATTTATAAATGATCTCTTAACCAAAGCAAAAACGCTTTAACAATAATTGTGATTGTGCCACTGAAATTTGATACCAATGACTTTAGTTTATGCTTATCTCTACTACAGTGATCAAGGATTTTTGTGAAGTATTTATAGTACTTGTAGAAATATCTATGTTTAAGTATATTTGTTTTACACTACCGACAAAGAATATTTAAAGTAATGTTCTAATTATATATTATTAATATTATGAAAATATCATTTAACGATATTTACATTTTATACTTTATTTGTTGTAATAAATGGCTTATCGATTTTTCATTCATTAAATTTAGAAGTTAATGTGTATTTTTGTTTTATTTATTTTACCTGAATATTTAGCAAGTGATTTTTTTAACAAAAGGTATGTATAAATAAATCCTTATGCAAAATGTGTCAGGTTGCAGAAATCAATAATTTACACTGACTTAAATATGTGGTTTTAAAACTTTTTTGGCTGATAGCACTCTTAATATAAAATTTCTAAATTTATGTTAACTGAAATTTGAGGTAACTTTTTGTTTTGTTCTAAATTAGTTTTTTAAATAAAGAATCAAAATTAAAACAACGTACTGTTTGAGAAATGATTAAAATTAATGCTATCACACTTAATGGCGATGGCAGCAAGTAAAATATCAGGCAATAAGTAAAATACAAGCATAAATGGGAATTAAGATTGTCTGAATAATTGAAGTTCCACTGTAATTACAAAAAAATTGTTTTTGGACTAATCATTAGTCACGAGTCACAATTAGTAGTCAATCTGTTCAGTTTTATATATCATTCTATTTACCCTAAAAAGATATTTTGAGAAAACTGTTTAAAGTTCAGCGTCCAAATATTACACATGATCCAAGTTGTTTAACTGTTTATAACTCGACGGTTTTACAAATTTTGGCATGAATTTTTATACGCATATTCTCAAGACCTTAAACTATAAGATTAAATAAAAAATAAGACTTCCCCTTAACACACAAATTAATGATTTTGCATTCAATTAGTGTTTTTTTTAAAAACAGATTGTAATTTTACATACCTATCAATCTTTCTTGCAGCCATCTACTATATAGATAACATGATTTAGTTTTCACAGAAGGTAAGTGTATATACAAGGAGGATAAATAATACAACAGTATGTTTTGATGATTCCTATTTATTTAAGAACCATTTTATAATTTTAATACAAAATTAAAAGAAAAATCCTAGGATTTTACCTCCAAGATGTTTTCTTCTGGCTTCTTCATGATCCATAATGCCACCACTCGTTGTTAACACTACATATCTAGAATATATAATAAAATACAATTAATATTTTAGAATATCAAATTCTATTTTTTTTTTTCTAATTTGATAGCATAATAATTTTTAATACATATATTCCTTCCAGAACTTCTATCCTTTGTCATAGTAGGTTAGTTACGTTAATTAAAAATTTTCAGTCTATTAGTTCTAACTGTAAATCAAATTTCTTTGATCTAAACTTACCCGAACTGTCGGGAAGGTAATAAATTATTTGTCCATTTTTCTATATCATTTATAGGTACGTCAAACCGTGGTGAAATTACACCACATTTATTTAATCGTCCTGTTAAATTTACAACAATTTTTCCCGATCTGTGGTCGTCTACGATTTCAAATTCACCGATGTAACCGTGCTTCATCATTACTGTTAAGAATTTAACGATAACTTTTGAACACGGTCTGATTAAGACCTGTCTTTTGCCTCGTTTCTCGGCATTGTTGATGGATTTAAGAGCATCGCTCAAAACATTCATACGAACCATGACTGAAACAAAAAGGTTATGGTTTAGAAAACTCTTGTAATTACAGAAAGTAATTAGTTTAATAATATTAATAACAAAATATATATACAAAAAACTACTTTATTTAATAAAACTTTAGTTAATATCAAATTTAAAATGTAAATACACAATGTTTTCAACTTCACGTTTAATGTATAACCACTAATGTAACTTCCAAAATATACATATTATTACATCAAGAACTTTTTTAAATGAAATATTAAAGCATTTTATTGTACGGATGAAATATATTAACACTGATTACCTAAGATTTATTTAAATATCCTATATTTTTATTCCATTCAATCGCCACTGTACATAGAGAAAAGAATACCATAGATAGTGAATTTAAATGAGTCAATTCCACGTCAGTAGTGCCACACTAATATTTACATACATCCAACAACATCCACCCACAATATTTTTTTAGCGTTTAAAAGGGCATAATAATTAAATTTCAAAATAAATACATTTGATTTATCGCACATATCTAATAATCGCAATATTTTGATACATATAAGTTCTTGAATTATGTTTTAAATTGTATATTACTATATTTAAATAATTTTATGTTATTCTTTACTATCTATGTTTCTTAAAACCAACACCTCAAAAAAAACTGCGACTTGTCACCTTGTCACATAATTTGTTTTGACACTTGTTTTCTGTGTAATATGTCGTGATTTAATGCACTTATTAGCATAATTGTTACTGTTTAGGTATGTGAAAATAAAACTATATAACATTCTACAAATATACAAGCATAAAAATGTGGAAGTGGATATATTTGTTTTGAAATATATAATAATAACAGCATGGAGGCTGATCAGCAACCAAAAATTAGCCCTATTAGGGCGTTTCAAGGTATTTTACTTGATATCAGACTTCTATTTTGTATTATTTTAGATTACTTCATTGTGTAGTTGAAAACATATTCTTGTAGCACATATCATTTGGTATAAGTTAATAAATATTACATTTTATTATTTCACTTTCTAAAGTTTTAATACATGTATTTCATACTAAAGAAAGTTTTGTTTCTGTGTTTATAATTCACAATTAATTCACACAAATTAAAATTCAATGAATCAGAACATTATTAAGCAGAAATTGTATTACCTTTTTAGTACATATTACATGATTCATGTATTTAAACAATGAACTAAATTGAATTGAAAATTAATATACCGACACATTGTACATTTCTTATTGAACTATAAAGCAAATTTATTTAACTAGAAGAATAAAATTGAATTGATTTATTTACGTACCTAGAAATGAAAAAATATTTTTGTTATAACTAAACCATATTTCTTTTTAAAATGTATTTTACAGTTGCCCATGGGTTAAATGACAACGATGAACCATATCCTAGTTTATCCGATGTTCATGATTATGAACCAAATTTGGAATTTGATGATACAGAACTACATCACCCTCCTGATGCTAATACAGGTAAATCATAACTTTATTTTCGTAAAAGTACCAAATAAAATATTGATATTTTAAATAATATTAAAAATTACTGTCAATCTTTATGAAAGTGCTTCTTGTCTATTATTTTCAGTTAATCTAATCAATGAAATAGAATCAAGTGGAATGGATTCCCCTGTATCAGATTTCACCGAAGAAAATTTCGAGGAACAATTAGGCGAAGGGATGTTACTTGGAAGTGGTCCAGAAAGTATAAGTGTATCTTATCCTGCTCTTGGTGATACACCAATATGTCTCTCCGATATCCATAGACATCAAATTGTTGATGTAATCGGAGATGATAAACTGGGTCGTAAGATTATTACTGTGTATGCATGCCGGTTACCCGATAGTAAATTAATAGATCACGGAAGACTATTGCAGTAAGTTTTATTATGATTTGTATTTTAACAAAATTAAATACATTTTTTCTATAAGTAGCTTCAAACTTTTATATGCCTTTCTTAAATTATGTTGATTTTGTTTCAGTTATTTGAAGTTGACTTTAGATCAATATGTGGAACAAGATTACAGTCTTGTTTATTTTCACCATGGGTTGACTTCAAGAAACAAACCAGCATTGTCTTGGCTCTGGCAAGCGTACCGTGCTTTTGATAGAAAGTATAAAAAAAATCTTAAGGCCCTATTTCTTGTGCATCCGACAAGTTTTATCCGCATTGTTTCACAAATATTTCGGCCTGCGATCAGTGCCAAATTTGGAAGGAAGATAGTTTATATAAATTTTTTACATGAATTGCAAGAACATATCACGCTTGACAAACACTGCATACCACAAGCTATTCTACAGTAAGTTGTTTTTATTCTAATTTAATATGTACATGTTACTAGCAGTTCCCTGAGGCTTTACCTACTTGTATTTTAGTTGGTGAATGTACACAATCTTGTTTGATGCCCTCCCCCTCCTCTCATCAATGCTTGTCAATGCATCTATTCAAACATGCATAAAAGTTTTTTTTTTTTAATTTCAATATGAATGTATTTTTAGTCACGATGAACAGTTACTTCAACGATTGAGAACACCAATAAATTCAACACCATCTAATGTAGCAGCAGCACCATCTTCAAATACACAACAGTTTGGTGTTTCGTTACAGTTTATTTCCGATAACAACAATGGTGATATAATTCCACCGATTGTTAGACATTGTGTGGAATACCTTGATCATCCTGATGGTAAAATTTCTTCCATACCGTATTATGATGGCTTTGATTATATAGATAATAATATTGTGATTTTTTTTGTTTAGTTTTGGAAACGGAAGGATTGTTTAGGCGTTCAGCAAATGCTGCTACTGTGCGTGAAATGAAGATGAGAGTAAATCGAGGTGAAGTGATTCCACTGAATGATCCGCATGTTGCAGCTGTACTTCTTAAAACATTCCTTAGAGAACTTCCCGAACCGCTACTTACTTATGACTTGTATGAAGAAATTATTCAGTTTTCATGTATGTTGTTTTATGTATTTGATCTAAATGGACTGTTCAGAATATATGCTGATTGTTTAATATTTTATTATAGCTTGGTTAAAGGATGAAAGACAGAGACAAGTTTCGATATTAATATTAGAAAAGTTACCTGTACCCAATTATAAATTATTGAAATATTTGATGCAGTTCTTATTTAAGGTCAGTAAATATTTTAGTTTTTACTATGAAAAATTGATAGGTACTTGTCTGTTATATCCCTGGCATTTGTAGATGTGCAAGTCTCATGTATCATGTATTATAAGTAGAGACCGAATTATATGCAACATAAAATCGCTAATATATGCATGCAAATATGCACAAAAAATGGTCCAAATATACAGTAAAACAGCCAAAATATGCAGTTATATTAGGGTTGTCAGACGTCCCGATTAATCGGGATTGTCACCGTTTTTAGTCTCATGTCCCGGTGTCCCGAAAGAACCTTTAGGGACGCCCAAAAGTCCTGTTTTTCAAATTTTGCATCTATGGTTTGTTTATTCAATTGTTGAATTCAAATTTGACAGTTAATATCATTTTTGACTTACAATCAGTCCATCCATGTCAATAATCGATTCATTGAAATTTTTCTAATAAACACACTATAACTTCAGCGATTTTCAACGAGTTGGTGAGATATTGGTTGTTATTAAAATTATAATTAATAAATGATTAGTATTAAAATTTATAAATTTTATTTTATTATTTAATAGAAATTAAAAATAAAATGGTTGAATATAGTTGATTTTTTTCGGGGGGGCGGGGGGGGGGGGAGGTCCCGATTTGACTCACAAGAAATTTGACAACCCTAAGTTATATGCAACTTTTTTTCTGTAAAACACATAATTAAAAACATATTTAAGCATATTAACTACAAAAGAAAAACACTACATCGAACACAATTCCCTTGTAATTAATGTACTAAACAGTCTATAAAACATCATATTACAGATGTAATTTTGTAACAAGTGACAACAACAAAAATTTCATGTCACGAATTTTAATAAAATTGAATGTTGTTACATTTGATATAAAAATAATGCCTCATTAACAATTTTACAAAACTGCATAATCTGGAATTTATAGCAGATTTTAAAAAAGTGATTATTTCAAATATATCTATTTTAAAAATAACCTGTTATTTTAAAATATAGACGAAAATAACAGCTTGTGATGCAACCATCAAATTTCAGACGATAAATATAAATATGTATATAAAACCAATCACCTGACAATTGCTGCCAACTGTGTCACTATATCTATATGCTTAGTAATTATATGGTATTTTTTGTTTCTAGATGTATATAGTAACGTGCAGTTTTTTCGATTTAATTTGTAGTATTTTTATATTTTTTGTTGTGTATTTATTTTGTTTATGGACATTTATCTACTAAAATTGTAAGAAATATACAAAAACAACAGAAAATGGTCAAAATATGCAAAAAGTTTTAAATATACCGAAATATGCAAATGCGTAAGCAAATATGCATATTTCGAAAATAATAACTGAATATACATACAATAATAATTATTTTAAAATATTGAAATTAATAATACACATTTTACATACATTGGCGCTGATCAAATCATACACTACATGACACTTGCCATCTGCAAATGCTAGGGATATAATAGACAAGTACCATGATACAATTAATACAGATATGGCATTCTCGAGTTTCATCTTGGTATTGTTTTGAGCATGTCGTCATGTGAGTTTTTATATGTTAACATTGGTTTATATATGGTAACACGTTTATATGAGTACAGTAGGCTGACCATTTTTTTGAGAAGGCAATGCGAGACTGTTTTTTCGGGGGGGGGGGGCACAGTAACAATGAAAGACCTTTTTTAAATTATACTTATATTTTATTTATAGTTCACGATTGTCATTTTCGTTATTTTTAAATTTGCTACCATAGATGACGTATAATTTTTAAATAAAATTTGCAATAATCACTTTTTTTTAATTTGCTATGTTAATTTTATATGAATTTTATTATATTACCTACATTTACTGAATTATTAGATTTTTTTAAATTGTACCTATTTCAATTTTATTAAAATTCGCGACATCAAATTGATTACATTGAACAGTAGTAAAAATGTAAGAAAACTGGACAAGTATTCAAAATGCAGGATATTTTGCGGGACATTAATGATGCGGGACAATGGGTCAACATGCGGGACGAATGGTCACCCTAGAGTACAGTATTATACAGGTTTTATTACGGTTTTATAAACATAAAATAATTAGACTACTATCATTCATTTGGGTTTTTATTTTGTGACGTCACGTGAGACCTACATCGAACAGAGTGAAGTTAGTTGATATGTGCAATGCCATATCTTCTTATAATTGTATCATGGACAAGTACCAGTTTATATTTTGATTTTAACATCATACTATCGCATGCATAAGTAACAGTACAATTCTAGGTTCAATTTCACTTGGTAACAGTTGGTTATCTTTATTTGAAATGATTTAAACATTATAATAAACAGATAGAAGGAGAGTAATCGATGACATTTTTAGGTTATGGATCGAAGTGATTTAAATAAAATGACATCTTACAATCTAGCAGTTGTTTTTGGTCCTAACTTGATATGGCCTGAAACAGAACAAATGTCTTTAATATCAATGGGACCAATAAATGCGTTTACAAATTTCTTGTTACAACATCAAGATGCAATATTCATCGTTTAGCTATCTTTTTTCCATGAGACTGTATTCATAAACACTTGCGATTGTGAAAACGTTGTTAATAATTTTTTAATCTGTTCAATTCATTTAGTCACTGAATTATTTTTGATATAATGCATTTATATTATAAAATCTAGCATTAATTATTATTTTTTAACACATCTCATAGGTGATTTCACTTGATTTATATATATGATTTTCATTTATTAATAAATATATTACATGTTACATTATTATAAGTTATATTAATACAAAAAATATTATACTTATTTTTTTTAATCGTAATTGTATAAGTTTTAAAACCAAAGTTTATTGAATAAACTTAAAGTATCGTAATTAACTTTTTTCATATTATATTACTTTAAAATAGCTTTATTGGATGATTTATTTTTAATTTAAAGTTTAGTTTTTATATTAAAACATATACAACCCAAAAATACATAGCTTAAGCATTATTGTTTGGAGTTTCTTATTCTAAAAATAAATAGGAAATATTGTACAGATTGATTAATGAAAAAAGTGAATTACATGATATTTTATATGGTGGTGTTATATTTATTTTAATATATTACAGCCTTATTAATAGTCAATTAAACGCTTGTATTTATAATAGAGCTCTCATTATTATGTATGTACTAGTGTAACTATACATAGTGAAGTCATCTGTGGATTTTATAGTCTTTAAATAAATAATGTTACCATGTATTTAGTAATTATCATATTATGTATCATCGAGACAACAGGTGCTCTGGGTTATGTTATTATTGTAGAGTAGAAAAATTAGTTGTTATTAATTAATGTACTAAAATGTATTTGAATATATATAGTAGAATATTTTGCTTGTAATATCCAAATCACCAATATATTTAAGCCCAATTTAAAACTAAATAATATTTGAGTAATTGATATATTTTGAAAAGTTGGTTAATAAGAACATAATGACAGCGGATGCTCTATTTTAGTATGGTGCATTGATGTTTAGACATGACATAACTAGCGATCCATGGCACAAGCAATTACAATATTAAAAAGTTCCTACTTGTACATGTTATATTAAACATTGGTTAAATCTTTAGAATTACTATTCTGCAATAGAAAGAACTGTTATATAACTGGAGTGAACATTTTATTATTATTATTACAAAGCTGGGTTGAGAGAAAGATCTAAGAATAGACATACGTAACTTTGTCTAAAGAGTTCTGATCAACTTATGTTCGGTATTATAAAAAATAGACAAAAATTTGTTAGCTGATAAGCATTTTAATAAACAGGGTATTAATTTTTCTGGTTTTTGGTTCAGTTCTGGTTCGAAACCCTGATAACTATACAGGATATTTTTTATATTTCAAACCTAACTTAACCGATATTTAGTCAATTAAATCAATGATTATATAAATTTAACAATTAGAGTATTTAATTTCTTTTATAAAGAAAATAAGTATAACTCTTCAAAACAATTTCCCATTTTAATTAAACACGTTTTTCAAACTTACAATTGACAGCTGACCCAATAGGAATACTTCCTTTTTTCAGTACACCATGGCTTACTATCTAAGAGTCTAAGACATATACCAATAGCGTTCTTTTTTAGTTATTGTTCATGCGCTTAACTGTCAATAAATGTCATGGAAATACCAAATAAATTTGATACCCTGTTTCAAAGTGTTTGTTAACTAACAAATTTTAATATTGAGTAGTAATATTTTCAGTAATATCATAGTTCAATAACAATGATATTGCTATTTGGAACACTTTAGTTTTGAAACTTTGATGCAGTATATGATAATTACTCAATATATGATATGGATAACAATAGTTTTAACGCGATGGTTTAAATGTGAGGTTAGTTGATATCTTATAGGATTAAAACACCTTAAAATAAAAACAAAAAAGTGCTGCCTGGGAATGTTATTTTCATAAAATATACTTTTCTCTTTTGTGATTAATTAATTATTTCAAGTTGAAGTAAGTCTATCAGCCACCTTTAAAAAATGGTTCGAATCTCAGGAAATGATTTGGTTTTTCTTCAGTAGATGTCAATATTTAAACAAATAAATTTTGAATTACGTTCTTACTGTAGTTAAATAAGTTTGAATAGATTGAAAGAGACAAGTATATTTGCATTTGAAGCACTATAAATATGATATTGTATTTAATTCATATTTAAATTTTCGTTAAATGAAATAATGGGAACATTTTGTACTTGGTAGAGTGATTATAGAGCTTTAATAAATATTAATAGATATGGTGTTTTATCCTTTTTATATGGTTTGTAATGTACAAAAATCAATATTTATGAGAGTAGAATTATTGCAAGAATCCATGAAATAGCATCACATTTAAATTATCTTCTCATTGTACCAGTGGTAGTTACATAAGGTGAAGCAATGAGAGAATATTAAATGATATTATTTTATTTTTATTACTACAAAATCATCAATGTATTAAAATTGAGGGAAATATGTATAAAATAGAGTTATTTTTAATTTTTTGGAAAGTAAAGGCTCTCACAGACCAACGTGAATATTTGCAGTGGCTGCAGCAAGTCTGTTCACACCGGCGCGACGCATTTATTTTATCATTGATAAAAATTGTTGAAAACCTTATTTCAAATTGGTATTTTATAATAAAATCGTAAATTAAGTTTTAAAAATTTATGCTTAAAATTTTAAAAATATGAATTATTTTGTAGATATACTTATGTGAATATTGTAGCAGTATTCAAAAGAAGTTATGATTAAAATTTTCAAAATATTAATTCATTTATTTCAGTGGCGTAGTCAGAAAAAAAATCGTGAGGGGGGGGGGATAAATACATATGAGTTAAATTTTTTGTAGGTATTTTGAACTGATGTTTTCTCAAAACATATGTTTTTTTTAAATACTGAATATTTTAGGGGGAGTTTCGTCTCCAATCCCCCCCTCCCAACGTTTCTACACTACTGTTTTATTTACTATGGAACTTTTTTAGGTTTAAACATTAGAAAATAAATCTGAGTAGGAGGCCCACCACTGAATAAGATGATTTCTTACAAATTATATTACTTTTTTCGGTCTTCAAACAAGCATGGCAGCGAATAAAATTCTGTCGATCACTGTAAATGTTTCGCTCCGGTCTGTGGGAGACTTTAATATGAGTTACCAAGAAAAATACAGTGATAATATTTCTATTTTAAAAAAATAGGTATACCAAAACTGGGTTGGCTTCACTTTTTGAATGCACTACCACTAATTTGTACATTTTCTGTGTTAACCTAGTCTAATTAATTTTGATAAGGTTGCGTTATAATTGTCTGTTATGAATATAAAGTGGTATACTTACTTCTCGAATCAATCATTTAATTTTTCTTATAGAATTTCATATTAAAATAAAAATATAATATCTTAATTTTTTACTATATGAAATATACATAATGAAAATTGATATCGTACATTTATTAGGAGATGTTTTTTATTTTATATTGTGTATATAATAATAATAATATATTGATACATATATATATAATAGATGAATATATTATATTGTAGATGTTTAATTTAATAAATAATTATGTCCTTAATATATTTTTAATTTTTTATTATTACCAAATTTTACAGGTACGATGCAAAATAAAACCCAAAATAATCATGCTATCAAAATGATTACTACAAAATCTTATTGTTAGTTGGTTAATTAATATTTGATAAACAAAAAAAACTAAATCATATTTTTAGAAAAATTTTAATTATTTTTATATGAAATTAACAGATGGCATTGTTAGTTCAAAATAAAATAGAATGTAAACATTTCATTAACTAAGCGAATTTTAAATATTTTTTTGTGCCAAAACTATTAATTCTACATAATTAAAATTTTATGTGCATGTTATTTATATCTTTTAATTTTTAAAAACAATTTATTTATTTATTTTTATATTTAAAAATGGCGGATGTACGACACTTTCTTCACTGACGGTTGCTCCATTGCATGCATTATAGCTCTGCTATACATTGATTGGAAACATCAGAAACAATAAGTATTATGTCCGGTATTATAAAGAAGCTAGCTTTTGCTCAAGATTAAAGCTTTTGCTTATTATATAAGAATTTATTTTGTTTATTTTTACTTTCTTATATCCATGTATATGGAATATACATAATATACAAGTAAAGTATTGTTAAGCCGATTTTTTTCGTAATCCGGATTTTGATGGAATTATCCATTTTGACCTTCCCTGCAGGGTTTTTTTTTTAGTGTGTAGTTGTAGCTTGTTTCTGCAGTTCAAAAAATGAAAACTGAAGTTGTAAAAGTCAATTTATGTCAATTTATACAACAATGAAGATAGATAAATACAGTTTAAAAAAAGCAAAAAAAAACAATTGAAAAATTGTTGAAAAATTACAAGTAAAAAAAGGAAAATGTGCAGTTGTAAAATTTTCTTAAAATAACCCCTGCTTCCCTGAATCCATTTTGACTATTTTTACCATGATGTCTGTGTGTCTGTCTGTCGGTCTGTGTGCTGTACATAATAGAGAATACTACTATCTATAGTTTATGTCCCATTCATTTTATTTTATCTTTTATTAGTTTGTCAGAAATGTGTATTAATAAATTAATAATCACGTATAATGTTCACTGTCAGGATATAACAAAGGCCCGTGGGTACCAAGGCAGATATTTTGTATGACTCTTTGTATCTCCTATGAGAGATTCTTGCAAATAGAATTTATTATTATTATTAGTATCTATAAATAAGTGTACAAAACTTCAAAATGATTGATCAAATAGTTTTTGAGTTATCTTTAAAGAGGTTTACGAAAAAGTGGTTTTTAGAAATACGAGTTTAACAGGCTATAACTTTGGAAGGACAGCGAATTTTGCTCTAAAATTTAAGGACGATATTCTATGCATGTTTGAATAACATTTTATGAAAAAAATTGAAAATTTTGAAGGTTATAAATGGATCTCCTCTCTTAAATAATAGACAGATTTGGTCCGTTTAGGAGAGAAAATGGGACACTCCCATAGCAAAATCGCTTATTAATCAAAAATTTCAAAAATAAACTCAATATGAAATTACTTATTAAATTTTAAGAATCGTTACTTGGGTAAGTACATCTAATATACAATACGGGGTCTAACAATAAATTAAACACCTCAGGGTACAGCATTCGCTGGTGCCGCCTTTATAAACAATTTTAGTTAGTATACAGTGAGGGTTTCCACTTTCTGAAAAGCCTATAGTGGTTAAGGAAAGTCAGGGAACTTAATAAAAATTCTGGAAAGTTGGGGATTTTTCAGTTTTTTTTTATCTCAGGGATTTATATAACCAAAGAGACTTAAAGAGAGTAATTACTATTTAATATTAGTATTGTACACATCTAATGTTTCTCTTTTTTCGAAATTTCAAATCTATTAGAAAAAAATAAATACATAAATTTAAATATTGTTACTATAAACAATTAAAGTTGAATGAAAATTTTGGTCAGTGTATTTAGAATATGCGGTCAGGGAAAGTCAGGAATTTTTTTCAGAAATCTGACACCCTGTATACTTTCAGGGTCCATTCCTTTCTAAACTCAGTATTTTATTTTTCGCGTGTTCCGTTTGTTATTATTGCCTGAAATAAGTAATTATAGTTAAGTAAATACGGTTTATTCATTAAAACGACTGTCAAAATTTATACCATCTTACGTATAAAAAATCAGTTTTATTTCACTCTGTCATTTCGTGTTTCGTTCAGGACACATGTAATTTCAGCAACCTGTAATTATATGGACATTTATAATTTTAAAAGACTATTGCATGCAGGGTTTGTTGCGTGTTTTTTTTTATTCAGAGGGAGTGATTATACTTTATTTGGAAGGTGTATCAGTTAAGAGGTAAATGTATGTATTTGCTACGAGTATTAAATTAATATATCAACATTTACAATATTTAAAATTTAAGTCTGAATTAATTGTTATATATTTAAGATGATATATGTATATAGTATCTGTATAACAAATTGTAGTTAGATACATAAAATATTAACCTAAAATTTAGTATTTTCGATTTCGTTAAAATTAGGTTTATTGTATAGAAAATGACATGAAAGTTAAAATTTTTAAATCGCAGATCTGTATCTAAAACCGTTTTCGAGATATAGCGTTTCAAAGATTTAGTTTTTTTCAAAATTTTGGAAAAACATCTGCCAAGTAAATGCACAGTGCTCCCTCGTGCTAAATTCACTAAAACCGATTGTGTTCAGATAAATTGCCTGGCATTCGTTAACCATTTAATTTTTATACAAATTTTACTAAAAAATCTTAGTTCGAATTTTTTCTTAAAACGCACCTGAATATTTTTTCATATATTTTTAATTTTTTGACAATTTCAATCTAAATCTAAATTTATACAAATGTCAAAATTACATTTAAAACGTCAAAGTGACATTTAAAACGCCAAAGTGACATTTAAAACGTCAAAATGACACTTAATATATCCAATCAAATATCAATTTAGAAAAACAAAACACGAATTTTTAAAATTAATTTAGATAAATCTTTGTAAGGGAATATTTTACAACAAACGTAGTAGTATTATAGGAAATTTAATTCTCTACAAAAAATATTCTATAAAATTTTTTCGTAACATGTGTCGTTCTTGAGATATCTTGAAAAAATAAATATTTTGGGGTGTCACCCCTCCCCCTTACACATGATTTTGATGATTTTGAAATGGGACCGTCCTCAAACCAAACCCAACCATCCGACCAAGTTTCAATAATATCGGTTCAGTGGTTCATGAGTTATGCGTGTGACAAGGATTCAGGGGACAGACGGACGGACGGACAGACAGACAGACACGGAACGAAAAGTGTTTGTCTTGACGTGAAACGGATAAATAAATTTAAAATTGGAGAACTTTTTTTTTGTCTCAATCTGAAACGATCACATAGCTTCTCGTATCTTCGATATTGCGAGGAAGCAAAAAATGACTATAACTTTTGAAAGGATTGTCTGATTTGATTTTTGTGGATAGATTTGAAATCAGCGTATCAAAATCTATTTGATGACATGTATTACCTATACTAACATGGAAAATCAGTTGTGAAAAATTCATGGCTCACACTGATTATGAAAATTTCACCCCCGTGGGTAATATGAAGTCAGCACCTGTATGATTAGTGCACTTTTTGAAAAACTTAAATAAGCTAGGCTATAATTTGTAACGCTTAAAAAATTTATTTTATATTTTGACCGGCTACCGGGCATTTGCCCGGTTGCCCGTTTGCCGTATCCTGGACATTTGACTCTTCTTGTCTCGTCTTACGTAATTGTTTTCCCTACAGTATTTATATTTAATGTAAATAAAATGACCCTCTCATAATAAATTGAATGAACGCACACATTTACACAAACACAACTCGTAAATGTCATTCACATTGGCGGTCTCCAAACTGACATTTACAATTACACAGTTTTCATTTTGCGTACCTCAGGATTAAATTAAAACAGTGTGTGTGTGTGGGTACACACGCGCAGTTACTGGCTGCTGTCAGTTAATACAACAGAAAGTAATTTACAGGGATGTAATTATTACTACAACTTGGATACCCGCAGTTTGCACACAACTCGAATTGGTTTATCTGCAGTAATTTAACTTTGTGACGACACGAGTGGCCGCAGTCAACAACGTATTTATATATTTGTTGTGGGCTTTCTAATTTATTTTTCAGGAATTGGTAATTCAAACCATGATTTGATTGTAATAGTTTAAATTTAACTTTTTTATAATCATTTTTTGTCTAGTATTCGCGATCCATTGCAGAGCACTCTGAAACAATATTAGATCGATTTTTAAATTCTTTGTTTAGAAATTAGAGGGAGGGATACTTTGAAAGCAAATATCTTGTGACAAGGATTAAAATCAAAAGAGCCTAAAACATTTTTTGTTGTATTTTAGGAAATCTATCTAAATGGAATAAGTAAAAAAATTGAGTACCTACACTTTTCACCAGAAAAATAATTTTTTCATCATTTTTGTTATTATGGGTAATAAATTTCCGTGCTTATACCAAATTTCATCTTAGTAAGTGTATAATGCCATAATGGAAAGGCTGTGATGGATGTACAGACAGACAGACAAACAGACCGAAACTGTAACTAGTTTTCTACGGAACCTTTAAAAAATACTTACAAACTAGTAGGTGGTAATAATTTTCCAACATTTATTATAATAGCGATCTTCAGTTAACATAGAGGTTCCCAAAGTGTGCGCCGCGGCGTCTTTACAATAGGGTGCTTAATATTAAATTAATGAATTTGTTTAATAATGCAGTTTTTTTACTTGTTCATTACAAGTTAGTCATGGTTTGACTTAAAAAGAGCACCACGGGAAAACTTTAGTTCAAAAAGGGCGTCGCGAGTTGAAAATGTTTGGGAACCTCTGAGTTAACATATAAGCGATTCAGAACCCACAACGATTAACAAAAATAAAGTCAATTTTTTTGTAAACTAGTCAATCTGATTACAAATAAAACTAATATATCTAATATGTAAAACATTTATATCTATTTATATTTCATAATTTATATAAGAGTAAATCAGAGAAAATAACTATATATCTATAAATAATATAAAATGTCAACTATAAATACATCAACTGTTCAAATTCTCTCTCAATGGCTATTGGTTATAAACTTATCAAGCAAATATTTATCTTATATCGATAGTGGGGTGATAAATGGAACACATTACGATATTAATTTTGGAAAAATGAGCGAATAAAATATTTTAATGGATTGTTACTTCATCTACAAATAAAAACAAATGTAACACGAACTATGAAAATTACTAATTTAATTTAAAAAATTTACTGATATAAAACTGAAGAGTATTAATCTTACAATTAGTAAATATGGATATACCTATCTATTAAAATTTTTAATATTTTAAAATTATTTTTGAAAATACATAACTTACATAGACTGTAAAATCAGAGCTGTACTTTAGTTTTCAAATTAAAGTAATTGCACTTGTACTTAAGTACCTTACAAAACACAAGTACTTATTACATACATTTATTAAAAAGTAATTGTCCTTAGAAAAGTACTGAATTACTTTTTAAACAAAAGTAATTGTATTTGTACTTTTAAGTTCATTACCAAACACAAGTACTTGTTAAATACATTTATTGAAAAGTAACTGTCCTTTGAAATGTACTTAATACATTTTTAAATGAAAGTAGGTAATTGTATTATTTGTACTTAAGCTCATGTACTTGTACTTTGATAAACACAAGTACTTAAGTACTTTACTAAAATCAAGTACGTGTACTTGTACTTTAATAAGTTATAAACAAAAATACCTAATTGTACTTGTACTTAATTAAGTACTTTACCAAACACAAAAGTCTTTTGTACACAGTTCTGTATAAAATACAATCGTATAGTTCTATTTTTGAATGAATTAAATTTATATATACATATATTATAACAAAGAACATTTCATGTTAGTTAACAATTAGTTTAAACTGCAAAATGGTACATCAAAATAAATAACATTACCAAAATATCCAATACAAAGTTCGTTTAATTAAAGTAACAATACAATTAAAACTTACTGTACCCCTACGAAAAATTTACAGCGAAACAATAATTCTCCAATCTCAGGTAATATTCCTCAATCAGAACGGAACACAGCTTTCCAAACATAAATTACGATAAATATCCTCTACCCTCTGATTTATTATAAACATTTATGCGATAGTCCAACTTCCTCTTTGTCGCTAACTCAAGAGGTGCAACAATAGGTGACTTATTAAACCCCCTAGCACCATCGTGGGAACACTGTGTATCGGCTCGCGAGTTTGGGGTGGTGTCACCCCTCCCGTGAGAATCCCGCAGTCCCTCTAATCAGTGCACACCTGGATACGCGAATGTTGTTTCCCAGGGGACGCATGTGAAGGAATGCCTGTACATAGGGAGTAATGTGAAAATGTGTGTGAGTTTAGATAAAGGTGTATTGTTCATTGTTAAATTTTTTTGGTGTAGTTATTGCATAGATATTTGCAGTGATAAATGAAAGAGGGATGAGTTGATATTTGGATTAAATATGTTTCATGAGAATTTTTTTTATAAATACACTAGCACTTTGGACTCGGTGTTACCCGAGGATATTAATTCAATTAAACATAAAGTAAACGTGCCCACCCAACGTGTCCACCCAACATGCCCACAACACACGATCCACCGCGATTTTTTTTCCCCCCGAATTTGCACAAAATACACAAAAATTATACATCTTATTATTTACCTATCCATTAGTGAAAGCCTGAATAAAATCCGTTCAGTAGTAGTTATTGAGAAAATCGTGTAAAATTATATTTTTAAACTCCCAGGAAACATCAGGCCTTGTCTTAGAATTTGTATGAAAATCAAAAATAAATAAATAAATAGGCTAGCAACAATCATACTTAATAATAATTAATTTCGATATTTTACCTTTCTTGGAAGTGAAATGTTTCTTTATATTTCAATTTTCAATCAATATATTTCAAAATATTTAATTGTTAGCATGTGTCAAAAATCATCTATTTGTTCGACAAAATATTTGAAAGAGACTTGGTTATTATAGAATTCTGTATTCCATGGCTAGGTTCTATGTTTTCATATACCTAAATGACAGTTGTATGCTGTGGACATCATGGAAACAAAACACAACTTGATAAATATTTTTTAGTCTTTTGATGTTAAATCTTAGATTTTCATAAAATATTAATAACCACAATACTGCACAGAAAAATTATTGGTGAAAACCGTATTGAAATCGGTTCAGTAATTCCCGATTCTATAAGCCTCATACAAACAAATATTAATTTTTAGGGTTCCGTAGAAAACTAGGAACCCTTATAGTTTTGCCATGTCCGTCCGTTCTCAAAAATTGTAAGCCGATTAAGATGAAATTTGGTATACGGACAAAACTGATAACACAAAAACAGAAATGATAAGATTTTTGAAAAAAAAAATTTTTTTGGACCTCCTGAAAAGTATATTAAAAAAAAATTCACTTATCCATATTATATATATTTTAATTTACGTGCAATTAAAAACAAAAATAGGCTAAAAAAAATTTTTTTCTTCGCAAAGAACTTAGATTCTAAAATAATTTTAGCAATTTAACACCTCAAATTATAGATATCTATAATTGTTTGAATAATCTTCATCCTAAAAAAAGTTGAAAACCACTGTCATATTGATTATATTACTTCAATTTTCATTAAAAACCAGTTTTTACAACCACCATAAACATTCTATTTTACAATCTTTTACGACATCTGCTTCTCCTCCTCAACATCTTCAAGAAAACGAAATGAAAAATCTGTTCATATTCACTTACATTTTCCTTTGATCGCATTACGCAATGATTATTATTCAGACCGATTACCATAACAGTGGACGGTGGTTCACAAAGACGACGTGCTGTATAAGTAATTATCATCGCTTTGTTAGCGACGCGGACACCTGAACACTCACTATAGCTACCGGCCGGCCGGCCCGGCGGGGACCGGGGCATGTCGCGCATTCAAATCACCAAGCCGTTTGATCGCAAAAGTGCGTGTATTGTGTGTATACTGATTTATTGCACACGGTTGCTGTGTTATTGTTTACTCTAAGATGCACGTGTTTTTGTTTTATAGATTTATTACAATTGAATATAGTGCGAATTAGATTAATACATGATCAAAGTTTTTGGTATTTTCTTAAAACAAAAATACTTCGAAAAATTTACAGCAATTTACTATAAATAGTAAGCTAAGTGTATATATTTGTGTCATATACTGCACGAAAGTAGCTTCAGAACTAAAAATGAAGTTGATTTCAAACAATAAAAAAAAACATTTTTTTTAATTGTATTTGAAATCATGTATTAATAGTTGCAGTAGACCACTGTATTACAAAGAATGTGCTTTATTTATAAGGAAATCGAAGTATTGTTTATCAAGTGAACAATATACGCGCGTATGAATTAAGTAGATGAGTAAAATTTTCTTCTATTATAATGAAATTTATAACTTTTATATATAATCTATCTATAGGTAAGTAGGGAGGTATATATTTTGAATTTATAAAGTGCCTTTAAGAGTAAAATAATGACATTTAATTGAAAAATTTACATAACATTTTCAATGTTTTATCTATTTTTTCCTAAGCTGAGATATAATAATGTTTGTCTGTAGTGTTTAGATATGTTTAAGTATTATAGTTTAAGCATTGTTTAATTAAGTGTCTTTTTTTGCTTTTATTTCATTTATAAACACAATGTAATATTCAAAAGGTACTAAAAACCTTACAGTAACTCTAACGATCACATAAAATAATAAAAGTTTTGTTTTTTTGAATACTCTATATACTTTTATGAAAACCAACTACTTACATATGTACTTTAAAAAAACGTATAGTTATTTAGAACAATAATGTAAATGTACTTTATGTCGTATAAAATTATAAAGGATCATACACACTCTTAGTTTATAACTCTGTTTAAAACTACGCGGTTAAAACTGAATATATACCATACAATCGAGAATTAAAGACTGAAATAAGTGAAACTTAATTGGGTTTCATTTAAATCTGATCCTTTAACATACTACAAATGTGGTAGAATAAACCAAAAATGCAGTTCGATATAACTCTTGCAATATCAACAAGTAAGATTAATATAAAAGTAAGTATGTGGAATGTGGAAATATTAAGCATATGCACACATTAATACCTATATCCTGTTAGATACTTACAGGTAATACATATTTGTTAGTAGAATAATAAATATTTTATTGAAATGAATTACTTTCATGTTACATGTTACAATACAGCTATTGCAATTTCCGAGATCATTCATATAATTTTGATATATTAAAATAAATAACCACGTTGCTCTTAAGAAAGGGGACGATGTAATCTTAAGTGAATAAAAAAGTCCAGATCCCCATTTGATTCCATGGCATTAAAAAGATTTGGCGGGAAACGTTAAGGCAGTAACATACACACCTCCCCATAACACCTGGCTTGTAAAGTAACCTGGGGGATGTCACCCCTGCTGGACCCGTCGTCTTACTGCGCACATTAAGGGCGAGACAAAGATATGCACGAGGGGTGCGGAGCAGCGTGGGAAGTAATCAAACATAGTGGAAGACTTTTGAGGAATAATTTAGGGGTTAAAGTTGATCATGATGGATAATATATTATAGATGGCAGTCACAAGTTAAAATTATTAACTTAAAACTTTTCATTGACTCGATGTTACTTATTTGAAAAAAATGAAATGCATTTAGGGTCGTTCAGAAAACAATATGAATAACCCCACGTATCAAAAATTCGAGAAAATCAATGTTTTATGTATAAGGAAAAATATAACTAAATGAGAGACAAAAATATTTTTATATGAATAAATATTGAAGGAATTTTTTTGGAAAGAACTTTACTAATTATTACCTCAGTGTAAAGTGTGGAATAGTCACGTTGGCAACTGAGTGACTAATTAATTTTACAATTAATGTCTACTTAAAACAGTGCTTGTTAGTAGAGTTAGTATTTTTGAAATAAAATTTAAAAAAAAGTATTTTGTAACATCACTAAAGCAATATAACAATGCAAACTATGTTATATATGACATGTTTTACAAATTCCCAATAATTCCTCGGCAGAAATCAAATGATTCAAGATTATAGAGACATGTATACTTAAAATCAATTCGATTAGTGAAAAATATATGAGTACTTCATCATTTCGATCGGCAGATTTAATCTTAAATACTGTATTAAACAGAAAAAAAGGTTTACATTTATTATGAACATATCAGTACTCCTGAATAGAATATTTCATTTTCATCAAACATGTTATATAGAAACAATGTCATCTTCAATTTGGAATGTAGACAGTTTTGTCGTTTCTTCAGAAACACTTTTGAATCGAATCTTCAAGTTCACGAAAGCCTACATAATTTTTGTTGTTTGAAAATCAAGTTATATACATGAATGTTACTTTTCAATCCAGTGTTCCTTAGAGACAATTCGCTCCCGGTTTCCGTCGATAAAGTACCGCTGATTGTCCATCAGACATCTGCCATGCGTTCTCCCTTCGCTCGCGCTGTTACGTCGCAAATCCTGCACGACCGGACTATGACAAATAGCCTGCGTTTCATTTTCTCCGTAATAAATCCATACATTCGACGTCACACGTATGGATTGCGACTTGCGACATACAAGTTCCCACGAGATTGAATTATCTGTCTCCTCTGATTCCTCTATGCATCTTATGTCTAATGTTTTACTCTTGATTTGTTTTACAGCGTTATGTTTATGGGGTTTCTTGTATACGATTTGCGGTAGAGACGAATATGAATAATTAATGCACGTATTTTGTCGTTCTCAGTAACAGACGAGATAATAAATTAGTTGTGCAACTTGTGTTTATGATTTATTTACCATATTTTGTATACCTAAATATAAGAATACAATTTCTGTAGAATGAAGCACTTTTTGCATATTTTATTAGTTATGGTATTATAAGTAAAAAATATAATTTCCCAGCGGCTTCGTTCGTATGTATTTCGAAATCATTGCATGCTCGTGCGACTAACGACTACGAAAAATTGTAATATACATTGACATTTTTATTAAATATAGTATTATTTTGCTTCCTCGCAATACCGAAGTTAAGAGAAGCTTTGTGATAGTTTCAGATTGAGACAAAAAAAATGTTCTCCGATTTAAAAATTGTAAATTGATCTTTCACTTTTCGTTCCGTGTCTGTCTGTCTATCCGTGTGTTCGTCCATCCGTCTGTCCCCTGAATCCTTGTTATACGCATAACTCATGAACCACTGAACCGATTATTATTGAAACTTGGTCGGATGGTTCGATCTGGCTTGAGGACGGTCCCATTTCAAAATCGTGTATAAGCGGGAGGGGCGACATCCCAAAATATTAATTGTTTCAAGATATCTCAAGAACGACACATGTTACGTGAACATTTTATAGAACATTTTTATTTTATAATTTGGGTCTACAACGTTTGTTGTAAAATATTCCCTTACAAAGATTTACCTCGATTTATTTTTAAAAATCATGTTTTGTTTTTATATTACTTATAACACAACGTATATATGGACTATTAAATATATTTTTTGAATATATAGTATTTATAATAGGTAATAAATAATATATACATATATATAAAATAAAAGGTCAAAATTATCACTAAAAATATTTGATATAAAATAAAAAATCTTATGAATATTAGAAGGGAGTATGAAAACTCCACGTGTAAAAAGGGGAATATTAAAATTAAAAAAATCACTCATATAATAATTATGTACGTCAAGAAATAATTTATCTCATGAATATATAAGCGTTTCAATGCTTTACTAACCAAAAGAAAAACTAGTATAAAACGTCCCATCTAAATAAATTCATATCCAACCCCAGTACACTTTCACAATGTCCAACTGCATAAACTGAAAAAGGATATAAAAAATCTGCGAACATTCAGACTTTGAAACATGTCACATAACCAGGATATAAAAGACTGAATCGTTTATATCCTTTTATGTCCTTGTACAATCTCATAATCATCATCTTTTACGTGCGACCACTGATCTGTTCACATGGCAGCTAATCAGGGACGGATTAAGACACTTTGAAACCCTGACTGCAGCATTTTTTTTAAAGGGATAAACTATTTTTACTTTCTTGCACGGTCAAATATATATTATATACAGTAGGGTCTTTTTACGTGGATTTGAAGTTACGCGGGGATTCCCCGTTTCGGCGAGTGGGGTATCTAATGAAAGGTGACAATTCAAGGAATTTAAATATGTAAACGTTTTGATATTATTAAAATATTCGTTTAACAAAATTTCGCACCAGTTCTGAAAGTGACGATAAAATTCAATAAAATTAAATAAATAAAAATAAAATTTACTTATACATATAAGTTTTACATCAATTTCTTAAAAATTTTGTGTTTTTTTTTTCGTCATCCTTATTTCTGTGAATTCTCTATTGAACATATCCCTAATTTTACAACGTAAGCAATGTTTTTCTTTATGCAGTTTTTTATACGCGATTTGCTGTGGAACGTATCTACCGTATAAAAAGAGACCCTGCTGTATTAAAAATTATGTTCTGAGGCCCCAAATACTCAATGTTTATGTGAGTAATCCGTCACTGCTTCTGCTTGCTTGTGACAAACAACAACAATATTCAATGAGCGATGCAAAAACAAGTTCTGGCAACAAAGCCCCGGCCGGAACATGTTCCGTATATAGATATAATATTATGTATAATATATGCATGTTTATTCAGTTGTAGGCCGTGAAAACGTCGAGATCAGCCCCGGAAAGACGGGGTGTAGGGTTTCTTAAGTGAATATTAAGATTTGTTGGTCTTTTTGACAAAACTAACAATATAATTCATTTCCTTGAATTAATTATTATAGCTTAAATTATATCATGCTGTTATCTATTTCAAAAAGATATAAATTCAAATTACACATAAAATACACACAAATAAAAAACAAAAATATCATGATATTGCCCTCTCTATACTGTGAGTAATTTTTGTCCGAAATGATTTTTTTATAAGCAGCTTAATTTTCCAAATAAATTTTCGAAACGTTTTATTTTGAACACCCGGTATATACACACTAGATGAGTAGAAGATCCATAATTCTTAGATTTTGTCCAATCCATTTGAAAACCTCAGTCAATTATTTTCATCTTTTAACTCAAATAAGACATCTGTAATTCGAGATTAAAGATAAAAGGTACTGGCACCAGTCTTGGCCGCTTTAAGAGCAAGGTATACTGATTTTTAAGATTGATGGGCTTTTTTGTAATTCTCATGAACTTATGTTTCTAATAAAATAAGTACCTCTTTATTAAATCAATTTAATTACCAAAGTCCGCAAATATAGTTTGTTTTTTAAATTACAGCATTTTATTTTGCTTATGTTTTTTTTCCAGTAACGAATAAAGTAAAACCAGTAATGGGCACCCATTGATGGGCACTTGCTAATGATTACAAAATGATAAGTACTACGACACAAATATTATAAAATCAAAAATTGTAAAATTGTAAACAATGAAGATTACATTAATAATTAGTTTAAATGTCCACCATTATGACAACCATTGGCTGATTGTCATCATCAATACATACAGTTAAGTGTCTATAGATTATGATTCAGTAATGGCTGTAATCAAATATCAATAAATATTTCTAATTTAGTACATTTAATTTAACAAGTTTTCAATACTGGGGTATTAACCAAGACTGGTGCCAGTACCTTATCTATAAATAACCTCTGTTATTCGAAATAATAAATAATAAATAAATCGAAAGCCTCTAGATGTTTAATTTTAGTTTGTTAGACCTCTTCATCTCTAATAGCTTTTTACTTGACATTCACGTTATAGAGGTTCTACTGTATATATAAATAATATTTTGTGGGACAATTAAACGAAATATTAATTAGGTGGTTTTCTTATTAATAAACATTTACTTTGTCGCTCTTAATAAGTTGAAACATGTGAATATATAATGAGAACGGATGTACAAGACCCATAACACTACATTCATGCAATCTCGCCGATCCACATGTACATTAATTGGTTTTCGTAATCCATTTATATTCTTAAAGAATCCCGCGCGTATATATTTTCGTAACCAGTATGTATGTCCAGTAGTTTTTCTCACGTTCATTAAACGTCAATAATATCAGCGCGGATCTACGTATCTACCACTCGATCAGATGTAAACGTGTAGATAAACAACAAATAGAAGCCGATGCAGTGTGAAATGTGACACAATCGGCAACAAATCATGCGCCATAGAGGAAAAAATATTCACAGTTAACTGCAATAAAGGTTTCCTGCAGCTTGTCACTTGATGGTACTTGTCAAAACATTCTTTGCATATTTATTTTAACTGGAATTTTATGGTATAGTTGACTGGTTCTCTCAATTTCAGATTTTTAAATGCCTTTTATTCTTCTCTAGTAAGTATAACTGCTCACCTCCCTCCACCCCTTTAAAAGCGCAAAGAACTTGGAAATCGATTTTAATAACTCAGATCTATTTTTGATCCACCTTTTATTATATTTATGTCAAATCTCAGCTTTTTAGATCAATCGGTTTAACAACCAGCATTCTATGACAGATAGATTCCATAACTGTTCCTTTTTCCGATTTTGGTACGGAACACTAAAAATTAAATATTCTATATGAAAAAAATATGAACTAAATATAAATATAAATTATAAAGAATTTGCTCGAAAGCTAATTTGCTTGGGAGGTGTCAAATCGTTATGAATTTGCTCTGGATTCCAAAAATTTTGATTTCGACTATGTTCGACCAATGCTACAATGCTATATATGTAGGTCGCTTTTTTGGCTTCTCACTTTTTTTTGTGTAGCTGTGTTATTAAGGAGGCAGACCCAATTAGAATTTTGAAAATTTTTATTTTTTGCATTTTCTCAAAGTAGAATATTTCAAAAGTATTCTCTGATTTCAGACGATTAAGTGTAAGTTCCAAAATAATTTTTTTATCTGCATGCAAATCGTACTCAAAACTATCGGTTTGAAATTTTTCTCTTATTCTATACATAATTGTCCTCCGGATGGACGAAGGATTTTTTTATATAGCCGAAAATGCGAGTGAAATTTCAGTCGAATAAAGAACTTTGACTTTCAACATCCGCCATTTTGTAAAAATTCAAAAATTTTCAAATCCCTTCGTCCATCCGGAGCATTATGTTATTAGCTAATGATCCCCTTTTTTTTTATTTCAGTTGATCTAGTGACGACCAGCAGTGATCACGGCAAAACACTTTTTTTTGGACCACTCCCAAATTTGCTGTATCCCACTTTTTTTTAATATTTTGCCATAAAAAAATTATAATATTTTCTGTAAATACATATCTTTCATCTGGAAAAACATTTGTTAATAAGTATTTTAATGCATGGCAAAAAAAAATCCTAAAAAAGAACTTTTTTTGGAAGTCCCAACTGTGTCTGCCCCTTTAAACTAGCGATGTCATGTCGTGATATGCGAGCGCGTGTATGTGACCCAGTAGAAGAGAGTGGTCCATTAGGGATGCAGTTGGGCGCAGTCACACATACACATCTGCAAGTCTGATGCATGCACGGCCACCATCGCGCATAAATACATACGTTATACACACACACACACACACACATACGCATTCGGTCTGTCTATTTATTGCTATTTCTGCATCTCGTTGCTATGTTGCTATAACAGAAATAAAAAAAAAATTTGCATTACAAAAATAGTTTATTTTCTTCTTATTTTGAAATATTAATTTTCTGAATATAATTGTGAGAAACAGTTTTGATCCCTTTTTCGATGATAATTTACTGTTTTTCATCTTGTTATCTTTATACATATTAGAAAGGTGATTAAACTATTAAACCTCAAAATATTTAAGAAGGTAATTAGAAATAATTCGATAACACAAAAACCAGTTTTCAAATTTTACAAAAGCCAAAAAAACGTTTCTTCTTTTATTGAAGATGTCCCTATATACTCGTGTTGTATATATGTATCTATATGCTCTCTAAAACTGAATTAGTAGTTTTTTCACTAATTGAATTAGTCACTTTAAATTTCACTAAAAAAGTGGTTTTTCATTCATTCATATCGGACACTGAAGTTAGTTTATGCATGATTAAGAGATTATTGTTATTCGATCTAGGTATATACAGGATGATTCAGTGCTGTCGTGCCAAACTTGAACAGTAAATTAAGAGACATATTTTAAGCAAAAAACATTATATGAACATGTGTCCGGAAATTTTTCGTAAGGGGACTACAGCCCTCCAAAGATTTTATTCAAAATTAGTTTTTATTTAATATCTGGAGACCCCATTGTGCTAAAGTTATGAAATTTGATACAGGGTTTAGTATTAATAAGTGTTATCGATTTCCAGTATTGAACAATTATAATTTAGATCAGTGCTGTATGGGGCCAGTGGGCCCATCGATTTTTATCTAGTATTTTTTTGTTCTTTAATTTTTTCCTGAATTAGACATTTGAATAAGATTGTATGGCACAAAATATACAAAAATATACTTTGCTCATTTATCATAGGATGAACCGTTTACGAGAAATATGGATGCACAAGAAAGGATGCAGAATTTTACTTAATACGGATGCTTCAAATTACAAAAAAATATTTTTATATTCTCGTTCTATGATAAAAAATAAGACAAAAAGATAATAAAAATATACCTCCAAAAATTCACCCTTACCAACAAATAGCCATTTTAAGTATCGCTTTCTAGTTATGTTAGTAAATTACTTGCAACATTAATAGAACTGGCTATAGGTCTAATAAGACACGTATTAGGTGATATATGTACATGAACTTTTTTCTTACCTTTAATCAAAGAACAGAAATATAAATTTATTTTGTTTAATTTGAAGCATCCGTATTAAGCAAAATTCTGCATGCTTTCTTTTGCATCGTTATTACTCGTAAACGGTTTATCCTATGATAAATGAGCAAAGTATATTTTTGTGTATTTTGTCTCATACAGTCTTATTCAAATTTTTAACTCAGGTAAAAATTGAAGAACAAAAAATACTGGATAAAAATCTACGGGCCTCCTGGGCCCATACAACCCTGGTCAAAATTACTATTGGTTGTTACTGGATATATATAACACTTATTAATACTAAACCCTGTATCAAAATTCATAACTATGGCACAATAGGTTCTCAAGATATTAAATAAAAACTAATTTTGAGTAAATTTTTTACAGGGCTGTAGCCCCCTCATGACAAATTTCCGGACACATGTTTATATAATGTTTTTTGCTTAAAATATTTTTCTCGATGTACCGTTCAAGTTTGGCACGACAGTGCTGAATCACCCTGTATAGTCATTAAATAATAAATGAATTTTTTAGAAACTATTTCAATTAGTGAATATTCACTTATGTTAGTGATTTTTAACAAATTCAGTTTTAGAGAGTAAAATTGATAACTAGAATATTGATTGATCTTTTCTACTATGTATGGTATATACATAAAAAATATCAGTAAGATATTTTTTCATAAAATAATTCATAATTGAAACTTTTGCTTCATAAAAATTGATTCAAGATAAATTTTAGATTTCTGCTGCATACGAATTGTTGCTAGGCACATTTAGATATTCTAATGCGCTCATTGCGAATTTATGATGCATCGAATTTATTTTATGTTAGAATAATGATTATATAACTCGATAAACTCCGCGGCAAAATACTGATATATGCATTCGGATACTGCAGTCAGTTTGAGAATATTAATTTGTATTATAGATTAGATTGTCCTTCATCTATTGATAGATGCATATTTGTTATTGACATTTTCTTACAAATAAAACATTCTAAATCTATTATAATCTATCAATGGTTACATATTTATGAGTATTTATCTATTGAATAAAAACAAATAATTCATTTATTCTATGATTTATCAAATGCATGTTTAATAATCAAAGATATCAAATGGATTTGTCATTCAGTAAAATTTTATATAAGCGGGATTTAAAAATGTATTTGCAACATAATAAACATATTTTTATATCACAGACAATTTTTCAAATCGTATGCACATAACTATATATTCAAAATAAAAGACATTTATTTATTGAACTGCATGTTTCTAGAACAGAATATTTGTTATGGGCAATTTATTTTATACAAATATCATATTTATATGATTTATGCTAAATAGATTACTTATCACAAACGTAATATGAAAAACAAAAAATAAGTTTATATGGCATTGAATATAAAATATTTCGAAAAAAGTTCCACTAAAGCAGTGGTGCCCAAATCTATTTTGTCGTGAAACCCTTACTAATACCTTAACTATATTTTTATTTATGGACCACCCCCAAATTTTAATAAGACATCAAATAGAACGAAAATTGTTTTTTGTTACTGTTTATATCAATTATATGGTATATTATTAATTACCTTAACGCGTGCGCATTCAGCATAAATCAGGGATCTTAAAGCTGTAATGACAAGTGTACACCATAAAAAAACATAGACTTTAAATTATTATAGGTATATTAATTACCACTGCTCTAAAATCCCGAGCAAATAAATAAAAATGTGACACCTCGCATTAGATTAACTTTTGCTCCACAGCCAATTCTTATTAATACCCAACATTATTGAAACATATTTTTTATTGATACAAATTCAAACGAAGTTAAACTATTTGTATGCTTTAATTTAAGGGTGTGATTTAAACGTTTTAACACCAAAAAATATGCAGAATCTACTTTGGGTTTGATTTTTGTTATTATTAACAAGTGGAACTTTTTATAAATCAAACCCGTTTAAAAGTTATGGCGAATTTCTTAAAAAAATTGAAAAAACTGGCACTGAAAACTACACACATTTTTTTGTAATTTTAGATTTCATTAAAAGTATGTTTATTATATAGATTTTTACACGCTGATTTCAAATATGTCGACCAAAATCAAATCAAATGACCCGTTCAAAATTTTCTTGAAAAAACTGACACTGAGAACTACCTACACACATTCGAGATAAACTAATGTTCATTAAGTGGATATGTATAGGGTGTCCCACGGGAAGGTGTTGAAATCAATCAGCTATCATTTTCAAATGGATGCATTTATTGAAAAAAACAAAAAAACAAAAATTCGTTGAAAAGAAAATAAAATTGGAAATTCTCAATTTTATTTGGACTAAGGTAGAAGCAAATACATGCGTGTGAAAATAAATAATCTCTTTTACACTCGAAAAGTGTCCCTTTTTCACAGAATTATCGATAGTTTTAACATATTTCTCATCAATAAAATAAATTGATGCACAAACATTTTATTTTATTTATACCCATTAAAAACTGTAGACTTTCTTCATTTCGACGCTTTTTTTTTCGATAACAGCATCTGTTTGAAAATGATAACTGATTAGTTTTAACACCATCTCGTAGGAGACATCCTGTATATTATTAACATATAAAATAACATAAACTCAAAAGTTAAAATCAGTTATTGCTAACCGTGGAAGCTTTTAAACTAAAACTGAAAAAAGAATCACTAACATTTATATTTGTATTAGGATATGTATGAAAGGAAACATGCAAATTGTATTTTTAATAGTTACAAAATTACACCTATAATGTATCAAATGGATAAAATAATTACAGTGATTATTTTATTTTGTCATAATTGAAATACCAGCTAAAACAGAATGCTATATGTTTTGTTCACGTAAGCTGTCATTTGAACTGAGGAAGTTATTTATTTTATATGATTAATGAATTATTGCATGATTATGAAAGCGTTTATGAACTTGATAATGTATATATTTACAGTAGATTAATAAATGATAAAAATCATATAGTGTAAACAGTTGGATTTAAAGCGTTGTGATTTTAGATAAGAGAATTTGTTATTTCTGTTTTAAATAGTTTATTGGTTACGCATAAGGTTTTTTTTGTTAGTCTAGATCTGGTTCTACAAGCCAAAATAATATGGTAATTTAAATTAATCCAAATTTGGGTATGGTTTGGAAGTTATGTTTCGTCATTTTTTTGTAGCTAATTATAACTATTTAGCAATTTTTTTATACTACATGTTATCAAAACATAATTATGTAGGTATTGCACGTTTTGTATATTAAGATGGAATAAAAAATACATTATGATTTAAAATTTTTACTTATTAACTCATGGGTGAGGTCAAAAAAAAATTTAAAAGAAGAAAAACAAAACAACATTTAAAAAAAAGTTGTAAGTCACGAACAAAAAAAATTCTACACGTACACCTGCCATACGGAAACCCATTTTTCTTTACGTTTTGAAGGTAGTAAAATCAAGATATGATCTTATCTAGGACACGATTTTTTGACAATATTACAATACTTTCATTTTGGAACATAACATATATATATGTAAGTAAAAAATGTAAATGTAATGTAAAATTCCTGTCGCGCCGTCCCTGAGCAATATCACAACGTGTTAACATAGACATTGCAGTCAACCTACATGCACTGGAACAACAATCGTTTTCTGTGCGACACGTGGGTGACAAATTACTAACCATTAACATGCAATTAGGTTATAGGTTGTATTCATCTAACTGCACCGTGTGCTGTACAATTTATTGTTTTAAAACTGCGATTGATTTTTTTTTGCATGCCTGTGTATCTATTTTGGTAATCAGAACAAATGTAAATGGGAAAGGTGAAATCTGTAGTTATGGGCCCACATAACTTGACTTATTTTGAGGCTTTTTGTTATCTATATAACAATCATTGATTATTAATATATTTGTTTATTTATACAGGGTGTTCGCCAGAATCGAGTGCATTGCCTTAGTTATTATTGGAGCTAGAAGATCGGTTAAATGGGCAAAGTATCAGTATTTTTAACCGACCTTCTAGCTCCAATAATAAGAAAGTTAGCAATGATCACTCGATTCTGGCGAACGCCCTGTATACTGTTATTTGAATTTTGGTTAAAATAAGCATGTTCTGCAGTAGGGGTCGTCAAATTTTGATATGATCACATAGCTTCTCCTATTCCTTGGATATGGCGAGAAGGCAAAATATAAAACTATTATTTTTGCAATAATTATTTGTTTCAGCAACGATGCAGAAATTTTGATATTTTATTATATTTCTTTTGTTTTGTTATTTATCATTTAATTAAAATACTTATATTTTTAGTTAAAAATAAGTATATACCTATGTGAATTTTTTACAACAATTTGCATACCTAACTCATAATGCTAATACCGACAACTTTGGCGTTTAATATTCAATTAAATAACGTCTTACTAGCTATAAATAACGATTGTAATTAAAAACGTTACGTATAAAAAACCTAATGTATTATTTGACACCCGCGTTAATTCTTCCAAGACACGCTATTTCACCTGACAACATTATATATAAATGTACTTAATTTGTCTAACAGCTAGTGTTGTTTTTTTTTCAAATACGTACTACATACAATGTTAATTTGATTTTATGTAGCTGATAAATTTGCGGATTTTGTCGGATTTATGATTCTCGACTTATTTGACAGTTACTTGTCATGTCTTGTTGGTTTTCTATCTTGTCATTATATGTAACTTAGAGGGATTCTTAAATAAATTAATTGAATATATAACTTGTATTAGTTTGGAGATAGTAGGCTAGATGTTGAAACAATTCCCATCAATTTTAATTTCCAAATTATACATTTCTTCTAATTGATAATAGTTTTGGAATTTAATCCATATACATGTAGATTAAAATATTTAGTTTGAGCTCCATAAAGTTATAATCAAGGACTTGAACCGAAATTTTATTTTATTTATGGTTTGGGTTCAGTTCGGGTTCAAATATAAAATTTGGTTCAGGTTCGGGTTTGGGTTCAGCATGGTGCAAACTATTTAGGTTCAAATAACGTTATTTTTTAAGGATTTAGGTTCGGGTTCGGGTTGAAGTTTCTAGTTGAAAGAAAATGACTTTGTTCGAAAAAAAATATAATTAACAAATAAAACATTTTCTGAAGAAGAAAAAAATATTAATCGTCTTTAAAATATTACTAGAAAAAGAGAAAAAAATAAAATTACATTTTAAAAATTGAAATCTCTACTTTTTAGATATTTATTTGCAAATTGAAATGTAAAAAATACATAAATTTTAGTAGTGGGCTTGATAAGACATCATACATATTTTCAGTTTGTTTATTTTATAATCTTTTTTAAAAATCAATTTTTTTGTGAATCTTTTAAAAATATATGGTTACCGATTATCCATGAAACGGTTCGGATTGTTTGTAATAGTTAAAATAGTATTATGCAGTATTATATAATTTTCTATATAATAAAATTAAAATAATGTTAAATGTAAAAATGTTAAGGTTTGATTCGATAAGACTTTTCCGTAGATTACGAATTATTTAGTTTTTTTTCAAAAAATTGCGCTTTTAAAAATTATAAGCAAATGGCTAGCAGAAAACAAAGAACTCATTTTTCGATCAAGACAATTTTTTCTGGTTTTCGTCAATTTTAAGATCATCTTTTTTGCTTATTGTTAGTGCTCGGTAGCAGGTAGCGCAGTTATTTAAACAATATGGACTATTATTTATTAGCATTATGTTTATTATTTAAAATTAAAATTAAAGTAAAAATAACTCGTAATAGTATACAATAATATTTTTGAGTATAAAATGTATCCCAAGGCGGAAATTTAACATTAAAACTAATTTATAAATTTGAAATTAGTTTATATATTGTTTAAATAAAATAAAATATAAAATTTCGAGGTTGCATTTCAAAATGACAGGTCGTTATATTTTCCCAAAGGCAACTACAACAATTTTTATTTGAAACTATACAAAAGACACAAATTAAAACTACTTCTTGACTATATTATCTCATAGCAACGATTATAAATGCAGATACAAATTAAGTATTTACATACATCTCATTACATATAACAGAAAACATAGTGGCTTTAATCGTATACCCATCTTACTTGTTTACTGCTAATAAAGTAATTTATTATACTGTCGAAGAAGTTTAATGAAGCAATCACTTAAATTTTTTGAAAATCGCATTTAATTGGCCCTTAACGGGTTAAGATCGAACCAAGCATTGATCTATACAGCGTCAATGATTGTAAAGTTCAAATGTCATTTACTGACGTCAATATTATTTATTAAATGTTAAAGATCTGCGTACAGTAGAACGCATGAAAAGTATATATATACAATACATATTATGACTCATTATTACATAGAAATGATGGAAAATTAAAAAAAAATCTTTCAAGATAATTACAAAATATTGATGATTTGGTTATACATGTATTTACTTAAGGTATATGTGTTGTTCAGAGATTAGAGTATATTCATTAGAAAATCGATACAGATTTAATTTAATATTCGAACATATATTTAAAAATGAATGTTTGCACTCATTGCGGTCCACATTTTCACAATTCTTTGAAGAGTGCTTACAGAACAGTTTATATGTCACAGCGGAAGACTTAGATCTCGTATTAGAAATACAGTAATGAACGTAGGGGAAATGCGTAATGAAACGAACAGTTCATGAAACGGAGAATGTCTGTTTCATCGACACTATCCGAACGAATTAATTCAAATTTTATTGTTAGTATCATTAAGCTCCATAGACTACATCATAAATATGTAATTTGCCTAGTTCTATGTGGTATGTTTGTATTGACAATATAAGTTTTCATCGTAACAAATAAAAAAAATAGTTTTTTTTACACTTATTGTATTTTTGATGTTTTATGTAATATTGCATAAATGTATTTGAGTTAAACATTAATGGTACCTAAGTAAAATTTTCAAATCTTATTTCTGTGTAGATGAAGTTTGTCAAATAATTTTAAAGATTACTACGCACAGAGGTGTGCTGCCAAACATCAAACAACCGACTTGTTATATGTATTAAAAAAAAACAAACAAAAAATATGCCTTACGCATACTTTTTAATGCTCTCTGCCTTACGCTAACCAAATCATATAAAAAAGACTTGCACATTTGCAATGGCTCTTCTTTTATTCTTAAATTTTTAGGAACACAAATTTAAAAACGATTGACAGAACTGAGGAAAAGAGCAAAACACGGTATGTAGTACAAAGATACTGCATGAAAACGGAAATATAAAAATAGTCTGAACTTTTGTTCGCGGAATAATTTAACAACCGGCTCACCGATTTTCAAATATCTTAACAACCGGCTTGCGCATTGAATCGGATATATGTTCGTGCATTGAAACGGACGTTTATTGAAATAGTAATGTTGATTGTAAAAATTAAATATTAATGTTTACTGGCTAAAATGTCTTAAATGCAATAAATAAGCTCATATTAAATGACTGCGGAACTTATTTTGTATTAAATGTAATTAAATGAACAATTAGACTTGATGAAACTAAATTTTAAAATTAAGTACTAAAATACTTAGTAATAATATAAAATACTAGATTAAAAATGATTATAGATCTCAAAATATATTTAATTAAAATTTTGTTTATTTTAAATTAAATTATATTTGATAGACACCACTTATGTACCCCAGTCCTTTTCAATTCGAATAGTGTCATGAAACGGACAAAAATGACTTTAAAAAAACATGTTAATTAACTATTTTGTATTATTATTGTCGTAAAAAAGATTATGTCTAAGAAACTTAATTAATTAGAGATATGTAAAATGTAGTTGATTTTTTAATAATGTTTGTAGTTTTGATAAAAAATGCGTCAATCTCGAATGTTCGTTACATTGCGTATCTCCCCTACATACTTTAGAAAGATGAGACATCTGCCATGCGTTTGACTGTACAATTATATCAAATGTTGTTTAAGTGGGTGGTGATTGCACTTGAACTTTCTGGTCAATTGGTGGCCTATATACTAATACTTGTTGCTGATAAATGTTGTTATGTTTTATTTCTCAGAAACAGACGGACTTTGATATGCATACGTAATACATATTATAATCATTAGTTATGTATAATAATTATTTTGATATATTTAACTTATTGAACTAATGTATTAATGAATTTCCTTTTTTCCCTTTTTTGGCTTTACTATAATTAGATGCAGCCAGTTATAACCCGATGAACACAAACTTCTCCCAACGTAGATGACATATAGGAAGGGAATGTGCCCTGGGGTAATCAGGGCAGGTGACACTTATGAGACCCTTCGATTCACGGGGAGTTTTTTTTTAAGGATCACACAATAGGAGCTTATACTACACCGACTAGGGGTGGGGACGGTTCCATTTTTTTGGAAATAATAGACACGTAAGATCATCATAAAATAATTTTTAAAAATTAGGCATCATACCTATTGTATTTGACTATTTCTAATGAACTTACATATATATGATGTTGTACAACTCTATGTCTAACGAAGCCAGTATAGGGATCAGACTCAAAGGTGGATAGACACCTTTTTCTTTTAATTTGAATTTCCGTTATGATAATTAATTAATACATATTGATTATACTTTAAAGAAACTATGTACCTTCATAAAAAATAGGCCCTGAAGATAATTATTTGGTAATATTAAAACTTGTATTTTTTAAAGTGCACCAAACGCTTTACTGCACGAATTATGATAGGATATTTTTTTAAATCAATAATAGATTTCTTGTTAGTTGTACTTAAAATATAATAACCTACTGAAAAAAATTAGGCCTTCAGAATTCAGTAATATTTTACAGAACCAATATGGCTTCTTCGTATCCATTTAAATCAGATCCAAACGTAACCAAGTAGTTATAATTTTGTGAAAAAATTAAGTCATAAGTCTGTATTATTATTGAAATACATTTTTACTTTGATCTTACCTAGCTTTTTAGGGTTCCGTAGAAAACTTGGAACCCTAATAGTTTTCCTCTGTCCATCTGTCTGTCTGTCTATATAAATTTTATACCTATTAAGTTGAAAATTGGTATACGGACGTAGATTGATGACCCAAAAACAGAAATGAGATTTTTGAAAAATAATGGGGTTGGAGTAATTAAGGGTAGAAACGTGGTTGAAAATAACTGGATTTTATTGAAATTAAAAATTTATATTGACTGTGATTGTTTCTAACAAATTATGAAGTTTTTTAAAATTTGTTTGAAACCTTACTATTTTTTTGTTGGCCTAAACTTAGGAGATGATACCAAAAGGTAAATAGGTTAAAATGTTATTGAATTTAATAAGAAGGTGTAAATAAGTTATACAAATAATAATAATTAGTGAATTTTAGTTTTATTTTGGAATAATTCGTTTTTAAACTTTTTTTCAATACTAATGGCATTTTCCACCCTTCAAGGGTTGTACATCCGCTATCGATGCACGCACAAAGTTGTTACTCTTTGGGCTTTGAAACAACACCACATTAATGATTTTTCTGAATTTTCTTATTAATATGATAGTTTTAGACAAAATTGTGTACCAATGAAAAAGTGCCCCACTAATTGTGACAAGCAGTGTATAATGCAGATAATTTTTTTTTATCTTATACAAACTATAAGTGGTAAAGGGTTAACATATGTAAGTAAATAGTTTATAATTTACGTATCACTTTAATATTTAAAATGTAACCACTAAGCAACATTTTTGTAAACAAACACTATTTTAAATATTAAATTTAAAGAGTTAAAATAAAACTGCAAATTAGTATTAGGAATAAACATCATAAGTATAATAGTTTATCTGTAAATGTAAATGTATTCAATTACTTTTTAGAAAACCCTACTTTTTGGGCCCAAACTTATTTTATAACATAAATCCAAATGATCATAGAGGTCGAGATGGAGCAACTAGAAAATGGGAAGCAGTTACTTTAGATAATAGGCTTAAATAATGAATTTAAATCAACCAAAACCTATATTTAAAATAAACTGAAATATATTGAAACAAGCTCTAACGAATATTAAAATAATTTATCTAATTCAATTCAGTGTCAGTGCACCAGGGCTAGAGATGGCTGATGTGGAGCATTGGAATACATTATACCGTAGCGCATCCAAAATTGTTTACAAATTAATCACACGAGGCGACTAGAAAGCAAAGCACCACAGCCGCATGCATAATGTAACGGCATGCATCTTGCTGCTGCATTATGCGCACTGTTAGACAATCAATCACCGTCTTAGACGGCGATAATTCAAATATTTGATATTTTGGCCTTCGATCTCGCGCCTTATCAGGATCGGATTTGCCGTAACTATTGTTTTATTGTAATTTTTTTAGGGCTCTGTACACTGTCAAAAATTTCCGAGTCAAATTTACAAGAAATGTGTTGGAAGTTTTATCCATAAACAGTGTCCTAAATTTCTAATACGTATTGTAAATGAAGAAATGAAGGTTTAGGATAATTCCAACATGGTGTTGGAATTTGAAATACTATACTGTGTAGGAAATTACGATACCACAACTTTGTAAAATTCCTATATTGGTTATACTAAGATTACAGTATCAGTATACTATTTTTAATTACGAGAAAAGTTTTGAAATTTTACAAAATGTATTGGAAATTTCAAAAATTGTATATGAATAAAACTTCCTACACATGTTTTGTAAAATTTATCTTGGATATTTTTTCTATTTTTGTTTTGTACCCCCCCATTATTATATTGTCATGAGATGGATTTCTCTTGTGCGGGATTCTTGTGTTGAATTTTTTAAATCAGAACACATTATTCTATTTATTTATTAAACACACATATTATTAACAATCGCACGGGGGTAGATAAACAACAAAAACACACTGAGAAAGTCACCACAGATTATATTTTCAAGACTGCACCATCTGGACCTATATCTCATGTATAGACACCAACTGTGTTGTTTGGTAGATATATATACCTATCGAATCTGAAAATACATGGCTGGTGAGAGCTAACTTGCATCAAATTTTTACCGAACATGTGTAGTAAACCAACAAGATGTATTGGAAATTTACTAAACTTAATGATGTATATTTTTTTCATATACAGGTCTACTAAATTTACAAATAAAAAATTGTAAATTTCATAGCTAAATGAATTGTAAATTAACATATTCGTAAAGTAAATTTACCACAACTTGTTTCGTAGAGTATAAATATAGGAAATTTACAAACTTGTGTAGTAAACCAACAAGATGTATTAGAAAATTACTAAACCTAATGGTACAAAAAAATTTCATACACATGTCTGCTAAATTTACAAATAAAAAAATGTGAATTTCATAGATAAATGTTGTAAATTTACACATTCGTAAAGTAAATTTACCACAATTTGTTTTGTAGCGTAAAAGTATAGGAAATTTCCAAGCTTGTGTGGTAAACTTACAAGATGTATTGTAAAAATACAAATTGTATTGGAGATATACTAAACTGCGAGGTAATTTATTTTCCCAACACTGACTTTTGGAATTTTCCTTTACATTTGTATAGTAAAAATATTGTAAATTTACTATTTTTGTTCTCAGTGTAGGGTCAGATCAGAAACCTGTATATTAATCCCACTTTGTCGTCCGTCATAGCAAATTATTTCGTAAACTATTTAAATACATAAAAAATCTGAAAAATTGTGTTTTAGGGGAATCGCCTAATATTAAGAGTTTAACTTTTTTTTCGATACTTATCATATGAGGTATCAAATTATAGATCTTTATCAACAGAACTTGACTTAATTTATATTTGTTTTTCCTAACTAAATAAGAGGTTCAAGTCATTTTATATGTCCTTCACCTTTACCTCAGTAAGTACTGTCTAAAAAAATCTAAAAAATATTTATTCGACATTTTTTTTATAATCTAAATTTTTCTGCTAAGTAAAGATTCAGGGGACACACAGACAGACAGACAGAGACGATACGAAAGTGTTTGCCTTGACTTTAAACGGAAAGATCAAATGAAAATTTTGAAATCGGAGAATAACTTTTTTTTAAACGATCACATGGCTTCCTATATCTTCGATATGGCGAGGTAGCAAAGCAAGGAGAGAAGAAAAAAAAGCTCACTGATTTTGTAAACATATCGTGCTAAGACCTATATATCATGAGAAATTTCTATACTAGCCAGTCTTTTCGACGTAAGATTTTACCGTCATTCAGTTCGCCCCTGTTTTTCCTTTCAGTGCAAATCAAAGGCACATCGGTGCAACTTAGCTGTCTGCCTGCAGCCGGCATTATGATAATTCCCCCCTCCCGCCCCCTCTAATACATATCGCTGCTAAATGTGGCGTGTGGAATACATTTTAATATGTTTACACCATTGTTTGAGTATATATTTAGATTATTTTTGACCTTATGCTAACCAAAAGTTATTTTTTTGTTTGTTGTTAATACAATTAAATTTATAACAACTTTGACATTATTTTAATTTTTATGGAGTTATCTCTTTTATTAGGAATGTGCTGACGTTTGAGAGTTTTGATCAATATTTGTAGTAGATTGTAATCAATACATTAAAATGTGTTCTCACTACTGCATATCGCTCATTTGTTACAGCAACATCATAACTCAAATATTGTTATTTTTGAGTTTTTTATAACCGTTCGTATATGACTTTATACAGTAATATCCGGTATTACAAAGGAGCTAGTAAATTTGCTGGCTAGCAAGCACTTTCAAATGAGATATCAAACTTATATAACAGTTCTTTTGGAGTTTGTTTAAGACTTTGACAAGTTTCGCACACGCGTTGTAGGTAAATACCAACGGTATTAAAACAGTGGTGATATTATGAAAATTATTTTGTACGGTCAAAGATGCCAACTGTGTTACAATTAGTTGATGTATCACTGCTCTAAATTCCATAACTAATCCATAGATACTAGTACAGAATTAATACCCCATTTTAAAGTTTTTGGTAGCTAGCAAATTTTACTAGCTCCTTTATAATACCGGACATAAGAACGACATATCTGAGCTCTTTAACTAACTGTATACGAGAGAGCATAAATATCTTTGAAAATTATCATATAATGTTATACCAATTCAAAACTTAAAACGTATCTCTTGAAAAATCACATTTTTGAGATATGACGTCGTTGCAGCAAATGAGCGATATGTTCAGTTAAACTGAAAATATTTGTTTGGCCTTTGTAGTTGATAAAAAAAAACTACGCAATCAAATATTACATTTTCAAATAAGGTACTGGCACCAGTTATGGCCACTATAAGAGCAAGGCTTACTATTTTTGTGATTGACGGGCTTCTTTTTTATAATTCTTATGAACTCATGTTACTAATAAATATTTAATTAATTTTATTACCAAAGTCAGCAAATATAGTTTATTTTTTAAATTATAGCCTTTTATTTTGTTTATGTTTTTTCTCCAGTAATGGATATAATAAAACCAGTAATGAGTACGCAGTGATGGACACTTACTAATGATTACAAAATAATAAGTATTACGACACAATAATATGTTAGAGAAAGAATCGTCTTTGAAACAACAAAACTATATGTACGACAGTTTTAAATATACTATATAGATTAATATTCAGAAATGGTAGTAATCAAATATCAACAAATATTTCTAATTCAGTACATTTAATTAAAGAATAGCCATTACTGAGGTCATATACAAGATTGGTGCCAGTACCTTACAAAAATCTGCTTAGAGATGACCGTACGAAGGTATACAAAAAGGTACACAGTTTATTTGAATTCTTTAACAATACAACTGCGTGTATGTTTTTCAAATTCGTAGACCAATAGCAAAGAAGTCTATTGAACGCGCGTGCTCTTTAAAGTAAATATTTGTTTTTCACTCCGTACGATGTATTTTTATGATTTTTTTTTAAAATATTTATATTTGAAGACGTTGCGTAAGTCTATATTTTTGTATGCGTAGGCTTATATTGAAAAAGAACTTAGGATGGAATTATTATAAATATAAAATATTGTTGTTATATGTTTATAAAAATTGTTTTCCAATTTTGTAAATTGTAACCAAAAACGTATAAGTATTTCAAATAGTGAAGTGTGAGAAAATTATTTACATGTTGCGAAGTGATAGAATAAAAGTAATATTTATCTCTCTCAGTGGCGTAGCTAAGAGAACGGCGTCTCGCCCGCAAATTTTTTTTGGGGCCCCCTATTAAAAAAATTAACTAATTAAGTTTTCCTAGACTTCCATTATATGCAATGTTGTGTTCTTGTTATTAATAAAAATTAGCATTTATTCAAATAAAAACTTTTATTACTACTTTTATTTACTATTAATCAATATTTATCTACAAACCACGTTTTTACTCCAAAATTATTTCATCCAAATTAATATTTTCAGTATTTCAGTATATGTTCTATACTAAGTACAACAAGGACTTTAAGACGGTATTTTCATTAATTTATTTGTGTAATTTGTATTTTATTACTTTAAAACGATCACAAAGCTTTTCGTATCTTTGATATTGCGTGGAAGCAATTTGACACATAATGCGATAATCAGACAAAAATGTCAAAACTATGTACATATGGAAAAATTGACGAAACATCAACAGCGATTTTAAAACGATTTGGTGACGTTCCGGCATCTAACCGGGTAAAACCAGGTATATCAGCTAGTTCTGAATATTTTAAATCTCATTTATTTTAATGATTAAGAATATGTTGAGAATTGAGATATAATACGACTTTAATTATAAAAAAACACATTAATAATAAAATAATAAATAATGACTTAAAAGGCATGTGCCACATTGCTAGAAATCAGTAATTACAATTAACGAACAGTTAAATTGCTTACTGCAATCTAATTGGTATTACATTATTACTTATACGATCGTTTCTTCCTTTGAATATTTCAATAACGTAAATAATTTTATTTAATATAATAGAAAATGTTGAAATGATAATATTTAATTTTAAAACAGCAAATTATATACGAGTATTTAAACCAATTAATTAGATAAATATTTATTTCTGTAAGATAATATGTACTTACAACGCATTTTCAAGTAATTTTATTGTTATTTTCAAAGTATTTATGTTTAAAGATGAAGTAAATTTTGATGTTGCCATTGTGTTAATTATTTTAATATATTAGCATACGTTATTTTGATTGTATTACAATCAGATATTTAATTGAGAACGTTAGAATTGGCTCTTATAGACATATATTTTAATTGTATGTTTTAAGTATGAACCTAAACCCGAACATTTTTGTTGTTAACTTGTTACCATATTTTGATCGCTTTTTTCTTTGATTTTTAAATGTTTTAAAGAAATTAGATATAATTTAGCGAATTTAAAAAAATTCCTCTTAATTTTTATAATGTTACTTTCAGAATCTACTAACCCAACAAATCTTATATATAACTTTATGGAGTACTTAATTCAATATTGTTTATATTAAAATTATCATAAAGTTTTCAAAATTTTTATTTGGAGTTCCTCCCAAATAAAAATTGGGAGGAACTAATAAAATATAAAAAAACAATTTCCATGGTCTTTTTTTAACCTAAACCATACATAAATTCAGGTTCAGGTCTCTGGTCTTAATTATTTTATTCGAGTAGGCATTTAGTTTATAACTGAATTGTTAATAATTTTAATGTTTGTTTATATATTTATTTTCTTAGAAATATTGATATGTACACTGTATACATTTATAAACATTTTATTATAAAGTATCCCGATACTGTCCAGTTTTTGTTATTGTTATTATAAGACAAGAATTATGGTTCAAAGGAACGCGAAACAAATTTTGTCAAATATTTCGAAAAGTTTTTGCTCATTATAATATAATGAACTGAATCGACTTTTTCTGGCTCAAAAGATTACAAAAATGATACAAATATGTATAAAGAAACATTCGCTGAATTTATTATTCTAGTAAGCAATATTCATATATTTATATATACTTACATATTTACTACAAATAAAACGATTCTTATTAATACAAAATATTTAGAATAATTTAGTGTTAGTTTTTGACATACGTAAAATGATATTAGATTAAAATTTACATTCAACAAGTTTATTATCTGTTGAAGGACATTTACACGAAATGTAAATGACAAATATAAGTAAATTATACATGTACAAGATAATTATATTATTCAAAACATGACAAATCGCTAATATATTTTGAGTAATCATCAAAACAAACAGATAAAAAAAACACCCACGAGATTATTTATCAGTCATTACGAGATATGCGTACAAGCGTCAGCTGATGAGACAACCTACGTCAATACGTTGACAAAACACACTCATTGAGTTCTGTTGAAATCTCGGTACTTTGCGAATAATTAATTTAAGTGCATCGCCCACTCGATCTAATAGGTTTTTGAATGAACGATGGTTTAAATGTTTTATTTTTAGGGTGATTTCAAAAATAACAATCTATTATTCATCAACTAATTTATTAGATTCTAGATTTTTTATTGACCAATTTATTTTATTAAATAATAAATTTAATTAAGAAGAAATTATATGAGAAATTATACAAAATATTTTTAATTGAATGATATTTTTATTTTCTCTGCTATCAATTCAAAGCTGGAAAATCGTTTATTTTTTTTGTTCCTCAACTCAAGTAAAATTACTTTATATAAAATACTATCGGTCTGATAGGTTTCGGTATAGGTGTATTTTCATTATAATAGAATAATATATTCTACCTGAAATTCACCCTTATAATATGTATAAGCATTTATACAGATAAGTATATCAAAGTAAATAAGTTTAACATCCATCCCCCTCTACTTAGGAGTTGTTTTTCGGAAAATTGTTAATGGGTGCTGCTTACGTCTTAAAGAGAGTTACCCCTAAAATTTCATATTTCTATGTCCAGGTGTTTGGGGTGGGCGTTGATGAGTCAGTCATTCATAACTTTTATATTTATGTACGTATATTTTTATAAATGGTTTTGGTTACATTTTTTTATTTTACATAAAGATTTTTAATTTAAAAACGTTTTTTTAAAATATAATATGTATAATGTTAGCATAAATATTGATAACTTTTTTCATAACCGGAAGATCTTAATTAATAATAATTATTTTAGGTAATACTTAATCTATAAATCCTAATTTGTCAATTACGTTCTAGATATCAAGAGAAATTAACAACAAAAAAATACCGCCATATAACTTTCTTCAGTTTTAAGAATCATAAAAATATTCTTCGGAATTTCAAATGAAATTACAGTTGGCGACGGCGGCAAGTGTTGAGCGCTGAGCTATGTGAAGAAATAAAGGGGGGGGGGGGACTTTGTAGTGGGAGGGTTCCTAGAGAAGTGTCCGTCAGTGTTCACAACCGGTCATTATGTCGAACATGCTCCTCTCTAAGCATCAATTAGTTAATTAGAGATGTAGGAACACTGCGAGCACCTCGTATACTTCAGGTTATACAAACAGCGCAGGTTCGGCTTTATGTGCCTCATTATTCAACACCCACGCTTTCGTTTTCAGGTTTTTTTATACGAGACTGAATGTATTTTCTTTGTCTCTCTGTTATTTTTTGTAGATAATATTGTTTTCTACGAATAATGTTATGACTATAAAAAAAAACTTTTTCAAATTAAAAAAATTGTCAAGTGTGAGTCGAGCCTCGCGTATTAGTTTCCTGTACCGTATATTTTTTCAATTTATTTGATTATGTTAATTAAATTAAATTTTAGAAAAATTAAGGATCACTAGGTAGATTCAATAGTTCGTTTATATAAAAACAAAAGGTTCTAAATGTACTATATATACATATATATTATTTTGAATTATTATTAAAAAAAAAGAAAGTGCGGCAAGTGCTGATAAATTTCTTGTGATTTACTTATAATGTACATACAATATACATGTACAGTACATATTATTTGCCTAAACACATTTTGTGCCAGTTTATTTTAATCCCCAAAAGTTACTATTTTTAACAAACTTTAAAAAAGGAGAAGGTCTTCAATTCGAAAAAACCTAAAAATACAAAAAAGAAGATATATAATAATTGAATTTATGTTTTTGATAAATTTAATATAAATTTTATATACTTTTTTGTATTTTAAGGTTATTTTGAAGTCGGTTTTTTTTATTAGGATCTATAATATAGTAAAGAATGTTACAAGAATATGGGAATTATTATCTTAATCTATAAAGAAATAACAATTAATTTTAATTTTCAATTATAATTACAAGGTGCTGTTCTTGGCAGATATTTTTATTTATTTATTTGATATTTTTACGTTTTAATTAAAATTCTTCTTTTACTATTTTAGATTATTATATCAATTAATAATTGGTGAAATATGCGTTGATGATGTACCTGTGGCGTGTATCAAATATTTAATTAATAACTAATTAATTTATAACAGTAAATAAATATAGATATTATTTTGTTTGGATAATTATTCGATAATTTGGTATTAATTAGTTTTTTCAATTAATTGGTTAGTCATTATAATGAATCAACTTAATTATTGATTAATTGCTAGAACATATTGTGAAATATGCGTATTCTGCATAAATTTCTAATCATTTCTTAAACAAGAAATCATTAGATTTTATATTAGAGACAAATGAATTTTAAAATGTATTTATTTATTTATTTTGAGTTTAAATTTAATATAGAATATCTATCATTAATTTATTATTATATTTTTCCTATTGTTAATTGTAATATATTTTTGCTTTATCGCCATATCGAAGATATGAGAAGCTTTGTGATCCTTTTCTAATGAAAAAAAATGTTCTCCAATTTCAAAATTTTAACTCGATCTATTGAGAACGACACATGTTACCTGAAAATTTTATTGAATATTTTTTATATAGCATCAATTTTCTATAATATATATTGGTTACCACAACGTTTGTTGTAAAATATTTCCTTACAAATATTTATCTCAATTTGTTTTAAAGTCATTTGTATTTTTAAAGAATCGGTATTTACTTTGACATATTAAAAGTCATTTTGACGTTTACATAACAAAAAAATTGTCAAAAATTAAAAATATACGAATAAATAATCAGGCGCGTATTAAGAAAAACTTCGAATTAATAATTATATTTTATAATAAAATTGTTCGAGAATTAACTACCTTTGGTGAATTTAGCACAAGGAAGCACTGTGCATTTACTTGGCGGATGTTTTTTAATTCATAAAACTTCAATTAAGGACACGGCTACGTAGTAATCATTTATAATTAATACAATAATAACTATAACAAACTTTATTGTATATAACAAATATGAATACATTTATTTTTTAATTTTGCATCAATGCAAATGTGAAGTACAGTTTTTTAATAGATGTACTTAGTTATGCAAGAGTATTTTTTTCTTATAATCAGATGGAGGAATAAATTGATTGAGATACAAAGCTTAAACAATACAAGTATATTTATTTTTGGAAACCACTGATCTAAAATTGTGATTAAACATATAGGACCATACGCCCGAAGCGCTTACACGAAGTTACGAAAATTTGATAATTGGGCACATTTTGCGGGGCACAGAAATTAGAGCGGCTATAATAATATACACACACACAAAGACACGGGTAAGAACAGAGTCCGAAAGTCGGGGTTTCTCTTAAATGCAGACGCCAAACCCACGCACAGTCGCTTCGGGGTGCGAAACGTTGTGTTTTGGATGTTTTTTTTTTTACCATTCGTTCAACATAATGACGAATTAAATAAATGCTTAAACACTACTTTTCACTACTATTATGATGATACGTATTTAGTTTTTATTTGATCTTAACTCAGTAGTGTTGTGAATGTTACTACACGCGATGAGGATTATATATTTTACAAGTCTTGAGGCTTTCGCGGTGATCTTGATATGGATCTTGGCTTCTGGGTGTAAGCCACGTCGATTTGGTATCGGCTATCGATTTGTCACTCATTACAGTGGACATCTTCAGGGCTCTTCTAAAAGTGCACGACCAAATCGACGTGGCTTACACCCAGAAGCTAAGATCCAGATTAATCTTAAAGACTTATCAACCTCCTTAATGATATCTATAGATAACTATTAAATTACAAATGTCAACTAAATAGTCTGACTAGTTGTAAATCATTGATAATTAATTCCATCAAGAAAAAATCTTGATATTCTTTAAAAAAAATCAATTGAAGAATGATAAATGATTGTAGATTTTATCCTATCGTTTTGGTTGAAGTTTTTCAGCCAATCTTGTAAGTTTCAAGGTTCTTTAAAATTGCACTTAAACTCAGATACATATAAGACTTTAATCTAATATAATAAATGATACAGTCATAACAATATGAACAAAAGAAATAACCTTTTGTTGTTCACAATAACTTTATAATGATTCAAGTAACTTTAATAATGTATGTATGAAATATATAACATAGCCAGTAATTTAAAATTTCGCTCATTTTATGCTGCGGTTATCTTTGGTGAAGTTTATGAATTTAATAACAGCAATAATGTGCGTAACGAATAGAAAATTATGAAAATAAACAATTATTTAAGAAAACGATTTTGCAGCTACCGTGTTTACTGATTATGAATGATATTCTGTATGAAGCTATAATTATATATCTAATTTATTTAAATTACGGGCACGTTTACTTTAATACGGTTCAGAAATTAATTTTTCTAATTTTAATTTTATAATGAATTAATGAATTTATATTGAGATATTTTTATTTATTTTTGTACCAATAGTATATGGATTGGAAAACACGATATCACATCTTTTAATAATATTTATGCATTTTATGTGAAATTAGTGGACTCGCCCCGGCTTAGCATGGGAGTTAATATTTCACCCCCTGTCACGTATGGAAGGTTGTAATTAGTTTCATTAGATCCAGCGGGAAAAATACCACGGGGGTGGGAGTTTTGGGGGTAAAAAATAACCCCTATCTCGCATAGGAGCCGAGATATTCCTTATGTTACCTAACGTAACAAAATATATACTAAAACCTGATTACAGAACATACGAGTATCTAAGTTTTAAAAAAACACGTAAATCGGATAAGTGGTTTTCGAGTGATAAGCGCTCGAACGGACAGACAGGATTACTTGTAGTCGGTTGATCTGAAACAGAAATTTCAAAGAGATTCTTAGTAATTAATGTATGATACCCTTCGGTACGTAGAATTTCTTTTACTCAATTATTTAGTTTTTTTTATCAAGCCAGAAGGGTTGGAAATTGTATGGTTGAAAAATTAATATAACGTTCAATCAGTGAAAAAAAATTTTTTTTTTTTTCAAAAAATCCTGCGTACCGAAGGGCATCATATATTAACTTCTAAAAATCTCTTTGCAATTTCTGTTTCTGAACAAACCGACTACCAGTAATCTTGTGTACTGTATCGAGGGACATGTTTTACGTTGACCACGACAGTAGCGCTCCCAGTCGATATATATTCATTAAAAAATTGTAAACATCCCTCAATATATATACTTTAGAATAAAAGAAATCTGAATGAAATCAAACAAGTAGTTTTTGAGATAATAATTCCCAAAATTCACCTATTTTTACCGCCGAATACTCATTGTTACCTGAATTTTTTATTGTTACAAGCCCACAAAATGACTTTTGTGGTAAATGAACTTTGAAAGTTTGTACCTACAGCAAATATTAATAGATAAACGGACTTAATATAAACAATTATTGGTGATATAACAAAAAATCCAATCTTATTTCGTGTTACCATTTGATTAGTGAAAATTATCAAGTTTTTATTAAAAATTAATTTTCTCTGCTTATCTCAATATTTTACAAAAGTAGACTTGTAACAGACAAATTTTCAGGTGATGATATGTTCCCCCTTAATCTAAATGTATAAATATATCTAAAATACAATTATAAAATATATAAACATTTGTTGTTTTATTTCTAAAAACAAAAACAAAGGATGTCGGAATTTAAAATAAACGGATGCAAGTCTATTTTTCCTTTTTATGTGCCTAAGGCATAACCCTCTTTCTGCTTGTCCGATATTTGAAAAACATTTTGTAGAAGATTTCTTTGTATTTTAACTTGGAGCTTGGAGCCATGTAACCAGTTATATATGTGTATCTATATAATGAATCGTTGGTGTATGTAGTTATCTAAAGTACTGAATTAATTTTCATAATTCAATTACATAGGAGAATGAGAGCGAAATTATTTTAATAATATATAAAAGAGTAGTAGTTATTCATTTTAATTACGTGCTATTAATAGTTCTATAATTTTTTTGTAATTGATTTTGAAAATTATATATTTTTAAATGAGTTAAGTAAATTTATTGCAGTTCAAAATTTAAATTGTGTTAATTATTGGCTATAAAACACCAGTCTGATCTAAATACTTTTATAATGTTCGAATAGAAATGTAGAAATAAATACTTATTAATATCTGTGCAGCTATAGAGGTTACTTTGTATATTTTATATACAGCTATTAAAAAATCAGTGGATATTTGGCAGAATTAATTCGGAACAACGGTATGTATGACTAACCAAACTTTACAAAATACCCTAACTTTAATAATATTAAAGAAGTTTCATTGATAAAAAGATGTATAAGGCATTTTGTTTTATTTTAATTTTTTTATATTTTCTATTTTTCTGTTTTTTTTTTAATAATAATAAGTTTTATTTCATCTTTCTAAAGCCTTATACAGACATGGACTGCGCATTCTGTATTAACTTAATGTGTGAAATTTGGTTCACAAGAAGATAGAGATATAAGCCAAACAATACTATATTTTTTATTCTTATACCAATGTATATGAAATATACATACCTATATAGTATAAGGAAGTGTAGTGAAGCAGATTTTTTTCGAAATCTGGATTTTGATGGAATTATCCATTTTGACCTCCTCTCAATTTATTCTGACTATTTTTGCCATGATGGCTGTGTATCCGTTTGTCGGTCTGTAAACGCTGTAACTCAAATGCATACGACAAATCGTAGAAGGGTGACATTTTATATTTATAATTAATTTTTGTTTGGGAAGAAAACCCGATATTTTTGAAAACGATTTTTCAACCAAATACGGATGTTTACTGAGATCGATTTTTGAATTTTTCAAATTATTTTGAAACAATGCGAATTAGAGAAAAATGGCCAAGTTAAAAATTGTAGGTCATATTATTATCTATAATTTATGTTCTATTTATTTTATTCGAAAAAAATTATAATTCAAATGGTTCGTAACAGAGAAGAAATATTTGCCATGAGTGTAATGGGACATTTGTCATAGGTACCATGTGACTTTCTTATACATAATACCTACTGAGAGTGAACAGTGTGGTATTTTCTGACTAATGTCCGGTATTATAAAGGAGCTAGCAAGCACTTCTTTCAAATGAGATATCAAACTTATATGATAGTTCTTTTGGAGTTTGTTGAAGACTTTGACAAGTTTTGCGTACGCGTTGTAGGTAAATACCAACGGTATTAAAACAGTGGTGATATTATGAAAATTATTTTGTACCGTCAAAGATGCCAACTGTGTTACAATTAGTTGAAGTGTCACTGCTCTAAATACCATAACTAATCCATAGATACTAGTACAGAACCCCATTTGAAAGTAATTGCTAGCTAGCAAGTTTTGCTAGCTCCTTTATAATACCGGACATAAATCATAAATGTTGTAAAAAAATGTATGGGGAAGAAATTATATAGATAATAACATACTCGACATTTTTATCTAAAACATTTTTTTCTTATTTCAAAAATAATTGGAAAATTCAAATATATATTATATATCATATAGATACGATATATTTTTTGTGATGACTCGATTTTCGAAACAGATTGTAACCTAAATATATCATTTTCCCACACCCTATACGAAGAAGATAGCCCTGTGCGCACACATATACCACAACAATGACCGCGGAAGCCTCGACTATAAACATCCCATGAGACACATTTCCCACACATATACAAGAAGGAGAGGGTGCTTGTGATGCATAGGTGTTTCGCACCCTCACCGCCAGTAGGGTGCAAGACCACACCTCCGCCCCGCCCTTACAACCCTACACACACTCCCGGTACTACGTACATTAGTTATCTTACTACGTACTATTTACCTAGTATCGTTCACCAAACACTATCGCAATTTTAAAATTTATATATTTGAAGATTTCGATCGCAGTAGTCTATGTAATTGTATAATAAGTGATACAGTGAATTGGTTCTAATTTTGTTCTAAAAGTATAATTTATTTGTGTAATATAATTTATGCGCAAGAAGTCGCGATATCGGACATAGTGAATTTGATCGAAAAACTGTTGTACAGCGTTTAATTTATCGCTTATGTGGTGAAGATAAACATCTGTGAAGAAGAAAGAGAGCCGTCTGGAGATAATTATAACAGACAGGAGGCACCGTGGACGGTAAGTGACATAGAGTTGTGTTTGTACTAACGATTCTTCCGCAATTATTGTACAACGTTTTATATACCTCATTACTATCTATTTATTGGCGCTGGGAATTGAATATAATGTGGTTATCGTAGTGTATATATAAAGATATTGATTCATAATTAAGTCTAAACAAACAATGAGCGAATAACTTTATCGTTTTTATTGATTTAATTAGAGTTAGTTGTCATTCTTGTTATTTAAATGTACAGATACATAGTCAATTCTGTAGATGCAATGTGTAGTTATCGTATAGCCAATTTACAAATCTAACGATTTGACATCTCTCAAATAAATAAGCAAATGCTTTGATCGACCCGAAGCTAATCCTTTCAATCTCAGTGTAATAGTATTTGTGTGAGGTTAACATCAGAGACATTAAATCAAGATAACCAATATAAAAACGATCGCGATAAAGAAATGAAACTAAAAACATAAAAAATATAGCATTTAATCAATTAAAATTGATAAATTAATAAATAAGTTTAATAGTTAATATCTCAGCTTGGCGTGATCCTACAGACTAAAACTAACTTTAAGGAGTATCAAGTACCCTAAGACCGTCGCGAACCTCTTCTCCTATTATAAACAAATTTAAATTGTTAAATTAACAAATAAGTTGAATAATCAGACTCAAACTTTTTTTTTAAATATAGCTTACACCATTTACTTTAAGAGTATCAAGTGCCCAATGATCGTCGCAACCCCCTAACATAACAGTTATCTAAACATAAAATGACTGTCTAAAGTCTAAACGAACAATATGGGTCCAGGGATATAAACCTTTTAAATATGTTAAGTTTGAACAAATTTTGAATTAGATATATTTTTGAAGGTACTGCAGTTATATTAAAATTAACATTTTTCAAAACAATTCTACAATTTTTTACTGTAATCCCGTACACTTATATGTAGTAGATAAAAATATATATAAATTTAATTATATATGTTTGATATAATACATTTTGGCATGCAATCGTCGTATTTGTATATTTTTAATGTAAAGGTAGTTGAATGACTCTCGCTAGGGAAGAGTATTTGCGATTTTTATATTTTGATATGAATTATAGTTCCATTTATAATAGAGTTGGGCATTTTAGTTCATGACAGAGAGTGCTCCCTATATATAGTTCAGTGGTATTTAATGAACTAGTTCGTTCTTCTAGTTCTTTTAGTTCATAGAATTTTTTTCCGGACTATACGATGACAATTTATTGATTTAGATATATTGGATTGTTGGATTTTTAATGTATAATTAAATTGTTTAATTAGTAATTTTGTACTACTATGCAAACTGGATGCATTTTTGAATTCGTTATTAATTTATAGACAAGATCGATATTTTTAAATGTATATATTCTGTTGTGGTATATGTATATTTGCAATAATCTTCTTTTTTTCATTTTCAATGATACATTATTTATTGTATAGTAATTTAAGCAATAAATTTTAATTTCATTAAAATCTGTGACATTTCTTTTTGTTGATTGTCATAAAATAATAAAAAAATCACGTGCTTTTGACAGACGTATTGCATTCATGTAAACTAAAAAAAAATATATATAATATATCTTTAGTAAAACAAATTCAAAATTGGTAATAAAGTATTGAACACGTAAATTATTGAACATAAAAATCGTACAATCTCATTTTTAGAACAGTGTATCGGGAACTATTGAACTAAAAGAATGGAGCGCATACGAACTAGTTCTTCTAGTTCTCGTGTGGGAGCACTTTTTTGAACTAGTTTGTTCGTGAACTACAGAAGTCTTATTTATAATAAAATTAGTTTTAACCCTCCAACCCCCAACTCTTAAATACAGTAGCATAAAAAAGTTAAGCTAATTTTCATAGAATTTTTATATAGTAGACCTAATTAATCGTTAATATTACATATTTTATGTAATTAAAAAATTGACAATAGTAGGTACGTTATTAGTGGCGGCGTTAAAGAAGATAAATTTCAAAAGTATACAAAGTTGAAATACATTTATGTAAAAGTCCAGATACAAAATTCCTCCAGGTACATAATCAGAATATTTAATTACCTACACTTGAATATTTAAAAATATGTTGTTACATGTTTTGTAATTAAAATACTTTTCAGTGTTTCAATTTAATTTGTTGAATGTATTTAAGAAACAACATCGCCATCAATTACACCTACAAATGTCGTTGATACAGAAAATGTAAATCTGGCAAATGTCGGGAACGTGTTTTATAACAAATATAATTATACACATTTATGAAAATTAAAACCAGATTCGACAGATGTGAAAACGCCGTTATGTAAATCGTTATTAATACGTGTTGTGTTTTTATATGCGCGCGATTTTTTTGTGCGGCGGAGGAACATAACAATAATTAGCCAGCGCTGTTGGTTCATTTTACTTGGTGTGAATGATTTTTAAAAGTTGTTTAAATCAGTCTTACTTTGTAGCACTATGAAAATTATCTGCTTGAATCTCTTGCAACCATTTGTTTTTATTTTTATTATAAATAATTTAAGAAACAAATAATTTTTGTATCATCAGTTTAATTTAGTATCAGCGTTTTGACAATTATGAATAAATAATATTTTTTAAATGCATTATATATCTAGCGTAAAATAATTAATAATTAAAATATCAGTGCGGGTAAGAACTACTTATGGCCCGGATGTTAATAAACTAATATGAGTTGTCTTGCCCCTCCATTAAATATACTTTATTAATTATGAAGGGAGGCAGAATGCACAGACGAATTATTCTATTCTTTACACGAATAATATACTAAAAATGATTACATGCCAAAATATATATCCAACATATTCTGTATGATTAAACAATTTAAAAATATATCACACAAATTTACATGTATGATGTATATTACAAAATAATTAATATAGATAAAACAAGTATATTTTATATGTATAACTTTAATTCAACATAAATGAAATTTACGCCGTATATATTTTTATATATATTTGACGTCTACATTTTTCCATACGGGTTCACTATACAAGGATTACTGGTAGGACAAGAACTTGCCCTAGGGCAAGCAGCGCAGACACATGTATGATGCATAAATGACCATGGATATTGAGAAGTCTTTACCACTTTTTGTTGCCAATTTTTTCTACTCTCTACATATAATTAAAATTTTTAGATTTCAAAAAAATTTAACAAATAAATAAACATTCCTCGTATAAATTTAAATGTTTCTACTACCGACTAAAACCAATAAAGATATTAACAAGAAAATAAGCATCCTGACCTCTACGTTCTATCTAGCGTAGTTGTGATATTATTATGATTAAACAGTCGGTTTCTGAACTCCATTATAAGTTCTTACTGACAAAAAGCAAGTTTAACAATTTGTTTTAGTTTTAATAAAACATACGAAATTCGACCACTATTTTACATGCCTTAACGGCAACATATAGGTACACATAATTTTTTTGTGTACATCTATTGCACAGTATCTTACCTAACCTAACCTGCTTTAACAACAAAAATTTCCAAATAAAAACAAATCAATTGAACGCAAATTGAAATCTCTAGCCCAAAGCTATTTATTTTTGCCGCTTGGTGTCGCTAGGAGTATTGCTATGCTGTTGAACGATGAAAGGGGTAATAAACAAACAGCGAGAGGGGAAATCATGTGTGTATGTTAACTTTATTTTATCGATAACATATACACATGATAAGTTTCATTCACCTCCTTTTATAATAAATACTAAAAAAACGTACGACAATTTTCGATGTCCACGTATTAATACCTATATAGATTTCAAAAATTTGTACATCCTCTATACCAACGTTAATTTCATTAAAATCACTCCTATCATGTTTAATTTCAATCATAAACATTGTTATTATCCAGAACACCCTTGTTACAGATCACGCAGTTAGTTTTCTCTCAACGAGATGCCACCGGCCGCAAAATCTTGACTAATTACAAAAATACCTACAACGGTGCAACATAAAATTAACAAACGCGAAGCGCGCACGTTTTGTTTGTCCATTCGAATTAATTTTGTTGATGAAATTACATATTTTTTTGTAATTTACAGTTGCAAATTATAGTCGCAATGGACGGTCAGCTGCATGACTTGTAAACATGTGGTGAACATGTTATTTACATTGTTTGCGAAGACGAATATGAATTATTATAAATACTCAGTGGTAACGTAAGATAGATGGGATTACATTTTTGTAAAGTTTTAGACCTAACTTCAGAGGAATGTTCAAGGGCAAATCAGATACGTTTGAGTTGTCTCTTCTGTTTATTCTCGCTGCCTTATCTGTACTTCCTCTTAACTTTGAAGATCTTTATCTGGATGTATTTAGATTTTTCTTCGCATGAAACGTCTATTTTTGACGTTTTCATATTTATTATTTTTAATATTTTTAGATCTGCACCGCCTTTTATTTTGATGATACTTAATACAAGGTACAACCTATGGAAATAAATTAACTTACAATTAGTTGGTATAAGATCAAATGTGCATTTATCAAAATATTTCTTGTGAATTTTATTTATTTATTTACATAGAAATTAAGGGAATCAGTAATAAATATTATACTATACCTATCTAACCCATTTGCTCCCTGCGCTTTGCAGCCACTGAACATAATATAATTACAGAAATAATATTATGTTCATTGTAATACGTACCAGCTTGTATGACTAAATAATATAATTAGTCAATAACAACAATAATGTGTAGTTGTTTTTATATCTCACAATTGGTATTCGTGGAGACAACTTCAGATTAAAATGCTAATTTTAATGTAATATTATGTAAATTATTTTCACTTATTGTAAAAAGATTTGATTTAAGCATATGCTTAATACTTCTGTTTGATTGAAAATTGATGTTCCTATTTTATTTACATTCTTATTGAAATGTGATTACTGTCTTCCGGGTAACTCTTATGTGATTTTTTATCGATTGTTTTATTTTCTTATACGATTATATGTATAAAAACGAAAAAAATTGAAATCAACACTGTCTTCTAACTGGACAAAATGAAATTAAGCTAACAATTATCACTACAATACGTAAATACAACGAGGTAAATGGATAGGAGACAATCGGAATCCTCTTGATATCGTCAGCGTAGAATATTTTTGCTGCTTAACTGTCTGATTGAAAGACTATCGTGTGCTGACTGCCACCGGGTGATTCATACCTCAATTTTTGGATTTGATAATACCCCCCCTCTATTGGTGCTTACGTAACCCAAAGCGGCAAGACTTAATATTTTGTAACTTCATGACGAAACGATGTACGAGGAATATGTTCCCAGAATCCAATTTTATTTTAATTTAAATATTCTCGATAAGCATTCATATAGCAAGATTGATATTTTCGGGCCTTACGGGTGTACTGATATGAGAATAATTTGAATACCATATTAATCATTAGATAAATCAGTCTTGACTCAAACAACGGCGCAAAAAGGCAGCGTCGAACAATGATGTTTATGCAAACAGAATATGAGTAGTGGATTAATTATCAGATAAGTCAAACACTGGAGGCGCCCAGCAGTTACAGATGTGAAGGCAACTTCGCACTGGTTATGACTTAAGATATATGCTCTTTATGTACGTACTTGTAAGCCTTTGAGTATAACTAATAGTACTAATCTGTTCGGTCAATTTTGTCAATTGTGAAATTGCTTTACCAATATTTTTAAAAGTTGGTAAATTAATTACGAGAGAAGGATCTATATTAAAATAATTTTGTATTTTTTATTATTTTTATCTGAATATACCTATAGTAGATATGTAAACTATTATTTAAAATGTTCATTAGTAAAAAAATGCGGGTAAAGCATAAACTATAAAAAATGGTGCCTGCAGAGGGCTTTAAAGCAAATAAAAAAATTATATACTAAGGCGTGTGGGGTGTCAAAATGGTGATCTCAATAAGTAGAATTTGACCCTATTTTTTATTTTTTCTAACTTAAAAATGGCACCATCAGGGAGCTATAAGTAGTATTTTATTTATAAGGAGGGGCGTCATAGAATTTTTATTTTCATATCATGGCATGTGTGGTATCAAAATGTAGATCTCAATTATTAGAATATGACACTATTTTTATATTTGTTCTAACTAAAAAATGCACCTGTAAGTGCCTCCAAACAGTTCACGTACTACGTACTTCGGAACCTTTATGGCATACACCCTTGTATATCTTAACCGATTTTTTAATTTTTATTGTAATAACCTGTTTATATTCAGATATATAATTTTCATAATAATAATTAGATCAAAAAAATCAATACAAAAACATAAAGAAAACAAAACATCAGACACACGGAGCGTCTTCAAGCACGAGCTCGCACGCACACTCAGCATTCACCTTGAACACGGCGAGAGAGAGGACACAGTGGAGGAGGCGGACAGACAGACGGACGGACGGACCGGTCAGTCAGCGAGCGGAGCCGCGTGATTACACGCCGGCTTCTGGAGAAGCTGTTCGTGATCGTGTTGACCCAAACCGGTCTCGGCCGACCGGCGTGACCGCGGCGCAACAGGTGGATCTCTCACACGCACACACACCCACACACACATACACATACACCCACACTGACGCGCCGTCCTTGCACGAAGATCGCATGTAATGTGTATCTTTGTTGATAGCTTTTTGTTGGGTGGACCAGAAGGGATGATTTGCATTTATTATTATAGTTTTGATGTTATATATGTATTACCTTAATTAATTTCATTATATTTAATCAATTATTATTAGTGAAATGCGGTTTAAATTATTTATCTCAAGCTTACATTCATGTACGTTTTATTATGTTTAATAGCATCTATAACTGTAATTATTGTAATTACGATTACACATACACTATTATTGCTTTACGAAACAGATAATTACACTGCACTTATACACATTTTATACCTATACTAATATGAATGCTTTTAAATAATTTATGACTATACCTACAGATCATACATATTATACTATACACATAGAAAGAAGGTATTTTATTAATTACTATTCACCCGCGTTTATTTTAAAATCAAAGTATTTTATTTTTTATAGATTTTACATATAAGTGTATTTTTTTTACTATACTACATTGTAAAAATTACGTCATTTATTTTACTTTTTTTTCATAAAACAATTTTAATGCACATTACAATTTTTACAACAATACTCGTACTGATCAGTCCCTCAATTACTAAACTGGCATGGTAATTTTCATTATACAATTTTTCAGTGTAAGTTCTCTGTTAAATCAAAACAAACAAATTTTTTTAATGTGTTATACCTACTGCATCAGGGCCTATGAATTTTAATTTTATTAGTATCTCCTATGGTCGAAATTCGACCAATATTTTACAATTTTTAAAATTTCCAAATAAAAACAATGCAATTGAACTCTAATTGAAATATCTATACGCATTCTCTACGATTGATAAAAACCCAAAACTATTTATTTTTACCGCTTGGTGGCGCTAGGAGTATTTCTATTTTATTGAACAATGCAAGGGGGAATAAACAAACAGCGAGAAGGGGAAATCATCATGTGTGTATGTTAACTTTATTTTACCGGCCTTAACGGTAACATACACACATGATTTGTATTTTGCGAACATCTATGGCACAGTATCTATAGAATGATACAAGTTTCATGTTCAATTTTCATATCATTTACAACAATTTTCAATGTTTTCATGTTTATATTATATTAATATTTTTTTATTATAAGTAGATACAAGAAGAAAAATGGAACTCAAATAAGTTCCTAAATAAAAATTTACTATTCGTATTGCTATAATTTACAGACTTATTGTATTTTTAAATAAAAGATTATAATTTTTATAGTCAGTTTTCTGGTGTTCTTTATTGTTCAAATGAGTATATTTATAGTGGCTCTTCAAAATAACTACATATTTTATAATATATCTATAGATATATCTAAAAATATAATAATATATTTAGGAACCCAAACTACAGTATATCACAATACATTAGGAAAATTAGGCAATTACCTAGGACTCGAACAGAGAAAAAGGAGTGAAATTTCTTAAAAAATTTAAATACAAAAAAAACTTTTTTAAATAGGGTCCAAAATTATTTTCTGCCTATCGACACTGCCAAATGAATAACATAATTGTAGAAAGACATGCTATACAGAAGAAACTCTAGATAGTTAAATAATAAAATCTGTTAGAGTTATCTGTATTGTCTTCTGAAAACATCCAGTTAAAAAGTAGAATACAATTATTCTCGTTCTAAATAAATAAGAAACTTATGTGCAGGGTTAAAAAAATGATTAAACTGCTATAAAAGAACATGGTGTTAATTGATTTTAAGAGAAATCAGATCGCATTGGATTGTAATTAATATCTCATGGTGTAATTTTTAAATCAGTCCAACCCTGTAGGGGGTCTCTTATTATTACACTTAAGTCAGTACACCTTCGATCGAAATAGTATTAATTATGACGTTATAAAATTCATCAAACAGAATTATAGCCCCAGGTATGAAACTCAGTTATGTTATCCACTCGATTAGCCGGTTTAGGGTTTTTTGTATTAATATTTAAATCACTAAATCATTACAACAAGTTAATATTTAATTAAGGAAATTGATATAAGTTGCAAGTATGAGAATAATGTTGAATATTGTATTTTATAACAGTTGTGCTTAAAAAATGTAACCACACATATGATTCACACATAATTAACGTATGATTATGAGTAAACATCACGTCAAATTCATTGTTTTTATTTTTAATGGAAGATGTTCGTTACAATGAGTAATATAATTAATAAAAATGCAATTATACAAAAACGGATTTATTAGTCATAAAACTGACAAATTTTTCATAATAAATTAGGGGAGTAGTTTTCAGAAAACAAAATATTATTTTGGTCTACCTCATCCACATAACCACACGGTTGAAGTGATACTTCTTTTGTTTTCATTTACCATGCGAATGAAATAAATAAAGTAAACGATTGTTAAATTAATAATCAAACGTATTATTTTAACACAAAAACCGTACATATTTAACTATATTTATTTATATTTTCTCACGCATAACCGACATAAAGTGACTTTTAGGCATGCGCTATTTAATCATCTTTCTCTTATATATGTATCTAATCACGCATAAGTATTTTTTGTTATTTTTTACTCGATATCTTGAATATCACAAAATCTATGACTTTTATACATCTATACTTTTATTTTCCTTACTGTCTGGCATGTAAATTAAAAATAAAAACATTTTAAAATAAGTCTACTAGATCTCAAATTACATGTAAACTCTCCTTAGCGTTTCATCTTTAAAATCTGTCAAATTTTAAAATAAATCTGTCGAGGTCATTCCATATAAAATTTGTCAAGGTCACAAGTCTCGCTAAAGAAGTTTGACTTCAAAAATTGAATTTCTAAACTGTTTGTAAAATATCCTTAATCGTTTTTAGCTTCTACTACTCATACATCATATGCTTCCGTTTTAATTAAACAATGTCATAATTGTAACTATGTTTTATCTCATAAATCAAATCTAAAACGAAAATTAGACAGTACCTATTATGTTTTTTTAATCAATACAAAATATACTCTTAATATGTAAATGAGGCGATTCAGCGCAGTTTCATAAACGCTACTTGTATTATATCTCATATAAATTATTAATAACTGTTTATTTACTTCCTTTCACAGTTTATACTCACTGCATTTCTTGCAATTATTTCATTTAGAATCAAAATCAATTTGTGTTATATATAATTGCATTAAAATTTTGTACACTCGAACATAAATTTTAATACTTTGCACTAAATAACCCGTATTGAAGAATATATCGGTATGACGTCACAATTGTCAAAAATCACGTATATACATAGTTATTCAGAATAAATTTGATGCTCTAATAATACACACGTTAACTGTCCTTGGTTAGGACAATATATTAGGGCGCGAAGTGAGGTTTATTAATTTTGGTTAGGTTAAAATATAGATAAACATAAAAATCACAATAAAAATACAATATATCAAAAATACCTATGTAATAAATAATCATCAAAAAATCACATTAGCACAGTGCAAATTATCAATTTTTTTAGTACAAAATATTATTTATGTTCGAGTGTACAAAATGCATACTAACAAAATTTTAGTGAAATGATTAAGAAAAGTGCATTTAAATACAAACCAAAATCAATTAAGAAGATTATATAAAGATAAATAATTTATCTTATTGTTAATGTAAGCTGTCTAAACATAAAACTATGTTACATAAGCTAAATGCTAAATTGGCTCGTCTCGTCTCATAGCATAATTTTTATTTATTTTTGTTTTGATAATCATTCAAAAATTAATATTCAAGCCGCTGTATATGTAAATAATTTAATGCATTTATAATATCTGAAAAGCGAGCGGCTAATTTGCAAGATATCGCTATATTTACATAATGCTGTATTTTCCGATTACAGTACGAATTTAACCAAACACTTGTATTAATTCACAGAACTATTTCATAGCAATGTGTAAGGCCATCCTCTGTAATAAAACTACATAAAACGTTTGAATAACTGAATAAATTAGAACACGAGATTCAACATTTTCAATATTTATTTTGATTCATTTAACTTCTTTTACAACACCATATATTTTTTATTCAAAGCAGATAAACGATATTGTATTAAAATTAGTAATTATTATTTTAATCTTAAATAATTAATTACAGATGTGGCGAATATTTATTTTTTATCAGGGTGCGTAATTATCTATAGATAATTATAATCTTTCATTGAAATATGAATATGAAATTAAGTAATTTTCTATAGAATCTATAAAAAAGTTATGTTGTCATTTAAAAAAAGTTGAATGCCATAGTAACGTATGTACATATAATATGATAGCATATATTTTTTAAGATTGGCATTAGGTACCTACATAGGAAAATACATTTTTTTTAAATAATGAATATTTTAGAAAATATGAGCTATTCCATATTTTTTACTCATCTTGTAACATACATCTATATGTATGTAGTTACATAATAATTAGTGTCTGTCTATTTGTTACCTTTTCACGGTTCAACTGCTGAACCGATCTTGATGAAATTTGGCAGATAGGGTGCATCCTATAAGGAAGGAGAAATTACTCGGTATCTCGAAAAATTGATTAGATAAAAAATACAAATTCCACCCGGACAAAGTCGCGGGTAACAGCTAGTTTTATGGGCACTTTTCTATCGTGTTGTATGTCTACAAACTGAAAATAGAAAAAGGAAATAATATTTTATTATACAATGAAAATAAAAAAAAGTAAAAATTTACATTTTTCTATAAGCTGCATTAACATATTTTATGCGAATCATATTTTTTAACTAACAAGCCGTATAGAGTCATAAAATTTTGACTGTAAATCAATTTTTTTTCTCGATTTCAATAGATAAATTCACATCTAAATTCTATTTTATACGATAATGATCTCTAAGAATCATTAATGTCCTTAAACACCGAAGCATAGCCATTAACGCTGTTATATAATACATTTTAAATTGCATATAGAAAACTTAACAATCATTACAACAAATTAGCTTTTCTCTTAGGCAATGTTTTTATAAGAGTATTTTTTATAGTAAATATTCCGTATATATAAGTCTTTTACAATCGTTAAAGACGACCGTTTAAAATACATCATTAAATGTAATTAGTTAGTTACGGTATTAATATATTATCAATCAATACAAATAGCTTCATTGGAAGTTACCGTTCAGTGTTATTAATTTGTAAGATATATTCAATGATATTTTAATGTCTGTTCAATGAAGATTTTTTTAAATTGTGATAAAGCTTCTTTGATTATTTTTTATTAGGGTTCCATACCTCAAAATAAACAAATCCTTATAGGATAACTTTTTGTCCATTCGTCTGTCCAATTGTTAAGACTATATTTCTTAGGAATAAAAAAAGGTATCAAGTTGAAATTAATATAAAATATTAAGGTCTACAGCCTCATACAATACAATAAAAAAATACGGAGTCACTGACCGATCATCAAAACCTATTGACCTAGAATCTTAAAATTTGGCACGAAGGAAGGTCTCATAGCACAAGTAAAGGAAAAAATCCGAAAATCATTAATTTCAAATTCTACCTATGTGGAATTATAAACAATATACAACATACAGTGTTTACCGTGTAAGAAGCATACGCCACTGAATTAAATGAGGTTAAGTAAAACTGTTAATATTAAACAATGTTTTATGTTATATGTATAAAATATCTTAATATGTTTTCAATGTTTTTTTTCCAAAATATAAAATTTAATATTTTTTAATTTTGTTGATAAACAATGCAAAAAAATAAGGATTGTAAATAAGTTTTATATGACGGTACAAAACCCTCAGCGCGCGAGTTCTACTCGCACTTGTCAATGTATAAGATACTACAATTTATAAAGTAGTTTTAACAATACACAGCTGCTATGATTAGATTTTCTTTTTATGTAACTTTTGGTCATTAACTTAGCCTCAAGCTTGAACCAATTTAGAGAACATTTAATAATCGTTTATGCATGTGGAGGGCAGTAGTTGTTAACTTTTTACAAGTCTTGTACCTGACTCTCTTGTAATCAGGCGGTTTTAAGAAAAGCGAGACCCTAGGCAAGCATCAAATTGCGAGACCCTTTGATTTTTTTGTGTCAAATTTTTGAATGTTTTGTTGTATAGTATTTTAATTATATACTTTTTTGTGAATTTATAATTTTCATTATTCTTCAAAAAGTATATATTTTTTAATTTGTTTGGTAAACTCTTATATAATTATGTAATTTAATAAATTGCAATTACAGCTCCACACTGAAATATAGTCATATGAAAAAATCAAAAACGAAATATTTACTTTTTATTAAATTTAATAAACATCAGTTTTTAAAATAGCGAACTTGTATTTATTGATTTTTTGTGATTATAAATATTTGGATGTCGGTTCATTGTTATTAGTTTATAACATGGGCACAAAAAAATCATTTTATATACATAAGGTTTTGAGATGTAATATCTGTTAAACCAGCGGTTCTTTAACTAATATAGTCTAGGGACCCCCTCCCCCCGATAGAAAAACAATGAAGGTCGTTAGATACTAATTAATCACTGGTAAATAGAAATGTACTTTAATTTATGCCAAACATGTTTCACCGACCCCCTGCAAAAGTTCAGCGGATCCTAGTTTAGTCTCTTTTAATATACTTTTATATGTCTTTAATTACTTTTATAATATTTTGTAAATTTCATATACGTGACAATGTTACACTTTATTTATTTAATGTATCTAACTGCTTATAATTAAATAAATAAATAAATAAGAACTACTGTGTTAGTTAAACTATAGTTCTACAGTCATATATTTAATAAATAAAGATAACAAATAAAGAAAATACAAAACTATAATTATTCTTCATACTTAATTCTAAATTATTTACATTTGCTAACGACTTATATATTTTTTAATTCAGTTATAAATTTTTGTATCAAAATTTATCCCAGCCATTATCATACAAATCTCAATTCGAATCACGAATAGAAATTTCTAAAAGACAACTTTAAATTAAATACTATTATTAGACGAAATCATGACACTTTAAAGTAGTATTATAAAAGAGCATAGGTACATATTACATTTCATTCAAAATGAGTACATTTAAGTTTTATTACGAATTAATTCAGCATCGACACCGACCGGCTGTTTCGATTTCAACAGGTTCCAAAAATACGAAGAAAAAAAATTCCCATACAATAACGAATGTAAATTCTGTCTGGCATCAGAAAATCACAATTACTGTCTAGCAGGGTTGGATCAAAATTCACGAACATGTTGTTTATTGTACCAAAATAAATGAATATACATTACATAAAAAACTTTATTAAGAAAAAAATAAAACCGACTTAAAAAAACTAAAATCACTGAAAAATATACCTATAATAATTAAACTTTACAGTTTTTAAAGTCGGTCTTCTTTTTTTCTTCATGAAAGTTTTCAAAAACTCTTAAATTTAATTATTAGGTATACTTTTCAGTGTTTTCATTTTTTAAAGTCAGTTTTATGTTTTTTCTTAAAATTTTATTTTTATTTTTCCCTTTTGAGTGGCGTACCTATCTTCTATGTTCATGGTTAGATTCTTCTTTCTTCTTTCTTTCTCCTCTTTTTTGAAGTCAGTTAAAAATGAACTGTATGTACTTTGTAAAATAAAAATAAAACATACATTAAAATAATTCCTTCGAAATTAGATTTGACTCAATATATTTGAAGTATTTTCCTTTATAATGGAAATATATACCTATGTATATTTTAGAGACGTCCATAAAATACGTACGCAAAAAGGGGGGGGGGGAATTGCCTAGAGTAATGATATGTGACGAGGAGGGGGGAGGGGTTTCGAACAAATGTGACATGACGCAACGTTTGAATTACCACATCAATCTCATTCCTATTTTTTTAAACTATAGATTTTATTTTTCAAACGCGATCTAATTACAACATAAATAATAACAATTTTCTTCGTTTATAAAAACAATCATTCATTTGCGGTATTATTAGGTAGTGGGTTGAAAAAAATGTGATGCAGCGTAACAAAGAGAGAAATTGGTGAATTTTGCGTGAAGTATTTTATGGATGATGTTGATAACTCATTGGTTGAAAATCTTTCTCTTGACTATTCTTATCTAGCGATCATTAGATCTTTATTTCCTGCAAAATGTATTTCTTCGTGAATTAATTTTTTTCCAACCCTGCTCGAAAGTGCTACTTAAAAAATCATATCCAGTAGGCATGGTCGGTAAGGCACATTAGATCATGGGCGATGTGTCCATGGGCGATGTATTTACATACGTAATCATGTCGGGTCCACATGTGTAGTGATGATGTGGGTATAAACAGCCAATAATCTCATATTTTATTGACGGAATGTGAAACTGGATATATCAGAGAGCTATGTGCTTTTATCTAAAAAAAAAAAAACTGCTGCCCAAGAGGCACGCTCTTCTGAAGAAATCCATGTGTATAGTATAACTTCGTGTATAAACTGACATTTAGAAAATAATTGCAATAAATATTTTTAATTATTGAATTTTGTGTACTAAAAATGCCTTCTTAACCTTGTCGATTAATGTTTTGTTTTTCAGTAGATAGGCAATTTTTTTCTTAAAATTTTGTTCATATTAATTATTAATTGACATTTTAGTAAAAAAATATCAGAATTAGAAATATCATACTCTAAATTGCCTCGAAAGCCTTGATTATGAAATTATGTGATTGGCACATATATTTAATCCTAACTGTAACTTATACAATCTGCAGGCTCTGTCTATCTATACAACATAAATAAATTTGGCTTTTTGATTTTTGAGTCTATACGTCGATTTATAGACTATACAGTAAACTCAAAACTACAGAACCGATTTTTATAAAACTTTCACTGTTAGAAGAAAATTGGTTGGTGCTAGATATCATAACGTCTCTCCATTAAATGGGTGAGCAGTGAGCAGTAACATTAATCATACATGGAGGATTAATAGGATTAATTAATTACTACTGAACTGAACTTAGTGAGATTTTTTATTAAAACATTGTTTCAAATCAATGAAAAAACATATGTATAGTGCCAGAAAAAAAATATGAAAAAAGGATTTTGCAATGTACAAATGCTGGCAAGGCTGCGGGTAAAAACTGGTTAACCATTTTAGTAATAATTTTCTCCAATGAAGATTTGACATATTTGATATATTTTTAAAATTACAATGAAAACTCGGGATGGTTAAAAAAACAGTATGTTTACTGTATACTCTATACGTATGATATTTATTGCACCTAAAACGTGTGTCTGATACATTTCTGATAATAAGTATACATTTAAATAATTTGAAGTTGTTGTTTTTACTGTGCTTTCTTGTACAGGATGATTTACATATTGAAAAAAAATTAGAGCAACCATTTCGTCTGATTTTTTCAAAAGATATGTTAATTTTTTTACGATTTATAATTAGGAATCTTGAAGTTAATGGAAAAATAATTTTATTTCTGATATATAATAAATTTTACCACCATCTATGTATTTTCTTTCTCTTTTTATGTTATATTTCATAAAATGTTGGAATTAGAATTTATATTGAAATAAATAATATGTAGATTGAAAAAATATAGATGAATACCAAAGATAAATATACCATAATATATTTTCCGTTAAGGCAATATAATTATAAAAAATTTAATATTAAAATTTTTCGCACGTAAGTAAATATGTCATGGTCTTTAATTCGATAACGGAAATTAAGCAAGAATATTTAATAACAATATATACACACCTTTTATAATTAAAACTGTTTATATTCCTAATAATAATAAGGATGTTGAAGCTATTTTATTTGTTCGTTAACTCACTACACAAAATTGACAAATAATACTGTGTTTTTTTTTTATAATTATTATTAAAAATAGATTAAATGAATACTAATTTATGTTAGATAGAAAGTGTGTACCTAGTAATTATATATCGATGTAATTAAAAGATAATGGGATCAATATTTCATTTATAAAAAATATTTGAAACATCAAAATACAATACGAAAATTTTTAAAACGTGTTTGCATTTATGGAGTTCAAAAAAATCATATTTTTATATTCCGGAGTTCTACAAGGATTTTAGTTTCTTTCTCATGTTTGTCATATTTAACACATTTATTTTATTTTCGCTTTTAATATTTTTTATTTTATATTTTGATCGGTCTACTGAGCATTTGCCCAGTTGCCCATTGGTCGTATGTATGCTCACGCACTACGAAGACCTTCAAATCGAATTTAAGCTCTTAGTCACATAAATATATAGCAATATCATGAAGAAATATTAAGAATAGATACTTTATAAGGCAGTGAAAATTAAAATTAATTAACTGTTAATATTTATGTCACTTTATTTAATATGCATAGAGTATGAATGTATAAGTATTTATCAGATAGCAAATAATTTATGGGGCCAGAAGAAGTTTATTTATCCAATTAAAAATATTTTATTTGAAAACATGATACGTTAATGACTAAATTAATATCAAAATTTGAATGTATTTAAATAATCAATGACTTTATTTAGAAGACGTGCTAAAAATGAATTATGTTGCATTTTTAAGGCATATTTATATTCATACAAAATTTTGATTAGAGATAAGATAGTAAAAGTAAATTGAAATAAAATATTAAATTCAATTAACTTGTAACATTTATTATTAATTACTTATTTTAATTGTATTATGCATAATTAATAAAAATTCCAATTAACAATATAAAATTATAGGTATCCGTATATATTGTTTATGTAAATAATAACAAATAAATTGTCTAAACGTCAAAAAATTTATTGAAGAATAAGTATCGCAAGCTTTCGATTATCTATGTCGTTATCTCAACAATATTGTTGAAATAACGACATCATTCTCACATTTTGTTCTTTCTTAATAGCCTGACGATGATTCTGTGAATCGAAAGCTTGCGTTACTTATTCTTCAATACATTTTTTGACGTTTAAACAATTAATTTATTATTATTTAATATATTAACGTCACTATAATATATATTTTTATTGTTTTTGTAATATACATTTTTTAGAATTGTGATCGTTTATTAATATAAATATAGACCAATGATATACATAAATTAAAAAATTAATTATTTAAACCATTGATACGTAGTATTACGATATTTTACACTTATTGACATTTTTACATTAGATATTACTACAGCTCTTACTAGCTGTTACTTCGCTCGTGTGGAAGTTAGGTTAGGTAGGAACTGTCAGATTTATGAAGGGGAAGATAAGGTAGTACAGATTTGTGTTATGATAGTCGATAAAACAGATCTCGCGTGCAAATGTAACACACACATTTAAAAAAATCTAATTAGGGATACAAAATAGCCTATGTCCTTCCTCAGGATGCAAGCTATTTCCCTGCGAAATTTCATCAAGATTGGTCCAGCGGTTTAACGGTGGAAAGGTAACAAACAGACATAGAGACAGACATACTTTCGCATTTATAATATTAATATGGATTAGTATGAATTTTAGTCTTATTGGGGAAGGATAAAAATTTCAGTTAGAATTACATATGTACTTAGAACTTGTACACAACTATATATGCTGAATAAATCCTCTATAAAGAATTCCCATTCCTTTTATTATACTCCCAAAAAATATCGTCAAATTAAGGCCACTAGAATGGTGTTACCCCTTAAGAAGGATCAATGTCACACATTCCTTGAGATTTATTAAAAATAATCTCATCCTTATAATTCATCAAAGATATATCTGTAGGCATATATTTTTTCAATAAAAATAATACCCCCAATCATCTTCTTGATAAGAGATAACTTTAGACATCTCACTATATCTCATCCAGTGATCTCAATGTAGATTTTCCATGTCGGATTTACTCAATATTCGATACAATTTCCAATTAATGAATTTTACGCGAAATGAAATACAATTTGCCGTCTGATAAACATCTGTGCGACAGTGTCTGCCGCAAGCAATTCGCCGATCGAAAGCTGCTGTCTTAGCTGAGATTAAATTATATACACGTGCGTGCGTGTTCGTGAACAGGAGTTGCCAGACTTTGCCTTGGATTTTTCATGATCCCCAAACACTTATACCTTCTTTTTTGCCATTCATAAATATCAGCTGTTCGTTTACAATGGTAAAGAATATTAACCCCAATGTAAATATGAATTGTAACAAATATATGTGTGTTAGAAGTTTCGTAAATCTTAAGTATTACAGAATATTAGAAGATAATCTAAAATTAAGAGTTGATATGAGGTTATTTTGAATGGAACGCGAAAGAAATGTTTTGAATTTGCTTGAACTTCAATTTTATACATTGTATATTGGAGGTGTAGAATATTAATACAATTATTTTTACTACTGCTCTATATTGTTCGTATTAAATTGTAAATCTGAAGCTTGATACAAAACGGTTTTATAATTTCATTCCCAGGGTTTCATTATGAATATTATTAGTCCAAGTAAATTAGATATTTTAGAAGAAAAAATCATAAAGTTTTGATACTTTGTCCACGAGCTCTTAGTAGGGGTTGGAATAAGAGTCAAAAAAGTTCCCACCTAAATCGAGAATGGAACATCCCTTTCACGTGAAAAACAACACCCGGAATGGACTTTATTCCAGTTTTTATCATTTTTCATCCGAACCATTGTTCGAAGAAAAAAATGTTATAGGAATTAAATATTTTACATAAAATTCTACGTAAAAAATGTCATATACACTACTCGAAGTTCTTCCAAATAACTGAAAAATTGCAAAAATAACACCTTTTTATTGGATTGTTTTACAAAAATATGTCCAAGGTATGTTATTTTCTGTAATTTGTAAATACTTTGTTTGATATTTATGGTTCAACTCGAAAACAAAATTCCAAACATATATATTTTTGAATCAAGTTTTTAGAAATAATGTTTGACAAGTTTGCCATAAAATTAACAGGAAACATATATTTTATATATTTATGGCACCCTAAGAAATATCTTATAACTGATCATCCTATTGAACATTTTTTAGAGTTCCGTACCTCAAAATAAAAAAATAAAAAACTCTTATAGGATCACTTTGTTGTCCGTCTGTCTGTCTATCAAGACCCTTTCTCTCAGGAACGATATTGAAATTAATATCACATACTAAGGTCTACTGTAAAAAATTCAAGTTTCTAACTCTATGCAATATTTTGATACTGACAGACTGACTCATCAGAGCCTATAGGGTACTTCTCGTTGACCTAGAATATTGAAATTTGGCACGAAGGTCTCATAGCACAAGTAAAGGAAAAATTCGAAAATCATAAATTTCTAATTTTATGTGGAATTATTACGTGACAAATTTAATTTTGTGGTTTCTTTTATACAGCGTCTACGTAAAAACGGCTACATACCTACATAGACATAGAGCATGGATTGCGCATTCTATATTAACATAATGGTGTAACATTTCTTCAAAATATCTATATCTATCTCTTTTTCTAAGACGAGTGAAATAGTTACTTCTGCTTAAATAAGGACATGTATACCCCAAACCATTTTCTCTCTTTCTTTTTATACGGCTCTGTTTTCGAGTCAGTCATGTCTATAGTTACACTCAAAAACGCCATTTTTAAGACAATGAAGCTAAAGATTTTTTAATTTTTAATAATTTTAGGTTAAATATATTTATAAATTAAGGATTAAAATACAACTATAAAAACATGTTTTAATATTTTAAAACAATTCCTGTTACGTGATACATTAATAATATCCAGATTTAATTATTTGATGTATTTAAATAATCAAACATAAACTAACACCTACCTATTTAAAGTTTCACCTTAATTGGTATAAAATTGTCAAAATAAATTCATAAAATGTTGCTGTTGTTATTTATTACACAGTATTAAAGAATTATGAATTGAATATACCCAGTGGCTAGTTGAACATACAGTATAGTAGGTATACATGCATGTAATCAAAAATAAGAAGTCATTGAATATTTATAATGAATATGAAAATTCAAATTAATTTTCGGTGTAAAGTACTAAATAGAAATTAATAGATAGTGCAATTTTGACGGTACATTAAACTTGCAAATTTTTGTTAGTTTTATTTAATGGTCCAGAATTTAAATGAATATGTATTGCATCGCTGATGGTCAGTCAAATATATTTATACAGGATGATGAAAAAGCAGTGTATAAGATTTATGATAAAATAAAGCATACTTAATTTTGGTATATACTTTATACAAAATATGTATATTGACGATATTTAATAAACATGATATGATCGGGCGATTAATATGGCATGAACTGCTATAGGCTACCGCGGAAACTTCATTTATGTTAATAAAACACATATGTCAAATTATTTATAAATTACGAAAGGTAGTAAACCATATTTTATTGCTTTTTCTCCCAATAACGTGTATGAAATCGTTTATAGAATCTAACGGTATCAAAAATAAAAGAAACAATTGGAAAATGATTTTTTACTTTATTTATTTTTCCTCCATAATTTTTAAAGAAATATAAATATAATAGTAATATAAAAATAATAATACTAAAATTTTTGTTTCAGATTTCAAGATTATTCAAACAAATCAAACCCCGAGTACCCGGTAAGTTATAATTAGAATAACACTCATACTTACTACTTATTACTAAAGTGTACCTACTATTTTATTTAAAAATTATATACTTTTTTAACCATATGGTGAAATTGTTTTTTCGTATAAATGATGCGTCTAATCCTTGATCCAATGCAATTATAAATAACTTACAAGTATTTGTTAATTAATAGTTACATAATTGGTATATAATTTAAAATATAAGTATATACCTAATCATCTGTGTGATATAATTATGAAGGAACACGCAAATGAATTTTGTGTATATGATTTAAGCTTTGAGTTCAAAAATATTTCGACTTGTATATAAAAACTATATATTACTAACTATATGCAGTGCTTAGGTAAGAAGCAAAATGTAAATATTGAGAAAAATCAAAGATTTTAGCAATTTTAGGCCCCACGTTACTGTACAAATAGTTTGGGGTGATTTAACGCGTCTTATTACACAGAAAAAATATACTGTAAGAATTACTGTTTTCCCTGTCTATCCCGGATAGTAAGCGAAAACATATAATATTTTACTGTCTGAAACTGTAATAATATAATTTTAGGCTGTAATGTTTGCAGTTTATCCATCAATTTATATTGAGTATTATATTACATTATAGTCTAAAATTATATTATTGCAGTTTAAGAGACTAAGATATTATATGTTTTTGTTTACTATCCGGGATAAACAGGAAAAACTGTAATTTTTACAGTATATTTTTTTCCGTGTACATACCAAAACTATAAACTTGACTGCCATTATGTTTTGAAAAGAGTATTTACTGGCTTCTCATTTTTAATAAGCAACCAAATGAATTGCAGTAAACTATAAAAGGCTTTTATCTCGTTAGTAAACCATATTTTATTTTTTTTACCCAATAACGTGTAGGAAATCGTTTATAGAATCTAACGGTAACAAAAACAAAAAAAATTGAAAAATGATATTACTGTATTTTACCTATTTATATTTTATTTTAAATTCTTAAAAAGTTCAGTTTAATTTCCGTGAATTCACAAATAGGTAATCGCTAGTTAAGGAAATCGAGGCATTAGTTTATGTAACGATATTTTTTTACATATTTATAGTCACCTATATATGTACACAATATTTCATACATGACAGAAGGTACACGTTTTTAGGTATTATGCAATAAAATAGAAATTGTTTATGTATGTACGTAAAGTGTGTTCATTACTAGCCGTAATTTTAATTAGATGTACCTTATTAAAACATGACTGAATTTCTGTTATACAGATGGTCAGTTGATTCCTTTGTTAATTATTTTTTTATATTAAGATATTAATCGAGATACTGTGCTTATAAGTAAAAAAAAGTAACAGTGCAATTAATTATAAATCGGGACTTTAGTGTAAGCAATATCCAAATTTTATGTAATTGTTAATATTTAAAAAAAAATTCAATAAATTATCAACTGAAAACTAACATCCACAAACAGTGATTTATATATGAATGTACATTTACATTTTTATGTGAGGATAGCGTGAATAAAACTTCTATGAATATTTATGATTTCCAGATTTTTACTCTAATTTTTTACCTTTACAAACAATAACAAATTTTGTTAAGTTAATTTTTTGTCAAAAATCATCTTAATAATTCTTTTTTTTTTATATTGTGTGTAATTATCCTCTATTTGTGTATCGAACAAAACATTATTATATCTATAACTACAAATAATTTTTCACAAAAGTTGTACAAATAAGAAACATTTAACCCATAAATAACTGTAAAATAGACGGCAGTTCTTAAATAGGTGTACAGAGTCTTTAACAGTATCGACAATGATATGTTGAACATTTAGGCACACGCACCCCCTGGTTTTACTCCCTCACACCCCCATTGTGTTGGACAAACAAGCTGTGATGTATGGCAGAATGCAAACATATGTTAGTAAGTTTCCTTCCTTAAAGAAATTTGTAGAAAGTCATTGAAGAATGAAATGCTTATAAGGGGAGATATACCTTCTCTAAAAATCATATTTTAAATAATTACACATATATGATAGTTGTATGTTATAACAGTAATGTTCAGTTCATGAAGACAATATGAAGGTTAACTAAGAAATAATATTGCCTAAAACTATACTACCGTGCTTAGGTAAAACTTCTTTTACTGCCTTTTAGTAATTTTGATTAGGTTTTCAAATGATTTTCTACATATTAGTCATAAAATTAATCATTAAAAATGTTATTTCAATAGAATATCAATTTTTAAAGTTTATCGAATATATCAAATTAGTTACTTTTCCTGAATATAAAAGCAGTAAAATCATTTTTCAACATAAAAAAGCAATAACTTTTAAACTGTACTTCTTTTATCCTCTGAAAAATAAGCCTACAATATTCACAATTATTCCAAGTTCTTATAATTTCGAAAAGACAGTTTTCAAAAATTATCTACTACAAATAAATAATACAGTAAATTGTTTATTTTTTATTTATTTTTTATTATAATTATTCTTCAATCACTTTATAATTATTAAGTGATTTTTTTGTTATGTGTTCAACAACGATCAATAAATGTTAATTAGTATGTATTAAGATTTTGTAATTCGATACTCATTAGACAAAGATTATTGTATTACTAACTTTTATTTTGATCACAATAAAATACATTGAAACACAACTGAATTTTTATTCTGAGTAACTGCGTTTTACCTCTGACAAAAAACTATTTAAATAATTTAAAAATTGGAAGAAAGCACCACATCTTACTGCCTTTAAATTTCCAGAAATAAAAGACAGTAAGTCAATCAATGTAGGCATTTTGATGAATTATAAACTAAAATTACACTCAAATGACTTATAATGAAGACATGTAACTTATCATTGGTCGCTAAATAAATTTTATGAAAAATTTTTTATTATTAATTCAGTTTAAAAAAATCAAAAACTTCGAGTTCAGTTTTCTTCGTTTTTATTTTTTACACTTTACTGCCCTTTACCTAAGCACGGGAGTACACTGTGTATATTCCAGAATAATTTCATAAATAAAAGAGCATTTAATCTTATTTTTCGTTATTATGTTATAATAAAAAGAGACCATTATAATTTCCCAGGCTCGTAAGAAATATATTTGACGTATGTATATATCATATATTTATATTTATATCACGTATATATTTATAATATACCAACAGTTAAGCAACAAAAAAATTATATATTTATGGCATACTCATGTTTATGTATTTGTTTAATAGATATAGTCGATTTTTTTGCTAAAGTGGATCACAAATATATGAAATATACTAAATAGAATAGGTTTTTATGAATAGGAAAAGTAGGACAGGAACCAAAGTTGTTAAAAAGATAAATGTTAAATTGACAGAAAAATTGAAAAGCCCTAAAACAATATTATCGAAATTGATTTAAAACCATATAATTAAAATAAATAAACAACTAAACGCTATCGTGTATAAAGAAATACCGGAAATCTCTTATTATGTATAGAGTTATTTATTTTACAAGACTTAATACATGGATCACTTTCCATCAATGTAAATATAATATTTTTATAGACCGTTTATCAAATTTGTTTGACATTGCACCATTTTTGGGTATATATGAAAGTTTAATTATTAATTGAATATATTATTACAAAAAATAGACCGAATATATTAAAGTTTATTTAATGTCGGCATAAAGTTATAAAATACTTTTTTTTGCATTAACATAAGGCGACGGATCATTTTTAAAGGGGGGGGGGGGATCAGTGGCGTACTGTAGGTTTCTGCCACCTGAGGCAGATGGCAAATCCCCCCCCCCCTACAGTATATACTAAATATGAATTTGTCGCTTTCTAGTAATTTTGATTACCTTTTTTTTGGTTGCTAAAACTAACATATTTTATAATATTTAATGTACATTTTACATTCAATGGTCTACGAAGGGGCAATGAAGAGAGAGGGGTACGGCCTCTGTACCTTATATTCCACCGCTCTAGTGAATGTAATGACAATATTAATATACCTACTTTAAAAAAAATAGACAACTAAAAAGAGGAACTAATAAAAGCATTAGGATTATTTTTTTTACATATAATGTGAAATAAAAATGTGATTCAAATTAAAAAATAAATCAGTAGTGGCAAGGTTAACGATAAGCTTCATTTACAAATACATACAATTTTCAAGTAAGCTGGGTAATTTGAGTACACGGCCAAATTGAAATTACACTGTTTATTGTAAGAAAATTGAGCGTTTGGTGTACGTTCGTGTTTCCTGCTCAGATATTGTAATGATAAAATGGCAAATGATAATAACACGATCACAACTGCGTGAGGAGCGATGGCCGGGATGCTGGTGGACCGCAGACTGGTGTAAAAACTCTCAACATCTTTGTGGCACACTATGTTTACATGGATACTATCACGCTTATATTTTTTTTATTATAGGTATTATATACTATAAACATTACTTAAATATTTTTTCAATAAAAGTACTTTGTAATTGTACTTAAATAAATTTATTGAAAAGTAATAAAAGTGTACTTAAATACATACAAATGTAAGTATATAAAATACCTAAATACGTGGGTGTACTTAAGTATTCTGATGTACTTTTGTATTATACAAGTACTCTTCCAGTTCTAAATATTCTTATATAAAAGTAGTCGTAACTGCGATTACATAAATTTAAGTAGAGTTATAGAAAGTATTTATGTTTTTACTTAAGTATATTTTTGTATAAAGTAGTTGTACTTAATTTTTTTTGTAGAGTAAATGTACCTACTTATATTGCTATAAGTAATTGTACTTTTACTTAAGTACATTTTTTATACTTGTGCACAGCTTGAGCGTATAAAGTTTAGATTTACAACTCAGAAAAAATTAGATAAAACGCAAAAAAATATTTCTATGCCATATTTTGAAATATTTGTTAAATGTAATTAGATACATTTAACATATAAAATGAATCATATATGCTTCGTGAACACTGAACGTGTTAATATACTTAAGTAAATTTTAAAAATGTTTTAAATAATTTATTGGCAAATAAATAAAATACTGAACAAATAAATATTTTTTTGATATTAAAATTTTTAATGACTCATGTAAATTATTACAATATAAAAAGGAAGTATGTATTTTTATTTAATAACATAATTATTATTAATTCATGTAAAATTTCAAGTTTTTGCGATGATATTTAAATTAACATATAGGTAGAGAATTATAATGTATATTAAACTATACATATACATAAAAAATATAATGCTTTTTATTTATTTTTTATGTTTTTATCTTTGCAGTATTGCATAATTGAATGAATAGACTTTTTGAATTTGACTGCTTTTTACTTATCATTTATTTACTAAAAAAAAGATAAGATTGTAAAATGCACACATCATACCCAATAGAAGGGTTGAAAATAATGTAGATATACTGTTTAGATAAAGTTGTTAAATATTGTATTTACATATGTGAATTAGTTCACATCATTTATGTAGTTGGAATATACTTCAAAAAATACTACTCTGTGTTAAACCGTCTTATCTATAGGTACAACAAAGTCTTCATAAATCTAGTCTAGTAGATAAGTACACATTTCGTTTTTAATCTCATGTGAAATAATCTATCCCATAAAAGTAAAATTTATGTTTTTTATTTATTATTTTACCATGTTAACTTTTCATTCTTTATTTTTTTTGTCATACTATCATTATTAAGTTATATGTGTTGATGTACGAAATATATATGTGTTTCGCACCTCAACCTCGATAATTTTACTAAAATTTCTACTTTTCGTTTGCCACGATCGGACAGCTATCATTATATTACAAATTCCGGGAAGGGAAATATGGTAAAAAAAAATGAAAATATTGAAATAAGGTGTATTTGTGTGCGTAAAGTTAATATTACCAATATAGTTTTATATATATTTTGTTGTAACAGATACAATTTTATCCAGAAAATCGAGAAATGAAATATAAGATAGCAATTTATCGGTAGATTAAAATAAATTTTAAAAATCTAAAGGTACTCATTACTCAAATACAGGTCTGGCCAACCCAAATTGCCCCACGGGCCACATTGACGTCCAAAATTTTTCTAAAATTTGTTCTATATATTTGTTAGATATCTGGCTTTACAACAAATTTCGTACTTATTGAATATTTTTCTGACCATTTTAATTTCTTGAAATAAAACTACATCTTCCCCTCCGCACGGTTACTTCGCGAGCACGAATATATAGAAAATATGTCACCATTTGAAAACTTAAATCTTCAGAACTAATAATCGTTGAACAATAAATATAACGCCAATAGATTTATAATATGAGATTTGAGCCTGATTTCTTCTGTCTATGTTACCAGTTTGTTTATGTTGACAGCTTGCTACACATCTGTTAAATAACAATTGTCGAGTTTCTAATTGGTCCACTTGGAAATTTACATAACTGGTACCAATAACAGATTTAGATAAATCTGATGGTTAACCTTCCATCTCTCAACTATTAAATATATTAGCACAAAAAAGTTAAGCTAATTTAAACCATCGATATTTACCCTCTGTCACAAATGAAATCATTTTATTTGGCGGGAAAAGTTATGGGGGGGGTGGTAGGGTAAAACAATTTACCACCTATCTCACATAGGAACTGTGATATTAACAATTTTGTACAATAAATAAATAGTGAAAAAAAGAAAAATTTAATATTTCGTTCCCTGTCAAAGATGAATTAATATCTGCACTGTTTATAAATTATTTTGTGGTTTCAAATTATCAATTTTGCTTTAGCGATGGAACAAGGATTTATTATTGTTGACAAGGAGTCTTTACATAGGCGTGGCGTCAAAAATGCGCCATGACACCTATACGAGCGTTTTGGCGTCAAATTCAAAATTAGTTTTAAAAGGGTCAATTTTTGTGATTAAACCTTTATTTTCGGCAGAAATAAGTATTTTTTTGGAAAAAGGAGACACGTAAAATCATCATAAAATAGTTTTTAAAAATTAGGTATCATGCCTAAAGATCTACGATTGAATCCTATATATCTTGTAGTATATTTGGAGACAATGTAAACGCGGTATAACACGCTCATTAGACGTGCGTTGCTTCTGCTGGTGTGGCGCGCGGGCGGGGGTGACGCGCGGGACACGGGGCGCAGCGCCCGCGGCTGCGGCCGGACAGGTAGCCGCTGCGGCGGCGCCGGATTCCTCCCACACCGCCGCCGCCTCAACTCAACCTGCGGGCTCAAGACCAGCGACTCTCAAACATCATGTAATTATAATAAAATAATGTTTATAAAACTATTAGTTCTACAAGCCCTTAGGCTTCCGCGGTGATCTTGATATGGATCACCGCTTCTGGGAATAAGCTGCGTCGGTTTGGTCGTTCTATCGATCAACGTCTCATCGCACATTGCACTGGATATCTTCAGTTATTCATAAAGAAAATTCAATATTTTATAAACATACTTATAAGTAATTATTAAGATGGTAATTAATGGCAAATAATTGAATTTTTTATAAAGTGTCCTTCATTAAATTAATACAAACAAGTATAGGTGACCTAATTTATTTAATAGCTGTGCCTCTGCATTCTTATGAATTCGGAATAGAGGATTACGATTTAAAAACAGTATTTTAAGCTATGTAGGTAGTAGATACCTAATTCATTAGTTGAGACATACATAGACTGAAATTAAATACTTGTTCTTGTACTAGACAGTTATTATGAGCTTAATAAAAAAAAAATTAAGAGTTAATTTAATAATTTTCGACTCTTGGTTATTTTATTTTTGACTTCGATAATGTTGGGCAAATTTTAATTATTTCATAAAATTTAAATAAACGAAAGTCAATAAATAAAATATATATTCATTTAATAATTAATTAAATACCAGTATTAATATTTAAACAGTATAAAAAATACCAAACATAAATAACATACTTTAAACAAATTACGTTAAAGCATAAAACCACTCATAATACGTTTTATTCTACCCAGCCTCTATTAAATCACGATTATACAGAAAAAGAATCTCGTCTCTAAATCCATTAGCATCTTTTAACAGAATATATAAAATGAATACAAATATATTTGCCTGGACGTTCCCACTATTATTATACAGAAAAATTAAAATATTATGTTAATTAATTACTCTTTATTTGTTTTTAATATGCATGTCTAATTTGCTAGATATTTTTGACAACAGCTTTATATCGTGATATTATGTCATACGAGAATATTTATCATGTATATCATAATAATAATTTATGCTCTTATTTTTTAGTATTACGTATTTAATAACATTCTTTATTATCATTATGATCTATGTCGTCGTTCAACTAAACTAAACATTGTGAACTCTTCCATAAGCTTTGGCTTTTGAATAGTTTATAATATCTCATTGTTAGTATTTTTTTGACATTCAATGAATTAAATTATTTTTGAAGTGAAACTTCTTTAGCGAGCTAGTGAATTGGAATGGCCTCGACAAGTTTCAAGATGAAACGCTATGGAAAATGTGCATATAAATGAGAGAGCGATGAGTATATGTGTAAGAAAAATATGGATGAAAGCACATACGTACAAATCAATTTACATCGGTGGCAAGCTACGTGTTTTTTCATACGGTTTATACGTCAAAATATTACGTTTAGCTTTATATATTTAATTAGCGTGGTTAATGAAAACAGAAAAAGTTTCACTTCAAGCGTGCGTTTATGTGGGTGAGGCACACTCCAATTTTTTTTAAAACATATTACATTTGTGGGTATTTTTTTTAAATTGACTACTAATAAATAGGAAACGTTTAGGGTTAAAATTTAGCGATTACATCGTTCAAATATCTAAATGACTAAGTCGACGGTAAAAAATTACTTTTAAAAAAAATTTACTTTACAGACACTTAAAAGGAAACACATTTTCTTTTATTCCGTTGGTAAATATTAAACATGTATCATATACATATTCAATATTGACGATTTTCTTTTATTTTCTGAGAAATATTTAACGAATGTAATCCTCTGGTTGGTCTTGATATAAAATATATTTAACTGGAAAATGTTGTTTACAAAAGTCAATGTCTTTAGCTCGTATTTGTAACTAATCTGGTCTTTGTTATAACATCAAAAAGGTATACTTTAATGCTATGTCCAGATAATAAGGTTTAAATACTACCAAGAAGTTCATAACAATGTTTTTCTAAAAGTATTTTCATTTCTTCTTTTGTTTTGTATTGTAGATGTGGGTATTTTTTACATTATTAAAATTAATGATATATTTATTTTTTTGAATAATATATAACCTATTCGTTTATAGTTTTCTCATTAAGTGAAAGTGAAAATATCATATAAAATAATAACCCAGAATTCAATCAAACGTATTAAAAACTCATAAACACTTTTTATATGATTACAATCAGCCTATTTAAATTATTACCCAGACATTCGTTTAAGCCTAACAACCTCGAGGCGAGGTACAGAATCTAGTAGGTATACATCTAGAGCAGCGTCATTAGCGGGCCATTTGTTTGGGGACTTCTGGATATACGACCGGTCGAGGAATTCAATTCGGATTTCGGAATTACATACGATGCCAATCACCATGGTTATTCATAACATTTTTTATATAGTTTTGAGTGGTTCAATATATATCGCTTCACTTGTTCCCAGATGAACAAAGGATATTATCTATAATGTATATATGTAGATAAATGTTATATACATATATGTAGTTTGATAGATATTTAAAAAAAAGTTTTATAACATTTTGTAGTCTGGTTTTCTTTTGCATTTAAATACTAGATGGTTCTTTTCAATCAGACCCAAGTAAATTGATAACTATATATGTATGTATTTATTTTATATCTTACAATCAAAATACAGTTTTCATGATTATCCATGTTAATAGAGGAAAGAGGACGCAAATATAATTATAAATATGAATACACTAAAGAGTATATTTTATTATTTCCTGCATTTGACAAAGATCAAGATTGTAGGTATATTTATACATCTGGACATAGACTGATTATAAGATATAATTGTTTTCTCACTGATTTTATGAATTTTCTTTTTTATAGATTTGTTTACGTAAGTTATACATCCATACTAATACTCGTATTATAAATGCGAAAGTGTGTCTGTCTCTCTGTCCGTTTGTTGCCTTTTCACGGCAAAACTGCTGAATCGTACGTAATAAAATTTGTCAGGAAGATAGCTTGCATCCTGAGGAAGGACTTGGGTTTTTTTTTGTATACCGAAAAATGCATTAGATAAAAAAGGTGAAAAATCTCTGACATTTGTACGCGCGATCGTTTTATCGACTATCTTAACATAAATCTGTATTACCTAACCTTCTTCTTCTTCACGGGTTTTATGTCTGACAGTAACAACTAGTATAAAATAATCTTTACTTGGATAATGGGAAATAAATTAACTTTAGATTTTCTGGTGCTATATTTTATTTTTGCCATTTGTATGGATGAAGAAAAAATTCCTACTTATTGAGATAAACGTTGCACGGATTGATTAGTATTTGCTTCATATCTATTGCTTTTCCTCTCTACAGGTTTAATATCTTCAAGTGAACCTGCGTGTGGCGATATTTGTCAACCCATTTTCTAATGTTTTGCTACTTGGAGCCACGGGAATATTAAATTGTTGTCGGAACCACCTCTGTGTCTAAATAATTGAATTGGTTCTAATAAAATGTTCTACACAGATAATTCATTTTTACGAACACTTTAAGGTTAACAAAAGATTTGACAGTTAAAATTAGGCCCACTATAAGTGATTACTTTTTTCGATATTATTAATTAAAAATGGGTCAATTGGTATTGTTAATTAAATTAATTTCTATTAAAATAATATTTTGTATAAAGTTTACACTTTAAGCCTGGTTTACACGCTACGATAAATCATAACAATTTATCGTAGCGATCGAATTGTTACGATTTATCATTGCGTGTAAACAGGACATTGTAGCGATTTATTGGAATTGGAATTGGATTGGATGATTGATGCCGGCCGGCATCAATTTCTGCAAATCGTAACGATAAGTTGGAACGTGTAAACAAGTAGCAGCCATTCATTGTTACGATAACAGTATCATTTTTCACAATAAACGGAGAAACTAACCTTAACAACTCAACATAAGTCTCTTTCATTTCATTCATTCATTTCGCAATTCTTTCAATAATTTTATATGAGAAAATACCCTATTCTTCAGCAACCACTAGCGGCTCCACTTTCTTGGTTTTCGTGACCTTTTCACTTTTCTTGCTAAACAAACGATATATAACGACCACAACAGTACTTCCTCCATGGCAAAAGCTAACTGAGTGTACCGCGGTCGACAATGAATATTGGACAAGAAATCGTTGCATGTAAACAGTACACACTCTTTCGATTTATCGTAACAATTTATCGTAACGATTTATCGTAGCGTGTAAACCAGGCTTTAGTAATAAAATTTCAAATTATATTCCTACAATTTATATAAAAAATATCTTCATTACTGACGTTCCTGAAATATTAAATACACAAAAAACTAGTATTTGGTATATTATAAGTGTATAAAATCTGTCCGATGTATCTGGAATATTTAAGATGGTATCTGCAGTAAAAACATATGAAAAGATATAATAATAAATAATGGGAGCATTATCTAGATTAATCACTTAGATAATTTAGCATGATAATACAGGCAGTCCGGCCGGTCGCTACTTGTTTCGCTTTGAGGCCCAGTATTTCAGTGTACAATAAGTGATCATTAGACTATACGCATAAAGAGATTGAAATAGTCGAATTACTTTGACTGTTGTACATTAAATCTGTCATAATAACCGTTTTTTGCGTTCAAAGTATTTTATGACTGCAAAGAGAAATTTTGTCGGAGATAAAATGACACGAGTTAGTTTTATTTTTATTTTATTTTTTTAAATGTATTGCGATTAATTAATGTGATTTGAATCGATCTAGTTATTTGGTTGTAATATTAATTATTGTATTAGACTCTAGAGTTGAGTATATATTTTATATCTATATTGTAGGTGAGTAACAATTTACTTTAGCTTATGTCCGGTATTATAAAGGACCTAGCAAATTTGCTAGCTAGCAAGCACTTTCAACTGAGATATCAAACTTATATGACAGTTTGTTGATGACTTTGACAAGTTTCGCGCATGCGTTGTAGGTAAATACCAACGGTATTAAAACAGTGATGATATTATGAAAATTATTTTGTACGGTCAAAGATGCCAACCGTGTTACAATTAGTTGAAGTGTCACTGCTCTAAATTCCATAACTAATCCATAGATACTAGTACAGAATTAATACCCCATTTGAAAGTAATTGCTAGCTAGCAAATTTTGCTAGCTCCTTTATAATACCGGACATTATAGTTTACGCGTGTTTTTTAAAAAAAATTTTTTAATATCTATCAATAAAAAAAGTATTGATAATTTTTTTTTCTTTCATGTGATATCCCATTAAAATGGAGAGAGGAAGAACTAAAATATATATGTAGTTAGGGTTTCGCATTTTTGAAAAAATGTTTAAAGGTTCCACGCAAAGATAAGTTCGGGAACCGCTGCTATAGATACACCTGCTTAAAATTAAATTATAATAAAAATATTGCGACGATTTAATAAATCAAATATATTATCTAAAAATAAAACAATTCTATACCGTAATATCAACATGAATTATCTGTCAGAAAGGAAAAGCGGAAAAAAACAATCGTAGGTACCTACTAATGATAATTAAATTGCTTAAATATATATGAGTAATCTAAATCATACGTATATAGGTACATATATAAATCCTTTAACCGCAAAAAAGGTAAGAGTTAAAACCTTATACGTGTTTGAATGGCAGTACCTCTTCATGAGAATAATAAAGAAACTGAATTATAATAATCTTAATATTGAATTATGCATACTTATTTATAAATGTTTAAAATATAATTAAATACAAAGCTGAAATAATAATGTAGGTAGTTATTAATTTGAAGTTTTTGCATATATTGATAAATATTAGCATCATAATATCATTCTTAAGTTAATTGTGTGCAATTAGAATCGTCTAAATTAAACCAACCATTAACATTGGTGTAATTTTAAATAGAAAATTAATAGTGTATGTATGTGTTGTTTTTTCTTTGAAAGATTTATCACTACCATCTCTTATAAATAACAATTAAAATTTTCTGCAAGTTGTCTTATAGAAAGTACAATGATAAATTGTTCAGTGGCGAATAATAGTAGATATTTATAAAAAAATCTTTTATTTTTTATTGATTGTTCAGATAGACCATTCTCTTATAAAATTGATTCTTATAATTTTTTTTATCACTTTTTAAAATTATATAACACTTTCGACGAGGTCTAAAGGTGCTCACTATAATGGCTATTATATTTATGTTGAAAGCATGATACTATTCACGCATAAAAATCCAACGAGGTCAAATACATGTGCAGGTCAAGTAAGTAAAAAAAATCATAAGCTTTATCGCTTCTGATAGTTATAATTTTTTACAAATTGATAAAGTTTATAATATGTAAGTAGCTCTGTTCTGTTTAACATTAATTAAACATACATGAATTTGATTTCTGGGCTGTTGTCTATACGTTTTCGAATTTATTTCCTTCCTTACAGAAAGAAATACGACAACGTGGGCAAACATGGCCACGAAAGCCTATGGAAGGAAATTAGTATGTTTCTTAATTTCTTTAAAAAAATCTCAAAAAATGGCTAATAATAGTGATTATGTACATTTGAAAACATAATAAATAAATGACAACCTAACTTAATAATTATTTTCTTTAATTGATCCGTCACAAAAGAATAAATAAATACAAAAACTGAAAAAAGTACTCTACAAATAATAAATAATACTTACATTTATCATAATACGTTAATCGTACAGTTATAATTTTTCAGAATTAACCATATTCAATTTCAACAAAGAAAACTGTCTGATGTACCTATTTCTGATATAATTAAATATGCTTCACATTTTTTAATGCAAACTTTACACATTAAATTAAAACGATAACAGCTGTATTCACCTGATGTTTGGAATACCAAATATAAAGAAACTTACATTGATCTAAATTATTCTTAAAGAAAAGTAACGTTTATAGGTATATTTTTGTTTTAAAAATGCAAACGTAACTGAGTTTATTTTGATTAAAAAGTCTTCAAATAAGCATATCTCATAAAAAAAACGTACAATAAAAATTAAAAGTTAATTTTAAAGAGGAAAAATATTTCTTACCGTGAACGAAAACTTTAGAAAAATATTACCCACTTGGTAATAAATTCTTAAACATTGCAAAAAATTGTAATTTCTGGCACTTATAGGTTAGGTTATCTCAAAAACATTACGCGATGAAACAATTTGGGCAGCAACGGATTCGGTTTCAACACGCCAAAAACCTACGAAATCATCTATTCAAGTAAAGACAAATGATATCGACCTATGTAATTGTTTTAATTTTATATAATTTTAAAAGAATGATAATATAAATATAATAACTAATAATAAATAAATATGTATAATAAAACAATACACCTTTTAAATGAAATATCTCAGCATCAAAAGAAGTACCCCTGTTATCAAAAACATATCAAATGAACAAGAATCAATCGACGAAAGCAGATGTCTTGGCACGCGCCGTAACCGTTTTTTTTCTGTACGTTTTGTGTATACAATGTGTCCTTCGCAGTATAAAGGAGCCCAGGATCATCTTACCACGTGCCCTATTCACTTCTGTTGTTTGCGTAAGGTCGGGAGAGATCTTTCTCTAACGGTCGTTTGCGACTTAACGCAGCTCCTTTTGCCTGATCGAGCATCAAGTATGACGAATGGCAAACGCTAAAGTTGAATTATATATACCTACTACTGACATGTAACGTGCCGTGACGTTTTATATAAAATAGGTATCGAGAACATCGGTCGATGTGTCGGTATAAATATGTCTTCATATATTTGTGTAAGAATTAACTTTTTTTTATTAACGTTGAATATAATTTCTTATATTTTCAATTCATCGGTGATTTAGATTTACATACAAAGAGATAAGGGCAGAATTATTATTGATACTACTTCATAGTATTAATAAATGTGCCAGGGGCGTAGTCAGGCATGGGAAGGGGGGCCGTCCCCCCCCTAGATGTGGACAAATAGTAACAAATGAATCAGTCCACTGGTTAAACATTGATATTCCTATAGGTAAAAACTATATTTTAGATTCGGAAATTTAAATATAATTTTTTTTTATGCAATCTCTAGTTAAAGCGGGCAAACTTATCCTTTTTATACGAGTGAAAAAAAAGTAAATGTTTTTTTTTTATATTTCAATTAGAATTTAAAAAATAGTAACGTAGAGGATTTTGTCTTCAAAAATCCACATATAAATTTTATTGATTGAAAAAGATGTGTCCAAAATGATAATTTTATTCATAGCCTTTTTACAATTCCTCGATGAGTCTAGAAAACATATTTATTATTGCTATTCGATAATTTAATAATCAAGAACACACCGAAAAATTGATTTATTGAGTTAATGAAAATCACGGAATTTCACGAGCTAAAGTTCAAAGTTGCAACCGGGGGCGTAGCATCGAAACGATAAAATATTTAAGAAAAAAAGAAAAAATTACCCAAATTTTGTTTACATTAATTGTCTTTATCAAGCGCCGTACTTACACATTTCGAGGCCCGAGGCGCTAAAAATTTAATGCTCATTGAAAAGATTTTTTATTATTATTTTTTTTATAAAACTTTTAACTACCGGATATTCGAGCCCGCCAGTCTTTTTACCTCGGGGTCCTAGGCAAAACACGCAGAGTGAATCGATTTCAAAAAAAAATCCCCCACCCCCCCTGAACATAATCCTGTCTACGACCATGTAAATATCAATTGTTTACATTGAACCCTATATAGATTGGATTCCATTTATAGTTTTGAATTATATTATCAACAATAGTATGAGCCATTGTCTGGCATATCCACAGAAATGTTTTTCAATGGGGGGTGGGGGGGTGAATTATTTTTTAGAATTTGGGTAAAGTAACCCACGTGGGCTAAAGTACACCGAGTTTACGGTACTGATAAATTATAACTGCCCCAGCCCAGAAAATCAATTCGTCCACACTATAGGTGCAGTGTTTATTAAAAATCTCAGCTACCTTACTTAATACAGTCAAATGTGCCGAATACTTTATATTTGTTGGTAATTTTGAAAACGTGCAGAAAAATTTTTTTTTATTAAAACTGTTTGCATAATACCAATTATAAATTAGTATTTGTAAAATAAATAGTATACAATCTAATATTGTAGCATTACTTCTTAAATGCTTGCCCGACAACCAAACAACTTTAAGATATAATTCTTCTTTACGATCACATTATAAGTTTTCAATTGAATTAAATGTGCATTGCAAAAATGACGGTTAGTTATAAACTATTGGATAAGTAACAACAATTCGAATAAATATCTTTATTAAGTACGATATTTTGTATAAATACTCGTACATCTTATGGATTAATATTAATAAATATTTTCTTATAAATATCCATATAATACATTAACCGCTTTAAAGCTAATAGAATATATATATGCATGAATAATACCTTTTGTAAAAGTACATATAGTCGTAAAAAACTTTTAACATCTTACTTAATATTATTTATATTTTATAATAAAACTGTGCCCGCGGCATCGCTCGCGTGGATCACGGAATTATTGTTTAGGATTTTTGAAAAATATAATTAAATTATTTTAGATCTTTTTATTCTACACAATTCTTTACTACATTATATTGTTCAATATTTAACGGTTTAGACACTGTATTGCACTGGCAGCAAACCTTTTCCGACTTGATTTACTATTATCGTCTCTGCTTATTCTTTATGTTACCTTAGGTAACAAAATATGTACTAAAATCTGAGCAAAGAACATATCTATGAATTAAAAAAAACACGTAAATAGGATAAGTGGTTCTCGAGTAATAAGGGACAGACAGACAGACGTTGCGTTTTAAAATATATATATATACAATGTATAGATAAATAATTTTGGAAAATACGAAGGTATTTAGTTATTTTAGCTTGACCAGTACGTAATTTATATACATAAATCATAGCTTTCTTTTTACGATGTGATAAACAATAACATGTCAGATCCAAAGTATATATAGGATCTCTTTATATTATACGTTGACTCAATAAATACAAATCTATCACTCACCTGCAGCCGGAAATGTGTACTGTATATAAATACATATGAATGTAAGTAATATAGTATTGCAAAAGTAATGAGAGCAATAACAATGGATGTCGAGAACGGGCAGGTAATGAGTCGGCGCAATTAAGTAACCGCGGGAGAGCGGGCGGCGGCAACAAATAATGCCACCGAGTTCTTCCATTATTTCTAGTTGTGATTGTCTACTTAACACCTTCACTGCTGGACACATGAATAATATTTATTCTTTATACTCGTGTATAAGAAATTACGTCAAAATAAGTAATGTTGATATAAAGATATTTCTTATTTACTATAGTTGCTACCCGCGACTTCGTTCGTATGGAATTTGTATTTTTTTATCTAATCAATTTTCGAAATACAAAGTAACTTATGTCCTTCCTCAGGATGCAAGCTATCTCCCTGCCAAATTTAATTAAGATCGGTTCAACGGTTTAGCCGAGAAAATGTAACAAACAGACATACTTTCGTATTTATAATATTAGTATGGATTATTTTTAGTGTTCCGTATCGAAAATCATAAAAAAATTAACAATTGAATCAACATTGTGTCTGTCTGTCTCGCCTGCTAACTACTGTAACATTTTACCTAAAAAGTATAGTATTATAAAAATATTTTTTGGCGGGGCAAATGGGTTCTTTATCAAAAACTTTTTTCAATTCCGACGAGTAGGGTATCTATCAAATGAAAGTTGACAATTAAAAAAAATATAATCTACATAATACAAACAAAGAATACATTGTATTACTACTTAGGGCAATCAATTAGGACGAAAGGATATTGGTTAGGTTAAAATATATAAAATCACAAAAATCACAATAAATAACATGGGTATATCAAAAAATAAGTGGGATCATTCAGTGCAACGTATTAATTTTTAGTGTAAAGTATTAAAATTTATGTTCAAGTGTACAAAGTGCATGCTATCGATTTTTTAGTGAAATGATTTAAAAATAAAACGGCCAAGTGCGTGTTGGGCACGCACACGATAGGGTTCCGTCAAAATTTTTCATAAACTATTTTTACTACAGTGTTCATTGAAAGTACTAATTAAAATCAACATTCTGTAGTTTTTCAGATTTTTTATATCGACAATTTAGAAAATAGAGGGGGGAAACTCTGATAACGATTTTGAACGCAAATATATCGTGACTGAAGGGTTAAAAGCAAATGAACACATAACATATTTTGTTGCATTTTAGGAGACTTGTCTAAAGACACTCCACTTAATGGATTAAATGAAATTTTTAAAATATTTTTCAGTCCATGAAAAGGGGGTCCAAAAATTTTTTTTCAAAAATCTTATCATTTCTGTTTTTGGATTATTAGTCTTCGTCCGTATACGAAATTTCATCTTAATGGGTATAAAATTTAATTGACAGACAGACAAGGGTTCCTAGTTTTCTACGGAACCCTAAAAATTGCATTTAAATACAACCCTTTTTTTATTAACGATATTAACATTGTAATATTCGATACCGGTCGAGAAGTGTTAATCCGTAACTGTACTAATCGTTGATGGATGTTATAATTACTTCGCGAACTTATCATCAATTAATTGGAATTTTTACGGACCAGAGATCGCGCAGAAAATAACTGCGCAGCTGCGGAGACAATTTATAATGTAGATGTCATCGACTATAGGATTTGTCAGATTCTTATGTTATTCTTTTTTTGTTAGTGTTGTGTTTGAAGATTGTTGATTAGTGTGAGAAATATTCAACCAATATATGTCCTTTATATTGTAACTGTTTTGTCTTTGTTCAACTAATATGTACTGTACACGTGCATATACATCGTTAACCCTTTTACTGCTAATACTGTTTATCTGTATTCCAGTAGACCCTACTTATTTTATATTTGTAGTGGTTTCCGGGCATCTAAATTATCGTAAAACTTCACCCTTTTATACCTTATTTTCCTCTTCTTAACTGTAAGACCACACATACCTAATATATATGGTTTAATTGAAAATAATAAAACGATTTTTTTTCTATTTTTAATCGACTTCAAAAAAGGAGAAGGTTCTCAATTCGACAATATATTTTTTTATGAACAAAAACTGTTAAATTTAACATATTTTTATGATAAATTTCGGTTTATTTTTTAGTTTTTTTTATCATTATATATTTACTGTATCAATTCTATTAAAATAATCTTCCATATATGTGCCTACGTTTTGCTGATCTATTTTTAAAATATACTACAAGTTCTGTTAAATTACTGTGCATTTCATACAAAATTTTGACTTGTCAGGTATTTTAATTTAGTTTTAATTAAATTAGCTAGCTAATTAATTCGTCGTTTAAAAATAATTCAAACCTTTTGTTTTTATATTCCATTATCTTATTACACTTATATAACTAATTAAAATTAGGTCAATGCATAACTGTTTTAAGATAACTTATGTTAGATATACCTTGTCTTCTGACAGTATAAGACGAGGTTACTTTAATATGTTTTTATTCTATGATGTGTAAATAGTTATAAAATAACAAACTTTTTTCTAATTCAAAACACTAATAAGAGTACATACTTAATTGGTTTAAAGATAGTTGAATTACGAGTACTTACATTCTTATATTAAGAAAATATTGTTTTCGTTATATGTATATCAAACAAGGATTTCTTGGCCCAAGTAAATTTTTTACCAGTGCACGTTATAGTATTTCTTTACTTGACGTTTCGATTCTTATATCTTCTTCAGAAGTTTTTCTGAAACTGAAGAAAAGTTTTACGTTGCATTTTACATTTTCGTAGACAGAGATTATTTACAGCTGAGATTAACCTTATTTATTTTTACTTGACAAGAACATTTTGTCGATGCAGATATTGTTTTTGCATTTCTTTGTAGCTATAAAGTTGTCGTGAAAATGTTTAACGGCCCATATTGGGTTAAATGTATACATATTTATTTACAGGTATAATACATTTAATTATAATAGAAAAAATTAACGGAATGTTATAATGATAGTATTGGTCAAGCGCCCGCGAAAGTGGTATTGAGATGAAAACCATGTTTTGACAGATAGCTATATAATTTAATGTAATTAATTTGAATTATTTTAATACGTATTTTTAATCCAATAGTGAAACTACTTAAATCTATAAAAGACACTTTGAATTAATAAAATTGCTTTTTTTTATTTCAACCGACCGCTAAAGGTGTTTTTGATTTGTTATTAAATCTGAATTTAGATTAAAATTAGATAATTATTTTTTATTGGTTAATTGAGAATTTCAATTTTAGATATGAAGTTTTTTTTAGTATTTGACTATAAAGTATTATTGACATTTATTTATAAATATATATTTTTTTACTAATTTAATAATTGAGAAAACTACTTAACAAAAACATAGGCCAATGTTTTAATATCTTGTAAAATGTGAATCAAATGTAAATGAATTTAAGGGGTTACATCTAATCGTCACTTTGGAAAATGAAACTTTTTTATAAATTTTTTTTAGAATAATAAAAAAAGTAATCAAATAAAATATTAGGGGGTTATTGTACACATTTCAAAACATACAACAAATTGTTTTTAATGAAATATAAAACAAAATGGTGACTTTAGCGTTGCTACACTGAGTGCATCTTTTTTGTTGTGTGCTTCATTGCGAAAAATTAATTGAATGACTTTGATTTCAGATCATATTCCTATTTAGACAGCAAATCTTATAATTAATATGTACTGTTTTAAACATATATAAATAATGAACACAAAAAACATTAGTAACCCATTTAAGATCCATTATCTGACCTATTATTTTACATATTTGGCATTATTAAATACTAATAGATCATCTAAAAATAAATGTACAAAAACAAACACGTATTAAAAAGTGAACCGTTAAAATTAGCTATTCATTAATTCCCTCGTATACCTGAACATGGGAAAGATGTAGTGATAAAATCCCTAATGTAAAATATATATACATTACAAAACAAAATACGCCGTAAGGCAACAATCAGACACAAATGACAAATCACCAATATATCTAGTGGTCTGGACATAAGCTACTACTGGTAATATCAGGACCGGCGTGAGATTATATACAAGTAGGTACACCTATCCGTTTAAAGTTTACAAAAATGTAAATGTTACCAATTTCACTAAATAAAAATTAGAAAATGTAATAAAACTTCTTCACATTAATATTAAAAATAAACAATTGTAGACCAAAATGCAAAGTATTTACGAAGTTATAGCACATAGCAGAGAACGGACCATGTTAGTGTAAAATCTGTTACTAAATCTTTAAACGTGTTTTTCTCGAAAACACTTCTTATCGGCTGGTGGGAAGCAAAAACAAAATTCTAATCAACCGATCAGGCTATAATTTTAGCACATTGTTCTACACACTAATTGTTATCGCATTACCTAGAATTATTTATTTTTATTAATAATTTCTCATGTTTTTTTCTTGATTTTCAACGAAAAAAAACACGATTTTTGCAAAAAAATTTTATGTCCTCCATTTTGCTTTTCTACTAATATAAATATCTGATTCTAGGTAATACGATAGAGATTAGTCTATAAAATAAAAATATATTTGATTTTTTTGTTTCAAATAACTACAAGTTGAGATGTGCTTCCCACCACCCACCCACCTTTTTTTCGCTTTGACCCCAAAAAACACATACAAAGTATAATAAAGTTTTCTAAAAAAATTTTTTTGTATAACTTAAGATGCAAATAAAAACATATAAAAAGACTGAAAAGATTATATTTTATTTTATTACGAAAATAAATAAGCCTTAAAATTTTAGGCGTTATACCGCAATAGTGCCTTAAATCATATCTCGTCTTAAATCCACCGAGCCTGAGACCCGATCGGATCACATTCGATAAGTTCTAAAACAGAGTGTGACAAGATTAGGCATAAATCTTGATCAATCTCGTGGACAAATCTAAATCGAATCTCGATGAATGCACGCCCGACACTAGCTTCTATTTCTATTGGGCTTAAGGCGCATAATTCCGCGTTTCGCTCAACTTACGTGTCCCGCTCTGTTATCAGCTTTATATAGCAATAAACTAGAAATGTATGAATATATTAAGCCTTATTATACACTGTAACATATAACAGTATGTTATATATGAGTGGGAGTTGTTCATATTATCTCACTTATGTATGTGTATGTGCTATATATAGAATATTTAATTACATAAATACGTATATACGCATGAATGTACATATATAATATTATGTCATCCCTCTTTTAAGTACCTACCTAATGGATTTATTTAATTTGAAATGTAATTATTGAGACTGTATATATATATATATATCTATGTATTTAATAATATACATATTTCCTTGTGATTTATAATTTGTGCTTCTAGAAACATGTGTAAAAAATGTATAAGTATACAATGGAAATCGTTTAAGGGAGGGATATATAATTAGACGGCGGAAAAAATAGGTGAATTTTGGGAATTATTATCTCAAAAAATAATTGTTCGATTTCATCCAGGTTTATTTTATTCTAAAGTATATATATTGAGATATGTTTATAATTTTTTTAATGAATATATATCAACTGGGAGCGCTGCCGTCGTGGCCGGCGTAAATTATGTCCCTCGATACGGTTCCCAGGATTACTAGCAGTCGGTTGATCTGAAACAGAAATTTCAAAGATAGTTATAGATTCTGATGAAATTTATATGGGATCACCTCGGTAGTATACTCTTTCAAACAAACAAAAATCGTCCAAATCGGTGAATATTTGTCGGAATTATTCCCGAACATACAAAATATACATTCGAATTGAGAACCACCTTTTTTGAATTCGGATTTTCTAGAGTAATACATATAGGTATGTGGGATATTATAACTTATATAAAGCGAAGAGGAAATGCGATATATTCTTTAGTTTTTATGTGCACATAGTCATTTAATAGCAATTCTGAAATTACTTTTGTAACACTAAATTAAATTCACTCAATGGAGTTTTAAATTCTGCATTTTATAAAAGGTAAAATTAAGAAATATAAAATATAATTAAATAATTAAATTATGATTTTAGCATAGTAAGTAGTCAGATATTATTCGTATTAATACTAAAACTGTACTGTATTAATTAAGTTAATTTTATTAGATCATATATATTTAAATCAAAAGCCTATAGTATTAATTACTATCTTAAAGTACATAATTACTGTAATAGAAAATAATAACTGAATAATTATATATAAAAATATTCATTTTTATGATCTACGAAATCTATAGGCGTACAGTTGTTAAGATTTAATCTGTTTTATTTAAAAATTACTTTATTTTCCATTAAACATATTTTGTTTGCCGTGATTTGGGGACTACTGCTTTAGTAGTTACTTTCCAGAAAATCATAAAATTCGTTTTATATTTTATATTTATACTAAAAAATGTTTATAATCTTAAATTTTACTGCATGTAATGTACACTCAAAAATATCGATTTTCTTGATTAATTTTTTATATGTGACGAAACGTTGCCCGTCCGAAATAATGACCAATATGACGCATCTTATAACTAGAAGACAAGATTTACCCAAATTAAAGTTTTCAAGTACATTTTACAAAAATATATAATGAACTAAAATCAATACAGATAAAAATAAATTCAAATTATTAAATGCTTTAGGCAACAGTAAAAAATAATTTAAACAGTATCACGATAGAAAATCTATAACACTAATTATTTCTTATTTAACCTAAAAGCAGTGAATATTTTTGTACTTTCTGATAATTTCTCTTCTAATAATGTCGATACCCAAAACATCAACAATGCCGTTTAATCGATCTAAAAGTTTTTGCAATTTTTATTAAAATCTGCCCAATTACCTCTACTATAAATACTGGTCATTGTAAAAGATTATAGGTGAAACTCCATGTCTCAATCTATAATATTATCTATTATAAGTTAATGAATAGAGGACAGAAAAAAGTAAAAGTAACTCAATATAATTATACTCATTATAATACCGGTTTTTTTAATTTTAAGTATTTTAATTTGGTTTTTGTAACGTTGGTAGTTCTGGCTACTATTGAAGTCCCATACATAATACAGCTTCTGTGAAAGACAATATATGAATTAGAACAGTGTTTCTCAATTGTTGGCAAGAGTGAATATGTGATATTTTATATTTTTTCGAATATATTATATTTATATAATATATTATATTTACACGGGAAGGTGTTGAAACTACATAAGCTGTCATTTTTAAATGAATGTAGTAATTAAAAAAAAATTGTGTTGAAAAGAGCCTTCAATTTTATTCTGGCTATGGTAGAAGCAAGTACGTGTGCGTCAAAATGAATAATATGAATTTTCCTCTCGAAAAGTAGTTCTTTTCAATGGGAAAAGTGTATGGCAGTTCTTGTAGGGAGTTTCGTATTAAATACGGAAAACATAAATTTAAGAGTGAAACCACACTAAAATTATTTATTTAAACTTATACGTTACATCACTCCATTTTTGGGTAATAAATAAAATAAGGGTACAAAATTTGCACATTTTTTAAAATTTATTTGTTTTTAATGGTCTAGTCATACAAACCTGAAAATTTTGTAATTTTTTTTTTCAGTGCATTTTTAATAAAAATTTGTTTAAAACAATATTTTTTATTAATTTTTATATATAGGTATTCTAAGGTTTCTGATTCGAAAATCGAGTTTTTACAAAAAAATATAGAGCGTATATTGGTTTTTTTGATCGATGCGTTTCGGCATGATGAACTAAAAAGACAAACTTAAATCTTATAAAAACGTTATTTTTTCGTTCGTGTCGTAGGAGGGACAAATGCCATAAAACATTTAGAACTTCTGGTGTATTTAGTACAACAGAGCTACTGTGGTATAGAGACAAGGTATGAATTAGATAGACTTGGATGTAATAACATGGTTTTAGCGCTGTACGTGATACAATGATGATTATCTCTCTCAATGGAACAAGTTTTTTGTATTGTTGTTTTCGATGAACATGATTGTACTGTACCACTAAGATAAAGCGTATAGTGGGAGGTAAGATATGTGAGTATGTACCTAAGTATAATGTAACTGTTAGAATTATACAGTATAACTTAGTAATCTGTTCCAATGATTGTTAGAAATAACATACATCATTTTTATTTATAGAGTTACCGAACCAAATATGATATTGGGTATAAAGGATTGACACAAAATACTAACCTCAACATCATGGAAATGTTAAAATTTACATAATTTTTTCAGGGGTTATTTTAAGAAAATTTTTCAACTTTGCTTTTTTGCTCTATAGATATACTTTGTATATTACTCTCTTATGAATTATAGTGACCTTTTCTTTCTTTTTTCTTTTTTTTTGCTCTACATTTACACATTTTTATATTTTTCTTTCTACTTACAGTTTTTCAGCTTTTACAACTGCAGAAACAAGGTACAACGATACACACTAAAATAACCTCTGATTTTTTTAATGTGAGCGTAAACGATTTTTTGTAATATAAATTAAACTGTTCTATTTAATAAATGTAATTTAAATGAAAAATTACTGAAAATTATTATTTGTACAGTAGGTGAGTAAGTTAAACAATTGTGTTTTTAATATACATATATTATGATGTAAGAACCTTTTTATTTTTTTATCTTTCGATTGATATTTCGATGAAATCTGACTAAAAAATTTAGATTTTTGATTAATAGGTATATTAAATTATGTCATGAGCGTGAGTAAAATATATAGGTATTATAGGTTTCGAAAAAATTTATTAATTTTACAAATAAACCGCTATTAAGATAAGGACATACCTAAATATAAGTACCTAATGTATAATATTTATTTAAAGAAAATAATTTATTTTTGACTTAGGTATTTAATTAAGTATAAATAAATATCATATGTTCTGATATGATAATATAACATTTATTTATCGATAACTAATTTGATAACATTTATTTTTAATTGTGATTACACTATCAAAAAGTTATCTAGACAGTGAAAAAATTAACGAATTGTCACCACATCCCCCGGATATTTATACAATGTTCATTTTTATCAAAATATATGTATATATGATATAAAAATATTGAAGGTGTATTGTGGTACTGACACAGATATAAAATTATATACTACATACATATATATACAAGATTTGTGAATATTACATCGACTGCGACATTTGGTTTATGAATATAAAAAATACATGTAGGTGAATTTTAGTTTATGAAAGCTGATTAATTTTTACAAAATTATACTTATCATGATCCATATTTCTAAATTATTTGATGTTATTATTATCAATATTGCTTCCTAGCAATATCGAAGATACAAGAAGTTTTGTGATCGTTTTAGAATGATACAAAATAAATTGTTCTCCGATTTAAAAAATTCCGTTTCAGGTCAAGACAAAAACTTTTCGTTTCCGTGTCTGTCTAATTCGTTCCAAAAGTTTTCATGTACCTAAGTCGGAATATCGTGCAAGTCGAGGAGTTTCTGTACTCAAAAGCGAAGAATATAATAAACAAAAGTACATTTATGGCTCTTTATGAGAGGGAGGAATAGTAATTGGGCGGGGGAGGTGTTTGAATTACGGTTAGAATCATAGACATAGAGATTGGACTACGCATCTGACTCGAAAACAGAGTCGTGTCAAAAGAAAGAGATAGAAACAGGTTTGGAATATACTTGTCCTTTTTTAAAAATATATATAAGAATATATAAAGAGGTTAAAAAACAAAAAAGAATTAACGTTATAAAAAAAATTTATTTAAAAAAAAAACAATGATTGATTTCTAAATAATATGTTTCGAATTTTTTGACCCAATTTTAATATCTTTTTCGTAGCTTCGTAATGTAACCTAATATTAAAAAAAAATATTTAAAATTTTGTTAAGTAAATCTTGTATGTGCTGTTTGTAAGTGCAATCCACCTCATCATTTTGTAGCAACCACATGGAAATTGATTTAAAACTATTTTTTATTAATATAAATTTATTATTTTTGGTAGCAAAAATGTTATTTTCCCGGAATATCCGTTCATCATTTTGCAAATTTCTATCAGATCAATTGATGTTTTTTTTTTTTAATTTCCTCGATGAAATATGAACCGGCCATTATAGTAAGTTTATTGTTTATATTATTTACTTTTCTAATAAAAAACTTATTGCACAAAAATCACAAGAAATACTATACGTAAGTTACCAATCAGATTCTTAGAAAAAGAGATAGATATATTCCAAATTACACTGCATCTCTCTCTCACTTTTTGAACGAATGTTACACCATTGTGTTAATACATGTCAATTCTCTATGGCTATGGTTGGAATCCGAAACTGGATTCCAAAAAAAATTAACAAATTAACGTGAGTGCTTACGAGTTTGATTGATTTAATAAAAAGTCTGGTCGCGTTCTAGCAAAGTTAATGAAAAGGTGTGAAATCCTGTGAAGCGTTAACCCGATATAAATCTACGTTGCACACGTTGCGACAAAATGCAACAAGTAGCAAATAGTACAACACACTCTAGACCAGTGGAATGGGAAGCTCGCGGTGTCGGGGGTACGCGCACAGGTGGAGTGGGGGGTCATGGAGGTGTGCCTGTAGAGTGAGCGCGCGAATAGAGACGCCCCGGCAACACCCATTGCCGCCCACAGTAGTCGTATCGCGTCCGCCGGCTCGACTGTGAAACAAGTCAGTCTGTGTTGTGCGGTTGTACCTTACGTGTGTCTATGCATCTTTGTAACGTTTATGCACACACATCTTCAATTACACTCGTGTTGATCACATATTTCAGTGGTACATTTCACGTATATGCCAATTTTGTATGATTACATTCCTCGTGAATATTTATTAAATGTAAGTTTTATATTGAAATTATACTATGAACTGTTGTATGTAATATAAAACAAAAAGTACTTACACACTGAATGATAACGATTTTTTTATCGAGTTTTTCTTAATAATAATAATTTTGAAATATGAAATTTTATTGATAATGATCTATATTCACCTATCTAATATAATTTATTTGTACTTTATTTTTAATTCTATTTTTTTTGGCTACTACATAATATTTTTATAATAGTTCCTAGTAGTTAAAATAATCTTTCTTGACCTTCCTGAATAAAAAATCCAAAATTATGTAAGCATTAGTCAATTATATTTAAATGTGTATTTAATCATTTAATTAATTTTTACCCATATTTAAAAACCTGGTATATTTTTATATCAAAATATTTACTATTATTTTATATACCGGCATCTAAAAAAATGCAGTTTGTATTAAATAATATAATATTTTGTAATTCACTCTAGTTCAAGATTAATTCGATAAAAATAAAATGAAGTGATAACGTAAGCCAAATTATTAATTACTTGTATTATACTTCTAGGGTAATTCGGATGCAAGCATTTTATTTGAAGCCAGTAGTCGAGAGTTAACGACCCCTAACTGTTTTAGGAAGCAACAGGTTACACGAACCACGTGACTGTTTAAAAACAAATGCTTGGAACTGTGGAACATTTCAGTTATCGTGTACGGACGTGGCGGTTTAAGTGTTAATAATAAACGCGTGTGATATTATTATTATTATTATTGTGATCGTTCACAGATATTTGTTTCAATAATTATAACGTTATTGTTTTTTGGTTTATAATTTGTGGTACCTGAATTTATTGGTTCGATGTTTAATGACTTTTGATAAGGTATGTGTTACTTTTTTATATATAAGTTAAATGCATAGGTTATTTGTATCACGTTAAGATATTTTCCACCATTACTCTAAAAGTAATGTTTGTAGTTGTTTTGACTGAATTGTGGTTGAAAAAAATATTTGCGGTTATTAGATTTCGTAAATTTTTATTGTGTATTTTTTTCAAAAAATACGTAGATTTAATTTTTATTTATATTTGGCATTGTTGCCATTTGTCTATTTGTGTTATTAAATGATTATTATTATTCTATTTTTATTGTTGCAATCTAGTTTACCGTTATAAATTGCGTGAATCGGACGTATTATAGCTCAAAATATAGTGTTTTATCAAAATCGTGAAAAACCATAACCTCATCAAAAAATAAGTTAAAAATAGTATAAATACTAAAATATATTTAATTTGTATATAAATTATAAAAATAGTTTATAAAGTATTATAGTATATTGTTCATACAAAAAGTCAACATTTCTATTGTATTGAATTCCAGAAAATTATTAATTATTTATACAACTGTCGTCATAAGACGACACAGAGAAGTCATGTACATTTTTGTACTTATTATTTAGCTGAAATAGTGGACTTACTTTACGCAGTTTTTGATCAAACACCGTGCACATATTGTTCAATACAATTGCATCTAAGAGGCATATATTTTTAAACGTGTCCATACGGCCTGCAAAGCGGTGAACACCATCCTTAAAATTTTTATAAATTTTTCGTTTTTCTTCAATATCGTGAAAACTGTGTACCCTGAGAAGATAATATAAAAATATATAGGTATAATATAAAATACAAACTTTACAAAATATGATATTTGTAATGAAATAATTTGTAGTTCTTATTGTACTCTTCATGAAACGTTTTTTTTTCTTATCGACCCCTCAACTTTATCTTTATACAACCTAATAACAATCAAACTCAAAAAAATTTTAAAAGTGTAAAAAAAATAGTTAAAAATATCGAACACGGTAATTTTTAATTTTTTCTTGAATAGGTACTTTTTGACGACAAAATTTGGCATATATTTTGGAGCATCAAAAATTGTGTGTACAATTTTATTCATACAGAGATTTCTGCTGAAATCTCTGTATTTATATTTCAAGATTTGACGTTCAAATCGGTTTAGCAATTAATTGTTGTATAAACAAAAATTAATACGTATACAATTTCAAATTTTTACTACGTTAGATTTAAAACATATAAAATTGGTTGTGAAAATAAAGTGGATTTATATAATAAGACTTCTTGAAAATTTGGGATATATTTTGTATTCATCCTAATTTATTATGAATTAAATAATATATAATATAGAATACCTACTGCAAATCAGTTATATGTATTATATATAGTTATATGTTTTTGAAGAGAAACTTGTCCGTATAAAGGAAGCAATTCATTAAATCCAACGACATCCAACATAACGTCTTTAATTAAATACATATATTTTATCGAAATTTTTATATTCAAATTACTTTTACAATGCATCGTGTTGGATCAATAAATTTTAATTTTATGATTATAGATTCCTGCCTAGACCCAATGATGGGTATTAGAAATTGTGAAATAGGCCTAATTCAAAAATATTTTAATGATTTACGAGCAATATAATTTGCATAATCGTATTAAGCAAATTATATCAATATATCTTAGTAATGTGTTCTCCAAATGTAGATAAAGAACATTGATTTCTTTTTATTTATTAACGATAATTTGAAAAATAAAATGATAGTTTATATATGTATTTTTGTGGTAATATACATTTTTATTATGTTAAAACATCTAAATAAGTATATAATATATTTCCTAAACGCAGTTAATTTTTTTAATGTAGATTTCTTTTTTAACGAACTATATAGAAATTGATTATATTTGAAGATAACGATTTATCAATATAAATATAATCCTGAAAATTATTCTATTGTTTATTCAATTTAATCTGTAATTGTTTTGCATACAAATATTAATATATTAACCATCTTTAATTTTTATAATGTAATTCGATAAAGTCTATTTTCTGCGATCGTCGAGAGTGCAAAAAAATGTTGCATCATGGCATTCTAGTGCATGGTCATCAAAAGCAAAGTATTTTCAAATAAATTTATTTAAATGTATGCAATCAGTTCATTCTAAACATAGAAAACAAAACAGGAAAAAATAAATTTGATTTTATAGCGGATGACATTGTTATTATCTGTATTACACTAACTTGATCGTTTAAAGAAAATGATGGTATTCAAATTTTAGCAATATCTGTATAATAAATCAATAATTCTTCGTATTTACGAATTTAAATTTACAATTCTTTATATGGATTTATTAACAAATATGTTAAATGAAACAACTTTTACTGTTTATAAATTTGTCATGATTTCATATATATGATAACATTATATTTTATACAGTTAACAAACTGTATAATTTAATCTATTTCTTATTGTTACAGTAATTTATTATATTGAGTTTCTTTTTGGAAATGAAATTATAATAAATAATAAAATATTTAACTTTATTTTTTTGCTTGACTTATGTAGGCCTATTAATTGTAATAAAATATTACGAACAGCGAATAACTGAAATAAATGCAAATATTGTAGCTAACTACATAGGTAAAACATTACATTGGACCAATAAAATCCAATATTATATTAATATTATAATATAATCTTAATCTATATTATTATTTCTCAATATTTTTAAACAATATTTTTTACGCGTGTAGTCTACGTTATACATACATGTCATGTTCTTTATCTAACAATAAGTATAATTTCTGAAAATCTATTTATAACTTTTATATTTCGTACCTACGATATTAATATAATATTAATATTAAAATCAAAAAAATATATAAATAAAATAAACATGGCTATTAAATTTTTTTTATCAATATTAAACTCATTCTCCGAATTACAAATCCCACCATCTTTCTTCATGTCAATATTACACAAGACTGTTACACATACATATTATTATATATACGTATGTATAATACATATATGTATGTATGTTTATATAATATACATATATGTATAATGTCCGTGCACTGTCATATATATATAGATACTACAATACCAATATTGAATTGTAACATTGGCGTACTGCATTGACTTGAAGTCACCAATCAAATCGATTATAAATTGGACATATGTTTGTGAGTGCAAACATTACGTCTGTCGTTCTGTCTGTCACTCTGTGTGTGTGTTTTGTGTAGATAGCGAATTAGAAGTCTGTTTACCGATGCTTCTTATCGATAACTGACTGTCAAACTAAAATGGCGGATCAGCAAATGGTAGCAGATGCAAGCAAGGAAATATCAATGCGTGTTTATTATATATCATCATCACGGTTTCTTTTCTGCGCTATGTGTTATTTTGTTGAACCTGTGTAATTATTGTTGGGTAATATTTAGTATTAATTTTAGGTACGTAGGTATGTGATTTCTCAGTACAGATGCTTTGAAATGAAATGAAAATTGATAGGTATCCATTAAATTAGTGATAGAATCGTAAAAGATTCATAGTTGAAAAAGATATTTAAATATGTTAATATTTTTACTGGTCTTTGAGAAAAATAAAAACATGATATTGAATTACAATACTTATTGACTAGAGAACCTATGAATATTTTCAGAAACATCTGAATTAATATATCACTCGATTTCATACGAACGCATAATGCATAGTAAATAAGTATCATTCATAATATAGGTAATAGTGTGTTACCTATATTAACTCTGATAAATGAAATTTCTATATTTTAGGTTTTAGATTTCTTAGGTGTTTTTTGTTTACTTTAACTTATTTACTTTTATACTTTCCAAAAAGATTTTCTCTATTTCTTTATGAATAGTAAAACATAGGTATTTTAAAATTAACAGATTTTAAGCTAGGTTTTTAATTGCTACACTTCGACATCAACAACGGCAGTTCTTACTCAAAAAGTTTTTGTTTTTAATGTTTAAAAAATATGGGCGTAATTTTTAAAAATAATCTTGTATTTTCCTAATAAAAAAATGGCAGTTGAATCAACATTCGATGTTATATATGCGAGGTAAAATTATCTAATTTTTAATGGAGAATTTGAATTAAAAATAAATGGAAATGTTTATTATTTATTAAATTCCATTGTTCCACGCTCTTCAAGATAATTATATAAAACTTAAAATATGGAAAGTGGTGACTACTGTGAAATGCATTACTCATAATAAGATCAACATATTAATTGTATTTATTGTAAAAAGTGTGGCGAGAGACGAATGGTTAAGTTTTCTTTCTTTTTTCATTCTTGGCTTCCTTCCTATAAAAATAAAATTAGTACTCTATTGTTTTTGAAACTAATTTTAATTTAATCATATTCAAATTACTTTTTAATATATTGATTTAGTTTTAGTTTGTTTCTACTATTATATATTAATTAAAACCTGTTAATATGGCCACCCTGTACGTCTTATCCTGCGACGATTGACCCATCAGCATATCCTATATCCATCTTGTGTCTCTGTGAATCTCCCAAAAAACAAAACAATAATGAAGAGCTGTCGGAAGAGGAGAAGACCCAGCCGACATAGATGTTAAATAATAAAATAATAATATTTATAATTTTATTTTTGTTAAATGTACAATCAGTCAATAAGTCAGTCAAAACCAAGATCGATTAACTATAATCCTTTAAAAAAATTATTTTTCGTAGAAGATACAAAAAAAAATTATTGACAAAAAAATGAAATTTTAAAGGTATATTTTTCTTAAAAGTTTCATTCACTATTGAAATTCCTACTCTGCTAGGCTTTTTGCGCGTTGGAAAATTTGCAATTGCATGTCCACTATTCTTTTGTTATTGATAAAGAACAATACTTAATAATAATAATGAATAACGGAAAATAAAACTCGTATATTATTCTTACGAAACTTACAATACTTCGATACAAATAAAAACACGTATTAAAATTTAACAAACTATGTCGAACGCACACAGGCAAAAAGACGCGAAAACGTGGCCAAAACCTATTACGTACAAACATATGTATTTTATATGTTAAAATTGTAGAAAATTATTAGCAGATAAAACTTATCAAATCCGCTAGCTTATATACACTATCTTCCTAAAAATAAGCATATTCTAGCTTGATTCCGTCTGATCTGATTAACCCAGAATTATGCATTGCAGGTTTTGGCCACGTTTTCGCGTCTTTTTGCCCGTGTGTAACGGCTCGTACTAATCTAACACCATCCTATGATTGCGACGCCCTTTAACAACTACCCAAATGTCAATCCATTTCTACACTTCTGCTATTCGAATAACAAAATTAGCAAATTGACAAAATGTCAGCATATATATATAATATATACTTAACGATTTTGGTATAGGGTCAACTGGGGTAAAAGTGAAACAAAATACAAATATTTCATGTTTTTTGACAGTTAACGATACAAATTTATATTTTAATTTTTTCTCCTAGATGCGCTTATGAATAACCATTTTAAATACTTACTGAACTGTACGATATAACACGGACTTAGAAATGAAAAAAGTGTGTTTCATTTTTAACGTCTAATTTGGGAAAAAGTGAAACAGGTAAGGGAAAAATTAAAAGAAAAGCTACAAAGGCAACCATTTTAAATACTTACTGAACTGTACGATACAACACGGACTTAGAAATGAAAAAAGTGTGTTTCATTTTAATCCTCTAATTTGGGAAAAAGTGAAACAGGTAAGGGAAAAATTAAAAGAAAAGCTACAAAGGTAACTTTGATTTATCTTCTTTGTGGCATATCAATGTGAAATTGTAACTTTAATTAATATCTGAGTTATACAGAAAGTTATGTGCAAAAAATTAAAATTTATTTCACACGTTTTGACATCGACTAACAGGGAAATCTGTAGGGGTGACACATCACTTATTAGGCGATTCATATTTTCAGGTCGCTTTAACAAACCTTTAATGACGATGTCAGTTTTTATAATTCTCCTATAAACAAATTAGTTTTTTAGTTGCAAGCTTGTTTCACTTTTACCCCATTTTTTGGTGTTTCATATTTACCCCGCTCGACCCTATATCTAAACACAGTACAATAGAACTTCTATAAGTACGGGATCGAAAATTCTGAGAAATAGAACATTCGGGGTACCCCTTCTTCAGAATATCGATCTAATGAAATGAGACGGGAATAGCTTCCTCTCTTTTTCTCTTTCGCACACTTTACTCACCGGTTGCGCATGCTCACCGTACTGAGCAGTAGAGCCAACGCAATGAAAGACGTTAAGGATTGAGGGATACAACTTCTTCGACTTAAATTGTTTGAACTTATAGGAGCTTTACTGTATTGATTTTGTTATTTAATTCACTTACATTTAAGTATGTTGTGTTACATATATACAGTTAACAAAAATGCACAGGAGTTCACTAAATCCATATAGATATTTGTAAAGTAAATTGAATTAATAAATATTACATTACTTACCTACTGATAATTATATTTATCATTTATGATTTCTATAAACTCAGGTGAAGTGTTGAGATAACAATGTTTGAAATGATGCATTCAGTACTTGTGATAGATAATGATTATAAATTTGATATTTAGCATGTCTTAACTGCGTGGTATTAATCTAATAGATAAAAAAATACATATACGAATACATTTTTATTGAGGTGTAGATTTTTTTAACAAAAATAAATCTTATATACTTATGATGTTATACTAATTAAATCAAAATTATTTACAATTTTAATAAATTAATATGTAAATTGTCTTGAGTTATGAGATATCAAAACATTGCTAGAAACGAGAACATTTTTTTATATCACTCTGAGAGCGGCCGATTAAATTTTGATGATATGAGACTGACTTAAATTTTATCGAGATGAAACTGACGATAAGTTTCAGTTTTAAGAGATTGTCAGTAATTAGTATTTTAATATTGTTATTTGAATGCAGGGACCTGAACATGAGCCCAAACCCGAACCGAACTGTTATATTTAAAAATCTACTGAATCCGAACCTTTTGCTGGATAATCGGTAACCATATATTTTTAAAAAGTTCAATAAATTTTTAATTTTAATATTTTTCTCCAATGATTTTAAAAAGAGATTATAAAATGTACTGTTTGTATTTCATTCTATGATGTGACTTTTCAAGTCCACTACAAAAATTTACATATTTTTTACTTTGTTTTTTAATTCTATAACTTAATTACATTTCAATTTGCAAAAAAAACTAAGAAATGTAGAGATTTTAATCTTTAAAATGTAATTTTATTTTTTGCCATATTTTAAAGTCTATTCATGTTTTTTTTCTTCTTCAGAAAATGTTTCAGTAGTATTTGTTAATTATAATTTTTTTCCAACAAAGTAATTTTCTTTCAAACTTGAACTTGAACCCGAACCTGAACCCTAAAAAATAACGGTTTTTGAACCCAATTAATTTAAACCATGCTGAACACAAACCCGAACTAAAATTTATATTTGAACCCGAACCAAACCAGAAATATAAATAAATTCCAGTTCAAGTCCCTGCTTGAATATTTACTATCCATGTATAATTGATTTATATGTATTTCTTTGTAAAAAAGTCGGTCTCGGTAACATAGTCACATGTACTGGATCGAAACGAGTTTGTCAATCAAGATGAGACGAGACTTACAAATTTTTCCCAAGATTCAGTTTTGTGACCAGCAATATTTTTTAGATACATTTTTGTTTTCATTAATTATTTATTGAAGTTATATTTCTTTAGATGTGTTCAGGGTGAAAAAGAATTTAACATCATGAAGTTTGGTTAGGAGAAGATAATATACAGATTTATATTATGATAGTCGGTAAAACAGATTTTTAGTTTTGAATTTGCACGCTAGATGTCACTACGCTATAGAAGTATAACCTCTAATGCGCGTACATAAGTACACATACCCACTTTTTTTTAATATTTAATATTTGGTCAGGCATAAAATATCTCGATTGGTCTCAGTTAGGTTTTAAAGTAAGATTAATGTCCGGTATTATAAAGAGGGTAACAAATTTGCATACTTGCAAGCACTTTCATATAGGGTATTAATTCTGTGTTAGTATCTATGGATTTGTGATGGAATTTAGAGCACTGATACTTCAACTTATTATAACAGAGTTGGGGACTTGGACCGTACAAAATAATTTGTGCATAATGTTTTAATAACGTCGGTGTTTATTAACCACGCGTGCGCGAAACTTGTCAAACACTTCGTGGAACTTCAAGAGAACTGTCAGATAGGTTTGAAACCTCATTTGAAAGTGCTTGCTAGCTTGCAAATTTTGTTAGCTCGTTTATAATACCGGATATAAAAATTATATATATATATATATATATATTAAGTAGTTTCGCCCATTTATAAAAAAAATATTCGTTTTCTGAAGTTATGTCATATCATTATGCTAAAAAAATGTTCGTTTTATTAAACAAACACAACAATAATAATCAAAAGTAAACTAGAAGTATGTGTATTTACACTTCTTATAGAACAGTGAGTCTATTGTACATCTGTAAGGGGAGTCACAAGTACACCTTTATAAGATATCAGACAATTGGCAAATCACGGGGTGAAACATTCCCACGGTTTCGGCTTAGTTGTACTTTCCCATCACGTACAATTATCTGGTGTCAATAATATACAATATTTATAATATTCTCTAATCAAACGGTGATAAGTTACGTGCAGTCTTATATAGGGGTGGGAATTGCAGATATTGTTATTGAATACCAGGCATATTGTAGACATAAGTTTGTTTATCGGGTTAGGAATGCCGCCATGTCGTAACATGCATTGGTATTTCAAACAAATTTTTCCATGAGCTAGTCTTATGATTGCAGTATACTGCGCGTGTGGTGCAAAAAATTTGTTATAATATACAGGATGTCCCGTAAACATACTGACAAACTTTCAGGAGTTGTAGAGGACATCAAAACAATCGCTTTTTGTTAATAAACTCATGTCCGCAAACGAGTCGTTTTAACAGTAGAACAAACGAAAGAATGCAACGGATTTTACAAGAAAATCGTAGTTAAATAAAAAAACATCTGCCAAGTAAATTCACAGTGCTTCCTCGTGGTAAATTCATCAGAGAGTTATCAAAAAAATTTAATATTTGACAATTTCAATCAAATATTATTTTTTTTATGCAAACGTCAAAATGGCATTTAATATGTCAGAGTAAACAGCGGTTAAAACTAATGACGATTTTTTAAAAGAAATTAAGATAAATCTTTATAAGAGAATATTTTACAACAAACGTTGTGATGACATAGAAAACTGAATGCTCTACAAAAAAGAGTTGATACATTTTTCACGTAACATGTGACTTTCTTGAGATGTCTTCAAAAAATAAATATTAAGGGGTATCACCTCTCCCCCTTACACACGATTTTAATAATTTTGAAATGGAACTGTCCTGCAACCAGACCCAACCAACCAACTAAGTTTCATTAATATCGGTTCAGTATGATAAAGATTCAGGGAACAGACAGACAGACGGATTCGGAACAAAAAGTGTTTTTCTTGATCTGAAACGGAAAGATCAAGTTAAAATTTTGAAACCGGAGAATATTTTTTCTCATTTTTAAACGATCACAAATCTTCTTGTATCTTCGATATAGCGAGGAAGCAATAATTGATACATGTAATCTTGCATACAAAAATTTACTAAAAATAACTAGATATGAATATTTTTGCCTTGTTGATTCGATGGTATTAAAAAAACCTCTTTCTATCTGTGTAATTAAGTATAGTAATAATTTAATGTAACATTGTATAAAATCATAAAATAACATGTGTATCAATTTTCAGCAAAATTAGGTTAAGGATTATTATGCTGAATGGATTCGTTTTTATCAGTTTTATATTTGATAGATAATATTCCTATCCCTAGTTGGAATTATAATATGTACAATGTACACACATATGTATTAGATCATCATATTGCTGGTGCTACAGTATAGCCATAAATATTTTATTTACTATTATCTAAACGATATGTACAAATAAAAAAAAGTACAACAGAAGGTACTGTTCATGTGTCTTTACTTTAAAACATTTGTTATTATATCCCACGCTTTTTGTACACCTATGTCAGCAATGTGATAAATATTATCTTCTCAGGCAATACAGTTTTTATTTTTTTACGTGATAAACGTCTAGTGTTTCACGCCAGCGAGATATTGGGGGGGAGGGGTATTTCAGAAACTTGATGTAACGTTTTGAGGGTGATCTAAAACAAGTAAAAGTAATGCTCGGTATCATAAAAGAACTAACAAATTTGCTAGCTAGCAAGCACTTTCAAATGAGGTATCAAACTTATATGACAGTTTTCTTGGAGTTTTTAACAGATATTTGCATGCGCAGTAAGTTTGTTTTTACCGTTTTTACTTACAATTAGTTAGTACTAAAGTGTATTATAGTAAAGTATATTTACTTCCTATGCATGAAATTATCTGTCAAACTTCAAGAAAACTTACATATAAGTTTGATACCCCATTTGAGAGTGCTTGCTAGTTAACAAATTTTGTTAGCTCTTTATTAACCACTTGACTGTGCATCCCAACACAGTCACACTAATTTTTTGTTAACTAATTCTATTGTTATTATAGGATCTTTTTGGGTCGAATTTTTTACATACAAATATTATATTTTTTTATTTAAATTTATACACATTGAAATTTCGTAAATAAATTCAATAACTTACAAAACTTTATTCATAGAAGATATAATATTAGTTCTGAACTACAATGTACCTACACTGTTATTTATAACTATAGAAAACATAATAAATCAAAGTAAATCATTATGATTTTGTGGTTGACGTAAGTTCTTCCAATCATAAACCTATGGACTAAATAGTTCCTCAAGGCATTCTGGAGTCTTATTATTTTTACACCTATTCAATATGATCTATGCCATACCAAAAATGGTATCAAATTATTTTGTAAAAGTCCGTAATCAGAATAGTATAACAAAAGTTAAAAAAGCAGTAGGGTAAATATGATTAATTATACGAATATTTTACCGGTGGGGATTTCTAATCAATGTTGTCGATGCATTGATTAAAAAAGCAGAATTAATATGTTTTGAAATTTCGAATAAGATTTTATGTCTCAATTACAATGAAAAAAATATTATTTTGTTTTTTATTGACGTATTTACCCTATTTATAATACATATCATACATATGTAAAATGGTAATGATAGTCCACTAGATGAAAGTGATTCATGTATTTGTTTGATTTTAGATAGGATAAAAAAAGTTTACAGATTAATCATTTGTTTTTATTGTAAATATTAATACAAATTATATTATATGTTTGTTATTAGTAGAAATTTAAATTGATTAACATTATTTAAATATTTAAATTGCGATAATCCAATAAATCATATTTATGATAATATTTCATTAAAATTCATGTGAAGGGACTGTTAATTTCTTTATAAATTATTTTAATTAGGTGTATTACCATTTTCTTACACGTTCTTAAAATGTTAATTTACATTTCGTCATTTATGCAAGAGTTATTTGTTAATTCATTTTTGTTGTCAGTCAGTCTGTCTGTCTGTCTGTCAAGCTGAAATTAATATCAAATATTAAGATCTTCAGCTTCATAGTCCTTTAAAAATTCAAGTTTCTAACTCAACGCAATAAAAAGATACGGCTTTTCAAAGCATATTTTGATACTGATAGATTGACTGACCTACTAATCATCAAAACCTATAGGATTATTTCCCGTTGAGTGAGTTTTTCATTTTGAAGTACGGAACCCTCAACACGGTCTGATTATTATTAATTATGCTTCAAAACTTATGGACGGTAGCGTACATATTTACGTGTACATTTATATCCTTACACATTTTTCTGTAATGATCATTCATTTACATTTACATATATTTATTTAAACATTACACATGGGACAGTCATTCGTCCTTTATAAACAGGACATATTTATTCTGTGATATAAATACCTCAAATTTTTTTTAACGTTTATATTTATTTAAAATCCGTTCATTTGCGCAACGAGAAAATAAACATTAAAAAAAACATTTCAAAATAACAACAAACCCCGAAAAAAATAAATACGCAATGTAAATATTTGACAACAATCGCGTCTAAATATAACCCCGGAACGTAGTAAAGTAGTCGGAACGCGTTTCCTGCGCGTCCTGACCCCGCCAACAGCAGGATGCCCACCTCCGTCTGGCGCTGATCGATATAGCAACAAGTAGTACCACCGAGTACAAGGTCGTGTACTCTTCGCTCGAGTAGCCCACGTTTGTGTGTGTGTGAGGCCTGGAAAACTATGTTATATTATTTTATATACATATTTAATTTTAATATGATTTGCTTAATTTAATTGTGTAATAATTTAAAATGCATATAAAACAAAATTAATCGCGAAAAGTTAATTGTCCGTTTTAAACTCATTACTTTTATTTTAAAAGTTGATCATGCTTACGATGAATCTATAACTATATATGTATTAATACATGAACATCGAAAATTGTTATACGTTTTTTTAGTATTTATTATAAAAGGAGGTGAATGAAACTTATTATATCATTCGAAAGGTACTGCGTACCATAGATATGCAAAAAAATCATTTGTATATGATGCCGTTAAGGCAGGTAAAATAAAGTTAACATACACATTTAATTTCCCCTCGCATCGTTCAACAACATGCGCCACCAAACGGCAAAAATAAATAGTTTTGGGTTTCTGTCAAACGTAGAGAATGCGTAGGTATAGAGATTTTAATTCGCGTTCAATTGCAGTGTTTTTATTTGGAATTTTTTACTGTAAAAGCAGGTTAGGTTAGATTAGGTACTGTGTCATAGATGTGCAGAAAAAAATGATGTGTGTATGTTTCCGTAAAGACAGGTAAAATATTGGTCGAATTTCGACCAGAGGCGATATTAGTATATTATAAAATACAACGTTTCCCTGTCTATGTATACGTCTGTTTGTCCGTTAGTACGCTTATCACTCGCGAACCACTTATCCGATTTATGTATGTTTCTTTTAATTCATACCTATATATGTTCTTTGCCCAGACTTTAGTATATATATTGTTACCTTAGGTAACATAAAAAATAAGCAGTGACGATTATAGTAAATCATGCGAAAAAAATATTACCTACCACCAGCGCGCTCTTTTGCAATACGCTACCTTAACCGTGAAATATTGAAGAATATAATAAAGTAAATATGTAGAATAAAGAGATCTAACATGATTCAACTACTTTTTTCAAAAATCCTAAACAATAATTTTATAGTCCACGCGATCCGCGGGCAAAGCTAGTTGTATTATAAAGTATAAAATAATCAGATATAGTGAATTGTCAAGTATTTCTGTCGAAACACCCTTTTGACGTTAAAAAAGTATTGCGTTTGTTGTTTCATTTCAAAGAATTGTATATTTTAATATCAATAAGGATACAAGGTAGTTGTGAATTTTGAAATTTTATATTAGGGTGTCGTCATCTAAAAAAGTTTTAGAACTACTCAACTAATAAGTTATTGGTTGATTGCCGTTATTTTTTATTTATTTCCTAAATAAAATTAGTTTTGTTAAATTGTTTACCTAAAAAATAAATTTTACGAATATTCGTATCATCAAAAATATTACTGTCGCGGAAATTGGTCATGTTATGACTTAAGACTCCTTTCATCTTCGTCACCGGATATTGGATGCTGTAGAAATCTACCTGTCCATAATGTGTTTATCTCGCGGGATTATGAACGACACAGATTGAAAGTTTTTTAATGGTTTAATTTTTCTACAAAATGCACGGATTCTGTGTGATTTTTCTTGGACTAACCAAAAAAAACTAAGAATACTAGTTATTAATATCAATTCGTTTCTTCAAATAGCTTTTTAATAATATTCTTACCTTGCTCGGACACAACAGTAAAATACTGTTTTTAAACAATTTTATGTATTATTAATATTTTTCTAATATTTGGTGCTAATAGTGTTAAAATCATAAACAATTTGTTTAAGTTTTTAAACAATTATGAACAATTTTTTATCATGATATATCCATTTATTTTGTCATATACGCATATATTTAACTATAATATCATAAAATATGCTATTGAATTTACATTTCGAAATCATAATTTAAATAACATCATCGATTTTCAGTATACGTATGTGAAAACAGCTTCTGCCACACTCATACATACACAAACACACACACACACACACACACACACACACGTATTAGCCTCCCACTTCCACCTCCACATATAACACCAATACACCCTTAAACGGACGGTTCTAATATACATTTCATTTATACGTATACACATATACACCCTTAAAATGGAAATATCCGGCATACAATTTGTGTACACACATATGTTGAGGCACGCACAGGCATATATTTATCTACGCAAAGAAATATATTATACATACATAATACACGCAGGTAGATATAAAGGTCATCGATTTTTATATCGAAACAGATCAATTTGCCAGGAAAGTTGAAACTGTGAACGTGAAAAAAATTATCACTGTGTTTAGATTTTTATGTATTGTATTGTTGTTTTATATTTGTTATTATATTATTTAATTGTTATGCAGGTTGATTTTAGTTACAATTCATGGTAAGCATTTATTTGTATATTTTTTTAAGATTAATTTTTATTTGTGAAATAAGAAAATAAGCCCATGCAACTACGTACAAATTAGAAACGTATTTATTTATTTAAGAATATAACTGATTTATTTTTTGATAAAGATTTGCAATTCACTCCATTCTATACATAGATTTCTATTAAGATAGGGAAATACCCTGGGGTGATCAAGACAAGCTTATCTGTTATTACACTAAAAGGAACATTACTGCACATTTAAATTATTATTATCGAGAAATGCGTAGTAGCAACACCAAAGATACAATCATTCCGCTATGTTATTTTTTTAAGAACAGCTACCAGTATAAATATCTTTAATTTATCTACCTGCAAGGCAAATTTAGTTATTGTAGATAGTTCCCATATTTGTCAATTCTAACTGAAATTTGCAAATACAATTTTTCACCAAGAAGTGGCTTAATTATTGCAACAGGTTACTAACTAACTATCTTATACACCCACAGAACATTATATATATGTATATATATATTTTTAATGTTCTATGTACACATCAACCAACATGCCCACAAAACACGGTTCACCGCGAATTGTTTTGTTTTCCGACTTCATGAAATTGCACAAAATATATACACCTAAACTTATCCTATTCATTAGTAAAAACCGGAATAAAATCCGTTCAGTAGTTATTGAGAAAATCGTGTAAAATTACTTTTTCAAACTTCCAGGAAACACCAGGGCCCGTCTTAAAGTTTCTATGAAAATTAAAAAAAAAAACAATAAATTAATAAGTTAGCGACAACTATAATAATTTATTTCGATATTTAACCTTTCTTGGAAGTGAAATGTTTCTTTATATTTCAATTTTATCATTTAACTGTTTGACAAAATATTTGGAATAGATATAGTGAATTCTTTATTCATGGCTACTGTGTTTTTATATAAATGACAGTTGTACTTATGCTCTGACATCATGGAAACAAAACAGGACTTGTTAAATTTTTTTTTAGTCTTTTGATGTTAAATCTTAGGGTTTTGTAAAATATTAATAGCCACGATACTGCACAAAAAAATGATCTAACTATTTGGTGAAAATCGCATTGAAATCGGTTTAGTAATTTCCGAGTCTATACGCCTCATACAAACGAATATTAATTTTTATATATTGTGTATTCCAAGTTGATTTGAAATGCCGCCTCGAAACTAACTGATACATTTTAAATCAATCAACAGTTGTTTCCAACTTTAATAAAGTATTTTTTAACATCCTAGATAAAATTATAATAATATTTTTTGACTGATATAAATTTGAAAACAAAATACTAATTATTATTTTATTAAATTTTGTGGCGGCATTTCAAAATGCACCAATCACACATCGTTAAATTTGACCAAAGGTTACTACAACATTTCTAATTGTCCCCATGTTAAATTTCCTATGTCTTAATCAACTTGGAATACACTGTGTAGAGATTTATGTGTATAATTTGTGGGTATTAATCCGGATAACACCGGGCCCAATGCGCTAGTTTTAAATATCCGTACAAATTTTCTGAATAATGTTTGTGCATAACAAATGAATATCATATCTGTGGGTCATACCGCGAGGTATTGTATCATTAAACGCATGCACGCGAACGTGTGTGAGCTTACGGTAGAGGCGCCGGGACGCGCTCCATCGATCCGGTGTTGGTGTATAGCGACGGAGCTTTGGCCGCTGCGAGGTCTAGGTCGGGTGGGCGGGCGGTTCAAGGTCACCACTCAACATCCCCTACACATACACACACACCGCGCACACGTGGCAGTGTTGCGTAACCCAGGGACCATATCGTTGTCAATTATTTCATGTAATCTCGCGCGTTGTCTTGTTACTGAATCTTGCAAAAGATGTAGTTTGCACGCAGATGCACGGAGTTTTCTCATCAGTGATTTATATCCTGATAAAGTTTATAGCGGTCGTGAATATGTACGCGGGAATTGCAATGAATTTTTCAAAAGGAATGATAAATGTAATTTACAGTTTAGAGTGATTTTTTACACCAATACTGATATTATTACGTTAAAATTATTTATTCATACTAATATAAATGCGGAAGTAACTGACTTTTTTCACGGTTAAACCGCTAAACCGATCTTGATGAAATTTGCCAGATAGCTTGTAACCTGAGGAATACATAAACTATTTTGTATTCCAAAACTTATTAGATTAAAAAAAAAATTCCACGAGCTAATTCACCGTATTATAAAGAGGTAGAGATTGTTAGTTTGATTAATTGTCTTCGATGATCTCAAAAACCGTTAGACCGATTTTGATGAATCTTTCACTAATCTGAAAGTAACATAAAAAGGGACTCGAAACCTGTCATGTCGTACACCTGGTTAAATTATGAGATATATAGCTAAACCCTATACATAAGTTAATTTCTTCAAATGGAGTTGAATAAAAAAATGTTATTCATATGTATTTGTCTTACATAAAATATTGCAATTGTGCCTGTGTGTCTGTCTGTTTGTTACCTTTTCACGGCTAAACCGCTGAACCTATTTTAGCTTGCATTCTGAGGAAGGACCTAGGCTACCTTTTATTCCGAAAAAATATTAGATTACAAAATGGGTATGTGACATTTGTACGCATTATAGGTTACATTTTTTTGGCGTAAACATCTAGCATGCAAATGCGAAAATTATAATCTGTTTTATCGACTATTATCATAACACGAATCTGTATTACCACGCGAACGAAGTAATTTTAAGATTTTCTTCTAAAATTCGTAAAATAATTCATAATTTGCAGGTTCTATTATTTTTTTGATGTATTATTATCAATACAAAAATCATGTATGTACATTATAAATGCAATTTATGAAAACCGAATAAAAATATGAAAATAAAAAGTTGTTGTACCTAAATATATAATTTAAGTAATAAAATTTAAAGGTATAAGAAGATATACGAGCGATAAAGTTTCTAAAACAAACTGAATGTAACAGAAGTAGTGGTTATATTCTGTCAATACAACGCAATTCTGATATCTATAAATTACAATAAAATAAATACTGACACACCCATACACTGTGTAACGGTAACTCTCCAAAACATCTGGCTACGTATATAATCTCACTAACAGTGTAGTTACTCGAGTTTTTATTTCGGTGGAACCTTTTTTTGCTAATTTATATTATGTACTACGTACTCTAAATAACACCAGAGACGGCCCAAGGAGTTTTATTTTAAAAGTAACTTTTCGTTTTATATTTGATGTAATTATTTACAATTAGATTACTATACTTATGATAAATTAATATTCCTATATAAATATTGTTATTTTTTCTGTTACGTCAGCCTTACTCGGCTATGACGTTAAAATGTTCATTTTTTCTTCTTGTGTTTTTATAATGTGCAGTATACGGTAAATGTATTTTGAGAAAAGACATTGTTGGACTCTGGATTCGTATCGTACACAGTTGTATCTATTTCGGTTATGACGTCACTTTGTTATAACGGTTAAAATCTATGGTCCCTACAATATCGTTACACCGAGTTCTACTGTGATTTAATTAAATTATTTTTAATAATTTATTTAGATTATAACTTGCTTAGGATATTAAATTAATATAGGAATATTTATAAACAAAATGAAATGGTTTATTTGCTATAGAACCAAACGTACAAATATAATAAAACTGCAAAAAAACAACGAAGTTTACTTCTAATGCGCAAGCCCTAACTTTTAACACCGTTCAATCATTTTGTATTAAAAGTAATACAATCATGCGAGCGATTTTTAATTATTATTGTTAAAATTTCATATTTGAAGGGCAATATAAAAATTGTAAAATCAAAATTTGTTGACTTGTTTTATCCGTTTTTGATAAGGTTATGTGAATAGTGAATATTTTTAATGTGTTATTGTAATTTTTAAGATTAAATGAGACTGAAATATATATTATTGTTAAATAATTATTAATGTATTTCCATCATAGATAACTGTCCTTTAAATTGTTTTCTAATTATAAAAAAAACATTACATATACTAACTATAAAAATTCACTTATTTTTTGTATAGTAATTTGTATCCAATTAGATGTACTTTCTAATGGTGTTAAAAATAATATAATTGAAAAATTCGTTTCAGGGTTATAAGTATTGCAAAAGTGTCCCTTTCATGGGACCTCTCCCCTTCTTACTATATCATATAGTTTTTTATTTTCACTTATATGTAACTCCTTAAAATGTGTTATTTACGCCTATGACTCAGCATATGCTAATAAAAACTTTATAAAAAGTTGTCAATAAATAATTTCAAAACACAAATAAACTTTATTGAATGATATATTTTTTTCATATTCATTATATTTTTTTAAATGAAAAGTAATAAATTAAATCATAACAAGAAGCCACCACTGTATGTATGTATAGATGTTAGTTATTATATAATAACTCACTCATAATTTGCGTAGTCATTGTTGGTTGTAAAACTTACACTGATGAACTTAGAGATCTAAGGAGCCGTTGGGCGCGTAAGGTTAAATACAAAAAGTTTTGTGGGCAGATGTGGGTAGAACTTAATTAGTGTAAAGAACAGAAACGTGACACAATTTTGACGCTCTATTTATGCATATATACATGTATTGTTATGTAATGCGTTCATATGTTATTAACATTATAATTTTGTATGTATTGATTTTATATTGGTATATTGCTCGTTCCTTATATAATTGATATATTTATGGTTATTTGATAAGTATACAAGAAGGTATATTATAAAGTTGTTGCCGTAATATAACTATTATTATATCATTTATATAAGTAATGTGTGAATCTATGTACAGGTATATAAATAATAAAATAATAACACAGTTGATTTTAATAATTTAGTTTCTGTAAAGATCAAATCCATCTAAAATAAAAGACTATTCATCACCCTGCAGAAAGATTTTGATTTGAATTTAATCGAGAGAAAATTATTTTTTTATAGGTACTAATATTGTTACAAAATTTTTATAATGGTAATATAGCAATAGTAATGTAATTATCGTGCTAAATTAACCACCGATAAAGTATGCTGATGAACTGTAATTTAATTTTTATACAATTTTATTTAAAAATATTATAAATTATTAATCCGCCCCTGATTATTTTTTCGTATATTTTTAGTTTTTTAACAATTTCAATCTAAATCATAATTTTTCTGCAAACGTCAATATGACATTTAATATGTTAAAGTAAATAGCGAATTAAAAAACACTCTCCCTAACACACGATTTTGATGATTTTTAATGGGACAATTTACAAGGATTGTAACAAGGATTCAAGGGACAGACAGACACAGGACGAAAATTGTTTGTCTTGACCTGAAATGGAAAGATAGTAACGGAGAACATTTTTTTCTCTTTGAAAAATTATTACATACCTTCTTGTGATTTCAGTATGGTAAGGAAGCAATGTTCGTGGTTGCTATGAGTTATGGAATATTTATTATGAAAATAAGCTTCTTACTGACCATAAATAACATAAAAAGAAATATTTTTCGATGTATTCAAAACATAAAAGGATTTTTCTTCTAGTTATAATAGTCTTACATATGTAACAAGACTTGATCAAACAAATAATACCTACACCATGTGGAATATATTCAGAAGAATATCGTTATTAACGTTGAAAATCCAGTTACATATACTTACTACTTATATCAAACGGGTATTTTTCTTTTTATTTTCAAACATACATCAATGGAGATGTTTGTTCGGATTTCAGTTTATAAAAAATATAAATCTTAACAAGATAGAATCATAACATTTTTGATGTTTATAACTATAACACGCAACCTGGGAATTCTTAGAAATGGCTGATGTTGTTACATTTTTATTTTTAACAAATACATTATACTTTGTCTCATGAAAAAATGCTATAAAATTATATTTATATAACTGTTTATTTATGTTTTACATTGTTTTTATTATTTCATTTTGTTTTGCAATTGGATTTATACATAAATAATTTATTAGGTACCAATTAATGACTACATCATATTCTGTCACATACCTATTTAATATATTTTTAAAGATTATATTAAACTAATCATTTTAGTGTTAATTTTATTGAGATCTACACAATTAAATACTCAAGTTTTATCCGTAGATGTTAAATAATTTTGTGGGAAAAAACAGAACTCAAAACTAAAAAACAAATTTGCAGAAATCTGCGGAGATATCAATCAATTTTACATAATTAAAGAGGTTTTAATTGCTAATTTCATCCCTTAATTAAATTAATGTGTATATAATAGTAATTAATTGTAAGAATTTTTATAAAAAAAGTATATGACAATAACTACATAAATGACATATCAACATATGTTTAAATAACATTCATTACACATATGTTTATCGCTAAAGCCTAGTTCAGACTAGGCTAGTAGTTTAGTCAAGTGGCGAGTGATTTACTTACCACTAAATGCCTTAAAAAAAACAAGTAAAAATAAATAAATAAATCTGTCTATTTAAAATGGCTATATTAGAAGAAGTGGAAGAAGAAATTAACGAGAGAAAAGAATGTAGATAAGAAATGGATCAATATGAGAGATGCGACATGACTGAACTACTAGCATAGTCTGAACTAAGCTTTAGGAAGATCCAGTTATAATTTTGTCGTATTAAAATTGCGAGTAGATACGAAGTTGAAAGTATATTTATTTGCATAATTCGATGGATATTTAAACATATGGCTTATATATAATACAAGTTATGACATGCAGTGCTCATATTTGAATCTATTTAAATATAAAAAATTACAAATGCTTGATTTATTTATAGGTGCTTGCTTTCCTCTTGCACTTTGCGTAGAAAGTATTCATATCTATCGCCTACACACTCGCAATAATATTATTGTCAACGGGAGGCGGATAAGAGAGAGAAAATCTGGTATGCAAGTGGGCTGTTCGTCCTTCGTAAATATTTTGCTGCGGGCTTTTAAAATTACCATAATATATCATTAAATTTCTTTATTGTTTTGCTTTTGACTTACTGTATGTGTACAAACGGTTATTTCATTTTTTTCCCGATTTGTGAATGTGATTAATTTGATCAGATTGTTAATAAATGCGAAAGTCAAATACGCTGCTTACTGGATAATGATTATATTTACGTTTTCCCGATTGCGTGTTGGTTTTGTGTTTTGCAACAGTGAAAAAGTAAAGGCTTATAATTATATTTGTTAACTAGGTATTACTTTTGATTTTTTAATTAAGAGTTTTACAATATGGATTTCATGAAGGTAATTATCGTAAAATGAATATAACTGCCTGAATATTTATTATACATTGTCTATTTACTACATATGGTTCCAACTACAGTCGGTAAATAACAACACATTATCATAGGAACACTCGTGTGAAGGAATTTAACCCGAACATTTTAGATATTGATATTTTCTTATATCTTTATTTCAATTTACCATTCGAAGATATTTCTCGGAAAATTAAAAAGTTCACGAGTAAGCTTAAATTTTGTAAAAAAAAACTAAAAAAGGAATTATAAGAAGCTATATTTTGACGATATCTTTGCTGGAGTTTGTTATTATTATTTTTTAGTTGTTTACAAAATTTGGGCTTACTCGTGATATTTTTCCAAGGATTACGAAAAATGTATCTTTTTTTAACATATAGCAAACCTTATTATTGCGTCCCAAGATTTAATATTAAAAATCTCAATAAAATAATGTTGATGTTATTTAAACATTAGAGATATTCTGACCGTATTTAATATATTTCCTAATATTATTTTGGCATTCTATAGAATGCCTAGGTGTTCTATAAAATGCCTAGACAAAATATGTAATAAATTTCTATTAAATAAATATTTCATACTTTGCCTGAAATCGTTAGGCATTGTATAGAATTCCTAGGGAATATACAGAATGCCTGAATTACATACTTGGCCGGTGACATATACATGACATTAAAACTCGTATTTTTATCATATAATAATATTCATATAGAGAATAAATCGATGAGAATAATAGGTCCAGCTCACGTTCTCTCGGCAGCACACACGCACACAGATATACAGCAGCCTCGCGGGCTCACAGACACACAGACACGAGCAGCAGCAACCTGTTGCGGGGCCGAGGCAAGGCCATCACGTGGCCGCGGGGGCGGCAGTTACCCGCGCGCGCACAGGTGTTTGCGTAGCGCTCTTGTAGAAAGTTACGTCTGTGTGTGTATGTGTGTGTTTTGTTAGATTCTATTTGGTTGGCCCTCCCCTACACATAATATTACATGTACTTTTCTTACTTGAAGATTGAAAAAAAATACAATGTTATTTTGGTTTTCGGGTTATGTTGTGAAAAAAGCAGATTTAAAAATTGTTAGATGGTAATAAATAGTTAAAATATTTTTACAAAATAAAATAAATTAATTGGAATTTCTAAACCGAAGCCGATTTTGGGTAAATTTTCAAGTTCCACCAAACACAGTAGCTCCGTGCAATTTCGCGCTTCAGTTTTACGTAAGGTACAGTGGGGTATCATTTGATACTGAAAATATTAAGTATTTATATAACAGTTTGAAAATATATGGGTTCAAAGTCCAACTATGCAAAAACCGGTCTGCACTTGCCCCACTGCACCTTATATAAAAATGTGATTATAGTGAAATTTCGTTATAACGCTCCTGTTTATAGCGCTATCTAGTGTATTACGCGCTTTTGAAAATTTATGACCCCGATCCCTACACGTAAATTAATATACAAATATTCCGGTTTTAACGCTCACAAGTTCCGTTTATAACGCGCAAAAGTTTTGAAACACTTTTTGTGTTGACAACGAAAACTTTTTGTCAAAATTCTTCAAACTAACTTTGCAACATTTGTTCTGCAAGTGTTGACTATTTCAAATTCTCTTTAGTGGAAAAATGGTAATTTTACGAAAATTACATTAAAATAAAATGTTGAAACAAAAAGATTTAGCGAAGACTCTTGGTATTCCGGGTTCAACTCAAAGTACATAATCTACATAATGTATGTAATTTTTTCTTTTATATTATTACATTAAAACCCAATTATTATATTAAATTTATTATATTAAAAGATATTTGCATGCGCAGTAAATTGGTTTTCACCGTTTTTACTCTTTAGTAAATATACTTTAGGTATAACCTTTGTTTATACTTTCTATGCATGACACTATCTGTCAAAAACTCCAAGAAAACTGTCATATAAGTTTGATACCCCATTTGAGAGTGCTTGCTAGCTAGCAAATTTTGTTAGCTCCTTTATGATACCGGCCATTAGTATTTTTAATTTGACACAAATATTTTTTGCAATTCTTCGTCCATATTAGCTTGTTTTCTGGGCTGGTGATCATGTTACTGTCAAATCGTCAAGGATACACCGACAATTTAATTTAAAGTGGTGTATTATAATTTATCAAAAAATAAGATATAATCGTTGAGGAAACGGAAACATATAATATTCCACATTTGAGTCGTGTTAAAAATTACACAATAAATACCACAAGATAAGATCGAGGGGTCAAGTTAACACACTTAACTCATACTACATATTTGTTACTGTTGACTCTCAGTCAACAGAGAACTCTTAAAGATCTCCTCGGCGGGTTTTTATTCGAATCTATTGTACGCATGTCTTTCGACTCGTCAGTTTTTTCTGTCAGTAGTAATTTTCAAGCACACCCTCGAGCGCACGAAATGCTAATGGAGCTTTCTTACATATACAATAACAAATTAAGAAATTGCATGTGAAAACGGGTTAGCTTAGATTCAGTACACATTTTATAACCACATGTTACATATTATTTACATTAATTTTATTTGATTAATATTACTCAAGTAATTGTTCTTGTACTTGATTTATAATGGTTGAAACATCCATTTACCTGACTTTTAGAGTTTGATCTTTATTATTAATATTACATTAACGGTTATATATCATTAGTACCTATATTTCTATTTTATCTTGTTTTATTTTAACGATAGGAAAATACTATTAAATATACCTAACTACTTAATATTTAACCCTGCAGGTATTTTATAATACTGTTTTTGTAGTTTTTAGAATTTTTTTAGTATTTTTATCTGTTCCGAAAACTACTGAACTGATCTTGATGGAACTTTTATTATTTGAAAGACTTATACCTTATAATTTGTGCTATATGTTAATTGAATTACAGCAATGGCAGTTGGGATGTTAATGTAATTAAATTGCTATTACTGCCAGTGACTACGTTTTTAGAGTAATTCGTCGCGCGGGAATTCATTGATTTTGAAATAAACGTGGGCTAACAATAAGCCGCAGGGAAAAGTTTAAATCTTTGTTAAAGTTTATATATGTTACATATGCATATTGTCAGAGCAGGTATCTGATATAAACTAGAACATTGAGCTGCTTCTTTTCAAACGGATGAGTCGTTTGGAAGTCAAACTGATTTAGATTTACTGATAATAAGATAAAATATTTAATAGTAAAAAATATTCTGCTTCTATCCAGAAACCAATTACCAAGATCCAGTAGTTGTTCCGCAATGTACACATATTTAAACATAACTTGACAGTACAAATAATAATTTGAAATGGTGGAGATAGCTGTCAGTATGATGTATGTTTCGATTGGTCACAGTGTATAGCAAGCGAGTGTGCCTAGATTCACATTGCTTAATCAGCGACCGGGGAGCATTATTTAATTAAGCTCACGTACTGAATACGTCGTGTTCATTTGTTTGTATAAATGCTACCAATCAGAACATTTGTCAAACTGACAGCTTTCCTTAGGCTCTGCATTATGGCAGTAATAACTCCGGTTTCATTATAGATTACCTACCTAATTGATCTAGTACTGATTTCTTTAGAGAGTATAATATTTTTGTGTTTATAAAATTAGAACATATTATGTAAATAATTATTTTTTTAATCGACAATAATTTGAGAAATAAATGAAATAATTATTTTATATTTATTTATTTATTTAAAACTTTTCAACAACATATTTTGATAATATTGAAATAACGGCTCTTATATTTTTATGCTTGTGTGATTAAATTCACTTAAAAAATACATAAATATCAAATGTAAGCTCATAAATTACAAGAGAAAAAAGAAAAATGCTGAAAACCTCTCATATTACTACAGCGTAAATTTCTCGGTGTCGTCAAAATGACATTATTTATTATAACTCATCAAATTATTTCTGCCTATCAGATAGAATCTTAGTTTATTCAGCAAACAATACTTGCGTTGCGATTCATATCTTGTATTTTATCTGTTATTAGTTGTTTTTTTGCTAAGAAGTACTGATATTCGTAATGTTTATAAAGCGATTTATTGTTTATAGATTGATGCCAATTCTTCGTAAAGAATATAGATAGATAAATAATAATATCAAAATACATAAGGTTAATATTTCAACGCTTGCAAAAAACTTATCGCATAATATTTTTTCTGTATATTATATTAGATATAGTTTTAATAAGAAATCCTGTAGATAGGTAATAAATTTTTTTAACAAAATTTGTTAGTTAACAAGCACTTTCAAATGGGGTATCAAACCTATATGACAGTTCAAGCGTTTGAGAAGTTTCGCGCGCGCGCGTTTAGTAAACACCAACAGTATTTAAATAGTGATAATATTATGGAAATTAATTCACAAAATTATTATCACTGATCTAAATTCAATAACAAATCCATAGATAATAACGTTGAAAGTGCTTGTTAGCTCTTTTATAATACCGGACATAAGGGATACTTATGTTTCGAGAAAGAAAGATAAAAAATAAACAGTAATGTAGTTAAGCAATAAATATTTCATATAGGTGCACATAACAGTAAATAACTTGACAATTTAACATTCATTACAGCATCATATAAATCTCATTGCGTTGTTTATATACTAGAAATAAATTAAAACTAAAAAAATAACACTATTCATAAAAAAATGTACCTAAAAGTTACAGCACGACACCTGTAAAGCATGCTGTTTAAAATTTAATCAATCGTATATTAAACAACATATTAATATACATCATTTTGATATAAATTCTTACTTAATTAAAAATTAAAAATTATACAAGAAACATTTGACCTGTCCTATAACTCACCCGCCGACTGTGAGAAAGTTATCAAAACTATGTTTAATTTGCTACGACAGCGATTGGGGGCCTTGTAAGATACCTCTGAAGAAGACACAACATTTATGCTGGTTGCTCTTAACCGTTTCAATGCCAACTTATTATGTTTTTACAACAGTTTTCGTTCCTGGTATTATATTGATATTATATAATGTGTTTTTTTATAGTTTAAAATTATTATAAAAATATATACTAAATTTGGAGCCATCTGTTTTCTAATAGACGAACTATTATAGTGGTTCTTAACTTTTTTTAAATCTATATGGTACGAGGCATTATTGCGCGAGACTTGACTCGCACTTGTTATTGTCACAATTATTTTTTAACTACTTATGTACCTGCACATGATTGTTTGAGAATCACTGGTAAAAAGTGTAATTACAGAATTTTATAATGAATTTGTTTTTATTCTATGTTTTATGTCATTATATTCTTTTAAAATAAACTTAATGTATATTGGTTTGTATGATGTTTTTATTATTAATAATATTTTTGTTCGTACTTTTGTTTTATTATTTTATCTTCTTATTTGTCTTCTTGTTTCTGGGAATCAAAATATTGTATTTATGGTCATTGTTATTTTTTCTTGAATAATAAATAAAATATAATATTTTGATTACTACACATTATACTTATATTTTAATGTGTTAATAAAAAAAATCGGTTGTAGACAAATAGCGTGTTACACCTTATATTTCTTTTTGTATTGCTTCATATAAAAAATGAGACTAAACAGATTAGAATCTTATTATAAGTTCTGATAGACGAGGATGAACTAGCACAAACTACTAGTTGACAAAGAACTAACTAGCATGGGGCATGAATACAGGGTCGGCCGTACTTAAGTTTTAATTATATTTTGTTTCAGTAAATTTATACTTTCAGACAATAAAATTTAATACACTTACTTACAATGCTTTAAACTTTAAGGCAAGCAATGGTGTAGTTTTAAAATATGGACTTGGGGGCGTATGGGGAGGGGGTGAACTATAACTGTTCGTCTACTTATTAAATATAAACATTTTCTATGCAAATGATTTTCGTGCTAATATTTTTTTTGTTCTTTCGAATGAATAGACACTTTTAAAAATGTCCGACACTGGTTGTTCTATGTTAATTATGGCCAGAGATACATTTATCTAGCGGCCTTATCTATACGGACAAACGAGGAAGCAATGGCGAATTTTGTAAATATTTGTAAAACTATTACTATATATCAACCGAACCACTGAAATAAATCTAGTAATAATTATCTCAGGTATCTGTGTATAAGACTTTTTCTACTACAGTGGCGTGGTAAAAATTAATACTGGAATTATGTACACAATAAGTTTAATATATAATTATTTATTAATTAATCGGTAATAAGTTTTGTATTTTTTGTATTTTATATACACATAGATTTCTATATTGTGGAAGTAAAACTTTAGAGTTATTATTTATTATATATTGCTAATGTAGATTTAATGTTTATTTTTTAATATGCATGTGTAAATATAATCCAACACATATAATTATGAATGTCTATATGATAATTATGATGTTATTTCACAATCATATAACTTGTATTACATTCAAAGATAGTAGGTATTAATAAGTATAATTAAATAAATAAAAACCTAAAGAAAATTGCTTGCTATACCGCACATAAAATTATTTGTTTTTTTCTGTAATGTTTCAATGTGCATATCATGTTTATTGTATTTGTTGTTGTTTATTGTGCAAATGAAGCATAATAATAACAATAATTGATTATTGATTCGTTGAAATGAAGCGATTCTTATGTATTTTATAATAAGATAAATTACCAAGAAAATGTCGATTTGGAAATGTTTAAAGAATAACAGATTTTTAGAGCATTAATATTTTAATTAATAAAATTGGTAGTATTTGGTATATACTATTTATGATTTTATTTATTTGTAATTGATTGTATGTATTGATGTATGCAGAAAATTTCTTAGGGAGGGGAGAGAGGGATAAAACTTGTAGACAAATTATCACACTAATAAAATTTAAATAAATTTTTTTATGTTTCTTCACAAGTAGGTTATATAATACAGTTTAACATCAATCTACTCGATCATAAAGGTGAGGGGGGGGGGGGGTTAATTAATTAGAATAAAACAGATATTTATTTGCATGCACGTCACTGCATGGCCACTATACGTTTGTATCGGTCTAGTGGGCTGAGAATGAGTGGAATTGTCGTTAAGTAGAGGATCGACAGTCTGAAACGCCGTCGGCAATGCCGCCCACCAATCTCTACCTGACCGCGGGTGTCTCAACCTCACCTCCCTCTTCACATGTACTCCCTCGCAATGCCGTCTTTTTGACGTAGCCGCCTTGTATTGTGTACTGGACATATATTTGTCGAAATTATGACACGTGTTAAAAGATGTGTTATAAAATCTTAATTTCATGTGGGATACTTATAAATAAATATGATAATTGATTTTTGTTGTTTTAATGTAAAGAATATTTGATTTTTAAACTGCTTTTTTTTGTTTTTATAAAAGTATTAATTGTACTTTAGTAACTTAGAGTTTTTAATTAACTATACATATACTATGGGTCCAAAATATAAGGTGAACTTTTCATTTAAACTTGACGGGGGTTGTAAATTACTATGTCTTTGACATTTTGTCATGTTAACAGTTTTCTCCGATTATCGTGGTTTTGTGCACTATCAATATCTTCCGCCGGGCCCAAACTGTTAACAAGGAATATTATTTGAGAGTTATGCGTCGTTTGCAGAAAGAGTTGGTTTTTGCACCACAATAATTCGCTGCCTCGCAATACATCGGTGGTCCGTAATTATTTGACCAAAAATTCGATCCATATCGTTCCACAACCACCGTATTCGCCTTTGCTTTCTGGCTATGGCAGTATACTCAAAAGACCGCTTCGGGGACACCTCATGTAGGAAATTACAAAGGGGCGGTTGACCCAGGTTTGCGCCAATGCTAACCAACACTGGGCCAAGAAACAAATGATAACTTCGTTCAAGACTGGACCAAGACTTGTCGTACCAAGGCTGGCCCAGATTTTTCCCAGTCTTTAGTAAATAATAGGTGGCCGGAAGCTCGCTATCTGAAGATTGGCCTTGATTGGGACCAATATCAAAAAAATAACATTGGTAACCCAATATTGGGCCAAGCGTGGGGTCATCGTCAAGGCTGGCATTCCTACATGGGACTGTGCGCTTTGAAGGCGATCCCGGAAAAGGACTATTCAGACTGTTTTGAAGATTGGAAAAAATATTGGCATAAGTGTATTGTGTCGGAGGGAGATTACTTTGAAGGTAATGACATTAATTTGGAAGAATAAATAAATGTCTTATTTTATTTAAAAAAGTATCCTTATTTTTTGGACACAGTAGCATATTCAAGTAGATATTTGTCGAGCCATTAATTTTATTTTTTTAAACCATAACTTTATACAAATAAAATTTGTGAACTAAACTTTATATGTTACCGACAACATGACTTTACTATGCACATAATACGTATGCAAATATTTTCTCAAAAATAATAAATATATGATATTTTGCACAAATATTGTAGTTATCATTAAAATAAACTGTGATACTAAATAAAGTTTAACCTAAAGTAAAAATACACGTGTAACTTGATCCTTTCATATAAAAATACATCAATACAAATAAAACATCTGCTTAGAACAATATAAATATAAGCACGTCAAAATATTTCAACTATTAAAAACCAATAAATATCCATACGTAGTATCTCGAAAATAAAAATAAAAAAGCAACGTGGAATCATTGAGAATTCAGATTTCTATAATGTCCAATAAAAATTCAAATGAGTTCTGAAATATGATCAAGCTAATGCGTGGGGGGCTACATTGTCGTACCTGTACGGTAACCTGTTGAAAGCTACATAAAAAATGTAACTTATTGTGGGACATTTTTTACGGCTGCTTACTGACTTAGTAGCTTTTGCTTTTTTGTTTTGTTTGTGACCGCGCGGCCGACAGATTTACGGTATGATAAAAAACGATGACAAAAGTTATCTGATTTGTAATGGGAAATCGGTCCATCGACATTACAACACAAATATTTCACTGTGTTTCACATAACTAGAAAGAATTCAAATTAGGAATCTTTATTTTGAAGTATTTATTATTCGCATATAAGATTTAAAGTCCACTGTAATCTTTACTGCATCGAATTAAAAGTTGACGTCTACGAAACAAAATATATACTCTTTTAAACTGAATAAGTAAGAATTTCGCTAACGTAAAAGTAACTGAAAATCAGTAGAATATACCAGTTCTCACTGATTTTGGCCATATTAATAATAATCCACTGATTTGTTCAGTGATTAGCAATAGTCTACTTTTCACTATTTCATAGTGCAGAGTAGATCATAATCACTGAATAATCAGTGACTATTCACTAATTCAATTTTAGAGAGTATACGTAAAACATACATTTTTCTAATATCATTAAATGATTGTTTGAAATAAAAAAATATTTTAATTAAATCGTAAAATTCAATGCCAAAACAAGATATTATAGGAATAAATCTTAGTGGACATTATTTGTGTCAGCAATCTATAATCAATTATCAATAAATTAAAAGACAAAAAAGATTACTAGCAAATTATTATGTTTATTAGTTGTGGTTTTCAAAATAAATATTTTAATTATCTTAAATTGCTACAAACGTAGCTATAAATATTCTTTTAGAAGTATGTGTACCACACGTCCAACATACAGTCTTTAATTAAATAAATTAATTCAGTGTTTTCGTACAACGGCTTTCTTTTGATCATCGTTTAATCGTCGATATGTCAAATGTCCAATCATAAATTATCGGCTCTAGAAATCAGGAATGTTTTACATTCTTACTGTCCGCACAAAACACTAGAAAAAATTTAAATTTCAAAGTGAATTATTTTAAATAACAGAGAAAAACATTTACCCACTTGCTTCTGACTCAGATTAAGAATTAGTATTTTTTTTATATATATAAAATCTGCTTTCTTGATTTAAAAAATTGCTCAGAGTTATTATTCCCCCAGTCAGACCCATTAAAAACCTGGTCCTTATCATATATTTATTATAATAGATTTATAAACAAATTAAAAATAATGAATAAGATATTCAAATGGTTGATTTGAAGAGATGCCTAAAATGATAACATTTATAATAATAAAAAAATATATCTTAATTCATTATCAAGACATTTTGCAATAACTGTTTCAAGAGATGAAACTTTCTTCAAGATGCAAGAACGAGATTATAATATGTAAATATAACAGAGGGAATTACACAAGTAGTATTTATAATGTTTGTTTTCTTTCTTGGAATATGAATCGATGCGAAATAATTTAATAATAATAGTAATGTAGATTGTACATAGACGAGTTTCTACGAATTATTTAATCGTATTAACTAAAGTATACATCTCTTGAAATACATGGTTGTTTTAGGCATTGCGAGATTGTTTTGATAAACCAACGATTCTGTGACTTTTTCCAGTTCGACGCACATGAGAGATATCGTTACATGTGTGGCATTTTTCTGTGAAATTAAAAGAATAATTATAAAATAACTGTTTTCTTAACCTACTTTAGATAAGTGGAAGATTAGTTAACATAAGTGGCCAATAAGTCAATCGCGACAAATTTAACGTTAATGTCAACGTTTCGCTACAAATATCAATGAATATATTAAAAGTAAGCATCGATTCAACAAGATTTGTCTGTCATTAGACATTTTGAAAGTTTTTTTTCTGATAACAAAATTAACAGTTTAGAACTTCTGCTATAAACTGTGTATATTTTCAAATTGTACGTTCTGATAATACGTGCCTAACTAAATGTAACAATTAGTGTGATATCTTTGACGTAATTATTGCTCTCTAAAAATTTATCTATTTGGTTAATATATCATTATTTTGTTTCTAGGCAGGTGTAAGTAAAATTGATATCGACAAGATACAATTAGATTCAATAATACTATTTGATTAGTAGTTACGTACGTCTTTTTTAAATATTTACTCTTTGAAACTGTCAAAGATAGTGCATTAGTGTACACTAATTGTAAGAACCAAATAGTTATTATTTTGTAGATACAGTTAGCGCTATTAAGATATTAAAACTTTATTTTTCTTTAACATAGTTTATAATTTATATGATTTGTTGTTTTAAGGAGAAATTAAGGGACCATTCCACTGTAACGGGCATGAAACTTGCTGATTTTATGAATTTTTTTTTCATTCAATCTTTTCAAAATTAAGTGTCAAATTGGGGTTTCTTTTCGACAGTTCTTTGTTAAAAAAAAGTGAATTTTCAAATAAAAAAAAGTTTCTGTACGACGTTAAGGAATGATGTGGCAAAATTTGAGACGGATAATATTCGTTTAAATTTTTCCACCGCACCGTTTTAAAAAACGACGTTTCGAGTTAGCATATGAGATACGCTCTGCTCTGCCTTATATCTCCTTTTCTAAGAAAGGTTGTAGCGACCGAATTAATAATTCGAATGTCGCGACCAAAAACATGTTTATGAAAGTTAATATTTTTCGATGATGCAAAAAAAAGATTTTAAAACAATTTACAATGGAATGATCCCTTCATAAAGAAAATCATGGTCCAATTTTCTTAGCTATGGGGCCGTGGTAAGATGTTGGGTCATGAATGGTATGAAAGATTTATTAAACTTAAGAATATATCTGAAACAGAAAATTCAATTTTCAAAACTCATTATTTTTTTGTTATTATTATTATTATTTTTAATGCAGTGAACCATAAGTATAAATGAAAGGATCGGCCTTTAAGAAAGTAGAAACGACCTCAGTATTCTCCATTTAGTACAAATCAAACATTGAAACCTTATTTGAAATAGCGTATTACGATGTTGACATGCATTGACTCCAATTAATATAATTTATGCAACATATCAAACTCCATTCTGTTGTTATTGTAACTAATTCACAAGATGGCGTTGAGTGTATAAACAAATAGATCTCTCACAGCCTGCTTGTCACTATAAATAATGTTAATATTGAACATTGAATAACACGATTAACAAATACAGAATGTACTCAGTACACTTCTGCTCGTGTTGATCTTATTTATTATTATTGGTTCGTTTTGTATTTTACCGTTTCGTATTATGTAGGTACTAATGTATGTGTTTTGATTATTCATTTTTATCTTTTATCGATACGCTTATAAAATCTAAAAAATTAACGATATTGAGAACTATAAGTGAATTCCATGTACTTATGTATTTGTAGAATAACTAATCTGACAATTTGAATTTGATTGCATTTGTTTCCAATATGAATTTAGTAGACGTATTTATTAGTATTTAAAATTAAAAATAACACATGGCTTGGTCATAAAATGCACACCCCTTAATCTTTTAAAAATATTAATTAATAAGGTTGTAAACTTTGTAAAAAAATTTAAAAGAGTCGTTAAAGTGTTGCTGTCACTTAAAATTTTACATTTTCCAACAAATTGAACTTTGTTTATATTTTTATAACTGAAAATTAAAACCAATCGATATTAAACTAATTGTAAGTAAATATGAAGACTGTAATAAGTATCTGCTCTTATCTCGGACACGATTTTTCGACGGTATTACAATACTTCCATTTCTTTTAGAACTTGGAAGGAAAAACAGAATTAGTGTTTATGATCAAATGTATGTTGGCTCCTGAACGTATATGGTCTTCAACAACCCAGTACAAAACATCAGGTGGTATTATATGTTAGCCAATCGTGCAACTAGAATGTTAACTGTCGATGTCCGTACAGTGACTCCAGCAAAAACCTGTCACGCGTCTTCACAATACCTAATTAGTAATCAAACTAAATGACTGTAAAACAATTCCACTTGCCAGTATAAAAAATCAATCGCAATATTGCTAATTGTATGTCTATAGTAATTTACACCTGGTTATTTCTTTTATATTCATGTTGCTCTAGAAAACCATGTTTCTATTTTGTAAATATTAGTTGGGATTTTCAGGTTTTATTTTTGATGTATCAGCATTTGTTTGTATGTTATGTGTTCTAAACCAAGAAAAAATAATGATACCCTTTTCTGTATATCTCTGAAATGAGTTTTTTAATATATTTTATCTTATTGTAATTAATTATAAAAGCAATGTATTTACCTTGATTTCATATAAATTTCTTACTATCTATTTAATATTTAATTAATGTTCAAATCAATTGGCTAAAAGAATTCTAATCACATAAAAAAAAAATCAATCACAGCAATTTTAATTAAATGTTTCTTATTACATCTGCACATTGCACATGTGTTAACGGATCTTTGTGGTTTATGCCGATACAAGTCTGCGTCCTGTTTTCACAATTCTGCACCTATTTTACTTAATTGTACTTTATCGGGCTTGTTTTTATACCTTCAGCTTCATATCCTGTGAAGAAAATTGAGTAATGTATATAAATACGTTGTTAAATTAATGATATCAATATTTAATCGCCTTATTAAACTGCCAAGTTAAAGGAAATATCATTTACACTTACTAGTTAATACCAACATATGAAATATTTCTTCTTTGATACATATAACAACCTTAATTAATAATCGTATAATGCCTGTATCTATAATATTAATATAAGCTTCTTATGTTTTGTTTTGTTAAAGTGTAAAAGAGAAATCGTTTATTAGGAAATTAGGGGGGTTGTTAATATGTCTATGTAGTATAAGTCACTTGTAAAGCTTAATCTTATAATATCTTTGTGTGATCTTATGTTTTGTTTTAAAACATTTTAATACCTAATAATTATCTTCATCTCTATATGTCTCTTGACTTTAATGTGTCTTATTTGAAATAATCTGTTTATAAAATATCAATAATCTCGCTTTGTTGTGTTGAATTTTAATTAACAATAATCTGTCTATACAACAATGGAGAAATGATATTTAAAACAACTCACTAAAACTGAATTAGTTAGAATTAGTGAATATTCACTACTTGAGTGAGTGAACAATAACTTCTTAAAGTATGACAGAATCTAAGGTTTTTATTTTATTTATTTTTGATGTCAAAAACTGGAGCAATCTAAAAAACTCATTCTTTATTTATATAATAAGCATACATGGGTAGACAAGTTGACTTGGGCCAAGAAATCCGTGTTTTATATATAAAGAAAATAATATTTTATATAAAGAATACATCTTGATATAGAAAATTATTGTTTCTCTTTAAAGCAATATTGTCGGACGAAAACAATAATATACTTGGATTAAGAATACATATATTCTTATCTTAAGAAAATATTGTTTTCGTTATATATGAAACAAGAATTTCTTGGTCCAAGTCAGTTTTCTATGTAGATAGAAAATCCTCACGCATGACAATAATCTCTTAATTATTCATAAATCTAATTTTGAATCAAAATTAATGAAAAACATTTATTGCAAACACACTAAAAATTATGTTTCTTAGATTTTTCAAGTTTTGTATAAATAAACTTACCTTATTTATTATTAATAACTCATTTAAAGCAGTTGATTTGTATGCCACATTCGATTTGAAACCACTATTCTTTTAGTGAAATTTAAAGTAACTTATTCAATTAATGAAATAATATATAGTAATTCAGTTTTTGAGATAACAAATACCTAATTGTAAGTGATAATTTATATAATAATCAGTAATTTTGCTCAGAATTCTTGGCGCATATCGCGTAGACCAAATATAGAGAGTTGCTGTTAGTTCGCGCCCTAAAAGGGTGCTTGTGGCTGAATTCCTCAAATTAAAAAAGTGATTAACGCAACTGAGCGGGTTTTACTCCAACAGAGCCTTACTTGGACCGCGCCTGGGGACACCTCTGCTTTATTGGTTCTTCATCTGGATTTATGACCGGTAACTCTTATTCTTCTTCTTTTTATTATTCTCATCCTGTTGTCTCCTCCGCACAACTTGATCGGCTATTGCGTTTTTATAGTAAATTTGTTTTGTAGTTACAACGTGCGTTGGTTCTAGGAAAAGTGTAATCTATTTTTAATTGTTTGAGTGATGCAGTTGTAGTTTTATCATTAAATGGCTGAGTATTGTTTGAAAAGTAATAAAATTCATTGATTAAAGTATACTTAACATTTATGATTTTTGAGTTCACATTTTGTTTCTTAGAAAAAATATGTTGAATCTAAATCTTTAAAAAAATGTATGATAGATTTATTTTAAATCTTGTGTCTAAAATGCATATTTAATATTGTAAATATAGACTGATTACATTGAAACTTGAATTTGGTTTTTTTTGGAAAATATTTATATATTTATTAATTATTTATTTAGATATTATCTCAGAAAAAAAGTCGAATCGGTTAAGTATAAGAATAGTTAATGAAAGAAGAGAAAAACGGACAAAATATACATATTTCTTCATATACATTTTAACAGCAATATGAAATCAAATGGAAACTTTCAAATACAGTAGGGTCTCTTTTTACGCGGTAGATACATTCCAGAGCAAACCGCGTATAAATAAAAATTACATTGTAAAATTTTAAAAATGTCACTATAATATGTAAGAGGGAAATATACAAAGTGTAGAGCAAAAAAAAAGGTATTAACAGTTGAAAAATTCTCTTAAAATAACCCCTGAAACGGGAAATCCCTAAATTTACATGAAAATCGCATCACATAATTTCAAATCCGCGTAAAAAGAAATCTGACTGTATTTCATGAAGAAAATTATGTATTTCTATATTAATTTTAGTGAAAATGATGACATTATTATAACATATAATATAATAAGAGTAATTAGGTATATGTATTCTGTGAGGGTGGTGTACATATTGTGTAGATGTAGGGCGCGCGATTAGTGACCATGTCACGCAATTCACGGGAGCATGATTCACGGGTCTCCACCACGCCTATAAACGTATAATTAATTCTCTCTCTCCCGGCCGGCTACCGGGCGCGACAGATTTATACCCTAACTGATATTATGATAATTCTCCTCGACCAATCTCACTTTTACTACACGTTACGCCTACTGGAATTATGAACACTTTAATTGGAAGTTAATTTCGATACACGTGAAATTCATCATTATCTGTACCAGAGATTCTTAAACATTATCTTTATATAAATAAACATTATATAATAAAATCAGTGATCTTGAAGTCATGATTGGTATAAGCTCGGTTATATTAATCAGATATTAAACTCATAATACGCATCTTACATTGTTACCATTGTACTCCGCAAAAAATGTGCTCCGTAAAGTCAGCGGCATATCATTTGGATTTTAAAATAAATATTTGGAACTATAAAATTAATTAATAATAAATGTTTTAGATTGTTTTTAAAAGTATAATTCATTAATAGAGGTCGACTATATTGTTAAGTTAGGTCAAAACTTTTGGTATTTTCTATGGTAACTTTTTTTAAAAATAATTAAACCAATTAAACTTTTCTCGGTTTTGGTTTAATATACGAAACGAGACGAAGCTGTCTCGTCTCTCGTGAGTCCTAAAAATAACCTAAACTTAAAATATAATAATCTTTGCACGTGTACATTTAATTAGAACAAATATATTATTATGTTATCAGTTTTTGGATTAAACGAACCATAAATTAATTAAAATTAGAGACATCTTCAACAGAAATCTAAACTACAGTTCCTATTCGGTCTACACTGGTTTGATGGTACTAATGATAATTTTTTTATTACTTATTATCAAAATCATAGGATCGCAATCATTATTAGTTGGACAACACTGATCTAACAGATTTGAAAATACTAAATTGTTTTAATTATACGGTACTACTTTCATTAAAATTATTTATTGGAATCGCGCTGTTTTAAAATCATACCGTCATTAATTTAAAAATAACATTACTCTTTTTTTCTTTCTAATAGAATTCATAAACGTATAATAAGTGTATAAATTACCGTTTGAAATTATGTACAAATTAATGTGAATCAATGGTGTTAAGAAAAATAGTGGCTTGATAATAATTGATGTTAAGTAATATGTATAAATTTATGTTTAGATTTTTATTGTACACTGTTGCCGACTTTTGAACCTCATTAGCACGTGTTTCTATATAATATTTATGCCTTATTAATTTTTAATGGAGTTTAATCGATGTCAACAAAATTAAAATATGTTGTAATGGATAATTCTAAAAATAGTAATTAATAATGTGATTTATTTCAATATGTTTCTTGTCTTTTTGATGCACCTGTGCAGTATCAATTAAAAAGGGGGAAAACAAATTATACTTTATTTTTGGATGTGTCACTATCAATATTTTTCAATAAAATATTTATGAAGTTGTCTGCTATGCCGAATTTCATGATTGAACATTTTATCGATATTTTGCGATCATATTCAGAATTTCATTTCTGTAGAAGTCTAAATGTCAAATATTATATGGATGAAGTTTTATGCAGGGTAGGGTACAGAAGGGAAATACATTTTCTTGATTTATGTATTAGTAAAAATTCCGAAAAAAAGTTTAATAATTACATAATTTTAAATAATTTAATTAATAAGCCAATTTTTTAATTCCTCCCATACTGAAAAATGTACTAATTTTTTTTCATGTACCCCATTGAGTGTGGTGTTTTAGATAGGTTTTCTAAAATGCAACAAAAAATATTTTAGGACTTCTTAATTTTAACCCTCCAGTCTCGATATATTTGCATTCAAAGCCGTTATCAGAACCTCTTCTTCTAATATCTATACTATCGATTCAAAAAATTTAAAAAAAAATCTAGAATGTAGCTTTTTAATACGAACATGCACGGTAGCGCAAAATGCACAAATAGTTTATGAAACATTTAGAAATAACTTATATTTTTCGTCAACATTTGATACGTATTATCAAGTAAAGAATGTTAGTGAGAATGGCTATGGAACCCTATCACGTGCGTGCCCAACACGCACTTAGTCGTTTTTTTTTATAAACATATGTAAATGTAAACAACCAAAATATTACTATACTATGAATGTTATTAATTGTGTTATTAATTTTCACCATTTTTTACAACTGAAAGCAAATTTTCCAGGTTAAATATAACAAATCGATTAATCACCTTGCTACGGGTAACTGCAAAAGGAAGTTATATATCAATATCTCTAGTATTTGTGTATGACTTTGGAAATACAATTACTGTGATTTATTGAACGGTCTATACAGAGTGATTTGTCAAAATGTTTGGTAACCATCATAATTTCGATTTAAATTGTACAATCATACGTGACTTTAGAATGTGAATGATGTATTACAGGCATGTATTTGTTGTTGAATTTCGACACATGTTTTACTTTGAGACCGACCGTTTAACCGTTCATTTAAAATAATCATTACTTATCAATAATCGGTACATTGTGTTTATTTATACTTTTTTATTACATGTGTTAGCATTAGGTGTAAATATAATTATTAATAAACAAATGTCGGAGAGAAATAAACCTCATATGTGATGAGTTTTCATTCGAAAATTGATTTTGATTAATTCAAACGCGTTTATTTATGAGTCTTCAATAATTTGTTCTATCGTAACTTCAAAATACGGAATATGTACTGTAGAGTTTATAAACTGTAGAGCAGGGGTCCCCAACCCTTTGCCCTATAAGTCCAATATTATTTCTAAATCTAAATTATATGCTAAAAAACCTCAAGACATTTTTTGACGATGATAAAAAAAAAGTTTTTTGACTCGCTGCTTCGGGCCCCCAGGCTAGAGTCTCGTTAGCCCCCTCCCCCCATGATCTATATATGACGAAACTTTTGATCAAAAAGTCACGACTTACATCTATGTAGAAGTTTATACATCTCATAGAAGATTATAAATACATACTCTAACATTTTAAAAACATAAATCTAACGGCTTAGCGTATTGTATTTAAAAAGATAACGCAGACAAAAAATAACACTCTTTATCATTAAATGAATCCATGACCACCTACGCCATACAAGTCTCAAAACAAAACCCTGTACATGTTTCTACGTGTTAAAGTAATCAGTACAAGATTTGTGTACAGAAATTCTATATCCCTTCTAGAACTTATCTATGTAATACCATTATAGACAAAACATTTATGTGTAATATACTACTGCATGACACACGAGGAATGTCTTTTATTTATTTTTATTAATGTAAATACATGTTTAATTATGATATAAGTAATAGATAAAATACGGTATTCGGTTTCATTTGTTTGTATTTGATTTATTTATCTTCGGATTGTTATTTTATTAGTATAGTATGTTGATTGAATTTTTTTCATGTTATAATAATTTTTCCCTTTAATGTTTTGTTTATATTTGATTATAAACGTTTATACAATCGAGATAATGATGTTTATTTACTTAACTGTGATTAGTATTTAATAATCTTGTTGACAGTAATATGAAATTGTTACTTTGATTATAATTTTTATCCTTAGATTTCTCGGTTTCATAAACAAAAACATATTACCTCTGTAAAATTAAATGAAAATGTGGTTAATATACTATAGAAGCAAAATGTAAGTCTTCATTATATGTTTTTGTAGTAGGTAATAAATAAAATTGTATTTAGTGTTCTATACCGAAATTGGAAAAAGGGAACAATATGTGTCTGTCTGTCTGTCAAAGCCTTCTAACTAACGGGCAAATGGTTATCAATTATTTTATTCCATCCTAACAAATAGGAATTCCAATGAAAGCTGATAATTCAAGAAAATTCAAACGTTCTGTTATTATTTAAATCATAAAAATAAATAGTATGTTCTCTGCCCATATTTCCGAAAGTAAGAGTGAGAAAACCTGAAAAATTAGAAAAAGAAAATTATCAGTACTTACCATAATTTATTTTAAAAAATAATACATTTGGAGCAGTCTGTTTTCTAATCGACACTTATTAAATATAACTAGTGATTCTTAACTTTGCCAAAATTAAATTTAATTAACAATTATATAAATATACGGTACGTGACACTAGTATACGAGGCTTGGCTCGCACTTGTCGATTTTTTTCCTCGTCAAAAAGAAATAGGATCCAAGAAAAACAGGTTAATTTAATGTTATTTGAATTTATAATAAACATATTACCTTAAATAGATGCATAATTAAAATACATAAACTTAACTCCATTTTACTAAAATGATTGTAATTAAATAAGCAATTCAATACGTTGAATTTCTGAGAAATCAAGTTATAATTTAACTACCTGTAAATATGTAAACACTAATATAATTACACCAACACCGGATAAATTATCGAAGATGGAAGGCCAAAAAAATTACACATTGCATTTTAATACACATATATTCGCAAATCGCGTTTACGAGAATAAAAAAAAATAATATAACAAAAAGAGGATCGTGTTTCGGTATGAATGTAGATCCGCCTCTGGCCCGCGGGCCTTTGTGGTTTGGCCCCGCAGGACCGGCACTCGGCCGCCAGATGCTCGACGATAAAAACTGGAAATGCGAACGGATGAACCGCGCCGCCGCCGCCACTGCGTGATTACTTCTGCGAAAATCGTGCGCCCACGCTACACGTTCAGCGGTGTGTTATTATTGTTGCTGTTGATGTTGGTTATGTTGAACATTGCACGACCAGTGTTACTCAAACAGTGTCTTACATGATGGATTTCATTTTGTTATAATGTTTACCTTCTTCTTTTTTTAACAATACTTGATTTTTATTTTATTGCTTACATAAATAATATTGATTGTAGAATTACCTTTGATATTTTGTTGTTTTTGTAATAAATTTCTAATAAAACAACTTAGACAAAATACAAACTCAATATTTATATAAAAAATTAAGTAGAGGTTAATGAACTAATCATGTTAACTAGCATCGCGTCCTGTCGAAATTCGATCAATATTTTACCTGCCTAACGGCATCATACTCACTTAACCTAACCTAACCATTCCCCTCCTTTTATTATAAATACAAAAAAAAGATACGACAATTTTCGATGTTCACCTATTAATATATACATAGATCTCTTAAAACAAGAATAAATAACACAAATATATTTTTTGTTTACTTTTAGACAAAAATAAGCGAAATCGTAACTGTAATTCAAATTGAATAAATTAAAAATTGAAAACTTATTAGTTTGACAGAAATCCAAAACTATTTATTTTTGCTACTTGGTGGCGAGTATCGCTATGCTGTTGAACGATGCGAGGGGAAATAAATAAATAAGTTTTATTCACCTCCTTTTATAATAAATAGTAAAAAAACGTACGACAATTTTCGATGTTCACGTATTAATATATACATAGATTTACGTAATTGTCTTTCAAATGTTCGAAGTTTTACTGTAACTTCACTATCTACTGTTTTTCTCAATTTCCATACACAAGTACATATGTATAGTTAGTTAATATACGTTACACCTTCGATAACTTTCGTGTTGCACTCGCACACGTTGTCTGTCCCTGAGCCGCACTCTCTTATTGTTGTACTCAACTAACTTCAAAGCAAAAAACGAGTTTTCCCGAACATTCCCGAGCGTTACATCGAACACGGTCGCCAGTCAATCGTTAAAATGCCCATCTATCGTGGTGTGCCTATACAAATTTTCAAAATGAAATAGGTATTTTTTGGTATCGAACCAAAATAAGTAATAAGTAGAATCATTTACATAATGAGTAATTGTAACATACTAGTTTTTCTAGTTTAAGAAACTCTGATCTATAGGAATGATTAACAATTTGTTACAGTTTTCAAAAGATGATAAGCAAATATGTCATATACGTTTATCACGTCTGTTATACAACATGACAACATTATTGTCTCATTACATCTTTCACAATCAGCGCCAGAAGCATTGATTTTAATTAAACATGACACATTTATTTTCAAATTATACAAGTGCAAAAAAGAATAACATAACGGTTCTGTAACAAAATATATATTCAAATAACAGAGACGTTGTGAGAGTTCTAGTTGTGGTAATAGCCAACAAAAGTTAAGGAGCAAACGATAAAAACAAAAAGTACATGGTACGACAAGCGCAATGCAGCTTTTGCTTTATACAAATGTTTATAAAATATATTCGATCTATTATTGAACCTCTTCACAACTGATACAGTTTGTTGCATAATATGATTAATAGGTAACTTAAAAGTAATATCGATACTTGACCGTTAGACACCTGCCATACATACATATATACGCACTCATTTTTTCAATTTACTTTAAAAAGAATTGAATAATTGAAAAATCCTTAATTTATATAAAGCTCGACGTCTGTCTGTCTGTTAGTGCACTCGAGAACCACTTATCCGATTTACGTGTGTGTTTTTTTTTTTAATTCATAGATATGTTATCTGGCCAGGTTATAGGATACATTTTGTTACGTTAGGTAACATAAGGAATAAGCAGTGACGATAATAGTAAATCAAGTCGGAAAAAGTTTGCCACTTTTTATTTAAATATTGAACAAAATAATATAGTAATGAATTGTATAATATATCGTATGTATAACTTTTATATTTAAGCTAGAATGACTGCTTTTATGTTACAAAGAAAATTAAAAATGTTTGACCTGCGAAATTTTAAATTTATACAGAACAAAAATTATTTGTACTTTTTGTGGTGATTCGTTTTTGTTAGGTAATTTAGGTGTTGATTATTTATTATTACAATAATAACAATATTTTTCAAAAATCCTAAACAATAATTTCATAGCTAGTATACAATAATTCCATCATTTATCTAGACTAATTTAACCCAATCGTGCCAAGTGCTACATATATGTATGTTATGTTAAGATTTTGCGTTTGATGTAAGATTATTTTAATTCGAATGGGTTTGAAATCATACTTATTTTCGAGTATTGGACTGAATATATCAACAATGCAATTACCAACGTTCTTGCTGTTTTATTTATACATAGATAGGTATGAATTATTGACAGAAAAATCAGCAATATCGATTATAACAACGATTGAGTTAACCTATGTTCTATGGAATATTCCTTCTTTTTAAAATAATACATACTAATACAGAACAACTTTACGTATACATCTATATTCAAAGTGGTGATGGCATGTTAAACATACACAAAAAAAGCAGAACTAGTAGTTCACGATAGCGCAGTGCAGCTGTTGTCACACCACCCCCACAGTAGCTACGGACCTGGCGCACTGCAGCGCGCACTGCAGACGATACCCAGCGGTGGAGGATTGCCCCCACATATCCGTACACTACAAACACACTGCATCGCGGCGCATTATCATCGTGTGAACGCCTTTTCACAAAATAGTGCTTGTATAGATAATAACTATACTATTTAATAGTTTTGTGCATTAGGTAATTGTTTTATGAAAATATTAATCTCGTAGGATTAATTAACTGAAAATTTACAAAATTTGGTTAATATTCACTAATTGAAAGAGTTAAAAGTATACTAACTACGATTCGTGAACAATCGCATCTTAAGCTATTACAGAATCTTAGGTTTTTTATTAACTTCCCAACTGGATGTTATTGTAATCGGTCCGAAAATCAAAATCAAAAATTTCAACATAATTGTATGTTTTAAGGTCACTATAGTATATTTACACTCTTTTCAGAAAGATGTATGTGTGTGTGTGTGTATGTACGTACGTTAATTTTTGTATAGAATTTCAGAATATACTTATTGTACTTACTTATTTACAACGGATTATTGAAGTAATTTTTATCTTTTTTCGTCTTGGAATATATATTTCTTTTACTTCGTTAATACATACTGTTTATAAAATTGAAGTCAAATTTTTTTGAGGTTTCGGGTATATCTAATTTAAATAAAAGAACCTTACTTACGTATTAAAAAAAACATTTATAATAATTATTGCTTATTGTAAAAAAGTTACAAGTCGAGTAAAATATTGAAATAAATGAGTCCTTATTTTATTTTGTGATAAATATTGTTTACAAAAATTATAATTACAAAAATGATTTGTTATGATAATCAAATACATAAAATCCGTCTCTTATAAATAAATACCCCCCCTCCCACTCTTCTCTAGAAAAAATATATATAATTATGTAAAATGGTTTTCCTGTATCATAAAATATTATATTTTATATTCTTTAAAATATGTTTTTATACATTTTAATAAAGTTAAATAATGCGTTACGGTTAATTAATATCTATTAATTATGCCATGTAATTAATCCTATTGTCAAATCTGATCAGGTTCAATTACATCTAATGCTATTTTTTTTACAAAATGATTAATGACATTTAACGCGAAAGTTTATAAATGACTGGCCATATGATATAATAATGTAAAAATAATGTTGATTTGCATACATACATTTGAGATGGATTGAACAAGATTTTCTTTAGAAACTAATTTGATTCTGTAACATTTACATTAATTACCTGAATACGTAATTAAAATAAAATGTTAACGCCTCCAAATGTATTCGGTTACCTTTTCGGATGATTTTAAAAGAAATTAGTTCTGCCTTTATTTATTAGTGTACCTGAGAAAATTATATGTATGCGAAATTGTATGTTCAAATTAAGTAGGGTAAGTGGGGGGAAATGGGTGGTAAATATATTTTTGCCATAAAGTTTAAGAAACAATACCTACATTTATGCATTTGTTAAAGCTCTAAAATGTATATCAAGCAAATGGAAAAAATTCAAAAAAATACCACCCAATTACCGCTTACACCTATTTCCCCCCACTTACCCTATTTCAATGGAAAGAAAAATTTTGTGATTAGTTAATAAAAACTGGCAGAAATATGAAATCAAATTATAAATAAGAAATCTATGTATGTCTGTTTTTATTAGCAATAATGATGGAGTGATTGAAGAAAAATCCACTATAATGTGGGATGGAATGTTGAATAATATAGTTTTTACCAGGATTCAAGTATTAAATAAGTCTCGTCTTATATCCGATTTATGTCTTAATCTCAGATTTTACAAACGAAGTCAAAATTTAAACTTGTCTTGTGTTGGTCTCGTACGAATTCTCTTTTTTCCAAAAATTTTAACTGTCTCTCCTCGATCTCGTGAGTAAATTTTAAGATATAGAATCCGCTTATCAATGTCACAATTATCAGATAATTGCCTGGTTATACTTGATTTTGACTTTTGATTTATGAAATCGATAAAACAAGATGATCTATAATGAATAAATTTTTAATATTTTACGTTTTGGTGTATTACTTCATATAAAAATTTTAATGATATATGACTCTTTTATATTTTATCTAATCTTATATTTTATATTAATTTTACTATGAAGTATTTTCAAGATAATTTGCTCAATAACATTGATATGTACATTATCAAATACGTGTAAGTGCTGATAAAAATGGTGTAAATAATCAGTAATATATAGTTTAAAGTCTCAATTATGTAGATCATCTTTAAACTGTATGATGTAAACAGAGTTTAGTGGTGCTAAATTAATTATAATGTCCTGTAAGATTTGTGCTCAGTGGTGTTCAGTTATAGGGCTGTACAAAAACAAGTAAATATATTGTAAACTATTAATTTAAATTATTTATCTATTTATGCATCTATACATATTATATTAATATGCTTTGAAAATAATCTATTATACTTATTCGCTTCTTAACATGAGTTGTATCATATAAATTTTCGGTATATTGTTAAATTTTCCGTATATTATACTTTGACATCAATAATAGCTTCTTTTTTTAAATTTCAATTAATAAATTAAACAAAAATATTTCTTAAGTCAAATCGGTTTATTTTTGGATTAGTAGTCTATGACGTCTTATTATAAGCTAAAAGTAAATATCATCAGTGGCGCACACATGGGAGGAATTAGGGGTCAGACCTTCCCCCCCCCCTCCGAATTTGTCAGATAAAAAATAAAAATTATACATAATTTAAGCGAAAAATATTTTTTTAAATTAACCCCCGAACTTTTTCCTGGGTGTGCCACTAAATTAGTTATCGAAAATATTACAAATATCGGTGGAGATTATTTTTAAAAATAAATCGATGAAATAAGTATACGACGTATGTACGTACATAAGATTGCGATCGAAGGTTTTACTAAGGACATTGAAAAAAATGAAAACTCTATTCCAACACAACGCATCCCTAATCTCCCCAGCCTGCAAAATGCAGACACATGTATGTACACACAGACCAGATTGGTTCTACTTTCTCGTGCGCGAGGTGTCCAGCCACCCCGAGGCGTTCGGTTAAAAAACGGTGAATATTAATTAACATATCTGCGTACACAGTTGAGTAACAACAAAATGTCTTTGTAGAGCGACACTCTCCGTGATACAGTTTCTACATATGTATAGCTGTCTGCACTACATCTACACACACACATACATACACGTGACTATTTTATTTATGCAAATGTGTGGATAAATGCCCGACGGATTTTTTTTTTGCTTGTTCACCTTTTTCTCTGATGAATTCATTGAGATAGTCGAATTGTGAGATAATAGCAGTTGCGTCATTATTCTTTGTGAAAGTTTTTTCTGATTAGGGATTTTAGTTGTTTGTTTTTTATTGGTTTGAAATGTGGAAAATATTTATTTAGAATAAAATTGTTGTGGAATGATTATTTAATGAAATTAATATGATTTTATTTTTTATTGTTACAGTTGGTGTTACACTGTGTCTCGCTCAAGTGAGCATGCGCAGTGGCCAGCGCCTACAGGCACTATGACGATGGCCGAGACTGCCCTGGAGGCCTGCCATGCTGACAAGACGAACCAAAACAATAACAACAATCATCCGTTAACCGCCAATCACAACAGTAGCAGCAGGCCCGTGGGTAAACAGCGCAAGCGCAAGAGACTCAGTCAAGTGCTCGACAAACTGACGGGCCACGCTAGCCACGCCGGCCACGCGCTCAATAACAACAATGATGCGCGTGTGCTGAAAACGCCAAAACATCTGCATATGGCCGGCGACGTGTTCCGGTTTGAGGAGGAGCGATACACGACCATATCAGAAGAGGAGGTCGACACGGAAGACGTGTTCAGTGGAAAGTCTCCACACAGTTCCACCGATTCACCGAGGATCAGCTTCAGTCCGCTGCGCATCAAGGATAGCAGCGATGACGGGAGTAGTCCTGGTGCATGCGGGTGCGCGCATTGTGCTGTCGGACTACAGCATGCGATGCCGACGCCACCGTCGATCCCACATCCGTACGACCGCTTCTTCCCTGCGTCACCAGCATCCCCCGCCCAAGCACCGCCCGCATACTCGTTCGAGCACTACCTTCACACCAAGTACCTGCCTGATATATTCCGCCGACGTAGTCACTCGGACTCCGAGCTTCCAGTGTGGTGCGATCCGACACCGTTACAGGAGTTTCCGTTGGATTTATCAATGAAGAGCACGACCGTGGCAACTGCGAGCGTAGAAAGTGTTCTGCAACTGTTGGCTCGACGTCCTAACCTCGCCGTGCCGGTCGTGCGTGGAGATGTCGCGAGTCCGACGACGAAAGAGTCGGTCGCGTCACGCTACAACCTGGAGGTGTCTCCGGTCGTAGAAGAGATGCCCCCTGGTGCAGACGTTGCGTACGTGTGCCCCGTGTGTGGGCAGATGTTCAGTCTACACGATCGGTTGGCCAAGCACATGGCGTCGCGACACCGGAACCGTGCGTCTGGTGCCGACGGAACGACCGGCGCAGCGAAGGCGTACCCATGCGAGGTGTGCCGGCGCTCGTTCGCGCGCAGTGACATGCTGACGCGACATATGCGCTTGCACACGGGTGTTAAACCGTACACGTGTCGAGTGTGCGGTCAGGTGTTCTCGCGCTCTGATCACCTATCGACACATCAGCGAACCCACACCGGCGAAAAGCCTTACAAGTGTCCGCAGTGTCCGTACGCCGCGTGCAGGCGCGACATGATCACGCGCCACATGCGCACGCACGCGCGTTACGAGCCCCAGCACAACCACCATTCGCAGCCAAACACCAGCCCCAACGCTAATACGAGTCCGGACACTACGGTCATCAAGATGGAATGACCAGAATTGTTGTATCTGCCTGTGTTCAAATAAAACACACTTACATTACTTTATAACAAATTCAGTGAAGTATTTTACATAAACGGTATAGATAAACTTTCAGTGTGCTGTTCAATTGTGTTAATTACTTCGAGGAAGACACACACGCGCACTTGTTTGCTTTCTGTTGAGGTGACCATCTGTTTCAGTTTATTTAAGATACAATCTCGGACGGGATAACATTCGTGTGTTTATTGTACATGTACAGTTGTAATTCACGTCGCCAAAATTTATTTAATTATACAATTACTTGTAAGATGGTCTTTCTTTTTTAATACGAAACAGTATAGCGCTAAAATTATTCCATATATATTTTTGAAGGCTGTGGTACATGTTTTTATTTTAAATTTTGTCTAATTAATTAAACAGAGCCACAATTAACATGAAATAACTATTTTATATCTAATTATTGCAAGCAAATCATTTATGTCAAATCAAATCAAGTCTTGTATATCTATATTTATTTCTAAAATATTGGATTTCTTATGAAAGTAACAAAGTGTCAAACTTCAATGAAAGAATTGGTTTTGTAAGTTTTATATATGATTTAAATGCGGGGGAAACGTTGTTGACATATATCGAGGAATGTCAAATGTTAGACAAAACAAATAATGTATTCACAAATAACAAAATAGTCACATACAAACATTGACCGACAGGTGTCGTAGGCGTGTAGCAAAGGTTGACATTCGCTCAGACATGTTTCTTCTTGACTTATACATAATTGCTGTAATTGAGATATCGCGAGTATAAGAAATCGTTTGAATATGTAATTATTTGTTCGTGTTTAAACTGACATTTATAAAAGAGACAGTAACCATTTTTTTGTATTAAAATTTTAGACCATAGTGATTTATAACAATCGCTAACTTATTATTTAAGCCACGTCTTCTTGACCATTTATCAGTAACGTGTAACGAAACGTTGCCTTTAATTAAATACGTCCAAGAACTATGATATTAAAAAAAAGAAGTAAATATAGCCCATTTTAGCAACTGTACTTATATTTCTACATTCATAACGTAAAAATTTTAGTTTACAGTTTCTAATAATAAAAAGAAATCATCAAAATTAAAGCTCTAACATTTGTTAAATATACACATATACAGTAAATAAGATAATATTAATAATTACTAGTAAAAAAGTGCGTTTATATTTTATGTAATCACATAATATATTCTGACATGTAATGATATTTTGTTTAATAACTATCAATTAATTATTCTGAAAGAACATATGCTTAAATTAGATTATTACTTGAAATATATGAAGTAAAAATCGTGTATGTATGAAATACATTAAACTAGCAGGTGTATATAAAATTTTATGTTCCGAATTTGTAGCCTTTGAGCGGTATAAAACTAATGAAAAAATATTAAATGAATACGATTAGAATATTAATTTCAAATTAAAATATGCTTCTTTCATATTGTGCATATATTAGATACTAAATATGGTGTATAAATTATAAATATTTATATACATTAATTTCTAACTCAAAGAGAGTAACTGTTAATTTATTCTTTTTCTGCCGCAACAAGAAATTATTATAATTTATAATAAATAACATTCAAGTCACTAGATAAAAGAAGGTTTGATTAGATAACACCATGCAGTGGATAATTTTTCCACGCCATACATTTTTTCATATAAAAAATATATTTCAACGAAAAGTAAATATTTTTTTAGATAATTTCTGTGAAATATTTGTGAAGAGGATTCGCAAAATACTCGAATGAAGAAGTTGAAATGTTAATCACTGATAAATTTGTATAAATAATATTGCTTACAGTTGTTAATGTTAATTGAATTTAATGTAAATATCTTCAAAAATATAGGTAAATGATATTTATTTCTGATAATAAAATTACACTTTACCGATATCGATTTTAGATTAATTTCGATTTTTTTTGAGAACGGTGTTACCCGGGGATATTAAGTCAAATAAACATAAAGTAATCATGCTCACTCGGCATTCCCACTCGACATGCCCACCCAACATGCCCACAACACATGATTCACCGCGAATTGTTTTTTTCCGATTTCATGAAATTTACACAAAATTTACAAAAATTATACACCTAAACTTTACCTAGCCTTTAGTAAAAACGAAAATCGTGTAAAATTATATTTTCAAACTCCCAAGAAACAGGTCTTGTCTCAGAATTTGTATGAAAATCAAATATAAATAAATAAATAGGTTAGCAACAATCATAAAAATTAATTTCGATATTTTACCTTTCTTGGAAGTGAAATGTTTCTTTATATTTCAATTTTCAATCAATATATTTCAAAATATTTCATTGTTAGCATGTGTCAAAAATCATCTATTTGTTGACCTAAATTAATTGTATGCTGTGACATCATGGAAACAAAACACGACATGATAAAAAAATCTTAGATTTTCATAAAATATTAATAGCCATGATACTGCACAACTATTGGTGAAAACCGCATTGAAATCGGTTCAGTAATTCCCGAGTCTATAAGCCTCATACAAACGAACATTCCTTTTTAAATGTAACCCAAAAGAAGTCATAATATTACATAATTTTGTATATTTTTTTTTTAATTCAAAATATTATTTTCAAGTAAACTATAATATTATTAAATTTACAATTCTGAACTATTTATTTCAAATGTTAAAGTCAATAGCGTCAATCAAAAATGTATAAACAACAATGTTAGTTAAAAAGATGCGGGGGATGTTGGCATTCCTGCAAAACAGATGCACGTTTTGATACTTTATATAAATGTAGAGATTATGTCGTTACATCTGGTCCAGTGGTGGGCGGACACACTAGTAAAAAACAATACTTAATCATCCTTCGCAATTTAGACACAGTTATAGGATACATTAATCATGCGGAATATTATTAATTGGAGTATATTAAAAATCTTTGATTACAAAATATCATACGATTAATGTTAAGCTTTTTTGTGTGATCTTCATAAAATAAATTTTAAAAATACCTCATTCTTTTTTATAATCTATGTTTACAGCTGACGTTGTTTTGTCATATTTAAAAATAACAGTACTATTTTTAAATATTTTATCGTTTAATTGATCTATTTTTCATTACATGATTCAAGAAAATTGATGTTTTGAGAGTTACTTACTATTTTATTTATATCAACAATTTTTTATGTGTCTATTTTTACTACACCAATTTTAAAAGTGAACGTACTTCTAATATTTATCTCATTTTGTTTCTCCGTTAAGTTTTTAATACATTGAGAAAACTTAAAGATACTATTGTTAGTTGAGCATTTACCTTTCTAGAAAAAATATTTTAACTAAGCAATTGATATGATATCAGTTAATATTTAAGTAGATATACATACTTTAAAACTAAGACAATAAGATATAAACTTTTCTAAAAGTACATAACACTTATTTAAATTACACGTGTTTCATTTTAATTTGACAAGATGTTTTTTATATACTTTTTATTCATATCATTATCAGTCTGTTACATTTTTTTTATATCTGTAAAACTTTAAAATATATTTATAAGAATTTAACACGATTTATTCATATGAATTTGCGTTTATAGTAACGATAAAAAAGTAACTTCAATATGAATGAAATGGACGTAAAAAAATCTCCATTAAAAATACATTGAAACATATATATACAAAAAAAATTATTAAGTACATCGATTAGATTCAGTCGACTTAATTTTGTTTAATTGAGGTGTGGAATTTTTTAAAACTACTTAACCGTGAATGCCAATTGACTTCTTAACAATATATCAATACAAAAAAATTCTCAAACAATAAATGTCTGTTACTTGTCATTGACTGTCTGTAAGAATTTTATTTATTTGAATTATAGTGGTTTACTGTATATTTAAAATGAAAACAGTGAGAAATTTTTCGTATAAAGATATGTATGTAAGTATATCTACATATTTTATATTTAAAAAGTCCTGATATGTAGTATCATATAACAATAATACAATAGTTTTTGATAATATGGATTATTAGATTAATTTTTTTATATTATGATTCGCATTTATTATTCTTCAACTGAAAAAAATTTATTAAAATGCTAGAAATCCATTCCGTTGCTTCGACCGCGTTGTATTCGTTTTTAAGATACAATTTAATCTATTATTTGTGCTGTTAGTATATACAGTTACCAAGATAAACGTTTAAAATAATTACACCCCACTTTACCCCCCCCCCCCCATCCCTTTAAAAGGATTAAATTTTGGAAAATACTTTCTTAGAGGGTGCTTACGACATAAATGGAAGATCTTCTCTTTATATATAGGGAGATTATAATTATAATATAACAATAATAATAAAAAAATTTATATAATTAGCATTTTTGAAAATCAACTCCAAAATTCATGTTATGAGAATTTACATATGGCAGTAATATTTTGTATTAACATTAGAATATATTTTGTAGTAAAGCTAAAGGAGATGTTAATCATGTTCTACGTCAAAAGCACTTTCTATTAAAGCACTATTGTGTTACACATTAAATCAAGTGACTGTTCATCTAATTTTACTGTATGTGTGTTTTCTCGGTCCACGTGGAGGTGTCTCACGTGACCTTGGCCTTACAACTCGTTATATTGATCGTCCGCCCCCTCAGCTCACTTCCTCTTCAGCCCTGCTCCTTGTTACTATGTTTCCAATTTGCAACCTGTATGTAAATAAAGATCATTTAGAAATATGAGATTGACACAAAAATAAAATAAAAATTGTAGAATTCTTATAGATTGTCTCTTTTATGCTATAAAAACTATGATTTCGCGAAAATTTGTAAAATGAAAGTATTTGTTTCAGAATTATGTATTTTTTGAATCAAATAAAGTGCCTTTTACATATTTCGTCTATCAAACTTTGCTACACTTCTTCGTTTTTAGTAACTGAAATGATTTGGCAGCTCATTCGTCTTTGAAATATATACATCTTTAAATTCTGAGTAATACAAATAGCTCATTAAAACAACGTACTTATGTAACATATAAAGTTAATTAATTTTTAATTTGAATCTCTTTGTAATTATTATTATGATTGAAAAATCATCGTTAGTCAAATGGTACTATTAAAGTCAAAATAGTATTATTACTTAAAAAAAAAACAACGAAATTTGTTTGTGCCAAATGTTTATATATCTTGGTTTGTTTGTAATTTATTGAAAGTATATTATAATATTAATTTGTTAATTTATTTGTTAGATTTATATGTTGTAAAGTAATTTACTTATTATTTATTGACTTTGAAGTAACATACTCTTATATATAGAAATTGAATTCATAATTTATGATAATTTATAACTGTTTTAACAATTTCACTAATTACCAAGCTATATTTTTGATAAAATTACAGGTATCAATATTCAAATTATGGGAAAACTAAATTTTGATACACATAAAAATTATTTAACTGTAAATAAGTAAATACCTTAACTGTGACACTATTTATAAGATAATGTTAATTTATTTATTAAGTAAAAATACATAACAAATGTTAAATATAATATATACATATGACTTAAATTTTGTATTGATCATAAGAGGTATTTTGTATAAACTTGGACATAAGCTCTCTTTCCCAATTGTGCTTTATCGTTATTCAAGTTCAGGACCGTACTAACCAATTGCTATAATATATTAAAATTTCTCTTATACTTTATTTCATTTACGAGTAAAATATGTATGCTATGATATAAATTGTAATACTCTCTAATATGTGATTTTTATCCCTGTGTATAAATATGAATTATAGCCCTTGGTAATCTTCAGGTAAAGACGGTCCTGTTCAGTTGTTATGTGCCACGTGAATTATGTCAATTCATTAGAATTTACCCAAATTAGATCACATTCGAAGTGTTCATATACATTATGAAAGGTAGGATAAATGTTTATATTTGAATTGTTAATTGTTTTGTATACCTGCCTTGTAAAGTCAAACGTAAAAAAAATTATACGTATTCAATATTTACGTGCATTGTATTACCTTCTGTCAAAGTTTAATGTATTGTAAAGGCTAGTTGATTTGTGAAACTGTTTAATTTAACATTTTTTTGCCATGAATAGACACTGGCGCCATGTGTGTCGATTAAAAAAATATCGACTGTCAAATATAGTTTGATTAAAATTAATTAGTGAGACAGTTTATTTAAAGTAAATAAAAGGTAACCAAGTTTATCTTTACTTCTGATCTAATTAAAAATCATTACTAGTACAAAAAAATGGGTGTGACTATGTCGGGATGCACAGTCGAGGGATTGACGTGAATACGTTTCAAATCCAAGGTCATTTGCGGCAGTGGGGTTAGATAAAACTCAGACTTATGATATATTTGCACTTTTGTTGACCAAGCCATTAACTTTTGCATTTTGGCGTGCTCTGTACCTCCAGACCGGTATATTTTCCGAAAGTTGCTGAGACGCTGTGCGTCTTTTATATTTCATACTGGCCTTTGTGCGTGTTTTAGCAGAAATTATGATTCATTTTTTAAAAATTATTATATGAAGTTTTTATCTCACTAGTTAAATGTTTTGATTTATACTTGTACCTCGTAGATTTAATTAAGATCTATAACTTGAGACCAAAATCAGTAACTCAGTGTTTAGTGGGTACATACCAATACACCGCCCGGTCAGAATGATACCAAAATCATCCCAGTCGGACTTTTAATTTCTGAGTTAATCAATGGTTTTTGATCACCCTGTTTCTGAAATACCCCCCCACACCAGTATGTGGCTGCCGTGAAACACTATATAGACGTTTTTTTGTTTTTTTTTGGTCTTCCTTGTTCGATGATTTAGCCAGAAATCTTTTTTTTTAAATTATGTGTAGACGTTATTCATGTCAAAAAACAAAATGGACAGTGTTAATTAAAATATTTCACAAAGAAGCTATGACTATTGTTTTGCCATTTTATAAAATGGATATTGTTATGTAAAATATCTGTTAATTTTCAGCATTTGTTTTTGTTTAGAGAATGTTAAAATATGAACCATAGAATTTGTAATTTTTTTACTACGTCTAACGAAACGTTTTACATTGTAATTAACTAGATACAGCATTTATGTTAGGTAGAACCAACTAATTACAACAAAAAAGTTGTTTTGTTATGCACGATGTTTCTTTTTTTATATACATACAAAAAATATTCTTTTAAATGTTAAATATGGTCTTGTTTTAATATTTAGATATTCATGTTTCATTTTTATAATAATAATAGTTATTATTATTAATATTATTTATGACATTATATTATTAATTTTTGTATATTATCTTAGAAATAATTTTTCATTATATTATGGTTTATAATTCTTTTTTCTCAATAAAAAAAAAAACTTTTAGTTATTACTGAAAACACCAACTGTAGTTTTCTTTTTTTTATTTTAAATTCACATCTAAAATTATGTTTATTTTTTGTATTGTGTTTTTTGAAATATTTTGTTGTTACTATCTTTGTACTATGAATTTTATTTAACTTATTTTATTCCAAAGTTGGTGTAATGTGATTGAAAATAAAATTTTGATTGATTATTTTTTTGTTTTATTTTATGTTCCTATTTATTTTACCTTTTTCCTTCTATTCTGATTATTTTTAATTTTTTTTTTATATCATTTATGCCCGGTATTATAAAGAATTTGCTTGAGAGTAAAGCTAATTAGCTTTGGGCTAACGCTATCTGCGAAGTGTCAAATCTAAAAATTCTAGAGTAGTGATAATAAATGTAAATGCTATGAATCTTGGAATCTTGGGAACCGCATCGAGGGACATGTTTTACGCCAGCCACGACAGCAGCGCTTCCAGTACATATATACATATATTCATAAAAAAAAATTGTAAACATACCTCAATATATATACTTTAGAATAAAATAAACCTGGATGAAATCGAAAAATTCACCTATTTTTCCGCCGTCTACTCAAAACCAAGCAGATAACGTTAGCTAGAAGATAACTAGTTTTTGTTCTGAAGCAAATTCTTTATAATACCTAGGATTACTCTATTATGCTTACGTATACCATACTATTTATTATCGAAATAAAATCATAATTGTGAAAAATAAATGTAAAATCAATGTATATCCACATACAACACATATGTTAACACATAGCTTAAGTTAAGTATATCATATGTGACGTCACTTAATTACTTAACCACTGCATTGTTTTAAATTATGAATAATTAAGATTGATTTATTAGTTGAATCAGAAGAATAAAAAATCACAAAAAATTAGCTAAAATCGAACATCACGAGTATTATTTAATTTTTTAGCTGTGTGTTAATATCTTAATTATTTTCAAACTGAAAAAATGTAAATATCTATAAAATAAAATATGCATATGAAATTATTATTGATTAATAATAAAAAAAATGATTTTATAAAATAGATATAATTATCATGATTGGTGTTGTAAATCATCTGTAATTAATTGTGCCTTTGCTCCCTCTTGAGCTTTTTTTGCAAAATCTTATTAAAATTTGGTCCAAATATAATATTAAAAAAAGTCCAACTATTAAACTTTATAAATAATATTTATTTTAGACTATCAATCCGTTTTATTTTATTCCTTACTACTTTTATAAGTAATTATACTAAAATTTAAATATATCATAGTTTGTTAAAAATATTTAGCAATTATTTTGAGTTTATATTATTATGTACACTAGGGAGAAAATTTTTGAATATTTTTACTTAAAAAATCGCATATTTTATCATAATCAAAAGTCTACAAATTGTGTAAATAATTTCCAATTACGTGAAAAAATTTCATACCCGTTAAAAAATTAATAGGTGCATTGGAAAAAATACTATACAATACCAGTCTTGGTCGCTTTAAGAGAAAGATATACTGTTTTTGTGGGATTTATGGGCTTCTTTTTTGTAAATCTTTTTATCAAATCAATTTCATTACTAAAGTCCGCAAATATAGTATTTTTTCTCCAGTAATGGATAAAAAAAGCCAGTAGTGGGAACCCAGTGATGGACATTTGCTGATGATTACAAAATGATAAATACTACGACACAAAAGATATAAATTTTAAACAATGTAAATCAAATGCTATGATAATACAATAATTATTATATATATATATATTATATATATATATTAACAGATTACACTCATTTAGTTTAGATGTCCATCATTTTGACACCCATTGGCCGATTGTCATCAAATTATGCTATTTTACAATTAAGTATGTAAATATTATGATTCAGTAATGGCAGTAATCAAATATCAACAAATATTTATAATTTAATACATTTAATTAAACAAGAGTCCAACACTAGGATATGATCCAAAATTGATGCCAGTACCTTTTACAAATTTGGCAAATAGACAAAAAATTGGTTCATATATTAACTAAAGAATAAATCGTTAACCTCCATTTAATTTAATAATATATTACTGTTTTATAAAAATAATATTAAACGCCATTATTTTTAATCCATACCTAATATTTTCTAATTGTTACCAACTATTATATCACAAAAAGGTGTGAAGTGAAATTTCAACTATTTAAATAATGAATATTCTTGGTGAAATTTAATTTGAAATAATGATTGACATTCTATTTACCAGCACTGTTATTATATTAATTTCGCACCGTTGGTAAACTATTTGTGGTCGTTTTATAGCTCTGTAATATTCTAAATATGATCTAATTACACTGTTCACGCTTATTTTCAACACGGATAACCATTTTAATTGACACGTTATTTACGTAAAAAAACTTGTTATATGCGTTTTGTAAAAAAATAATAATCAAGATATGTTTTTTTAAGTATGCAAAATAATAATGTATAAAGTTTTATTGTTGATTGTTATGTATGTATGACACATTTTTTTGGATATTTTAATTGATTTAACTTTTTTAACCCTTACAACATAAACTTAATTTAAATACTTATAAGTACTATTAAATTTCATTGCATACAAATAAATTACTCACCATGTGATATTTTAAATTTTCATGGTAAAGGTCACCAACACTATTATTATTTATTTTATACTAACATCTTTAATATCCTCACTAAAATATTTTACTTTCTGTCTCTATATAATAATCATCAATTAACGAAAAAAATCAACAAAACAATTTAAAAAGTTGTATCTACCTTTCAACTACATATATTCATAAGGAGCATATTTTCATCCTGAGAACATGAAGTCCAAATCACAATTTCATATTAATTTCAATATCATTTTATCATGATAACTATTTCTGATATTTCGAACCCCAATATGAAGTATATTTTGATGTTTAACCCTATAAGGCCAATACATGTTATTATTATATTGTAATATAATAATAACACATAGTTTTTGTAAAAAAAATTATTAAAAGTTACAAAAATCAATCTTATTCTACTTTTTTGAGATCCTAATGAACAGTTTTAAAAATATTTTGTAGAAGGAACAAAACAAAAACCTTATTCTTCTTTTTTTACTGAATAAATTACATTAATTACCTTAACTTCTTTTAACTAAAATAAAATTTAATACATATTAGCATATAGCAAAAAAGTTAGTTGATTCGTCTAATAAGAACTTCGTTTATCGAAAATTTACCCACGTGACGCAATTGTCCCCTCAAATTACTTGCCGGTGAATAAGTTGCCACAAGGAATCAACGCGATGCATTAACTAGTTAAAAAAATAGAGCAAAAAATGTTCGCTGTGTTAGTCGAAATGACAAATAGTAATCATCTAGGGTTTAACTTTAACATATGTTTACTAAACTGTCAACAATAACAAACTGGTAACATGGGTGGAAGAAATCAAGCATTAGAATACATCTTCAATATTCACTAAATATTTTTAACATTATTTAAATAAAACAATAGTACGTAAACTGTCATTACTGTATTTTATTTTTTAATAGTAAGGGTCGATGCAGACTATCGTACCGGTCTCGGTCCAATCACGCTCCGATACAGTATTACTATACTGAATATTTGGCTGGAGCGAGACCGGACCCTAAATTTTAATTATTATCATACCATTCATGTTGCTACAATAAAATAGGTAGCTAAAAATATATAATATCACTTTTTAAATTTTAAATACTTTCTATTGAAATCATACAGTCATTAATATGACTTTTAGAAAACGAAAAAAATTACAAATTTATCTTCACAATAAACTAATTGTAATAATAGTTAATAGTTTATTTGTAATAGTTGAGTAATTGTAACAACATGAATGTTTCTTATTATATTTAACTATGTAGGTACATTCACATTGACAGGTATTATTTAATTATTTTTTAATTGTCTGGTAAATAACAATGTATTATGAAATATTATAACCAGGTCTGGCTCTAGATATTTTGCTGCCCTAATTAAACTTATCTATTTTTATGAATGCTATTTTTTATTTTAGTGGAATTTAATTATCCATATATACATTTCATATACGAATTTGATATTATAAAACAAACTGCTCAAATATTATGAATGCAATGTAACCTTTTGTATATTCATAAATTAAAATACGTGCATCTTTTTAATATAATTTCATACTCAGAAAATGTATTTTGAATAAAGAATTGTTCAGTGTATATTGTGTTTTTATTTATTCAACAAACGTTTATTTTTACAGAACATTATCTAAAAGTTTGTAAAAATTAATTTATATTAAAAAATAGATTTAACATTATTTTCAGATACCTTGGATCTTGATCATGAACTATTTTATATAGGGTGGGCCAGCACCTAGAAAGTTATGCACCCCCATCAAAATCGGTCTAGTGGTTTTTGAGATAATCGAGGTCAATAAATTATAGACACAATCTTTATAATGTTAAATCAACTTTCCGGTATGTACCGTGTATATTTATTTCTATTTCTGGACAACGTTTCGGACCGTTATTACGGTCCATCATCAGGTCATCAGGTACCAAAAAATATAATGTAAATACAAAAAAAAAATAATAATTCTGTGAACAAAACTGTTTACATGTTAAGATTATAAAACTATAGCAACGAACACAGCGTTTTTTAATGTGTTATGTAGTTCGTTTTTTAAGTGTTTTTATCTGGAAGAGTTTGTTCTTTTGGTTGTAACTTGATTACAGGTAACCAAGCTTTAGGAAGTCTTATACTGTCATCTCTATATCTAATCTTTATAATGTGTATAGATTAATATAAAGGCTATAGCCGAATTGCCGTAAGCAATGTGCCTAAGCTCCAATTTCGCTAATTTTTGAATTTATTTATGCACCTTAATTTGAGGAAGTATTTCACCAAGTTTCCATTAATTTTGAAAATTATTTTAGCTGTAATTAATTCAAATTTGAAAATCGAGAACATTTTTTTTCTATTTAATTAATGGCTTCATATAATTGGATGAAATTTTCAGGAAAACTTAAGATTGATATAAGGTATTGAAAAATATTTTTTATTAATTTTTACAATTATTTTTCAAATTTGTATATGTCCAATTTTGCTCAATTTTGGCCGAAGAAAATCTTGAATGTTTTTCTCAAGAGTCTCTTTTTAATGTTCTAAAATATATTCCAGAACCGGTTTTTTGCCTGTAGGAGAACGTACCTAAAAAATAAAAATAAACATTTTTGTCATATTAAGTTTTCCTGAAAATTTCATCCAGTTGTATGAAGCTATTGACCGTTTAAGGACCACGCCTGCACACCCAGACAGCTATTATGTGCGAAAATTCGCACACCCGAGATAACTCGGGCAAACATAAGCTGCAGAAAATACCACTCCCAAATATACTCGGGTGAAACAAATACGATTTTTGGTGTGTGGACGAAGACGAATGGCGCTCTGATTACGATTTTGAACACAAATATATCGTGACTGAAGGTTTAAAATCAAAAGGTCCGTAAATATTTTTGTTGCAATTTAGGAGACCTATCTAATATCTATGTATATGCACAAATAATTAATTTGTAAGCGATGGCAACTATGTAGTATTGCGTAATCCCTTTAGTTATAAGTTTCTGTTGATTCATATTTTCAAAAAAGGACATTACGTAATACAGGCAGAGAGACATAATACAGGCATTGAGAAGCCTTCAGTCGTTATCACAGTGTCTTGAAGATAAGATTTATAAATTTTAAAAAGTGCTCAAAGTAAAATATAAACTGTTTTTTGATTATTTCTGCCCTTTAACGCTGTAATTCACGTTAAGGTATACAGGCCCTGTGGTAGATAGATGTAGGTTATTTAATTAAGTGTAGTGTTAGTGAAAAATTTTATTATTGTGTAATAAGTAAGTTAATGTTTAGTGTAGTTATTGTAAAATGCTCAATGTAAGTGAAATTTGATAGACGAATTCTTATTTATAAATATATTCTTATAACTATTTGTATTTTGATGTACGTTTCTTGCTCCTGAGGTCTGTTCCAACCTTCCAATTAAAGGATAATTGAACCAACAGTGTAAAATAGTTAACAAAACGCTATACTAAAGACACTCCACTCAATGGGGTAAGTGGAATTTTTTTTTTTTTAATATACTTTTCAGTTTATGGTAAGGGGGTCCAAAAAATATGTTTTTCTAAAAAATCTCATCATTTTTGTTTTTGGGTAATCAATCTACGTACGTATACCAAATTTCATAAAATGTATATATACGGACGGATGGACAAAGCGAAACTATAAGAGTTCCTAGCAGTGGCGTAGTAACGGGGAGGGTTTTGGGCACGACCCCCCCCCGAAATATTCTGTGTTTTAAAAAAAACGTATAGTTTGAGAAAAAATCAGTTCAAAATTCCTTCAAAAAAAATTAACTCATGTATTTCACCCCCCCCCCCCCCCCGAAATTTTTTCTTACTACGCCACTGGTTCCTAGTTTTCTACGGAACTTTGAAAATTGAATCCATTAATTTTTATCTTACAATTTCATATTTGATATCTAGTACAGTTGAAGTTGGCTATCTATTGATGTTTCTATCAACATTATTCTATCTTCTTTAGACGATAAGACCATTTTAAGTTCTAAAACGTTAGTTTTTATATTGTATTATTTAAATTTATTAATCTATAATTATTAGTAATTTGAGATAAGATAATAAGCGAACCGAGGCAACATTGTTGCATACGTAATATTTGTTTTTCTTGTAACATGTTTGACTGTAGCAGTATTTACATATTTAGTGATGGAAAAAATGATTATTTTAGGATGACATTTTATTTTCGTTGGGAAGAAAATAACATTTTTATATTTTTTGCACCTCGGACTTCAAAATGTGTATGTACGGCACTGTATAAACCACTATGTATCTTATTTATAACTTATAACTAGTTAAATATTGCAAAAATGATTGCATTATCGCTTAATGAAGTGAACATAAAAACGCATCGTTTTAAGATACTGACTCGAAACAATTTGTTCATTGAAAAGATTCGTTCAAAATGAGTTACTTAATAATTTATGAAGTTAATTGAATCACCAATCAATGTTACCAGAAGGTATGTTTGTGCTGAAAGCTTGGTACCCAACTGATAAATAGCAAATGCTAAACTCTGATTTACAAGGTTGTTAGAAATAACATATAGTTTGATGAAATTGGTGGTTAGTGATATAATAAATACTTTTTGTTGTATCAAGAGAGGAATAATTTATTTTTGTTATACCTCATTCTAAGCTTGTTTTATTTGTTCATGAACTAGTTGCAGAAACGAAAATATACATAACAAGACAAATTAATTCCATGAGTATATGTATGTATTTTTAACAATCTACTTCAAGTTATAATCTTTTTAACATAAATATACAGTGATAGTATATATAAAAATATGTTTGCTATCAATTCCTATGCGAATATAACTAAAATAAGCCATAACTTTTTATTACCTAGATAAAATATGCAAAACTTGTACGATCACGTAGGCGATATTCCATTAATATTTATTTATTATGCAATTTAGTGAAAATAGTCGAAAAACATGTAAACTCCAATCATTAATATTTATGTCTCTATTGTCGCTAATTGTTTTAGTGGATAAGTTTCTCAACGTTTGCACCCACGCCTGTGCTGCCATTTAACGGACGTGGTGTGAACTATAGTTTAAGTTTGGGCGGGCCACAGGTGTTTTTATGACACGCTGTGATGTTAAAGAAGTATAAAATTGTCATAATTTGATTTGATTTGAATAGAGTCGTAACGAATTATACATATATCAGTTTCATTTATTACCGCAGTTTTATTCTGAATATATGAGAAAGTTTAGTGTGTAGGACTTGTTCAAGTATGAATATATTAGAAAAAAATGCTGTATCTATATAATTTTATGTTTTTTGACATTGTTTTTTTTCAAAATCCACACGTTTATTTACATATACTGTTGAGGAAAAAGGTATTCTTCGTCAAAAGGGTACAAAGGAAACACTGCTGACCTTTTATGAAAGGAACTGATGAAGAATAATAAGTTCTGCAATGTGGGCGACAAATATTCTAGGAATGTTTTTGTTTAAAAATAATTGTTAACATTTTCAAGTCTATGAACTCAAGAGACTTTTATGCTACTTTTAATTTTTTGAATATGTATTTTATCAAATACAAATCGGTAGATCAAATTATAACAGTAAATATTAGATTACAGTATTATTCATAACTTAACAATTAATTTTTTATGCAAAATTTGCTAGCTAGCAAGCACTTCCAGACGAGGTTTCAATTCAATCTGTCAGTTCTCTTGAAATTTCATGAAGTGTTTGACAATTTTCGCGCACACGTGTATATAAACACCAACGGTATTGAAATAGTGGCAATACTATGAAAATTATTTTGTAAGGTTAGATTCGCCAACTAAATTCCATAACAAATCCATAGATACTATCACAGAATTAATACCCCATTTGAAAGTGCTTGCTAGCTAGCCTTTATAATACCGGACATGAAACTACCATTTTTTAGAAGACTATTATAATATTATAATAATATATTAGGTGCAAAAATATTAATCAAAAATTTAAACCAGAATTTTATAATTTTTAGATTATAAACACGCCAACTAAATATTATAAAATAACTTAGAATTCAGAATTTTTTTTACATATTTAAAAAATATGTTCCATATTTAAATAAGAAATGCTGAATACTAATTACAATGATCTAGCCCGATAGGTTATATGTTTTTTTATAACATCGCTTTGTTTGGCATGCCGTCACTGTTCCACCTGCCTGGTAGGTAGGTGTATTGTATTCTATCAATCATAATACCAAATTACCAGTCAGGTAAACGTGCCCAATTTATTCAATTATATTAATCTTTAAAAAATATCATATAACCTATATCGATCAAAAATGTGTAGGCAGGTGCTTTATTATGTTTTATATGTATCTACTTATAAATATTTAAAAATAATTTCAGTTTAATTATTTCATATTTTGTTTCTTTTTATTAATTTTATTTTAAAACCGTAATATAAAAATAACAACGAATTCGATCAGTCATATATAAAATATTGTATTATGTCCGGTATTATAAAGGAGCTAGCGAAATTTGTTAACTTGCAAGCACTTTCAAATAGGGTATTTAGAGCAGTGATACTTCAACTTATTATAACATATAGTTGGCTACTCTGACCGTACAAAATATTTTTTATAATATCATCAGTGTTTTAATACCGCTGGTGTTTACTTAACACACGTGCGCAAAATTTTGCCAAAAACTTCATGAAATTTCAAGGAAACTGTCAGATAGGTTTGATACCCCATTTTAAAGTGCTCGCAAGTTCGCAAATTTTGTTAGCTCGTTTATCATATAACGTTTATTATATTCCTCTTCTTTAATAAATTTTGACGTTTAAACAAACAAGTTTGTTTTTATTATATATAATATATATAATAAATAATATAATATAAAAATATTATATAAATAAAATTTTTACAGTGTTTCTTATACGTTTCATTGAAAGTACTAATTCAAAGCTACATTCTGGAATTATTTCAGGTTTTTTTGTATTGACAGTTAAGAAATTATTATTAGTGAAAAAAATATTGAGTGCAATTTATAGTCTATGGAAGTGTGGTCCAATTTATTTATTATCATTCAATCAATAGGTAAATAAATAAGATAATGGAAGGGGTGTGACATACAATTAGATGGACGGAAAACCCGAAAAAATTTCGTTCGATCTTACTTACAAAATATTATTTTTCTCATTCAAAGGTCGAAAAAACCTGATCAAAAAAAAAATTCTAAATGGGCCCGCCAGCAATTCTAACCTATGATAGGATGTGGAGGCCATGGCCCTCTCTTCTCCTAAGTGAACACTAGAATTATGCAAATCACCTACGACATACAAAACGACAAATATCAGAACTCAATCAAGTGAGAAACAAATAAATAAATATGAAATACAAACAAGCATACAACAAAAAATCCGATACGTTTCCTGCTCACAGTGAGGAATATAAACCGCATGTATAATTACATCTATCGCAGCAGCATGCGGTTGGGCGCGCGGTAGCGGGGGAGGCAACATACAGTAGGTGAGATTTCCCACGGCCACACGACACCCACACAACGGGCTGGCGCTTTCTGATGATTAGACGTAAACTTGAATATACTGTGTCCAGACTATACTACTCTCTCAGCAACATTGCGAGTATGCGAGTGAGTGAAACTTTATATCAATTGAAACTTGTTGTAGATGAGTCTCGAATATTTAAATAAATTCAAACTACAGTCGAACTCGGTTATTGCGACATCGGATGTAACGAAGACTCGGTTATAATGTCAGAATTACTTCTGATAAATTAATTTTCCTATAATTATTATATATAATTATTTGTCTATTATTATTAATTAAACTATAATAAATGAGCATAAATTTAAAAATTATTTTTGAATAAAGTAGTACAAATTATAAATTTTTTTTAATACTGTCCTGACCTTATTCAAATACGATGATTTCAAATTTATTATTATGTTGTTTAATAATTTTAATCCATTCGCCCATCATTTTTCACATCCAGTAATGAAATAAATAATTTATAAACATCGTGTTCACAACTGGGTATTATACAAAAAAATCGTATCCAGTAATGAACATTGAACGCAAACCCCCCCTTTAAAATAAAAATACTATATTTGACTGCTAAACTACCTTAAAACTATGCTTAAAAATCAAACATTTTAATTTCTCATTAAAACAAAGAATGTTAGTTACATAAAAAATGATTGAAATGTAATTACTTCACTAACCGTTTACATAAGAAAATACACATTTCTTGATAGTCTGTCGTCCCGCGATGTTAATTTGTCCATTATTTTTAAACAAAATGATCAATTGTCATCAAATTACGTTGTAAGACAGTTGAATGTATACAGATTAATATTCAGTAATGACAGTAATCAAATACCAACGGATATTTCTATTTCAGAACATTTAATTTAAAAATGTTCACCATTGGGGTGTTGTCCAAGACTGATGCCTTTACCTTATAAATAATCTTTTTTTTCAGTTAAAACGTCATTTTTTTCTCTCCTAAGTTCCTTATGTATTTTATAATGTACTAACGCATTGGACCCGGTGTTACCCAAGTTAATATCCATAAAATCAATTTATATTCTTTGTAATTTTTTTTAATCTGTCCACCCAACATGCCCACAACACACGGTTCACTGCGAACTGTTTTTTTCCCACTTCATGAAAACACAAAATATCAACACTCAACACATTATACCTATGTACATCTAAACCTAATCTATACATTAGAGAAAACTGGAATAAATCTGTTCAGTAGGATTATATTTTCAAATTCCCAGGAAACATCAAGCCCCGTCTTAGAATTTGTATGAAAATTACAAAAAATGTTAGCAACGATTATAATCAATTTCGATATTTTACCTTTCTTGGAAATGAAATGATTCTATATTTCAATTTTCAATTAATATATTTCATTAATAAAATATTGAAACCGTAAATTATGGAATTCTGTATTCCATGGCTTGGTACTATAACATATTTTTATATAAATGAAAGTTGTATTTGATTTTCATAAAATATTAATAGCCACGAACATGCACAAAAAAATACAAAACTGTCAAATGTAAATAAATGAACTGTATATTTGTTACTGTTACGAATATAGTTAATATTTGTTTATCAACACTTTAAAAAAATCCTACATGTTAGTAAACACACTCGTAAAAGTGTAAACGTCGTATAAAAATTAATTGAGTAAATCGAGTACAGAAAGGAGCAGGTTCTGCGGTATTAAAACAGTGGCTAGCGGGGGGCGGCCCCTCACTGCAATTAACACGCCTACGCGTAGGCATTCGCTGCGGGCGCCCGAACTTGACTCGGTCCTACAGCCCATTACCGCTATAACTTGAACTGAGTCATAGTAGGGTAATGCTGGAATATGTGTTTGTATTTTATACATACAAATTATAATAGATATAATAAGTATTTAATAATTAATACAAATAGAAAACTTTTTATAACTAGAATAAATGCATTATTTTCTCAAAATTCTAGTAATTTCGATTTGATAATTGGTGTTTTTAAATGTTCAATAATAAATTAATTGGTTAATTTTACCATAATTTTATAAAAAAAATATTGATCCAAAAAAATAAAATAATTTTTGTTGGTAATTTAGATATTGGTTGAAATCAATATTCAATTGGTTGATAAAATTGTACCTACACCGTTATGTATAAAGGTAATTAATCAAATGCAAGAATTAACTTCTAGAACTGATAGTTTGTGACAAAATTTCGATAAGTATTGTATATTTAATGGTGTATTTATTTAGTTATTTAATCATGTAATGTGTATTTTTCCAAATTTACTCTACAGTAAATATAATAAAAAGCCCACACCACAGCGATTAGAACAATATTTTTTATATAAAATAATAGGTACAGAAATAAATGTATGATTTTATCGTATGATTTAATTTATTTGAGTCATGTTTTTAAATTAAAAATCTTGTCTTGCTTTAAGTGCGGAGAAATTAAAATATCAATACTCGTTAGGAACGTTGAAGTTTTATGACTTTCAAACAATTACCAATATGTTTATATAAATATGTGGTAATTGACATAGTATGAAATTTACAACTAATATTTAAACACACTTTAAATTATTTGTATTGTTTATTAATGAAACTATATTGCTGAGCTGAAATTTGGAACCCGCACATTTTGCTTAAATCGAGATTTGTTTTTTTAATGATATTTTAAATTATATTTTTCTTCATGTTTATTTTGTATTAACATAAAATTATCATACCTATTGGCACATCTTGAAATTAATAAAGAATGAAAAGGTGTCTAAAAGTTAAAGTACGGGGTCAGGGCCGGAATAAGGCCAGCTGGTGCCTGACAAAATAACTTCTATAAATTTTACAAGTCTTCGGCCACAGGAGTTTTATGGGCCTCCTTCAGTGTCGAGCTGCAAAGTTTTGGCCCTCCATTTTATATGTCATATAGTTTATGAATTCCGAAGAAATCCTATTAATCTCACTTTGTCGTCCGTCCGTGTGTTCGTGTGTCCTTTTCAGTCAAAGTAAAATATCTTGTAAATTATAGAAGCTAGAAACTTCAAATTTTTATTGAATATGTCAAACGAAATATTTTGAGAGGCAGGGGGGTATTTTTTTTATACCAGGGCATGTGGCACGTCAAAATTTGACGTTGGTGCCTGCTAGAGACTCCAAGCAAAAATTCATTTTGACCCCCACCCTCTGACTCGGTAACTACCGGCTCAGAAAATCTGGCAACGAGGTTTTAGTGGGACTACCAATGACAAATACTGAAGTCAACAATATCATTTCAATTAGTAGAATATGAATATATTTTTTCTAACTAAAAAATGCATTTGTAAGTGGCTCCAAACCATATATACCCGTATTTGTTCTGATAGATTTTTTTAACTGATCCAAGAACTATTATTTTTTTATAAATTTTTACCGAACTTCACAAATTTTGTGCCTATGGGTATCGTATATCTACTATACTGTATGGAGTAATAATAATGAAAACAGTTATTTACTGTTTTAATTTCTGTCTTTTTAAACTATAACACTAGACAAGAATAAAGCTAACTGGAAACAAGGGGTCGATAGTTTGGGATTTTGACGAAACAGGTACCAGCGGCAGCACCTGCCTCCGGCGGGACCTCCTCCAACCGGCCTTCTATTTCCTGTACCTCTACCCAGTATCGCTACCAATTATCTACATTATGCAAAAAGGTCTATTAATTTTAAATGTTGGAGAAGTTAATTCTTCTGAGCCAGATAAATAATTGTTTTGCCTCAAGACAGAGCCACTGGTTTCGGTGCGCGTAAGACTGGAGATATGCTAATGTTCCGATTGTTTTGTTTATTTTCCTTTAATTTATTTATGGATGTGTAAAGTATACGCTAATTGAGTTGAGTTTTGTTTATCTCTTGCCAGTTGTCAGTGCTTCTTAGAAATATGTTTTAAATGAATGTTTGTAACATTCGTGGTCCCATATTTCACACTTTTTGACAGGGAGTTACAAAGTAACTAAATCATTATATATTTTAAAATATATTTTACTAATGCATTAGACCCGGTGTTACCCGGCATAATATCCACAAAATTATAGTGACCTTAAATATTCTACTGCCCAAATTACATGCCCACCCAACATGCCCACAACACAAATTATATACCTAACATATTCATTAGTGAAAACCGGAATAAAATCCATTTAGTAGTTACTGAGAAAAACGTATAATGCTTTATATTTTCATACTCCCAGGAAACACCAATAAAATAAAAATAATAAATTAATAGCTTAGCAACAATTGTAATCAATTACGATATTTTATCTTTCTTGCGGAAGTGAAATGTTTCTTTATATTTCAATTTTCAATCAATATATTTCAAAATGTTTAATTGTTAACATGTGTCAAAAAACATCCAATTTTTTAATAAAATATTTAAAAGACCTAAATAAAATAAAATAAAGAAACCGTAAATTATAGAATTCTTTATTCCATGGCTACTATATTTTTATATAAATTTCAGTTGTATGTTATCATCATGGAAACAGAATACGATTTGATAACGATTTTTTTAAGTCTTTTGATTTTCATAAAATATTAATACCCACGAATTTGCGCAGAAGAATTATCTCTCTATTGGTAAAAACCGCATTGAAATCGGTTTAGTAATTCCCGTATCTATAAAACTCATACAAACAAACATTCATTTTTATATACAGGGCCTTTTCATTTTTTTATACACAGCCACACTGCAGAAAACAAAACTTTAAACCGTCATTACTTTTGTTCCCTGTTTCTGTATGCTCTTCTTTTCTTTTTGTTCTGTATGCAAATCAGTTAACTGACTTATATTTATTATTTATTGATATCCTACATGCATTCAGAATAAATTACTGACACATTAAAATTATCTTATTACCTTAAATAAATAATTGTAATCTTTATTTGATTAGACACATGAACTTGAGACAGTAAAAACATGTATTTTACGTAAATCTATAAAATATCAATATGTATTTTATCTATTTATGTAGAAATATTACTGGCGCCAGTGTCCAGAATTTATAACTTAAATAAATTTACCATAATCTTATTTTTATAAAATAGATAATTATAACTAACTTATACGTGTAATATTTATAAACAGACCTGTTTTTACAATTAAACGTTAAATGAATAAATAATAACGTTAAAAGGCTGTCTAAATGGGTCGACTCAATAGACAAAATATACTAGTTTAAAAAATAGAACCCCGTCTTATTAAACTATCCTGGCTTCAGATGTTAGCATACTAGCTTCTTCACTAACTTGCTAGCTTAAAAACGAAATTATTTATAGAGTTACTAGTTTGCTAGCCTACTAGCACTAGCTTGCTATCCTAGCTTAAAAAACTAGCCTCGTGTAGACCGGGCATTAAGCGGTATTATTTTCTTTGTAGAAGGTATAGAAAATTAAAAACCTTTTTACCATATACCATATACAATTACCCATATTCAATCAGGTATAATAACAATACTCAAACAGAACCCAATTCAATCAAAATTAATGAAATATTGTTTAATAATAAACTGTACAGTTGCATAATAAAATGTGTATCCATCTATCATATGTTTATTTTATATTATATTAATATCGATAGCCATAAGAAGAGCTCGTACAGGTTTTGGCAACGCGGCTACACAATGTAATATATCAATGGCATAACAGTTAAAAGCGATCAAGTTTAAACATATCAATATTAGAAAACTGACAGCCGGTGGTTTTTCATAATACAGGTTTATTCTTTGATTTTGTATATAAATAGATATACATAAGTATTTATATTTAGGTCTGCATTCGGTTGTAGGAAGTAGATGAATTACCTGTCAAGACATTGTTTTAATGTTATTTTAAACTCTATTTATATAATGTCTATAAATGTAACAAGGGCATGAACTTGGCAGAGTGATAATGGTTGTGATGTAATTGTCTTTATTAAATTCGTAATTAGCAGAAGGTTTAATTCAATGTGATTATGTGAATATAGATACTAAATACGTTTATTGTGGAATGGAGATTTTTTTCATTTTTTTACAGCAGCGGATCGTCGATATATATTTCTTTTTCTTCTTCTTCTGTTTGTGAGTGTGTGTGAATGTTAGGTAGCATTGGGACAGAATATAAAATGGGAAGTTGCTGATGAACCAATCATAACAGGTGGATACAAACAGGGTGGTGGGGATTCTAGGAATTATGTAAGTATAATGCGGTGTTCACACCAAAGAAAACAAAACAGCAACACGGTGTTTGAAAACACGTCGTATTTAAAAATGCATATGCTTTATTGCACTTTTGTCAAAAAGACACGATGTTGCTGTTTTGTTTTTTCGGTCTGAACACGGCATAAGAAGTTGTCAATGACGATTTTCATATATATGTCTTTATATACTTACTTAAACTAGTGCATTTGACCTGGCGTTATCCGGGGATATATATTTAATCTGTAATAAACCTATTAAACATTGTTTTTACTTACTGCTAACTAGTTATTAAAGATATCTCTCCGACGACTATGTTTTTCCGTTTTCATGAAATTTACACAAAATATCCACAAATTTAAAATTATACACCTAAACTTTCTTCGTGAAACCGGAATAAAATTCGTTCAGTAGTTACTAAGAGTCGTGCATAGACAAACAATGTTCACATAATGAAACAAGAGTGACCTGTTTACAGAACTATCGATATCATAATCAAATATGTGAAAAAGGTGATTCCTAACAGTATTTTAAACACTAAAGGTCGGGGTAATCCCGTAATAACTGAATAAGTCATATTACTTTTTTACGTATATTATGACTTTTGAAAAATGAATCGATTCTTGGCTAGAGAATTATACTACACTACATAGCTGTTACCCGCAACTTCGTCTACGTGGAATGTATTTTTTTGATACAATATAGCCTAAACCCTTTCTCAGGATGCAAGCTATTTCCCTGCCAAATTTCATGAAGATCGGTACAGCGGTTTAGCCATGAAAAGGTAATAATTAGAAAGAATTAATTTCGCATTTATATTAGTACGGATAGTATGGATTAATAACTGCAACTGGATAAATATTTAGAACCTCTGGTATGAATAGTAACGTTTTCTTATAAATTTTAACATGTCTAATTAGGTTAGTATATTAATCTACCTAATACTAGGTCTAAGGTACTGTCCAGTCGGCATTGTCCAGCACTGTACTCACGCCCTCACTGCCCAGTGTTGCCAGTGTAGGTGGACAAATATGTCAAACGCAAAAACACATATTTAATCATGCTGACTTCAAGCGTACCGTGCTTATATTATTCAATAGTTTTTTTTAAATTAATTTTTATAGGTGTAAACAATTTAGTTACAACTTTTGTATTTGGTTGTAGTCATTATTTTTAATTTGCACTTTTTCGTTTTATACAAACAATAATGTCAGATTTGAATATGTTTAAAATAATACATTCAACCAATAGCTTTATATTCCAATTGGTTTAGTTTACTACTATTATGCCTAGTATTTGTTTTTATTTTTATTTAATAACTTGTGCCTAAATCAATGGCGAAAACGATTGAAAATTATATAGGAACTCGATAACATTAATCGTTTATCAATTTTCTAATTTTTATTTGTGATTTTTTTAAATCTTTAATATTCAGTTGATAATTTACTGTTCGAAAATTATTCTTCGAAGTAATTAAAATAAATTTTCGAATTAAGGTCAAAAGCTATAAATAATTATGAAAAACAAATGCAATCACTTTTGGAGTGGGTTATTTTGCGAACTAATTTTTATGTAGATTTTATCATATTGGCTTCTAAACGATACAGGTACCTATAATAGATCAGTAAAAATAAACATCAATTATATTTTACTCTCTTGGTAGAGCTGAGGGTTGTACAATAAACAAGAGTTGATTAAATTTCAGTTTTTATAATCTAGTGAAAAATCCCGTCTCGGCATGCAACTCTATATTATTTGCATGTGAAAATATCAATGTAGGGTCGAGTGGGGTAAATATGAAACACGAAAAAAATGGAGTAAAAGTGAAACAAGCTTGCAACTAAAAAACTAATTTGTATATAAGAGAATTATAAAAATTGACATCATTAAAGGTTTGTTAAAGCGACCTGAAAATATGAATCGCCTAATAAGTGAAGTGTCACCCCTGTTAGACGATGTCAAAACGTGTGAATTAAATTTTAATTCTTTGCACATGACTTTCTTTATAGCTCAAATATTAATTAAAGTTACAATTTCACATTGATATGCCACAAAGAAGATAAATCAAAGTTGCCTTTGTAGCTTTTCTTTTAATTTTTCGAGAAATATTTTCCATTAGAAGCCTGTTTCACTTTTTCCCAAATTAGAGGTTAAAAATGAAACACACTTTTTCATTTTTAAAGTCCGTGTTGTATCGTATAGTTCAAATGACGGTTATTCATAAGCGCATCTAGTAGAAAAATTAAAGTATGAATTTGTATCGTTAACTGTCAAAAAACATGAAAGATTTGTATTTTGTTTCACTTTTTACCCCCAGTTGACCCTATTATTAATGTAGAGCCGTACTTATGAACTACCGCATGAGGCGTTAGCTAGGGACCTCGAAGGGATTACGTAACTTTTTTTAGTCTTACATAATTTGTAACTTAACATAGTATATAGTATACCATGTAATATTTTTTTACTGAAAACTATTTATTTCGCACATCAGGCCTCAACATGTGTAAGTACGGTCCTGGATTATGGGTTTCATATAATTTTATCTATTCATTCAATGCCTATTATTACGTATTTGAATATAAACTATCAATTCTCAACCAAACAACTTCCCGTTTTACAAAATCTAACTGTATATATTTACGACAATTTGTGTTACATTTATGTATTGTAAACTTTCACAACTACACCGACAAATGTCCCGAAAAATCCGTATATGTACACAAAGGTCGTAAATAATTTAAACAGGTATTGCGTAATGCGTCAACCCGCTCGCATTTCTCGAACTTCGACTACCTGCTAATGAAGTAGGTGTAACACAATACCACCTGAAACTACGATAGATTTATCACATATTGCATTACACACACACAGTCACACACAAACTGTATCTACGAATGTAAGCGACCTTAACATAATCTATCAAGTTGAACTCCCAAATAAATGTACTAGATTTACACTGCCATGCTTAGGTAAAAGGCAGTAAACTTATTTTACTGCCTTTTAGTACTTTTGAAGCTATTAGGTTTTTCAGACGATTTTCTACATATTAATCATAAAATGAATCATTAAGAATGTTATTTCAATAAAATATTAATTATTTAAGTATTTGAAATATATCAAATTAGTTACTTTTCCTAAATATAAAAGCAGTAATCTCATTTTTCAACATAAAAAAGCAATAACTTTTAAATTATACTGCTGATAATAAAATAACTCATAACAAAGATACAACGCATTTTATTCATTTTTGAATAAAAATCACAATTGCCATGGAAAACTATTTTTGTTAGTCAAGGCGTCAGCCAAAACTACAACAATCACTCGAGTGCAATATTAAATTTAAGTCAAGTAAGCTTTGGAAAAAAGAATGGTTGATGTTTAAATTTTGTATGTTTATTAAAATTCTTGGCTCATTTTGTTAATGTATAACAGTAATGCTGGCTTTAGAGAGGGAGGTTGGGCGACTGCTCGAGGCGACGGACGGCCACATGGATGAAAAAAAACTAGATATAACTCAAAGGGCCCACTGGCCGGACTGGCCCCATATATCGCTGGTCTAAATAATCATTGGTTGATACTGGAAATCGATAACATGTATAATACTATACCGAGTATCAAATTTAATTACTGTATCACAATGGATTCTCAAAATATTAAATAAATACTAATTTGAGACAAAATCTTTGAGAGTCTGTAGCTCCATCAAGAAGAGATTCCGGACACATGTTTATGAACTTTTTGCTTGATTTTTTTTTCTTATTAAACTTTTCAAGTTTGTTCCACCTGATATAACTCTCTCTGTATACATATTAAAGATTTTTGAAAATTTCCAATTGTAATGATGTAAAAATAATACTGCATGTAGTCCTAAATATATTTCCTTCAAAAACATTTTCTGCCTCCGAGAATAACCTCTCAGAATAGACTATGCATACTATCTAAACTTATTGTTAGTATGTTATTTTGATAATGCAGTATTGTTTATGATACATGCACTATAATAGTAAGGTATTGGTACTTTTATTTCGAGTAGTAGGCATTATTTTATCTGTAAAAATGTATAACATCTTCTCTATTGTGAGTATGTCTAGATACTGTTTGTGATTTATCACATTTATAATTTGATACTAAAATGTAATTAGATTCGATCAAGAAGAACGTATGATATACAAACAATTTAAAACAATCGATCTTACGAAGATTTGTAAAAAATAATATTTTTTATAATATAATTAATTTAAAAACACCATATAAAATAATGGTATATTAATTAAGGATAATAATCTATGTAAAAAGTAAACATATATTGTTCTAATTATTATTATTAATTAAAATATAATTTTTTGAAAAAAATCTGATTCCGGCTGAAATTCCGGTTGATTTTTTTTCCGGGAATTCCGGCGATTCCGGTTTCGGCCGGAATTGAAAATTCCAGTTCCGGTACACCCTTACTTATAATGAAGTCATGTAAGTTAGTTTTTAACGAGACTGGTGAATTGGAAAGACGTCGGCAAATTTTAAAATTCGACACGTTTTAAAGATGAAACGCTAAGGAGAGTGTACACTGTATATGTATGCATGATTAGATGTATAAGAGAAAGATGAATGAATAGCACAAACATACAAGTATGATGAGTAAATGTAAAATAATACGTTTAATTATTAATTTAATAACCGTTTGCTATGAAAACAAAAAGAAATTTCACTTTAACCGCGAGCTTACGTGGGTGAGGCACACACAATTTTTTCCGGTTAGGGCTCTAAATGTTTTATCACCTAGTTATATGATCATAGACTTTCTTACTTTTCCCATACAAATCAGTTGTAGAAACAATTAAATTATTAAAATGGATTGTATTACTTGTAAACGACCACTTAGATTTGCATATATGTTTGTTCAAAAATTTATTATTTCAAGATTATTTTCGAATCCTTGCTCGCTTACATAATTTTACTCGAAAATTTATTTATAGAATCATAAAAATCAATCCTTACTTTTTTATTATCTTTGTATTTTTTAGAAAATAAAATATATAAATTTATATTTAACAAGAAAGAGAGGAACACAAAAACAGCTATATTAAAGTTTTATTCGATGTTCTTTATACATAATATTTATTTTTATTAAAAAAAAAGATTAATAATATAATTAATACAATTATGTCAGCTATAAAAAAACTAAATAAAATTTATTGCCGCTGAACACATAATTTAATGTACCACCTTTTTGATAACAACACGTTGAATATATTTTCAGAATTTCAAACAAATACCGTAACATCTAATTACATTCTCATTAATTATTTCTGTACATTTTAAATTACTTAATTTTATATTTATGGGATGCCAAGTTGATTGTACTGATACACATATAAATCCACCAATCTTTAATAAACAAAGCTAGATAACAGTGGCGTACTGTACTTATTTGCAGGCTATACATTACATATTTATAATTATTTAATATGCTTGGATTTTAATTGAATATTTAATTTTAATAGTCACGTAACTGTACAACAACTGTACACAGGAAAAAAATTAACTTGAGTTGTTTCGTTCAAAAATAATATAGTTCGATTAAGACTACCTACATTTCTTATTTTAAGAAAATATTGATTTCGTTATATATAAAACAAGGCTTACGTTGCCCAAGTCAACGTTTCTACCAGTAAGAAAATTAATATTTATAAATTAATTATTACGTGTTAATGAAAATTTGAAGGAAACATTATTTTCATGACACAAATTGAATTTTTTTTTTGATTACTAGCTGTTACCTGTTGACTTCATTCGCGTAGAATTTAGGTTAGTGAAAACAATACAATCATATTAGGTTAGGTAAATAATACAGATTTCCGGTATGATAATCGAAAAAACAGGTTTTTAGTTTCGTATTTACACGCTAGGTGGAACGCCAAAAAAGTATAACCTCCGCCCGTACAAATGTCACTCACCTTTTTTTATCTAATACATTTTTCGGCATACAAAGTAGCCTTTATCCTTTTTCGGAATGCAATCTCCCTGTCAAATTTCATCAAGATCAGTCCAGCGGTTTACCCGTGGAAAGGTAACAGACAGAGAAACTTTCGTATTTATAATATTAGTATGGATTTAAATTTTGGGGAAATAACCAAATAAAAAATATTACTTGGAACAGTAACCGGTAATTCGATACAAAATTTCGTTTCGGAACTGGTATTTGGTTCGGATTCGATTCCCTGCTTAGAAATACAGTGAACGCCACTGGTATGTATATTAAATATATTTACACGGAAAGCACAGTAGTAGCTTTTCAAACTACTAACGCTAATTATCTCCTCTGTTACATGCGGACAATATGCAGAGGCGAATTGAATTCGGGTTTGTGAAATAATTACCAGAAGCGAACTCACATAAATAATCCAAAGAGAATAGTAAATCTGCTTTGTCATGGATATTTTTTGTCACTGCCAGTAATAATAATAATAATGATGAATGCGATCTACAAAATGTAATTCCATATGGACACGTCTCACGCATGAAAATTTATGCCTGGTATGTTCTTATTAATAACATTGTACAGGTTGTTTTGTGGCGACGTGATCAACTTTTTATAACAATGGTGATTTCTATTTATTATACTTATTGTTAACCAAAACCCAACGAGATTAGCGTGGGTCAGGATTTTTTATTTATATCTCATCACAACAAAATTAAGAATATTTCCATTTTATTATAAAAAACGACGCCATCCATTTTTAGAAAAGAAATAATTAGAGTAACGGGGAAACTACTCGTAATTCACATAATTCTTGTGAAATTCTTGAAAAATGTATGTAAATGTAAGATAGTATGAAAAATTATAAAATATTGTAGGTACAATTAAATGGGGAAGTAATTATTTGAGCAGTTTTAAAAATATTCGGGCAGTCACATTGGGCAGTTAATAATACATTTGGGCAGTATTAAACTTTTTGTGCGGTAATTAAATCAATTGTGGCAGTCAGGGTCGTAACTAGAAGCTTGGGGGCCCCGGGGTAAGAGGTGGCTGAGGGGCCCCCAAAATATGCAAAATTAAAAAAAAATTATTATTAAAATTTTGAATTGAATGACCTTTTTTTATCATAAAGTTAATAAATTATATAAATATAATATATATATAAATTAATATTATATGTGTATGAATATATTATAGTAATATGACTAATATGTTCTATTTATTGTATATTTCTTTCAGGGCACACTGTACTATAAAGGTTCGGTTTTTTTTCTTGGGCGTGATATTTAAAGCACGATTAAAGGTGAATGAATTGACGCACGAGGAAGCTATTTTTCAAAATTATTTGACGTATTTAAGTAATAGTATAGCGGATTGATCATAGGCGCTATGCGCAAAATAATTGTGACAGTTATAGATTACCGAAAAGGTGTGGTAGTTAAATAGTATGAACTTCAAATATACCAACGGTCATTAACACTTACTAGTATTGTTATTACGATTTGTATAAACAATTAATAGGGTAGGGTAGGGCGTTATTTCGCTAGATAAATTGACTTATTTTCTTCAATATAGTGAAACTTCTCCAAATCGACTAGCTTGTGTTACTAAATAACAAATTTTGGTCACATCTCGTCAAAATTTCAACCGGTCTCGTTAAAATCATCATTAATTTATTTATATTTAACCATTATTTGAATTTAAACAGCGACTCTAAACTCAAGTTGAAATACTCGTCAAAATAAAAACCTTAAATTTAATTTAAAAAAATATGTTTTAACTAAAAAACCGCGTTACGGCCCTGATAGATAGATTTTCAAAAAGTGATGCAAATTTCAACGAAATATAAACAGAGATACAACGAAAGTCACGACTTACAGCCAGATGCCAAAAATCAAAATAATATTATAAACGAAAAAATATATCTGGACCTTCTTACCCTTTCTTCGGAAGTACCCATATAACATTGTATCTACAATTTATATATGCATGTTTAAATTGCTTACATATAAGAGTTTAGTGACGTACGAGTACTTATAAATACCAAGTTTCTTTTGTAGGATAATTAAGATTTTAGAGAAATAATACCTAATTATGTGACTATTAAATAAAGTGTGCTAAAATTTATAATTAGATAACATTTCATATAGTTACATAAATATCACATAAATATAGTATAAACGTGAGCGGCAAACTTCACAAGGAGCTTTCACAGAATTTTTCAAATAAAGATAAAATTTATTATGAAAATATTCTTGATAATTGAATAATTACTACCATAAAAGGTTATACATTTCAAAAAAAATACAGTGGCGATAGCGTTACAAAAAAACGAATTCATAAAAAAACATACGTATGTAACCACACTGTTATTATAAACTTATAACTTTTATTAATTATAAAATTAATATTATTAATAATTATTCCCTACAATTTGTATGGATCTTGGCTTCTTGGTCGTATCCACTGCAATGTGTGATGAAACGTTGGCCGATAACACGACCAAACCGACGCGGCTTACACCCAGAAGCCAAGATCCATACCAAGATCACCGCGGAAGCCTCAAGACTTGTGCTCTACAATTTGTACTCAAAATATTATTTTCTAATACATAGTTTAAAAAATAATCTGAAAAATTTAAAAATTGATGAGACGTTTGTCTTTCTTCTCAGAATAGGACATTTTCATCTGAGTTTCATTCAATGTTTTATCGTTTTTAAGTTAAAGTATCTATAGATATTATGCAAAATTAGTCAGAATGAATTCAAGGATAATCAAAATGGATTTTCATGAAAATTTTTTGGCATCACTGTACTTTTTACTTTCTTATACCCATGTATACATATGAAATTTACATATGTATATGTAGTATAAGTAAGTATTGTTAATTTACTGATTATTTTTGCCATGATGTATATGTGTGTGTCTGTTTGTCTTCCTGTCGGTCTGTAGACGCTGTAAATCAAATACGAATAATCGTAGAAGGGTGAAATTTTATATTTAAGATTTTTTGGCTGGGAATTTTTTTTTTTGAATTTTTGAAACAGTGTGAATTACGGAAAAATTATAATTTATGTTCTATTCATTTCTCAAAAAAGCAAATTTTTTGAAAAAAATTAATTATATTTCAAATGGTTCATAACAGAGAAGAAATACATATCGTGAGAGTCGTGTGACTTTCTTATAAGTTTTACAGAGATTGAACAGTGTGCGTGTTTGCCATAGGTACCATGGGACTTTCTTATACGTAATGCTGAGACTTGAAAATGAACAGTGTGGGTGTTGGCTATATCATAAATGTTGAAAAAAATGTATGGGGAATAAATTATAAATAATAAAATACTCGACAGTTTTTATCTAAAACATTTTGCTTATTTCAAAAATAATTCGAAAATTGATAAGATTAAACAGCAGTTTCCGATTTAATTAATTACGTTTAAAAAAAATTCATTTGATACATGTTGTAGAGAATATTATCTATAATTTATTACCCATTCATTTTATTCTAACTTTTATTAGTTTGTCAGAAAAATGTTTCAATAAAATAAGAATCACGTGCACTGTTTACTGTCAGTATTACGTATAAGAAAGTCCCGTAGCTACCATGGCAGATATTTTATTCTTAATATAAGAATGTAATAGTAATGTTATCATAAACAGAATTTTTTTACATAAGTACTTATGTATATATATATAATTTAAAGTTATTGAATATTGAATTACATAACATTTCAATATTATTGTTGACAAAAAACTAAATTATAGTTTGATATATGATACAGATCTCTATCAAATACAATAATGCAAAAAATAATATCTAAATATAGATACAACATTAAAGGCAATACAATGCAATAGTGAATAGATCATATAAGATAATATATATTACAAACGCAATTATTAGCATTTATGAATAACTTATCTGTGTTATGTAATCTGCATGTGTATATATGTATATATATTATAACCAAATGGAATTCCTTTTTAAATAATGTCGCGTATTATATAATTAATTAAAGATCAAGTAGCCATTTGGGACAACAACTATCGCTCAATCAAAATATTTCAAATGTTTTATTTGTGTCAGTTTTTGTATTGTACTAAAGTAAACTAGTCAATTATCGAAAGATTAATTCTATTTAGGCTAGCTGATTGTTATGATTATATTATATTAATATATTATAGGTATACCTACATATTTTTTTATATATTTACCAATACTTTGTAATACTAGGTGTGCCTGTATTCTATTTCATTTAAGAATGCAGTGGTTGCCGGGGTTTTGACGGTAGGAATCGTGCATTTTACCGTCAAAAATCACGGCAACTACTGCATTCTTAAATGAAATAGAATATAGTACTGTTTCCAATACAGCCTTTAATACCGATAATTCGACATTTAACAAATATAACACATTACGGTTAAACAAAAATATATTTTTTTGAATTATTAATATTTCAAAAATAGAATAAATTATAGGTATATCATTAATACCCGATATTGTAAAGAATTTGCTCCAGAGGAAAAGCTAATTAGCTTTTGGCTAACGTTATCTGAATGACCTTGATGCATGCACGTCAAATAGAAATCAGCGATTTAAAAAAAGTGCTGACAATTGTACCTCATAAAATGCATAACATTTACATTACTATACATTTATTACCACTGCTCTAGATTTCCGAGTAAATTCATAACGATTTGACACCTCGCTGATAGCGTTAGCCAAAAACTAATGGGCTTTTCTCTCGAGATAATTCTTTATAATACCGAGCATAAATCAATTAATATATGTTGAAAATCTTTTATTAAAATGTGAAATAGTTTATAAATAATGCAAATTAACTGCAAAGTAAGATTTGTAAATCTGGGGAGATTTTAATTTCTTTGTTATTCTGTTGGCATATTTGTTTTTTGGGTAGGGATTAATACGAGCTCTAACACCGACCTAGACAAAAAATAATAGACTGGTCCATATAAAGTTTTGTCTTAATTAATTGTTATACCGTTTATATTTGTCTCCTTTAATGAAAAACATTTATTTGCCCTATATATGATAAACCACATGAACACGGTTTTAATACACTTCTAAATTTAAATAATTTTATAATTTAAAATAATTTCAATTGTCTTGCAATTGTGAACACTATTTAGATGTTAAATTTATTCATAATGCAGTCTTGCAATTTTGTCACTAACTCCCTTGATATGAATTGAAATAGAAAAATGTCCGAATTTCTCAATAGACAAGATGGGTAGAAGTTCATCATAGAAACCAGTGTTGTGTCAATCCTTATGCAGTGTTTAGACCGAAAAAAACAAAACAGCAACATCGTGTCTTTTTGACAAAAGTGCAATAAACCCTATGAATTTTTAAATACGATGTGTTTTCAAACACCGTGTTGCTGTTTTGTTTTCTTTGGTCTAAACACGGTATTACATATTATAAAATGCAACGTCTCTGTCTTTCCGTTAGTGCGCTTATCATTCGAGAACCACTTATTCGATTTACGTGTTTTTTATTTTTTTCTTTGCCCAGGTTTTAATATATATTTTGTTACGTTAGGTAACATAAGGAATAAGCAGTGACGATATAGTAAATCAAATCAGAAAAAGTTTGCCGACAGCAATACACTACCTAAACTGTTAAATATTGAATAATATAATTTATAATGTAGTAAATAATTGTGTATTATATTATTAAAAGAAGCAAAGCCACAGGCACAGCTAGTTTGAAATGAGCAAAATAGGTATACAATTTCTATAAATATGAATTTCCAGTTAATCAGAACACCATATTTTTAAAATAATACATACGATAAAAGAATCCGAAAATATTTAAATTAATAGGTTACTTACAAATATTGTCTGTTGAACTCCTCGACCACCTTTGCACTTTCTAAATAATACAAAACCCAGACTCATTGAATTATTATGATATACCTATATGTATATGTATAGAGGTGTAAACAGTTATTAGCTCTCGTCTCGCAATGCGTGGAGAGACAAAAAAATGTCATTAAATTATTATTTCAAATAACGCCTCTATGTGTATTGTATGCTAATGGCATTTACGTTGTTGTCTCGCTTGACATATCTAAATCATGCGCTTGTACTTGATTTCACACCTGGTCGCGGCCACACCGTCAAACGGTATCATTTAGAAATGGATATCGTTTCATTCATACTAACGTCTTAATTACATTTCAGAGATTAATTTCATTTAATACATTATAGGTACATAAGTGAAAAGTCGTTTTGTTAATGCTGTAGAGACTATAGAATTGTGACAGTAATAAGTATTAAATATAACAAAAACAAACAGCCCTGGTCGGCACAAGACTTTTTTATACATCATTATATGTATATGTGTACTTATTATACTTGTAGTTGTTAACACTTAACATAAATTATAGAAAATAACGTTCTCTATAACTTTTATTATAAATATTTTTTTCTGATATGAACCAATATTCTTAATACGGACCTGCTGTAAATCAATTATCATATATCCTAAATTATTTCTGAGGTTTTAGGGTTTCTAACAGTGAAAAGACCATCAAAATTAGTTCAAAAAGATACACATACGTTCGTAATACATAATCCCTTTTTTAGTAGTAGATTAAAAAATGTTATATTATCTGTAGAACTATGAAAGTAGACGAATAAAATAAATTACAGACAGAGCCCATATATTTATGTAGTATGTATATATGTAATGTGTATTGATTATAGACATTTTGTTTAAAAAATCATTTTTTATATAAATTTTTTCATTCAAAATTTAAAAGTACTCGCATGTGCATTTAAAAAAAAACAAGATACAGGAATGTTATTTTCAGTATTTTCTTTCGTTTTAATTTAAGATTCACTATATGAAACTTGATACTGTCATGTAATGATTTAAGACTATACTTTTTTTAAATTAAGTTAAAAAATTAAGTCACAAAAACGTTACTGAATTTAAACATTGCAGAGATATCTGTACATGTACAAATGCATAATTCATAATTCGCTTCATTTTTTGCGAGGGCGTAAATAGTTGAACGATTCAATGACATAGCATGTGTTATAGTTACGTGTTTTTAGAGAATGTGTTGTATCATTATTATTATTTATTTATTTATTTATTAATAAATTGATTACACAGGCCGACATCATTTTTGTTGTTTCTAATTAAATAGGTGATTTCGGAGATTTTTGACATGCTAAAATCGAATATGTTCACCAAATTGTTCCATCACGACAGGTTTTTTAGATTACTTAACCTAAAAGTGCCAAAATAACGATTTTGGCAATGTTTAAAAATTTATTACCAAATGGGTTTTTTTTTTTTAAGTTTTCGTTCACGGTAAGAAATAATACTATGTTTCGTCATTAAAATGAATTTTTATTATTTACTGTACGATTTTTTTTGCGGAGATTGCTAGTTAGCTTAAAACTACTATATTTCGGTGAAAAAATATCGTACAGTAAAAAGTAAAAATTCATTTTAATGACGAAAGATAGTATTATTTCTTACTACACTACTTACACCTATTTGGTAATAAATTCTTAAACATTATTATTTCAAAAACCTGACGTGATGGAGCAATTTGGGCATCGGGTTTGTTTTCAGCATTTTTTTTGTCGGCCTGATTTCCTACATAATATTTGTAAAAATTATATAGATCAATTAAATTTGGAGTTGTAATATTTCACAACTATCAATAAAATATACTTGTCTATTGACGTTAATTCTGAAACCAAAAGAAAACTTTACATTTCAACTGATGTCACCAGGATTGCGTCAGAGTAGAGAGTAAAATTTCAATTCTCCAGACATCTGTCAAACTCATCTGCGTATGTTTTTATGTTACTCAATAAAGCTATTACGTTCCAGCTACGCAATATTATTTACTTGAAATCCATCCATAATTTGTACGTATCTAGATTTACGTATATGTCATAGGTGATACCAGCGCAATTATGGGGGTTCCTGAATTAAATTTTTATCTCGTCTTCCTTATTTTTGACGTAAACTTATTTTCTTGCACGTAAGGGCTTCACATACTTGTCCGACATTAAAATAGTATTGTTATTTCCGATTAATACAATTGAAAAATTTTATGTGTTTTTTAAAAGACAAGGACGCAATTAGGATATGGTATTGGCTCACAGCAGAACAAAAATATAATTGTAGTTAGAACTCAAAAATATGGATAGGTATAAATGAAATATAACGATAATATCAAGAATAAATTAACCCATACTTAAAAGTAAACAAAACTATTTAATAAAATATATAGCTCGAGGTTAAATCGGAAACCATTTTGTCTTTGTGATCTATGAAAGAGTTCTCTAAAAAATTAATGTTTAAAACTTAATATTCGGTTTCCGTTTAGATTTACTCGATACTGAGGTCTTTGTAAAGTAAATTGATAATCCGAAGTCTTTTGTAACGGGCTAAATATAAACATATCATTATTTAAATTAGAATCCTATTAGATAAGCAATCGATTGTACCTGGTGCGCAGTTATTGGCCATAATCTGTATATGGTTACTGCTTCTCTCCCTAGAGGCGGGTTATTTGTGGCCCACACGAACTAACTGTGAAAAATTTTAGGATATGATATATTATATTACCATAAATAAATTTTATTCTATAAAATAATATTAGCAATATAATTAGGTACTTATTAATATTTTATTCTTTTGATTTCCTAGTGATAGAAACGTTGATTTGGGCCAAGAAATTCTTGACAATATTGCTTTAAAGAGAAATAATAATATAGTTAGGTTAAGAGTGGATATGGATTTGGTTTAAGACCTATTTGATTTTTCAAATATTGGGTCAATACATCTAACCGAAGTTCGGGTCTTACAGTATATACCTATTTAAATTGTTTGATAAATATACAGGTACTCAGAATGAATATAGGGGAGAATAGGGTAGTTACGAATAGCTCAATATACCTTTAAATATATGTATTATGTATTAATTATTAAATGATCTATTAGTTATATATTTTCAGTATCAATTTTAATACAATATAAAAACCCTATGTGTTCGTGACTACCCGACTAGCATGGAGTAATTAAGAACAGTGGAATAATAAACCTAATTATTACAAAATTCACAGCAAAAGCCTCTGGATGTACTTTAACTACTGGTATATGTGTCTATAAATTGCACTTGAAGCACATTACCTACGCATTTCTTCTTTTGGTTATTATTTTTATTAATCTATTTTTATTAAAATATTATTTTATATAATAATGTACTAAGGCGAAAAAAATTTCACTGGCTCGGGTTGATTTGTTTCTCCCACATAAGCGCACTGTTGAAGTGAAACTTCTTTTATTTTCATTAACGATACGAGTTCATAAATACAGCTAAAAGAAAAGTATTAAAATTATAAAATTAATCAGAGTTGTTCTGCGTATTTTTTTGGAAGCTTTATCTCAACAACCGATTTTGCTAGAGAGCTCTTTCTGTCCGAAATCAGCAGTGGCACAAAGTTGGCACACATTACGGTATGTACATGAAATCAAATTAACATCCTAATGTCTTTATTAAAAAAATATTAATGATATAAAATATAATAAATCTATAAATATAAAGTACTTATACTTCTTAAAACATTTTTTATGAATGTTATTTTGCAATCAGCATCATTTTATTAATACCCATAAAATCAACACTTAAGTTTGTTATTTCACATTAAATACAACTATATTACACTAATCCCTCTCGTTTATTTTAAAACGAACCATGAAGCTATTAACAACAAAACCAGTGATATTAAATTTAATATAAACTTAAAGTTATATAGTAGCAATAATAATAATTATTAAGTAGTTATTAAATTGTTACCTATATACTATAAATAAAAATTAGTAAAAAATATTTTTTTTAAACAAGCTTATTAAAATGCAGTGAAAACAAGAAAAAAATTAGCTATCACAAAATTTTCTGGTATAAGACCAATAAAAGCATGAGACACTTATAAAGCAAACGCATAGCTTTTTAATGAATTTAAAAAATGTGCAAATATTCTACCATTATATCTTTTATTAATCATACAAACCTGAATATTTTGTGAAAGCTGAAATTTTTTTTTTTCAATTCATTTTCAATAAAATCTTGTTTTTGTTTTGACTGACTAACTAACTAACAAACTAATATGTAAAGTTAAATAAAAGCTCGTCAATACAGGATTTTATATTTTATATTGGATTTAGAATATACTATTATTGCAATGTCTCCGGACTTATACACGTGTACAAAACCGAAATTTTAATTGAAATATTTGATATTAACATACTAACTAACAAGTGAAGTTAAATAAAAGCTTGTAAAAAAGAAACCTCACGAGATCGTGAAAAGTGAAAGACAAGACTGTCGGTTATAAAACCTAAGACTGAGACGAAATAAGACTTGCCTAAACCTGGTCTCGTTTCGAAAACCACTATTCTAATTAATTTACTTAATCTCAAATAACATTTATGTATGCGCCACTGTAAAACATAAAAAGAAACATTAAATGTAACACTAATTATAAATACATATAAAAACAACTTATTCACTTTACATTCAACATATTTTGTTACGTTCTGTAATATTTCTTTACGAGGTTCTCATTTAAATGTGTATCTTGTTTAACGCAATTAAAAGAGTCGGATTATTGTAGAACATGACAGTGTTAAATAATTCACAAGAGTTGTAGAACGAGCAGAGACCTCCCTGGAGTGTCCCCTTGTCCCCTACGGCCGTTCTGGTGCAGTTGAGGCAATCAACAATAATTCACGTAATTTTTATTTTGTTTAACATTTTTTACACTCTGGAAACATTAACAGATTAAAATGTCCCATGCACTTGTTGTCAAGGTTGCTGTGAAAATTTATTGTCGACCATATTTATTTTGTTATTTTCTATGTTATATTATAATGTATACATATAGTCAGTTTCATTTAAGGTTGCAATGGTGGGCGGGGATTAGACGGTACGATTCACATAGGCACTATTCTCACATTAGGCTAGCCTACAGAATAAAGATAGTAACATTAAAAAACTGTAAACATTTTTTATCTTATTTTTAATTAATGCCCTAGTGTCTTCTTTTATCAAAGTAAAATAACCATAATTTTAAAAGAATCTAGAAAGTTCATAAGTAATCGTTTTACAATCATTCTTATTTTTAGTAGTGTTAAATTACTAAAAATTAATTTGTTTTTAATAAAACATTAACAAAATTATTACAACACTAATCAGTGTTACGAAATTCTACACGTTTGATATTAATTAGTTAAGCCGTGTTATATATTTATTTTAAATTAATTACGGTACGCCGAAGCATGAAACTTGTTATGTTCATTCTTATATAGAAGTTAATATTTTACAGAACATAAATTATTTCACAGGATCAATGCCCCAACTCATGTGCACTTTAAATAATAAAACATTACTTTTTAAAGATTATTAAGAGGCTTGTAATATATACTATAGTCGTAAAAATATATTAAATACTATCATTTGTACATTTATAAAAATATCGTTACGAGTATTATCGTTATTTAGAGTACATAAGTAATAACATAATGATGGTTGTACTTGCCATTTAATATTATCTTCTGTTCGTTGTTCATTACATATATACCTATTATTATATACTTTAGTTGATTTATCAACAGTTTTTCTAGAAAACTCAAATAATAGTGTTGTTATTGTTGAATTAAACTGATGACAGATATAGACAGTGTTTCATCTCGAGCACTGTCGTCGCTGGTAGGAGGAAGGTCCGCCCCGGGTGATACCCTTAAGGGCTTAAGGGGGAAACACTCGTCTCATATGTTAAAAAATAAAACCTATTTACCTCTTTTTTGGTTATTTAAAGTTCCAGGGGATTACATTGCGTAAAAAATAGAAACCATTGATTTTTTTTTGTTATTGAAAGTCTATAAGAGATGATAATTACTGACCGGTTTTTTTTTGGGGGGGGATGACCTTTGATTTTCGCCCCGAGTATTTCCCCTCCTAGTGACGCAATTGCTCCTGAGAATTCCCGGGAAATAAGTTTTCTCCAATTCTCAAAAACTGAAAAAATAAAATTATTTCTTGCGGAAATTTTGTATTACTTAATTTTTTTTATGAAAAAATTAACGCATACAAAGGTTAAAATAACTACTTTTGTTTAGATATTTACCTCAAAGAGTAAAAAATATAATAAGTACCTACATTTGCCCAGTGCCCATATTGAATCTGATTCCGATATAATACATCAAAAAAAAACTTCGATTCCGACTCCGATTCCAATATAACACATCTCTAACATTGTTTTGTAAAAACTACCAATTCTTTTTTTATTTTATATTGATATTTTTCTACACAAAACGAAAAAACTATATTTGGCCACTATTTTTGTCGAATTATCTCCAGGAACATTTTATTATTTATCAATTTGTTATAATACCTAATAACTAATAGCAAAGCCTGAATTAGAATATATTGAAGATGCCTTATCCAAATAATATGAATTCTTACGTATATTCTATAGAAATGTATTTTTTCCATCTTGGTTCGTTTTCCACATATATAGCGTTGACCCCGTCAGGAGCAGAATTGCACAGAGCTGTGAACATCGGCATATTTGATATATGGCTATTTTATATCTACACAGGTAATAACTATTATTTTTCAAGAACCGTTGTCGATGGCTGTCATAAAATAAACTGTTGTTTTGCAGTTAAACAAAAGCGTGCGTTCAGTGGCGTATATATTTTTTTATATTTATATTTTGTAGATAATAATAAATTAAATTATATACGAATTTTATAACATTAATTAAAATTTAAAATAATGAATTTAAAAATCCTTGTAAGCTAACACGGCCGTAACTACCACCGGGGTAGCCAGAGCAGTGCCCCGGGGCCCCGAGGTTAGGGGGGCCCCGCAGCATAAAAATTGGAGGAAGTAAGTGAATAGGAAAAATTGTCTTCAATTATTACTAATTTTGAATTAAATGACCTTAGTTTGTTAACTATGATCAAAAAAAAAAAAATTAATTTTTCCTTTTGCATATTCTGGGGGCCCGTCAGCCACCTCTTGCCCCAGGGCCCACGAGCTTCTACTTACGACCCTGTAAGCTAATAATAATACACTGTGATAAGTAAAAATGAGTATATAATGTTCACTTTGTTCACATATTAAATAATAAGATATATAAAATAAAATCTTGTTTTCTTTCAAAAATAACGATGCAAATGTTAAGATGAGAACATCATAAATGATAAGACGAGACTTTTTATGTGAGTGTTAAAGAAATTATAAATAATTATAGTATTTCAACATCTTTCTAGGTCCACTGATGATTGTAAGATATAAATGATTTAATACAGTTTTTAACTATTTTAATAATATTTCTCGTATTACCAGTATTTTGACTTGCGTCGTCACGCCACTGTTCTAAGCAGCGACAACGTTTCCCACGCATCCGTGTTTTACTAGTCACACAGGTGGCGGGGTACACCACAACTGTACACACAACTACTATAAATAATCGAACGTATTGATCGGACGGATCAACAGGTTGTCTCAACGCGCTTTGATTTTTTGCGCGCTTCTTTCTCATCGTACGTTTTGTAGGAGGCCATTAATTTATCCGTACAATTTTTCAAACTCGGAAAGTATTTCTCCACGACAGATGTCTGAATGCTTAATGGTTATGTTACTTGATATATAAACAGTTTTCTTTACGATCGTACAAGTGTCTTTATAGATATATGAAGTTTAAAAAATATGTATTTGCGTCATTACATCCAAAATATGATGTTTTGGTATTTCGTGATGAAAATATGAAAAATGATGTGTACTACATTCATAAATTCATACTTGTCAATAGAGGCTTAATTGTATGTGAGATTAAAAATTATTTTATACTGAATTTAAGTAACACAACCTATATGACAAGGTGGATTCAAGTAGGAGGGGTGAAGGATGATGACTAACAAATAATCTGAAGTTAATAAATAAGAAAAAAAGATGAACACCCATGTAGGAAATTACGAAGGAGCCACAGTTGGTCCAGGCTTGCGCCAATGGCTGACCCAGAATTGGCCCAATCTTGGGTAAAGAATAGGTGACCGAAGCTCGGTATCTGAAGATTGGTCTAGATTGTGACCAATATTGAAAAAAATAACACTGGTAACCCAATATTAGACCAAGCTTGAACTCACCGTCAAGGCTGACATTTCCTACATGGGCAAGTGCTTAAGGATTTCGTACCGTTATATGAAACTTAATTATTAACAACAGTTAGTTACGTAGACGATGGAACCGCTTCACAAGTCCTTGTGTTTGTAGGCGTCTTTACGTAGACGCTATATCAATGAATCCGCAAAATTAAATTTGTCACGTAATAATTTCACATACATAGATTGAGAATATAATGATTTTCGGATTTTTTTGCTTTACTTGTGCTATGAGCTTTCCTACCAAATTTTAAGATTTTAGGCCAACGGAAAGTACCCTATAGGTTTTGATGATCAGTCAGTGGGCCAGTTTAGCTGTCAGTATCAAAATACATTTTGAAAGGCCGCACCTTTTTATTGCATTCTGTTAGAAACTTGAATTTTTTACAGGATATTAATTTCAACTTGATACATCTAGTCGTTATTGAGAAAAAGTATTTTGGTGGATAAACAAATAGACGAACAAAAAGTAATGGAACCTTAAAAGTAATTTAGGGTCGATCTAGACTATCGAGCCGGTCTCGGTCCGGTCTCACTCTAATCAAATCTTATGATTTTTACATTAACGAGCCGATCTTGGGCCGGTCACGGTCTGGTCTCGCTCCAATAAAATCTTATGGTATTCACATTATCGCGTAAATTTAGATCACGTTTTACTTGGTGTTTAGTACTAGAGTGATCGAAGACGAACTGAAGTCCCTATTCACACTATTGGTACAATCCATGCCAGGTTCGATCACACTCCAGTAAAATTTTCTTTGTACTGTGCTGTATCGGAGCGAGATTGGACCGAAACCTGACCTATACCTATAGTGTGAATGATTTTATTGTTTATTGTTTATTTATATTTGATTGGAGCGAAACCGGGCCGAGACCGGCCCGATACCGGCTCGATAGTCTGGATCGACCCTTAATGTTCCTCATCCCTCATTTAGGTCATAGCTATCTTCATAATATAATCTTATTCAACATATCTTAATACAAAGTTCTTCATATTTATATTACCACACTCCATATTTATTAGTTTAAGAAATTTTTAATCATTAAAATAAAAAAGATACAATGATAATAAACATTATGATTAGGCAATGGAAATAAACTACAAATATACTGAAGGTCTTATAAACAATGTGAACGTCCTTGCTAACTTGTTACAAATTCGTCAAACACAAATTATTTTCCAATGATTCATTCAAGTTGGTGGTATAAATTACTAGTTATAAATATTCAAGCTTGAAATCTGCAGTTATTTCTTTATTTTTGACATAGTTTAAATGGTTTATGAATTTCGAAGAAATCATAACCAACACATGAAAGAAATAAACGACAACGCCATTTCTTTCATACAATCAAAACGCCCCCGCATTTGGTCCTCACCCATTGTCTGTGATGAGCAACAACAGATAATATACGTGTCGAATCGGCCGCTCCGTTGTTTCAGAACAGCATTAACAAGTTTACAGCCATAGATATAAATCTAAATACCTCATATACACATGTATTTTGCTGGATCACTTATGTATGTACCTACATCCAGTCTGTTCTTTACTTACGCGGTAAATACGTTCCAGAGAGAATAACGTAAAGTGTGAAAAGATTAGCTATAAATTTCTTCTTACCTTCATTTCTTTCAGCAATATATAACTTGTATTTAATAATAATTTATTTCATTCCGCTAGCTAGTACTTCTTTTTGTGTCGAATTTAAATTCACTTTTCACATTAAATGAGAAAAAAAAACTTTCATCAATGTGAAATGAATTTAGTTATTAAAAATACACTCTACAAAAAAATTTAAAAAAATTTAAAAATCAAAGCGACTTAAAAAAACAACTAAAAACACTGAAAAGTATATACTTAATTAAATATAACAGTTCTTAAAATAGGTTTTCTTTTTTCTTTATTGAAAAGTTTTTTAATAGCTTGGTACCGACTTAAAAACTGTTAAATTTAATTATTATATACTTTTCAATGTTTTTAGTTGCTTTTATTAACTTTTTATTTTTTCCCTTTTAAGTGGCGTATCTAAGTACCTACATCGTCAGATTCTATTGATATTTATATGGGATCACCTCGAAAATATAGGTACTCTTTCAAACAAAAAAATCGTCAAAATCGGTACATGTTTATCGGAGTTATGCTCGAACATACATAAAAAAAAACATCTGCCAAGTAAATGCACAGTACTTTCTCGTGCTAAATTCACCAAAGATAGTTAATTAATTATTGAACAATTTAAATAAAAAACGATTTAATTTTTATACAATTTTACTAAAAAATATTAGTTCGAAATTTTTCCTAAAACGCAATTGATTATGTTATTGTATATTTTTAATTTTTTGACAATTTCAATCTAAATCTGAATTTAAGCAAACGTCAAAATGACATTTAATATGTCCAAGCAAATATCAGTTTAGAAACACAAAACACGACAACGATAATAAATTGAGATAAATCTTTGTAAGGGAATATTTTACAACAAACGTTATAGGAAATTTAATGTTCTACAAAAAATATTGAATACAATTTTCACGAACATGTGTCGTTCTTGAGATATCTTGTAAAAATAAATATTTTGGGATGTGACCCCTCCCCCTTACACACGATTTTGATGATTTTGAAATGGAACCGTCCTTAAGCCAGAGCCAACCATCCGGCCAAGTTTCAACAATATCGGTTCAGTGGTTCATGAGTTATGCGTGTGACAAGGATTCAGGGAACAGACGGATGGACGGACAGACAGACACGGAACGAAAAATGTTTGTCTTGACGTGAAACGGAACGATCAATTTAAAATTTTGAAATCGGAAAACATTTTTTTGTCTCAATCTGAAACGATCACAAAGCTTATCGTATCTTCGATATTGCGAGGAAGCAATATGTACAGCCGAATAGAAATAGATTAACTTTCTCCTTTTTTGAAATCGGTTACAAATAAAAACAATCGTGTATTAAAATAACAATATTATTAAAAGTAGGAGTTAGTATAATTAATTAGGTTGATGCATAATTTGTGCTGAACGCCATCGAAGGAAGTACGTCATGAAAATGGTTGTCTCGTTTCAAAGAGTGCCATATGATATTTCTCCATGTTCAGGAAGGTGCTGTATTATATTATTATTTGCATGACATTATAAAGTTAAGAGAAATAAGATCTAATTTTTAGATTTTTTATTTTACACCTGAAAGCAATATTAGTTGTACTCAAGCTAATACATACATGTTATTTACAAAACATTGGCAGATACAGTGTTAAGAATCAAGCTATCGGATTAATGAACACCAAAAAGTAGGTAGCGCTACCGGAGGCAGAGTTAATGATTCAATATTCAGATCTCCGCAAGCTGTAATTATCGGTCCGATATCTTAATTCAGCATCAACAGTGGGTACCAACTCTTGTAATTACTGCGTCCGTGGAAAACAAGGCGCGACTCTTTCATCGAATGCGCGACAATAAAAATGCCCTGCTTAATTTTTAATTATAAAAAGAATCGAACTCATTAATATAAGCAGCGGTATTTCTTCACCGCGGAATGACAAATTAAAATTAGATCGATCTTTTCATTAGATAAAAATGAACCAACATATTTATATACCTACTTCTTTGAACTAGTTACGTTAATAAAAATAAATTGGTTACCTTTTTTTAAAGATTTTCTAAAAAAGAATCGTTATTTACGACAAATTATGGTTTTATTTTTAATTTGAAAATTAGGTTTTTAATTTGTAATTATGTTGCAATCTTATAATCTATCTAAATAATAAAAATTGATAAAGCATGGCTTGTACCTACTCAAAAATGAAGATATACCAAAATATATTTTTATTACAAAACAATTTATAAGGGATTAGAAAGTAGCTACAAATATCTATGCTACACAAAATTAAGGCCTCTATACACCACCTAATTTGACATCCACTCTGCATGGTTCCTGCAGATTGGGTCATGTATAGGCAAGTCGAGGCGATTATATATAAAAAACATTATTTACTATAATGTCCGGTATTATAAAGGAGCTAGCAAAATTTGCTAGCTAGCAAGCACTTTTAAATGGGATATTAATTCTGTACGAGTATCTATAGATTAGCTATGGAATTTAGAGCAGTGACACTTCAACCAATTGTAACACAGTTGGCATCTTTCACCGTACAAAACAATTTTCATAATATCACCACTGTTTTAATACCGTTGGTATTTACCTACAACGCGTGCGTGAAACTTGTCAAAGTCTTCAACAAATTCCAAAAGAACTGTCATATAAGTTTGATATCTCATTTGAAAGTGCTTGCTAGCTAGTAAATTTGCTAGCTCCTTTTTAATATCGGACATAACAGTACCTAATTTACCCCCACTCTACCTCAATACAAATCGGTCCTGCAGATTGGGTGGTATATAGACGCATTTAAAGTGAACTTGGTCACGTGTACGAGACGAGATCGATACGAATCAGACTTGATTTTTTTCAGACGAGAGAGGAGAGATTCTCAGTTTTCAAATTCAATACTGAGATGTAATATAAATGTACGTAAGGGCACCTCTTTCCCCCTTTATCATGCTGCATCCCATTTTTCAACGCCGTTCCTAATAATGCATCACAAACCTGGCCCCTCCCCAAATAATAATTATTTTTATAAACAAAAAAATTATATCGCAACTGAAAATAAAATTTATAATTAAAAAAAAGGAATAAAATTGATGTAGGTATTTCAAACATCGCTCACGTCACATTTGTTCGGTCTCCCCCCCCCCCCCTTATCGTTACATATTGTCACTCTAGGAAATTGCTTATCCTCCCCCTGTATGCATCTTACCAAACCCTCCCGAAACTCTAACTTTAATTTTAAAGTACGTTTTCAATTATTTTATCTTTATTTTTCCTAGAATTTCATTTGGGTGATTCATAAATATCTCTTATCACACTATCCATTGATAAATACATTATTGCGAACTAACTCTTAATCAAATTTCCAATAATCGCAGCCGTAAAAAAGGATATATAAAACCAAACAAATTAAGATAACAATTAATTTAATGAATGGGAATAAATATAATCAATGACAGGAAAATCCCGGTGCGAAATACACAGGAAGAGATACAGAACACGTAAGTGTTGTTGGCGGTCATACTGCACGGAAGTCGTGGTAGGAAACTACACTGATATCACCGATTGTCTTTTTGCGAAAGTACAATCTTTAAGTATTAATACTTATTTGTAGTATCGTTTAAAGACATTATTAAATGTCAGAACTTTATTAGATTCGAGTTCGCTCACTGCGTTGTAAACTAACATCATGGCTTACTACAACATTCGTTTGATGGCACGCAATGAACGAGCTCGACTCGAATATTTATAGTTCACATTTAATAATAGTAATAATAAAAATAATTCAAGTTATAGCTTAAAATCAGCTGATTATTATTGTTGTTTTTAATTTGTTCTGATTGAACAATTAGTTTCTGAGTTACAATATTTTTTATCATAAAAATTGAAGTTGAAGAGACAAAAATGTTACTTTTAATTCAATGAAGTGTACATATTTTTTTAGATTTTTAAAAATAAGTATAAGAAATTTAATTTATAATCATTTCTAGCCACTACAACGTTGGTGGTCGGTAAGTGTATTCGAAATAGGAGTAATCCGCTCGCCTAAATCGTTTAAGATAAAATATTTACATTAGTACTTACGAAGTTATCCCCCTAATACCGCCCAAGCCGAAGAAAAAAATAGTTTTATGTCAAAATGAAAACGCCCAGTATGATTACGCTTTTGTGATACTTTACGTGAACATAATTTTGGTAGATTTTATCTTACTTATTACATTTGACGCTTTGAATAAAATCTTGTGGCTTTCTTCACTTTTTAAGTTGGTAATGAATGTATACCCATAAAAATATGTTCAGTATATATATTTATTATAATATACTAGTAGCAGAGCCGTCTTTAGGGGGGGGGGCTAACCTTTAAAAAATTATTTTGCTTTTAAAAAGTACCGTCACAGTTTTCTTTAAAATTTTGAGTAAAAACCTTAGTGTTGTTTTAAAGTGAAGGCCAGCTAGGCTAATGTTTGAGTATTCTTATATGAATTACCTAAAAAACACTACAGCCACGTTGTATAAACACATGCATATCAAAATCTATAAATAATAAAAGATAAATAAATATATATACATATATATAAAGTTGTCACTCCACAATGCAACAATAAAACCAGGTGTAATTTTTTCTACTTAATGTCTACAAGTACCTACACTTACACCTCGCTCAATTTATGCAAACAGCTACCTGTCAAAATAAATAATCGAAACAATTCAGATCAAAGTACTCACCGGACACACACGCATATAATAGTCGTAATTATAATATATCTGACATTCAGACAAATATTAAAACAGAGTTTCTAAACTTAGATATAATTGCAGTTAAGAATGTTGTTTATTTATGCTATTTCATAAATACTATCGGATTAATTTATTACAATGAATTATAATTGGCTAGATTAAATTAAATATATAACTATGGTCACGAAGGAATTGTCAGAAGAGGACAACCTCCAGTTAACAAACATTAAATATACGTAACAAATATACATGTAACCCTCCTATAACACGGTCTCAAACAACGCGGTTTCGTTCTAACACGATTAAAACACGACTTCTTACACGGTTGTGTATATAATGTACTACATATTATATAAGTTTATTATTAAAGAAATGTCGGTGTTTATGATTTTGGAACTTATTTTCATATCATGTTTCATCCAATTATGACTGATAAAAAAAGTTGAAGTGTAAAAATAAATTTTTTAAATCGCATTGTGAAAGAAGAAAGTGTCATACATTGCAAAAACTCTAAATTTAAACAAATAAACAATTCGAACCATTAAGAAAAATAAAAATAAAATTAGAATTGTGCACAAAATAATCTCGTCCCCGTATATCAATCATTAAGAAAGTGGAAAAAGCATTCAGTATTTGAATCGACGATTGCTGTTAAAAAAATATGCCATTGGATGGAATAATTTACAAACACCTTTAAGAAAATGGAGAATTTTCTGTCATATAGAATATTTCGACTTACAAGTATTTTACTATATTAATGTCATTAACACGTTTGTCAAAAAGTTACTAAACCCTATTGTGCATCACAAAAATTGATTCTAATAATAGTAATAGTAATTATAGTATAGTAATAAAAAAAAACATCTGCCAAGTAAATGCACAGTGCTTCCTCGTTCTAAATTCATCAAAGGTAGTTAATTATTGAACAATTTAAATAAAAACCGATAGTGTTTAAATAAATTGCCTGGAATTGGTTAACCATTTAATTTTTATACAATTTTACTAAAAAATATTAGTTTAAAATTTTACTTAAAACGCACCTGATTATGTTTTCGTATATTTTTAATTTTTTGATAATTTCAATCAAAATCTAATTGTATATGTGATAAGGATTCAGGGGACAGACAGACAGACAGACACGGAACGAAAAGTGTTTGTCTTGACGTGAAACGGAAAGATACATTTAACATTTTGAAATCGGAGAACATTTTTTTTGTCTCAATCTGAAACGATCACAAAGCTTCTCGTATCTTCGATATTGCGATGAAGCAAAATTCAGTTATACATTAAAATTAAAATTAATTAATCTAAAGATAAAAAATCTTATCAGTTTCAAGGTATCCAACAGCCAAATATTTTGAAAACCACTGCCCAATAATATAACAATGGTTACAATTTTACATACAGTTTTATTATACGATTGTAGCACATATTAAATTTTCATAACGTCGTAAGTGCGGAGTGACGAAGAACCTGATTCGCTCAGATAAATTACAACACACAATGACATATAAACCATCTGTGTGTTCGTATGTGTTGTCTCATGAGGTGGGTGCAGACGTTTATGCGAATCCGTGCGTCGAGGCGTAGGTGTGGCCGTATGTATGAATGTGTCTGTGTTTGTGTTTATAGGGTGGAGACCCACTGACTCTCTGGTATACCCCAGTACAGTGTTGGCGTATTATTTTTATTACAATACATATATGTACATTTGTATTATACAATGTACATTTATCTTTAATTGCAATGCATGAATGTAGATATTAATTAAATTTTTAAGTAAAAGGGGTGTTTGAATTAAAGACATTCCTCCAAAGATATTTGACGACAAAAAAAAGGTTTGTTGACTCACCGTGCCGGGCTAGAGCTCTAAGCTGTCACCCCACCCCCCTGCCATTGCCTTTAATTATAGGGACCATGATTAAAGATTAAACGGGATTAATAATGGGCATTATTAAATATGGTAAATAATAATAATAATTTGGTGATTCTTAATTTTTTCATAAATATCTTGAAAACTGATAGATTTACGTCAAAAATTACATTCTCTATATAAAAGATCGTAGAACTGTCATTATCAGTTCTGTTTGATTGCTACTTGGTTGCAACTTTGTATTTTTAGTACGTGATTTTTTTTCGATTCGATGGTTTATTGTAAATTGATTTTTCGGTATTTCTTATTTAAATATCGAACTGCAAAAATAAATGCGTTATTTAGATATATCGAAGGATTGTTGCAAGGTAATACAAAATAGCAAGTGTGTAAAAATAACAACGAAAAGTCATCCATTTTTATTTTTTTCTAAAATTTTGACCACAACATTTTTTTAATCAAATAAATTTTTATTATAGATACATTATATTTATAGAAAACAAAATTGCCTACAAAAATAATATAGTAAAAATAATTTCACCGCTTGTAATACATTTAAGAACCAATTATAAATAATTAATAAAACATATAGTTTTTTTTCTAATATTTACGTTTTAAATCAAAAGGGCAATTCTCTAAACAGTGAAATATTGTCCATTTATTAGGTTTGAAAATACATTTAACTTTTATTATTGAAATAAAAGTAAAAGTATTATATTTGTTTCAATACAATTCTAAAAAAAATCTCCTACATTTCTAACAGTACGTAAAAGTATTTATTTTATCACAGTAGTTTATTTGTGATAATGGTTTTTGCGGTTTCTTACCTCGTGCAGCGTGTAGGAGGTGTTAGATAATTTATTAAACATACGTAAAAAAAATACGTGAGAAAATGTAGTATCTCCAAATAAAAAACAATTTTAACGTTTGTTATCACTGCTTATATTTGAGGAAATACCGTAATCGAATAAACTATTTATATTTTTTCAATGTAAATATATGGTTCTGTATACAGTCGTTTATAAAATACTGGTACAAATAATGTATTTACCAGCACGTAGAAGATATTAAAAAGAAATATTGTCTTAAATTGTTTTATTTTCAGTGCGGTATAAATATGTTTAATAGGGGAACGGCGACAAATGTGGCGCACCTATGCATATTATTAAATAGTAAATAAAATAAGAATAAATTTTGAATTTTTTTCAGTAGTCTGAATATTTGCAATATAACTCATAATTTGACAAAAGTTTTATATATTTTGATAATTTATTATATTAATTTATCATAATTTTTGTTTTTGACTAATGTGACGCACTCGATTTTAGTACAAATATTTTTTTTATTCACACTATATGTTTCTTTGGTTCTCCGTTTTGAGTAGAACATTTACCGGGTCAGCTAAAACAACAATTATAATCCTCCATACGTGACAGGGGTGCAATATTAACTTATAAGTTTTGTCTGTTTGTTTGTTTCGACTAGACATGGAAACTACTGAAACCAATTTTGATAGGACTTTATTTAATCAAAAAACTGTAATCATAGAATAAAATATTATGGCTGGTATCTATTACAGAAAATTTACAATTGATATTTTCTAATAAAAATGTATAAAATTAAAAATCTACAGTTGCTGTCATATTCATATATTTAATGGAACAAATTTTATTTAATAAATAAGTCAAGCACGTATTAAAAACGATCGATATTTTCTAATAAAATCAATATACATTATTGTAGATACATAAGTATAATAAGGTATATTTTCGTTAGCTATTTTTTATCACTAGATATTCAAAACCTAACCTTGCACAACCACTTTATACATTATCGATAAAGAAAATAAACTGTACATACACTATTGTAAATATTTAGGACATTGGAAATGCAAAACTATATTATGTATTACATATATCTGTGTTTATACAAATATTGTAAGTTAATGAAATGTTAATTAAAAAATATATTAAAATCCGATAACAATAAAATTGCAAATACGACCGCCCGCATAATATGAGTGGTGTCAAAAAGGTGAGTCAAAGACAGCCGTGCCCAAAGGCCGCGGGTTGAGGACCGCCGCCTACTCCCGCCCCCGGACTTTGCGCACAGCCAACTTCCCAACTAACAGTGGGTGTTTATCAGACCCACTGATATGTTTATTTCATTAATGTCTGTTCATAATATAAACTAACTTGTACTATGTTATATTTTTTCTCTCTCTCATTCTATTTCTTTACATGTGTACGTCCAAGTTGTGTTCTCTTATCTCCCTACTGGTTCTTATCGTAATGTAATTATAATAATACATTTTTATGGGAAAATAGTATTATGTCATAATAATATATATCAGAATGTTGTGGGGGGATTTCTCTGTCGCAAATATTTATGTTGTTAATCAAATGAACAACACGGTGGCCCATAGTTTGTTCATACATATATTTAAAATTCAATAACTTTTTCGTTTATTAATTTTTAGGGTTCCGTAGAAAACTAGGAACCCTTATAGCTTTGTCCGTCCGTTCATGTGTCTGTCTATATAAATTTTATACCGATTAAGACGAAATTTGGAGTACGGACGGAGACTAATAATCCAAAATCAGAAATGATAAGATTTTTGAAAAGTATATTTAAAAAAATGTTCACTTAATCCATTACGTAGGGTGTCTTTATATAGATCTCCTAAAATGCAACAAAAAATGTTAAATAGCCTTTTGATTTTAACCCTTCAATCACGATATATTTGATTTTAAATGTCGTTATCAGAGCATCCCCCCGCCTCTAATTTCTAAACGATCAATTCAAAAAATCTGAAAAAAATCCAGAATGTAGCTTTTAATTAGTAGATACTTTCAACGAAAATTATAACGAACACTGTAGAAAAAATATTATATTCATGTAAGTGGAGAAATCATGAAGAAATTTGAACTCAATGTTTGAATGAAACAATCATGTTAAAAAACGTTAAATTTTATTACATAGTTATTACTTACAGCTTAAACAAAGTGTGTTTTCAGACATTTTTTTCAGCGTAGCGAATAAACAAATGAATTTTTTAAATCAAATTGGAGGTTGTAAGGAATTTTATAGCAAACACCTATTGTTTGAAACTTTTTTTGGTATAATACTTATTTAGACCGCTATTTAGTAAATCTGAAGAATTTTACAATTGAACCATGGTGAACCATGCAGCAAACTTATGATATTATTCTAAACCACATTTGTAACAAATCCTATGAGCGGTAAAACTATACCTAAAAATTCCTATTTTAGGTACTTTTTAGCCTAGCCAATTTGCCAATATTCCATTAGTTAATATTTTCAGCGACTGAACTTTTTCCAAGTGTAATAATTTAACAAAAAAACGTGAGTTTAGATAACACATCAAAAACTTTTTTGCAAATTTAGAAATAACGACTGCATTGCATCCGCGGGGTGGGTGGGTAAGTGTGAGTGTACGTGTGGAGGATAAATATTTGGGTTAATCAGAAACTCTGGCGCGACGACCTTGGCGGGAGAGCGTGGGGGAGAAGTTACAGACACCGGGTCGGTGACAACGCAACGCACGCCTGTAGTCTGTATATATGTGTAACTGAGTATGCATGTATGTATATGAGCATTATGTTAATAAATGTGTCTGTTTGTGTATATATATACATATAAGTATATCTGTCTGTGTGCATTGTTATGCCCACGGGTTTGTAGACACTTACAAGTCGACATGTTAAGTGTATATTTAATTGAGTATTTTACCTTTCTTACACGTATTTATTCATTCATACACGCTGTGACATGCGTTAACTATTTCATAAGATATTGAATTTTAATAATTCTCAATGATTTCTGAAAGATTTGAAGTATTCACAATGATTTATTCTTTAGTAATGTTTAGCTTTAGGTAATAAATTACATAGGCGATATCATTTTGTTGTATACTTGAATAAGTGATTTTGAAGGTTTTTGACACGCTGAAACCGAATCCGTTGTACAATTGCTCCATTATGTCCCACAGGCAAAAAGACGCGAAAACGTGGCCAATGCATAATTTTATGTTAATCAGATCAGGCGGAATCAAGCTAGAATATGCTTATTTTTAGGAAGATAGAAATGTCAGCGGGATTTGATAAGTTTTATCTGCTAATAATAGCTACAGTTTATAACCAGGGCTTCGAACCGGAACTGAACCGGAAAACCGTTATTTTTTGCCGGAACGAAAACCGGAACCGAACCGAAATAAAAATATCGTTTTTTTTTGGTTCAGTACATGTTAAAATACGCGCGTTAACATGATCTTATTTCCCACTTCAATTGTCACTCGGACTATCATATAAGTACCATAAAATTATGGTAGAAAATAAATTTTTAATACAAATAATTTTTTTTAATTAATCACTCGGAGCTGAAGCAAAAACCGGAACTGAACCGAAATATATTTTTTTACTCGAACCGAAACGAACACCGAAACAAAATAAATAACGGTTCGAAGCCCTGGTTTTAACATACAAAATACATGTTTGGGCGTAATAGGTTTTGGCCACGTTTTCGCGTTTTTTGTCTGTGTGCGTCAGGTTTTTGAGATAACTTAAACTAAACATAATGATTTTGGCAATGTTTAAGATTTTTTTCTAAAGTTTTCGTTCACGGTAAGAAATAGTATTATCTTTCGATTACTTGCAATTTTTTTCGCCGAGATATACTAGTTTGAAGATATGTTTTTATTAATAGACTGCACAAATGACAAATTGGACTTTAAATATAGCAATAACTTTAAACTAGTATATTTCGGTGAAAAAATCATACAGTAAAAAGTAAAAATTCGTTTTAACGAGGAAAGATAGTACTATTTCTTACCCTGAACGAAAACTTTAGGAAAAAATTAGCTACTTGGTAATAAATTCTTAAGCATTGCCAAAATCGTCATTTTGACACTTTTAAGTTAGGTTATCTCAAAAACCTGACGTGATGGAACAATTTGGTCAATGGATTCGTATTCAGCACGCCAAAAACCTTCAAAATCACATATTCAAGTAAATATAACAAAATGATTACGACCTGTGTTATGAACAAAAGTACAATTTAAATCCAAATTCAGATACAAATACGAATTCGGCGGTGTGAATATTAGTTTTCACGTTTAAATTTAATCAATCACATATCAACTATCGGAGCCGACGAATAAACATCGACATGCTTAAGAAAAATAATTAATTAAATTGACTTAATAAAAAATAAGATTTATTTCTTCACTAGTGATATATGAGTATACATGCATACAATTTATATAAAAATATATTATATATGTAAATACAAATAAATGTGTGAATTGAACTTTCAACCTTTATACTGCATTCAAGAAAAAAACCTGTTCCATAGTTAAACATGTCAATATAGATTTATGTACATACATAAAAATCCATTGTAAACAAATAAATTATTTAAAAACAGTTAAACATACATACATTTATTTAATATATCAACTACTAAATACAATAAAACATTTAGACAATTCGATAAGCATGATTTTTTATATTTGAAAAAATTTGAACTAACATAAAATGATTTGTATCCTAAAACTCAAACTTGATATAAGATGGGCCGTATTTTGGGTATGTTATGCTGGGGTTAATCCTTCTCCTCCCCCCTCCCTATATTCTCGTTAGATAAATTAAGACGTGAACAAAAATTACAGCTCAAATTTAAGGATGCATATTTTGAAAATGGTTTTTTACTTGGAATTCGAAACTAAACGCAGCTTTATATGGTAGTTGCGGGCAGCTAGGGAAGGAGGTAGGTTCACTCCGGGCGACACCCTTAATGGGGTGATATATATGCATGCTAATATGTGTCAAAAATAGACTCAATCGACTTTTTTGTCATTGGATGTTTATATATGAAAACCGTTCAATTTATTTAAAAAATAGTGACCAGTGAAATTTTTTGTCGTTAAAAGTTTACAGAGGGTGACACCCGCTTACTGTTAAAAAAATGAAACCTGACCTTTTTTGGGAATGGGTGACACACCCCGGATGCCACCCCCCTTAGTGTGTAAGTGACTTAAGGTATAGCAAAGTCTAGAAGGAGCACAGCACACTAGAAAATATTGTTAAGAAGACTGGGGAAATTTGAGTCTTTGAGCAAAAATAATCGATGCATTATAACAATTGCGTAAATAGAAATTCAACATAACAAAAATTAATAGACGCCTGGATTTATTTCATATTTCAAGATTGGTGTATATTTCTGTTCATGATATAGCCCCTCCCCCCTCATACCGAAAAATGTTTCTGGATACAGTAGCACTGCATATAAGAATTTTTATTATTAATATTTTTAAGTTGTCCACAGCAACCTGTAACAAAAATTTTATCAAATATACAATACCTAAAGTAATTAACATTTATAGACCACCATGATAGCATAAATCATTTATTGTTAGTATAACAATAAGGTTTGTTTTTAATTGTACATTACTATGAATAAATAAACATCACTTGAATAATTAAACAATAAAAATGTAGAGTATGCCTCACCCTGTATTTCAAAAGCAAGAAACAATTGGCAATTGCACCAACTACAGACAGACACTCGTGATTCATCATACGAGATAATAAGCAAGCAATATCTGGTGAAATAAATCCACCTTCCTACGAGTTTCAATACCTCCTCAGTTATTTACGCTAACCACTACCACACACGCTCGTTAAAAATAATCAATATTATGCAAAATATCTACGGTACAGAGATTTCAGTAGCGAGATAAGTAATAACCGGCCGATATCTAGTGAAATAAATCGACACAGCTATGGGACATGTTGTAGTTGCTACAAATCACCAGTGGCGGATCGCGTATTACAATTAATTGAAGGGTGTAAACTTGGAACTAGGAAAAATTCAAAATTATTACATATATGTGGATTTCTAGTTTATTATGTGACTTCTAGTATTCTTGGTCAACCAGAACGAAATGTTTATCATTGAAATGAGGGGCGTTCTGTTTAATAACACAAACATTTATATCTAGATTTTATTTATTACTTTTATATTATAAGGTACATTAAACTGATTTAATATCATCATTAAGTTAAATATGCTAAGATAATATTCGATATATATTTTATAACTTCTTGTATTTGATGTGGAACTATGTCTTTCCCAGTGGTATTAGGGGGCGATCTCGAAAATACGAATGCAACGAAATATGCTACACTTTGAAAATTTATGTCTTCGGAAATAATAATCGTAGAGCAATAAATAAAACACCATTAAATAGCTTATATATCTTAATTTATAACTAACCCACCATCCGGCAACCATTAAACACAAATGCATAAAAAGATAAGCTAATTTACCTAGGATTTTGTACATTTTATCGACCTATTAAATGATTATTATAATATAATAAAAAAATAACAATAGATTTAGTTCTACGTTGTTAGTTGAAGAATAGTGGTACTGTGCTTCTAGTATTTTTTTTAAACTTTATTGAAAATTTAATATTAAAATATTAAAAATAAATATAATTTTTATAAAAAAAAAAAATAAATTCAAGCCACAATGACTGCTTTTATGTTACAAAGATAATTAAAAATGTTAAGATTCTGTTTACGTGGACTTATAAAACATTAATCCTTATCTTAATAAATGATTTCAACGTCATAAGTATGTACTTTACCCTTTGCAGCGTCCAATTAGGATAATAACTTCGGTCGTTGTCTTTTTATCGTCAGTTGTTTATTTTGTTTTCAATAATTAATTTTTAAATTTAAACAGAACAAAAATTATTTGCACATTTTGTTTTGATTCGTTCTTTTAATTCAACTATATTTTTCAAAAATCCTAAACAATAATTCCGTAGTCCACGTGAGCAAAGCTATAGTCAAATATAAAATTCCAGATGTTTACCTTACTTTAGAAGCCAATTAAGCTTACATTTACCTTTAACATGAATTTAAAAATATAATATTAAAAATGATTTATTAGTTAGCAAAGAGTGTGAAGCTTAAAGTACTCATGCATATTAAAAATTAAATAGCATTATTACACTATCACATTAATCAAAACAATGACAAATTAAGATATGTTAGAAATGTGTAAAACGTTTTAAAAGATAATGGTATTGTTGCTGCCACTGCATATTACATAATTGAGCTAAATATTTGTAGACAAAAGTTCAGCCTACGTCCGCCGCATAAAGTAGCACGGATATGTTAGATATCAATTTACTTGTTAAGATTATAGCAAAAACGACAACAACAAACTAAAATCTGACAGATTTGTATTGTGTTGTATTGAGCAATCGACAAATCAGCGACAAATTTTCGTTTTGTATTAAATCATCAGAACTATTTTTAAAACATGGGCAATATAGTATACAAAGAGTTCCAAAACTCGTTCGTTCCATTTAAAAAATCGAGATGTCAGTGAATTTTGAAATAAGTTTTGGCATTGCTTATTAATTATGAATTAAATGTTTTTTATGAAAATATTATGTCAGGGATTATAAAGAATTTGCTCTCGAGTAAAAATTAAGCTAACACTATCTATGAGGTATTAAACTTAAATGACAACCCACTGACAGTTATAATGAATGGTATGGTATACATGAATGACCTTGACACATGTGCGTTAAGTAGAAATAATTTAGTATAACTATTTTTATGACTAAAATACTAAAATACTTCCAAGTGTCAATTGATAAAGGTATGCCACTATTTTCTTTTACTGAGCCAACTGCTTAAACTTCTGTTAACTTTTACTTGTACTAACTTATTTGGACTTCTATGACTGGCCTATTAGCAACTTCCCATTCTTTCTTGTGTTCACATGCTTTCCTCCATTTACACTAACACATAGATAGGTAACATTTAAACAACAAAATAACGAAATTGCTGTCTACAAAGGACTCGATCCATAATTTATCTATAAAAATATTTAACTCAATGGTTGTAATTTGTAAACAACATAATTAAAATTATTATTAATCAAAAATAAAAGAAGATCTAATTTTTTTTTTCAGATAGACTAGCGGTTAGAAACATCCATTACTTTACGCCATTATAATTAAAATAAGAAACATACTTAATAAAAAAAACGCACTAATCACTGGTAATGTAAAAACAAGCAATTATAAATGCACGATTTGTTTCACGTATAAATAACTTTGTGCTACTTTTATAAGTTTTATTCATGTAATAAATTACTTAGATGATTGCCAATTTACTTGCACACAGTTTGAGTGATGACTAATCTTCATCAGTTCAAGATGTTCATCATGAATATGTATTTTTTTAAATTATAAGCTTTTGTAACAAATATAGGTACATATATCTATCATTTGAAATGTTTTACTTATAATTACTTACATTATACATACATATACATACATATATATATACAAGAAATGTTAGATCTTTGATATAATTTTATGTATGCAAATATGCATGTAATGTTCGAATTATAAATGGTCAAAATAAAAATATTGAGTCTATATTATTATAGTCAATATATAATATTTATATTGTGTCTACTATATGGTCACAAATACCAACTCTTATTAATGACCGACCTAAACCGATTTTTGAGCCGAAACCGAAACTTAAACTTTTGTATTTATTTTGAAACAAATTTACTTATGTTTTTGCTTATTTTTGGTTAGGAAAAACAATATAGATAAAGAGTAATTGAAATCCGTTTAAAAATTCATAATTAATAGTAAAAAACTAAACTCAAAACAACTTCATATATAAATTATGAATCATTTATTACCTATTATTATTTTTCAACTATTCTTCAATTATTAACGAATTTATCTAAAATTTCAGTCATGCACGTAAATTAGTAAACTGTTATAACCTAATTATTAAACAAATAAACTGCTTTGGCCAGCACAAGACTTTTTTATACATCATTATACAGAAGAAATTACTTAAGTTAACGCTTTCTGATAAGAAATTGAATATAAAATACAGTACATTAATGAAAATAATATGTATAAAAGTTAAAATAAATAAATAACTACTTAAGAACTCAATATAACTTGACATTTCAGAAATATTCGATTTTATCCACGTCAATTATTCTGACATTGTACGAATGGAGTCGAGTACAGCCGAAACACGTATTTTAGACCGAAATCGAAACCGAACCTTCAGTCGGTCACTATCTCCTAAATTTAATTTTTTTGACAGATTTTTGACATAATTATTTGATAGTGTAATAGCGCCCTATGACATTTTAAATGAATGTTAAGAAAATTAAAAGTAATAAGGTATTAATGATATAATAAAAATTATATATAGGGATCGAGCTATTTAAAAATAGATTATCTCTAAAGTATTATATAAAATCACATTAATAAAATAAAATTATGGAGTTAATATTTCAGTTTATAAAACCAACGTTCGATACTTTTTATTCACCTGTATATAAAAAAAATGTCATCCAAATTGACATCCAATTTAATGATATCAATCAGACATTTTTCTTTCCATCATTAACCAATGCAATTACATTAAGAAGTATCATTTGAAAAGAATAATTAAATACATATAACAAACATATTGACATGCACATCCTGTAGTAAACAATATGTTAATAGACCTAACCGAACAACAATCGTATTGCAATCTACGCTTTCGCGAACACAAGCACTATATTATTGTATATAGTTATCAAAATATCATCGCGGACGTACGTCAGTCAACCCATGAGAAATGTCTCCGAGTCTGTAGAGATTTAGTAATTTGTATTTACCTACAACAACATTTCTGCTAACGGAATAGGACATTTCATCGCCGTTAATTTAGCGCTTCTGATTTAGCAGCACTATTTCAGTCTTATTTTGACTATTATAAAGAATTTGCTTTATTGCAATTGCAAGGTGTCAAGTCGTTATAAATTTGCTCGGGATTCTAAAGCAGTGGTAATAAATGTTAATAATGTAAAGACTATGCATTTTATGGTGTATAATTGACACTTGCGTTAAGGTCATTCATATAACCATACCAATGATTAGAACTGTCAGTGGGCTCATTTATATTTAATATATATATATAAGGAGGTGAGGTCTAAAACTCGTTCTTTCTTTTAAAATCCACTGCATCTCGATTATTTTTTAAAATGGAACGAACGAGTTTTGGAACGAATATTATATACATATAATATAAAGAATTTTACGAGAATTTTGAACTCGGTTTTTGAACTCTCGCCTCAATCTCGAAATTTATAAATTTAATAAGGAATAAGCAGTGACGATAATATTAATCAAATCGGAAAAAAGTTTGCTGCCAGCGCGCTCTTTTGCAAAACGCTGCCTAAACCGTTTAATATTAAACTATGCAAATATGTAAATAATTGTGTAGAATAAAAAACAGGGGTTACTTTTAAGAAAACTTTTCAACTGCAAATATTTCACTCTTACAAATTATAGTAACCTTTTTTTTACTCTTCACTTACACTTTTTTATATTTTCCTTTTTACTTGCAATTTTCCAACTATACAAATTAGTTTTTACAACTGCAGTTTTTATTTTTGGAACAACAGAAACAAGCTACAACTACACACTATAATAAAAAGATCTAAAATAATTCAAATATATTTTTCAAAAATCCTAAACAAGCGTACTTGCGAGCACAGCTAAATAGTTAATTTATATATATTTTACAATATACTGTGTTTTGTTAACATAAAATATTAATTATTGATTAAAATATTAATTACCTTCCAATTTACATCGATTTCAACAAAAAATAAATAAAATGGTAAAATATAGAAAAGTGAGGTTTTCATACAATAAAATATATTATATAATTTATTTTGTTACAATGACATTAATGGCGACTAAAAAACAGATAGAACTGAATCAATCGAGTATAGCGATGAAACGTACCAGACTCTGAACTATAGACTATAGGGACCCGGTAATTTGTATCTACATTCCTGATGCACGTACGGTCTCTGATTTACAGCCAGCCAGATCGAGGCTAAATTATGCAGACCGGTATAATAGTTGGAAAAAATCTAATTGTTCTCATCAGTTGTAAATCAATGATGTTTGTTGTCGTTGTTTCTGTAAATACTTTTGCGTTTTTATAAAACTCTCTCAACAGTTAAATGAAATTGCCAATAAAAGTATTAATTGATCGAATGATCTAGTGGTTTGTTGAAAGAAAGAGTTACAGATTTAATTGAAGTGAAACTTCTTTAGCGAGACTAGTAAATTGATATGACCTCTCACATTAATCAAATATTAAAAGGTTTTATGAAACGCTAAGGAAAGGGGAAAAGTGAAAAGTCAGAGCCAGCGCGTAAGTTTGAATGTGTATATGCATTAATGTGCATATGCGTGAAAGAGCGATGAGTAGATGTATAAGAGAAAGATGGATGAGTAGCGCATGCGTACAACAACAGCTGTTGTGATTTATTAATATAGCTTGTATTTAAATACTTTTTTTTATCGTTTCACTAAGAATTTGATAGCATGCACTTTGTACACTCGAACATCTTTTTTAAGTATTTATTATAAAAGGAAGTGAATGAAACTTATATCATTCGAAAGGTACTGTGCCATAGATGTGCACAAAAAAAAATCATGTTGTCGTTAAGGCAGATACTAAGTAGTAAATTTTAATCCTCTTTACACTAAAAATTAATACTTTGCACTGAATGGTCCCACTGATGTTTTGATATTTTTAATGTAATTTTTTTATGATTATTATATTTATTACGTATTTTTGATATATTTATTGTGATTTTTGTAATTTTCTATATTTTAACCTAACTAACTACGAGTTAAAAAGTGCAAAGTATAAAAATTTATGTTCGAGTGTACAAACTATCAAATTTTTAGTGCAATTATATATAACTCTTTATTAATTTAATACGTTTAACTTTATTTATTTAATTCGTATGGTTTTTTCATTAGAAAACAAAAGAAGTTTTACTTTAACCGTGCGCTTATGTGGATAAGGCACATACCACTTTTTTCCATTATCATGTGTGTGAGTTGTGAATGTGTAATGCTTAATGACAACATCATCTATTTTCTAATTTCTATTTAAGTTTGATTATAAAAATGTCTATTAACATGATAGTTGATTTCGTGGAAATCAATTTGACCATAGGTATTGTAGAATAATTATTTTAGTTGATATATAGGTACTTGTAGTTTAATTAAATGAACATCTGAATATGAAGTTATGTCAGACTTATGATATTTACTAATTTCAAATCGAATCGAATGTAAATTAACTTGTCTATTTTGAATTTGGGTATTAATATGTTGATTTAAATAATTTTTGATTATTCTGATTTATATAAGGTGTTTCGAAATTTGCACCCAATCCTTTTAAGATTTCCTTTGCCATTTTTTTGTTATTATATTATTATTCAAATATGTCTATGGATGTCATGACGTCATCATGTCATTGATCCGTTACCATGTAACCATGTCTACCGCGCTCCGTGCGCGTTCGTTGCATTTCATTTCCGTTGCACTGCTAAAATTTCACCCTCAACGCGCTTAAAGAAGTATAACTTCAAAAATCATATATTTAAATCAAATATGTATATTTTGATCCTTTACTTAATTTTTGACAGCTAATTATAATTTTGTATGATCAAAAATAAATACAAATCTAATTTTACATACAAATAAACAAACACATGTGCATTAAACGTCTAAATCCAAACATATGTGAATGTAATAAATGCAGACATTTAATTTAATATTCTGTCACTCAGTTTGACACAAATTGAAAATATAACTTCACCCACACTTTGTGCAAAATGAAATACAATATTTACATCTGTGTGTGAGCTAACAAACAAATTAGTATGTAAGTAAGATATACACTTTGTAAACAATCCGCGATCAAGATGGCCAGGCGTTGGCGACGCGCCTGACATCTAGGTTTCGGTGCACAAAACAGATTAATGACAACCGACCGTTTTGATGTAGTATCAGATTTTTGAGCGACCTACAAAATCTGCTACAGTGCGGAATGCTAGAGAGGTGTTATGTCTCCGAGTCTGATATTTATTTCAAAGCAATATTTACCAGAGTTCCTGAAAATTTATTTATTTAATTATTTATTTATTTTATAGCTTAACGATAATTATTATAATAATGTCACTTTATAGTTATTTTATATTTAAAAAGAAGCACCTCGTGATTTATTTGCCTATAGATAATTATTAAAAAAAAAAAAAAAAATTTATCAGCTGAGTGTTTTTTTCAACATAACTCCATGTAGTTAAATCTCAACCTCAAAATTTTGGTACGTAATACCATTATGTAGTACTATTATGGACTGAAATTTCAGATTTTGATCTGGTCCCCCACCAGAGTTATTTAGCTTTGAAAAGTACTGTTTTCTCGAATTTTTTAAATAATTTTTGAAAACAAGGGGGGTAAGTCTCAGGATTGAACTTTGGTGTGTGAACACAACTAGCACTCACCTATTTGTAAAACATAATTTGATTTGTTAACGTTTCCCCTTCTTGCAAAACCATCCCCTTGAAAATTTACATTTAATATTACATTTAAATGAAAATGTTTGGAAATGATCTTGTAGTCCGTTTTTTTTAAACAATTTACTATCTAGTCCCATGTAATAAGTTTGATAAAAGCTGAGGTACTCTAGTTTCCGCAAACTCTTTAAAATAAGTACAAAAAATGCTGCGACCTGTAGAACAAATATCGCCACTACGCGATAACAAAAATAATAATATTAAAATAATGGCCATTTCGAACTACCAACATGTTAGGGTAATAACACACAAAAAATCATTTTTTTAAGAATGATCGTGCTGGACTACTTCATACAAATATAAAATATAAAAATATAAAAAAATCACAAATTTATAAATAGTATAAATTATAAATTAGAGAAAAAAAGTAGAGGTCACGTCCGTCAAAATGACGGGTCGAAAAAGTTTTTTCGGTGAAAATTGGCTCAGATATAGCCATTCAAAATTTACCATTTTTTACCGCTTTTATTTTTATATTTCGAAATGTCCGAAAAATCTAGAAATGTGAAATTTCAGATTTGTCTTCCTTTTATGACGTAAGCACTCACTATATACATAAAATAAAAATCAAACATGGACATTTATGTTGAACATTTAGTCAACCACTGTAATATTTTCTTTGTCTGATGCATTTGAATTCACGGCACACTTGATTTACATGTCTGGCAATTGCGATATTTAAGTACAAAGCACCCGATTTTATTAAAAGGCAATAGTTGTGCATTTGTTTATTTATTTTTTACCCACACGTTATTATTATATCTGATGTTGTGTCTTCAGCGAATATCTATCTTTTTGTTGTTTTGACTGACCTCAAATGGTTTTGATTCGTACATGAATTTGTCGGGGAATTTTAATGTACCGAAACCAAGATTAATGCGTCATTACTAAATCAATGTGTCAAAAAAGGTAAATCTGAAAATAGAAACCGTGCGCGAATATTTGAAATTGTAAATAATGTTCCATGAAAATAAAAATATATTAAAACTGTTGGTCGATCCAAAAGAGCCATTTGGATATGTTTACTTACATAAAAATAAATCCTGCAATATTAACAAAATGAAAACATATAAAATATTCTACACATATTTTCAGTTAAATGTATCTCGGTTTGTAGAGAACTAAATAGTAAATATGATTATGATTTTCTTTAGTAAAATTGTATTTGTTCGTTGCAGTAAAATTATTCTACGTTTGATTTATATTATCTGGCTTGCAATACCGGTAATCATAGTCGGGTATGAGCTCCAACATCGGTCCGGAAAAAAGTAATGGACTGGGCTTTATAAAGTTTAGTCTGAATTAACTGTTATGTACATAGGCGCCGACTTCGGGAAGAGGGGATGGGGGTGATCGTCCACTTCGACTCAATTCCCCGGAACTTTTAGTTTATTTAGTAAATTCTTATTTTCTTATATTTCTATGAAAAATTTTAATTGAGCCATGAAATATTATCTCAAAATTTTATGATTTAGATTTAATAAAAAATATGTTTATTGTATAGAAAATGACGAGAAAAGTTTACATTTTTGAACCGAGATCTGTATCTCAAACTGTTCTCAAAATATGGCCTCCCAAAAAAAAATTAAAAAAAAAATGGTTGTAACTGTTACATTATTATCAGAATTTATAAAATTAGATTGATTCTATTTCGGTGCCATTTTTTAGTTAAAATAAGTTAAGATAAAGTAAGTTTATTTAGTAAAAAAAAAAGAATATAGTTTTTATTTTCTTCCTTCTACAAAAGATTTTGAAAACCATTCTTTAGTATCTCAGTAAAAGTAGAATAATTATTGATTTTATTAATTTTTGTAACTTTTAATAAATATAACTTGTTAGTCGAAGAAGAAAAATAATATAATTACTTACTTTCACGAATCAGACCCATCTAAGCTTATTCATTGTCTGTCTGTTTGTTACCTTTTCACGGCTTAACCACTGAACCGATTTTAATGTTATTTGGAATGGATATAGTCTGCATTCCGAGGAAGAATATAGGCTACTTTGTACCCCAAAAATTAATTTAAAAAAAAAAATACAAATTCCATATGGACGAGGTCGCGGGTAAGAAGTTCAATGGTTAATTTCCATACTTATAGACACTCGTTTTTTTTTAAATGGCGCATAAAAACATTATTGCATTCAACTGAAATTTACGTTTTGAAGTAAATAGAAAAATGTATGATTCGTGCCTTGTACGGTATATATTCAGTTTCCTGCTATGTTAACATTACAATGCAGGTACAACTCGTTTCACGATTTTACTTGTTATTCATTTGTTTGAGTCAGTTTGAACAGTTCCGAACATGTTTCAATTGTTGACAACTTGTACAATATCATTGTTTAAAAGAAGAAGGTTTTCCATAAGTAGTAATTATTGTGTAAAAATTTAAATAGATATTTGCTTAATTGTTCTTAGAAATACGTCTAGGGTAATGTTTGCATATATTAAAACACATGGAGAAAAATACTGAAACACTTGTTTTTCTCTGACAGTAATATTGCAAGCACGTAAACAGAAGTTTTATAAGGAGATTGCTTAGAAAATAGTGTCATTTTTTATTTCCATGTTCTGAAAGAAATGGAAGTATTAGTAGATAAATCATGTCCGAGATAAGAGCAGATTCTGATTGTACTACCTTCAAAACGTAAAGCAAAGTTGATTTCTGCATGAGGGATGTGCGTGTGTCTGTGTCTGGATGTAGATTTTTCTTTCGTTCACGATAACCGATTTGAATAATTTTTGTTGAAAATGTTTGTCTCACAAGTAACACTTTGGATACGTATTATCGTCTAAACGTTGCGAGTATTATTTCACCAATTTTGATCAAACTGGGTACACTTGTAGTTCAATTAAACCTAAGGTACACTTAATTTTTATACATGTCTATATAGTCACTGAAGGAGTGAAAATCACCCTTATAATTTTGTATTAAGAATACTGATAAATACGTCTATGGTTCTCCATACAGTTATTTCTAAATAAAAAATTGTTATAAGAATAAAACACGATTGAAATAATTATTGTATTAAAAATGAATAATCGCCTACTCCACTTCGGGAGGTGATTCGGGACCCAAAAACAAGCAAAAAAAGTTCATATAAACATAGGTTCGGAAATGAGCCGTTTTCGAGTTATAGCCACTTTTATGTTTAAAAATCGTAATTTAGAATCCGCTTGGCATCTCTCTTTCTTAATTATTTCTTAAATTAAAATTTTTTATTTGTTATTTTTATTTAATTTTAAATTTTCGTAAAAACAACTGATTTATTTTAAATATAATGTAATCGTATGTACAAATATTGAAAAATTGAAAAAAACTAAAAAAATTAAAATATAAAAATTAAAATTGAAAATTGAAAAATACATAAAAATAACAAATTAAAATTAAAAATTTTAATTTAAGAAATAATTAAGAAAGAGGGATGCCAAGCGGATTCTAAATTACGATTTTTGAACATAAAAGTGGCTATAACTCGGAAACGGCTCATTTTCGGACCTATGTTTATAGAACTTTTTTGCTTGTTTTTGGGTCCCGAATCACCTCCCGAAGTGGAGTAAGCGATTTTTCGGACACCCTGTATGTAGATTTATTTTGTTTTCAAAGTCACTTTAAAAATAACGGTATTGACACAAATGCTTAAAATAGTTTCTTTATTCATAGTCAAGAACCAACGAAAAAATAATAAAACTGGAACTTGAAAAATAAAAGGTAAAAATATTGACACCGATCGCTTAAATATATTTTGTTTTTCATATAAAAGCTAATTTAAATTGTTGACTGGTTAAATAATTAATATAAATTCTTTATTGTCAACAAGTTAGGTAATTTTTTATCTCGGCAGTATATACTTACTTAAAGTTAAAAATAGTTCAAAGAGAGATATGCACGTATCTTTAATATATGTGCAATGTTGATTGATTTTTTTATTTCATAACATATTTTCATTTTGTTTATTTGAAGTTATTATTCAAAGATATTTCTGTCAAATGATTTTCATGAGCTATCTACTAAAAAGTATGAGCTGAGAAACATGATATTTTTATTAGTTCAATTATATACATATGTATGAGATTTTTTCACAGAAATCAATTTTGTAATACATATATATATTTCTTTACCGTCTAGGTTATAACTGTTTTTTTTTATCTTTAAGTAAAATCTTTTTATTTACACCGTGACAATTATATTCTGATACAACTCTTTATCGACGATGTACCGTTATTGGCGTTATTTTAGCAACCCATTCTTTACCAAAAAATAATTAAAAGTACTGTTATGTTATCTAGTATATCATGTAAAATAATTATCCAATTTAAATTAGTCTTAATAAAAATTTCGAGCATGAAAGTATATCGAGAAATAATATAATATGTATAAAATATGATGAATTTATATTTTCTGATGAGAAGTTATTTGTTCTGGAGCAATCCCACAAATCCTAGTATGACATGAGTTTGGTCTGCTAGGGTTGAGGATATTCCGGAAGACAAAAGACACGTTCCAAAATTCTAGAATGCTGCGTCATAGTTTGGGGCACCATCAACCCAAAAGGCTAATTATTCGTAATTTTTATTGAAAAGGTGTAAAAATCAATGCAAAATACTATTTTCAGGAAGAATTGAAGAGAAATGTCATGAGAAATGCCAAAAATTTATTTGGAGATGATTATTAAGTATTGATTTCAACAAGATGGAGCCCCTTCCCACACAGCAAACATTATTCAATCATGGATTATTTGGTTGATTTTTGTTGAAGAATGAATGACCGCCAAACGCTCCCGATTGCAATCCTCCGATTATTTTGTATGGTTATATATATTGTGTAAGCTCCCAGATTACAAATTCTTAAATTTGCAACAATTTAAAAATGCTATTATGGAAACAATGCGTGCTGCTTGCAATGAATTGATTGAAGCTAGTTATCAAAGTTAAAGGAGAAGTTATTCCCAAATACTTATTATAAATTATCAATATATGTATGTATATGTCTACTTTGAGAATTGAATAAAAAATTAACTGAAGAATATAATTATCACGGTGTATAATATAAATATTCTTAACAGAGTTTCCAAAGGCCATGATAAATTCTGACCAAATGTAATTAATGACTTTTGTAGATCAAACTTTTCTCTACAATTTTCTTCTTTATTCATTTTTGACCGAGTTATCTGCAATCAAAGCAAAAACGACACTTTTAAATTTGATGGCCTATAAGCTGAAAGTATTTCTTCATAACTCTATCAAAAAAGGTCGTACAGCAATATAAACAAATATTTACAAAATCATTCTTCAGATTTGATCAAAAAAATTATCACGACCCGTGAAAACTCTCAGAATTGATAACAAAACAGTTAAAACGGTTAAATTATGTAATGAAATATTTTCTTTCACTTCTGATTTTCTGTTAATATTTCAGTCCTTTTTTCTTTGACATTCTTTTTTAAATAATAAAACAAAGTTTAAACCATATGTTTATATTTTATAGATATTACACCCAATTCTGTTTTTACACGAATTTTTTTTACACACTTATTTGATTTTACACACTTCATTTCAGTTTTTTCTTGTTACATTAATATAATTTAGTTTTTGTGTATTTATATTTTTAGGGGATTTCCCTATGCATTTCAATTTTTTCATATAAAAAAAATCATATAAAATTAAAATAATGTTTTATTTGTAAAAAATTTTTTTTTACTTTTTTGAGCCTTTGAAACCAATCCCCAGTTTTTAATATATATCATATCTTTTTTTACACGCTGATAGGCTGTACCTACGTATTCACCGTGCAAAAACAGAATTGGGTGTATTCTATTTATAATTCACTTGGCATTTTTTTTAAACATTGCTATATATTTCACCAAAAGGTTAACTCCGTGTTGCGCCAATGCATTTTTCAACCAGACGTGGAGTACGCGCGGGCATGCTAATGTGTGTGTGTGTGTTTCGCGTAAATACCAAGAGACACAAACATAAGCAATGCGATGGAATTATTGTAAAGTACAACATTATTGAGCCGCTTTTGGCAGTGAACCAAAAATATATAGATATGTATAACGTATAATACACACAATTTTCATCTGTTTTCTCTTCGCTTTTGCATCTGTGCATATTTACATTACACATAAGATGTGTTTATAATTGTTGAATTAATGTGATAATGTTTTCATAAATATTCTTATCTTCTGGATATAAGAAAACAAATAAATACTGATAATCCTAACAATAATTCAGATCTTTAAAGAAGCTTATGTTTGTTACGTAATCTATATTTCCATCCAATTTTGCAGGGAAAGTTAAACTAATATAATAACTATAGATCTACATATGTCAATCTAAAGTTTAAAAAAAGTTAGGTAAAGTTAATTAATTAATTATAGGTAAGTATAAATGTAAGAAACAAACATAGGTGATTAAATTTTAAACCTATGTATATAACGAAGATCTATAATAATATGTATAGATCTAAGGTAATCGAGATAGCTCTGAATTTTGAAGAAATTAAGTCTATTTAGGTTTACGTAAATAATTTGCAATGCCTTATGTGTAATGCCTTATTAAAAATTATTAAAATTTTTACTCCACTTACTTCTTAAACATATTAGATTTTTTTACCAAATCTATTCATATTTAATTTAACACTAGCAATAAAATTCGGATATTACCTATTTTAGTTTAATTTGTATGTATCATAGACCATTAAATGTTGGCACAGAATACGTCTGATTAACTATTATTTTGAAAAGTTAAACGACTGAAATAATATAAAAAATAAATAAAAAACGTAATTTATTTCCAAAAATATTTCAACAAATCCATAAAAATAAATTAACATCATCTCAAATCCATATAAGCCAAACATAGTTTGTCTTCATACATAAAAAGTTATTTGTTTTTATTTAAAGACCTACATAATACCATTTATCAAAACAATAAAAAAAATGTCATCATAAAGAGGGTTTAGCGAAACAGTCGCCAAGAAGATGAAATACCGGGCAATAAATACGAGCAATGCACATTGCGCTGCAAACAACAAATTTTCATTAGCGTTCGTTTGATAGCATCTGACATAGATGAATGTACCAGCAGACGGCTGGACGCCCACTACAGTTTCAAAGCATCGCGACGGTGCTGCTACTACAGCATCCGTGCAAAAGTATAATCGGTTATTGTTGTTTTGTATGTGCATATATTGGTGCACTCTTACACAACTATGTTGTAACAAATGTTCCTTAGAGATGTATGTAGTTAATGATTATTTTCTTATTACATATGTCTTCAGCAAACATTTAATTTGGTGTTTAAGAAGATATTTTATGTGCCAGATAGGTAAGCTGTAAAGAAAACATTGCCAAGTAAATGTACAGTGATTCCTCATGCTAAATTCACCAATTGCGAAAATTTTAATAAAATGAACTACCACTGGTTAACCGTTTAATTTTTAAATAATTTAATTTTAAAATATTGACATTTTTTTAATACGTGCCTGATTATTTTTTCGTATATTTTTTTGTTTTGACCCAGTAAAAATATTTTGGAATGTCACTCCTCCTCCTTACACACGATTGTAATAATTTTTAAATGGGACCGTCCTAATCCCAGATTTAACCAACCCACCAAGTTTCATTAATATCGGTTCATTAGTTCATGAGTTATGCGTATGACAAGGATTCAGGGGACAGACACACAGACAGACAGACACGGAACGAATAGTGTTTATTTTGACCTGAATCAAAAAGATCAAGTGAAAATTTTTTTTTCTCTTTAAAAAACGATCACAGTTTCTCGTATCTTCGACGAGGAAGCAAAAATATGACTTAAGTTGGACAAACGTATCAAATAAGTATAGGTATTTGTCCTGTAAAAATCTGTATATATTATATTAATAGATACCTATAGAAAAATTAGATATTATTTGGTAGCCTTCTTCCACAAAATCTTAAGTCAAGACGGGATGACTTATTTATTTCACGATATAAGACTTTCGTTTGTTAAATACGACGAGTCTAACGTAAACCTAGTATCACTTCGTCTCATATAAAGCCATAATTTTAATAGTACTTAACCCTTTGCATGCGGGAAATTTTTACGTACGTTTGCTATTGTTTGGGCCTCTCTGACCCTTATTTCGATAATAACGTCATTATGTCGATCGGATGGGTTGTTCTTTCTTTTGGTGAGGTTTAGTTAGGAAATAAAAACTACTATGCATATATACAGTAGTAAGAATTTATTATTTCGATGACATGCAGTAAATTAAAACTGAAAAGTGAAATATTCAATATTATGTATATTATATTACAAACAGCGCGAGCGGTGTTACTAATGTGAAAAACTAATATTCAATGATGTAATAGCAAGAAATATGGCCAGGCTGTTTTCGTGCAGGCTTCAACAAAGTGGAACTACGGCAAATGTACTTACAAAAAAATGTTCAATACGGACTTCAAAGGCCTGCCTCGTGCCTAATGCAAGTTTACTTGGTATCTTTGAAATAAAAATAATGTGAAGTTATATTTAGTAAATAATACAATGACTATAATTATGTAGAAAAGGCTCGACCGCAAACAAAGGGCTAAATCAATTTAATGACATTCTGAAATCCACCCGGACATCGTTGAAAGTAACTGAATACAGATATCTCTTGTCAAGAGTTATTTTAAGAAAATAAAAATTTTTTTGCACTACACTTATATTTTTTGCTTTTCCAACTGCGCAATAACCTTTTTTGTTCTTTTCTTGCTTTTATATAATTTTTCTGTTGTTTGCATTACACAAATTAACTTTTACAACTGCAGAAACAAGCGACAACTATACAAAAATAAATTGTCTTTTGTAGCAAACTATATATTTTTTTCTTTTGATTTCTGTATTTAAAACACATTTTAAGTTAAACTAGCAATAAATATATTTATACATTCATTTCAAAATCTAGTTTTAAATTACGAGAAGTCTATAATAATCTGACAAACAATGTATATAAATAATTTTAATGACTTACAAACTGTGCAAGTCTTATCTTAATGTTAGTTCAGTAGATACGAGATACAAGTGTAAACTATTGTGTACACTTTATACATAGTGCAATCAGTATCTGCGTTAACCCACGCATTCAATTAATATAAATAAGTAGAATGTTTTCAGCTGCACACAAATATAATTGTTCGTCTGCCAAATGTCGATTCTAAGATCGGAATGTATTTAAGGCATTCTATAATAACAAAAGGTAACTAAACGGTGGTATATGTATTATGTTTCAATGCATGCAATTTCAAATTGAACTATCAATATTTGATTATCTAATTTGAGTCACATTTTACTATTTTGTACCTCTAACGAGTTTGACTCAATTTGAACTCTTGTATTGAAATATACCTATAGAGTAATATCACGTACTGATTTTACAAGCTCTTCTATACTGACACAAAGTTTATACTGAATTTATTAAAAACAAATCTAAATAAAATTATTAGTATCACTCCCTATAGACATTTAATATTTTCGTCATGTTAAACAATGTTGAGTGTGATTAACTCATAAGTGAATGAAATTAAATTTGAACTAAAGGATTATATAATAATAATAAACAATGGAAACAAATTAAAGGCGCACTATTTTAAACAAAATGAGAAAAAGTAAAGAACATTAAATAAAGTATTCTAACACTTAATAAACTATTATAGAATTTGTAAACAATATTGAACAGTATTTTTGTGTTTTAGCAATAGTTAATATAAACTAGCGTTAAGAAAATACTTTTTGTTCATTAAAAAAATAAAATTACACATAGAAAAACAAATTGCTTCTTAAAATGGCTGAATGAGTATTAGGTTGATGAGATTTGTACTAAATGAGCAATAATGAGCATGTCATGTATTTATATAATATTTTATAAATCGTACAGAGTTGATGTTTTAATAAAATACAAGTTAACTGTCCTTGGTTAAGGCAATCTATTGGAACGAAATCGAGTTGATTAATTTTCGTTAGGTTAGGTTAGGTTAGAATATGTAGATTAGATTAGGTCTATTTTAACACATCAACACGTGATATTTGATAGATGTGACGTGAGTAATGGCATACTCTTCAGGTTAACCTAATTTTATGTATGGGACATCACCCCTCCCCAAAAAAAATTAATTATAAAATTAAAGCAAATTCAATAATACAATAATTTTTTTGGGGGGGGGAGGTAATGGAATAAATAAAAGTTACAAACTAAAAGCAAATTAAACTATACAATAATAACGAACGCAAATATTACTGCACGAAACGAAATTTTAATGCTCAAAGTATATAAAATATTGCGCGCTTAATTACTACCCATAAACAATTAATCTATTGATTTCTTACTCAGGTACGCGTATATGTGAAGTAAATACCATATCTTTAAAAAAAATCTGGACTAGTTAAATAATTATTTCATTTGACTCGTCATTTAAAAAGGTTACCCACCCCTGGTCTATTAGATTTGATGAAATATGACGGGTTTATCTTATGAAATCACTCCACCGTTCTAGGACCACTTATTTGACGCCGTCGCGACGACTGACTCATTAGCGTCTATTTGCAGTCAAGCCTCAACAATTGGCTCAACTGTTCTCCATGCGTACAACAGGTGAACCGCTTACACATTCACCGTACGTTATCTGTTCGTGCACTCCTTACACACACACACACACACACGCAATATTGAATAATGGAACAACACACGCATTTATTCAAATTTATATGCACGCTAATGTACTAATAAACATTATAAATATACTTGAATTTATAGGATTAGTAAGTGGAACAAACTTAAATTATTCTTAGGTTCTTAGCATATACCTAGAGTGTATTATCATTGCACTTTGTGAGTTCATTGGGTATTTTTGAAATTATTTTAACATAAATCAAAGCTGTATGTTTGTCACATATCTATTTAATTCCTTAAAAATCAAATTCACCACATTTTAGTAATCATGTATGAAAATAACAATACTTTATAATAATAAATTAACTATCAAGATGTTAAAAGAAACTACACCTGCAATATACTAAATTAGCGATTTATTTTTAAAAAATTTTAACTAAATAAGTAATAGGGCTTCCTTGTTCATCAAAACCTACTATGATTGGTCCATTATCAATCTTCTATCCTTTCAACAGTTACACTTAATTTTTTTTCACCAAAGACTATTATTTTCAACAGTATTGTAAATCTTCAAACGGACCTATCGGAGCTCAGCATTTGATATTTAACAGATAGGTAACATAGTGGTGAAAATGGGCATTTCCCTTACATTTTCACTATAAAACCTATAAAAAAAACAACTGAAAAATGTATAATAAAATATAGCTATGTGTATATTGGATACGCACGTGATAGTGTTCCATAACCATTCTCACTAACATCCTCTACTTGATAATACGTATCAAGAGCTATTTCATGTAATCTCTATAAAAGTGTACATATTCGTGTGACGATTTGAAAAATAAAAAATAAATTTTTTTTAATTTTTCATAAACTTTTTTGCTACAGTGCTCCTTATAGTTTTCATTGAAAGTACCAATTAAAAACTACATTCTTGAATTTGTTTAGAGTTTCTGCAACAATAATTTAGAAAAGGAGGAAGGGGCACTGATAATTTTTTTGAAAGAAAATATATCGTGACTGAAGGGTTAAAATCAAAAGTAACTAAAATATATTTTTGTATTTTAGGAGACATATTTAAAGACACCGCACTCAATGGAGTAGGTAAGTGAAAAAAAAATTCTAGTTCACTTTTAATTCTATGGGAGAGGGGTCTTAAAACATATTTTGTCAAAAATCTCATCATTTCTGGTTTTGGTTCATCAATCTACGTTTTTTAAAAATATACTTTTTTTTTAAATATAGCTTACATCATTAACTTTAAGACTATCAAATGCCCTAAGACTGTCGAGACCTCCTTCCCCTATTATGAACAAATTAAAATTGATAAATTAACAAATAAGTTGATTAGTTAGTATCTCAGCTAATACCTTATTAAAGGTTTTCTGGGTTGCTGAATAAGTATTTGTTAGTTAGCAGCTATCAAATAATCGATTTTTTTTTACAAATTAACATTGTTTATATTTAGCTATATTTTTTGCTTAATCGGGTTTAACTGATAGACAAAAAATTTAAAGATTAAAAAAAAGTTTACTCAAAAATTACAGCCTGTACACTGATTTGAACCAAAAAAGTGACTTATGCTCCATTGTGCGCCGCCCCACCTGGCCTGGCGTCTCGGGCGGTCGCCCTGGTTCGCCCCCCCCCCCCCCTAAATCCGGGACTCTATTTATCCATATTTCCTTAATTTGACAACATACGTTTACTAAAATAAAGGATTTAAATGCCTCATATCATAGTAAATAAGTAATTCAGTAACTATATTTAAATGATTAAAAAGGCACACCCGTATCCAGAACATGAGAGATTATGTCACGTATTCATTCTTAACAATTATGTAAAAAATAAAAATCACCTGGTTCATTATTATTCGTGAAAAATACAAATTTGCAATATCCCTATAACGAAAGCAGCCGACAATTTAATCCGTAGATAAATCTCACACAATTTGTTTCGCCGCGGCCTCATAGTAGCGCCTACAATTTTCCTTCATTCTGATTAAACACACACAAACATACATACTACGTAAATATACATTCTTACGCACACGTACACAGGGTACGTAATAAAGCAGCTACAAGTTTTTAGAGCCTGTTATTGTCGCAGTTATTTATTACCCATAAGGCCGTATATCGCCGTCCATTATTAAATAGACATTTTACTTTGTAATCTTGCGGGATCTGTGTTAACGCAATTGTAGACTTTTATAAATTAAATACAATCTATTGTTTGTTTGATATATTGACTGTATCTACTGTTGACAATTCTTGTTTTAATATTACTTAGACTGAATACCTGAATACAGTTTTTCTTTTTCAAGAAATAAAAAAAATGATGTTTAATTAAATATGGTAAAGGCTACTTAAACGTTTGTAGACTTCTCAATTAACTCTCTAAAGTCACAACATACCAAATAAGTAGGGGAGATACGCAATGAAACGGATATTTTAGATTAAAGAAGTTTTTTATTGAAATTACAAACATTATAAAAAATCAATTATGTTATACATATCACTAATTAATTGAGTTTATTAAAGTAAATCTTTTTTTACAACAAAAGCCGGAGGAAGGCGGGTACGATGCGTGCTTTTTACGCAAGCGCCAATCGCCGGATGGGGCGAAATTTGAATAAAATGCGTGAGAATAGATTAAGTAAAAAGTGATATGAGGATAATTATATAATATAATAATAATTTCTACTTGTATCAATAAATTAAGCTATTTGGATCAAATAGGTTCCTATAAATAACTGGGTTATTGAATGCAACGTCAATTAATTACTTAGTTCAAGTAAAATTTATTTGCTTTCAGTAAATATGACTCAAATAATTTGAGTTATTTGTATCCATACATTTTTTTTAGTCTATATATGTCACGTAGTAATTATAAGAATGTAGAAGAATTGATAAATAGATACATTTATTTAATCCTATTGTTAAGGCTTGTAAATAGGACATGTCAAACATTTATATTATCTTTAAAAAAAACATAGTGTTTACAAACTCTCTAGTTAAGACATATCTGATGAAAAATTAAATTTGATGTCTACTTCAATAAAAGAAACAATTCAACTTACTGTCTCTATATTAATAGTGCATGGATATAGTTTTGACAAATAAATAATCGCGGTGTATCAACAAAACTTGTTAAAGAAAACTGAAACCATCACAAAACATAACAAGTATCTACCTATACAGATTGCCGAATAACAGAGATTTCAAATCGGTGGATTTCGAAACAAAATAAAAATCAAAGGTAGTTGTGATATTTATATAATATAATACCCCAGCAATTGAATATTTATATTCGGCGAGGTCTTAGAAAAAAATTACAAATGATTTTACAATCTATATATTAATACTTGAACATCGAAAATTGTCGTACGTTTTTTTGTATTTATTATAAAAGAAGGTAAATGAAACATATCATTCGAAAGTTATTGTGCCATAGATGTGCACAAAAAAAATCATGAGTGTATGTTGCCGTTAAGGCAGGTAAATTAAAGTTAACATACACAATACACATACACACATGATTTCCCTTTTCGCTGTTTGTATATTTCCTCTCGCATCGTTGAAGAACATAGCAATACTCCTAGCGCCATCAAGCGGCAAAATTAATAGTTTTGGATTTCTGTCAAATGTAGTTAAGGTAGGTGAAATATTGATCGAATTTCGACCACAGGCGATACTAATAAATAATAAAAATAAAAATACAATACAATCTTAAACAATAATAATAAATGACAAATATTCAAAACTACCATCATGGTAGGGATACAGTGGGAATAAAGATAGTAAGAGTTCTGACAACCTGATTTATGATTTATTGTAGTGGTCAAATCTCATCCACTTATTTGGTTAAAAATGACGACACTGGTATACCTCTTATGCCCGGTATTATAAAGAATTTGCTCGAAATCAAAGCTAATTAGTTTCTGGCGAGGTGTTAAATCGTTATGAATTTGCTCAGGGTTCTAGAGCAGTGGTAATAAATGTAAATGTAATTCATTTTATGAGGTATACTTGACAGCACTTATTTTAAGTCGCTGATTTCTATTCAAGCACATGCGTCCTGGTAATCATATATACGATTTCATTCGCTACATATGTGAGTACTTGTCATTTATATTTACATAACTAGCTGTGCCCGCGGCTTTGCTCGCATGGACTACGGAATTATTGCTTAGGATTAAAAAAAAATATAGTTGAATTAAGTACAAACACGATTAGTTATTATTGTAATAGTAACTAAGCAACACTTAAAACGAAAAACGAATCTGAACAAAAAGTACAAATCATTTTTTTCTGTTTAAATTTAAAAGTTGATCCGAATGACGGCCGAACGCATGCGAAACTTTCCATCTGCCCCGCTCCGACGCAGCACTTCTTTAGTTCGCGCGTTATTAATAATATTTTACCGATTATTATTTATTTAAAGTTATTTCTTAAACCAAAAGACCAAATTGGATGCTTTAAAGGGGAAATTATATATACATTAAGTTCATATGACGATGAAAAATTTTCGATAAGGATTAATGTTTTGCAGGTCATAAGTCGTCGTAAACAGAACCAAAACAATTTTAACTTTCTTTGTAACATATTATCTCACTCGTTTTAACCATTATTCACATTTTAATTTCAAAATTCAATCTATTATGTTTAAATAAATACATGAAATGAAATATATATTCTTAAACCCTTATCAACTTACATATATGATATGTATTTTTTTAAGTATAATACAATATTAGACGGATCATAGTACAAATAATGTTAGGAACCACTGTTGTATAAGAGTATGATTAAACATGAAATATACTTTTTGACAGTGTACCGTTATACTAGTAACAGTGTTGTGCTAAATAACTGTCGTTTTCTATAAAATGTTTCATCGAATATGACAATGTGTCTGTCCGTATTATATGTGTTATATTTAACAAATGCTCGTTAATTTTTACTATGGGATAAAACTGTTCATATCTTCTAGAAAATCTTTTTGTCATACCGATGTATCCAATAGATTACTGTTTTAATATGTAGAAATAACTTTATTTATAAAGTGCAATTGCTTGCACTATAAAACTACTTAACAAAAAATGTGTTTCTCTTATATAAATTATTTAGTTTCTTTCTGCATATTTTTATATTGTGTAATTTCTCCAGTTATCATTTTATTTCTTGGTATATCATTTCTTAAATTATTCTAATAATAAGAATTAAAGTAGTTTGACATTAAAACAAATATTAAAACCAAAAATTAAAGGTTACACGATATTTTGCAGAAATAATGAATTATTTTTTACTTGTAATCTTAGTTTTTATCATAATGACCATGGCTGAAATGTCACATTTATTACTATTTACTTAAATAAAATATGTATATATGAACGATTATAAATTTCTTCGATTGTTTATTAGACACATAAAGGTCAGTTACAATTTTACAATTAGATAACATCAACATTTTTTTATTACGTATATATCTACCTATTATCTATGTATATATTTTATTATTCTTGTATCCAATTATACAAAAAGAAATTCTTTTGATTTTAAATATTTTTATATTGTATTATATTTCTCATTACTACATCTCAAAGACTAAAAGAGTAAAATTATTAGCTGTTTTTTCTGACAACTTTGAAAAGGTATATTTTTGTTTATTTACAATTACATTATTTACATTTTTTACATTTAATATAAATAAATCAATAAGATACAGGCACCAGTCTTGGACCCTTTAAAAGCAAGGTATACTGTTTTCGAGATTGATGGGGTTCTTTTTTTAAATCGATTTAATTACTAAAGTCCATGAATATAGTTTGTACTTTTGATTTGCTGATGAACACTTGCGAATGATTGCAAAATGATAAGTATATACTACGACATAAAAGTTATTAAATAAATAATCGTAAAATTTTAAACAATCTTAAGCAGATACTATGATTAATATAATAATTAGTAAATAGATTACACTAATAATTAGTTTAATTTTGGCACCGATTGTCCGATTGTCATAAAAAAAATTGTCATTAAATGTCTATCGATTATGATTCAATAATGGCTGAAATCAAATATCAACAAATAAGTCCGAGACTGATGCCAGTAGCTTATCAATTCATTCTTTTACATTATACTTTCGTGGGTTTGCAAACTCAACCACTTGAATGGTGAAAAATTTATATGTATAAAAATGAATGTTCGTTTGTATGAGGCCTATAGACCCGGGAATTACTCAACCGATTTCAATACAATTTTCACCAATATTTAGATAATTTTTCTGTGCAGTATCGTGGCTATTAATATTTTATGAAAACTCAAGATTTAACATCATGATGTCACAGCATACAACTGTCATTTAGGTTTATAAAAACATAGTACGTAGCCATGGAATACAGAATTCTATAATTTACGTTAATTCACGTCATTATGATCACGTCTCTTTAAAATATTTAAAATATCGAAATTGACTATGATTGTTGCTAACCTATTTATTTTTATTTTTTGATTTTCATACACAATCTAAGACGGATCCTGGTGTTTCCTGGGAGTTTGAAAATATAATTTATACGATTTTCTCAGTAACTACCGAACGGATTTTATTCTGCTTTTCACTAATGCATAGGTTATGTTTAGTTGTATAATTTGTGAATATTTTGTGTAAACTTAACGAAGTCGGAAAAAAATCGTGGTTGTGGGCATGTTGGGTGGACATGTTAAATATTTTAGGTCACTATGATTTTGTGGATATTAACCCGGGTAACACCGGGTCTAATGCACTATTACCAAATAAAAGTTGTCCAATATTGAATAAAAATAAGAAGCAATAATATTGAATCTAGTTAATCATGTCTGCTCATAAAACAAACAAGGTGACGGCCATGCTCTGTGAGAGTAATCTTCATGAGATGCGTCTATAATGATGTCGGGATGATGAATAAAATATGATCTGTTATCGGTGCGCGGTTGTACAGAAAGCGCGAAGGCGGCCGTTGTTGCGCGTTGAATATCAACAGTGAACAATCACCATTATGATTTGTAAAACCCGTTTTAGCGACATTTTCCTCCATCATTTAATAACACCGATTTGGCGTATAATTGAATTGGATTCTCACAGGAACATGTGGATGTTCACATGTAATTAGGTACCTATATATTGTAGAAGGTTGTTGGTTGCAATTAAAGAAAACAGTATAAACTTACTTTTGCTAACAATTAGTTTATAGATTGTACTAAATATTATCATTGCGTAACTATAAAAAATACCAAATTAGTTTTTGAAATTACACTTCTTTAGGTGTACCGCGGTACATTTTACTGGGTATTGACTATTGAAATGTGGATAAACTCGAAAATATGACGCTCATTCGGGTAAAATAGGGGAGTTGAACGAGGGAGATGAAGCTGTCTTCGCAAATACATAACGCTATCACTCTCTCAGTGGCTTACACTACCGTTTAGAGCTGAGCGCGGGCCGTAAATTTTTCGGGTCACGGCCGTGACCCACGTGAACGTGAGCGATTTTCAAATCTTGAATCGAGAGCGTGCGTGATCGTGAGTCAAATTAAAACAACCGTGCGTGAGTACATTTTTCTCGTGCGTGAGTCCGTGAGTATATTTTGAAGATAATTTTTTTATAAATTTAAATAAATTTAAAAAATGATAAAAGTAAAAATAAAAGAAAGTAACAACGGCAATACATTTCATATAAAAACAATAATTTATTGAAAATTCTATAATGGATCTTCGTCTCACAACAAACCTAAAATTGTAATTAAAACATATTTTCAGAGTTTTAAGAAAAATAAGTTTTATGGAAATCATCTACGATATGTGATACATACTTACCTTTACTATCTGTTACCCGCAATTTCGTTAGCGTGGAATTTAAGGTTAGTGAAAACAATACCATGAAGCTAGATTAAATAAATAATACAGATAGATAATACAGATTTCTGTTATATAATGATAGTCGATAAAACAGGTATTAAGTTTCGATTTTGCACGCTAGATGTCTATGCCAAAAAGTTTATCATTCGCGCCTACAAATGTCACATAGTAAATTTTTCGGGATACAATCCTTTATCAAGATTCAAGCTATCTCTCTGCCAAATGTCATCAAGATCGGTTAAGCGTTTAGTCGTGAAAAGCTAACAAACAAAAATCTGGGTGAGTCGCAAAAATATACTAGATACTTAAAAAGGTATCGCTGTGATAAAAGGGTTGTTCTACTTCTTATAAAAATATTACGGTTATGTAACAAAAATATTTCGTTATCTTTAAGTTATTCAATAACTATAAATAAACTATAAACTATAATAGATATATTATAAATATAAACGACTAAACAAGAATTTAAAGCACGTGTAAAATCAGACGACCAATTTTTCAAACAAGTCAACAATAATTACTTAATATTATGTCCATTAATTAATCTGACAGTGTTATTCTTAATAGCATAAGCGGTAACTTTTGCATTACAAGTATGTGTAATGTGTATATATGTTTATAAATATTTTACGATATATATTTATGATTTGTCATTGAACGACCTTCGAAAATATGCAACAACAGCAATCAAAAATAAATGCCCTGGTATTCAAACCATGCCTATTGATTTCACACGATAAAGAAATTAAAATCTACATTCACAACATGATAATAAATTGTAGTAGACTTGTAAAAGAAATATGGAAGTTGATTGGGGCGTATTCACACCCTGAATACCAACAACTCTTGTGTTATTAGTTTTTACTTTGACAAAAATCTGTTTTATTGTATTTTACAGGAGCGCAACAACATTTTATTCAATGGGTAACAAATTACGAGCCATTTATTTGCATGTATGTTGTCACATGTTTTTGTCATTAAGTTAGTTTGTTTACATCCTTTACACTTTTTGGTGATATTTTAATTCAAATATTTTTTAGGTTCCTTTAAAAAAATTATTAAATATTTATTGTATTATTATTTTTGTCTCTATTGATTGGATACGCTCCTGAACGCATGTATAATCAGATAAGATATATTGACTGTTAAAAAATCTGATCGTAGGATTGTTAAATAAACAGCAAATATGCGACACTGTTATTTATTGCAATTACGTTCCATTTTTTCCCTATATAACTGTACATGTTATATTTTCTGCTGCATATGCCGACAGATAAAAAAAATGTTTTAATATGCATGAGGTATTAAAACTTTCATCTTATAGTTTTATATTCAGCAAGCATTTTTTACGTTTCCATATTACTGTCTTATTTTGCAAAGATGATTTGAATTGTAAGTATTTTCACCGTTATCGAATAAATTGCTCGTTAACAATTATAAGCATTTTATTTATATTTACATTATATATTACATATGTATGTATCATGCTTATATTAGGGAATTTCAAAGATTGTCCTGTTACTTTTTTTATGTATTGAAGGATCTTGTAAGACTCAGTCATATTTATCCTTACATATTATAAAACGCAATGTCTCTCTGTCTGCCCGTTAATGCGCTTATCACTCGGGAACCACTTATCCCATTTACGTGTTTTTTTAATTCATATGTACGTTTTTTACCCAGGTTTTAGTATATATTTTGTTACATTAGGTAACATAGGGATTAAGCAGTGACGATAATAGTAAATCAAGTCAGAAAAAGTTTAGAAAGTGTAGAATAAATAGACCTAAAATATTCAATTTCAAAAATCCTAAAAAATAATTCCGTAGTCCACGCAAGCGAATCCGCGGGTACAACTAGTTAACATATGTCTGTCTATTTGTTACCTTTTCATGGCTAAACCGCTAAACCAATCTTGTTTAAATTTGGCAAAAAGATAGCTTGCATCCTAAGGCAGAACATATGCAAATGATAAGATAAAAAATACACATTTTACGCGGACGAAGCTGTTCTAAAATAAAAATAACTTATTTAAAAAATAATAAAATCCGACAAAATACTTAAAATCCTAAACTATATTGTTTAAAATCTAATAAAATATGAAAACAGAACACGCAAAGTTAAAAAATCATTTGCACGAAGTGAAAACGTTGAACCGTTAGTTAACGATACCGGATGACCGCTGTCAACGCCGACTGTGACTTCCTGAACGCGCGACCGAGCGACTGGAGTGTCCATTAGAACACCACTCGGTGTTAAGTAGAAGACAAACAACTGCAGTCTGTGTACACTGTTTACACAATGCAGTTATAGCGGATTTAGATAGGTTTTGTTGTTTGTCTTGTTATGCAATGTGACACAAATTCATTTATGAACGGATAGTTTTTGTGTTGGGTTGGAATTCAATCTTAAAAGTTCAGTCGTGTAAAAGGCAATACGACTCAACTACACGAAATATATATACGAAGAAAACATTTTTTTATGGTGAGCAAATACATATACGTTTAAGAACTTAATTGTAGATACACACTTAAGTTACATATCAAGTAAGACTTTAGAACTTTAGACTATCTCTTATTAGTTATCTATAGATACTATAAATACATATTATAGTATAAAGTCCCCCGCCACGTCTATCTGTCTGTCGGTGCACTATTTTTACAGTAACTACTGAACGAATTTTATTCCGACTAATGGATAAAATATAACACGAGGAATGGTTTAATTGTATAATTTGTAAATATTTTGAGTAAAAATGAAATATGAAAAAAATTGATGAAAAAAAAGATTTTAACTCTTATTTTTTCAACCAAAAATTTTAAAGTAAATATATCGCAACTTAATTTAAATAAATATTTTCAGATATGTAGGTATACATTTTCATAAAATTTCAGTTGCCTATATTTGTATCTACTTGTAAAAATAAAGCATAACTATGTTAGTGAAAGTAATTAAATAATTTTAAAAGTTTTCATCAAAGATAATTGTTACACGTCAATAATGATGTTGGTATCCCGGGTGGGCCGATTGGGAAACGCACACACACGCACAGACGCACATACACCTACAAGTACTAGGGATGTCAAGCTCACATCAATTCACTTTAAGATATAAGCCTTATCCCTATTCATTAATTTTATAACTAATATTATAATTCTAAACAATTCATATTTATTTTGATAAAGTCCGCTACCTCAATTAAAAAATATATATTTCTTTGTAAAAAACACAAATTAAAAAAAAGAGTAAAGTACCTAATTGTAATATATTACAACAAAATTATTGATTCCATATTATTATTTAATATTAAAACATTATCTATGTATAAGCAGGTTATATATAGAATAAACTAATAAAGAATCAAAGATTATTTCATTTCTAAATAAATTAACTAAAACGCAATATCACTTAAACAAAATTGTAATTTATTTAACACTAGCGCATTGGACCCGGTGTTACCCGGGTTAATATCCACAAAATCATAGTAACCTAAAATATTCAACATGCCCACAACACGCGGTTCACCGCGTATACAAAATATCCACAAATTATACACCTAACTTCCAGGAAACACTAGGTCTCGTCTTAGATTTTGTAGGGAAATAAAAATAAATAGGTCAACAACAATCATAATCATTCAATTATTCGACAAAATATTTGAAAGAGACGTGATCATAAATTAATAAAATGTTGAAACCGTAAATTATAGAATTATTTATTCCATGGCTACTATATTTTTATGTAAATGACAGTTGTATGCTCTGACTAAGGTTATTAAACTACACAGGTTATCTTATAGTGACGTAGTCAGCCGTCAAAATTTATGGAAACTACTAATTTTTAATTTGAGATAAGATGGCCAGTGACGTCACATGTATTCCCCTCCCCCCCAAATTTTTAATTATGAGATAACCTGCATAGTTTAATAACCTTGTGCTGTGACACCATGGAAACAAAACACGACTTGATAAAGATTTTCTTTAGTCTTTTTATGTTAAATCTTCGGTTTTAATAAAATATTAATAGCCACGAACATGCACAGAAAAATTATCTAACTATCGGTGAAAACTGCATTGTAATCGGTTCAGTAATTCCAAAGTCTATAAGCCTCATTGATTTTTATATATAGAGATTATTTTAGAAGATCGACATCCCTTCGACACACATACACGCAAACACATTCACTAACACACGCGGACCAATTAAAATCAAAAACTGTTCATTCAAGATTGGTGCAAGCCGGTGGTTGCGTAATATTTTTATATCAGTACACCGGATCTGATCTGAGTCAATTCCTTTGGAATTAACTAATGAGACAGGTTGTGTGTACTATCTATCGGTGCAATGGCATTCCTCTCCACCAGAAGGTCAAAAGTTTATTGATTGATCGATCTATTGGTATCATTTATAATGATATTTCTAAACTGCTTAGAAACTAAAGTGAGTACCTTAAAATTAATGATTTGAGTCGCAATTTATAAATAGGTAGAAACAAATTGTATTTAATGTTATAAAATTTAAAAAAAATAAGAAAATGGATTTTGAAAAAAAAAAATAATTTCGTGAATTTTTTTAACTTTTTGCTATCACAAATGTGTTTTTACTTCCATGTTCCAAAAGAAATGAAAGTATTGTAACACCATCGAAAAAATAGTGTCCGAGATAATGACAGATTCTAATTGTACTAACTTCAAAACGTGTGTCTGAATGTAGAATTTTCTTTCGTTCACGATAACTACTGTAAAAATGCATCGATTTGAATTATTTCTGGGGAAAATGTTTGTCTCAGTGAGTACTCCAGACCTATTGATTTGATTTTGGTGCTAATCGGATTAGGGGTTTTTGAAATATTCGAAATTTCGTAACTATTATCGTCTACAAAGTGAATGTTTGTAAATAAATCATGTTGTGATGTATGAAAAATCAAAATTAAATTTGCTGCAAATAAGAATTGATAATTCTAGACAGAATTTAATCCCGGTAACACCGGGACCAAAGCGTTAGTATTAATATAAAAGTACAAAAACTCAAATTTTTGTTTTCATTTAAACTTTTATTCTAATAATCAGTAGTGAGTTAAAAGGGGGAGAGCGAAAGAAGGTCCGTCCCAAACCTCAGGTGCTAATTGAACCCTGGGTGAAGAGCAGAAAAAAAGTCTTCAGGTGTTACAAAATTTTTAATTTAAAAAAAAAAATGTTATTTTTCATGACACGTTACTAGGGGACCCCATAACTGAAATTCCGCCCCGGAACACAACCTTCCTTAGATCGCCATTGTCGAGGAGTTGAAATAATGAAACGATTTCTACCTTTTAACGTGAGTCTTAACAGTCTATACTCTATACCATTCATCTTTTATTTAGACATTTATAAAATACCAAAATTTGAAGAAAAAAATTGAAATTACAGTCGGCTTTCATAGCATAATTCCATAAATTAAACAAAAAATATACACTCGTCGTTCGATTTTTCTAAAAAAAATGTGTGCAATATTCAAATAGCTGTTACTTTGGTACCAATGATCACTAAAAAATAAAGAAAATTAAAGCTTTATTTTCTTTACGAAAATAAATTTACATTTACATCTTGAAAAATTACACATCAATAAAGAGTGCGCCAAAATTTAAAAAAAAGATCAAACTTTGGAAGCGTGCACCTACTTTAAAAACAATTGCAGATACATATGTAAATTGGAAACATGCCATTTGAAAGTTTTTTTCATCGAGTTACTGAAAACTTCAGCAAATGAAAATAATTGGATTTTTTTTACCTCCGTGGTTATGAAAATCTCGCTCCTAAGGTAAAATTAAAAGTCGGCGCCTATGCCTACACATATGTATGTACAATAAGTACACACAACACACGCTTTTAAGGTGTAAAGACAATTGAGGATTTTTCCAAATACATGAAATAATACGAAATACGGTAAACATTAACAAGTCCGTTAGGGTTTCGCAATTGAACATGCTTTTAGTAATACACAAACAATAGAAATGTATGTACTTGGGATTCACGTCAGGCAGGGACATCTCGCGGTACCCTTGCATACTACGCCTGGAGGCTGACTAACTGTACAGATGTCATCTCACTACAATCTGTTGTACGGAAATGACCGCTGTCGTTATTACTTTGGATATTGTCCGAATGCTTCACAGAATTTAATATTTCGTATTTGTATGATTTGTCTATATGAATGTATGTACGTACTCATATGTACATATGTAACCACGTGAATTGTAATTTTTGAAAAGGAATACATTTGAATAAATTTCACATAGGGAAGATACGCAATAAAACGGACAATGTCTATTCCATCGAAACTATCCGAATTAATTAATTCAAATTTTATTGATAGTATCATTAAGCTCCATAAAGATGGTATTTGCTTAGTGTCGTGTGTTATATTTGTATTGACAAAATAAGTTTTCGTTGTAAAGGGTTAAATTTCAACATTAATACTCTATTTTTGAAAATACCCCATTTTAAAGGAGATGTTTTTGCAAAAAGGAGTAGAGTTAACAAGTCAAATTACATAATACCATTATATAGTACTATTATGGGTTAAAATTTCAGATTTTTATTTGGTTCCTCACCAGAATTATGTTATTTAGCTTTGAAATGTGCCATTTTCAAATTTTCAAACTTTGAGATTTGTTTGAAAAAAAGGATGCCAGTCTCAGGTTCTCAGGGTTGAACTTTATTGTGTGAACATAATTAGTTCCCACTTCTTTGTAAAAAAATCTACTTGTTAACTCTACCCCTTCCTGCAAAAACATCCTCTTAAAAATTGGATTTTTTTAAAAGAGAGATAAGAATTAAAGCTGAAATTAAATTTTTTTATCACTTCATTTCGAAAATCTTCTAAACAATTTGCTTTTTGCTCCATGTTGATATGATAAATAGATGCTGAGATATTTCAGTTTCCGCAAACCCTTTAAAGTGTAAAAAATGTTGCACACGCAAAAATAAAAAACAATAAAATTAAAATATGATCATTTTGAACTACCAACATGTTAGGATAATTTCACAAAAAAAGTTCTTACGATTAGATACTCAATAAAAAAAAGTCCGATGAAAATTCATTCACTATATATAAACGGGTTCCGGGGTTTTACATTTTCACGGATAACTGCACCGAACTAAATCTACCTTATAGATTTTAAGATTATGAAACAATTAATTATATTGTAGAATCTCTATATACTATAACAAATGAATGTTCTGTTCGTTAGTATGAGGCTTATTTATAGACTCAGGAATTACGGTTTTCACCAATAGTTAGATCATTTTTCTGTGCAGTATCCTGGCTATTAATATGAAAACCTAAGATTTAACATAAAAAAATTTGTTTATCAAGTTATGTTTTGTTTCCAGGATGTTACAGCATAACAGATTTTATTCCGCTTTTCACTAATGGATAGGTTAGGTTTAGGTACATAATTTGTGAATATTTTGTGTAAATTTCGGAAAAAAATTCGTGGTGAACCGTGCGTTGTGGGCATGTTGAATATTTTAGGTCACTATGATTTTGTGGATAATTAACTCGGGTAACACCGGGTCCAATGCGCTAGTGTAAAATATGTATAATATAAATATTGAGAAACGCTGTTACAAACACTATCAGTATGCGTTTTTATTTTTTATTTAATATTAACAAGCAGTTAACAGGTTTAAGTACTCTTTGCAAGAAAAGCCGCAAAAGATAATAAACATCATGAGATAAAATTTATGTGTCGTCTAACAGTTGAAGAATGATATATTTCATGTACCTCTATGTTTTCATCTTTATTTTCTTTTATTATTTAAACTGATATGCGCTTATGTTTCTCATTAAATGTGTATTTAATGTTTATTACAGTATTTAATAATCATTTCCTGTGTTATGTATTTATGCTACAATAATCGGATGATCGAGAATTAAAATAGGCTACATTGGGTACCACGAAACTTTGTTATATGAAATACCGTCAGTGGGATTTTCTTTATTATTATTTTTTACAATGGCATATGTGTGTCTCTATAGACACATTATTTTTCTATCTCTATACATAGAAAAATTAACTTTTATATTTAGGAACTGGAGAAGCCTCAAATGAATACCTACTGTTTTTGAAAATGATCTAAATAACCGTAAGAGAATGTTTAGTCTTATTTATAGCTACTAAAATAAAGTACTGACACCAGTCTTGGTCGCTTTAAGAGCAATGTATACTGTTATTTTGGATTAATGGGCTTCTTTTTTGTAATTCTCATGAACTCATGTTGCTAATAAAACAAGTACCTCTTTATTAAATCTATTTAATTACAAAAGTCCGCAAATGTAATTACAACCAATTATATATATAAAATATATATATATGTATATATATAATATGGACAAAGTAAAACCAGTAATAGGCACCCAGTGATAGATACTTGCTAATGATTATAAAATGAAAAATACTTTGATTCAAAAGTTATAAAATAAAGAATCGTAAAATTTGAAATAATGTAAAGCAGATGCTATGATTATATAATAATTAATAAATTGATAACACTTATAAATATAATTAGTTTACTTAAATGTCCACCATTTTGACACCGATTGGTCGATTGTCATCAAATTAAGCTGTTTTACATTTAAGTGTCTATAGATTATGATTCAGCAATGGAAGTAATCAAATATCAACAAATATTATTCAATACTGGTGCCAGTATCTTATCTTCTCTCTAATTTTATTAAAATTATAACTATTTTTCAACCAATAGGCATGATGCCACTAACAAAGTATCACTGAAATTATGATTTTAAATAATGAACTAGGTTAAAAAGATTCTAAAAAATGTATTTATTTTTATATTAAAAGCGAGATTAATATAAGTTTTGTAAAAATAAAAACACAAAATACAGCAATTCGCCATGTTAGATGGAACACCAATCAGAGTGAATGACGTCACGCCTAAGTAAACATCATTTTTATTTCATTAATATCTGCACTGTTTATAAACTATTTTGTGGTTTTAAATTATCAATTTGCTCAGTTTTGTGTTACCAAAACTAAAACCGGGAAACGTTAGTAATGGAACAAGGATTTATTATTGTTGACAATGAATGTTTACATAGGCGTAATGTCAAAAATGCGCCATGACACTTACGAGCGTTTTGGCGTCAAATTCAAAATTGGTTTTAAAATGGTCAATTTTAGTGATTAAACTTTTATTTTCTGCAGAAATAGGTATTTTTGGTGATAGGAGACACGTAAGATCATCATAGAATAATTTGTTAAAATTAGGCATCATGCCTATTATAACAATGAATGATTACCTATTAAATCGACAATCTTCGAATGTAATTCTTGCCCACTCATGTACATATCCACACTCTAATGACACTAAACATTTACTCTACATATTCACAGTTCGCAGGTGTCTTGATCAGCGTGGTTGTTGAAACGTTATGTGTTGAAATTCGTACAGACTCACTGAAGACGTTGTACAAGAATCACGGCCTACACAATCTCGTTTGTTGTTTTTATTTTCATGTCTGTGCGTTGAAAAATCGATATGTTTGTTATCAGTTAATTTAACTTACGTAAATTGAATTTTTGTTATGTCGAGTAAAGAGAATGTGTGTTCATTATTTATGTCAAAAGGTTGACGTTTTGTCTATTTTATATTTAGAATAATTTTATGTACAGCAGCGTTTTTCAAAATGGTTTGTTTTTGGTGTTTCTTTGCTCATTTTTTCAACGTTTAAATCTCACTCTTAAATTAAAGCAAGCCTGTTATAAAATGGGTTAACTTCGCTTGAATATGTATCAATAAAAAATATAAATTGAAAAAAACATAAAAATTGAGGGAGGGGTTAAAATATAAATATGGACAAACTTCCACATTTTTTTTTTGAATCGTGTGAGGGTTCTATACCAAAATACGTTTGGGAACCGCTGATTTTATTATTTATAATGAGAAACTCGATTTTTGTAACAATAAGGGTCGATCCACACTATCATGCCGGTCCCGGTCCGGTCTCGCTCCAGTAAAATATTCAGTATAGTAAATACTGTATCGAAGTGTGATTGGATCGAGACCGGCACGATACCTACATATAGTGTAAATGATTTCATTGTTTAATGTATATTTAAATTTTGATTGGAACGAGACCGGACCGAGACTGACACGATAGTCTGGATCGACCCTTAACGTTTAAGTATACAGAGTGTCAAATATGTTCCGGGACGGTCGAATATTTCGAATAGTACATACAGCATCGAAAAACAAAAAAATACGTGTTCAATATTTTTGAAAAAGCTATTCAATTACACCAAACAAAAAAATATAAGGGCTCAAAATAATTGAAACATTACTTTTACCCCTTATATTTTTGAAATTATCCTATGCTCACTTTTAAAAATTTCCGTGATTAATGCCATATCATAAGATATCATTTAAACCACAATTGAGAAACGCTGTTGTACATATAAATAATCTATAGATTCATCTGTTATTTTCGGTTCGATTTATTTTAATTTGCTTTTTTTGCAGCGGGAGATTCCAGGTATCTCGCTGTGCAAGTCCAACCCTGTGTACAATAATGGGATTTAAAAAAATACATTTATTTATCTGCCTAAAATATTGAATACCAACTCACATATCTCTCAAAATAAAAATTATTGTTACAATGTTACTTTGCAAACATTAAAAATTAACATTAAAAACATACTTAAATAAAATCAACAAATAAATACTAGGAATGATGGACGGTGATCAAACAAATAATAAAATACCTTCCCACTCAATCCACCTCTGCTAAGTTTGTTCAGACGTATATAAATGACACGAGTTAATTCTCTTACAAATACATTAACCAATAATCCACATTAATTACTCGACAGACTTATCATCTATATTGTGAATATAAACGTTTCGATTTGACCATCAGTGGCGCCTCCAATAAAACATAATTGAGACGTCATTTGTGTAATTCAGAACGTCATTAACCTTTGTTAATTTTAATATTGATACTGATAATATTTAATCTTTTTACCAATAATGGGTGAAGTACAGGGTGCCCCACGGAAAGTTGTTGAATCAGTTGAAAAGAGGAGAGTCGTGCTTACTCTTTAAAAGTGCTTCTTTTCGAGAGTAAAAGTATATGACAGTTCTTCTAGAGGGTTTCGTATTAAGTACGGTAAAATTAAAGTTAAGAGTGAAACCACACTAAAAAGGTTACAACTCATTATTTATTTAAACTTATGCATTACATCATTCCATTTTTGGGCAATAAAATAGTTTTTTGTGTTATTTTTAACAGAAATATCGATAATTTTAGCATATTTTCATCAATTAAATAAATTAATACACAAACATTTTATTAAATTTTCTTTATACCCATTAAAAACTGCAGACTTTCTTTTTTTCAATGCGTTTTTTATTTTTTCAATAACAGCATCTATTTGAAAATGACAGCTGATTAGTTTAAAAGCCTTTCCGTGGTGTATCATGATTAACGATATCCTCTTTAGTTTTAGAATATTGATTACATGATTCTTAATTAAAAAATAATAAAATAAACTGATTCTATACAGCAAAAATAATTACGCTGAGTACTAGTTAATCGTCCGTTATATAACTGAACTATGTTACGCATTGATGTATCAATCCTCACAAATACCATATTTGAATTTTGAATGTAGTAAATTTCAAAATAAATAAGTATATAAAAAAAACTATTTAAATTATAATTTTTTTTTTCGGTTTGGTTGAAGAGATAATTATTATAAAAATTCAATTTTTTCAGATTTTATTGGAATATGTATCAACTAACCAATGAAACGCAAATTATTTTTTTCTAATAATTTGATATCTTGGCAAGAGCTTTTGTGTGAGTTGATACATTACTGTAAAAAGGCCAACTATGTAATAACATTAATCTTAAATTATAATAGAGTTAGTAAACGGACAATTTGTTCTTCCTTTTAAGAAATGACAATCTGATTTGAGAAATGGGAAAATAAAGTATATTTTATAAACATTTTTCTATTTAATTTGCTTTAATTTTTGAGGTTTGGGGAGGGGTCAAAATAGAGAAAATGGATAAATTATTAGAGATTGGAAAAATAGTTTTTCAACTATTGCGTAAAAATGCATTTATTGTAATTTTTATTACATATCTCCACCGTTTTCAGAAAACTGGTTTGATTGAACACAATTTGAAATCAACTATTTGCAACTATCTTTCCAACTATTTTTAAACTATTTTTATTTTACTGCTTCGTTTGCACTAATTATTATTAAATCGTAAAAAAAAACTATTTACCAAATATTTTCCGAAAAAAAATTCAACTAGTAACTATTTCATTGAAAATAACAACTATTTTTCCAATCTCTATAAATCATATAAGCATTTATAAAAACGAACACAACTCGTATGTACATATTTAATAAATATCTATGTGTAAACCTGCAAATTTTTAAATATCGTTTAATTAATTTAAATTAATTTAGATATCCAATAAAACAGTAGAGACGCCACTACTAATGTACACAAAATAACGATAGCACTTGAACAATAAGATTGTGTGGGCCGAGAGTCGTCCAAAGTAACAAACAAAACCCCGATACAGACATGTGTCTCTGAGTAACCAATAAATATCCGATCAGAATTAGCTACAAAAAGGCGACATGCAGAAGCCGGTGCGTTCGCGTTGGCAGACAACCGACCCCGTGGTTTATTAATACCAAAGGGTTATTCAGCACTGATCTCATACACAACAGGGTGTATGATGACGCATGCATTCATCTACAGGATGATTACATATAACACTGAGTAGCCATTATATGTATATGCATCGAACATCTAATAGATAAAGTAAAAAAAAAGATAAGTGTAAACTATACTTGCACAGTTAGTGTTCCATGTCATCAACCCCCTACTTAAGTTATTGAAAAATGTGTAAGGACAAAATTAGTTTCTTGCATCGTGAGAAATATTTTTTATCGAAAAACTTTTTCTCTAAAACCAGTGGTTCAGCAGATATAAGGAAATAAACAATAATTAAATTGTTTATAACAATTTATCATATTAGAATTTTTTAATGCTGATAATTTTCAACACCTAATTCTTTATGTTCATGATTTTTTTCAAATTTTTCTGAGTGATCCTTTTGGTGATAATGGTGGGAGATAGCAATTTTTGAACGTTTTTCCGAACAACGTTTTATAAAATACATAAAATTTGTTTTCCATTTCCCAATTTACCCCCTCAAATTAACCCCCAGAATCAAAATTGATTTTTTTATACCTCTATTTTTTAATCTTCAGTTTCAAATTTTTACGTCGAATAATTTCCGAGAAAATCGCCTTTGACAGACATCGAAGTGATTCCATTGTTCCGTTTAACACGGAACACTAAAAAAAAAACGCAATAACTTTGGGTTATGGGCATATACATTTTTTTAAGTTCCTATAACTTTATGTGTTATTACAAAATAAAATATTGAGAAAAAAAACAATTTAATGAAATTAATTTTTTTCCTGATCAAAACGATAGAAATATATTTATATGGTATGTCTTAAATCAATTCATTTAAATTAATAATTTATGTTTGGCACTCAATTTGATTAATTAATCGAATAACAAAATGTAAATAAGAAAGATAACATGCACATTAAATAAATTAAAACGCGATATCTGTTGTAAAAAATGATACCCAATTTTTAATGACTTTTACATGTTAATGTAGGTAAATTCTAATCTTAATGACACCGCTCTTGCAGATTTTCACTCCACAGTTCATGTACCTACAAGAGTGCGTACTAATAGTAAAGAAATTAATTTTGATAACATGATTTACTTATACATTGTAGATACACTTAAATAATTTATTTGTTGATATTTGTTTAATGACTTTATTTCCAAATCTTAATTTATATTAAAAGTATTTTTAAAGTAGAAATTAATTGCTTATGTGGGCTTTAACTAAAACATATATTGAATTCGTAATTATTACAAGAAACTGTAATTTGTTAATTATATAATATAAAATAGCGAAACGCCAGTGGCTTTGCCCACGTTGTATTCATTTTTATGGAATTTTGTTAAAATTTAAAATATCGCGATTTCTGTTTAATTTTATTTTATCTGGAATTCACTTTTATATTAAAAAGTAGAGTTAGACAGATAAACGTTTCAAAATAACACTCTTTCCCCTCCCCAAATAGGGATTGTTTTAGGAAAATCCTTCTTTAGTGGATACTCACGTCATAAAAATAAAACATTCACTTTTTTAGATCTGACCGGTATTATGAAGAATTTGTTTGCAAATTAGCTTCCAGTTAATGCTATCTGCTTGGTATGAAAATGTTCGCTATTTTATAACAGTGGCAATAAATGGATAATCATGTAAATGCAGCACTTATTTTAAATCGCTGATTGTACTTATCGCTCATGCGTCAAGGTTATCATATGTGCGATTTAATTCGCTAGATTTGTGAGTGTAATTTATATTTTATGCCTAGCAGATAGCGTTAGCTGGAAGCTAATTTGCTTTTGCATTCAAGAAAATTCTTTATACTACCGGGTATAAGAGTTTGGATTGTACGTTGATGAGTCAGTCAGTTGACTTAATTTTAATAATAACACGTTTCAAACTTCAAACTAGAAATTACAGAAAATATGAATATTAAAATTTAATTGCTTTAAAAGTACTCTAATATTTACATATTATACATACTTCAGCTTCAGAAATAGTTACAATTCCACGAAAATATGATTATTAAGATTTATAATGACTAAAAAACATCAAAAGTCCATTTTTGTTTGTTTTTTCGCAAAAAGCTCTATTCAAAATTGCCAAATATAGGTCAAGGACATACGATCTCTATTAAAATTCATTGCAACTGGAATATAATCTATTTTTAACTACACACACACACATGCACACAGATTATTACTTACCCGCTTATGAGTACAGTAAAAATAATGATACAGCATAATATTAAAACGAGAATAAATAACTTTGTACGACATTTGTGTATCATTATGCCAAGGGTGGAGATGCGTAAAATACAGAGACGTATGGATTGAGAAAAGCACCTTTATATCTTTGAAAGCGATAATTAAAATAAATATATGTATATTATACCAGGTGTTTTTTAATGACTTTCCAGCGGATTACTTCCAAAATAACGAATTTTCAGAAAAATGTTTCAGACAAAAGTTTCGTGGTTTCGAGGGGCTAAATATCGACATGGGGTGATCTGAGAAAGGTCACTAATGGGTTTTTTTTAAAACAAGGAGCAAATCAATTTTTTACTCGAAAATTATTAGTTTTTAAAAATAATCGCAAGAGGTAAAAAGTGCTTAGATTTAAGTAAAGATTCTCACAATTTTTTTTAAATTTATGTATAATTCAATATTTTTTCAAAATTTCGGAATTTTTTCTTTATAAAAAAGTTACATAAAAAAATTACCAATAAATTTGAAAAACAATTCTTTGAGAGTCCTTGCTTAGTTCTAACAATAAGTACTTTTTTAATTTTGTGATTTTTCTTAAATGTTTATAGTTTTCGGATAAAAAATAATGGAAAATCCAGACATTTCTATTTGGTTTGCTCTATCTATGTATATCATAAAAAATCGACATTTTCAGAAAAAAAGTTTGAAACAAAAGTTGTTTATTTATCTCTTAAATTAAGATTCTGCTTCTGAAAATTCGTTATTTTGGAAATAATCCGCAGGAAAGTCTTTAAAAAACACCCGGTTTATTAAGGCAGTATTGCGGTGAGACGCCTAAAATTTTAAGCTTATTTCAGAATTTTTTTTTCGTAACAAAATATAATCTTTGTAAGTGTTTTCCGGGGTCAACCCGAACTCCTATGTATGTTTTTGTGTATTTTGTGTCATATAATCTTCTACAAGTACCCAACTCAGGGAAAAATTAAAGAATAAAAAAATACTTGATCAAAATCGGTGGGCCTACTGACCCCATACACCTCTGCTCTTAATTATGATTTTGATATTGGAAATCGATAACACTTATTAATACTAAATCCTGTATCAAATCTTATAACTGTATTACAACGGGTTCTCTAGATATTAAATAAGCACTAATTTTTAGTAAAATTTTTGGAAGGTTGTAGCACCTTCACGAAGAATTTCCGGACATAGGTTCATAAAAAGTTTTTTATTTGAAATTACATCCTCGATCTACTGTTCAATTTTTTACACTAGTTGTAGATCATCTTGTATATCATTTATCAAAAAAAGAGATTTGAATACTATTCATTAGAAAATAAATGCTAAGGTCTACTAATCGAGGTTTTTTTTAACTTCAGTCGGTGTATTTTTGATATATATATATGAGTATGTAATGTTTAACTACATAAGCCGTAATCATGGAGTAGGGAGGGGGGGGGGGTCAACCACTCTCCAAAATATGTGTTTTAAGAATAACATTACCACTGTATGCAAATTTATTTTACAAACAAAATTTGATTTAAAAAAATATTTTTTTTTTGTTGATACGCCCCTGAGAAATCTTACACGTACATTGTTTTAGCATAAATATTTATACACAATTAATTTGTAATGCAAGGTTGTTGGATGTTTTGTCACAGGATGACTTTATATCTTCATAACTGAACATCATTAACATTCCTCTGTTGAAATATAGATGAAACATAATTCTTTTCTAGCAAGTTTTATTATTAATTACTCTTTGTTATACTTGTTTCTAGATTTATATGTACTAATTTTCATACATCATAACATATATCATATGGACAAATTAAATGAGTAATTAGGTCAAAGTTAAATACGTATTAGTCAAATTTTACATGAAAATTTTTTTTCCATATTATTTTACAACGCATTTTCAAAGAAGCGTAGATATTATATTATTAAATTCATTAAAATATAGTTTATTATTTAAACTTAGATACTAATTTACAATTAATATCTATATCTAATACTTTTCAAGGGTAACATAAAATATAAAAAATATTTGTTTATTTTATTCATCACAGCATTTATTTGAAATAAAAATACATTTTATTTAAAAATTATAAAGCTTTTATACCAACATTATTTAATTAAGTACAAAATTTAAATAGTACAAAATAGTAAAGAAATAATATAATAAAAGTATACATGTATGTATATTTAAATAAATTCAAGTGAAAAATAAAAAAAATATTAACACCGATTAAATTTAAAAAAAAATAAGCCATGAAAAGAATAAAAATCGGTCGAAAATTTAAATATAACCCAATTTACTTTTCAGTTTTTGCCTCAAACCCTCCTTTCACATAACTCTCAAAATGACTGCGGCATTGTTTATTAAAAAGTCAGAAATAAATTCCATTTAATACCCAAGAGCATTGATCTTCAAGGAGGTCTTAAACAAGTACAATTATAATATATTTATATTACAGAATATATTTATTTAAATATTATCATACACGAAAAAACAAGTAACACATTAAAAAAATAAATTAACAAGCTGCTTACTTATGTAGTCTAATGAGTATTTAATAGTTTTTACTGAAACTATACATACGTATACACACTGCGTGAATGATGAAAAAAATATTTTGATTATATTTAATGATTAGTTAAATCGTTAGTGAATGGCTTCTGGGTAAGCAACGCCTCGTTTTCTTCGCTGTTAACGTTTTGTTTATAATTACAGATCACTTCATCAAGGTTGGTTTTACCGCGTATATTGCTTGTTTATAAGTTAACGGTCAATGTAACGCGAATAATTTATTTAGCATTTTGAATGAATGTCTAAATTATATAACATCGACTGCTTTATTATGAAATATTAGATAAAACATCTATGTTATTTGCGATATTTATTTTTCTTAAATTCTTATGTTTGAGAACCAAAAGATTTCTCCATTAAAAAAAAACTAAAACTAAATGAGTTTAAAATTTTCCAATCAATTGGAGAACGTACGCAAAAATTATTTTTTTTTGTATAAATCATTGCTGACGATAAAACTAACATCGACAGAAAACGAGTGAGTGTTTTCAGCTGCTGCAATATTTATCACAAAAATTAGAAATATGTTATCTGATTCGGCTTTAAATTCATTGGTAATTTTAACCCTTAACTGGTATTTTAAATTTTACAAACGTAAAACTGCTATCGTGGGGTATTTGCGGCCCCACTGAAGATTAGCTTTTTAAAAGCTAGTTTCAATAATGAGACTAGATAACACTTTATAAATGGTAAATAATATACTCATTTTATGTAGGTAATCAACTAGTTTTTATTACCATTATTCTATTAAATTATTTTTTACAAGAGATTCCAATAAATAATTAAGTAAAAAAACATGTTTATATGCCTCTAATAATTTATAAAAAATGATCTGGTATCATGGGGGTCAACTGGCCCTTAACAGGCACGTACCTTCGTTCCTGAAGGTGTTAAAGCGCTTTAACACCTTCAGGAACGAAGGTACGTCCCAACCATTTTAAGTAATCTACATGTAGATTACTTAAAATGGTGGGTGCGCATAATGCTTAGATTTTTAGAAAAAGATTAAAACATGACATATGGGGACCAGCTAGCTTTCGCGAAACCAGTTAAGGGTTAAAAACTTTTTTTGCTGGGCAAAAATAAAATATTTATAATTGTGGTTTCTTAGTCACTTAAACTAAAAATATGCACCTTAACCACAATAAAACAATGTCACTCGACATGTGTTTCAACTTCACAAGAAGTCCTCACTAGGAGCATAACAGTTCCAGACTGTAACAGAAAGTATCCTTTGTTTTGTATCACATGTTTACGATATTTTCTATTTTCAGTTCCTATTATCTGCTTATCAAAAGATATTTTCAAACAGTATAATTCAATTTATTTTAAACACAAGTAGATAAAAATATATTAAGCCCGCATCATTCTTTCAGAGAAATTACGTAAACACTAAAGATACATCACGACAATAAAAAGTCCGCTCTGCAACATTTTAATTGTCAGTTGGTCATCGCGACCTTTGAACTGGCCAACTCGACTTTGCTATCTTGATGATTTTGTAATCAGAAACAAGTTTTACAGATTTAAGCTAATGTGTGATTACAATTTAAATGAAAATAGACTTTATATTCAACGTAAATCTCAAAAGGCTGACAGCATTGCAGTCGAGATCATAAATTATCGGCGGAGTGCAAGTATTTCAGATGCAAGGTCGTAGTTTATTCTAGCTGCTATTGTTATCCCAACTTGGTCCCGCGTGGGCTGTTTTTCACTAGAGCAGGGCTTCTGAACAAATTTTAGAGCGGGGGTTCTCAACCCTATACCTGCGGGCACCATTTTACGTGTACCCGCCATTGTGCGACAACAATAAAAAAATTATTTAAGTTTTCAATAAAATGTTATGTAAATTCTTTTGCTTCTTCGCAGTATCGAAAATACGAGAAGCTTTGTGATCGTTTTAAAAATAGACAAAAAAATGAATGATGCCCGCCGCCCGACCGGTATTCTAAATTGTGCTCTTAGGTACAAAAAAGGTTGAGGACCCCTATCTTAGAGTGACTTAGAGTCACTCATAGTAACAGTCTAGACAACTTGCAATAGCCAAGTCTCACTCACAGCCGTATTTTCTGATTTTATTAATCAATATCATTAAATATACATATGTTATGTTCAATTTTATTGGTTATTTTTTTATATTTGCTAAAAATAATAGATATGAATTATTAATAAATCATGTCACCGCAGTTTTGGCTAAAAATGGCGACGCTGTCGAAACTCTTACTGAAATGACTATAACATATTTACCAACGGTTTTAATAACAGTACAAACAAAATCATCTTAAAAACGGTTATATAATAATTGTATTTTCAATAGTTTTTTCTAATAGTTTTCAACATCTTTCGAATAATGATACAATGCAATTACGAAACTTTGGGGTATTATTTCATGCATTAAACTTCAATTTCTCATAGAAATATCAGCTTAAAGATACAAAAATAAAAAGAATATTATAACTAAAAGCTATGAAACTTTTCTCTTTTACATCACTAGTCACTACATCACTATTCTATGCTTAAGTTGAACGTTTGAGTACCAATGTATCCAAGATTCGTTTATTTTGTTTCACAGATGTGATATTTATATTTATCATTTTTATTTCAGGTATTTCAAATATTTGGAAACAATGCATTGTTACGATAGTAAATTTTATAGTCAAACTAAAATGCAAAGTCATTACTTTCAAGATTGAGTTAGTGACAACACGATTAAATTTAATTGTAAATAAAGTTAATCATTTAATTCTAAATATAGGCTACAAAAAGTGATCCATTTCGAGGGAATAGAAAGAACTTGTTCAAATATAAAATATGATTCATTTTACGGTAAATCCACTTAGTAACGTTTTAACAAAATCATGTAATTTTTCACGTCGATCACAAAAAGCAGAAAACTAACAAAATACGATTGTGTTTAGGAAATCCAGTGTATCTAAAACAAACGCTTCACTGCAACAATAGAAAATGGCATATCGACGTGGGATGACAATTCATTTGTAAACACAGGATGATTTTATTTATAAAACAAAAGTTTTTCAGTCACGCCTTTGACAAAGCAAGTCACTGACAAATCGTTACAGAAATATCAACACACTGTTAATCCGTCACCGACACTAATTCTTTGTTGTCCCACACTCTGTCTATTGTTGTAAACAGAAAAAATGTTAAACGAAATGTCTGTAATGATTAACTGTAAAATAAAATATATATCTTTTTGTATACAAAAAAATGTCTTGACGGATTTTTACTTTTTGTAAACAGTGGTATAATTTTAATAATAGAGAATGCATTAGTTTTTGTCACTAGAAGTTATGAATTTGGGATATAAAAAATAAAGTACTGGCACCAGTCTTCCTTTAAGAGGAAAGTATACTGTTTTTTGGGATTGAGAGGCTTCTTTTCGTAATTTTCATGAACTCATGTTACTAATTAAACAAGTACCTCTTTATTAAATCAGTTTAATTACCAAAGTCCGTAAATATAGTTTTTTTTAAATGATAAGTACTACGACACAAATGATATAAAATAAAGAATAGTATTTGAAACAATGTAAAGCAGATATTATGATAATATTATACATAGATTACACTAACAATCAGTTTAAATGTTCACCATTTTAACGCCTATTGGTCGATTGTCATCAAATTACGCTATTTTACAGTTAAGTGTTTGTAGCTTAGGGTTCAGTAATGGAAGTAATCAAATATCAACAAATATTTCTAATTTTGTATATTTAATTAAACAAAAATCCAACATTGGGGTATGATCCAAGACTGGTGCCAGTACCTTATCTAATTACTTAGATTAGATTCAGTGGTCTTCAAACTGTGTTCTGCGATTTAAAATTAAAACTTTTAAAAAATTATAAAGCACTCACACTAGTTGACAAGTGTGTTTATTAACTAAAAAATATAAATATGTATAATTTACTTTGAATATTATTTTGAAATATATTTTTCTAAGGGTGGGAAAAAGTTCGCCGAAAAAACCTTATAGTTATAAGGGTTTCGCAAGTCTACAAATTTTAAAGACCACTGGATTAGATAGGTAGATACAGCACTGTAACAAGGGTGGGGCGTACGGGGCACTAGCCCCAGGCGCAGAAAAGCCAAAGCTTTTAATTTTGTGATAAACTAACGGCGAGCTTTTCCAAATCCAATTTATGTTTATGATACATTTTTTATTGTTTTGTGATTTATATTATACTAGCTAGGCCCGCGCGGCTTCGTTCGCGTGGACTGCGGAATTATTGTTTAGGATTTAAAAAATATATAGTTGAATTAAGTACAAACACGATTAGTTATTATTGTAATAAAAACCAAACAACAATTAAATTACCTAATTACCTACCTAACAAAAACGAATCAGAACTAAAAGTAAAAATAATTTTGTTCTATTTAAATTTAAAAGTTAATTATTGAAAACAAAATACACAATTGAAAATCAAAAGAATATCGGCCTGTGATCATTCCCTCTGCCCTGCGTCTACTTGGCACGCTCCCTTCTTGATGCCCGCCGCGACACGTGTCGCCATCGCGCGAATAATATGTTCCCGTATGTATATTTCGATATTTTCAAAATTAAACGACCAAATTGGATGCTGTAATGGACAAATTATATCTAAATTAAGTACTTATGACGATGAAATAATTTATTTCAATAAGGATTAATGTTTTGCAGGTCATAAGTCCACGTAAACAAAACCCAAATATTTTTAATTTTCTTTGTAAAATAAAAGATTGTGGCTTAAATATAAAAGTTGGACATATTTATTGTAGATTTTTTAATTCTACACAATTTTTTAATATATTATTTTGTTCCATATTGAATGGTTTAGGCAGCGTATTGCAAAATAGCGCGCCGACGGCAAAATTTTTTCCTACTTGATTTACTATTATCGTCACTGCTTAGTTGTTATGTTACCTAACGTAACAAAATAACCTGACTAGAGAACATACCTATGAATTAAAAAAGAAACCACGTAAATCTGATAAGTGGTTCTCGAGTGATAAGCGCGCTAACGGACAAACAGACAGAGAGACGTTGAGCTTTATATATATTAAGGATATACATATGTATAAAAAAAATTCTACGTCTCGTTTTAATAGTGACTTTTGTATCGTTTATTATTATAATTAGTTTATATATTATGATACATTAATAATAAAAAAATAATTATATTTATCAGATATTCGTTACAATCACCCAGAAGTCAATAACCACCCAGTAATAATTTGAAATGTCTCAAGTAACGAATAACAATATATATTAAATCATAAAAACAACAATTAGTTTCTTATCAAAATAATATCTGCTCATAAATATAATGCACATACATGTGCAGTGTTTATGAATGTATTACATATATTACCTCCCTCATTTATTTATAAAACCGTCTTCAGCGAGGAATGCGCCACAGGCTGGACGCGCCCCGTTATCACGTGACGTCACCGTCCCTCCAGGGTCGGACCCATTGCATGTATATTTATCTGATTGGGCTGTAATTTTGGACATTTTTTGTACCGGCTCCCAGCAGCTCCAAATTCTTCAAGCGAGTTTTTATTGTTTTACACAAACAAAATTATCAGTTTGGAATAATCGATCATTATAATTCATAGTAATTTAAAACTGGAAGCTATATTATCCCGTAAACGTGGATCTACCAGTTCGATAAAGGTGTGCAAAATGTGTATTGATTTTTTCTGAACGATTTCGCGAAACTGATTATAATAAATTATATGGTAATTCTAGCACTTGTATTATTATTGTCTTTATTGTATTTTTAATCTTGATATGTCCAAACATATTTTTATTTTTTAAATAAAAACCAACATGTATTACTTTCACTATTACATTGTTATTATATTTCAGTAAGATAAGAATTTATGTATTACCTACCTACCAACCTACATATAATATTTTTTTTAAGTTGGCATTTGAATATAGCAAATATAATATTAAGTAGATACCAAGTTTCAGACAAATCGAACAGAGAATCAAACATTAAAAAAAAAACTTTAAATCGTGATATTAAATGATTTTTATAATTAAATTTTTAGTTACTTATTAAAAAAAAGTGATCATTATCTAAATAATTGTGAAAACCCAAAAGTATCACGATACCATGAATTTTTTTTTCATTTTACATAGTACCATTTCGCAAAATCCCCCTCAATATCCATACTTATATTAAAAATGCAAAAGTGTGTCTCACTATCTGTCTGTTTGTTATCTTTTCACGGCTAAACCGCCGAACCGATTTTGATGAAATTTGGCAAGGAGATAGCTTGCATCCTGAGGAAAAACATAGGCAACTTTGTATCCTGAAAAATGTATTACCTAAAGGATATACTTTTTTAGCGTACAAAAGTATACCTAACTAAAAACCTGTTTATCAACTATCATACAGAAATCTGTATTATTTACCTAACCTAACTTCATGCTGTTGTTTTTACTAACCAAAATTTCACGCGAATGAAGTCGCGGGTAACAGCTAGTCTTGAATATATTATGTAATAATGTCACTATAGCTGATAGGATTCGATGTAACTCGATAATACAAAAATGTAAATATTCACTTCTCAGCTATTTTGAGTGATAGCGTGATGATATGCACTTTTGAGGTTTAAAGGAATACGTTGGTTCAGGTTTCACTAAAATTGGTTCAGTAGTTTTCGAGATTTACTTTTAGTTTTTTTCTTCATATACTTCTTGTGTTCACTCACCTAAAAAATCTCTTCTTCATTCTTATAATTGCTTACTTATAATTTATAAATATTGAACAGTTCTGAAAAGTCAAAATTAAATCTTGACATTACCATTTTTCTATTAAAATTTATTTGTAATTATTTTTAACGCTAATTTGTTAATTTTGTTTTATTTATCATAATAAATTGAAAAATGATATTTAAGTTAAATTATATTTTTTGAATTTAATTGTTTCATTTATAAGCGTGATGTCCAACATTTGATACAATGTGTACAGTGTAACTGACTTTCATCACGAAATGTAATTAACTAATGAATTATAATTACTGAGAAATTTACATAAAATTTAAAATGGTGATAATTTTATACGCCTACATTTTGATTTATTTTTCCCCAGATAATTACAATCACGTGAAATGAAATATATATGAATTTATTTACATTAAGTTTATTGCAGAAACGGAAACATATTTTTTTAATTATTTTCAGTTGTTTTTCTATTGCATGTCTTTTGAATTAATTTGATTTAATCGATTAATGATCAAACAAAATAAAATAAGGTTTATTTTTTTACAGATATAACTAATTATTTTAGGATCGGGTAAAGGACATTAATTAAGTAGTACTCATTTAAGTATATTATGTAAAAATTTATAGTTATGAGCCTCGATGTGACGACCAAAAAAAATATTTTTCTCCCATCGAAGTTTTGGGATGGATTATCGGAAAAAAATTTTTTATCAATAACTATATAAATGTAGCTGTGGTTGTGCGTAGCCGCTTTATTTTATAATGGATTCCCCCCTTAATATTATAGATTTAACATAATATAATACATATTTAACACTAACAATAATGTGAATGATGATTCAAAAATGTACTTGCTGATAGACGTCAGTTTTTCAATTGGATCTTTTTTTCTCTTACCTAATCTCAATAGTGCAGGTGAGTGTTTTTGTGGGTAAATAATAGACTTTTTGATCCCACTGTAACCCTATATTTTAAACAATTCAAAAGTTATTTAGGTGGCCCGGAACTTTTGGAAACCGCTGTTCGTATTGATAATCTGATAATTGGTGAAATTTAAATTAACCATTAAATTGTTTCAAGATGCAAACATGTTCGACAACCCTAGCCTAAGGTATCATTTATTTATTTAAATATTCTGCAGTAGCGAACATAATTGATTAAGATAAACAAAACAAAATGGAATAATTCCTTATGACATTAAACTGCATTACTCATAACTATACTCGATAAAAATCAGTAACAAAATACAACCGGATTGTTCCTCGCTCCACACAACTGTCTTATCAATTCGTACTTAAGTAAAATAAAATGTCAAGAGTAAAAAAAGCATTAAAAAATATTCATGTCATAAATAATCTTCAGATCAAGCCACTCGATAAAACCAATGAATACCTCGTAACAGAAATTATTGTCAAAGCAAGATAGATATTAAGTTTTAAATTAAATATCATATAAGATATAAATGACGCCTTAAGATGTACACCGCATCGTAATTATAATAATTATAATTCAATTAGTCATTACGATTACGACAGTCAAGCTACAATTTGCATAAATCTTATAATAAATGCTCCATTAAAAATTACAGCTATTAAGTAGTCTTAAGAGAATTTTAGACTATGTTCATGATTTATTATTTAATAGTTCTTTGTAGAACAGAGTTGTCAAATGCGCATGTAATAATAATGTATCTAGAGATATGGTCTTTCTTAGATATTTTATTTAATATTGATATTATATTTTATTTAATATACATCTTGATAATAACAATAGCGTCCATACTTTTTTAGTGCAATTTTTGGAACCCTTACTCAGATCTTCTATTAATAATAATCTCGAGATAAAATTAACCTTTATGTTTGACTTTATGACAATAATTTCGTTATAAAATGCAGTGAATATCTTCCAGCCTCTTGAAATAAAACTCCCAGAAATAATTGATATAATTAATAGTAACTGTCTCTTAAGGTCGAAATTCGACCAATATTTTATCTACCTTAACGGTAACATACACATATGATTTTTTTGTGCACATCTATGGCACAGTCCTAATCTAACCTATCCTAACCTAACCATTTCTCACCTTTTATATTTTATAGTAAATACAAAAAAAAGTACGAAAATTATCGATGTTCACCTATTAATTTATAGATCCCTCAAACAGCAATAGATAACACAAATATATCCATTTACTTTTAGACAAAAATAAGTGAAATCGTAACTGTAATTCAAAATGAATAAATTAAAAATTGGAGACTTACTTCATTTTCTATTATTAAGCGTAAAAGCTGTTATTTACAACAAACATTTCTAAATAAAAATACTGCAATTGAACACGAATTGATTTGGCATTTTCTACGTTTGACAGAAACCCAAAGCTATTAATTTTTACCGCTTGGTGGTGCTAGGAGTATTGCTATGCTGTTGAACGATGCGATGGGAAATAAACAAACAGCGAGAGGGGAAATCATGTATGAATGTTAACTTTATTTTTCCTGCCTTAACGGCAACATACACATGGCACAGCACCTTTCAAATGATATGAGTGTAAGTTTCATTCACCTCCTTTTATAATAATTAGTAAAAAAAAAAACATACAACAATTTTCGATGTTAACGTATTAATATATGTAGGGGAGAGGTGCTGCAATTGAAACAGTTTTTGGGTTTTCGATGTTAACTTTGTTATTTTAATTAGTAATTATTTCAAATTTGGACACAATATAGTCTTTCTATTAAACTTCTAATCACCAAACAAAATTTCTCAAAATATTAACTAGTGTATGTAGAAATCGATCCAAGGTAGAGCCAAGGAGAGTGTTTCAAATGACGCCGAGAAAGCGTCAATTGAAACATATATTTTTTTTCAATAAAAAAGGAAAATAAGGAACAAATTAAATGAAATAATTTTTATTAATGATAAATTATAATTATTATTTGACATAAAATCAATACAAAAAAATTAAATTCCCCTTAAAATATTAAAAACAAGTGGGGTAATTCTTTTGAGATAATATTATTCACTTTGCAACTTTTGAAGAATCAAAAAAGTATAAAATTCAACGAAAAAAAAGATCTTTTGTATATACTGGGGGCCCCTCGGTCACTTGTTGCCACGGGGCCCCCGAGCCTCTAGTTACGTCCCTGCAGGTGTCGGATGAAACATGTTTCAACCGATGCATTCTAAATAGTTTCAATTGCAGCCTAGTTCGAAAAATGTAATACAATGTACACCAAATTTAAATAATTGTAAATTGATTAAAAACACATAGCTCTATACATGCCTTGCTTCTATATCAATCTACTTACCAAATATTATTAACGAGAAATGATTTTTGACTGTGTAATCCAAAAATATATTCGTATTTTAAAAATAACACATCAACTGAAAAAACACTAATTCTCACCTAATTCTTAAATTTTCAAAACTTATTTGACAGAATAGTAGCGCCGACTCGGTCGCTAAAGCAGTAACACATTAGCTAACTTTGACGATATAAAGCTTTCATTTATGACCACTAGTAGATATTATTTTTAAAACGTTTCAACTGACGCCGTGTTTCAACTGCAGCACCTCTCCCCTACATATACATAGATTTACATATAGTATACATTATCATTTATTTATTTGAAAACCATTTACTTAATCACAATATTTATTTATCGATATCGATTCAGTGATGATACAATTAAAAGGTGTAAAACATTTATGTGTTAAGCTTGATGTAATAAACTCTATCTAACAATTAAATTAGAGTAATAAAGAACTTATAGCTCTATATTTAAAATATAAGATATGTTTAATTCAACACTTTTTAAACATAGTTGTCAAATATCCGCATAGAAATTAATTTTTGTTGAAAGTTAGGTTATATAATTTTCGTATCAAAACTGCCAACGAATTTACCTATGTAATACATAATTATTGTTATAAAATCAGATAAATATAATTTCTCTGATATGCACTATAATTTTTGCTTTTTATAATTATATGAACGTTTGTAATTAGTATTTTGCTAAATTGTAGTTTATGATAGTTTTTACAGGTATGGTTATAAATCATTATTATTTATTTGCTATTATAGTTAGTTAAGACCATTTAATATATAGGTACTAGTTATATTTGAATTTTTTTTATTAAACGTTTAGAAGTTAGGGTGGGTCCCATACAGCCACGACTGTTTTATGTGTTTTATTATTCAGTGTTTATAGTACAGGCTGTCTAAGCTAAAAAGTACCTAAAATAGGAATTTTTAAATAGTTTTGCTACTTACAAGATTTATTACAAATGTGGTTTAAAATAATATCCCAAGTTTGCTCCGATTTTAGATATCCGCGTCATAGGTAAACCATGGTTCAATTGCAAAATTCTTCATATTTTCTGATTTTTGCTTAATAGCGGTTAAATAAGTATTAGGTATACAAAAAAAAGTTTCAAATAAAAGTTATTCACTATAAAGTTCTCTACAACTGCCATTTTGAAAAAAAAATTAAAAAATAATTTGTTTATCCGCTACGCTGATTAAAATGGCTGAAAACACACTTTTTAAGCTGTAATACAGCGATTCTCAACCTGTGTGGCGCGCGCCCCTAGGGGGACGCGAGCATATCGAGAAAAATGTTTTTCAAAATAAACATTTTGTAGTACAGAACATTCACTGAAAATAAGGACCAGGTATCTTCAACTGTTTTTGTTTAGTTGAATTGTTAATGATAAAATCATGCCTGTCTTTGATTAACAATAAAAGTTTTTATAAAACCTTTAGTTTTGTAAAACTGTTTTGCTTTTCATGTAGAGTTTAGATGTATAATTTTGTATATTTTGTGTAAATTTCAAGAAGTCGGAAAAAAACAATTCGCAGTGAATCGTGTGTTGTGGGCATATCGGGTGGGTATGATTACTTTATGTTTAATTGAATTAATATCCTCTGGTAACACCGGGTCCAATTTTATAACCAAAATAATATAGTTGATATCATTTCGATTTCATAGACCAGACGTGACCAAGAAATGTATCTAATTACAATTTAGTAAACATACACCAATACGTAATTAGCATGATGTAAGTTGTGTATATTTCATTGTGGATGTTCCGTGTATTTTGGCAAATTCTAACGCGTGTTGTGCCCCATTAAACAGGGCGGAGCACCCGGCGGTCATCACCTGCCCGGCTCGTGCGCACGCGATACTACTTTTACAACACACATGTTAACATCAAGCAAAAAATTAAGGTATGTATGTATTTATATATTGTGAATGTAAGTATACATATGAATATCTTATTAGATTATGAACTATAGGTACTATATGAATTAAAATTATACTGTATAAATTATAGTAACATATAAAATACACACGAAACGTAATTATTATTAGGATATTTATTCGGTAATTCCGAAAAATTATATATCTACACGGAGAAATATGGAGTTGATTTTTTTATAAAAAAATACATATGCCGATTAAAAATTTCAATTTTGTATAAAAAAAATACTATCAGTTTTAACATGTACTGTCAATTCAGTAACTTTTAGGGTCGGTCCGATTTCGCTCCAATCAAATATAAATATACAATAAACAATGAAAGCATTCACACTATAGGTAATATGTACATATCGTGCCGGCCTCGGTTCAATCATGCTCCGATACAATATTACTATACTGAATTTTTGACTAGAGCGAGACCAGACCGTGTGGATCGACCCTTACAATCTCCATTGTAATTTTTATAATACGCAATTTTTACTATATTCGTAAATATTATTTAGATGATTTATTCAACTAATTATTCTTAAGTTGAATTATTTGTTAAGTGCTATACAAATTATTTCATTTCAATTGTTAGTACATTTTTCTAAAGACAATACAATAAATACTACGGTTGTGTAAAATTAATTATATGAATAGTATACAGTATAGTAAAATTTTAGCAGATCTTTACAATCTATGCTATCATTAATATGATAGAATTACAAAATTGTCTCTCGTTTTAAGAATACAAGGTCAAATAGTAATATTTCTTTAAAAATTGTGTTATGAAATATTTTTCTCCGTGTACCTACAAACAAGACTGAAGTTGGAGTCGGTAGAAAGATACTGACTTTGACAATGATTTTTACACACTTATTGTTATTTTTATTTTATTTTTTCAAGGAAAAGATATTCTGAAGTATGGGTACAGTAAAACAGTCGGTGTCATAGGTTTTTTACCAACAAATGTAGGTAAAATCTAGTAGAATTGTTTTAACTTGAAATCTTACCTACATCTACAAGAAAAGTACATGTTTTTATAAATCTAAGAAAATTTTCCATCTTGTATTTTCCTCCAATAAAAATTACATGATTTGAAGTTGGCGTTAATGCTTTCCAAACAAAATAGTGCTTTTGAACAACCGTATATTCACCCCATTCACTGTCGCTAGTGCCTCCACATTGTGGGGGGGCTGTAAGGACTCTAGTTTTAGGGCCTAGCGCAGTGAACAAAAAAGTCATTAATTGGGATTTGCAAATAAAAATTTTTAATTGAAAGACCTAAATAAAAGTATGTCTAACATCCCTATGATTTTTTTCCTAATGAAAGATCTAAAATAGCCATTCAAACTTGCAAAAAAATACCTGATCGCAAAAAAATTATTTGTGAACCTGCCAACAATTCCAGTCTGGAGGCCTATATGATAGGATGTAGGGGCCACGAGTTTCGATATCCACCATCTCTGTGGTTTTGCTGCACACAAGAGTGCGCTGGGTTCACGGTTTGTTAGCGCGTCGCGGCCGGCCATAACTCACCGCTAATTGACCGATCCGATTAGATAGCGACCGCACGAACATGCCGATCAACAACGCCGCGCGAGCTCCGTAATTGTTGGTCCGTTTTAATTAGTGTATAATTGAATTAGCAAGACTCCTAATGTCCACTCTACCGTGTGTATGACTTGTTGCTGCGTACCGCGTTTGTGCTATGCTATGCGGATGTAGGCACTTGTATCCGGATTACTTTACCCTCTTCGTAGTTCTTGTTTGACCTTTACATGCATAAGTGTTTATTTGCATGGTGAAAAGTGAAGACAAACCATTGAAACTTAAAGAAATAAAAATATTTGTAAACCTGCAGCAGAGTTGTGCACAAGTACAAAAAATGTACTTATGTAAGTAGATACAAATACAATTACTTTCGACAAAAATAGGCATGCTACCTAATGTCTGCTATTTCCAAAAAAATACTTATTTAATCACAAAAATTGAGTCTCTTAAAACTAATTGTGAATTTGACGCCAAAACACTCGCAGGTGTCATGGCGCATTTTTGACGTCACGCCTATGTAAAGACTCCTTGTCAACATTAATAAATCCTTGTACCATCGCTAACGTTTCTCAATTTTAGTTTTGGTAACACAAAACTGAGCAAATTGATAATTTAAAACCACAAAATAATTTATAAACAGTGCAGATATTAATCAAACAAAAATTATGTTTACTTAGCCGTGACGTCATCCACTCTGACTGGTGTTTTATCTAAAATGGCGGATTGCTGTATTTTGTGTTTTTATTTTAACAAAAATCATATTAATCTCGCTTTTAATATAAAAATAAATACGTTTTTTAGAATCTTTTTAATCTATTTCATTATTTAAAATCATAATTTCAGTGATACTTTGTTACTGGCAACATGCCTATTGTACTTAAGTACAAGTTCAAGTACATTACTAATACACTGGACGTTTAAGGCAGTATTGCGGTGTGAAGACCTACTGTCAAAATTGTAGATCGAAATTCAAAGTATTCACGAAGCTATAGCACATAAAACAGAATGGGTTGTGTTACATCTGTTATCAAATCTTTAAACGCGTTTTTCTCAAAATAACTTTTTCGGTTGGTGGGAAGCAGAAACAAAATTCTAATCAACCGATCAGGTTATAATTTTAACACGTTGTTCTACATACTAATAGTTATCGTATTACCTGAAATGATTTATTTTTATTGACAATTTAAAAAAAAAAACATGATTTTTGCAAACATTTGTTACAAGTCCGCCATTTTTTTTAGTAATACGATAGAGACAAGTCTATAAGATAACAACATATTTGATTTTTTGTTTCAAATCACTACAAGTGAAGATGTGCTTCCCACGACCCATCCACCTTTTTTCGAGAATTCTATTTTGACCCCAAAAAACACAAGTATTATAAAATTTGTATAATTTAAGATCAAAGAAAAAAAATCCTGAAATAAGCTTAAAATTTTTGGTGTCACACCGCAATATTGCCTTAAGAAAGGAATGGTGTAGTTTCACAGTAAATGGAAGAGGCAATATAACATGATTGTTTTAACTTACGTCTTGAAATTTATCGATAATTTAAGTGCATTATTTTTACTTAACAACGCCCGTCATTTAAAACACCGAATATTTTAACTTCTCAAAATTGTCCAGCTTAATATATTCCATATTCATAAATAAACTAAGTGCATATATAAAATACAGGACATATTAAAAAAAATTTACAATGAAATCATGTACAACCTATTAAGTTAAATGTTTAAAAAAAGTAATTTTATAAAGATAACGACAGGTGGAGACTGCACGCGATCTGCACTCGGAATGCGTTCATCAGGTTTGTTTAATTGGTCGTTAAGCGGCCGGCCCTGGCAGGTGGGTAGGCGACAGGGCCTCGCCCCCAACTGCGTAGCCCCCACTGGAAATAATCTATAATATACAAAGTATCCAGGTAATTAGAAACCATCAAGATTGTCAAATTTTCAGTGTTAAAATCTTTAATGGTTTTTAATTTTTATCAGTAACGTTGAATCTATTAAAATATTATTCTTACTCATGGGCAGAGGGGGTACTTGTCCCCCCCTTATTTTGTGGACAAAGAGTAACAAATGAATCAGTTCATTCGATACTTCTAGACAAAATCTATATTTTATATTCAAAAATTTAAATTTGCAATCTTGTTTATCCTTTTTATACAAGAGACATTTTTTTTATATTTCAACTATACATGTTTTAACATTAAATAGAAAAAAAATGAATTAAAAAAAAACCGAAATAGCAATGTAGAGTACATTTTTGTAGAGGATTTTATCTTCCAATAGATATATAAATTTTTATTAAATTTAATTGATTGAAAAAGATAAGGCCAAAATAAAAGAAGAAAAAAATAACGACTTTTTATTGTTACTTTTTGCGCACCTATTCCTATCTATAGTTATATAAATAAATAATGAAACTGATTATTTTTATAGCCTTTTTACAATTCTTCGATAAGTCTAGAAAACATATTTATTATTGTAATTCGATAATTTAATAATCAAGAACACACCGACAAATTTATTTACCTACATACTTAGTTGATGAAAATTACAGAATTTCACGAAATAAAGTTTAAAGTTGCTACCGCGTGGCGTAGCGCTGGAACGATAGAATATTTAAGAAAAAAGGAAAAGTTACCCAGATTTTGTTTACATGAACGACCATTTATCAGACTTACACATTTCGAGGCGCCAAAAATTTGAGGTCCATTAAAAATTTTGTTATTAAAAAATTAATATTAATTAATTTTTTATTAAAATTAATTCAATTTTATTAGAATATTGAAAAAAAATAAATCGGATTAAAAAAATTGTTTACCTCTCCTGAACAAAATCCTGGCTACGCCCATGTTCTGACTTAAAGAATATTTTTTCTCTGGTAAAGATTTCAGTTAGAATAAAAAATAGTATACAAAAAATTTACAATATTTATTTAGTGATTTTTGAACAGTGTGCCAAATGTGTCAAAAATGTAAGCAGTTGTGGAATTTGTCAATTCTTAACATAAAATATTCGAATTATCAAACTTGAGATCCACTAATCTAATAATTACAATAAAGAGTTATTAAGGTACAAAAGCGACTAACAACCCAAATCGAATATTTGAAAAAATCTATATTTTTTGCGCACAAAATTGAAGATGTATAAAATATTAAATAAAATAAAATAAATTGCTTTTATATGTTTTTTTTCTTTTGTTTCTAATAGAATCAATTATCAATATGATTTTGGGTAGAAATCAATAATGAATATCTACAAAAAAAAGTTTAAAAATCTAACAGATATTTACTATTTTACTAGGTAATAAATAAAAAAAGAATCTTACTTTCGACTTGGTTTTTTATTGAAATGTTCTTAACAACATCGTAAAAATTCATCGAATAATTATACAAATTTGTACAAGAATTTTTATAATTACATTTTTAATTAATTAAAGTGATAAATTCTTTTACAAACTATTATAATATCTTACTTCCTTACAATGCAGCAAGTATTTTATGAATGTATTCATAATTTTGCGTGTAAATCACAGCTATTATATATTATTTTTATTTAAACAGTATAAATATACCTGTAAATTAGGTAAACAAAAATTAATAGAAGGTTTTATATACAATTGAAGTAAACAGATATATTAAATTTTAAGTCAAGTACTATCAAAATATGTTCAACGTAGTAAACTGACCCTTACTTCCCCAAAAATAAAAGTTAAAATTTTTTTTTTAAATAATAACCAATAAATAATATACAGGTTAATCCATTTTAATTGTCTCAGGCTAACATTTCAAAAACAAAGCAAGATAGAGAAAAATGTTTCGGACAAAAAGCCATTTGATGTAAATACAACTTTTCAATAAAAAATAGGGGTTACCATTAAAAAAAAAAATCTCCACCAAATTTCTTACTAGTAGTAAGGTACCAAAAATTACTTAAGGGGTTACATCTAATCGTGACTTTTTTTAGAATAATAAAAAAAGCAATACAATGAATTTTTGGGGGTTTATTGTACATACAAAAAAAATTTTTTTATGAAATTTGAAACATATTTGCTTATAATTCCATTTGAATATCGTTTTTAAGCCAATAACAAAAATTGTAAAAAATTAATTAATATAGGTACCTACATTAGATGTAGACCCTTAAAGTATCTCAAAAACGTTTGTTCTTACAAAACCCTAAACACATATTATACCGACCCTATTTTTCCTTATAAATTTTTCAATGAATTATGTATATAGGTATATATTAATAGTATTAGTCCATTTATTCCCTAATTTAATTAAAATTTCACCTATGAAACATACAAACATTTTTATTAACATTAAAAAATATTTAAATATATAAAACATGAATTTCTTTAGGTAATATTTAACGAGATCAAACAATCGCTAAATCAACATATGTATATTTTTATTTATACAAAAAAAATTGTATTCATATGTCAATGATATTTTAATACAAATATACAATAATATACATACAGTCGATTTTAATTTACTGGACTTTATATTGAATTAATAGTGATGAAACATGTACTTACATACATACACGCAAGTTTCTGCAAATAATTCAAAATCATACAATGAGTTATAACAAATTTATATCGTCTTATAATTTGGTTTACTGCATCTACGAGTATATTGTCAATACAATGCATACGTATATAACATACATATTTACAATCTGGTAGATTTAATGTATAGCTTCGTTGTTCGCTGTATATAAATATCACGTTATATCAGTAGCGTATACTCAGGGGGTACAAGGGATGATAATAAAGTTCATAAAAAAAACATAAGTGACAAATAATACTAATTTAAAAGTTTCATGACTAATTCAGGCTTCCACTAACTGAAAAAGAATCGGTGCAGAAACTTCTAATTAGAATCTTCTAAGATAAATGCATGAATTTGAATCTATAATTTTATTTAATACTAGCTAGGTTACTAAGCGTTGTCCGAGTGGATGTCGGAATGTCACCTAATCGAACTTACTTGTATCGGGTATTATAAAGAATTAGCTCTAGAGCGAAAGCTAAGCTAACGCTATCTTCGAGGTATACAATCAAATTGTATTTTATGATATACAATTGTTACCACTACTTTTATATCGCTGATTTCTACTTAACGCACATGCATCAAGGACATTCATATAAACCATATCATTCATTACAACCGTCAATGGGATGTCATTTATGTTTAATATTATTAAATATAAATGATATTAAGCATAGATATTTTGATATGGGTATATCTGGTACTTTTGTCAACGTATCGTATTACATATGAACAATAAAATTTTTTCTTGACTTTTGTCACATTTTTCGTTACAATTTACACATTTTTAATGTCATTTCTATTGACTATCAGATATAGATCCACCTTGTAATATTAATTTTTTTAGTACGTCTCTGAGTTATATAGATTAATAAAGTAATGTTAGAGATATAAATTAGCTATTGGCGTTTACTGTCTGACGCACCTGCTTGGTGAATGTTAGAGGGTATGAAAGAAATTGCAAGTACAAGTATATACATGTTAACACCTACTCAGCTACAGAGAAGGTTGTCTAGTTAATAAGAAGATAAGTTAAAATACCTTGATGCAACTTGGTAATTGTGATTTTATTGATGTTAGGTCAAATAGATAAGCCTTGAATTTAAAACCAGGGTATATTTTTTTATATGATGGAGGTTTATGAAAATGTATGATGAATTAAAAATTTTAATGTAATTAAAGATGTTTCAGGTAGAAGTATTTTACGATTATTTTAAATATCGGTATGGAGAACCATACATGACTTCCATGTTGTTTAATATCTTTTTAAATAATTTTTAATGTATGAAAAATTTCAATGTAATTTGCTAGAAATAAAACTCACATTTGTATCATTTTTGTATTTATAAATATTAGTTTCCAAGGCAACATGAATTAGTGACGTATTAATTAGTATCAAAAATTCAAATTTTGAGGGTGGTTTTCACCCTTTCAAAAGCTGTTTAGGCACATACAAAAAATAAATGCCCCTTAGATTCAATTGAACTGCAAATGTACCAAATCTTAACAAAATTAGTGAGATAATACTCACAACGTTAACTTTTAAGTCTGGAGTATTAACCGAGACAAACATTTTCTTAAAAAATAATTCAAATCGGTGCATTTTTACAGTAATTAAATTCTACATCCAGACACATATACACACGCACAGTCGCCATGCGGAAATGAACATTTTTGAAAGTAGTACAATTAGAATCTGCTCTTATCTCGGACACGATTTTTCGACGGTATTACAATACTTCCATTTCCTTTAGAACATGGAAGTAAAATAACAAAATAGACTGTATAACACATGCACACCCCTATTTTTTTATAAAGTTGCCGCCATTGTTTCTGGTGACGTCATGACCACATTTTGGCAGGTGACTCGATCTCTCACGCTGTCTCAATTAACAAAACGCAGAGTGACAGCCCCAGATAATGCAGGTATCATTTCATATAAATGTACTTTATTGTCGGGTTGATTAATTAATGGCACCGCAATACTAGAGAATCTTTTATCTATCAGTCTTTAATTGACGCTCTACTATTACAAATGGTTCTTGAAGTAATATACAAAAACTAGTTTTGTTCCGACTTGATTACGAATCGAATTTACATTGTTTAGATTTTAATTTATGTGTTGTTGTAAAGGGCCAGGTTAATGTAGATATATTAATAATAAGTTTTATCTATTTTACAGTTATCTACTGTGTAATTTTAATGGTCATTTCAATGCAATGTGTTTATTAATGGTCTGGAAAATGTATTGTGTAGCAATGCTGTTAGATTACTCTTGGTTTCTTTATACAAATTGCAACTTACTAATTAAGTTTTTATTGTAACTTACATTAGCTTTACTTTCCAAGATTACTTCACAAAGAATGTAATAATTCTAGAATCGTTCCAAATTATAACTAGATATTATTTGCAATATGTATATTAACATAATTAATTTTGAACGGGTGTCAAACCTGGCCCTTTTCAGAGTCCCCCGATGAAAATAGGCTCCGCACTCACGATTTTTTTTTTGTAATTGATTATTTTTTATTAGAAATTCTATTAATCTCACATTGTCATTCGTTCGTATAGGTACGTTTGTCTAGTTAGTTTACGAGATACTAATGTTAGAAACTTGAAATTTTAACTGGACAAAATTATGGCTTCGAGACATTGATAGAAAGTTGTAAAATATTTTTTCAAGGGGACACTGTAAAGCTAAATTTAAACAAAAAAATGTATATCAAGGTATTCTATATAGAATTTTGATACCCATTTTGAACCTTTTTATTTTTTTCTAACTCAGAAACAGCTCCTGCAAATACTGCAAAAACACTGATAAATATTACGACCTCTCATAATATAATAAAGCTGATAATCATTTAGTTGTACAAAATAAAACTTTTCCTTTCTACCTAAGATATTTTTTATTTAAGAGGTATAAATTCGCCTTTGACTAGGAGAGTAATCTCGAAAATACGAATACAACAAAAGATGCAAGTTAAAACTTCTCTTCATACAATACATCGAAACTAAGTCTTAAAATTAATGCACTTATGCAACAAACGTTGACAATATGGCTGTACAAATGAATGTATTGAGTTCGATTCGCGGCGTTTTTGTCTCATTTCAATTACTAATTGGACACAGTGCAGCTTTTATATATACAGCAGGTACGACTTTTTGTCCATGACGACAGAATATTTAATTATATGTCAATTACTAGAACTCGATACAAGATATGTTGATTGCTGATCGACATTAATTTCATTAATAAATCAGAGAGTCTGTAGAATGAACAATGCACGCATTAACCATTTTAGAACGGTGCTGTTTTTACTATCTTGTGCGTAAAGTGAAAAGAAAGTATATCATTTACCATAGTAAAAAAATAATGGGTATTTTTATAAAAGTCTACAACAATATAAGTAATTTTAGTACTTTTTCTTACTTTCATCATTGCCATTTTTTATAGATACCTGCTTTTAGCCACCCTTCCCCTGCTATTAAATCGCAATAGACCATATTATATTTTAATCTATTTAAAAAATTATCAATCAATTTAATTAACCCTCGATTTAAAGAAACGAGTAATGCATTTGACTTGTACATTTGTTTGTATGTTCCCCTGCAGCTTTCTAAGGGTTGATCCAGACTATCATGCCGGTGCCGGTCCGGTCTCGCTCCAATCAAATATAAATATACAATAAACAATTAAATCATTCAAATTATAGGTAACATGCCGGTCTCGCTCCAGTCAAATATTCAGTATTAAAGAAAACTGCCTATAAAGATATTAAAGTAGATTTCCCTGAAATAGGTATAGGATTTTGAAAATTTGGTCGTTATCCTGAATCCGCCTTATTAAATTTCTCTATAAATAATTTTTTTTTCATGCTAAATTAAATTTAAATTAACTATTAGTTACTTATTATTTGTATTTCCTTATACAAATAAATACCGACCTAAAAGGGTTAAGAGAAAACCTCAACAGAATGTTTTTGTGATTGTTAAATCGTTTGTTGGTAAATATTTTTAATTCCAATTATAATTGATATAACACCTACACGAGTATTTTTGATGCCGAGAATTAATCTTATCTGACAAGTCTACTATTTGTGTAGATGTTATTTTTTTTTGTAACGATATGTTATGTTTTTCTAAGTAAACAAGTTTCTTTATATTTATAAAGTTTTCGAAAATATTTTTCTCGTCTTATTTTTTTTACTACTACGTATTTTATACGTTTTTTGTTTAAATTTATAAAAACTATTATTTTAAATAGCTGAGTACCTATAAGTATAGAGCTTTATTCCTAGTTGTTATCTGTGTAATATACATTATACATATTATGTATATTTTGAATCCCAATTTTTTACATTAGGTTTACATTACTTTTTAATATTTATATATACAATACATAGATTAAGTATATTGTAATTAAGTAATTAATTTTAAATATGTTTTATTAAATATGGTAAAAAAACAAAACGTTTTTTCATACATACATATATATAAATATACTTACTTTTACGTAATTTTTATTATTTTTGTGTAAAATGTATAATTTTATTTGATACAAGGTTACCCCTAACCTAAACTAATTCTGCATGCAAAACCCTGAAAAAATGTGTGAGCAAAGATATTGTCAAGAGTAATCCCTATAGGGACCCCCAATTATTTTTATTGATTCTATTTTGACAATATCTTTGCTCCCAGTTGGTGAATCATGGCAGTATTTTGTATGGAGCTTCATACAATCTTTTTTTTTAGTTTTTTACAAAATTTGAACTTACTTGTTTTATTTTTTAATTTTACTTTATTTATCTATCTCTTTTTCTAACATGTAGTGAACCGTGTTGCTCCCCACTATAAAATGACAGTTAATTAATTAATTAATTAAAGATTATAATTGTAACTAAGATAGAGATGCCATATATTTGCTATCAAAAATCAATATACTTTGTTTAGGTATTTATCTCGACAAAGTATTATCACACACAAAAACGAAACATGATTGGAAAAACAACCAGACCAAAGTAACCTGCGATTCCAATCTACACAGATGTATACATACGTAATACTGTAGATATACATATGCATATGTACGTATGTACTAGTTTGTTCTGTGTACAATACCAGAGATGCAGAGATTTCTATATGTGTGTATGTGTGTGTACACGTGTACCGAGGTGTGATGCAGATCTCGAGATAAATCCACGACAACGCTGATTGGTGCGTTCCACCTGTTCGCACCTTACCTGGACTAACGCGCGCGTGTACGTTTGTTACATTGCGGATCTCCTAAACGGGAATATATACAGTGGCGGCGTGCAGATAATGTCAAGGGGTAAGCATAGTAATGCTCGGTTACAATAACAAGAGTTATTAATTATTTACAGTTTACATCTAATCGTTATATAGTTATAGAGCTGCAGCTTAAATATTAGTTGACAATACTTTTAAAATTACAGTATAAGTTTACTGAACTAATATTGAATAAATGTAAACTTTTAATTCTTGCATTTAGTAACACTTAGATGTTGAAATTGGTCACCATAGCAACTGAGTAACTGATAATCTCTTCACAGCCGCCACTGAACAAAACAACAAGTCGATTGGTATCCTATGTATGAAAGCCATCATATGCTACAGTTTTTTTTTATATTTGCCGACATCGTGAGCAGGTAATTAGTTTAATCTATAATCTACGCAGGTGGATGCGAGCACTGCGAAGGAAGTCCAAATAAGTCGCCAGAGACGTATGTTGTCAGAACTGATAAGGTAGATTTTAAAAATCCAGTTGTTTGTTGTGTCTGACGACCGCCTTCAACAGCTAAGGGAGTCGAAGGTGATGTTTACTTCGTTATTTTATTAAAAATCTATCGAGAAAATATAAAATCAACATTGTTATTATATAATCTTCATTTATATTCGTATAAAATTTCGATTTGCTTTAAAAAAGTGATCTTAAAATTTAATTAATTTTAATATGTCAGTGTTAAGAAAAGTATTGATTTTAGTCAATTTTGACGAATCTTTATTTTAATTTTAATTTAGTAAATTATGTGTGATGACCATTTTATTTTATTTTCTATAAGTTTTGTATTTCTATGACAAATTGAAGTTTGATACATGAAATATCACCCTCAATTTTTAACTTTCCAAAAAGAAGTTATTGTCATCGGTCCGAAAATCAAAATAAAAAATATTAACATATTTTTATGTATCAAGGTCACTATAATATATTTACCTACACTATTTTCATAAAGATGTATTTTTTTTTTAACAAAAAATCGCGTTTTTGACGAAAAAAACGATCTTAAATTGTTTATACAAACCGTAATCGTTAACCAATCGTAAAACTCGTGTGTATTTCGATTTTAGATAGATTTAGATAAATTTTACATCGGTAAAATCTATCTAAAAACTTACAATTTTAAAGTCGATCAGATGGAAAATAGCCAAGATAAAATATTTTCCGCAGTTTTTAAAAACGCAGTTTCGATAAAAATGAGTTTAAAGTTTGAAAACTGTTTTACTACATGCAAAGTCGACGTTAGTTCCGACTTTTTTTCGAGACTAGTCAGTTTGCTTATTTTGTTGCTGTTTTGGCTTGAGACCGAATTACGTTGCCCCTTTATATTACCATATGCTCATTATCACTCATTTTTCATCACTTTCACCATCTAGGTTGTTTCGTTTGTCCAGAGACATTTTGGAAAGTGAACTCTAAAAATTACAAAAAAAATCGCTTATAATTCCTTTTGAATATCATTTTAAAGATGTTTATACATCATTTAAGCCAATAAAAATTGTCAAAAATTAATTAATTAATTAGCTGTAAACTCTTAAAGATAAGAAAATCAGATGGAAAATTATAACTTAGGTACGCATGCTCTCAAACCAAGATTTGATAATCTCGTACACTCACGACCGCATCGGGTCACGGCCAGATTCAACACTGATTTTATATATTTATCGGCCCACCGGGTATTTGCCACTTTACCCGCTGATCGTATTCAAACTTGTCTTAAAATAATATGATTAAAAGCATTGTGTAAATGCGCAGTTATGAGGTGCTAATATATTTTTTGACCACGAAAACCATTGAAGATGTAAATTATATTGAAAATACCAGATAACAATCATCAATTTTTAAATTTAGAGGTATTATTAAAAGTAAAAAAACTTGGTCATAAATCAACACGTATAAGTATTTTAATGCAAATGCATTATTATTTATAATCGATAAAACAATACATGTGAACAAGCACATTTGCAAAAAAAATAACAAACAATAAACACATATGACATCAATTGTTTGCTGAACTAATCCCGTTAGGTTCATAAGTGTATTTATAATTAACCTCCAGCTAATTTATTCTCACGTGTTTAAGCGACACTTTATGTAGGCGGATTTTATACTAGCTGTAACCTTTAACACAATTGTTCTTTACTTTACCTCATATAGTCATTAAAACACGGAATGTATCTTAGAAGAATGTACTTTAATTATATGTAGATGTGCTGAAATTGTCTCTGCAGGTTCTAAAACAAAACTATCGAGCTGCTACGTATTAAAATCAACTAGTATCGCCAATGGTCGAAATTCGACCAATATATTACTTGCCTTAACGGAAATATACAAACATGATTTTTATTTGAACATCTATGGCATAGTACCTTTTGAATGATATAAGTTTCATTCATCTCTTTTTATAATAAATACTAAAAAAAACGTACGACAATTTATGGGATTGAACTTCAAAAACTTGAATCTTATAATCTTATAAGCTTATAACCACAAAACAAAACATTTAACTATTTTTAATGTTCTGTGCTTATAACTAACAACTTTTATACGTTCAGATCATACTAGACCATAAAATAGTAGCGCAGTCGTTCGGAAAATATTTCCGATTGAATTTTTTTTAATCTTATTAAGGAGGTAAGCTCGATTATAAAAGTTCAAAAATTTTACCGGCAACCAATATATACAGAAATTCAAGGTATCATGAACTTTTAAAAATGTATAACAAATAAAGGAGTAGAGTTACAGATATGAGTGTGAGGACCTTTTTATGCAAAAAGAACTAAAGCCCAAGGTACCGACTGGCACCTTGCACTTTAATAATCGGACCAACCTCCCTAATAAGATAAAGACAAAGAATTTAATCGGATTATTTTTCCGAACGACTGCGCTATGTTCTGGTCTCTATATTATAATAGAAAATTATCATGTATTAAATTTGAATTGATTTGCCTTGAATGCAATATGTATAATAAATAATATTTTTCTACGATTGATATTCATATACATATAGAATAATATACATTATACATACATATTTTCATAAATATCTTTTTAAACCATAAGAGGCAATTATTTTTAAATTATTCCTATAATTTTACATTTTACATTGAACGTTACAACAGTACCTTTATACCTGTTAAAAGAAAATCTTTCATAAACAACAGTTTATGTTATATTCTGTTCGACAGTTAAGACTAAAAAAAAAGTAAATACAAAACATTACCTAGCACAACCAAAGACAAATCGACAATAACTATTGTTATAGGTATTACAGTGATGCTAAAACTTTCGTAAAATCGGTTATCCGAAAAATCAGTTATCCGAACACCCTCAGTTCCCAATTGTTTCGGATAATCAATGCTCTACTGTATTTAATATAATATATGTTTTATTTTATGATGTGTAGTTTGAATTTATATAATGGATCAATTACACAGCCACACAAAAAAGATAAAGAACTTTAACAGCGCCTCAAAATACATAGGAATACAATGTTCTCTGAAAAAGTTATTTACCTTTTTTTCTGTAGTTGTGTTATTGAACAATTGAAATATAATGTGCAAATCAGCCTTGTGTCCTGGATTCTGGTTATAAGTTATGTCACATCATTCAGATTCATATATCTGCCTGTAGAACGTTCACAAACAGACTGATAGACACACAGACGTCAATGAGATAAAATTGTACTCGATTCAGGAACCCTCAAAACTTGTAATTCCATTGAAATCTCTTCATGATTGCTACACTTTATTCATGTAAGTATAAAAAAGTATGTTGTTATTTTTAATCGGCTCTATCCAAGAAACCTTTTGATAAAGTATCTCTGCACATGATCGACGGTGGCGTTGGACTGTCTACCGGCACACGAGCGCATAACTCGTGCCCCGGTAATGTCCTGTCACACAATTGTCGTTACCACATCGACAAACAAGGACTAAACGTTGCGTTTACGATCGTACATCCGCTGCAATTTAACTCAAATCGCTCATACGTGAACGCACTGCGACATGTTTGTTTGTGTGTATGTTACATACAGTGCAGGAACGGACTTACAGAATTTGCTCTAGCCAGAGCAAAAACAACGCAAATACTAACTGCTTCGTATCAAATATAAATGACAGTTCATATATATATATATGTAAATGACCTTGACGCGACTTCACGCATGCGCGTTAAGTAAAAACTAGCTTTCTAAGAACAGTGGTGACAATATATAACATATACCATAGACATAGAGCATGGACCGCACATCTGACTCAAAAACAGAGCCATATCAAAAGAAAGAGATAGAAAATGATTTGGGATATACTTATTCGTATTTAAACAAGAGTAACTATTTCATTCTTCTTAGAAAATGATATAGATATATCCCAAACGCCACCGCATCTCTCACTTTTTTGAAGAAATGTTACTCCATTATGCTAATACAGAATACGCGGTCCGTGTTCTATGTCTATGGTATATAAATATACATATTTATTGCCACTGTTCTAAAATCGAGAAAATTAATAACGATTTGACACCTCGCAAATAGCGTTTGTTCCCGTAGGATTTTCGTAACTTTCATTTAGTATTAGTTCTAAATGTCGCGGTAAGTATACATATTTTTTAAAGTGAAAAAATGCTCTTTAAATGTACTTTTAGTTTCTTATAAAATATCTCCATTGGTTTTTATAATAATTACTAAAAAAACTAATATTTGTTTTTCCTCATAAATATAAAACAAAAATTTCTTTAAAACTGTTTTTTTTTCCTACTTCACCCCTGTACGCCAATGTATTGTATGCATGTATGCCGGTAACGTACTCGCTCAATTTAGTTTTGAAATTATCAGAAACTAATTGTATCGTAAATCTAGAATTCTTTCTTACTTGTAACTGTTGCTCTACGGACTTGAATGTTGATTGAAGAATAGGAAATATTAAAATTCATATCTAACTGTTCATAGCACAATAGAAATAACAATGGCAATATTTCGTAGTTACATATCATCAATTATATATTACCCATATATACACAATATATACATGTATATACATTTTACTCTAAAAAGTATTCATCCCTTATGATTTTATTTTAATTTTAGTATATAGGTAGTTTTTCAAAAATTAATGTCACTTAACCTTAAACATTCGCGATTTTTATTGGGTAAACTATTAAAATTATTTTAAATTATAGTTAAATATTTTTTTTTAATTCAGGAACAATTTGAGGATAATCACGAGTCATTTGAATGATTTTAATTAAACTTATTTATTTTTTAACTATTTTCACCGAAAATAATTTTTTTATCCTGTTAAAACCCTCTAGAATGGGTAATTTTAGGCCAAATTCAGTCTATGTTCGTCCCAGTGTCCCCAATAAATATCAATTATAAAAATACCCTATCATCGCTTTAGATTTTGAGATAAATTGAAAAAAAACGCTTACAATTAATATACGCTACACCACTTTTCGCCAGTTTTACTTTTATCAAATTCTACTCCCCAAAATGTATAAGAATCAAAATGCTTCCTTTTTTGGTATATATGTATTTTTGAGTTTTATTTACTTATTTAAAAAAATTACTGCTGTAAAAAAATGTTAAGCGAATACCTACTATGTAAATTAATTTAAATAAATCATGGTCTTTCTGCGTACATTCAAATATACTTAAGTAACATATATTATGTACCTAAATGGTAGTAGATATTTTTAACCCGCGCGCTTATTCTATGAGTTAAGTGTAGGAGCAATGATTTAGGAATCAGTTTACCGAAATCGCTTTCTAAAATAAATTGATACGATACACACATGCTACAATATTTCAACTGATAGTATACCTTTTATATTCGACATAATATCATTTGTTTAAGTAGCGGCTTCTATTTCAGACAATATATTTATTAGTATTCGTGCAGACAAAATATCACATGCCAAATATCGAACGGTATGCTCAAATAGACTCGATAATTGAACGATATAGTTAAATAACTGTAAGATTCAATTCACTGTAAACTAAAGTAGGTAATTAAGTATTTTTTTAAACACACATACGAAATATAATTTGTATTTGTATTATTAGCCTATAATAGACCATAAAAAGGTGACATATCTAAAAACAGTGTCGAATTCAGAAAGTTTCGTTATAAAGAGAGGCTGAATTATCAAAGGGGAGGAGGGAGGTGTTTTAAGAGAGTTTAAATTTTTTATAATCCATATTTCTATCTCCCAAAATCTTACAGTCACCCCTAGTTAAATAATTTAATGATTCAATCACATACATATACTATATAGAAATTAAACATATATATGCAACCTATCTAAAAGGTAAATAACAATAGACCACCGTGAGAATCTGAATTCTATTATACAAAATAGAATTGCAAATTAATTTATTCTGAATTCTAATACCCCGATAAATCTTCAAGTTTAAAACATATACAGGTGTCCATGATAAACGTGAAATGCATGGGGATTTTCTAAACGGTAAGAGATGAATTATTTGTAAGGAAGGGGTAAGTACCACTACATCATAAAATATTAATCATTTTATGTATGTGGTTTAAGCGGTATACCCAAAAATCTGAAAATTTGGAAATTCTTCAAATGGCTATAACTTTTTTGTCAAAGTAGATAGGTACTTTTTGTTTGTGATTTCTTAAATCACTTTGTGTATAGAATTTATTGGTGTGTTTAGAATTTTTATATCACTTTTAGTTTCCGAGTACCAAGCCCGAACTTTAAATTTTTTATGGGTCTCTAAGTTGGCTATAACATATTTGAACGTGTTTTTTACCGATATACATGTAATATTTAGTATTTAGTATGTAGTATAGTATTAAAAACATCTATTTTAAAAGTCAATAAAATTTTAATATTAAAAATGAAAACTATAACACCTAAAACTAAAATAATATTAATAAGTATATTAATTGTAAATAAGGCGTTCTTTACAATATTATTAAAACAGGTTCTGATTAAGCTAGAATTTTTTATCCGGAACTGGACAAGATTTCGAGATATCGTCTTATAAAACATTAAGCTAGTATTATACACGGAAAAAATGAGTCGATTTTTTATTAAAAATTACAGTTTCCGATTAAAAATTTCATTTTGTATCAAAAAATACTATCAGTTTTAACATATACTGTCAATTCAGTAACTTTTACAATCTCCATTGTAATTTTTATAATACACAATTTTTACTATATTCGTAACTAATTATTCTTAAGTTGAATTATTTGTTAAGTGCTGTACTAATTTATCTCAACACTACCGTTTTTTATTTAAATTGTTCAATAATTATTTACCTTTGGTGAATTTAGCACAAGGAAGCACTGTGCATTTACTTGGCAAATGTTTTTTTCTATTTCATCACTTTTCAGATCCTTTTAGAAATATGAAAAAAAAATGTTATAAAATACTTTATTTTAATTAAATCAATAGGTATATGTTTAAAAATAAAAAAAGATATGAAAAACATCATACATCAACTTAACCCAAGTCTAGAACTTTCAGTTCAACCCTGATTAATGTTTGCAATTGGTTGGATCGATGATCTATGTATAATAATCTGGATCAAATCAACTATAAATAAGATAAAACTGACACAAGTCATTAACTGTTAGGAGCAGAACATTGGTTTGATTGATTAATGATCGAGATACACTCGTGAGTATGTACGTATGTAAATCAGTCTCCCTACAACAATCAGTGGGTGGACTGTTCCATTCACTTTGTACCGGCAACTATTGGATAGATATCAACAAAAAGTACGTATCTAAACCTATGTAATATTTATTATCTAATTTTATTGACATGCGTGTCCAACATAAACACGAAGTTTTAATTATTGCAATCAAAAAAAATTTATAGATTTATAATTGTACTATTATTTATAACTTTAAAGATTGCACAGTCGCTGATCAAAAGAAAAATGTTGATCGTATTTACTATATAATTTTATTGTTTATAACTTTTGCGAAAACATTTTTTTTCGCGATCGAAATTTGGGAAAATCTATAACAAAATCCACTTTACAGCTCAAAAAAAAACGATTTTCGATGTTTAGTAGACAACTTGGAAAAATTCAACCTAAATCCAAAATTCAAGCAGAAAATACTACTAGGTCGCTTTTTTGGTACCTCATACATTTTTTGTGTGGTTGTGTAATAGTAAAAATATTCTTATAAAAAAAATCATATGCGACCGCGCGATAACTATTTCGAATACGGTTTCAGTGGTTATATAGTTTTGAATAACCTAAACTTATGTATTGATTTAAATGATTACTTTGTTACAATTCCACCGTAGAGAGCTCGTTAATGTAAGGTTAGATTTTATTTTGATGTTAATTTTATATTTATTATATAAAATACACATATTATATTAATATTAAATTCCATCGTAATGTACTACTTTAAAATCTAGCCTTGTCAATATACAGAAAATAATTAAACGTAATTTAATTATTATAGATAAATATAAAGATAAACTGCTAGTAATATATTGAAAAAAAATTAAGATTAAATTACGATAGTGTATTACTTTTACTCTTTTGTTCGAATTCTAAACAAGTTGCTCTAAAAATTTTACTAGTCATGATATTTACTTTTGTATGGTGTGTATAAAAACTTGACTAGGTATCTACAAAATAAGAATTGTTCTTAAAATCTATGTGAAATTATTTTTAGAACTAACCTTCATAACAATTATTAATAAAATACACTTTCTTAAATTTTATCAAATTGATCTTTACTTAACAAGCATTCATTTCTGAAACTAAATATTTATTAAACGGAAATACATTATTTAAAATATTAGGCTCCTGATGAGTACTTCTTGTGAAATCTAAACACATGTCGAGTGACATTGTTTTCTTGTGGTTAGGGTGAATATATTTAGTTTAAGCGATGAAACATTAAAATTAAGTAATGTGCACCTACATTTTCGAAGAGAATCACTAAACGGAAAACTGTTATTTACTTGTTAAAAAAATATATTTTTAATAAATATTGTGTAAAATATATTAATCTATAATATACCTATTATGTTCTATCCATTTTTCGGTATGATGAACCGTTTTCTAGATACAGAATATTTTTTTTTTAATGACAAGTTAATTAAAAGTATTACAATATTGAATAATTAATTGAAGAAGTTCAAGTTAGTATATTAAATGTAATTTTGTGTAAAAAGTAATTTCATTGTATATTAAACGTAAATAATAATATAATATTTTTATCACTTTGTAATAAAATGTTTTACGATCCAATAAAAACATGAGATAATATTTAATCGAATGCATTTCATAATATTCATCTTACAAGATATACACATCTGCAGATGCATTATTGATGAAGCTATTCTTGATACAAATTTTAATTTAAATGTTACATTCTTTCAACTGGAATTGAAAATTGGATTCAATTAAACGCCTGTAGGTAGGTTTTAACAGGGACAGTCAGTGGAAAATTTGTAATATAATATCTTGTAATAATAATATCTTTTTCTTTTGACATGGCTCTGTCTATATAGAAAGTAGTTATTTTGATATTTGAAAACGCAGTTTTGAGTTCGTTATTTTGAATTTCATAATTCTGATGTGATTTGCATTCAGCATTCTCAAAAATGCTAGTGTATCAAATTTTGTTCAAATTCTTCAGTTTGTCAAAGTTATTTAAAAATGTATACAATATATGATTAATGTGATACATTGCCAATTTTGTCACTTTTTTGTGTACATATATAATCCTATGCCAGTCAAGATGTAAAATTTTTTGTTATATTAATGTTATATACATGTGGTATTGACTCACTTATTTACAACTTCAGACCTGAAATAAAAGAGCATTGAAAAAATCGAAATAAATCTTCGACTAAAAAAAATTCGAGGAGACATTTCTTTAAAATATGATATTAATTAAAACTAATACCTACATTTTATGTATATTGATAATACTTTTGTTATTTTTTCTATTATTTTAAACTTTAAAAGAGACATTCACCTAGCGTTTCTCTTAATATTGTTGATGCAAGGCTCTACACTTTGTATATTTCTTATAAATTATAGTGACCTTTTTTTGCTCCACACTAATGTATTATAAACGAGCAAGCAAAATTTGCTAGCTAGCAATCACTTCCAAATGAGGTTTCGAACCTATCTGACAGTCCTCTTACAGTTTCATGAAGTGTTTGACAATTTTCGCGCACGCGTGGTAAATAAACACCAACGGCATTAAAACAGTGGCGATATTATGAAAATTATTTCGTACGGTCAGAGTCACCAACTGTGTTACAACAAGTTGAAGTATCACTGCTCTAAATTCCATAACTAATCCATAGATACTATCACACAATTAATACCCCATTTTAAAGTGCTTGCTAGCTAGCAAATTTGCTAGGTCCTTTATAACACCGGACATTACACTATTTATATTTTTCTTTCTACTTGAAATTTTTCAACTACACAGATTAGCTTTTAAAACTGCAGTTTTCATTTTTGGAACTGCAGAAACAAGCTACAACTACACACTAAAATAACCCCTGTACTATACTTTTTACAACATTTTGGAATTTACTATCAATATTCTATTATATAAGTAAGGAACATATAAAATATATATATACATACTGTTGTTATTAATCATTTATCACAATATTATTTTTCTTACAGGTCAGTCCGACCCTGATTAAACGCCCGTAGGTTTGAAATTATTACCGACAAGATCGGCAGCAACAACCGAGCAAAACCTTCAATCCACCGCGCCATTAATAATTTAACACTTCTTGTGTCAAATATAAATAACACGCGAGCAAGCCATTCTTCAATTAAGTTATAATTTAATTCATTAATTACAAAAGACCACAAATAAACAGCGCCGCGATTTCATGCGTATGGACTACAAGTTCAAACAAAACAATCACTCTCTATCTGGGGTGTTCGGATTTTGTGGGCGAAAAATGCTTCAACTACATTAACACTAATATTATTATAAATGCGAAAGTAACTCTGTCTGTCTGTCTGTTTGTTACCTTTTCACGGCTAAACCACTGAATCGATCTTGATGAAATTTGGCAGGAAGATATCTTGCATCCTGAAGAAGGTCATAGTATATATTCCAGGCGAACGAAAACGCAGGTAACAACTAATATTAACTTCCCAACAAGAAGTTATTGTAATCGATCCGAAAATCAGAATCAAAAATGTCATCATATTTTTATGTTTCAAGGTCACTATAGTATATTTACACTATTTTCTGAAAGATGTTTGTGTGTGTGTGTATGTACATACGTGCGTGTCATTTTTTACGAAATCTCACAAATAAAAAATGCTATTGACTTCGTTTGGGTGCCAATCGAAGCGGCTTAACGTGAATATGATCTGAAAGAAAGGATTTTTTGAAATTCAACGGGGGTAAAAAGAAGTGTAAAAGTTTGTGTGGGTTAAAATAATTTTTGGGTCGAATTTAGTTGAAACTTAGCATGAATAAATATTCTACAGTACAAATAATGAAACATGTATTTCAGTATTACCATTGGAAAGGTGAAAACCACCCTCAAAATTGGAAACAAACGCACTTAAATTCAATGATTCAAATTGTCATAATAGTTATTCTAAAAATGTGTATTATATTATTGATATTAGGAATAAAAGAAAACTAATACATGATTTTTATTTCTGACAAATTCCATTAAATTTTTTTATATACATATTCAAAAAATTATTCACATAAACTATATGGCAACAATAATAAATAATCAATATTTAAGTATTTATAGTCATATCAAGCTGGTTGTATGGACCTCAAAGGTCGAACCATATTTATAATATTTCAATGGTTCGTTTAGCTTTAAACCAATAATACAAAATGGAACAACCTGTATGTTAATTAAATCATTTACATTTTTTAAAGTCCTTCAACATTTATTATGTATAATAATTCATGTTATTATAGAATCAATTCACTTGGGATTCTGAGCAACTCATATCAAACACATATGTATAACATGTTCAGAAGACGCAGTGTACCACACCTCCGCACTGTTGTACCGACATCGACAACAAAACAAAAAAAAAGCATATAGAGAAGTTTGCATGTGATCAACGGTGATTATCTTCGAGGATCACGCGACGGTGCAGTCATAGCCGCCGCTTCAGTGACAACACCCGTCCACAGCCAACGCGGACAATAAACAAATAACAATGGCCTACTTATTGTTGTTAGACACACGCTCTTCGATGTACATTAGCATGTGACAGTTGTTTCACGGGTAGAGTGCAATTTTTCACATCATTAAAAGTAATTATTTTTAGAAAAACTTTTTTAAATATCAAATTTAAGTCACATTTTGTAGGTTTGTATTTATTTCAATATTAGAGGTTTTATGAACCTTAAGGGGTTACATCTAATTTATTAATTAATTTTTGACAATTTTTTATTGGCTTAAATGATGTAAGAATAAACATCTTAAAAATGATATTCAAAAGGAATGATAAGCAAAAACATTTTTTTTAACTTTTAGAGCTCACTTTCAAAAATTTCTCTGAACGAACGAAACAACCTAGATGGTGAAAGTGGTGAAAATTGAGTGATAATGAGTATATGATAATGTAAAGAAGTATCGTAATTCGGTCTCAAGGCACAAAAGAAGCAAAATAAGCAATCAAAAACCGCCAAACCGATATAGCCTCGAAAAAAAGTCGGAACTAATGTCATGTAGTAGAACAGTTTTTAAACTATATCTTCATTTTTATCAAAACTGTGTTTTTAAAAACTGTGGAAAACGTATCTTGGCTATTTCCATCCGATCGAGTTGAAGTTTTAATTGCAACTTCTTAAATAAATTTTACATAGAAATATACACGATTATTACGATTGGTTAACAATTACGGTTTTTATAAACAATTTAAGTGATTTTTTGTTCAAAGTGATACAAATTTGCTAAAATCGATATTTTTTAATAATCGTGTGTACTTCGATGGAAAAACTCATGTAAATAACGAGATTGTTCTTTGTTTTGGATGTTGATCCATGGAAGTTCTGTTTTCTGCAGTGGAGCACATAACAAAAAAGATGCACTCAGTGTTACAATGCTAAAATCACCATTTAGTTTTATATTTCATTTAAAAGAATTTCATTTTTTATTATTCCAAAAAAATTCCTAAAAAAGTATCATTTTCCGAAGTGGCGATTATATTCCTTAAAGGTTCGTTTTTTTCTACCAAAACATTTTAGATTTTTGATATCCCATATTTTTGACTCTAACAATAAGTTAATAACAAAAATTCAGATAGATATGTATATTAAAATTTACATTAAATAAACATGTTAATGAATTAACAATGAAATAATATAGATAGATTATCATAAAATAAAAATTAATAGTATCCAATAAATAAGTAATATAATAAATTATCTGACCACATTCTAAAAATAAAAACTGTTCAGTGTTTCTTTTATTAAAATTTCTTATCTTAGAATTTATAGATAACAATAAAACAGTCATGACAGTTCATAATTTTTAATAGCAATTATTTACTAATATATTGTATAACTCCTACATAACAATATTAAAATTGACATAAAATAATATTAATTCGTCATAAAATACATTATTGTAAAGGTACCCACGCTTTCAAAAAATTGTATTTTATTAAACAGTGAATCTAAAAATGTTATGTTTATTATAAAATTATAACATAACATATCGTTATATGTATAAAGGTTATATTTTTTTACATGTATACTGTATATATTAGGGTGGTCGTTATTTCCCAAACTGCTCGGATCCTCACTCCTACCCCCCAAAAAGTTAGTTTAGGACTATAAAAGAAGAAACCCGTCGCTAAAACTCCCAACAGTAGTCGCTAAACCCTGCCCGTTTTCAAAAAACCGTTTTTTCGCATTATTACGATGTTATATTCGATAATGCGTGATAAGGACGTTATAAAATTTTCCTAAAATTTTGTGGACAATTATATTTGTAGTATATTGAAGAAACTTTGTTCCTCTATCGTTTAAGATGCTTAAAAAAAATTTTTAACATAAATATAACGTTCCAAATCTGGAAAAAAGCGAAAAATTAACCTTTTTTTGAGCTTTTTTGGAATTTTGAGAAATTGTCGAATTGTATTGGCCTAAACAAATGTTACTACATTAAAGTAGACTTTAAGACCTTTAATTTCTTTTTTTAAAGATGTCTCTAAGTGATTTAGGTGTCGAGATATAATTGTTTAAATATAAAAAAAAATTTAAAAACGTAATCTTTTAACAACGAACTTACACTCATCCAAACAATTAAAGGAACAAGAATTTAAACATTTTTTTTGGGTGTTTTTTGAAGTGCTGTATCTTTGTGAAAAATGGCCGTATCGAAATAAAACAAAAAGCATTTTAAAGCTTCAAGTTTCTAGTTTTGAGATTTTTTAGCATAATTTTTTTGAGTTACGGTTATCGCGCAATCAAAAGAAATAGTGGGACAAAAAAATTTTAAGGGTCCGCGGGCTCGGGAATTTTTTTTTCAGTTAAACCAATGCATTGGTCAGTTAACTTGCTTATTCAGCTTTAATTAGTTTGTTTTTTTTGGTCTCTATCAATTTTTTTTGCCGAGATATCTGATTTTCGTTGTTAAAAGATTACGTTTTTAAATTTTTTTTTATATTTAAACAATTATATCTCGGCACCTAAATCACTTAGAGACATCTTTAAAAAAAGAAATTAAAGGTCTTAAAGTCTACTTTAATGTAGTAACATTTGTTTAGGCCAATACAATTCGACAATTTCTCAAAATTCCAAAAAAGCTCAAAAAAAGGTTAATTTTTCGCTTTTTTCCGGATTTGGAACGTTATATTTATGTTAAAAATTTTTTTTAAGCATCTTAAACGATAGAGGAACAAAGTTTCTTCAATATACTATAAATATAATTGTCCACAAAATTTTAGGAAAATTTTATAACGTCCTTATCACGCATTATCGAATATAACATCGTAATAATGCGAAAAAACGGTTTTTTGAAAACGGGCAGGGTTTAGCGACTACTGTTGGGAGTTTTAGCGACGGGTTTCTTCTTTTATAGTCCTAAACTAACTTTTTGGGGGGTAGGAGTGAGGATCCGAGCAGTTTGGGAAATAACGACCACCCTAGTATATATAATATATTATATAGGTATAATATAATTCTAAGCATACTTATAAGAATTAGTTTAAAAAAATCATTTAATATAAATATTTACAGTGTGACAATAAAATAAAATTTAAAAATAATAAAACCTTTGATTTAAAAAATGTTTAATCGATCAAAAGAAATAAAAATTATTTTATTTTCTTAATAATCATGTTCTTACATAAGGTACTGGCACCAGTCTTAGCCGCTTTAAGAGCAAGGTATATTGTTTTTTGGGATTGATTGGCCTAATTTTTGTAATTCTCATGAACTCATGTTACTTATAAAACAAGTATCTCTTTATTTATAAATTTTTAAAGTTTGTGTTTTAAATTATAGCCTTTTATTTTGTTTGTTTTTTATCCAATAATTGATAAAGTAAAACCAGTAATGGACACCCAGTGATGGACACTTGCTAATAATTACAAAATGATAAGTACAACGACACAATAGATATAAAATAAAAAACCGTAAAAATTGAAACAATGTAAATCAGATGCTGTGATAATATACTTATTAATAACACTAATAATTAGTTTAAATTTCCACCATTTTAACACCCATTGACCAATTGTCATCAAATTAAGCTGTTTTACAGTTAAGTGTCTATAGATTATGATTCAGTAATGACAGTAATCAAATATCAACAAATTTAGTACAGGAGTCCAACACTGGGGTGCGATCCAATACTGATGTTAGTACCTGTCTTCAGTACCAACATTAGCCAATAAATAAAAGTGGTTTTAATTAAAATGATTAACAAAACGAATGGTATATATTTAGTGACGTATAACATTTTCAAATGCGCTGGTATTATAGAACGAGATGTCCTCTCGATACGGAGGCTGTTTGTACCACAACACACAGTTGGTGATTTATATAAAAGCTGGCTGCCGGACGCGGTATCATTCCGAACACGTCCGCCACCGGTCCGCGCAACCGTAAATCTGTGTACACTCGGGAGCCACTGACCGCTCTCTAACGTCCACAAAAGTAAAAGTGCCATCTGAAAAATATCTTAAACAATATAACTTATTTGTTTTATAGATATTGATCTGTAATATTATTTATTTAGATCGATTTTTTTTTAATGCATAGAAATAAGTCTTGCAGTAGGTATTCGGTACCTCAAGAAGCCAAGACCAACAGTGTCGTCTTAAAAATGATTAAGGGGTTACATTTAATCATCACTTCGGAAAATAAGATTTTTTAGGAATTTTTTTAGAATAGTTTAAAAAAGCAATCAAATGAAATTTGGAGAGTTTATTCTGCATGTCTCAAAACATAAAAAATTAAATTTAATGAAATTTAAAACAAAATAGTGACTTTAGCGTTGCTACACGAGTACATCTTTTTTCTTATGTGCTCCATTGCGGAAAACAGAACTTCCATGGATCAACATCCAGAACAAAAAAAAAGTTTTTTCATCGAAGTACACACGATTATTAAAAAATATTAATTTTGCAAATGTATCACTTTGAACAAAAAATAACGTTTTTGACGAAAAAACGGCCTTAAATTGTTTATAAAAACCGTAATTGTTAACCAATCGTAAAAATCATGTGTACTTCGATGTAAAACCTAACTAAGACGTTGCAGTTAAAATGTCAAGTCAATCGGATGGAAAATAGCCAAGATACGTTTCCCGCAGTTTTTAAAAACGTATTTTCTATAAAAATAACTTTAAAGTTTGAAAACTCATTTACTACATGCAAACGACAATGTTGGTTTCAACTTTTTTTCGAGACTATGTCGGTTTTACGCTTTTGGGTTGCTTATTTTGCTTCTTTTTTGACTTGAGACCGAAATATGTGCCCTTTTACATTACCATTTCCTCATTATCACTCATTTTTCACCACTTCCACCATCTAGGCTGTTTCGTTCGTTCAGAGACACTTTGAAAAGTGAGCTCTAAAAATATATATTTATTTATAATTCCTTTTGAATATCATTTTGAAGGTGTTTATACATCATTTAAGACAAAAAAAAATGTCAAAAATTTATTAATAATTTTATATTAATTAATTTTATATTTATTATTAAATTTATAACAACAAGGTTTTATTTTGTGATAATTTAAACTAATTTCATTTCTTTACCGTGTAAAGTGCTAAATATTATATGCAACTAAAGGAAAGGAAAGGGTAGTAACGTAGTATAGAATAGACTAATAACAATTTCCATTATATCTTTATCTTTTTCCATATAATTATGTATACCTACAATCGTATTTATACATATATATTCTTACATATGTTTTTGTTTTCATCTATGATCTCGTCCACCAATACTCCAAAAATAAATAATTTAAATAAAAAAATGCTTATTAAATACAATAGGATTTAGATTTACGCGGTGCAATTTTCATGCAAATTCAGGGATTCCTCTATTCGATTAGTGGGGTATCTGATGAAAGCTGACAATTCAAGGAAGGTAAACGTTTTGATATTAATAAAATCTTCGTTTAACAAGATTTTGCACTAGTTCACAAACGATACCGAATTGTATTTTCAGATAGTGACGATAATTCTGATAAAAAAATATAAAACAATATTCCTACTTTTCAATTAGAACATATACGGGAAAATATTTTGTATAATATCTACATATTATTGTCTTACAATTAGATATAAATAAATTAAACACGTTATTATTTAATTGTATTAAAATGATAAAACTTGATTCAATTATACATAAGTATAAGTAATGTAAGTGATAAAGTAAAGATTGCATGTGCATATAAATGTACATTGTACATACATACGTTGAATTAATTATTACATTTCTTCACTTGAAAAAAAATAATTACTTTGTTGCTATAATGATCTACAAATTAATAATCACATTGTATAATATCCATATAAGTTTTGTGTATACGGTTTGTTTCATCACGACATTATAATATAAATCAAACCACCCTTGTTATATGAAACCTATCTTTAGATTATGAAATATTACATTTCACGCATTATACCTCCGCAGAAGTGTAGAATACACTTCAACTTTTTAATAACAACATATACATACCATATATCAGTGGCGTAGCGTGACTTGGGATATAGGGTGTGCTATTATCATAGACGTAAAGAAGAGAGGATCGGACTTTATATATTTTTAATATATTTATATATAAAAACTAAAAACCTGTTTTGCCGACCATCATAACAGAAATCTGTATTATCTACACGAGTAAACTTAGCCGCTATAAGATATATGCACACTTAACCTAACCTTACTTCATCCTGTTAAATTTTCTTCATTGCATGATACGCGCGTATTTCGTTGCATACTAAAATTTCACCTTCAACGCGCTTAAAGAAGTATAACTTCAATCATTTGGTCCTTTTGACTTTAACTAGAAACTATACATAATGCATGTGTATTTATTTAATACCAATTGACTTTATAATCACTCGATCTCACAGAATGGCGCACGACGTAGGTGCGTGGAGAAAAAGAACTATTTCCTGCAATTAGAGCACCACACACATGGGTCCGATCGCGTGGTGAATCCTGCCGTCCGTAATCAGTGGTTGCAGGTACTCGGTAATTATTTTAAACGGAATATTCCTGTCTGTTCGCCACATAATATTACATGCATATGTGTCCAATTGATATAGAAAAAGCACAGAGTACAGTAAGCCTTTTATATTGGAATATTTGATTACCTCACTGTAATTTGCTCTCTTTATATTTATAATATCTTACCGTTATCAGAGAATTAAAAACACTGAGTATTCGCCTGTATTAACATCAAAATAGAGGTATTATTAATTAGTCACAAAAATTTAGATTGAAAACTATAACCTTATTTTAATCGTAAAAACCTTATATTGGTGATTCATAGACATATAGCATGGACTGTGCATCAGTGGTGTAGATAGGTTTTTGCGATGGGGGGGGGGGGTATGCCTAGGGCCGTAACTAGAAGGTCGGGGGGCCTGAGGCAAGAGGTGACTGATAAGCCACCAAAATATGTAAAAAAAATATTTTTTTGATTGTATAGTTATATAAATTATAGTTAGTCTAATCTTTGAAACTAAAAAAAAAAAAGATCATTCAATTGAAAACTAAGCAAAAACTGAAGACCTTTTTTTTTACTCTTAATTTACCCAATTTTCCTATTTGCTTTTACTATTTTATTCTTACTAGAAAAGTTTGAAAAAATATCTTGGATTTTTTTTCAAGTAGACTCACGGGGGGTGATTGATCACCTTAATCCCCCCTCTTTATCAACGCCACTGCTGTGCATCTGATTCGAAAATAATAGAGCGTATATTGGGTCTATACTTGTCTTTATTTAAATATTTGTGTTAAAAAATAGAGTATCGGTTGGGTTATATCTCTATCTTCACTTATGTTAACTGTAATGCGCAATTCATCTCTTTACCTATGGGTTATCCGGTTTTTTTAAATCAATTCTCATTTCGTAACAAAAAATTTTTGATTCTTCTATGAGTAAAATAATAGAATAAATGTAACGTTACTAAAACTGAGTACATAACGAAAATAGTAAATATAATTGTAACATTACAAAAAATATAAATATTGTTAATTAAATTATTATATTTTTTTATTATTAAAATTAAGGTGAACTGTCTTTTATATTATATTTATGAGATACTGCATCAGTAGTGTACCGGGGGGGGGGGGGGGGCAAAGGGGGCATACACCTCGGGCGGTAGTTTGTTAAGGGCGGCAAAATTGTGGATTATTTAATTAACCAAGAGTCCAATACTGGGGTATGATCAAAGACTGGTGCCAGTGTTGGGCAAAAATTAATTGCTGAAGCAATCAGCAAATAACCATTAAATTGCCTTTTTTGGTTGCCACTGACAATTATTCATAAGGGCTACCTTTTCGGGCTGTTGTCCACGTTGTCGTATTATGTTTTTTGACGTTTTGACTCTAATATCGGAGACTTCTATAGAAGTGTTTCTGAAAAACTTCTGAAGAATACTCCGACCTGAGAATTGAAACGTCAAGAAACATAATACGTGGACAACAGCCCGAAAAGTTAGCTCTTATGAATAACGGTCACGAAAAGCTTCAGAAGAAACAATGACAATTAATCAATTGAATTATTGTGATAACTCGCAACCACAACTAATTGTCAGTTGCAACCAAAAAGGGTAACTTAATTGTTAATTGCTTCCACAATTAATTTTTTCCCAACATTGACTGGTGCCAGTACCTTATAATAGCATTGTTCAACGGCCCTTATAAAGTAGTTGGCCCTGGCATCATCTAAATAAAAATCTTCGCAGAGACATCAAGTCATGACACATCATTATATTACAATTAGAATAAATGCGTACACTCGTATTTTTGAGATATAATTAAACACACGGCGAAACAGATTTATGAATAATCAATTAGAGAGATGGTTCTGTAGCCGCGATGTTTCGTAATAGTTGTCCGACATTTGCGCGCGCGGAGTGACAGCGTTTGACATGTTTGTTGGCTCAGGACCGCCCGGCAATGCAGCAGTGAACGACCCCGACTGTGTCTCTCTCGAATCGCGGGAGGAACGCCAACGTGTCGCTTACAGTTAGGGATGGTCAAATATCTTTTAAAAAACGCACGCACTTTTAACATGACAATAAATATATTTGACATTTTGTGTAATAATTAATTTCATATATTAAAAAAATCATAAATATAGGGATTTCAATAAGATCGATATAACTTTAAAATGAAGTAAAACAATAACAATTGAAAGTTTCAATGAAATTTTATGTGGAATTTTTAACCACTTTTTTCATAATATTCTGGCCGTATCTCACTAATAGCATATTCAGTGTTGGTTTTTAAAGCTTGAAGTGTTAGTGGCTTATTGGAATAAACCAAAGATTTCACAAAACTCATAATTTTGGAGGTCAATTCATTGGTCCATTTATGGAAAATATCGATTCACGCGTTATAAAGCCCTATTAGCGAATCTACGATGCAATCAATTATCATTTGACTTCAGTTCTTGGTTCTTGAGTAAACTGAATCTTGATATGACATAGACTTAAAACTTAGAGAGATTTAAGCATTGGCACTTAAAAAAACGGAGACCGTCACTATATCATTTGCATAAAATCCAAATGAACAGATTTCCAGCGCTTGACGGACACCACTTTTTCTTAAACGCCAGCCTGATTGAATTCAATAATACAGATACAATATATATTATAAATGTAGCTATCGCTGTGCGTAAACGTTTATTTTTTTATTTTTTCGTAAAATGGCGACCGTTTGAAATTTTTTTTTTTATTCAAGAGGTCTTAAAATATAGTAATTATTAGGGATGTTAAGGAGCTCCGTATCCGAAACCGAAACTATCGGATATCCGAAAAGATTTGACCTCCGAAACCGAAACCGTATCCGAAATAATTAAATTCTGAACTCCGAAACCGAAACCGTAACCGAAATAATTAGATTCTAAACTCCGAAACCGAAACCGTAACCGAAATAATAAAATTCTGAACTCCGAAACCGAAACCGTATCCGAAATAATTATTTCGGATATTATTTCGGATAGTTTCCTACTTGTTGCCCCGAGCCTTGAGACACAAACAAAACATACGAGCAGATTATAAATTTGTATTTACCGCCTGAAATTTGATTGGCGTCTCATGTACTTTTATTTGGTCTCTATTTCGTTACCACAGATGATTTTTTAAATAAATTTGCAATAATCACTTTTTTGAAAACCTACTATACACGGTGTCTAAATACCAGGGGACAGTATGGGGATCTCGGAAACTATAAGAGATAGAGATTCGGTTAAATGAGAGAAAAGTTACCTTTAAGAGAGGACAGTTCAATGGTGTATTTACATTTACATTTTAGTCCGAATTTTTCCATCGTGAATATTTCTTAAGCGACTTGAAATTTGAAAAAATGTTTCAAATAAATGCTGTAGGGTTTAGTATTGTCTATTTAGAAATATTTTTTTAATTTTCAGAAATCTCGTAGTTTTTGAGATATGAGACTAACTTATGTTTTCTTAAATAGAAGCAATATGAAATTTTGTAATTTTTGAACAGAAGATTTTATTACCTTTTCAACGATATGCAACTTGATGTACTTACTTTTCAAAATATCTCAAAAAATGATCAAAAAGTATTTTTTATTTGTTGAATACACTGTATGATCCAAAGATGGCTATGACAATCAACAATAAGATTTAAAAACAACTGAACATTTACTTATAAGCTAACATAGCATGAATTAACTATTGTATTAATTAAAAAAATGTAATAAAATATTATCAACAAATACGTATCACAAATAATCATAAGTTACTTTTTACTATTCTTACGAACAGGTAATAATAATAATAACAATTTTTCAGTTGTTTTAAAAATCTCATTGCTGACAGCCATAGCTATCTTTGACTGGTATTATGTATTAAAGAAATTAAAATATTTTTTTTTTTCATAAATAAAAAGGCTTATTAAGTAAATAATCATTTTTTTTAAATATTGTTATCGATAGCCATAGCCATCTTTGGCTGGATTGTGTCTTAATAAATAAAATATGTCTTTTTTTATTAATACAATAGTTAATTCATGCTATGTTAGCTTATAAGTAAATGTTCAGTTGTTTTTAAATCTTATTGTTGATTGTCATAGCCATCTTTGGATCATACAGTGTATTCAATAAATAAAAAATACTTTTTGATAATTTTTTGAGATATTTTGAAAAGTAAGTACATCAAGTTGCATATCGTTGAAAAGGTAATAACATTTTCTGTTCAAAAATTACAAAATTTCATATTGCTTCTATTTAAGAAAACATAAGTTAGTCTCATATCTCAAAAACTACGAGAATTCTGAAAATTAAAAAAATATTTCTAAATAGACAATACTAAACCCTACAGCATTTATTTGAAACATTTTTTTCAAATTTCAAGTCGCTTAAGAAATATTCACGATGGAAAAATTCGTACTAAAATGGTTTTTGCCTAATATCTAGTAGGCTATGAAATTTTTGTGAAATGTAAATACACCATTGAACTGTCCCCTCTTAAAGGTAACTTTTCTCTCATTTAACCGAATCTCTATCTCTTATTGTTTCCGAGATCCCCATACTGTACCCTGGTATTTAGACACCCTGTATATTAAAAATTATATAAAATTTTTAAAAATTGTAAATGAAACATCAATTTTTATATCAAGTTTATCATCATATTTCAATTTTATTAGAATTCGTGACTTCAAATTTTTATTGTTGTCACAAAAAATTATTTATATTATTTAAATCTGGAAGTTAGACAGATATCTAGAAATGTAAATTTTTATAGATTTTAAGTAAAAGGAATATACAGACAGTCTAAATCAGTTATAACGATATCGAGGGGACCAGTCATATTAAGTTGTAAAAACCGGTAACTAGGCAATTACCATATATGGGATTCAGTCGGAACTTTTATTTTGAGTCGTTAAAACCGATATGTTGTATTAAACAATATTGTTATAAACCGATTTCGACTGTATCTAATTTCAACGGAAACTATACTACGGGCTGAAAAATACAATTTTTTTTTTAATATCCGTATCCGTATCCATATCCGAAACTAAAGGGGGCAAAATATCCCTATCCGTATCCGAAACCGAAACTAAGAAAAAAATATATCCATATCCGTATCCGAAACCGAAACCAAGAAAGAAAAAAATCCATATCCGTATCCGAAACCGAAACCAAGAAAAAAAAATATCCTTATCCGTATCCGTAACCGATAAGTCATATCCCTAACAACCCTAGTAATTATTTAAATTTAAAAAATCGGCTACGTACAGACTTAGTCACTGTGACTAAAAATTTAAAAAAATCTAATCGGTTCATTATTTTTTGAATAACCGCTGGGGCAAGATCAAAATAAGTCTTTTAAAGAAAAACGTGTTTAAAGTTTTCTGAGTGCCATAACCAGCCGCGTCACTTGGTGTCACAAAATTAAAAAATTGCTACAAAAAATTGAATTTTTTAAACCGTCATATTCTTACAATAAGAAAATATTATTTTCGTTATAAATAAAACAAGGATTTCTTGACCCAAGTCAACATTTCTACCAGTGTGGTTTAGGGTAGACCATAACAAATTTTATTTCTATACCCTTCATTTTTGTTACAGCCTTTATCTGCTGACCTTGATCTAAAACTTAATGATTTTTTTCAAAAAACAATGGTACAGCAATTCTGCAGATACACATACGTATTCTGAGATAAATAGAATGCATAATCAATTATAATCCACTCAAACAATGAGTTTACACGAGCGCAATGGAAACAAAACATCAATATTTCGAAATAATCGATATATCGTTGCCATCCCTACCCACGTCTGTCTATGGTATCGAATCGCGGGAGGAACGCCAACGTGTTGTCTTTTTACGCTCAGTGCCGCAAATAGGAATTTATAATCGGGGCAGTAAAACATTTATAGCAGCGTTATAAAACTAACAGTATGTTTAATACTTCATTATTAATAATGTCTTTTGCGCTCTACAAAAGATAGTTGATCACGAACATGATGGCGCGGTAATATCAATTGCTAAGAAAAACCTGGGACCGAGAAGAATAGTAAAGATTTGGGAAAGCCTATGTCCAAAATTGGAATATAGAAGACTGAATATAATTATGAATTTTTTCCAAATATTTAAACGTTTTTTTGTCTGTTGGTATGTGTCTTAGAGCCCGTTCACAAAGTGCCGTAACGGATTTTTCCGTGCGCCTAGCAGTGGCAATGCATTTTTACATACATTGCCACTGCTAGGTGCCTTGTGACCGGGCTCTGAGATCGTACGCCACGGTGTAGTGAAAAAAGGAAGTATCACTATTGAGTCAGATGTCAGTTGTTAGTTTGAGAAACATGTTTAATTGAAATAGAAAATTATTTAAAAAAATCATTCTTGTTTTCTTTATAAAATAATTGTTAAACGTATATAATCACTGATTTAATTGTTTACTTAAAATCCAAATAAGTTTGATTATATGACAATTGACCCAATTATAATAGTTTCGATTTTTAACACTGAAGGAGTCGCTACCATCGACAGCATATACCAATTGAAAAATTGTGGTTTTGGTGTTTATATCAAAATTGCTTTCCAACGTCGATATAGCCTAAACTAATTTAAGAATCTTATAGGTTTTCTAACCATTCAATAGTTTTTGTGTTAAGCTAGAACAGACAGATAGATAAAAATAAATAATAGATTATTATTAATAGTAATATTATTATTATGTATATCTATTATTAAAAAATAAAATGTTAAATAATAAAATTGTTAATAAAAATAAATAATGTTAAAATCATAGCCTGATCGGTCGATTAGAATTTCGTTTCTGCTTCCCACCAACCATAAAAAAAATTTCGAGAACAACGTGTTTAAAGATTCAGTGTTACACTAACACGGCCCATTCTGTGCTATTAATATTATACTTGATAAATACTTTGAATTTTGGTATACTCTCAATATATTTTACTGCTGTACCTATTTTTTGTTACATAAAACATATTTTTGTGAAAATAGACCCTAAACTATCTGTACCTACCTACAACCGTAAATTGTACATTTCCTCTGATAACTGCGACACTGTTTGCATTGTTCTCAATAAATAGAACTTTGCATACGTCCATCCGTAAGTATGTATGTGTGTATTAACATAACATGTCGCACGTACAGATCACTCAGGGCCTCGGTTTGCACCCGCGCGGAATTCCCCCGCCACAGCCGCCGTGATCTTGGGCTTGGTATCTCCAACGTAATCTACCCTTTTGTAGACGAGATGCGTGTACATTCTTGTTCTTGTCAATATGTTTTCAAATTGAAATCTTTATTGATATTTAATTGTTATATTAGAATTTGTTGTCGATGGATATTTTGTTACTCCTTGTAAATTTTATATTGGATTATTTTTATCTACGAAAGCACCCAAAAGATAATAAAATATATAAACATAGCTACTTTTTTGATATCACAAGAATGAAAATTAAACTTCAGTGACATCTTTGAAATAAAAATGTATGTACTAGAGATTCTGAAGTCTCGGTTTTTCAAAGTACTGGGACTCGAGATATGATCATTTTATGGTCCCGAGACTTCCCGGAACCCGAGATTTTTGTTTGCTGTGTTTTACCAAATATTTTGGTTCAATTTAAATACTATACATAAATTCAAATAATTCTGTATAATTATAAATATAGTATACTAGCGCATTGGACCCGGTGTTACCCGGGAATATTAATTTAATTAAACATAAAGTAATCATTCTGACATTCCCATCCAACATGTCCACCCAACATGCTCACAACGCACGATTCCCGCGAATTTTTTTTCCGACTTCATGAAAACACATAATATCCATACATTATACACCTAAACTTAACTTATCCATTAGTGAAAACTGGAACAAAATCTGTTTAGTAGTTACTGAGAAAAGTGTGTAAAATTATATTTTCAAATCCAAAAAAACACTAGATTCCATTTTTTATACATTAAACTCCAAAATTAAGGGATTACTAAATTTTTTCAATATTTGAAAAGTCTTCAATTACAACAGGGGGGCGCTATTTTCAATCTTCGCAGGTCCACGCTATGCCTCTTTCTGAACAGTTTTTTTTTTCGTATGAAACACACAAAAATTGTATGTGTGGTAGATTGGGTTTGTGCTATGCTGCCCAGAAAGTTCAAAAGGTTGGACAACTATGCTCTACACGACTTGAGAATTTTTTTTGGGCAAATCAAATAAAGGAAGTTTGTAGATCAGACTTTTTTCTTTAATTTTCTTTTTTTGCTACGACCATTTTTGACCAAGTTATTTGTAATCAATACAAAAATCACATATTCCACTTAGAGCGCCTATAACTAGGAAACAAATAATGTATTATTTGTATAAAAGTTATTCATTGCAGCCTCTGTAATAACTTATTATTTCGAAAATCTCTACAATCACTTTAATATTTATTTTCTACCAATTCATACTGTCATTAGATTTATCACATAAATATATTTTTATTACCAAACAACCAATAAAAAACAGTATCAAAAACAAACCCACTTTCAAAAGCACGCACAATAAAAATTTCACCATAACGACAATACGTGATATATTAAGTATGTATATCAGGTGTACCATTGGCCAACTGCATTGAGCAGGACCACTGGTATTATTTATTCTGTTTGCGAGATATCGCGCGTGTTTGTGAAACCTTATCATTTATGGAAACTGTTCCGCAGCACGCGTGAACGAGAAGATATGACCATACATACGTACTGGAATGGGATAATACCTATTAGTTACTTTGAAAAATTGTTTTATTGCGTCGTAGAAAGTGAATATGTTAATAAATTGCATTATATTCAGATAGTATTTAAACACCGCGCGCAATCACATGTATACATATATACTCACTAAACATATAAATATTTAACAGCGAGATATTGTTGGGACTGTTATAGTTACAATACACGAAACGGATGTTATATATACAGGGTGTGGCATTTAAAGTGTTACAGATTATTATCTCAGAACCATCGCATATTTGAACAAAAAAATTTAAGGCAAAAAATGTTTAGTTGTGAAGTAGTAATCGAATAGTAATATTTATTTGTTATTTTAACGTTGCTTTCAAGGATATTTGAAGGTCAACATCATTTTTTTTAAATAGGACCTTATAGTTTTTATTTGTTTATCTTATTCTTCGTGAAAATACATGAATCTTTCATTGAAACTTTTTTTTAAACAACCTAAACATTATAAGATATCTAACAAAATAATTTTGAGATTTTGAGCATTTTTTACTCAGAAATCATCAACTTTAGAGAAAAAGTACAAAATATAAAAAATGTATTTAGGTCTAATGAAACTTGGAGAATTATTCTAAAATTTTTTTTAATATTTCATATTTTTTTGTTTTTGCTAAAATAAAATAAATAGAAAAAGTTTAAAAAGTTTTTAAATTTTTAAAAATAATTCTCCAAACTAAATTAGACCAATAGATCTATATCAAGACCACCGCGGAAGCCTCAAGACTTGTATATTAGACAAAAATAAAAAAAAATTTCTAAAGTTTATGGTTTCTGAGTAAAAAATTCTTGAAAGTTCAAAATCTTGAATTATTTTGTTAAATATCTTGGAAAGCTTAGTAAAATACTCCACCCTGTATATTATATATTCAGAATCACTCGTAAATAAATAAATAATTAAATAAAATGCCGCTGTGTGGTTTTGAAGTGATGCAAATTTTTTATTTATTTTATAAGAAAAATTTATTTCTCTAATTTTTATGTGTGCATGGAAAAAATCAGCCTTATTCGTAAATATCAATAAAAGCTACATGTACAATTTTGTACAATTTGGTAAAAATATATTGGTTCCTGAATTTTCTATTTAATTTTAACTGAAACGTATTTTTTTTAATTTCGTGACTACCCTAATTGTATAGGAGCCAGATGTACTTTCGGTGTAGGTTTTACAACCATCTGCCGTTGTAGTTGCTTTGAAGTATCCACAAAGCTCGGACGGTGGATCCGGTGTGCTAGTTTGTAGGAGTTTAATAGATAGGGCCCCTGAGAAATATACAAATAAATTTCGCGTTACAATCGCTTAAACTTTACACCGAAAATACATCTGGCTCCCCTACTATTAAATATTGATTAAAAGTATTGATAAAGTTTGAAATATTTAACTATAACATATTATGATTGACCTGTGTTTTCTCGAGCTTTAAGAAGTATTTTAAGCATATTACAAGTTGATGAGATTTAGATTTATTCAATTTTTACTGATTTGGACTGAAAATAAGTATCAGCTATAAATATCAATCGTACGTAATACGAATGCATTATTTTTTTCGTTTTCAGTGGCCCAAAATCTATAACAATCAACCTAATATTGCTGTTCCAGAACATTTCCTATGTTTACCCTTTTGTAACGAGCTCAATAGAAATACTTTGATATTTAATAATATTAATCCAAACTTTTTATTTATTAAAAAGAAGATATGATAGCAAAATAAACTATTTTTTTTTTAATTTCATGAACAAACAAACAAATCAACCTTTATAGGTTCAAAAACATCATAATTATTCAATATATTAACATGATCAAAGGAACTATACTAATATCAGTCGTCATTTTAAATTTAGGTACCACATATTAAAAAAACTTTCTTTATATTTTTTATACTTCATAGAATTAATCAGACAAACTTCCACCTCCCACACACTCACACCAACACTACACATTTACATTCGAATTTTCCCCCACGTCCAATACGTACAATAACAATTAACGCAGCGATTAGAGAAGGCCATAAGGGCAGATGTTGAAGCCCAGGACACTTGTTAACACAGTCCTTATCTCACGGTAGCCGCGCTACTTTAATTGGTTCGCTCCGAGATTAATGTATTTGTCTAAAAGATAAATTGCCAATGAATCTATAATGAATCTCCTACAACATAGGCCGGTCTATCGGACAAGCATTAAGATATGCATGCTATGATTATTTTTCATTGTTTATGGTTATTGATTCAAATCGATCACTTTGTTATGTATAAACAGTTGTGTTTGTTGGTATGTATATATGCATGTGTGTGTGTGTATTTTTTTATAGGAGGGGGGAAATGTTTTATGCACCGTGGGCTGTTCTCCCGTGTGTCGGACTCGCTTTTGCTCTACCAACTAAAACTCTAACCTCCGTCTTTGACCTTTTCTTACCTTCGCGGAACCGCTGTTAGGCATTACTTCGCGAGGGTGGTCACAGCCTTAGCTCTTCCTCTTTTTCCTGGCAGACTTATCTTCGGTAGATCACTGATTCAAGGGGGGTACAGGGGTCACTGTTGCCTTGTTTCTTATTCGTTCTTCTTGGCGCAGCTTTTTTAGTATTGCTGTGTGTGTGTTACAGATATCTACCTATGAATGCTATTTACATGATCATGTTATATTTTGTTGCAATTAAATATTAAGGAAGAGTGGGGTAGTTACGAGCACCTGTGGGAGAAATCAAATAAATTAAAACCTGAGTAAGAAACTAATAAATGTATGTGTTGTGTATTATTATTAATACATTTTCAGTATCAATTTTAATAAAATATAAGAACAAAATTAAAATTAAAGCCAAAAACAAAACCTTATGTCTTCATGATTACTCGACTAGTATGGGGTAATCAGGGAAAGCCTCTGGATGTACTTTCACCATTCGTACACTTATCATGTGCCCATAATTTGCACTTGTAGCACATTACCCAAAGATGGTCTTGATATTTTTCATTAAAATAACAAAAATAGTTAATTTCTTTATCAATATATTCGGTTTTTTTTCTTGGTACTTCATCAGTCTTCTTCATTTGGTTATTCTCTTTAAAATTACTGCGATTTCTCGCACTTTTTCTGCTTTTAATTTTCAACAGTCTTTTTTACATATACTGTTGAATTACTTCTAATAATCCCATAAATAATGTTATTCATTTCGGACACTGATAGAAATGTTATTTTAAAAATTAAAAACATTGAAAAGGACCTAGAAAATTGTTTTTGGTCAGGAAATACAAAAAATGTCGCTTTAACCGAGTTCAACTGTACATACATTATACATTGTATACCATTTCTAAGTATAAGAAAACACTGTATTCTTTTTGCGCGCAAATATTATCGCGGAAACATCAAATTTTGCATTATAAAATGAAATAAAACATTGTCTGTTGAACATAAATATAATAACTGTATAATTACGCGTTTCCTACATGTGCTATCATCATGTCAGTACATTTAAAACATATTATTGTAAGACAAACACACACACACACAATATTCGGGTTCAGAAAGGTTAATTGATATTGTATTTTTGGGTTAACGTATAAACCCATTAACAGATATCCAGCGCATCAACTTTCTATATGCGTATTTTTAACCTCAGTGTATTTTTTATGTTTGTTTGTAATTTAATCAACACCTTTGCAATATGGTTAATGTGTGTGATATCGTTCAAACTACATATGTGGTATTTTGTATAATTATTTAACTGTATTTTATAATAATCGTAAGAAATATAGGTGAAGTTGTAATTGTACTTTTGGCGTGAATAACATCTTGTGTTTCACGCCAGCTATATAGAGGGGGAGGGAGGGGGGTATTTCAGTAACTTGACGTTTTCAGGGTAATTTAAAACCATTGAATATGAAAATGAACTAAAATCAGTATAGTTTGACTCTCAGAGTAGCTATTACGAGGATTTTGGTCTTTAGTTATAGATCTTGATTAGATCTTCAAGGTACAAGTTAATGTCACCTAAAACACGTACAGAAGCCAGTATGAAATATAAAAGACGCAAAGCATTGAAAAGAGTGTCTCCGAAAGAGGTACAGAGTAAGCCAAAATGCGAAATTCAGCGGCTTTGTCAACGACGGTGTAAGCACATCATTAGTCTGAGTTTTATTTAACCCTACTGCCACAAATGACGCGATCTTGGATTTGGAACGTATTCACGTCAATCCTTCGACTGTGCATCCCGACACAAGATAAGATTTATGAAAATTGAATACTCATTTTTTTAATTGTACTCTTGCTACTTGAAAAATCAAATAATTTCGTATTTAATTAATTTATAGATATGTAGATACATACCTAGAAAATATAGGTAGCGCTAAAATAGAAATACTTGTAATAGATAAGGATATCACCACAATCAAAATAATAGAATAACATTCTTAAAAATATCTAAATCTTATTCTAACATATTTGTTCGTAAATATTTTTCAATTAATTAAAATTAAGTAACGTAAACGCTACAGCAAGTTTACTTTTCTTAATCTAAATGGCTATAAAACATTCCACATAATATCAACATTTTTCAAGAATCCACATTGACCAATTACCACCAACGAGCAGCAACGTAGGTGTGTCAAATAAAAACACCAAAACTGTTATTTAAAAATAACATTTATTAACTGAATAGATCACACACAACATAACAACCCAATTAAAAAGTTGGAGTAATAAAAGATTTTATTAGCTCCGCGAATCTGTCACTGTATAAAAAATTAATAACCCAAAAAATAAATTTCACTGTACTGATGTTTAAATCAGATAACTGTAAAACGTGAACTTTGGTGAAGTAATTAAATCATGCACATGTGTAAATTATTAATAATAGTTACAATTTCTGTAGTGAAAAGTGTACATAAATAATATATTATGGTATAAAACAGCAGTTGTCCACTTTACCGACCTAAACTTTACTTGAAATGATATTTCCGTTCAAGTAGGTTTCATAAAAATTTATAAATAGTCAACATTAGTATCAGATTAATCAGCAACAATGTATTTTCTAAATTCAAAGAATTAGAATGTTCTTTTAGGGCTATCGATAAAATATATACTCAAAAAGGGAGCAATTGCCTAGCGATATAGGGGGGAACAAACGTGAAGTGACGCGACGAGTTAAAAGTCACCCCCATAATTTGTCAATTTACAATTATGTTAAATAAATAAATAAATAAATATACGGTCCGGTTTGAGATACAGATATTTTAGGAGCTGATTCCTTGGCTCATTGCGAGTAAAAAATTGTACGAAAAAGGTGGTATATCTTCAACACCCTCAGCGCTACAGTGTCTTTAAAAAGTCCTTCAGAGTAGTACTTACAAACAAAGATTATCTCATAACTTCCAAAGTAACGTATCTAGAACAACCAGTTTCATAGGTAATTAAATAGCGTATTTTTCAGTATTAGCGTTATTGCTAGCCGTGTTCTCAGTTATGCTCATCAAAGTCAAAAAATATATTTATTTTTTTGATAATTTTTATAAAAATGAGGTTTTTCTGCAAAAGTACCTACAATATGTGGTGTTTTTTATCATTATTTTGGTGTGTCATAATGTTACGTTCAAGTTCACCATACAAAGTTTGGATCTGGATGTTATAGTTTTCCAATTATAAATTCATCTAAATTAAAAAATTAAAGTGACTTTTTTGCTACCTATCCTACTAAATGAAAGTCATACAATTTTTTTGTTAATTATTGCATAATTACGCTTTGAGCACCTGTTGTAGTTTTAAAATTATGTAAATTACCATTAATAATAAAATTAATCATAAAGATTTTTTTTACTCATTTCTTTTTCTTTTGGTCCTTTCGTGAAGTTAGTCGGTTAGGTTTCTGAATAAATCATAAAAAAGGTAAAATTTTCTCGTCGAAAATTGGACTTAATATATAAAATCAATAAATTATACAAATTTTCATACATTTTCATGACATTTTTTATTAATTCATCAATATTCAATAAACAATTATCTATTCGTTAAGTATACACTATTACTTTAGATAACTCCTTCAAAAATAAAACATTAAAATTCATTAACATGAAAGCGATCTTTATTGTTATACGTTTAAATTTAAAGTACATTTATTCATAATTAAAAGAAAATAAAATGTTTCTTAAATACTTCTATGGCTAAAGACTATAAAGTAATTATTATAAATTACTGTACATACAAACTGCAGGTTAAAATTTGACCGGAAGTATTTTAAATGCACTAATTAAACGTAATTGGTAAATAAAAACTTAGACTTAATATACAACGTGTATTTAATTAGAATCTGGAAACATAAGATGAAAATTATTGCAGGTAATTTAACTTACAATTATTAAGCATAAAATGAACATTAGGAAATTGTGGATTACGATTTATTTCAGTATCATAAACTTCTAAAGCGACCAATTAATGTGCATATATTAATTTATAGTTATAACTAGAATAATTTTTATTTGCTTAATGAGTAAACGAAGAACCAAAAAAAAAAGTTTTATATTATTTATTAAATAATTTCTTTATATTAATGACTTAAAAATATAAATAAGTACTCATAAGCAGAAACAAATAATATGATTTATTGTATCATGAAGCTGATAATTAAACTTTTTATTTAATAGTAATTGTAAAATTAGAATAGAATAATAATTCTTTAGTTTCTTCGTCTTAAAATAATCCTATAAATCCAACTATGTATTAAAAAGAATCATTAGAGTTTAATAAATACACAATATAACCTACATATCATACAATATATTAAAATATTATAACAATTATAAGATATCTTTTAACATTTGTTATAAAACTAATTTCAATTTTAATTTCAAGTAGGTGACAATTAATGAAAAAGCTTTTAGTATATTATGCATATCTTATGAATCACACAGACATAATTAATGGAATTTGACACATTTTATGCCTCGTAAAAAATATGAAATAAATAAATAAATAAAATAAAACTTGCCGAATTGTCATCGAAGAACAACCGATGCAATGCAAAAGATAATCTACATTTAGAAGACGTGGTTATAAACCAGTAGTTCTTAAACAACAAAAATAAATAAAATGAGGTAATAAAAAAATTTGCAATGATTTATTTTTATTAATATTAATTTAATTAATAAATACTGTACCAATTTCAAGATTCTAAGTCAACAGGAAGTGCCCTACAGGTTTTGATGATCAGTGAGTCAGTCTGTCAAAATACACTTTGAAAGGCCATATCTTTTTATTACATTAAGTTAGAAACTTACAGGATTATGAAGCTGTAGATCTTAGTATTTAATATTAATTTCAACTTGATACCTCTAGCTGTTTCTGAAAAAAAGGGTCTTGACGGAGAGATAGACAGACGAAAAACAACCTTAAAAAAATACATACATACACGGGTGTATGCCATAAGGATTCCGAAGTACGTAACTGTTACATTTTTGAGTTAGAAAAAAATATAAAAATAAGGTCATATTGTACTAATTGAGCTACATTTTGATACTCCACACGTATTATACAATATATATATATATATATTTTTTTTGATTCGCTTTAAAGCTCTCTGCAGGCGCCATTTTTGATTTAAAAAAATAAGAAAAAGGGTCAAATTTCACTGGTTTGGTTATACATTTTGACGTGCCACATGCCTTGGTATTAAAAAAATATTTTTTTACCTAGCTTTAGCTCTTTAGCGCTCCCTCTGAAAAATTAAATTTCAACAAATTTGTACATATTTTACTAGAGAGCATCATTTTACATGTTCAGTAAACATTTCAAGTTTCTAGCTTATATATTTGTTTTGACTGCTGAAAAGGACGGACGGACGATAAAGTGAGATTAATAGTGTTTCTTCGAAATGTTAAAAACAACAATTTTTACCTCCAATGCAAAACATTAGTAGCCACTGTATTATCAAATGTTAATGGTGCCACATTTTAATATTCATATACAGTTTTACGAGCGTAGGACATCGTTAAAACAGTGACCATTTTATTTATCGTCCAGATACACCTGTACAAAAATACGTATGTGTGTGTATTTTTCATTTTTAATTAGTACCTACCTGCAGTCAGATTTTAACGGAAATTGATTATTTACAGGAAATTATGACTTCGCTGTCAACCAGGTCGACCCCCGTCGAGGCTCATCAACTTTAAGCCACCGTAGCAAATCTTTGTTTTATTTTTTTTAAGCATTTATTTTGTACATGTATGTAATTATGAATGTGAACATAATTCTTGTTTCTCTTATTTTCTTGTTATTGCACGGAGACATCTTAAAATGTCGAATGTCATAATACAGATGATTAAGATGTGTATGTGCCAAAAAAAGATAAAAACTAATTGTATGTATTCTATACCAGTGGTTCCAAAAATTTTTAATCATTCATGTTGCACCCCCACACTTTGAAAACCACTGTTCTATAAAAAATCATCAGCGAGATTATGATCGACTGATTGTACCTTATTTTCTTATATACATAGGTACTCCTTTTATTAACTTAGATGCGACATTTTAACTGAAAATTTAATTTTTATAACTCAGGTCCATTTACTATATTTATACCAAATCTAAGCTTTTTAGGTCAAACGGCTCAGTATAGTTAGAAGATTGTGGCAGACAGACAGACGCAGTGTTCCTTTTTTCCATTTCGGTCCGAAATACTAATAATGATGTTCGAAGAGATAAAATAATTTTACAGAATTAAAAACGGTTGATTTCAAAAAACCAATAATCGAGTAGATATTTATGTATGCTCAATCTGTTAATTGTAAGTATTGTGTAATATAGTTTTTTAGACAGAAATAGAATAATCGAATTAAACGAGTTCTCAAATAATAAACTAGCATTACAAATCTTTAGTTTAAATCTAGAATCAAGATGTTTTTATGTTAACCATTTTATTTGCAAGTAGTCTCACAATGAACATAAATTTATTTTACCTTATCTTCTTATGTATCATAAGTTGTAAATATTATTAAAAGTACAATGTTTTCAAATTATTCTTACAATAATTTAGCATAAGTAATAAAATATGTTGTTTTACATTTTATACTTCACCATGGTAATTAATTTTGTGAAAATGAGATGGTTGTGAATTCAAAATAACCAAAGATAAAATAAATTTGTGTCGCTAAAAGAATGTTTTTAATATTTTTATGTAAACAACACAATTTATTTGTTAGTCAACTATAATTAATTGCAACTATCAAATTCATACTAGTATTTGTATATAACAATAATAAATTTCGTTTTAAAGAACATAATTGTTGTAAATAGCAGTTGTTCCTTGGATTTATTAAATTAATATATTTTTTTAATATAAAATATATAAGTTGTGCTTCATTGTTGTGACTTTAAAGCTTACTGTTAGTATTAGTTTTATTAATTACTACTATTAATTATCACTTGGCGTTAAAAGTTACGTATAGTTTTTTAGTGAATCGTGGCATGTATTAAGTATTTACGAAGGTGGTGTAATAAATTTGTTGGCCACTTTAATTTAGAGCCCAAAATAATTTCAAAATCATTATATCTATAGAAGACTTAAATCCTACAAAATGTTCGTTAAATGTTTTACAAAAAGGTTGTTCTCGTGCAAACAATATTTAGATAGAATTTAAAAAAAATCAGGGGATGAAAAGAACAATGATATCTATCCCAACTTGAAATTTTAAAGAGATCGCTTTAAACAACTTTTGTACGTATTTGAAATACCAAGTACGTTTATTATGTCCGTTCTTTTAATTTCCATGATTAAACACTTCGACAGATTTTTATAAAAAACTAACAAACAGCAAAGGGTTATTATTCTGATATGTGATAAAAACATTTTTTTCAAAAACAAAATGATTGACGGTTTCGTATTTGAAATATATAAAATATATTTCAAAAGCAAAACGGTCGATCATTTTGAATTTTTTTATTACATATCAGAATAATAACCCTTTGCTGTTTCTTAATTTTTTATCAAAATCTGTCGAAGCGTTTAGTCATAAAATTAAGAAAACGGCCCTTATACGTCGTATTAATACAACCATGGAAAGTATAACATTTTAACAAAGATTCAACATATCGACGGGTCGAATAGAATCAATCTGGCAACACAGCGAGTTTTCTTAAATTGTTATAACATCCGTTTGAAGGTGCACGCGGTTGGTGGCTCTAATTGTAGATGTGTTTGTAATTTCAGAAAATATATTCATAGTAGCAATGCGTTAGTAATTATCTGTATAGACGGTTTTGGGTATAGACCTGATCAAAAATTTTCTGTAGCAACACAATTATTTTATTTATTTTGCTTCCTCACAATACGAAGATACGAGAAGCTTTGTGATCTTTTCAGATTGAGACAAAAAAAATTGGTGAATTTAGCACGAGGAAGCACTGTGCATTTACTTGGCAGATATTTTTTCTATTATATGCACTGCACAAAGTAACTTTTAGAACTGCACATTAAAATAACCCCTCCTAAATGAGGTAAGTAAAGGCAATTTGAAGTAATACAACTTTATTAAGTTCATTTTGACATAAATAAATAAATATACTATTCTCTACAATTTGTTTATAACTTTAATATCTTCTTTTCACGGTTATTATGATCAAACTAGAAGAAAAGGAAATGAGCAAATATTTGCATACATCCAAAACAACATTGATTTCCTTACATAACCGTAGTTATGTTTATTAATTTCAATCGCATAATAGCAATTCTTTCTTTAGAATTGAAATTTGTATAATACTTAAAACCACCAAATTAATTTAAAATAACAACCGCCAAAGCCTAATTTTCATAATCTATCACTTACACAACATTCAACCTAAAACCTTCCACCAGACATACCATTAAACCAATTAATTCTTTTATCTCCGCAATTACAACCTGAGCACACTGCGATCGAAATTTTATCAGACAACAATATTTCCAATATATTAATGATGATCAATATAATTTCATTTCCTTGTATGTAAGCAGTCTCTTACCCACCAATTACATCAGGGCATGTGTGCGCTAACGATACATAAGCGACTGTGTGTGTGTGTGTGTAGTCCTGCTAAAGACAAAGAGCTAATTTAGCACCGGAAGCAGGCGGTAATCTACTGTCCGGCCGCTTGTTCCGATACAGGTTTCAATAATAAACACGTCCAATGATCATAGTTGGCGATTATAACTGATAGTCTGATAGCAGCTTATTCGGCTACTTGTGAGGTGTCAGTAAATCAGTAGCGTATCGTTGGGGGGAAAAAGGGGTGCTCGCTCTGGGTGGCACTTTGATAGGAAAGGCAAAATTGTGGGTTGAGGGCGGCAAATTTGAAGTAACAACAAAAAAAAGGTCATACAAATTAGTAAAAGGCATAAAATTGTTATATATAGTGTGAAGGGGGGAATTTTCCATCGTCCCCAGGCAGCAGAAACCTACGGTACGCCACTGCAGCAGATCGCTAGAAAATGTGTATGTGGAAGCAAAATTATGTTCAGATATTAAGTGCTGGAATTGTTTCAAACAACCTCAAAAATGTCTCCAAGAAACAGTTTTTGAGTGTAATATTAAACAGAAAAATGCAAATATCAAAGTTTAATTATGTGGTCAAGTATTAACCAGTGGAATAATATTTCTCTTAAAATTTTAATTTGACGAATTTTGATAAAAAAATCTCTAATTTAATACACTGAAATCTTCTTTTACAAGAACTATTAATACTCCAAGGAAATAATTTGAAAAAGTACTTGAATTCAAGTACATTTAAAATTAGTGCTTTTTGAACGTAATACTTGAATTTAACAAGTAAAATACTTGAAGTACTTACTTAAAGTATATTTTGAAAATAACAAAAATTATTTGATACATTAAGTACCTTTACTTAGTTATTGGTACTTGTACTTCAAGTACTTTCTCTGAGTACTTTTGACAGCTCTTCTTGTAGTAATAAGAGTCTTTTATGTCATTTTCTGTTTATAAAAAGTCATGTTTAAACCTCGAAAAAATATGTAAAAAAAATATAAATAGAAATTTCAACCATTATCTATGTAGTAACATACATATATACCTATGTACGCGAGTAGAAACGTTGACTTGGGCCAAGAATTCCTTATTTTATGTATGTATAACGAAAACAAAATTTTCTTATAATAAGAATATACTCTTAATTATTGTTTTCGTCCTACATTATTGCTTTAAAGAGAAACAATAATATAGTTGGATTTAAAGTATATTCTTATATTAAGAAAATATTGTTTTCGTTATATTATATAAAACAAGGATTTTTGGGCCCTGTCTATTGTATTCATAAGAAAATGCGTAACGCAGGTTGTCTTTTTCCATTTTAAAAGTAGAAAACCCAATTTCTATACTGCATATTCCAAATATCCCAAAATAATTTACTGAAAATCATTACACCTTGTAGGCACATAATTCACAAAGTTTTTTAAGCCAAAAAAGCAACGTTTCAAATTAAAGGGTTAAACCACACTGCTTACAAACGTATTAAACTGAAATCCTGAATGAACAGCGTTACACAGTATGTAATTTGCGAAATCTCTCTCGAGTTTCGGTATTTAAGAATGCAGTTTGTGTTTACCAATTTAGCTGGTAGCCATAATGAAGGCCCATTCTAGAACAGAAGTCGGGGATAATTTTCTGCACGCAGCCGGCTGAATACAGCTGTGGGCGTTTCCACCAACCACTTGGTCAACAATTACATACCACTCATGGTCAGAGTCTACTAGATGATGATAAAATATTAATTATTTTTCAATATCGATTGTCTGTTGTGTTGTTTTCTTTATCTCACTTCTTGTATCTTTGATACTATGATAAATTTTTGTTTGTAATAATAGGTCAATGCTTTGGGGAGAAAGACTTTTATTTTTTGTGAAGATAATTACAGACGCTCCACTCTATTATAAATAATATAAAACATATGATATAACAATTTTTATTTATAGGGTTTTATTGAGACTTGGGTTATATTTTAGTGTTCCGTGCCAAACGGAACACTTATGGAATCACTTCGGTGTCCATACGACCGTCTTTCCTGGTGTTTTTCTTTGTAGATATTCGACATAAAAATTTGAAATTAGTTCAGAGATAGAGTGTGGTGGCCCAATCATAAACGTAAAGTATAAAATATCTGCCTTGGGAACCACGGGACTTTCTTATACGTAATCCTAACAACATTCTTGTTTTATTAAAACATTTCTGACAAACTAATAGATAAAATTATTCTCTACATTATATATCAAATGAATTTTTTTGAACGTAATAACTGAAAACGGATGAAAACTCTTGTCAATTTTTGAATTTTCGAATTATTTTTGAAATAAGAAAAAAATATTTTAGATAAAAAATGTCGAGTATATTATTATCTATAATTTATTCCCCATACATTCTTTTACAACATTTATGATTTAGTCAGAAATAATTTTTTTATATAATTATTTAGACTCACCCACACTGTTCACTCTCACAATCAGCATACATATTACAGATCTACATATTATCTATATATTAATACGTGAACATCGAAAATTGTCTTGCGTTTTTTTAGTATTTATTATAAAATGAGGTGAATGAAACTTATATCGAAAGATACTGTACCATAGATGTGCACAAAAAAAATCATGTGTGTATGTTGCCGTTAATGCAGGTAAAATAAAGTTAACATACACACATGATTAACCCTCTCGCTGTTTGTTTATTTCCCCTCGCATCGTTCAACAGCATAGCAATACTCCTAGCGCTACTAAGCAACGAAAATAAATAGTTTTGGGTTTCTGTCAAACGTAGAGAATGCGTATTGAGATTTCATTTCGAGTTCAATTGCAGTGTTTTTATTTGGAAATTTTTGCTATTAAAGCAGGTTAGGTTAAGTACTGTGCCATAAATGTGCAAACAAAAAAATCATGTTTGTATGTTGCCGTTAAGGCAGGTAAAATATTGGTTGAATATTGATCATAATATAATAATAATTTATTGTCCAACAAAATCAACCACTATTTTTTTACATAAATGAAATGTTGTTTACAAACTACACAAAACTATATGCAATATTTATTTGTTTGAATCCGGCCCTGCACAGAGACTTGTGTAGGCGTCTGTCGGGGTGATGTAGAGAGCTTGGCTGAGTTCGTGTTTCAATTTTACAGACACGTTTATAAAGTAGCAACGGATATAAATTTATTTATTTGGGTGTGTTCGACAATGAAACAAATATATGCGCTTGCATGTATAAATACAGGTCCATCACAGCACCTCCCCCATTTTTCAACTTTACAGATATATTAATTATAAATATTCATACATTATTTTTATCCAAAGTACAATGTTGTATCGAATATTTATTGAAGATATGTAAGTTTTTTTTTACTTATAAAATAAAATACATGTTTTAATAATACTTTTTCTTTACCTATACATCATTTCCCTATAACAATATTTAATTTGAGTCACTCAATTTAATACTTTCCATCTATTCATCATACTATCCATATTAATACTAATATTATAAAAGCTAAAGTATATCTGTCTGTTTGCTACCTTTTCACGGCCAAACCGCTGAACCGAAAATAGGTGTATGACATTTGTACGTGCGACCTGTTTTATCGACTATCATAACAGAAACCTGTATTACCTAACCTTTATCTTCTTTATGGGTTTAATGACTGACAGCTCCTACCTAACCTAAATTTTATGCGAACAAAGTCGCGGGTAACAGCTAGTCATATACATATATGCTTTAATATGTTTTTAGAATTGACATATGTATTATTGGAGCGATAACTCAATGTTTAAAAAAATTTCTTGCTAAATAGTTTGCACAACGTACTACACCTCCTTGTCTTCAAGCTCTGATTGGTAGATAGCGTGTATTGACTCTCTATACTAAAAACATTGGATTCACGCGATATGGTGGTTTAGGTTAGAGAATACTAGGAGCAGTGCGGTACGTTGGAAACTATCTTTATCAGCCGGCGCTCGCCCATAAACGTTATCACTTTAGTTATATATATGATATCTCTATGGATTCATATCGATGCCATGGTAACCGATTTTGTATCGGTTTCGTCTCTTTGTGTATAAATGAAGGTAATGAATTTCACAACAAACTTTATAGATTTTTAGATAAATATTGTTTGTAAAACTAGACATAAAAGAATTTTTATTTGTCATCTTATTCCTTGCAATATTATATTATTTTTATACACTAAAGTCCCTAAAAGTATCATGTTTTTAATACAAATATATAAAGCTGTTAGAACTTACAACAATACTATATTGCATTGACTGTATTAATTACTACTGCATTCATTGTAGAAATTACTAATATTTTATATCATAACTTATCAAACAAAAATAGTTTTGTGTACAGTTTTTATTAAATGAAAACTCATGTTTCATATTTCTCTTGATACTCCTCTGAATTCCCCATACACAAAAAAATCTTGAGAACCACTGTTCCTGCTCGAGAAAAAAGCACCTTTATAATGTACACGTAAACATAAGATTATTTATTACGAAATCAAAGAGTAATAAAATAACCCGTTTTCCAATAAAAAGAGCAATGTTTTATTGCTCCTTTACAATGTAGAAGTCTGCTAGTAATATTTCTCATAAACATGTTCATAAAACACAGAGCTGGGGCATTGTTAGACAGTAACCTATTCGAATTCGCCGCCGTTCAAATACCCCTCTCCCAACTTACTCCCTGTGTAACACCCACTCATCTGTGAATTAATTCAACAGGTATTAGTTACATCGTGTTGCCACTTAATAAATCAGAGCTTTAGAAATGTGTGCATATAAACAGTGCAGGTATGATATTAAAGAAACCTTGTAACAAGTTCACGTGTTTAATAAAACTTTCATTATAAGACTAGCAGTATTTACTCTCTATTCTAGTGATATGCAACCTGTTTCATTTAGTGAGCTATACAATTGTTCATTTTATATCTACGGACGTCAGTCAATCAAATTTGGACTAATTACTTTAAAAAAAATTCAGATAGATATCCTTTAAGGGGAAAAGCCACTGTGACGAAAAAAATCGATTTTTTATGCATTTTTTTAAAGTATACATATTCAAAAATATATATAAAAAAATATTAATTTAAAATTCCAAAAAACTAGGTACCTGATATGAGTAACAGTCAATTTAGTGAGCAGATAACGTGGCCGGTTATGACCCTCAGAAAACACATTTTTCTCGAAACAACTTTTTTCGATCTGATTCCAGCGATTCCTCAAAGACCAATGAATCGATTAAAAAAAATTCTCTAAAATTTCTAGCCGATTTTTGAAGTTTTAGTATTTACTATTTTTTAAGACGCTTGAATTAAATAAGGTGTCAAAAATAAAATTAAAATAAAATAAAAAAACACCTACGCACAACCATAACTGAATTAATATAAGATATTGATAGAAAAAAAATTCCAATAACCCATCCCGAAAATTCGATGGAAATATTTTTTTGGTTGTCACATTATAATTTTTAATATTTTTCAAAAAAATTGGTATTGAATAAGTTCGATATTTACTTAATAAAATGTCTTTTAACCGATCCTAAAATAATAAGTTATACCTGTGGAAAAATTCCCTAACATTCAAAAAATTTTGTCCCGTCACAATGGTTTGCCCTCTTCCTTTAATTAATCATAAAAATTGTAAGAGTTTAGACTTACAGGTGTCTTTAGGATTCTGATTAGATAGATCTCATTGTTATTTTGCTATTGAAATACGTGTAAATCTAAACTCTTACAGTTTTTATGGTTAGGAGATATGCATTTGATAAGTTATAAGTATAACCATAGTTTTTGTCTGTCGTTTGTTAAAATTTTATCTTAATAAAGATTGTTTTAGCAAAAATTGAACTCGATAGTAGTTTACATTCAATAATTCATAAATATATCTATTAGGCACTTTAACATCCTGTACTTAATCCTTTAGTTGCTGACCCTTAGTTTTTTATAATTGTATTTGCAACATTCAAACATTTTTTTAATAACATAATAAATAAAAAAATTTTAACAAAAAAATATTTTAATTCATCATAATAATGAAGATCAATTACTTCAAGTTGTAAAATTGCATCTTCAATATCTTAACTCGCTTGCAATTAATCATCTTATGGCAGTTCTGTGAAAGTTAAACCGCTTATATTTTTTATTGATTGTTTATATTTTAGTTTATAACATTTGGTTGGGGATTTTAGGAGAGCTCACAACAAGCATCCAGTAACGTTATTGTTGTTATTTTTGGTCACCTTATCCCCTGAGTAGCTAAGCTTTTATTTTTTTAGAACGCCCCACCTTAAAAATTTGCCAGGGGCCCTAACTTGTAATTACGCCACTGTCAGGTAAAGATATTATTATGCATATAATGTAAGTATATTAATATGACTTTCTGTGAAATTATTTGAAGTACGTAAAAATTATTTTTCTTATCTTCTACTTCTTCTATGCGTTTTTTTATCAGCTGGATCCTCTCCTTTTCTAACAGCTCCTTCGTATGTTTTTCGTATCTATTTTTTTTATAAATTATTAAATTCCACCTACCTATTTACCTAGCATTTACGTACACTAAAAATCTATGATCATAAGTATTTATAAAATTATTAATTATTAATTATGTAGGTACATATAAATTTTAAATCGTGATAATAATGATAACCCGTTATACAGAACACAAATAATATTGTGAAAAAAAGTTATAATTTATCTATAATAAAAAAACCTTATATTCATTATTGATATGCAGAAATACATACATATTACATGTATATAAAGAAATCAAATGTTATCTAAAAACACAAGCTATTAATAAACATATTCAATATCTAAAATATGTATTTAATAAAACCATAAATACATTGATAACATCAAAAGCGGAGGCAGAAGACAACATATTTTTATTCAAAAACAAAAAAAGTAACACCATCTCCACCCACGGTATTTCGCACTTAAGCAATAAAATTCAATTATTTTAAAACGGCGTTATATAATAACTGAACATATACACATACGAAAAGAAATTTTTACGGTGTCCAAATTTAGATTTCTTATGATCGTACATATCAATACAGAAATAGGGTAAATGCGGCAATAGAATTGAATAAAAATATTTATTAATTTAAGAACATCAACTCTGTACGATTTATAAAATATTATATAAATACATGATATTGCTCATATAATACAAAAAAAAATTTTATGTGTCATTTTATTTCTTTAATGAACAAAAAGTCTATACTCTATTAATAAAAATTGCATATATTCAAACTACAGTAAAAAGTTCAATTTAATGACGAAAAATATTACTATTTCTTATGGATATTATTTAACCGAGCAATATTTTATATTTTTTGTGCATTAAATATATATTATATTTGAGCAATAAAATTTTGAATTCTGAGCATTATACTCAACATAAAATGTGACATTAAAAATAATTTTTTTGAGGAATAACAATTTCCGTTTTAGGCATTAAAAGTTTGTTTTGCGCAATAATATTTGCGTTCATTATTATTGTATAATTTAGTTTGCTTTAATTTTATAATTTTTTTTTGGAGGGGTGATGTTCCATTACCCTTCCCTCCCCGCCCTAAATAAAATAAGGTTAACCTGAAGAATATGCCGTTAACGATATCACAACTATTAAACCTAACGAAAACTAACCAACCCAAAACTAATCAACTCGATTTCGCCCCAATAGATTGCCCTAACCAAAGACAGTTAACTTAACATTTTAAGGAGTATCTTTTTTATATGTCATTTTATTTCTTTAATGAAACACAAAAAATACTGTTCAATATTGTTTATAAATGTTATAATAGTTTATTTAATGCTCATCACTATTCCTCATTTCATTTAAAATAGTGCGCGTTTAATTTGTTCCCTATATTTTCATATTATCTTGACAGCTTTATATCAGACATTAATTCAAATTTATACTTCATTTAACATCAATTCACACGGAAAACAATTTCAATAAATCATAAATAATAACATAATTAATCAATAACCCACCACCTTTGTCCCGCATCCAGAACAGCTCCACACACACGCACATATCGCACGTTCGGAACGCGGCCCACATGAAACCCATAGCTCGATTATCATATTTTAGTGGTCGCGACACCGTGCGATGATCGGCTATTAACAGTGAAACACCGTATTAGTGTCAGCGAGGCTTAGTTTATGGGGCGTACGCTCATGTACACAGTCGATGTAGTACCTGGCTCTGTTGTTGTATGATTCATATAAATACAAACTACGCTTTTCCACTATTTATGTCTTGTTCTAAGCGCGACCGCTCGAATCTCATTTCAGTTTGGGAATTAGGGAATTGTACCTAATGTCCAAGTTGGGTTTATACATGATTTACATAAGGGTTTCAGAGTGACATTAGGGGAGTAAGTACTTTTTAATAGTTTTAGCCTTATTTCCAAAAGTGTGGTTAAGGTTTCAAGCAGTGGTACGTTATCCTATGGGCAAAAAGGGAATTTGTACAACCCCCACCCTCCAACAATGAAGCCCCAAAACAATGTCTATATATAAAAATGAATGTTCGTTTGTATGAGGCTAATAGACTCGGGAATTACTGAACGGATTTCAATGTGATGTTCACCAATAATTAGATAATTTTACTGTGAAAAATCGTGGCTATTAATATTTTATGAAAATCTAAGATTTAATTTCAAAAGACTAAAAAAATCTTTATCAAGTCGTGTTTTGTTTCCACGATGTCAGAGTATACAACTGTCATTTATATAAAAACATATAAGAACCATTTCACTTCCAAGAAAGGTAAAATATCGAAATTAATTATTATGATTGTTGCTAACCTATTTATTTATTTATTTTTGATTTCTATAAATATTTTTAAACGGGAACTGGTGTTTCCAGGGAGTTTGAAAGATCAACACTTTTGGTTCCGTGTCTGTCTACCTTTGTATGTATGTGTGTGTGGGTGTGTGTCTCTGTCTGTTCCCTTAATAATTTTTACGCACATAAATCATGAACCACTAAACCGATATTAATAAATATTGCTTGGCTTGAGGACGGTTCCATTTTAAAATCATCAAAATCGTGAGTAAGGAGGAGGGGTGACATCCAAAAATATTTATTTTTTGAAGATATCTTTAATTGATATTTACTTTGACATATTAAATGCCATTTTGACGTTTTAAATGTCATTTTAACTTTATAAGTGTCATTTTGACGTTTGCATAAATTTAAATTTAGATTGAAATTGTCAAAAAATTAAAAATATACGAAAAATAATCAGGTGCGTCTTAAAAAAAATCGAATTAATATTTTTTTGTAAAATTTTATAAAAATTAAATCGTAACTGATGCCTACCATTGATGAATTTAGCACGAGGAAGCACTGTACATTTACTTGGCAGATGTTTTTTCCCACTGTGCATCGTGAAGGAGATTTATTGCTTACGTTTCTAGAGTAAGCAGTTGCGTGGGGATTCACCAAAACCGCGTAAAAGTAATCCAAATATAAAATTAAATTATAAGATAAAATCTTCACGGACCGTCATTTTACGAATCAGTTTAAGCTGAATACACACAGACATCTGCGTCACGTATACATGTCATCGACATGACAGCGCAGGCACCTGTCGATGTGTCAACCTGCGCACTTTACGTGTGTGTTTACAATACACCCTAAATCAAACTGTGATCTCGTTTGATATGTTTGTTAACAACACCTGCATCTGCAGCTTAATTCTGCAAGAATTACACCAAACGAATGCGCTTATTATTGAAGTTGTTGCACCTCAATTGGACATTTGCTTACTTATTGTTAGTTCCACAGTAATAATTACACCGTTATCGAATGCATTCGATTATTATATGCTATGGGTAAATGTTAAGTTGATAAGCGTGTGCATATGTGTATAATTTTTTATGTAATATGTAAATTTGGTAATACTTACTGTCAAAATGTGCATTTCCGGTATGTGTTTTGATAAATTTAAAGTATCAATTTGTTGCTACTTTCCAAATACATTTTTAACTTTTAATTAATACCATAATATCATCTGTTAATATATACGAGTAATTTTAGTTTTTATACAAACGGCAAAGAAGTTAGTTTCAATACCTAGTTAAACAAATAAATAATAATGATCGAACGAAAGTTCGGTTTTGGTGTCGGCTAGTTTTGGCCTAAAATACATGTTTCGGTCAAGTTTCTGTTTCGGCCTTTTTTTGGCTGAAATTCGTATGATTTATAATTTGTATATAGTTGTTTTAAGTTTAGTTATAAGCTATTAATGCTGAAATTTAAACGGATTTCAACTATCGTGTATCATATTCCTTCTCAAAAATAAGCAAAAACTTGTCTCAAAAAAAAATTCGGTTTCGGTTTTGGCTGAAGCTGAAACTGAGATGAAAATCGAAAGTCGGTTTCGGTTTTGGTTACGGTTCAAAAATCGATTTCGGTAAGTCACTATAAATAAACCAATGTACTGTTTCTACAATATTTGTATTAGAACACAAAGAGCTAAGAATATTCTGTACAATTTTTATTTAAAATAATTTTCTATTTACGTACCATTCCCAGTTTAATGATGTTCTTCTAAAATAAGAAGTGCACATTTAATATTTTAACAAAAACTTTGATTTTAAAAAATTGTAACGAGTTTACAGACATACCTACAGATACACGTACGTCAGTGAGACAACGGTTGTACTCGATTCAGGGAACCTCAAAACAAGTAATTCCGTTGAAATGTCAAATTAGATTTTTTTTTATAATTATTATACTTCTTTCATTCGAAATTTTAGTAATTAAATAAAAATGTCTTTTTGATTATTGTTTTCATATCATATTTAATTCATATTTTATTGCAAATAAATAATAATACAAAGCTAACAAAAATTTTCTGCTGTTACGCTAAATACATACATTTGTATTTATTATTAGCTTTAAATTTAGTTCTACAAATCACGAACTATTTTTATTTTCCCATAAATATTGCATAATGGATTCTGTAGAGACAGATAATGATTTTCCACTTTAAAGTTAATATTTATCGTTTTTAATACAGATTTAGCTGCGTTTGTAGTATTGAGGTTTTTATAAATATAACTAAAGTTTTGAAAAGAAATCATCTATAATTAGTTCCGTGATGAAATTGTAAGAACGTGAAAAATAGTTTATAATATATTGAAAAAAATCGTTTTTCTTTGATAACAGAAAATTCAATTTATAAATTTTTCATGAAGTAAAAATTACATTTCATATTTGTTAATTTTACAAGCTGTCTAAAGACGCCTATATTTTTTATAGATAATTTAACATTTAAGTAAAAAAAATTCTTAATTTTTTAACCGACTTTAAAAAAGGAGGAAGTTTTCAATTTGGCTGTATATATATTTTTTATGCATATTTGAGAATAACCGATTTGGAAGTTTTTGGGTTTGTTTGAAAAATTAAACCGCCTTCAAAAAAAAAATTTACATTTTTTAAAGTCGGTGCTAAGCCAATAAAAAATATTTTTAAGAAATAAAAAAATAAAAACCGACTTCAAAAACTGTTAAATTAAATTATTATATATAATTTTCAGTGTTTTTAGTTATTTTTTAACTCGCTTTTATTTTTTCTTTGGATTTTTTTTGTATCTACATAACTATTTAACCACTTTTTAGAAAACTAAAATCATTCAATCAAAACCCAAAGCTAATATTTATCTTGGCTAATTATATTAAAATGCTTTTGTCATTTGGTTCAAAACTTATTATTTAGGGACCTCCCATAAATTATTATCAATAAATTACGTCACAAATTTAAAGGTTTTTAACCCCCCCTCGTCCTTGTCACAGGTTTCACATTCGTGTGACCCCCTCCCTTGTTGTGATGTCACACAATTTGCAATTTTAAATCGAGAACTAATTTAGATTAAAACAACATTGCCATAATTATTTTTTAGTTTAAATTCTTTTCACATTAACAATTTGTAGGTTTCAAAACAATAAGTAGGTAGATACTCAAAATAAACGAAAAAAAATGAAATGTTGACTTATCTTTCATGGTAAAAATTACTATGTAGAATTCTGTAATATTGTAGAATGCTACATGATAAATATTATCATGTACGTTTGAAATTTTCGAAATAACTCCTCACCAGTTAAGTCTCGAGTTACTAACAACATAATAATTTTTCATCAAATTTTTGCTCCAAGAATTTATATAAAATTCATTATTTTGTTTTTAGATGTGACGTCACGAAACTTGTGACTCCTTCTCCCTTGTCATAACATGTCACACTTTGTAGACCTCCTCCCTTCCCTTAACTTATGACGTAATTTATACATGTCCCCTTATCAATATAGAAATATTAAATTGCATAATTCAAGCATAACAATACTATAACAACTCAATAAAATATAAATAGAAAATTAATTCCACAACCCACATATACAGATTGTGTTTGCATAAATCAGTTGCAAGTTTTAAATAAAATATTCTATTTCAGTGTCATCGATACGCTTCGAACAATGAAGCAGGAGTTCAAGTAAATTTGTATAGGTATAAAAATAGCCGACATTATTCTATACTGTGAGTTTATATATAGTGACATCTATTGGCCGATGCACAAAGATGCGGCAGAATTGAAGTAACCGAGCCGCATCGAGACATACGATGACACCCACTATCTCATGAGGGTGGAGTGTATTTATTTATTTTTATTGCAATTTACACGTTTTAGTACAAATTTGTCATTTTCAAAAACTCACAAGTAACACTACTCAAATGCCATTCGCCGATATTCTTGAAATTTTGCACACACATAGTACATCGAAAAACATTAATTAAACACGTGTTTTTTTTATTTTGGCTACCAAGGCGTTTAAAGGTTATAAACGCATTCGAAAGTTTAACACCTTTAGCACAATGCTAACCTAATGTTACTCATGAGTGTCATTCTCTTACAGCTTTTACGACATTTCTCCATCATAATTTCATTGTCTGTGTGTTTTTGAGATTACTAATGACGATTTTGACATTAGTTAATCAAGATTCAGAGTGGCAAATACAAAATGGTGGACAAAATCTCAAAAGTTTCAAAAACTTTATTAAACGCCATTTGCAAAGTTTATTAGATACATTATTACGATTTTGGCAACAGTTTTATATAATCTAGAGGTGGTGGATGAAAAATTCAATATGACGCATCCAAATGGCAGAAACTAAGAAAATATCGGTGTATCATAAATCGAATAAATTTCGCTTAAATGAAATTAAATGAATTTAACCCTCCATAAAGCTGTAATGGCACCACTGAATATAGATATCACTAAAACAAAAGTAAAGTGAAAAAAACTGTTTATATAAATATTATGGGGTTTATAGTAAAATCATTACTTATAAATGTTTTAAAGAATTTATTCATTTCCTTTTTTTAACCAAAATTGACCAATTAAAACGTGAAGCTTTTTGTGTAAATCCGCCATGCTGAGAATTACATAACACAAATTTATGATTCATCACATTTCTACACATTAGATACCAAATCACATATCTAATAAAATCCAAGACATCAAACCGTAAATAAAAAATTAATTAACATACCTACAAATTCATTTGTAATTCTATGATTTCCCACAACACGCACATGAAAGAAAAAAACAGCACCAGCAGGTTCTTGCACTGCGTGGGATCGCACATGTGCATCTCGGTGAGAGAAGAATCATCAGAATGCAGACGATCAAAAAATGTGCAATTGTATTCGACGACGTCGTAACGGAATGCGGCGAATAAAAACACGTCGCTCGGACCCATACCGAGATACCAGTTACAAGTTTAAATTCGGTCTGCAATAATCAACACACACACAGCCAGTTATATGAGACGTATGTATGTATGTTGTCAATGTCATAGTAGACATTATTCCCCATCCCTCAATTCATACGGTTTCTGTGTTATCATAGAGTACGTTTACACAGTGCTTTTATTCCGGTTTAACTATAACCGATGTAATAAAACCGGGTGTAAAAGTCCGTGTAAACGGCACTTAACACCCGACATAACTAATCGGGTTTAGTTATGCTATTCCTCTTGGTCTACGGGAATAGCATAAGTAAACCGGAATAGAGCAGGAGTAAAAATGCGTGTAAACTGCATGGACATAGTTATACCTATTTAGCCAACCTTAAAAAATATACACTATCGAACTTATAGCGTATTTCAAATCGGAATTATAATTCCAGCTGACGTCACTTATTCTCGTATGTGTAAACACCACCACTTAAAACGGTTTTATTACATCGGTTATAGTTAAACCGGAATAAAATCGCTGTGTAAATGTACTCATAGTTTATTTTTTAACACCATATACTGGGTGGGCATTTCAGAAACTTTGTAAAACAGATGCTATGATAATATAATATTTAATAAATAGATTACACTAATAATTAGTTTAAATGTCAACCATTTTGACACACATTGGCCAATTGTCATCAAATTAAACTGTTTATCAGTAGTAGATTATAATTTAATAATAGCAGTAATCAAATATCAACAAATATTTTTAATTTAGTAAATTTAATTAAACAAGTGCCCAACACTTGGGTATGATCCAAGACTGGTGCCAATACCTTAATTACTTAAACTACATGTATTTCTTACACGGGTATAAGAAATTAAAAAAAACAGGCGTTACTCTGTCGGGATGCACAGTCGAGGGATTGACAGTGGGGTTAAATAAAATTCAGACTCATGGATTGATACATACTGGCGCGCAAAACTGATATCTGCGCGTTACATTAAGTTTCTGAAATGCCCACCCAATATCTGGCGTGAAATACTAGACGTTATTTATGTCAAAAATGTTATTCATAATGTTGCGTTTATGTAACTTTGGCGCTTAATGGATTAAAAGTTAAACGATTATGTACCATTTTAAATATATTATTTAGCCTCAATATTTTATATGATTACATAATTACTCAACTTCATATAAAATAAAATAGTTATCATATTTCAATATCCACCATAAGCTCATTTTATAAAACCATAAATAATTTCCATCTTGACAAATACACACCAATAAACAAAATTTACAATAATATACACACACATATTTTCGCATGAATGTTACAAGAATTAATTAGATAATCAACAACTAGTATACATTTATACAAACGACATTAACTGCGCCATATTAAAGGACATAAATCATAAATAAAAAACATAGCAAAGGATCGTGCTTACTGTGCTTTAGCTTTACGACGCTTTGCGACGCCTCGCTTGTATTGTGATAGGTCATGTGTATGCGTGTCTCTATATATATATGTGTGTGCCTCGTTGGCTTATGTACATGTACATATATAAATAGATATAAGCGATACAAATATACCTTCTATCTTAATATTCCGTCGAAATACCTGTGGGTGTAAAATTAACTATCTATATTTAAAAATAGTCATAGTGGGTTTTATTGAACAAACAATTATTTATATAATGTATTATTAATTAATAAGTCGTATTAAAAATATTTTATTAACAGCATTGAATGAAGGTAGTTTAAGAGGGAATATTACCGATTTTTTAAAATTAATTATTTAATACATATATATTAATGTTTATTGAAACAAAATACAATATGTTGGTCCCACATAAGCGCACGATTGAAGTGAAACTCCTTTGTTTTGATTAATCTTGCAAATTAAATTCAATAAATAAAGTAAACGATTATTAAATTAATAATAATCAAACGTATTATTTTAACACAAAAACCGTATACAAAACACATAACTTGACACCAATGTAAACTGGAAGCATTCATCCATAAATGTATACATTTACTTATATCTATCTCACACATAACCGACGTAAAGTGACTTGTACGCATGCGCTATTCGTCTATCTTTTTTTCTTATACTTCTACTCACGCATATGCATACTCTCCTTCGCGTTTCATCTTTAAAATTTGTAGAGGTCATTTCAATTCACTAGTCTCGTTAAAGAAGTTTCACTTCAAAATTCGTCTTCGTCACAGTTCATATAAAAAAAAAACTATAATTTTCTTAATCGATAAGGAAACAGCTATCATTAAGCGTAGCAATTGATTTTGGGCAAAATGGCGGCTCTTAAAAAAATATTATATTTTTGATCAATTCTTTTTTGTTCAAGAGATTTTCAAAATTTTCAAAAACGGTTACGTTTGAACTTACCCATTACGATTACGAAAACTTCCGTTAAAAGAAATAAGTTTATATTTATTTATTAAAAATTAGATTTTGTATTTACTTTATCTACGTCAATTTGTAATATTTGGACAAAATTTTTTTTTGGAGACATTTTAGAATGCATATACTTTAAGAAAATAAATTTTTTAATCCATCACAGTGTTCCCCTTTAACAATAAAATAAATTAACTATTATTTCAAACACTAGTATATTCTTAAAAAACAATTTGTAAAATCATTTACATCATATCTACAACTATTTTAATTTTATATACTTTTTACAAACTGTAAACAAAAAATTTGACAAATGATTTATATTTACTTGAATAATAGAGATATCACCACGAGTAAAACTAAAAGATTTTCATTACAGGCAACTCGTCGAGTTGTCTGATATTATTTATTAATGTTCTTTTAAGTCTTTTAGATATGAATGTCTACATTTCAACTCATTAGCAGCTGTTATGTTATTTGATAACATACAATAAAGCTGAAATTTTAAATGTTACTGTACATTTTTTGAAGAATTTTTACTATTAATATAATCACTTTTTTATAAATAATGTATTGTAGTCATGATTATTAATGGATATCAACTATAAAAAAATTGCATTCATCTAACGAAGAGATTAGCAATATTAAAATTGACAATATAATTAATTTTAACTAATATTATATATGTATTTTAGACTTATACACTTTTGTAGATTCTATACAAATTGATTTATCGTATGATTTAAGACTTATGCGGTTTTCTTGAAAATCTTCAAATAACAATTAAGTTTTATTTATTTTCATTGGATCTTTCATTATCATTATACTATAAATTGGTAATACTTCATTAGATATTATAGCTTTCACAGTAATTTTTAATTTTAATTAGGTTTTATTTCAGTCTTTCATTATAATGTAATTATCATATGCAATTTCTTGCAAAATTGACATCATGAAAAAAAATTTTATAAAATAAAATTAGAACACTTTTTATAGGGAAATGTGTACATTTTTAGGAATTCGTATTTCGCTATATTAGGCTATTAATTATAGGTTTTTTAAAGGAATAATTGCGTTAAAGGGTTTTTATTGTTTCATATGTTTGTTTGCCACCTACACATGATAAAATCACAAAGTGCTACTAAATTCAGCCTTGCGTTTTTGAAGAGGTGGTAAAACTAATCACTTTTCAATGTTTTAAGTATAACTCGAAAACTAAGCAAAATTGTACAATTTTACAAGAATAATTTTTTAAAGAAAATTGAATTTCCTATGAACATAGAAGATTAAAAAAAAAAATTCCAGTAACTACTGAACGTATTTTATTCCGGTTTTCACTAATGGATAGAATGTTTCACGAGGAAGGTTTAGATGTATAATTTGCAGATAGTTTGTGTAAATATCATGAAGTTGGAAAAAACAATTGTAGTACCAGGTCCAGTTCGCTAGTTAAATATAAAGTATAAACATATCTTGCCCCAAATATCACCTCAGAATGCATATTTAACAAACAAAAATTGTATTATTCATTTTTTCAATTATAGTTTCAGCGAACATCGTTATTTAAACGATAAGTGTCCATCTTACCCCTTTTTCCCCTACGCATGTAGGTATTATCTATATACATAATCAGTTGTTACCCGCCCGACTTCGTCCGCGTGGTAATACAGATTTCTGCTACGATTATAGTCGATAAAACAAATTTGTATTTTTACATTTGTACGTAAAATGTCTATTCCAAAAAGTATAACCTATAAATCGTACAAATATCATCACACATCTATTTTTTATCTAATGAGATATAGCCCATGCCCTGTAAAAAGTTAACAAACAGGCAGACAGACAGACAAACATTCGCATTTATAATATTAATATGGATTTTATTATATGTACAATGTATGTACATAAGTAATCTTCACTCTATCATAACATCAAGAATACCGCTAGGCTACTTCTCTATCAACGCTATAACCATCTACTACTGTATAGACATACATCGCGTAGGTTCGACATATTGATCGATACAAGTTAATCACTTGTTGTTTAGTTAACTACAGAGCAATGGCGATGACACGTGCTATACTCGACACGTGTGTATGTGTTGTGTGTGTGTGTGTGTGTATGTGTACGTGATAATTACTAGTTATTATGCAGTGTTAAACGGGCGCGACACTCAGCGCGTGCTGTGGATGCTGTACAGATGTGTCTAGCTGATACAGAACGGGTAAAAACACTCTGAGAAAGTTGTACTAGTGCAAATCTGATACTTATCTATTGTAGGATAGCTTTTTTATTGAATCTGAAGTGAAAATTATGCATCATGTCTCTGTATTTGGATTTTTAGATTATTGTAGATAAATGTAGTTTATATTGTGTAGGTAGATACTTAGATACATTAATACAGGGTGTCTCACAGGAAGGCGTTGAAACTAATCAGCTGTTATTTTTAAAGAGATGCTGTTATTGAAAAAACAAAAATTACGTTGAAATGAAGAAAGTCTGCAGTTTTCAACGGGTATAACTAAAATTTAATGTTAATGTTTGTGCATCAATTTATTTTATTGATGAAAAATATACTAAAATTATCAATAATCCTATTAAAAATAACACGCAAAAATTATTTTAATGCGGATTTATTGCCCAAAAATGGAGTAACGTAACGTATTTTTAGTGTGGTTTCACTCTTAACTTTATGCCATACACTTTTCCTCTCGAAAAGAAGCATTTTTCGAAAGATGCACACGTACTTGTTTTTACCATAGCCCGAATAGATTGTAGATTCTCCTCTTTTCAACGCATTTTTTGTTTTTCAATAACTGCATCCATTTGAAAATAACAGCTGATTAGTTTCTACACTTTCCCGTAGGACACCCTGTATAATTGTAAAGAGAAATTAGACTTTGATATTAGTTTATTTTCATATAATTAATTATTATTTTTATATCATTTATGTCTTTATTAAACTTTAAATTGTGACCGTTTTAGAAATTATTATTTTAAGCTCGTCTCACAATGACATAAATTGCTACGATTCGCTCACTCACAAAGCCATTCAAACTATCGCGATATCACGCACGTTTTAACACTGACTTTTGTTTTAAAAATTCAATACTAATTGTCATTTTGAGTTTTCTTTGATAAATAATATTGTGAAACCCAAAGTTTGCGCAGTTAACTAAAAGTTAATTGTGAAAGTCGGCGTAAGCGAATCGCGTCCGCATCCTGCGCGATATTAACACCAGTTTGGGAAGAGCTTTACACCGTGACAATTATATTCTAATACAACTCATTATCGACCCTTATTGGCGTTATTTTAGCAATTTGGAAATCTGAATCCAAAAAATGTTTTGATTTTTTAGGGGAAGTAATAAATTCAGCTAGTGCTGAATATTGCTAGAACGTTCGCTCATTTCACTATTAAAAATAGTTTTTCACATTTGCCATTTTGTAAATTCTATGTGACAATTCGTCGAAAACCAAACATAGTTATACATTCTCTATCATATGCTTTGTTGAAAATATTGAATTATAGCAGAAGGTTTGTGCAGATGGAATTTTAAAATGATAACAAAAAACTGTTTTTAAAATATCTATATATTTAAAGTTTTTTTATAATATATTTATCCTATTTAAAACATATATTTCTAAATTATATATTGTTTTTAACTAATTATTATTTTACCTTTCTTCAAAATTCGCTTCGAAGGAAACGACCGACCTTTGATTTAGTTGTAAAACATCTCAAAACTATTGTTTCTGCAGTGAAGAACACCATTTAACATTTGTATTAGTTGATGTGTGGGTCAGTGTTACTGCATCAACAGGGGTCAATGTGGGGCCCGAGACCTCGCGGCTTGACCTCGCAACCGCTTTGATCATCGCCCGCTACCGCATTCCGGCGTGGGTGATTGCTAAAAGCTTCCCACCATTATAAACTGTTTTACATTTTAAATGTTCGCACGAGTATAGAACACATCGAAATGTTTTGATTAGTTTTTTATTATATTTAAAAACTAATCATCTGCAGTGCTGGATTAACCTCGTAGCAGGAGTAGCAAATGCTACGGGCCTCGCGTCTCTGGAGGCCCCGCAACTTTGAGAGAAAATTTTGTTTGTAAAAGTGGTGTATTATTATACACTCCTCAAAAAATTAAGGGTTAATTATTTGTTAAAAAATAAAATCTATTTACCCATAGACATAGAGCATGGACCGCGAATCTGATTCAAAAACAGAGCCGTGTCAAAAGAAAGAGATGGAAAATGATTTGGGATATACTTGTCCTTCAATTCATTTATGTCATTCTTATTAGAAAAAGATAAAGATGTATCCCGAAAAAAATGGTGTAACATTTCTTCAAAACAGTGAGAGAGATACGGTGGCGTTTGTGATATATCTTCTTATTTTTCTAATAAGAAAGAAATAGTACTTTTGTTTAAATAAGGACAAACCATTTTCTATCTCTTTATTTTGACACGGCTCTGTTTTTGAGTCATATGCACGATCCATGCTCTATGTCTATGACAGTCTATGGTATAATATTTACCTCTTTTTGGGTTATTTAAAGCTTCCAATGGGAAAAATGTCTAATAAATTGAGTGAATTGACTTTTTTTATTATTGAAAGGTGATGATCATCCAATTTATTTAAAAATAGATCCCACTGATATTTTTATATCGTTAAAAATTCACAGGGGGTGACATCCACTTAATGTGCAAAAAAATTCAATTGACTTTTTTCGGGGGGAGTGGGTGAAACTAACGATGAATTTTTGTCGCACGATCTACTCATGAACCACTGGACCGATTTTAATGAAACTCATTGTTGATTTTGACTAGCAGATGATCCCATATAAAAATCATTAAAATCGTGTGGAAGGTAGGTAGATGGTACCCCAAAAATTGTTTTGTTTTTTTTTTTTAAACCGACTAAATCGTTTGTTTTAATTGTAAGTAGTTATTATAAAAAAACACAGAATTTCGTTGAAAAGAGGAGAGTCTGCAGTTTTTAATGGTTATAGATAAAATTTAAGGAAATGTTTGTGCCTCAATTTATTTTATTTATGAATAATGTACTGAAATTATCGATAATTCTGTTGAAAATAACACACAAAAATTATTTAGTTCAGATTTATTGTCAAAAAATGGAGTGACTAACGCATAAGTTTCAATAAATAACACCGGCACACAAAAAAAATTAAGTAGAATGTGCATTTGACCGGACCTACCTACGGGTACGTATTTTGGTCCGCTGAATCCGAATTCGAGGTCAGTTTGACCCCTACACCCTCGAAATTTCGAGAAAACTTCGAAAAACCGTAAAAATGATGAAAATCGGCAGTTTTAATGATAAAAAAATTTTTTGGAACTAAACTAAGCGTGATTTTCATGTATTTCGATCCGCTGAATATGAATCGAAACTTTATTGAGACCACGAGCCATTTCAAATGTGAAAAAATTCCGAAAAAATATAGTTTTCATGATAAAAAAACTTTTTCTGGTCCAATTCAGATAAAATTTTATATCTTTTGATGTCTTCAATTCGCATCTTAATTTTTTTAGTCTATTCACCCTCTAAAGCTGGAAAAATTCGAAAAAATTGTAAAAATTACCATTCATAACAGAAAAAAAATTGATTGAACATGATTTAATGCCTAAAATAAATACTCTATAACGTAGATATATCAAATAACTTGAAATCTGTGAAAAACACAAGACATAAAAAGATAGAAATAAATGATTTTTACGAATCCTAAACTTTCCTTCGTTTGTATCGCACTCTTTTATCCTCAAATGATCTTCGTAGTGGATTCCTCTTTCGTTTACGATTTTCTTCGGGTACTTCTCTTTTTTTTTTCTTCATTTTTTTTCGGAATTTTCGAGAGTTTTGTGTGATTTTTTCACATTTGAAATGGCTCGTGGTCTCAATAAAGTTTCGATTCATATTCAGCGGATCGAAATACATGAAAATCACGCTTAGTTTAGTTCCAAAAAATTTTTTTATCATTAAAACTGCCGATTTTCATCATTTTTACGGTTTTTCGAAGTTTTCTCGAAATTTCGAGGGTGTAGGGGTCAAACTGACCTCGAATTCGGATTCAGCGGACCAAAATACGTACCCGTAGGTAGGTCCGGTCAAATGCACATTCTACTTAATTTTTTTTGTGTGCCGGTGTAATGAATTATAACCTTAGTGTGGTTTCGTTCTTAATGTTTTCCGAATTTACTACAAGAACTGCTATACACTTTTTCTTTTCGAGGGGAAAAATCAAATTATTCTACCATAGCCAAAACAAAACTGCAGACTCTCCTCTTTTGAACGAAATTTTCGTTTTTTTAATAACTACATTCATTTATAAATGACAGCTGACTCAACACCTTTCCTTGGGACACCATATAAATACATGTCACTTTTTGTATGGAAAAAAATTCACAATATTGTTTTACATTATTAGTATACAGAAGATTGACATTAAAATATCTGTAAAATGAGCAATATGACAATAATAGAATTGCTAATAAAACAATTGAACGTCAAAATATATAGGAACAAGTGAATTTTATAGTCGGGAATATTCTATTTATAAAAGTGTGACGAAACTTTATATATATTTTTTAATTATTTTATTATTATTTTACAGATGTTAAGCAATTTATCTTTTTTCTTTTATTTCCAAAACATATTTTTTGGTATTATCTATTATAATAACAGTTGTTCCGTTTTATGATTTTATAAAAAAAATTCCTATTGTAAAACTTACTATTAATATACAGGAGGCTCCATTATTTTACAAAATATCTCTGATTTTTTTTATACAAACCATTATTCATACTGAAAAATACTGATATTTTACCTATTTAACCGATCTTCAATAAGAACGCGTAATGTCTGTATTGTATTACTTATTTATTATCTTTCCTAAATATTGGGATTTGTAGACGTTTTAATTAGGTCTATTATTATTTCTTAGCTACATTTGCACAATTTACGGTTGCAATTACTAATCAAATATAATTCCAATTACCATAGAATGCAGCATAATACCGATTAATAATCACTAAAATTATCCTAATAATATCGAGATAATTTTTCTATTTATTTACCAATAATCATCATTCAGTGATAGGAATTATAGCAAATATCAAATTTGAAGAATGAAAAAAAAATATTTTATTCTAAGAAATGTTTAGTCATTTCTTGTAATTCACTGAATTCCTCAAAAATATTCTAACAGTTATGATTGCCGATAATTACATTTTACGATCAAACACATGGAAAGTCTTCCAGGCACATAACAGAAAAATTTTACATGCGAGCCGAAAAACGGCACGTTTATTCAACAATAATTATATCTGAAGTCTTGGAGAATCTGGCGTGTTATCATACATATGATACATGCAATGGCGTAGCTGCCAAACTTTACTATGAGAGTGAATTAAGAAAAATATTACGTGACATTGTAAAATTTAATTGTTGTTGTTTAATAATGTACATTAAAAATATTTCCTAATCTCCCAAAAATGCTTAGTTCTAAGCGTGGCGTATTTTTTTCGATTTTTTTAGGCATCCAAAACGATATTTTCATTAAAGAGTTTAAAATAATTTCTTAAAGTAAAAAAAATAAAATAAAACTGGATATTCTTCTGTTAGGGAAACTTAACACTATCTTTTTTTAATTACTAACTTTTATTTGAAACACTTCTTCAATAGTCAATAGTTCCGAAAATATTTGGCCGTACACTTTAAATTTGGAAACTCTATACCTATAACTTTCGACTTTATCAAACACTGCTTCACCCGAATTAGTTCGTTTTAATATGATACCTATAACTTATATCCATATTCCACTGTTCTTAAATGGAGAAATATATTTTTTTTATTTGGAATTAAGTCGATTTTTTTATAACAAAAAATTTCGTCCCACATCATGTTAATGCAATAAATTACTCAAATACACAGGAAGAAACGTTGATTGGATTGTCTAGATACGATGTTTAAAAAAAGTGTATATTATAGATTACTATCTATTTTATAATTAGGCTTTGAAACAACACCACATTTATGATTTTTATGAATTTTCATGTTAATATAACAATTTTTAACAAAACTGTGTTTCATTGAAAAAGTATCCCACTAATTGTGACAAGCAGTGTATTAAAAAATATTGTTTTTGTTATATGTAAAACAATTGGCCAGTAATTCCTCAAAACACGACTATATATTAATCTCATCGGGAAAGGGGGGGGGGGGGGTCTTAATTTTTTCAAGAAACCAGTGTAGATTTCTTCAACTGTGGTTTGTAAAATATATAGTTACGCCACTGCAAATACACAGGTGTGTTTACGTGGCGGCAGCAGATGGACCCTCGCCGGGAGCTGTGGAGGAGGCAGCAACAGGTCACGCACGTCTCTCTCTCTCTCTGTCTATCTCTGCCACTCACTCATCAATGGTTGCTCCGATCATCAAGCGAATTATCGACACGGTGCTGGAAGCTGTTATGTGTAAATGCAATAATTGCCGCTGAACCTCACAATAATTTACGAACGATTTTTGATGTGTTCGTTTCACCCCAAGTAAGGTATAGCTTGGTGTGTGTTCTATTCTCGTCCTAATTTTTTTGCGTATGTACATACATTGATTAAATAAGCATATTAGATATATATTAAATTTCTTTAGTAACCCATTAAAAGTTTATACTTTCTGAAAGAGAACATAACTGATTACAGCCTCCATATTTACTTATTGTTAGTTTAATGTCGATTGGTTTTAATTTTCACTTATAAAAATATAAATTAAGTTCAATTTGTCGTGAAATTGAAATTTTTAAGTGACGCAACACGCTACAGGTCGCAAAACGTAATAAATTAACTGAAATATTTTTGAATTAACTTTATTTTTTATCATAATAGAACCTTATTAAAACTCAGCCAAATCGGATAACTAGAAGTTAGAAAATTTTCAGTTTATTAAACGGAAAATGATATTTCTGAAAAAATGTATTGTGAAATATTAAGTTACTTTGATAGTTAAAAAAATATCCACAGAGAAGCGCCACCAGTAGCTGTGCAACTGATATATAATAATCTGTTGTATTTTTTAATTATTTTATTCAAAGGTATGACTTTTTTGCAAATTACAATAATTGAACCTTGAACCTTGAGTTCTGTTTCATAACTATCATTACGTTACATTGTAGCGATATGCACAAATATTCTGCTAAATTGTAAGCAATGGCAACTATAGTATTGCGTAATCCCTTTGGTTAAATGTTTCTGTTGATTACAATTTTCAAAAAGGGACATTACGTAATACATGCGTAGAGACAACCGCGTAGAGGAGAATAGAGTCAGTCGTTATCACAGTCTTAAAGATGAGATTTATAAATTTTAAAAATGCTCAAAGTTGAATTTAAACTGTTTTTGATTATTTCTGCCCTTTAACGCTGTAATTCACTTTAAGGTATTGTTACCCTGTGGTAGCGAGATAGATGTAGGTTAATTAATTAAGTGTAATATACCTATAAGTGTTAGTGAAAAATTTTGTTATTGTGTAATTACTAAGTTAATGTTTAGTGTATGTAGTTATTGTAAAACGCTCAATGTAGGTAAGTGAAAGATAGACGAATTCTTATTTATAAATATTCTTATAACTATTTGTATTTTGATGTACGTTTCTTGCTCCTAAGGTCTGTTCCAACCTTCCAATTAAAGGATAATTTAACCAACAGTGTAAAATAATTAGCAAAACGCTACAACATCTATTATCAAGATAAAATTGATAAAAAAATAAAGTGAGTTTTTTTGTTGAAATTGAATATTTTTAATTTTGAAATATTATAACTGTACGATTAACGTATTATCATAAATGTAAGTATTATTTATTATTTGTGGAATACTTTTTTCGGTTTTTTTATTTATTTATTCTTTTGTGACGGTTTAATGTAAAAAAAAATATAATTATTAAGTGGGGTTATGTCATTTATTAATGTAATTACATAATCACTATTATTACTACAATTGACAAAGTTGGCAACCTTATTAATTAATAGATTTTAATAACTTGAAGGGGTGAGCATTTTATGGTTATTTTTATTTACATGGATATAGATACAAGATTTTAAGAATTGTGTAATCAAATTTTGATAAGTGTTTTAAAATATATTAGGTTAATTTTTGGTAGTTGTTTTTCGATAACGTCAAAGAAGTATAACTTCTAACGCGTGTACATAAGTATTTTATTATTTAGAATTTTTATCCACCAGATTTATTTACCGGTGTCGGATCTAAATATGTATATGTATAATATTTAATTCGATTAGTAAAGTAGATAGGTACCTCTTAAAAACTCAAATCTTTATAACGGTTTTGTTTTAACGCAAAGGCGTTTTCAAACTACGGTAAAAATGTTCTTATTTATTAAAATGAGTACCTACTGTAGTTCACCAAACCCTTTATTATTATTTTGTTTTAATAAACATCTAACACATGATAAATTATCACTCCAATAAATCAGAAAAAGTACATTACAGCATTTAATATATGCAAAACCAACTGGAGCTTTCATTTCAAGTCGATAATATGAAAAAATAATATAATGAACACAACATGTATACTGTATACTTGTCCGTATAGAGAAGTAATTAATGCATTAAGCAAATGATTTAAATATGTTTGCGAATACTAACGTTATACAGAGATTATGAATACGCAATAACTGATAACAACTTAATCAAATTGTGTTTAATGATTACTTTATTCAAACAAATATGAATTATTTATATCATTGCAATTTATTTAATAAAGGCTTTCAGCATTGTAAATACCAATTATTGTTTCTGTTACTTGAAAGAATATTATATACTATATATATATAATTGTTTCGTGTCTGTAAATGTATTATATTATGCATTATTACATTGTAAGTTTACTGACTTGTATGTAATTTGCTCGTCAGTTTTTAAATTTTAATTGATGCACTTTTTAAAAATATAAGTGTTTAAATAATAATTTAATGTAACATATTGATTTTTATGATTTTTTATTAATTTATTCAATTATAATTTGCGCATTTATTTTGTATCTCTGTATACTTTATGATAATACATCGAGGATTTTTTTGAAGTTATACTTCTTTAGGCGCACCGAGACAAATTTTTACTGGGTATAAAAAGTCTGATTAGTCACGTTCGGAAATGTAACACGTCGGAAGTAAGACGCTCTTCGGATCAACTCAGGGATCTGAACGAAGGAGATTAAATTAATGTAATGAAACATAATGTTCTCACTCTTTCAGTAGCTTATACTACTGTATGCACGTCTTTGTCATTCGCTCGTGGTGCGTTATATTTTTGGTGGAGTGTACAACGTTTACACGGGTTATTATTTCGTGTTACGTTTACATTAGCATTACATTAAGAATTTTATTAGATATTATGTTTATATTTTATAATTATGTTAATGGTTTTTAAAGTGATTATTAATTTGTTTCTATAGGGAAATAAATGTTTTCTTGTTTCATATATTTTTTCCGAAACTAAGATTTTAATAATTGAAAAAAATGTTTTATTTGAGGTTAATTTTTAGTATAGTTCACGCTATATAACGCGTATACTAAAGTTTCAGTTTTCCACCTATGAAAGTCAACCAAACCAAATCGGCTCTGCAGATTGGGTGGTGTATAGAGACCTTCAGATTTTCATAAAATATTTATAGCCACGAACATGCACAGAAAAAATATCTAACTATTGGTGAAAACCGCATTGAAATCAGTTTAGTAATTCTCGAGTCTATAAGCCTCATACAAACGAACATTCATTTTTATATATATTATATAGAGATATACCTACTTCGTATACATATAGGGCCTTATAAAAAAATAAAAATATGTAGTTAAATTCTTACCTTTATAATAATGTTTAAATAGCATCAAAGTTTTATAACAAAAGAGTTAAATTCGCTACTGTATTAACTCCAGCACAAAATCAACGTTTTGCAGTCATTCAATTTACGCAACAATCAAATGTCACATAAATTGTTTGTGCACATTGAAAACTTTAGCTAATTTGATTTTATTTAAAAAAGAATCTGTCACCACGAATAATTACCATCAAGTTGATGAATTAAAAACAAAAACAGAACATTTAACAACCTTTTAACGAAATTACAAAACATATCATCGGGCGTAAATGATATATGTGTATTTGTTCAAAAGCCCGAAAACTCGCACAATAAACAATATAAAAGAATAATCATAACAAACGACAAAACAACGTTGGGATTTTTTTTTCGAAATCCATAGGCATTATGCCAGTTTATAAATTAACACAGCGACGGGTCCCTTTGATGTCGGTAAACGCGTTGTCTGAAATATCGGCTGACAGATTTATTATCACCCCCGCAATTGTTCCAATTATTTATGAGTTGTTCATCTCTCCGCGTACCGGTCATTTCGCAATAATGGTACGGTCAGGTGTGGGACAGTAGCATATACAATCGCTGGATCTTGTCTCGTCTAGACATTTTTTTGTTAACCCCTTACTGCGTGGATTTTTTTTTTCAATGCAAAAAAATTATATGTTATAAAACATGGTAAGAAATATAAAGAAAAAATAGTAAAAAAAATATTTAACTATTTTATTGGCAAACATATATTATGACATAGGTATATAATATATGCACTTTTGAAATTAACTAGTAAGGGGTTTACATAAATATATTAACAATATTTTAAAAATATATAGATTATTACTGTGAATCACAGTCTGTCTGTCTGTGTACGATTTTCTCAGTAACTACTGAACGGATTTTATTCCGGTTTTCAATATTGGATAGAGTGTTTCACGAGGAAGGTTTAGGAATAATTTTAGTAAATTTGTGGATATTTTCTGTAAATTTCAAGAAGTCGGAAATATCTTCGCGTGCGGTTCGTAAATAGGAAGCAATAAGTGAAAACAATGTTTAGTATGTTAATTACGGATTAAATTTATATTCCCGGGTAACACCGGGTCCAATGCGCTAGTTTATTTATAAAATGTATTAATATTTTATTTATATGAACTTTATAAAATAATCATGGCGTCCACTAGTTGGGGGGGGGGGGGGGGAATGACAAAACTCTAACTTGAAAGCTTTATAAAATATGAACTCTTAAATTGTGATATAATTTAAAAATGTATAACTGTTCCTTTGAAATTTATAGCCCTTGTACGTACAGTAGTTCTTATATTCATTAAAATTTTATCTATCTATATAATAAATAATGTAGTTCTTTTAATTCGACACCTGTGTTAAACAACAGTAGTAACTCAGTACGTAAACATCATGAAATATTCAGTTACTAATTAAAACATTTGAAGAATGTTTTAAAAGAGAATTAATTAAAAATAATTATGAATAAATTCTAAACAAAGTAAACAATTATAATAATGTAGTACAAGTACCTATAAACAACCGAACCACTGACCATTTAGGAAAATTTTACATTTTAATTTTTCATACATGTGTAACCATAATATCTAGTACAAGATATTTAATATTAGTATTAATTTAATATGTACAATTATATTATACATTTAAAAGTTCATAAAAGTTGTATAGGTATTTATAATTATATAATATAGTAGCCAGAAGTTACCACGTGACTGTAAATTAATAAAGACCAAAGTTGATAACTTTCGAACAAAAGGTGAGGGAGGTTGAAACCTCGAAAATGTACAACTTCAAGCCAAGACTTTCGAATAACATATTACTTACCTTCCTTATGACACGTAGTCGGAATAATACACATGTGTATTATCCGACTACGTGCCATAAGGAAGCAGCTATCACAAAAATTTGCTTAACCCCAATTTTATCAAATTCTGTCATGTAAATCTCTAAATAGACCGATCAGAACCCACCAACCGATGTAAAAAAGACCCCGTGTCAAAATATCAATTTTGACTTTTTAACCCTTTAGATGCGGCGAACCGATATATCGGCTTTACACTTAACGTTGCTGAAGTGCGGCGAGCCGACATATACGCAAGGCTATACAAAACATTTCTCGTTATTTACCGGTATGAAACTTTGTCACCACATTGGAAACACGTGTCCTTGTCTTGGACATTTGAAATATTGGCAATTACTTGTATATATATAGCTTTATTAATGCATTCGACCTGGTGTTACCCGGGTTAAAATCCACAAATTATACATTTAAACCTTACTCTTGAAACACATACATATACAATTGCTTACTTAAATAATGCTACGACAGTACTACAATAAATAATGTCGGTAATAATCCTTAGGTTGTTTGTATATTACCCGGAAGTTGCAGCAAAATTTTACTTTCAAGGTACAAAAACTATAATATGACACTTAAAGCTTCAAACAATGACTAAAATTGAAATAATTTGGTGAGCAAACAAAGGACAGGGTTGCCAAAATAACACGTAATTCAGAGAGTTGCAGCTACAGTGGTTGGATTTCTAGAGCAATTGTCCCAAGGTACAAGCTTTTCCCCTATATAAAGACAAGGTAGTTTCAATAGCTCCCCTTGACCAATCAGCATTTGCGCGGGAATACGTCACCCAAGGGATATATTCAAATGTTATAAATGTATAATTAGTACAGTAAAAATAGATTTTTCGAACACAATAATTTCTTTATCAACGGAAATTGGTATAAAGATAGTTTAGTACCTACACTTTAAGAAACTGATGATGTAGTCGACCAAGGGGTGCAAAGCTGCAAAGGTAGTTTTGTATGGGGTGAAAGGGGAGAAATACTGTTTTTACGCGAATAACTTCAAAATGGCAACTGCACTCATCAGTTTTTTAATTAATGTAAAGGTACCAAACTATCTCTGTAGCAATTTTCGTTGATAAAGGAATTATTGTGTTCGGAAAATCTATTTTTACTGTACTAATTATACATTTATAGCATTTGAATATATCCCCTGGGTGACGTAATTCCCACACTAACGTTGATTGGTCAAGGAGCTATTAATACTACCTTGTCTTTATATACCTTGTAAATACCATTACTTTATTTGTCCATTGATTATTGACACTTCTTAGGGAACAATGAAAAAAAAAACTTTTTTATTTATGCACGAATTGTGAAGCTAGTCATTGAAAAGCAATTTTTTCTATAAGAAATAAAATAAAGATTATCTACAAGGTGCAGATTACCAAATCAATTAAATTATTTTCCCCAAATTTCGTCTCAAATTTCTAATACTTACTTTTTAGTTGATATCAGTGGCAAAGTAAGTAAGTTCGTAAATAAATGACATATTGGAAGAAAGAAAAAATATCATACAATAACAAACATAATTCAAATAATATCAAAAGATTACCGCAAAATCCTAGATTTGAAATCCGAATCGCATTTCTCGTAAATCATTTTATAAGTTTACGACTCATTATCTGACAAACAGAAATGCCTAAATATAAATTAACCTTGTTCACGAAACTTGCCAATGATCGAAACTAAAAAATAAACAAAAATATCAGCTTTTAATTCTTAGGACCAGAAGTCTTTTATAACTTACATAATCATGCATGTAAATGTTCTGGAGATATTTATAATATTCCCATGCAGCTGTGTCATTGGGAATTTCATTATAATTTATTGGCACTGTTTTTAAATATGTATTATACAAACACTTTCCAGTGAAATAAAAACTCGTTATATTTTTATAAAAGCTATTTTTAATAAGCACGATTAAAAATAAATATATCTGACAATTTTATATAATAAAACACATAAATTAGACAACATTGCTTATTGCAAAGAATTAAAAAAAAAAACTATATTATTAATTTAATATTTATATATTATACGTACCTAAGTATCATATGTATTTTTTGCCATTAGTATCAGGCCCGGATACAATCGGCGAGAAACCGGGCAAAGGCCCGGTGGACCGATCAAATTAAAAATACTAATATGTATAGCCAACCAAACATATGTATTTAGGCTAGGGAACAAATTAAACAAGCACTTTTTTAAAATAAATATTGAACAGTAAATTTTGTGTTTCAGCAATAGTTAATATAAACTAGCGTTAAGAAAAGACTTTTTGTTCATTAAAGAAATAAATTGACACATAGAAAAAAATAATAGAAAAGTTTCCTGGTAGTTTGAAAATATAATTTTACACGATGTTCTCAATAACTACCGAACGGATTTTATTCTGCTTTTCACTAATGGATAGGTTAGGTATAGGTATATAATTTGTGGATATTTTGATTAAATTTCACGAAATCAGAAAAAACCAATTCGTGGTGAACTCTGTGTCGTAGGCGTGTTGGGGGGGGGGGCATGTTGGGTGGTCATGTTGGGTGGGCATGTTGAATACTTTAGATAACTATGATTTTGTGGATATTAACCCGGGTAACACCGAGTCCAATGCGCTAGTATTTAATAAACAAAAAACCCTCGTAGCATCACGTCAATTTATTCAAACTAAACATTATACGGACCGGTCCATTACTTTTGGCCCTGGCCGGTGTTAGAGCTCGTATCCAGCCCTGATTACCTTAACTATATAAAATGTGATATTTTTTTCTAATACTTAAGCCTTCAAAATTTATTGCCATATTTGTATAATCCTAAATTCTTTAGTTGACCTTAAGCTACTCTGGTTCCATAATTTGTATTTCTGTTACGCGCGTATTCATGAGAATCCGTAAAATATAATAAAACTCATAAAAAATGGGTATAACTAAAACTTAATGTTAATGTTTGTGCATCAATTTATTTTATTGATGAAAAATATTCTAAAATTATCGATTATTCTGTTAAAAATAACACAAAAAATCATTTTAAAGCGGATTTATTTCCCAAAAATAGAGTAACGTAACTTATAAGTTTAAATAAATAATGAATTATAACCTTTCACTCATAACTTTATATTTTTCGTATTTAATACGAAACCCCCTACAAGAACTGCGATACACTTTTTCTCTCGAAAAGAAGCACTTTTCGAGAGTAAAAGTCAGATTATTCATTTTGTTGCACACGTACTTGCTTCTACCAGAACCCGAATAAAATTGCAGACTCTCCTCTTTTCAATAGAATTTTTATTTTTTTCATAACAGCATCAATTTGAAAATGACAACTGATTAGTTTGAAAACCTGCCGTGGGAGACCCTGTACTTACTTTATTAGAGTAGATAAAAATAACAATAAAAGATTAACTGCTGGTATATCTATCTTCTTTAGGTCAACATTTTATCATATATTACTTACATTGGGTATTTCTTAAGTGTCCAAATAAATTATGAATTTTATGAATGTGGCAATATTTAAAAAAAATACATTAACCAATATTTTTATTTATGTGCACCTACCATACATAAATGTTTTGTTTATTGCATCTACCTACATTTAACAGCATAAATAAAATCTAAAATTACTAACAATGCTATATTACACAAATACTTGCTTTGTTTCAATGTAAATTGTGATTTATTTACAATTTCATTTTTGTGTGTTATTTATTTGTTATAAATATAGTTTGTTGTTGTGTTATTCCTTTAGTTGAAAACATATTATTCATACCTTCGGTATTTAATAAAAATAAACAATTATATAACATTGTAGCGATGTATAGAAATATATTAAATATGTTGTTATAATAAAAGACGAAAATAATATAATGATATTATCGAAAATAACGTAAGACACTTCCTAGTCGTTATCTACCAAAATAGATGTTAGCATTGGCGTCAACTACTTTTTTCTACGTTTAAATTCAGAAGAGTTTACTTATCCTTAATATATATAAAGCTCAATGTCTCTCTGTCTGTCTGTCCGTTAATGCGTTTATCACACGATAAACACTTCTCCAATTTACGTGTTTTTTTTTAGTATATAGATATGTTCTCTGGTTAGGTTATAGAATATATTTTGTTACATTAGATAAAATAAGGAACAAGCAGTGACGATAATAGTACATCAAGTCGAAAAAAAGTGACGCCAGCGCGTTGTACTACCTTCAAAACGTACCGAAAAGTTGTTTTCCGCATAGCGGCTGTGTTTGTGTGTCTGAATATAGAATTTTCTTTCGTTCACAATAACTACTGTAAAAATGCACCGATTTGAATTATTTTTGGGGAAAATGTTTGTCACGGTGAGTGATCCAGACATATTGATTTTGGTGCCAATCGGATTAGGGGTTTTAGAAATATTCGAAATTTTGTACCTATTATTGTCTAAAAAGTGAACGTTATTGCGAGTATTATTTCACTAATTATGATAAGACTTGATACGTTTGCAGTTCAATAAAATCTAAGGGACATTTATTATTTGTACGTGCCTAAACAACTATTGAAGTGGTGAAAACCACCCTCGAAATTTTAATTTTAAATACTAATTAATACGTCATTAATTCATGCTACCTTGGAAACAAATGCAACTAAATCCAAATGTGATTCAAATTCATGATACAAATATAATAATCTTTCCACCATGATTCAAATTGTTAAATTAGTTATTCTACGAATGTGTATTATATATATGTTTTTGACATAAGGACATTAGAAAACTAATATTTATAATACAAAAGTGAGTTTTATTTCTGACAATTCCCATTGAAATTTCTCATATATTTATAATTATGTATTATCATGTATGGTTCTCCATACTTATATTTTATCACAAAATGTGTCTTTTCTTTTTTCAATAGATGTTTATTTGGATTCCCCCGTCTCTGTACTCGTGACGCCAATGCCACAACAACGTATAGACACAAACGTAAGTATCCACATTATTAATAGGAAGAGCGGGTGATCTCTTAGATGCAAACTTTTCTAACATAAGTGTCCCACGCAAGTATAACAATCGCGTGGCGCTATTCATAGACACATCGTTTTACGTAAAAAGTGCGTCAAAGCGTTTGTCATTTCTCACCATGCCATTAATTGTAACAGTTTCGTACAGTCCCCATCTCACGTAAACAACATGGTTAATAACGTTACCAAATAAGGAGATCGATATTGTACCTTCCAAACAGAGCTGTCAATACTTGTCCAAGTAAAATACTTGAAAAAGTACTTCAAAAGTATTTTACCTCAAATATACATTTAAAAAAATATCGGTATGGAAAAACTTCAATGGGATTTGACAGAAATAAAACTCACCTTTGTATTATAAATATTATAGTTTTCTAATGTTGATAAAAATATAATACACATTCGTAGAATGCCTAATTTGAATTTAGTTACATTTGTTTCCAAAGCAACCTGAATTAGTGACATATTAATTAGTATTTAAAAATCTAATTTTAAGGGGGCATGGTTCTCACCCGTTCAATAGTTGTTTAAGCATGTACAAAAAATAAATGCCCCTTACTACAAATGTACCAAGTATTATCAAAATTGGTGAAATAATACTCGCAACGTTAACTTTTTAAACGATAATAAGTACAAAATTTCGAATATTTCCAAAGCCCTTTATCCGATTAGTACCAAAATTATTAAACCTGGAGTACTCACTGAGACAAATGTTTTCTTCAAAATAATAATTAATACCCAGAAATGATTACTGAACACAAAACCCCTCCTAGAACAATAAAATTAAATTTGGTAGTGACCCTATCTTTAAGATATGTTCAAGAATGAAACATATTAATTTAACTTAAAAAAAAAATTTTAAGCAGCATAAAAATTACTAATAATCGAACTCGCTCCACTAATCATTTACATAAGAAAATACACACTTCGTGAATTTTGACTGATCCGCGATGTTTAAATGTCCACCATTTTGACACCTATTGGCCGAATGTCATCAAATCACACTGTAAGACAGTTCAGAAATGGTAGTAATCAAATATCATCACATATTTCAAATTCAAGACATTTAATTAAAAATTTGCCATTACTGGGGTGCTTGCCAAGACTGGTGCCGTTACATTAACACTTTGGATTACCACTCTCCGTAAGGTTTTATGGAGCCCTCTTCTAAAATATTACGTTTAATTAATAGACGCTCGTAATGCTTTTTTTGATTTTTAGTTTCAGAATCAACATTTTCTCACATAAAATTATCAACAAAAAAATTATAAATTAGATTAAGGTTTAGGGGTAACAAAATCTGTAATTTACTTATATCTCTTATGCCGTGTTTACATCAAAAAGACAAAACAGTTTTAAAACACTTCGTATTTAAAAGTGTTTTTGCAATTTTGTCAATAAACACAATGTTGCTCTTTTGTATTTCGAGTCTAAATACGATACGGCATTAAATAATGAACAAAGTTTTATTTCATTTTGCTGTAAACATCGTTAGTAAAGACCATAGGTCATTAAATTTCTTTTTGAGGCTTTTAGTTATTAAATTTGAATAACTAAAATCCTCAAAGGTAAATTTTAATGTTAAACAGAAATAAAATAAAAGGTAATCTTGTTGTATGATGTCTACAAGAGGTTGAGTTTCTTTTTTACCTTCAATAATCCCTCGCTTGGTCGCTAAAGATTAGTTGCCAGTGGTAACTCTCTATTATATTTGTATGATATGTAAAACATGATACAAACAGAACACAAAGTAAAATAAATAATGTACTTCAAAGAAAGAAAAATAATATTTCCAATAATGAAAAAAGAAACTATATTTTCCTTGTTTATTTTTTTTCTTCTAGATGTAATCCGTGTCTTTCACATCAACGTTGTTATTTATTCTTCTCAAACATAATCTACATATTGAAAAATGAAACTAAACCGGCTCTCAATTATTTACAGAGTTATTATATTTTTAATAAAATATTATAATTTTCATAATTTGTAAATTATTGCAATAAATTTTTATTTATTATAGAAATTCTATTTTTTCTTAAAATTTGAGTTCCATTTTTTTTTTTCTCTTTTTTGGCTTTACTATAATTAGATGCAACCAGTTATAACCGGACGAACACAAACTTCTCCCAACGTGGATGACATATAGGAAGGGAATGTGCCCTGGGGTAATCAGGGCAGGTGACACTTATGAGACCCTTCGATTCACAGGGAGTTTTTTTTAAGGATCACACAGTAAGTTCCATTTTTTTTTCCCCGAGTATAAATACGAAAGTAACTTTTCACGTCTAAACTGCTGAACCGACCTTGATGAGATTTGGCAGGGAGATAATTTTTGGGGGAAACAATTAATTAGATAAAAAATACAAATTCCACGCGGACAAAGTCACGGGTAACAGCTAGTATTTAATATTATTATATTGAAAATATCAATTAAAAAATTTTACATCGACGAATAAATTTAATTTTTTTTTCGAAATAATTATTTCATTTCAAAAAATAAAATAAAACTTATTAAATTTTGTAATAAATTTAAAACCAAACCCAAGTAACGTTTCATAAATCACAAGTTTAATAATTAACGTTACTTAAATTCAGTTCACACTCGCTTTCAGTCATTGCTGTTACAATGTGTTATAAATACAGATAATTTGTATCTAGCAATCAACGGAGCTACTAGCACAAAGTAAATGCGGTTTGACAATTAGTACACATGTATGTACAGACGTGTTGGAATTATACATACTATTTGAATATTCTAATTAAAACAGCATGTTAGTTGTGAAAATTATAAAACCAATAGCGTTGGTATTTAAACAGTCATTTCTTTGAAGTATTATTTTACTTTACATTATATAATATTACGTATAGCAAAAATACCGGAGGACAATTTAAAATGTTCGATTTTGTTCATATTTTGAAAGTAAAATATATTCTTCTCTTCATCTGTTACTAACGTAAATCTTCAAACGCGTTTTTCTCTAAACCAATTTTTACAGTTGGTGGGAAGTAGAAACGAAATTCTAATCAACCGATCGGGCTATAATTTTAAAACGTTGTTCTCACACTAACAGTTATCGTATTATCTAAAATTATTTATAGTCCGCCTTTTTGTTTTTTATTAATATAAATGTCCGATTCTAGATAATACGATAGAGACAAGTCTATAAAATGAAAATATATTTGATTTTTTTGTTTTTGATTACAAAAGTATAATAAAATTTACTTAAAAAAAATTGTTTTGTATAATTTAAGATACAAATAAAAACATATAAAAAGACTGAAAAGATTATATTTTATTTTGTTACGAAAAAAAATCCTGAAATAAACTTAAAATTTTTAACGTCTCACCGCAATATTGTCTTAAAATAAAACCAATTTAATCAGGTTTTATTGGAAAATTCATATCCCCGCACCTAACCGGGCGCCCGAGTCAAGATTTTGGATGAGACTTTTCCTGCTAAGAAATGTAAGACATTTTTTTCAACGACAGCCAAAAAAATCTTGTTGACTCGCCGCGCCAGGCCTTCCTTAGTCCCGGGACCTCAAGCTAGACCCCTGTGAGCCATATTTAAATTTAACACACAAAAAACGAATTTAAACCAAATATTGATTCAATTGTCCCTAAAATCACATTATAATAAAAATATTTTATATAACATTTACACCAAACCATATATTGCACATCAATATCTACAAAGAAAAATATATTAATAAACGTACTATGGGCTTCAGAATTGTCTGCCACCGTAAAAATCAAAATCGTTTATATTAAGATAAATATCATCGATTATCTTTTTCTAGGGCGGATCTTACATAGTTACATCATTTTAAATAAAAACACAAATATTCGTCCAATTAATTAATTTTATATCAAGTTTAACATATTTAAATACTAAAATTCGGAATATCAAATATTTACTGTAACAAAATTTACTTATACAATTGAATCGCACAAATATATATGAGTAATGAGTACCATAAACGAAGAGTACTTCTTTATCTAGCAAATGAGTTTCAAAACATCTAACTTTGTTTGGTACATGGAGAAACGATTTAAATATTATATCAATCAAATGGGAGGAGCCTAATAAGTTTGTGCTACGTGAATTTAAATGAAAACTGGACGACCACTTCTGCATTTCACTGTACATTTATTTATAAATCATATTATTTTCACAAATCAATGAACTCAAATCGAAGTTTTCGAAATCATAAAAATATTAAACGAATTGAAATGCTAGTATAAATTAACACACAAAAAATAGCAACAAGAAACGATGGTACATAATCACAGCTATCATTCGATAATAATATAATTAAAACATCGTGCACCTGTGCTGCCATCTTGCGGTGGAGCCACTGAACTATGCAACACATTAATCAAATGATCTATTAATTCCAAGCGCTTATATAATAACCCATTGGTTAGTTTAATGCAGTGAATCTTAATGTTTTATTATTATTTTCAATGCAGCATTCATCTTATGGATTGTTATTATTTATTAAGTTTTTGTTGTATGTATAATATTTATTATAACATTAAATTATTTGCAGTATAATTTTATTTATTAATGTAATGCATTTTGTTTTTATTAACGACAGTTCAATGATATAGTTTGACCCTAAAGAAAATACATTATAAAATATTTTATTATTATTATTATAATAATTAAACATATATACAGAACCGGCTATTAACTACCGATCATTATTATTGTTTGTATTTTAAATAATGTACATAGATACCACATATGAAATACATTTTACTGGTTTGTAGTACGTTTTAAACAAATGGCATTCAATTCTTCTAGTACGTGATTTAAAATTATTAATCTTTACAACTTTTTTAATATAATTTTAAAAATATATGAAAACACTAAAATGGGGGAGGGGCTAACAATCGAAGTTATAATTTAACTTACGCAGAGTATATTCATTTTTGATATAGCCATCAAAATTATTTCCAATAAAAGATACTGTACTATGAATTTTACGTCTCGATTTATTTTATTTTAAAATCAGTTGTCTTATAACTACCGCACTTGCGTTAAACTGTCAATAAACGTCATGGTACTGCCATATAAGTTTTATATCCCATTTAAATATGCTTGTTAACTTACAATTTGTCAATTTCTTTTTAATACTGGACATTAGAATTAATGTGTGATAATGTAAAACAAATTAAATATTTAATAACACTTTTTTGGTTAATGTATCCCTACAATCAATAATTTTAGTATGTATACTACAGGATTACCCTGTAGTTCAATTTTAAAAGGTGCCGCAAAGGGGGTCCCGTTCCCATTTAAATAACATTGAAAAATTATTCTTTACTAACAACCGACGTAATTTTGTAGAGAATAAAATTATTTTCTAAAGTACCAGTGGTCGGCTGGGTATTTCTTTTTTCGATAGCTCAGTAGTAGGGTTATATATTGCTATTTAATTGATATTTATACAATATTGACGTTAAAATGCTGATTTTTGTAAAAAAAAATATTTAAAACGCTTATAAGTTTCAACTCTGCATTTACACTTTTACTTCTCTAGACTATTTTTATAGAGAATTAAATTTCCCATAAAATTAACACATAACTTATATTTATAAAAACAATAGTTTAGTTGTAAGAGCCTTTTAAACGTTCATTTTAACAAATAAATCACTTAGAATGTTTATAACTTTTGATACGTTTTGTCGAGAATTTTATCTTCTGAAATGATGATGCCCTTAAAAAAATGTTCAACAGTTATTATGAATCAGTAACACCAACTTTAGTACTAAAGAATTTCCCCATGTTATTTAAATGGGAAACAAAACCCCCATTTGCGTCAACTCTTAAAATTGAACTACAGAGTAATCCTATTTATTTTAGGTCATAAAATAACTTTTTTATTATATAACTTATTTCGTAACGAGAGCGAATGTTCATTTTTTTGACACACCCTAATGTATACATAACATTATGTAGTAAGTTAATATTTCAACGGAAATACATTTCTGTGCACATTTAAATTTTGCTAGTAATGTCCGGTATTATAAAGAATTAACTTCCAAGTGAAAATGAATTATTTTAAGCAGTATCAAAAATATATTATGTGTTTATATATTTATTATATTGCTTATAAATTTTCCTAAAATCCATAGTGAGCATAAAAGAATTCAGTACATATAAAAGAGAGTTAATTTTTGTTTTTTCTTTGAAGAAAATGTTTTTTAAGGTATTTCTCAGTGACCAACAAGAAAAATATTGCGCGATTCTTAAAATTGTTCGAAAAATTAAAACGAAAATCAAGTGTAAGCCCAAATTTTGGAAATAACCAAAAAATGATTTTAAGAAAGGAACTTCTTATTATCTTTTTTAGTTATTTATAAAATTAAGGCTTAACTCTTGAAATTTTTTATTTTTCCAAGAAATAATGTAAAATTAAACGGCTCCCCTTCAAAAAAATCTGGTTTCGTCACTATGCATCTCCATATATTGATGAACTCTGGTTCACTGCGTTATCGACCTAATGTTTTAAAAACACATAGCGCACTATACCATTAAAAACAAACTATTATTTATTACAGAATTTATTGTTCAGATCATTGGTGCCCGGTAATCTACGAAATGCCCGGTTAGATTTGGCACGACCGACAAATTATACATGACCTGAGGAGGAAATCCGATACAGTTTATAAGTAAATGCATTTATATCTTGTTTATAAGAACAAATCTAATAATGCATTATTAACTCTTTTTTTCCTTATTTTTTTTTTAATGTTGAAATATTTAATGAATGTATTGCCATAATGGAAAGTTTATTAGACCAATATTTTAAATAATTATAGGTATAAGGTACTGGCACCAGTCTTGGATCATACCCCAGTGTTGGTTTCTTGTTTAACTAAATATACTAAATTAAAAATATTTGTTGACATTTGATTACTGATATTACTAAATCATAATTAATCTATAGACACTTAACTGTAAAATAGTGTAATTTGATGACAATCGGCCGAGGGATGTCAAAACGGTGAACATTTAAACTAATTATAGTTATCATAACATCTGCTTTACATTGCTTCAAATTTAACGATTCTTTATTTTATAATATTTGTGTCGTAGTACTAATCATTTTGTAATCATTAGCAAGTGTTCATCACTGGGTGCCCAAGACTGGTTTTATTTTATCCATTACTGGAGAAAAAAAATAAACAAAATAAAGGGCTATAAATTAAAAAACAAACTACATACCTATATTTGCAGACTTTGATAACTAAATTGATTTAATAAAGAGGTACTTGTTTTATTAGTAATATGATAATAACAAAAAAGAATTTTAAAAATTATGTTACACCTTGCTCTTAAAGGGTATAATCTATTTTTTATTTATCATGTTTGACAATATTAATAAGTCGGTGCTTGTTACATACTATATTTATATTTCCGAATGGCTCTTGTACAAAAACAAAACTATTCAAGTGACAGTATTCATAAAACCGATGCTGCACCGTGACGGGGGCGTCACATCAATAGACGCCGAACAAAATTCCATTACGCAGTGGCGTTGGTAGTGTGGACACATAATTACAAGAATTACCTATAGAATATATGTATGTACATTTACAATCATACCTCATTGATTTTTGCATGTAATTTTTATTTTATAAAATTCATATCGAAGTCTTCTTAAAAAGTGTTTCTGAAACAGTTCTCCAAAAATGCATCCTTATCAACAGATAGCAATTTTTAGTCAAATAATGATATAGTAAAGTACGTATTAGAGTAATACAACTATAGCTATATGTCTATGAGGACTTATATATTATTTGATGTAGTATTACTACAAACTACAACTAATAATATTAATAGGTTTATGTGGTTTAGGCGGTATACCCAAAAATCTAAAAATTCTTTAAATGGCTATAACTTTTTTGCCAAAATAGATAGCTACTTTTTGTTTGTGGTTTCTTAAAGCACTTTTTGTGTAAATTGATGGATGTACTTAGAATTTTTATATAATTTTTAGTTTCCGAGTTACATGCTCTAACTTTAGTTTTTATTATGGGCCACTAAGTTGGCTATAGCATATTTGAACGTGTTTTTTTACTCTTTTTTACAACGATATGTAGCTTATCATATTTACTATCAAAAAAGTAAGAACATTTTTTTGTAATAGTTTATTGTTTTTTCAAATATTCATTTGTTGTTTGTGGTTTTTATTTAACAACTAGCGCATTGGCCCGGTGTTACCCGGGGATATTAATTTAATTAAACATAAAGTAATCATGCCCACCCGACATACCCACCCAACATTCTAACAACACACGGTTCACCAAGAATTGTTTTTCCGGCTTCATGAAATTTACCCAAAATATCCACAAATTATACACCTAAACTTAACCTATCCATTAGTGAAAACCGGAATAATATCCATTCAGTAGTAATTGAAAAAATCGTGTAAAATTATATTTTCTCCCAGGAAACACCAGGTCTTATCTTAGAATTTGTATGAAAATCAAAAATAAATAAATAGGTTACCTTTCTTGGAAGTTCTTTATTGTAATTTATAAAAATCCGTTTATTTATATTGTAAAATTTATATTTTTTCATTCAATATCCACAAATTATACACCTAAACTTAACCTATCCATTAGTGAAAACCGGAATAAAATCCATTCAGTAGTTATTGAAAAAATCGTGTAAAATTATATTTTCTCCCAGGAAACACCAGGTCTTATCTTAGAATTTGTATGAAAATCAAAAATAAATAAATAGGTTACCTTTCTTGGAAGTTCTTTATTGTAATTTATAAAAATCCGTTTATTTATATAGTAAAATTCATATTTTTCATTCAAACTCATGGTGGAAAGATATATATTTGTAGGTATCATGATTCAAACTGACATTCACATATAGTAATTGTTTTCAGCGTCTTATATTCCATAGCTACTGTGTTTTTATATAAATTACAGTTTTATGCTCTGACATCATGGAAACAAAAGACGCTATGCAAAAGAATCTCTTTAATCTTTTGATGTTAAATTTTAGATTTTCATAAAATATTATTAGCCACGATACTGCACGTAAAAATTATCTAACTATTGGTGAAAACCGCATTGAAATCGGTTCAGTAATTCCAGAGTCTATAAGCCACACACAAACGAACATTCATTTTTATATATATAGATTATTGTTTTTCATAGCCTACTTAAATGTTTGTAATAAAATACTTTTAAAATATCACTAGTATTTTCGAAAATAAATATGACAAGTGACATATCGTTGTAAAGTAGAGTAAATAACACGTTCAACTTACAATTAGTGGCCCATACGAAAAACTAAAGTTAAAGCGTGTAACTCAGAAACTAAAAGTGATATAAAAATTCTAAATGCACCAATCAATTCTACACAAAAAGTATGTATTTCTCTAACGAATAAAACACACAAAACTAAGTCAGAAGAAGTATTAATTACTATTTATCAAAAAATTGTGAAAATGTCAGTAATCATTTTCGACTTTATACCCCCGCTTTCATTTGTAATAATTATGCTCCGCCACTGTCGCAACATAACAAACGTATAGATACCAATTAAAAACTTTTTTCAAAGAGTAGCCTCCATTATTTTCCACGCGTCATTACGATCCTTTTGTTTTCGACTATTTTATTTTGTCATTATAATTAAATCCGCCACCCACAAAATGTGAATTGTGTAATACCAATGGTTCACCCACGCGAATATAGAAAATATTTTATTTGACTTCGCTAATACGGATTTATAATTAGTTTTTTTTGTTGTTGTGTGTTTAGTTTTGAACAACAATAGTTTTATAATGTGAGAGTTATTTAATTTATTGTTCTTAATTTTATGGTTTGCTTAATACTTATGTCGATATTGACTAACAATAAGATAAATTAATTGTCTGCATATTCAAAGAAAATTAATAATTTTATTAGGAATTGATTTAGGTGATATGTTTTTACATAATATATCTATGTCTGCTGGCTGCTTATTTTATAATCAACAACAAAAATATTTAATGAATTAACCTATATATATTAACCTATATTTGATGGATTATATAATATAAAATAAATATCTAATAGTTGAAGACAAGAAAAGCATAAAATAATGTTATTTAAAAACATAGTTTTAAATTATTTATTTAGAAATTTAAAATAACGTCTTATCTTAAAATAAATAAATAACAATTATCTAGATAGAATATACATATGTATATATTTTAGTATTTTATAATTGATAGCTTAAAAAAAAAAGTGTGACTGTGTCGGGATGCACAGTCGAAGGATTGGCGTGAATACGTTCCAAATCCAAGATCGCATCATTTACTCAGAATTATGATGTGATTGCATCGTCGTTAGCCTTCGCATTTTGGCGTGCTCTGTACCTTATGACCCTTTCAGCTACTGGTAATGGTATATTTTCCGATAGCTCATGGGAGCTCTTTCCAATGCTGTGCGTCTTTTATAATTCATACTGACTTTTGCGCGTGTTTTAGCCGACATTATGATTTATTTATTTTTTTTATTATTATATGAAGTTTTTCACTAATTAAAACAGATTAAATGTTTTGTTTTGTACTTGTTCCTCGTAGACTTAATCGAGATCTAAAACTTGATACCAAAACCAGCGTGATGACTGCTCTGAGTATCGTGCTATACTAATTGTAAATTTACACTAGCGCATAAAATGCACGTTTACCCCCCATACGCTCATATCGCATTTCCGCGGAATGGCTCCGTGTTTAATGGATACAGACAAATACGTCGGTTAGAATGCTACCAAAATCATCCCAGTCGGACTTTTAGTTTCTGAGTTATTCAATGGTTAATATAGATCATCCTGAAAACGTTACATCAACTTTCTGAAATCCCCCACCCCACCCCCAGCGTGAAACACCGGACGTTATTCACTTCAAAAACGATTGTTTTCGGTTCCTGATAATTTATCCTATGTTAATTAATCTTTTAAAAATAATGAACCGATATATGATAATAAATAAATACAAAATGACATAATATGGAATGCGTATTCTAAAGAACAATATTTCCATGTGCCTTCCAAATTTCTGTTCTCAATTTATAAATCATTATAATAAATATATTATAGTAGAGATACTATATCAAATTTGAGTTGCATATAATTTGTAATGACCATAGGAGTAGATACACATATACACATAACCATTATTTATTATTGTTTCTTATCTATTAATTTTTTTTCACTCTGAACTAGTTGTGACTTTCGCTACGTTTGGGCGTTATTACCACTAGTAGCAAAAAATGGGCCGTTTTTTAATGTCACAGCAAAGTATGTAAGTACAAATCAAGCAGTAGCAATGGTGGCTTAAATATTTTTTCAGTTACAATTTTGATTATTTTCTTATAATTCATTATAGTTTCTTATTGCTTCCTCGCAATATCGAAGATACGAGAAGCTATGTGATCGTTTCAGATTGAGACAAAAAAAAAGTTCTCCAATTTCAAAATTTTAAATTTATTTATCCGTTTCACGTCAAGACAAACACTTTTCGTTCCGTGTCTGTCTGTCTGTCCGTCCGTGTGTCCGTGTGTCCGTGTGTCCGTGTGTCCGTCTGTCCCCTGAATCCTTGTCACACGCATAACTCATGAACCACTGAACCGATATTATTGAAACTTGGTCGGATGGTTGGGTTTGGTTTGAGGACGGTTCCATTTCAAAATCATCAAAATCGTGTGTCAGGGGGAGGGGTGACACCCCAAAATATTTATTTTTTCAAGATATCTCAAGAACAACACATGTTACGAGAAAATTTTATAGAATATTTTTTTTAGAGAATTAAATTTCCTATAATATGGGTCTACTGCGTTTGTTGTCAAATATTCCCTTACAAAGATTTATCTAAATTAATATTAAAAATTCGTGTTTTGTTTTTCTAAATTGATATTTGATTGGATATATTAAGTGTCATTTTGACGTTTTAAATGTCACTTTGACGTTTTAAATGTCATTTTGACATTTGCATAAATTTAGATTTAGATTGAAATTGTCAAAAAATTAAAAATATATGAAAAAATATTCAGGTGCGTTTTAAGAAAAAATTCGAACTAAGATTTTTTAGTAAAATTTGTATAAAAATTAAATGGTTAACCAATGTCAGGCAATTTATCTGAACACTATCGGTTTTAGTGAATTTAGCACGAGGAAGCACTGTGCATTTACTTGGCAGATGTTTTTTTTAACGAAACGAGACCGGCTGAAATTTTGACAAACAATGGCGTAATCAGATATATTTTGCTTTTATGAATTATTCTTTTAAAGATTGACATCAAATAATATTTTTGCTTCTTCGCAAAATTAGAAAAAAAATTGTTCTCCGATTTCAAAATTTTAAGTTGATCTTTTCGTTGCAGGTCAGGACAAACAGTTTTCGTTCTGTGTCTGTCTGTCCCCTGAATCCTTGTCACACGCATAACTCATGAACCACTGAACCGATATTGACGAAACTTGATTGGTCGATTTAGTCTGGCTTGAGGACGGTCCCATTTCAAAATCATCAAAATCTCAAGAACAATACATTATGTTACATGAAAATGATATAGAATCTTTTTTTGTAGAGCAATCAATTTCCTATAATACAGGTTACCACAAAGTTTGTTGTTAAATATGGTACCCTTACAGATTTATCTCAATTTGCTTTAAAAAATCTTTTTTTTTTAATTGTTGTTTACTTTGACATATTAAATGTCATTTTGTTGTTTTAAATGTTATGTTGACGTTTGCATAGCAGAAAAAAATTAGATTTAGATTGAAAGTCAAAAAATTAAAAATATACGAAAAAATAATCAGGAGCGTATTAAGGAAAAAATCGAATTAATATTTATTAATAAAATTGTATAAAAATTAAATGATTAACCAATGCCAGGCAGTTTATCTCAATACTTTATCGGTTTTTATTTAAGGAAAGTACTGTGAATTTACTTGATAGATGTTTTTTTTTCAGTGCAACCTTATAGTAAACAGATCAAAGTAACTTACACACAGAATAATATAAAAACCGTTTATAGTTTTCACTCATAAATATACAAGATTGAAACCTACGACTACGGGATCCGTACTGCCACTGTAATAGTCACTGTACGACGCGCGCGCCTTTATTCGAGCCAGCGGTAGCCAGAGGCAGGTGATTAGCTGCGGTCTGCACGACTAATCCTCTTGTAATTAAACCGATCGACTACTAATTGCACTGATTTATGCTGTCACGTGATCCTACCGACAAACGTACACTTTTTCTAATTGTCCGACCCACGCCCTGTTTTAGCCCACCAAAGTGATACCAGTAGTGGATTACCGCACATGCAGTGAGACGTTTGTACGTAGCCTCCAGGCTTGTAGATGCCTCAAAAGTGATATAGCGAAACTTTCATTTATGACTTTTGTGTATTGGTTAATAGATTATACCAGAGTTTCTTAACATTTTACTGGTAGCAAACCCAGTAATATCTAATTAACATGGAAAACACATATATTTAAACTCAGAACAAAATTAAGTTCCTATATTTATCTATTGCGACAATTATCGCATATAACAACTAGAAATATACTTTTCCAAATTTATTATGGTAATGTGATATCCAACCTACGATATGGGATAATATTTTGGGGACACAGCTATGAATCTATCTGTCTCTTCAGATTGCAAAAAAAATGTCTACGAATCATAATGAATATTGGATATAAGAGACTCTTGCAAAGACATATTTAAAAAATACGAGCTATTAACCATACCAGCTATATATATTCTTGAATCTGCATGTTTCTAGTATGATACCAGATTTAAATCTGAATTTTATGTACCTACTTATGGTACAACATATTTAACAAAAAATACTATAAACAATCTAATGAAAATCTACAATAAAGTACCCCAATATATAAAAAATTTAGAGCTAAAAAAATTCAAAAAAGAATTGCAAAAGTTTTTAATACAAAAATGCATATATAGTTTAACAGAATTTTAGAATTTATTTTATAATTTAATTATAAATAGTAAGTTTATATTTTTATTTTTTTAAGTCAATCAAAATATGTATTATAATAGAATTATAGTGTTAATTTCTCTTCTCTGTTTATATGACTTATTCGATAGCATTTTTTTGTAATGTTCATTTATGAATAAAAATCATTATTATTATTATTATTATTGGAGATTTAAAACTTCCTAGCGTGATCCGCGGTTTGATAAATTAAAATATTACATGACCTCAAATATTTAAGAACTTAATAAAAATACTATGAGTTTCAGAAGTTGTCTGCCACCCTAAAGGTTAGAATCGCTTACAATTTTTAACTTGACTACTTTTCTCTAATTCGTCAGTAAACATCCGTATCCGGTTGAAAGATCGTTTTCAAAAATAGGTTTTCTTCCCAGACAAAAATTAATTTTAAATATAAAATTTCACCCTTCTACGATTTGTCGTCTTTGAGTTACAACGTTTACAGACAGACAGACACACATACGTCAATATGTATTTATTAAAAAATATAAAAACTATCTACATATTAAATAACAACATGAAATTATTTAATAAATAAATATTATAAATATTTAATATTAATCATTTAAAATATGAATAATATAAGATAATTACGGTCTATAGGAATTTAAAAAAATAACGGTAATTTTCTAGAAATTTTCCTATTATTTATGTATAAGGTACATTAATAATCCCTTTAATATTCAATTTCTATTGACAGTCCCATCTAGTAGAATGTTTATTATCAGCAATTTAAAATACGTGCGCAATTTCCGTTTAAAATTCTTTTAGCTATTGATAGAACCAGTTCAGTGTTTTATAATTCGTCTAAACCAGCATCTATAAAATAATAAATTATATATGTATATATAATATATAATATGTATACAATATAGTACATTATATGATAGGGATTCGTAGCCATTCTCATTACATTCTCTTCAACAAGCATTCTCTACTTGATAAAACATATCAATAACTTTTTCATGTTGTTGAAAGATGCAATCTTTATAAAAATGCACATGTTCGTATTCCGATTTATAAAAAAAAATTATTTCTTAAATTTTTGCTACAGTATTCGTAATTGAAAGCACTGATTTTTTTCAGATTTTTTACATCGATAGATTTAATATTAAAGTGGGGACGCTCTTATAACCACTTTGAAAAGCAAATAAGGTACTGGTACCAGTTATGGCCGCTATACAGTAGCGTACCGAGAGGGGAGCAAAGGGGGTATTTGCCCCGGACAACAGTTTGTTAAGGGCGGCAAAATTGTGAATTGGGGGCGGCAAATTTGAGGTAGCAATAAAAAAAATCAAAATAAAAAAAATCAGTCATCAAAATCACTAGAATGGCGCAAAATTGTGGATTCCCAGCGGTAAATTCGAGAAAAAGATCTTCAATTTTCATATTTAGTTAGTATTGCAAAGTAGGGGGGGCGAAAAATTTGCCAACTGCCCCGGGCGGCAGAAACCTACGGTACGCCACTGCCGCTATAAAAGCAAGGTTTACTGTTTTTGTGATTGACGGGCTTCTTTTTTGTAATTTTCATGAACTCATGTTACTATTAAAACAAGTAATCCTTTATTTAATCAATTCAATTACCAGAGTCCGAAATATTGTTTGTTTTTTTAAACAACACAAAAAATATAGAAGAAAGAATCGTCAAATTTGGAACAATGTAAAACAGTAGATTAATATTCAGAAGTGGTAGTAATCAAATATCAACAAATATTTCTAATTCAGTACATTTAATTTAAAAATAGCCATTATTGGGTTCATATCCAAGACTGGTGCCAGTATCTTATATCGTAACTGAAGAGTTAAAATCAAAAGGTCATAAAACATTTTTTGTTACATTTTAGAAGACTTATCTAAAAACATCCCACTCAATGGGGTAACTGAAACAAAAATTTTAGTATACTATCCAGTCTATGAAAGGTTCAAAAAATATGTTTTCAAAAATCGCATTTCTGTTTTTGGGTCATCAATTTATGTCCGTAATCCAAATTTCATCTTAACTGGTATATAATATATATAAACAGACAGACGGACGGACAGAGCGAAATAATATGCTGCGTTTTAGGCATGGGCGTCCATATAGAGGAGCAAACGAGGCACTATCAACCTCGTTTAATGAAAGCTGAAGTTTTTATAATTATTGAAAACAACTAATATCTATAGTACAAATGACCAAAAAATACAATAACAAATACCAAGAAACTGTTGTCGTTGGCAGCGAAAATCTTAAATATTATATTTTCCCTCTATTCTAAACAATTGTATACACTTCTATTTTACTGATAACTGACATAACAATTAATATTTACTAATTTAAATGTAAAACATCGGACTGTGGAGAAAAATGTATCTGTACAGAACCGCTCTGAGGTATTCAAGATAAATCAGCTTATTTATGCAGTAAACCAAAAGAAATGTCTACTTCCAACGCACCTTTGTACATTTATAATATAATATGTAGACCAGATATAGAAAAAATGATTTATAACAAAGGTATAGCGCGGTAGCTAAGTCCGCCGGCGCACAGTGGGTCTAAATCACACTTTTTTGCGCGAAATTTCGCTTCAAGCCAATTTTCAACCAATTTTAATTAAGTCAGTGGCATTTGAAAGGTAAATAGTTGTAGTTTCTGAAAATTACCCCAAGAATAGTCAATTCACCCTCTTAATTATTGTTTCATCCCCTTAAATCTGAAAATTCGATTAAACGATAAATTCATAAATTAATAAATCGAATAAGATAATATATTCTGCACAAATATAAATGTTTATTTGTTAGTACTATTATTTAGTATGTGTAAACATGTGTGAACATATTTAAATATATACAGGGTGAGTCATAAGTTCGTATTTCTTCGATATCTCCTCTGTTAATAATTAGAGAAAAATTTTAATTTTGTATGATATTATAAGTAATAATACACATCTAAACTTATATTAAAATATATAGTGTGACCCCGAAAAAGGTGTATCATTACAGGTTGAGTTGATAGTGCGTATCTCTTCGATATCTCCTCTCTTTTACAAGATACAGAAAAAATTCAAATTTTAGATAATATTACAAGTAAAAATGTACATTATAAGAATGTATTGAAATATACAGTGTGGCCCCTAAATAAGGTGTATCACAAATATAATGTATTTTTAAATGGGATGACCAATTTATTTCTACCTTATGTAACTATTGTTTAGAAGATCTATACAGTGGTACAATATTTTTTAAAAACATTGAGGGGAAGGGGTAAGATATAATTTTTTTTCTTAGTTGACGTTTTCAAACATTGTTTTGAAAAATCATTTTCGTTTTGGTGTGGCATTAGTTTTACCTAGACACCACTAGTAATCATTAGAAATTTGTTTTATACAAGTTGCCCCTGAAAAAACTACAATTATTCAAAAATTATATGTTACAAAACTATTTTTTAATGGAACAAAATATTTTTTTGTCATTAAGTATGTAATATTCGGTACACTACAACTTTTCACGGCAGGTAAATCCTGCACCTAAAATAAATAAATATACAAAAAACGCTTATTACTTACATTACATGAAACATTTATATAAAAAAAATGTAATGCTTAAAAATAAACACTTCGTGTCTTAAAAAATTTTTCTCTAAACTTGCAGGATTTATTATAAATTTTTTTGAAAAAACTTTAAAAATCTCTATTGAAATAAAAACATATAAAAGCTCCTTTAAAAATATCAAACAAAAATTGATTTGTTTTGTTTATCTTAAAATTGACCTCCCAATGCCTTTGAAGCCCTTCATTAAACATAAATAAATAATTTTTGAATATTTCCAGTTTTTTTTCAGGGGCACCTTGTATAAAACTAATTTCTAATGGATTACTAGTGGTGTCTAGGTTAAACTAATGCCACACCAAACGAAAATGATTTTCCAAAACAATGTTTGAAAACGTCAATTAAGAAAAAAAATTATATCTTACCCCTTCCCCTCAATGTTTTTAAAAAATATTGTACCACTGTATAGATCTTCTAAACAATAGTTACATAAGGTAGAAATAAATTGGTCATCCCATTTAAAAATACATTATATTTGTGATACACCTTATTTCGGGGCCACACTGTATATTTCAATACATTTTTATAATGTACATTTTTACTTGTAATATTATCTAAAATTTGAATTTTTTCTGTATCTTGTAAAAGAGAGGAGATATCGAAGAGATACGCACTATCAACTCAACCTGTAATGATACACCTTTTTCGGGGTCACACTATATATTTTAATATAAGTTTAGATGTGTATTATTACTTATAATATCATACAAAATTAAAATTTTTCTCTAATTATTAACAGAGGAGATATCGAAGAAATACGAACTTATGACTCACCCTGTATATATTTAAATATGTTCACACATGTTTACACATACTAAATAATAGTACTAACAAATAAACATTTATATTTGTGCAGAATATATTATCTTATTCGATTTATTAATTTATGAATTTATCGTTTAATCGATTTTTCAGATTTAAGGGGATGAAACAATAATTAAGAGGGTGAATTGACTATTCTTGGGGTAATTTTCAGAAACTACAACTATTTACCTTTCAAATGCCACTAACTTAATTAAAATTGGTTGAAAATTGGCTTGAAGCGAAATTTCGCGCAAAAAAGTGCGATTTAGACCCACTGTGCGGCGCTTTCAAAACAGTGGTAGACTGCAAATCAGTTCAAAAATACCTTCTTGTACATCTGAATAAAGAAAAAGGCTGCACAGTTAGACCCTCATCTATTGTTAATGAACTTTCAATAAAAAACTAACAATAAGTGAAAAAATGTTTTTATTCTATAAGTATTGAATCGTTTGACAAAACGCTGAGATTTATAATAAATTAATAATGAACCAATAATATATCTGACAATGAGTTATAAAAATTAAATTTTAAGTTTTTGGTGCTCTTTAATGAGAACAAATATAATACGTTGAGTGGGGTATTAAATAAAATCTGTCAATTCAAGGAATTTAAATATGTAAACGTTTATTCACTATTAAAATCTTTGTTTTATAACAAAACATAACAATACCAATATTATGACACAAATTGCAAAGGCGAATAAATATACATTTTTAAGGTTCTAACCAGGGCCGTAAACACCGGGGCAGTTCTCCGAGGCCCCTGAACAAAGAGGGTATTATTTTTTTACGAAATCGGCCCGGATTGAAAAAAAACATTAGTCAAACTCATTTTCTTTCAACATGGAGAAAATTTTTCAAAGACAAAAACCGAAAAAATTAGATTTAATTGTTTAATGTAAATTTTTGTTTACAAGGGTATCGCATACAAGGGAGCGCTACAAAAGGCAGACATGGACAAAAGGCAGACATGAACAAAAGGCCGACAAGGACAAAAAGCAGACTCCCAAAAATTATTATTTTTGTTAGAATTGGAAATATTTTAAAAAACGTACACGAGTAAACCGTAAAGAGACCGTTTTTTAAAAGGGTCCAAAAAAATTGCCTTCCGGAGATCAACCAATGTAAAGATTTCAGTTTCATACTGACTATGATGCCTATAAAAAGCTAGTAAAAAGGTTGCTCCTTCCTTTCAATTCCTTATTTAAAAAATCGCTAATATGACTACACTATAAATCGAAATTTATGCAGCTCGATATGAGAAATTCGAAAGTATTTTTTTTTAAGTTGTCAACAATAATAAACAACAAAAGTACCTTCTTATTGCATTTTTTTAATGAAAGGTTTAAAAACACTAAAACAGCCTCGAGCATCATTGTTTATTTTTTTTTTCAAAAAAATTGTTTACTGGTGTACTTTTTGTTTATAAATTGTTTATAAAAAAATATAAATAATTAAATAAGAAAGCCTTCATATTTTCATTGAAAAACTTTTTTTCGAAAATAGTCACATACATGGAAATTGTATAAGGGACCCCTTGATTATTTGCTGCCACGGGGCCCCAGAGCCTCGAGTTATGGCCCTGGGTCTAACTTGATAGAGTCTAAAATCTTATAAAATCAAAACATATTGTACATATATAGATTATGAAAAATTAGTTATCGATTATTATTTTAAATGTATTAATATGAAAAAATGTTTTGATTTATAAGTTTTGCTTTATAGATCATCTATAATAAATTATTAAATATAATTTTTATAAATTGTATAAATACCTATTTTCGATATTTTTGACAATACCAAACAGTTTAAATATAATTGTAATAATATACCTGGTATATTATTTAAAAATATATCATATTTTTTATGTATCAACCAAATATTATTTATAAATTGTACGTTTAGTTCAAATATAAATATATACAATAGATGGTGCCAAATCAAATTCTTGAACGTAACGTAGGTTTATATCACGGCTATTTATATAGCCGCTTGAGTAGAGATGGCGCACATGTGTATTTAATTTCACGAACTAGTGAATACGTTTTTAGATATTTTAGCCAAGATCAGAATCAACTGTATTCGAACCTGCTATTAATGTGTTGATTTATTCAGAGATGGCGACAAATATGTACTTTAGTTACATTATTAGCATTGTCAATGAGTACGTTTACACAGCGCTTTTATTCCGGTTTAACTATAACCGATGTAATAAAACCGTTTCAAGTGGTGGTGTTTACACATACGAGAATAAGTGACGTCAGCTGGAATTATAATTCCGATTTGAAATACGCTATAAGTTCGATGGTGTACCAACAAGAAATCTCAAAAATATTTCGTCTCTTTTATGTCCCTCGGTGTTTTAACCATATTTTAACTGACGACGCTTTTTCAAATGTTAATGCGAAGTGCATTACGATGAAATCCCTATACTCCGTAAATACTTATATTTTTGAGGTTGGCTAAATAGGTATAGTTATGTATGTCCGTGCAGTTTACACGTATTTTTATTCCTGCTCTATTCCGGTTTAGTTATGCTATTCCCGTAGACCAAGAGGAATAGCATAACTAAACCCGATTAGTTATTCGGGTGTAAAGTGCCGTTTACACGGACTTTTACACCCGGTTTTATTACATCGGTTTTAGTTAAACCGGAATAAAAGCGCTGTGAAAACGTACTCAATGTTATTACTTATTAGTATTAAAATAATTTGGATTCATATTTTTTGTATTCCATTGGTTGGTTTTGGTTCCATTCATAGACTTATAGAATAAACTGAGCATTCCCTATCCAGCTGTGAAGTAAATACTGGCAAGAAAGTGTGATTTGCTATTTAAAAATATTGAAATTATTAGTACAAACTTTATTCACATTGGCGCTGATTTTATTATATAATTGTCATGTATTATATAATAAAATCAGCGCCTATCTAAAAATCAACATACTTTAAGTTCCTAGTGATTTTAGTTTTTTCAAACCGCCGGGATATAATAAACAATTACCGGATTAACTTATTGTTAGTAGTCTTCAACCTTCTGCGACCTTTGAAACTCAGGCGGGACTTTTTTCCAGTTTTTCTCATTTTTCTTACGAAGCGCCATTCGGACAAAAAAGGTAACACGAATAAAATTTTCATTATGAAATGTATAAAAAATATCTTAACCATTAATCAATTAATCCCCATTTTACTTTCGCAATCGATGATCAAAGTGAAGAGTAGTTTGAAGAACATAGCAAAACACTAATATGCTATTATCAAAATTTCGCGATTTTTCGTTTCAATAATTTGCTCTAAATTAATATTTCGGTAAGTTCATAATAAATTATCGTATTGTAGATAATGTTCGGATTCACGGCAATAAGCGGTTAGTTATCGGTTAGTGACCGGCTAGTTTTGATTGGCTGATTATGCAGGAGTTATTTTAAGAAAAATAACAAAAACTGAAAATTCCTTCTCTCTTTTTACACACACTTTTTATATTTTTCTTTCTACTTGCAATTTTTCAACTACACAAATTAGCTTATACAACTGAAGTTTTAATTTTTAGAACTGCAGAAACAACTACACACTAAAACCCCTGGAAATCGATAATCCTTATTCATACTAAACCCTTCATCAAATGTCATAAGTCAAGACAAGATATTAAATAAAAACTAATTTTGGGTAAAATTATTGAGGGTCTGTACTACCGTGCTTAGGTAAAAGGCAGTAAACTTATTTTTGTAATTTTGATGCCGTTAGGTTTTTCAGGCGATTTTCTACATATTAGTCATAAAATTACCCTAGTAAAAAAAAACGGCCGTGCTATGGTCGTGGTGCGGCCATACTATGGCCGTTTGTTTTTTTTTTTACTCGGGTAATCATTAAAATTGTTATTTCAATAGAATAGTAATTTTTTAAGTTTATCGAATGTATTAAATTAGTTATTTTTCCTGAATATAAAAGCAGTAAAATCATTTTTTCAACATAAAAAACATTTAAACTATACTACTTTTATCTAATGAAAAATATACGTGCAATATTCACAACCATTCCAAGTTATTATAATTTCGAAAATACAGTTTTCAAAAATTATCTACTTCAAATAAATAATACAGTAAATTATTTTATTTTTATTGTAATTATTCTTTATAATAGTAATTATGTGTCATAAAAATTCATTTTTCGTTATGTGTTCAACAAAGATCAATAAATGTTAATTATTATTTAAGATTTTGTATTTCGATACTCATTAGACAAAGATTATTGTATTACTAACTTTTACCAAAGTACGGCAGTGTATAGGTCCCTCACAAAGAATTTCTTGACATGTATTCATACAAACTTTTTTGCTAAAATTATTTTTCTCGATCAACTGTTTATGTTTGTTCCACCTGATATGACTCATCCTGTATTGTAGGTAGGTATATGAAAATCAAAATACAATGTTGCAACTGCGTAGCAAAAAAACGGCTAAATATGAGGATAGTTATAAAATCCTATCTCAAAAAGAATACAATTTTGTATAAAATCCTTTTTTATTATTACGTAACTTAAATATCAATTTTAGTAGGTTTTATCAATTCAAAACAAAATATTACTTCAAAAAGCAATCTAATCTTACTGGTCTATTATAAATGTCTATACAAAATTAGAATAACAAAACACTTGTCAAATTATTGATATGATAAAAAAATAATTCATATCTCAAAAATTGATTTCAGATAATATATTTAAAATTTTTGCACCCGAACCATAAACCTGAAAAAACACGTATTTTTCATTAACCTGAACCCGAATCGAACCATTATATTTCAAAGTCAACGAACCAGAATCCGAATCCAAACCTTTTGATACATAGATAGCCGGTAACCATATATTTTTAAAAGGTTCAATAAATTATTTTTAATATTTTAATATTTTTCTCCAATGAATTTTAAAAGAGATTATAAAATGTACTATTAATACTGATAATCTGTTTGAATTTTATGGTATGATGTGACTTACGAGTATCAAGTCAACTACTAAAATTTACATATTTTTTTCATTCTTTTTAGGGTTCCGAAGAAACCTTATTAATCTCACTTTATCGTCCGTCCGTCCGTCCTTTTCACTCATAGCTAAATAGCTCGTAAACTATATAAGCTAGAAACTTGAAATTTTTACTGAACATGTAAAATGACACCCTCTAGTAAAATATGTACAAATTTATTGAATAAATAATTTTTCAGGGGGGGGGCAATAAGGAGCTCTAAAGCTAGGTAAAAACAATATTTCTTTTTATACCAAGGCATTTTTCAAAAATAGCGCCTGTAGGGGGCTAAAAGCAGTATTTTATTTTGTCCGCCCCCCCTCTAACTCTGTAACTACTGGTTCAAAAATTCTGAAAAAAAATTGTAACGAGGCTTTGGTGGGACTACCAACGACAAATACTAAAGTCAACAATATAATTTTAAATTTTAAATTATAGGGAGGGGCGTCATATAATTTTTTATTTTGATATCTAGGCAAGTGGGGTGTCAAAATATAGATCTCAATTAGTAGAACTTGACACTTTTTTATATTTTTTTCTAACCTAAAAATGCACCTGTAAGTGGTTCCAAACATTCTACGTTATACGTATACCTATTTCGAAACCCTTATGGCATACACTCGTGTATGTCTTACCCGAATTATTTAATTCTGAATTACATTTCAATTTTCAAAAAAAATCTGAAAAATAGAGATTTTAATTTTTAAAATATAATTTTATTTTTTGACCTTTTTTCTACCAATATTTTAATGGCTATTAACCCATTTAAACCTACCGTACCACGTACCACATATTATGGTACACTAGTTATAAACAAATATTTTCAAGTACTCACTAAATCACTTCAAAACACAAAAAAATATAAAAATATGGAAAAATAGTTTCAGGTCTAATAGGTTAATGTTTTTTTCTTCTTCAGAAAATGTTTTTGTTAATGAAATAATTCTTCCAAGTACCTATTAATAAAACGCGGATTTAATAATCCTAATACTTGGTTGAAACCATTAAATTAACTTTTGTCCATCAAAATTTCGAATCGAAAAATGTCTAGAATCCTATTATTTTCTTAGAATGTTTACGCACAAAATGTATCTACAATGTATAATTAAAACAAGTTTACGAAAAACTAAAGTTGATATTTCAAATTTCATATTACAAAAAATAATTAAAAATGTTGTATAATATAACTGCGAAATGCATAAATTTTCCATATCTATCATATGATTAAAATGATAACATGAGTGATACATTATCGATCTTTTGGCTTTATACGACTATAAAAAGACCGAATTTATAAATTTTACATTCATATTCATTTATGATATTAAAAAAATATCTTATTCAAGATGTCCTTTTTATACTTATTACTAATTACATTTGTTGGGGTAAGTCAAAATTTTATCAAATAAGAAAACTAATTTAAATTTATATAATTTACTATAAAGGTGATTCAGCACTGTCGTGCCAAAACAGTATATTAAGAAAAATATTTTAAGCAAAAAACATTATATGAACATGTATTCGGAAATTTTTTATGAGGGGGCTACAGCCCTTCAAAGATTTTATTCAAAATTAGTTTTTATTTTATATCTGGAGAACCAATTGTGCTACAGTTCTGAAATTTGATACAGGGTTTAATATTAATAAGTGTTATCGATATCCAGTATCAACCTATAGTAATTTTGACCAGGGTTGTATAGGCCAGGGGACCCGTAGATTTATTATATTTTTTTTAGTTATTTATTTTTTCCTGAGTTAGACATTCGAATAATACTGTATGACACAAAATACACAAAAATATACATTGCTTATTTATGATAGGATAAACCGTTTACGAGAAATATCAATGCAAAATAAAACATGCAGAATTTGATACGGATGCTTCAAATTAAAAAAAAAATAATTTAAATTCCTGTATGTGTATTAATTTTTTCTTGTTTCTCACAAAAAGTCCATTTTTTCCATTGTATATATAAAAACACATCATTTTCGTCTTTTTCGTGCCGGACGGAACACTAATGGAATCACTTCCGTTCGTCCTTCTGTCACAAGCGATTTTCTCTGAAACTATTCAACGTAAAAAGTATAAAGATAGAGTATGGTGACCCAATTATAGCCGTGAAGTATAAAAAGTTTAATTTTGATTAGAGGAGTTAATTTCAGGGAGTAAATTGGAAAATGGAAAAAAACAGGTTATCGTGTAGGGTGACAAATGAAAACTTATTGAAGCATGAATTCAACAATATACCATATACAGAGTGATTTACAACTAGTGTAAACAAAATTTAACAGTAGATCGAGGATGTAAACGGAAATTCTTCGCGAGGGAGCTACAGTCTTTTGCCCAAAATGAGTGTTTTTTTAATATCTAGAGAACCCATTGTGGTACACTTATGAAATTTGATACGAGGATTTTATATAAATTAAGTGTTATTAATTTCCGGTATCAAATATTAATAATTTAGACCAGGGGTGTATGGGGCCAGTGGGTACGCCGAATTTTATCAAATAAGATCAACCGTTTTCGAAAAATATCGAAAAAAAGAAAATACTGCAGAATTTTACTTAATACGGATTCTTCAAATTACACAATATAAGTTTATACTCTTGTTCAATGATTAAAAATAATATGAAAAGTTAATATAAATATAGCTCCAAATCTGCATTTTTAACAACAAACAGCCATTTATAGTTTCGTTTTTTAATCATGTTAGTAAATATAAAATACTTGTAACAGTAATACAACTCGCAATAATTCTATGATGATAAGTATTAAGTATTATTTTTAATTATAGAACAAGAATATAAACTTATTTTGTGTAATTTGAAGCATCCGTATTAAATAAAATTCTGCAGTACTTTCTGTTATTCGATATTTTTTGAAAACGGTTGATCTTATGACAAATGAACAAAGTATATTTTTGTGTATATTGTATCATATAATCTTCCACAAGAATCCAACTCAGGAAAAAATTCAAGAACAAAAAAATACTTGATAAAAATCGGCGGGCCCACTGGCCCCATACACTCCTGGTCTGAATTATTATTATTTGATACTGGAAATCAATAACACATATTAATACTAATCCCTGTATTAAATTTCATAACTGTACCACAATGGATTCTCTAGATATTAAATAAACACTCATTTTGGGCAAAAGACTGTAGCTCCCTCAAAGAATTTCCGGACATAGGTTCGAATAAGGTTGTTTGCTTAAAACTACATCCCCGATCTACTGTTACATTTTTTTACACTAGTTGTAAATCATCCTGTATATGATGTATTTTTTATGCATTTTTCAAAACATTTTTCGGAAAAAATGCTTAAAAATTATGATTAAAAATATCACCAAAAAGATTTGAAATTAACATAAGACGAGATTTACCTAATTCGTCTCGTTCATGTTCAGCTCTGGTTTCTATGCCTACATTATAAATCTATAGTAGATATTTTCTTGATTAATATAATATAATAATTAATAATTACAACGTAGGTAAATAATCAATTACATTTTAGCTGTCAACAGTTAATTCACAAAATCCACCACCAGAAATACCTGACTGCAAAGATAACGCGACAGATGTATGTTATGATTGTTATAATTTAGGTGTCTGTTTTAAAAATGAAGCAGAAGATTTTAAAAGAATAGAAATCAAATGTGCGGTTGATTCACCGAAAACACCATATTGTGACACAAATAAGTAAATACCTATACATTACTTATATATTATATACATTATATAGTACCTACTCTCGAATCACATTAACTTTATAAAAATTTTAAACTGTTAGTTAGTAATGTCAAGATAATATAAAAAATCCGGAAAATTTTAAATCTAACTTTATTGTACCGTTTATTACTAAAATTGTATTTCGTTATGTTTTATTTAAATATGTGAATAATTGCTCCTTCAATTTCACTACTCAAATCATAACTTCTAATTTTTTACCGGTATAAAGATATACAGATGGGCCAATGCTTTAAGATCGCTGATTTCTTCTTACAAGGGAACCTTTTCAAGAGACATATTCATAACGAGTTTAATTTTTGTATTTATTTAGAGGGGGTCAGGGTAAGTAAGAAATAAAATTATCTTAGCTCCCCTATGAAAATGTGCAAAATTATCATATATTTAAAATAACTCTGAGACTAATGAAATAAAAATAAAATAAAACTATAATACAAAATTATCATAATTTTTTATATTTTTTCGAATGGCAACAGTCGAAATATGAAAAAGTTAAACCGTTAACGTCCACCTACCACACACCCCATTATTTGTAGTATGCAATAGTAATTCAAATATAAAATACATAATTCACAAAAAAATTATTTAACTCTTTCATCGCCACGTTGTTATATTTCGAAAAATATATATTTACATTTTCTTTATTACGTTAGCGATAAGAAAAAAATATTGACTACAGTAGAAAAGTGACCAATTTAGAAGGATATTTACATTTCAGGACCCTTAGAATCCAGTAAAGAGAAGTTAGTCTAGATCTAGAAAAAGACCTGTTAAAAATTGTTATTAGTTACGTCTCTTCCTTCTATTATTAATTATTATTATTTTTGACCCACTGTGCAGTGGTGAGGTTGCTAATTTTAAATTGATTATGCATAAAAACTTCATAATCAAAGTATAATTGGCTCAAGTGGATGTAATTTTAAAAAAAAATTATTTGACAATTTTTCTTTGGGGATTTTTCATTGATCGAGATTTTACCTCAAAAATTAAAAATAAATTTTCATAGCCTGATGATGTTTATTTGGATGTTATTTGGTTGACGGATGAAAATTGCCAAATAAATATAATACAATTAATGTTTTAACTAATATAAAATTATCAGCTCGAGAATAAATTTAATTGTTTAATCCGGCCTTCCGTCAAAAATATTTGTCTACCTCTGCGGGCTAGACAGACCGACAGGTAGAAAATAGACACACTTACCGACATACATATATATTTATTTTCAGAACGATAAGCTCTTCCAATTTTTATCACAAAATGTATATTATGTTTATTGTCAAAATTCAAAATTTAATCTGATTTGAAATTGAATTGAATTCACATAAAGTATTTTTTCATCGGACTAATGCAATAATACAAACATAACTGATAACAATTTTTAACCGGCTGTTTTCTAGACTAACAAGCACTAAAAATTTTTTTACTAGATTCTAGGGCTCCGGAAATGTAACTATCCTTTTAAATTGGCCACTTTTCAACTATAGTTAATATTTTTTCTTATCGCTAACGTAATAAAAAATGTAAATATATATTTTTTCGAAATATGATAATGTGACGATGAAAGAGTTAAAATGAGATATGTTTTAGATATTTGAATTACTATTGTATAATACAATTAAATTTAGTTAACAGAAAAAAAATCTTTAAAAAATAACGGGGTGAGTAGCAGGTGGGGATTAACGGTTTCATTTTTTTTTCGACATTCATGAAAATTTTGTATTATAGATTTTTTTAAATCTTCATTAGTTTCAGAGTTATTTGAAATACCTATATGTTTATTTTACATATTTTCATAATGGTATTTCACACCCCCCCTCTAACTATATACAAAATTTAAACTCAATGCGAATATGTCACTTTAAAAGGTTCCCTGTTAAATATTATAAATATCATACAACTGATATTTTATTTTAATACCCTGCAGAAAACGTTTGGTTTGGTTTCGGTATCAACCAAATTCATTATAATACCGAGCATTATATACATATATTCAAATTAACAGATGTGTTGAGAAGAAGCCAGAAGAATGTAATACAAATATAAATATTAAATGTTTTGGAGAAGGTGTACTTCCGAATCCACTTGACTGCCATTCTTACTTAATATGCGGTAATATTGAAGAAGATGCTATTGTTGAAGAATGCCTACCATCATACATTTATTCTCATTTAAACGGAACTTGTCTTCAAAATGCCCCATGTTATCAGTTTACAGAGGACAATCTTTGCCTAAATAATGCAACTAAAATGGTTGTATATCCACCTGACGCTTCTATTTATGCAAGGTAAGATGTTACATATACAATATATACATATCAGGGGCTTGAACCTGAACCCGAATCCAATCCCGAAACCCGAAAAAACCCGTATTTTTCATGTATTTTTCATAGATAACCGGTATCCCTATATTTTTAAAAGGTTCAATCAATTATTTTTAATATTTTAATATTTTCCTCCAATGATTTTCAAAAGAGACTATAAAATATACTAACTGGAAATCTGTTTGAATTTTATGGTATGATAATGTGACTTATTAAAGTCTATTAATAAAAATTTACATTTTTTCTATTCTATAACTGAATTACATTTCAATTTGCAAAAAAATCGGAAAAGCAGAGATTTCAATCTTTAAAATGTAATTTTCTTTTTTTATAGCAATATTTTAATGGCTATTAATTTTTTTTTCTTCTTCAGAAATAGTTTTATTTGTAAATTATAATTTTTTTTTTCGAACAAAATAATTTTCTTTCAAGTACAATCTTGAACCCGAACCCGAAACTGAACCTTACAAAAATAACGGTTTTTGAACCCAAATAGTTTGCACCATGCTAAACCCAAACCAGAACCCGAACCAAAATATATATTTGAACCCGAACCAAACCAAAACCATAAATAAATTCCGGTTCAAGTTCCTGATACATATCAATAAAATTTAATTAGAACGAATTGTACAAATAGCTTAATATCCGGAATTATAAATGAGCTCACAAAATTTGCTAGCTAGCAAGCACTTTCAAATGAGGTATTAATTCTGTGATAGTTTTTATGGATTTGTTTTGGAATTTAGAGCAGTGATACTAATTATTATTATTATTATAACACAATTAGCGACTGACCATACAAAATTATTTTCATAGTATCACCACTGTTTTAATACCGTTGGTATTTACATACCACGCGAAACTTGTTAAAAACTTTATGAAACTTCAAGGAAAATGTCAGATAGGTTTAATACCCCATTTGAAAGTGCTTGCTAGTTAGCAAATTTTGTTATTATTTATAATACCGGACATAAGTTTATTATTTAATAAAATTTTCATTGCACACTATCTTTATTTTAATATTAAATTTAATACCATAATATAATACATCATATTTTTGTAAAAATAATTTTCTTGACTATAAAATCCAGTATTAATATACTGGCGTTAATTTTTTAAGTTATTTTTCGAGGAATATTTATAAGTTTGAAGTGTTCCGGTTATGTTCAAATATCATATTAATTATCATATATATTAACTTATTTATCGAATGAATAAATACAGATGCCTTGAATAGAATCAAATATACTCTCTACCTAACATTTATGAGTAATATTCGTAAAATAAACACATTTTAATCATTTTTATTTTAAAAGGTGCCCACCTAAAGGATTTCTTCCAATAGTAAAAAAATGCGTGGGACAATACAAATTCGTTGTAGCTGAAAATAAATGCGACGCAATTTGTCAAAAGGATCATGAAAAAATTAGATACGAAAATTGTTGTAATAAATATCACGAATGCTTTGCAATCGCTGGTGGAGGTTTTAATAAACAAACAAGTCATTGTCCAAAACATTTCAATGACAAAACACAAACTTGTGATACTTTGGATTGTGAAGCAGGTTTAGAACCGAAATGTGGTAAATTCTTCGATTTTGATTAATACATTTCAAATGTTTGAGATGGGCACATTAAATTCATAGGAACTGTATGATATTGCAAACTATACATGTTTATTAATTACCTATTAAGAGTTATGTTAGATAAACATTGAAATTTTAAATTATATACTTTATAATTTTTTTAAATTTAAAATAGTCAATAGTATTGCACAGTTGCTAATAGTTTAATGCAACCATCTCAAATGTATTCATAGATAAATGTCTTATATTATATTTAAATAAATATATGTTATATAATATATTGTATTAATGATAAAATAAACCATATTTAACTATTTTCTGTTTTTATTCAATTAAAATTAAATTATGAAAATGTCCGATTAGTCCACTCTAATTAGAAATTTTTCCATTGGTGACAAATAGAATTAATATTCGCTTCGATTAATTTAGTGCCAATCGATTGTAAATGATGCCCTTAATAAAACATCAAAAATGCTGTAAACCTTCGAAAAATATACCAAAAAAATAAAATAATAAGTATCTAAAATCGTCGATGCAGCGAAAACGATCTAAGAGAACAAAAATGAACATGGTCAATTTTACAGATAAGAAAAAAAGTATACATATATCTAAAACCAATAGTTTAAGAGTTATCTGTAAAATTTAATATCGGTATTCAGCATTTAAAAATTTCCAAAAATTCATGATTTAATTAAACACTATTGGAAAACTACTCACGGGTTCAAAACATTTTTATTTTTTATTTAAGTTATTGACCATTGAGCGTAGCACCTCAGCCAGACTAGAGTAAATCCAGTAAGAGTCTCGACAGCGTCGCCATTTTTAGCCAAATCGGCGTTTTAATAAGATCATTTGCGTGTTATTTTTAGCAAGTATAAAAAAAATTATCTTTGAATGTAATGTAATAATATAAAATATATTTAATGATATTGACTGATAATATCAGAAAATACGGCTGTGAGAGAGACTTGGCTAGTAAACTTAACAAAAATTCGATCCGCGCTGTCCAGACTCTTACTGGAGTGACTCTAAGCCAGACATAAACATAAAACTGTATTGAATATTTTTATTTTACGCTAGTGTTTATTTTTATTTTTTATTTTTATTTTATATTTTTATGTTTTTACTTATGTTTTTTGTTCTTTTATCCGTTTTATTTTATGTTTATTTATATTAGTGTTTTGGCTGGAGTGATGGAGTGGAGTTTTCTAACGAACTTGTCGGCAGTTCAAAACTTATTTTTATTTTAAATTGTAACTATACGAGCTGTACTAAAAAAGTAATTTATTGTATTTTATTACCTGTTTTGCATATTAAATTTTCAATAATCTATTAACCGCAGAATAAAACAAAAATTTTTGTTTTAAATATAATTTTATTCTTTACAAATTCAATCTCTTAAGGTAATTGGCCTAGCACCCTGTAAGTTGTGAATTAATCGTATTTTTTCAATAAAAAAAAAGTTTGATTTCGAAAAATTTAGTTTTTAATTTATATACAGAACACATATACATTTAATGGAATTTTTTACTTTGTTAATAATTAAAAGTAAAAAATTAAATATAATTTGGCAACCGCAGTATATTTCATACAATAGATTAAGCAACAGCGAATGGAAATATATTCTAGTTTTTCATTACTTTGAATAAACCTGGTTCTGTAACTAGATGTGAATGTGTGTGTTTTATAATTTTGATAGTATTTAAAACAGGGGTTATTTTACTGTGTAGTTGTAGCTTGTTCCTACAGTTGTAAAAGTCAATTTGTGTAGATGAAAATTATAAAATACATTATATGTATATATAATATATATGTAGTATAAAAAATATACTACAAAAAGGTACAGCCTTGCTTTCCACTTGTAATTTTTCAACTGCAGCAAAAAAAAATATAAGGAAATTGTGTAGTTGTAAATTTTTTTTAAAATAACCCCTGATTTAAAATGGTTGAAGTTTCGAATAATCAGTTTTTAAAACGTCTCTGTATTTAATTTTTGTATAGAATTTGAATAAATAGAGCACTTCCGGCGAGTTCTCTCATTTACCGTGTATTAAAAACTCTATTTTTAATATCCAATTACTCAAAAACCATACGTATTTCCTGCAATTTTCAGCCTGTCATACCAAGATATCTTTTAAAACAGCTCTAATAAAAAAAAATTGTGTGATTCCACGATAACGGAAAATTTCTGTTACTTGTCATCGCCTTCCGAGAAGTATGACAGGCACTTCCGGCAATAGAGGGTTTGTTATACTTACTTAATTTTTCTGAAAGAGAATATCATATTCTATATGTATTATAAATTTTATTCAATTCCGCGATAACGGTAAAAAATCATTTTTTAAATAATAAATTAATTTAATTAAACACCCTTTCGGTAGGCTTGCGCCGTGAACCGCTCTTACTTTGTTTGTATGCTCTTTAACAGTCAATTCTTAAAAAAATATATTTTAATCTGCAAAAATGGTACATTTACTCTTAACGACTCCCAGTCTATTATGTGACCTTTAAAACTCAGAATAAAATATTCGTCATGAAATGCATAAAAAATATATTATCTATTATTCAGTTAATCCCCAATTTTTTTTTTTTTAATTTAAATTATCGGGCGTAGCCCCTCAGCCAGACTTGAAATCCGCAATTTACTCTCACAAGTTAGTTATCGGTTAGTGACAGGCAAATTTTGATTGGTTGATTTATGGATTTTCAATTGGTTGATACTGGAAATCGATAACCCTTATTAATACTAAACTCTGAATCAGATGTCATAACTATAGCATAATGGGTTTTCAAGATATTAAATAAAAACAAATTTTGGGTAAAATTGTTGAGGGACTTGTGTTCATATTAACTTTTTTGCTCAAATTATTTTTCTCGATCAACTATTTATGTTTATTCCACCTAATATGATTCATATTGTATTCTAAGTAGGTATATGAACATCTAAATACAATGTTGCAATTGCGTAACAAAAAAATCGGCTAAATATGAGGGTAATTATAAAAACCTATCTTATAAAGAAGAAATTTATATAAAGTCTTTTATTATTATTTACGTATAACTTAAATACTTATCATGATGAAATGAATAGTCACTTTAATGTCCGGTATTATAAAGGACCTAACAAAATTTGCTAGCTAGCAATTACTTTCAAATGGGGTATTAATTCTGTACTAGTATCTATGGATTAGTTATGGAATTTAGAGCAGTGACACTTCAACTAATTGTAACACGGTTGGCATCTTTCACCGTACAAAATAATTTTCATAATATCACCACTGTTTTAATACCGTTGGTATTTACCTACAACGCGTGCGCGAAACTTGTCAAAGTCTTCAACAAACTCCAAAAGAACTGTCATATAAGTTTGATATCTCACTTGATAGTGCTTGTTAGCTAACAAATTTGCTAGGTCCTTTATAATACCGGACAATAGTCCAGTAAAATTAGACTTTTATCCAAAACTAATTCAGACCAAAATGATTTTTGGTGGAAACGTTCTACTAGTAAAATTAAAAATAATGCGAAAAATTATTTTCTCAGTTTTCTAATTTTAAAAAACCGGCACTCCTTGTGTTACTTTTAAACCGACATTAACGACATTGGACTTAATTTAAAGAAAATTTTATACTCTAGAGAAAAAGTCCTTTGCGCGGTATTCGTAAAATGAACGGTTTCAGAGAAAAACGCGAAAAACTATGAAAAAATGTAACCCGTCGGTCATTTTTTCAAGATGGCGGCGGTAGCACAACTCGGAACAGCTCGGACTTTTTTGGGATTATCAGGGACATGAGTAGAACGTTTCCACCAAAAATCATTTTGGTACAAATTAGTTCCTTATATCAGGTAATTTCATGCTAATCCCCAACAAGTACCTATATTCTGATATCAATTTTAGTAGATTTTATCAATTCAAACTTTTTTTACTTCAAAGAGCAATCTAATCTTACTGGTCTATTATAAATTTCTATACAAAATTAGAAAAACAAAACACTTTTCAAATTATTGATATGATAAAAAAAATTATTCATTTATCAAAAATTGATTTCAGATAATATATTTAAAATTTTTGAACGTATTTATTTTCTAATATGTTACTAGATTTTATACAATTGATTATATTTATATAGGGTGGTCCGGTTTGGGATACAGATATTTTAAGAGCTGATTCCTTGGCTCATTGTAAGTAAAAAATTATACGGAAAGGAGGGGTTTATCTTCAACACCCTCTGAGCTACAGGATGTTTAAAAACAGTAGTACTTACAAACAAAGATTATCTCATAACTTCCAAAGTAACGTAACTAGAGCAGTTTGATAGAAGATGAGATATTCTAAGTACAGTTTTTAGTTAAAAACATTTCATAAGAAATTATGTTATTTACTTGCTATAAAATATCGAATTAATTTTAAAATTATTATCTCCAAATAAAAATTTCTACTAGAAACTGAAAACCTTGGAGGCAATGAAATATTTTTCCAAGTACCTATTAATAAAACACGGATTTAAAAATTCTAATACTTGGTTGAAACCATTAAGTATCGGTCAATTAAATTAACGTTTGTACATCAAAATTTCGAGTTAAACAATTTCTAGAGTCCTATTATTTTCTTAGAATGTTTAATTAAGTAAGAACTGTACCTACAATGTATAATAGAACTAATTTACGAAAAATTATAATTAATATTTAAAATTTCCAACTAAAAAAATGTTTTAAAACGTTGTATAACAGGCTATATTAAAAGTATAAATTTTCCATATCTACAAATATAAACAATACATAATATTTTTTAAAAGATACGATTAAAATGATAACATAAGATATGTTATCGGTCCTTTGGTCGTCTATAAAATGGCCGAATTTATTAGATTTTGCATTCATATTCATTTATGAAAATAAGAAAAGTATCATAGTTTAAAATGTCATCCTTTTTATACTTATTACTAATTACATTTATAGGGGTAAGTACATTTTTTATCAAATCAAGAAATTACTTTTTTATATAGTTTACTAAATAATGAACAAATAAAAATCTGAATTATTTATTTGAAAATTTTGCAGTATCTACTATCTTATTTTCGATATTCCTCGAAAACAGTTGCTCCTATGACAAATGAATAAAGTATATTTTTGTGTATTTTGTTTCATGTTATCTTTTACATGTACCCAACTCAGGAAAAAATTAAATAATAAAAAAATACTTGATAAAAATCGGCGAGTCCACAGGCCCCATACACTCCTGGTCTAAATTATTATTATTTGATACTAGAAATCAATAACACTTATTAATTACAATCCCTGTGTCAAATTTCATAACTGTACTACAATGGGTTCTCTAGATATTAAATAAACACTATTATGGACAAAAGACTGTAGCTTCTTCACGAAAAATTTCCGGACACAGGTTCACATAAAGTTTTTTGCTTAAAATTGCATCCTCGATTTACTGTTAATTTTCTACACTAGTTGTAAATCAGCCTGTATACAGGATGATTCAGCACTGTCGTGCCAAACTTGAACAGTAAACTAAGAAATATATTTTAAGCAAAAAACATCATATGTGTCCGGAAATTTTTCATGAGGGGACTACAGACCTAATTTTGAGTAAAATCTTTGAAGGGCTGTAGCCCCCTCATGTTCATATAATGTTTTTTTTAAACTATATTTCTCAATGTACAGTTCAGGTTTGGCACGACAATACTGAATCAGCCTGTACTATTCCCAAAACTTTGTTTATAATTTAAATTTTTATCAATATATGGGTCGTAAATTTAAATAAGTTATTATTTATTAACCGTGCCATTAATTTTTTTCTTATTTTTCGCAAAAGTCGATTTTTCCACTGTATGTATAAATAATTCGCGTATGTCCGTAGTACGTACTACGTGGACTGTTTGGAGCCACAGGCACCATTTTTGAATTAAAAAAAAAATAGGGACATATTCTACTAATTGAGATCTACATTTCAACTCTCCACATGCCTAAATATTAAAATAAAATAAAAAATTCTATGACACCCCTCCTTATTATTCCAAAATTTAAAATTATATAACAATAAAATACTAAAGTCAACAGACTTTAGTATTTGTCGTTGGTAGTCCCACCAAAGCCTCATTACCAATTTTTTCAGATTTTTGAGCCAGTAGTTACAGAGGGTGGGGGGACAAAATAAAATACTGCGTTTAACCCCCTACAAGCGCCATTTTTGAGTTAGAAAAAAAATAAAAAATAAAGTCAAATTCTACTGATTGAGATCTACATTTTGTAACCCTACACGTCTTGCATTTTTTTTTATTTGCTTTAAAGCTCCCTGCAGACGCTATTTTGATTTAGAAAAAAGGGTCAAATTCCACTGGTTTGGTTATACATTTTGACGTGCCACATGCATTGGAATAAAAAAAATTTTTTTTCCTAGCTTTAGCTTATTAGTATTCCTTTGTAAAAAAAATATTTTTTCAACAAAATACATCTTTTACTAGAGGGCAGCATTTTATATGTTTTGTAAAAAAAAATTAGTTTCTAGCTTATATAGTTTAGGTAATTAATAATAATAATAAATAATAATAATCGATTACATTTTAGTTATCAGCAGTTCATAATAGTAATGGACAAGGTGAAACAACAGAAACAACAGAAACAACAGAAACAACAGAGCCAACAGCACCTACACAAACACCACCAATAATAGACTGCAAAGAGGACCCGACCGATAAATGTGATGGTTGTTATGATTTACGTGTCTGTTTTGAAGGTGAAGCAGGAGAACCTATTGGAAAAAATATAAAATGTGCGACTAATTCACCGAAAGCACCATATTGTGACTCAGAAACAAATAAGTAAATACCTATAAATTCATACATATATAAAGTATACATGTATATATATTATGTAGTATCTACTCCTGGATCACATTAACAGTATAAAAGTTTCACCCTCAATTTCACCACAGTCTGTTATTTCTAAGAGCTTTGTAAATCTCCAAATGAACTAATCAGAGCCCAGCATTTTATATTTATCAGATGGGTACACGGAGAAAAATATTTCATAACAAATCACTCAATATTTAAAGAAATATTACTATTTGATTCAGTATTCTTAAAACGGGAGACAATTTTGTAATTCTTCCATATTAATGATAATATAGATTGTAAATGATCTGATGAAATTTTACTATGCGGCATAGTAAAAATTAAAGTATTGCATATGTATATAAAAAAAAACATTTGTTGAGACAAGTTTACCCATCTTTATTCAGCAATGGACAGTATGGACACATCTCTGTCACACACACACACCACATTCTCTCTTCTCACTGCTTTTTATATAGTTTAATTGCACTGCATCTGTAACTAAATAAATACATGTATGTACGCTTTAACATAAATTTTAAATAATGTAGCTTACCGTTTGTTTAGTCCTTCTAAAATCTTGTACTTATAAACAGAAACTGAAAATACAGTACGGACGAGAGTTAACTTTCATTTTTTTCTATACATTGCTAGGCCACGTGTTACTAAAATTTTAATATGAATAGTAATTTTTGCGTGTAGGATCGAAATCTATATTATTGGTGTAGTTTAATTTGTTATACCAATAAATAATATACTATTAATATATTTAATTCTACACAATCGTAGTGTTTATTGTATTGTCTTTTAATAAAAATTTAAGTATCGGATAGAAAAATTACTAACAATTAAAATGAAATAATTTTTATAGCACTTAACAAATAATTCAACTTAAGAGTAATTAGTTGAAAAAATCATGTAAGTGATATTTACGAATATATTAAAAATTGCGTTTTATAAAAATTACAATGAAGATTTTTAAAATTATCGAATTGACAGTTCATGTTTTTTGATACAAAAATAAAATTTTTAATCAGCAACTAGTTTTTAGTAAAAAAATCGACTCCATTTTTCTCCGTGTTGTTAGCACAATCAGACTGGTATCATTGACTGGTGAAATTGGGTATTAAACTGTTATTTAGTATAGTCAAAATAATTCAAACAGGCATGTCGAGTACAAAAAATTATAAATTTAATTTTATTATAAGCTTTGGTGTCACTAGAGGCGGTGATACCCGGGGCGGAAATCGAGTGTCACCAAATGTACTTTATAATGACAGAAAAAATATCTATTTTTTTAATAAAAAATATAGACTTTCAATGATCAAAAAAAAAATTACGCATTTTACTCCCTGGAATCTTAAAATAACTAAGAAATAAGGTAAATAGGCTTAATTTTGTAACATATTACACGGGTGTCACCGATGCGAACCGACCCCCCACCCCCGCCCCCTCTGAATTTATAAGTACTATAAATATTACTATATACAATTGTATTTCAATATTTTTTACTTAAATATGTGTATAAAATTTCTCCTTCAATTTCACTCCAAACACCTAATTTCTATTTTTATTTATTTTTTAACAGTATAAAGAAATATACTATATTTCTTATATACTTGTTATTATAAAGAATTTGTCGAAACCAAAAACAAAGAGAACACTGTATAGTATACCAGCCACCACTGCTTTTAGATCGTTGGTTTCTTCTTATTTATAGATATATAAATTAGATTATAAATATCATACAACTGTACACTAAGAAAACGTTTGGTTTGGTTTTGGTATCGATCAAATTCTTTATAATGCAGAACATTATATACGTATATACTTTTAAATTAACAGATGTGTCGCAAAAAAGCCATCTACTTGTGTTACAAATAAAAAGATTAAATGTTATGGAGTAGGTGTACTACCGAATCCACATGACTGCCATTCTTCTATAACCTGCAAAGAAATTGGGGTAATGGCTGTTCCTGATGAATGTCCACCATCATACATTTATTCTCATATAAATCAAAGTTGTCTTCCAAATGCCTCGTGTTATCAGTTTACAGTGGACAATCTATGCCAGAATAAGGAAACTAAAATTGTTCTATATCCAACTGACGCTTCTATTTATGCAATGTAAGTTATTTTCATATATCACTTAAGAAAACGAAATTGATCGCAGCGTACGAGGTGGCCAAAAGGGAACTTGTGGCGGACTCATTTTTAACTAAAAATATAAAGGTCAACATGATTAATCACACTATTGTTTTGAGAATCAACTAAAAAATGTATTTTTTACTATATTTTATTGAAATTATTTGTTTAATTACTTCCTTTTCATTTTGATAGCTATGTCATCGCGTACGTTGCGAATAATAAAATGATTGTTCTAAAGATAAATCAGGAGGCAGCAACCAAAATTTTGGCATCATAGCAGCCCGCAAAATTTGTTAACTTAGTGTAGTTATACATGAAAAGTAAATTGTCAGTCATAAAATATGTTGCTTTAATACTTGATAGGCTGTCAAAGTTGTCAAGATTTTGACCTTGAGTGACTCATAGCAAATCTGGCAGACAGATGCTTTTTGATAAATACATGTTCCCCAGATCAAGGAAATATAGTTTTCTGACGCCTGTGGCGCTTTTTAAATGTATTAGAGCGAATTAAAAAAACAATGATGCAAAAAAAAAACTTTTAGCAGCCCGTCAGATAATGCAACTATTAAGGCGTCAGATATTTATATGGCGATTAATAAAATAACAAAATTAACAAATTTTATAAATATCTGACGGGATGCTATACATTTTTCGGCTATTTTTTTTTACATAACTGACGGGCTGCCCTATTTCAAGGCTGCGTCCAAGGATCAGGGGACCCACTTAGCTGAGTTCTCTATATCCCAAGCAACAAATTTTGCGGATTGCTATGATGACCAAATTTGGTCGCTGCCTCCAGATCTAAGATGTTTTACAATTGTTTCTATTTTTTACAAATTTCATAGCATACATATTTATACGGTATTTTCATTTATAATAAAACTAGTTTTAACTATTTAATACCAAAAACACCATTTCTATATAATGCATCATACTTATATAAATATAATTTTCTTGGTTATACATTGCACTATTAATATACAGATGTCCATAGACATAAAATATCGTACATCTCATTCGGAATCTTCACAAAAAATAGATATTAATCTATTAATCTCACTTTGTCGTACGTATCCGTCCGTCCGTTCTTTTCAGTAAAAGTAAAATATCTCGTAAATTTTATAAAAAATTTATAAATAATTTATACTAAGGCATGCGTCAAAATGTAAAATCTTTCGTATTTTTTTCTAAATCAAAAATGGCGCCTGCAGGGGGCTTTAAAGCAAAAAAAAAATACCTAGACGTGCAGGGTGTCAAAATGTAAATCTTAAACAGTAGAATTTGATTCTATTTTTTTTAACTCAAAAATGGCGCATGCAAGAGGCTCCAAGAAGTTATTTATTTTGCAGCCCCCCCCCCCCCCCATCTAACTCGGTACTACTGACTCAAAAAATCTGAAAAAATTTGGTAACGAGGCTTTGGTGGGACTACCAACAAAAACATTAAAGTCAACAATTTTTTAAATTTTGGAGAAATACGGAGGGGCGTCATAGAAATATTTTTTTAAATTTTTATATCTAGACATGTGGAGAGTCAAAATGTAAATCGCAATTAGTAGAATATGGTCCTATTTTTATTTTTTTTCTAACTCAAAAACTTAATAAACTTTACAGAAAAATGTACACCTTATGTATAACTTTTTTATTTAACACTTTTTTCTAAAATGCACTTTTCTTGAATTATTCAACCGTTCCCAAATTTTTAAGACATGCTCTATTGTATACATAATATATTAAACACAATTTAATAATTTTTCTTTTCAAAGATGCCCACCTGCAGGATATCTTGCAATAGTAAAAAAATGTGTGGGACAATACAAATTCGTAATAGACGAAAATAAATGCGACGCAATTTGTCAAAAGGATCGTGAAAAAATTAGATACGAAAGTTGTTGTGATAAATATTACGAATGCTATGAACTCGCTACTGGAGTCTTTGATAAAGAAACAAGACATTGTGCAGAACATTTCAATGACAAAAAACAAGCTTGTGATGATTTGGTTTGTGAAAAGGGTTATAAACCATGTCCAGATTTCTTTGATAATGAATAAATTTCAAATATTTGAGGTGGGCACATTAAATTCTTAAAAACTGTATGATATTGCATATACATGTTTATTAATTATCTAGATTTATTAAATCGTCAGTTTGTGATTATTTTTTAATTTAAAAGTTTAGTCAGTCCAACAATGCTTCTTTTTTTGTATAGCCCAGTTTCTGATAATTTAATGCAACCATCTCAAATGTATTCATAGATAAATGTCTTATATTATATTTAAATACTTATATGTAATATAATATATTGTATTAATGATAAAATAAACCATATTTTAACTATTTTCTGCTTTTATTTAATTAAATTAAATTATGAAAATGTCCGATTACCACTCAAATTAAAAATTTACCATAGGTGACAAATAGAACTAATATTCACTTCAATTATTTTAGCGCCAATCGATGGCAAATAATGCTCTTAATAAAATATAAAAAATCCAAGCCTTTAGACCTATATACGAAAATAAATAAAAACAAAAAAAAGTAATGTCGATTATGCTTAAATCGTCGATGCAGCGAAAAATGTACATGTACAGCAAAAATGAACATGGTAAATTTTACAGATATGAAAATGTCCTATAAGAAAGGTACTCCAATATACCTACATACATATATCTAAAACTAATAGTTCAGGAGTTATCTATCAAGTTTAATGTCGGTATTCAGCAGTTAAAAATTTCCAAAACATTCATGGTTTAACTAAATACTATTGGAAAACTACTCATGAGTTAAAAACTTTTATTTTTATTTTTTATTTAAATTATTAATAATTATAAAACTTTTAAATTCTATATCCGTTTTATTGTTATATCATTATTTTAATTTTATTCTATTAATTATTCTATAACTGTTTATTTTGTCGAATATTTCGAATGGTACATACAGCATCGAAAAACAAAAAAATATGTGTTCAATATTTTTGAAAAAGCTATTCAACTAGATGGCCGCGACCACACGACCATAGCACGGCCGTTTGTTCTTTTACTCGGGAATTTCTCTTACAAAATTTGTCTTTTCGGACAGCAATTACAGCGCTATCTGCCCCGAATACAAAAGAATGTTTCAGACAAATGTTACGTATTTTTTGACGCAAAATCCAAATCTGCAATAAAAATTGGTAGTTTCCATTTAAGATATCGAAGTTACCCCCTCCCCCTTGAATATCGTACCCTTCTCGTTATGTCTGCAGTATTTATTTTTTTGCATATGAAGTCATACATATCATTTTATACAATAATTAATTATGTTTCTATGTTGGAACAGTTAACATACATGATAAGTGTGCGTATCAGGAATGAGCGTACGCCAGCAGATGGCGTGAATACGGTAAAGAACTAGGAACATAAGGTACACACCGTTACGCCCTGTGATCTCGTCTTACAATACCAATAATTAGTCACAAATTGAAAGGTATGTTTAGCGGAATGTTTTTACTATTAATGGTCATTCGGGTTTATTTATTTTTTAATTGATTTAGAATCGAAAAACATATTTTGAAATTTAAGTTGAGAGTATAAAAGCAGTTATAATGTTAACCCAAGGACTTATTGTAGACCAGGACTGGCCAACCTGCGGCCCGCGGCTACATAATAATATGAACAAATTGTTTTTATAATATTTATTTTAAGTATCGGATATTTCAGAATGACTGATGTTGGTTTTAATTCCCCGTTGTTTTCTTTAAATTATTGTTCTATTTATGAATTACTTTTTTTATAATATAACGCAAAGTTATATAGTAGTTATAGTATTTTTGTGAATAAATAAAACCATCGGATCGAATGAGTTTTTACTCGTTAGTACGTATCCCCCCCCCCCCCCCAGTTCCTTCATAAACGTACTCACGAGATTCCACTGTAATACATAACGATGGTTAAAATATCAATTGGCGTATAAGGATCAAAAATGCAAGTTAATTTTTGATGCAGTTCTAATTCGTTTTTCTGTCTCTATTATTGGTATACTTAAAATTTCGATATCTCTTAAAATTCATGTTTTACACTCAAAGCTGAAAAAATATTTTTTATGTCGTAGGAGACCTTAAATTATTTTGATATTTTTATAGTTTACAAAAATTAAACATTTTCTCCGTCAATCAGTTTCATACACAAATCAAAAAGTTATAATTTTTTTTTATTGTCATGTTTTGTCCCTTACATAAGTTAATACAACCATTGATATACCTAATACTTTTAAAAATTTCACATAAATAAATTTAAAACATTGTCAAAATTATGCACATCATATTAGGGAGTGTCAAAAAAAAAATATTTTTTTCTTCGCTTTCATAATGAAATTAGTTAGTTTAAGACCTAAATAAATCCTTACCAAAGGATTACCTTGTAGTTCAATTTTAAGAGGTGCCACAAAGGGGAATCCCGTTTCCCACTTAAATAACATTGAAAAATTATTATTTACTACCAAAGTTGGTATTACTGATTCATGATAACTGATAAAAAAAATGAGGACGTCATTTTGTAGAGAATACAATTATTTTCTAATAATGCCAGTTGTCAGATGTGACATTCTTTTTCCGATAACTCAGTACAAGGGCTATTTTTTTTATTAATTTATTTTTGTCTTCTAGCTTCTCTTGAACTTTTTATACAGCTTTTATACTTAATTGTTATGGAAGGGTTATGTATTGCTATTTAATTAATATTTATAAAATATTGATTTAAAATGCTGATTTTGGTAAAAAAATATTTAAAACGTGTATTATTAAGTTTCAACCCATTTCATTTACACTTATACTTCTCTAGACTACTTTTATAGAGAATAAAATTTCCCATAAAAATTAACATTTAACTTATTTTTATAAAAATAATAGTTTAGTTATGAGAGCTTTTTAAATGTGCATTTTAACAAATAAATCACTTAAAATGCATGTAACTTTTTATACGTTGAATTAAGGGTCATAACTTTGGAGACACTTGTGTAGAGAATTTTATCTTCTGCAAAATGATTTCCTTAAAAAATTTTCAACAGTTATCATGAATCAGTAATACCAACTTTATTAAAATAGCAAACGGGACCCCCCTTTGCGACACCTCTTAAAATTGAACTATAGGGTAATCCTTTGGCGAGGATTTATTTTAATTCATAAACTAACTTATTTCGTAACGAGAGCAAATGTTCATTTTTTACACACCCTAATGCACATATTTTACGCCATTCATCTTATTCGTTATAAGATCTGATACGTGCACAAATACAAACATTTTAAACCAGCTATAAAGAGATCAAATAAAGATACGAATAAAGCACCAAATAGCACTTGGTAATTACGCACCAGCATTGCACGTCACATACACATATACTCACATTTACACATACGACATATGGAACAATGTGTATATGTATCTCGGGAGGGAGCCAGTCGCGTTACGCTGGACGCCTCCGACAGCGAGTGCTAGCTCCTCCAGGGTGGAGTGCCCTCTAGCCCGACCGTGACGAGAGGAAGACGCTGCCACTGTCTCAACTTCCGGTCACGCGTGCACGTAATCTACTGTCGAATTATCGGTGTTTCTTAATGTTGTTCGGTTTTATACCTATATAGCCATTAGGGTGTTTCGTTTGAAACGAATATTTTTTTTTCCTCCGACACTGTGAAATATTGTTCTCAACACTGAAAAAAAAATTCCCTGAAAATTTGAGCCCTTAATTTTAATTTAAAGTACTTCCTTTTTTATTTTGAATTTTTCCCATTTAAAATACATGTATTTTAAACCACGTTTTTTTTTAATTTTTATATCTTGGCTGGATTTTAAACTATTATGTTGATAAGCATTGATATTTGTAGTATATTTAACGCTCTTTTGAAGACCTTAGGACAATTTCAACCCAACTTATTTCATATTATTTTTATTAGCCCTGAAAAAAATAAAAAAAATGACTAACAGGGCTAATAAAAATAATATGAAATAAGTTGGGTTGAAATTGTCCTAAGGTCTTCAAAAGAGCGTTAAATATACTACAAATATCAATGCTTATCAACATAATAGTTTAAAATCCAGCCAAGATATAGAAATTAAAAAAAACGTGGTTTAAAATACATGTATTTTAAATGGGAAAAATTCAAAATAAAAAAGGAAGTACTTTAAATTAAAATTAAGGGCTCAAATTTTCAGGGAATTTTTTTTTCAGTGTTGAGAACAATATTTCACAGTGTCGGAGGAAAAAAAAAATATTCGTTTCAAACGAAACACCCTAATAGCCATAGACATAGTGAATGGACAGTGCATTCTGTATTAACTCAATCTGTTCAAAAAAGGAGAGAGAGAGATGCAGTGTAGTTTGGAATATATCTACCTCTTTTTCTAAGAATCTGATTGGTAGCTTACTATAGTTCAGGGTAGTATTTCTGTCAGATATATTTTTGTATATCTATCTTGTGATTTTTGTGCAATAAGTTTTTTATTAGAAAAGTAAATAATATAAACAATAAACATATTATAATGGTTCATATTTCATCGAGGAAATAAAATAAAAAATCAATTGATCTGATAGAAATTTGCAAAATTATGAACGGATATTTTACTACCAAAAATATTAAATATATATTAATAAAAAATAGTTTTAAATCAATTCCCATGTGGTTGCTACAAAATTATGAGGTGGATTGCACTTACAAACAGCACATACAAGATTTACTTAACAAAATTTTAAATATTTTTTTTGATATTAGAACAAGATATTAAAATTGGTTACAAAAATTCGAAACATTTATTATTTAGAAATCAATAATTGTTTCTTTTTTTAAATAAAATTTTTTATAACGTTAATTATTTTAACCTCTTTATATATACATATAGTATAATAATATCATATATTAATCAACAGTAGATTAATATATTATGATAATATCTATGAATATTTTTAATGTTCGGGACTAAGAATGAAATAGTTACACTCATGTTTAAAAAAAGGACACGTATATTCCAAACCTGTTTCTATCTCTTTCTTTTGACACGGCTCTGCTCTCGGGTCAGATGCCTGGTCCATTCTCTATATGTCTATGTATATAGCAGTGTTTACCAATGTTAGAATCACCATGTACCCCTTTTGAGAGTTAAGTGTTACCGGTGTACCCTTATGGGCACGTTCAGGTGAGAGGGAGAGCGCTTAAATTTTTGAAAAAATACATTACATATTGCAATTTTAAAACTGATGTTTTTCATTTAAAAAATCAAATACGCATGACGAAATTATTATTAAATAGCCAAGTGCGTGTTAGGTACGCACATGATAGGGTTCCGTAGTCATTCTCACTACGATTTATAAAAAGAGTTATTTCAAAATTTTTCATAAACTATTTTCGCTACAGTGTTCGCTATAATTTTCATTGAAAGTACTAATTAAAAACTATATTCTAGATTTTTTCTGATTTTTGGAAATTGATAGTTTAGAAATTAGAGAGGGGAGGTGGCTCTGATAACGACAAAGCAAATATATCGTGACTAAAGATTTAAAATCTAAATGTTATATACAATTTTTTGTTGAATTTTAGGAGACCTATCTAAAGACACCACACTCAATGGATTAAGTGAAAAAAATTGAATATACTTTTCAGTCTATGGGAAGGGAGTCCAAAAAAAATGTTTTTACAGAAACAGAAGTGGAAGTTGATATGACTATCTGATAACTAATTTTCATTAATATACTAACATATTATGTTACATACAATCTTACTTAATACTGAAGAACCTAAGCCGTATATTTCTTTTGTATAGGTATATATTTAAATTTTTAGATATAGTACATAAATTGTAGCAATAATTTTCTAATTATTATAATAACTAAAGCATATCTAATAAAATTAACAATATTTTTATTTTGTATCAAATTAAATTAATAATTATCGAATTATATTTTTATTTAAAATAAAATAATGAAAGCTGTAACCATTATTTATTATATCATAAAAACATGTGTAGTTTTGTAGACCTTCGGTTCATAATTTGTACGCCCCAATAAAATTAATTAACCGATTTACCATCTCGATAAATTATGATTGACGTAATAATAGTGTATTCGTTTCGTTTATACTTACCCTCATATCATAATTTTATGTTTTCACTGTTCAAGAAGTATGATTAAATGTTATGACGTTTTGACAGTGATGTAACTCTACAGGATACAAAATAATACGAAGGGGGGAATGAGTACATTATGGAACCTACCCTTAAATGCATAATTTTAATTGTATAGTCGGTATATACTATTTAATATTGTTAAATTTAAATCTGTATTATATACATTCATATTTAATATGAAATAATTATATGATTAAATTAATAATAAGCTAGATTATACATTATAATACTAATTTTAACATCTTCATAAATTTATCTGACCAAATCAATTATATGTCAAAAAAAACAATGACGATTTTTTTAAGCAAATTGTGATAAATCTTTGTAAGGAAGTTTTACAACAAACGTTGTAGACCTATATTATAGGAAATTCAATGCTCTACATTTACAAAAAAGATTCTATAAAATTTCACGTAACATGTGTTATCTTAAAAAGATAAATATATTGAAAAAATTAATATTTTGGGATGTCACCCCTCCCCCTTACACACGATTTTGATGATTTTGAAATGTAACCGTCTTCATGCCAAAATCAACCACCCAACCAGATTTCATTAATATCAGTTCTGTGGTTTATGAATTATGCGTAAAACAAGGATTCACACGACAGACACACAGATAAATATACAGATAGACAGACAGACACGGAACGAAAAGTGTTTGTCTTGACCTGAAACGAAAAGATCAAGATAACATTTTGAAATTGGAGAAATTTTTTTTTCTCATCTTAAAACAATCACAAAGCTTCTCGTATCTTCGATATTGCGAGGAAGCAAATATTTTATTTTATTATTATCGACCGTCCTATTTCAAAATCGTGTAAAAACAGAATTGAGTGTACAATTAATCACTCTAGTTTACTCTACCCTGTTCAAAGTATCGATCCATAAACCAAAAATATATTTAAACGTCGTTACCAAAGTTACATTTTATTTTTGCATAAATTTCATGCACCAGCTCCAATCTTGTCTTGGCCAACAGGGCTGGACACGAACCATAACGTACGGTGGGGAATCAGAATGAATAAATATAGCACTCAATCAAAAATACATTTGTAAACAAAGACAATACTATATTAAATACATGCATTCCTTATATACTGTCTTTATTACGTGAATTTATCTTTAATTATGAAATAAATTTCATAATTTACTTTTATATTTTGTTGTGTTAGTTTTTGTATTAAAACGTGTATTCTATTTGTGATGTTATTGTGAGTTGTATTTATTGTTTTTAGTGGTTATTTTTGGTGGTGACTATTTGCAATATTGATTTGGATTATAAAAATATTAATATGAAGTAAGTATTGCTATTTAATAATTGTATATAAACCAAGGACAGTTAACATGTATATTATTAGAGCATCAACTCTATTCTGAATAACTATATACGTGATTTTTGACAATTCTGACAGCTTCCATCAATACACTCCGTATTAGCCTAAATTATAAGATAATTTTTCATCAACTTGCATATGGCAGTAGAAGTATACTGTCATTATAAATTGGACATTGTTATGCACTAATCTACTTATGTATAAACTCACAAAAATATCATATTTTAAGTTAATAAGAATGCAATTAACAATATTGTTGTTACATATAATTGCTGTGAAATATTGCTCTAGCTGCATATTATATAATTTTCGATATGACCTAATCATCCTTCTGGTTATACAGTGCGTTCACCATGAAAGGAATAAATTCGTTTAAAATTCAGGTAATTATTTTGTGGAAAAACGCTCGGACCCGTCGATTAGTATTTTAGATAGTAGATTTTTTGACATAAGAAAATTGTATACAGAATGTCTCAGAAAAAACATATGCAGTCATTATTGATTTTTTTAAATGGAACACCCTATATATTATACCATTTTTGAATTGTGCGATAAATTCTGAACACTTTGTGTACAGCATATCATATCTCTAAAATCAGTGGTTTTCGGAATAATGACGTTTGAAAATTGACATTTTGAAATACACACAAGTCAAATAAAATGTTTATTTTGAACAAAAACACTTTGAACATTTTTTTAAAAGCCAACAAAAACATCCTGGTATGCCAAAAAAAACATTGAACTTTTTTTTTCTTTTATTTTTCCTTTTTTTTCTTCTTTCTTTTTTTTCTTTTTTTGCAATACCAGGTTATTTTTGTTGGCTTTTAAAAAAATGTTCAAAGTGTTTTTGTTCAATTTAAACATTTTATTTGACTTGTGTGTATTTCAAAATGTCAATTTTCAAACGTCATTATTCCGAAAACCACTGATTTTAGAGATATGATATACTGTACATAAAGTGTTCAGAATTTATTGCACAATTCAAAAATGGTATAATATATAGGGTATTCCATTTAAAAAATTCAATGATGACTGTATATGTTTTTTCTGAGACATCCTGTATACAATTTTCTTATGTCAAAAAATCCGCAACTAAAAATACTAATCGACGGGTCCAAGCGTTTTTCCACAAAATAATTACCTGAATTTTAAACGAATTTGTTCCTTTCATCGTGAACGCACTGTATAGTGTTCCTAAGGCAGCGGCACACCCAGAAAAAATATTCTAATGGGGTTTAAATTTTTGTTGTAATTATATATAATTTTAATTTTTTTATATATCATAATTGTTAGATCCCTAACCTCCTCATGGATCCACCACTACCCTAAACTAAATAACAACTGGGAAACAGCTACACCAAAATACATAAATAATTCATACGGTATTATGAAGAAAAATAAATTTCAATCGGGAATTAAAAAGATAATTGAAATAATGCAATTATCCAACTGTTTCTTTGTAATTACAGTCTCCCCAAAACAGACCAGACGTGTGTAATCTGCTCTTAAACACTACAAAACATTGTAACCCACCCCACCCAATGATTTATTAGACACAGTGTTGCAGTAAGTGTTTGTTTTTCTCATGGCAAGCTATGACTAAATACTGCGACCCCTTTTTCTCAATATACTCAATTAAATTAGGGTTTATCTGTTGGCTGCAGCTAGACTAACTAGGCACGTTTGTCTATTATTAGAATTATTTCGATGACAATAAATGTTAATTACGTTGGTTTTGTAATGTAGACACGTGCTATTATGTGTATTTATAAAAAAAAAATCATAAATGTTTCGCGTTAAAGTTTCATGGGACCCCTTGTACAATATTGAATTCAGATATTTACTCATATTTTCTATGATTTTCTTTGACAGAGTTATTGAAGTTTTCAGCTAAACGTCATTTTCACTTCATGAGTTTCTACAAATTAAATAAATTTTTAATAGGTATTTCTATGAAAGTTTTAAAATTGAATCATGAAATCTGATTAAAAATTTTTAGATTTTAATATTCGATATTAACTATTAGAAAGCCTCTCAATGTTTTAATTTTTGACAAAATTTTGGAGAATAAGAGATGTAATTGCTTGTCGGATTCGATTTTGTCGATCTAATGAAAGTATTATACATTAAAAAACAACAATAAAAAATTCTGAAAAATTGGAAAAATCAAAAGAATTTTCACCAATGTGTATACAAATGAAAATATTTAGCCAAATATTTTTTTATATTTTGACAATATGATTTCAAAACCGTCAACTTAAATCAGATCCGACCACCGGTTCAATAGTTACTCCCATTTATTTTCCAAAATTTTGAGAAAATTAAAAATGTGAGTGGCCTTAAAAAATAAAATTTCATGGTTCAAATTTAAATTTTTTATAGAAATATCAACTCAAATATAATAAAATAAGAATGATAATATAATTTTTCATCTATTTAAACAGAGCATTCAAATTTCAAATACGCGAATATCCAATCACGCACGCTCACGATCCAAAGTTTTAAAATCGCTTACGCTCATGTAAATTTTTATTTTAATTTTCATATAAAATTACAACAGCCATTCAATCCGTTATACGGATGTACTGATATACATAATATTCTTCTTCCACACCAGTTGATCATCTTTTAACGGAAGTGTAATGTTAAGGGCGCACTTTGTTCTCGTGGAGGCCAGATCTATAAACATCCCCTTTTGTGTGAATGTGGCACACGTGGTGCATCCCTTTGTAGGATCAAACACGTGTTATCTAGTCTCGTTTCGTTGTTCCTGTTGCTATTTTCAACAAGGGTATCTCGTTAGTAACTTGATGCCGTATTAAATTGTTTGTTATAATTTTAAACCGTATGTTGATTTAATATTGATAATGTTATTGTAGAGCAATTTCAAAGCATGCGTTTTTAGATTTAGGTTATTTTTTACACACTTACTCTTTGCCATTCAAATTCGCGTATCGCAAACTCAGTAAGCTCTTCCCATTTGATTATTAAAATATTTAAATAATTTCTCCATGTATCAAACAAAGACAGATATTTTGAAAGTCATTTGCTAGATAAAGAAGTACTCTTCGCCCTATAAAAAGATAAGCGATGATATTTGTCTTAATATTTCAAATCTGTTGTAAGCAATTCTGACCTTTACGGTGGCAGACGACTTCTGAAGCCCATAGTACATAAATGTTAAAATTAAACAATATATCTAACTTCAGAATAACGTCAAGTACTCCAACATAAAAAAAACTGTTAAAATTATAGGGGAGATATGCAATGAAACGGACAATGTCTGTTCCAGCGAAACTATATGAACGAATTAATTCAAATTTTGTTGTTGTATCACTCCATAGACTATACCATAAAGATGGTATTTGCCTAGTTCCACGTGTTATGTTTGTATTGACAATATAGGTTAACGTCGTAAAAGCTAAAAAAAATCGTTTTTTGAAAAATATTCCAAAAGTGAAATATTACACTTATTGTATTTTTGATGTTTTGTGTAATATTACATATTAATGGTAAGTTAATTTTCAAATCTTATTTCTGTGCAGATGAAGTTTGTCAAATAATTTTTAAGGTTACTTACGCATTGAATCAGACAAATGTTCGTGCATTGAAACGGATATTTATTTAAATAATAATGTTGATTGTAAAAAATTAAATAGTAATATTGACTGGCTAAAATTTCTAAAATGCAATAAATAGGATGATGTTAAAGGACTGCGGAACTTATTTACAATAATTGTACTTAAATATACAATTAGATTTAATGAAACAAAATTTTAGAATTTAGTTGGTACTTAAGTACTTAGTAATAATACAAATACTATACTCTATTTCATTTAAGAATGCAGTGGTTGCCGGGGTTTTGACGGTACGAATAGTGCATTTTACCGTCAAAAACTACGGCAACCACTGCATTCTTAAATGAAATAGAGTATAGATTAAAAATGATTATAGATCTCAAAATATATCTAGTTAAAACTTTGTTTAGTTAAAATTAAATAATATTTAATAGGTAGATACCACTTATATAATCCAATCTGTTTCATCACACTCACTGTCCTTTTCAATGCGAACGGTGTCAAGAAACGGACAAAAATAACTTTTTTAAAACATGTTATTTAACTATTTTCTATTCTTTTTGTAGTAAAAAAGATTCAGTTTAAGAAACTCAATTAATTAGAGATATTTATAACGTAGTTGATTTTTTATAATATTTATAGTAAATTGCGTCAATCTCAAATGTCCGTTTCATTACGTATTTCCCCTACAATGTGCATAAATGCTAAAAACGTCAAGTACTCACATAAACATAAAAAAAACTGTTAAAATTATAATCCAAATCTAATAGTTTAACCATAGACATTACAATTTACGTTTTAAATGACCAAATACATAATAATAATATTTTATATTTAAGTAGACAAGGTCACTATCTAAAATGTATTACTTAGGTCTAGGTCAAGAAACCCTTAATCCTACTTAATATGTATATAAAAATACAAAACACCACCTTTGACACGAATGTCTGGGAGATTGATTCCTTTGAAAGCGTAACAAAGGACATCATAAAGTAATACTAACTCGAGAATTTAAAATGTCGGTTTTTGAATATAATTAATTCTTTTTCTTTGTACTTGAAGAACATAATTCATATGCTCGTATGGTTTTTTTATTTTATTTTGGTTGAATAAATTCAATTGGATGTGAATTAGTCTCGTTTAAATATAGGGATTAAATAATATTCTATTACCTCTTCAATTTTTTGTATTGTTTGATTTTTTTATTGGTTCAAGAGTGGTGTTATAATTTTTGTTATTGTTGACAACTGAATATATAAAATGTTAAATTTGTTTTGGGGTTTCAATAGTGTATGTGGGTACTTAGATAGACATTTTAAACCATAAATCGTTCTTTGAAAAATGTACCAGGGGTGAACAATAAGTCGATTATGACGACGTTTTAAATTGAAAAAAAAACATTTTTTAAAAAGTATTTTTGAATATTAATACTATAAACTTTTTGACAAAAAAAGTACATAAGTGCTGATAATTTCCCAATTTTTTAGGGTTCAGTAGAAAACTAAGAACTCTGTTCGTCCGTCTGTCTGTCTATATAAATTTTATACCGATTAAGATGAAATTAAGTATACAGACGAAGTCTGATAACCCAAAAACATAAATAATACGATTTTTGAAAAAAAAAAATTTTTGAACACCCTTTCCATAGACTGAAAGATATATGTATTAAAAAAAAATTTCACTTAATCCATTAAGTAGTGTGTCTTTACATAGGTCTCCTAAAATGCAATAAAAAATGTTATATGGCCTTTTGATTTTAACCCTTCAGTCACGATATACATTTGCGTCGTTATCAGACCGCGCGCGCCCCCTCCTCCACCCTCTATATTCTAAACTATCGATATAAAAAATCTGAAAAAACTCGCGAATGTAGCTTTAAATTAGTACTTTCAATGAAAACTATAACGAACACTGTTAAAAAATTTTGGACCCCCTCCCATAGACTGAAAAGTGAACTCACATTTTTTTTCACTTACCCCAATGAGTGGAGTGTCTTTAGATAGATCTCCCAAAATGCAACAAAAAATGTTTTATAACCATTTGATTTTATTTTAACCTTTCAGTCACGAATGATTTGCTTTTAAATGTCGTTAATAGAGCGTCCCCCCCTCGTAATTTCTAAACTATCAATTCAAAAAATCTATAATGTAGAATGTAGCTTTTGATGAAAATTATAACGAACACTGTAGTAAAAATAGTTTATGGAAAATTTTTAAAAATAACTTTTTTTACAAATCGTAATGACTACGGAACCCTATCATGTGCGTGCCCAACACAATTTTTTCACAAACTTTCGAAGATATGGACAAAATATGTTTACGATTTTTTTTAATTTTAATAAACTTTAACATATTTAAATTCATCGAATTGTCAGCTTTTATTTGATATGACAATGAATTTGTATAAGATATTGCACCGCATAACTTCATACCACATAAAAAGACTTCAGTGTACTGAATTATACTTTTACAAATTCCACAGAAGTTATTTGCTAATATTTCTGAAATTAGGAGACAATTTGATTACCAAAAGTTAAACAGAATAAAATAATGTAGAGGATAATTTAAAAAATACGAAGAAAAATTAACATTTGACCAACAAATAATCCAAGAACAAAGAAGTATGAAAACCTGGATGTCTTAACGTACCTTCAATACGTACCACAAACTTATATTGTTATGTTAATTTATATAAACAAGACAAAGTTCCAGCACATGTGAATCACACGTAACACTAAAAGGGGATACGGATCAATGGTAATTTATTTATTAAACGAGAACTGGTCCGTTCATTGTCCAAGATGGACAGATATTATTCTTTGTGCTTTTTTCCCTCGGCGGTTTTACCGGAGTATCTTCATTAGCATCACAAACCGATATTTTATGTATACGTGTCTTTGTGTAAGATTCAAATATCTGATGAAAGATAATCGAATTTGAAAGATGTTTCTCGTAAATGTTAATGGATTAAATCAACTGTCACACTTGGTGAGAATGTTGTATAACATTTAAAGAGTACCTGAATGCTTCTATGTGAAAGTTTTTAATTCATTTATTTCAAATATTTTTTTTATTATGTAATATAACTTAACACAATCACTTCAGGGATTATTTTAAGAAAATTTTTCAAATGCAAATATATTTTTTTACTCTACACTTTATATATTTATCTTTTACAATATAATTATAGTGACCTTTTTTTACTCTACACTTACACTTTTTATATTTTTCTTTCTACTTGCAATTTTTCAACTATACAAATTAGTTTTTATATCTGCAGTTTTCATTTTTGGAACTGCAGAAACAAGCTACAACTAAAATAACCTCTGATTCAATTACCAATTAATTATTAGTCCACTTTTTATCGATTAGATTCTGGTGCCTATTTAAATAATTGAAAATTGTTTAATAATTTTTATTTGCTATTAATTGATAATTTTTTTAATTTCAATGAAATCAACATAAGTTGATAAAAAAAACCTTTTTGAGTAAATAAGTTTTAATAATAAAAAAAAAGTCAAATGTGAGTCGAGCTTTTCGTATTAGTGCTTCGTACCGTATAGTTTTTCAATTTTTTCGATGTTAATTCAATTTAATTTTAGTTAGCAAAATGAATAACCATTAGTTTTATTTAATAGTTATTCTATTAGGAAACAGATGGCTCCAAATATACTGAAAATTTGGAATTATTTTTGAAAATATAGGTAAGTAGGGTGATTGTAGATTATTCTTTTTTAATCTCGGTATCATTATACATATTCCTATACGATTTTTTTGTTTTATTAAACAAAGATTTTATTTGATAATAACAAAATGTTTTTATTTTCAAGATTCTTGAATTAATAGCTTTTATTTGATACCCACTCACCGTGGTTGCATAAAAAAAAATTGGTAACCCATTTACCCCCCCCCCCTTCTCCTGAAAAAGTGCAAAAACGTAAAATTTTATTTTTCTAACTCAGTTCTATTATTGGTCCACCAAAAATAGAACTGACAAATCTCAGCTTTTTTTGTTCAACGGTTCAGTAGCTAAAAGGCTGTGACAGACAGACAGACTGAAAACACGTATAGTAGGCGCTCGGTTTTCGGCACGTCCGGCATTTTGCAACTCAGTTCTCCTGCTCGATAATCCGGCAGGTTTGCACATGAAAGTGCCGGATTACAGAGCGGAGAGCGTATACACGCACATTATTCGTCGCAATTTCGCTCTTGTTCTGCAGTCCGGTTCCCGACCTTCCAACAGAAATCCAATAAACCGACATTTCCGACAATCCGGTTTATGGGGAAAAATATGGGTGCCGGATTACCGAGCAGCTACTGTATTATGTTTTCCTTGATTAAACATTCATTACTAATACTAGATATTTATTACAAATACAACAGTTACATTGAATTATTTGCAAATACTCAACAAGTCAATTATTGTGTACATAAAAAAAATAGAGCGTTACATTTAGTAAGTTTTGACATTGAGTTGAAGACGAAACTTATGAATGGGTGGAGTTCATAATAACAGAAGTAATCATTATTGTAAGTGGGCTGAATCAACAATGAAAATTGCATCAATTTATAACGATCCAATGGCTGCATTTCTTAACCTTCGAACTCTCGTTCAAGGGTATGCGAAAATTTTGTACATGGGCTTAGATTTTAATTTTTGTAATAAGTATGCTTATTAAATATTTTTTTAAATCTTATAAAGATAGTTTTAATAAATCAATAAGATCAATAACTATAGTACTTAAGGATTATAAATTTAATTAATATATTTTACTGTTGAATTAGCTCAAAAATATGATTAAGAGGTTGAATATTATTTTTTTAATTTGTTCGTACTGTCATACATTGCATCTTAAATACTTTAAGACATTCCTAACATCAGAAATAATTATCTTAATGACAGACAACATGTGTCATTTTGTAGTGTACAAAAATAAATAACTGTAATTAGTTAGTATTTAAGCAGTTATGCAGAGTTAAAAATAATCTGAGTATGTTAAAAATTATATATTAGTTTTGCATTATTATAAAATAATGTACGTACCTTAAAATTCATTCATAAAAAATAATAATAAAATATGGTACAATATTTTTTTCATTAATAGAGAAAATACAAAACATTATCAAATATTCCCTATTCGAACTTCCTTTTGTTTTATTATCATCCTTATTTATCTTTACCAAAACCAATGTCCGGGTGTATTATCAAAAAGTAATTAGTAATACACTGGTTGAAAAATAAATATCACTAAAATAATAAATAAGATTAGACGTAGTAAGAAATATTTATAAATATCATCTTCTAAAACTAATTTCTTATCTAAACGTTATTAATAAATGTAAATTTTAAGCAAATGCAAATTTTGTCTTTTATAAAAACATTTGGAAATAGCATGACTTGGTCATAAAATGCACACCCCTTAAACTTACGTACGTAAAAAATTTAGGACGAGAATAGAACACATTTCCAATCATAGCTTGGGGTGTGCAATATTACTCCAACTCTTATTATTTCCACAAAACTTATATTCATACAACATATGTAGAGTAAAATTGTAATTCGACACAGTTCTTTTCTGGAAAATCGACCCTAAAAATACATAATATATAGTAATATATACAAATTCACTACTTCTGTGGGGTTTATATTTACCAAATATATCAAAAATAGATAAACGCGACCACACACTTGCACATATACATACAAGCTATACAGCTCCGGACTAAGTTATGGTCTCTTCTGGCCCTCGTTAAAGACGTGATAGTATTAGAGGCATTAAGTACAAACAAAGGCCTCGTTTTTATTCTCTTGTTATAATTACAGCAAACTTGTAAGGAAGCTACAGCAAAGATGATGAATGAAAATAAATCAAAAATCGAATGGGTTGTGTTTTGGGGAATGTTCTTTGCAATTGGATGTTTATGAAATTATAAACAGGGTTTTTGGTTTTATATAATATTTTTAATTGTTTTGTTAATGTATCAAAAGTATTAATAATAACAAAATAACTAATATAAATCATACATTTTGACCCCCACAAATAAATATTGTGAGTTCAATATCAGTTCAAAATTTCATTCTTGAGTCTAGCCATACACACAAAAACAAAAAATAGCATACCTTAGATTATATTATGAATAAAATTAATACAGTTGTAAGACAATTCAATGCATACAATTTTTTAGATAAATTAATTCGAATCATGGACTTGTACCTGAACCCGAACCGTAAACCCGAAAAAATCCGTATTTTTCATTAATCCGAACTCAAACCGAACCGATATATTTCAATGTCAACGAAAAATAAATTATTTTTAATTTTTTTCTCCAATTATTTTTAAAAGAGATTATAAAATATACTAATACATACTGGAAATCTGTTTAAATTTTATGACATGATGTGATTTATCAAGTCAAGTACTAAAATTTACATATTATTATTTTTTACTTTTTAATTCTATAACTGAAATACATTTCAATTTGCAAAAAAATCTGAAAAATAGAGATTTCAACCTTTAAAATATAATTTTATTTTTTGTCATTTTTCTGTAGCAATATTTTAACGGTTATTAATGTTTTTTTCTTCTTTAGAAAATGTTTTGTTTGTTAATTATAATTTTTTTTCGAACAAAATAATTTCTTTCAATTACAAACTTGAACCCGAACCCGAACCATAATAAATTTCAGTTCAAGACCCTGATTGGAATAATTTTTTTTAGTCCTTATCCGATGATGAATTTTAAAAATAATACTAAATTTAAATCAATCCTAAAAACAAAAAAAAATGTATTTACACATTTAAATCCACATCCACTTCCGCATCTTCTAAAATAGCATCACAATCATCCGCATCTCAAACCCCCTACCTTCCCAATATCCGTATCTGCATCATCATCCGCTAAAACGACATCTGTTACATCCCTAAAAAAACCTTATATCTACATCAATTTTCTCGAATATGTGCTAATCAGTTGTTTTCAAACCATGATTAATGTTAATTCTTAACTTAATCTCAATTTGTAAATGAACAATTCACTAAATATGATAATTTTTTACCTTATAAATTTTATCCCAACCGTTATTGTTTTTACTTCCATGTTCTGAAAGAAATGGAAGTATTGTAATACTATCGAAAAATCGTGTCCGAAATAATGATAGATTCTGAATGTACTAAGTTCAAAACTTAAAGAAAAGTTAATTTCCACATGGCGGCTGTGCGTGTGTCTGTGTGTCTGGATGTATAATTTTCTTTCGTTCACGATAACCAATGTAAAAATGTACCAATCTGAATTCTTTTTGGGGAAAATGTTTGTCTCAGTGAGTACTCCAGACCTATTGATTTTGGTGCTAATCGGATTAAGGGTTTTAGATATATTCGAAATTTTTGTATTATGTTTTTGACATTCGTACATTATTTATACATTGAAATTTCTCATATATTAAAAATTATTTAAAAATATATTAAAGAACATGTAAGTCATGTATGGTTCTCCATGCCAATATTTTAGAATTGACGTAATAATGTTTTGAGAACAACTGATTAACTAATCATGATTAATTTTGCTTTATACAACCCAAGGTAAAACCCTAATCCAACCCTGAACATACACACACACACATACACATGGGCGCAATGATCTATTCTTATCTTGTACAGAATGCGGGACGCCTATGGACGCCGCATCATTTTGCAACTACATACACATATGTTATACACACTCACACACATTAGCGTGACATGTGTAAACAACGTACTGCCACAGCACCCTCTGATAACACAACAGCTCTCTCTCAGTCTGTGAACTACAGCTACTGTGATCTATTTGGATTTTTATGTGCAGTATTTAAATTGGTGTACAATTTCATGTGAAGAATAAACTTAGTTTGTTAATATTTATGTAGTACAGTGAATTTGTTGTTTTTTATTGTATAAATACATGTGTGAGAATACTGAATTTTAAATGGCTGTCAAAGCCAGCTGATCATAATTGTGTGCGAGTGTGTCTAAACTAAAACTGATTGAGGATACTTATTTCGATAATAAGCTAATCAAATATTTAGGTAACTTTAAATAATAATTAGATAATTAATAAATAAATAAAACCGGTCAAGTTCGAGTTGAGCACGCACGTGATAGGGTTCTGTAGCCATTCTCACTAACATTCTCTACTTGATAATACGTATCAAAAGCTATACTAAAATTGTACGTGTTCGTGTGTCGATTTATAAAATGAGTTATTCTAAATTTTAGCTACAGTGTTCATTATAATTTTCATTGAAAGTACTAATTAAAAGCTACATTCTGGAATTTCTTTCAGATATTTTGTATCGATAGTTTAGAAATTTCAGAGGGGGGGAGCTCTGATAACGACTTTGAAAGCAAATATCTCGTGATTGAAGGGTTAAAATTAAAAGGTCCTAAAACATTTTAGCATTTTAGAAAACTTATTTATAGACATTCCACTTATCAATAGGGTAAATTAAATGTTTAGTATATGGAATATATATTATTATATGGGCTCAAAAAAAAATTTTTTTTCAAAAACTCATCATTTATGTTTTTGAGTCATCAATGTACCAAATTGCATCTTATTAGGTATATAAATGAGATAAGCTGTGACATACAAACAGACAAACGGACGGACAGACCAAGACATTAAGGATTCCTAAGATGCAACTAAGCACAGTAGTAACTGTGTTAAAAAAAACGTAAATCTACCTTTAAATCCAATGAAAATTAGTTCAACTTTTTTATTCTATTGTATTTAAGGAATAGAGCAGTGGTTCTTAAACTAGGGTCCGCTGAACTTTTGAACAGTGTCCATGAAACATGTTTGGAATAAATTAAAGTACTTTTACATTTCTATTTATCAGTGATTAATTAGTATCTAACGATTTACTTTGTTTTTCTGTCAGGAAAGAAGGGATCCCTGAAAAATAATTGTTAAAAAAAGGGTCCCTAGACCACATAAGTTTAAGAACCACTGGAACAGAGGGTTAAATTTAAATACGACTCCGAAAATTTATCCTGCAAGTCCCAACCGACCAAACGGACCTATAGGTACAATTTAATATTTACTAATTTCTTGGTTAATGTCTGGTATTATAAAGGAGCTAGCAAATTTGCTTTTTTACTTTCAAATAGGGTATTAATTCTGTGATAGTATGGAATTTAGAGCAGCGATACTTCAACTTATTGTAATTCAATTGGCGACCGTTGGTGTTTACATACCACGCGTGCGCGAAAATTGTCAAACACTTCATGAAACTTCAAGAGAACTGTCAGATAGGTTTAAAACCTCAAGTGCTTGCTAGTTCGTTTATAATACTGGACATCAATATATAAAAACCGTTTTGAATCAATACACTTTTTATAATAAAACAAAAGATTACAAATATATAAATATTAATAAATCTCAACTTTCCAGATGTAATGTTCGTGACGCGTGCTCCTGAAGAATTGTTAAGATACACATATGAACAATGGGTACAAGTTAACAATAAAACGATGTGATTGTGCGGTATCATTGATGACTTTATGTACACTGATTTTGACGTAAGTGGACAAGAAGTATTTCCTAGAAGTTGACAATGACTTCTTACAAGTCGCCTGCTTCTATACCCCTCTACCTCAATATTTACAGGTAAGTTACTGAATAATATTTTGTATACATTACCATTCTTAAAATTGAGATATGTTTATTTGTATATTTTCAGGGGTAGTTTAAGTTTTATTCGTAATTGAGAAATTAAATAATTTATCTAAATCTTAACTATTATAAATATTATGCGAAGTTTGTGAGTTTGTTAACATTGATCTTAGAAAGTACTAAACAAAGTTGAATGAAACTCTCAGCAAGGGGTTTTCTTTCGAGTAACATCATACCATAAGGGTAAATGGGACGTAATTAGAGAAGACGTTCGTTCAAACTATCAAAATTATGATCGAAAGAAATAAAAATCTATCTTTAGCAATCGTAACAGTATTTAATTAAACCGATTTGGTAACATTCCGAAATTCAGCCAGGCAACATCAGGTACAGTTACTTTATAACAAAATAAATGTACATTACATTTTATTAGAAAAAATGTAATACACAAATAAATTAAATAACCATAAAAACTCAGTGTAGGTTTTAGTACATTTTAGATTTTTCTTGTCAGGTTGATGAAAAAAACACAAATACTGTAATAGAATTTTATTCAAACTTATACTTGTTAAATTCTCGCTTGAGTTTCTTTAATAATAACCTTTTTATACACTTTCATCTGGTTTCGAAAAAATTGTTTGAAAAAAAATATTTTTTAATAAAAAAATGATTTTAAAATAATACAAATACAGACCTGTACAGTACGTGTTTAGTTGCAAACAAAAGATTTCGACTAGAAATGTAAATGAACAGGCATTGTTGTATAAAATGTATTCCAGTTTTATGAATCTTACCTTTTGAACGAATAACAGTTTAGTTATGAATGCCATTAGCGATAACAAAAAATTCCTGGACAGAATAAAAATTATTTAGTTATGACTCTTATGAGTACCTATTTAAAATACTTTATAAATATTCTGTAGTTTGTATGTATGTATGTATTTTTTATTATTTGTTCACTGTTTTCGATTCGTTATTAATTATATAGGTATTTCTTGTGTTGTATATGTTTAAAAATTAATTTTTAACCGATTTTAATGAAGGAAGAGATTTTCAATACAATCAGTATATATTTTTATGTATGTTGGGACATAACTCCGTCAAATATGCACCGATTTGGGTGATTTTTTGTTTATTTGAAAGCGTAAACTTCCGAGATAGTGTCCCATATAAACTTTATTAGAATCTGTCCTTGGACTTCGAAGATACGTCACTCAAATGGGAAAAATAAAATACTTTTAAAAAAACTAAAAAAACTGAAATGTATGCCTAATAATTCAAATATAACCGTTTTTGAAGTTGGTGTCAAGCCAATAAAAGACTTTTTAATAAAGAAACAAAGAAAACCAACTTCAAAAGTTTTAAATTTAATTATTAGGTATACTTTTCAGTGATTTTAGGGCTTTTTATAGTTTTGTATTTATTAATATTTTTTTTAAGCCTTTTTTAAAATAATAAATAGGGCTGCACGCTGAGACGTGATTTTTCTCAGTCTCGATACAAGATCAATACCGAGATCAAAGTGCCTTAAAATCGAACGAGACGAGATATACTTAAATTTTGACAATACAAGACAAATTTCGCGGTCAGCGTCTACATTTGCAGCTAATTAAACTATGATATCTTGGGACAGGACTGCATTTGCAATCACCAACGAAAGTACAGATATGCACATTGCACATTACTACAAATGCAGACAAATTTTCTATTTAATATCATGTTGTTGGTTAGTCTCTGTCCTTATAAATCGTATAGCCCATAGCTAATATGTACATTTTGTACAGAGGCTATTTAAAATTTAATTAAAAAAAAAAAAAAAAAAAATGTACATAATCCCGGCTTAATACATAATTACGGTCTATTTTATTAAAATATAATAAATAAGATAATTTTAAGAGACTTCATAGACGATACTTATTAATTGAATTGATTCTATGTTCGGTTATTTTTCGAATTTCGACGTAACGACAATGAAATCTCTTAAAGTTATCTTATTTATTAAATAGATCGTAATTATGTACTAAGCCGGAATTATGAACATTTACCTTAACGAAAAAAAGTGTACGTTTCTGTGAGGCATTTCATTAAAAGTACTGTCCGCGAAAGTGTTAATAAAAGTTCACAAGAAACCAAGAAAAATCTCAGTCTCGGTCACACATCCGAGACAAGACCGGCTTAATTATTTTTTTCGAGAGGAGATCAAGACTAGAGTGTCAGTTTAAAAATTCGAGACTTAAGTTCAAAAAATCGAAGTGAGACGAGACATACCTGATTCTCGTCTCGTATGCATCCCTAATAATAAAAATAGGCAAGATTAATTTTTCAAACCAACTCTTATTTATCATGATTACGCATTAAGTTAATAACTAAAAAAATACACAGCGTGTCAGAACGGATGTAGGAAATCATATTTCGCGGTGTATCGGTTTTCGCGCCCGCATCTCCGCGAGTGGTCACGCCGCTTGTGCCCCCCACGTGCTCGTGTTAGCGCTCTTTGTGTGTGTGACGCGTGACGCGTGCACGTGCGTTTGTTTTGTACTACGAGCCAATAACCTATCGGAACTGCTTATGCCGGTGGAAATGTTATAAAATAGCTTACTTCAATTATTATGTTATGAATTGTTAATTAATTCTGAATTTATTTATTTCCATGTGTTATAGTAAAGATACTTCAGTAAGAATTTTAACAGCGTCGCCATGTTTAGTCAATTATATCCTTATCCTTAACATATTATAAAAAGCAACTATCTGTCTGTCCGTTAGTGCGCTTATCACTCGAGAACCACTTATCGGATTTACTTTTTTTTTATTCATTGATATGTTCTTTGGCCAAGTTTTAGTATATATTTTATTACGTTAGGTAACATCAAGTCGAAAACAAGTTTTCCGCCAGCGCACTCTTTTGCAATACGCTGCCTGAACCGTTCAATATTGAACAAAATAATGTAGTAAAGAATTGTGTAGAATCAAAAGATCTAAAATAAAGTCCGCGACACCATATGTCTAAATTTTATATTTAGGCTGCAATGACTGCTTTTATGTTACAAAGAAAATTTAAAATATTTGGGTTCTGTTTACATGGACTTAGAAAGTCGAAAAACAGTTTACCGCCAGCGCGCTCTTTAGCAAAACCGTTAAATATTGAAAAATATAATAAAGTAAAGAATTGTGTAAAAAAAAATATCTAAAATAAACTTCGCGATACCATATATCTAATGTTAATATTTAAGCAAACGAAGCCGGGGGCACAGCCAATGTAATAATATGATGTATATTTAATGATATTGATTGATAAAATCAGAAAATATGATTATTATGTCGTGTTTAGACCAAAAAGGCAAAACAGCAACACTGTTTTTTTACAAAAAAAAACAATTGGTATAATATTTTGCCTGAAATTCACCTATAAAAGTTTTGCGGATAAACGTTTTTTTAATTAAGGACTTAATATATACATAGGTATACCAAGTGTAGATGTTCACTACGATATATAGGGATTTCAATGTTATTCCAGATACATTCGAATATTTACTAGCCTGTTAATATTGTGATAAATTCGGAAGTAGGTACGTACAATTATTTTCTGACTTGTTTGAAAGGGAGTATTCTACGAATTATATTTTATAAAAAGTATGCAATGTTTCATATACAGTGGAACATCGTTAATACGTTTTTGAAGGGACTGGGGAGAAAACACGTATACTAACGAAATATTTTAACATGGAAGAATGCCGGGACTTAAAAAAAACGTTCTAAAGTAAATCGTACTATCAAAGTTCCACTATATATCTAAATATTTTATACACAGGTATTAGAAACAGTTTTGAGATTATTAACAATTCAAAATAATATTAAATACAACACGATAAAAGGAGGGAGGGGTAACACATGAGATGATTTCCGTTCCATGCGCACACCTGCGTATACCTCAACACACTTGCAGGGGTATAAAGATACGTTGTTCTTTAAATACTTAGACCATGTGTAGGTACGAATAAGGAAATAATGTGCTCTATTTTTAAACAAACTTAAAAATGTATATAAAAAAATTCCATCGTAGGTCACCCGAAACGTGCAAACTCATTAATGTACCTATATTTAATTTTACAAGACTTATTCATTAAATTCTATTAACTAAATGTATTTACTGTTATATTTTATGATTTTTATCAACTTTTTCAACACATTATCTATATTTCTATCTATTAAAAAACACAATAAACAATTTTAGTATAATAGAGGTGTATCCAGATTTTTTTATTTATTTATCTATTTTGATTATTTAATTAAATAATGTATATTGACGAATTCAAGGGGGAGGGTCTGACAATAAGTATGACAATATATGACAAAACAAAATTCAGTAATCAGGCAGTATATTTCTCTCTTACAAATTATAGTGACCTTTTTTTATTCTACACTTACACTTTTTTATACTTTCCTATAAGGTTTCTAACCTATCTGACAGTTATTTTACAATAGTATGAAAACAGTGACGATATTATGAAAATTATTCTGTACGGTCGTAGTCGCCAACTGTGTTACAATAAGTTGAAATATCACTGCTCTAAATTCCATAGCTAATCCATAGATACTATCACAGAATTAATACCCCATTTAACAGTGCTTGTTAGCTAGCAAATTTGCTAGCTCCTTTATAATACCGGACATTACACTACCATTTATTCTCAGGTCAAAAACTTATCTGTACAATAATTATACTTCTCAAGTTATTGCGAACTTCACTTATAAACCAACCAACCATCTTAAAACCTGTAAAATAATCAACCGGTGTTTAAATACACACTTTATCATATCATAGCAGGCTGCAGGTTGCCTGTCCAAAAAAAACCTCTAATTTTTTATATAAAGTGCCATCAGGTAAATTTTTGATGTGTGTACATTTTGTATATAAGATGAATCGATCGGCAAGGACGCGGTACAATCAGAGCGTCAGCAGCAGCTGCTGATTGCCATGTGTCGGGCTCGCATTCCTCATTGCCAGGTGCTTGTGGTTCCTTGCTCGGGTCTCCGGGACCTCTACACACCCGCCCACTTACACACATGCAATATATATGTGTACTTTTGTACATATATGTATGTACGAGAAAGTGTGTGTGTCCATATGCTTTATCGTATGCTGTACGCTAAGTTTTGTAATTTTAACAAAATAAGTAGGTACTTAAGTGTATTTTTAACCCTTTGTTGTTTATTTTTCATTTTCTGTCCTTTTTCATTTTGAATAATTGGATACAATGATCTCTTGAACAAATTCCTATTTATATTATATGGATTTTTTAAATGTTTTTTTTGCAAATTAATAATTTAATTTTGAAGTGACCAAACTGATTTTTTTTAAATCGACTTCAAAAAAACCCTAAAAACACTGAAATGTAATATAATAATAATGAAATTTAACAATTTTTGAAGTAGGTGCCAAGCCAATAGAAAACTTTTTAATTATTATTAAACTATAAATTTTATTTTTCAGTTACGATGTACTTAAAATACATTGTTTTTAATGATTAATTTTGACAAGTTTCTTCGTTTTTTTTTCGACGTATTATCAGGTAGTGGGTTGAAAAAAATGTAATGCATTGTGACAAAGGGAGGGGTCAAATATGCGTGAATTTTGCATTTTGCGTGACATGGATGACCCCTAAAAAATAGTTATTAAAATAAGTAAAAACTAAAAAAAAACATTTGCACTGTTTTTCTGATATTATCGTTTAAAATCTGAATACACTATAATAATGCCCATATGTTTATGTAATATGATAGATACAGAAATCAGATTTTGTACAGAAAGACGATATTTTGTACACATACATGTGTTATAAATTGGTCTAGTCTGGAAGAATCTTTAACACGACACCACCTGCCACTTCTCCCTCACTAAGGTAATGATGATCACCCCTAAATATTGTGGTATTCCGAATTTACGGTTGAAATATTAACAGTTTTATGTATATGAGGATGTGAGTTCAAAAACTCGTTCATTCTATTTAAAAAAAAATCGAGATGGCAGTGGATTTTGATAGAATTTTTGGTATTCTTTTATATTGTAAGTATTTCATAATATGAAAAATAATGAAATGCACAAATGTTGTATGATATAATATAGACAATATTTTAAAAACATTTTAAGATAAAAAAATTACAGGTTTTTAAGTCTGCTTTATTTTTTTTTTCTTCAAACAAACAAAAATCGTAACAGCGTAATTGAAAACCCCCTCGGTTTTTAAGGTCCATGGTCAAATTCTGATAAAATTATTTATATGGGACCACATCAGAAATGTACTGTTTCAAACAAACACAAAATCGTTCAAATCGGTGAATATTTGTCGGAGTTATGCCCAAACATACTTTAAATAGGTATATAAACAGTGTATTCCAAGTTGATTAAGATATAGTTTAACATGGGGGCAATTAGAAATGCTGTAGTAACCTTTGGTCAAATTTAACGATGTTAAATTATTGAATTTTGAAATGCCGCCACAAAATTTAATAAAATAGTAATTAGTATTTTGTTTTCAAATTTATATCTACCAAAAAATATTATTATTATGTTATCTAGGATATTTACTTTAATTTCATTAATGTATTTTATTGTTGAAAACAAAATACTATTGATTAATTTAAAATTTATTAGTTAGTTTCGAGGCGGCATTTCAAAATGCACCAATCACACATCGTTATTTGACCAAATGTTAAATTTCTTATGTCTTAATCAACTTGGAATAAACTGTATATTGTCGAATTGAGTACCTCCCACTTTTTCGAAGTTAAAAAATACATGTCTTTTTTCATCCGACATTCAGAATTCCCTTTCCAGGATTCATAAGACGTGTGCCAGCTGCCAGTCGCGTGGTCCGCAGACATTGTAGACAGCATCCTTTTTATTTTCCCTAAGGACCTTGAAAACATACCCCATCTGTTGTTACTTAAAACGTACAATATTTATGTAAGAAACTAAATATTATTTAACACATAAATATATTTAATTGTTGTTACAAAAAACATAATCGTTGCCTTCAGCTTGATGTATTGTTTCTAACAATAAGTAATTTGAATGGAATTTATTCAAATTTTATTCAATGAAATTAATCTTTTTTAATTTAACTTAAAATTACTCTAGGTGGGTTGTAATTGATACCTATACTCTGTTCAATAAGATATTTAAAAATACTTATATCAAAATTTAATCTTGAATCTAACTTCTTAAATTACCAAAAAAAAGTTAGATATATATCTATATATATAAAAATGAATGTTCGTTTGTATGAGGCTTAAAGCCTCCATACACCACCCAATCTGCAGGACCGATTTGTCAGAAGATAGAGTGGGGGTACTGCAGATTGGGTTATGTATAGGCAAATTGGGCCGTCTATTCGCGGAATAATCGGCCGATTTGCCTATACACGATCCAATCTGCAGTACCCCATTCTACCTACCGACAAATTGGCCCTGCAGATTGGGTGATGTATAGAGGCCTTTATATTATGTATAATATAGACTCAAGAATTACTGAACTGATTTCAATGCGGTTATCACCAATAGTCAGATAATTTTTTTGTGCAGTATTGTTTATGAAAATCTCAGATTTAACATTAAAATACTAAAAAAATCTTTATTAAGTCGTGTTTTGTTTCCACGATGTCACAGCATACAACTGTAATTTAAGTTTATGTAATAAAATATTTTGAAATACCTATATTGATTGAAAATTGAAATATAAAAAAAACATTTCACTTCCATGAAAGGTAAAATATCGAAATTAATAGCGATTGTTGCTAAGCTATTTATTTTAATTTTTTGATTTTCATACAAATTCTAAGACGAGACCTGGTGTTTTCTGGGAGTTTGAAAATATAATTTGACACGATTTTCTCAGTAACGACTGAACGGATTTGATTTCGCTTTTCACTATTGGATAGGTTAGGTTAAGGTATATAATTTGTGGATATTTTATGTATACTTCACGAAGTGGGAAAAAACAATTCGTGGTGAATCGTGTGTTGTGGACATTTTGAATATTTTAGGTCACTATGATTTTATGGATATTAACTCGGGTAACACCGGGCCCAATGCGCAAGTTTATAATAAAATCATTGTACATTTTATAGATAGATATTAATCTACATAACTTAAAACTAAACTTTATACTATTAAATAACGGATGTTAATATGTACACTTCCGTTTAGATTTTTCTAATAAAACCACTTTAAAGTACAAATCATTATTCTACATATGCAGTACTAGAACGAATTAGTGACAGCATGTTACCAAATTGATCCAATTACAGTTTTTACTAATGTACTTGGATAACTAATGGAACGTAAAATTTAACACAGATCAAATATTGAGATAATTCGTTTATTTTTATCTGGAAATAGTTCCGCAATTTGTACATACCATCAATTTGCAGTTACGAATATATTATTATCTTTTCTTGCTAGATGTTTGTATCTAAATGTATAAGCCACGTTTTCAATCAAAGGAAATATTGTTCAAATATATTACCGAAAAGTCATAGTATACATCTTTAATAGTAGCCTTTGAACGAAATCTTAAACTTTACTTAACAAAAAAATTCAACGGGGAATTAATTATGTGATAGTATCTATGGATTTGTTTTTAAATTTAGAGCAGTGATACTTCAACTTATTATAACACAGTTGATGACTCTGACCGTACGAGATAATTTTCATATCACAACTGTTTTATACCACTGGTGTTTACTTATCTTCGATAATTCTAGTATTGATCACCTAGTAAAGCGTAATCTAAACTTGCGCGATAATGTGAATACCATAGGATTTGATGAGACCGAACCGAAATCAGACCAAGACCGGCCCATGATTGGCTCGTTATTGTAAATATCATCAGATTTCATTGGAGCGAAACCGGACCGAGACCAACCCGAGACCAGCTCGATAGTCTGGATCGATCCTTATAATACCAGACATTATTTTTATTATAGATTTATAACCGATATTACAGCCTAACTAACAAAATTTGTTAGCTTGCAAGCACTTTCAATCAAGGTTTCAAACTTATATGACAGTTCTCTTGGAATTTTTGACAGATAGTAGCATGCATAGTAAGTAAAAACAGGTATTTAAAGTATATTTACTAATGTGTACTTACAACCTTAAGTTAAAAACTGTAAAAACAAGCTTACTGCACATGCAACTATATCAAACAGGGCCGTAACTACTACTGAGGTAACCGGGGACCTTCGAACAAACGAAAGAGAGATCACTTGTTTTTCCGGGGCCACTAATTATTGTATTTGTAGAAGCTTTGGCTTCTAGACGTTTCATATAAGTGTATAAAGTCAAAATCCAAAAATAGATAAAACTCGATGAACCATTTTGCTAGACTCTCACCGAACTGAGTATACGTAATCTCCGTGTCGGAAAATCGCGAGATCGGAAGTATGACAGAACAATGGAGCGAGGAATGTGCCGCGGCGGTGGCCCCCGAGTCGTGGGTGTGAACGGTGGGATCCTCCGCGGCCTGCTAGGATGTTCTACAAGCATACGTACGGAATGTTAAATGTAATTGCGACAATGAAATCAACGTAACGGGTTTTAATGATTTACCTATTTATTATTACGTGATGTGATTGACTAGTTTCAGTTTAAGTACCTTATTAGTGGCGGATTAACACTCAAGCATAAAAAAGGCTCGCCTAGGATTTCAATAATTTTATAAAAAATAAAATAACTTTTTATACAAAATTAATGATACTATGGTATTGTTATACATATTGTCCCGTACTCTTCATCAAGTGGCGGACTAAAGATCGTTAGTATTCAAGGTGGAATGTTGGTTATGCACCCTCCTCCCCCAAAAAAAAACATTTTTCACAAACATTTTTTATTTTATTTTTTCAAATAACAAAATATTTACAGTATAATAAAAATTCTTAGGTATAATTGAATGACCTTACTTGTCGCTTTTCAAAATAATTAAATTTCAATTTTTCACAAAAAAAAAATCCACGTGAAAAATTTAGATACATTTAAGTTGAAAGAAATTTGACAAAATTTTTAAACGTAGTTTAATTGCATATAATAAAAAAAATTTATTATAATAAAAAAATAGACATTACTTATCGCGACTTTATACAAATTTATTTCAAGCAACAATAGTTTAAACACATAAGTATATATAACAGTACTTAACAAATGGTTGTAAACTGAATCCATATCATATTACAAATCCATAAAATTATAATTAAATATAATGCATACCATTAAAAACCATGCATGGCAATCATATAAAATTCAACTTTGACCCGCTGAACAACAAGAGGTTTAGTGTTGAGGTATGCGGGGACATCCGGCGAGCTAGAGAACATAACAGTTGAGCTGTATACGCTCCACCGCCGACAGAACAATGTAAAAGAAGCGCACATTCCAAACATTCCTTCCCAAGCGACGAATGTACTTGTTTTCTGTCTTTAACACTTTTGTCTTTAAAATATTTACTTGTAATTAAGTAATTAGTTCAAAGGGAAGATTGGGTGGGTGGAGTTTTAAATGATGTTGTTTTAAAAGGCTTGTTAATTTTTCGTGTCGGATGTCTATTTTAGTATATATAGTTAGATAGCTTTTGTATTATTGAGGCTTAAAAAACTAGATATTTAATTGATAATTGATCCTATTTTTTACTTCCATGTTCTGAATGAAATGGAAGTATTGTAATGCCGTCGAAAAATAGTGACTGTACTACCTTCAAAACTTAAAGAAAAGTTGATTTCCGCATGGCGGCTGTACGTGTGTTTGTGTGTGCAGTGTTTGTGTATCTGGATGTAGAATTTTCTTTCATTCACGATAACTACTGTAAAAATGCATCGATCTGAATTATTTTTGGAATAAATATTTGTCACAGTGAGTACTCCAGACCTATTGATTTTGGTGCTAATCGAATTAGAGGTTTTGTAACTTTTATCATCTAAAAAGTAAACGTTGCGAGTATTATCTCATTAATTTTGATAAGACTTGATACGTTTGTAGTTCAATTGAACCTAAGAGACATTTATTATTTGTACGTCTAATTCATATTGCCTTGGAATCAAATGCAAATAAATTCAAATTAGTTATTCTACGAATGTGTATTATGTTTTTGACATTAAAACATTAGAAAACTAATATTTATGATACAAAGGTGAGTTTTATTTCTGACAAATCCCACTTAAATTTTTTATATATTAAACATTATTTAAAAAGATATTAAAGAACATGGAAGTCATGTATGGTTATAACAGAAAAATATGATATCTAATTAAACGAATATTTTATTTACAAACATATTCTTCATGAATGTTTTATAGATCTACAATACATTAACATATGAATACCACGACTCGTTATCGAATACAAAAAAAATGCACAGAATAACAAGAATTCTGAGTAATCCAGTAGAATGATCTGATTCAGACGTGAATGTTTTTCCAGCTTCTGTATATAAATACATAAAACATACAGATATACACATATGTATATATGAAATATGATAGCATCGCCATTCCCACAACGCCGTCGTTACTGTCCGAGCATTTGTAAACAAGAAACGGAAACACGGAGTTAATCAGCATCGTACTGTTCATATACACCGATAGATGGCATGCATTATAATAATATATTCATTAAAGACACGGAGGAAGTATTTCCTCAAGCTATGTTTGTGTAGTCATACATGTCAATTAGTAAACCGATGCAGAATTGAATTGATAAAATGTTACTAGCGTCTAGCTGTATGTATGTACAGTCACCTGCATTAATGGTCTTGCAGTTTGTATTCATTTTCGTTTATCACAAACTTAGTAGGCTCCTCCCATTTGATTATTATAATATTTAAATCATTTCTCCATGTATCAAACAAAGACAGATATTTAGAAATTCATTTGCTAGATAAAGAACTACTCTTTGTTTATAGTACTCATATACATATATTTGTGCAATTAAATTATTATGTAATCTATTGAAAATTGTATACGTAAATTTTGTGGCAATAAATATTTGATATTCCGAATTTTAGTATTTAAATATATTAAACTTGGTAGAAAAAGATAACCGATTATGTTTGTCTTTAAATTTGGAATCTGTTGTAAGCGATTCTAGCCTTTAGGGTGCCAGACGAGTTTTGCAGGCGACTGTACATACGTATAATAGAAAAAATTAACTAATGTGACCATGGGTGTCCGCAGAAAGGAGGGATGGAGGGAACTTACCTTCCTCCCTGGAAAATGATTTTACCTAAAGTTTGTATTACGCTTGTCAATTTTTCAACCAATTTGAAATACTTAAAATTGTAAACTGAAAATCGCATTCACACTTGATATTTATGTCCAAAAAAAAGAACATGTTCTATGTTTGACGTGAATAACGTCTAAATGCCTTTATACACCACCCAATTTAACAACCAATCTGCAGGGCCCCTGCAGATTGGGTCGTGTATAGGCAAGTCGAGACGATTATATATAAAAAACACTACTTATGCCCGGTATTATAAAGGACCTAACAAAATTTGTTAGCTAGCAATTACATTCATATGGGGTATTAACACTGTACTAGTATCTATGGATTAGTTATGGAATTTAGAGCAGTGACACTTCAATTAATTGTAACACAGTTGGCATCTTTGACCGTACAAAATAATTTTCATAACATCACCACTGTTTTAATGCCGTTTGTATTTACCTTCAACGCGTGCGCGAAACTTGTCAAAGTCATCAACAAACTCCAAAAGAACTGTCATATATGTTTGATACCTCAGTTGAAAGTGTTTGTTAGCTAACAAATTTGTTAGGTCCTTTATGATACCGGACATTACTATAACAGTACCCGATTTACCCCCACTCTACTTCACTACAAATCGGTCATGCAGATTGGGTGGTGTATAGAGGCCTTAATGTTTTACTCCAGATACTGGGTGGGCATTTCAGAAACTTGATGTAACGCGCTGAGATCAGTTTGCACGCTAGCGAAAATTTATAATCAGTGTATCTCGACACTCAGAGCAACTACGAATCTCGATTAGATCTACGTGATACAAATACAAATCAAAACGTTTAACCAGTTTTAATGAGTAAAAAACTTCATAGCATAAAAATAATTCGTATTGTCACGATTTTGCTTGTAAATATTAATTAATTTAATTGAAACAAAAAATAGAGTAGGGGCAAGTGCTGTACCTGTGGACATTTGTCGGATCTTAGAATAAATTTTTTTTTTTTGAAATATAATCAAAATATATTTACTTTATTTGTATTTCACATGAATGAACATTAATTAAGTCATTAAATCAACATGCGTATAAGGTACTTTTGCTTCCTCGCAATATCGAAGATACGAGAAGCTATGTGATCGTTTCAGATTGAGACAAAAAAAAAGTTCTCCAATTTCAAAATTTTAAATTTATTTATCCGTTTCACGTCAAGGCAAACACTTTTCGTTCCGTGTCTGTCTGTCTGTCCGTCCGTCCGTCCGTCCGTCCGTCCGTCCGTCCGTCTGTCCCCTGAATCCTTGTCACACGCATAACTCATGAACCACTGAACCGATATTATTGAAACTTGGTCGGATGGTTGGGTTTGGTTTGAGGACGGTCCCATTTCAAAATCATCAAAATCGTGTGTAAGGGAGAGGAGTGACACCCCAAAATATTAATTTTTTCAAGATATCTCAAGAACGACACATGTTACGAGAAAATTTTATAGAATATTTTTTGTAGAGAATTAAATTTCCTATAATATGGGTCTACTACGTTTGTTGTAAAATATTCCCTTACAAAGATTTATCTAAATTAATTTTAAAAATTCGTGTTTTGTTTTTTTAAATTGATATTTGATTGGATATATTAAGTGTCATTTTGACGTTTTAAATGTCACTTTGGCGTTTTAAATGTCACTTTGACGTTTTAAATGTCATTTTGACATTTGCATAAATTTAGATTTAGATTGAAATTGTCAAAAAATTAAAAATATATGAAAAAATATTCAGGTGCGTTTTAAGAAAAAATTCGAACTAAGATTTTTTAGTAAAATTTGTATAAAAATTAAATGGTTAACCAATGCCAGGCAATTTATCTGAACACTATCGGTTTTAGTGAATTTAGCACGAGGAAGCACTGTGCATTTACTTGGCAGATGTTTTAACATTATAAATCATAAATTTTTGATTTTAAAAAAAAAATGCACTTTTGTCCATAGGTACAACTAGTCAATGTACCTATGGACAGCGATCATTGTACCTGAGGACGGTTTTGTACATGTGTACACAATATCTATAACTATGTTTACTTCAACTATAAAAATATTTGTTAATTATTTATAAGTAATATTTTTGGTTTTTACCCTTACAAACGTTTTTGTATAATTCTTTGTCCGAATCAGATTCTACGGCTATCACATAGCATCTTTGGCATATAAAAAAAGTTTCATCATCTGTAAGGGTTTCTGGGTTTATTTGTCCCATTTCTTCCCTTCTTTGCTGCGAAAAACTGACAAAAAATAATACAAAAAGTCATACAAATTATAAACACGTGAATGTGGACAGTCCACAGGTACAACTATTATCTGTCCATAGGTACAATTATTGACAACATAACCAAATTTATTATAATTGTTGCAATTTAAAAGTAATGTCTACTTTTAATTATAATCAAAACTGGGACCAGAATTATTAGTGATAACTGTGATAAAATACAATAAAAGTTAATTAAATATTTACTTTTTGCGTGAAAAATTTTTAAAACAATCGTACCGTTTGAAATTTGATAAAACAGTAACGGCCGTTAGTCAGTATTACCAACATTAAAAGAAGATTACGGGTGCATTCAGTTGCGATTTTTTTAATAATCAGTTTAGAATATTTTTACAGTGTCCACAGGTAAAGCCGTCCACAGGTACAGCACTTGCCCCTATATATTTTAACGATTTTTCGACTTACATGAAAACCTTTGGAACAAATTAATCGTGTAAGTCGAGGACATACTGTACGTGTAAGCCTAAACTATTACAATTTTTATCGTTAGGGGATTTGTATTTGATTTTAATCAGGTAAAGGATAAAAAAAACACAAATATTTGTCACTATTAATTATTTAACAATAAGATAATCAAGAAAAACCTCAATATGACCCTGGAATATTTGTTAAAACATCTCTTTTTAATTAATTCTTCTTCGCAATTGCTTAAATGATCACTCCTTTAATTTTATTAAACAACATATTAGTGGTTTTCTAACCGAAATTAAGATAGGTATGCAAATGTCAATAATAATTTAGACCTTACCACATAAAATTTAAAATGATCATATATGTATTTTCTTGTAACATTATAAACTTTCACAATATACACCAAAGTATTAGTCAATTGTGGATATTTATATAAAGACGTCAGCACACAATTTATCAATCCTATCTGTTAAAAGGGCAAACATCTATACGTATTAACAATTCATATTTACGAATATTGCACGTACTAATGCATTCCACGCTTACGTAGTACATTTGGTTTCAATTATGTTATATCTTATAAAAAAAAAACTTGGAATATTTAGGATATTTCTCGGTGAGCAACAAGGTTTACTATAAAATAAAATAAACATTTTTTTTAAATATCAATAATAAGTCCAAATTTTGTAAATAACTAAAAAAACATCTGTCAAGTAAATGCACAGTGCTTTCTGGTGCTCAATTCATCAAAGGTAGTTAATTATTTAACAATTTAAATAAAAACCGTGTTTATACAAATTGCCTGGAATTGGTTGACCATTTAATTTTTATACAATTTTACTAAAAAATATTAGTTCGAAATTCTTCTATCATCTTTTTGGTTATTTAAAAAATTAGGGGTTTCTTTTGATTTTTTTAATTTTTCTGAAAAATACATGTATTAAATTTTTTTTAATTGTATAAAAAAATTTATTTTTCAATTTTAAAGGTTATTTGTATTCACAATAAATAGCTGCTTTCTTTTACGTATATAAAAAAAACAATCATAGGTAAATGTATTTTCTTCTTTCATTGTTAGCTTTCACAATACGAATCAAAACGTTGGACAATTGGACATATTGAACTTTAAGCATATAAAAAACAGTAACAACAATTTTCAATAAACGTAATGTTGTTTTAGTGATTGGCGTTTGAAAGCCTTCTGTGAAGATAGCATCATCGTAATGGTATATGGAAAGTTAAAGGCAATTGCGTTGTGAAATTTATAGCAAAGGCATTAACTACCGTCTACCGACTGAGAATATTGTAAATGATTTTTTGTTCGTTTGTGTATTGCCGATTTACAACAGTTTGCTTTTAGTTTATTAGTATATTACTGTCGTTTTTGTATTTTATAATATACATATCTACTTTGTATTCTTCTTGTTTAGATATCGAGTCAATTTTTTAACATCCCAACAGGAAGTTATTGTAATCGGTTCGAAAATCGAATTAAAAATGTTTATATTTCAAGGTCACTATAGTATATTTACACTATTTTCAGAAAGATGTATATGTGTGTGTGTATATATACGTACGTGCGTGTCATTTTTTGTCTGCACGAAATATCGAAAATAAAAAATTCTATTGACTTCGTTAGGATGCTAATCGAAGCGTCTTGACGTGCATTTGATCTGAAAGAAAGGATTTTTCGAAATTCAACTCCTATGGGAGTAAAAGGGGGTGTAAAAGTTTGTGTGGGTCAAATTTGTTTTGGTCGGATTTACTTGAAACTTAGCATAAATATTCTACAATACAAATAATAAAACATGTATTTCAGTATTTGTTTTTATACGTACCTAAAACAGCCATTGAAAACCACCCTCAAATTTTGTATTTTAAATACTAATAAATACGTCTACTAATTCATGTTGGTTTGGAAACAAATGCAATTTTTTTTGGCGTTGACATTTAGCATGCACATACGAAACTAAAAACCTTTTTTATCGACTATTATAAATTCTAACCTATCATAAAAACTAACTTAAATTCCACATAAACGAAGTCGCGGGTGTCATTATGCTTTTAAGAATATATAGGCCCTAGGATTTTAAAAAACTTTTCTTATATTATTTCTGCAATAAAACTTTATTTTAAAAGCTCTTCTCAATCTGGATCCTAAAAAATAATGTAGATCTAAAAAAGATTTAATTTTCTTAAATTATCTCTTCTCACTCCATTGCTTAAACATTCACTGAATATAGAGACAAAAATACTCGACTTAAAAAAAGCATAATAAATCAAATCAACATAAAAATAAAAATAACTAACATTATTTCATACACAAAAAACTTATAATTTCCGCTATGAAAAAACAGTACAATCAACTATAAATATAAATAATTTACAAATTACATATTACCGAAAAATGCAAGCGAACATAGTTGCAGTAAGTACAAAAGAAGTGGTAGTTGTAAATTATTTCCTCTTCAGTAAATCCAAGCAAGGACCGGATGTGTAGATGACGTATGTTCTAAGTAATAGTATTAAGTTACTTAATATAATTGGAGATTGATTTAATCTGAGACCTTCAAGGGCATTATTAAAACATTATAATACGTTGGGTTGGCCGCACTGAAACAATGCATACGTTTCAATTGATATCAGCAACAATCATTACCATAATTTTTATCTAGACCATATTTTGTATTGTCTATTTTGTGACCCTGCATCTACTTTTGCTGTGACGTCTTTATATATAAAACAAATCATAAGAAAATTAGTTTTCAGTTCAAACAGTTTTCTAATTTTTTTATTATTATTCATTATACAATTTTAAAAATCAATATTAATTTCCAGTTACATACTACTTTTTTCATAGAGAATTTTTTAACAAGTTTTGTTTTACCTTTTTACGCAGTTACTGAGAATATCATGTGTAATTAAGTAACATTATCATATTAATGTATGAGGGTGTAACACAATATATCTGTAACACTACAGCTGTGCATAATAATATATGAAAGGGGTAATATCGGTAATATCAATTTCCATGCTACCGACATAAATAGTTTAAAATAAATAAAAAGACATGTGTTTTATACGATATTTATTTTATTATTCATAACTAGTGGCTTCACCCGGGTTGTATTCGTTTTCATAAATGCTTATACAATTTATAAAATGTAATATTGTAAATTGTATGTGCGGAATTTTTTAAAAACTTAAAAAAATCGCAATATACATTTTTATTTTAAAGGGGTTGAATTTTCGTGGGTGCTAACTGCTAATGTAATAAATGGAGACACACTTACAATTTCACGTTTCTAGGTCTAGGAATTTGTGTTGGGCCTTATCTCCCTATAAATATAAGATTTAATCTTCAGAATAATAATCTTCGATTATTGCTTATCTCCTGGGTATAAAACAAAATTTACTACCAAACCGATCATCTTAAATTTTTTATACAATACTTTCTTTATTTGAATTAAAATAAATTTTGTTTTTTTATTCTTTTCATAATTATTCTAGATAAAAGTTACTTACATACTTTGTCTTTATAAAAAAACGATATAAAAAAGGTGATATGAAATATTGAAATGGAATTTTATAATGTACTAATGAGTAATATAATAATCCCTAAATGAAATACACCACAAACCTTGAAACAACAATTGACTATTGACTATATTTATTTATACGCATCTGTTCCCAATAAAGTCAATTTGGAGCAAAAAGTCCAGAACAACGACAGTATTGAAATTAACATCCGGTTAATTTGCATTTTTCGCAACAACGGTCAGGTATCACCACAATGTTTTTGTTGAACATAACAACAGTTTTCAAAATGTTTGTATTTTTACTTCAAATTTTTATGATTCATTCTATACCTTTTCAACTTCAAATTGAGACTAATCAATTTCAAATTGGGAATAATCAATTTCAAATTGAGACTAAACAATTTCATATTGGGAATAATCAATTTCAAATTGAGACTAAACATTTTCAAATTGGGAACAATCAACTTCACTTTGAAATTGATTATTCCCAATTTGAAATTGTTTAATCTCAATTTGAAATTGATTATTCCCAATATGAAATTGTTTAGTCTCAATTTGAAATTGCTTATTCCCAATTTGAAATTGATTAGTCTCAATTTGAAGTTGAAAAGGTATAGAGTTCATATTTTCTCGCATGTAATTTTTCTTCTACAAATATATTTATTATACGTATTTATTATAAATATTCTTCTTCTTCTTCATCCATTTTTGTCCATTTGATCGAGTCCTTTAATGTGTTAATGTGTGTAATTGTAAAAGGAGAGCAGCACAGGGACACAAGCAAGAATGGGAGGTTGCAAATTGGCTGGTCATCGCAGGCTCTAATAGATATTATAATCAGTGACATCGCTAAGGGGGCGCGGTCCGCTCCGGATGATACCCGTGTAAAATGTTAAAAAATAAAGCCTATTTAGGTACCTTATTGTTTTGGTTTTTTTAAGTTTCCAGGGTTTCTGTCGTTAAAAAATCACAGGGATGACACCCGCCTAATATATAAAAAATAAAACCTATTGACTTTTTTGGTGTCACCCCCCTAGCGACGCCACTGATTATAATAAATATTATGTTTAATTTGAAGCCGTTCAAAAACGCCGCATGAAAATCAATTTCAATTTTAAAACAAGATATAATAATAATAACATAAAATCTAATAAGGAAAATTATTGTAAATAATTACGTACTTTTTATACGGATATATAAAACCAAAAATAGATAAATATTTGACAAATGTAGGCATATATAATTGATTGATCCTTGTATTGTTAATTCATATTGATATTAACCGGAAATATATCAGATACCTAAGATTCGTTCGTTAAATGTTACATCACCTAAATTCCTTTAGAAAAAACGAACATACGCTTAAAAAACTCATAAATATTTATTCATTGTGATTCTTATGTGTAGTCAATACTCGAAATAATTAGTAGGAAACAAATATATGTATAGTTTCTATACATAAATAAATATTTTCTTGCCTGCGTGTCTAATACTATTGTGATTTTTATATAATCTAAATAAAACATTCATACTGTTTTTAATGATATGTTAATGAACAAAATTGTATTGATCGGTAGATATGATTTTAAATATAATATCATTTTCGACACATCTTAAGGTTATTCTATCGTTAGCAATGTATAGATAAAAGTCTAAAAATTGAATATGTTATTTATGGATAACTCATATATTTTACTATTTTTTTTAATATTGGACGTATGGTTTTTGTGTAATTTGATATTAAAAATTGAGTTTTTAATACACTTGATACTTGTTAAATTTGAACATTATTTAAAGTTTAGGTACAAAAATTTGAAATTTATTGATTAGAGTTTTTGTTTTTCATATAAAGTGAACTAATAAAAATGATGTAAATAATAAGGCGTTTCATTTACTAATATTTAATTATTTCTTACATATTTAATAATAGAATTGTGAAATACTTGACAAGCATATCGTTTCACTTTCATGAAACCAAACAATTAAATATGATTTCATAAAATATAACAAACACACATATTTTTAATTATGTTTATTTTCAGGATATCAACAAGGCCGGGCTTAACAATGATAGAGTACTATTTTGAAATACATAGTATAAGCCTAAAATTTGGTAATAAAAATTATACAAATGCACAAGGTGTAATTAAATTCGAATTATTCGAATTTCAAAAACTATACGAAATTTAATCACCTACGAATACATCCTCAATTTTTTTGCAAAGTGTATGCATATTTTTAGATTTAGACCACTTGATTAGAATATATGTAAATTGTACACACACGATAGCATATATAGCTTTTGATTGTCCATTTTATTTTTAACCGACTTAAAAAAAGAGTGGATATTTGGGCATGTTTGGGCATAACTCTGATTAATATGCATTTTTTTAATATGTTTTTTTGAAAGAGTATACTCCCGATGTGGTTCCATATAAATTTTATCATAATATGACCATGGACTTCAAAGATACGATTTAAAAAAAAACTAAAATCTAAAAAAATAAATCTTTGTAAGGGAATATTTTAAAACAAACGTTGTAGGAAATTTAATGCTCTACAAAAAATATTCTATAAAATTTTCACGTTACATGTGTCGTTCTTGAGATATCTTGAAAAAATAAATATTTTGGGATATCACCCCTCCTCCTTACACATGATTTTGATGATTTTAAAATGGGACCGTCCTCAAGCCAGACCCAACCATCCGACCAAGTTTCAACAATATCGGTTGAGTAGTTCATAAGTTATGCGTGTGACAAGGATTCAGGGGACAGACGGACGGACACATGGACAGACAGACAGACACGGAACGAAAAGTGTTGATGTGAAACGGAAAGATAAATTTAAAATTTTGAAACCAGATAACATTTTTTTTGTCTCAATCTGAAACGATCACAAAGCTTCTCGTATCTTCGATATTGCGAGGAAGCAATAAAACCAACTTGTTGAATTTAATTATTATATACTCTTTAGTGTTTTTAAAGGTTTTTTTAAGTCGGTTTTATTTTTTTCTTAAAAAGTTTGTTATAAATATATTATTATGATTAAACATACTATTATAATCTTTTTTAAAAGCTTTCAACCCTATAAAAATGTTCAAAAAAAAAAACGTGGAAATAATTATAAACAACAATAAAAGTAACATCTTTATATAAACACTTTTTTATATAAACTTAGCGTTAATATTCAACTCAGGAATGAACGCGCGCAGCTTCTAATTAATTTCCGTGGCTAATTTACACAAGTGCAAGACGCAGAGAGTTGACAACCGCTGAATCACCGTGAGATACACGTCACGCAGTGCTGCCAACATCCGCTCGCGCGAACCTCACGTTACCACATCTTTTACGTCTTCATCTCCGTGTAATGAAAATGTTTAATTATGAAAATTAATAAGTTGTTTTTTATGTGACGATATCACGGAATGAGATGTTAGAGTTGGGTGAAGAAGTAGATTTTAACTGTTGAAGATAACGAAATAGAAATTACGATAAAAATATAGAAATATGTGTCCTTGTTCTTTAAAGATATTAATTTCATTTATAATCCTTATGATATAATATTATAATGCTTTTTTCTGTATTTTAGAAGAACGTTTTTTGGCTGAGGACGAAATAGCAAACTAATAGTAAATTGAGAGCAATTGTAAAATATACAAAAAAACTGTTTTCCATAAGATTAACAGAAAAATAAATATTTGTCTCATGCATCTAAATAACATTGACGTTAGTTACACTCTGAACATGTAAAACTTCTTCAAAACGACTTATTTTTGGTTATTTTTTTAAAAGATGGATAACTGCGAGTAGGACTCGCGCACTTAGGGTTGCGTATCATTATATAAATATTAATTATTGACAATTGTTAGTTACATAGACAAAATACCCGATTACCAAGGTGTCACTACGTAGATATTGTATGAAAGAAACCGCAAAATTAAGTTTGCCACGTAATAATTCCTTATAGAATTAGAAATTAATGATTTTCGAATTCCTTCCTTTACTTGTGCTATGAGACCTTTCGAGATTCTATGTTAACGAAAAGTATTCTATACATTTTGAAGATCGGTCAGTGAATCAGTCTGTCAGTATCAAAATACGCTTTGAAGGCCGTATCTTTTTATTGCATTGAGCTAGAAACTTGAATTTTTTACAGAACTATGAGGTTATAGACCTTAGTATTTGATATTAATTTCAACTTGATACATTTAGCCGTTCCTGGGAAAAAGGGTCCAGCAGCAAAGTTTTTCATTTAGAGGTGCGGTACCCTAAAAACGGTCGAATATAGAAGATACAAATGGTTTTATCTTATACTAATCTTTTAAAAGAGGGATCCTTTCGGGAAGATTCACTATTTTAAATTTTAAAGAACATTCAGAAATATTAAATAAAATATGTTCTAATTATAACTCATAACAAAATTCAAAGTTGACCTAATTAGCTTTCTCTGAACTTAGGCTACCGCCAGAATGTTCTTCAGAATTCTTAATTTACACACAAAAATAACGTAAAAGTTTTCTAAACAGATACAACTAATTCTAATCTTTGATCAAAACCCTGCAAATTATATTAAAAAAAATACCGTTAATTTAATTCAAAATCAAAACAACTTATAAATTCCATACTTAATAAACTTCCTAAAAACAGATTTTAGTTTAAATAAAATATGTACATAATTCATATAAAATTGTAAGAATTAAAATTGTAATTATTCCGATAACGTACACCGACTCATTACCTGAACAGTTGCTGCCTCGCGAACCGTGTGTCATGTTATTGTTGTGCTTCAACCGGCCGTTGTACGGACTCCTGCAGTCAGCTGTCGACCTCGCGGACGGCTGTAGGTTCGAATCCCGGTCTCCATACACCTTGCTTCAGTTACTACAAGTGTTCTCTGTGCTTATACGCGTTATTGTTGATATACTGTTAATTACCCGCTGCAACAATGCCGGTTGGATTGCTTTACAACTATACCAGGTCTGTTTTGTTTATATTACGATAATTATTATTATATTAACAATAAGTAGATTAGCATAGTTTTATTACTATTAATTAAATTATTTTTTAATATGCAAAAATTATTTGAATGAATACATAAGTAGGTATATTATATTATATTATTGGGATTTTTGAAAAATATAGTTTAATTATTTTAGATATTTTTATTCTACACAATTCTTTACTACATTATATTGTTCAATATTAATCGGTTTAGGCAGCGTATTGCAAAAGAGTGCGCTGGCCTCAAACTTTTCCTTATGTTACCTAACGTAACAAAATATCTACTAAAACCTGGGCAAAGAACATAATAATATCTATGAATTAAAAAAAAAACACGTAAATTTGATAAGTGATTCTCGAGTGATAAGCGCACTAACGGACAGACATACAGACAGACATTTTATAATATATAAGTAGACAATTAATAATTTAATATTATATTAATAAGGCCAAAAGATTAAACACACATAATATTCAATAGAGAAAAATCGATATTTTATAAATGTTTATTTTATAAATAAAGTATCATGGTAATATAAATTAGTGAATCGAAAATAAGGGGCTCTTCTGTTAGTCACTTCGGCAACTATTAGATAGATAATAATTATTAAATAAAAAAATGCATAATTAATTAATAGTATTGTTCAAATACTCCCATATTATGATGTTCCAAAAAAATTATTTATGATTATAACAATATAAAAACGTATTTGTTGCACAATATATTATTTAATTTAAAAATGAGTCAGTCAATTCAATGAAACTGCCCACTGAAACACTTGCTGTGAGGTTTATTGGAAAAAATAATCAGTTCGAATTAGTTTTTGTTTATTTTCTTTATACAGACAATTGTGTCATTTTTATTTTTATCCACGTATACCAGCCCACAACTGGATAAATATTGGTAATATTACAAATAACTTCTCCGTTATTCTAAAAAATTACAAAACGGAAATTTTCACCGCAAATTATTTATGAGATGTAAAGTTTATACATCAAAACGACCAATAATAAAAATAACCTCATAGTTAATGTCCTTTAAAAAATATTTCAGTCAATATTATATTTCTTTATTGTTAATTATATCCTAAGCCAAAAGGAGGGTGCTCGGATTCAACCCCCTCCCCCTTCGAAAGTTTCATTAATTTAATTATAATGTACTGTTGATAAAATGAAATGCCCCCCTCTCTCAACAAAAATCAGACTACGGCACTGTCTTTATTTCTTATGATTTAAAGTTTGATAATTTATTTTGTAGAGTTACTCACACTAGCTTCTGAATGACTTACTTAATACATCACAATATACTTATAACATGGAAAGGCGTAAAGTATAAAAATTGCAATCATGGTATAGGTAGCTATAATTATTACAGAGTAATTTTAGATAAAATTGAGGCTTACTTTTTATTTTATATTTCTAAATATTATACATACCTATGCAAATTTTTGTTAAATCTTTTGAGGAATCTTTGTAAAGGAACACGGAAGTTATTTTGATTGATATTTCCCTAAATTTATCTGATCCTCATATGAGAAATATAATACCAATTGTTAAACCAATCGAATTTTTTGGCGAAATAGACACAAACTAATGGAATAATAGGCGGAAATAAGCTATTAACTTTATATCCGATTCTCTTCAACGACGTTTTTTCTCTAGAATTACTTCTGGTCTAAACATCCGTTATTATTTTATATTTAGCAAGCAGCGCATTCAGAAAAAATAGAGGAGGGGTAATATTTTTTAAATATATAAATTTAACATTTTTTTATTTATCATAATTGTTAATTAAATTCAATAATGTATACTGACGAATTCAGGAGGTGGGAGGGGATACCTCTTTCATTTTAATACTCGGTCTGCAATTACTTTAGTTATAATTAACTTTAATTGTTAAGATTGCAAAAGTTCATTAAGGATTCCTTGGATAGGGTATTTGTACATTTATTGGCATTATTTTTATTGCATGTTGGATTGCAATTTAATAAAAATTAGTTCATCCTTACCAAGTCACGCGATTTCTGGCCAACGAACTGGAAAAATAATCCAGTTTAAGGAGTAACTAGGTTTTTATTAATGTTATACTATAAGAGGATGTGGTCGGTAATTGATTTGTATTTGTTTATTACAATAGTTGTTAATAAGAACGTAATATGTAGATTTTTTTCATAAATTCATTATTTATTTTTTATCGTCATTAGAACACGCAATGTTTAATTATTATAATAAAATTGCAAGATTATCAATGCATTGTTTTTTATCCTTTTTCCAATATTTTTTTCTATATTATTATTATAAATATTGATTTATTAACCATATACTAAAATATGTTGACTTGTGTATGAACGCATGCATCTTCTTTTGAGATCGAATCTTAAACTAAAAGATATCCAGATATTCAATAATGATTTTCCTACTTTGACACTTATTAGATATCATTATTATTATACTCTTAGCTCTTCTGAAAACTGAAGGTCGCAAAAACACTTATGCTGAATTGTCTTAAGAAAAATTTACGGTCTATTAGTTAATTAATCGATTATAATTTTGATAAACGCGTTGTAGAAATACCGATTTCATTTCTTAACAATATTTTATATTATATATTAACAATGTGTCGGTTAAAAAGAGTACGCTGTATACACTGTAACATAAGAAATATGAAAAAATTACTAAACCCTTTTATATGTCTATCTTTGCTTTTTAAGACTCATTTGTTCGTTGATGATATTGATATGTCAGTCTCTCTTTGAGCGAGATGAGTATTAAAAATCCTTTAATGTGTCAAAATTTAATTGACCGTTCGTAATGGGTTAATCAAGCGTTTCTAAGGGAAAATCTTTTATACATAGATATACAGTTACTTAACAAAAAGTTACTTTTGATCTTCTGTTAACTTTCTTTATCAGCGTTTATGTAATCCAAAAGTTAGGTACTGGCACCATTCTTAGCCGGTTTAAAAGCAAGGTATACTGTTTTTTGGGATTGATGAGCTTCTTTTTTGTAATACTTATGAACTCGTGTCACCAATAAAATCAATTTAATTACCAAAGTCCGCAAATCCAAATTTTTTTTTACTTACCAGTTTTTTTTTAATATGAACTTGAATTTTGGGTTTAGGTTGATTTTTTCAAATTGGCTAAACCCAAAATTCAAGCTCAAATTAAAAAAAACTGGTAAGTAAAAAATTCCGTTATCATTGGGGAAGCAAATCAAAACAATACTTCAGATAAAGAAATACATTTCACGACATCAAAAAAAGTTTAACCATCGAAACGTGAGTGAATATGAGTGACGTTGGCAACGAGTTGACGTGAGTACGGTTAGCTGCACTCACTTGAGCATCATTACACGGATGATTGACGATAATGAGACGGGCGGGGGACTTTATTATTATATTTACAACTCTATACACCCACTCATACACCTTCGGATACACGACAATCATTTTACACGTATATAACTACACCAATACATCGTAAAATTAGCAGGGTTATACTTTATGCTGTAGCCCAGTTGTAGAAAGCATATACGAAATATTGTATTGAAATTTTTGTTAAATGGGGGCAGGTTAACTTATAACAACACATAATTTGATTTTAATTATATATTTATAAAAATATATTACAAAACAATAAACAGTCTAGAATATTATGATTTTATGAAATTCTTATTTCATACTACCCATCTGTTGCTTCCTCGCAATATCAAAGATACGAGAAGCTATGTGATCGTTTTAAAATGAGAAAAAAAATGTGTTTTCCGATTTTAAAATTTTAAATTGATATTTCCGTTTCAGGTCAAGAAAAATACTTTTCGTTCCATGTCTGTTTGTCTGTCTATAAAGTAAATTATCACTTCGACGTTTGCATAAATTTGAAAATGTCAAAAAATTAAAAATATACGAAAAAATAATAAAAAAAATTTCGAACTAAATTTTTTTAGTAAAATTGTATAAAAATTAAATAGTTAACCAATGCCAGGCAAATTATTTGCAAACTTTATCGGTTTTTATTTAAATTGTTCAATAATTAACTACCTTGGATGAATTTAGCACGAGGAAGCACTGTGTATTTACTTGGCAGATGTTTTTTTTTATATAAAACATGCATAATGACGTTATAAATCATTAATGCCCGTTATTATAAAAATATTAACTAACACTTTCAGACGGGTATCAAGCTTATATGACAGATCCCTTGAAGTTTCATGAAGTGTTGACAAGTTTCTCGCACGCGCGTTAAGTTAATATCAACATATTATACGGTCAGAGTCACTAATAATTTGAAGTATCACTGATTTAAATTCCAAAAAAAATCTTATTCCTTCCTTCCTTTATAATACCGGACATAAAATTACATTTTTAAACAGAATACCAAATATTGAAATAAAAATAAAATATAAAGAAAATTAATGGTTTATAATTTAAATTATTAAAATTACATACTTTAAAGACCACTTTAACGTTAATTATCCTAGAATTTATAATTTTTCAAAAGTATCTTCTACCAACCCATTTTTATAATTACTATACCTACTTAGATACATAAAAATATACATAATCATAAAAAATAATATACATTACATTTTATGGCTATGATTCTAAACGACTTTTTTTAAGAATCGTTTTGTTTTGAAATAGAACGTATTTATGAGTTCACAAACATTCATTTTTAAACTAAATTGTCAACTTCCGCTGATAGTAGCTACGTTCAATTGCTCACTAAAACGTATGACCAGGTGTAAATTTCGATAACAAATCTCATACCTATTACAGAGGTACTAAACTTGTACCTGTTATAGTAATTAGTACAATAATAATGTAATATATTGTCTCATATCTTCCAATATACAAAATACAAAAATATTAAAAATATTTCTGAAAGCAAAAATATGTTGATCTCAAATTTCCACCTGATCGCTTATCTCTATCCCATGAATCCTTCTCACACTCATAGCTTATTAACTACTTAACGGATTTTAATGAAACTTAGTTTGTCAGATGAGTATGACTAGTAAATAGTCTCATATGATGCCATGTTTAGACCGAAAAGAGAAAACAGCAACATCGTGTCATTTTAACAAAAGTGCAATAAACCCTGTACATTTTTAAATACGAAATGTTTTAAAACACCGTTTTGTTGTTTTGTTTTTAATTTTTGGTCTAAACACGGCATAAGAATCATCAAAATCGGGTCGCGGTGGGGGTGGTATTTTAATTTTTTTGTAATTTTTATGAAAATTTTTCTGTAGAGCCTTACATTTTCTGAGAAAAGGGTTTTATAATAAGAAGTACTGTACCAACACTTACAATCAGCAATCTTTTATACTGCAAGTATTTATACATGTTGCATTTTTTAAATGTTGAGAACCTCTGAACTTTGCATTTTGTCGAACCAAAATAAAAACAATTCGTTTATTGAAGCATGGCTTTTGTCAGCTGCTAAAAAGCTAGAGATTTTTACTTTCAGTTTTAATATCACTGCTACTAAAAAAAAAAACAAATGTTTTTTAAGGTCATTAAGGAGAAACCGATGTTTTTTACTTATTTTCCAAATTTAACACGTGTCATGAATTTTTAGGTTGGTTTTTTAGAAGTCCGTTATTAATGTTCTATATATAATTATTTTTATAATTATAAAATAATGATCATTAAATTAAAATCTACTTTTCGTTTTTTACTACCAAAATTATGCGCACACTGAAAGAAAGTTTTTTTTACTAGAAATGTATTTTAATGTCGTTTAATCTACTAAACAAATATAGGCAACGAAAAATGAACTTCTTACACAGCAGCTCACCCTGAAAGTTTTTCCACAGTGGAGGGGGTAATTTATTTTTTGTAACCATATATTTTTCATTTATCTATCTATCTTGATTCTTAAATTAAATAATGTATATTTACAAATTCAGGGAAAAGTGGATACTGATTTCTACTTCCCTTATTATGGAAGTACTACTATTCCTAGATAATATTTTATATACATATTTATACAATTTTGAAACAGTTGCTTCCCATTTATTATTCACCCCTATTCCCTTAAGCAATATTGCGGTGTGACGTCTATTATTTTAAACTTATTTCAGGATTTTTTTTTCGTAACAAAATAAAATATAATCTTTTCAATCTTTTTGTTTTTATTTGCATCATACAAAAAAAAAAATTTTTGACAATTTTATTATACTTTGTTTATATTTTTTGAAGTCTCCTCGAAAAAAAGGTGGGTGGGTGGTGGGAAGGAAATCTCCTCTTCTAGTCATTTGAAACAAAAAAATTAAATATATTTTCATTTTATAGACTAGTCTTTGTCGTATTACCTAGAATCGGACATTTATATTAATAAAAAAACAAAATGCGGACTTGTAAAATAAAAGTTAGCATAAATCGTGTTTTTATAGTTGAAAATCGAGAAAAGGTTAGGTAATACGGTAATAATTAGTGCATAGAACAACGTGTTAAAATTATAGCCCGATCGATTGATTAGAATTTCGTTTCTGTTTCCCACCAACCGATAAAAAGTAGTTTCGAGAAAAACGCGTTTAATGATTTAGTAACAGATGTTACTCTTCTATGTGCTATAACTTCGTAAATACATGAAATAATGTACTACATTTATTTTAATCAGTATTTCATTTAAATAATAATGTTCAAAGACGGTGAGACAAAACAAAAGAAATTAATTTATAATCGCCATCATAAACACAGAATACCAATAACTCACTCGCGCTATTTTAATTATGTCACGTAAACAGTTCCCATCGTATTTAATCGCATGCATGGAAAAAAAACACTGGAATATTGAATAAAATGAGCATTCAGGTTGTCCAATATATGCAATATAAAGGTTTAACATCTAGTTTATTATGCGTTGTCGAATTATAGAGGTCGAAAAACAATAATTTCATATTATAGAGGGTAAAAATGTACTAAAAATACTTCCTAAGGAAACCGTAGTTATTTTGAGTTATAGAGGGTTCATTCTTGTAGTAACAAAGGTTTTGGGTCTTGAAGGAAAAGAAACATTTTCTTCTACTTATCGATGCTTGGCTTATAAAATATAGTATCCAATGTAGGAAATGCCAACCTTGACGATGAGCCCAATATTGGGTTGCCAAGTGTTACTTTTTTGATATTGATCCCAGTCTAGGCCGAGCTTCGGTCACCTATTCTTTACCCAAGATTGAACCAACTCTGGGGCAGCCTTAGTTCGACAAACCTTGGCCGAGTCTTAAACGAAGTTATCATTTGTATCTTAACTCAATGTTGGCTAGCATTGGCGCCAACCGTGGCCCCTTTATAATTTCTATATGGGATGTTGTTATATCAAAAATCCCTTCCTTTTGGACACCCCTATAAGATATAAAACATAAGTCACACACCCACCAAATGTATGTATGCATACATATATATATTGCGTGCGACCTGATCACGTGGCCGGGACTTCGCCATGTAAGTCCATCTGCCACCACATCCGGTAGCGGAAATGGACGCCAGGCATTCCCACCTAGACTTGCAAACGTTCTGAATATCAATCATGGTTAGACTCTGTTGTTATTGTTATTGTTATTAATGTTGTTGAACTAACTTTGGATAATACACGTGTGTGATGCGGAATAGTTAATATAATATGCAAAATAAAACATATGTTGTCAGAAGTAGTGTAGCATATGAGTTTTAATGATGTAAAAATTATTTAATTAGTTATGCGTCGTTTGTGTGCCACTTATGCCCGTTATTATAAAGAATTTGCTTGAGTGCAAATGCAAATTAGCTTCCAGCTAACGCTATCTGCTAGATGTCAAATTGTTATGAAATTGTTCGATATTTTAAAGCAGCGGTAATAAATATAGAATAACGTAAATGCTATGCATTTTATGAGATACACTTGGCAGCACTTATTTTAAGTCGCTATTGTACTCATTAATACCTAGCAGATAGCGTTAGCTGGAAGCTAATTTGCATTTGCACTCAAACAAATTCTTTATAATACCGGCAATAAAAATAAAAATACTACATCTTCCCCTCTCTCCTTCGACTCCGTAATTATTGAAGCGCCTACATTATAGATATATCTAAATAAACTAACTACATATTTGTTATAATTTAGGATCCAAAGATACATAAATACGGTCCTAATGTGTATTTATTTTAAAAAGGTTAAAAATTGTGAAATGTCCTAGAATAAATAAAATTAAATAATTTTTTTTTCAACTGATTAGCATGGGAATTTAAAAAAAACTACCCTAAATGTAATGTGATACAATTAAATCGAATTTACACGTAGATATTTTCAAGTTGTGTTAGTATTTTTATAAAACGCCCTTTATTATAAATATAATGGAAGGAAGTTCACATTTAAGCCTCATTTCAAATTAATTAATGCAAGCATTAATTCACCTCTATTCTTATTTCTTAAGTACGTATCACACGGTCAAATATTCCATATAATTCAATTTTTGATCAAAATATATAAAACCAATAATAAGAAATATACTCGTACCTTTATATAATTATCGAGTTTTGAGTTAATATCCTTTTTCTATTTTTATTAGTGCCGAAATTTTATCGTAAATATAAATAAACTTTTTTTTATGAAATATTTTTTACTTAAAACGAAAATTTTGAAATGGAGACTAAAAAAATCTTTTTTCTGTCAGAATGAGGAAGCAATATATTTATGTGCAACTTTAAAAGCATGCCATAAATTATAAATTCAAAAATTGTATTAAAATTATTACAGTTATTAGCAACGCTGCACAGAATATAAAAATCTATGCCACTAATCTAACATTCATTATATCTACAGCATCTAACCTAAGTAGTAATGTAAACTAAACGGTACTCCAACAGTAATTCAAAACTCACATAATATTAAATTGAAACAAAAGAAGATGGCTTTGTATAACTGTCGTTGAATGCGCACTAATGCGTCTGTTATCTCACAGCTACCTCTAGATCCATTTATATGTTTGTTTGTCAAATGTTTTCAGCGTTTGTCATTTATTTTAATAGAAAAACATCCTGTTTGTGATATAAAATATTTATGTCTTAAAATGATCTTTGAACCATCTTTGTTTATTTTTTTAAATGTTATTTTATAAATGTCAATGTCTTTTTAAGTTGGTTTAATTGAATTTGTTTTAAAATTCTTGAAGTATAAAATTTTATTTAATTCTTAATTAATATTGTAGCTCTCGTAGCTACCCGGGAAAAAAATTAGATCTGAAGTGATCAAATCAGATCTGTGGAGACCTGCAAAGATCTACAATGATTTACAAATATCTCTAAATATATCGTTGAATATCGTGATAGAGATTGAAACGTTGAAAATTCGTGAATTTTCAACGTATTTGTTCCCTAGTTTCATCACAAATAACTCGGTCAAAATTGATCGTACAACGATATAAAAAAAGTGTAAATTGAAAATATAAGTCTGATCTAAAATTCATACCCGACATAAGAGTACAATACTTTTTTTTATATATTTAATGTAAGTTTAAAAATACGTACATTAGGCAAGTGCACCTGCTTTTATTTGTATCATAAACAGATCGTGAATTAAATCAGCGAAGCTTAAAGTAAACAGTATGTATGGTAACGCCTCGTGTTGTAACACAATTGACAATATTGTTACGTGTTGTTCAAAATTCTATAAGAATTATCTCTTGCATCGCAAGGTATCCGGGAAGTCTATTAGATTTCTGGTTTTTCATACATGGCTGACGTCTGGTGGAACGATTCATAACTAACACCTAAAAATAATGTTTTATGTACAGTACATAATATGTGTTGGATGGTCATGTGGGATTTCTGTTTCTATGTTGCTTAGAGAAAAGTCTGGCCAAGTGTCTAAATATAAATATGACTAGAAAAAAGGTATTTTATTGGATTCGACTTTTTGTTATTGTTAAGACAATTATTCCATTTATTTTCCTAATGTCCGGTATCATAAAGGACCTAACAAATTTGTTAGCTAACAAACACTTTCAACTGAGGTATCAAACATATATGACAGTTCTTCTGGAGTTTGTTGATGACTTTGACAAGTTTCGCGCACGCGTTGAAGGTAAATACAAACGGCATTAAAACAGTGGTGATGTTATGAAAATTATTTAGTACGGTCAAAGATGCCAACTGTGTTACAATTAATTGAAGTGTCACTGCTCTAAATTCCATAACTAATCCATAGATACTAGTACAGTATTAATACCCCATATGAATGTAATTGCTAGCTAACAAATTTTGTTAGGTCCTTTATAATACCGGGCATAACTATAATATTTATAAATATATGCTACTTACAATATTTTCTAAATTTATTTAGCTTATTAATTTATTAACTATTACTAAACAAATAAGTAGAAAATAGCAATATGCGATATACTTCTTTGCATATGTGGGATTTGAACCCACAATCTTCGACATACTTTCTACATGATTTCATTTCATTTAAATATTTGTGCCATCATTTGATACTTTGCATCATTAATTGAATAAATATTTTCTTCCTAATTTTATTTGGAAAAAAACAGATTATATGCAATAAACTAATATAATATGTTGACGTATTAATGCCTAATTTCTTCTATCTACATTACCAGTATGTGTTGGCAGCTTGGTATACATCTATTAAATAGCAAATGCAGGGTTCTGGTTGGTCCATTTGGAGATTTACATGGATGGTACCAATAACAGATTTTGATAAAACTGGAAGTAAGACTTACTCAACTATAAGGTGAACGTCACTTCTATTTGTGTCATAATTTTTTAGATAATTTTTATAATTTTATCTTTTTGCATTTCTTGGCATTCTTATTTACAAAATCAGCCATTTAAATCTAATCCTTATTTGGAACCTGTAGGTTGAAATGAATTAGCAAAAAAGAATTTAGATTTAGATATTTTCTCATATCTAGGCATGTGGAGTATCAAAATGAAGAATTAGTAGAATATGACCCTATTTCTACATATTTTTTTAACTCAAAAATGCAACTGTAAGTGGCTCCAATCAGTCCACGTTGTGCAACTTCGAAATCCTTATGGCATACACCCGTGTATGTCTTGGCCGATTTTTTTAAGAAATGGCTTCAATTTTAACGAAACAGACTTACTTAACTTTTTTCTCATCTCGTCTCGTGTGCAGTCCTAATTATATTCTCGTAGACATTTCTACAATCGTAATTACTGCCATTATTCTTTTCTCAAACTCACCGGAACATTATTTCTTTTTATTTTAAATAAATAAATATTTCTCCCACGACAACCAAACACCAATTTACTTTTTTTAAGAACAAATTTCTTCTGTGTACCCGACTGTGAAATGTTCAACCACAGAAAGTGAAATTACCATTATACAGGATTCACTTGGCTGCTACAGATTTATGCATCTCTCAGCTCTCCAAAGATCTCGATGGCCAGGTGAATACAAACACCTGTCTGTCACCGGCAGGTGCTGATCAACTCGCGCGCGACCGGCTGCTGGATCAAAGTTACATTATTCATTTTGCAAATATATTATGTAATGTGTAGTTATGCAAATGATATAGGTTTTTTTAGTTTCTAATCAACACGCGTCTATAAGATGAAAGAAGGTTCGTTCGAGATTTTTTTTGCATTTGCTGTTTCTGTAGTTTTTACAACTTGAAATTAATATTTAGTTAATTTGAAAAGTTTATATAGCAGGTGTATTGTTATGGAAGATTGGTTGCAGATAGTAAATTATAAATTTATTCTTCTATGATGTATTATTTGTAGTGATATATCCTTAACTATATAACAACAAAAATAGTTATTACTAATATTGAAATAAATTAATTTCGCTCTAAAAATAATATTAATTGTAAGAACTGTATTAATAGAATGAACGATTTAGAACAACCTATTCCCAAGTGTGGTCCACGATCTGTCCACAGTTTCCAAAAATAATTTAAAATATGTATGTTTTATGTAAATTTTTACCTTACCTGCGAGAATATTTTTTAAATGAATTAGTATATACTAGGGCATGTAAACCGGTTTTAACCGACACCGGTTAACCGGTTTTTTGTTAAAATTTACCAAAACCGTAAAACCGGGTTTTTCCCGAAAAACCGAAAGTCAATTATATATATATTTTTTTGTATCTTTAAGTGACAAATAGTTTTATTTTTTTACTGTTATTCATGAAGTATTTATGTTGTGAACTTATTTAAATTAAAAAAGGGGCACATCTATAAAATAACGCGTAATGTGTAAATAAAAATATTATAGCGGAGTAAATGGAATTTGAGGGTCATTCCTGAAGTATATAATAATATGTTAATAAAGGAGATTATACCATTTCAAGTTCAAATTTAGAATAATAAATTTCAAATTGAGAATTGTAAATTCCACATTTGAGATGAAAATAAATAAACAATTTATTTCAATATAATATAATGTTTTATAAAACAAAATATTTTTGCTATAGCTGCAATTATGGCCTCCACATACTATCACGAGCTCCTGTTGAATTATTGGTGAACCCCATAAGACATTTTTTCTTGTCCAGCCTTTTTTTCGGTCATTCAATTAATAATTTAAATACGTAAATATACCATTCGCTGATTTTTATTTTTGCTCGCCGGGCCAGATCCCCCTTAATCCTAGACTCCCAGGCTAGAGCCGTGTATAGGGTTGCAATTATTATTTAACTTATTATTGTTACGAATATTTATTAATTAAGTTAACATATATTAAATATTTTTAATTTCTTAATTTTATTTAAAATCAGGCCCTCAATTATTTACTATTGTCCAAATTAACAAATCATAATTAATGCATCATATAATTATATATCATGAGTGACATATCGGATATAATTAACAATATTTTTCGTGATATTTTCTCGTACAATATTTTTTAGCTACTGTAAACGAAACTCAGTTTGAGTCATATTTCTGTCTTCACCTATATCACTTTTAATACTAGCTTTTAAACTATCTTTACCAATTTAAAATTAATAGTTCCCAATTTGCAGTTGATAAGTCTCAATTTGAAATTGATTATTTACAATTTGAAATTGAATAGTCTCAATTTTGAAATTGATTATTCCCAATTTGAAATTGAATAGTCTCAATTTGAACTTGAAAAGGTATAGTTAAATAAGTTTTATTTTTTTAATATTAAAATATTATTTTATTTAAATAGTTTAAAACATTTTTTAAACTTAATTGAAAAACCCGACTAAAAACCGGTTAACCGGTTTTTCACTTTATGAAAAACCGAAAACCGGTTTTTGAAATTTTATCGGGTTTTTGTATGCCCTAGTATATACGTAAGTTGGCCCCAAAGTTTGTAAGTTATACAGAAATAACTTTTGCGGAATACTTAAAGGACTCTCATATACCTAGTAGCACTGAGCATATCAAAGTAAGGTACTGACACCAGTCTTAGATCATGTACCAGTGTTGGATTCTTGTTTAATTAAATGCACTTTATAAATTAATTTGATGACAATCCGACAATGGGTGTCAAAATGGTGGATATTTAAACTAATTATTAGTGAAGTTGTTTTTCTAGTTTCGAATTTTACGATTCTTTATTTTATAACTTTTGTGTTGTAGTACTTATCATTTTGTAATTACTGGAGAAAAAAACATAAACAGAATAAACGGCTATAAATTAAAAAAAAACTACATATATTTGCAGACTTTGGTACTTATTTTATTAATAACATGAGTTCATATAGGAATTACAAAAAATAAGCCCGTCAATCTATCTTGCTCTTAAAAGATCCAAGACTGGTGCCAGTATCTTATTGAATAGATTGTTACATTCTATACAAATAACAAGGAATATTAATATAGTTAACAATGAAATTCCTTTAATTGTATTTTCTTAATATGTACCTACTTTGTTTTTAAGCGCACATAATTATTTAAATTTATTTAATCTATCCATAAAAACACATTCAATAATTGAAGAACATAAAAGAATATTTTCATAGTAACACATATGCACATTTAGCATCACGTAACTAATTGAGTAATATGTTTCATTACAGCGAGGGCCTATTCACCTGCCCGGAGAACAGCGTACCGTTGGATTATGCGAAGGTAAGTTAGCCAGCTTGATGCACTTTACATTTTGCACTTCTTCTGTTTTGTATGTGTGTACATGTATATTGTTTATATGTGTGTGTGTGTGTGTGTGACATTCCACGGCGCATTCCTCTTGATCTGACACAATCATGGGAATGTTACTTACCTTTAGTTGCATTATAATGCTTTAATGCAATTTAGCTTCATGAATTTTTATTGTGTTCTTTATGTATCGATCTAGAGATTAGGAACACATTAAGTAGTTGTATGTAATATAGACTCTTATTGTTAGCAAAATTCTTATTTATAATTCTTTGTTTTTATATTTATAAAATAGGATTAAATTAAGTATTTGCACTCATTTACTAGCTTGCAAACACTTTAAAACGGGGTATCAAACTTATATGACAGTTTGAGTTTTTGACAGATAGTTGTATGCGCAGTAAGTTGGTTTTTACCATTTTTACTCAAGGTTAATAATACATTATAAATACATTTTAGTAAATATACTTTGTATACCTTTGTTTTTACTTATCATGCATACAAATATCTGTCAAAAACTCCAAGAGAACTGTCATATAAGTTTAATACTCCGTTTGAAAGTGTTTGTAAGCTTGCAAATATTTGTTAGCTAGGCTGTAGGAAATATAGAATCAGCATTATGTCTGTCTGTCTGTATGTCTCAGTCTTCTAGATACTGAACCGTTTGACCAGAGCAGTAAATAGAAGCTCTGGGGCCCCGGGGCAGCAAATAACCGAGGAACCCTCGCTATATGTAAAATATAAATATAAAAATTTAAGACCTTTTTTTCGTTGCTACCTCAGTCTATAATTTTTGCATGTTACTAAATTTAATTACCTTTTTTTGTTCCTCAATCTTGCCGATCCCAATTTTTATGCTGCTGCGGGAGGCCCTATGCTCGGGGCACTGTCCCGACTGACCCGGTGGTAGTTACGGCCCTGCGTTTAACCTAGAAACTGAGATTTGACATAATTATAGAAAATGGTGGAGTAACAGTATACTTGAGTTATAAAAATAAAATTTTAAGTTTTATTTTTTATTTAAATGATTGAATTGAAATTGATGATAATAACAGACACACAAGATAATGGTCGTTGTCGATTTAAAAAACCTCTGTTGATATATTACAATTTTCAATACCTAAACTAATTCTAATGATTAATTATTAATTCAGATGGTGGCTTTAAATTAATTTATGAACTTAACCCTAGAAAGCTAATAATATTTTATCTATACGCAGATACTTTTCTTTAGTAGATTCGACTAATTATATTATTATATTTGATTTGGTTAACCGCCCTTACCCACCCCTGAATTTATCAATTTTCATTATTTAATTTAACAATTATGATAGATAAAAAATGAAAATTATATAATAATTTTAAAAAATTGAAAACCCCTCCGAATTTTTTTCTGGGTGCGCCACTGGTCTAAGGTTAATCATATGTGACAAATACATAATAATACACACATAATACATATATATGATACATACATACATATTTAATGGCATTAAGACGTTCTTATTGGTTTGCGTATTTAGTTATGTATTCAGTGAACATATAACGTGGTGTAGGTGGTGCAGTTTTGAAATTTGTTTTATTGCACACTCATTTTCGTATAAACTATTCTGTGAATTTTGTCTGGTCTGTTTGGCAGGAAATGCCGCTTCAGGCACTTGACATGTTTGTGAAGTCGCTGTTTAATTCTACCCGCGTTATTATATACATTGCGTTGATGAGTGCTCTGTTAATTTAATAAATATTTACGTCAAACTTTTTCTTTGTAATAACAATTATTCGGTGAATATTATAAAGCATTCAAAAAAAAAATGTTTGTTACATATAATTTAACTATACACTCCCCCCCCCCGCCGTTTATTAATTTTAAAACGTTGCTAATATAAGTTTCTGTATTTTTTTTACTTTTTGTATTATATAGTAATTATAAAAGAATTGAACGGATCCATGTCTTAATGGTCCCTGAATCGAATACGACTTTTTTCACTCGATTAGAAACATATAAAAGTTTAGACAGCCCTAATCGATTTCTGGTTGACTGTGTAGTAGCCAAATCTCACTCATAGTCGTATTTTTTTATTTGATCAAATAATAATATCTTTAAATATACTTCATACTTATTAAATACATAATGTTAAATTTTAATTTAATTTTTTTTTAACCTTCTAAAAATATTACAGCCAAAACGGTCAAAATTAATAATATAATAATTTTAAAATGAAGATTTTGTAAACAGTAGATGTGCAGTAATGAGCACCTCCTATTTTTGAAGAGCATCACTATGTTTACTTTCTATAGCTATTTATAAAATTATCAATTTTACAATAAGACAATTTTCTCGACCGTTCTTTTTTTGTAAAGTTTTCTTTGTTTATAATTTATTTAGTTTTTCGAGTGGAACAGAGTTTTGTTTTACTCCCGCGGCCCAAAAATCGTATTTTCGCCCGAAAATACTCGGGATTGGGCTTTTCTGCAAGTAATCTTCCCCCAAAAATATTCGGGCGTGGTCCTTAAGCGGTTAATTTTAATAATATTAGAAAAACGTGGAATTCTTAGCGCCCCAGATGCGTGAATGTGTGAACAAGTAACATAACCAACTCAGCTATTGCGGGATTTCCCCTACCGTTTATGTTCGACACATTGCAGGAAGTAACCTTTTTCACCATTTTGATCATATTTCAGTGTTCAAATCACAGGTTAGGACACTGGTTCCCAAACTGCGTTCCTCGGCTCCTTTGGCGGTATTGGGGGGATCAAAGGGAGTAAAAATGTAAATTTTCAGGAAAGCCTCGTGATTTTTTATAGCTGAAAAGGAGGTAATGGGTCAAATAAGTTTGGGAACCTATGGGTTAGGATATACAAGTTACACTTATAATACCTTAAAAATAAGATAATTAATTATCCATTAAATATCAAAGAATATAATTATCTTGATAATTTCACTCTGTGATTGAAATATCAATAATAAAGCATTATTAATTCATTCATTAAAATACGTTATTGCAATATAAGTAGGTATACTCATAAATATATGCTTCTATTATTACTTCACATAACAAATTATATCAACGTAATAAAACACATGCTATATTTGTTGTACACAAATACTTAACAATTAATATAAATTGCAGAATGTATGCACTATACTTCACAATACACATAAATGTTCAAGTACACCGGATTTAATTCATAACTTTAGTACCTGGTAATTAAATACATTGGTGGGAAAAGAACAGACGTAGTAATAGTTATAAATATATACATTTACTCTCTTTATCTTATAATTTTGTTTTGTATATTCATATACCCTAATTTACCAGGTGTTTTTTCTACTCCATTGTCAGAACAAAAACTTTAATTTTCGTATGTATACTTTTGTTTTTTATGTCGGTATTTTTTTTTAGTATTATTGTTTCAGTTTTACAATGTTACTTGTTGATGGGGGGATAATGTTAATTTTTGTCTATATTGTTATATAATGACATAAAGAAATATTTCTTCTATGTTAATTTTATAGTAGTTATTCACAAACTACTGTTAATATAAATAATGATAAATATATTTACGTTTTACGTTTAAATATTTTATTTTTAACTTTAAAGGCTATTCAGAACATTTATATTCAATTTATTTTTAAGTATTAAGGGACATCCATAAATTACGTTACACGTTTAAGGGGTGAGGGGGTCTACAAAGTGTGACATGGTGTGACAAGAGGGGGTAGGAGTTTCAAGCTTCGTGACGTCACATCTAAAAAATCGAAACAATGAATTTAATATGAATTCTTAGAGCAAACATTTGAAGAAAAATCACTATGTTGTTAGTAATTTGAAACCGCTGAAGAGTTATTGGGAAATTTTCAAACGTACTTGGTAAAATTTCATATAATTTTTATTAATAAACAAACAACATGAATGTGACAACCTGTGACAATGCATGGAAGGGGGTCAAAAAACCATTATATTTGTGTGACGTAATTTATGGATGGTACCTTAATACTGAATGGTACGGAGCGCAACAGTATCAAAACTGTTACCCGCGACTTCGTCCGCGTAGATTTTTTTTATCTAATCAATTTAATTTTCGGGATACAAAGTAGCCCATGTCCTTCCTCAAGATGCAAGCTATCTTCCTGCCTAATTTCATCAAGATCGTTTCAGTGATTTAACCGTAAAAAGGTAACAAACATACAGACAGAATTTCTTTCACATTTATAATTTTAGTATGATTCCTATCTTTTTCCTTGTCTAAAGTCTCTACTTTTAGTACTGAATCTGAGTATATAATAAATATACAGTTAAACGTGTCTTTCTCTTCTGATAAAAATTAACAAATTAACGGTCGGAACGGGAAAGAAAACACGTATAAATAAGTGTTTATAGTTTTATTTAAGTGTTTTTGTTACTAATATGACTTATGTTTCAACTTTGTGTATTTGATAATTTTGGTTCCAAAGTACTAAATTTTTCTATAAAAATTAATTCGGTACCAAACAAACAAACCGGACACAATACGGAAGATTCTATATTACGTATACCAGAGTTGTTATATGCATAATATTTGTGCAAATTATGTTGATCGCCTGCATTATGGGGGTCGACAGTTATTCTCTGTATAAAGATTTAATTAGGGCCTACCGATATAACAGTTGCAATGAATAAATTATAATAAATAATGGAACTATGGGTACAACGACATAATTACCATAAAATCATCTATACTAGTTTAATATATGTCATGATTTAAGGCTTCCGCGGTGATATTTAATTACTATACAATCGTATGTTATCTCGAGACAAAAAGAATAATATCTCGAGAGTAGATATATATGTAGTTATTTTGACACACAAATTATTTATTGTCATATTATATACCTGTAAACTATTAAAGATATATTTATAAACGTTGTTGTCAAGTTCTTCTAATATAAGTAGCTTTACATAATATAGACTGGATAATTAATCTTTATTAGTAAATAAACTTAAAGTATAAGATTATTTAATAATTTCTGCAAAATAAAAATTTTCTAAAAAAGATTTTTTCCAAAACTTACCCAGCGTCATGGGCGTACCCAGGGAGGGAAGTATATTGTATAATATATATGTATATTGGCTAATAAGACAAAAAATTGATTTAGAGTAAGCTATTGAGTTGACAAAAATCACGTACTAAAGTTAGAAAGTTGCAATCGCGAAGCACAGAAATCATCGAATATTTAAGAAAAAAGGAAAAATTATGCATTGTTTGTTTACAATAATGCTCATTTATAAGGGCAGTACACAACGGTTTTTTTTCTTTCACCCCCCCCCCCCACCTTTACCGCGGGATCATAGGTAAAGCACACCAACTAAATCATTTTCTAAAAAAAAAAAATACCCCCCACACCCCGAACAAAATTCTGAGTACACCCATGCCCAACGTTGTCTACATTCAACATTACACTAGTGAGATGTAACTTAATCCTAATTGACATTGTTTACTCTAATATAGGCGTCATCAACCTACTTCTTATCATTTCTTCTTCAATGATAATGATTATGAAAGTAAACATTTTAAAATAGATTTTTTTTATTTAAGTATATCATTTTTGTCAGCTGGGTATGTTCCTTTTCTGACAGCTGCTTCATGTAAATGATTATTTATATTTGCTATAAGTGTTGATACCAAATGTTTAATTTATTTGTACCTACCTACAATAACAAATTAAGCCAAGGAATCAATAAAAACTCAGAACCCAATAATCAAGTGCTACGTTTTATAACATATTACATTAACGTCTTTCAAACTTCGACTATCGAATGAGGTATTTTTTGCGATAATTCATTTGCAACAACATTTTTCATAATAATATTAACATCGTGTACATTTATTCGACTAAAATTTGTGACCTTTCAATCTGACATGACAATAAATACATATAAAGATGGATAGCCGGTGCTAGAAATGCCCATGTCTACACTAACGCCGACGACTGGAGTTCTCTAGACACGGTATACATTCTGCGCTCCCACGATCTTTAGTCGCGCTGTTGTTTTACTGCGGGGTCTTTACTCTTTGTCACGGTGTAGTAGAGTCGGGTGCGTATGTTAATTAAATTATTCCATGTACCAAATTTTACGGATCAATGTATTATGATGTGTGTTAGTTTTTTTTATTAATGATGTAAAGTTGATATTTATTTCTAGGAAAAGTTTAAATTTGAAACATGAAATTTGTGTTTTTGATTTTGTTAAAAATAAATTTGTTTTATAGAAAATGTCGGTGAAAAGTTGAAATTTTTAAACCGTTCTTGAGATATTAGCTGATCAAAGTTTTGGGTTTTTCAAAATTTTTTAAAAAAATGACCAAAACTTTTAAATAAATTGTCATATTCGATCTGAGGATATGTATTATACACTCACGGAAAAAATTAAAGGACCACTTTTATTTTTCGAAAAAATTGCTCATTTTCAAAGTAATGCCAATAGGTCAAATATGATCCATTTTTTACTTATAGGATATGAAAATTGAAGGAAATTTTATCATCTTTTCGAATTTAGGGGTATATTTGTTTTATTAAACTTATTATTGTGACCAAATCGCGGTTTAATAAAAAATAAAAAAATTGTTTTTTTTTTGCAATTTTGAAAGATACCCACGGGGATGTTAAATTTTTTTTCTAAAATTTCAAGATAACCATTCTGTAGGAAATTTGTTCAGGTTTAAAAAGCTTTTTCAAATTTGTTTTATAATTTTTTGGTGTTACGATATTCGAGTTTGAATGAAAAAAGTACCAAAAAGTTTTAAACGACCATAAAGGGCCTAATGTTAGTCGCACAGAAAAGAAAAAAAAAGAATATTAAGGATTAAATAATCACCTATTGTCTAGTAGCATTTATAAAATGTTTAATTTTAACTTAACCCTTCAAATACGAAAAACAAAACAGTGTTCGAATTTAAATAATCCTGTAAAAATAACCTTTTTTTTAATCATAGATATAATGTTTAGAATGTATCCAGAAATAAAGTTCTATCAAAGAATATGAAAATTAGACTTATTACCTTCTATGTGAACAAAGGTTCCAGTAAAAATCTTTTAATTTGGCTGAGAAATTGCATTTTGAATTTTTTGTATACGTTTAGGATTTGACCGTACTTTTTATAACAAGTTTTTCTTTGGGATTTTTTTTTCGAAAAACAAATAATTTTTGAGAAAAATTGTAAGAAGGAAAAAGTTTTTCTTTCTTGTTAAAAAATATTCATAATTTTTTTCAGATGTTTTATATGAATATTATGGGATTCAATTTATTTTTAATAGGGTACTTTTTCATTCAAACTTGAATATCTTGGCATCAAAAAATGTGACAATCATTTTTTAAAAAGCATTTTGAAGCTGAGAAAATTTACTAAATGATGTATATCATGGAATTTTGAAAAAAAAATAATCATACATCCCCGTGTGAAACTTCCAAAATTACAAAAAATTTCAATTTTTAATTTCAGTCAACTGCGTGTGGTTATGAAAAAACGTTCAACAACATATTAAAGACTCTTGATTTCGACAGTTAAATTAATTTTCATTGAATTTTCACCGCTTATTCGTTCAAAGTAACTGAATTTTTTTGGTCCACACGTAGTTGACTAAAAAAAATTAATTATTTATTTGCAGTTATAGAAATTTCACACGGGGATGTATGATTATTTGTTTTCAAAATTCCATGATATTCATCATTTAGTAAATTTTCTCAGCTTCAAAATGCTTTTTAAAAAATGATTGTCACATTTTTTGATGCCAAGATATTCAAGTTTGAATGAAAAAGTACCCTATTAAAAATAAATTTAATCCCATAATATTCATATAAAACATCTGAAAAAAATTATGAATATTCTTTAACAAGAAAGAAAAACTTTTTCCTTCTTACAATTTTTCTCAAAAATTGATTGTTTTTCGAAAAAAAAATCCCAAAGAAAAACTTGTTATAAAAAGTACGGTCAAATCCTAAACGTATACAAAAAATTCAAAATGCAATTTCTCAGCCAAATTAAAAGATTTTTACTGGAACCTTTGTTCACATAGAAGGTAATAAGTCTAATTTTCATATTCTTTGATAGAACTTTATTTCTTGATACATTCTAAACATTATATCTATGATTAAAAAAAAGGTTATTTTTACAGGATTATTTAAATTCGAACACTGTTTTGTTTTTCGTATTTGAAGGGTTAAGTTAAAATTAAACATTTTATAAATGCTACTAGACAATAGGTGATTATTTAATCCTTAATATTCTTTTTTTTTCTTTTCTGTGCGACTAACATTAGGCCCTTTATGGTCGTTTAAAACTTTTTGGTACTTTTTTCATTCAAACTCGAATATCGTAACACCAAAAAATTATAAAACAAATTTGAAAAAGCGTTTTAAACCTGAACAAATTTCCTACAGAATGGTTATCTTGAAATTTTAGAAAAAAAATTTAACATCCCCGTGGGTATCTTTCAAAATTGCAAAAAAAAAACAATTTTTTTATTTTTTATTAAACCGCGATTTGGTCACAATAATAAGTTTAATAAAACAAATATACCCCTAAATTCGAAAAGATGATAAAATTTCCTTCAATTTTCATATCCTATAAGTAAAAAATGGATCATATTTGACCTATCGGCATTACTTTGAAAATGAGCAATTTTTTCGAAAAATAAAAGTGGTCCTTTAATTTTTTCCGTGAGTGTACTTAAAATAATTGCAAAGTATTGAAAAAATTCCAACTTGTTACTTCATTTTGTATACACTAAACATACTTTTCAAATGTAAACTTTTCATAAAAATATCAACTTAGATAAGAAAATAAGAAGGAGCATCATAAATATATGTAAACAGTAATGTTCATATATAATAGTTTTTCTTTTAATCACATTTATTTAAACACAATGATTTAATATATCCAATCATGAACGCTCACAATCCAAGATTTAAAAATCGCTTACGCTCACGTCGGATCACACCCATGACTCGAAAAATTAATGGGCCATACTCAGATCTACCCTGGATTCAATGAAAAGTCGGCATCTGTGCACACACTTCTTAACAAAACATAATAAATTTAAAAAAAAATGCAATTAAGTATATCAAAAATTTTATGAATATTTCGACGACAGATTACAGGAATGAATAAAGAATCAATAAACAAAATGTATTATACTAATCTGGAGTAATCAGATATGGGGTCATATTAAAATTTCGATATTATTACTTCAGTAATGGGTACACGGAAAAAAATATACTTGCAGGTTTTCCTGTCTATCGCGAATAGTAAGCGGGAGTATATAATATTTTACTGCCTGAAACTGTAATAATATAATTTTAAGGTGTAATGTTTGCAGTTTATCCATCAATTTATTTAAATTGAATAAACAGGAAAAACTGTAATTCTTACAGTATATTTTTTTCGTGTATATAAAAGATTGCCTTGGGGCCCCTCTGTTGGTAGATACCACATGCAATTGCCTTTTTTGCCTATAGGATAACGCGCCACTGTTATTAGCGCTTATACTTTACATCAATTACAAAATTGAACCTGCACATTTAATTTGAGATAAAATTATAAACGAGTTGTTATTTTACCCAGTTATACAATACCGTGACAGTACTGTTGCTCGCATTGCAAGGTCGCGGTCCAACGACAAAAAGAGACGAGTGGACTGCGCAAACCTTAGCACACGACAGAGACAGCGCCAGTAAAGCAAAAACTGGAAACACTGCACCAGATCCGAGTGTGTCAGCTGAGACCCCGTGGCAAAGAGTTTACTTACTTATTATGTTATTCAATAACATTTACCAAACAATAATAGACCAGAGAAACTTTCATGTAACCGTCAGTTAGTTAACATGCAGATGTTATATTTCGTTAGAGTAAATGTAGTCAATTTTCTATGTTTATTTCTGCTAGGAACTTAACCGGAAACGGAACTTAATACCGGAACGAGCCACCATTTTTTTATTAAACGTGAACTTTGAGAGAACAGTGACGACTTATTATAAAGTATTAAATAAGAAAATATAAAAAATGCCAAATCTCATTAATTTATATCATATTTTTATAATAGTTTGTCGTTAAATCTTAATAAATATTCTTGTGCAATCATCCATGCTGCTGAATTTGGTCCAAATATAACAGATTTTATTTACTTACACTCCTATGCTAACAATTTTGACATTTGGAACGTCGCTTTTACTAAATTCATTACTGAAGGCGACAACCATTAAGATAAAAAATCGACCACTGTTTAAAAAGTAAAAATAAATTAAAAAAGGTATATTCGCAACGGTCATTATTAATCTCTACACTCAACGTTTTAGCTAATATTACAGTGCACATCTTCGAAACTCTTCTAAATTGTTCTTATAGATTATAAATAAAGCTATAAAGAATTGAGTACAGATAGATTTCTTTATATAACCCCTGTTTTCTTAGCTTTAAACAAGACTTGATTATTTTGGCAACTGAGCCATTTAATTATTATAGTACGTTACATTAGACGTTTTAAAAATTCACAATTTGCTACATTTTTTAATTAAAGTACCTACAAGAAACCTTTTTATAGTAAAATAAATTTGGAGACTTCAATGAATGTACAAACACCAAACTTTAAATTACCTTACTGCTACTTTAACATTCTAAAAATATTATATTTAGCTAAATTTCAAGAGGAACTTAAATTATATATTTCAAAATACTAAACTTGTAAAAAATGTATAAATCACATTTCAATAAATAATAAATAAACTATAATGAATGTAATCAAGGTATACTAAAATTTAACTGCCAGTTTTTTTTTAACTTAGCTATTCAAGAAATGTATAACATTAAATGTCAATAAAAATACTTCTATTATTAGAACCTTTTCATTCGATACCCACCAATTATAATAATCACTCTCTCGCATAATCGATTTTCTACCACAAAGACAATGTTTGTATTGCATCATATTATTATTATCAATGTTCTGTTGCGTCTTGCAGGAACAAGATTGAACTTGTCCCAACCTGCTCTGGTCAAGTTATATTGTATTCAAAACCGTGCGTCTGGATATAAAAAAACGCAGTTCTGAAAATATGCCAACGTATTTTATCTTGAATGCCTTTGTTTGGAATACCAATTTACCATTTGTGTGTTGCTAACAAAACAAAATAATAAAAACAATTTTAGAGTGATGTGTTTTGTAGATGTTTGACTGATTTATTACATGAGAGTATTTAAAATACTAATTTTTGAATAATGTTAGTAAAGTTGTTAATTTTTAGTCACTGTTGATAATATTTATATTATTATTTTTTACGTTTTTAGATATTATTATGTACACAATTCTACGCTATTTAAACTAATCACTGTTTAATTTAAAATAAATTGATGTTAATGTAACTACAGAATTACTACGTTATCAACGTCAAAAAGAGGGACATAATTAATGATTGTTTCAAGGCCATTTTTGAATTATAAAATACTAGGGTTAAGTTTTACTGACTGATCTAAGTATAAAAACTGAAAAATATAAATAATTTTGGTGTTTATATTAATTATATTAATTAGTTTTAAGACTAAAGCTGTTATCTTGGCTTCTGGGTATATGCCACGTCGGTTTGACGTTTATATTAAAATTTATAAATTCGAGAGAGTAATTTCTGTTATGCAACTCCATCCTTAATTATTCTAGCATTAAATCTTATGAAATATTACTATAATGTTAATAAATAAAATTTAAATTTTAAGCTATCAGTAGGTAAGTGCATTTTAACAATGAAATCATTCTGCAAGTCATTAGTTCGATATTTCAAATAATACCCTACTCTAAATATAATGTTACTTGTATATTACTATTCAAACATATTGATTTTCGTTAACCTACATTTGCAACAAAAATTGCATGACTCAACTTTTGTACATAGTATACTTAAAAGAGATAACAAAAAGAGTGTTCCAGGACATGTCGTGTCCTTCCCTGGGGCAAGTCCGCGACCGGTTTGTTAACAGAAAGAAAAGGAGAGAGAGCAAAAGATTGTAACGCCACCACTGGACGCGGAGTTGCGGTTCAGTGGCGCACGACGTTCATATTAATTTTTATATACGTTTGTATGTATTACATTGCTTAATGTTTTGTAATGTTTGTAAATGTAAATTGTTAAGAATATGAAAAACTGAATATTATTATTTTCAAATAATTATTCTATACATTATATACTATCCCCTACCGTCCCCGCCCTTCTTCATCGGTACACCACTGTAGATTACATCCCACTAATGTAGAAAAAATCGATTTAATAAAGTGATACGTCTAACTAGTATTGACAGTTTATACATTTTGAAAATAAAATATACCGATTTCACCTTCAAAATATCTGGCCACTTTACTTCTGAACGACTCGTGTATAAATAATATTAATACAATAAAAATAATAGGTAGTTAAAACAACAACTTTAGTATTTAGTTAAAATAAATTCTCGATAATATGTATAAACCTTCATTTTATGATACTTCGTACTTTCTTTAGTATTGCAATATTTCATCTTTCAAGGATGAATTTTTTCTCTAAAATTTTTCAACAGTCACTGACATTTCTACAAAAAATTTTAAACTATATGTAAATATCCCCAATCTAAAGATCATGGTATAATTGGTACAAATTTGAATAATAACTGATTTTTATTTTTTGAATTTCTAAAGTTATAAATACATATCCAATTTTTATGTTTTTGACTATTATATGACAGTTAAATTCAGGGGTTATTTTATTGTGTAGCTGTAGCTTGTTTCTGCAGCTGTAAAAGTTAATTTGTGTACCTATTGCAAAAAATTGAAAAAATGTATAAGAGCAAAAAATGTGTGGAAAAAAGTTATTGTAGTTGTAAAAGCAAAAAATGTCAGAAATGTAGAGCAAAAAAGGTCATTGCAGTTGTAAAAACGAAAAATGTAAGAAACGTAGAAAGAAAAAAAAGGTCATTGCAAAAAAATAAGGTCTTGCAGTTGTAAAATTTTCTTAAAATAACCCCTGGTTAAATTAATATCCCAATACAATTTATTTCTTCTAACGTTCTTTCTGTATCCTAAAATTCCAAAATTAATTCCAGCCCTAATTCTATTTTATCATTTATGTAGACTAAACTAATTAACCATGTTTTTTAATTACTATTATCCCCCAGCAAAACCATACAAGATTGCACACAACTGACGCTATACTTATTTACGAGTGTACGACACGCTTTTGTATCTCAGAGAGGTCCGTATCTGATATAAAGTTAAAAAATAAAACCGTGAACAATCTAAGAGTATCTGCTACACTTAACGTAACCTCAGGCTAAGTTAGAACGTGACTTATCGGTACCGGGTTGACCGTAACCTCGCGTTAGTGTTTCCGCACAGCTGTTGACGAGTATGTATACGTATGTGTGGGTGTGTAAACGTGCGTGACAGGGGTGCTCTTTGTACAAACCACCCGCACATCTGTTCGGTAGGATGAGGGTTGTTCATTTTGATTTTTAGTTCAACAATAGATTTTTTGATGGATGGACTGACTAACTGAAAATGTTAAAAGCTTACACTAGTGAAATTTTCAATTAAAATACCTATACCTACTGTATAAATGCATTATTTACACTAGAAGATACTAAATATGTATATAATAATTATCATAAAAATACATTTTAAGTTTATCCATTACGTCAAGTACACACTATTTAATTTAAAATTATTAAAATTACTTTTAAAAATTACATTACATTACATTTACATTAAATGTACAGAGTGTTTGCCAAAATCGAGTGATCATTGCTAACTTTGTTATTATAAGTTCGGTTAAATGGGTAAAGTATAACTATTTTTTTCGGGATGAATAATGGCGGTCTCAAAAAAACAATTAAATGTCGAATTTCAGAGATATAATGAAAATTAACATTTTTTTATATAGAATAGCCTATATATTATTATTGGATTTTATATCTAAGAATGTTCGCTTTATAAAAGTCTCATACATGTATGGTGATAAAATTGTTATAAAATAGTTATAAAAAATAGTGTGCTATGCAAATTTAATTTAATAAAACAAATGATTAAAAAAAATTAAAACAATAATTTCGGGTATTTTTGAATTTTATTGATAAAGAAAAATATTATAATTAATTAACATTAAAAATCTGCGAAATATGGTATAAATATTATACCTGAAAATGTTGCTTTAAAAATTTTAATCAATTGTTTATATTTTATTAAATCTGCATAGCACACTATTTTTCGATATTTTCTATTAATTTTATACTTGTTATATTGTAAATTTTTATAAAGAGAACATTTATTTTTATTATTATTAAAATCCATTAATAATATACAGGTTATTCTATTAAAAAAAGTTATATTTCAATATATCTCTGAAATTCGACATTCAATTATTTTTTTTTAGACCGCCATTATTCTGATACTTTGCCCATTTAACAGATCTTCTAGCTCTAATAATAACCAAGTTAGTAATGATCACTCACATACATATTACTTATATATTTTTGTAATAAAAAATATTATTTATATTTAATTAGTAAAAAAAATACAGGCCACAAGCCCATAAAATATTTATATTTCCGTTTAAGTACAATTTGATTGATTATTAAAAATACACTTTCAATAATTAGTTCTTTCAATTAGGTAGTATTAAATTAATATTATATTAATTAATTATTTATAACCTATCAAGAAACATTATTTCTTGATATACTAAACATATATTTCTTATAACTAGAAAGATTGATTAAATTAAGTAATTAAAATTTATATTTTTATGGAATAAAATATAAAAGGTGTAACTTTTTTAACAGAAATATAAAATTTGACCCGGTTGCTTTATTCTCACGTGCCTTTTACCCAAAGAATATGAAAACATTTACTAATTTCTATAGAATTACTATAAAACTTGAATAATTACTATTTTTAAACAATGATGAAATTAATTATATTAAAATTCAGTCCACGTTATTACAATTTTACAAACATGTCAATTGTTTTTGTCGGTAGTTTCCATAGAAACCTTGTAGGTCCTTTCATTAGTATTCTTTATTCGTTTGGTATATCAGTTATTTACTTCTAACTGAATAATTGCAGCCTAAATAAATTTATTAAAGGTTTCTTCAGAATTCGACAAAATATCAACTGAAAGGTTCAACGAGGGAATTTTTAAGAATCTGTCGGTTTTGACATAAAAGATTTTTTGTTAGAAATGTGCGGGCGGCATTTTTATAGAAGGCAGAAAATTTTTGGAAACGATATAACAATGTTTCTATTCATTGTTGTCAACACATGTTTTAACGATTTTTTCGTACAATAAATAAATAAATTCTTGAAAATAATCCAACATGTGCGGTAAACTTGACATTTTTATTGTTTAATATTTATTTTTACTATTATTTCTAACTATTTATAAAGAGTGTGCAAAATTATCAAGAATTGTAATATGCCCAAATCTCAAAAATTTATACCTAATGAGAAAAACCTGAAAAAATGATAATATATACCTACAATTATACAATTTACTATTTACATTTAAAATACACTATTTTTCATGTAATAATAAAAGTAAAATCACAAAATTGGTGTGTCAGGATGCACAGTCAAAGGATTGATGTGAATACGTTCCAAATCCAAGGTTGCGTCATTTGCGGTAGTGGGGTTAGATAAAACTCAGACTTATGATGTGTTTGTGCCATCGCTGACCAAGCCGTTGATTTGCATTATGGCTAGGGTGACCAGATTTAAGTTTTTTGTAAACCTTGACATGTAAATGAAGACCCGTTTTTTATTTTATTTATTTACTATTATCGTCACTGCTTAGTTGTTATGTTACCTAACGTAACAAAATATAGCCTATAACCTGGCCAGAGAACGTACCTATGGATTAAAAAAAACACACGTAAATAGCCCTCCAGTATCTGACTTACGTGAAACACTAGACGTTATTCACGTCAAAAATAACATGAAAACTTCACTTTGAAAATGCTCTTTGATTTTTTCCCAAAATGACAAATGTATATTGATATTTTTTTAAACTCCATCACTTTTTGTCATGTCACTGCTATTCGTTATCATTCTTAATAAACCTTTCTATAAGAATATGACAAATTCCATTAGACTACTCACACGCAATGCATTAACAAATTTATGACACTGTCAAAAGCTATGACTACGTTTATCTATGTGGAACTGTGAACAATATTCATTTTAATGTCACATGAAAGAAAATGTTATATGACTGGAATGTTTTCATATGCATAAAAATCTATGTTGTGATTTGTTTATATTATTTTTGTAATTAACAACACTATTGTCCGGTATTATAAAAGAGCTATCAAAATTTGATAGCTAGCAAGCACTTTCAAATGGGGTATTAGATTTGTTTTGGAATTTAGATCAGTGATACTTCAACTTATTATAACAACATAGTTGATCACTATGACTACTGCCAAATACTTTATGAAATTTCAAGAGTATTGTTTGATACTCCATTTGAAAGTGTTTGTCAGCTAGCACATTTTGTTAGCTTATACCGGACATATGAAAAATAAGTCATAATAAATAAATATGAGTTTGTCACAAAATTTGCCTTCTTTTATGAGCATTGGCACGTTACATGGAAAGTTAAACGGGCCCGAGCTGACGAATATGTATTTGGGGGGTGGGGGGATTACATATTATATATTGCTTGGAGAACAAAAAAAGGTCTTCATTTTTGTGATGACAATTTTTTTTCTTATAAATTTTTTAGAAGGGAACTTCTCTGCCCAACTCCTCCGACTTTAATAACGCATCACAGCTTTATTTTAAAAGACGGGGATATGTTATAACATCCTATTTTCAATATTTATTAAACTATATGCAATTTATTTTCTGTAGTAAAATGGTTAATATCCTTTTAATATACACGTATTTTATATACAACGGTAAAACTACAGTTTACAAAATATGTATATATAATTATTCACAAATATAATCAGTAAATTATGTGCATTATCAATCGTGTAATATAAATTAATATCTAATAAAACGATAGTTGTAAAATTATAATTCCTCTATGCATATTTTCAACATAGAAAAAGTTTATGTTAAACATAACTCAAAGCTAATGTGTACAGATATAATAAATATTTAAATTAATTAAAAATTCGTCTAAACACTTGTTTTTTATCAACATTAAATATATTTTAGAAAACATCGTCGATAAATTTAAATCTTTTTAATTCGATGATAATAAATTAAATTTTTTTTTTAATATCTTACACAATTTTAAGAATAAATAAATCATATCTTATTATTCAAAATAAATCTGCCAGTGACATGTTTATAAAATTAGGTACCAAAAATTGTAGCTTTACTATAAAACCTTAACCTAACCCCTGCAATAATGCTTTTATCAATATTTGTTAAAATAATTACAAATTTCTAACCGCAACACAAGTGCATCTATTAAATCATCGCTTTTGTTTGTAAAAAATAAAAACCACGGGGAAACACATATTTACGTATTCTGTAAGCTAGAGCTAGGTTTGGCTATACGTTTTTCCCAACAAAGAAGTTATTTTTCCCCTCTACTAGATGCGTTTACCGCACCGATAATTCCTTCATTAACAAGAGGAAGTGTGTGTGCTACGGTGTAGATATTGCTGTACGATTAGTTCATACACTTTATATATTTATTTCTCTCACATACATACGTCAAATATTTTATAAAATATGTGCATATTCATCAACATCCATCATTGTTAATGTAAATTACAATAACTGTTGTAAGGTTTTTTTTTATTGGTAATTTAATTTAACCTATAAATGTGAACGTTGGTTTTCAATATATCCATTAAAAGACTTGGATGGTAGCTATAAGGTACTGATAACAGGTCACTTTAAGAGCAAGATACTGTTTTTTTGCGATTGGTGAACTTCTTTTTGTAATTCTCATAAACTCATGTTACTACAAAAAAACAGGTATCTCTTTATTAAAACAATTTTATTACCAAAGTCTGCAAATATAGTTGTTTTTTTTTAATTATAGCCTTTCATTTTGTTTATGTTTTTTTCCTGTAATGGATAAAGTCAAATCAGTAATGAGCACCCAGTTATGGATACTTGCTAATGATTACAAAATGATAAGACTACGACACAAAAGTTATAAAATAAATAATCCTAAAATTTGAAAACTCTTGTCCAACATTTCGTTTTGTAAGTTTACTTTGCTTTTTAGGGTTCCGAAGAAACCCTATTAATCTTACTTTGTCGTCCGTCCGTCCTTTTCAGTTAAAGCAAAATATATCTATCTAGTATCTACATAAGCTAGAAACTTGCTCAGAAATCTCAAGGAACCAAAAGACTGGATATAATGTATTTCTTGGTGGCACGAGAAATGCATAGCGTACTCAGAACGTGGTCACTACAAATGTGACGTTTGTAAGTGATGGGCACTCTTGTCCTCATGAGTAGTGCAAGAGTGCGCATTCAGACGGCTTTCAATATTTTTAATAGCTCCTAAAGCGTAACTTATAAATTAATTAATATGTTTTTTTGTAGCTAGATTACCTAAAATAATGAATAAACTATAACATCCTCTCTAAAATCTTTTTATTTAGTCCCATAGGTAATAATCTTTAATACCGTGTTTAGACCAAAAAAAAAACAGCAACACGGTGTTTTAAAACATAAAAATGTATAGAGTTTGTTGCACTTTTGTCAAAAAGACACAATGTTGCTGTTTTGTTTTTTCGGTCTAAACACGGCATAAGATTATACTTTGTTCAGTTTTGATGAGAAGATGTCCATGTAGTACATAACGCTATGATCCAAATGACGAAACTTTATTGCACAATCGATAATTAGATCTAATTAAGTATAATGAACTTTTACATAGTTCAAACACTTAAAACTATAGTTCAAAGTCTCGATATAATAATTGCAAATAATTGAACAATACGCAACTCCGCAGCCTAAATGCCTGTTTGAAAATGTGTAAACAGTGCGATAATAGTTGAGCTTATCTGTTGCTGTCGACGTAACGCAAATATTGAACTTGGTGAGTGTTTTGTAACAACAACAATGCGTTAAGAAATGTGCAAATTGGTGCGTTTTCAATGTTCTCAGGTCGGTGGACTGAGAGTGGATTTGTTACAAAGTGCATTTAACTTGGGTGCGTGGAAAATTAGGGGGCTATGACATATTTTTTTTATACTTCTATTATAAATGCACAGCCTGCTAGCTTATGTTAAAGGACATTACAAAGTTACACTAGACATAGATAGTTGGTGGGATGAAAACATTTTTAAGGGTTATCAGGAATGTACAAAGAATCATACACCGTCATATTTTAATTTTTAAACTTTGATAATTCAATAATTTATGATGATTTTAGTTCAATATCTTCACTAAAAAAATGAGTGTGACTGTGTCGGAATGTACAGTCGAGGGATTAACGTAAATACGTGGCAGAGGGGTTAAATAAAACTGAGACTCGTGGATTGATACATCTTTAATTATTTTGTTACACAGAATCGATTGAATATTTGTAAAATGGACATAAGATGTTGCCGTAAACTTTGTCTAAAACTAGTTTTGTATAATATAGTTATTTCTTATAGTTTCTACCAACATAAAAACAATTGATTAATTAATATTTACAAGCGCAATGGTGGAAATATGAAATTTACATTTTATTTTTTTATTTAATTTAAAAAAATTTCAATTCAATTATTAATATTTACAAACGCAATCGTGGATATACGAAATTCTATTTTTGTTGTTTTTTTTTTTTAGAATATTAAATTTATCACTCATTAAAACTGGTTAAATGTTTTGATTTTTACTTGCTCTGAATGTCGTGATATACTGATTTTAAATTTACACTAGCGCACAAAACTTATCTCTGCGCGTTACATCAAGTTTCTGAAATGCCTACCCAATATCTGGCGTGAAACACTCACGTCAAAAGTGTTAATTATAAAATATAAAAAAGTATATACGTCCAAATGTCTAAAATTTAATTAATTAGTAAAATAAATAAAATATTATCCATCATTTTATTTTTATTTGTTTACTTGACGATATTATTGCAACCGAAAAAAATTAATTTTGTGTGATCCGATCATATCTTTTAATTTTATGTATCTAATTAAAAAACTACATTTTAAAATAGATTATCATAATCTGGACACCCGGTAGAATATAAATAGTTAACCAAGTTTTTATAATCTAATAAATTTTTAATGTAAATCAACAATCAATTTGATCAATATGGTACAAAAAATATAAGTATTATTTAACAGCATTTTTCGCATTTTTGTCCACAGATGTGACTGTTATTTATAAACACATTAAAATATTTGTGGATATAAAATTACTACCAATTATAAAACCTTTTTTGTTAGTCTTCCGATACCTATTATTTTGAAAATTGTTTTTTGATGAAGTCATTTGATATATAATTGATCTAAATTACAATTGCTTTTCTATGAAATTTGTGTATTTTAAATTACTTATACTTTTCGTATCGTAACTTTTTGTATATAAATATGATTTTTTGCAGAATATGAAACTATTTTGTATAGCTTTTTAATAGCTTTTTTTAATCTTGGAAATGGGGGGGGGGGGGGTAAAATGTCTGATTTGTTCTCCTCCTGCCGATATTAATGATTTATACAACATTTTTAGATTAAAGTACCCAAATAACAATAAAAATTTCAGATCAAGATATTTTTATTTATTTTTAATCTAAAGGTCGTTTTATAAGCAATTTGACTTGATTAAAAAACTTACTGAACCAATTTTGTTAGAAAATTCAACGTAACACTACTGCGAAGATATAGTTAGGTTAGGAAAAATTTGATATTTTTAATAAACATATTCCAAATTTAAAAAAAAACAAACAATGCGAGTTGTGATTCTGACCTAATTCAATTGAAAATACATACTCAATAATTACAATTGACAATTTTCAATAAATACGTACAAAAATAAGGGGTTTTAATTTCGAAATGAACATTATAGTATGTATTTAATAATATTAAGTATGCATTTTTACAGTAAATTATATTCTGGATAAAATTTGGATCTTCTTCGACCTTTCGAAAAATGTTCCGACTTAAAACTTTTACCGTTTAAACCAAGACCAAAAAGATAACCCAATAAATCACAAGATAATCTCTAATCTTACGCACATTAATCAAAATCAATTAATATTCGGCTACACAAATAGTGCTATTTTTATAATAACCGGACCACCAATGCTGAAGTTTTCCGCGGGCAACAGGTACCGGGCCTTGACCATTTCTCGCGCGGTGTTTGGCGGAATGCAAACGCAAGAAAGATCGTTACAAAAGTCGTTATGATAATACTCTTCGATGACTAACGCAAAACTCGCGCGTGTCAACGGTTTTATTGAAGGTTTTGTATTTTTTGTACAGATTTTTTTAAAGCAGGTATATTTTTGTCTGATCTTTTGACGTGTTTATTAGTGATTTATATGATTAATGCGTGTCTTTCGGGTATCGATCATTTTGTTCTGGTTTATTGTAATTATATTATAATTTAGCCGTAAAATAATTCGACTATATCGTTGCATGTATAAAATTGTATATAAACTTTTCTAGAATTAGAAATAAAAATTGACTCATAACAAAATCTTGACATATCTGAATCTACATGAGTTATTCAGGAGAAAACTCATCTAATTAATTACAGTTTAGTCGATATTTATAATTTTAGTACAGCCAGTTATTTATACAAAACAATACCAAAACCAAACATATATGACTGTGGGTACTGGGAATTTCCCAAGGGCGATCAAGGCAGGAGATATGTCACGAAGCCCATCACTCAGAGATGAGACTGGATTCAAATTTCAAACGATAGATATTAATATCTAATTTTTTGTGATTGTTACTACTGTGGAATTAATCATTTAGCTTCTCTACAATCGAGCTGGTTTTGGGTCATGACGTTAACGTGAACGATTTCGAAATTTTGGATTTTTTAAACAAGGCGTAAGTTATATTTAAAAAAAAACACATATGACTCAAATAAATAATGTTTTACTTTGGCTCAATTAATGAAAATTCATTCAAGTGAACCAAAAAATTCACAACTTGCGTCTAGAGCTATAGTTTTATACCTTTAAAATGTATAGATAATAGATATACACATGTGTGTATCTATTATCTATTATCCAAAATATGGAAAAAGAATGAAAAAGTGTCAAATCTACACTCATTTTTTTTTTTTTTTATTATAACGGATAAAGATATTATACGCATAACGTTTACAAGAGAATTCCAGTCGTAGGTGTAAAAGGATTTCGTGACACTAATGATTCCTGTGTTAAAATTAGTATGCATAATTTAATCTTTCAATTTTAATGTTACCTTTTCAGGTAAAACGTGTAGGACGCGTTGAAATTTTACTTATTGAAATCGATTCTTCGTTTCCTCAATTAAATTGGTAATTATACCGATAAAATAATTATGTATCGCATTGTACGAATTTTCTTTTGAAGTTAAACCAGTGGTTTTTAAAACTTTAAAGCTTGTAAAAAGACCTAAAACTAAATTTAAACATAAGTCAGTTATGTTTTATCATATATTTAATTAGCGTTTCGTTACACTTTACAATGTATTTTATATGGATATTAAGGCTAAATATATACTTTGTGTTTTCTATTATATCCCTAAAATCTTATCTGTAAATAGAATTAAATTTAATGCCATTAGTACTTTTTCATTTTTTTTAATCAACATCAAAAATGAGGTTCTCAACAGCTAGTTTTTAAAGTCGATACCAAACCAATGAAAACAATTTAAGAAATATAAAAATAAATCTTACTGTTTAATTTTTATAAACTTTTTAGGTTTTTTTTAAGTAAATTTTATTTTTATGATTATATTATAATCATATCATAAAAAAATAAATTAACTTCAAATTTCCGTGTACAGTAGAAACAATTGATTCAGTTACACAAGTTCAAACGTGCTCCGGCGTGGGCCGACAAGGACACGATCAAACCAGGTACATATATACATTATACACACGAGAGAGAGGGCAAGGTGTACGTACTGTACATATGCTAATCAAATATTCTAACCATCTCTTGTATTGCGCGCCCGCCGATACCTCTTCTTATACAAGAAGAGATTGTGTCAGCCTATGGGTTTAATTGTGGCGGTTTCATTCAGAGACGCCAGCAGGTGATATGTGTGTGTGTGTGTGTGTGTGCGTGCATACGTAACACATGCTTACATGCAAGTGTGTGTACAAATATGAACAAATACACGTTTTTGTTTTGTTTATATATGTATATGTATATGTATATAAGTATGTATTTGTTTATTACAATCAGTTTTTTGTTTATATTCTTCGTATATGGTAAGGACTACAATAATATATGCCGAATACAGATAAATTAATATTGTATGCTAATAATTTTGACTAAATTTCATATCATCTTTACTCGTTTTTTAGCTATGTTGGGAAGATATAGACCAGTGGTCTTCAAATTATGTTCCACGAAGTCAAAAAAAAAATTATAAAGTACTCACATTAGTTTACTAGTGTTTATTAACTAAAATAATATAAAAATACATTTAGTTATATTTGAAAATTAATGCATTTCAAGAAGTTGCTAGTGTGCGTAAAATAGTGTGATTTTTTCTGCTTTCATATCTAATCCCAATAGCATTAAAAGTAAACAATTCTTGCCGGGTCACCAGTATTTTTTAAACCTTATAGTTCTAAGAGTTCCGTGAGTCAACAAAGTTTGAAGACTACTGTTATAGACTAAAGAGATGTTTAAAATGTATTATTGATATTCAATTCTACTTATAAAATCATGTCTTCTTTTTATTTTTACCCAAAGTTACTATGTATTCATAAAGTATTTTTTATATAGCTATATCTTTTTTAGGGTTCCGTCCGTCTTTTTCAGCCAAAGAAAAAATATCTTATAAACTATATAAGCTGGAAACTTTTACTGAACATGTAAAATTATATCCTCTAGTAAAAGATGTACTTTGTTGAAAACATAATTCTTCAAGGGAGGCGCTAAGGAGCTAAATTAAAACTAGATGTAACTAAACTTAACTTTTTCAAATTTAATGAATCAGACAAATGAAATAATGAATATAGAAAGGAATTATAGAATGCAAAAAAAAAAATTAAATAGTAGGTATTTATTAGAAATTCTCCGCCCGCTCAAATATTTGTTGAATTATATTTGCATTGTCTTATGGACAGTTAACTTCCAGAGAAGCCGCTTCTAGTTTTCTCAGTAATTAATTATTAAGTAATCAATTCTTTTAAATTACTATCCAGACCAACCAATTTAGAACAGTGACAATTATTCAATAAAAATAAATATGTATATATGTATACAGGGTAGTTCAATAGTGCGTCCGGCTTTCCTAGCGCACTTCCCGTAAGAGATAGAAAAAAAAGTTTGGTACATAATATTATTGGTTTGAAAAGATCAACGTCGTAAAATTATTTTTAACAATACAGGGTGTCCCATTTTTGCGGTATAACAAAAACAAAGATTTTTTTAAATGGAATACCCTGTAACGTTTTATGTCTTCCGATGTCATTTTTTAACCTCTACATAAACGTCTGTTCAATTTTTAATTTAATGACAGTGTTGCCAAATTAGAATTTTTTTTCCGAAAAATAACCCATATTCAGGCTCAACTATAAAAAATCGTAGCGACCTCGTTTTTTTTGAAGTTATGAATTTTTTTAGCAATAATGTTAGTCCAGGTAAAGAGTAACATTTTGATAATAAACAAATTTAATTTAGTTCTACAGGGTGTTAATAAAAAAATGCCAAAGTTTGCAATCTTCAAAATGATAAAACTCATTTTTTTCAAATGTGACTACCCTTTTTTTATTTCACTATTCGATGGGTTTTTTTCTCCTTTTCAATTTGTATAGGGGATATCTTATGTCTAAACTCCATACTTTCTGAGATATTCAATCATTTTCACAAAAGTAACCATTTCACCACGTTTTTATGCACCGAAGTAGGCTGTGCTGATGCAAAATAAATGCCAAAATGTAAGTACTTAAGTATCAATGTAACATTTGATTAATTAAAACGGATAATACTTATGTAATAAAATTATTTATTTTATTCAAAAAACTATGATCAGTAACAAAATTGAAAATACATATAAAAGATAAAAGACTACAATAAATGTTCGAAATGTCTTCCATTTTCATCCAGGCACAAATCAATTTACCGGCATTTGTTTTGTAATTGTTTCGCATTTATTTTGCATCAGCACAGCCTACTTCGGTGCATAAAAACGTGGTGAAATGGTTACTTTTGTGAAAATTATTGAATATCTCAGAATGTATGGAGTTTAGACATAAGATATCCCCTATACAAATTGAAAAGGAGAAAAAAACCCATCGAATAGTGAAATAAAAAAAGGGTAGTCACATTTGAAAAAAATGAGTTTTATCATTTTGAAGATTGCAAACTTTGGCATTTTTTTATTAACACCCTGTAGAACTAAATTAAATTTGTTTATTATCAAAATGTTACTCTTTACCTGGACTAACATTATTGCTAAAAAAATTCATAACTTCAAAAAAAACGAGGTCGCTACGATTTTTTATAGTTGAGCCTGAATATGGGTTATTTTTCGGAAAAAAATTCTAATTTGGCAACACTGTCATTAAATTAAAAATTGAACAGACGTTTATGTAGAGGTTAAAAAATGACATCGGAAGACATAAAACGTTACAGGGTATTCCATTTAAAAAAATCTTTGTTTTTGTTATACCGCAAAAATGGGACACCCTGTATTGTTAAAAATAATTTTACGACGTTGATCTTTTCAAACCAATAATATTATGTACCAAACTTTTTTTTCTATCTCCTACGGGAAGTGCACTAGGAAAGCCGGACGCACTATTGAACTACCCTGTATATGTATATTATGTTCCAATAATTTTCACAGTAAACCGACTTCAAGAAAACCCTAAAAACACTTAAAAGTATGTAATAATTAAATTTAAAAGTTTTATTTTTTTCTTTCTTAAAAAGTTTTTCATTGGCTTAGCACCGACTTCAGTAGAAAACCAGTATTGGGCACTTGTTAATGATTACAAAATGATAAGTACTACGACACAAAAGATATAAAAGAAAGAATCATTAAATTGGAAACAATGTAAAGCAGTTGCTATGATAATATAAATATTAATAAATAAATTATACTTATAATTAGTTTAAATATCCACCATTTTGACACCTATTGGTCGTTTGTCATCAAATCACGCTGTTAGGCAGTTAAATATATATAGATTAATATTCAGAAATGATAGTTAATCAAATATCAACAAATATGTCTAATTCAGTATATTTAATTAAAAAAGAGCCATTACCGGGGTCACATACAAGCCTGATGCCAGTACCTTATTTGTTAACAAAGTCCCTCTTAACCCTATATTACATATCTTACAACCACAGTAATTTACAAATCGTTTGAATAAATACCCAATAATTTGTTATTTGATATTATTCCGCTCAATGAGCCCATCCCACGTGAATTCATTGCACCTTTGAATCACAACAGCAGTATACCTGGGAAAAGCAGGTGATGTAGTCTCTGTACAATAAAATGCATGCTCTAGCAGAAAATATCACGTTGCATTCATCTGAACCGTTACAGCTTCCATTCGCGACCTTGCCCGCACAGACGTGGCATAATTACGATTCAAAATATATACCTGAACACGAATCCCTGCTTATTAATATTAATTATTAAATTAATCATTTTCGCTTGCAAAATTTGGCATTCAGTTATCAAACACTCATTAATGTAATTACATCTCTGATACATATAGGATGATTTACGATGGATGTAAAAAAACTTTCACAGTAGATCGAGGATGTTATTTTAAGCAAAATACTTCAAAGAACATGTGTCCGGAAATTCTTCTTAAGGGAGTTAAAGCCCCTCGAAAATGATTTGTTTTTATTAAATATCTGGAGAACACATAACAGTTATGAAATTTTATAATCGGTTTAGTACTAATAAGTGTTATCGATTTTCAGTATTAATTTTTTTTATTTTACATATTTTTGTTCTTTAGTTATTAGTCGATACTGAAAATCGATAACACTAAATTAATATTAAACCGATTATCTTTCTTAACTTTGTCACAATGGATTCTCGAGATTTTAAATAAAAACTAATAATCTTTGGGGGAATGTATGTAGCTCCTTCACGAAGAATTTCCGAACACTTTTCAAATAAAGTTTTTTGCTTAAAATAACATTTTCAATTTATCGAACTTGATTCTATTGGCTTCTAAAAAATTTCATTGAATTTTACTTATAATAAAATACAAAACTCCTACATGTTAGAAGAATTAGCAACACATTCAGAATCTGTCTTGAGTCGGTAAGATCAAGATAATTTTTTTTTTCGAAAACAACAACATAATCCATTTAGTAGAAATGTAAAATCGAAACACAACATACTGAAAATAACTATGATATCATTTTCAAGCTAAAATATTTTATTTATACTATAATGTGACTGATAAAATAATTAGGTAAAATTAATGGCATGATGCACACAAAGTTAAGAACAAAATAGCAACTAATATGTTTTTGTTTTCAAAATTTACAACCATTTTTTAACTGCTTTGTTTCACTATTTTTGAAAAAAAAACTATTGGGAACCCACCTTTATCAAACAATGTTGATTTCCATAAATATATTCGACTAAAATTACAGTAATTTAAATAATATTCTTTTTTGGAATTAATTAATTAATTTCTCGCGTTTCAGCCCTTAAATATTTGTATCCAAAAACCTATGTTTTATAGGTTGATATTATATTTTTAAATAAATAACCTTTTAATCAAACCAAGTCTCATCACTAATACCTATAAATAAATCCATATAAAATACAATGTATTACAACAGATTTCATTACAAATCTCTAATCTTTTGTTTTGTGATTTGTCCACCACATTTTTAATCTGGCGTTATAGAGGTTTTATTTCCCTTTATACTTATTTGTTATTAAGTGCGCATGCATTGATAAATGTACTTACATACAGTAGTAGGTACTAAATATAAAATTATAAGGCTTCTGCGGTCGCGACCCAGCAAAGCAAGTAATCATATTACAGATTGGTTTGAGGTTTCTCTAAAAATAGTTTTGATCGTGATATCTATGAAGAAATCATATATTAGATGTAAAATATACACATACAGTGGTGGCCCGATAATTAAGAACGGTGCTAATTTTTGCAGGCAATAAGTGTTTGTGGTCGTTTACTTATCAATAAAAGGATTAAAATTTTGTTTAGCACGTGTCCTGTTATTCCAGATAGAAGGATTAACTATTTGCATATCATAAACACTAGCATAGCTTGTAAAATTCCAAGAAATTGTTTGTGGTAATCGATTTCGGGATTTTTAGTCCTGGCCTGCTAATTAAGAACGACATGTTTGCCCCTCAGTTCTCGACTGTCTCTCGTGCCGAGTGCAAGCTGCTTTTCATACGTGATTCAAATTTATTCGAAAGACAATTTTTTGTGTGATTTAAGTTTCAAAATGGGAAGAAATCATAGTTGCGATGAATCCACGCGTCGGATCATAGTGACGTTAGTTTTTGAGCAGAAGTGGAGCTATAAAAAAGTGGCTGACCACCTCAAATGTTCGAAAACAATGGTATTTAATGCTGTAAAGCATTTCAAAGCTCATCAGACTTGGAAGAACGTCGACAGAAAGAAGAGACATCGAAAATCTACGCCCCGAACCGACTCTAAGATCGTGCGGCTGGCTAAAGCTAACCCAAAACTGTCGTCTTCCGGCATCCAACATGAACTTTTTGGGTCGAATCCTACAGGACTTGCAGCAAGGGCAATTAGAAAAAGATTGAACGAAGCGAATTTGTTCGGAAGAGTGGCTAGGCAGAAGCCACTAGTGTCCAAACGAAACAGGAAGGCAAGGATCAATTTTGCACGAAGACATCTAGACTGGACTGTTGCCCAATGGAAACACATATTGTGGTCTGATGAGACTAAAATTATTAGGATTGGTTCCGATGGTCGTCAGTATGTGAGATGACCACCCAACACCGAATGTGTTTCCATTGGGCAACAGTCCAGTCTAGATATCTTCGTGCAAAATTGATCCTTGCCTTCCTGTTTCGTTTGGACACTAGTGGCTTCTGCCTAGCCACTCTTCCGAACAAATTCGCTTCGTTCAATCTTTTTCTAAATGTCCTTGCTGCAAGTTCTGTAGGATCCGACCCAAAAAGTTCATGTTGGATGCCGGAAGACGACAGTTTTGGGTTAGCTTTAGCCAGCCGCACGATCTTAGAGTCGGTTCGGGGCGTAGATTTTCGATGTCTCTTCTTTCTGTCGACGTTCTTCCAAGTCTGATGAGCTTTGAAATGCTTTACAGCATTAAATACCATTGTTTTCGAGCATTTGAGGTGGTCAGCCACTTTTTTATAGCTCCACTTCTGCTCAAAAATTAACGTCACTATGATCCGACGCGTGGATTCATCGCAACTATGATTTCTTCCCATTTTGAAACTTAAATCACACAAAAAATTGTCTTTCGAATAAATTTGAATCACGTATGAAAAGCAGCTTGCACTCGGCACGAGAGACAGTCGAGAACTGAGGGGCAAACATGTCGTTCTTAATTAGCAGGCCAGGACTAAAAATCCCGAAATCGGTTACCACAAACAATTTCTTGGAATTTTACAAGCTATGCTAGTGTTTATGATATGCAGATAGTTAATCCTTCTATCTGGAATAACAGGCCACGTGCTAAACAAAATTTTAATCCTTTTATTGATAAGTAAACGACTACAAACACTTATTGCCTGCAAAAATTAGCACCGTTCTTAATTATCGGGCCACCACTGTATATGTTTGAAACGTAGATGCTAAAATGAAATAATCATTATAATCCAATCAAATGTTAATAGAAATAGTCTTATTCGAGCTGTAAAAAATATAACTGGTGTTATTTTTGGTTAATCAGATTTATTTTTTATAATAAATAATAGGTTTATGGTTCGTTGATTTTTTTTTAAATTTTTTATTACCTTAAATAATTGGATCTAATATATTTTTAAGATACCTACTTTATTTCTTATTTTATTATTAATAATACATTTATCTATAAATGAATTTTCACGTTTCTAAATGTGTAAATTTTGTTTTTATAACTCACGTCTATTATTGGCCTAATTTACTATAATTATGCCAAATCTTAATTTTTTTGATCAAACGGTTCAGTAACTAGAGTTGATACCAAAGTGTTCATTTTGAAATTAAACATTATAAAGATTTTTACGGTTTCAATTTGTGTTTCAGAGTTTTGTTTTTAAGTAAACAAAGCAGTTTCTTATACGATGTTATATATATATATATTATTATAGTTGTTATATTTTTCATGTAAAATACGTAGATACGCATTTTACGATCAATTTTAAACCGAATAATAATATAGCAAGTACTTACATCCATAGCGCACTATAGATTACAATCTGTTTTATTCACCACGATTCTTGTTAGCTACATTTTCTTAATTAATAATTTTTACTGCCGGTACTGTTCTTATAAATTATGTGATTTTTATCAAAGCATGCAGAATAATAAATTGTAGAAAAATTCGACAGCTATGCATTTAATATCGAAATAAATATTTTACGAAAGTTTAATATTATTACAGCAGATTTGTATCTACTTGTAAATGTGATGATGCACTATAATAAAATCCCACGATTGTTTGGAAGCCAGCCAAAGGTCAGGGGTAAAATATTTTAGGTATTCTAAAGTTAAAATAAATAATTGTTGAACCAACAAAAATTTTAGGACATTGTACAGGTAGTTTTAACTGTTAACTACGATACATAAGGATTTCAATACCATTCCAGACATTGTCAAAGATTTAAACTTTCATACATGTATCTTGTCTTCAGTCTTCTGAGTACATAGATTTATGTCCGGTATTATAAACGAGCTAATAAAATTTTCAAGCACTTTCAAATGAAGTTTCAAATCTATCTGACAGTTCTCTAGAAACATGAAGTGTTTGACCTGTTTCGCGCACGCGTGGTAAATAAACAACAACGATATTAAAATAGTGGTGGTATTATAAAAATTATTTTGTACGGTCAGAGTTGAAGTATCACTGCTCTAAATTCCATAACTAATCCATAGATACTATCACAGATGTATTAAAGTACTTGCAAGCTTGCTTTGTTACCTCCTTTATTATATTATAATCTTTTAAACCTTTGTCATATTATTTTCTTGTTTCTATTTATTTAATTGACTTCAAAGAAGAAGCAATTCAATTCCGCTGTATAGGTATATATATTTTTATGTATGTTCGGACATAACTCCGAAAAATATGCACCAAATAGGACAATTTTTTGTTTAAAAGAGTATACTTCCGAGGTAATCCCATATTTTTATCAGAATCTGTCCATGGACTTCAAAGATACGTCACTCAAAAAGAAAAAAAAACTTTAAGAAAATAATAAAACTGACTTTAAAAACCCTAGAAATACTGAAGAGTATATTATAATTAAATTTAACAATTTTTGAAGTCGATGCAAAACTAGTAAAAAAACTTTTTAAGAAAGAAAAAATAAAACCAACTTTAAAAACTGTTTAATTTAAGTATTATATAATTTTCAGTATTATTCGAGTTTTTTTTAAGTCGGTTTTTCTTAAAAGTTTTTTTCATATATCACATTGATCATCACGAAATATTCTACAAACTAGAAGAATCTAGTGTATAATTTAACACGGCAAGTCAAGAAAACATCGCTTTATTGGATTAATTTAATCAACCATATAAATCAGTAAATGCTAAACTAGAAAGAATTTCGACAAGCTCGGACAAATCCAAAACAAGAGACAATAACATGTTTTATGTGTGTTAAAGTGAGACAAGTCAAACAACAAATGAGTAGTGGTGGGGAGAATTCGCAGCAGCAGCTGAGCATAGCACAGCTGATCACATATTAGTTGTTATCTTACTTTCGTTGAGTACGGACGTACTTATTTAAAACTGTGTCAAGAAGTGAATTTTCTGTGTTTTGATAAGTTATAATGAAATAAAAGTTTGTGCGAATATTGGAATTTTGTTTTATATACTTTTTTAAAAAGAAGACAATTTAACGTTTTTTAATTAAAAATGGTGCGAAGTTTAGCTCAGTGGACAAAGACTTTGAGTTTCCCAGCTAGGATTTCTCCCCAAAGGAACTCAAAGGAAGCTCAAATTACTCCTGCTACTACGCCAACTTCGATATCGCCGGCATGCAGTGACAATAATAAAATTAATTCAATGATGAATTCTAGTCTGTCGCCGGCTGGATCAGAAATCAGCCAAGTAAGTTTTATTTCGTTTCCTTTCAGGATGTGAGGGGTCTCGGGATCTCTTCCGTTCTTTGTTGAGAGATGCGTTTTTATTTAATTAATTTTAATGGATTTGTTGAGGTTGTTATGTATTATTAATAAATTCGTTCTGTAGGTTAATTTAGTTTATACATTTGTATAATCAATTGAATTTATTGAAAAATAAATAAACCATTTACTTACTATCTTTTTAGCAATAAAAAGTGAAGTTAATTATTTTGACTTGATATTTAGTTTAAACATTGTTCTACTTAAATATTAAAATATCTGCCATGGGAGCCACGGGACAAACTAATAAAGGATAGAATAAAATGAATGGGACGTAAACTATAGATGATATTATTCTCTACATTATGTATCAAATTAATTTTTTTGAACGTAATACTGAAAACGTGAATTTTTGAATGAAAAAAATGTTTTAGGTAAAAAATGTCGAGTATGTTATTATCTATAATTTATTCCCCACACATTTTTTTCCAACATGACTTAGTCAGAAAGATTTTTTTTAAATAATTATTTAGAATCACGTACACTGTTCACTCTCAGTATTTCGTATAAGAAAGTCCCATGATGGTATCTATGGTAGCACACTGTTCAATCTCTGTAATACGTGTAAAAAAGTCCCATGACACTCATGGCAGATATTTTTACTGTTTTTTTTTTTTCGAAAAAATGAATAGAACATAAATTATCGATAATAATATTACCTACAATTTTTAACTTGACCATTTTTCTCTAATTCGCTCTGTTTCAAAGTAATTCGAAAAATTCAAAAATAGGAGGTTTTCTTTCCAGGCAAAAATTAATCTTAAATTAAAAAAATTTCACCCTCCCACGATTTGTCGTATTTGAGTTACAGGGTTTACAGACAGACATCATGGTCAAAATGGATAATTCCATCAAAATCTGGATTTCGAAACAAATATATTTCATATACATGGATATAAGAAACTAAAAATAATTTTAATAATATATAGCTTACAAATAAATTTGAAATGGGTGAAAATGTAACCAATATAATAAACACACCTACTTCTGATTATTAAAGTAAACACGGTTTTATCTTTTATAATTTCGGTTTTTTATGTGTTTTTTACTTGACAAATGTTAAAGATAAAAAATCAATTTATTTATTTTTAAAATTTATAACCATAGTCAGCCATTATGCTATCGCTTAATATAATAGATATAAATAAATATAAAAGAAAATCTAGACCTCAACTGACATTTTTTATTTTTCGAATTCTCCTCTATTTATCTCTCGCTCTCGTTTTAAATGAAAATAATTCTCTTTTAACATCTCGAATTTCTGGCAACCCTAATTATAAATGCATAATAACTATTAATAATTCAAAGGGTAAAACAATAGATATAATTAAATTGATAATTTCGAATCATCAAGAGATCTAAGGTCAAAATGAATTATTAGTTATAAAAACAACACAAAATATCATCCAATAAATAAAATATTTATCCAATACAAAAAACTATAATTTCACATTAAAAATAAAATCATATTCAAAGTGCATATCAAAGTAATTTCATGTCGGAATTCCAAGAATCCTTCAGTGACAAAAACCGTTGAGTTGTGGTTGATAATAATTCTAAATTACGGAATTGTACGGTATAGTTCGATTTGTCAGTTTTTTTTATCTATATATTGACAAAATACCGTATGCCGTACGTCAGCTAACTTAAAGCCGCCGAGGAGCAGCGACTGACTCTGTGGTCAAACAGACCGGTCGTTGTAAGCAGATATTGTGTGTGTGTGTGTGTGTGTGAACAATGCATGTAACTTTATATCCGGTATACACAAGGGGCTTGGACAAGATATTGTTTTATTCTAAGCATGTTATAAAATATTATGTGTATTCTATTTTTGTTATTTGCGTTATTTTCTTTAAAAAAATTTATAAAAAAAGATGAATCACTGAAAAGTTTTTTTATTAGCTTGGCACAAACAAAAACTGTTAAATTTAATAATTATTATATTAATTTATATAAACTTTCAGGGTGTTTTTTTAAGTTTTTATGTTTCCCTCTTGGGTGACGTATCTCGAAGTCCATGGTCTGATTCTGATAAAATTAATATAGGACCACCTCTGAAGTTAAAACGTTCAAATCGATGCAAATTATGCCCGAACATCCTACATAAAAAATATATACTTACTGTCGAATTTGAGAACTCCCTTCTTTTTTTGTAGACAGTTAAAAATTTGACAACATTTTTATTCGTTATTGTATGTTCACAAGGGTGTCAATAAATAGTAAATAAAAACTACAATAATTAAACAATTTTTTTGCACCTCTTTCTTGTAAGTATATAAATATTTTATTCGATTTGACCTTGTGGTTGATAATTCATCAATCATTTCTTGCGGTAAATTCTGTCAATTTCTTTACTAAAACGGTTATTAAATCCTGTTTGGTGCGGGGATTTTTCGTTCTTTTGGTTAATTTTGATTTCATATATTTTTGATAGGATTCATGTTTAGATATTATATTTATATTTAACTTTTGTAAAATATTGACACAAAATGATATTTACCTTTTTTATCTAATCGACATTAAAACCCACGTATTACATAGATAAATACAAAACTCTCTTATAACATGGTAAAAATTAAATGATTAAAAATGTAATCAATTCATAAAATTATAAATGTATTAATTAAAAACTTATTTAAATACATAATTTTATCAAAATAGAACAATAAGAAAAATCCGGTAAAACAATCAAAGACTTGTAATTTTTATACAGACTAGATATTTGCAACCAAGCAATATTGAAAATAGTGCTTTACATTAAGACAGGAAATGTCCAATTCTTATCTTGATTTGAAAACAAATAAAACAGACTCACTTCCGTCCATTGGCTACTGTATATTAAATAAATATAGTATATGCATCTTTTATTATCATTATTGAGTACAGCAGTTATGTTTCTTACCTTTTTTGTCTACTTTATTAATAGATTTTAATGTTTGAAGTGTTAATAATTTACTTATTTACGTTTTCTAGTAGGTTATGATTAAAATTATATTTCCGTATTTTTATTCAGAAACCAAAGCGACTAACTGTGATAAAAAAACTGTCTAGAATGATATTTCTCTTATATGTATACATATGTATAAGATGTTAATGCTTTCTAGATTTTATAATCATTTATTTATCATTTTCACAAATTAAGTATTTTTAAAAGAAGATATTGGGTCAAATTTATTTGTTTTCAAAATAAATTCAAATAAAAAATCAATTTATCTTCGTGCTGTAAATTTAACAGGCTTAATTTGATATCGATATGGCCAAAAAGAAATAAAAATATAAAAATCGATTTATCAAAATCAATTAGCAAACGATTTTTGTGTTATTTATAAATAGATACAAATAATATTTTAGTGTGTCATATCTATGCATATATAACATTAGTTCTATCAAAAGTTTGCTCAATTAAAGCGTGTTTTTTATTCTTTCTAAATTGTTAATCAACCATAACAAACCTTATTTGGTACCTCACAAACTCACAACTTTTTCTATCAAGCATATTTAAATTTTATATCTTTTTAAAATTATTTTATAATATGCATAAAAATATTTAAAAAGTCATGTATAATTTTTGTATATTATTATTTTTACTTATTATTAATGAACTTAGTTGTTTTTGTTTCTGAATTACTATTACATAACTTATTAATAAATGTAGATATAACTATAAAAAGTATAGTGATTCTAATCAGCAATTATAAGTAATTAATTAATAATCTACCGAGATATACTCAAACAAAATTATTATAAACTGCTCTCAAATAAAATATCTCCGACTGATAAATTCTAATCTATGATAAATAAATAAATAAATATACCACATAGATACTTTAATTGACATCACCTATCTTGACTTTATTACACATAACATAAAAATATCTATCCCCTTATCAAAATCAACGTCAATAAAATTATATTGTACTCGACAAGTATGTATATCTTCTATTAAGCTCAAACGTTTCATTTAAACAATATAACACATGTGCTGAAGTAATTTTGTTAATAAAAAATAAACATTTTGTGTGACGCAAAAATGGGATTCAGATTTAAGAGTATTTCATTGGATAATTTGTCTTCATGGTTGAAGCGAACGCCATCGCGAAGATATAAGTCTTCTAAACAGGTATGCCCATTCATTAAAATGTAGAGCTAATTTAGTATTCAACGTGTGTTTTAATGAATTAAAATTATGCATAGTGCTCTACAAGGTTATACAATTCAGTCGTTTTTTTTATCCCTTTTATTTTCATTAGTTGTTCTTGAGGTTGTGTAAAGTTTGTTAATAATTAATTTAAATATTCTTCTGTAGGGTTAGTGAATGTATTATTAGAAATAAGTCTTTGTTTGTGTAAATTAATCAAAATGTTGAAATATTTTCACTTCAACAGAATATGTGTTTTCATGAAAATATTTGATAAATAATATCATATCAATTATAATATATCTACGTGCGTCAGTAAATTTTATAAATATCATAATTATCTGGAGCATTTTGTATACTATTTTTATCAAATGTGTCAAATTGTTTTCTATTATCAATAATTAATATAATGAGAAATTAAAGAAGGTGGGTGTCACATCACAAAAAATAAAAATACATAGATACAGTAAAAACTTAATTTATAAATATTTTAATATCCAAATTGACTCAAACGAATGATGTCTTTACTTTAAACTTATAAAAAATAAAAATAATAACATAAATAAAATTATATATAATTTTCTTATATCCGGTATTATAAAGAATTTGCTTGAGTGCAAATGCAAATTAACTTCCAGCTAACGCTATCTGCTAGGTGTAAAATTGTTATGATATGCATTTTATGATATACACTTGGCAGCATTTGATTGTACTTATCGCGCATGTGTCATGGTTATCATATGTACGATTTCATTCGCTACATATATGAACGTGTTGTCATTTATATTTAATACCTAGCCGATAGGGTTAGCTAGAAGCTAATTTGCATTCCACTCTAGCAAATTCTTTATAATACCGGACATTAGTTGCTCTTCTTAATGGTAATAAGAACGCTGCCATTTAAAAAAATCTAACCCATCAAAAAATTAAGGCTTCAAAACATCTGTAGAATTTTTTATAGACTGAAATCTATGCTTTCCATTTTATTCTAAAAATATTTTTTTGACAAAAGAATATTAATAATAACCAAACTAAGAAATATCAACATAACTTTTTAATATTTAATAACTAATAACTCAGGCCTGCAAAATAGTTCATGTTCATATTCAACTTAAATCACTCGACATATTCATGAAACATTAAATTGGAGATATTTCCTTTAATTCACCAATGGAGCATAAATGTCAAGAATGCACGATGGAACAACCCAGTTCTGTGCCGGCTTGACCTAGATCGTTCCACGCGAAGAAGCTGGCTGATTGTGAGGCGGAAGATACCTGGGGCGACAGTAACATCTGCACAGTATACTCCAAGTCCGATCTTTTGTTATCGTGTTTTTTTGTAGAAATAAAAATAACACAATAAGTTATAATCCTTTAATGTTTAAAAAAAAATTGTTTTTTCTAATTATTAACTATACCTGGACTAACTTATGATACCAGCGAACAAAATATAGTCCAAAAATACATCAGATCTTTAATAAATGACCTTTTGATCGATATCTCGCATCTTTTTCATATAATTTCACTTTTTTAAATCACGATATGTCAATCAAAATGTCAAAAAATGATATATCAAACTTCAAGTCGAATCAGTAAATATCATAATTTTATAATAATGACTTGTACATTCAAAATATTTTTTGAAACATTAAGATCCAATCTAATACATTTTATAATTTTTGTTTATATCTCATTAAACATCTGCCCAATTTTTATTTGGTGGAGGATCCAAAATAATTAATGAAAAACATGAACTAAAAACAAACATGAAAAACATAAATAAATATTAGTACTGATTTTCCGTACTTTTATAATGGTTTTTCTTATATAGCCAAACAAAATAAAAAATAATAGTGTTAAATTTTTGTAAGCATAAAAAAACACTGCTAACTATATTCAAGTGACATAGTTAAAAATATTTATTTACACAATTAATTCTCAGAAATTGTGTGGGACAATTTTTCGCCTTATTATTCAAATTAGTAATAGTGTATCAATTTATTGACAATTACTTTATTCAACCTATATACGAGTATTCTAATATATGTTGTGAAATTAACATACTTTTGTAGTCGTTTTAAAAACAAAATTGATCTATTTTATTATATTTTTTTATTACATCAATAAAAATATCATGTGTTATAAATTTTATGAAACATTAGCTCGATCAATTTGAATTTAATTGATTCAATTACAATCAATTTAATTGTTCTGGAAGTGGACTTAATATCAATGGAAATCGAAACAAGTTTTTCTAGATTTAATTTTTATTTGAAATTGTAATTAAAGTAATGATCCTTATTAAGATATTGTAAAACTATTCATTAAAGATTTCACTCGCTTAATACATTCTGAATCTTTGTCTGACTATATGTTTGTTACCTTTTCATTGCTAAACCGCTGAACCGATCTTGATGAAATTTGACAGGGAGATAGCTTGCATCCTAAGGAAGGACATAGTCAACTTTGTATTCCGAAAATTGATTAGATAAAAAATACAAATTCTACACGGACGAAGTCGCGAGTAACTACTATATAGTCAATAATATATCGATATATTTCTGATACTACGAGTATTATATGAGCCGTTGATTTTGAAAGTGGCCTAACTCCATTTGTGGTAAAAAAACAAATATTATTGATTTAATAATTGGGGTTATTTTAATAGTAATTATAAATTTAACTCCCTTAGAAACACTTAGTCAATGTGGCACATTGATATCTTACACGTATATTTTTAATTTTATTGAAACGCAAACTCTTTAATATCTCACAATCAGTTTAAACATAAATGGAGTTAGGCCACTTTCAAAATCAACGGCTCATATGTATTCTTGATGTACGTAGTGTATATGATTGTTTTAGAAAAAAAACACCGTGTCTGTGTTTTATCTATTTATTCTTATTTTAAATAAAAAATTAGACTTAATATCCGGTAGACTGCATACGGCATGATTCCTCTATTATGTTTGGCCATAGCGTTTTAGAAATCTAAAAGAAATAATCGACAACAATTTAGAACACAATGACAGTTTGATTTACTTATTAACAAAGGAATCGTGTTATTTAATAATTATTGCACGTTATTACATAACTTTTAACATAACAGCATCATCTCTGCAACTATCGATTGTATGCAGAAACAAGCTTGTAAAGATTTCACTTCTTAACACTGTATCTACCATCTCCGTCTTGACTATGTAGTATCTCTTTTTTGATGACCAGGTGAAATATTTCGCAAGTAGGAGTTTTTAGTTTTATATATTTTAATCCATTATTTTTTATATTCCATTCTAAATATAAGACAGTTGATATATGACCAGAAAATGAAATTAATAATTAACTTTGAAGTCAAAATTTGGGAGTTATCAGAAATCTCAAATTTCCAATGTTTGGTCGTGTAAAGAGGATAATAAACGTCATAAATAATGTTTAAGAGTCTGTAAATCAGATAAATAATTACAATCTTCAAACGATTTTCAGTTTGACAGGTTCAATTGTAAATTATTGACATACTTATATCACAAAATAAACGCCCTACATACATTTAAGTGTTTTTACAGTATATTGATATTTACTAATTGACGACTTCAATGAACCCTTGTTTTGAACAGTAACTCAGCAGTCTTAAACAAGTTACAAGATCACGAAATTGTCATCTCGGCATGCAGCTCTATAAATATTTTATAAGGTATTGGCTCCAGTCTTCCCCGCTTTAAGAGCAAGGTATACTGTTTTCTGGGATTAATGAGCTCCTTTTTGTAATTCTCATTAACTCATGTTACTAAAAAAAAACAAGTTCCTCTTTATTAAATCAATTTAATTACCAAAGTCCGCAAATATGTTTTTTTTTTTTTTATTATATAGCCTTTTATTTTATTTTTTTCTCCAGTAATGGGCACTTGCTAATGATTACAAAATGATAAGTACTACGACATAAAAGTTATAAAATAAAGAATCGTAAAATTTGAAACAATGTAAAGCAGATACTATGATTAAACTATGTTTAACAGTTAAGTTTCTATAGATGATTCTATAATGGCAGTAATCAAATATCAACAAATATTTCTAATTGAGTACATTTAATTAAACAAGAATCCAACTGGGGTATGATCCAAGACTGGTTCCAGTACCTTACCTGTTTTAAGAGTTTTCTTTTCTATAATGAAAACAACTAACTAATATCGTATAGCAATGAGCCATATGTTAAACAAATTAATTAACATATAATACTACACATATACACATAAGTGCTTACATAAAGTATTTTATAACATCTCATACATACACTGGTTTTTGTACGAAATTAAACAAAAAACACTCTAGCGTTGGCGTCGACATTTCGCAACGTCAAGTTTGTTGAACTAGAGGCGCGGATAGTCTGCTGTCGTCCCTTGGATAAATTTAATTACCATGTCTCTTGATAAACACGCATAGACTTCTTGAATGAAAGGCTCTGATTATTTTTTCTGTAGACGCCAGATTGCGTACCGCGTTTTTTATCTTCGTAGTTTGTCTATTTGTATTTGATGTACATACAAGATCACCCACACAATCTTGACATGGTTTATATCATTGCATCCAAACTTTTTTTTGTACGCCATACACACTAAGGCGACCTAAATAAATTGAAATTTATTTATATTATACACAAGTATTTTGTATGCATTATAACACTTATTATCAGTATTTTAACCGACGTTTCGATGTACGTTACAGTGGACACTTTTAGAAAATTTTATTCAAAGTACTGGTACCAGTCTTGGATCATACCCCAGTGTTGAGCTTTTATTTAATTAAATGTACTAAATTAGAAATATTTTATTACTGCCATTACTGAATCATAATCTACACTTAACTGTAAAACAGCCTAATTTGATGGCAATCGGCCAAAGGGTGTCAAATTGGTGGGTGGAGATTTAATCTAATTATTAGCGTAACCTATTTATTAATTATTATATTATCTAAATATCTGCTTTACATTGTTTCAAATTTTACGATAATTTATTTTATAACTTTTGTGCCGTAGTACTTATCATGTAATCATTAGCAAGTATCCACTACTGGTTTTACTTTATCTATTACTGGGAGGGGGGGATACAAATAAAATAAAAGGCTATAATTTAAAAAAAAAAACTATACTTGCGGACTTTGGTAATTGATTTAATAAAGAGGTACTTGTTTTATTAGTAGCATGAATTCATGCGGGAATTACCAAAAAGAAGCCCATCAATCTCAAAAAACTGTATACCTTTCTTTTAAAGCGACCAAGGCTGGTGCCAGTACCTTAAATACGAGAGGAAAATTAATCTTAAATATAAAATCTCACCCTTCTTCGATTTGTCGTAGACAGACACACATACATAATAATCAAAATGGATTATTTCAATATACAATATACTTACTACTTTTACTACGTTTGTATTTCATACAAATGGTCGTATAAGAAAGTAAAAATATTAGATTAGAAATACAATAAATGTAACAATAAATAATCATTTGAAAGAAAAGTAGGTACAGTATTTTCATTTTATAGTTTATATAAGTTAATTTTTTTTTGATGGATCGTTTACTATAGAATTTTAAACTGTTTATAATTATGTGGGAATAATAATTTAATCTTTAAAAAATTATAGGGAATGACACAATAGATGAGAAAATTTTAATTAAATGTTTCATATTAGTATACATGCATCTACAAACTGTTATTTTAAAATGTAAACATCGAGCGTTTAGTTTTCTCATATAATTTTATTGTTGTTACTGCTCCGATTATCTTCGCATTTTCATTTGAACATATTTCAATGTCGACTATTATACTTCTCATATCCTTCATTTCTGTTGGATATTTATGCTAATTGTAAGATTTAATTCAGTTAATTATCTTTTTAAGATATTTCTCGATGAGCAATAAGGTTCGCTGTATAATAGAAAAAGAACATTGTTGTGCGCATCGTGAAATTACTCTAATAATTAAAACAAACATCAAGAGTAAGCCCAAATTCTGTAAATAACTGAAAAATGATTATAAGAAACTCCGTTGAAAATCCTGAAATGAGTAAATATATCGTCAAATTAAATCAAATTTAACATTGCAAGTATAGGGATTACTCTTTTAATGCTAAAATTTGTTGATTTTATTTTGACGATACCTTTGTTAACAGATGGTAGATCAAATCAAGATTTATTGATTATTTACAAAATTTGGGCTTGCTCTTGAATTTTTTTATTCTTCCGAGAGATACCTTAAAATATTTAAAAGTTATAAATACTTGATAACAATTAAATTTAAAGGTGCCTCTCGTTTTTATACACAGTATAATTTTCGTTAAAAAATAAACTTAGATATATAATAATAATATGTATAAATGTTTATTTCAAGATAGATTAGTAGGTGTTAAATTTGAAGTCAGACACCACTCAAATTTTTCTTGATATTACTTGACATTATTATCAATATTGACAGGTTTTTTTTACTTCTCTTGAACAATATAATAATAATATAATAAACAGTCGTTTAGATTTTTTTATGTATAAAACAAAATGATAATATTTTATGTTTTTAATGCTCTATACAAATATTTGTTTGTATTTTATGGCCATTATCTAATATTTAATTATATCTTTAAATCCTCGGAATAGATAAAACAAATCTGACATTTTTCGATTACTTAACCGAACATGGAATACATTATACAAATACATTTTAAACTGTAAAAAATTAAAAGTTAATAATTATAAAAGATAAACATTAAAACAGCAATATAACAAAACAGGATGTAAATCAAAATTCACAGTGCAATAAACTCGCAAAATATAATTTACACTTCAATTATAATCCGGCGCAAATATTAATATTTACACACAAGATGACTAAACAACTCATTGATTATTCCATGGCCTGCTATGCTCTGACATCATCAGAATACACGCAACGCACTCTAGATCGACTCAATCATTTTTATGGCCCCAAAATGAAATTTAGAAATAGAGAACAGTTATTATTACCTATCCATTAGCTCGGTCGCTATTCGGATTCACTTGTCTTTTTTTCGCCAATTGTTTATTTTGTTTTCAATAATTAACTTTTTTTTAGATGATGGGGGGGGGAGTGGCATGTCCCCCCATGACTTTTCCCTGAATCCGCGCTTACGCGATTAAGCCTGTAACATAATAAAAAATACTAATAGATATCCTTATGAATCCTAACATTCGAGACACCTGTTTAATATAAATAAACTTCATAACCAAAATTCCATTCACGTTCTTTAGAAGTGTTGGCTCTATAATATTTACTAGAATCATCATTCCGGGAATTTTTTATACATATTTGCCTAATACTCTCTGCCAAAAAAATACCCCCACGTTTCAGACAAAAGTAAATTCAGCATGATAAGAACGGATTTCTGAAATTACAAAAAAACCATCGACATAGAGCATAGACCGCGCATTCTGTATTAACATACTGGTGTAACATTTCTCCAAAACAGTGAGAAAGATGCGGTGGCGTTTGGGACATATCTATCTCTTTTTCTAATAAGAATGAAATAGACACAAAAAGGGTAAGTATATCCCAAACCATTTTCTATCTCTTTCTTTTGACATGGCTCTGTTTTAGGGTGACCAGGTCTCCGGTTTTGACCCGGAGTCTCAGGGTTTGCACACTGGATCTCCGGGTTTGGGTGCAATTTCTCCGGGTTTTGCAAAAAATAATTAACAAAAAAAAGGTCATCAAAAATAAAGCAGGGGACACAAAAGTGCAGATTATGGTAAAAAAATTTATGAAAATAAAAATAAAAAGAATTAAATAAAAATAAAAAAGATAAAATAAATTAAAAAAGGGGTCTTCATTTACATCTCAGGGTTTACCAAAACTAAAATCTGGTCACCCTGCTTTGTTTTCGAGTCATATGCACAGTCCATTCTCTATGTCTATGAGAAAAACAATATTCGTAATAAACATGTAATACAGATCAAGGAGAACCATCTCTGGTGGTTGTAATTGGGACGCTAGTGGAATGTGTGGCGATTGGGTGATGTCATGGAGATGGGAATGGCCGTTGCAGTGCAGGTCCAAACCTGTAGCTCTCTCTGTATTGTCGGCAAACACTGTGAATATGTGTTTATCTGATTTACGATCGGTGGTGACTCACTCAACGACTGTTTTGTGAAATTCGCGATTATGTTTTGTTCTTTTGTTATGTTTTTGATGGTTTTTTGTTTTTGTAATTTAAACCCTTGCTGTTTCGATTACTACATACATAAATCATTATAGGGATTTTTTTGTTTGTATATAACATTCAATATTAAATGGGCTAAATTGAACTGAAAATAATTATTTTCTTCGGCCTTTCAGAAACATATTTACATTTAACCTACATTTTAACGCATATTGAATAAAAAAACTACAAAATAAAATTAAAACCGACTTCAAAAAAAACTTTAAAACATAATCGGTTTCCTTTTTTCTTTATTAAAAAGTTTTTATTAGCTCGGCACCGACTTCAAAAACTGCAAAATTTAATTATTAGGTATATAAAAATATATATGATTGATTTGAGAACCTCTTCCTTTTTAGAAGTTGGTTAAAAAGCCGCAGAATGAAATTGAGGGCGACATATTACAAATCATTTACTTAAACTTAAATGTAAATTTTATTCGTTACATTTGTTTATTCCAAATTATTAGCATAACATATTCGTAACGCTACGATAGTAAATAGGATTGCTAAATTTGTATTTGTTGTCCTCATTACACATTTAACCCTTCATGTATGAAGGTCTTTTATCTCATTGTATTTCACATGTCACCAATGACATTATTGCAACAACTATAGATAATTGGCAGATGTTTATTGTTACCAATGAGTTGTGACAATAGCTATCTTCGTGATTGACCATGCTTGAAAATTGTTCTTCTGTTATATTATGTGTGTGGGATTTTTAATTATCTTAAGAATTTTATAGCTTTCTGAAATTCAATTTGACATGCAAATTTTGCACTACCTATCTATAAATGATTATCACAGAAATACTTTTAAACTCAATATTTTAAAATCCGAATGATGCGCCAATGCAATTATGACTCATGTAGCGATTTTTTTTTGGTGCCACGTGAAACAACGTTAGGTAATGTATTGAGCCCTATATCTCCCCTTGTCTAAGAATTAATTAATATTATTATCTCGAGAATGAATGCTTCGCCACTTTTGACAATGATCATTCTATTATATAAATAAATTGGATCTTGGCTTCTGAGTATAATCCGCGTTGATTTGGTCGTCCTATCGGTCAACGTTTCGTCATACACTGCACTGGACATCAAGATCACCGCGGAAACTCAAAAATCGATTATAAATGTAAACATTGTTTTTGACTGATTTCAAGTAATTGTGTGTATTTTTAATGATTTCAACTAATCTTGTGCGTATATTATTTAATTCCTAATATTGTTGACTGTGTTTTGTTTGTTGCGCGACGCGTGACGCGACAGTTCTTTGCTTCACGTCTTATAGCGGAGGTGAAACGTTCTGCCTCGCCGGCGGCCCTCACCGTCGTGCTTCAACATCTCTGCTCACTGCTCATTGTATCACTGGAATTTTTATATCCCGAGCTAATTTTTTTTATTGAATTTTATCCTTCAAACTTAACTTTCAAATTTAAGTAAATAGAAGTATTAATTACCGTGAGCGATTTTTGTATTTTACTAATGATTATAATTGCAATAGATAGGTTACTTATTACTATTAGGGGTAACCATGTAAGAAATTACAAAGGTGCCACGGTTAACCGAGGCTTGCGCCAATGATAGCCAACACTGGGCCAAGATACAAATGATAACTTCGTTCAAAACTCGGTCAAGACTTGTCGTACCAAGGCTGGTCCAGAGTTGACCCAAATAATTGACCCGAAGTTCGGTATCTGAAAGTTGGGTTCAATCTTGGGTAAATAATAGGTGACTGAAGCTCGGTATTTGAAGGTTTGTCTAGACTGGGACCAATATCGAAAAATCAACAATTAGCAACCCAATATTGGGCCAAACTTTAGCCCATCGTGAAGGCTGGCATTTCGTACATGGGAAACAATGAATTTAAAAATAATTAAAATGATGACGTATAAAATACTCTAAAATTATAATTAAAAAAGAAATGCATTACTTTAACATATTAAGTTAATACTCCACAGAACACTATGCGAACTGCTTTTGACCTATTTTCAGTTTATCTCAAAATATTGTTCTATTTAACAATAAGTAGGTATATACCTATACTTTTTTTTCGTTTTTTAAATGTGCCTACCCTGATCATCCTAAATAAATGATATAGTAATACCAAATTTTAATACGACCTAATATATTTTTTTACGATAATAAATTACACCTGCAAATATTTTGACAAAAAACGTTAAAACAGTAACACCCGTGTACGGCTCTCTCTCTCTCTCTCTCTCTCTCTCTCTCTCTCTCTCTCACACACACACACAACTGAAAGGTCGCGTGATCTTGGAACTGGTAACCACCTAGCTAAAGATCTCCTCCATCTATACTCGTGGGAAAGACCTCTCTCTCCTCCTTGTCGTCATGCTAACCGTTGGTGTTACATTTAACGTATACTATAAGATGTATATATTAAACATTGTACCTTCATTATTCGTAGGGTGCAAGGTAAGACTATGCATAAACTACCTACTGGACATACTGGACTTATAAAAGGTGTGAAGTTATGTATCATAACACAAATGATTCATCTTATTTGTTATAAAGGGTTGGGATATTCTTTGTTGACTTTAAGACAGATTGGCGATTAAAATTATAATTTTTAAATATATGACAGTTTACTGAACTTTTTACAGCTCGCAAGCAAAATTAAATACGTTAATATAATAAATATAGCAATCTAGTAGCTTCATGGGGCCCCAGGCAGAAGGGATTTTTTGGGAGAAATTTTTTTCATTAAGTTTTCAGTTAAAAAAAATGTTCAATAAACAAATTTCGTTACCACCCTGGATTAAGTTGGGCACGTGAGTAATTTTTGCTCACGGTCAGTCACGAATTGTATTTTTTACTCACGTCGTGACACAATTTAATATGTTATAAATTAAGTTTTAAAATATATTTCAGTTGATATTACTAAGAAAAGTGGAAATTTTTCACTCACGTCGCGTCAGGTCACAACCGTGACACGAAAAATTAACGGCCCACAATCAGATCTACCCTGGATTCAACAGTATTCGACACTGCTTATGAAAATCTCGCCCCCATGGGTATAATAAAAAGTCATCACAATTCTAAACAAAACATTATCGTAATTACAGCGAAAAATTCCACAACAGATTAATGATAAATAAACAAAAAATGTATATGGAATTTCTAAATTTGGCCTCAAGTTTTTTCGATATTCTTACTACAGTAATGGATTTATAAAAAAATTACTTGGAGTCTCCACCAACAAAGGCACTAGATTTAAATTTCAATATTATTACTTCAATAATAAGTTAATAAAATATTGGTTTCTACCCCAAACCTGTTCGTGGGGGTCTCAGGTAATTGTCATTTTTCCCAAAAGATAACGCTCCACTGGGTATATATCTTGTATAAGATACCATTTTACAAAATACTTTATTACTAAAAATTCACTGACAACTGTAAGTAAAACAGTGCACATGTTCATAAATGTAATAAAATCATTAAAAGTATTTCAGTATACTTTCAACAATTAAATTTCACGGTCCCGTTTTTTCCTTAAACCACTTATTTAAAAACGGTCATGTTATCCCTAAAATACAAAAGGATCCCGACTTCACGGTTTGATTTGTAAAGAAGGTTTTTTTGAAAAACTGTCACTCAATACTTGTTGTAAATCAAAGATTAGGGTTAGTTAACACAATATTTAGAAGAAAAAAATACGTAAATATATACGTTTATTTTGTTCATTTACTTTGTATAGATTTACCGTGAACTTTAGCTACCTGCTTTTTGTTTGTTTATTTCACTAAATTCAGACTACTTCAGAACGGTATTGATAAATTAATTTAAGTAAAAAATATATTTAATGTTGAATGAAATTTCATTAAAAATAAAAAGTTTGTTTATATTTTAGGTCACACATCGAGTATATTTTATATATTGTCTTTTATTGCCAACTAAAACACCAATGTGTTTGAAATGTTTCACTCAACACAACTACTGTTTTCTTGGATGATATAACATTTTACAGCTTATTTCATCATGTGTGGCATTACGTAATTGAAGTTAAATACTCTAAAACTGTTTGCCTCTAACTATTAAATTAATTTTTATTATTTAACATTCAAAAGGATGTATATTTTACTTTATGCTTATAAATTCCAATCACGATGATAGAAATATTTCGTAAAATTAAAACAATTCGAGTGCCTTGAGAGATGAGACACACTTTACATTGGTAAAGTACTTAACATGTACCACACATTTGACGCTTTGAACTGCGGCTATATGTACAGCCAACCCGTGTTTACACCCGACTATTTATAGAAATAGATGCAATAAATATTTAGTATTCAAAATTCCGTGTGTATAAAGTAACACTATGATAGTATATTTAACAGGGTCTTTGACATTTTCTGAAAATGAAATATGCATAACAATAAAACACTGGCGTACAGTTAAATATCACCTAAATTCTATGATTAAATTATCTACAATTAATAATACAATCACAAATATTCATGAAATTAATAATTATAAATAATAACAATACAGAAAAAATGTACTTATATTACTCTAAAATTATAATAGTAGATGGGATCAATATTACAGTTAATATTTTAAATAAATAAATAATAAGTCATAACATGATAACTGACAGTTTAGTTATTATCTGATGAAATCAGGATTTTTTTTCGTAACAAAATAAAATATAATCTTTTCAGTCTTTTTATGTTTTTATTTGCTTCTTAAATTATACAAAACAACTTTTTTTTAGTAATTTTTTTTATATTTTGTTTGTGTTTTTTGGGGTCAAAGTGAACTCTTCGAGAAAAAGGTAAATTATACAAAACAACTTTTTTTTAGTAATTTTTTTTATATTTTGTTTGTGTTTTTTGGGGTCAAAGTGAACTCTTCGAGAAAAAGGTGGGTGGGTGGTGGGAAACACATGTGATTTGAAACAAAAAAATCAAATATATTTTCATTTTATAAACTTATCTATCGTGTTATCTAGAATTAGACATTTATATTAATAGAAAACAAAATGGCGGACTTGTAAAAAAAAGTTTGCAAAAATCGTGTTTTTTTTCGTTGAAAATCGAGGAAAAAATAAGATATTATTAACAAAAATAAAGCGTTTTAGATAATACGAAAACTATTAGTGTGTAGAACAACATGTTAAAATTATAGCCCGATCGGTTGATTAGAATTTCGTTTCTGCTTCCCACCAACCAAAAAAAGGTGGTTTCGAGAAAAACGCGTTTAAAGATTTAGTAACAGATCTTACACACCCTTTATCTTCTATGTTATATGTGCTATAACCTCGTAAATACTTTGAATTTCGGTCTACAGTTTTCACAGTATACTCACTATATTTTACTTTCAAAATATGTATTTAAAAAATCGAAATTTTTAAATCGTCACACCGCAATACTGTCTTAAAATAATTGGTAATTTAATGATACCTTAACATAACTGGTGCACTCCACTCATTTTTGCAGTTGTCTAATTATGACCTAAAACCATCGATATTATAATATATAGGTTATATTATATGCAGTATAAAATGGTACATTCAATTTGTCTATTGTAAACGTGTCTTATTCATTACTTTATTGCATTCTTTAGTGTATTCTATGTGGGAGTCTACATTCTAAAAATAAAATAATCATTAAAAATACCAGTCGCTTATACACTTTAGTAATACTTTCTTCTATAAATAATACAAAAAAAAACAATACTAGATTTATTTTTCAAAAATATTATCCACAAACAAAAAATGATATAAGTAAGATGTCATGAATTTATTTAATAATTCTGTTCGAGGAACAAAACAAGATATTGAATTATAATTGTATGAATCATGATTACGGTATATGACCTACTAAATTTAAAATAGAAAATTAATTTATTAGTCAGAATTCTGTAATTTTAATTAATACACAATAGAAGTAATAAATCGTCATTATTATTATTAATAGTTATTTTTATGTTCTCAAATTAGAAATGCATTTGTTTATGGTACATTTTCTGAAATAACAAACGTTTTTATTCTTTGCAGATTTATCCAGATCCTGAATCGGAGAAGGCTATAATGAGCTCAGTAGTGTACTGCATACACCATAAAGAAGGCTGCAAATGGTCAGACGAATTGAGAAAACTCAAGGTAAAATTTTAATTTTATTAAATTATTATGATTAAATCTCTTTGATCGAAGAAATATTACTCTTTGGCAAATTTCTTTGATAATGTAATAGCGGCCTTAATCACATTAAAGTAAAGACAAAGATATGTTATTTTTATAGACTCATTTATTATTTTTACTATTATCATATTAAGTCATTACATTTCAATTTTTCTTCTTCTGCTTCTTCTATGTGTTTTTTTGTTAACTGGAATTTCAATTTTTATTATTATTTAGCTGATCTCGTCTCGTACTGAGACCGAGCCGTCTCAGAAAGAAAAAAAAAACTTTAAGTATGCTCTAAATTAAAAACCAATAAAAAACGGCAGAAACCCTAAATTTAAGATGAAATAATGTTAATTAACATTTCCATAAAACCCTTGAATACATATACTTATTTAATTTTTTTATAACCGATAAATTACTGTTCTACAATCCTAGAGGGGTTTCCTTTTTAGTAGCCACAATAAAAAAGGAGCACTTAATTACGCTTGGTCCATTTGACTCTTATATCGATTAATCATAGATAAAAGTCTCGGACCACCCAAGCATTCAAATCACCACCAAAAAATGCACCTGTGTGTGTAAACAAAAACATACCGCGCGAATCAGCGATACCTATGTTGTATGTTTCTCACGGCGAAGATTGCCTCATCAGCTGTACGTTTGTGTCGCCGGGTGTTTCCGTCGCTGTATTTTTTTTTTCAAATCGCTTACGCGGCACACATGGATCAAATATCGCGTTTCGATTCGTGTTTTGATTTGTTAACGTTTAAGTGTTAGTGTAGACGTTATTGATTGCTTTTTAATAATGCTGAGTATGTGGATATGTTGTATCGGATATGAAAAAAAAATAGTCAGGCGCGTATCCAGGAAAAAGCCGATGGAGACTGTTGAAGTAAATATTAAATATTATACATAAAAGAACTAACACACTCTGACTTTTTTTCAATTTGTATGCCTGTCTCCTGAATCCTTGTCACACGCATAATTCACAAACCACTGAACCGATATTAATGAAACTTGGTTTGTTGGTTGGGTCTAGCTATAATAGATAATCCCATATAAAATTGTTCTTTTTTTAAAAATATCTCAAGAACAACGCGTGTTACGTCAAAATTGTATTGAATCTTTCTTTATAGAAAATTCAATTTTCTATAAAAAAGATCATTACAACTTTTGTAGTAAAATATTCTCTTTTGAAGATATGTCTCTCTTTACAGAATATTGCTTTCTAAAATTCTAGTCATCATCAATTGTTTCGATACAGTTTTAAGTTTTGAGGCTACGCGGTGATCTGGATATGGATCTTGACTTTCTGGATGTAAGCTGCGTCAATTTGCTTGTTTTATCGGCCGACGTTTTGTCACACATTACAATGAACATCTTTAGGATTCTTCTAAAAGTGCCTGAAAAAGAGCCCTGAAGATATGTCTACTACAATGTGTTACGAAACTTTGGCCGATAACACAACCAAACTGACGATGCTTACACCCAAAAGCCAAGATCCATATCGTTTTTTGACGTATGTATAGCAGAAAAAAATAAATTATAAAAGTAATAATCAGGCACATATTAAGAAAAATTTAGAACTATTTTTTTATTAACAGAATACTTTATCGGTGTTTATTAAAATTATTCGATAATTAACTCCCTTTGGTGAATTTAGCACGAGGAGCACTTGGCAGTTGTTTTTTATTTATGCATTTAATTTTATCCTTATGTATTTTCTACTGCAGAACAAAAATCAATTAATTTAACTGCAAAAACATTGTTTTTCTTGGTACTCATATATGTTTCGAGATTACATTTTATACCTCTCTACAATAATTGTCAAAATTAACGTTATCTGTAAAACTCAAGTACCTATGTCGATTAAACTGGATTTATTACACACATTCAACAATACAAATATTTCTTAACAATTCTTTACTAACTGTAAACATATGAAATATTAAAACGAACATCGCAAGTAGTCATTTATTTTTCGAAATTAATTATTCATTATCACCACAAAGCGTGAATCCTTTGTTAGGTAAGTTATATATTTCATAAAACTCATTGTGGTCAACATTTAATGGTAACCATCATATTGTTACAAGCTTATGTTATGAAAAATAAAAGCAGTGACCCGTTTAGCATAGTTTGGTATAACGTATCTTTGAATTATGAAGATTATATTATACCGATATACTCATTCTTGTATGAACAGTATACATATTATACAGATGATTTTATATAGGTATGTGCTTCCGTTAATGGAAGTTACTTATTGTTAGTTGCCAATGTGACTAATTGTAAGTAAGTTCGCATTTTATCTTAGAACAAGGCCGTAACTACCACCGAGACAGTTCCTCGGAGTCCCCGAGCATAGGGGGGACCCGCAACAGCGTAAAAATTGGGGTCGACGAGATTGAGAAACAAAAAAAAAAGATGATTAAAATTAGTAACAAGCAAAAATTGTAGACTGAGGCAGTAACGAAAAAATAAAGGTTATTCAATTTTTTTTGCAAATAGTGAGGGACCCTCGGTCACATGCTACCCCGGGGCCCCTAGTTAGAATATATTTTTGTTAATTATCTGTTTTAATTTTTCATATAATGAAAATTAATCCTGAGTAAAAATTAAGAAATTGCAAAGTAGTACCTTAATATATTTTTTCAAAATGTTTATTTTTGGTACCGTTAGATTCTATAAACGATTTCCTACACGTTACTGAGAGAAAAAGCAATAAAATATAGTTTACTAACGAGATACAAGCCTTTTTTGTTTACTGCCTTTCGTAATTTGGTTGCTTATTCAATGTGAGAAGGCAATAATATTCTTTTCAAAGCAGAAGACACTAGCATTAAATCACCTTCGAACTATTTGTACAATTAAGTACGACCTTTTACCTAAGCACGGCAGTGTAGGGTGCAACTCATTAACCGAACGGTTTCGGATGGGTCTGACCAGAGTACTGGCTTTGTGAAGTTCTTTCCAGAAAACCATACTCATTTATATTTCATATACATATTTGCCAATAAGTTGAAAAACATTTTAGTATCTTCCATTTAACTGCATATATTTATTTAAAATATGAATTTTCTTGACTGTTCTTATATACTAAAACTAGAATTTTACTTGGACGAAACATTTAAATTTCATAATACTATGAAAAATGAATTGATTCCTGTTTTTGCTTTTAATATTTTCTATTTTAAATGTACTCGTAATATAGTAAATAAATATTAATTTGCACGAGACTCTCAAAATACTGTATTTTGAGACTGTATATATGACAAGTTACATATCGTTCTAAAGTAGAGTAAAAAACACGTTCAAATATGCTACAGCTAGGCCCATAAGAAAAACTAAATTTAGGGCTTGTAACTCGGAAACTAAAAATGATAAAAATTCTAAATACACCTTTTAAAAAACAGCAAACAAAAACTACCCATCTATTTTAACAAAAAAGTTAAAGCCATTTAAAGAATTTCCGAATTATCAGTTTTTTGGGTATACCGCCTAAAGCTAAACCACATAGAATTATTAATATTTTTTTGATGTAGTAATACTCACCCCTTCCTTACAATTAATTAATTTCATTTAACTGAATCTGTATCTTTTACCGTTTAGGAAATCCTCACGCTTATCTTGGACATCCTGTATATATATGTATCTAGGGACCCCAAAAATGCAAATCAGGTCCCGGTTGAGTGTACATACGATCTACACATATTATATCATATATTTATCTCTAAACTTAATTGAAATAATAATAATGATGTGAGGAGAATCTCCAATCGAACAAAAATTGTTAATAGGTATTTTTTTAATCACCGACTAAGTATTTATTAATTTTTTTTTGTCGACAGGCTCACCTAAACACGTGCAAGCATGATGCAGTGGCGTGCGGAAACCAGTGCGGTGCTCAAATACCACGAGTGCTTATGGAAGACCATCTGAAGTACACGTGTGCCCAAAGACGCGCCAGATGTCAGTACTGCGCCAATGAGTTTACCGGTCAAGGGTTAGAGGTGAGATTTACGATTTAATTTAATTAATTTATGTGCGAAGGATTTAGTCGGAACAAATTTTTAAGTTAGTAATTATTTCATCGTATATCTAATAACTATAGTTAATTTTTAATTTTGTATATTTTTATAATCTTACGCCATATCCGGTCAGCGCTGGGGTTACGCAATAAGGTATTTGACAGTATTGATAATAAATTCTAAAATATCGTAAAAAGTATACACAATCAAGCGTTTTTTACGTGATGTCAGTATTTTAATAGTAAATATAATTTAAAACTGTAATTTTTAACGTATTTGTCACATAATTACAAACGCGTCTGGCACATGTCAGTGGTATGACGTCAGAAAACAAATTACACGTCAAAATACCGAATCGCTATTGGTTCGTTTTAGTTTCTTTACTGATGTCTATCGTCACGCATACCACGTGACTTTGAATGAGCGTAATGGCGGGAAAATTTTCATTTGAATAGAAAAAGATTATTTTCATTTTCTTCGGCTTTATTTTAGAAAAAGGAAAAAAACAAGTATTTATTATATATGTACATACGCACAATTTACAATATATTTTAAAATTTAGTCAAATAAATAAATTTATTATGACTGAAAATGAAAATTACAAGAAAATCTTCAATACGACTACAAAACATTAAAACTCGTTCTATCTCTTACAGAACCACGTAGGAACATGCGGATATGAACCTCTTTATTGCGAAAATAAATGCGGACTGAAAATTCAGAGACGGCAACTCGCACAACACCGTATCACAGAGTGCGTGAAAAGACTATTACCATGTCGGCATTGCTGTAAAGAATTTGTGGCAGACACCTTAGCGTCACACACGGCCAAATGCGGCCGAGCACCTGTAACCTGTCCAAGTCGATGTGAAGCACCTCCACTACCACGGGAAGAACTTGAAGCGCACCTGAAAGATCACTGTACAGCACTCGTAGTTGCCTGCGCTTTCAAAGAAGCAGGATGCAGGTATATTGAGTTTCTTTTAAATATTATTGTATTTAAATTATTTCATATATAAATAATTTTTACTAAAAATCTTCTTCTTTTTAGGTTTAAAGGTCCACGTTTTTCAATAGAAAAACATATGGAAGAAAACTGTCAACAACATTTGACGCTAATGTGTAGTGTTGTTACAAAACAACAACATCAAATATCTTCGCTGAAAAGTGCATTATCAAGATTATCACTTAACTATTCTGGAACACTTATCTGGAAAATTAGTGACTTTACATCAAAGATGGCTGAAGCTAAAACCAAAGAAGGAATGGAGCTTGTGTCCCCACCATTTTACACTAGTCAATATGGATACAAGTTACAGGTAAAAACTTATTTTTAATTTTAATTTGAAGAGATGGAACTTGTCACGAACAAGTAATATCACAGTGCCCTTACAAGCTTAGGAGACATACATAAGTTGGTTGTGACAAGCTCTATCTCTGTGACCATTTTATTACACTCATAAGATACTGATGGTGCTGTCCAGTTCTATATGTTTATGGTAGAGACCAAATTCTTTGTCAATAATTTGTTTATTAATTGTTCAAAATAGAAACTAATTGTAAATTACAATATTATAAATGGCAATGTAATCTAATTACTGTCTTTTTTTCTAGGCATCTCTCTTTCTTAATGGAAATGGAGCAGGAGAGGCAACACATATTTCTGTTTATATCAAAATCCTTCCTGGAGAATACGATGCTCTTCTACGCTGGCCCTTCGCTCACTCTGTCTCATTCACATTATTTGACCAATCATTATGTCCAGAAAAAGCATGTAACATTGTAGAAAGTTTTATACCCGATCCAACATGGAAAAACTTCCAAAGACCTAGCAAAGAACCAGATTCACTTGGATTTGGTTTTCCTAGATTCGTTTCCCACGAAATGTTAAAGAAACGGCATTTTGTAAAAGACGATACAATGTTTTTAAGAGTAAAAGTTGATCCCAGCAAAATCGTTGCTGTATAAATTACAAATATGTAAAAATCCAAAATGTAAATAATTACATGTACACACACTGCATTTATAGAAAAATAATTTGTTTAATTTTTGAAAAATATGAGTCGTTATTTAATTTAAGAATTCTATAAAAATTCAGTGTTCAATACTTGTTTTCTGTATATTTTCTTTGATAGTCATTTCTTTGTATATAATTGTATTACTTTCATTGTAAATAATGTATTTATTTAAAATAAGGTTTCATTTATATTATAGACTGCATTTTTTTTTTTAATATTTTCTGATCAAAAAAAATAATTTATTTCCATAAATTAAATGCAGTCGACTCATAAAATGCATTAAATCATTCATTTATTATTTTCTTTTCGAAATACAAGTAACATTTTTTTTGGAATACAAGAATACATGTTATCATACAAATAAAGAAATTTTTTTTTCAGTTCTCTGTATATCTACCCTTTGATAAATGTGTTATTACATCTAGTGTTGTAGCTAGAATTAAACCAAAGGTTGTTTTGATATCTTTGCTGAAAAAATGTAAATAAAAAATCATGCAAAGTTATTCATATTCAGTCAGTAAAATTAGTGATCATTATTATGTACAATAATATATGTAGTACTACAATGTATTTTGATTGCACGATAATTCATTAATATTTTTTAAACGATATAACTTTTTGCACAAACAAATTAAACAATGCGATTATATGCTTTCAAAATATATTTCCTAAAATAAGTTTTCACCATACAGTAATTATATATAAAAATATAGAGATAATTTAAAACATTAGATACATATAAAATATTGTATTTTTATATGTGAAAATAAAACATTTTTTTTAAATAAATATATGTACACTATAATTATTTTCCCTGCATTACAATATATCAGATCTAAATGAAGTAAACGTAGTATTTGTTTGCGAAGATGCTCTTTGTTGGTCCTAAAAAAGATAAAGCCTAATAATATAAAAAGGCAAAAGTCCATCTGTTTTTTATTTGTGAATCAATCACGCAAAAACTACTAATTGGATTGACTTATCCTTTTGTATCAGGATATAGAGATCAAGGAATAACATATAGGCAAATTTTTATCCACATTAATATGAGAGAAGCCGTGAGTACAATTTTTTTAAATATAACGTTATGTGATGTAAAATTTTAAATATGATTACGTCGAGTAATCTAGCTGTATTTTAATAAATGCCAGTTTTCGATAGATAGATATTTAAAGGAAAACTATTGTAAAATTATGCAAGATTCTAAGAAAAAGTGGAAATTATTGTTATTTTCAAGAATAAGTAATGTTATGGATAAAATGTTATACTAGGAGTCTGATGATTGTAAATATTAATAAATAAAAATACATACCAATGATATTCGCGCCAACTGATCGAGAGAATGTGGTAAGAGTGGCCTTACAGAATTTATTTCCATTAATGTAAGATGATCTAACTGAGCATAACAATTACCACTTTTTACAAACATATCAACAGATTTTCTAAGTTTTGACATTCGCATATCCCAAATATCTTTCACTATCGTTCTTATATCATCAGCACCCGGTATGTCTTCAGAAGCACAACTAATAAGAACTTTTGTTTCAATCATATAATTTTCACTAGGCATTTTTGTAAAGAACCTATAAAGAGTACGTTAAAAATTACTTTTATTATTTTAAAAATATGATTTTTATATAGGTATACAAACCGTGATTTCTTTTCAGTTTCTTTAAATTCTTCTAAGTATTCTACATTCATCCAATCTGGAGGAGTTATTCTGCATTTCTTTTGTTGTTTTAAATTCACTGCTAACCAAAGAGGAACCCTAACAGGTAACCCAGATCTGATAGGCCCAATATCACCTGATATTAAATGAATTACTTCAGAACTAAAGAAAGGAACCACAGTTACTAAACTATCTGTCGCAATAAATTCTATTTCATCTGGATTCATTATTCACTTAATAAGTTTCTACTTTATTTATATTTCTGTCACATTACATTTACCACCAAAATAAATGTCAATCACTAGAAAAAGAAGAAGATTCAAATTTCAAAAATTTAATCTTATGCAACTTTGTTGCACGATATAGTTTCCTCACATCATACATAATATATTTACAATAAATCTTGTGGTTGTAATTTAAAAATTATTTTACATTATCAATATCATATTTTAATTTTTCATTGGTCTTGTTTTTATTTTAATTTCTAAACATATTCATTTGCGATCAAACAATACGTTCAACCAATGCAACCTGAAAATCAGTCATACCAACTATTTTCCTAGTAAACGATTTTCGTAGATCTCGTAGAACTGTTATTTTAGCATAATCAACCATTTGCAATAATCATACAAAACGACAAAAACATTCTCTAGTTTGATAACGGATTTTTCTAGTGTGAATTTCTTTGATTTCAAGGTGTTTGCGAAATCTTAATTAATTGATAAGGTAATCATTTTAATAATACGTAGTTATATCATACATCATATTAAATGATTTTATTCAATTTGTTTTTTCCATATTCTCAGATTTTGTATGTATTCATGACTCATACAATACAAATGTCATTCTAGTATGTCTTTATTGACATCAATTTCCTTGAAATCTGTCTATATTGTTTTCATCAAATTTTCAACATATTTTACTAAGACAATAACATTTTTACGTAAAATACACAAATAACATAGTTTATTTGATTTTAGTTTCATGTAGTGAAAATATAGTATAACATATTTACGTTTTTACACTACTTATAAAATGGAATCTGGTGATCATCCTAATTTTTCTAGTAGAGAAGATGAAGTGTTTTATTGGAAAAATTTGGCAAAGAAATTTATGCAAGAGTAAGTATAAAGTTATATTATTTATGTGACACGAAGAATCAATCCAATCTGTATATTAATTAATATATTGATCATTTATTTTAGAAAAACTAATCTCCAACATGAGTTGGATGAGTATATGGAAGAATCAAAACAGTTAGAGAAAGAATTAGAAACGGCTTTGGATCAAGCTGAAAAAACAAATCGAGAATTAACCTCTGATAGACATAGATTAGAAGGTGACATTGAAACACTAAAAGTAAGTTTGTATGTGTAATTTAATCTGTAAAATTATTATAAAAAAAAACGACAATTCTAAAAATATATATTTTTCAAAGCAGAAGACATAAAATTTCACATTTAATTATGATTTAATCTTATAAACACAATCAGTAATTAATCCATGAAATCTTTTTAGATAAAACTAGAACAAATGACACAAGACATAACTATGTTACAAACAGAATTAACATCGAAGCGAGTAGAAATACATCAACAGAATGTTTATATTCGTGAATTAGAACAAAAGAATGACGATTTAGAAAGGGCACATAGGATAGTTGCAGAGAGTATGGTCGCTACAGAAAGTACATTAAACACGGCAATCGAACGAAATGCGATACTTGAAAGTGAAGTTGTAGAGAAAGAACAGTTAGAAGTCAGATTACAAAGATTGTTAGATGAGACGAGAGGTAATTTAATTATTTTTGATATTAAACTAATTTCATTAAATATAAATTTCCTATGGATTACTTTGAATTTTATATTTAAAATCTACATTGGTGCTGGAAAATAATTATGGGATAATGATATATTTTGGTAAATTGATATTTTGCCACGATTTAATATAATTAAGTGGTTAGTAACTACTCCATTTTCATAAGTTGCATAAATAACTCGGACACAGTGACCTTTACCGTTTAATATGGCAGTATCTCAGGCTGCGAACTTTTCAGCCTATCCTCTTATTTACTTTTGCATGTAACTAAAAATTATACTAACTTAAATAGTTAAATATTATTATTATCTCTTTCGGTCATGAAGCTTTTTGTTTTGGAACTTGAATAAATAAGTAATTAAGTTGTTTATTATTGCTGTACATATTATATGCTTAGATTTTTGAATATGTACTGGTATTTTATTTCATGAGATGTAAAATCGTATCATTTAAAGTAAAACAGTTTGTTGTCGGTAATTTTTAAAGTTTTAAAACAATTGTTTTGTAAAATCTTGACTGAAAGGGGTAAGCATTAATATATTTCTTTAAGTTACATTGAAATTAACATAACAAATGGTAACTCTTAATCAATATGACTTTTAACTCATATAAATAATTTCAATATCAAAAACAATCATTTTCCTTCATACTGCTTAAGAGTTAACATTACGTTACTCTCTTATAAATTTCCTTATTATTTTTTACAGACTTGAAGCAAGAAATTAAAGTTAAGGACCACACGTTTTCTGACAACGATCGAAATATTATGAATGGTAATTTACATTCGCCTATCGATTCAAACAGAATTTGTAACGACACAGAAAAACAAGTGAATAATATTTCATATTCTACACCGATAAAACGTAAGAATGTTAATGTGAATGTGTTGTGATTATGTATTTAATTTAATTGATGTTTCTAGGAGAAACGACAGTTAATGGTACGGGAATGACACCTTCTGCAAGACATTCCGCTTTGAATATTGTCAGTGATATTCTCAGGAGGATAACAGTAAGTTTGCAAAAAATCGTTTTAAAAGTTATTGAGGATTTTTTGTTACAAATATCTGATGAATTGTACTTCTTGGCTAATGTGTGAAGGCCGTAATCTATAATTAAGAGGAGAAGCCACTGTGACAGAAAAAAAATCGATTTTTTAAAGTATTCATATGTAAAAAGTTAGAATTCTGAAAATTGCCTAAGTTACAGTCAATTTTTTTTTTTCAAAATTTTCGTAATTGCAAAGTCTGTGCTTAGCTGATTTTTGAAATTTTGATAATTATTACTTTTTAAGACCGCTTGAATTAAAAAATAAAAGGTGTTAAAAATGAAAAATATAATTCAAACCGTCGCCATTTTGTGAAAAAATAAAATAAAATGTAAACAGCTATGCACAACAGAAAACAATATAGATATTGATAAAAAAAAATTTCTGATAACTCATCCTGAAATTTCGATGAGACAATGAAGAAAAAAATTTTAACTTTTTAAATTTTCAATATTTTTCAATAAAAATTAATGTTGAATAAGTTGAATATATACTTAATAAGATGTCCTCTATACAATCCTAAAATAATTAATTATACCTGTGAAAAAAATTCCCAAAAATTGACAATTTTTGATTCATAACAGTGGCTTTCCCCCTTAAATGACCAAAATGTTGAGTTAGTCACATTGAATAGAAAAAATTGATCAACTTATTTTTCTATTTCTTTCCTTTAATATGTTGACTGTTTTTACATAGCATTATTGCCAATTATAGTAAATAATTTGTAATAGGGAAATCTTTAGAATGTCAAGTAAAGTTTTAATGTGATTTAATTCTTGAAGCCATATACATGTACAACAGCCAATAAATTAATGTCTGAGTTTATTTTTTAACTTATTGTATTATAATTTTAAAAACACTTTGTACTCATTAAATTTTATTATTATTAGAAAGTTGTCGTCATGTCTTAAATAAAGAAAGTAATAAATAACTAATACTCGAGTGCAAAGAGTTTATATTTTTCATTTTTAAATTATACATATTAATGTAATTTACTACAGTAAAAACTATTTTATTAATTGTATATTGTTAATTCTTAATAATTGTTAGAATTACTAATTAAATAAATCTTCACAACAAAATATTGTTTGTATTTTTAATGTTTATAGTAATAAAAAAATGTATTTGTATAATAATAGTACAGCTATTGTAGTTTACGAATGTTATTAAATATTGGCTATTTGTTTCCAGGTTTTGGAAGCCAAAGTGGCACCATATCGGGCACATAACAAAGAGCTGGGGCTGAATCACAGCCGTGAATCAAGCAGGTAAATATCGTTACACTGTTTATTATTTATTTAGGTACTTGTCTATTATATCTCTGGCATTTGTAGATGTGCAAGTCTCATGTATTATAAGATTGATCAGCGCCAATGTGAGTAAAGTGTGTAATACTAGTTAATAATAAAATATTTATTAACCTAACCAAACCGATTTCGCCTTAATAGATTGTCCTAACCAAGGACAGTTTGATTAAATCTTCACATTATGCATAATTTAATACCCATGTTGCAGTTTTCAAAAATAATAACTGAATATACAATAATTATCTATTTAAAAATATTAAAATTAATAATACACACTTTACACACATTGGCGCTGATCAAATCATATACTACATGACACTTGCCATCTGCAAATGCCAGGAATGTAATATAATAATTTGTAGGTGTGACTTGTTATCTGTAATTTTTTTCCCTTATGTCTTCCATAATGTTTTATGACTTTATTTTGATGCAGAGCTACAAAAAAGTATGTACTATCGCATGCAAAAGTAACTGACCAGTTTGCAACAAATATTGCTTAACACAGCCTGTCTTAACTCCTTCAACCAAACAAAGACAGACGTATCAACAAACATTTGGTAAACAGCGACATACTCTGCAGTAATTCTGTAGATATTTGTGAATGTTTGTTTTAAAATTTTTGAAAATGTCTAATTATGCCTAGAGAAGAAGCACCCAAAAGTATTTTTGGCGCAATTGAGTGGAAGGGATTAAAAGGTATGATCTACAAGTCTGAAATTTTGGGACAATTAACTTTTAATCCAAAGCTAAAACATAGGCTCATAAGATCGAGAAAAAAAAAACAAAATAAACACCCTAGTGTGTATTATTCTCCGTTTTTAAACTAAACTAACCTCCTTTCGCTCCAATAGTTTGCCCTAACCAAGACAGAGATTGAATCCCTAATTTTAAACTAAACTAACTCCTTTTCACCCCAATAGACTGCCCTAACCAAAGACAATTAATATGTATATTAGAGCATCAACTCTATTTTGAAAAACTATATACGTGATTGTTGATATTTATTTATAACGCCATGCACTCATAATCATCCAGTTGAAAAAAAATGTTTTTCAACCCCTTCCACTTTAATGCGCCAAAAAGTCATAACGTTTTCAGAAGTCCAGCTGAAAATTGTAACAATGAAAATTTGATATGAATTTTAATAAAATTGAAATATGTTGTTAAACTTGATATAACAATATATTATTATGTCTCATTACCAATTTTTCAAAATTTTGTGTAATCTTGGATATATAGCAGTTTAATTTTTTTTAAATTATAGTTTAACTATAGTTCCGCCCCAGAAAAAAATAATCAACAATGGTTATCTTCCTCTTTGAAATAGCATAAACTCTGAGACTTACTTCTGGGTTAAACAATTTCTAACATATATTTACTTATTACAGAAATAGACGAATATCGTCTCGAGGGCAAGCTTCGCCGTCAGTGCAAGGAGTATTGCATTGAGCAGCTACTGTTATGTATATATACCTACACGAGCTCGTGCCTTTAGTTACATTGAAGTTATTATTTATATTTGCAGAATTGATACAAATTATCAATAATAAAATATTAAAGTAATAACAAAACTGATTTATCTAAAAAAATATATGATGTTACTGGTGATTATTTTTTTAATGAATTCATATCGCTTTTTTATATACAGTCATAATACAGTTAATTGACAAACAGTTAAAATAACAAGGCTTTAATCAAGTCTTAGGCAAAAAATATTTTGGACTTAAATAAATGAGCTATACATTTTACTTAATCTTAAATATTTACATCTTTTTCTTAAACACTAATATTTCAATTAATTTTTAATGGTATTATAAATACTTATGACCTAAACAGAGTTATTTTTGTGTTGTATAATAAATAGACATAATACATATTATAGATACATATATTACCAAGGGGATATGTAAATAAAAATATGTATCTTGTATTTGATAACATATTTATTATATAAATCCACTATTACGCATTCAAAATTTAAATCAGTTACAGCCTCACACTTGTATTTGGAGTCCCAAAATATTACAACCCTAAGTACTTGATAATTAAATATGTCTTTGTTAATTTTTATCTTAGATTAAGAAAGACTATGGATACATAACAATCAAAAAAAACTAGTCTGTATATGAAACTGTTACCAAAACTTGATGGCGGTCATCTTTTCTTAAATGTCATTTTTGCCATTTCTATGACTATATCCCAGAGGCATCAGTTGAAAATTTATATTACACAAATATACTTTAAATTACAATTGAATTTGTTCTATAAGAGAGATGATTAATGATTTATCACTGAAATACTTTTAAACGCAATATAAATCACTTATTATTTATTAATTGTATAATTTCAAACAACTGATTTTTATTTTAAAATCCGAATGGTACATCAATGACTCGTAGAGTGATATGGTAATGTGTTATGAGTCCTATATCTTTCCTTGTCTAAGGTTTTTATAATAAGATCTCAATTATTTTTTATCATATTTTATTTACAACTTTTTTTATATAAAGTTATTAAAATTATGATTTTTACAATGGAAAAATGCTAATGAATTTACTGATTAATATGATATGCCTGTATTTCCATTTTATATTAAGTATCAACACCTTATCACCGCTAAACTTATTGTTCACTAGGTTTTTATTATTTTATTGTAGAGGCTCTAATCATAGATAGTTTAATTAAGCACACTTCCACAATTATTAAAAATAAATAAATAAATTGTAAAATCAAATAAAAACTAATATCTACATAATATTGTTATCGCTGTTTTGATAATATATAAATGAAACTTGTATTAAATCAGTATTGTAAAAAAATTATTTTATTTTAAACTATTTTGTAAATTGGATTTTTTTTAAACTTATAATTCATTTTTATTTTCACATATTAGTTAACGTTAATGGTGTATATGTATTAAATTTTTTAATTGAAATTGTACATTTAGAATTTTATTATGATGCTTTCGCTCAAAAACTTTCCTTTCAATATTAATTTTCTAGAAGTTTTGCATAGTGCTTCAAATAAAATAATTTATAAATATTTGCACTGATGAATATCGCGCAATTTAATTTAGAAAAACAGAGTTAGATGATATATGAATGTAATAATCTATAAAAAAATATTCAAAATATAACATATTTGTATTATGTTGAAATACTCATATCGCTGTGATTGTCAAAAGCTTCTTATTGTATTCTATTAAATTAAGGAAAATCTAATATATTTAAATAACCTACTACATAATAATATCAGTGACGTGTTTAGAATAAGTGAAGTCCACCACACACATGGTCAATAAAATCTGAAAAGATATAACTTTTATGTCCGGTATTATAAAGGAGCTAGCAAGCACTTTCAAATGAGATATCAAACTTATATGACAGTTCTTTTGGAGTTTGTTGAAGACTTTGACAAGTTTTGCACACGCGTTGTAAGTAAATACCAACGGTATTAAAACAGTGGTGATATTATGAAAATTATTTTGTACGGTGAAAGATGCCAACTTACAATTAGTTGAAGTGTCACTGCTCTAAATTCCATAGCTAATTCATAGATACTAGTACAAAATTAATACCCCATTTGAATGTGCTTGCTAGCTAGCAAATTTTGCTAACTCCTTTATAATACTGGACATTAATCATTTAAAAAAATATATATTTATTCATAATCCCCTTCAATTTAGTTCCCGTCAGATTTAACAGACTTATTCCACTAATATAATTATTTTTGTATTACCCTTCAGCTCATTCAGCAGTTTTGCCTTTATATCCTCTATGGTTGCAAAACATTGTATTTTTATGATTTTTGGGAACAGAAAAAAGTAACAGGAAGCCATGTCCTTTGAATATAAAGACTGAGGTATCACTTGCCACTAAAAATTGCTTCACATGAGATATATGATATACCAAATTCTTCAGCCATGTCCTGAATAGTGATTTAAGTGATTATCAAGAACAATGTTCTTAAGGTTATTTGATCATTAGAGTAATGTATAGATAAAAGTCTAAAAATTTAATATGTTATTTATGGATAGTTAATTTATTTTACTAATTTTTTTTTAATATTGTATGTATGGTTTTTGGGTAATTGGATATTAAAAATAGAGTTTTTAATACTCGATAAATCAGAGAATTCGCCAGAAGTGCTTTATTTATTGAAATTCTATACAGATATTTTAAACACTGATTATTCAAAATTTCAACCCTTTTAAATACTATAAAAATTATAAAACACATACATTCACGTGTAGTTTTAGAACCAGGTTTATTCAAAGTAATGAAATACTAGAAATACATGACAGCATATTTGTAAGAGGCGTGAACACATAATCTGTAAAAGTAATAAAGTGTGACTTACATGCAAACAACGTGTGCAAATAGTGCGAGTGCAACAACTGTAATCGGCGATGCCATAGTATATATTAAAGATATGGTCTATATTTATATGTACTGTGAGAAAGAGATAGTGAGTTGGGAATATATACATATATTTCCATTCGCTGTTCCACAATCTTTTGTATGAAATGTACTACGGTCACCAAATTATATTTAATTTTTTACTTTTAATTATTAACAAAGTAAAAAATTCCATTAAATGCACATGTGTTCTGTATATAAATTAAAAACTAAATTTTTCGAAATCAAATCTTTTTTATTGAAAAAAATACGGATAGTTCACAACTTACGGGATGCTAGGCCAATAAACTTAAATTTTTTCACATTTTCATCGATAGTTGATGTAATAGGCCAACTCTCTCATCATCTTTAACGTCTTCCCGGTTAATGAGTTTTATCCGAATATCTGTTGGACCGATCAGCTTATTGACAATGCGTAATGGGCTTTAAGACGTCCTAGCCCTCAATTTTTAATTCTGATATGTATATTTTTTTAAACCGAAGTAGTTATTCCCCCATGAGAATATTCTTAATACACCACTGATTAAAAAATATTATAAATGAGTGTTATATTTTGAATCGCATAAAAAATATAAAGTAATCAATAATAACTATCTGCTGGCACTATGTGTAATATTAAATTAAATGTTCATTTTACAAATTGATCGTAAAATTTCATTGAATTGCCGTGTTAAATCAACTTGGTTCAATTTTGATAAGTAGTTCTGTGTATATGTAAATATCTATGAATAATGTAAGTACACATTAGATTAATAAAACTTGCAGGTAATTTTTTGTGGCGGTGCTTTTTATGAATTCAACTTATTTTAATTGTATTTCTACTGCCTATTAACCAATGATTTAATGTTAAGTAAATAAAATAATTTAATTCAAGGTTTTCTATACATTTTTCTTTACTCGGGTTGGACAAAAAAAAGAAACTTTGAGAAGCTGAAAAAATGAAATGCTTAGTTAGGCCTTCTTAATTTTTTTATGTGTTGTGTACTTCAGAGATATAAATAAGTATAAATAGTATCCTATTAGTACTTTTAATTCTCTATATATCCATCTAAAAATATAGTTATAGAGAAATTAATGTAAAAACAAATCTTGAATATATGACATCACATAAAAAAAATTAAGATAACTAAATTGTTACAAATAATTAAGAATAACTTTTTATTCATCCTTATATAATAATGTAATATTTTCTAGTCTTTTTTACAATATTTGAAATTTTACAATTTTTATAAAGTGTAAAGAAAATAATGTCAATAAAAAAAATTACCTGCACATATATATTTTTTAAGACGCAGACAATTAGTTTATTATTTTCACATATAAAGTATAATTTGAATTTCACGTTATTTTAAAGTTAAGGTTTGGGATCTACTACAAATTATATAAAAGAAAAAAATATAAATATTTTTAATTTAATTAAGCTAGTCTTCATGCAATATTTTTAAAAAAGTTAAAAATCTTAACTTCAAAATCCAATATATTGTGTTTATTCATTTTAACTTTCCTATGTGGTATTATAAAGAATTTTCTCTAGAGTAAAAGCAAACGCTGTCTGCAGGGTATTAAATATAAAAAAACAGCTGTAATCAATTGTATAGTATATATAAAATAACATTGACGTGATAGAAATCAGTGATCTAAAAACAGTGGTGTCAATATATGTACATTATTATAAGTTTATAACCGCTACTCTAAAATCTTGAGTAAATTCATAACGATTTAACTCATTGCATATAGCTTTTGCTCTAGAGCAAATAAATTCTTTATAATACCAGACATTATTGTTTTATCTCACTATATATGTATATTTATGAAAATAATAGTATTTACTATTTAGTAAAAAAAAATTATGTAAGCTCAATGTCTAAATTAGATTTAGGAATAAAAATTGTAAAATATTTTACAGAAAAAGTTGCACAATTTTTTCTTCGACATATTTTGTTTAATAAATGTATATTTTTTATCATATAAATATACAGTGCATATTAAAAATATCAATAATTGTTCAAATATGTTTCAGCAAAAACATTTTAAATGATACAAGATCATTTTGAATGTATCTCTATTAATACATATTACCAAGAGTTGGATGTAATATTCCCTTTAAGGGGAAACATATGAGTAGACGGTGGAAAAAATAGGTGAATTTTTTGGAAATTATTATCTCAAAAACTATTTGTTCGGATTATTCTAAAGTATATATATTGAGATATGTTTACAAAAAATTTTATGAATATATATCGATATATGCTATATATATATATGCTATCGTAGCCAGCGTAAAACATGTCTCTCAGTGCGGTTCCTAGAATTACTGACAGTCGGTTGATCTGAAATTTCTGTTTCTGATCAACCAACTGCCAGTAATCCTGGGAACCGCATTGAAGGACATGTTTACGCCAGCCATGAAAGCAGCGCTCCCAGTCCATATTTATTCATAAAAAAATTTGTAAACATACATACACTTTAGAATAAAATAAACCTGGATGAAATCGAACAAATAGTTTTTGAGATAATAATTCCCAAAACTCACCTATTTTTTCCGCCGTCTACTCATATGTTCCCCCTTAATATATTTCACATGTGTACATTGGATTAAATTGTAAACCTTCTCATCTTGTATAGATCCTAGTTTGCATTTGAGCAATGGAGTAAAAATATAAAAATTGTAGATAAAATGATGACTTACAATTATTTCCTTGTATGTATAAATTATAATTTTCTATGCTTCACTCATCCTAAATAAATTAACATCTTTGAGGGAATATTGATCACATAATCCACAAAAGTATTATATATGATAGAAATTGTAGAATTTATTGAAGCGGTGCTAGCAATCAATTTTTGATATTCCTGATGTATTTTATTTTATTTTTTACTTGAATCTATCTTTCTGTGTTACAAATTGTATAAATTTAAATTAATAAAATTTTCACTTAATTTATGCATTTATAATTAAATAAATTTTAGAAACACTGATGTATGTATTTTTTATATTTTATTTCCTTTTTATCCATGATTGTACATTAATTATATATGTATACACAGATGAAAAAAATATTTTAAGTATTAAAATACACAAATAACATTTATTAATATGTACATAAAAATATATTTACAATCAGTACATAAATATAAAGATTTCATCATGCAGAACTAATTTCATAGTTTATCAGTTTCCCAGTCATTATTTTCAGAATTCTACTTTTTATTACTTCCAATAAACTTTCATATTTTGGGATGCACATTGATATGATATCTGTTAATGGTTTGGTTTTCAGTGTTAAATTTAATAATAAAGGGTCTTTGGAATTTTCTGGAGGTCGTACGACATTCAAATGTATTCTGTCTAAAAAGAACAGTAATAATTAAAAAAAAATAATTAAATACCTGAACTATAACTTACTGGAAACTCGAGGAGAATTGATACACCATAGAAATAATGCATAAAGAGGTAAATATTGAAAAATACAATTAATTCTGTGGAATATACTGTGTGTAAATAGAACACAGAAAATTATCTGAAAAATATATTAGTTTAAAAGCACAAAAAAAAAGTTTTCGATTACAACACTTGTACATGATACATACCGAAACTGCAATAAAGTAATAGAGCCCTGTCGTTAATAAAAGAAATAATAAAATAGTAAATGTAAGCATTCCCAAAAATAACTGTTGATCATTATATTGACAAGAATCCACCCGATGCCTCAATGGATTATATTTACGTCCAATAAATAAACGTAGCAATGACTTTAAAGTTTTAGTCTGAAGTTTAAATAAACTGGAAAAAATGTCAATAGTATAATCTTTAACAAATATAAAACTAATGATCACTATTTATCTTAGTGCTTGTTAATTATTCTCCCACAAGTATGAACATAGGTGGCGAAGCTGAGGGTTAATTTAGTATAAAACAGGGACTCAATCTCCATCGCAACAAACTTTTACTTTAAACTTTTCTCACATTGGCGCAATATTGGTGTGTATATACACTTATAGTCTATGGTCATTTGCAGGAGGATAATTAACAAGTACCCTTGTCTATAAAATACTTACAATGTACAACAATAGTATATGAAATATATATGTAAAGTTCGTAAAATAAATAAATCCGAAATTATTGCTATAAAAAAGTTAACTCCTAATGGTCGGAGCCAATACAAATAACATGAAAACTGTATAATAATAGGAATGATTATGTCAAGACAATATTGCCAAATATCAATAATAATTACAAACAAACTGATCAATAAAGTACTCAATGCGTGATTCAGTTTTATACCAATTGGTGAATCTTTTAATGAATCGATGAATTCTTTTTCTATAGTTAGTTGCTGAAATAGTAATTAAAAATAAATATAGTGTGCTATCTTATAACATGAATTATTTTTAATACATACATTTTCAATTAATGTTCCATTCAATATAATGTGAAGTATACTTGGAAGATAATAACTTAACCAGAAACCTCCAAGTACGTCAAATATAAAAGTAAATAGTAAGTTTGTGTCTTTTAAACTAAGTTTAGTTTTTTTATTTTTTATTGATGACAATAATAAATGAAAACTGTTTAGCCAATATATTATATGATTTATAACAGCAGAATGCTTAATACTTTTGTGAAAAAATGTAACTGTTTTTAAAACGTACTGATTTGAATAATTATCTGCTAACAGTTGTTTGTTGTATATTTGTGGTATATTTCTTGATTCGTATTTTAATTCGTGTAAAGTTGAAAAGTGGTTGGAATCCTCTTTTATACTATTATTTAATAGTTCCTTTATCATATTTGCTTCATTAAAATAATTGTAATCATATAAAATTGTAATCAATTCGAAATCACAATCAATGAGATTTATGTGATTATTATCTATTTTAATAGATTGAAAAATTATTCTGTTTTCATCATTTATTGTAAAATTTATCCAATCTTTTCTAATTTTTACTCTTTTCGGAATATTTTTTCCTACATAACCAATAATATCAGACTTTGTATGGTTATCAAAAATATAGAACGAATAACAATTCTCACTTTTATTTATTTTACCGCGACAGACTGAATTTATTGACAATGAATGAGGAACAAACAATATAACAGTTTTCATATTTTGATATTAGTTTTAAAATAAACCTACTTGATGCATTATTTTTTTTAAATTTGCCAAAATATGTACTTTTATAAATGACTATCAGCTGATAATGACAGTATGAACATGTGTTCATGAAAATCGAATTAGAGAAAGATAAATAGATATACTTGCACTTAAATCAAAATGAGTAAGAACATACAAAACAATACACATTTGATATTTTTTGACCTACTGTGATTACACGTATATCCTTGGATGAAGTTAGATGTTGCACAGTTGATTGATTACAAAGTGTTACAAAGTAATGAATCATGTTAAATGCGCTTTGTTATTATTTACAAAAAATAATTTCCTGAAATGATTATAATTACGCGATATTAATATAAATAAATAATTAACATAATTACGTAGAAGTTTAATATTTATATATAGAAAATAGTTCAATTATGGATGAAGATACTGAAGATAATGCCCAATTAATACAGTCTACCAGCAGTAGTATCGCAGATGAAGAAATCAGAGCTAAAAGATTTAGAGTAAGGTCTTTATAAATTATAATATATTATTAGTGTTAATTTTCATTTTATATTTGTAGAATATAGTTTCCATAAATGCAGACATTAGTGACGAGACTTTAGAAAATTCATTAACAGCTTCAGTACGTAAAGTTATTGAAGGAACAATTGAGCCAGGATCATTGAATGTTTTGTCTGCTAAATATGAGGTACAAAATATTATTTCTCTAGTGTGAATTCAATATTTGATTATATTGTTATATTGCAGTCACTGGATTATGATACAAGTGAAAATTATTTATTACTAGATGAAGAACGTAAAAAAGGATATAGATTCATAGTCCATAAGAACTTTGCACGATGGATTTTATTTATTGCAATTGGAGTTATTACAGCACTTATAGCTTGTGCTATCGATATATCAATAGAAGAATTATCTAAAATTAAGTACGGGATTTTAAAAAAACGTATCCTTTTTGAAGAGACAAGATTTTCATAATAAAATATTCAATACACAAAAAAATTTGATAATTTCCTTAATGTAAATACACAGATGTAGATAGTTCTTTAGGTAAATTATACATACCATATTTATTATGGGTGGTAACAAATATAGTTCCTGTTTTTATCGGATCTTTTCTAGTTTCATTTGTTGAGGTATTTAATTAATGCATTATTGTCACTGAAATGGAATTATAGCAATACCATTTTAATTTTAGCCTGTTGCTGCTGGCAGTGGTATTCCACAAGTGAAATGTTATTTAAATGGTGTCAAAGTTCCTAGAGTAGTTCGGATAAAAACCTTGCTTGTAAAAGCTGTCGGAGTTGTAACATCCGTAGTAGGAGGCCTTGCTGTTGGCAAAGTGAGTTTTTTTACCTCAATAATAGTTTTTTTTATGCTTTATTGTACAATAAATAATAAATAGAGATGATTGTTTTTAATTTCAATATAGGAAGGACCAATGATTCATTCTGGAGCTGTTGTTGCTGCTGGAATATCACAGGGTAAAAGCACCAGCTTAAAAACAGATATGAAAATGTTTCAGTATTTTCGTGAAGACCACGAGAAACGAGATTTTGTGTGTGGTGGTGCAGCGGCAGGAGTGTCAGCAGCCTTTGGATCACCTGTAGGTATGGTATTGAACATTCACTTATTTAAATACAGTGAAACTTCACCTGGTAAAAAGATCTCATAGATTCTCATAGAAATTGTGATTTTTATGAGATCTAATGAGTATACACTAAGGTGTTTTTTAATTTATTTTTTCGGACCCATTGGCCTATGTTTTAGCTTTGGATCAAAAGTTAATTGTCCCAAAATTTCAGACTCATAGATCAAACCTGTGAGTAAAATTCAATTTTTATGATAATTAAAAAAAAAAAACGTATCTTAAAATTTATTGGATTTATGAATTGAGCTCTTAATTCTCTACAAAATATTGCTCTGAGAAATTTAAAAAAAATTTTTTTTCAATGAGGTATTCACGCGTAAGTAAAATAGTAATTTTTCCCATGTTAATCTATTGGGAAAAAAAAGCTAAAACATTAGCCAATGGGACCGAAAAAATAAAAATTAAAAATACACCCTAGTATACACATTATATCTCATAGAGATTATAGTGGTTTCTATGAAAGTCTTATGAGAATACAGAGATCTTTTCACCAGGGCGTTATAATGCTCTTCAGCGGATCGGACCAAAAATACGTTATAAACGGGATAGCGCAATAGGCGGGAAATAAATTAGAAAATAATGTAGATTATTATTAGTTATGTAGATTTTGTACTTAAAGCATTTTTCTCAATTTATTGACGATTTATAAGAATAGAATTCCAAGAGTCTTTGTTAAATCTTTTTGTTTCAACGCTTTGTTTTCGTCACATTTTCATAAAATCACCATTTTTTCCGCTAAAGAGAGTTTGAAATGGTCAACATGTGCAGAACAAATGTTGCAAAGTTAATATGAAGAATTTTGTGATCTGTGAGTGATAAAAACGGAAATATTTGTATATTAATTTACATGTTGAAGTTGGGACCATGGCAAAAGTGCCTAATACACGGGATAATGCTACAAACGGGAGCATTATATTGAAGTTTCATTATATTAAGTTGTACAATTGAAAATATCAATGTGCTATTGAGTAAAATTTTTCTATCATAATTGTGAAAATATTTTACCTCATTTGTAACATTAATGTCAAAAATAAAAATAAGTGTTGCTTGTAAAAATAGCACAAAACTTTTTTGTGTTTATAGTACTTTATTTAATATTATTTTAGGTGGTGTTTTATTTTCTCTTGAAGAAGGATCAAGTTTTTGGAATCAATCGTTAACATGGAAAACATTTTTAGCATCTGTTGTATCTACATTTACTTTGAATATTGTTCTATCAACTTATCATGGAAGACCTGGTCAACTTGGTTATCCAGGATTATTAAATTTAGGAAAATTTGAAACATTAACGTATGAATTTTATGAGTTACCTGTATTTATGTTGATGGGTTCTGTAGGAGGATTGTTCGGAGCATTATGGAATCATATTAATTATAAACTAGCTGTGTTTCGAATAAGGTAATTTTCATTGTGTATTCCGTAGAATTTTTAAATTATAATTATAATTGTTTACATTTTATTTTAGATATATTACGAAAAAATGGTTACGTGTAGTTGAAGCTTGTCTTGTAGCAGCCATTACTGCTACAGCTGGTTTTTTAATGATGTTTACGTTAAATGATTGTAAACCTTTAGGCCAAGATCCAACAAAATTTCCTGTACAGGTAATGTCAGGAATCAACATTCGAAATGAAATTTTCATAATAAATATTTTTGTAAACATATAATTTTTTTAATAAATTTTTTTCTTAGCTTTATTGCAAAGATGGTGAATACAATGCAGTTGCTGCAATTTGGTTTCAAACACCAGAAGCATCTGTGCGTTCTTTGTTCCACGACCCAGTAGGAAGTCATCACGGCACATCTCTTATAACTTTTGTTATTGTTTATTTCTTCCTTTCTTGCTGGACATTTGGTTTGAGTGTATCATCAGGATTATTTATACCTACTCTATTGATTGGAGCCGCATGGGGAAGATATGTAGCATCGGGACTTAACTGGTTGTTTCCTGATACGGTAGTTTTTATTTTTACTATATTTGACATTTCTTTATTCGAATTAGTGAGATATAATAATGTTTTTAAATTTATTTATTTTAATTTTAACCATGTAAAATTTAAACTATTTTAATTTTATGGGAACACATTTGCCCTATATACTCGTAAAGAATTGCACGAGTAGAGAACCATTGCACGAGCAATTACAATAATAAGTATCTCAGGCTGAGAACTGTTCAGATTCTCCTCGTACATATTCTACTTAATATTAATTTTGTTTTTAATAATAATAGGAAATAATCAATCCTGGCAAATATGCATTGATTGGTGCAGCAGCGCAATTAGGTGGAGTTGTACGCATGACGATATCACTAACAGTTATTATTATGGAAACAACTGGAAATATATCCATCGCTCTTCCGCTTATCATAACGCTCATAGCCGCTAAATGGACGGGTGACTATTTCAATGAGGTACTTAATTAACTTTTATTTTATTTTTCTAATTGAAACCAATTTTAACATTATTTTTATTTTTAGGGCATTTACGATATTTATATTCAGCTATGGGGTGTTCCGTTCTTACCATGGGATCCACCACCGTTAACTCGTAATGTGTATGCTAGTGAGGTTATGTCTCATCCGGTCGTAACATTTAAGACTGTTGAAAATGTTGGACATATCATAGAAGTTTTACGTGTGTCTAGTTATAATGGTTTTCCAGTCGTTGATCCACCTATGAGTGATCAGGTTAGATTAAAATATTTACAAAACCCTTTTTATTTAAATTTATTGCCTATACCAGAGGTCATCAAACTTTTCGAAAAACGGTCCCGATCAATTTTTTTAAACATGGAAAATATCTGTTAAAATGTACATCAAATCTTAAGATTTTATAAACTTTATAAAAATATTCTTATATAAAAATCGGGGGTCGGATGAAAATCTTTGGAGGGCCGTAGTTTTAAAAATCGAAACATTAAACTAAAATAAATATTTTTCCAGCCAATCATAACAACTTATGGCCGTTTACGAGGACTTATTTTACGTTCACAGTTGATCACTTTACTTAAATATAAATTGTTTAATGAAATCGAAGAGAATTGGACTCATAGTAATGGTATTTGTACTGACATATTTCGTAAAGAGTACCCACGATATCCTACAATAGATCAAATACATTTGACAGATGAAGAAAAGACTTATTCTGTGGATTTGAGACCATTTATGAATCCTTCGCCATATACTGTTTTGCATTCAACATCTTTACCAAGAATGTTTAGATTATTCCGTGCATTGGGTTTAAGACATTTGCCAATTGTGAATGACACAAATGAAGTAAGTGTAAAATTTGGTTGATTAATATACAAAGTTAATTCTTTTTTTGTTTTTAGGTTGTGGGAATGGTAACTAGAAAAGATTTAGCACGTTATAGAATATCCCATCATCGCGGCACAATCGAACTAAATGAACTACTTGTATCCAAAGAAATATAAAATTTATTTAATTAATTTTTTAAATGTTGATATTATAAAACTATTTTAATTTCAAATGTTACGTTATCGTGTGAGGCTAACGTTATATAGTATTATAATTATGTCCTACATTAATTTAATTATAAGTAAATTTTATGTGTATTTTATATTACTGATTTATAAGTACCTAATTACTAATAAAATTATATTTTTTATGTAATTTTTTTGAATTCTCAATTACTAGGAACAAGTTTATGATTTTAAAACAAGAAAACAAAGGTAATTTAAAGTACAGTAAATGAAATACTTCGCTTATTATATGCATTAAGATTTTATTAAACATTTATCTAGAATATAATTTTCACAAATATTTACATTAATTTTTATTTACAGTTCTTAATTATTTTTAAAAAGTTCCCAACCAATCCAAGCCCATAAATCAAAGAATAATTTAGCAGGTAACGTGACGAGAATAACTATCAAATAGTAAATCCAGTCAGACATAATACGTACACCTAAAAGAATATTAGTAAATTAAAAATTTATTGCGTTTTTAAATTATATTACCAGTGTACCTATAATATGACGTACTCTATAAATAAATTTTACTGATTGTTTATAAATAAAAAAATCAGGTATATACCTGTACAATTTAGTCTATTTTCTCAAATTCTGAATTATAATTAGTTATTAATAAATCCTGTAGAAATACGTGTTTTTTAAATGTAATGATTCATATAAAATAGTTGATAACACATAACCTCCTCAATTAATAAATGACAATAATTCCACACACCCATTATTATATTTCTTGTTGATAATTTTACGTCATTTTTTTAAACAATAACAAGAAATTGAACGACGTCATATAAAATAATATTTAAGCTATCTCTTTTTATCATAATTATTTCGGCAGTTTTTCATTTGAAGATGTAATGAATCTAATATTTCTTTCTCATTTTAAAAATCACACAAAAGATTAGCACTCCTCTGAAGTCGTTAACACATTAATCCATCAATGACTTTTTATTTATATAGATTGAAATGCGGTATACAAATTACAAAATTTATTTTGGCAAATATATAAATAATTTAATTTAGTTATTAATCAATAATATTATTTATTATCGTGTACACTTTTTAATGTACATAAAAGCCGAATGTCTGATCACATACAAATTTATTAATATATTTCTTTAGGTCGCTCTCACTCTATCCCCATACCTAAGTCAGTGGACCTAAGAATGAAACGAAATGAGAAGCAATTTGCGGATCAGTCTGTCCGCCAGTCGTGCTCAATCTAAGACAAGAAAAGAAAACCGAAACAATAAATTTGGCTGTGCGGCGTATAAAAATCGGCATAAATGTGATCAATTATTTTATTGAATGTTTTTGTGAATGTCCTAAGTGTTTAAATATGTGTAATGTACCGCCAAAGTTTTATCAAGTGTGTCGTCTTTGTTTATCGTGCCCACCACTGTCAACTACAAAAGATAACAGTGAAGAAAATAAAGTTGACATAAGTAATAGAGTAAATATTAATATTTTTGATAAGGATGAAGATGATAAGTTTGCGGGATTACGGAGGAAAAGAAATCTCCCTTTAAAGATAATGACGTGTCTCGCTATACAGGTAAGAGTTTTATGATTCATTCAGTGAGAGATAATATTTCGACAATTCCATACGTCTAATTAACCTGTGATGAAACAGAATCGGCAATATGCAATCGGTTCGTTATGACGAAAAAAATCATTTTCTTCATTAAGCGTAATGCTCGGAGATTGTCGTGATTATTTGAAAGTAACCTATCATTATTTGGACAATGCTAATACACATCGCATGCTTCAGCCGACCCAAAATAATAATATTAATACATAAACATAATTAATCACCGAATCGAGGAATATTTCACAATATCACGAAATCGTCGTTATTAGGATAACGGTGCTCTATTTGAAAGTCAATTTGACGGTGGACCGACTAGATTTTAATAAAACATTTTGTGCTAAATTTCTACTGGTGATTCATCGTATATTCTGATTACACACAGTTATTTTTATCTTTACAGACACGCGTGTCTCGCGTTATTTCCTTTTATTTTGTCACGTGTTAACCGTTTGATACGGAGAGAACTACAAATTGTTTAATATCTTATTACTCTTCAGCTAATTTTCATCTTACACAAATATTCCTATACATAGAATATCAAACACATGCACAGGCAATATCTCATATGTCAACAAACATCCACACATCATGATACATTCGAGATTAGTATACATATGTATATTGTACTATCTTTGAGCTGTGCAACACTTCCAAGAAATGCATCCAATATAGAATACCTATAGTCTTTTAAGAAAACACTAATGACATCCTAGGTTTGGATATTTTTCACATTGTCAGAAGCCAATAGTGAAAAACAATATAAAACGTTATGCAATGTATTAATTTACTATAATTAGATGACTACATTAAACGTCTAACTATAGTTTCTTTTTGGAAAGTTAATTTTTTTAATTTAAGTTCTCCATAAAACTATAAAATTGATAATTTTAATTAAGATCAATAAATTTAAAAACAAAATACATAACCATTATTCTAATACTTTCACAAAATTTGATAGTTTATATTATCGTGAAGCAAAATGATTTTAAATGGTACCGAAAAGTGATTTCAGGTAAATGCTCTCTAAAGAAAAGGATGTGTGTATTTTTCATGAACAAATAACATAGAAAATCGTTTAATATACCTGGAGTTTTAGTAAATATGCATGACAGTAGTACAGATGTTAAGCACCCTAAGCAAATCACAGATTTGGCACCTAAATGTTATGTTTTTTTTTTTAATACAAGTTTTTTTAATACTTTTCTAGATTGATGATTTTTATATTCGTAAAGCCAGTCTGATATTTTTATTATTCATATTTTGATGCCCCATTTCCGCTAGCACCCTAGGCGTTTGTTAGATTGTTAATTCTTTTCTATCATAAATAGTTAGGACTCAGTATATCGTTCATATTTTATTAAAATCGCAAATAGAAAATATCATTGTTTTAAATGTTAATACACGATTACATATTATTTAGATGTGTGTATGAAGATAATAAAATGAAAGGTATTTCCTGTGAACAATTATTCGTTGAACATGATATGCTTAATCAGGTTTTCTATGTTTTTAAATAACATAAAAATGTTCAATTGTGGCGAAACAAATCAATAAAATATATAAATTTTGTTGAAATGAATCATTTTCTTTAGTCTCTGATTTCTTTTAATAGATATCTCGGTATCGGTGAATAACTATTTTGTTTAATGACTTGATAAATACATTTATTTACAGTATCTTTTTCACTAAATGGTTTTTCATAATCAAAGTATTAAGGCCATAAACAGGGTCGGACTTACCATAACGCATCTCAAAAAGTACAACTGTTCTAAATCCATCGAAACCGTTAAGAAATTAATACTTCATTCAAAATGCTTGCAAGTTAACTTTTTTCAATTTCTTTATAATATCAGATATAATAAATTTTCATTTTTATGTGTATTATTGCTTAGAGCCCCACATTACCTAAATCTGGCCCTGGTTATAAGACAGGTGGAGAAAACCGAAAAGACGATATGTATGTATTTAACTAAAAATGCAAACGACCTTTAAATAATAATAATAGAGTAACTGCTGTGATCCTTTGTCGCACAAAAGTGTGTTAATATAATGATTTAAACTTATATTGAAATTTGATAACTTTACAACAGACATATCTTTTAATAAAATCTGTTTACAATTTTTTGATTAATTTTAAAATTGACTGAAAATCTCAATTTATTGGTGCTGGAGAAACTGATATTTTTACAGTTCAATATTTACTGCCTTGCTAATTTGTGCTGATTTACAAAATTTTGTGTTTACTATTGTTCTTAATTAAACCAGAACATAATCCATTTGAAGTTTTTTTTTTATTTTAAGTAAAAAAATTTAAGGCCATCAAGTAAAATTGTTCAAAAATTGACCAAAGTTGTAGATACTCTTTATATGAATGTCTTATCATCAATGAATAATATTTGATGAATCGACAAAAAATTAACCACTTTTATCGCATGATTATTTTTCTCGATACGAAGATGAAATTCGATGTAACCACAAATTTTTGGGATTTTCCTACATCCTATTATACGTTTTAATAAATAATTTCATTGATTAACCTTTAACTAAAAAAAAACTTTCACTTAAAATTTTCCTTAGTCATTTTTAATCCATTAAAATCTTCAACAAAAACACGGAAACCAGACCAATTTTTGATAATATGTTAAATGGTATTTGGGTTTATTGAGAAACGTATATATAACCTATAAGTACTGTATTATATACACAACATATGTTCTATACAGAATTATCTTTTTACCATCTTTGTTTACTCTACATATGTGTGTATATAAAATTGTTCAAATAATAGCAGTGTACGTGGTCTGGCTATGCGACACTGCGCCTTTCTTGCTTTTATTTACTACGATATTTCGAAATGTGTTTACACTTTTCTACTGTTCTTTTATTAACCGACATCGAAAAAGGAGGAGGTCCTCAATTCGACAATACATATTTTTTTATGTATGTTCGAGCATAACTTCGACAAATATGTACCGATTTGGATGATTTTTCTTTGTTTCAAAGAGTATACTCGAGATGGTCCCATATAAATTTTATCAAAATCTGACCATTGACTTCAAAAATACACTACTCAGAAGGGGAAAATAAAAATCTTTATAAGAACAAAATAAAACCGACTTCAAAAACTGTTAATTTAATTATCATATACTTTTTAGTATTTTTTGTTTTTTTTTTTAATTAAGTCAATTTTATTTTTTTCTTCAAAAGTTTTTTATTTGCAACTGTTCAATAATATTATTTTAATGTTTGGTAATATTGTATTGAATGTAGATTTATAATTGTATGATTTGGAAATTTTGTTAATTTTTGCAAACATCTTACCTAATCTATAATAAAAAAATAATGTTGAATGTGAAATTTCAAATCGGAGATATCTCAAACATTTAATTAAATGTAGGTAGAAGTTGTCCGTAAACCAAAACTCAACCAATCAAATTATTAATCAATCACATAATGATGTTAAATTGTTAAATGACATATAAAAATGTGTTTCATTTAAAGTCCGATAGAGACGACTAATCTATAAAATTCTTAAATAAAAATGCTCTTTAATATCGTCAATTTGATTATAAGAAAAATTTTTGAAAGGGGATATCAAATATCATAACCTTAATTGCCAAATTATTTATTAAATGCACTTAAATAGTATAAATGTTAACGGATTTTACAAAAAAAAAATGCCGAGCAAAAAACTCAAAAAATGTCACGAAAATCATTTCTTTGTATTCTTCGACTAATTCTAAGCACTATATATATCCTGGAGAATATTACCGAAATTCGTAAGTTGCGACTATTACAATTTTTGATTATAACACTTTGAACTATCATTTCTGCAAGTTAAAAAAAAATTCAAGTCAAAATCCATTGCTTTTGTGCAGTCCTTTCGTTTCACGTTTTCTGTAAGAATATACAATTTTGGATATTTTTAACCTATACAGTACTAGCACATTGGACTGGGGATATACATTTAATCCGTAATACACCTATTAACCATTGTTTTTACTCATCGCTAAGTATTTACGTCGTGCACGCGTAGTTATATCTCTCCGACCATTTTTTTTCCGACTTCATGTTTACACAACACTTAAATCTTCCTCGCGAAACACTCTATCCTTTAGTGAAAACCGGAATAAAATCCGTTCTGTAGTTACTGAGAAAATCGTGCACAGATAGACAGACGCGACGGGGGACTTTGTTTTTGCTATATATGTAGGTATGTATATATTTTATAAAAGGCCACACTGTATAGACTATAAAGAAAATTTGTACATGTTTCTCAATCTCTGGTCTCTGGACCTTTATCAGTAATAATTCTGTATCAAATACAAATCCCCTAACTATAAGAATTGTAAGAGTTTAGACTTACACGTGTTTCAATAGCAATGCTATAATCATCAGAGTCCTAAAGACACTAACTTAAATCTAAATAACTACGACTATTTATATACCTTAGAAGTAGCTACTCATATGTTTGAAAATCACCACAGAATTCAGGATCTTAATCTATTGAAAGCGGTTTCTAATAGTAAAGATTTAGATTGCTATGAAAGTATGGAGATTTTCAAAAATAAGGGTAAAGTATTTAATTCCGACAATGGACCCCCTATGGTCCAACCTTTTCACCTTATTCAAGTAATGACTCAGACCAACACGGTCAACGTTTACCGTTCCAGGATAAGTTCTGGTTCAGTAGTTTCTAAGGTATATAAATAGTGATAGTTATTTAGATTTAAGGACTCTGATGATGATAGCATTATTATTGAAACACGTGTAAGTCTAAACTCTTACAATTTTTATGGTTAGGGGATTTGTATTTGATAAGTCATAACCATAGTTTTTGTCTGTTGTTTATTAATAATTCTGTAACTAAATAATTGATTGAATCATCTCCAGCCGGTCCTGGAAATAAAACGACCGATACTCGGTGTATATAGATTTATTTGCGTACAGAGAGCATCTTAAAATAGACGTGGTCTATAAATTATACACAGAGAGTCTGTTATCAGGCGGAGACAACGTGCGTGGGCGGGTACACGGGCCGCGATCCATGGGTGCTGATAAGATGGGCGCGAGCCGATACTGATGTTGCCTAACTTAACAACCACGGTTTTCGACATCAGGATTTTTTATTGCACCACATTCCTAATACAGCCGAAGTAGTTGTTTTTGTTTTGTTGGATTGATCGATGGGTTTGGATGAGGTACGTTTTATTAACAATAAGATTGCATTGTAGGTAGTTTGGTGTATATAGGTCACATTATTTTTATCTATGGTTGTTTGTATTGAAGATGTAGATATTTACTTTGAAACAGTATTTATATTTTTTATATAGGGGGATCAACATCGATGTAAAAATAAGGTATTACTTTGCAGTAATATTATCTATATATTAAGGAGGTTGTTATAGTAATTATGAGTCAAGTGTAAGTATATATTAGAAAATTAATGTAAACATGAACTTAGTACTTATACAAAATTTAATAGTACATTGAGATCATGTTAGGCATTTTTTTGATTATAATATGTTTAATTATTTAAAAAAAAGTTAATAAATGATGCTCTCAATCGCTCATTTGACTCTATTACCAAAATGGTACCAACCTAAATTTTTCCGTCAAAAACATTTTTTAATTTTAATTTACTATTCTTTTCAAATTTCGCGCTCAACTCCTAATACAGCTCTACACAACTACACATATAGTTTAGGTGTACTTATACATACACATCCAAGCAAATATCGAACAACGTTGCCAAACTTATAACTCTTATTAGATTTTAGTAATAATGATTTGTGAATTTGTTATCAAAAATTAATTATTACAAAAAAAACGATGTGGTAAAAGTGTTTTATAATTTACAATTAGTTGGTTGATATGACGGCAATTGTTTTCCGAACTATTTAAACTTCGTTAGAAAAGTATCTTTTTTCCATATAAAGCTCCAACACGCTTCGTTTCTCTATACTAATTAAAAAAAAAAATTTCAATAATATGAATCTATCATATAGAACAATTAATTTAATCTTAGATTTGGTTCATAGAACAACCTCCTTAATATACATTTTAAATAAAACGACCAAACTGACGCGGTTTATACTCATAAACCAGGATTTATTCATGTGTATTTTAAGGGTTCCGTAGAAAACTAGGAATCCTTATAGTTTCGCTCTGACCGTCTGTCTGTCTGTCTGTATGTCACAGCCCTCCACTCATTTATATAGGTATTTATTAAGACAAATTTGGTATATGAACGTATATTGATGACCACAAAAACAATGAATAATTAGATTTATAGGACATTTTGATTTTAACTCTTCAGTCACAATATATTTGCTTTCTATGTTGTTATCAGAGTGTCCCTTCCTCTAATTTGTAAGCTATTGATGCAAAAAATCTGAAAAAATTAAACTGAAAAATGTACTGAAATTATTTATTTTCACTTACCCTATTGAGTGGGGTGTCTTCAAATAGGTCTCCTAAAATGGAAAAAAATTTTTTTAGCACCTTTTGATTGTAACCAATCAGTCACAGTCACGATATATTTGCTTTTTTGCAGAGCGTCCCCCCCCCTATAATTTTTAAACTATCGATGCAAAAAAAGTGAAAAAATTCCGGAATGTAGCTTTTAATTAGTACTTTCAATGAAAATTATAATGAACACTGTAGCAAAAATAGTTTATGAAAAATTTAGAAATAACTTTTATAAATGGTAGTGAGAATGGCTACGGAACCCGCACTTGACCGTTTTATTACTTTTTTTGGGTACCTATGAGATGTTTTAATTGAATATTTATATATATTACATACACCTACACTTATAATATTGTACAAAAATAAACGTAAAAAAAGTACAGTTTTTTTTTATATAGATTTTTTGTCAGCTGAATTTCATCCTCTTCGGTTATATTCAAAGTTCGAATTGCAGTCGATTACAAAGAGAAATGATTTGAAGTGAACGAACAATGCAAAATCTTGATAAGATAAAAAGTTTTCTAAAGTTTGGTAAAATTATTTTTATACTTGAAAGTAATTTTAATTAATAAAACGACGATATTTTCAAAGCTATTGAAAACTTGTCTGTATGAATACTAACCGATTTACATAATTGCGTGGGTGATATTTCAGTTATGACGTTTTTGGCTCTTCAAAACCTCATTCAAAATTTTTATCATATCAACTGTTCAGAGATTTAGAAGAGTCAGTGTTGCATTAAGGGGGAGGGAGCGGCCCGTCTCGAGTGCCATGTCTAGGTAGAGGATTTATACAAAAGTATTATCAATAGACAAATTTAAATATTGAAAATTTTTTTTTGTGAAAATTCGAAATTTACCTATATTTAAATATTAAATAGTAAAAACAAAACATCTGCCATGTAAATGTACAGTGCTTCCTCGTGCTAAATTCACTAATGGTAGTTAATTATCGAACAATTTTAATAAACACAGATAAAGTATTCAGATGAACTGCCATTTATTTTTTATAGGTTTTACTAAAAAATATTAATTCATTTTTTTAAGCAACCAAAAAGTTTCATTAATATCGGTTCAGTGGGTCATAAGTTATGCATGTGACAAGGATTCAGGGAACAGACAGACAGACACGGAACCAAAAGTCTTTGTCTTCACCTGAAACGAAATGATCAAATAAAAATTTAGAAACTGGATGACAATTGCTTCTTCGCAATATCGAAGGAGACGAAAAAATTGTTCTCTAATTTCAAAATGTTAAATTAATCTTTCCGTTTCAGGTAAAATTGTATAAAAATCAAATGGTTAACCAATGCCAGAAATTTATCTGAACTCTTTATCGGTTTTTATTTACTTTTTTTCAATAATTAACTAAGGTAGTGGCACCAGTTATGGCCGCTATAAGAACAAGATTTACTGTTTTTGTAATTAACGGGTTTCTTTTTTGTAATTCTCATGAACTCATGTTACTAATAAAACAAGTAACTCTTTATTTAATCAATCTAATTACCAAAGTCTGCAATTATAGTTTGTTTTTTTTTAATAAAAGCCTTTTATTTTGTTTATGTTTTTTCTCCAGTAATGGATAAAGTAAAACCAGTAATGAGCACGTAGTGATGGACACTTGCTAATGATTACAATAGTGATAAGTACTACGACACAAAAGATATAAAAGAAAGAATCGTCTAATTTAAAAACAAATGTCCACCATTTTGAAACCAATTGGTCGATTATCATCAAATCACGCTGTAAGACAGATAAATGTATATGGATTAATATTCAGAAATGGTAGTTAATCAAATATCAATAAATATTTCTAATTCAGTACATTTAATTAAGGAATAGCCATTACTGGGGTCATATCCAAGACTGGTGCCAGTACCTTACCTTTGATGAATTTAGCTCGAGGAAGCACTGTGCATTTACTTGAAAGATGTTTTTTTCTCATTTTGAAACGATCACAAAGTTTCTCGTATTTTCAATATGGCGAGAAAGCAATATTTGTGAAAAATGGTTTTCAAAAAAAGTTTTAGGGAAGGTTTTTCTTATTAATGAAATATTATTTAAATATGTATAATATTATGTACAGTATAACATGCGTATATATAATATTAAGAATGACATACCTTCCTTAATCGCGTATGTGTTGTCTTTGATGATATATACACGTGTGTAAAGCTTATATCATTTTTAAAAATAAATAACTAGATATTTTTGGAGACTATTTTAAAGAGAGAGATGCACTACGATGTTTTATTTCTTTCTGTGATATCATTTATCAGTTATTCAATCATTAAATCACTCTTACTTAAAAAAGTGAATTCTCAGTTTCTAATTTATATTTTCTGTTTTGAGCTATGTACCTACCTACTTTTATTCAAAATTTTTGTTATGGTTAGATTTTTTAAGTTTTTTTTTTTAGAATTTGTAAAGATCTCACAAAATGGATTTACATAATTAAAAATAAAAATGTATGTATTTGATAATAAATTATGGTCCCTGCCTAGGAGCTATGAAAGTAATTAGATATACCCAAAAGGATTTATCGACATTTTTTGTCAATTTTCTAATTTTTATACCATGAAGTATACTAAGGTAGCATTTTTCTATAGTTAATATTTGGTGTAGTTGAACAATATCCGTTATATCACAGTAATTTTATTTTACCTCGGTTAAACGTATCTTATGTACAGAGTGTCCCTCAAGTCAGAGATTATAGTTATACCAAATGTAGTTAGAAGGCTGTGACACGCACATTGTTAAATTAATTAACTTCTTTTAATATTTGTTTCTGATTTTGCTACGGAACACTAAAAAGAATATACAGGTTGTCCCGTAAACATAACGACAAACTTTCAGGAGTTGTAGAGGTCATCAAAACAATCGCTTTTTGTTTGTAAACCTATGTCCGCAAATGAACCGTTTTAGCAGTAGATGAATTTTGCCTTTTGTTTGAAATTTTTTGGGAAATGATACATCAAGGTGTGCTGATCAAAAGTTGTGAAGGGCGCAACCTACGAAAATCAACAATTTCTGCTCCAGGGGCACCCAAACATTCTATGTTTATTTTTATGTTTAACTCCTAAAGGATCATTTTTTAGAAAATTTTGCTAAGAATGAAAAGTTCTTAGAGTAAGCCAGACAATATAAACAAATTCTTTTTAGAATTTTTCATAACATTTATTATTTTATAAAAAAAACTGCCTTTTGTATTAAACCTAAAAGTTTTGTGTGCCCCTTAGATCAAAAATTATGGATTTTCGTAGATTGTGCCCTCTACAACTTTTGATCAGCATGCTTTGATGTATCATTTCCACAAAAAATTTCATTGCTTTTGTGTAGGGTTCTTTATTTTGCTCTACTGCTGAAACGGCTCGTTTGCAGATATGGGTTAACTAACAAAAATCTATTGTTTTAATGTCCTCGACAACTCCTGAAAGTTTGTTAGTATGATTACCTGTATATACAATAAATTGGTACAGCTTAGTAAATTTGTATTTATATGTAGTTAATTAATTAAAATAATTTCTATTTGACAGATTTATTTGTTATGTTATACTTTTTTCGTGTAATTAATTTTTTCATAGTCTACGTACATTATCATAATAGATTAATTTTAATTGTTTATAATGTCTCCGTGTATAAACTACGGTCAATAAAATACAACTGTATTTTATTACATGAAACAATTAAAACAGTTTTATTACAAATAATTTCAAATGCATGTTTGCTGAAATTTCACAAAAATGAAATGTCATAAAATAGAAATTCATATTTTGCAGGTACTTGTTAATAAAATATTTGATGAGGTATTCTAATATATTTATGTATATCGTATTGCAAGCATGACCGACTATTTTTAAACAAAGATAAGCGTAGGATGTGCATCTTTTCTTGTATCTTTCATCATTCTCTAACAATTGCACTTTCGTAAGACTGAACATAATAAATGTATTTATATATAAATATTAAGTACGGACAGTGGCAGGGGAGATTAAAAATAAAATTTCTTAAATTAGATTAGATTAGGGGATATTCTCTTGAGGATATTTATTATTTTTGTTTTTAAAATGTTAAAAATAGAAAATTAATATCAACTAAAAGTTTGTACAGAAATTATATTTTATCGTATAACTTGGTAAAATTTTAACTTGTATTAAAAGAAGTTAGTTTATTGTATTATTTAATTTGATATAGTAGTTATTATTATGACTAAATAATTTATATGAGCCGCTACTGCTTTTCTTAAATATGGAATATGAATGAATCATAATAATAACTTGTACTTCGGGGGAAAAGGAAGAAAAATGCACCTGTGCATGAAATATATTTGTTGGTTTTTTATATGTTCCACTATCAAATGTAAATGTAATTTCGTGTGTTTTTATGATGTAATTTGGTATTAGTGAGAAAGATAGCATTCGTAATTGTGGTGATAAGAATGATTTCCTGTCTCGCTTCATAGTTTAGTGTATTAACCTGTCAGTGGCCTCTCCTATCTAGCAGAAACGATCAAAGAACTCTTTAAAACACGGCAGAATATATTGTGTTGTTGGGAGCGGAATGGTCTTCTGTCTTACTGTAAAGAAGACATTACATTATTGATATAGATAACAATTAAATTGAGGTTATTTTCAAAAGCAATTTATTTCATGTTTCATTTCAAATGAAGGAGCAGTAAGGTTATTTTAAGTTGTCCTAGAAATATATATTTTATATTAATTGGACCGTTCAAAAGCTAAAACGACTAACTTATTTTTACAAACAAAATGCATTGATCAATGTGATACATTAATCTGTTGGCTTTGTCTGTATATTTTTTTGTCAAGGCCTGGGCAAAAAGTAATGGAGCGTTGTTTATTTAGTAAGTTATGAATTTTGAATTTTAGATTGTGTTAAAAGATTGTTTATTATATAGAAAATAATGTGAAATGTTGAAATTTTCAAACTCCTTTTTTAAAAATGTTGTCTGCCTGTTTGTTCTTGACTAGAAAAATTTGCTTGAACATAATCAGGGCCAGGTCAGGCATATATGTAATGCAGAACAGTAACTAGTAACCTAGGCATGCAACAGTAAAAAAAAAACCTTCTAAATGCCCCACCCCCTCTTGCCTCGGTACTCGTACGAGAATTATTCTTCAGCCACCGATGATTGTGCCTTTCTTTTAATATGCGCAATCTCGATCACTCCTATAAAAGTTATAGTAATATTTAGTTATGTACGCTATATCTAATTACTTCTTTATATACAAATGAATCTTAAATTAAGATGTTAGCGAGAGTTAAAGGCATGATGCCTAATTTAAAAAAAACTATTTTATGATGATCTTACGTGTCTCTTATTACCAAAAAAATTCTTATTTCTACATAAAATAAAGGTTTAATCACAAAAATTGACCCTTTAAAACTAATTTTGAATTTGACACCAAAACTATGTAAAGACTGCTTGTCAACAATAATAAATCCTTTTTCCATCGCTAACGTTTCTCGGTTTTAGTTTTGGTAATACAAAATTGAGCAAATTGATAATTTAAAACTACAAAATAATTTATAATCAGTGCAGATATTAATAAAACAAAAATGATGTTTACTTAGCCGTAACGTCATCCACTTTGACTGGTGTTTTATCTAACATGGTGGATTGCTGTATTTTGTTTTTATTTTAACAAAAATCATATTAATCTTGCTTTTAATATAAAAATAAATACATTTTTTAGAATCTTTTAAACCTATTTAAAATCATAATTTCAGTGATACTTTGTTACTGGCATCATGCCTATTCACAAGCTAACATATGGTACCAATCAGGAAAGCCTGAGCCGATACTACTTTGTTCTTTTAATGGTCATGATATACTACTTTGGTCCCTACATGGTCGAAATCAGGACAGCCTGATACTACTTTATACTTTAATGGTCTGGATACTACTTTGGTTCTAATATGGTGCTAATCAGAAAACCCTAATACTACTTAGTAATCGGAAAAATCTGGATATTCTATACTCGGACCTAAATAGGAAAACTGCATTAGGTTATCATACTCTGAACCTAACTTGTTCCTGAGAATGAAGTGGCATGCCTTACAAACGCCTGAATAGGTCCTGATATGTCTACTGGTTGTCCTGAATAAAATTCTAGTCGGTTTTTTTCCGACTTGACACAAAAACAGCTGATCCGATTTTAATGGGATTTTTACTATTAGAAAGCTTAAGGCCCTAGAATTAGTTTAGGGTATATAATAATTGATTTACAGCAGGTCCGTATTAAAAAAAATTAATTGATATTTTAAAAAAAATCTATCATCAATTAAATATTGATTTTTTACTGTGTGGAGTCATTTATTTTATATCTGAACGGTTCTTGTACCCAAATTTGTGAGATATGAGATAATAAATCAATAAGTTAGAGCTTGATATCCAAATAAAATGTGAATCAATCAGTGATTAGCAGTGTTGTCGTCAAAAAAGCGCCGATATGTCTTTTGCCATTAGAGTAAACTGTAGATCCCTCTGACCCACTTTAAATTGACAACTTTTTTATCAGTATCTCATTATGGCCAGGTTAACTACGATCTTGAGCTACTTACTTTGAGCTGAAGCTAAAAAGCTTAAAATTGTTTTTTTAAACATCTCGAAGAACTGCAGAAAATTTTTAGCTGATTGAAAAAGGCTTAGAAATATTGCAGATAGTTATATATTATATACATAATTATATTTTCAAAATATTTTAAAAGTTGTCAAATAATATGAATCACCACTTTCTGTTAACATTAAATAAGCAATAAACATTTTTATCTAAAACATTTACGTACTAATAAATTACATGAAAATTTCGTTAAATGTTTACAGTTATAACTGTTCTAATTACGACAATTTGATGTACTATAAAATAATTATATATTTAATAATTATTAGAACTCAAATACCTTTTAACGTGTTTATGTATTATTTATATGTTTGTAAATAAATATTTTATGCCAGCTCTCATTAACGAATTACAATGTCATGTTAGAAATGTAATTAATCTGGTTTCCATATTTTATGTTTGATGCGTGTCTTTGAACAAATAAGTTAATTTATGTCTTAAAATATTTATAATCTTTACCTAAAATTAAGTATGTTTATAATTGAAGATCGGTGATGCAAATCTAAGCTTCAACACAGATTCACGTATTTAATGAATTTGAAAATGACCCATAGGGGAAGATGGGGAGGATTCATACACCGGGAGCGTTCATACAGATATGTGTAACACCAATAGATAGTTCTGATCAAAAAATCTCTAAATTTTATATTGAGCAGGTACTTTTCTATATAACTGTAATTATAAATCGATTTTCTAATTATTTATTTATTAAATACACAATCTTCAATTTTCACATAAACTCCCAGTTATACCAAAGTCTGCTTTTAAAAATCTTTTGTAGAAGGAACAAAAAAATATTCTTCATTTTTTTACTAAATAAACCTAAAACTTTTTTTTAAATAGGATTTTAGCATACTTATAACAAAAAAGTTACGAAGAAACTATTCATAAGTCGATTCGACTAATATTCTTAACATAGATAGAAGAAATCGGTCCATGTCTACGTATAATATGAGTCTAACAAAACGACCCATTTTTTTTCTTTTTGAAAATTCAATGAAAGAATAACTTGATCGTGTTATAATGTAAAATATGTTTTTTGTTTTAAGACGGCAATAACATACACATATAAACAATTCTGAGATAAGAATATGGCAATGCCGTTAATGCTCTTGATATAACATTAAATGTGTATATACATACTATTAATAGATAACAGGAAGGAAATACTTTCTATCTTTTAATGTTTCTTTGTTTGGTGTGAATTAGACACTGCATTATCTAGTTCTGAATACATGGCTGGTTGAGTATCTCGCGCGCCTTGTTATCAATTCTCTTATAAGTACATGTTTCTAACTAATATTAGAATATCTCGAAGTGCTTGTCTACTTTTAAAAATGATAATTTCGACTCTGTTGAATTTATAATATGCATTAAAATAATGACGTTACTAAAATGTGATTCTTTTGTTTTGTAGAGATTATTTTGGGTTAATTTCTGATATATCTGGTTAACGTGCAAAAATATAAAGGTTATTTTTATATATATATTAATACTACTCATTATTATAGGAAATTGAATGCTCTACAAAAAAGATATTATAAAATTTTCACGTAACATGTGTCGTTTTGTAGATAGGTATCTTGAAAAAATAAATATTTTTACACACGATTTTGCTGATTTTGAAATGGGACCGTTCTCAAGCCAGACCCAACCATCCAACCAAGTTTCATATAATAATGTTCAGTGGTTCGTGAGTTATACGTGTGACAAGGATTCGGGGGACAGACAGACAGACGCGAAACAAAAAGTGTTTGCCTTGACCTTGAACGGAAAGAGATCAATTTAAAATTTTGAAATGGAGAACAATTTTTTTGTTTTATTCTAAAACGATCACAAAGCTTCTCGTATCTTCGATATTGCGAGGAATTATTTATTATTTAAAATCAGCCCTTATCATTTCATTGGACAGAGAATTTAATCTTTTAACGAGATCGACCAGGCAAAAATAGAATTCTTAAATAAATAAAAAATAAAAAAAATAATCTAAAACAACATAAAATCAGCGTCTTCGAAAAATTCCTTGTATTATGGGCCAGAATGGTCGATAATACACGCTTGTTACCATAATACACGATTATTTACATTAGGTGGTTAAAACATTTGTTTTTCAAATGTATTTAGTTGTTTTTATTTCAAACTAGTTTGTTACCACTGTAAAAAATAGCAGTGGCGTGGCATAGAGTATGCGGATAAAACCTCCGTAATAGGCACCTCATTTAGTAGGTATCATCATGAAGATTTTGTACTAAAAAAATGATTTTTTGAAAGTGGATAGTTAAGAATTACTTAATATTTAATATACTTTTTATACTATTTACCTATATTACCACGATTCTGGTTAATTATTACACTTCATAGTCGTTTTCGATAATACCCGCAATCACATACATTTAAAAAAAATTGGTTAGTACCGAGGCAACAGTTATTACGTGGATTAAAAGCACTATCCATACAGTCAAACTCAATACCTGCATTTTAAACAGCAATATAAACAAATTAAACAATTTAATACAATAAAAATGTAAGCTAATTTACCTTAACATAGATAATCAAAAATAGAAAATTTCATTAGATTGCTCTCAATGATATGTATAATATATCAGTACTCCAAACACTGTCATGTCCACTGATATATAGTTAGTCAGAGGTGTAAGCTTAAATACATATTAATTTTGTGTTTATAAAATTTAAAATAGAGCATCAAAAAGAGGTGTCCGTATTACCCTCCTGTTCTATAATATATATCATATACCAATTTTACTATATTAGTAGACATTACTATAGATGCAATGAGAGCGTCACATGTGTCAAATTTCACTCTATATTTTCTCGGTCCCGTAACGTTCGAATTTAAGCCAGTCTCGTCTGGTCCTAGTGATTTTCACCAGATCATGATTAGAATAATATTTTTTAAGGATTTATTTCGAAACCTTGAGAGAAATATAACGTTTAGTTTTTTTTACAACGGCAACACCCATAATTAAATGTATTTAAATGTTTGAAAGAAACTATCATCTCTGCATAGTAGTTATGATTTAGATACGTTTTGAAAGCAAAATATTGTTTACTTTCAATGACCTACTGCAAACCTTGCGCGTTTTCATTTATGTTGTGTAATGTTTTAGATATATAATATTTTTAAAATAAATCCGCTTCCTCTTTTTCCCACCAACTTTTGTGCATGGGAAAGTATTGTAATCGCTGAAATATTCGAGTGTGTTATTTTGATAAATGAGTTCGTTACGGATCATTAATATTGTTGGTATTTTATGATATAATAAGCATATTGATAAAATACTTTTGACAGGTTTGAATCACAATATCATCATTTGCACGAAAACTTTTCATATAAGAATGAAAAATATTTTATGTAAATTAAAATTATTTTTTGGCATATGAGATGCTATTTTATATACAGATGGCAAAATCGAGATTTTAATATAATAATAATAAAGTTTTTTATTCAAACAGTACCTTATCTAGTACAGGTATATAATATGTCAGATACAAAAAAGAAACATCTGCCAAGTAACTGCACAGTGCTTCCTCGTGCTAAATTCACCAAAGGTAGTTAATTATTGAACAATTTAAATAAAAACCGATAATGTTTAAATAAATTGCCTGGAATTGGTATCATTTAATTTATTTAATTTTTATGCAATTTTACTCAAAAAATATTAGTTCGAAATTTTTCTTAAAACACACCTGATTATTTTTACGTATATTTTTAATTTTTTGACAATTTCAATCTAAATCTAAATTTATGCAAACGTCAAAATAACATTTAATATGTCCAAGCAAATATTAATTTAGAAAAACGAAACACGAATTTTTAAAATAAATTGAAATAAATCTTTGTAAGGGAATATTTTACAACAAACGTTGTAGACCCATATTATAGGAAATTTAATGCTCTACAAAAAATATTCTATAACATTTTCACATGATTTTGATGATTTTGAAATGAGACCGTCCTCAAGCCAAACCCAACCATCCGACCAAGTTTCAACAATATCGGTTCAGTGGTTCATGAGTTATGCGTGTGACAAGGATTCGTGGGACGGACGGACGGACAGACAGACAGACACGGAACGAAAATTGTTTGTCTTGACGTGAAACGGAAAGATCAATTTAAAATTTTGAAAGCGGAGAACATTTTTTTTGTCTCAATCTGAAACGATCACAAAGCTTCTCGTATCTTCGATATTGCGAGGAAGCAATATAAAAATATAATATATTGAATACATGTGTACAAATTGTAATGGTCGGCATTTTTTCGCCGCTTGTTCGCGCACTAAAAAAATTGCGCGAACGGTGGCTAAAAACCGGCGAAAAACTTCTTGTCTAATAAATAAATGGCGTGAAAAAAAATTCAATATTTCGTTCTCTGTCACAAATTAAGGATTGTAATTGGTCTCATTCGATCAGAAATACTCTAAATTCTTATTTTGTAAAAATAGTTTTAACAATTAAAACTTTTAGTTAAGTTATAATACATAAATAAAATTTTTAATTAACCCGATACTTAAGGGGAGCGGACCGCAGTTTGGCCAGCCCTGGTTTACACGGTGATGTTTCTGGGTATAAACCTATATAATTATATATACCAACTCGGTTAACCCTGAAATCAAAAGTTATCTTGCAAGCTATGAGGTTACAAGAGCCCTTGTTTAACAAAACGTTGGTTGAAATAACGATCAGGACCAAAACAACGTAACTTATGCCCAGATACCAAGAATCACATCAATTGTTTAAAAGTCATTATATTAAAATTAAGTATTTATTTCCTATTGACGTGATTTCTAAAAAAATGTGTACCTGACTTCTTAATTAAATTCTACTAAATATTTTATATGTGTATATTGACGTAGTTAGAATTTTTTCTGCTTGAAAATAGAAGAATATCTTTACAGGTGATACTGTTTTGCGTCTTTTTTATGACCTTTGAAATATCTTTATCAAATTATACGTGTTAGTTTGCTATCTGTTGGTGGAATATATTACAATAAAGTACAATAATATCGACGAATATATTTCCTATTACGTCTATTATTTGGAATATTTATTACTAGGTATGTAGAACTGGTCTGAAAACTGGTATGACGATGCAAATTGTTATTTATTAGACAATAAATGTTATATAATCGATGTGTGTGCTTTTTTAGGGTAAGTAGTTACCGGTGTATATCTATAAATACTTATTTTCTTTACTAATTTTCAATTATTAGATATCTAAAGAAAAAATATGTATGTATACTTTTATTAAAACTACAAATATTATAAAAAATCGATTAACCCTTTGAAGCATACATTTTTTAAATGATCGAATGATCGTGAAAATTCTCTTTTGGGGTTTTTTGGGGCCGCTGATTACGAATCCTTTATCAGATTTGCGAAATTCAAGATGGCGGATTCAATATGGAGGACACCGACATTTAAATCTTATTGATAAAAATGTTTATTCAGGGGTTTTTGGGTTCACGTATTACAAATCCAATGTCAGATTCACCTAATTCAAAATGGTTTATCCAATATGGCTGACATCAATACGTAAATTCGAAAAATTCGATGAGATTTTGAAAATTCACTCTTTCTCGGCACAACCCAGAGCTAACGACGAGGACGTGAAGAGTTCTAGCTCCATTTTTTTTTTTTATTCTTTTTTCCGTTATATAGAGTTATATGGAAATAAGTGTCGACTTGTGCTACAAAAACTGAATTTCCGAAATCTCATCGAATTTTTCGAATTTATATATTGATGTCAGCCATATTAAATTAACCATTTTGAATTACATGAATCTGACATTTGATTTGTAATAAGTGGATCCAAAAACTCCTGAATAAACATTTTTATCAATATTCTCAAAGATTTAAATGTTAGTAACCTCCATATTGAATCCGCCATCTTGAATTTCGGAATTCTGATAGCGGATTCGTAATCAGTGACCCCAAAAATTCACTCTCTCTAAATTTCAAGTTATTTCCCTGGATGGATTCTTTAAAAATGATTTTTTTCAAAAAAACGTCATTTTTTTTAGTTTGTTCATTTATAAATCTTACATTATAAATAATTATTCCAATTAGACCACATTTTTATGTTCATTCATCACTAAAGTAACTAAAAAGAGCAAAAAAGCGGATCTGAATACGTTAATAATTAAATTTTTTTTAAAAATCGAGGTGGTAACGTGGGTTACCACCATGCTTCAAAGGGTTAAGTTATACATATCTCTAATTAATTGAGTTTCTTAGACTGAATTTTAGTTACCACACAAATAATAGAAAATAGTTAAATAACATGTTTTAAAAATTGTTATTTTTGTCCGTTTCATGATATTATTCGCATTGAAAAGGACAGTGGGTGTGATGAAATGGACTGGGGTACATTAGTGGTACCTATCAATTATAAATTAATTCAAATTAAACATAATTTTAATTATATCTTTTTTGAGATTTATAATCAAAAAAAATTTTTAATCAACATACATTACCGTTTCATGAACTGTCCGTTTCATTGCGTATCTCTTATGCGGTGTTCAATAAAATATCTTAGATTTTGTGTCTTCTTATTTAATTCTTTATAGTTTTAGACAACGCATTGCAATTAATGATTTTCGGATATTATTATGAAATTTTGGGCAAAAATATATTGAAGATACTACTGATATCCAAAATGCCAAATTCAGAATAAAATTTAAATAAATTTTTTATTATGCAATATTATTTCGAAATATTGAAACGAGATAATATTTTATCAACAAAAAAAAAAAAATATTAGAAATACATGAAAACTTTCTGTAACGAAGTGAACGTATTATTTGCTGATTTACATTAAACGATAGGAATCTAAGTAAATCATCTACATATAAAGATAGAAACACACTGTAAAAATTACATTTACATACTTTTCAATTTGTTAAGACAGGGTTGGATTGAGATAATTAATAAAATATCGTTTTTACCTATTTATAATTACTTTCTTGATTTTTCATGTTATAGAGTGAAAAAAAAAATTGTTTATTATTATATTTTTGAGTTAAAAAGAACGATATTCTATTGTGAAGAACAGGCAAAAATCTATAAGAGAAAAATAAACAAAAAAGTACTTATCAAGTTCTCGAATCACGTGAAAAACAATATCTCACTTAGTTTTCGCGACGTAAGCGAATAACGGTAAAAATAATATTGTTAACAATTTTAATTTTTACATAATTATGCTTATTAGGAGATCCTAAAAATGGAAGAACTTATAGAGTATGAAGGCATGATGAATGTAAAATGTAGAAATATAATTGTAGGAACTAGAACACATACTGCTGAGACGATTCGCCATTTTACTTAATGTTGAAAAATCGTGTCCGAGATTAGAGCAGATTCTGATTGTACTACCTTCAAAACATAAAGAAAAGTTAATTTCCGTATAGCGGCTGTGCCTGTGTTTGGATATAGAATTTATTTCGTTCATGATAACTACTGTAAAAATGCACCAATCTGAATTATTTTTACCTTAGTGATTACTCCAGACCTATTGATTTTGGTGGTAATCGGATTAGGGGTTTTAGAAATATTCGAAATTTTGTAACTTTTATCGTCTAAAAAGTGAACGTTGCGAATATTATTTCACTAATTTTGATAAGACTTGGTAAATTTGTAGTTTAATTGAACCTAAGGGATATTTATATTTTGTACGTGCCTAAACAGCTATTGAAGGGGTGAAAACACTGATCTGGGTGAAAACCACCCGCAAAATTTGAATTTTAAATACTAATTAATTAATACGTCACTAATTCATATTGCCTTGGAAACAAATGCAACTAAATTCAAAATGTCAAATTAACACTGTTTCATTTAAGTTTGCAGTAGTTGCCTGGGTTTTTGACGATACGATCCACGCTTCGTACCGTCAAAAACCCCGACAACCACAGCAAACTTGAGACATTAGGATATAGCAGCGTCGAATTATATTTTTTCGTGAAATCTCTTAGTACTGAAATTTTTTTGACTAAATCACTTGCTTTTGAATTCAAGAATATGTGTGTAAGTTTTTCGGATTCTCAGTGCTCCGAAACAGGGTCAAAAATGCCTTTGTTTATAACAAATTAAGGTTTTTTGACGATAGTTCGGCTAATATTTTTAATAAAAAAATTTAAAAATATGAGATGATGCGCTATGAAAATACAAATAAAATGACACTAGGTAGAGGTCAAAAGGTCATTTAAAAAAAATTTATTCAAAATATTAGCCGAACTATCGTCAAAAAACCTTAATTTGTTATGTTATTAAACAAATGCATTTTTGACCCTGTTTCAGAGCACTAAGACTTCGGAAAACTTATAGACATATTCTTGATCCCAAAAGCAAGCGATTTAGTAAAAACAAAAATTCACTACTAACAATAAGAGATTTCACGAAACAACCATTTTTCAGATAAATTGACGCTACTAATATTAGGAAACTAATATTTATTGTATATATATACAAAGGTGAGTTTTATTTCTGACAAATCCCATTGAAATTTGTCATAGAGTACGTTTATACAGCGCTTTTATTCCGGTTTAACTATAACCGATCTAATAAAACCGTTTCAAGTGGTGGTGTTTACACATACGAGAATAAGTGACATCAGCTGGAATTATAATTCCGATTTGAAATACGCTATAAGTTCGATGGTGTACCAACAAGAAATCTCAAAAATATTTCGTCTCTTTTATGTCCCACGAATCACGTTTATTTTGTTTTCCACCTCTTCGCCTCAGGTGTTTTAACCATATTTTAACTGACGACGATTTTTCAAATGTTAATGCATTACGATGAAATCCCCACACTTCGTAGATACTTATATTTTTTAAGGTTGGCTAAATAGGTATAACTATGGCCATGCAGTTTATACGCATTTTTATTCCTGCTCTATTTCGGGTTACTTATGCTATTCCCGTAGACCAAGAGGAATAGCATAGCTAAACCCGATTAGTTATGTCGGATGTAAAGTGCCATTTACACGGACATTTACACCCGGTTTTATTACATCGGTTATAGTTAAACCGGAATAAAAGCGCTGTGTAAACGTACTCATACATTAAAAATTATTTAAAAAGACATTAAAGTCATGTATGGTTCTCCATATACCGATATTTTATCTTGGAGTGAAACGATTTTACTCCGGAACAACTGAATTGTGCGGTGTGCGTTTGACCACGTATAATAATGCCGCTGGATAGATAACACTGGACCTCTACTGCGTGATGTGTCATCATAGTACGTGCGTACGTGTGTGTGTGTGTGTATTGGCCGCGTGCCGATGGACATCAGTGCTGTGTACATGTATCTATCTACTAGCAACAGCGGCGGTGTCTTCGCAGTATTATCAGTCACTCACTCACGTTCGCCATTCACCAGCTGACGTGCTGTTAGTTGACCCCCCGGTACATAACACCTTGTGTTCTGTGTGTGGCTATAGTTGTTGCGCACCTGTGCGGCCGCCAGTGACGGCGATCTGATTTCGGTTTTCCGGACATTTGTCTTTCCGGGAATATTAACATGTATGTACATACGGATAGAAAAGTTGACTTGGGCCAAGAAATCCCTGTTTTATATACCGCGGGTGTTTTTTTTAAAACACTTTCCAGTGTATTATTTCCTAAGTAACGAATTTTCAGAGAAAATGTTTCGTACAAAAGTTTCATGGTTTCGAACGAGTTCAATACTAACAATATGGGTTGACCTTGAAAAGGTTACCTTAATGAGTTTTCAGGTTCAACTTTTCTTTTTCAAATCTAAACCTATATTTTTTGTTGCAGATTCGTAATTTACGAGGAAAAATAAGCAACTTTTTTATGAAAATGTCCATTTTTTATGATATGGAGCAAAACAAAAAGAAATTTCTGGATATTCAATAATTTTTTACTCGAAAACTATGATTTTTTTTTTAAATCACAAGAAGAAAAAAGTACTTAGATCTAGGCAAGGACTTTCAGAGAATTTTTTTTATTCAAATTTAATATTAACTTTTTATGCAACTTTTTAATAAAGTATTTTTTTTTAATTTTGAAGAAAAAAATTAAAAACAAATAAAATAAGAGAATCATTGCCTAAATCTAATCACTTTTTACTTCTTATGATTATTTTTAAAAATTAATAGTTTTCGAATAAAAAATTATTGAAAATCCAAAAATTTCACTTTGTTTTGCTCCATATCATAAAAAACGGACATTTTTAGAAAAAATGTTTCAGGTTTTAAGGTCAACCCATATTGTCAGTATTGAGCCCCTTCGAAACCATGAAACTTTTGTATGAAACATTTTCTCTGAAAATTCGTTACTTAGGAAATAATCCACTGGAAAGTGTTCCAGAAAATTATTGTTTCTCTTTAAAGCAATGTTGTCGGACGGAAACAATAATATATTTGGATTAAAAATATATTCTTATATTAAGAAAACATTGTTTTCGTTATAATACAAAAAAAGTCTAAAATTTTAATACGTTATGTATGGATAGCTCATATATTTCACTAATTTAAAAAAATAATATTGGACGTATAGTTTTAGGTAATATATAGGTACCTATAGGTATAGTTAATATATTTTAGTACATACATGATAAATTACATTTTGTTAAAACTCACCTATCTGAATTTATTGTCATTTCGTTAACTTTAATTTATATAGAAAACATTTTCTGGTGCCAACTGATTACAGGAATCTATAGTTATTTCAATTTTATGTCTGTATTTCACTTGTAATTTTTTCAACAATTTTAGTTGCTTTGCCAAATTCTTTAAATTAACGACTGAAAATTGCATTTTTACATGTAAATTTTGCATAGTATACCTATATTCTATTGTTTCGTCAATTTGTAGTGACTTCAAAACGTTTTCCAACTGATATTTTTACTGTATAACATTACTGCTTTGCTAATATGAATGATTTTGTGTTGAATATTAATTATTATTATAATGAAAAGAGTTTATTTAAAGTTTTCTTATTATTTATAATTTCTCTACGTTAGTTTTGCTGATTAAGTCAAAATAATTCGGTCAAGACATACACGGGTGCATGCTATATAAGGGTTCCGAAGTACGTATACTACATGGACTGTTTAGTGCATTTTTGAGTTAGAAAAAAATATAAAAATAGGGTCATATTCTACTAATTAAGATCTACATTTTGACACCCCACACGTCTTGGTATACATTTTTTTTTATTTGCTTCAAAGCCCCCTGCAAGCACCATTTTTTATTTAGAAAAAAATAAGAAAAAGTCAAATTCCACTGGTTTGGTTATACATTTCAACGTGCCACATGTCTTGGTATAAAAATAAAATGTGTCTTTCTTTAGTTCCTTCGCACCCCCTCTAAAAAATTATTTTTTCAAAAAATGTGTACATATTTTACTAGAGGGCATCATTTTACATGTTCAGTAAAACACGTTTACGAGATATTTTGCTTTGACTGAAAAGGACGGACGAACAAAGTGAGATTAATAGAGTTTCTTCGGAACCCTAAAAATGACAAGTGTAATATAGACTTTATTGAGCAGTTTTCTTAAATCAATCATAGTAAAGATAATTAGTCATACTAAGTAATCAATAATAATTACAGATTAAGTGAGAAATTGTACTGAAGCATAATATATCCGTTCTTTTTGATTTATTTCTTTGGATCCTTATATTTAACACATATCAAATAAATATAATATAAATTCTTCTAAAATTAAACACCAACAGTGCTATTATTTTCATATTAATTTTGATTTTACATATTTTTAAATACATATCCCAAAACGACTAACTCCATAAAATATATTTATTAATAAAATTAACGTTTATGAAGCAGATTTCTATTAAAAATAAATAAATAAAGGTACTAAAAGTATTCGTCTATACTTCCCTTATTGTGTAATTATCTATTTTGATACCAAAATTTATAAATCGACAAAAATGGATTCACTTTTTTATACGACTATTCTATTTTACAGAGAAACGTTACGAGACTTATAAATGATTAAATTACAATTATTAAATCTAATGATAAAAACTGTAAATTCTTTACGTTGATTACGTAATAACGATTAAATGTCTTTGTTTCTAAGAAGAACTGAAGAACGCTCAATCTGTTAATTTTTATCAAACCAGAAACTATTAAATTTATATGACTTCCGCTTTTGAAGAGCATTTGGCTGTGTAAATTGAAATTATTTACTTAATGTTTATATAAAATACATCACGTATCTAATATATTATTATGTATCTAGTTTATATTTTTCACATTTTCCTTTTTTCATTTAAAAAGAAAGTAATGTATGTATTTCATTAAAAGATAGTTTAAATTTTAATACAACAGATTTTAATAGGGCTATTAAATTTAAGATAAATCGATGATGATTTTTTTTCCGTTTAATTTTTATAAGTATTTTTCCAAGTATGTAAGTCACTTTACATACTTACAACGTTAGTTTCTAATTTTGATACTAAAAAAGCTACATTTAATTAAGTACAAGTACTTAAAAGTATTGTGAACTCGAGCTGGGGGGGGGGGGGGGGGGGGACTGCGACTCATCAGCCTTTTTTGGTCGTTATTAAAAATGTCTTAGATTTCTTAGCGGGAAGTGACCCGCTGAAAATCCTGGCCTGTGGTAAATAGTAATTATAATAGAAAATGTGAAAAAAATATTTAAATAATAATAATAATACTAAACATTAAAATAAATTTTACAATACGTTATTATATTATAAATGGTGTTAATGTATAATAGATACTTCCTTCGTTTCTTTTTCCAAAATAATAGAAAAAAAAATGAAAAATTTCCCGCCAAAACGCTCATTCCAAGTCTTGTGGTATGCGTGACGTCAGTTACTACTCAACAAACTGAAACAAACCAATAGGGATCGAGTATTTTGACGTGTTACATATTTTCTGACCTCATGCCACTGACAGATGTGTCAGACGCGTTTATGATCACGTAACAAACATATTAATTAAAATACTGACTTATTTCACGTAAAAACACTTGATTTATATTATAGTAACATATATATTACGCTTTTTACAACATTAAAAAATTTCTTATCAATAGTGTCTGATGCAAGTATTTTGCAATTTAAAATGTCACAGAATATATCTGTGTAACGCTACTGTCATAATTAGTTTTTGCGTAGTTAGTCAGCTGTTTGAAGTGAAATGTTTCTATCTAAATGTTATATGGAAGTTGTGGAACATAACTGGGTTTTCCACTTACATTTAATCCTTAGGCGTTTATCAATTGTACATTGTAACTCTTCATCGATAATTTTAATGATCCGTATCGAATAGTTTTGCATATTCCGAATCAAAATAATTTGATGAAAATTGTATATTTACGAGTATCTACATATGTTATTTCATATTAAATTTAATCATTCTGGTTTTGTACAGCAGTGATGCACACCCTCGACCATAGGTGCCGTTAAGTTATTTTTCAGTGGGGAAAAAAATTTAAGGTTATTGACGTGAATAACGTCTAATGTTTCACATCAGATACTGGGTGGGTATATTTCAGAAACTTGATGTAACGCGCTGAGATCAGTTTGCGCGTTAGCGTAAATTTACAATGAATATATTATTATCTCGACACTCAGAGCAACTACCACGCGAGTTGTGGTTTCAAATTATAGATCTCGATTAGATCTACGTGATACAAGTGCAAATCAAAAATTTTGTTTTTAATGAGTGAAAAACTTCATACTATAATAATTCGGGTAAGACATACACGAGTGTATGGTATACCATAAGAGTTCCGAAGTTCGTACTATGTGGAATGTTTGGAGTCATGCATTTTTGAGTTAGAAAAGAATATAGAAAAGTTACAAGTTCGACTAATTGAGATCTATATACATTTTGACACCCCACTTGCCTAGATATCAAAATAAAAAATTCTATGACGCCCCGCTATATTATTCAAAAATTTTAAATTATATTGTTGACTTTAGTATTTGTCGTTGGTAGTCCCATCAAAGGCTCGTTACCAAAAAAATTTCAGATTTTTTGAGTCAGTAGTTACCGAGCTAGAGGTATGGTGGACAAAATAAAATACTGCTTTTAAGCCCCTTTTTAAGTTAGAAAAAAAAATATATGGTCATATTCTACAATTGAGATGTACATTTTGACATCCCACATGCCTAGATATGTACATTAAAATTAAAAATACTTTGGGACAAAATAAAATACTATTTTTAGACCCCTACAGGCGCCATTTTTGAGTTAGAAAAAAAAATAAAAAATTAAATTAAAAAAAATTCTACTCATTGAGATCTACATTTTGATATCCCACACGTCTTGGCATACAATTTTTTCGTTTTTTTGGATTTGCTTTAAAGCCCTCTGCAGGCACCATTTTTGATTTAAAAATAAAATAGAGAAAGAGTCAAATTTACATAACTTTATTTTTAATGTAAAAGAACTCACATTTTTACATTTTTTCGAAACTTGTGGTAACCTGCTATGGGAAAAGCTGATTTTCACACATGAGATGAATATATTATGAGTTATCATGTTATGACCTAATAAAGCAATCAAAATATTCCCTTGATATAAGAAAATAAGGGTTGCCAGAATGTCTCTTTTAAAGAGAACATGTTCTCTTTTTGAGCATTGATCTTTCTTTTTTTGTATTAAAATGTCCTCTTTTGTTCTCTTTTTTAATGCAGCATATTTTGACTTAATCCTGGTTTTTATAGTAGTATTTGTAAATACGTAAACCCCATAAAAAAGTGCCCACAATTTCAATTTGAGAGGTGCAATATTTCAAGATAAAAATCACAAACTCAAAAACAAAAAAGGACCTAAAAACGATATTTAGTTGTTATTTTTTTATTTTCTTTCTGGAGATATTATTGCCCCAATTATCGAATATAAGTATATTAGTTTTCATCATCTTTCATGTATCATAGAATTTAAAAAAAATCAAATATACCTGGGTTAACATGTGTCGTTCTTAAGATATCTTGAAAAAATAATAGTTGAAATGTCACCCCTCCCCCTTACACACGATTTTGATGATTTTGAAATGGGACCGTCCTTAAGCCAGACCCAACCATCCGACCAAGTTTCATGAGTTATGCGTGTGACAAGGATTCATGGGACAGACGGTCGGACACACGGACAGACAGACAGACAGACACGGAACAAAAAGTGTTTGTCTTGACGTGAAACGGAAAGATCAATTTAAAATTTTGAAATCGGAGAACATTTTTTTTGTCTCAATCTAAAACGATCACAAAGCTTCTCGTATCTTCGATATTGCAAGGAAGCAAAAATTACTTTTAACTTTTTGGTTGAATAAATTTTTTATAGATTCTAAAATATTATCTTGAAATAAAGGAATCGTTTGTTAAAAAATTTTAAGAACCTGTGAACTATTTATGTATTATACAAATAACACATTTAATTAACAATGTTGTTAAATTTGTTACAGATATGCGAAACAGACGTACTACCACACGTTATCTGTCAACGTTGCGAGAAAACACTGGACGCTTTTCATGGGTTCCGTCAGACTGCCCACTACGCCCAACACCAGCTGCAGAAGTATCTCACAAACATTAATTCACAGTCGCCTGTTGATGAGGTATGTATTTAGATTTATTTTAAATTTATATTTTTTTATAAATTACACTTCACATATAATTTTTTTATTAACAATTAATACAATATAAAATTATCTATATATACGTACTTATATTACAATTACTAACAATACTTTTTTAGTTTTCTATTTTAATTCAATCTTTTAATTTAAATATATAAAAGCTTAAAGTTAATAAAAATATTAATTTAACACTACAAGGTTTGATAAAAAATTATTTCATACTATTTCTTTAATTAACAAATAAACGATAAAGCTAAATGTAGAAATTAACTAGATATCACATTATGTACTTGAAAACAACACTAATTATTTTTAATAATCAAACTGCCTCGCTATCCTATACTGCACAGGTGAAACATCTACATCATTTTTACGAAAGTACTTAATCCAGGTAGAAATGATCATTGCAACAATTACAATTAAACAAATCATTACGCTTAAAATTAATATAAACCGTATTACTGATATAGAATGTTTCATATTATGTTCAAAACTATTGTTAAAATAATATTCATCTACTTCATCATCTATGAGGTCGATCATTGCATTTTCTTTAACTTTGGAAAATTCGCAAATTGATTCTGGAATATCATAGAGAGACGTACCACTTAACCAAACTGGGCTGGAACACATAGGAATATGTTTGTGGTTTCGTAAACGAGATGGAAATTTCACCATGACATCATATTGCGGACAATTGCAAAACCAGGGGTTTTCTGATAGGTCTAGATTGTTTAAAGTGGTCCAGGAATCAAAACTTATGTTGATATATTTTATTGAATTGTTTCTCAAAGATATCTAAAATAATTGAATCATATTAAAATATATATTTGATATTTATGTCATAGAAAATGGATTTGTTATACCTCTCGAATCTTTCTTTTTTCTGAATCCAGCAAGTGAAATGCATCAGGATCTACTTCAGTTAATAAAATGTTATTTTCACAATGAAGTACTCGTAAATTGGCGAGTTGCGAGAATGTTCCTGAATGAATAACTTCTAGTTTTTCCATATTGTTAATAAATAAATGTGTTAGTTTTTCCAAACCTATATTTGGGAGAAAATAATTTTACAATTTTGTTATGTTGTATTGATTCAATTCCGAATAATATAAATATTTATAAAATTTTTACTATAAAATCTTACAAAAAGTATAACATATTATTGTGATATTATTTTTAATATGTATTAAATTTACATTGTCCAAATTTTATAGTCTTTTTTGTCCAATCTAATAAACAAGTTTAACAGGAAATACGATTCATATCCATTTGATACTTTATTTTATTTGAAAGCTACTATTAAAATTTAAAAATAGCATTTGACAATATCTAATCAAACTTTCTGATGATATAATTATTAATATTATTATATTAAATACATCTTTTGATATGAGTTATTTATATTATTTAATATCTTACCCAAAAACGATTCATCGTTTATTTTTTGTATAGGGTTTCCGCTTATGTTTAAATGTATAAGAGACTTCCCAAGTGCGCCTATACTTTCTGGTACTATTGTTAATTCATTGTTTGCAATGTTAAGGATTTTTAATTTTTTCAGATTATTTAAAGCATTCACTTCTGTGTGTTCTAATTCAGTTGATGATAAATCTAATGTCTAAAAATATTTTACTAGTTAGTGTTGTTTTATATATTTTTTTATGTATTAAGCTTACGTAAATGTTAGTCAAAGTTTCTATTGCTAATAACGTTGAATGTGACAGTGTTTTCAAAGGATTTCCTTTCAATGATAAATACCGGAGATTTGGTAAATGTTCAAATACTTTCTGCCCTAACGCATGGATATCGTTATGAGAAAGATCGAGCGCTGTTAGTTTTTCTAAAGGTTCATATTGAGATTTTGAAAATCGTCCTCGAAATACATCAGCGTATATTGCGTCACCTGTAATTTAATTTTTATTTAGTTAATAGAATTTTATATAACGCCAGAGTTTAGAGAGTGGTAAAATATATCTTACCTTTTAAAAAATTCCAACTCAAGTCCACATACATAATATTTTTCATATCAATAAATACTGCATTTTCTAGTTTTATAAGTTCGCAATGTGAAAATATTAAACTTATACTTTCCGCTGTTGATTCAGCGAGCTGCGGAAGTGTTCCTATATGATTATAGCTGTAGTTAACAATCAGCAACTTATCTGTCGATGGCCATGCCGCTGGTAAATGTAATAACTCTCTTTTTGTACAGTTAATCGTGAGACTGCCTTCATTTGTATTACAATCGCATACTTTACATGTGTCTTTACTTGACATATATATTTCTTCAGACAGCGTAGAAAATATACATGTAGTGAAAACAAGGAGTTGTATTTTCCTCTGAAATGTAAATAAATTATATCTATTAATTTAGAAAAGAGAAAAGTGTGATTTAACGTATTTCTCGAATAAATATAGATACCAAGAATTAACCATGACATAAGATTATCGGTATTCAACTGAACTTATGTCACTGTATTGTTATTATAAACAACATATTCGTTTCAATTAACATGTGTTTAACGGAAACCTTGACTGACTATACATTTATTTAAAATAAGAACCCAAATTTTACATTTAAATTTCAAAAAAATCAACTTATACAAATAAAATATATGAACCAAAACTGATAATGTATTTAAAAATAACACTATTATTTTCTATCGAATGTGATATTTATGATAATATGTATTATTATATTTAATTAAAATAATCATGAATCAAATTAAAATAGCCTTACTTAACTTACCATGATTATTACAGCTTTATTAATAACATATTTTTCTCAATACAATCAGTAATCAACAGTGTGATAGTACACAGTTTTGTTTACATATCACTGATAGCATGTAATCTAGCTAATCTAATTCAGGCAGGTAATAAGTCATTTTCAACAATGCCTTTTAATTATTTAAACGAGTATTAATATCATGTTATATATTTTTGTATTTATATATGTAAGTTAGATTGTATTAAAGGTAATTATTTTATTTTTAAACTGTGATAAGAAATATGTTTATATAATGATTTTAAAACATTTTCAATGCAAACCGATTCAGTGATGAAATACGAGTGTATTAATCGCTCTTTAATAAAACAAGTTTAATGTAATAGGTAAAATGTATATTATAAGAAATTACAATAAAAAGAATACTAGCATATTCTTAAACAATCTTCAATCCATCAGTGTCACTACAGCTTTGTATGTAATATTACCAGTGCCAAAAATTGTAAAATGGTATTTCTGACTAATTTTTGGTATTTTTTTGTCTTACACTGTCACAAAATAAATACTAACTTAGAAAATACTTTTTATCATTGTTTCTCATTTTTTCTATTTCAGACAAAAGCAGATCCAGACGATATGTTTGACGTACTATTACGGCCGCTATCGCCGACGGCCTTCACTAACACCCCCCAAACACCGCTCTCTTGCCACAGCCGTTCCCAAAGTCCCCACTCACCGGAGACTACTGCCACAGACTTATCTCAGAAATCTAGTGTTGTAACGCTACCCAGTGCCTCTAACAGTATTACTACTATAATGCAAGTTAAACGTGAAGATACGATGTCACCGCGCTTGCCAAACTCTCTGTCGATAATGCCGATTTTAGAGAGTTCTGAAATGTTAAACGTTAAGGAAGAGAAAATGGATGTTGTTGAAGATCTCACTTGTAATAAAGTTAAAAATGAAAAGGATTTAGAACCGTTTACGTTAAGTAGAGAATTGTTGTCTGCTCATAATGAAGTTAGGAGTGTGATTGTGCCAGCACCTTTGAAGATTGAAAATGGTGTTGATTTATCAAAACAGCCAGAAACTCTAACTTGTCAGCCGGAGATTAATTTCACATATAAAAGAGAACCTGCTGATATTTTGAGTGATTGTAGTAATAGTTCTGACCCGGAAAGACTAGAGGTCGACATGTCACAGGTATTTATTGACGCAAATTTGCTATAACTACTTTTTATTTCTCGTATTCATATTCTTAATCTTATATGCATTTTTATTACTTTGTTCACAGATAAATGAAGAACATGATTCCGATACAACTGTAAGTGTTCCATCACCTGGTCCTAGAACAAACGCTGAAACCGCAAGTCCAGAGTTGTGGCGAGCATTAGCGGCAGGTACTCATCAACCTAACAAAGACACTGGCGAAGCTGGACAACTGTTACGGAGACTTATCGCTTGTAGGAAACTTGGAATGACAATCACACCAGCTGAGCCAACTAAAAATGATTCAGCGATTCTTGGAAACAGAACAAATGAGTAAGTTATTCACTTTTTATTTAATTTCGATACCATTGTATCATAAAACCTCAAAATAGCAGATTTATAGGACAAAAATCTCTGTCAATCAAAAGAAAATTTTTGTTGTCTGTTATTCATTTATAATTATTATTAATTACAGTGATTCTTCATATTCGTTGGCAAATGTAATTCAAAGAAATGGTACTGGAGAAGTAAATCTTTCCGTATTGAATAACAGTTTGAATTTGTCAGTAAGAAGAGATTTAAAAGGTTCGTCCGCGCGTCGTAAACAATTTTTTCCAACAAAAACACAACCTGAAGATTCAAGTACTCCAATACATGCTTATTCTAATAACAATATAAACCAAACATCTCTTAGTCCTTGCCAAGATGTAGATACCGATGAAGGTACTGAATCAGATTTCAATGGATCAAAACCTTGGTGCAATATGGCTTCAACAATTAAAGATAAAGTATGTTTAACATTAACGTCAATTATTTTAAAAGCATCAGAATGTTTCTTCTATTCATATTTTCATCATTACGATCGTTGTTATTGTTTAATGTTTTTAGATTCCAAGCGGTATTCCAGAAACGATATCTAATTTACAATCAAACAACGCTAGACGAGTCGATCTCTCATGTAGTAATTGTGGAACAATGACAACAACAATATGGAGAAGAAACACTCGAGGGGAGATGGTCTGTAATGCCTGTGGTTTATATTTTAAACTTCACGGCGTAGATCGGCCACATACCATGCGACGTGATACAATACATACAAGACGCCGTAGACCAAAGCATGCTGATAATCCTAAAAGACATCGAAGTAAGTTATTTGTAAATTAATATTTATAAATAATATATTTTATGGTTTTTTCTTTTTCGTTCTATAGAAAATAAATCGGTAGAAAGCAATAACGTAGACGGTTCCACAGATGAAATGTTGACTGAATTACGAAGACATATTCAACCTCATTTAATGTTAGCATTGCAGAATCATCAAGTTGGTCCACATTTAGCAGTAAGTAGAATTTATATTATTTTTATGTTATTGATCACTTTTTTATGACTTAAAAATAGAAAAATAGAGTAATCTGGAAAATTTTGACATACCTTTTTTATTACTTAATTACAAAGATAAGGCTTAAAAAAATAATAATAGCATTGAACAAATTGTATTTTTTATTGCACAATTCTAAATTATTCAATATTAAAAGTTGTAAAAATTAGCTCGCATTTAAAACGCTATGTGATTGATTAAAGCGTTTGTGACTCACAATTCATATTCTGTCCAACTATCAATGTTGTTTATATACAAAGTTTAAAATAGTATAAAAACTATATAGAAGAATAATAAAAATGAGCCGAAATCCTCGAATTTGGGATTGTTGCCCTTAGAAAGCCATAATTTCTCGAGTATATTACTATTGTACATATTGCAACAAGATTGCAATTGCAACTATACAGAATAATCTTACTTTTAATTTTTCCTTAGTTTCCTTCTAGCACAGTTATAAATATTTTAGAACTAATTTTTACAGGATTATTTAAACTCAAGTATTTTTTTTGCATATTGAAGAGTTAATTTAAAATAAATTCTTTCTATGTTTGCGAGGATGTAGTATTTAATTATTATCGGACATTGAATTGTTAATTTTATAATTGTTTCCTTACAGCAAATATGTGACTACACAAACATGACACAGAGGAAACGACCATTAGTTCAGGGGCAAGAATCCGAGGAAGACGATGAAAACATGTCAGATCTTCCTCTGAACCTCGTAGCTACTCACATGACTGAAACTGAAACTCACTAGCACCCAATATGTAACCTCACTCTGTGATGTTTAGCAACTTAAAAATCTCTTTGTATACGTTTATAGCAGCTTTTCTAAGGCGCAGTGCCTATACTATGATTTCTAAACGTTTTTGGTCTGAATTGTTAATTGTGACCGATCTGTTTTGTAGTCACGTGAACGAAAGTTAGTAATTTATAAAAAAAACTTGTAAATTACAACTTCTGTTTGTGTACTTACAATATATGATATTAAATCTTATGTAGTATTTATTAATAATTATGAACGTAACATATTCATATTTACATAAGATTTAAAATTATTAATGGTTTAATTTTATAGAATTGAGCGTAAAATATATAGAATCATGCCTATGTGATCCTTTTCTATATTTATACTATTGAATTATTAGATAATTGGCAAACTTATATTCAAACAAAAAACTTTCATTATTTACTTTTAGAACATAACTTTGCCAAAAAGACTCAGTATTTAAATACTATTTATTAATCGAGTACTTATGTGGAATAAAGATGACGACGCAAATTGACTGCTTATGTAATATCTGTTCTGTATTACACAAGAAAAGGACAGTATTTTTTTAATAATATAGGTTGATTATTATTTATGAATATATATATTGTATATGTAACATGGCTCTCTTATTTTGTAAGTGATATAAGTATTTTCAAAGCAATATCGAATATTATAAATATTATAATAGCACATTTAATTGTTTTATACGTAACTTTTGATACGTTATACATATAGAGTTGGTACGTTGAACGTTTGTGATAGGAAAGGGTACGATTGTTTATTTATCAGGTTTGAGTATTGTTTTACCGTCGTCGGCTGTTTGCAGAATATAATGATAGTGTTATTTGTCACAGAAATTGTTCTAAATATGTTTTTATATGTAATGACTAAACATAACTGTTTTTGATAAATTGTGAAGTGACTGTTTTGTTTGAGTAAATATTCTGTTTTATAAGGAGATGATTAATGTTAACATTGCTGAGTTAACATTAAATAACTAGGTTGTACTTGCACTATTTTTTTGAGTAATGGAATGCGACAATATTAAACCCCATAGAAAATAATAATTATAACTTATTTCTTAATTTTTGCTAATTTGAATAAAAAATACAAATCAACTTAAATTAAAATGACTTGTTCTTACAAGGGGACGTCACAGTTTATAGATGGAAGATTTCAGTTAGTTTTTTGTGGTGGAACTAGATTAAAAATAAAAAGACGTGTTTGAGCATTTTTTTTAATGCTTATTATTAACTACGATATTTAATTTTGAAAATTTTTATATTTTATATGTACTAATATATGTGGCCGAGCGGTTAACATGCTAGATTGGGAACGCGGCGAACTGTGGTTCAAATCTTGATTTAAGAACTTTACTTTTTATTTTTATTAATATATTAAAATATATTATTATCAATAAATAGATAACACATGTTTCTGGATTAAAATATATTATGTAGGTAAATTCAATGATTTATTTATGAAGTTAGATTCATTAATAAAATTTAATAATTAATTTGTTACAAAAAACGTCACATTGAATTTACCTACATAATATAATATATGATAATATATTTTACCTTAAAAAAATCAAAGTTTAAATGAGAGATAGCTGAAATATGTACAAGAAATTAATAAAAAAGTAAATAACAATTGGAAATAAAATTCTTAAATCAAGATTCGAACCACAGTTCACCGCATTCCCAATCTAGCATGTTAACCGCTCGACCACATATAAAATATAACAATTTTCATAATTAAATATCGTAATTAATAATGATCATTAAAAAAAATACTCAAATACGTGTCTTTTTATTTTTAATCTAGTTTCACCTCCCAAAAGCTAACTGAAATCTTCCATCGATAAACTATGACATCTCCTTGTCAGTGATTTTAACATCAGTCGTCTCCTTAACAGATTTTTAATATGTTGATCAAGTTAAATTTTATTTCCAATAATTGGAGAGCTTTATTTTATGAGCTTTGTTAAATCAGTACTTATTATTTATTATTAAATAACAATTCGTAATAAATTAATCTGAATAACATTTGTATAACATGGATCTGTAAAAATATAATGCTCATTTTTACCAATTTGATTAAATTAACTGTAGTATACTCGTTTAAGTACACTTAATTAACCAGTTGATATTTATAAATTATTTATAATTTTATTATTTTACCAGTAATTTATTTATATAATTTGATGTACCATATTGACACAATTGACTTTTATATATCAGTTAAATATATGTATAAAATATATATAAAATAATCTGTATTTTTTATGTCAATATGGTTAAAAAAAAATGCTTTTTGACTGACGCACAGTCACTTTTAGCACTCTGGTAGTGAGTAGTGACTTAGTATTAACATATTGAGTGATATTTTTACAGTTGTTTTTTACTAATACGTTTATAAATTGTACGTTGTTTATATTTAAGGTTTGGTGCGTGTGATAAACAAATCAATCCAATTTGATTACATTTTTTGTAAGTGTATTCATATATCTCTCTGTATCTTTCTTTCTCTCTCTATTGAGCAATGTGAAACTCATCAATCAGGGTATATTGGTTTTTTGTTAGTATGCAATAAATTCTACTTATTGTACGTAAATCAATATTATTTATTTAATGAACTTCTTGAAAATTTACATCGATATAAAAAATAACTTTTTAAGTAATATTTAAAACTATTGTGATATAAGGTTCTGTAGATAATACTATTTATTCATATTTAAAAATTATATATATATTTAATGCATTCATTACTTAAAATTGATTAATTAAATTAACAGTATTTATATAATTATTATTGATTCATTTCATTATCAGACCTTATATTATTGCAACTAAAGTATTACAATAATTTAAATTTATTTATTATATATTTTGATTCCCAGTGTTTTTAAGATATACTGTACTATTTGCAAAATAAATTGTATAGTTATTTATAATTCTAAAACTGTATTCCTTGGCTGTATTAAATACGGGAACTATTAATATGATATCTAACACGGTGCTCTGGAAGATTAAGTATTGTTTATTAACTTTTTACTCTACAAAATAAACAAAAAAATTATAAAATAAAAAATTATTGGAATTCGAACTCAGGACCCATTGTTTATAAAATCTTATAATTTTTTGTAAATTTTGAAATATAAACCAAACGGTATTTTATATTGAAAAATCACAAGTGACACAATAATTTGCTTTTATTAAGGGGATTCCAAAACATATTTAATATTATCGATCCGATAATTAGTACCCGAGATATGAATTATTTTCAATTTTTAACGGCCGCCACCTTGAAATTCATTAAGGAATTCCGCTAACTCAAGATTTTTCTACCAAGTTTCAAAAAGATCGGAAGAATACCTGAAAGGCTAGAGAATGCAAAAGAAAAAAGCATTATAATAAAATTGAAAATAATTCATGTCTCGGGTACTAATTATTAGATCGATAATATCAAATATGTTTTAGAATCCTCTCAATAAAAACAAATTATTGTATCTCTTGTGATTTTTCAATATAAAATACCATTTGGTTGATATTTAAAATTTATAAAAAATTATAACATCTTGTAAACTAAGGGTCTCGAGTTCGAATTCCAATATTTTTTTATTTTTGTTTTGTTTATTATGTAGAATAAAAAGTTAATAAACAATAAAATAAATGCTAAATAAAATTCGCGTTATAATTCTGCACACGGTTTATGTATTTCTTATTTTATGAATTATTAAAAAAGTGCCAAGGTGATTTTTTTCTTCTTGGTCTTAAAATGTTCCTTAAATACTAAATAATTGAATTGTATAAACAGATCAGAGGTAATCAATTTTTTTATTTATGTTGGCTTCCAGAGCACCATGACACATTATAAGATAAAACTTTAAGAAGATATAATCACGAAAGAGTTGATTTTGATTTAATTTCATTACAGCTAAGAATGCAGTCTGAATATTTAACTTTTAACGTAGCTGTTAGTATTAAGCCACGCACCAAAAGTATTTATTGCCGTTGGCTAATTAAAAATCAGTATTGTTTGTAAATCTTAATAATTTTTTACTTGACTTTTGTATTTAATATTGATTAATGTTAGTGTTTTTCTAGAGATAAGATATTATACGTAGCTAATGTTGGCAGTAGTGATGCTTAATTTATTAATAAGTTTTTTTATTAGTACTTGGATATTATATAATTTGCTACTTAATCGATTCACTTTAAGTTGTTTGTTGTTTCAAAATTTTACTGTAAAAGTTTTGTGTTAAAATTTATTAATGTAACCCTGGGTTGCATAAAGCAAAATTAACAACGATTAGTTAATCAGTTGTTTTCAAACCATGATTAATGTTAATTCTAAATTTATTTTCGATTTATAAATGAACAATTCACTAATTATGATCATTTTTTATCTTATAAAATTTATCATAACTGTGATTGTTTTTTAGAATTAACGTAATAATGGTTTTAAAACAACTGATTAACTAATCATGATTAATTTTGCTTTATGCAATCCGAGGTAAGACTTTTATTATTATCATAGTTATTTTATTTTAAATAAATATTTTAGATGTTTTCATAAAATAATATTTATTTATATTAGTATATTCAAAGATTCGATTAGTACTTTAATTTTTTACAATTAGATATTAATATTAAACTAACACAATATTCTAAATACTTTTGAGTTTTATAATGAAAAAAATTATTGACTGAAATTACAGTATTTAATTTAAAAATCCAAGTATCTAACATAAAACTTTAAACCCTAGCTATTAACTATTTGTTTATAACTACAAGATTTTGAAATAATACTCTTTTTAGTTTTGTAATTATTAAATTGCTGAAATGGCATTTTTATACAATTAAATTTGTTTTTATTCTTAATTCCCTTTACTTGTCCTCAGAAATACATAAATTTGATATGAGTAAGTATATTATACTAATTTTATTATACAGAAATATTTATTTGTAAATATTTTATTTATTCTGCGTTAGTTATTTGATTGATAATAAAATATACGTAATAAATAATACATATTATCAAATAGGTGAAATGATAAATAATGGTGGCAATCTAAAAATAATTTATGATTTATTTACTTTGTAGGGGGTTTCGATATCAAGCACATCTTGCAGGCAGATGCAAATTAATTTTTATATACCTGGTTGAAATTTAAAAGTTTTTTAATTATGATTGTTAAAATAAATACAATTTAAATATTTTTAAATTAATAGATTATTTATTAATAATTGATAATAGGTATATTATACTACGTTGAATTGAACGGTGACATTTACAGGCAACGTTTAAGGGCATGTCAATCGTATAACGTTGTCTTTATTAAGTAAACGTACTGTACAATAAACGTTAAAAAATATAAACACGCTAGCAGACCATCTGTGACCAAACCCATTGATAACTGGAATGGGTGTGCATGCGCATGAAAAACAGTATCTTTAATATTAGAAAGCGTTTTTATTATATTTAGTTTTTCTTTTTTTTACAAATTACGTTGTAAGTTCAATTTATATATTTTAAATATTATTACGATTAAAATTGTGAAACGTTTATGGTTGTTTTCATAACCTTTTTTTTTTTAATTATATTCTTTCGACCGGTAATTTTTTCAATAAAATACGTTTAATTTAATTTGTCGTTATCTAATCAAAATATCAATAACTTGTTTTTAAGAAACAATTATATTTGGCAGATTTGAATATGTCTGGAGAAGGTGAACCACATATTGAAGAACCTATTGAAGGAGAGGAACATGAAAGTTCATACAGACCTCCTCCTGAAAAAACTATCGAAGAAATTTTAGCTGCGGACCAAGAGGATGAAAGTTTACGGAAATACAAAGAAGCACTGCTTGGTGCTGCACAACAGGGAACTATTGTAGTTGGTAAGTACATTATTTAGTATAACTAACAATAAGTAAATATCCAAACTGCGTACATGTTACTAAATTAAAATCTGTTTTTCAAAGAACCAAATGATCCAAGAAAAGTTCTTGTCAAAAGATTGGCTCTCTGTGTGGACGGAAGGGATGATGTAATATTGGAGCTTACTGGAGATATTAGCAAATTGAAGAAAGAAACGTTTACCATTAAAGAAGGTGTTAGTTATCGTATTCGTATTGATTTTATAGTACAACGTGAAATTGTTCACGGATTGAAATATGTACAAAAAACCTACAAAATGGGCCTTCCCGGTGAGTGTTTATGTTTTAAAAAATTATAGTTCAGAGTATATATAATTAATTTCTTTGTTCTTTGCTTCTATCAGGATTGTCTGATCCTGGTAAGTTTAATACATGTAATGATTCTTTAAATTTAATTAGTAATGTGTACAATGTATACAAACTTATAATGTTATTCAACAGACCTGTTTTATATTATCTTATTGTATTGTCCTTGCATATATCATTGAAGCTTTATTTGGAAGTTTGTGAAATATTTTATGCTGTTTCATCCATTTATTGAATATTCATATGCATAACTGCATTATTAATCTGAGTATACTTGACAAATTTAAACTACTGTATATTATGAAATGATATTTAATTAACATTATTAATTATAATTAAACATTTATAAAATCATACTCGATGTGCCCTAATCAAACGCAGGTATATCTGATTTGAGATAATTGATTAAAAAATCAATACGAGCAATTACACAAAAAAATCAACAAAAAATTAAATTACTCACCTTGGCTTGTAACCCTGGTGGAATTGATTCGTCATATTTTGACAAAATATTTTAAAACTGACAAATTATATATCTTGTAGTCAATGGCAAATATTAACAGAAGCTAACAGAAAACGGTCTAAAAATAATGTAATTTGTTAGATTTTGTCAAAATCTGAATTTTGATTTCTAACATATCTACAATGAAATTTTCACAATAAAATATCATGCTAACATAATTATATCTGTAATATTTAGTGGATAAAATGACACACATGGTCGGATCGTATCCTCCAAAAGATGAGCTTCAGTCGTACACGACTCCTTCTGAAGATGCACCTGCTGGTCTTATGGCGCGTGGCTCATACACTGTACATTCTTTGTTTACTGATGATGATAAAAATGAACATCTTAAATGGGAATGGACGTTTGAGATCAAAAAAGACTGGAAAGATTAATCTCCAATTTTTATGAACAACAACTACGGTCAGTAATTTTAAGTTTCAACTGTTCTTTTTATTTAATGATCAGTGCTTGAAATGAGACAGAATTTTATTTTGTTATCTATCCGCAAAAAAAAAACGCCCTTAATTAAAGTATTTCTTTCTTTCTAATTATGTATAAGTTTATTATCTTAACTAGTTCATTTCAAGTATGATTTACAGGGTGAAGAAATAAGATCAGACATAATCATTATTTGTTCTTCGTAATTTTTTTCTCAAATTGATAGTTTCCGAGTAATTTTTTTTTTTTGTAAATTAAGATATTGTATTAAAAAATATAGGGTTCTGTTTAAATGAAAAAGTTGACCTTGATGAGGTCTTCAAAGATCGTCCCAAGGTCACATGAATATTAAATATCTAATAGTTTTTTAAACTCGAAAATTTTTACAAATAACTTAATTGGAGGTCTGATATTTTTTTATCATTCTGTTTATAGATATAGTTTTTTATGTTTAATATCAATCTACTTTTATTGAAGCAAAATTCTTATAAATCTTAATTTTCAGGTATGTTCAATGATTCAAACATACATTTCAAAAAAAAGGCTTTCATGTAAAATAAAAACAAATGCCGCTTTCATTTTTTATTGTTCTATTTAATAATTTTATACACTTTTGCATTTAAAATTGATTGCTGTCTTTTTTCCTCAACAGCAAGTTTCAGTTTTATTATTAATATATTTCTGTATTATACTAATATTAAATGCATGCTAAGATATACAAAAATGCCAAAATTATCAGGGAATCAAAAATATTGCAATAATTTTTTAATACTTTGGCTATAATGTGTATTTAATATGAGAAAATATATTGGAAGATTTTTGTTGAAAAAAGACTTATTATACATACCAAATTAAAATTATAAATATTATATAGGTAGTTCAGGAAAAGCATTTAAAGATTTACAAATTATAGTATTAAAAACAAAAAAAAAACAGTATTCATTTTGTATTAACAGAAATAACGTGTTTATTTCTTAAAAACCATTGAATAAATAAGCTCTTGACTTATCATTTTAAGTTACGTCTTAATCTGAACTGTATTCAAAATGCGATTACAGAGGTTAAACATAATACAAATGTCATTTCCATAAATATATCTTTAACCCAATAACATCTGAACTATCTATGTATCTCTTAGTCATAAAAAAACTAGTTTGAGCGTAGAGGTACCCTAAGTGCAATTTCATAAACTTATCAAATATCTTGCTTCTTGCGATATATTAAATGTTAATAACTGCAGTGTTATATATTTCAATTTTCAGTGTTTCTGTACTATCTTAAATATTATATATATAAATATATATTAACAATCCTTCTTTTGAGTACTTCTATGTATTTTATGGTACTATTTTGTATTAAATATTGCATATTATATATATTGTAATAAAAATAAAATTGATTTTATGTACATTTTTCTTTCTTTTCGTTAATACTTAAAATATAATTTAATTTAACCTAGATGCTTTTTCAATCACAACCACCTAGTATTAGTCATGGAGACCACAACAATATTTTACCTCTTAGAAAAGATGAGGGAAAATAATAAATAAAGATAATTTGTCTTTATTTTTTATTACATAAAATAGTCTATTGACAATGTTATTTTTGTTAAGGGTCTATTCTACTTCTTCGGGTCAACAAAATTAATTTTTTTTCTTTTTTTTTTTCGAAAACTGCATGAAATTTTGGCAGTGATTTTCGCAAAATAGTAACAAATATAGTTTTTTTTCACACTTATTGGGTTAAAAACAATACATAAAATGAAAGTTTTTTAATAATTGAGGTATCGGTGATAGCCATGTATGTGCTGAATGTGCCTCAAATTTCAGACTGATTGGACAAATAGTTTTTGCGCAATCACCTGCGCCAGGTGCAAAAATATCGTTTTGAGAAAAATGCTTTTAAGCGTCGAGCTCGCACATAAAGCATCACTATTTTGGCACGCTGTACTAAGTTAAGTATGTAGAAATGGACTGTATCGACCGTTGGATATGATTTCTGTAGATAAATTCTGTCGAAAGAAGAAATTAAAAAAAATAATAATTTTTCTGATCCGAAGAAGTAGAATAGCCCCTTAAATGAATAGAAATTTAATTTTTGGTAGAATTAACTAGAGCAAAAACTCTACAAGGCCCTCCAGAACCAGTTTCAATCTTCATCGGTAGAATTATAAGAATAAATCCCCTTGCTGTAAAAATAAATATAATTTAATAATTATTATCATTTCTATATTACCTACATATTAGATAATTTATTAAAAAACATTTACCAGGTAATTCGTCTGGAATGTTCAAATTTTCAATACCATATATATTATTCTTATATAATACACGATGAGAAATAAAATCTTTGCTACTGCCTGGGTCTATTGAAGCTGTATCAATACCTACTCCGTAAACTTTATTTTTAGATGTAATCCATTGACTAGCTTCATGTGAGATACCTGAATATTTTGATATGAATAAAATAGCTAATTAATTGTATTATTTTTTTTTTAAATAATCAATTATTTACCAGGAAATCTCTTTCCGTTACTTTCTTTAGTAAATCCATAATAAGCGGTTTCGTTATGATAATATTTTGACCATCCAAATTTAACTAGTATAACACACTTATCTGGTAATGGGCCATTTACTTTTTCCCAATTTTGTAGATGAGAAACAGTTAAAGTTGGTTCTGGATTGTGTTCTAAGGTATCTCGTAAATCTATTACAACTCCTAAAAAATATTTAATGTTCTTTAATACGATTTCAAATAAAAAAATTAAGATATATTAATATCTACCTTCGATTATTAATCTGTCTAATGGAATTTCGTTTACCTTCCATCCATTTTCATTGAAATGATAAGGCGCATCAAAATGTGTTCCTCCGTGTTCACTTGTGCAAAAATCATTAGAGCTATACCTGATTTATAAAAATTTATAAATCAATCAATGCTTTACGATTTTATTAAATAATTACCAATAAGTATCTCTAAACTCTGCAATTTGATTTACCATCTTGAAAGGAGTTGTATTTGACCAATGAATTGTTTGGTTGTTGAAACTCCAAGTTAAATCAAAAACTTGGTGCGATAATATCCCAAGAACATTTATAAAAAGTTTAGTATCCATTTTTAGTTTTCAGTTTTGATACATACTAAAGCTATCTTTTTCAATTTACTTTATAACTATTCAAGAAATACCCTAGAACTATAATCTTATAAAAATATTTGTAGGTCAAAGTTGTAAAGTATGTACATGCATGAGCGTAGCCAGGATTTTATTCAGGGGGGGGCAAAATGTTTTTTTTAAACCGATTTAGTCAGCATGTTTCACTTAGGACTCCGAAGTAAAGGGTGGGGAGGCTGAAACAGATGATAGTTTAACTTTTTGTGTGTTGAAGAGCAAAAAAAGTTCTCACATTATTATTATGGTAACCTAATTTAACATGTTTTATTAAAAATATTTTTCAATAAAAAATCTTTTCAATGGGCCTCAAATTTTTTGCGCCTCGGCCTTCGAAATGTGTAAGTACGGCTCTGATAAATGGGCGTAGTATTAGGAGTTTTATAATATTATATTATTTTAATTTAGAAAGAAGAAAATATATACAAAAATATTTAAAAATGTTTTTATTTGCAAATGTTTATAAAATAAAATAGTACATTAAACAAAATTATTTAAAAACTATGTTATAAAATAATAATATTATTAAAAAACACTAAGTATACAATATATATGTTAATATCATTACCTACATAAAAAAATCTATAGCTCTCGGTTTAATGTAAGATACTTTACTGAACTTTGATTTTTTATATTTTTGATTCACTGCTTGTGCAAACGACGTAGGAGATTTTTTAAATGTATTTTGTTGTTTGGTAATTATCGGTGATAATTCTTTCAAAGAATATCCAGTAGATAAATTCAAAGATCTTGTCCAAATGTCTGGTTCATTGAGTGTATATCGTGCCAAGGCAATTGAAGATGCAGCAATTTGTGATGGTAGATAGTTATTAAAATAGTTGCCTTCCACCAGAGTCAGCTCTGAAAGATACTGAAACAAATGATTACTTTATAAGCTATCTTTATAAAATAAACCTGCGATTTCTAAAGAAAATAAGTACATTAACTCATTCTTTACTGGCTATATAATATTTGTATGTGCAATATTTATAATAATGATTTTTAATGAACAGTAGAGAATGTGTTAAACAAATTACTATTATACTGAGAAAAATTACCAATGCAAGATTAAAAACGTGTTTGTCAAATTTGTTATTCAAACAGAAATCTAATATAAAATTACAACTTGTCGGGGTAGTAAGTTTAAATTCAAGATGTTTTAGAATAGTCATTTCCATTTTTAATAATTGTTCAATCGTATAAGTGTCGTCTGTAAGATCAATATATTCCTTGGAAGTAGGTGAATATACTTCTTCCACTTTTACAGCTATCATTAAAGCAGATATACCGAGTAGCTGTAATTTAGCTTTTGTTATTATAATTCTACTAAGAAATCTATCTATGTACGCAGTCGTTAGATGTAAAGTTAGTGTACTTAATTGGTATTCCTCTGTAACGGAAACCAACCAATCGATAAGAATTGAACGCATTTTATTTGTAATATTTGGCTGGTCTGTCATATAATTCTTTCTTGCTCTGGTTTCCAGTTCTAGATTACGTAAATATTTATATATATCATCTCTATAGTCTTCGATCAAGGTAAGTGAAACAGATAAGTTATCGGCTAGTCCAACATGTGAAAACCAGTCTAACAATCCTTGTGGGTATTTAATACGTTCACTTTCCTTTTTTTGTACTATATGTGGTTTTATAAGATTTATTTGTAATGAAAAAGATGATTTTGTAGCATAATTTGTATGTTTAGTATTTGATGGCTGATATTCATGAATATTTTTTGAAAGCATAGATATGGTTATTAAAGGTTCCCGTATTTTATTATTTTGCTTTTTAGTATTTACTGAATTATACTTTTTGAACTGTTGTATGTTTTCACATCTATTTTCTTTGTGAGTTTTATTTTTTTCTCTTTTTTGATCCTCATGTACCTTGAACGGTGCCATTTTCTAAAATATAAATATATATTAAAATAACATAATTATTTATTACTACCCTTATTACCTTTGATAAAATAGTAAAAATTTAAAGTATAAAAAATAATTTATTTAAAATATGCCACTTTTAGATGTTCAGATATTTCATATCTAGATTGAAATAAATAATATAATAATATTAATAGTCTCAACAAGTATTATCTTTAATATAATTACTTAAATTTGATTAAACTTGTTTAATTTTAATGTGAATAAACTAATTTGTACTACTGTATATAAATATTAGAATTTGTAAATAATTTCTTCTAACATTTAACAATATCGTGTTTATTATTATATTAAACTTTGTAACATTTAATCATGTTTAATAATATCTAATTATATTTTTTCAATAAAATACACGTATAATTAGTAGGTATTAATATTATAAATTTAAATTAAATTTACCGCTTTATTTTGTTGTTGGCATCCTGATGTTAATTTCATATTTTATGTAACCTGTTCATAACTTCATATCCATCATAGCCAACGGCAAAATGGTATAGTCCCCACAGTTTTCACCATGAGTATGTAATTCCGTCATAATCGTCAAGTAACTTTTGAAATCTAATGTGGTGTTACTGAAACACTAATTTATGGTTATTCGCTTTGTCAGTGTTGCAAACTTTTTTTTATTGATTGAGTGCCACTGCGGGGCTGCCATTTTTGTATATCAATACATATTGTAATGTACATACTACGAAATGTGTGAAAGTGAATATAATACTTGAGTTTTATTATTAATTAGTGTTTATTTTTGTGTTCCAACATTTATTTTACTTTAAAAATTATAAATAATTTTACAGTATTGATAAAAACGTAAAGCATTTAAACGGAATGAAAAAAGCTGTGTTTCCTGCATTAAAGAGATATGTCTGTACATTATAAATTTAAGTCTTCATTAGAATATGATACAGTTACATTTGATGGACTACATATTTCTGTCGGGGACTTAAAAAAGGCTATTGTTCAACAAAAACGGATTGGAAAAAATACAGACTTTGATCTACAAATAACAAATGCACAAACTAAAGAAGGTACCTACCTAATTTTAATAATTCTGTCTGAAGTTTGTGGTTTTTTCTACGAAAAAAAATCAGAAAACTATCAATATTCAAGATTCCTCAATAAATCTCATAAAATCTTTAAATAACATATACAACTGCTCTAATTTAAAAAATAGTATCTTGTAAATGACTGCTAGCTTTTGTTATCTAATTCTTTATTTGCTCTTACGTAGTGAAAATGTAAAAAAACATATTTACATATTTTTAAACAAAAGAAATTATTAATATTAACTACATTTTTATAGTTTATTCCGATGAAATCACATTAATACCAAAAAATACATCGCTGATTATTGCCCGCGTGCCCTTATCGGCGCAAGCCAGCAAAAATCGTGGACAATGGCCAGACGGGACAGCTCCTGGTTTTGGCATGAACGTTCGGGTTGACGATGAGACTGGAGCCCCATTAAGTAAAGCAGTTGACCTTTCGCGTTTAGATGCTCCAGAAGAAGATAAAATTCGTGCAATGATGACGCAAAGTACACAAGATTATGATCCTAGCAAGTAAGATATATTTCAGTAATTGTATCAAAGTTTTTATAATAATAATTACAAAAATTATAAATATTGTACAGATAAACTGGTTTGTTTTTGAGTTTAATAATGTAAGATTGCAAATTATGTGAAAAATATTGTTACTAATAACCATGATGCGGTAATGCAGTGAAAAATGTATAATACAAAGTACAAAGTGGTGAGGATTAAAATATTTTCTCATTGAAGGTTTTTATGTAAATAGAAATATTTATTGATAGAAATTTCATGTAAAACAATTTCTTTATAAACATTTTTCACTACACTTGGTTTACCTTGTGTTTAAATAAAAAGTTACTTGTTAATTATCTTTTGGCAAGAATGAACATAGACTATAAGTGTATATATGCACCGATATGAATACAACTATCCTTGTTAGAGCAATTTCTGGGAGGCGAAGCTGGAGGTTATTTTAGTTTAAAACAAGAACTCAATATTTGCCGCAATGAACTGCTTTCATATACTATACATTTTATTCACATTGTCATAATATGGGTGTGTATATATACTTATACTCGACGTTCATTTGCGGAAGGATAATTAACAAATACCAACAAAAAATTAATATAATAAATTTTATATCTGTATAATTACAATTATGAAATTATTTTTATTCACGCTTGCATTATGTTCATTGAATAAATGAGGTTCAAAAATATGTAAGTAAATAGAACATTTAAATACTCAACATTTCTAAATAAACCATAGTTGAGTACCATCTGTTTGATGTATTTGATACAGATTTTTTTTTTTAATTACAGTTATACTTTGGTTAATGAAGTATATACAATTTATAACATTAAATATATTTTATTATCAATGTCTAAGCTTTTTGTTTGATATTTATTTTTTCATTTAAATAATGAGTTTTTGTTAATCGAAGTTCATAAAGCCTAAGGAAAAAATGATCAGATTATCTTAAGCTGTTCAGAGTTGCCTGATCTAGATAGATCAAATTGGATGAGATATCTAATTAGATCTGTTCCTATTTTCTCAGGGCTCATTTAAGTAAGGTTTCTAAAGTTTGCATCAATATATTATGGTTTTATCAAATCAGGGTTTTGAACCGAAAACCGGAAAAACCGTTATTTTTTACCGGAACGAAAACCGGAACCAAACAAAAAAAAAATCGTTTTTTTCGGTTTGGTACATGTTCAAATATGCGCGTTAACATAATCTTACTCCCCACTTCAGTTATTCAGGGCTATCATACAAGTAGGTACCATAAAATGTTCTAAATTATGGTAGAAAATCAATTTTTAATACAAATAAAAAAAAATTAAAATTAATCACCTGGAGCTGAACCGAAAACCGGAAAAACCGTTATTATTTTCGGAACGAAAACCGGAACCAAACCGATATATATTTTTTTACTCCAACCGGAACGAAAACCAAAACGAAAAAAATAACGGTTCAAAGCCCTGAATCAAATTATTATATTGGTTGTGAATGCAATTTGGCGTAACACTTAATAAAAATGTATTGTTACATATATAATAATATATTATTATGATCATATTGAGAGGTGTAAGTAGATTTTTTTATACTTTCTTACTTTTGTACCTTTATTTGCAAAGCAGTTGATAGTTTAACTGGAGGATCAACCTACTGTCACCTCTGATCATATTTATGTATTTTAAAATATGTTGTTCTTAACGGGAGCACGACAAAAGGCAGATATGGACAAAATACCGACAAGGACAAAAGGTAGACATGGATAAAAGGCAGACATGGACAAAAGGCCGACAAGGACAAAAGACAGACTCTCGAAAGGCCGACATGGACAAAAGGCAGACACCCAAAAAACCCACATGATTATGAATTTACTTTTTAGAGTTCCGAAGAAACCCTATTAATCTCACTTTGTCGTCCGTCCGTCCTTTTCAGTCAAAGCAAAATATCTCGTAAACTATACAAGCTAAAAAATTTTTACTGAACATGTAAAATGATGATGACTTTTGAAAAAATAATTTTTCTGGGGAAGGGGGGGTTAAAGCAAGGCAAAAGATATATATTTTTTTACCAAGGCATGTGGCATGTCAAATTGCATAACCAAACCACTGAAATTTGTTTCTTTTCCTTATTTTTTCTAAATCAAAAATGGTGCCTACAGGAGGCTTTATAACAAATCTAAAAAAAAATTGTATATCAAGGCGTGTGGGGTATCAAAATGTAGATCTCAATCAATAGAATTTGACCCTAATTTTTATAAATGGCGCCAGCAGGGGGCTCCAAGCAGTATATTATTTTATTTCCCCCTAACTCGGTAACTACTGGCTCAAAAATTTGAAAAAATATGGTAACCAGACTGGTGGGACTACCAACGACAAATACTAAAGTCAACAATATCATTTTAAATTTTGGAATAATAGGGAGGGACGTTATAGAATTTTTTATTTTTATTTTCATATTTAGGCATGTGGGGTGTCGAAATGTAAATCTCAATCAGTAAAATAATTTGTGTGTCTGCCTTTTGTTCATGTCTGCCTTTTGTCCACGTCTGCTTTTTGGATGTCTGCTTTTTGTCCATGTCGTCCTTTTTTCTGTCGGCCTTTTGTTCATGTCTGCCTTTTGTCCACGTCTGCCTTTTGTCCATGTCGGCCTTTTGGGATTCTGCCTTTTGTCGTAGACCCGTTTTTAACATGTGAATAGGTACATAAATTTGAACTATTGTTTTATTTTTAATTTAAAGTTATATGAAAATCCGAGGTGCCAATCAAATGGGAGAAGTACCGGCTAATTACAGATGTTTTAAATGTCATCAACCTGGTCATTGGATAAAAAATTGTCCCTTAGGTTTAAGTCAGGTAAATCTTGCACATATTTATAATGAAAGTAATTATATTACCTATAATGTTTTTTTTATAGGAACCTATAGAAATCAAAAAGAGTACTGGGATTCCACGTAGTTTTATGGTTCCCGTTGAAGGTCCTATGGTACCAGGTGCCATGATGACTCCTACAGGACAATACGCTGTACCAGCATTAGACCAGTTAGTATTTGTGTTAATTTTAAATAACATTAAGTTGGGTTAGGTGTGATATTTCTTTAAATGATTTTATTTTGTTTTTAGCGAAGCATACAACAGTGACGTTGCTGGTCGTGGAGGTCTTGTGGAGACCGAACAGCGTCCAGATATCCCCGATGATCTTCTTTGTACTATCTGTAAAGATCTTCTCACTGATGCTGTTATGATACCATGTTGTGGAAATTCGTTTTGTGATGAATGTAAGTAGATGTTTTCTCTAATATTTGTAAGGGTTTCAGTAACCTGAACAGGGTATTTGACAGTATTAATAATTAATTATGAAATGTTGTAAAAAGTCTAGTATATGTTACTATAATATACAATCATGCCTTCAACATTTTATATACATTCTGAAATTAGAAGAGTTTATTATGTTTCAAAAAGAAAACTGCGAAAAATAATAGGTGGCGTATGGCATGTAAGAGTGCACGCGCACTGAAGTTGGCTGCAATTCACTACATCTCGAGATATGACGAGTGCGCACTCTAATAGCCCGCACACTCTGTATATTTGTTTTGTATGAAAATATTAAAGAAAAACATTTTATGTAACATTGTTTTTATAATAAATAAATTGACAGTTAATTTAATAATATAATATAGGTAGATTAAACATTTACACACATATCATAGTACCGAATCAAATTCTATTGATTTATTCAATTTCAAAATTTTGAAGGTAAACATCCCTTCATCATTTGGATTTTTTTGACGGAACCCATTATTTTGTATTGTATGTAATTCACCATATCCTTTGGTAACTGAAATCATAAAATCTTTTTTCAAAACAGATCACAAAATAAAGTAGTTTGCGATAACTTAACCTCAATTGTTGTTTTAATCGTTTGTTTACGCAATGAGTTTATAAGTTTCACGTTTGTGACTTCAATGTAAAGTTGTGTAAAGTATTACTTTTATAATTTTTCAGGAGTACTTATCGAAGTACTTGCACATTGAGACACTACACAGTAATAATAAGTAGACATTTTATGAAATTTATTCGAAGAAATTTAATAAATATCAAAACAAAACGTATATGTAGTTGCCAAAAACATTACTGACGTCACGCATACCAAGCGTTTTGGCAGGAAAATTTTCATTTGAATATAAAACTATTATTTTCAGCGTTTTTTCGGCATTATTTTGGAAAAAGAGAAACGCAAGTCCATATTACATTCATACGCATAACTTACAATGCATTTTAAAATTTAATCAAATACCCTATTATATGAACTGTAAGTATTAACGAGTAATAAATTTATATAGGTATACGTACAATTCTATTGGAATCCGAGGATCACGAATGTCCCGATTGCCACGAGAAAGATATATCACCCGGAACGCTCATACCTAATAGGTATCTGCGTACTTCTGTAAGCAGTTTTCGCAACGAGACGGGCTATAGGAAACGTCAGCAGTATCGTCATATTCCAGAGAAACAACCGCAGCCTCCTGTGGAAAGTACTACGACAGAACAAGTAGTTGAAAAAGCTCCCAAAATAGAGTTACCTGATTTTATTCCTCCTCCAAAGTAAGTGTATTATTGTGAAGTGATTAAATCCAACACACTTTTTTGTCTGAATTTCTTACGAAGAGAGTGACGTTTTTTTTGATGTGTGATCTACTGATCTTATTAATGTATTTAATTGTTTTTTGTTTGGTAGCAATGACCCATCTATTATGAAGTTGAGTGAACCGATAACTCAGTTAGATCAAAAACCGGTGATATCAGAAGCTGACAGTACTGATCAAACAAAACAACAGTTTGATAAGAAAACAGAATCTAATGAACAGTCAGCGGACTCTAAAGTAGTTTTAACTGCACCGGCTACAACTAGCATTAAACCAGAATTTGAATTAGTTAAATCAGAAGTGGTTCGTGATAGTGGTAAGTGTTAAATGTTTTCTTATACTTATACTATACTATAATTAAATGTCTTGGTAGGTTTCTGAAATTCATGAATGTTTGTATTAGGCCATTTAGAAATTAAAAAGAATGAAAGGAAATGATAAATTAATTATTGATATGAAAATTGTGGGAATAGTACATCACGATTTAGTAAAATTAACAAAAAGTTTAAAATGCCAGAACATGTTATAAACATTAACACATTTTTTGAACAGCTCATGCACGAATTAATTATATGTTATTAAATTTATAAGAACGGTGTAAAAATAAAAATTGTACAGGTCCAGTAAAACCACCATTAGACGAACCAGTACCAAATCTCAAACATGCGTTAGGGAACCCAGGACCTTTGATGCCACTTCAGCACATTCACCGAAACCCCGGATTCGTGGCGCACATGCCGCCCGAGGAGCGCCCCGGAACACCGACAGTTGACGAACCTGGCATTCCTATGATGCCAGCCACTATATCCGGGAACTATCCGCCGGGCGAGACGCCCCCGTTTGTGTCTCCCAACCAGCATGTGGTCGCACCAGGCTTGCCTCCTGTAATTGGCGGCGTTCTTGGGCCTCCGGGGGCGTATCCGACAGAGCCAAACAGCGTGCCACCATATGGAGCACCTCCGCCTCATTATGGTCCCCCACCACCTTTTGGCCCACCTCCTGTTATACGTGGACCTCAGCCGGTGCATTCTGATTTTAATCCTCATACAAGGTATTAATATTATTATAACCAAAGAAAAAAGTACATTAGACTAATTTTATTAATTTCTTTCAGACCTTTTGGACCACGGCCACCATTTGATCAAATGCCACCAAGAACTTATAATGCACCTCCTCCAGGTTTTCATCAAGGCTATCCTCCAAGAGGTCCACCTCCTGGTGGTAGACCTTTTGGAGCGCCCAGACACATCAGACCTCCGCATAATGGAATACCAACACACGGGTAAATATATAACCATATATCTTGAAAACTATTTAATGTTTAAAACAGGATATTAATAATAATTTTATCTTTTACAGTGTGATAGATGATCCGCTTGCTGCTTTCGAGCGAATGCTTCGTGAGAAGGATGAACGAGACAGGCGGGCCCGCAGACGCACCCGCAGTCGCAGTTTTTCACCACGTAGTCGCCGCTCTCTGTCATCTAGTCGTAGCAGAAGCTACACGCCTCGTAGTCGTAGCCGACCATCACGTTCGCGTTCTCGGACGCCTCCTGTCCAACGCAAACGTACAAGATCTAGAACCAGATCTAGGACTAGAAGTAGGACCCGATCGAGATCTAGGACGTCCATTAGACGTAGAACTAGAAGCCCGAGATCAAGGGATCGGTCGTTTACGCTTAGCAGGTAACTGTTTAGTTATTTTATATAATTGTATTTAATTAGTCATTTTAAATTAAGTTTGCACTGGTGATTGGTTGTTACAAAGATTCTTTTAACAACAATTTTATTGTGAAAGTCACCATATTAGCAGAAGTCTGTAAGGTCATAAAACTAGGTATTGCTGTACATTTAGAATGAATTCATACAAACAATTCATTAAAATTTTCTGAACGATGAATGATCATTGGATTGTGGGATTCCATATTAGGATATTTTGATTGTTCTTTATTCAACAATCGCCCAACTCTATAAAAAATATTAAAATCAAACAAAGAATAATGAGAACGAACAACCTTGCACAGTTATCTAATGACTTGACTGATTTCATATGCATTTACTTTTGTTATTATCAACCGATTGTAAAACAACAATGTGGTAAACGATTTTTTATTTTTGCACTGTAATTTTGCAAAAATAAAGTAAATTCAATATTTAAAAAGAGGTACTTGTCTATTATATCCCTGGCATTTGCAGATGGCAAGTGTGATGTAGTGTATGATTTGATCAGCGCCAATATGTGTAAAGTGTGTACTATTAATTTCAATATTTTTAAATAGATAATTATTGTATATTCGGTTATTATTATTGAAAACTGTAACATAGTAATTAAACTATGCATAAAGCGAAGATTTAATCGAACTGTCCTTGATTAAGACAATCTATTGGGGCAAAATCGGTTTGGTTAGTTTTGTTAGGTTAATATGCAATAATAAATATTTAAACTAATAGTACACACTTTACTCACATAGGCACTGAATATACCTTATAATACATGAGACTTGCACATCTACAAATACCGGAGATACAATAGACAAGTACTAAAAAAAATACAGCATAGTATGATGGTATTTTATAATATAATTTTTTTTTCAGATCTCGTTCGTTCTCACGTAGTCCTAGTCCTAGAATATCACCTCGTGAATTTTCTCCAAGACGTAGACCATTGTCTAGAGAAAGATATAGATCACCTCTGCCTCCGGCCAGGCAATCTCCTCCTCCCAGGTAATAATTTATAAAAATCAGTAACGATTATTTTTTAAATTTCATAGATGATTTTGTATTAACAATTTATTCTTTATTTGTAGATATCGCTATCCCGACCGCAGACCAGCTCATGTTGAGCGTGGCGAGCGTGAAAGAGACCGTGGTTACCCACCGCAGATGTACGGTAGCTACTACGACGGTCCTCCCCTCGATTATCACTATGACCGTGTGTATGACAGAGAGAGAGATTACAGACGCGAGAGAGATGGAGAGCACGTCGACAGAGAGCGTGTGGACAGGGAGAGGGGTGAGAGAGAGAGAATAGACAGGGATAGAGAGAGGGTAGATAGGGAGCGAGACAGGGAACGGCCTGCTGATAACAGAGACAGGTTGGAGAGAGACAGAGAGAGGCCCGAGAGAGACAGGGCGGAGTATGTTGAGAGAGCTGCGAAAGAGAGGCCGGAGTACCCGGAGCGAGACAGGAGAGAACGGCCAGAGAGAGAAAGAGGTGATCACTTTGTGGAGAGACGAGCAGGCATGGGGAGCGGTGGTGGTGGGTCCCGCAGAGGAGGTGTACCACAAAGGTATATACCAAGTCCACCGTTCATGCGTAAAGACTATGTCCCACTGGGTTCGGTGCCCCCGGTCCAGAACACGACGCCGTACTATTCTATACAGGAACACGCGGTTTACCACCATCAAGAACCGCCGCCACCGATGGTACAGCCAACTTTATCTAACAGGTATTTACTAAACTATATTTACTATTGTTGGTATTATTACTTATTTTGCTGCAACTGTTGTAATATTTTTGTTTCAAGAATCAATAGTTTTCTGGTGGTTTTGGAGTATTTCTTTTTAATTATTTTGAATATATTTTGTGTTTGTATTGATTTTTCGTATATAGTTTTTTTGAACATGTGTTTGAAGAATATTGTGTCCTGTTGCACTTTGTATGTAACGGAGTATAATTTATCTCATTATATTATTTGTATATAGTAAAAGTTATGTGTTTTGGTACAAATGATTTATTTTAAAAAATTATATGTTAGGTTAGGTTTGACGTTGGTGTCAAAAAATATAATTTAATGCATTTATAACTCTACTTACAGATCAATAAAAATTGTAAATTGTGATTTACTTAATAAGTTAAACTACATAACTTTGACTGTATATCTAATATAAATGAATTATTGAATTCTAATATATTTTATATATCCATATTTATTTATTTTATACAAAATCGATATAATTATTTAAGTTTTTTTTTGTTGTATAAAATTACAGAAGCTGTGATAAAATTGTGATATCTTTTTATATATTGTACTATAATTATTTGAAATAAAATATTTTCATAATTTTCTATTGAAATATATATATATAATTTCAAGGAATTTATTGTTTATAGGTAATTATTATTATCTATAAATTATATTTACTAAATTGACTATTATATTATATAAATAAGTTACTGTTAATCTATATAACGTAGCATGCAGAAATTTTAATTTATGTATATGAGATTACTTTAGTAGTGAAATGATAATATAAACTATTTTATATATTTATTGTTTTCTTTATTATTTTTGTCATTATGACCATAATTTATTTAAAATTGTTTACATCCATTAACTTTAAGAGGGAAAGCCACTGTGACGGGTAAAAAAATTGTCAATGTTTGGGAATTTTATTCACAGGTGTAACTAATTATTTTAGGATATTCAATATCAATTTTTATTGAAAAATACGAGCCTTGATGTGACAACCAAAAAAAATGTTTGTCCATAGTTCCTTCGAAATTTTAGGATGGGTTATTGGTAAAATAAATTAATATTTCATCAATATCTATATGAATGTAGCTATGATTGTGCGTAGCCGTTTTTAATTTTTTCAGAAAATGGTGATGGTTTGAAATTTTTTTTCCATTTTTAACACCTTTTTTTTAATTTAAGCGATCATAAAAATAGTAAATATCAAAATTTCAAAAATCGCCTACACATAGACTTAGCCACTGTGATTACAAAACTTTTGAAAACATTTTTAAATCAGTTCATTAGTCTTTAAGGGATTGCTGGAACCAGATCGGAAAAAGTCGTTAAGAGAAAAATGCATTCAAAGTTTTCTGAGGGTCATAACCGGCCACGCTATCTGATCTCACTAAATTAACTGTAACTCAGGCAATTTTCAGAATTTTAACTTAATTTTTTTTAAACATATTTTTGAATATGTATATTTAAAAAAAAAAAGCATTAAAAAAATCGATTTTTTTCTGTCACAGTGGCTTTCCCCCTTAATGTTAGACGTCTTAATTTTGAATGATGATTTAATTTTCAATATTTCTATATAAGTTGGTCTGAATTCCGGGTTTTATAAAAGTAATAAAGAGTACAAGAAATATTGGTAGTAATCCCTAAGGATGGCTGTGGTACTAAATGTGTAAAATGTTTTATCATGTTACTCATTTTAATTTCCTGTTTTGCTAATATTTATTCTGTGATATATTATCTATTGTTACATTATGATTTTATAAAAATTTTATCATTTATTTGAAGAAAATAATTGTTTAAAATATCGTATGCCTGAAAATTTACACATACTTATTTTATTGTAAGCAATATTGTAGTTGATATTAAATAAAACTATGTATAATATATCTTTCAATTCAGAATTAAATTATTTCTGATGTTGATTAATGTATTTTTGATACTTGATGCAAATGTTTTTAAGGTTCCGTAGAAACCCTATTTATATCTAACTTTGTCGTCAATCACAGCAAAATATCTCGCTAGAGTGGGGTGACAAAATTTAGATCTCAATACTTAGAATTTGATCCTAGTTTTCTAATTCTTAAATAGTGACTGCAAAGGGGTTCTAAATAGTCACTCCTATCATGGTAATTACTAGCTCAAAAATTTCAAATTTTTTTTTATAACAGGTCTTTGGTTATACTACCAATGACAAACAGGCGCGGACTAGTGCAAAGGGAGGTGCGAAAAGTTTAACAGAAGTGTAATTTTCATAACATAACATTTAGGTATAATTATAAATAAAAAATATATACATATAAATAAAATTTTATAACATAACATTTTTTATCTATTATCTGTTCCTGAAAGGCAGTTTACTGTGTAGTTTTAGACTGACAACTATTGAAAAGGAAAAACTGATAGAATTATCATGCGATACTTCAAACAAAAATTTCAGAGCGAAACCCTAGTTCAATTTTGGTTGAATCGAAGTTAAGAATATAATACTTCAAGCAAAGCAATGCAAGTACTGCTGCCATTCGTAACATCATATTTATGCAAAGCGGGATTTTCTGCATTAGTTGCAATGAAATTCAAATATCAAGACTGTTTAGTAGAAGAAAAAGAGTTACGAGTAGCACTCTCCTCAATGACACTTATATATAATGAAGTTTGTGCTAATAAACAAGCACATTCATCTATCAATAAGGTTTTTTTTAAACGTGTCTATTATTTTATAAAAAAAAGGAGTGGAGGGGGCAAGATTAGATTTTTTAATGGGAGGCATAGTAACAAAGTTTGGAAACCACTGCTTTAAACTTTGATATCAAAATGTAGATCTCAATCAATAGAATTCGATCCTGTTTTTAGTGGGTACTACGGAACCCTAAAGGCATACACCCATGTATGTCTTGACTGATTTTTTGCTACGCAGTATTGATAAACAGTAGTTTTTTCAGTGTGAGAGAAATGGTCCAATTTTAATTCAAGGTGATTTTCTCTTCGAGTATCTCAAACTATTTTTAGCTTGGGAAGTTCAGGTATAGGGGGGGGGGGGATTTCTAACTTACATTAAAAAGAAATATATATATATATGCAAGATTTAATAACCTTACTTGTTTTTTACCATGACATCGTAATCTGTCATTCGATTTTATTTATGTTCAAAGCTTGGACACACTGGCATAAAATTTTACATGTGTTACAAAGATTTACATTAGAATCTTTGTAATGCTACAAAGCATGTTGGTTATACGTGTAAACTTTTACGCTAAGTGTCCCGGGTTCAATAGTGTTTTCAGGATTTTTTGAAGTAAATGGAGAAGTTGGTGAAATGTGTTGAGAGTGTAATATGGGGATGGGGAGAATCTGGAAATGGTCATTAGGCTGACATAATAGGTTAATGGCTGTTTAAGTGATTGATTCCTATACTTCATTTCCTTTCTTTGCTGATGTCTTGAATATTATAAATTCTTTAGAACTTACATTTTTTGATACTATACGATTTATTCTTATTTTGTGAAATGCGTATTTTATATTTTATACTTGATTTTTTTCCTGTTATTTATGATTTTATTTCGGTATTTATTTTAACGGATCAACGATTTCGCTGTATAATTTGTAACTATTTGGCAGAAACAAAGATGTTTCTTTTTGTTGATCTTGATTTTAATATCAATAGATCAGTTATTGCATATTTTTATGAATTATTAAAATAATACTTATCAAATTTAAATAACTTATTTAATTACATTAAATAAATGTGCTACTAAATTAGGTATTAGTTACATTAAAAAAAATATATAAAATCATATTTATAAACTGATTTATGATACTATTATTTTAAATTGACTACTGAAAAGTAAACAAAAGTGACATATTTGCTTCTGTAAAATAGATACGATGTTCTACATAAATTGTGATATGTTGTAGTTTCAAGCTCACTTATTAAAAATCTGAATGGGCAGAACTCTTTTCACTGCATCTTGTTCAGAAAGATTTCCTGCTACCAGAATCGTAAGTCTCGGGGGCCACTTCTAGACTCAGTTCGGGGTCTGGTGTGCTTTTTGATCAGTGAGTTTGAAACTACATCAAATCAAAATTTCAATTAATTTCATCAAAATTCGTTTTCTATTTAAAGTGTACGTAATCCTTTACTCCAATTCAATGTTTGAATATATTAAAACACTGATACAGTTTTGGGATTGGCAACTTTTTCGGGCAAATCATTTGTTTCTTCAATTATTATTTTTAATAAAATATTAAGATTACTGCAAACTCTTCAGTTATATTGTATTTATATTGTAATAAATCACATTGTCTATTAAAAAATTAAGTAAACAGCCAAATGTTGCCAGTTCCACGCTTATAATGTTTTATGACTTCTATATTGGGGCTGTCCATTAACAACGTCATACTATTTTTTTTGTTATTTTCGATCCCCTCTCCCCTCATCACAATCTTGCAACCCTCCACCCTCTTGATTTATTTTTTGAGTTGCTATTTTATTTAAAAATTAAGTGAAATGTAATGTATCTGACTCCTTCCCTTTTCCTTGTCACACTTTGTCATGTAAGAAGGACTCCCACAATATTTCTGTGCAATACATTTTATAGATGTACATTTTTCTTATTTTTTTTTTTTAGTATTTAAATCATTCAAAATATTAAAATTAGTAATGCTATTTTATAAATTATTATCTTTAGAAATATTGTAAAAATAATATAACAATGTAATATTGTTATTATTTCTAGAATAGGTGAAAAATTTATATACAGTGAAATTTCATCAAATCAACTAGCTGTAAATGAATGGTTCCGTGAAATAATGGTCGTTTAATAAAGGAATTGTGTAGGTTAATTGGTCGGTTAGAGAAATTTCACTGTGTTAATATTCTTAGTAAATGAGCTCTTTAACTAATGCGATACAATAAACTTAGAGGAAAGATATTGAAAAAAATTACACAATATATGTATTGAGAAGTTGTAACCAATACATTTCAATATCATAATTGTGTATTGTAAATAAAGTTAATTTTGTCATTTGTATTATTTATGTCTCTTGATATGAAACAGTTAATAGTTTGTTTATTTTTAATTCAAATTGACAAAACATTAACTTATTGTTACTAATTTTCAACACTTCATGTTTCCATCAAACAATTGTCTGCAGTAATAAACAAATAACTAAATTTAAAAATAACTGTTTTGATATTTGTACAGGAAAATCAACTTATAAGCAGGAGTGGATTGATGATAAATTTCAACCCATTTTATAGAAGTTATTCCTTATATTTATATATATATGCTAATGACCCAATTAGCCATATTGATCAGTTTAAATTGTGTCAATCCGCCTTTGTTTGTAAGTCAACATTATATTTATATTAAAATTAAAAAATTTATATTTTAATCTGCTAAATTTAGGTTGTCCTTAAAAAGTTGAAACAAAGATCACTACAATTTATTTTTTTATACGTAAATAAAATTTAAATCGAGCTATTCAAACTAAAGATACTGTATCTCCAATTCTTGAAATCAAAATTGTTTTTATTAAACCAATTACTACTCTTTTTTTATAACTGCAATTTAGTTGATCAGTGTTTCTCACACACACAATCAATTCGTCCATAAATCGATCTGAAAAGTTTTATCTGTTCAGATTTAACGTTATTTACTACTTTTATTTCAGTGGCATTATTTTTGATTGAATTGATTAGTTCGATATGATCAAACTAATCGTGTGTGATGAGCTTTAGTCCACACTTTAAGCTCCGTTTTGACTATTTCACAATCTGTCTTGTTTTCTAAATTTAGTGAAGTCTGTATGATAGAGAAATTATTGTATTAAAATGAAAAATATTTTAATTTCCAATATTTGTTAAGTCATAAAACATTTTTTTTTTAATTAATGTATATAAAAATGTATACATATTTTTCATTAATATCTGAAGGTAAATTATCTTGAATCCTGATGTTTCACAATTATACAATTTTTGTTATATTCATCTTCATAAAAACTTTCTCTCTGTTTGAAATTGCTAAAAGGATTAAGACTACTTACTTATTGTAGATTTATTACCAAATTCTAATTAAAAAACATAGTAAGTGTAAGTGAACGTTTGCATTCAATTTTTAGAGAATTGTATTTGTTTACATAAGCCATGTTGTATCGAAGAGGCTTAAGTCAATTTTCTTGGCGAAGTAGACTCAATTGTTTTGATTTCTGATTGACTCATTAATTATTTATTATTTTATTTTCATACAATATATCTGCGATAAATTATATTTAATGTATATTATTTTTTCCAAATTTACCAAATTAGTGCCATTGTAATCAATACAATCCGTTTTTGCTTGAATATTTTCAGATATTTATGGTTTCATTTTGTTCAGTAGTTATAATACTTATGTAATATTTTACTGAAGCAAAAATGGTTTAATATTTTTTTTTAATGATTGGAAATAATAATAAATTTTTATATTTTTTGTCGAATCATTTTTTACTAATGTTTTGTTAAATATTTATATTTCATTATTAGAAATTTATAAGTTTTTTAAATGTGATATTTACAACTGTAATAATATTTTGTATTTAAAAAAAAAAATTGAATAAAGAAATATAACAACAAATAATTGTATGATTATCTAAGTTGCCAAATAGGATTTTCGAAGATTCATTTTGCTGAGAAAAAGAAGAAAGAAAACAACAAGGGATTTTCTACAGAGAAATTTACAAGTTTTACTGATAAAAAGGTTACTGATACAATATATTTGTTTTCTTAATACTGTATTTGAAAATTTCTGAAATTGTTAACCTTTTCATTACGAGGAGCATACGTATACGTTTTGTATATATGTGTCCAATAAACAAAGAGCGTATGTTTTTGATATGAGTTTTTACTGTTATATGATGAGAAAGATATATATTACATGCACTCACGTATGTTTGTTGAAAAAAGCCCGTAACGTAAAGGTTAATATTCATTTCAGAAATATTTATAATAAGTTGAATCAACGCCTATTTATCAGTAAAGATATGTATATTCATTGAAGAATGAAGACTGATAATGAAGATTGTGTCAAACAGCTTTAACTTTGTCCTGCATTAAACATCTCATTTACGTTTTTGTAGTTGTATTTGTTTTATAGGTATGTTCGATACAAATATAACAAATATATGCATTAATATTTTGTGTGTGTGTTCTTAAGCATAAAGTAATTTACGTGTGTCAAATTTTATTAAATAGCACATTTTGCTAAAGGCGTAGTGAAGGTATATGGTGTCCGGAGTTAGAGAATTGTTTTATTACGAGAATAATTAAATACGTGAGCGTCATGTTTTACATAATAACGTCATTTAGTTCCCCTGTAAATGGAAGCTGAAGCATATGCTTTGCTACGCCAGTGCATTTTGAATCATATTTTAAAAGATATTTGTCCATTTAAACATTTTCTTAACTCATTTAGAAAACAATTATTGTTTAACTTTCTCTTTTCATACCTTATTCTTTTTTATCATTTTTAATAATTATGTGAAATTAAATAGAATCATTCTTGACTTCTGAGTAAAAAATGTATTTTGGTTTTGATCTTCTTTTTTTTTTAAACTAAAATATCTATTTGAATTAATTTTAATAATAATTTTTATGTAGTTGAAGATAATCATAGCGGTAATCTTGCAATGAGCAAATGGTAAGATTTACAAGTACGATCAAAATCAGTTATAACTAGATTTTCAGAATTGATAGTTTCGTTCGTAATAACCGGATTAAAAATATTAATATTTAAATACACATGAACCAGACTTTGCACATCTGAATAAGTCAAATATAATCCATATCAAAATTCATTATTGCATACTTGGAGTGAACTTTGACGAGAAAAAAAAATCTCTTTGTACGACTGATTAAAAAATGACTTAAAACTATTTTTTGTGGGTCAGATTTGAATAATTTGAATGAATTTTGAATAACAATTGTCAATGCGAGTAATTTTTGGTCTAAACGTGCAAATTTTTTGTTTTACCCAAGAAGAAGAATATGTAAAAATAAAAACTACATATAAATTTCTGAAAATATCTGAGTTTAACTGTTTTAAAGTATCTTTAAAAACGATGGCAAAGTAGATGTAATAAAACAGTAATTTTGTCATATTTCATTTTTTCAACTTTACTTTTAGATCACTCATCAACGACTCATTCTTTTTGAGGAAATTATAATCTAAATATACATATAAACACATAACAATGATTATTATTTATTTCACAGATATGGAACACGTGGACCATCAACTGATTATCCTCCTGGTTTAATGGACAAACCGATCTTACGTCCAGGATTAATAAAAGATACTTCTCCCCGTACTTATTCATCTACAAGAGGTCCGACACCGCCTGGAACTGAACAACCAACAGTCCCTGGTTTTGAATCACCAAGGTTCGAACGTCAGAATCCAATTATATCTGATGCACCTCCAGGTGTGGATCCTAATGCTGGCGATACTGTTATTACAAAACCGTTGATTCAAGAACGATCATCGACGGAAATAAAGAGTCGGGATTCTGAGAAAGAAAGGAGTAAATCTGATAGGCCACATGATCCAGATGGAGAAAAATCAAAGTATGATAAAAAAACATACGACCAGAGACGCAGGACGAGTGCTTCTCCACATCGTAAAGATCATTCGGACAGACATCGCCGTCACAGGCGTGATTCTCTGGAAGAGAGGGATAGAGATCGCGGTAGAGATCGTGAACGAGATAGAGAGAGAGAAAGGGAAAGAGAAAGAAATCGTGATAGGTATACGTCTGAATCTGACAGGGAACATATTAAACATAATGACAAAAAGACTAAAGATAGTTCTGAGGATGACAAAAGTAAAAAGAACAAAGATAAAAAGAAGAAGAAGAAAGATAAGGACGCAGAAAAATCAAAGAAAAAAGAAGAGAAGAAAAAACGTAGAGAGCAAGAGAAAATAAAGAAAGCGGAAGAGAAAAGTGGGAAAGATAAAAGTACTGAAGAAAAAAGTAAAAAAGAGGAATCAAAACCAATAATTCAAAAAGAAACCAAAAAAGAAACTGTAACTAAAGAAGAACCGAAACAAGAATCTGTTACAGATTTGTATGATGGAATTTTAACTGAAGGTATTGATACTAAAGTTATGGAAACTGCCGTAAAACCTGATTCTGTTAAAAATGAGAATGAAAATCAAACTAAAGAAGAAGTACTTCATGAAGATACTGATGAAAAAGATACATCGTTTGATGGACTTGACTTACACGTAAATGAACAAGATTTAATAAAAGCTGAACAAGAAACGCCGCAAAAAACAAAAGTTGAAGTTCTAGCACCTCTTCCTGCTCTCTCTAAATGGGAAATGGAGGAAGATGATAAAAAAGAAATAAGTGATAGTAAACTTGATGCAAAATCATTAGAAAAACCACAAAGCAAAATGGTCACGTCGGAAGTTTTAAAACACGCCGAAAATGCTATATTTAAAAAAGCTATTAACGCAATTCGTCCAATCGAAATCAAGAAGATTAGTTCAGACAGAGCTAAATTATATGCCGGTGAAAAAACAAATGAAATACTGCTATCACCCTCGAATGACAAAGAACCTATCACGTTACCAAATATACAAGTGACTATACCGACGAACAATGATTGGGAAACTCGATTAGTTGACATAAATCCTTCTAGACCAGAAAAAACACCCCCACCAGTGAGACTATCGGTAAAAGAACGTTTGGGTTCTAAAGTAGAAGATCTAGATAAAATACCTAAAGACGATAAGACATATGATAGAAATAAGTCAAAGAGCTTATCGCCATTGGGTAGACGAGACAGAGATACAGGTAATAGAAACATTACAGTGTCTGATAGGAGAGTAGAGATTGATAAATCACAGAGAAGAGATCCAAAAAGGCATGGTGGAGATTATGATAGGAGAACAGGTTCTAGAAATGGGCGCAGTCACAGTAGAGATAAAGGGTATCGTGACAGAGATCGAGGGTCTGAGAGAAGACATGTATATAAACGTGAAGAGCCACAAAGAAGAGTGCACGAAACAGTCAGCAGAAATACTATACGGAAACCGGAAAGAAGAGATGACAAAACATTAGACAGATCTAAAGATGATAAAAGTAAGGAGAAAAAGAAAAGTAAGCGATCCCCAAGTAGCAGTCCTGATAAAAAGAACAGTGAAAAAGAAAAACGTAAGAAGAAAGAAAAGAAGCATAAAAAAGATAAAGATAAAGTAAAGAAACATAAGAAAGATGAAGATGAAAATGAAGGCGAAACAAAGAAAGTTGAGAAGAAAGATTCAGTTGGTCCTGAAACAGAGAGGAAAGATGTAGCATCGACAGTTAAAAAAATACCTGAACGTAGGAAACCTACATTAGATGAATCAAATTTTGAACCGGATTATGAAAATTTAGATAGTGATTCTGATGGTGAAGAAAAAGATAAAAGAACTGAAAGTGGAAAAAAACGAGAACGTGTTAAAAGTGATGACAAAGGTGATGAAGTTAGTGTTAAAAAGGCAAAAATCGATAATACTGTTGTCGCTAAATCTAAATCTAAAGAACCCGAGAGTTCTAGTTCTGACAGCAGTTCTGATAGTTCTAGTTCAGATGACGATAAGCATAAAAAGAAACACAAAAAACATAAAAACAAAAAGAAGCGTAAAGTTTCAAGTTCTAGTAGTTCTGAATCAGACAGTGGTTCTAGTAGCGATGAAGACGTCAAAAAGAAGAAGAATAAAAATAAAAAACATAAAACTAAGAAATCTAAGAAGAAAAAGAAGTCTAAACATAAATGAAATAAGCAAAAATCTTTATGGTTAAGAAGAAAAATTATCCAAATTATAAATGTAAAAACTGTCTAAATAACCCAATGAAGTAAGGCGATTACTTTTTTGTAGATATAGTAAATGTAAAATCAGTTTATAATTGTATAAATAAAATATACCTACACACATTTTAATGTTTTTTATTTTGTTTAATAATTAGTCATTTTTATAATAATTCATAATTAATAATCTATCTCTCAAACAAAAAGTATACAAAATATATTTCAAATAGATATCTAGCTATAACTAAAAAAATATTTAATTTTATATCACTCATGTAAGTAGGTACATATTAAAATAGTTATATTATTTATAATAATTCATCATAAATTATAAACATAAGTAAGTTCGCATTAAAATTTCTTAACTTTTACAATAAATATTTTAATTTTGTATTTAAAATTTATCCTCTTCAGTTTCATTACATATAGGTAAGTATAAGTATCATTACAAATGCGGTCATGGTCTGAGAAATGACAATTTAATTTTTTTTGAAAATTACTTATAGAATGATACTAATATCTAAAATCTTTAGTTTCCGTTTTCTCAGTTCAGTGTTCGCAGGATTCCTTCCAACAACGTATATCGCCTTGCAAAACAAATCGAGAATAAGTCCGGCGTAAAAACATTCTGGGTTTCTGTTAGACAGAATTATGTTTAGATGACGTAAATACCGACGAATGCAGAGCTGTTGTATACTAAATATAAAATATACCAATAATATTATGAATACATATGAAGGGTTGTAATTAGTTTCATTCGATCCGGCGGAGAAAAAATATCATGGGGATGGGGGTTTCGAAATCCACGCGAGCGAAGCTGCGGGTAGCAGCTAGTTAATACATACGATAACGTCCCTTTGTCAAAAAAAATTGATTTAGTCGGAACGGCATCAGAAAATAATATTGAAATTTGAAAGATATATGTGGCGCCATCTAGCAAAAACAGCTTGAACTAATGAGTTTTTGATAGTTCAAGTTTGTCCCGCTAGATGGTGCTACATGTACCTTTTAAATTTCTATATATTTTTCAGATGCCATTCCGACGAAATAATTTTTTTTTGCAAGTTAGAGACGCTATCGTATGTAATAGAGCATCCTAATTCTAAATATGCCCATAAAAAGTTTCAATCGGAACGACAAAACCGTTTTTGATCAACTTTTGTCTAAAAAAATGTTAAAATTATGAACCAGTGAATGTATTTAAAATCTGATATCATATATGTTATCAGCGAGTCTTCTTACATACGATGGGGTGTTTATTACTTTCAAATTCAAAATAGATGTATTAATTATCGTACAAAAAACACTCTTTTTGAATTTGAAAGTAATAGACACGCCATCGTATGTAATATGACACGCTGATACAATATATGGATGTAAAGTGTCGTTTGGTTGGAATTTTTAAATTTACAAAAAATTAGAATTCATCTCGCAACCCAAGGGTTCAATGTTTGAATCCCAAGGTGATCTGTTTTATTTTATTTTTTAGATTATATATGATAATACAATAAAAAATATTTTATCAATAAATAATCAATAGGTGCATCAATAATACATAGTATGTATGTATGTCTCAACAATGACGCCATGTAATAAGTATATATATAATAAATATTTATAAATAAAAGGTAAGTAATTTAAATTGTACATTATTTTATACCTGTGTAGATAAACAGGCAACAAAAAACTAATTAAGAGCATCTATGTAGATAAATAGATGTTTTAAATTCACTCGGTGTTCAGTTCTAAAAGTATATACGTCATCGTATGTAAAAGGATACACTGATAACATACATTACACCAGATTTTAAATTCATTCATTAATACATGCGATAACGTCCCTTCTTTGTCAAAAAAAATTGATTTAGTCGGAGCGGCATCAGAAAATAATATTGAAATTTGAAAGGTATATGAGGCGCCATCTAGCAAAAACAGCTTCAACTAATGAGTTTTTGATAGTTTAAGTTTGTCCCGCTAGATGGTACTAAATTTCAATATATTTTTCAGATACCATTCCGACTAAATAATTATTTTTTTTTGCAAGTTAAAGACGCCATCGTATGTAATAGAGATCCTAATTCCAAATATGCCCATAAAAAGTTTCACTCGACAAAACCGTTTTTTATCAACTTTTGTCTAAAAAAAAATGTTAAAATTATGAGCCAGTGAATGTATTTAAAATCTGATATCATATATGTTATCAACGAGTCTTCTTACATACGATGAGGTGTTTATTACTTTCAAATTCAAAATAGATGTATTAATTATCGTACCAAAAAACACTCTTTTTGAATTTGAAAGTAATAGACACGCCATCGTATGTATTATGACACGCTGATACAATATATGATATCAGATTTTAAATACATTCACTGGTTCAAATTTTCACTAAAATTTCTAAGAATTATTTAACTACTTATTGAACTATCAAAAACTAACTGAAAAATATTATTAGTTCAAGCTGTTTTTGCTGGATGGCTCCATATAAACCTTTTAAATTTCAATAATTTTTTCAGAAGCCATTCCGACTAAGACAATTTTTTTAAACGTGTTTAGAGACGTTATCGTATGTATTAGGATATCCTGAGTCCAAAAATGCATATAAAAAGTTTCACTCGGACCGATGAAACTGTTTTTTATAAACATTTGTCTAAAAAATTTTCTTTAATTTTTTAACAAACATAGGAATTTTAATCTGGTGTTATATATGATACCAGCGTGTCCTTTTACATATGATGGCGTGCATAATATTTTCAAATTCAAAATGGGTGTATCAATTAAAATACTAAAAAACACATCCATATTGAATTTTAAAGAAATAGACACGCCATCGTATGTATTATGACACGCTGATAACATAAATGATAATAGATTTTAAATCAATTCACTGGTTCAAAATTTGATGAAATTTTTTAAGACTAAAGTTGATAAAAAACCGTGTTATCGATCCGAGCGCAACTTTTTATGGGCATATTTGGAATCAGGGTGCACTAATACATACGATAGCGTCTCTAACTCGCCAAAAAAAAATTTTTTCCAAAACGAAACAAGGTAATAGTATGGCTTAAAAAACAGTCGAAAAATACTTTTTTCGATTTTCAAATAATTAGATACGTTATCGCATGTAAAGGGATACGCTAATTCGACAATTTTTATCAATTGCGAAATTCATCAAAGGGTTCAAAAGTTATAGCCATTTTACGACGAAAAATTGATAAAAAACAGTGATAGCGGTTCGAGCGGAATTTTTTATTAACATTTTTGGGATCACCATGGTTTTATACATACGATAGCGGGCCTAACTCGACAAAAAAAATTTTATCTGATGACGTAACATTACGGCACCTCTACCATATATACTGAATAAAATATTTTTTGATATTTTTGTATTCCTTATTCAAAAATAAGATATATATATTATTTGTGTACCTTTTTTATATATGGTGGAGGTGCTGTCATGTTACGTCATCAGATAAAAAATTTTTTTGTCGAGTTAGGCACGCTATCGTATGTATAAAACCATGGTGATCCCAAAAATGTTGATAAAAAATTCCGCTCGAACCGCTATCACTGTTTTTTATCAATTTTTCGTCGTAAAATGGCTATAACTTTTGAACCCTTTGATTAATTTCGCAACTGATAAAAATTGTCGAATTAGCGTTTCCCTTTACATGCGATAACGTATCTAATTATTTGAAAATCGAAAAAAGTGTTTTTCGACTGTTTTTTTAGCCATACTATTACCTTGTTTCGTTTTGGAAATTTTTTTTTTTGGCGAGTTAGAGACGCTATCGTATGTATTAGAGCACCCTGATTCCAAATATGCCCATAAAAAGTTGCGCTCGGATCGATAACACGGTTTTTTATCAACTTTAGTCTTAAAAAATTTCATCAAATTTTGAACCAGTGAATTGATTTAAAATCTATTATCATTTATGTTATCAGCGTGTCATAATACATACGATGGCGTGTCTATTTCTTTAAAATTCAATATGGATGTGTTTTTTAGTATTTTAATTGATACACCCATTTTGAATTTGAAAATATTATGCACGCCATCATATGTAAAAGGACACGCTGGTATCATATATAACACCAGATTAAAATTCCTTTGTTTGTTAAAAAATTAAAGAAAATTTTTTAGACAAATGTTTATAAAAAACAGTTTCATCGGTCCGAGTGAAACTTTTTATATGCATTTTTGGACTCAGGATGTCCTAATACATACGATAACGTCTCTAACACGTTAAAAAAAATTTGACTTAGTCGGAATGGCTTCTGAAAAAATTATTGAAATTTAAAAGGTTTATATGGAGCCATCTAGCAGAAACAGCTTGAACTAATAATATTTTTCAGTTAGTTTTTGATAGTTCAATAAGTAGTTAAATAATTCTTAGAAATTTTAGTGAAAATTTGAACCAGTGAATGTATTTAAAATCTGATATAATAATATATTGTATCAGCGTGTCATAATACATACGATGGCGTGTCTATTACTTTCAAATTCAAAAAGAGTGTGTTTTTTGGTACGATAATTAATACATCTATTTTGAATTTGAAAGTAATAAACACCTCATCGTATGTAAGAAGACTCGCTGATAACATATATGATATCAGATTTTAAATACATTCACTGGCTCATAATTTTAACATTTTTTTTAGACAAAAGTTGATAAAAAACGGTTTTGTCGAGTGAAACTTTTTATGGGCATATTTGGAATTATGGTCTCTATTACATACGATAGCGTCTTTAACTTGCAAAAAAAAATTATTTAGTCTGAATGGTATCTGAAAAATATATTGAAATTTAGCACCATCTAGCGGGACAAACTTAAACTATCAAAAACTCATTAGTTCAAGCTGTTTTTGCTAGATGGCGCCTCATATACCTTTCAAATTTCAATATTATTTTCTGATGCCGCTCCGACTAAATCAATTTTTTTTGACAAAGAAGGGACGTTATCGCATGTATTAATGAATGAATTTAAAATCTGGTGTAATGTATGTTATCAGTGTATCCTTTTACATACGATGACGTATATACTTTTAGAACTGAACACCGAGTGAATTTAAAACATCTATTTATCTACATAGATGCTCTTAATTAGTTTTTTGTTGCCTGTTTATCTACACAGGTATAAAATAATGTACAATTTAAATTACTTACCTTTTATTTATAAATATTTATTATATATGTACTTATTACATGGCGTCATTGTTGAGACATACATACTATGTATTATTGATGCACCTATTGATTATTTATTGATAAAATACTTTTTATTGTATTATCATATATAATCAAAAAAATAAAATAAAACAGATCACCTTGGGATTCAAACACTGAACCCTTGGGTTGCGAGATGAATTCCAATTTTTTGTAAATTTAAAAATTCCAACCAAACGACACTTTATATCCAAAAATCACAAGACGCATAATATTTTAGCCGTATTCAAAGGTTTCCAAAAAACATTTAATAAAATATATTTAGTATTAATTACTAAGAAATCCTGTTTTTGACCATCAAACTTACAATTTTTATAATCTTCAATTATGTTACATTAAAAAATTTACTATCTGAATTTTAATTAAAATTATCAAGCTTTTCCATATTATTCATAAAATAAATATCAGTCACGATTATACTGCCACAAAATAGCTCCTTCCCTAGTAAAAAAATCACAAAATTTTTCCAAATCAAGTGCAGAATTCTCTATTTCCTGCCTCCTTTTGCAGGACACCGGAGAAGTAAAAAATCTGTTAATTGAAATGCTTCATCTCCTACAAGAACATATCTTAAAGGTATTCCATCAACAGTCAATGGTTCTGGTTTTGGTAAATTCATTTTTCTATTGTTAAACTTCTGCTCCATCTCTAAAAAATTCCACCATCACTGCATTAGCCATAGGCATCTATATCAACAAATGAGAACAAATTGAGATATTTCGAAAAATTATATTTTCCATATAAAAAATATGTGAAAACGTTTTTTATATGTGAGATCATCAGGCCTAAACCACTGGACGTATCGAAGCCATATTCATACCATATGTTCATTTGGTGCTCCGATAAGTTTATATATTTTTTTGGACCCGGTAGGTGGCGCTGGAGTTGAGATATTTATGAAAATGTGTATTTATGGTCTGATTTCTAAACAAATTAATTTTGGGCGGAACAACTTTTGCCGGGCCAGCTAAAACAACAATACGTGACAGGGGGTGAAATATTGTCTTGTGTGCGAAGCCGCGACGGGTCCGCTAGTCTAAAATATAATTAATTTTATAAATATGTTTCAGAATTTTCCTTGATACAGACCTGACCTAATTAATTTGTATACTATATAATCGATTATTTAAATATCTACAATTCTGCATTATAACACTTTCATTATGTTTTATTGTGCCTTTATTTGTGTACAAAATAAATTTTTATATTTCAAATATTTCACTTGCCTAAACGATTAACTTTCCAAAAATCTCTATAATTCTAATAATTTTTCATAATGACAACATTATTTCACAAAATATACTCAATAACATAATTGCAACCTATAAAATATTCCGATAAATGTTTATTTATAAAAACATAAATATTTACGATTTTTTGTCATGGAGTTGATTGTTTTGTCTTTTGAGTTATATCACTTTTAGCCCACGAAATAAAGGAAAAAGTACAAGGAACATGTATGAGGTGCCAAATTTAAACAGTGATTAGAACATGCCCAGATGTATATTTTCTGAAAACTCCCTAGCAAAATTTGCTCCGGAACACCGTCAAGCAAGGGCCCAAAGTTTTGTTTTACAATATATATAATAATAATACTTATTTTGTGTAATTTGAAGCATCCGTATTAAGTAAAATTCTGCACTACTTTTTTTTTCGATATTTTTCGAAAACGCTTGATCTTATGACAAATGATCAAAGTATATTTTTGTTTATTTTGTATCATATAATCTTCTACAAGTACCCAACTCAGGAAGAAAAATCAAGAACAAAAATATACTTGATAAAAATTGGCGAGCCCACAGACCCCATATACCCCTGGTCTAAATTATTATTATTATTTGATATTGGAAATTAATAACACTTATTAATACTAAACACTGAATCAAATTTCATAAGTGTACCACAATGGGTTCTCTAGATATTAAATAAATACTTATTTTGAGCAAAAGTCTGTAGCTCCCTCTCGAAGAATTTCCGGACATAAAGTTTTTTGCTTAAAATTACATCCTCAATCTACTGTTAATTTTTTTTACACTAGTTGTAAATCACACTATATAAAAAATACTATTTACTATAACAACTCGATTTACCCCCATTCTATCCTCCTATAAATCGGGCCTGCAGTTTGGGTGGTGTATAGAGGCCTTAACATTTGAATATAACCCTTCATTCCTCATGGAACAATTAAGCTGTACCCCCTCCCTCCTAAAAGTGTTACGTGGTTTATGAACGTTCCCAAATGTCCGTTAAAGATCCTTGATAATTTTAAAAGGAAATACATTTTTCAATATATAAATGCACAAAACCAAATTATCATACTTGAGATTTAACACAATCCAAAAAATTCATATCTCTGGCAAGGAAATAATATATTCTATTATAGCCTTTGGTGCTTTCAATGAGCCTGTCCGTTTTCTCGATAGCTTTGTCAACAGCGTTTCCGAGCCGTTGAAATTCGTGATTCAAAACAATTGTCATTATTTCATTTAACCTTTTGCAGACCAAACGAACGTTAGTCGAACTAAACCTGTATGGCAATTTGTTACAAATCTCAACTAAAATAATGTCGGGTAGATCTGTTATCAGCAAACGAGATTTATATTTTTTAGCATCCAGTTCTTCGAAATCTCCAAAACTGGTACTTTGGCTACTTCCGGAATTAAGGTGTCTTCTTTTGACAGCAAACTTAATGGAATCTTCATCCATGATTTTTGTTAAAAATATACGGTTTAATTTAAAAATAATATTATGAAGGAAATTTAAAAATAATACTGTCAAAATTAAATTTTTATTTAAATATTTTTGTGATTACTACGCACCTGGAGATTTATTTAAAATTAAACTTTAAATTCGAACTTACTGACTTGATATTTTGTGATAAAAGTTTTACATACTTTGAAATCGGTCTTCCTAATAAAACTATAATTTGAAATTAAAAATATGTACCAACTATTTAATATTGTTCAACATACATTTACTAGATATACACATATTAGTAACATATTAAAATAATTTAAAAAGATTTCATGTCTGCCCAGTTTTCGCCATAAAACATATTAACTGGTAAAGGGACAGTTAAATTAACTAAATATTCACGCATTAGTTCATTATCTTCCATAGCTTCTCGGATAATATCTAGAAAGAAAATATTATTCAATATTTATAATTTGTATGAGCTAGACTGTCAATAAAATTATTAATTCCTTGAAAGTATTTTTTTAGAAACCAAAAAAATAATTAATAAATCTACGTGATACTGAATATCAAAGCTCTATACTTTCAAGAAATAGGTATGCTCTAAAGCAAGGCCCGCCACGCTCTTATGTGCGGCCCACGGTCAGTGGCGTCACTAGGGTTGGTGTCACCCAGTGCGGTAACTCATGGTGTCACCCCCCTCACAAATTTTGAAATAACTCTTTTTTTATAAATCGTAGTGAGAATGACTACAGAAAGTGCAGTGTGCATTAATTGCCGATAACATTTTCACCGCAAAATGAGTGCAAAATTACTATAAGCCCGTGGTATCAATAAATAATTGATTATAAATTAAAAAACATAGGTACACCAAACTAATGCTATAAATAGACAAAATTTGAAACCACGATAAATTGCAGTTTTCCGTTTCCTGACTTTTTTCCCGATAACTTCGGAAACCGCACGTTTCTGCACCTAATTCTTATAAATGTTTAGAATGAACACCTAAGCTACAAATCTATATTAAATATAAAGCGTGGGGAAGCGTGGGTGACTGCCAAATGTCTCGGTGAACTTGAAGAATTTTCTTTTCTCCCTTATTTTATTGTTCAATTAATTAATCGTTAACCGAACCGTATAATTAAAAACGTAAAATTGTCCTAAAATCTCCATAAGATGAGCTTTTCAGAAATGTATAATACATTATACATATTCCTACAAAGTTTTATAGAAAATTAACTTTTAAAGTGATGAAGCGAACAGGTTTGAATTGAAAATCCACAAAAATAATGAACAGTAAGGCTTCAAAAATAGTCTTTTTATATAAAATTATGTGAAATTCCTGCATTATAGTAAAGAATAAAGATTGACCATTAAACTAATAAATAAAATTAAAATATAATGTATGTAGGGACTTTAATAAAAAAACATTTATGATATGTTGTTGTAAATTGTTAAATTTTCCATAGTGCGCTGGGCCGGCTGAGGTGAAACAATGGAGTGACAGAATCGTAGATAGTGATGTTTTGCATTTGGGTGTCACCCCTTGTGATGGTGTCACCCGGTGCGGTCCGCACCCCCCGCACCCCCCTAGTGACGCCACTGCCCACGGTCACATACGAAGAAATTATGTTTTTCTAAGTATCAGGTGTTTGAATGTCTGAAATTGGTTTTAATTTATATAAAACTTAACTATTTTTATAAGAAAAAAGTATTTAAAATATTTTTAATAGAATGAGAGAAATTACAACCCTTCGTCTGTGACGAAACGAAATACTTTATTTTTTTTCACAATTTATTAATTATACAAAATCGTAAATATTTCGGCTCCTATTTATGCGAATTGGGGGTATTTTTTTAACTTACACTTTCATGTGATTTTTCCCGCCGAATCGAATTAGGTTAGTTACAACCTCTTATCTGTGACAGGGGTAAAATATTTAAGGTACGCAATCTTATGTAAATAAGCTTTTTTATGCCATTATATTTAAGGGAAGGATAGAAGGTTAAAACTTATTATACCTAAATCTAATGGTGTTTTTATATGTATTGCTCTACGATTATTAGTTCTGGAGATATAAACTTTCAAAAGGTGACAAAATATTTTCTTTGCATTCGTGCACCCAAAGTAACCACTGAAGAAGATGTAGTTATACTTCAAAAAATTATTAAAAAAAAAAACGAAATTCGGATATTGAACAAATTACGAGAACAAATTTTTACAATTATTTTTATTATACATATATTATATGTAAAGATACTTAGACAATTTTAAAAAGTTGTTCCTCTTCCATATGTTGCCCACAGATTATCAAGGAGTTAATTTTGTTTTTTAAATTAAATACGTTATTTATTGAGTTTTATTTACTCAGTTTTATGGTGAATTTATAACGAAGAAAATTAATTTTATTTTGTCACAATCCGACCAATAGAACTGGAGATATTTAAGAAAATATTCTCAATATATTTTACTCTCAAAATATGTAAAAAAAAATCGAAAATTTTAAATTGTCACACCGCAATACTGCTTTAATCATGGGGTTCTTTATTTTCGGATACTCTGCAGTTACTAACCACGGGCCTGGTACAGATGCTCCTTCCGTACTTCCCACACGAGTTCGTCGTGGATTTGTAGAAGGAGATGGCAATCAATATTCTCGTTTTCAGATATTTTTCGTTCCGCTAGGATCATTGCTGTTTTGCATATGTCAGCAGCAGAGCCCTATCACAAGATATTTTAAATAATAGTCTAGATTTCTTGATTTTGTTAAAAAAAAAACTCCATAAGGGTTCCAATATTTCCTTAAAGTTTTAATTTTAGTTTGGAAAGATGTTAGTTCAAAATTAAAAGTATAAAGTACGTCACGCTATATTTTGTTATTTTTGACCTCCTCCCCTCTACTATTGTCACACTTTGTCACGTTAAGCACTACTCCCACCACCCAACATGCGTGCGTAGTTAATGGACAACCTCTATCCTTATATAAGAATATCTATTTATAAATGAAGGTTTTTAAACATTCACGTTTAAAAATTTGCATTATAATTTTTTTTCAAGTTCGATTTATTATTTTTTCTGAAAAATGATCACGTAAAAAACCTATGTAAAATAGGGTACAGTCAAATTGACTAAAACTGAAGTATGGTGTAATTGGTGACTAAGAGTTTACATTAGTCCTAAGGTCCGAAAATGACCAGTTTTTAGGGTTCCAAAGAAACCCTATTAATCTCACGTCCCTCCTTTTCAGTCAAAGCAAAATATAACTATATAAGCTAGAAACTTTAAATTTTTATTGAACATGTAAAATTATGCCCTAAAATATATACAAATTTTTTGAAAAAATAATTTTTCAGAGGGGACGCGAAGGGATTAAGGTAAGACAAAAATAATATTTTTTTATACTAAGGCACGTGGTACGTCAAAACGTATAACCAAACCAGTGTAATTTGACCCTATTTCTTATTTTTTTTTCTAAATCAAAAATGGCGCCAGCAAGGGGCTAAGAGCAGTATTTTATATTGTCCACCTTCCTTCTAACTCGGTAACTACTGGCTCAAAAAAATCTAAAAAAAACTGGTAATGAGGCTTTGGTGTAACTACAAACGATAAATACTAAAGTCAACAATATCATTTAAAATTTTGAAATCTAAAAAATTCAACTTCCCGAATGCATCACTATTCATCACTTTTTTTTGCCTCTATTCCCTCTACTATATGTATTACATAAAAATCTAACAGGAGCTCAGTAAACTATTTTTCCATATTTCAAAAACAGTGTAACGATACACTCGAAATGTATCAAAAATGCACAACTATGCAATTTTCTCGGGACGCAAATGGCCGATTTTTTCCAAATTTTTGATTTTCAACTAATCTTCGAACATATAAAGAGAAAATAAAATAAAATCAACTTCCCGAATGCATCACTTCAAAATGCTAAATAATATGTATATTTGATTTCTTAACCTTTGACCCTAATTAAAAACTGAACAATTTTTGACTTTTGATCAACAAGTTACAAACTACACCAACTTCAGTTTCATCCAGTTTGACTGTACTCAAATTTACATTGATTTTGTACGGAATCCTTTATTACCTGTATAGTAAAATTAACGGCCTGTCGTTCAGAATGCCCCCGAAGACCATAGTTCGTGTTGTTTATTTGAGGAAACAGACGGCGTCTACCCGATAAACTTGTTAAATACCCCTGATTTCGGCACGTGTCAATCACGCGTTTTGTGTAGCTACGAAGTGCAGAAAATTTTTCTGAGAACGCAAATCAGTAATTAATTAATAAGAAATGTATTTTTGTGTGTGAGATAATTTACTTACTTGTGAAACTATTCACGATGTTTACTGCTTCTTCCATACTGATGTCCAAGAACTCCATGAGTTTTTGAGCTCCTGCTCCGTACATTACCGAGTATACGACTCGTTTGGTTTTCTCGCGATCTAAAAAGTGTCTTACTCCCTTAAAATGAATCATGAAATCTTAGACAAGGAAAGATAAAGGACAAATAACACATTACCTAGCGTTGTTAGTTGTTACCATATCGCACCACGAAAAATCGCTCCACGAGTCATTGGCGTATCATTCAGATTTTAAAATAAATATCAATTATTTTGAATTATAAAATTAATTAATAATAAATGTTTTATATTGTCTTTAAAAGTATTTCAGTGATAATTGATTAATCATTATTAACTATCATCTTTCATACATACTAAATTCAATTGTAATTTAAATCATATTTGCATATTATAAATTTTCAACTGACGCCTCTAGGATAATATGCGATTTTGACAGTTAAAAAAAGATGGCCGCCGACAAATTTTGGTAACACTTTCATATACGGACTAGCATTGGTTGTTATGTATCCATAGTCTTTCCTAATCTATAAGCATGAAATAGTGCCGAGTAGGACAATAAAAACATCAGCAAGTAAATGCACAGTGCTTCCTCGTGCTAAATTCACCAAAACCGATTGTGTTCAGATAAATTGCCTGGCATTGGTTAACCATTTAATTTTTATACAAATTTTACTAAAAAAATCTTAGTTCGAAATTTTTCTTAAAACGCACCTGAATATTTTTAATTTTTTGACAATTTCAATCTAAATCTAAATTTATGCAAATGTCAAAATGACATATATGACATAATATGGCCAAGCAAATATCAATTTAGAAAAACAAAACACGAATTTTTAAAATAAATTGAGACAAATCTTTGTAAAGGAATATTTTACAACAAACGTAGTAGACCCATATTATAGGAAATGTATTTTTTTGCAAAAACAACATATGAACACAAACTTATGGGCCATTCGGTATATAATTTTATATAAAAAATTTATTTTTTTCAAATCTTACCTTCCGGTAAAATCTGGTCAGCCGGTATTCCTAGCCATTGTTCGGTGAGTGTGACGTATATGTCCGTCATATCCGCGCGTGCGAATGCCACAATGAGCTGTTGGTCTTGAGCAAGGTGCGCGAATACACGCAGTTCTATGTGCTGGAAATCTGCAGACAGTAGCGTGTACCCGTCGCGAGGTACGTATGCGGCGCGGAGGTACAGGATGTCACCCTTTGCTTCAGACACTGTACACAAATATGAGTTGGTGAGAATTTAAAAAGACTTATTCCCCAAGGTATATAAAGACAAGGTAGTCTCAACAATTCCTTGACCAATCAGCGTTGGCGCGGGAATTGACGTCACCTGGGGGATTTATTCAAATGTCATAAATTTTTAATAGAATATTAATTACAAAAAATTCCTTTATTTATTCTTGTTTTCGTATTTTTTGATATTTTAACAACACAAACAATCAAATAAGTACAAATTCGACATAGCAAAATCATAAAGTGCTGTCAGAATCATATAACGTATTGCCAACTTAAGAATAGTAAAAATGATGCTTCCCGAATTGACCAAATTGTCTTTTTTATGATTTTACAATGTCGAATTTGTACTTATTTGATTGTACACTGTTAAAAATTTTTGTAAATTTACTACATTTTTACTAAGCAGTTGCTTTGTAAAATTACAAACTCTCGTATTGTATTGGAATTTTCAAACGCATTCGTAGTAATATTGCAATTTGTAATAACAAGAGTACTAAGCAGGTTGCAATTTTACAAATTTTTTGTATTCGTCAGAAACTTGTTGTAATTTTACCATTCAAAGTTGTAGAATTAAATCTAAAGTTTTGTAAAATTTCCATACATATTCGGAATTTAATTTTACCACAATTATCTGTAAAATTACTAACCAAAATTTGCAATTACAATCTCAAGAAGTGATTGGAAATTTACAAATCATTATTTATTTTTTCAAATTCTGTTTGCATTTTTACAAAAATTCATTCAAGTCATGAGCGCTATGTATTTTTACAAGTCTTGTTTGTAATTTTAAGTCTAAAACTTTGTAAAATTTCTACACATATTCGGAATTTAATTTTACCACATTTATCTGTAAAATTACTAACCAAAATTTGCAATTACAATCTCAAGAAGTGATTGGAAATTTACAAATTATTATTTATTTTTTCAAATTCTGTTTGCATTTTTACAAAAATTCATTCAAGTCATGAGCGCTATGTATTTTTACAATTCTTATTTGTAATTTCAAGTCTAAAACTTTGTAAAATTTCTACACATATTCGGATTTTGATTTTACCAAGATTAATAGTAAAATTACTAACCGAAACTTGCAGTTACAATTACAGGAAATTTACAAATCATTACTTTTTTTTTGAAAATTCTGTTTGCATTTTTACAAAATTTCTTTCAAGTCATGAGCGCTATGTATTTTTACAATTCTTGTTTGTAATTTCAAGTCTAAAATTTTGTAAAATTTCTATACCTATTTGTAGTCTAATCTTACTACAGTTATCAAAAAAATGACTAACTGAAATACGTAATCCAAATTGCAAAAAGTGATTGAAAAATTGTAAAACTTTAATTACTTTAGATTTGTTTATATTTTTACTAGTGTCTCTTACAATCATATAGTTTTATGTAATCTTCTAATTCTGCTGTGTAGTTTCAAGTATAAAACTTGGTATATTTATTTTGCATTTTTATAAAATTGTGACTTATGCAGATTTAAAATTTAATTTGAATGCAGTTCTAAGTAAAATTAGTAGCAAACATTTATACTTGAATTGCAAGTATGAAGTATAGATTATAAAAAAATATTTTTTTTTTATTAAAATGTTTTAATATACATGTTGTTTCTGAATATGAAATATGTTAGTTTTATAAAAAAAACCTCATAGAATCGATCAAGTGTATAAAAAAAATTGTGAAAGAACCGAATTATTCACTGTGGTAAAAAATAGTGATAAAATTTAATTGTAAGTGTAATAGGGTATGTTCAAATCTGCATATCAACATTTTTTATATTTGAAAGTAAGTAAATCTTTGCTAATTATTATTTATGAATTATATATAAACTGGTCAAAATGCCTAAAACAACCTTTATAAATGCTCCATATGCCGGTGTAAAACAACCTTTAATTTTATTCGACCAGCATAGAAAAAATCATTGTTGCGTTTCTTTTGACATGCCGACACAAGTATAGAACAGTGATTCTCAAAGTGTGGGTCGCGACTCCTAGGAAGGTCGCAGAAAAATTGATGACATAAACCGAGTTTAGTAAGCAAACAATTATTTTTTACTTGGTGTGAAAACAGTGTCCACTATTCGCTGAATTAACAATGACAGTTCTCTTGCCATTTGCAACCAACTTATTTATAGGCGAGCGGATTATCGAGTCTAGCTCGCTTAGAAATGACAATAACCGACCAATCGACGTTCTAGTGGCTAAAAATGATTTTATTAAATTCTTTATATTTTTCTGAGAAAAAACATCTATATACATGATATTTTTTTATGCGGTCCTTCAATAGGTACACACATTTTTTTGTTTAATAAATCTAAATCTGCATTAAAAAATCTGAAAAAATTATGTAAGCTTCATTGGATTAAAATGAACATTTTTTGTCTCATAAACTTTTTTTAAAATCAATTGTTTTGAAGATAAAAAATATTTATACTTTAAAAATAGCGAAAAATTCGTATATTTGTGATTTTTTTTCTCGGAAACTAATTGTTCAATCAAAATAAATCAAAAACAAAAAGAATCAGCCAACTTTGAACTATAACTATATTTTTTTTCATTTTGATCATTACTGTAATTAAATGTAAAAACTTCATTAGAGCCGAACTCACTCTTTGCGCCGTAAATCGATACCATGGCTGGCTACAACATTCATTTAATAATAATTGAAATATTTAAATACTGGGATGAATGCATCAATAAAAACACTTTAGAATATTTTTATTGCACATTTATTTGTCACGATTATTTTCTTTATTATAATATTATACTTATCAGAACATCTACAAAAAATATTTCTGTTCTTGTTGCGGAAAATTTCCTTGTACAGCTAAAACATGCTCTTGTTTGGATTTAGATTTAAAATGTTGTTCAGTTTGTAGATGTTTTGATAAGTGTAACAATAAAGAAAATAATTGTAACAAATAAATGTGCAATAAAAATATTCTAAAGTGTTTTTATTGAAACTTTCATCCCAGTATTTAAATATTTCAATTATTAAACGAAAATTGTAGCCAGCCATGGTATCGATTTACGGCGCAAGGAGTGAGTTCGGCTCTAATGAAGTTTTTACATTTAATTACAGTAATAATCAAAATGAAAAAAAATCTAATTATAGTTTAAAGTTGGCTGATTCTTTTTGTTTATGTTTTATTCTGATTGAACAATTAGTTACCGAGAAAAAAATTCACAAATATACGAATTTTTCGCTATTTTTAAAGTTAAAATATTTTTTATCTTCAAAACTATAGCTTTAAAAAAAAAGTTTATGAGACAAAAAATGTTTATTTTAATCCAATGAAGCTTACATAATTTTTTCAGATTTTTTAATGCAGATTTAGATTTATTAAACAAAAAAATGTGTGTACCTATTGAAGGACCGCATAAAAAAATATCATGTATATAGATGTTTTTTCTCAGAAAAATATAAAGAATTTAATAAAATCATTTTTAGCCACTAGAACGTCGATTGGTTGGTTAGTGTGCTCGAAATAGCTGTAATCCGCTCGCCCTATTATACGAAATGGTATTTTCAGTACTGACCAACATCAAAACAAAGCCGCGCTCACTCATCACATTAAATTTAATTTAAAATATTTTAAGTAAACTCAATTAGTTAGTTAAGTTAATGTCGAAAAATATACAAATAATATTTTGTTCAAAGATGTACTCGAGATAAGTTATTAACTTGTTATTAATTATTATTGATATTAAATTTCGCTATTAATCACAATTATGAGTGATTCAATTCAAAAAGTTTGAGAAATACTGGTATAGAACATAGTTTCATGTGAACGCGCTGGCGGAAGGGGTAAATTTTGTTACATTTTATTTTCTCACGATGCTAAGCTACTGCGTATGAGCAATAATACGATTTTTGAACAGTCGTTATTAAAAATTTGTTGTGTAAAGATTGATGCTGCTACAAGTGATTTTTTATAATTCTGTTGTTTAATCCAATAATTGTTTTTAACGTTTATTGAATATATATCTGTTATAATTCAGGTAACTTTTTCACCTACTTACATCTTTAAGCTGTAGCCATTTGTCTAAACAAATGATTTTTATTTTTGGAGTTAAAATTTTAAGGCAAAAGAAATATTTTCTTGTTTCAAATAATTTTTTTCCAAAACTAAGATTTTAATATTTGAAATGTGTAATCAAATTTTGATAAGTGTTTTAAAATTTCACGACAAATAAGTATAACTTCTAACGCGTGTACATAAGTACACATACCCACTTTTTGTTTTGTTTTTTATAGACATGGATCATAAATATCGTCTTATATTATATTATATTATATATACATGGCTTCATTTTGAAGAAGATTCTGATAAGGTATATTGCAAATATATGCCAGGCCTGCTTGATGATCCAAATGTATGCGAAGAACTGCAAGAAATGGTGAAAAATTTAGAACCACCCAAATCTACATAGCCAACATTTCTAGTGGATATTCGCGGAAGTGCTCGTAAGTAATGATATGTTATTTTAAAATAAATTCTTTACCACAATATTAATTTTTTTACATTTTATTAATTTTTTTTGAGCAAAAAAAATATTTTGACATATTATTAATCAATTTTTTAGATACTTATAAAGAAGCTGAAAATAAAATCGTTGAGTTAGAAACAAAACCATATGTATACTCGACAGCAAATGAAGAATCTGCAAAAAAAAAGCAGATACTGATAAGAAGGCTCTGAAGCGCAAATTTGTTGCAAAGAATAAAGAGCTCATTAACAAACAATTTAGTCAAGCAGCATTGAAATGGACAGACGATCTTGGTATAAAAATTCGTAAGTAGTTTTAATTTTTTTTGGTAAAATTTTTTGTTATAAATATGCAACAAATATATTTTTTTTAATGTTAGATTCATCTAATCCTAAAAGTCAACACACAAAATGAAAAAAATTGAATTCTAAATCGATTTCAATCCCAAGTTGTTACCCATCTGATGACACTGACATTAAGTCAACTTCAACGGAATTTTCCAGTGATGAAGACAACACTAACGGATTAGATCCAAACAATATATTAAATCCAAAAAGGATTGTAAAAAAAAAAGCTGAAGAAAAACTCGAGACCAGTGCAAATCAACCAATGACAATAGGTAAAAACATACATCGTTTTTTTTTTCTTTAATGTGTATTGGAAACGTGATTTTTTTTGTTACAGAAGATCTGCATCAATTCATATCGAGCTGTTTTGTAAGCATCGGCAAACGTTTGTCAAATTTAGGAAGTCAATTAACCAATTATTCAACCAGATTACAAAGCCTTGAAAATGTCATTGAAAAACTTCATAATTCAACAAGCATTTTGAGTGACGAAATCAGTAACTCTGAGAGTGAATTTGACATGATTCTTCCACTACAAAATGAAGAAAGTTTTATTAAATTTAATGATAAAATTAAAAATGATGTTGATTTTAAAAAAAAATTGGTAAGTAATCACAAATAAAATTATTATTTTTTTATATAAGCCCTATTTTATATAATTCGTTTATAAGACATGAATAATAATTTTCTTTTTTTAGATTTACAAATTGTTATGCTAAATAAACAAGACAGTAGATATAACCAAGAATATTGGAAAGATACTCCGTGCCTACATTACTCGTGATTTGGCAATTAATTATGTGGCAATCAAAACGTCAGAATAATCTTCAAAAAAAATTTAAAATTTGTGTTAGCATTAAATTATGTTATTATTTTCATAATATAAATTATTGATAACACTGTTATAATTAATGACATATGTTTAATTGTTAATTAAATAATTAATAAATTAATATTTAATAAATATTTTATATTTAACACTAAAATACGCTGTTGTAGCATTCATTGATTTAACAATTTTTTTCAGTAAAATTACAGTCTGATATTGAAATTAAGCTATGCAAGTTATATCCCGATGCATAGTAATATTGCAACGAGCGGTTTGTATTTTTTTCAAATTGACTTGATGTAAGTTGGGTAGTAAAAATTCAATACTGCAACAAATAGTTTGTAATTTTTCGAAACTAAATTGGTATTAGTTGGGTTGAAAAATTGCGATATATGGTTGTAAAATTACTAAATGTATTTAATCTAATTTGTTTAGTAAAATTCCGACTATTGTATTGTAATATTACTAAACAATTTTTTAATAAAGGTTAGTAATATTGCAACAAATAGTTTGTAATTTTTCTAAACTAAATTGGTATAAATTGTCTAGTATAATTACAATAAATTTTTGTAAAATTACTAATATTATTAGAAACATTTGGCTTAGTAAAATTACGAATAATGTACAGTAATATTACTAAACATAAGTCTAGTAAATGATTAGTAATTTTGCGACAGATGATTTGTAATAGTTTAAAATTGAGTTGTGATAAATTGTATAGTAAATTTACAAAACTGTGTTCCATAATTCCGAAAATTGTGGTGCGTAAAAACTTCCTACACATTTTTGTAAAATTACTAAAATTATTAGAAACATTTGGCTTAGTAAAATTACGAATAATGTACAGTAATATTACTAAACATAAGTCTAGTAAATAATTAGTAATTTTGCGACAGATGATTTGTAATAGTTTAAAATTGAGTTGTGATAAATTGTATAGTAAATTTACAAAACTGTGTTCCATAATTCCGAAAATTGTGGTGCGTAAAAACTTCCTACACATTTTTGTAAAATTACTAAAAAAATTTTTGACAGTGTATGTGTTGTTAAAATATCAAAAAATACGAAAACAAGAATAAATAAAGGAATTTTTTGTAATTAATATTCTATTAAAAATTTATGACATTTGAATAGATCCCCCAGGTGACGTCAATTCCCGCGCCCACGCTGATTGGTCAAGGAATTGTTGAGACTATCTTGTCTTTATATACCTTGCTTATTCCCCATCTACTATAGCAGTGTTTACCAGAGTTGAGGGGTTGGGATTTTTGAAAAATGTATTACAAATCGCAGTTTTAAAGCTGTTTTTCATGTAAAAACTAAATTTAACAAGCCTTGGGTTGGGGTGAGACCCTTTAGGTCCACACAATCAACTTCCCAACATGGTATGATTATAAATACTTGAATACTGGTTATTTATTCTTTCCATATTGTTTATGTGAATGTTTTTTTAATGTGTATATATGTTACCGGCAATGTATGAAATTCAGGCATTCTATAGAATTCCTAGGAATTCTATACAATGCCTGACGATTTCAGGCAAAGTATGAAATATTTGTTTAATAGAAATTTATTATATACTTTGCCTAGGCATTCTATAGAATCCCTAGGAATTCTATAGAATGCCAAGATAATATTAGGAAATGTATGAAATAAAAGACAAAATGATATTAATAAAGCAGATAGGTATTATTTAATTAATTTTTAAAAGTTCAAATTCATATTATGTAAGATTTAGGCCTTTCATTGTTAAAATAACAAAACCACATAAACAATAGTATAACATTTGATATTTATTATAATAAATAAAATAAAATATTAGTTCAGACGCATATTACGTATGATTTAAAATTATTAAAATAAAAACCTTAGATATTATTTAAACATTCAATAACATATTAGTCCAGACGTGTATTAAGTAAGATTTAAGGCCCTTACTGTTAAAATAACATATTTCCAAAAACAAATCAATAAACACTAGATATTATGTAGTCAACTAAAATTAATATTAGGCCAGACGCGTATTAAATAATATTTAAGCCCCTTATTGTAAAAATAACAAATTCACATATTCAATATCATATTAGTCCAGACTTGTATTAAGTAAAATCTAGAAACCTACCTACAGCTATTAAGAATGAACCAAGATTTTTTAATTGTATATTTGCATCAGTATTTTATAACATAAAGTAAGGCAACATCTGTACCTGGACCAAAATTGATCGATTCACCCTATTTATGTTTATATTTCATACATTGCCGGCTATCAATTAGGTATTCTATAGAATCCTTAGAAAAGGTATATAATTAAATTCATTTCATACATTGCCTGGTGATTTTAGGCATTCTATAGAATACCTAGGAATTCTATAGAATGCCGTATTTCATACATTGCCGGTAACATATACACAATTTCAATGGAATTTATCAGAATTTGTCACCGTTGTATTATGAATATTAGTTTTCTATTATTCATAATGTCAATAATATAACACACATAATATTTAGAATAACTACTCTGAATTTGAATTGCGTTTATTTCCAAGGCAACATGAATTAGTAAATGTATTTATTATTTAAAATTCAAATTTTGAGGGTGGTTTTCACCCCTTCAGTGGCTGTTTGTTTAGGCACCTATAAAAAATAGTGAAATACACGGTATTGTAGAATATTTATATTATAATATAATTATAATATTATTAATTTCAAGTAAATCCGATAAAAAAAAATTACCCACACAAACTTTTACACCCCTTTTTACCCTTGTAGGGGTTGAATTTAAAAAAAACCTTTCTTTCCGATCATATTCACGTCAAGACGCTTCGATTGGCACCCCAACGAAGTCAATAGCATTTTTTATTTACGAGATTTCGTGCACGTAAAAAATGACACGCGCAACGTACGTACATACACACACACACACATCTTTCTGAAATGAGTGTAAATATACTATAGTGACCTTGAAACATACAAATATGTTGAAATTTTTGATTTTGATTTTCGGATCGATTACAATAACTTCCTAATGGGAAGTTAAAGAAAATATATATACAGGCTGGTCCGGTTTTGGATACATATATTTTAGGAGCTGATTCCTTAGCTCATTGTGAATAAGCATTGTAAGGAAAGAGGGGGAGGTCTATCTTCAACACCCTCTGACCTCGGAGCTATAGGTTGTTAAAAAAATTTCCTTCAGAGTAGTACTTACAAACAAAGATTATCTCATAACTTCCAAAGTAACGTAACTATAGAGCAATAATAATGAGTCAGTTTTAATAGGTAATAAAGTAACGAATTTTTCAGTATTAGCGTTATTGCTAGCAGTGTTTCCAGTTCAGAATTATTGCTCATCAAAGTAAAAAAATATTTTTTTTTTGAAAATTTTTATGAAAATGACATTTACATACATACATATCCAAAAGTACTTACAATATGTATGTGGTATTTTTTATCATTATTTTGGTGTGTTATAATATTACCTATAAATTCACCATACAAACTAAATTATACTTATAACTAAAATAATTTTTAATTTGCAAAAAAAATCTGAAAAGTATAACGAGACGTTTTATTTGTTAAATTTTTTTTTTTTTCGAACAGAATAATTTTCTTTTAATTACAAACTTGAACCCGAACCCGAACCCAACCTTGCTGAACCCAAACCCGAACTAAAATTTATATTTGAACCCGAACCATAAATAAATTCCGGTTCGAGGTTCCTGGTTAAAAGTAACTACTTATATGTATGTATAAAAACTGTTTCCAAACATTTTACGGATTTACCCCATCACACGGTTTTATTTATCACCAGTGACGAATGAATTGAACAGTTTTAATGAATATAATTAATTTTCTTCACCGCATCCGATTAAAAACATTAAATAAACAGTTTTATTTTATCGATGCACGTCAGTTTTGTTTGCGATTCGCCGTACATGTGTGTGTGTGTGTGTGCAGAGCCGGCCTTAGCAAGTCTGGCGCCCTGGGTGAGATTTATTTTTCCGCTCTCCTCCTAAAAAAATTTCAATTAAAACTGATAAATTAACAAATAAGTTGAATAGTTAATATCTCAGCTTGGCGCGATCCTACAGACTCCAACATTTTTTATAAAATATAGCTTACATCATTAACTTTAAGAATATCAAATGCCCTAAGACCGTCGAGACGCCCTTCCCTTATTATTAACAAATTAAAATTGATAAATTAACAAATAAGTTGAATAGTTAATATCTCAGCTTGGTACGATCCTACAGACTCCAACTTAAAAAAAATATATATTTTACACAATTAACTTTAAGACTATTAAATGCCCTAAAACCGACGAGACCTACTTCTCCTATTATTAAGAAATTAAAATTGATAAATTAACAAATAAGTTGAATAGTTAACATCTCAGCTTGGCGCGATCTTACAGACTCCAACTTAAAAAAATATCTTACACAATTAACTTAAAGACTAACAAACGCCCTAAGACCGTCGAGACCTCCTTCCCTTATTATTAACAAATTAAAATTGATAAATAAACAAATAAATTAAATAGTTACTATCTCAACTTGGCGCGATCCTACAGACTCTAAGAAAGTTTACTCAAAAATTATAGCCTGTATACTGATTTGAACCAAAAAAGTGCCCCGCCCCACCGGGCCTGGCACCCCGGCCGGTCGCCCTGATCACCCCCCCCCCCCCTTCTAAAGCCGGCGCTGTGTGTGTGTGTGTGTCACAGTGGTGATATATAACATTTTGAAGGCAGATATCACGTACTGTTTTCGTTTTAAACGAATGAAAGCATTAAATCTGACGATTATTTTTATCAGCGGGTGTCCACACTGAAGCGCAGTATCTCTTACCGACAAATATTTAACTGTAGCTAATAAATTGCGGGTAATACGTATGTGTGTGTATGCATAGAGGTATATTATATAATGCAAATATCATCTATACGTATACTATAATGTATGTATCCATACCAGATCATAGAGGGAGAAGATCAGCTGCCCCCACAACTAGGGGGAGAACAAAATAATGATTAATGACGAACAAAACTATTTTGTTTCACAAAATTACCAATATTAATTTGTTATACTACACATATAATAGTTCGGTTGAATTAGCTAGAAAAACGATTTTTGATAATACAATTAATAAAGTTCTGAAATTTGATAGTAATTAATAATTTTTTTTTATTCTTTTGCTTCCTCGCAATATTTTTACCATATTACATAGTATAAGAACAATAATATAAAAATAATAAAATATACTCGTGAATACTACAGAAACAAATACCCCTACAATTTTACCCTATTATAATAAAATACCCCTAAAAAATTATAAAATATTTCCATCAAAAAGTCTAATTTAACAAGACTACAACTACTTTCACTGACAAAAAATACATTTTCGATTTATAGTGTTTATTTTAGAGCGTTGAAAACAGTCAAAATTAGCAATTATAACATATTTTTCAATTACCCAAAACAATTGAAATAGAGCCCTTAGGTACCTGTCAAGCCTTACATTAACGTTTATATATATTTAAATAATAGAATTTGATTACATGATGGTCATTGAAAAAAATATTATTTACCACAAGTCAAATATAAAAAAAGTTACTTACCATTTCTATCTATGGGAGAGCCTTCATATAACATAAATGGTTGTTTAGGTACAGCCTGTAGATTGGGGGAGCTGGATGCAACCCGTCCAGTGGCTGCCGAAGCTTGTTCCCTATTTTTTAATAAAAATTCTCTGTTATCTGATGATCAATATTTATTGTCAATATGTGAATATTGACTCGATCGTTTGTGGATTTTAAATTATTCACAATATTGATATTGACAATAAATATTGATTGTAAGTATGGACATGGGAATAATTAAAAAAAATGCATTTGTTTTACAGCGAACTTTTTAATCATTAGTTATTAAAAAATATGTGGAAATACTTTTTCGGTGTAGAATTTCATGATCTTCAATTTTTTACGTATTTATAAAATTTCTAATATTTCACATTTAAGTCATTTTTTTGGGAGCCAATCTACACCTAAACTTTTATTTTATTTTAATGTTTACACGTAAACCTACTTATTTACAGAATTTCGTTTGCATTGGTATAATTATTTTATAAGTAAAAAAAATTATTTTGAGTTCAGTTAAAATTTCAAGAATTCCCTATGAAAAACGTTACTACTTTAAATCTTACCATAATGTGTATATGTAACCGTTCTTAACATATTGCAGTATTCCGTTAAGGTAAGTGCTTTTGACTTTGTGAAGACGTCTGTACTTGAGCACTAATCCAGGAAGAGGGTGTACTTTACTCAAAAGGCGCATCTATATCATAATAGAAATGTTAGTAGGTACTATGGGCTTCATAAGTTATCTGCCAGGGTAAAGGTCAGAATCGTTTACAACAAATTTGAACATATTTAGACAGACATCATCGGTTATCTTTTTCTAAGGCGGAGCTTATATAGTTATATCATTTTAAATAAAAACACAAATATACGTCCATTTCATTAATTAATTTTATATCAAGTTTAAGATATCTAAATACTAAAATTCGGAATATCAAATATTTATTACCTCAAAATTTACTCATACAATTTTCAGTAGATTACATAATAATTTAATCGCACAAATATATATAAACTATAAACGAAGAGTACTTCTTTATCTAGCAAATGAGTTTAAAAATGTCTGTATTTTTTGATACTTTACATTAGATCAATAGTTAATAGAAGAGTCGTTTATGGATAATAGTAACAATACATTCTATTATATATATTATATATGTATATTACCGGCAATGTATAGAATTATTAGGGATTCTATACAATACATAAAATCACCAGACAATGTATAACGTAATAAATTAGAACAATAACCCAGTGTAAGATACAACAATAATAATTTATTATAAGTAGGCGTATTTAAATACAAAAATACCTTAATTACATTGAAGTATTATACAATTAGTTGATCTTAACGTCATCCAAAAACAACAAAAAAGTGATATAATTAAGGTAATATCAAAAGACTATTTAAAAAACTAATACCACGATTTAAGGCGTATCACTAATGATTTTAATGCTGATGTACACCGAAATAATTATATGACTATCTATATAAAAGTTTATAAATATAGACAGAAAACACACAATTAAGAATTTACAATATAACACTTAGGAATCACGATAATTTAAAAACTCAATCACTGGAAGGATAGGTTAAAAGGAACTCCCGTGCAGTTATTATTGACTTGATTTTAGAACTCCGTAAACTATATCTTGTTACGTATTCAAAATTGTTCAATTCCCCCCTCTACGGGGTTACGTGCGTATTTATTGTATGCGGAACTTCTAGTTAGATAATATTGTTATAAATGTATAAAATCAATTTAATTATATACATTTCCTAGGTATTATATAGACTACCTAACTGATAGCCGGCAATGTATGAAATATAAACAAAATAGGGTTAAGATAAGGGCCCTAAATTTTACTTAATACATATACGGACAAATATTTGATTGAATTGATTATATAGGTTGAGTCATATCAGCTGGAACAAACTTGAACAGTTGATTGAGAAAATTATTTCAAGCAAAAGAGTTCATGAAAACATGTGTCCGGAAACTCTTGTGAGGGAGCTACAGACTCTTCTATACGTTTGTTTTACATTAAGCAGGACTCGATCCCCAAATGTCATTATGAAATTCGATTTTTTTTTGTTCATTACACCTCTTGTTATATATATCATAGGACACACTGTATATTTTTCTGTAAAGTTTAGTTAATTTGGTTTCTGACGGGGTCAAATATAAATAAATAAAAAAGACTTACAACATCATATGAAGTAGATTTTGCACCCAAGGTTGCCGTTTCTTTGACCTTGACTTTATAGCGTTCATCCAGGCGTAGTTCATCATAAAGAATGGTACGCAGTTGTACAGTGGAGTTGATCGAAAAAGGACGTCCAGCTTCACGCACGGCGTCAGTTTCAGCCTGCGCTAGTTGAGCATCAAGACTTGCAGACATCGACTGGAGTAGACTCGTGTTAACGCGAACACCGCGAACCTCCATTACTGAGAATAGAGTAATTCGTCAAAAATGAAAACCCCTAAAAACCTGTTTAATATAATCTAGAGGTAAAAAACACTGTAGATTTGTTCATACTCCAAAAGTATATCCCGATCCCAAAATATCAAATTTAAAAAAAGATACTTTTCAAACGCTCCCAATTGTACACCATGTTGCGTGACGTCATAATTGAAATGTCAGTCAATACTTAAATATACAAGTGTCAACGATAAATAAGGAAAACGAACGAAAAATAATAAGTTATAAATATTATTTCGTACCTAAATTTGATGATTTCGGTTAATTTTTCTTATTTTTATAGTTTTTATAACTCACGCGTTGAAACTGTTTACAAACAACATTAACAGCTGGACAGAACATGGATTATGACGTTACAAACGCTTCAATCAATCACGTAGCGTTTTAAATGCGAGCTGATTTTTACGACTTTTAATGTTAAATAATTTAAAATTGAGAAATAAAAAAACAATTTCTTCAATGCGTTTATTATTTTTTTGCAATTAAGTCATAAAAAAGGTATGCCAAAAATTTCCGGATTACTCTATTCTGCACGCCACTGTAACTGGCAATAATTTATTTATTTATTTTCGAAGATGACATTAGCCTTCTCTTTACTCCCACCATATAAGATATCGCAATGGAAAATTATACAAGACAATAGTCATAATTCAAACCTGATAAAATCGATACCAGTTCCATCTCCATATTTACAAACACATCCCATAGTTGGTTCTTCTTCAAAGCTTTCTCCATTGCTTTCGTGGCTGTAGACAGTATGTCCAAGAAGTAACATCCCTTTTGGTAAGAATCATTTGATTCGATGTCAAATGTACGGGACACGTTCACCCTTTCAATCGCTTCTTGGAAGTTGTTGATTGCGTTGTCAGGGTCAAGAAGCCATGTCCCAATAAGAAGATCGAAAAGATTCCATTTTAGTATAATTTCGTTGCGTTTGAAGTTGAAATGTTCTATCAAAAAGACAAATAGTTCTTGGGCAAAGTAGCATAGTTTTCTTGAATTTGATGTAAGGAGTGTTTGGATTAAGGATCTAAAGGAATAAGGATATAAAATTTTAGGTTATGATGAGATCGAGAAATGTGGCAGCTTTAAATTTCATTGATTTTTCACAAAGCTATAGAATTATGAAGGGAGTACCTATAAGGAAAAAAAATGGTAGACAACTTTAAAAGCCTTAAGTTTCAAAGTAAAAACGATCTTCAGAATCTTACTAGCTCTATATTAAGGGTATAAAATATATAATATTTCCCTTTAAGGCTGTATTGCAGTGTGACGATTAAAAAAGATCGATTTTTTTTTATTCTGAAAGTAAATTATATTGAGAGATTACTGTGAAAATTGTAGACTAAAATTCAAAGTATTTACGAAGTTATAGCACATAGAAGAGAACGGGCCGTGTTAGTGTAATATCTGTTAGTAAATCTTTAAACGCATTTTTATCGAAACCACTATTTTTCGGTTGGTGGGAAGGAGACACGAAATTTTAATCAACTGGTCGGACTATAATTTTAACACGTTTTTCTATGCACTAATAGTTATCGTATTATCTAAAATTTATTTTTAAAATTCAATTTATTAATAATTTCTTATTTTTTTCTCGATTTTTCAGGGAAAAAATCATGATTTTTACAATTTTTTTTTGCAAGACCGCCATTTTGTTTATTATTAATATAAATGCCTGATTCTAGATAATACGATAGAGACAAGTCTATAAAATGAAAATATATTTGATTTTTTTGTTTCAAATCACTACAATATGTGCTTCCCACCACCCATCTACCATTTTTTTCGAGGAATCCTCTTTGACCCAAAAAACATAAAGTATAATAAAATTAACTAAAAAATGTTTTTTCGTTTAATTTAAGATGCAAATAAAAACATATATTTATATTAAGACTGAAAAGATTATACATTTTATTTTGTTACGAAAATAAAATCCTGAAATAAGCTTAAAACTTTAAGCGTTACGCCACAATACTGCCTTAATATGAATGTCTTTTTTAATATTGACTATTTTTCTGAATTAACTTTTTTCATGAAAATTTTCGTTTTTTTTTATTATTTTTTAATTATTGTACTATAGTTAATTATATTTTATTATTCTGCAGTCTATTTACCGTGCCGTATCAGAATTTTTCCGAAATTCATTTATAACCGGTAAAAAATAGAATTGTTTTTCTTCATCAACGATATTTATTGATATCAATAATCCTGTAGGATTACCACTCATATTTTTTTTGACTTCATCTGATGGTTTATTCATCTGGCAAAATTTTTCACTGAAATATAATAAAAATAAGTAAGATAAAACGGCTGGACTTCTGAAAACGTCCACTCCCCGATTGATTTCAAAGATTTTTTACATATTTTATATTACGTGAGATGAAAAAATCCAAAAGGATTTTTGACGCACTAAAGTGGAAGGGGTTGAATTTTTTTTGTAATTCAGTGCATGACGGTTTAAAAATAAAAAATCATGTATGTATATAGTTTTTCAGAACAGAGTTGATGCTCGAATAATATACAAGTTAACTGTCTATGGTTAGGGTAATCTACTAGGGCTAAAGGAGGTTAGTTTAGTTTAAAAAGGGGAATAGTACACACTTTACTAAAAAAAATAACTTTTTTTTAATTCCTTCCACTCAATTGCATCAAATATAATTTTAGTTTCTTCTTCTCTAGGCATAATTGAATGTTTATGTAAATTTTGAAGTCAATCGGATAAACATAAAAATTTCTACAGTTTGTTGCCGTAAAGATTGAATTCCCGTATTTATACTAAACTAACCCCCTTTCGCCCCAATAGATTGCCCTAATCAAGAACAGTTAATGTGTATATTAGTATTATTAGTTGCTGATCATATTGTTGTTAGCATTTGAATATGCAATAATTCATATTTAAATTAATAGTACACTTTGCTCACAAAAATAACATTTTTTTTTCAACACCTTCCACTTAATTGCGCCAAAAATTATTTTGGGTACCGTAATTTCGGGTGACTTTGGACGGTAGGGTGACATTGGACAAAATGGGAATATTTTGTTTTTCTCATTTGGCTACACTATTAGATCAAACAAAGTCCGTTATAAAGTATTATTATCAATCAGCTCGTGTTTAGCAAGCATGTGAATATAGTCGGAGCAAAAAAAATAAAAGTGTGTAATATTTACACCACATTAAACTTTTACAAAAAAAATTGGTTAAAATTTGAGTATCAAAACTTCTAACATCCAAGCCGTGGTTTTAATTTTTTGACAACGGTTTTGTTATGATTTATTGACTTGTATACTGTTATTAATTTACAGTTGAAATCAAAATAATATTCCTAACCTCAAATATTTTATACACCTTTAAAAAAAAAAGTACTTTTATAGGGTGGCTTTGGACATCGTCCGTATAACTGTTGGAGTACTTGTTACTATTTTTTTATAGCAATGTTATATTTATATTATTTATTATTATTATTATATTTATATTATAAACCTATATTATAATATTTATCATGTTTTACACAAATTTTTATAAATATTATATTACCTAATTAATTGTGTTAACCTTCTAATCCAGCGGTCACCAAACTACGGCCCGCGGGCCGGATCCGGCCCTCCAAAGTTTTTCATCCGGCCCCTGACGTTTATATTATATATAAATATTTTTTATACATATAAGAAATATTAATTTTATATAATTTAAGGATTTTTTGTAAATATGTGTATTTATCTATATTTGAATAGATATTTTTCACTGTAAACGATATATACTCTATTTACATAGCTAATTGCATATGTAAATAAATGTTCAAATAGGATTCCAACAAGAATATTTTTCGTCCGGCCTCTTATGTTAAAAAAAATTCTATCCGGCCCGTTTCTCGAAAAGTTTGGTGACCCCTGTTCTAATCTATTACCTATATCAACCCAGAACATTTAAAAAACGATTTCAGTGTTCAAAGCCACATATATCAGGTTTATCTTTAGAAATACGTTCGAAAAACATGTTTGTCCAAAGTCACACGGATTTTCTGGTGACTTTGGACAGACATATTTTTTTTAAAAAAAGGTGAAAAAATAAAAAAAAATTCTTCTTTTCGTTTGGAAACTTATTATTTGAGTCAAGACTAAACTTTTGAGACCATTTCCAGCCCTCTAGTAACAGTCCTTCATTGTCAAATTTGAGTTCAAAGTTCAAAATTGTCCAAAGTCACCCGAAATTACGGTACTTCTTTTCTAAGCATAATTGAATGTTTATGCGATTTTGAAGTCAATTGGGGGGTGGACGTTTTCATAAGTCCAAAATTGTTTTTATAAGTTCATAAAAGTAAATACGCCACTGTTAAAATGTGGTGCATATGTAATATATTATAAGGGCATATTCCGTGAGGGGTAATTACTCCCCCAAGAGATTTAGCAATGCATAAGTATGTTATATCAATTCCCATTTCGTCATTTATTAATGCTATTGTATCTTGTATCCCCTTAACCCTAGATGGCTAATGTTAGTCGTTTCGACTAACACAACGAATATTTTAGTTAATGTATCGGTTAATTCCTCGTGCCAACTCAGTCGTCGGCAACTGGGTCACGCGGGTATGTGTTATCATTTTCGATATACGAAGTTCATATTAGTCGAATCGACTAAAAAACCTCTTCGTAACTTTTTTTGTTAAATGCTAATATGTATTAAAAAAAAGTTCGATTTTTTTTAGTTGAAGTAAGTTTAACTAAAGGAAGTTTATTTAGTAATAATTCAGTCAAGACACACGAATGTATGCCATAAGGGTTCCGAAGAACGTGGACTGTTTGGAGCCACAGGTGTATTTTTGAGTTAAAAAAAACAACTAAAAATATAGTCGTATTTTACTAATTAAGATCTACATTTTGATACCCCACATGTCTAGATATAAAAATAAAAGTAAAAAACTCTATGGCGCCCCTGTCTATTTCTCCAAAATTCGAAGTGATGTTGTTAACTTTTATATTTATCGTTGGTAGTCCCACCATCGTTACCAATTTTTTCAGATTTTTTGATCCAGTAGTTACCGAGTTAGATGTGGGGGGGAGGACAAAATGAAATGCTGTTTTTAGTCCCCTGTTGGTGTTATTTTTGAGTTAGAAAATAAAATAAAATAAAATTATTTTTTCAAAAAATTTGTATATATTTTACTAGAGGGCATCATTTTACATGTTCAGTAAAAATGTCAAGTGTCTAGCTTATATAGTTTACGAGACATTTTGCTTTGACTGAAAAGGACAGACGGACGACAAAGTGAGATTAATAGGGTTTTCTTCGGAACCCTAAAAAAAGTAAAAGTAGAATAAGATTGATTTTTTAACCTTTAATTTAAAAAAATTACAAAAACTGTGTTTTTTATTTATATACCTCTAAAATTGGTAATATAAAAAATGCAAACACAAATCAAATACCTATAATAATTACATCTAATTAATGAGAATAATAACTTATGGTAATCGAATCGACTAATAAAAAGCCTCTGTGTAGATAAAATATGATTAGCATTCTAGGGTTAAACTGCTTCTACCTCATAAAAAATGGATATCTTACCGAAACATTATAGTCATAGCAATTTCTTTCAATGTACTTTCAGCAATATTCTCTTTAAGTCTATTGATTGAAATATTATCATCTAAATGAATAACTTTGTATTCGATGTTTTTAATGTCAAGTATTGTTTGTAAAGGACTTTTAAATTTTTTATTTGTTGTTTTATTTATCATTTGACTTGGTCGTAAGTTTCTAACAAGTTTTTTATCAATAGAAAAATTGTTACTTATTCTCGACTGATAAGTAATTGTATGTTTTTTATAAGAAACATTTTCATCGGAATTTTTCTTTTCATCAGTATTATTTAGTTTTTTATTTTTCCTTTCTCCATAATGATCTGTCATTTTTCGTTTATTATTTTTACTCATTAATTCATTTTGTGGAAAATTTTCATCTACATTAAATTTATTAGAAGTGATTTTATTTTCATTATTCATATCATAATTTTCATCTACATTAAATTTATTAGAAGTTATTTTATTTTCATTATCTGATAAATCATTTATTTTATTACTTTCTTCATAAGATTTCTGTTTAACTTTAAAATTTTGCAGTTTTATTTTCGGACAAATTTTACGTTCAGAGTTTTTCTTTGTACAAGATGTTCTCGATTCATCACTTTCTATTTTAGTGTTGTGAACTTCAATATCTTGTTTTGTTTGAAAACAATGTTGTTGGCCTTCAATTTTCTTGTTTCCGGTTTTTAATATATCGGTAATTTTTATTTGTTTTCTTTTTAGTTGAGGGACTTTTTCATGACACACTTCTAAAACGTAACCTTTTTTCTGTATTTTCTTAATTTTCGGTTTTACTAATATTTTTTCCGGATCGTTTTTCTTTAGTTCTATATCATATTTTTTATTTTTACATGGATCGGTTTTTGGTATAACCGTATTTTTAGAAATTAGTATATTTTTATTTATAATTTCGGGTAGTGTTTCATTTGGAAGACACACTTTGTCATTTTTATCAAAATTTTCATTATTTGTATTTTTATTTACCTCAGTTTCTGGATTAAAAATAGTGTCAAGAGTGGGTATATTTTTATATATGATAAATCCATTATTAAATATAATACCTTCAGCATTACTTATATTATTATCATTATTGATTTTTTCATTATTTTTAATTTTGTTCTGCTCAAAGTTCAGTTTATCTGTAGGTTTACATTTTTTGGATTTAGATATATTTTGCTCAATGTTCGCTTCTTCTGTAGGTTTAGATTTTTTGGATTCAGATAAATTTTGCTTAATGTTCGGTTTGTCTGCAGGTTTAGATTTTTTGGATTTAGATATATTCTGATCTTCATTAATAGTATAATCAATTGTATTATCGTCATAAAATATATTTGCATCTATCCATGATGGAATGTTAAAATGATCCTTAAAGTAAACAGAATGTTTAGATTACACAACCACACAAAAAAAGTGTGCGATACCAAAAAACGACCTATATAGTATTGTAGTATTGGTCGAGCATAGTCGAAATCCAAATATTTGGAATTTTGACATAAACCCAAAATTCAAGCTCAAATAAAAAAAAACTGGTAAACAGAAAATTCCCAAAATTTGGATTTCAACTATGCTCGAGTGCTCAACTAATACTATAGGTAGCTTTTTTGGTATCACACACTTTTTTGTGCGTTGCTGTGTTATTTAAATATTATTATTATTACATTAAAATCTCAATATCGGATAAAAATATATTGGTATCACCTTACATAATATGTATTTGCGAGCAAACTAACTTTTTTTATATACATACATATTTTTAAAACACACTTGATTAATTAAATAACGGAATTTAAGCTTTATCGGACATCTCCTCTCCCAATATATCGAGGTTATACTATATTAATCTAATGTAATTTTTTTTAATGTCAAATTCTAATGATAATCTATAAGATCTTATATAAATAAAAGAGTTAATAATAATAAGTTTCATTATTTAAAATCATAATTTCAGTGATACTTTGTTACTGGCATCATGCCTATTATGACTATTTATTTATAAAAAGGTTGAAAAGAAGACATCCCATTCATCCATCTATCCCATTCGAACAATTTAATTTACATAGACCTGACACGATGACAAATATATAAAACTACTACAGTTCGACGGACGCATTTTTTCTTCACACCGAATAGAATAAAAAGATAAATGGTACCTGCAAGACATTCGGCTTCGACCCAACGAAACAAAACTCTCCCTGTTCGGAATCAATTTGTCCACAATTGGTTTCGATTCCATTCCGTGATCGCATGTGCTGTGACCGAGCGGCGTTATTGAATATTGGCTCTGACGGTTTATAAATCTTATTGATGGTATTTTCTGCCGGTAGCGATTCGTTTATAATTATTGCTTTATTCACTGTTATTCCAAGATCGCTGCTATTTGGTGGTGGCAAGGATTCTTCGATAATTATGTTAGGACCTACGGCTTGCGCGCTAAATGGAAAAATAATGGGATTTATTTTTCTATTAACTTTCTTGGAGTGTGTTGATTTTTGCTGCTTGTTGATTTAGAAAAGTATGATTTATCAGATTTAATCCAAGTCGATTTAAGTCATAAGAAATTTAATATTGGGTGAATTAGAAGTGTTGCAGTAGCCTTTATACAAATATAAGGACGTGTGATTGGTGCATTTTAAAATACCAGCTTAAAACAAACTGATACATTTTAAATTAATCATTAGTGTAATGTTAATATCGGTATGGAGAACCATACATGACTTTCATGTTCTTTAATATCTTTTTAAATAATTTTTAATATATAAAAAATTTAAATGGGATTTGTCAGAAATAAAATTCACTTGAACTGCAAATTTATCAAGTCTTATCAAAATTAATGAGATATTACTCGCAACGTTCACTCAAAAAAATAAATAAAATAAATAAAAAATAAATTTCGAATATTTCCAAAACCCCTTATCCGATTAGCGCTAAAATCAATTGATCTGGGGTACTCACTGAGACAAACATTTATCCCAAAAATAATTCGAATCAGTGCATTTTTACAGTAGTATCGTGAACGAAAAAAATCTACATCCAGACACACAGATAAACACACATACAGCCGCCATGCGGAAATTAACTTTTCTTTACATTTTGAAGGTAGTACAATCAGAATCTGCTTTTATATCGGACACGATTTTTCGACGGTATTACAATTCGGAACATGGAAGTAAAAATAAAACACTATTGACTAATTTAAAATTTATCAGTTTGTTTCGAGGCGGCATTTCAAAATACACCAATCACACGTCCTTATATTTGTACAATGTACAATACTTCTAATTCACCTAGTGTTAAATTTCCTATGTTTTAATTAACTAGAAATACACCGTATACCTACAGAAAAATAGAATAATAATTGTACACCCCAAGCACACATTATTTGGTAGTGTGTTCTATTCTCGGTCTAAATTTTTGTTCGATACAAAATAATAGTTAAAACTTTTTTCCAATACTCAATCACGTAACTTTTACCATTATTCAAATTTACTTTATCCTTCCTTCACAATGAAAATGGTGTTAAAGGATACAATGAATGACATTTATACGTATAATCTGGTTAAAATGCCTATTACCCAATTTGCAAAATTGTATGTGTTGTTTCAAGCTAAAAAATGCGATTTTATTTTTGATCAAACAAAATTTGCCAATTCGTGGAATATCTCGAAAAATGTCACACTATCGCTTTTTACATTGACATATATGGGGTGTTCCAAAAACATTTCAGGAGTTTCCGAGGATATTAGAATAATCGCTTTTTATTAAAAAGAGTAGAGTAATAGAAAGGAAAGGAAATATAAAAGCAATGAATTCTGTCTTTCAGTTGAAAATATTTATGGAAATGTTCAAAGTATGCTAATCAAAAGTTGTAAAACCCATAATTTCTGCTTCAGGGGGTATCGAAATATTATAATATGTTGTGTAATAGATGATGTTATATTTATTTTTATTTCTTAAAGGATTAACTTTAAAAAAAATATGAAGATAGAAAGAACTTAGAATTGGTCAAAATTTTTTTTAGAACTTTTGTGATATTTTTTAGTTGTTTGGTTCACATTTTTTTTAAATAAAATCAACGTATGATGAAAAATTATAAAAATAATTTCTTTGGTTAATTCTAAGAACTTTTTATCAGTTGCAAGTTTTTTTAAAGCTTGATCCTTTAGGAGATAAGCATAAATACTTTCATTTCTTTCAGAACATGTAAGTAAAATAAACATTAACATAGAATGTTTAGGTGCCCCTTGAAGCGGAATTTATGGATTTTCGTAGGTTGTACCCATTACAACTTTTGATCAGTATACTTTGAACTATCATTTCCCTAATATAAGTTATAAAAAATTCTACCAAAAGGCAAAATGCATTGCTTCTGTGCGATTGTTTTAATGTCCTCGACAACTCGATGTGTTTTTGGGACATAAATTTGATTTAGATTAAAATTATTTAAAAAAAATATTTTTTTAAATATACGAAAATAACAATCAGGTACGTATTAAGAAAAAATTGAAATTAATATTTTCTAATAAAATTCTATAACAATTTTATGGTTAATCAATGGCAGTTCATCTGAACTCTTTAATAAAAAAATTATTTGATTTTTCGTTTAGTTACTCTTAAAAACAATTTGTCTACGCTACTGTTTCAAACATCAATAGAATTACAATTTATAATGTAATTATTAAAATGTATTGAACATTGATAAATGAAGAACAAAATATTACAATTAATAAAAAAAATACTGTTAACATCATAATATATAACGCAATGTTTACATAAGAGAATAATCATCGGAGGGTTTCCATGATTTATTTGCATTTTCAATTATGTAGATTGTGTTTGCGTTAACAATTAATTCCGAAACTTTCAAATATACCCGGTCTGTAAATTTGGTAAGCAATTTTCATTACTGATGATAAAACGTATTATTCTAAAGTGGTCATCAAATTAAAATCATTCTTGAAATTAAAAGTAATATATTATAAGTGTCGTAAAATAATATCAATTTAGCTGAAATGGGTACTTTTATTATTTTGTATAATGATCTTCTCATTTTGTTTATGTTTAAAAATATTAGAACGTAATAATTTTGATGGAAATACTCCTGATGATGAAAAATATGTATGATATAATAGGGTGAAGTAGGGGTAAATGCATACCGGGGTAGTAGAGTTATATAACCGATTTTTTTTTATTGAATAAAAACAATCTCTCCTTACAATTTGAAATAAACAAAATTACTCTATATACGGTCTACGATGGTTTGTCCAAATCATTTTTTTTGAAAAAAGGTTTTAGTGCTACTTTTTATTATTTTTAAATCAAAATGGTTGTTTTATTTGAGATTATAAAGTATATTTTCCCTAATTTTTATCACAATATTAATTTTGTTATATATATATAAATCTGATATATGTAAGCGCGGTTTGTATTTTTTTAGGCTAGAAATTAAGTAACAGTATTTTGCCCCCAGTAGATCAATAGAGGGGTTTCTTATGAGTGATTTTTTTTGTCGATATTGATCAAGGAAAAGCCGAGATATTAGCAAAAAACCGAACAGCAAAAAAGTACTACACGGAAGACGAATTTATCCACAAATTCAGATATGGTCTTATTTGATCTCTAGAATATTTTAAAACCAAAAAATCGCTGTAAGGTGAGATTTTTTTTATTCAATAAAATATATCTTCCATGGGAGCCACGGGGCTTTCTTATACGTAATACTGACAGTGTACGTGATTTTTATTTTATTAAAACATGATTTTTTTGAACGTAATTACTAAGCCGGAAATTAATTTTTAAATTTTCGAGTTATTTAAAAAAAATAAGAACAAAATGTTTAAATAAAAATTGTCCAGTAATGTTATTATCTATAATTTATGACCCATATATTTTTTTCCAATATTTATGATTTAGCCAGAAAGATTTTTTTATATAATTAATTAAAGTTACCCACACTGTTCACTCTCACCTATGAACCTACTATGATTGGCCCATCAGCAAACTCCCATTTCGTCATTAATCCCTTGTGAAACAACCCTTCATAAAATAAAATCAACTGCACAAAAATGACAAAAAAACACCACTGAGCTGTTGGAAAAGGAGTAATCCACCCGAATAAGAAATGCATTTATCGTCAATATTTCATATTCCGAATTTTAGTATTTCAAAGATCATATCAGTTTGACCTTAAGTAGAGAGGTCAAGACCAACATGATATTTTTAAATGGAAAATCTTATTTTTTATCACACATCGACGTGTTTTTTTGGGATACTACAAAATGGAGTGTTCCATATGATCATTGAATGGAACTTTTAAAACCCTACACTTTTGATTCGAAATATTTTTTTAGAAACATTTCGTTTTCGAGATATTTGACCAGACTTTTCTAACATCCTGTATAATCAAAATTGCGATACAAAACTAGAAATTGATTATTTTGAGGTCTGATAGTAATAAAAACATAACAAAATATTGCAGTGGTAAAATATGACAAAACACATTCCCGCAGTACAAAATGTATAAACAAAAATATTTTGCTATTGAAGCAAATCTCTAATCATATCTGCATATAAATATTTAATAGAAAGCACACATACACAGCCAACTATGTAATCCATTCACAACAATAAACCAATCTGCAATGAATAATTGAAAGAAATATAGTGATTAATCATATGATACAAACACAAAGGTACATTGGCGTAGACCCGGGTTATTTTAGGAGTTAAATTATATTATTTCACTAAATTTAACTTCTGGGTAAAAGATGCGTCTAATTAGTATGATGTATATTAATCAATTTAAGAAAATTGAACTTTTATCTCACTCCGATGAAAAAATCTAAAAATGTGAATATTTTATTATTTTTTATCAAACATTCTACTTAGGTATAACTAATTGTTTCATTATATAATAAAACAAAATCACCAAGTAAATACACAGTGCTTCCTCGTACAAAATTCACCAAAGGTTGTTAATTATCGAACAATTTAAATAAACACCGATAAAGTATTCAGATAAACAGCCATTGGTTAACAATCTAACGTTGGAGTTTTTTGACAGATAGTTGCATGCATAGTAAGTAAAAACCAAAGTATGTAAAGTATATTTTACCAAAGTGTATTTACTCATCTAGAGTAAAAACGGTAAAAACCAAACTAATATATGTTTGATACCCCGTTTGAAAGTATTTGCAAGGTAGTAAATTTTTACTGTAATAACTGACATAAAATTTTTAAAAGAAAGAAGAGTATTATATAATTAACCCTTTCGTTCCGACTTTTGCAGCAATGTAATTTCATTAATTTTTGTATCAACGTGATAGAATCAGTAGCACAGCTCGATTTGAAAAAAATATGGGTTATACACCTATGAAACTAACTCATTGTGGTTACTTTGGAAGTTATGAGATAATCTTTTTTGTTTTTAAATCTTATTGTTGATTGGCATAGCCATCATACAGGGTATTAAATAAATAAAAAATACTTTTTGGTCATTTTTTCAGATATTTCGAAAAGTGAGTACATCAAGTTGCATATCATTGAAAAGGTAATAAAATCTTCTGTTCAAAAATTACAAAATTTCATATTACTTCTATTTAAGAAAACATAAGTTAGTCTCATGCCTCAAAAACTACGAGATTTCTGAAAATTAAAAAAATATTTCTAAATAGACAATACTAAACCCTACAGCATTTATTTGAAACATTTTTTTAAATTTCAAGTCGCTTAAGAAATATTCACGATGGAAAAATTCGGACTAAAATGGTTTTTGGCTAATATCTAGTAGGCTATGAAATTTTTGTAAAATGTAAATACACCACTGAACTGTCCTCTTTTAAAGGTAACTTTTTTCTCATTTAACCGAATCTCTATCTCTTATAGTTTCCGAGATCCTCATACTCTCCCCTGGTATTTAGACACCCTGTATAACCCGTTAGGTGCGAAAGAGTTAATAAACGAATGATTATTATTAGAGATGCCACGAATATTCGGCTACTATTCGGTATTCGGCCTATTCGGTTACTTTTTTTACTATTCGGTATTCGGCCGAATATTGTGATCCATTCGGCCGAATACCGAATACCAAATCATGAAAAAAACGTATAATAAATATTACTCGCAAAATTTTTTACTTTAACAAAATATGATCACGTATTAATTCTTTTACCAAATATAAAAAAATCTAACGGATAAGAAATAAGAACTTCCATATGTTCACAAATAATATTATCTAGAAGAAAAACTGGTAATTAACTACAGGGGAATTCATAAATTATACCTGCTTCCGAAAATAGCAAAAATAGATGATTTTTTATTAAATGGTGCCATTTCGTACGTAAAGCTTTTCGCGAAAAAACAGTGATATTTGTTAAGATATGCAGTGTATATCTTAACAAATATCAATATACACACTTATAGTGTATATTATACACACTATAAGTAACACAATTTGATGTAACAATCAACAAATAATGCGTATTATGACACGACCTACTCGCAAATGAAACAAATACGCCCGAATATTCGGCGCTTCGGCCAAGAGCCTAGCCGAATATTCGGTATTCGATATTCGGAAAAATCACTATTCGTGGCATCTCTAATTATTATTATTAACATAAATGACCCTCTTACAAAAACAGTCTCACAGACACCACTGCATATAGAAATACCTGAACAGATCGCAGGTCTCTGGCACGAGTATTAGTTCCGATTGGCAGCGAGAAATGGTGGCGGCGCTGTGTAGGTGGTGTGCATCGGCCGTGCCATTGATGATTGCAGTCGGCTGTAACGACGCCGCATCTGTGATGGACAAGCGATACAGGTTGCGCATATATATGTATAACGCTATTCGTTATAATGATTTATATTGCTGCGTACATTTGTATGGAGCTTTATCATGCATAGTGTTTATTTATAGAAGTATGGACCCAGCGATTTATTTACGTACGTGATATCGGCTGTATTGAACAATGATTTAATTAAAGGTCATAGAGTCAAAACGAATATTTTTAGGAAATTATTTTTTAAACCGATTTTTTCGAATTCATAATTTTGATGGATTTTGTCCTGTCTGTCTGTCAGTAGATGTTGTAACTCAAAAACATATTTAGGATTAATTTTCTTTGAAGAAATAAACCTCCTATTTTTAAAACTATCTTACAACCGGAAACGGATGTTTAATCATGTTGATTTTTTAATTTTTCGAAATATTTTTGAAACGGTACGAATTAGAGAAAATATATTTTAGGTAACTTTTTTCTCTTAGTAATTAATGGTCTATTAAAATTAAAATAACAATTATTTTAAATTAAATTTCAGCTGGTTCATAACAGAAGAAATAAAAATAAAACCAACATCAAAAAATGTTAAATTTAATTATTATGGGTTTTTTTGAAGTCGGTTTTATATATTTTTTTTATTTTTATTATATTCGAACCATCCTATTACACAAATTTACTAGGTATCATTGGTATTACTTACCAGCATCATTAAATAATGCACGATCTTGTAATCTTTTACGTGACATGTTATTGCACATCTCCAAGTATTCAACAAGTATTTCATGTCCGGTCGATGTAAGAGAATCCATGCCGAGAGGTGGACCTCTTTGTGCCTGCCAAATACGACATTTTCCAGCTAGCTGCATCACTAAAAATAAAATACAAATAAGAAATCAAAACGGTAAAATTTTTACGAAGTTAAAATTTTTAATTATAGTTGTAAAATATAATAATCCTTCCATTTAAGCGATTAATTGGTTTCATGAAAACACTGCGTAGAAAAAAAAACGTAAATGGAGCAATAAAAATTGCTCCATTTATATTTTTTATCCGATACTTAAAATTTTTATTAAAAGACAATACAATAAATACTACGATTCTGTAGAATTACTTATATTAATAGTATATTTTTAATTGGTATAACAAATTAAACTATACCAATAAATGTGTGTGTGTTTGTGTGTGTGAAACAGAGATGTGTCCATACTGTCCATTGTTGAATAAAGATGGGTAGACTTGTCTTAACAAATGTTTTTTTATATACAATACAACGTTTAATTTTTACTATGCATCATAGTAAAATTTCACCAGATCTTCTACAATCTATATTATCACTAATATAGAAAAATTACAAAACTGTATCCCGTTTTAAGAATTTAAAAATTCAGTGATTGTTATGAAATATTTTTCCCCATACATCTTTTTCCAAACTTTTTCAACCGCGTAAAACTGAATCCGCGTAAATGGAGTGATAACAGCATAGTAAAATTATGCTCAAAGATGTATGCCTTTTTGCAATACTTACATAATTTAGTTTAGTTAGTTTAGTTTAAAGATAGATATCCATAGTATTGCGAACGAAACGTTGATCATACTAATAACTGTGGGAAGACAGAAATGTATTAAAAAATGGTTAACATTTTTAATAAATGTATTTTTTTAAATAAAAAAAAATAATTAATGTTATGTTACTACACGCATTAAAAAGTTTACTTAAAGAGAAAATAATGTTTAAAATGTTTTTGTCCGACAATATTGCTTTAAAGAGAAACAATAGTATAGTTGGATAGAGATTATATTCTTAAATTAAGAAACTATTGTTTTCCATTATATGAAACAATGATTATTATCTTGGCCCAATGCAATTTTTTTCTATGTATATTTACTTGAATCAGCTTTTGAAATTTCAAAGGAAAGATTCAGTGACAGATTGCATAGGATTTATTCATATTTAAGGTAGTTCTCGTACAAACATCATTTCGATAGAATTTAAAAAAAAATCAGGGGATAAAAAAACAATGATATCTATCAGAACGTGACATTTTTAAAGAGATCTTAAACTTAAAATAATTATCTTCAAAGTTTGAAACTTTTGTACGTATCCGTTATACCAAAGCAGCCACTTAAAGGGGTGAAAAATACCCTTAATTAACGTTGCCTTGGAAATGCATGTAACTTAATTTTTGCCTTATAGTTTGTTATTAAAGAAAACAAAACTAATATTAAAAATATTTTAAATAAGAAAATAATGGAACATGGAAGTCATGTACGGTTATGCATACTGTTAATTTTTATTATATTTTGTCTTCTAGATCCACGGTGAATATTAAATTATTTCAATATTTTTACGTAGTTTTTGCTAAATATTTTTTTTTAATAGAAAATTTTGGCATTAATCAGAGAAACATTTAATTATATTTGTCGAGTTTCAACACAATTTTAGTATAGTTTTTCTTTGAAAAAAAAAAAAAATTATATATTATTAAAAAACCCAACGAAACCCAAAAATCCCTGCTATAAAACCCGGTGACCTGGGTTTTTTTTTATTATAAAAAACGTCTTTTACCAACCCTAACTTCACAACAAAAATCTAAAACAATACGCGATGTTTTCAAAAACACTTTTAAGATTTCTATATATAACATTGGCTACAATCGTTTAAAACAAAAGAAAACTGTTTCTACGTCATTAGCGAAATGCTCGAAGCATGATAATGAAGATCATAATTAGGAGATAACTTATATAACAAGAAGAAGAAGGCGTTGTTATGTTTTGTGTAAAACATTCAATTTTGAACAACTAGTACAATCACAGTATATAATTCATTTAAATTCTGAGAAAAAATTGTCTTGTACAAAGTTTTCGTTGAGTGATAATTGAAATTCAAACAAGGAGTGTGGGGGCGTAACTTATTTATATATATTTACCAACCAACTGCGTCCCTTGTAAAAATAGGGATTTTTTATGTTTTACATAATAATATCCAATTTAAATGTTAAAATCTATGTTTTCGGAATGTTTTTATCAAATTATGTTGATTTTGTTTATCGTTTCATTTGAAATGAAAATTTATATTGTAATTTTTTCAACTTGTTTTTGTATTTGTAAATATGTGTTCAAAGCTGTGCACAAATACTTAAGTACAAGTACAATTACACAATTGTTTTATAAAAATTTACTTTACTTTTAAATAAAGGCTATAGCCGGGTAAGTATGCAAAATCGGCCTTTGCATAGATTTGGCTGATTCTTTTTGAAAGTCATATTCTATGTATCTGACTTCCAATTTGACCAAATATTAGCTTCCAAAAATGTATAGTATTTGAATCCGTCAATCGAATTTGATGGCGCTTGTAGTATATTATAGAGGTACTTATGACTCATCAGAGATAATATTATTATGATCCTCTATAACTCTGTACATAATAAACTAGAAAAAAATTAATTTAATTTAATAATTTAAATTTTAAAAATAAAAAAATTATTTTATAAAATATACATATCAAAACATATTAAAATCCCAAACTGATTAAAAATTTACATGCGGTCGTATTGGCGTGGTGCGAGCGGACTCTAAGGAGTGCAAGTGTCTTAATATATTTCTAATTTGTTGCTAAACAGAGCTGGACTAGCCCGGAGGGATATCAGGAATTTGACGGGGTCCATGGTCAGACAAAGCTAAAATATAAAAGCCGTAGCTGGGAAAGTATGGGAACTGCGCCATAGAATCAATTTAATTAATTTTTTTCTCATAGGATGCTTTGTTTGATAAAATACTTAACTATCAAAATGTATCATTTTGTCTATAAAAATGACATTATAATATATACAGGATGTCCCGTAAATATACCGACAAACTTTCAGGAGTTGTGAAGGACATTAAAACAATTGCTTTTTGTTAATAAACCCATGTCCGCAAACAAGCCGTTTTAGCACTAGAACAAAAGAAAGGACCTCACACAAAAGCAATGGATTTTGCCTTTTGGTTGAAATTTTTTTGTGGGAATGATAATGATAAAGTATGCTGATTAAAAGTTGTAAAGGGTACAACCTAAGAAAATCTATAATTTCTGCTCTAAGGGGCATCCAAACATTTTATGTTTAATATATGATTTTATGTTTATATTTACTTAATTTTTATTTTCTAAAGAGTTAACTTTAAAAAAATTGCAAATAATAAAAAGTGCTTCCAATTAGTCAGTGAATTATTATGATCTGACAGAAAGGATTTTTCGAAATTCAACCCCTAAAAGGGTAACAAGGGGTGTAAAGTTTTTTTTTGGTCGGATTTACTTGAAACTTAGCATAAATATTCTACAATACAAATAATGAAAAATGTATTTCTGTATTTTTTTTGTTATACGTGCCTAAACAGCCATAGAAGGGGTGAAACGCGAAAACCACCCTCAAAATTTGAATTTTATATACAAATAAATAAGTCTATAATTCATGTTGCTTTGGAAATAAATGCAATTTAATTCAAATTGTCAAATTAGTTATTCTAGAAATCTGTGGTACATATATTATTGACATTAGGATATTAGAAAACTAATATTCATAATACAAAGGTCAGTTTTATTTCTGACCAATTCCGTTAAAATTTTTCATATACATATTAAAAAAATACTAACATAAATTAAATGGAAACAATAAATAATCAGTATTCAAGTATTTATAATCATACCGTGTTGGGAAGTTGATTATGTGGACCTAAAGAGTCTCACTCCAACCCAAAGCTTTTTTTTTTATGGCTCGTTTGCGAATATTATTTGTCCTTGACAACTCCTTAAAGTTTGTCGGTATGTTTACGGGACATCCTGTACATCTATCTGTATTATTATATTCTGAAGTATATATATCAGAATTAATAACTAAAATTAATAAGACACGACTTGTATACAGAAATATAAATAATTAGAGAGATTGAAAACAATTAGTTTGCTATCGCTACATTAAACAATAATATCATGTAGTAGGTAGGTACATATTGTAAGAGGTGGGAGGTGGCTATTACATATATCAGGATAAATGTATGTATGTAGTGGGAAGGTGTAGTGTGAGAGATAAAGGTTCGTATGTGTGCCGCACAGATAAGCAAATGCAAGTCAGCAGTATGTTCATCTTCAGCACACGGCTGTGTAAATATTTAACTTTTCATGTGTATAGATTCTACAACTGTAACATCTACCAACCAATCGAGCGGAACATATTAAAAATATAATTTAATTGTTAACCTGCAGCGAAATTGTGTACTAGAAAATCAATTACCCATGTTGAATCGGCCTGATTTATTTATCAGTGGTGTGCAGTTTGTTTTAAAATTTGTATTTTAAGACAATTAGCTTGGAATCAGAAATAATACGATTGTGTTTGGTTATAATATGATAATTGACGTTTTAGATATTTTCTCATTAGTTTTGTATGTTTTTTCATTTCGTTCGATCGAGAAATACGTTAAAATAAATGATAATTTAACGACATCTGAACAAAACAGATACACTTTAAATTTTCAAATCGATCCCCTTAAAAATCACATTTTGCTGTTATCATGTTATGACCTAATGCTATCGATTGATAGATATAAGTTTAGAGAAACTTGTCAACAATGACTGCATTCAGAGTATATTTTTCAAGTACATTTTTTAAAACATTATAGAAAATAACGTTAACAATAATATAACAGTAGTGACGTTAAATATAAATAAAAACAAACTTGTTTGTTTAAATGTCAAAATTTAATTAAGAAGAGGTAAACGCAAGCTTTCGATTCAAAGAATCATCGTCAGGCTAAAATATAATAAATAACAATTAAATACAATAAATATAATGCAAAATATTGATATTTTAAAATAAAAATTCAGAAATATACCTATTAATAAAGATTTAATTGTATTTGTATTTAATTGTTATTTATTATATTTTAGCCTGACGATGATTCTGTGAATCAAAAGCTTGCGTTTACCTCTTCTTAATTAAATTTTGACGTTTAAACAAACAAGTTTGTTTTTATTTTTATGAAAATAACGTTATCTAGAACTTTTATTATAAATATTCTTTTCATTATGAACCTTTTGAAACATAATTAAAAATATATATATTACCTAAAAAATGTTATTTTTTTATTGCAAAGAACATAAATTATAGAATACAATATTATGTACAACTTAAGTAACATACGTTTCCGGTTTAATGATCGCTTTCAAAAATAGGAAAATATAGAAAAATTATCGAACATTCATTTTTATATACAGAAATTTAGTACATTTAATTAAAGAAGAGTCCAAGACTGGTACTAGTACCTTTGTCATGTACAAAAATAAATCATGAATTCTCAAGGAAGGTTGATCACAAAGCTGACGACATTAACTTTTCAGATATTATGACAATGACATGTCCTCGTAACAAAGTTGCCATCTGTTTATTGATGTTGCAAGGTATTTCTGCTGGCGAAAATTGTTGTCCTTTGTTATATTCTGAAGCAGAAACTTCAAAGGATGCCTATCTTGTGTGGATGGCTGTTTCTATATAACTATCTACATACATAAATGTTACCAGGTGGTTTTTGCATACCTCAAAATTACGAAAAATGTTGAAACATACCTCTCCAAACGTATCGAATAATGAACCTAATGACTGATATATTTGACTTCAAAATTATATTGTTTAAAAAAATTCATAAAACTATTTTTAAATAATAATTATATTTTATATGCAATTTGATTTACAAGGAATATAAAAACACGACAGTGAATGAGAAAGTTATTTTAAGCAAAAAACTTTGTATGAACATGTGTCAGGAAATTCATCTTGAGGGAGCAATAGACTCTCGAAAATGGTTTGTTTTTATTTAATATTTGGAGAACTCATGGTTATGAAATTTGATGTTATCGATTTTCAGTACCAACAAATAATAATTTAGCCCAAAGATAACAGAACCCTTCAATTTTTATCTTATATTTTTTTTAACCCTGTGCTAAATAATTATTTGTCGATACTGAAAATCGATACCACTCAGTAATATTAAACCGATTATCAAATCACAATGGATTCTCCAGATATTAATTATTATGTAACAATATTATAAGTTAGACGTTTGGGTTATTGTATAATTATTGGTAGAAATTAGTTTTAAGGATGTGTGGCACGTACAGTCTGAGTCAAAAATAATGTAAATCTAGATGCAATGAACGATCAAAATCAAATTATCAATTATTCACTTTAAATGTTTATAAGAAAGTCAAATTGGTTTATATACTACATAAACTATAAAAATACTTTTGTTTAAAACCTTATTTCCCATTATTGACTGTTATTTTAGAATTTTAGCCAAAAAATTAATATTTGTGTTGATAATACGAAAAAATTTTATTCTGAATTCATCTGTCATATATAAAAACAAAAGAAGTATTTTATTGTTATAAATGACATAAATTAAAATATTTTTAAATAACACTATGTAGAACATATGTGGAGCATACAAATTTAATGAAAATAACAATATTAGTACTTCATATGCTTACATATATGAAAAAATATGTAATAAAAACAAATCATTACATTTCAGTACGCCATTTTTTTTTTTTTATATTTTTCACCAATAATTTTTTTTTCTCACAATTTAGTTCTGTATGTGTATAATTTTTTTTATGAAACTTGTTGCTAAATATGTAAGTGACGTGTAAAAATTTCAGATTTTTCTCGATGCTTAAACCATGTGTTTTATTGGACTTTAACCGTAAATACACTATTCTGCCATAAGAGCCCATGTTAATTTATAAAAATAATAACTTTGAAACTATGTTGTAAAATCTTTTGAAATTTTGTGTGGGTACTTAAGATTTATAAAGGAGTAACTTCTCCAAATTTAAACTATTTCTCGTTGAAATTAGATACCTGCCATACATCCTTAACATTAGGTAATCATTTTTTGTAGAGAGACCCCGGGAGATATGTATTGAGTCAATCGTTAGCACAGAGTCGTGAGTAACGCAATAAATTATAAAGTGTCGAAAGTGTTAAATAAATCTAGGAAACAGTGTAGCTACTTTAGCCCTGTAATTCAAGCTAAGGAGAAGTAAGCTCTGTGGTAGCGACAACCTTTTTATTCTAAATAGTACAAGTTTTTTGTAATAGAAATAGTGCAAGATTTTGTGTTCGAAATAGTGAAAGTTTTTGTAATAGATATAGTACAAGCTTTTGTAAAAACATAGTGTAAGTTTTATTATAATTAAATCCATTTATTTAGTGTAGCGGTGTTTACGTTTCCGAGTACCTACAGGTCCATCTACCTAACCAATTAAAGGTTAAATGAAATTATAAAAGGCAATTGAACCCAAAACGTTACAATTAAGAATTTCTAGACACATGTTCATAAATCAAAATACCGGCTAAAGCTCCCCAGTCCCGACTAGGGACTCTTCGGTTTCTTAAAGATTAAGTTTTTCTGAAGCCATTTCAGAAATAATTTCTAATCTTTCCATTTTTTCCTTATTAAAACCTAATTTTACTGTACCATTGTGAAAAATACGACATGGAAATTAAACTTGAAGTTTTACATTAAAAATACATTTTTAAACTCAAATAATGTATCATGAATATTTAAAATATATTTTTATAAACTGATAACCCACCACTGATGTTAATGTATATAGTATATTCGAAAAACGCTGCCGCTGATGTGAAATTTTTAAACGATAATTTTGTTGGAAATGTATGACCGTGTTTATAATAAAAGACTGGGGGAATAAACGATTCGGAATGTAGAACTCTCTCAAATATATTATCAGTGGTATTTGGCGTAAAACATTGATTTTCACTAACTAATTCAAAGGTTGAGCTAATTTACAGGATTTACTGTACCCATTTTAAAGGTAATGCAGTGTAAAGTAGAATAATTATGTTTTGTTTTAACAGTGAGTCTAAGGCATTAGAGGTGTCTTAAAGTAATTGATACGCGTTGGTTATAAAAATAAAAGTATATACAGTACGACTCCTATTAACGCGGGGGATACGTTCCAGGAAATACCAGTGTTAATTAAAACACCGTTAAAAGGGGTTATCTTAACATGTAAGTAATGGATATAAGTGAAATAACAATTAAATAACGTAAATATTTAAATGTAAACAATGTAAATATGTCATAAAATATTTTTTTAATGCTTTGGTAACTTTTATTTTTACTTCCATTTTCTGAATGAAATGAAAGTATTACTTCCATGTTCTGAAAGAAATGGAAGTACCATCGAAAAATCGTGTCCGAGATAATGACAGATTCTGATTGTACTAATATCAAAACATAAAGAAAAGTTAATTTCCGCATGGCGGCTGTGCGTGTGTCTAGATGTAGATTTTTTTTTCGTTCACGATAACTACTGTAAAAATGCACCGATTTGAATTATTTTTGGAGAAAATTTTTGTCTCAGTGAATACTCCAGACCTATTGTTACTTCCATGTTCTGAAAGAAATGGAAGTATTGTAATACCATCGAAAAATCTTGTCCGATATTAATATCAATATTTTAATAATAAGTAATCATGAAAATAAAAAATATTTGAGTGATTATGTTAACGTGGAAAGTTCTTCGTCATTTTACACTTTAGTTTTTTTTGTAAAGAAATCATCTAACGTTATTTGCCTGCAGCTGTGCTGTCACGCTCAGGCACTGTATGTTCATACGATATGAAAAATTGTGCTTGAGCGATTAAATTGGTGTAAATGAAAAATTAATAAAAAAAAAGTAATCGGAAAAAAACGCGTTAAACCGAAACAGCGTTAAACGGGGTCTTACTGTATAAGGCATACAACAAGAAATATACGCGAAAACTTTTTTCATTTATGACATTAATATATTTATGTAATATGATAGTAAGAATAAAGTTTGAGATCAAAGAGAAAGTTTTACAACTTCATAAATTAATTTTTAAAAGAACAGAGTTGCTTCGATAACTAAAATACCTTCCACTTTTAAAGTTTTTAAATGTGTAGACTTTGTGTTATCTATTTTATCGAATAAATTGAAAAACTATACGGTACGGGACACTAGTACGCGAATCTTGATTTGCACTTGACAAATTTTGTATACTTTCACATCTTTTACACATCGAGGCTCATAAATTTGGAAATTTTTAATTGGTATTGAATAATTTTCTTCTGTAGGCTTTCGTGGCCGTTGTCCATAGTAGCTAACTTTTCGGGCTGTTGTCTACGTTGTCGTATTTTTAAACTTGACGTTTCGACTCTCATGTCGGAGTCTTCTTCAGAAGTGAATCAAGTTTAAAAATACGACAACGTGGACAACAGCCCGAAAAGTTAGCTACTATGGTATTGAATAAGTTGAACGTATACTTAATAAATAAATGTCCTTTACCCGATCCATAAATAATTAGATATATCTGTGAAAAAATTTCTCAATCATTGACGATTTTTTGACCCGTCACAGTGGCTTTCCTTCTTAAAATAATTGTCTATTTACCATATTAGTTTATATCATATTATACACACACAAATTTATGCTCATTTATTAATGTAGATATAATTATTGACATATCATGTTTCATAGTAGTACCATTTTATAAACGAGTATTGTATTCGTTGTGAGTATTATCGTTTAGAAACAATTCGCATATGATGTTTGTGTAATGTAATATTTAAATATCAAACATGATGTATTTGTAATTATTATCATTATATGTACATATATATGATAATTGCAAATTGTATACATGTATACTGCCCAGCTAAGCACAAATATGGTATCTGCATTTAGATACATGTGGAGAAAATTCAGTTTGTATTTTTAAATTGTTGCTCTGCATTTAATACTAACTAAAAATTATAAATAAAGTTTTTATCTAATGTATTTTCTTAAGGTGAATTAATTTTTTAAATTATAAATGTGGTAAAAGGCAGTTAACATTTTAAAAAGTAAACTCACTTGATTGTACTTTACTGTAACTACTCTTTACTTAGACATAATTATGGTATCTGCACGCAGACACCATAATTATGTCTAAGTAAAGTATAGTTACGTGAAAACGGCTTAGTAAAGTTTAGTTGTTTAACTTTGCTTTTTTATTGTATCTACATTAAATATTCTACAAAGTAAGTATAACTGCATTAAATCTGGTTTATATTAATTTTTAAAATTAAAAGACATGAACCATTTTTTGTGACATTGTCAATAGATTATTAAAAAATGTATTACAGTAGATATAAAATAATTATTAATACACTGCAGATACAACAATATAGTCAGATTACGGTAAACAAAAAAAAGGTGATTTTTATTAGAAAAACAAGTATATGCCATATTTAACACTATTAAGACGCAGGAAGATACAAATAATGCCATTTTACGCTTAACTTAATTTTGACAAAATTGTTAGATACCACATTTGTGCTTAGCAGGGCAATATATTTCAGCAAATTTTAACCCGGGAAAAAATTTTAGATCTGAAGTGATCTCGTTTGATCTTCATTTTGAAACAAATCAGATCTTTGTAAATAAATAAACTTTTGTCTACCTTAAATAACAAATACACATATACTACCTATATAGAAACCTTGTTTATAATTTAATCAATTAAAAAAAAATTGTACAGAAACGTATTGAATGATATTTGAGGCCCGTGTATTAAATTAATAAATAAATTCACAACTCACCCCCTGTCACAGATGAAGGGTTGTAATTGGTCTCAATCGATCCAGCGGGAAAAATACTTCGGGATACTAGGGGTGTGGGGGGGCAAAACAACCCTCTATCTAGCACAGGAGTCGAGATATTTACGATTTTCTATAATGAATACCATAAGTAGCGAAACAGAGAAAAATTCACCTAGTATCCCGAAGTATTTTTCCCGCTGGATCGAATGAGACCAATTACAACCCTTCATCTGTGACAGAGGGTGTGTTGTGAATTTATTTATTAATTTAATACACGGGCCTCAAATATCATTCAATACGTTTCTGTACAATTTTTTTTTAATTGATTAAATTATAAACAAGGTTTCTATATAGTATATGTGTATTAATTTGTTATTTAAGGTAGACAAAAGTTTATTTATCTACAAAGATCTGATTTGTTCCAAAATGAAGATCAACCGAGATCACTTCAGATCTGAAATTTTTTCCCGGGAAGTTGAATATTGGAACAATATAACTTTTAACGAAGTAAATAAATAAGTTGGTAAATAAATTACATACTATATTAACGTAAATTATTGTTTTTAATATTAAAGATGTTAATGTTAAGGTATCTATGAGATAAAAAGATTATAGTGTCATGATTAATTTATGAACTTTTGTAAAGTTAAATCATTAAGTGAAGTTAATATGGTTATCATTCAAATGATAAGAAGTTTGTGTTTAAACGAAGTGAATAGTTAAGGTGCTTTTAGACGGTCAGTTTCAGTCGAACTGTCCGTTTTTCTTATATGTAAAAACTAAAAACTGACAGGAGAACTGAAACGGAGACGGATAAATAACAGGTTGGCTAAATCCAAGGTATATAAAGACAAGGTAGTCTCAATAGCCGCTTAACTAATCAGCGTTTGCGTGGAAATTACGTCACCTAGGGGATTATTCAAATGCATTGACATAAATAATAATACCAGTGTTCAAATGTTATATAAATGTATAACTAGTACAGTAAAAATAGATTTTTCGAACACAATAATTCCTTTCTCAACGAAAATTGGTACAGAGATAGTTTGGTACCTAAACTTTAAGAAATTGATTATTGCAGTTTCCATTTTGAAGTTATTCGCCTAAAAACAGTATTTCATCCCTTTTACCCCCTGTAAAACTACATTTGCACCTCTTGGTCGACTACACTCATCAGTTTCTTAAACTAACTATTATATTTCTATACTAATTTTCGTTGATAAAGGAATTATTTTGTTTGAAAAATCTATTTTTACTGTACTACTTATACATTTATAACATTTGAATATATCTCCTGGGAGACATAATTCCTACCCAACGCTAATTGGTTAAGGAGCTATTGAGACTACCTTATCTTTATATACATTGGGCTAGATCTATTTGTTTCATTTCAGTTCTTAAATTTTTATGTGTAAACAATCGCGTCCTGCACATAGAGATAATATAACATAGAGAAAGTAAGGCAGCCGAAAATGATAACTGTCAGTAGAAAGAGAAATAAAATATTGTGGACCTCTATCTATCTTTGTCAAACAATGCATGTTTCCATAGAGATGACGGTTCATATATACAATTTGATTATCTATGTGCTTTGCTTACATATGACCACAGAATATACACCTGAAATTCTGTGCACGACTTAATTTGAAGTAAAATTCTATTGTTTAGTTGTTTTTTTTTTATTAACTATTAAAAATAAGTTTATTAAATTTCTACCATATAAAATTTTTATAAATATTTAATATGCACACATATATATACAAAATAACTCGACAGTTATTTAATTATACGCCATTATGCAAACAAGACTTACGAATGTGTCAAACGACAAAGATACAGGTATTTAAAATTTCGCTTTCTCTTATTATTTATGATTGGTGTCCACTTACATAAAGTGCTATAGCTCACTTTCTCCATGTTATATTATCTCTATGGTCCTTCCTCAGTCCATTCGCTCACGTCAGTTCTCTTGAAAGTGTACAGTATACATGGTTCTAAGCGAAGTTTCTTCATTAAATTTACATGCGACAATGAATTCCTTTTAAGGTATACCTACCAAGTTTTACTTCATTAGCTTCTTTTTTTCCGCGATTTCTTCAGCGCCAAAACTAAGGCTATTGCAATGAGACAGTTTTCATCCATGAATTGTAACACTATCACATGTACACTTTGAAAGTGCAATTCGGACTGAACGGAAAACTGAAAGGACTGGAAACTGAGAACAGAACGGATCGTGTAAACTCCCGCAAAAACGGACAATTCGATTGAAACTGAAACTCAATTGAGAACTAAACTGACCGTTTGAAAGGGCCTTTACATTGTATATAGTTTTGCAATTAATATTATAGTTGAATACCTTTGTATAATATATAGGTACATACAGGAACGTGATTTCTGCAAGCAATTGCTACAAATCTGATTTTAAATGTGTGCATGTAGCTACTCATTTATCATTTAGATAATTATGTTGTCATTTATATTCATTATGAACTCGGTTCACTTATTTTCAGTGGCACCGTGAATTTAAGATTACTTTAATTTAAATTACTTCTAATATAAATAAATAGTTAAAATTTTAATGATATTTAGGGACAAAAGAAAAACTTTATTTTTGAAATGAAATTTCTTTAGTGAGACTAGTGAATTAGAAATTTTAAAGATGAAACAGCGCATGCGCACAAATCACTTTACGTCGGTTATGCGTAAGAGAGAGATAGATGAATAACGCATGTGTATTAAGAAATTGCGTGTTTTGTATACAGTTTTTGTGTTAAAATAATACGTTTGATTATTATTAACTTAATAATCGTTTATTTTATTTATTTTATTCGCATGGTAAATGAAAACAAAAGAAGTTCCATTACAACTGCACGCTTATGCGGGTGAGGCACACTACTTTTTTGAAGTTAAACTTCTTTAGGCGCACCGCGACATAGTTTTGCTGGGCATTGAAGTCTGATGCGTCATGTTCCGAAATGTGACACTTCGGAAGTGTGACGCTCTTCGGGTAAACTCGGAGAGTTGAACGAGTGAGATAAACTGTCTTCGCAAATACATAACGCTCTCACTCAGTGGCTTATACTGCCGTATGATTATCTCTGTCAGATTAGCTCGATGTGCTTTATATTTTTGGCAGCGTATATGCCTTGCATGTTTACATGAATTATTATTCGTGGTACGTTTACATTATATAGCAGTGCATTTTGTTAGATATTCTATTTATGTTTATATTAATGGTTTTGAAAGTGATTATTAATTTGTTTCATTGTTATTAGAAATATTAGTTTGAAAAATATATAATATAAAAAGGTATTTAATTATGGAGAAATAAATTTTTTTTCAAATATGTTTTTTCGAAACTAAGAATAAATATTCTATTCATAAAAAATTGTGTAATCAAATGATAAGTGTTTTAAAATATTTGAGGTTAATTTTTTATAGGTACTTGTTTTTCAATAACGCGTGTACATACGTTTTTATGTTTTGTTTTTTTTTTGGTGGGGGAGGGGGGGGGGGGCGAACATTCATCACATAATATATGATTATAAAAATAAATACAACGTGGGCGAAGCCGCGGAAGGATCACTTGTCAACAAATATACAATTATAATAATGTATGTCATTATAATGATATTAAAATAAATTATATATAATTACATACTGCGACAGAAACATAGATAGGATTATCATATAAACGTTTAATATTAGCGTATGTTTTTTATAATGAATGGATAGCAACAACTTGCAACGTTAAAGTTCACGGATATGTGTGTATATTCTTTTTAAATATTCTGTTTCCTTTTTATTTTATTATATACAATTCCCCTTCATTTAGAGCATCGATCCTCAGTGCCACGGGACCGTTTTGCAGCGCATGCGCAGTTCTACCGCGCAAGGATAACGAAACTAACTGACTGTTCGATAACTTCCGTTTAAAGAAAAAATAAATGTTATGTTAGTATACACGGCTTGAGTATGGAAAATGTATTTTTAACTAGGGAATCATAAATCTGCATTGCAAAACGAAACCAACTGAAGTTATTTTACACCGGTCACAATAGCAGCGCTCCCAGTTGAAATATATTCATAAAAAAATTGTAAACATACCTCAATATACTTTAGAATAAAATAAACTTGGATGAAATCGAATAAATAGTTTTTGAGATAATAATTCCCAAAATTCACCTATTTTTTCCGCTGTTTATTCATATGCCCCCCCCCCATAATATTTTATAAGATAATACAAGCTTAATTAATTGCAAAACGAAACTGCTTTTATTTTGTACAATTTCAATTAAAAGGATATATTCTAATGATATAAATGTATAATAGAATATCAATTACAAAAAAACCTTTTATTTATTCTTGTTTCGTATTTTTTATATTTTAACAACACAAGCAATCAAAGAGGTACAAATTCGACATTATAAAAACATAAAGTTTTTTTTTATTGTTCTTAAGTTGGCAATACATTCTGTGATTCTGACAGCTTTTTTTATGATTTTGCAATATTGAATTTGTACCTCTTTGATTGTATGTGTTGTTATATCAAAAAATACGAAAAATAGAATAAATAAAGGAATTTTTTTAATTGATATTCTATTATACATTTATAACATTTGAATATATCCCCTGGGTGACGTCAATTCCCGCGCCAACGCTGATTGGTCAAGGAGCTACTGAGACTACTTTGTCTTTATATACCTTGAGCTAGGCTGTAGTACCGGACATAAGAGTTAAAAAAAACTTCAAATATTAAATTCTACAATATAAATTATCTCGAGCTCTATTTAAATCTAACGCAATATTCAAAACTCATAAAATTCATTCAAGAATAGATTGTCTCCGAACATAACCCGATCGATCCCGACCAAGTCCGATCCGCTGTTGTTCCTGCACCGTAGGAGATCGACGCGTCGCAATCGCGCGCCGTCACACACGCACACAGTCGTCGCGATTAGCGAGACTTCGGCACGCGCGCCTCGCCCACGCTAGCAGACCAGCACCACATACACAGTGAACGTGTTAGTGTCACCAGCATGCCGCCTCCGACACCGCTCCTGTCGGCCGAACCAGTTCTCCGACGCCGGGTTTAAAACTTAACCGAGGTAGGTTCACTGCATTATTATGTAAATTGTGTTTGTACCGGTGTGTGTATATGTCTTTATCTGTGTGTGTGTGTGTGTGTGTGTCAGTTGTTGAATATGTTTTGTATACATTGTTTATTTTGCCTGTATAATTTTAGATAATAGTTCTCCTGGTTAGAAAATACACATTTGAAAATTAACTACGAACTAGTATCAAAATACGTACAGTACTGAATTTAAAATGTAATAAGCTCTTTGTACTAATTCACTAATACTATAAATCTTATATTACTTCTGTGTACCTGATACATTATTTGACAGTTTCCAAACCTCTAAAGGTTCACAAACATAGGAAATGTTTTGCTTTTAAATGATAGGTAAACAGTTTTTTCCTAGAATACTTCCGCCACTTGGAATTTACTACTGAATATAAGATAAACGAATTTTCTTAAATATTAATAATAGTGCGTATGTTCTATTTACCTTTTATAATTTATAATATTTAAAATAGAATTAATTTATTTATGCTACTTGAAGAATTATAAAAAAATTATTTGTATTTAATAATATTTCAAATATTTTATATAGAAATTTTACGTATTTGAAGTAATCACACAGAATTTCAAAAACTGAAACGTAGGTATTTGCAAATGTATTTTAACTATTTTTTGTAATGTCAATCAACTCTTAAGAAGTGAAATTAAAAATGAAATTAGGATTTTGAAAATTAGTAGATTTTCAAAACCATATAAGTGTGTTAAGTGTTACTTAAATTTTAATCCATTAAAATTTTACTTGACTTATATTTCTTTAACTATTATAAACATAAAATTATCGAAAAATAATTATATGTTTATTGTATAGAAAATTAACGGAAGTAATTAATAGTATTAATAAGTTAACCATTTTTAATTAAAAAAAAATTACATAGATATTTTTAAGTTTATATATATTTATAACTTCAATAAAATCTATCAGTTTTCAAATATATACACATTATTTTCACTCTAGTTTCATCTGTTGAAAGCTGGTTGTCACTTCAAATACAATTAATTGGAAGCCCCTTTCATCTTAACCAATAAATTTTCAAAATTTGATATTTAAAATATTTATAATAATTGAGTATTTGTGAAATTTATTTATGAAATTACGAAAATTTGACTGTTTATACAAGTCGAATATACAGTTTAAGAAAAACCACATTTTATAATTAGTTTAGTAAAAATAACACCATGAAGTTAAGTTAGGTAAATAATACAGATTTCTGTATGATAGTCGATAAAATAGGTTTTTAGTTTCGTATTTGCACGGTAGATGTCTACGCACAAAAAATAAAACCTTCGCACGTATAAATATCACACATCCATTTTTTATCTAATACATTTTTCGGGATACAAAGTAGCATATGCCCTTCCTCAAAAAGCAAAATATCTCCCTGCCAAATTTCATCAAGATCGGTTCAACAATTTAGCCGTGCAAAGGTAGCAAACAGACATACACACTTTCACATTTATAATATTAGTATGGATTAGATTTTTACAATTGAATAGAAACAATTCCGGTTTATAAGTTATATATAGGAACATATATAAAGCATGCCAAAATCGATTTGAACGCATATGCCATATAAGTTTACAAATTTCCAGGAATAAGATTAATAACCTGAAATATTATGTATATTATTTATATAGGTGCTACATTTTTGCGCGTGTGGGATATGACATTTGTATGTACTTGTCAGAAAAAATGGATCTTAATTTTAATTTGATAATCTTAATCATATACAATTATTTTACTACTGGTAGAACTTACAATTAGAGATACTCTGACAGTATTTCAATTTATTGTATAAAACACAGTTGGTAACTGCTATTTTTTTTATTTACATTTATCACTGTTATTTTACTACCGTTGTTTTTTACTTACTGTTTTTGATACTCGATTCAAAGTGCTTATAAGCTAACAAATTTAATTATATTTTTTTATAATACTGGGTATTAATCGTTCAGTTTTTGTTACAATTCAGCAATTTAACATTTACAATTTATTTATAAGATAATCTCTGATAAGATTACTTTTTTTTAATAAGTTTTTTTTTCAAGTAATAATATGGTACTTGAATTTGTTGATATTTCAAACACTTATTAATAATTGAGACATTTTAAATTAAATTGACTTGAGTTAAGAAATCCTTGTTTTATATATTACGAAAACAATATTTTCTTAATATAAGAAATATACTCATAATCCAACTATATTAGGAACCATCCATATATAGGTACTCAAAATCAACAAAAAAAAACTTCATTTATTGCCCTTGGCTGTTTATATTATTTTTATTACTATGAATTTTTTCCGTTTATTAATAAAAATTATATGAAATTTTACCATGCGCGTTTGTAATTTTCCCAATAACTTTTCACCGGTTCCGAGTTGCTAACAAGATAGTAATTTTGGAATAAAAATTCATATAAAAATGTAAAAAACTGTCTATACAGTTATAGTACTTTAAAATATTATATAGAAGGTTCGTTTTCGCGTGTTAATGAATATTACATTGTTATGATTTTTTAGATGTGACGTCACGAATCTTGTGATTCCTCCCCGCCCTCTTAAAATGTGACGTAATTTATGGATGACTCCTTATTGTTTCGTCCAATAAGATGGATTAAGAGTATATTTCTTATGTTAAGGTTTTGGCCTAGCACCCTTTTAGTTGTGAACTATTCGTATTTTTTTCAATAAAAAAAAGATTTGGTTTCGAAAAAACTAGTTTTTAATTATATACAGAACACATGTACATTAAATTTTTTATTTTGTTGAATCTTTAATATGTACTATGGCCTCGCCGACTCTAGTTGTTGCACACGTACACGTTGTTTGCTTGTAAGTCGCACTCTATTACCGTTACGGAGAATTTTTTTCACGCGTTTTGACAAACATGCTGTCATGTATTTCTAGTTTTTTTATTACTTTGAATAAACCTGGAAACTATACGTGAATGTATGTGTTTTATAATTTTTATAGTATTTAAAAGGGTTGAGGTTTCGAATAATTAGTGTTTAAAACATTAGTGTATAGAATTTTTATGTAGAATTTTAATAAATAGAGCACTTCCGGTGAGTTCTCTCATTTACCATGTATTAAAAATTCTATTTTTAATATCCAATTACTCTAATACGTGCAATATTCTTTTTTTAATGATCGAATAACCTTAAGAAAAAATTGTTTTCGTTATATGTATATAAAACAAAGATTTCTTAGCTCAATACAACGTTACTGCCAGTGTACAACTTTCTTGTAATATCCGAAGTACTCCTAGTCACATAACATAACAGTACTTAATATTTATCAAACAAAAAGTGGCATTTAAATAAATAACATATACTGAAACGCTAACCACAAAAAGATAATAACAACTAACAACTTTTTTTTATCATAAACTGGTTAAATATAATTAAAAGTATAAAAGAGATAACAGTTTTTTATGTTTGTGTATCAATTAAATAAACAAGTACACAAGTATAATTGTACGTGTAATGAATAATTAGTAAAAAAAATTATATATATTATATTATATTATTATATATATATTTATATAATCATAAAATAGCTATATATTTATTTATCATTTAAGGGGTTACATCTAATGTTTTAACTAACTTTTGACATTTTTTTATTGGCTTAAATTTTGTATAAATATATTAAAAATGATATTCAAAAGGAATTATAAGGTGAAATTTTTATTTTATTTTATTTTTTGAACTCACTTTCCAAAGTGTCTGTGAACGAACGAAACAACCTAAGTGATGAAAAATGAGTATATGGTAATGTAAAGGGGTACCGTAATTCGGTCTCATACCAAAACAAAAGCAAAATAAGCAACCGAAAACCGCCAAAGTCGCGAAAAAAAGTCGGAACTAACGTCGACATTTGCATGTAGTAATCAGTTTTTAAATTTTAAACTTATTTTTATCGAAAACACGTTTTTAAAAACTGCAGAAAACGTATCTTGGCTATTTTCCATCCGATCGACATGAAATTTTAACTTCTTAGGTAAGATTTTACATCGAAGTTCACTTTGCTTTTTACGATTGGTTAACAATTACGGTTTTTATAAACAATTTAAGATCGCTTTTTCGTCTAATACGCGATTTTTTGTTCAAAGTGATACAAAATTTAAAAAAATCGATATTTTTTAACAATCGTGGGTACTTCGATGGAAAAACTCATGTAAATAACGAGAATTTTTTTTTGTTCTGGATGTTGATCCATGGATGTTCTGTTTTCCGCAGTGGAATTAACACTTAACAAAAAACATGCAACGCTAAAGCCACCATTTTGTTTTATATTTCATTAAAAATATTTTTTTTGTACTTTTTGAGACATGTACAAAATAAACCTTGCAAATTTTATTTGATTTTTTTTTACTATTCTAAAAAAAATCCTAAAAAAAGTATAATTTTCCGTAGTGACGATTAGATGTAACCCTTTAAGCTTTTATACATAGTTAATTGTTAATTTTATTTTGATTTCGAGGTTTTAGGTCATTATATGTCAATAAAATAGTTATATATGATATAATATTATTTATTATTATAGACGTTTCGTCATGTTTCAGACTTCATCGGTATCTTTTGATAACAATGATACTTTTACATATTTCTATTTAACAATAGGACTATTTTACAACATTTCTCATGGAGTTCATTTTTGTTAATTGTTAATTAAATTATCTATGGTATAATATATTTATAACAAAATCGATTAATCTTATAATAAAATTAAACTCTAAATTATCCCGGATAGGATATTAGCAATAAATTACGATATATCAATCCGATAAAAAATTATTTTGGTACGAATACAAAATTAATAGGTATCTAGGCCTGATTAATATTCCGCCTATAAATCCAGTTTTAAATATGAATACTCCTCTAACTAGATAGGAGGTGCCCATATACATAATTTATGTGTTTTTCTTCTTCTAGTCTAGTAGTTGGTAATGTGAACATAGTTCGCTTTAGTCATTTTTTTTATAGAAATCGATTTTTTTTAAATCTACCATTGCATTTTACTTACACTAACTGGCGTATTTGTCATTATTTACTTATTATTTCACACAATTCGTTAGGACTAATTTCCCGTCAGAAAAATTAAGAAAGATTTGCAGCCCTTATTATTAAATAAAACTATTGTAGAAAATATTTTTTAACTTTTTTTAAATACTTGACAAATATTTAAATTATGAAACCAAAAATAAAAATAAAAACGTGTCTTGACTGACGATTACTTGGACTTACAAGGGGAGATTATATCTAGGGAAGTTGGGATTTCAGTCAGCTTTGGAGAGGTGAATCTAGACCAAAAATAAGGAGACACGTGTTCGAGAACTCATCTGGGCAGCCCTTATTAGTAAAGATATTAAATTTTGAAAATTGGTATATTTCCTTAAGCTCTTATGTACTGTAATAAGCATCTACGTTAACAATCCTTCAATGGCTGTGCGTGTAGAGCGCCGGCTTATGATCCAAAGAACACAGGTTCGAATCACGTACCCTGTACAGAATAATTTTTATTTTCAATTGTTTCTTACTTTTTATTTTTTTTACATATAGATTACCACTACCTGCTATTTATACATTATGTTTTTTAGGTAAACATATCGATAATATATGTTTTTTGGGTTGAAATACACATGTAAAGTTTTAAATAGATTATTTTTATTGAAACTACGTATATAATTTACCAATTAAAAATATATTTCAATTGTTAAACTTTTAAATATTCCAAAATGTGCATCATTTATTATAAAATAAAAATAATAATATCGTAAAATCTTACTTGTTTTATTCAATTAAAGAAATATAAATATAAACAAATAACTAGCTGTAAATAATTTAATTATAAGGCCAAAAAAGAAAAAAAATAGAAATAATAATATTTTCAATAGTATAGAAGACCGATAATTTATTTGAATGAAAAAAATTAAATAAAAGTAAAAAATAATTTATTTAGGTATCAAATAAATTTGATTAATTGAAATATATTTTTAATTGGTAAATTATATACGTAGTTTCAATAAAAATAACATCATAAATAAACTATTTAAAACTTTACATGTGTATTTCAACCCAAAAAACATATATGTATTATCGATATGTTTACATAAAAAGCATAATGTATAAATAGCAGGTAGTGGTAATCTATATGTAAAAAAAATAAAAAGTAAGAAACAATTGAAAATAAAAATAAAAATTATTTTGTACAGGGTACGGGATTCGAACCTGTGTTCTTTGGATCATAAGCCGGCGCTCTACACGCACAGCCATTGAAGGATTGTTAACGTAGATGCTTATTACAGTACATAAGAGCTTAAGGAAATATACCAATTTTCAAAATTTAATATCTTTACTAATAAGGGCTGCCCAGATGAGTTCTCGAACACGTGTCTCCTTATTTTTGGTCTAGATTCACCTCTCCAAAGCTGACTAAAATCCCAACTTCCCTAGATATAATCTCCCCTTGTTAGAAACGTGAAATTTCAAGAGTGTCATCCTTTTATGACGTAAGTACTCACTAAGAAAGGATTTTTCGAAATTCAACCCCTATGGGGGTAAAAGTGGGTGTTTTTTCTTCTCCTGTCACGTATGGAGGGTTGCAATTAGTTTTATTAGATCCGGCAGGAAAAATACTATGGGGGCGGGAGTTTTAGGGGGGAAAACAACAACCTATCTCTCTTAATAACCGAGATATTTACGATATAATGAATAAAAAGTAAAACATAGAAAATTTTCATATTTCATCCCCTGTCATTTATGGAGGATTGTAATTACGGGGGTGGGAATTTAGAAATCCGCGCTAGCGAAGCCGCGAGTATCAGCTAGTTATGAATAAATAAATAAATGGTTTGCTCTTTAGACTTTTGGGGGTTGGTGTAACAAAACCGACTGTTTGATATGCAGTTTTGAAGATTAGATCAAGCATGTCTACTAAAAGTAGATAAGAATAAAAAAAAATTGACCGACCCTAAGAACACCTTCTCAGTCAGCCAAGGTCATAAGCTTTTGTCTTCCCTTTTTTCTATGAAACATTTTTGCTTTTGACTTCACATCTCTATCCGAGATATTTGAGTAAATTGATTAAAATGATGTACCCTAATTATTTTTTTAAAATAATTAATCAAATCTAAAACATCAAACTAAAAACTTACCCCTAAAAACCTGTCAAAACTCCCTTAAATTTGGTGTTTTGGAAAATCATGTTCTCATGACACTTTGCACTAATATAACAAATATAACTTATAACAACATCGCATGATATTAGCAAGTTATAATTACATAAAACATAGATAGCATCAATAAACAAGAAACCATCTAATAACATTATCAGTGTTCATCAAAGGTAATAGAGAGATGGATATAAGTTGTGACACAATTACGATCGGCAGGTTTCCTTCAGGCCTATTATTAGAGATAATCGAACTATGAAATATAATACATTTACCAAACTCAAACTGCTTGTTACAATGTGTGCAGGGCCGGATAATAGCTCCAATACAGGCCCGAGACAAAATGTGCCCATTTAATCCCAGAAGTTAAACCTATTCCAAAATGTTTTTAATGTTATCTGATGCATAAAAATGATAATTTAAAAAAATGGTCCCGGGGTTCTTTCTCAAAGGAGTAGGGAAAGAGTAAAAAAAATCAAGTTTTGCCGATTTATCGGTTTTCTATTAACTTTACGGCAAAAACAGTTATAATATACAAAATTATCCTATAGGTATACCTACATTTTTTTTAGATTCGCAATTTGTTGTCCGAATATGAGCTAAAAATACCGACTGTTGATAAATGGAAGGGTTAAGAGATGAAAAGTGTCATTATTACTTACATCAATATTGATGAAGTAATATTTATGTGCCCTCAGGATAAATAATTTTAATGCAATGGTAAAAATTGTTTACTCTGGGAAACATATGGATCAAAATTAGGCAATGCCTTATATGTGTTACTAGCTGTGCCCGCGCGGCTTCGCTCGCGCGGGCAACTGAATTATTGTTTAAGATTTTTGAAAAATATAGTTGAATTAAGTACAAACACGATTAGTTATTAATTGTAATAATAACTAAACAACACCTAAATTATCTAACAAAAACGAATCAGAACAAAAAGTACAAATCATTTTTGTTGTTTAAAAAAGTTAATTATTGAAAACAAAATAAACAATTAACGATGAAAAGACAACGGCCGAGCCGATGAGAATCTTTCCCTGTACCTCGCTTCGACGCGGCACTTATCTAGTTCGCGCGTTAATAATGATATTTTACCGTATATAACTTATTTCAAGATATTTCCTAAACTATACGACCAAATTGGATGCTGTAAATGGCAAATTATATCTACATTAAGTACTTATGACGATAAAATCATTAATTTCGATAAGGATTATTGTTTTGCAGCTCATTGTGGTTTAAATATAAGAGTTAGATATATGGTATCGCGAACTTTATTTTAATCTTTTGATTCTACACTTACTTAGAAAATTATTAGTTGAAATTTAAAAAAACGCAGGTTTGTAACTCAAACCATTCTTCAGATATGACCGTACAAAGTTTTAATTTTTTCAAACATTTTGGGGAAAAATGGTTGTAATTGATTTGAAATTAGGGTGTCAAAATCTATCTGATGACATTACTAGATAAAATTCTTAACAGTTTGATAAATATTTTTTCGCGAAAAAAAACATTTGTTGTCAAATTTTGAAGTAGTATACACGTCATTTTATAGATTTTTAACACGCTGATTTAAAACCCATCGACTAAAATTAATTTCGAGAATCGGTTTCAAAGTTATGACCGTTTTTCTTCAGAATTCTGAAAAAAATAAAATTTTGAGATAATCAAAACTGTGAATAAGGTGTTTTCTTACAAGGTGCCAAAAACATTCATCTTATATTAGTTAGCAAACATAAATAGAAGTGCATTATGGCATAATATAAATAAACGTGACGATTAGATTAATTAGGTAATTCTATTCCCCTATTAGATCCGCTACTACAAACGTAGTTAAATAGTTAAATGAAGTATGTATGATACTATTATACGTTTTGCGCAATAATGATAATGTCCTTCGACGCGTTAATTATATAAATTGACGCGTAATAAATAATATAAAAATTATAATAATAATAATATAAATAAACATTCACTACAGTGCGTACTATAGGACAATTTACCTACATACAGAATTATTCAAAATTTCCAAAACATCAAAAAAATTTTCAAATCGTAAAAAATTTCAGACGAAAGTTTCTTAGAACTAAGCGAGCAATCATCAAAATTATATTCAACTATCTTTTTTTTCAAATTAAAAAAATAAACAAATGAAAAAAATAATAAAATGTATTCTATGATTAAATCTAGAGATAATTTTTTAGATAAAAGTTTTACAAGTTTTTTTTTAATATCAGTTATCGAAAATAACAAAATAAAAAAAATAGACACTTTCTTTAAGTACGTCGGGTATTATAAAGAAAATCTGCTCTAGAGCAAAAGCTAAGGTAACGCTATCTGCGAGGTGTTAAATCGTTTTGAATTACCTCGGGATTTTAGAACAGTGGTAATAAATGTTTAGGAACACATATCACTACTGCTTGAAGACCGCTGATTTCTACTTAAGGGGTTACATTACCTTGGCGTTCGGAAAAAGTAGCATAAAAATGATTTTTTTTTGGCTTTTTACTCAAGTATAATTTATGTATATTTACGTTAAAAAATATTTAAAAAATATTAAAAAATAGCGGAGATACAAGCTGTTCTGTGGAACGTTTTTTCAGGGCTGTTCGCCGATGGTGGAAGTTGTAGCGTCGTCAAGAATCGTCTAAAATAAAAAAAATAAAATATTTTCTTGTGCACAAACGTAATAGCTATATTAGCTATCGAGTAGCACAAGGAAAAAAAAAAAATTGTGGAAATGACAGTTGTTTAAAAAAATGCATCCAATCCAAAAAATCCTATACTACTTATTGTTAGTAGATAATATTATAAAGAAGATATGGTATAAATTAAAATCGGTTACTTAGTTCTCGTGATATATGTAGTGTCCATCAGTTCGAAAAAAGTAGTTTCAAGAAAAACGTAAAAGAAAAAAGTACCGCTTCAGCGTCTTATTATAAAAGTGTTTGTATATTACCTTTTATCTTCGATTTCTGGTCTATACATTGATTCTTCCACAGATGTAGTGATGTTCGACTCTTTTGAGTTGTCTTGCCTGTTTTGTTTCTTCTTGTGCTCTTCTATTAATTATTGATATTGTTCGATCACTAACTGTGATGGGAGTCTATTCCCTGCCGCGTTCACTTCAAATTGTTATAACTCAGATAATATTTGTAATATTAGCAACGTTAAACTCTTAAAATATTCTTAAAAGTATAGGTACGTATAATTAATAAATTTATAAGCAAAACAAATTTCTTTTTGATTCCTTGAAAATCTCAAGGTGGTGTAACCCCTAACGCGTATACGCCAAAGATATTCATATAAAATTCATTAGAACTGTCAGTGGGCTATCATTTATATTTAATACCCTGCAGAAAGCTTTAGCTTAGCGGACATCAAACTTAAAATAAAATGTAAAAAATAATCTATATATTATGTAATACGTGAACATCGAAAATTGTCGTAGGTACTGTGCCATAAATGTACACAAAAAAAGTCATGGGTGTATGTTGCTGTTAAGGCAGGTAAAATAAAGTTAACATACACACATGATTTCCCCTCTCTTGTACTTCTAGCGCTACCAAGCGGTAAAAATAAATAGTTTTGGGTTTCTATCATCCGTAGAAAATGCTAAATTAATTCGCATTAAAGTGTAGTGTTTTTATTTGAAAATTAATAGCTTTTACGCTTAATAATAGAAAATGAAGTAAGTTTCCGATTTTTAATTTATTCATTTTGAATTACAGTTACGATTTCACTTATTTTTGACTAAAAGTAAACAGAAAAAATATTTGTGTTACCTATTGTTGCGTTTTGAGAGATCTATATCAAAAATTGTCGTACCTTTTTTTGTATTTATAATAAAAGGAGGGGAATGGTTAGGTTAGGTTAGGTACTGTGCCATGAATGTGCACAAAAAAATTCATGTGTGTATGTTGCCGTTAAGGCAGGTAAAATATTGGTCAAATTTTGACCATAGACGATACTATACTCTATTTCATTTAAGAATGCAGTGGTTTCTGTGGTTTTTGACGGTAAAACTCACGATTCGTACCGTCAAAACCCCGACAACCACTGCATTCTTAAATGAAATAGAGTATAATATACATAAAGTATAATGTTTTGCGTATTAAACAGTTTTTATGAAAAATTGGCTGTATACGTAAACATGAATATTTTTCTTTGTTGTATAAAATTATTCATTTAGTTAGTTGGATACCTATGTATGTATGTACCTACTCGGAAATTCTTTTATTCCATTAACTAAATTAAAGATGGAAATTTGAAATGCCACGGGCGATCGAGTGTGTACATAATAATAACCGACTTTTGTTTCATACAAACGTTTGAAACATTTCATTTTTCACATTTTAATGTGCCTGAAGTAAAACTGAATGTACACAATATTAAAAAAAATGAATTAACTATTTTTAGTTTTACATTCAAGCAGAATATTTTTCATTCAACTCTATAATCTTGTTACTAAAACTGTATTAAAACGAGAAAGATTTACTGTTTTTAACGTTTTCGTGGAAGTTTGAAATTTTAATCATTCAAAAATTAATTAGGAATTAAATATTTAAGATTTGAATATCATCAACAACAAGAAATAGCCGATGTGAAATATTCGTTTCGGTGTTATCTTTAGTCGTTATAATTTTATTCTTGTGTTATAATTAGAAATTGTATAAATAATTCAAAGAAAACTTGTACAGTGGGGATACAAAATAAGTCATGATAAGAAACAAAGAACATTCTTCTATAATTTATATGAATAAAGTTATATCTGTGAGATTATACTCTCGTATTATCTGGCCTTAGAAATTTTATTGTGTAAACTTTATTTTGTAGATATCCCTTTTTATTAACACTAGCTGTTACTCGTGCGACTTCGTTTACAAAACGTCAAAAAACTATAACCTGTCGCGCATAAAAATGCCTCACACTAATTTTTTTTCATCTAATAAATGTTTCGGGATACAAAATAGCCTATATCCTTCCTCAGAATGCATGCTACCACCCTATCAAATTTCATCAAGATCGGTTCAGCGGTTTAGCCGTGAAAAGGTAACAAACAGACAGACGGAGAAAGACACATACTTTCACATTTATAATATTAAGGCTTCTATATACCACCCAATCTGCAGGGCCGATTTGTCGGGTGGTAGAGTGGGGATACTGCAGATTGGATCGTGTATAGGCAAATCGGGCCGACTATTCGCGGAGTAATAATAATAATAAAACTCTACCTCCCGACCAATCGGCCCTACAGATTGGGTGGTGTATAGAGGCTTTTAGTATTGATAAAAATGCTGCAGTAAGTAAATGCTAGAATACTTTCGTATACATAGTTTACAATGTACTCGTAACTACATATACTTATTTGTCGTTGTCAAAATACTTTGGAAAATTTAAAATTGATAAAATTAAAAATAATGATCATACACATAATGTTTTCTTGTTTTTGAGTTACAGTGTCTGCAGAGAGACAGACCGACACACACGGCAAAGATCAAAATGAATATTTTCATCAAAATCAAACCAAAAAACAAAAACATACTTATATCATAAATGAGAAAGTAACCTTTTGTTTGTTTCCTTTATACGGCTTAACTGCTAAACCGATCCTGATGAAATTTGACACGGGGATAGGTTACTTTGTATCCCGAAAAATTGATTAGATAAAAAATACAAATTCCACGCGAATGAAGTAGTGGGTAACAACTAATAACATATAAACTCAAAATACAAATATATGTACATAAATTTATATGTATTCACATATAAAATCTACTTTTATATAAAGAAAACCACATTAGAGAAACGTACAGATAAACAAATGTGAGTTTGAAACACATAACCCCTCTTTTTCGGTCGGAGGTTAATTAAGTGTGTAAATAAAATATGTGATAAATACAAAGGAACGTTAATTCTAATAAAAAATAGATCACACAATTATAAGGCACATAAATTTGCATTTAGTAAATATTATTATTGCCTTCTATAAAATATTTAAGTGTATGGCGTGTCTGAAGGAACACGAATGTTAAAAAAATTGATTTTCTATTATTTGCTTCTAACGAACCTTAACAAGCTACATTAAATTTGTAATGTATACACTTACTGTGGTATAGAATTCATAATGAACATTATATTAAGTAGCTTGTGGTGATAATACTCCAGTAAATGATGCTGTAAAATTATGTATTCAAAAAAGTTGCAAGAATTTAATGTTATCGTAATTTTTTTTTAAAGTTACATACAGAATACATCCACAAAAATTGTTTAGATTAAATAAGTTTATAAAAAAATTATCTTCAAAATATACTCATGGACTCATGCACGAGAAAAATGTACTCACGCACGGTCATGCACGGTTGTTTTAATTTGACTCACGATCACGCAAGCTCACGATTCAAGATTTGAAAATCGCTCACGCTCACGTCGGGTTACGGCCGTGATCCGAAAAATTCACGGCTCGCGAGAATAGGTACTGTGTCATAGATGTGCACAAAAGAAATCATGTGTGTATGTTGCCGTTAAGGCAGGTAAAATATTGGTCGAATTTCGAGTATAAGCAATACTAATAGTATTCATAAATATGTCCTAAAACATTTTTTTTTGATACTTTAAATTATGATATCTCAATAACTTGAGCCAATTGAGAAATTTGAGGATCGGATTCGGTTTCAGCATGCAAAAACCTTCGAAATCAGGTGATTCGGACAGAACTGATGTTGATCTGTGTTTTTAATCTACCTTATCTAATGTACTTAACAATAACTTTAATTTTTATAATGTCACACTGTATCTCTAAAATTCTATCAAAATTAAATTATTATTTATGACATTTGTTCAACATTTTGTTCATACATACATTGAGTAGGGTACGTAATTAATGACTTAAAAAATTTCTTGGAAACTTTTATAAAAAATGACTTCGTTAGACGACAGTTTTCAGTACGAAATTGTTTTGGAAAGGGTAGGGGTAAAAATCGATAAAATGTGGCTTTTACCGAGAAAGCAAACCAAATCTAAAGATTACAGTAGCTCTCTATCTTCAAAAAAAACTACTTACAGATTATCGTAGAGAAAATGAAGAAACTGTAGATTCTAGATACATATATATATCACTAAAACTAGATACATGAGTGCAAATCCTTTAAACGAAACCATGGGGACTGAAATATTTTTTCGTGTTAAAAGAAATATATATATAAAAAAAGAAAAAAGCAGTATAGTACAAAGGACACGCAATTTATTAACACTTAACATTAACTTCATCACAGAAAAACATACACAATATAATAATTAAAAAAATGTTAATTGTTTTCTTTTTTGCACTGTGTTTTCTTAGTTTTTTCTAACATCTTATTATCTATAAATTGTTCAATACTTTTGATCAATTTAAATTTGCGAATGTTTCAATAACACAAAATTCACCACTTTAGTTGTGTCACCCAATTACTTCAAGGATAGATTGTAAATGAAAAAAATATATTTTGCCTGAAGACATATCTTTGCTGCCGACTAATACATTTGTTTAAAAAATTGTTTAAAATGGTTATGACTCAACAGTGTCATAAACAGTTAAAAAAAATTAACACGTGGCGGCCGGTATATTTGTACTTCTGAGGTGCGTAATTTTTTCGTGTTAAGAGGATTTTGTTTCGTGATAAAAGAAAAAATGAATTACAAATGTAATTATAGTGTTTTGTTGGGTACAGAATGTTATTTCGTGTTAACCGATTTTTCATCTTAAGCGTGACAGTGTTATTCGATACGTCTTTCAACTTCCAAGAAAGTTCTTATCAGAAGCCTAATAGTTCCAGACTAGAACCGTCATAGGATTAGTAGGTCAATTATTTGTAGATAATAAACCAAAATCAAATTCTAATTAATAAATAAACAAATAACAAAATATTCAATAAATAAACTTTAAAATAAATTATAAATCACTTAACAAAAAGCATTATTTTAGATGCCTTCTTTAAAAATATATAACAAAACAAATTTGCACTAATGGATTCAAATATTTAGCACCATTAACCTAAAAATAAATGTAATAATGATTACATAATCTTAAAAAACATCAAATTATGTAAAATTTAATCAAGCTAATGGCACACAGAACATAATATGATATTGACAGTACTGCAATACATATTTAAATTAACTCACAGCCAGACAGTTATTTTACATACCAATTAATGCATCGATTTTTCAGTACACAGCCTAAATGACACAATAAAATCTCAAAGCATCATAAAAGTTATTTATTTATCATATTGATGAAAAACTTAAGCGATCCCGTTTTTTTCTGTCGATAATAAAAAAACGAAACCCCGGAAGTTTGAACTATAAAGGCAACAGTTTCGAATAAAACTTGGCATAAGATAAGAAGATACGAGCTGTATAATAAATTTTGCCAAAAATGTAGAGGAGTAACATTAGCTTTTTAAATCAATGTTTGGAATATTTTTTATTTGTTGATAAAATTAGCATTATTTCTTAAATTTCTATGCCAATCCATTTAGTAATTTACATTTTCTAAAAGAGCACATTACAGTCTACTCGGTTTAATATCGATTGGTTTTAATTGTCTGTTATAAAAATATAAACAAAGTTCATGATGAATGTCAAATTTTGATACTTTTCAGCCCATAACACGCTACAGGTCGCAAAATGTAATTAATCATCATCAATCCTTTTGAATTCATTTCATCTATTATCAGAATAGATTCAAATTTAAACTCGGGCAAAACAGATCACTAAAAGTAGGGAATTTTTCTATTTATTTAAAAAAAAAATTATCGATTCCGCTAGCTTCATAATTCCAAATTGATATTTAATCTATTATTTTATTACAAAGATATAAGTATTAAGGCTTTTTTTTTAAATTTATAATGATAAAAATATTTATATTCAGTTTTGTTTCATTACGATTCATGGGATCCACAGGGGGGGGGGGGGGTAATTTTTTCACTTATCCCAATGAGTAGAGTGTGTTTAGATAGGTCTCCTAAAATGCAACAAAAAATATTAAATGACCTTTTGATTTTAACCCTTCAGTCACGATATATTTGCGTTCAAAATTGTTATCAGAGCGCACCTCCCTCTATTTTCTAAACTATCGATTCAAATAATCTGAAATAATTTCAGAATGTAGCTTTTAGTTAGTAATTTCACTGAAAATTATAATAAACATTATCAAAAAAAATTTAGACTCGGCTCCTATAGACTGAAAAGTGTACTCACTTATTTTTCACTTACCCCATTGAGATAGGTCTCCTAAAATGCAACAAAAAATGACCCTTTGATTTTAACCCTACAGTCACGAATTATTTGATTTTAAATGTCGTTATCAATATCAATTCAAAAAATTAAGAAAAATTCCAGAATGTAAAAAATTATATCGATTAGTGTGGCAAAAATAGTTTATGAAATTTTTTAAATAATACTTTGTTTACAAATCGTAATGGGTACGGAATCCTATCATGTGCGTGCCTAACACGCACTTGGCCGTTTTATTTCAATATTAATAGTTAGTTTTCAATAAGATATGGCACGATATAAAATATCTTGGAGATATAAATAAAATATCACCATTTATTGTTCGTGTGAGAAAAAGTTGTTTCTTTCCATAAACTTTGATACAGTCTCAAAAGTAATTTATTTATCATATTGATTTTAAATTCAAGCGAGACCGTTTTTTGTGGCCCGGATGTCTGGATACTTTCCTAGACTATAACGGAACAATAAAGGCAACAGTTTCAAATAAAACTTGACGTAGGATAAGAATATGCGACTCGTATAGTAAATTTGCTGCCCGAAAAGCACAGATCGCTTTTTGAATAAATATTTACTTGGATGGAGGAAGAGCAAATTTGCGCTGACACTACAGATAAGAGCGCTATCGATTTTAACGTTTCACCACTTTTAATATAATACTTCACCAAATGACCTGCAATTTTGTCTTTTCGCTTTCCTCAAGAATGTATGTTTTGTATTTTTGTTTCTATTATGATGTCTCTTTATAGCACAAAACGACCAGTTTCGGTTCAATGATTATTCGACGAAGTTTGCATTCTTATGTGAGATAAAGACAGTAATGATATAAATGAAGCTACAACATTGAGTTTAAATAAGAAATAGTGTTTTTTATTGTTATTATAATAAATGTGACTTTAGTTAGATTCGCATTCTTAATTATATTGAACAATTCTATAGAAATACAGTACGCAATATTCGTAGCCATAGATGAACTACATATATTATGCACCAATGCAGACCTGGTTAACCCAAATTGCTCTACGGGCCGCATGAATGACCAATATTTTTTTCGAGGGGCGCACATAAATTATAAATTTAATTTTGTGTTCATAATTTGTTCGATATCTGGCTTTACAACGAATTTCGTATTTACTGATTTCTTTTTCTAGTATAACTATTATACTTTTTTACCCGGTAACTTCGGGAGCAATAAATGCAAAGAAAATATGCCTGGTTTTGAAAACTTGTATCCCCGGAACTAATTACCGTACAGAAATACATATAAAGACACTAATAGATTTATAACAGAGTTTTAACTGTCGATTCCTCAACCCTTAAATATATTATTATTGAACCTTCAATATTTCATCTCCCGTCACACATGAAGGGTTGTAATTGGTCTCATGTGATATTCGGCAGGAAAAAAAACTATTGGGGGTGTAAGATAAAAAAAATTACCCCCTATCGCATATAGAATTGACATGTTTAGGGCGTATACCATTGATTTTTGTAGGCCAATATAACCATAACATTTAACTATTATTTATCTAGCAGTTGTGCAAAAATCAGCCGGTTAATTATAAATTACATAACATCATAAATTTGACATGTTGAGGGTGTAGGTCTCGCTAAATGCCCCAATATTTCTATAAGACAATATATTTCCCGTTGTTTGCATTATAAAATCTTGTAATTCAAGTAAAAATGAAAGGGTTATTCGTAAATTTCCTATACATCGTTAAATCGACATGTTTGACGCATGCCACATCAAAAACGCCCCAATTCTCAGAATTTTCGAAGATAAAAAAGTTGTAGGTTACGCCAAAATGAATCCACTCACAAAGTTTCAGAGGAGTATTTTTTATTTCAAAATTTAAAACCGGGACCGAGGACTATGTAGCGATAAATAATTAGCCAAGAAATTTTGTAAGAAAAACGTTAGGCTATAGAATCAATGATTATTACTTTTTTTCATTTTGTATAAGGAGGCTTGAGAAGGTACGCTACAATATAAAGTTAACGATAAAAACCAATAAGACGTAAAATTCGTACGAAAATACAAATATTATTTTACAATTGGATTGTCAACATTGAACCAATGTTACCGTATTTATTAAAAAACAGTCTTCATATTAATAGAACGGATATATTGTATAAAAAAAGTCAAGTATTTACAACTTCAGAAATTTGAATAAATGTACCTACGACCTACATATAACAAGGAAGCAAATTTAAAGCACAAATAAGGTTTATCGATTTAAGCATTCCACGGTTCTAAATACTTCACGAAATGACCTGCGATTTCGCCTTTTTTATTCGTCCCTCCACCTATTTGCAGAGAACTTTTTTTCATCTACAGACTTTTGTTGGACAAACTTCCTTTAATGTACTAAAGAGGTAAAGTTGATTTGAATGATGTACTTTCTAATTATCTTTTATAATTTGGTGCTGTTTTGTTATAGCATTCTGGCATAATTATTTTTCTTTTCTGCTTCGTTAAATGCTGATAGTGATGTACATATTTATTACTACACGCCATTACATTTTTAAAAATTGGTTTTGTGTGTACTTTATGTAAAAATAAAACTTTGAGTAATTTTTAATTGGGAAATTTAATTAAAATAACTGCCGTAATTTTTAACCTGACTTAATAGTCAATTATAAATTATTATCAATTTATATTTTGAAGTAATTTTTATACATATATTGCTTCCTCGCAATATCAAAGATACGAGAAGCTTTGTGATCCTTTTAGAATAAGACAAAAAATTTGTTCTCCGATTTAAAAATTTTAATATGTCTGCATGTTTGTGTGTGTTTAGAAAAAAGTGTTTCGGACAAAAGTTAAAGGGTTTCAAGGTAGGTATTATTTTTTGTGAAGTAAAAATTCTTGAAAGCTCTAAAATCTCGAATATTATGTTAAATTAACACAAAAAACGGGGCTTCCCATTAAAAAAATGACCTCCAGACCTTCACCAAAAATAATCCGAAACATTTTTCTTTATCTGGCTTTCTTTTTGAAATATTAGTCTGGGACAGTTAAAATGGATCACTCGGTATATCGGTCTAGTCAATATCTATAGGATTTCTACAGGGTCAACTGGGGTAAAAGTGAAACAAAATACAAATCTTTAATGTTTTTTGACAGTTAACGATACAAATTCATACTTTAATTTTTTCTACTAGATGCGCTTATGAATAACCATTTTAAATACTTACGTTATTTGAACAGTACGATACAACACGGACTTTCTTAAAAAAATAATGTATGTTTCATTTTTGACCTCTAATTTGGGAAAAGGTGAAACAGGTAAGGGAAAAAGTGAAACAGGCCTCTAATGGAAAATATTTCTCGAAAAATTAAAAGAAAAGCTACAAAGGCAACTTTGATTTATTTTCTTTGTTGCATATCAATGTGAAATTATAACTTGAATTAATATCTGAGCTATACAGAAAGTTATGTGCAAAGAATTAAAATTTAATTCACACGTTTTGACATCGACTAACAGGGAAATCTGTAGAGGTGATACATCACTTCTTAGGCGATTTATATTCTCAGGTCGCTTTAACAAACCTTTAATGATGATGTCAGTTTTTATAATTCTATAAACAAATTAGTTTTTTTAGTTGCAAGCTTGTTTCACTTTTACCCCATTTTTTGGTGTTTCATATTTACCCCGCTCGACCCTATATATAAAAGTTCGGTCTCATTTATTATAGAAGCTAATTTCAGACACTAACTCAAATTTAATCAGTAAATACATTTTGTTATACGAAAACAATCTGCTATCAAAACATTAATCAATTATTGAAAAAGTGTTCCTAATATTTCAAGATTAGCTTTCGTGTTGGTAACAATATTTGCGGTTCTAAATTTAAAGATACATCACTCTATCGTATTTGATTGATCACTTGTTTCTTTGAGAACAAACAAGAAAATAGACTTGATCAATATTGACTTACATGAAATTTACTCTTGTATCAGCAAATAAAAATATTCAAGTTTTAAGGTTATTCGATCATTAGAGCAATGTGTACATAAAAATCTAAAATTTTAATATGTTATTTATAGCTCTTGTATTTTACTAATTTAAAAAAATAATATTGGACGTATGGTTTTTGAGAAATTGGATATTAAAAATACGAGTTTTTAATGCACTGTAAATGAGATAACTCACCGGAAGTGATCTATTTATTGAAATTCTACAGAAAAATTCTATACAGAGACGTTTTAAACACTGATTATTCGAAACTTCAACCCTTTTAAATACTATAAAAATTATAAAACACATATAATACATTTACGTGTAGTTTCAGAACTAGGTTTATTCAAAGTAATGAAAAAATAAAAATACAAGACTGCCATGACAGTATACTTTTAAAGACGCGTGAACAAATCTTCTGTAACAGTAATAGAATGCGACTTACAGGCAAACAACGTGTGCGAGCGCAACAACTTGAGTCGGCAAGGCTATAGTATATATTAAAGATACAGTTTATATACTGCGATTGTCAAATTATATCTAATGTTTTATTTTAGGTAATTAACAAAGTAAAAAATTCCATTTAATATGTACATAAATTAAAAACAAAATTTTTCGAAATCAAATTTTTTTTTATTGAAAAAAATAACGGATAATTGACAACTAAAGGAGTGCTAGGTCAATAATCTTAAATCTCAAAACAAATTTTCATGTTTATCATTTTACATATTTATATTCTATATAGACAATGGACATATTCACATATACCTAATAAATAGAACGGAAACACATTTATAATATGTATAATAAATACTTGTAAAATAAGTTTATCTTGCTAAATGCGGAAAACCTAATTCTCACGTTGTAACGGATTAGTGAAAAGTTTTTCCCGTTGTATTTGTTCTCACAGGATTTAAATAACACGCACGGGTATAACGAGTTTTCTGCGTAATCAGTAGCGCAACAAGAGCACTAAATTTTACCAATAATACACATGAAGCTACAATCATCTAGAAATCTTTGCATAAAGTTAAAATATACCTACCACAAATCAAAAGAAAACTACTGAATACATTTGCACTGAAAAAAGCTCAATCGAAGGAAAAATTGAGATAGGGAAAAAGTTAAAAATGTATTTTATTCATTTGATAATTTTTAAACTATTAATTTGCCAACTCTAATGATAACATTATCGGCCATGCCTTTCACAAGAAAAGATATAGAATTCATAACGCGCTATCTGACATTGTAACCAGTGTACTCCGCAAAAATGTGCTCCGTAAAGTCAGAGGCATATCATTCTGATCTCAAAATAAATATCAAAAATTCAATTGTAATTCTAAGCATATAAGGTACTGGTATCAGTCTTGGGCTCTTTAAGACCAAGATATACTGTTTTTTGGGATTGATGGGCTTCTTTTTGGTAATTTTCATCAACTCATGTTACTAATAAAACAAATACCTCCTTATTAAATGAATTTAATTACCAAAGTCCGCAAATATAGTTTGTTTTTCAAATTATAGCCTTTTATTTTATTTATGTTTTCCCCCAGTAATGGGCACCCAGTGATGGGCACTTACTAATGATTACAAAATAATAAGTACTACGACACAAATGTTATAAAATAAAGAATCGTAATATTGTAAACAATGTAAAGTAGATGCTATGATAATATTGGTAATAATTAATAAATATGTAGATTACACTAATAATTAGTTTAAATGTTCACCATTTTGACACCCATTAGCCGATTGTCATCAAATTAAGCAATTTTAGAGTTAAGTGTCTATAGATTATGATTCAGTAATGACAGTAATCAAATATCAACAAATATTTCTAATTGAGTACATTCATTAAAACCAGTGTCTAACACTGACAATCAGGTATAATCTAAGACTGGTGCCAGTACCTTATGAATATTATAAATTTTCAATTGATGTCAAAGGGAAGTAAGTCCCATACCTTGAAAACTTTGTTGAATTTTCAGATTATTAATTTTCAAAATATAAGAAAATAACCAATTTAATTAAATGGCTGTATCGTCTTCTGTTTATTTAATACATTAATGTCCTTGGTAGTTAATAGCTCTAAACCTTCTCGGGATAGTACAGTAGAACTCCTATAAGTTCTAAGCTACGGGACCGCAAATTCTAGGAATTAGAAGATATGGGGTACCTCTTCTATCAGAATACCGATCTAATGAAATGAGACGGGAATAGCTTTCTCTCTCTCGCACAGTTTACTCATAGCAAGTGATTCTAACATAACCCACGTGGATGACTCTCTGGTGGTAAAATTGAAAAGTTATCTGACAGTTCATCTTGTGTATGGCGTCTTCAGAAGATAGTGACTATATTTACTAATGAAAGTATTTGATTACATATTGTTTTTTTTTCGTCTGTTTAATAACGTTGTTCATATATTTCCATTTATATAATTCTGAAACTACTTTAATAATGTATGTTAACAACCAATTACATTGTTACATATTTAAATATTTATGCACTAAATTCTCACTGTTTGCGCATGCTCAGCTCATCTAAAACAGACGACTGTAAAGTACATGACACAATCAACCAATAAATTACGAATAGAAAATTCTAGCAACCATTTCGGTGTACATTTTATATGTATGTACATTTTCAATCACGTACTACGATAGTTCCAGGTTATAAAAGGAATAACTAACTCCCGTTCCGTTGAAATTTCCCAAACATATAAATGTATACAAATATGTACATTTACATACATATATAAATTTACATACCATCATTTTCATTTTACTTTTACCCTCATCATAAATTCCTAACCGCGCCACTGCTTCTGTATTCATACAAAAACGTAAATTGCCCCCCTTTAAATGTCCTTATTGTCGCGTGAAAGGGACTAGCTTAGCGGTTTTACAACACCAAAAGGATAAGGTGCAATCACAATAAAAGTCTAATAGCGAACTGCTCTTTTAGGATTCACATTATTAAAATACTCACTCTTACAAACATGTTATTGTGACGTTCATAAAACGCACCACGGGCTTGAAAAGGTCGAAAATGCTTTCGGGTCGTTTTTATGACCAATCGAACATCTATGTATATTCATGTAAGCATAAAAATCTAAGGAATGTAATTACTGTCATGTTGACATTTGTATTTGAAGCGCTTTAGGCTTTAATCTTTGATGTGATAAAATATTAAATTGAACTAATATGTGATATTAGGGTGTTTTTTATCTTTATTTTATTTTATTTTTTCGGTCCCATTAACCTATGTTTTAGCTTTGGATCAAAAGTTAATTGTCCCAAAATTTCAGACTCGTAGATCAAACCAGTGAACGGCGCAAACCGAGTCTTTTTCCCATTTGATTAATATGGGAAAAATTACTTTTTTACTTATGCGTGGATAGCTCGTAGAAAAAATTATTTATTTTAATTTCTTACTGCAGCATATTATAGAGAATAAAATTTCCTACAAAAAAGATCCAAAGTGCTCAATTCATTGATCCAGTATTTTTTAAAATATGTTCGTTTAAACATTATCATAAAAAGTAAAATCTAATTTTTATGATAATTTTTAAACAAATATATCTTTAAAACTATTGGATTTATGAATTGAGCACTTAATTCTCTACAAAATATTGCTCTGAGAAATAAAAAAATAAATTTTAACAAGCTATTCACGCGTAAGTAAAAAAGTAATTTTTCCCATGTTAATCAAATGAGAAAAAGACTCGGTTTGCGCCGTTCACAGGTTTGATCTACGAGTCTGAAATTTTGCGACAGTTAACTTTTGATCCAAAGCTAAAACATAGGATAATGGGACCGAAAAAATATATATTAAAAAAAAACACCCCAATGTGAACATACCCTGAAATTGGTTACAACATCCATACTAATAATATAAATGCGAAAATGTCTCTTTGTTTGTTTCTTTGTTGCTTTTTCACGGTTAAACCGCTGAATCGATATTGATGAAATTTGGCAGAGAAATAACTGAGGAAGGATATTGGCTTTATATCCCGAAAAATTTATTAGATAAAAAATGAATGTGTGACATTTGTACGCGCGACCTGTTTTATCGACTATCATAATAGAAATCTGTATTACCTAACCTTCTTCTTCTTATTTTTCTTCATGGGTAACAGCTCCTACCTAACCAAAATTCCACGCGAACCATATACATCTTCTTATACATAATTTATTAGAATTTCGGAATGGCATTTGGGTCCTGCTTGATGTAAAACTAACGTATACCAAAAAAAATTCCATTCAATCCTCTACAGGTTGTTTTATAAGTAAAGTTGTAAAAATAACCAAGAAAAAACTTATATTTTTCAAAATATGAAAAAAAAATCCATAAATAAAATTTGTTTAGTATGCAATAATATAACCCCATATCGAATTTCAGAGCATTAAAAAATTAACACTTGCAATAAAATAAGTAGATATTTTATTATTAAGTGAAAAGTAGGATATAGAAACAACAATAAACATTATTTAGTTATTATTGAGTACCTATCTGTCAACTGTCAATATGGAAACAACAATAGAGACATATTATTTCGTTTTTATTGACTATCTGTAAATCGTGGCGTTGTCTTTTTTACATTTTAAACAACTTGTCTTCGTAATTTTTTTTTCAAATTGATTTTTTTACAATTGGACTAATTATTGGTATATGCTAGTTTTATATCAAGCAGGACTCGATCCACAAATGTTAATTCGAAATTGTTTTGTTCATTACACCTCTTTTTGTATGATAACAATTCTTAAAGGGTCACAGTTGATGAAAGTAATTTTTAAACAATTTCACTTTTTTATGATAAGAGTTTTAAAAATACAATAGTTCCGTTATACATCGCCATAAGAACAAGAATCCAGTATTTCATTTTAATTATATACTTAAAAACGAAACAGAGAAAATTTTAGAAAAAATTTCACGAAATCTCATTAGCATTATAGTATACTCCCCTCCCCCTTGCGAGAACAAAATAAAATAAATTACCTTCTTATTGAAAGCTACACACCTACTCTCGTTTCTGAATGACCTTACAAGCTATCAAACCGAAATTCGAAGTAACTAAACTACAGAGAAGATACCTATACAAATATGAAAAGCCTAGAGATTTTTCTCCCTAAGTGATAAAAATCTGTGCTGGGTTTTCTGCTCGAGATACGACAAAAACATATTAATATCTGTCATTTATAATTCAAAAGATACCTAGATATATATATACATAAGTATTAAAATCATATTTTAATTGAGGCTGAATAAGATATTCCTTTCATTTTAAATTTTTACAGTATAATAATGATGTCTGTTCTAATTCACTTAAAACTTTGATCATTTATTTTGAAATGATTTATCACAGATAAAATGTTTTACAGAATACTGATTAAATTAAGGAAATGTATTTTTGTTTATTTTATTCTGCAGTCTAGACTAGCTGTTTTCAAATCCTCTTACAAGTGACGCACAAATAAGATAATAAATGAATAGCTTTCAGAGCTTTTATATTCATTTGAAACATTATTTCCGGAATATAACGAGGATTTTACAATAATTCTCGTGAAGTTACATAATTAATACGCTTAACTCAAATCTATTCATCTTAATATCCATTTTTTACTGTTTATAACTTATTTATAATATATTTTTTAAATTAGATTTATGTATAGTAACAAACATTTGAGTTTAAAATATATAGTTAATATTGTGGATATTTTTTGATACAAAACATCTGAAAAAAGTATAAATATTCTTTGACCAAAAAAGTCTTGCAATTTATATCAAAAGCGGCACTAGTTTGCAAATGAGCAATATTTTTGAAAAAAAAACTATTCATTCAATTTTTTCATTTTTCTTTAAATCCATTTTGATAGTTTTGACAATTTGTGTTTGTCTGTTTGTTTCGAATTGACACAGAAACTACTGAACCGATTTAATAAGCGCATGAATCAGTTTAGGTTATATATTATCACGTAATTGAACAAAATTAATTATCAGTGAACCGATTTTAACGAGATTTTCATTGTTACACAATGTCAAATCAATGAAAAAACAAGCATGACGCGGTAGATAGGTGCCAACATGGTGCGGGCATTCGCCTGCGTCGCAGTAAACGCTTGCGAAGTCGCAGGGGAAACCAAGTATGTATGTATATAAAGTAGTGAATTCTGACTTTTTTATGTGCAATAAAAACATTCTTTTTGGTTTGTTTCGAAATATTTAGGCATTAAATTTACTAGACATATTAAAAGCTATTTTATGTACATTATAAAACTTTTACAGTAAATTCTCGCTAGTCTGTTAATGTTAGCTAATCAAGATCGATAAGACGAACGGATATTTGATATTTTAGTGTGATATTTTTTAAATTATTTTTTAGATAAATATTCAAGCGCCAATATTTGTTTGTGATGGAAACTCAAATGTGATATATACATGAGTCGTTCAGAAGCTAGAATGATTAAATTAAGGTCTATTTAACAAACAGTACATAAAATGGAAGGTATATTTATTTTTATCTAAAGCCACCTAGGTATATATTATATATTTTACTTATCATTATCTCTGATACAATTAAGTATAATTATTTAATTTTATTTATCATTATCTCTGATAAAATTAAGTATAATTATTTAATTTTATTTTTTCTCTAAAAATACAACGACTTAAAATAAAATAAATAATATATAATGTTTTTTCAAGAGTTATAAGACACTATTATTTCTACGCCATCAACTACAAAATGCTGGCCGTCGATTATTTTGGGAAATTATTTATTTACTATAGAATGTTACAAGACCAAATATAACTGGGACATCGACAGGGTTGTATTTTTATCCATCGTTTCATATAATGGGCTATCGTAACCTGATCTATGTCGAGCGTATTCCCATAAACTTCCTTTAATACATCAAATATACACATACATATATATATAGCTTTTTTTAGGAAAGGATGATTTTGTGTCAATTTTATAGCGTTTCATATTTTTATTATGATACGTAAAAAACACACACAAAAACTACTAAAAATATTATTGAAAAAGTCATATACCGAGATTGTATAAAATATTTTCTTTAGAGAATAATAGAACTTTTTAAAGTTTTCTGTGTTTTTTTATTTATTTTTACTATATCCAACACGCAAAATGTATTATTTTTATTGTAAAGAATTTGATATATGTACTCAATATCAAATTTTTATAATAATATTATATAATTCAAATTTTTATAATAATTTGAAGCTTCTTATGCCCTGTATTATCAACCAATTTAAAGCTCCTTTAGCGCTAAATGCTCCTTTAACCAAAATTTTGTATATTACAAACGTGATTTAGATCAATATTAAGGCTCTTAATGAAAAATGTACCTACATAATAGGTATGCGTTGTAAAAACAGTGTTGAAAATTAAAAACCCATTTGAATAAATATATTATGCTTGATTCTGTTAATAATATGACAGTTAGTTAAAGGAGCATTTAGTTAAACAAACTTGGACAAGCTTGGTCTAATGTAAACCACTTTTTTACTAATAAATATGATAATTTAAAAAAATATTGATATTTCATTTCCTTAGTCTATCAGACTAATATTTACTGACACTGTGACTTGAAAATATGTTAAGTGATCTAGGGGTTGAAAAAATAAAGAGCATTGATCATTTTTCTATTGTTAAAATTTCACACTCTCAATTTCCAACTCGGGTGACGCCATTGCAACTAGAGATACACAGAATACACTGAGTTTATATATCACAATAATATAGTACATAGATCAGGGGTTGACAACCTTTTTGTCTATACGGGCACAGTACAAGATTTTAAAATCATTGAGGGCGCATATTTTACAGATAATCGATAGGTATAAATAGACATTGGGAAAAAAACAAGATTCAAATGTAAAATGTAATGTGAATGGCCTCAATTATTTTATAATCTTTCAAGCTTTAGTCCAGTGAGGGCGCATTAAAAATCCACCAGGGGTGCTATGGCGTTCGCGGGCGTCGGGTTGCCGACCTCTGACATAGAAAGTATTCTATTTTTGTTTCCAAAAATAAATCCAGTTCTATTGTGAATAACTTCACCTCCGAAAACACCATTTCCAACGCATTTAATAATGGTAATTCTAAAAATAAATATATCCATAAAACAAAACTGTTCGTGTATCTTATATATCATCAATTTATATACAGGATCATCAAAAAGACGCTCTATAAGTTTCGTTTGTCTGAATTTATTGGGGAGTGTGAAAATTAAATGATTGCCACAGAAATTATTTTTTAGCATTAAAAAATTGTTAACTTGGAAAAATAAAAATAAGGTTTCTTCAAAGGATAATTTATATACTTAAAGGTGAATTTTAGCAGTCTAAATATATAGATGTGTATCGTTACAAGGCGGTGGAGAAATACAAATACTTTATCAAAAAATATGTTAAAAAAGGTTTTTAAATTTAATTTTTAAAATTAATATAATAAATGCATCTTGAGATACAGAAAAAAGCTCTGTAAAGGCAATCATATTATTTTTTTAGTTTTTAACGTGGGTATATTTTAGTTTAAGGAGTTACGTTTGAACATAATATTATTTTATAATTAAAATTGACGAAATGTAGGGTATCCTAAATTAAAATTAAAAGAAGGGTATTTCTTCGATAAACCCTGATCGTTGACCTAAATATCAATAACGACAGGTTTGAAGATTAGTCTTTCATTTGTATGGTTAAAACTAAATATCTAAACTGAAAAAAAATAATCGGTACTGTTACTGAAAATACCGTCCATGTTACAAGAAATTTATCGACACTCTTACTTAAAATATTTAACCAATTAGAATTTAAACCACTAAAAATAAACATGCTTAAAGTTTTTCACGCGAAACATTTACTGCAAAATAAAATATCTAAGCTTTCTTTCGATTTTCATATTCTCTGATAAAAAATTAATAATGTAATGTCCGGTATTATAACGGAACTAACAAAATGCATTACTTGAAATATATGTATATCACAAAGTATTTGACAAAATTCTCGCACGCGCGGTAAGTATATCATGAAAATTATCTTGTACGGTTAAAGACTAACTGTGCTAAAGTCAATTGAAGCATCACTGATCTAAATTCCAAAACAAATCCATAGATAATATCACAGAATTAAAACCCCGTTTAAAGTGCTTGTAAGCTAACAAATTTTGTTAGCTCCTTTATAATACCGGACATATGTAATTGAAATATTTTACTAACTAAACCAAAGCCTCTTTTTGACGACCCTGTATATATATATTGAAGCACATTTTATTTTAAGTAAAACCTGTAAAATCGATGTATAACATACAAACATATCCAATATTGCGAACTCACGCAAGCTTGGGTAATTTTACATAGAGACGTAAGAAAAAAATGCAGTAGCTGCCCGAATGTTTTGATTGATGATGTAATAAGTCGTACATTGGTGTGTGTGTGTTGGGAGGAGGGGGTGTATTTGGGGCAATCCCACATTCAAAACACGCAATAACACAATAAAATATAGCAAACAATGCGAAAGGTAGAACCGAGATTATTTCAAACGAAGTGTTTCTTCCATTCATTGCTTGAAAGAAAAAAGGAAACTAAATAATATGCGCATACTATATATATTATGTTTTTGTAAACCTATGTTTGTTTGAGTATGAAGAAATGAGCCTTAATAATATTCAAGCAAAAATCTCAATTAATATATTTTTACTTTCTTATATCATGTATAAATAGTAGGTACCTATAAGTATAGTGAAGCCGATTTTTTTTTCGAAATCTGGATTTTGATGGAATTATCCATTTTGACCTTCCCTGAATCCATTCTGACTATTTTCGCCATGATGTCTGTGTGTCTGTCTGTAATCGCTGTAACTCAAATATACAACAAATCGTAGAAAGGTGAAATTTTATATTTAAGATTAATTTTTGTCTGAGAAGAAAACGTCTTATTTTTGAAAACGATATTTCAACCGGATACGGATGTTTACTAAGCTCGATTTTTGAATTTTTTGAATTACTTTGAAACAATGCGAATTAGAGAAAAATGGTCAAGTTAAAAACTGTAGATAATGTTATTATCTATAATTTGTTTTATTCATTTTTTCGAAAATGAGTGCACGTCATATATTTAACTGATAGCTTTATTTATTAGTATTATTTACAAAATATAAATGTTTCTATTTTACTCTATCGTAGTAAAACATCATAACTGAATGACATATTCCAGCCGACTACCAATGTAATTATATATGTATAACATAGGAGTAATTATTATATTATAATAAAATCCTATTTCAAAATATTAGGTTCATTAAAATAATGTATAAAGAAAGTAATACGGTGGCCACAGCAGTATGTAAGAACATATCTTAAATAAGTAATTTAAAATAATAAAACAATTAACAAATAATTCTGCTGTTAAAAGACACTGCGGTGTTTTGATAATATTTTTATAGCCACCAGCCGTTATAATATTTGTTCTCAAATAAACCCATAATAAATACGGCTTAACGTTTAATAGCGTTCGTTATCATCATTAGAGTATTTTATATCGAACAGAACAGTTTCATTAGAACCGGGAGGCGTTTATTTATTTGGATCACGAAATTTATTTAATTTAATGTAATTAAAATGTACATTAAATTGTATATTGTACATTGTGTTATTTCATTCGTTGAGTAATCTTGTTAAAGTCTTAATACTCAAGATGGGTGGTTTGTTATATAAGTATTTATTATTCTAAAACTTATAATTAGTCAATCTTTTGGAAATGTGCGTTTACCTGTTAATTATTTTAAATCAATAATTAAATTAAAATACAGTGCGTTCATGATGAAAGGAACAAATTCGTTTAAAATTCAGGTAATTTTTTTGTGTAAAAACGCTCGGACACGTCGATTAGTATTTTTAGTTGCGGATTTTTTGACATAAGAAAATTGTATACAGGGTGTCTCAAGAAGAACATATACAGTCATCATTGATTTTTTTAAATGGAACACCCTATATATTATGCCATTTTTGAATTTTACGGTATATTATAGACTTAATTTTTTACGAGACAATACCAGGACGACTATCAAATTCAAAATCAAAATAAGACTCTCGTCACGTTTCATGTAGAGCCAATGGTGCGTTATGAAAGTTTAAAGATCTTGTTTCTCTTCAAAATTTACATGTTAATATCTTCACGCATTATGATCCCAATTTGTGTATATAAAAATGTTAAGTGCTTACTGTTAGACTTGTGTAGTTCATGGACGAACTAGTTCAAAAGAGCACTTCCACACGAGAACTAGAGGAACTAGTTCGTATGCGCTCTACTCTTTTAGTTCAATAGTCCCCGATACACTTCAAATACACTGTTCTAATAATACTTTATTACCAATTTTGAATTTGTTTTACTAAAGATATATTATATTAAAATTTTTTAGTTCACATGAATGCAATATGTCTGTCAAAAGCACGTGATTTTTATATTATTTTATAACAATCAAAAAGGAATGTCACAGATTTTAATGAAATTAAAATATATTGCTTAAATTACTATACAATACGTAATGTATTATTGAAAATGAAAAAAAAAGATTATTGCAAATATATACATTTAAATATATCGATCTTGTCTATAAATTAATAACGAATTCAAAATTGCAGCAGTTTGCATAGCAGTATAAAATTACTAATTAAAAAATTTAATTATACATTAAAAATCCAACAATCCAATATATCTACATCAATAAATTGTCATCGTACAGTCCGGAAAAAAATTCTATGAACTAAAAGAACGAACTAGTTCATTAAAGACCACTGAACTATAGGGAGCGCTCTTTGTCATGAACTAAAATTCCCAACTCTACTTACTGTGCAACGCACCACTGATTAACATCATGAGCGTGTATCTTTCCAATTACATTTTTAGCTTAGATACATCGTGATTAAATCACTAAGTGGTTGGCCCCTGCTACCTCTAATAATTATCCGGAAGTCTGAAGTTTTTCAATCAACTAAAACATCTCACTGAACACAAACTCAAAGAATCAATCAATACGATCCAGTCACACACTTTACACATTTGTCAATACCAATAAAATGTCAAGAGTTGAAGCAATATTTTCGACTTTTAATACCTTTGTTTTGAGAAGGCAATGATTTACAGCAAAGCTGAATTGCTTTATACATAATATATCACTACTGTTGGAAGTTTTCGTCTTTGACTGACAGGTCAAACGTATATAAATAACAAAAGGGGCACGTAAATACCATCCATAAGAAGAAAAGAAACAGTTAAGAAGCATTTTAAGAATAATTTATTTACCCTCTAAAACAATAATGGGCTACGAAACTTGCCGCGTCTCTGGTGAAACATATAGCGACCATCAGTCATTGCTCAACGAGCTCAAGAAAGAAAACTACGCGAAAACTTTGTATCATAAACCAGCTGATCTCAACATTTCCGAATTACGCTCGTACGCCTTATTATTTCATAACAGAAAAACAGTTAAAAATTATTATTCGGAATATCTTTCCTACTTCGAAAAATATTTGGAAAATATGTATCTATATTTTTACCTTTATTCCTTGCTATTGAACGAGATAAGTAGAGAAAACAGCTATTTTCGATATTGTTTGTGACTGACTCATTAACGGCTAAACCCCTGGACCCTCCTTTTAATTATGTAAGCACTCATTAAGAAGGGATTTTCCGGAATTCAGCTCTTAAAGGGGGCAAAAAAATGGTTCCAGAATAACAGTACAAATGTTGTTAGATTTTATTTATGAACTATAGAAATGTTAATAAAATAAACTACAACGTAAGCGAAGAGGCATGCGGGCTGCTAATAATTCAGATGAGCATATATTGAACACATTTAATATTTTCAAAAACATTTGTAAATGTCATACAAATTAGGTATATAAATATATATAATATAGGTATACATTATATATGTTACCGGCAATGTATAGAATTTCTAGGTATTCTATAGAATACCTAACATCACCAGGCATGTATGAAATGAATTTAATTATATAGATTTCTGATAGCCGGCAATGTATGAAATATAAACATAAAAAGGGTGAACCGACCAATTTTGATCTAGGTACAGATGTTGCCATACTTTATGTTAAAAAAAATACTTCAGATGCAAATAATTAATAAAAAATCTTGGACATTTCCTAATATTATATTGGCATTCTATAGAATGCCTAGGTATTCTATATAATGTCTAGGCAAAGTATATAATAAATTTCTATTAAACAAATATAGTTTGCCTGAAATCGTTAGGTATTGTATAGGATTCCTAGGAAATATATAGAATACCTGAATTATATATTATTCTTTGCCGGTAACATATACACATAATGTATATCCTATACATTATATATGTATTATTATGTATATATACATAATATGTAGGTATATAATGTATAGGATATATCATATATGGCGCTGGAAGGTATAAACTACCCACTACATACAATCATATAAAGTTTCACAATTTTGATACTCCTCCATGGGGCATGATTAATTACATTAGTCGAAAAACAACTTTCATTTTCAATTTTCAATTAATTTTAACTAATATAATCCGGTCAAAAACAAAAGTAAGATAATCTATATAATATTCAAATATATTATTTAAATAAAACATTGTACGCTTAAAGAGTTTTGACAACGTAGTACAAACTGAGAACGGAGATAGGAATGCAAAAAATAATTATATTAATTATCTTAGTTTTTTAAATACAAAAATTTAAAATAACATTGTTGATTATAGAATTTGTCGTTGATTGTATCACCAAACCCCCGCTGCCATAATTATTTCAGATTTTTTAGTCAGTAATCAGCGAAGTAGAGGGGGTTATATTATGTATATGAAATGTGTGGTCCCATTTTCTAGTTAAATTATAGCTTTAATTTGATACCCCACAACAAAATTGAAAAATATTAATTATGTGTATCGGGCTTCAAAACGTCTAAATACGTCTCTGTCTGGGATCATAACGTTGTATGTTCAGTTAAAATTTCAAGTTTATATGTAGTTTATATAGTGTACGAGATATTTTACTGTGATATACGGACTGACGCGGACGCCAAAGTGGTATTAATAGGGTTCTGGGTAGATTTTTGAACCCCTAAAAAAATTAGAGCGCAAAACAAAACCTAACCTATAGGTTTAAAAAAATTATATATAAATACACAAAAATGTTTACATATATTACTTTTAACATAATACGCATTAATTTATATTTATAAATTATTTCAAATGTCTCGGTGACATATAAAATTACAACTTGTTTTTTATTAGATGTGAAAATACCATTCAAAATTAGCACTGTCTGAGAATATTGCAACATAAAAAGTAGCCATTAAAATTAATGAACCAGAAATTAAAATGCGGGCGTTTTAAGTTAGACTACTCATAATTCTGAAACTTTAAATGATAATATAATATCGCATAATGTATTTTATATGACATTTATATATACACCCATTGTTTTTGAATTTGATACACTTTCTTTTTCATAAAATGAAAACTTTAATATTTATACAGAGAAGAATTTTATTCATTAAGAATATCCAAAAATATATATGTTTTACTTAAGTACCTACTACTTAAAACAGCACGAAATTAATTTAATATTACTTAAATTACATATTAAAAATATATTCGTTATTTTGCATATTTCCAGCAGGTATTTATACTTTCGGATAAACGACTTATTTTTGTAGTACATTTTGCATAGTTAATAATTTTCATTATTAAATTCATAAACAAGATTATATATAAACTTTTTATTAATGGGTTTTATTCCGTGTTATACATTAATGTTAGTTTACGTTTCGACCAACATCTAGTGGTTTTCTTCAGAAGTGAAGTGTCGAGTTCAGAAGGTGTAGCTGCTTAAATAAGCGTTGACGTTTGCTAGAATAAAAAAAAATAATAAACCCGACAACAACCGAAAAAGTCTATACGTTCAAAAAAAGATTATACTTATATATTAACTTTTATTTTATTTTATTATTATTATTTTAATCTGTGATTTAATTTTTACAGATAGATTTTTAAAGTATTTAATGTTTTTTGTTCGCGAACCAAATGTTGAAAACCGATCGACGCGACAGCTGGAACAATTCGAATTGCAGAAAACTTTGTTCGTCCATTCGACTTCTAACATATAAGTATAATTATTAATAACTGTCGAAATAATACGATTTTTATGAGTATTACCAAGGGTATGATATATATAATGTGACTTTTATAAAGGTACCTACTCGTAGACAATTATGTTTTAATAAGTAGAATATTAGTAATGTAATTTATTTTTTTCTTTATAAAAGTTTGATAATAAAATTGAATGAAAATATTTCTTCTAAAAAATATCAAACAATTCATAATCTACATGAATAATCCCATTTTCAAAAATTTCCATAAGCTGTCGCTGTCACCCTCTTAAGAATTACTATCGAAATGATTATTTATTATTGACTAAATATTATAATTTTTTTGCAACCAAAAACCAAAGTTTTTTGTCTGTCACGTAACGCATGAAGTTAGCTGCACAACTAAACAATAAAGAATTAAAATATCCATATATATGTCAAAAATTTGGGATTTTTTTATTAATGCCCGGTATTATAAAGGACCTAACAAAATTTGTTAGCTAGCAATTACATTCATATGGGGTATTAATACTGTACTAGTATCTATGGATTAGTTATGGAATTTAGAGCAGTGACACTTCAATTAATTGTAACACAGTTGGCATCTTTGACCGTACAAAATAATTTTCATAACATCACCACTGTTTTAATGCCGTTTGTATTTACCTTCAACGCGTGCGCGAAACTTGTCAAAGTCATCAACAAACTCCAAAAGAACTGTCATATATGTTTGATACCTCAGTTGAAAGTGTTTGTTAGCTAACAAATTTGTTAGGTCCTTTATGATACCGGACATAAGTTAAAATAACCCCCCCCCCCCTCTCCCCCAAATATAAATTAAATAAAAATATAATTATATATGTCATATTCTTTTGTTTTATGTAAAAAAAACTCGCTGTATCTTCTGTACCAATACACATAAAATGAAACACTGTGAACATGTTTTTCAACTCCACCTGAAAGCCTTTTGTACGACGTCAACAACAAAATTAGTTCTCTGAGACACTCTTCTACATAGAAAAGACATAACGCTTAAAATATAAACTGGAATAAAACGCTAAACAATATTCCCCGACAAAACGAGTTTATTTTACAAACATAGCACACTTGGTTTACTAATAAGCTAACAATGATATTACAAAATAATTTCTAAACTTAACCACCATGATGCTGTGATACAACGTGTATGAATCTTTTACGAAATGCGCTTTGAAGTATGAAAATACTTGAGATTCCGGAGCATTTTGAGATATAAAGAGAAAGTGTGTGTGTGTGTGAGAGAGAGAGAGAGAGAGAGAGTTAGATATATGGCGTTGTATTTCTTACCAGGGCCGATTTAAGATTCTAGGAAATCAATTTAAAGTAGTACTCTATTGTTTACTAATTTTTTTTTCATTTTTAATAAAAAATATCAATTGTTTTTTCCTTAATACAAGCCAGCGACAAATCTAATTCTAATCGACTAAATTAATTCTAGAATTTTAAACAGTGAAAGTCACATTAAATTCTGTTAAGTAGTTTTTGTCAAGTTGAAAAAAAACTGAAAAAAAATCGAAAAATATATTATATTATACTGCTTATAAAACAACGTATATGGACTCAAAAAAATCATATAAACAGAGCCTAAGGATATATACATACAATTAATACTGATTGCGAAATACAACATATGTTTTGTTCATTTTCAAGCTGATTTTGCTCAATTTGTTTTGATTTAAATAATCATGTTTAATTTGAATAAAATACAGTTTTTAATGAGTTACTATTTTTTCACCAACCCAATATATAGAAATCTATAAAAAATAATATTGCGAAATTAGTTGATATTTATTTATTAATATATTTAAATCTTTAAATAAACACGAAAACCACTGAACTGATTTTGATGGGACTTTTACTGTCACATGTGTAAAATGAGTGGACATTTGGTACGTACGTATTTAGAGAAACAAATTGCGTTGATATTCATCTATTTCAAAAGTGGGTAAGTGCATGTACTTACAATATATCTACTTAATTTATTTCGATATATATAGGTTAAAATTAGACGAGACCGATACAATCAGGGCTTCGAACCGGAACTGAACCGAAAACCGGAAAAACCGTTATTTTTTGCCGAAACGAAAACCGGAATAGAACTGAAATAAAAATAACGGTTTTTTCGGTTCAGTACATATTAAAATACGTATATACGTTAACATGATCTTATTTCCCACTTCAATTGTCGTTCGGACTAACATACAATATATGTAGGTACCTACATATATGTATATTCTAAATATATATTCTAAATGATGGAAGAAAAAAATTTTTTATTACAAATAATTTTTTTTTAATTATTCACTCGGAGCTGAACCGAAAACCGAAAAAACCGGAAAAACCGTTATTTTTTGCGGAACGAAAACCGGAATTGAACCGAAATATATTTTTTTACTCGAACCGGAACGAAAACCGAAACGAAAAAAATAACGGTTCGAAGCCCTGGATACAATATTAACTATATTTATATGTCTCGATTTTAAATGTTATAAATAATTTGTAAAAAAGTAAACTTATTATCTAAGTAGGTACATACATTCTCGAAGGCCCCTATCATTGATCGGGCCCTGAGTGCGTAATACTTCACCCCCACCCATTCCGACAGCTCTGACTTCTTACCGTTCATCCTCCCCAACTAACGTCAACCTCTGTTACTGTCGTTATTTCCTCTATGTGTGTGTCCGCCACCCCAACCTAGGGCATTACATACCCCCTTGCTATGAAAAATGAATCATATAGCTTGTATAATATTCAATGGCGTATCTATCGTTTACCCAATATAACTTATGGACTCACCGAAACGTATAAATTATTTTAAACATGGGTATTTTTGATATTTAAGGTACTTTTTTCAATTTCTTTACTACTGAAGTAAGGGCCGTAGTTATGTTTATCTGTTTGTATAACAAATGTATGACTATAATAGAAGATTTAAATATAGGTAGGGTCAACTGGGGTAAAAGTGAAACAAAATACAAATCTTTCATGTTTTTGACAGTTAACGATACAAATTCATACTTTAATTTTTTCTACTAGATGCGCTTATGAATAACCATTTTAAATACTAACGTCATTTGAACTGTACGATACAACACGGACAGGTAAGGGAAAAAGTGAAACAGGCCTCTAATGGAAAATATTTCTCGAAAAATTAAAAGAAAAGCTACAAAGGCAACTTTGATTTACCTTCTTTGTGGCATATCAATGTGAAATTGTAACTTTAATTAATATCTGAGCTATACAGAAAGTTATGTGCAAAGAATTAAAATTTAATTCACACGTTTTGATATCAACTAACAGGGAAATCTGTAGGGGTGACACATCACTTATTAGGCGATTCATGTTTTCAAATCGCTTTAACAAACCTTTAATGATGATGTCAGTTTTTATAATTCTCCTATAAACAAATTAGTTTTTTAGTTGCAAGCTTAGTTCACTTTTACCCCATTTTTTTGGTGTTTCATATTTACCCCGCTCAACCCTACACTTAAAAATAAAGTAGGTATTATACTGAGTGTCTTAGATAAGTTTTCCTGCACGGGGATCTCAATAACTATAAGAGATACGTTTTTTCGAAATGAGATAAATTATTTGTAAGGAAGGGGTGAGTATTAAGATACATAATTAAAAATATATATCTACATGTTTAGGCGATATATATATTTTGCCATAATAGATATGTTCTATTTGTTTGCGGTTTAAGGCACTTTTTATGTAGAATTTAATGCTGTTTTTATTGTTTTTAGAACTTTTATTATCACTTTTCATTTTCGAGTTAACTTATGGGTCACAAAGTTATGTTTTTACAGACCGATAGACAGACACAAACGTCAACAATATAATAGTCATAATAAATGGGAAGAGGGGGCGGGGATCAAATCGTGTAATCGAATTCAAATTTTGCTATGATTACTATGCATAGACAGAATAACCCATTTTAAGTGTCCACCTCTGAAAACTTTTTTAGTGAGGTTTACTACTGATAACTGAATTTTGAATTATAATTTATAATTGATAATAGAAATAAATGTTTTGTTAACTTTCAGTAGATATTAATTGACTCTATTCAGTGCCAAATGATATGCAAAATCCGATCGACAACCTCCTTGTGGTGTACATCGGGTAATACTAATGTCGATAGTCTTCAGTTTTATTATCTTATAAAATTAGTGTGTCGCGAGATAAGGCTGTTTCGTTGCATTTTTAGAAAAAAATGTTTTAGACAAAAAACGTAATAGGGGATTTGTTGAAGTTGAACTTCAGATGACTTTTAAAATACTACTTATAAAAAATCCGGCTCAATACATCGATGCCGCCCCCTCCAAACCGTAAGACTTTTATATGAAAAGTTTTTTGATAGCACCTCACCATTAAAAGGTATCAAGGGTGGACACTTAAAATGGGTCACACTGTATAAAAAAAGCAAAACTATTCATAGACCAAAAGCACCCTCTATAACAGCATCCTTACAAAGTGACGTTATAAACTATATTAAATTACATTAAAGCAGGCAAGAGCCCCACACGAAATATACAGATGCTCTGATCTGAAATATAATCCAACGCGATAATAAACCACATGAGTATAAATTTATCATCATACAATTTTGATAAGGAGGTCGAGTGAAATACCAGCTGTAATTTTTTAAACAGTCTACGTACAACGATACAGATACACTCGTCCGTCAGGGTTGCCAACCGCTCGGTTATATTATGAGGAAAACTGACGTTTACAATACGGCCAGAGTACAGAATTGTAACGACTAAATTTAAATAAATTATAATTATTATGTATGTATGTAATTTAAATAATAGTCAGCTAATAAACATTTATGTTACATATGTACATATTAATTATCTTGTGTATTGTGTACAGTCGTGCGTACATGTATTATACATATATTTATATTATTTATGTATTATATATTGTGAATCTTACGGGTTTTTTTCTTTTTCATAGACACAGTGTACAAAGTACAAAATATGCTTTCGAAATTCAAACTGAAAATAGTATAAAATTGCTTTTAATAAGTAGTAACTTATTAATTTAAATCATTAATTTTATCTAACAAAAAATTGACCTAATAACATAAAAATTGCAAGAAAAAAGTGTTTTTTTTAATAATTTCTACGTACCTTCATAAACTGAAATAAATTTTATAGAACTTTAATTGTAGATCAGACTTTTCTCTTCAATTTGCTTTTTTGTATCGCTGTACTACAATTTTTGAGTTTTTTACGATCAAAGAAAAAATCACAATTTTATCTTTGAACGTCTATGGAACAAATTCTTCATAACTCAGTCAAAAATGGTTGTACAGCGATACAAAAAAAGCAATTATGTAATTTATATACCTAAATGATAGTTGTATGCTTTGATATCATGAAAACAAAACACAATTTGATAAAGATTTTTTTAGTCTTTTGATGTTAAATCTTAGATTTTCATAAAATATTAATAGCCACGACTATTGGTGAAAACCGCATTGAAATCGGTTAAGTAATTCCCGAGTCTATAAGCCTTATACAAATGAACATTCATTTTTAGGTTTCTGTAGAAAACTAGGAAACCTTATAGTTTCGCCATGTCCGTCCTCAAAAATTTTAAGCCGATTAAGATGAAATTTGGTATACGGACGAAGACTGATAATACAAAAACAGAAATGATAAGATTTTTGAAAAAAACATTTTTTTGGACTCGCTTTTCATAGACTGAAAAGTGAACTCACATTTTTTTTCACTTACCCCATTGAGTGGGGTGTCATTATTTAGGACTCCTAAAATGCAATAAAAAATGTTATATGACATTTTGATTTTAACCCTTCAGTCACGATATATTTGCATTTAAATGTCGTTATCAGAGCGTCCCCTTCCCCCTTCTACTTTCTAAACTATCGATGCAAAAAATCTAAAAAAATATCCAGAATGTAGCTTGTTAGTACTTTCAATGAAAAATAAAACGAACACTGTAGCTAGAATAGTTAAATTGAAATAACTCTTGTTTATAAATCATAATGACTACGGAAACCTATCATGTGCATGCCCAACACGCACTTGGCCGTTTTATTTTACATAGAGATTGGTCGATAGCAAAAAATGTTTGGGATAAGTGAAGTGTATATTTTAAAAGCCCAAAAATACGCAAAAAATCGAATTAATTTTTAATATGTATTTTTTATTGTTTATACCATCGTATCCTCAGGAGAGCAAATAATAAATTTTCGTTATTTCCTATAAAAACATTTTTTTTCATTTTGTCGACGAACAAATCGTAGTACAATTTTGAAGCGCAATTTCCAAGTAAACGAGGGTGAACAATTACAAATTTGCCAAAGCTAACTACACCTTCACATTTAGGTAGGTACACATGAAACAAAATCTGTTATTGTACTCGAGACGTGATGAACTTCTATTAATATTATTTCATTAAACAAAAACAGGTCTCCGGGACATCTGTAACTATTTCCGGAAACACCGGATCATTCCGGCAGAGTTGGCAACCCTAACCCACACACGCCAGAGGTTCCCATGTGCGTTTTACTGCGAGCATTCATATTCGTACGTGACACAAAGTGAAGCAGCAGGGGATATTTCGAGTTTCTTCAGACACGAGTTTGCGGTAATTTTGCGGTGCAGCCAGTGTATTGAACGGTGAAACAGAGATTGACACAGGACCGCTACATTTACACGTACGCATATGGTTAATGCGTGCACGGGAAACAAATGCTGAATGCGTGACATCAAACGAATGGGTTTATTTAAATAATAAATGTATTTATTTGTCTTATTTACAATTGCGCAGTATTTGTTCTCTGTTATACCTATTGCAAGCATGTCAGATTTGGTAAAAACAGTAAATTGAAATAAGGTAGTGGCACCAGTATTGGCAAGGACTATAGAAATATATGTTGATATTTGATTACTACCATTTCTGAATATTAATCTATACACTGTCTTACAGCGTAATTTGATGACAATCGGCCAATAGGTGTCAAAATGGTGGACATTTAAACTAATTATTAGTATAATTTATTTATTAATTATTATATTATCATAGCAACTGCTTTACATTGTTTCAAATTTGACTATTCTTTCTTTTATATCTTTTCTGTCGTAGTACTTATCATTTTGTAATCATTAGCAAGTGTTCATCACTGCGTGCTCATTACTAGTTTTACCTTTGCCATTACTGGAGAAAAAACATGAACAAAATAAAATACTACAATTTAAAAAACCAATTATATTTGCGGAATTTGGGTAATTAAATTGATTAAATAAGAATTACAAAAAACAAGCCTATTAATTAAAAAAAAATGATGTCAGTTTCATTAGTTGAAGAGAATGTTAGTGAGAATGGTTACGGAACCCTATCATGTGCGTGTTTATCTCACATCGCTTCTATATGCTGTATGTAAGTATATAGGTATATATAATATACACTTATTTATTTACATTACTTTGTTTGGATCGTACGCTTCTCCGGTTATCCAATTGTTTGAACTTTGTATTTATTTTATTTTATCCCGCGTCGCACTATTGTTCCACTTGACGTTTCGGTGTACATCTTGTGGTCTTCTTCAGAAGTTATGTATCAAGTTCAGTAGGTTGTAATACTTAATTATTGCGCTCGTGGTCAATTAGGCGTGTTAGCGAAAACATAGGTTTCCAAGCGACGGACAGGTATATAAGCCGGGGACTACAGCTTCTCTGTAAAGTTTAGGTTTAAATTTGTCGGACCGGGCAAAGACTTTGACATCTTTTGAATGTTCTGCTACAGCTGACTTAACGGCATTATTCATATATCTCTTATATATTCATTTGTCCTTGTCTTTATAGATCTGCCGGTTTGTCCTATATATAAGGTGATTTAATAAGAATGCAGATCATTGACAACGATTATTTCTAAGATGTTTTTTTTTTTTTTAAAGTAACTGTCATCTACAGGTTTTGACAAATTTAGTTATGGAGCGATACACAGTTGAATAACGCGTAAAAGTGATCAAAACGTATTATGATAATGGTCGCATTTTGCGCACTGCATGATTTGTTCTGTTAACATAACCGGCCATCTGAGACAACAATAAGCCGTTTGGGGTACTAAGAACCCACATATCATTCAAGAACAACTTATGCACCCACAACGAGCTACTGTTTGGTGCGGTTTTTTGATTGGCGGAGTCATCGGAGCGTACACGGATAGAAAAGTTAACTTGGGCCAAGAAATCCTTGTTTTTTATATAACGAAAACAATATTTTCTTTCTTTAATTTAAGAATATACTCTTAATCCAGAAAATTATTGTTTCTCTTTAAAGAAATATTGTTGAACGAAAACAATAATATACTTGGATTAAGAATACATTCTTATATTAAGAAAATATTGTTTTCGTTATATATAAAACAAGATTTTCTTGGTCCAAGTCTCTTTTCTACCTGTGTACTTCTTTGAAAATGATATCGGTAACGCTGTTAGGGCGAACGGTGAACGCTATCGTGACATGATAAAAAAATTTTATACCCTTAATTGGAGTACCACTTGTTACACAGCGCGTGAAACAATGGCCCTATAGCGAATGAAATATCCAGGACGTATTATCTCGTGAAACAACGAATTTATGATTTTCCACTATTGATCTTCTTTCTCTAGGGCTACGTGAAAAGGTCTATATTAATAAACCCGAGACGATTTCAGATCTGAAAGACGAAATCATACATGTTATAAATAAGATACAGCCCGAACTAGAGCTGGGCGCGTGAGTAATTTTTGCTCACTATCACGCACGCTTACGAGAGAAATTTTTTTAGTCACGCCCGATCACGTACGGCGGGTCACGCCCGTGAACCGATTTAATCTAATTGTTGTAAATTAAATTTTGAAATGATGAAAATTAATGTTTTTACATGCAATATATTGTGTAGTATATTTGATATTCATATTATTTTCTTCTAAATTACATTCTAGTACAGTAATAGCAAACAAAACAATAAGAAAATAAAGTTACAATACATTTTTAAATCTTTTTTTGGTGTTCTGATATAGTTGGCAATACTGACTATGTTAAAGTGCTTCTAAAAATAACATTTAGTTTTTATACTATATTTTTTAATGTAAAAATTCGTTTTAAAACATTATTATATTTATGCACTATTAGTTCAGATATTAAAAAAAAAAAAAAAACAAATAAGTTTATAAAAAAAATTATCTTCAAAATATAATCATGCACGAGAAAAATGTACTCTGACTTACGATCATGCCCGCTCACGATTCAAGATTTGAAAATGTTTGCATTGTGCATTGAACAAAATATAATATGAACTCCTTTCTTGTTGAAGCTTCTCGCCATTTTCCCCGTGCAGTATTTTATAAAGGTAATGTTGAGTTTACTTTGTTTAAACAATTAGTAGCGAGGTAAAGGGGAGGCAAGAAGCGCCGGCATGTACACGACCTCAAATTAGCTCATTTAAACAATATATATATATACATAAAACTAATTAAATTTAAATCGGTTTGTTATGTATTTAAAATGGAATTAAGAATACAACAGAAAAATAATTATTTAAAAAATCAAGACTTATAAAAATGTGATGGGTAAGTACTTTAGAAATATATTTAACATAGGTTGTAAAAAGTAAAAAATATAAGATTTTGTAAAGTTAATGAACTTTTATGTTTGTTAGCACATTTTATAAACTTTAGTAGTGCCGAGAGACTTTTGAATATAGCTATTTCCTTTAACTAACCTTTCCTACCTTAAATGATATGGAATAAATTGTCCCGGAAAGTTAATTTCCTGTATGATTACAGAATTAATAGGAAAACTTATACCTACGTCTATAAAGATTCTATAAAAAAAAGACAATTACGAATGAGATAATCAACATTATTTACGATGACCGTGGAATAACATAAGATAGATATTTACATGCCAATTTCAAATATGTCAACCAAAATCAAATCCGACCACCCGTTCAAAAGTTACTACGATTTTTTTCAAAATTTTGAAAAACTGACACTTGTAGTTACAATTTTTTCAATTTTTAGATTTCATCTTATTTTTAATCATAGAACAAAAATATAAACTTATTTTGAGTAATTTGAAGCATCCGTATTAAGTAAAATTCTGCAGTACTCTTTCTTTTTATTTTATTGATTTTTTTAATGATTCCAGACTCTGATAACTCCGGAACTATTAATTTTTGAACTTTCTGTCCATGGAGACTTTTGATCAGAATGGCATGAAGTATAACATACTACAATTTCAGCCAATTTGACCGGGAACTATTTTCCATAAGTATAATGCAGGGTTCTTTTTTCTTTTTTTTTTAGATTTCGTTAAATTTACGGTGTTGCATAATGTTAAAACCTTTTAATTTAAAACCATTAATTTAACTATCCAGTTAAACAAAGACATAAAAGGGTTGAAAATATTTAAAAGAGGCAAGACAATTAATCTCGATGCTTCTGTTTTTCGTGAGTGTTGTTTTTTCTGCTTTATAAATGAGTATTCTCTTGATGTAAAGCAACGTGGCGTTATCCTCTACTTTACTACTGTCACATACACACACACACACTACTTAGACACACCGCAATTGCATGGACAATTACTAATTGCCAGCAGTATATTCAACGTAAAAAATATTACCCGACGTGATGAATATGATACACATACAATGTATTTTTACATAATTATAAAAAATATGCTCTCGCGCATTCGTTTTGTTAAAGTGAACAAATTAAACGCACACTATTTTAAATGAAATGAGAAATAGTGAAGAACATTAAATAAACTATTATAGTATTTGTAAACAATATTGAACAGTATTTTTTGTATTTTAGCAATAGTTAATAAACTAGCGTTAAAAAATACTTTTTGTTCATTAAAGAAATAAAATGACACTTAGAAAAAAAATTGCTCCTTAAAATGACTAAATGAGTATTAGGTTGGTGAGATTTATACTAAATGAACAATATCATGTATTTATATCCTTAATATATATAAAGCGCAACGTCTCTCTGTCTGTCTGTCTGTCTGTCCGTTCGTGCGCTATCACTCGAGAACCACTTATCCGATTTACGTGTTTTTTTTTAATTCATAGGTACGTTCTCTGGCTAGGTTATAAGCTATATTTTGTTAGGTTAGGTGACATAACAACTAAGCAGTGGCAATAATAGTAAATCAAGTAGGAAAATTTTTTGCCGTCGGCGCGCTGTTTTGTAATACCCTGCCTAAACCGTTCAATATAGAACAAAATAATGTATTAAAGAATTGTGTAGAATCAAAAGTTCTACAATAAAGTCCGCGACACCATATGTCTAACTTTTTTATTTAAGCCACAATGACTGCTTTTATGTTACAAAGAAAACATAAAATATTTGGGTTCTGTTTACGTGGACTTATGACATGCAAAACATTAATCCTTATCGAAATAAATGATTTCATCGTCATAAGTACTTAATGTAGATATAATTTGCCCTTTACAGCATCCAATTTGGTCGTATAGTTTAGAAAATATCGAAATATATGTTATACGGGAAAATATTATTCGTGCGATGGTGACCCGTGTTAGGCGATGGAACGTACCAACTAGCAGCGCAGGGCAGAGGGAAGGGAACAGGCCGGTATTCTTTTGATTAGAATAGAACAAAAATTATTTTTACTTTTTGTTCTGATTCGCTTAGTAGGTAGGTAATTTAAGTGTTGTTTGGTTTTTATTACAATAATAACTAATCGTGTTTGTACTTAATTCAACTATATATTTTTTAAATCCTAAACAATAATTCCGTAGTCCAAGCGAGCGAAGCCGTGCGGGCCCAGCTAGTATTTTATAAATCGTACAGCGTTGATGTTCTAATATAATAAAAATTAACTGTCCTTGGTTAGGGCAATCTATTTGGGGCGAAATCGAGTTGATTAGTTTTGGGTTGACTAGTTTTCGTTAGGTTAGGTCTATTTTAACACATCAACACGTGATATTTGATAGTTGTGACGTCGATAACGGCATATTCTTCAGCTTATGTCCGGTATTATAAAGGAGCTAGCAAATTTGCTAGCTAGCAAGCACTTTCAAATGAGATATCAAACTTATATGACAGTTCTTTTGGAGTTTGTTGAAGACTTTGACAAGTTTCGCGCACGTGTTGTAGGTAAATACCAACGGTATTAAAACAGTGGTGATATTATGAAAATTATTTTGTACGGTGTCACTGCTCTAAATTCCATAGCTAATCCATAGATACTAGTACAGAATTAATACCCCATTTTAAAGTGCTTGCTAGCTCCTTTATAATACCGGACATTAACCTTTTTTAATTGAGGGAGGGAGAGGGGGGTAATAGAACAAAAATGTATGTAAAATATTGCGTGCTTAAATACTAGTCTTTGTTAAATAGGCTTTTAATGACGAAACTAATTAATTTATTATTATTATTATTATAAGTCAAAAGTGACCGTTAAGTCGGTGTAGTATCGTATATTAAACCAGATGGTTCGGTGTTCAAAATGAGTTTAGTTATTGATGGTATGGTTAGATTTAATGTTTAGTACGCGTTAATAACCTTAAAGATTTGAAATTGTTGTAGTAATCGGATAGTTAAGTGGAATTATCTTGTTTGAATATGGATATGAAACTACATTAAATTTATTACGAGCTAGCAGAAAATGAGATATTGTTAAGTAACATTAAAATGGTTTAAATAAATCCTATATTTGACAGAACCAGAATGTCATTTTATTGAATAACGTTTATTTTTTTGTCAATAATAAAAAAATGTCTTGTCAAATATAAATAACTTTTTTAATTATATTATATAAAGGGCTTATAATATAATTAATAATTATTGTTATAAACACTGAAAAGTATTTGATAATAAAATTTTTGAAGTAGGTTTTTTATTTTTTTATTTCTTAAAAAGTTTTTTAATTAACTTGGCACCGACTTCAAAAACTGTTAAATTTTATTATTGATATACTTTTCAGTGTTTTTAGTTTTTTTAAGTCGGTTTTGATTTTTTCTTAAAAGTTTTTTATTTTTGCCTTTTGACTGGCGTATCTTCGAAGTCATATATTCTGATTTTATATAAGATCACCTCGGGAGTATACTCTTTCAAACAAACAACTCCTCCTTTTTTGAAGTCAGTTTAAAAAATACCGGTACCAAAGAAGTTAATGTCACAAATATAATAACACAACTAACTTAAATATTACATACAAAAATACATAATTCTCGATACAAATTATTTTTTAAGGTTCAGTAAATATTGAACTATAAATACTTTTTAATTGCACAAAAACATATTTTTAAATCACTGTTTCCGTAGAACAGAATTTAGGTTGATTATATACGCATCAAATATGTTTTTATAATAAGTAGGTACAATGTAATTAATACAACAATTTATATTGACACGGTCAGTTTATTGTTATAAAAAAAACATTTTTCTGAACACAATGTGACTTTTGTTAAATTCGACATTCTAATCAAATATAATTATTAGTATTTGGGAAACATATTCCTTTCAATCTGCAGAGAAAAAAAACGAAGGCCGCTGTAACAGGTAAAAAATTGTCAATGTTTAGGAATTTTTTTCACAGGTATTACAAATTATTTTAGGATCGGGTAAAGGACATTTTATTAAGTATGTATTCAACTGATGCAATACCAATTTTTAGTGAAAAATATTAAAAATTTATAAGTTATGAGCGTCGATTTGATGACCTAAAAAATATTTTTTCCGTTGTCCCATCGAAATTTCGGGATGGGTCATCGGAAATTTTTTTTAATCAATATCTATTTGAATGTAGCCTATGATTGTGTGTAGCCGTTTTTTATTTATTTTATTTTTTCACAAAATGGCAACGGTTTGAATTTTTTTTCATTTTTAATACTTTTTTAATTCAAGCGGTCTTAAAAAATAGTAAATATCAAAATTTATAAAAATCGGCTACGCACAGATTTAGCCACTGCGATTACAAAAATTAGAAAATATTTTTTTAATCGGTTCATTAGTCTTAGTTTTAGAGGAATCGTTGTAACTAGACAGAAAAAAGTCGTTTTAAGTGAGTTTAAAGTTTTCTTAGGGTCTCACTAAATTGACTGTAATTCAGGTTAATTTGAATATGTAAACTACAAAAAAATGGATTTAAAAATTGATTTTTTTCCCGTCACAGTGTCTGCCCCCTTAAGAGTTTATTAGAAATGATATAATTATGAATTTTTTAAATAGTTTATCAACCTTTTTTATTTATTGAAGAGAGAAATATAATTTTTATTAGAATTTAATTTATATTATAGTATTTTTTTATTCGTGCAGTTAATTTATTTACTGATTAGCTCTTTTGAGAGATAGTGTGATTATATGTAAGTACCCTATAGTATAGCACGTCCGAGATTTCAAGGAACACTTTCGTGCAGGTTTTATAAAAATCGGTCCAGTAATTTTCGAGATTATTTTGAACATACCCGCAAACGTTTCTTCTTTATAAAATTAATATATAAAAATATATTAGGTAGGTACCTATATCTTCAAATCAAAAATAGCAACGAAATATTTGGAAAAATATAAAATATAACGTATAAAGTTTCATTATTAAAATTGTGTTATATATGTATATTATATTGATTTAGCCCAAAAATGTCTATAGAGAAACTCATATTTGATACACATTTCATAATTCAATATTGAAAATGTATTTTTGTAGCGAGTAGATACAGTAAATATATAGTAAATATAAATAATTCAAATATGTGGAAATAACAATATATAAGTAATATAATATGTATACAAGTCTTGAGGCTTCCGCGGTGATCTTGATATGGATCTTGGCTTCTGGGTGTAAGCTGTGTCGATTTGGTCGTATTATCGGCCAACGTTTCGACGCGGCTTACACCCCGAAGCCAAGATCCAATATAATATGTATGTATATTATATGTTAAGTTAGTGCGCTTATCACTCGAGAAACACTTATCCGATTTACGTGTTTTTTTTAAATTCATAGATATGTTCTTTGGCAAGGGTTAAGTATATATTTTGTTACGTTAGGTAACATAAAGAACAATCAGTGACGATAATAGTAAATCAAGTCGGAAGAAAGCTATTTCTTCAATCTTTACCAAACTTATACGTCAGCGCGCTCTTTTGCAATACATTGCCTAAACCGTTAAATATTGAACAATATGATGTAGTAAAGAATTTTATAGAATAAAAATATCTAAAATAATCTAACTATACTTTTCAAAAAATCCTAAACAATAATTACGTAGTCCACACGAACGAAGTTGCGGGCACTGTTAGTTTATTATAAAGGCAAATTCAAATTTGACAAGGAAAAAATATTAAATAATAATGACTTCCTTAAAATTATCTCATATCACTGGATAACAATATATAACATTCTAAGAAAGCCAAATTGTCATGTAAAAAAAATCTGAAGAAATAAAATTTTATAATTTCAAATATAGTAATTGCACATATAAGAAAAAGGGAGTATAGATTACATATTTGCAAATAAATGTATTTCAAAGAAAAAAACGAGAAAAATGTATCAATAAAAGCAATTTCCCGAGCTTGTTTCTTAATATATTTATTTCAAGGAATTCAAGGAATTTTCACAAACATTGAAAGAAACAAATCTAAATAAAATCATCGCTTTTACCAAGACCATTTTATCAATTGTATACAACTGAACTAGAAAAATGTCTATACAAAATTGTAACCTAAAACAAAGAATTTCTTAATTAAATATTTTACAAAAATTAAATTAATATTTCAATTGACATAATAAAATTGAAATGTACGGTGTATACTATGTATTAAAATAAAAGGTCAAGTGCGTGTTGGGCACTTGATAGGATTCCGTAGTCATTCTCACTAACATTCTCTTTTGAAATTAACTACATTTCTACAATATAAAGTAAAAAAATCTACAGTATTTGTAGTACTAATTAAGAGCTTTATTCTGGAAGTTTTTAAGATTTTTAAAATTAAAAGATCCCAAAACATGTTTTGTTGCATGAAAGGGTCCAAAAAAGTATTTTTTCAAAAATCTCATCATTTCTGTTTTTGGGACATCTATCTACGTCCGTATACCAAATCCAAATGTCATCTTATTGTTAGTAGGTATGATAGAATGAGAGGGCTGTGACATACAGAGAGACAGTAACGAAACTATAAGGGTTTTTAGTTTTCTACGAAACCCTAAAAACTACCTATATAATACGTAGTTAATTCGGTATACCGGTTCCGAAAGCCAACAACATTTACCTTAAATTAGTCAGTGTTTTAACATTAAAAGGAATTCCTAAAATGTACATTATAAATTATGTATGCGGAAATATTTTGCTATATTTGATTGTTTTACACAAAAATTTATACCTACATACGTATATTTACAAATTATAAAATTTTGTTTCACATTCCTATTATATAATTTAAAATAACTTGAATAAATGAGTGAAAGAATGTATTATTAATTTTCTTAGTTTTTTTTAATATACAAGAATATATAATAATACATTATTTGAATTTGAAATATCCACTGCATTATGCAGTAGAAGTAGGCCCGGCTACGACCGGCGGGCAATCAGACAAATGCCCAATGGGTCGTGAATTTTTCGGATCATGGCCGTGACTCGACGTAAGCGCATAAGATTTTCAAATCTTGGTTCGTAAGCATACGTGATGGAATATTTAAATGTACTATAGGTATCGTGCCGGTCTAGCTCCAGTCACACTCCAATACAGTATTTACTGTACTGAATATTTGACTGGAGCGAGACCGGTACGATAGTGTGGATCGGCCCTAAGTGTGCAAAATTCTCCTTTTAACATAGTGAAGTTAATAAAAAATCAGTTCCTTTTCAGGTGTTATTTCATATTATAAATTTATATTAATATCAAAAATATCGTTTTGATTAGCATAAACTTATAAAATCCATTCCATGGACTCGTCCAAAGGAACAAGCAGTGACGATAATAGTAAATCAAGTCGGAAAAAAGTTTGTCGCCAGCAATACGCTGCCTAACCCGTTAAATATTGAACAATATAATGTAGTAAAGAATTGTGTAGAATAAAAAAATCTAAAATAAACTCCGCGATACCATATATCTAACTTTTATATCTAAGCGAGCGAAGCTGCGGGTACAGCTGTTTGTTCGTATCTCAAACATGGTACGCAAAAACTAATAAACACGGATTAATTTTTGTTAATTTTTATCATTAATGCAATTTCAGAATAAACTGAATTTAATTTGGTTAGGTAATCTTGTTAATATTTTATAAGTTTATAAAACGCCAAACTCGATTTTGGATGATTAATTAATTTTAAACGAGCTTTCATTATGGTGCATCCTGACTCCGAATAAACCGAGCACGCAAAGCAATATTTGACTAGTTAGCACCTTCTCCGAACAAAACGCCAAACATTTCTCGAAGCTTGTCTGTAAATCGTATTTGCTCAAATGAAATCATTTGTTTGCTATGTTCTGTAGGGACGTTTATTCGTGGATTTTATTATATTCGTAATGACTGTAGTATTATTATACTATTGCATGTTACAATAGAATATCATTATTGTCCGTATCGCTACTGTCCGTTGATCGTTATTGTCCGACCTCTAATATCATTATTGTCTGATTGTTTATTACCTCTTGATTTTTTCGTCCGCACGTACGCGTTATACTCTTCATAATGAAGTGACAGTTTGTAATCTACGTAATAATTATTTTTATATGTATTTTGCGCATGTAAATGCGCATATGTATTCGTATTCAGTATATGCGAGTGAGGAGAAAAAGCGGACTGTATTAACGATTGATTTCCCCGACTGCCGGACAATAATGATATTCTACTGTATCCATACTAATAATGTTATAAATACGAAAGTGTCTCTGTCTGTTACCTTTTCACGGCTAAACCGATCTTGATAAAATTTGATAGCTTGCATCCTGGGGAAGGACATAGGTTACTTTGTATCCAGAAAAATGTATTTTAACCTCTAATTTGGGAAAAGGTGAAACAGGTAAGGGAAAAAGTGAAACAGGCCTCTAATGGAAAATATTTCTCGAAAAATTAAAAGAAAAACTACAAAGGCAACTTTGATTTATCTTCTTTGTGGCATATTAATGTGAAATTGTAACTTTAATTAATATCTGAGCTATATAGAAAGTTATGTGCAAAGAATTAAAATTTAATTCACACGTTTTGACATCGATTAACAGGGAAATCTTTAGGGGTGGCACATCACTTATTAAGCAATTCATATTTTCAGGTCGCTTTAACAAACCTTTAATGATGATGTCAGTTTTTATAATTCTCCTATAAACAAATTAGTTTTTTTGTGTTTCATATTTACTCCACTCGACCCTATCTGAAGTAAAATTTTAGATGTTATTCACGTCAAAACAACAATGAAATTAGTGTCTAAATTCAAAAACCTATAAGAATAAAATCGGATTAATTTATTTATAAGATCTTGTTTTATAAGTTTTACGTGTAAAATAAATTCCACCTGCTTGAAGTTTGTAACAGTAATACATAAAAGCAAACATTATTAAACCGTAGAATATTATATGATGCGAACACTTCTTACATCGATCTACTTTTTTATGTAATGCAGTTAACATTTGCATGCAAAAACGTACATGTGAGATAAAGGTTTTATATACTGGGAACATTTACACCAGTGGCGTGTTATTTAGTTTTTTCTACATAAAAAAAGTTTACTTTTCTTTCTTATGAATCATACATTTTGTTCTTATAAACTAAATAAAAATTAATTAAAAATGTTTTTTTAAAACAAGCTTTTATTAAAATTGCACTAAAAATGTATAAATAAATTTTCAGGTTTGTATGACTAAAGCCAATAAAAGCGTGGCTTTCTTTTTCTGGAAGCCATAATTAATTTCTTCTTTTATTATATAAAAGCTATGATAGCTGAAAATGTATTTATTAATTTTTAGTGCATATTTATTTATAAAATGGCTTTAGTTTTAAAAAAACACATTTTTTATTAATTTTTATTTTGAACTTTTTAGTTACTGACTGACTAACTAACTAATTAGCATGTTAACAGATAAACCCTTTCATTTGATACCCATATCAAGGGGGTTGTGACGAAAAAGATAATCCATCATCTTGGAGCGTCCGCCATATTGGATTTAAAACGATATTAAATAAATTAAATTTCAAATCGATCCAACAATTAAAAGTGGGTGAAAAGTGAGTCGTAAGATTTGTGGACATTATATATATTATAATTAAACATTTAATAAACATACGCTACAAAATCAATAAGGGAGTTGGAACATCCACCACTGCATTATAATAATGTCAGGTGTATTGCGACTTTGACATTGGCTCGGTACGCAGATCTAGAGTGTAGATTGCATACAATATTGATCGTAAACCACCGATTCACAACTGAGTCCCATTGTTTTGGTACTGCACCTCGAGGGACAGAACCAGACTAGGCTTTTGTTTTTATTCATTGTCATCATTAGTGCGGTGTAGTGCGCTAAATATGCATATAAAAGTTGACAACTAAAGAAAAACAACCCAGTGGGAATTAGTGTGTGCAATGTTTAACTTGATGTGGGTTTTTTGTGTGTTGGTGATGCAGTGTTGGGATTATCAACTGTTATTGTTAACTGAAGAATAAATACATTTATGATGAAAATATCTGATAGAAAAATCTACGACCTACTCTATAGCCAATAGAAAGAATTTATCTATTGATTAAAAACTACATATCCTTACACTGCCGTGCTTAAGGGGGAAATCCACTGTGATGGGTAAAAAAATTGGCAATGTTTGGGAATTTTTTTCACAGATATAATTAATAATTTTAGGATCGGGTAAAGGACATATTATTAAGTATATATTCAACTTATTTAGTACCAATTTTTATTGAAAAATATTTAAAATTTATAAAGTTATTATTCCGGTACACCTCAACACACCTAAAAATAACGAAAAGAATATATAATAATTAAATTGAATAGTTTTTGAAGTCGGTTTTTTATTGGCTTGAAACCTACTTCAAAAACTGTTAAATTTAATCATTATATACTTTTCAGTGTTTTTTTTAAATCGGTTTATTTTAAGTTTTTTATTTTTTTCCCTTTTGAGTAGCGTATCTAAAAAGTCCATATTCAGATTTCAATAAAATTTATATGGGACCACCTCGAGAGTATACTCTTTCAAATAAACAAAAAACATCCAAATCGGTGCATATTTGTCGGAGTTATGCCCGAACATACATAAAAAAAACATCTGCCAAGTAAATGCACAGTGCTTCCTCGTGCTAAATTCACTAAAACCGATGGTGTTCAGATAAATTGCCTGGCATTGGTTAACCATTTAATTTTTATACAAATTTTACTAAAAAATCTTAGTTCGAATTTTTTCTTAAAACGCACCTGAATATTTTTTCATATATTTTTAATTTTTTGACAATTTCAATCTAAATCTCAATTTATGCAAATGTCAAAATGACATTTAAAACGCCAAAGTGACATTTAAAACGTCAAAGTGACATTTAAAACGCCAAAGTGACATTTAAAACGTCAAAACGACACTTAATATATCCAATCAAATATCAATTTAGAAAAACAAAACACGAATTTTTAAAATTAATTTAGATAAATCTTTGTAAGGGAATATTTTACAACAAACGTAGTAGACCCATATTATAGGAAATTTAATTCTCTACAAAAAATATTCTATAAAATTTTCTCGTAACATGTGTCGTTCTTGAGATATCTTGAAAAAATAAATATTTTGGGGTGTCACCCCTCCCCCTTACACACGATTTTGATGATTTTGAAATGGGACCGTCCTCAAACCAAACCCAACCATCCGACCAAGTTTCAATAATATCGGTTTAGTGGTTCATGAGTTATGCGTGTGACAAGGATTCAGGGGACAGACGGACGGACGGGCGGACGGACGGACGGACGGATGGACACACGGACAGACAGACAGACACGGAACGAAAAGTGTTTGTCTTGACGTGAAACGGATAAATAAATTAAAAATTTTGAAATTGGAGAACTTTTTTGTCTCAATCTGAAACGATCACATAGCTTCTCGTATCTTCGATATTGCGAGGAAGCAATAATTATTGATTGAATTGAAAACCTCCTTTTTTAAGTCGGTTACATTCGACTTGGGCTAATAGCAAATATGTTATTTATTTAACTGCAATTTAACTTTTTCTCGTTTTTCGTTTTATAAAATTTATTATTTTCTAATACTTCAAAATATTTTTATTTTGTTATTATGCAAGATACGCTTGAAAACAGTTTTCCCGAACAATTTTCTAGTGAATCCCGACAGTTCTTTAATACTTTAAAGCAAATCCGACAAACCTACCATGAATATTGTTGTTATTTAAATAAATGGCAAGGAGTTTATTTTAATATAGGAGTATGTTTAAACAGGGAAATCTAGAAATGTTTTCACGGGAATTGTTCTATAGTCGATTAGTGTAATTGCGCATGGCCTTGTGTTTTGGCTTCTTAAAGGTTAATATACATAAACGTTGGAAGTTTTTGCTGCATTATAAAGTTCAACAAATATGGTTACAGCTAATAGCACTTAACTGTTTACTTTCCTTTTACGCTAAACTTATTTTTGAAAAGTATTTACCTATATAATTTTAATTACATTACTGCAAACATTTTTGTCGATTTCGAAACGAAGACGAGACCGAGACGATACCACTTGAATGTAACGAGACTAGACCGTATGAATTTTTTTATTATCAATACTATTTGATATTAATCTTTAAATCTATTATTAATTAACTAATTAAAATAAAACATGCTATGATTTGGTGCATTTAAAAAAAAATTAAATTAAAAAACAAACTTATTTTATTTTCAGTTTTACATCAATTTCTTTCAGATTTTCGAATTAATGTTCTTTGTTTTTTTAGATATTCTTATTATTTACGCGATTTAAATTGATTTAGTTTAACGCGGTTTAAAAAAATTATGGAACGTATCCCTAATTTTACAATGTAAGAAATGTTTTTTTAAACGATTTTTTTTATAAGCGATGTTATGGAACGTATCCACCGCGTAAAAAAAGACCCTACTATATTTATCACATTATTTCGTCCTTATATTTTAAAATTATTCGATGTTCGTGCAAAAATTCCAAACAAATACGTTGAGAAAAATAGACAAGAATAAGCGGATAAAAACTTTTCGACCTGTCCAGTAAATTCTTCCTGCAGAAGTCAATATTCCATTAACTTTCATCCTTACGACACTGCACGTTGTACATTATCCGTGTGACATTATGAAATATGATGTTAGTTAATGTCAGATAACATCCAAGTTACGACGGATGAGTTTATCGGAAGTGTCTTATTGTTAGTATGAACCGAACACAGAACAACAACGACAGTGGGAATTTAAATTTATTGCGTTGTAGAAGGAGATTGTTTAATTATATTTTTGAGTTCAAAAATAAATATTTGATTGTTTTTATGAGCATTATTAGTTTCTATTTCGGATACGGATAAGAATTTTTGCTTCTTCGCAAAAATATTTAGAATTACATAGATTGAAATTATCAAAAATATAAAAATATACGAAAAACTAATCAGGTGCGTATTTTTTTAATAAAAACTACCTTTGGTGAATTTAACACGAGAAAGCACTGTACATTTACTCGGCAGATGTTTTATTTCTAATCGTAGTACTTACAAGCTTTTCGAATATTTACTACATTTCGTAGAAACACATGTATTTTTATAAACATTAATCCCAACGTTTGCAATATATTTGAAAAAAAAATCTTTTTCGTTTTCTTGAATAATAACCAACGTTTTACGGTTCGAAAGTAAATATTTATAATAAATGTTTCTGAACATTATCCTAATAAATACATTCTTTTTCTGAGAAATTCAATAAATTATTTTTCTTTTGAATAGTAATGCCAAATCCAGTTGTTATGGAAAAGGCATAAAAAATGACAATACATATTTTTAGATTCTTATTTTATATTTTTCCTTTTGATTAAATAAGTCCAATTTATTCGATTCACCATTTATATCAAAGGTTCCAAAACTTTACAAATCCCTTCATGAACTGATGAAACTCTTGTGGACTATAAATGCCATCCATTGGAGAAATAGCAATTTATTGGATGTTAAATTTATGTAATATAAACCTCTTGATAAACCATCGCTGACCCTACTTAAATGAGCTCTTATTTTACACAATTTATAATAAAATTGATTGATTTTTGGTCTATATACTCCTTAAGATTTGTGCAACAAGTAACCCATAACACGAGCATTTACGATAAATAAACCATTTTTACACGAAGAAAAATACTTCATAACAATCACTCAATTTTTAAAGAAATATTACTATTTTATTCAGTATACTTAAAACAGGAGACACTTTTGTAATTCTTCCATATTAAAGATACTCGTAATACATATATGTTGATTGTAAAAGATCTGATGAAATTTTACTATGCTGCATAGTAAAAATTAAACGTTGTACTGTATATAAATAAACATTTGTTGAGACAAGTCTATCCATCTTTATTCAGCAATGGACAGTGTGGACGAATCTCTCTCTCTCACACACACACACCACTCTCTCTCTCCTTACTGCTTTTTATATACATATGTATAGTTGCACTGCATCTGTGACTTGGTTTTTGTTTAGTTTTTCTAAAATCTTGTACTTATGAAAGCAAAATGAAAACACAGTACGGACGAGAGTTAACTTTTTTTTCTATACATTGCTAGGCCACATGTTACTAAAATTACAATATGAATAGTAATTTTTGGGAGCAGGATCAAAATCTATATTATTGGTATAGTTTAATTTGTTATACCAATAAAAAATATACTAATATAATTAATTTTACAGAGTTTAAAAAAATTTTTGTATCGGATAGAAAAATGTACCAACAATTGAAATTAAATAACTCAAGAATAATTAGTTGAATAAATCATATAAATGATATTTACGAATATAGTAAAAATTGTGTATTATAAAAATTACAATGGAGATTGTAAAAGTTACTGAATAGGCATGATGCCAGTAACAAAGTATCACTGAAATTATGACTTCAAATAATGAAATATGTAAAAAAGAATCTAAAAAATGTATTTCTTTTTGTTAAAATAAAAACACAAAATACAGCAATCCGCCATGTTAGATAAAACACCAGTCAGAGTGGATGACGTCACGGCTAAGTAAACATCAGTTTTATTTCATTAATATCTGCACTGTTTATAAATTATTTTGTGGTTTTAAATTATCAATTTTCTCAGTTTTGAGTTACCAAAACTAAAACCGAGAAACGTTAGCGATGGAACAAGGATTTATTATTGTTGACAAGGAGTCTTTACATAGGTGTGACGTCAAAAATGCGTCACCTGCGAGCGTTTTGGCGTCAAATTCAAAATTAGTTTTAAAAGAGTCAATTTTTGTGATTAAACCTTTATTTTCTGCAGAAATAAGTATTTTTTTGGAAATAGGAGACACGTAAGGTCATCATAAAATAGTTTTTAAAAATTAGGTATCATGCCTATTGACAGTACATGTATAGTACAGTATTTTTTAATATAGTACTATAGTACTGTAATTTTTAATAAAAAATTGATTCCATTTTTCTTCGTGTATAAACTACAATGAATATTTTCACTACAGCCCTGCCCACACATATATGTATGTATACAAGTATACACTCTGAACAACCCGGCATGATAATGATGATGATTTCCAAGCTCGACGCACATAATAGCTCTGTATCTTTTGTATCCACAACACTATATATGTACCCATAACGTTTTCTCTATTCACAAAGAGCGCTCGCGTACGCTGCTACTGATTTAAAATCAGAACAGTTACATTAATACGTGAAAACACCCGTTGTAATGACTTCTTGGATATATACTGGGTCGTGTAAATAAATAATAGAATCGTATCTCCAAAATATTGCGTTGTGGAGATGATCTTTATGAAATTTATATTAACCCTTAACAAAGGGGCAAATTTTAACCCCTTAAATCAGGACCGGGTACGAGCTTCAATACCAGCCCATGTAAAAAACTATGAACCGATTTATATAATGTTTAGTCTGATTTAATTGTTATGTCTATAGGCGCTGATTCTGGAAAAGTGGAATTGGGGGCAATAGCCTACCTCAGCGAGATTCGTCGGCAGATTTTCCATCTTATTTCATATTTGAAGCTAATATTTCAATCATAAATTCGAGTTGATGCATAAAACATAATCTAAAAAAATTGTATTTTAGATTTCGTTAAAAGTATGTTTATTATATAGAAAAGTTACTAGTATAAAATGTATTTTATATATTTATCGGCATTTGCCTTCAATAAAAACTAGGATCAATGTAAATATTATATTTCATTCTTACATATATGTATATCTACATTATAAAATGCAACGTCTCTTTGTCCATGTGTCCGTTAGTACGCTTATCACTCGAGGACCACTTATCCGATTTACATGTTTTTTTTTTTAATTCATAAATATGTTCTTTGGCTAATTTTTAGTATATACCACGTATAAACCTATTTTATTACGTTAGGTAACATAAATAACAAGCGCGCTCTTTTGCAATACACTTCCTAAACCGTTAAATATTGATCGATATAATGTAGTAAAGAATTGTGTAGAGTAAAAAGATCTCAAATAACCTCCGCGATACCATATACCAAACTTTAGTTTACAATAAAAATAATATTACTGCAACAATTTCATCTTAAAAAGTAGGTACTTACTTGCATATTTATAAATGTATATTATTGATTTAACTACATATATCAGAGATAAAATTACAGGAAGGTGTATCAATATATATGTATATATGTAGACAAGAGCCGCAAGTTCAGAGATGTAGAGCTCATACAATATTAGCTCTGGAAACTTAGCTTCTTTAACTACAACCGTTTGATAATATTTGATTATCTAATTTTGTCGTTAGTTAGTTTAATTATTAATTAATAGTTAATATTAGTACAAGAATTAGTCACCTTACAATTTTGTTTTACAAGATTATTTTTTACCTCAAATAGTTGTTAACTTTCACAGTTTTTTAACAACTTATTTTTACAACAATTAAAGCTTCAATTTTTGCGCCTTATCGTGTTTAAAAATGTACCCCTCCACCATTCATATTTTAGTAAAATATAGAGTATATTAATATAATATAATATATATAATAGAGTATATAATTGAATTGAATTAAATTATATGGGTACAGAGATGTTCAAAAATCTAACTTAAGATAAAAACTACAAAATAATTAATATTTTAAAAATAATACCGATCATTTAAATTAATATAATTACATTCTTTACTTTCATACCAATTATTTTAATTCGTTTACATATTATTTATAAGAAATAAACATAATAATGCATAATAATAATGCTTGGGCTACACCTGCGTCTAACGTGATGTGTAACGCGACCCTTAACGTGCAATTAAATACTGCAATGAAAAAATGTAGAAAAATCAAATTTTAGTGTTTTATTTTTATTTCTAATATAGGTACAATTAAAATCTTTTTATAACTTTCAATCAACAATAAATTTTCAAAGTAATAATATTGTTTTTAGATAATCATTGATTAAAAGCTTATTTTTCTAGTTTTTAATTTTAAATTTTGAAGACAAATGTTTTTTATTGAAAATTCTAGATTAGATTTTTTAGTGCAGGGTTGGGGGGGGGGGGGGGCACTGATAAGTAGGTATTGTTACAAAGAATTAACGAAATTGTAGTCATTGGTGGCTATTTGGCTATACTGACATGGAATGCACCATCAACAAGCTGTTAATAAATTAGAACTCCACAAAACAAACAGACAAGTAAATTGATGTTTTCATTGAGTCCCCTTTAATCTAAACTAACCCCTATCTATATTATATTATTGACATTCCTTTAAAAAACTATAGACCGCATACGACATTATTAATGGTTGTTACACATGAATTTGTTAATTATATTATATATTATTTTTAGTCCCTTGCAAATTTCTTCAATTTATACCTAAATTGAAGAAATGTTATGTCACTTTAGCGTCTGAATAATTCGCAATTAATTAAATAAAAACAATTCTATCATTAAATTACTCGACTATACTGTTATTGATTTATAGTAAAAAGTTCCCTCGTTTTTTTACTTGGGACACGAACAAACATTAGCTCACGACAACAGAGGATATGGGTTTGAGCGGTCGTTCATTTTACTTTTTTGTGAAGAGATAAGCTTATCTATTACTACATATACGATAATACAAGGTTAGTAAATACACAGATTGCCTCAGTAGTTTTTGACCAATCAGTTTGGGCACCCTAGAGTTACTCCAGCAAGTTTCGACAGCGTCGCCATTTTTAGTCAAATCGGCGTTTTAATAAGATCATTTGCGTGTTATTTTTAGCAAGTATAAAAAAAAATTACCATTGAAATTAAGTGTAATGTAATAATATAAAGTATATTTAATGATATTGACTGATAATATCAGAAAATACGGCTGTGAGTGAGACTTGGCTACTAAACTTAACAAAAAAAACGATCCGCGCTGTTCAGACTCTTACTGGAGTGACTCTAGGGCATCCCAGATGACGTATTTTCCCCTTCTCGCGCCGAGTTACAAGGTTATATTTGTTAAGGATGTATGGCAGGTATCTAATTTCAACGAGAAATAGTTGAAATTTGGAGAAGTTACTCCTTAATAAATCTAAAGTACCCACACAAAATTTCAAAAGGTTTTACAACATAGTTTAAAAGTTATTATTTTAAAAAATTAACATGGGCTCTTATGGGAGAATGGTGTATTGACGGTTGAATTCCAATAAAACACATGGTTCAAGCATCGAGAAAAATCCGAAATTTTCACAACACGTCACTTACATATTTAGCAACAAGTTTCATAAAAAAAATTATATGCATACAGAACTAAATTGTGAGAAAAAAAATAATTATTGCTGAAAAATGTCGAAAAAAATAAAAAAATGGCGTACTCTATAAAAATTATATTTTGACTTGGCAACACAGTGCACAGCTGATTATCCAGGGCGCGCTGTATAAACTTTTGTATTATTACAATACATCCAAATATTTTATTTTACTGTTATTAATATATTTATAATTGATTCATTTTTATTATTTTTAGACGTTAACATTTATTTTTTATTAAAATTTGCGTGATTTTTAAGTATTCAATTTAAACAATTGAAGGTTAACGTTTTTCTGTCACAATTATTACAAAACTCGGCATTTAAATAATTAAATCATATGTATATAAATAAATAATAAGATATACTTGGGGGGAGGGGTGCTAGAGAACTAACCGTGTTTGATCTCCTCGGGTGTAACAGGCACTTCCTCTATATTTTTTTTATCGTATAGAGTTTACTCGTCGTTGATTATATACCGTTTCTTTAATAATTTTTCCTTTCCAATGAAACATTTTTCTCTTCACAAAGTAACAACACTATATTTGAGTATACTCGTATTATTGTTCTGTGTTTTACGTTAACAAATTGAATACGCGTGCACATGTGTTCACAAATATTATCACAATCACAAATATGATTGTTGTAAATTAAATTGGTACTAATGCGATGTTGTCAAATGTAATTATTTATTTTCTTACATATTTTTTCATATTTGTAAGCATATATACTACTAATATTATTATTTTCATTGCATTTATATGTTCCATGTATGTTCTAAATAGTGTTATTTAATAATATTTTAATTTCTGAAGTCATTTATAATAATAAAATACTTGGGTTTTTTTTATTTTTAACAGATGAATTTAAATGACATTCAGAGTAAAAAGTTTTCATATTATCAACAAAAATATTCATTTATTGGCTAAAATTCTAAAATAATAGTTAAGAATGAGAAATAAGCTTTAAACATAAGTATTTATATTGTTTAAGTAGGGTTTAAATAGTTTATAAACAAATTTGACTTTCCTACATGCACTTAAAATGAATATTTAAAAGTTTGATTTAGATCGTTCCATCTCACCTAGATTTACGTTATTTTCTACATAGACTGTATGTGCCATACATCCTTAAGATTGGCACAACATTCCTCCTCTCCACATTCGGGCACCCCAGATGACGTATTTCCCTCTCTCACGCCGAGCTACTGAGGCTACCTTGTATTTTACATACCTTGAAGTGCCTTGAACTGACACTACCTTGTCTTTATACACCGTGCATTCAGCTATCTACGTAAGTCTATGTTCCTGAAAATTTCACGTATACGGAAATCGCAAATTACACGGTAACATAAATAAATTAAGCAATACATACCTAATTGTATTTATATTAGCCATAAAAACTTCACATTAATAAAAAAGTAAAAAAAACATAGAAAAACGCGGACGCGGCATCGTACTATGTACCATTATACTAGAGTCTAGACAAACTAGCATCAGCTTGTTGAAGCAAAAGCTCTCAAAAGAGACTTCAGCCAAGTTGATGAAAACAAGAGCTGTAGAGATACGGATTAAACTTTTTTACTATACACATTTTCACTCCAGTAGTTTTTTTTTCTAAATAATGAAGTGTTATGACAATTTCACTAATCTCTGTGAACAATACCCGTATAAAGACAATGGAAGAAACAAGCTCTAGGAACTTTTGTATTATGTTGACAATTAGCTATTTTTATTTTGTTATATAATCAGTATAAGTATACATATAATTATATTTTTGTCATTTTTATTTAATTGTTGTATTTGAATAATTATGTACCTAATATATATATAACAATTAAATATAAATTACAGATTAATCAACATTAAAATAATCTAATTAAATTAAATTATCGAATATACCGAAATATACCTTCAAAAGAACAAAAAATGAATACTAAAAATTATTTACCTATTTACTGGAATGTTATTTCAAACACACAACAAAACTTTTTTTTATAAATATTTCAAAAACTACACTAAACAAACTTGTTTATTTTAAGTAAACAATGACAATATTTATAATATGTAAAATTAAATTGTTGACATTAACAACAATAGCATTTTTGTAGTTCTATGATTTATCACCAGTTGTCATAACCAAAAATACCAACTTTCTAACTTGATATTATATGCAGAGATATTTTATTTAAACAATTTAAAAATTCTTTTAATTTTAATATTTTACAAATCAATTTATACGTTTGTTACAGATTACGTGAAAGACAATAAACAACATTAAGATGGCAACATTACGTGTGAAGAAACGCGATGGACTCGCTCGCAACAAAGAACGTGCCTCGATGAGTTTCTTCATTGTTGTAATGTTTTTTGCCGTCTTCGGGGTCATCGTGTTAACAGAGGTACTATTGATGGATGAACGAGGACAAAGTGCAATGTTAGCCCGTCAAGGAATGTCACATCGCCACGGTGATGGTCAAGATTATGATGATACTTTACAGGTATATACATTCATTGTGCATCTACGAAGAATATAAATAAATAAAGCTTTTATTGTAGGTTGATGATTATGTTGCATATCGAGCTGGCGGTGGGATGATTGTTGCCGAACCAGTAAATAATTTTGCTAATCCAATGAAAGACAATGCAATTCTTGCCGATGCAAAACATGATGCACAATCTGTAGGGCAACGATTCATTATGTCACCTGTACACGCTTTGCCTGTTGTAGCTGATATAGAAATACCAAATCCATCAGGAAATCAACCTCTTCCACTTGGAATCGAAATTAAACTTCCACAGCTCAGTAATAATTATACATCTCAAGATGGCAAATGGCAAATTGTCAACGGTACTAGGTAAGAATGCTTATATTTTTTATTACTATATATTTTTATATATATAATTTTATAATTGCAGGCATAAATTTTTTGTCTTTTCTGCATTTTACGATCGTAGAAAAGGACAGAAATCAATACGTATTATAGGAGCTACAAGAACGAGAGGTCCTGAAAGGGTTTGGTGCAGGCTTTGGTATGATACGCCTTCTAGAACTACAACAGGGAACTCATCCGCAACCTTCTGGCAGCCTAGTTCTGCCACAGTTATGGGTAAAGTGAAGGTAACAAAAACATCGATTAAAAAACAAACTAATGCTATACCTACATACATTACGTTACAGGTTATACGTGAAAATTGGAACTTGAAGTATAGTGCATGTTTCGTACTATGTCCACTGGTAAAAGGCCTAACTGGACCACCTCACAGTGTCAGCATTGTCAGCAGATTAAAATCTTATCCGTCGAATAGGATGCTCGTGAGAAATACAGACTCCGAAGTGAACACATCTAGAATACCAGAAGGTTTAGCAGTTTGCGTGAAACCTTTGCATTTTAACTATAATCAGGTAAACGAAATAAAATTTATAAAATAAATACTAAAACTAATCAATTTAAAATTTCAGGTGATACAAATGTTAGAATTCCTTGAACTGAATGCAATCCTTGGCGTTCAACATTTCACTTTTTACAACCACACTCTGGGACCAGACGTCGGATGTATTCTTCAAGAATACCAACAAGAGTATTTGTCCAACAAGTACAACAAGTCGATAGGTATCACTCTATTACCTTGGCAACTTGACATGGTCTCACAAAAAGAAATCCGAACGGAAGGCCTATTTGCAGCATTAAACGATTGCCTTTATAGGTCTATGTACAAGTACTCGCACATTGCACTGATAGATTTGGACGAATACATTATTCCAAAACATAATAATACTTTATCTGAGTTATTACAGTAGGTTTTTTGTTTTGTCAAATAAATACAAAATCAAATAATACACATTTTTATTATTTTAGATGGATGAGTATGAAATTAAATGTACGCAATACTGGATCATATTCTTTTCAAAATGCATTTTTTTACTTGCAATGGGGAGATGATGAATCAGTATATAAAACTAAAGATCAGATTGAAGCATCTTTAGTTACGTTACGTAAAACTCGTAGAAGATCTAAACTTCATCCGCATAAGCAGCGCAGTAAATATATCTGTCGCCCAGAAAAAGTTATCGAAGCTGGAAATCATTTTGTGTGGGAATTTTTACCAGGTATGTACAATGTACTCGCTTCTTTATCTGGTATCTTCTGATAATTAATACAACGAATGTTTTTTCCAGGTCACGGTACATTAAACGTTCCAGCCGATGCAGCAATCCTACATCATTATCGCGTATGTGAATTCGGTGGTGACGATTGTATAAAAACTACGTCTACAATTGACCGAACTACATATAGATATCGTACATTGTTGTCTGAACGTGTTCGACAAAAGTTTGTTAAACTTAAAGAAAAATGTGATTTGCCAGACTTGCCACCGATTCCTACAAAACCTCCAACTGCGAAGCCTAAGGTGGCGGCACAAATTATTAACTCAGTAAAAAATAAAAATACAATTAACAACTTATTGAACGATCATAAAAAACAAAGCTAACAACAGATTTTTAACAACTCTAAAATGAAGTGAACTTCTACATGAAGTATTTCGTGATAATATTGTTATAAAGTGAAAAGGGTATTAGAGATACTCACATACACGATTAAAGCGTTTTCCAATCTGGTTTGGTTAAAATAAGTCAATCGGCATATCGATCGTGAGTTTAAACTTACGAGTTTTAATATAAAAACTGTTGAGAATCATCGTAGGGAAATATATTGAGCGCACAAAAGAAATACTGGTTTCTATCACAGAATAGAATGTAAAGGTGTACCTCAATTAACGAAATAAATGTGTTCTAGAACAGGGCTACTTCAAATATATGACAGACAGTATGAAAAATGACTTCATAGTTGCATTTTTAAATGCATTACCCTCTATTTTAGGTTTCTTTACCTTTGTTATTTGAAAAAGTTGATTCAAAGTTTGAGAAAATACTAAATATTTCATTAAGGAGCTATTCTACTTTGTCAAGTTGTTTTGAGAAAAGTGTGGAAATCAAAGACAGGGCTAATCAGCGATTCTAGGTCCATACAGAATTCCTTCTGTTTCTTTGTAAAACTCATCACCAACTGATCTAGCCTCCCTATAAGCTGTTCGGGGTTCTTTTTAAGAAATAAAAAAAAGTGAATTTTTCTGACCCGAAGAAGTAGAATAGCCCCTTAATCAAAAAATTTGTCGAGTGCGTGTAGAGCCTCGCTTATTAGTGTCCGTACCATAAAGTTTTTCCAATTCATTATTAATTTGACTTAGAAACTTTCAAAAAGTTGTCAGCACAATATATTTTACATTTTCACTACATTCTAATTTTTTATTATTTTTGAAAAAATACGTAAGTGCAGTGAGTGCTGATAAAGTTTTTTTTCTCTCACTATTTTGGTGAATGGATAAGTGGTTAAGCAGATAGACAGAGCGAGATGTTGCATTTTATAATATGTAAGGATGATTATTAATTACGGAGATATAAGCTTTCTAGTTACCTCCCAATACTGATGGGGAAGACAGTTCTACGTCAAAATATCTATCCACAAATGATATCCATAATAATTAAATTATCTAAAAAAAAGTTTGGATGTCACTGTTTAAGAGTACTCCCAAATTAACGCAAAAATATTTTCCAGTTGGAGAGCACACCTGTTTTAATTAACTCGAACATAGCAAGGTTTCGTTACGCAGGTATATATAATGTATAGATAATTAACATGGCACATAATAACTTACGGTATTATTATACCAGTTTCTTTTGTGAGCTACAATCCTCATTTCTTACAAATGTTGTTTATAGAAAATGATAATTTTAATTTAATTCATTCACAGTGTTTAGAAAAACACAAAGAAGTGTAAACACGAAACATTATATTAACAGTAATTAAGATAATAAGGAAAGACTGAATAGATAGAATAGGTTTATAATGATGAAAATATAATAAAGATTCTTCTGTGTAACTACGCGAACCAGATGAACTTGCATGGTCTCAAAATACATGCCATGACCAAAGAGTTAAGCTAAAGTATTACGATTAACAGTAATTTGGTATAATGAATAATAAGAATTTTAGTAAAAAATGATTAATGCAAATACTATAAATAACGTTAATAAATCTTACTGAGAAAATACATTATCTCGATCAGTTATATAATACTCAATTTGATAAGTATTATACATTGAATTACACAAAAAAATAATTAATCAGGAGATATACATAAATAAAAACATCCAATGTTTTATCACAAATAGATATTCAAAAAATCTAATAATATCCATTACACTGTCTCCAGATGACGTGACAAATGTAAATAAACATTTTGTACTTTATAAATATGGAAAAGCTGGGTGTAAACATTGGAAATAATAAAATAACAGTTATAGATTAGCACGAACAGAGCAATTACAAATAATCAGTGGAAGTACTTGAAATATCAAATATTATACTTTTTGCTATTTTCAAATGTACTTGACTTGAAGTAACTATTATGAAAAATTATTTTAAGCTTCAAGTACTGAACTTGGTAAAATCAAGTATTACATTCAAAGTACTTTAATTAAGTATCATTTATGGATGTACTTAAAGTAAAACTACAAGTATTATATACAAGTATTTTTCACTAACTTTAAATGCACTCAGCTCTGGGTTACAAAATTAAATTATATAATTATGATAAATTGTTTAGATATTTAATTTTTGTAATTTATTGGTGGGGTAGTGTACAACGTGTAATAAATGAGGATTTTACGATGACTAATTATGAAATTAAAATTGTATTAAATATAATCTCAATTAAATTAAAATTATATTATACATTTTTGTAATACAAAGTTTTTTATATTATGCTTAGTTTAATTTACAGTGTGATATTTTATATTTATTGTAAATTAAAATGATTACTCAATAGAAAACGTACATTAGGTTTTTTAATTAAAAATTCATAATTAATAAATATTAATTTCATATATAAAAATAAAAGACAATAAAAAAGAATTCACCTATAGCAAAAATGTTGTGACATAATTTTTAACAAGGCAAATTCTGTTATAATAAAATAAATACAAACAGTAATTCAATAAAATTATAGATATTACCATGTATTTACTTTAGTTTAAATAGCAAATTATGTATATTAAAACATTTATTGGGGATATTTATCTGTGACTTAAATAATAATAAAAATCAAAGTTTAAATTACTAACTATATCATTTGCATGCTGAAGATATGCCGTATTGAAAATAATTGTACAAAAAATATATCATATCATATTTTGGCTTCGGCCACACGTACTGCTAGTTAAAAAGTTCAATCAATGAAATCAAATCTAACCATCCGCTAGATTTCGTTTTAACTCATTTTTAAACTATCCCTGATAATATTGTGAATCTTAATTTATCTTGAATCTTGAATATCTACATCGTTACTGTACTACATTGTTAATTAATATTATTTAAACAAGGCCTATATTGTGTGATATATAATCATTATATTTTTATTTTTTTGTGTACGTATAGTTACATACAATTTCATTTTTTAATTTTTTTAATCTACTCAAATGAAATTAATTATTGCCTTACTGTTATTTATATTGATAGAACTTGATGTCTATACATAGATACTTTAAATATAAATAATTTTTATTCCGATTTAAATAATGTGCTGTACAAAACACAAGTGATGTATATTATTTTGTTGAAAAATATGTAGATATATAATAATGGCATAGAATACATTTATTTTTTAAACATTTGTAACTCAGTTGAGGGGTAACACCACTAGCAGCCGAAAAAAACACTTAACTTTGTCGATTTTTTTTTGGAAGTATAATAAAAGGAATGGGAATTCTTTTTAGAGGGTTTATTTAGCATTTATTTTAGTATAGAAAAAATTCTTTTTATTAATATTTTTGTACAAAATGGCGGCGAGGCCCAATCTTTAAAATAATCTTTCAATTTAAAAAACACCTCCATTAGTGGACAAATTTCTCATGAAATATAAAACCTGGAGCAAAAAACCAAAAAAATTTAAAATCTACGTACTACTGGCTATAGAAGTAATGTGTTCGCTAAGTTTAAAAAAAAAGTGGTTTTGAGGAAAATGCGTTTAAAGTTTTACAAGCAGGAAAGTTTTACCCTGGTGACCTTTTGAGTAACCTTAACCACCTTCTGAACTGTAATTTCTTTTTACTATAGAACCAAGTGCATATTGTTTTTATTATGTTAAAGCATTGTAAAAAAATTTTTTTTTCAAAATCCTAGAGTGGTGTTACCCCTTAACTCAACTAATTTTTCATTGAATTGCGTGACCGTATTAAGCAATTTGAAACTCTTGGAGATAGAATGTAAGATCACACTTTCTTAGTATCAGAAACTGCTTTGTGTTTTTATTTATTTAAAAATCTGTTTTTATTCAGATATACAGTAGGGTCTCTTTTACACTAATTTGAAGTTTTCTGATATTCTCTTTTTTGATAAGGTATATTATAATTTAAATTAAAGCTTACTAAGAATGATATATATGTATGTGAATATCAATATTGCATTAGTTTTACAAAATAATTTATACATAGTGATTATAAAAAAGGACTATTTTTAAATACATTTAAGTACTTAAATTATTCTCATTGAAATTGTTTTTATTGCATTTACACATGTATATATAAAACGTTATTTTACAAGTTAATTTGAATGCGATTTTGGTTTGTAAACTATATTTCATAAATTCGTAAATAATTTTCTAACATCAAATACTATGAAATTTTACAGAACAAAATTGCATACAATTTTCAAAAAGATAATTGAAAAATAAATAATTATTTTTTATACATAGAATAAGGACTTTATTTTATTTTATATGAATTGGACAGTCTTCCAAAACATGTTTTATTTTTTTGTGTTCATATTGTTTATTTATATTTTTGTCAGTTCTTCAAATATGGATTTTGATATGTAATAAATAAAATTTTTGTATTGATCTGAAACTATGTTTACTACTTATATGATTGATAAATCCACATATTGTCTCCTACAAGGCAAAGTATCATAAGCGCCATGCAATGCAATGGCACTTACGATCGATACTTTGCCTTGTTCATCTATTTCAGAAGTCAGGATTAATAAAATAAGTTATTATAAGTTTAGTATGCGTTAATTGAAATTAAAATTTTATATTTCGGTTACCATATCACAGTTTTTTATAAGTAAAAATATTTCCTATATTCAATGTCGAGTACAGAATAATAATTAAGGTATTAATTGTAATTGTCTTTTCAAGTTAGCTATGATGTGTCAAAATATTCGTTATTAGAATTTTTATTTTATTGTACAGGCATTTAATTAATATGATTAAGGTAAAGTATAAACAATTTCTGGTTTTTAACGAATATGATAGAACTCTGTAGTCAGTTAGATTTAATTTTATTGTATGAGCAGTAAAAATTAAAAAAAATAAAAAACAATTATTTCGTTTTCAGGATTTTACAATACAACCAACAATAACAATTAACGAAAATGTTAAAAACTCAGAAAATTATGAACACGAGCTTAATTCAAAATTATGTATTAATCCTTTAATTGATAATATTGAATTCTGTTTTAACATTTCAAACGGTTCACAAAATATTGGTTGTAATAAAAATTGCAAGTGCGTTAGTGATCGCGGATCTACAACAGAATTTAACTGTTTGAATGAAAATTTCAGTCAATGTTTAAACGTAAGTAAAAATAATTTTTTCTTGAATGTTTATTTAAATATATTTTTTTTATTCTAGCTTTTAACTACTAATTATGTGAACTCGATAGAAAACAATATTAAAATGAACAATAGTAAAATAAATGAATTAAAAAAATTAGTACAAGAAGATTTCTGTAAAAGAAGAGATACCCAAAACATGTGTGAAAAAATTAAGAACGATATATCAGTACACGATCAAAAATATGTATGATTTGAATATTAATAATGATAACAATTTATAAATTTTAATTTTTTTTAGAATTCTTTTGATAATTCAATAAATGGTTGGTACAGAAAAAAGCGTCTAAGTAATACATTCAAGACATTCAAGGATAATATAAAAATAAAAAAACAATTATCAGTCGAAAGTTTTAAAACAGATATAATAAATGAACAAAAACAGGTTTTTATTGTTTTTGAAATAAAATACATGAAACAAAATGATAACATGAAAATTTATGTTTTAGATTGAAGAAGCTATAATGAAGGTACAAAATGAAATAAAAATTGCTCTTGATGAAAAGAATGAAATAATAAAATCAACACAAAAAATAATACAACAAGGTGTTAACATATTACACTCTGAAACACTAAACGTTTTACAAGATAAACAAATGTATTAAAAATAAACGCAATAAAACATTAAACACAGAAGTGAATTTTTATTATTTTTCAGTACAATGTTTTTCGAATATACATGAATATATTATATATCAACAAGATTGTAACTACATTTGAGTTAAACAAATTATTACTTAGTGGTATTTATAGTTTCTATGTCTGATAATTTTTCCGTAATTAATCATATAAAAGAATGCCATTGACCCTACAACAACTTGCAAAAATGGAGCAATTCCCATACGTTTAGGTTGCACATATTTGTGCTGCCATCTCCACCATGCTGAAATATTAATATATCTTTACCTTATTGAATTAAGTTATATTTACTAAAAATTACTCTAAAGGTTTTATATAGAATAGATTTTCACTTTAAACACATACAGTTAGTGTTGAATTCAGAAGAGAGTCTTAAAAAGTTCTCATATGTATCAAGTTATCAATAATTTTTGATTTATTAAAAAAAATTGTCATAGTTACCTCTGCTTACAGCTCCAGCCATGGCCTGCGGGCTCTTATTACGTCTTGTCAACCATCCTCCAAGTTCACCCACTTTAACTTGTGCTAATGGAATATCAGCTGAAAGAAATAATTTAAAACTTACATAGTATTACATTCGAATACATATTACACTAAAGTAATGTAAATGAAAAATATAAATATGATTATATAACTTCGAAAAAAATATGCAGATATGAATTACCTTTTCCATAATACCGAGCTGGATCGTATGGACCATGAACTTTTGGATTGTATTCTACAGGATACTCACCAAACCCCATTTTAGGACAAAAATAAGATTATTTGATTAAATACAATGAGCCCCAGTCACTACGAAGACATTAAAAATCAATGCAATGAATCTATTAACTATATAGGGTTTTTCTTGTTTTTATTTCATACACTGTTATTTATATGATGGTATTAATGGGTATTATTAACATAAAATCAGCAGCAAATCAAAAAGAACTTTCAAATTGTTGTCAAAAGTATTGAACATTTTAAAACGTATTTGTATACCTACCTAGTTTAGAATTTATTGAATTTATTAGATATATATTTCAACAAGTAATTGTAGTTTAATATTAATTTTATGCAAATATGGTTATAATATCAAGTTTTACGGTATCTGAAGAAGGCATAAGATATCAACAACCAGCTATAGAAGTTGTTTTTAATGACAAAAACATCGGAAAGGGAACATTGTATATTCACGAAAGGTGAATATTGCTCTACTATTGCTTTTAGGTTTATTTACATATTGATTTTAGAGTTTTAGCATGGAAGAGTGATAACGTTCCAGAGTATGGATTCAATATACCATATCCAGATATTTCACTACATGCCTTATGCCGAGATCAATCTTCCTTTCCGCTTCCTAATATTTATATTATGTTAGATGGACATGTGGAATTACCAGGTAAATAGTCAGTTATTATTACTTTGAATATAACTTTCTCAACACATTAATAAAAGTATTTTTATCCTGTAAATAAATACATATTTTGTGACAGGTGATTAGGGCCTAACATAATATAAATCTTACAGGTGAATTTATAAGTACTGATGTGGTGAACAATGTTTCAAATGGAGTTGAATCCGATGAAGATAATGACAGTATAGCAGATATTACTGAGATAAGGTTGATTCCTACTGACGATAATACTTTATCTGTTATATTTGAAGAAATCAAACAATGCCAAGAACTAAATCCTGATCCTAACGACAGTCCATTAGGTATTAAAACAATTATTTACTAACTTATCTTTACGTTAAAACTAATTTTTCTTTAAAATTTTCAATAGATGAAGATGATGATGAAATGGATGGAGGTTTTGGCGACGATTACGAAGAAGAAGATTTGGAACCCGACAGTGAAAGATTTGAATCTATGAACTTAAATGGATCAGCACAAAACGGTACAGACAGTCGAATGTTTGAAGATGCAGATTGAACTTTTATTTTTGAAACTATTCGTGATTGTTTTCAGTGGTATAACTACAACTTTAGAGCAAAATACAAAATGGTTGTTTTTCCCTTTACATATATTTTTTAAATAAAAGTAATTTCTTAACCTTTTCACTGCAGCTTGCATTTTGAGTAATTATTTCAGTAACAATCTGATTCCCATAGATAGTAAAAAATATTTTTTTAAATATTTATCTCTAACGGAACCGTTTTTCAGTATAAACAAAGTCTAAATTCAGTATTAAGCAGTGGCACTTTACAGAATGGAGGTTGTCACCGTTTCGACCTTGAAAATCTATTATATGTGATTTAATACGAGTTGATTATAGTACCGTCAAAACGATACGGCGGACGTTTAAAAATACGCTTTGCTGGCGTGTAAGACGACGGCTGTCGTGACCTCGAAGATCTTTATTATTGAAATGATTCAGTAATGGTCTCCGTTTTTGTTAACTTCCAGTGCGGTTAGGTCATACTTTTACAAAAATATTTATTGTAAAAAAAGGTATTGCACGATGAAATAATTGTAGAATAAAATATTTTCCTCATTGGTGTATTGCAATTTGTTTATGTAAATAATAAAAAATATCTATATTAACATCTAATTTAGAACAGCCAACAAGTTTTAATAACTTTTGTTGTGCATTTATACAATTTCTGCATTATAAGCATGTATTGCACCTGTAGTTAAAACAAAATAGTATTTTATGTGTTTTTAGTTATTGTTAATTTTATGAAATTTGTTTTAAGTTTAATGGGATCTATTTTATACTAAGGCAGTAGTTACACCACTGATTTTTTTCTACACATATTAAAATTCGTAATAGTGTTTAAAAAACAGTAACAGTTTTATTAAAACTTTAAAACTGTTATTTTAGTTTAATAGGCCAGGTGCCAAATCAGAAAAATTTACAAAATTCAGAACCATTATATGGAAAAAAAATTTTGTCTTAATTTCTTCTGCTCCAAAATACTTGGTGTCTGGCCTATAAAGCGTGTACTATTATTTCTGGTATGAATGTTCAGGTATAGTTGAAATTAAATTTTATATACGTGTGCTTCAAAATGTATTTATTTTATTTTTGTAATGTAATTCATATACTGTACACATGAAAAATTTACAATAAATCTTTTAATATAAAAATTACTTGGTTATTGATTAAATAATAAGATTTTGTACACCCATAAAATTATTATTATTTAAACTCTATTCTAAAATTAAAAAATATATTTTTTATACAAAATATTTTTGTGTAATCATTAATTAAATTCACTTTAATATCTAATCTAATGTTTACTTGCTTCTTAAGATAAAGATAAAATACTGTTGATATATTTTTTTTATATATAGAAAAAAACATTTTGTGGATTTATTAACATTTATTTTATTTATTAAAGAATATTAAATTCAATTATTTTTGAAAATAATTACACAAAATGTATAACGGAATGTTATTTTATATAAAAACAATAAATTATTATTATTTACATTAACAAAACCTTTGTATACACAAACATCACCAAATTACTTATGAACGAATACAACATTAATACTTTATATAACTTCTGGTTCTGCGCAAAATGCTTCATAAATATTTGCACCGAATTTCTTAAACTGATCATTTAACATTAATTGCTGAATTAAATTATCAGTAAAATTTCTGCCTTCACCTATATTATCAGTTGTGATTAATCCTTTCATTATTGGAATTAATTTAGCCATAGGAATTTCTGTCCTGTTAGGATGTACAAACTCAGCTCCTTCTTTGATTTCAACAATTGTAACCCCTTCTGTTTTTAAGGATGGCGAATAATATTCAGATATTGAATCTATTAGACATGCGTAACTTCTGCTTATATTAGAACTGCAAATATTCTTTAATTCTTCACTCTCCAATAAATCTGTCGTTTCAATTAAGATTTTATTGAATAATTCTTCTGTACCGTTGATCCTACTTCCGCTTAATAACAGATTGTTAATTTGTAAAAGAGGATCTTTCAAATCACTACTTAACTGTGATTGTATTGACCAAAATAATAACTCTACATTCTGTAAACTCATTTTATGTTTCAGTTCAAATTTTGAAACAACAATGGTAACTTTATCTACTATATTTTCGACCATATCACTTAAACCTTGGTTTAGGAATCGCTCACATAACGACAAGTACTTTTCTTGAAAATCTGTGGGTATAGTATTATTTTCACGGAACAGATAACCACCTATCAAATTTAATTGGACACGTAAAATACCAACTAAAATAACTGCGCCATAAATAGTAGCTGTTATTCGTGCAAATGATATTATCTTAAGATTGTTCCATATTTCAACACGGTTAAGAGGTGATGCTTGTAGTGAATTCACCAATTCATCTGTGGATAATTTTTTTATAACTGCATTAATCAAAGAGCGATATAAATCCAAAATTGTTTGATTGCAGATACGTTCTGTTGATTCGAAGTGTTGTTGTTTTCTTGTTATTTCAAGATATTCTTTAGTTTTACGCACATGCCACTCATTGATTTTATGTTGTGCGTAATTTGCCAATAAAACTGTTCCACTTACAACTATACCTCCAATTATAAATTTCTTCTTATGTCTAGACACAAAATCTTTAAATTTAGAAAACATTTTTACACTATTTTTTAATGAAAATGAACAAATAAATACGAATAGAAAACTGCAAATATTTAATCAAATAAACTCAAGCAATAAAATCACAAAGGTAGTCTTAATTTTAATTTTAATGGATTTTATTGAACCTTGTACTTTTTGTAATAATAGAAATTTCATTATGCAAAAAATACTCCATCATCTATGCCAGAGGCTTAAAAAAAAAACTGTCAAATTGTTTTTAACCTTTATCGGCGGTGGTGTACAAAAACTGACAGTTACGGATTAGGTAAATTGATAAAATTGATAATTTAATAAGTTTCAGTAATGAATTATATTGAAAAATAATCATATTGTATGAATACAATTATATACATTTCAATCGAATTGTATGAATATGGACATTTTTATGTAATTAAAATTCATTAAAACATTTTTCTAGTACAAACTTTTGGATAACATTAATAGGGCTGCAAATTTACAAATAGGGGACTGGAAACAAGTTTAAATTATTAATTATTTTGAAATACCTATGCATATGACTTAAGTATCATTTAATATTTATATAATTATCATATATGCATAAAATCTAAACGATCTAAACATTTGTCACAAAATATATAAAAAATATAAAATAACAATTTTATTATTTTATGTAGGTCAGAAAATGTCAGAGACGTCAGACATATTTTTTGACAGATTATTGTTTTGGTTGTCATGCGTGGTTGTCATTAATAATTCAAGAAATGAAATTATTAAAATGCTACATTTTTAATGACTTTAAATAGATAGTAAATATTAATTTATTATTATTTACATGTATATAAATATGTATGTCAAACTTTTAATAATCAAATAATACAATGGAAGCTAATATAAAGGTTAGGTTTATAAATTTATACTCATTATTGATGTTTCCTGAATAACATAAATAATTAAAATTAACAGGTATTGAATGACGATTTATCAGAATTAAAAGAACTTGAAGGTTTATCAATATGGGCTGAACATCAGTCAATAATTGAACAGCAAGCTTTAGAACATTTAAATAATTTAGTATCGGAAGCAAATAATAAAAGAAATGTTGAAGAATCTACAGGTATTCCAGTTGAAGAGGTTGAAGAAGGAGAACTATCTGAGGCAGAGAGTGATGTTAAAAACAGTTCAACAAATAAAATCTTACCGGCCTTTTTGGATATACAACAGTACATAAAGTCCCAAGAGAATCTTAGAGCAATATCCAAGCCTAAAAAAGAATTGGATATTTCAGAAACAAGTTTATTAGTAGCTAAACGTCTATCAGAAAAGCAGAGAAATAAAATTAATAAATCAAAAAGTGATAAAGTTAAGAGCAAAATTAATGAAACGTCAAAGAAAATTAATTTAAAAGTAGATAAAACTGTTGATAAGAATGATAACGAACAAGATGATAAATCAGGAAGCGAATATGTACCATCAGAAAATGAATTAGGTAACTTTATTTCAATTAAAATCATGAATTTTTTGTACTTATATAAATTTTTTCAGATGACGAAGAATACACGAGGAAACCAAAAAAAAAGAAATTAAAAAATGATATTATTGAATCTGGTCCTAGTAAGTTTGTATACAGTAAAATTAAAGATGATGGGAATCTCAGTGATTATAAAACAAGAATTAGCTTGTATAAAGATATTAACAACCCAGAATATCTTTTAGAAGATGAAGACATTGATGAAGATGAACAAATTTCAGATAAAATTCTTGAGCATGGTTTAAAAGTTCCTGGATGTGTTTGGCGAAAATTATACAGGTATGTACTTGTATGATTAACTTAAATATCGAGTATAGTTGCAACTTTTTTTCCGAGTTATAGTTTTTAAACTAATTTTAATTTGGTTTTTTTAAATAATTAATCAGATATCAAAAAGTTGGTGTCAAATGGATGTGGGAATTGAACAAATACAAAGTTGGAGGGTTACTTGGCGATGAAATGGGCTTAGGAAAGACTGTACAAGTCATTGCTTACTTCGCTGCTCTCGATTATTCTAAACTGGTTTCTAAATATGGATGGTGAGTTCTTTATTAAACCAAAATGTATTGAATTATTTATTAATATTATATAATTTAGTTATAAGGGTTTAGGGCCTACATTAATTGTTTGTCCGGCAACTGTTTTGTATCAATGGGTCAGTCATTTTCATAATTGGTGGCCAAGATTGCGTGTCGCTGTGTTACACCAGTCTGGAAATTATAATGGCAAGTATAATTTATTATAACTATCTTCGAAGGACCAAGCAATTTTTTTTAAAACAGAACTAAAATCTGAAACCAAGATGATTTTTCATGCTTTTGTTGATACATATGAATATTTTTTGTGACATTTAACAGGACTGACAGCATGTGAATTTTATTGCTTTTAACACATAGTTGGAAAGCTGATTTTATACTGAATACAACTGACCTTCAGTGGCGACAAAAACAAATGTTTTTAGATAATTTTTTAGGGAGTGCTTTGTAAAAAAATTTGGAAAAAATTTTGAAAATGATTTATTGGTCCTTTATGTATTTGCGTGATATCTTTTTTTGAGTTTTGATAGATTTGAAAAATTCAAAAAGAAAAAATTTTTCATAAATTTTATTAAACAAAATATCCAAAAAATGGCTTGACAGACTGAAGATTTTAAAAAAGCATCTAAAAATATTGAAAACTTAGTTATTGTACAAGACTATAAAAAAACGTGTTTAATTAAACGAGTTAGAATAAAATTAATTTTAATATTATCGAAAAGATGGCAGGACAATGAATTTTACATTTTTATTACATTCTAATTTTGAGTCTGAAGAATACTGATAATTTTTTTTGTAATCTCTGCATTATTGTACATATTCCAACTTTTTCTGATTTTTCTCACCATTATTTTTAAAAATATATATTTTTAAATCTGCTAAACGAAGATTTTAATAATAAAAAATTGAATTGTCATTTGATACCCCACTTATCGGGATTGAATAAAAAAAATTTCTTTGTTAACCCATTTGCCCCCCTTAAAAGCTCTTTCAAAATTCAAATTTTATTTTTAGTATTCTGGTCTAACATTTACTAAAATAATAATAAAAATAAAAACGGTTCAGTAGCTAGAAGGCTTAGATAGACAGGGTTGCATAAAGCAAAATTAATCAAGATTAGTTAATCAGTTGTTTTCAAACCATTATTACGTCAATTCTAAAAAACAATAATGATTATGATAAATTTTATAAGGTAAAAAAATATCATATTTAGTGAATTGTTCATTTACAAATTGAGATTAAGTTAAGAATTGACATTAATCATGGTTAGAAAACAACTGATTAACTAATTGTGGTTAATTTTGCTTTATGCAACCCAAGGAGAGAGTTTTAATTCCATAGGTGTACCTTATTTCCCAATTTTGGTACGGAACACTAAAAATCTTACTATCAGAGCTGTAAAATGCTACATCAAAAGCAGGGCAAAATACATGAAAAATAGTCTTTGTTTCAGTTCACTAAGTTAAAACATTTTTGAAAAATTGTCTGGCCCTTGGCACACTTGTATAATATACAATTGTTATTATTTTGTAAAAACTCATGTACATAAATGAACATTTATATTTATTTTTAGGAAACAAAATTCAGTTAATAAAAGAAATAAACAGAGCAAATGGTGTACTTTTAACTACGTATCAGAGTGTTTTACGATATAAAGGCGTACTTACAGAACTACAATGGCATTATATAGTCTTAGACGAAGGTCATAAAATCAGAAATCCAACAGCTAAAGTATGTTTTTCTTGTCCTATAATCATCATTAATTATATTTTAACTCATGTATTCGTAGATAACTGTAGCAGTTAAGTTATTTCGGACACCTCATCGATTAGTTCTCACTGGCTCTCCTATGCAAAATAACTTGACTGAACTATGGAGTCTGTTTGATTTCATAACACCTGGAAAGCTAGGTTCATTGCAAGTGTTTCAGGATCATTTTGCCACGCCAATCGTACATGGGGGATATGCCAATGCAACACCGATGCAAGTAAGAGTTTATAGAGTCATTAAAAAGTCGGGTTATTAATATTCATAAAATTTATATAGGAGGCAACTGCTTTGTCTATTGCAACTGCACTGAAAAATACTATTACGCCTTATATGTTGAGACGACAGAAAGCGAATACTATTGAATTACCAAATAAAAACGAACAAGTATTGTTTTGCAGTCTAACGCTAGAACAACGGGATCTATATAAGGGTTATTTAATGGTTAGTCATTTTATTTTATAAATAGACAGTTGATGAATAATTTTTATGCATTTTCAGGCAGAGCATGTGAGCAGTATTTTAGATAGAGGACGATCTAATAGGCATTCAGATAATATGATGAGAGCTAAAATGTTGATGGCTCTTACAACTTTACGTAAGATATGTAACCATCCTGATTTGTATTTGGGAGAAATGGATGCGCTTCCAGGGGTAAGTCGATTTTTGTTACTCTCTAATATTAAAAGGTTCTATGTGAGATAATTTTTGTTAGTAGGTATTTATAAAGTTCTATTATTGATACTCAAAATGTATATTTCTCTTTTACTTGTTGAAAACTCATTTCACGTGCAAATTATGATATATAATTGTATTTTAAAATAGAATTTTGCTACTGTTTCTACTGCAAAAGTAACAGTACATCTCTAGGTTCAGTTTTGTTTGACAACAATTTCAAATTTCTTTAGGGTGGAACTACATTTGAACTGTAATTTTAAATTATAATTTTTTGAAAAAAAATCAAAGGCCTTTGTGGAAAAATTAAGCAGTGTAACTTTTCTCCATATCGCCCGTGTAAAGCATTATTTGCTACAAATTGGTCAGTTACATTTGCATGCGATATAGTACATCAAACTCATAGACAATATTATAACAAAATTTGGTTCCCTACAAAAAAATGTTGGTTGCAAATTCTTTATAATGCCACATAAAACTTTGTAATTCTTTATTTTAATTGCTGTCTCACCTTTTAGGATTCATCTAGGGAAATACCAGTGGAACAACAATACGGTTATTTCAAACGATCAGGAAAAATGGTAGTTGTTGCTGCTTTGCTTAGAATATGGAAACGTCAAGGCCATAGGGTTTTACTTTTCACACAAGGCAAAATGATGATCGAGATATTTGAAACGTTCTTGTTACAGCATGAATATAAATATTTAAAAATGGATGGTACCACGAACATCGGTTCAAGACAAACACTAATTGAAAAATTTAACAATGTTAGTATTTAAATTAATTAAGTCTAAGTTTTTTTTAAATATTGTTACAACTAAGTGAATGTCGAATTTATTTTATTTTGTTTACAGGATGAATCTTATTTTGTATTTTTGTTAACAACTCGCGTTGGTGGATTAGGCATTAACCTGACAGGTGCAAATCGTGTTGTTATTTTTGATCCAGATTGGAACCCGGCGACGGACACGCAAGCACGAGAACGGGCGTGGAGAATAGGGCAAGAAAAAGATGTCACGATTTATAGGTTATTGTGTGCAGGCACCATAGAAGAAAAGGTATTTGATAATTTTTAACAGTTTATTCTCACCAGAGATTGTGTTAATTAATTCATGTATCAGATGGATAAAAAAGTCTCATGTTTGGCGATGTAGTACTTTGAAACTATAAATCACAGAAACTTGGGAATTGTTATAAAATGTATATCATTATATAGTCTACTTTTACATATTAAAATTTACTGGTTTTTTTTTTCACCAATGGAAATTATTATGTTTGATAGAATTTTTGTGACACTTTTATAGATATATCAACGGCAAGTATGGAAACAGTTGTTAAGTAATAAAGTGTTATCGGATCCAAAACAACAACGTTTTTTTAAAACATCTGACTTACATGAATTATTTTCATTACAAGAACCAACGAGAGATGGAAATACAGAAACTGGTAACATATTTCAAAGTTCAAGGGTATGTGTTACATAATAAATAATAAAGTGTTATTTAGTATGTATTTTCATATATTCATTTCTAGATTGACGTTGTTCCTGAATCTAAACAAACGCCAAATTTTTCTGAAGAAAAAATTTTAGAGATGAAATCGTTAGCCCAAAAATTAGCAAAAAGAATGACAGTTGCTCCATCAAATGAGACAGAAGTGGGAAAAAGTAATACAGAACAAGTAAAAAGTGAAGAAAAACCTGATGCAATTTATATATTAGATCCTGGAACTGTCAGATTTAAATATAGAAGAAAAATTGAAATACCCGTGGAAAAACCTGATAAAAATTTGGTTAATAATAAAGAGACGACGTTAACGTTTACTGACATTTTGGATAAAATAGATAAACAAGAAGATTTAATTAATATAGATAATGAAGTAATAAAATCTGAAGAAAATACAAAAATTCAAACCAATCAAAATAAACATAAGAAAAGAGGAGAGAAAAATGCCAGTGAGATTGAAATAAAACATGAAGATATGGAAGATGCAAATAAGGTTAATACTTTTGAAAGAAAAAAGCATAAAAAAAGAAAACGAGAAGAAAAGGATGAAATTAATATACTCGAAAAAGATAAAAAGAAACATAAAAAACGAAAAAAAGATGCAAATATTGTAGATGGTGAAGAAATCGAAGGACTTGTTAAAAAAGAAATAACAAAGTCAAAGAAAGCAGTTGAATGCTTAGACAACAAACAGGATGATTTTATTCTTCAGAAGCTTTTTTCTAAAGGTACGTGATTTATTGACAAAACCCAGTATTTAAAATCTCTAATTTACTTAATTTTTAGGTGTTCATGCAGCTTTAAAACATGATGTAATAATGCAGAGTGGGTACGATGATAAAAACTCAATCAGAGTAAAAACAGAAGCTCAAAGGCGTACTGAATGTGCTTTAGAAGCTTTACGCAAAAGTCGATTGAAGAGATAACGTTATGATTTTGTGGTATGTAAATATATTAATTTATATTTTGTATATTATTATGTTGTTATATTTTCATAGAATAAATATTTTGTATTTATTTATAAATCTGTTTAATATTTTAAATAGTTACTATCGCAAACAAAAGTAACTGACCAGTTTGTAACGAGTGTTGTTTAACAGGTGCCTCCAATTGATTATAATTTTTCCATATACCAAACAAAGACAGACATACCGATAAATATTTGTTAGACTGTGACATACTTGTACTCATTCCATACATATTTGTGCAATGTTTAAATTGAATTTGTATTTAATATAGAAATATATGTTTCACAGACAATTTTTCAAAATTTTGTATATAGTAGGCCAATAGTTCCCAAACTTATTTTGTCACGGAACTCCTACATGATTTTTCAGAAATTGCGGAAACCTAACCATATTTATAATTATTGCCACATAAAATTATACTTTTTATTTTTTCCCAATAGAGGAAACCTTAAAGAGGAGGGGGGGGAGGACTAGCAACAGAGATACTACCTTTTCTTTTTTTAGCTAAATGCTATCCTGAAAGACAACTAAATTTTCAGACTGAAATCTTTTTTTTTCTCAACTATTTTCAACATAACGATGATTGTGTCTTTCTGCTTTTGCATGACATAGTACGTACCATTAATATAAAGAAAACAAGAGTACAAACATTTTAAAATTATATTTCTATTCACGTTACATGACAAATGAATTTAATTTACATATAATTTAGGTAACATTCCATTATGCTATAGAAAGAAGATTTAAAATACAACACAAATTAACATTGAACAAAGTGTCATCCTTACAGATCTCCAAACTTATTAGATAATCATAATACCTTGACTGAATTCAACATTATGCAGACATTACACTTTGTTTAATTTCACCTTGAAATCTATAATTATATTTATGTTATACTTTATTTTGTAAATCAACATGGCACGGTTATACATACATAGTTGATAAACTATAATGATGTCTGTTATTATATCCCGAGGAAAAATAATTTTGATGTACGTTGATTACAATAGATCTATAGTAAGACTGTAACATAATTCTCTTTACTTTGTTACTACATATACAAATTTTTTAGTATTTATGATTTTGATAGATCCAGTACGAGTTTCATTCCGATTTTGATCTATTTAGATCCGCATAATCTAAATTATTTTTTCCTGGGACGCTGTATTTTATTAAAATACATTGTATGAAGCTTATATAATATAGACATTATATATTAACTTAAATTATGTGTATATATATAATATGATTTTAAAATAAATTTATTATTGTATGTACATATAATTTGAATAAGTATCTGCCAACAAATTAAGCTCAAATGTAAATAAATTATATAATTCTTTTCAATTGATTTTTATTTCACACATTCTTTTAGAACCATTTCAATTACTACGATCAATTAATTTTTATTAGAAAGATCACAGATCTAAAAGCATTCGTTGGATCTAAAAAGAGTGAATATTATCAGAAATTAAGAATGCTACGTAAAACTAAATATTCAAGCAACGGTTTAAAATTAAAGTTGTTCTTACACGATGGTACTAAAATATAACGTAGAGTACAGTGATTATAATATAACTCTAAAAGATATATATCAAGTGATGTGATTTAGAGATTTAACGATAGGTCAAATCTCAGTAATATATAATATTTAAAACGTTGAATACGTACATTGTCTTATATATCGTAATATATTTTTTTGCGTGTGATTCTTATATTTCATTGACTAGGATATTTGAATCACAACTCGTACAATTAAATATTTTTATAAGAACTAATAACATTGGTATTTTACATAGATTAATTATTATAAAAGTATATATTGATATCGTAGATATGCGTTAATACAATATAATGAATAATAATAATAACTAAATAATTATTTAAGAAATGTTAAATATTTTTGTGGTAACTATTGTAAAATACAATAATGCTTTTCAATATACTGTAATAATTTGATTTTTTGAAGCGATGATTAGTACATATTAGAAAATATATCCTTCATATAATAATGTAAGCAGTAGAGTAAGGAATTTATGCAAAAAGATAGACAAGACTAGAAAATAATTTCAATATTCCTTAACGAGCATGATTCTTGCAGAAAGGACGTCCTCCTTTAGCGTAGAAACTCTGTCCTTCCAAATTCTTTTTGCACATCTGTAATAATTATCAATTATCAATATCGTTACTGTCAAGTGATAGTTATTGGCAAGCCCCTCCGATTGTTACTGTCAAGTTTTTTACCACTTACTCCTGGTTTCTAGTCAACCAATCATAATTGTATAACTCATTTTTATATTGTGCACACATGCTTGCACATACATATTCAATCTATCATTAATTTGATAATAATGAACCTTGCCCCAAGCACAGAATAATAAAAGCACTTGACTATACATAATGATCATCTACTGTAACTGACTTCTGGTCAGTTTCAGTTAACTACTATATAGTTAAAGTTAAATGACAGATAACTGTATACATATACATACCGTGCAATTGAAGCATTGGCTATGATAGTTGTTGTTCAGTGCTTCTACCCAACGATCACCAGCTTCTACAGGGAAGCCGCAAGCAAAGCATTTTGTTGTAAACATCTCGTTCCAGTCTACAAATCACAAAAGTATTAAATATCCATTACTACCTTCACACTGAATGTTTCATTTACCAGTTTCACAATAAGGCAATCCATCTTCCAAGAAAAACGGGCTATTGCCGAAGAGTTTTCCACAGTATGTGCATGTGAAGCATTCAGGATGGAAGTGCTTGCCAATCGCGTTCAAGCAGTCCTAAAACAATTAAAAAATTCTAATCTGATAATATAAACTTCATTATTATTTTACTTACACCTTTGATCTTTGAGTGACAATGGTCACAAGTTGGAGCTAAGTATTGTTCAAAGCAATGCTCACAGTACAACATACCACGTTCTTCAACGAACCCTATGTCTTGTAATTGACGACGACATTGAGGAGTAGCACATACGAAGTGCTCGGGACACCAAATCTTACCGAGTGCTGTTATGAAAGGACCCCTGAAAGCATAAAATACAAATATTAGTATGTTATATAACTACACAGTAATATATTATGTATTACGTAATTTATTGTATTCATACCTTTTGATTTCTTCTTTGCATTGTACACAAACAGGGTAAATACCATCAACTAAACTCAAAGCTGCTACATTGGAGCTTTTCCATGAAGATGTTAAAGCATTTTTTTTATCTTCTTCACACAAGTTAGTCATGTTATTTGAAAACGTCTCAGAGTTATTAGTATTATTATTTTTAATTACATCTAACGTCAATGCATTGTTGCTATGATTGATATGTTGGTTGATAAACATTTGTTTCGGCAAAGACTTTAATGATGAGTTACCATTTTGTACGGGATATTTGGAATTACCATTCATATTTTGTGTATTGTTATTATAAGTTTTATTTGGGTATATTTTAACAGAAGTTTCAGTCATGTCTTTATTTGGTTGTGCTTTGTCAACACCGTTTTGAATTTTTAGTTTGTTAAAGTTTTCAGATGTAGAGATAATATCGACATTGTTGACTTTTGGATTCCAACAATTCTTTTCGACATGAGTTCCATTTACTTTTGGAATATTTTGAATGCCATTTTCTTGAGGTTGTTTTGTAATTCCGTCTACTCTATCTGAAGGAGGTATGCGAAGCTCATTAGAACGGGAACGTACATGCACTATTTAGTAAAATAAAATAAAAACATTAAAATCAAACAAAATAATAAATAACAATAAAAACAACAAACAAATTATAACAATTAAGATAACCTGTAAAATAAACAACACGAGATTATTGAAACACACAGCGTTGTTAATAGAAGCCACCACAAACTGATTCCTAACACCCATGCAATTAGCTACCTTATGCTCCCATTGCAATGGGCACAAAGCGGAATTCTGCCCGAAGGAGGGGCCTTGTTGAGAATACCTCGTCCACGACGTGGGGAAATCCCTACAGCTGATGTCGGTTTCGCTTTTCCTCCAGCACCTGGTTTGACCGGAGATGCACCACCTGCATTTGGGAGGGGTACAATGGATGGTACCGATGATGTAATTCTAGATGATAATGAAGGTGCTTGATTAAATTGGGTGGGAGGGGATTGAGGGATACTGTTTTTCTTTGGAACAACAGAGAATGCACTAACAGGACGTGTCTGATTTGAACCAGAATATGTTGCAATTGTTTTAGACAGATTTGAAACGCTTTGTGATTTTATGTTAGAAGTTGGAAGAGGTAGATTGGATGGATCAGATACTTGGATTGGTTTTCCAGATATCGTTTGATAAGTTTTCATCCCCTTTTCAGATTGGACTTGAATGAAAGGAGAACTTACGGGACGCCGTTTTTGAATAGACTGTCCAATTACAAGTTGTTGTCCAGAAGATTCTGTTCTTCTTTCTATATCAACTACTTTTTGATTACATTCAAACTCTTCTATTGTTTTCTTCTTTACTGTTTTGATAGAGCCATCAGTATTTGATTGGACATTTTCTTGTTGCTGTACATTAAATTGTTGCAAATTCTTTTCTTGACCTTGAATTATTTCTGTACATTTTACAGTATTTGTTCCTGATGGTTGATTTTCCTGAAACTTGACATGCTTTTCAGAATGAAATTCGTTACTGGAAGCTTTACTATAAGCTATTTTATTGGAGATTGTATTTGTATCTTCTTTTATTCTGGGACATTTTACAGCAGGAGATTTTGATCGGCTTGGATGGGGACTTGGAGAACGAGAAATATCAGGACGTTTTGGGTCGAATAAATGTGTTTCAGCTGTTTCGTGTTCTGTAGCTATTAAATTCATTTGATAGTAAGGAATTATTGGAGCAGGGTGATTGATTAGACTAGGTGTAACAGATCGTGCTGGTCTTGTACTTGGAGTTAACGGTCTTTGATGTTCTTCTACAACCGGCTTGAATGTACTTTCTGAAACATCAGCAATGCTATTTTGCGAAGCAGAAGTACATCTAGATGCGTTAGATTCCACAGAAATACACGAAGAAACATCAGTTCTCTTTGTTTGTTTCTGAACTGCTCTTTTTTGTGATTCATTTTTTGGTTCTTCTTTAAATTCTACCGAAACAATTGCTGGTTGTTCAAAAACAGTATAGGACATTTCAGGATTATAAACAGTTTTTACTGGAGTTTGTGAAGATAGATTGCTTAAATTTTGCTGATAATGCGGAATTTTAGAAGGCTTGTGTAATCCTGCCGTCTTTAATATCGATGGTTTGACGTACATATTACCTTGTTTTTGTGCAATAGCTTGTGCTCTGTTTTGTACAAATACTTGTTGGCATTTTTCTTCTTGCACTTCTACTAATTTCGACGATTCAACAAAATTATCTGAAAAGCTTGCAATTGAAGATTCTGATTTAGTTGTTGATAAGTTCATTGGTAATGAACAAACTGATTGTTGATCGTATTGGTCTGAATGGAACGAGTCTCTTTTAGTTGGTACTGCTTGTATAGGTGTTGGTTCGTTCCAAGTAGGTGTAAATGGCCTCTCAGGCGCTGTTGTCAAAGCCGAACGCATGGTAATTGGTTCAGTCATTGGGGGCAATTCATTTAATACACTTTCTTCATTAGGTATAGGAGTAAATGGACGTTCAGGAGCTATTATTAAAGCATCCAAAAAAGGACTCTTTGTTTCAGATCTTTCAATAGGTTCAGTATTGGTTGGATGTTCTGGAGGAAAATAAGGCATTGTTTCATCTGGGATGCCAATGGTTTCTATTATAGATAACCGTTTTTGAGGTAATTGACATGAGTCAGGTATTTCGTTTTCTTTTATATTAGATTTTATCTCGTCATCAAAAGGAGTTGGTGTAAAAGGTCTATTAGAAGCAGTTGTAAGAGCAGTTACCATTGGAGATACCCATTCTTTTGGAACAGTGTTTTTGTAAACAAACGAACGATCTTTAGGAACATGTTGAAGAATACTATTGTGTTTTATTTCAGATGAAATATTACAAAATACATTTTCTTCAAAATTGATTCCAGACATTTGTTCCGTTGGTTGGGTAAATGTTGAAGTTGGTTCCATTATCTCCTGAACTGAATTTATATGTAAATTATCCAATTGTTCTTGAATATGATCGGCTTGTTTCACCACTTCTTTAAATTGATGTTGAACATTGTCAATTTGGTGAACAACATTCGATAATTCATTTTTAATAGTTTGTTCTGTAGGTATACTTTGTTTTCGGGTTTCAGCAATACTTTCTTCAGTATCTATAGGCGGAGGAGATGAAGGTCTGCTACATTGTTTTGTAATTTTTTCAACCAACATTTGAGTATCGATAGCTTGGAAAAGATTTTCAATACATCCTTGTGGATTGGCGTGGGTATTTATATTTTTAATTTCATTTGAACAAATCGATAACCTTGGCATCTGTGAAAACGATTCAGGTTGTACAATTTCACCAGAATTTTCTACCGAAAGTGATATTTGTGTTTTATATTTTGGTGATTCAATTGTGCTATTGCTTAACGTTTCGCTGTAACTTGTTTGATGAAAATCAGTTTGTTGAAAATGTTCACTTTTATGTATTTCCGATTTAAGTATTACATCTTTAGTATCTGACTCTATGAGGACATTATTGGAGGAGTTTGAAAGGACTTGGCATGCAGGGTTTTCAATCAATGGTTTAAAAGAGTTGTCATTTTGTTTTGCTTCAGTTTCTGGCTCATTACTATTATTATTATTATGATCTACTATGAGATTAGCACATAATGTCAATGATGTGATAAATAATTATACAGATGGATACATGAAGAGTAAAATGGTTAGTGGAGAAAAAATTAAATAAGCAAACTGTTATTTTAAAGCAATAGCAAAGTACTTGTTATAAATAAATTAAAAATACTTATATATTACGAATAAATAAATAAATATTTCAATATTTTCGCACAGTGTATAGAGATATATATATACAAAGCAGATGTTATGTCAAATGTATGCTTATATTATGTTATGGCAATATTTGCCATGTGTAAACCATGCTTTTAAATGCAATTTTCAAAAACGCTGCGTACTAAGTTATATATTCTATATTGAGAGCTGTTTTTTAATATGAATAATTAACGGGGGGAAATGGACGTATTTTAGGATTAAAAGATTTGTAACATGCTGAAACAGGACAGTGTGCTATTAGTGTTTGTCTTAAGATTTGTATTCTTAAGTAATCCCTTGCTATTCGCAGTTATCAATTAATGATACCGATAATTGTTTAACCAATATAAATATGTCGATTGAAGAGACGGTGTTTGCAACAGTGCAATGGTAGCTGGTAGCTTAATTTGAGATGAGATTAGCAAAATTCTAACTTAAATTAAATGATACAATACAGTAACACCTCGATTTAACGGACTTATATTAAGAAAAGATGTCTACTATTCAAAGTCAGAAGGGTTATAGTAAAATATGAAAAACAGTTGCTGTTTTAAAATGTTCATAATATGGAAAAAATCGAAATAATTTGTCCATTTTTGAAATACGTTGAGACGGTTTCCGTTATATCGACGTTTTACATTGCTTTAATTCAACGCCAGGCATTCAGAAGTCAAAACGATTGGTTCCGTAAAAAAGTCGAAAAATAATGTTTTTTATTCTTATAAACACGTTCCTAATTGAAATATTGAGCTTTTTTTGTTTTTTCGTGATATCGAAAAAATGGAGCTAGACGTTTTGACTTTCGAATAGATTGTTATATAATTAAGATATTATTGAAATTAGCAATGAACTCTAATGTGGATGTTTTTGATAGCGTTCTTGGGAATATAAGTTCCGCAAATAATAAAGGATTACTTTACATAGAAAAAACAGCTCTCAAAAATATGACAAACACAATAATCCTGTTACAGCAAGTAATATGTAGTATTTACTGGTTTTACAAATGTGTAAAGTGTTAAGTATATTATGTGAGATATATGTACATCATTATTGTAATACATTACATCGACAAATGCTACTCAGTACTTAAGCTCTCCCAACTATTGTTACCTTTATAGTATTGGTTTGCAGGTCTCAGTGTAGAGTATCGACCTATATTAAAATATGTTAAACAAAGTCATATTTTGGACATATTGTGTGTTGTGTGTAAAAATAGAAATAATTAGCAAGCCGAAGCAAGAATATTTTTTTGTAATTTTTTTTTGCTTCATAGAAATTAGTGTTTTGTTTTTGAATGGTTCAATTTTATTGAATTTTGTAAAATACGTTTCAATATTATAAGTTGACGAAAAAACATTATGCATGGATTCATAAATTATGTCGGGTTTTAACTTTTTTATAGACATAGCTGGAAATAAACTTGAATTAAGAATAAATGATAAGGTTCGTTTCAAAACTATTCCTTTTACAGTATGAATTAACACTTATGAAACATAATTTCACATTAACGAAAATTGATTTCGCACAATTGAAATATAATTTCACATTGAAGAAAACTGATTTCACACATATGAAAACAGAATTCACATATAGGAAAATAAATTTTTCTAGTGTAAAATTAATATCAACAAAATAATATATGTTTAAATTTAATATCTTGCTGGCGCAATGATGCAGCCATATCGTTCGACATGGAGCAATGTCTTCCAAAATACGCATTAAAAAATTTTGAAATGATTGGTACATGTTCAATATGTCATGCATTCTGCCCTCGATACCTATGTCATTTTACTAACGATTTAAAGGATCTCCACTTAAAAAAAAAACATTGTTAATGTGGTAATTCAAATGATTTCACATCTTGGATATGCAAACCATGTCGAACGATATTATGCTGCATCATTGTGCAAGGAAGACCTTATTTAATTGTGATATAATTAACATGTATGTATATTTAATATTATAAGGAATAAAAAACCTTTAAATCTGTATTGATTTGTTGATATTATTTTCACACCTGATAAATTAATTTTCTTATATGTGAATTATGTTTTAATTTGTGTGAAATCAGTTTTCTTTAATGTGAAGTTATATTTCATTTGTGCAAAATTAGATTTCGTTAGTGTAAAATCAGTTTAAAAAAGTACTATGCTAAAATATAATAATATCAAGAAAACATTGTAGAAAATATACAAAAGTGGAACATTTTAGTTTTGAAACGAACTTCCTCAAATAAAAGTCGTTAAGATTTTCACTCTTGAATCCATGCAGTAATCTTATACAAATTACATATTTTGTAATAAATATCATCATAAAATATAAGTTCGATGTTCCGCAAATATGTGTATCAATAAAATTAAATCAAGCAATGTAATTGCAAATGTCAACAATACATACCAGGTTGAGCATGAGGAACCGGAGCTGCTCTAGGTAGAGTTGAAGAGAAATGTGGTGCCGGAGCTGTTGGAGCACTGATGGGGCTTAAAGGCGACAATGGAGCAGCAGTGCTTGTAGAGAACGGGCGAGGTCCGGACAGGGCGCTACCGCCGGGCTGTTAAAACAAATTACAATTGAAGAAAATGTTTCAATAGGGAATTGATTTTATTGTGTAAATACCAAAGATACAAAAATTAAAGGCCATTAATTTTTATTTTTCTTGCATTGTCCTTTTTATGGTTTTCGTCAAAAGAAAAAGCAACAATCAATTATAATTCAAGAAAACTTAATTTATTTATAGTGTTTCTCCCTTGAGTCCCGGGCCTCGAGACGGTAAAAAAGCAAAAAATTCCCGGGAAAAAAGTCCCGAGATGTCTCGACGCAGAATCTCTACTACGAACGTAGACATATAAAAAAGTTACCTAAATAAAGCTTTGAAAAATCATTAAACAATATAATATCCTTACTTTAACAATCCCATTCCTTAGGTCGACACTAACTCTCAACGTATTCATATCTAAGGTCTCTGGAAGGTTATTATTGACTGCGATTGTTTTCTCACTGATGTACGTTTTTTTCGGTCCGTCATAACCGTTACTATGACCGTTAGTATAGTTATTTTCAGCCTGTTTTCTCTCAGCGGCACTAGTTAGCGTGTTTACAAAAGAGTGCAAGCTCTCGCGCTTTAAAACAATTGACGAATCTTGAGGTTCAGTGGGTGAGTACTGTTAAAACAACACAAACACAAAACAAAATATTAAGACCGTGTTAAACATGTCTGTTTACGGTCTTTATTTACAAACATATACAAACAAAACCAACTCTAAATGTTATAGCCTCGACATCGAAGAGATAAAAAAAACTAGAAGTGACGCCAGTTAGTTTAATTTTAAGTTATATATGATTGAAAATTTAAAAAAATCAACTTTTTTATTTTTTTAAAGAATATCTCAGCAGAGGGCCCAAATAATTTTTTTCCTATAGAGCCCCTAATAATTATACGCCCATGAGAGTTTTTCTATCACTTACAGATTTTCTTCCGAGAAAATCAGTTTTGTAGGGGGGGGGGGGGGGGTACAGTTGTTTTTTTAGAAAATAAAATCTTTTTTTTTAATAATTTTAAAAAGTATTATCTATCTAGAGCCCCCAACCCCCAAACGTCGCGTCATAACACACCATTGACCAAATATTTTGAAAGTTGTAATGATATGTTGTCTATTGTTTTTTATATTCTACCGAATCATGCGCCAATATAAAAAAGGATTTAGATTTTTAATAATTTAGACTTTTAGAGTTAGTATTGTATACAAGTTAGTTAGTAAATGTATTTACATATATTATTAGCATGCTTATTTAAACAAAGTTATACTATTATCATATATACATATATTATAATATAATTTCTGTTGGATTTATTTTTCTTATTTTTATAAATAATTCAAATAAAACAGTTAGTTAAAAAACATTAAAATCTACATCCACAAAAATTAAGAAATAATTACATTTTAATAAATAAAAACCACAAATACAAAACATAAAAATAAATAAATTCTTACGCTGTATGGAGCTGGAGCTCCACCCGAAGATACTGGAGAAATTGGTCCAGGGGCTGGTAACGAGTGGTTAGCCAAAGCCGCAGATATTGTTCCAGCAGGAATTTTACCACCACTGAAAACAATAAAATAAACTCTAACTATACTAATAGAATAGAACAAAAATCGATTAATTGAAATTAAGACATCATCACGAAAATGTTTGGTTAATTAATGAAAGTTATTATCAATATGAAGGAAGATTTTCTGCTAACAAGGGGACCACCAGACCCTTGTCGCACTAATTTGCTTAAACAAAATTAGGGTTGTAGTAGTGGCATAGACAAACCTACACACAAAGCCGTTTTTACGGAAAACTCATAAATAAACGAGAAAATAATCATGAAATTCCTCTGAAAATTCGCTTTTATATTTAAATTTAAAATTATAATTTTTTTTTATTAAATAAAATTAAAAAGTTATTAATTTAAATATATTTTTTAAAATAAAGTACTAATTGTTATATCATTCCATTTAAAATTTTTGAATTATCCCCAATTGAAGTTTTGCATTTTTGATATGTCGCGTATGACACTATAAATTATCCAAATTTCAAATAATCATACATCATTAAAAAGTTCGTTATTTCTACTTTCAAATAAAAATTTTAAAATAATATTTCATTAACATTTAACAAAACTATGTAGAGCACTTTTAGTAAAACCCTATTTGGGAACAAGTCGCCATATTTTCTAAAGTTTCTTACTTTTTTATGATCTTTAAAATCATCTACTTTTGGATATACTGTTCCATTTGATTTTGCTGAGAAACGGGCATGTACCCATCAAATTACTCCCCCTAAGGGGGAGTTTTAGGGGGTTGAAAATATTTTCCTGAAATTCTTTAGAGTCGATATATATAGTAAATTTTCATCATGAAACTCTCTATCTTCAATAGTTTAGGCGTAAAACATAGTGGACGGGTGGTCTGGAACACCCGGTATAGTCACCAGAATTACATAAGTTTGCAATGTTTCAAATCGATACATCTTTTAGAAGTGGATGAAAAGTGAGTTGTAAGATTTTCTTACATACATAGTTACAGGTTAAGTTAATAAAAGCGTGTTAAAAAATCATTGAATTAATAAAAATGCAAATATTCTTTACTTACGGAGGAATTGTAACTGGAACTAGATTTGGAGCAGGGGGGTTACTTCTCGCCGCGAGTTTAGCGTGAATGTCACAGTACAATTTGTTGTTAATGTTGTAATATCTGAAATTAAATAATTATACTCAATTATAAATACATACACTCTTAAGTTTACTCTCTTAAATTGATTCAGTGAGAATCCCACTGATTCCTCCAGTGAACTGAAAATCAGTGGTATTTACACCAGTTCTTTGATTAGTAGTGATTATCCACTGATTAGCAATGGTCTACTTCATAGGTGTCCAACCTTTTGAATCTTCTGAGCCGCATAGCATAATCTCAAAAGCCAGAATATAAAATTGAGGACTTTTTTTTTGGTCGCGTCAATTTCAATTCCTAATTTTATTGAATAAATAAAGTTAGATTAGGAAAAATAAAAACTGAAGACCTTTTTTTTTTTTAGTTGTGCTAATTTCAATGCAGATTTATTATTACAAAATTATTATTATTATTATTATTATTTTAAATTATCTTCGCGGGCCGCGGATTGGACAAGCTTGGTCTACTTTTCACTATTTCACAGTGCAGACTGATAAGCAATGACTATTCACTGATTTACTTTTAGAGAGTATAAATTGTAGACTTAATTTACTCAATTATTGGGTTTTGATTGTAAGTTATATAAGGACTGTAAATTCATCTTGATTTTACTTTAAATCAATATTTGAATAAAAAAAATGTATACCTATATAATATATTGCAACACAATTTGTTATATGGCTTACAATTAGATTTTAATTAAAAATATATACTTTTTAATTACTTACCCAACATTCTTCAAAGATGTACCGCATGTAGAACATTTGAAACATTCTACGTGTAAGTTTTTGTCTTTAATTCTGACAAATACACCCCTGAAAAATTATAAAACAATATAAATAACATAGGACATAATAAATAAATATATGCAAAATATGCATAATGCATATAATTATATTATATATGATGTATATCTATTAATATTTAGATTTTAAATATCATAAAAATATTTAATATGTATAATATAACATAGATAAGTATATACTATAACAATAGTAACGACAACATTTTAGAATTTTCTGTTAGAAATAATAATCCTCTTATCACCGTGCACAGGTTCTCAAACATTTTTTATCCGCTACCCCTTTTCTACAAGACATTTTTTACTATTTTTAGTGATCTTTCGGTAATACAGATAGTGTTGAATCCACGGGATTTCCCCCTGACAGAAGGAAACTTCCCCGGAAAAAAATATAATAATATTTTAAGAAAAACAATTTTATAAAAAAAAAGTATAAAATACTTTTTTATTTTCTTACATCAAATATTGTATTCTCATCCTACTAATTAATGTTGACATGAATTGGACTTTCAAATTCTAGTCAATGCCTATTCGATTTTCTCATTTTCTCCAATTGTAATGATCAATTTATCATCCAAAATTTTCTCCCTCCCTTGAATTTTCATACCATTCCTGTGTGAACTTTCTGATAGTGGCGCGTTATACAGTAGGCACTTTAAATAAGTGCCTTAATTTTCCCTTTTTTTCTAAAATTTTATTTTAAATGGAGCCCAAAATTATTTTCTATCTAGAGCCCCCAACCGTCATAAGTGCCACTTTGCTCTTTGGATTAAACATAGTTTAAGAAGTAGTACGATAAAAAGGAATAAAATATCCATATTTGTTAATAATATATAAATTATATTCTGGATCAATATTTAAAAAAATTAAAGCTTTTCCTTTATTGTCATATTTTTAAGTGTAAACAGTTGTCAGTACTATTGTTCAGTGGTGTCGCTAGAGAGGGGTGGTCCGCCCCGGGTGACACCCTCGAAGAGGAATAATGCGTATTTACCTTCTTTTTGGGTTATTTAAAGCTTCCAGTAGGTAAAATATGTAAGAAATTGAGCCAATTGACTTTTTTTGTCGTTAAAAATTCATAGGGAGTAACACCCACCTAATGTGCAAAAAAAAAATTTTTGTATGGGGGTGACACTATCGAATTCCGCCCCGGGTGTCACACCCTCTAGCGACGCCACTGCTATTGTTATAAAATATTTAATATTATATCACATCTATTCTATACACTCACATTCGTTAAGACCTTTCTAGACTAAGTACAACATCAATAAAGGATCAATTGCAAGAAGAATTAGGAAGAGTAAAGGATTATGATCATCATGCATTTCTACCATGCTGCGTATTATTTTTTTGTATTTTGTACAAAGATCGAGGTGTTGACATCGAAACTGTACTTGTATTTTTATTGTACATTTTATTTTAACTAGATTTATAAGTGTGTATTAAAATAAATTGTCAGTAAGTTTTTTTTATTATATTTTTATCTATGGGGTATTTTCAAACAAACCATCTACATTATTTGCTAAGAAAAAATTAAAATTATCTATAATCCAGTTTAAAAAAAAAAAATTTTTTTATGAGGTAATTATTTTATTAATAATAAGTTTTTCTCCAATTTTATGTAGAATATCAAATACTAGTTAATATATTTTTTTTTTCAGAAAAAAGAATTACTATTTTATTTTAAAACGAAATATACCTATGTAGGTACACATAATTTGAATTTACCAATTTTTGATTTAAGTTTTTACAATATGTACTTAGGTATTCTACAGTGTATCTTTAATTGTCGATTTAGCTTTAACTGACTACTCAGTTAATGATAAATAATAGATAACTATTGTGGATCTTGGATTTTGGCTTCTGGGTGTAAGTTGCATCGATTTGGTCGTGTTATCGGCCAACGATTCGTCACATATTACAGTGGGCATCTAACACGACCAAATTGACGCGGCTTACACCCAGAAGCCAAGATCACCGCGGAAGTCTCAAGAATAGATAACTATTGTTTGTGAATTCAAATGGAGAACTAGGTATGTAAAAAAATTACTTAATAAGAAGAAGGAAGTTCTATAAAACACTCTTTATAAACTATTTATTCAATTTTGTATGAATAAATAAAAAAATTAATAAGTTAAAATAAAATATCTCATATAGTAAAATGAATCGAGTTCTAAGCACACTTACTAACAGTTTTTAAACCGAAGAAGTAAAAAATTAACTAAATGAGAGCATAATGCTATTCATTTGACACCGATGACGTCACAACATAGCGCACGCCACTGACTTACACAATAACCCTTTCGCATTCAGAACACATAGGCGTATCCTGCACGACCGGTAAAGTCGACTGCGGCGCGAGGTGACCAGTGACGCCGCACTGGTGGAATGTGCTAGCGGCTGATTGGCCCATTTGAAGGGCGAGGGGCGTAGCGGAGCGCGGCGAGGTAGCGCATCCACCAATCGCGTGGCTCGCATGCGAGTAGAATTCAGAACGCGCAGGCACTTGAATTTGAATTTGGCGCGAAATATTATTTGTTTATTTTATGTTTGTGAGTTTTGGGGGTGTGTTTTCAGGACCGTGTGGAAGGATTTTTTGTTTTTGCGATGTTGGTAAATATGTATTCTTAAAACGTCGGTAATAAATATAATAATAATAATTAATGAATCGTTTCGTTTTGTATATTGTTAAGATTTAAAATAAAAATTTAATATATTTAATAGAATAGTCTTATTTTCAATTTTCGAATAAGCTAATAAGTTAGTGAAAAAAGGCTCGGAGGAGACACAATTCATTTCTTAGCGCCGCCACTGCATTCCAGAGGCGTACACTAGAGCAATGTATACACACATTTTTTAACTAAAATAAATCTACTATATTCTACTGATTATATATTCCTAACAATATATTTATCTGCATGCTGTATGTATGCATAGGTGTTCGCAGAGAGAGGCAAACGGGACACTTGCTCCCATCTAGAATCGAGTAAACTAATGCAATATTCAATTCAATTTGTGAAAAAATTAAAATTAAATTAAATAATTAAATAAAAGTTTTTCGATGTAACTGTTTGTCTACAAACTTTGCCCCCCCCCCCCCCCCCACCCCTTGATAATTTTCTGCGGTACACTGCTGTATATTTTGATATTTAAAATATGATATTTGGATTTTTTAAATGACATTATTATGACTAATAAAATATTGAACGGGATAATTATCTACCAACATCTAATAAAGATAAAATACCTCGTTTTGCTATTCTTGTATTAACTTGATAAAATAGTGCAAAATTTTAGTAAGTAATGTATATCATATATGCGAGTAAGTAGTATCTATAAATATAACTGGTAGTGACTCAATGCGTATTGCAATTTATTAAATTTATTTGCGATTACTTGGAACAAAATTTATTGGACCGAATCGTGTTCGGCAGCTGCACAAATAAATATAAAAAAACAACAACAAGAACACTTCTTAATAAATTTAAGATCTCGCATATGTAGGCACATTTAAACATTGAACATATTTTGATCAATATTTATGATGGTATTCTTTTGTAACTAGGGAGAGATTTTTTTATTTAGAGTTCAGACTTTAGAGCATACTTTTTGATTGTATTATGATGCGTTATAGTTTCATGGGGGAAAATTTGAATTAGTGGATCCCAGTATTGAATGCAAATATTTTTCTTCGAATTGAGTTTTGAAGAACTCCCCCCCCCCCCCCCCCATATTCTCTTAGATTTAAGGCTGCTCATACAAAAAATAATAATGGAAAATGAGTGATATAGTGATGAATAAACAAAATTTATTATATTTTCATATCGCTAATCTAGAGACCTCAGATATGGTGCCAAATTTAAATTTTGATATTCTTACTATTGTAATCAGTTTTAAAAGACTGGTTTATGAGTGCCCTGTTGGGAGGGGGGGATTGCCATAGAGCAATGCGCCATTGAGCTTCAGAATTAAAAAAATCTCAATTGTCACTGCTTGTGCTCAGATTATCCAAGTTAAATGCATCTAATCTAATGTAAGCTAAAACACCAAGCTGTATTCTTTGTTTACAACAAGATCTTTAATATACGCCGTACATTGCATTTTACTCAAATAGTAACAGATGAAACTATATAAATTGAAATTAAGAAGGTGGATAAAGAATATTTTGAATTTTTGTTAGAAAATGACACTATTAAAATATAAGTACTATATATTTTTTCAAGAATATTGAAACAAAAATAAATTTTATTTTAAATGGAATCCGAAATTATTTTCTATCTAGAGCCTTAAAGTGAATTAAGTTTTAAATTTCAAATAATCGAGAACAGGCTCTTTGGATTTTGTGGACAAAAAACAATTGGATCTTGGCTTCTGGGTGTGAGTCGCGTCGGTTCGTTCGTGTTATCGGCCAATGTTTTGTCACACACAAGCCAGGGTCCATATCAAGGTCACCGCGGAAGCCTCAAGACTTGTATAAAAACAATTGTATTGACATTGACTTTGCTCTAAGGATATCGGTGTTTTTATTTTATAATAAGTGTGTACAATAAATACTAAATGAATTATTAAAATGATGTAAAATGTTTAATACCGAAAACTAGACTATATATTAAACATTTTTGTTCCAAAGTTTCTATGATTTATAGTTCCAAAGTACTATGTCGTCAAACATGAGACATATGGTATAATCGAGGGTTTTTAATTGATAAAGAAATTGCCACTTTGATATTGATGATTTCCGAATTAGTATACAGGTGTCCATGATAAGCGTGAAATATGTGGGGATTTCCTAAACGGTAAGAGATACAGATTCAATTAAATGAGATGAATTATTTGCAAGGAAGGGGTGAGTATTACTATATCAAAACATATTAATAATTGTATGTGGTTTAGGCAGTATACCAAAAATACTGAAAATTTGGAAATTCTTTCAATGGCTATAACTTTTTTGTCAAAGTAGATGGGTATTATTTGTTTACGGTTTCTTAAAGCACTTTTTGTGAAGAATTGATTGGTGTATTTAGAATTTTTATATCACTTTTAGTTTTTGAGTTACAAGCTCTAACTTTAGTTTTTCTTATGGTCCACTAAGTTGGCTACAGCATATTTGAACCTGTTTTTCTTTACAAATAATTTATCTCATTTAACCGAATCTGTATCTCTTACCGTTTAGAAAATCTGCATGAATTTCACGCTTATCTTGGACATCCTGTATAATAAACATTTTAAGACTATTCCAAAGTTTCTATGATTTGTAGTTCCAAAGTTCTATATCGTCAAACATAAGATAAATGGTATAATCGAGGGGTTTTAATTGATAAAGAAATTGGCACTTTGATATATGATTATATCCGAACTAGTATATAGAGGTACGACCTTTTAACCTTAACTATATACATCACTGCCTTCAGCAAATCTTAACAATACAAAGAAACAAATCATTAAAGTCATCATGATTGAAACAATACGATATTTACAACACCACAAAAACAAAGAGATACGCTGATGATAAATCCTCTGCATCTTCACCAATCACTCCGTAGCTATATCCTATAAACAACATTACTCACACGATGAGTCGTTCACAGTCGGCACAAATGTTTTGTCCAGGGGGCAGCTGGGTCCCTGCGGGGGCCGCTGACGTGGGCGGCTGCGGGGGAGCACTTATTGGGGCGGGCACGTGTCGCAGACCTGTCGCGGACACGGGAGCCGCTGGAGCTACTCCCGATGATTCTGCTTCTATAAGTGTGGTTATTTAATGCATGCTGATGACGGTGACTAAGTGTTTTGTCTTTTCATTGATGTCCAATTTATGTAGATGCCGCTTCAAGGTGTACTTTTAGTGGCACCGGAACCAATTTTTTTCTGGGGGGGTAGTACGAACCTCAAAAATTAAGCTGATCTAATTTTACTTGGCGTTTTTAAAATTCAAAATTGACATCAATTTTCTTTAGCTTGATCAGTGGGGGTTTAGCTTGGGGGTCCCAAAATATGCGAAATTATTATTATAATTTTTAATCGAATGATCTAAAATATTTAATTTCTAATCTTATGACTAAAAAAAAAGGTCACACAATTGAAAATTTAATAAGTACTTATTGAAGACCTTTTTTTTTTATTTAGTCATAGTTATATAACTAAATACAGTTAACTATATGATCAAAAAAAAAAAGTCATTCAATTCAAAATTATTATAATTATTTCGCATATTTTAAGAACATTGAATATTTCGGGGGGGGGGGGGGGGTTATAATCACAAAAAAGGTCATTCCATTCAAAATTGTAATGATAATTTCATATATTTTAAGAACATTGAATATTTCGGGGGGGGGGGGGGTCTGACCCCAAAACCACCCCCGTTCCTACGCTACTGAGCTTGATTAATATCGTATTATTTGTAAGAAAAATAAAATAGAAATACAGTGGAACCTACTTAGAACGTTTTTAAAGGGACTACGGGAAATCACGTACTTACGAGAAAAACGTAATATATTTGAACATGGGGTCTTATGAAAGAATACCGGGATCTAAAAAAAAGAGAAACAAACGTACTAACGAGGTTTCACACATTCGTTTATGTGCTATTACATCAGTTTACAAAAATTAAAGAATTTTTAAGAGTAAAAAACTACAGAAAATAGATTTTTATAATTGCACGTCGCTTTAAACCCGTCTTAAAAAAAAAACAGAAACCAAATTTTGAGGAAGCAAAAAGTAGTAATTGTCCTCTAGTGTAAATTTTGGGGTTGCAACTTCCCCTTCCCGGCTCCAGCGCCACTGTGTAGTTTCCATATTGTAAAATCCCCATTCTTCGAAAAACCTTGCACACGCATCAATGTACAGTAATCCCCCCATTTACGCGATTAATTGGTTCCATAAAAATAGCGCGTAAAAAACGCGTATATGGAGCAATCAAAATTCGTCTAAAAAATAAGCATATGTTCCATATTCTCAAATATTTTACTGTGAGATATAATTTTTTTAAACAAAATTTAACAGGTTTCTGATAACCGGGTTATGTTACACATATGCGTGGTGACAACCGGTGTCTAGTAGATTCGTGAACATATAAAACTTTTTCAATCGCGTAAGTGGAGAAATTACTTTACAACTGTCATTTATACCACGAACAAAATAGGAGTAGATGGTAAACAAGTTCACAGAATGGAACGGAGGGGATTTACACTAAATATACACTGCTCAACTTAATTAAGGGATCAGATAAAAAAATGTAGAAAATTTTGGATTTTCAAATCGCTGTATCTTCGCGAAAAATTATCGGATTTTTAAAAATTTAAGCTTTTTTGAAGCTTGTACTTTGTAGTTTTTGAACTAAAAACTCAATTTTTGTTATCATCCCTTAGCGAGCCGTGAGAATTGAAAAAAGAAAAAAAAAAGATCCTTTAATTTTTTTATAAAATTCCATCATGTCTATGGGCTAGGACTTTTCGTTTGAAAATCCTTTTTTTAAAGTTTTTCTACGATTTTTTTAACCAAACAAATGTTTTCACAAAAAAACATTTGTATTTTTACCTGTATTAAAAATAACATTATCAAATAATGAAATCACCTGGAAAAATAGACATAATCAAAAGTATGCAAACGTGTTTTTATAACAAAAACATATCCCATACTTATGAATAAATCTGTACATTGTATATAAGATAATAACGTGTATGTATATTTCTAAAAATAAATAACAAATATCAGCAATTCTCTGGATTCTTCAAATATTTTAACTGCATACTCGTACTTTACATTTATTTTTATATATGAACACACATATTGTGTGTGTTATGTCTATTACCGTAAAAATACTCATGTGTATGATACCAAGTGTTATTTCTTATATTTTGTAAAATATAGTCCATTGTAGATTTGTAAATGTGTAGGTAATGTAGTAAACATGACAGTTATGGGTACTTAAGTAATGTGCCTTATTTATAGTGTTTTTTTTCGTCAATCTAGACGTCTCGGTATATATTTCGTCTTCTCTTGACTTGAGCATTTTACTACGAATGAACCGAACGAGTGCGTCGAGCAATTTTTGACAAATACTCTTAACAAAATTCGCTACGTTCGTTGTGCTCATTCTGTTCCCACAATTGTCTCGAGTTTAAAAATGGATTTGAGTGTGGCACAAAAGCAGCTTTTTAGTATTCTATAAATTGGCAAGATTTAAAAAATAAAAAAAGTAAAATTTGTGCAACGGAAACTATTTTTCGAAACGTAACTGTGCCTGTCTGTCTGCTGTAACCTTTTCACGACTAAACCGCTGAACTGATCTTGATGAAATTTGGCAGGGAGATAGCTTGCGTCCTGAGAAAGGACATAAACTACTTTGTATCCCGAAAAAATATTAGTTAAAAAAATTAATTTTGAATTTTTTAAAATTGAATTCATTTTTGTGTTTATAATTTATATTTTAAAATGCATCTATTGACTAATTGCAATGCAATTTTGTATAAACAGTATAATAATTTAAAAAAAATTACATAAAAAAAATCATTACGAATGCTACAAACACTACGAATACAGTGAGTAAATTATTTTTTTAATCAAATACAATTTACCGACAAACTTTAGAAAATGTTCGAAGAAAGATACTAGCCAAATATTACTCGGCTCGTTTAGAGTATAAAATGCTCAATACAAGTCAAGATATAATTTTTGTAAATACGTCTCAAACTATGACCAAGAAGACTCAACGTATATCCAGAAGTCAAGAATGATTTAAACTGTAGGGACTCGACTTTTTTTAAATTCTAATTATTACTATTTTTCTACGAAAAACGAAATAATTTATTTTTATTTTTTATAATATAGAAGGAATAAAAAATGGTAATATGCGAAAGAGAAAATATTTAACCGATAATTTTTAGTAAAAAAATTTTGTGTTTTGAATGCGTAGATATAAGCCATATTATCCAATCAGATAATATGAAGAAAAAAAATCAAAAAACAAAAAAGCCCAAAAAACTTTTGTACGATGTATTCGTACACTTTGTATAAGTTTGTAATAGAAGAAAAACATCGACGTAAAATCGAAAGTGACCTGTACTTACAATTTAGGTATTTTAATTTCAGGCTGTTGAAAAGATACTGAAAAATATTAAAGAGATGTACAAAAAAACAAAAAAATACAACTCTTTAATAAAAAAGTTAAAAAAGTTTTTAAATACATTTAATGATGAATTTACCATTTGCGACGCGTTTTTGAAAATTATTATCTTTATTACCTGGTTCATGGTGTCCTCTTGGTTCGTTTTCTGCTTCTTGTACCATTTTCAGGACCTCACTTTTGGCAGCGTTATATGTTTTTTCATTTTTCTTGAAGTTTACTCTGTAAAATGTAAATTTTAAAATTTATATTATATGAACAGCTATTTTTAAAAATTGGGATAAGTCTATGTATTACAGTTTTGAGATATTTGATAGGAATTCAATTTTACAGTGAAATTATTATCGATTAATTTATAGGGAAATAACCCCGCATAAAAAAATGGATTTTGCCTTTTAGATAAATTTTTTTGGGGAAATTATAGCAAGGTGAACAATATACGAAAACCCATAATTGTCACTTCAGAGTTCATTGAAATTTTTATTTTTATCTTCTACAGAATCAACTTTAAAAAAAGAAATATACGAAATATATATTGATACATCGTATTTGATAATTCAACTTAGAAAATACAAATATTTACTTACCCTAGAGCTCCAGTTGACAACACTTCAGTTTGGGCAGAAAGTGTTTCTGCAATACTTTCCTCGGAGTACAGGGCCATTGGTGAGTTGTATTGCTTATTCACTAGCTTCGATCCGTCCGAAGTTCCATTCAACTGTAAATTCGTTGATTTATATATTTAAAAAACACACGCAACAATTTTATTGGCTTGTATGTTAATTTGCTGTATGCACGAACTTGAAATATGCACAGTTTGCACTCAAAGTCAATTAGTAAGTAATATTACTGACTGAGTAGGTACATGTGTATAGTATATTATATACACATACATATATATGTACATTATTTCCTAACACGTCATTTAAAGAAAGTAATAATAATAACATTAAAATGTATGGGTGAGTCACAAATGTTAATAAGTAATTGTAACAGAATGCAATGCGTTTGAAAATATTGAATTTATTTTTGTTATATTAATAATTGATATTTTCTTTTTGAAAACAGCTTAATTTAGAATATTATCCATATATCTATTAATACGTGAACATCGAAAATTGTCGTACGTTTTTTTTAGTATTTATTATAATGAAACTTATATCAAAGATGTGCACAAAAAAAAATTATGTGTGTATGTTGCCGTTACGGCAGGTAAAATAAAGTTAACATATACACATGATTTCCCCTCGTATAGTTCAACAGCATAGCAATACTCCTAGCACCACTAAGCGGAAAAATAGTTTTGGGTCTTTGTCAAACGTAGAGAATGCGTATAGAGATTTCAATTCGCGTTCAAAATCATAAAAAGCTGTCAGAATCACAGAACGTATTGCCAACTTAGAAATAGTAAAAATGACGCTTCCCGAATAGACCAAATTGTATGTGACAGTTTTTTTATGATTTTGCAATGTCAAATTTGTACTTCTTTGACTGTATGTGTTGTTAAAATATCAAAAAATATGAAAACAAGAATACATAAAGGAATTTTTTGTAGTTGATATTCTTTATACAATTACAATATTTGAATATGTCTAGGTGGTGACGTCACTTCTCGCGCCAATGCTGATTGGTAAAGGAGCTGATGAGGCTACCTTATCTTTATATAACTTGAGTTTAACCCTATTTTAATTTTTTTTAGTAACTCAAAAATATCGTCATCAAAGGGCTTCAAACTAGGAGTTATTTTAGCGTGTAGTTGTAGCTTGTTTCTGCAGTTACAAAAATAAAAACTGCAGCCGTAAAAAGCTAATTTGTGTAGTTAAAAAATTGCAAGTAGAAAGAAAAATAAAAAAAGTGTAAGTGTAGAGCAAAAAAGCAAAAAGGGTATTTGCAGTTAAAAATTTTTCTTAAAATAACCCCTGTTTCAAACAGTTCACGTTGTTGGTACCTTTGGAACCCTAAAGGCATACATCCCTTAATTAATTTGAAGGGTGAATTATAATTTAAATTAATTAAACTACTGAAATCTGATATATTTTATAGATGTTTACTTACGAATGGTTTTGCGGCTACATTATGCGCGGCACCGATTGGCGCTGAAGGTTGCTTGTTCGCCGCGAATGATGTCTTTGTTACGGGGGTGACGTTATTCAGGGTCGATGTAGGATGGGGCATTGGTCCAACCGGGGTTACTGTTGGTTTCCATGTGGTTCCTCCTCTGTAGGTACAATATAATACATAACATGCACTGATCATTATTATCTGATACTTATAAATCTATAAGTTCTGTCTATGCAGGATTTTTTTAGTATGATTTTTTGTAGACATTAAAAACCGTATTGATAGTTATAATTTTTGTTTTTTTGCGATTAGATTTTTTACTGTTCGAAAGTCTATATATAATTGATTATGTTAGTTTAATTTACGTAATTTTAGTAAAATTAAGAACTACTATAATACAATCTATTAGAAAACAGATGGCTCAAAATGAATAATATTTAAACAAATAATTTTGGGACAAAATACTTTTACGATTATTATGAAAATTTTAATACATACTAACAAAATGTTCACTGAATTAAAATTACTTAATTAGATTTAATTTGTACCCGAATCGCCGGAATTAAATTTTTTTTTTTTGATATCCCATTTGCCCAATCAAAAAGGACTAAAAACATAAAATTTTATTTTTATAACTCAGGTCTATTATTGTTCCATCATTTACTATAATTATGCCAAATGTTAACTTTGCTGTGTTGTTTCTATAAATGTTTATTTTTCCGATTTCGGAATGAACACTAAAAATGTATAAAATGATAGAAAAAATACTTACGATAATTGTTATTATAAAATAATTGATTTGGAAATAAAGACGAGTGAAGCCGCGGGGAATTTCTATTGATAAATAATACATAATACAATTTGTTTACCGTTGTACAGTGATTTCGAAGGATTGTCCTGCTTTGACAATAGTATCTTGTGCGTGTTTGTGGGTGAGGTTGAACACGTCGGTGCTGTTCACTTTGACTACGGCATCACCGGCCTGGAGCCCGGCCCGTTCTGCGATGGAGCCTCCATTTACCTATAAAGAAAAAAAATCAAATATAAGAAAATTTTATTAAAATTAAAATGTATTTTTAATTTTGTATAACTTCTTTTCAAATTGGGGGGGGGGGGGGGGGGTAAACGCAACATTCAGATATGCATATGCTATCAAATGTAGCATAACCAATAATTAATTCAATTGTACCATTGCTAATATATGTAAAAAAAAAATCTAATTTTAATAAAAATAAAATATTTATTATTAAAAAATACATAAATTCAATTCAATAGAACACGAAGTTGTAATCTTTGCGCTCTTTTTTCATTAAGTTTCTCTTTCAGTTGTTGAATATCTGTCGATTTATCAAATTTACACGCAGAATAATTTTTTTTATTGTTATTAACTTTCAAATAAGGTATTTCATAATTTCTATCTTCTTTATCAATATCAATAAATCTTTGTGCATCGAAAATAAGTTGTTCTCTTTTTTCTTTATGCAATTGTACTTTCTTCTTTCTACGATTTAATTCTTCTTTCATTTCGCATTTCAAGAGAGATAATCTTTCTCTAAGTTCTGCTAAAGACATATCTCCTAAATATCCGATTCCTTTACAATCAGTCGGATCAAATACAATAACATTTTCCACTTGGATTGCCTATAAAATAAAACAATCATATACTAAAATAATCACCATCAATTTATCTATAAAAATATCAACCTGTAAAGCCTTTATTTCTTTAATAACGTTAATTTTCCTTTCCAATTCCTTTCGATTCTCTTCAATTATTTTCATCATCACATACTGCGATTCTTCTTTAACAGCTTTTGCATTTTCAGTTTTCTTTTCGATCATATTCTTCACCGCCTCCTTCGATTGTTTTTCAATACTCTGCACATGTTCAACTTTAGCTGCTATTCTGTCCATTTCTTCTATCTTCCATTTTTCTATCTCAGCATTAATCCTTTCTTGTTCTCTTCTAAATTCCACCATTTTCTGTTTATTTGCTTCGATGTTTTTCTGTTTAGCTAAAATCGCTTCTTCGTAAGTGATCAAACCTTCTAAATGTTTCCTCTCTATGCTTCTTATCTCTTCTTCTTGTCTTTCTTGACGCAGTTCTTCTTCTAACGAAGGGATATAATTAGGATCGAACGAACCTTCAGTCATTTCAGTTAGTTTATCAACTAGCTGTTGTTTATCTTGTATTACTTTTTCTGCTTTTCGTAAAGTCGTTGCTGCATTTGATTTGATCGTCACTTTTCTATAATTTTCAACGGTATTGTTTACTTATAACACAAGTTGAATAATTTTAATAATAAGTACCTCTTAGTAATTACCGTTTATATATTTTAGTTGGGAATTCTCGAGCTACTATCATTGGTTTGGGTTCTTCTATTATTTGTATCGTTATTGGTTTTGATTCAGCGCATTTAAATGCTTTTTGTTGAGCTTCTTGTAACAAATTAAAAGCTCTGTCTTTGTTTAATTGAAATGCTTTCCCCAGTTTTCTTTCAATCTTTAAATAATGTAACTGTTACTATTATTATTAATTATGGGCTTTATATATTTCTAGAGATAAATATTCGATAATAAATAAAATTATTTAAAAAATTGAAATTTTAAATTTCTATTCATTTTTGTAAATTTTACTTTAATTCATTTTCGCCAAAATATAGGATTATATATAAAAAAATTGATTTTTTTTGAAATCAACAACTTTGGGTGTTGTCAATTTTTAAAAACAATTTAACCGTTTATTTACTTATAACTGCTGAACTATTGGTTTTAGAGAAAATGTTTTTCGACAATAAATATTACTCACGATGTAAGGAACAACTCTTGTCCATTCACGTTTTTCAAAATTTTCAATAATTTAAGTGGGGGGTTGATGGCATGGAACAATAATTATAAAAAAAAAATTTAATAGATTTCAGTTCAGTTTTTTCTTCATATACAAGAATAGAGCTAAAATTAAAAAACCCGTTTTTTTGCTTGATATTAAAAGCTGAAACTATCCGTTTCTTAATGATATCAAAAGATTTTTTCTAACCCCATGCACGTTTTTACGAAAGAAAATTACGTTGTTTTATTTGTTTTATAATCCTTTAATTTTACTAAAAAAAAATATTAAATATCAATTTGCAAATAATGCATAAAAGTAGAGATTTAAATCATTAAAATGTATTTTTATTTCTTTATGTAATAAAATGGAGTAATAATATTGTCCTCCATAAAATTGATATTTATGTAATGTTAATTACAGAGCTTTGAATATTACTTGTTTTCTAATAATATATTAATCCCTCAATTAATTTGAGTGTATATGAAGTTTAAGGCAAGATTTCAATGTACATAACAGTAAGTATTTTTTCCATCTCTTCAATCAATAATTACATACGCCAACATCACCGCGAAATAATTAAAAAGCTTTCATATTTCCTTACTTTCAATTCAGGCGTATAGTTGGTGATAGGTAACGGCTGTGGTCTGTTTACATCAGGTGCTGACGGACTCGGTGGCGGTATTGGAGGAATGCGAATGTTCGCATATCTTTTACGAAAACACTTGGGCGCCTTTGCCACAGTTAGAGGCTTTACTTTGATCTGTCTGCTTTTCATTATTTTCGCTGATATCGCTTTGTAGATTTCAGTAAGTAACTGGCGATTTTCGTACACAGGTTTTAGTATAGTTTCCGTCGAATAAGTTTTATCATAGTGCGTGTATGATATAAGGGCTGAAGAAATATACATTATTCATTTTATAATGAAAGAAAATTTGTTTTAAATTAATTTAATTTAAACTGTTTATGTTTTTTATTTATTATATGCAGGTAGGTACTGGTTGGTACACTTGTTTCCGGTATTATAGACTATATAGCACAAGTTAGCAAAATTTGCTAGCTTGCAAGCAGTTTTAAATGGGGTATCAAACTTATATGACAGTTCTCTTGGAATTTTTGACAGATATTTTGACAAGATATATAAAGTATATTTTCTAAAGTGTACTTACAAACCTTAATTTTTACTTATTATACATGCACCTTTCTGTCAAAAACTCCAAGAGAACTGTCATGTAAGTTTGATACTCCATTTTAAAGTTCTTGTAAGCTAGCAAATTTTGCTACTTAGTCTGTAATACCGGAAATTAATTTATTGTACATTGTATAGGGTGTGTCAAAAAAGTGAACATTCACTCTCGTTACGAAATAAATTATTTTATGATCGAAAATAAATCCTCGCTAAAGGATTACCTTGTAGTTCAATTCTACAAGGTGCCGTAAAGGGGGGTCATGTTTTCTATATTAATAACATGGGGAAATGATTCTTTAATACTTAGGTTGGTATTACTGATTCGTTATAACTGATGACATTTTTTTAAATACATCATTTTGTAGAAGATAAAATTCTCTACAAAAGTGTCTAGAATGTCATGTCTCTCAATTCAACGTATCAAAAGTTACAGGAATTCAAAGTGATTTATTTGTTAAATTGTACTTTATTTGTTAAATTGTACTTATAAAAGACTGTCATTTAATTTTCTATAAAAATAGTTCAGAGAACTATAGGTGTAAATGCAATGAGTTAAAACATATAGGCGTTTTAAATATTCATTTTTTCACAAAAATCAACATTTTAATATATTATCCTACTACTGAGCTGTCAGAAAAAGAATGACCAAGCCGATAACTAGCATTATTAGAACATAATTTTATTCTTTACAAAATGACGTCCTTAAAAAATGTTCATCAGCATGTATCAGTAATACCAACTGTAGTACTAAAGAATAATTTTTCCATGTTATTTAAATGGGAAACAATACTCCTCCTTGTGGCACCTCTTAAAATTGAAGTACAGAGTAATCCTTGTAGGGGATTTATTTTGGGTCATAAACTACCTTATTTCGTAACAATAGCGAGGAAAAAAATATTAATTTTTTTACACACTATAATGTACATCTAATAAACCATTTTCTTACGGTTCTTCCCCAAAAGGGTGGGGTAAACTTTTCATGTCTCAGGCAACAATAAAATGTCCCAAATTCTTATTATTTTACTTTTTTTATATAAAACCTACCTACCTATATCTTCTATGTGTTCATTACGAATCAACACTTTCAAAATTTTATAAATAATATATAATTCATCCAAAGACATTGTAAAGTCAAAAACTTGTTCAAATCGCGTTGAATGTATTTCAAATATATACAAATGAAAGAGAAACACTGACACATACTTCCGGTCTTCTTTTAATTGGAATTTATCCGCCAAGGTTGATAGGAACTCTATTCTATGTATTATGTTCAAGAACATACGAATCACTTCTGTGTTTAAAGATGTTGGGTAATTCTGTATGAATTCTTCAGAAGATTCTGTCGTTTTTGATGTGATGTATTTCTCCACAATATTGAACGTTATGTTTAAACATGTTAGATAATTTGTGGGTGACATTTTCAAAGTATAGTTTCTTTTTGACGTTTAAAAATAAGTAAATTGTAGAATGTAGAATTATGAAATTAAATACATAGCATACTAGATCAGATTTAGTTGATTTAGTTTCTGATTGTGACTATTGATACTGGAAAATAAGAGATAGAAAGGAACAATTGCGTTAAAGGGTTTTTATTGTTTTATATGTTTGTTTGACAGCTATAGATGATAAAATCACAAAGTGCTACTAAATCCACCCATGCGTTTTTGAGGGGTGGGGGTGGGGGTAAAACGAGTCACTTTTCAATGTTTTATGTATAACTCGAAAACTAAACAGAATTGGGCAATTTTACAAGAATATTTTTTTGTAGAAAATTGATTTCCCATCAAAATGGAAGGTTTAAAAAATAAAATACAAAAATTATACAAGAAATATTAGAAAACAAACCAAAAAAATATCAAAAACTCCCAAATTTTTACTAAATTGCTCATAACCTTTTTCTGTGTTAAGATAGGTAGGTATAGGAGATGCTATGCTTTGGAGAAAAAAAGTAGATGTCATGCCTGTCAAAATTGCTGGTCGAAAAAGTTTTTTCGATGAACATTGGCTTTGATATTGTCATTCAAAGTTTACCATTTTTTGTAATTTTTTACTTCATATGTCGATATGTCCGAAAAATCTTTTTTTTTTGGACCTAGAAATGTGAAATTTCAGGGATGTCTTCCTTTTATGACGTAAGCACCCACTAAGAAAGGGTTTTTCGAAATTCTACTCCTACGGGGGTAAAAGGAGGTGTAAAAAATGTATTTCAATATTTCCCAAAAATCAACCCCTAATATAGTTTTTATTTTTTATTCATAATTATCTCTATGAAAAATCGTTCTAGTTTTGCTATTTAAAACTAGAAGATTAAAACCACTGATGCAATAAAAAAACACATTAGCGTGAAAAACAAACAAGTTCCGTTGCGAAAAGGAAATGCAAGGAATGTTTACCGCTACGATAATTTACCTTCTGATTCCATACGCAAGTCATTTTGGATGCTGTAGTGCAACCTTGCTCCCGTTTTCAAACGTTTATTTTTAACAGGAATCAGTGTGCCTGTTTCATAACAGCCGTTACGTTCCCGACACCAAACTATCACGTGCTGTGTTTTGTAATACGCGACCGCTTTAACAAAATAAATGCAATCATATTAATTATTTATTAACATGATTCATAATTGTAATTTTTTTGATAGTTTTGAAATACGTAAGTTAAATACCTAAAGTAATCCTCCATATATTTTAAAAGTTTTTATAATTTTTTGTTATTTTACAAAAAAAAACTTCTATAGACCACCTATTTAACCGATTTCAAAAAAGGAGGCAGTAAACAATTCGGTTGTATATATATTTGTATGTATATGTTATGTTCGAACATAACTCCAATAAATATATATGCACCTATGATTTTTTTGTTTGAAAAAGTATACTGAGGTGATCCCAGTAGTTAAATAAAAAAATAAAATAATACTTCAAAAACTAAATTTTTTACTTAAAAAGTTTTTTTTAGATTATGAAAGTTTATAGATACATAATAATATGTTATATGCTTTAAACCACAACTAAATTTGGTCTGTAAAAGAGACAATGGTCCCAAATAGACATTTTTCTATAAATGTATTATAACTGAAATACTTTGAAATGTAATTAAAACAACTCAAGATCAGAATGAAACGCCACTGACTTTACGGAGCACATTGGTAACAATGTTAGGTTACATGTTATCAGATATTACAATGGACGTTTTTAAACATGCATTACATTGTAATTTTTCAGGTGGGAATTTCAATTTAATTCTTGGCTTCTAGGTATAAGTTGTGTTGCTGTATTCGTTAACTATTCCAATGTTTTGTCAAAAACTGTATTGGCAGTTATTTTTATATTCAAGAATGCGTCTCTTAAACTACACGTTTTCGATTTATTTATTCATTTTTATTTATAGTCGTATTTCGAGTTGCGGCACTTGCTTCATAGTTACGTCTCAACGGTACCTTCAATGTTACCGTAGCAGATATTTCAGAGTTATAGCATGCGTCTGGAACTGAGGTTTTCTTGTATTTTTTTGTAAAACTTTAATGTATTTTTAAATAAACCAATAATTTATATTTTATTTTCTTCATTTTCGCTAATGAATTTAGATACTTATAAGTTAATAATATATGTAAGTAAATATTATTTATGTATATTGAACTATTGAAAAATCATAATTTAACCCGCGAAGAAATTTAATATTAAAAAAATTCTCATGTACGCCACTGTTGTGGGACGTTGTGACGTCACTCGTGCGGTCCTTTTATGGGTCCGCCGCCGACGTCGGATATAATATTGCAAACTGGACTTCGCGGATTCATACACGCACAGTAGAACATACATGCTTCATATTTCACAAAACTGTATTCTTTTCATTAAAAATCGTACAATTTTATTTGTAGTGATGCCGGTCTATTATTAGCAATGCGCTTGTACTGTGTCTTTCATTTCTGAACAAATTTTATTTTCTGTTTCTATGTTTTAATAGATTTTGGCTACATCTCAACTATATTTTTACCACAACGACTGTGAGTTATTGGTTTTGGATACAGGAAATAAACGTTTGCTTAGATTACATATGTATGTAATAATGTATTTCTGTATGATCTATACCAGTGGTTCTTAACCCTTTAGAAGCAACGGAACACTTGATTGTAAAAAAAAATTACGGTGCACTTTTATATCTCTTTTATATTTCGTAAATATTTTTAATCAAAAATGCGATAATTGAGCATGTTGATTTTTGCAGATTTTAGCAATGTAATGCCTTATATGTGATAATGCTACCCTTATTTCTTTGTCAAAAACTTTCAATTTTAGAGTCCGATCCGTCGACAAACTAAACAATTGTTCTTTTCCATGTAACAAACATTTTTAATGCGACATATTAATTGTAACAAATACATAGATTTCGAATTCAATCGGATTACCTAAGCGCGGCAGTATAGACTTATATGTTATATTTCTATAATTAATATATTTGTTAGTTAACATTAATCTCAGAAATTATTGAACCAATTTGGATGAAACTTTCACCAATGTATTCCTTATAATCTCGTGAGTAATATATGTCCGGTATTATAAAGAATTTACTCTCAAGCAAAAGCTATCTGAATTTATAGGAATGACCTTGATGCATGTGCATTAAATAGAAATCTAAAAGCAGTGGTGACAATTGTACTAAAAAATTGTTTAGCATTTACATTATTAAAGATCCAAGCAAATTAATGTTGTTTTGATACCTTGCAGATAGCGTTAACTTAGCTTTTGTTCAAGAGTTAATTTTTTATAATACCCGACAGTAGTATATTATTATATAAATATAATAGAAAAATACTGTATATAATAATATAAATTACATTACAGGAAGGTTGGAAGTGTACAATACATTGTATTACATAGTTTCTAATATAATTTTTTTGTTACTCAAACTTACATGAATGAGCAAAAAAAATTATTAAAAAAAGTGTGTGCACTCAAATTATGTGCTCAATTATGTTAAATTATCTTATATATATTATTATATCAGTAGTAAAAAAATGTTACAAGTAGGAGAAAAATTTCGCTTAGATCACATATAAGATAGTAAATATTAGATTGAATTTATAATAGCCAGTATAGAAAAGTAAATTGCATTTTACAACACTCCTCTATACTTATATATGTATGTAGTATATAAAAATATTTTTTTATGAAATTTTATTGTATCGTAACAATTTTAATGCCTTTAGCTCACTTCCTTTAGGCTTCCAGTCATTAGAAGATGTTCAAACAAGATTTTATATTCAATTGCAATGTTTATAGGTATGTTTACTCTTTAAAAAGCTAACGAGTGTAATAATAATCATGATCTAAATCATAGATCCTTAAACTTTTTTTCCCCCGATCTCTTTTGTACAAGATAACATTTTTAGTGACCTACGGTAATACAATTAAGTTTAAAGAAAAATGAAAATGTAGATAACGATCTCAGAATATTTACAGATAACAAACAATAATTATTTTGACGTAGAACAACGCTTTAGAGGGGGGTCGGAGGGAAGCAAGAGGCAAGGATTTCAGATCACACTTTGGAATATTTTTGGTCACACTTTGAACTAAGAAAATAAATAAAACGTTTATTGATGTTTCATATAGATTATTTTGTGAACAATAAGTTTAAACCTTCATCCTTCAACCCTTAAATACAGTAGCATAAAAAAGTAAAGGTGCGAACTTTTTTCGTATAGATTTATTCTATTAATATAACTAATTAATAGAATGTTTAGTATAAGTAATATTATAAATTAATACACGGGTACCAACTTGATTATTGAATGATTATATATAAAATCTATTTATAAAAACACTGTCTCCTCGACTAGAACATCTATTTTCGAGTGTTGAATATATTAACATTTTTTATTTCAATACTACCACCTGTCGAGTTCGAGCTACCGTCTTTTCTCCGAACAAAGCCACGCCTGATTTTAACCTTAATCACGTTGTTTCACCCTAATACAATTGACGCACCTGTTGGTAATTGAATTGAACGAATGCAGAAACTAATCCTATTATGCATCGAGCAAATGTCGTATGATGCAGACATTTATGAAAATATATACTTTCTCAATCCACTAGTTTTTTTTTTTAGAGTTTAGACAGTTTAAAGAAATGACTGAGCTATTGTTATCCGCGACTTTGTACGCGTGGAATTTGTATTTTTTATCTAATAAAATTTTTGGCATACACAATACACATCCCTCCTCAGGATGTAAGCTATACTTTGCCAATTTTCAATAAGATCGGTTCAGCCGTGAAAGGGTGACAAACAAACAGACATGCAGAGTTTCTTTCACATTTATATATGGTCGTATTTTGGTTGTTTGAAAGAGTATACTCCCGAGGTAGTCCCGTATAAATTTCATCACAATCTGACCATGGACTTCGAAGATACGTCACTCAAAAGGGAAAAATAAAAAAACGTTTTAAGAAAAAAAATAAAACCGAAAAAACACTGTAAAGTATACCTGATAATAAAATTTAACAGTTTTTGAAGTCGGATTCTTTTTGTCTTTATTAAAAAGTTTTTCATTGGCTGAGCATCGACTTCAAAAACTGTTAAATTTAATTACATATACAGTTGTACACACTGTACATGTACACTCAGTACCGCGTATAAGAAAGTCTCGTGGCACCCATGGCAGCATTTTTCAATTTACTAACAAACACCTAAATAAAATAATAAATTACGTTTTCTTATGAGTAGGGGAAGGTTGGACACTTAAATAAATTGCAAATAAAAATACAATAAACAAATTATCTGTCTTTATTTTGATCTTAAAATCAAACTAGGAACTATATTAATCATATTAATTAAAAATTAGTAATCATAATAAAAAATTTTAACGAAATATATTAACAATACTTTGGCCTTAATTTTTTGGTAACACAAAAAATGGCGGGTATAGTAATCAATGGTGGCTCAACTCAATTGTTTCTTTGCTTTACAAACATCACAATAATAATGAATATCTGAAGAATCTATATAAATACAATCATGGACCCAGTATTTGCATTCATAGCACTGAATCCAGTCTTCTTCAAAAGTTTCTCTACATATGACATAATCAGTCTCTTTTTCTCGATCTTCTTCAGGAAGACTTTGAATATATATGTATAATATAACTCATTCGGCGTCCACGCCGCAACTGAGTTGGATTTGTTTTTACATTTAAAATAAAGTTTTACCCACGCAACTTGGTTGGTTTCTTAGAAATTTAAATGCCCGCGGTTACTCGCCGTCCGGGGCTACCCGACCTTCCCCTACCGATATCAGAATTAGAAAATTGACGAAACTTCAAGTTAGTCAGTTTGGCTTTTAACGATCACATCTGAAAATAGACTGACGGTCAGACATTACAGTGTTCTCAAGAGACTGTCTGCTTATGTTGGTGCAATAATTAAATCATGCTTTTAATTAAAAGTAGGCCGCACGGTTCCATATGCGTCAGACTTATTTCATTTGCATGTTTAGTGCGTCTATGCAGTTCTTTTATTTTAAATGCCTATCTACAGATTATTAAGAAGTAAGTATGTATTTTTGATTGACATCAACATCGAATAATATAGAAGAATACATCGTTATAAATATGAAGAATTGTGTTACGACCTTTTTTTGTGTAGAATTTTGTTTTCAGAGATTAATTTTTTTATCACTAGGCCAATTTTTAGGCCCCGTTATAAAAGTGAACTTTTTTTATTTTTAACTAGCGCATTAGACCCTATGTTACCCGGGGATATAAATTTAATATGTAATAAACCTATTAAACATTGTTTTATCTTTTCGCGTCCGTCCGTCCGTCTGTCTGTCTATATAAATTTTATACCGATTAAGATTAAATTTGGTATAAGGACGTAGATTGATAACCCAAAAAAGATGATATTTTTGAAGTCTTCTAAATTGATTTTAACCCTTCAGTCACGATTTATTTGCGTTCAAAGTCATAATCAGAACGTCCCCACCTCTATTTTCTAAACTATTGATATAAAAAAATCTGAAAAAAATCGAAAATGTAGCTTTTAATTAGTACTCACTAAAAATTATAACGAACACTGTCAAAAATTTTTTGGGCCTCACTCCCAAAGACTAAAAAGTGTACTCACATTTTTTTCACTTACCCCATTAAGTGGGGTGTCTTTAATTAGGTCTCCTCTAAAATGCAATAAAAAATGTTATATAACCTATTGATTTTAACCCTTCAGTCTCGATATATTTACATTTAAATGTCGTTATCAGAGTGCCCCCTCTCCTAATTTCTAAACTATCAATTCAAAAAATTTGAAAAAATACCAGCATGTAGCTTTTAATTAGTATTTTCAATGAATATTATAACGAACACTGTAACAAAAATAATTTATGAAAATTTTTGAAATAACTCCTTTTTATAAATCGTTTTGAGGACACGGACTTGACCATTTTATAAATAGATAAATCTTCTGATTTTGAACCACAAGAATTTCATTTTTTTAAATAAAATGTACAATGTATTACGTACATTTTAAATCAGCAAGTCCCGGGACTTGATACAACAAAAAAGCGAGGAATTCCCGGGGAAAAAGACCCGGGATGTCTCTACACAGAATCACTAATTACAATAGTATCTGAACATTTTCATGTTGCCCTAATATTATTAAAAGTCATTGACCATTTAAACGACATCCGACATATGATAATTCTAAAAATGTGTTTTTACTTTTAAATACCAATTAAGTTATCTAGTTACATATAAGATAAGTAAATGTTAATTTCCGAAACGATAACAATATCCTAAGAAATACATAAGTGACTCACTCAGAAAGAGGTATCACGCTAGAAATTCCATTAGCTAGTTTTACATTTAAACATTTATTACTGCCAAGACTCTGATGTAAATAAAGATTCATTATTAGACAGAAATATCGAATTAATACAAATTCACAAACAGTGGCACAATAAAAACAAATTGGGAGGGTCGAGAAAATGTATACCCCCAATGTCAGTAATAGTTGCAATGCATTGTTTTAAGAAATGTTTTAACCAACAAAGTCAGGTTTTCAATATTTAATTGATTTTAAAAGAATCTTATTCGTGTGATAAATATTTTGACTGGTTTGTTCTAATTTCTTTATCTAATCTATATATTAATATGTGAACATCGAAAATCGTCGTACCTTTTTTGTATTTATTATAAAAGGAGGGGAATGGTTAGGTTAGGTTAAGTTAGGTACTATGCCATACATGTTCACAAAAAAATCATGTGTGTATGTTACCGTTAAGACAGATAAAATATTGGTCGAATTTCGACACTAGTATTAGTGAATAGATAAACTGATAAATATGCTTTAAATAGGTAGATGTATACAGAGTTTAACAGACGAATCAAGTTTATGTACCTAAAATTATGTAAGAAGTGAAAAATAGTGAAAACCGTTGAACGACAAATAATCGATAAGACACAACTTATACCTAGAAACCAGACTTACACTTTTAAGAAGAAAGGTTTATTTCTAGATTGTTCCCTATTTCCCTTACACTTGATACGCTCTTGAATGATCTATGACTGTAAAGCATAACATTTTATTAGACTAATTAAATTTGATTAAATCAGTGACCTATTAATTTGTTTGGTACAATTTTAAGATTTAAGCATGACCGTTTTAATAGTGTTTTTGTAATGGTTTTAATTTTTAATTTATAATTATACATGTTATTATTTTATGCTCTAATTATGTCCGGTATTATAAAGGAGCTAACAAATTTGCAAACACTTTCAAATGGGGTATTAATTCTGTGATAGTATATATGGATTAGTTATGGAATTTAGAACAGTGATACTCTGTTATCTATTATAAGTTGGCGACTCTGACCGTACAAAATAATTTTTATAATATCACCACTGTTTTAATACTTTTAAATAAAATAAATTAAATATTGATAATAAAATTATCAAACACTTCATGAAATTTCAAGGAAACTGTCAGATAGATTTAAAACCTCATTTGAAAGTGCTTGCAAGCTTGCAAATTTAGTAGATTTATTTTTATATATCTGTTCATAAACAAAAACTTTGTATATGTGTAAATATGTAGGTATATCGTATATATTTTTTGTCGCGTAAATTTCAAGCTTTGCTCCCCCAATGAACAATTATTAGCGGGTGCCCCTGGTTATGTATATTTGTTTGTGTTAAATTTCAAACTGCAATTGTCATAAGACAAAACGACTAACTTAACAATCTTATATAATGGCAATAAATGCCATTATTTTTTTATAAAAAATGGTTAGTAACGTTATCTTCTGAATAACTCAAACAGTAAATATGTACATTATCAATTAATAAATACGGTGTACTTGTTCTCACATAAAAAATATTTACAAATTGATATTAGAAAATTTTGCTTATGTCGTATTAATCAAATGATAACATTTCTAGGTGCGCTGAAATAGTGCCGCCGATACGTCGGCCGGATCAGCGACCTGGCGCATCCTCCCTTCTCAGAAAGACACATTTAAATATCGCGAATAAGTGTCTCGTCTCGTATCAGTGATTCATCTATTCATGAATATTTTATTAATAATAACTTGCGACGATGATACGAACTAACTCGATTATAATTTAAAATATAGGTACTGTCATGTCTTTAATAAAGTTTTATTTATATAAGTCAGTAAAATCTCGATATTACGGACTCCGATATAGTGGATTTATAGAACAAATATAGTTGACTAGTTATTCCCGCGGCTTCACTCGCGTGAACTACGGAATTATTGTTTAGGATTTTTGAAAAATATAGTTGAATTATTTTAGATCTTTTTATTCTACACAATTCTTTACTACATTATATTATTCAATATTAAACGGTTCAGGCAACGTATTGCAAAAGAGCGCGCTGGCGGCTAACTTTTTTCCGACTTGATTTACTATTATCTTCACTTTTTATTCCAAAATATATACTAAAACCTGGGCAAAGAACATATCTATGATTTAAAAAAAAAAACACGTAAATCGGATAAGTGGTTCTCGAGTGATAAGCACACTAACGGATAGACAGACGGACAAACGTTGCATTTTATAGTATATATATAGATGTATTTTTCGATATTTTGATTTGGGAGCGTTTAGGTATTACGTATGTATAATTTCGTTGATTTTAGACCCCCACACCCCCCCTTGAAAGAAAAAAATATTTTGTAGTTTATATAAGATGTTTGGTATCCCCTCCACTCTTTTTGTTAGCAAAAGTAAGAAAAAATCCCCTCTCCCCACCCCCTAAGTCTGTAAATGAAATACTTGAAGATCTACTGTAATTTCTTTAGAAGAAAACATTCAAACAACATTCTTTTTTGTGCACTATAAAAAACATTGAATGCATTTAAATAAACAAAAAAATCATATTATTTCAATAGTCATGCGTTGACATAAAGTACTTGTTCAAGTACCATCACGAGTTCTCGGTACTGCGCGCGAAGCTATTTAAATATCAAACTGAAATATGCAAGTCTCAAGTAATGTAGGTGCGAACATATCGGCTCCCATATCTCTTCATGAATATTTTATATTATTCACTGCAATATCTGTTCAAGTAGACATGTATTCATATGCACATGCACTGGTATATTATATTTATAGCTGAATAATGGCTGTTGATATGTCTGAGATTAGTTTATAATTAGTTGCAAGCTTATTTTGCTGAGACGTCTTTTTATATTATTATCTTGAATAAGTTTTGCAAACAAAACAAATATGGGTTATTATAATAATTGAACACTGTTCAGTTTTAAACAGGTGTTATATTTCGTAAGAGTTGATCAAAGAAAGAAGCCAGAAATACTTTTTTTACTATTTATAAAACATTTAAATAAGTATTTATATTGTGGACCATGTAAATTTTAATTATCTATATTGAAATAAATTCTCTCTTTCTAAAAAGCTTAATTTTCAATCATTTTTCAAAGAGAAAAATTAAGTTTTAAAATTTTCACTTGTTATTTCTGCTTCAGATCAAGACAAACACTTTTTTTTATTTTCCGTGTTTCCAAAACATTTTTTATTTATAAATACATATAATACAAGATATATGTCAGAACTATACCATCGTCAAGCTTTAATGTTATTTCGTTTAGTTCTTATTTTTATATCCGACTACTTGATAATATTCATTTAAAATATTGTTTATTTTCTATCATAATCATTGCAAATTAACTTCTAGCTAGAGGTATACCGGAACTGGAATTTTTAATTCCGGCCGGAACAGGAATTGTCGGAATTACAAATGTTATGAAATACAAGTCTTGAGGCTTCCGCGGTGATCTTGATATGGATCTTGGCTTCTGGGTGTAAGCTACGTCGGTTTGGTCGTGTTATCGGCCAACGTTTCGTCACACATTGTAGTGGACATCTTCAGGATTCTTCTAAAAGTGCACTTTTAGAGGAGCCCTGAAGATGTCCACTGCAATGTGTGACGAAACGTTGGCATATAACACAACCAAACCGACGCGGCTTACACCCAGAAGCCAAGATCCATGTTATGAAATGTTTATTTCCATTAAAATTTTTGCTGATAAAATGTTGTTGTAGGTACTTATATCATAATTATTACATTTATGTTTGATTTTTGAAACAAAAATAACAAATGTTATTTATGAATTTCTTTGTAGAAAGCCGGAATAAAATCGTGAATTCCGGTACTCTCCTACTTCCAGCTTACGTTATCTGCTAGGTGTCAAATTGTTATGAAATTGCTCGATAATTTAAAGCAGTGGTAGTAAATGTACACATACATATAATAATGTAAATACTGTGCATTTTACAATGAGGTACACTCGTCAAGGTTATCATATGTACGATTTCATTTGTTACATCTGTGAGTGTGTTGTCGTTTAAATTTTACCTAGTAGATAGCGTTAGCTGGAAGCTTTTGCGCTCAAGCAAATTATTTATAATACCGGACATGACTGATTTTTAGAAAGTAAAAAAAAATATATCTCTTACTATTTTTTTTATTTTAAATCTACATTATCGACTATATTGTGGAGTTACTTAGGCTACTTAATGATTCAATTGTGCATAGGGGCAGACTAAGGAAAAATAAGTGCCCTAGGCAAGAAAAGAGATATGTTTTAAGCAAATTTAATTAAAAAATTGTCCGCATTAATATCTGAAGAACTTTTCTTTTCGCTTACACTTGAAAATCCCCAGAAATGACGTGCCCTAGGCAGTTATCTGGGCCAAAGTCCGCCCCTGATTGTGTATCGCACTACATATAAATATACATAAAATTAATTACAATAAAAACATAAAAATACGATACAAGGAAACAGTCTATTTATCATAACAAAAAAAAACTAATTATATTTTTTTAAATGTTGGCAGCACTACATCATCAAACAGTCATAAAAATGTGAACACGAAACAGACACCGTGTTTGTCTTCATTATTAAAAAAAGAAGAACAAAACAAAAATACAACGATACAACTATCCTTGTTTAGTGCATAATGAATGGATTGCGATTCATTTAGTAACATTTCAATTACTGTCATTATAGTCTAGCTAGGCCAGGCCCACTGCAATGCATTATCATTATAGGATATTCAGTTTCAAATTGCAAACAGGCGGTGTATGTTTATTTATCAGATGGGTTTGCTTAGCTGCTTTAATTTCTCTATGTTTATCATTGTTCGAATTCAAATTACTTGTGAATGGAGTTTCAATTAGATCAGTTTCTACCTGAGTTTGCATATTTTTAAATGAGTGGGTTTTTAATGAGTATGGTTGGTTATGTTAAATATTGATTCTTTTATATCAGTTATTATTATTAGGTATTATCGGGTTGCAAATTTTTTGGGTGTTTGTATTTAAGAAGAAGGCTTTTCTCAACTATATAATTTTATACTACGAAACTTTGACTTGGGCCCAGAAATTCATTTGTAACGATCGGTCGTGTGTCTACGTTTTTGAGATCTACATTTTGACACCCCACATGCCTAGATATGAAAATAAAAATTAAAAATTCTATGACGCCCCTCTCTATTTCTCCAAAATTTGAAAATATTGTTGACTTTAGTATTTACTGTTAGTAGTTTCACCAAAGCCTTATTACCAAATTTTTCAGATTTTTTGAGCCAGTAGTTACCGAGTTAGAGGGGGTTGGACAAAATAAAATACTGCTTTTAGCCCCCTACAGGTGTCATTTTTGATTTAGAAAAAAAGGGTCAAATTCTACTGATTGAGATCTACATTTTGATACCCTCCACGTCTTGGTGTACAATATTTTTTTTAATTTTTTTATTTGCTTTATAGCCTTCTGCAGGCACCATTTTTGATTTTAAAAAAATAAAAAAGAGGGTCAAATTCCACTGATTTGGTTATACATTTTGACGTGCCACATGTTTTGGTAAAAAAAAAATATTTTTTACACCTAGATTTAGCTGCTTAACGCACTCCCTGAAAAATTATTATTTCAACAAATTTGTACATTTTTTACTGGAAGGTATCATTTTACATGTTTCGTAAAAATTTCAAGTTTCTAGCTTATATAGTTTACGAGATATTTTGCTTTGACTGAAAAGGACGGATTAATTAATAGGGTTTCTTCGGAACACTAAAAAAAAGAAAATTTACTATAATAATGTAAGAGTTTTTTTAGTGATTCAAAGATCTTGGGCTATAAAAGATTTAACAACTATTCTAAATTGACTACAATTTTTTTATAAAGAATCCTACATAGATTAAATTTAAAACAAACTAATGAAATACAATAACGCACGTGCATATGAATTAATATTCTAAAATGCTTTCTAAACAAAACGCGATGAGGTAATTTCTAAATAATAATGCAGTGTTTTTAAGATAAAATATGTTATGCACAATTACTCAGTCGTAACAAATTTACGCGCATTATACCTATGTGCGATAAAGAACAAAGGACTGTGCCCGTTAATAGTGATAATAAATGTGTCGCAAACACCGCGTATTCACGTTTTAAAACCATCTGTGCGGTTTATCGGTTTAGCCGATTTTTTGAAAATGTTACCGTTATGTCTTTGTCTTATTGTTGAGATCTTAAAGTACAGGGTCGTATCTAAGTAAAATTTTATTGAAGCTATACCCTATTTGCCGCACACTTTTTTATTTATTTTTTTACTTGTAATTTATCAACTACACAAATTACTTTTTACAACTGCAGTTTTAATTTTTGAAACTGAAAAAACAAGCTACAACTACACACTAAAAATAACCCCTGGTTCTAAGGGTTCCGTGAGTAGACAAACTTTGAAGACCACTGAGTTAGATTGATTAGTTCAACTTCTGAAGATAAACGCTGAGAGCTCTGCTGATTAATTGTATACGTAAATAATAATCAATTATGTGTACTAATCCAATTATCTTAAACCATCTTACATTGTCCAACAAGGTCCAGATATTCAATTGTCGAAAATGAATTAATAATGTTACTTTATGTACACATGTACAATACTGATAATATCTAAATTATGCATTCAAAACAATAGAGTAACGTGATCATTTAACAATTGTTTAAATGTTAATCTTATAATAGAATCTTTGGATACGTTAAATAGAGACATTTGTAAAGATACGTCACAATACAAAGTATTTTCTATTATTTTATTGATGCGGTAATTGACAGTATGTATTAGGGTGCTTTTTTTTGCGACTATTTTTTTTTTTCACTCCCACCTCAAAATTTTCTTGGAAATACCTCAAAAAAAACTCCCTGAAAATTTGAGCCCTTAATATTAATATTAAGTACTCGCTTTCAGCGTTTAAAGATTTCCCATTGAAAATACACGTAAACTTGAACTTTTTTTTTTACTTTTTATAGCTCAGAGGCATTTTATCCTATTTGAACGTTTGAAAAACCAAATTACGCATAATTAAATGTTCTATAAAAGTATTTATTGCAACGAAACTGTAACTTACAAGGGTGAGACAGTACAGGTGATTAAAGTCAAATTTTTCATGAATTTCTTGTTTTTTCATTGTTATTTCATAAATGGCTGAAAATACAGAAAAAGTTTAAATAAAAAAGTTGTAGCAAATTCAATTTTCTTCAAAAAAGATCCTGAGCATCAAATCTCTATTATTGATATTTTTCAAGATAATAAGCTTTTTGTTTTTTATGATTTACGATTTTCATGAACATAAAGAACATCTATTTGAGGTTATTTACCTCTTCTTTTCTTCTTGACTTTGGAAAAGTAGATAATAACTTTAAAAAAAAATTGTTTTTAATAATTAGAGTCGCGAATTCATGAAAATCGTAAATCATAAAAAACAAAAAGCTTATTATCTTGAAAAATATCAATAATAGAGATTTGATGCTCAGGATCTTTTTTGAAGAAAATTGAATTTGCTACAACTTTTTTATTTAAACTTTTTCTGTATTTTCAGCCATTTATGAAATAACAATGAAAAAACAAGAAATTCATGAAAAATTTGACTTTAATCACCTGTACTGTCTCACCCTTGTAAGTTACAGTTTCGTTGCAATAAATACTTTTATAGAACATTTAATTCTGCGTAATTTGGTTTTTCAAACGTTCAAATAGGATAAAATGCCTCTGAGCTATAAAATGTAAAAAAAAAATCTTTAAACGCTGAAAGCGAGTAGGGTAAACTATACTAACTTTGGCACTACAGTAGTGATTGGCACTTTTGACTTTATTAACAAATAATAAGAATTGCAAACTATATATATCGTTTTTAAATATTTCATTGTTTACTCATGTAGTTACTGTTTAAATATCAACAAGTAGAAACATTTTTACAGTTGACAATATTGGCGTATAAAATATAAAAAGTCGGAGAGTGAGTGTGGTGCTGTGTTTCTTGACATTTGTTAAAATTTCCTTAAGAAGTAAGTAAACTTTATCATTCTATAAATTATTATTTTCTTATGCTACTTGCAAAATGAGCTTTGTATTTACTTAGATATAAATTAAAATGTCATTTTGAACTGTATTTTATGCATTTTATTCAATATAACCGTTAATATTACTATGCCAAAATTGATATTGTTGTTTTTATTAAAAACTAATTTATTGGCACTCATGCCAATCACTAAACAAATGTTTCCAAATTAATTATTTGTTTTAAATGCCTAAAAAATTGTATAATCGAAACTAAATAGAATTTTGAAGTTATTTTATAAAGAATATTTTTTTTTTTAATTCTTGGCAGTGACAATAACTATACCCAGAGCAGGGTGCCAATCATTATAATCAAAATTTAAATAAAGTCACTATACGTTTCTGAATTGCTAATTAATAGTCTAATTTCTATTGTGTTTTCTTTTCAACGTTTTTATTTAATAATCACTTTCAGAACTAATCTAACTTTATTTCAGAAAATTTAAAACATGCCTAAAGTACCGTCTAGGCGGCACTTTACATGGTTATGCGTATTGGTGATGTACATAGATGTGACAAATATTTGTTATGTTTGTGAATATCTCAAATTGGTCATCCACATATGGTGTTCAAACTTTATTTGACAAATAATGCATAGACCAGTGAAAAATTATTAATGAACATTATAAAATTAATTTCATAATTTTTTTAACTAAAAAATATTTTAATTGTAATAAACTTATTATTGTTAAAAAAAAATTATTTCCCCCCCCCCCCTCACCAAAAAATTCCGCCCCGCATTACCTTCTTAAAAAAGGGTCACCCTATTAGAAACCAAAAATTATAATAACGATTATGTTTTATATTTATAAGAATTGGAATAATTGAGAAAGCCAGGTGAGAGGGTAAAGACAGATATTTGCGTATTGAAAGACTGACAAAGAGAATGTAAATAGTTAAAATTTTGGAATTTAAACAATATTATATTATATTTATATTTTTATAATTAATATTTATTGTGATTTTAGAAGTATTATTATTAAATATGTATATATTACTATATTAGGGGCCATGTTTTTTTTTTACACCCCCTCCCCCCGTCCTTGTCACAGCTGGTCACATTTGTGAGACCCCCCCCCCTACCTAATATAACGTCACATATTTTGCAATTTTACACCTTAAAATTATTCAAATGTTTAAAATGTCTACAAAAAAGCGAGTATATTATATTTTGAAATGTGATGTCACAAAATTTAGGACCCCTTCCACCTTGTCACACTTCGTCGACCCCCTCCCCCCCTTAACGTGTGACGTAATTTATGGATGGCCCCTTATTAATATCATTTAATGTGATTTTAGAAGTAAAAAAAATATTTTGTTTCCTAAAAGTTTATTATTAATATATATTTTACTATTATTAATATCGTTTAATGTGATTTTAGAAGTAAAAAAAATATTTTGTTTGCTTAAAGTTTATTATGAATTTGTTTTTGATAATTAATGCTAATTAATGTGATTTTAGAAGGAAAAAAAACATTTTGTTTGGTAAAAGTTTATTATTAATATGTATTTTATAATTAATATCATTTAATGTGATTTTATAAGTATGAAATATATGTTTTGTTTACTAAAACTTCATTTTTAATAGAAATATATTAAGTGCCAATTACTGATACCTATAGTGTCAATTACTATGCCAAGTGTGCCAATAATTGTGCTTTTCTACCATTTTTTGTTCTTTTTGGATTATATTTTATAATTGGATACTTATAATTAATATAAATGTTTTATTATATTCCTTAATCCCTACAAATCAGTATCCACCATAATTTAACCTGTAATACTGATTATCTAAAAAAATATCGTCTTTCAAAATCGAGTTTTAGCTTAAAGTGCCAATCATTGTATAGTTTACCCTACTTAATATTAATATTAAGGGCTCAAATTTTCAGGGAATTTTTTTTGAGGTATTTCCAAGAAAATTTTGAGGTGGGAGTGAAAAAAAAAATAGTCGCAAAAAAAAAGCACCCTAGTATGTATAATGAATGCTATCTTTGATCCAATGCAAAATTTATTTTATGAACGGTATTAAAAAGAATTTTGCTCACAAGAAAAAGGAAATGAGGTATTTTTAATGCGATTGACAGCTGTGTTATGGATTTTCTATAGCTCTCTGAATTATTTTTATTGATAATTAAATTTCGTACAAAATTAACATTTACTTATTTTTATAGAAATAATAGTTTAGCCGTGAGAGCCTTTTAGACGTACAATTTAACAAATAAATTACTTTGAATGGCTGTAACTTTTGATACGTTGAATTGATAGAAATGATTTTGTAAACACTTTTGTAGAGAATTTTATCTTCTATAAAATGGTGTCCTTAAAATTTTTTCATCAGTTATCATGAATCATTAATACCAACATTAGTACTAAAGAATCATTTTCCCATATTATTTAAATGGGAAACGGGACCCCCCCCCCTTACTGCACCTTTTAAAATTGAACTACAGAGTAGTCCTTCGGCGAAGATTTATTTCAGGTCAACAACTAACGTATTTTGTAACGAGAGCAAATTTTTTTTTTGACACACCTCATCCATCCTCGTGCTTTGGATCTGACGAGAAAGCAAAAGTATAAATATCCGCGAAAGTATAATATGAAAAACCCAACTTTCATTTGCAGTCCTTATAACATCAGCAATAATTTGACGTTTTCTCCGTGGCACGTTCAGCAAACATTATTTGTGTGGTAGAGCACAAATAAGAACCGCATTATTTTATTAATGTAATCGGTTTTACCACGTTCCAATGAATATTAACGAGTTATAATTTTATGAACAATACAAGCAAATGCACCGGTGTTAGCGAAACAGGTTTTGTGCGACGTATCTCACAATTGGCAGATATTTTTTTTAAATTGATGTTTGTGTATTTGCCTTGAAATTTCGAGATATCTTCTATAATTGTAAACAGGTATCTGAACAAAATTATTCCAAATGTTCGGAAATTAATGTTTTTGTTTATATTTTCGTTTGAAATTAGGACGTATACTATTTCGAACATGAAGTACATTTCAGAAAACAAAGACAAATATTTAATTTATAAATACAGTAATAAATTAAAGGACATGTAAGGTACTGGCACCAGTCTTAGCCCTTTAAGAGAAAGGTTAACTATTTTTTTGGATTGATAGGCTTCTTTTCTGTAATTCTCATGATCTCATGTTACTAATAAAACAAGTACCTTTTTATTAAATCAATTTAATTACTAAAGTTCGTTTTTTTTAATTATAACCTTTTATTTTGTTTATGTTTTTTTCTCCAGTAATGGACAAAGTAAAACCAGTAATGGATACCCAGTGATGGACACTTGCTAATGATTACAATATGATAAATACTACGATACAAAAGTTTTAACATAAAGAATCGTAAAATTTGAAACATTGTAAAGCAGATTCTATGATAATATAGGTAATAATTATAATTAATTAATTGCATTAATAACTAGTTTAAATGTCCATCATTTTGACAACCGTGGGCTAAATGTCATCAAATTAAGCTGTTTTACAGTTAAGTGTCTGTAAATTATGATTCAGTAATGGCAATAATTTAGAATCCAACACTGGAGTACGATTAGGAAAGACTATGGATACATAACAACCAATGCTAGTCCGTATATGAAACTGTTGCCAAAATTTAACGGCGTCCATCTTTTTTTAAATGTCACTTTCGTCATTTCCATGCATATCATATCAGAGGCGTCAATTGAAAATTTATAATATACAAATATGCTTTAAATTACAATTGAATTTAGTATGTATGAGAGATGATAGTTCCAAATAGATGTTTCTTTGTTAATCAGTTGTCACTGAAATAATGTTATAATTCAAAACAATTGATATTTATTTTAAAATCTGAATGATACGCCAATGACTCGTGGAGTGATATAGTAATAACGCTAGGTAATGTGTTATTTGTCCTTTATCTTTCTATAGATGCAATAACCAAATGTTAGGTTCTTTTAGAAATCAAGACCAACTATTTGACTGTTGCATTTACAAATTAGAAAACATTCTATACGCTATTACATTTCTTTTATTATAAAATTACAATTGATGCATCTCACTTATTCAAATACGTCTGTAAATACAATTGTGCAAAATATGCGATGGCAATTTTCACTTTTATTATTTTCACTTTTAATTACTTTTACTGACCTCTGTGGTTTTGCATTCAAAACTTTTTTTCTTTAATTGATGATAATAATTACACCTATTCTACTTTCTATCTTAATATTATTATTTTATGTGTTATTATAACATAATCGACGTGAAGGTATGGACAATCATTTGTATAGTTGTTTTTTCTGTGACTGAATGACTGCGTACTATTTTGGTCGGCCACTTTTATGTACTTCCTTACAACGCGTGCTGAATATTTTTTTCCAGATAGATCAATGACTTTGCGAATTTTATTCTCAACAATACTTGTCATTGAATGTATACAGATAGTTATCGGATTATTTGATTTCAAATTGGATAGTTTCAAGAAAGTAAATTGGCATGTACCTTGTTTTTGTAATACAGAAGCTTATCTACTTAAGTTTAACTACTTTTAAATACGATGTGTAAATTTAATGGTATGTTCAACGAGGAGCGAATGTAAAACTTTTTTAGGATATGTCCATTTTTTTGCATGTTATAAGGTACTAGCATCAATCTCGAACAATACTCTAGTGTTGAACAGTTGTTTAATTAAATGTACTGAATTAGAAATATTTGTTGATATTTGCTTACTACGTATCATTACTGAATCATAATTTATAGACACTTAACTGTAAAAGAGCTTAATTTGATTTTACGATTCTTTATTTTATAACTTTTGTGTCGTAGTACTTATCATTTTGTTATCATTAGCAAGGATTTATCACTGGGTGCCCATTACTGGTCTTACTTGTTTTTTTTACCGGAGAAAAAACATAAACGAAATAAAATACTATAATTAAGAAAAACGGACTTTGGTAATTAAATTGATTTAATAAAGAGGTACTTGTTTTATTAGTAACATCAGTTGATGAGAAATAAAAAAAAGAAGCCCATTAATCCCAAAAACAGTATATCTTGCTCTTAAAGCGTTCATGACTGGTGCCAGTATCTTATGCAGACTAACAATTAGGCATATGTTTAGCGTGTAGTATATGTCAATTAAATGATTGTCATAGAAATGCGCTCACTGTTATGGTATGCATGCCATGTGGTATGATTTCTAATTAAAATTGTATAGTAGACCCCCACCTCAGAAACAGTCAATTTTTTTAACTAGGTTTTTTAAAATACTGTTTTTCTTTCAAATTTTCTTTTTAATAGAATATAATTGTAAATTTTTTATAGCGATATCAAGTTTAACTAATACTTCATACGAAACGAGACTATAGGGGTAGGTATAAAACCAATAGTCTCGTCTTAATTCCAGTTGGCAATCGGATACGGATATATTTTTTTCTTAGTTTCGCATTCGGATTTAAAATTATTTTGAATATGGTTTCGGATACGGATTTTTATTACTAAGTATTTATTTTTGCCTGTAGTTAGGGTCCCTGGGCTTAATTAAACAACGAGTAAGAAACTATCCGAAATAATTATATCGGATACGGTTTCGGTATTAGAATAGTTTCGGATATCCGAAAATTACGATTTTGAAAACAAAGTTTCGTGACACCCTTACTTCATAAGAATTTAGAATCATGTTGAAATACTTACTATCGGTAAACCTTTAAAACTGACACTCTCAACGAGACTTATAAATAAAGATGGTATCGTCTCGTTCCATCAAAATTTACGACTTCAAACGCTCCCGTCTGAGCATAAAGCCCTGAGAATAATCAAAAATAAAATTATAACTTTTATATAATTTGAAAAAAATATTAATAAAAGTGCGAGTAGAACTTGCGCTTTGAGTGTTCCGTACCGTCATAACCATCTCTGCTTTTTGTATAAAAAAAATATCAATTTTCTCGTTTGTTGGCTTTGTGCTTAATCCTTTTGTGTATAAAAAATAATTTCGAATATTTTCTTGGCATGCCTACACATAATTATCCACACCTATATACTTATCTGTCGCTATGTAAATATTTTGCAGTCAGACACAGATCTCACCTTCTGACGGTTCCTTTGGACTCTTAACTTGATAAACATTGATCTTTCAAGCACGTTTTTCTTCTCAGAATCAGTAGCTGCATGTACACAAATAATTTCATGGCTCAATAAATCAGTTACAATAATAATTTAAAGTGCAAATACATTGTGCAAGTCGTCCATTTTGACAGAGTCATTAAACGTGCTGTTGTTGTTAAATGAGTCAATGTTGGTAGCCGTGTCATTCGACATTAACACCGCTAAGAAGATTTAAGAGCTATACTATATATGGGAATGAGTGCAACAGCACACTTTGCATAAATGACGATGATTCCTGTGTGTTAAATTGACTCAAGTGCACTTTGTAGTATGTACCTTAATGTGTGTAATGTGCAATTACGTTTTATGTAGGTATAATGTAGGGCAGTGTTTGTCAACCTATGATCCGTGGGTCACTTAAGCCTCGATTACATTAGGATAGTAAATATAGTAGAGTATACTAACAAACTTTTTCTCTATTCCACTTTAATCTACCATTTTTGGTAAAGTAACAATTTAAGCTAGTCATACACGTTACGATATACTTGCGCAAGTTTAGACTTGCACGAGAGTGACCACAGACGGCTCAAGTATGCTTAAACGATAGCATTTCTATGAAAGTGACCGTCCAAGTAACACACTTGGCTTTTTTTTGATGACGCTTTGACAATAGTTGGTTTAATATTTGCTCCAAAAAAAAAAAAAAAACTGAAAAGAAACCTATATGCAGTAAAAACTGATTAATAAAAAGGCAGTATTATTCGTACATCAATTTATTAAATGAATTGAAATTTGTACCCAATAAGACTATTTATTTATTATTTTTTATCCCTATTGTGATAGTAATTATTTTTTATTTGCCAAATACATGGTTAATTTCTGTAAATATTTATAAATTCTTCCAAATTTTCTCGAACTACGTCTCTCACTCGTAATTTTGGCGCGAAACCGATTTCAGGACGTGCGTACAAGCAGGCAGCTAGGATACCACCGAAACTTCAAACGCGGCATGCCATACACGTTCAAGTAAACTTGGGCAAACGTAGGTTTGCACAAGTTTCGTAATCGAAAATTGAAATTTTTTAAAACTTGTGCAAGTTTAGAAATTTGCGCAAAAATCATCCCACACACGTCACTGTATACTTGCGCAAGTCTATATTTGCGCAAGTATATCGTAACAGCAAGTAGAGGAGAGTTCATAATCAATTTTGCGCAATAAACATCGCACACCGTCGCGTCGTTGCCGGATAACTCACCGTTTAGCCAGAAATATATTAATTTTTAGTGTTCTTATGAGTGAAACTTGAAATGAAAATTGTATAATTAATATTTAAGTCTAAATTATTTATTTTTTAGTACATTTGATTGCGAGTGATTTTGAAACTGGTTTTGGAATGTTAAGATTTATTAAATGACAATTATACAATAAAATTATCGCATTTCTAACAATTATTTTAAACGGCCCTGAAATTAAATACAGGAAAATGATCCATTTTGGTTTCTGACATTTTCAAATGAGAATGAATTAGGGAATGGAATGTTACATACATTTGCATCTTTTAAAAAGTTATGCTGCATATATAAATATTAATATTTTGTCATATTTTAAAAACAATGTTAAAATAGTTTTTATGTATAGGAATATTCAGAGAAATAATTTAATATTTTATAATAAAACTAGTAAATTTTTTAATCAAACTTTCATTGAGTATTAATCTCTACTAATCGTCCGTCTGTCCGTCTTTTTCAACCGAAACAAATCATCTCGTAAACAATTATATAAGCTAGAAACTTATAATTTTTATTGTCCTCTAGATAAATATGAAAACAATGTTAAACATTTTCAGGGGATGCGCTAAAGAGCTAAAGCTAGGCAAAATATATACAGTAAAACTTCGTTATAACGCTCTTGAGCGGATCGGATAAAAAACGCGTTATAAACAGCATAGTGCAATAGGCGCGCGGGAAATAAATTACAAAATATATTTTTTTTTTGTTTAAATATAGAATCATAATTTTATTATAATATAAAAGAAAAACTTACAGTACTTTTTGTTTGAACACTTTTAATATTTTTTACTTAGTTTAAAATGGCGCCTACACGAAGCCCCAAAGCAAATCCAAAAAAAATTATACCAAAGCTTGTGGTGTGTCAAAATTTAGATCTCAATAGTTAGAATTTGACCATATGTATTTTTTTTAAATCCACATAGTACGTACATCGGAACCCTTATGGAATACACCCGTGTTCTTGGTTGTTTTTTTAGATATTCAACATTTTTTCCATTTTCGAGTAAATGTCAAAATAGATTTTTTATTATCAAGTTTATAACGATTGAAAATGACTTTATTTTTTTATTTCTTTTACTAAAAATCGATAAAGACTGAAATTATTTAATTTGACTTTTGAACATATTCTCTAGAAGTATTATTGTACAGAAAAAAATTATGCAGTAGTATTTAATACAAAGAACTAAAAAAACGTATTCCAAAAAAAGATAACGAAGCATATTTTAAAGGCAGGTAGAAATTTCAATTTGACACTTAAGTGTTAGTCACAGTAATTATAAAATTTTGTCAGTGATGTTAAGTTATCCAATGGAATTCGTAAATTACAAAAACAAAAAAACAGCATTACTTAGTGACCATAGCCGTCTGAAATCAGTACAATTCAGGTACGAAATTCAGTCAAAATACCAAGACGCTGAATCAGCAACGGACAGATTTAGAGGCTGTGGATATGAGATAATAACAGTTTTTATTTTATTCATTTTTTAAATTATTGCTCATTGTTTATACATTCTTGAAATTATTATAATTTAAATGTAAGAAAACGTATGTATGTTTTTTCTTCTAAAATACATTGTGTTTTTTAGTGTGTAGTATATCATTGTTTTACGTTTGATTTTTATGGAATTTATGACAGGTGAACAAATGAATATACTTATGTATATGTGTTTTGAAGATTTATGTTGATAATTATTATTTTATAAGTTTGTAGACATTAGAACATGTAAAATATTTATTTATTGATAAAGCTTTTTCCTGCTGTATTATGCACATTGGATTATTATGCCTTTTTGATTCAGAAGTAAAAAATACTATTTATTTAAAACACTCGAAGAATTTAGAATACATTAAATTTTGAACTTTTGAATTTTTAGGAAGATGCTTAACGTCCGCCCTTCTACCTCTTGTAAGGATTCGTAAATATTAGATGACTCCTTCACCCCTTTATTGGCATAAGGGTTTTAAAAAGATTTGTACAGTTATAGCAAAATACATTGATTAACAAATTTTAACTGACATAAAAAAGCAATTTAAATTTTAAACAACCGTAAATGGTTTTAATTAACGTATTTTAATATGATTTAATTTTTTTAAAGAATTACGTAACTAATGCTTTACACCCCCCCTCTCTACATTAGGATTCCTAAAGTATGATGGACCTCTTTTCCCCAAAGTCTTAAGTCATTACTATGGAGACTAAGTAACAATAATTTTTCATTGTTGATTGGATATTGAATTTTTATTAATAGCCCTCAATTTTTAGAGACACTGGTGTACAGAAAGAAGATTCCTGACGGTGTATAAAGGACGTGCCCTCTCTGTGTCCACTGTTATTGAATCAATTAAGTAATACTGATGAGTTTGGCGATAATCATAGTGATCGCTGAAAATTGATTGAGAATTTTTGATAATACTTGTCATTAACTTTGCGTGAAGTTTAATTAATTTACAACACTGGAGAAGTACCTAAGTATTCGTAGAATTAATTTCGGCAGAGATTAAATTTTATCTTTAGTACATAAAGTATATGAAAAAAATATTAACGTTTAAAAATTACATGTTTATAAATACCCTTGCTTGACGTGTTTTGAATGTAATTAAATAATTATATATAGATGGAGTCAGGGCCTTTGAGAGGTGAGATGTAGCCCAGGACAATCAAAATGTAGAGGGGGAGGGGCTACAAATGATAAATATACAAGCTGTACTCGTACTTACTAAATAAATACATATATAACAAAAAATTAAACTGACTAAACATAGGGATAAAGAATGAATCCTTTTTTTCGAGAATTCTTTTAGAGGGACAATCAAAATTTAATTTAATTTTATTATATTTTTTTCTTTATTTATTTTCATTATACGTTTTTTTATGTTTTAAATCACCGTACTCCCCTAATAGAACCTGGATGGAGTAATAACCTCTTAATACAGTGACGGATTTAACGAGTTCCAGGGACCCGCGAACCTGAATCTGAATCTGAGCCTTTTCACGAATAACCAACCGGTAACCATATATTTTTTAAAGGTTCAATAAATTATTTTTAATATTTTAATATTCTTCTCCAATACTTTTTAAAAGAGATTATAAAATATACTAATACCTACTAGAAATCTGTTTGAATTTTATGGTATGATGGACTTATCAAGTTAACTACTAAAATTTATATATTGTTTACTTTCCTTTTTAATTCTAGAACTGAATTACATTTCAATTTACAAAAAAAAAAAATAAAAAAAATAGAGATTTCAATCAAAATGTAATTATATGTTTTGCCCTTTTTTCTAGCAATACCTGTATTTTATTGGCTTTTAATGTTTTTTCTTCTTCAGAAAATGTTTTATTTGTTGATTATAATTTTTTTTCGAACAAAATAATTTTCTTTCAATTACAAACTTGAACCGGAACTCGAACATGAACCCAAAAAAATTAATTTATATTTGAACCCAAACCGAACCCGAACTATAAATAAATTCCGTTTCAAGTCCCTGATTACATCACTGAATAGTGTCATATTAAATTCATTAGCTCAAAAACATTAATGTCACAATGGGCATTTTTAAAAGTTCATTCAAAAAATGTACATTAACATAACAAAATATCACTTACAACATTCTCTTTTACAACTATATGAGTATTTATAAATTTTAAATACCACTTTATAATTTTGTTTCTTGATAACAGTACAGATAAAAACAGCCCATAATGCGGAAACGGTAGTACCTAACATTGGCGACATTCCTTCAAAACCCATCCAACAACTTTGTTCTATTGTGCGGGGGACCGGCTCTACCCCCTCTTCCCCTGTGTAGGTACAGCACTGTTCGCAACGACAACAAAGTGTTATCTGTAATGATCGCTTTGGTGTTTTAGATAACGAAGTAATACGCATTAGTGGGACGGATGTGACTTGGTATTTATTTGAACTTTTGCAACTATTCTAATAGTTTTTTTTGCACTTAAGAAATAAATGCTTACATATATGAATATGTAGGGTCTGTTTGTACAATGTAAATATTTTGGGCTTTTTGAGTTTATTCGGCCTTGATTGTTTTTATTAGAGTTTAGAAAACCTTATGTCCGGTATTATAAACGAACTAGACAAAATTTGCTAGCTAGCAAGCACTTCCAAATGAGGTTTCAAACCTATCTGACAGTTGTCTTTAAGTTTCGTGAAATGTTTGACACAATAGTGGTCATATGAAAATTATTTTGTACGGTCAGAGTCGCCAACTAAGTTGAAATATCACTGCTCTAAATTCCATAGCTAATCCATAAATACTATCACAGAAATTACCCCATTTGTAAGTGCTTGTTTGCTAGCAAATTTGCTAGCTCCTTATAATACCGGACATTAGACCAGAAAGGTAATATTTTTCTATGTACTTGTTTACTGGATACACTGTCAAAAATTTCTTTAGTAATTTTACAAAAATGTGTAGGAAGTTTTTACGCACCACAATTTTCGGAATTATGGAACACAGTTTTGTAAATTTACTATACAATTTATCACAACTCAATTTTAAACTATTACAAATCATCTGTCGCAAAATTACTAATCATTTACTAGACTTATGTTTAGTAATATTACTGTACATTATTCGTAATTTTACTAAGCCAAATGTTTCTAATAATTTTAGTAATTTTACAAAAATGTGTAGGAAGTTTTTACGCACCACAATTTTCGGAATTATGGAACACAGTTTTGTAAATTTACTATACAATTTATCACAACTCAATTTTAAACTATTACAAATCATCTGTCGCAAAATTACTAATCATTTACTAGACTTATGTTTAGTAATATTACTGTACATTATTCGTAATTTTACTAAGCCAAATGTTTCTAATAATTTTAGTAATTTTACAAAAATTTATTGTAATTATACTAGACAATTTATACCAATTTAGTTTAGAAAAATTACAAACTATTTGTTGCAATATTACTAACCTTTATTAAAAAATTGTTTAGTAATATTACAATACAATAGTCGGAATTTTACTAAACAAATTAGATTAAATACATTTAGTAATTTTACAACCATATATCGTAATTTTTCAACCCAACTAATACCAATTTAGTTTCGAAAAATTACAAACTATTTGTTGCAGTATTGAATTTTTACTACCCAACTTACATCAAGTCAATTTGAAAAAAATACAAACCGCTCGTTGCAATATTACTATGCATCGGGATATAACTTGCATAGCTTTATTTCAATATCAGACTGTAATTTTACTGAAAAAAATTGTTAAATCAATGAATGCTACAACAGCGTATTTTAGTGTTAAATATAAAATATTTATTAAATATTAATTTATTAATTATTTAATTAACAATTAAACATATGTCATTAATTATAACAGTGTTATCAATAATTTATATTATGAAAATAATAACATAATTTAATGCTAACACAAATTTTAAATTTTTTTTGAAGATTATTCTGACGTTTTGATTGCCACATAATTAATTGCCAAATCACGAGTAATGTAGGCACGGAGTATCTTTCCAATATTCTTGGTTATATCTACTGTCTTGTTTATTTAGCATAACAATTTGTAAATCTAAAAAAAGAAAATTATTATTCATGTCTTATAAACGAATTATATAAAATAGGGCTTATATAAAAAAATAATAATTTTATTTGTGATTACTTACCAATTTTTTTTTAAAATCAACATCATTTTTAATTTTATCATTAAATTTAATAAAACTTTCTTCATTTTGTAGTGGAAGAATCATGTCAAATTCACTCTCAGAGTTACTGATTTCGTCACTCAAAATGCTTGTTGAATTATGAAGTTTTTCAATGACATTTTCAAGGCTTTGTAATCTGGTTGAATAATTGGTTAATTGACTTCCTAAATTTGACAAACGTTTGCCGATGCTTACAAGACAGCTCGATATGAATTGATGCAGATCTTCTGTAACAAAAAAAATCACGTTTCCAATACACATTAAAGAAAAAAAAACGATGTATGTTTTTACCTATTGTCATTGGTTGATTTGCACTGGTCTCGAGTTTTTCTTCAGCTTTTTTTTTTTACAATCCTTTTTGGATTTAATATATTGTTTGGATCTAATCCGTTAGTGTTGTCTTCATCACTGGAAAATTCCGTTGAAGTTGACTTAATGTCAGTGTCATCAGATGGGTGACAACTTGGGATTGAAATCGATTTAGAATTCAATTTTTTTCTTTTTGTGTGTTGACTTTTAGGATTAGATGAATCTAACATTAAAAAAAATATATTTGTTGCATATTTATAACAAAAAATTTTACCAAAAAAAATTAAAACTACTTACGAATTTTTATACCAAGATCGTCTGTCCATTTCAATGCTGCTTGACTAAATTGTTTGTTAATGAGCTCTTTATTCTTTGCAACAAATTTGCGCTTCAGAGCCTTCTTATCAGTATCTGCTTTTTTTTTGCAGATTCTTCATTTGCTGTCGAGTATACATATGGTTTTGTTTCTAACTCAACGATTTTATTTTCAGCTTCTTTATAAGTATCTAAAAAATTGATTAATAATATGTCAAAATATTTTTTTTGCTCATAAAAAATTAATAAAATGTAAAAAAATTAATATTGTGGTAAAGAATTTATTTTAAAATAACATATCATTACTTACGAGCACTTCCGCGAATATCCACTAGAAATGTTGGCTATGTAGATTTGGGTGGTTCTAAATTTTTCACCATTTCTTGCAGTTCTTCGCATACATTTGGATCATCAAGCAGGCCTGGCATATATTTGCAATATACCTTATCAGAATCTTCTTCAAAATGAAGCCATGTATATATAATATAATATAATATAAGACGATATTTATGATCCATGTCTATAAAAAACAAAACAAAAAGTGGGTATGTGTACTTATGTACACGCGTTAGAAGTTATACTTATTTGTCGTGAAATTTTAAAACACTTATCAAAATTTGATTACACATTTCAAATATTAAAATCTTAGTTTTGGAAAAAAATTATTTGAAACAAGAAAATATTTCTTTTGCCTTAAAATTTTAACTCCAAAAATAAAAATCATTTGTTTAGACAAATGGCTACAGCTTAAAGATGTAAGTAGGTGAAAAAGTTACCTGAATTATAACAGATATATATTCAATAAACGTTAAAAACAATTATTGGATTAAACAACAGAATTATAAAAAATCACTTGTAGCAGCATCAATCTTTACACAACAAATTTTTAATAACGACTGTTCAAAAATCGTATTATTGCTCATACGCAGTAGCTTAGCATCGTGAGAAAATAAAATGTAACAAAATTTACCCCTTCCGCCAGCGCGTTCACATGAAACTATGTTCTATACCAGTATTTCTCAAACTTTTTGAATTGAATCACTCATAATTGTGATTAATAGCGAAATTTAATATCAATAATAATTAATAACAAGTTAATAACTTATCTCGAGTACATCTTTGAACAAAATATTATTTGTATATTTTTCGACATTAACTTAACTAACTAATTGAGTTTACTTAAAATATTTTAAATTAAATTTAATGTGATGAGTGAGCGCGGCTTTGTTTTGATGTTGGTCAGTACTGAAAATACCATTTCGTATAATAGGGCGAGCGGATTACAGCTATTTCGAGTACACTAACCAACCAATCGACGTTCTAGTGGCTAAAAATGATTTTATTAAATTCTTTATATTTTTCTGAGAAAAAACATCTATATACATGATATTTTTTTATGCGGTCCTTCAAGAGGTACACACATTTTTTTGTTTAATAAATCTAAATCTGCATTAAAAAATCTGAAAAAATTATGTAAGCTTCATTGGATTAAAATAAACATTTTTTGTCTCATAAACTTTTTTTTTAAAGCTATAGTTTTGAAGATAAAAAATATTTTAACTTTAAAAATAGCGAAAAATTCGTATATTTGTGAATTTTTTTCTCGGTAACTAATTGTTCAATCAGAATAAAACATAAACAAAAAGAATCAGCCAACTTTAAACTATAATTAGATTTTTTTTCATTTTGATTATTACTGTAATTAAATGTAAAAACTTCATTAGAGCCGAACTCACTCCTTGCGCCGTAAATCGATACCATGGCTGGCTACAATTTTCGTTTAATAATTGAAATATTTAAATACTGGGATGAAAGTTTCAATAAAAACACTTTAGAATATTTTTATTGCACATTTATTTGTTACAATTATTTTCTTTATTGTTACACTTATCAAAACATCTACAAACTGAACAACATTTTAAATCTAAATCCAAACAAGAGCATGTTTTAGCTGTACAAGGAAATTTTCCGCAACAAGAACAGAAATATTTTTTGTAGATGTTCTGATAAGTATAATATTATAATAAAGAAAATAATCGTGACAAATAAATGTGCAATAAAAATATTCTAAAGTGTTTTTATTGATGCATTCATCCCAGTATTTAAATATTTCAATTATTATTAAATGAATGTTGTAGCCAGCCATGGTATCGATTTACGGCGCAAAGAGTGAGTTCGGCTCTAATGAAGTTTTTACATTTAATTACAGTAATGATCAAAATGAAAAAAAATATAGTTATAGTTCAAAGTTGGCTGATTCTTTTTGTTTTTGATTTATTTTGATTGAACAATTAGTTTCCGAGAAAAAAAATCACAAATATACGAATTTTTCGCTATTTTTAAAGTATAAATATTTTTTATCTTCAAAACTATAGCTTTAAAAAAAAAGTTTATGAGACAAAAAATGTTCATTTTAATCCAATGAAGCTTACATAATTTTTTCAGATTTTTTAATGCAGATTTAGATTTATTAAACAAAAAAATGTGTGTACCTATTGAAGGACCGCATAAAAAAATATCATGTATATAGATGTTTTTTCTCAGAAAAATATAAAGAATTTAATAAAATCATTTTTAGCCACTAGAACGTCGATTGGTCGGTTATTGTCATTTCTAAGCGAGCTAGACTCGATAATCCGCTCGCCTATAAATAAGTTGGTTGCAAATGGCAAGAGAACTGTCATTGTTAATTCAGCGAATAGTGGACACTGTTTTCACACCAAGTAAAAAATAATTGTTTGCTTACTAAACTCAGTTTATGTCATCAATTTTTCTGCGACCTTCCTAGGAGTCGCGACCCACACTTTGAGAATCACTGTTCTATACTTGTGTCGGCATGTCAAAAGAAACGCAACAATGATTTTTTCTATGCTGGTCGGGACTTGCAAATTCGAATAAAATTAAAGGTTGTTTTACACCGGCATATGGAGCATTTATAAAGGTTGTTTTAGGCATTTTGACCAGTTTATATATAATTCATAAATAATAATTAGCAAAGATTTACTTACTTTCAAATATAAAAAATGTTGATATGCAGATTTGAACATACCCTATTACACTTACAATTAAATTTTATCACTATTTTTTACCACAGTGAATAATTCGGTTCTTTCACAATTTTTTTTATACACTTGATCGATTCTATGAGGTTTTTTTTATAAAACTAACATATTTCATATTCAGAAACAACATGTATATTAAAACATTTTAATAAAAAAAAAATATTTTTTTATAATCTATACTTCATACTTGCAATTCAAGTATAAATGTTTGCTACTAATTTTACTTAGAACTGCATTCAAATTAAATTATAAATCTGCATAAGTCACAATTTTATAAAAATGCAAAATAAATATACCAAGTTTTATACTTGAAACTACACAGCAGAATTAGAAGATTACATAAAACTATATGATTGTAAGAGACACTAGTAAAAATATAAACAAATCTAAAGTAATTAAAGTTTTACAATTTTTCAATCACTTTTTGCAATTTGGATTACGTATTTCAGTTAGTCATTTTTTTGATAACTGTAGTAAGATTAGACTACAAATAGGTATAGAAATTTTACAAAATTTTAGACTTGAAATTACAAACAAGAATTGTAAAAATACATAGCGCTCATGACTTGAAAGAAATTTTGTAAAAATGCAAACAGAATTTTCAAAAAAAAGTAATGATTTGTAAATTTCCTGTAATTGTAACTGCAAGTTTCGGTTAGTAATTTTACTATTAATCTTGGTAAAATCAAAATCCGAATATGTGTAGAAATTTTACAAAGTTTTAGACTTGAAATTACAAATAAGAATTGTAAAAATACATAGCGCTCATGACTTGAATGAATTTTTGTAAAAATGCAAACAGAATTTGAAAAAATAAATAATAATTTGTAAATTTCCAATCACTTCTTGAGATTGTAATTGCAAATTTTGGTTAGTAATTTTACAGATAAATGTGGTAAAATTAAATTCCGAATATGTGTAGAAATTTTACAAAGTTTTAGACTTAAAATTACAAACAAGACTTGTAAAAATACATAGCGCTCATGACTTGAATGAATTTTTGTAAAAATGCAAACAGAATTTGAAAAAATAAATAATGATTTGTAAATTTCCAATCACTTCTTGAGATTGTAATTGCAAATTTTGGTTAGTAATTTTACAGATAATTGTGGTAAAATTAAATTCCGAATATGTATGGAAATTTTACAAAACTTTAGATTTAATTCTACAACTTTGAATGGTAAAATTACAACAAGTTTCTGACGAATACAAAAAATTTGTAAAATTGCAACCTGCTTAGTACTCTTGTTATTACAAATTGCAATATTACTACGAATGCGTTTGAAAATTCCAATACAATACGAGAGTTTGTAATTTTACAAAGCAACTGCTTAGTAAAAATGTAGTAAATTTACAAAAATTTTTAACAGTGTAACTAAAGAATGTACATAATTTAAAAAAACCTTGAAAATTGTACGTATAAAAAGACTAAAATATTTTGATCATAAAAATAAATTTATTTATATAACATATTAAAATAATATAAAAAATTTAATATCAGTAAATGCATTGCTATCTACAAATAATATCTAAAAAAAACACTCATAAAAATAATTACACATTTTGAAAATCACTGTAGCAAAGTCGATGTCACGCTAATTTTACCAAAAAACAATAAAGACTGTATTTTTAACGTTCCGTCCTTTTTTCTGGTTGAAATGCAAATTCGGCGAATTCGAGTTCAACGTTTGTCACCACATGTAGGAAGTTTTTTATTGTATTGAGAAGTATTCGTGTAAAACGTGCATTGTTTTCTCGCTACGTATAAATAATACGGTTGTGTTGCGTAACTCTAAATGATTTACAATGACAAATTAATTTCTGTACATGTGTTTAAAGTATTTATAGTAAATTACATCTTTTAAGTGCAATATGAATAATATTTATTATTTAGAACAAATATATTTATGTTTATATTATTGATAAAAATCGTTTAACCCTTTTATTCTCAGTATTTTTACAAAAAACTAACTTTTGAATGATTTATTTCTTAAGACCTACTGACACTTATTAATTAAGTTATTTAAAATTATTGTTGTTACATTTTTTTGCGGGGAGGGGGGCGAAAAGAGTAAAATAAACTTATCAATAAAAGTTTTATTATTATTATTATTATCAAATCAAAGTTTAATGTTCTGTAGTTACAGAAAAGTTACAAAAAGGTAGCTAATTATAATAACAAAAAGGTTACTAACGCAAAATTAAAATAAAATAATAATAATTTGTTGTTTAAAAATTCCTCTTGGCTATATAAAGCCTCCATTTTAAGGAAGTTTTTTACAGTATTTTTAAATATTTTGGATTTTTCTTTTTTCCACTTGTCTGGTAGCTTTTATTTTATAAATATATTGGTTATTACGTTTTACAATAACATATTGATTACTCAACAATTTAAATGTTTAACTACACTAGAAATATACATTGTTCTAAATTAATTAGATGCATAAAATTTTACTAAAATTTTTTGTGTTCACTTTTTTGACACGCTGATTTCAAAAATCTCATGAAAATTAAAATATGACCACTGCACTGGTTCAAAAATTATGATCTTTAAAAAAATATAGAAATATCTATTAAAATATAAGGAAATAAAAAATTACTAATTAAAGAATAATTTTAATTATTTTTCATTTAAATCACATTTATTTAGACAAAACGTTTTATTAATAGTAATATTTAAATTATATTGAATAATTAGGCCAGGTACAATAATGAAAAAATACATTTGATATTTAAAAATGTTTTGATTTCGAAATAAACACGGGCGAAACCGTGGGAAATTTCTAGTTTTATAATAATTATACTCAAAAACATTACGAATGGCATCATCGTCTGCGAGTATAAAAATCAGTACCCCTTTTGAAAAATCTTGAATACACACATGGTACAGTTGGTCCACTTACAGCTCTACCCAAAAATACAAGCCCACCTCTGATTTTACATGTGCATAAATAAATAACATTTTTTTAATACGCAGGTACATGCAAAGAGAAAATATATTTCGACCTATAAATGTTTCAGCAATTATTTATGGCAATTGAGATGCTAAAATTTAAATTATTTTATTGAGATATAATTTATTACTCATACGGTTATAACAATTCAATACCAAATCGAAACAGGCTTGCAAAAAAAATGTTGATTAATGATTTTGAATGCAAATCTTGTTTATTTCTTGTGTTTCATTTTTAAAGTGAACATACTCGTATTCATTTAAAGAATTTAAAAATACATTTTATCATAAAATAAATTGGGTATTTTAATAAAATAATTGAATTTGAATTACCATTATATTGGTTTACGTAGAATTTCATGTTACTTTTTAAAAATTAATAACTTTTCGTTCTGAGGAATTAATTTTTTTTTATTTCATGCATGTATATTTGCATATTATTATTGCTTCCTCGCAATATCGAAGATACGAGAAGCTTTGTGTTCGTTTTAGAATGAGACAAAAAAAATTGTTCTCCGATTTCAAAATTTTAAATTGATCTTTCTGTTTCAGGATTAAACAATATTTCTTCGTTCTAAATTTTTTTCAAAAATCAAGAGGATATTTTGGCATCAAAATTAGCACATCGATTAAAAACCCCTGGGCTTACAAACATGGACTTTTATGTGTGCCCTTCAAGAAGAGATTTTCCGGAATCAATCCCTAAGGGTAGTGGAACTTTATTAGAGGTAAAAATTATCCCAAAAATATTGACCAAAAGGTAAAATTAGAATTTAAACCAAATACCTGACTTATTGCCATTATCTGACAGACAAGAAGAAAATAATTTATAAGTACTCAAACAATGCAACAATATTATATTTGATTTACAATTTGAAATTCATCTGACCTGATTTCTCGACAATAAAATATTCAGATACCACACAACAAAAAAGCGATCGAACTGCATCGGATTAGAATTATCTTGTTAGCAAAGAGATTTATCTAACGTTGCAAAACTTTCGGTTTCTATAGAAGGCATGTGTAGGAAGATCGGCGCTAGAATATTTACAAATTGTTTACCGGTTCGCAGACAGCTGGCATTATGCTTTTTAATTGGACACGAACAGAGCCGGATCTAGGCCTACAACAAATATGGAACCTCCACTTTAGTCGGTCAAAGTTTTTTCCAGTTTAAGGCTTCACTTTCAAGAATTCTCATTTTTAGAATTTAAAATGAAAAAAACGGAACTTTTTTTATTTTTATTTTGCATATTTTGGGGGCCCCTCAGCCACCTCTTGCCCCAGAGCTTCTAGTTACGGCCTTACATGAAAAAAATCGAACTCGAGATTTTAACGGAATTACACGTATTGAGGGTTCCTGAACCAAAAATATGAGATTAAATACCCATCGCAAAAAGCTATCTACGCTACTGGAACTCTCAGAGCCCTGATGTTAAACCGGCACTGGACGCCGATCTTTCTCCTGACAAAACATAACAATAAATCAGTGGGTCCAGGAAAAACAAGACTCGAGCAATCATCAGGTAACTTATATCATAACGGTACAACATAACAACGACATTTTAAATTTAATCACGCTTTAATAATTAATAACTTGTGGTTAATAAACTGACGTGAGCACTGGACATAAAAAAATATTTATTAACATTGAGTTCATGTCTTGTAATTGCAAATGGTTAGTATTGTAGAGTCAGTAGGTAATTGCAAATGAATAAATTTAGATTTTTATTCAAAGTAATTGCTCGTTAATAAACCAAAAAAAAGTAGAAAAAATGTATGTTTATCTAAATCAAATATTTTTATAGGAAAAGTAAAGTATTGGAAAAAATAAAAATCGACAAAATTCTTTGATTTATTATCCGATAGTATAACATACAGGGTGTCTCAGATCAACCGTATTTGCTTACACTACGGGATTCCTCATTGAAAAAGCTTCATCAAAGGTATAGATGACATTAAGTACATTAAGACTTGTACTTTTTGAGATAATCGAGATTTTGTAAGTCGAAAAGGGGTCATTAAAAACTATTTTTTCTTCTTAATGGGTTAGTTAATGATATGAACTTAAAAAACAAATAATAGTTCTAAAAGTCCGATGAAGGAACACATTTTGATTACCTCTTTAAGACTCACTAAATCGCGATTATTTCGAAAAATATAAGGCCTAAAAAAATGTATTTTAATCTTTTTTGAAGCATATAGAGTGAGAAATCCCGTGGCGGTACAAATACGGTCGATCTGGGTCACCTGTATATTTTACGATTTGAAGATTTATTTGGGGTATAATTTTTTTATATTTTATATACAAGTATTATGCCAGTTTCAGGAAGAACAAGTATATGGCAGATACAACTATCTCATTCGTGAATATAGCAACCGATATATGTGTCTGTCTCTCTTAAGGTTTTTGATTGGTCAAATCCAAGATGATAGATACATATTGTTCGTGAAACCAGCGGTAAGTAAAAAAGAATATTTGTCTTAATTTCGAGAAGATTAATTTTACTGATATTGCAAAAAAATCTTGTACGTTTTTTATTATGGAATTTGAGCCAACCTAAAAGTTGAAATCACTTATATGAATCAATGATTTAAACTAAAAGCAAGCCATGAAGCATGCGGCTGAATATTATTTAAAAATCATGATGAAATATAGAAATACGAAGAATTACAGCGCATCACTAGTTAAAATCAATTTAATAAGAATAAAAGTCTGTGAACTATAAACTATAATATAGCAATTATGCATACATTTATCTTGTGTCATTTAAAAAATACAGAGTCTGACAATGAGTCGGCTTAACGAAGAATAATTTCTCCTACTAATGTGTTTGAATTGAAAAATTATCAAAATTTTCAATTTTCGTACTTATTCCAGACATGTGCCTAAAACTCTACTTTTTGCATAGTCCTGTAAACAATGGTAGTATATAACGAAACATTGATAAAAATATGACTAAAAGGATGCAGTTTAAACTCAGAAATTACGGAAATCCATTTTTGGAAGAATTGGGTGTTTTAGTTATTTATCTGAAGATCACATAAAATTCGATTACATAAAAAACATAAAATAAATAAATAAAACCGACTTAAAAAAACAACAAAAAGTAGATATATAAAAATTAAATTAAATTTTTTGTAGTCGATTTTCTTTTTTTCTTTCTTAAGAAGTTTTAAGTCTGTTTTACTTTTATTTTTTAAAGTTTTTTTCTTTTGAGTAGTGTATCTTCAAAGTTCATAGTCAGATTTATGTCCAAACATACATAAAAAAAGATATACAGCCGAATTGAAAATACTGTTCTTTTTTTAAGACAACAGTAATATTCTGATGAAATTTATATGGGACCACCTCGGGAGTATACTCTTTTAAACAAACAAAATTTATCCAAATCAGTGCATATTTGTCGGAGTTATGTCTGAACATATATAAAAAAATATATATTAGCGGTTAAAAATAAATGAAAATGGACATTCTTAAATTCCTCAAGTTTCACTTTTCAATCTATAAAACATAATAAAAACACTAAAACACCGACATCAGCAAAACAGCCTGGATAATCTTAACACGTTCACTGTCCCAATGTTAATTAACATGCCACCACGTCTTCCCTGCAAACTGTAATAACATCTATTCGACATGTCTATAATGAATCACATAAACAGTGAACGTGTCAACAATTTAATAATGAATAGTACAAAAACCTGTTGATAAAACAATACATAAAATAATAGTATTTCCACAAATGACAAATAACTATCGTGAAATCACGCACATGTCTTAAAAAAATAATTCCGCATCATTGTACAAATTATTTAACATCCGCGTCAAAGAAAAATAAAATTACGTCATTTGGGAATTTTTTACAAGACTTGGATGACTGAGCACACAACCCATCCTTAATTTTCATCTCTAAATTATATTAGAAAATAACAAGTAAATTCAAATTGATTCGGTATGCCCATAATTTAGATAATAGTTCCACCACGTGGTGTAAAATTATAGATGTGTTTTAAATTCATCTTCTTAAATGCAAGTTTCACTTTTGGTATGAATATGTAGGTAATTCTAGCGTGTAGCTAGTTCACCTTGACATTGGTAAAGAACTATTAGCTTATCAACTGAGGGTTGGACAATTGTCGTCATGAGTCTACCTCTTTTCTTAAACGTTTTGTTGTTATTGCATTGTGTAGTTAATTATGTATTCTACTCCGCGTCTTATCAGAAAAGTTGTTTTTAATAAAAAAAATTACACCTCTATTATATATTTTTTATAATTTATTTATTTTGTTTTTAATTTGATTGTTAAAAATTAATTATTTATTTTAATTTATATTTTATATACATTATGTGGGTTTTCACATTCTAAGTGATGTCATTTATATGTGCTTAAATGTTCTTCAAAAGTATATGTATGTTCTAAGAAAATACTATGAAAAACATATTATGTAAATAAAATATGTGACTCATTTATAGTAGGTTGTAAAGGAATTCTAGTACAAATATAAATAAGAGAATGATATATTTTGATATAATGTACACATTTTTTTATAAAACGTAAATATTTTTAGAATAATTTTATTGGTAGAACTAAATAAATATTCTTATTTCGGGTATTATAAAGAAAAGCTAACACTATCTGTGAGGTGTCAAATCGTTATGAATCTGCTTGTGATTTTAGAGAAATAGTAACAGGGGTTATTTTAAGAAAATTTTTCTCTCTCTACACTTTTTATATTTTCAATTACAGTAAGATTTTTTTTGCTCTACACTTTCAATTGCAATGACCTTTCTTGAGTAATTTGAGTAATTTTTCAATTACTCAAATTGACTTTTATATGCTATGCATTTTATGATGTACAATTGTCACCACTGCTTTTAAATCTCTAATTTCTATTTAACGCACATTCGTCTAGGACATTAATATAAACCATATCATTGATTAGAACTGTCAGTGGACTGTCATTTATATTTAACACCTTGTGGATAGCGTTAACTTAGCTTTTGTTCCAGAACATTAACATATTATTTTTATAAATAGTTTACCTGCAATTTTATCATGAGCTTTCATTTCGAAAAGAAATTTAACACGTACCTGTAAAAAAAGAAAATTAAATTAATAAATGCGTACTCATAAATATAACACATAATAAATTTTGCTTTGGGTGACATAGTGATCTAAAATAGTACTAAAGTATTAATAAAATCTCATAAACTTCGGAGAAAGGGTAAACTTTTTGTGAAGTATGTGTTACACTTGTCAATTTTTAATCAATTATAAATACTTCATTTTTGTCCAATTTTACTTGATAGAAACGTTTTACATTAATTAATAACTAACACAAAAGCATTCATATCAGCACAAATTAGCAAAGCTGTAATCTTGTATTGTGAAAAATCTCAGTAGACGAACGTTAACGTCCTTAGAAATAACTAAAAACCAAAACATATTTTATTTTCACCAATAAATTGTGTAAATACAATTTTCAGTCGTAAACTTTAAGTACTTGTTTAATTTAATTAATTAAATCAATGTGATAAATATCTTTATAGTTACATTACAGCCCTTTAATAATATAAATTATTCTATACATAAACTATATATTATATTGTTCTTCCTAGAAACAATTTAAAATAGTGAAACTATAATTGAGTTAAGCAATTACGATTATTTTTAGTAATGTATGCGACATTTTGAAAATCTCGCAATTTGAATCAGGGACATGTAATCCACACTACAAGTTATTTTACTAAAATAGTTTTCAGATTGTAGACCAGTTCAGTGCACGTTGTTGCCAACTTATGAAATCGTAAAACAAATACAGTCAAACTTCATTAATTCGAATGAATTAATGATTTCGATTATTTATTATAATAATACGCATTATTAAAAAAATAAAAAATAAATGTTGTGAACTGGGGAGAATTTAATGTATTTATGTCCGGTTTTATAAACGACCGATATTATATCTAATAATAAAATATTTTAAATAGCTTAAAACAAGTGGAATCGATTGATCGATAAGTGATACATATTTCAATTTTAACCATAGAATTGCGCAAATTATGTGTAACTTATAACCAGTAAGCTTAGTGGCTATATAATAATCAATAAAGGCAGTATTATAGATGTTTAGAAATGGGATAGCTATACTTATACTATTATAGGGTTGTTAGGAATATGGCATATCGGTTACGAATACAAATAGGGATATATTTTTTCTTGATTTCGGATACGGATTTGTATTAATTCGTATTTTTTTGTCCGCAGTTTGTGTTTTTGGGTTCGCCAAAGAGTAGGAAATATCCTTAATAATAATATTGGATACAGTTTCGGTTGTCAGAATAGTTTCGGACATCTGATAGATTCGATTTCGGATACATAGCTCCATAACATCACTACTGTATTTGCTAAATTTCTGAATAACTGCTTGATTATTGAAACCGGAAATTAATTAAATATTACTGATTATATCATGGTGGTATAATAATATCATCTATAAATAGTTATATAATTTTTGTGTGCATGTTTGAGGTTATTAATATTTTATGAAAACCTAATATTTAACATCAAAAGACTAAAAAAATCTTTATCAAGTCGTGTATTGTTTCCATGATGTCACCCCATACAACTGTCATTTAATAAAAACACAGTAGCCATCGAATAAAGAATTCTATAATTTGCAGTTTCAACATTTTATTAATTTAGGTCAACATTTCACTTCCAAGACAGGTAAAATATCGAAATTGATTATTTTATTTTTATTTTTTCATTCAAATTCTAAGATTTTCTCAGTAACTATTGGACGGATTTTACGATTTTATGGATATTAACCCGGGTAACACCGGGTCCGATGCGCTAGTATGATATAAAATGTAATCTACATAGAAAGTCTATATGTTATGTAAACTAAGTAAACATTACATTTTTTTAGTATTTTTCATTTATATTAATTAATATTTCCCTAGAAGTTGCCTATCGAGATTAAAAAGTAAGTTCTTCACATCAAACATTGATAGAAATCTTTGTTGACATGTAGATGCATAACAGTGGTATCAATATAAAGAATTATTCATTACACACTGACTCATAAAGACATAATGATCGAATCTTCACAATGAGTAATGACCTTAGCAAGTGAATTCTAAACGCGAGGAGAAAATATTTGGCAGTATTCCTCGTGACCTGATGCTCTAAATAGATTCTCAACAGTTGGCCGTCGAATAACAACCACGGAGATGTTCTAGGAGGTCTGATAACAATGTAGTGTTGCATAAAGTCTATACTATACTGTCCAGTGGTGTAGATACAAGGCTTACATGCAGACACTATCAACGATCCTTACTACTAATTAAAAATTTTAAAACAGATTAATAAATTACCGGTATTATAAAGAAGCTAACAATTTTTTTAAATTACGAAGTACTTTTATGCCCTGTATTATAAAAAAATTGCTTGAGTGCAAATGCAAATTAGTTTCCAGCTAACGTTATTTGCTAAGTGTCAAATTGTTATGAAATTGCTTGATATTTTAAAGCAATAGTAGTAAATGTATAATAATGTAAATGCTATGCACTTGATGCCGTACACTTGGCAGCACTTATTTTAAGTCGCTGATTGAACTTATCTCGCGTGCGTCAAGGTTATGATATGTACGATTTCATTCGGGTGTGTTGTCATTTATTATAAAAAAAACACTCAATATAAAATTACTTTAAGAACCTATGGTGCTACGAATTATTTTCTTACTTTAATTTTAGACTGCCATACCTTAAAAAATCATTCAAATGTGTTCTAATCATATGAGCCTGTAATTCTTTCATACTCTTGCAAAATAGTAGCCACGCCACTGATAACAATTGCATAAAAAAAATCTTGCGTTGTTAAATATTTTATCTATTATGCAAATACAGCGTATCCAAAAATAGCTTCTGAATTTATGTATGTTTCGCGAAATTACTAAACAGGTTTTTAATTCAATGTGCGTGGAGTCATTCGTAGGTCCTACTGATGTTTTCTGTCCAAATTATTCACGTGGAGAAAAGAGAAATGAGGTATTTGAAGATTTGTAAAGAGTCATTTATTTTGCTGAAATATCGCTATAAGTCAAAATGTCACAAGTTCAATTTTTTCTATAATTTACAATAAAATATCGTTATTATCTATTTGTTTTGATTTAAGTGTTCGTTCCTTACTATATTATCTACTAGCGCATTGGCCCGGTGTTACCCGGGGATATTAATTTAATTAAACATAAAGTAATCATGCCCACCCGACATGCCCACCCAACATGCTCACATGCTAACAACACACAGTTCACCACAAATTGTTTTTTTTCCGACTTCATAAAATTTACCCAAAATATCCACAAATTATACACCTAAACTTAACCTATCCATTAGTGAAAACCGGAATAAAATCCATTCAGTAGTTATTGAAAAAATCGTGTAAAATTATATTTTCTCCCAGGAAACACCAGGTCTTATCTTAGAATTTGTATGAAAATCAAAAATAAATAAATAGGTTACCTTTCTTGGACGTTCTTTATTGTAATTTATAAAAATCCGTTTATTTATATTGTACAATGCATATTTTTTCATTCAAACTCATGGTGGAAAGATATATATTTGTAGGTATCATGATTCAAACTGACATTCACATACCTATAGTAATAGTCCAGTAAAGGAAGCATTTTGACAGGAAATTAAGAGGGCAAGCAATTTTATGATTGATTCTTATAGATTTTGAACTGGAGAATTCGAAAAAAATAACCCGGACTAGCAAAAAGTGGTGCAACACCCTTAAAAATGGGGTTTAAGGGTGAAAACCCCATTTCCAACCGTTTTTTCAATTTATCACAAAATCTAAAGCGATGATGGTATATTTTTATGGTTGATATATGTTCAGGACACTCAGACGAATCGATTGTGACCACATATACTAAATTTGGCCAAAAATTATCTCTTCCAGAGGGCTTAAAAGACTTAAAAATGCATCTTTTCGGGGAAAATAGTTTAAAAATTAATAACTTTTGTTAAAATCATCCAAATGACTCGTAACTAGGCTCAAATTGTTCCTGAAGTTTCAAAGAATAATAATGAACCATAATTTAAAAAAATATTAATAGTTTAACCAATCAAAATCGCTAATGTTTAAGGGTGAGTAACGTAAATTTTTGAAAATCTATCTTTTTACTAAAATTTAAATAAAAACATCAGGGTTAAATATTTTTTAGTGAAACCAAGGTAGATACCTTCTATTTGTACATACAAACAAAATGAGACCCCCCAAAATAATATTCAATTATTAGAACGGGTGCAAGTGCGATTAGAAATACACTGAATTTTTATTGTATTCAATTTAAAAAAATTACATTTTTCCAAACAAAATAATAGATTCAGTCCAGTAAAGGAAGCATTTTGACATGAAATTAAGGGGGCAAGGAATTTTATGATTGATTCTTATAGATTTTGAACTGGAGAATTCGAAAAAAATAACCCGGACTAGCAAAAAGTGGTGCAACACACTTAAAAATGGGGTTTAAGGGTGAAAATCCCATTTCCAACCGTTTTTTCTATTTATCACAAAATCTGAAGCGATGATGGTATATTTTTATGGTTGATATATGTTCAGGCCACTTAGACGAATCGATTGTGACCACATATACTAAATTTGGTCAAAAATTACCTCTTCCAAAGGGCTTAAAAGACGTAAAAATGCACTTACCCTTAAACATTAGCGATTTTCATTGGTTAAACTACTAATATTTTTTTAAATTATGGTTGGTCATTATTCTTTGGAACTTAAGGAATAATTTGAGCTTAGTTACGAGTAATTTGGATGATTTTAACAAAAGTTATTAATTTTTAAACTATTTTCCCAGATAAGATGCAATTTTACGTCTTTTAAGCCCTTTTAAAGACGTAATTTTTGGCCAAATTTAGTATATGTGGTCACAATCGATTCGTCTAAGTGTCCTGATCATATATATGTAAATCATAAAAATACACCATCGTTGCTTTAGATTTTGTGATAATTTGTAAAAACGGTTGGAAAAGGGCTTTTCACCTATAAAGCCCATTTTAAGGGTGTTGCACCACTTTTCGTTAGTCCGGGTTATTTTTTTCGAATTCTCCGGTTCAAAATCTATAAGAATCAATTCATTTCACTAAAAAATATATAAACCCTGGTGTTTTTATTTAAATTTTAGTAAAAGGGTAGTTTTTCAAAAAATTATGTTACTTACCCTTAAACATTAGCGATTTTTATTGGTTAAACGATTAATATTTTTTAAAATTATGGTTGGTCATTATTCTTTGGAACTTCAGGAACAATTTGATGCTAATTACGAGTCATTTGGATGATTTTAACAAAAGTTATTAATTCTTAAACTATTTTCCCGAAAAGATGCATTTTTCTGTTTTTTAAGAGGTAATTTTTGGTCAAATTTAGTATATGTCGTCACAATCGATTCGTCTGAGTGTCCTGAACATATATCAACCATAAAAATATACCATCATCGCTTTAGATTTTGTGATAAATTGAAAAAACGGTTGGAAATGGGGTTTTCACCCTTAAACCCCATTTTTAAGGGTGTTGCACCACTTTTTGCTAGTCCGGGTTATTTTTTTCGAATTCTCCAGTTCAAAATCTATAAGAATCAATCATAAAATTGCTTGCCCTCTTAATTTCCCTTTTTCTCATTTTTCACTGCTTCCTTGACTGGGCTATAATTGTTTTCAGCGTCTTATATTCCATAGCTACTGTGTTTTTCTATAAATGACAGTTCTAAGCTCTGACATCATAGAAACAAAAGACGCTGTGCAAAAGATTCCTTTTCATCTTTTGATGTTAAATTTTAGATTTTCATAAAATATTATTAGCCACGATACTGCTCGTAAAAATTATCTGACTATTGCTGAAAACCGCATTGAAATCGGTTCAGTAATTTCGGAGTCTATAAGCCACACACAAACGAACATTCATTTTTATATATATAGATTTTTAACCGACTTCAAAAATGGAGGAGGTTCTCAATTCAACAATATATATTTTGCTTCCTCACAATATCGAAGATACGAGATTCTTTTTGAACGAGAGAAAAAATTATTTACGATTTCAAAATTTTAAATTGATCTTTCTGTTTCAGGAAAACACAAACACTTTTCGTTCCATGTCTGTCTGTCTGTCTGTGTGTGTATCTGGCTGTGTGAGTGCCTGTCTGTGTGTGTATGCATGTGTCTGTTCCCTGAATCCTTGTCACACGCATAACTCATGAACCACTGAAACGATATTAATGAAACTTGGTTGGATGGTTGGGTCTGGCTTGAGAACAGTCGCATTTCAAAATCATCAAAATCGTGTGTAAAGAGGAAGGGTGACATCCCGAAATATTTATTTTTTAAGATATCTCAAGAACGACACATGTAACGTGAAAATTTTATGAAAACTTTTTTGTAGAGATCTACAACGTTTGTTGTAAAATATTCCCTTACAAAGATTTATCTTAATTTGTTTTAAAAAATCGTATTTTTTTTGTTTTTAATTGATATTTATTTTGACATATTAAATGTCATTTTGACGTTTTAAATGTCATTTAGACGTTTGCATAAATTAAGATTTAGATTGAAATTATCAAAAAATTTAAAATATACGAAAAAATAATCAGGTGCGTCTTAAAAAAAATTTCGAACTAATATTTTTTAGTAAAATTGTATAAAAATAAAATGGTTAACCAATGCCAGGCAATTTATCTGAACACATCAATTTTTATTTAAATTTTTCAATAATTAACTACCTTTGATGAATTTAGCAAGAGGAAACACTGCATTTACTTGGAAGATGGTTTTTTGTATCATCAAAACATATATTCTTATTGGGAAGGGGCCCGCCGAAAATTCTGACCTTGAGAATTGATAATTTTTATTGTAGAGGGTAAAATAAATTTATTATTTTTCCGAAAATTAAAATAAAGATTAACAAAACGTTTACATATTTAAATTCCCAGCATTAATTTGTTACTCCATTTGACAGACTGTCCCAAGACATCATAGTCTAATTGACTGTAAATGCAGACTCTGTTCGTGAAAGTGTTAAAAAAAAGTACTCCAAAGTTTCTCAAGAACTGATTTTCTTTTTTTAAACGTCAAACTTGGAATTATTGGCTTATTGTCATACCTACTGAAGATTATAATATTTACATAAATCCGTATTAAATATCGCCAATTTACTATAATACTATTTGATATTAAGTTTCTTTATGTATACGTGTTTATGAAACTACTGACATTTTTATGTATATGATTTTAGCTTTTAAATTTTTAAAGTGAAATATAATATTAATCAATATTAAATATTATACAAGTGATCACTTGCTTGCACCTGCTGTCTACTTCCAGATGAGCTTACTTGAATTTCTTTTAATTAATACATTTTTAATTAGTCATAAGATTTTACGTAGGTGCATATTAAAAGTCTCCTACCAAAAATTAATGACTATTAAATTAAATCTGGTTTAAAGAAATTATTTATGTATTTAAATACGTGATAAAAATATTTTTTTACATCCATACTAATATTATAAATGCGAAAGTAACTTTGTTTGTCTGTTTGATACTTTTCACGGCTAAACCGCTGAACCGATCTTGATGAAATTTGGCAGGGAGATAACTTGCATCTCGAGGAAGAATATTAGATACTTTGTATCCCGAAAATTGCATGTGGATGAAATCGCGGGTAACAGCTAGTAACGAATATTTTGTTATATGAGTACATTGCATAATATCCACTAATGCCTGGTTTCACACAGAATAGTTAACTATAGATTAACCTTGAACTGTTTGGTAATATTGAATTAAACAATCACAGCCCTTATTTGACAATATAGGTAAAATAAGGCTCCAGGGTCCACAAATTGATGAAGTAGGGGTCATACGTATCTTTGTTTTAAGTTTTGAGTGATTGAGAACGTATATTGACAGTATTATCTTTTCAAGTAAAATTCCATACAATGTGGAATTCATATACAATATTATATATTATAAGTACATATTTTTGGAATGAATAGTAGGAAAGACATCCGGGAAAAAGCGTGAATCGAGCCTCAAGACTTGTATAACGTAAATCAAATTAGATCTAATTTTCTCAAAATTTCGATCTACGTCGATTACCATAGATCTACGAAGATTTATGTAGACCTCAATAAATCTAAATTTAAAAAAATTGATCTACGTAGATTTAAAATTTAACCAGGCGTTATTTGTTTCTTAGATCTACATAGATCCTGTGGATGAGAGGGACAAGTTAAATGTTAGATCCTCATAGTCAAACTCGATCAAATTTGATTTAATTTTTTCAAAATTTAGATTTGCGTAGATCTTTTGTAGTTTGATCTAAATTATTTTTCCCGGGCATATACTTGTATAGAACGCCTTTTAATCTCATTTGTATAAGACGTGACTTCTACTCATTAGTCAAAAACAGTAACCACTTTGAACTGTATTCCAATAATTCATGAAAAACAACGAATTATTATTAAGAACAATAATATGCAAAAGAATGCAATATAGGTAAACTTCCGGATTAACAGGAAATAATATTTTATTTATCAACCACATAAATCTTGAAAAAACTGGTATTTATATAAGTAATTAAAAAAATAGTGATTTTATAATGACCAGTATATATGTAAAGATAATTAATAAATAAAAAAAACTTATATGTTTTTTAAAATAAATAACAATTTTTTTAAACTTGACATACAATAATTAACTCGGTTAAACAATGGCTAATTAATATAATATTGCTTCCTCGTGAATGATTATTTGTAATAAAAATATTGTAATTGTACCTAACTGCGTCTTTGTATGCTATATATAATTATAAAAATAAAAATTCTTAAATATTTTATATTGTTATCAAAAACGTGATTCTTATAATAACAGAACATAAAAATAAGAAAAATATTATTATATTATTATGAATTCTGGTTGTAGGTATACCTATGAAGCATAGTTTTTGCCTAACGTGACTAACTTCACGTTAATAAACCTTCTAATATTATTAAAAAAAAACTTATTATATTATTATTCAATGTTTATAAAAACATCCTTCAACTGAATAAAAGTTAAATATAATTATAATATATTAATTAATATATTATATAATTTTATAATTATATATAAAATTAATATTTAATCAATTCTTCTTTGAATTTTTTGGTTAATAGTTTTTTTAAAACGGTACATTCCATAAGATGTATAAGTCGATTACTCTAAGAATTAATTTCTACACGAAGATTTCGGCTTGGTGTTATATAGAGCTCTTAATCATCTCTTTTGAATGATAATTAACAAACTAAACTCTAGATTTTATAATAAATAAAAATATATTTAATTAAAAAATAGCCATTATTGGGGTCATATCCAAGACTAGTGCTAGTACCTTATTCAATTTTCCCAAAGTTGAATTGATTCTCTAGCTATGTCATTGTAATATCCATATTTTTCATTTGCAAATAAAACATTTTGATGTTCTCTATTTCATTTCCTATATATAAATATTATAAATATATGTTTATAAACATCAACTTATTCGACTGTTAACGGCTCATTATTTAATTTAAATACAAAATTAAATTTAACGAGAAACAATTGCAAAATCATTTTTTTTAAATGTATATTTATCTAAAAATATTTTAATTACAGTTACACAGTGTTTTAATATATGTATGCAGACAAACTACTTAAGAAATAAATAAATAAGAGTATATCTGTGTTTAATTTAATGAAGGGATTTTACTTGTAGGACAGTTAATTGCAACTCGAGAGCTTAAAGTCCAATTTATGTTCTGCATCTGTTTGTACGTTTGCATCTAATCTACGCCTACTTTATTTTAAACATCTGCTTATTATTTTGGTCCAATGAATGCGGATTCTTATCGTATAGTAATAGTTACTTCTGTTTATACGTAATTCTTGTTCCAAACAACTAGCCTTGTATTATTTTATCTTGTATATCAACCGTTGAATCTAAAAGCGAATAATTCCAATTTTTCGATTAGCGAAGTAATTTAAAAAAATAAAAATAAAAATGAAAAATTTACTAAACCATTGAGTCATATTATCGATTGTTTTTAAATAAAGAACTTAAAGGAAGGAATTTTTTTCTGATTGAGGTTATTGGCCTAGCACCCCTTTAGTTATGAAGTATCCGTATTTTTTCAATAAAAAAAAGATTTGATTTTGAAAAATTTTGTTGTTAATATATATGCAGAACACATGTACATTAAATGGAATTTTTTACTTTGTTAATAATTAAAAGTAAAAAATTAGATACAATTTAGCGATCGCAATATATAGAATATGTACTATGGCCTCGCCGACTCTAGTTGTTGCACTCGCACACGTTGTTTGCCTGTAAGTCGCACTCTATTACTGTTACGGATGATGGACGTCTCTGTATAGAATTTTTGTGTTGAATTTCAATAGAGTACTTCCGGTGAGTTCTCTCATTTACCGTGTATTAAAAATTCTATTTTTAATATCCAATTACTCAAAAACCATACGTCCAATATTATTTTAAAAAATTAGTAAAATATATAAAGAATATATTATTAAAATTTTAGACTTTTATCTATACATTTCTCTAATGATCGAATAACCTTAACTTGTTCTAGACATCACAGGAGATTACGTAACTGAAATCTTTACATTTGGCGACCTCAGAAAGGCAATTTATATTAATGTACTTAATAAATTATCTTCAAGAAAACCCCATCCCCTTGGGAAAGTTTTCTGTAGACGCCCCAGATACCAATAATATAAAATCATTATAAAAAGGAAAATCAAATAAATTAAATCATCATGAAATATAAATTACCAATGAACAACAATTGAAAATTAATTAATCTGTATTCAACGTCCACAATAAAACTAAATTCTTCTAATTAAAACTCTTTATAAAACATCAGTGTATTGCTTAATATATTTACAGTAAATAAATCTAATAATCAACTTTATTAAACATAAATTAAACGAAAAAAAAACATTGAAAGGGATTTTTAATGGGGTCAATTAAGTTACACTTGTCAAGAACATGTTTGACACGTGTACAACACACGTGGTAACTTTAAATAGTTTTTAATGAGGTATGCCACCTCTGTGTACGTGATATAATATATGTATGTACACACCATGATGTTTAATAGCGGTGTTTGTGTTACCGAAATGTTTTACAAACATTCATGTTTATTGCTTGCAAATCTATGATCAAAGTAATGTTTGGTTTTCTTTGTAACTGACAAATGAGTGTTTAAGGAGTCAGTTGCGGTAATCTCTAGTTGTTGACCATCTATTGGAATTTTCTTCTATATACCAATAAAAAATAATATAATGTTTTCAGAAAATAGATTATATTGTAACTTAATACCTTAGATCAATTAACAACAGTATAAACATTAATTAATATTTTTAAAATATAAATGAAATAGTTTATAGTCGCTGATTTGATTAAAGTGCCAATTCAAAGAAATTTAAATCATCATGATGAATATTTTTATCTAGCGGTTGAAAGTATTTGAAATATTGATAATTACACTCAAGTATATGTAAATTATCCCGAAATAAATAATATTTATTTTATAATTTATTAAAAACTGACTTTTATGCCTCTACTCAGATGATGAAAAATGTGGCAACGTTGCTTACTCACAAAATTTTGATATCAAATGTAACGTTGTTAAGAATCTAGTGTTTATTTTTTACGCACATAACCTAAAATAGTAAATGTCACCTATAAAAATAATTATCTTCAGCGAGCCTATAACAACTATTATGAGAAAGGCATCTAAAATTTACTCCAAGAGGATGTATGTGCTCATCCATGAGTTACTAATTCTAAGAAAATGATTTTTAATATAACCGAAGATATTATCTACATAATACCTATATTTCATCGAAAATGTGTTGTTCTGTCAATTCATATTACTTACTTGATAAAATCATATTGAAAACTAGTCTTTCGTTATAGTATGTAAAGAAACATAGTTTTTTCCTACACTAATTATTTTATTCTGATTAAATATCTTTTTATTTTAAAAGTATAAATATTTTTTTATATATTTGCTATATATGTTATTTTTTTAGGGTTCTGTAGAAAACTAGGAACCCCTAGGGTCGATCCAGACTATCAAGCTGGCCTCGGGCTGATCTCACTCCAATCAAATATAAATAAACAATGAAATCATTCACACTATAGGTATCGGTCAGATCTCGGTCCAATCACGCTCCGATGCAGTATAGTATCTATGAATATTTTACAGGAGCGTGATCAAACCTGGCATGGATTGTACCCATAATGCGAATAAGAACTTCACTTCGTTTTGATCATTCTAGTACTGATCACCGAGTAAAGTGTGATCTAAACTTGTGCAATAATGTAAATATCATAAGATTTGATGGACCGAGATCGGCTCGTTAATGTAAATATCATAAGATTTGGTTGGAGCGAGGCCAGCTCGTCAATGTAAATATCATAAGATTTGATTGGAGCAACACCTCGATAGTCTGGATCGACCCTATTAAGATGCAATTTGGTATATGGACGTAGGTTGATAACCCAAAAACCTAAATAATAAGATTTTTGAAAAAAAATTTAAATGGCTACGGAACATTATCATGTACTTGGCTGTTTTATTTTAATTAACCTATCCTTATTCCTTTTATACTGAATATTTTTTTGTAATTATTGAAAAAGCAGATATGTATGTTAATTTCTTGAAGGCATAAATCATTAAATTATTCAATTTTATTATATAATCAGTAGAAAGTAATAATAATAATTATTAGAACATTATATGAACTGCTACTAATTGATCAGTATTTATATAAATTACATATGGGTGATGAATATTTAAATCTATGAGTTGTTTGTATTTCCCGCTACTATATTCGAACCAATCAAAGCAAACCTACTTGTTATTGGCTATATAACCGTTACGATGTTGCCAAGTGTATACTTATGACATTAAATTTTATTCTTTTTATTGCCAATTATTGCAAACAAATGTAAATTAAAAATTAACGAAACGGTGAAAAAATTTCAAATTTTTTTAAATGATTAAAAAATAATACTTTTATCGAAAAAAACTAAATTTATTTAATAATCTTCTAATAAACAGATAAAATCTTCAATAGAAAGCGCCGATCGAACTAATTCGCTATATCTTCCATGTTAAAATTACGTTTTTTAAAATTAAATAACTTTATAACAAAACGGTAAAAAATCAGGAAAAAAAAATGTTGTATTAAAAAAGTATTGTATTTTCAGTGGTGAAATTTTCAAAATTAAATCTTGTAATTTTTTTATGCAACTACCTCCTTAAGAACAAGTGAAAGTCAGATTACATTTCGTGTTTGGTATGGCTTAGCGGTTTAATCCGTCAAAAATGAAAAGAAACAGTTACTAATATGCGTATTGTTCAGTAAAAATGGCTGCAATTGAAAAACATCTGCCAAGTAAATGTACAGTGCTTCCTCGTGCTAAATTCACCAAAGGTAGTTAATTATTGAACAATTTAAATAAAAACCGATAGTTTTTAGATAAATTGCCTGGAATTGGTCAACAATTTAATTTTTATAGAATTTTACTAAAAAATATTAGTTCGAAATTTTTCTTTAAAACGCACCTGGTTATGTTTTCGTATATTTTTAATTTTTTGACAATTTAGATCTAAATCCAAATTTATTCAAACATCAAAATGACATTAAATAGGCTATTGATTATAGGTTTTTGAATGGAACAATTGCGTTAAAGGGTTTTTATTGTTTTATATGTTTGTTTGACACCTACAGATGATAAGTGCTACTAAATTCACCCTTATGTTTTTGAGGGGGGGGGGGGGGTTAAACAAGTCACTTTTCAATGTTTTAAATATAACTCGAAAACTAAGCAAAAATTGACAATTTTACAAGAATAATTTTTTAAAGAAAATTGAATTTCCCATCAAACTAGAAAATTAAAAAAAAAATTTTTAATTTTTATACAAAAAATATTTAAAAACAAATCAAAAATTTTTTTTCAAATTTTTACTAAATTACTCATAACTTATTTCTGAGTAAAGATAGCTATAGGAGATGCTTTGGAGAAAAAAAGTAGAGGCCGCGTCCGTCAAAATTGATAATACAAACTGACAAATAATGTATTAATAATAAATTATAAATATCAGAATACAAATAATTTAAGACCAATCTAAGTTAAATATAACTTTTCAAAACATATTAAACAATAAACAATGGCTCTTATCGTTAAAAATAATTCTTACTATAACAATCAGAAAATAATAAATTAAAATTAGACGAAATAATCATTTGTTACGTTAAAACGAAAACAAACAAAATATATATTATACTTTAGTTGAATGTTCGCCCATTTATACATCTTTGTTAAAAATAATCCAAATCAACAAGACAAAAAAATATATCGACAATATTTATGATTCTACAAGCACCTGTCCGAGTCTCGCTTGAAGAAGTTCCATTATATTTCACGCTACATTTTGCATCTCTCTTTTGTCTGGTTGGACTTCTCTCTTTTTCCGTTAATAAATCACAGCCCATGCAAATTCCTCAGAGTTGCAACCCTTGCTTTTTATATATATTCTTCGATGGGAATGCATCGATAGTAAGTTTTTGTTATATATTGCATTCCGTGATTTTTATAATGCATCTATGTAATGAACACTTCTGAATGATATTCACTTTCTTATACGATATAAAATACACATGTATATAGTAAGTATAAGAAAGTATTGTTAAACCGATTTTTTTAAGAATTCGAGATTTTGATGGAAATATTCATTTTAATCTTTCCTGAATCCATTCAGATTATTTTTGCCATGGTGTATTTATGTCTGCACTGTAAGTAAAGAACAACAAGATGTAGAAGGATGAAATTTTACATTTACGAGCAATTTTCTTTAAGGAAGAAATTCTCCATTTTTTTAAAACGATCTTACACCCGGAAATGGATGTTGACGAGGACTCTTTTCAATTTTGTATTCGAATTATTTTTGAAACGAAGGTATTTAGAAAAAGTTTTTAGATACAAATATAAAAAATATTATTTTACGTTCTGTTTATTAAAAACATCCTATTTTTGTTTTATTTTATAACAGAATCAGCACTGGCGCTAGAGTTTTTGCCCTAGTGACAAATTAAAAAAAAAATAATTGAATGTATACTTGCATTCACCTTTCGGCAGCCCTTCCAGGTATAGTTTATATGAATAACCTTAATACATGTGCGTTAAGTAGAAATTAGGGTGACCAGATTTTAGTCTTTGTAAACCCTGACATGTAAATAAAGACCCCTTTTTATTTTATTTTATTCTTTTTGTTTCTATTTTCATAAAATTTATCAAAAATTTATTATTGCTCTATTTTTGACGACCTTTTTTTTGGTCGTCATCATTTTTTGCAAAACCCGGAGAAATTGCACTGAAACCCTGAGCCCGGAGATCCAGTATGCAAACCCTGAGACTCCGGGTCAAAACCTGAGACCTGGTCACTCTAGTAGAAATCAGCGATCTTAAGCAGTGGTGACATGTGTACTTCATAAAATGTATAGCATTTATCGCTGCTCTAAACTCTCAAGCAAATACATAACGATTTGACACCTCGCAGATAGCGTTAGTTTATTTTTTTCTCTAGAGCAAATTCTATTATCATTTATAAATTAATAGACCTTACAATTCCAGAGTACTATGTCGCCAAACAAGAGACATGTATTTATTTATTTTTTTCACTGGTTTTGTATGCATACAGATATCTATTTATTGTTTGCTTAATGTTTTCTACTTGAACGTAAAGAACAGATAACTCTTGATAAATATAATATTTAAATGCACATGTACGTACATTCCAATATGATAAAAAATAATCTCCGTCTAAAATACGCATATTGCTGTACACTCGTATCAACACAGAGGCGTGTAAGTATTTTTACCACGGGAACGTCACAGCAAATTCTCGTTCTGCCGCCATATGTGACTGATTCACGTACCGCCTCCAACGCGAGTTTTTGTTTGTTTTTTTGTTTTGTTTACGACGCAGCCGCGGTAATATAATAATAATTCTGGTGTCGCTGCAAGTTTTATGTTATTGAATTAAATCATCTCAATCGTTTTACTTCCAAGTTGGGAAACACTAATGTGGCTTTTAATGTATTTGAATTTGATATTTAGTTGATTCATCGATTTGTATTTAGATTATGTTAAGGCCCAAATGGATGATCAATGTTTATTGTCAATATTTCGTAATGTATGTACGTTGGTATAATTGTCAATATTTATCATCTGGCTTTCTATACATAAATTGGCGTATTATATGAGTACTTTAATAAATATACTACCTAATTAATAAAAACTAAATCAAATAAGTTCTTTTTTTTCGTTGTTGAAAATAATAAATTGCGTGGGAAATATATTTATTTTATAATAGACAATTATTAGAATATTGAAAAAAAAATTTTCATAGATTTAGTGAAGATGGATAAGAAAAGACGTAGAGTTAAGAATAAATACTTTTTTTTATTTGAATTTCTTGACATTCTTCTTTACAAAATCAGCCATCTAATTTTTTTTAAATGTTTTTTCTTCGTTATTTGTAAGGAATGCCTAGACGTACAATATATAAAAAAGGTTGCATCTGTGCCTGTCAGGGTAAAATTCGACATTCAGTGGCAGGGTTGTCTAGGATTAGGTAACAATAAATAGTCTAGAAAAAATATCTGATTGCACGTATCGATAAAGTATTCTGATAAACTACCAATGGTTAACCTTTTCATTATTAACAATTTTATTTCAAAATATTAACTCCAAATTATTTTAATATACCATATTAGAATGTCAAACTGCATGTGTATCCAAAATAATTGACGATTGCTAGAACTTTAGGAAGTAAAACGTAAAAGGCGATATATCTTCAGAAGGGAATATTTTACTATGAAAGACGTTATAACTTTTTTTATAAAATTTTATTTATTTACAAAAAAAAGTTTTTATAAAAGATATTTGAAAAAAAAGTTTTAGGATACCACTTTTCCCCGATTTTGATGATTTTTATATGGGGCCATCTAGTAACCAGACCCAACTATGAAACCTATTTTCATTAATATCGGTTCAGTGGTTCATGAGTTCAGCATGTGACAAAGATTCAGGGAACAGACACACACACACGGAAAAAAATGTTTGTCTTATGTTAATTTATTTTAGTTTTTAATTGATTTTTTCGTTGCTATATTATATATTCGAAGTGTTATTTAAATTGAGAAAATATGTTCATACTTATTAAGATAAAATAATCTACATGATATTATAATAGGTACTTCATATTAATGCAATAGTGTTGCATCTAGATTTTGTTTTAATTTTATTTTCATCTTTTATTTCAAATATAATACCTATACATCATATTCACAGTGAACAATATAAATTTTTATTGATAATGACGCAAAACAAAAAATTAAAATAAATAAACAAAATAAACAAACACCTACTCTATTAGGTTTAATACCACGCACATATACAGGCCGGTCCTAAAGTCACTTCACCAAAAATAATTATCAGACAATGTTTAAATTATAATAATGAAATTTTTATTTGTTAATAATACATATTGGCTACGAAAATAATATACAAGAGTTTATTTATTGATACAAAACAGAATAATAGTAATTATAATAGACCGACAAAAAACACTTTTGTTTCTACTTCAATTAGTAATTTCGGAGGTTTTTGGCGTGCCCAAATTGCTTTATCAGGTTAGGTTTTTGAGATAACCCAAACCTCAAAGTGCCAAAATGACAATGTTTAAGAATTTATTGCCAAGTAGGTAATTTTTTTCACGATAAGAAATAGTGCTATTTTTCCTCTTTAAAATAAATTTTTACTTTTTACTGTACGATTTTTTTAACCAAAATATACTAGTTTGAAGATATTGTTATATTTAATGTAGTCAAGTCCATTGTGTTTACTCTATTAATAAAAAATATCATATCTTTAAACTAGTATATCTCGGTGAAAAAAATTGTACAGTAAAAAGTAAAAATGTATTTTAAAGAGAAGAGAAAAGATAGTATTATTTGTTGGCATGAACAAAAACTTTAGAAAAAAATTACTTACTTGGTAACAAATTTAAACATTGCCAAAATCATAATTTTAGCACTTCAAGGTTGGGTTATCTCAAAAACCTGACGTCAGCATGCCAAAAATCTCCGAAATCACTTAATTTAGTAGAGACAACAAAAATGATGTCGACTTGTGTAATGAATAAATAAAATAAGATAAGTGACTTTAGATTCATCTGTATTTTATCGCACAGCTGGCGAACTTCTATTTTAAAAACGGACACGTATTATTTATGATTATTTTATCGGAATTAATTTACTTTGGTTGTAATTAGTGCAATGCAGTTGAACAGCTTTTATCTGAACCCCAGCCCCCTCGTATGGATACCACTGATGTCATACACTAGAGACTACAATCATGGGCGTTACTAAAGAGGGGAGTAATATCAATCTAATTTTTTTTACATGGGAAATCTTTTAATATTTTGTTAAATTTGTGTAAAAATATATAAATTACGAACGGTCGTTTAAAAATCCAAAAGGATGGGGTGAATGCCCGGTTTGTTCCATCTTAACGGCGCTCATGCACAGAGACTGCAGTCATGCAGCGGGCGGCCTTGTCCTTGCCAAAGACCTCTTCGCAGGAACGAGTCTGTACAATCGCACAAACAGACAGGATTTTAAGTGAACATTGTTCAAATATTATAAATATTAATTTTTATATAAATACTAGGTATAATACAACCCATATGAAGTATTTACATAATTTTTAAATGTAGTATAAATATTATTAATAGGTTACTTTTTTTTAAGAATATAAGTATTTGTATTAAACTTAAGTAAGCATTGTACGTTATGACACGCACATTAAGTACAAATTATTTCACTTTGTTCGCGTGGAATACAGGTTAGGTAATACAGATTTCTGTTATGGTGATAGTCGGTTTTTAGTTTCGCATTTTCACGCTAGAAGTCTATGCCAAAAACACAACCATTTTTTATCTAATGATTTTTTAGGGTACAAAAAATCCTATGTACTTCCACATGATGCAAATTATCTCCCTACCAAATTTCATCAAGATCGGTTCAGCGGTTTAGCCGTGAAGAGGTAACAAACATACAGACAGCGAAAGTTTCACATTTATAATATTAGTATGCGGAGGTAGTATGGATAATCAGTTTTGGATTTATTTGACTTAAAAGGATACATCCTGTGGGGGCCCTAAATAAAAATAGTTATAACTATAGTTATAAATATTATAGTACTAAAAATACACTCATTGTCAACCATTGCTTCAACATCCTATCGCGGACCCCCAGGCCAGAATTTTCGGCGGATTCCTTCCCAATAAGAAAAATTGTTTGACATCTTCCAAGTAAATGTTCCTGGTGTTAAATTCACCAAAGGTAGTTAATTTTTTAACAATTTAAATAAAACCCAATAAAGTATTCAGATAAATTTCCTGACATTGGTTAACCATTTAATTTGTATACAATTTTACTAAAAAAATATTAGTTCGAAATTTTTCTTAAGACGCACCTGATTTTTTCGTATATTTTTAATTTTTTGACAGTTTTAATCTAAACTTTGTAAGGTAATATTTTACAACAAACCTTGTAGACCTATATTATAGAAAATTGAATGCTCTGCAAAAAAGATGTTATAAAATTTTCGCGTAACATGATTTTGAAATGGGACCGTCCTCAAGCCAGACCCAACCATCCAACCAAGTTTCATTAATATCGGTTCGGTGGTTCATGAGTTATACGTCAAAGATTCAGGGGACAGAAACACACACAGACAGACAGACAGACACGGAACGAAAAGTGTTTGTCTTGACCTGAAGCGGAAAGATCAATTAAAAAATGTGAAATTGGAGAACACTTTTTTTGTCTCATTTTAAAACGATCATAAAGCTTCTCATATTTTCAATATTGCGAGGAAGCAAAAGCTTGATAATATTAACTTTCCCCTTATGGGGGTCATGTTGTCAATTAAATTCACACTGCTTTTTGGTAAAAAATGAGGTTGTTAAAAAGCATTGTTGAGTTTGAGCACTACTTTCCAGAGATTTAGTTTTCTTACAAAGTTATGTAATCTTGTATAAATATTTTTAAAGTATGTCAATTGGAATAAGTACGTTCAATTTTGTACGAATCTTATCCTAAAGAATTTGAAATGACTGCCAAAAATTTTTGGAAAAAGAAATTTTAAAAGTTTTAAATAAATATTTAAAACTAGTAAAGTACCTACTACTGCAATTTTCTGTAATATACCTACTTATAATATTATTAACATCATTAGTGTCCGACCGAAGGTCATTTTTTAACCGAAACCGAAGGAATATATAAATATATATTTTTTTAACTGTATGCATACAGTGGAGTACCCAGGTTTTTTTTGGGAGGGGGGAGTTAAAAACAGATTAAATACCAAACATTTCTTAAGGGCCTTTTATTTTTTTGGTCTTCAGTAGGTATTTCAAATGTTTTTCATTATTATTACCATTTCATACTATTAAATTCAGATAATATTTTTTTGTTCAGTGTGTGTTTGCAAAATTGAGAGTTAAATTATTCTGATTAAACATAATACAATAATTATTAAAAAACTAGCGGATCCGCCCCGGCTTCGTACGGGAGTTAATATTTCATCCCCTGTCACGTATGGTGGGTTGTAAATAGTTTCATTACATCCACCGGAAAAAATACCATCGGGGTGGGGGATTTAAAGGGAAACCCAACCCCCTATCTTGCATAGGAACCGAGATATTTACAATTTTTCCGACTTGATTTACTATTATCGTCACTGCTTATTCCTTATGTTACCTAACGTAAGAAAATATATCCTACAACGTGGCCAGAGAACATATTTATGAATACAAAAAAAACACGTAAATCGGATAAGTGATTCTCGAGTGACAACATATAGATAGATAGAGAGACGTTAAGCTTTGATATAATAAATTAATGTAAATAGTTTTCTATATATTATTATAACAAAATTTATATTTTCTTATATTATACCGGCTGTTCAAATAAAACGTGATGAATTTTGATTTTGTATTTGTGGATATTATTTATATTTACTTTTTACATTTTTTTGTATTGAGAAACTATATTTTTTAATTTGATTCTACGTGAAAAATGAGAAACATTTGTCCGAAAAAAGGATAAATATAGTATCTCTTTCGGCTTTGGTATAACCTTCGACTTGATTTTGACCGAAACCGAATGTTCGGTCGTACACTAATCACATTTACTTAGATAAGTTTACTCTTTCATAATATTTTAGCGACATCTGCTCATTTCAGTAGTACAATAAATTTAAATTATACAAACAAAAAAATTATTTACCTTAAAATTTAATTACACGATAACTAAAAATATCCAAAACGTAAACATCTGGTCAGTATAGAGAAGAATATTTATTTTTACATTTAGCACAAATGGTATAACAAATAATAAAGCGCCTTTCTCGTTCACTGGAAACTAAACAAATATTATGTAAATAAGTCGAACTTAAAAATCGTCAGGCATACAAATTTAGTGAATACTTGTACTAATATTGATGTATGATTTTAAATAATCATCTATTTATAATAGAATACGCCTTTCTTTCTGTCATCTTGGAGTAACAACTGTTTACTTGGACTTCTAGCAATAGTTATGTTCATATGCACATATGTACATTGTACAATGTACATACATATGTGAAAAAGAAGACAAAATGATACCGTTAAGTGTATATGCGTATATATGTTTATTTATGTAGAAATGTGTATTTGAATTTTAAATAATAGAAATCATAATGAATACATACATATGGGGGCATACCAAGGTATGTACTAATATAAAATACACCTCGAATAAAATTTAACGAGGACACCTAATAAAATTCTAGTTTAAAAAACTAAATATGCCATGGAAGCCACGGGACTTTCTTATACGTAATACTGACAGTGAACAGTGCACGTGATTTTTATTTTATTAAAACAAATTACTGACAAACTAATAAAAGATAGAATAAAATGAATAGGATATAAAGTATACATAAAAATATTCTCTACAACATATATCAAATGAATTTTTTTAACCTAATTACTAAACTGGAAACGGATGTTTACTCTTGTGAAATTTTGAATTATTTTTGAAATCATAAAAATGTCGAGTATATTATTATCTATAATTTCTTCTTCATACATTTTTTTTTAACATTTATGATTCAGCCAGAAATAATTTTTATAAATAATTAATTAGAATCACCCACAATGTTCACTCTTAGTATTACCTACGTATAAGAAAGTCTCATGGTACCTATGGCAAAAACGAACACTGTTCAATCTCTGTAATACGTATAAGAAAGTCATATGAACCATTTGAAATATAATTTTAAATTACTTTTTTCAAAAAATATTTTTTTTATGAAAAGAACATAAAATAGATAATAATATTATGCCGTGTTCAGACCGAAAAAACAAAACAGCAACATCGTGTCTTTTTGACAAAAGTGCATTTTTAAATACGACGTGTTTTCAAACACCGTGTTGCTGTTTTGTTTTCTTTGGTGTGAACACTGCATTACCTTTACAACATTTAGCTTGACGATTTTTCTGTAATTCGCACCGTTACAAAAATAATTCGATGACGAAAATAGTCAGAATGGATTTAGGGAAGGTCAAAATGGATAATACCATCAAAATCCGGATTTCGAAAAAAACGTCCTATACTTACTTATACTATATGTACATATATTTCATATACATACATATACTCGTAGTATAAGAAACTAAAAAAAACGTTTTTGATCACGTCCCTCCTCTATCAGACCCTGCTGGACACAATATATATGTAACCAGACAAACAAGCCCAAACTCTATGGACATTGTTTGCTGTTGAAGAGTTCCTATGGTATCATATTATTGTATTGTCACCAAAATTACATAAGTTTGCAATGTTTCAAATCGATACGACAATTAGAAGTAGGCGAAAAGTGAGTTGTAAGATTTGTTTACATATGTTACAGTTCAAGTTAATAAAAGCGTGTTAAAAATAGCTTGTAGTAACTTGATTAAAAATACACTTTTTTAATTTTTTTAATGAAGAATATTGACTCTATGATACTACATTTTATTTCTCAACATCTTTTTTTAAACCTTTTTATATTATTTAAAAAAAAAAACTTTAAAAATTGTACACTTTGAAACGTTATAATTGGCATTTATGTAAGAATTTAAAAATAACCATTTTGTATAGAAATTCGATACCTTGAAATCTGCGTGCGACAACTCGCCAAGCTATCGTAAATTTAGTGAAAATCGAATAAAAAAATCAGATGAACATAGCTGGAGTAGTTTTAGTGTTACAAAAAAAAATGCAAAATGAAGCATAAGCTAACATCTTTCAGATGTTGAATTGTAATGAAATAAATCCCAAAAAAGCTTGAAGATATGCTATAATGCGTAGATAAAACCAATGTTATAATTATTTTGTTGATAAATCATTTGGGATTGAATATATCTAATAATTTTTTGGTCAACTTATAATCACATATTTTTGATTAATGGGTTTTAAACTTGTTAAAAAAAACATTGTCCGTTTATTTCTTCTTCATATTTATAAATAATAATGCTTCTTAAGCTACGAATACATAATTTCATTACGATATGTTAATTTAAGTACACCGGAGTTAGTCGCATTAGCTTCTTAATACCTTATTATTAATGACCATACAAGAGTCGTAAGATAAGATGACATCATCAGCCAGCATCCACACACACACATAGGTACATAGATACAGGTAACAGTAGCGCGGTGTGCTCATTGTCAATAACACTTTCATTGGAGATGATCTTCTACGATTACCGAGCATTAGGAATGCATCATAACATACACTTTCTCCTCTAGTCGTGTCACACCGCTGTTGTGACGTCACACGTGCATATGTTCATATGTAATGTGAACGCATTTGTGTGTATGTATGTATGTGTGTGATCGACCTACTTTGGATGATCTCATTTGAAGAGCCGGAGGTCTTTTTTGTATTTTAGTTTTTGGGTTGATTTATTGTTAATTATGGTTGATTCAGTGTTTGGTATTTTTGAGATAAATTTTATTATTTATTGATAATTTCAGGATATTTTATAATAAGTGATGGTGCAGATCCAAGAGAAGTGTTATTTTTTAACACTAAGATAAAATGTGTTAATAGTCAAATAAATCAATTTATAACAACACCAAAAAGCGTAACTTGAAGAAAAAATTTAATGAGAATAATAAATTTGCACATATCGTGAACCAAGTACGTTTTCGAATTAGTATTACTTTTATACAATATACACTCATCCAAACAATTAAAGTAACAAGAAATTAAACATTTTTTTGGGTGTTTTTTGAAGTGCTGTATCTTTGTGAAAAATGGACGTATCGAAATAAAAAAAAATCATTTTAAAGCTTCAAGTTTCTAGTTTTGAGATTTTTAGCATAATTGTTTTTTGAGTTACGGTTATCGCGCAATCATAAGAAATAGTGGTACACAAAAATTTTCCAATTTAAAAAAAAAAATTTAAGGGTCCGCGGGCTCGGGAATTTTTTTTTTCAGGTAAACCAATGCATTGGACAGTTAACTTGTTTATTCAGCTTTAATTTGATTTTTTTTTGGTCTCTCTCAATTTTTTTTTGCCGAGATATCTGACTTTAAATGAAAAATGATTCTTTTGTCTTCGATCATCATTATATCAGCAACTAATGATGAAACAGTAAATTTAAGGGCAGTTTTAAAAACTTGAATAAATTTCCTACAAGACCCTTTCATGACTTTATTAGAAAAAAAATTTTTTTACCCTCACTATTAGTTTCAAAAAGTACAAAAAAATGACTATTTATTGTCTTTTAGTCAATCTATCGCTACATTACAAATATTGATGGGAAGACTAATGTTACCAGGTATTTTTACAGCTTAATGTATCCCCAACAGTCCTGTAAATTTTGAAATTGATCCATCGAACACCCAAAAAAAAGTTAATTTCTTGTTCCTTTAATTGTTTGGATGAGTGTAGTTTTAAGATGCTTTTTCATGTTGACGCTCGTTATAGTGTCAAAAGTAGTCACGTGCACAAGTCACGTGATAATTAGCGTCAAGTGAACAAAGCTCAACAAGGTTGAGCTCATATGTCACTAACGAAGAAGTAATTATCAATTAAAATTGTTAAGAAACGTTGTGTCTTCGTTTAGATGGACTAATTGAAATGCTAATCAATTACTATAAAATCCGGATAGACGTCATAGATCTCGTAATCGTTTAAATGTCAGACATGCGTTGAAGCCGCATTTTTACCGCTGTTTCCCCCTTTACCATCACAGATCAAATGAATCAAACATCAAAATTCGATCACGTGACCTGATTTGATGCTAGAAAACGAGCGTCGATCGTCAACATGAAAATACTTCGACACTTGTTTTCGAGCGTCAAATGTTGCCATGTGACTGAATTTTGATATCTGATTGGTTCGGTCTATGGAGGAATGGTGAAAAGGAAAACAGCGGTAAAAACGCGGCGTCAACACCTATTAATCGTTGACTAGTTTTATGCCATTTACAAGAATTTTATAGTTATTGACTTGCTTTTCAATTGGTTCATCAAAAGAGAGAAAAAATGTTTATTAACAATTTTAATTGATAGTTACCTCTTCGAAATTAGTGGCAAGACTCAACATACAAACAGTGATTCATAAGTTATGCATGCGACATCACTGGCATCAAAAACTGTTCTCACGATGACATGAAAGAAAATCCCCCCCCCCCCCCAAAATTATAACAAATACAAAAAATGAGGGATCACAATGCATGAAGACCTTTTTTAGCTCTTCAAGTTATTTTGTTGCCTCATAATTGATTGAAATGAAAAGAAGCCTTTATGTAATTTTTTTTTTTAACTATTATACTATTTTGAGGGACTCTCTTTCTCAATTTGCCCCCCCCCCCCCAATGATTTAATGTCATGACGTCGGTGTCATCGTCTGAACAAAGTTTTTACATTGCATATGTACGTTATAGAACTGCATTAGATATTCGTACACTTTGAGAATTAAATGGTTCATAAATATTATAACTTTTATTATTCTTTTATGGTCAATGTATACTCGGTTTACGGTACATACATACAAATGTATTTAATCAAATATGAGAAACTGCTAAATGATTTTCAACCACATGTGAATACATAAGATCAACTCCGGCCACAATATTTGAAGTGTTTTTTTTCTGTCTGGCGCCTGCAATTAATGAGATGTTTTCGAATACTTTCAATTTTAATGCAAATTACAGTAAACATTGCAGTAGAATTAAATATGTTGATCCATGCACTCTTATATAAGATTTAAATATGTTTATCATAAATACTTTGGAATGTTGATATATCAGGGAATTACAATAATATTGTCAAGTAGAAAGTGAATATTAATAATAATTACATAAGTTTAAATTTTTTTGTTGTTTTTATTAATCTATATGATTCTTCTTCTTCTATCTTTTCAGACAGTTCCTTTTACTTGGAGTGTGTATGTGTATTAGGGAGCACAGGGAAACAAGATGGAATGGGATGTTGATAATGGGTCAATCATAGTAGGTGGAAATAAACAGGAAGACCGGGATTATAGGAATTATGTAAAGAGTCGCTGGGGTTATCTATATGATACAATTTAAAAAAAATATTCATTTAAGGGGGTCGGTATTGTGAAAATCGGCCATATTTTGATTTTCCTATAAAAGTTGGAGATTACTTTACTTTTATTTTCGTACCCCCCTTTTTCACCTATTTCAAATAATGACAAATGTCTCGGAATTTGAGTTGTAAAGTTTAAACAAAATTTATATCAAAAATATTGATTAAGAATGTTAAATATTTCTTTATAGAATGAATCACTACTCAAGCAGTTTTTAATCTGTTTGACCTGTTTAATGTATAAAAGATACATAAGACTAAAAAATAAGTGATAACTGACAATGTTTTATATTAACACGATAAATTATTTTTAGTAATACAGTCATACGCATGACTCATATATTAATAATAATTCTTTTAGTTTTTTATATCTTAGGCCTTAGGTTATGTAGGTGGTAATCTTTATGAGTATACAAGAATTATCTTTTGATATTTATATATCGAAGAAATATTAACCATATTAATTAATTATACAGGGCGTATCTTCATTATTGATATAATATAAAGTACTTTAAAATGATAGCAGAAAATTATATTTTATGTATTTAAGATAATATTTAATTTTATACTGCTTTTATTCATATTATAATTTTTTTTATGCATGAAATTTAACATTCAAAAAATTAGTATTTCAACACGATGTAGATTTATATATTTATTTAATATTTTTAAGATTGAAGCTATAGTTATTAAAGTTAAAGGAGGAATTATTCCCAAACACTTATTATAAATTTTCAATATATATGTCTACTTTAAGAATTGAATAAAAACACATTATTTAATATTTTAGCGTTTTCATTTGTATCAGAATATAATTGTCACGGTGTACTTCGTTAAAACTGCATATTTTTAACTACTTTGGAATAGAATTAAGACGAGCCATGGTTAGGTTACCCCACATAGTGTGTTAAATATGTAATGTTTGTCTGCAGCAATGGTCAAGTATTTTTTTAAAGAAACTATATCTAAAAGTTGTGTTTTTGTGCGAAATTTGTCATTTCATATAAATAAAAATATATACATAGAACTAATATTATTTTCATAATTAGTACCATAGATATGATATACCCAGGAAAACTTATTAGATATCTGGAAAAAATTCAGTGTTGACTAGTACAGTGTTATCATATGATATGTTTGGGATCAGATTGGCTATGAATTCTAGTGATTTGGCAGCGAGAGCTGATGTTTGTGCGGACGTTATTTTTACGCGGCGAGTGGACCCAGACCAGTGCGCGAATGATGGTGAGTTTTTATAGACGTCAGTTTGGCAAACACACTCTCCTGTGGGAGGCGGCAGACTCTATTCTCGTTCCGTGTAGTATAAACAACGTTGCGCGATCATCGGATTATGAAAAATAGTATTCTCTACCTACGGGATGTAGTTCACTTAAACATATTCATTTTTCAGAAGTTCAACTGTCAAAACGATTATGTCCAGTAATTGTAAATTTTCTTCGCCTGTTTCCAAAACTACTGAACCGATTTTAGTGCGTTTTTCAACAACTGATACTTTATTACGTAAGCTGTAAAGAAATATGATGAGCAAGCTGGAAGAAAATTAAGCGAGCAACATATGAAACTCAATACGCTGGCTAAAGTTTTGTATGGAAGTTATGTAGGATTCAATCATGGTAGGAATCAGACCCCCCCCCCCCTCCCGAATATATCAATATATATTAATGTATTTAACAATCAAAATAATTAAATAAATAATAATTATATAATTATTAGACTTTCTGAAAAAAATGGGTGCGCCACTGAGTTCAATCGTTAAAAGAGAAGTCACCACAAATGTTTTTGTATTTTTTATTAATTGATTTTTAGTTTTATCACCAATTTTACAAATTAATTTATTTAAAAAAAAAACTTAAAAAATATACGAACAAATAAATTGTGCTTCTTTGGTTTACATACCCGGGAAAAAAGTGATGAAATCAGATCTTGATAGATCAGCATTTTGCGACGACATCATATTTTGTCACTGGTTTTTGGAGACCTGCACAGATCTAAAACGATCTACAAAGATTTCTGAAGATCGTTGTAGAGATTGAAACGTTGAAATATTCATGAATTTTCAACGTTTCGATCTCTATCACGATTTACAACGATCTTCAGATATTTTTGTAGACCGTTGTAGATTTTTACAGGTATCCACAAATCAAAAACCAGTGAAAATAATATTAATTGCTATATATTTCTTCTAAAAAAATGTCATTTGTGTACTTCGTATACTTACCGTCAGAACTAGCAAGCTCTAAGCATTTTAATTATTTTTTTAACCCTCACAAAAATACTGAAATATTTAAATTAAATACTGCGTAACAGTCCTTTTCCTATACGACCTTCACAATTTTGATTTAAATTGTTATAATTTCATTTATTCCTATTTTCTCATAACTACATTTTTTGAGTTGTTACTTTTTAACGGGGGTACGAACATGTTCTTGATTAGGTTAATTTCTTCGACAAAGATATTTGTCGTTTGGCCAACTTATGTACCATTTAACTCACTTATGATATGACTCTATCTTTGCAATTAATTAATTGTATATTACATATGCCATTAAACATTTTGACAGGCACTGCAAGAGCCGTTGCTTAAGTCCAGTCGAGCTGCGATGCTATTTATATCTCGCGCGAATTGGCCGAGGCGTGCGCAGTCGCCGCCGCCGCCCACCTCCTGTAACCCGACACCGGGACCTCGTCCACCCTTCAATGTCAATGACAGCGCCGGATATCTCATTACTTGATCAATTAACATTTAAACAATGCGGAAGTAGAGTTCATAGGTTCCGATAGATATATTTTATTAAAATAATTACAATCGACATAAAATTATACATGATAACCACTCACCCCATAAGGTACTGGCACCAGTCGCACACAATACCCCAGTACTGAATCAGTATCTATAGATACTTAACTATAAACCAACTTAATTTGATGACAATCGGTCAATGCGTGTAAAAATGGTGGGCATTTAAATAAACTATTATTTTAATTAATAAGGTACTTGGTCTATTATATCCCCGGCGGTTTGAAAAAAAATAAAATCACTAGTTCTACAGATAGACAACTATCGTGTATTATTTGATAAGATCAGCGCCAATGTGAGTAAAGTTTGTACTATTAATTTTAATATTTTTAAATTAGTAATTAATGGGTAATTATTATACATATAGGTATTCTGTAACTAATTACATTATGAAAAGGCGAAGATTTATTTGTTTTATGTTTTTATTATAGGTATATATAAATCATATTAATGTATTTCATTATGTATATCTATTAACTTTATTGTACTTTTAGTTAATACGGAGAACATGGGTGGCCGCTGTCAGAATCATCCATAATTACGTATATAGTTATTCAGAATAGAGTTTATTTTATTTGATAAAATTATTTAAAAACAGTTAGTTGCGATGGAAATTGAATCCCCGTTTTTAACCTAACGAAAACTAACCATTCCAAAAGTAATCAACTCGATTTCGCCCCAATAGATTGCCATAAGCAAGGACAGATAACAGAAGTTATCATTCAAAAATAATGAAAAATATAATATCGATATAAATATAAATATTTAAACTAATAGTGCACACTTTACTCACATTGGCGCTAATCAACATAACATGTGCATAACACCTATATGACACTTGCCTATCTGTAGAACTGGTTATTTTATGTTCCTAGTGATTTTAGTTTTTTCAAACCGCCGGGGTTATAATAGACAAATACCATTAATAATAATAGGGTCATTCCATAAATAAAAAAACACTTTTTAGGTCAACCTCGAGGATTTTCATGAATTTACAATATGTTATAAAGGCTTTTGTAAGGATATGTTCCAGCATAATTATTATTAAAAAAGTTATACATTTTGAATTTTTGAGCTAATTTTTTTAATGCCAAATATTTTAAAAACTGTGCATTTTACGCAAAATTATCAAGAGAGCTTTTTGATCGGCAAAATACAGAATTTTTGAGACAAATGAAAATTTTAACAAATACTCATGCTTCGATTTTTTGTTTAAATATATGTTATAGCTTATTTTATTCTAAAGATAATGCTATTTGGCTAGTTAGTTTACTTTTAATATTTTTTAAGATATAAATTTTTAAGTGCAGCGTCAAGCGATGCGCCAGCACAGCCCGAGCGCTAGCCTGAGTTTTCAATACGGGCGCGTTGCTCGGGGCTGCACTTAAAAATTTATATTTTAAAAAGTATTAAGAGTAAACTGCTAAACGGCATTGTCTTCAGAATAAAATAAGCTATAACATATATTTTTTTCAAAAAAATCGTAATATGAGTATTTGTTAAAATTTCAATTTTTGTTTTTATTTTTTATAAAAAATATAGATAAATGAATATTTTGTTTCAAACAGATTTTCTTTATATAACCTCGTATTTTTTTCGATCAATAAGCTCTCTTAATAATTTTGCGTAAAATGCACAGTTTTTAAGATATTTGGCATCAAAAAACAATTCAATATGTTATAACTTATAATATTCTTACAAAATCCTTTATAACATATTGTAAATTCATAAAAATCCTCGAGGTTGACCTGAAAAGTGATTTTTTATTTATGGAATGACCCAATAATATAATTATTATATATATCATATTAATAATAAACTAATTATCAGTTTATTAATTAAAAATTGACTAAATTAATTTTTTTCAGCGAAAAAATTTAGTCAAAAAAGTCAACTTATTGTTAGTCTATTTGATAACTGATTCTCCTAAATATCTTCTGTTTCTTTCTACAATCTACGTATATATTTATAAATCATTAGTAACTAATGTACCATACATAAATATTTAAAAATATAATGTGTAACATATTTTCGTCCATAAGTCCAATGACATTAGCAGACAGATGGGCACTCAATATGCTACAGAACTTCGCAGAACTGAACATTTATACAAAATGCATACCGAATGACTAATTTTGCAGTTTACAGTTAAAACAATTTATTCTATTTTTACTCGGTTTTATTGAAAAAATATTTATTTTCTTTAGAAATCGTAAGTTTCATGTCTAAACAAACTATACATATTTTAAAAATAGTTGGGTTATGTAAGATAACGTAAACATTTTGTGTTATAAGCAAATTGCACTAGTTTTATCAAAATAGAATTGAAAACTATACAAACTTAACAACGTTTTGCTTTTGGCGTCACTTTAATTCATTCTGAATATTATAATGTGTGTCTGTCGATCTGTAAACACTGTAACTCAAAAACAACAAGACATAGAAGAGTGAAATTATATATTTAAGATCAATAACTCTGTAAATTTTTGCATTTTTCGAATTAGTTTTGAAAAGGTGTGAATTTAAAAATTTTTTAGGTAAAAGTTGTAGAAAATATTATTATCTATAATTTATGTTTTATTCATTTTTTAATTCTTAAGGAAATAATCGATTTGTTTAATTATTTTTAAATGGTTCATAACAAAAAATGTTTAGAATAAATGTTATAGATAACGTTATTTTCTATAACTTATTAATTTATACACCCCACTAATATCAGTTAGCCGAAAAGATTTGTTTTATATGTATAACTAAACACACGTACCTATACTGTACAACCTGTGCAGCGTATAAGAAAGTCCCATGCATCCATAATAGTTTTTTATTTATTATTATTATTATTATTTTATAAACGAACTATATAATTATTAATAAATGAGGTATTTTATTTATTATTTATTATTATTAAAAGTAGCACACATTAAAAAATACATAAAAATATATATTTATGGCAATCTTAATACAAATGCCCTAATTTTATTGCACTGTAAATAATTAAATGCAATCATCTTAAAATAAATATTAATTTAAACTGACTTACGTAAAGATTTTTTTAATTAGTAACAATTAAAATGGTACGTTATAATAGCACTTGATTAATAACCTTGCACTAAGTGAAGTGTAGTTAACTTGAGTACCTTTTTAAGTAAATATAAAATTGTGATTACATATAAAATATCTTATTAAAAATATAATTGAATTTTATTACATATTATTATGGCATCATTATTGTTGTTAATTAATAAACAAATATTATTTATTATTGTATAGATAGAGTAGGGAGTACTAGTTTTGGGAAGGTGGGAGGAGTCAGGGAGATTTTTTTATAAGATTTTTTATAAGCTGTGTATCCAAATATTAATAATAACTTGCATTGTAAAAATTCGAATACTTACTCATCAATTTCTCCTCTCAAATGAAAGTTTCGTGACAAAGCAAATTTTTATTTATTCGTATTGTTTTAGACTTAATTTGATATTTTTAGTTAAAAAATGGCATTGTTTAAATTTTAAATAAAAAATTTAAAACACATTTATTTTGTTTGAATTTATTGGAATTTGAAATATTGGAGTAATTAAAAATATATAATTAATGATTGACTTAATACACCTACTCGTTGTCCCTTCTAAAAAATAATCTGTTCTTTTCAATTTATATTTTTTAATTAATTAAAAATAAAATAATCACCTCTTTAAAAAACATTTTGTTGACGCCTATGTACAAAACTAATAAAAACATTCATTCATAAAATTTCTAAAAACAAAAAAATATGAATTAAACATTCGCAATATATTTTTAAATGCAGTTAGCAAAACTTTTTTTCCTTTATTTAGAACACCGTATATATCTGTTACAAGAAAGTTAATTAGTAACCATGTTAAGTACAAGTAAATCTTCAGAAAATTGTGGCATTTCCGGTTATTTGTCTTCGCTTGTTTGTTAGAAAGAATGTGTAATTGTAACACTTAAAGCATTTTCAAGAACAGAATGATACTTGATTGTGGTATTTTTCATAGAGTAGGTATTTTTGCCCATTGTTCAATTTAATAATGGTACTATATAAGAGAAATACGGTTGTTAAATTATTGTTAAACTGTAGAATCACTGTTTGATTGCGAGTGAATTCCCCATTTAATTAATTTTTTTAAATTGACTGTCTGCAATTGGTTACTACTCCTATTCAATATTTTAACATGTCATGTAATAATATAATGCAGTACTTGCTCTAGTGGTGGAGGCGAAGTAGGGTGACTGCCCGGAATATCAGAGCAGAAAGGGCGGAGAAAAACATAAATTCTAGTAAAATTATTAATTTTTAAGAAAAAATCACAACATTGTAATTTGAAACCTAATCGTTATTTGTTACTAAATAATTTAAATATTACGGATTAAAAATTAACAAAATCAAATAAAAATTTAATATTTTAAACTTTAATTCAATAAATGACAAGAATAATGAAATGTATTTTTAATGATTGTTTGCTTGATGTAGGTTATCTTCATTCTTGGAGGGGAAGGGGGTGCAAAAAAACTCGCCCAGGGCGCTAAGGCCTGTCCTGTTGTCATATAAGGATTTTTTTAAATATTTAATTAATTAGGTAAGGTTTTTACAGTGGACATTATAAGATGAGGTCTCTCTAAAGAGTGTATTTTAGAGTATATTATGTTATTGTTTTTTCTGCTAGTTAGTTATTTATTAAAAATAAAATTATAGTTATAGTTACTAAATTAAAACAAACATCTATAAATGAAAATTAGTAGCATTTCTAAAATGAGGTAGGTATTTGAAATATAACGTATCCTTTTTATTTTTAAAACATTGTATTAGAAAACATGAATTGTTAGTATAATTATAACATTGTTTTTGGGTATTCGAAAATTAAAACTCCCATAAAAAATTCAGTAGTTTTCGTGCATTGTCGGACCATAAACAAATATACATACAGACAAAAATTCTAAAAACTATTAAAAAAGTAAAAAATAAACTTTTTATTGCTTCAAAATATTTAAGTGTAAATTTTTACAAACCATTATATTTTTATTCAAATAATTGCAAAAATTCTTATCCCACAAAATCAATTTGCATATAAATTAATTCATATTTGGCTGAAATAATTCATTTTCATTTACGTAATTAAAACTACAAAAAGTAAAATAATCTAATGCATTCAAGATTTTATATGATGCGTAACATAATCATGTAAGATGTATAATTATTGTATTTTTTTCTTTTCACGCTTATTTGAACAGTAGTAATTATTTTTCTATTTGTATATCAAATGATGATTGTCGGGAAACCTTGAAATAACAAATATATTGCTCGCGGACATCAAAATATTTACAACAGCGGTGTTCGTATGATTAGTGTCGGAATAAAGAAAATTAACTACTATTTACTATTGTGCAAATAACTATAATAGAAGAGTCTTCTTTGTTGTTTTCAACGCTCTCTTACTGAAATTCTTACTTCACATTTTTTTAAATTAAAATCAAGTACTGGCACCAGTCTAGGCCCCTTTAAGAGCCAGGTATACGGATTTTGGGATTGATGGGCTTCTTTTTTGTAATTCTCACGAACTCATGTTACTAATAAAACAGTACCTCATTATTAAATCAATTTAATTACCAAAGTCCGCAAATATAGTTAGTTTTTTAAATTATAGTTTGTTATTTTGTCATTTTTTCTCCAGTAATGGATAAAATAAAACCAGTAATGGGTATCCAGTCATGGATACTTGCTAATGATTACAAAATGATAAGTACTACGACACAAAAGTTATAAAATAAAGAACCGTAAAATTTGAAACAATGGAAAGCAGATGCTATAATAATATAATAATTAATAAATTACACTAATAATTAGTTTAAATGCCCACCATTTTGACATCCATTGGCCGATTGTGATCAAATTTAGTTATTTTACAGTTAAGTATCTATAGATTATGATTCAATAATGGCAGAAATCAAATATCTGTAATTTAGTACATTTATTTAAACAAGAATCTAACACTGGGGTATGATCCAAGACTGGTACCAGTACCTTATATGTGTATTGTATATGTATGGAAGTAATAGGCAGCAAACTTATTTTACTGCCTATTAGTAATTTTAATGCTATTCGTTTTTTCAGACGATTTTCTACATATTAGTCATAAAATTAATCATTAAGAATGGTATTTCAATAGAATATTAATTTTTTTAAATTATCGAATATATCAAATTAGTTACATTTGCTGAATATAAAAGCAGTAAAATCATTTTTCATCATTAAAAAGCAGTAACTCTTAAACTATACTGCTTTTATCCACTGAAAAATATACGTACAATGTTCACAATTACTCCAAGTTCTTATAATTTCAAAAATACAGTTTTCAAAAATTACTTCATATAAATAATACAGTAATTTTTTTTTTTTTGTTTCATTGTAATTATTCTTCAATCACTTTATAATTATTAAGTGTCATAAAAATTAATTTTTCGTTATGTGTTCAACAAAGATCAATAAATGTTAATTACAATTTAAGATTTTGTAATTCGATACTCATTAGACAAAACTTATTGTATTACTAATATTTATTTTGGTCTCAATAAAATATATTGAAATAAAACTGAATTTTTATTCTGCATTACTGCGTTTTACCTCTGACAAAAAATTATTTAAATAATTAAAACATTGGAAAAAAGTAGTACTTCTGCTTTACAGAGTACAAAGACAGTAAACCACATCTGCTTTCAAATTTCCAGAAATAAAAGACAGTAAGGCATTCAATTTATGTATTTTGATGAATTGTAAACTAAAATTACATTCAAATGACTTATAATGAAGACATGTAACTTATCATTGGTCGCTAAATAAATTTTATGAAAAAAAAATTATTAATTTAAAAAAAATCAAAAACGAGTTCAGTTTTCTTCGTACTGCCCTTTACCTAAGCACAGAAGTATAGATGCATGCATATTTTAAAAAAAAATCATATCGTTGGCAGTTATCAGTCCAGCAACGGCTATTACCTGAGAGACTCATTAAAATATTTCTGCGCAAACATGTATTTTTAATTTACAGGTGTTTACTTTGGCGACCGAGACACTGAAGCAGTGGTAATGGATATTGACATTCGCTTTACATTTTTATTTTATATAATTTGTTATATTTATTCAACCGTTTACTGCGCTAATTTATAACATTTCAATATACATACATACGTGTATTAATTAGTGTCGTCAAATATTTTACTTAATTTTTTTAACATTTAATTGTTGTATTAAAATTATTAGTGACGATTGAAATATAGAAAATATCCCATATATTACCCTTCTCATCATATAATATCGATTTTTAAATGATACAAAATAATTGATATTATTTTAAAGCAATGGATTTTACATTTTGGTTGAAATTTTGTGAAAATTATAGATCAAAAAGTTGTTATGGGTGTAACCTATGAAATCCTGTAATTTTCGCTACAGGGGTACCAAAATATTTTATATTTATGTAAATTTTTATCGCATAGTCCTAAAGGATCAACTTTAAAAAAAAAATTATAAGAAATAAAAAGTATTTAGAATTATTCAAAAAGTACAAAGAAATTATTTTAGATGTTTTTATTATATTTTTTAATTTTATAAAAAATATCACTTTGAATTTTTTTTAAATTTGATCCTTTAGGATGTTTAGAATATAATTTTCGTATGTTGCGCCCATTACAGCTTTTGATCAGCACACTTTGAACTATCATTTCCTCATATTACAAAAAAATCAACCAAAATCCAATGTCTGTTGTTTTTATTAGGGATCCTTTAAAGTTAAGTTAAAGTTAAAGAATTCAAGTTATCAGTCTTTCAGATGACAATATGATTAATAACAAAAATAAAATAAAAATTACTTTAAAGTTTAAAAACAATTTTACAAAAAAAGATATAGTTTTTAAATGCTAATTAAATTTCACTAAATTAGTCACTCTGGCTTGATAAGTATAAACTAGGTACTTAATTGTTGAATATTATAATACATATCATTTATTTAGTCATATAGGTACCTACTTAATTTCGTTGGTTCAAAAACAATATTGTATTATCGTATGTACGTAATTTTTGTTATTATTATTAAAATGTCAATCAAGATAAACATGTTAACAATATTGGCGTGCTTTATCTATATAACATATTATCAGTGTAAGAGTATAAAGATAATGACAGTAAATCATGCAGATTAATTTAAATATTGGTTTCGCTATCATTTTGAATTTAATTAAACGATTATTTTTATATGAAAAAACACAGATTACATGAAAAAAAAACATTAAATATTATCCGTTCAAAAGCCAAGATGATTAACCTTAATGATAAATTAATAAAATATTTTAAAATAAACCAAATATAAAATTTTTAGTTACTTTGGCTTCTGAAAGATTCAAATATAATTAATGCATTTGAATAAATTAAATTAAGTAATGTTTTTAAAAGTATTAGGTAATACAAAAATTATTTTTAATTTGTGTTTCGACATATCTTTTATAACTTAGCACCTACATAATTTATTTATAAACAAAAAATTTGGAGATTTATTTTGATATGTTAGTTTTAAATTTAACAGCTCACATATATTTTTTAATGTTTTTTAAAATGTTAAATTAATATTATTATATCGAGTACAGTCGGTATATCATTCTTGTTTTAGGTAATAACTAAAACTTTTGTTTATTATTTCAAATCTGCCCTTATCATTTCATTGAACAGGGAATATATGTATATATTTAGAAAACATATTTTTATTCATAATTAACAGATGCCAAAGTGGTTAAAACTACACACAAAGTGATATTTTTCAATAGAAAATTCAATTTAAGGTACTCAGTTTTTATATCTTATTGGTAAATAACTAAAATATTTTGTTAAAAGTTTTATTTATTTTAATTTTAAAAACTTATTAGCAGCGACTTTTTAGATAAATTAAACAAATCGTTTTTTGATTTGCATAAATTTTAATTTTAGTAAATTTTCTGCCTAGTAATTTAAAATGCGTTAAAAAATAATAAAATACGCAATAAAAAAATGAAAATATTATGTATTTTACGAAACTCAAAAAGGTTCACTACATCTTTATTAAAATTAATTTTTTAAATACTAACGGCAAAATATATCTTAAATTAAAACAAATTCATTCCTTATAATTAAAAAAAAGTGTATTTTTTAACCTTTTTGTTTACCCATATCGCACCCTCGCAAAAAAGTGTCTCAACTCAAAAAATGTAGTTTTGAGAAAATAGGAATAAATGAAATTATAACAAATTAAATCAAAATTGTGAAGGTAGTATAGGAATATATATAAATATTTTAGTATTCCTGTGAGGTTTAAAAAAATATATTAAAACGCTTGGTGCTTAAATTTAAAAAAATAAAAATTCTGACATTTTTTAGAATATGCTAGTTCTGTTGGTAAGTACAAAAATGACATTTTTTAGAAGAAATAATTTGAAATCATTCTACATTTTTATCTCAAATTTGCAATTTTTTGAGTTGACATTTTTTCGCGAGGGTGCGATATAAACAAGTGATTTAAATCACTTGAATTTAACAAAATAAATACGTCTGATAAAATCTGAATAAAATTTACCTTTTGGATAACTAAGGGCTGTCCAAAATCTTTTCCGCCCTGTAAGCGGAAGCCCCAGGGCGACATATCCTGCCTCTGCATCCGGACATTGATCAGCTGAGCCATCGTGCACGCACACAACACTTCACAAACGCGCGAACTTCAAAATACACTACTGCAGTCTATTGTTACGTCGATCGTTCGGTTTCGTATGGGTTAAAGCACTTGGATATGCCGAATATATTTTTGTAACACGCTAAAAGTAATATAATAATAATGTAATTTCGTGTGAGATGTTTACAACAGTCCCACTGTTGTGCGATTGAGTCGCTGGCTTAATCGGTACAATGAAAACTCGTGTTCGGAATGGTTCGACGTGTGTCCGAGAACCCCCGAATGGTTTGTATTTTATTTTCAACCGGCTCAGCGTATATGACATTATTATATAAATGCCCCGCGCTCTCGGTTTTTGTACGTATTTTTTGTTTCGTTTCACGGATGATATGTACATAATGTGACAAGTGTTATATGGACTTATGTAAAGAAATATTAATTGTCAAAGTTCTTTTGAACTTGTTTTATGTTTAGGTTTTATCTCTATGATATTTTCTATTATTGTGATTTTCAGGAATTGAAATGGTTGTAAATATAGATCTCGAGGCATGTTTGAAACATGTTTGAAATATTATTATTTATATGTACCGTGTGCATAAAATAAAACTTTCCGAGTTTAATCATAAAAAAACTTTTCGGACAAAAGTTATTCAGTTTGGAGGGGGCAAAATCATGATATTTTTTATTTATTAATGTTTTTTGTGATTTTTAATGGTGATTCTGCTTTGTTAAATGATATCCTACATTTCTGTTTTAAATACCGTCAAATCGCACATAACTATGGTCCACTTTTTACATATTTAAATTAATAACTGCCAAACTAATAAAAGAAATCACTTAAACTATTTTTTTATTACTCCCTTAGAATGCAAGTAATTCATTTTTAATATTATCAATGTAAAAAAAAGTTTTGAAAAAGAGTTATGAATTTTCAAATTGTGGTACATAGTTGTACTCAAAGCTGCACAACAATAGTCCAGGCCGATTTCTCAGTAGAGTTCAATGCGGGGCAAGTTGTGATTTGGTACTGTAACAACAGGCATTAGTATATTTAAAAAAAAATTACATAATAACAAGAAATAAAGGCAGTTTTACAAAGTTATTAAGTTCCGGTACAAAATAGATCTCTCTTGAGTTAGAAGCTTTTTTTTGGGTCACTCACATCATAGTGCAGAGTGTGTTTGTGGTAGTTAGGCCATTTTCATAACTTTCCACCTTTTGTCATGCAGCATACTGTAGCACCATTTCTTCAATATTCTTAATTTATCCAGGCCAGTAACCCCCTTCGTATTTCACGATAATATAGTTTCCTACATGTAAAGTTAAATCACCACTTAAACTTTAGTCTATACTACGAATTTCTGGTGTGGCATCTACATCTTAAATCAAAAGTAATCAATGGAAATTCAAAATCGCACAATGCCTCTCAGCATTTGTTTTAGGTATCGTCTACAAAATCAAAATGAACGGTAAAGGAGCCGTTTCACTAAAGATTTTTATTTATGCGCTAAACTATGGTCTACATGCACAATTTCACCAAAATTGAAGTAACTATTACTGGTATACAACAATGGTCAGCAAGGACATGTGGACGAGATGTTGATTTTTTTTGTTTTTAGGCTAGAAAACAAATTCAAATTAATAAGCCGTAATTTTTAAAGTTGCAATATTGCCACAAATATATTGTGATTTAAGCAAAACCGATAACAATTTGATACCACTTACCGTGTATATGCTATGTATGAAAGTTTGCAGACTTTTCAAATAGACGCAAAAATGTAATTTACTAATTTCTGACTGATAACTGACCGTTGTAATGTACGAGTTCAAAACATCGTCACGAAATTGCTATACCTATCGTTTTCATATCTCTATATCTAAAACGGCTTCATCAATCATAATGCCCTAATAACAAATTTAAACGTATTGGCGAGGACCATTGTTGTGCCCTGGACCATAGTTGTGCGATTTCACGGTATCTGATTTTAAGTTAAAAAAAATAATTATTATAATATTTATATTTTTTATTCAAGTTGAAAAAAATGCTTAGTATGGATAAAAAAAATATTTCGAACAAAAGTTTTTTATTTTACCACATAAAAAACTAACTTTTGTTTGAAAATTTTTCTGTAAGGAGCTTAATTTTCAAAACTAAAATTTGTAATGATTTATTATGATCATCCGGTATAAATACGTTAAATTATAAAATAAACAGACAAAAATTTAACAATATTTTTTCAGGCGGTTATTATATTTATATTAATATATTATTTCAGTCAATGTCCCAAACCAGGGGTCCCTAGTTGGTTTCAATTCACATAAATATAAGAGAGGAAAAATAAATAAGAGACAAAAACTATAATATTTTTATTTTTTAAACTTTTATAAAAATTATAATTCAAAATAAATACTTAGCACTAAGATTGAAATTGTGTATGGGTTAACTTTATATGATTATATGTACATACATAATTATATCATCTTATTAGTAGGTCTAATCTATAATGACATTAAATAATCTTCGTATTTACATATACTTACACTTTACACAGGGTGTTTGGTTCGGCGACACGAATATTTTGAAGGAAGGTAGAATGAGTCATTTGGAAATGATTTAAGCAAATATACCTACATATATACAAAGTGCAACAGTTTTTTTTATATGGGGCATTTTAGTAATTTTTTGAAAAAACCCAGAATTATACATGTTAATAGCAAAATTTCAAAATATTCGTATCGCCGTACCAAACATCGTGTATATATGTATATATATTATATATTTTATTATATATTTTAACAATATATTTACAAGTAAGAATACTTACATTATATTATTATAAGTTTAATAAAATGAATATATGTTACTTAAAATAAAGAAGTGACAATTCTACAAAATTGGTAAGGGGGTTGGGGGCAATACTATTTTTTATTAGTAATTTTCCTGTACAATTATATTATTATACTTTAAAACGAACTTAATTTATGATAAAACATACTGTAAATATTTTATCGAGCCAAATAAAAGTTTTTCTTCATTTTATTGCGTATGAAAAACATCGGTTTTCTATAATAATATACTAACAATAAGTCGTATTGGCTTCAAATGGATCATTTTAAAATGTATCCAATTTTAGTTCGGTCATCCAGTATTGAAATTATGAAAAATAAGAAATACAAGTTATATTGTGAAGATGTTTGATTCTTATAAAATCGGAACAAAAAAATGTATTAATCTTATTATCAGAAAAATCAATAGGCTTAATACGAGATAAAAATCGGATAAACAGAATAATGAAAAAAATAATTAATAAAGATTTGTAGTTATGTCACAACCTTGAATTTATTTTATTACAATGGCGTATCAGCTGATATAAATTAGACCCCATTGTTCTGAAAAAAAATAATAACAATTATAATTATTACATTTACGTTTTTGATTAATGACATTGATAATGAAATATTTCAAATTCATATAAGTATATTTTTTATAATTACTCATAAACTGTATATGAAATTATTTCTAATTTTAACGAAATTGTAGTAATTTTAGGTATTTAAACATTTTTTTAAATTAGATTATTCTCTTTAAATAATTTCAGACACTTTAATGTACAATTTTAAAATGTTGGGAAGTTGGTTGTATGAACCTCAAGGGTCGAACCCACGGCTTGTTTTATATTTATTTTGACCCACTCCTCCCCTTTTTTTTACAAATTAGTGACCCCCCTCCCTAATATAACGTTAGAATATCATGCTTTCCCCTCATTTTCATTTCTTACATTATTGTTTTGTTTTTTTGTTTTTTTTTAAATGCGCTTAAGTTAAATATAATGTAAAGTCACATATTATCTAACAGTAAGTCTTTTGCCCTCTTACGTCACATTTTGTCATGTTAATCACTCTATCCCCCTCCCATCTCGACATGGTTAGCCTATTACGAGATGTATTTTTATAATTAATCGAAGTAAACAAAATTTGATATTCCTATGAAAATTAACTAACCGACAAAATTTCGGTTAATCGTTTTGAATTCTGAATGAATGTAATGTATTTGTTATTTTATATTGTTAAATAAAAAGAGGATATTAATGAAGACTATATTTTCCATGTCAAATAAAAATAATTTATTTGAAATATTTCGGAAATAAAAAACACTTGACCCCGATTTTGTGTATAACATTTTTAAGGTACACAGACCAAGAATATAAAGTACAATTGTTTATAGACAAGAAAAAGTATAAAACTGAATGTAGGCCGGAGTATTCTATATCAGTTACTATTTTATTACTTTGGGTAAACTACAAAAATAGTGTTAATGGTAAAATAAAAACGACGGGTTTGTATAAAATTATATATGGATAGTATAATTGTATTTAGGGTCGTAAAAAGAGGTATGCCACTTTTTATTGCTATTTAAAAGCGTTAGTTATTATTATGATTGTTTTTGTAAGTAGTACCTACTGATTTACGTTTTTTATGTTGTTTTTTTTTATATATATTTATTAAATTTGTTGATATTCTAACTAATCTAATAATATCAAGACAATCCCTATAAAATATTTTACTGGAAAACGGAGCTTTTTCTATTTAATTTAAAGTTTATGATGTAAATGTCAGGTATTATAAATAAGTTAACTAATAAACTAAATAAAATTTATTTTATAAAGCTCAACAAAACTAATGAAAAAAATGTATGTGGCTGTGTCGGGATGCACAGTTGAGAGATTGACGTGAATACGTTCCAAATCCAAGGTCACATCATTTGCAGCAATGGTATTAAAAAAACTCACCTTGGGTTGCATAAAGTAAAATTAATCATGATTAGTTAATCAGTTGTTTTCAAACCATTATTACGTCAATTCTAAAAAACAATAACGGTTATGATAAATTTTATAAGGTAAAAAATTATCATATTTAGTGAATTGTTCATTTACAAATTGAGATTAAGTTAAGAATTAACATTAATCATGGTTTGGAAACAACCGATTAACTAATCGTGGTTAATTTTGCTTTATGCAACCCAAGGTAAGACTTATGATGTGTTTGAACCAAAGAGATCGTATACATAGAGACAGTGAGCCAGCCAAAACCGATAACTCTCGGTAGAAAGAGAAAAGACAAGATTGTGGACTACAGAATAAAGATACTCCAGAAACGTCACGTAAATACTCAATATTTATTTTTCTTATTATTTATGATTTATTATTGACGCTGACTTACATAAAATGCTATGACTCAATTAATCTATGTATACTAGAGTGGTCCTTATATGGCGTTAGGACGAATTTTGACCGGGCCGCCCCCAAATCAGCTCCAAATAATTTTAAAAAAATGTGGAAAAAGTTTCAGGTCTCTATCTTGAAAAATGGCCATTACCAGAGGGGGGTGATTTTCCCATTTAAAATACACGTGTTTTTTCGATTTTTCAAAGACCTGCGTACTAGAGTGTCTTAAACTCTTTCTAAGAATTTAGGTACTCATATTCCATATCTAGATGGATAAATTAAATTTGGGATCCAACGTTGACAGCTAAATGGGTAATTTCATCAAGAGAAGCTTAACAATTCCAGACTCCTTACGAGTACGCTTAAAAATTGGCAATGTACTTTTTTGTGTAAATTGTTTGTTCCTATCATAAAGGTTACTTAAAACTTATTTTTATCTTGTCTTTCGTTTCTGAGTTATTATCGTAAAACTCACTTTATATTTTTTTACCCTCTAAGAACTAGAGGTTATTATACCCACTCCCGCCGAAGACCAGATTTTTCAATACGTATCTAATAACTTTATAAGGGTCTGTCGACTAATTTTTATGACTACTGAAATACGTTATATAAATATATAAAGTATACATAAGTAAATATGTAGGTACGTCGCCGGCTCTCTGTCATAAGATAAAAAAGTACCTATACTTTTATTAATAATTTGTACGTTATTTTTCAATGAAAAAAGTTTGGCAAGAGTCTAAATAACATTATGTTATCACTAGGTATTTGTTAACATGTCATATGCAATTGTTTTATTTTACTTTGATGAATCTCATGTAGTAGCTAGATTCCTCAGTGTTGTCCAAGCATATGTGACCTAACCTAACCTAACCCAACCATTAATATTCATTAGGGTGATTAATTATTTTTTTCGATCCCATTGGCCAATATTTTAAGTTTAGACCTAAAGAAAATTCTCGTAAATCAAACCTGTGAACGACACAAAAAAAAACGATGAAAAAAAGATTTTTAAATTTCTCACAGAAATATTTTGTAGAGAATTAAATTTCCTACAACAAAGCGGGTGTGTTTGTCGCGGCTTACGGAAAGATGACGTGAATATACGTCTATAATGTTCGCTAAGAAATCATTTTATTGTCATTGGTATCGGGAAAAAAATTAGATGGCGGCCATCTTTTCTTAAATGTCACTTTCGTCATTACTATACATATTATCCCAAAGACACCAGTTGAAAATTTATAATATGCATATATGTTTTAAATTACAATTTAATTTAGTATGTATGAGAGATGATAGTTCCAAATAGACGTTTCTCTGTTATTCAATTATCACTTAAATATTTTTAAAGATAATATAAAACATTTATTATTAATTAATTTTATAATTCAAAACAACTGTTATTTATTTTAAAATCCGTATGTTACGCCAATGACTCGTGGAGCGATATTGTAACAGCGCTAGGTAATGTGTTATTTGTCCTTTATCTTTCCTTATCTAGGGCCGCAACGAACTGTTTTTAAATAATTCAATCAAGTAAAAATTCCTACAAACTGTCAAAATTAGATTAGCAAGAATCAAATACATAACCTTCAAAATGATTATATTCTTCGCCTTACGCATTTAGCGAGATTAATGTACTCCGGCCCTTCTTCAAAACGATTAAATCTTCGCATTATGATTCGTGGAGCGATATGGTAACAACGCTAAGTCATAAAAGAACGTATCTTTAAAAATACTGGATGTATGAATTGAGCACTCAGAATCTTTTTTGTAGGAAATTTAATTCTCTACAAATTGTTGCTGTAAGAAACACCCTATGCATTACGCTTACAACCGGCCCTGCATGGTTTCACAAGTGTACCAGTTTTAAAATAGCGCTGTAATGATTATTATTTGACACATATCCAACACTAACATTCCCACTTAAGCGTGGTAATTACCTGTATGACGTTGACTATGTCCTCTTCAGCGACAACTAAACTGGGTCTGCTGGCGACCCCCTTCATTTGAGGCGTGTCCATCTCGTGGATCATCTTGAATACTTCACTGTTCTTTAAGTGATCAAGAGTTTTCGGTGGAGGCTGGTATTTCAAGAAATTGATTCTGAAATATTTCATTTATTATTTTATTTTAATCAATGGGTATTATATTAATTGAGCTAAAATCCCCTCTCCGACTCCCTTCCCTCAAAAATTATATCTATATATAATATTAATACGTGAACATCGAAAATTGTCGTACGTTTTTTTAGTATTTATTATAAAAGCAGGTGAATGAAACTTATATTATTCGAAAGATACTGTGCCATAGATGTACAAAAAAAGCATGTGTGTATGTTGTCGTTAAGGCAGGTAAAATGAAGTTAACATACAAACATGATTTTCCCTCTCGCTGTTTGTTTATTTCCCCTCGCATCATTGAACAGCATAGCAATACTCCCAGCGCCACCAAGCGGCAAAAATAAATAGTTTTCAGTTTCTGCCAAACGTAGAGAATGTGTATAGAAATTTCAATTCGCGTTCAATTGCAATGTTTTTATTTGGTTTGTGTTGTAAAAGTAGGTTAGGTACATACATATTTGTATGTTGCCGTTAAGGCAGGTAAAATATTGGTCTAATTTCGACCATAGACGATACTAGTTACTATTATTACGATATTAAAAAAAATCCAATAAATTGTTTTTAATATATTTTTCAGTGTTTTTAGAAATTTTTTTAAGTTTTTTTATTTTTCCCTTTTCAGTGGCGTACCTTCGAAGTAATTTATACGGGACCACCTCGGAAGTATACTCTTTTAAACAAAACAAAAATCTTCAAAATCAGTGCATATTTGTCGAACATACCCGAACATACATAAAAAATATATATATATTATCAAATTGAAAACCTCCTCCTTTTTTTAAATCCGTTAAAACGTCGAGTAAATTGATCAAAACTTGACTTTAGTTACTGTGGCTTCTGAACGGTGCAAGCATATTTATAAAATACAAAAGGTAAAACCAATCTTCAGAAATTACCCCATAACCGTCCCAGGTAAAAAAAAAATTACCTATATTCAGTTAATTATAAGTCGCGACAAAAGAATTCGCAAAACAATTCTGCATAGTAATTATTTTTTTTATATTACGAATGTGGTGACATCATTTTTGGGCTTTTAAAATATTTAATGATATTTTAATTGTTTGATGGCTATTATTTTGTGGTGTTTTACTGTAATTAATGCAATTTATGTACCGTACCCAGCTTCATAATTACATTTAGTTCCGTAATCCCATTAATTAAAAATATACAAAACTTTTTATTATACCTACAGCGTTTAAATGTGTATTCGATACTTTTTTGTGTTGGTATTTATAAAGACATATTTTATATTTCTATAAATATGAGACATGCGTTACTTTTCACCCAAACAAAAAAATATATTTCTAACGGTGTTTACTGTTTAATAAGCATCGCGTATTGAATTTTTAATTTATGTGAATTATTAATTAAATATGTTAGAGATGTAATAAATAATAATATATAAAATATATTTTTTTAAATAGATTTTTTGCTTCTAATTTTAATTCATTATTTTACTGATAAGAAGAATAAAATGGGACCCAAAATTCAATAAAATCAATTTTACATAGATTTAATAGAGACCTATCTAGAGGTTGGAGAATTTAAAAATAAGTTGTAGTTTTGATTTACTGAGCAAAAAGTATAAAATTCAACAATGTTTACTAAAAAAAGTATTTTTTTTTAGTAAAGTAAAAATTTTTGTGTAAATTTCACGAATCGGAAACAAACAATTCGTGATGAACCGTGTGTTGTGGGCCTATTGCATGAGCATGTTGGGTGGCTTGTTGAATATTTTAGGTCACTATGATTTTGTGGATATTAACCCTGGTAACATCGGGTCCTATGCGCTAGTAAATAATGAATAACGTCTATATACCTACATATATATTTTAAGTATATGAATGTATATAGAAATCAGAGCTGTCAATACTTTTTGTACTTAAAATATTTTTTAAAATAGTAAAAAGTTATTGATACAAGTAAAATAGTTGAAGTACTTACTTAAAATTAGCAAAAATGACTGAATACTTTAAGTACTTTAACCGAATACATGTAACAACTCTGACTAATATATTTTAGTATGCAAAAAGTACTTACCGTTTTTGTTCGATAACTTTGCTCGGTACCATCGGACAATTGGAGACCCTGAAAACGGCAGACACTCAGTGCAATGCTTTAATATTATTATTTATTAACATTTAATGCGACATTTATATCAAATAGGGTAAATGCGCCTTATTATTCATATAATATGATTTTTTTCTGAGAAGGTACCTATTTGAAAAATATTATCTATAATTTGTAAAAACAATTATGAAAATGCAGGAATGCTGCAATAAAATACACAGTTGTCCCAAGATATATAGTCCAAAAATTAGTTGATTTGGTCTTCTACAGGGTTCCACTAAGAATATTTGTTTAGAGTGCAATTTTGTAACCCTATAGGTACTGAATTTCAGAACATTAAAAAAATAACACTTTCAATAAAATAAGTAGATATTTTATTGTGAAATGAAAAATAGAGTTGGAAACAACTATAGAAGCACATTATTATTTAGTTATTAAGTTGTTTCCAGCCTTACTTTTCACTTCACAATTAAATATCTACTTAATTTATTGAAATTGTTTTTTTTTTAATGCTCTGAAATTCTGTACAAAAGTTATAATTCCTTTGAGTCGTCACGATTTTATCTCCAAAAAATGAAAAAAAATTACTAGAATGACAGAAAATAAGAAATATTTTATAATATTAATATTTATTAATTCTTTCTCTCCTGTATATTTATTATCTACATATATGACGTAAGCACATTTACCCTATTGCACAGTAATATTTTCTAACAGATAATAATATAGAACGGATATACGTACTTCTATAAAAACAATACATGTAATTAGTTAAAAGTGTTAGACATTTTTTTATTCCAAACCTGTTTGTAGTAATGAGCGTTCAGTTAAGGTTTTATATCATTAACTTTATTAAAGTTTTTTACTCAGATTTCAGTTATAAATATAGTTTATTTTACATAGATAGCCAATGATTATACCTGACATAATTAATTAATATTTCATAATCTGTGTATCTTAATAAATATAAAACCTTATACACATATTTACATAATTTAATAATAAATAATATTTATCAGACCACTAGATGTTATTTGGTAATAAGTTTTCATGTTGTATATTTATAAAATTTATTTAATATACAATATTTTCAATTAAAAAATACCTCTATATAATAGATAATATATTAGTAAAAATAAAAGTAAATATTGACTCCCAAATAGACCCAGAGCAGTAGCTCTTCCTGGGAAAAAATTTAGATCTAAAGTGATCAAATCAGATCTTGATAGATCTGCATTTTGAGACAAATCATGATCAGTGAAGACCTGAAAAGATCTCTGAAGATCGTTGTAGATCGCGATAGAGTTGATTTATTAATAATCTTCTAAAACCGAGACTTATTTATAATTCGTTTCATTTAAATGTAATCTCGTCTTATTACGTCCTAATTAATGACCGTAGTTGAGACAAGATCTCGTCTTAGTTTACAGCCCTAAATTCAGAACTGTGCACAAGTACAAAACAAATAAGTACAATTAATCTTCAAAAATATGTTCTTAAGAACAAGTCAGGAAGTGAGTTCCAAAGCTCGTTCGTTCCATTTAAAAAAAATCGAGATGTCAGTGTATTTAAAAAGAATTTTTGGCATTATTTCATATTGTAATGCAACTTAATCATAATATAATTGAGCGAGTTTTGCTCAAAACTGACATTACAATATGAAATAATGCCAAAAATTCTTTCAAAATCCACTGACATCTCAATTTTTTTTAAATGGAACTCACCTTCTCAAGTACATTGCCAATAAAACGTACATAAGTACTTTTTGTAACTGTACTTTTTATGTAATTGCATTTACAATTAAAGTATAATTTTGAAACTAAAAAGATACTGTTGATGTACTTATGTACATTTTTAAGAATATAAATACAATTACTTTTCCACAAATTACTTTTTTTCATAAAGTACTTAAGTACATGCTCAGCTCTGCCTAAATTACATAGTTTTCTTATAAAATTAATTTTAAAGATTAAATGTGAATTTCTTTATAATAGTAAAAAATACTTACCATCAATATATTAATCAAAAATCTTCAACAACAGAAATACGTTAACAGATACCTAAAAATACTAATCAATTGTTAATAACAATATGTTATATACATTAAAAACTTAATTTCCAAATATACCTATAAATTGGCTTATATTTATCAGACCATGGCCAAACGTTGTTCCAATGACGGACCTGTAAAAACACATGACATTTACATTATGTATCCCTAAATAACAATTACCCTAGAGTTGTCCCCACAAGGACTTCAGACTGTGAGCTTATAGTTTCTGCGATTAATTCGTCGGTAAATTCGGCTCCTCTAATAATAGGCGGACAAACGTCATCTGGTCTTCGCCATCTTTTACCACCGGGTAGAATGATGGGCCTTTGTAAAGGTGTTAATGGAAAGCTAGGTCTTTGTTGTTGTTTTAAACATCTTTGTATGTAGTTTTCGTTGTGATTGTCGGTTGATATATGTTCTTGATCTGTGTCCTATATTTTGAATATTTATGAAAAAAAAGATTAAATAAGATTTTACAATATTTCTAGGTTGGTATTTTATGCAAGAATCTTTTTCTTGGGTTCTATTGTTATATTAAGAAAGAAGCCACTGTGACGGAAAAAAACGATTTTTTATGCATTTTTCAAAGTATTTATAAATACATTATACATATTCAAAAATATGTAAAAAAAAATTAAGTTAAAATTCCGATTTTTTATATTTTTCAATAAAATGTCCTTTGCCCGATCCTAAAATAATTAGATATCCCTATGAAAAAAATTCGCAAACATTGACAATTTTTTAATCTGTCACAGTGGCTTTCTCCCTTTAATGTTCGGTATTATTAAAAAAATTATCGAGACCTAAATCAAACCAAATACTGTCTGCAGGGTATTTAATTTAAATAATAGTAGAAATCAGCGATCTAAAAGCTGGGGTGATTAGTATACATCACAGAAAGGATAGTAGCTTTCCATTATCAATAATTGATTACCATTGCTTTAAAATTCAGACCAAAATTATAATACCATTTTTTACCCCAAAACAATTTCTTCACTTCATTTTTTATCGAAATTTTCATCATAAAATTTCTAATAATTTTTTTTTGCTTTTGCCTCTTTTCAGTCCGAAATCACTCTGAATATTGAACAATATTTCCTTTTTTTTTGTTAATTCTAAACTGTAAGAGAATTAAAAATAATAATAACAAAAATTACTCAAATCATTTAGATTTATAACATTGGCGCCCCCAACAAAACAATTACAAGAAATTATAAATAAATATTGTAAAATTATATATAAATATTATAAGTTTCAAATAATATCACAAAAGTCGCTGTTTATTTTAATAAAATAGATTTTATTTCTTTTTTATTATACTCAAATAGTAAATATTTTTAAGAACAATTACTAATAAATAACATAGTAGCTAATACATAGATATCCCAAAAGTCACAAGGAGTGCAGAAATTTTATGATAGGATAAAAAGCGAAGAAAGAATTTTATTTTACATTTGTATTTGGTTCGGTCTAGATCAAATTTTTTATAATTAAACGGGCATAAATGAGTTTTATAATATTTCTAGTTTGATATTTTTCATAAAAAAACGTTTTTTGAGTTTTATAATTCCAATAAAAAAATTTTTTTATATATTTTCAAAAACCCATCAAAAAAATGTTTTATTAAATGACGACATAAAATGTCCCGTAATTGTAAAAACTAAAAAAAAATTATCAATGAAATTTTTTTAAATGCTGTGAACAAATTTTATTAGATACATCTATAAGTTGGATTTGATTATACCTATTGCGTATTTTTTTACAACCTTTTGTTCTTTATCATATTTCTCCTGTTCTTCCGGAGTCCTTTCCGGTTCCGGTGTTGGTTCCGGTTCGGGTGTAGGTTCTGGAGTTGGTTCCGGTTCAACGCCTTCCTCAATTACTGACATATCTTCAACATCTGTTGTGAGTTCAGCTTCTTCAGTTGTCATGTTCATTTCATCTTTTAAATAAAAATAATTCATTAACATTTACATACAAGTAAAAATAAAAAATATGAGAATATAAAAAATTCTACAATAAAACAAAATACTGACAATTAGTGATTTATTGTTTCATAACACAGTATAAGTCGAAGAAAATGTCCGTTACCTTCCCATCAAATCCCAAAACCTCTATAACGAACTAATTAGTTTTCATAGCAGATTTTTCTATATATTTTTACTCTCTATAACTCAAAGTTATCATTTTCCAACCTTTATAACTCAATGTGTCTGTAAAACCCTGATGTGTAGAAACTTTCTATTACTTAATCATTACAAGTTGAAACCTATTTATAATACCTCGAATTATATTAATTTTAAAAAATGGTCCAAATTAACCAACTTTCCCCTATTTTGAGACGTTGAATCTTAATTTGAGTTCAAAATAGTACTTTTATTTTGACCTCAAAGTTAGATTCAGCACCTCAAAATACATACGAATACAATGGTCTCCGAAAAAGTTTTTTACTTTCTTTTATATGGCTGTAATAAAATAAAATTGAAAATGCAATTTTTTTTGCAATTCATGATTTTAATGATATTGATTTATGATATTGATATTACCTTCAGTCATTTCACCTTCAGCGTCCGTTGTTATCTCTTCTGTCTATAAAAGTAAATAAATTATTTATCAATTTTCATATACTTTTATTATCTGAAAATAGATTTGCAAAACTTTTTTACTGTTAGTATAAATCTATATAATAATAAAATTTAAGAAAAACTTACTTTAACCTCTTCTTCTTGATGTACAAATTTCGATAATTGACTTGTTACAGCGTCTAAAGTAGCTTGAATTGTCGCTGGTAATAGAGATAATGCAAGAAGCTGTTTTTGAACCATTGCAAGCTGTTCTTCCATACTGGGTTCCACTAAAAAAAAAAACATTAAAATTTAAAGATTTCTGCCTGAAAATTTAATTAAATCTATGTGTTTAGTGATGGAAAAATAAGGGGTCAATTATTAAGTTTTTTTGATTAAAATAATTATTATTATTGTAAAATTAAATTATTTTAAACTACTTTTACTACAAATTAATAAATAATTAGTCGATTTGATTTTAAATTTTTATACATCAAACTAGACCAGCGTTTCTAAACTTTTTTACCCTGAACCCGTTGAATAGTATTCATGTTTGAAGGAACTCTTATCAAAATATTTTATACTCTAACTTTATTATTTATAAACTTAACGAAAACATAATATATTTTTTACTTAATTACAACTTCTCTCGAAACCCATAGCCATGTCTCGCGGAACCCTAGTTGAGAAACATTGAACTAGATTACATAAGAAATCAATCTGCAAAGTAATTGACAGGTTTTCAGTAGTGTAACTTGAAGGAGGACCTCCCCCCAAATAATATAGAAGTAAGGTGGCCAGTTAGTAATTATATATGGATGTATACTAACAATAAGACAAAAGTATTTTTATACACTGAAGAGTCGAAAAAAATCTTCATAAATATATGGTACTTGATCTTTCATTATTTTTTCAAAAGTTCCTTCCCCCCCCCCCCCCCCCAAAAAAAAAAAAGAAAAAAAATTCTGGTTTTCATAGTAATAATTGTAGCTAGTTATACATATTTCTATTTACCTGGTGGTGGTGGAGGAGTTTCCTCTTTGTAAGATTCCACTGGCTCGGATTCTGCAGGGGTAGAGTAGTCAGGTTGGTTCTCGGAGTAACTGTAACCCTCCGTGTCTCCATCTACTCCGGACAGTTCTGTGGGGGGTCTGTCCGTGTCCTCGGCTTCGCTGGTGGGAGGTTCGCTCTGAGGACGCTCTTCTGGGATCGGTGTAGACGGCTGTTTATTTAATATTTTATTTATAACATTCGTTTACATTTAGGCGTTAATTTTAATACCATATTTTTTTCAAATGAATTTACAAAAAAAAAACATTTGGTGTGAGAGTCTGCAATGTTTTAAATAAATATATAATTTCATTTTTTTTAATTTCATTTTTTTAATTTTAATAAAAACAACTGCAAGCTTTAGGCTGCGGACCGCGTGTTTGATACCGCTGATGTTAATTATTTCACAAATGATAAAACTTCAAGATTTTTTCAATCTAAACCCCTTATCAGTATTTATTCAATTAATTCTAAAAAGAATGTTTTTTTGAAATCACTTATTATTATATTTATTTTTAAAGCGTTTGGCTAAAGCAAATAATAGATACTTACTGCACTATCTTCTTTGATTTTTTTTATTTTCTTTATGATGACTCTATATGGTGGTGCCTGTATATATGATAAAAATATATTAATGGAATTTTAATCATTTAATTTTTATATAAATAATTAATTGTTACATTATTAAAAAAATAATTTCACTATCTAAAGTTCTAATTTTGTAAGCTCATGCTTAATAAAAATAAATTAATGCCTTATCTAAATGAATGTGATTAATTTAACCACCCAGTTATGATTAACACCCCCTTAAATAATATAAATAAAAAAATAAAGTTAAAATAACATAATTCCCAATTAAATAAGAAATAATAAGGCAAATTTAATAAACTATCAATAGATTCAAATACAACTATTTCATTTACACAATGTAACGATGCAATTTCCTAATATGTTTATTATTATGTTTTGAATTTTAAATATAGGGTGTCCAAGATAAGCGTGAAATGCATAGGGATTTCCAAAACGGTAAGAGATATAGATTCGGTTAAATGAGAATTATTTGTAAAGAAGGGGTGAGTATATTAATAATTCTATGTGGTTTAGGCGGTATACCCAAACATCTGAAAATTCAGAAATTCTTTAAATGACTATAACTTTTTTGCCAAAGTAGATAGGTACTTTTTGTTTACGGTTTCTGAAAGCACTTTTGGTGTTGAATTGATTGGTGTATTTAGAATTTTTATATCACTTTTAATTTCCGTGACAAGCCTTAACTTCAGATTTTTTTATGGGCCACTAAGTTAGCTATAGCATATTTGAACGTGTTTTTTATTTTACGTTACAACGATATGTAACTTGTCATATTTATTGTCGAAAAAAATAAGAATATTTTTTTTTGTAATAGTTTATTGTTTTCAAATATTCATTACTTAGGAAACCCTCATGCATTTCACGCTTATCTTGGACATCCTGTATACATATATGTACAATATAATATACTCGAAAAAACAATAATCTGAAAATACCTCCCCCCTGTCTACACATCAAAATCGGTTAAGTGGGGGCCTCTAACGATAGAGGAGAGAAACGATTTTTTTTAATGTATAGATTATTGAAAACTTACGGCAATAATTCGTAATAAATAACAAAGCGGTGAAAATCATAAATAGAGATTGCCATTTGAGAAATACCTTAAGATTTATGTAAATGAATGATATATTTAATATATATTGTAACAGTTAATAATGACGACTATTCAACACCTATAACTAAGTACTACAATATGCAATAAATCCTGTCAAACCATAGCCACGACGTGCTCTCGACAAGTGCGCTACCCACCCGCTCGCGCTCGTATGAACATGTGAATGCTACATCTGCATTAAAATTAACCTTAGGTCCTTCTTCGGGTTTTGGTTTAGGTTTCGGTCTCTCCGGTTTCTGTAAGAACGTCGACCATTTCTTCGTCTTCTCTATTTTCTGTTCTTTGGTTTCAATTGCTTCTTCATTGAGGGTCTGTTTTGTAAAACATATTAAATAATTGATTTGTATATATTTAGTTTTTAGTATTATAGTGGTTAGTGGAGACATATTAGCGATTTTTTTAAATGAGGAACTGAAAGGAAGGAGCAATTTTTTTATTAACGTGTTCTAGGCATCACAGGGAGTACATAACTTTACATTGAGTGACCTCCAGAAGGCAATATTTTTGGACCTATTTGAAAAAACTGTATTTTTTACGGTTTCTCTTGTACATTTTTTTAAATATCTACATTTCTATTGGCCGGATTTCAAAACGAAAAAAACCATTGTCTTTATTATGAATTTCCCTACAAAACTGAATAGTTAAAAATTTTATAACGAAGACAATAGATTTTTTTGTTTCGCAATCCGGCCAATAGAAATGTAGATATTATTCCAAAAAAATTCGCTAATTTGACTCCACTAAGTGGTATAAAATAATAACAAAATGCCTTTAATTAAACTTTTTTAAACAAATACATGCAGTTTGTAGTCTGTAGTTCGTAGTTCATTGTTACAACAATATACATAATGTTTAATATATGTATATATAGTATTTAAGTGACTAAGAAACTACTGTTTCTCCGTTTTCTAGTAGGAATATACATAAACAGTAAGTATTTATTTCAATACTAAAAAGATACTGCTTACATCTAAAAGACAAAGAATATCACAAGAGCTTCAAAGTTTTTAATTAAGTTTAAAATTTACAATTTTAAAATAATATATCTGCTCATATAAAGAAACTATAATAGAATCAAAATTTTGATACATAAAACAGGAAATATTTAAAACCCAGCTTCAATCAGTACATTAAAGTATGAAAATGTTTTTTCAATTAATAAATACTATTTTTAAGTGTTTAAGAGTAAAGACAATAATGATTTGCTAAAACTGAAGCTACATAATTGTAGTAATAATGAATATCCATGACAAAATAGAGATCAAAAATGCAAATAAAAAACTAATGCATATCACATCCAGTTAATGTATTTTGTATAAAATGTACATAAACAACTTGCAAATGAACGTTTAGTTATTTTTCTAAAAATGATAAAACATTTGTGCATAATGATCTTTTAAAACCATTCCAGATGACTATTATACTTACTTTAAAAACAACAGATTCTTTAATAAAATTGACTTTAGGTATGAGTTTTTGAAAGTTTACCCTGTAACGATTTCAAACATATTTGATATATCATAAATCACATTTGAAATTATATAAATGTGCATAATAATGTTTTTTTTACTATTTAAATAACATTTTGGGTAAGAAATATCTAAACAGAGAAAATTGTATTGGAAAAATAACGATTAGAATGTAGGTAACTGGATAAAAATACTTTATAATTATGAAGAATATATTTAGAAATAAATGAATTAAAATGTAAAAATACATTACAAGTAATTATACTCTTGTTTGTTAAAAAAATAGAACTGACATTGAGTATTTTTCAAGCATTTAAAAATTGTTTACTAAACTATTCAGTATTTATTTTATATTTTTATAAACAATTTGATTTAGAGCAAAAACTAAGCTAACTCTATCTGCAAGGTATCAAATAATAAAATATACGTGTACCGAACCGCAATAATTATTTGTCCGCTGTTTTTAAACAAACTGATCAATTATCATCAAATCACGCTGCAAGACAGTTAAATTAATATATAGACTAATATCTAGTAATGGCAGTAATCAAAGATCAACAAATATTTCTAATATAGTACATTTAATTTAAAAATGTTCAATACTGGGGTATTGTTTAAGACTGGTACCTTATTATTTTTTTTATCAAATGATTAATCATATTACGTGAGACCCCTATCTTCATGAGACCCACAGCTAGCGTCTCATACGTCTATTTATAAGTAAGGCACTGCCTACTAGAAATTCTTATTATCTTCGGGTTATGTAAAAATTATCATACAATTTTCTCCGTATAAATATTAACAAATGTGATATTACCCAATGATTGGTTGTCCGTTTACCGGAATGACTTCCGCTTCCCCGGATATCATTTCTGCTATCAGATCTTCGCTCATGCCCGGGTCAGGTTGTGAAATAAGCATGTCTTCTAAGCAACCAAACAACAATTAATGTTTATATTGTTCAATGTACATAAGTCACGACATAAAATTTTTTGACTGATTTTTTTTACAAAATGACCTACGTATTTATTTTTAATTGTTAACCTTTGGCACGATAATTTACATGATATCACCTCATATAGCTTAATGATATCATCTGTTCTATGAATAATTCTACCTATTGATTGCGAAAATTGTTACTACTATTTATGTATTATTTATATTTATTGTTCTTAAAATAATTTATTGTATCCATTGTAACTGCTGAACATGAGCTGTTTTTTATATGACTAACTAACTCTTGTTTGGTTTTTATGTTTAATACTAAAATTTCAACAACGTTGAAATTTGAAATAAATGAAAATGTTAAAGAACGTTTAATTTTTTCAGCGTAATCGCGAATTTACAAAAAAAAAATTTATGACACATATTTTTGCTGTCAGAAAATTTTTCTTTCGTTAAAAATCATTTTGTATAATAAGTACTGCGATACTTCTTAAGTCTTGGTACTTTACAGAAACGGTCTCCGTCACCGCTTCTACCTTCTATCATAAATAACCCGATTCCTTTTGCTTTCCTAAAGAACCCCTAGTCGCTAGAAGAAATAATTTAATTAAGATCATATCAGTCTTCTTAATTAATTTTTAGAAGTTTTGATTTGCCACTATTTAATTTTTAGATGTGTCGTTTTTATACTGAAATTTAACTCTAAAGTGACAATTTTCCTCTTCGACTGTTCAAAATTCTCTAATAACAAAAATACAACTGTTTTCTGACAGTGAGTTATTGAACTACTGAAATAAGACAATGTATGGATATGAAGTTGAACCTCAATCGCTAATTCAAAGTTGGTATTAACTCAAAAACGAATTTTAGTGTTAAGTACCGAAATCGAAAAAAGAAACATTAATGATATTAACTGACAGCCTTCTAGCTACTGAACTGTTCGATCTAGAAAGCTGAGTTTTGGCATAATTGTAATAGGTAAATGATGGACCAATAATGGACTTGTTATACAATTTTTTTTGGAAACGCAGCAAAAGGATTACCAAAAAATCCTGAAGGAGATGTCAAATAAAAGTTGACAATTCAAGGAATTTGAATATGCAAACGATTTGTTATTATTATTATGCCATTATGAGTTAGAAGAGTTTCAAAGGTCGCAGAATTACTTTAGAGTGACTAATTCTAAGACTAGTTACGTGTTATAATAGTAAATATACATAAGAAATAAAATCGCATTCAATTTGAAAAATAATTGCATACGTGCTATTATAAGTTTTATCTGTTCAAACCTAATAATAATTACATTGCATTATCATCACGTTTATGAACCAGCAGTAATACTATCGGCTATACTGTCAGCAATAAACACTATACATACATTATGATAATATACTGTTATCATTCGATTCCTAGCGATTAAATTAAAGATATAAAAATTTTAACACGAAATTAATAGTTTTACTATTAACCTACTTATATTTGATTAAAAACTTCTTTTTCATTGTTTTATTACAATAATGCTAGTAAGTAGTTAAAATTATGATACCATGGATGTTTTTATTTTATTTAATAAGTAGTAAACAAACTAGATTTTTTAATTTCAAATTGCAATTATTTAATATTTGTAAATGCTTTTTTGTAGTTAATAATGTGTAATTTATTAATAATTTTTTTTGTTAAATATATTTTCAAAATACATACAAGTGGAAAGTATTTAACATCATTTTTAAATAATATTATAATATTTAATCCACTCTTTTGTCGTAAATAATAACCCTGCTCTAGTTCATTGCAGTTACATTTTCAATATTAACAATTTCATATTCAATAAAGTAAATAAATTAATCATAATTATTATTGTCCAATTTTAAAAACCTCCAAACGGATATCTCCTCAGACAAAGACGCCAGCAGAAAAATTTTCAGATAAAAGTTGTCACATTAGCAGGAAGGGGGGAGTGGTAAATAAATTTGGCCTTATCAAAAGGGCTGGCCGAATATAGCCCGGACTCCAGCCCTAACAAATTTCTGCTCGAGGAAATAAAATTATCTTATTAATTTCTTAATAGGTTGAGGATTTCAAGATCCTTTTAAGATCAATTTTTTAATAGAAACAAATATTTTCTTTGCAGTTTCCTATCTAATTTTTTTTTAATAATTAGCAAAATTTGTAGAAACTTTTTGATTTTTTATAAATTTTTTACTCGGAAACTAAAGCTTTTAAAGAGAAATTGCAAGATGTAAAAATGCGTAGGTTTAAGCAAGAATTTTTAGTGAATAATTAAATCAATTTTTATTTAAAAAATTTATGCTTAAAAAATCTTTTATTAATGTTTTTTTAAATATTCAGTAAAAATCCTTGTTTAAACTTAAACATGTTTTGCCTTTTTCAACTTCTCTTAAAAAGTTTTAGTTTCGTGGAAAAAATTTATGAAAATCCAAAAGTTTCTACAAATTTTGCTAATTATTTATAAAAAATGAGATTTTCTAAAAAAATGTTTCATATTTTTTCATATAAAATAGAAATCTGCAAAAAATACCTCTTGAAATTTGATAACTCTTGTCTGAAAAATTTTCAGCTAACGTCTATCTAAGGAGATATTCGTGTGGAAGTTTTAAAATGGGACATCCTGTATAAAAATAACATAAACATGTACCTGTTTGAAGCTGCGTTTCTAAATCGTAGGAAGTATTTTCAGGACGAGGTTCGTTACAAATTACCTTATTCTCAACAACTTCACTCTGTGGCTGTTCTTCAGTAGTGACTTCCACAGGAGCGGCATCTTGATGTTCTGTGTCTTGCAAAACGGCTGTTGGTTCTGGAGTAGGTGGTGGAGGTGCCATTATTAACACTGGTGGTTCAAGTTCCGATGGGACTAAACCATTTTCTACTGGGACTTCAATTGTACCTCTGTAACATTTATTTAAATAAATTTCAAGGTGGCAATGAATGCGTAATTTCTTTAAATTATTAATGAATTTTAGTAGCGATTACGACAAAATTTAATCAGTTAATTTCCATGTAAATTATTCTTATCTTTCATTAGGATAAATAAAGTAATCAATGTATGGCTTATTAACTACCAAAATCTAAAGTAGAAAATACTACTAGAAAACGGAGAAATTGTGATTTCTTAGTCACAAACTAATTAAATTCAAGAAAACAATGTCACTCGACACGTGTTTAATTTTAAATGAAAATAGAAAATAATTGAGAACTGTTCATAAATGGAAAGGATGCAAATTGGAAATTGATCAAAATTTACAATAAAGTACAGATACCTAATAACTCCGAATGAGAAGTTATTTCCGGCTTGCAGGATGATTTCATGTGCCTGTGCATGAGTGAGGGCGGATGTAGCTGTGTCGTTGATGCGAACTATCGTATCACCGACTCGCATACCGGCTTCTTCTGCCAGACTTCCTTCGCTCACCTGCAAATTAACAACAGAAACAAAAATGTGTATGTTTTATATACAGTGTGCCCCAGGATAGATGTAATAAGAGGTGTAATAAACAAACAAAAATTGAATTTCGGAATAACATTTGGTGATCGAGTCCTGTTTGATGTAAAAATAACGTATACCAAAAATTAGTTGATTTGGTCTTCTATAGGGTGTTTTACAAGCAAATTTGTAAAAGTAACCAAGAACAAACTACCTATATTTTTCAAAAAAAAAAAAAAAATCACTACGAAAGTTTGTTTAGAAAGCAATTGTGTAGCCCTATACCAAATTTATATCGGACAAAAATTTATCCAAATTTTTAAAACGGAAGGCTTCAAATTTACAAAAGTATAAAAATTATGCTCAGGTATATTTAATAACAAGTCTTACTTTAATGACGGTTAGAGGGGTGTCAAAATCCGCTCCTCCAACTAACCGGAAGCCCCAGGGTGTGTTGTCGAATTTAGAAAACTTTAGCTCAACAGCCATGTTTTCTTTTCCTAAAAAATAAAAATACAAATGACAATACTGAATTAAAATCATATTTAAATGTTTTTAATTGAAATTACAATTTTTCAACCAAATTAACCTAGTTTTTATGTTCTTCGATAGAACTTAATTTCCGAATAAATTCTTAACATTAATCATTTCATCATTTCATTTATATTTATCATTATAGCCTCCAAATTATAATACAATAGTATTACTTGTGAAGAACAAACACATACAATATACATATATGTATGTAGATTAGGGTGTGTAAAAAAAAGCAGTTATTTTTTTTCGCTCTCATTACGAAATAAGTTAGTTTATGACCTAAAATAAATCCTTGCCGAAGGATTACCCTGTAGTTCAATTTTAAGAGGTGTCGCTAAAGGGGGTCCCGTTTCCCATTTAAATAACATTGAAAAAATATTCTTTAGTACTAAAGTTGGTAGTACTGACTCATAATAATGGATTAAATACATTTAAGGACGTCATACAGTAGAAAATAAAATTATTTTCTGATAATGCCATTTGTCGACTGGGTTATTGTTTTTCCGATATATAATATATAGCTCAGTAGTAGAGTTGTATATTGCTATTTAATTGAAATTTATATAGAATATTGACATTAAATTGCTGATTTTTGTAAAAAAATAAATATTTAAAACGCTTATTAGTTTCAACTCATTGCATTCACACTTATATTATAGAAAATTACATTTCTCATAAAATTAACACTTAACTTATTTTTATAAAAACAATAGTTTAGTTGTGAGAACCTTTTAGACGTTCCTTTTAACAAATAAATCACTTTTAATGTCTATAACTTTTGATACGTTAAAGTGATGTACAAAATGATGTCCTTAAAAAATGTTCAACAGTTATATTGAATCAATAATACCAACTTTAGTACTAAAAAACCATTTCGCATGTTATTTAAATGGGAAACGGTACCACCCTTTGCGGCACCTCTTAAAATTGAATTACAAGATAATCCTTCGGCGAGGATTTATTTTAGGTCATCAACTAACTTATTTCGAAACGAAAGCGAATGTTTATTTTTTGCCACGCTCGAATATAGATGCGGGCGAAGCCGCGGGTAGGTCGCTAGTATTTTATACACAAACATTTTATATAAATACGAGCATTGATAATAAAATAGTGGCACCAGTATTGGCAAGGACCCCAGTAATGACAAATTTTTAATTAAATATACTCTCATTACTGGTTTTACTCTATGCAATACTGGAGAAAAAGCATTAAAAAAATAAAAGGCTATAATTTAAAAAACAAACTATATTTGCGGACTTTGATAATTAAATTGATTAAATAAAGAGTTACTTGTTTTATGAGTAACATGAGTTCATAAGAATTACAAAAAACAAGTCCATTAATCCAAAAAATACGAAAACTTGCTCTTATAGCGGCCATAACTGGTGCATTTACCTTATATACTTATGAACCGTACATACCATTTTGTTGTATATATATACAAAACTATATACACTCATGTAAACTTTATGAATATAAGTTATATTATGCACGACACTTATTTACATAACATAGAATTTTTGTACGAAATTTTTAGCAAAAATATATTGTTTTTTGTTTACTCAACAAACCTGTGAAAAGCTAGAAAATTTTTGTATAAATTGACAAAAATAAAATTAGAAAGAAATATTCCTACAACTAGTTATTTTGATTTATATAAGTTTATCTGCATGTATAATGTCAATATTTTAAACTACATTTTAAAATATTCATAAATAAAAGTTAATAGAATATATAGAATCTAATAATTTAAATTTTTACTTACGAATTTAAAAAACATTAAGATTATTTATAATAAAAACAATTCTCATGATTAAGAATTTACGCGATTTTGAGGACCTTTTAATCTTTATACTTACAAAAGATTTTTTTATATACATATTTTACTAGTAGATAGGACCCGGTGTTATCAGGAATTCAAATGTATAAATTATAGAAAATATGATAGTCATTTTCTTTAATACTTTTATAAATTAGATTAATTCTATAGTTGAATCAAGTAATTTCCAAATTAACAATTTTCAGATTTTTAATTTAATATTAAAATAAAAATAAGTAGGTAAGCAACAATTGGAGGTTAAATGTTTCTTTATATTTCAATCAAAATACACCGTTTTCTGAATTTAACAGTATGGCGGTATATATGTAGATGGTTTTTGCAAAATATACATTGCAATAAAAAAATATATTGTTTTCTGAAATTGTAGATAGCTTTTTCAAAATATTAAATTGTTAACATGTGTAAAAAAATCCAATTTTTCGAGAAAATATTTGAAAGTGGCCTAAATTAATAAGATATTTAAAACGTTACTTATACTATAATTCTTATAATAATGAAAGTTATATGCTATGGTACATTTTGGAAACAAAACAAGTATAAGATTTTAGTGAATTTTCCAATAGAAAATTAGTTACTTTAAGCCTTTAATGTTAAATCTTACGTTTTCATAAAAAAAAATAACCAAGTACCTGCTCTGAAAAATTATCTATCTATTAACGAAAACTGCATTTAAATAGGTTCAGTAGCGTTAACATGTAGAAAATAGAACTTCCTAGAGCCATTTATTAACAACTTATATCTACTGATAAGGAATTATGTACGTGTAGAAAATAATCGTTTATTGTTTTTGGGGCCTTTAAAATGTAGGGCCATAAAGTAGTACCCTTTGGACAAATATAAGGACGTATGATTGATACATTTTGAATAATCGCCTCAAAACTAACCGAGAAATTTTAAATGAATCAATAGAATTTTATTTTAATTTCATTCTTTATTAAAGTTATAAACAAAACACTATTGACTAATTTAAAAAAATTATCAGTTATTTTCGAGGCGGCATTTCAAAATGCACCAATCACACGTCATTATATTTTTCCGAAGCCTACTACAACACTTCTAATTGACCCAATGTTTAATTTCCTATAATAAAAACAATAATAAAAAATAAATACTTACAGAAATCAACAACCAATCAAAGTAAAATACGAACCACTTATTCCAATACGAAAATAACAAAACCAAACACAGCACACTAGAGAGATAAAATCTCACTGTAATAGTCCCTATTGCATCAATGCAATGTGTGTCGCGATAGAGCAGCTAGGAATAAATCAGGAGTGGAGTCGCGTACGGCCACGGAACCACCTGAATGTCAATCAGACGCCACAATTAGACCAAATTGTCACTGGGACACCAGGGATGGGCAATTGTTGTTCTTGTTGCTGGTAATTCGTACGCGGTTCTACGAATTTGTTTATTGTACTTTCTTTATGGTAATTTACACCGTGACAATTATATTCTGATACAAATGAAAACGCTAAAATATTAAATTAATAATATAGTTTCAGTTAAGTTTTTATCCAATTCTTAAAGTAGACATATATATTGAAAATTCATAATAAGTGTTTGGGAATAACTCCTCGTTTAACTTTAATAACTAGCTTCATTTTCTTTCAAAGTCATTACAAGAAGATTGAACTGTTTCCATTCTCAAATTACTGCAAATTTGAGAATTTGTAATCTGAGAGCTTAGACAACATATATGACCATACAAAATAATGGGAGGATTGTAATCGGGAGAGTTTGGCGGCCATTCATTCTTCAACAAAAAATCAACCAAATTATCCTTACACCATGCTTGAATAATGTTTACTGTGTGAGAGGGGCCTCCATCTTGTTGAAATCAATAATAATCTTCTCCAAATCAATTTTTGGCATTTAGCATGACATTTGTCTTCAATACTTCCTCCAAATAGTTTTGCATTGAATTTTACTCATTTTCAATAAAAATTAAGGGTATTTTCCTCTTGGGTTAATAGCGTCCCAAACCATGACCGACGCAGCATTCTAGAATCTTGAAATGTGCCTTTTGTCTTCCGTGATGTCCTCAATTCTAGCAGACCAAACTCTGTCATACTGGAAGTTGTAGGATTGCTCCAAAAGAAATAACTTCTCATCAGAAAATATAAATTCATCACCAGCGTACCAAGCCATTTTTAAAATATTATTTCTCGATATATTTTTATGCTCGAAATTTTTATTAAGACTAATTTAAATTGCATAATTGTTTTACATGATATACGAGATAACAAAACGATACTTTTTGTTTTTTGTTAAAGAATGGGTTGCTAAAATAACGCCAATAACGGTACATCGTCGATAAAGAGTTGTATTTATATAACTATATATATAATTTATATATTTGTCACGGTGTATATTGTAAGCAATAGTTTTTTTATATATAATCAGAAGTTAAAACGACTAACTTTACATTACAAGCTGAAGCTATCGAAAAAAGTTATGTTTTATTAAAATATAGGGTGTAGAACAGCGATTCTCAACCTGTGGGGTGCGAGCATATCGAAAAAAAATATTATTAAAAATTTATTTAATTTACTGAAAGAAAAACAAAAAAATACATTTTAGAAAATATAAAATAAAATAGACGTTCACATTTACACTGATATAATACACTTATAAATAGGATTGTATTAGTTCTGCACAATGTATTTAATAATTAACTTATCAATATTAAATTCAAAACAAGATTAATAATTATTAGTGACGCCCTTGGGCCTGTCTTGCAGAGCAAAGTTTTTCGAAAGAAGGTTTATTAAAATTATTGTATGAGGAGGGAGGGGGTGTAGAATATTACGGTTCATACAGAGCCGTATTTATGCGCAGATTATCGTACAATAAAAGTAAAAATTCATTTTAAAAAGGAAAGATAGTATTATTTGTTGGCATGAACGAAAACTTTAGAAAAAAAATGTCTGGTTAGTTATATATTCATAATATGTAAAAAATCGTTATTTTTGACACTATAAGATATCTCAATAACCTAAGCCAATTGAGAATCGGATTCGGTTTCAGTATGCCAAAAACCTCCGAAATTACATATTCAGGAGACGTCGACGCAGTTATTTTACGCTTACTAAAGTTCGTGGAAATTATTAATTAATATTTTCGTGGAAGTTCACTAAATATGGCCCTGAGTTCATACAAAAACTAGCTCCCCGCTAAATTCCAATGCTTTATCGCTCGCATTACATTCGTTTTTTTTGGGATTGAATTTCGGAAAATTCCTTTTTAGTGGGTACTTAGATATATCAAAAAAGAAAGACACTACTAAAATTTCACATTTCTAGGTTAGGCGTTGATTTAAAAACTTTTGAATTATGATCCAAATTTGACATTTAATCTTTTTTGGTCATAAACACCAAAATAAGTTCCTACAAATAATTAACAGTTTACAAAAAATAGCATTGCCTAAGATTGTGTATCCTCAAGTGTGTTAAATTTATTCTTTTCTTCATTTTCTTGACGTTTAATTTTATCAAAATAATTAAGAAAATGTAGTTTTAATCAATAATATAAACCACAAGTGTTCAATTATCCATTTATATGCAAATTAAAAAAATCTCTACGTGTCTAGTTTAATTTCCCTGACCATATTTAAAAGTCTGATCGCATCTCTGCTAATAGACTATTCAAAATGCGTATAGATGTTATTTTTAAACAATATGAAATAGAAATTGATGTGTTTGTTTCGATTAAGAAAAGAAAAAGAATTAAATGTGGGTTATAATTAAACCATGCTTTACATATTTATTAAATGGAAGTACTTGTGAAAATAGTTTGGTAAATACACTTTCTTGATTCTAATTGTGCTAAAATCGATGATATATATATATTAAACATTTAGCGCCCTACATTTTATACATGGCATTTTTTGGCAAGTACAAAACCAAATAATGCGGCCATGGATTGTTTAACTGAGCAGCCAAAATACTATTAATACAAAATCGATTGTATTTTAATCAATAAATTTATAGAAATTATCGTTTTTAGTTTCTTATACGACGATATGTATAAAATAGCTATTGTAAAACCGATTTCAGTGAAAATATGTATTTTAACCTTCTTTAAATCCATTCCATTTTCGCTATGATATTTGTATATCGGTCTGTCTGTCTGCAGACACTGTAACTCATAAACCACAAAACACATAAGAGTGAAATTTTATATTTAAGATTAATTTTCGTCCCATGATACCCATGGCAGCTTTTTTAATATTATACAATCGTTAAAAATTGAATCACGAAAATTAAAATTACGTGTTTTAAATTTTAATACATTTAACATACTGCTCACTGCGAGATTTGAGTTAGTTCTTATCATGAATTTTCTATAGGTATTTGTTGCATTTTTGAACCAAAAATGAGAAAAACCGTAATTATGAAAGTACGGTTATTAATTATTTTCTCCAGTCTTATGATCTAAATGTATATAGGCAACTATCTTCTCATGTACGTGACATGATAAATCTATAACACAGAAAAATTTATGAATTTAAAAAATACATAATACTGCACCAAAGTTTTATGTCCGGTATTATAAACAAACTAGCAAAATTTACTAGCTAGCAAGCACTTCCAAATAATGTTTCTAGTCTATCTGACAGTTTTCTTAAGTTTTATGAAATGTTGGGTAGTTTTCGCACACGAATGGTATGAAAACACTAATGGTATTAAAACAGTGGTGATATTATGAAAATTATTTTGTACGATCAGAGTCGCCAACTGCGTTGCAATAAGTTGAAGTATCACTGCTCTAAATTCCATAGCTTATCCATAGATACTATCACAGCATTAATACTCCATTTGAAAGTACTTGCTAGCTAGCAAATTTGCTAGCTTCTTTTATAATACCGGTAATAAACCAGTTATTTATATTCAAAGATTATTTGTGCAATTTAAAATTGCTATGATATAAGATACTCAATACTTAACGTCTAGATGGCGCTTGGTTTGTTGTCTCCCGTTTGTTTTGAGCCGGTTTTAATTCAGGTCAGAATGATAATTTGATATTCAAGCAAGTTTAATGGATATAAATAACAGTAAACCAACAATAATCATAAATAGATCTATAAAAAACATTACGGTTCTTTTATTATTCAAAATATAACTGAAAAATAAAATAGAAATCTGTGATTATAGGACACAATGACATGTATACAAGTGTTTATAAATTTTATGTTTTATTTAAAAATAAATTAAAATATAAATACAAAATAAATAATAATAAATACAGTACAATTAATCATACGTAATTAATAATTACTTTAATTAAATCGATATGGCATTAATCGTCTTCGAATTATTCTACTTTTTCATCTGTTGGTTTGATTTCATTGTTTTCATTTTTCACAGGAACATCTTCAGAGGGCGTGCTTGGGGTACTCGTTAGTTTAAATGGAATAATATCTGCTGGTTTGTCTTCAGGTTGTTCTACATCACCGGAGGGTTCTGGGTCAGTTGGAGCTGCTGGAGCGGCAGGAGCTGCAGGAGCGGCTGGTGCATTATTAGTTGGTCTTTGGAATAAATTAGAAAAAAAATTACTGATCAACTGTCCAGGTGCTGGAGCGGAAGCATTGCTGTTTGGTTGAAATAATCCCTGGAAAAATCCACCGACTCCTCCGCCTTGATTCAACTGCGGTGCATTTAAACTTGATTGGTTGAAAATGTTGTTCACATTTGAAATTAAGGTATTCCACCCACTGGAAATGGCTTGTAATGGATTTAGAGATTGCGCAGGCTGTTCGTCACTTTGTGCCGAAGCTGGTTGTTGTGAAAAAGCGTTGGTTATACTTTGTCCTAATTGATTTATTTGGCTTTGAACCGTAGATTGAAGCGTTTGTAAGAAATTAGAGTTTGTTTGGTCGTTTGTTGTCTGTGGTTGAGTGAACGCGTTGAACGCATTGTTGATGTTTGTCGAGAAACTGGTCAATCTATCGTTAAGTGTATTCTGTATAGCGTCTAGAATAGGGCGTGCAGGGGGAGCATCGTTGCTAGAAGAAGAACTATTCTGGCGCAAACTATCGATAGCCGAGTTCAATGTTTGTGTGAAAGTCTGTATTTGGGCATTGATCCCGGTCTGCATAGCGGCTAAAGGACTAGGATTAGGTTGAACTGCATCGTTTTCAGCTTTTGTTCCATTAGGCGCATTAGTCGTTGGCGTCAATCGATTCGCAAGATTTTGAACAATGTTTGAAGGACGTATAGTGTTTAAAGCGTTAACTACTGACTGTTGGATTGAAGCCAATGGACCTGGTCGTACTGTAGTTGTTGTCACTTCATCATTTGGTTTGCCAGTCGGCGAATCATCTGCAACATCTGATTGTGGTTCTTCATTTGTTTCGGGATTCGCTTGTTTCAAGTAAGGTACTTGTGCTGGGTGACTTTCTGATAACCGTAAAGTTTGCGCAATTTCTTCTTCACTTGGTGTGATTTTTACTACTTCTTTTTCCGGTTCTTCAACTTTTTCTGCTTCAACAGATTGTAGTTCTTCTTTCTTCGGTTCTTCAACTAATTCTTCTTTTACCTTCGTTTCATTTTCTATTTCATTAGCTTCATTTATTTCAGATGCTTCCGGTGGCAACAAATCGACAGCGACAGCTGGAATCTGTTCCTTTGTATCTTCGATGACTTCTACGACAGTTTCCGCAGGAACTACAACCTCCGCTTGATAAACAGCTTCGGGAGCATCTCCAGGTTTTTTCACTTCCTCCAAACTTTTGAGATAAACATTCGGGTAGACCGTTTCAATCGGTATCGTCTCGTACACAATTCTAACGGGTATCTCTTGCGGCCAGGGCCTCGCGCTGCGCAAAGAGCGTGCATCGACGGCGGTGAGCGCGAGTATTGAGAGCACAAACAGCACCGTACCCCTCATGATTGTGACTGCGGTTACTGAACTGCCAAATCGGGTCTTTTATAAGCCCGACGCCACCACACACGGTCAAGGCACGGAGATGCGCGAACACGCCAATCCGGTTTCATGTCCGATCAAGCGTCCCCGCCTAAGAGTTATCCGTAACAGTTTCTTGCGGAGTGCCCCGCTGCAGATCAACAGGCCTGTATTCGTTACAGTTATTAGCTACTCAGTAGTCAAAGTTACTAACTAAATCTTTTGGGGTGATTTTCTAATTTCTTAAAATTTACACTGAGGGAGCTTTGAAACTCCCGCTAGTATTTTTTTTAAAAACATTTAGGGTCAATTCAGATTATCGAGCCGGTCTCGCTCCACTCAAATATTCAGTATAGTAATACTGTATCAAAGCGTGATTGGACCGAGACCTGAGCGATACCTATAGTATGATTTCATTGTTTATTGTTTATTTATATTTGATTGGAGCAAGACCGGACCGACATCGAATCGATAGTCTGGTTCGACCCTTATTATAAAATTTATAAACCAAAACACAACATATATTTTGAAAAAAATATATATCTATATTTTATCAATTCTGTTATAATTTATAATCAAACTGAGTATAATGTAAAAAATATAGACTAAATAATAAGGTGAAAATTACATAGATAAAATTCAAAGCAGTTTCGTTAAAAAATATATTTATACGTGCATTGGTTCATTTTCACTTTCAAAATTATAAGTATCAACAAAATATTTTGAAACAATAAACAAAACACTTATTAAAGCTATATTTTATAAAATTATTACTTTATATAATTATATAACGAACAGTGTAGATTTTTTTTACTTTATATTGTAGAAATGTAGTTAATTTCGAAAGAGAATGTTAGTAAGAATGACTTTGGAATCCTATCATGTGCAATGTTATTTTACGATATTTTAATGCTATACCTAGATAAATACATACATACATACTCGTAAAATATGTATATGTCTAAAAATTTATATTGCTTTTAAAAACTTAAAATTGATTTTCCTGTTTTTCTATTGCTTCTGCAAACCTTACATTGATTTTCAAAATTAGTAATTAGGTACTCTTGAAAACTTAAAATTAATGTTCCAATTTTGTTATTGTTTTTGATAACTTAACATTGACTTTCCAATAATTTCAGGATATACGCATTGTTTAACATGATACTAGAATCCAAAAATGTATAAGCCAGCCCTGCACTGCTATGCAAATACATGCATACAATATGTATTGTACAAGTATATATAGCTAAAATATTTCATGCTTCTATAAAATCTTGTACATTCTACCTACTCTGTTTTATAATTTATATTTATCTTAAAATACAACTTGTTTTCATTTTTTAATATAATATACTTATTATACATAACACTTACACTGTCTTATTTATTGATTAATACTTATTTATAAGTAAATAAATTGATGATCTAATATAATTAATGTAATTACATCATTTATTAACTATATACATAAAGAACAATTTAAAAAATAGATTGAAGAATACCTTGAAATACAAGGAACTAAAATATACTAATATATTAACAATCGTGTAATAAAATATTATTAAACATTAATATTTTCAATACATCATACGTCCAAATAATTATATTATTAATTTACATTCAAATGATTTATTAACTAATAAGGTACTTATTTTAACTAATAATAATACTAGAAAAAAATGAATATTAAATTCATAATTGTTTACAGCGTTTAGAAGATAAATTTTTTTTACATAATATTATATATAAATATAAAATATGGAATTATTCTAAATTAAAAATATATAAAACAGTTTTGACCAAAGTATAAATGAAGTACGTGACATTTGCATAACAGAACTATTGCACACTTGTTTCTTCTACTTAATTAACAGTAAATTTATCTTATGTACATGTATTATAAATTAAATTCAAATTCATGGATTTGTTTATACATAGCTATAAAACCACTTTTGAATATATACCCCAGTAATGGCAAATTTTTAATTAAATGTACTGAATTAGAAATATGTTAGTCCAGTAAAGGAAGCATTTTGACAGGAAATTAAGAGGGCAAGCAATTTTATGATTGATTCTTATAGATTTTGAACCGGAGAATTCGAAAAAAATAACCCGGACTAGCGAAAAGTGGTGCAACACCCTTAAAAATGGGGTTTAAGGGTGAAAACCCCATTTCCAACCGTTTTTTCAATTTATCACAAAATCTAAAGCGATGATGGTATATTTTTATGGTTGATATATGTTCAGGACACTCAGACGAATCGATTGTGACCACATATACTAAATTTGGGCAAAAATTATCTCTTCCAGAGGGCTTAAAAGATTTAAAAATGCATCTTTTCGGGGAAAATAGTTTAAAAATTAATAACTTTTGTTAAAATCATCCAAATGACTCGTAACTAGGCTCAAATTGTTCCTGAAGTTCCAAAGAATAATAATGAACCATAATTTAAAAAAATATTAATAGTATAACCAATAAAAATTGCTAATGTTTAAGGGTAAGTAACGTAAATTTTTGAAAAACTATCTTTTTACTAAAATTTAAATAAAAACATCAGGATTGAATATTTTTTAGTGAAACCAAGGTAGATACCTTCTATTTGTACATACAAACAAAATGAGACCCCCCAAAATAATATTCAATTATTAGAACGGGTGCAAGTGCGCATAGAAGTAGCTGAATTTTTGTTGTATACAATTAAAAAAATTACATTTTTCCAAACAAAATAATAGATTCAGTCCCGTAAAGCAAGCATTTTGACAGGAAATTAAGAGGGCAAGCAATTTTATGATTGATTCTTATAGATTTTGAACCGGAGAATTCGAAAAAAATAACCCGGACTAGCGAAAAGTGGTGCAACACCCTTAAAAATGGGGTTTAAGAGTGAAAACCCCATTTCCAACCGTTTTTTCAATTTATCACAAAATCTGAAGCGACGATGGTATATTTTTATGATTGATATATGTTCAGGACACTTAGACGAATCGATTGTGACCACATATACTAAATTTGGCCAAAAATTACCTCTTCTAATGGGCTTAAAAAACGTAAAAATGCACTTATCCTTAAACATTAGCGATTTTCATTGGTTAAACTATTAATATTTTTTTAAATTATGGTGTGTCATTATTCTTTGGAACTTCAGGAATAATTTGAGCCTAGTTACGAGTCATTTGGATGATTTTAACAAAAGTTATTAATTTTTAAACTATTTTCCCCGAAAAGTTGCTTTTTTACGTCTTTTAAGCCCATTAGAAGAGGTAATTTTTGGCCAAATTTAGTATATGTGGTCACAATCGATTCGTCTAAGTGTCCTGAACATATATCAATCATAAAAATATACCATCGTTGCTTTAGATTTTGTGATAATTTGTAAAAACGGTTAGAAATAGGCTTTTCACCTTTAAACCCCATTTTAAGGGTGTTGCACCACTTTTCGCTAGTCCGGGTTATTTTTTTCGAATTATCCGGTTCAAAATCTATAAGAATCAATTCGTTTCACTAAAAAATATTTAACCCTGGTGTTTTTATTTAAATTTTAGTAAAAATGTAGTTTTTCAAAAAATTACGTTACTTACCCTTAAACATTAGCGATTTTTATTGGTTAAACAATTAATATTTTTTTAAATTATGGTTGGTCATTATTCTTCGGAACTTCAGGAACAATTTGACGCTAATTACGAGTCATTTGGATGAATTTAACAAAAGTTATTAATTTTTAAACTATTTTCCCGAAAAGATGCATTTTTTTGTCTTTTAAGCCCTCTGGAAGAGGTAATTTTTGGTCAAATTTAGTATATGTGGTCACAATCGATTCATCTGAGTGTCCTGAACATATATCAACGATAAAAATATACCATCGTCGCTTTAAATTTTGTGATAAATTGAAAAAACGGTTGGAAATGTGGTTTTCACCCTTAAACCCCATTTTTAAGGGTGTTGCACCACTTTTCGCTTGTCCGGGTTATTTTTTTCGAATTCTCTGGTTCAAAATCTATAAGAATCAATCATAAAATTGCTTGCCCTCTAAATTTCCCTTTTTCTCACTTTTCACTGCTTCCTTGACTGGGCTATGTGTTGATATTTGATTACTACCATTTCTGAATATTAATCTATATACACTTAACTGTCTTACAGCGTGATTTGATGATAATCGGCCAATAGGTGTCAAAATGCTAGACATTTAAACTAATTATCAGTATAATTTATTTATTAATTATTATATTGTTTCAAAGTCGACTCTTACATCTTTTGAGTCGTAATATATTTAAAATTTTGTAATCATTAGTAAGTGTCTATCACTGTGTGCTCATTACTGGTTTTACTTTAATCCATTACTGGAGAAAAAACATTAAAAAAATAAAAGGCTATAATAATAAATAAAGAGTTACTTGTTTTATGAGTAACATGAGTTCATAAGAATTACAAAAAACAAGTCCATTAATCCAAAAAAAACGAAAACTTGCTCTTATAGCGGCCATAACTGGTGCCTTTACCTTATACCTTTAGAGAACTTTCAAACATGTCCGTTGTAATATAATACGAAACGTTCGCAGAAGATATAGTATTTTCTTTCATTAAGTCGTAGACAAAAACCGGGCAGTTTAAGAAATTAATCTGGTCTGTAATAATATTTTGATAATAATATTAAATTTTCATGCAAATAAATAATTTGAAATTAGTAAATTATTTTTTGTATCAAAACTTACTGTCACATGGCATTAGTTAATAGAAATACATACATATATTGACATATAATTTTGAGATTTTACTATTCGGAAAATATTTACATACCTATAAAAACGAAATATTTTTTAGGATTTTTTTATCAGATCTATAATTTAGTGCTATTTGGAGCAGTTTTTTAGTGATGACAGTAATCGAAAATCTTTTTTTTCACCTACCTGGAATTGCAAGTGCAACCATTGGAGAGGTAAAAATTATTTTTCATGTAATTAAAAATTAATACTATTTGTACGGAACAGTTTATTTACCACTTGAAAATTACGTCATAAAACGAAGATACCCTTAAAGTTTGACTTTTTTAGATCCAGGGGCTTAATGAGAAAGTCACCAGGACTTATCTCTTTATAGATTAAATAGATCAATAGATCTATTTAATCCAATCCTCCTTTCATAGTATTTGCTCAGCAATGATTTCAGATCTACAATTTGTGAAACTAAAATTAAATTATAAGAAGGTGGAATTTTTTTTTTTACACACCAGGTATCAAATTATGTAAGGAATTTAATGCGATACAGCGGAGGTAACTACCCCTCCTCCTTCCCCTGTTTAGGCACTGTATTAAATGACATAGTAAAATAACTTTAATTAATGGCACCCCTCCCTCCTCTCAACAGACAGGATTTATCTCCCGCTTCTCTGGGAAATTATGACACTACTATGATCAAAAAAAAAAATTATTTTATTTGATTAATTTTTTAATTTTGCGAATGCTGTTATTTTTTAGTGTTTTGTGAAAACGGAACAATCATTTCGGTGTCGGTCCGCCCGTCCGTCCATCACAGGCGATTTTCTCTGAAACTATTCGACGTAAAAATTTGAAGTTTAATTTTGATTTTGGGGGTAAATCGGGAAATAGAAAAAAAACAAGCGCATCGTGTAGGGATTCAAATGAAAGCTTATTGAATCATGAATTCAACAATATACGAGTATATTATGTATTTTTTATAAACATTTATCAAAATATTTTTCGGAAAAAGCACTTAAAAATTGCTGCCCCCACCCTTATCATCAAAGGGATCACTCAGAAAAATCTGAAAAAAATTATGAAAATCAAGAATTAGATGTAAATAAACAATTTAACTAAGCATTGGTTTTAGAGAAAAAGTTCTTTGACAAACAATATTTCTCACGATATAAGGAACACCTTTTGTCTTTACACGTTTTTAAAAATTTTCAATAATTTAAATGGGGGGAGGGCTGATGATACTACACTAATTGTGCAAGTACCTATAGCAATAATTTTTTATTTAATAATTATTTAACGAATGAATTATATTGTGTAAACTTCTCTAATGCCCGATATTATAAAGAATTTGCTTGAGTGTAAATGCAAATTAGCTTCCAGCAAACGCTATCTGCTAGGTGTCAAATTATTATGAAATTGCTCGAAATTTTAAAATAGTGGTAATAAATGTATAATGCTATGCATTTGATAACGAACACTTGGCAGTACTTATTTTAAGTCACTGATTGTACTTATCGCGCATGCATCAAGGTTATGACATATACGATTTCATTCGCTACATTTGTGTGTGCGATGTCATTTATATTTAATATCTAGCAGATAGCGTTAGCTGGAAACTAATTTGCATTTGCACTCAAGCAAATTTTTTATAATACAGGGCATAATTGACGTAATATATGGAAAGAACTTTCCCAGAAATAATGTTATTTGAATATTTTATCATCTTCTGTGTGTTTATAACACTTAATTAAATGTTTTGGAAAACGTTTTAGTTAAAGGTTGTTGACTCACTTCGACAGTTGTAAGTGAAAATTATTTGAAAATGAATAAACAAATATATTATCTATACGTTTAACCTAATTATTTGATATAAACATTAATAATTTAAGTATAATTATATTATTATTAATTAAGGCGGTGAATTCCAAAACTCGTTCGTTTCTGATGCTGAGATTAAAAGAAAACTGTCAGCATTAATCGAACTTACGTATTTTTCAAAAATAATTCAAAATTATAATATAGGTAGTATAAGATAATAACTACATTGTAATGGCATACTTTCAATGAAACATTTTCACCTTTACATCATTACCTACGGTACGGGACATTAATACGCGAGGTTCGACTCAAACTTGACAAGTTTTTTTTTGTGCCTGTCAAGTATGTATTATTTTTATAGTTAATAAATCGTTTCTTTGTATTGCAAATTTAGTGTATCTATGTACATTTTTTACATATGTACATACATATGTATATACATATAAATATATCCTTCGTTTCTAATTCAAATTGAATTCGACTTTTTATTTGTATTGTATAAACAATACAAAAAAAAATATAGTAAAATGTTTTCACAAATACTTAATTAACATTTCTCGGAAAAAAATGAACGCATTCTTTTTACTTATATCAAAAATATAATACTTAAGAAAGTTCATAACATAGCTGCCTACATAAATTGATTTTCTTACCTTGTACCTATTTGCATAATATTTAAGAGTACATTTTCTGAGAATTGAAAATTAAATTTGTATTTATAATAAATTCTCAATAACACTAATCTGAATTTCTTCTTAAAATCTTTTTAGCACCTGTTAAAAAACACAACACAACTGATTCATAAAACGTAGTAAAAAAATACTATCATATGTGTATAAACATTCGCATATTATTAACCCTTAACTGGTATCGTAAATTTAGGTAACTGGTAGCATGGGGTATTTGCGGAAAGATTATTTTTTGGCAAGCTATAGTTTCAATAGTGAATAAATGATAAATAACACACGAATTTTATGTAATCAACTAGGTTTTATTACCATTATTTTAATAAATTATCTTCTACGAGAGATAAAAGATAAAGTTACAATTTTTTGGATATTTTTAGAAACCTACAAAAACTTAACTTTAGGAAAGTTTTTAACAAAAATATTTTGTTCTTTCTTATCTAATATGAACTAATTAAGCAAAAAAAACGCGTTTATGTGCCTCTAATTAACAATTTAAAAAAAATCAACTGGTATTGTGGGGGCCGGTCGCAGAGCCGTAACTAGAGGCTCGGGGGCCCCGGGGCAGCAAGTGATCGAGGGGCCCCCCCTTATAAAAAAATTTTTGAACAATTTTAAAGTATGTGACTATTTTCGAAAAAAATAAGTTTTTTAATAAAAATGTGAATGCTTTCAAATTTTAATTATTAATATTTTTTGTAAACAATGACAATTAAACCAGTAAATAATTTTTTTGAAAAAAACAAACAATAATTTCTCATATCGAGCTGCATAAAATTCGATTTATAGTGGAGTCATATTAGCGACATTTTTTGTACCTTGTTGAAAAAACGACCATTTTTACAGTTTTTCGTGTACGTTTTTTTTAAATATCTGCAATTCTATTGGCCGGATTGCATAAACAAAAAAATCATTTTAAACTTTGTTATGAATTTCCCCATAAAACTAAATTTTAAAAAATCTCATAATTTTATTACGAACCTAAAGTACTTTTTTACAACGACCAATAGTAAAGCGATTTTAATAAAATTTTGAGAAGATATTCTTTATGATTATAAATAAGTAATTGTGACAAGTTCCATATCAAAACGGCTATGAAACACATTAAAAAATAAAAAATAAGAATCATATCTTGTGGGCAACAAATGGTAGAGGGACATTCTTTTTTTGTAGATTTTTATGTACTATGCGATGGCGCTGAAGATAATTCTATAAATGTATTGAAAATATTTTTTTTGGGTTTTTATTTTTGAAAAAAATTGTCCGTGTTGATTAAAAATGAGTTTAACTCAAAACTTCTTTTAATCCGATTTCGTAAAAAAAATACATTCCTTGTTCGGGGGCCCCCTATACTCGGGGGCCCCGGGGCACTGCCCCGGCTGCCCCGGTGGTAGTTACGGCCCTGGCCGGTCGTATTAAAGCGCCGAACATCCGACACCCGCCGTAGTCGCGACGTACTGAGATTACTTAAAATGGCGGATGCACACGATTCTTAAATTTTTAGAACAAATCAAAACATGACCTGTGGAAGCCGGCTGGCCCCCACGATACCAGTTAAGGGTTAAAAACAATATAACGGTAAGCAAGCTGAAATAAATACGTTGCATATATTATATGTATTTTAGCAATTTGGATACTTATATCGTCTTTCTTGTTTTCACATTGACATATTAAATTTATTGGCATTAAAAAAATCAATGTGAATATATTATTTTTATTTGCTGAATAAATTTTTAGTGCGATCATACAAATTACTTACAGTTGATTTTAAGTTGTAAAATTTATAGAAGATAACACATATGTATGTGTTTTATTAGAAAATAATCTATACAATTATAATTAAAGTCACGTGGTCTTTGACAGCTGTCGTATTTCATGACGTATGTAAAAATATTAGATTTTGATTGAAATTGTTCGAAAATTTTAAATTTCAGAAATATATTAAAATAAAAAATAGGTCAGACGCAGATAAAAACAAACATTTGCCAAGTAAATGCACAGTGCTTCCTCGTGCTAAATTAGTCAAAGGTAGTTAATTATCGAACAATTTTAATAAACACCGATAAAGTAATCACATGAACTAGCATTAGTTACTTAATTTTTATACATTTTTTTAATATTTATACATACATACGGACCTGAATATTTTTTCGTATATTTTTAATTTTTTGACAATTAAATTTTTTTTTTAAAACGGAATGAAAAATAAGTTTGAATCTCGTTACTAATTACCCGGTATTATAAAGAATATGCATGAGTGCAAAAGCAAATTAGCTTCTAGCAAACGCTATCTGATAAGCATTGAATATAAATGACAACACACTCACAAATGTAGCGAATTTTAATTTTATATAAAGTTTAAATACTAAAATTCAGAATATTAAATATTTATTACCACAAAATTTACTTGTACAATTTTCAATAGATTACATAATAATTTAATCGCACAAATATAAATATATGAGTACTATAAACGAAGAATACTTCTTTATCTAGCAAATGAGTTTCAAAATATCTTTGTTCGGTAGGAGCCTACTAACAATAAATTTTTTGATAAGCGAATTTGAATGAAAACTGGTCGACCACTTCTGCATGCGACTCTACGTATAGGTACAATATACTGAAGTATTAATATAAGGTATCATCCATATGTCATTGTATGTAATCCAAAAATAGAACCGCATAAGATCTGGCAACAATGAACGCATTACCGCAGAATAATAAATCTATGTATAGCCACATTATTTATCTGAATAGTATTTTTACAATTATTGATTTATCTGAGTGGTCATTGGGATACTTGGACAGACCGTTATATGCACTGGTTTAGTCAATGTAGTAATGCACCGAGCAAATGTCGATATCAGGGCTGTATTTACACAATGTCAGTCGTTCAGAAGATAAAACGATCAATTTTACGACATAAAAACAGCTTGTTTAAATATACATACCTACAAATTTTATAAAAATTTAAATATGAGTTCTAATAGAGAGACTAGGGGCACAGTAGTGTACCTCAACTAAAGTAGTAAAACTACATCTATTGTCACTTTTTTTCATAAATATCTCAGCTCTAGGGCTGCAGACGAGAAGAGGGTCAGGTAAGTTTTGTCTCGTATTGGTTTTTGGAAATCTATACGCTAATTTTATTATAAATGGGAATATACACTATTTATTGGTGTTTTATTTATTGTTCTACGATTATTATTTCCGGTAATATAATAAGCTAAGTTTGATATATTTCGTTTCATTCGTGCTCCCAGTGTCACATGAAAACTCAACAAAAATTACAGATTGCTTTTATTAGAAATGTTACATACTTACCGTCGAGGAAAACGTAGTTCTACGTCAAAAACTGATGCTGAGATCAAGGTCGTAACTATTTGGTGTTAGCCATTTAGTTAATTAAAAGCTGTTTGGGTTTGAGATTTATATAAATATAAACAACTAACTAATAGTATTAACTTTAGTGATGGATTTCTATTATATTTATACACATCTGAACGACTATGTTTATTACCTAAATACGGTCCTGGCCACTATTGTCGTACAGCTAGAATAAAACTCTTTGATATCAATCGCAATAAATTTAAACCAATTTATTAAACATCAGAATTAATTTTAGGAACATTCGTGTGTTTATCTTGTCAAATCAGTTTGTATCTAACGGTATCTGTAGTTTTCTTTTTTATCACTTATGATATGACTTTGTCAAAAATAATACGCATAAGACAGAGTAGGATTAAGATATAATTGAAGAAGACAATATCTCAATATAAATATAAAAATCTCTGGTGCGTATGTACACGAGATCATTAGGCCTAAACCACTGGACGTATCGAAGCCATATTCACACCATATAATCGTTTGGTGCTCCGTTAGGTTTAACTTTTTTTTAGACCCGGTAGGTGGCGCTGGAGTCGAGATATTTACGAAAATGTGTATTATTGATCTGATTTTTAAGCAAATTATTTTTAAGCAGAACAGCGTTTGCCGAGTCAGCTAAAACAACAATTACAACCCTCCATACGTGACAGGGGGTGAAATTTTAACTTTTCACTTTATAAAACAAGATATAAGTTTAGGGTCTTGTGCTTTTAAACATTAAAAGACTCGTCAAAAACTATTAACAAATGTTAAAATATTAAATATTATACAGACAGAATCTGATAAAAAATACAAAAAAAAAAAAACATCTACCACGTGATCGCAAAGTGCTTCCTCGTGCTAAATTCACCAAAGGTAAGTAGTTAATTATCGAACAATATACAATAAACATTTTTTTATAAACATGAAATTATTCATCACTAAAAATTAATAAACTATACCTACTTATATTATATTATTAAATCTTAATTGATAGAAGTAAAATAGTTTAATATTTTACTCAAGCTATACAAAGTCTAGTTCAGGGACGTTATAGAGCTGTCTAATTGTAAGTCTAGACATTTGCATACTGCGATTAGTAGCACTTACAGCGAATACTAATCCAAGAATTACAATTGAATTTAATTATCAGACTTTCATTTTAACTATTTCACATTAATACTTGACTTATTATTAATAATTTATGATTCACTGAATAGCTCGATTGATCTTAAAATATAGGAGACTTCAATGCTGGATTAAGATAGAATCTATTCGTACATGATTTGTAATATTTTGTAACTTTATAATAATACTAGCTGGGCCCACGCGGCTTCGCTCGCGTAGACTACGGAATTATCCCTAACGGTTTTGATCATACACGGTTTACACGCGGTATACACGCAGTATACACGCTGATTATTGCGCTTTTATGGGGTGTAGTCACCGTGTATATGACGTGTCCTTGGGAATTTTTTATACGGCGTTTATGCGATGTATACACGCCGTTTACACGCTGATTATTCCGAATGTATCGCGTTTTCATACGTGTAACTTATAGAATTTACACGCAGTTTACACAGTGATTATTCGAATGTATCGCGTTTTCATACGTGTAGTAGACGTGTAACTAATAGAATTTACACAGTGATTACGTCGAATAAACCGTGTATGTTAACAGTATTTATACTTACAGCCCTACTTTTCGTTTAAAAAAAGAAGTAACATTTATAGCCTTTATAAAAACCACAAACCTGATTCCCTAGCGAGAGGTAACTTGCGGTTTGTGTTTTTTATAGCGTATAAACTTCGCATATACACCGAATTTACACGAAGAATAACTTCTTGGTATACCCAGTACATTGTGTTTTTACCGAGTTTTTACTCAGTGTTTACACGCGTAAACACTGTATAACACAAGTGTTTACTCAGAGTTTACTGCGTATGAATCGCGTGTATACCGCACTATACACAGTGTAACGCGCGTATATAATTTTCCCAAGCACACGCCGTATACCGGGTGTTTACACGGTTGTTACACAGACTTTATGCGCATACAGCGTTTACACGCCATATACTGTGTGTATACTGCGCGTATACACACAGTATACGCGTGTACCCGAATCCGTTAGGGATTGTTTAGGATTTTTGAAAAATATAGTTTAAATAATTAAGTACAAACACGATTAGTTATTATTGTAATAATAATTTATCAATACCTAAATTACCTAACAAAAACGAATCAGAAGAAAAAAGTACAAATAATTTGTGTTCTGTTTAAATTTAAATGTTAATTATTGAAAACAAAATAAACACAAACGATCAGCCGAGGGACTCCGAATAACAACCGAGCGTACGCGAATCCAGTCTGATGTACTTGCTTCGATGCGGCACGACACCATACATTTAAGATATTATCTTTATAAATATATTTTAAGATATTTTCTAAACTATACGACCAAATTGGATGCTGTAAATGGCAAACTATATCTACATTAAGTACTTATGACGATGAAATCATTTATTTCGATATGGATTAATGTTTTGCAGGTCATAAGTCCATGTAAACAAAACCCAAATATTTTATGTTTTCTTTGTAACATAAAAGCAGTCATTGTGGCTAAAATATAAAAGTTAGACATATGGTGTCGCGGACTTAATTGAAGAACTTTTGATTCTACACAATTCTTTATTACATTATTTTGTTCTATATTGAACGGTTTAGGCAGCGTATTACAAAACAGCGCGCCGACGGCAAAATTTTTTCCGACTTGATTTACTATTATCGTCACTGCTTTGTTGTTATGTTACCTAACGTAAAAAAATATAGCCTATAACCTGGCCAGAGAACGTACCTATGAATTAAAAAAAAAAACTCGTAAATCGGATAAGTGGTTCTCGAGTGATAAGGTAACTAACGGACAGACAGACAGACAGACAGACAGACAGACAGACAGACAGAGAGACGTTGAGCTTTATATATATTAAGGATGTGTTCATAATAATATTATAATAAGTAGATATTTTATTTATTAATAAATTATTCTCAATGAGGATTTAGTATTAGGAGTTCAGGGGGTACTAGTAGCATCTGCATGCTTTACATTGTTTCAAATTTTAAGATTTTTTATTTTATAACTTTTGTGTCGTAGTACTTATCATTTTGTAATCATTAGCAAGTACCCATCACTGAGTTCCCATTACTGAGTTAACTTTATCCATTATTGGAGAAAAACAAACAAAATAAAAGGCTATAATTTAAAAAACAAACTATATTTGCGGACTTTGGTAATAAAGAGTTCATGAGAATTACAAAAAAGAAACCCAACAAGCCAACAATACCAAAAAAAAACAGTATACCTTGCTTTTAAAGGGGCCAAGACTGGTACTAGTACCTTACAAAATGATGCTATTACTGTCTTTACCTTACCTAATAAATTCTATACAATGTTTTTGTTGAATTGTTATGATTCATAGTCATGGTGTTTTAAGAAAACAGGTATAAAATTGTTCTTGTAACCTTCGCGTTCCTGTTGATTATACGTTTTCAAAGAAAAGAAAAAATATAATTTCTGCAATGAGAAACAAAAACGGATTATAATTTCAAAGCTATAAGAAACCCGAGATACCATTAAAAATGTATTTATCTAAAACAGACATGCACTCATCAGTCGTTTTTACTTAGGTTATAATAATTATAGTATAGGTATGTATATTATATAGTTCTATAAATTATAGATATGAAATATCATAGACATAGAGCATGGACCATCTGACTCGAAAACAAAGTCGTGTCGAAAGAAAGAGATAGAAAATGATTTGGGATTTACTTGTCCTTATTTAAACAGTAGTAACTGCTTTATTCTTCTTAGAAAAAGAGATAGATATATATCCCAAACAATACCGCGTCGACCGCGTCTCTGACCCCAGCGCCACCTACCGAGCACCAAACGAACATATGGTGTGAATATGGCTTCGATACGTCCAGTGGTTTAGGTGTGATGAGAACACATACATACGCACCAACGTTTTTATATATTAATTGTAAAATAAGTATCATAATATATTTATAAGGTATATAAAATAAGGTAAATAATAGTCAATAGTACAATAGGTACATTATACTTGTGTACATAAACGGTAACAGATAACTAATTAAATAAGAGAATTTATATAGACAAATAGATATACATATTATTATGTAATATGATATAATCAATTGAACGAGTTACATATAGACAAAAATTTTTGAACTTTGTCAGAATGGCTTCTGAAAAAATATTAAATTTGAAAAGTACATATGGCGTCATCAATTGGGAAAAGTTATAACTATCAAAAACTTAATTTTAATCACTTGTGAATAAATAATTGAAATTATATTACGTTATCAACATTTTTTTGGCGAGCTAAGCACGCTATGTGATACTTACACTTTGAAACCGATGAGTGTTGCCATTTTGAAGTTATTCACGTAAAAACAGTTTTTCACCCCCTGCAAAAACTACCTTGATCAACTACAATCATCAGTTACTTAAAGTGTAGGTTTCAAACAATCTCTATACCAATTTTCGTTGATAAAGGAATTATTGTGTTCGAAAAATCTATTTTTACTGTATTAGTTATACATTTATAACATTTGAATATATCCCTGTGGTGACGTTATTCCCACGCAAACGCTGATTGGTCAAGGAGTTATTGAGACTACCTTGTCTTTATATACCTTGGTTAACACTACAACTGCTACCAAAACTTTCATGTCAATAACAGAATTTACGCACATTATTTACAAACGTTATCAGAAGCATTTATATTTTCATTTTATTTCTAGTTAAGTATTTAATCTTAATTAAAATGGTCAAACTAACACCAGAATTAATACAGCAATCAATGCAGTATATAAATCCTGTTAAAGATCGTGAATTAGATTTAAGAGGTATGTATTATTAAATTTGTAGGTTATGTATTACGGTATTTAGTTTCCAATCGAAAATCCAGTTAATATAATATTTTCAGGATATAAGATACCACAAATAGAAAACATGGGGGCGACTCTAGATCAATTTGACACTATTGATTTATCAGATAATGATATAAGAAAACTAGATGGATTTCCATTACTAAAACGATTAAAATGTTTATTACTCAACAATAACAGAATAGTGTAAGTAATATTAGTGATATGCAAGAGATATAATACTACTGGAGCGATAACTCTATTGGGCGAGAGCGGGCTGATAAGTTCCAACCTACCACATTGCTCTTAAGGTCTCTATGTATCACCCAATCTGCAAGGCCGATTTGTAGGGAGTTAGCGTGGGGGTAAATCGAGTACTGTTATAGTAAGTAGTTTCTTTTTTTATATATAATCGCCTCGACTTGCCTATACATGATCCAATTTGCAGGGACCCTGCAGATTGGATGTGAAATTGGAAGGTGTATAGAGGCCTTTAGTGTTCTTTAACCTAAACATGTTTCAGTTGTTTTCACGGTTATTACCATATCTTGCGAATCCAATATTTTTAATACAAAGAATTATGATGATGATCATCATGCCATCAGCTCGTTAGACAATGTGATGTACATTTGTGCTAGTTATTTTGCAGGATACAATTTCTACATTGATTTATCGCTCCAGTAATATATTTCTATGGTAATATGTCAAATAGTATTTACACGTCATAAATTAAATAATTTTTTGCAGACGCATAAGCGAAGCTCTTGATGAAACAATTCCAAACATTGATAGCTTAATTCTCACAGGAAATCAGTTAGAGGAACTAAGCGACATTGATCCGTTAATTCCGTTAACTAAATTGGGTACTTTAAGTTTGTTGCATAATCCTATAACCGCCAAACCATATTACAGATTGTACATTGCTTATAAACTCCCGCAGTTAAAGTTACTCGATTTTCGAAAGATCAAAATGAAAGAACGAGATGAAGCTAATACATTGTTTAAAAGCAAAAAAGGAAAAGAACTTCTTAAAGAAATTGCTAAGAAAGCCAAAGCTTCATCTGCTGTTAGTAATATTCCTGATGTTCAAAAACGTATGTATTTTATATTTTTTAATATATAATATAATAATATATAATAATATATAATATAATATAAGAATTTAATTTATTTCTTTAATTTTTGTAGCTGCAAATAAACAAGAGATGATGAAAATACGTGATGCGATTTCGAAAGCAACAACGTTGAGTGAAATCGAAAGATTAAATCAACAATTGCAAGCTGGACAGATTCCAGGAGCTTCAACACAACAAAATGGTCATAGGCATAATTACTAAGTATTTGTCTTAGCGGTAATTTTAAAATATGCTTTATGCAGGTAAATTCTTAATTGTAAATTATATTTTTTCATACATCATTTCAGAATTATATATTTGATTTATGTTTTCAAATAGAATAATGACACTTAATTTCAAGATGAAATCTTATCATTGTTTTATTTTTCAATGAATGTATTTTAGTATTAAGCTGACAAGAACAGAAATAAACTACTACACTATTTATATTTCATTTTTTAATATTTCATTTGGGTTTTACTACAGAGTATGTTACTAAAAGTTAAGAATCTTTTTAATCATTGTAGATTCTTTAACATGTTGACTGTTAACTACAAATTAACTCATAGTTAAAAATCTTTCACTGGTTGACAGTGCCGTAGCGAGCATAATTGGCGCCCGGGGCACGATACCTTTTTGGCGCCCGGGGCACGATACCTTTTTGGCGCCCCCGAAAAACATAAAGTAATATAATATATAGAATATCATCGTCTTGGGGACCATTTGGCGCCCCTCTGCGAGTGACGCCTGGGGCATGATAGACCCCCTTGCCCCCCCCCCTTGCTACGCCACTGCTGGTTGACAGAAAATTATTTATACATTTTTAAACAATTTTAAGATTTTTTAAAACGTTTTAGAAGATACTCTGTAAAATATTGTGCTATGTTCCTAACGTTGAATGTTTCAGCTATCAACTAGATTTCAACATTATGTTTTTCTGAAGAAACATTTTTAATAGCATATCGTATATTTTTTCCTACAAACAATTGTTTTTACTTCCATATTCCGAAGGAAATGGAAGTATTGTTGAAAAATCGTATCCGAGATAAAAGCAGATTCTGATTGTACTACCATCAAAACGTAAAGAAAAATTAATTTCCGCATGGCGGCTGTGCCGTGTGTGTGTGTCTGGATGTAGAGTTTTCTTTCGTTCACTATAACTACTGTAAAAATGCACTGATTTAAATTATTTTTGAGAAAAATATTTCTCTCAGTGAGTACTTCAGACCTATTGATTTTGGTGCTAATTTGATTAAGGGTTTTGGAAATTTTGTAACTATTATCATCTAAAAAGTGATTGTTGTGAGTATTATCTCACTAATTTTGATAAGACTTGGTACATTTGTAGTTTCATTGAGCCTAATGGATATTTAATTTTTGTACATGCCTAAAAACAGCTATTAATAGAGTGAAAACCACCCTCAAAATTTGAATTTGAAATACTAATTAAAGTATTCTATGAATATGTATTATGTTTTTGACATTAGGACATTAGAAAACTAATATTTATAACACAAAGGTGAATTTTATTTCTGACATATCCCATTAACATTTTTCATATACATACATATTAAAAATTATTTAAAAATATCAAAGAATATGGAAGTCATGTATGGTTCTTCATACGAATATTTTATTGTGTTTTGTTTGTTTTTTTTTAATTTAGCTTTCCTTTATGACAAAAACTTTTTTCTGTTCCACATAATCTTTGAAAAACCCAGAAAAATTATAATATAATTTTCTTATTTAGATTAATATTTTTTTCTTCATAAATTTTATTTCCAAAATATTAACAAATCTAAACCTGAGATTAGATTTATATAATAAAGAAATTAATCAATTACCATCTTGTTTTATTTGATCTTCCTTATTTTCTGATCTTAGTATAAAATGAATTTCACTGCTAGGCTAACATAAAAAAATAGTACTGCAATTTAATGAAAATGGATAATTACATTACCTTAAGTAAAATTGGTAGAGGAACATTTGGGTAAGGACAAATAATTTCTATCAATTGTACAATGTTGAAATAATTTTATTACTTTACAGTTCTGTTCACATTTGTGTTAAAAAAGGTTCAGATAGAAAATATGTTGTCAAAGAAATTCAGTTTGATTTAAATGATCACAGTTTGGAGGTATATTGTATATATTTACATATATATATATATATATGATATACAAATTTTCTAAAATTCCAGATTGCTCAAGGAGAAGTTCTTATTTTGTCTCTTTTACATCATCCGAACATTATCACATACTATGACAGTTTCTTATTTCAAAAATCATTGTATATTATAATGGAATATGCCAATAAAGGAACATTGTACGAGTATTTGAAATACCAACCGGGACCTTTAAAATTAGATGTAAATTAAACAACGTACGATGTTTTAAATACAAAATACTATTTATATTTGAATATTTTCAGAATGTGCTTGATATATTTTGTCAAATTCTTCTTGCTTTAAATCATATGCATATTAATAATATATTACACCGTGACTTGAAATCTGAAAACATATTACTTGCTGGTCGGAAAGGGGAAATTGTTAAAGTTGCAGATTTCGGTATATCAAAATTACTACCCAGGTTTTTATTATTATTAATTTTAATCAAATTGTATAACATATAATACATGTAAATTAATTTTTATATTATAAGACATGATGGTGTTGCGGATACTTTAAAAGGAACGGCAAATTATTTGGCGCCTGAAGTATGTAGAGGAGAAAAATATGGAATAAAATCTGATATTTGGGCCCTAGGATGTATTCTATATGAGCTCTGTATGCAAGAACGAATGTTCGAAGGAGCTGTATGCATTTTTTAAATGTTATATATATGTATTGTTTCCCTTAAATCTCTGTTCACTTTTTTAGTTGGCTAATGTCATTATGAATATTTCAAATGGAAATTTAAAAAAGATTGATATAAAACAATACCCTGAAAATATTCATCATCTAATCAACGAAATGTGCGCTTTTTATGAAAATGAAAGACCACAAACGGAAAATCTTATGGCTAGAAAATTTTTGATTCCGTATGTTTATAAACAACCCTTGAATTTAGGGAAAATTGATAAGTGTTGACATATACATTTTAATTTGTGATTTTTAAATTTTATACTTGAACTTTTGTATTGTTACGATTTTTAACTTGAATAAATTTTAAATGTAAAAGTTAAATAAAATTGTCTTTAATACAATCCTGTGTAATACATATCGGCCACTGAACAAAATGATTTGTTTTATTATTTTCAACAATATAAAAAACGAGTAAAAATGTATACGACGAAATTACACTGATTACAATCAGTGCATGGACAGAAAAACGTACTAAAATAGAGTTCAGTGTAATACAGGTTGACAAACTCCAACATCATCAGTCACGTGACTGCATTGCGCTTTACACTTGTAGACGTGTTACCAGCCGCTTCCAATTTACCGTTTTATGTTGTGTGTGTGTCACTTTACTAAGGTGTCTTGTAGTGTGTACTTACGTACAAATTGTGGAATTTATTTAAAGAAACAGCACGGTTTTCTTTTAATTTATTAAAACAACACATTTCACCATGGGGAGTAAGTTGACTTTTATAATTATATATTGATTTACTAAAGTAACCTGTACTTTTTATCACATTTTATTTTATTTTGTGAAATTTTTGAATTAAAAGTATTCATGTATTATCAAAATTATCTTTTCGAAAATATCCTGTATGTGTTATTACAGTTTCAATCAAAGATTTATATTCAATATTTTGCATTTTTGAATTTTATGTCTTACGATACTTCATAAATTCCTATACATTTTTTCAATATTAATTAACGAAATTTAGTTAATTCTTTATTATTTTCAGTCAAATTCCTTGAGGTGATCAAACCTTTCTGTGGTATATTACCAGAAATAGCAAAACCAGAACGAAAGGTAACAAACTACATATTACGTTAAAATCCATATGCTCATGTGCGTTTCTCATTTTTAGATTCAATTTAGGGAAAAAGTACTATGGACAGCTATCACATTATTTATCTTCTTAGTATGTTGTCAAGTAAGTAAATCTTCATACATTTATTATGACAATTATCTTGAATAATTAATTTGTCAACAGATTCCATTATTCGGAATAATGAGCTCTGACAGTGCAGATCCCTTCTATTGGATAAGAGTAATTTTAGCTTCAAACAGAGGAACACTTATGGAACTCGGTATTTCACCAATTGTCACATCTGGTTTAATCATGCAATTGTTGGCTGGAGCTAAAATTATTGAAGTTGGTGACACACCAAAAGATCGCGCACTCTTCAACGGAGCCCAGAAATGTAAGCTTATTTTAAATGTCATTATTATATAACATGGTAACATATTATTCAAAGTTTTCAAATTAATATAATAGTATTAAATAAGAAAATTCTTTAAATTTGGTGTATTCTAATAAAAATCCACTGATAATTTAAAAAAAATTTTGTTTCATCTGATTATCAGTAAAATTTTAACCCGACATTTTAAGAGGCTGCAAAAATCTTTTTAAAGAATGAGATAGTTGTGAGTTATTTTAGATGAAAATATGACCCAATTTCCATACCCACAAAAAAAATTGTAATTTTATTTAAAAAATGTATAATTATGCTTAAAAATATTTTAAATATGTATATAAACATTAAATAGAATATTAGTATATAAGAGTATATGATTATAATGAGTTTAAGAATAATTGTTATTTTTGGTTTTTTTTTTTAATATACCCATTGGATAAAAAATGTGCTTTTAGTGATATAAAATTTGGAAACTGTAAATCAAAGAAATTTCAGAATAGTTTCTAAATGTTTGTTATATATTAAAATTTCTAATCGTTTTAATGAATAATTTACATGTTACAGCCCGTTAAATAAATAGATCAAAAATAGCAATCAATGAATAAATATTAATTTGACAACTATTATTATACTTATAACTACTTGATTTTTGTTTGAATCTGTGAGTAATTTGTTCATAAATTTCTTCCCTCGCTGTAAACATCTTACTTGTACTTAATTTTACGACATAAATCTTTAGAATTCAGTCATAAATTCATGAATAAGTAATTTTTTGTACATTTTTAATTAATTTTATCTCGAAACAATAATCAAATAGACAAGATTTAAATGATTGGGAAGTCGTTATTTTGGTCTTGTAGACTTAAATTGTAAATAATTTCAATATTAATGTCAACATAGTAATTTAGTCTACTTGCTCTTTGGATACTGCTGTTTTTGATGTACTTTTCTTAAAAGGTTCTAACTACTATACAAATCATCAAAATTATTTAAAATTATATTACAGAAAACTAAACTAAATAAACATTTTGTGACCATTCCAAAGTTTTTGTAATTTGTAGTTCCAGAGTACTAAGTCACCAAACAAGGAACATTTGTTTTTATAACAGCTGTTCTCAGATGATATTTTTTTATGTTATGTATACTTGTCAGCTTTCTCTTCTTAAGCCTATATTTCACTTGTTGATTTTTTAAGTACTTAAAATTGATCAATTTATGTTTAGTTTTTTTTTTGATGGCCTTAAAATATTTTATTTTCAACAGTTCGTCCTTACGCATGCAAAATCTACTATGTCACAAATGTATAATTTTTCAGGGGGCAATAAAAATTTAATAATATTCTTTGATACATTTTACTTATAATTAGCAGATTTTGCAATTATACTGTCAGTAGTCTTTGAGAAGCATTAATACATACCACCAGTTATTATTACAAACCATTGCAAGACAGTTTTTTTTCTAAAAAAATCACATTTTGCACATACAACGACCAATTGCTTTCTAAAAATTATCTAAAAAATAGCACGTTTTATATTTTTGTCAATAAATAGAACTTCGAGTTGGATGTAAAATTGATAAGTGTAAATGCAATTTTCAGTCGTCAATGGAAAAATTGACAAGTTTAATGCAGACATTAATATTAAAATAAATAAAATATTAATAGATGATTTTGTGCTACTTGTAAAAAAATATTTAATAGGATAATATTTTTACAGTATTCGGTATGGTAATCACTGTTGGTCAAGCTATCGTATACGTAATGACTGGAATGTACGGAGACCCTGCGGAAATTGGAGCGGGAGTTTGTTTATTGATCATTATCCAGTTATTTGTTGCGGGTCTGATTGTTTTGTTGCTTGACGAACTTCTACAGAAAGGTTATGGTCTAGGATCTGGTATTTCACTTTTCATCGCCACTAACATTTGTGAAACAATTGTTTGGAAAGCATTCTCACCTGCTACAGTTAATACAGGTAAATTGATTTTTTCAAATCATAATATTCTATTTTAAACTTGAATGACATTGAAATAAAATTATCCTTTTCATGGCCACTGTCTAAAAATAGAATTATTAGTCTAATCAAGTTGGAAATTTTCTATCGGCGACAAATGGAATTAATATCAATTATATTAATACCATTCGATAGCAAATGATACCTTTAATAAAGTATCAAAAGTGCAAGGCTGTAGGCCCTCGAAAAATACACGAAAAACAAAAAAACAAAAAATATTGTGAGCGGATTATGCTTAAATCGACAATGCAGAGAAAATGATGTAAGATAGAGCAAAAATGAACAGGATCAATTTAACAGATAAGACAATTTCCTATAAGAAAGGTACTTCGGTATATATCTAAAACAAATAGTTCAGATGTGAGTCATTAAAAAAAAACTCGAGACCAAAATGTTGTTTTTTGAAAATGTCACAATTTGCCTCGGTTATCTAAAAAATATAAAATTGGTATTCCGCAGTTAATAAAAATTTCCAAAAAATTCAAGGTTTTGAATGACTCTCACTCCTGAACTATTAGTTTTAGATATATACCGAAGTATCATTCTTATAGGAAATTTTCTTATCTGTAAAATTGACTCTGTTCATTTTTGCTTTATCTTACATCTTTTATGCATAACCGGAACCATTGAGTAAAGAATAACAAGAGAAACAACGCAATGTATTTTGATGAAACGGGGACGATGTTCCAAGCTCTAGATGGCAGCACTAAGCCATCTTACAATCGGAACTTGAACTAACTTATTATCCAAGATACAAAATTATCCGTCCCGTACCCCTCGCTTGACAGCACACTAAGCTTAAGCTCCGCCTTTACCCAAACCAGTTTAATATATGTATTACTAGTTTCTGTTCATGTTAATGTAAACATCGAAGCGGCGGCTTTAACTATTTTACACATTGTGACTTGTGATTCGTACTATTATTTTATTTTTAACCTTCCGTCGGGCGCGAATTTGATACATTTCTAACATGAATATGTATTTATATGTAATTGAAAAAGTTATGTTAGTAGTTGGAAAAATTATTGGTATAATAAATGTATTATTAAAATTAAAATAATGAACAAACTCTTTTTTAGGGTTCCGAAGAAACCCTATTAATCTCACTTTGTCGTCCGTCCGTCCGTCATTTTCAGTCAAAGCAAAATATCTCGTTAACTATATAAGCTAATAACTTGAAATTTTTACTGAACATGTAAAATAATGCCTTCTAGTAAAATATGTACTTTGTTGAAAAAATAATTTTTCAGGGTTGACGCTAAGGAGAAGTTAGGTAAACAAAATATTTTTTTTATATCAAGGCATGTGCAGAGCCGGCCTTTGCGATTCTGGCGCCCCAGGCGAGATTTTTTTTGACGCCCCCCCCCTCCCCCCTTCGCTACAGTGACGATCATTAAAAATTATCCGCACAAAAAAAAAGCGGGTGAGAAAATTATCGAAATGAATAAAATGTATAGAAAAATGAAAAATATCATTAAATACACTTTTTATTAATTCATTAGTGTAATATAATAATATAATATAACATATAATTGATAAATAATATATAACTAAAATTATATAAAAGATTTCTTACTGGCTTTCATGTCTACAAAATTTTCGATTGCTGTCTCAAGATTGAGGTTTGCTACAACTTTATTTTCAATTGAAAGAATAGCCAAATTATTCAACCTATCTTCTATCATAGCCGATCGCAAATAAGTTTTTATCAATTTTAATTTAAAAATCAAAACTATTATTCAAAAAATATATACAGCTTAAATTTGGCGCCCTAGAACAAAACATAGAAAATAAGTTTATTAATTTATTAATTGGCGCCCCCACGAAATTGGCGTCTCAGGCTGTCGCCTGGGTCGCCTGACCGTTCGGCCGGCCCTGGGCATGTGGCACGTTAAAATGTATAACCAAACCAGTGGAATTTGACGCTTTTTCTTATTTTTTTTTAAATCAAAAATTGCGCCAGCAGGGAGCTTTAAAGCAAATCAAAAAAAAAAAAAAAACAATTCTATATCAAGACGTGTGGGGTATCAAAATGTAGATTTCAATAAGTAAAATTTGACCCTATTTTTCTAACTCAAAAATAGCGCCAGCAGGAGGCTAAAAACAGTTTTTAATTTTGCCCCCCCCCCTCTACCTCGGTAACTACTGGTTCAAAAAATCTGCAAAAATTTGGTAACGTGGCTTTAGTGAGACTACCAACGACAAATACTAAAGTCAATAATATCATTTTAAATTTTGGAATAATAGGGACAGAATTTTTAATTTTCATATCTAGGCATGTGGGTTATCGAAATATAGATCTCAATTAGTAGAATATGACCATATTTTATTTTTTTCTAACTCAAAAATGGCGCCTATAGGAGACTAAAAGTAATATTTTATTTTGTCCTCCCCCCCTCTAACTTTGTAACTACTGGTTCAAAAAACTGAAAAAAAAATTTTTTTGTGTAACGGCTATTTAACCCATTAAGGACCAAAATAACAATTTTTTTCGTCAATCTTTGAGCTACAAACTCATTAAGAATAATGGAAGTAATATGAATAAAAGTAATGTATTTTACTATTTTCGAGTGTGCTCTTTCTATTTCCGGGTTCAAAATTACATTTTTATGGCTCTGAAAAAAAAATATGGCGGATTTTAAGTCGAAAAGTATCAAAAAATAAGAGATTTTTTATTTTCACTTTTTTTTCGAGTCGAAAGAGTATCAGAATTGAATTGAAACTATGATCAACGGTGATCGGAGGTATCAGAGTTTAAGAAAACATTTTTTTCTCACCTTAAACCATTTTAAACTCACCAAAATGGTAAAAATAATTTAAAAAATTGTAAAATTAAGATTTTTTTTTGTATCATGCTTTTATGAGCTACTTATAATAAAAGTGAAATTCTATGTTAAATACACTATTACAGTAAATATTTTCACTCATTCCCCGTTTTAAATTCAATATGGTGGGGGTAAAAATTAAAAAATCATAATTTTTTTCGGAATTTTTAGTGATAAGACATTATAAACTACATGTTTTATATCTTTCAGTCATATTCAAATTAGTGTGTACATTTTGGGGTGCTTTTTTATTGTGAGTCCCCTTGCCTCTCTCTGATAGCTGACTTATTTTAGTGTTTGTTTTTGAAACACATCGCAAAATCTCGTCACATTCCTTACACAATATTCTAGTTCTTATTGGATAATTTGAACAAGCTTTCAATGTTTCAAGCCGAGATTTTACGTGTGGTTTTCGACGTTTCAGCTTACCTTTTAGAATGTAATGTTTATTAATAGAAATCGTGAAATCTTTTATTCCAATTTTTTTTTTCATTGCTTTAAATCCATACTAATATTACATATGCGAATGTGTGTTTGTCTGTTTTTTACCTTTTCACGACTAAACCGATGAACCGATCTTCACGAAATTTGGCTGGAAGATAGCTTGCATCAGGATATGTCGTTCTTCAGGAAGAATGACATATGCTACTTTGTATCCCGAAAAATGTATTAGATAAAAAAATGGGTGTAAAATTTGACCTGTTTATCGATTCATACAAAAATTTGTATTATCTATATGTATTATTTACCTAACCGAACTTAAAAAATTGTAAATATTTCGGCTCCTATGCGAGAGAGGGTACTTCCCCATAGTATTTTTCCCGCCGGGTCGAATGAAAATAATTACGACTCTCCATACGCGACAGGGGATGCAATATTAAATTATTATTTTTCTGTTTTTCTTTATATGTAGAAACATTCCAGCCGTCGCGTCAGCCTAAAAAAAGGATATTTATTTCTTCAAAATATCAAAAAAATGTACATAAATAATAAAAATTTCGATGATATTTGGTCAAAAGTAATTTTAATAAATAATATTTGAGAAATAAAAACAAAAGAATTTTTAATTTTCATTGAAGAAGATAAAAAAACTTATTTTGTATATATTATTATATGTAATATGTATCGGTCCACAATCCATATTCTATGTTTAAAGCAATGTAGATACAAAAAACCGCAGAACCATATTTTTAGTTTTGATATATTTTTATATTAATTTGAAATGAATAAAACGATCAATCTAATTTTACTTATTATATCATCAGTAATGTAACATCGCGTCACAAATTTAAATTTATTACAACTTATAAAAACCTATTTTAAAGCAAAAATCTATTATATTATTGATAGCAGCAATTATCTCAAATAATTTTAACATTACATATTTTTTTTGTTTTATTTAAAAGAAAAAGATAATAAGTAACGAATATTTCTTGCAACGTTCTTGCCGCCTTTGTATCACGTATCAGCCGACTTAAAATAATGTAAACAAGACGTTCGTAAATCATTTCAGAAGGGCGGAGCTTAAAATCTGACGATTTAGCAGAGTCGAAAACCAGATATTTCATATGTATAATTAATAATTTTTTCAATAGATACCAGCACTTCCTGGGGCTCAAATAGTGCATGGTTCATATATCTACTGCGTTTCAACTCTCCCGTATACGTTGTTTCTCTTGTTATTCTTTACTCAATGCCGGAACTCAGTTTTCATTGTTTTTATGTTTTTTCGTGTATTTCTTGGGCGCCTGTAGCTTTGCATTTTTGATATATTATTAAGGGCATCATTTGCCATTGATTAGCACTAATATAACTGAGGTGATAATTAATTCCATTTAAAAATCTAATTTGATTGGACTATATACAGAATTTTTATTTGTTTGTATATATTATTTTCAGGACGTGGAACAGAATTCGAAGGAGCTGTAATTGCATTGTTCCACCTGTTAGCTACACGTCAAGACAAAGTACGAGGATTGAGAGAGGCCTTCTACCGTCAGAATTTACCAAATTTAATGAACTTGTTAGCGACAATTCTAGTGTTTGCGATTGTCATTTATTTCCAAGGGTTCCGCGTTGATCTTCCCATTAAGTCAGCGCGTTATCGAGGGCAATACAGCAGTTATCCTATAAAGCTTTTCTATACGTCAAATATTCCTATTATATTGCAGTCTGCCTTAGTTTCAAATTTGTATGTTATATCTCAGGTAATTAAATTATTCTATTTTATTTATAATTATAATTTAAATATCATAATATCAATAAAAAACATAGTGAAGAAATTTTTACAAAAGGAACTGGGAAGAACGACCAAATTTTTTTATTAACATGTTCTAGGCATTATAGGGAATACATAACTGACATCTTCATATTGACTAACTTCCAGAAGACATTTTTTTTACCTTTTTTTTTAAAAAAAAATGATTTTTACGATTTCTTTTGTACATTTTTTAAAAATATCTCTAGTTCTATTGATCGGATAGCAAAAATAAAAATTACATTTTCTTTGTATCTTTATATGTAATACTGAGAGTGAACAGTGTACGTGTTTCTAATTTTACTAAGAAATTATTTCGGGCAAACTAATAATTAATTATTAATGGGACATAAATTGTAGATAATATTCTCTACAACTTTTATCTAATGGATTTTTTCAAATGATCATTAAAACGGAAACGGATGTTTACTCTTGTAAATTTTTGAAATTTTGAATTTTTTTTGAAACAGTACAAAAGATTTAGATTGAAATTATTATGTTGTAATAATTTTAATCTAAATCTAAAAATATATGAAAAAATAATTAGGTACATATTAAAAAAATTTCAAATTGTATATTTAAATCATAACTAATGGCAGTTTATCTAAATACTTTATCAGTATTTATTTTAATTGTTTAATAATTAAGTATACCTTTCGTGAATTTAACACAAAGAAGCACTGTGCATTTACTTAGCAGATAATAATAAACTTTTTTGCTATACAGTTTTGTAGGGAAATTCATAACGAAGAAAATGTTTTTTTAATTTTAATTCTTTTCAAATAGAACCGGACATATTTTTAAAAATCTTCAGGAAAAACTGTAGAAAGGCAATTTTTTTTTCAAAAGGGTCAATTAAAATAGCTTCCGAAGATCGACCAATGTAAAGATTTCAGTTACATATTCCCTAAAAAATTTATCTTTCTAGTTCCTTATTCAAGAAAGTTTTTGTTAATATTTCTTATATTGTGATCCTTTAACTTATTTGCTTGTATATTTAATATTTTAGATGTTGGCTGTGAAATTCCAAGGTAACTTTTTGATCAATTTATTGGGCGTGTGGGCTGATGTAGGGGGCGGCGGCCCCGCTAGAGCGTACCCTGTAGGGGGGCTGTGCTATTACCTCTCACCGCCTGAGAGTGTTGGACACATACTGGAGGACCCAGTACATGCTGTATTATATATAATATTCATGTTGGGCTCCTGTGCTTTCTTCTCAAAGACGTGGATTGAAGTTTCGGGAAGCTCTGCTAAAGATGTATGTATTTTTTTTTTTAATATTGATTTGTAGGGTAGACATTTTTCTGTACATTGACATTTTTATTTTATTCATTTTTTGCATAAAAAAATCCACTACTTGATAAATTAACGCCTAAATGTTAAGAAACAATAAGAAAACACCAAACGATGTAGTAACAATTATTGTAATTTTGTTATCAATTAAATTAACATACAAATCTAGTTTCATTTTTATGTTTACATCTGCCTGAATTAATAGTCACAGTATTTGATGTATTATAAACTAAAAAAAATCAGTTTAAAAGAAAGATAGCCGAAATATGTACAAGAAATTAATTAAAAGTAAAAAAACAATTGCAAATAAAAATAAAAAGTAAAATTCTTAAAATCAAGATTTGAACCACAGTTCACCGTGTTCCCAATCTAGCATGTTAACTGCTCGGCCACATACATATATTGGTACATATGAAATATAACAATTTTCAGAACTAAATATCGTGATTAATAATGAGCATTCAAGAAAACGGTTGAACACAGCTTAAATAGCCTTCTTAAACCTGTAACGCTCATTATGGGTATTTATGATCATTTTAAAAATCAAAAATATAATGAGTGCAAAATTCTTCTTGTAACATAGTAAAGTTGATAAAAAAGCAACCCCTTTTTAGGTATTATTTCATTTTATAAATTTTTCTTTTTTTAAATTTCGTTTTAACTAGCAAAGTTGAAATGACCATTTCAATGGACTTGCTCTTATTGTTATATAATTTCTTCAGGTCGCTAAACAATTGAAAGAACAACAAATGGTGATGAGAGGACACAGAGATAACTCAATGATCCACGAACTGAACAGATATATCCCAACAGCAGCTGCTTTTGGAGGTCTATGTATTGGCGCTCTCTCTGTACTTGCTGATTTCCTCGGAGCCATTGGTTCAGGCACTGGTATCTTATTAGCCGTAACAATCATCTACCAGTACTTTGAAATTTTCGTGAAAGAACAATCAGAAATGGGTGGAATGAGTACACTGTTATTTTAATGTAGCGTAATTTTTTTTAAATATATGCGTTTTGTGATTTTCTTTATGAATGCTCAGATTATTTTTATCTGAGATATTATAGCATCGTGCTCATATTATTCATTAAATACATTTTTAAAGTTTCATTGTGGGTTTTTCCTAATGAAAGTTACAAAACGATTTAACAGTTGTACATTTGAAATGACTAATTCGTTCAGTAAGTTTATTTATATTATGAGATAAAATACAAAATGTTTTGTATGAACAATGTGAAAGTATCATTGTGATGAATATTGTTTTCTAATAAATATATTTTAAAACATTTGGATTTTTTTTATCATTTTTTCACCAAAGTAGTGGAGAAATTAACACAGCCCTTCCAGGTCCCTCTTATTTGTTTTATTATATTATTTAATTTATAACTAAAAATTAAATAAACACGAAGTTATATGATCACAACTTCCCCTTTTATAAACATTAAAGATTATTCTATGCAAATACTATAAAGTATTATATTTTAATCAAATAACATACATAACATGGTGTCAGGTAAATATTCACTAAAAGAAAGTAAGGTTACACCTATAAATCTACCTAGATCCAGAATTTCAGCCAAAAGCAAATTCTCTTGGGTTTTGCATTTTTTTGCTACCATACGGCTGGACTATAAATGCAGTAAATAAGAATTTATTATATAGAAGAAATGACAATATTAAAATTTTGAATGAAATTTGTATTTCTATTTTTTAAATGCAAATATATTTATCCACAACATATATAATACATTTATTACACACGTAGTTTTAATAATAATGAGAGATTAATGGTCATTATTCCCTCTTGTGCTCCAATCACAAAATGTCTGGTCATTATTTCCTCTTGTGCTAGCCAATCACAAAATTTCTCAAATAATTTCTTAAATAATACCATGGAAACAAATTACACAAACTTTAAACTGTCAAAAATGCTTGTGTTGAAAGATAAAGTCGTAGATAAAGTAGAGTATACTACTCGCAATAATAGCTATTATTACTTTGGAATTTTACTCCCTCGCTGCTTACGCGGCTCGGTTAGAAAATTGTTCCTCGGTAATAATAGCTATCATTATTGACTCATGGTATAATCTACTATTAATTATCAATATTTATAAAGCATGTTTTTTAAATTCGAATATTACTTAAAACTAATTCATTCTTGATTATTTTTGTGTAAGCTCTATAATTTTTTCCAAGCACACATCTGCTATATTAGTTTTCTGTTGTAATTCTCGTATTTGTTCATGACATTTTTTATAATTTTCAGTGAATATTTTTAACTTTTGTATTACTAATTTAATTTTCTAGAAAAAAAAAACAATTACTTATAGAAATACATACCTACATAAGGATATGATATGTGATACGATAGCATATTAGTATGATAATATAATTAGTATATGTATTACATATTATGTACTTACCGCTGTTATTTGTTCATATAAAACTTTGTTTTGTTCTTGCTCATTCAGTTTTACTGTTACTGATGAACTAAATGAATTGGTACTTAAGATACTCATTGTATTTTAAATTAATAAATAGTAAACAATTAGTTTAAAAAACTATTTCTGTTGTTTGAAAAAATTAACTGTCAGTTCCAATCATAAACTTAAACCTTTAAATACCAATTAAAGATTTCTGTACATTAATCTTTTCAAATGCAATAGATGGCAGCACAAATGAAACTAATTTAATTTCGTATTCCCTTCTCTTTCTAATCTTTTGTGGGTGTTCATGTGTGGCAGTTCTTCCTTTTCTGTTAGTTGAGATGAGGATAACATGGCGAAGTGTCGAGTGTGTGGTGTGTGTTGTGTCCTTATTTTTGTGATATTTTATATATGTATGGATATTGTGATAGCTGATATTTTAGGTAAGTTAATTCTAAATATTAATATATTTTTGCATCAATAAAAATCCAATTTGTACGATATTTTTTAGTAGAGATTTCTTTCATGATTTATTTACAAATGTTCTGTTTATTTATATTGATATTTTGACAGTTACAAGTGTATTTTATGTTTCAAATATTCATCCAATCAAAATATTTTGCAATATTTTATTACTGTTAATAAAATAACGATTAACATTAATTTACGAATACTATTGGTTATTGTTTACATCAATGATCAGTCAATTGTACTAAATCAACGCATGACTGTTAAATACACAGTAAAAACTGACTAATGCATGATTCAAAATTAATTTCAAGGAAAACTTCAACTGCATAAATGAAACCAATAAAAACAATTTAAACTTAATATTATAATGAATAAACTTACCAGCGTTAGTAGTTAAAATATTTTTCACTAACGTATATTTTTTCAAATTGAAATAGAAAACTAGTAGTACTTCTTACATAGTAAATCAATATTCTTGACTAGTTTCTTAGAGGATTCGTGTCATTCATCCCCTCATAAATATTAATGCTTTCGTAGAGGGTGAAAAGTGATGTGAATAACTGATATTTTTTTAACATGATTTTGTGTATGTATGTGTTGATAAAAACTTTAAAAACTTATATTTTAGTATACAAACAAACGACTCGAGACTTCTATTATCAGAACAGCTTATCTCAATATTTATTTTCCTTTCTTAACACTCTCAAGGTGTTTCTGTATTTACTATAATGTTTATTCCATATCTATATATGAATTACTGTGTTTATTATTATCTTTTTTTTAAAGGTAAATAGAATAAATTATTTAATTTGATTATTTATTGCCAAAGAAACATATTTCGTAAAATAATAATTTAATGCACATACTTGCATGCTTATATTATTATATTACAATATTTATTAACAGTTTCTTAATTTTATATTATTAAAAAACTAATAAAATAATTAAACAAATTATAACTTGTTATTGTGCAGTTATGTAAACTATTAAATTGTTTTTTATGTAACTATTATCTAATTTATTACCAGTTCACTGCAACATGGAGTGAAACATCTAACGAATACCTAAAAACTAATAATCAATTTACTATATTTCCAGAAATACGAATTATATAATAAAATAAATGACTAATTTGAGTATCATATTACCTAATTATTCTAAACTAGATTTGCTACATTTGCAAAATATGTGTGCTCATATTTTTTCATAGTAAGGCAATTTTGTTTTGTTTATTCACATTTTATATAAATAAATGTAAACAAATAAACAGACATACGGTTCGTGTGTAATATGTTTTTTTTTCTTATATTGATTTAAATTGTATTTTTTATTGAAACAGGTAATTTAGTTTAATGAAAGGTCATGGGAATTCATACTATATTGATTAGAGTTATAAGAGCATTTACATGTTAGCAATCAATAATAGAAAAATTTATATTGTTGTTCATTTGTTTAATAAAACAATGTTACAATATTTTCTTGTGACAAACTAATATCTTAATGTTTTAATTTTAAATGCCGATGTGATCAACTCCACAATTACCACAAAAATGTGGCAAAAAATTAATTAACAAAAATTAAGAGATGGCATAGTGATTACACTATGGCATCTGAAAAGTTCAAATATTCAATATCAAAATATAAATATTCACTATTAGGTACTTTAACTGGGTTGGTTACAGAAATAAAAAGAGGAACCTATAAAATATCTTATCTTTAATTTTTTATGCTAGTTTTAACTTTTGTTCTTCAATAAAAAATTGTTTCTGGTAATGATTATTGAATTACATGCTTTAGCATAGACATAAAGTATATACATATATATAGAGTCGTCATAAAAGAAAGAGAACATACGTTGGGTAATTGGTTAAACATGAGCATAAAAAAAGATATTGTATGCGCTGGGTTATATATCTACCTTCACTTATGTGAACCAAATTTTATACATTACTGCAGTGGTCCCCAACCCTATGCCCGCGGGCACCATGGTGTCCGCTGACCGTTTTACGTGTGCCCGCCGCTGTGCGACTACGATAAAACAATTTTTTTTTAGTATTTAGTAACCATTTAAAAAAATATGTTATATCATTTTAACAATATTTCTTCTGTGAAAATATTGTATTTGTATACTTGTGTATTCTCAATCACAGTAAAAGAATCTAATCATTTCCAAAATTAATTTAAAAATATATTGTTACTTTTTCATATTTGTGTATTATTACAGTAATGATTACTGTAATACAGAGTGCGCAGTCTATGAGTACGTTTACATAGCGCTGTTATTCCGGTTTTACTGTAACCGATGTAGTAAAACCGGGTGTAGATGGCGCTTTACCTGACATAACTAATCAGGTTTAGTTATGCTATTCCTCTTGATCTACAGGCATAGCATAACTAAACCGGAATAAAAACGCGTGTAGGGATTTCATCGTAATGCACTTCGAATTTTCATTTGAAAAAGCGTCGTCAGTTAAAACATGGTTAAAACACCTGAGACGAAGAGATTGCAAACAAACGAAAGCGTGATTTTTTGTTGTTACGCCATTGAACTTATAGCGTACCTACATCTAATCGGAAATATAATCGCTTATGTCCGGTATTATAAAGGAGCTCGCAAATTTGCAAGCTTGCAAGCACTTTCAAATGGGGTATCAAACTTATATGACAGTTCTATTGGAGTTTGTGACAGATAATTTCATGCATAGGAAGTAAAAACAAAGGTATGTAAAGTATATTTACTAATCTTAAGTAAAAACGGTAAAAATCAACTTACTACGAATGAAACTATCTGTTGAAAACATAGAGAACAGTCATATAAGTTTGATCTCTCGTTTGAAAGTGTTTGCAAACTTGCAAATTTTGCAAGCTCCTTTATAATACCTACTACATCGCTTATAGTAAAACCGGAACAACAGCGCTGTGTAAACATACTCTATGTCTATGGGCGACCCCCTCTTTTTAAAGACTGTACTAATCAACCGTAATACCCGGTATTATAAATGATTTTTTATTTCTAAAACTATAACATAAACACAACTGTCAAACAAATATTTAATTTTATTTGGTTAAGTTTATTTATAATATTATATTTATACATAAATAGATATAAATGAAATATTTGTTGAATCATAATGTTATAACATATAAATAAAGAATGGATGGTGTGATAATAAATAGGCAATGGTTTAATACGATCAATGCATTGCTAATTAAAATTACCCGTCCTAAAATAGTACATATTTGTACGAGTATTTATAGATTTAACAATGAAATCTGTGTGTTTTGATAATTTTATATATATATAAAGTGTGTCCCAGGATAGATGTAACAAGGGGTGTAATGAACAAAACATTTTCGAATTTCGGGATGACATTGGGGTCTTGCTTGATTCAAAACTAACGTATACCAAAAATTAGTTGATTTGGTCTTCTACAGGTTTTACAAAGCTAAGTTGTAAAAATCAGGGCCTCGAACCGGAACTGAACTGAAAACCGGAAAACCGTTATTTTTTGCCGGAACGAAAACCGGAACAGAACCGAAATAAAAATATCGGTTTTTGCGGTTCAGTACATGTTAAAATACACGCGTTAACATGATCTTATTTCCCACTTCAATTGTCGTTCGGACTATCATACAAGTAAATTATGGTAGAACATTTTTTTTAATTAATCACTCGGAACTGAACCGAAAACCGGAAAACAGTTATTTTTTGCGGAACGAAAACCGGAACCGAACCGAAATATATTTTTTTACTCGAACCGGAACGAAAACCGAAACGAAATTACGATTTATTCATATTTTGAAAAATATAGGTAGTTTGTTCTTGGTTATTTTAAAACATCCTGTAGAAGACCAAATTAAGTGATTTTTGGTATACGTTAGTTATATATCAAGCAGGATTCGATCACCAAATGTCATTATGAAATACGATTTTTTTTTCTTGTTACATTTATCCTGGGACACACTGTATATGGACAAATTCGCCATTATTCATGTTTTACTATTTACACAGAATTCGTAATGAGTGCCAATTAATCATTCGTATTTAAAAATTGGAAAATAATACCTATATATACGACTGACTCAATTATCATTGTTATGGGGCTAATTCCATGATAATTTTTGTATGAGAGCCCTTGATCAGTGAAGTATTTTCTAAATCTCGATACTTTATTTCATTTAAGAATGCAGTGGTTGCCGGGGTTTTGACGGTACGAATCGTGCATTTTACCGTGAAAAACCATGAGAACCACTGCATTCTTAAATGAAAAAAAAATGAATGTTCGTTTGTATGAGGCTTATAGACTCGGGAATTACTGAACCGCGATTTCAATGCGATTTTCACCAACGCTTAGTTAATTTTTCTGTGCAGTGTCGTGGTTATTATTATTTTATGAAAACCTAATATAAGATTTAACATCAAAAGACTAAAAAAATCTTTATCAAGTCGTGTTTTGTTTTCATGATGTCACAGCACTCACAGCATACAACTGTCATTTTGGTAACTCTATAGATCAATTTGTATTTAATTAAAAATCATACCGTTCTAGGTTTGTGGATTATTTTTTTCTATTTTATAATATCAATTTGAAATCCAAGAAATAACAAATCGAAATATGAAAAATAGAAAGCATGTAGATATTTGTAAGTTGTTTAAATGATATATTAACCTACTCTATATACGGTATTTTTTTCATTAAATTTTGAAACCCTTCTTACAATTAATTACTGTTAGAGACTGTTTCACGGTTCACGGGAAACAGTAAAATTAAAACGCATGATGTACAACAGGAATGCGTGTATCGGCATTCTACAAATACACACGTCAGGTGCGTGTCGATTAATTTTTTTAAAGAGGAGTTTCTGGAAAAATATACCCAAATACATTATTTGTAAACAAAATAAATAATTTGATAGTTGTTAATTCATGATAACACCGAATAGATCAATTGTTGTTTAATACAGAAGATATTTAAATTGGAGGTTATGTAATCCAAATGATATCCGACAAGAATTTGTTTTCGAAGGCGGAGAGGGGAAGAAGCCTGAAACAAATATTACACCGTGACAATTATATTATGATACAATTCTTTATCGAAGATGTACCGTTATTAACGTTTTTAAGCAACCATAAAAATTTCGAGCATGAAATTATATCGAGAAATAATATTTAAAAAATGGCTTGGCACGCTGGTGATGAATTTGTATTTTCTGATGAGAAATTATTTCTTCTGGAGCAATCCTACAACTCCCAGTATGACAGAGTTTAGTCTGCTAGAATTGAGGACATCTCGGAAGACAAAAGACATGTTCCAAGATTCTAGAATGCTGCGTCGGTCATGACGCACATTATCCTTTTTTTTTTTAAATGCGTAAAAATTAATGCAAAATACTATTTGGAGAAAGTATTGAAAACAAATGTCATGCTAAATGCCAAAAATTTATTTGGAGATGATTATTATTGATTTCAACAAGATGTGGAGCCCCTTCTCACACAGCAAACATTATTCAAGCAGGGTGTAAGGATAATTTGGTTGATTTTTTGTTGAAGAATGAATGACCGCCAAACTCTTCTGATTGCAATCCTCTGATTATTTTGTATGGTCATATGTATATGTTGTCTAAGCTCCCAGATTACAAATTCTCAAATTTAAAGCAATTTAAGAATGTTATTCTCAAAATTTGGAATAAAATGCTAATGGAAACAATGCGTGCCGCTTGAAATGACTTTGAAAGAAGATTGGAGCTAGTTATCAAAGTTAAAGGAGAAGTTATTCCCAAACACTTATTATAAATTTAATATTTCAGCGTTTTCATTTGTATCAAAATATAGTTGTCACGGTGTAAAATGTAATACAAAGAAAATTACATAATATATGGGGTGAATTGCAGTTCTCCCTTTGTAACATACGCTCCTGATACAGATAGAACAACGACCCGTCGCGTCAGTCGTCAATGCGGTAGGCGACAACACCACAATGCGCTCGGCTCGCAAGGTTTTTGTGCGCGCGCGAGTGTTATTTATAGCGCTAGAAAATATAAAAACCGTATCCGGTAAGGATGCTGGCGCTGGACATGCGACAGTCGACAATACTGTCATCGTTGTGTGGTACTTCATTAAGCAATGAAACAAATACACTAAAAACACTCTGTAGTAGTAAACATGTGCTTCCTGAATTCGGCTCGGTTACGTCCGTGTTTATGAAACTCATTATATTGTATTTCATGGTAGTTAAAGTTGTTTTTTTTTGTTAGTTTGTTGGTCCAATTTTTAAATAAATACCGGATTGATATAGGCTAGTCGAGGAAGTCTTTGGGTATTACCCCATAATATATTTTTTATAACGATATTATCCCTTTGAGTATAAAGTAAGAAATCATTTTTCTTAAATTGAGATAAATCTTCGTAAGAGATTATTTTACTACAAAAATTGCGATGGCCTATTTTACAGAAAGTTGAATGCTCTACAAAAAAGATTCTATAAAATTTTCACGTAACATTTGTCGTTCTTAAGATATCTTGGAAAAATAACTATTTTGGAATGTAACCCTTCTCCTTTACATCAACAAACCAAGATTCATTAATATCGGTTCAGTGGTCGATGAGTTATGCGCGTGACAAGGATTCAGGGGATGGACAGACACAGAACGAAAAGTATTTGTCTTGATCAAGTTAAAATTTTGAAACCGGAGAATATATTTTTTTTAATTTTAAAACGATTACAAAGCTTCTCGTATCTTCGATTTGGCGAGAAAGCAAAATTATCAATATGTCGTATTTCATTTATTTACCACTATAGGACGTTTACCCGGTTATATAAGTCTGTTTATAAAACATCTAGAATGTCGTTTTGGCTTCCGAAAGAGCCATATTAAATATGGATAAAGCACCCTAGGTGGTTATCAACTTCCTGCTATGTATAAGGGTCTCCAAGAAATCAAAATTGCATGAAGAGAGATGCACAATACAAAATTCGATCCAACCCCGTTGAAAATGTGCAATGAACCTTTGCAAAATTGAAGTAGCCGCTGGATATTTAATAAATTCAAATTGATTTTCAAAACTTGAGCCCACCTACATATTTTATAGGATAGCATAATACTCTTTTTCTTTTCCAAAAACCTATCTTGCCCCAATCACCGATACGTCGAATAAAACGTATATTTTACTAAAAACTGTTACATACAGTGGAACCTCGAATCGATTTAACTCCTATAAAAAATTTAATCGGTGATATTTGTTGCAAGAAATGTTGACTTACCGATACAGTTGGGAATTGCATATTATTGATTTCAGCTTATAATGTTTTCACCATAAAATGTAGGTACAGTAGGTACTAGTTACAGTGTATTGTGTTCACTGGTTAATAGAATCAGTTGCTTAATGTACTCAATTTTCAAAGAACAGAAACTAACAATCAAAATATATTTCGCAGTTATGATAAAAATACGATTAATTAATAATCTGCAAAACTACATCCTGCACGTGAAATTTAATAACATTATAAACAGGGTGTTCGCCAAAATAGAGTGATCATTGCTAACTTTGTTATTATTGGAGCTAGAAGATCGGTTAAATGGGCAAAGTATTAGTATATTTTCCGGGATGAACAATAGCGGTCTCAAAAAACAATTGAATGTCGAATTTCAGTGATATATTGATAATTAAAATTATAATTATAATAATATAATAAATTGAAAATATATACGATACGGGACACTAGCACGTGATGCTCGACTCGAACTTTTATTTGATTAATTGGTAGGTAAACTGAAATACATATTTTTGATTAATAGAATCACCAAAAACTCGTGCGACAAATATGATCACAATAACTGGCGCCTACTTTATATATGTATATACAATAATATACACATACTAATGTGTATTCTAAAATGCATTCTGTTTAACAGTAAATACATATTATACCTATTTGTGTAGCTTGTGTAATGTTGTTACTATATTCTCGCGTTTCTACATTTCCGTCTTATTTAAAGACGTAAATGTTCTTTCTGCCCACAGTTGTGTCTTTGTTTCATAAATTTAATTGTAGCGGGGCGAAACAAAAAAGGCAAAATGATCTCACGCGAAAACATATGCCATACGGGACGTCTGCAGTTTTTTTCTTTACAAAACGTTTTAATATCATGTTTCGTATTATTATTATTGTAGTTTTTTTTCTCTAATAAAACAACACAAGGAATATATGAATTTTGTTGTTTTCGATTTATTTTAGAAATATAATAATAATTAAAAAGGAAAGTTTGGGTCTTCTTTTTTACTTTTTTGTATACCGAAATCGAAAAAAGGAAAACTTATGAAATCAACACTATATCTGTTTGACCTAGAAAACTGAATTTTGACATAATTATAGTAAGTGGTAGACCAATAACAGACCTGAGTTATAATTTTTTTTATGTTTTTAATGTTTTTTGAGAGGGGAAAATGGGTTAAAAAATAGTTTTAATTCAATCCTGGCAAATGGCGTATCAAATGAAAGCTGGTAATTCAAGGAATTTGAATAAAATCTTTGTTTAACAAAATTTTATTAGATACCAGATACCATTAATAATTTTGATATTTTAAGATTAGATAAATGCGAATTTTTTCAAATTAATACACAAATGTTAAAGTTGTCATTGTTTTTTCAAAATTGTTTAAAATTATTATTTGATCATATTGTGGTTAATTTTTAAACGTTTTAAAATTTCAATGTTAATTTTAACAAATTAATATTCAATTAGTTGAAAATAAAATAAAATAATGATTATAATTAATTTACATGTGAATATTAATCATATGTAATGAATAATTAAAAATTTTCCCTGAAAAATAATTTTAATTTAATTTAAATATGGTTGACCCATAAACCGTTATTTATTATTGATTTTCTATACTGAAGGTTATTCATTAATGTTTTAAATTCTAACGGGCCTAGTTATAAGATAATAATAGATTTATTTTCAAGGTCTATTTGACCTAATGTCGCAATTTATACCTGAAGATTTTTAATATGAATACCGTTTAATGTAGATATTAATATAGATTATTATATGAAAGACTGGAATTATATATGGGTACTATTTATAAATCGATCAGTGGAAATATGAAAGTAATGTTGCGAAAACGACATTTTTATAGCTATGTTGTCAAAGGAAGTCCGTATCATTGAATCTAGTAGAAGGTGTAAAAATAATGTTTTCGATAACAATTATCGCATCCGTGTTTTTTTTTTTTTTATTAATATCCATTCTTTTTATTTCTTCTCAAAATTATAATTTCAGAGTCATTTAAACGACAATTTTTAATTGTGAAGTTAATTAATGTAATATATCTATTGCGGCATAAAAATATTCATTAATTTGTATACAGGTGAATAAAAAGTAAAGAACTGCCTAAAATATTAACTTTATAAAAAACATTATTTAGGTGACGCCGTACTTAAAAAAAAATTACGTTTAGGTCAAATAGCGCAATCGAAATTTCGACTATTTCTAATTAAGTTAGAACTTTTTTTGCACACGTATATAAATCCGATGACAGTGCAATATAATATAACAATATCTAACAATGTTCCAAATCCAAGATGGCGGATTACCTTTTTCTTCGCAACCCCCGGTATCTAATGAAAGGGTTTGACAAGTAGAATACGATAGGCTATGTGATGTAATTCTAAACCCAATATGGCGGACCTAAATAATAAAAGCTGGTTTGTAAAAATCAGCTTTTACATATACTTAATTGATTATTTATATTATTATCAATAATGTTGATGTTAATATTTTAGATTTTCTTCTTTTTCCTAACCTCGACATTTTGAGAAACGCTGCTTTATATTCTGTATTAAATTAAATATTCCTTCATGTTTTCACGTCTTTATTAACACAACTAATCAAGAGACAGACAACAGTACCAACTGTAATGAGTACTTACTTACAGTTAGAACGCTTGACCGCGCTAACAGCACTAACACAGTGACACTATCTACGGGAATTGCCGCACAGACAAATGACATTCATTGCACGGTTTAATTGGAGTGTGTGCTGTGAACGACGTCAATATATTTAGCTATACAAAGTTTACTATATATGTATGTGTAATGTATACAGGCTGTTTGGTACGGCGATACGAATATTTTGAAGGAAGATAGAATGAGTCATTTGAATCGGCCATTTTAGTAAATATTTGAAAAATTCAGATTAATGGCGAAAGTTCAAAAGTTAAAGATCCCATATTTTTCAAACACGATTTTTATATTACTTAAATGTTTATGCTACACTACCAGATCAAAAAAAATATTTTATAAAATCTAACACACTTATGATTTTTAAAACTGCTCTATTTTATACCCTTTTTAAAAAACCTACCAGAATACCTACATGAACTGGTTATTTTTGTTAAAAAAACCTACATTTATCCCAGAATAAGTTAGATCTTTACATTTTTCCAGTGGGTCGATCCTAGTATGCTATTCTTAATAAGTCATTAAAAACGCGATGCGATTTACCAAAAACCGACAAAACATCGTTATTCGTCTGACAGGATCATCTTTTTCAAGCCTTTGCACAGGAATAGGTGTTACACTGTATAAAAAATATAAAAAAATGTTTGAAAAGTATCGCATCATAGAATCGATTTACTGGAAAAATGTAAAAATCTTACTTATTCTAGGATAAATGTACATAAGTTTTTTTAATAAAAACAGTCAGCTCATGTAGGTATTGTGGTAGGTTTTTCAAAAGGGTATAAAATAGAGCAGTTTTTAAAAGCATTTGAACATCTGTAAGTGTGCTAGACTTTATAAAATATTTTTTTAAGTTTTTAAATGTTAAACTGCAGCCATTTTTTATTTTTGTCAATAATTTATTTTAATTTGGTTTGATCGTATAGCATAAACATTTAAATAATATAAAAATCATGTTTGAAAAATATGGGCTCTTTAACTTTTGAACTTTTGCAACTAACATGTATAAATCTGTTTGTTTTTTTTTTTTTAAATTTTCTGAACTTTGTATATATGTAAAATATGAATAAAAACAAACTTGTTTGTTTAAACGTCAAAATTTAATTAAGAAGAGGTAAACGCAAGCTTTCGATTCACAGAATCATCGTTAGGCTATTAATAAAGATTTAAATTTGAGAACGATGTCGTTATCTCAATAATATTCATGTGAATCGAAAGCTTGCGTTTACCTCTTCTTAATTAAATTTTGACGTTTAAACAAACAAGTTTGTTTTTATTTATATTATTATGTAAAATATGTATATTTGCTTACCAAACACCCTGTATATGTATTGTGTGTTGAGAGTTAAGATGCTTTGTTCTGAATGATAATAATAAATGTCGCTCGTTTAGAATTAAATTTGTCGTGGAATTAATGCTATGTAGATGTGTTGTAAACTTTAAAGTTTTAATCTTAAAGTGATTCGGAGCTTTCAAAGTATAAACTGAAATAACTTACAAATAGCTAATATATAGATTGTGTTTTTGTATCTGTAAATATGAATAATAAACCTAAGAAACATTTTATTTTATAAGGTATTGCCACCAGTCTTGCCTCTTGGTCTAACAGTGAAAGTCCCACCAAAATTGGTTCAGTAGTTTTCGAATTTACAAAAAAAAACGAATCGTCGGACAAAAATTCTAAAATCTATCAAAATTGATTCACATAGTAGAATCAGATATTCACAAAATATTTACTACACCGTAGAGGCGAACTATATACATTAATTTACATATAGAATACATACAACTATATGTATTATTGATAAAATTGATATTCTGTTGAATAGGGATTCTAATATTGAGTATTAAAATACACATATTGAATATGAATTTACGTTTTATTATCTCTGGATTACATTTAATTAAATTTCGTGTTTCATTTATATGAAATATATATACGAAAGTTATTGAATTCAAATTTCATCTAAATATCTGCTTTATATAATTTGTGAAACATTTAAAGTTTACTCAGGCAAAATGTCTGTGGTTTTAGTTCACTATAGTTCTACAGAAACCCCAAGACTGGTTCTGCGCAACATTAACAAAAATAGCTTTGAAGATTCTTCAAGAGTTTCTCTCAGAGAAAACCTTTGAGTAAAACTCTTGAGATTTTCTTTGTCCACGAATAAAAACCTGCGGCATGCGATTTGTTTAAGTATTTTTTGCTGGTATTACTATACGGAAAGTTTAAACTCTTAAACATTTATCTGTTTTTATTAAAACTCTAAAGGCCAAGAAAACGGATTTGCTTTTGTACACTATTTTGTTCAACCCTAGAAAAAACGTAAAATTAACTATTAAATATTATCGACATATGTATTTATAATAATAGGCATTAAAGGACACCTGGTAGTTTAATTCTAATCCCCATGTTAAACGTCATATCAATTTAAAAGCGTATTATAGTTTTCATCAATTGTCATTATATATGTATAAATAGTAGGGTGTGTCAAAAAAAAGCAATATTTTTTTTCTTCGCTCTCATTACGAAATAAGTTAGTTTATGACCTAAAATAACTCCTTGCCGAAGAATTAACCTGTAGTTCAATTTTAAAAGGTGTCACAAAATAAGTCCCATTTAAATAACATGGAAAAATTATTAATTACTACCAAAGTTGGTATTACTGATTCATGATAATGAATTTAAAAATTTAAGGACATCATTTTGAAGAAAATAAAATAATTTTCTAATAATGCCAGTTGTTGGCTGGGTCATTCTTTTTCCGATAGCTCAGTAGTGGGATTATATATTGCTATTTAATTGATATTTATAGAATATTGACGTTAAAATGCTGATTTTTGTAAAAAAAATATTTAAAACGCTTATAAGTTTCAATTCATTGCATTTACATCTATACCTCTATAAACTATTTTTATTGAGAAATTTTTCCATAAAATTAACATTTAACTTATTTTTATAAAAACAATAGTTTAGTTGTGAGAGCTTTTTAGACGTTTATTTTAACAAATAAATCACTTAGAATATATGTAACTTTTGATACGTTGTATTGAGGGTGATGACTTTATAGACGCTTTTGCAGAGAATTTTATCTTCTATAAAATTATGCCCTTAAAAAATTTCAACAGTTATCATGAATCAGTAATACCAACTTTAGTAATAAAGGATCATTTCCCCATGTTATTTAATTGGGAAACGGGATCCATCTTTGCAGCACCTTTTAAATTGAACTACAGAGTGAATTTTCATTTTTTGACACACCCTAACATATAATCATGAGATTTTTTCAGCATAAAATAATCATTGATACATAATATATTTAATCCATATTTTACTTTGTCTTTAAGAAAAATGAATATTATGTTTCCCATTTTATGAAAATTAAATGGTTTCATATTTTTTAATAGCACCTATCAAATTTCTTTTGTTAAAGCAAACAATATATATTTACTAAGTCGTTTTAATTTAAAATGTGAATACAGTGAAACCTCTCTAAATATATATATTCAGAGATTGACAACCTCTCAAAATTATATTTCCCTTCTACCTCCACATAATGGTAAAAAAACTATCCCTTCGCGCGAAATAAACTGTAAAATTGTTTGAAGTTTAACTCTATTTATGTCCGGTATTATAAAGTGGTTAACAAAATTTGTTAGCTTACAAGTACTTTCAGCGGGGTATTAATTCTGTGATATTATGTATTTGTTTTGGAATTTATATCAGTGATACTTCAATTTATTATAACATATGTAGTTGGTGACTCTGACCATACAAGATAATTTTTATAATATCACCACTGTTTTAATACCGTTGATATTAACTTAATACGCGTACAAGAAACTTGTCAAACACTTCATAAAAAGTTAGTGTGATATTTTCATTTTAAAAGAATTCAATTTATTTGGCAGTTACAAAGTTAATCATAAATAACCTCAAACTAATGGTGGAGACAGGAACGTGGGAGAAAATATATGTTTTTAAAGATCATTTTTATACTGTTTTAGATTTATACATAAGGTACTGGCACCAGTATTGAATAATATTCCAGTGTTGGACACATTTAAATTTAATGCACTAAATTAGGAATATTTGTTGATATTTGATTACTGCCATTACTGTATCACAATCTATAGACACTTAACTGTAAAAGAGCTTAATTTTTTGACAATCGTAGTAGTGCCCATGATTGGTTTTAGTTTATGCATTACTGGAGGAAAAACATAAACAAAATAAAAGGCATAATTTAAAAAAACAAACTATATTTGCGGACTATAATGAAATTGATTTAATAAAGAGGTACTTGTTTTTTGTTTTATTAGTAACATGAGTTCATGAGAATTACAAAAACAAAAAGGAATACCTTGCTCTTAAAGCGGCCATGACTGGTGCCAGTACCTTAATTTTTTTTAAGGAATATTTTTGAGTAACAACATTCCAATGTTGTTAAAATACTATCCATTATAAAAATAGCAAGCAAACTGTATCTTACACGTTTGCAAATAGATTTCAATTAATATATTGTTATTTTTGGCACCATGAAACCGTCTACGGAAAAGTGAATGGGAAATCCGAAAATTTCTTACCGCTGAATCTGTATGGTTAAAAATAACCTGCGTTTATAGAATCGGATAAATATCCTGCCGTGAGCTAAGATGCAAAACAGTGTTAAAATGCATTTTGAATTGTATACTACCTTGATACATAAATGCATTGTATATGTTATAAAGACCATGAAAATTGAATAAATCTTTAAAGGAAATCCGTCGAATATATCCGGTCATGTGTATATTATGAACATATGTTTAATTTTTGTTTTGATTAAATATTTCATGTATCCTTGACAATAAGTGCAGTTTATTTAACCTTATGATGTTTAGTAGTTTAGGTCATGAGCGCTTATTAACTTGTAAATATATTCAATTAAGTATAGTTAATGTCTTAATTAATTTTGGTCCATGGTTATCTTTAAAATTTTAAATGTTTTCTTTTAAGTATTATAAAGAAACTAGTAGTTCCCCGCGCAGTAAATGTACACAATGCTGTTTGATAATTACCCCCTCTCCACCAGTCAATGCGTCTGTTCAAACATGTACCCCGCCCTTATAGAGAACGTATGATATATGTACCTTGTCTATTATTATTTTTTATTAACTCAGATATTTTGTTATTTTTTGAGGTCTCTATATTAGCTAAAAATATGTTTCACACATTAAAATGAGCTGTGATAAATGCACTAATTCAGTGGCGCACCCGGAAAAAAACGTTAGCAGTGACTTAAATATTAAATTTGGATATATGATCTCACACTTTTATGTAACACTAATCAAACTCTACAAAAAAATGTATCTCTTATAGTTTAGGCCAGAGTACGGGTTAACTAATCTGCTCAGCTCTTTTGTATGATAGTGATATTATGATTATATGTAGGTACTTTACAGAACTTTTGCGATTTCAAGAAAAACGTTGATGCAGGTTTCATTAAAATCGGTTCAGTAGTTTTCAAGATTACTTCGGTCAAACACACACGCATACAATGTTATTATCTATGGATTTGGTATGTGTAAAAATTAAATACATACCTATAAGTAAAATACTAAATTTATAACAATATAAATCGTAAATCGATCTTTTTTGTCAGCTATTGTATTTTCTTCCAACGTTGCGTACATTACAGTTGAATATTATTATTTTAAATCATCGTTTTAATATTTACTTTTTTATGATTCATAGTGTACACGAGCACATAAAGAATTTAAATTAAAACTTCAATTTAATAAGAGTAATTTTGTCATATTTACGATTTTAATACCCCCATTGTGCTAAAATAAAAGACCATAAATTTGCATGCTATAATAACGATATATGTTGAAAAAAATATTCGGATTATTTATTGTTTATCAAACGTATCAACAAAAATAAAATATTTTAATGGCTTGTATATAAATATTTACGACTTTTGTGCCGAAAGAGAATCGCCGTTTGTAATCTATATAGACTATTTACAGTTATAGGTACAGTATGAGTGAGAAGTTTTGAACTACAAAAATTATTTTTCAATTAAGAGAGAATACCATTGTGAGGGATTGAAAAACTGCTAATGTTTGTAATTTTTTTTTTTTTTTTGATTGAGGAAGGATACATCGAACTATGTTTAAACAAATTTTTATTAAAAAATATTTAAAAATTACATAGTTATAAAATATAATATGGCGGCTCACAGAAAAATCGTCTCCGCATGGTGCATTGAATATCTTCTATCTTTATTAATTTGTTAATATCGTTATGCGTAGCCTTTAATAAAAAAACTGATTTTTTTATAAAATGGTGCGGCACAAAAAATAGTAATTTTAAAACTAAAAAAAAAAACGGCTACAATATAGACTTAGTTACTGCGATTACGAAAATTTTCGTTAAAAAATTAGAAATCAGACTATGATAACTCGAGTTTACGCATGCACCAATTTTAAATGTCGTTTTGAGAAAAACGCGATATCTGATTAATTAATTATTTTTTTACAAATCTAACATCGTTATCATTCTTATTAAGTTTTTACTATGTCAATTATTAAGAAATATTTTATTATACAATTTTAAGCTATGATTTATTTCGTTTCCTGAAAATTTCATTGGTACTAAAATTAAAAAAAATCATATTGGCTTCTAAAGGAAAAAAATGAAAACCTAAATTATTTAAATAGGCTAAATAGTTTCTTCATATTTTTGCACAGATAAAAACTAAACATTTAAATATTTCGTAGAACTTTGCCATATCAATTATCTTGACCTATTGTATGCTATCATAGTAAATTTGACATCTGACATTTTAAATACCTTCGTCAGACTTTCTAGCGGTAGTGTACGTCTGGAATACCGCATTCACTACGAGTTTTTAGTGTTTATTTTTCCGTATACATACCTTATTTACATTACAACGGATTTACCCCAGCTGGCTTTGTCCAGGGGTGGACGAGTGACCGATGGTCCGGACGTCGTTAAATATATTTACTTTACAAAAGCACAGGGATGCCCAATTTCTGAAACATTTCTATAACCCGAAACATTTTTACCTTCCTAATAATACATTTCTGATCTCCCCCCCCTCCCCTCACATACTTGAAAAAGTATCTAACATAAATACATATTTTAATTAGATTTCAATTTCATGAAAATTGAGCATCCCTGAAAAACAGATGTCCCTACCCTTGGCACGTGTTTTTATTTAATAAACATCAGTCAGTTAGCGGTTAGGGATGCTTTGAAATGTCTTGAGGGCTGGTATTCTCATTATTTGTGTGTTCTTATTGGTCGTAATCATGAATTTTATTGCTACTGTTAACAGTTAAATACTAATTATTTATTTAGCATTTTATTTAGTCAGTTGGGATGGTCTGAAAAGTTAAATGTATGTTAACCCTATCTTATGTACCGGTATATCTATGTTTTTATTAACTGTAATAGTACTGCTCTTATTGTTAGTAGATTTTAGTGGTAGTTTACAGTATATTTGATTTTTTAATTATTTATAGACTTTTGATATAGAAATGAAAATGAATCAATTTTTCGGTGTAATTGGTTTGTTTTTTTGATACAATCATTTCCGTTGTAATTATTGTGTCCAAATATTGTAAATTATAAAAACATTGCAAATGCAATCTATCCATCTGCTAAATAATAAAATAACGTTATTTCATGTTAATTTTGACAGATTTAACCACAAGTTTGTCTTCAAAAAGAAGTGATGAAAGATCACGACAGATGTCTGTGTGTCGATCTTTCTGTCTCGAAGAAAGAAAACTTTTATACAAAAGTTGTAGAGATCTTTATTTTTTATAATTTATGTTCCATTAATTTTCTCTATGTTTTATCAGTTAGCTATAAAAAGGTTTGCGTTATATAACTATATGCACATATACTGTACACATAGTACTGCGTATAAGAAAGTCTCTTAGCACCCATAGCATCTTCTTTATTAAAAAAAAAAAAAAAAACAATAACGACCACAAATATCATAAACATCAAAATTTTCATGAAGTTTATATTTAGGAATAATTTAAAATTCGTTTGATGTTTATAAATAAACAATGTACTCTCAAATATAATAACCTACGCACTCGTCATTTGAATAATTTGAATACCATTCTGCGGTTTTAACATAAGAACATTGTTAATTTAAAATTTAAACGTATATTATTATATTATAATTATAGAACGATCAAATACCGTAAATTGATGTAAATATTATTTGCTTTTCATGTGTTTTATCAGAAATAATTCACAGAACTCCTGCTTTATTTCCATACCCCTGTGTTTGTTTATCAGTTATTTTACAGTAGACTTCATTAATTTGTATCGTTATTGACATTACGTTCACAATATTTACTTGGGAAATTTTGAATCATTGATATTGTTTTACATTTAATCATTCGCATCACTGATTTATATTAATTTATATGATGTATATGTGTGTGTGTGTGTACACTGATGTAACCAGGAGGGTGGGGGTGTAATAGATTGGCAAATAATACATTATATATGTATATCCTAGTTTTACTACTCCAAATTTCTATGATCTATGAGTGGGCTCAAATATTATACTTTAAATAATTTTAATTGGACTATGTTTTTAGGGTTCCGTGGAAAGAAAAAACGAAACCCATTAAGATCACTTTTTGTCCGTCTGTCTGTCTATCTGTCCGTCAAGACCCTTTTTCTCAGGAACGGCTAGAAGTATCAATAATTTTTTTATAGAGGCACTTCAAAAATAACAAATAATACGTACTTAGCCCCCCTCCCATGTTTTTATGTGTCATTTTGTATTAAAAAACTAAATTATTGTAAATTAATAATCGTAGATATTATTAACATTATAGTTAGTTTACGTAAGCGAACAGTCCAGCGACAAAGAAGTGAAATATTTAAATCCCAAAGATACTATAAGTACTACATTTTTTCGAAATTGCTTAGTATATTATTTTTACAAAAAGCATTTCATTATTTCATACATATTCTTTTTTATAAAAACATTGATTTTTTAGACTTTTGTTTGTTTTGTGAAGTTAGTCAAGCAGTTATAAGAAATACTGGTATTAAAGAAATAAATAAAATAAAAACTGTTTTGTTAGATTTATGTCTTCCGCGCCGATCTATAACTGTTTCTTTACTTTTTCAATTCATTTTGCATCTTTTTGGTTGTATAATTGGCATCTCAAGGTTTTTAGGAGTATTCATCGTGGATATGCGCCCACTGTTACGTGAGAAAAAACGTTGATAGCTTGTATACATATATGAATAGCAAGTGAAAGCCATACTTATATTATAAATGCTAAGGTATGTCTGTTTATTCCCTTTTCACGACTAAACTGCTGAACCGATTTTGATTAAATTTGGCAAGGAGATACTTTGTATTTAAAGAAATGGATGTGGGACATTTGTATGCGTGAAGGTTATACTATTCTAGCGTAGACATCTAGCGTGCAAATATAAAACTAAACACCTGTTTTTATTTTTATCGACTATCATACAGAAATCTGTATAATCTATCTGTATTATTTACCTAACCTAACTTCATGGTGTTGTTTTGACTAACCTAAATTCCACGCGAACGAAGTCGCGGGTAACAGCTTGTTCATTGTATAAACATTTATATATTACAATAAAAAATTTAAACACCAGCTTATTTTAATTATTATTTTTAAACAGTAGCGTTTTCTCTTTCCACTTTTGAATTGGTATTTTTAATTTAAAAAAAAACACATTTGTGAGAATCATACACATAAAAAATAAACATTTTAAAAATACCATGATGATTATGCTCACCTTAAAACTAGATAACTGGCTTCATAAATATCACATGAGTCATTCTAACTCGTGGGGAAATGGAAATATAATATAGGATATCATTTTAGAAATGTCATGAAGATAAAATTCATGGGAGTTGGAAGTGGTATAATTTAAAGAAGTTTAAATGACAAGTTTTTTATTTGTATACGTGCGTGGTTGAGTATGTGTGTGTGTGATACATACATACATAATGCATGTACATATGTATTTACACATCCTTATAAACAGAGCCGGCCTTTGCGGTTCTGGCGCCCCAGGCGAGATTTTTTTTGACGCCCCCTCCCCCCCCTTTTGCTACAGTGACGATCATTAAAAATTATCCGCACAAAAAAAAAAAAAAACGTGTGAGAAAATTATCGAAATGAATAAAATGTATAGAAAAATGAAAAATACCATTAAATACACTTTTTATTAATTCATTAGTGTAATATAATAATATAATATAACATATAATTGATAAATAATATATAACTAAAATGATATAAAAAATTTCTTCCTGGCTTTCATGTCTGCAAAATTTTCGATTGCTGTCTCAAGATTGAGGTTTAGTACAACTTTATTTTCAATTGAAAGAATAGCCAAATTATTCAACCTATCTTCTATCATAGCCGATCGCAAATAAGTTTTTATCAATTTTAATTTAAAAATCAAAACTATTATTAAAAAAATATATACAACTTAAATTTGGCGCCATAGAACAGAACATAGAAAATAAGTTTAAAACAATTGGCGCCCCCACGAAATTGGCGCCCCAGGCTGTCGCCTGGGTCGCCTGGCCGTTCGGCCGGCCCTGCTTATAAATCTTCTAGTATCGAAAATATGACACTGTTGGCGTATGATATATCGCTATTACACAGTAAAAAATATTGTGTATTTGCGTCAAAAACGGTCTGTGTTGAAAAATTGTGTGTTGATTTTTGTGTGTTAATTTGACACTTTTTTTGTGTTACCTGAATTTTAACATGAAAATAGTGTTGTTTTCACGATATTAACACTTTTTGTGTGTTACTAGATAAAATGACACAAAATTAGTGTCAAGCGGGAAATATTAACACTAAGTTTGTGTTGTTGGCGCGTCCTTTCTTCAGTTTACGCGCCAAACGCATTGTTTTACCGGACAGCTACTTAACCACTCGGGCGTATAAATTATAGTGTTAAATTTTATGAAAAAAAGTTTATTTAAATATATTTGATAAAAAAAACCAGATTGTTCTGAATAAAAAAAAGTAAAATTGATATTAATTAAAGTAAGTAAAAGTTTACTGTATTTATAATCATATAAAATGCTCAACTAACCTCACTTTCTTATAAGAAATTTGCTACATAAATTGTTATTTAACGATACAATTTATAATAGTTATTAAAAATTACAGACTTTGAACAATTTAAAGAAATGAAATAAACTAATTTTCTTCATAAGCATGAAAAATTTATGTATTCTTAATTAATTCCCTAACCTTTATATTCAAACTCAAATAATAAATGAGTTAACACTTATTTTGTGTAAAATCAACACAATTCTAGTGTTAGATACAGTCGACACAAAATTAATGTTAATTTTGACACAATATTTGTGTTAAAAATTCAACACTATTTTTTGTGTTGAAAATTAACACTAAAATTGTGTCGACGGATTCTAACACTAGGATTGTGTTGATTTTACACAAAATTTTTTACTGTGTACACTTCCATGTTTTCTTTTCTGTTGATTGAACTTACGGTAGTGATTTAAACCATTGGCGGTTCGCCGTTAATAATTAAGAAAAAAGTAAACAAAGTATTATTTTTTATTTTTTTTATTATTTTTTTTTTCACTTACCCCAGTGGTCTTCAAACTTTGTCGACTCACGGAACTTTTTTTTTTAAATACTGGTAGCCCAACGAGAATTGGTTATTGCGCAAGTATTTATGCTGATGGGATTAAATCACAGAACATTAAATATAAAAACAAAAGAACTCACACATAGCTATTGTATGGTTAATTTTCAAATATAGTTAAATGTATCTTTATATTTTTTAGTTAATAAACACTAGTGCTTTATAATATTTTTTTCAATTTTTTTCCGACTTGCGAAACCGAGTAGCGTAGAAATAATATGAATATAAAATATACATACAATACATTTATTATTAAACGTAAAAAACATTAATTTTCATCATTTCAAAATTTAATTTACAAAATTCAAAAATGATTCGTGATCGTGAATATTTTTTTGTAATCGTGAGTGAGCGGGCGTGACTAAAAAAATTTCTTTCGTGATCGTGAACATAAATTATTCACGCACTCAGCTCTACTGCAACCATACTTATAGGTAAATTATTTTGATTACAAATAAGGTAGTGGCACCAGTCTTGGCAAGGACCCCAGTAATGACAATTTTTTAATAAAAAGTACTGAATTAGAAATATGTGTTGATATTTGATTACTACCATTTCTGAATATTAATCTATATACATTTAACTGTTTTACAGCGTGATTTGATGACAATCGGCCAATAGGTGTCAAAATGATGGACATTTAAACTAATTATTAGTATAATTTAAGTATTAATTATTATATTATCATAGCAACTGCTTGACGATTTTTTCTTTTATATCTTTTGTGTCGTAGTACTTATCATTTTGTAATCATTAGTAAGTGTCCATCACTGCGTGCTCATTACTGGTTTGACCTTTGCCATTACTCGAGAAAATACATGAACAAAATAAAAGGCTATAATTTAAAAAAAAAAACTATATTTGCAGACTTTGGTAATTAAATTGATCAAATAAAGAGTTACTTGTTTTATTAGTAACATGAGTTCACGAGAATTACAAAAACATGACCATTAATAATTTTTTTTTGAAAACTTGCTCTTATAGCGGCCATAACTGGTGCCTTTACCTTACTTGCAAGCACAACATTTGTGTTAGTAGGAATATTTCACATCGCAATGAATCACATTTTCGTCCATATTGGATTATTCACTGCTTTACCGATAAACGCACGAAACAAGTGAATATAGCCTAACTGCATGTAACGATTTTCCACGCGTCGGATGAGTCATCATGACTATACCTTAATTAGAGGTAAACTCTAGCTACGGCGGACACGTGATCGTGACATTCATCAACTTGATGAGCAGCAGAAATATTGGAGTGTTCCGCGCGTTGACGGCTTCATTAGAGAGATGTGTTGTTTGTTGTTGATGTAACGGAGTGCAGGATTGAAAATGAATATGGCAAACAATGAATAAAGGTTTCTTGTTTATTGACACTGATGTGGCTTGCTTTGTACTTTAGGCTGCGATCGCACGTATTGGTATTACTCGTATAGGCAGTATTTACTGCATGTAGAAATATTTTGTGTCTGTACACGAAGAAAAATGGAATCGATTTTTAATAAAAATTACGTTGTAGATTAAAAATTTCAATTTTTTATCAAAAAATACTATCAGTTTTAACTTGTACTGTCAATTCAATAACTATAATACGCATTTTTTACTATATTCGTAAATATCATTTACATGATTTATTCAACTAATTATTCTTAAGTTGAATTATTTGTTAAGTGCTATACAAATTATTTCATTTCAATTATTAGTACATTTTTCTATTCGATACTCAAATTTTTATTAAAACAATAATATTAATACAATAAATACTACCATTATGTAAAATTAATTATATTAATAGTATATTTTTTATCGGTATAACTAATTAAACTATATCAGTAATATAGATTTCAATCCTGCACGTAATAATTACTATTCATATTGTAATTTTAGTAACACGTGACCTAGCAATGTATAAAAATAAACGCAAATTAACTCTCTTTAGAACTGTGTTTTCAGTATGCTTCTATAAGTAAACGATTTTAGAAAAAGCAAGCAAACGGTAAGTTACGTGTAGAATACATTTAAAATTTATGTTAAAGTATACATACGGGCATAATATGTATTTAGTTACTTACAGGTCAACACCAATGCAACTATATATAGAAACAGTGAGAAAGGAAGGTGTTTATGTGTGTGGGAGAGAGAGAGAGAGAGAGAGAGATGTGTCCATACTGTCCATTTCTGAATAAAGATGGATAGACTTGTCTCAACAAATATTTTATATACAATACAATGGTCACATTCACGACTGACCAGTGAACAGTGATCAACGAGCTTTGATTGGTTGATTCATGGAATTTCTGGTGGATTGTACCAGAAATTCCATGAATCAACCAATCAAAGCTCGTTGTTCACGGCTGACCAAAAACAGTGAACAACGAGCTTTGATTAGTTGATTTATGGAATTTCTGGTGGATTGTACCAGAAATTCCATGAATCAACCAATCAAAGCTCGTTGTTCACGACTGACCAGTGAACAGTGAACAACGAGCTTTGATTGGTTGATTCATGGAATTTCTGGTGGATTGTACCAGAAATTCAAGAATCAACCAATCAAAGCTCGTTGTTCACGGCTGACCAAAAACAGTGAACAACGAGCTTTGATTGGTTGATTCATGGAATTTATGGTGGATTGTACCAGAAATTTAAAGAATGTCATTTTTTAAGCGTGTATGGAAGTGAGACAGAAGTAACCATAAAGAGATAGAAACTAGTGTTCTGACAGAAACGCTCAACATGAAGTGAACATAAAAGTTCTTTGGTTAGCCTGGTCACTAGTTTCTATCTCTTTCTAGTTACTTCTTTCTCACTTCCTTACACGCTTAAAAAATTACATTATTTAAATTTCTGGTACAATCCACCAGAAATTCCATGAATCAACCAATCAAAGCTCGTTGTTCACTGTTTTTGGTCAGTCGTGAACGTGACCAATGTTTAATTTTTACGATGCAACATAGTAAAATTTATTATAACACAATCGTAGTTCGTATTATTATCTTATTATTAAGTCTGTTTCTTTTTTACTAAAAAATAATAGTTGTATAAAAAAACATTTACAGATATACGCATACGATTGTTCTGGAAACACTGCACTATAGTAATATAATTTAATATCTTGATGGGTTTTAAGCGTACGCTTATGAATAGGTAAAGTTCGAGAGAACCAACGAAAGCTTCAGGATATCAATTATTCGAATGAGAAATTCTTCGTAAACAATTATTTTCGATATCCTAACAAAGCATTGAAGCGTTATCAAAAGCGTTTGTAGGTAGAAGGACAATAAATAATCTCTCTACATTTCTTATTAAAAAGTTCACCAGATGGATTCTGAATGTAAGGTAAGTGGGTCTAAAGTAACGATTGAGATCCACTGGTAGAAACAATGACTTGCAAAATGAATATATTTAATATTTTTAATTGTCTTATGTTTAAGAGTAATTGTGACTAATGAAAAGGCAATCAAATCCTAATATGTAAGTTCAGATGGTAAAAGCCGTGGTAAATGAGGAATTCAGTGGTGGGGGGGGGGGGGGGGGCACAGATGAAATCCTCAGACAATTAAAAAAAATATTTTTTTTCGAAATAAATGTTTTAAATAGGGTACAAACCGGTTTTTATGGATGGTATAATTGAAAAATCAAATCTCTTATAAGGTACCGGCGCCAGTCTTGGATAATACCCCACTATTGGACACTTGTTTAATTAAATGTACTAAATTAGAAATATTTGTTGATATTTGATTACTGCCATTACTGTATCGTAAAATTATAGACACTTAACTGTAAAACAGCTTAATTTGATGACAATCGGCCAATGGGTGTCAAAATAGTGGACATTTGAACTATTTATTAATTATTATATTATTATAGCATCTACTTTACATTGTTTCAAATTTTATTTTATAATTTTTGTGTCGTAGATACTTATCATTTTATAATCAAGTGTCCATCACTAATTTTATTTTGTAATTAAATTGATTTAATAAAGAGATAATTGTTTTCTTAGTAACATGAGTTCAGGAGAATTACAAAAAAACCCATCAATCCCAAAAAATCTTGTATTTAAAGCATCCAGTACCAATTAATATTTATTTTGATTTCTGAAGTAGGTACTTAATACACAGTTCTCAGAGAAGTAAAATAGACAAAGAAATGGAGTTATTCATATAAAATACGTATACAGTTATGATTGCAAATTATACTTAACGACTAAATATGCTGAATTTATTTTTATTAATGTAGTTCTTTAATGATTCATCCGCATTAAATAAGAAGAAATGTTAAGTGAATTTAATTAGGCATGCGCCGTGAAGGCAACAGAATAAAATAAATAACTGTCATTTAAATAATTCATTTTTTTTTTGATTTCTTAGAATTTAACGCATATCATTATGACACTGTAGAAAATACTTAAAAAATATTAAAATGAATTATTTCAGAATATTTTAAAATATTTTGTAATTTCAAAAATATGACCAAAGGTTTTGCGGAAGCCGAAGGATATTGTTGTTTTTTTAGTTACGTGTAATTAAAATATTTAGAATAATAAAAAATAAATACATTTCTGCTTGTTTTATTATAAATCACACAAATAAACGAAAAATCTTAATTAACAACAAATGCATTTAACAATTCCTTCAGTTATAAATACGAAAGTGTGTCGCTCTGTTTGTCAGTTTGTTACATTTTCACAACTTAACCGCTTTACCGATCTTGATGAACTTTGGCAGAGAGATAGCTTGCATCCTGAGGAAGTACATAGACTAGTTTGTATCCTGAAAAATGTATTAATTATACAATTACTTTAGAAAAATGGATGTGTAACATTTGTAAACGCGACCAAATTAATCGACTATCATAACAGAAAACTGCATTACCTAACCTTCTTCTTCATGGGTTTTATGTCTGACAGCTCCTACATAACCTAAATTTTACGCGAACGATGTCGCGTGTAACAGCTATATAGTATTACATAAGAGAACTATTGGCTTCTGGGTATAAACGATCATTTTGAACCATATAACAAGCAGAGCTCGTAAGATAAAATAAAAATACGGAAAATAGAAAAAATGGAAATAATGATGACAACATAGAAACGTAATCTAAAAGTTGCAAATACCTTTTTTCCATCTCAATATATATTTTTGAATATATTATTCACTTTGTTTTCATTTTATTTTGTACCTACGTTATAAGAATGTTTACTCGTTTCTCGGTGGCTTTGGTTATGATATAGGAAATTGAGGTTGTTTGCTTTTTACACGTTTAATATTGATCACGAGGATAAGGTTTATGTATTTTGTTTTATAAAGTATTACCATTAGGTTTACTTCAGGCGTGCGTCCGTGGTTTTTGTTTAGGAAATATGTTTAACATTATTTTCTGCTTTCATTTTTTAAATATTTACTTTAAAATAATCTCAGATAAAAATTAATAAAAAATGTTTTTTTTAAAACAAGCTTTTATTAAAAATTCAATTAAAATTAAAAAATTAATTTTAAGGTTAGTATGACTAAAATCAATAAAAGCGTGGGGCGCTCGTGAAGGCAAATGTATAAGTAGCTTTTGTAAATACAAGAGCTGAGAATTAAATTTTTAATTTTTAGTTAGTTTTATTTAAAAAAACATTTTCATTAATTTTTATTTCCTAATTTTTAGTTACTGACTGACTAACTAACTAACTAACATGCTAATAGATAATGCTCGTCAAACCCTTTCATTTGATACCCATATTAAGGGGGTTGTGACAAAAAAGGTAATCCGTCATCTTGGGACGTCCGCCATATTGGATTTAGAACAATATTAGATATACTTTATTGCATTGTCATCGGACTTACACACATATTCAATATTTCAAAGCTTTAACTTAATTAAAACTAGTCGAAATTTTAATTGCAATATTTATCGACCTTAACATACTAACGAACTAAGTAACTAGCATTTGCATACTAACAAGTGAAGTTAAATAAAAGCTTATAAAAAATTTAGTAATGCCCGGTTTCATAAATGATAGATATCTAATTGTTAGTTATTTATAGATAAATTGTATCTGTCAGATAAGTGACAGATAAAAATAACTATACATACGTTGTAATAAACTCGACTTTTTCTTAATTGCTTAATTAGTTGTTAAAAAACCATTTGTGTATATTCAACGTCAAATAATTGATTTAATCGACTGTTTTGTGGATTTAATATTTTTGACTCCCGAAATGATATGTACCCAAAATCGCAGTTTATCATTTTTATAGCTTTTTATATTAAGTTCAGTGTTGCATAAAAATTCGATTTATTTGAAAAATTCAAATCGTTTGTATGTTTGTTTTCAATCGGATTTTTTTGATTTCAATCAAAGTTTAATTTCAATAGAATTTTTATAAAATGTTGAAGAATTAATTTCAATGTAAAAAACGCGTTTATTAAAATGATAAAATGGGTTTTTATTATGAAAACAAAGTTTTACTATTATTTTTTAGTAAATATTTTTGAAAATTTATTATAACATATTTTTTTAAATTACAACACATTTTCAAATTAGGTCCTATTACGTGTTCTTCATTGCCATAAAAATGAATATCACTGGAATTTGATAAATCGTTAATATAAATATATTAAGAATGTAAAGAACCTTATGAAATTTTATGATACGATAAAAATTGAACCGGAAAAAGATTTTTGAATAAAAAATGACAAATAATTATACTGTGTAAACTATAACGGGTCAAACTATAAAATTGCTTGAAGAACTATTTTTAGTTTGTATGAGTGTGATATTTTCATTAAACAAGATTTAAACATATGTGACAGTTACAAACACAATTTAAAGTTAAACATAACCTTAAACTATAGCGCCTAGAGGGAAATATATGTTTAAGGTAGGTAATTCTTATACATTAACAGAGTTTATACCTTTAGGGAGTACACTTTAAGAGAGGTTGTACTGTATGTATGTATATATATTTTTTTTTCTCAATGACAAAAAAAACAAGAGTTTCTACTTATTAGAAAAGTAAACTGTAGAAGATGATCTATGCTAAATTTCACATCTTTCGTCAAGTAAATGTGCAAAAAAATAATAACGAACGTGTGAAATAATATGACAAATGTCATCTATTGATAAATAATAAATGTCATTCAACGAATATTCCATAATACGAAAGTGACAGATGTAATAATGTCAAAATATATGGCATAACAATATGTGTTCGTATATATTTGAATACAAATAAATATACTGTAATATTGAATGTATTTGTATGAATAATCCATTATTATACTCTTTGTTGTCCACAATAGTATTTATAATGGAAAATTGAATTTTTGATTATGAAAATATTTCAGGGAAAAGATTAGTATATTATTTGCAAGAGGAAATTGATTTGCTTTTGATGTAGTAAAAACTTTTTAAGCTTACTATGTTATAACTTTCTGGGCTTCTTGGTTTTAAAATATGTTGCTTTTTTATGTTTTATTGTTTGATAAATATAACGTTATTATTTGAGTTTTTCAGGAGCTTCATAAAAAATAAAAATTTGAAAAAAAAAAAACGATTTTTTTTAATAAAAAATTATCAAAAGTGGAGTTAGTCGCTTTAGAACTTTTTAATTAACAATTAACAGATCAATAAAAATACAAGTAATTAATGTTTTTTGTTTAAACGTTTATTATTTATATTACTATAATCTTGAAACAGTTACAATCCTTCTGTAGAAAATGTAATTTTATTCTTTCTAACAAACTGTAGATAACAACGAAAAGAATACGAAAAAGATAGTAATTACGGTTCCATTAGTAAACCACTTTTACAAATAATGTCAATTATTATCGTAATTATTACCTTTTAAAAGCATTTCCCTAATGGCAAAATAATAAATGTTGAGCAATACTATTCTAGTGTGTCGTATGTCTACATGTCGGCTGTAATGTGTATGTAGTAAATGGCACGCAGTTGTGATGTTGTCTTGTGCGTTAATCTCTGAAAACAATGGCCAAAAACAAAATACTACCGCGCGTGAATAATGAATTCGGATTATATCTCTCTGTTAAAAGCATCTGCGTAAATATAGGCTTCACGTTAATGATAGGAGATTATGCTTGTCGTTTATTGTTGAATTTCGTATTTTGTTGTGTTGTTTTTTTTATTTATTAAACGGACCATCCACAAGAACGATAAATTAATTCAATATCAGAATAATGAGCAGAGCTGTGCGGTACTCGAGTACAAGTACTCGAGTACTGTACTCTAAGTACTTTTAGTGTACTCGGTACTCAGTCCACGAGTACTTTATTTTTAATGTACTTGTACTTGTACTTAACCCATTTTAAACGGCGAAAAAGTACTCGAGTACATTTCCGTGTACTCGAGTACATTTCCGTGTACTCGAGTACATTTCCATGTATTCGAGTACATTTTGATGTACTCGAGTACATTTGTGTACTCGAGTACATTTTCGTGTACTCGAGTACATTTTCGTGTACTCGAGTACATTTTCGTGTACTCGAGTACATTTTCGTGTACTCGAGTACATTTCCGTGTACTCGAGTACATTTGTGTACTCGAGTACATTTTCGTGTACTCGAGTACATTTTCGTGTACTCGAGTACATTTTCGTGTACTCGAGTACATTTTCGTGTACTCGAGTACATTTTCGTGTACACGAGTACATTTTCGTGTACTCGAGTACATTTCCGTGTACTCGAGTACATTGAACTACACATTAAGTACAATTTTATGCGAGTTCAGACTTGCACAAAACATATTAGTTTTTCACTGCCTTGGCGCTAAATAAGTCGGTTTCATTGTAGCAGTATAATAGCCGAGTTTGAATTGCAATTCAAATGTTAACATTTTTTTTTTTTGTTAGTAATCTTACAAGTATATCAATAGTGTAGGTATGTCGTATGAGCTAGAGCTAATAGTGAGTGATTTCAGCAGATATTTATGTATATGTAGGTACCTAATATTCATATGCGTTATGCATACACGGAGAGAAAAATCTTAGAAAAATTACTGTGCTCTGCACTATAAACGATGTGCGAAAGTCGAATATGGGCAATTTTATACGGTAAAATAAGAAAAATTCATAATATAAAAAGTAAAGGACACAATATTATTTTTTAAAATACAGGCCAGCGAAATTTATAAAACAGCACAGTAAAAAGTTCCTATCTCGACAAATTTGTATTTTTTAATTGTTTTTCTTAAAAAAAATGCTATTTAAGTTGATGTAAATTATTAGGCGGTCTGATAAATTTTACAATACTGACTTATAAAATTCAATGATATTTCAAAGATATCTGGCAAAAGCAGAAAGAAAGAAAAAGACAGAAGATACCAATTATGTTGAAAACACAAAAACTAAAAATGTGATATCTCATTAACTGTTTATCGTGGAGATGTATGTATGGTTTTATTTTGTTTGTAAAACGATTCTCTAAAAATCATACGCATCATGTCTAGATCTCAGATTTATGGTTTTCGATATATCTTAATAGAAAGTTAGGATATAAAGCAAATTTTACTATCAGCATAAACAAGGTAGTAAGGTTCGGGTACAGTCGGCTATTTTCGATCTTCCGACGGCGTATAAGCTGACAGTTACATACTTTTATTGGAATGTATATTTGTTTTAAAAGTACATATTGTAATTGTGTAGTGTTTTCTATTTTAAAGATATTTTTCTATGTTATCGTGATTTTAAAGTATTATATTTTAATTTATATTCAAAAGTGTTTTTAAGTGTTGTGAATAATATTTAAAGCGGGACGTGTAGCATATTTAGATTCAAAATGGCTATGATTGTTTTTATTTTATTAAAATTATTGTTTTGTGCGAATTTTAAATGAAAGTGGGTGATAAATGTTTTACAATAATGTTTTGTTCGGTTTTAATGTGTTATTTTTAGAAGTTTTATTTGTAAAATAAGTTTTGACAGATATAGGTTAGTTTAGATTTTAGATATTGAAAATACGTTATTTTATATTTAATTTGTTCTGTGAATCGGTCTCTTTGCACATGTATTGGTTGTCATATCTTTATGTAAATTGTTCTACAACTATATTTGTAAACTATTATTAATTGTAAAATTCAAAACAATGTATATTATATAAATAAATCGATAACTTTCTTAAAATGAAATTGATTTTTATTGTTTTTACCTCTCTGTTTGAAAAAAAAAAATAATAAGCTATAGAAATTTTACTGAATCGGTAAGGCAGTTTTCTGATACAGCATTCCAAATATTACCATGCTAGCACCGTAATTTTTACCGTGATAAAAAAGCAATTTATATAATGTAAGCACTGATAATTTTTATATGGACGTATAAATATTTTTTACTTGTATCGTCGATTGCACACGCATTATAAGAGAGCACAGTAATTTTTCTAAGATTTTCTGTATAAAAATTATCATGACTTTTCTCTCTGTGTACTTATGTGTTATGTCCATAATTACAATTAAGTCTAAATATATACTTATACATATATATATTATATATATGTTTTTTCATTTGCGACAATTGTAAATAATCTTCGTCGCCATGCTCTCACATACGAGAATTTTGAAAAATTCGTCATTCTTAAAGTAAATAAAATAGGATTATAAACAATTTAGTGTTTTATTATAAGCACAACCCTTAGTAAGGTCCCTTAGCCACCCCACTCCCTCATCATTCAATATTGAAAATGTACTCGGTACTCGAGTACTTTTTGTTTGTACTCGGAACAGCTCTGATAATGAGTAGAGCAATTTGATGTTTTTTGTGAACTACTCTCTAAAACTGAATTAGTACCTAGTTATTTCACTAATTCAAATAGTCACTTTAAATTTCACTAAAAGAATAGTAGTTTTGAATCAAATTTATTCAACCTATACGAAACAACTACTTTCAGTGAGTTATTAAAAAAAATCAGATAGGTTTATTCGTACAAACGTTGAAAAATCTACTCACAATTAATTTTTAATGTGTTTGCAATAAACATTTTTCATTAATTTTGATTTTTTTCATAAATTAGCCTATGATAACTGACATTGAAGTTAGGTTATGTATGATTAATAAGAGATTATTGTCATGCGGTATTTTTTAAATTTCCCCAGTTTTTGACATCAAAAATAAATTAAATAAAAATCTTAAATTACTTTTAACTATTTCAATTAGTGAATATTCACTATGAATTAGTGATTTCTCTATAATTCAGTTTTAGAGAGTAGAATTTCCCCGTAGTTTTGTCTGCGTGTATTTCAATTGACCGTGTAGGTATTAGGTATGTCCTCACCACGGCGTCATATTGTCAGTGATGATGATTTGGTTTTTATTATTTTTATACATTTTTTTAAAATACGTGTTTGATTGATGATTGATTTAGTTATATCAACATCACAGCTATATTTAATTTTTCATTTCATTTTTATACATCTAATTTATAAATTATCGTATAATATAAACTAATTCTAGGGTCTTAGGCTTTCGAACAGTGATAATCTCAAGTGTGATTTTTTTATCCAGATTAAATATGTGTCTGTTTATTCCCTTTTCACGACTAAACGGTTGAACTGATCTTGTTGAAATTTGGCAGGAAGATAGCTTGCATCCTGAGGAAGGACAGGCTACTTTGTATCCCGAAAATTGATTAGATAAAAAATGGGTGTGTGATATTTGTACTTATAGGTTATGTTTTTTGGCGTAGATATTTAGCGTGTAAATGTGAAACTGAAATCAAAACTAAATAGAAAACTGTATTACCACGCGGACGACGTCGCGCTAGTAACAGCTACTAAAAAATAATTTTATTTTTATTTTATGTAATAAACAAAGAAAATCGAAATATTTTACTTATCAATGATAATCTTTTAAATTCGAGACTCTCGACGAGACTTCCAAATAAAGTTGATATCGTCTCAGTCTCGACACCGAATGAAGTATCGTCTTTGCGTGCAGCCTTAAAAATGTCAGTTATCATATTATAACCTAATATCGATATGTAAGAAAAAAAATCTAACTGATATACCTCGAAGAAAATTGAAATTTTAATAACTTTCAAACTAACAAGGACAATAAGTATTCTTTACATAAAAAATAAACAATGAAAATCCCTCCGCATACAAATTAAACTTTGCTCGTCGTCCTTGTACAAATTTATCCCGTCAGATTTAGGGGATAAAGAGTTATATAATAATTTTCAGTTTGCGTCTCTCCACATAAAAGATAGCTAAAAGCTTCTGAATACTGGCACAATGGTTATGTTATAATAATGTGACGTCATTAGTTACGTCATACATAAACTGCACTCATGTGGGTTTGCACAAAACAATAGAGGAAAGTAAAAATGAGAAAATATATTCTATGGGACTTCATGGGATCGTTTATATTGTTTTCGTTATTACATCTTTAGGTGTATTAGAGGGCAAAAAGTTTTATTTTGCTTTATGTGAACTTTCTTTCGATAAATCAGATTTTATTTCTTGTTTTATTTATTTTATGGCTCTATCTATCAAATGTTAATGACAACAAGCTATAGTAATGTTTTAAGAGAAGTAATTATAATTTGGAGATATTGTTTAGTACATATATATGTATAATAATATATAATACGAAGAAGGTCTCTGATATTATATTTTTGTAAATAAAGTTATAATTTACTCACGGCTTCGTCCGTATTTTATTTACTTTGATGAACATTTATATAATTTATAAAATCTAATGTCCAGTATAACAGCACTAGCTAACAATATTTGCTAGCTTGCAAGCACTTTCAAATGGGGTATCAAACATATGATTATGATATTTAATATATCTAATAGATTCAACTAAACAAAATTTGTTACCTAATAAGCACTTTCAAATGAGGTTTCAAACCTATCTGACAGTTCCTTTGAAGTTTCATGAAGCGTTTGACAAGTTTCGCGCACGCGTGGTAAGTAAACTCCAACGATATTCAAACAGTGGTTATATCTTAGAGAAGGAAAGATAAAGGAAAAATAACATATTACGTAGCGTTCTTACCATATCGCTCCACGAGTCATTGGCGTATCATTCAGATTTTAAAATAAATATCAATTGTTTTGAATTATAAAATTAATTAATAATAAATGTTTTATATTGTCTTTAAAAGTATTTCAGTGATAATTGATTAACAGAGGAACGTCTATTTGGAACTATCATCTCTCATACATACTAAATTTAATTGCAATTTAGCCTCTGGGATAATATGTATGGAAATGACGAAAGTAACATTTAAGAAAAGATGCCCACCGTAAAATTTTGTTAACACTTTCATATACGAATCAGCATTGGTTGTTATGTATCCATAGTCTTTCCTAATCTAAGGGTTAGGTATATTATGAAAATTATTTTATAGTGAGAGTTGCCAACTGTATCATAAATTGATTTAAAATTTATAATTTCAAAACAAATCCAAAGAATTAATGTCCAGTTGAAAGTGCTTGTTAGCCAACAAATTTTGTTAGCTCCGGATATTCTTTTTATCTCGTTAAACAGAGGAACGGAATTTACCACCAATTTTGCAACTCTTGAATATAGATACACATTAAAATATATAGAATATTAATTTTCCAAGATCAAATAACAAAACACCAAACGACCTTGTTGTTTTTTACGTATTCCAATGTTTATCAAGATTCCAATCAACCATATTTTTTTACATATTATAGTCATTTCTAGAATCCAACATGACTAATATACGTTTGTTATTACTTTGATAATTTTGACATTTGAGACCTTTTGACGATTCTTGACTTTTGGATATTTTTCTGCTAAATATTAAGCAAACGTTTGCAGAATGAAAGATAAGAATAACGCTAATGCACGATTTTATAAATAAATTTATTATCTAGTAAACACATGATAACACTTTAAACCGGGTATCGAGTTCTGTTGGATTTGCTTTTAGAATTAAGCACAGTGGGTGGCACTGACCGAACAGGGTATTTTTCATTTAAATATATCACTATTGCTTTAATACCGATGTTTTTTTACTTACGTTATAGAACTGTCATTCAAGTGTAATACCCCGTTCAAAGACTGCAAGAAAAAACATTTATTTCAATTTATTTATAACCCCAGCTATAAGAATAAAGTGAGATCAAAATAAATAAATGAATCAGTTATTTATCAATTTCTGTATACTACCATTCTTGATTATATAATATCAGTTATCCCAATATGTGATTATTATAAAAAAACATCTGCCAAGTAAATGCACAGTGCTTCCTCGTGCTAAATTCACCAAAGGTAGTTAATTATTCAATAATTTAAAAAAAAACCGATAGTGTTTATATAAATTGCCTGGAATTGGTTAACCATTTAATTTTTATACAATTTTACTAAAAAATATTAGTTCGAAATTTTTCTTAAAACGCACCTGATTATTTTTTCATAATTTTTAATTTTTTGGAAATTTCAATCTAAATCTAAATTTATGCAAATGTCAAAATGACATTTAATACTATATATCCAAGCAATATCAATTTAGAAAAACAAAACACGAATTTTTAGAATAAATTGAGATAAATCTTTGTAAGGGAATATTTTACAACAAACGTTGTAGACCCATATTATAGGAAATTTAATGCTCTACAAAAAATATTCTATAAAATTTTCACGTAACATGTCGTTCTTGAGATATTTTGAAAAAATAAATATTTTGGGATGTCACCCCTCTCCCTTACACACGATTTTGAAATGGGACTAGGATAGGAGCTATATTTAAAAAAAAACTGGAGTCTCCTCGATCGCGCCAAACTGACATATTAACTATTCAACTTATTTGTTAAATTTTCAATTTAAATTTCTTAATAATAGCCGAAGGCGGTCTCTAAGGTCTTCGGGCATTAGATAGTCTTAAAGATAATGGTGTAAGCTATATTTAAAAAAAAACTGGAGTCTCCTCGATCGCACCAAGCTGACATATTAACTATTCAACTTATTTGTTAAATTTTCAATTTAAATTTCTTAATAATAGCCGAAGTGTATTCTAAGTTGATAAAGACATAGGAAATTTAACATGGGGGCAATTGTAGTAACCGTTGGTCAAATTTAACGATGTATGATTGGTGCATTTTGAAATGCCGCCACAAAATTTAGTAAAATTGTAATTAGTATTTTGTTTTCAAATTTATATCTGCCAAAAAATATTATTATAATTTTATCTAGGATGCTTAAATTAATGAAATTAAAGTTGAGAACAAAATACTGTTGATTAATTTAAAATTTAGCAGTTAGTTTCGAGGCGGCATTTCAAAATGCGCCAATCACACATCGTTAAATTTACCCAAAGGTTGCTACAACACTTCTAATTGCCCTCATGTTAAATTTCCTATGTCTTATCAAATTGGAATACACTGTATGTATATGCAAGAAAATAAACATTGCTGATGATTTCATTTAACAGTAGGTAAATATCTAATGATATCTATAAATGTAAGGTACTTACTTTCGTTATGCGCAGTTACCAGTTTTATTATGAGATAGAGCTTACTGTTAGGATCGGCTTAAGATCACATTTTTAAATGGAGTCATAAGAATCCTTAATTTTTTAATTATCTCTACGAAAATTTGTCATTTAACGTGTTCTAATGAGACAGGAAATAAAAAAATTAACTGTTCATTATGTTCCTTTTAAAATAATTGACCGTACACAAAGAAATATATGGAACGCAATAGTAAATTTAAAACGATCCGAAAATTATGAAAATAACCCAGCACCACACTATATTTTGTTGAAATCTCGTCAGTTATTGCTTCCTCGCAATATGAAGATACGAGAAGCTTTGTGATCGTTTTAGAATGAGACATAAAATTTGTTCTAAAATTTTTTCAGGTTTTTTTTTTATTTAAATTTCTTGGCATTCTTCTTTATAAAATCAGCCATCTGATTTTCTTTAAATGTTCATACTTCTTCCTGATGTGAGAGAAACGCCTACACGTACAACATATAGAAACGGGGACACAAATACGGAATGGAGGTTGCCTCTGTGCCTGTCAGAGCAGGATTCGACATACAGTATGGCAGGGTTATCTAGGATTAGGTATTGGGTATTACACATTAGGTGTACGATTTGTGAATGTTAATATTTGGTTTATTTAAAATTTTATTTGAGCGTCTCTTTTGAATTCTATAATAGCTTCATATATTTGTTTGTTTTCAGTTGTTAGCAGTGTATTTATGTTCGTGGACAGTGGTATTTTCAAATCTATTATTTTATTAAAGATTTTTGTTTGTGGCGTTTTATAAAATTTACATTCGAATATTATATGGTTCATATCTCCATATGTTTGATTATCACAAGGACAATATGGTGATTGGACAATTCCTATTTCAGGTTAAGACAAACATTTTTCGTTCCGTGTCTGCCATTGAAAGAAGTTTCAATTCAAAACCCTGCCCCGATAATGTTGCAATTTAGTTCGTTAATGTTAATCCGGTACTGCTTATTGTTCTTTCTTTAAGATGCTGAACTTGTAAGAAAAACAGTAGATAATAAAACACAATACGCATGCAAGGGATCAAGTTGTGCTGTGCGTTCGTAAATGAACTTCTTTAGTTAAACCGGTTAGCGTGATCATTTTTTTCCTCTTCTCATTTCTTAGAAATTTAATGTTACCCCATGCGCCGTTTATCATTTGCTTACAAGAAAACAAACAATGTTTTTCGATAAATATTTGTTTTATACGCATGTTAATGAAGAACACTGTTTTTTTATATTCTTTTGCTTTAGTCGGTTCGTAATGAATATTTTTATTGTTATTGTGCTGTTTACATTGTTAATAAATTCATTGTGTAAAAGGCTTGAAATTGAGAAGGTTTATATTTGATAGTATAAAGAAAATTCGCTTGTAATCATCTTTTATCTAATTTATCTTTTATTAAATATATTTTTAACTCTATATTCTTCTTCATGTATTCTTTCTGCTGGCTTAGCCTTTTCAGACAGCTCCTTCATGTTTTTATTTCTTGGAAAATGAGTTGTAAGTGTGTTTGTGCGTGTGTATGTGTGTCAGGAAGTACAGGGACAATATGGATTGGGAAGTTGCTGATGGGCCAATCATAGCAGGGGAAAACGAACAGTGTGGTCGGGATAATAGGAATTATTTAAGGAGTCACTGAGGTTATTCACATAGAACATATAGGCGATTTTTTGTTATTTCTTAAAAATGTGATTATGTGGGTATAAAATCTTATTGTTGGTAGTTGAAACTAAACGTTATTTTGTAGTTTTATTATATTTGACATTTCAATCATGGTCTTTTTCGTAAATAGAAATTAATATTGGGCTTCACGACGAGATGAGACTGGACGATATCAACTTTATTTAGAAGTCTCTTAACCTGGAGAGTATTAAGATATATAAATATAAGAAATTTAAAAAATATCAAAGCAAGTCAATTTTTTTAAATAACTGAAAAAATATTATAAGAAGCTCCATTCAAAATTATGAAAATTTATAAAATCAATAAATTACTGTAACATTGTATGCTCGCAATGTTAAATTTATTAATTTTATTTTGACGATATATTTACTCATGTGTGGTAAATCATTTCAAGATATTTTGCTTCCTCGCAATATCGAAAATACGAGAAGCTTTGTGATCGTTTTAAAATGAGACAAAAAATTATTCTCCGATTTCAAAATTTTAAATTGATCTTTCCGTTTCAAGTCAAGACAAACACTTTTTGATCCGCGTCTGTCTGTCTCCTGATCCTTGTCACACGCATAACTCATGAACCACTGAACTGATATTAATGAAACTTGGTTGTATGGTTGGGTCTGGCTTTTGGACAGTCCCATTTCAAAATCACCAAAATCGTGTCTAAGGGGAAGGGGTGACATCCCAAAATATTATTTTTTTCAAGATATATCAAGAACGACAAATGTTACGTAAAAATTTTATAGTCTTTTTTGTAGAACATTCAATTTCCTATAAAATAGATCTTCAACGTTTGTTGTAAAATATTATTTTATAAAGACCCAGATGAAACTTTTGATTATAAAATCTGGTATTGCGTGAAACTCTTTATCTAGAAAACCGCGAAAATTTACGATAAAAATTAGTCGTAATGATTATAATTAAAAAAGTTTCACAAATTTTGTCAATAAAAAAGTACAGCTTTTGCTGACAATTTCAATTTTAAAATCTCGCCCTTGTTTAAAATCAACAAAGAAAAAATCAAATATTAGCACAAAAATTGCATTCCATTATATTTTTGTTTACTCTTGCAAATTTTCAAATATTGTTCTACTGGTAAACTAATTTAATGTTAGCGTTGAAAGCATTAGTTCAATACACCCCATGTAGTGTATTGTACACATACTATTTGATATAGTACTATAATATGTACCTATATAGTGTACTATATACAATATATAACCACATATACATACATAGAGTATTATCTAAAAAGCAATCTGGCAACACAACAAATCAGTTGGCCCAGTTACTACAATGTACTAGACTTTCGTGCCAAAGTCTGCAGAATCGATTTTTATCTTTTGTTTTTATATTAATGTCATTTTTGCTGCTACATGTACGAGTATAACGGGGGTGATTAATTTTGATATGTTTTAGAAAATAAACCAGATTCCAAATCTTTGTATAATATTAAAACTAAAAATGTCGTGATTTTTAACTGATAATAATTTGTAATAAACAAACTATACAAAAGTAAAAACAGCACAACTCATTTTTTGTTGGTTAGTTATTCATTAAATTGGTATGTGTATCTTTACGTCCCAAGCAATGATATTTTTACATCAATGTAAAGCGAATGAAAAATAGATGCTGTCTAAAAAAATATGTCAATGATGAATGACGCCTCGTAAAAAAAATTTTGAAAACATTTTTTTTTCGTAAAGTTAATATTTTAGAATGTAGAATCAATGTTTCTTACTTTTTATTCATCCTTTAGTAGAACATGGGTGGGCAAATATATTCGACGGATGGCCGGATTAAATATTGTATCTTATTTACGGGTCAGTAGTCTTATTTTACATTAAATATTGGAGATTATTTATTTAGCAATTTTCACCCCTCCAACGATTGATCGCGGAAACTCACGATGGTGAAAAATATTTTTTAATAAAAATTTATGTTTCTGTGGCGTATCTTAGAGGGAAGGGGTAGGGGTTAGACTCCCCACACAAATTAACATTATAATTATCTGAAAATGTTTAATTTAGTTAAGTGGCCTTATTATACCACCATAGTTTAATAAGGCCCAAAGTTACTTTTTTTTAAGATGTCTTAAAAATGAAAAGTTGGTTTTCATACTTCTTTAGATTAATAATAAACCAAAGTTTACCATTAACATAGCCTTTTTAATACAAATAACTTATTACCCGAAATATAACATTTTTAATTATTGTGGGTTTTATTTGCCTTCATGACCTTACATAGGTATAAGAAAGTAAAAATGAAACTTATATATAATCACAAAAAAGTTTAAAAACTCCAATTTTTTTCTGGGTGAGCCACTGAAATGGTCACCATACAATAATATAATTCATTTGAATAAACCTTTATTCTATTTTTTATACAGGTAAAAAATACTTATATTTACCTCAAAATAATTATATAATAATAATATCCATGTATAGGTAGGTACCTACTGAATAAAATTAACATAATAAATTTATATTTTGTATGATTTACACATTTTAATATTAATATGTAATTCGCGCACAAAATTTGCGTAGGAAATAAAAACAATGTTCGTTTGGAAATATAAAAAGACCTACTCTGATGAATACCAATATCATTCTACCGGTAATAAAATGCTACATTGTAAAACACATCTTGCAAAGGAAGTACCTAATTTTACTTTCTGCAATAATAATATCCTGTCTCAAGAATTCTAATCACGGGATTCTACTCTTCCTTGATAAGATGACGAATTTTAATTGCATTTACATACCTATAGTAGAATACATTTTAATACTTTATTTTGCCAAACAGATAAATATATTCTTGATTAACATTCTGTTACACGTACAGTGCGCCTTTTGTCGTGGTTATTTTGTCCTCCTATAGTTCTTTGATGTCTAATTTCTTCTGTTTTCTCTCAAACAAGTAAAAAATGCTTTATTGAAACGACGGATGGTTTTTTAACTTCAAAGGAATTTAATGAAATTAGACATCTTATCTATTATATAGAGCAAATCTTTTCAGACTCGCGGAAAATTCTTTCTCTCGGATTATTTCCCATTACAGATTTACCGTCCTCAACCTCCAATACTGTCAATCTTCTTGCTTTGCTTGATTTTTAGAGCTGAGTTCCGAGAATTACCCCCCCCCCCCTCTTCACTCCTCCCTGTATCCAATGGTTATCTCTTTGTGAGATACAGATTTCCACCTAGGGATTATTTTTCCTTTTACAATTATCTCTCTATATCTCTCTTTTTCCGTGTCTTATGGTCTAACGACTCAACCTCCTCAACTGTCCGTTGTGGATCAGGTGTATCATTTTTTAGTTGATGAAGGACTCCAGAGGTCACATACTATACATAAAGCTACATTTCCGTACTTTGAATAATATACAGTACATGGTCTCCATTTACGCTGTTGAAAAAGTTTTGAAAAAATGTGTGGACAAACTTAAAATATCGGTATGGAGAACCATACATGACTTCCATGTTCTTTCTATCTTTTTAAATAATTTTTAAATATACATTTTTTTAAATATTTTATTTATATAACCTACTACTATGAATATACATATCGTAATACATTTAAAAAACATATATACTTACAACGGTTACAGCTCTTTTTGCCATTTGTACATAAATATTAGTTTTCTAATGTCAAAAACATAATTCACATTCGTAGAAAAACTAATTTGACAATTTGAATTTAGTTGCATTTGTTTCCAAGGCAACATGAATTAATGACATATTAGTATTTAAAATTCAAATTTTAAGTGTGTTTTTCACCCCTTTAACGGCTGTTTAGGCACGTACAAATAATAAATGTCCCTTAGATTCAATTGAACTGCAAATGTACCAAATCTTATCAAAATTAGTGAGATAATATTCGCAATATTCACTTTTTAGACGAAAAAAGTTACAAAATTTCGAATATTTCCAAAACCCCTAATCCGATTAGCACCAAAATCAATAGGTCTGGAGTACTCACTGTGACAAACATTTTCCCCAAAAATAATTTAGATCGGTGCATTTTTACGGTAGTTATCGTGAACGAAAAAAAAATCTACATCCTGACAGACAGACACACAGACACACAGACACACGCACAGCCGCCATGCGGAAATTAACTTTTCTTTATGTTTTGAAGTTAGTACAATCAGAATTTGTCATTTTCTCGGACACGATTTTTCGATGGTATTACAATACTTCCATTTCCTTCGGAACATGGAAGTAAAAACACAATGGAACCAATTAACCGCGTAAATAGAGAAATTACTGTATTCGAAAAATTGTTAAGGAGGTTGTTCTATGAACCAAATCCAAGATTAAATTCTAATAATTGTTTTAAATGATGGATTAATATTATTGAAATTTTAATTTTTTTAATTTTTACCACGTAGTTATGAAAATATTAAATTCTGTTAATTGTCATTTTAGTATGGCCAGTATGGGGAAAAAAGATACTTTTCTAAGCAAGTTTATTTTTCGAAAAATAGTTTAAATAGCTCAGAAAACAATTGTCTTATCAACAAAATTATAAATACTTTTACCGCATAGTTTTTTTTGTAATAATTAATTTTTGGTAACAGAATCACAAATGATTATTACTAAAATCGAATAAGAGTTATAAGTTTGGCAACGTTGTTCGATATTTGCTTGTATGTACATTGTACATGTAAACGTACACTATATGTGTAGTGGTGTAGAGCTGTGTTAGGAGTAGAGCGCGATATTTGAAAATAATAAATAGTAAATTAAAATTAAAAAATGTATTTGACGCAAAAATTTAGGTTGGTACCACTTTGTTACTAGAGTCAAATGAGCGATTGAGAGCATAATTTATTTTATTTATTTTTTTAATAATCAAACGTATTATAAACAAAAAAATGCCTACCATGACCTTAGTGTACTATTAAATTTTGTATACATCAAATAAGATTTGTCTATGCTTACATTTTTTCTAATATATACCTACTACGCTTGGCTCATAATTATTAAAACAATCTCCTTAATTCTTTTAATTTATAAGTAAGTGTGTCTTAAATTTACTAAAACACCGTTTAAGGAACCATACCTACAAGATATTTTTCACTGTTTTAATATCGGTATTAACTAGTCACCACGCATGCGCTAAACTGCCAATAAAGATCCAAGTTAACTGTCTTACAAAATTAATACTTCGTTTCAATTTGCATGTTAGCTAACAAATTTTAGTCATTTCTTTTTATAATACCGGACATGAGAATATCAAAACAAAGTAAGCGGGTGGTCCTCCCCCAGGACGAAAACTCAAAATAAGATATTTAAAACGCAATTTTCAAGCAAAAACAAAATCGTTTTTATAATTTATTTTTAATTTAGAACTGTAGATGCAGGTTTGTAATAGCCCCTTAAAAAGAACAAGTATAATTGGTATTTTTGTAATTTAATTAACATTAAGTATTGAGTATTTCATTTTTAGTATGATACAAAATTTAGATAATTAAACAAAATATGTAACAAAATGAAATAATTACGGTGCCTGCATTTCTATTCATAAAGTAATGAATCGTTTTTAATTTCCATTTTACGCTTCACTATTTTTGCGCCGTATATTGTAGCTGCTTAGGTACTTCCCTGTGAAAATTGACCAAAATATGTTTTCCGACTAGAAATTAAGAACTTAGTATGTATAAATTGCATATATTTACAGTAAATGGGTCAATTTTTTACAGAAACACCCGGGCCGAGATTTCCCCTTAAACCGTCTCTGAAAACATCAAATACCTATTTAATGGTGTTGAAGTTATTTTTAATGGAATATCATAATAATTTGAACATTTTACATCAATTCTATAGTAGGAAGATATCTTGTTCTGATATACACTAATGTGGGGGTTAAGAATATTAACCCTCTATCCTTTACAATCATACTAATATTGATGTTTATGGTCTTATTATACGCACAAATTTATGATATTTCATAAATATTCTATATCAAATTTTCGTAATAGCATCGAAAGTCAAGTAAAATTGAAAATAATGCGAACAATTATTTTCTCAGCTTTCTATCATCTTAAAAAAACGGCACTCCTTGTGTTACTTTTAAACCGAAATTAACAACCTTGGACTTATTTTAAAGAAAATTTTGTGCTCTACAAAAAAAGTCCTTTATGCCGTATTGTAAAATGAACGGTTTCAGATAAAAACGCGAAAAACTATGAAAAAATGTAACCCGTCCGCCATTTTTTTAAGATGGCGGCGGAAGCACAACTCGGATCAGCTCGAACTTTTTGTGTGATGATCAGGGACACTAGTAGAACGTTTCCACAAAAAAATCATTTTGGTCCGAATTAGTTCCCTATATCAGGTAATTTCATGCTAATCTGATTTGACTATTAAAAACGGGTCAGAAAACAATTTTGGAAAAAACATGAAATCTTATTTGAATTGTAAATATCCTGTATTAATTTGAGATCGATTTAACTACTTTTGTTTAGATAGCTAACCTTCTTAATTACTGTGTCACCTTATCGTTTAATATTAAAGTAAGCTTATATCGAATCTTATCTGAAATAAAAAATAATTTAAATTTGATGAAAATGCATATTTTCTCCGGAAATTCCAAACTCTATTTTTATGTACAATGGGGTGGTTTACGTGTTAATCTAGACGAAGACGCTGTGGTAAAAGCAAATAATATTTAAATTTCTTTAATAATGTCCAACACGTGCGGCCACAGTTTTGGGGTAAACGCGATTATGTAAATCTCGGGCACGTACCTCGCAATTCTACAATAACCTTTTTTAATAATGTAGTCTGCCGTGGGTATTTCGCCTACACAGAGCACCACCAGTGGCGCTGGTTGACGGGGGAAGCGCGGGGGTTTTGTAATTTTCCGGTTAACTTTCTCCTCGTTAAAAAAAGCGTAAATCAGGTATTTTTGCATTTTTTTACATGCATTAAATTCTGTAGGCAGGCATATGAGTTGTTATGCAAACAAAACAATTAAGCACAGGATTTTATAATTTATTGTAGACTATTTGTTACCCGCCACTCCGTTCGCGTGAAAGTTAGGTTAGGTAAGAGCTGTCAAACGTAAAACTCATGAAGAAGAAGAAGGTTAGCTAATCCAGATTTCTGTTATGATAGTCGATAGAACAGGTCGCACTTACATATATATCACACATTTGTCTCCATTTTTATCAAATTAATTTTTCGGTATGTAAGCTATCTACTTTTCAAATTTCATCAAGATCGGTTTAGCGGTTTAGCCGTGAAAAGTGAACAAACAAACAGACAGACACACTTTTGCATTTATAATATTAGTATGAATATTGTACATAAAAATACTGTATTTGATTTTAGTTCAAATCATTTCTTTTAAAAAATCGTTAGTACTATTTTTTGCAATTATGAGCCATTTAGAAGTCAAGAAAGAAGTCCTCTAACAATTCAAAAATTATTGTTTTATACGTGGTATATTGGTATAGTAAATTCGGACTTAATTTTCTTTTTTATTAGCAAAGAAATCTTATTTATGAAATGGGAAAAACGAACAAAATAATTTTTACAAAATACCCCTGTCTATCTTTCTATTGACAACTTATGTTTGCAAGCATATAGAAATCTGCTGCATTAAATTTTGAATAACTGCATCATTATCCTTGAAAATGTCTATTGTTGACAGAAAGATCCGGCTTTACACCTAAACAGTTGAAGTCCCAGAAAAACTTAAAACAAAGTTGCATCATCATTATTAATTTGTGCACAGGTAAAACATTGACTTGGGCCAAGAAATTCTTGTTTTATATACATACATATGTACATATAACATGTGCTTCAAATCGATATATCGATCTTTGAATACATCAAATTTATTATTCAGCACTTAAACATACATATATTTCTTGATATTATGATTGACTTTGTAACTAAATGCAAGTTTTAATATTTTTAAATAAAATTCGTTGGCAACTTTCAAAGTTGCAAAAAAAATTAAATTATTTTATTTTTTATTCAACTGCGATGTGGCCATAAAAACACAAAAGTACTCCTAAATTCGAAAAGAAGATAAAAATTCTTACAATTTTCACTCCCGATAAATCCAAAAACGATTTTTTTTTACCTACTTACACTAATTTATAAATGATAATTTTTTTGATAAAATTAGGTGGTCCTTTAATTTTTTCTATGAGTGTATAAAATTTAATTTCGCGAGAAAATGGTTTCTTTTTCTATCAATCAAACACGTGTATCTGGCGGTAGAAGGGAAATAAATAATATTCGCTATGGTCAATCACCACTCTGCCATCAATAAGATAAAACTTAAACCCTTCTGGAGTTGCCAAACAGCCATTTGAAATTTTTAAATATAATGTAAAAATTATGTAAATAAGCAATTAAAATTATCAAAATGCAATCAAGAATAAAAGAATAACTATAACGTAGTGCTGTACCAAATTGTGACAATAATTCATCCAATAAAACATTAATTTTTCATCTGTTACAAAAAATGCAGAAAAAAAATTTAAACTTAATCTCAATTAATTATAAAAATATTTATGTTTGCTGTGCACACTTTACTCCCAATGACATTTTTAATAGAACATTTACATTGAACGATAAATAATAATAATAGAAATCTAAATTTGAATTCAAATCGCTGTTTGGGAACTTCAGAAGGGTTCAAGTTTTATCCGATAGCGAATACGTTTTATGAGTTTTTTGCACTAATTAACTATGTAAATACACATATTCTAGAACAATAGACCAAGTTCCAACTGTCACTATTGGATATTAAAAAATGTAAAAAATATGAAAAAAAATCGTTAATTTTTTTTAATGCGCCACTGTCTGCAGGGGTGGATTTACGCACAACCGCGCCAGACAGTGGATTGTAACAATACCCAAAGAGAGAGAAGAGATTTACATTTGCATTATGTATTATATCAATTTAAATACTGTCGCTGTTGAAACATTGCGGGATATTCATCTTATTGTATACTTTGACTCTTTTTGGGTTCGTTCGTCGTATGTTATTGTTAATGGGCATCATTCACATTGTGGGTGCCCTCAGGGTTGAAAATGACTGAAATGTCAATTATTTGTAACATATGATACCACTGGTACAATTCAGACGTGTGGGATATGAGGCAATTTCTTGATAGTTCAAACAGCTCAATATATTATATTTTCAATTTTAATATTATCTATAATTTTTATTATAATAGATTATTAAATTTAGATCCATGTTATAACTTATAACCCTTCCCAAAAGATTTAAAATAAGGTATACAATTTTTGGGGCTGTTTGAAGAATTTCTGTATATATGTATAATGAATTTAGTTCCGAATTAAAATTAAATTTTCCGAAATTAAACCCCTTAAATAAAAATATACGTGTATTGCGATATTTTAACCTTTAATAGATACCTATAAAATATACTCACAGCACAAATGGGATTAGATTTTATAAACTACTAGCTGTTAGTAAAGAGTTTGTATTTTTTTTATCTAATCAATTTTCGGAAAACAAAGTAGCCTATGTCCTTCTTTAGAATGCAAGCTATCTTCCTGTCAAATTTCATCAAGATCGGTTCAGCGGTTTAGCGTTGAAAAGGTAGCAAATATACATACAGACAGACATAGTTACTTTCGCATTTATAATATTAGTATGCATATAAATGTTCATAAAAACGAATACAACGGGCTGCTAGTATGATTATATTTATGGATTTTATCTTCGCTTTATTTGTAACAATTTCGTCGATATATTTCCAATGTATCCTTACTTTAATTAAGCAAGCTAAGGAATAATTGGCATTTTCAACATCAGTATTAACCATTAGGTTATCTTGAATAATATAAAAAAAATACAGTTCAAAAAGACATTTTTATTCGTAATTGTATAATTATTGAACTTGATAAAGGTTATCATATGAACAAATAAATAAATAATTAAAATGATATTTTCAGTTTGCCATCTCTAAGGTCAAGTGTACCAATGACTAATTTTATGCTAAAATTAGTAAACCATTACATTACTCAATTTACGATTTTGTAATAGCATTGTTTTTGTTAACAAAGTAATATGAAGTATATAAAACATATATTTTGTTAAACGTTATAGTAGGAGTCATTCCATTTATAATCATCAAATTTATTAAAATATAGAAGTTGCACCATTTTTAATTTTGATGAAAGTTTAATCAGTTGTTATTATACTTATTAGATAGCAGAAACTGTACTTAGAACAATTTTAATGGCCATAGTTCGGGGGTGGTTTTACTCTCTTAAGATATGAAGATTTCGTCGATTTTCAACGTTTTTTCAACTCGCTATAGCACGCGTTCTAATAAAACAATTAAAACGAGCTTAATGTCATTTGAAAGACTAAAGAATCTAGTTTCAATTGATCTAGCACAATTTAAAGTTTAAATTTTTTTTTTTGTAGATAGAGGCTTTTCAAATTTATTAATAAAATTGTCATTTTTTCTATTTTTCGAAATTTATTGTGGCTCTAAGGTTAAACTGAGAAAGCTATAATTATGTGTAAGTTATGTTCATTTATAGTACTCAGTACCCACAAAAAATCAGCTTGATTGATGCACATCTTTTATTAATAAAATTTAGTTAAATATCGCAAAAATCACGAAAACACCAAAATCAGCTGTTTTCGACGCAAAAAAAAGTTATGTGGGGGACGAGATAAAATTCTGAATTTTTTTTTACAAATGCTCTAAATAGTTATCTTTGAAGGCCTTATAGATTCGTTTTGTTATTTTCATTTTTATAGCAATCAGAATTTTTTTTTTAATTTAAAAAAATACGAAAACTTCAAAAACGGTTATTTTTAAACATAATACAAAAATATGTTGGGCACGAGATAGAATTCTGAATTTTTTTTTACAAATGCTCTAAATAGTTATCTTTGAAGGCCTTAATGATTCGTTTTGTTATTTTCATTTTTATAGCAACCAGAATTTTTTTTTAAATTTAAAAAAAATACGAAAACTTCAAAAATGGCTATTTTTTAAACAATTCAAAAATATGTTGGGCACGAGATAGAATTTTGAATTTTTTTTTATAATTGCTTTAAGTAATTAACTTTAAAGGCCAGTTGGCTTTTTCTTGTTATTTTCATTTTTCTAGTCACCAGACTTTTTTTAAATCCTTAAAAGTGTAAAAACTCTAAAATCATGTATTTTCGAAAATAAACAAAAAAAAATTATGTGGAGCAAAAAATAAAATCTAGTTGTTTTTAACAGATACCTTAACTAATTTTTTTAACGGTCAATTGGTTTTTGAAGTTATATTTATTTTATAAATTTATTAATAATAATTTATTTAAATTTAAAAAAAAATTCTGGTTGCTATAAAAATGAAAATAACAAAACGAATCTATAAAGCCTTCAAAGATAACTATTTATAGCATTTGTAAAAAAAAATTCAGAATTCTATCTCGTGCCCAACATATTTTGTATTGTTTAGAAAATAGCTGTTTTTGAAGTTTTCGTATTTTTTAAATTTAAATAAAAAATTCTGGTTGCTATAAAAATGAAAATAACCAAACGAATCTATAAGGCCTTCAAAGATAACTATTTAGAGCATTTGTAAAAAAAAATTCAGAGTTCTATCTCGTGCCCAACATATTTTTGTATTATGTTTAAAAATAACCGTTTTTGAAGTTTCGTATTTTTTAAAATTTAAAAAAAAATTCTGGTTGCTATAAAAATGAAAATAACAAAACGAATCATTAAGGCCTTAAAAGGTAACTATTTAGAGCATTTGTAAAAAAAAATTCAGAATTCTATCTCGTGCCCAACATATTTTGTATTGTTTAGAAAATAGCTGTTTTTGAAGTTTTCGTATTTTTTAAATTTAAATAAAAAATTCTGGTTGCTATAAAAATGAAAATAACAAAACGAATCATTAAGGCCTTCAAAGATAACTATTTAGAGCATTTGTAAAAAAAAATTCAGAATTCTATCTCCTGCCCAACATATTTTTGTATTATGTTTAAAAATAACCGTTTTTGAAGTTTTCGTATTTTTTAAAATTTAAAAAAAAATTCTGGTTGCTATAAAAATGAAAATAACAAAACGAATCATTAAGGCCTTCAAAGGTAACTATTTAGAGCATTTGTAAAAAAAAATTCAGAATTCTATCTCGTGCCCAACATATTTTTGTATTATGTTTAAAAATAACCGTTTTTGAAGTTTTCGTATTTTTTTAAATTAAAAAAAATTTCTGATTGCTATAAAAATGAAAATAACAAAATGAATCTATAAGACCTTCAAAGATAACTATTTAGAGCATTTGTAAAAAAAAATTCAGAGTTCTATCTCGTGCCCAACATATTTTTGTATTATGTTTAAAAATAACCGTTTTTGAAGTTTTCGTATTTTTTAAAATTTAAAAAAAAATTCTGGTTGCTATAAAAATGAAAATAACAAAACGAATCATTAAGGCCTTCAAAGGTAACTATTTAGAGCATTTGTAAAAAAAAATTCAGAATTCTATCTCGTGCCCAACATATTTTTGTATTATGTTTAAAAATAACCGTTTTTGAACTTTTCGTATTTTTTTAAATTAAAAAAAATTTCTGATTGCTATAAAAATGAAAATAACAAAATGAATCTATAAGACCTTCAAAGATAACTATTTAGAGCATTTGTAAAAAAAAATTCAGAATTCTATCTCGTGCCCAACATATTTTTGTATTATGTTTAAAAATAACCGTTTTTGAAGTTTTCGTATTTTTTAAAATTTAAAAAAAAATTCTGGTTGCTATAAAAATGAAAATAACAAAACGAATCATTAAGGCCTTCAAAGATAACTTTTTAGAGCATTTGTAAAAAATAATTCAGAATTCTATCTCGTGCCCAACATATTTTTGTATTATGTTTAAAAATAACCGTTTTTGAAGTTTTCATATTTTTTTAAATTAAAAAAAAAATTCTGGTTGCTATAAAAATGAAAATAACAAAACGAATCTATAAGGCCTTCAAAGATAACTATTTAGAGCATTTGTAAAAAAAAATTCAGAATTTTATCTCGTCCCCCACATAACTTTTTTTTGCGTCGAAAACAGCTGATTTTGGTGTTTTCGTGATTTTTGCGATATTTAACTAAATTTTTTTAATAAAAGATGTGCATCAATCAAGCTGATTTTTTGTGGGTACTGAGTACTATAAACGAACATAACTTACACATAATTATAGCTTTCTCAGTTTAATCTTAGAGCCACAATAAATTTCGAAAAATAGAAAAAATGACAATTTTATTAATAAATTTGAAAAGCCTCTATCTACAAAAAAAAATATTTAAACTTTAAATTGTGCTAGATCAATTGAAACTAGATTCTTTAGTCTTTCAAATGACATTAAGCTCGTTTTAATTGTTTTATTAGAACGCGTGCTATAGCGAGTTGAAAAAACGTTGAAAATCGACGAAATCTTCATATCTTAAGAGAGTAAAACGGTCACCACCCCCGAACTATGGCCATTAAAATTTTTCTAAGTACAGTTTCTGCTATCTAATAAGTATAATAACAACTGATAAAACTTTCATCAAAATTAAAAATGGTGCAACTTCAGCACCTTGATGATTTTATATGGAATGACCCGTAGGATAAATCTGAAAGAAAAGCGAAAAAATAATAATAACTTGTATTTTATGTCCCGAACATATGCTTTTCATTTTATAAATATTAGAACGAAAGAATATAAAAATGATATTAGATTTACATAAAAGTAAATATTTTTATTAGATTTATAAATCCTTAGAAATTTAATATCCTTTTTCCACCACATTCCTTTGTGAATTCCAGGTTGATATGAAGAAAATATATAAAAATATTTATTTCCTGGAATTCATATTTCTGTGAATGATTTCCATCATATTAAAAATTATCTACTACAGCAGATGTTTCATATTTCAAACTTAATTTACATGTTTATGAAACTTTAATGAAATACTTTATACTATATTCAAATGTATTAAACATTCTGAAACTTCAAGAGAGTATTTCCAAATTCCAATTCCCTCGGTAGGTTGAATAAAATATGTATACCATTGCCGCTCATTTGTAACTTTTCAATTTATTTCCTTGACAATAAAGGAAGACACAATAAAACCGCTGATGTATTAAAAGGGGGGCAACTAGGCAAACAAATCTTGTACTCCAATAGCGCATACGATAGCATCTCGTATTCACAAACACACACATACACACACACGTGTATTTTAATGTAAATAGTTGTATGCACAAACATAGAAATATATGTGTGTGTTCAAACACATAAAAATCGGCGGTGGGTGATGAAGACTATGTCATTGTGTCATTTTTATGACCATCATTAATCATTTGTTTAATTCAGGGATCGACAAACTTCCATTTTGTAAGTTAGATCAAAATGTTCTGTGATCGATGATGATTTTTATTTTATAAAGAATTTATGTAAGAGAAATTTTTTTTATTTTTTTTTTACTTCCATGTTCCATGAATGAAATGGAAGTATTGTAATACAGTCAAAAAATCGTATCCGAGATAAGAGCAGATTCTGATTGTACTATCTTTAAAAAGTATAGAAAATAGTAAAGTTAATTTCCTCACATATTTTATAGTTTTTAATAATGCTACACCTTGATATGAATATTTTTAGAATGTTATCGAACTATAATGTCAAAATTTGCTAATTTTGCCCCAAGTAGATGTAATAATAATTAAATCAATATTTCACAAAACTGTAGATGCTATTCTACCTATTCCCTGAAGGGTGCATGTACACATATCCTTGAATCCAACTAAGAAAGGCTGAGGAGTAAATGAACCATGGCAATCAACACTTCTGAAAAACATAAATGAGAATGTTGCCACTAGTCCTATTAGATATATAGGTAATATTTACTCTGATATTTTATCAGATCTTTTTCCACATATTCCCAGGAGGATGCATGTACTAGAATCAATAAATTTTAATGAATTTATCCGCATTCCCGTACTTGTCCCTGATTTAAAATTAAAAAATATATACGAGTAAATGTTAATTCTTCGAAATTTACCATTTTAAAATTAAGCTGACCTATAATTTTACTTGGCGTTCTTAAAATTAAAAATTGACTTCAATTTTCTTTATCTTGATTTATACTATTATTTGTTAAAAAATAAAATAAAATAGAAATACAGTACGTTTTTAATGGGAATGAGGAGAAAAACGTACTAACGAAATATTTTAACATGGGGTCTTATGGAAAATGCCGGAACTTAAACAAAGAAAAAAACGTTCCAACGAGGTTTCACTGTACTCACTTTTTATTTTTCTTTGTCTCTAACTAGACTCATGGTTATATTTTATAAATTGTTTGTGAGCTTTAACATCAGTTTACAAAAATTAAAGAGATTTTAAGAATAACAAAATTACAGAAAACAGATTTTTATAATGCAAGTCGCTTCAAACCCTCCCTAAAAAAACACAGGATCCAAATTTTGGGGTGGCAAAAAGTAGTCATTGCCACCCATTGAAAATTTGGGGGGGGGGGGCAACTGCTCCTCCGGCTCCGGCGCCACTGGTTCTATCTATTCCCTAAAGGATAACATCTACTCCTAAATCAAGAAGTTACCTAACTCTCCATACTCGTGTATCTAAATCCTGAAGGATACATTAACTAGAAACAAGAAAATCTGATAAGTCGCAACTGACGAGTCTTACAACTTTATAGATATATAATAATTACACCCTTGATACTATTCTAGATATTCCCTTACCTAAGACAGTGGTCTCGAACTTTTAAGCCTTGACACTTTACAAGTGGTATGTTAGCTGCGTCGAAATGGCGCTGCATTTTGACGCAGCTAACATGTAATAGATTTGCAAGGTCGAATCGGTGATGGAGACCGTTTCTGTAAAGTACCAAGGCTTTAGCGGCGAAGTAATTTATAACGGCCTTATTAGTTAAAATTAAAAAAATATATATAACTAAAAGGTTTTTTTGTAGATGCGAATTATTATTAATTATTATATTATCACATATCATAGCAACTTCTTTACATTGTTTCAAATTTGACGATTCTTTCTTTTATATCTTTTGTGTCGTACTACTTATCATTTTGTAATCATTAGCAAGTATCCATCACTGCGTGCTCATTACTGGTTTTACTGTATCCATTACTGGAGAAAAAACATAAAGAAAATAAAAGGCTATAATTTCAAAAACAAATTATATTTGTGGACTTTGGTAACTAAATTGATTAAATAAAGAGTTACTTGTTTCATTACTAACATGAGTTCATGAGAATAACAAAAAAGAAACCTTTCAATCAGAAAAACAGTAAACCTTGCTCTTATAGCGGCCATAACTGGTGCCAGTACCTTATGTATTTTATTTACGTTATTTTAAAAATGTATTATTATATTTAAATATAGATATAGATAGTTATTAAAGAGTTTAAGTGCAATAAATAACAACTTTTTTTTTCGTTATTTCTCGATTTGAAATTATTTATTTTAAACGTACAATGGAGAAGGAGGGGGTAGTTTTGTTTCTCAGAACTTCAAAATCTGATCACCTTATGTTTGTGACCACTGCCGTAAGGCTACCGTATTCCGATCAAGATATAATTAAGACCAAGAAGTTGATAGCAAAAAACGCTGAATAGTTTTTTTTTTGCGGAACCCCCGCCACTGGGTGATAAGCACGCACGTAAGAGACGCACCGAGAAGACGTTGATGGAGAGACACGGTGAGATGTAATGAATTCAAGCCGCGTACCGTCACGCACGCTGTCGCGATTCAATGAACTCGCGGTGCGCTTGATTTATCATTTCGGACAATGGGACCGCGCGACAATGCTACCCCGGAAACGACTCACCGCTGCCGCCGCCGGTAGGAGTATCCGTCAGGGATGGCAATCATACATATGTTAACTAGCTTTTGAAAAATATAGTTGAATTATTTTAAATCTTTTTATTCTATACAATTCTTTACTACTTTATATTGTTCAATATTTACCAGCACGGACGTAGTACAAAAGAGCGCGCTGGCGGTAAACTTTTTTCCGATTTGATTTACTATTATCGTCGTTATTTATTCCTTATGTTACCTAACGTATCAAAATATTTACTAAAATCTGGCTGGATAAGCGCACTAACGGACAGATAGCCAGACAGAGAGACGTTGTGTTAATTCAATTAAACATAAAGTAATCATGCCCACCCGACATGCCCACCCAACATGCCCACAACACAATTCGCCGCGAATTGTTTTTTATAACTTCATGAAATTTACACAAAATATACAAAGTTATACACCTAAACTTTACCTATCCATTAGTGAAAACTGGAATAAAATCTGTTCAGTAGTTATTGAAAAAATCGTGTAAAATTATATTTTCAAACTCCCATGAAACACCAGGTCTTGTCTTAGAATTTGTATGAAAATCAAAAATAAATAAATAAATAGATTAGTAACAACCATAATAATTTAAAATATTTGAAAGAGATGTGATCATAGTGATCTAAATTAATAAAATATTAAAACCGTAAATTATAAAATTCTGTATTCTATGGCTAGGTACTATGTTTTTATGTGTATACCTAAATGACAGTTGTATGCTGTGACATCATGGAAACAAAACACGACTTGATATAGATTTTTTTAGTCTTTTGATGTTAAATCATAAAATATTAATAGCCACGATACTTCACAGAAAAATGATCTAACTATTGGTGAAAACCGCATTGAAATCGGTTTAGTAATTCCCGAGTCTCTAAGCCTCATATAAACGAACATTCATTCGGAATTATTGTTTAGGATTTTTGAAAAATATAGTAGAATTATTTTAGATCTTTTTATTCTACACAATTCTTTAGATATTACAGATTACTGTCCTTTCAAATGGCAAAAATTCGTAGATAACTATTTGACGAGATTGATGGAATTTTCATATGTTCAAATACGTAAAAATAATTAACTCCGCATTTTATTGATTTTTTAATCAAAATGTCAAAGTGAATTGTAATAGCTCCAAAAAACCGCCGAAATGAAATTCGTTATTTAATACGTTTGTTTCATCCGTTGGCCCGATGAAGAATTGCTATATATCATTTTAATACGACATCCGTTTTTACCGGAAATAGATAGAAATTGAAATACTATGCTGTTTTTATTTTAGAATAAAGTTTTGAAAAGTTCAAATTCGTAGAATTTATTGAGGTATACCATGTTTACATGTTTATTTTATTTTGTAATACTTTTAAAATAACGTATTTTTATAAAGAGAGTAAATGCAACATAAAATAACTTAGAGCGAACAATATGACAAGTTAAACAATAAGCTGTCAAGGCGTTAACTCTTTGTTCTTTATTTAATATCCAACTTCTTGATCAATAAAACATTTCTCAGAAAATACATCGCTGACATATTTATTATTAACTTCCATTTAACTTCTTCAACAACTACGATAATAGTTAAATCAATCAGAAATTAATAATACAGGATATAATATTCATAATTCTAATTTTCCTCTGTCCCCTTTTTAAGGAAGAAAGCCACTGTGACGAGTCAAAAAATTGTCAATGTTTGAGAATTTTTTCACTGGTATGACTAATTATTTTAGGATGGGGTAAAGGACATTTTATGAAGTATATATTCAACTTATTAAATACCAATTTTTATTGAAAAATATTAAAAATTTACAAAGTTATGAACCTCGATGTGACAACCAAAAAAACATTTTTCTCCATTGTCTCATCAAAATTTCGAGATGGGTTATCGGGAAAAAAATTGTTTTTATCTATATCTATATGAATGTAGTTATGGTTGTGCGTAGTCGTTTTTTTAATTTAATTTTTTCACAAAATGGCGACGGTTTGAATTTTTTTTTTTCATTTTTAGCACCTTTTTTTTATTCAAGTGGTCTTAAAAATAGTAAATATCAAAATTTCAAAAATCGGCTACGCAGAGACTTAGCCACTGCGATTACGAAAATTCAGAAAAAAAATTTTAATCGGTTCTTTAGTCTTTGAAGAATCGCTGGAACCAGGTCGAGAAAAAACGTTTTAAAATTTTCTGAGGGTCATAACCGGCCACGCTATCTTCTCTCACTAAATTGACTGTAATTCAAGCTCTTATGATGGTGTCGAGTCGCATGCAGAAGTGGTCGACCAGTTTTCTTTTTGATTATTATAATATTTAAATCATTTCTCTATCATTTCTCTATGTACCAAATATCTATTGAAAATTGTATAAGTAAATTGTGTGGCAATAAATATTTGATGATCCGAATTTTGGTATTTAAATATGTTAAACTTGATATAAAATCAATTAATGAAATGGACGTATATTTGTGTTTTTATTTAAAATTATGTAGAAAAAGATAACCGGTTATAATAGTTTTGAATCTGTTGTAAGCGATTCTTACCGTTAAGGTGACAGACGACTTCTGAAGCCCATAGTACAATGGAATAATACTGTTATATAATATTTTTTTAAATTTACCTACTCATGAACTATGAACTTTTATGAATTATCACCAAAAAAATTAAATGCTATTCCATTCGCCGCATTTAACGCTGCCACATATTTGAGTGAACTATACGTTTTCTTTCTTATCTCTTAATTTTTTTAACAGTGTGGTTAGGTTAGGTTTGGTTAGGTTATGATGAAAAAATAATATAATGAAACATGTACAAATTTTAATTGACCAATACTATTTTTTTTGAACAGTTGGTAATGGTCACTACTGAATATCGTACATTAGTATAAACGATCCTCTTTTAAAGACTGTAGCCAAGGTCCTTAAGTTCTGTGAACTGTAAAGGTTTACGAATCATTGATCTAAAGTTTAAATGCACTCCGAGTAAAATCCATCACTATTTGGAACAACCCATTACGTCTGGAGTCACTACTATTGTACGAATGGTAACCCCTTTGAGCAACACACTCACAAAGAGAGGATGCAGTAAGGAAAAGGCGCGCGTTCACGCCCCGGTTGAGATAAACGCGGCGATGGCTTTCCTTCCTCACTGGAGACGTGATGGATGCAGACTCGACAAATAACTGACGTATTTTATACCACGGAATTATTTTCAAATGTAACATAGAGATTTATATCTGATGTATTAAATCTAAGTTGAATTCAAAACGTGTTCAATGAAATATCTTATGCTGAAATCTATTATTTCTATGTAAGTCGTTCAGAACCAAAGTGAACTAAATTCACTTAGCATAAATCTTGCTTTGATTAATCGATTCGTATTTTTAACTTCCCAGCATAGGAAAGTTATTGTAATGGGTCCGAAAATCGAAATCAAAAATTTCAACATATTTTTGTTTCAAGGTTACTACAGTATGTTTACACTATTCAAAAGATGTGTGTTGTGTTCTTAGTAACTAACTACTGAACAGATTTCATTTCGGTTTTCACTAACGATAGTGTTTCACGAGGAAGGTTTATGTACATAATTTGTGGATATTAATCGGGCAAAACCGGGTTTAATGCGTATAATATAAAATTACATATTTTTATCAAATAACATCTTATAGTTTTTTATAATAGTGAAAAAACAATAAATAATCACTATTCAGGTATTGATAGTCACTATATTTCAGAGTTTTGGGAGAAAAAAGGATACACATACTACATACATGTATTTTAGTTTTTATCAAGCTTCGATTAGTCCAAATCCAATGTAGTGGTCAAGGCAATTCCCAAACATCTGTAGTGAATTAACTAATTAACCATATTAAAATAATTGTTTATAAATATATTATAAATAAATAATAATTTATACTCTCTTTTTTGTTATAGGTGAGTTCCCAATTCCATCAACAGTTCTATAATTAAGTCATCATTAAGGTAAATAATATAATATATAAGATGATTCAAGAAAAGTCTGCCAAAATTGATCGACGTAGTTATTTTAAGTGAAAAAGTTTATATTAAGACATGTCCAGAAAAAATCTTTTTGATTAAAAATAAGAAAAACAGTTTTTTAATATACATATGTATGTACTTATTGATGATTAGTCATTTTTTGTGTTAACACCGGGTCCAATGCGTATAATATAAAATAATATGTTCTTTTTTTCAAATAACATCTTATAGTTTTTTATAATAGTGGAAAAATAATAAATAATCAGTATTCAAATATTGATAGGTATACCATGCTGGAAAGTTGGTTGTGTGGACCTCAAAGATCGCACCCCACGGCTTGTTTTTAAAATGGGTGCCACAGGACTTTCTTATAGGTAGTACTGACAATGAGTCTAATTATATAAAATAAATCTTTCTAGCTGTAACTGAAAAAATATGGAATATTATTTTTTTTTGTTCGAGCCATTTGAAACACAATTGAAAAAAACGATTATTTCCTTAAAAAGCTGTTTTTTTTTATTAATTATAAAAACAATATTTTTTACAATATTCATCAAAAAATGTAAAATAAAGAAGATCCAGTAAAAAGATAAAAGAATCACCTGGTATATTTAATGAAATAATTAATGTTCTACCAGCTTTTTGTTAATTTAGTCATTCTGATCCTTGAAGTATTTTTCAGAAAACCAAAAAATCTAGCCATTTTTATTCAAACACCAAAATGAATGTAAATATTTGTAAATTGCCGTAGAAACTTTTTATAATAAATAATGAAGCTTAATGAATATAAGAAATATGGAAAGAAGTGCGGTTTGAAATTTAAACAAATCTAGAAAATTTACATTTAAGGAATTAACAAGAAATTTCTTTAGTTTGCATATACTTAAAAAACTTAAAAACTCGTTGTATAAGTTTTTGTACATATTATATTACTGACAAGGAAACTCTTTAGCAAACTTCGTTATACCACCCTTGGGTTTTATTTCTCTTTTGCACTCGACAAATGAAGTGTTTTGTATTTAAAAACAAGAAACGAATTACTAAAACTTGTCTTCGAAGACATTCGTTTTATTATGTTGTAGTCTTTTTAGAACGAAATAAATAGTAAGTAACCTTTTATGTTATAAATTTTTACTACCTACGTATCTATTATTATTTATCTAACCTGAATTTTTTATAATATTAAAAATTTTGATTTTAAATGTAATTTATAACTCAAGTGTGGTAATTTTTTGATATATTAGTTTTATAATATTTTATGTACAAGAGAAATCGATAAAATCAGAATTGATATTCAACAATCTCCTATGAAGCTAGTCTACCATCCGCTGTAGACCTCTAATGTCCATCAATTAGCCCCATTGTTAATCATTTATTCAACCAACGTATCGCCTCACATTGCAGTATATGTCTTCAGAACCAGAATTTTTATATAAACCTAATGACACAATTACATCAATTAACATTTTTAACTTTTTTATAAATACATACATGAAATGTAATATGACAACAACGAGATTTTAACGGAACTTCAAACCAATGTTTTTTTGATGGTCTCTTAATCGAGGTCGACGTTTGTGTGTCTGTCGGTCTGTTAACGCTCTATGGCCAAAACGGTTTGATAAACATGCAATTTTAAAAACCTTTTTTTTACTGAAATATATTCACAAAACTGGCTTGTCTAAACGAGACAACCGTATCAGCATAATTCATCACATCGCTTAGTAACGAAAGCCGTGTCTCGCGAAAGTTTCAGTTCGTCGTATATTGACGACAGCCGCAGTTAAAGGGTTAAAGTCCATGTAATATACCTAGTACGTGTGCACCTTATATTTTTGAAGCGCATTGCTAAATTTAAAACTTTTTAAAATGAAAAAACAAAACCCTTATAGGATCACTTTGTTGTCCGTCTGTCTATCCCTCAAGACTCTTTTTTCAAGAACGGGTAGAGGTATCAAGTTGAAATTAAATTAATATCAAGTACTAAGGTTTACACTTACAGCCTTATAGTCATGTAAAAAATTCAAGTTTCTAACTCAATGCAATAAAAATATACGGCCTTTTAAAACGTGTTTTGATACTGACAGACTCGCTCATTAAAAACTATAGAGAGTACTTCCCGTTGATTCAGAATCTTGAAGGAAAAAATCCGAAAATCATAATTTCTAATAGAATTATACGTAAAAACGTCTATATACTCAAAAATAGTCTACGTCAGTGATTTCCAAATTGGGGTACGTAAGTCGTAAAGTGTTACTTAGGGGTACGCCAAGTTTCCCTTCAAAATATTGTATGTGTGTTATATAATATTATATTATGTTATTTTATACATTATCTTAGGGAACGTCATCAAAAAAGTTTGGAGATCACTAGTCTACGTAACTATTGTCAATAATTATATTTTATATAATGGTACGGAACCCTCAGCGCGCGAGTTCTACTCGCACTTGTGCGTATTTTTTTAAAAACGTTGTCTTCTTTAAAAATATGTTTTAAATAAAGCTACAGAGATTTAATAATTTATGCTCTAGTAATTTTTCGGTACTACCTATATTTAATAATCCGTTTTCAAAATATTATAATACAGAATATAACCGCAGCTGTTTATTATTTCACGATTAAATAAATTTGCCATATTTCGTATGCAATATGTTGCGGAACATTAGCTAAAGAAATGTATATATTGACAACCGCAGACACCTCAAATATTACATAAAACATTTTTTGCATGAATAACCTAGTGAATTAGAGTTTCCCAGAAAGAGTGGACTTTGTGGTAGATTTCACAGAGAAAAGCGATTTGTCAACGCCGGTGCGGAACTGACTTTTATATAACGGTTTTAAACAATATCTTTCGTTGAATTATATGCGGGTTTTGTGCTATCTACGTTTGACATTTTTACGTTCTCATTAATGTACGGAGTATGCATAAAAGAGCTATTGTTATCACGAAAATCTCTAGTGAAATATTGGAGAATACTTCATCTAGGGTTTCCACTTGCCGTTTTTTTTTTCATTTCTGATTTTTAGTAATTTATTATTTTAATGGGCACTTGTTTGAAGCAGTTTTTTGCATATGACGTAATTTATTAATTTAATTAAATTTCGAGCCTATAAGATGCAGAGTATACTAGATCATTTATTATTAATATTTGTATAAAAATACTTTTTAACTTTATAATAATAGAAATTTTGTTGGTTAAACTGAATGGATAATCAGATAACCAAAAATTTGATTCGACTTGTTAATAAATGTATCTTAAATGCACAAAACAAACTTAAATTTTCTCTGTCCAGTATATGTATATGGGTTTTTATGAAAAAACACAAATATTTTAAAACAAATTCATAGAAATGATACGGTCCATTTTTTTTGTAGCTTGACAAAACGTAAATTATATACGAGTTTTAATGTAGATTTTCATTAAATAAAAGCCATAGTCTCGCATGCGACAAATTATTAATTAATTTAAAAATATTAAATTCTATAAATTAAGATTTATTGAAAATGTGTATTGTTTTCAATTAATTGATGATCAATCAGATGACAATTAATCAGTGGGAGGTTGTCACGTTTAATAATTTTATTTGTCATATATACATATTATATATTTTAATAATACAAGTATTATTATTTTTTTATTGCATTTAAGTGTCCTAAATAGTATTTTTTCAATTATATTTGAATTTCTGACAGAATAATTCAAAAAGTGTATTCATATCATATTATTAACAGTTAAAATAAAGTAGGTAATAACATAACTAATATATTGTTTCTGTAGTATAAAACATATTTAACTTTTAGTACGTCTGGTACATGGTAAATAAAACCAAAAAGCTACACTTTTTAATTGAAATGTGTTTCTTTTGGTGGTCATAGATAAATAAGGTCAAAAGAAAGTTTTTCAGATTGGGAGCCACTTAAAATCCTTACAGGTCACCAATTGGCGGCTATTATTTCAATTTTATTTTGTTTATTGTAGTTCTTATTAGGAGAAATATTTTTTCCATTGTTCATGTTTTTATAAATCTTAAGGTTTCCTCACAATTTTCGAAAAATCTGAAAATTTCACTTGTCTTACGAACTTTATTGTTAAGTAACATTTTTTATTGTTCACAATATCATTTTACTTCATATATAAAAAAGAAAAACCAGTGATTTTACAAGATAATACTATTTTAATGAACTTCTTTGGAAATCGCGAGTCAAACTAATAATAAAACGGTCAAATGTGTGTTGGGCACGCACATGATAAGGTTCCGTAGTCATTCTCACCACAATTTATAAAAAAGAGTTATTTCAAAATTTTTCATGAACTATTTTTGCTACAACGTTCGTTATAATTTTCATTGAAAGTACTAATTAAAAGCTACATACTGGAATTTTTTCAGATTTTTTGCATTGATAGTTTAGAAAATAGAGGGAAGGATGCTCTGATAACAATTTTGAACGCAAATATATCATGACTGAAGGGTTAAAATCAAAAGGTCATAAAAAATTTTTTGTTGCATTTTAAGAGACCTACCAATGAAATAAGTTAAAAAATAATTTTGAATATACTTTTCAGTTTATGAGAAGGATATCGAAAACCCTTTTTTCAAAAATCTCATCATTTCTGTTTTTGGGTCATCAAACTACGTCCTTATACCAAATTTCATCTTAATAGGTATACAGTTTTTTAGAAAGATGAACAGAGCGAAACTGTAAGAGTTCCTAGTTTTCTAAGGAACCCTAAAAAGAATTGCTTTTGGATCATTTCAGTTTTTTTTATGTATCAAATGTACTACATGTATTTAAATTATTCACATTTTGACAGACATTAAGCAGCATTATTATGGTCATTATACTCGTATCTCTCAATAGACATTTTCAAATCATGAAGCCTTTGTTAGTATATTTCTATTAGGTATAATTTGTAATATTTATTTCGCACGGAACTAAACCTAAAAAAATGCTGTCGTTAAATATTCCAAATTTAGCCAAACCTCCCCCCACATTTCATTTATCCCTTAGACGATTTTAAAATTATTACTCACTGAAGCTTATTCTGTGTGAGATTTGACGTTAGCGAATTTAATTCGTGGATTACAAATCTTGACGTACCTACTTCGGATTTGCTAAAACCCATAATCCGAAAGGTTATTCATCAAACAATAGTATTTGAAATGTGAACAGAAAGGAAAATCGGATTTATTAAAAGTAGATTTCACGTGCCATATATTTCTATATATAAAGTATTATGTTTTATACCCATTGTTATTGATATTTAATAAATAAATAAATAAATAAACTATTTATACACTCTAGTAATTGTTTTGTTTGTATTTCGCGATAATACAAAATGAATCAATTTTATTTTTAACATGTATTTTTATTAGTAATTTTAGTGTGTTTCGTAATTACAATATTTGGCAGTAAAGAATTATACATGCACGTTACATAATAAAATGTAAATTATTTTTCTTCTTTATGTGCTTCATGTCAACTGGATCATCTACTTTTCTGACAGCTCTTTATAAAATGTAAATGGTTCGTATAAAAATCATATAATGGAAAAGATCTGCAAAGCTCAGAAAAATACTTGTGGATATACGTATTGTATTATCTTGATTGTTCGGTTTATGTCCGGTTTCACACACGATAGTTACGTGCAGTGGATCTCGAAATGTTTGATAACTATTAATTTGACCAATCCAGAGCTCTTTTAACTCATAATTCAAGTTATTTTCGAAAAAAAAAATGTCAATAAAATATTTTTTTATAGTTTTATATTACACAAGTAATCTATGGTAAATTCAAATATTGCAGCCTTTTTCCAAAATTGAAAAAAAAAAATTTTAACGCCACATCTCCAAAACGGTTTAAGGTACAGTCCTGCGGTTTGAAAACGTAAACTATTCATGTAATTTTCTATAAGATACAGACCTGTGACAGCTAAATTGTATGTCGTGGCACAGTAGCGCGCCGCGAAAAAGTCCAGGTGTGCCGCGAAAGATTAAAAAATATAGATTAATATTAAATATATTATTTTATTATGATAACAATTTATGTATTGTTGTTCGTACTAGTAAAATATATTTAAATTTTGTTGGGATTTTTATTTGGTGTGCTGCGAAATAAATTCTCCCCGCCCAGTGTGTCGTAAGGTAAAAAAGTTTGGCAGACACTGATTTAGAGTAAGTGCTTTACTTTATTACTAATAAACGAGAGTATCGATTTGCTGTTATTTCCTGCAATTCTTGTGTAGTGTTTTATCGAATGCGACAAGACGCTGGCGAGTGTTCGGAATCAATTAACGATTGTTTTTATCACTAAAAAGGTTTGTTCACTTAAACACGATCCTTCTATTGTTCTTTAATCTAGATTTAGATGTGTACAAGGTAAATTGTAGATACTTTCTGTGTACTCTGAAATGTTTGGATACCAGCTGTTTTAGTACAGAATGATATTTTTGTGATATTTGTTTTTGTGTTCAATTAAAAGTAATTAATCGATGTTAATATTGATTTAGAAAAGTAATTATTGTATTGAGGTTAATGTAATAAAAATAATAACGCAGCTACACAAAAAAAAGTAAAAGTGCGGATCGAGCATAGTCGAAATCCAATTTTTTCGAATTTTCTGCTTACCAGTTTTTTTTATTTGAGCTTAAATTTTGGACTTAGGTTGAATTTTTCCAAAAAGAGGGAGGGGGGATACCAAAAAAGTGACTTATATAGAATTGTAGTATTGGTCGAGCATAGTCGAAATCCAAATTTTTTGAATTTTTTGCTTACCCAATGTCAATGTAAAATACAGGACAGTATTCTTCTAAATAATTGGTCCTTTTGGAGATTTTACAAAGTTGCTAGAATTAACAGACGTTGGTGAAACTCGACATTACGCGAATTTCACATTTTAATTTATTCAATTCATATTACTGAATAATATTTAATCTTAAGCACAATATTGAAATCATTAAAACATTTCATTTACGTCATTTATCTGGAAGGAGGGGCTTCATTGCGAATGAATATATTTACTATAAAAAACAAAAATGTAATTGAAATTCTAGTCGAGAGAGATATATAACAGATGTTAACAATTTATTATAAAAATATGTAAGCTATCTTATTTGTATTCTAAAAAGATAAGATATATAAAATTACAGCAATAAAAAATATAATATAATGCATATCTTCTACAAACATCTCTAAAAAACTAAACGATAGTCGTAACTCGAATAGTATCTTACATTTCCTCTTGCAGAAAAGTAAATATTGATATAGAGATGATTACTTCTCTTTCCTCTTCATCTTTATTTCTTTTATACTAACGTAAAATATGGAAATAATCTAGTCTACATTTTATTTTATTTGTCGTAACATAATATACACAACACATAAATTTAAAAGAAATTAAATGTTTAATAAGCAGACTTATTTTTATTTTGAACAAGCTGACTTCATTCACGTGGAATTTATGTTAGGTAGGAGCTGTCAGAAAAGGAGAAAATTCACTTGACATAAAAACTATGAAAAAGAAGAAGGGCAGGTACTACAGATTTCTGTTATGATAGTCGATAAAACATATAACTATGTTCTTCCTTAGGATGCACTTTTCCTTAATAACAAGAACTCAAAAAAAAAAAATTAAACACGAATTTTAGAACATTCTGTATAAACATTTATAAGTAGGTACATTGAAAGTTCTACGATTCCAATTATAAAATGAATTGAATTGTTCAAAACTTTAATAAAAATAATATTTTCTAATTAAACCCACACCCTACAACTTGCAATGTATAAATTGTAAAAGTTGAAACACTTTTTATATATGGTTATAAATTTCAGTCTAAGAAAATACACTTAAAAGGCTTCTATTAATTTACACTAAAAAAATTAGATTGAATTATTGTTCTACATCGGGCAGGCGGCGACGCACGGCGGCAGTAAGGCAGACAGGCTCGGTCAACGAGCTAGCATATACAGTCCGGATGTCAACCCCCTCGTTGCACCAGTGACTTGTTGTGTGGGGGGTAAATGGGTATATGACAAAATATTTTTTTTTACAATTCTACCTACATTTGTAACGATGACCAGTGTTATAATCTAGTTTACAAAGGTTGTTTATTTACGTATAAAAACGCTGATTTTTTATGCCATTTATTTTATTTTATTTATTAAAAAATGGAATTTACATAGATAAGTAATGTACAATACCTAGATAGGTATTGTGTACAAAGTAACAGATTTCACTATCTCGAAATTTTTGAAGTTGTACTTTCTTGAGCATTGGGGATAAAATTTTAATAAGTGACGAAATGCAATAAAGGAACTTTAAGTTAGGTTAGGTTAGGTGTGCATATATCTTTTACCGGCTATGTTCACTCGTGTAGATAATACAGATTTATGTTATGATACTCTGTGAAACAGATTTTTAGTTTTACATTTGCTCGCTAGATGTCACTACTAGTTTCAGCATTTTTTTTTCATAACGCCAAAAAAGTATAACTTCTAACGTGCGTACATAAGTACACACATCCACTTTCATTTTTAAATTAGGTTATTGAATTTCTCCTTATCAGTAAAAAAAATGTATAGAAAAATTTAGGATAAGTCATATGTTTTTTTAACACAAAAAAAAACTATCAAAAACTAGGATTAGTCTCAAAAGCCTAAAATATTTACATTGTACAAAGAGCCTACCATTGTGTATTTTTTCATACTCTTTTCTATTCATTAGAATCTCGAACAATTGCAATTTTTACATGAGACTTAAAAAAGTATTTGTCTATTGTAAATAAGCAATCAATACATATTAAACAAATAAACAATGGCTATACTCCAATGAGATAGTTTGCATGCGCCACTGTGGTAGTGCGGCACGCCCGATGCAGTGGCGCCGCAGCTGTGGGTGTTCTGCCGGATTCTTGGCAATGTCTACATCGCTTTGTACTTATTTATAAATATTTGTGTGTACGATACATTCTTTCATAGACGCGCTGTCATTCTACTGCCTTTATTAAATACGTGAATAGTTTTGCTTTTATAAACAAGTAAACATATTGTAAATATTCTTGTTTCTTGTGCTTTTGTTAAAAATGTAATCATTTTTTATTATTATAGATATAACTACTCATCTTCTGTTTGTTAGTTATGATTTACATATTCAAATAAATAGAATGCAATTTGTAAATCGATGCAACATTTTTTTATTTGTGTATGAAAATGTTTATTAACTTCTCAGTATAGGGAAGTTATTTTAATGGGTGCGGAAATAGAAATAAAAAATTTGAACATTTCAAGGTCACTACAGTTTATTATACATATTTTTTTAAATATGTGTGTGTGTACGTACGTACACAAATAAAAAATTATATTGATTTCATTGGGCTACCAATCAAAGCGTCTTGATGGTAATATGATTAGAAAAAAATTCATCAAATTCGGTCCAACCGTTTTTTTTTTACTGCAAAAAATCAGATCTAATTTGTTTTGGTGGCAATCGATACTTTGAAATATCAAATATTTTTATAGTTTTTATCAAATAACATCTTATCTATAAATATTATAAAACAAAGTCTCACGCCGCGTCTGTCTGTGCACGATTTTATCATTAACTACTGAACGGATTTCATTCCGGTTTTCACTAATGGATAGAATGTTTCACGAGAATGGTTAAAGTGTATAATTTGTAGATATTTTGTGTAAATTTCATGAAGTCAAATGCGTATAATATAAAATTATATATTTTTATGAAATAACATTTTATAATTTTTTATAATAGTGAAAAAATAATTAATTAGCCATACCATGCTATGTAGTTGGTTGTGTAGACCTCAAATCTAAAAACGCATTGGAATTCCTTCGTACATTAATTATATTGCACATCCTGCTGATATATGTATACGATTTGAAATCCAAACTGTGTTTAATTCTTGAAAACGAATAAAAAATAACTGGACGTGTGAATAATGCAATTAAAGTTCGCACCAAAATTGTGGGTAGAAAAAGCGGCGTCTGGAAGTTTATGTACTTTATTTAATTACAAATTAAATGTTAATTAGATATAAAACCTTACTGCGTTAATGGCTAAAGCAATTTAGCGAAATAGGGTCAAAAATGTCTTCCTCGTAAAATTGTTTTTATTTACATAATTTTTCTGTTGAGGTAAATTGTTCTTATTATTTTAGATTTATCGCTAGCTTAACGCGTTTTATATTATTATACTGATTCAGATAAAAGATTAAAAATAATGCGCATTTATAAGTACTTAAAAAAATCTCTGTATTTAATTGTTAAGTAAAAATTAAAATAAATGATTAAATTCCGTGAAATAATTATAACACGTCAGTGAATTTTACTTTGATCATAATTATGAAATTAATTTCAAATATTCAATTTCATTTATACAACTTTTAATTTAAAGTATCTGGCATGATGATAAGAAATTATAATTTCACTTTTTTTATTGAAAATGTGACAATTTTTTAAACAAGACGACTTAATTAACAATCCTCAGGATATATTAATTTTTTATTGAAACTTTTACATACAGGGTTTGACAAAAGTAAGAGCCGGAAGAATTTTTTGCGTTAGTATCAATTATATTTAAAAAATGTATTTAAAAAGTTCATTCAAACTGCCTAGTTATGACATCATGAATCAAAAAAACTAACTTTAATTACTAAAAAATCAAAATAAAGTAAAAAACATCTGCCAAGTAAATGCACAGTGCTTCCTTTTATACTTTTTTTTTGTTTCATTCTAAAACGATCACAAAGCTTCTCGTATCTTCGATATTGCGAGGAAGCAAAATATTTTCTATACATATAAATAAATGAATTAAAAAAATGTATGGAACTAAAATTACTTGTTTTTCATTTTGAATCAGTATTAGTTTTATTTTTATTGTTTTCGATTAGTTTTAATAATAACTTATACATATATTATTTTTAAAAGAAAGAATCTTTCCAACTTCCAACAGTACCAATATTGCCCTTTAGAAAAATATTTCATGACGTCATAACAAATTACTCATGAAGAAGAAAAAAACAAATGCCTAAAAAATCGCTTAAAATTCCCATAGAACTTTTTTCAATACATGTTTTAGTATATTTAATTTAGTGACTAACCGCATATTGTAGATATGTATATTGTATATATTATGTAGAGTTGCATGCAGAAGTAGTCGACCAGTGTTTTACAAACTTAGTAGGCTCTCCTCCCATTTGATTATTATAATATTTAAACTTGATATACAATTAATTAATGAAATGGATGTATGTATATTTGTGTTTTTATTTAAAATGATGTAACTATTTAATATATTTATAATAGTTTCGAAACTATTGTAAGCGATTCTTACCTTTAGGATGGCAGACGACTTCTGAAGCTCATAGTACATATACTTCAAAAAATTCAATTTCGATATAATCTGTACCCCAGGGAATATTATAAGTACCTATCTTATAACTTTTAACAATGAGTTATTATAATACAAAAACAAATTATACCAACATGACTTTAAATTCATGACATTCGAGGACAAAAAAAATAAACAGGAAACAAGGCGCGTCCATCATAAAACTAGGCTGCGCCCAAACTAATTTTCACTGTAATATTGGTGTTTTTTTTTAATAATCTTTAATCCAATTTATTTTAAGTAATTGATACACATTGTGTAAATTTTATTATCAATAAACTGACTTTAATTTTACGATAAGATAAAACAAATTTGTTTTCTAAATGAAACATGTTTTAGAGTTATTATTACTTCTTTTTATTTTCTTTACGGGATTCTTGTATAAAACAAATGTTAAATGTACCGTTTCTATTTTTAATTTGCATTTAATAGATGCTGTTTTATAGATCTGTTTTATTCCCGGTATAAAATATTATTTTCTTTGATATAAAGACCATATATGCAGACTACAATTGTTATGAAATCAGCAGTATTCTTAATTAGTAAGAGCATTTTAATTATATTCAAACGGAGTACCTATTATTCTATGTATAATTGTGAAATTTTTTTTATATTTTTATTCCTTTTTTCATTTTGAGTATCTATTTACTGTTCTGAATTGTAATAGTACATTGTAAGTTTATAAATGAACTAGAACATGATTAACCTTAGTTGCAAGTCATGTTGTATGCGTGTCTAATGTATTACTTATTAACTCATTATATTTTAATTTTGCTTCATCATCAATACAAGATGAGATTTTATTGTATTACTATGTAATACAATTTGTTAAATATTTCTAACTAGAATATAATCTACCCGTGACAGTCTACGTATATTTTAAATTCGGTGAATTCCCCAGCGAATGGTTGCTCTAACAACGTAGTCACTTCATTCAAACCGCGGCTGCGCGACATATAATTGACTATCCTTTCCTTCTTTTTGATTAGAAAGTATAATTTTTAAATTTTTCATATTTCTCAATTTTAATATAAATTGGTGGTTGAGTTAGTTATATTAATATCATAAGTACCTTTTTTTGATTTCTTCTTTTATTTTTACCCGAAAAAAGGAGAGAATTATCAATTATATGCTAGTGAAAAATTCCGGGTAGCTCCGCGTTCTGCGTTGTCTTCTTGACGCCTTTTCGGTCGAATCCTATCGGCCATCTTCAGGTCTGGTCGGAACTTAGTTCTTTGAATTTCGTTTGTCTAGTCACTAGTCAACTCGGAACTCAAAACGAAAAAATAAAAAAAATAAAGTTTTTTATTAACATATTTTTTTACAAAATATTAGGAATGTACATGAGAAGAGCCAAGTCAGGTAAATATCATCTCGTCTCATCTTGGTTTTTGGAATTGAAGTCTCGACTTGGTCATGAACTGACAATCTCGTAAAAAGTTTAGTTGGTTTCGTTTCATACACGTAAATTTTAACTCATTATTGATAATATTTTGAAACGAAGACTTGTAATGAATAAATCTCATTTTGGCACTAGAAAATATAAATTGTTAATTTGTTATGATAGGTCTGCCGTAAATAAATTTTCATATAGCCTAACCTAATTCTAAGGTCTTTAGTTTGTTAGCAGTGAAATTTTCTTAAAATCAGTTAATTTTTTTTGTGAAGTCAGAACAGAGACACCGTAAAAATTGAATTATATTTCTTGTAAAACGAGGTAAAAACTAAACAAATATTTATATATATATTGGTATTGGTTATCAGGATGTAGTACTGTTAGATAATTGGAAAAATGAAATGAAAAACCAATGAAAAATGCCATATTCAATATTGAATTACAAAGAAAATTCAATAGAGAATCAAATGAAAAAATCTCACAAACAAGCGAATGTGATTCATCCTATTACATAGCTATTGATGAAATGGAGTTTTTTTTTATATGTACAGTTATTATACAGCACCGTATATAATAAAATAATCAAATATCAAAGATGAAATTTGTACGTTCGTTAATTTGAACTGTACTTATATTATACGTTTTAAAAAAATAAATTATACCAAATATATTTTTTTGATTTTTATTACAATATAGTTCCAAATTTGTACTAATTGTAAGTATTAAAAACAAAACATAAGTGGAATCCAATCACCCTCAAAACACAAAAAGAATAAATCAATTTAGATTTAAAAACACATTTTTCTTTTTTGCTATATTTTACAAAAATTCACTGCGGAAAAAGTCATCAATAAACGATTTAAAAATTAAATTTGGCCTCTCATTCAATTTTAAAAACACTCTTATGGATATTTAATCAAGACAGAAGATAAATAAATTTCCTGAAGTAGCGTATATATAATTTTCTTATATTTATATAAGGTCTATAAATATATGGGAGTTAAAACAAGTACGTGTACATTTTATCTTAAAACGTTTAATTATAAGTTAATAAATAATAAGTGAACGTGCATTATTTTCCTCATGTATGCTTTTACTTTCCGTAACACGTAGAAACGAAAGCGATTACATATATTAACGTGTTATTAAATATTGCGGTGACATATTTTAGCTGAGTGTTCTTGTAATGAAATTTGAGAAAGGGTATATTTCATGCTAAGCATGCGCCCACCCTCACACACGAAAATAAACAAATTAATTTAATTTACGTTTGGTTGCACAGTATAAAGTTTCCTTCATGTATTGAGTGGCAATGAAAACATATTTGTAAATTACTCGTATCGAAAGCTAGTTTTATTATTTTAAATTAATTAATTTAGAGAATAAGGGTCGATCCAGACTATCGAGCCGGTTTCGCTCCATTCAAATATAAATAAACAATAAACAATGAAATTATTCACACTATAGGTATCGGTAAAGCCTGGTTTACACGCTACGATAAATCGTAACAATTCGATCGTTACGATAAATTGTTACGATAAATCGAAAGAGTGTGTACTGTTTACATGCAACGATTTCTTGTCCAATATTCATTGTCGACCGCCGTACACTCAGTTAGCTTTTGCCACGGAGGAAGTATTGTTGTGGTCGTTATACAGGGTGGGGCAATAGTGTGTGGAAGTTCGATAGCTCGTAGACCATAAAAGATAAAAAAATCTTTCTAATGCAGATGTAAACTGTGGGTAAATGCGTATACATAGAAATTATTTTCAAATATACAGGGTGCTACAAAAAAGTGTGGCATGCTTAAGGTAATATTTTTTAAATGGAATGCCCCGAATATTTTTGCATATTTAACACTTCTCTTGGGATGTTTATTCATATCGAAAATATTAGCGCCATCTGATGTGCGGTTTAACCGTAATAGTATTTTTTTTCAAAAAAATTGATGTTTACATAACTCTACTTAAAAATTCACCACTTCCGCGTCAGCATCTTTGAAGACGAAATTAAATATGGACCTTATTGTAGGAGGTTGGTGGGTGCTTTTGTTAAAATATCTTAGAACCACCATGTACAGGGTGTTCAAAATTAATTTTCAAATTTTGAGAACTTCGAAGTTATTTTTCTCAACTATTTCAAATGGAACACCCTATATATTTTTTAACGATGTTATGTAGAATTACATATCGAACATTTTTTGTTGTACATCCTTATGGTTATTTGTAACCATTTTTGATTTATTGAGCAAAAAGTACAAAAATCAACAATATTTACTAAAAAAAATGAAATTTTTTTAAAATAAAATAAAACACCATGTACAGGATGTTCATGTTGCTCATTAAAACAGCATGAATTTTTTTCAGTTAGCAAACAGATGCTTTATTATTTTATCAAACACAAATAACCAAAATAATTTACAACCATATAAATTCACTAATACGCAGTGTGAAATCGCGACAGAAACATAAAATGCTGTTTTTATGGGCAACATGAACACTCTGTACATGTTGTTTTATTTTATTTTTAAAAAATTTCATTTTTTTTAGTAAATATTGTTGATTTTTGTACTTTTTGCTCAATAAATCAAAAATGGTTACAAATAACCATAAGTATGTACAACAAAAAATGTTCGATATGTAATTCTACATAACATCGTTAAAAAATATATAGGGTGTTCCATTTGAAATAGTTGAGAAAAATAACTTCGAAGTTCTCAAAATTTGAAAATTAATTTTGAACACCCTGTACATGGTGGTTCTAAGATATTTTAACAAAAGCACCCACCAACCTTCTACAATAAGGTCCATATTTAATTTCGTCTTCAAAGATGCTGACGCGGAAGTGGTGAATTTTTAAGTGGAGTTATGTAAACATCAATTTTTTTGAAAAAAATACTATTACGGTTAAACCGCACAACAGATGGGGCTAATATTTTCGATATGAATAAACATCCCAAGAGAAGTGTTAAATATGCAAAAATATTCGGGGCATTCCATTTAAAAAATATTACCTTAAGCATGCCACACTTTTTTGTAGCACCCTGTATATTTGAAAATAATTTCTATGTATACGCATTTACCCACAGTTTACATCTGCATTAGAAAGATTTTTTTATCTTTTATGGTCTACGAACTATCGAACTTCCACACACTATTGCCCCACCCTGTATATCGTTTGTTTAGCAAGAAAAGTGAAAAGGTCACGAAGTTGCTGAAGAAAAGGGTATTTTCTCATATAAAATTATTGAAAGAATTGCGAAATGAACCCAATGATTGGCGGAATTATTTAAGAATGGATGAAGAGACTTATGTTGAGTTGTTAAGGTTAGTTTCTCCGTTTATTGTGAAAAATGATACTGTTATCGTAACAATGAATGGCTGCTACTTGTTTTCACATTCCAACTTGTCGTTACGATTCGCAAAAATTGATGCCGGCCAGCATCAACCATCCAATCCAATTCCAATTCCAATAAATCGCTACAATGTCCTGTTTACACGCAATGATAAATCGTAACAATTCGATCGTTACGATAAATTGTGTAAACCAGGCTTAAGGTCTCAGTCCAATCTCGCTCCGATACAGCATAGTACAAAAAATATTTTTTTGTAGTGTGATCGAACCTGGCATGGATTATACCCATTGGTTTTATCCACACTATCGATCCACTTTCGGGCCGGTCTCGTTCCATTAAAATATAAATAAACAATAAACAATGAACACTATAGGTATCGGTCAGATATAATATAGAATTTAAATTAAATAAAAAACATAATAAATACAGTGTTCTATATTTTTATTCTCGACGTTTTTTTTCGCGTTCTCTATTTTATCAGCTATTTTATTCTATTTTTTCAAATAACTAATTCTAGACATCTTTACGAGTCCTTAGAAAGTTATTGTTGTATTCTTTACATCGAAATCTACAGCTTTCTTGTTAAATCGTATCCCCGTATCTTTTCCCAACTCTATCTATTGCTATAACAACCTGAAATGCCTAGCACTGCAAGTCGTTGCTGAAATACGCAGTCATTTATACAAATTCTTTGACTATCGCATGTATTAGATATAAAAAAACTTGAATTTTTTTTTTACAGTTTTTGAAGTCGGTTTTATTTTTTTCCTTCAGAAAAAGTTTTTTATATGGTTTCAACAATTTAATTTTTATATACTTTTTTAGTATTTTGAAGGGTTTTTTTGTAGTCGATTTTATATTTTTTCTTAAAAAGTTTTTTATTTTTCCCTTTTAAGAAGTCCATGGTCAGATTCTAATAAAATTTATATGGGACCACCTCGGGAGTATACAAACAAACAAATAAAACATGATAGGGTTCCGTATTCATTCTCACTACGATTTATAAAAAATGGTTATTTCAAAATATTTCATAAACGATTTTTGCTATAATGTTCGTTATAATTTTCATTGAAAGGAGATACTAATTAAAAACTACATTCTGAAATTTTCTCAGTTTTTTTCTGATAACCACATTGAAAAGCAAATATATTGTGACTTAAGGGTTAAAATCAAAAGGTAATTTGACATTTTTTGTTCCATACACCCCACAATGAGATAAGTGAATTTTTTTATATATATACTATTCAGTCTATTGAAAGGGGGTCCAAAAAAATTTCGTTTTTAAAAAAATCTTATCATTTCTATTTTTGGGTTATCAATTTACGTCCGTACATCAAATTTCATCTTAATCGGTATAACATTTATATAGACAGAGTGAAACTACTAGTTTTCTACGGGCGGTGTTATGCCCGAATATACATAAAAAATATATATTGTCAAATTTAGAACCTTATCCTTTTTTGAAGTCGGTTTTAAAAATATAATAAAAGTTATAATTTTTAAAACAACCGATTAATCTTTCTACGAGCTTCGAATTCAATGATCGATGACTCTGCAGGATCCAATAGTTTTCAAATACAGCAGGGAACGATTTATTATTGGTTCTAGTTCCAGCTTGCAATATGTTTAGTATACAACGGCTTTATTCAAGCAATTTATCATAAGAAGCTTTGGTTAATTTATTTCTTAAAAGACAAAGTACGTACTGGATTAGTCACGAATTTTTGCAATCCAAGTGTTGAAGATTTCTACCTGAATTTAAATCCCCTAGATTACTGAATTTGAACGAAATAATTTTTTGTTAGTTGCTGTTGGAACATTTGTTTTGAATTTATTCATGGTTTAATATTTGAAAGCCAAAACAAAATAGATTAATTACTATTCAAGATGTGTTATTTTTAAGATTTTTTTATAAATATTTTGAATCGTAGTGGTAAAATATGATAAACAGTTAAATAAGATATTTATTTTAAACTTTCATTGATGTTGTTTTGACTGATTTGAATTTAACTTTAATTCAATAACGCGTCATATTTGAATGATTCATGACGTTTCGACTTGACGCAAATCTAAGAAACAAAAAGTCATTGAATTTATTAACCTAATAATTTTTTTATATTTTCTTTGTATCTTTAGTGAATGTGTATTTTTCTTTTTTTTATTGATTTGAACAGATCAATTAATATTCTTTGCTTAAACTAAGTCCTGATGAGGACTTCTTGAAAAGTCGAAACACGTGTCGAGTGACATTGTTTATGTATATTTTTAGTTTAATTGACTAAGAAACTACAGTTTCTCCGTTTTTGCAGTAGTAATATTATATTCTATGTCTTATAAAATTATATATTAATTGTATTTAATTGTTATTTATTATATTTTAGCCTGACGATGATTCTGTGAATCGAAAGCTTGTGAATACTTTTTCTTTATTACATTTTTGACGTTTAGACAAACAAGTTGTTTTTATTAATTAAATTATATAGTTTTACTCAATAAGAATTCAAATTTTTCAAAATATAAATTTTAAATTTCAATACGAGACGAGTTGAAACTTTGTTTAAGTAAGTTTCATCTGGAATTTATAACTGACAGTCTCGTCAAAATTTAAACCGGTCTCTTCTCGGCCTTGTTCTCGTGAACTAAGCGAAATAAGGTCAAGAAAAGTTTTGTTTCGATAAGGCTTATTTCGTATAGTTGTGATTGGTTATAGAAACTATACTATCGGTCAAATAAACTTGGTTGGAGTTAATCGAGAACAAATCGATATTGCCGTTTAAACCCGATTAAACTATCGGCCGACTAAAGTCTGTACTCCCGTGCTTAGGTAAAAGGCAGTAAACTAATTTTAGTAATTTTGATGCTACTAGGTTTTTCAGACGATTTTTTACATATTAGTCATAAAATTAATCATTGAAAATCAAAGTCATTACTTTTCCTGAATATAAAAGCAGTAAAATAATTTTTCAACATAAAAGAGCTGTAACTTTTAAAATATTATACCTACTGATTTTATCCACTGAAAAATATACGTACAATATTCATAACCATTTTTATTCTGCATTACTGCGTTTTACCTCTGACAAAAAAAACTATTTTAATTAATATAATACAGAGTGCAAAGACAATAAACCACATCTTACTGCTTTTAAATTTCCAGAAATAGAAGACAGTAAGTCGCTCAATTTAGGCATTTTGATGAATTGTAATCTAATTAATTACACTCAAATGACTTATAATGAAGTCATGTAACTTATCATTGGTCGCTAAATAAATTTTATGAAAAAAATATATTATTAATTCAGTTTAAGAAAATCAAAAACTTTGAGTTCAGTTTTCTTCGCTTTTTATTTTTTACACCTTAACTGCCTTTTACCTAAACACGGCAGTGTAGTTTGCGTGAGTTCTAAATTGAAAAGCTATACAATAACGGGACACTAGTATACGAAGTTCGTCTCGAATTTTACTTTAGATAAATTAAATAAACACAATTTAATCAATACATGTACATTAGGGTGGAGTGAAAAAAAATTGTTTTGGAATCTTCGAAACGCTACATGCGCAAAATGTGCATTTGTATATCCTTAAAACACCTACCGAAGGAATTTGTAATTGGATATCATCCTGAGGTTCCTAAATGATTTTCTTTATTAGAAAAAAACATAAATTTTTTGCATTACATATATCTCGGTAACGGGGTAAGATATTTGAATGCGCAATAGTTTAAATTAAAGAGACATTCAGTACCTTTAAAATGATATATAACAGTCAAACATTTATTATAGTTAATCGTTTGAAAAATGCTCTCAAAATAAGATTATTTTTATTAGAAAACCAAAAAATAAACTTCATTTAAAAAAAAATGATTAACTATAAAAAAAATTACAGTTACATATTATTTTAAAGACACTGGGTTGCTCTTTAATTTAAATTATTGCGCATTCAAATATCTTTTCCCGTTACCGAGATATAACACCTTAATTTCATTAAATTAACAGAATTTAGAGTATAATATCTCGGTAACTGGGAAAGATATTTGAATGCGCAATAATTTAAATTAAAGAACAATCCAGTGTCTTTAAAATAATATGTAACTGTAATTTTTTTATAGTTAATCATTTTTTTTTTAAATGAAGTTTATTTTTTGGTTTTTTAATAAAAATAATCTTATTTTGAGAGCATTTTTCAAACGATTAACTATAATAAATGTTTGACTGTTATATATCATTTTAAAGGTACTGAATGTCTCTTTAATTTAAACTATTGCGCATTCAAATATCTTACCCCGTTACCGAGATATAATGCCCAAAAATGTATGTTTTTTTCTAATAAAGAAAATCATTTAGGAACCTCAGGATGATATCCAATTATAAATTCCTTCGGTAGGTGTTTTAAGGATATACAAATGCACATTTTGCGCATATAGCGTTTCGAAGATTCCAAAAAAAAACTAATGTACATACATATAATTGATCTGTGATATTTTTCAAAGGTTTTCTATTATTTGCGATTTCCAATACATCAATACACTACCGTCGCTCGTTTCAATATTGCTTTACAAACAAGCGCGTACTGTACACACCCGCCATGTGCAAATAGGAAAGTCAGACGATATTAAATTTACATGGACTTCTCACGGGAACGTGGAATGGAAGGAAGAAGTGACGGCGACGCGACTAATCTAAACGTAAAACATCTGCGGGGTCGATGAATTGGACTATTTTTAATTCCGTACGTTTCAATTAAAAAACACGGATTTTTATTTATTTGCATTCAGACGTATAGGAAATGCAGCTGTAATCCATATGCGTTGTGGTAATTGGATTTTAAATGCTTGAAAGAATAAAAGAACGGTATTGGCGTTCGTTCAACTGCAGACATGTTTTTATTTAATGTGGTAGATGTATAGTATTTTTTTATGCGGCGTTTTATAAATATTTGTACACGGAGAAAAATGAAGGTAGAAATTCCATGAAATTTTACTGAAAAATCAATGAATTTTTATTATGCCAGTTAACGAAAAATGAAACCGTATGAGATTCTCATATTTTTTATTAAAATTGTAGTAATTTTTTGTATTACAGCATAATAAAATTTAAACTTTTCTTGTAAAACTTTTTATTCAAAGAATAGAAAATTTCGTGGCCAGCATAATAAAAATTAAATAACCTTGTTTAATTAGAATAACTGACACCACAAAAATTGTGTCGCTGTTGTACAATATCTATCAACTCACATCATAAAAAATGCTACTTACGCAACGATTTTTGTAAAATTTTATTTATTTTTTTTAATATGAAGCATTGAAAAAAATATTAAAAGTATTTAAAATATATGGTTTAAGTATGCTTAAAATTTAACATTACGAGATAATAATTTTTGTTTCTTTCTTTTAGTTTGTATACTAAGCTTCATAAAAATTATAGTACTGATATACAATAAATATTGAGGCTCTTTTAAAAATTTATAGCAATAGCAAATTAATTTTGATGGGACTTTTCTTTACTTTATAAGTTAAGCGTAATACGAATTGTAATTTTATTTCAAATATATTGTAGACTATTTAAAAATACCAATACTGTTGTAGTATATGACACCAATATACAAGATTACAAACACATACAGTGTAGTACATTTTCCTATTGGTATCTTTCAAATAATTAATATTTAAATATATATGATGTTATATGTTTAAATATTAATTATTTGAAAGATACCAATAGGAAAATGTACACTGTATGTGTTTGTAATCTTGTATATTGGTGTCATATACTACAACAGTATTGGTATTTTTAAATAGTCTACAATATATTTGAAATAAAATTACAATTTGTATTACGCTTAACTTATAAAGTAAAGAAAAGTCCCATCAACATTAATTTGCTATTATAAATTTTACAGAGTATCTTAATTACATTAATTTCGCATAAAAGGTATAAAATAAAAAATACATTTATCTAATTTTTTAATTACATATTATTTTATTTTAATTAAACATTCAAATATGAATACAATACATTTTTGTATATTATAAAAAAAGAGTAATGAAATCCATCTTTTTAAAATATAATCAAAAAAATATACTCCAAATATATTGTAGACTACTTAACCCTTTGAGTCATAGTAGCTTCGCACTGGAACCACCTATTTATAAATTATTTCCTAGCGTCTTAGTCCGCACAACTGAAAAAATCAGGACTCAAAGGGTTAAGTCTACAATATATTTGAAATAAAATTACAATTCGTATTATGCTTAACTTATAAAGTAAAGAAAAGTTCCATCAAAATTAATTTGCTATTATAAATTTTACAGAGAATCTTAATTACATTAATTTCGCACAAAAGGTATAAAATAAAAAATAAATTTATCTAATTTTTTAATTACATATTATTTTATTTTAATTAAATATTCAAATATGAATACAAGACATTTTTGTATATCATAAAAAAGGAGTAATTAAATCCATCTTTTTAAAATATACTCTTCCCCATTTCCAGCACGCAATTTATGAATAACATTTAAATTTTTCAATTCCTCCCAGAATTTTTTTTTATATTTTGCAGGGTAATTTAATACATTAAATGCATGGAAATGCTCATCTAAATGAGCTGTAATATGTTGTGTAATAACTATAACTTTGTTACATTTTTCTAAAACAATATTTTTTACTATATAAAAGAGGGGACCATCTTCGGTTGGATCCATAATTATGGAATCCTGACTTAAATATTGATTATTAAATTTTAACCAATTTATTTAAGATATTTCTTCTGAATTTAAAATATCGAGAAACAGAAGTTTTATTTTTTTAAAAGATGGACTTCATGGAAATCATTAGGAGCCTGAAAATTTTGAAAATAATAGTTCAATTTCAGTTGATGTTTAGTAGCTATAGTGTAGCATATATTTATTCTATTGATTGCAATGTGAGAAAACTCTTTAGATTCTTTGTTTTTACTCTCTCCTCTCATGCAAGAAAGATGACGTAAAGGACCTGATGATTTCATGACTCGGGGATAATGTATTAAGAAATGGTGTTTTGGTTTCATACTTTCAGGAAATAAGTTAGTTAAAGTACATAAATATTCATTTATAATATAATCAAGTACATCACAATGACCAGGCTGATAATAATTAGCGGTAATAATTTCTGAAATTTCTACCAATTTTAATACCAATTCCCAGTGCTCTGAATCTTCTGGTATCAAATGACCGATCATTAAAGGCAAATTATGGAGTAAACTTTGCATTTCAGTGGCTGATAATATAATACGTTTGTTTTTTATATTTTCTTCCGAAATTCCCGGCGGTTTATTTTGTCTATCATGAAACGAATAGAAAAATCCAGCGATTATTGTATTTAATTCATCCAATGAAAAAAATATATGTGAAATAAAGTAATCGAATATTAGTGCAAGGTCGTATTGGCAAATGCCTTCAAAAAAATCGTGCATAATATCAACCGCAATGTTTTCTGTGAAATGAAAATTTGGTAAACTATGGAAACAACACATTGAAAAAGCCTCTTCGCAACCGAAACAAACAAACATTTTCCCGAAAGTATGACCAAATAATAAATATTAAAGATAAAAAGTGAATAGTTATGTTATATTAATAATTATAATTAAAATTAGTATTAAAGCTATTGAATTAGCATTAGATTATTTCAAAAATATCTTAAAATCTCGATAAGTAGTAATTTGTCCTTAGAAACTTATCAATATATTTATGCTAAGTAAGATATTAAGTAACATTCTTAAATGTTTTATTAATTATATTAATATTATATATGATAATTAAAATTTAACGGATATATCTATAACAACATTAAATGTAAAAATAAATATAAAAAGTTCGCAGCGCCGTTCAAAAATAAATTACTTTTGTGTTAAGTCACTGATCAAGTTACTTAAACTCGTAGACGTAAAATCATTTTTAGGTAGTTGAATATCGTATACAACCTGCTGAATAAAAGTCCATATGTGAACTCCTGCTCGTGGATATTCACAATCAAGCGCAAAGAAGCTTTTAAAAGTTAAATCGAGGGCTGCTAATGTGAATTTTGTTGTGTATCGTTAGTCTTCTACGTAAACATAAGCATCTTCAACTCGATCAATTGCTCCGACGAGAACTGCGATAGGTTGGCAATTCAGATTATTAAGTGTAAGATAATCTTGTCTTTTTTTCACAGCTTCTTCAATTCCAGCAATATTCTGAAAAATAATGATGTATTATGGTAAAAAATAAATTATTGTATTCTCTCAGGGAGTGTATATTATATCTAAGACAAATTCAATTACCGGCACAATCAAAAATGAAGAATAACGGGCTTCTGCAGTAGTTACTCTTCGTTTTGTAAGTTTACGTTTTTTGGTTGTTGATTGACTATTTTCTTTACCGCCTTCTTGGATTTCATCAGAAACTGGATTTGAGATGTAGGGTCCAGTTATTAAACTTGATAAAAGATACCAAATAATCGCATCTTTACAAGCTAAAAGAGAAATGAAAAAACGTTCATAAAATATTATTAAAAACTAATTGAATGAAATTAATGACCAAAGGGATAAAACTCTTTTTTTACCTTCCTCTTTGATATGCCGCAAACTATTTGCCAGTGTTCTATCATCAATATTTCTTAGTTGTGAATTTTTTTCCGACAGTAATGCCGTTAATTTCGTTTTTAAGTTATTCCAACTATTCGATAATTGTTTCCTTGAATTTGGGAAAAGGCAATCAAAGTCGAAACTTATCTTTAAAAAATAAGAAATGAATAAAAAAAAAACAAAGTAATGTTTTTATGTATTTTATATATGTAACTTAAATGCTGATATTATTTTATTTAAGTACTAGCTATTACTTAAACGGTTTGCAATTATTAAAATATTATTTACAAAAAATGAAGAAATAATAAATTCGAAATATTTTTTTTTCGACTGTTAATCATTTCTCTTAGAACTAAAAAATCAATAATGAAAATTTACAGTGAGTTAACTTACAAATTTAGTGCCGATTTCTGCTTGTAAGTAAATTGTGTATAATACTCTTTGACAGATATTTTGTTTTCTGTAAGAAGTTTCCTGCGATGGGGATATGTAATTTTCCAGCTCTTTAATAAAGTGGCTTCTGGTTGATTATGTAGGCTTGCCAATATTTTTAGATTGGTATCAAGTTGTTCTGAAAATAAACGATGACGATACTGATTAATTAAAAATAACGAAAAAAAAAATAAAAATAGTACCAATCTCAGTTTCATTAGCGTCAGTGACGTTTTCGTTGGTCGAAGTTTTATCAGATGTTTCATCGTCAAGTCCAATCAAACCTTTTTTTTTTTTAAAACTAACAACGTAGTTATAATGGGCTACCAGTTTTCCAGATGGTCCTATTTTTAAACCATGTTTTTTTTCATACGGTATAAAATAAAGCGATGCGTTTTCTGTCGGGAAAACAGTCTGGATTTCCTCGATGCACCTCTGTGTTCCCTTGTAAGTATATAAAAAAAATAAAATGAATTTACATTCTTAATAATCGTAGTAATTGTAGAAACAAAATATTCTACATTGTAATAATAACTGCGTTGCACTTATAACCGAGTTGAAACAATAAGCATAGCAATAACATTATTTTAAATCACAAATATTCACCAAATCAACAATAAAAAGAAAAAAATATATATAACTTACCTTCAAATGTAGATTTCAGATGGCCTAACCCCCATTCTGTTAGCATCTCCCACATGATAATGTTTGAAATTCAAATAAGTATCACTACACACTTGTCACAACATTTAAATGATTCGAAACAATAAACTTCTGATAATCGTTAAGTTAAAAACTCGAACGATTAGATATGCGTCTCCGAACAATGTTGGCAAAGTACTGAACCCCCCTGTTCACCGAGATGGCCGAGCTCAGTCTAGCGCTGAGAACAAAAGAATACTATGTATGGTTAAAGTAGTAAATTTGACTTAAATGCAATAAAATGTTATAGTAAAAAAATAAATAATTGCTAAACTTGGATTACATTTTACCAAATAGATACAAAAATTGCTAGTAAGTTTTCACAATTTAATAGTGTTCTATGAAAATTTTATTTAAATTGATTAAATATCAGTTGAAGCCTGACAAATTTTATTATGCTGGCAGAATAATATTTGTTGTATATTGGTAATGTAAATTATACTCCAACCATGAAATAAAAATTACCAAAGAATACTTTAAAAAAATCTAAAAAGTGATGAATTTTTATTATGCTAGCTTTACGATTATTGTTTTGTGTCAGCATAAGAAACTTTAGAATTTAGCGATAACAAAAAATCTAAAAAAATTATAAAATTTATATGAAGAAAATAAAAATAAAATGCTTTTTGGGAAAAATTTCTCAAGTAAAAAGGAATTTTTCTATATTCATTGCCAATTTGTGATAAAAAGACTAGAAAAAATGTTTACATCAATTATTAAAAAACTATAGCCGAAAGGAAATAATTTTTTCTACTTATACTTTAATAAATGACCATCATTTATTGAAACTTTACTTTCGATTCACAAAATTTCAGGACTTGTTTTTTACTTTTTTTTTAAAATAAAATATATTTTTTTATTTCGGTTATTAAAAATTAAAGACTCAAAAAATTACTCAGCTGCTTTATAAATTTTTATGTGTGTCTATTACATTTTCTTGATTTTATATAAAATTTACTTATATATGTCATTTTTTAAAAAAAATTTATAAATATTAATTTTATCAGAGTATTTTTTCGTATATTTCAACCTCCGTTTTTCTCCGTGTACGTTTATTGATGTATTATTTCTTAATCGAGTATTTAAGGTTTCAGTGCTTGTAAATGGATTTTAATAAGGTAAGCATTAAGCAACCTGTTTTTGGGCGTCATCCAGTTTTCGGACACTAATTATATTGTTTTGTAAAAAGATTCCAGATGTAAAAAGTATCACAAAAATAGTTCATGTTTCTTCTATTGTATAAAATCTCAAGATATTCTGAATTTTATTTCGTATTTTCACAAAATTCTTAAATATTTGTAATTATCATTAGTTTATATATACAGGTATTCCTCGACTTTCGCGAATTCGTACTTACTCCATTTGAAAAATAGTTTGTTTTTTTTATTTCGCGGCGCTTTGTATCCCTGCGGCCAAAAATTAATTAACAATGTTTACTATTTTATGCCATAAAGTTTTCAGTTTCTTATAAAGAAGAATATAAATAATGTTTATATAAAAGTTTGAAAATAAATATAAAAAAAAAAAAAACACTATTAATAATGCGTTGTTTTTACATCAAATTGAGATCTTCAATAAATGAATTGATATTTAGCGGTCGAAACAAGAATTCGACAAATGTTTTGTGTTGGATATTATTATTATTAAGGTAACTATAAATTAATTTTCGACATGTTTTGCGACCGAATATGAGATTTTATTCTGGAGATAAGCAGTACGTGGACAAATTAATAATGATTTTATCAACCCTATCAAATCATAACAATTATAGTAATTAGATAATTATCCGCGATGATCGATATCTTGAGAAGAAATAAATAATTCATGGCAAAATTAAAAATAAAATTTTGTGCAAATTAATTTTTTTTTTCAAGTGTTCTTCTGTCCTGGTTTCGAAACCGAAAAAAAAGTGCGATACCAAAAAAGGGACCTATATAAAAGCATTGTGGTATTGGTCGAGCATAGTCGAAATCGAAATTAGAATTTTGAGCTTGAATTTTGAGTTTGGGATGAACTAAACCCAATATTCAAGCTAAAAAAAACTGGTCAGCAGAAAATTCTAATTTGGATTTCAACTATGCTCGACCTCAATGCTATATAGGTCGCTTTTTGGTATTGCACATTTTTTTTTTGTGGCTGTCTTGGATACATCACACGAGATTTTTCTGTGTCTGTCACGATCTAGTTTCGATTTCAAATTATGAAACGAGACCTTTTACGAGAAGGATGTAATTATCACGAGATGAAATCGTCAGATGTAAAATTCAAGACCAAGACGAGATAACGACATAACCTTCATCTCGTTCAGTCCTAATTTATATAATGAAGTAAATCGCTTTGTCTTCTGAACATATTTACTTACATAATATCATAATCTGAAATTAAAACAAATCTTAAACTAAAACACGTATATAAATTTTAAATCACCCAGAACTGAGTTACATAACATTAATTAATAATAATTCATTAATTTGCATTTAATCCAATATCTCCATTCAAACGAGGTCATTCTAAATGCTTTCAGCGTTCACGACACCGGGAAGGGTTTGAAACAAAGGTAGCCCATTCGAGCCCCGCTGTGAATATAGATTAGAACTAGGTATACTACACGGAATGAATTCTCGTGTATATTCCAAATAACACCAACGTTAACTATTTTAATGTAATTACGTTCGCTACGTTTTACATATGAAAACGGAACAATTAACAGCAGATTCGAGTTATTTGTAAGATATTAAAAACGCATTATTATTCTATTTTATTCTGCCTGTTTATTTTTTGCTTCCAGACAAAAAAAGTTGTCCTTCGATTTCAAAATTTTTAATTGATCTTTCCGTTTCACAGCAAGACAAACACTTTTCGTTCCGTGTCTGTCTATCTGTCTATCCCCTGAATACTTGGCATACGCATAACTCATGAACCACTGTACCGATATTAATGAAACTTGGTTGGATGCTTGGGTCTAGCTTGAGGGCGGTCCCATTTTAAAATCATCAAAATCGTGTGGAAGGGGGAGGGGTGACTTCCAAAAATATTAATTTTTTCAAGATATCTCAAGAACAACACGTTACGTGAAAATTTTATAGAATCTTTTTTATAGCGAATTCATTTTCCTATAATATATGTAGGTCTACAACGTTTGTTGTCAAATATACCCTTACGAAGATTTATCTCAATTTGCTTTAAAAATCGTGTTTTTGTTTTTTTAAATTGGTATTTACTTTGACAATAAATGTTATTTGGACTTTGACGTTTGCATAAATTTAGATTTAGATTGAAACTGTCAAAAAATTAAAAATATATGTAAAACTAGGATGCACTGTAAATTTACTTGGCAGATGTTTTTTGTATACATATTCGATTTATTATTTTGCTTCCTCGCAATATCGAAAATACGAGAAGCTATGTGATCGTTTCAGATTGAGACAAAAAAAATGTTCTCCGATTTCAAAATTTTAAATTGATTTATCCGTTTCACGTCAACGCAAACACTTTTCGTTCCGTGTCTATCTGTTTGTCCGTCCGTGTATCCGTCTGTCCCCTGAATGCTTGTCACACGCATAACTCATGAACCACTGAACCGATATTATTGAATGGTTGGGTCTGGCTTGAGGACGGTCCCATTTCAAAATCATCAAAATCGTATGTAAGGGGGAGGGGTGACACCCCAAAATATTTATTTTTTTCAAGATATCTCAAGAACGACACATTATGTTACGTGAAAATTTTATAGAATCATTTTTGTAGAGCATTAAATTTCTTATAATATGGGTCTACAACGTTTGTTGTTAAATATATCCTTACGAAGATTTATCTCAATTTACTTTAAAAATCGTGTTTTTGTTTTTTCTGAATTGATATTTGCTTGGACATATTAAATATCTTTTTGACGTTCTAAACGAAAAATCACGTAAATGTTATCTTTAGTATTAGTATTTTTTGATACAAAAATGATATTTTTAATCGGCAACAGTAATTTTTTTAAATCGACTCCATTTTTCTCCGTGTACATAAGAAAGATATACCTAATAACTATAATAATTTGCGAAAAGCAATTTATTATAGTCCAAGTATTTATTTGAATTTTCAATAAATTGTGGTTTATATTTCAATCTCAAGAACATTTCATATTGAAATGTTCTAAATATTCCGAACGTTTATATGTAGGTATGATGTAGAATCAGCTCCAATAACAAATACCCATTGACCGCAACTATTTGATTTGATTATCTTCATTTTGAAATGTAATCTAAAGTTTAATCCGCGATAACACCATGTGGACTGTATATTACTCCATCAAACTTGAGAACTACATACAACTCTAGCTTGTAAGTTTTGTCTGTTATTAATGTCACTAACTATCTACCGTGCCGGGTTTAATTTCCATTTAACCTCTCTTGTTATTCGTAAGTACTTTTTGTTTTATGGCTTGATGTATCCATTACATTTTGCTTGCACGTATGACCTTACATAATGCATCTTCCAGTTAATAAATATCGTGTAAAATTATTACTATAGATGGGTTCGTGTTCTTTATTATTTTCTTTAAGTTTCCTTCTTCATGTTGAAATTATTATTTATTTATTTTTATTTATACTAGCCTAAAGCCTTACTTCACTGGCATTATATTTTTGATAGATCTAAATTGTAAATGACATGCATCATTAAAACGTCAAAAGGCAATTCAATATAATAATATTATTTGATGCAAATTGAAAAAATGTTTACAGATTTTATAAAGAATTTGATCTCGACGGAAACTCAAAATAGAATCATTCTACGATGTATTTCCACTACGCTTGATAGCTGTATTATGTTGTCTGTGGATGTTAACAATTTAATTTATATCTTATTGTTAAACAAGGAAAGATATAACACGCTATTGTTACCAATATGCTCCGTAAATGACGTATCAATTCGGATCTTAGAACAAATATATGTTTTATTTATTATTTATTATTATAAACGTTGTTAATTTTTTCTATATACATTTTTAAATCCAAAAATTATCTGTTTACCTTTTTTTGGTTTTTGAATTGAAAACTTTTTTTTACTTGACCGGGCATTATGGAAATTCATACAAAAAATATGGTAAATAAAACAAATTATTCAGGAATTCGCAGAATTTTCTTAAAATACCTACTTCATTAAATTGGTATAAAAATGTGAAAATAAATATCTACGATTATAAAAATCTTACTCAAATCTGAAGACGAAATATTCTTGGATTAAATACTAAAAAATGTAAAAGTAATTATGGCAATATACACGCATACTTGAACATTTTGCGTAGGTTTTTTTTTGTATTTATTAAATACATATTTATGCAAATGAGTATATTATAAGAATTTGTCAGATTCTTAAGATATTTTTCCAAAAGCCCATATTTGCATACGGCTATTTACACAATAATTAGTAAATTTAATCACATCATAAATTCTATTTTCTTCAAATATTCATATATTAATGTACTTCAACGATCCTAAGAAGCGAATAAATTTGCTTTTGTTAATTATGAATTTAATTATTTAAGTTTTTTTAACGGCATAGAACTAACCGACTATTATTCTGTTTTAACCATCTGGTTGGCCTGCAGGTTAATATTACAAGGTAGTAATTTTATTCTTGACAACTAAATATCTGCATTCACACTTTAGCTGCTCAATAATAGCTTGTATTATTGTAAACACATTAAATAAAATGAGTCTTGTTTTATTTTAATGTATTTTTTATATATTCATTTATACATATGCATATACAAGATGGTCAATAACAATTACGTTTTACTGGCTGTATTTTCTATCACAACTTCGTCACACATTACAATACACATATATTAGAACTTCTTTCCATACTAATACTTTAAACAGAGATAGCTTGCATCTTGAGGAAGGACATAGCAACTTTATATCCCGAAAAATTTATTAGATAAGAAAATAAAAATTCCACGCGGACGAAGTTGCGGGTAACAGCTAATAATCTATAAGTTGAACCTCGATAAATCTAAATTCTCTATCCAGGAAAAAAATTAGATCTGATAGATTTTGATAGATTTGCATTTTGAGACAAGATCATCTACAACGATCTACAAAGATCTCTGAAGATCGTTGTAACGTTAGAAATTCATTAATTTTCAACGTTTGAATCTCTATAACGATCTTTGTAGATCGTTGTAGGTCGTTGCACTGGTTTCAAATCTTTGTAAGTATCCACAGATCAAAAACCAGTGAAAAATATGATTATGTCTCAAAATGTAAATCTATCCGAGATCTGATTTGATTACTCCAGATCTAAATTTTTTCCCCGAGAAGTCAAAGATAATATTGGCTCTCTGGCTCTCTTTCCTTCAGGCCTTAAAAATCTATTTTTACCGTCTAAAACTTGATCTAATTACGGTTTTCATAGGACAAAGGAAGTATTTTCAATACATTTATGCCATCTGTAACTCAAAGTTATCGTTTTGGAATTCTGTAACTCATTATTTAATTGTAGCCTCTCTAATTCGAAACCCACGACTTATAAAGGTTCTAATGTATACACACTAACTGTTGTACTCGGGAATATTTTTGGATATCACCAAATTGATTTATCTACTATTATGATTTTTTAAGACCGCAATCTGCCCCCCCTCCCTCTTAGCACGGGACTCTAAACAGTTGCTTAATTTGCATTCTGTGAAATGCGCCACTACTTAAAGGACACTGTAATGTGTAGCAAACATTGGTCAAAGTAACGACTAAAATAAATCAGAAATTATAAATAAGACTTATGTCTGGTATTATAAAGGAGCTCGCAAAATTTGCTACCTTGCAAGCACTCTCAAATGGAATATTAATTCTGTACTAGTATCTATAGATTAGCTATGGAATTTTGAGCAGTGATACTTCAACTAATTGTAACACTGTTGGCGACTTTCACCGTACAAAATAATTTTCATAATATCACCACTTAATTGGTGTTTACCTACAACGCGTGCACAAAACTTGTCAGTTTTCAACATCCTCCAAGAGAACTGTCATATATGTTTGATTCCTCTTTTGAGAGTGCTTGCAAGCTAGCAAATTTGCGAGCTCCTTTATAATACCGGACATTATTTTTTGTTAAAAAAATTTAGATAATAATTATTCCTATTATGTAGTATTTCGATGCCCGCGCTCCTTGGCTTATATTAAAAAAAATTAACATTTTTCGGTCTAATTATTTGATGTAGTAAAAAAAATATGCCACCTCAAACATGCAACTTCTTTTTCTATTATAATTGTTTTACCTATCCCTAGCAATAAAAATTATTACATAGATACATTCCAACTTCTTTGAAACGAAACTTTTACACATACACCTATAATTATCCGGTCATGATTAAAATATTTCATAGCAACATTGAAAACACAAAAACACATAAATATTGCCTGTAGGTGCATTTGGCAGACGTTGAATGACCTTCTTGCAGCAGTGTTGATTACATGACGCTGTCACAGTACCAGCAACAATGTGTACTGTGTACAGTCACATTGTGCCGGATATCCTCCGCGATATGACGCGCCATAGCCTACTACTGTATATACGTGATACTATCTCATTCGTTTATGTCCGATTGTTCGATGCATTTTATACGTCACGTTGTAAGAATATTATAACAAATGTCATCGCATACTTTGCGCCTGTATTTGTTTGTACTGTTTATAGAAAGATTTTTAATTTTACGAATTATTTTTTTTTGTATTGGTTTCGGATTCGAATACGGATATGAAAATGAAATTATTTCGGATACGGATTCGGATAGAGATCTTTATTAGAATTTGTTTTGTCCACAGTTGGTATCTGAGCTCGGGCAATGAGTGGAAACTATCCGAAATATATGTATATCTTCAAACTAGTGTATTTTGGTGAAAAAAAATAGTACAATAAAAACTACCTACCTACTTGATAAAATCGTTTATCTCAAAAACCTGACGTATGGAGCAATTTGAGCAACAGATTCGGTTTCAGCACGTCAAAAACCTCCGAAACCACCTATTCATGTAAAGACAACAAAATGATGTCGGCCTATAATGTTAGGAGTATATGAAATAAATTATGTATAGATCGTACACTTGGTGTAGGAACAAACATACAAATGACTATAAATATAATCGTTAAAATTTATCGTACGTAGAGATGTAAAACGTCGGTATCACTGAAAGCTATTACTGTGATCTAATTATTGTATAATCGAGCATTGCATGTTTTGTATTAGTAATTTATGTTTAATCCTGTAAACAATTTAATACAATAATTGAATTCAATAAATGTGATAGAGCTTATGAATACCAGGCCGACACTTTTTCTTTGATAAATTATTGTAATTAACTATGTTTATAAACACTGTTATTGTTTGTATATTGGTAATATTATATGCAAGTATTTGTTGATATTATGTATTATTATTATACATAACATTTGTATATGATTTTATTTATAATAATAATAACTATATTTCAATAGCTAAAACTGCATAAAAAAAAGAAAAAAAAACGAATATTAAGAAATACCATGAAACTTTCTTATACGTAGTACTGGATATACAGTATTGTACAGTATACTTGTTCCTTATTATATTTAAAAAAAATCCATTAACCAGATAGAAAAAAATGAATGGAGCATAAATTATAGAGCGTTTTTTTCTAATTCGCATTGTTTCAAAAATAATTCGAAAAATTCAAAAAGTGACAAGAATTAACATCTGATTCCGGTTGTAAAATCGTTTGGAAACTTGTACGACCTACGGTTTCCACCTACACTTATCCTATAGGGTCTTAGGCTTCTTAGCAGTGAAAGTTCATCAAAATCAGTAGAATAGTTTTCATCTTGTCTTGAAACAAAAATTATCAAAATAAGTTATACGACGCATACACGGAAAAAAATTCCCTCGTGATCTTGATCGATGGGTACATTTATCGTACATTATAGCAGATCGTAATACTAGTAGTAAGAAGGTACTTGTCCCTTCGCTAAAAAAAACACTTTCCAAGGTGTTTATAGAAAGTACAAACACACTTCTCTAGCGAGAGCTAGTTTACACCCCGATTCGAAATCACTATACTTTTAGTGAAATTTAAAGTACAATAATAAATACAGTTTATGAATAATTTATTACTTTGTACGTATTACAACTTTTACAGTTTGCCTCGTAATTTTCAATTGTCGATCATAGGATATTTTCAATAATAATTCAGTATTTAAAACTTACTCATATATATATTTGTGCGATTCTGAAAATTGTATAAGTAAATTTTGTGGCAATAAATATTTGATATTCCGAATTTTAGTATTTAAATATGTTAAACTTGGTATAAAATTAATTAATGAAATGGACGTATATTTCTGTTTTTATTTAAAATGATATAACTATATAAGCTCCGCCCTAGAAAAAGATAAATGATGAAGTTTGTCTTTCTATTTTTGAATCTGTTGTAATTCTGGCCTTTATGGTGGCAGACGACTTCTGAAGGCGATAGTACATAACAGAGTCTATATATTTATAGATTAGTGTGATAAAATTCATCAATATATAAACAATAAATAATGTGTGAAAGGTAGGCGCATGTATTTTTAATATTAATCTAAAATAAAGTCCAATCTCTAATTTCAGGTTTAATCTTATCTCCTGTCATTCGAAATATACATTTAAAAATCCATAAATGAATTATACAAAGTTTTAATGAATATCTTTTCCCCTATAAAAGTTATTTCGTTTAATTAAAATCAACATGTGCGCCCAATCGACTGTAAACACATTGATTTCAACTTTTACAGGATGTCGGAAATGGTAGATTCGTGTTATAAATGTGCTGTTGACTTTAGTGTAAAATTTACTACGTGACGACTTTGATCAGAGTAACAACGTTATATAAATATGTAATCACATTAACAATATGCTTTGCAATGTAGTGGTTCTTAAATGCAATGTAAAAAATCAAACAAGTATATTATTTTCTCCTAGACTTTATATTAATTGTTTATAGACTCGGGAATTACTGAACCGATTTCAATGCGGTTTCCACCAATAGTTAGATAATTTTTCTGTGCAGTATCGTGGTTATTAATATTTTATGAAAATCTAAGATTTAATATCAAAAGACTAAAAAAATCTTTATCAAGTCGTGTTTTGTTTCCATGATGTCACAGCATACAACTGTCAGCCATTATGGAACACAGAATTCTATAATTTACGGTTTCAGTATTTTATTAATTTAGGTCACTATGATCACGTCTCTTTCAAATATTTTGTCGAACAAATAGATGATTTTTGACTAACATGCTAACAATTAAATATTTTGATATATATTGATTGAAAATTGAAATATAAACACAGTAAAATATCGAAATTACTTATTATGATTGTTTCTAGCCTATTTATTTATTTATTTTTGATTTTCATACAAATTCTAAGACAAGGCTTGGTGTTTCCTGTTTGAAAATATAATTTTACAGGATTTTTTTCAATAACTAGGTACTGAACGGATTTTATTCTAGTTTTGACGAATGGATAAGTAAAGTTTAGGTGTATATTTTTTTATATTTTGTGTAAATATTATGAAATCGGAAAAAAAAACAATTCGCGGTGAGTCGTGTATTGTAGGCATATTGGGTGGGCATGTTTACTTTATGTTTAATCGAAATTGAATTAATATCCCCGGATAATACCGGGTCCAATGCACTTGTATTATATAAATAAATAATAATATACTATTTTTTGTTATAGGTGAGTTCCAAATTCCATCAACAGTTCTATAATTAAGGTAAACAATACAATATACAAGATGATTCAGGATAAGTCTGCTAAAATTGATCGAGGAAGTTATTTTAAGCAAAAAAGTTTATAATAACACGTGTCCAGAAATTATTTTTGATTAAAAAAAAGAAAAATAGTAATTCGAATATATATATACTCCCTAAAACGAATCCTTATTGATGAATATAGCTATTTTTAGGTTTTCGTAGAAAACTAGGAAACCTTATAGTTTCGCCATGTCTGTCCGTCCTAAAAAATTTTAATCCGATTAAGATGAAATTTGGTATACGGACGAAGACTGATAACACAAAAACAGGAATGATAAGATTTAAAAAAAAAATTTTTGGACCCCCTCCCACAGACTGAAAATTGTACTCAATTTTTTTTCACTTACCCCATTGAGTGGGGTATCTTTAGATAAGTCTCCTAAAATGCAACAAAAAATGTAATATGACCTTTTGATTTTAACTCTCCAGTCACGATATATTTGCATTTAAATGTCGTTATCAGAGCGTCCCCCCCCCTCTATTTTCTATCAAAATAAAAAATCTGAAAAAATTCGAGAATATAACTTTTAATTAGTACTTTCACTGAAAATTATAATGAACACTGTAGCTAGAATAGTTTATAAAAAAAATTGAAATAACTCTTGTTTATAAATCGTAATGACTACAGAAACCTATCATGTGCGTGCCCAACACGCACTTGGCCGTTTTATTATATAATTTCTTTCTTACTGCAAATATAAATAGATAAAATAATAAAATAATTTTTATATGATACACATAACTGCATAAGATTTATAACAAAAATTGTATCTGTATGTCCTTTTTTAATAAGCATTTTTCAACTTAAGTAAAAACTCCTTAATCTGACCCTGGAACTACTGGTCTACTGGACACCGAATATGCGGGTATAATGAGCTATTAAAAGTGTTTCCAAAATTAAAACGAATTATTAACATGTCTGCAGTAAAAATATACCCTGTAGGCGACAACTCGACTAAACAGTTTTGAGTGAACGTTATCCAATAACGCTTATTACATTTTTTTTATCGACATTTGAAGCGATAATCATGTACATGTTATGTTATTTTATGTACCTAATTATAATTGATATATACTTGTTTTAATTTATTGCAAAATAATTATATACATATCTCATTTATTAGTACTTAAGATATGAACATGTTTTTACAATCGATATTTATAGTAAGATTCCAGTTATGTGAACTAGCAAACAAAAAAGGTAGTCATTCTGAAGAAAAACTGACTAACTTGCAGAGAAAAAACGTGGAAGTGACGTTGTCTCGAGTTTTGCATCTATACTAATACTTATATAAAAATATTGTTAACTTATGTCCGGTATTATTAAGGAGCTAACAAAATTTGTTAGCTAACAAGCACTTTAAAATGGGATATCAAACCTATACGATAGTTCCCTTCTCGTATGCGCATTATGTTAATATTAACGGTATTAAACAGTGAAAATTATCTTGTACGGTCAGTCACCAATAAGTTGAAGTATCATTGATCTAAATTCCTAAGCAAATCTATAGATAATATTACAGAATTAATACCTCGTTGAAAGTGCTTGTTAAGTAACAAATATTGTTAGCTTCTTTATAATACTCGTTTCGTCTTATGTGAAGCCGAAGTTTTAATTATTTTTCAGAATAATAAATAATAAAAACGCACTGTTCTATGTTAAAATAACAAATTTTTTCATTGTGAAATAATATTGTTATTGAAAAAAATATCACATAATGTTTTAATAAATTCGATTCAGTCAAGCATAAGTTACCTATTATTTTTTATATCTTTATCAGTAACTACGATAATGTTTTGATAAGTTTTAGATAAAAATTATTAAACATTTCTCAGCTTAGATCATTTTTATTTATGTGAATATTTTTTTTGTAAAAAATAATTAACTTTTAATTTTTATAACAATGACCTAGACATTAATTAATTATTTAATTGCAGCACTCTGCTAACTTACATTTATCATTTAATACAGTTGACAATGGCTAAACAAAAATATGATACCTAATACCTACACATCAATATTTTATATATCTATACTTTTTTACATGGATTTATGTTGTATATAAATTGACAAATTTTGTTTTTATTTTCAAAAAATATTCTCGATTACATTTTACTATCCCACACATTTTTTTATGTATTTGTATAAAAAAAAAGAATGTATCGACTATCAATATATTTTGTGCGTATTAATTCGTGTTATTTTGTCCTTCATATTCGTCCTTTTGCGGTTTGTTATTTGTACCATGTTTAATCTTTTCCACCGTGTTCTAATCCAGATTAATTAGTGTACCTACTTCCTTTCGGATATATATTTTAATAACGCTGAGTATTAAATATAGGTCAGTTACGTTTCCTTTAACCTTTTTATTACTAAAGTAGTAAATATTCCAATTACTGTCCTCAGATTACAAAGTAATACATTTTTTTTCGTGTTTACTTTAACCCGGTTAAACTATTTCTACGTTTAATCAATCCTCATTATATGATCAAATAATCCCCAATAGATTGATTTTATTGCTTAAACAAGTAAATAATAAATGTATTAGTGGCCGTTGTCTTCTGATCGCCAATTGTTTATTTTGTTTTAAACAATTAATTTTTAAATTTAAACAAAATAAAAATTATTTATACTTTTTGTTCTTTTTCGTTTTTGTTAGGTAATTTAGTTGTTTAGTTGTTATTATTACAATAATAACTAATCGTGTTTGTACTTAATTCAACTATGTATGTTTTTCAAAAATCCTAAACAATAATTCCGTAGTCCACGCGAGCGAACCAGGGGCACAGCTAGTCATTATAATGAATTTGAAAATATGGAAAATGTAATAAAGTTCATCAAATATTTTACTTGAAATCTTGAAATACAATATAATTTTTGTTTGTTTTACGAATTTACAAGAAATTAGTAGCTAACATTATATAATTAAATTTCTTTGGAGCACAGCTCAACAGCTATAAAAAATATTCAGTACACTTTATAAAATAAATTTTAAATGAACTTTATGAGCTATATGGATATTATTTTATAATTAATTCATTATTAAATGGGTTAAATGAACAAATACACGTCAATGTCCTGAATATCAAATAACCGGCTGAAATATCACGCGAAATATATTTACTTATTTTCAGAGAGAATTTTTATTAAACGCAACATGATACCTACATATTTTTTATTTACGTATGTAATCTATATAATTATTTCAATTGGGACAGACCCGACAAAATTATGTGGTGTAGAAGAAATATAATTTAATATTTTTTTTATATTAAATTATTATCCATAAACCGATTCATAAATTTTTAATGAAATAAAACTATAATACAAGTCTTTTTTAGTGTTCCATACCGAAACCGGTAACATGGTGAAACAAATATGCTTTATAATCTGCAATGTGTCTGTCTGTCACAGCCTTCTAATTACTAAACCGTTTGAACTATGAAACTGAAATTTGGCATAATTACAGCAAACTAGCTGTTACTCGCTTATGATAGTTAATAAAACAGGTTTTTAGTATTGCATTTGTACAATAGTTGTCATTACGCCAAAAAAGTATAACCTAATGCGCGTACAAAAATAAAATTCAATTTTTCGAGGTATAAAGTAGCCTATGTCTTTTCTCGAGATGCAAACTATCTTTCTGCTAAATTTAATCAAGATCGGTTCATCGGTTTAGCCGTGAAAAGGTAACAAATAGACAGGCACACTTTCGCATTTAACATATAATATTAGTATGGATAATAGACCTGAATTATAAATATAAAATTTTAAGTTTTGGGGCTTTTTAAGGGAGAGAAATGGGTTACAATTTTTCATTCAATCTTGGCGAATGAGATATTAAATAAAAAATGTCATAAATGTAAATATAATAAAAGTTTTTTATTATTAAAATCATCATTAAAAAATTTCCCAAAAAAATCGTAAAAAATGGAAATATTCCGAGGTCACATTAAAATTATCCGCACTTACGTATTTTTTTCAAAAATAATTAAAAATTAGAATGTAGGTATAATGTAAAATACATTGTGCTCAAATTTGTTCTTAACTAAAATCTTTAATATACGGTACGGAACACTAATACGTGAGGCTCTACTCGCATTTGACATTTTTTTTTTACTATGGAGTCCGTTGAATTATATACATATTTAAGGAACCCCTGATAGTTAAAAGTTTGAGAATCGCTGAAGTAATATATTTAATAATGGTTTCATTAGTTAGTCATCACTCTATTAAATATGTATACTGTTCACTTCAAAGATTAATTAGTTAACAAGATACATAATTAATATTATAGAGAGCAAGAGAGATAATATATATTATTATATATTATTATATATTAGGTAGAATTTAAAATTGAAGTTTTTTTTACATTTTTCTAATAAATTTTTTTTTTAATTTATTCGTGGTTCATATTTCTACAAAATAGGCCCTAATGACTGATAATATTTGTGAACATTTCAAACAATAAAAATAAAATCGAAAAATAAGTATAAAAAGCGATAAATAAATACTTAAAATATTTAAACAAAAAATAATAAAAAAAAATAATTATAAATTTAAATTTATTAAATGAATATGTACTTCTCACAGAAATCATACTCAATGTAAATTGTATTTATTTACGTCTCGAGTACTTCAGTAATTGATTTTTTAATCATCGCATTTATAATGTCAATTGGTTGTTTTTTTTTTATTTTTTTTATTTCGTAAAGAATTCATAAGTGCTACTACAATTTATTCGTTGATTGTATACAAATAAAAAATATGACACAGTAAGTGTTAAGTTTTAAACATTTAACTGAATAACAAGTAAAAACCTAATTAATTAATTAGGATTTTATAATTAAGATTTCAACGAAAAGTTAACAATTGATTTTTTTCCAATTAAAGTTGTAGGATTTTCAAAGAGACATTCAAAACTACTAAAAATTTGCATTATAAATTGGAGAATTTTCGGGGAATCGCAATAACGACCTTTTTTTAAATAACGCAAGATATTTTTGGTAATATTTGAATGGTTTTTAGGGTTTAAAAATCCAATAATTTTTCAATTACGAAATCTTATTTTACAAGACATTGTACACTGTACAATTACTTTATTCTGAACGTGTATATTTTTTCTTTCGGAATTCGGGAAGGTTTAAGGAAAAATAATAAAAATCCACTTTAATTTAACCCTCCGCTAGACGCGTGGATTACATACGTAAACTATTATGAAAAACTGTTACAAGTAATATTTATACCCTATTTACTGGTATTTACACACGCGCCTTTTTGAGTAGATGTTAAAAAAACACTAGTTTAAGTGTTTTGGTGTAATATCGTGAGTTATTGCTAATGCTTACGCATGTAATCCGCGCGCCTAACGGAGGGTTAAACAAGAAAAACCAGAGCGATAATTTCTTATCACTATAGCTCACTTCAAACTATTCGAAAAGGCATAAATGTCTTAAAAACAAAAATATAGGTTCCTTATTTAAAAAGTTCAAAAATTACTCAAATTAAATGTCTCTTTTAAAATTCAACAAATTATATTTGAAACACTTTTTATCAAAAGCCAAACATTCCAAAGATATTTGGCCGTACATTTTAAAATGGGACATCTCTATACGTTAAACCGCATTATTAAGTAATATATATTTCAAATATAGTATAATTGTACTAAATCAATCATAACCCAAAAAATATAGCATATGCAATAAATCAATTAATTAATAATAAAATATATTTAATGATAACTACACGAAATTCCGAAATTCCTACACATAACAAATTAATATGATTTATAAAGAATGGTACACATATGGACGCGACAAAACGCCTACCGAAAAGTGCGCTAAAAATCATCTAATTCACTGCATTGGCAAAAAACGGATGAAATCAGCGTCAAAAATAGACACAATATTTCAGGGTTAACCAAAACTAATATATCTTTAAAAACTATAATATTGTATAGAATAGATTATTGTTCATACAGATAGTATTTTAGATATATGTTATATCGTAAGCTCTCAAGAGTGTTGTATGTTGAGTTTTGGCCACCCCTGCATGTAGTAAGTGTAAAATGTGTTGTAGTATCTCCCTTGGCTAAATGTTGTGGGTCGTGCCATATGGCCTATACGAACACTCCTCTACAGTAGGCAGGCGTCTGGTACTGACTTAAATACGGATGGGGTCCTTCTTAACTTCACAAAAAATACATAAACAACACTCGACTGTACATCATTTTATTATAGTAACACTGTGGTCAGGGCTGTCTCTAAATCCTAAAGCCTATATGGTAAGAAGAAATGGAAGTAATTTTTGAAAATATTACCATAAATCTGAAAATTTGCAGAGTGAAAAATAACTATATCAAATGTTCACTATCAAAATTTGAGATTGATTGTCCTCGCCGTTTTTGAGGAAATATTATTTTTTTATTTCTCTTATAACACGGGCCTAAATGAGACAATATTTTTGAAAGATTGTAAAATCTATAAAAATATTACCATCAACTCACAATTTAAACCAAGGGTAAATAAGATATTAATGAATCATTAATAGCAAAAAAAATCGTTTACTTCTACCACACCGTTAAAATTATTTTCAATAATAAATACTTTTTGACAATAACCCCAACGTGATTAAAAATATGTGATGCAGTGCGGCAACATTGCAAGATCTTCGAACGACGCGAAATTCAAAATATTTCTAACCTGCAGCAGTCAAAGCATAAAATTAGTATTTAGTATTTACAAATAAAAAATTACGGATCACATTGTTAAAATAGTTTATTTAAATAATGTAACATTCAATATCTATAAATATATAAATATTTATATAAGTTAACATGAAAATAAATTTGTTTTATCAAATTCTAAGTATTTTGTAAATGATATATGATACATTTAATAACTTCTGTACTTTTTATTGCTTCTTTATTTTTTTGCTGTAAAAGTTTAATAAATGTATTCCATTGTCTTTAAAAGTATTTGAAATAGTTGAATAATCAAGTTCGAAAGAATGATATCCTCTTTACTTATCTATATATTATATTGTAAAGGTAGTGGGAAATCGAATGTATCACAACGCTTAACTTTTCTTAACCGTATATCTCGAGAACTATTGGACCTACGGAAATTTTGTATAGAACCTTTTTTGTTTAAAGTACAAATTTTATAATAACTAAAATTGCCGTGAAACCGATAGTTTACGAGATATTTGAAAAAAAAATGATTTTCGCGATCTTTGACGTTGAATAACTTTTTTTGCGCACACGATTTCGCAATGGACTTTTCACACGTTATTTCTTATGCCCTAAAGATAGAAGTTTTTTCGCCTTATTTTCTTGGGCTATAATGAAATTATTCAGTTCATATTTTAATTTTATATTTCTGGTGTCTGCAACTGTCAGTAAAATAAAATTTTATTTAAATATACTTATAGTTCTTTTTGCCTGAAGCCGGCCCTATCAACACAACAACTATTGATAGAGCATCATTTTAGTAACACTATGGAGTCGTATAACTTTCATCTGTATTGAAAAAAGCTTTTTCTTTTCGACCAAAATATTGGGAATGAGCGATTGAAAAGTTAACGTTTTGTGTATAATTTATTTGGATTTTATTTGTAAACACAGATATATTTTATCTACCGCACAATATCTGTGGTTTCGAGGAAAATAAAAAACAATATTTTTAAATTATGACAACAGAAATTCAGAGGAAATGTTTGTGTGTGTTATATAACCTTTGATATAGACCAGTAACGTTATGAAGATTCACATGTAATCAGTTACATTAATTCTAATGGAGTGTTTAGACCAGAATGACAAAACAGCAACAAAATGTTTTTGTTTTAAATTGCAACAAAATCTGTACATTTTTAAATACGAATTGTTTTAAAAACACCGTGTTGCTATTTTTCGTCTAAACACGGCATAATAGTAACATAAAATATTTTGTTGGTGCAAATTTGTTTATGAGATGATTTTAGGAAACGTCCATAAAACACGTAGGGCTTTTTCTAGAATTTTTGAACTCCCCCATCCTCCACGTAACGCTACGTAGACAAAATCTTTTGACCCCCCTTTCCCCTTCGTAACGCAGTATTATACATAATACTAGCGGACTCGCCCCGGCTTCGCATGGGAGTTAATATTTCACCCCCTGTCACGTATGGAGGGTTAAATATACTACGGGCGGGAAAAATACCATGGAGGTGGGATTTTTGCATGACAGTAACGTCACGTAAACAATATAGCTGTACTCCCCTTCACCCTAAAAGTGTTTTATTATGGACAGCAGTGATGCAAATAAACATATCATAATAAAAAAACTCCTTCTGAGGTTTAATTTCAGAAAATTATTTCTTAATATCAAAAAAAGGAAGATATCCCTAAAATTTCATGTTATATAAGAAACTAGCTGCTACCCGCGGCTTAGCTCGCGTGGATTTCGAAACCCTCATCAAAACTATTACAACCCTTCATATGTGACAGGGGGTGAAATATTTATTACTAAAAAAAATTCCCCATATAAATTTTTCAACCCTTTTTCAATCCCGTAAGGGTTCAATTTTCGGGATACGAAGTAGCTTATACCCTTCTTCGAGATGCAAGCTATCTCACTGCCAAATTTCATTAAGATCCGTAAAGCGGTTTAGCCGTAAACAGGTAACAAATAGACAGACTGAGAGATACACTTTCGCATTTTAATATAAGTCTCGACTCCTATTTTTTGTCCCCCTAATAACCCCTCTTCCGTAGTATTTCTCCCGCCAGATCGAATGTAACTAATTACAATCCTTCATATGTGACAAGGGATGAAATATTAAATTTTTCTTATTTTTAGTTTTCTTTCATTATACAAAATTTAAAATTTTCCACTCCCTTGCAATTCATTAGGGGTTGAATTTTCGAGATATAAAGTAGCCTATGTCCGCCCTCGGGGTGCAAGCTATCTAACTGCCAAATTTCATCAAGATCGGTTCAGCGGTTTAGCCGTGAAAAGGTAACAAACAGACAGACACACTTTCGCATTTATAATATTAGTATGGATATGTTTATTATAAAATAATAATAGCATATGTATGCACTTTGTTATAAAAATATAACACCTCTAAAGATAACAATAAAGAGATAATATGAGTAACATAACAAAACCACAATGGATAGTTTTTTTTTTTTTATATTTATTCTGCATAATCGTATTATTGCCAGAAGTTTGCAAAACTATAAAGTGTCCTTCACACATTTCAACTTTTCACTTACAGTTTTCAGCATGAACGAACAAATAAAACAAACAAACAAAAGAAGTTCGTGAACTTCATTAGTATCTGTAAGTTTTACCTTTTTGTTTTGACACGGACTATGTTACACATTGATCAAAAGCAGAATACTAATTACTTCGCCGAAACTTTAGCGACAGTGCCCGTGGGGTCAGATTTATTAATGACCCTTGACTACAATTCTTAAGTTATATCATGATTAATAATGAACTACATATTTGTAAAGCAACTAAGAAAATAGTCTTACTGTACTTTTATTCTTCCAATTTTGGTGTTTATATAAGTGCCATTCAAATAAAAAACTTTTAGGGGTATCATATTATCGTATCATACAATCACCTGAATCATGAGTTTGCATAAAAAATTATTTGATTTTAACAAAATTTCGTATTGGGACTTATCCTTATATTTTGCTATTCCAAAAACTAATGAGGGTAAAAATCATAAAACGAATAAATATTTTAAATAACTTAAAATTCAATTCACGATATTCTATATAGGTACCATTTCACTGTTTTTTTTAGAAATCTTTTGCGTATGTGCATCTAATGTATTTAATTTTTTATAAATATTATCAAACGTTTAAAAAAATCATTTACATAATTACTCAAAAAGAAAATTTTGATTAAATACAAACAAAATTAACATTTGTATTATAATTAATTAATAAAAATATATAATAAACTACCATCTGATATAAAAGTGGTGTCAAACTCATAAATGACACCAAATTCGACCCAAGAGAGTCTACGGGCCGCAGAACCTCCTCCCTCCTCTAAAAAAATTCTCCCAATTTTTTTTTTTCGAATAAAATAAATATTTTTTTGTTGGTACATTTTAAAATGACTTTAAATTTTACATTTCCTCAATGAATTTACAAAAAAAAAACTTATTTAATTTAAACCATAAATTGCGTACGAATATATTTAGATACAAAATTTACCTTAAAATGAATTAATAACAAAAATATAATCACGATATTGTAAAAAATAAATAATCTATACCTAGCGAAGAAAATTCATGATATCAAATAACGAAATTTCCATTCGTCGAAACAATAAAATTTGCATGAACAATAAATAAAATGAGTCACTTATGCATTGTTTAATTAGTCATACAATATACTTTAAATATGTCCTACAATAATAGTTTCACGTGTTTTTGTTGCTTAATACCTACATACTCGTATGTGCATAATTTCGTCTAAACAATCATTGGTAGTTTAGATAAATAATAATTAAATCGAAGGTTAAAACTTAAAACGATAAGTTAATTTAATAAATCAATCAAATTTTATTTTTAATTGATATTTTTGATATTTTAATGTACACATTTTCATTAATTTTATGTTTATTATGTTATACATTTAGAAATTACTGTTGTTATTTATGGATTATAGTAATTTATTTTTTAATTATTTTATATGTGTTCTTATATATTTATTTACTATTATAATATTATATGTTCATACTGCTCACTGCACACATATTCAGCATATGTTTTTGGCTTCATATATAAAGTTAGTTGGGTAACGTTTTCTTCATGTTTCGCTTAATTAAACTGTAGAAAACAATGTTATTGAGTTAATGTTATGGATATTTGTGTCAGTCGGTCTTGCTCTTGATATTGATATTTTTATCAAATATTGCATACCCCAAGCATGCTATAGCTTGGAGTGTGTTCTATTCTCGTCCTATTTTTTTACATATTGTATATTAAATAAATTAGCATTATATAGTAAATTTCTGTAGTAACCCACATTTTCTGAAAGAAAACATTACAGTCTCCATATTTACTTAGTTTAATGTCGATTGCTTTTAATTTTGTCATAAAAATATAAACAAAGTTCAATTTGTCGACAAATTGAAATTTTTAAGTGACGGCAACACGCTACAGATCGCAAAACGCAATGAATTAACAGAAATCCTTTTGAATTAACTTCATATTTTATCAGAATATAACCCTATTTAAACTCAGCCAAATCGGATAACTAGAAGTTAGACAATTTTCAGTTTACTTAAACGGAAAGCGATATTTCTGAAAAAATGTATTGTAAAATATTTATATATATTAATTATAGATGTGCATCTGACATAATAATCTGTTGTATTTTTTAAATATTTTTTTCAAAAGTATGGGTGTGTGCATTTTATGGCCAAGTCATGCTATTTTATTTTATATTATTTAGAATTTAAAAAAACGTATTGACCAATAAGTTATTTAATATACAGGATAAGTCAAAAGTAAGGGCTGGTCTATTTATTTGCGTAACTATCATTTAAATAAAAATAACTGCCATAGCAACCATAAGACTCTCTTATACGATGTACTAGTTTTGAATGAATATATTTCAACAACTTTTCTCTAAAAAAATCATCTTATTCGTATCGTTTCAAAAATTGACTAAAGTAAACATCTGTTTCCGGTTGTAAAGACGAAAATTGATCTTAAATGCTAAACACCATTCTGTGTTTTGTCGTTTTTGAGTTGCAAGCAGGTATACACACAGACATCATGGCTAAAATAGTCAAAATGGATTCAGGGAAGGTCAAAATGGATATTTCCATCTAAATCTCGAATTCGAAAAAATCGGCTTAACAATACCTACACTGTTAAAAATTTTTTTAGTAATTTTACAAAAATGTGTAGGAAGTTTTTACGCACCACAATTTTCGGAATTATAAGTATACTTATACTAGATTACATATTACCGTATAAGAAAGTAAAAATGCGTATGAAACCTTTTTTTAAATGACTATTTGGTATCATTGGAAATATATATTTGAAAAAAATCACTAATAAAGATGTGGTGTGAAATAAAACCTCAAACTTTAAAACGAAAGTATTTATTTAATAAATAGTCTAGTAACTCTAGTAGGTAAAGGGTTAATCCACTTATATCAATTCAAGTAAATAAATACGGTCATATAAATCATGTGACGATTTATAATAAAAGTTTATGGATTAATTGACGCAGAGGTTTCCTATGAGACCCAGCCGACCTTTGTATTGGAGACTAGGAGGGGTCCAAGACCCATGACGATGCGAGTGTGTATGTGCGCGTGTGCGTGACCTCTAGTTAGGTGGGTCTCGCTCCAAGTCTTACAATGGATTAAAGACAATTAACTCCAAATGAGAGCAAAGATGTCAATGGAACAATAGTGTCGACGTAAGAAATACAGAGGTGGAATAAGTTGTATTTTTTTTTTATAAATATTCGTTTAGAAACAAAAATGAATTATTTTAAAAAGTTACATGCGTTATATGATTTTTATTAGTAATTAGTAACAGTTGGATAGAAAAATGTATCTTGTTTGGTGACAATACTTTGGGATTATAAATGACGAAACTTTGGGATGGTCTAAAAAGTTTATTATTCTTATATTTATTTTTACTTATTAACTTTTTCAAATTAATCAAAAAATTGTATTGTTATCCTTTTTACGCCGGATTGACTGTACTATTGCAAAAATTGGGAAATTATTTTATAAACAATAATCTAGAACAGTGGTTCTTAAACTAAGGTCCGCTGAACTTTTGCCGGGATCCATGAAACATGTTTGGCATATTTTAAAGTACTTTTACATTTTTATTTACCAGTGATTAATTAGTATCTAATGACCTTCTTTGTTTTTCTATCCGGGAAGGGGGTTCCTGAAAAATAATTGTTCAAAAGGGGGTCCCTAGACTATATAAGTTTAAGAACCGCTGATCTAGAATGTCAAGACTGATTCTCCTCGGATATCGATATTCTTGTTAAATTTTACTTACAAGGGGAAGCAACAGCACGGTTAATAAGAATTTCAATGAGTTTGTGGTATGTCAAACTAGAGCAAAAATAAAAAGACACGTGTCCAACAATTTGATCTCATAGGCCTTAATTACAAAGATAATTAAGTTTGAAGTTGTAATTAAGGCCTATGAGATCAAATTGTTGGACACGTGTCTTTTTATTTTTGCTCTAGTTTGCCATACCACAAGCTCATTGAAATTCTCATTAACCGTGCTGTTGCTTCCCCTTGTTAGAAGTATTGTAACTACTAATCACTTTATCAAAATGATTTGAAAATTTAATACGTAAAACTAGAATATATAAAAAATATTTGAAGAGTATTCCGAAGTTTCTGCTATTTATAGTTTAAAAGTACTATATCGTCAAACATGAGACTTTTTTACCCCCCATTTAAGAATTAAGTTATGTACATGTAAATCAATTTATAAAAGTTATAAAATCCATTTTGCGACCGAAAAAATGAAAAATTTAAGATATTATAAATAGTATAAATATAAATTCATTTAACATTAAACAATACTATAATTATTATAATTTTTATTTAAGTTATTAGCCATCGGGCGTAGCCCGAGATCATCTAGTTTATTAATTTTAATTAACAGTATAATGTCATGTGACACTTTTACGTCACAATAATTTAATTAATTAATTAATTAATTAGTTTGAAATTACGATTAGACAACTATTATTACTAGGTATTCGGTTATTTGTGAATAAAAAAAATCTTTTAACATAAATAATTCACAAAATCATCCGCATAATGCAAAAAAAACATCTACCAAGTAAATTCACAGTGCTTCCTCGCTCAAAATTCACCAAAGGTAGGTAATTATTGAACAATTTAAATAAAAACCAATTTAAATAATAATAAATTGTTCAGATAAATTGCCTGGCATTGGTTAACCATTTGATTTTTATACAATTTTACTAAAAAATATTAGTTCGAAATTTTTCTTAAGACGCACCTAATTATTTTTTCATATATTTGTAATTTTTGAGAATTTCAACCTAAATCTAAATTTATGCAAACGTCAAAATGATATTTAAAACGTCAACATGACATTTAATATGTCAAAGTAAATATAAATTTAAAAAACAAATAACGAATTTTTAAAACAAATTGAGATAAATCTTTTTAATATATATTTTACAAAAAACGTTGTTTATAGGAAATTGAATGCTCTACAAAAAAGATTCTTTAAAATTTTCACGTGACATGTGTCGTTCTTGAGATATTTAAAAATATATATATTTTGGGATGTAACCCCTCCCCTTACACACGATTTTGATGATTTTGAAATGGGACCGTCCTCAAACCAGACCCAACCATCCAACCAAGTTTCATTAATACCAGTTCAGTGGTTTATGAGTTATGCGTGTGACAAAGATTCAGGGAACAGACAGACAGACACGGAACGAAAAGTGTTTATCTTGACGTGAACCGGAAAGATCAATTTAAAATTTTGAAATCGGAGAACAATTTTTCTGCCTCATGCTTAACAATTTGAATTAAAAGTATCCAATATATATATACATATGTATATTATAAAATATACAAAATTAGACTACAAATATACCTACATACATTTATTATTATTTATGTTAAAACATAGGGGTTATTCATTCTTCTTTAATTCATTAACAATCTAAATGTTTACATACTTTTGAATGAAATTTTATAAATACACATTTGTTCACTGTATAAAACGTAAATTTAAATTAAAATAAAGAATTTTATTATCACATTTGAACATTTTTATGTTAACAGATAAGACTGTTTTTATTCAAGTGACAAAGAAAGAGTATAGTTTATTATCAACCACCCGTTAATACAGAAGTCAATTAGTTTATGTAAAATATAATAAACTAATTAGCTTGCTTATCTTAAGTAAAAGTAAACTGAATACAAATTTGTACATCGTACTTTTTTTAAGCTTTAACTGTATACAATGTAAATATTTTTTTGGATTATTTCACAGGAAATAATATCCATTTTGATAGTTTTTACAATTGCTTCCCCGCCATATCGAAGATACGAGAATTTTTGCAGTATATTGGTAGAAACGTTGACTTGAACCAAGAAATCCTATATTTTCTTAATATAAAAAAAATATCTACTTTTAATCTAACTATATTATTGTTTTTATATTATTGCTTAAAGAGAGACGATAATAAAGTTGGATTAAGAGTATATTCTTATATGAAGAAAATATTGTTTTCGTTATACATAAAACAAGTCAATTTTTTACCTGTCTACTAATTTGTAAACATCTGTCTGAAGAATGTAATATTTTCGAGTTGAATAATATTTCAAAGAAAATGTTGTTTATTTTTTCTCGTAAATTACGAATTTGCAACAAAATATATAGGTTTAGATTTGAAAAATAAAAGTTAAACCTAAATACCTATCAAGGAGACCTTTCTAAGGTCACCCCATAATGTCAATATTTAGCGCCCTCGAAACCAAGAAACTTTTGTCTGAAACAGTTTTTAATGAAAATTTGTTATTTTGGAAATAATCCTCTTGAAAGTCTTTAAAAAACATCCGGTATATTGTATAGGATGGAATGGGATGAAACATTGTTTATATAAATACATACATATTAGGGTTGGCCAAATTGTATGGAAGGAATTTTTCCGACCTCGTCTACCCCCCTACGTGAAAGTACTCACAATTCTAAAAAAAAAAACACCCATTGAGAGTACTTTCACGAAGGGGGGTAGCCGAGGTCGGTTGGAAAATTGGCCCATCCTAATACATATACATTATACCATATATTAAACATACTAGTATGTTTAATATATGATTATACATACATACAAATTCATCAAATCAAAATAAATATCTACTGTATTATAGATTTTTCCATATTACTAAAAGTTTTGAACACATTTCAAAAACTTAATTAGATTGAAAAAGAAATTAGAACAAGGAAATTTTACGCCTTGATAAAGTTTTCATCAAAATTTTATGTACATACAATTAGGGGAAAAACTTTATTTGAACTTTTGAAGTAATATGACATTTCTTAGTATTTGAGTTTTGATATAAAATTTGAATGAAAATTTCATTTTTTATTAGTGAATTCACCTTAAATTTTATTTCGAAAAAGTTAGCTTTACTAATCAACTTTGTGATTAATATATAATTGTTAACGATTGTACATTTCAAGAACCTTTTTTAAAGAAATTAAATGCGGTTTACTAAAAAAAAAAATACAACAGCGAATGTATTATTAAGTATCTGACATATTATTAAAATACAGTAATAAATTCAAAATACTCGTAAAAGTTGAAAGTTATGGTCAAGTGAAAATCGCAAACCGAAGGCCAGTCTTGTTCAAATTAGGCCAACGATATCTTTAAAATACATTCTATTGTGTGCACAGGATACCCGATTGCTTGGCAGTAATCAGTTTTAAATTAGAAAATTGTTGAAATTGATTAAATTCAATTAAGAATCACGTATGACAGGCAAACAGAGCTAGGTTAGATTTAAATCTTAAACTGTTGTTTTTATTCTCACTTATTTAAGATTTAACAGAGTTGTACATCTCGATTTTTTAACTAACTTTAAAAAAGGAAAAGCTTCTCAATTCGGCTGTGGACATTTTTATGTATGTTGGCCATAAATCCGATAAATATGCACCAATTTGAAAGAGTATTCTTAAAAAGTTTTTTTTAATAAATTCAATCAATGGTCCTCTGTAATTTGTATACAATATACCAAATGTCCCATTCGGTTAAATGAAATGAATTATTTGTTAGGAAGGGGTTTAAAGAATTTTGGAATTTTCGGGTTTTTGGGTATACCGCCTAAACCACATACAATTATTAATATTTTTTAATGTAGTAATATTCACCCCTTTCGTACAAATAATTCATCTCATTTAATCGAATCTGTATCTCGTACTGTTTAGGAAATCCTCATGCATTTCACGCTTATCTTGGACATTCTGTATATTACCTTTTTTGACAATTCCTTAATCGTAGTTAGTTATTTTGCCACCTAAATTGCTATTATGATTTGAGAACATTTCTTCACTAATAAATAGTGTTTCGTATTAAGACGCTTGAGTTTTGATAAGACGATATCAACTTTTTTTATAAGGCTCGTCAAAAATTTCAGTTCTAAGAGATTTTCAATTTAATTAGTATTTATTTGATTACTGCTGCATAAGAAACATGGTAAATAATATTAATTATTTCTATGTTAAAAAAAATGTATGCATATAAAAAAATATGAAACCAACAGGAAATCGACTTAAATTTTAACAAGATGACATATATTTTGACGATACGAGATTTTCGATTATAAAATCCGAGACAGGGTTGAAACTTATCTAAATCTAGTCTTATCTGTCTCGTGTGAAGCTCTCCTATAAATAAATCTTCCAACTCTTCCGCTTTCAAGAATTTTGATAGAGATATCATGTAAAGATTCGAGAAGCTTTGCGATCGTTTTACAATGAGGAAAAAGTTGTTCTCCAATTATTATTTAATATATTTAATGGTAATAAAATTTATAGTTATAACTTATTTTCAATAAAAATGTTTTAACAATACAAAGTTCTAAAAATAAAATCTAAAAAGGTATTAAAGTAATATAATTTTTGAAAGAATTCTGTCGAAATATTTTTCTGCGAAATACTCCATTTTCGTTGTTATTTGACACATGTCACTTGTATTCAAACAGTGATTGAATATTGATTGAAATACTGGCAGGGTATGTAAATTTACTGCAGAACATTATCAGTGTAATATTGATCCTGCAAAACACTCTTTTATGTATTTCACAAATGCTAGGATTCTGACTAAATATTTGCTTTCTCACAAACAATTAATATGGTATATGTATGTATTTATAGTATGTAATTTTTAATGTATATTCTCTTTATAAGTATTGCAAACAATAACGTTATTTGTAATTTATAAATGTCATATTTGTGGTATTTCTTGGAAATAGATATTATTACATAATAGGTACTTAATTGACGTATTTGTAATTAAAACCACAATTAAATGTTTACTTTTTTATACATAGATGAAATATATTGTATAATAAAGTAACTCGAGATTTTACCGGAATTACCTACACGTATTGAGGATCCTTACGACCATTATTTCAATGACGTGTGCCTGTGAACACTCTACAACCAAAACGGTGAGACTTATGTATTTTTTGTTTGCTCTTGAATCAAATTATGAAAAATAATTCATCAATTTATAATACCGGACATAAGTATTATAAATTTTTTGAATAAAGGTCGACAGTAATCCCTACTAGACCGACACTCAGACATCATGGCGAAAATAGTTAGAATATATCGATTCAGAGCGAAAATCAAAACGGATATTGCTGTTAAAATCTGTAATTCGATAAAAATCGTATAAGAAAGTAAAAGATACATAAAATAATCTTGAAATATCATATGAACGTATGTAAGAACAATTTTAGAAACTCTTTGTACAGTCAAGTGAGTAAACAGGATGCCCTATGTTAGTGTTCTTTATTGCAACAATGACTGGTATTGAGTTGACTGACCATAATTAGTGTAATTAAATTCAAGTCATGTTTATCTGGCGCTTACAAATATAGCATCATGTGAGGACATTTTAATTTTATAGTCTAATGTAAATTTTATAACAGTTCTGTTTTATTTAACGGGTGCCTGATGTACTACAGACAGAGTTTAATTAAAGGTCTCCAACCTTTTATTTATTTTTTAAGAAAACTGTGTTTATAATTAGATTTTATATATTTATATCGCAAGTATATGTTAACTCTATTTATAAGATTATATTGTCTATACATTTTAGAAATTTTATTTTAGCTGTTATTTAGGAGAATTTCGTTTATAATACCGGGTATCTAGAGTGTTAATTTAATTTTTTAATAGAGCGTAATTCATAGTTTCAATTTTTATTATTTCAACAACATAATTGTAAGTTACAACAGTCAGAGTCGGACTGATAATAATAAGGAAAAACGGCCCGTCGAAAAATGATTGGTAACTATTATTTAAAATATATATATCTGAATATAAGGTGTCGATTTGTATTTGACAGCTAGAGGTTATACTTAAATTTACTTAGAAAATTTAGTTTATTATTAATTTAGTATTTAGTTTTTAACCAAAATATTAATGTTGCAAAAATAGTACCTCTAATAAAAATATTTTATATATTATTTGTATAAAAAATACCATAACCATCTGTTTTTTCGAGGTACAAAGTAGCCTATATCCTTTCTCAGGCTGCAAGCTATCTCCCTGCCAAATTTCATCAAGATCGGTTCAGCGGTTTAACAGTAAAAAGTAACAGACATACAGAGTTAGTTTCGCATTTATAATATTGTTTTTAAAATAATGCTTTTTTGTTAAGACATTTGTTCGCGACGACACGAAAACTACTGAACCGATTTAGATGGAACTGCCACTGTTCAATATTCCTTATAGAATGTATGTAGACTGTAAGATAATTGATAATTAATATTAGGACAGGATCGTATTAAGACAACTCAAAAATGGCGCCTGTAGGGGGTTAGAAGCAGTATTTTATTTTGTCCACCCCCCTCTCTATCTTTATAACTACTGACTCAAAAAATTTGTAACGAGGCTTTGGTGGGACTACCAACGACAAATACTAAAGTCAGCAATATCATTTTAAATTTTGGAATAATAGGGAGGGGCGTCATAGAATTTTTTATTTATTTTCATATCTAGTCATGTGGGGTGTCGAAATGTACATCTCAATTAGTAGAATATTACCATATTTTTTATTTTTTTTCTAACTCAAAAATGGTGCCCTTAAGTGGCTCCAAACAGTCCGCGTATTACGTACTTCGGAACCCTTATGGCATATACTCGTGTATGTCTTGCCCGAATTATATTCATTTATAGATGCTTTCCCGGACGGCCATTCAACCGCGAAGAAACTCGAATGAAGTTACTCATAAAATCGCATTGTCTACTGCAAAAACAAAACGGTATTTAAATTCAATTATCGCGGTTTTTTTATTGTGCTTTTATTGAATTATTTTTAATGTGAAACGTGAGGAAATATACATCGTACGACCTACGTGGTTTTTAAACAAACGTGTTTTATTGTTTATTTGCTCACAATAAAGGAAGTATGGTGTTGGGAAATAATTATAAGTATTATTTATTTGCCAGTATGTACAAGTTATTGTAATTGGTTAGAAAATAGAAATCAAAAATGTCAACGTATTTTTATTTTTCAAGGTCACTACAGTATGATTAAACTATTTTCAAAATTATGTACGTATGTATGTGTGTATATCTATGTATGTACGTACTTGCCTAGTCATTTTTTCCCGCACAAAATCTCGCAAATAAAAAATGATCTTGACTTTATTTGGATGTCAATCGAAGCATCTTGATGTTAATATGATCTGAAAAAAATTTCATTAAATTCGGTCCTGCCGTTTTTTAGTTTGAACTAAAAGTCTGGAAAAAAGTAGATTTCAGAATTTTTTGAAAAAGATTTAACCAGCAAATTACGAGGAACTTCGAGCCTAATAAGGCCCTGTGAAATATCTTGTTCATCGCCTCTATATTTAAAATATAGAAATACGGTCAACTTTTTTCAATGAAAAAAATCCTCATAGCTCTCGATTAGCGGTCTAATAGAAATTCTATTATTAAATATACTATAATTCTTCTTCTTCATAACGTAGAATGTATCCTGGTTATTACTTTTTCAGACTGCTCATTTTTGTTTGTTTTTATCTATATGTTATGTGGTGGTATTTTTGTAAGTGGTACACTATAGGACAAAAGACATGAAGAAATGGTGCTTATGGGTCGATCATAGCTGGTTTTGACAAACAGGGTGGCCATGAAACAGGGTATTTGGGGGAAGGGATACTGATACTATACTATACTATACTATACTATACTATATACTCTAGGTCAAGCTTGTCCAACCCGCGGCCCGCGAACATAATTTAAAAAAAATTATATTATTATATTATTTAAAATTATATTCTCAATCTAACTCTCTATCCATATATCTATTTATATTTTATATTTATAATAAAATTAGGAATTGAAATTAACGCGACAAAAAAAAAAAAAAAGGTCCTCAGTTTTATATTATAACCTGCGGCCCTTAGTAAACCAAATTAAATAAAATTTTTGCTATGCGGCCCGGAAGGTTCAAAAGGTTGGACACTTATGCTCTAGGTAACAGGGAATTATATAGGTTTGCTGAAATCTTTAAATTTTTTAATTAAATTCACTAAAAAAAATTATACATTTTTCTCATCGTACATTTCAAAGAGTCATAAAGATGGACACTTTAATACGTGTAAAACGTTACTCAACGCTTAAAAACTACTAATTACTTTAAAATCAATGGGGAAGCCATAAAGTTTATGAAAATAATTATTTATTTAATATTCCCTAAAATGCTACAATTAGATAGTAAATTATTCTAGGTATTAGTGACTTAAGCTATATATAGTTTAAAGGTATGCTAGATAATACATTTATGACTTTAAGTATAGTTTATACTTTATCTAGGATTACATAAAATATCAATAAATATGAATAAATGTTCTTTAGTATCTACAATAAGGTGTTCGCCAGCTTTAAAACTTCTACGGTAATCCCAAAATAATTCATGGTTTCTAGATATAAACCGTCTTATACGGGTGGTGAATTCAGACCATTCGCTGTACAAAATAATGGAGAGGTTAGTTTTTTTCTTACTTTTGCTGACAAAGTGAGTGGGGGACCAAACATTTTTTACAACGAAGTAATGAGTATTTTTAAAATAATACCCATTATTTAAAATTATTAAAATTACTTTTTAGGGTTCCGAAAAAATCCTATTAATCTCACTTTGTCGTCCGTACGTCCGTTCGTTCTTATGAGTCAAAGCATAATATCTCGTAAACTATAAATTTGAAATTTTTACTGAATATGTAAAATGATGCCCTTTAGTAAAATATATAGAATTTTTTTGAAAAAAAAATATTCAGAGGGGTATGAAGGGGCTAAAGTAAGACAAGAAAAATATGTTTTTTATACCAAAGCATGTGGCATGTCAGAATGTATAACCAAACCAGTGAAATTTTACCCTTTTTCTTAATATTTTCTAAATCAAAAATGGCGCCTGCAGGGGACTAAAAGCAGTATTTTATTTTGTCCATCCCCCTCTAACTCGATAACAACTGGCTCAAAAAATCTGAAAAATAAATTGGTAATGAGGTTTTGCTGAGACTACCAACGACAAATACGTCATAGAATTTTTTTTATTTATCTAGGCATGTGGGGTGTCAAAATGTAGGTCTTAATTAATAGAATATGACCCTATTTTTATATTTTTTCTAACTAAAAAATGTACCTGTGGCTCTAAACAGTCCACGTAGTACGTACTTCGAAACCCATATGGCATACACTCGTGTATGTCTTGACCGAATTATTTACTTCCATACCTTTCTTTACAAATTCTTTATAAGAAATCATCACGCATTCATAGAATTACCCTATCTCTACACTATACAGTGTAGCATCTACAATTTTCTTATATTTTCTGACAAAGAGGGGGGAGGTCTGAAATTTACGGAATTATACTTACGCAATACTTGAATGTTCTCTTATTTCAAATATCCAACAATATTTTAGGTGTCATTTTATATATAGCACATTTTTAAATTAACTGAATCGTGTATAAACGTAATAAAACCGAATGAATGCATGTAACTTGAATATAAGGTAATATAATAATACTGCTAGTAATTTTCTGTTGACTTTGTTTTTGTATATTTCAATGTTAATCGCAAAATCTAGGTTATTTTTATAAAACATCAATTTTAATACATGTACCAAGCAACCTAATTATAAATAAATGACCTGATTATCTTAAATTATGTCTCATTATCATGAAATTTTTTAATAGTACATTATCCCTTATTATTTGCATTTGTGGTTTAAATAAAATTGGTTTTCTCTTTCGATATTTTAATATTTTTGTTATTTTTAATTTGATGTACAGGTACAACTAGTGTAAAAAAAATTAACAGTAGATCGAGGATATAATTCTAAACAAAAAACTTTATGTGAACCTGTGTCCGGAAATTCTTCGTGAGGAAGCTATAGCCTTCCAAAAATTTTGACAAAAATTAGTGTTTATTTAATACCTACGGTAAAATGCACGATTCGTACCGTCAAAACCCCGGCAACCACTGCATTCTTAAATGAAATAGAGTATAGAGAACCCATTGTGGTACATTGCAAAATCATAAAAAGCTGTCAGAATCACAGAACGTATTGCCAACTTAATAATAATAAAAATAAAGCTTTCCGTATAGACCTAACTGTCTCTAACAGCTTTTTTATGATTTTGCAATGTCGAATTTGTACTACATTGTATGTGTTGTTAAAATATTAAAAAATACGAAAACAAGATTAAAATAAAGGAATTTTTTGTAATTGATATTTTTTTTTAATTTATAACATTTGAATATATTCCCTGGGTGACGTCAATTCCCGCGCCAACGCTGATTGGTCAAGGAACATTGAAACTACCTTGTCTTTATATGAATCGGTATCATCGATTGAGTCATTTATTTGCTGACATTTATTTTGAAATTTTAGCAACGCATTTTTCAGATTGTTTATTTTTTACGTTGGCGTTAAATTTTGATAGACCAGAGAGCATAAATGTCTTAAGACAGCTCCGAATATATCGACAAAATGATGGGTTAGTTTTTTTTTTAATATTACATTCGATATAACTCTTAATAACAAATGGCAGTGAAAGGTAAATATTTATTAAAAACTAATCAACATCTATTGCATTTCTAAAAGAATTTATTTACACAACCAATAATACAGTAAAGTGAAATGTACCCAATACAACTTAAGGCCATATAAAGGAAGTGACTGTATATATCAATGTGACTTGATAATATGATAAATGTATCACACTTAAGTATTACATATTATATAATAATACATCACTTATCTAATATATGATAGATATTATAATACACCACTTTCAGTTTCTATGTGATACTTTCTATGCTGTTTTTTTAAGGTCGACTCGCTTTAGACGATTCACTAGACGTTATTTATTATTTTATTATAGGTATTAATAAATTAAATAGATGATTATCTAGAATATTCTAGAAGGTCATCTGCATTTTTCTTAATTCAGTTGTTTTTCTTTTTTGATGATTTTACTTCCATGTTCCGAACGAAATGGAGGTATTGTAATACCGTCAAAAAATGGTGTCCGCGATAATGACAGATTCTGATTCTACTAACTTCAAAACATAAAGAAAAGTTGTTTTCCGCATGGCGGATGTGCGTGTGTCTGTAGGTCTGGATGTAGAATTTTATTTCGTTCACGATAATTACTATAAAAATGTACCGATTTAAATTATTGATGAGGGGGTTTTGGAAATATTCGAATTTTTTTTGCTGTTCAGATACTGTTAAAACGGCTCGTTTGAGGACATAGGTTATGGGTTTATTAAAAAAAGCGATTGTTTTAATATTCTCGACAACTCCTGAAAATTAAATTTGTCGGTACGTTTACGGGACATCCTGTATATCTTAAAGAACAATTAAATTACACATTTTTAAGATTTATAAAAAAAAATTAAAATCAAATTTCATCATGAAGTTTTTGCAACAATTTCCTCAAACCTAACATGATTAAAAATATTAAGCAATCATCAAACCGCAAATAAAAAAATCACAAAAGAATTCTGATTTTAAAAGTGATATTTTTCTACACGACTGAATTATGTTGTTGTTTTTTATTCTATATCATCTTCTTACTTTTTTAGTATCGATTATTATGAATTGATTCGGACATAATAAATTTTTCTGGCCTTGAATTCGTCCGCGATTAGAAAACAAAAATGTATATATTTAATAATATATTATAGTCATCAGAGGTCAAGTAAATTATCTGAGCGAAACAAAAAATCGAAGAAGTAATTGAACTGGTATTTTTGAAATAACACGAACATCTTATACGTCTGTGTGTTTTTTAAGAAACGGAATTGGATGTTTTGTTGTTATATTTAGTTACGGCATTCAGTATTTCCTTTCATTTTTATTTTACCAATATCTTTGGCGCACACAATCGTTATTTGATTTAATTAAACGCTTTGTACTTTTTTCAAATGTATTTTATTGTAATTTCAATTCTAACGAACAACTGTACTATGATTCTATAAAAACGTTCTGACAATCAAAAGCGTTGAAATTACATACACATAATACAAATTCTATTCACATTTCTTTTTATCGTTTTTAACAATGATTATTTGCTGAATAACTGAGTCGTTCAGATGCTAAAAGGACTAAGTTAACTTATCAAATATAGTTCAGTCCAGTGGCGTAGTAAAAAATATATTCGGGGGGGGGGTTAAGCTTGGGGCTCCCAAAATATGTGAAATTATTATTACAATTTCTAATCACATGATCTAAAATTTAATTTATAATGTTATATAAGACAACATTATGACTAAAAAAAAAAAAGAGGTCACATAATTAAAATTTTAAGACCTTTTTTTTTTTAGTCCTATAACTAGTTAAATATATTCATTCAATTCAAACTTATTTTGCATACTTTAAGAACATTGAATATTTCGGGGGGGGGGGGGGGGGGGGGGTATTATCACAAAAAAGGTCATTCAATTCAAAATTATAATAATAATTTCATATATTTTAAGAACATAAAATATTTCGGGGGGGGTTTCGACCCCAAAACCCCCCCCGTTCCTACGCCACTGGTTCAGTCAAAGCGTCATTTAACAGTGAATTTAGAGTAAACAGAAATTTTATAGGGGGGTCAGCCGTGAGTCTAAAACTCAGTTTCCGGTATTCGGAACAATATTGTTTTTCCACAAAAAAAAGAAAAACTTTTACTGTTAATTAAAAGACAATTTATTAACAGTTCAATAAAACAATAACAAGTCCAAATTTTCAAGTGAATGTTCTTTACTACAAAATGTTTATTTTCCGGGGGTAACTACTTAAAATAAAACATTATATAAAAATTAATTAGATATTAAAACATAATAAAATGTGCTTTCAGCTGCTTTTTTCAGCGTAGCGGATAAACAAATGATTTTTTTTTTCAAAATAGAAGTTATAGTAAATATTGTAGCGAACAACTTTTATTTGAAACTTTTTTTGTATAGGCACCTACGTACCTCACATACTTACCTCCCTTAGCAACCTTAAAACATCAATAAAAATAACAAAAATAATAAAAAATAGATTATAATAAATGTTTCTCGAGAAACGCTCTACAAAAAAGCTTCGAAGTATTTTTGTATAAAACTGAAAATACAAGAGTTATCTTGCCTTAAATATTTTCATCCTCTATTTTTTTTTATCTTTTTTGCTCATAACATTTTTATTATTAATGTTACGCCAAAAAGTTATGCATAAAAGCTATTATAATACATATAATTCGATTACCTACAAAAATACTTTATACAAAATTTGTATCAAGCTGACGGTTACGGAGATAAATAAAAACTTATTGCACCCTTATTTTCAAGATTTCGGAAAAACTGTAAACTGAGTTTTAGACTTATGGCTGACCCCCATACGTAACCCCCTAAAAAAATTGCTGCCTACCCAAAATGCACGGTTGCCTTAATTTTTACTATGCTTTGACTGTTTTTGTCACGTCAAAGTTTGTATCAATCTTAACCCTTTGAACCCTGAACTCATGAGCAGCAGGTATACAAGTGCCGTGACCCAGGATTATTATTAAATTTTTGAGAAGTTTTGGGGGAAACAATGTTATTTTATTTTATATAACATTTTATTATAGAAACAAACAAGTACAATACAATTAAAAAGATTATCGACAGAATTCAGCAGATGCAGAATGATTCAAAATCTAGATCCAACCTGATATAGCTGGATCAAATTATATCTGATCCCTAATGGAAATGTTTTAACCCTTTAAATCCTAAGCTCCTGGACTTACTGAAACCGTGACCTGAGCAACAGACCGATATACCGGCCAATAGGGTTTAAAGTGTTAAGTAACCCCGATTTTCTTGTTTTAAAATTTTGTTAGTTATGGCCAAGAAAATATTATTAATTTATTAAATTATTAAGAAATAACTTTTAACGAAAAAAGTTAGTTTTTCATCAAAATAAATATAAGTTAAATTGACTAACGCCATTAAAATTAAAAAGATTTTTATAATTTTATTTTTGCTTCGTCAAAAACTAATTTAAACTTTCAAGTAAACATAACTTCGGCGCACGAAAAATATATGGGAAAAATTAATTAAAATGCCTTATAAAACATAACAAGGATAATTTTCAATTTTTTGTACGCTTTTGTAAAAATTGCATGTTTAAAAGAAAAATCTATTCTCATGTATAAAGAAACGGCCAGTATTTAATCAAATTTATTATTTATAATGTTATCTTCTGAAATAAGAATTTGAAAGCGCGGAAAGAATTAAATTTGAATTATATATTCTTGGAAGAAAATTTAAATAAGACTTATTCTCTGTAATTATTTGTTTTTCTTTACGTTCTTGTTGCTGTTTAGAGCATACAACATATAATCATACATTAATCAACTTGATTAATATATGATATAATAAAATATATTTTCAGTGGCGTACGCAGGGTGGTGTTAGGGGGAGGATAGATCTAAACCCATATGTTTTATTACAGATTCGTAATTTACTGGAAAAAATAATCTCGTGTCTGAAACATTTTTTATGATATGAACCAAACAAACAGAAATTTCTAAAATTTCAATAGTTTTTTACTCAAAAACTATATATTGTTTCAAATAATTGCAAGAAGCAAAAAGGGCGTAAATTTAAGTATAGATTATCGGAAAATTTTTTTTATTTTTAATTCATTTTTTTCAAAATTTCAATTTTTTTTCTTTATAAAAGTTGCGTAAAAAAATTAATAATAAATTTGAAAAGCAATTCCACTTTGCTTAATTCTAAGTTGGTTTTTTTCTCTTGCGATTTTTCTTAAAAATGCATTGTTTTCCAGTAAAAAAATATTGCAAGTCCAGAAATTTCTGTTTGTCTCTATATCATAAAAATGGACATTTTCAGGAAAAACGTTTCAGAGAAAAATTGCTTACTTTTTCCTTTAAATTACAAATTTGTAACTTTTGTCTGGAACATTTTTTTTCTAAAAATACGTTATTTTGAAAATTATCCGTTGGAAAGTCGTAAAAAAATACCCAGTAAAATAAAAACAGTTTTTATGGTAAATTTTTAGTAATCTTTAACCCCCCCCCCTCTACCCAAAAACAGAATACTGCGTATACCACTGTATATATTTAGCATTTTCGTGGAATTATTGAAATTGTTAAAAATAAAAAACTAGTTTACTTTTTCATTTCATCAAAAAAACACATAATTAGTAAAGTGCATTTTATAATTAGTAGTTACTATTTTGTATCATTTTAAATTTGTAAAAGCCTGTGTACTACATATACTTACATGAAAATCTATTTTTTGTCGTATTAAATCAAAAATGTTAATTGACAAAAAAAAGTTTTTATCACATATATTATATTTTATTATATTATTATCAATAATTAATATAAATATATACTAATCACCGAAACAATAAACAAATTAATTATTCGATGATACGTAGAATAAATTTGTGTGTATTTGTTCTAAAACCGCAAATATATATGTAAATACTAATTAATTAATTAATTTAATTGTGTATTTAATTCTTCATGTTATTCATCCGTGTGCCGGTGTAATTAAAATTATTCATAGTTTAATTAATTGACCCACATATTAATTATTCTATTTTGTTTGTTGCAGAATCCCAAATAGTGCCAGTACCCGAATTTAGACGACATGTATCAGTAAAGCCGAAAATTTATCACGGAAGAGAAAAAAGGCAGATTTCGTCATCATCTGAAGAGGTAATTTTAGGACAAAACTCTTCAATTGAATGCTTTTTTATATCCTACCGTTTTGATATTAATTCAATTAAACATAAAGTAAACATGCCCACCCGACATGCCCACCCAACATGCCCACCAAACATGCCCACAAAATACGATTCACCGCGAATTGTTTTTTCCCCGACTTTATGAAATTTACACAAAATATACAAAAAACCGGAATAAAATCCGTTCAGTAGTTACTGAGAAAATCGTGTAAAATTATATTTCCAAACTCCCTTTTTTGGAAGTGAAATATTTCTTTATAAGTACATAGAAATTATTTTCAAATATATAGGGAGCTACAATAAAGTGTGGCACAAAAAAAAATTTTTTATCTCTCTATGACTAATTACCATTTTTTTAAATTAATGAATACCATAAATTAAAATTAGTATTAGTTACTTTAACACAAAAATGCAATAATTGTTCTAGGGAGGAACACACATTCATGATTTAACAATAACATACAACATAAACGGAAAAGATTATCTACTTGACTTGACGTTAAATAGAGGTCTGTTACCTAAAGGCTACTTTGAAAAGTATCAACAGAATGGAAAGCATGTTATCAACAAGCCAGAGGGAAAGGTAAAAAATCGATTCTATCTTTATTGAAAAGCTTTCTTTAAAAAATACAGTTAATTAGTCACTTTAGATTCCTGAACAACTGATTTATTAATAAATAAATTTTAGGATACAAACTTATGCCAGTATCAAGGTTCTCTACGAGGAATCAGTGGATCATGGGCGGCAGTGTCTACCTGTCATAAAGGACTATCGGGGGTCATATATGATGGCAGCGACTTACATTACATAGAGAAAGCCAATGCCAGTAATGTACATACAGGGTTTAATGATGTACACCATGTATACAAACACTCTGATCTCATCGACACAAACAAAAAGTGTGGTTATGCTTCGAGTACACCAGACGACCATCATATATTAGAGAATAATGAATATAATAGGATTTTAAAGGTACTATTATGTTATTTTATTATATATTTTAAAGTAAATCATTGTTAATGTAATGGTTAATAATAAGTATTAATATTATATTTTCAGTATAAGAGATCGATTGACGATGAAAGTACATTGCGAGGACCTTACAATGCTAACAAGCAGTCCCGTTATGTTGAACTTGTACTTGTCGTGGACCAACTGGAGTATAAGAATCAAGAAGAAAACCTTAATAAAATATATAGCAGATGTAAAGATATTGCTAATATTATTAATGCAGTAAGTTTGTTTATAATTTTATTGCTAGATCGCTACTATTAATAATATGATTTACTTTTAGCTATATGCGCCTTTGAATATATTTATCGCACTGGTAGGAGTCGTTGTTTGGACTGAAAAAGATGAAATTATATTATCTGAAAATGGTGATAAGACTCTTACTAATTTTCTGCACTATCGTAGAGAAAAGCTTGTCAAGGAACATCCAAATGATAATGCACAACTTTTAACGTAAGTTACGAATATATAAGATTTAACTTTTGTATATTGATACATGTTAACTTTTAGGCAAGTTAAATTTGAAGGAGGAGTCGTGGGTAAAGCTCTAAAAGGTCCAATTTGCACATTTGAATATTCCGGTGGAGTTAATACAGATTATTCAAGCACTGTTGGATTAGTTGCGACCGCAATTACTCATGCAATAGGTCATAATTTTGGTAAGACAATAAAATCAATTCATTTGTATTCATATTTTTAACAAACAAAAATAATATAGGAATGGAACACGATTCAGCAGACTGTAAATGTCCAGATGAAAAATGCATAATGTCTCGTTCAAGTTCATCACAAGCTCCTACGCACTGGTCGTCATGCAGTTTGTTATCTTTAACGTTAGCTTTTGCACAGGGAATGGACTATTGTCTCAGAAACAAGCCAGAGCAACTGTTTGGAAGCCCTGTGTGCGGTAATGGTTTTGTAGAACCCGGGGAACAGTGTGACTGTGGATTAGAAGACAGATGCGCAAATCCTTGTTGTAATGCAACCACTTGTATGTTGCATTCTAACGCTAGTTGCGCTACAGGGGAGTGCTGTGACTTAATGGTACAATATTTAATGCAAAACACTAATTTATCATATTAAATCACGATTGTTATTTCCAGACGTGTAAACCAAAATCAGCCGGTACAGTGTGTCGATCTGCTGACCATGAATGTGACTTACCAGAATACTGCACAGGCCAGTCAGAATACTGCCCTTCAGATGTTTACAAAATGGACACAGAAACCTGTGACAATGGTAGAGCTTTCTGTTACCAGGGCTCGTGTAGAACACACTCCGATCAGTGTAAACTTCTGTGGGGTCCATCAGGAAAGTCTAGTGATAACCAGTGTTACAAATTGAATACTAAAGGTTCTAGACATGGGAATTGTGGATATAATAGGTTGAATCAAACTTATATCAAGTGTACCGATGAGTAAGTAATTTTTAGAACATTTTCATAATGTTTTTTTTTATGTCATTTTCTAAGGGCTGAAAATTTTTTAAATAATATTTATTCCCTAATCGAACAAAGAATCGAATATCTGGCAGTGATGTATGTCCTACTGGCTGTCTTTAATTTATTTAAGTTGCAAAAGAGGCAAAAATAGTAATACAGATCAAGAGCTAAAATAAAATTACACAAAGTTGCAAAGAAGGGCGAAAATTAAAATACAGATTAAGGGTTCAAATTTTGAAATTTTTTCAGCTTCTTGTTCTATTGTTTTTGTTGACTGAATGTGAATTAGAGACTTAATCATTGTGGGTATCTCCAATTTTCAAAACTTAGATCTTGATAATAGAATCATGCATATAAAGGGTAGTTCAATAGTGCATCCGGCTTTCCTAGCACACTTCCTGTTGGAGATAAAAAAAAAGTTTGGTACATAATATTATTGGTCTGAAAAGATCAACATCGTAAAATTATTTTCAACAATACAGGTTGTTCCATTTTTGTGCTATAACGAAAACAAAGTTTTTTTTAAATGGAATACACTGTAACATTTTATGTCTTCCGATGTCATTTTTTAACCTCTACATTAACGTCTGTTCATTTTTTGATTAAGTGACAGTGTTGCCAAATTATAAATTTTTTTCCCAAAAATAATCCATATACAGGTTTAACCATAAAAAATCGTAGTGACCTCGTTTTTTTTGAAGCTATGAATTTTTTTAGCAATAGTGTTAGTCCTGGTAAAGAGTTACATTTTGATAACAAACATTTTTAATTTATTTCTACAGGCTGTTTATAAAAAAATGTCAAAGTTTGCAATCTTCAAAATGATAACACTAATAATTTTCAAATTTGATTACCCTTTCTTTATTTCACTATTCGGTGCGTTTTTTTCTCTTTTTCATTTTGTATAAGAGATATCACTAAATCAAAAAATGAACAGACGTTAATGTAGAGGTTAAATATGACATCAAAAGGCATAAAACGTTACAGGGTATTCCATTTAAAAAATACTTTGTTTTTGTTATAGCGAAAAAATGGGACACCCTGTATTGTTGAAAATATTTTACAATGTTGATCTTTTTAGACCAATAATATTATGTACCAAACTTTTTTTCTATCTCCTACGAGAAGTGCACTAGGAAAGCTGGATGCACTATTGAACTACCCTGTATAAATTGTATTTTAAAAATTTGATTATCAATTACATTTTAACGAGTTTATAAATGAAAATTATTAATTTCCAGAAACGTATTTTGTGGAATGTTACACTGCCGACACTTAAATATAAGATTAGAATTCGGAATGGAATCTGTCGCAATTCTATCACATAATTTTATCAATTCTAATGGGTCCATCATACCTTGCCGTACTGCCATTGTTGATTTAGGTCTTAATGAAATCGATCCAGGTCTCACACCAAATGGAGCAAAATGTGGAGACGGAAAGGTAAAAAATCATTAAAAATTTAATTTTAATAATCGTTATTTAAAATATTATATTTACAGATGTGCGTGAATCAAAAATGTATGCCAGTAGAAAACCTTCGACTATCTATAGCCCAAGAACCAGCTTGTGCTAAAAACTGCAGTGGAAATGGTGTATGCAACAGCAAAGGTCACTGTCATTGTAACTACGGGTTTGCACCTCCAGATTGCGAGTATCCTGGAACCGGAGGATCTGAAGATAGCGGCCCAGCTAGTAATCCAAATGGTTTGTGATTTTCTTTATTATTATTAATTCTTATCAGTCATATTTTATTATAAATATGTACAAATCACGGAAATAATAACGAATTAAAATCATTCTCTATAAAGTATAAGAAATGTTTCTGTGTATTTGCTCTAATTCTACTAAATTTAAAAATTATTCATATTTTTTGATAGTTACAGAATCCCAAATAGATCCAGTAAACGAATTCACACAACATGTATCAGTTAAGCCGAAAATTTATCACGGAAGAGAAAAAAGACAGATTATGTCATCATCTGAAGAGGTAATATCATTAATTTAAGATCTAAGATGTTTACAGAACTTTGGGCCCTTTGATTTTTGCTAGAGAGTTTTCAGGGAAAATACATCTTGGCATGTTCTAACAACTGACAAAATTTGGCACCTCATACATTTTCCTTGTATTTTTTCCTTTATTTCGTGGGCTATTAGAGATAGGTAACATAAACAATTTCCCACCCATATTTCAAACTATTTTTATTTTAACCTGAATATTTAAATATCCTTCTTAAACATCATTTAATACCGTAATGATTTATGTATTACTTGAATACAGAATTATTGTCAAAAATATGTTGATTTTTGATCATTACATAGAATGCTAAAATTTTGGCGAATCTAAATTAACAATCCTATCAAATCTGAGTAAACCATCTTAAAAATTACTATATTCCTTTCTTTTAACCTGAAACCATTATTTGTTATGAGTGAATATAAATGTATGATTTAAGTAACACAAAAATGCAATAATTGTTCTAGGGAGGAACACACATTCATGATTTAACAATAACATACAACATAAACGGAAAAGATTATCTACTTGACTTGACGTTAAATAGAGGTCTGTTACCTAAAGGCTACTTTGAAAAGTATCAACAGAATGGAAAACATGTTATCAACAAGCCAGAGGGAAAGGTAAAAAATCGATTCTATCTTTATTGAAAAGCTTTCTTTAAAAAATACAGTTAATTAGTCACTTTAGATTCCTGAACAACTGATTTATTAATAAATAAATTTTAGGATACAAACTTATGCCAGTATCAAGGTTCTCTACGAGGAATCAGTGGATCATGGGCGGCAGTGTCTACCTGCCATAAAGGGCTATCGGGGGTCATATATGATGGCAACGACTTACATTACATAGAGAAAGCCAATGCCAGTAATGTACATACAGGGTTTAATGATGTACACCACGTATACAAACACTCTGATCTCATCGACACAAACAAAAAGTGTGGTTATGCTTCGAGTACACCAGACGACCATCATATATTAGAGAATAATGAATATAATAGGATTTTAAGGGTACGATTACGTTATTTTATTATATATTTTAAAGTAAATCATTGTTAATGTAATGGTTAATAATAAGTATTAATATTATATTTTCAGTATAAGAGATCGATTGACGATGGAAGTACATTGCGAGGACCTTACAATGCTAACAAGCAGTCCCGTTACGTAGAACTAGTACTTGTCGTGGACCAACTGGAGTATAAGAGTCAAGAAGAAAACCTTAATAAAGTATATAGCAGATGTAAAGATATCGCTAATATTATTAATGCAGTAAGTTTGTTTATAATTTTATTGCTAGATTGCTATTATTAATAATATGATTTACTTTTAGCTATATGCGCCTTTGAATATATTTATCGCACTGGTAGGAGTCGTTGTTTGGACTGAAACAGATGAAATAAAATTATCTGAAAATGGTGATAACACTCTTACTAACTTTCTGCACTATCGTAGAGAAAGGCTTGTCAAGGAACATCCAAATGATAATGCACAACTTTTAACGTAAGTTACGAATATATAAGATTTAACTTTTGTATATTGATACATGTTAACTTTTAGGCAAGTTAAATTTGAAGGAGGAGTCGTGGGTAAAGCTCTAAAAGGTCCAATTTGTACATTTGAATTTTCCGGCGGAGTTTCTATGGATCATTCAAGCACAGTCGGATTAGTTGCGACCACAATTGCCCACGAAATGGGTCATAATTTCGGTAAGACAATAAAAAAAAAATTTATATTTTTTATTGGTTATAACTCATATTTTTATTCACAGGAATGGAGCACGATTCAGCAGACTGCAAATGTCCAGATGAAAAATGCATAATGTCTCCTTCGAGTTCATCACAGTCACCTAAACACTGGTCATCTTGCAGTTTGGCTTATTTAGCATTGGCTTTCGAACGCGGAATGGACTATTGTCTCAGAAACAAGCCAGAGCAACTGTTTGGAAGCCCTGTGTGCGGTAATGGTTTTGTAGAACCCGGGGAACAATGTGACTGTGGATTAGAAGACAGATGCGCAAATCCTTGTTGTAATGCAACCACTTGTATGTTGCATTCTAACGCTAGTTGCGCTACAGGGGAGTGCTGTGACTTAATGGTACAATATTTAATGCAAAACACTAATTTATCATATTAAATCACGATTGTTATTTCCAGACGTGTAAACCAAAATCAGCCGGTACAGTGTGTCGATCTGCTGACCATGAATGTGACTTACCAGAATACTGCACAGGCCAGTCAGAATACTGCCCTTCAGATGTTTACAAAATGGACACAGAAACCTGTGACAATGGTAGAGCTTTCTGTTACCAGGGCTCGTGTAGAACTCGCTCCGATCAGTGTAAACTTCTGTGGGGCCCGTCAGGAAGATCTAGTGATGATCAGTGTTACAATATGAACACTAAAGGTTCTAGACATGGAAATTGTGGATATAATAGGTTGAATCAGACTTATATCAAGTGTACCGATGAGTAAGTAATTCACATTATTATTTTAAATAACACTCGATAATTTAAATATTTTTTTATTAATAACACTAGGGGCTCTACCTATCATTTCAATACCATTAAATTATAATTTTATCGAATCAAAAATGACATCTGTCAAAATGGCTATTGATGTTTTTTGCACTTTTTTTACTAAAAATTCCATTGTCTCAGGGAAAAATGATTTAAAGAATAAAAATTACCTATTGGCCTACTAAAGGTTGTTATTTATATTAACAAGATAATAAATGAAAATATTCTTTCTCAGAAATGTATTTTGTGGAATGTTACACTGCCGACACTTGAATGAAAAACTAGAATTTGGAATGGAATCTGTCGCAATTCTATCACATAGTTTTATCAATTCTAAAGGGTCCATCATACCTTGCCGTACTGCCATTGTTGATTTAGGTCTTAATCAGATTGATCCAGGTCTCACACCTGATGGTGCAAAATGTGGAGACGGAAAGGTAAAAAAATCATTTAAATTATTATAGTTATCGTAATTTAAAATGTTTAATTTTCAGATGTGCGTGAATCAAAAATGTATGACGGTAGAAAATCTTCGACTGTCTATAGCCCAAGAAACGGCTTGTTCTAAAAACTGTGGTGGAAATGGTGTATGCAACAGCAAAGGTCACTGTCATTGTAACAACGGGTTTGCTCCTCCAGATTGCGAGTATCCTGGAGTCGGAGGATCTGAAGATAGCGGCCCAGCAAGTGATCCTAATGGTTTGTAGTTCTTTTTATTATTATTAAATATGATTATTAATGTAATATATTTCTCTTACAGCTCTGCGGGTATTCATGATGTTCATGTACATTGTATTCCTGGGCGTCATACCACTGATAGCGATATCTGCACTGTTATGTTACTACCGCAAACACGCGCTGCCAAGTTGGCCAAAAGGATCATCAAAGACGTATGTATCATCTATAATAAATTCTTGTATGTCTTCGCATGCTAACTGTTACAAAAAGGGTGTCGGTGTAAACAAAAGTAGCCCAAAGAGATCTGTTCCTACAGTTTCCCTACAAGTAGATAATTCTAGTAGTTCTGTTAGAAACTTAGAGATCAAACAAACAGGATTAATATTCACAACTAACAAAGACGTTATGACCAATTCAAAAGATTGTACATCTGCATCTGGACCTACGACTGCTCAAATTGATCCTCCGAAACGTAGGCTTTCTTTTAAGAATATTAAAAATTTGAGATTGAATACAAATATAAATCGAAACGCTAGAGAAAAATCTCCAGGAACTAGCGAATCTATTTTACCTCCGGAGCCTGAATATTCAAACGTTACTCGTAAGGTTCCTGAGGTTCCTGAAGTTAAAATATCTGTTAAAGATTTATCAAAAAAATTCCAGCATAATAACCAATTCCAGAGAATATGAAGTATTTTTTTTTTATTATTATTAGAGTAAAGAACTTAATATATAGTTTTGCCAAATCAATTAATTTTAAGTCAAATATTCTAGAACAAAAGTATTTTTATGAACACACAAAAATAATATAATTATTTTCTGAAAGTATACAGTAAGTTTTGTGTGCTCATTTTAAGTATTTGCTTTGTATTTACAAAAATAGTGTACTGTAGACGATCGTTCCTGTCAAACACTCGAGGCAAAGTACTGTCAAGTTTTATTTTTTTCCCTACTCCTCGAAAATATATTGTATACCTGTTCTTGGATCTATTTATTTAGAAAAATTCTTTTTGAGGCAACAAATTTATAATTACATGCATCAATTTCACACAGCTATAAATTAGTTGTACATAACATATGTCTCATAAAAATATTTTAAATAAAGAAACCAGAGAACACAACAAAAATAATAAAAATGAGACTTGACTGACACAAGCGACACAAGTAAATCTTAACCTAAAATTTATTATGTAAACACAAGTGTAAGAAAGAACATGTAGGAGAACAGAAATGTAGATAATTTGGCATAAATATAAATATCACGGAAAATAAGTAGGTAAATAGTATAATATGATAGAACAAACCTTAATTATTTATACTAATATCATATATTAGCTAATATTAAGTGAACAAATGTATGTACATATCTTGATATTTATGTATGATACAAGATTTTTTTTGAGGCACATGTTATGTACAACTAATTTATAGCTGCGTGAAATTGATGCATGCTATTATACATTTTTTGTGCACAGCTTGCACCTCAAAGAAATCTTCTAAATTATGAAGACATCAAAGAACACGATAATTACTTATGATTGATTGACTAAGGAGTAGGCACGAAGTAGGTGGTAAACAACTTGACAGTAACAATTGGTGTGGCTTAACTACAATGAAACAATGAAAGCTTGACAGTGTTCTAGTAATGATATTGACAATAAAGCTCGTCTACTGTATTTGTTTATAATATAAAAGGAATATTTGGTGCTAATTGTAATCTGAAATATAAATTATTTTTCGAACAAATTCGATTCGATATTACTAATAGTTGTGATATGAATTACAATAATATAATTATTTAAGTAATAATTAATTTAGTATATCTAGTAATTAACATTAAAATCCTATTTGGCAGAAACAGCATGTTACTTTTTGTCGATTTTTAGATTTTAATCTCGATAGATCATTTATTCCATACTTCTATAACAAAAGTCAATTATAAATATAGTGTGCTAAAAGATCTTGAAATATCATGGCTTATTACTCACCTTCATATTAACTTATTTAAATACATACGAATATATCTAGATTAACAGTAACTACAATTTTTGTATATTTAGTAAGAAAGTGAAGTTACGCTGTAGATAGAATTTATTTTTCCTGAATGCTTATTGTATGAATATTATAAAGAAATGGTATTTAAATAACATTTGTGATATTATGTTTAACATTAACATGTCTCTACTAAAAACTAATAAGTTAAAATAGCATATCTGCTTCTGCCAAACAAGTATTGTGATTCTTCGTTGCCAAGTGAGAATGTTCCTTTTACAACGATACGTTGAATGTGTGCATGGTATTTGTAATTGTGATGCGTTTTGTTTAATGTATTGTTTTGTAAAATCTCCGTACTTAGAACAAAGTTAAATATACATATCATATACATAATATTACTTATATACACTTATCATAATGTATTAATAAATAATAGTATTACATAACTGTACGACCAAAATAATTAAAACATATCAAATCAAATAATCAACTAAAAGATAATGTCTTATTTGCTCATAAATAACATCTTATTGTAATTTATCTGTGTTTTGTCTTATTTACCAAAGGCTGTTTTTATATATCATAAGTTAATGGGCATGTCACTGTTATTGTATATTTAATAGATATTTTTAGCTTAATAAATAAAAAATTACATAATTAATGTTTATTTTTTTCAACTAACATGTTCTCTTTATTAACAACTTAGTTTCATTAATACATAGTGCATGCTAGTATGCTTTTTTGATAACAAGAATTAATGGCTTCTTGCTTAATTACAGATCAAAAACAGCACCGAAAAATCATCGTGGAAATTTAGCTTTTCAAAGCGCCCCTCAGATAATCGAAATAAACTCACGTACCGACGATAACTCAACATTACTACCCCAGTCTGAGAGTTGCACTTTGTCTGATTCTAGTGTGAACAATGACTTTTTCGGCCACTTCAAAGGATTCAGTCTGACTCCTCTATCGAAACCAGAAGAAGTACAAATGCCACCTTCGCTAGCTACTGATGCAAGCAAAGTCTTCAACAAAGCTTCGGATACAAAACTGGTACCACAGAGAAGTGCACCTCCAGTACCAGTGGTACCGAATACCATTATAAAATCACCTAAACCAATATTAAGATCACACACATCGTATGCCGGAAAACCTGTTCTCAGTGTAAAACCTATCATATCTAAATCGGAACCGACTAAATCGAATTCGTTTTCTAATCACGTCGAGTGCGCCCCTGCTTTGCCTCCATTAAACCCTGGTTCACACCCAAGACCACTTATATCAAGTCCGATATTAGAAAACTCTACGTGTACGGCTAAGGAATTGATATCGCCATTAAAAAATGCACCAAAAATGCCTGGTCGTCCTGCTCCGGAAGTTCCTACAGATATACAGTTAAAGAATATCCAAAAGACTCGCCCTTTGTCGACCATAGAAGATGAAACTTCAAAAAACAAGCCTGGCAGTGCATTAAATCGAATCGCTTCCTTCCTGAAATCACAGAAAGATGATAAATCTAAAGTTATATCAGGAACTAATTCATTGCCTAGAAATGCACACCATGTAGTAAAACCAGTCAAATCTGTCATTGATAAAAACAGTTTAAAAAATATTGAAATCTCGTCTCCGATTTTACAGAACGAAATCAATATTCCGAGTAACACAGTCGATATAAAAGATAATAAGAACATAGTGATGCGAGCTCAGAGTATGAGAGCACCTGTAGATGTTCAGAGACCAAACATACCTAACTTTGGGTCTATGCGTCAAAAAAGCATAAAAAGGCCTACTAGTATTCCTGTAGGAAACAGACCAACTAGTCCTCCACCGCCTAGACCTCCAAAATCAATAGATTCTGAGGAAAATATAGTTATAAATAAAATCCCAGGTTTACCTGGGTACCAAGTTCCACAAAACGATAAAAAGGATTATTCCTACGATGACTGTATAGCTAAAAAGTCAGCCCCGTTAGCTGATATCAAAGAAACGTCTCCAACAGATAACATCTACGCAGTGATCGAGGACAGTCCTGTGAAAAAACCAGATATAATATCACCTGTTAGCAACTACCAATCGCCTAAACCTTTAGAAAGTACAAGTAAGTCTGGAAGTACAGAGAGTATGGGATTATTGGGAGAAATCGTATCAGAAATACAAAACCGAAACTTTGATTCTATATATTCCACATCTACTTTGGCAAGGAAAAAGAAAGAGAGAGAGAGAGAGAAAGCAGAGAAAGAAGGGTTTTCTGATATTGAAACTGACAGTTCAGAAAATAAAAACGACGGTGCCGATAGTGTGTATGACAGTACAATATACAAACACCCTGATAGCGTGTATTGTAACATGGCACAACAAAAATCAAGTGCCAGTTCTACGACATCCAGTGGTTATTTAAACCCGTCAGCAGTGAATGTGCCTGTTAAAAATACCCCAGAAATTGAAATTAAAAATAACATTGTTAAACCGTTAACAATGAGTACTTTTAAGGAAAATAATGACGCTAAAAAGAATGTAGAAATAAATTCATCTGAATATAAACCATTTCAATCGACATTACAAAGAAAAGCTGGTCCTTTTGCAGCTACTTTCAAAAATAACTCTTCTTTGAATAAAGTTGCTGAAAAAGAAGAAAATTCAACTAACGTTAAACAAATAAATACTCCTCCTAGGCTTTCTATTAAAGTTGAAACACCGCCTGTTATTAAAAGCACAAATAACCATCCTCCAAAATCAAAAGCAGATACACCGACATCAATAAAAAGTATTACAAGACAAATAACACCTCCTAATTTAAGTGCACGCCCTAAAACTGAAACTAAAAACCTTACGAGGCAACCAACACCACCGCATTTGAAAAAACAATCAACGCCACCTAAATTACAACCGACTAGAACAGTTCCACCTATTCCGAGAAATAATTCAAAACAAGGGCAGTTATCTAGTTCAGATAACAGTCCAGATATTGTATCAAGTTGTGCCTCAAATACAAACGTAAAGAAGTCGCCAGATGTTGTCAGTAATAACGTTACATTTGATCAATCAAATAAAAACCCAGCTAAACCAAACATTGTTTCAAAACCCATGTTAAATGGAGACATTAAGAAGCCTCCAAATATATCAAGTAAACCGAATGTTGATAAAACAACAAGCAATTTTAGATCCCTAGGTGGAAAAAATGTTGCATCTCTTCAACAGAAATTTGAACAGAGCAAACCGGCAGTTAATAAAAAAACAAATAATATTAATAACGTTAGAATAAAATCGATACCTCTAAATAAATAATTGGTTTTAATAGTAAACGATTTGAAATGTTTTCTACAAATGTAACTATTACGTAAATAGGCTAGGCGCCAAGTATTTTGGAGTAGAAGAAATTCAGACTGGATATTTTTTTAGTGCCACTAAAAATTTATTAAGTTTCCCACAGTCAGCTTCGAGGATAAAAATCAGTTTTTGTCGATTTGTTGGCTTTCTTTCAACTTTACAGCAAAAATAGTTATATGTATATAAAATTAAAGCTAATTAAATTTTATACAAAAGATACATATTTTTTAATAGATTCACACTTTACTGAATAATGACCATCTGAATTTACCTGTGCCATCAACAGTGATTGTGTTAATAAATGCAATTGATCATTATTCGGTGAAATGCAAATCTAGTGAAAAATATGTATTAGACCTTTTTTGTAGAGAATTTACATTTTGTATATAACTATTTCTGCCATAAAGTTGAAAGAAAGCTGAGAAATCAACAAAAACTAATTGTATGAAAAAAAATATCAAGTCAGAATTATTTCTGAATTTGGTAAATTATTCAGACTTGGCTCCTGACCTATAAAGTGTTTTATAGCTTTGTGATATTGAGGAAATATTTAATTTTACTGTAAATTTACGACATGTATAATATGACATTGTTTCCAAAGAAGTGGTAGCTAAACGATACTACTTAGACAACTATTAAATTATTTTTATTAAGAATAGTTATTGCACTTTTTTTACTTAATATGAAGACAATCACATCATATTTGGTGATGTATAACGTAAACATCATTTTATCAATTGTACATATACTTTTTTTATTATATAAGAATCGTATTAATATAAAATATTGTTAATTCATTTAGGATTGATTACAGTTTCTACAGTTATAAATATTTACTGGTGCTATGTTAAAGCAACGTTCAAAATTGTTCATACGCAAAACTACAACATAAACTGAATTTTACAAGAATAGTGCTGTAATATGTTCATTAGTTTTTGTAAATGTATATACCAAAGAATTAGAATGTAAATACTCATCATTTATATTTATAATACAGAATTAATAAAACTAGTTTTATTTTATCTGACCATCGACATTTCTGTGTTTTATTTCAGGAAAATAAATATGGAAAGGGGACAAAATACTTTTTACAATTTAAAAAAAAAAATTTTATGATTTTACTTACTTAAATTTTCAGCTTTCATTTGGTGTCCACCTCACCAGAATTAAATAAAAACATTTTTTTTGTAATCCATTTGCCCCCCACAAAAACCGGATACTTAATTTTTTGACCACAGAATTAGTCAGTCCAGATTCTCAACAGCAGACATCTTTTCAATAATTTCTTTTTGTTTGTTTATTGTTTAATTACTCAAAACATAATGAGCTGATTTTTGCCCTTTATATTCTGTGGTGATTTTCCCAAAATGTTAAGCATAGAGCAGTGGATTTAAGGGGATGGAAAAATTTCAACAAAAATATGGTAATTTATGAAATTTTCCAGCAACAATGAAAAAAATGTTAATTTAAAAAAAAATGAATAATTGTCCTGCTACGGGCATCAAAATTATAAATCTGTCACTGTATATATTTATAAAGAGTTGCACAGTTAGGGACCCATAGTACAAGAAATTACAATAACAAGAAGTATCTCAAACAGAGAACTTTTCAGCTCCTCGTAAATAAATATGGTGAGTTAATAAAGGCAAATATAATAAAGCAAAACCTATCATGTACTTAATTTATATTTAAAAATATCTAACTTAAAATCATAGTATTATAAAATTTAAATACATTGTCATATAAATTAAAACTTAATACTACAGGCGAGTATTAGGAAGCTTCTTCACGATGTATCACTTCATTTAAATCTTTCGCATGAGAAATCATTCTCTCCCAGTTTCTATGATTTAGTTTAGTAAAATCTAAATTTTTCACAGCTATATATTTTAAATATTTTGCTAAATTAACGAGTTCCTTATCTTTTGAGCGATTGAAATGAGCTTGTCGGAAAGGACGGATTCTTAACCCACTCTGCGGATTCATTGTGAAATTTCGTCTAATGTCATCTAACATTACTGTATTTGTAGGATTGTATTCATCAAAACGTGCCCATATAACATCAAGCGGTTTCACCTGTAATTACTTATTTTTGATCTAAGGAACTAAGAAGTTAAAATATTTGATTTTACTTACATCTAGTAATTCATTATCTGGCGAAGCAACAGATATCATAGCAGCCGAGTCCAAATAGCAGACGATTTTATAATCTGGATGATTGGACACTCCTAGAATCTTTAGTTTTTCAACAATCCATTTCATGCTTGTAGCCGACCAAAACATTATATCATAGTAAGGATATAATACTGTTAAAAATTCATGCAAATAAGGTCGCATTAATTCGGCAGCTGATTCAGCAGTTGACTGATGATCAAAAATAGTATAGTCAATATCCAAAACAAGAAGTTTATGGTTCTCCCTTGGGGGATTTAAAATTTCTATTTTGTATGTTGCAATTCTACGTTCTATCTTGCTTTTATAAATCTACAAAAAAGTAAATATATTTGTGATATTTCATTAAGTATATATTAAATTAACTTACAGAATTGTCAATTGTCAGTTCCTTATCTGTAGCATCTAAATCGTTAACAACATTATTTTCTTCCATTGGTTTATTAACTTCAGCGATTGCCTCTTCAAGAGAACCCATCATCATTATTTTGTAGCCATTTTTTAAATTGAGCGATGCAAGAATGCAATCATCTACAGCAGGTTTTCCTATATTGTAAAAGTTATTATATAAGTAAACTAACAAACACTGGCTGGTTAATTTAATTTACCTTTCATTTTCAAATTTAAAAGCTTTTGTCTCTCAGGTCGAACCCCAGTTGCATCTTGTATTATTTTTTTTAAGGCACCAACATTTCTAGAAGTGTCTACAGTATTTAAAAAGAACTCTTTTCCACTCCATTTTATTATTAAATCTATTTCTTTTGCAGATTCTCCCATAATAATAAATAATTTAACTTGATAAAATATAGCCACAACTCACTTACATTAACTGTATAACATTCCACTGACTGTTATTGTCTTTCAAAACAGTTGTACCAATTTTTATCTACATATTTATTTTTTTAATATTTGTCTTTTGTTTTTGATATTTTTTTAAATTTTGAACATTGTTAAATTATTAAAACTGTGTGACATTTAATAGATACTAGACATACTAATTTGACTAGTATATACATATATGTATTCATAAAAACAGTTTTCTCAAAATCATCTGTAAAATATTGTTTTTTTTAAATGAATTTTAAAGTAAATGTCCTAAGGTACATGTATATTATAAATAAAATACTAAATACAGTATTATTTTCTTTTTAGCCCATTTTCAGCAAATTCTATATAAGTATGAATTATTTAGGTAAGTACATATTGGCATTTAAAAGGTTTATGTGGCGCTATCTAGCAAAAACCTTTCCACCATGAGCAAAAACCAAGGTTAGTATATGTATAGGTTGCCTCATAACTTTTTGATCAATCAGCGGCTGCGTGTGATGACGTCACCCTGAGGAACCTTTAAACGTTGTTTCATATATTAAGTTTTTTTTTCAAATTATTTCGGATATTTGTATTTAAAAAAAGTAAATATTATTGTTTATTACAGAAGCACAAATTATTACATATAATATTTTTTCATAAAAACTTTAAAATGATATCAGAAATCAATGCTTAAAGAAAATACATTTGTTGGTTACACATAAAAAAACACTTGTTTAAAACTATAATTTATAATAATAAAATAATAAAAATTTAGATTTAAAACTCAGTAAACTATCAATATCAAATGAAAATATTTAAAAACAACTTACAATAAATCAGCTTAACTAAAATAAAGAGCAAATATAGTTTGACAGCCATTTATAATGTCAAAGAGTTCCTCACGATGACGCGTTCTCCCCTCTCATGCCACTCCCCGACAGAGTTATGTGGCAACCTATTACTTTACTAACCTTGAGCAAAAACAGCTTAAACTAATAAGTTTTTGGTAGGTTTTCCTGCTAGGTGGCGCCACACGTACCTTTTAAATTTCAATATTTATGTAAGAAACATTTAATAAAAAATATTTTTTTATATATAATTATTTTTTACTCAATGGTCAGAAGTCATTCCAACTAAATTATTATTTTTTTACAAGCTAAAGAACTAGAGATGCTATCGTATGTATTAGCAGGGGCGCCGACTTGTTAAAAATATTGAGGGGCCAGGGGGCTCAATTTTTTTTGACTCCCTTCTTCCTTATATAAGACAAAATAATAATATCGTGTACCCTCCCCCCCAATAAAGTTGACATAAGATGCTTTTTTCTAAATATTTTGCCCCAAATTAGTTTTTATTTAATATCTTGATAATGCATTGTGATACAGTTATAAACATTGATACAGGTATTAGTATTTTATCGACGGGCCGATTTAATTTTATAATATATATATTAGCTATAGCTATTTATCTACACAGGTATAATATGCATATTTGCGAACTTACTGAATTGATAGCTATTTATCTACATAAATCATCTTTATTAGTTTTATGTTACCTGTTTATTTACATAGATATACATAAAATATATATTGTAGTATAAATATTTATCTAAATAATTTATACTTGTAAACTATTGATTATACAGAACGACGACCAGGAAAGAAATTATAGAAAATTTAATTTTCTACAAGATTGTCATTTAACATTAATGTAAAATTATTATACTGTATCCCTACTATATTTTAAAATTTTAAATTAGTTAAATTGAAAGATAATGAAAATATGTTGGGAAATAGGTTGAGATCATTATAAATATAATAGAAATGTCTAATATACATATAAGTACTACATCATGCCATCATCTATGCCAGAGCACTGCCAGAGATTATTTTGTGTGCCAGAGGCTCCCAAAAAACTGTCATGTTTAACCTTTACCAGCGGTGATTTACAATAGTGTACAGCAGTATCTTTATTCTGTGGTGTACAGTCACAGAACCCACAGAACATTGTACAGTATAAACTGACAGTTACGGATTAGGTTAATTTTGTGCCTAAAGTTATGTAACTGCTTTAATCGAGTTGTTTCAAATTAATTTAATTTTTAAGTTTCAATAATGAATTATACTGAAAAATAATCATGTTGCATATACAATTAATATAACGTTATCTTATTATTTTATTATATTATACATGATTATATGTTCGATACATAAATATACACACATACATTTCAATGATAAAATAATTCAAGTACATACATACACTTATTACCAGGTATTGCGACATAATAAATAACTACAAATGACTTATTGCAAAAGTTAAAAAATAACATGAGTACATAACAATATCAATTGGCTAGAATCGAATGTAATCAATAAATATATCCCGGAATAACAAATTTAACTGTAATAATATACTTATTAAATACATATTAATTAAATTCGAACTCTATCAAGGTCAGCACACATTACAAATTCATCCACAATACACGTTTTGTATATCCTAGCGACACTTTTAATTAAATGGAAATTGTCAAGTAATTAAAATTTATTAAACATTTTTCTAGTATAAACTTTTGGATACATTAATAGGGCTGCAAATTTACAAGTACGGGACTGGAAACAAGTTTATATTATTTTTTTTTAAATACCTATGTCTTAAGTATCATTTAATATTTATATTATTATCATATATGCATAGAAATTAAATGTTTGCCACGTTATAATCTTATAAAAAATATAAAATAACAAAATTATTTAAAAACTATCATTGCAGATAACCTTAAAGACTTGATATTTTGAAATACTTATAAATAGATGATAAAATATATATAAACAGTTATAAAATTTGAATTGTTACAAACGCACCAATATATAAAATAAAAATGTCTTGTCAATGTTCTACTGATACTAGTGATAATTTAACTGCAGTTTTGTACGGAATAGAAGATATAAGATTGGTAAATATACAATATAATATATAGTATTAACCGATTTTTATTCTGCTTTTATTACAGGAACAAAGACCCATTCCCGAACCAAAAGAAAATGGTAATATTAGTTTTATAAATCATTTAAACTTAAATTCTACAAAAATCTCTTTTTACAGAGGTGCTCCTTAAAATGGAGTGCGTCGGAATTTGTGGTTCCGATGTTCATTATCTTGTTCACGGACGCATCGGACATTTTGTAGTAACATCACCAATGATAATTGGTCATGAAGCCAGTGGAACTGTTACTAAACTCGGACCAAATGTAAAAAATTTAAAAATAGGTAAAGCAAAAAATAATAACATTAATAAATTCTTTATTACAAGAAAATTACAAGAAAAATTTCCTTCTACTTGTTTCTAATGAATGTCTTTTTCCAGTTATAAGCCATTCATAATCACCATATTTACTATCAAATGTTCCTTTTTGTATCGATCGTAACCTTAACGTAAATCGCGGTCCCAATTCACGTAGTTTAGTTCTTTTACCGTTTTTGTCAAATTCATATCTGTGATGTCTAAAAAATATGTAATCTCTCTGATTATGAAATGTGACAACTCTTCGTCCCTTAAATTCAGGATTATAGTGAAACAGTGCACCTAACATGCGTCCAACTGTCAACCCAAGCCGAGTAGTGAATCTATTCAAAACAACTTCTGGCCGATGAGTAGTTATTTCTTTATGAGAACGTTTCAGATCTGATGTGATTTTTGCATTACTGATTTTAAAATGAGCTGTCGGACCATCTGGTAAATGAATTAATAACAATCCTTCAGGTTGTTTCTTGCCTTCATTTATTACTAAAATATCTGTGAAGTTTTTCTGAATAGCACTTCTCACAATTTTCTTAACACCGCTTCGATTTCTCAATAATACAAGAGAGTTAGGTATAATTCTAGTCAATTCACGTCCAAAAATTCGTGTTTTTGTTAAAGGATTATCAGAATATGTTATCAAGACTTTAGGTTCATATTCTTGACGATAGAAAGATGATAATTCATCTAGTTCAAGGTCTTTTTTAACTTCAATGTTGTTTTCATCTTCGAGATCTCCTACAGTTGTAACATCTTCTATTCGTAAACTGTCTATTGTGTGGGGTAGCTTTTTGATTCCTTCCTTTTGTCGTTTTTTTCTTTGTTCCTTTTTTTCTTTTTTCTTTTCTTTCTTTACTTTCTGAACTTTAGCCAAACGAACATGTTTATTTTTTATATGGTTAAAATTATTTACACTTGGAAGTAGTATTTTTTCTTTTTTTTCTTCGATTTCTGTAGTTTCTGTTTTAACTTGACTATCATTCTGTCGTTTCCCCATTTTCGATCAATTATGAATAGAAGTTAAACACGATGACTGTATTTTATAATGTTAATAAATTAAAAATCAAAACTACACGAACACGTGCGGAAATAATCAGATGTGTATCACAGAAGTATACTCGTAACATCATGTACTAGACTCATACCATAGAATATGTACGTCATTTTTAAATTTCACAAATTATACTATATTATTAGAATGTTAAATTTAAAAATATTTACCCGCGAATTTAGCCATTGTTAAAAATTTTAAAATAGGTTTTTAAAAGTACATATAAGTACATATTTTAAACAAATTAAAAAATATTCTAGGTGACAGAGTAGCTATTGAACCAGGTGTACCTTGTCGTATGTGTAAATACTGTAAAGAAGGTACTTATAATTTATGCCCAGATATGATATTCTGCGCTACTCCACCTTGTCATGGAAATTTAACTCGTTATTATACTCACGCAGCTGATTTTTGCTACAAGTTAGTACAATGAGATTTTCTATTCATTTGCATTTGAAAAAAAATATTAAAATGTAATAATTATTTAGATTACCACCTCATGTGAGCCTAGAGGAAGGTGCACTGATGGAACCATTATCGGTTGGAGTTCATGCTTGCAAGCGTGCAAAAATAACTGTTGGAGATATTGTCGTCATTTTAGGTGCTGGACCGATCGGTCTTGTTACAGTTCTAGCAGCTAAAGCAATGGGAGCAAAAAAAATTATAATCACTGGTAAAATAATTTATTTAATTCTGCATTTTTTCTTACCCTTAACTAAAAATATTACTTTAAAATCAATGTTAAATAAAATTGTAGATATAGTGATGCAACGTTTGGAAGTAGCAAAGAAACTAGGCGCAGATTGCATTTTGCAAGTCAATACTAAAGATAGTGAGGCTGAATTGACTAAACGTATTCATGAAATTCTAGAATGTGTACCGAATAAGTCTATTGATTGTACAGGATATCAGTCTACAGTTCGATTAGCAATGCAGGTAAATATACATACATAGTACATCAATCATCATATTGCACTGATTTAATATTACTCTACTTTCTTATTTTCAATAGTCTATCTGCAATGGAGGAGTTTGTGTTATAGTGGGTTTAGCACAAGCTGAAGTACAGATTAATTTGATGGATTCTGTTGCTAGAGAAATTGAGATACAGGGTGTTTTCCGTTATTGTAACGAGTAAGAAAATTATTAATTAAAAATATCAAATATAAATAAAATTGATTTACTTCTTTTTTAGTTATCCGACTGCTTTAGATTTGATTGCTTCTGGAAAGGTAGATGTGAAACCTTTGATTACTCATAATTATACAATTGAAGAAACTAAAGATGCATTTGAAACAGCACGAACTGGTAAAGGTGGTGCTATTAAAGTTATGATCCATTGTAACCCAAACTATAAAAAGGAATAAATAAATAAATAATTTTTATATAGCATAATGATATAATCAAAACTTTTATTATTGTAATAATAAATATTTTTGTGGATATAAAATTATAATTTACAATATTTTGAATTATGTATAATTGCATTTTTGTATTATATTTGATACATTATGTAGAAACTATGTATTAAAATGCATAATAATAAATGGAAATAATTCAAAATATGTACGTTTTTCTTTTTGAGGTGAATAACGTCTAGTGTTTCATGCAAGATACTGGGTGGGCATTTCAGAAACTTGACGTAACGCGTAGAGATCAGTTTGCACGCTAGCGTAAATTTAAAATTAGTGTATCTCGATACTCAAAGCAGCTACCACACGAGTTTTGGTCTCAAATTATAGACCTCAATTAGATCTACGAGGTACAAATAAAAATCAAAACATTTAACTAGTTTTAATGAATGAAAAACATATTATTATAAAAAAACAACAAAAATTAAATTTTGTATGTCCACGATGGCGCTTGTAAATATTAATTAATTGAATTGAAAAAAAAAATAACAGTATATTAGAATATATTCTCTACTAAGTAACGTTTTTAATTTTTTAATTAAAGTTTTTTAAATTGAATAAAAAAAAATAAAAAGTAAATTTTTAATTAATTGTTTCTATTTTCATACAAATCATAAAAAATAACTATATTGTATAATACTAGTCTGAGTTTTATTTAACCCCACTGCTACGTATTCACGTCAATCCCTCCATTGTGCGTCCCAACACAGTCACACCCATTTTTTTGTTATCTTAGAATCTTTTTTTTTTAAGTTGTATCATACATATATGACTTTTGAGATATTAAATAGAGATAAACATATCTGCTCATCATTCATAGTCAGATTACAACAGCTTAAACAAACATGGTCCAAGATTTTCTACTTGAAAATTTAACCGGAAAATTACAGTCTTCAAAGTGAAATATTTAGAGAATTAGTTGAGAATCAAAGGAATGGTTCAGAATGACTAGTAATATATAATTTATAAAATCTATTTTATATAAACTATATAATTATAATATTTTTCATTAATATAATTTGTAATAATAATATGTACCTATTCAGAAATACATACAATCATTATTGATATTAATATTATTCAGCAAATCTATGTGCCATATGAGCATCTCTACGTATATTAATTCCTCTAAGAACCATTCCTTGGCCGTAAGATTTATGGCAATCTTCAATTGGTTCGTCTTCAGCTGACATAAGCTAAAATAGATAGTTGCAATTAATCATTAAAATAATGATAACAATGTATTATTCAATTTTAAAGTTTAATGTCCGGTATAATAAAGGAGCTAGCAAATTTGCTAGCTAGCAAGCACTTTCAAATGGGGTATTAATTATATGACTATACATTTTTTTTTATCACAGTATTCAATAAGTTACTTCAGCAAAGTTATAGCTACTAAGATCCTCTTTCGAATGGTATATTAACATTTGCGAAAAATAAATTTAAATACATGTTATGAGCTAAAAGCTAAGGGTTCCCCAATTTTTTTTAACATTAATTATAGGTACCTGTATAAGATACATTCGGCGACATCTATTACTCAAATTTAAATAACTGCCATGGATTAATAAATATGAAAAAATAATAATGTCTCCTTTTTTAGCACGAACTGGAGTAGCTTTTTCCAGTGGAAACTTTTTCTAAAAAAAAAAAAAATTAATTAGAATCCTAAATATTATATCTAAACTCAAATTAAATGTTACCTGATCCATATAATGGTACGCTTCACCTTTTTCTATCACACCGACATCTTCTTGGGGACCCAGTAAATGGCTTCCTGGGTATACAGCTAAGCCTCCGTTTTCTGGAGTAGTATCATCTAAGTGTATGAAAACAGCTACCATCGAGTCTTTTTTGAATGGGAAATAGTGATAATCCTAAAAATATACATAATTATTATTCGATGATCAGAATTCTATACAAAAGTAATATTATTAAATGACGGTTGTAATACCTGATGCATTAGATACGGGGCTCCATTTTCTGGTGGCTTCAAATGAGCTTTAGTATGATGTAATAAAATATTTGGTGTTTCCATTATATCTTCAAGAGCATCTAGCATGTTTTTGTTTAAAATGATTTCAGTAAATGCTGCAGAATGGTATTGTAAATTGTGAATTGATTTTACCTGAAAATGATTTCTAATTATACAAACATTTAATGTTAATATACATATCTTTTAAAAGAAGTGTTACTGTAAGTTTCTGTTATCATTTTTAAATTAATTAAAATGCGACGAATATTAATTTTAAATGTTTAATTTAAGATAAATTTTATGAATTATTTGATATTTGAATAGTATATAATATCTAAAGGTCATCAAACTAAACTTAATAATTTTACATTTAATATTATATTGCCAGTTCAAAAACCTTAAGTCTGCATTAGAAATGAACCCATAATATCTATCTCAATAGTCTGCCATCCATCAAACATGTAAGTTATAAGTAGTTATAATGATAAAACTATTTTATTAATTTTACTTACTGAATAATTTATATTATTGGCTTGCCGTTTCATTACATCTCCTTTCCATGATGCTTCGGTATCATATTCTTTAGTTTTTCTTTCAAAAAGTTCATTATAATCATCACTTAATTTATCCATTTCATCTTTTGTGAAAATATTACTTAATTTAATGAACCCGTTAGCTTTATAAAAATTTTTTTGTTCTTCGGTTAAATACTTCATTGTTGTAAACGTTGTAAATAATTCTTACGGTAAGATGAGAAATATAAATTATACAATGAATAATTATTAGATTTACAAGTCTTAAATACAACTGTTATAACAAAAGAAAGAATAGTAATCTTGACATCTAGTTGATAAGATATAAACTTTGACATTGGTACTTAAGTCTATGTTAATTAAGTCAATTATTTACTTATTTAATATTTATTGGAAATATTCCATCGATTGTTGACATTGATAGTGGCATTTGATATTATTTATTTACTACCAGAAAATTGTAATAATCTATTATTTTTTAATATGCAAATATTTAATTTTATACTAATTAAAATCATAAAATAAATTATTGATAAATTTTATTCTAAAAAAAGTAGGTAGATAATACAATTAAAAGACTAATTTTTATGCTAAAAACAATTTAATAGGTCTTTAAAAATCCATTTTAACTACAAAAAATATATCATAGTCATGTAGTCATTTCTATATTTCAATATCTTGTTTAGAGAAATTCTGAAGAAAAGAGTTAGTGATTGATATTATCTGGTTTAACTGGTTTATATACATTTTTTACTGCAAATGTGCAATTTTACATAATTTAGAACATTTCATAATTGTTTTTTTTGCAAGATAAATAAATATTTTTAAAATTTGTTAAAACATTAAAAAAGTAGTTAAATTCAAGGTTTGAATTTTACTACAGGGCATAGGTTACGAACAATTTCATCCTTAATTGAAATAAATATATTTACTATAGCGAATTTTATGGCATAATTTCAAAGAAATATTATAAACATAGTTATTTTTTATCTTTATGATTTAAGTATTATGTACGAAATAAATAAGAATTACGTAAATTGATATAAAAAATAAGAACAAATATTATAACAATTATTTTATAGATTTGAAGAATATTAAAAAGAAAAAACAAACTTTTATCAAAAAGGTCAGCAAAAATTTTGAAAAATGGAAAGCCTACAAAAAAATGAACATAATGTAAGTAAAAGTAAAATGTAGATTCTACAATCGCAGTACGCGTTAATGTATTATTAATCTTAATTTAGAAATTTTATTTATTTATTTATTGGGTACTTTTAATACTTATTATTTCCCAAACTATTTTTATGATGAAAACACTTTATCATTTTTTATTATTACATATTATAGATACTCAAAGTTCAACTGATTAAATTTTATATTTTTTCAGTATGTATATAATTTTGCCATGTTCTAATTTCATTATTTTGTTCTCCAGACACCTAAACAATGAACGACATTGAAAACATTTGTGATATGGCGGTAATTTAAATAAACTTTTTTTACGTGACGCATTACTGTTTCTCAACATAATTATTAATAAATAGCCATAAATATTACAATAAATTTAAATACGTGTATAAATAATTACTTTTAATTTAATTTATTTTACAGGAAGCCCAACAAATCATCGATGACCCAATGTGTAGACCGGACCATCCGATTTCAATCACATTTGAAGATATTACATCGGCTGCATTTAAAATCAAATCTGGAGTTGTACAAACACCTTGCATTGTAAGTATATTTTAATTTAGTATAAGTATAGTATTAGTAAGTATATTTTAATTTAAAACATTTTATTATACTGCATTTAGCATTTACATTAATTTAAAATTCCACTCGACAGTATGTAGATTTAAACTGAAAAAAACTTCTGCCAAGTAAATGCACAGTGCTTCCTCATGCTAAATCCATCAAAAGTAGTTAATTATTGAACAATTAAATAAAAACCGATAAAGTATTCAGATTTTATTTTTATACAATTTTACTAAAAAATATTAGTTCGAAATTTTTTTTAAGATGCACCTGATTATTTTTTCGTATATTTTTAATTTTTTGACAATTTCAATCTAAATCTAAATTTATGCAAACGTCAAAATGACATTTAATATGTCAAAGTAAATATCAATTTAAAGAAAAAACACGATTTTTTAAAGCTAATTGAGATAAATCTTTGTAAGGGAATATTTTACAACAAACATTGTAGACCTATATTATAGTAAATTGAATGCTCTACAAAAAAGAACCAATACAATTTTCACGTAACATATGTCGTTCTTGAGATATCTTGAAAAAATACATATTTTGGGATGTCACCCCTCCCCCTTAGACACGATTTTGATGATTTTTAAATGGAACCGTCCTCAAGCCAGACCCAACCAAGTTTCATTAATATCGGTTCAGTGGTTCACGAGTTATGCGTGTGACAAGGATTCAGGGGACAGACACACACACACCACACAGGTAGACATGGAACAAAAAGTGTTTGTATTGACCTGAAACGGAAAGATCAATTTAAAATTTTGAAATCGGAGAATAATTTTTTTGTCTCATTCTAAAACGATCACAAAGCTTCTCGTATCTTCAATATTGCGAGGAAGCAATTGCCTTTGTAGAGTATGGTATATAACAAGAAAAATTATTTTAAACTTATTAATTATTTTTTTTCAGAGATCTCATCTCTCTGAATTATCTGGAATTAACATATACCTTAAAAAAGATTTTCTACAATTCACTGGAAGGTAAATTATTCTTAATCATAAAATCATTTATTTTAAATTGTAATACTAACAATAGTTAACAGTTTTAAGGAACGTGGAGCCCGTTACGCTCTTTTAATGTTATCTTCAGAAAAGAAAAAAGTTGGAGTAATCAGTGCCTCTCTTGGAAATCATGCTCAAGCTTTATGTTACCATGGCAAGAAATTAGGCATACCCGTAACAGTAAGTTTAATAAAATTAAAAAATTTTTTTTTAAATAATTTAATTCCCTGCAATTACAGGTAGTGATGCCAATTGTAGCACCAATAATGAAAATACAAAAATGTCGACAATATGGAGCAACAGTTATTGTTGATGGCTCTGATATGGGAGAAGCCAAACAAATTGCTTTAAGATTAAGCCATGAAAAATGTTTAACGTACATTAATGGGTTAGTTTATTTCTGTAAATACAAATTAAAATAGCTAGTTTTATTAACAACTATTAAAATCTAGGTATGATCATCCTCATATTATGGCAGGACAAGGAACATTGGGATTAGAAATCGTAGAGCAAGTGCCAGACATTGATGTGATAGTTGTACCCGTTGGTGGTGGTGGTTTAATAGCTGGCGTTGCTTTAGCTGTAAAAACGTTATTTCCAAAAATAAAAATTATTGTGAGTATTGTAACAAAATTCGTAATGAAATTAAATAATAACAGTTTTTGTTTTATTAGGGGGTCGAATCAGACAGATGTGCTAGTTTCAGTAAAGCGTTAGAAATGGGTAAACCTACGTATGTTCCAATAGAATCAACACTTGCAGACGGTTTGGCTGTTCCAATGGTAGGGTTTAATGCATTTGCAACGGCTGCTCCACTTGTTGATAAAGTAGTAAGTAAAGTAGCAATTCAAATTTGTATCAATTGAGATCCTCATAAAGTAAACAATTATAAAAATTTATAATTATTTTCAGATAAAAGTTAAAGAAGAATGGATTGCAATGGCCATTTTACAGTTAGTGGAATTAGAAAAATGTATCGTTGAAGGTGCCGGAGCGGCAGGGTTTGCTGCAATTTTAGCTGGATTGTTAGATGATTTCAAAGGAAAAACGTAAGTTCACGATAACCATAAACAAATTCCTGTATTATTTCCTGAATGTATTTTAGAGTGGTTTTGCCATTATGCGGAGGTAACATTGACACAACAATCTTAGGACGTTGTTTAGAAAGAGGATTGGCTGTTGATGGACGTCTCTTAAAATTTACTGTAACTGTAAGTGACCGGCCAGGAGGAATCGCAGAACTGTGCCGTCTTATATCCTCTATAGGAGTTTCTATTAAAGATATTATGCACGAACGTGCTTGGGTGACTTCAGATGTTTTTAGTGTTAACGTAAGTTATACAATACTTATTTGGATTCCGTTATATATTCAATTATTTCCTGTATTTTAGGTAAAAGTAGTATGTGAGACAAGAGATATGGAACACGTTTATGAATTAAGAAAGTTACTCAACAATGCATACAAAAGAGTTGTGTTTGATGATCTTCCGATGTTGCCAATTTGTGATCAAATATAAAGAAATATGTATTGTTATATATTGTTATGTAATATATCATATAGTAGAATAATATATGTATAAAATATCTATTAAAATAAATATAATTTAAAAATCGATAAAATTTTTAGAAATAATAATTGTTTTTTAAAATAAGATCAACAAGGTTTTGTATTTTACCAAAAATTTAATGTGTCAAATTATTTTCAAAATTTCTAGAGTATTAAAATAATAAATTCATATTTCGTAATGAACCCGTATAAAAATAGTTTTAAATCATTTTAACATTTAATGAAAAATGGCGACAGCACAGCAAATTGAAGATCCATGGTGTCGGCCAGACAAACCCATAACAGTTTTATTTGAAGATATATCCTCGGCAGCGTTCAAAATTAAAGCAGGAATAGTTAATACTCCACTAATAGTAAGTTTTAAAGTTCAATCCAGAATTCAAATTTCTAAAAAAAATATATATATATTTTTTTAGAGATCACATTTATCAGATTCCACTGGCATAGAAATTTTCCTTAAAAAAGATTTTTTACAATTTACTGGAAGGTAAGTAAAACTTTACTGGTAATTAAATTAATATTCTTATTCCTAAATAAAAATAAATAAAAAACAATTAATTTATAATTCTATATAGTCTTTAACTTTAACTTGAATTTAAGCAATAAATATAGCAATCCTTTAGCTTTAAAGAACGTGGGGCACGCTATGCTCTTCTTATGTTACCACCAGATAAACAAAAACTTGGTGTTATAAGTGCTTCACTTGGAAATCACGCTCAAGCAATAAGTTATCATGGAACAAAGCTTGGAATAGCCGTTACCGTACGTATGTATAATATCATATTATTTAATAAATCAACATTTAAAACGATTATTATAGGTTGTTATGCCAGTTCAGGCACCTTTAATGAAAATACAAAAATGTCGAGAGTATGGTGCCAATGTTATAGTGCAAGGGGCTGATATGGGTGAAGCGAAACAGATTGCAATCAATATAAGTAAAGAAAAAGGGTTAACTTACATTAATGGGTATATACAGATATAATCAAATATTTTTCTATTATAAATAAGGTGACCAGATTTTGAAAGACAAACCACGATAAAAAATGTTTACCTAAATAAATTGAGTTATTAAATTATGTTTCTAAATGAGCTAGTATAATAATAATTAACATTTATTAACAGATATGATCACCCACATATAATAGCTGGTCAAGGAACGATGGGTTTAGAAATTATAGAACAAATATCTGATGTTGATGCTATAATCATTCCAACAGGCGGAGGTGGTTTGTTAGCAGGTGTTGCTTTAGCAATTAAAACAATGAATTCAAAAATTGATATAATCGTAAGTGAACATATATGTTAGAAATATGCATAGTGGGACATTGAATTTTATAGCACGAAAATTCCAAAAGCTAAAGACTAAAAGCAATTAACTGAGTCGAGAAAATGAAATATAATTTGCTCTAAACGTGTTTTAGGGTGTTGAATCTTTAAGATGTGCCAGTTTTGCTAAAGCAGTAGAAGCAGGTAAACCGACATACGTTCCTGTAGAAACTACTTTGGCTGATGGTCTAGCCGTTCCTGTGGTAGGATTTAATGCTTTCGCAACTGCAGCTCCGCTCATTGACAAAATGGTAAAAAAGATTATAAAAAATATATATATTTTTTACCAATATTTAAGATAAAATAATCCTAGATACAAGTTAGAGAAGAGTGGATCGCAATGGCAATTTTACGTTTAATAGAATTAGAAAAATGTGTTGTAGAAGGCGCAGGTGCTACCGGTTACGCAGCAGTTTTAGCTGGTGTTTTAGATGAGTACAAAGGAAAAAGGTGATAACGGTAGTAAATATTTTTTTAAATAATACATATAATATACATAAATGATTTATTATAGAATTGTATTATTGTTAACCGGAGGAAATATAGACACTACAGTGCTGGGACGCTGTTTGGAGCGAGGTCTAGCCGTAGATGGTCGTTTAGTAAAGTTTAAAGTTACGTTAGCTGAACGACCACATGGAATAGCTGAACTCTGTCGTCAATTATCATCTATTGGAGTTTCTATTAAAGATCTTTTGCACGAACGTGCTTGGGTGACATCTGATGTATTTAGTGCCGAAGTAAATATTTGATTTTCTACATTTATATTTAGGTATTGTTCGTAATAAAATTAATTCAACTTTTAGATAAAAGTTATATGTGAAACAAGAGACGTTGATCATGTTAAGGAATTGCAGGAGCTAATAAAAAATAATTACACTGTATACAATTTTATAGATATTCCAATACTACCAAAACAATAACGTAAATATCATGGCAAATGATAGTTACGTATTAAAACCAAAATATCTATTGTATTATACTTTTATTTTATTATGATTATTATATTATTTGAGTATAATTTTTGATTGTCTTCAGATTCAACATTTATAACAATAAGTATATTTAAAATATATATTTATATCGATATATTTGTGGGTATATTATTAAATCATGATATAAATATTTACTGTAAAATTAATGTAGATAAATACATTTATAGTCACAAAAGTTCAGTATTTAGTATATATTATTATTCAGCTTTTTTAATAGAGAGAGTTACATATCTGGCTGTAGTAAAAAAATTAAGTAATGATAATATACAAATGTTGTTCAAATTTACAAGAGCTTTGAAAAAAATATTTGTGACAAAATAATTAATATGTAAATATTTATATCATGAATATAATATTTTAATAATTATTAGCTTGCTCACAAAATGTTGCTAGTTTTACATCTCTTTGAGATAAACCATTTACATCATGACTACTTAATGTAATTTGAACTTTATTATAAACATTGAACCATTCAGGATGATGATCCATTTTTTCAGCTAGTAGGGCTATTCGAGTCATAAATCCAAAAGCCTGTAGACAATTTGTAACATAATAATAATGGCTAAGATGTAATATTTGAATTCTTACCTGATTGAAGTTTTTAAACATGAATTCCTTATAAATTGCATCTCGGTTTTCAACCATTGTCCAGCCTTTACTCAAAAGTGGAGACAGTTCTTTTTGTCTATCTTCAGCAGACAATTTTGTGTTCTATAATAATGTATAATTAGTTATACATAATATGTAACATCTTATGTTTGTAAGGTAATCTATTGATATCAAAGTTGAATAAAAAGTATTATTATTTTGTATGGAATTAATACAGGTGGTTATTAATTAAAAAGACTTACCATTTTCGTAGTTTTCTTAGTAACAGCAGTTGAAGCAAGTGAAGAAAAGCAACGGTGATAACCTGCAAAATATTGAACGTGCGCAAACCGTAACGATTGAATTGGAATTGTAGTAATCATATTTACTGCTATTTACTTTCACTTTATCATGACCTTGTTTTATCTTATTAACTTCGTTAATTTATTTTTATATTAAAAAACCTGTTTCGGCTTAAAACGATAAAATTATTTCTTCTTGACAGTTAATTATTAAAACTGTCAACAAACGGTATGTTTACTATCATTGTCGTTTTTCACGTGTAAGAGTGAGAAAAAAGTAAAAATAACTATTTTATAGATTGATAGCAACAGCGGCAACGTAACAATGAAATTTAAATTTATTTATAGTATACGTAAATAAAAAAATTAACTACATATTATGTATGTATATATCGTAAAAAATAGAAATTTCTGGGATATTTGCACAAAATTATAAAATTATATACTTATTACAATGATATTTATTGTAATCCAATAAAATATACATATCAAAAAATGATATTAAATTAACATAAAAACATTATCCAATAGTTTTTCTTCTAGACTTTCCTTTAGATGGTAATAAAATTGGTGGTAATGGTAATTTCAAAGTATACAAATCTTTAGCACCAGTTGATCCGCTAACAGGTTGTGCACCAATAGCTCGTGCTATCTGTTTAACTTTTATTAAACTTATACTTCGAAATGATGCAGCAAAAACTTCCAAATCCACAATTCTCTTTTCACTTGCCAATAAAGCTAGTACTAATACATAGCACAAATATTTATCTTTCATATAACTTGGACGTGTCCTGAAAGTAAGTATATAATATGTAAATGACTACTCTTTATTTAATATTGAATAATATATATATTATGTTTTAAAAAAATCAACAAACCTTCCACCAATAGCTGGATTTAATGAAAAGGTATCAAATATTTTTTTACTAATAACTTCACTGTATGGACATGGTTTGTATGTTCTGTTTGCTATTTTTCTTGCCGTTAACGACATAAAACTACAAATACATTCAGCGTATAACCACACACAACATTTAAGAATTTTTGCACTTTCGGATTGTGTACAAGAACCTGATTGCAATTTTGCTATTTCTTCTTTAATATATAAATTTGAACAACTGTAAAAAAAACCAACCATAATTTAACAGGGCTATACGAATTAAAAACATGTATGAATCATCACTTTTTTGTGGTTTTAATAAACTTACTCTATATCTTTATATTGGCCGCTTAAATAACTTTTTGCTTTAGTTTCTAATGTTTTCAATTCAGCGTTAGTAATAAACTCTTCTAAAATATAAATTCCATCAACAGTTGTCGCATCTCTATGTATTGGTGGTAAATATTCATGAGCTGTTATTTGGTCTTCTATTTTTGGTTGTACGATTTCAGCAGCATTGATTACCGTTTCTAAATAAGCAATGAAATTATTTACTGTTATCTAGTTAATTATTTTTTATTTACAATATTTTGAAAAATAAATAAAATAATTACATACCTGCAATGGTTTCATTCAGTTTTTCTCTAACGGTGTCAATACTAACATTAATACGTTCTCTCTGTTCAATAGTCCTAATAAGTTTCTTTGAACCAAATATTTTTCCTAATTCACTTGCCAATTTATATTTTTCATCTTTATTAACTTTAACATCTTCATGTTCTTCCACAAGTTTTGATTTATGTACAGTAGCTAAGGTCACTTTATCTACAGCAACTATTTGTACCTAAAATGTAATTCAATCATGCTTTAAATTGTTTTTTCTTTTGTTTTTGGATGCCAGCATAGTATGATTATTAGTACATACTTTATTTGTTTTCTTATTTCGAACAGCAATATAAGTATCAAATAATTCTGAGTCTACATCTGAATTAGGAACACCACTGTATACATAAGAATCAGTCGCTATAGCTACAAGACGATCTTCTCTCTTACGTCGATTTTCCAATATAACTGGTGCAATATTATCTGCTTCAATGTCTTTTAAACGTCCATTCTGAAAAGATGCTAATTAACAAAATTAATCAGTTGTAGAGTGAAATTAAAAATAATTAAAATTACCTAATATAGGACGATTGTCACCGTCGAAAATCTTAGAAATTCTACAGATATCCATTTTTTAATGTGAAATATTACTTGCTGTACTAAATTTAAAATTTAATACTTAAAAACACATTTACTTAAAATTAGTAAAAAATAAATAACCTTAACATTTACACGCCGCATATTGTGAAAATGCTAGGTTATATCAGATGTCAGTGTTTACATCGTTTACATCACAGGTTTACATATACATACATACATAATTATAATTATCCCCATATTACTGCATCCCTTGTACCCCACAGCTGTACCGCTGTGTTATTAAGCGGACAATAATGTAATTCAAAATATTTTAAATACATATATATGTATAGATTTATTTATTGTATAAAATAAGTAATATACAAAAATTACAAATTACATTAATATTTCCTTAATTAATTATTATTATAATACATTAAGTAACGAAATAACAGACAAATCTTCTTGTAAATCAGCGGAAGATATTTGTTTCTTAGTATAAAATTGAATTATTTTAAATGGTGTAATTTGGACAAAACCATTTTCAGAAAAAGTTCCAGGTATCAATTTCGTTTCAAGCCAAACAAAAGGACTTATTACATCCACTGTAATTTTTATATTAAACGTGTACTTTAAATCAGACGTAGTCGAATTTAATACGTTCACCTAAAATATTATTTAAATGATATTTATAATTTAAAAAAAAATATTAAATACTTACTTGTATATTTGGTTTCTTCATTCCACTTACATCTCCTAAAGAAATAGGAAATAAGAAATTATCTGGTCCCAATTTTTCATGTACTAAATCCTGAAAAATAAATTTTGTTTTGAATATAAAGAGAGAAGTCCTATAGTGACTGACTCATCAACACCTAGCCCGAACCTCTGGACCTATGGTATTAGATTTTATAAATATTGTTAATAAAAACTAATACAATGCGGGAAAAGTCGTGGGTGGACAGTTATAGTTAAATATACTTACAACAGAATTCATTTCATTAACTTGTTTAAGTAACGAGAAATGTACAAAACATATTTTTATATTACATCCATACAGGCCCATATAATCATCCAACCAATGTTTATACATTATAACAGATTTTTCAGCTTCCTAAAAATAATAAATAATTTTTGGTATATAGCAAAATGCAATTATTGAAATATGTAAAAACATTTCGGAACTAAAAACTATGATTAAAGATAAATAATTTTACTAACTACAGTTGTTGAAATGTCATGGATATTAACTGGTTCAAAATCACTCCATCGATATAAAGAAATTCTCAATATTACATTAGGTATATCTTCAAATAAATCACTAATTATATACACCGTTAAGTCTCTATCAAGATTTAATGACGGTGACACCATAACAGGTGCAAAAAAGTTCTTTGCATAGTAATGTAACATTTTCCATCTCCCTGAAAAATCTAAAACATGGATTAAATATAATTAAATATATGAGATAAGTTTTCTAATTAAAAATTCTTAATTGTACCTATACTAGACCATGACGGGGCTTGCCAAACATCATTCAATTGCCAGTAAAGAGCCCCCATTGTATTACCTTCTCCGTTACTATTCAAAAAACTTCTCCATCTACGATACTTCTCTGTTTGTATTTTTATTGACATTGCTTGACTTATCTAAAAAAAAAAAACTATCAGTCCCCTATGGCCTTGTTTGCGTGTGTTTTAAAATCGGTTAATGTACACAATGATGTTTGATGCTACCCCCCCTTTATAAATTACCTGACTGTAATAAACCATCATGCTAAATTGTTCTTCAGTTTCATTAACTACAGATGGAAGTGGCAATCTTTTGCCTATTAATGACTTTATTTGCTTGTAACCATTTCCATGATGTTGTCTGTGCATCAAAAAATCATTTTCCCAGATCAACGGTTTGGATGTTGCTCTCCGTAGAGTTAATACAGATGGGAGTGCTTGAAAACCATATTCCGATGAAAAACGAGGAACCAAATACATACTCTCATTCCACGGATCAAACAAGTAGTTGTAATAATGAACTATAAATTATGTTTTATTAATACTTAGTAAACTAGATGATTAAATAAATTAAATTTTGTATACGTACTATCCCCATAATGAGTATCATATGGATTCAGTGCCACGAATCCGTCTTCCTCGCTTTTAACACCATTAGAAGGACTAGACACAGCATAGGATCTAGTATAATCTGATTCTCTTACAGCTTTCCTCATTGTATTTACATAAAGTTCAACATAATCTTTTTTAAAACCTTTAAAATCTACCACAGTTCCGTACCTAAAAATATAAAGATTGATAGATCCAAGTAGATTAGTACAACATTTATATTTAATACCAATTTTGTCTTAAAGCCACTTCATTTTCATTGTTTCCAGCCCAAACTGCAACACTGGGGTGATTTTTTAAACGATTTACTTGATATCTTACTTCTTTATCTACATTTCTAAAAGCAGATGTTCAAATAGATATTTAAGGGGCTATTCTACTTCTTTGAGTCAATAAAATTCACTTTTCTTCATTTTTTTTCTTTCTAAAAGTACTGCATGTAATAAGAAAAAAAAATGTTCCCTGAAAGAGGTACGTATAGAGAATAGAAATAAATTTTTTTATAGCGTGAGTATTTGTTTTTTTAACAATATGTCAGTATGTTGGAAGAAAGATTTCTCACTGGCGCAGGTGATTTATTCTCTCCAGGTGGTTTGAAAAAAAAAAAGAAAAAAAGATTCTTAATCTGTATGTTTGCCGCTATCGCTAGTACCTCAATTATTAATTTTCATTGAAATTTTTTGCAAAATAGTAACAAATGTAAGTTTTTTTCACACGGTTATATATTTCTTAATAATTGAGGTACCGGCGATAGCCATTTATGTGCTGAATATGCCTCTAAAATTTTAGTTTGATTGGACAACTGGTTTTTGCGCAATCATCTGCGCCAGGTGCAAAAATATCATTTTGAGATAAATGTTTTTAAAGTTGCTCAAGTGCGCACATAGTGTCACTGTACTAAGTTAACTATGTTGATATGGACTGTACCGACCGTTGGATATGATTTCTGTAGATAAATTCTGTCAAAAGAAATTTAAAAAAAATGAATTTTTCTGATCCGAAGAAGTAGAATAACCCCTTAAATATAATATATTTATTATAATGGGTGTCCAAAATTCACCTTCTGATTTAATTTAATTATAAAACACACAAAACACTTTAAATGTTATAATTTTATTTTGAAGTACAAAAGAATTTTGTACTTCAAAATAAAATAATAATAATCAGAAGGTGAAATTTGGGCACCTATTATATTAACATACTCTAAAAATTCTTTACTAGCTGGATACATCGAACAAGCAAACATGAAATCTTGCCATATTAAAATACCAAGTTGATCGGCCAATTCATAAAAGTAATCTGACTCATAAACTCCACCTCCCCAAACTCTCAACATATTCATGTTCACGTCCCTACTAGCTATTAGTAATTTTTTTATATAATCGCGGCTAGTTTTTGTTTCATGCCCACCATGTTCCGGTAATATATTTGCTGGAATCCAGTTAGATCCTTTCATAAATATAGGGACACCATTTACTTTGAAATAGAAGGATAATCCATGTTTTTCATTATCATCTGAAACAGTTATAAAATCATTAATAAAACTCAATTAATGTGAAAAACATTAGCTCTTATATACCGATTCTATTTTGAACTAGTTCAATAGTTCGAAATCCAATATTAATGGTCCTGTTTGTTGTTTCAAATCCTGAATTAAAAATAACTTCATATTTATATAAATTCTGTTCACCATAACCATTAGGCCACCATTGTTTGATTTGTTTCTAAAAAAGTTTTTACAAAAAAATTCTATATAAAGATTGTTTTATATAAAAAATACATACATCGCCAATGTGTACAGTAAAATTTAATTTAGTATTTCCTTCTTCGTCAACACTTGTAGAAATGTCATTATCGTAGGTAAGAATAAAACTCGGAGATATATATAATTTACGAGTAAGAACTCCAGTTATATTTCTACCAAGAGTACCTTGCAAATAGATTTCAGTATTCAATGTCCATAGTACATCTCTATCTTTTATATGTTTTGGTCGAGTACGCTCTATTGTTTGACCTTCTATATTAACACCAACGTAAGTTATAATACTCGACGAATATGCTAATATTTCTATGCTTTTCCTGAAAAGAATTTGCTATTTTACAAAATTCACTTTTATTAAAGTCAAAAATATTAACTGTTTTACACAGGGACGAGCCAAATATCCAGCTAAAATCTTGCTTTTTAAAACAAAATTGAAATTTAATGAAAAATAAATTTGTACGAATATCCCAAGAAAAAATAAATTTTATCAACGTAGATCAAATTCATCTAAGTAAATTTTACTAGATTCTGGTAAAACTGTAACTTAATTAACTCTCATTAACACTGTTAATATAGATATTGTATTTATTTATTTAAATAAGTTAGAATGAAGGTGAGCCATAAGCCATGATATTTAAAGATCCATTAAAAAAAAATTAAAATTAATCATATTAAACGTAGGTACTAAAAAAAATAAAGCATGGTAATTAATGTTAAAATTATAAAATAACTGACCATATTCCTACGCTTGGAAACGCAGGACCCCAGTCCCATGAAAACGAAGCTTGTTGTTTGCGCAAATGATTAACATGACATTCACCTTGATATATATCAGGTACACAAGTAGGCACTACAGCTATACCACCACGTTTTTCAGCTTCTTTGTGATAAAAATACGTAGCAGCTAGTATTGGTGATATAAAACTAATAGTTATATTATTTACTCCTATCTAAAATTAATATATTATACAAATCTATCTATTATTCAATAATGCTACACACGATAAAAAAATCTGAATAATACCTGTAAATATGATGTTATGTTAAATGAATACTGTAAAAACATGTTGTTAGTTATACCCAATATTTTATTATTTATTTTGATTATTGAAACAGTATCTAAGCCGTTTGATAGTAAAATAATGTTTTTAGTATTGCGAAATGAATTATCATTAACTAAAAAAATAGGTTAGGTTAGTATTTGTTTGGTTATATTAGTTCATTTTCTTTAAAAGAGAATGTAAACACTTATCGAAGTGTTAAATTACCTGTAAATTCTCTAAAATATGTCCAGTTATCCATAGATACCCATCGAGTTAATACATCATTTTTTTCAAAATAGATATCTGATATTATTCCTGCATTCATCAAATCTGAATAAATACCTCCAGGTACAGTTGCATTAATTTTGATTGCTATAAATATAAATTGTATAAGTTAGTGTGAAAATTTTTATTTAGTTTGAGGCTTATAAATATATGAATTATTTCTCAATTTATTATTTTTGTAATGTATTATTATTATTAATAATTATTATATATCATATATACTCACTATTATTTTGATTATTAACTATCCATTCTCCATTTAAATCGATATTCACAGTTTGTCCGTTATTCATTGATATTAAATATACAAATAAAAAAGTTCCAGGTAACAACAATGAAGTCATAATGAAACCCGCTGCCTGCGCATTAACAATCGAATGTTATTGATTGTTAAATAAACAAAATAAAATATTTTATAGGTATTATTCTATACTTACTAAAATAATAACTAAGCTTGTTATATACGTACATAAGTATCTATTTAAATAATAAGTTAAGATATAAAATTAATAATAATCGGTGTTGTTGAAAAGATATGATTTAAAACAGTGATATCAAACATGTTCCAATTAGTTTTAAAAATAGTATAATGTCCACGTAAGCCACTGCTGTAAACGGAATAACATAACCTTACAATTTAAGATAAGCAAACATAATATGAATATTTCAATCAAATTTATTTCACAGTTTTTTTATAAGAAACAACTTTTGATAGTTCAATAACCAAGTAATTTCAAATAGAGGTAAAATTGAATCGAAGTACGGTTAATTGTAACTTGTTGACAGTTCGGTGGCTGATTGTAAGTGTGCAGTGGCGTATGAAAGGAAGTTTAATTAAAATTTTTAACTCTCATTGGAATAGATTTTTCATATCCAATTATTTAAAGTTTGACTTATTCTTATTATTATTTTTACATTTATTTATGTAAATTATTACGAATAAAAAATGAATTCTCTAAGATAAAACATAAGAGTGACCGCAAAAATGGCTGTTTTTTAGCCTATTTTTTGAACCTCGCTAGCGACCTGGGGAATAAATATAAAAATATATTACAGGTAACAAATTACTCGCCATTGAAAACCAATGTGAGCATCGCTTTTCGTTTTTTGAAAATTTAAAAAATTTACCCTATTCAGGGGTTGAAAAAATTCCAAAAAATTAAAAAATCAAAAATACCACTAATTATAAAATCATTTATTATTGTATTTACCCTTACAAAAGTGTAATCACGTATTTTTTTTTGATTGATGAGGGTTTATGTGGGTTAAAAACCACCCCAAAGCTCTCCCATGGGGTGAAATCATCCCCGAAATATTTAAAAAAATTATACTATTTTTCTAAAATTCCATATACAATGGTAAATGATTTTATAATTAGTGGTATTTTCGATTTTTTAATATTTTGGAGGTTTTTTCAATTCCTAAATAGGGGTAATTTCGTGAAATTTTAAAAAATTGAAAAGCAATGCTCACTTTTATATTTTTTCCCCAGGTCGCTAGCGAGGTCCAAAAAGTAGGCTAACTTTGCGGTCACTCTTTATTTTATACGAATATTATTAATTGTTATTATTTGAATGAATACAAACAGATAAAATTTATCAAATATGATTTATTTATTGAATATTAAATAACAAATACAACGTTTGTGTTATTGCTTTGTATGGACATTTTATGAATTTTTAGTGCTTATACAAAAATATTTATATAATAGTAAATATAATATGAAATAACAAAAATATAAATAAAATAAAATATATATTAACAATTTGGTAATTATTTAAACAAATATATTTGATTTATTTAATCATGCCACTGACATATTTATAGGTGTACACAATAAAAATAAAAACAATATTAAAATAAATACATACAATAATCATATTACATTGTAAAAAATAATTATATAAAATGTAAAAAATACCCATTATAAAATCACGTTATTTATCTCATAAATTATAAGTAAATTAATATAAAATAATTAAATAAATAATTTATAAATAACAATAAAGAATATTTTATAACTCCATACAAGAATACATTGAAACTGTAACATAAATGAAACAGTTATTAAATAATAGCGATTAAAACATAGCCTCTTTGAACTGGCATTACAAATATAATTATGGTCAATTAATATCCTTTACGGACTTTACGGCTAGATCGCTCTTGTTCGGTTCATTAATCTTTATTTAAATCAATGTAAATCGTTAATTACCGAGACTTGGCCGAAGCGACTTGGCATTCTAAGTAGTATGTAAAACTTCTAAAAGTATATTTAAAAATAATAGGTACAGGACATACAAAATATTGGGTACTTTTTTAAGAGTCCGAAATAACAAATTGGAAATCGAAAAAGCAAAATTGAATTGTGTCATCAATAATAATCTACCACAAAAATATTTTGCTTTGATTTTTTTTGCCAGCTATTTCTTCTATTTTATTTATTAAAAATAGATTTATTTCTAGTTACTTATTCTGCTCATAAAATATTAAATTTAACTAATAATTCAGTGTTTTAAAGAATATCCTCCAGATTAAATTTTTCCTATGAGGTACTGAAATTTTATATAACATTAAAATTTGTGCATTCTAGAAAGTATTATAGTTTTAATTTAATCTGGAGGATATTTTTTATAATACTGAGCCTTGTATCAATTTTTTAAAATAAATAACAAATAATCATCAAGAAAATAGACCACTGAAAATAATATATTTAACATCTTTACTGTATACTTCCTTCTAATAAATAATAAATACAATTGAATAATATACAAACCAACCATAGAAGATTAACTATAATTTTAAATACTGTGTTTTAACAGTTCTCAATCAGTTGGATTGAAGGGAAGAGAATAGGAAATATTTTCCCCAAAAGGTGAGTTAAGAGAACCTACAGACCATTTTTTCGTATTCCACCTGTTCATTTAACTCACAAAGGGTCAAACAGTATACATAATATACTCTGTATATTTTATATGTATATGTATCTTTTATTCAACTAACAACGAACTGTTGAAAATTTAAAAACCATTATTCTTATAGAGTGTTTCATCACATTCTGATGTTTGAGTAGTATCGATATTAACGGGATTATTATCTATAATATGATATTCATCAGTTTGGCGTATTCTAAAGCAATATTTATGTATTGGATGGAATTCATATCTCAATGGACATATTCCCAAAGTAGGATTAATTGAAGGGATTATTATATATTTAGACGGGTTGAAAGGGAAATTATTAAATATATTAACTTTAGTAGGGGGAACTACGAAACAACGTTTTGTGAATGGGTTATATTGGTAATTTAGTGGACATATTCCCAAATAAGGATTGATTGGAGATACTTCTTCAGTATTAGTTGGATTATAATCTATGCTGGATAAATCAAGTTCACTTGAAGGACTATTCATTTGGTCTTCTTCAATTTCATTTGAAGGATAATTTGGGAACTGATTTATACCAGACGACGGATATTTTATCATAGCAATATTATTATTATTCTCTGGAATTTGTACACAATTTTTAGTTAAAGTGTTATATTGATAATTTGATGGACATTTGTCGGGCAAATGATTAAAGAAATTGTCTATACTTGGGAAGTCAACGTTTTCAACTTCAGGTGAAGGAAAACGATTAAAACCAGAAAATATTTTTTGTATCTTATTAAATATATTATTATTATCCTTGCTGTATTTGATTTTAGTTGGAAGATTAGGATAATTATTTATTTCAAATTTATTTGAAGGAAAATTATTATTTGCAGACCAAAATTGATTTACTTTATTAAAAATTTTGATGCAATTCTTTGTTAACGGATTAAATTGATAATTCGATGGACATTCTTCCATTGGTTTAATCGTGATTTCTGATGAAGGATAATATGGATTTCGGTTATAACCAGGAAATAGTTTCTTTATCCAACTAAAAAGATTAATTTCAGGATTTTTCATACAATTTTTTGTTAATGGATTAAATAGATAGTTTGGAGGACATGTTCCCATTGAAGGATTTATTGGGAAAATCATATCATCACTTTGGCTATTTTCTGACTCAGGATAATGTGGATTTCCTGGAATTTTTAAACAATTTTTTGTAAATGGGTTAAATAGATAACCAACTGGACATGTTCCCATTGAAGGAGTTGAAGGATTTATTGGGAAAACCATGTTATCGCTTGGGCTATTTCCTGATTCGGGATAATGTGGATTTCCAGGAATTTTTATACAATTTTTTGTGAATGGGTTAAATAGATAACCAACTGGACATTTTCCCATTGAAGGAGTTGAAGGATTTATTGGGAAAACCATGTTATCGCTTGGGCTATTTCCTGATTCGGGATAATGTGGATTTCCTGGAATTTTTAAACAATTTTTTGTGAATGGGTTAAATAGATAACCAACTGGACATGTTCCCATTGAAGGAGTTGAAGGATTTATTGGGAAAACCATGTTATCGCTTGGGCTATTTCCTGATTCGGGATAATGTGGATTTCCAGGAATTTTTATACAATTTTTTGTGAATGGGTTAAATAGATAACCAACTGGACATTTTCCCATTGAAGGAGTTGAAGGATTTATTGGGAAAACCATGTTATCGCTTGGGCTATTTCCTGATTCGGGATAATGTGGATTTCCAGGAATTTTTATACAATTTTTTGTGAATGGGTTAAATAGATAACCAACTGGACATTTTCCCATTGAAGGAGTTGAAGGATTTATTGGGAAAACCATGTTATCGCTTGGGCTATTTCCTGATTCGGGATAATGTGGATTTCCAGGAATTTTTATACAATTTTTTGTGAATGGGTTAAATAGATAACCAACTGGACATTTTCCCATTGAAGGAGTTGAAGGATTTATTGGGAAAACCATGTTATCGCTTGGGCTATTTCCTGATTCGGGATAATGTGGATTTCCTGGAATTTTTATACAATTTTTTGTGAAGGGGTTAAATAGATAACCAACTGGACATGTTGCCGTTGAAGATGTTGAAGGATTTATTGGGAAAACCATGTTATCGCTTGGGTTATTTTCTGACTCGGGATAATGTGGATTTCCTGGAATTTTTAAACAATTTTTTGTGAATGGGTTAAATAGATAACCAACTGGACATGTTCCCATTGAAGGAGTTGAATGATTTATTGGGAAAATCATGTTATCGCTTTGGTTCTTTTCTGATTCGGGATAATGTGGATTTCCTGGAATTTTAAAACAATTTTTTGTGAATGGGTTAAATAGATAACCAACTGGACATGTTCCCGTTGAAGAAGTTGAAGGATTTATTGGAAAAATCATGTTATCGCTTGGGCTATTTCCCGATTCGGGATAATATGGATTTCCTGGAATTTCTATACAATTTTTTGTTATTGGGTTAAATAGATAATTGAGTGGACATGGTTCCATATTATTGTTTTGGCTATTTTTTGAAGAAGGGTTTTGATTAATACCAAAGAGAACAGTTTGAATTATATTAAATAATTTATCTTTATTATATTTTTTGGTGGGAATTCTGAAGCATTGTCCTGTTGATTTGTCATACAAATAATGAGGTTGGCATGTTCCCAAGAAAGCATTAATTGGAGGAATGAAATGGATTTTTTCTACACTCGGTATATCAATAGTTTCAGTTTCACTCGAAGGGTTTCCATAATCATTCATATTATTTTTTTCGACTTCATCAGAAGGATAGTCAACATAATAAAGGGAGGGTGGGGTAGGTGGATTCACGGTAGTAGTAATCGGGCGATTATTATAATTATAATTATAAGGAAAATAACTACTGTCTATTTCACTTGGGGGCTTGTCTTGCCCTTTAACTTCATTTGAAGAAAAAAATGGTTGGCGATTGAAATCAGGTAACAAATTTTGTATACTACTTAGTAATTTATATTTAAAATTTTGAACATTCGGGTATCTCAAACATTGCATTTTTAAGGGATGATAATAATAATTAGATGGACATATTCTAAATGAAGAATCACTCGAAGGTTTGACATAGAGGTTGTTATCTAAATCAGTATTTTCTGTGCCAATTGAAGGATTGTTATTCATATTGTCTTCATTTGAAGAATAATCTGGAAACTGGTGTTTACCAGTTTTTATAATAGTTATTCTATTGAACCCATTATTTTGTTGAATTTCCAAACAACCTTTAATTAATGGATTATATTGAGAATTTGGAGGACACTTTTCTATTGACGGATTAATAGGAAAAACTATATTGCTAAAAGGGTTATCATCTTTAACAGGATATTCACCGCCAGTTGGCATATTTTCAAAATATTCATCAGTTTGGCGTATTCTAAAGCAATATTTATGTATTGGATGGAATTCATATCTCAATGGACATATTCCTAAAGTAGGATTAATTGAAGGGATTATTATATATTTAGACGGGTTGAAAGGGAAATTATTAAATATATTAACTTTAGTAGGGGGAACTACGAAACAACGTTTTGTGAATGGGTTATATTGGTAATTTAGTGGACATATTCCCAAATAAGGATTAATTGGAGATACTTCTTCAGTATTAGTTGGATTATAATCTATGCTGGATAAATCAAGTTCACTTGAAGGATATTGTGATTGAAGATTATCATAATTATTCATGTTATCTACTCCCACTTCTAGGGAAAGATAATCTCTATTTTTGTTAGGCAACGCACTAGTCTGATTAATTGGGACACATATAGAGGTTTTTTCAATATTAATAGCGCCTTTTCCACACACAGGTGGATCAAACTTCTTATAGCGTGAGGGTTTAGTTGGACTTGGCTCGTCAACAATGGTCGGTTTTGGATATGGATCAATATTTTTTTCAGGCAACACAGTAGGCTGTTGGGTCATGATACATCGATGGGTTTTGAAATCATAAATAGCATTAGGTCCACACAAAGGTGGATCTACCCACTTATAGGGTGTAATCTGACTTGACTCGTCAAAAATGATCGGTTTTGGATACGCGTAACGTGAAAAATCGATAATCTTGTTTTTATTTTTCGAACAGTTATTTTTCAGTGGTCTATAACTAATATTATTTGAAGGGTTATTAAATTTTAAATTCATAGATTTAACACACTGTTTTAATATTGGATCAAACAAATATAGAGGTGGACAAATTCTTAAAAGTTCTGTTTGATATGGATTTTTTTGCATTAAGTCACATTGTTTAGTTATCGAATTATAGTAATACGGTGGGTAGCAAATTCTTGATGGATTATGTTGTACAAAATTAGAAGGAATATTATCCGTTATGGAATTCATCAATTTCATACATTGTTTAGTTACCGGGTTGTACATATCTGGAGGATTACACTGTATTAAAGGATTTAATGGGGGTTGGTTATCATCGATATAAGAAATATCTGGAGTGTTATAATCTTGGTATTGGTCATTATTAAAGTTTGATTGAGGATATGTTTGAAATATAGGAACATTCGGAAGAGGATTTATTTTGATTTGTTCAGTCATAACACATTGTTTAATAGTCGGGTCGTAGAAAAATGGTGGATGACACGTACCAGGAAATTGCGCAATATGAAACTCATTGTTGGTTATATGGAATTCGTTTGAATTTTCTTCGTTAGATGATTTATATTTAACACACTGTTTTGTTAATGAGTCATAGTATTCATCTTTGGAACATGAACTAATAAAATTACCTGGGTATATTGTGTTGATATCAGGAGAAAATTGATCTTCGTCTTCATTCGCTTTTCTAACACACTTTTTAAACATCAAATCGTATGTAAAATTAGGCGGGCACATATCTTCAAATGATAGCTGATCCGGAGCATCTTGATTGTCGTTCGGTTGAAATGTTATAATTGGTCCTGGATTTCGATAACAGTTTTTTAGTATAGGATCGTACGAATAATTCGGTGGACACCTGACAATTTTTTGAATGCAGTATTTCAAGATCGGATGATAGAAATAGTTCGGTGGACATCTCATAAATGGATTGTGTTCATTATTTTGCTGATCCATATAATCTGGTTTCGGATATGTATTGAACTGATATTGATTGTGAGTACATTTGTTTGCGTCATTGCTTTCGAATTCCACCGATATTGTTCTATGAATGCCAACAATCAAAAACACTATGATTGATAGACGTAAACACATTTTCGAGACTTGTGTATTCTTCTTTTACTTATTTGTAATAATTATCAACTTTCAGATCCATTAATTCATAATAATATATTATTTATATAACTTTCATCCACAATTGTATTAAACTTTTAAACAATGAAACAAACTCACTGATAATTCACTTTTTATAATTTGAATTTTCTTCAATTGTTGCGCTATGTTTATGTATCACTGTACGAACGCGAAAAACAATAGAAGGTTTATTGAAATAAGTGTCATTAATATGTATTTTCTTATAATTAAATTTTAAGGGTGACTTGCGTTTAATCAAGCATAGACCATTTACAAAGAGTTCTAATACAATAAAAACTTATTGTCTTGTATATTTACAATGATTGTAGCTTGCGTAATGATTTGCAGATTTAAAACATGTATTTTTTATTGTCTAGCTTATTTTTATATACATCTACATCTTTCAGTCCTGAACGGCTCTAATCATTCATATCGCTTAGCAAGTAATATATTGTACCAGCGATTCTAAAACAGTAACAGCATAAACAAAACAATCAATTTTTGTGCCCACACAGAAGTAACGCAAATAAAATTTTATTTATTGTTATTACCCGTTACATTTTTTCAACAATGTTTCTTTGTACATACATATTAGTATATTTATACCTTTCACCTTTTTCACAGTACGTACTAATGAAATTATTTAATGCTTATTTCAAAACCATTAACTGTATTAATTTGTTAATTAAGTAATTAAATGATGAATGTACATAATTACAGGGGTTATTTTAGTGAGCAGCTCTAGTTTGTTAGTGCAGCTCTAAAATGTGCAGTTTTAAAATTTATTTTGCGCAGTACGTAGGATGAACGTGAAGACCAAAAAAGAAAAAGCTCTTACATTATTATAGTGCCTGGCAGAGATTTTTTTATTTGTTTTACCCCAAATTGTGCAGTTCTATAACATATTTCCGGAAAACTCAGTCACAAATTTCTTACTAATGAAACGTTTGTCCTAGAAAGCTGAGCTTTTGAATAATTGTAGTAAAAGGTGGACCCACAATAGACCTAAATTATAAACATTATTTTGGGAACATGAATAATGATGTCGAGTTCAAAAGAAAAGTATCAGTACTCACCGCACTTATTTTTTCAAAAATTATTTAACTATACTTATATTAGTACATTTGGAGCCATCTGTTTTCTAATAGATGAAATATTTATATAACTATTATAGTGGTTCTTAACTAATTGTAAAATTATGTCCGGTATTACAGCCTAATGCCCGATCTACACGAGGCTAGTTTTTCAAGCAAGGATAGGAAACTAGATATTTCCGGCTTTTATCCCGGCTTACTATCCTATATTGACACAAGCGCTAGAACGGTTTGCAAGTAATAACATCCAAAGTAACAACTTCGTGGGGGAAAATGAGATGCGTTCACAGAAAAAATCACTAGCTTAAAAAATAGAACCCAATCCTATTGAATTATCCTGACTTGAAATTCTAGCTTACTAGCTAGCTTTCTAGCTTAAAAACGAAGCTAGTGTAGTTTATACGGGTCTAAAGTTACTAGCTTACTAGCATTAGCTTGCTATCCTAGCTTGAAAAACTAGCCTCGTGTAGATCGGGCATAACTAACAAAAGCTGGCTTTCAAACACATTCTAACGGGTTATCAAACTGGCAGTTATCTTGGAGTTTTTACTGTTTTCACTCAAGCTTAGTAAATATACTTTACTCACCTTAGTTTTTACTTACTATGCATGCAACTATCAGTCAAAAACTCTAAGAGAACTGTCATATAAGTTTGATACTCCGTTTGAAAATGCTTGCAAGGCAAGCTAGCTTTTGTTAGCTAGTCTGTAATACATTACATTAAAAAGTATTTTTGGTACGGGACCCGACAAATTAAAAAAAAATGTTCCTTCAAAAAATACAGTTTGTGAAGAATCACCCTAATAATATGCTCCTGAATTTCAATTTAATTTGCATGCTACATTTTTTAAACTACAGATTTAAGATATAGTATTGCGAAATTTTTTTTCTTTATATTTTTTTAAATTGTTAATTAAAAAATAAAATATAAAGTAAACCGAATATATTTTATTATTATTCTCTTGTACTTAGGGTATTTATATATCCATTATGTAATAAAAAATCAATTTGTTTTAGAAACAATAATAACATTTAAATAAATCATCGTTAAAGTTAACTATGTATTTCATATAATAAATAAGTGCTTGCATGTTTTTAAAAATAGTTAATAATAATAATTTATATACATGCATATTTCCACAATATGTAACGTGGGTAAAAATTAAAATGCAATGTTTTAATATTACTTGGCTGATTAATTTGATAAAATAATAATAATTTATTTATAAGAATAATAAAGATTGAGTTATTTTATGTCTATTAGGGTGTCTCAAAAAATAAAGATTAAAGAATACGAATACTAAATAAAAACTATAGATTCCTATTTAAAAAAATGATGTTGACCTTCAAATAACCTTGAAGGTCACGTTAAAATAACAAATAAATATTACTATTCGATTACCCCCTCACAATAAAACATTTTTAAGTTTAAACATTTTTTTCAAATATGTGATGGTTCTGAGATAATAATCTGTAACACTTTAAATTCCCCACCCTGTATAGGAAGCTCAAACCGAAAATTTAAACCTGAATACTTTTAATTACTAATATTTACAAATATTTCAAATAAGGTATTTAATTATATTATCACATTAAAAACACTTACAAAAATAACTGATAAATTATCTACTGTCATAGGACAGTATCTACTCTCGATTCTCTCTCATCTAACGAGTGTAATTTTCATGTAGATTAATAAAATATGTGTGTCTACTATGTATAAGTATTATAATTGTACAAAAACACTATCTGCCATTATTTTCTTAATATACCTACGTACAGAAATAATTTACATGCCTTTGTATTCAGATACAAGTATGTACCTATTTGTTTTATTTAGCTGTTGTTATTCTATACTTGAAGTTTTTCCAATCAATAATAATAATCTAAAATGACATTGAAAAGTTTTTTTTTAATTTTTATCAATTATTTAAAATACTTTTTTCGCTCAAGAAACTGTAATGTAATGCAGAATTAAAATAAATTTGACAAGTTTATTATTATTATATATTATTTAGTATTTCTTTTCTTTTTTATTCACCTGATATTAATATTTTAAATACCTTTTTCAAGAAACTGTTAAGTAATATAGGTTTAAAATAAAATGTATGATATATATTATTCAACATTTTCTATTTTTGTTTTATATTGAACGTCATTATCATTCCCGGATACGAAATATGAATGAAAAATTAAATGAAAAATAATTAACATTATTTTTTTATAGAAAGTTACGAATTTTCTAATATTCTTATATTTAAGTTGTTATTTCTATGACAAATTGAAGTTTGATGCATGAAATATTATTATCCCAAAATTTTGTTTTAGATTTCGTTAAAAATACGTTTATTATATAGAAAATGGCGGGAAAAGTTGAAATTTTCAAACCACAGATCTGTATCTCAAACCATTCTTGAGATGTGGCCTCTCAGTTTTATTTATTTTTTCAAAATTTTTAAGATACGAAAATAAAACCAAAAAAACCCATGGAATCACACTGGGGTGGGTTATCCCCCCCCCTTCCTTCCCACCGGTGTCTATGGTCATAACAATTAATTCAGACTAAACTTTAAACGGATCGGAACTGTTTCTAGAGTTATTGTAATTTTTTTTAAGTTTATTTAAATATAATATGTATATTGTATAAAAAACATTTGTATATTGTCCTTAGCTTAAACATATAATGTAATGAGTAATGTTAAAACTACTTTAAAAAAATCATTTAAGGAATGTATCTTATAATACTGAATTTATTTTCAAAGAATAAATAAAAATAAACAAATAAATAAATAAAAATAAATATAAAATAGCATTTACTAAATTATTGTATCTATTTATCATAAAAACAAATCATACATTGCTATTAAATATTACAATAAACAAATACATTAAATTCAGAACAGGATTGGCTCTAAGATTTTCTGTCCTAAAATATTTTTTATAAAAATTATATAAAAATACAAATTTATACACAAAATATTATTTTTTCTCGCGACATAATTTAACTAACGAGAGTTTCGGAAGAAGGTTCTCCACTCCCACCTACGGCCCTGTACAAAATCACTTAAAACTTTAATATTAAGAATGTTTTGAATTATATAGGTTTTTAATAACAAATAAAAAAATATAACTGAAATGATTTTGACATAAATGTGTCACTTCAAGCATTTCTTGTTATTGCAGACGATTAAATTCGGCCATGTCGTAAATACATATAATAAATAGTCCAAAAAATTAACAATTATATTTTATGTTTATAAATAATATTTAATAAGACATGTAGGCTAAACTAAATTGTCATTACATTAAATTACTAATTATAGTTGTATTTTTATAGTCATAATATAAATTAATATACGCAATAACAGTATGTATCAATTTATTGCACACCCCATGCAAGGTATGGCTTGGAGTGTATTTTATTCTCGTCCTATTTTTTTTTTGCGTATGTACATTGACTAAATTAGCATTATCTATTAAATTTCTTAAGTGACCCACTCAAAAGTTTACATTTTCTGAAAGAGAACATTACAGTCTCCATATTTACTTAGTTTAATGTCGATTGGTTTTAATTTTCTCTTATAAAAATATAAACAAAGTTCAATTTGTCGTTAAATTGACATTTTTAAGTGACGGCAACACGCTAATATTGATAAATATGACAAAAATTCAAATTCGATATTTTTTTCGAAACCGACCAGGTTGGGAAGTTACGTCAAACCAGTAGGAATTAATTGAAATTTCACACAGTTGTTTAAACACTCAGAATGAATGATATACTGAAATTTCAGATATTTTGAACATCTCGATTTTAAGAAAATGAATTTTAAAGTCCAGTTTTAAATATATATATTAAAAAACAGTAAGATTGTTTTGAAAATTAAATATATTGTAAAGTATACATTTATGTAACTATTTAAACAAGAATTACACATTTTGACCACACTATTATTAAAAAAACAATAAAAGAAACATCAAAAATGTATGAAATTATGTACAGGGTGGCCCAACGAAAACGAAACGGCCGCGGTTTTGGTCAGTTAAAATAAGATTTTGAAAAAACAGACATCTTTTGCAATAAAATTTTTGCAAGAGTCTTTTCAACGCGCTATGAACACAACCCATAAAATTTTAAATAGCATGATAGGGCAAGTGGTATCTAATTTTAAAGGTTTTTTTATTCTAAACAAGGTGCTTTTTGTTTTTTTTTTTCAAATCTGTTTAATTTTAGTCAAGTTATTTACATTTTTCATTCCATGAATGCTTTTATTTTTTGATCAACAATACAAATATTTACAACTAAAATTCAAAACAAAGTAGGCTTATTTTCTATTTTGGTGTTTTGAACCATGGTTTACACAACTACTGAAAGAGTGGAAATAGTTACTATTTATTTGAAAAATAATGATTGTGCTACTCTAACTGCAAATTTATTCAATCAACGCCATCCAGAAGGCAGAAGGTCAGTGCAAAGCTAAATACGTCAAGGAACTGGTTAGAAAATTTCAAGAAACGGGTTCTGTTTTTGATAAAAAAACGCAACCCCGCACGTCTACGTCCGATTAGAAATGAAGCGACTGAAATTGCAGTTTTGGGGCAAGTGGCTGAAGATCAATTTTTAAGCATTAAATGCATTCATGGAATTAAAAATGTAAATAACTTGACTAAAATTAAACAGATTTGAAAAAAACAAAAAGCACCTTATTTAGAATGAAAAACCTTTCAAATGAGGTATCACTTGCCTTATCAGCAGCGTGTTAAACTCGTTAAGTTAAACGCGTTGCTGACGCGCCCGGTTGCAAGATTTTGAAGGCTGATTATGATAAAAGGGGTTCTTACTTAATATACTGCTTACAAATAAATTTTCAGATTTTATAAAGTAGTTGCAACATTTTTACAAAAATAAAGCCGCCCCTGCGCCAAACGCTAACGAAACTAGCTGACTGACGGCAGGCTGTATCTCTACACCATAAATGTGACGTAATATTAAAAAATCAGTCTTTATAAAGTAGTTGCAATTTTTGGCCCTCACCTCTCGGGCTATAACTTCCCAACCTCCTTAAAGTATCCAAAAAAATAAAAAAAGAGAGATATATATATATATAGGTAGGTATACAAATTTCAAAATTGTAATCACAATAATACAATAACATTTTATAATATATTTAAAGTCATATTAATTTTACCCGTATATTGATTGCTTTTATAAATACATATATGTACTTACTAATTGTAAGTAACATTTATATAATTTTCTTCTTAATTCATCAATAGAGGCATATCATATCTGGTGGTCGTGGAACTCCAGGTATGTATGGATTCTTACAATTTCCTGTATCATCAGAATCATGACGAATCTTCAATCGACGAGTGTTATCGATTTCAGCTGAAGCTGCATCAACATCAGCTAAAGCACTTTCCATATCAGCTATAGCGTCATCCATCGTTGACTCAAAATCTTGCTTAATTCTACGTGGAGTTGCAATAACGATTGTTATAAAGATTGCAACAATAAATAATATTTGTATTTTCATTGTTGAGTTTTTATAAAACTTTAACACTCAAATGCTATTCCTTTTTTAGAAGATTTTAAAGACAATGTCAAGATCACAGTAAATAGTATAGTTTTGTATTTTGGTCTTTATATATGTTATATCTGCAATAAATCATATAAACAAACCAAAATTTAATTTGATAGAAATATTATTTGTATACGTAGTAAATAACAACCTGAATATGTTTTGTTTTAAAAATTTTGAGGATGGTTTACTTTTTATTAACGTGCAACTTATTTAAAAAAAATAAAACAAAACGATAATGAATAATCAAATTAAATTATAATAAACAATAAAAAAGAAATAAATGTTTTTAAAAATTTATAGAAAATGTAAGGTTATTTTATTTACTCTAATTGCTTATTATTATTTAATAGAAGTGAATTAATTAAAAACATATAAAAAAATATACCGAAACAATAGAAACAATAAAAATTTTATAATAAACATACAAAAAAAATTATTTATAACCTTTTTTTCTAAAGAAAATAAATATTAATGTAGACTTTTTTTTAGCAAAATCATAACTAATATGTATGTAACATATCTACGTAAGTACTTACTTTTCTTAAGTCTTTTACCGCCTATTGACATTATTTTATCCAACTAACTTTTAAACCTACACAAAAAACATACATATGTACCAGAATGTACCTCATATATTATGTTGCCTTTTTTATAAAACCTCTAAAATTCAAATCAAATTAACACAGAGAAACTGGCAAATGTTTTTCTATTAATGTTACTATACCGTAACTAGAGGCACTGAGGCCCCGAGCCAGCAAGTGATCGAGGGGCACGTTATTAAAAAATTAAATATTAAATAAAAACAAACAATTATTTCTTGTATCGAGCTGCATAAAACTCGGTTTATAGTGGAGTTATTATTAGCGAATTTTTTTGTACCTTGTTGAAAAAACAACCATTCGGTTTTTCGTGTAAGTTTTTTTTTAAATATCTCCAATTCTGCAAAAATAAAGAAATGTATTTTCCTCGTTATGAATTTCCCTATAAAACTTAATATTGAAATGTTTAATTTTATTACATAACCTTAAAAAAATAAGTACTTTTTTTACAATATCCAATAATATAGTAAATCGATTTTAATAAAATTTTGGGAAAAGATATTCTTTATGATTATAAATACATAGTGTAAAGTGTGACAAGTTCCAAATCGAAACGACTAAAAAACACTTTTAAAAATAAAAATTAACTCATTCTTTTTTTTTGTAGATTTTTTATGTAGGTATTATATGCGATGGCGGTAAAGATAATTCTACAAATGTAATTTTTTGGGTTTTTGTTTAACTCAAGACTTTTTAAAATCTGATTTCGTAAAAAAAAATACCTTCTTTGTTCGGGGGCCCCTCTATCCTCGGCTGGCTCGGTGGTAGTTACGACCCTGTTACTATACTATGAACTATTGTTATGAAAATGGAAATTTTTTGTCCGATAACGAAAAATGGATTTCTACAATATTACATTATTTAATTTGAACCCTAGACGGCTAATGTTAATCGTTTCGACTAAACACAGCGAACATTTTTTGTTCTATCTTTCTAACTAGTTAATGTATCGCGTTGATTATTCGTGCCAACTTAGTCGCTGGCAAATAGTTTGAGGGGGCAACTGGGTCAAGTAGGTAAGTATCACTTATTTCGATATACGAAGTTTTTATCAGCTGAATCAACTAATGAATAGCCTCTTCGTAACTTTTTTTGTTATATGCTAATATCCTATTAAAAGAAAAGTTCGAATATAAATTTTTTTAGTTAATGTAAATTAACTATGTATGTTTATTTAGTAAAAAAAAAAGAATTTGTTTTTGTTTTATTTGTTTTAAATAGATTTTTAAAACGGTTTATTAAATTGATTTTTGTAATAAATTTTTTTACAAAAACTGTTTTTCATTTATATAATATTATAAATAGGTAATATAGTTACAAAAAATGCTCAAAAATAATTACATGTATCATTAATGAGGATAATAACTTATGTTAGTCGAAACGACTAAAAGTCCCTGCGCAAATAAAGTATGATTATAACCTTCTAGGGTTAAAGAAATATTTGGGAAATTATAAATGAATATATTTATGTTTAAATTTATTTTCGTTATTATATAGTATATCTTTAAATTTTCAAAAAATGCTGCCCAAAAAATTACCCAGGCTTACTCTAGGAACACGCCAATCAAACCTATTGAGATATCAGTTATTTTACTCTGGAAAAAACAAAATCAATTACTTATTTTTTATGTTTTATTACTTATTACAAAGATCATTGTTTCTATTGGACATGATTGTTTTATTTAATCAATGCAGATGTTTTTAAACAATAATAAGCGATTAGATAGAGTATTAATCAAAATAAGTGGACCCCCCCCCATCCCGCCGGTGGAATATAATTGTACTATACAGGGCCGGATTAACTAAGCGCGGGGCCCGTAGCAAATGATATAAAGAGGCCCTTGGCAGTGGTGTGGGGGGGGGGGGGGGGGGTGAAACTCGGGGAGTAAATCAATAGCTTCACCCACTCCCCCCGAAAAAAATAAACTGGATTTTTTTTTGTACATTAAGCGGGCGTCACCCCCTGTGAATTTTTAATGACATAAAAATATCAGTGGGATCTATTTTTTAAATAAATTGGATGGTCATCACCTCTATAGACTTTCAATAATAATAAAAAGTCAATTCAGTCAATTTATTAGACATTTTTCCCATTGGAAGCTTTAAATAACCAAAAAAGAGGTAAATATTATACCATAGACATAGAGCATGGACCATCTAACTCAAAAACAGAGCCGTGTCAAAAGAAGGAGATAGAAAATGGTTTGTCCTTATTTAAACAAAAGTAACTATTTCTTTCTTATTAGAAAAAGAGATAGATATATCCCAAACGCCACCGTATCTCTCTCACTGTTTTGAAGAAATATTACACCATTTTTTTCGGGATACATCTATCTCTTTTTCTAATAAGAATGAAATAAATGAATTATTAAATAAGGGCAAGTATATCCTAAATCATTTTCCATCTATTTCTTTTGACACGGCTCTGTTTTCGAATCAGATGCGCGGTCCATGCTCTATATCTATGGGTAAATAGATTTTATTTTTTAACAAATAAGACAGGTGTCACCCCTTCAGGTTGTCACCCGGGTCGGACCACCCCGCCCCCCTACCCTCCCCCTTACTACGCCGCTGACTGACTTGATTTAGAATATACAATCCTTAAAAAAATTGATGTTAATAAAAAATTAAGGGATATTTTTTTAACCCTTGCTAAAGAACGGAAAGGGATGATAAAATTTGTTGAAATTTTTATTCAAAAATTAAAAAGCACAAACTTTTAAATGTGCTTTGGAACACGCAAATTAAATTAATTTTCGCGGAAATATAACTGAAAATTTGAATTTTTTGTTTTCCTTTTTTTTTAATTATCCCTTAATTTTTTTGAGGTGTGTATAATAAAAAGATCGGAGATTCCAAAATTGATTTTTCGATTAAATCGAATCGAGATCGGAAACCCTAAATTTAAATGATTAATTATTGCATATTTGGACACCCCGTATCAACCATTGGACTGTAAGTGGTAAGTCCAATAAGAGATATTTTTCCGCAAAGTCGCGGGGCCCCCAGAGACGCGGGGCCCGTAGCATTTGCTACTTCCGCTACGTTGTTAATCCGGCCCTGGTACTATATAATATGTAATATATTATGGCATTTTAAAAAGAAATAATTATAAAAAATGGAAAACCAATATATTCATCCAAAATTATAAGGAAAATATTATTTTTCGTTACGAATTTGAAGGACTCTAACACTTTTCTATAATATATGAAAAAAGATCCTTGATCTAAATTCTAAATAACAAAAAATTATAATCTTATTTGGATGATAATTTATTGACCCCGATTAATATTAAATTATACAACCGCTTTTAGTTTATTTTGGACTTATTATAGCCTTAGAAGAAAATCAAAACGAATAAGAATATTTTGGAAGTGATAAATGCAACAAAATAAAAATTTTGATGAGTTTATGATTTTTAATAAAAATTACCTAATATTTATAATTATGGGCTACATTACAAAAGTATTTTTGAGGATAGTTATCTCCATTATCAAGTTCAAGTACCGCCCTTGAACTTGATTTGAATGGAGAAAGTCACATTGAAAATTCTTCTTTCAAAAAGAACTCTAATTCAATAATCTATATACATATGTATATACTAAATACTACACATATAATAACATGTTCTGGCTGACTTATTGACTTACTGATTCATCAAATTTCAAGGGTGTCTTCCTTTTATGACGTAAACATCCACTAAGAAAGGATTGTTCGAAATTAAACAATTTGGTGGGATTTAATTGAAACTTAAAATAAATACTCTATTATACAAATAATTAAACACGTATTTTAGCATTTCCCAAAATTCAACCACCGAGGGATGCAAGGGGGTGTTAATTTTATTTAAATTGTTTATGATCTTAAACATTCAACTCTTAATAGCATAGGACGTGGGAGTGGGGTGATTTTTGATATGTTTATATACCTACATAGCTGCTTAAGTTATAATGGTGAATTCGGTAAAAGTAGTCTTCAATAAAAATACAAATTTTGACATTCAACCCCTAATACCGAGGGTAGACAGGGGTGAGTTTTTGAATTTTTTAACTAGAATCCATGATATTTACGATTTTGAATAATGCATAAAGAGCAAAAAAAATTATAATTTACACCCTGTCACACATAAAGGGTTGTAATTGATTTCATTCGATCCGGCGGGAAAAATACTACGGGGGTGGGGGGTTTTAGGAGAAAAAGCAACCTCCTATCTCACATAGGAGCCGATATATTACGTTTTTGTATAATGTATACAAAGCAAAACATATGAAAAATTTCATATTTCACCCCCTATCATATATGGAGGGTTGTAATTAGTTTTTTTAAATACCATAGGGAGTTTAGAAATCCAAGCGAGCGAAGGCGCGCGTATCAGCTGGTAAATAATAAATTCAGAGGAAAGTCTCATCTGGATTTCGGATTTTATCGTCTCGGCCTCATTTCAACAAAATTCAAGCAGTTTTTTTTGGTCGTCGTCAAAAACAATACTTATCTAAGGGGGGTCTGTCGAAAATCCTGGCCCGTAGATCTGCGATAGGATGTAGAGGCCAACACATTACTAATTTAATGACTATTATTACGAAGGTGCCTATAGAACTATAAGTTAGAACAGCATAAAACTGAAAATTTAAATATTTCATAAGACAAAAACAAAAAAAAGTATTTTAATTTTTATGTATTTCTCGTACTAAATACATCATGTCTAGATACATAATAGTTCCGACGTTTCGTTTATTTTTTATTTCATTATCTAATATATTTAAATGACTAAATACCTATACACAGATGAATAAATAATAATATTTATAAGTATTCTAAACTACGACATTGATATACAGATCGTTATTAGAATAACTAACAAATGTTAGAAAATTTTCTTACATACTAATATAGTATACTTTTATATAATTTGACAATAATCAAAATTCAAATTTTCATCTATGGACACACAGGAACAGGTGGTACAAGTCGTCCAGGGAACCCTACACTATCAACGGCATGGATTCTGCAAATTTCCTTGTATCTTTGTCCTCCATCGTAATTTTTCGGTCTTCTGTTGTTGTAATAAGGTTGTGCACCGCGATTGTAATTATATCCATTGTAATTGTAATTGTTATAACCGCCATAATTTTGCCGTGTTGGTTTTGCAGCTCCATTGATACCAAACAACAAATCCAAAATGGGCGATGAACTTGTTGTATCTATGGCGACAATCAAAACCACAGCAACAATGAAAGATACTCGTAGATACATTTTTATTTTATTTTAATATCACTTGAACTTTATTTTTACACTTATCTAGTTTTTTTTTATCACGATAAATAATAATTGTTTTGATTTTAACGTACTTGTTTATTACAAAAACGCTAAATGAATGCACCTTGACTTTGATGTCAACAATAGGCACATACAGGACTAACAAATACAGTTCTCCTGTTAATACATTCGTCTTTCTTTTCCATCATCTTATATAGATGACCAGTGGTCAAATAACCTTGTATACACTTCATTTCAAAAGATAAACTCTATTCGAAACAGAACACATTTTCTAAATTGTTAACATTGACATATTTCTTGAAATTATTATGTTTACTAATAAATTTGATTAGTCATACGCTCGTAATTTTGTGTTTGGTTGTGTGTGGTATAAAAAAAACCCAGTGTAAATATTATTAATAATGCGTAAAAAAAATTGTCTTTATAAATTGATATCTATAATAACGACATGATTTCGTTTTAAAACTATTTCTATTTTACACTGACGACCTTTCCTATACTTTACAGTAAGTTTTCCAAATGTAGGAATTAAATAATTAATAGTTTTATAAAAAAAACTTCCTACTAAAAACAAGACTTTACAATTAAAACAATATGTTATTAAATTATTTTATAATTAATTTTTTCGTGTTTCAGAATGAAAAAATAGATTTTTTTGTTAATAATTCATATTGGAGCATTTATAAAATTAAGCTCAATAAAGAAAATACAAACGAAATAAAAAATGTTTTTGATTTAAACCCCCTACATAGGCATATAAAATAAATTATAACAATTTATCAATATTTTTAACAACTATGCACATTTTTTAAATTTATCAACAAAGAAAATTTATTTTAGTATACATACGTACATAAAATATGTAATAAAATAAAAATAATAATGTACCTATGTATCTATGGTTCTACTACAATTGTGGTATATCGTTTATGAAAATATTTGTACGGCTTACAATAATATCTTAGAGTAAATTGCCGATGAAAATTCAAAACAATACAACGGTTGAAGTAATGATAAAATTGTTATTAATAAAAGTATCGATTTGCTATATTTACAATTATTGTTACAATCATTTATCGGTTCGATTTATTTAAATATACATATATCATTTCTAGATCGGTAGTTCTGAACCATTTGCTTGATTTCAAGTTTTCATCGATTATATTGATAATAATTTACGTACCATTCAGTAAGGTATTACTTGTACGTTTCTTCCAAAATTTAATATTAATTTAGTCGCGTATCAACGCTTATAATTAATTTCAAGATCAGAACTACAAATCTAAATTTATTTTAATATATTATTTCGCAATTTTTAATCATTTTTCAAATACCACACACCAATATTCAAATGCTTATTAAAATAACACAATTATTGTTACATAACACATATTTAATATTTATGAAATTTTTAACAATTGGTCACAAAGGAAAATGTTTTTCAAACAATTCACAAAATTCAAACACTGTACATTTTTTTATAAATTGCATTGTTAAAAGAAGTGCCTATTGTTTACATCTGTACGAAGTGTTAACAAATGAAGAAATAATTGCAATTATTTCACTCATTTGCTAAACTTTCATTTCATATAATTTTAAAAGTGTGACTGTAAAATAAGCCAAGCATGGATCGTTTGTAATGAATGTAATTTAATAACAGTTATTGTAAATTATCTGCAAAACGAATTAAAACTTACCTACATTAAAGTTACATCATTAGTTATAGATTGATATGGTACTGGCACCAGTCTTGGATATGACCCCAGTAATGGGTATTCTTTAATTAAATGTACTGAATTAGAAATATTTGTTGATATTTGATTACTACCATTTCTGAATATACATTTAACAATCGGCCAATGGTGTCAAAATAGTGGAGCAGTATAATTTATTTATTAATTATTATATTATCATAACAACTGCTTTACATTGTTTCAAATTTGAAGATTCTTTCTTTTATATCTTTTGTGTTGTAGTACTTATCATTTTGTAATCATTTACAAGTATCCATCACTGAGTGCTCATTACTGGTTTTACTTTATCCATTATTGAAGAAAAAAAACATAAACAAAATAAAAGGCTATAATTTAAAAAAAAACTATATTTGCGAACTTTGGTAATTAAATTGATTAAAAAAGAGTTACTTATTTTATTAGTAACATGAGTTCATGAGAATTACACAAAATAAGCCCGTCAATCATAAAAACAGTAAGCCTTGCTCTTATAGCGGCCATAATTGATGCAAGTATATCTTATAGAATATTATAATTTATGCCCCCTGTCTCCTTTAAATATTTTACGAAATATTAAATAGGCTGGTTAGGGATCATCCATAAATTTCGTCACACAAATTTCATGTTTTTTTGTTGTTGTGAAACTTGTGACTATTTAAAACAGCGTTAAACGCGGTTTTTTCCGATTACTTTTTTTATTAATTTTTCATTTATGTAAATTAATTTCATCGCTCAAGCACAATTTCTCATATCATATGAACATAAAGTGCCTGAGCGATAGCACAGTCGCAGGTAAACAACATTAGATGATTTATTTACAAAAAAAAACTAAAGTGGCAAATGACAAAGAACCTTCCACGTCAACATAATCATTCAAATATTTTTTTTGTTTTCATGAATACCTACTTCTTTTTATTAAAATATTGATATTAAAAATAAAAGTTACCAAAGTATAAAAAAAAATATTTTATGACATTATCGTTATTTAATTGTTATTTCCTATATCCCCATTATTTACATGTTAAGAGAACTCCTTTCAACGCTGTTTCATCTAGAACTGGCATTTCCTGGAACGTATTCCTCACGTTAAGCGAAGTCTTACTGTAAAAGGAAATATACCCCAAATAAAAGAATTGGCTATATTTGAAACATTATACTTATTGCAAAGTTTATCGTTAGCTATCAAAATAAACATATGTATTATTGAACAGTTAATGGTGAAAAAATAAATGTGTAAGAAATCAAAACAGGTAATGAAAATATTTCAATCGTAATAAAATTAGGTGTCTCAATTAAAATTTAATTTTCTGAAACATTATCGCGTAAATTAATGTTTAATAGACACTATCTAATCTTTGTTGATGCATAGTAGATCAAATATATATTTTTATTATTTTTATATTCAGATGCTGCCATTACTATATGTTTATGTATTAATTTATTAAATTATAACTTTTTTGGATTTCGCAAAAAAATAGATAGGACTTCGCACGAGACGAGACTAAATTTAAGCTTCTTTCTCTCGTGTAAATTTAAATGTTTTAACAAAATATATTATTAACATGAAGAAATGTAAAATCATATTGAAAATTAGTGGAAAAACATGAAGTTCTATACAATTATAACCTTCCTGGGTATTCATGAATGCTTGACATGTTGCCAAAAGTAAAAAAAAAACTAAAAAACTTTAAAATATCGCCTTTTTTCTTCACGGCAATTCCCATAAAACTGTCGACTGATCAGGATTCAGTCGCGCTCGTGTGCGGAACGAGGACTTGGATCGATTGCAAACCAGTTGTAAAATAGTCACTTCCGCAACTGGTTTGCGATTCTCGTTGCAAAACAGTCACACCGTGTGCGATGGGCCTTGAAGGAAATACGCGATTTTTTTAAAAGTTTTTAAGTTTTTTGAACTTTTGGCAACATGTCAAGCATTCTTGAATATCCATATATGTCGTTCATGTTTTTCCACCTCCTCGACGAATTTAATGTTTATTAACTGATCATTTATTCTGAATGAACTAACTAAGTAGGTAATTATTAATAGGAATAATGATAATTAAGTAATAATTTGAATTATAAATAAATAATAATATTATTATAATTATAAAGCTAAAATATCATGCAACCACGCAACTGAAACCGAAATTCGACCTGCAAGCACAGTTGCACGTAACCAGTTGGAAACTGATTGCAAATTTCGGTCGCACCGTGTGCGGAGGGCCATTACGTTACACGTGCAAAGTCACCAAACGGTTACTTACGCAACTGGTTTGCAATTCTTGTTGCAAAACGGTTGCTCCGTGTGCAGAGGGCCTAACGAGACTTCTAAATAAAGTATATGTATCGTCTCTTTTCGGTGTAAAGCCCTAGGCAAACACCATGACCCAACTTTAATCCTTATATGCAAGGCCCTAACAAGACGTTTTTGTCCTCTATATACGTAATATTAATTATTTCGCTTCTATAGTTCCTATTTTTTATTTCTTATAAAAATAACATAATTTTAATCCATATTTTTAAACATCCACTGCCATCTAGTGAGCAGTTTAAAAGATCTCACACCTCATCAGGTACCGAAAATTAACGCGTTCAGTCAAACGTCTACACTCGTTCTTATGAGCCAAAGCGAGACAATGCGATATACATTACATTTCAATGTGTCTCTATCTTATATATTACCTCGAAATAACACGAAAGAATCGAATTTCAGACAAAAATATTAATGGGGTTTGAAGTTAGCTAATTAATAGGTTATTTTGTGCCAAGGCTCTATTTTGTACTTGTAAGGGTCAAGTTCATTTTTTCAATGAGCACCCTGTACTTTTTAGTGCATAATCGTATTCAGCAGATTTTTTCCGTACAAAATTTAAATTAATTTGGGAGTAGGGGGGTAGGGGGCATTTACAAGAAAAAAATTCTCTAAAACTATCAAAATATATACCGTAGCTAAAAAAATGTCCATATATTGTTTAAAACCTACAATCAATTTATTATTTTAATTATCAACAAAATATAATTTTATCTATAGAATCGGAAAACGTTTTAAAATGATAAGAAATAAAAAGTATTTAAATGTACATTTTTTTCAAGATTTTGATTCTAGGGATCTTGAAATTTAAATTTTCATCATAATTTTCAAATTATTTTCTTATCACGTACGCGATGATAAGTATAAGAAGAAAAGTGCAATAAAACCACTGCACTGATTATGAATACAACAATAAATGTGTTGTTATTCTTTAAACCGAAAAGAACGAATTACTGCAAAATTTCTAAAGTTAATTTTATTTATAATTATGTGGTTCTAAAATTTACATGATAAACATCTTTTGTGTTCATTTTCTATGAAACCGTAAAAATATTATGATTTTCTTATTATGGTAGGTATATTATCTATCAAATGAAATATAAAGTTAATAATAGATACTTATGTAATATTTGTGTGTAATTTTATTTGTTACTACAGGGTTAAAAATATAGTTAGTTGCAATTAAAATAAAAATAACAATAAGTAATAAGTAAAAAAATAATCCCCACCCAGCCCTTTTAAGCGTACCATCAACTTAAAAAATATAATATATGTATATTCCAACAAAAAAAAATTCTCCCAGAAAGGTAGCTTAGTTGCACCACTGCATTTATGCATAGCTATTAATTTTTATATATAATAAGTACAATTATACACAAATATAAAAAAATAAAGTTCATAAAACATTTATATTCATAATATAATAAATTTTTTATGCACCTTTTTGAATTTATCGATTTATTCAAATATCGTTTTATAGATTTGAACCTATTATTTATGATTAACTTGAACACTATTTCACCTATATAACTACCTATCAAATAGCCTATAAATGTTATCAGGAATCGAGCGAATTTATATCTACTTTATAAAACAGAATATTGTATTCATAATGAAATTTGGAAAAAGTATTATTAAAAATTAATTCTAACAAAATATTAATTTTAAAATCGCACCTAAATTTTACAAAATATGTCATTGTCATCCATAATGAAATAGAAAATTAAAAATAATTCCATTGATCCTAGCCCCCCTTGTTTGTTAAAACCTCCGTTGATCAGCCCGTAGGGAACCTTCATATCCATTTTATATTTTTGTTTTATCAATTCCTAGACTTAAATACACTTTAGCATCTTTTCGAAGAAGTTATCAAAACCTGAAAAGGATGAAGTCCAAATGGCAAAAAAAACTATACATATATGTCATTGTATTAAAAAAAAATAAAAATTACTCCTAATAAATATACCCCACTTGCTTACAAATATTTATTTAATATTATACATTCTTTTAAACTATATCTAGACATTAATAAAGAGAAAACGTCTTAATTTAACAGTAATCACTTCAGTTATATTTACTAATAAATTATTAATAATAAATAAATATATAATATATTTAAAATATAACATTAATTGTTAATAACAATCACTTTTTTATTATTTACAACCCGTATTCTTCCATCCTTGTTGTTATAATATTACATTAAAACTAAATTAAATATTTATATAAAAAATTCAATTGAAAAATGGACAAAGATAATTTTTTTTTCAATATATTGTTGATAGAGAATTATATTTTATTTAAATGTTATTTAGTTATTATTATTATATATTTTTTTACAATAACTATTATTTCATAATAAGTAATTAATAATTTAAGTATATACTTAATTTTAATTACATAAAAACATAATACAGTGAAATTTCTCCAAACTACCCTTACTCTACACGATCTCTCCCTTAAACCATTCATGTTTAATTTAAATATAAGTTTTCCGCATAAAAACCATTTCAGAAGCAACCGTTTTTAAATCATTTGTAGAATTTACACTGCATATATACATAACTGAAGACACTGGGATATGTTCAAAATATAAAAAAAAATTTTTTTTCACAAATTTAATAAATTAAATATTATACAAATCATCAAAAACAATACAATAAATAAAAACAGGTAAATCAATACTTTTAAAGATGAGTGAGGTCAGTTCTCACTTACCCGGAAACCCATTATTCATATCCGGGTTATATTGGTTATATGCTACTATTTGAGAGTCATTAATGCAAGCTAATATTGTATACCGACCTACGTCGTCAATAACTTTACAATTCCTATACCGACGGCGTTTAGGCGGTCTAGGTCTCCAATATGCACGTTGCTGTTCTCCATCATCATCGACGGCGTCATTAGCTTCATCTTGGTCATCTAATGCCATACTTCGTTCTTGTGGTCCTTCATCATCATCTTGATAAGCGTTATTAAACCCGGGTAACTCTGCTACTTCTTGCGCATCGAAAGATGGAATTGCATTCTTCCCGTACCCCGCGCTGAAATCTTGCAATCCCGATATAACACTGTCAGCGTCGTTGTACACAGGCACAGCATTCGTTAAAGCCAATATGGCTAAAACAGTGTAACAAAAAACCATCGACAATAGTCGATTCATTTTTTGTTTTTCGTACAGAATGGACACTTTGCAGCTTTATATATATACTCTTTTAGATACAAAATTCGTACGTATACAAAAAAACCACTTGTCACGATGCCATACCTACATTTTTGCGAAATTTATTTTTCATTATTGTCGTAACAAATAATAATAATACTTAAAAAACAATATGATATTTATTAGATTCAACTACCTATAGTAAAACAATTTATGAACCTTAAATTTAATTTCTTGTAATGTATCATAACCATTAAACAATGTGGAAAGTAATACAATTGCAATTATATTATCGAATATATATAAGCACTTACTAGCGGATCTATAAACTCCCCAATTCAATACTAAAAAAGAATTATAATCATTTAATAAATCTTCAATCAATTATTAAGTAAACGTTATTTTGATAAAAATATACCCTAGTTTTAAACACCCCCTTTTTAGTCGCATATTACAATTATATTACTTAATTAATAAATATATATTTATTTCTTCTTCAACAATACAATTGACAATCATAATTAAAATCAATCCCTGAATTTAATCAGAGTTAATTTAATAAGATAGATGTATAATTAATTTATATGTTTACATTAAATTTAAAATAATGTGGGCATTTTGGCATCGTGCAATTTTTTAACCGGTAGTTACTTATTTATTAGCCATACTGATAAATAAGTATTGTAATATGCAAAAGAAATAAGATATTGCAAATAATTATTATAAGGTAAATCTGACTTGAGACATTTCCACTTTAAAATTTTTTGAAAATCTTTTTTTTTGCATTATCGAAAAATATGGACTTTCATAAACATGTTGTTTTTTGATAGCGATATTCGAATTATTCCGGTCGCTACAGCATTTCTTAGAAAAGAGATCGACAAGCTGTGTGCAAGATAAGGCAGAGTGCATCTCAACGTGGTTTTCCAAAACGGCGGAAGATTTAAAATGAAGAGTTTTAAAGATATCCGTCTCAAGTTTTGCCACGTCATTTTTCACGCTATTCCTTAACGTCGTACAGAAGCTTTTATTTTATTAAGCTTTTGTTTATTTGAAAATTTCACATTTATTTGAACGAAAAACTGTCGAAAAAAAATACCATTTTTGACACCTAATTTTGTTAATTTTGATCGGAAAAAAAATTCTTCGTATAAAACGCTACAGTTTTTCATACTGATTAATAATATTTTTGGTTTTTTCTTTTTGGCAATTTTTGGAGGAGTAGGATTCTCCGCCATCGAGCGCTTTTTTTAGACATAATTTTGTAGTGGCCAAAAAAATTAGATACAAAATTAAAATAAAACATTAACAAATATTTTTGTGTACAACATAAAACAAAAATCGGACTGATTATCGAATTTTATTCAACAAAAAAAATTATGAAAAACAGCAAAAGATTTTTAGTTATAGGTACGGGCAATATTTCAATATTAAAATCTATATTATTACCTACAGTAGAACTAAAATTTGCAAAACTCTATAAAATAATTTAATTTAATTTTAATTTAAATTAATTTAATCAAGAATGTTAGTTTAATGTAAAAAAAAAAAATTATATGAGCATGTATCAGGATATTTTACGTATGTTATCCCCCCATCTTCTCAAAGACGACGCACAAAATAGTTTTTTTTTATTTTTTTGAAAATCCATTACTCATTTTTATTTTCGATTAAAGAAAGTATAATCATATTTGGCGAAATCTTTTTTTGGGTTTGTATATATTTTCGAGTATAATAATATGTATCTTGATAACCCTTGATATTTAAATTTTCCAAATTTCTTTGTTCTTACATTTTTTGCTTACCCTTACTTGATGGAGACTTCATCCCTTATAATTTTTAAGTATGTAGTATTACTCTACCAAATTCCATTGAAATTGTTTATATTAAAAACTAACTAACCGGGTGTAATTTGTATTTTTTATCTAATCAATTTTTTGGAATAAGTAGCCTTTGTCCTTCCTTAGGATGCAAGCTATCTCTTTACCAAATTTCATGAAGATTGATTCAACGGTTTAGCCGTGAAAAGGAAACAGACAGACAAAGTTACTTTGGCATTTATAATATTTATTAGTATGGATTATTATACAAAAAAGATTTTACAGTTCTTCATACCGTTTTTTTTTTGTTAGTTTGTAACTGTTGAGTTTTGTAAAAACAGTCCACAGTTACGAAAAATTAATACAATGCAATAATTTTCAATAAGAAATAAAAAATCATTTATATACCTACACTAATTTATTGCGTAGATACATTTAAATATTTTGTATTGTTTTTTTCCTCTGATGTCCATATTGACATTTCATGTCTTACTAATATGTATATTGATTTTGAAACGATTTTTGCAATATTCTCTAGCTTGATTTTTTAAATCTTCTGTATGATAAAAATGGTTTAATGTAAAAAAATATAATGTGTTTTTCTTCCATAAATTTTAGTTCCTCCTTCACCAAAAATTCAATCAAATTGTAAGTAACATATTGCATTTTGATATTGGATAAACATCAAAAGTAAATTTTCGATTACTCCAAACTAATACTGGCTTACCAGAACATTTAAATATTCCTTAAATATAATTTATAATCGATCTGCATACATCATCAATAAAACTTATAAATGTAAAAATAAGGATATTACATTTTCGATGTTTATGTTAAAATCTAACTTACACAGTATTGAGCAATTTTTTTCATTGTTTTTTTCTAATGTACTGGTTTATTCTTTTTTGTTATTGAAAACAAATGTATATTAGGAGGCCATTATTTAAATATGGTACATTGATTCTTGAATTCCGGGTGTATGACTAATAGATATATATTTTTTTATATACTACGGCCCGCGGGTCGGATCCGGCTCTCCAAAGATTTTCATCCGGCTTCCGATTTTCATATATAAATATTTTATATATGGGAAATATTAATTTAATGGTTTTATGTACACATATAATGCACATTTTAATAAATATTTTCATTATAAATTCCAATATAAATTCTATTTGTCTAAAAATGCACATGTAAATAAATGTTCTAATTGGATTCCAACAAGAATATTTTTCGTCCAGCCCCTCATATTTATAAAGAATTCGATCCGGCTCGTTTCTCGAAAAGTTTGGTGACCCCTGGCATATTAAGTTCTTTTTCATTTAAATTTGAATCACTCATTAAAATTTAAACGTTATAAATATACCTAATGTACCATATTACGTATAATAGGTATTAGGTATATACACAAGCATTAAAATATTTAAAGAAAATGATATACTCAAAATGAATGTTTCTGAAACGTATTTGGGTAATGTGTATAATAATATAAAAATATGAGAAAATATGAAACACGAACGTGTTTCATAAAATAAAAACAGAAGCAATCCCAATAAAAAATCTACGCATCGGTTAAAGTTTTATTTATGTGATGAGATATATATTGCTTATGTCATGTTTTTATTTTATGAAATCAATTTCACATTTCCTGTTTTTTTTTCAAATATAATTTAATTAGAAAAAATAGTAAAAAAACGTATTACAACAAAATTAATCCAGAAGTTAAGAATCCCAAAAAAAATCTTTAATTTATCGCTAATTAAATTGACACTAAAATCAAAATGTCTTCCAAAAAATTTGAAGAAACACACACACATCCTGCCATGCGAAAAAATCATTATTCCTTACTAGGGGAGTCATATTAGATTTTCAATTCGGAAAAATTCTCCGATCCACGTGTTCGGAAAAGTGCGTAAAATAACATTTCAAAATGTCTCCGCGAGAAAGTGGGCGCAAAATTTTTTTTTTTAACAATTTACGTGCAAAAATGCAGTTTTTTACTAATAATTTTTTAAATTAACTTAACTTAAATTTAACTTTTCCTGAGAAAATTATTAGTAAAAGCCTTAGCAGACATCAAAAATATACAGCTAGGGTTCCTTACGTCCCCGAAAAGGACTTGATATATTCAGAAAAAAAAAGTTTGTTTTACTATATCTCTTATCTTATCTTTTTGCACTCTCCCTTATACCATGTACCACCGGCGGAGGCCTCTGACATTTTTAACCATTTTTATACATTGCTTATTGAGTAAGATTTATTTTTTAAGCGTAAAAAAATGTTCTTAAAATGTCAATGCTTACTTTGCTAAGGATTTTCTTAACAAAAGAAATTAATAAGTTATATAATGAATTATGATATCCATATACAATGTAAATAAATATATATACCCAGGCCCTGAGAGAACTTCAATGGGGCCCTATCTAAACATATAGTATATAACAAACTTACAATTACAAGTTTTGGAATAATATATCTTACAATTCAGTAAAGCTCTTAAACATAGAGAAATTCTCAACCGAAGTTAAGAATCTATTGTAAATCTATTTAGTACATTTCCTATATAAAATAATTGAATGTCAAATCTGATACGAAGGAATCCCGACAAAATTATTTTCCTGCCGATTTTCTGCGTAAGCATCGCCAAATGATGTGAAATGAATACAAATCATTCTACTTTCATAGGATTGGAAGTCGTGCTCGAAGTTCAATGTCGTGTAAGACGTGCGCGAACGATGTCTTTTGTTTTAAAGTGATTTTTTTCGTAATAAAAAAAGTTCCTGGTTACTACAAAAATGTGATTCATTACATTGTTATCAGATGAACTATATATATCTTTTTACTAACATTATTATACATGCAAAGTGCATAATACAGCTTATGACTTGTGCGTAGTTGTTATTTTACTGTATATAGTGTGTTGAATATTTTAAACTTTAGAGCTTAGACATTGAGTGTATGTTTATTTAAGAAAGTATTTTTAATTTGTCATTAGTTAATTGTAGGGTTGCATACCAGACGAGACTAGAGTTAGGTGAGTCTAGCAGTGGCGGACTAAGGAATTTTGCGGCCCAGGAATGTTTTTTTTTGTTATCTTAAATGGAAACCCCCATTTTTTTATTACAGATTCGGATTTTGCGTCAAAAAATACGTAATTTTTGTCTGAAACATTTTTTTGTATTCGGGGCAGATGGCGCTGTAATTGCTGTCCGAAAAGAAAAATTTTGTAAGAGAAATTCCGGAGTAAAAAACAAACGGCCGTGCTATGGACATGGTGCGGCCGTGTGGTCGAGGCCCTGGTGCGGCCGTGCTTGTTTCATAAACAAACCTAGTGCTGCCGTGGCCGCACCACGGCCATACTCGTAGCACAGGCGTTTGTTTTTTACTCGGGAATTTCTCTTACAAAATTTTTCTTTTCGGACAGCAATTACAGCGCCATTTGCCCCGAATACAAAAAAATGTTTCAGATAAAAGTACACAAAATCCAAATCTGCAATAAAAATTGGGAGTTTCCATTTAAGATATCAAAGTTGCTCCATCCCCCACCCCTTATGAGTAGGAGTGGGGGGTCAAGTTTTGTGTAGTTGAATAACTTTTTCGAAAATATTAAACACGTATTTTTTTTGTTTTTCGATGCTGTATGTACCATTCGAAATATTCGACCGTCCCGGAACATATTTGACACCCTGGTTATGTAAATAAATGTATTTTATTTATTTTCTCCCCCCTCTTTCTTTCATGAACAATTGAATCTGTTATATGTGTATGTATTGCACCTAAAAGTATAAATAAATATATTTATTTATATATACATATAATTATTTCCAGATAATTTAGCTGTACAAAATTAATAAATGTTTTTCGTTTCAACACGACAATAACTGAAATACTAATTAAAAATTTAATTAATTTTAATGGCGGATATTATTTTCAGGAGGTATTGTTTCTTCAAAGGTACACTTATTCAAATAAAACTATTTCTCTAAAATTATATTATTGTTTAAAAAATAACTATTATTGTTCCTATATGAAAATATTTTAGTTACCTATATTAAGATTGTTACTCAGACCGCATACATAGCCAAGAGTGTGGGTTTATTTGTTTAATAACAATTTGTTATTATTATTTATTTATTAACTATAAAAATTCATGGTTATAAGTCACGTTTTATAAATCGTAGAGCTGTTTTCTTAATATTTGTTTGTGAATTGATTTTTAGCAGGGGTTATTTTAAGAAAATTTTTCAACTGCAAATACCTTTTTATTGCTCTACACTTACACTTTTTTATAGTTTTTTTTCTATTTGCAATTTTTCAATTGCACAAATTAGCTTTTATAACTGCAGTTTTAATTTTTGGAACTACAAGCTACAACTACACACTAAATTAACCCCAGATTTTTAGAATTTTACTCTTACTTGTCGTCCATCCGTCCTCCCGACCGTCAGAATAAAATATCTATTAAACTACCATAAGTATATAAGTTAGAAACTTAAATTGTTAATTTAATATACGAAGTTAAAAATGTGTTTTTTTTTTAAATGAAGGGACCCAAAATTTTTGTAAAATATCTTATAGATCATGTGGTTTTCATGACCTACAAGTATTTTAAAATAAACAATTCCCCGTGGAATTGACATGTTTCGGGCATAGGCCAGGGCAAAAGACCCTTGATTTTTGCAGGCCAGTATAACCATAACATTTTACTATTATTTATCTAGCAATTGTGCAAAAATTACTCGGTTATTTATAAATTACATAACATCATGAATTTGACATGTTGAGTGTATAGGTCTTGCTAAATGCTCCAATATTTTTGTAGGTCAATATATTTCCCGATGTTTACATTATAAAATCTTGTAATTTAAGTAAAAAAGAAAGGGTTATTCGTAAATTTCCTATACATCGTTAAATTGACATGTTTGACGCATGCCACATCAAAAACGCCCCAATTCTCAGAATTTTCGAAGATAAAAAAGTTGTAGAGGATTATAATATATACTTAAGATTGGTTAGATTATAGTACAAAAAGGAATAGAAAATATTCATAGTGCCTACAGATTACTCATATACTCATTTTCACTTTGGTTGTTTATAATTTTGGTATTTATAATTGTTTGTTTACATAAAAATAAATATAATAGTACCTACATAGTAAGGCCACATGAATACTTTTGAGATTACGACATTTGTTCTCAATTTTTATTCCTTCTTAAAGCTTGATGATGATTCTATGAATCGAAAATTCGAATGAATTTTCTCTTGAATAAATTCTGACGTTCACACAATTACCTAAGTTGTTATTATTGGTAATTTTTTTATTTCAGTTGGTAATTTAAAACATTTATTATAGATATTAATAGATCTTTTGTAATCAAAGTTAAAGTTAAGTTAAATTTTCTTTATTCCTCTATATAATATGAGTATAAAGTTTTTTTTTCGAAATTTTTCGACTTATCTATAAGTTTTTATATCCATGTAATTGGCACTGTTTTAAAATAAATTCTATTCTATAAAATGTCACTTATAAATAGTTATAAATTAATACAATTAATAGCAATTGCCTTACATATTTGTACAATTAGGAAATATAAAATGCATTAAATATCTACATAATGTTGTAGGTATATCGATATTTGTTGCAGCATATTAACTTATATAGATATGTACTTTTACATTATTACCTACTATACAGAATTCAGAGTGAAAGTTGAAATATTTGATTTATTCATTTGATTAATTAAAGTATTTATTCCAATAAGTAAACAATTAAAATAAAATGTAATTGAATTAAGTAATATCAAAATATGGCAGGGTTTAGGATAAATTATTTCACGTATTGCAATTCTCCAAAAAAATGAGAAAAAAAAACACTTGTATTTCAATAATAAATAAAATTTTAACAAATAAACTATAAGCTCCTAAACAGAAATCAATACAAATACTTTATAACAACCAAAAAGTACCTTTTTGTTAAAAAAATATATCTACTTATATAAAAATAAATAAATATAGTGACGTTGTTATTTATTACAAATAACATATTTTTGTATATATTTATGTATGTATTTTTTTATTAAACTGACCGTGCTCTGCACTAATTGCTGCTGTAGACTTGACCTTTGATCACGGTATATTAGACGATAAATAAAAAAATATGCATGTATGCATATCATTATAAATCATATAAAAACATTGTATGCATGTATGCACCTACGTACCTAAATAAATCTATTGTTAAAAAAAATGATTAAAGTATTTATTAACTCAATTAACGATTGATTGTAATAAATATCATAGTCGGCATTATTTTTTTTATAGGTACATTTTTGTTTTTTTTAGAACACGTGATTTTTGCTCCAATTAATCACGTTGCAAAAATTATTATATACATTATCGACAGGCTGTCTAAAAACTTATAGGGATTTCGGAAATTATAAGATAGATATTAGCCATAAACTGTTATTTCTTAAGCGACTCGAAATAAAAAAAAATGTCTTTTAAAAATAATATTTTATTACTTTTTCAATTATATGCATCTTGATAGGTATATTTGCCTTTCAAAATATCCGAAAAAACTGCAGATATGTCACTGTATACCATCCAAAGATGGCTATATCAACAACAATTGGTAATTAGACACCCTGTAGAAGTTTACAATCGGCTAATTAAAACTATTTTAGATTTATTTTAAAATTAAAATTATGAACAAAAGTTTCAAAATTATATTATTTATAGATTTATTATGTAATTTAATTAAAAATGTTACAACTAACATATGGCTCGTTTCTTTGGAAAATGGTATGCCCATTTCGCTTTTGTTTTACTGCGTTATCATTGTAAATTAATCGTACATGCGACAGTTGAAATCATGATGCGGAAAATGTTGTAGCTAGGTACTGTTTAAATATATCGAAAAAGAATAAGAGATAAGCCCAATTTGTGAAAACAAAAAAGTAATGTTCCTATCAGATCTGTATACATTACTATACATACTTAGGTAATTTATTCTGTGTTAGTTAATTGAGCATTTAACGTTTTTAGATGGAAGGGGGATTTAAATGTTTCGAATTGAAGGTCTTCTAGGGCTCCAAATTTACAGCAGGAAAGAACACATGCGGATTAAGGAGGATTTATATTTATATTTTTCTCCCCTCCTCCTCTGATATTTTTCCGGATTTTTTGGAGTTATAACTTCGCATGTGTATATAGTAAACATTTCAAGTTTCTAGCTTATATAGTTTATTGTGCATGTGATGAATGGACAGATAGGGAGTGTATAAAAAAACATTTGCATAGCATTTCTTTAGAGTCGATCCAGACGAGTCGGTCTCGCTCTAATCAAATATAAATAAACAATAAACAATGAAATCATTCACACTATAGGTATCGGTCAAATCTCGGTCCAATCTCGCTCCGATACAGCATAGTGCAAAGAATATTTTACTGGAACCACACTATTGATCCGCTTTCGGTATAGTATCGAAGGATATTTCACTGGAGCGTGATCGAACCTGGCATGGATTGTACCCTTAGTGTGAATAGGAACTTCAGTTCGTTTTCGATCATTCTAATACTGATCACCGAGTAAAGCGTGATCTAAACTTGCGCGATAATGTGAATACCATAAGATTTGATTGAACCGAGACCGGCCCGAGAGCGGCTCGTTAATGTAAATATCATAAGATTTGATTGGTGAGACCAGCTCGATAGTCTGAATCGACCCTTAAGCATAATGCCTTGTTTACACGAGCTTAGTGTTAATCATTAGTACCAACCAGTTTTACTAGGCATATTCTATTCTTGCATTAGTTCCTAAAATTCGGGTTTATATGCCTCAAAATTGGTGCGAGTGGTTAATACTAATTATTAGCATTAAGCTCGTGTAAACAAGCCTACATTATCCCTACATTACTAGACATAAGATAGGCATAAATATAATATTATGCGTCATACAACAATTTTTAATTCACCGGCCCTGACTGATTATAATAATTTTCATTACCATTTCATTTTATTTATAATTCAAGGCAATCCAAAATATCCTATTACTAATTTTTAAATTAAGAAATCGTTTAGAAGCAAGGTCCCTGGTACGATTCAACAACATTAAAACAAATTTCAAATTCGATCGTTAGACTAACACGGTAATTCACCACTAGGTGTCACCACCTGAGCCTATTGCTCCTATTGCTATTTTTACACACGCAACAATGACGCGTGCGCGCGCGCGAATAAAATCGATGTCTACAACCCTTAACATTTTTAACAAAACATGTCTTGAAGGCTCACTGCGAAAAACCTTCGGGTTTCGGTTGCATATGTTGAATTGGGCCAAGGACTGACACAACCTTGGCCAAGGACGTGTATTTGAACGCATTGCGGGAACAAAAATGGTGATTGTTGTGTGACAGTTTTTAATTGTTGTGATACCAGTTTTAATTGTTGTCGATAATGTCACAGATAGTCGTGGACACACTTTGGACAAATATGACATGATGAAGGTTACTACAAACGACAATTTGCACTGTTATTTTACGCTTTGTCCTATTTTTAGTTAGCTGTCAGCTCTGCACGCTTTTTTCAGTTTGTGTGTGCGTGGTTTTTTTTTCTTTCTGTTCTATTAATCTGAGATTGTGTATTTACGTTTTTTTTTTGTAAACAGTTAATGATATTGAATTTGCTTTAAATGATCTGAATACGAAGATTATAACTACTTTTCTGCCTTGTAAATATTTTAATATTAACGCATTAAGTATGTTTATTTTTTTAATGTAATTCGCCTAATGTATTTTTAATTACACTACTTTTTTTTTTAAATCAAAGAAAGTGTTTTAAAATTTAGGTAAAAAAATTGAAATTATAATACATAAGTGGTTTGATGTATATTGTCTGTAAAAACAATTAGCCTGGTTATTTATTTTTTCATACTAATTTTCATCTATTAATTTATAATTTTTAATCTATTTTATAATTTATCATAAAAAATAATGCGTTCGGCCGAAGACTACTAAACAGATAATTTAACTTTCTTTAATATTTAACCATTCCATGACTGACGATGAGCGAAATATTTTTTATTTTGATCAATATTTTATTTTAATTAAAACAAGATACTAAATTGTTGCAAGATCTATGTTATAATACTTCTTTTTTGGTACAAATTATAATTATTTTATTCTTTATTTAATTTAAGTAGATACTTAGAATCTACAGAGTAAAGAATAAAATGTCGTGGATTGTTAAAAAAATATAAAAGGTAATATAAAAATGTAGGTACATACCTACGCACTTAGGTCTTAAAAAAAAACATCAAAAACTTTAGTACCTATACCTTTAAGTTTTTATAGGCTCTGCGCCAAAAGACTGGTTATAATTTAAAATTATTTTAAATTATTATACTTACCATTTACATTTGTTATTTTCTCTGACATAACTCGAAGCTTAACAAAATAAAATAAATACATTATTTCAGCTTGTTTTATTATATTTTGTTGCATGACTGTTTTATTATCATTATCACACATGTAAACTAATTCTGTATCCAACAAAGAAATTTTTGACATGATTCTATTATCTGACATGGAAAACATAGTTGAATGAAAACATCGATTATATAATATTATACACAGTATTTTATATTTTTCATTAAGCTTAGCTGTATTATAATTATTTGTAAATATGTAGTTAAATAACTTTAGAAAATTAATATATGGCGTTCTTGGATGTTTTTCTTCAATTTTATATAAGTTGTGTCTTTTTGGCCAAATTTAAAAACAATTACTTATAAACATTGTCATAAAAAAACAACGAAAAAAATGATCTGAAAGATGCGGCTTATGTTAAGAAATCGAGGTAATTAATATTATTGTCACTTCCCCTTTCTCCTACTAATATATTAAATATACAGACATATTTAGATGTATTTGGTGTTCCAAATTTCTCTTTTTAAATCAGTTGTATTGGAAAAGTAAATAAATAATATATGTATCTATTGTTATCGAATCATTAGACTCAAATATTGACTTTAAAAGATAAATTGTTAAATAAATAAATAAATTTAAATCGGTATGTATAAAAAAGATAACTTGGGTTAAGATGATGAATCCATTATATGGACTAATTCTAATACACCTATTTTATTAAATCTAGTTTTTTTTAGAATTTTACGTCACTTAAGACAGTGCAGTGTCTAGTTTTTGTCAATATTTTAAAATAAAACCGATGAAGAATCATAATTGCATAGCATTAAAGATTTACATGGCTAAATTGGTATAAGTTCCTTGTTGAATATTAGCACTATATTATTTGTTTCTCACAGAATATTTTAAATAAAATACTTAAATTGGTTACCGATTGTTGCAAATATTTAAATTCTATTGGTTTGTAAAATGGTGGTAAAAACATTCGAATTACAGGCAACAATTAAAATTAATGTGTTACATGTTTATAGCATAAATAATAATGGCGACAGAGGATAATTTTGAATTTTCGAATAACAGACAACAATTAAAATGATTTTTATTGGTCACGTCTTGTTCAAAAAGTGATAAAAAGTGTAAAAGAAAATGTGCGCGGGTAAATGGAACACCCAAAGACATAATAGCATTGTGCAAAGTATGTGATATTTTCGGACAGTGTATTTAAAATATCTTCCCATATCTATAAAGTGCCTATTTTCTGTGATGTCATAATGTTTTTGATAGAACCTTTTCGACAAGGTAAATATTTATATTGTATATTATATATATTTTGCTTTTATCTATGTGCAGAACAATGTTCTAATCATTTGAATTAATCATCAACGTTATTATCAGGGAATAATAGTACATAGCGTATTGTTTGAATATGTTTTTATACATTCATCATATTTCATTATCATCTTAATATTTTTTCACTGACAAAGTTAGTTTGTTAGTTTCCGGATCGAAAAATTAATTACACCGGTTCTGATTAATATTATTAAATCATTAAAAACATAAAATTTGCCCTATTAAATTAAACGATAAGTGAATCAACAGATAAGATTATAATTGAAAATGAATTACAAGTAGGTATGTATGTAGGTAGGTACAATTAGTTACTAATAATAAATTTATAACAATATTGTCAATACCCATCGAAAAATAAAAAAATCTGTATGTATTTAACTTTTATATATTTATTAAGATAACATAAAATTTTATGTAGGTATTTGTCAAATGTTTATATATAATGTATATTATACAATTATAATATAAAATATTATAAGATCCAAATTAATTCTCATATAGACTTTAAAAAATTGATTTATTATTTTCATACCAATTTTATCGAATTTCTAAGAATTTATATTGACGTTTGTATAATAAAATTCAAAAATAAAACAAAACCATTTTCAAATAAACAATAAGATCATGAATTGTTATTGTAATCCATCTGCTTCTAACTATAGACTTTCACTGACTATTAAAATATTTTGAACGATAATAATTATTTAATGAAATCATTCGATACAGCGTCCAAGGCCGTAGTAATGAGAAAGTGTCAAAGGTTATTATCAGTAATTTGATAATGTATTTATATTTACATAAAATATACATTTTTATTTAAATATTTAACGTATACAGGATATCCCGTAAATATACCGACACATTTTCAGGAGTTGTAGAGGACATCAAAACAATAGTTTTTGTTTATAAACATACCTATGTCCGCAAATGAGCGGTTTTAGCAGTATAATAGAACAAAAGAAAGAACCCCACACAAAAAAACAATTTTTGCCTCTTAATTGAAATTTTTTATGAATATGATAGTTGATCAAAAATTAAAATTGGTACAACAAACGAAAATCTATAATTTCTGCTGTATAAAAAGTGCTCTGAATATAAAGAAATTTTTTTAGAACTTTTGGAGAATTTTTTTAGTTTTTTGGTTCAGCAGTTTTTTTTTTAATAAAATTAATAAATTTTTATATTATCTAAATGTCTAATTCTAAGAACTCTTTACTAGCAAATTTTTCTAAAAGTTTATCCTTTAGGAGTTAAACATAAAAATAAATATAAACATAAAATGTTTCGATGCCCCTTGAAACAGAAATTATGGTTTTTCGAAAGTTGCGCTCATTCGGCTCATTGCAACTTTTAATTAGCATACTTTGAACTGTCATTTGCCCAAATTACAACAAAATTCAAACAAACGGTAAAATTCATTGCTTTTGTGCAAGAGTCCTTTCTTTTGCTCTACTGTTGAAACCGCTCATTTGCGGACATATGTTCATAAACAAAAAACGATTGTTTTGATATCCTCTACAACTCCTGAAAGTTTGTCGCTATGTTTACGGGACATCCTGTATATAGTGAGTTCTAATACTACAGATACATAAAATGTTTTATGTTCATTGTTGACATTTTGTGTCCCCGGAACAAAAGCAGATATGGTCATCAAGTGGGAAGGGGAATAATGAAATTGGCAAAGATCCTTGTCATGTTTACGTCGGAGATTTTGGCTACAATAGAGACAATTAAGAGGGCTGTTTTTTTCTTGAATTCGGTATATATTTTTTCGATTACGTATTTTAAAAAAAATAATTTATATTAACTAGTCCCGGATACTGGGCACGGGTCGTTATTTTTTATAATCATGGCGGGGTAATATTTAATGTATGAAACTTCAATTTGTCATATAAATATCAACTTAAAGATAAGAAAAAAAATTATAACTTACTGAGGAGGGTGAGCGCCCTCGTCCTCCCCCCCTCCCTTCCCGGAATCGGCGACTATGGGCATAACAATTAATTAATTCAGACTAAACTTTATATGAACAGGTCCATTATTTTTTGCCTGGCTCGGTGTACGAAAAACTTGTTTCTACAAAAGCTGTTGAAAATTGAGTCCTTTACAACTTTGTTATTTAAATGTGCCACTTATTTTCAATAAAAATGGCATAAAAGTTGAAAAAACTGCATCACTCTTTTAATTTTTAACACTTTTTGCTTATTATTAGCAATAAATAATATTTTTTCAACAATATTGACTATATAAAGATTGTAGAGAGTTAAATTCTCTATAAAATTGTTATTGACCTTTTTATCGAGAAATGCAAAATACGTGTTCAAATCGAGAAAAACACAAAATCCAAGATGGCGGACACTTTCGATAATTAATTTATGGGCAAGAATGTAATTTCATCATCTACTCCGCCGGGGACACACAACTGCGTCAAAAGTTTCGACTAGGCAGTTTTTTTCAATCTTACATCGAATTTGTTCTAAAATGATCGGGCTATTCGACCTTGATTTAACCAAAATATCTATTAAGAAATTCGTCGATATTCTACTTGCCTATGCTTACTTGAGTAATTCACTTTTTACAATTTACAAAATTTTAATGTTTATTGCACGGCCTTTAAAATAGAAAAGGATTTTCACTTAACCCTAAGATAGAAATACATTATAACAGTTAATAAGCAAAAACTAAATTGTATGACACACTTTTAAGGGGTAACATGTAATGTACTACTTTTTGGCAATTTTTATATTGGCTTAAATGATGTATAAACATCATAAAAATGATATTCAAAAGGAATTATAAGTGAAAAAAATTTATTTTTATTTTTATAGCTCACTTCCAAACGAAACAACCTAGAAAATGGTGAAAAATGAGTGATAATGCAAATGAGTACATAATAATGTACAGGGGTATAGAAGCAAAATAAGAAACCGAATACCGCTAAACCGACATAGTCTCGAAAAAAAGTTGGAACTAACATCGACGTTTGCATGTACTAAAACAGTTTTTAAACTCATTTTTATTGAAACCACGTTTTTAAAAACTGCGGAAAACGTATCATGGCCATTTTCCATCCGATCGACTTGAAATTTTAATTATAACTTTTTAGATAGATTTTACATCGAAGTACACACAGTTTTTACGATTGATTAACAATTACGGTCTTTATAAACAATTTAAGGTCATTTTTTTGTCAAAAATGCGTTTTTTTGTTCAAAGTGATAGTAAATTTGCACAAATCGATATTTTTGAATAATCGTGTATACTAATATTTTGTTCTGGATGTTGATCCTTGGAAGTTTTGTTTTCCGCAATGGAGTAGATAACAAAAAAGATGCTCTCAGTGTAGCAACGCTAAAATCAGCATTTTGTTTTATATTTCATTTAAAAAAATTCTTTTGTATGTTTTGAGACACGTACAATAAACCCCCCAAATTTAATTTGATTGCTTTTTTTATTATTCTAATAAAAAAATTCCTAAAAATGTCTCATTTTGACGATTAGTTGTAACCCCTTAAATGTCGAATAAAATGTCAATTTTAACCACCAGAATTACCTACATATTATATTTAATATATCGCTATGTAAGTACTATGCAATATAATTCATTACTATTTTATTACATATTATGTTCATATTAGATATGCCTCATTAATAACTCATTATTGGTTTATTATTATATTTCCTTTTGAAAAATTAGCAAAATAATATTTTATTCTTTGGCTAAAATATATATATATAAAAACTATACCTATTTATACGTACCTATAATTAAATACCACAATTAATTAAAATATACGCAATAAAGACGTTGACAATTAGATTTCAGGGTTAATTATTATACCTAATTCTTTCATAAGAATTAATATGATTTTCTAAGAATTTTGTTCACCATCAATTTTTGTATTAGTTACTTATGTATTTATTTCTTATAATATTTCCCATAAATTATTCCGTTAGATTGAAATATCATTATTTCAATTAATTAACAAAAATATTTTTTTTTAATTTTTCATGAATACCATACAGGTTGTCTAAAAATTTCGCGTCCAATCCTTTGTAGGCTTATGAAAATTAAGGGACATCTTCGCAAAAAATTGTTTTTATAACTTTTTCAATTAAATCAAATATTTCGTATTAATAAGGATACTCTCTAACAAATAAGTTTTTAAACAAGGTTAATAAATAGAAGGTATATACATATATGTATATACCAAATATAAAACCAATATAAAAATATAAAAACCAAATGCATAAGTTTGCTGCTAAACATAACTGGTTAAATTTTTTAGGGTTCCATTCCTTCTAAAATATGTTCTCGAAATACATACAAAATTTGTATTATATACACAATAGCGTAACCAGTGATTGAAAGGGGGGGAGGGGGTATAGTTCCCATGCAAAAGTTACATCATATAGGTAATTTTATACACTGTCAAACGAACACATAATATAAAGCACTGGTTCCCAAACTGCGGTCCTCGGCTCCCTTGTTGGTATTGGTGTGATTAAAGGGAGCCCTGGTGGCTCTGAGTATAGTTGGGGAGCCCCGGAAGGACAAAAGGGGGCCTTTTTAATATTATAAAATGTTATAAAACCCTTTATTACACGATGTACGTTTCTAATTTGTTTCATTGTTTGATTCATGAAAGTGACACTTCGTACTGCATAAACTGACCACCAAAAAAATTATACCAGGTGAAACTGACATTTGAATACCCACACTGTTGTTTGTAGTTTTTTAATTATCGTTTTAAAAATAAATATTAGGTGTCGGACAAAATGATCAATGGATTGTAACTAAGATAATATGGTGAGAAAATCGAAAAAAAAAATTGTCGGAGAAAAATAGTGGGGCGATCACCTAATCTGCTACATCCTGCATTCAAAATAACGAGGTTATTATTGTTTATTACCAGCTACCTGAAATTTGTAGGATTATTAAATAATTATTTTTACAATCCATTGGTCATTTTGTCCGACAAAATATCGTGGGCCGTTTTTCTAGTCCACCGTCCGAAGATTCCGTAGCTGCACGCTCGAAAATGCCCCATTTTTTAAGAATTTTCGCAAATAAAAAAGTTGTTAGACTCGTCAAAAAAAGCCACTCACGAAGTTTCAGAAGTATGGTAATAAATTTACAAAAGGGTCGAGGTACTGAGGACGCTCGGCTTGTATTTTAAATTTTAGTTTGCATATATACAGGAACTTGAACCGGAATTTATTTATGGTTCGGGTTCGGTTCAGGTTCAAAGATAAATTTAGGTTCAACATGTTGCAAACTATTTGGGTTTAAAAATCGTTATTTTTTTAGGGTTCAGGTTCAAGTTTGCAATTGAAAGAAAATTATTTTGTTCGAAAAAAGATTATAATTAACAAACAAAATATTTTCTGAAGAAGAAAAAAACATTAATAGCCATTAAATTATTACTAGAAAAATGGGTTAAAAAATAAAATTACATTTTAAAGATTGAAATTTTTGTTTTCAAGATTTTTTTTACAAATTGAAATGTAATTCAGTTATAGAATTAAAAAAGAAAGTAAAAAATATGTAAATTTCAGTAGTTGACTTGATAAGTCACATCATACCATAAAATTCAAGCAGATTTTCAGTATTAGTACATTTTATAATCTCTTTTAAAAATAGTTGGAGAAAATATTAAAATAATAAAAATAATTTATTGAACCTTTTAAAAATATATGGTTACCGGTTATCCATGAAAAGGTTCGGGTTCAGATTCAGGTTCGTTGACTTTGAGATATAGCGGTTCGGTTCGGGCTTAGGTTAATTAAAAATACAGGTTTTTTCGGGTTTAAGGTTCGGGTTCGGGTTCAAGTTCAAGTCCCTGCATATATGTATTAAATGCTTCCTTCCCCCCAAAAATCTGGTTATGCCACTGGTTGTGTAACAATATATTAAGTATAATTAAGATATTACACTAAAATAAGTAAATACTTATTTGCGTCAATTCCGTATGCGTCACGTTTTTCCAGAATGCTTCCCCTATACTAAATGAGGTCTTTGTGAATATATAGTTAACAGTCGTTCGTATATACTCGTATGGCAGAAGTTGATCTTAAGAATGATCAGGGGATCGTACAACCCCCCTAGCAAAATTAGTTAATGCCTTTTTGATAAAAGGCAAAATAGTGGCGATTTAAAAAAGATTAAAATATAGATATAATATTCTTATTGCATAAGATTCTGTAAGGCTTTAGTTATCGATTCAGAGCTTTTCTTATAGGTATATTAAACAAACTTTAATGATTTATTTAAAAACATTCTTTCGAAAAGGACATCAAAAGTTTTACTATTATTTTGTAATTGTTGAAGGAATATAAGAATTTTAATAACGAGCCCTAAAACGATAAGAATTTGGATACTTAAGACCCCATTTTTACCCCTATTTTACATCCATACTAAATAGTTCCACTCTTAATAATAAACTTTTTACTTTCTTATAGGTACCTTGTAAATGAAATATACAATAGTATAAGTATAGTGAAGCCGATTTTTTTCGAAATTCAGATTTTGATGGAATTATCCATTTTGATCTTCCCTTAATTCATTCTGACTATTTTTGCCATGATGTCTGTGTGTCTGTCTGTCGGTCTGTAAGCTCTGTAACTCAAATACGACAAATCGTAAAATGATGAAATTTTATATTTAAGATTAATTTTTATCTGGGAAGAAAACGTCCTATTTTTGAAAACGATCTTTCAACCGGATACGGATGTTTACCTACGTCGATTTTTGAATTTTTCGAATTACTTTGAAACAGTGCGAAATAGAGAAAAATGGTCAAGTTAAAAATTGTAGGTAATATTAATATTTATTATTTATGTTCTATTCATTTTTTCGAAAAAACGAATTTAAAAAAAAATTATTATAATTCAAATGGTTCATAACAGAGAACAAATATCTGCCATGAATGTCATGGGACTTTCTTATACGTATTACAGAGATTGAACAGTGTGCGCGTTTGCCATAGGTACCATGGGACTTTCTTATACGTAATACTGAGAGTGAACAGTGTGGGTGAGTCTTATTAATTATATAAAAAAATTATTTCTGGCTAAATCATAAATGTTGAAAAAAAAGGTATAGGGAATAAATTATAGATAGTAACATACTCGACATTTTTTATCTAAAACATTTTTTTCTTATTTCAAAAATAATTCGAAAATTCAAAAATTGACAAGAGTAAACATCCATTTTCAGTTATTACGTTCAAAAAAATTCATTTGTTATATATTATACACTGTTCACTTTATAAGATAGTCCCGTGGTTCCCAAGGCAGACATTTTAATGTTTTATAATCGATTTCGTATACTAAAAAAAAGTTATTCAAGAAGAAAAATAATAGAGTAAAAAAACCTTTTACATAATATCGCCCGCTATTTCGATTCTACTAGATAACAGCTAAAATATATATAATAATGTACACAATAAAACATAGTTAATGGATTAATTGTTCTTGAAACAATACGAGTCACAGGAAATAATACATTTTATAACATCCTTTATTTTTATCGATTGCATGCAGGATAAAATCCATTTTTACTGATAAGAATGTATGTGCGTATATATACTTTTTTCGACCCCCATGAAAAAATCGATTGTTGGGATTATTTTTAGTACATGGTTATATTTATGTAAATTAATTAAAGCTAGTGTTGAGGAATACCATTCCCAAATCAACATGAATATTTTATTTCTGTTGTAATTTGCAACGTAATTTTGTTTTGATTATATTGTTATAATGTTTTTAACACGTGTTTCATTTTGTATTATGAATTTTTTACATTTCGTTCAGAATATAATTGATCCTGAAAAATATATCATACATTAAATATATATATACACTAGTGACTAGAAGATGTATATATGTAACGTGTAATAAAAATTGTAATTTTCGTATGGTTTTATTTTATAAATAAAAATAAATATGTGGTAGTTGAAAAAATTGTGTTCAGTTTTAGGTTTTTCGTATCAACGCCATCTATTAACTGAAGTTTTTATTATATGTGATTTATGTATAGATTCGAATCTTCGATGTGTATAGAATTCCATTTATTTTATATTATAGGAATTTAGTTACTTTGTGAATATTTTTAGAAAAAGTATTTACTCAAAAATTGAGTCATTACATATTTTAACATAGCAATCTAAAAAATGCAGCTCTGTAAAACAGTAAAACTTTATATTAATATTTCCTTTATTATAAGTAAGATACTTATGGCCCCAAAAATGGCTGACAAGACCGTAGCCTGGGAGCCAAGACTAGGAGGAGGGGCCTATCTCGGTTAGGCTAATTGTAAGTTTTTACTTACTTACTCTGTAAAAAAAAATCCCGATATCGTTAGCGGCATAGATATAGAAATTGGATCGCACATTCTGTATTAACATAATGGTGTAACATTTCTCCAAAACGGTGAGAGAGATGTGGTAGGTTTGGGATATATCTATCTCTTTTTCTAATAAGAATGAAATAGACTCTCCTGCTTAAAAAAGGAAAAGTATATCCCAAACCATTTTCTATCTCTTTCTTTTGACACGACTCTGTTTTCGAGTCATATGCGCAGTCCATTCTCTATGTCTATGTTTAGCGGTATGAGCGTTTATAAGAAGGGGAGGGGGACTTGGCTTTTTGATGGACAGAAAAAAGTTATTTGATTATTATGTATCTAACTTATTTCCTTGGAAAAGAAAATGTAAAATAATTATATTACATTTTTGCATCTTTATGCGAATGGAAAGGGGCAAACACCTGACCTAGAAGTCCGTGTGAGGGACATAAAGGTACTCGTATCACCAGTGATACGCAACTATGCAATGTGGTACCTACAGAGTAAATTTTAAAGGAAATACATATAATTTACATATCTGTAACGTTATCTCTTAATGTTTATGTGTTTAAATATATTTAAATTAAATTATATTTGTTTTGTAGATTAGCAGCTGTCCATGAACTACATCCGTATATCTGGGAAGGGGGGGGGGCTTAATATGACTAACAATAAGTATAATGAATGTAGGCAAGGGAGCCACATAATTATTTTTAATTCAAAAATACCAACTAAGACATTTCATAAGAAGGGGAAGATACAGATCTAAAATAATAAAATATAGTGGGACGTAATTTAAGGACAGTCCCTTATTGTAATAATAAGTAGTATGTATATCTGTAAATACTCATTGTTAGAATTTAGAAATGTGTAAACTAGATTAATTATATTTTCTTCTATAATCTATACATATTACAATAAATGGAAATTTTTAATTTAGTTAGTTATATCTTATTGTTAGATTAGGTAAAATAGCGCCCATCTATATAAATCATACATTAGGTGTACATAGGTGTATAAATAATTGATATTATTTATTTAATAATAATTTTAGGTCAGCTAATAAGTATTACCACTTCCTCAGACGGCAACGTCTACAACAGTGGCGGGCTAGGTGGAGGGGCTTCGACATTGCACACGACCAGCGGCAGTGTGGGGCACCAGGGGGCAGTGCCTGAGCCAGGATCGCAAGGTACGTAACAAATATAAAAATTACAATAAAATTCTTTCAGAACTTTTTTTTATATTTATTGATTTTGAGAAAATTTTATATAAAACCATTTTTTTTCTCTTTTCCCCTTCACTTCAAAAATAAAATTTCTTGAAGCAATTACTGATATGTTGAATCTACTCATCTAAATAAATATTCTAGTATATTCCACCATCGGATTAAAATTATTGTATATAGATAGATAGCTAGTAACTTATTAACTGTCCTGAAAACTCTCATTTTTGATAAAAGAGTAGTTTATCCCTCCAAAATGGGCCTAATAAATAAAAAACTGAGCTATATTGATACTTATGTATTTATTTTGACAAATGTTATATCTGTAATTTAGGGTGGTCCTTAGATGGGGTTGGGACGAATTTTGACTGGACCACCCCCCCAAATCAACTCCAAATATTAAAAAAAAAATGGAAAAAGTTTCAGCCTTCTATCTTAAAAATTGGTCATTAACAGAGGGGGATGATTTTCCTATTTAAAATACACGTGTTTTTTGATTTTTTAAAGACCTGTGTACTAGAGCGTCATAAACTCTCCTAAAAATCTAGAATACTCATGAATGCATTCCTGGTATTCATACTCCATATCTAGATGGATAAATTAAACTTGCGATTCAATGTTGACAGCTATATGGGTCATTCCAACAATAGAAATTTTAAAAAAATCTTTCTGGTTAATTTTGTCAGAAAAACGTTTAACAATGAAAATATTGAACTTGAAATAAAAAATTTGATTCCATATCAATTTCTAACTGGCGCGACCCATTTTTTCTTTGACCAATACGAGAATAGCTGACAACGTAGAATCACAATTTTAATTTATCCATCTAGATATGAAATATGAGTACCAGGAATGCATTCATCAATATTCTAGATTTTTAGAAATTAAATGAGAAAATCACCCCCCTCTGGTAATGGCCAATTTTTAAGATAGATGGTTGAAACTTTTTCCACACTTTTTTGAATTATTTGGAGCTGATTATGGGGGGGGGGGGGGCATTCAAAATTCGTCGTAAACCCATTATACTAATCTGTATATATTATTTCGCAGGCCTCGCCGCGCTACTTGTGATGGTAGCCGTGCTGGCCTTCATCCTGGCTTATTGTTTCTGGGGCGCGCCGTGGTGCCGTGCGTGTTGCCGACGACGTGTGTGTCCGTGCCTGGACTCGCACGCTAGTAGCTCCGACCTTTCGTCGGGATGCAGCTCGCCGGCCGCCGCGCCCCTTACAGGGGGCTACGGCGCGCCATCAACCCCTACCATTGTTTTGTTGCCTTATGGACGGATGCTCGTTGTCGATGGGTCGGTTATTGCCAGGTTTCAGGTATCTATGTTTTACTTTCTTCTTATTATTATCTATAATTTTTTTTTCCATTCATTTTTTCCATTTTTTATCAGTTAACCAAAAATATATTTTTTTGTATAATTAAAAAAAACGTACACTGTACACTCGTAAAGCGTATAAGAAAGTCTCGTCGCTCTATGACACAAATTAAAATAAAATAGAATACGAGTAGTAATACATGCAGAATGCAGGTGTCCCGTAAATCAAAAATAAATTGGCTATTATTTTTCCCAATGGATCGGGACTTATAGATCAACCTGTATTCAAAACAAGCTGGCTAATAATTATAGTAAAATTAATCGTTTTTTAGATTTGATCTCCAATTTTTTCACACAAAGCTAATTAATATCTGACAATGTAATCAAAATTTATTTTGTTTTGAATAAGATAAATCATTATTCAAAATATTTTTAAGCTAATTGATATAATACTTTTATTATTTTTTTATAATTTTATTTAAAAAAAAAGAACATTGCTTCCTAATTACTCGCATAGGTGTAATTTTAATGTTATAAATATATTTTCTAATTTACGTTCAATAAAATTTATAATAATTATAAATAATTTAAAATAATAAAATATATTTATTATTTTTAAATCCCAAATCCTTACTATCCAAGTTTATCAGTATAATAAAAATAATAAAAAATCCATAAATATCAAACTTATTACCTATGTAGATATAATTTATTGTATATATAACTACATTTTCATGAAATAAAAATAAATTAGTTTTTTTATACAAACAAAGTTCAGTTAATAACAATTAAACTTTCGTTGTTTAAAAACATAATAAAATAAACATTTTTACTTCAATAAAATATAAAAATTGGCCCCGAGAAGACCCGATTGTTCTAAATTAATAGAACATTAAGCTTTACTATGTGCGTCTCTAGTATACATGTACATATATAAAATATATATTATAATATACTAATACTAATAGTGACGTTAAATATATAAATAAAAACAACTTCTTTGTCTAAACGTCAAAAAATTTAATAAAGAAAAAGAATTCGCAAGCTTTCGATTAGAATCATCGTCAGGCTAATAAGGAAGAACAAAATGTGAGAACGATCCGGTTTGGGATACAGATATTTTAAGAACTGATTCCTTAGCTCATTGTGAGTAAAAAAATGTACGGGAGGTTGGGTCTATCTTCAATACCCTCTGAGCTACAGGATGTTTAAAAACTTCCTTCTGAGTAGTATTTACAAACAAAGATTATCTCATAACTTCTAAAGTAACGTAACTAGAGCAACCACAATGAGTCTGTTTCATAGGTAATTAACTAATGTATTTTTCAGTATTAGCGTTATTGCTAGCCGTATTTCCAGACTGTTTCATTTAATAGGGTAGATAGCAAAATAGTCACTTTGGGGATTATTTAGATAAATTTATAACTGGAAAACTGTAAGACCCAAATCCAAACTTAGTGTAATGAATTTGTAGGTAACATTATGACGGATCTCCTGCCCGTACAATTATTTACTCACTATGAGCCAAGGAATCAGCTCTTAAAATATCTGTATCCCAAACTCTTGTCTCTCTGTCCGTTAGTAAGCTTATCACTCGAGAACCACTTATCTGATTTACGTGTTTTAAAAAAAAATTATATATACGTTCTTTGGCCAGGTTTTAATAAATATTTTGTTGTTAAGTAACATAAGGAATAAGCAGTGACGATTATAGAAAAATCAAGTCGGAAAAAAGTTTACCGCCAGCGCGCTTTTTTGCAATACGCTGTTACGTTATGTTAAATATTGAACAATATAATGTAGCAAAAAATTGTAGAATTGTAAAAAAATTCTCCGTAAGACACTACAGTTTTTCAAACTGATTAATAATCTTTTTGGTTTTTTTCTTTTTGGCAATTTTTGGAGGAGTAGGACTATCCGCTGTCAGGCGCTTTTTTAGACATCATTTTGAAGTGGCCAAAAAAATTAGATAAAAAATAAAAGTAAAACATCAAAAAATATTTTTGTGTATAACATAAGAAAAAAAATCAAAAAATTATAAAAAATAATAAACATTTTTTTCCAGGCGTCCGATGCTCACGGTGCTGACCTCTTAGAACTCAGTCAGACCATGGCTGGACTGCGGTACGGTAACGTCAGCGGGGTTCCCGCCCTGTCTCGCAGTACCCCAAGTATCCTGTCGTCTACAGACACGGGGTCCAAGGAAGGGCTCTCCCCTATATTCCCTATCCGAGGGTTTTCACCACCGACGTACGAGAGTTTGTTTGGAAACACGGGATTGAATCGAGTAAGAATAACTTCATTATTATTTCAAATATTTCACAAATTTGTCAAGTGCGAGTAGAGCCTTGCGTATTAATGTCCCGTATCGTATAGTTTTTCAATAATTCGATTATGTTAATTTAATTTAGTTTGAGCAATTATTATAGTTCTGGTAGAAACGTTGGCTTGGGCCAAGAAATCCTTGGTCCTAACCTATACTCATTACTCATAGAGTATAGACTAATCAGCTTAATACAATGTAAATAACCTTATATTAAATAGGTTAGATTTATTTAAGTTCTAAAGATATTATCTATTTATATCATAATATGCAGATTACACACTATTATGCAAAATTGGGTCGTTCTAAATCCCTAGCCTTTGATATTTATATGACACAATAATGTATACTCCATTATCTTCTTATATATCACATATATTTTAGCTGTAAGTTATAAGCCGCAAGCTGCAACTACTATAAATTATATTCATACCTTCGCTGGGCAAACACAATGCACTATCTTAGAAGTTATCCAACTTCAAAGTTAATGCTATCTTATTGTAAATTGCATTATTATACTGGGTGCTCCAAAAAAGTTGCGAATTTTTATTACTGTTTACAAAAAAACTTTTCAGATAAAAGTTATTCGATTTGGAAGGGGCAATATCGTAATAAATCTGTGGGTTTATTCATATTGTATGAATTAAAAAAAAAACGAAAATATCCCATTCATTTTTTATATTTAATCGTACAAAGATTCGTTTGACTTTTTTACACCCTTCAGACAGAAGTATGGTTTCTGTTCAAAATTCGTACAATAAAAAATAAAAAAAAATATTCATTCAAACTTTAAAAAATAGTTATATTTTAAAGCAGACGCTTCTACAATTTTTATTGAGTAAAAATAAGATTTTTTTAAATTTCAGCAGTTTTCACCCAGGTTTTCGAAAAATCGATTTAAATATTCTTTCTACGACGAATATGTAACGATTTGAATTTTACCTATTTTCAAAAAAAAATCCGTTTTTTCAAGGATCGTGATAATATTTTTAAATCCACGTTATCAAACTATATACCTTCCATAAAAAGGGCTATAATAAAAGAAAATATTCTCCCAATTCCAGGATAACAATAGCACCGAGCTACCGCCGTCCTACAGCGAAATAAGTTTCCAACTTCGACAACTGAACAATGCAATAACTAGGGAGTTTGGGGACCTCACAGTCGAGAGGAGATCAGCAGTAATCCGCCTATCTCCGCCTTATGGCAGCTACGAGCTAATCCAAGAGAGAGATAGAAACGTTCAGCTCACAACGGAAGCGAGGAGTGCAAGTGAAGGAGATGTTTTAGCCGAAAGTAGATTGTAGTAGCAGCACTTGTTGATATTATTATTACTATTACTCATATAGATTAAACCGATAGCGACACTGTTTAGTAGAAGAGTTTAGATCGGGCATGTCAAACTCGAGTTTTCTTTTTTTCATCTTTAATATGTTGAAATTTAATCGCTGATTAAATTAATTACTACTGTCAATTCATCTATTTCATTTTTTAGCCCTTAACTAAATATTTTCCAATTGAAGATTGAAATTTAGTATTTCTGTGTAAGAACAAATATTTTTACAATAAATAAATGATCTTCCTAATATGAAAACACACGTTAAGAAAAAAAATGGCTCAATTATTGTTAAATATAAATTTTTAATAAGAACACCAAAAATATTTTTTTTGTAGATACGAGTTTGACATGTCTAGAGTAGAGTTTATAGCAAAAGGTACGATATCCAAATAATATTATTATTTATCTCAAACTTTTTTGTTAAGAGTTCGATAATTATCAAGACAATTATCCAACCTGGGTCTGAACAATTATTTCTTCTTTAAGGAGGAACATATGAGTAGACGGCGGAAAAAATAAGTGAATTTTGGGAATTATTATCTCAAAAACTATTTGTTCAATTTTATTCAGGTTTGTTTTATTGTAATGTATGTATATTGAGATTGTTTAAAATAAATGTTATGAATATATATCGACTGGGAGCTATCGTAGCCGGCGTAAAATATGTACCTCGATGCGGTTCCCAGGATTACTGGAAGTCGGTTGATCTGAAACAGAAATTTCAATGATTTTCTTAGAAGTTAATATATGATGCCCTTCGCTACTTAGGATGTTTTTTTAATTTAATTAGTTTATTTTTTAACAAGCCAGAAGGGTCAGAAGTTTTGGTTGATAAATGAATGTAATGTTCAATCAGGCGCCATTTCGTGAAAACATTTTTACATACATTAACTTTCTAAGAATCTATTTGAAATTTCTGTTTACGGCAGCAGTGCTCTCAGTTGATATATATTCATAAAAAGAATTGTAAACATACCTCAATATATATACTTTAGAATAAAACAAACCTGGATGAAATCAAACAGTTAGTTTTTGAGATAATAATTCCCTAAATTCATCTATTTTTCCCGCCGTCTACTCATATGTTCCCCCTTAAGATAAATAAATGACACCTTTAATATCCTAATTTTTTTATTACTTCGACAACATAACAGAGGAGTCCATGAGAGGAGAATAGGGCATTTCCTCCCCCCCCCCCTTCAGATTTGACCTGACCTAACGTACTGTACTTAAACTAATATTTACACCTTAACCACAGTTTCTTCATTTTCCAGTAATTAAATAATAGACCTTCATCCTAAGATTCGGACGCAAAAATCTTCCCCGAAACTCGTTCCTACTTATATTTTTATTGGTTAAATATGCTCTCATTTCTATTTGGTTAGATCCTAACCTGGATTCTGGTACCGTTATATTTAAGAACTTTAAGAACCGATACAAAAACTCGCATAATTGTATTCCTTTTTTCACTTAATACTTACTTAAGGGATTTTGAAAATATTAAACAGTAAACAGATTCATGCTTAAACATAATAAATAGTTAAATAAATATATACATATTTACAGCTACATTACAATTTCAACTTTTGGATACAATAATTCAGTAAACTGTTTCAAAAAATGTTCTAATGTTATTTGCTATTTTATGAAAGATTGTCGTAGCTTTTGCTGTATATATTTAAACGTTAACGGATTAGCTTCTATAGGTATAGTAGCTGGAATCATCATGAGTTTGGATGGTTTTACTGTATTGTATTTATTGGGAAATTAGAAATTTCGTAGTTATTATTGTTGTTACCTGTTTTTTAAGAACGATATTATTTGATTTAAAAAAATGCAATAGATCTTCGAACAATTTAATAAATTATCAATTTGGATTCCAAATCTCTTACAAGATTATTCTATACTTAAATTAGAATGAGACAAAATTGAGACGATATCATTTCAATTTTCACAATAGGAGACCAATTTCAACTGATTCGAGAGTCTGTTTTAAGACATTATCAATAGTTCGTAAACAAAATATTTGACATAGATCGCACACAGGCAAAAAGATGCGCAAACGTGGCTAAAACATGCAATCAAGCTAGAATATGGCCATTTTTAGGGAGATAGAAATATAAGCTACCGGATTTAATATGTAAGTTTTATCTGCTAATAATTACTATAATTTTAACATACAAAATACATGTTTGTACGTCATAGGTTTTGGACACGTTTTCGCTTCTTTTTACCTGTGTAGATCGGCTTAATTATATACGAGAAAGATGGTTGTCAGTTGCAAACAAAGAGACGAGACTTACATATAACACTCGTCCCGTCGTGTATGCAACCTTAGATAATTCTTATTGTCAGAAAGTTATAAGGTACTGGCACCAGCCGTGGACGCTTTAAGAGTAAAGTATACTGTTTTTGGGATTGATGGGCTTCTTTTTTGTGATTTTCATGGATTCGTATTACTAATTAAACAAGTATCTCTTTATTAAATCGATTTAATTACCAAAGTCCGCTTATATATTTTGTTTTTTTAAATTATAACCTTTTATTATCCAGTGATGAACACTTGCTGATGATTACAAAATGATAAGTACTACGACACAAAAGTTATAAAATAAAGAATCGTAACATTTGAAACAATGTAAAGTAGATGTTATGACAATATAAAAATTAATAAATAGATCACACTAATAATTAGTTTAAATGTCCACCATTTTGACACCCATTGGTCGATTGTCATCAAATTAAGCTGTTTAACAGTTAAATGTCTATAGACTATGATTCAGTAATACAAATATTTGTAATTTAGTATATTTAATTAAATAAGAATCCAACACCGAGGTATGATCCAAGACTGGTGCCAGTACCTTATCACATAACAATACAGGGGCGTAGCTATATGGCTTGTTGGAGGTTGCTACGAGGACGTGAGTAACCAAAATTTTGAAGATCTTTCTGCTACGACACTGTATTAATATTAATATGCGCACAAAACATAGACAATCTAAATATATATATATTTACTTATTTCAGCCAATTTCAGACGCACTTATAAAAAATTTACAATGAATAAATACAGTATTACCAAAAATTATCAGATGGAAGGTACTACATACAAAAATAACACTCTTTTTATATTTTTAAAGACTGCTAAAATAATTCTTTTACAGAATACATAATTTAAAATCTAAGCCGTTTTCGTTGCTTTAAAAATGACATGTAAACTATTTATACACGATTGAAATATAAAATAAAGGTGCCTTTGATGTGAGACTTCAATTTAGCAGTTCTCTTGCATTTTAATATATAAAGTTACATTATATACAACGTTATCTCATCTCACATCAAGGATTTATACAATTATTTAGTTACAAATAAGTTAGAGAACTATTTACAATGAAGATTACAGTCTTAACTTATTGTTAGGTTAATTAAAAATAGTGGATAAAAAAATCTAAAATAATTAGCAGGTAAGCCAAATTATCACACAACTTCCTATTTTATCCTTTCATTTTCATTTTCATTGTCCAATATTCTTTCCAACTCAGGAAAAATTTTTAGATCTGAAAGTGATCAAATCATTGATAGATCTACATTTTGAGACAAGATTATATTTGTTCACTGGTTTTTTTATCTGTGGAGACCTGCAAAGATCTACAACGATCTATAAAGATCTATGAAGATCGTTGTAACGTTCAAAATTCATTAATTCTAAACGTTTGAATCTCTATCACGATCTACAACGATCTTTAGAAATCTTTGTAGATCTTTGCAGATATCTACAGATAAAAACAAGTGAAAAAATATGATTTTGTCTTAAAATGCAGATCTATCCCAGATCTAATCTGATCATTTCAGATCTAAATTTTTTTCCCGGGAAACTACAAAACCAACATTCAGAAAATATGTAATGAAGACGTAAATCTTTTAAACAATAACTTCAGCGATCTAAAAGATTGGTGTACTTCATAGAAGGATATATTGTAAAACTATCCTGACCAAATACACAACGATTTGATACCTCACAGAAAGTGTTTGGTTTGTTTTTGGTTTTTACCAAATTCGTTATAATATCAGGCAAAAATCGACCAATACGATGTTTAGAGTTTTTTGTATCTCCTACTTCTGGATAATCTAAAAATATCAGCAGTGTTCAAATTATTGATATTCAGTTACTTTTAAATGTACCTATATTGTTTATAAATAAATACATTTTTTATTGGAATTGGATTTCTAATTTTAAATCATGGGCGTAGCCAGGGGGAAAAGGGTTGCGGGAGTTTACAATCCTACCTAAATCATCGTTAATTAAATAATGTGAACAAAAATAGTATATTTTGCTGGTAATTTTTATAATTAAAACTTTAGTTTGTATTCATTCAGTTGTATTGTCTCAAATATAGAAAACTCTGGTGTTGATAATATTTCCCATAACCCCTCCCCATCCCCAAAACAAAAATATATATATCTGGCTACGAAACTAATTATAATATTAATATTTTAATATACTTTTAATTATTTAACCTCAAAATTTTTTTACATCTGCTTGTATTTTCTACACATAACTACCTTCGCGTAATTTAATTTTTTTATATAATTAATCCGGCATATATGCCTTTATATCACACTGTAGAAAATTTTTATTAGAAAAATGAAAGCAAAAATTACATGTACATATTATATAAAAACGAAAAAAAAATGATATTATAGTTAATAAAATATGATACACCAATATTTATAAAGATATCCAATACAAAGTTATAGCAATAATGCATTTTGTATTTAAAATTTATTGATGTTTTTTTAGTTTTCATTTACATGTTTTAAAATTAGGAAAATATTTGTGTATCTCAAATTTAAATACAGTAAGGCCTCTTTTTACGCGGATTTAAAGTTACGCGGTGCAATTTTCATTCAAAATTAGGGATTCCCCATTTCAGCGAATGAAAGCTGATAATTTCAAGGAATTTAAATATGTAAACGTTTTGTTATTATTAAAATGTTCGTTTAACAAGATTTCAAAATTGAAAAATAAACTTATTTTATTTTAAGTTTTACATCAATTTCTTTCAGATTTTTGAACTAATTTTCTTTTTCTACAACCGTTTAAAAAAGTAGGATTTTTCATTGAAATTTCAGTGTGTAATTTTAAAGCGATTTTAGTAATTTATGGAACGTAGATATCTCTAATTTTACAATGTAAGCAATGTCTGTTTTTAATCGATTTTTATACACGATTTGCTTTAGAACGTATCTACCGCGTAAAAAGAGATCCTACTGTATTTATTTACAAACTATTGTTAAAAATATGTTTCTTGTCTTATTTACTTGAAGCATCAAAACGAGAAGAACAAAAAAATGTCTGTGAAAATTTCATATCTTCTACCAAATATAAATTAATTAATTTAAAAAAAATCTTTTAATTTTTTTTGTTTATAAATATTATAAAGTTGTAAAAATATTTCATATGAATAATTCATTGTTCGCCTTAACAATTAATAAAAAATATATATTCTAAACATAGATTATACATATATTGTTACTTTGGTAAGGATCTCAAAAAATTCGGTGAATCGAAAGGAAAAAAATAAACAACGCAAATTAAAATAAAATATTTATTTTAAAAAATAATAAAAGACATTTACTTGAAATAGATTCAAACATTGTATAGGTACTTACTTCTAGTCAAATCTATAGGTTTAGTTTTTAATTTTTATTTAAGGAACAATTTTTAAAATGGAATTGATGTTAAAAATATCACTTGTATAATATAACATTAAATACAATAAATTGTTTTCTTTTTAGGAAATAGGATATTTTAAAAAATAAATAAAAAATAATAATTTTGTATTATTGAATTTTAAATATCTACAGTACGATTTTTCAATTATTATTTTTGTTACTTTAAGATAGCTTGAAACTCATTGCTAATATCTATCAATACTAAAAATTGTAAAAAAATCTATTTAATAAAATATATAGAATTGTATATTAAAAAAATAAATTGTATATTACTATCTAACGAATTGTTTTTACATTTTTTAATTAACTTATTTATTAACAGGTCTTTAAAATGGGAATTCCGGATGTTTTTGCAACCTGCAATAAAAAGATAAGTATTAGGTAATAAACACAACTTTGTTTATATTTTTTTATGGCAATAATAAAGATTATCGTTACTCATGAACATTAATTTTTATTATTTTTCAGGTAAAATTAAGAACTATCTTTCACTTTCTTTTATTTTTTTATGAAATAATGATTTTTTGATCATAAAAAATATAATAAAAATGAAAGTAAAAGATAGGGTTAGTGGGGGTAATTGGGTGGTATTTTTTTATAAATTTTTCCTTTTACTTGATATGCATTTTAGAGCTTAAACAAATGCATATTTGTGTACTGACTCTTAAACATTATGGCAATATACTTTTTAACACCCATTTGCCTAAAAAGTAAATTGGAGAACAAAAACAAGTGAGTACTAACTTTCCAATGTATAAACTTTTTTGTTCATTAATTACGTAAGGTTTTAGGGGAAGAGGAGGGGTCAAAAGCGTTACTTACGTAAAGTTTTTTTTCTAATTTATTATATTAAAATACGTTAATTAATTTTTTTTTACCAAACTTTTTTTTTTGCTTTTATATTTAAAGGATAGGTGAGATTCGCCTTATTTTAGGGGGCGGTGGAGGGTGGTAAAAAATCATCCTTATGTAATTAATGGATTCTCCTTTATACTTTATACCTACAGCTTTAATTAACACACTATCCAAGGAATAATTTTAATCATAAATATTTTAAATTATAAAAGTATTTAATTGAAAATTGTCGTACCTACATTTTTTTGGTATTTATTATAAAAGGATGTGAATGAAACTTATATCATTCGAAAGGTACTGTACCATAGATGTGCACACACAAAAATTATGTGTGTATGTTGCCATTAAGGCAGGTAAAATAAAGTTAACCTACACACATGATTTCCCCTCTCGCTGTTTGTTTATTTCCCATCGCATTGTTCAATAGCATATCAATACTCCTAGCGCCACCAAGCGGCAAAAATAAATAGTTTTGGGTTTCTATCAAATGTAGAAAATGCGTATAAAGATTTCAATTCGTGTTCAATTACAATGTTTTTATTTGGAAATTTTTGTTGTAAAAGCACGTTAGGTTGGGTTAGGTACTGTGCCATAGATGTGCACAAAAAAAAGCAGTATGTTGCCGTTAAGGTAGATAAAATATTGGTCGAATTTCGATCATAGACGATACTAGTATTTATTAGGGTGATTCATTTCCGCAAAGTTTTTTATTTTTGAAGTGCTCAAGCACAGTGTTAATCTACATGTAGAAAAAAAAATTCTCACCAAATTTGAGCTCTTAATTCCGATTTTAAGTACTTACTATTTAAATTTGAATTTTTCCCATTTAAAATGCATGTAAAAAGTAAATTTTTCTTTCAAAGTTATAATGCTTAGCCGCTTTTTACGATATCGCAAAACGCTTTATCAGGTCTTGTAGAGGATTCCTTGCTCTTCAAAATTGCCAGAACTATCGTTTTTTTACACTTCCAGCTATAAAAATGGCTGTAACTCATGAGATATTGGTCAGAGCAATTTGAACCTAAGGACTTTTTTTAAAGAGAATAAAATTTCCTTTAAAAATAGGTATTTTTTTTCTCCCTACTAGTAGCGGTTCGCTCTGAAAAATGAAAAAAACTGTACTTTTTTCAAAAATTTTACTTTGATAGTTCTGGCAGGTGAACTAGTACGACCAATATCGAAAAACCCATGAGCAATTTTGAAGAGCAAGGAATCCTCTACAAGACCTGATAAAGCGTTTTGCGATATCGTAAAAAGCGGCTAAGCATTATAACTTTGAAAGAAAAAATTACTTTTTACATGCATTTTAAATGGGAAAAATTCAAATTTAAATAGTAAGTACTTAAAATCGGAATTAAGAGCTCAAATTTGGTGAGAATTTTTTTTTCTACATGTAGATTAACACTGTGCTTGAGCACTTCAAAAATAAAAAAACTTTGCGGAAATGAATCACCCTAGTATTTATACATCCAAAAACATACCCTTTGAAAAATGAGAAATCACAAACACGTGCTGAAGGTCCTTGGTCGAGCTCCGCCAACAGTTTCATATCTTCGTCGTCAAGCTTGAACTCAAACAGATCTATATTTACACGGATACGGGCAGGTGTTGTACTCTTTGGAATGGCAGCGACACCTAACTGCAGTAAATATCTTAAAAGCACTTGTGCTTGAGATACGCCGTGCTTCAGAGCTACAACACCTACTGTAGGGTTTGCTAATAAATCGGGAACCTACAAAAAGTATAATTATAAATAAATAAAAAACAGTCAAGTATTATTAGGTACTATTTTTTTAAACGTAATTATTATTTTTATTATTTATTTTAGTTACTTTTGTAATCAATATGTGACTTATTTTATACTGTGAAGTTCATGAAATAAAAAAAAAATATTACTGGGACACACTTGATAGGGTTCCTTAGTAATTCTCACTACGATTTATAAAAAAGAGTTATTTCAAAATTTAACTATTCTTGCTACAGTGTTTGTTATAATTTCCAGTGAAAGTACTAATTGAAAGTTACATTCTGGATTTTTTCAGATTTTTTGAATCCATAATTTAGAAATACGAGGGGGGAAACTCTGACAACGACATTGAAATGCAAATATATCGTGACTGAAGGGTTAAAATCAAAAGGTCATTTAACATTTTTTTATTGCATTTTAGGAGATCTATTTAAAGATATCTCATTCAATGGGGTAAGTGGGAAAAATGAAAAGCTACATTCTGATAACGACGTTGAACGCAAATATATCGTGACTGAAGGGTTAAAATCAAAAGGTCCTAAAATATTTTTTGGTGCATTTTAAGAGACCTATCTAAAAACACCACATTCAATGAGATAAATAAAAAAAATGTTTGAATATATTTTTCAGTCTATGGGAAGAGAGTCCAAAAAAAACATTTCTGTTTTTGGGTTATAACATTTGTATAAACATACGGACAGATCGAGCGAAACTATAAGGATCCTAGTTTTCTACGGAGCCCTAAAAAAGCATTATATTTATTATACTCGCCTCTTTATGTATTCCAGCTTTTTGCAGTAAAGCACCGATTCCCCGACTGCCGAGAGGCGCGTATGCGGTCACGGAGACATTGTGATCGCGGCACCAGCGCAACAGTTCGGCTTGTTGCAAGTAGACGTGCAGCTCTACTTGTAAGTTAGCGATCGGTATTTTAACCTCGGCCTCTAACCGTTCTAACTGTCGTTGGTTGAAATTAGATACACCTATTGTTCGAGCTAACCCATCTTCAACCGCTTTCTCCATTTCCTATAATTGAATATAATAATAATAAGTTTAAGTTCTAATTTTAAAATATTACTACAAAAGCTGTATAATTAAATCTTATTAGAAAGCATTTGGAATCTAAACAATTAAAATTACAATCAATGGATGGTGTTGCCAGATTAACACATTTAGCGTCATTTCGTTACGTAACAATTTGCATTCTAGCGCAGCTTATTTGCCAGCAATGTCAAACTATAATAATGGAGGCCGATTGTTAGTACATTTTTTGACTATTTACTTATTTTAACTGCAAATACCTTTTTTTTGCTCTACACTTACACTTTTTTATATTTTTGTTTCTACTTGCAATTTTTCAACTCCACAAATTAGCTTTTACAACTGCAGTTTCCATTTTTTGAACTGTAGAAACAAACTTCAACTACACACTAAAATAACCCCTGCTAATTAAGTGAATATTTATTTTGTGGAAAGTTACAGATAGTAAGAAAAATTATAAAAAAATTTGTTAATTTTTTTCCTGTAGTTAATAACGATACGTACATGTAAAACTTAATACAAAATGGAATTTAGTCTTACTAAAAAATATTTGTTCAACAATCGTTAAAACAATTTCATTATAATATATTTTTTTTATTTTAGGTGCCATATTGAATATTGAAATTCTTATAAAGAATTAGTACATGACTAAAAAAAACCCTTATAAAATGATCACCATTTTGAATTTTGAAATTAATGTAAAAAATTATAAAAAAATATCCCAAAAAACCTTATAAACTGGGTCAAAACTTGCTACTTCATTTACTAGGCCTTAACCCTTTCATTATGTGGAACGTACGTATACGTTTCGTATATATGAATCCAATAAACGAAGAGCGTATGAATTTTTAGTGTGTTATATGACATAACGAAAGGATTAAAACTAGTGACCTGAACTTGAACCCACCCAAATCCCAAAAAAACACGTATTTTTCGCTACCATCGCAACACATATCAATAGTAATATTTAAATAATTTCAATTACCCTCCACACAGCAACATGATCTGTAGTCATTTCAATTAAAATCTGCCCATCTTCATCGAACGGATGCGCCTCTTCTCCTCTCTCTTGGAACCCAAACGGCGTATGGACCAAATACAAATCAACATACTTGAGTCTGAGCCTATCAAGAGACCTCTGAAGGTATTTCCGCATCGAAGATGGACGGTTACCAACTGGAGGTAACTTCGTCACGATGAACAGGTCATCTCTACTACCCTTTCCAGATTCGATCCAACGCTCCAGGACTCTGCCGATAACTCCTTCATTTTCGTAAGCGTATGCGCAGTCTATGTGTCTGTAGCCGGCATCCAGAGCGGCTTCGAGAGCTGCTTCTAGCTCGGCGTCCGCTGCCTGAAAACAGAAAGTAAACATTAAGTATTTTTTTCAGTTACTGCCTGAAAACAGAAAGTAAACATTAAGTATTTTTTTCAGTTACAGTAAACATTACTTTTACTTCCAGAATTTTAATAAGTATTAATCAGAATTAAACCTCAAGGTTCATTTAAAACTTTTTTCTTACGGCATTGTATGCAGTTTCACGTGAGAATATTCATACCTACATATAATACTGTATAAAAACAGTATACATAATATTATATAACCTTGCTTAACTTTGCAAGAACTTAAATGAGATCTATTTATTAACGGCGATACAAAGCACTTGATAGTTCAATATCCATTATACAACAAGGAAAGAGAAAAACTAAAGCAAAACCTGCAGAAAGAGTACAGCGAACTAATAAAAAATAAAACGGCCTACTCACACATTATAGTATACACAAAAAACTGTAATATAAAACTATAAATGTAATTTAAAAAATTAGGAGCCTATTAAGTTAGTGATAGGTGAATTTGAATGAAAACTGGTCGACCACTTCCGCAGGTGACTCTACATTGTATACATTTTTGTTTGTATACATAAAAAAATATATATAAACAAAAATGACCTTTATTTGTATAAAATCTCAATAACTAATTAAATAAAAATTACACACAATACAAATCACAAAATTATCGTCAATTAATAAAGAAAATTAGAAAAATAATGTTCAATGTAGTAATTACTTATACCATGAAATATGCAGTTGCAAGTACTTCAAAAGTTTAGTCATAAAGATTGTTTTTATGTATAATAATTAAATATTGAAATTAAAAATAATGATATAATATGTATGTATGTATTATATATTGAAGCTATTATACATAGTATAGACAAAATTTCATGAAAATACAATGATTAATTGAAATAGGTATGACTTTCATATTTATTTATCAATATTCATCTTTACTCTATAATTAACTCAACGAAAATAAATTATAATACATTTGCCAAACATTAACTAATTAATATCGTTAGGAAGTAGGTTTTTGTACACCAATAATGAGTTTTTTTATAAGATATAAGCACTTTTATTATTAAATGCATTAATCATTGCTGGGTGATTCATCCTATTATACAACATAAATAAACAATATATGTACTTGTACATATGTAATACATACATACTTATACATAATGTATAACATTAAGACAAGTGCAAATATGGTTCCAAATATACAAAAAATACATATATTTTCAATCAATATGGTCTATAAAATAACTGGAGGCCAAGGACGACATGTTCAACGTGATTTATATCAGCCGTTCTCAAACTTTATACATATTGGTACAGAAGAACCAGTGAGTTTGATCTTGGATTCTTTGTAAAATTATTGAATATTGTGAAAACTACCATATTTTTTTTTATTTTAGATTTCGTTAAAAGTATTTTTATTATATAGATTTTTACATGCTGATTTTAAATATGTTGACCAAAATCAAATCCGACCACTCGTTCAAAATTTACGGCGATTTTTCTTCAAAATTTTGAAAAACTGACACACAATTATAATAGTACCGTTTTTCTGGATAGCTAAAAATAATCAATTTTCTATCAATTGGTTCCAGTAAAAAATCGTTTCTCAAACTATTTGAAGTGATGTGACTTTTTATCAAAATTATACAACCATTAATCTTTTAAAATCCATGTACCTTATAGCTATTATAGCAGTGTTGGCCAAAGTCGATCGCAGCAATTTCCTATTGTATTTAATTTTAATATAAATAACTAATTTTAATAACGTTCTACGAAATAATTCGGGGAAAAAATCGATCGTACCTATCATAAGAATTGCCTTATAATATTATTGAAAGTATAAGGTTCCGCGGTAATCTGAAGTGATTCTGGGCATAAGTTAAATCGTTATTTGATTTATATTGCAGCAGTGAGTAGACATCTTTAGAAATCTTCAAAAAATAAATCTAACAAAAATATACTTTACGTTATTGAAAAATGTTTGGAGTCGCTGGTCTAGCCCGTGTTATTGTACTGACATATCAGAGCTCTTCGTAAATATATTGAAGTTCGGATTGTTTTCAAATGAAACCTGTATCTCGGTGACGTTTTTAAAATGAGAAATAAAAATAAAAAACGTTTACGTAAATGTATTTTTTTTTATTTGTTACTTTTTCGTATGTTAAATCAAGTTAAGCATTTTAAAAAGTTCGTAGATAAACATGTCCTATAATTTAGATTTAAACCCTCATTATACCTCTTATCGTATTTGTTTCCACTTTTCTGATAAGAGTACTTTTGTGTTTCAATGAAACGTTTTCCCATTTATTTATATTTCATGTATTTTTATACTTATTTATATGTCTACTAAATCATAATAAATATATAGGAAAAAACGGGAAAAATTGAAAGAAAAGTAGTTTTTTCAGAAAAAATGCGAAAATTGTTATTTAAAATATACGTTAAATTTAAATTAGCTACCTTATTTTTTGGTAACAAAGAACAAATTGAGGGGACGTCCCGTTAATTTTTAATTTGTACGGACATCCTAAGATTCATATTATACTTGGGAAATTATTTAAATTTATAGTACCTATAATATATAAATGTAGCTGACTATTTCTAAGGACTCCTGTATATGCTAGGGAAATAAATTATTATTATTACAACTTTTTTATCGTAAATAAATTAGTAGGTTTATATATTTTATGCTTTGATCAATTTAGAGGTCATTACATAGATTTAAATAACACATAATTAAGTTGTTTGTATTTATATTGTTTTTTCAGTATTTCAAAACAGAGGTGCATACATAAATTATGCTGAAGTTTTATTGTATTGTAAAAAATTATTGTAAAAAAACTAGAATGTATAAAAATTATTCAATTTTATCATTTTGTTTTACATATTATACATTATAATATGTATTTATTGACAAATCTTGCCCCTTGTTGTTGAAACCCATGGATAGAATGGTTATCGTGGTTTTTTAACCGCATTAGATATATTTTTAGAGGAAGTAACTTGATATTAGGTAATAATTAAATCATAATATTCAATAATAGGTATACTTTATAAACATAATTAATTTTATTAATATATTTGTCCTGTAAAATAAAACGAATAGTTCAATAACACAGCCACATACAAAAAATGTCTGATACCAAAAAAGCGACCTATATAGCATAGTGTTGATCGAGCACAGTCGAAATCCAAATTTTTGGAATTTTCTGCTTACTAGTTTTTTTTATTTGAGCTTGAATTTAGAGTTTAAGTTAAATTTTCAATGTTGGCCTAACCCAAAAGCCAAGCTCAAATAAAAAAAACTAGTAAGCAGAAAATTCCAAAAATTTGGATTTCGACTGTGCTCGACCAATATTACAATGCTATATAAGTCGCTTAATTGATATCGCACACTTTTTTTGGAAAAGTTCAACCTAAACCCAAAATTCAAGCTCAAATAAAAAAAATTGATAAACAGAAAATTCCAATAATTTGGATTTTGACTATGCTCGACCAATATTACAATACTACGTCGCTTTTTTGGTATCGCACTTTTTTTGTGTGGCTGTGTAATTATTTATATACACAAATTATTCATACATTTTTTTTAATAACAAAAATAATTAGTCGCTTTAATTTATTAACCTTTGAAGATAGGAGGTAATACAACTCTATGTTATTTATAATCACTATACATATGCTGAAAATCAATTACATTTAATACTATAAACCGATTATCAATTTTCAGAACTGTATCACAAGGGGTTCACCAGATATTAAATAAAAACTAATTATAATTTTCCATTTTTTAGCTCCCTCGAGAAGAATGTCCGAACATTTGTTCATATAATTTTTTTACTTGGTTTGCATTCGTTGTAAATCATCCTGTATAAATAATATTGATTTATAAATATACATAGTTACCTTTTACCTAGTTCTTTCATATTCATTTTGAATAATTTTAACTAAATATATACTCTTATTACCTACAATACAATCTATTTCCATTTACTTTCTAATAAGTAACTTTTACACAAAAGAATAAAATTAATGGAACAGTTGAAGTATAATTATATTTACTTCTATTGTGTAGTTTAAAATTAAACATATAGTACTGTACTGGTAATTGACGTTACTATAATTGGTACAATCATTAAAGTTACCGTAAGAATTAATGAACAAATAATGACAAGTTTGCTGGAGAAGGCATCCCTGTTTTCAACATTGTTAATGTATTTATTTGGACTGAAATTTCCACAGGTCAAAGTTTATACCTTTTTATTAATATTAACAGACAAAAATTACCAGAAAAATTTAGGTGGTCGAAAGTTAACCCTTAGGACGCGACCATGTCGCAAAACTCTTATTCCTAAAAATGTGCACATTTTCCGTGGTCTAACTTTTTTTTATTTACATTTTCTTTTCATGATGTTAATTTTGCATGAAATTGCATATAAGGAAGTTGATGTTTCAGTAAAAAAAAATGTTTTTTAATATAATTTTTATTTTACATAAATATAAAAAAATGAATAAACAAAGGGTGGGGTGAAGAATTTTACTGAATAATTCACTGACATTTATACAGAAAGGGAAAATAATACAATCGACTTTCGCATCCAAAGGGTTAATTTAGAGCTGATAATTTTACAGTATATTGATAAAATTATACCGATAGGATGGTGGAAGCATTAAGGTGAAGATTCATAGTTTATAAAATAAAAATAAATTAGATAAGAATACTAGGACCTTAGGACCTAGTGTGCTGCGAATTTTTAGTTTTATTTATGAGTGCCCACCTAAAAAAGTTTAAGAACCGCTATTAAGTTTGGGAGGGGAAGTTTTAAGAATATATTTAACAATATGCATTTAATAATTAATGTAAAATTGAATTTATTATTGATAATATCCCCTAGCTTCTATACGTAAATCGAAATTTATTTCTGATGTAGTACATATGATTCATCACTAAAAAGGAGTCAATTTAGTAGTATGAAAGTATACAGTTAATATATGTATATATCTACTTGTTAAACTATATATTTATAGACAACCTTGTTTGACAAAAACGAATAACTAATAATTAAAGTAAATAAAAAAGTAATAAATGCCTGAAGGGAAAGGCGTGCATTCTTGCATAGCTTTCTGACACTGGCTTCAGCAAAAAATACGATTCGGTATGCATTTTATTTATGTTATTATGTTATACAAACTCTAATTTGTTGAAAATAATGTACCTATAGAGTATACACAAGTATGTTTAGTTATTAAAATATGTGTATTAATATAACAGGTATATAGTTATAGAAAGCTTGCATACATTAAATATTTCATATTATATTGATTTTTATTACTATATACCTGGATAAAAGGTGTTTTAATACATTGTTATAATCATCGAATGCGGAATGCATTGGTACTCAAACTGTGAAGCAATTTGATCATTTCAATAGATAGAAAAGTTTGTAAATATTGATTTTTTGATTATTAAATATTACTAAAGTAATCGTCCCTAGCAACTGAATACTTGCAAGTCACAATTTCTCTATACAATTAATGTTTTTTCACTATATACCTGTATTTAATCGAATGAGAAAGACGTGTTTTTTTTTAATAAATAACCATTTTGGATTTCTGAAAACCTTCAATTTATGACGGAGCTTTCTTGAATATAGTTTTTTTTAATTTGACGTAAGATATTGGGATTTTCCCATTGTACCATCATCTAACCAAAGTCCAATTCCAAACAAATATTCGACAGAAAATATTTGTTGTATGTAATATAACTTTTACTTCAAAAATAACACGGCTATACACAAAAAAATAAAAAAGTGCGGAGCCAAAAAAGCGACCTATATAGCAATTTTTTGTAATTTATGCTCACCAGTTTTTTTATTTGAACTTAAATTTTGGGTTCAGCCAACTTGAAAAAATTCAACCTAAACCCAAAATTCAAGCCCAAATTAAAAAAAAATGGTAAGCAAAAAATTCCAAAAATTTGGATTTCGACTATGCTCGACCAATACTACAATGCTATATAGGTCGCCTTTTTAGTATCTCCCCGTTTTTTGGAAAAATTCAACCAAATTCCGAAATTCAAACGAAAAGAAAAAAACTGGTAAGCAGAAAATTCCAAAAATTTGGATTTCGACTATGCTTGACCAATATTACAATGCTATATAAGTCGCTTTTTTGGCTCCGCACTTTTTTTGTGTAGCTGTGTAATTAATATAATCTGCTTCTTGAATCAAATCCTTTATAGGTATACTGTATATTACAAAAGTTTTATAGATAATATTTTTATATGGCTATGTATAAAAGGGTACTTCCCGCCAACAAATCTAACCCCAAGTCCCCAGGCTAGTGGCATGACCACCCCTCTCTTGTGGGAATTATGTAGTTGATTTTTCATGTTTGTATATTTTAGAATCACACTATAAAAAATAATATAATACTCGTATATCAATTTTTGTTAAATCATGTTTTTCAAACAGATTCACGGAATATGCACAACTTTCAGCGTTGTTTAGCTTCACACACACACACACACACACACACACACACACACACACACACACACACACGCGCACACACGCTCAGATGCACATATGTTTACCTGCCACGTTCCAAATCCGAGTGCCGGCATTTTAACACCGCCCGGTAAGTCCATGAACAACTTGCACGCCATCTTCCTGTGAGATATAGGTCTTGTGACACACGACACTAACAACAACGCCGGTACTGCGGCCACAGACTGACAGATATACAAGGAATTAAACCATACACGATAGTGAAAGTCTCATATGATGATGATGGCGGGGGAACGAAGCGCTACTCGCACTACCGTGAGTACTCGAATGTTATTCATGGTTACAAAAAAAAATGACGCGACTAAAATATATAAAAAAAAGTATAATTGACTGGACTTAAGTCAAAGAGTCGTTTAACTATTTATGATGTAATTTAACAATAAATTGTTTTGAAACAAAAACAAACTTAGTTCCATTTTTAACTCTCCATCCCTTAACCCTTAAATATAATAGCATTAAAAGTGTCAATATATATTTTTATATTAATTTAAACACCTTAATATAACCCATCCTGCATTTTATAACTTTTTTTCGCTTATGTTTAATATATGATTTTATGTACATTGAAATTCAGAAGTGGTCGTCAAATTCGCGTATCACAAACTTATTAAGCTCCTCCCATTTGATTATTATAATATTTTAATCATTTCCCCATGTACCAAACAAAGACAGATATTTTGAAACTCATTTGCTGGATAAAGAAGTACTCTTCGTTTATAGTACTCATATATATTTGTGCGATTAAATTATTATATAATCTATTGAAAATTGTATAAGTAAATTTAAAATATTTAAATATATTAAACTTGATATAAAATTAATTAATAAAATGGACATATATTTGTGTTTTATCAGCTCCGCTCTAGAAAAAGATAAACGATGATGTTTGTCTTAATATTTGCGAATCTGTTGTAAGCGATTCTGACCTTTACGATGCCAGACGATTTCTGAAGATCATAGTACTTCTACATTATTATTTGTAGGCACAGTTGCTACTGTGCTCCAAGTCTGTCTTCTATTAAATAATAAATAAATTTCAAAAAATTTACAAGGGTAAAAGTTTTTCTTACAATAAGTATTTTTCGGCTATTTCTGAGGTTCATATAAACATAGATCATAAATATGTATATAATTTTACTCATCTATTACTTTTTTCATTTTTGAGCTATAACTTCTAGACATACATAATAATAATTAAAATGGCTCGGGGAGAGTCATAATGGAATATCCAACTATTTTATAATTTATTAGTCTATCAGCTCCTCATGATACATTAAATAAGTATACCACAATCAACGGAAAACACTTGATATTCTATCAGTAATATCGATATATTTAATTATTTTTTTTAATTTAAAAGGCATCAGATTTTTTTTTCTCTAGCACAGAACAAAATTTAAATATACTAAAGTAATAATATTGAAATTAAAAGCATAAGAATTATTTTCAAGATACTCAAGTACTTTGTACGGTTATGAGTAGAGTTTATTTTCAAGGGCGAACCTAACACGTCACCATGGTCATGAAACTCGTCAAGCGAAGGCGTTCAGAATAAAACAAAAATACCTAAATTATTGCGCTTTCTATATAATTACCGTAAGGATTGCGAACCAAGGAGAGCTGTACAAAGTTGATAATTATACCCATACTTCCGTGTTGTTGTATTATTGAGTATATTTTTTTACAAATTGTCTTTATCCATGAGATCATTTGCAATTAGTAGTTATCATTACAACAAATATTAGTACAATAATATTTATTTTGAGCATCAGGTTGTTATGTGTGAGAAAAAATAATGAATAATTTACTTATATATACAGGATGGTTTACAACGAACAGTAAATGGAGGATGTTTTCTAAACAATAAATCTTCACATGGACATGGAAATTCTTCTTGAGAGAGCTATAGTCCCTCAAAAATGATTTTTTACTTGCATGTTCTGAAGGAAATGGTAGTATTGTAATACCGTCGAAAAATCGTGTCCGAGATAATGACAGATTCTGATTGTACTACCTTCAAAACGTAAAGAAAAGTTAATTTCCGTATGGCGACTGTGTCTGGATGTAGAATTTTCTTTCGTTCACGATAACTACTGTAAAAATGCACCGATCTAAATTATTTTTGGGGAAAATATTTGGTTCAGTGAGTACTCCAGACCTATTGATTTTGGTGCAAATCGTATTAGGGGTTTTGAAAATATTCGAAATTTTGTAACTTTTATTGTCTAAAAAGTGAACGCTGCGAGTATTATCTCACTAATTTTTATAAGACTTGGTACATTTGTAGTTCAATTGAACCTATGTGACATTTATTATTTGTACGTGCCTAAACAGCCATTGAAGGGGTGAAAAACACCTTCAAAATTTAAATTTTAAATACTAATTAATACGTCAATAATTCATGTTGCCTTGGAAACAAATGCAACTAAATTCAGATTGCAAATGAGTTGTTCTACGAATGTGTATTATGTTTTTGACATTAGGACATTAGAAAACTAATATTTATATACAAATGTCAATAATAGCTGTAACCATCGTAAATATATATGTTTTTTATGTATTACGAAATTTATATTCATAGTAGTAGGTTATATAAATAAAATATTTTTTTTTAATTTATATTTAAAAATTATTTAAAAAGATAGAAAGAACATGGAAGTCATGTATAGTTCTCCATACGGATATTTTATATGGAAATCCCATTTTGATACAGTTATAAATTTTGATAATCGGTTTAATATTATTATAATAAGTATTATCGATTTTCAGTATCAACAGTATCAACTAATAATAAAAATTGGAATAACCCGTATATTCGATTTTATATTTGAAAATGTTTTCTTTATATATATGCTAATTTAATAAAATAGAAACAAATGATTAAAAAATATAAAATAATATTATAGGGTACGAGTAGGTTCTTATGTCATTTGTTCGCGAATTTTATCGTTTTTGAGTATTATTGATAATTAAGAATTTAGTTAATTATAACACCTTGGAAAAAATTTAGATTTGAAGTGATCAAATTAGATCTTGATAGATCTGCATTTTGAGACAAAATCTAATTGTTCACTGGTTTTTTATCTGTGGAGACCTGAAAAAATCTACAACGATATACAAAGATCTACAATTGAATCTCTATTACGATCTACAACAATAGATAGTTTTAGAGATCTTTTTAGATAAAATATGATTTTGTCTCAAAATGCAGATCTATTCAGATCTAAAAAAAATTCCCGGGTATTTTATCAATAATACTAAAAAACGATAAAATCATTTTTAAGATACAATAAAAAACCTTTTCTAACTTTCTAACTTCAAGATCTATGTATTGTATGTTATATCTGACCCTCACAGTACCTGATTATATAATAGCTTTTAAGTAATGCAATTGGCTAGTTATCTTGTTGAAAAAAATACTATAATATATTCTACAAGTTTAATAAGCGAAGGCCGAGTTTTACTCTACACAGATTTTATTTCCTATTGCAGTTTCGTTCTATTTCATTGATTATTATTTACAATCACTTATTAAATAAATAATTACACAATATCATAGATAAATGTCAAACTTTAATTTTGAGTAATAATTTTACACCAGTATTCTTAATATCAGGTCAAATTAATAAGTTTTTTGTCCGGTATTATAAGGAATTTACTCAAGAGCAAAAGCTAAGCTAACGCTATCTCCAGGATATTAAATATAAATGAAAACTAACTAACAGTTGTAATTAATGGTATGGTTTAGTTTAAATGAATAAACTTTACAAATGCTGGTTAAGTAGAAATCAGCGATCTAAAAGCATTGGTGATAAGTGTACTTCATAGAATGCACAACATTTATATTACTATACATTTATTAGCACTGCTATAGAATCTCGAGCAAATTCTTTATAATACCTATCCCAAGGTATATTAAAACAAGGTAGTTTCAATAGCTCCTTGACCAATCAGCTTTTGCGCGGGTATTACGTCACCCAGGATATATATTCAAATATTATAAATGTATAAATAGCACAGAGAAAATAAATTTTTCGAACACAATATCTAATTCCTTCATCAATGAAAATCGGTATAGAGATAGTTTGATACCTACACTTTAAAAAACCGATGAGTGTAGTCAACCAAATTGTGCAAAGATAGTTTTGCAGGGGGTGCAAGGGGCGAAAAAATGTTTTTTTACGCAAATAACTTCAAAATGGCGACTGCACTTATCAGTTTCTTGAAATGTATGTAGATGTCAAACTATCTCTATACAAATTACGTCTATAAAGGAATAATTTTGTTCGAAAAATCTATTTTTTCTGTACTATTTATACATTTATAACATTTGAATATATCCCCTGGGTGACGTATTCCCGCGCAAACGCTCATTGGTCAAGTAGCTATTGAGACTACCTTGTCTTTATATATCTTGTACATACCTACCCGACATTATTTGCGTATGTAGTAACAGTTATTTTTTTATACTATACATATAACATATTTATAAATAAATAGTTTATAAATATCAACTACTGACTTTTGCCAAAAACCGCCCTTCCCCCACCAAACTTTACATTTCTTCTACCCATGGATTTTTTATTCTATTTTTATTTTTTAACATATGTATCTATAAAAATATTTATTTTAAATATATTTCGGTATTCTTGTCGTATACATTGTTTTACATCTCGTTGGAATTTAAACCTATCTCGTCTGGTACACGAGACCGAAACGAGATCGAAATCGAGACATAAATCTCGTCAAAATTTTAGACAGTATCGTTTTATTCAGTGGCGTAATCAGTGGTTAGGGGGGGGGGGGGTGATACCCTTTATACACTATATGTAAATATGTATGTGTTACTGTAAAACTATCCTACATATTTATAAAAGACTAGCTGTGCCCACGGTTTCGCCTGCGTGGACTATGGCATTATTGTTTAAGATTTTTGAAAAATATAGTTGAATTAAGTACAATCAAAACCTAAATTACTTTAATTATTAGTAAAAATTATTTTTGTTTTGTTTTTTAAAAGTTAATTATTGAAAACAAAATAAACAACTGCGGCCGAGCTCATTATTAATATTTTACGATATATAACTTATATTTACATTAAGTACTTATGACAATGAAATCATTTATTTCGATAAGGATTAATGTTTTGCAGGTCATAAGTCCACGTAAACAGAACCCAAATATTTTTAATTTTTTTTATAACATTAAAAGCAGTCATTGTGGCTTAAATATAAAAGTTAGACATATGGTATCACAGACTTTATTTTAGATCTTTTGATTCTACACAATTCTTGACTACATTAATTTTTTCAATAATGAACGCTTTAGACAGTGTATTGCAAAAGAGCGCGCCAGCGGCAAACTTTTTTCCGACTTGATTTACTATTATCGTAGTTCTTATTCCTTATGTTACATAACGTAAAAGAATGTATCTATGAATTTAAAAAAAAAACACGTAAATCGGATAAGTGGTTCTCGAGTTATAAGCGCACTAACGGACACACAGACAGAGAAATATTGAGCTTTTTATACATATATTAAGGACGATATAAGCAAATATATTAATTTTATTTAAAATATTCAATCCAAAATTAAACTATATAATAAAACTCATACTCATATAGCTCTACCCAAATATGATATTATTATAATACCTATAAAATATTTCTGTTGGAAAATTAAAATTTAATGATTTTAATATGAAAAGGTATCATATAGTTTTGAGGATAAACATGTAATAACATTTGTATTGTGTTCACATAAATGATAGTATCAATGTTGGTAACATTGAAAGCGTGCGGCTTAAACCTATTAAAATCTAACTACAATATCATATTACCTATGGAGAATATGTGTTTAGCTTGCATCTGCCCCTTTTAAGGGTAAATGGAAAAATTACCAGGACCGGTTTAGGGAAAACTAATTGTTTGAAAATATGATTTTCATATTTTTAAATTAAATATTAAATACAATATCATGTGATTTTGTGGCGGATCAACTTTTTTTCAACGATTTTAATTAAAATTTTGATGTTAAGTACTTACTTTAAAAAAAAAACTAGGAACACAGTAGCAACTATGCCACAACTTATAATGTAGAACTTAAAGCCTCTATAAATTTGACATCCAATCTGCAGCGTCCTGCAAATTGGGTCGTGTATAGGCAAGTCGAGGCGATTATATATAAAAATAAAACAGCCAAGTGCGTGTTGGGCACGCACATGATAGGTTTCCGTAGTCATTACGATTTATAAATTTTCAATTTTTTTTATAAATTATTCTAGCTACAGTGTTTCTTATAATTTTCATTGAAAGTACTAACTAAAAGCTACATTCTGAATTTTTTAAAAGATTTTTTGCATCGATAGTTTAGAAAGTAGAAGGGAGGAAGGGACGCTCTAATAACGACATTTAAATGCAAATATATCGTGACTGAAGGGTTAAAATCAAAAGGTCATTGAACATTTTTTATTGCATTTTAGGAGACCTATCTAATGACATCCCACTCAATGGGGTAAGTGAAAAAAAATATGTGAGTTCACTTTTCGGTCTATGGGAGGGGGGTCCAAAATAATTTTGACAGTGTTCGTTATAATTTTCAGTGGAAGTACTAATTAAAAGCTATATACTGAATTTTTTTTTAATTTTTGAATAGATAGTTAAGAAATTAAGGGGGAGGGGACGCTCTGATAACGACATTTAAATGCAAATATATCGTGACTGAAGGGTTAAAATGAAAAGATCATTTAACATTTTTTGAACCTTAAGTTTAAAATTTAATTTTTTGTAAGTCTCGCCGTATTGGCTGTAGAGTGTTCACAGACACACACACAGACGTCATTGAAATAATAGTCGTACGTGATTCAGGGACCATCAATACGGGTAAATCCGTTAAAATCTCGATTTCGAATTTTTTCTTGATCACTATACTTTATTATACAATACATTTCATGTGTATGTATAAAAAAGTAAAAACAATTAACTAACAACCCTAAAAAACATGAGCCGAATCTGGCCTGTAAATATTTAAACACATTAGTAGAAAATAATCGGAAAACACAACAATACAGTAGATTCGATTTTGTCCTCAGATAACAAACGAGCTAATTTGACAAAAGATTGTCAAGCAGGACATCCCAAGATCTGTATCACTTTATTGGTACAATAAGTCTGTCTGCACGAGGTACACTCAAGTACCTTTTTGTATAAACCTAATGTTTGTATATTGTTGTTTTCTAATCCTACTATTTCCCATAATTGCATACAATGTGCTTGTTGACATGTTTAAACATATTTATTTGAGGTTTCCGCGGTTATTTTATTTAAGTATATATGTATATATATACAATACATTCATATATGTATTATAAAATACGACAATAAAAAAAGAAATATAATCACATAATTTGTTTACATTGCATTAATGTCAGTTTGGTGGTAGATATTAAATATATTAAATGTAAAATACTTTTAAGAAAAAAAGGACATATTTACACTGAGAAAAGAAATTATTTATAGATAACGAGATTTGGTTATAGTTAACAATATATAGTTACTAATGGCGTACAGCCGTACACGATATTTAGTATAGCCTACTGTTATTAAATCCCATATTGAAGGTATATCATTGTGTTGTTACCAATATCTATATATTTTCGAAACACGCCAACTAAATATATTTATTTCCTATAACTAATCCTTTTTTTCAGTGTACGATACATTTTTGACTGATTTACTATACCTACAATAAATTGTTAAAAACAGAAAAAGCAGAAATATAAATTGACATTTTTTCGATGGAAAAACACAATTTTGACTCTCAATGGCCACCATTTTGTAAAAAATCGAAATTTTGAAACCCCATACACTATACGAAAGCTGCACTCGTAACACTTAAGAATCTTCTTATTTTTTAAATTTCAAATTTATTTTTAATCCATTAAATATATAAAAAAAATCAGACACCCGATAAAAACTACGACATTACCTACCTATATATATAAAAAAAAGAACATTGAAGAGGGGGCGGGGGTTAAAATGCAAATCTGACGCTCTGGGTGAAAGATCCCCACAGGACAATCATTAAAAATACACAAACTCTAATAATTCTTTTATATTTGGTTAGGCTGCGTTTATAATTTTTCTTATTAAACATTTCTAATTTTTAATCCGTACTTCAATTTTGAGTTATTTGTCGTCATCCCTAACCTAGCCCCTCCTCCTACCAAAATCCGGAACGGTAAAATTTAAAACTTGGTAAAATAAATATATAGAAAAATAAAAATACATTCTATACTTATTACTTATTAATTAAAAATATATATATTTTATTCATTTTGGTGTTTCTCTTTAATCCCCAGTGGCGTATTTACCATGGGGCCATGGGGGCCATAGCCTAGGACGGCAGGCTGAGAGGGGCGGTAGATTCTTTAGTTTCTTTTAGTTTAATATAGAATATTAAAAAAATAGGGAGACAAAAAATTAGTGCGACTTAAAAAAAGGTCTTCAAGTTTTTATTTACCTATCTTCCAATCTTTTTATTTAATTTTTATAAACAATTTCAATTGACGTGACTAAAAAAAAAAGGTCATCATTTAGTAATTCTGACTTCTATCAAAAATAAATTATATTTTCTCTTGGTAGAGGGGCGGCAATTTTTTTTGCCCAGGGCGGCACTTAACGTAAATACGCCACTGTTAATCCCTGAATATCTTTGCAATAATATGATCTTACTACATCCCTGACCTTATTAAAAATGAATTAATACCAATCAAAAGGATCAATTCCCCGTCACAATATAAATATTTAATTCCATTTATTATTTACATAATATACATAATAACAACAGACACGCATTGAATCATCTGCCCAGCATCCTTGGATCACAATTCGATATAATATCAAACAAGGACCCCACACATACGTAAGATCAGGGTGGCTGATAATGACGAACGGTAGATAATCGTTTGTTACATGTAATAACGGTGCTCCTTGAAGCGAACACGCGGAGTTCCCCTGGTGGCAGCTACTCGAATTACATCGGGTTTCCTGTGAGAACTTTGTGTGTGCGTTTGATTGGGGCTTCTGCACAAAATGTCACACCCTATTTTTGTATTTGTTGGTAAGATGAGTTGCTATTGGTTAATGGAATCAAAATGATTATGGCCAATTGTTTAATTTTATTTATTTATCGTTATAAAATTATAATCACAGAAACTGTGAGAATAAGTATATTTTTACAAAATTATATTGGGTAAGAATATTTATTAGGGTAGTCCTTATATGGGGTTAGGACGAATTTTGACCGGGCCGCCCCCCCAAATCATCTCCAAATAATTTTTAAAAAATGTGGAAAATTTTCAGCCCATTACCAGAGGGGGGTGATTTTCCCATTTAAAATACACGTGTTTTTTCGATTTTTCAAAGACCTGCGGACTAGAGTGTCTTAAACAGTAGTCATGAAAGCATTCCTGTTACTCATATTCCATATTATTATCTAGATGGTTAAATTAAATTTGTGATTCAACGTTGACAGCTATATGGGCCATTTGGTCATTTCATCAAGAGAAATCACTCTCCTCTGGTAATGGCCATTTTTCAAGATAGAGGGCTGAAACTTTTTCCACATTTTTTAAATTATTTGGAGCTGATTTGGGGGGCGGCTCGGTCAAAATTCGTCCTAACCCCATATAAGGACCACCCTAATATTTATATATCGTATATAGTTTTATATAGAGTTGTTTAATTCATTTTATTAGATTTTGTTCATTGATATTAACATTTAACTACTATTTGAAAGGCGTTGTGCACAAAATGGTACTATTGAAAAAAATATATAAATTTAAGGTTATTTGATCATTAGAGCAATGTATAGATAAAAGTATAAAATTTTAATATGTAATTTATGGATAGCTCATATATTTTACTATTTAAAAAAAAATATTGGACGTATGGTTTTTGAGTAATTGGATATTAAAAATAGAGTTTTTAATACAAGAACTACTCGCAGGAAGTCTTCTATTTATTGAAATTCTACATAAAAATTCTATACAGAGACGTTTTAAACACTGATTATTCGAAATTTCAACCATTTTAAATACTATAAAAATTATAAAACACATACATTCACGTGTAATTTCAGAACCAGATTTATTCAAAGTAATAATGAAAAACTAGAAATACATGACAGCATGTTTGTAAAGACGCGTGAAAAATATCATCCGTAACAGTAATGCCGTGTTTAGACCAAAGAAAACAAAACAGCAATACGGTGTTTGAAAACACATCGTATTTAAAAATGCATAGGGTTTATTGCACTTTTGTCAAAAAGACACGATGTTGCTGTTTTGTTTTTTTGGTCCTAACACCGCAGAATAGAGTGAAACTTACAAGCAAACGTGTGCGTGTGCAACAACTAGATTCGGCGAGGCCATAGTAAATATTAAAGATACAGTCTATATACTGCGATCGCTAAATTATATCTATTCTTTTACTTTTGGCCAAAATAGCAACACTGTACATGTAATAATTCGTACAGGAGCTATACATATATAGCTACATATATATATAGTCTACTGGTAAATTCAAAACTGACTCCGATAAAATTTGATACGGGGCACAACATTAATCAATCATTTTATTGATTAATTAAATCGACATAATAATAAATTTAAGTTTTCGGTAACAAAACTTTCATCTAAAAAAAACCTATCAAAGATAAATATGCGTTAAACAAAAAAAATGTTTTAGAATTATAAATTTCTTAACAACTGTTGGAATACTATTGTGCACATGAAATGCGTAAACAGAAAGTAATTACTTTTATGTATGTTTTGAAATGGCCAACACCATACCCCCTACGGTTCTGTTGACGAAATAGGTTTTTAAATCCTTTAGCACTCCTGTGGCGCGTGTCTGCTACCTATTCAACGCACGGTGATTATGCTGAGTATATCTTTAAATATAGGTTATTAAATAATTCAATATAGATGTAATGTAAGTGCAAGATCGTATTTTAAGTAAGTAAGAATCTTTTAATGAAAGACCACGCTTTACGGAGCCGAATTTTGTTAAACTAAGAAGTGTTTGGTGTCCTTTAATAATTCAATACAGTCATCGATGTATAGATTTAAAAGTATAAGATCATTTTAAGTAAAAATCTTTTAATAAGGTGGATTTTATTTTAAGTATAGGTTCGGAAAAATTCAATGTGGGTTTAGATTTTACAGTATGAAATATCATTTTAAACGATTTTTGTCTTCGTAATTCACACAGAATATCGGTATGGAGAACCATACATGGTGGAATTCCATGTTCTTTAATATATTTTTAAATAATTTTTAATAGAAAAATTTCATTGGGATTTGTCAGAAATAAAACTCATCTTTGTTAATATAATTAGTGACGTATTACTTACAATTAGTATTTAAAATTCAAATTTTGAGGGTGGTTTTCACCTCTTCAATAGCTGTTTACGCATGTACAAAAAATAAATGTCCCTTAGATTCAATTGAACTACAAATGTACCAAGGCTTATCAAAATTAGTGAGATAATACTTGCAACGTTCACTTTTTAGACGATAAAAGTTACAAAATTTCTAATATTTTCAAAACTTGTTTCACTGATTGTGAGACAAACATTTTCCCTTAAAATAATTCAGATCGGTGTATTTTTACAGTAGTTATCGCGAACGAAAGAAAATTCTACATCCAGACACACAGACACACGCACAGCCACCATTCGGAAATCAACTTTTCTTTACGTTTTGAAGGTAGTACAATCAAAATCTGCTTTTGTCTCGGACACGATTTTTTGACGGTATTGCAATACTTCCATTTCTTTCAGAACATGGAAGTAAAAATATGATAGAAAATAAATATCTACAATTTATATTGTTTTATAAAACATATATCACAAAAGACGTAGGTACGTAATACGTATCAAAGGATGATTTCTAAGTATAAGCACCTTATTACAGAATTTTACAAGCTGTAAAACCAAGGTACTTGAAACTAGAATTTCAACTAAATTAGGTTTAGTCGCTTTGTTTCTAAATAAATCATTTTGCAATTAGGCTCACTTTAATAGTCTTTAAGCTTGGAGCTTACTATATTGCCAATAGGCATTTTTTTATCATCTCTTTCAACTCTTTTTTATTTCGTGTTTGATTCATTATTATTTTAATATTTATTTATTCATAAAATAGTAAAGCTCTATTATATTATACCTACATTTATTGTTTAATGTTGGCGCCACTGATAAAACCCACCTTACACATACATGCACATATATATTATAAAATTTATTAGTTCTTTGATTATCAAATTAAGTCAAGATGAACAAATTTAAAAAACCAATATCAAACATGTTTTTCGGCTTCTTCTTTTTCAACAAAATCTTAAAACTGTCATCAATACATCAATCAGTAGCCGAAACTTATATATACCTGTTCTTTTCAGTTCCATATACATTAGATATATCCTCACCCTTTCTGACACAAGGATATTATGTGTCTATCAGTACAAATTAATCACTTGAGTAGCGCAGAATTTTGACGTATTAATCAGTAGTAGCAATGTATTAGTTTCCTCTTGTAGATGTTCAGATTATGAAGACAGGGGACGGGATTTTTAAATTTTAATTATATATTTCAATTTGAAAACGATGAGGAAATATCTGTCATGCAGGGCCCGATCTAGCTTTTCCGCCGCTTCGGGCAAAAAGGATTTTTGTTGCCCCTTATACACACTCATGTAAAAAAATTAAAGCAACGCCTCATTTTATCAAAAAAAATTATCATTTTCAAAGTACACAGTACCAATTGGTCAATTATTAAGATTTGTTAACTTATAGGAGGTGAAAATTAAAGGAAATTTTACCTTTTTCAAATTCAGGGGTATTTTTGTGTTATTAAACGTTTTTTATGACCATACCGCAGTTGAATAAAAAATAAAAAAAATTATTTATGTTTGCGGTTTTGAAAGTTGCCATTGGCGGCCATTTATAAGGAAATTTTTACAGCTATAAAACCCTTTTTACAAACTTATATATTCCAGTTTAAATGAAAAAAGTATCAAAAAGCTCTTTAAATTTGTCTGAGAAAGTGCATTTTGAATTTTTTGTATACGTGCAGGACTTGACAGTACTTTCATAAAAAAAATTCTGAGATTTTTTTTTCGAAAAACAAATTGTAAAAAGAAAAAAAGTTTTTGTTTTTTGTAAAAGAATATTGATTTTTTTCAGATGTTTTGTATAGATCTATCAATATTTTGAGATCAAATTTATTTTTAATAGTGTACTATTTACATCCAAACTCGAATATCTCAGCACCAAAAAATGCTACAACCATTTAAAAAAAATGTAATCCAAAAATAACAATATGAATATTTCAAACTAAAGGGAAAATCAGTAAAAAATGTTGTTTCGGCGCCATTGCAACAACACTAGCTTTACATTGATGAAAATCATATTAATTCTTAAGCAACACTGTATTTCTTTATAGATAATACAAAAATAAGAGGAGCGAGATCGGCAGTGAATCCTGGTACGGCTTACCAACACAACAAACATGCCGACACAATAGGTATCTGTTACACAATACGCTACCGCAAACATGTGTGTTGTCAGGGTATCAATTACATATGAGAAACAAGCGCAATTGTTGTTGTTATTGGTGCTGGTTCATGAATCAATGCTCATTCAATTGTTTTGTTCGTTACAAATTGATCCAGCACCCCGCTTATGATATATGGTGGTGGCGCTATGAATGAAAGCAATTATGAATACAAGAGTGTAATTAGTAATTACCCTCTCTCTTTGTCTCTCACTAGCATATTGATTTGCTTAAGGAGTTACATCTAATGTATTAATTAATTTCTAATTGGCTAAAATGATGTACAAATGATGTAAAAGGAATTATAAGCAACACATTTTTAAAGCTCACTTTTCAAAATGTAATACTACTGGAAAAACGGAGAAACTGTGGTTTCTAGTCACTTAAACTAAAAAATACACCTTAACCACAATAAAACAATGTCACTCGACACGTGTTTCGACTTCACAAGAAGTCCTCATCAGGAGCCTAACAGTCTGGAACTGTTAGGCTCCTGATGAGGACTTCTTGTGAAGTCGAAACACGTGTCGAGTGACATTGTTTTATTGTTGTTAAGGTGTATTTTTTAGTTTAAGTTTTCAAAATGTGTCTGAACGAATGAAACAACCTAGATGGTGAAAGTGGTGAAAATGAGTGATAATGAGTATATGGTCATGTAAAGGGGTACCGTAATTCAGTCTCAAGCCAAAACAGAAGCAAAATAAGCAACCGAAAACCCCCAAACCGACATAGTCAGAAAAAGGCTAGTATAGGCAGTGGCGCGTTATAGCTTCATGGTCCTCAAGTAAATTTGCATTTTGGGGGCCCATGTGCAGTGTTGAATTCAGATATTTATTTTTCAGGAGGATTTTTTTAGGAAACATTTTTTTTCTACGATTTTTCATTGGCGATTTAATGAAGTTTTCAGCTAAAAATCGTCATTTTGATGAGTTTTTACAAATTAAACAAATTTCTGTACTGGATTAAGTTGAACATGTGAGTAATTTTTATTCACGATCACTCACGATTTTTTTAAATATGTTACATGTTATAAATTTAATTTTAAAATGTATTTGAGTTGATATTTCAAAAAAAAATGTAAATTGAACCATGGAATTTTTTTTAAACAATTTGGGTTTTCAAAGTAAGGTTATTATATAGAAAATGACGCAATTTTATTAAATTAACCAATGGCCGATGGACTTAGAGTTCCTATAATAATATTATACCCCCCCCCCCCCCAAATTCAAAGGATTTTTGTTCCGATATTTAATTAATTCAGTGCCACTAATGCTTATACAATAATTCTACTTCTGTACATACAATTAACAATAAATGTAACCACACGTTTTAGCTAAACCACTTCAGAAAAACTGTTGCAGTGAACAGCGGTCTCAAAGCCGATGTGATGCCTATAACTGATAACGAACCACCGGTTGGTTTACGCATAATTAACTGCGAGAGAGATAGATATCTGATACACCCTACGAGACAGACAAGGTGAAATATACTCATGTGCGGTAAAGTCCAACTAAAAACCGATTTTGCTCGTTTAGATTTTTGACAATATCGTGTTTGACAACGGAACATCTTTATTTTCTAAACGGGAGGGGGTAGGGTGGGTTTGTTTTTGTATATATATCCTGGGATATAAATGGAGCATAGTTATTTAATATAGTCATTCGATTAGTGGATGTTAAAAAATAGTGATAAGAAAATAATTATGATATATATGAGTTTTTACTAACTAAATATGACGCCATCAAATCAAGAAAATATAAAACATGTGGAAAATTCAAAACCCTTATCAAATTTTAGTATAGAACATATCCTTCAAAATGCAGGAAAAAATAAATCAAATTCAACATCAAAAATATGTGAAAATAATTCTAAAAACTTTAGTGATTTAGAAATAAATTTCCAAATAAGACCATCTGTAGTTAATGATTGTTTAAATCCTCGTTTACATTTAAATTCGGGAATACAGTTCGGTAATTTCAACGAGTGTGCAAGCGTCCTTAACAGATTATATGATTCTAGTTTTTACTCGAATGCGGAAAGTATTTTTATAAATTCTAATTTATATAAAACTGCAATTGGTGTTGAGGATTTTAAATTGTTGAATGCAGATTTCAGTTCTGTCTCTCAATCTTCATTCATTGCAAATTGTAAGTATTTACCTTTTATTATAATTTTTTTATGATAAACATAATTTTTGGTATATTTAATTTAATTGTGTGTGCTTTTTAAAAATATATTTTTCATATAAACGATATTGGTAAAATTTTGTCCAAGGAACCTCGCACTAAACTTATGGAAAATAGTTCCCGGTTAATTGGTTAAAATTTTAGTATGTTATACTTCATGCCATTCTGATCAAAAGTCTATATGAACAGAAAGTTCAAAAATCTGGAATCATTAAAAAAAAAATAGATCAAATAAAAAGCTATTCTTACCTACTTTATATAGTATATAGACGTATTCTTTTTATGTTTTTTAGATTGCTAATTACGAATATAATAATTATTTTGATCCCACTATTGAATATTGGTCTTTTTGGCTATATTTTTGAGTTTTTATATACAGGGTGGGGCAATAGTATGTGGAAGTTCGATAGCTCGTAGACCATAACAGATAAAAATATCTTTCTAATGCAGATGTAAACTGTGGATATATGCGCATACATAAAAATTATTTTCAAATACATATACAGAGTGCTACAAAAAAGTGTGGCACGCTTAAGGTAATTTTTTTTTAATGGAATGCCCTGATTATTTTTGCATACTTAGTTCTTCTCTTGGGATGTTTATTCATATCAAAAATATTAGCCCCATCTGATGTCCGATTTAGACGTAATAATATATTTTTCAAAAAAATTGACTTTTACATTACTTAAAAATTCACCACTTCCGCGGCCGCGTCTTTGAAGACGAAATTAAATATGGACCTTATAGTAGGAGGTTGGTGGGTATTTTTGTTTAAATATCTTAGAGCCATCATGTACAGTGTTCAAAATTAATTTTCAAATTTTGAAAACTTCAAAGTTATTTTTCTCAACTATTTCAAATGGAACACCCTATATATTTTTAAAGGATGTTATGTAGAGTTACATAACGAACATTTTTTGTTTGTACATCCTTCTGGTTATTTGTAACCATTTTTGAATTATTGAGTAAAAAGTACAAAATTCAACAATATTTACTAAAAAAAAATATTTTTTTTCAAATAAAATAAAACACCATGTACAGAGTGTTTATGTTGCCCATGAAAACAGCATTTTATGTTTCTGACCCCATTTCTCACTACTCATTAATGACTTTATATGCTTGTAAATTATTTTGGTTATTTGTGTTCAATAAAATAATAAACATGAACATCCTGTACATGGTGTTTTATTTTATTAATACATGCATTCTTCCCTGGATATGTCGTTTTAATAACGGTTTAAAGGAACTTCACTTAAAAAAAACATTGCTAATGTGGCAATTTAAGAGATTTCATAACATCTTGTATATGCAAACCATGTCGAACGATATTATACTGCATCATTGCGCCAGGAAGACCTTATTGAAATGTGATATAATTAACATGTATATTTAATATTATAAGGAATAAAAAACTTTTTTTTTATATTAATTTCACACTTGATAAATTAATTGTCCTATATGTTAATTCTGTTTTCATTTGTGTGAAATCAGTTTTCATTAATATGAAATTATATTTCATTTGTGCGAAATCAGTTTTCGTTAGAGTGAAATTATATTTCATTTGTGCGAAATCTGTTTTCGTTAATGTGAAATTATATTTCATAAGTGTGAATTTATACTGTAAAAGGTATAGAGGACGCACATTTAAAATAAAGTTTTATCTACGCAATGTGGTTGGTTTCTTAGAAATTTAAATGTTCGCGATTACCCATCGTCCAGGGCTACCTGACCTTCCCCTACTACAATACCCTAAAATAATCGAAATCATATCTTACAGCATACAATTTCAAACATCACCCACACACATCAATCTCACCACCAGCTCAATCAGACACCAACACTCCAGAACCGGAGTCGTCGGAATCAGAGCCATTAGAGTGGCTTCGGTGTACGCGATACCGGCCACCCAAATTGTCACGCGTTAAAAGGACCGGGCCGGCGAGACCGCGTCAACTCGGTCGACATCCCAGGATACCGTTCAGTAGTCACCAGGTGGCCACACTCGAAACGCACTTCAGAGCGTCGCCGTATCTAAGTAGCGAAGATGTGACTAAACTGTCGAAGTTACTGGATTTAGCGGATATAAGGGTGAGCTTAAATACGGCGGAAAATATAGGTGAATTTGGGAATTATTATCTCGAAAACTATTTGTTCGATTTCATCCTGGCTTGTTTTATTCTAAAGTATATTATATTAATGTATGTTTACAATTTTTTTATGAATATATATCGATCGGGAGCGCTGCTGTCGTGGCCGGCTCGTTGCGGTTCCCCAGGATTACTGGCAGTCGGTTGATCTGAAACAGAAATTTCAAAGATATTCTTAGAAATTAATGTATGATGCCCTTCGGTACGTAGGATTTTTACGTTACATGCATTTTTCAACCAGAATTTCCGACACTTCTGGCTTGATAAAAAAAATAATAATCATCATACATTAACTTCTAAGAATCTCTTTGAAATTTCTGTTTCAGATTAACCGATTGCCAGTAATTCGGGGAACCTAATCGAGGGACATGTTTTAGACCGGCCTCGACAACAGCGCTCCCAGTCGATATATATTCATAAAAAAAATTGTAAACATACCTCAATATATATAAGTACTTTAGAATAAAACAAAACGGGATGAAATCGAACAATTAGCTTTTGAGATAATAATTCTCAAAATTCACCTATTTTTCGCCGTCTACTCATTTGTTTTAATTTAGAATATTAATAAAGTGCGGCCAGATATTCTGAAAGCAAAATCATTTTATCAAAATTTTTTAACAAGGGCCTGGGGCTATGGGGGGGCCGGCGCGTCGAATCAAAAAGTGTTTTTGGTCATCAAAAAAAATGTGTTAGGTTTCTTAGCAGGGGGGACATATCAAAAATCCTGCCTCACAGATATGGGGATAATGCTCTATAGTCACATTTCGGGAGGGGGGGGGATCATGGTCTGAGAAATGACAATTTGGGGGTGGGGGGGTCATGAACTGTGAAATGGATAAAAAATAAACATTTTTCTATTTAATTTGTTTTAATTTTTTTGGTTTGGAGGGGGGGGGGGCTCATGTCCCCCATGACCTCTTCCCTTGGATCCACGTTTGTCTATAGTAAACTAAAAAGCGGTATTTTACTTTTTAAAGTACTTCGTAGTAAATGACGAGTTTGTAAAAATTATATACACGCTATTATAAAATTACTTTTTATTCAATATTTTATTATACAAAAAAATAATGATTTAATGATAGTTCTACCTATAGAGTTTACAAGTCATTCGAGAAACCGCCATTTCGCTGAGTATATGGCATCTTTAATTAATGAGATATCGCTTTTTTTATTAAAATACGAAAAATAATTTATATTTGATATGTAACTAAATAACTGATTTTAAATTAAATATGATTATTATTTGGGATATTCATTCCTTGAACTACCCCCCCCCCCCCCCCACGACGAAAATATATTATATCACTTTTTAAGAAAAATAATTTCAAAAATATAAAAATTCTTAAATACCAAATTTTTTTTTAGGTAAAAATATGGTTTCAAAATCGCCGAGCTAGAGAAAGAAGAGAACGAAATGAAAAATCTGAAACAATTTCAAATCCTGAAGATTCTAGAATCAGTTTTTCTACAAACCAATTAACAAACTCAAATAATATTAGTTTTGAATCTCAAATACCCAATAGATAAAATTTACGTTTTGAAAAACATTAAAATTCCGTCCAAAAATAAATAATTTTGTAATACCTGGTATTATAAAAAAATTGCTTGAGTGTAAATGTAAATTAGCTTACAGCTAACGCTATCTGCTAGGTGTCAATTTTTTATGAAATTGCTCGATATTTTAAAGCAGTGATAGTAAATGTATTATAATGTAATATGCATTTTATGAGGTACACTTGACAGCACTTATTTTAAGTCGCTGATTGTACTTATCGCACATGCGTCAAGGTTATGATATGTACGATTTTGTCATTTATATTTGTGTTGTCATTTATATTTAATACCTAGCAGTTAGCGTTAGCTGGAAGCTAATTTGTATTTGCACTCAAGCAAATTCTTTATAACACCGTATATTAATGTATAGAAAGACTATTATAATTAATTATAATTTATATTGTACAAATTTTAAAATACTAATTGTAATTGATCATGTATGTATTTTGTAATTAAATAAAGATATTAACTTACCGCTAAGTGACAAAGAAAAACTTTTTAACTACTTGTAATACAAACAGTGGCATACCGTAGGTTACTGCCCCCCCCCCCCCCCCTTGCACTATATGTTAAATATATAAAAATTGAAGACCTATTTTTTTCAAAATTGCCGCTGGCAATCCACAATATTGTGCTTTTCTAGTTTTTTGATGACCTTTTTTTTCTTGGTTGCAACCTCAAATTTGCCGCCTCCAATCCATAATTTTACCGCCCCATCGGTACGCTACTGAATACAAATAAATAAATAATAAAAACAACAACATAAAGTTATCCTTTACTGATTTATTTTAAATACAATTCCATTTCTACCTCACAATACCTAACAGAAGACCAATTTTAACCACTTATAATACTTTTATAACAAGTTCAGAAAACCAATAGTACCAAGTAAATCTTCCAATAAACAAATAACATTAGGTTATTTTATATTTCCTGCAATATACATTTTTACATGATTATTATAAATACATTGAAAGAGCTGACAATTATTAAGTAAATCAAAAAAGTATCTTATAATTACGGTGACCATAATTTTTCAGCATACTCTTTATTAGTCTGTAATTTCTTTTTAAGGAATCTTAAAGTAGATATGTCAAGCTATAATTTCCTTTTTGAAAAATTTCATTGCAATAATTTTTACCAAAATTACAGCTATTTGAGTATTGCACAATTTTTAGGAAAATAAAAGTGTATATTCAATATTATTTAAGGTCATCGTAGTTACATATTATTGTATAAAATCAAAACTATCTTATCAATGCCTGGTTGTTTCAGTTTAAACTTACTTAAAGGCAGCTCAAATTAAGGATAATTAGGGTTACCTACACAACTATCATAATTTCTCGTCTTCCTTAAAATATGCATTCATTTTAGGAACCATTGATTTTTTAAGGTTATGTTCTCATTACGGCAACCCACATTAAATATCTCTTCAAACTTAAATCAAAGTAATACAAACAGGCTTAAGTATCTCAATTGACATATTTTGGGACTGTGTCCGCATAAGCACCATTTTATAATTAATCATTATTAAAGTATTCTCAAAATTTAATATTCAAATGATTAATTACCATTAAGATAAAAAGTAAATGTATATAATACTTAAAATTCATATAAGATATGTTTTCATCATTTTAAATCTGTATAAATGTCATAATTACATTCTTTAAAACACTGATCGCAGATTTAGAAACACATATCAAAGAAAATTAATTTGAAGACAACTTAATGGTCCCAAAAAGTATAAATGTAAAATTTACATTACTTCATTATTAATTTTTCACCATTACTGCTAAAAATTTCATTTTAAACAATGAAAAATATTTACATTTTAAAATTTGAATCTTATAATTAGTCGAGTCTTTTTTTATGTAAAAGTAACTGACTTAACACAACTAGAGAAAGGTAACCAATGGTTATCTTTCTCTTTTATATCGTAGTCAAACAAAATTGAACCTGGACTTTTTTAATGCAAATTTCTGTATAAAAAAAAAAACTTGACTGTACTTTAAATCTGATTTAATAAAACTTCTTTTTTCTGTCCCATAGTAAATTTCATATTCGACCATCAATTAAAAATAAATATATTTGAGCTATCTCTATAAATAATACAATGAAACCCTAATAGAACATAAAATATTGAATATAGCACGTATGTAGTATTTGTACATTATTCTCTTTCTAATAAGCTGTGTAGAACAGTTAACAATGTTCATTTCAAATAAAACTGTCAACATTAAAAAAAAATATCAGTGAGGAAACAAAAATCACTGTTTACTATCGTTGACAATTTATTAAATGGACATTATCTTTTTAACCTCTTAAGCGTAATAAATTTTACTTATAGAGTGCTTGGTTATAATACTACGTATATGGTTAAATAATTTTATTAAAAATAATTGAAAATTAACAAAAACATATCCTTGCTTAAGAAGTTAACGTTTAAAGCACTTCACTACTAAAATTGATGATGTGTACACCAGCTATGAATAAAACCATTAAAATAGCACTTTACTGAGATTAAATAATTATTGTACCCCCGTCACAAATAAGTTGAGGGGGTTGAACAGCCAATGCTAATATACATTAATGATTGATTCTCTACCCTTGCCGACACCGATCCATTTAACTGAAAAACAAAACAAATAAAAATCAAACCAAATCCTAAACCTCAATTTATATTTCTATAGCTATACTTACTTGGCACTCCAATTAGATTTTCTATAGTTTGAACATATCTTCGTGCGTTTGGAGGTAAGTCATCCCAAACCCGGACGTTGCTCGTGTCTGTACACCAGCCGGGTAATTCTTGATACTCAACTGTAACTGTAGCAAGCTCGGTCGTAGTTGACGGTAAATGAGTGTACCGTTCTCCAGTCTTACTGGTATATGATACTCCGACTTTTATCTGAACAAAACAAAAATTAATTAAAATATATCTGCTGTATTTTGTTTTAAAGCGCTTACTGTTTCTATTGTATCCAAAATGTCAAGTTTCGTTAGACAAAATGAAGTATATCCATTGACCATCGTAGTGTGGTGCAAGACTGGGATATCCAACCATCCACAGCGCCGTTTACGTTTTGTTGTTACCCCAATTTCACTTCCTCGCTGTTGTAACAGTTCACCAATCTCCTAGAAAAAAAATTGAATGTGTACTTATGTACGCGCGTTAGAAGTTATATTTCTAACGTATATTCTGCTGTTTGCTTCCAATATAATTAAAAATTTAATTTAATTATAAAATTTAATGTAGAACTATGTATTACATTATTGGATTTAAGCAAACATAATGATAGAGTACTTATCGAGACTTTTATTGATTAATATAAAATAATATACAATAAAAATCATATATACATATTTAAATATTTACAAATATTATTTTTAATTTGTTGGTATAAAACATAGACAAAGAGTCATAACCATAGAGCATGAATAGCGCATCTTATTCAAAAATGACCAAAAGAAAGAGAGAGCATACGTTGGATATTTTGGTTAAACATGAGAGAAAATTTAACACATTATACAGGAAACTGTAATTGTTAAAAAAAAATCCGTTACAATGTACCATGATTACCGTGCTCCATGCGCATTCCATTGCATTTCATTTCCATTGCATTACTAAAATTTTACCCTCAACGTGTCTAAAGAAGTATAACTTCAAAAAAATCTAACTCTAAAAGAGAAAGAGAAAAATTCTGAGGTTGTCATAATCTATACTATTCTATACCAGTGGCGTAGTAAGAAAAAATTTCGGAGGGGGTTTTGATATTCCAAAAAATATGCGAAATTTTTTTGACGGAAAAAGCAAAAAATTTTGTTAATTATGACTTTTATTGACTAAAAAAAAAAAAAAAAGGTCTCACGATTGAAAATTAATTATTATATGATCAAAAAAAAACATTTTTATATTTATTTCGCATATTTTAACAGCATTAAAAATTTCGGGGCGGGTTATTATCACAAAAATTCCAAATTGTTATACTAATTTCATATATTTTAAAATTTCGGGGGGGGTTTCGACCCCAAAACCCCCCCCGTTCCTACGCCACTGTTCTATACTAATACATAAAGAGAAAAATTTTGTGTGTGTGGGTATTATTTGATAAAATAATATATTCTTTATTTCAACAAATTTTTATTTTTATACAAATAAATATTCATAAGGGAATAATGAAGTATTAAAATTACCTAAATTCACCAAAATAATATAAAAATATAAAGTCCGTATCTGTATCGAGATCACCAAATTGTAAATATTAGATTTTAAAGGTCACATTGGCCAAAAGGTTAAAGAACTCTGGATTAGATCATACACATTTGATTTGTCATTTCTTTATTATTCAACAGTTAAAAATAAGATAAACACATCTAATTTAAGCTCAGCCTATAAAATTAGTATACTAAATTATTATTTTAAAAAACACTTACATCATGTAGTTCCGTTGGAAAAGGTCCATCTCCCACTCGTGTTGTATAAGCCTTAACCACTCCAATAACTTCCCCGATTGTCGAGGGGGGTAATCCTAAACCCGTACAAACACCACCGATACTGCAATTGCTTGACGTAACATAAGGATAAGTACCTAAATGATTATTTAATTTTAGTTATATTGTTTCTTTAATAATAATAATTATTATTTTTACCGAAATCTATATCCAACATTGCAGCGTTGGCTCCTTCAATCAACACTCTTTTACCCTGATGAAGCGCAGAATGGAGATAACTGACAGATTCGATTACCAATGGTTTGAGTTTGACCGCGTATTCCTGGTAACGTTTTAATTCACTCTCTACATCTACTTTGAGTAAAGGAAACATCCTCTGGTACATTGCAACTAATGATTTGAATCTACAATTTAATTAAATGTATTATAATTTAAATATATATTGTGTTTAAAATATAGAATAATAAACTTACTTTTCTGTAAAATGGTTAAAATCTCCCAAAAGGTCACACACCCTGAGACCATCTCGGGTAGCTTTGCTTGAATAACACGGGCCAATACCCTTTTTGGTGGTGCCAAGGGATCGGCCCTCACGTCCCTTCTCAGCTTCCTGCAATCCATCGACTTGTTGATGGAGATCAAATACAAGGTGAGCACGGTCAGAGACCAGCACCCTCGGCTCCGAAACCGATGTTGTGACCGTGAGGCCTTTACGTTCACATGTTTCTAATTCATCGAACAATGAAGGGATGTGGACAACAACGCCATTACCTATAGTGTAAGAATTAATGTTTCAGTATAAACGAAATTGTTCTCCAACTAGTGTCAATTTTTGTATTACTGTTTATATAAATCATTTTTCAATATTTTTTTACTACATAGTCTATGTTACTTCCATTATTCCAAGTAATATTTAAGTGAAAATATCATCAAATTCGGTTCAGTGGTTTTTGAGATCATGAGGGAGGTAAATTATAAGAAAATTACTTCTAAAGGGGCAATGTTTTTTTTTACTCATCAATTTAAATTTGGTTTAATTTTTTTAAGTCAGTCTACAAAAAATCGTTTCATCAAGGCCCAAATTCGCTCTCACTACACTTCTGAATATTAAGAAAACATTGTGAGCTAAGAATCTGTATCTTCTAATAAAACGTAATTTATCAATAATAGCTACGTTTTAATAATATTAGTTTTCTATAAACAGTTATCAGTATCAAAACTTTTTTAGATCAATTTCATCAAAAGCTTTTTTTATAAAACAGCAGCAGTGGCGGACTAAGAGGGAGTGGAGGGTAAAAAGTCTTCACGAAGTGCAGGAGAGTGCAAAAGTAATTTTTAGGGGGCGCTAAAATTAAATTGATAACAAAAAAAAAGTTATTCAATTACACTTGGAGGCAGGGCCGGATTGAGAAAGCGCGGGGCCCGTAGCAAATGTTATAAAGAGGCCCTTGACATTGGCGACGGGGGAGGGGGGGGGGGGGGGGGTGAAACTCTGGGTATCAACAATTGAAAAAATTTCTATATGGACTGATAATGAGAATTTTTACAAATAATGGAAAATATAATATACATTAAAAACTGATGACCTTTTTTTTAGTCATACTGATTGACATTTCAGATTTTATGAATTAAAAAGTTTGAACTATAGAAAAATAAAAACTAGAAGAGCTTTTTTTTATTTTTTTAGTCGCGTTACTCATTTTTTATTTCCCTATTTTTGTTTTATATAAATTTATAAAAAATATACTATATTGAACTAAAAAAATCTACTGCCCCTCTGAGTCCAATAACAGATATTTTTCCGGAAAGTTTGCTACTCCTGTTACGTTGTTAATCCGGCCCTGCTTGGAAGGTGCATAGATAACATTCCGGCTCGGGTACCAACCTTCCTTAATCCGTCTCTGGTAAGGAAATTGTGAAAAAGTTATTTATATAGGAATTAATACTTAAATTAATTGAATTCTTATGTCAACAAAAGAATTAATGTCGAATTTTATAAGTTTTTATAAGAAGTCTTTTTTAACGATTTTTTTTACAAAAAATTTCACTAATTCTAATTAAGCTAGAGCCTTGAAATTTTGCACACGTGTATAAATCCGCTAACAATGCAATACAGTATATCTAATATTGTTCTAAATCCAATATGGCGGGCGCCCCAAGATGGCGGACTACCTTTTTCTTCACAACCCCTTGACATGGGTATCAAATGAAATAATTAGACAAGTAGAATACAATAATCTATGTGACGTAATTCTAAACCCAATATGACGGACCTAAATTATAAAAGCTTGTTTGTAAATGTATTTTTACATATAATTTAAAATAAAGTAAACATATAAGAGCCAAGCCCTTTTTGAAAACATCTGCAAAATGGCAACAACAATAAACACTATTTTGTTTTTCTGTGTTGGCTCGTCGCCAATTCGAATGATACCTATGTTCTCACCCGCACACTACATATGTCATTGTGTTTCTGGGTCTTTTATTTTTAGTTCGTAACTGAAATAATAATGGTGCAACTTACATCTCGGATATTGTGTATTTTGTTTAAAGCCAATTTCTCAACTGAATAATGAACGTGTTAATCAAAAACAGTGACGGATTAAGGTCGTTAATGATTTAAAAAGCCCCCCTCAAAAAAAGTTTACAAAATTTTAAAAAGTTCTCAAAAAATTTTAAATAAAACAAAAATATTTTTTATTGTAAATTACTATTATATCAACTTTCTAGTTATCTCTCTCCTTATTAAATTTGGAAACAAAAAAAAAATCAAATGCTGGCTGAAATTTTTTGGATATCATTTTTAAAAAGGAGGGGGATCCCGTAGACTCTCTGACTGAATTTATGGCCCTTGTTCATATATGAGTTTGACACCACTGAGGAGGTTTTCATCAGTTTTCAACTCCAATCAATATATATTTTTTATATATTTTCAGGCATAATTCCGACAAATATGCACAGATTTGAACGTTTTTTGTTTGTTTGAAAGAATATACTCCCGAGGTGGCGACATATAAATTTCACCAGAATCTGACCACGGACTTCAAGAAAGGAAAGAGGTTTTAATTTGGCTGTATATATTTTTTATCCATTTTCGGGCATAACTCCGACATATATGTACCTATTCGATTGTTGAGTATACTCCCGAGGTGGTCCCATATAAATTGTTTCTTAATCTAACCATAAACTTCGAAGATACGCCACTCAAAAGGGAAAAATTAAAAATTAAAAAAATAAACTTAAAAACACTTGAAAAGTATATTAGTAATAATTTTTAACAGTTTTTGATGTCGGTGTCAATCCAATAAAAAACTTTTTAATAAAGAAAAAAATAAAACCGACTTCAAAAGCTGTTAAATTTAATTTAATTTTTAAGTTTTTTTAAGTCGGTTTTATTTTTTTCTTAAAAAGTTTTTTATTTTATGTATAGTAATTATTCATAGACGGAGGATGTAATTACTAGATGACGTATTTATTAATTGAGCTACAAATGTTACTGTTTAGGACATTTAAACTGTACATGAACGTCATAAAATAATAATGTCAAATGGTAATGTTACAATTTACAACGAAGATAATAAATTATAACTTTATACGAATTGTTACCTTTACCTATCATCTAACTAACTATGTTGTAACATTTCTCATTTTCAAGCACACGCGATGGAAAAAGGTCATCAGTAATTTTATATGTATAAGGAATAGCTGTGTGTACAGCAATCAGAGCTGGATTTAGGTGTTGCGGGCCCCTAGTTTATAACAATTGTAGACTCTTAGCCATGGCCCCACATACGCGGCGAATCAACTACCTTTTTTTTGGTCATCGTCAAAAAAATGAAAATTTAGAAAAGTGGAGAGAAAAAATAATAGGGCCCGCCAAAAATTCTGGCACGGAGGCCCGCGATAAGATTGGGGGGAGGGGGTAACAATATTTTTTATATTTTGTCATTAAAATTATCGTCACTATCTGAAAATACAACACCGTTTGTTTTAATAATAACAAAACGCCGAAACGGGGAATCCCTGAATTTGCATGAAAAATCGCACCGCGTAACTTCAAATCTGCATAAAAAACCCGCGTAAAAAGAGACCCTACTATATATTAATAACCCTGTGAGAAACTTAAATGTGTAAAGTGATGAATCAATTGAATTTTTTAATTTTTAAATAAAACAACATAAAATTTTAATTCAGGAGTGATTTAATTTGGGACCCATTAAAACAATATTTTTAGGCAAAATGTAAATCCGGTACTGGCACGAATGTAAATATTGAACTATGTATAATGTATAATATACTTATGTATCTACAACAGGCATAGATATCGTTGTTTGGCCATAGGCAGTGTCTGGTAAAATTTCAAAGCGGGAACAAAATCAGCTTACTGTTAGAGAAATTTTAAAACTAAAAATGAAATCATAAATTAAAAGCATAAATATTATGTTTTTTTACAGTTTATTTAACCTACCCCACCCCTTCATTTAGTCACAATTCTTCATTAATCAGCAGTGATCAAAAGTTACTTATAACTTTTTAATTTTGATTACTTTTCTGGACACATGCAAAAATACATTTATTGCACAATTGCTAAACGATAAGTAGATTACAAAATCTGTAATCTTTTGAATTACACATTAAATAAAAATAGATATTGCGCGTTATCTTGAGAATTACAAAATCCAAAATAAGATTGAATTAAAAAAAAACATCTGCCAAGTAAATGCACAGTGCTTCCTCGTGCTAAATTCACCAAAGCTTGTTAATTAATTATTGAACAATTTAAATAAAAACCGATAGTGTTTAGAGAAATTGCCTGGCATTGGTTAACCAGTTAATTTTTATACAATTTTACTAAAAAAATATTAGTTTTTAATTTTTCTTAAGACGCACCTGATTATTTTTTCGTATACTTTTAATTTTTTTACAATTTCAATCTAAAGGCCTCTATACACCAAGGCCGATTTGTCGGGAAGTAGAGTGTGGTACTGCAGATTGGGTCGTGTATAGGCAAATCGGGCCGAATATTCGCGGAATAATCGAACGTCAAAATGACATTTAATATGTCAAAGTAAATATCAATTTAAAAAAATAAACGATCACAAATCTCCTCGTATCTTCGATATTACGAGAAAGCAAAAATACATTTATACAAATAAAAATTACGTCACGTGGAACAATTACCTCCCACCTTCTCTCGCTTCACAAGTTCTATAGAAAGTTTAAAAGCTTGTCGTCTAAAATATTATTTTTTATCCTAAACCTAATTAAAATACAATATGACCCCATTATCTACTTCTGAATCCACCCATGCAAGAAGATATTATAAATTATATAATCCATTATAGACAATACACACAAAAATCACATTACTGTAACAAAAATTTAAATAATCGTTTATGTGCATGTTAATTTAATTGGTATTCAAAGCTAATTTAAAATTGAATATAAATAAATATATTGGTATTTAAGGAAATGCGAATAACTTAAGATTTTATATTTAGTTTATAATCATTCTCAAGCAACAAAAAAATAAGTTTTATTATTTTTCGGGGTGAAACACAACTACCTATCTATACCGGATGTTTTTTTTAAGACTTTCCAGCGGATTATTTCCAAAATAACGAATTTCCAGAGAAAATATTTCAAACAAAAGTTTCATGGTTTCAACCTTAATGAGTTTTCAGGTTTAACTTTTCTTTTTTTAATCTAAACCTATATTTTTTGTTGCGGATTCGTAATTTACGAGGAAAAACAAGCAACTTTTACTTGAAACATTTTTTCTGAAAATGTCCATTTTTTATGATATGGAGCAAAACAAACAGAATTTTTTTTTTGATTTTCAATATAATAACTAATAATTTTAAAAAATAATGAGTAAATAACTAATCATTATTTATTTCAGAGCCAAAAATTAAATCATAGTGAAATTCCCGTTATCCCCGGGCCTCGTGAATGTCTCCAGCCTTGATCGCCCCAAGGCAACTCCCTTTCCTTCAAGTAATCCTAGTCAGGTGTGGGGTAGAAACTAATAAATAGATAGAACTTACTGGCTGTATTGACAAAAATGCCAATAAATAAATAAAAAAATAAAAAAATTTAAAAAATAATCGCAAAAGGCTTAGACTGCGTAGATAAGGCAGTGAGAGTTTTTATTTATTTATAATTAAGTTTTTTTCTTCAAAATTATAAAAAATGTCTTTTTTTGCATAAAAAGTTAATTATAAATTTGGAAAAAAATCTCCGAGATTCCTTGCTTAAATTTAAGTACTTTTTTTCTATTGTGATTTTTCTTAAAAATTTCTAGTTTTCGAGTAAAAAATGATTATTATTTATTATTATTATTTCACAATTTCAATCTAAATCTTAAGTTATGCAAACGTCAAAATGACATTTAATATGTCCAAGTAAATATCAATTTAGAAAAACAAAACACGAATTTTTAAAATAAATTGAGATAAATCTTTGTAAGGGAATATTTTACAACAAACGTAGTAGACCCATATTATAGGAAATTTAATGCCCTACAAAAAATATTCTATAAAATTTTCTCGTAACATGTGTCGTTCTTGAGATATCTTGAAAAAAAGAAATATTTTGGGGTGTCACCCCTCCCCCTTACACACGATTTTGAAATGGGACCGTCCTCAAACCAAACCCAACCATCCCACCAAGTTTCAATAATATCGGTTCAGTGGTTCATGAGTTATGCGTGTGACAAGGATTCAAGGGACAGACGGACGGACGGACACACGGACAGACAGACAGACACGGAACGAAAAGTGTTTGTCTTGACGTGAAACGGATAAATCATTTTAAAATTTTGAAATTGGAGAACTTTTTTTTTGTCTCAATCTGAAACGATCACATAGCTTCTCGTATCTTCGATATTGCGAGGAAGCAAAAGTATTAAAAAATGAAACATCTGCCAAGTAAATGCACAGTGCTTCCTCGTGCTAAATTCACTAAAACCGATAGTGTTCAGATAAATTGTCTGGCATTGGTTAACCATTTAATTTTTATACAAATTTTACTAAAAAATCTTAATTCGAAATTTTTCTTAAAACGCACCTGAATATTTTTTCATATATTTTTAATTTTTTGACAATTTCAATCTAAATCTAAATTTATACAAATGTCAAAATGACATTTAAAACGTCAAAGTGACATTTAAAACGCCAAAATGACATTTAAATATCAATTTAGAAAAACAAAACACGAATTTTTAAAATAAATTGAGATAAATCTTTGTAAGGGAATATTTTACAGCAAACGTAGTAGACCCATATTATAGGAAATTTAATGCTCTACAAAAAATATTCTATACAATTTTCTCGTAACATGTGTCGTTCTTGAGATATTTTAAAAAACGAAATATTTTGGGGTGTCACCCCTCCCCCTTACACACGAGTTTGATGATTTTGAAATGGGACCGTTCTCAAACCAAACCCAACCATCCGACCAAGTTTCAATAATATCGGTTCAGTGGTTCATGAGTTATGCGTGTGACAAGGATTCAGGGGACAGACGGACGGACGGACGGACGAACAGACAGACAGACACGGAACGAAAAGTGTTTGTCTTGACGTGAAACGGATAAATCAATTTAAAATTTTGAAATCGGAGAACATTTTTTTTGTCTCAATCTGAAACGATCACATAGCTTCTCGTATCTTCGATATTGCGAGGAAGCAATATATTAATGGACACTTTTTGTAAAGAAATTTTTTGTAGAAAAAAGGAATATTATTTACTTATTTATAAAACAATTTAAAAAAATACCAGATTAGAAATTCAAATGATAAAAAAATGTATATAAATAAAATAAACGAAACATGCTTACCTATAAGTGACTTGCATTTAGGATTCACTATTCCGGACGGAAGTAGATGGAAATTAAATTCTAGACCATCAACGACTACGGTATGCCCAGCATTGCTACCACCCTAAAAATGAAACAAAACAGATATTAGTATAAATCAAAAAATTATTTTCAATAATTATTCTTATAGACCAGGACCTAGAAGGAAGTGAGTGGGCATAATATGACAACCGGTAACTATGTTCAGATTCGTATACCTGAGACCTCAAAGAACTTAAAAAGTCAAGGTGCCAGTCGGTACTTGGGTGCATTTTTTTTAAAGCGCGGAAAGGCCCTAAAAAAATTAAAAAATGTTTTTTTAAATCAAAACTTTTTTTGTATCATCATTAGGCCTTTCCGCTTAAAAAAGGTCCTTACACTCATAACTGTAGCTCTACTCATTTATTTGTTATAATTTTTTTAAAGTTGATAAATCCTTGAATTTGGGTGTTTTCAATCATGAAAATATACACTTTAAAACTAATATTATCTAATTTAAAAAAAATACAGAATCTTCAAACGAATGTTAACAATATGGTATACTTCAATTTTAAGATTCTTACCGGTACCCACCTTAATTTTGATTAACAACTTAGTGCGTTTTTCTACTCTGTGTGCTCATATTGCCCTGTGTTAATTGCCCTCACAGAATAGAGAAACGCGCTTAGTTGTTAATTAAAATAAAGGTGGGTGCCGGTAGTAATCTTAAAATTGAAGTATACCATATTGTTAACATTCGATTGAAGATTATAATTTTTTTTTTTAAATATGATAATATTAGTTTTAAAGTGTACATTTTCATGATTGAAAACACCCAAATTCAAGGATTTATGAACCTTAAAAAAGTTATAACAAATAAATGAGTAGAGTTACAGTTATGAGTGTAAGGACCTTTTTTAAGCGGAAAGACCTAATGATGGTACAAAAAAAAGTTTTGATTTAAAAACATTTTTTTTTCCTTTTGTAGGGCCTTTTCGCGCTTTAAAAAAAATTGCACCCAAGTACCGACTGGCACCTTGACTTTTTAAGTTCTTTGAGGTCTCAGGTATACGAATCTGAACATAGTTGCCAGTTGTCATATTATTTTTTATAATTTATGTACAAAGCGCTTACATTAATATATGTTATTTTATTTGGATATCAGATTTAAGTTGAAATTTTTATAATGGTAATAGGTAATTCTTATTACTGGAATTTAGAATATATTAGAAAATTGAAAACAGTAATATTGCTACTTAGTCCGGTCCTGATGTGTTTCAGTCCTTTGGCGCCTTTACAAAATTGACGTATTTTTATATTTATACAAACAGTATTTAGTAATTCAATATTTACATATTTAATCCGACTATGTAATACACTTATGTAAAAAATACTTGTTATCCATTTTTATCATTTCCTATTAAAAAATATACATAAATTATGTTTTATCTTTGAATGTAATAACTATCATTGATAAAACTTGTGACATATTAAAAATTGTTAAATTGAAGTACATTAATAAGTTTCATGCTTTATTATAATTACATTACATTCAAATAAGCTAATTATTATTTCTTGATTACTTTTTCATACAGAAATCATTTTATTTTCATCTTTAAATACGTTCAATGTCAATGTATGACCTAATATTTATTTTTGACACAATGGTATTTTTTATTCAATTTTTCACTTATTTTTACCTGTCAGAAAAGGTATTAACATAATGCTGGAATTTATTTTTATATGGATTATTAATATAAGTACAAAAATATGTTGTTATTCTTAAATTTTAATAGGAATTCTCTTATAAAATATAACCTCAAAATGAGTTTATTCATAATATTTTGAGCACCTGACACCTGCACACAATGTCAGCTTCGGTAGCAAGCATGTCAACAACTTTCCCTTTGCCTTCATCGCCCCACTGAGCTCCGAGCACGACGGTCACCTTGGAGATGGTTTCCACTGGACCTCGAGGTCTCTTTCTGGGCGTACTAGGCGAATTGCCATTTAATTGCACTACACCTCCAGGAGTGGTCATTTCCTAGAGTTTATACACTACCCGTACACGCACACGTAAACGACTAGCAACTTCTTACCCGCTACGCGAAAAATCTTGGCATCTATCAAAATCACCTGCCTTTTTTCACTACCACAATTTTTGCTAATATATGTACAGGAGGATGTATGAGTGTAGTATTCGGCACATACGAAATCACTCGTTTTATTCCGGAATCGTAGTTGCCGCCATTTAATCAGTTTTGCCAATATTGACGAAGAAAAGTTACTCATGTATTATTTGAATTAAAAATTTTATGAAATTATAAAATTTTAAACTATAAATTATTAATTAAACCGTCCACGAATACGTATGCAAAAATTAAAAAATACATACATAAATAACACATTTCAAGGTAATCATCTTTAAAATTAACTTTTACCAATAGATTTATATAAAATAAGTTACATATAGAAATGCCCAGGGAAATACCATTTACGATTTTGATGCTTCAGATCTAATGACCTACTCAGATCCATTTGGACCAATTTGTTCATTTTTCCTGATAAGGAAGTTGGAAGATCAATAAATTGGTTTTAATTACATAAAAGCATTTATTTATACGAAGTATACATGATAATTTAACATAATTGTCCTTTTACATATAATAATGAATAAAAAACAATATACTTATAAATGAAAATAGTACATACATCATTCTAAAAAAATAGTTAACAACTTACGATTATCGATTGTTACAATTGTTATCAAAGGCATAAAACCTAATAAAACCTTTAGTTGTAAAATTTTATGATTTCAATTTTATTTCACTTATTAACAATATTTGAAGTACAAAATATACAAAGTAATGTATTTTAAATAAGGAAAATACGATAAATATCAACTACAGTTAAATAAAACTAATTCATTCATAAATTTACAAAAAACTTAACTTCTTTTTATTAGATATCAACTGCTTAGAATTAATACGTTTAATATCTTTAGTTTTAAATAATTCATTCCTAAAACTATTAGTCGCTCCTGTTAAAGACGGTTTTATTAAATTCTTCGAGACAAGAGAAGTTAAAGGTTCGACAGAATATCCAGACTTATATTTCTTTTTTGTTATTGTATTATCATCAATAACTTCAATTCCTCGTTTTCTTTTCTTAATTGATTCAGTAATCTGTTTTGAATTTTTTTGTTTTACATTTTCTTTTTCTTCTATCACGTTCATTTTATCTGTTGAACCCATACTGGATGGTACTACCAACGGTTTTTGCTTTGTTTGTTCTTTAACAGCCAATTTTTTCAATAATTCTTCATTAATCGGTTCCATTGTATCAATCTAAAATGTATCAATTAATTGTATTTACTCAATCATCAAAAGACGATTAAAAAAAATGATATAATTTTATCAAATAAACAAATAATTCTAATTTCTTTTTAATATAGACCTTAGGTAATTATTATTTTTGTATATTTCTGAAATTTTTTATTTTTTTTAAATTTAAATTAAAATTTAACTGTCAGTGTCAAAAACACGTGGGTTTTGACACATGACAGCTGTCAGAAAATTTTCTTATTGTAGTCTTGACAAATTAATTAAATTTTATAAAACAAAAAAATTTTAACTGCTACATACCTTTTTCGGTTCTTCAAACTTTGCTTTCTTCTTTTTCGTTACTTCAATTTTCTTAGGAATATTTTCTGAACCTTTTATCAGGTGTACACCTTTCTTTGCCTTTTTCTCAGGAAAAACTTTTATATCACATTTTGATGGTTTACACACTTCCTTGACTACTTCATCAATGTCTTCAACAACAAATGACTGAAAATAATAATTTTATTAATAAGTTTATTACAATTGTTGTCCACAAATATTTACATTTTGTAATGAAAAATACAGTTAAAATGAATGTACAAATTACTTACTTTCAATGTCTTGGTAATTTTCGGTTTATTTTGATTGATATTCATTTTCACGATTTGAACAGGTTCTTGGAACAAATCTTCAACATCGTCATCACTTGTGTCATGTTCCGATTCTGAGCTAAACTGAAAATATAAAAAATATTTTTTAATTTTGAAATTTTCATTATTTATTTAGTTATAAATTTGTAAAATACCTTGATTATTGATTGTAACAAATTTTCATCTGGTTTATTATTTGTTACAATTATAGGCGACTTCATTTTTTTTTTTACGATTTCTACAATTTTATTATTATCCTCAGAGTTAGAATCGACTTCCTAAAATGCAAACATAGAAACTTAATATCTGCGGAATACAAACACGATAGTCAAAAAAAATTTGAATTTATATTTACTTCAGAATTTTCTTTGATAATTGATAACCGTGACTTTTTATCCTCCGGAAATGTCTTGCTAATACTTTCTTCCAACACTAGTTTTATATCAGTTTCATTTAAATCAACCTAATAAATATGCAAGTATTAAATACAATATTTATAAAAATCAAATCAATAAATCTTACCTCATTTTCATTATCTTCAGATTCGTTTGACGAATCAACTTCTACAACTTCATCCGTTTGTTTCTCTTTTGGTGATTTAGGCGATTTATTTTTTTCTTGTTCAATTTTTTTATCATCGCTTGCATTTTCAGAAGCAAGTGATTTCAACAAATCTTCATAATTAGTTTTAATTTGAACATCTTCTTCATCACTTGACGTAATTGATATTATTTTAGATGATTTTCTCTTCTTTTCATTAAATTTCTTTTTAGCATCTTTAGATTGATTTATCACATCACTGTTGTCCGAATCATGATCATCAGTAAGATCATCGCCAGTTCCTGAAAGTAATACTTCGTCCTCGGCATCATCTATAAAACTATCGTCTTCCTCGTACTCATCTGATGAGTTATCTTCTGTATCCGTGTCACCCAAAAGTTCACCTGTTTCTATGATTTCATTACTGTCAGTTGACAGTGTATCAGAATCATTACATTCCATCGCTTCGTCATCAATGAAACCACCGGGTTCTTCATCAGATCCAAAAGTTCCTTCTTCATCAAAACTACTCTCAGATCTAATTTCAATACTTTCGTCTTTAGCAGAGGTATCATTTTCATTGGAATCATCTAAATCAATTGAAATAATCTCCTTTTTGTTCTTTTTCTGTTTAAATATATTTTTTACTTTACCAAATGAATTTTGAATACATGTTTCATCTTCTTCATCTGAAAAAGTAATATTAAGTTTCCTTGACTTCTTATCGGGTATTCCATTACTTGTGTTGGTTTTTATTTTTTTAGATTCACTATCGGATGTAGTAGTTAATTTACGTTTTTTTGAAGATACAGGAGTATCTGAAGGAATTTTAGACTCCATCTTCTCGGATGATTTACGAACAATTCTTTCATTTGAAAATACTTTTTTGCTACTATTTTCTGTTTCTATTTTTTTGATCGGTGTATCTTTAACTGATTTTTGTTTTGTTTCTTCACAAATTAATTTATCAATGTAATTTTCATTTTTTGGTGATGTTTCCTTATCATTATTTTCAGATGACTGGAGTAAAATTTCTTTTTCAGTTGCTACAAAAACAATGTTTTTGTTATTTTCTTCAGCTTCTTTTTCACTGCTCATTAGGGCTGATTTTTGTATACTTTCATGAAACGTTTTAGGTGATGTATAAATTATTAATTGTTGTTCCTTTTTAACTATTTCTAATTTACTGAGGACAATTTGTTTTGAACTATCTGTATTTTTTTTAGGAGATTCAAACACTTCATTTTCTGTACTTTCTTCGGCATCCTTATTTTTGTTGGTTTCTTCTGAAAGAAATACATTTTTACTTATAGCTGATTTATCCTTGTTAGGTGTTTTCAACTTCTCTTTTTCCTTAGGAGACAATTTACCTTCATATTTAACAGGAGATTTTCCAATCGATGTCCGTTTGATAGCTTTTGAACGCAGCACAAGAATAGATTCTTCTTCATTTTCATCAGATTTTGGTAATTTCTCATTCATTTCTATTTCAGAGTTTGATTCTGCTTGTATATTTTTACTAGGTGTAATTTTCTCATCACTAGTATCCATAGCAATCAGATCTTTACTTTCTGCATTTTTCTCAGAGGATGATGAATTTAAATCTTTTGTAATTTTTTTAGGTGTTGATTTTTCTGATTTATTATTAACATCTCCAGATGTACCATTTTCTGTAGAACTAGTAAACACATCTGTATCTACGGTGACATATAAACTTTTTTCTTCAATTTTTTTTATTCGATCTGATTTTTGTAAACGTATTACAGCTTTTTTGTCTACAAAAGGAACAGAATCTTCTTTGTTTTGTTTATCTTTATTGTTTATATCTTGATCAACTTTATTAGGACTTTTTTTAGTTAAATCTTTATTTTTATCTTCTGTAGACTCTACTTTTCTTTTGTCAATAACTTTTGAATGTAATTGTTTACATTTTTCATGACTTTCAGGAGTTTTTTTGTCTATTACTTTTGAACGTAATGTGAGTGTAAGTTCTCCTTCATTCTGTTGTTTATTTGCATCATTTACAACATGACATTTTTTAGTTTCTTCATCTATAACTTTTGAACGCAATGTAAGAGTAAATTCTACTGTATTTTGTTTATTTTCAACCTTCGCATCTTGAATCTTTGTATCTTTTTGAGGAGTTTTATTTTTTGGCAGATCTTTGGCTTTATCCATTATTTTTTCTTCAATTATTGTAGATTTTTGAGGGCTTTTATTTTTAACTTCATCATTATTTTTATCAATAATTTTCTCTTCAACCTTTGCATCTTGAATTTTTGTATCTTTTTGAGTTTTATTTATTGGCAAATCTTTGCCTTTATCCATTGTTTTCTCTTCAACTATTACATCTTGAGCCTTATTAGTATTTTTATCAATAATTTTCTCTTCAACCTTTGCACCTTTTTGAGGGGTTTTATTTATTGGCAAATCTTTGTCTTTATCCACCATTTTGTCTTCAACTTTTACATCTTGAACCTTAGTAGGTTTTTGAGGACTTTTATTTTTGAGTTCATTAGTATTTTTATCAATAATTTTCTCTTCAACCTTTGCACCTTTTTGAGGGGTTTTATTTATTGGCAAATCTTTGTCTTTATCCGCCATTTTGTCTTCAACTTTTACATCTTGAACCTTAGTAGGTTTTTGAGGACTTTTATTTTTGAGTTCATTAGTATTTTTATCAATAATTTTCTCTTCAACCTTTGCACCTTTTTGAGGGGTTTTATTTATTGGCAAATCTTTGTCTTTATCCATCATTTTGTCTTCAACTTTTACATCTTGAACCTTAGTAGGTTTTTGAGGACTTTTATTTTTGAGTTCATTAGTATTTTTATCAATAATTTTCTCTTCAACCTTTGCACCTTTTTGAGGGGTTTTATTTATTGGTAAATCTTTGCCTTTATCCATCATTTTATCTTCAACTTTTACATCTTGAACCTTAGTAGGTTTTTGAGGACTTTTATTTTTGAGTTCATCATTTTTATGTATCATTTTTTCTTCAACTGTTACATCTTGAATCTTTATATTTTTTTGAGGACTTTTATTTTTTAGCAAATCTTTATCTTCAACCATTTTTTTCTCTTCAACGTTTGTAGATTTTTGAGGACTTTTATTTTTAAGTTCATCGTTATTTTTCTGTATCATTTTTTCTTCAACTATTGCATCTTGAATCTTTGTTTCTTTTTGAGGACTTGAATTTTTGATTAGTTCATTATTTGTATTTGCCATTTTCTCTTCAACCTTTACATCTTGTGGTTTTTCATCTTTTTCAGGAGTTTTGTGTGGCATTAATTTTTTTTTTTTATCTTCTACTTCGGCTGCTTTTTTGTCAATAACTTTTGAACGTAATGAAAGTGTAAATTCACCTTCATTCTGTTGTTTATTTCCATCAATTATATCTTGACATTTTTTATTTTTTTCTGGCGAAACTTTAACTTTATCTTCTGTTACAGTAGTTTTTTTATCTATAACTTTTGAACACAATGTAAGTGTAAATTTTTCATCATTTTGTTCATTTACTCCTTGATCTTGTTTTAATTTTTCAGGACTTTCAGGAGTTAGTTTTTCTATAACTTTTGACCGCAATGTAAGAGTAAATTCTTCTTCATCATCATCATTTACTTCTATATTACTTTTACCTTTGTCAAGACTTTTATTTTTTGGTGAATCTTTATTTTTATCATTTATTTCAGAAATGTTATCAGAGTCATTTTTTTCAACTGTTAATTCTTGCGTGGATATGATTTTTTCGCTGATTTCTTTCTCAAGACTTTCGATGGTTTGAATAACTTCAGAAATTGACTTAGATGGTTGTTTTCTTTTCTCTAACTCATTACTAGATTTTGTAGATGATTGGTCATCAAGTTTTTCCAATACTACAAAAGAATTAATTTTCTTGTCACTGTCCAGCAGTGATGGGCTTTCTTTTTTAGAACTAATCACTGTTTCTACAGTTGATGGTTTGGTATTATTTTTTTCATCAGGTTTTTCAGTGTCTAATTTTGGAGATTTATTTTCAATACAAATACTTTCTTTAGTAGATTTTGTATCATTTTTGTCTGGCGAATTATTTTGTGAATTTATTTCTGGACCTAATAAGACCACAAAAAATATTCAAATGAAGGTTTTCAATTGAAAAATAATATAAATAATAATTTCATGAGGGGTACTAGTCCAGGCTGGCTAGGCTAAAAAGTACCTAAAATATACATTTTTGCATACAGTTTTAATACTTGAGTTATTTAACACACTACACAATTTTTATAAAAATTGATTGTTTATAGTAGTTTATACAATTAATTAACTCTGCCTACATAAAAAGAAGCTTATTTTTGTATCTTTTACCGCTTACCTCGGAAACTACTGAACCGATTTTAATGCGGTTTTCACCAATAGATAAATAATTATTCAGAGCAGGTTCTTGGATATTATTTTTTAAATATTTCTGGTTCTATGAAACAATTGAATTTTAATCAACGTACAAACATTTTAATCAACGTAGCGGATAAACAGTTTTTTATTTTTTTCAAAATGGAGGTTGTAGGGAATTTTGTAACGAATAACTTTTATTTAAAACTTTTTTTTGTATAATACTTATTTAGACTGTTCTTTAGCAAAAAACCAGAAAATTTGAAAAATTTTGCAACTGAACCATGGATAACTCCTGTTGCAGACAACCAAAATCGGAGCAAACTTAGGATATTATTCTACACCACTTTTGTAACATATCCTGTAAGTATTAAAACTGTACGCAAAAATAATCTGTTTTAGCCTCCACAGCCTGGACTATACAGTTAAATCTATTTTTTTTGCTTTGTTAATTTTAGTATCAGACTATTTGAATAGTGAAGAATTTTTCAGAACATTTATATTTATAAAACAACTGTTTCGACCACAGAACATTAAATAAATTTTTAATGTTCTGACGAAGTTACAGACATGAGTAGTCGACCTACCCAAGCTGTTCTGCAGCTGGTAGGTAAGCAATAGAATTATCATTTCTGTGACAATTTGCAAAATTTGATTCATAATAAACCGCTCTAAAATTATAAGAGAACAAAAGTCTTAAATTAATTAAACACAAAAAAATCATGAAAATGTACTTTTGATCACCCTAGGTATATGTAAACTCTTAAGTAAGGCCGTATTTACCACAGGTTTAGTCTAGGGGTCTACAGATTCTAAATACGGCACTGCTCTTAAGTTCAATAATTTTAGCAATGATTTAAAATGGCTTTTACTGGGCGAGGTTAAAGACCCTGAAATGAATTATGGCCCCTAATTCAGTAAATTCGCCACTGTATACTTAATTATATTAATTCTTGATAAATCTAACATCAATTTATAAAAAACATTTCATATTTCTTACCTTTTGATTGTTCATTAGTATCTAAATTGTTCTCTTCATGTATTTCTTCTAAAGACGGTAATTTCCTTGTTCTTGTACTTTTCCGAACTAATAAGACATCATCGCTCTTTTCACTTTGAATTGAAGTTTCACTTGAAGTTCTACTTCTGGTACGAGGAGATTTAGGAACTGTAGCTTCACTCAATAATATTTCTTGCCTGCTTCGTTTTTTTGGAGTGTTATCAGCATTCTCTGATATAACATCTAAAACTTTGTTATCGTGGATAGCAGACAATCTCGCTGACCTTCGGGACGGTAATGGCGAAGATACTCCTTCTTTTGGTTCAAGACTGGTACTTCTTCGACGGGTTCTTGGAGGTTCTACTGTATAAGCAGGAGCCGAATTTTCTGGTTCAACAGAATTGGATCTACGTCTTTGAGATCTTGTAACAATTGCTGCATCTAAGGAATATTTTTTAATAAATGTAGCTATGAATAATATAATGAACAAAAGTTTTCAATGTTGTCCAGAACAAAAATTGCTGTCAATACATGTTTCAATTTATAATTGCATAATAACTGTGTAAGATTTAGATACATTTTAAAGCTTAAATTCAATTCAATTAGCCATTACTAAAAATCAGAAATACTTTTTCTTTTTTCTGCGATATTTTTTAATACAATAATAAATTTTCATCTACAAAATTATTATTAATTAGTTCAATTCAACATAAATTAAGATTTATAAGTTCAAACATGCATTTTAAAAATGTGTAGTAGGCAAGGTTAAAGAAATAATACATACTCTCTGTCATACTTGCTTCTCCCGTTTTCGACATTGTGTATAGAAAAATAAGTAAATATGTAAATAAATTAAAAATTAATATTAAACGATAAGCAATCTAACGAATTTTCAACAATATATTAAAGCGGTATTCTGCACGTGTTGGATCTTTTTAAACGAATAAATTTTATGTCGGTAATACAGAGTTATAAAATATCAGCTTGAATAATGTATACTCCGTCAGGTACAAAATAAATCCCAAAATTAAAATGTACTGATCATACAACATTCATTTCAACTTGATCGATCACATTTTGTATCTAAAAAATAAACGTACGATCCTATTATTTTTAAATTGCAGAAATCGAATCTATTTTATTAAAATAAAATTATTTTATCTGATACTATCATAAACCGTAGTACATATGCGTGTCTAAATTTTAGGGGCACCATGTCAATCAGTTGCGAGCAATGGTGAATAGAATATGAACGCCTAAATATAGGCAACGAGTTTGACGTTGTTGTTAAAACGTTGACTATCCAACTAATTCATAGCAATATTTTTTATGTTTTTCTTAAATTAAATTTTTAAAATGTTATTATTAAAGCAACATAAAAGTTTTTTAGTGTTTTTCATCATGTTTTTTGGAGTAAATACAGGTAACGATTTTTATGGAACAATATTTTTTTAGCCATACTTATTTATTTTAATATGTAAAATTTATTAGGAATTGCAAATAATATATGATTGTAAATTAAAATATTAATAATTTAAATTTAAAAAATCATTGAAACTTGATATAAATGATATATTGTTTATACATATACATGTTATAGCATAAATTTTGTAGCATGTGTACTTGTTATATCAATCAATACTGCAATTTACCTTTTGTTGTTTAATATTTTTATTGATATTAATAAATACATGTAAATAATTATTTTCAAGCTTTCCAAGCGGCTGCTGATGAGATCAATCAAGTAAGTCAATTTATTTTAAATAAATATAAATTATAATTTACTAAAAATTAAATTTTAATACTCATAAAAATATTTTTTATATTAATAAAATATTATTTTTTCCTATTTATACATAGCGACTTGAAGTAATTAACATTAACATGAAAAGTTTATATAAACATTCTGTGAAATAACTAAACTTTTTATGAAATGATGTATTATTTCAAGTGACTATATATATATATTTATTATTTCATCGAATTGAGCAACATATATATTCATCAAAGGCAGCAAAATCGACTATAAAAGACTGTAAAACAATCTTATAGTTATTTTTCAAAATATAGATGATACAACCTTGTCGGGGGCACAAGTAACCCTAGCTGAGCTTTAATAAATATATATGTATACATTTTCTTTTAACTAGTGTCAGAACTAAAGGGGGGGGGGGTAAATAGGGTAACTTCCCCTCCCATTTTAACCCCCAAAAAGATGATATAATAATAGGTATAAATATTTTAAAAACTGTAAATATTAAATTAATTCTACGTCTCCTGATTGAATTGAATAATTTATATTTATAATATATAAATTGAGAGGAGGGGGTGTAGTGTAATAATTTGAACAAGAATTAAAAGTTTGTGATTCACTACAACATAAAATATATTAATGAAAATACCATAATCTATTAAAATTATAATATTCCAAAAAAATCCATTAATATAAAATATTACCTAATATTTCATCATAATGAATAATGTAAATTATTGAATATAATTTTTATTAGTAATACAACAGTGCATAATACAAAGTTCTATAACAAGAACATATTAAAAAGTTAAATATTTTGAATAATTGAATTAAAAAGTCCTACAGCTAAATCTGGGTTTTTTAATATCGTAAAATCAAAAAACATAAAGCTAAATTTTTACAATACATTCAACATGACAAAAGAATATGTAATACATCATTCTGTAACTTGATCTAACTCTTTTTATTCTCTTTATTCCCTTCCCCACTTTAATCAAGCATTCAGCTTTTTATGTCTTTTATATGTTTCTCTGATTGAGTTAATCATTGATTTCATTCTACTCTCTTTTATTCTATATTCTTTACCATTTTATGAACACTTGATTGATTAGATGTTAATCCAATGTCTTCAATAAATCAAATGACTGAAATCTAATTTGCACTGAGAGCATTATCATATACTTTGCATAAAATGCGTATTTTAAAATTAAATAATTAATGCAGTTACATACCTATTTTTTTTTTATTAATAAAAAAAGGACAAAAACTTTTTTATGGAGAAAAGTTATTAAATTAAAGTTAAAGCAATTAAATCTTCTTTTCGTCAATTTTCTAATTTTGATATTAGATTGAAGATTATAGGTACCTTCCGAAACTGAAACTGTGTACGCAATAATTATAAATATTGACCTACAAAACCAAAACCCTATCTGAAATAATTATTTTGGATATTTTCTTACTCATTGCTTAAGACCAGAGACACAAACTGAGGGCAAAAATAAATACTAAATAATAAAAATCTGTATCCGAAACTGAAACCAAGAAAAATAAATATCTGTATCTGTAACCGTAACTAACATATCATATCATTAAATACTCTATTACTTATATTTAAAATCCTGTTTCTTGATCAATTAAAATCACTTGGTCTGATGTAATCATTTCTCTGATATATAAGTATAAAGACATCAAATTAATAAAATATTTATTTTTAGCAGCAAAATATGACATTTATTAACTCAGCCGAAGACCAAAGTCTTGAATCACATGAAGCAATGCAGCAAAGTAGTGTTCTTGAAGAGCCCAGAGCTCTTCCATCTGAATATAAACAACCCGAACCTTACAACAGGTAGTATATAGAAAAATGTTCGGAATATTTATTATTAGATTTTTTGTCTATAGATTAAAGTTGTCATATATATCTAGTTTAGATTGGAATAGTTATGTTTTCACAGGTAATATCCCATTGCCTCAGAATGTACGGTGAAATATCAGTTTTTTTAATAACTCACAGTTATAATAGAATTTTAAATTTTTTATTTATTTACATTGATTTATATTTTAACAGGCAGAACAATTTCATGGGGGGTAAACTAGTAATTGAAGAAAATGAACCGCCCGTTCAAGAGGAAGAAGAAGAAGAAGAAATACAATCAGGTCTGGAACCTACACCATCAATGAGAAGAACTGTTCGAAGCATAAATACACAAAATGTATGATATGTTTTTATTTATTTAATAATTATAAGTTTGAGGAAGGTAACCCAACCTAATAACAATGTTGTTTATTTTTGCAAATCTGCCTCTCGCGTATTATATTAGTAACAAATTGTTAACGGAGACTATTAAATAATTGTTTTTTTATTTTGCAAGGATCCTGATCCAAAAGCAAGTGAATCATTATTAGAATTATTAATAACAATTGCTGGACAACCCGAAAGATGGAATAGTTTAATAAGTATGTTTCATATTTTTGTGTTAAATATTATTGATTCTTATGAATATTTATTACTTATTTTTAGAATATGTTAATATGGTGTTACAATCTCCGGTTGAATTAAGTCCAGAATTTATAAAAGAGTTAAATCAAACAAACAAATTAAATACTCTAAATAATATTCCGCCTAATGAGAAAGTGCATGAAAACGATATAAATAATAAAAAAGATAAATACGATACTAATATTAAACACATGATTATATATCTTCAAAATAAAGCTAATCAAAATAAAACAAAACAAGATAATTACGAAACTGAGATTTTACAGTCATTTATAAAATTGAATGAAAGTTTAAAATCAAATAACGAAGAAAATCAATTAAAACTATTACCTGAAGGTAATAATCCAGAAATATATAAAAAGGAATTGTTAAATTTAGAAAACTTGAAAGATAACCAACTTTCAAAAGAATATATATCATATGATATTTCTGAAAAGAGAAACGACATTACATATAATAGTACCGACATTGAAAAACCACAAATTATTAAAGAAGATACAATAACAAAATTGGAGATTGAAGATATTGATTATGTTAACGAAACAGATTTTATAACTGAAAGTGATATAAAAAAATCAAATACTACAGAAGGTGAAAGAAAGATTCTCACAGAAGCTGAAGAAATCTTACAAACAAAAATAAACAACGACGAAAAATATCTTAGAGATTATGAATCTAAATATGATGACCATAATATCCAGAATTCAAAATTTAACAGTCAAGATTTCATTGAAGAACTCCACAGATTAAATGAAATGAACCGTGAAAATATTAGAAACGATTACAAAAGCATTAAAGAATATGAATCAAAGTTTTATGTTAAAAATAAAATGTATAATAATTCTGATATCATAAATCAAACAGTAGATGACATAACAAGACATCATTTGAAACGGTTTGATATCAACAATAACTTTAAGAAACATTTATATAAACTTGATGATGAACGGACATATCAAAATGAATGGGAAGAATATAATTTCAAAGAAGAAAATAAAGACCTCATGAATAAGCTTGAAAACGATGATAATTTTAATACAGTCAGTACAGAAGATTTACAGAGCAAACTATTGAAACAAGAAACAACAGAAAAACCTGTAGAAATAACAAAATCTCGGAAAGATTCTTTTGCTTTCCGGCGTGTTACTTTAGGGCCTGAATTTGATAAAACCAGAGCACGAAATGCTTATATTGCAGTTTCAGTAATAGCTCCAACAATGAGGAAGTACTACAAGTAAGTTATTGATAATATATTTATTACAATACAGGCTGCCCAAAAAATCCACTACCACAGATCAAATGATAAAATTTAATGTTTTCTGATGAGTCTAATTTATACATGGCAAGTCAACAAATAGGCCTCAGGAGAACTCGCATTGGTAGGATCCCTACAAAGGCATAACATTAGCCCATAGTTTTTCGATTTGACCTGGGATTTTTCAGACACTCTGTACATATACTTATCTTTTCATTGATAGATTTGTTTAAATGAAATTGTTTATTTAATTTTGTTTTAGATCACAAAAAGACAAAATGCAGGAAACAGTTGATATTCTTGAAGATGAGCTTCTGAATTTAAAACCATGGAACCATAGAGATAATTTAAACCACATGCAAACACTTCGTACAAAATGGCACTTAGTAGATAACAACACTGAAAACACAAAAAGAAATTCACCGCGTGATTAAAGCAGCTGTATCATAGAAACAAGTAGCGCATATCAGTAAATAAATACATATATTATTTTTATTACTAGTATAAACATCACACAAACCATATTACTTACAGCAAACGTACTATGGATTCTCATTATTTAATGTTGATATAAATAATAAATAGGGTTCATGTAGCCTTTATAAAATTCATACAAATTGTGTTTATTTCAATGGTTAGGAAATTGTTTCTGTCTGAAAGAGTAATTAAATTTCTCTATTTATAATAAACATTACCAATTGCGGATTGTTTTAATTTGCTTAGCTTCCTACTATTTGAAATTTATTAAATTAAAAACTAAATAAAAAAAATAATACACTGTTTTGTTATGAAATGAGAGTTCATAGTTTTTAGTTTAAGAATATTAAGAACTATCATAGGAATATAACTTGGGTTTAACGGATATGGTTTATTTCCAGAAATATATATTATACATAGAAAATAAATGATATTTATAATAAATAGTTTGTATTTATAAAGTAAAAGCAAGTTTGATTTTTAGAAATGTGAATTTGTATAAAGTACTTTTTTCATTTAAAATTATGAAAGGTAACAAGAAAGCAATTGAATATAATTTAAATTCGAATAAGCATGTTTAAGTACAATATTTACCTAAAAATCGTAACAATAATTTATTTCTATTTTGCGTTACGTTACTAATTTTTAAAATAGGACTCACGCTGTTATTTTCATAGATATATATGCAGAATATTCGCTTCTCTTTGTAGATATCTGAATATCATTAAAGAATATATAATATGAGAATTGTATCAAAATTAACGTCTTCTATCCTATACGAAATTTTGTTTTCTCAAATACTAATTTTCTGTATTGTCAAATATGAATAAATACAAAACGCCATTTTCAAGTACATGTTAAAATGTGGCTAGGGCAGTTAAGAAGGCATTAATTTTGGTATAAAATAATTTTAATATTTTTTTGCAAAGAATGTTATAATTAACAAAAAAAAACATTATCTAGTAACCTAAGTACAATAAGTCGAGAACCAAAAATGATAAAAATTCATGTATTTTTTTGAAAAAAATATTTTACCGGTCTGCAGCTTTCATATTTAATTTTTATTCTTTTTTAATATCAGTCGGTAATCTGCAGACAATAAAGCATGTAATAAATGTTATAAATAAAATTGTAAAAATATAGAAATAAATTTAATAAAAATTATACATACGATGCTTATACGTATTATATTATAATATACATACCTTTACATCTCTGTCACAGATAGCTGGGGATACACATCTCTACAAGACATCCGTACATACTTGTGGTATTTTTTAATTTACCTTAAATTAATTTTATTGTTTTCTTCTTTGTTGATATGAATGTAATCAAACAAATTTAACCGCAGTTTAAAATTAAAAACACTATTTTAATTTTTGGTAAAACAAAGAGAATACCTCTAAATAAAAAAAAATTCATTAATAGTAAGTTATTATTGTGATAAATAAGAAAAGAAATAAAATATAAACACACGGTTTTGATTTTTAATTCCCTTTCCCTATTTTTCTTTGATTGTTTAAATAACAATTATGTATATGCAAAATATTAATATATTTTTTAAGGTTACCAAATATTACAGTAGAACAAAAAAACGATATTTTATTCAGTTTTTTGTCAACATTTTTTAAATTTACTTCATTATTTAGTCAAACATATACAAATATAGATATACAAATTTGGAAAAGACAAGACAAAAATCTTTTTTACACCTAGGCACGTGGGGTATCAAAATGCAAATCTGTCAATAGAATTTGACTGGAAAGAACTTCAAACAATTCATGTACTTATTGTTAGTAGGCAACTACCGAACCGTGTATGTCTTGACCGATTTTTTAAATAGTACCAAAAACCATTGATTTTAATATAGCAAATAAAACTATTCATTTGTTAAAATGTTTATTTACTTTTTAAAATATTTCTACACAGTAAATAATATAACTTAAAAGAATATATTCTATTAGATTCCAAAACCTTTATATATAGATAATAAATTTAAATACATATTCATACATACATATATTAATTCAAAACAACTATACTTTTGTTTATTTTTTATATATGAACTAAAATTAAACTGAAATGTTTATATTTTTTATGAAACTCGTTTTAAATTTATACTAAAAATAAAAATTATCACATTAAAAAAATATTTGTTCATGATTAAGAAAAATTTCACAGAAAAAAATAATAACCCCTATTAGCCTGATTTTCACCAAAACAAACACCTTGAGAAACAAATTTTTATTCGTTGCAATTATTTTTGATACATCATCAAGAATGATTGGAAAATATGAAACAAAAAATATTAATCAGACTAAATATGGGTATTTTTCGACAACAAATGGCAAAATGAATGAAAGTATCAACTACTATATACAAATAAAATAGTCTAATCTCAAAGTGCAACATACTATTTTACTCCCTAGAATGAGGTGGAGGGTATCCTTGCATCGGAGCTCCAGAGTACATCGGTCTAGCTGGCGGAGGTCCTCCGGTATTATATATACTGCTCTGTGGCTGTGTTGGATATTGCGCAACTGATTGGCTTCGTACTGGATAACCAGCAGTTATGCTACCTGTTTTTGATACCTGAATAACACAGTTATTATTTTATTATATAGAGAACGTTTGTGTGTGGGATGTGGTACAGAATGAGATACATGTCCGAGCAGAGAAAAGGAACATCAAAAAACATTGTCTACATTCACCAATTTTAAAATATACACAGGTGAACATGATAGTCAAGAAACACTCATTTTCTTCTTGCTTTAAAATTTATCCCATTTAAATATATTTTTCCATTATTGAATAATATAATAAATACATAAATTATAATAAATATTTACTGGTTGTGCTGGAGTTATCGGAATAACATGTGTTGGTAACTGGCGTGATGCCAATCCATAAGAAGCTCCTGGAGAGTCGTATATCGTAGGCCCTCTCGACGGAGTTCCAGTCTCACCACGGGGTGGATAGTAAACAATAGCTGCACGTTCTGGTGGAGGCACAGCGTAAAATCCAGCAGCTGCTTGATTACTCGCACCATACTGAGAAGGTTCTATGGATATACAATTCAAATTAAACGATATCTGCATTATTAAAATTTCACGTATGACTTACTATTCCATAAAACAGCACGGACAAATTCGTTGCGACGTGAATCTTCTTCTAAAAAGATGATAAATATTAGAACTGAATCAAATATACATATATATGTATTTAGTTGTTTAATATAAGCTGGAACTTACTTTTAAACAACATAATACTAGATTATATATAATAAATATTTACTTTGTGGTTGGTAAGGCTGAGGAGGAGGCGCTGTCTGTAATGGTTTATAAGGTGAATACGTAGACCCGCCTTGTGTGTATGCTAATCCCGGCGGCACAGGAGGGCCCTGATTTGTAGGACTTGGGCTGCGGCCTCGTTTAGCAGCCATTGGTGTTCCTTTGTAGTTCTGTGGGTGGCCAGGTATTGTACCAAGTTGTTGAGGTCCACCTGGAGCAGCTCCAGTCAAAAATAACTGTGGGTGCATTCCCGCTGGTCCAATTACTTGAGGCATGTTTACTGTCAGCATCTCACTGAAATTATACCAATATTTTGAATTACGACAATGTTATGTTATTATTTTTTAATAATAATACATATTTAAATATTATAAAATAATGTAATTCATACTTATTTTCTTTAACAAGTCTCTTTCTGTTATTGTCTTCGTGTAGAACCTTTTTCAATTGACGAAACAACTGATGTTTTTCTTCCTTTAACTGGGCGAGCTGAGTTTCTAGGGCACTTACTTGCTCACGTGTTTCACCTAAAGTCATAACATCTTGGCGTTCTCGTTCACGCCGCTGCCTCTCCTCTTCAATCTACATAAATATTGATTTATAAATATACAAGATAAATATACAGGGATGTAAAACAATATACCTCTGCTTCATGTTCCTGTCGTTTGCGAGCTCTTTCTCGTAAAATATGCGCTTTCAATGCGACCCACATACGATCTGTTCGTGGGGCATTGTTTTCAGTCTCAGTTGGTTCAGTTGTGGTGGTGCCATTTATACTACTCTCTGATACTGCCGTAGGCATTTTAGCAGTTAACTAGAGAACTTCCTCAATTATATAAATAAATTAGTATGTTTCTAATGTAAACAATTTGGTAGAAAAATTAGGTTATATGTAAAATATAAAATACAAAAATAGTTGTACCAAGTTAATTTTTTATAAAATATAAAAGTAAATTGTTTTATCACATGTAATTATACTGTATGCATAATACTAATCGCAGGTACTAGAAATTATAACAAATAAAGTTTAGTTTCGATTTCAATTAACATTTTATTACACCTTAGACATTGTATAATCAGATATTACACAAGGAATTAATTGTATTAATCCGATTTAACTATAATTGATATGTATGTAAATCGTCTTACAGAACTTATTGACAAATTTTATTATTGCTTAGAAATAATGCAAATAAATAATTAAATTCAATAAACATAATAAATACATCTATTATGTATCTATTTCTTTTACATGATCAAAGAAAATGTCAAAGAAATGTCAAATGATAATATCAAAACTACCAACTTTTCTAAATGAAATCCCTCAATTTAAATATTAAACTGAATATGAACCGAATCGTTTTGGAGGTTTTGGATTTGAATATTAAAATAAAATTAATCTAAATTCAATTTATTCGGTTAATAATAATATTGTTTTAAATAATTATCGTGTTTCATTATATTTTAAGTTATATTGATTATTAATAAAACAGTACAGATAATGAAATTAAAAGATAGTAGGTACATATAAGTATTTATTTAACAGTAATATAATTGTACCTAATAATTCAAGTAAATTGTTTCTTTGAAAAGGAATGTCATTATTGTTTGTGCTATTTCCGGTTTCAATAACTACCGTACAAAACACCTACATACTTGTAAACAAATCAACGTTGGATGAGTCATCCACATATACACTTGCACACAATATATTATTTTATATTTGCTACGTTTACACGAAGCACATTAATACAGAATAGATTTAATACGAATATGCCTTATTGATAAAGATTATTTAGTTTAAGGATTAAAAAGAATTACATAATTTTTATATATAAAAATATCCTTTATTTTAGTAATAGTATTTCTATATTATCTAAAATAGATATATTAGCTGGATAAAGGAGAAAATAGACATGCATCCAGTGACATAACTATAACATAATTTCGAAAACCTCCTCTGCAATAAAAATTCGAGGCCACTGTCCGTGAATTTTTTGATTAAATCCAATCCGTCCACACAATCAACTTCCCAACATGGTATGAATATAAATACTTGAATACTGATTATTTATTGTTTCCATATAATTTATGTGAATATTTTTTTAATATGTATATGAAAAATTTTAATGGAATTGTTCAGAAATAAAACTCATCTTTATATTATGAATATTAGTTTTCTAATATCCTAATGTCAATAATATAACACACATTTTTAGAATATGTAACTAATTTGATAATTAGAATTAAATTGCATTTGTTTTATAAAACGTAACTATTATAGTCTGACAATTTAAATTTAATTGCATTTGTTTCCAAGGCAACATGAATTGTAGACTTATTTATTAGTATTTAAAATTCAAATTTTGAGGTTGGGTTTTATCTTTCACCCCTTCAATGGCTGTTTAGTACGTATAACAAAAAAAATACTGAAATACATTTCATTATTTATATTGTAAAATATTTATGCTGAGTTTCAAGTAAATTTGACCAAAAAAATCTTTTATACCCCGTTTTACCCCCATAGAGTTGAATTTCGAAAAATTCTTTCTTTCAGATCATATTCACGTCAAGACGCTTCGATTGGCACACCAACGAAGTCAATAGCATTTTTTATTTTCGAGATTTCGTGCACGTAAAAAATAACACGAACAACGTACGTACATACATACACACACACACATACATCTTTCTGAAAAGAGTGTAAATATACTATAGTGACCTTCAAACATACAAATATGTTGAAATTTTTGATTTTCGGACCGATTACAATAACATCCCAATGGGAAGTTAAAAATTATTCTCATGAAGTCAAAAAGCAAAAATCAAAAATGCAAGCTATGGCCTGTGAGTCTAGCTACTTAACCCATAAACATCCCTGTATCCCTAAAGCATAAAACTCAGAAAGTTTATTTGCGATCGATATCAAAGTTTAATGTAACTTTAATGTATATTGCAATATCGTAGAATCTCGGTTATCTTCGGTTATTTCGACTTGAAGTATTCTGATTGGTTGTTTGTTTGAAACAAACTGCGCTCATTGGTCCAAGTTTAGTTATGACATCATACGAAGCGTAGTTGCTTATAATTCTTGGAATAGGGTTTCCCTCGTGTAGTGTGGGGTCTTTATTGGTGGATGAGTCATCGTTTGCATTTTTTACCTAAAAATTGTTTCGCAGAATTTTATGCTTCGTGCACACACGGTTTTTGCGTGATATGTTTAATATTGTATACTTTGTGAGGTTATGTTATAACAACACCACATAAACTTGCGTTTTAATAAGTTATAATATAACATCTGTTTTATTGTGTTGTGATTTTGTGAAAAAGTGTCAAAATGAAATCGGAATTTAGTGATTATTCGGACTTTTCGAATGACAGCCAAAATTCTCAAATGTCGACAGCCGATTTCATGACATCTATTGCCAATGGGACAACACCGATTCCAAATTCTACTGTAAGTTATTTTTCAAACGAAATAAACTTTATCTTTGCGTTTTGCTTCATTGAATTTACTGTATTATGTTTATCTTACTTGCACTGTTATTGCATTTCGATTTTTAGTATTTGAAAACTTGATTACATTGACATCATTGTTGTTACTTTCAACATAATCTTTTCTTGATTATTGACACTAAGTTCATAATCAATATTCAAAAATGTTTCCTTTTATAGAAATCTAAATTTAGTAAAATGTTTATTCACGTCGTTATCAGTAGTTTAACCTCGATCAAGTTTGGATTAAGAAAATTGAATAAAAATAATAATATTTTTTTAAATATTCAAAAATATTTAAAAACAACTTTTACAAATGTTTGATATTTCGGATAGAATTTTTTTTTCATGGCGTCACTTGGCGTCACGTTAGGGGTGCGCCACCCTACGCCAACGCAATTATCTGATAATAAATTATATTATGTATGAGGGGTTGATTCGAACATGTAGGAGGTTCTCAAAGAGTGGGTGAGTTTTATATAGCACTGCATTTTATGCTAGTCAGTGACACCCTAAACTTGTGCTTATTAATTTAAAATCAGTTGTTTCATTAAAAAAGTGAAATATAATTTAATAAGGTAAATAAATATAACCATAAAATTGTATTATTTTATTCTACTTTTAATATTTGAGATTTTTTTTTTACTAAACTGATAAAAAATTGTTAAAGCTATTGCTAAATTAAAAAAAGATACTTTTCGATTAGGTTATTTCATTAAGTTCTCGAATTTGCCAACATAGATTGATGTAAAATATATTTTTTATTCGTTACACAACATACATAATATATTCTTATATATTTTCTACCATTCTGGGTAAAACGCGTACGCCTTCTAGTGTCGTTTATTCGATTAACTAATTATTAATAACAAATCTTTTTATTAACATAACAAGTTTCTTACACAGAAGTTCAAATAAACAAACATACACGTTAATATTTAAATTGCGTGTCTCTGTCCTTATTCACCTCATTGACGAACACACGTATACATTCGCTTTCTTTGTCGGTAGCGTGTCGCAGTTTTGCTATTCGCTTTTTCTAAGTAATGTCAGGTTTTACCACGATGACGCATTCAAGTCTAGCTTTCTTGGAAAATGAGCTAGGATTCTCAATAATCGTAAGGGTGTTTCTATTTAATCAAAATATTTAATTGTTTTTGTTTACTTTATTTGGTCATTGAATTTTTAATATAAACAAGATTTTTTATCCTAAACATGACATTATATTATTTTACTGAAACTGTGAATTTATTTTGTTATTATTGTCCGGTATTTAACAAGCACTTTCAAATGGAGTACCAAACTTATTTGACAGTTCTCTTGAATTTTCATGAAATGTTTGACAAGTTTCTCGCAGAATTAATATTCCGTTGAAAGTGCTTGTGTATTAACATTATGATCTTTATAAATTGTATTGTATATTACGTACTCTTTCTATTTGTTAAATGATATGTGTAAAACGTGAGTTGAAAGATTAGACGAAAGAATTTTAAAAATACATTCGTTAAGATACATCGGCTATGATTTATCGAGACTCAAACTTTTTTTCAGAAATTTGGTATTTGTGTATTATACCAAAACCGATTTCATAAGCATGAACTCACTATGAAGATGTAAGTATGTGTAATGTGTATATCATCCTCTATAAGGCAATCGTCAAATCGTTATATACCAGTTGTTTTTTTTTTAAAGACTTTCCAGTGGATTATTTCCAAAATAACGAATTTTAAGAAAAAATGTGTCAGACAAAAGTTTCATGGTTTCGAGGGGGCTAAATATTGACATTATGGGGTGACTTTAGAAAGGTCACTTTGATGGGTTTTCAGGTTCAACTTTTCTTTTTCAAATCTAAACTCAAATTTCTTGTTTGAGATTCGTAATTTACGAGAAAAAAGAAGTAATTTTTACTTGAAATTTTTTCTCAAAATGTCCATTTTTTATGATACAGAGGAAAACAAAAATACATTTCTGGATATTCAGTATTTTTTTACACGAAAAACTTAAATCTAAGCACTTATTGCCTCTTTTGATTTTTCTTAAAAACTGATCGTTTTCGAGTAAAAAATTATTGAATAATTATCTAGAAATTTCTTTTTGTTTTGCTCCATATCATAAAAATGTAATTTTCAGAAAAAAATGTTGCAAGTAAAAGTTGCTTATTTTTACTCGTAAATTACGAATCAGCAACAAAAAATATGGATTTAGATTTGAAAAAGAAAAGTTGAACCTGAAAACCCATCAAGGTGACTTTTTCAATGTCAACCCATAATAACAATATTTAGATTCCTTGAAACAATGAAACTTTTGTCTAGAACATTTTCTCTGAATATTCGTTATTTTGGAAATAATCCGCTGGATAGTCTTTAAAAAAACACCCGGTATAAGTGCCATTGTTGAATCCAGGGTAAAGGGATGCTGGGGAACTATCCGTTCAACCAAAATACCCTCACCGACCGAAAATTACATCTTGTACATTAAATTGAAATATATACCTAATTGTATTTAATTGTTATTTATTATATTTTTAATCTGACGATGATTCTGTGAATCGAAAGCTGGCGTTTATTATTTTTCTTAATATGTATATTTCTGACGTTTAGACAAACAAGTTGTTTTTATTTAAATATATTTTATATATAAATTCATATATAAACATTAGAATTTTTATTTTCCCTCCCGGAGTAAATTATCTGCAGGATTTGAAACTTAACGATATCCTACTTTATAGTGGACGGTATGCACGTGTTGGTAGAGACTTTGGAAGTTATTTGGACACGATGCCAGTGAGGTGGGTCAGAGACAATTTTCTAAAGGCCCTCCTCAGTTCGGGACCCTAGACAGTTGCTTTATTTGTCTATACTGTATAATGCTCCACTGTCTAAATGAGTATTATTAATATTTTTTCGAATATGGAATACTTCAAATTGTAGCTTTTTACGTGATCTATTGATATTGTCTGGCAAGTTTGATAAAAACTGTATTAATTAATACAATGATCTCTGAATGGTTCTTGACTTCTGATCTTATTGCGGTCATCGTTGCTATAAATCGTATTACTATGAGCTAACTCTTTTAAAATATTTTGCCAATTTTCTTTTCAATGAAATTTAAATGTTGTTGATAATTTAATAAAAATACTTATATGAATCATTGAATCTTCCCGTGAATAAGGATTTTGAATATTTGTTGGAAAATTAAAAATAGGTTTAGCGGAAGAAACCATTTTGGCATAGAAAGCCCTCTTCAGCGTATCTAAATTTACAGAACTTTTGAAAAATCCACCACCATTAAAATTCCAGGACACCGTAAATTAATGAACAGATTATCCAACAGTACAAAGTGAAATTGACTGCGTTTCACATATGCGTACGATAAGGATAGGGAGTTCTTGGAAGCAATCCGCCAATCGTTTTTGAAATATACAGTTAGAAAAACGCGTGCCAAAGACAAATGTATAATGTTCAATGTTTGATAGAATGAGATACGCATATACCATTCTCAAGTACGTGGTATTGCGATGGAGATATGCGTGCGCTCATGTTAGACAGAGAGGGAAGCACTCGTGAATGACCTTGTGACAACGTAAAAGCCAACAATTCGCGGTTCCTTCAACAGTCATTTCAAAGCGTCCGCTGTTGATACAGCTTGCTTAAAAACAGAATTTGCAATTTTGTGGAATTCGTTCCCAAATTTTCTATAGCGTAAACATTATTTAAAAAATTACGTGCGTAATATAGTTGTATTGATCGGTTTACAAATTTTACGTGAAAAAGTTGCAAATCGGGTTCGTGTTTCTTGATAGTTCAAGGCCCATTGATGTCTCTTCAGTTAGTACCACGATTAAATTTTGGGCTCGACGAAACTGAGCTTGCGACATATGAACTTTTCGGGGAGAGTTTGTACGAAGTGAATTTAAAAAAGTTTGACACCTCTGTTGGAAAAATGGTACGTCATTTCTTATTTGCATAAATAAATATTTACCAATGTACCCTTACAATTAATAGTTAAACCCTTTTAACTTTCATTTATACAAAATACAACATTTACGTTAGGTATATATTGGATTCTGGGTATATACTATATATAAATTCTTATTTATATATCTCATATTATATATAATACACATTCATAAATAAACGTATGCTTATACCCAGAAACCGAGAGACATTCAAAGATCAAACACCGATGTTCTTTATTTCATAAATTATCATTTAAAAATAGATTATTCTCATATCACTATTTGCTTTTGTGAATTTCTTAATTAGTCATGTATATATTATGTTATCTTGTATTTCTATAGAAATGTGTTTTAAAAAATATGTGGCATTATAATCTGATAAGCTCTTTACATAATAATCAACACTTATGTATTTGCTGATGTTTTATTCCCTGAAACAGCGAGATATTTGTATTGTTATTATATTCTATTGATAACGACTATGTGTGATGCGTCATTTTGCTGTTTTTAAACTTATTCAAAGATAATATGAGAGAACGCTTTACTATTTTTATAGCATGTGATTAATATTAAAGTTCATATGTAAGATTTTAAAAGTTTTTATTATAGAAATCTTTGTTTTGTTATTGGGACAACAGTTCAAGGTGTTTTTATGATTAATATCTAAAAGTTATATATGGATTTTTATAAATATCAATCATAATAATTTTTACATATATTTTATTTGGACCAAACTAATCACGTATTTTATAATCAGTAATTAAGTACCCCCCCCCCCCCTTCTCCCAGCTCTGTTTGTAAAATAATTATCAAATGGTTGTATATAATTTTATCTATAAATAAATAAATTACTCATTGTTAGTCCTGTGGTTTTATAAGTTGGTTAATTGTGTAATTAATTAACCACAGTTAATCTAATGAATTAAATACCTATCAAAGGAAAATAGATATTGGTTTTACAGTATTATGTAAAATATAATAGTATTACTACATAGTTTTAAAATGAATGGCAAAGTAAGCATGAGTTTGCAAACAAAACTAAAGGTGGTTTCACATGATCAAGGTGTTTTATCGTTAGTAGGTAGGATTGTTTGTTATTATGAAATGTCGAAAAAATATTAATTCAATGTTTATTTGATAATATTATTTATGAATAAACTTCTTTAAATATCCTTTGTGTGTTATCATTTATTTTTTCCTGTAAAGTAAATAATTTTATTTAAATGTGATTAAAGATAAAATCCAGTAAATTTTTATTGAAAATACTTGTGATTTTGGCTTGTATAGTCAATATTGTGTAATAATAATGAACAATAGTTTTTACTTCCTACATGAAAATAATAATATTGCGCAATATAATTTTTATTATTGTGCAATATTTTTTAGTGGTAAAAAATTATAAATAGTACCTATTTACTATTGCATAATAATTATTCAACATTCAAACTATCGTATTACACGTTTTGAAATGTGATAGTTCTTTAAATTTGTAACTGATGAAAAAAATAGCCATTGTCCAACCTCCCTACTTTTTAAATACGGCATTTTGTACGTATTACATTACCCGTAAATCAAAATAATTAAAATAGGAATTTTTCAAATATATATGATGTTTTCAATTATTATTAAGTTTGCCCAAGTACTGCCCTGTACTCTAATAAAGAAATTGATAACAATTTGTTAGCTAACAAGCACTTTGAACGGGGTATTAATTATGCGATATTCTCTATGGATTTGTTTTGGAATTTAGAACAGTGGTACTTCAATTTATTTAAAGACAGTTAGTGACTGATAAATCATTGCTTTTACTAACTTACTGCGCATGCACTAAACTATCAGTAAACGTCATGAAACTGTCATATAAGTTTGATACCCCGTTTCAAAATGTCTTTCAGCTAACAATTTTTTTAAATTTCTTTATAATACCGAACATAAAATTATGTATTTTAAATTAATCTACATTAAAATGATCAATTTTCTTAAAGCAGTAATTTTTAAATTTGGATTCCTTAAATATCTGGTACTCTCATTACTAAAGGGTAATAGATAAATAAATATTTTAAATTAATTTACCTATTTAGTAATGAGCATAGATTTGTTTATTGTTTTGTTTTTGATGGTGTGTACTGCTCTTTATTTGGCAGTTATAGTCGCCATTTTTATTTATTTATAACGAATGACGTATTTTCAGTGAACTTTAATCCGTATGCTTAACTTTGTGTTGTTAGTTAGTACCTTATCATATGATGTTAACAGATGCGTATTAAGAAGTATTTAAATAATTAAAAATATATATTAAACAAACATATTTATTTAAAAAAAAACATCTACCATGTAAATGCACAGTGCTTCTTCGTGCTAAATTCACCAAAAGTAGTTAATTATTGAACAATTTAAATAAAAACCGATTAAGTGTTATGATAAATTGCCTGGCATTGGTGAACCATTTAATTTTTATACAATTTTACTAAAAAATATTAGTTCGAAATTTTTCTTAAAACGCACCTGATTATTTTTTTGTATATTTTTAATTTTTTGACAATTTCAATCTATATCTAAATTCATGCAAACGTAAATATCAATTTTAAAAAACAAAACACTACTTTTTAAAGCAAATTGGGATAAATCTTTGTAAGAGAATATTTTACAACAAACGTTGTAGATCTATAGGTATTATAGGAAATTGAATGCTCTACAAAAAAAGATTCTATAAAATATTCACGTAACATGTGTCGTTCTTGAGATATTTTGAAAAAATACATATTTTGGGATGTCGCCCCTCTCCCTTACACACGAATTTTGATGAAATAGGCCCGTCCCCAAGCCAAACCCAACAATCCAACCAAGATTCATTAAATCGGTTCAGTGGTTCATGAGTTATGCGTGTGACAAGGATTCAAGGGACATACACACACACACACACACAGACAGACAGACAGACACGGCACGAAAAGTGTTTGTTTTGACCTGAAACGAAGAGATTTAAAATTTTGAAATCGGAGAACAATTTTTTTGTCTCATTCTAAAATGATCACAAAGCTTCTCGTATCTTCGATATTGCGTTGAAGAAAAAGTCGACAAACATATTTATTTAAAAAAACACTTACATGAAATGTTTTATTGCGCTAAAAAAATTATCTACTACCACTTTTTTTGTTATGATAGTTTAATAATGAACTAGATATAAGATTTTGAAAATATACCTGTAAAATATTATATCAAAATTTGTTTTAACGAATAACATAAAAAGTAGATTTAAGAATATAAATAACTATTTTGTAAAAAATCAATTCTGAAGACATTTAAATTTGTAATCTAGGTATATAACTAGTACCTACGAGATAAAAGATAACCTATTAAAAATGACGGTATAAGTACTAAACTATTAATCCGATAGACAATGACATATGACATAAAGCATGGACCGCGCATTCTGTATTAACATTTCTTCAAAACAGTAATATAGATGCGGTGGCGTTTGGGATAATCTATCTTTTTTTCTAAAGTATGTCCCAATCCATTTTCTATCTATATCTTTTGACACGGCTCTGTTTTCGAGTCAGATGGTCTATGTCTATGATTTTAATTCGTATTAACAAATTATATTCCAAATATTCATATTATTATAAAGTAACCGTCAATTAGAAAAAAAATTATATTTACACGTGTAGGACATTATATACTTATTTATTTTAATAAAATAATTGGTATGTGAGTTTATATTATAAATGTTTACAAACTTTAGTTGACCTACTAAAAATAGCTTGTGGAACATCGTACTTCTCAAATAATGTTATGTTTGCCAATAAAAATTGCCAAATCATTTTTTCCTATCTTGATATTTAAATTTAGACACTGCGGGGGCCTCTGTCAAAAAATCCACTTTTCTTATAAATTGTATAAATTACCAGATAAATAATTTCTAATTGTTTTAATATACACTCAATCTACCCCTGCAGAACGTTAAATAGATTATGTAATGTTCTTGGTAATGGAATAATTATTTCGAATTAATATTTATTATTTTTTATTAGTGCTTCTTTTTTGCTTCTTCGATTCTATAATTACTGGAGGAACATAACAACAGACGTTAATGAACATTACAAACTATTTAAAAGTAAAGTAAAAAACATATTAGGGAAAAATGTATTACATAATCTGTTCAAAGTGTTACATATGTATGTTGACTGAACAGGTCCTGATTTACGGGTCACCTGTATTATAAAATGTATGGTACATTGGTAAATTTTTAATTAAATTTTTGGTACGAGATATTGCAACTTATTTTTTGATAAAAATATCAATAAAATATTTTTAGAAATAAAACAATGATGATTAATATATTGATTTAAAATATATTAAAAAACAATAGGGAGAGTTCAGACTAACCGGTATACTTTTACTGACTTTTTATTTTATTTATTTTTTGCATAAAAAGTTCACTTCTTGATAAATTGACGCCTAAATGGTAAGAAACAATAAGAAAGAACACCTTTTTCATTATTATATAATATTTTTAAAATCACTTAACATTTAATTAACAACTTCAATTAATGAAGTAAAAATTATCTATATCAATTGTGTGTAATGCCCGTTACACTTATCAAAAATCATTAAAAATAAATAAACATACAATCTAGCTTCATTTCTATGTTTATCATCTTCTGTCTATATTAATAATCACAATATACAAAAAACATATAAATGGAATAAGAGATTTTGCAGATTTACCTGACTTAATAACTTGGCTTAAATAGCCTTCCGAAATTTGTAACGTCCGTTACAGGTACTTATGAGTATTTTACAAATCTAATAATAAATGTGCAAAATTCTCACTTTTAACATAGTGAAGTTAATAAAAAATCAGATACATTTCAGGTGTTATTTCATATTATAAATTTATATTAACATCAAAAATATCGTTTTGATTAGCATAAACTTGTCAAATCCATTCCATGGACTCGTCCAATAGTAACTGTTTTCCTTAAAAGTAAATACAAATTAATTTAAATTATCTATAGAATCGAGTACCATTTAAATATTTAAATTAATTTTTATGCGAAAGTGTATTTGACTGTCTGTTACAATTTCACGGCTAAACCTACGAACCGATCTTGATGAAATTTGGCAGGGAGATAGCTTGCATCCTGAGGAAGGACATATGTTACTTTGTGTCCCGAAAATTTATAAAATTTAAAAAAAATGGTGTGTGTACTTTTGTATACGCGATAGTTTATACTTTTTTGCGTATTGCGAAACCAAAAATCCGTTTTATTGATTATTATCATAACAGAACTCTGTATTACCTAAATTCCACGTGCACGAAGTCGCCGGTAACAGCTAGTTTACTGTATAAATACATCTATCCATGATGAGTAATCTACTTTATAATTAACCAAGTTGATGTCTAAATAATATCGCATGAATCATGTAACATATATATGTACATGTGTACTTGTGATAATTTTTTTATTTAAGTGTGCATGTTGAATTGTACATGAATCATTAGTGCAAAAGTGTTTACACTCTACGCACGTGTTCAAATTTAAACAAAGCGCGCGAATGCAGGTGGCAGGCGATCACAATGCGCATGCGTAGGTGTTTGTTTGGAAATTGCATTGTTTTATCAGAGGCCTACTTTATTAGCTTTGTTTGATTTTGGCTTACCCTAGAATCATATTGGCAGTGGCGTCGCTAAGGATGTGGGGGGGGGGTCACCCCGGGTATCACCCCATTGAGGGGTAATATGTTAAAAAAATAAGCCTGTTTATCTTATTTTTTGATTATTTTAAGTTTCCAGGGAATAAATGTGTAAACATTTTTTTTATTATCTGATAACCATCCAATTTATTAAAAAATGATATATTTTTCTATCGTTAAAAAATCACCCGCCTAATGTGTAAAAAATAAAACCTATTGACTTTTTTGGTGGAGGGGGTGACACTCTCCATTTCCGCCCGGGTGCCCCCCCCCCCAGCGACACCACTGCATATTAATACCATAATACCATGTGTTTTAAATAAGTATTTTATCATTTTAGACACTTTTCCCTTTATCTTATGATAGTCAGAAAGAAAAAAAATGAATTTTATTGTATGAAAATGTAATACATATTATAATATAAATATTTATACCATACTTGGTGTTACCCACGACTTCGTCCTTGTGGAATATCTTTTTTTTAATCTAATTAATTTTTCGGGATATAAAGTATATAGCCTATGTCATTCCTCGAGATGCAAGCATCTCTATCTCTGCCAAATTTCTTAAAGATCGGTTCAACGGTTTAGCCGTGAAAAGGTAACAAACAGCCAGCCAGACAAAGTTACTTTCGCATTTATAATATTAGTATGGATGTAGTATGATTAATATTTGGTGATGGTATATTTAAAATTCCTTTAACTCTCAATATCTGCATTATAACAGTGGTTCTGAAACTTTGTAATGCCGCGAACTCCTACATAATATAATAAAGTTTTGTTTAAGTAATTAGTCAAGTTTAATACATAGAAAATATAGGTTTTGCGAAATTCGGGATTTTACCACAGTTTCGGAATCACTGTTTTACAGTACAGTTTACAGAATTGTGAATGATCCGGACATTATTTACCTTCCTTTAGATCCTGTGTATGAAACAACGTTCTTTTGAAAAACCTCAACCCACGCGTAAATATTTGATATTTCTGTATGCTGATGTCATTGTTTTTTTGAAAAATCAAACTATATTTGTATGCTTTAAAGACTATAAACTATATATATATATATATGTAAGAACATATCTAAATCTATCTAGTTAAAACAATTTTAATGAAGCAATATTTCAATAGAGTTGTATTTTTGAATTGGTGATTTACCTACTTAGCCCAGGAAAATAAGGCGAAAAAACGCTGGTTGTGGGAAAAACATCCACACCGGGATTATCTTTATTTCGGCTTAAGAAATAACGTGTAAAAAGTCCATTGCGAAATCGTGTGCGCAAAAAAGTTATTCAAGGTCAAAGGTCGCGAAAATCGTTTTTTCAACTATTGGTTTTACGGCAATTGAACTTTTCACACGTTATTTTTTATGCCCAAATAAAGATAATCCCGATGAGAAAACTTCACTTGGATTTTTTTCGCAGAAAAATCCTTATTTTCCTGGGCTATACTAGCGAAGGAAGATTATAAATATTAATTCGTTCAATATTGAACATTGCCTCTCTTTTAAAGTATGCTCCCTAAACATACATAGTACATATACCTTTCTTATATCCCCAAACGTAATAAATTTGCTAACTACAACTAACAAGCACTTCGAAATGAGGTTTAAAACGTATCTGCTAGTTATCTTGCAGTTTCATGAAGTATTTGACAATTTTCGCACACGTGTGGTATGTAAACACCAACTGTATTAAAACAGTGGCGGCGATATTATGAAATTTTTTGTGAACGGTTAGTCGCAAACTGTGTTACAATACGTTGAAATATCACTGTTCTAAATTCCATAGCAAATCCATAGATAATATCACAAAAATAATACCTCATTTAAGAGTTCTTGCTAGGTAGCAAATTTTGCGAGCTTGTTTATAATACCGGACATTATGCACTTTAGTTTGAGGTTATGTTTAACTTTGAAATGTGTTTGTAACTGTCACATATGTTTCACACTCTTAGCTAAACTTTAAACAATTGTATAGTTTAATTTAATATGAATTTTGATCAGTATGTGAAGGTAGGGGGAAATATACTTTTATAGAAGTTGTCAGGTACAGAGAGTAGTATACTTTCAGAGAGGTTCTACTTTTAAAAATAAATTACCAACCAACAAAACTGTGAAACCTGAGTGTACGACGTAATCTAAAGTCTCGCCGGATCTTTAACGTTTTGTCAATCATAAAAAATGCTGTTATGTGGGCCAGTCCGGCTCTGCCTGTATACTTGATAGGATTATAGTTTTGTGCTATTGTCTTGCATTTGATTGGCGAAACAAAGAAAACTATAAGTACTTGCTTTATCGTTGGCAGATAATTTAATTTCGTAATTAAAGCATTTGGACAGTGCAGGCACGTTCGTATTATTATTATTTATTTTTATAAGTACATCCGCTTGCATTCTCCATTTGATAATATAATATGGAAAATGTATTAATGTATTAAAAAAGTATTAGTACAAGATATTACTAAAAATACGTGTCTTAACTCCAGATGTCTAGACAAATTAGCAGATTATCGAGAAAAAATAATTATAATAGACAGTGGTGTGTTATAGCTTCAAATTTTGAATTTGGGCGCCCCATATACAATGTTGAATTCATACATTTTTTTTTTTTCTATGATTTTTTTCACCGTGTTATTTGAAATTTTCAAATATTATATAAATTAAAAGTTATGGCCATTCTTCATTTTGAAAAAAAATAAAACTTTGAGAGGCCATCTCGAGATACAGACCTGCGGTTTGAAAATTTCAACTTTTCACGCAATTTTCTATAAAATAAAAAATTCAGTCATTCATGGGTTTTCAACTTTTCATACTCAAATACATTTTAAAAATAATTTATATTAAATTATGTCACGAACGTGTCTAGACGTGAGTAAAAAATACAATTCGTGAATAAAATAGAATATTTTGAATTGTTAATTAATTTTTTATTCAAATCTAAACATACAAGTATATTATGTATTTTAATAACAAATAATATTTAAGTAAAATTTAGCAATAAACTATTTTGAAAAGTGTCAAATTCAACATTTAATTAATTACTTCAGTTTCAATATCGATCAGACAAAAAATCACAGACAATCACGCCATGTGGTACAAATACGCCTAAAAACAAATTCAATTGCATAAAACGGTTTTACCGTTCTTGTAATTTCGGTTTCTATTTGGGTTAAGTCCGGTATACAGTGAATACGTCATTGAGATACTAGACATCGCTCTCTCCTCGCCGGTGGCGGCGTGACAGAGAGGGGCGGGGGCGGTAGTTGTTCAGGAGAGGCGGCAATATTGGCCGATCATTGACGTCATAGTTACGTCATACACTGTCTGAACGTGCTGATTTTCTGATGTTTGCGTTTTTACGTTATTGTTTGTGTTTACATGGAGTATGTAAATTTGTTATACCCGTGTAATATGTATATTAATAAATCACATTTTATTGGAAATATAAAGGCGTCATATTTTTTTAGAGGATGGGATGTTTATATAAGTAGTATTTGTATATAATATTATATTTAGAAGTGATACAAAATACTTAGTTTAAACCAGGGCTGTGGAGTCGGAGTCGGAGTTTTAGTAATTTTGAGTGGAGTCGGAGTCGGAATCGGTAAAAAGGTACCGACTCCGACTCCTTTAATTAAATAATGATTTTTTACTTTTTTACACACTTTTATTTTTTGTTTGTTTTGAATTTTGAAGTACAATGAATTGAAATTTTCAATTACGGCCGGAACCAGAATCACCGTAACTCTCATTAATTTTGATAAGACTTTGTACATTTGTAGTTCAAGGGATATTTATTATTTGTACGTGCCTAAAGCAGCTATTGAAGGGGTAAAAACCACCCTCAAAATTTGAATTTTAAATACAAATTTATATGTTATTAATTCATGTTACCTTGGATACAAATGCAACTAAATTCAAAAGTTTTATTTCTGACAAATCCCATTGCAATTTTTCACATACATATTAAAAATTATTTAAAAAGATATTAAAGAACATGGAAGTCATGTATGGTTCTCCGTACCGATATTTTAAATTGTATGCGATTTTCTTAAGAATTTAAAAAAAATTGTAATTATTTATTATTATTTGCAAATTTACTTTAATAGAATTTTAGGAAAATTTCTTTTCCATTAATTTCAAATGTTCAATTAATGTAAGTAAATTAAAAATTCACGTAATGGCGACGAAATGCTTTGTGCTAGCTTTTTGTACCATAATGAGTCGGAGTCGGACAGTAAAAAAATAAAGGAGTCGGAGTCGTAGGTTTTTGTACCGACTCCACAGCCCTGGTTTAAACTTAAATAATTAATTAAAATGCATATTTCTTTTATACTCGAAAAAATATAGTTTTTTTTTTTTTTGTAGTTATAGATCTATAGAATGCAAGCAGAAAATGGGGGTTCAAAAATTGTAGACATAATTATTTGACCTATTAAAAAAAATGCGATTTAATAAAATAATTTTGGTATCAAAGACAGTTTACAAAAAGTCGTATACACCTTTAATTTGTTAAATAGATTGAAATTATATTTGGATATCAATTGTAAATCTTACGTCATTCATATATCATTTTGACAACGTTATCTTTATATGATACACACCCTCACGTGAGTCATATACTTAGTTTAAGTAGGACAGGGTATTTTTACTTGAAGTAGCTTTGAAATATCGAGCTCTCAATCAAAATGAATACGACTTAAGTTACAATTCTGTGTATTCATAAAAGGTCTTTTGTTAGACCAGACAATGTTCATATTTTATTTTTTATATTACCATATGGCATGAAAAAGAAAAGGATATTTTAATATTTTTTAAAGACATGATTTAATTTTTTTGTTGTATAGAATTTGACGTTCCTCGTTTTAAATACAAGTGGTTTTATGGGCCATAACATTTCAAACTAAAAAAATATTTTTTAAATTTTTTTTATTATTTTTTTGTCTATTTATGTTTCGCCGTTAGCATCAGTTTGTAATGATTTTATTCACTATCTTTATATCAATAATAAAAATAAATTTCAAAAATATATTTTTTTTTGAAAAAGATGAGTCTAACCTAATTACTTTCTGTACAGCCCTAATATCGATATTTGAATCTATTACAGTTTCTCAATTTAAACGTACCAATCAAACGTTTAACGGCATACATAAGTACAATATGTATTAATTTATTTAAACGGGCTATCGTATGTAAGTCTGATGGGTATACACCTCCTATACAATGAGTGAATTAAAAGACAAGATCTAGTAAGATCTCTCTACAGAGAGCACATGTTAAATAGGGGTCAATTAACCGCTATTGTAAAATGTATATGTATGACATAATGAACTGTATATACAGTAACAAGTAAAAGTGTGGATTATATATAAAAAGGTTAAATTTCGTAGAATGCGGGTATGTTAATAGATCACTTAAATAATTGTGACAAAAGTTACACTTTTTTAAGTGCATGGGAATTATTTTTGTTTTAATATCATTGTGGGTTTTTTGAGATTATGTAAGTCAGAAGAAAAGTAAGATATTACATAATATTATTAAATAATTTTGAATCAGACCCACATTCGAAACTGTGCAAGGTAATATAAATTTAAAAACTATTCTCTGTAAATGAATTCCTTGACAGAATAATGATTTAATAAAAAATGTATTTTGAATATATTATTTCTAGAGAGAGATAAATGTATTAATGCATATAATATGTAATATCTTTTAACCATCTTGATATAATTACTAGAAAACATCATTGATTTATCAGAAATCTATAAGTACCGAATTATCACAACATCGATGACTCATTAGTTCCGGTAAAAACGAAATCAAGTCTTGTAAAGAGGGATTTTCGGAAGTGAGCTGTTCCGCGGTAACATAGTGTACTGTGGAATCTGCGTGACGTCACCGATTTTGTTCGGAATTCTGTGTATTTGACGAGGCCGCGACCTTGCTACGGTGAAGGTTTTCTACCGAGAGATGATCGACTCCCATGTATCGAGTAACAACAGAAACCCAATACCCGCATTGTCGCAACCACAAAATCCGCCCCCCTGCTGCCCAGATATCGGATAGAGAAAAATTACATGTCATTAATAATAAATAAAATGTATAGCTTATTATACATATGTGTTTGTATATAATTTGGAAAATTAAAGAAAATATTTGAATAGTTTTTTTTTGTTTACAATTAAATCAAATACCTTTAAACTGAACACCTAGCAAAAACTAATAACATAGAATTACGTCTATTGTTCCTTTATAGAACCTATACACCCCCATACTTTTTTTCCTTCGAATCGAATGAGACCAATTACAACCCATCATCTGAGACAGGGGGCGCGACCTAACCTATCTTAACCTAACCTAACGAAAACGAACCAACTTAAAACTAATCAACTCGATTTCGCCCTAATAGATTTCCCTAACCAAGAACAGTTAACTTGTATTTTATTAGAACGTTAACTCTGTACGATTTATAAAATATTATATAAATACATGATATTGCTCATTTAGTATACAAATCTCACCAACCTAATACTCATTTAGCCATTTTAAGGAGCAATTTTTGTTCTGTGTCATTCTATTTCTTTAATGAACAAAAAGTATTTATATTAACTTTTGCTTAAACACAAAAATACTGTTCAATATTGTTTACAAATGCTATAATAGTTTATTAAGTATTAGAATAGTTTATTTAATGTTCTTCATTCTTTCTCATTTCATTTAAAATAGTGCTCGTTTAATGTGTTCCCTAAGCTTTCAACTGATTCATGCGAATATAATTGTAATTATAAAACCTCTAATGCGATGATTTTTAGATAACACGGTAAATGTCACAATTATCAGACATTTACTATAGTTTGTATCTTGAAATATGTCCGGTCAAAGCATTGTAATTACATTGTTGAACCGGTCATCTTTCACTTTACAAACAATATAAAGTAAAGGCGCCAGTTATGGCCATATAAGAGCAAGTTTTCGTTTTATTTTTTGATTAATGGGCTTGTTTTTGTAATTCTCATGAACTTCTGTTACTAATAAAACAAGTAACTCTTTATTTAATTAATTTAATTACCAAAGTCCGCAAATATAGTTTGTTATTTAAATTATAACCTTTTATTTTGTTAATGTTTTTTCTCCAGTAATGGCAAAGGTAAAAGAAGTAATGAGCACGCAGTGATGGACACTGATATAAAAGAAAGAATCGTCAAATTTGAAACAATGTAAAGCAGTTGCTATGATAATATAATAATTAATAAATAAATTATACTAATAATTAGTTTAAATGTCCACCTATTAGCCGATTGTCATCAAATCACGCTGTAAGACAGTTAATTGTATATAGATTAATATTCAGAAATGGTAGTAATCAAATATATATACATATTTCTAATTCAGTACATTTAATTAAAGAATAGCCATTACTGGTGTCCTTGCCAAGACTGGTGCCAGTACCTTATGTATGCTTATAAAAATGATAATATAAGTACATTACAATGCATAATATACATCTATTAACATTTGATGTGTTAATTGAAAATATTATAATATGTAATGTATTAGACCTGGTGACGTCATTGATAGATAGTACGCACGTCGCGTCGCTGTCTTCAGAAAATCAGTTTGTTTAGGTTAAGTAAGTACTTTATAGAATGTATCTCAGTAACCGGAAATAGATGAGTCATCGATCTATTTTTTTTTCTTGATAATTTTTTAGGGAGTTTGTAATCATCGGAAGTAATGGTGAATCATTTTGTCCTATTTTTTTTTAATTTCGTGATAATTTTGAAATTATCGATGTGTGTCTTCTGAAAGTATATGGATTTAGAATTTTATGATTCATTGCTTGTTTTTTGATAAGATTTTAATGATTCTTTAGCAGGGCCGGACTTTTGTTAACGTACCAAAAATTTTCATATTATTGCATTGATACCTGGGCTTCTGAGTGTAAAATTTTAATAATGTAAAAATCTGTTGATTCATAGATTCATGAGTAATATATGTATTTATATTTATTTAATTTCTTATCAATAAAAAATTCATAGATTTGTTAATGGTTTCATTAGATGAAAGTTTTTATAAAATAATGAATCATTGATTTATTAATAATAATAAGCGTATGTTTTGGTTTTATAAATATTTAATTTAATAATATATATTATTTATTTGAGTTGTAAATTATTTATATTAGAATGTCCGTTATTGTATATAGTATATATGAACACGATTGGAATAATAATTTAAAATGAATAGTAACAATAAAAATATCAATTGTCCTATATCAAGAAATATTTATATCGTGATAGATACAGTTATTATTTATATGCATGGACACTATTATGCATTTGATGCATTAATGCATAATTAATTAATGCACCCACAAAAATTAAAAAAATAAGTTATGAATGTATTTTCATTCAAAATAATGTTTATAACAATACAATCATGGCTATAAAAATTAGATTTAAATTATAAGTTATTAATTAAAAACTTTGTGGTTTGGCTAAAGAGAGAATGATTATAATTTTTTTCTTCTGATTTTTATTGGAAGATGTATCTAATTAACCAGCCAAAAAAATTTTCCAATAAAAAGAAATGTAACAAATTGCAAATGTATTTTTCTTTGCACGCATCAAACATGTTAATATCTTGAAATGAGCTTTGTGTGGGTTGATACATTATAGTGCATAATAGTGTCCAAGTATCGAATGCATTTTATCCAGGCATGTGGGGTGTCAAAATGTAGCTATCTCAATTAGTAGAATATGACCCTATTTTTATTTATTTTTTCAAAAATACACCTGTGGCTCCAAACAGTCCATGAAGTAGTACGTACTTCGGAACCCTTATGGCATACACCCGTGTTGTCTTGACCGAATTATTTAAATTAATTTATATAAATAAACATGAATCAGTAGCGTGTAACTACTAGAAATTAAAAAGAAAATTAACTACGCCACTGAAATGAGTAAAAATAAAAGTATTATTATTATAATTATAAATGTATATTAAAACAAACAGGAAATTTCAGATTCGTTTCAATAAACAAGTAAACACAACTAAATAAAATTAACAAATGTGATAAAGAGTCTTTGTTCTTATTGTTAAAATATGAAAATATATTCATTATTGTTAACAATTGTATTATTCGGTTATATTTGTTGAATGTATTTTTTATTTATCTATTAAACTTTAATATATTATATTTTATATCGAAAAAGGAAACCACAATCTAAGGAAGGTCATATTGACGTCATTGCATTTCAACCAAGTCATATGACTTGTGGATTCTTGGTATCAGTAGTTCCGAAAGACGAAAAAAAATGATACAATTATTACATGTTCGTATAACACCGTCTCTTTTTTATAACCTCCAATTATTTTTTTATTAATTTTCATTGACGAAAACAAATATATTATTCCGAATATAGAATTATCTAACTATCTCATGTTGATAAACCATGCACGTTCTAAAGAGTTTGATTAAACAAGGATATACTTTGTGTAAAATACGCTATCATGATTGTCTGTCTCTGTTTCCAAGAAACATAAACTTTTCAAGGTACATTGAAAATGTTTTCAGCTAATAAAGAGAAGATAACGGAGTACAAAAAGAACCATGTATGTTTGTCTCTGTCTAACACGCGACCCATGAATTGCATTTACATGGGTATGGGGGAATATCACATTGCTCTTGGACTGTCAAGTTCTGTCAGTTGTTCTCCAGTGCTTGTGGTAGTTAGACGTGTGTTTAATTGTTACTAGTGAATTTTATTGTTGTTTTTGAAGATCTGTGCGCTGTGCCAAAGACCCACAACTACCTCAACAGTTCTTGTGTTGGTTTATTTTTTTTATACACAATCGGTATGTTTTATATGATTTTTCACATGTAAATGTTTTTCTTTGTCCTTACGAAGTTTTCTTTTGCGTCGTATATGCTGTTGTTGTTGACATTATTAGTGATAGATTTAGATTAGGTGTGTTTGAACAGAAATTTGTGTTATCTGGTGGATATTGGTTCGATTTATGAAACCCATCTTTCTGTTAATTTCGTTTTATGTATCATGTTTACAATATGTTGCATGTTATTGTGAAATAATTAGTTCAAAAAATTATTTGGTGTATAAAGAGTCATGCTTCGGTTAATGTAGTAGATGTGTTCTAGAATATCACTGTGCTAATCGAAAATGAAATAATTTTGAAAGAATAAATGCAGTTAAATTTTTATTTGTGTACTTATCTATCTATTTATAATTTTTAATGATAATAATACATTTGTTTGAAATGTAGAAAAATATTTACATTATCATTAAATTGTATTTTTTAAAATTTATTACGGTTTAATTATATAGTATACTATATTTTCTTAAAATACATTTTGTTGTTCAGTTCGTTTAGTGTGTTTTTATCCAAATAGGAAAACCCCAAACTGTTTAAAAACCACATATGCTTCTTTATCAATATTTATCGGGATATTTTTGGTAGATTGTAAACCTTCGTTTCCGTTGAAATAATTACCACTTATCGTTTGTATTTCTATCACTGATTAAATATTTAAAGTGTTTTAAAGGTTGTTTCATTATTTTTAAAGAAGAAAAAAATGTAAGATATTATATATAATGTAATATATTATATCCACATCTTTTTTATATACTAATTATTTTGACCATTTGTTTTTTATTATGATTGGACTGTTAGAAAAGGTAGTTTTTTTTCACCCTAAACTCAACACTATTTCGATATGTTTTGTTTTCAATATTAACATTTAATTATTAAATAAAATAATACAAATAGATAAAAAACTTATTCCACGTAATTTCTATTTGGTGACATTGACATGCATATCCTTATTAATGCTGCAGATATATTATTGCAAAAGTACACGAGACAGATTTTATCAATTTTTGTTTGGCAGACATAATACATTAACCGGCGACATGTTTATAAAACGTGTGTGTGCAATTTGTGTGTGTTAGACTGTGCTATACATGGAACACAGTTATTGTTATTGTAATGTAAATTAATCAATAGAAAATTAAATATATTAAGACAAGTATGGTTTCAATTTTTAAAGTTATAGCTAGCACACAAATATCACACGCATGCATTTTAAAATCTAATCAAATGTGAAACTTGATTTCAGTCAAGTAATTTACTAACGCTGATATTTTTTTGTATTATGTAAAAAAACTTGGAAAAACCTCTTTCATACAGGATCAGTCTTAGCGAGTCTGGTGCAATGTGTGATCCCCCCCCCCCACCCTCATGACCATTAGAAATTGAATACATTTCATAATTTATTCAATTAAAAAAATATAAGATTAGTTACTTCAATTTTAGCTAAAATTGGCGGTCGTCCTTCTTCGCTCCATTTATTAAATGATTTTTAAATTTATTTTACAAAAAATAATTCAAATAAATCGCGATTTCCCAATATTATAAAAAAAATTATATGAATTTGAAAATATTTCAAGTAAAATATATTACTTATTAAAATATTACCATTTACCTATAAAAAATCAATTTTAAAGTTAATTAATGATAAAATTTATTACGTTATTAGGCAAAAAAAAAAATTTTAAATGAAAAATAATGCATGCACCAAAATAAATATCGAATTGTGATGTTCGTTATAGTGAATGTTCGTAAACCGAGGAGTTGCTTGTGCATGTGCAATAAAAATTGCTCCATTACGTTGTGTTTCTTTAAGTCTTTCCACCCTTTTTCCAAACGTAAATGGACGGCTTATTGTATTAAAAATTATATTATTTTCATTGTACATATCGTATTAATTAATATATATCTTATCGTTTATCAATGAAATTTGGAATGAGAACATTAAAAAAAAATTCCTATCCAGTGGATAAAAAAATGATTTTCTTTAAATTAAACAATGCCCAACGTACTATTGCTTTTAAGAAAGTATGATCTTACGTGAGATTTACCACGCGCCCATGTGCTAGTAAAAAAGAACTGAATATTGCATATGTTCCGATCGATGCAAAATTCTATGAAACGATTTTATTTTTTATGATAATGAAGGCTCATTGTATAAACTGTCGCAATATGCCTTTGGACCTTAATTGAAAATAATTATTTCATACTGTATTCGACGAATTGTACTTGATGTAAAGAAGTGCTGAGCGGAATTTCAAATTTTTATACGAAATTCGCAAAACAAATGATTATAACAAATTTGAGTTTTTGTTTTTTAATCATGCGATTGATTGTGCAATCTGAAAAAAAATGGATTTTGTACTACCCTAAAAGAATGTTTACTTTTATTATTTATTTTCATGATAAAGAAAATCCATTCCATTAAGTATTTAATGTAGATATAGTCGATAAGAATTAAATTAATTTGTAATTTTAATTTTGAATGATGCAATAAGTATGCGTTCTATATTTGTATTTTCTTTTAAATATTGATTAAATTTAAAATAAATAAAATTTATTTTTAAATTACAGTTCTAGGAAATGGCAGTGTTAAAAGGGGTTATCTTAACATGGAAATAATGGGGATAAGTGAAATAACAATTAAATAACGATCAAAAAAATTAATTTGTAACAATACATGTCGTAAATATAAATTTAAATATAATTTAAAATAACAAACAACAGACAAAAACTATGGTTATGACTTATCAAATACAAATCCCTTAACCATAAAAATTGTAAGAGTTTAGACTTACACGTGTTTCAATAGCAATGCTATTATCATCGGAGTCCTAATTGATAATTTTAAATATTTTAATTTTTGTATTTTTAATATCAATATTTTTGTAATTAGTATTCATGAAAACAAAAAATTTTTTTGTAAAATCATTTAACGTTGTTTGCCTGCGGCTATGTGAGTAATGAAATTAATTTAAAAAATGGGGTCTTACTGTATTTTGTAAGTAAACAAAATGTAGATAATTGTTTATTAAAAAATAAGTTAAAAAAAAAATAATGGCATTTTTTTATAAAATAGGGGTTTGCAGCTATTAAAATATAAGAACCAATGAATTCTGCGGCATATAACTGGTTAATACCAATGAAGTAAAAGTCAAAAAGCAAAACTTTAAAATAAAAAATCTATTTTTTTTAATTTTAATTTACACTTGAGGAAAAATCAAGTAAAATCAATTTGCCCATATATTTATGCAATTTTTAAGCACGTACTATTGTGGTGTATTATGTGTGAGTATTGAGTATAGTATCTGGTGCTTATTGGCGTCAGGAAGGAAATAGTTTGCATTCTTGTGACGTGATAAGGTCGACAGTTTGTCGCCTCGATTCCATTAGACCGGCGACGCCCATGATTCAGATCAGATTCTGTTCCATGGATTTTTTTTTATCTCGTTACTTATTTTTAAAACAAATGTGTTACATGTGTACTACTGATAAAACTATAGATGGAGTTGTTTTACATTCGAAGAAAATGTTTTATATATACAAATGTTAGTTCTGTTAACCTTTGTTTTAATGTTTATACACGGTTACGATAACTGAGGGTCTCAATGAGTGAGTTACTCACTCTACCCTTGGGTTGCATAAAGCAAAATTAATCACGATTAGTTAATCTGTTGTTTTAAAACCATTATTACGTTAATTCTAAAAAACAATCACATTTATGATAAATTTTATAAGGTAAAAAATGATCATATTTAGTGAATTGTTCATTTACAAATCGAAATTAAGTTTAGAATGAACATTAATCATGATTTGAAAACAACTGATTAACTAATCGTGGTTAATTTTGCTTTATGCAACCCAGGGTATGTATATATTAACTATTGCATCAGTTCTTATGCGTGTTTAGACCAAAAAGACAAAACAGCAACACTTTGTTTTTAAAAATTGTTGTTTTGTCTTTTTGGTCTAATCACCGCGACATTACGTTCACATTGGACCCAATGTTACCCGGATATATAAATTTAATTTGTAATAAAGCTGTTAAACATAGTTTTCACTTCGGGAACTATTTACGTACGTAATACCTTTTCGATATTTTTTTGACTTGATGAATTTAGCCAAGACTTCGAACCGGAACTGAGCCGAAAACCGGAAAAACCGTTATTTTTTGCCGGAACGAAAATCGGAACAGAACCGAAATAAAAATATTGGTTTTTACGGTTCAGTACATGTTAAAATACGCGCGTTAACATGATCTTATTTCCCACTTCAATTGTCGTTCGGACTATTATACAAGTACCATAAAATGTTCTAAATTATGGTAGAAAAAAAAATCTTATACAAATAATTTTTTTTAAAATTAATTACTCGGAGCTGAACCGAAAAAACCGGAAAAACCTTCCTCGCGAAACACTTTATTCATTAGTGAAACTTGGAATAAAATCCGTTCAGTAGTTATTGAGAAAATCGTGCACAGACAGACAGACAGACGTGGCGAGGGATTTTGTTTTATACTTACTATGTATTATCAGGACCGTCCTAAGATATTAGGCGTCCGTGGAGACTACTAACAATAATACGCCCTTCTTCATGAGAAAATATACGGGAGGAGAGGTACGGGGTGACCGGTAAAATTTTTAAAAAGTTTCAGAACTAGATAAAGTCAATATATTACCAATAAACAAATAAAAATACATTCAATAATATTTTAATATGTCCTTAAAGTTATTACACGCAATGCATAACTCTTTGGTACAACATAAATATTTATTTTCTTAACTTTTTCTTTGGTAAACTGGTTAATAATATCACTAGTATTTAAATTATTGAATAAATCAACCTTTATGGATAAAATACGTAAATCATTCAATTTGCCCCGTCTAGGGTGGCCATGCAGACATGTAAATGAAGACCCCTTTTTTATTTTATTTCATCCTTTTATTTATTTTTTACTCTTTTTATTTTTATTTTCATTAAATGAATTACCCTAATCTGCAGTTTTGCGGCCTCCTGCTCTATTTTTGCTGCTATTTTTTTTTAACTTGCCATCATTTTTTGCAAAACCCGGAGAAATTGCACCGAAACCCTGAGCCCGGAGAACCAGTATACCCTAGCCCCGTCCCAAAGCGTTTTCCACGTGTGTATGTATGTATATGTACATTAATAAGTATTGTACAATCTATAAGGGAATATTTTCTCTGGGGCGGCCAAAAAATGCCGCCAAAAAATGCTAGCGTCCCTGGGCTATAGCGCAGTGATTAGGATGGCCCTGTGTATTATAAATATAGTTATTAATATATGATAAAGATTTGTATATTAGCTTATAATGCCTTATAATAATTACACCTACCCCTCCCCCCCCCAATTTGGGGATCATAGTTATGTACTAATACTGAAAATAGATTAGTTATATTTTTAAATTGATACGAAGACAAAACTAATTAAAAGTATTGTCATCAGAAGAAAGTAGGGTAATGAAGTAATGACAAATAATTATTTATTTAAAACAGTATATATGAACAGTGATAAACCACCACCTATAGGTCTCACAAAGTCCGAATAATTTTCTTTGTAATCAGGTGGATTTTTTCCTGACGCCATTATTCGTGTAATAAATAATATTTGTACAGCTGCCCAATATTTTTTCTTTACGCCGTTATCGTTATCAGTATGTGTTTCACGATGCCCATCCTTAGATTGTCGATTGGAATTTATTTAATGATAATAAAATAAAAAGTAGACGTATTAAGTTTTTGTGTACAGAATTAATAAATTATGATTGTCGGTCTTTTTATCAATACTTATATAGATGTAAAATGACAGTAAATTGTACTTAAAGAACATTGTAATTGTTTTCAAGGTCGCGATTTAAACAAAAATAGTTAAATCGATCTCAAATTTATACAGGATATTTACAATTCTAATGAAATTCCATAAATTTTTTTTTCAAAATTTTCCTCTGTCCATTTTAAAGTTAATAATAAATCAAAGTTGATGGAAAAAATAATATTTGTACACAATATTTATTCAACTGCAATACTATATACATAATTTGTTTCTAATGATCATTTAATTGCATGCAATCTCCTTAATCTCTGCGAAAATCTATGTATTTTCTTTCGAATACAAATATATTCTTTCTTATATATTTTTTACGAACATATGTATATTTGTTTTTCGAAAAGTAAGTTCCTTAATTAATTACCTTTTTAAAATCGTCTTATACGTGGGCGTTCGTACAAGTATAATATTAGGTGTATTACTAAAAATAGCAAAAAAATCTTATCTGTTTAATTGTATGATATCATTAATGTATAAAGTGGGAATTTTTAACTCTTATCTTGTATCACGAATATACAACTTATCTGTGCTCTATCCCTTTCTGTCTACTTGAATGAAAATTGCCATTTTCTTAACAGTAAAGTTATTATTATTCGTTATGAACAGAGCTTTATTTGTCTTTTCTTGAGTATATTTGTTTATGTTCTTACTAATTAAATTATAAGGAAACATTTTCATTTAATGATCAGGTGTAAGTAGTATTTGTTTTTTATGTTAATATTTATGTGTTGTTTATTTAACGGATTTTTTGACAGAAAAAAAAACAATATTTATTTTTTAGTTTTTGTTTGGTTTTTTTATTTTGTACCAATGACTTGTAACACTAACATTTTTATATAAAAAAATGTGAGTAACAAATTCGTATGTAAATATTTTTATTTTACTTTTATTTTTAAGCTGTAATAATTCAAAACAAACCATTGTTTCAGAAAATAAGAAAACATTTTAAGTATATAGCGAAATTTATTTATTATATCGATTTTTACACGCTGGTTTCAAATATGTCGACCAAAATTAAATCCGACCACCCGTTCAAAAGTTACGACGATTTTTTCAAAAAATTTGAAAAACTGGCACTGAAAACTACACACACAAATTTTTTTTAGATTTCATTAAAAGTAAGGTACTGGCACTAGTTATGGTCGCTATAAGAGCAAGGTTTATTGTTTTTGTGATTGGCGGGTTTATTTTTTGTAATTCTCATGAACTCATGTTATTAATAAAACAAGTAACTCTTTATTTAATCAATTTAATTATCAAAGTCCGCAAATATAGTTTGTAATTTAAATTATAGCCTTTTTGTTTTTTTCTCCAGTAATGGCAAAGGTAAAACAAGTAATGAGCACGCAGTGATGGACACTTGCTAATGATTACAAAATGATAAGTACTACGACACAAAATATATATAAAAGAGAGTTCGTCCAATTTGAAACAATGTAAAGCAGTTGCTGTGATAATATAATAATTAATAAATAAATTATACTAATAATTAGTTTAAATGTCCACCATTTTGACACCTATTGACCGATTGTCGTCAAATCACGCAGTAAGACAGTTAAATGTATATTGATTAATATTCAGAAATGATAGTAATCAAATATCAACAAATATTTCTAATTCAGTACATTTAATTAAAGAATAACCATTACTGGGGTCATATTCAAGATTGATGCAAGTACCTTATGTTTATTATATAGATTTTTACACGCTGAGGAATTTTTAAAATCGAAGTAAATAAATTAATTGTTTTGTTTTTCTCATAATCATTGTGAAAAATATTTATTGATATTGACATAAAAAGTACAAGATATTATGTTCGTACAAGTTTGTTAAATTGCTTTAATACATTCTGGTTTCAATGACGCAAATAATTAAAAATATTAGCAAATATTTTAATACGAAAATATTCGATACTTTCAAATTTAGTTTAATCACTTTTTTGAAATTGGTTTGTAATTTTTTATTATAGTATTACGCCATTTCTAAAATTAATAGTTTACATATGGGTATGGGGCATAAACGGTTTTTTATGCAACACCTGAAATCATTTTTCTTATGAGACCTTTTTTTTGTTATTTTTATTTTGTTACACATACAAATGTCTTCGCTCATTCGTTATAAATTTTGGTAAACCAAATGAGCTTAAATCTATAATATTATAATGTATAAAACGTTTGACAAAATGTTAAATTGCTTTTCTGTGTTTTGAAAAACAGAGAAAACTCATTATGCAAATTATTTGGTAAACACGTAGAAAATTAATTTATTTACAAGTCAAAATTGGCAAGTCAATTATTACAACTGACGCAAGTCTTAGAATGTGTCCAATGTTCAGGGTTTTGAACCTTTCTTAATACCGTTATGTTTTTTTTTAAATTGCGCATATTATTAACTTACTATTAGAAAATTTCAGTTTTTTGTTGTTTATTATAATAAAGTAATTGACACAATTAAAAAAAAAACAGTTATTTTTATATTTTTTAAAACAATTTCGTATTATTTATTTTTGTGACGTAAATACAAAATATATACGCATTGAAATTAATTGACGAAAATTAAAGGTCCTTTTTACTAAAATATCATAAGTGACATTATTATTATTAAAGCGAGCTTTTTAAGTAAGTTTAAATGTGTTTTAATTATATAATTATTTTTACATTAAACTTGAATTTAGAAAAATATTGGTCTTAATCTCTAAATGACGAAAATGTCTGCTTTTAATAATTTGACGAATCATTACACTGATCTAGTCTAAATCAGCTGTGAGGCACGCGTGGGGTTAATTTGAATCTAATTTCGCACGGGGAATCCCGACAACGCGTGTGTGTGTGCGAATGTGTATGACACACTCGTTCGCAGCAACAGCTGGGTTCTCGCGGGTTATGGATGTCATCGCGCCGTGACAAAAGAAGTGACCGCGCCGCCGCGGAAGGTCACTGACGAGATACGAAGCGGTGACCTTGTTTAATAGAATGTGGGTGTCGTCGCTGGACACAGACGCGCGTTATGAACCCTTCGAGCGGACAAAGGCATTCCAGATATGTCCGGCTGGATTTTGGTACAGTAATATAATAATGCAAGGGTTGAAAAATTAACATTTAATTATTCTTGTATTAATAATTCAGTGGCGCGTTACACGATAGTCATTTTAGGTGACTGCCAAGGGGGTCGATGTAAAGAGGAGGCACGAGCTGACGAAGTACAATCGGTACCTATACAGGGTGTCCAAATAATTTTATGTGCGCAGGTAGAAAAGTGACTTGGGCCAAGAAAATCTTGATTTATATATAACGAAAACAATATTTTCTTAATATAAGAATGTATTCTTAATCCAAGTATATTATTGTTTTCGTTCAACAATATTTCTTTAAATGGAAACAACAATTTTCTGGATTAAGAGTATATTCTTAAATTAAGAAAATATTTTTTTCGTTATATAAAAAACAAGGATTTCTTGGCCTAAGTCAACTTTTCTACCCGTGTGGTTTAGTTTAGGCGATATGCCCAAAAATCTGAAAATTCAGGATTTCTTTAAATGGCTATAACTTTTTTGTCAAAGTAGATAGGTACCTACTTTGGATTCAGCGTGTCCAAATCCTAGAAAAGTTGTTGTCTACGTATCTCATACCGTTTAGGAAACCCCCTATGCTTATCTTGGACACCCTATTATATATGTATATGTATAAATTAAATTAAAATACTTTTTTTACTATTCCATAAGGTCTTCAGGCATAGCGGTCGATGACATTTTTTTTGGATTTTGCAAAAAAACATTTTCAAATGGTGGTCCCGGATATTTATTCTGCCTAGAGCCCTCGACTTTCATAACTCGCCACTGCTTTTATTTATTTGGTGGCAATTATATTGTCATAGAATTTTGAACATAATCCGTGTCTTCTTTACCTAATGCCAAATGCGAGCTTTATTAAGATATCACTGGCGATCTGATAATGCAAGAAAAAAACTTGTCATATACCTATCGGGGATATTGTTGTAAAAAATAAGTTTATATAAATAAATAAATAAATAGTTTGGTCATCCCTTGCATCAGAGGAGAATACATGTTGATATAAATGCTTTATGGTTTTGTAGAATTCTCTTCATCAGTAATATTTCGGTCGTGGGTATTTAATTTATGATATTAGCGTGTATTAAGTTCAAAAAATAAATAAAAAATAAACATTTACGTGCGGCCTTTGTTATGTATCTTTCTTTATACATTTTCAATTTTATTACTGACAATATGTTAAATGTAATATGAAGCTTTTTTCAACGTATCCTTGCATTTTATAACGAACAGTTTACTATACAAAAAATATCGGTTTTTTAAATTTTGATACCTGATTTTATCCATCTATGTAGTATAATAAATAATTGTACATAGAACTTTAATAATTTTCATACTTGGACCCTGTTATGCACTAATGTACATATCAATTAATTACGAAATATTAACGTTTTTGATACGCACAAAGAAAAGATTTGTGATTTTGTTACAATTCTTTTTATTAAAAAAAGTAATTTGTTGTTTGGTTGGTTAATTAAATACATCTTCTAGTAAAATCTGATTAAAACATTGTTTTTTTTTATGTAATTAATCTCTCTTCCACCAAATAGCAGAGATTTTTGCAGTAAGTGTATTATAATTTAAATATTGTAAACTCAAAAATTATATGTTTTTAGGTTAATACATTAGTGCATAACAGTGTTCACTCGAGTTTTTGATTTGTCTGGCTTTTATTTTTCTTTATACTCTTGCTATTATTTTTATACAGTAATCCCTCCATTTACGCGGTTATTGGGTTCCATAAAAACATCGCGTAAATGGAGCAATGGATATTACTCCATTACGTTATGTTTTTTTTAATTCTTTTAGCCCTTTTTCCAATTTATAACCGCTTAAAGTGAATCCGCGTAAATGGAAGGGTTAATGTATCTAAAACTGACTTTTGCACTCTCTTGAAGTTTCTGAAGACCTCTTTTTAATCCTCATGCCACATTTTTATAAAATATAAGCTCTTGTACCCCATTTTAGCACCCCCCTAAACTTCACACGGGAGCTTGTTTCGCCAACCCCTAGCTACGCCACTGCATTGTTTTATTTTTCTCCTTAATCGATACCGATTTGTAATCTAGGAATGTTTCGAACACGTGCTTTTGTAAATAACACGTGTGGAATGTATATATGTGTATGAGAGAGAGGGGAGGGGAGCAGATACTAATGCACTCACACTCGTCATAATCGTGTACTGTTGTGACCACCGCCGCCGCCACTGCTTGATTATGGAAAACAAAGAAGAAACACCGTCGTCGAGTCGACAAAGAGACGTCGAATTGTGTTGGTGGGTTGCAGGGATGGGCAATATATTGTTGTCTATGGATTTTAACTTGATAATTAATTAATACACTCCACAGACAACACAAACTGACACTTGTTACATTTTTTTTAAATAATACTTGGCAACAATGGAGTATGTTATGACGTGTGCATGTAATAAGTCATGGACGCCAAGAGAACTGGAATTAAAGAGGGCCTTTATTATATTTTAAACGTAATTAAGGGTCATCCATAAGGGGGTCTAGAAAGTGTGACGTGGTGTGACAATTTGTAATCAATCATTAGGTTATTACGTCACAACAAAGGGAGTTACACGAATGTGACAACCTGTAAAAGGGCGATGGGGGGAGGGGGGTAAAAATTATTAAATTTGTGTGACGTAATTTATGGATAGTCCCTTAACAGGTTGACCGCCATAAAGAAATCACAAAATAAGGCTCAGATGCCAAATAGAAAATTTGACCGGCTACAGACGGTCGTATACGACCGCCCTGGCATATCGAACTTTTTATACGGCGATCGTACACGACCGCCATGACAGTCAACCTGTTAATAAGTTTTTAAATTGATAGGTCATTTTTTATTACGATAAAAACATACTATATAGAATGATCCGTAAGTCAGTACTGATAAAGAATAATAATAGTCTAAATAAGTAAATAATAATTAATGTTGAAAAACTGAATTCAAGGTGACTTTTTTGTCATTTTATTTTATTTTGGTGTTTGAGTTATTATTAATAATTTTATGATTAAGTTATGTCGGGAGTGAGCAAATATTTTTGATTGAAGGCAGCATTAAATATTATAACATTAAATATTATAAATTAAATGATTTATGAATGAAGTGAAAAAGTTGAAAGATACTTATTTGTCGATTATAATAATTTTGTAGAATAGGTACTTATCAAAGAATGATTAATTAGATCTCAAAAAAATTATGTATGGTTTTCAATAAAAAAAAAACAGTGTTTTTCAGATATAAATTTTTTTATTATTATTAAGTTTACACCCCTAGACGTATTTTGAAGTATTTTACACATCCCTGTGCATTTATAATGTGGTGTAACTCACAGACACTTGGAGTCTTTGTTCAAAGAGAGTACATCGACTGTAAACTTTGTCCTGGACTTTTATTTGTAGACACGAAAAACGTAAAAAAAGATAACCGATGTAATAACAGTCGTATCTCGATCTCTCGTTGTGAATTTATTATGCATATAAATCGGTAATAAGTTCGCTAGACAAGAAGACTTGAAATACTTTTTAATGTTTTTATTATTATTGTCGATAATAAAATAAAATGTTTTACATGAATATCATCAAAGATAACATACGTATTCTTTATTTTGTAAAGTTGCAAATATACATATTTTTATTGATGATGAAAAGTTGTCCAAATATTATTATAAATCCGTTGTTTATAAGTCAAAATTGATTCAAAAGTTCATTGGGAACATGTTTTTAATTTATAATAATGGATGTTTATTTTGTTATTGCAAAAATAACGATTTATAAAATTATAATTTTTTATGCAAGAATGTTGCCAATTCGCGGTAAAAACATCTGCCAAGTAAATAAATGCACAGTGCTTCCTTGTGCTAAATTCACCAAAGGTAGTTAATTATTGTGCAATTTTAATTTTTATATAATTTTACTAAAAAATATTAGTTCGAAATTTTTCTTAAGACGCACCTGATTATTTTTATAAATTTATGCAAACGTCAAAATGACATTTAATATGTCAAAGTAAATATCAATTTAAAAAAAAAACACACACGTGTATATGCAAATCGCGGAATAATCGGCCCGATTTTCCTATACACGACCCTATCTGCAGTACCCCCACTCTTCCTCCCGACAAATCGGCCCTGCAGATTGGGTGGTGTATAAAGGCCTTAAGGGAATATTTTATAACAAACATTGTAGACCTATATTATAAGAAATTGAATGCGCTACAAAAAAGAGTATATATAATTTTCACGTAACATGTGTCGTTCGTTCTTGAGATATATTGAAAAAAATATATTTTGGGATGCACTCCTCCTCCCCCTTACACACGATTTTGAAATTGGACTAAGTTTCGTTAATATCGGTTTTGTAGTTCATGAGTTATGCGTGTGACAAGGATTCAGGGGACAGACAGACAGACACGGAATGAAAAGTGTTCATCTTGACCTGAAACAGAAAGATCAGTTTAAAATTTTGAAATCGGGGAATAATTTTTTTGTCTCATTTTAAAACGATCACAAAGCTTCTCGTATCTTCGATAATGCGAGTAAGCAAAAAATGGCGGCTTTATAAATAATAATAATATTTATTTTATTAATTACTCTAAAGCGAGTGTAGAAACATGTCAACAAAAATTATACAAAATTATAATGAGTAATAGAAAAAAAGTAATTAATTTTCAATAATAAAAAAAACGAACTGTATTAAAAATATTTTTGACAAACTACAAGTTATATATAAAATGATTTTCACGAGAATTTCATGAAATAAAATAAAATATTATTTATCGTTTATAAAATAAATTAATTCAGTTTAATTTCGTTTTAAAACATTTTTTGTTATATAAAAATAAATAAGTTTTTCAGAAAGCGCTAATTTTTTAAATAATTTGTTTTAATTTGAACGCTCAGTATATTCACATAAAGCCAATACAAAATTGATATAGTTGCTCCATAATATGTGTCATATTTATTAATAATGAAAAACAGAAATTATTTTAAACTCTGATTGTATACAATAGAGATTAACGTAAGTACAGTCCTGTGCACCTATAAGTAGTGTACCTTTCTTTCTCTGCAGGGGTCTTGCACTCTTTATTCCCTTGTTTATCAAAATATTATTCAGACAATAGCTGTTGAATTTTGATTTACAATCTTGTTTATGTATTTCATATAAATTGTTTGAATATTTAATACTTTTATTTGTATGTACGAATTACAACGTATATAGAATATGATAACATAAGTGTGTTATTAAATAACACAAAAAACTGAAAACACCTATGTGTGTACTCATAAGTATGTTGTTTGTATATATAATTATAATATTAGTTTAATTTGAATTAGTAATCTGGTATAGTTAGGCTTTCGTGGTGGTCGGTTAATTAATACTAGTAATATTAAAGCGTTTTTAAATTATCCATTTGTTAGGTTTTTATACTAAAATAAATAAGTTAATACTATATCGAGAGGTACTATTTTCTTAAGGATTTGACAGGATTTGGTAGGATTATCAGATGAGTAATTTATTTGTTTGCTTTTAAAAATCCTGTAAAATAATAAATAAAGTATGTAGGTAGATTTGTGAACAAATATCTATTTTTAAATTAATTTTAGTTCGAATTGAAATCTAATTTAATTTAATAAAAAAGATAAAAAATTTACAATCCGAATAGATTTGAAACCGAGAGTGTGAAATAAAATTGTATCGTTACATGAGTGCATGTTACGTTTTTAATCAAACAATCGATGCGTTATTTATTTGTTGTATCGTTAATTTGATAGTTTTCGCAGACTCAAAGCATTTGGCTGTAGTGATGTGTTGTCTTAGCGCGGTGTGCTAAAAACGGACAATTCGTAGGCGAATACCACTAACTAAATTCCCGCCTGTGCAGAAATAGGTACGATAGGTACAAGTCTCAACACTACTAACACACTATATGCATCTCACTTGTACACGTTACACATCAATCACTCTCGCTCTATTTTGGACAGTGCACTCTAGATGTCAAGGATACACTCCTTAATTTTTCTCGACTGACGAAAAACCAAACTCGGTTTAGTTTATAGCAGACCATGCAGACGTACTGAGTGAAAACTTAGGCGTCTAATCGAACGATACGAACGAATTTTTTCGATTAATCGATTAATCTTATCATTATATTCATTATTTGAATCGGTTTTACGATTTAAAAAAACGCGCGGGAAATTTGAAACTTTGATTGTTGTACCTGATATGTAAAAAGAGAAGACACACGTTTAAAAAAATCTTGTTATCTTTTATCATCACATTGTTTATTTTATTTTTTCGAAATGGATGCGTGTGAGATTGCAAATTTTCTCGCTAAAGAATTCTTTACGTTTCAACAGGTATGAACTTGTTTGGACTTGAATTAAAGTATGTGTGGTACAAATAAGGAAACGCTTGTCGTATTTGTGTTATTTTTTATTTCACTTATTTTTACCGTGTCTCTAGCATTTTTTTTAATTGTTTTATTTTTGTATCTTTACTCTGTGACGTATTATTTATTTTTCTCCGTTCAATTTATATCTATTTTCTAACATTACGTATATTTCAAGATCATACATTTCTATATGTATTCAATTTCTTTAAAATTATTTTAATTACATTACACAATATTATTTAATTTATTAGATATATTAATCGTAAAATAACCTAAATTAAATATGAAATTATTAACTTCTGCAATAATTCCTATAGATAATTTTTAGATTCTATATATAATGTTGCATTTCTCACTACAGTGAACTTTTTATAATTTCTCAGAAATATGAATTGCCAAAATAAAAAATAAACGAATACTAACTTAATTAACTTATCACAGTTTTATTTTTTAATAAAAACTAACCTTATTTTATTTTATTTACAGTTCATCTCGCTGGACGGGTTAAGCAGTGGTGTACCCACATTAACGACAGACACTTTAACACCTACATTGTTACAAAACATCGAGGAAACTTTCATAGAACTCCAGAGTTCCGAACAAGAAGGAAACCAAGCAGGCTTTGTGCCTCCACTTGTTATAGGTATGTATATATTTTTAAGAAAACATTGTTGTTATTTACCCCCCATTTTACCGTTGGAGATTTATATATGTTTTTAATTTTTCAGGCAACAACCAATACATAAATCCTTCATCGGTTCCATCCGATACTGAAGTAAGTAACAAAAGCAGTAACAGCAGTATGTGGGGATCAGCTAGCAGCAGTGACTCAACAATGCGTTCAACACCACCTACGATAGTGACACAGCCGACGACACGTCGCGGCACGGGCGGTAGACGTCCAAACAAAGCCATCAATATTACACCTGAGGAAGAAGAGAGGCGCAGTGTACGTAGAGAGAGAAACAAACTGGCCGCAGCTAGGTGTCGTAAACGGCGACTTGATCATACTAATTCATTAATAGAGGTATGTATATCGTGTATAAGTGAATTTTAATCAATTTTTAATTATTATATGTACTAAATATATTTATTTTTATTATAGGAAACTGAGGGCTTAGAACAGAAGAGAAAGGCATTGGAAAATGATATTCAACAACTGAAGGATCAGAGAGATGAGTTACAGTTTATTTTGGATAGTCACCGCGCTGCTTGCCGTTTACAAGCAATGCCCCCGATGAGAAATCAGCTCAGTCCGTCGGATATGAAACATATGTTTTCTCATTTTGATGACTCTGACGGTGAGTTTGTATTTCAAGTACTGTCATGATATGTTGGTTTGATGTAAATCTTTAACCTGATTAAAATTTCTGATTTTGATAAAAAAGTTAAAAATGTATAAATAAATATTCAAAATTTCATTATCTAATTCAGTGATTTCCAAACTTTATGTTAATACATCTCCCTTTAAAAAAATCTAATCTTCCCCTCCCTTTATGTCATAAAATAATAAAGACACATTTTAAAAAGCTATAAAATATATTAATACAAAAAATTTAAAAAAAAAGATAATTTGTAGAACAATACCATGATTTTACTATATAGTTAATAAATATTTATATTCATTTTAAAATAAATTTATTTTTAATACGATCGATGTGCTTGATTATTAGCACAAACTTCATAAAATTTAATTGTCATTATGGAGAGTGCTACTTGTATCTCTTTTTCTACTACTAAACGGTCTCGATATTTGGATTTCATTGCAACTAATGCAAACATCCTGCTTCGTGTAAATATGATGTAACGAATGCCAGCAGTACTTGTATTGCTTTGCTTGACAAAGTATTATATTCTTCATTTCGATTCAACCAAAATTGAACTAGGGTTTCACTCTGAAATTTTTGTTTGAAGTATCGCATGAAAATTCTATCAGTTTTTCCTTTTCAATAATTGTCAGTCTAAAACTACACAGTAACCTTTCAGGAACAGATAATAAATTTAAAAAAATGATGTTATGTTATAAAAGTGTATTTATATCAATAAGAAAATTATTTATATGTATATATTTTTTATTTGTATATCTAAATGTTATGTTATGAAAATTACACTTCTGTTAAACTTTTTGCACCTCTCTTTGCACTAGTCCACGCCTACCAGTTTGGAAATCACTGATCTAATTAGTTTTCAAACCATTCATTCCACTTACGCTCGTCAAAAAAGTTAAAGAAATTTTTTGATTCTTAAAATTTCATTGTGATGATTTTTACCAAAGTTGCATATTTGAATACTGCACAATTTTTTAGGAAAATAAATTCCTGTAATTTTTTATGACGAGCATATAACATTGTTGAATAATAAATATTCATCTTACAGGTATCCGGGTAAAATCTGAACCAATAGACGACTTGGGAGATGATTTATTCACACGTTCTTCAAACAAAACCCTGTTATCTTCAGTGAACGTAAAAATAAGTCGACCAAACACACTAGACATTAGCAGTGCACCGACATTCTCAACTTCCAACTTAAAGACAACGTCTGTCGCAGAATTAGCAGGCATACCTATCACGACACCCACAGGCGGGATCATCTTCAACTACGACAGCCTCATAGAAGGAGGCACAGGTCTCACGCCTCTTTCTGCTCCTCTCGTTCCGTCGTGCGCAACACAACAGAGAAATGGTATTTCACCAAGTTCAGAATTAAATACCCCGGATTCCTCATGCAATTCAAAATTAGTTAGCCTTTAAGATTGTATTTGACGTTTTTCTACAGTGAAATTTAATAACAAACTAAATATTATTTATAGTGCGGTTACATCAAGCTTTATTGTGTTAATACGATTGAGTACGATATTAATCTTATAAACGTAAAGTTTTAAAATTCACAACCTATTAAAAATTAATGTTTGATTATAATTATAGTAGATTGAAACGTTTTAATAAACAATAATAATAATGTGCCATTTTAAGATAAATTGTTATTATATTTCACTCACATACACATAAAATAAGTTTTGTTCTTTGTTTTTAGAAATAAGGATTGGCTATCAATTTTATTGTCGCTGACAATTTTTTAGATTTTTTTACAAACAAACCAAAAATTATTTTAAAGAATAGTCGGTGGTTATTTCTAAAAATGAATAAATTAAAAACAAAAGTTCATCCTTAGACTTGAGGTTGGTTCTATGATATTTTACATAGACTTTATTATTTGTTTTATCGAGACAAATAAAGTTACCTAATAATATCATAAAGCTGACCATTTATTATATTAAATTTATATATTTATAGGTAAATTTTGAGATTTAAAAAAGAAATATTTTTATGAAAAAGTCTACATTTGATATATTATAAGTAATTATATATTACTAAGATTTTGAGAAATATTTTATTATTTATTTTAGTCATTAATTTAAAAATTATATTTCCCTTTGAAGTACTTGCAATAATATATACATAATAAATATTATTAATATATTACGTACAATTATCCCTCTACTAACGCGATTAATTATTCCTAAGTAAATTGCGCTAATCTAACAACATTCATATTTTTAAGATATGAATTTTTAAATATATTCACAAACTGCTCAATTTTATGAACTACCTGCTTTAACACTTTAAGAAATATTCTTAGTAATATTATTTCCATCACCATTGAATTTTAGCGCATTATTTAAATTTTGATATCAAGTTATATATTGTCTTAATCGGAAATAAGTTAATCGAGGGATTACTGTATTTACAATCAATAAGTATTTTTTGATTAATAATTCTTGTAAATTGAATTTTAATTAAGTGAGGTTATAATTTATAAATAAGAATATATTATTCTGATGTATACATTTGTAATTTATATTTATTAAATTGAAGAATACTTATTGTATTTTTAATATATACATTTTATATTTGTTGAATTTTGATATTATATAATAATACGAAATAAAATTTGTAAGTTTTGGAGATTTTATAAATTAGGCTTTTTTCTAGAATTGTAACATTACGATCTCTAGAATAAGATTTTTTTAAAAGCGTGTTAACCAATACGCATTCCAACTAAATTTTGAATAAATTGTACAGATAATTTTAATTGTGTCACAATTTTTAAATACAATAAAAACCTATTAATCTAAACTAATTTGAACCGAGTCTTGTTCGGATTGATTACAATTTTCTTTCCCTGAAATTTTAGATTAGCAGAGTTGGATTAGTAGGTTTTTCAGTATAGATTTGATTATTGTGAAGATATATATCATTAGCAATACAATAATTGAAGTAAATCTTCAGTTAAGTCCAGTCGATTATAGATTTAGTTGTATTTATTTTATGTTATAGTGACATTTTTTAAAGATTATATAATAAAAATTATTAAATATATTATGTATTTTATTTATCGACTATTCATAATCCCGTTTAGGTAATATAAAAATGTATAATTGTATATTTAATTTAGGTAATATACATTTTATAATTATAATAAACTTTAAAAATAACTTTTAACAATGGAAAATTATTTTCCCGCCCAATTTCAAACAAAGAAACATCAAATTAGCTGTAAATGAAAACTTTTAAATTTAAACGAAAATCATGTAAAAAATTCAGTAATTATTTCATATGAATTAATTTGGATGTTTTCACGTTCTTAAAAAAACTGCAGACTATTTGAAAATCATTACGATTGCTGTTTCACTCTTTCTCATTAAAATACAGTATTCTCCTTCTCAAGAATGTGAAACGTCATAATATGACATCATTTTTGTAATAATAGTTGCAAAGCATCACAACAAGGCATCATCAGTTATTCATTGGATTAATCGAAAGAAGGATTGTCTAATTTTATTTATAAAAATGTCGACCACCGTTCCAATACATAATCCTGTAAGTATAATAAATAAAAATTGATACTAAATAATATTTATATTGACAATAACCTTGTTGTTTTAGCCCCTACCTTATGTAGGTGCTATTGAAGGAGGCTTTGCCCTAGGTCGGATGGTTCGAATACAAGGTAAAACAACGCCTAGTACTAAAAGGTAATTAAATTTTAATTAGCTATATCATTTAAGAATTTTTTTTAATGAGTTACACTTGGTTAAAAAACTAGTTGAAATAAGAAAATATAGTTTTAAATTAAAATAAATGTTTAGTATAAATTATAAGATACTTATTAATTTATTTTATAAAAATACAAAAATGCTGTGGTCATTGATTTTTACAGCAAAAAATATATTTTTTGTTGAAAAGGTAAAATATTGATTTGTAATTTAAGGTGACCATTGACTGACCTACATATTTCTTTTAAATAATTCTTAACTCTTTGGTAACAGAGTCCTTATATTATATTTTACCAAATTAATAGTTACATATTCTAATTGATTTAAATATTTCATAATTAGATGATATTTTGTTGTTCACAAATTATGGAAAATCAAATAAATTTCTGATTGAGAAAATATCTTTTGTAGATTTGCAATGAATTTACAATGTGGGCCAGAAGTTTCACCTAGAGATGATGTTGGTTTACATATGTCTGTTAGAATTCCTGAACAATATATTGTTTTCAATACACTAGAAAATCGTAAATGGGGTTCTGAAGTAATTCCTAAAACAGCTATGCCGATTGGTGCTGACCAGCATTTTGAGATACTTATACTGAGTGATACAGACGATTATAAAGTCGCTATAAATGGAGAACATTTCGGAGTATTTCGTCACAGAATTTCAGTGAATTTAATATCGCATTTAACTTTTGACGGAGATCTAAGCATAGGATTAATATGTTTTGAATGTTTGTATTTTTTATCTATCAGATATTTTTCTTATGAAATTAATTTAAATATAAATAATTTTCACAATAGCTGGTATTCCTGAAGTTGCACATTCAGCACAGTCTCCAGTAAGTTTAGCTGAAAATCCAAATGTGGATTCCCCATTATCTTTAAGTGATTTTGAACCAACTGATGGGCCTGGTAAATTTGGTCCCCCTGGAGGTAATCGGGGAGGATATGGCCCTCCAGATGGTGCTTACGGTGGCCCTCCTAGTGGACCCCAAGGTGGATTTGGCCAACCAGGAGGTTACGGGCAACCCGGTGCCCCTCAAGGTGGATACGGACCACCCGGTGGTCCTCAAGGTGGATATGGGCCACCTGGTGGACCTCAAGGTGGTTACGGGCCACCTGGTGGACCTCAAGGTGGCTACGGGCCACCTGGTGGACCTCAAGGTGGCTACGGGCCACCTGGAGGTCATCAAGGTTATGGCCCTCCTGGAGGATACGGCGGTCCTCAAGGAGGATATGGACCTCCACCACCACCTGGTTACCAGTCGGTAAGTTTTTAAAAATCTGCACGTTAAGAAATATTTCAATTTATATTTATTATATTTTTAGGGTGAACAAGATACCCCTGGACCGTTTCAAAATTTATTAGGAAGTGCTGGTACTGCTTTGATGGGAGCATTCGCTAATAAAATGATGTCCGGAGGTGGAAATGTAAGTTTAATAGTTTTGTTTTAACATTTCTCTGAAAATGTAATCTTGTTTGAATTTAAAACAACAAAAAAAAATTCTAGCCAAATCAAGGATACCAAGGTCAAGTAGGAAGTGGTTACCCTGGCTTAGGTTCACTTGGAAGTATATTAAGCAGTCTTACAGGAGGTGGTGGTCAACAAGGTCAGCAACAATTTAGTGGTAACCAAGGAGGTGGTGCTGTTGGGGGACCTTTAGCAGGGCTTCTGGGAAGCTTAACAGGTGGAGGCGGGCATGACCAAACTCGGCCTGTCCAACAAAACCCAAACTACCAACAACAAGGTGACGGAGGACCTCTGGCAGGGCTTTTGGGAAGCTTAACAGGTGGAGGCGGATATGACCAAAACCGGCCTACACAACAAAACCCAAACTACTACCAACAACAACAACAACAACAAGGTGATGGAGGACCTCTAGCAGGTTTACTAGGAAGTTTAACAAGTGGAGGAAATAGTGGTGGGGCAGGTCAAGCAGGATTTGGAGGTTTGGGTAGTGTTGGAGGTTTGTTAGGGAATCTATTAAATAATCCAAACCAACAACGGCACTAATATTATTATATTTATGTTTTCGTATTCAGCTTTATACTAACCATTAATTGTTATTAAGGCACAATATAGTTTATAGTTTTTTATATTTATTAAAAATGTTAATGTTGTTTATATTTTTAGATGTTTTGGGATAATTAGTGTATATATTTTAACCAACTGTAAAAATTTATTTATTTAGTTGTTTTATTTTTTTAAATTTATTGGTTACTTTTTACACCTAAAACTAATCAAAAAATGTTTTTAATTATCTATATACCATTTTAATATTGAATATTTAAAATATTGCATTTCTTATTGTGTATTTTATGTAATTTGTTGAATTTGTGACAATTATATTATGAAATTTATATACGTATGGTGCTAAATACTCAGTTATTTATAAATCTCTGTGATTGTTAAACAAAGATGAGATTAAAAATTAAATACATCTACAGATCTGTTATATATTTAATACCAAATGAATTGATCGGAATAGAAGAGATTATTGTAGTATATTTTATAGTTATTTATAATTATTTTTGATGTAATATTTTACAATTATAATTATTGTATTTATATAACGTTTCAAATATATAAAATGTTTACATTTGTATGTTTTATTTTGATTAATATTAAATAAACATGAACAGGGCAGGCTTATAGTACCACTGGCAATTGCATAATGTATGTGCATAATGCACTCACAGAACAATAAATATATATGAATGCACTCAAATTTGCTCCTCTGAAGATCAATGACAGAAAAATCCAGAGCATCAACAATCGTAGGTCTTTCAGTAGAAAATGAAAGTCAAAATATAAATGTTAATATAATGCCAATAATGAATATTTTTTAAATTGCGTACATATTTTCTTTTTCTCCAACATTACAAAGCAACCGATATTACCGACCAATCAAACATATAATTATATCATATGGATGTCTTATCTGTCATATAATCTTATTCTATTTAATTTCAATAATTTATAGTTATTGAAAAATTTTAAATTAGATAATATAAATCGATGTGGCAGTGATTAAATAATATTCTGGTTTTTGTAATTTGACGATTTTACAATGAATAGTGAACAGAAAAAGGTTAATAGTTTATTTATTTACATGTATCATGTGCATATCTATTTAGGAAATTATATTTTATTTTATAGGATGCTGCAGATTTTAAAATTTTTAGTACAGTGTTCTGGTATTCATTTGTAATCATTGTACTGCCAGTGAGTACATTTTTTGGATTTAAATATTTCATTTTTGACGGTAAGAAAATAATATCATGTAAATTAATTAATATTATAATAATATATATCATATTTCTAGGTTTGTTATCACTATCGATAGTTGCATCAAACGTATGGAGTGCTGTATTTGCTGTTATTGCATTACATATTGCGCTTGGAATGTTTATTCATAGAGCGTATATGGGCTCATCGGATGATGCAGCCAAACCAATTTCAAAACAAGATTAAGACAGCTGCAATGTAAGGTTTGGTGGTATATTACATAAGGAACAGTATTAAGTATAAAAATATATTAATAAGTACTTTCTATGTAATATTGTATTTTATACAGCAATTGATATACATGTACTATATTTTATTTTAAAAAAATTGTAATTTTTACTTTAAAAATATAATTAGAATGTCTATTTAAAGATTACCTTGTTTATATTAATCGCCCATATATATCAAAATTTCATTATTTAAGATCTACTTAAAACAAAGTAAATAACCTTTTAAAGTAGGTCATCTGAAAATTTGAGAGTTTTATAGGTATTGCTTCTACAAATAAAATCAACCTTAAGAAAGATGTATATTTATTTTAAGAATAGATGCATAAAAATATTGTTTTATCAAACTTTTCAACAAATCATCATCATTCAAAATATTAACTCTTCTTAATTATTACTGCTCTATTCTTAAGTCCAAGAGGTCCTGCAAGACCTTCTGGCGGTAATATATATTCAACGTTGGATAAATTACGTTGGGGACTAAATTCATTTAATTGTGCATTACTGATCGCAAGTTCTTGAAGACTCCAAAACGCTAATCTACGTGTTTTTCCGTGTCTTGCAATTACCATTAGATCATTATTAGAATCGTCGACTAGTCCACAAATTACAGCCCAGTGTGCTTTGTGACCGTTTTTTAAACATGGTCCATGATTTCCATCTGCATCGTAACTGATTTTTTGGTTAAGGAAGACTGATGATTTATTATTTATAAATACATGCTATCAAAATCAATTGAAGATTGAGTAAAAAATTACATTAAAAAGGATACGGTACTATGACTAGATCTCCATTAGATATACAATCAATAATTTTTTTTGAATTTATGTCTCCTTTATACAACTCAACAAATTTATTATATTTAGATAAAACATCAGCTAAATATTGGGCGCTAAACATTTCTCCATTATTAGTATATTTCAAGTCAGTTGCTTCTTTAAATATTATATCAATATTTATTCCTGTACACATTGATATTGCTATGAGTCCACATTGTGGTCCTATTATCAGAATATTATTATGTAATAAAAATTAAATTATAATAAAAACAATAATGACCTGATTGTAACAACGAAGGTATTGATGTATATGAAATAATTTTTAAGTTCTCCCAATCACCAAATTTATGGTACGATTCGTAAATCTCTGTCTCTGATTCGGAAGTTAGGAAACATTTTGTCATTTTAATTTAATTTGTACTTTTTGTGCGTAATAGTTTTAAATAATGTAATTTTTGAAATTATTAGAACATTTATTTTATAGGTTAAATCTTGAAATATGATATTTTTAATGCTGTATTTATATTCGCTATTATAAATAAATAAATGATATAGTAATTTTTATTTCTTCTTAAAATTAACTTCTAATCGTTCAACAGGTGACATAATTAAGAGACATACAATGCATACAATCGATATAACTGTTTACAAATATGAATATTTTACATTTGTATGTAATTAATTCGCGTAAAAATGTATAATGTAATGTATGTGTAATATAAAAACCGAACAAAATATAATAATCAATGCCGCATAATAACTTTTTACGAGACGTAACTACTTATTCGATATTTTCAATTCGGTCTTTCGACAATGCAAATTACTTAATTGCTAGCTGTCAAAACAATTGTTTTGCGTTGAATAGGTTGATGGTATACAGCGTATAGTATTTATTTATCTATGTATACAGGTGTTCTAAATTGTTGTTATCGTATTTTAAATATTTTACAGTTCTGTTTATCTATTTTTTTATGTATGTATTTGAATTACATAGTAGTACGATTATAAATATTATACTTTATCAGTTTTATAATATGTAGCCGGGTATGTATCTATATATCGATAAATACAAAAGCAAAAGTTATATGTGTAATATTAATAATATAAATTAATTAATTATTTTGTAATCGTCGACTTAATATTAATAATTTTGTTAATTATTCATATCAGAACATAAAATATAATAATTTATAAATAACTAATCAAACTGTATATTCCAGAGTAAAGTCATGTTTATGTGAATGATGTCATATTTTATTTTGATAAAATGACATTTGAGGGAGTGTTGAATTAAATACTTGAACATATAATTTTAGGAAATATGTACTTAAATTAAAAAGATGGTATTTAAAAGAGTACAAGTGCTACTTGAAAAAAATTCTGAAGAAGCAAGTAATGCATGGAAAGGTAAATATAAACTATTTGTATATTCCATTGTTATAAAGATTAAATTAATAGGTTTATTAATATGATATATGTTTATAGGTTTTCAAATAGTATTATTTGGATTCGCTGCAATTTGTAATCTGGTTACAGCTTATTTCTACCAATTTCTTAAAGCATCTTATAATAATGAATGTGTTTTATATGCATCGATAAATTTTGAAAAACCAGCAAATAACAGTACACTACCTAATATAGACTTGGTGAATACGATTTGGGGGTATCCCCATAATTGTTCATATGTTGAAATCGTTTCACTGTTAGCCTTTGTAATAGGAATTGTATGGGCAGCGATGTTTATGACTTTTTCACGAGGCAGTAACAGTGATCAGTCTGGGTAAGAAATTATATTTTTAAATATTTTTAGATTATATTAATTTCATTTATTTATTTGTAGGCTAAGCGGACCATGGAAAATCGTATATCTTGCAATGTTTTTTTCTTGTGCAACGGTTGTATTAATGATTATACAAATAGGTATATTTAATAATGGAATTGATGTTTTCTGCAAACAATTTACTTCTTTGACTGACAACAAGACCACAAAGTATGTATTAAAAATATTATACATAAACTAATATAAATGATCGATACCAGCGAATAATTTCGTTATTTATTACACAATACATATTTGTGTTATTTTATTACTACAGATGCACTGAAATTATAAATCATTATACAACAGATAAACCGGCACTTATGTACATAAATGCTGTATATGCAACAATCTTAACTGGATTAATGTTATGGATTTCCTGCCTAAGCTTACTTTTCATTCGAATAATTATGGTTGCAGATTTTAAAGTATATTCCATTATTATTTCTACAAATGAGGTATGCGTAAATATAAGATTTTTATTTATATTATATTTATTCAATAAACACATATTAATTCTCAATTTTAGGAGAGCCTAGAAGAAATAATGCCGCCCAAAAAAGATTCTTTGACATCTAACGATGAAAGTATTAGCACACAGTCAGAATCATTGATCAGTAAACCTGAACAAAGTCCAAAGGTTAATATTAAAGGCAAATTAAACTCAGCGCATTTTGAGAGTGATTTAAAAAAAAAAAACGACAATAAAGGTGCTCAAGGTATACCAAAAAATGAAGATTCACGCCATTTAGTAGTGGAACCATTGCTTCATAATATTATTGATGATTCAATAAAAAAATCTGTCCATTTTATACCAAATGAAAGCCAAGATCTTTTGACTGGAGATTCAGAAAGTACTATCTGATTTAAAGGCTGCTCAAAGTATTCAAGATAGAAAGTGTTAATTAATCAGCAGAGTCAAACATGATGGCAGCTAAAACAAATGAATTTGTTGAGGATCATATTTTTTTTGCTCAACACAAATGAAATAAAAAAAATATGCAAAATGAAAATACATTGCTAAGTAAGTTTTTCAGGAACCAAAAAATTAAATTTTTTATATAAGTACTTTATTAACCCTTTTACAACGGTTGTTGTCAATAGACAACAAAACATAAATTTTTTTAGAGAAGAAAATATATTGCTCAAAAATTTTTTGTGTCGCAATTAACTTCCAATAGACGCATCAATTTTCTCAACTGTTTTTGATTTCTGTACGGTAATTGTATTTTTTGTCAACATTATAAGAATATGAGGTGTTCTTGTATGTGATCTACAGTTGTTTATATTTGTTATACAGTCTACTAAAAATTGAGTTCTCTCTTATATATCTAAAATAACCTTCAATTTAGCCACTGGCAGATTGGTTGCGGAATGCAATATGTTTGACGCTTTTGGCCTATACAGGGTGTTCGTTAGAATCGAGTGATCATTGCTAACTTTGTTATTATTGGAGCTAGAAGATCGGTTAAATGGGCAAAGTATCAGTATCTTTTCTGGGATGGATAATGGCGGTCTCAAAAATACAATTGAATGTCGAATTTCAGAGATATATTGAAAAACAACTTTTTTTAAATGGAATAACCTGTATATTATTAATGGATTTTAAAACTGAAAATGTTCTCTTTATAAAAGTGTAATACATGCTTGGTGGTAAAATGGATAGAAAACAAGTTATAACAAGTATAAAATTAATAAAAAATATCGAAAAATAATCAGTGAAGATTTAATAAAATACAAACAATTGATTAAAATTTTTTAAACAATAATTTCAGGTATTTATGTCTTTGCAAATTTTTAACGTTTTTGAGTGTTATTGATAAAAAATTATAATTAATTATAATAATATTTTTCTTTATCAACATTAAAAATCTTTAAAAAAATGGCAAAAATACCTGAAAATAGCGTTTTAAAAATTTTAATCATTTGTTTTATTTAACCCTACACTGCACAGTGATGCATATTTGCATCACACATGTTTTCCGCTTATAACTTAAAATTTACAAAGAATTTACAAAAAAAAAAAAAAACAATAAAATGTAAGAGAAAAAAACCTAATGCAGCTCCACTTCCTCCACAAGACATACAACTGGATAATGTTAGTCATTTTCCAATTTGAAATGCTACAAGACTGCGATGTAAAAACCCCACATGCAAAGCATAAATTCTTGTGAAAAATGTCAAATTGCTTTATGTTTTAACAAAGACATAAATTATTTTAAATCATTTCATGAAATATAAATATATTCATAATTAGATTTACTAAAATGTATACCAATGCACACTGGTGCATATATGAATCATAACATATTTAAAAAAAATGTATATGTATAAACTTAAAGTTAATTTTTTAAATTATTTTTCCCGTATTCCTAACATACACTTACATAGATTTACATCATTTATAATAAAAAAATTGTGCAGTGTAGTGTTAATTAAATTTACATAGCACACTAGTTTTTGGTATTTTTTATTAATTTATTACTTGTTATACATATCTTATTTTATAGCAATTTTACTATCGTACATGTATAAGATTTTTATAAAGAGAACATTCTTAGCTATAAAATCCAATAATAAAATACAGGTTATCCCATTTAAAAAACGCTATTTTTCAATATATCTCTTAAATTCGACATTCAATTGTTTATTCATCCCAGAAAAAATACTGGTAATAACAAAGTTAGCAATGATCACCCTGTATATTGTTAAAATTAGGGACTTAAGACCAAAATCTTTCTATATAGATAGCTGTGTTATGTTTGCTATGGATGAGCTTACTTTGTATCGTTATTATAATCATCCAATGAGTGCAAAGAAGACACAAGGTCCTTCTGGATGATCTCAAGGGGAATTTTCTTTTATAACTTACAATTAATGAAATATTTAATCATTTTTTCTATTTAAATTTTCACTCATAAATAACTAATTATCAGTTTAATTCCAGTTTTTATTTCTCTTCGGTTTGAGTCCCTTGTTATATCATATTTCAACTATTTTATTTATCTATACAGAGTGATTCAGCACTGTCATGCCAAACTTGAACGGTAAATTGAGAAAAATATTTGAAGCAAAAAACATTATATTGCAAGTTAGTAAGTATTATCTATTTTCAATATCAACCAACAGTAATTTAGACCAGGGGTATATAGGGCCAGTGGGCCCATCGATTTTTATCTATTATTTTTTTGTTTTTTAATTTATTCCTGAGTTAAGCACAAAAATATACTTTACTCATGTATCATTGGATAAATCGTTTACGAGAAATATCGATACAAAAGAAAGCATTTTACTTAATCGGATGCTTCGAATTACAAAAAATAAATTTATATTCTTGTTCTATGATTAAAGGTAAGAAAAAAAGTTTATGTAAATATAACTCCTAATATGTGTCTTTCTAGACCTATTACTGTTACATGTGCTTTATTAACTTAAATTTTTTTTGGTATTTTTAATCATAAATTTATTTTTTGTAATTTGAAGCATCCGTATTATGTACAATTCTGCATGCTTTCTTTTGCATCGATATTTCTCACAAATGGTTAATGCTATAGTAAAACAACAAAGTATATTTTTATGGATTTTGTCATTTAATCTAACAAAAGGGCTAAACCCAGGCAAAAAATTAAAGAACAAAAAAAATACTAGATAAAAATCGAAGAATGCCCGATGGCCAATTAAAAGAGAATTAAAAAAAAAATCGATGGCCCCATACAGTCCTTGTTATATGACTATTGGTTGATACTGAAAATTATTATTAATACTAAACCCTGTAGCAAATTTCATAACTGTAGCACAATGTGTTCTCAAGATATTAAATAAAAACTAATTTTGACTAAAATCTTTAGAGCTGTAACCCCCTCACGAAAATTTTCCGGACACATGTTCATATGTTTTTTGCTTAAAATATTTTTCTCAATTTATTGTTCAAGTTTGGCACAACAGTGCTGTGAATTATCCTGTATAATAATTATTTTGATTCAAATTATTTATTTTTATTAATTAACATAAAACGTTCAATGCAATTTTGAAAAAAAAAAACAGTTGTATAGATAAGAAGAAAAACGTAACAAGATAACAACATACAGTATTTATATTTATGTATTTTGTAAATTCATTAATTTGTAGTTCAAACCAAAGTCAATGTTTTATACATAAAAAGGCACACAATATATTAATATATTTTTTTATTAACATATTTAGATTTATGTATACATTACATTATGGTGGGTTGAATTTAAGAAAATTTTGCAGATTGAAACATATTAGTGCACAAAAAAATTGCTTCACATTAATATAAATACAAGGCAAACATTTTTTTGGGTCTAAAGTTTCAAACATTTTATCAAAAAAGTGATATTTTAAAAAATACTAAGATGTAAACAGATTTTCAAAAATGTGTGTACTTTTTTTGTATAAATTCGACCCACTCTACTCTACAGTCATACTCCAATGATACGTTACCCCAATTGGGCTGAAGAAACGTAACTTTGTAGCAAGCACTGCAACTTCGGAGTAATTAAAAATGTGCATAAATTCGAAGCAACCTAAGTTAAAAGGCAATAACTTAGGGTATGATTGTACTGTAATTTCTTGCTATTTGTTGGGTTACTATAAAAGCATAAAATTTAACTTTTATAGTAGAACAGATATTAGTTTTAACTGCTACAGTATTTTTAATATGTATTCTTCCATCTTTGATTGCTTTTGGTCAGAATTTCTTATCGATAAGAAATATGTGAATAAATAATTTATGATTAGCAAAAATTACTGTTCTTGAATAGTATGAATTTAGTATTTGTTGCTTTTTTTTATATGTTTATATAATAACTTAAAGTGCCTAGTTATTTAAATTATAAGAATTAATTTTTCTATGGATATTTTTGTATTTGTCTTTTGTATATGTATTTCTGATTAAAATTTTAATTAAATCTTAAATGATTTGGCATACTTGATTAAAAAATTTTAACTTCCTAATCCTAATCCTAGAGAAAGAAATAAGTTACCTTGAATATTTGTTTTTAAGTTTTCGCCTGACGTATAAGTTTTGAAACTCTTAAATCATTTTTAGTAACGTATAAAATATTGTGACAATATTTTAACTGGCGGTATTTCCAAATCGAATCAACTGATTTAGTGCAGGTTTTTGTTTAGATTATCCTATCCTATATTTTATTAGTACTATTGTTTTTTTTTTTTGTATGTAAGTGATGGTGGTAATTTCAGTATAACAGGATTCATTCATTATGTGTTTATTTAAAAAAATACATCTTTAATACTAAATTAAGAAAGTTTTCACAACTAACCCATATTGAATTTTTTCAATATGTTTACATCAGTTTCAAAGTTTGGCATCATGCAATTATGAATACATATGAATGAAATAAAATTTAATCTTATTTTAGCATAAAAATAATTAGAACAGTCCAAGTATATTAGATTAGATTTTTGTTTTACATTCAGTTTTCCATTTTATTTCTATTCTACAATTAATAATAAATGCATTTAAAGAAATTATATTAATTAATATAAATTATACAAAAATAAAATTAATTCGATAATAAAATATTATACTCTTTTAAATTAATAAAAAATAAAAATCTAATTTATAATATATTTCTCTACTAATTGAACTTATTATTTTGAATAATGCTCTTTAACATATGATATGTATTTTTCTTAAATTTGCATTCTATAATCTTTGTAGAAAATTTCATGTTTATAAAAATATATTTTTTATAATGGAATTATCTGAAGTGATACATTTCGATTCTGATAAAAAAAAACATTAAACCTTGAGACATGCATCGAGTTTATGTGTGTTGCAATGTACATAAACAGAACAATATTTATTACCTTTAATCACTGGTAACAAAGCTGGGGGATATATTAAATAAAAACATACTCGATCTTCGCTACAACAAACTATTCTTAACTAAACATAAAGAGTGCATAGAGTGCAGGGCCGTAACTACCACCGAGCATAAAGGACCCCCATAGCTTTGTAAAAATTGGGGTCGGCAAGATTAAGAAACAAAAAAAAATGTTTAAAATTAGTAACAAGCAAAAATTATAGACAGGTAGCAACGAAAAGAAAGGTCTTCGATTTTTTTGCATATAGTGAGGGCTCCTTGGGCACTTGCTACCCCAGGGCCTCTAGTTACAGCTCTGAAGGAGTGGTTATAATATTTACTCCTGTCTATATGTCAACATAATAGACAAATACCATAAACATATTTACATAGACATTACTTTACATTCAAAGTATATTGATATAAAGATGCTGTGTGCACACTTCAATTATTGCTACGATGCACATTAATTCAACGCATGTCCCGAGACTAAGTTGTGTCAAAAATTAAAATATCACTTAATTTTATCTAAATCGGAATATATTATTTCAGGTACATTTCTTTTTGAGATTAAAGCTAGAAGCATTTATTTATTTGAACAATCACACCTAAAGTATCAAACTTAAAATTAATAATTAAGGGGTCGTTCCAGTTAAATATAGTTTTTTTTTTGTTGTTGTTGTGAAGTTTTACAGGAACGATTAATCCTATTAATATTGTGTACTTATTTGTGTTAATGTATCTTTTATATTTTTCAATAGTATATGATACACTGACTTAAATAAAATAAAAACCAGCATTTTATTATTTTTATAAAGTAAAATATACAGGAAGCACTTGTTAAAAAAATTTATAAACAAAATAAATTTAATCTGCTACATATCTAGGCATATAGGGGCCTATATTAATTAAAATTGGCAGGTGGCTTATAAAACTTGTTATTTTTATAACGATTTTTTCATGTATGTTTTTGTAGTAGCAGATGATAAAAACGTTGTATTTGTTTGTTTCTTATTGTTATCTTTTGAACTAACTTCAAATATTCTACTTTGTCCCATACTACCGTAAATAGAAATTGGTTCACAAATACTATAACCTAATTTAGAATAAAATTCTTCTTGACCTTTTGTAGACAAATATATTTCATTCAACTGTAATATATTTTTACAGTACTCTTCAGATTTAATCATTAAAAATGTTCCTAATCCATTTCCACGTACTTGCCGTTCAATTATAACGGATTCTATAAAACATGCATCTTTGATGCTAGGTATTGGTGTTAATTTACAATGGCCAATAACTTTATTATTTTGTACTAGGATTAAACATGTGGGTAACCTATCTCTCGATGACTCCAAACTGCGCATTCTTGCTGTATTGCTGCGAGGCCATTCTGAGTTGATTAAATCACAGCATTGTTGCATGAATTCGGGTTTTTTATGAAGTAGATACAACGATAGATTATTTAGATCCATCCTGAAAAGTAATTTATACATTAACAATAAATCACAAAGAATGTAATATTTAAACGATATTGCAATATTAGTTATAACTTTTTTTAGTATATAAACAATTAAGAAATACCTTATTCAAATTTATATCTGTTAGTAGTTATTAAATATGCATTTTATTTATAGTAAATTATTATTTTTGATAAGAATTTAGGTCATCCATTCTTCATAGGTCCTAAATCTTATTAAGTGCACGAACCTATCTCAGTACGTCTCTGTGCATGTTTTTAATTAATTTAGTATATGTGTAAATTTGCTGTCAAAGTGTAAAGTATTTTTTTAAATATTGATATCAAAAAATATATTCTATACCTTTTCTAAAATAACACTGGTATGTAGGTGTGTTTGAACACAAATAAGTTATGTTTTCTATAAATAGCACAGTGTTTATATCGTTTATATTTTGAGGCCATCATAAAAGCAACACAAAAGCGTGCTTGATACTGTACTACTCATTTAAAAAACATAAATCTCAAACTTCACAATCACATAACCTCTACTATAGCATATACATATATACATACATATATGTATTTTTATTCTGTGATATATACACATTACAGAATAATATTATGTGCATTTATTTATTTTTCAGTAAATAATATTAAATAATGATGTTGCAAAATCGCGTTGGAATAGGTCCTGCAGTATCTGATAATCCTTTGGGTCTGTCATGGCACGACTCAAATTGGATTCCGTTATTAAACACAACAAACGTTATGGATTATTTTTCAGAACGATCTAATCCTTTTTTTGATAGAACTTGCAACAATGAAATTGTAAAAATGCAACGGTTGAATCCAGAACAATTAAAGTGAGTGTCTATATTTAGATTACACTATAGTGAACGATAGAAATTATTTGCTAAAAATGTTAATACCTATTTATTTTTAGTAACATGACTGGCTTGGAGTATATATTGCTTCATGTACAAGAACCTATATTGTATGTAATACGGAAACAGCATAGACATAGCCCAACACAAGCGACACCTTTAGCTGATTATTACATTATCGCAGGTGTTGTGTATCAAGCTCCAGATTTAGCAAGCGTATTAAATTCACGTTTGGTAAGTAGAAACTCTAATTGCTATGATTTATGTCCGGTATCATAAAAGACCTAGCAAAATTTGCTAGCTAGCAATTACTTTCAAATGGGGTATTAATTCTGTACTAGTATCTATGGATTAGCTATGGAATTTAGAGCAGTGACACTTAAACTAATTGTAACACAGTTGGCATCTTTGACCGTACAAAATAATTTTCATAACATCACCACTGTTTTAATATCGTTGGTATTTACCTACAACGCGTGCGCGAAACTTGTCAAAGTCATCAACAAACTCCAAAAGAACTCATATAAGTTAGATACTTCATTTGAGAGTGCTTGCTAGCTAGCAAATTTGCTAGGTCCTTTATGATACCGGACATTAAAATACTTTAAATCATGACAAGAATTAATTTTTTTATTGATTTACCATTTTATTAGTGCCCTTTAAATACCCAACATCTTTTTTAGGATCCTGTATACTATAATAATATATATATATATATATATAAATATGATATATATAATAATATATCATATATATTTCTTATAAGATTATTCTTTTATTAGTTGTCTGCTGTTCACCATTTACAATCTTCATTTGAAGAAGCTTCAAATTTCTCACGATATCATCCTAGTAAAGGTTATACTTGGGATTTTAAAACTCAAAGATTAGGAGTGGAAAAAGTAACAAAACCAAAAGAAATAGAGAAACCTAAAGAAGAGCCGAGTTCATTGTTTCAAAGGCAAAGGGTCGATATGCTTTTAGGAGAATTGGTAAGAAAATTTCCAATTCCGGTTCCTTCACAAAAAACAACACCTCCAGTAACGTTCATAAAAACTGAACCTGAGACAACACCTAGTCAAACTGAAAAGGAAATAAAACAAGAGATTAAACAAGAGAAAGGAATGAAGCCACCACCTGAGAAAAAAATTAAAAATTAGATAAATTTATTTCAAACAGGCACTAATTTATTGTTGAAAGGTTGAAACTAATATAAACATTTTAGCGAATTTACAGAAGAAAATGTAATAAACTGTAAGAATTGCAATTTTTAATTAAAATATAATTATGTATATGTACGTAAATTTAATAAATGTTTTTTCTATTTAAGTCTTATGAATTTATACTATTTATATGATATATCTTTTAATACATATTAATTTTTTCTAAAATAAGGACCATAATCCTTACAATAAGGAATATGTCATTTATTGGGTTTTAGCCATTTTTAACTTTCCACTGTTAGTAGCGTCGATTTATCTGAAAAACGGCTGTTTCGTGAAATCTCTTAGTAGTGAAATTTTTTTGACTAAATCGCTTGATTTTGGGTCCAAGAATATGTGTGTAAGTTTTCCGGATTCTCAGTGCCCCGGAAAAGGGTCAAAAATGCCTTTGTTTATAACAAATTAAGGTTTTTTGACGATAGTTCGGCTAATATTTTGAATAATTTTTTTTTTAAATATGAGATGATGCGCAACGAAAATACAAATAAAATGACACTAGGTAGAGGTTAAAAGTTCATTCTGTTCACCCGTAAAAAAATAAAAACCGCGGAAAACAAGATATTTTTAAAGTTAAGATAAAAAAATAAATAAAAATCTTAATTTTTTTTAAATATCTTCAAAAGATAGCTTTTAACGGTATAAACTGATAAGCAACATCTCATCTCATAGTTTTTGTTTAAACGGCCATAATAAATAAATTACGAAAATTTTTGATGGTCAAATTCATTGGGTGCAAATACTGTAGGGCCAAAAATATTTTTTTTAAAATGAAGGTTTGAGAGAGTACTATCAAAATTTAAAAAAGTTATTTTTTCAATTACTGTTTGACTCTCTGAAAACCATCCTCAAAATTTGAATTTTAAATACTAATAAATAAGTCTACAATTCATGTTGCCTTGGAAACAAATGCAGTTAAATTTAAATTAATAAATAAATAATTGTATTTTTATTGTTTATAACAAATTAGAAGAATTTATATACAGATATCATTGCATATTTGAATTTTACGGAAAAAAATAACCGGGTTTAAAAAAAAATACATCTCTCTACGTCAAAAATTGGCCAAGTTATTCATTTTTTTACTAATTGTTAAACATATTAACCATAGGAGTAACGTGACCACAAATGAAACGAGAAAATTAAAGGCGTACAGTTAAATCGTTATTACATTTGGTAAAATCACTGTAAACAAATTTTTCTTGACATATGAGATAGACAGATGCTTTAGGAAGCTACTTACTCAAGATTCAAGTCAAAATGTTAATTTGTTTATTAACAATTGGCAAAAAACTAAAAACATGAATAACTCATTGAGGAATCAATACTCATTTATGTTTTTTTTGGTACTGTCGATCTTGTCAAATGCTATATATAAGTGAAAGAAAATAAAAAAAATTTCAAGCAATATTAAGGGGTTAAACTGATATTTGTTTATTACAATTTATAAACAAATAGCAAAAAAAGGGTCAAGGAGTAATTGAAAAAAATAACTTTTTAAAATTTTGATAGTATTCTCTCAAACTTTCATTTAAAAAAAATATTTTTGGCCCTACAGTATTTGCACCCAATGAATTTGACCTTCAAAAATTTTCGTAATTTATTTATTGTGGCCGTTTAAACAAAAACTATGAGATGAGATGTTGCATATCAGTTTATACCGTTAAAAGCTATCTTTTGAAGATATTTTAAAAAAATTAAGAGTTTTATTTATTTTTTTATCTTAACTTTAAAAATATCGTGTTTTCCGCGGTTTTTATTTTTTTACGAGTGAACGGAATGACCTTTTAACATCTACCCACTGTCATTTTATTTGTATTTTCGTTGCGCATCATCTCATATTTAAAAAAAAAATTATTCAAAATATTAGCCGAACTATCGTCAAAAAACCTTAATTTGTTATAAACAAAGGCATTTTTGACCCTTTTCCGGGGCACTGAGAATCCGGAAAACTTACACACATATTCTTGGACCCAAAATCAAGCGATTTAGTCAAAAAAATTTCACTACTAAGAGATTTCACGAAAAAATATAATTCGACGCTACTATGTGCATATATTTATATGCTCGAAGGTGCATATAGACTCTGTGAATGTAATATAGGCAACAATACATACTTAAGAGTATTTATAGTTACATATTTATACAAAGCGTGTTTATGTGATTAGGGTATATTTTATAATATGTAAATAATGAAAATGATATTTTTTTTCATTGCCTTTTTACAATTCCTTGATAAGTCTAGAAAACATATTTATTATTGCAATTCGATAATTTAATAATCAAGAACATACCGGAAAATTGATTTATCGAGATGAGAAAATCATGGAATTTCACGTGTTAAAGTTCAAAATTGCAACCGAAACGATAGAATATTTAGGAAAAAAAGGAAAAATTACCCAAATTTTGTTTACATTAATGGCCATTTATCAAAGCTGTATTTACACATTTCGAGGCCCGAGACGCCAAAAATTTAAGCCCATTGAAAAGATTTTTTATTAAAAAAAGGTAATTAAGGTTACCATAATAATGTGAGAGTTTTTTTTGCTCTTCAACACCCAAAAAGTTAAACTACCCTCACCTCCTCTATTTACCACGGAGTCCTAAGCAAATACGCCGTAAAAAAATAATAATTTACCCCCGCCCTGAACAAAATTTAAATACAAATTTTAACTGGTTTTATTTAAAAATTACATTTTGATATCAAAATAGCTTCTTTTGATTGTCTTGTATTAATAAATTTGTTATTTTTATATTTTCAATTTAATTCTTTAACTTTAACTGGGGATTGTTTCATATTAACAGTTGGATATCTAGTTAATATTTTTTCTTTCTGTTCGCGTTTCGCGGTTGTTCGCGGTTAACAACACAAGTTAATAATAAAATATGGCGACTGTACAAACTCCGGAAAAAGCTAACAAAAAATTAAATGAACAAGCTGATAGTGAAAATCTGGAAGATTTAGATGTTGAAAATGATAACGTAGACGCAACTAAAAAAAAGAAAAAAAAGAAAAAGAAGAAAAAGAATGGTATAAAAACGCAATTATTATTTTTATTAACATTGAGGTTGACATTTGCACATGCTTGTCTTAAATAAAAAGTTATTTAGTTATTTTTAATTTATTTAATAATTACAAACGTTATTTTAAAAAGCTGCCGATAACCTTGTTGAAGTATCAAATGAAGTAGAAGAAAAAGTTGAAGAAATAAATGGAGAAAATGATAATGAAGAAGGCGAGGGAGAAGTCGATAAGAAAAAAAAGAAAAAACGCAATCGGAATAAAAATAAAGGAGGAAAACAAACTGATCCTCCTACAATACCCATTGTAGACTTGTTCCCCGATGGTAAGTTATTGTTATTTGTGATGTAACGGTCTAGTTTTTATAATATGATTATTATAAATTATTGTTTTAGGTGTATTTCCTATTGGCGAAATACAAGAATATCGGTCATCTAAAGATGATCGTACTGCAAAGAATCGTTTTTCAACTGAAGAAAAAAAAGCACTAGATCGGATGCATAACGATATTTACAATGAAGTGCGTTTGGCTGCTGAAGCTCATCGACAGGTAAATTTTCAATTTGATATACAGTATTTGCAGTTAATATTTAATAAAATATTTTGTTTAACAGACGAGGCAACACATTCAGCGTTGGGTGAAACCAGGAATGACAATGATAGAAATCTGCGAAGAATTAGAAAACACTGCACGTAAACTCATCAATGAAAATGGTCTTCAGGCTGGTCTTGCGTTCCCAACAGGTTGCTCTCGTAACAATGTCGCTGCTCACTATACTCCTAACACAGGTAAGTTTTCACACAGCTGTAATATTTTATAAATCAATGTTTTAGAATTAACTTTGTTTTTGCTCTAGAGCAAATTCTTTATATAACAAGGAAAGATATTTTATGAAAATAATACATTGCAGGTGACAAAACTGTTTTGGAATACGACGATGTTACAAAAATTGATTTTGGCACTCACATTAATGGAAGAATAATCGATTGTGCATTTACATTAACTTTCAATCCAAAATATGATAAACTAGTAGAGGCAGTACGTGATGCAACCAATACCGGTATCAAGGTATAGTATTCATGATTAAATGAAAAAGAATAGAACAGACATTCATGTATTATATTTCCGTAGTCTGCTGGTATAGATGTACCATTATGTGAAGTCGGAGCTGCTATACAAGAAGTAATGGAGTCCTATGAGTTAGAGTTAGATGGAAAAACTTTCCCTATCAAATCTATTCGGAATTTGAATGGACACTCAATAGCACCTTATCGTAAGTACGAATATTAATTAAAAAATTATTTTGATTATAATTGATTGATGTTTCAGGTATTCATGCTGGAAAAACTGTACCAATTGTAAAAGGTGGAGAAGCGACGTTGATGGAAGAAAATGAATTCTATGCGATTGAGACTTTTGGATCTACAGGACGTGGAATAGTTCACGATGATATGGACTGCTCACATTATATGAAGAACTTTGATACTTCTTATGTACCATTACGGTAAGATTTAAATATTTTATTTTTATTTCAGTAATTTATATAACCAAAAATCTTTCAAAATTAATTAATCGCTTAATTTTCCAATTTTGGAATGACTGTACCTCTGTGAAAAATTATCGTAGAACAGTTTAAAACGAATTTCAAGGGTAGATTGGGTAGCTGAAAGTCTCTTCTTCAACGTTCTATGTTTTTTTAAGTTAAAAGTACCTTTAAAACATCCGCAAAATCGTTGTTCGATATTTGCATGTATGTGTATGTACGTGTAAACCTACACTATCTGTGTTGTGATGTAGAGCTATCTTAGAAGTTGAGCGTGAAACTTGAAAAGAATAAATAGTAAATTAAAATTAAAAAATGTTTTTGTTGGAAAAATTTAGGTTGGTAGCACTTTGGTACTAGAGTCAAATGAGCGATTGAGAGCATCATTTATTAACTTTTTTTTAAATAATCAAACGTATTATAAAAAAACTAACATGATCTCAATGTACTATTAAATTTTGTATTCATCCAATAGAAATTTTTTTATGCTTCATTAATTTTCTAATATACAGGATGGGGCAATAGTGCGTAGAAGTTCGATAGCTCGTACACCATAACAGTTAAAAAATCTTTCTAATGCAGATGTAAACTGTGTAAATGCGCATACATAGAAATTATTTTCAAATATATAGGATGCTACAAATGCACGCTTAAGGTAATTTTTTTTAAATGGAATGCCCTGAATATTTTTACATATCTTAACACTTCTCTTGCGATGTATATTCATATTTAAATTACTAGTCCGGTTTAGACGTAATAATTTTTTTTTTTTTTTCAAAAAAAATGGACTTTTACATTACTCCACTTAAAAATTCACCAGTTTCACGGCCGCAGCTTTGAAGATTAAATTAAATATGGACCTTATTGTAGGAGGTTGGTGGGTGCTCTTTTTTTTAAAATATCTTAGTCACATGGTGTTCAAAATTAATTTTCAAATTTTGATAACTTCAAAGTTATTCTTCTCAACTATTTCAAATGGAACACTCTATATATTTTTTAACGATGTTATGTAAAATTACATAACGAATATTTTTTGTATGTGCATTCTTATGGCTATTTGTAACCGTTTTTGATTTATTGAGCAAAAAAAAACAAAATTCAACAATATTTATTTTAAAAAATTAAGTTTTTTTCAAATAAAATAAAACACCATGTTGCCCATAAAAACAGCATGAATTTTTTTCAGCTGGCAAACATATGTTTTATTATTTTTTCAAAGACGAACAACCAAAATAATTTACAACCATATAAATTCACTAATACGCATTGTGAAATCGAGACAGAAACATAAAATACTGTTTTTATGGGTTGCACACTCTGTACATGGTGTTTTATTTTATTTGAAAAAAAATTAATTTTTTTTAATAAATATTGTTGAATTTTGTACTTTTTGTTCAATAAATCAAAAACGGTTATAAATAGCCATAAGGATGCACATACAAAAAATGTTCATTATGTAATTTTACATAACATCGTGTTAAAAAATATATAGGGTGATCCATTTGAAATAGTTGAGAAGAATAACTTTGAAGTTCTCAAAATTTGAAAATTAATTTTGAACACCATGTGGCTCTAAGATATTTAAACAAGAGCACCCACCAACCTCCTACAATAAGGTCCATATTTAATTTCGTCTTCAAAGCTACGGCCGTGGGACTGTTGAATTTTTAAGTGGAGTAATGTAAAAGTCCATTTTTTTGTGAAAAAAAATAAAATTATTACGTCTAAACTGGACATTAGATGGGGCTAGTATTTTAGATATGAATAAATATCCCAAGTGAAGTGTTAGATATGTAAAAATATTCAGGGCATTCCATTTAAAAAAAATTACCTTAAGCGGGCCACGCTTTTTTGTAGCACCCTGTATATTTGAAAATAATTTCTATGTATGAGCATTTACACAGTTTACATCTGCATTAGAAAGATTTTTTATCTATTATGGTGTAGGAGCTATTGAATTTCCACACACTTGACTAATAATTACTAGAATAACCTCCTTAAGAAATAATGAAAACACATATAAAATAAAACTTGGAAGAAATTCCTGACTTTCCGCTGAGAAAATGTTCGTGTAGTTGAAGTTATTATACTTTGTTTCAGTCTTCAATCATCAAAGTCACTACTTAACTTAATAAATAAGAACTTCAGTACTTTGGCATTTTGCAAAAGGTGGTTGGAGCGAGCTGGTGCAACCAAGTATCAAATGGCATTAAAAGATCTGTGCGACAAGAATGTTGTGGATGCATACCCTCCACTGTGTGATATCAAAGGCTGTTATACAGCTCAATTCGAACACACGATTATGTTGCGACCGACATGCAAAGAAGTTGTGTCTCGGGGTGACGATTATTGAATTATTATTTTGTTGCTTGTTTAGCATTTATTGTATAAACAGTGTATATTCATTTGAAAAAAGATGGTATTGTAATAATTTCATGTGTAATTTATTAATTACCAAATTAACTTTTCCAGAAATCTGTCAACAAAATCCTCTTTGTTCCGTTTTTATATTTTATGAATATATGTTATAAAATATTCCTATTGTATTATTTATTTTGAAATGATGACATGGTTTCCTTTATCCTTTAATGCAAAAATCATTTTGTCATTGTCAGATAGAATAATCCTAAAAGACTTCATTGATATTTCATATTGTTAGACTCAGTGGAGAAAAAATAGGAAAAATTTTAGGAAATAGGAAAGATTTTGAAGCTTACGCTTTATTCTTTCTATTGATATAAAGGTAATTTAGTTACAATTATTTTTAATACTTACCTATATAGTACAGGCAAAATAGATTTTAATTAAAACATAATTATTAGATTAAAATTTACTATAAAAAATTCCTGTAATTTCTTTGACGAGTGTGTTACCAGAGAAAATAAATATATTAATTAATTAATGAAAAATGTTTATAAATTTTACATTTATTCAGTGATTGCTATAACAGTTAGTAGTTACATAAAATAATTTATCCACGACTTATATATAATATATATATTACCAGGGACTTGAACCCGAAAAAACACGTATTTTTCATTAACCTGAACTCAAACCGAACCGCTATATTTCAAAGTCAACTAACCTGAATCAGAATTCGAACCTTTTCATGGATAACCGGTAACCATACATTGTTAAAAGGTTCAATAAATTATTTTTAATATTTTAATATTTTTCTCCATTAATTTTTAAAAGAAATTATAAAACGTATTAATGCTAGAAATCTGTTTGAATTTTATGTTACGAGTATATGTGACTTATCAAGTCAATTACTAAAGTTCACATATGTTTTACTTTCTTTTTTATTTCTATAACTGAATTAAATTACATTTCAATTTGCAAAAAAATCTGAGAATTCAGTCTTTAAAATGTAATTTTATTTTTTGCTCCTTTTTTCTAGCAATATTTTAATGGTGTTTTTTTCCTTTTCAGAAATTGTTTTATTTGTTAATTATAATTTTTTTCCAAACAAAATAATTTTCTTTTAATTACAAACTTGAACCCGAACCCGAACCCTAAAAAAATAACGTACCCAAATAGTTTGCAACATGTTGAACTTAAACCGGAACCCGAATCGAAATTTATATTTGAACCCGAACCATAAATAAATTCCGGTTCAAGTCCCTGTCTATTACAAAGGGAATAATGACGAGAGATTAATGGTCCAATCACAAAATGTCTGGTCATTATTCCCTCTTGTGCTAGCCAATCACAAAATTTCTCAAATAATTTCTTAAATAATACCATGGAAACAAAATACACAAACTTTAAACTGTCAAAAATGCTTGTGTTGAAACTTGCATTCCTTGTATTCAATTGTGTTTTATAATGTAAGTAATTAAATTAGTCGTAGATAAAGTAGAGTATACTACTCGCAATAATGGCTATTATTACCTCGGAATTTTACTCCCTTGCCGCTACGCAGCTCGGTTCAAAAATTATTCCTTGGTAAATAATAGCTATCATTATTGACTCGTGCTATAATCTACTATTCCAGATTTTAACAATATCACTGAATATTAAATAAAACATATTATATTTTAAACACCTCTGTTCCTTTTTAAATTTACATCTAGATAACATTAGCATTTAAGTTCAATAAATAAATTTAAATTAAAACATCAAAGATCACATTTTTAAATGCGTTTCTATACAAAATAAAGATTTTCAATACAATTCAGATGAAAGAGTAATTTGTACTTTTTATAAACATTTTAATTATTTTCAATATGATAGCATTTTTTTACAGTAATAATAAAAATATTTCCTATATAAATTAAATTATAAGTTTTTAAAGCCTGCATTTAATTTAAAAATATACTCTGTGATTTAAAAATAAGTATATTGCAGAATTTTATTTATTAAAATTTATCTTGATACCATCTCTTTTAAAGTCGCAGACAAAAAAAAGTATAAATAAATTAAAAACGATTGGAGTTAAATATTCTGAGACTCTAGCGTTTATATTCAAATGTATAAAAAAAAACTCTGTCATTTGTTCATTTAAAAGTTAATGGGTTTTCCAAAATATGCAGCTACGTTTGCTTCTCTTAATGCTTCTGAACATGTCTGTAAAAATAAAAAAGTATTATAAAGATGACTATTAATATTCCATCAATATGAATGAATATTTACCGGGTGAGCGTGGCATACTCTTGCAATATCTTCACAAGATGCTCCGTATTCCATTCCGAGTACAGCTTCGTTTATCAACTCTCCGGCCATTGGACCGATTATGTGTGTGCCAAGAATTCTATCTGTGTGTTTATCACCAAGTACTTTTACAAAACCATCTGTATCGTTGTTTGTTTTTGCTCGTGAATTAGCCATGAATGGGAATTTACCAACTTTGTATTCAATTCCCTAAAAAATAAATAAAAATTGTCAGTTAAAAATTTTCAATTAAACATGATCAATTGTATAAACTATAAACAAACCTCTTTTTTCAAATCTTCTTCAGTTTTTCCGACCCAGCCTACTTCAGGATGTGTGTAAATAACTGAAGGTATGCAGTTATAGTCAATATGTACTGGACCTCCTTTAATTCCTTCAACGCAAATAATACCTTCGTCTTCTGCCTTATGTGCCAACATGGGTCCATGGATACAGTCACCAATGGCAAAGATACTAAAATAAAATACACATTACTACAGCACTTCTTGATTTCTGGGTGTAAGTCACGAAATTACAAATTATACTAAAGAGCTTAAAGATATTCATCGCAATGTGTGATGAAACATCGGTCAAATTAACGACAAATCGCGAATTAGTATGTTACCAAGAAGTTTTCAAGAGTGGCATAGGAAAATAAATAATTTAAATCTCTACCTCTTTCTCCCGTTTGCATACGCTTATAGCTTATAAGCTATCTATATAATAATGAATCATATTACATTATTTATATTGTATTTATGTAATTAATGACTATTTTGCTGTTTAACAATTGAAATTACAATTTTATTTCACAAGAGAAATTATATTTTTATTAGGTAAAAAAAATTGTTTGAGAACCTCTAGTTTGATATTGCGGGCGGATCGTTGGAGCGGATGGTTCATATGTTGAATCATGCGCACGAGATTTTATAGTAAAGATATTCCATAGTTGTCAATATTATTTGTTAAATATTTCTGGTATCTGAATTCGTTCATTGTTATATAGCCAACAATCATTTTAATTGTTGTAATATAAACCATTGTTTTAAGGTAAATTTGAATTTATAATATTGCATTGTTGTTTATACAGTACAATTTTTTTTTAAATTGAACTCTTTTTAGTTCAAATAAACATAATTTGTATTATTAAACATATTAATTCTTCTTTATCATCATGAATTATTGTCAGTATAAAAAAAGTTATTTGACTAAAAAATATTTTATTTCAAATTTTTATAAAAACAATAGGACGCCGGCGCGGGCGCCGGCCGCAAACGCCATATTGAATATAAATCATAACAGTATAAGTATAGAGCGGTATATTGGAATATCGGTCATATACATATTGTATTTTTAAATATTTTTCTTTTCTTTTTTCGAACTAAATGTGTCCATTTATTATTTAAAAACGAAAACACCTACTTTCCAGCTATGTCTGATCATCCCATACCACCTGAGCCACTAACAGTGCCCATAGGCCCAATGGCACCAGGCAGTTCAATGCTACCTATAGGTCCAATGACACCAATTGGGCAAATACCAATGGTTCCAACAATGTCACATGACGGTTCTCAGTCATTCGCTGGAATCGTACAACCTGGTGGGTCAATACCAACACAATCTGGTGAACCTTCGTTAACAAGTTATTTATGGTCGAAACCTCAAGAAGAACCCATTGAAACGTTATATGTAGATGAAAAAATACTTAATATCTTAATGGATTCAAATGACGAAGATGAAGGAATGAGTTCAACAGATGATGAAGGTTCTGATGATAATGCAGTCGAGGAGGCAGGTAGTCAAATAATTGTCCCACACTCTCCTCTAAGTACTACAAGTGTAGAAACCGTACGTTGGAACAGTGAAAAACCTAATATTGATGCTATCCCTTTCGAGTTAAATGCTGGTCTAAAAGTAGATTCACCGGGTAAAGATCCGTTTGATTATTTCAATCTATTAGCAACAGATGAATTTTATGAATTGATAATCAGAGAAACTAATACAAACGCTAGATATTTGGTTTCTAAAGCAACAAAAGCACGAGCTAGGATATGTAATTGGAAAGATATAACTCACAATGAACTGGAGACATTTTTAGGACTACTGTTTCTTATGGGAAATGTACAACTCAGTAAATTACATTATTATTGGAAAAAATCTAATATTTATAATTTTCCGATTTTTCCCAAACACATGTCACGTGACAGATTTATGATAATATTAAGAGCTTTACATTTCGGCAAAAGTCCTGAAGAAGGGGAGCAAAAACCACAAGATAACATGTACAAAATACGTCAACTCGTAGATTTATTTTTAAAGAATATGAATAACACTTACACTCCCAATAAAAACTTAAATATAGAAGAGCTGTTGGTTTGGAAAGGCCGCTTATGTTTTAAACAGAATGTTCAAAACCAGAAGCATAAACACGGGATCAGAGTGTTTCTGTTAACAGAACCGAACGGGATAGTTATAGATTGTTTAATACACATACCGGATAAAGATCAAGAAGAGAGAGGAAAAAGTCAATCAGATAAAATTGTTCACACATTATTAAAAGATCATTTAAATGTAGGACATTCCATTTACATAGATAACTTTTACAATAGCGTAGATTTAGTCAGAAGTTTAGTACAAAAGAAAACTTACATGACCGGGACATTGCGTGCAAACAGAATACAAAATCCTTTAGATGTTGTAAACAAAAAACTTAAGAAAGGAGAAGCGATAGCAAGATTTACAGATGATGGTATCTGTGTATCAAAATGGAACGGAAGAGAAGAAGTTTTATTAATATCATCTGAACATAATGCCGACATGATAGATGTGAAAGCAAGGTGTGGTAAATTAGCTAAAAAACCAAAAATCATAATAGAACATAACAAATTTATTAAAGGAGTTGATCTTAAGGATCAACTGTATTATTACCCATTTGAACGGAAATCTTTAAGATGGTATTTAAAACTAGGAATACATTTCTTCCAAGTAATAATGAACAACAGTTATTGTCTGTATAACAAATACAGCGGGAAGAAAACAAGACTTATTGATTTTAGAGAAGCAGTTATACAATCTTTATTATTTAGAAATAAAGAAATAGAACCTTTAAAAAATATCAAACCTAAAGGAGTTAACACAATTCACATACCTACACAAACTCAAAGAAAACAACGGAAAAGATGCCGTGTGTGTTATAAAAACGGAGTGAGAAAATTTGTTAGAACAATCTGCCCGAATTGTGAAGGTGAACCTGGACTCTGTATGGATACGTGTTTTAAACTATTCCATCGATATGAATAGTAAAATGATGTCGATGTGCTGATGTGAATTTAAAAGAAAATGTCTGAATGTATTTGAAATTTAAACTGCACAAGAAAATTTTGAAGGTCAAGAAAGTATCGACAATTTAATTAAACATTACTAAAGTATGTGCGCTGCTTAACTGTTTACTTGCATAAACAAACTGTAAAACACATCAGTGATATATTTGTTTAAATTATGGTTATTTTATTTCTATTCGACTATAAAAGCATAATTTATATTTGTTTATTATGGTTTCTTATTGGCAATATAAATCATATCAAAATATACCATTTTAAATGTCATTTGTTTTACTTACCTTGGAACAACAGTCTGGAATCTGGAATTGACTGGAACTCTACCTCGTTGATCTTTCTCGATTCCTAATTCCTCCAAACCCAAATTATGAGTGTACGGACGTCGACCAACACAGACTAATAATACTTCACATTCCAACTATAAAAATAAAAACATGCTATTAATTTATTTGTAAAATATCCAATCTTAAATATAAATGAATTATAATAAAATTTTAATTATGTAGAAGGCGATTTTAGAAGTATTAATAATAAAAATTTAATAGTACCTCTTCTTTCTTATCTGGATTTTTCACGTCTTCAACAGCTACTTTGATAATGCCTCCATCTCTCTGGGCGCCCATGACTTTTGTAGAAAGTTTAAAGCTTAGACCTTGTTTGGTTAAGATTTTCTGGAAAGTTTTAGCCACCTCTCCGTCTATACCTGCTCCACCGATGGTGTCCATAAATTCAACAGCTGTTACTTGAGATCCAAGTCGAGACCATACTGATCCCTACAAATAAATTAGTTCTTTAGAAATATGTTTATAATACAAAGTTAGTCTTTAACCCTTTAACTACATTAATCTAGTTTGGTTGGTTATATCATTATATATTATAATATATAATGATATAATTAAACATTAAAATTGTATACAATTTTAATGTTTGGTTTTTGTTTAACTTACCAATTCTAAACCAATGACGCCAGCGCCAATTACAAGTAACCTTTTAGGAACTTCTTTAAGACTTAAAGCACCAGTAGATGATACAATCGTTTCTTCATCGATCTAATAACAAAATAATTGAATCATATCTCTTCTTATTTATTCATTTGTAACCCATCAGTTTCTGCAAATATTTCATTATGAATTATATCATAATACTCACATCGATTCCAGCAAAAGGTGTGACTTCAGATCCAGTAGCTATGATTATATTTTTTGTATTTACTACTTCGCTTGACCCATCTTCTTTCATTACAGTAACTTGATTAGGTCCAGTGATTTTACCATGACCATTGATCAAGTGAACTTTGTTCTTTTTGAAAAGCATGCCAATACCGCTTGTAAGAGATTTAACTGCGTTTGATTTTTGGCCCATAAGTTTTTCCAAGTCCAGTTGTAGACCGCTGACTAAATTTTTTAATATGAATTTAAATAATTTAAAAATTAATTACATATCTACTTCTTGGTACAGAATGTATCATTTAATTATATACAATAGTTAAAAATGGGTGTTACATTGTGTGTTATCTATCAGCTCATTTACTTTTAAAATCTTCACAAATTTAAAGATTTATTTATAATGCAATGTAAAAGAAGCATATAATAAAGAGAACGACCCCTCAAAACCTTGATACGACCCCCCCAAGGGGTTAAAACTCAAAGTTTAAGAACAATTGACCTATATTAACATGTATAATTTTATATAAAAATGTGCCATCAAGATAATTTAATCAAGGGACCATTTGTTAAAAAAAATTCAAGGACCATCTGATTCTGTCTCGAATGGTTATGGCTTTGTGCCAATAACTATTTGGTAATAAAGTATATATATATATATATAAAGATTGGGTGGTGTATAGAGGCCTTAATACCAAATTATATATAATAATAATAATAATAATAATAATAATAATAAATGTTTATTTCAAAAGGTACATAGTACATAGAAAAACGTCAGCAGAGAAATTACAAACTGAAAGTAAATGTAAATTCATAATAAATAATTTTAAACAAAGTAAAAAGAAAGAAAAAATTCATGACTGAGTAGGTAATATATAAACATAACATAGACATAAAACACAAATGCACATAATACATGTAGAATTTCTACTCTTCAAAGAATTCATTGACACTATAATGACATTTGTTTATTAAGTGTCGTTTTAAATATATTTTAAATTTCTTTGGGGGTTGATCTTTTATGTATTTCGGTATTTTATTAAATATTTTGATACAGTTATTAATAACATTTTTATAAACTATTGATTTTTTTGTTTGTTTTATTACCATATCTTGTTTGTTCCTTGTATCATGGTTATGGTCAGGAAAATAAATTTTGAAGAATTCTGGATTGTTTTTAACAAATACTGAACACTCCAATATATGAAGGTCTACAACTGTTAAAATATTTAGATTTTTGAAGAGAGGTCTACAATGCTCACGTGGTTCAGCACCCGTAATGGTTCTTAGACATCTCTTTTGCAGTTTGAGTATATTGACTACGTTTGAGGAATGACCCCAAAAGATAATTCCATAGGTAATTATAGCCTGTATATGGGCATAATACACCTGTATCAAGACATTTTGAGAAACCATGTCTCTCAGAACTCTTAATGCGTAGCTAAATTTTGATATTGTTTTTATAATGTGGTTTATGTGAGAGACCCAAGACAGGTTTCTATCAATAATCAGACCCAAAAATTTAATCTCTTCAGTGACTGGAATTTGGTCATTATCCGCAATACTGACAAGGTCGGTGTTAATATTTTTAAAACAAATAAGTTGTGTTTTATTCGTATTGATTTTGAGGCTGTTGAATAAATGATTAATTTTAATATAATACAAATCTTAACACCTACTTGCTATTCCTCGAGAAGCTAAATCACCAGAATGTGCCATATGATAATAATGAGAATTATTAAGTAATGCTTTTGATGGAATGCATCCGACATTTAAGCATGTACCACCCAAAGTTGGATCTTTTTCTACACACACCGTCTAAAATAAAATACAAGATTATATCTACTTTATACGCATGAACTAAAGCTTTTACCTGTAAACCCAACTGGGCTGCCTTAATAGCAGCTACATATCCTCCAGGACCCGAACCAATTACTACTACATCTGTATTTTCTGTCGAATATAATCGATGCTGTAGTCCAGATAATGTGACTGCTGGACATCTTTTTATAAGCAGGGGCTAAAAGAAAACACATGTAATAAGATGCCTAATTCGTCATTTAAATAAAACCTTTTAACCTATAAGAGATAACATTTTTAAATGATAAGACTTTGAGGTTATATTACGTAAATGCAAAATAAAATAATCTTATAATTTATAAATCAAAATATTGTCAATAAAGATTAAAAATAGTTTAATTTACTTACTCTGACAGATGCTGTTACCAAATTTAAAATACTGGACTGCATATTTACTTTATTATTTAACACAAATTTTTGAGAGAAGTACGTCAAGTACGTACGACACCAGTCAGATTGTAGTTAAATTCACACTGCAATAAAAATTAATTTTATGTAATTATATACTCTCTAGAATTACTAGAGTACTAAGTACATATTTAGATTATTTGTTTATAAACTGGTACTGTTTATCATTTAAAAATAGTTTAAAAACTAATTCGGTTTATTTAATTAATTTTATAATAAAACTGTCACATCATGTCACATGTTACTATAGTTCGTTTCACACCCACATTTTTAGGGCTCCGATGAAATTCTATTAATTCACATTGTGGTCCGTCCGAATAGAAACATTAAATTTAAACCGAATATGTATATGAAGTTATGACCCCGACTTGGATGTAAAAATTTTAAAAATTTATCCAAGAAGGGGGGTGTTTTTTATTTTATCTTGTAATTTTATTATATTCTTTTTTCATAAAATTTATCAAAAATTTATTACCCTGCACTTTTGCGCCCCCTGCTCCTTTTTTTGTCATCATTTTTTGCAAAACCCGGAGAAATTGCACCGAAACCCTGAGCCCGGAGATCCAGTATGCAAACCCTGAGACTCCGGGTCAAAACCTGAGACCTGGTCACCCTATGCATGATATACGAAATGATGAACAGAATATACTAAATAAATTTGAGACAGGTATTACAAATGTACACAACGTATTTTTCAAATATGTATATTGTTAAATAATTAATAATTTATTTTATACAGTAGACAATCATCTAGCAGTGTAGAAAATTCCTATTTAAGATGAATTTAAAAAATAATATGTCAAATACCTATTTATTGTACAATGGAACAAAAAATATATATTTTAGTTCAATAAATAATAATGATTTATGTATAATAATATGTTATAAAACAATTCAAAAAATCATCAACCTAAAACTTACCATAAAAATGATTATGAAGTAATCAAATTTATTGTATACATATTTATGTACAAATATTCTTATCTTCTAGAAATAACATTGAAAACATGGTAATTTAAAATAAATAGTCAATTTTAAACTGCCATACCTACGTCTATAAGAACATTTTTTTTTCAAATTTAAATCATTAACAAATTTCCAAACTCAAAATTTGACTTTTTCGTATCAATTTTTATCTGAAGTATGTTCTTTAAACCCTATTAAATAATAAAAATGTTCTATATAAACAAGTGTGACTGTTTAGAGTAGAGTAAAAGAATTTAGAAACAAAAAAAACGCATTGATGATATTTTGAAATGAATTGAATGTTTTATGAAGCCTTGGCAAATAACATATCGTTGAAACGTCGTCGTATAGACCTCGATAATTAATCGTGTAAATAAATGAGCCTGGCACTTTAGCTAACATTAAAATGCAACGCTGGATAGAGTGCCAGGTACATTTATTTACATGGTTTGAATTTTTAAAGTCGATGCAACGATGTTCTAGTGCTGTGTTATTTGTCAAAACTTAAATGTTTGTACACGATGTGATAAAATCCGTAAAATACATTTTTGTATGATAAAAAATGAACTTTATATCACACCATCGAAATTAACTAATAACAAATATCTCGTAATGGATTATTTTGCAATTCGCAGTTAGAGATGGTAACACACACCAATAATATAAAATTCTTAAAGTAAATAAATAATTAAAGTATTATTTAAAAATTTATTAAACAACAAATAATGTACAGTCAATGTTTTTGTTTAAAATTTTAGTAAATAAATAAATATATTAATACAACAATTCTAGACCAGAGGCCAGTCGGAAAAATTTACAAAATTCAGAAATAATTCTGACTGGATATTTTTTTATCATAAAATGGTAATTTAGTGACACTAAGAAATTCAAAAAGGCTATAGCCGGGTAAGCATGCAAAACATGCTTTTGCATAGAATTGGTAAATTTTTTTTTTGGAAATCATAGAGTACGTTTACTCAGCGCCATTATTCCGGTTTTATTATAACCGATGTAGTTAAACCATTTCAAGTGGTGCTGTTTACACATACGAGAATATGTGACGTCAGCTGGAATTATAATTCCGATTTGAAATACGCTATAAGTTCGATGGTGTACCAACAAGAAATCTCAAAAATATTTCGTCTCTTTTACGTCCCACAAATCACGTTTCTTTTGTTTTCCATCTCTTCGTCTCAGGTGTTTTACCCATATTTTAACTGACAACGCCTTTTCAAATGTTAATGCGAAGTGCATTACGATGAAATCTATACTTCGTAAATACTTATATTTTTTGAGGTTGGCTAAATAGATATAAGTATTAAGTATGTCCATGCAGTTAACATGCATTTTTATTCCTGCTTTATTCCAGTTTACTTATGCTAAGTAATGACAGTCTAAAGATAATATTAATATTAAATAATTTTAATAAATTCAGACGGTCATTATCCGGTGAAGTACAAATCTAGTAAAATATATGTATAGTACCTTTTTTGTTGAGAATTTATTTAGTTTTAAGTTAACATACAACTATCTTTATTGTAAAGTTCAATGGAAGCTGAGAATCAGTAGGAACTGATTTTTGTCCTTTCCGACACCAAATTTGTATGACACTAAAAATATCTAGCCTGAATTTTTTCTACACTAAAATATTTTGAGCCTGGCCTATTCTAGTAATTACCTAGAATTATTTCTCGTAATTGTTTAAAAACAATATTCTTTCTTAAACTAAATATAAATTTTACGTATATATTATATTTTGAACTGCAGAATAATCCACTGTGAAATGTATGTAATTATTTAATTAATAATATTAGCTACCGTTTTGATAATATTGTATAAAAATGTATGTAACAAATAAAACGCTGTAAAAATACAAACTAAAAATAAGAAATTCTTTTAAGGCAATATTATGGAGTTGTATTTATTTTAGGTGTAGGAACACATTGAGTGGTGGAAACGGAGTCTAGTTGCTGTCCTTCAAAATGAGTTTCAGTGCTTTGTAAGTTTTGTAGTGATTTTCCATTAATACTTGAGATTTGTTCAGCCTTTATTGTATCAGAGTTAGTTTTTATGGTTGGAGGTGATTTTGTTGAAGTAGGAGAAATTAATGCTGTAGGAAAACTGTTCGAAGTCGTACCTGTTAAATCTTGATAACGCTTCGTTATAGGGAACTTGTTCTGACTACACGTCAAACAAAGAGAGTTCACCGAAGTTTTGTTGCTTTTTATTATAGCCGTTTTTTCATTACTTTCTTTTTGATTATCTTTTTCGGTTTCTTGCAGTTCAGATGTAATTTTACTTTTCATCTGTTCTTCGACCAAATCAGATTCTAATAAATTTTCAACGCTAGATAGAGTCTCTTCCTTTACACTTGCCAACGGCGGGCTTCTTATAGGTGCCGAGCTTTTCGTTAAATGATTATCGTTGTTTTCATTATTTGCATCTTTATTGTCACTCAATGAACTGTGCTGTGTATGTTGTGATTCTATTGTAAAACCTTTTATTATTTTCTTGTTTTCTGTAGAAATAACAACAACTTTATTTTCCGAATCATCTGTTTGTAATAAATCAGCAAGATCCGCACACCTTTCTTCATAATCTTTTAAAAATATACTTTTAACACTATCTTCTTTATTCGAATCATTTGAACTTTGTTCTGTTGATGTATTTGGTGCCTGATTAACATTTTCTTCAATATCTGTTTTTCTAGTATTAAGTATAGAGACTGGTTCTTTATTAACTAAATCAAAATTCAAATCTTGAAAAAGTTCTTGGAAGAAACGACGTGCCATAAGTTTTATAGATATACTTCGGACTACATTGCAAGCCTCGGAATACAAGCATACATCTTGAAATATGTAAGGATGCTTTTGCTTTAACTGCAACAACATCTGTTTTGACTGTTTATACCAAACTGGATTTGCTAAGCGCTCTATAAACTTTAAGATGTCCATTTTCAGTATAACATCTAAAAAAATGTACTTATAATATAGTTTGATCAAATAAATAAATAAATAATGTAAATACCGTGTGTTTCAGTTAAAGGTTTTACTTGAGAACTACTAGTAGACTGTTCATTTTCTTTTTTACAATTGGTTAGAAACACATCCCACAATTGTTGCTGGCTTTTAATATTTTTTACAGAACAATTTAAACACGTTGACGTATTGTGGATCATGATATTTCTATAATCATCTGTCTCTAAAGAACTGTTATCTAAAAAAAAAACAAAACACATTATTGGTATATATAATATTTTATTCAACTTTCATGAAAAACTTATAATCAGTATCACAAGTTAACCCTTTATCGATAATAAATACTTACATTTTAGTGAATCATCACTTTCTGTAGTTTTGAATATACTTGAGACATTTATTTGTTCATTGGGGAACAAATCCAATATGTTTTTAGGTAATGCAATACCCATATAACATGGCCCACCATTTTTATCATTTATCCTTAAGGAACTGGTTAATTTCAAAATACTTGTCAACGATGATGAACTTATACCAGACAGTATTTGGTTAGGAAATGGACTTCCTTCACCTTCACTCAAACTGTAAATAATACATTTATTAACATTAATACAAATCATTTGAGGTGCGCAAGCTATGAAAATTATACAACCCCATGCAGTAACTCCAGAGTTTAATTTGGATTTGAGCTAGAAATATTCATCTGAAATTAGGTAATTGACAGAATTGTAAATCTAACCTTAATTGAGTGTTCTGCCGATCTAAAGTCTTTCCTTTTGCCGATTTACTTCCTAAAGAGCTACTGAGTTTCGTTTTGTCTTTATTCAGCGTAGCTGTCAATTCATCAAGAGATGATTCCGAGTACAACGGCTTTCGATGAAGTCCCAAGGAACGAAACGTAGTATATCCCAACAGATCTTGATGACTCAAGCGGGTGCAAGGGACATCAGATAGTTGAACTAAATAAAAATTTGAGTTAGAGAATTTAACAATGTATTCTGAAACGTGAAGATTTATTTATTTATTTATTATCAACGGGTGAGCGCCAATAATTTGTTTTACAATTATTTACATATAATAGATAGCGTTACAATAAATATTCATAATTTACTGCTTTTTTCATAATTATCATTCAAATTCAAGTACAATTTTTGTTTCTCTTTTTACAGTACATAAATTCATATTATATATATCTAGCCAGGCAATATTTTCATTTCATTGTTTTGCTATTTTATCTATTATGCTCATTCTTTTACCATTTCTTAGTATAGGTATCTTAAAGTATTGTAAATTAAACCTTAATAATCTACTAGGCACATGAAAATTAAATGCTCCAAGCAATTCAGAACATTTTATTTTATTATTTAGTATTTTAAATGCAAAGATTATTTCTGCTCTTTTTCTAGCTGATTCTACTGTAGAAATTTGTAGCCTTAATAAATATAAGAAAAATATAATGTTCTGAATGTTGAGATACTTGTAAATTTCTTTGAAAACCTTTTTATAAAATAAATCTTTTTTCTTACTTTTAATTCAATGTAATCAATATGTGCCTTAAAAGATAATTTTGAGTAAAAAATAACTCCTAGATCTTACTAAAACTAAGTACACTTACCATTTTCAATTATTCTATTTATGTATTCTGACCTTCTTCGTTGGTGAGCAAAAACAGAAGATGACTTCAGAGTGCTTAGACTTGAGGAACTTGGAATAGGACTGAGAGTGGGTATTCTCTCTCTGTAAATGAAAATCATTTTTAATTTTTGTGTACAATCGCATACTTAACGGTTTAGGCTTTTATTTGTTTATTAATGAAAATTTCAACAATTGAATTTTGAAAATGTATCATGAATTTTAATAAAATTGAAATATGTTAAACTTGTTATAAAAATATATTCCCATCAACGATTTTTTGAAAGTTTGTATAATCTTGAATATATAGTAACACTGGTGTATCTTTGTGTGAGAACACTTCAAGATTTATGCTTACAATGTATTTTGCCATGTCTGAATTTGCCAGCACAGACCTAAATGCAGAGTTCTCAAATTGAATTCACTAATTGATTAGGGTCTCTTGTTTCCTCTGAAGATATCACACCAGTTACTATATTTGGAATTTTTATTTAATTGAATAATAAAAAAATCTAAACATGCACAAACGTACCCGAAAAGATATTTCCCTGCGACAGAATCACAAGAACTGACACCGGATGTGCTTGATTCAGAACAATCCCTGTGTCTGTGTTGATTCGTGACGCTGTTTTGAGAATTTAGTCTGCCTGCGACTTTCAGCGTTTGATCGGATGGTTGAGTAGCCAACACTTCTATGGTTTTTGATTCGGACAATGATCTTTCATGTTTTGGTGTCGTAAGACTAGACTCGTGAGGTAAAGTAGATGATTTCTGATGTGAAGTCATAACTGGAAAAAATGTATTTGATGTTTGATCAGAAAGTTCTTGGAATTTTTATTTATTTAAAAAAATTATTATTTAGCTATATTAAGCTATGAAAACATTGAAGATGACGAGAACGCATCAACTACCAATGAAAACGTAGAACAATTAAGCAAATTGTTCTTGATAATCGCTGAATCACTATTAGGGAAGTTGCTGAAGTTAATAGTATAACATACGGCTCGTGAACCATTTTTTAATGACTTTTTATTGTATGTATTTTTTATGCACTCACCGTTTTCTTCTTTGAAGAAAATATCTTCATCAGCGGTACTACCTTCAGGGTCAGCTACAAAGAAGTCCCCTGCTTGTCGCTCATCATTCCAATAATGAGAACTAGAATTGTCTGAGATTTTATCAGATTCACATTCCGCCACGCTGGTTGTAGGCGCTCTGTCATTTTCAATAAATTCTTCGTTGTACCATTTTTCACCTTCAATTATCGGCCACCTTTCGTGTCGATCGTGTCTTGTACACACCCATCCTGTTAACAATTAAAATGTTATTAATACAGGAAATGAAGGGAAAAATTGCTGTTTTCTGAACAAATTTGGAGTGCAATGAAATTTGCTACCTATGTAGTATACAATATAGTACATATGTACACAAAAATCTTAATTTTAATTATTGAACAATAACATAAACTTATTTTGTATAATTTGAAGCATCCGTATTAAGTAAAATTCTGCAGTACTTTATTTTTTTCGATATTTCTCGAAAACGGTTGATCTTATGATAAATGAACAAAGTATATTTTTGTGTATTTTGTGTCATATAATCTTCTACAAGTACCCAACTCAGGAAAAAATTAAAAACCAAAAAAATACTTGATAAAAATCGGCGGGCCTACTGACCTCATACACCCCTGGTCTAATTTATGATTGTTTGATATTGGAAATTGATAACACTTATTAATACTAAACTCTGTATCAAATCTTATAACTGTATCACAATGGGTTCTCTAGATATTAAATAAACACTAATTTCTGTCAAAATTTTTAGAAGGCTCTAGCTCCCTCACAAAGAATTTCCGGACACAGATTCACATAAAGTTTTTTGCTTAGAATTACATCCTTGATCTACTGCAAATTTTTTTTTATACTAATTGTAAGTCATCCTGTATATTAAAAATACAAATACATACTGATCATGAACATAACATACCCAATTTGAATAATTCATTAGCTCCTTTATGAGTGGTGCCCATAAGTCCTAAAACATAAACAGCGGTTCCTCTTACAGCATACACAGGACACGTTTTAGCAATGTTTACAGTATAATTGAGTATATTGTTCGAAAGTAAAAGATCTACGCCCATCGTGGACGTAGCGATGTGTCCGCACGCCCAAAGTGCTGCTTTTAGTTCTAAGATTTCTTGCTCGGTGTAGCATATTCCGTGTTCGACGCACTAAAGGAATTATTAATAATTGGTACTCACAAAACATAAGATAAGTTTTAAACAAGCAAAAATTTATACATATATAATTAAATATTATTTCTTCAAAATACCTGGAACAGTACATTTAGATTTCCAACTTCTGTAAGTTTATTAAACCCTTTAATGTGTTGGACAAGTTGGCCACATATATGAGGTGGAAGAAACATATCTCTGCGAAAAACTGTCTTCACTGAGCTAATACGTGAATTGTAATGGCCGACTTCATTTCTCTGATGTAATGTTAGACAATCATGGAGTTCTTCTTCAACTATCCTTACATACCTAAAACAAAATATATTATACATTCTTAAATAATATTTCAACAAGTAAATAGATATCTTAAAATTAACTGTAATAAAACAATATCATTCGACGTGTGTTTTAACTTTACATGATTCAGACGAATCAACTGCATAGTCTAGAAGGGCCAATAGGTCTTTCTCTTATCCTTTAAGATTTCTGAGATTTTATTGTTATTATTTTATGTTTTTATTAATTTTAAGGGGCTAATCTACTTCTTTGGATCAGAAGAATTCATTTTTTTTTATTTCTTTTTTCGACAGAATTTATCTACAGAAATCATATCCAACGGTCGGTGCTGTCCATTTCTACATACTTAACTTAGTACAGCACGTCAATATATAAAATACCGACGCTTTATGTACACGCTCGGCGCTTGGACAACTTTAAAAGCATTTTTCTCAAAACGATATTTTTGCACCTAGCGCAGGTGATTTCGCAAAAACTATTTGTCCAATCGATCTGAAATTTTAGAGGCATATTCAGGCTATCGCCAGTACTTCAATTATTAAAAAAATTTCATTTTAAGTATTGTTTTTAACCCAATAACGGTTTGACAAAACCTATATTTGTTACTATTTTGCAAAAATCGCTGCCATTTTGTTAATTTTCAATGAAAATTAATAATTGAGGTACGGGTGATAGTGGCACACATACAGATTAAGAATCTTTCTTAATTTTTTATTTCAGACCACCTAGAGAGAACAAACACCTGCGTCAGCGAGAAAAACTTTCTTCCAACATATTAACAAATTGTTAAATAAACAAGTATTTAAATAACAAATACATATTACACATATATAATATATAGAAAGCTTATTTATAATTTAATCAATTTAAAAAAATGTACAGAAGCATTATTGACTGATTTTTGGGTGAAACTTTAATATCCGACGTACACACAGATTTCATATTTTTGTTTGTTGGCAATACATTATTTGGGTGTGCGCGCGCATATGATTTATGTTAGTGATTGAACGGTGTTCAAACGGTGGAATATATGCGACTGCTAAAAGATTATAGTATAATAAAATAATATTATAATTATATTATATTAATAAACATATTATGTTTATCAACTGATTATTTAAAAAAATATATTTAGTAATTTCATGTTCACACGTGACACACCTAAAATAAAAAAAAACTGGCAATCAGAAAATTCCAAAAATTTGGATTTCGACTATGTTCGCTTTAATATGTCGAATAATATACGATAAATTGACCGTAAAACATTAATTTTAAGTACCTGTAATTGTAATTGTTCATCCATCTCATGATTTCATTTTCAATGAAGTTTGTCGTCTGAAGTAAAGTATACCCTTTTGGTGTAGATAAGAAGCGTATTAATAATAACAAGCCTTTATCACCAAGACTTAATAAATCTGGTTTTAAACTGACTAGTTTATCTATATATAACTGCAAAACAAAACACTCCATTAATATGAATTTCAACCGATAATTTACTATAAAAGTTACCTTCTCTTCGCATGCTTCATGTAATATATTTAAAGCGGCAAGCGAAACAGCTTTCGACTGATCGTACAGCTGATTGACAAGAAGCTGTATTCCCCACTGTTCAAAATAAACCATTTTCACACGAAGTAAAACTAACAAGAATTGTGTACTATAGAGGCGAGATGGTTTTAAATTACATTTAAGCGTTTTAGTTAAAATCTTGCGAGGGTAAGCATCAGTTGTATAATCCATACTTGAAATTATTAATTTAGCATAACAGTCGTGGTTCATTGTAGTAGATAGTTTGAGCAATCTAAAAATAAGTTGACGTTTGAGAAAATATTTATGTATCTATTAAAAAAATGTACATACTCGTCGAAAATTTCCAATCTTGTTAAAATATCTATTCCACGAGCAGTATGAGTGAGATGTCCAATAAATAAAAAATACTTCTGACAACACGTATTAAACATATGCTGTGGACTGAATAGACAATCGTGGGCACTCTTGGAACTAGAAATTGCTTTTATTTGTGTAGAAATATCAGCAAATAACTCCCACAATAATCTAAACCCTTCAGCCTAAAAAATAACATCAATTTTACAGAACACTTTTACAAACTATGCAGAAGAGAGAAAACTAATAAATTTTTAGAATTTTTTTAATGCAGAAACATACACCCAGCCCTAAAAAATTTCTATTACATTTTCTAGCAAATAGAACACTATTAATTAAAATATAAATAGGATTATGTATCATGAAACATACCTCGTTAATAATAAGTAAATAATTTATTAAATCACAACCAGCAAGTGTACATTTTTGAGTGTAACGTTCAGAGCTTAAGTCAATATGTGAAAACTTATTACTGGATGGTTTGAAGTAATGTACAAGTCGTTTAATAAATGCTTTATGATTAGATTCTTCTAATTTTTGTACTGAATCGATATTATCCTGTAATAAATGTAATCAATAAATAACATATTCTCTTTTCCTTGTTTCTAATCTTGAAATTAATTATACAACAAACCTTCAAGATGGTCCGTATGATATCCCAGTTCCACCTAAAACCATCTTTGTTTTGCAAAACAACTGAATCTCGTAATAAACTTTCACTGTCTCTTACGATAAGCTGTAAATAAACATAACCAAACGTCAAATCTACTTTCATTTGATTGACCTAATTTCAAATGAGATGCAATAAAAGACTTCTCTGAAGTTAAAAATGTATTAAATTTGAGAATATTTACCTGATATAACTTTGATTTTTGAGGCAGAGATTTTAATCTTGATAACGAATGATGTTTATTTGTTTTAAAGTAATTTGACGACAATAAAATGTGATCCAAAAACAAACTAAAAGAAGCAGGCCGCTGTTTCATCATTCTAAAAAAAATTAAATATGTAAATTTAAATTAGATATCTTGTACATTTGGTGATATTTACGTGTGTAAATTTTGAAGGGCACTGACAGCTGCCAAGGCTTGATATTTATCCGTTGCATGCATTATAAGGTTTGGTAATGAAGGTGTAATATTGCAGCAGTCAGGTGGGAGTAATTGGTGAGACATGTCTAGAAGTTCACCTTTGAAAAAATTAATTAATTAAAATTGAATAAATTACAAGAAAGTTTTGATAAAACTTTCATACCCAATAAAACAGTAGCCCTGACTCTGATAAATGTATCTCCAGTCATAATAACTTCAGCAAGAGCATTTAGCAAGCCGACTTCAATAAATATATATAGTAGTGTTGCGAGGTGTATCTCTACAAGATTAGGTGTCGTTTTGGCAAGATGGGGCAAAATAGATTTAGCTTCTGCTGCAACAAAGCCATCACCTAAACGCCATGATTCCTGAGGATCGGCTGGATCTACGGCTTTTAGCGCTACACTGAATTCATCTGTCCATTCTGGTTGTGGTAAATTCAGCAGCTCATACAGTAAATCTAATACAGCATTCTAGAAGAAATTCAAATGAATCAGATTGCTGTATTGCTTATTAATATATATAATACATATTGCAATTTAATAAAATTCAAATTAACTACATAATAAAGTGTTCACTTACTTTTACTTCAAGGTGTTCCAAGTACAAAATATCCACCATTGCTTTCAAACATGTAGGGTTTGTTGGATTGCAAAAATGAAGTATTCCAGGCCAACTTCGTAATACCGACAATAAAGCTAATCTACTGCAGTTGAATCGTATATCACGTTCTTCGCTAAAATTTTTAATGAAAAAGTAATAAATAAAGACCCAACAATACAATAAAGTTTCTTACGCCATTTCACTTTTCTCTGAACTTGTTAAATTCCTCTTTCCGAAATGAAAATCACAATAAGGTGCAGCTAAACATTGTAGATCAATGGCTGCAAGATCTCGAGTGTAAGGGTGATTCAGAAGATGTAACAAGGTACCACAAAGTGATTCAGCTATTCTAGGAGTCTGGCATTCTAATATGTTTCGTACTATTACTAGAACTCCACTAGCACTAATGAATAGCTCTGAATTTAATATCGCTATAAAAAATATATAAAAATAAACTATCACGTTGAAAGATATTTTCTCTCAAATAATACAAAAACTTTGTATCATACATACCTAGTTCTGATAAGGCAGCTAAACAAGCCCTTAACATTCGATCTTTTTCTTCAGGTGAACCGTTTGCAAGTGACACAAGAGACCTTGTTAATGACAAGTCAAAATCTCTTGGGGATACAAGTAAAATTCGCCTTATCAATTTCATTGCTTGAATACGTTCAATATCAGTGTGAGATACAAGATCCAACGATCTGTAAAAAAGATCGGTCAATTTTACATGTTCGCTTTAATTTCATATTATATCGCATCCTACCTTGAAATGAGTTGCGGAAAGAGTAACTTATTAATGATTTTTACATGTTCAACTGTCTTCAGCGTATATCGTAGTGCACGCAATGCAGCTGTTCTAACACGAATGCCATCGTGAACGACAGGTACGCGTAAACTAAAAATTTTGCATTTAAAAAAATCATCTTTCATTTATAGTATGAATACTTACCAACAAAACACATCTTCAGGAGTAAATTTTAATATATCGAAATCACATTTTATATGGGAAATAAGTTTTATGTAAGCATTTAAATAGTTTATTAATTTACATTCTGAATGTTCAGTTGGAAAACAAACACTATTCAATATTTCCAACAAATTTATGTTAGGATCTGTAATTTCAAGTATTAAATGTAAACAGCATAATATATTAATGTAAAGATTTCAAAATTATATACAAAAATAAACATTGACAATGTTTACCTTTAGATAGATCTAATTTTACACTATCAGGATCATTTTCTTTTTCACCTGGAATAGAACCGAAAAGATTATAAAAAATATTATTTGAATAATAAGGTAATAAAATAAAGTAAAGTAAAACGTACGTTTAAATCGATTTGAACGCAAATTTCTATGTCGTATCATCCAACTTGTCATAGACATTTTATGAATATATTTTTATATATGATAAAACATTGTACAATATTATATATTAAATATATTACTTAAAATAAGCATTAAACACTAACAATAAAATATGATAATTATACATAGTTTATATAGAAAAGTACAATTTATTTAAATTAGTACACACGTCCTTTTAAAAGTTAGGTTAAATTCAAGAACATTTGTTTGATTTGTGAATAAATTCTATTTACAAACACATACATACTATAATCAAGTGACACAACATACTAATGAAATAGTTGCTACCAACGTTACAGATGCTACCAATTAAGAACAACCGGAAATGAACACAACAATTAGAATTTAAAAATTGAATACTTAGTTTGTTCGCCGCGTTCATATACTTCGCGGTTTCGCAGTAAATAAAACAATTTTTATACAAATTTAATACATTAATTTCAAATAAGTAATAGTTCTGTAATACCTACATTAACTGACCATAAATCAGTCTGAAATATAATACATTCAATGAATAAAAAAGAGGTAAGCAATATCATAAAGATACAAATTATTTTGCATAATAATATAGGTTATTTTATTAAGAAATTACATAAATTTTAAGGTTTATATTTTTTCATTTACTATAACATAGATTTATTAATATTTAAATGAAAATAGATGTATAATGTGTAAATATGTAACTATATGGAACAAAATATAAGTAATACATAATAAAGAACGAATTTTGATTGTCAACAATTAAAAACATGCAGGCAGTAACAAATTATGTTTGTTTATTTTTAACAAAACAAACATCAGTAAAATTTATTTTATAAAAATAAATAACAATAAGTGAATTCCAAGTTGATTAACAGGTTGGCTGCCATAGCGGTCGTATACGACCGCTGTATAAAATGTTCAATATGCCATGGCGGTCGTATATGACCGCCATGGCATATCGAACATTTAGAGTATATATGTATATATAAATTTTTGTCGATTTTGATCAATTAAAAAAAAAACAATAGAGCTAATTGAGAATACGATTTTAATAATTATTTTCTAATTGGCATCTGAGACATTTTTTGTGATTTATTCTTGGCAGTCAATTGAAGAGTATCATATTGTTAATATTCGTTTGAAGATTATAATTTTTTTTTTTTAATATGATAATATTAGTTTTAAAGTGTATATTTTCATGATTGAAAACACCCAAATTCAAGGCTTTATGAACTTTAAAAAAATTATAACAAATAAATGAGTATAGTTTCAGTTATGAATGTAACCTTTTTTAAGCGGAAAGGCCTAATGATGATACAAAAAAAGTTTTGATTTAAAAAAACATTTTTTTCCTTTTGTAGGGCCTTTCTACACCTTAAAAAAAATTGTACCCAAGTACCGACTGGCACCTTGACTTTTTAAGTTCTTTGAAGTCTCAGATATACGAATCTGAACATAGTTGCCGGTTGTCATTATGTCCACTCATTTCCTTCTAGCGCTTGGTCTATATATTCAATCTATTGTACAGTCATACTATATGGTCATACCCGTGCAGATTTACGACTCTTTATAACTTCCATCATAATTGTATGACTATTGATAACGAGACAATTTCCCTAGTGGCTGTTTGCGGAACTAACGTATGACAGATACTTTCACTTAGCTGTGTGACAAACAGAGCGAGTTCATTGTAATTTTTTATTCTTTTAAAAAATTCTACTATGATTTCATTATTAGACATCTACGAAGTAGTGAAAAATACTATAAGACCTCTTCGCGATGGTGAACAGTATTTTAAAATTGGAATGTTGGTGTCAAAGAACGAAACTCCGATAAAGTTAAGTGTTTCCTTTTTTTTTATCATTATTCATATCCATCTTCACTTTAATTATCGTAATTTACCGCACAATTTGTTTGTTTATGTAAAAACATGAAAAAAATTATGAACAAAACGATAATTTGTGTGTATATTCGTATTTTTATCTCTCAAAAGTTAGTTCTGCGACTTGCCGCTAGGGAATCTTCTCAGTGCCGATATAACTATATGTATGTGTACAATCTTTTTGGGGATTTTAAAATAAATTATCTTAACTTTGTTCAATTTTAATATTGGTGACTAGATCATTGGCAACATGTATTTCTTCATGTGTTCTAAGAGTAGACTCATAAGCAAAAGCTTCCATGCAAATCTGACACACAAATGGTCTGTATCCATCATGGATAATAGTTTTGTGCCTTTGTAAATGAGATCTTTGAGTAAAAACATTGTTACATTTATCGCACATCCACCTTGAGCTTCCCGTATGAATTATATAATGTTTTTCTAACTGCACTTTAGTTTTAAATACTTCTTGACAACTTCTACATCTATAAGGTTTATTTTGATGCGTTCTAGAATGCTGCGCTAATAAAATTTCTGTTGAGAATTCTTCTGAACATACTAGGCATCTATAATTAATTAATATCTAAATTAATATAATACAACTAATAAAATAGTAACGGTTGTACTGGATGACTCATCGATTCACTAAATGTATACAAGGTAGTCCATACTACAGCCTAATTTTTGTATATAAGTACCACGTTAATTACAGAGCATCCTGTGTAAATTTCTGTTCAGAATAATTTTATAGAAAATCAGTGCAAAAATAAAAAATACGATGAATCACCCATATATATATAATTTATATATTACGTGAATGTTTTTTCAGTAGGATGAATTTTTGCTTCATGGCGTAGTAGAAGTTTTTTAGTAACAAACTGTTGATTGCATAGAGAACATTTAAATTGTAATGCACTTGTACAATGTCGTTTGTAATGACGACTAAGATGACTTGCCGTCACAAATCTCATTTCACAGCCTTCACATTTGTATGGTTTCTCACCTGTATGAGTTCTAACATGCACAGTTAGAGAACCGGAAACTGCAAAAACTTTATGACAAAAGTCGCATCTGAAAATTAAACAAATATGTAATGACGTATATTGACAATGATGGTATAAGTAATGTCTAAGTTCAGTTTTAATTTAAAACGGAGATTTAATTGCAACAGATATTGGTGCATGTATACTGTGTACACTTATAGTCTATGTTCACATAAAATACATTTGCTTCTTACGCTGTGGCCACGTATACTGCTTGTATGTGCAGTATTTACTACAAATAGATAGAACAACCAAATAAAATCAAAGTGCAGCCACTTAAAATTGTGGTCGGTTAGATTTGATTTCACTGAATGTATTATATAACTACTGACAGTAAATACTGTGTGACTGCAGCTTTAAATAAAAGTGCTAATAATAATACAAACTTGTAAGGTTTTTCTTTGGTATGAACTCTTTCATGAATAGCAAGACGACTTTTTTCATAAAATTTTTTCCCACATTCTGTACAAGAAAATTTTTTTTCTACACCTTGATGACTTCTCATGTGTCGCCCTAAATTATTTTGCCCAAAAAACTCAGCGTAGCAAACTGGACATCTTGTGCGTTTTTCAGTGTGAATTCTTGTATGTCTTAATAAGAATTGATGAACGGCAAAAGTTTTACCACAGTGATTACATCTATATGCCTTCTCATTGACATGTGATGATATGTGAAGTCGAAAACTCTTTATACTAGTAAATATTTTGCCACATTTATAACATTTTAATGTATTATCTGTTCCGTTGTGTGTACGTAAATGTCTATTGTACAGTTCTTTAGATTTAAACGTTTCTGTACAATGATTACATTCGTAAATTTTTTCATCAGATACAGTTTTAGATTGTGATTCACTATCTTCATCACTATAATCAAAATCAATTGCTTCATCTAAAATTTGAGGTATTTCGGGTTGACATTCAACATATGTTATTTCGAAATTGTCATCTGTGTATTTTTTAGATTTTTCCTCCATTTAATCAATATGTTCGTACCATAGAGTTATTTTGGTATTGAAATATTTTTGAATCATTAAATGTAAAATTTGTGTATTTTCTTAATTATGTGTTCTTATAAACAAAAATAAACTCAAAGTGGTATTTAGAAATTATTTTTGAAAAATCAATATTTCCCACCGGAAGTGTATGTCAACCAATTAAAAACCAGCTAGCTGATTTAACCAATCTCTGAAGAAACCTATCATAAATTGCGTGGTCTTTTTAATTTTGTGTACAAAATTTTTAATTGTTGAATGGCTAATTGCGTAAAAATACATAATACAAAAATACTTTTCGTTTATATTTAAAAATAGTATTTTTTTTTTAACTAGTGAGCTTAGTTTTATGAAAAGTAGTTAAATTATAAAGATAAATATATTTTTTTATAAATTAGTAGGTAATAATTAGACATGTTTTTTCGAAAGTAGCAATGTAAAATACTTGTAATGATTTTAAAATCTAATAAATAATTTAAATTAGTTTCATTTTATTCTGTGGATTTCTCTAAATTTCTATACGGTCTATGATTTTCGCAGTCAATGTTCTGTCAATGGTTTGCTGACAGCGATCAAAAGTTTTTAATATTATTGTAAAATAATTTATAAAAATACATTATTTATATGTCACTTGTTAAAATATTCACAAGTAACAGTTTCACTTTATAAATATTTAAAAAAAATGTAGGTAATTATTACAACTAATTACAAATACGTAAAGAACGTGCAGACATTTGTTGTTTTATTAAAATGATAAAAACTTTCATGTCATCATATGTATTATATATATATATTTATATACATAGGTAATTTTTTCGTGTGCTGAAAGTTAATTAATAAATAGTTTTAAGTATTGTGAAAATATCATCTTTGTGATATGTTTAAACTTTTTGTGGTACAGTAGTTTTTTGGTTTTGATTTTAATGAAAACATTTTCCGCGATAATTTTAATGTTTTTGACAAGTTTCTCGTGTAATGTACGAACCCTAGATACTATTAATGTATCTTATACATTCATATGAGCAGTTAGATATTCTGCTCAGCTGGTGCGAGGCTCTGTCCTCCAATGGGCAATTGCTTCAGTTGTTTCAAGGTGCCTCCTCCATTGAGTGCACCAAATGACACATCTGATGGTATCAACAAAGAGGGTATGTTGAATCACTGTTATAATAGTTAAGTCACAACAAAAATAGATTGTATTTAGCAAAACAAAAACACTAGTAAGATTAGATTTATTTAAGTTTAAAAAAACTATTAGTATTTGAAATCGCATACAATAAATGCATATCTAAATTTTGTGTTTTATTGTTTAGATATGCCCGAACAAGAACAATACATTAAGACTACTTCATCGTCTTCTGCTCCTACGTCTCAAGGGTTTTGTCAGAATTCTAACACTTTAACTTATCTCTCTGTTCATACAAATGGTAACGCGTCTTCTCATCAACAGAAATATTGTAGCAGTGCTGTAACTTCTAGTGTTGTATCCACAAACTCTAGTGTAGGCAAACACTTCTATTGTCGTAGATCTGCAACACGTTCAATACAAACCATGGGTCAGGGGGACTCGAAACATTCTTCTGATACAAAATTAAATCAACTTTTTGATAATTACAAAGATTCTAATGAAGATTCAATTCTAGCAGAAGGTATAGAAAAACTGTGTGAAGATCTTCAAATGTCACCGGATGAATTCCGTATTCTAATATTTGCTTGGAAGCTAAATGCAGAACAGATGTGTAGATTCGGTAGAGAAGAATTTGTACAAGGCTGTAAGAATATGAAAGTAGATTCGATCAAGTCAATACAAACTCGTTTATCTGAAATCGTAATCGATCTAGAAAGGGATGCCGAATTATTTAAAGATCTGTATAGGTTTACTTTTAGATTTGGTTTAGATGTTGCAGCCGGGGAACGTATTTTACCCTCTGACATGGCGATATGCCTTTGGAGGTTGGTGTTCTCTATTCGTGAACCTCCGATTTTGCAGCGCTGGTTACAGTTTCTAACGGCACATCCACATGGAATTCCCCGGGACACGTGGAACATGTTTTTGAACTTTTCTGAAGCTGTCGGTGATGATTTAAGTTCTTATGATGATACAGAAGCCTGGCCGAGCTTATTTGATGATTTTGTCGAATATGAAAATGACCAAATGAATCAAAATATATCTAAAGATAAAGAACGTGATGAGAAAAATGTTATTAAAATCAGTGATTAATTCAGTGTTCATTTGAATGAATTTTGCTAGTCGAACATTTGAGTGAAATGATGTTAGTATGGAATCATTATTTATTTAATCTTTGTGAAATTTAATTGTAATTTATGTATCTTGTTTAAATGAAATTTCTGACAAGGAATTGCAAAAAATAATCCAACTTTAAATCATAGATTATTATTATTTTTTTTATAAAATATATATATTAAATGTCTTTGGAAATTATAGAAATATGATAATTCTGACTTCATATTAACATCATTGCTACAATTTAACTAGTTGAAAGTTTGTTTAGAATTAGCTAATTTAAAAAGAGGATGATAATGTTTTTCGAGGGATTCAGAATTAAATAGAATTTTATATTTGTTTTGACTAGCTGTAAACAATGTAATAATTGCCGTGTTTTTGAGAAGATTGGTTTGTTTAATGTATGTGCAGCTATATTGTTGGTTAAGTCTGTGATTATATATAGTGTTGTTATGTGTGATTGCCATATGTTGTAACAACATTAGTATTGAACTATATTTCTTCTATCCGGGATGTAAGAGGTCAGAAAATGGAACCTTTCTAAGAAAAATGAATACAAATATTTCTATAAACTTTTGTAAATATTTAGGAAAGAGTTTCCGTATATTTTTCAGCAATTTAAATATTTCTGGAATTTTTGCATCTCTTTTATCTGATGCAGTGATAAAGAAACTATATAAATAAGAAAAGTACAGTTATTATTTAGAAATATTATAAATAATTGATTTGAAGAAAAATTACAGTTAAATGCAAGATGACAATAGTGTAGTATGACTGTATGAAATATATTTTACACTGTGATAAAGTTTATTTGTCAATCATTTATGCAATATAAGAGAATGGAAGTAATAAAATTTGTTACAATCATTTTACATGTATGCGGTAAAAACGGTTCCCGTGTCCATACAAATTTTGTAGCCACGCGGTGAACACGGTAGCCGTGTTCAGTGAGTTAGTACGATATATATGCCCCATATTCTTTAATAAATTGATTTTATATTTTCATTTTTAAATTATTTTGTGGTATATTTTTTTAGCTTTTTTTACTTCTGTAAAATTTGTTAACCATGCACAAATGTTCTCGATTATTTTTATCGCATTGAATGTGTTAAACGAATGATTTCTAAATATTATTATATATTATATATAATATATATATTATCAAATATTCTCTTAATTTTTATCACTGTAATGAGAAAGTGGACAATATTGTTAATTAATTTAAACATATTGTTCAATAATATATAATTTCCTTATCACTGATCTAACATTATAAAGGTAAAATAATTGTCTAACGTATTTAGACTATGGCCAATCTAAATTTTTATAATGAATTTCAGTATATATAATATATATTCATGTCTTCAATATAATGTATTTTAAAAAGTATTTGAAACCTTTGTTTTCTTTAATTATATTGTTTTATTGTATGTTTGTCATTGTCTGAATTTTATTATACCTAACAGTCAATTCAGAAATCTTTAAGTTCAAATGTACCAGATGGATAAATAAAAACGTTGTGCGTCTGATGACATAGTACTTTGGAACTATTAATCACACAAACTTCGAAAAGGTTTTAAGAAATTCATTATATAGTCTGCATTTTGCTCTTATTTATATTTATTACTTAATACAAGACTATAAAACAAATTATTTAAAGATATTTCCAAAGATCATGTAATTAATAATTTCAAAGTTCTCCATGATGAGATTTTTTTTATCCACCTAGTGTAGTCATTGAAACTTGTTATAATTGCTATGATTAAGCAATGCTGAGATGCAATATGTATGTGTATGTTTATGAAACAATATAACTAAAGAACTGCTTTATATTAACATATAAAATAGAATATTTATTGTTTATGGAAAGAAACTTAAACTTAATGCAATCGTTCATCTTGTGTTTAGGCAATAGAAGTTTTCTAATATCACAAAAATATAATGAATATAGTTATCTTTTATAAATATTTGTCAGTCAGTTATTTATTTATTATTATTATTTAACATTTTAATATTATTTTATTTATTTTTAAAAATTAATAGAAAAAACGTGATAATAGTAAAAGAGAATTAGTAATGCTTTAAAAGTAAGTTTACTTTATAGCAGTGTTTCTTAAAGTTGGTATGCTACTATCCAACAGGTAGCATACAATAAATTTTATTTGAATTGCTGGTCTATATTTGAAGTGGTATAGAAATGTCAATTTTAAGAAACACTGTTATAATAGAGATGACTGTATTTTGTGATATGTTTTTGTGAATTAGAAATCTTTTAGATCTTACAATTAAAAAAATTATTTTTTCAAAACGCTATATCAAATTAAGACTGATACATTATTTCTAATGTGTTTCTCTTTAATTTATTTTGCAATTACTAAAAGAAAAACGCATATTTTTCAAGCAAAAATGAAAACATTAAAAAAATATTTTGTATAATCAATGTTCCAACATACAAAAATATACATAAAAAATTTACATACGTTTTGCCTTTCGTGTAAATAATTTGAGTAAATGAATTTTAACAATAATGGGCCTTGCAATGAATGTAGTGTTTTATTTCTTTCATGTGACCATTTCAATTTAAACTTAAATAAAGGTTGTGTTATTAATGAAAAATACAATTTTATGCTAAACTAAAGAGCATGGAGACTCGGCTGTGATAAGCAAATTTTAAGATAAAAAGTGGATTTTGTTTATTCATCTAAAAGATGATATTAAATCGGTAATGTTGCATGTTCTTTAGTTTTATTCAATTTTGTAATGATTATGTACTTATTTAAACAGATTTTAATAGTTTAAGTATCAGAATTTCACATACAGTATAATAAAGTTTTCTGCAATTGAATACTTAATTCACAATGATACATTTTGGTGATGCAAATGGCAAATATCATAAATAAATCAAATATAATTTTTTTTGTATCCCATTTCTTAATAACACAATTTTTACAAATAATTATGTGTAAATTTTTCACATATATAGATGAAACACTTGTTATTTTGTATCACTGGAGTGCCAAAATGTATACATATATTGAAAATTGTTTAAGTATAATAATATTGTAACTATACTGCAAAATATTGTAAGAATATATTATTTTTAAATTTAAACAGTACCTGATATTGTTGAAGTAATGAACATAACCAATACTCTGATATGTCTCAATTATTATTAAGTTTATATTGAAAATCAAAATATATGTGATGTATTCAAGTTCATGATATTTTATATTTTGAACTAAAACGATTAATTAGAAAAAAAATATCGACCTAATTTTGTACCTCATTTAACTCATTTAAAGGGTTATCAATCAATTAATTGAATCAATATTGTCCAATATCCTGGGGAAAAATAAATTCAATCTATTAAAGTAAAAAAAATGTTTTTTTCAAAATTTCGACCTGCATTGATTACATTTGATCTACATAGATTTCAGTAAATCTGGTAAGAGAGTAACTTAACTCTTGCTAACAGCATAATTTTACTTTCTTACTACATATACAAAACAAATTTAGGTCAATTAGTCTAAATTTAGATCTACGTAGAACTAAATTATTTTTTCTGGGTTTGTATTAGACTGCAGGATAGTTTTTTATGGATCATGAGTGAAAATGGAAAAAAAATATTACTCTATCTAGCTTTCAAAAAAATTTATTCGTGGGCCGTCAATTAGGCAACACTGGATTAAATAATAGATAAATATTTTGCAATATATAAGCAATACATATACTTAAACAATAATTACATCAACAAATTTATTATAGTTTTAGTTTTATAAAATAACAAACACAATATACAATACACAAAAAACCTATTTAAATTTTATAAGAACGTTTTTATTCATCACTAATCTGCCAGTTGAACTAATATATTCCTAATGTAGCATATTTTTATAAACGGATGTCAGTGTTCACTATTTGTGCACAATGTTATGTATCTTCACACTTTCTAATATCGGTGCTTCCAATAAACTCTTATTATTAATAATAATTATAATAATACCGGTTTTATGAATAATTGATACTACTCTATTATAGTAAGTAAAATTATTTAAATATTTTTAATGCATCATATCTTATTATTTGATAATTTATAAGAGTAGGTAGTTTTTTTTTGGGCCACTTCAATTTGCAAAACCAGAACTCTGAAATATTCATTATAAAATACTCGTCAGTTTCAATATGACAGAATTAATTTTATTTATTTTTTTCATTAGCGAAACATTTATTTTAATATTAGTATGTATTGAATATGAGAAAAAAATACATGTATTAGTTTAATTAATTTATTGGACGCATTGATACGCAGTTAATATTTTGATACTTGTTGACTTTTTCAATATTTGATATATATGTATTTTCCTTGAGTTATCAAATAAATTTTAATATTCTGTTCATGTACACTTAAACATCTATATTTATTTTTATGTCATAGTCATATACACAGAACTAATGTAAGATATAGGGTGACCAGATTTTAGTATTTGTGAACCCTGACATGTAAATGAAAACCCCGTTTTTATTTTATTTTATTCTTCTTATTTTAAATATCTTAATCGTCACATTTGTGCCCCTTGCTATTTTTGGCGATTTTTTAGTCAGAAAGAAACAGTATAAAAACCCTGAGACTCCGGGTGGAAAACCTGAGACCTGGTCACCCTAGTAAGATATGAGATTTAAATTTTTTTACAAAATAACCAATTTTGTAAATAGAACAATTCAGTTTTAGTTTTTCTGTTTCTGACTAATGAAATTATATTGAACCTTTATCTATTTTTATTTTGTCTTCGAAATGAATTAAAATACTACAATAGTTATAATATCCCATTAATTGGAAAAGGAGTCAAATTTTGACGTTTCATTCCTGTTTCTGTAAAATTTTGTATTCACCGCCAATAATTTCATTGTTATTTATTTTCTTCGAGCATATTCCTACTAGAGGCAGCCTTTCCGTCCGCCGTGCGAACAAGCGTGCGAGAGAGAAAGCGTGAATAAGTCTATAACCTTTTTTTTCGCTCCCCGAATTCAGCACGCGGAGCGAGAGAGAAAGAATGTAAACTTATTCGCGCTTTCTCTCTTGCACGCTTGTTTTGCACGGCCGAGTGGCAAGGCTGCCTCTAGTAGGTATATGCTCGAAGATTATTTTTATTATTATTATGTAAAGCGGTCTGAAAAAGTTGCAGTGCTACCAATTCACAGTACCGACCTTCTTTTTAGCTGTCAATTGTCATTCCGTTCCACAGAACAATAAATATATAGTTACGTTCTAATGGTTTTAGCTCGCATTATTCTGTAATTCATACGAGCACGCTATTTATTTCGTCTAATTCCGGCAATATATATTATATACTATATTAGTAAATAGAATGAAAAAAACAAATAGCCTAATGGATATGTAATGGATGAATACATCGTACTTTCATAAATTCCTACTACGTCTACTACTGAAAACGATTAAGACGGTGTTGAGCAAAGAATATACGGTTGAGAGCTTCGCAAGCTCGCATGGCCCACGAGAACGCTACCAAAATAAAACCAAAACAAACACTAGTGACATCTGTCGCAGACTGTTCGAACTATAGTCTCACCGTCATAATAAAAAGGACACGTATGTTCAATAACCAATAATAAATCGCCACACGTTTTGACTGTATAAATGACAGTACACCGGTATAACTGTACTGTCTTTTAGTAACATATTAGAAAGGCTATTATAAATTCAACACAATTTTAACACTATTCTTCTTACTTAGATAGAAAAGGTTTGTTTTATAATCATCCATATTTTTAAACATTTAATTTATTTTAAGTTAATACAACATAATATATCTGATTTCAGAAAAAGTAACAAATATGTTAAGACTTTATTTACTGTTTACGTTATGTCTATTTCTATCGACCCTGATTTCAATCGGTTCTGGAGTGGCTGTTATGTCTGTTGACTTGGGAACAGAATGGATGAAAATAGGGATAGTTTCACCGGGAGTGCCAATGGAAATTGTTTTGAATAAAGAATCAAAACGTAAAACTCCAGCAATAATATCATTCCGTGACGGACATAGAGATTTCGGAGAAGATGCACAAGTTGTTGGAATTAGGTTTCCTAAAAACACATATGGTTATCTGTTGGACTTACTTGGGAAGGATATTAATAACCCTATGGTCAAATTATTTAGAGAAAGGTTAGTAAAATTTACTATCAAAGAATCGCATATTAATTTCTCACAGCTATTTATTCAAAAATGTATACTTATATTTTTCTTTCTAGATTTCCGTACTACGATCTAGTTGAAAATCCAGTTCGTAAAACTGTTTCCTTCAAACATGATGATTCAACAATATACACTGTTGAAGAACTGATAGCCCAGATTCTTCAAAAGGCTAAAGAATATGCTGAAAAATCAGCAGGACAGCAAATAAACGAATGCGTATTAACCGTACCCGGCTTCTTCAATCAAATAGAACGTAAAGCATTCTTACAAGCTGCACAACTGGCGAATCTCAAGGTACTGCAGTTGATAAATGATTATACAGCTGTCGCTCTCAACTACGGAATATTTAGAAGCAAGGATTTTAATGATACAGCTAATTATGTCATGTTCTATGATATGGGAGCTTCAAAGACGACGGCTACCATTGTCAGTTACCAAAATATCAAAACCAAAGAACGGGGCTTTGTAGAAACACACCCGCAGTTAACAATTCTCGGGGTCGGATACGATAGAATGCTAGGAGGTTTAGAAGTACAGTTACGTCTACGAGATTATCTAGCATCCAAGTTCAACGAATTAAAATTAACTCCAAATGATGCTACTAAAAACGCACGTGCAATGGCAAAGCTATTCAAAGAAGCTGGTAGACTTAAAAATGTACTTTCTGCAAATACAGAGCATTACGCTCAAGTAGAAAACTTGCTTGACGAAAAGGATTTCAGAGTTCAAGTTACGAGAGAAAACCTACAGGAGATATGCAAAGATTTGTTCGCTCGTGTCGGCAACCCTGTGAAACAGGCCCTTGAAATGGCTGGCCTTTCAATGGATGTAATAGGCCAAGTTATTCTTGTAGGGGCAGGAACGAGAATACCAAAAATACAAGAAGAGTTACAGAAAGTAGTTAAAATAGATCTCAGTAAAAATATCAATACAGATGAAGCTGCAACTATGGGAGCTGTTTATAAAGCAGCCGATTTATCTGCTGGGTTCAAAGTTAAAAAATTCATTACTAAAGATGCTGTTTTATTCCCTATCCAAGTCGTATTTGAAAGGAAATCTGAAGATGGTGCAGTTAAACAAGTCCGAAGGACGTTATTTAATTTAATGAACCCCTACCCCCAGAAAAAGATAATAACATTCAACAAAAACACTGAAGATTTCCAGTTCAGAGTTAATTATGCAGAATTAGATCATTTATCTTCGATGGAAGTATCTTCAATTGGTGGATTAAACTTAACAGAAATTAATTTAGTTGGTGTCGACGATGCCATTAAAAAGAACGAAGGACCTAATATTGATTCAAAAGGAATCAAAGCGCACTTTTTCATGGACGAATCAGGAATTTTGCAACTGGTAAATGTTGATTACGTCGTTGAAAAGACTGTATCTGCCGAGGAAGAAGTGGAAGAAGAGGGAACGTTCTCAAAATTGGGAAGTACGATAAGTAAGTTGTTCCAGAGTGCTAGTGATGCAGTAACTGATGATAAAAAACCCGAAGAAGAGGCAATAAAAGAAACTGAAAACATTCCAAAAGAAGAAGAAAAACAAGAGAATAAAACTGCCCAAAATGAAACAATCACCAAACAAAATACAACCAAAACTGAAAACAAACCTAAAGTTGTGGTCTTGAAAGAACCTATACAAGTAACCGATAAAATCCTTACCATAAATCAGATGACTGCGGAAGAAATAGCTGCATCGCAAGAGAAACTAGAGAACTTAAATAAAATTGAAAAAGAAAAAGTAAAACGAGAAACTGCTTTGAACAACTTAGAAAGTTTTGTTGTAGATACACAAAATAAATTATATTTAGATGAATATATAGCTGCCAGTGAACCCGAGGAGTTAGAAAAGATCAAAACGGCTTGTAGCGAAACATCAGACTGGTTATACGAAGATGGTTCGGAAGTAGACGCAGCCACGTACGATAAGAAACTTTCTGAATTACATAAACTCACAAGAAATCTGTTTATAAGAGTCTACGAACATAACGAAAGACCAGAAGCTTTGAAAGCACTAAAATCTATGTTAAACGGTTCTCAAGTCTTCTTAGACAACGCAAAGAACTTTACTAAAGGTAGCAGTGATAAAGAAGTGTTCACAGAAGTTGAAATACAGACGTTAGAAAAGATTATAACTGAAACGACTGAATGGAGAAATAAAATGGTTGACGAACAAAAAAAGTTAAAGAAATATGAACCAGTGAAGTTGACGATACAGATGCTATCAGAAAAAATGTCATTGTTAGATCGCGAAGTAAAATATTTAGTTAACAAATTGAAAATATGGAAGCCGAAGATTTCAAAAGAGAAAGCAAATGACACAAAACCTGTGAAAGAAGAAAATAACGAAGAACCTGTGAAATCTGAAAATAATGAAACAAAAGCAGAGTCTGAAAAAACAATTGAAAAGCCCGAAACTTTAGAAACTAATGAAACTGTTACGGATGAAAATCCCGAAGATGAACATTCTGAATTATAGTTAAATTGATTTTGTTACTTAGGTTATACAATTTTTTTATTGAAGTGGTTATGAGGAACTCTATAATTTAATTAATTAAGTTAAACAAATATAATTTATTAAAATAGATTTTAAAAGTATATATAAAATATTCGCATTATTATCAATTACATTTTACATACAGGGTTTTAGATCAAATTCAGTTGAATTAAATACAATCAGTTTCATTTACACGATTAATCTATTTTTAAAGGTTGAAAAATGCTTAAAACATTCGTTTTGAGGCTTTCTAGGATACATTACAAATTTTGATGGATAGTTATAACTTAAATTGATGATTTGGCTAACATAAAAATGAAAAAATATGTTCACAACTCTTCAGGTAGTTTTTAAATTTAAAAATCATCAATGTGACTGTGGCACAGCCTTCAGGCCGTAAATAATTGGCTGATTGTATTTAAATTTAATACAAAATGTCACAGCTGTTTGAATCATTATTCATTCAATAAATTTTCTTAAAATTGAACTCGAGCTTGTATTTATCGATAAAGCTCTTCCTAGTTGTGACTCATTTAACTTTCTTATTTTGTTACTAGATTTTCCAGATGTTTTGTTAGAAGTTGATGATAATACGGCATTCGGATTCAATCCTGCAAATTTACATTTTGATCTCCGTTTAGATTTCTTTTTAGAACTGTTATTTTTCAGATTTTGAGGTGTAGTATTTGGTGTTAAATATTTATTAGTTATTTTGATTTTACTGTTTTCTATATAATTTGTTTTCTTGAATTGTGGAAGTATCGTTCTTGATTTTTGTTGACAAAAATGACATATTTTCACCTTAAAAGTAATATATTAATATTTAATTTAAATTAGAATTAGTAATTACTTACAATACTATTAGATTTTCTTTTGCACTTATTAATTATCTTATTATTTCTACCAAATTTGGTCTTATTATTCAATGATCGTTTCGAAGACCGTTTAAGCTGTTTTCGTTTTTCTGAACGTACTGTAACCAAATCTAAATTATTCCAGTAACACCCACATCTTTTACAAAGTGTATCATCATTTTCAATTAAATTTTCACTTTTAATTATATCTCGATGAACAGACCTGTAAGTTACGATAACAAATTAATTAAATACATGTTTATTTGTAAATTGAATTATCAATTACATGTAATGAATTTTCAGCACATTAATTGCGTGTGAATCTTTCTGTAAAGCATTGCAAGCTTCCTTTAAATGCGATACGTTTTTGGTCATTTTAATAAAAATTACGACTTTTTATTAATATATCAAAATATGTATATAGAACATGTGAATTTGACATACAGATTTGACGGATTTGACACTTGTAACCACAGAATACAATGAAGTGTGTAACTTATTTATTCTATGGTAATTTGTTTTTATCCATAGATTAAAAAGACTATGTTTAAAAAACAGCGCTAAATATTATTGTTAAATTGTTTTTATATTATTCCACACCACATGAAAATATCGTTATGATCGTTATTGTTTACATTCTTTTCATGTGATCCCTAAAATTTCGATAAGAAAAACGATTATTTTTTTACTTCTTTAATACTGAAATAAAATAAATCAATATTTATTTTACATCATGGATTTTACGCAAATATAAAAATAAGGTCACATTAAAAAAGTGATAAAATAATACTTAACATGATAAACCATATAGACTCTTATGTCTGTATAAATCATTACTGATATAATTTTAAATAGAACAATATGTAATTAATTTTTATTCTATATACCTACTGTTATAATGATATATATAATTATACTTATACATATTATCATATATTAAACATACTAGTATGTTTAATAAGTATATGATATTATGTATCTTATGTGTCATTATAACAATATATAGAATAGGTGAATAGGTATATACATATATTAAATATAATACATAAGGTACATAAAATTTACAATTTACTTTAGTATTTGTAACTTAAAAATGCGTTTTTTATATAATATATTACACAAATTCTTTATAAAAAAAAACATATTTAATGTTTTGGTTTAAAATGGTTAAAAAACTGATAACCTTTTTTATCTTCACGCTTATAAAAGAAATTAGCATTCATATTCTGTTATTGTATGCGTACATTTTGAAGAATTTGTATGTAAAAATACATTTACATATTTTAAATAATTTTTTAAAATTAATTATTTAAAAATATCGATTGAATATTCTTTAAGTTGGTTGTAATGTTTATTTAAAATCCCACATCCACATGCTTCTAAAAAAAATCCAAATAAAAATACAACGCTGGTAAGGAAGGGCTATAACTTGTATTTTGACACGTATTTGAGTGAATATTGAATTTTCATCAGTTACACATCAATAATTTAAATACAAAATGAATTCCAATGAAGATTTCGTTCGTCCAGATCAAATTTCAAAATGCACTTGGTCGAAAAATGCAAACGCAAAAGATAGCCCTCATATGTTTAAAGAACTGTAAGTAAAAATGTATTATCTGTATATTATTCTTTATTCATAACAGTTCTTGATGTTTTATAGGAAAGATGTACCTAAAATTTATTCTAATATTTTGCATACGATTGGACATTCACCTTTGGTAAAATTGAACAAAATTCCTAAGTCATTTGGAATTAAATGCGATATGTGTAAGTGAATAAAAATTTGTTATAGTAAAAAGTGTCAATCCTAATGTTGATAACCAAAAGATTTAATTTTGTCGGTTACCAAAAATATTGATCAAAATAAACATTTCTATAAACAAGAAGTATTATAACTTGCTTACATGTATTTTTTTTCCAATAGTTGCAAAATGTGAATTCATGAACCCAGGAGGCTCAGTAAAAGATAGAATAGGTTTCCGAATGATTGAAGAACTAGAAAACAAAGGAATCATCAAACCTGGGTACACGCTTATCGAACCAACGTCGGGTAATACCGGGGTTGGAATTGCAATGGCAAGCGCAGTTAAAGGCTACAAGTGTATTATTGTTATGCCTGAAAAAATGTCAAACGAGAAAGTTAGTGTACTGCGTGCTTTAGGGGCTCAGATTATCCGTACGCCAACAGCAGCTGCATTTGATTCACCTGAAGGGTTATTTAAAGTAGCACAAAAGTTGAATAGAGAGATTCCGAATTCGTATATTTTAGATCAGGTAATTGAGTATTTAAATATTGAAATCATTCAATATTTTACTTATTTTAATTATTTTTTCCTAGTATCGTAATCCTGGTAATCCATTAGCCCATTATGATGGGACAGCTGCTGAAATTATTGACCAATGTGAAGGAAAAGTCGATATGATAGTAAGTTCACATTTTTATTTACTACTTTTAAAATATCACCTTTAACATAAACTCCAAAAAAATGAAAAGATCAAAATGTTTTTAGGAAAAAAGGAGAAATATATAAATCTCTGTAAATATAGTAAAAAATGATTGCACATTAATAACATAATTTATAATATCTGCAAATTTTTTCAATGCAATAGTTTTGTCAAGTTAGTATTTTAGAAGATAACAAAACTAAAAGGGAAGAAAAATCACTTGAGTAAGGGTATGAAAAAAATTCCTTCATAAAATGACAGTAATAAAAAAATTCCATAAAATTTTTGTAACATTAATTACTTCTATTCTTTTAAAGAGTAAATTATTAGGTTTCTCTTCAGCCCTTAGCATAAAAAATTCTACAAATTAATATTTTTTTATTATTTTCTAAGGTTGTCGGTGCTGGTACTGGAGGTACAATTACAGGCATCGGTAGACGTTTTAAAGAGAAATGCCCTGGCTGTCTAGTAGTAGCTGCAGATCCGGAAGGGTCTCTTTTATCTCTACCCGATGACTTAAACAAAACTGATGTCACTTATTACGAAGTTGAAGGCGTAGGGTATGATTTCATCCCTACCGTACTAGACAGAAGTGTTGTGGACCGTTGGATCAAAACTAAAGATAAAGAATCTTTTCTGCTGGCCAGGAGACTTATTTCTGAAGAAGGATTACTGTGTGGTAAATAGTTTTATAAATTATTAGCAGTTCCCTGTGGCTTTGTCTGTATGTATTTTAAAATCAGTGTTGTTTGATACTCCCACTCCCTCTGAGCTTATCGATGCATCTACTCAAGATAAAAAGAAATAATAGGGTTTGTCTATACTTTTATTTTTTTACTCTTGTTAAACATATTATATAAGTAAAAAATATACTGTCTAAATCTGAAAACTGATTTTATGTTGTTTATACTATTATTGACAGTCTGTTGAAGTTATACTGTACAAAAACCGTTTGATTTTGATGGAATTATCCATTTTGACCATTCTCACTCTCAGTATTACGTATAAGAGAGTCCCGTGACACCTGTCTCGTTTAATCTAAAATAACTGTTGTTTAGGTGGCAGCAGTGGTGCAGTGTTGTCTGCAGCTTTAAAAGCTGCCACAGAACTAAAAGAAGGTCAACGCTGTGTGGTTATTTTACCTGACAGCATACGGAATTATATAACCAAGTTCGCATCAGATAATTGGATGATTGCAAAAAATTTCATCAACGTACCAGATAATTCTAATCACTGGTATGTTATTTTGGCTAATACGGAGAGTCTGGGGGTCCTCTGTCAGATTTGTGAAAAATCACGTATATAGTTATTCAGAATAGAGTTGACACGCAAATCATACGCATTTAATAAAGCGACTGGCCACGTTTAGCCATGATACAAATATAAAATTTAGTTTACATCAGAGTAGTCCAGGTGAGGTTGGTTATTTTCAGTAGGGTTAGGTTAGGTTTATGAATTTCTGTTAACATATCAAAATACTACACTAAATTTTTCAATCGGACGGTTTGATTGTTGCCATTTTATAAAAACATATTAAATATATTTACTTCAAACATTTATTTCTAATTTATTTACAATATATTAATATATATACAATAATATAACATATTTCTTATTATTAGATTGATATATCTCGGATAATTTCTCTTCTTCATTAATTAAAGCAATATGTCAAACCCTACATCTATGCACTAAATAATATATTAACATAGATACAGTATCTACAGCATAATCTACTCTATTCTAACACATCATCATGTGATTTTAAGAATTTTTGACAGGGGACCCCCAGACTCTTCGTATTTACCGTAATTTTAAATATTGAATAAATAACAAATCGTAATCAGGGATAAACAAGAAGATATTATTTTTTTTGGTCCCATGTGAAATTTTCTTGTACAATCATAGGCATTGTAAATTATAACAAATTCTTAAAAAAAAGATAAATTATTCTGAAAAAAAGGAACACCCAATATTTTTTAAGAGACTTTTTTTTATAAATATATTTTCCTATATTCAAAATAATTAAAATTTATTAATACAATTCAGGTGGTGGAATTTAAAAATACAGGATATACCAATTGGTTGCTATACAACAATTTTTTCAACTGCCACTTGCAAAGATGCAATTAACATCATGAAGAAAGAAAATTTGAATCAAATTGTAATCGTCAATGAAAACAAGTAAATATTTTATCATACAACAAATTGTAATGAAAATCAAATGATTATTTTTTATAGAGTTATTCAAGGCGTGATTGTGAATTCAAATCTCCTCGTAAAAATTATAGAAATGAGATTAAAATTAACTGATACGATTGATAAGATCACAAGTGCTTTCATGAAAATGTCTGCAGAAGAAACTTTGAGTAAGGCATCTCGTATTTTGGAAAAGGAACAGTTTGTTGTCATTTACAGTAAAGAAAGTAAGTTTGAACTAAATACTACATGGTGGGCTGAAAAGTCTTTGGCCTAACAATGAAAAAACTCTTCAACATAATCTCCATCTAGAGTAATGCACTTGTTCCAACGGTCTTCTATCATTTCTATACTGGTCTTATAGTGGTTCGCATCAAGTCCTTCAAAATAGGCGTTTGTTTCCAACTCAACCTTTTCAATAGAGTAAAATATTTTGCCAGAGAGCCACAATTTTAATTTCGGAAAAAAGTAGTAGTCGCTGGGGGCCAAGTCAGGAGAATACGGTGGGTGCGGAACCAATTCATAGCGCAGTTCCTTCAATTTATCGGTCGTAATGTAAGCCTTGTGAGATGGTGCATTGTCTTGAAAAAACAATATTTTTTTCTTCGTCCTTTGCAGCTGTTTTGCCTTGACTTCGTTGTACAATTGATCCAGTAATATTCTTTGTTGATTGTTCTACCAGGCAATAACCATTCTGCTGACAGCCGATTGGATCCGGTGTGTAGTAATGGATCCATGTTTCATGCATTGTCACAAATCGCATGAAAAAAATCCTTATTGCGGTGAAACAGTGCCAAATTTTGCGTTGAAAGTTGAATACGTTCATCTTTTTAGTCAATTGTTAAAAAACGTGGAACCCATCGCGTGCAAAGCTTTTTCATATGTAAACATTTATGAAGAATATGACCAGCATGTTCCTTTGAGATCCCTGTGGTGTTAACTAGCTCACTCACTTTCACTTAGCAGTCATTCAACACAATTTCACGAATTTTTTTAATGTATTCTGGAGTAACTGCCTCATTTGGCCTTCCTGAACATGGTGTATCATTTGTGCTCGTACGATCCGACGAAACTCAGCAAACCAATATTTTACGGTTGGATTAGCTAGGGCAGATGTGCCGTAACACTTATTAAGCCATTCCTTTGTTTGGACGTATTTTTCCCCATCAATAAACAATGTTCAATTAAAACACGAAATTCACTTTTTTTCCATGATTAAAAAAATAACAAAAGTAACGTCACTTTGAAGGCTGTAACTTGAACAAGATTACATAAAATATCATGAAATTTTGATAGTATTCTAGTTAATGTTGGTACTCTATGGGAAGTATAAGGATTTTTTGTTTGTCGCCATCTGTATGTCAGGTCAAAGACTTTTCAGCCTATGTATTTGTGTTTTAAGGTTTTATTAAATAAACTAATCATTTTAGATGCAGATGAAAAATTCAGTCGAATTTTGACTCCAATTGATGTTTTGAACTTTATAAGTAATGTGGATAATCAGAAAAAGTATAAAATATAAGAAAATGATGTTAGTTAAGCTCTATTGGAAATGAAGATTTTATAATTTTATTTTAATTGTATTTCTTGTGCAATTATTATGTACTTATTTTTTTAATTGTAATATTTTATCAATAAACTGTTTTTTTTTTTGGTATGTTCAATATACATATATTTATATATTTTATACTTGCCTTGAGTAGCATTAATATAAAACTAATTAGTTTTATGAAATAAAACAAATCGATAAAAGAAAAAAGATTTATTTTAAACAATTGTATGTTAATTAAATTACAAATATAACATTTAAATAATATAAGTGTATACAATACTAATCTCAATTCCCTGTTCTTTGTACTTTTATATGGAACTTGCATGAAGGCATTGTATGAACTTCAGCTGTTACTGAACTTGTTATTCCAAGATTCGCTAGACTGCCTCTAATTACGCCGCATGTAAAAGCTACATACTGAAATAATACAAAGTATTATTAAAATGTTGTAATAAATTGTATAATATATTTATGTACCTTTGGAGCCACTTCTAAATATTGTTTAGTATTGGAAAGTTTTATAAGAAACCGGAATGCATTATCTTGTAGAACGTAAACACCTTGATGGTTCGTCCGCAAATTATCAATTTGTTTTTTATATATCGATGTCCAAAAATCTGTACATATAAATTTCATCGTATCTAATTCATCTTTAAAACGTGGCCACTCTTTTGTTAACCTAAAGAGAATTAAAAAGTACTTATAGAGTTTAGAATAATGTTTTATTATGTATTAGATCAATATGTACACGATCAATAATATTGTTCAATATTACGGATTGACCAATATTATTGACCGTTTAGAGCAAGCTTAAATTTTATTGAGTAATTTTTTTTTATTGTGTCGTCTGTAGGTCTTATTGCACAATATTTTTTAGTCTAGTGTTCGGAGCGGCCTCGTACGCGCGCAAACTAACGTAAAGGTCCTTTCAAAGATGTTTGTGAGTGTACACAGGCCTTTTTCAATCATTCTTTAACCAATTTTCGTTTTTTTTTTTCATTTTGACAGCAAAATCAACAGCACAACTGCAGCAAAATTTTGATCATCATACATGTTACTCCCACGAAAATGTTGACGTAAATAGTTCAAGATTCAATATAATTGAACGTGTAGGTGCAAGATATGTTTCAATAAAATTGTTCAATAATAATATTGTACAATTATATTGTAGATAATGGGGCGCCTTACATACCTTTCAATTATTCTATAACCAGTTGAAAATCCTAAATATTCTAGTTTTGATAAATCTCCGCCCTAAAAATTTATATTTGTTATAAAAGAGAATGTAATATATTTTAATTGTGCACCTTTTTATCTCCATTTGTTATTATATAGTTTACAATTTCAGCATGAAAAAATTCAAACAAATCTTCATCTGCCATAATGTCAAAGCACTGTCAAAAATATATGTGAAGTGATGTGAAGATTCATTTTCATGTTGACGCTCAACCGTTCGACGCTCGTTTCTAGCGTCAAATCTTGTCACGTGACCTATTCGATGCTAGCTCTCTAACCTGCTAGCTCTTTGGTGTGAAACAAAATTAAGTTATGTAACAGCGGGTTCGGCGGGTTTTCTTACAAATGATAATGGAGTATTAATTGTTGTACTTAAAATTACACACTTTTGCAATTTGAAAGTAATATACACCCTATCGTATGTAACAATAGACGCTAATATTATAAATGATATCAGATTTTAAATACAATCACTGGTTAAAAATTTCAAGAAAATTTCTAATATAAAAGTTGATAAAAAAACCGTATTATCGATCCAAGCGCAACTTTTTATAGGCGTATTTGGAATTAGGGTGCCCTTATACATATGATAGCGTCTCTAACTCGACCAACATTTTTTTTTTCGATTTTCAAATATGTAATTAGACACGTTATCGTATGTAAAGGGATACGCTGATTCGACTTTTAGTTTTTTTTTGGTATCCAAAATTTTTGGTCGAGTTATGTCCGTATTATAAAGGAGCTCGCAAAATTTGCTAGCTTGCAAGCACTCTCAAATGGGGTATTAATTCTGTACTAGTATCTATATAGATATGGAATTTAGAGCAGTGACACTTCAACTAATTGTAACACAGTGGCGAGACGTGATATTTTTAATAAGGGAAGCATATTTTGTAAAATAAGTCAAAATATTTCATAAAAATAAATAAGTAGGTAATAACCGTTTTAACAATGGGCTTATCGACCCCCTCTCCCATTAAAAAATCTAGTTATGAAACACCTTAAATTCAAACTTTTACTTTTTAAAATAAATTCTTATTAATGTGTATATTATTATGTTTATTGTTAGAAATAACGGTTACTAAACGAGTGATAATTAATATAACACAACAATAGATAAAATCATACAATAAACATTATTATTTAAAAATAAAAATTAAACGACATAACTTCACATAACATCGTTTTTCATTTATCGATATTTTTCTATTTGAAAAACTAATTGCTCATTACACAAAAATATTTTTCTAATGAACTATAAAAAAGCGTAAGATTATCGAAGTATTTTATTATTAATAAAAATATAAAAATTTAAAAAAATATCTGCCTTGGGAACCACGGGACTTTCTTATACCTAACCTAACCTAACCTAACAGTGTGAATTGTATACGTGATTCTTTGTTTATTAAAACATTTCTAACAAACTAACAAGAAAGAACAAAATGAATAATTTTATATTTACTGAAAACGGATGTTTACTCTTGTAAATTTTTGGATTTTTGAATTATTTTTGAAATAAGAAAAAAATGTTTTAGATAAAAAATGTCCAGTATGTTATTATCTATAATTTATTCCCTATACATTTTTTTCTCTGTTATGAACCATTTGAATTATAATAAATTTGTTTCTTCAAAAATTCGTTTTTACAAAAAAATGAATAGAACATAAATTATAGATATAGATATTACCTACATTTTTTCACTTGACCATTTTTCTCTATTTCGCACTGTTTCAGAGTAATTCGAAAAATTAAAAAATTGACGCAGGTAAACATCCGTATCCGGTTGAAAGATCGTTTTCAAAAATAGGACGTTTTCTTCCCAGCCAAAAATTAATCTTAAATATAAAATATCACCCTTCTACAATTTGTCGTATTTGAGTTACAGCGCTTACAGACAGACAGACGGACACACAGACATCATGGCGAATATAGTCAGAATGGATTCAGGGAAGGTCAAAATAGATAATTCCGTCAAAATCCGGAGTTCGAAAAAATCGGCTTCACTATACTTACTTATACTAATGTACATGGGCGTAGCCAGGATTTTGTTCAGGGGGGGGCAAATTTTTTTTTTTGAAACCGATTGGTCGGCGTGTTTTGCCTAGGACCCCGAGGTAATGAGAGAGGGGTGAGCAAAAAAAGCTCTCACATTATTATGGTAACCTTACCTAAAAAGATTTATAAAAAAAAAATTTTAATAAAAATATTTTCAATAGGCCTCAAAATTTTTAACGTCTGGAACCTCGAAATGTGTAAGAACGGCTCTGATAAATGGCCATTAATGTTAACAAAATTTGGTAAATTCTTTTTTTCTTAAATTAAATTCTATCGTTTCGTTGCAACTTGGAACTTTGGCTCGTAAAAATCCGTGATTTTCATTAACTTATTAAATCAATTTTTTGGTGTGTCCTTGTTTATTATCGAGGAATTGTAAAAGATAGGTGCGCAAAAAGTAACAATGAAAAGTCATTCTTTTTTTCATTTCTTCTTTTATTTTCGCCACATGTTTTTCAATCAATTAAATTTATATGTACATATGTGCATATCTTTTTGAAGACAAAATCCTCTACAAAAATGTACTCTACGTTGCTATTTTGGTGTTTTTTTTATTTATATTTTTTATTTAATGTAAAAAATCGATCTAATTTGAATTGATAATATATGTACATGTATAGTTGAAATATCAAAAAAACATGAATAGTTTACCCAATAAAAAAAACCAATGATATTTAAATATTCGAATCTAAAAATGTCAATATTTAGCCAATGAACTGATTCATTTGTTACTCTTATTGTTAGTTCACAAGCTAGGGGGAGGGGCAAGCGTCCCCCCTTGCCCATGCCTGGCTACGACCATGCTTTTGTGGGTAGTTATTTTAACACAAAACACAGTTTTCACTGTTGTCAACACTGCGACCTTTGCCTTTAGGTGTTTTTATTTTATTTTTAATTTTCCCTGATATTTTAGTTTACATGTAAAAATAAAAGATTGTGATTTAAAAAACTTTGATATTTGATTTTCTGGATTCAAAATATAAATTTACGTTCAAAAATCCAATAAACATCATAGAAGTTTAGAAATATCCCTGTTTGGACAATAATACTGATTTACTTATTACTTTTTGTCCGCAAGCTAGGGGGGGGCAAGCGCCCCCCCCCCCTGCCCCACCCTGGCTACGCCCATGCTAATGTATATTTCATATACATGGTATAAGAAAGTAAAAACACGAATACATAATATATTTTTGTTACCTATACATACTAACAACCGATACAACCTTTTAAATTATAAAAATGTCCAATTAATGAACAATCGAACGAAAACCTATATACTGCACTGTACAATAGATTGCCTATATACAATGTAAAATTTTACGTAAGGACAGGCTATGCAGTATTATCCAATGTATACCTAAAAATTTTTACATTTTGTTTGTTTCTTTTCTTAATTAAATATACAAAATAGAATTGAAATTTACATTTACTAATATAAATAAGCAAATCCGCTAATAAAAGGGCATTAATTATTATTATTAACTCAACAGGCAAGCATTTCAGTGTATTTTAAACAAAAAATAAATATGATAGAGCAGCGATGTATATAAAGTTAGCAGGGTACTTTTAGCAGATTCAAAAAATAAGTATTTGTCATTTTGTCACTTTTTTGTCGCTATTTTGTACCGCCAGAATTAATTTTGTACCTTGAGCCATTTTCGAGAAACAAAACCCTGCTAACTTTAAAATAAGTTTAGGGTTCGCGATATCTCAGCCGCTATTAATGCTAGAGTAAAAATTTTTGTGTCCGAATTTGTTACTTGGGCAGTTCTTTCAGCTCCCATTTTTTAATTTTATTTCTTTTTTTTTTTCGCTAGTAATGTAGGTATATGTAGGTTATAGCCATTGCATTAAGTACACATTTAAGAGTGAATACTGATGAAAATTAGTGACTAATTACAACTAGATGAAAAATAATTTTTTTGTTATAAATTAGGTTTTTCTCTCGATATATAATTATTTCAGGGCAAAAACATAAACATATCTAAAAAAGCAAAATACACTCATTTAGTGCAGTCTGCTCAGAGAAACAAAATAAAAGTTCGTTTTAATATTTAAAATTGACGAATATTCTATCTATTTTGCATATAAACCTCCATAAAAATAATATGATTCCGGAAACAAATTATTTCAGGCTCTCGACTATTTAAATAAGGTCTAAAAAAGACAAATACACTCATTTGAGTACAATCTGCTGAGAAAAACAAAATAAAAGTTCGTTTTAATATTTAGAAATAACGAATTTTCTAAGTATTGTACAATTAAACGTTAATAGCGGCTGAGATATCGCGAACCCTGCATCTAAAGTTAGCAGGGTTTTTGTTTCTCGAAAATGCCTCAAGGTACAAAATTAATATTGGCGGTACAAAATAGCGACAAAAAAATGACAAAAACTTTTTTTTTGATCCTCTGCTAAAAGTACCCTGCTAACTTTATATACATGACTGACGCCTATGGAAGAAATTGGAGAAAATTTAATTTAATTACACAAATAAAGAAAATGGCATTTAAAGGATAATTTCTGGAGATTGCATTTTTATATTTTTGTTTTCACGGTTAAGTGTAATTACTCTAGTCTAGCTAGGTATGTACTATATAGGTAGATAATTTTTATCGTATGATAGTGTGTTACCACTTATTTTTTCATGTATTTTTTATATGGTTCACTCGGTTCACTCTTCACACAATAAATAATTATAATAATAACCTATCAAGGTTAGTAAATGACAAGGTTGCCTCATAACTTTTTGACCAATCAGCGGCTGCGTGGGATGACGTCACCCTGAGGAACCTTTCAACGTTGTTTCATATATTATAAAGTTGTTTTCAAATTATTTAGAATTTTTGGATATTTGTATTTAAAAAAAGTAAATATAATTGTTCATTACAGAAGCACAAATTATTACATATAATATTTCTTCATAAAAATTTAAAACTGATATCAGAAATCAATGCTTAAAGAAAATACATTTGTTGGTTACACATAAAAAAACACTTGTTTAAAACTATAATTTATAATAATAAAATAATAAAAACTTAGGTTTAAAACTCAGTACACTATCAATATCAAATGAAAATATTTAAAAATAACTTACAATAAATCAGCTTAACTAAAATAAAGAGTAAATATAGTTTGACAGCCATTTATAATGTCAAAGAGTTCCTCACGATGACGCAATCTGCCGTCTCATGCCACTCCCCGCACAGAGTTATGAGGTAACCTTGTACTTTACTAACCTTGATAACCTATGCTAATAACTAATGATAACTAATACGCAGCAAGTTGATGGTTTTTTTGCTTGGTTGGTGCGAGCGGAAGGGTGGTGGTGGTGGATTCGTCCACTCACAATCAGCGTGCATAGGTTGAAATGTGTGACGCAGTTGTGACGTCATCGCTAGATATACAGGGAAGTGTAGGAAGAAATGACAACACTGAGCAGACAGACATCACCAATACATTGATAGTGTCACGGACGGTTCAATAATTAAAACGATTAACATAAGGCCATTGTTTTAATCATAGTCATAATGACCGATGCAATTCAAGAATCTCCAATAAAAGCAATATTTTTCGATCTCGACAATACGCTTATAGAGACAAGAAAAGCAGATAGACTAGCCTGTAACAAGGTATGTAAATGATGTAAAAATAGAAATTTAATTTATGGATTTATTATGTATTGCTATTTTATAGAGATTGTATTTAAAATGGTTTGATTTAAAATTATTCGGAAGTTGGTTGCATTTTAAAATTGTATGTATTATTGCCTATATTATACATTGTTGTACGATTTAATTAAAATTATGGAATAAATGTGAAGTTTGCTTCATTAAATGCGATCTTTCAAAATGTACGAACTATAACCTCTACAATGTCTGAATCGTTTGAAAGTTTTTTTACGTCTAAAAATAGCAGATTTAAGAAATCGTAAACTTCCTAAAGAAATGAGATACGTTCAAATAGCAGTGCGCTTAGCGATCTCCAGATTTAGATATTTTCAGGCATTCGGCCAAGTTAAAAATATACTAAGTAATATGCGCTATTAGTGTTCAGTAGAGTTCATTCCCCACTGTTAATATTTCGTTGTGCTCACATAAAATAAGTGCTTTTTTATAATAAATTTGCTTTTTTAAATTAAATTAATAAAATATTGTGAAAATGGGAGAAATATCAGATACCGTAAAGAAATGTATTATGATATTGAAGGCATCAGAAACTGATACTGAGAAATTTGCTGGTCTTTTTATGGTAACAAAACTAGTCAAAGGTAAAGATTGTCAGTCAAATGCTAGAAAAGCTTTGTTTGAAGCTATAGGATTTAAATTCCTCAAGCGGTTGTTGTTAAGCACTGAAGTTCCTGTCGATTGCCCCCCGGTCGTTTACAAATCAGTTGCACTTTCAATATTGACATGTTTTTGCAATGATCCTGAATTGGCTACTCACCCTGAAATGCTTGCTAATATTCCTGTATTTTTGGATATCGTTTCTCAAGCCGATGATAAAGATTTTGAAGATAATTTAATAATTGTAAGAGAAGCTTACGTTTGTCTGCAAAACATTGCTTTACATGATCCTGGACAAAAGGCACTGTTAGAAATAGGTGCTATAAACAAACTATCAGACATTTATGCACAACAAAGCTTTGAAACAGACGAAGCACTGAATATTCTTGTATCTCTCGTAACACGTTTTGGACCCGTGGCTTGGGGTGATAATACAAAATCATTTCATAATCTCGTCAACAAAATTGCGCTTGATTTTGAACAAGATCATAGTGAAAGAAAATTTGAACTGTGTTCAATTTTGAATGCACTTTTATTTAATTGCAAAAGAAATTTGATATCATCAACTTCATCTGAAGAAACTTGGCCGATAAGCATATTTAAAGGCCTCAACGATATTTTACAAAGTAAAATTGGAAAAAATCAACGTAATCCAGCATTGCTATTATCATCAACAATGGTTGATTTACTAGGAATTGAATGGACTCTTCAAGATGAAGAAAGACCAAAAGTCTTCTTTTTACTTTTGATACAATTAAGTGCAATCGAAATCAGAATGCTTGAAAGTAATAGCTTCAAACAAGCTTTCTCTCAAGCTGGATTAATTACAGCATGTTTTATTAATATTGAGGCATCTGTTACTTACATGTCAAATGACCAAATTGAATTAGAGCAAAAAGAAAAACAGTCTGTTTATACGGCATTGAAAGGGGCATTTGGCGCTGTTGTAAATATTTTAAATAAAGTTTCTCTTGATAAAAACCGAGATAATTTACCAAGCGAGGAGAAATATTTTCTTTGTGCAATGATACGAGTCTTAGCTGCATGGTTAGCACAAGAAACATCTGCATTACGTGGTCCAGTATTCAAAATATTGCCATTTATTTTGCATCTTGCTAACGAAACATTTTATTCTCAGCGGGCTAAGCACTTGGCAGTGAAAGCACTCGTAGCCGGTACTGGCAGTGCCGATGATGCTGCACTATCGTTTAAAGGTGTGGATATTTTACGAGTTTTACTTCCAGCAATGTGTCATATGACTGTTGATGATGATGCTCGTAAAATACTTCTAGATAACAAGCAAGATGAAGTTTTGTATGAATGTCTCGATTATCATTGGTCTATTGTCCACTGGAAAAAACCTCTCATTCCAAAATCTGAAAGAGCAAAAGCACGTACTCTACCTGAAGTAGGTCCGGATGCTGAAACTCTAGAAGAGATGAAAGATTCTCGCACAGCAATAGTCAGTATTTGCAATATTTTTATGAATATCACTGTTTTGGAACCCAAACATGTTGAAGATAGCATACTTTTTAGTACACTTCTTAAATTTTTATTCAACAATTTACCTGAATTGAAAGATATACCTGACAATCTTGTTGTTCATGGCAACTTAGCCGTGTTGGGCTTACTTCTATTGAAACAGCAATCTAATAGTGTGAAAAAGAATGACTTTTCTATTTGCCGTTACATTCAAGCTACTATACGATTCTTATGGGACGCATATATTATTGACGAGTCAAACGATCCTACAGCCTTGGCTGTCTCAATGTCATACAAAGAGCATTGGATGGAACTAATGGAGCTCTGGTTTCTGGGTATGCAGACGATGTCAGGTGTGTTGACCCAGATTCCGTGGATTTCTGAATTTGCTATTGAAAGTGGCTGGGCTGAAGGTATTATAGAAACATTAAAGAAAGTAAGAGTTGGAACATTACCACCAAATGTTAAATCAGCATATGAAGATTTCTTATGCCACCTCGTCGATGCAAACAGCAATGTAATAAGTGTATTAAAAAAGAGTGACGCATTGAAAGTTTGCAGAAATCATCGATTTATGGAATTGGGAAAGAAATTGTTTGGAGATTAAATCAAAATCATCACACGAGTTAAACGGACATGGGAAACCTAACAGTATCATTTCTAACTTAAATATAAACATTTCTTACACTTTTGCATTGGATATTTATCAGTTGAAAAAAAATCAGTTTCCTATTTATTAGTAAGCAACTTTTCTGTAAACAAGTAACCTTTTTATTCAATGTTTTATAAAATTTTATTTTGGAAAAAAATGTTAATTTTTCTTGATTTAAAAGGTTGATATTTATTTGAACACATACAAATGTATCAAAAATATTTTATCATAACAATAAAATTAATGAAGCATGTATGTAAATATCATATTTTAGATTAAGTACTTAACAATCTAAAAATAACTCTTGGATGTTTAAAATCAGAGTCCAAGTAATAGATCAAACATGCTCATAATGATCTAGCACATTTTTAATGCTTGATATTGTAGTATATCCTATTAATCATGTACAGTGCCATAAAAAATGTAGGTACTTATTATATGTTAATACATATACATTTATTTTATTAAAATAAATATACAAATACAGCTTTAAAATATCTGTAATTTAATAATACTGTATATAGTTTCATAACTAACATGCTTTTCATTTAATTTTATAAAAATAATTTTTTGAACCATGCAAAAATATTTTACAAATTATACATACTATTATTTTTGGACTAAAATGTGTTTTATTTTTGAGATAGTATTTATGTATACAATACACTGAGAACATTTAAATAAATGAATTAGTGAATCGCTGTAGTTCTAGTCAATATTTTGTGTATATGTATTAAATGTCTGTCTTTATTTTCTCATCAGGTTACTATTATTTTATTATGTATTAAAATTAACTTATTTGTATGCGAATATATTACATTTATATTTAAATTGATCAAATATTAATGTAAACAGATAAAAACTCCCATGTCGATATATTTGACTGCTTTTAACTAATAGGTACTAATGAATTGATTATGTTGAACAATCATAACTTGAAATTCCTTAATTTTTTTTCATTTATATTTGCATTTTACTATTTTAAATATGTGTAATGATTTTTACTAAATATTTGTTTACTTTGTGTATTTTTGTATAATGAAAGTCATCAATAAATTTTTTCATGAGTAAGTTTTATTTTTATAATTTCTTCATTGTACATATGTATATACCATTTTTTCCTTTGCTTTTTTATGAAACAGAACTTAAAGAAGCTTAAATTACTGTATTCATAAATAAAATTTAGCTTTGCTTAAATGAGTTGAGAATTTTTATAGCTTCTGAAATCATGAAAATAGATATTTTTTTTGATAATAAATTATTTTATATTTAAAGAACACATACAACATACACAATTTTACATCAAACTATTTCATTTACTAAAATGTAACATTTTCATATATATTTCAGTTGACCGAAATTTTACAAGAAGAATATTCTATTCCACATGATGTAGCTACTATTGTATGTAATTCGTACTTAAAAAACTTCAGATTGTGTCCGGATAATCCAGCATTCACATTGGACACTTGGAGGAGCAGGTTGTGGACTGAAGCACTCGGTAAAATTTATAGTCATCTCAGTGGTAAGTACAGTTCTATATAAACGACATCATTTTAAAAGGGTTCAAAAATCGATTTATCATGCTCCTTTAAAGCTTTATACAGGTAATATTCATAAGACAGAAGTAAACTGCCTGAATGAGACAGCAAGTGTATTTGTACAAAAATAGATTTCAAACCAAACAATATGAATCATGGAATGAACAATTTGATAAGGTTTTCAGCTAACTATATAGAGAATTATATTATTATTTGTAGATGATATTTATCATCGCTGGCTTAAATTGAGGTATCATTATCTAATGATCACAGCAGACACAAGAACGCTACTGACAAGGCTTAAGCAAAACTATCTTCTAGCGGTGATTTCAAATGGACCATCGTGCGCCCAGTGGGAAAAGGTTCAACTTCTAAATCTCAGCCAGTTTTTTGATCTGATCTTAGTTTCAGGAGATTTGCCATGGGAGAAGCCCAGCAAGAGGATTTTCCAACAAGCATGTACGTATCTAGGCGTCGAGCCTAATCAATGCATCATGGTAGGTGATAAGTTAGAGACAGATATACAAGGTGGTATTCAGGCAGGACTTGCGGGTACAGTTTGGATACCAATCAAACAAACTGACTTGGGTCCAAATGATCCTCATCCTGATTACACCATTGACAAAGTTACAGATTTGGTAAAAGTTTTACCTAAAAATACAAGGACTCCTATGTTTCATAGGAACTTTAAGAATATCAATGTCAGATACTCGTTACCTGATTTCGAAGACTGTAATAGTAATAGTAGCGATGGTAGCTGAGATTATCTTAAAATCCTTTATTTCTTTATTAGTATACGTTACTAATTTTTGTATTAGAAAGGTTTTATTGTTATTTACATTTATTTAAAGTATATTTCAAGTATTTTGTAACTTTCCCTGGTTGTTTTAATTTAATAGACTGATCGACATTTAGTATTTATTATTGAATGTGTTCATTGGCGATATTATGTAGTACAGAGATTCCCAAACATTTCTTTATAAACAGTTCCGTTTATTAAGTAGTTAGGTCTAAACAACTTAATAAGTATTTATGCCCTAACTTAGCAGCCACTTGAAATAATTTTTTTTATTTCATTTAAAAATTTGTGGTGTACAGTTTGGGAAGAACTAATGTAGTAAATATTTATTTTTATATTTATAGTATTTACTTTTTTTTACATATTTATTATTTTAATTTGAAAAAGAAGTATATACCCAGTATTCTTTATCGAATAAGATTTTTTATTTACTTGAAATACTTAAGGGCACAAAATACATATCTAATTTTTTTATAAAATTTATTTAACTAAGGGTTAATAAATGTCTACAGTTTGATGTAATATATTCTTAACATATTAATCTAACATCTTATATGTTAAGAATATTTAGTTTTAAAGAAATAAGTCAATTTCAAAATTCTACTTTTTTATTTAATACTATATTAATTTGGCGAGAATCAAATTATAAAATGTTTAATATATAAATTATTTTGACTCTTTAAAAATACTCATTTTTTAGTTTAACAAAAAAAGTTCAAATATTTCTAAATAGCAATATATCACACGTCACACAGCTGAATATATCCAAGAGAAAATATTTTATTTTGTAACTATTTTCAGGTAAATAAAGTATATTTTTATTACTTGTGGTAAAAATAAATAGCATTGACACAGTAACTATTTTGTAATCACTTTACAGTTTAAGCCATAGTAGTTGAAGCAATGTTGGCGAATAGCCTAATTTATAAAGAAATAACTACATCACTGTAGCATTTAAATGATTTGTTAAGGTTTATTTTTGTTCATATTAACAAATCATCAGATATAGTATTTATGGTTTGTTAAAATGAATATTATATATTTGTAGAAACTAAATGTATATGTTCTAAATAAGAATAATAAAATCTCCAGTATACTGATTTGTTTTTATTTCATTCTTCCTCTTATTTTAATAGTTCTGTAATTTATAATTTAATGATTTTTGTTGATTTTATAAATTGTTAAGAAGAAAAGTAAATGTCTACACATGTGCTGAAAAGTCTGGTGTAACAATAAAAAAATGATTTTTTTAATGAAAAAACTTTTATTCTTCGACATAACCTCCATCTAGAGTAATGTACTTGTTCCAATGGTCCTCTAACATTTCGATACTGGTCTTATAGTAATTTGCGTCAAGTCCCTCAAAATAGACATTTGTTTCCAACTCGACCTCTTCATTTTTACTTTCTTATACCATGTATATGAAATATACAATAGTATAAGTAAGTATAGTGAAGCCGATTTTTTTCAAAATCCGGATTTTGATGGAATTATCCATTTTGACCTTCCCTTAATCCATTCTATTTTCGTCATGATGTCTGTGTGTCCGTCTGTCTGTCTGTAAGTGCTGTAACTCAAATATGACAAATTGTAGAAGGATAAAATTTTATATTTAAAATTAATTTTTGTCTGGGAAGAAAACGTTTATTTTTTTAATTATTTTTTACCTATGTCGATTTTTGAATTTTTCGAATTACTCTGAAACAGTGCAAAATAGAGGAAAATGGTCAAGTTAAAAATTGTAGGTAATGTTCTATTCATTTTTTCGAAAAAAAAAATTATAATTCAAATGGTTCATAACAGAGAAAAAATATCTGCCATGAGTATCATGGGACTTTCTTATACGTATTACAGAGTGAACAGTGTGAGTGAGTCTAAATAATTATATAAAAAAATCCTTTCTGGCTCAATTATAAGTGTTGACATTTTTTATCTAAAACATTTTTTTTATTTCAAAAATAATTTGAAAATTCAAAAATTGACAAGAGTAAACATCCGTTTTAAGTTATTACGTTAAAAAAATTTAATTTGATGTATAATGTAGAGAATAATATTATCTATAGTTTATATCCATTCTATCTTATTAGTTTGTCAAAAATGTCTTAATAAAATAAGAATCACATACACTATTCACTGTTAGGAATACGTATAAGAAAGTCTTGTGGTTCCCAACGCAGATATTTTTCTTCGCCATTTGTGGTTGGTTTGCCTAGACTTTGTTGTATAGTAAAAACAAAGGAATAAAAACGATATGCGTACATTTTAATTTACTATAATCAAGTATTTGATCTTGGTACTGAAATAAAAAAATTGACAAAAAGTGAATTTAATCTTTTTGTTCACTGAACACAGCTCACATATTTAATATTATTAATTAATTGGCTCAATAAAATATTAAATGTAGATATGTTACATTTCTTTAATATTTTAATCTTACATATGTACAATTGAAATATTATCAATAACAGTAATATATTATGTCATTATTTAATCAACTGAATAGTCTCGGAAGAGCGATAAATTACGTTTATTTTCATTGATACGTTTTTCAATAGAAGATGATTCAGTAACATGTGCAGTTGTGTCATCATCTAACACCCTTAACAATGCATCTAAAGCTGTTTCTTCTGTTACTGCATTTGTTTTCTTTCCATCATCGCTTTTTTCCTCTATAAAAAATTCTTCGTCTGGTTGAATTGTATTAATCATTCTTTCTTCAGAACTTGTGGCATGAATGTCATCTTCATCTAACATTACATTTTCTTGCGTCGCAAAACTTATAAAAGTACAGAATATTATTAATAGGTATTTTATGGTATTTTTTATATTAATTCAAAAGTCAAATTGACTCATTCAAATACTTTAGTTTATCTATTTTCAAAATTTAAATCTATGGAAAAAAATGTAAATCTAGTATTTCATTCAGCCATTTTTTTTGGAAAAATTATTTTTAATTTACATACATAGATTGAATTTATCTTCAATATAGTTATTTTGATTTCTGAATTTTTACAATTTCATCATAATTATATAGAACTACATAATTATTTACAGACAAGATCTAACTAGCATATTAATTAAAATACATTTCTTCTATCTATTTTTACCTAGTATTACTTTCAATACTTGATGCTTTGCTTTCATCATCGTTTTTATCCTCTTTAACTTTAAGTTTTTCCTCAATTTCAACACTGTTTGATGCAGAAACAATATTACTTTCATTTAAATTCTTTTCCATAATTTGAGATATTATTACATCTGCCATTGCAGGTTCTATGATTTCGCTATGCCTTATGATTGACGGAATAACATCGTTATTGAAATCATTTTTTACCACAGAGTTCATTGTTAAATTACTTTGTACACCTTCCATGTAAGGTTTTGTAGCAGATGTAACACTTTCTGCTGTACTTATTACATCGGGTGTTGTTTCTAGACTTCCTTTGCTATCTTTGTTAACAGTTTCGCTCTGTTTTTCAGTTATTGCCGGTATTTTATCAGTTTTTATGTCTTTTTGTAAAGAATGCCGTGGACTGGCTTCAAGTGTTACATCTGAAATAAATAGAAGTTAATATACGACAAAAAATTTGGAAACCCATATTTGTCAAGACTGAATAAAATACAAATGAACTCATTGTTGTGCAGAGTTATAGTTTTCTTAAGAAAATTTTCACTAATGTATTCAATTATACAGGGTGCGGAAAAAAGATCGGACTACCAAAATAAATTGAAGGGATTGAGTTTTAAAGAAAAATGTTACTTGTAAAAGTTTTAGGGTATAAAAAAACTATTAGATGGTAATATTAACGTGACCTTAGAAGGACCTTAAACAATCTGTCAAGGTCAACTTTTTTATTATAATGGAAATCTATATTTTTTATTATGTATAGTGCTTATATTGAACAAAATAAGTAGATTTTTAAAAGATCAAGTTTTGTAGAAAAAGGTTTCAAACAAGTGAGAATTTCAAAAAAAATCCATTTGCCTGATTATTAAATTAATCCAGCATTAAACTTTTACAATAAACAATTTTTTCTAAAATTTGTTCCATTCGATTTCTTTCAGGAGTCTGATCTTTTTCCTCACCCTGTGTATAAAATACCTTCTGTGGTTTGGATTTGATTAAATATGTTAGGTGTTACATGAACACCAATTTCATGTGTGCTGGTAGCAACTTGTACACTGGTGTCATTGAATTGTTTCATATTAGTCATTGTCATTGTATCATTTGATGAAATTGTAATTTGGGTACTAATGTCAACACCACCTATACTATTCGTACCACTGGAGATATATGTTTTTTGCATAGTATTGTCTATGTTACTTTCAATATTAATTAAATTTGGGTCTGTTTTGTAAGCAGTTGAATTTGATACAGTATTTTCATCGGCAGGTGTAAGAAAACTGCTATACTTTCTCGGTGTATTCTCGGTATTCACAAAATTTATTGATTTTGAATCTTTTCTGGAGTTATTTGGATCTAATAAGGAATTTTGATCATTACTGTTGGGTACGGAATTAAAATCGTTACTGGGGTTTTTCAGCATAATATCTGCATCAGATTCTTTTCTAAAAGAATTTGGATCAGGTAAGATATTTTCTTTTGGTACATTCATTGATTTTGACATTTCTCCTAAAATACCTTTTAATAAGGTACATATTGTTTGACAGTTTAAAACTGTAGTTTTATTTAGTGTATCTTCTAATATGTTTTTACACGGGCAGCCATTTTTATCAGATAAATCTCTATTTACAAGGCTGAGATCTTCGTTAATCACTTTATCTTCTACACTTTTTCTATTATTTAAATCTTGTTCTACTGTATTATCTTCCTTTACTTTGTTACATTCTATGCAATCGAATTTATTCACATCATTTGAGTTTAGATTTTTTTTACTACATTTATTAGGCTTGCATATAAGAACATTTTCTTTATAATTTGTATCCGATGTCTGAATAGCTACATCACTTTTTACTTCCAGATTTGTTGATACAAGTGTACTTATGTGTTTATCACAGTTGCATGAACTGAATTGATTGGTTTCGATAACTCTAGTTTGTGTACCTCCATCTTGATATACGTTTGATTGAGAATCTTTTTCTAATTGAGGTTTTATATGTCCACATATAGAACTGATTTCTTGTATTAATTCATCCTATTCAAAATAAAACAATGAAATTAATTAAAAGCATAATACAAAGCCAAAATTACAAACTCAGTAGAGAAAATATAATTAAGCGAAAAATATTGGCATCAAAATAAAAAAATCGACAATGAGTGAATAAAAATTTAAATATACCTCATTACAAGATTTTACATTTGTTGAATAATATTTTTTGTAAATTGATTCCATATCTGCATCATAAGGTAACTTTTTCTTAACTAGATCTTCAGTTAAACGAAGCGAGAAGAGAATACATTGTGCTTTATCTAAACTGAAACGTAATGGGTATAAGTAGTTTAAGTTATTGAACTATTATACAATACATTTACTTAATTGCTGTAGCAGAACCTGAAGAGCTAGGTTTCAAATCACTCGTATCACAGTAACCATCGCATTTTGGTTTGTCGATTTTATTCTTTTGACTTGTGTTACTCTTTAAACAATTTTGGTGGTATTTACTATGAGTAATAGCAGGTTTATGTTTCTAAAAAACAGATTAATAATAAGACACCTTCTGTGCATATATTTTTCTATCATAAATATGACAAATATATTTATTATGAAAATACTGTTTATTGATCGTGTCATTCCGTTTTATAGAAATTATCATAAGTACTATTTGGAAATAGATGACAGTTGTACATCAGAATAAACCTATGTTCAAATTGTTAAGAAACACATTTTAAAGTTGTACATAACACAACATAATATTTTTATTTACCTTTTCTTGTTCACCAGTTTGGACTGATTTTGATGAATAACGTACAGGTGATGAACTGGTTTTGTACTCATCTTTGATGTATCTTCTGAAATTTGTATTAATTTCATAAATACATTGATAAATAAATATTAAAATTCAGCTACTCACACTTTACTGCAAGGGCACTTTTTATTTTTCTGCATATGTTTTTTTGAGTAACTCCACGGAGGTGAATTGTCTACACGTTTCTTAGCTGAGTCAATACGTCTATAGTGATGAAACATTTGCTGATGCACTTCAGCTTCTTTCATTTTATATTTGTTGTAAATAAGAAAACCAATTTTCAGTAAAATTAGAAATATAGAAATAACAAAGAATTTATAATATGAAACCAACATTACATTTTGACTAAATTATTTTATGGTAGAAAACTAAAATTTTGTTCAATGTGTACTTTTTTTATTTTAAAATCATTTTGTTATTTTACTTTTAATTTCATTATTTGACACATAAGTAAAAACTGTCAAGTATTTGTCAAATGGCAGCACTTATCAATACTGCATTGTTTATCACTTGATTCGCATCGTTGCTATGGTTACTATTATTTCTGAATCACCTCGAAAGACTGCTAATTCAATAAAAACTATTGATTAAATTAGTGCTTCTTAATTTGTCTAGAATATAATTATAATTGGATCCGAATAATCTGTCTGTAAAATCTAATCGAAATATATAAATATGATGTTTACGTTACAAAAAAAAAAATCGGTAGTAAAGTAGACACATAGTTTATTTACATAAAATATATGGAATGATAAATACATATTAAAATTACGTTAAAACTATGCATATATATAAAGAAATTTTAAGTACATTTAATATAACCATATTAAATAATTTCAAATATAAATATTAATTATTTTACAATTTTGCACAAAACATTTATAATAAATATGAATAAATGTCATTTTACTACTAAAGAAATAACAATACTTGCGAATAATATATTTTTAATTCATCAATCGTATCTACATTTAGTTTTTTGTATTTATATACAGTGCTTTAAATGGATCGGAATGCACTAAAATGCTATCTTATAGAGCCGTAGCATAGAACAGTAGTCATATAAAAAGCCTTGATAATTAGGGGCCTGAGTGTTCTGAAAGTTCCACCAATTACAAATTGAATAAGAAATTATTCAATGAATTTTTAATTTATTAAAATACATATTATTTATCCCTATAAAAAGAGATTATATTACATATCACTTAAGACATTCTACCTCATAAGAGATGAAACAAAATGTAAATACTGTTATTTGTTTATCTATATCATAGGTTCCTAAACTTATTTGACCCACAAAACCCTTTCCAGTTATAAAAAATTACAAGGATCCTCTGATAATTTACATTTTTAGTATTGAACATTTTTTCATATACACATCTGGTGTTATATAATAATAATATTGGGCTTCCCAATTACACCCAAAGCCACCAGGGCTCCCTTTGATCCTCCCAATACGTCAAGGGAGCCAAGAACTGCAGTTTGGGAACCAGTGATCTATATTGTTCAAATATTTTCAAACTGGATTTTTAAATTTAACTCTGAAATTTCATAGTTGAATTAGTCTCCTCCTACACCATATGATTGATTTTTATTTTAAAAACAGTGGCAAACATGAAGAGGGCCTATTTTATACTACGGCACAGCTATTTTAATGACATCATTATTTCAAATTTCAACATTAAGCACAAAATGATATTAAATAAAATATGATGAAATGTGTATTTACATTTACATAATACATGATTTCTAATAGTTTTCATATTAATCATTATTATATGAGAATTATTAGGGTGAGTCAATTTAATTATATCGTTAAGTTATAAAAAATTTATATTACATTATAATTAACTTAATTATACCAAAAAGTTATTTATATAAGATGTAAAAGTCGTGTTTAACATTAAAATGTTTATTATTTAATTCCTCATATAATAAAGATTACCTTTTTTATAAAGAAAATGTTTTGGATATTGAGAATTAAGATAAATTATACATGAAATAAAGTAGGTAGTATACAAAAATATAAACTTGTATAAAATACTGAAATGTAAATAAACATCAAATGATTCCAGATAAAAATAAAAAAAATGTTACAAAATATTTAAAACGATTATTTTTGTTATAAAGTGAGAAAACTATAAATATGAAAATAGTGTATTGTTCTAATAGAATCAACATCAAACACAAAAATAAGTAGTTTTATATTAATTTGCTTATTTTTAAAAACATCTTCAATTTTGATTTTACTAAAGTATGTAAACAATATGAATAAAGTAAAATATTATAACGAGTAACAAATGTTTTGTTATTATAATAAGATAATATCTATGTTTATGTTATATTTTAGAGATTTGAAAATAACAGAATGATATTTACAAAAATAAGATTTCAATTTATCATGATGTTTTTCAAAACAGTCTATATAAAGATCACACTTAAGTACATTAAGCTGATAGAAGAAACAATAACAAAAACACAATTTAAAATCATATTGCATTTGTATCTTTCAAAAGATTAGATAATTATTATAATTAAATATATATATCACGGTTTTCTTATATTTTGATTATTGGAAATATTTTTAATTAAATTATTAAAATTTTTAAGTTTTTACCTTTTACAATTACAAACAAACATTAAAAGAATAGTTTCAATGAGTTTTCTTTCTCGTAGCCATTCGTAGCCTAATATTCAATACTTATATGGAAAATAATATGTTTTTAGTTGTTTTAGCTTTGTATTAGTACAGGCTGAGATAATAGTGTGTATTTCTTTGATATCTCTTCTCTTTTATAAGGTAGAGACAATATTCAATTTTTAAATGATATAGTAAGTAAAAATGTACATTACAAAATTATATTGAAATATATAATATACATACATATACATCGGTCATTCCATAAATAAGTATACACTTTTTTGGTTGTAGTCGCCGAATTTTTTAATTTTTACATATGTTTTAGTACTAGTTTAGAAAAGATTTTTATTGGTACTTAGAGATCAAAATAAGTTCTCCCCCCAAAAATATCGACTTTAGAAAATTTGACGTACTTTTTTTTGAAAACGAACCTTTTTTTTTGGCCATAACTTGAAAATTTTACACTTGTTATTTACTTTCAATTCAATGACCTTTTTTTTTTTGCTTGTCAACTTAAATTTATACACTTTTTTCCCTGATTTTCCAGAAAGTGGACATCCTGATTTTGTAAACAAACAAAAATTTTGTGCAGCAAAATATTTAAAAAAATAAATTTTATACATTTTTCTACAAAATTGACCTCTTGTAGTTCGACCCTATCTTTGATAGTTTTTGAGATATTTCGTTTTTAAAAAAAAGTACGTCAAATTTTCAAGTCAATATTTTAGGGGGGAGAACTTATTTTGATCTCTAAGTACCGTTAAAAACCTTCTCTAAACTAGTACTAAAACATATGTAAAAATTAAAAAAAATCGGTGACAACAAAAAAAGTGTGTAGGTATTTATGGAATGACCGACATACTATAAAATGTGCATTCTTACTTATAATATCATTCAAAATTTTAATAGTTTGTAATTTTGTATCTCTTAAAAGAGAAGAGATATTAAAGAAATATGTAGATACTACTGACTCTTCCTGTATAATTAATAAATCTGCAAATTTCTCAATAACATATTTGGTTTAATAACAGTTCTTGATATAACAGTAAAACATTGCTAAAAATAATAAAAAATAACAAAACAGAAACATATAAAAGAGTCGTAATTTTTACCGTTAATAATAATTTAATATTAAATAGTCCATATCACACAAAAGTAGATGGCAGTCAGAGTGCCACGTTCTCCGATTGTCATTTCTTTGATATTTTACTTGATCGTATAATACTTTTTGGAGTCATAAACTCCAAATCGGGCAAAGAAGATATTGTCTGAATATTATTCCTACCTTTTTGTATAGCGGTGTGTGTCTGGTTCTTGTTACCGGCTGTTGTGATGCAAGCCGCGGCTGAATTACGATTCATAGAGTTTATTTGCGAACTGTAACTGTGAAACTGTTCAAAATGAACGGGATTTGCTATGATGTTTGGAGTAACCATACTGGGTGCATTCCAATTCGTGAATTTTGGTGGCTGGTTCCAACTGACTTTTGATATTTGATTTTTCCCACTGTTAGAATGATTTATATTCTGGTTAGAAATAAAATCTGACCAATCATCGTCTTCTTCTTTTGTTTTGATTGAAGGTAAATCGGTGTATTTACCCAAGTTATACATTGGATAAGTTGGCGTATTTTCTAACGGATGTTTATTAAAACATTGATCTGTTCTACTTTGCGGAATATTAGGAATAGTACTTTTACTACTTGCTTGATAACTCTGTTGTACTGTAAAAGGCTTAGATGATGCTACTTGCAAAGTTTCAGGAATTATTTTTGATTTTGTTGTATCTGAGAAATTATTTCTATCAAAAGTTGACGTAGATTTGTTCAAATCTGCATTGTATTGCAGTTTTTGATTTCCGATATGCGGGAAGTCTGTATGAGCTGGAGCTATTGACGATATTGATAAAGTTTTTGGTAATTCGATTATTGAATGAATATTATTTTTAGGGTGGTTTGCTGAAACAAAATCCGACCAACCTTCTTCGTCTGTCACTGCTTGCTCTTGTTGTGGTACTTCTGTTTTCAGTGCCTCTTTCTTTGCTGCTGCGATATCAAAACTTAGTTCTTCAAATCTATTCAATTCATCTTCCGTTATTCCTGGATCAGGCCAATTGATTTGTGTTACTTTATTTACATCTGATTTAATTGGTAGTAGAATTTGTGGTTGTAAAGGCAATGAAACTGCTTGATTCACTTCTGGAATAACGGTTTTAATAGGAGTTGGTTCTTGTTTTACCAAAGTTTTATTTGGCAAGTTTGTATTTGCCATCGGAACACTTTGAAAATCTGAGAAATCGTCAACAGTATTTAAAGATGTATTTGGTTTCTCCACAGTGTTTTTTATAGTAATACTTTGAAAATCTGCAAAATCGTCTTCTTCACTATCATTTGTTGTATTGACTTTACTCTCTACAAATTTAAAATTAGGTGTCGACTTGGAATTTGTTATCTGAGACTTAGAAACACTTGAAAAATCTGAACCCATCAACTTATCTTCCATTTCTTTAGCTTTGCTTTCATTTTTCATACTAATTTTCAAATCAGAAAATGGTATCGGGTTTTCAATTCTGATTGCATTATGTATATTATCTATATATGTTTCTTTTAAATTCATTTTTGGCACATTCATTACACCAAATTCAATTTGTTTCGAATTACTTTGCGGGATGGAACTGTGAAAGTCAGTAAATTCATCATCGGTTTCATTAGGTATTTGTTTATTGGCATCGTTTATAGAATCGATTTCAAATTCCGAGAATTTTAACGAACTAACAGAATCATTATCATTTTGAATCTTTTGTTGTATTTCGGAAAAATTCGTAGTGAGAACATCTGGTATTGGATTTAAATCAATATCCTTTGGCGGGGGTATAGCTTCTTGTTTTGAATCTATAAAAATAAATTCAAATAGTAATGGTGATATAAACAGAATATATTAAGGGGTAATGCTACATGCACCTAGGAAGATTGAAATAATCGATTTTCAAAAAATAAACTTGAGAAACTTTATATATGTAATGAACTGATCTAAAATTACAAGAAAACAACACAAGTCTGAAAGAAAACTAAAATATTAAATGCTTTGAAATTTGGTGCCAAAAACTACTAGACCGTATTTTTAATTTTTTTAATTTTAGATGACTCCAAAAAAAGATATTGTTGACACCGCAGACACTGTACTTTTTTTCTCAACAGAATTTTTACAGGAAGAGGATAAAGAATTAATGTATTTCTTTGGGAAAATGTTCTATACAATATATAACTTTACACCTACATTATGATAAAAAATTATGAAAATGTTATTTTTTCGACCTATGGTGTATGTAACCCCTTAAAACAACATTCAAAAAAATTATTTAATTCTATGCATTTAAAAAAAGAAAAGAATGTTCGAAGACTACTATGAAATAACTAACCAAAACATAGGGCAACAAAATTTCATTTTACTACACCTTGCAAACAATAAGTCACACTATAAAAAAAAAAAAAGATAACTAAAAATAATAAGCATGATAATAAAAACTCGAATGATGTGATATGAAATTATCTAAATGACAAAAATTAAAAAATGATAAGTGAATAAACAACATAAAAAAAAACACAACATCTACGAGATCGTAAGACTTACTACATTGTGTCCAAAACTCCCAAGCATTAACATGTAAACTATCTCCGTCACCTGACGAGTCTGAATCAGGAACTGGAGCCATCAGTTGCTCCATATCTAATAACATTGTCAGGGATTGGGAGGTATCTAATGTGTCGAAAGTAATAGAAAAATCAGGAGAAATAAAAACGTAAAGGAAAAGCAAAATCATCAACAAAATATAGAAAGAAAGAAATTGTATATATAATTAAAAATAAAATACAGAAGAGAATATAAATATAGAGAGGGAGGAGAAGAAACATAGATGTTAGTAAATGTAATATAAGACATAACATGTCTAAGATATATTTTTAAACTATAAATATTTAGATTTCGTGTTTAATATGTACCTAAAAATTTACTAATGTGACATTATGAATAATTCAAATATTAAAGTATTCTATGGCATAAATTGATGTTTATAAAACTATGCTGTTAATATGATGTCACAATATTTGCATTGGTAGTTATAATTATATTTGCATACATTAATATGCACAACATTTTTTATACTATTAGTTAATGTTTATATAAAGAATTATGAATTAACATTTTTCTTATATTATTGATTTCTTATAAATAGTGGAATAATATTACCAAACATTTTCTTAAATAAGAAACCGGAACGATCAATTTTTTTAAATTATAAATTAACATGTAAGGCACCAAAAGGAATACGTAACCAAAATTTTTATATTGGCTGACTTCTAAAACCCCTTTTTTGCGATTATTTTGAAAAAAAAAAACAGTTTTTTTTATGGCTTCTCTTGAATATTTTTGAGTTTATTACATAACATAAAAATAAATAAAAACCACAAAATTTTTATACTAATAATCCAGGGAAGTTCATAACGAAATTATTTTATTTTTACAATCAGACTTATATAACTGGATATATCAAAAAAATGTATTAGAGAAGCCGTAAAAAATTACATTTTTCTTATGTCCAGAACAAGTTAATAAAAAAAATTGCGCCTTCCTTCCAGTTCCATATTCAAGACAAAATTTCCCTAATATTAAACCACTTTAAAGAAAAAATATTTATACATATCTAAGAATAAAAACATCTAAAATTTGAAGAAGTATATATCTAAAATTTATAATGATTTGTAGCAGCTGATAAATAATTAAAACATTCAAGTGCTGCTAAATATGTCATAATGACTTACCGTCAAGAGGATTCGTGAGACCTGAATCATTCCAATCGAATTGAGCTACAGGAATTTCAGGTATAGAATTATCAGTAATTGTGCTCACTGTAGTAGTTGTTTCAGTTATCGAACTTGATGGAGCTGGTTCAGGTTTCAAAGGTTCAAGAGGACTCGCACTTAAATTGGCAGCAAATCGAGGCATAGCTAAATTCCAACATGGTCCCTAAAAATTTTGAAAAATCATTTGTTATTTTCTGTGTTAGACAGAAAAGTAAAAAAAAGTACTTACGATATTATTTGGATCTATTTTAAGTGCTTTCAAATAAATAACTTTATTTTGAGAACTATCCCATCTGTATTTTAAAGTTTCTGAATTATCTATATCTGCATAATATTTCCAAATTTTATTTTCTTTCATATGATCGACTACATCACTAATATCTTCTACCGGTTCATTTTTAATTACAAAAGCATTACTGACAATCATTTTAATCTTCAACGACAAATCATGTTTACGTGATTTATCTAAAAACAGGTTGACAATTTCCGGTTCTGAAGTTTTTGATAATGTTTGTGTTATTTGATTTGCAGGAGCGCTTGAGAAATCGGTGAAATCATTAAAATCATCATTATTTGCTTCTTCGTTATTACTCTTTATTGTCGCAATATTGCTTACGTGAATATTATCAAAATTAGGAACAAAACTATAATCTTCTTGTCTTAAATCAGTTTCTTCTATTGACATACTTCTTAACTGGATATTAGGTGTAACAGATTCAAAATCATTGAAATCATCATCGTCGTTTTCATTTAAATCTTTACGTTCATTATTATCAGTCATCGATTGAAAGTGTGGAAAATCATCATCATTTGACTCAGTTTTAATTATTTTGTTTCCAGATGGGAAACTAGTGAAATCATCAAAATCATCTGAATCATTTAATGATTGTGAGTATACTTCTTTAATCACAAGATCGGGGTTTTCTTTTGATATTTGTTTATTGACGGACTCAATATGATCTTGTTCAGTGTTTAATTCTTTATTACATTCAATATTTTGTTCTGTGATGTATGAGCTTTTTGGTTCATTAATATCTAAAACATAATCGACCGTATGGTTTTCAGCCGATAATTGACTGTTAATATAATTATCACATGTCTGAACACTTGTTTCAGACAAAACAGTTTCATTATTTACATCTTCACTTTCACAAAATTGATTAAAATCTTCAAAATCATCATTTATATTTACATCCGACTCAATTAATTCTATATTAATGTCACCCGGGAATTCAGCGACTTGTGTGTTCGAGGAAGATTCTGGTTTTGCACTAAGACTATTAATCTCATTTTGAACATGTTTTAAGCTTGTATCATTTAAGTTAACAACAGAGTTTGTAAAACCGCTTTCACTAAAATTTATACTATCCGTTAATTCACTATCACCACGACTTTTAGTTTTATCATCATTGCACACGTCTTCATAAAAGTTCTGTTCGCTGCTCCATCCAGAATCGGATGTAACAACTGATAAGCCGGAATCTTGACTAGTATTATCTTTCAAATCGTTTTGGACGGTTGTATTTAACTGTTTAACATTTAATGCATTTTCATTAACTTGGCAACTGATTTCATAATTATCTTCCTTTCTGTGAACAGGTGTTGTTGGAAGCGATTGACCTTTAAATAAAATATAAAATTAACAACATATACATATATTTATTCAACCATGACAAAATATTACCATCACAGTCGTATGTTAAATCATTGGCAACTGTAAAATCTCCAAAATCATCATCATCATCTTCTTCTGGTCCCATTGGAGGAGGAGAACTACTTATTAGTGGTGGAATTATATTTGCCATTTTAAAAAATTAATGCATCTAAAAAAATGATGTTCTATATTATACTATTCATTAATTAATGAATGTTGATAGGTATTTAAATAAAAGATTATTACATCATCTATAAACTGTTTACGTAAAACGACTAATATCACAGTCACTTTTAAATAAAAATTATACAACACAAAATGAGGGCATAACTATGATCTCTACTGTGTACTGTCACAAAGGACATGATAATTTACCTGGCAAGGTTAATTTTCTACCTGTTTGATGTATGACACGTATGTGTCACTTTGATAATGTCAACCAAATTACGTACTTCAAGCGATCGAACATCTTGCTTGTAAATAGATCATTTAATATTTAAATTAATAACGTGCAAACTTCTACCATAAAATTGACAATTTTAAAACAAAATACCACAGAAATATTTTCTAAGCAGTACAAACAACAGCTGCTGGCTGGTTTGCCAAGCTGATTGTTGCTAAATTTCAGCAGGTAAAATTTAGGTAAGTTGTTTAGTAGAAATCTATTTTATCATTACATTTTCTTGAACGTCATCTACCGGAAATGCTAATTTTTGATGTAACGCAGAGAATCTATATGAAATGGTTCAAATATTGGGTTAAAAGGGAATTGTGCGAATCGTGCGAATTGTGGATTATTATTTAATATTTGTCATTAATAAAATAAAATGGTGCTTCCATTTCTTCCAGAACATGGAAGTATAAATTATGAAATGATATTTATTAAATTTACCATTATTTAAAAAATATAAAATATTGTATTTACTTACCTTTACCCCCTTTACCAGATTTCTTTTTATAATTTTTACTTCCATATTCCGAAGGAAATAGAATTATAATAATATAATATAATAATTATAAGTAATACTGTTGAAAAATTATGTGTCAGAGATACGGGCAAATTCTAGTATTCTATTAGTTGTACTACCTTCAAAGTACTTTCAAATCTAACGAATACGTATTTATGTATGTTCTCATAGGTCATTGAAAAAATAAAAAGTAATAATAAAAAAATAACCTTTTGTGTCTCCCACGTCTCACCCCCGACATACGAAAATAAAAAAATAAAGGATAATTAAATATTTCATCCCCTGTCACTTATGGAGGGTTGTTTCGATATGGTGGGAAAAAATAATTCAGAGGAGGGGGTTTTGAAAGGGAAATCACACATAGAAGCCGAGATATTTACTGCTTCGTGTATATAATATATAAAAGCAAAAAAAAAAATTTTATATTTCATCCCTTGTTTTAAAATATTATTTGTACTGCCAACATAAAAAATTATACAACGCGGGCGAAGTTGCGGTCAGGTGTATATTATAATATATATATATTGATGATTTATTTTTTAATTTAAATTTAGTAAAAATGTTACGTTTATTGATATAATATTATGATGATATGAACGTTTATTTTGAAGGAGTGATATGGTGGGTAAAGAAAAACAATTAAATAAAACGATTCCCACTAATGTTTTATTTAAACTTCCCATCATACAAAACAAACTTATATATTGTGACATATTATTTCATATAACATGAAGAAAATTACATAAAATATATTTTTTGTGATTGTTATATACTATTTCTACACTTACAACAAACTATATTTGTTTTAAATGCACACAATATTTTTAATCCTACCATTTTTAAACCTTCGCATAATTTAAAATATTTTTGAACTTAATCCTTACTACGAAACCAATTTTTTTGACATTTCTGAACACCAATCTTTTGTTCTTATCGTTAAATTTATTTCTTCTTACATTTATCTTAAAAATATATAATGTATGTACCTATATTTATATATATGTATATAGAGATATAATTAAAAAATATTAAAAAAAAAATAAAAAGATAAACATCATATGTATGATTTACTTTGAGTGAAAATAAAACGTGAAGGCTGGTCCATCATCATCAAATTGATTTTAAGTCACTTTGATATTATATATATATATGTATATGTATAATGCATTATAATATAATTTGTGAAAAATTAACTGTTTGATTTTTCAAATATATATAAAAAGTGCACTGTTTTTAATCCGTGAAATATATGTAATACTAGATTACACATACTCGAGTGCTATTTAAAAAACCAAATAATTGTACAATAGAATGTGAACTAAAGTGACTATCATTATTAGTAATTAGTATGGCAGTAAATGTTGTCTATAATAAATTTGAATATACTTATATATATATATACTATGTAGATATTAGTTAGCACGAAATATATCATATCTATATAATCTGATTAGTTAGAAGCATTTCTGTTAATGTATATGACTTTGTTATTTACAACGAATATATTGAGCATAAAGTTTGTTGAAGATAGAATTAACAGAAATACACAATTTTGATACTACTTTAGCTTGTTTTTATTATCACTTATTTATTTATAGAAATGTATAGACAATATGTTTATATATTTTCTGGCAATTTTGAATATATACCAAAATTCACTTTTCAAAAGACAAATGTAAAATATTTAAAAAAGTATATAATAAAACTGGGCTTGCAAATATAAATGTAATAAGCAATTAGATCTTTGATTTTTCATACACAATTCTTTTAAAAACACTTTATAAAAATATGATTAAATATTTCAACTATAATCTATGTAAATCGTTGATTTAAATCTTAGGCTGTCTTAAAAAAATTAATTTTCACCCAGTCTGTTCTATCGATAGCAATAAAATAAAATACACCTGTCTTAAAAAATTAAATATTAATTCTGTAATATAAACAAATGCATTTACGATTAAAAAAAAACAGTTTATAAAAATTTATGATAGAAATAGTAAAATAAAAACAAGATACACTCATTTATGACAACATACATATGTAATATATTGCCAAAATATATGAATAATATAAAGTTAAAGAATTACTTACGAATATGATTCTACATTTGCCTACACCATAATGATAACACTAAAACTAAAATTGCTTTTCAAAAAACTAATATTAGTTGATCGTGGAAAAAGAGCTTGATCGTAACAACAAATATATATACTATAGTATAATATGGTATTAAATAATCAACTTTCTTATTGTGTAACTGCATTTAAAGATTCAGTATGTATATAAGTTGCACAATAATCAAGTATATAATAATATCATTTATCTTACACAAATAAAATATAATAACGTACGTTGAAATCGATACAGTAAAATATTTGGTATACTATGAACAACATGAATTTTTATAATAATTATGTTAAAAAATGAAAAACAAAGAAATTATGACACAAAAGAATTACAAATCCTTTATTTTTATTCAAAATATTAACTAAATATACTACTATGAAGCCAAGTGAATGTACAAATTTTCTGAATAAAAATGGTAAAAGATAGAGATATAATATATTACTAAATAGCAGAATAAAACTATAAGCAATATAAAATTGACTATTGAGCAATGATATTTGCAAAACAATATACTTATGATATGTTAATCTTGGAAATAATTATAAAACTTATTTTAATAATTATATAAATAAACATTAATTATACAAAGATTAAAAAATCCTCAACACAAATAAAACCTACAAGCTCTCGTTCCATAATCCATCAATAAAACACCCTGGTCAACCTACATAAATTATTTACTAATGCGATCATAAACTCATACTTGAAAATAAAATCGGAATGAAATCGTTTCAAACGTCTCCTATAACATCAAAGATACAATACTAAATCATCCTAAATTCTAAATAATTATAATGCACTAAATATTAATTTCATGTTAAATATAACTAAAATTGAGATTCTAGTAGCATATAAAATGTTTCACTTACAATGTTAATACGATTATTATTTCATTACGAAATACGACATTACTACAGTAGATAAATGTAAATTTTGTTGAGTTTATATAAAAAATAAAGGACTTAAATAATTTGTTTTCTAGAAACGCCTAACTTAAGTCAATATATTCTAAAAATAATTACATGACAGTTTGCAAAATTTCTTTAAGGAAGAGATTTTCAGACGAGAGATAAAACCTGAATACATAGCGACCTTAGAGAAATTTTTACATGAATTAATAATTACAAAATTAATTTTTGCATAGATATCTAAATTCTCTCACATTTTACAACTATGCATTAATGTGACCACTTATGGATTAAATATCTAAAAAAATATCTTCATATTAAAAAATAACAATCTATAAGAGGCACTAAATTTATAAACATTCATATGGGTAGATTTAAGTTGCTAAACATAAGTGTTTATCTTGATTTTTTAAATTCAATACTAACAGCAATTGGTGGCCTAACATCAAAGAAGACACGACAGAAACTGACATTAGATTGTACATTTAGTTAACTAACATTCATCAGTCTTTTTGAAAATTAAGCCACCGATTGTATCTGTTGAACATCCATTTTAGGATTTAATGAAAAACAGTTATTACATTACAGTGATACACAAACAATTAGATGTGATTAACAACAATACAATAGTTATACACTTACACATACATTGTCCATTTAATTTTTACACAATCTAGAAGTAACAGTTATAAAGTTTGTGTGCCACTGGTTATTTTCCAATAACTAAAGGAGGTCATTCTCTTGTTTTGCATCAAAAAAATAATTTTATATACAAATTTTCTTTAGTTCATTACGATAAAAAAATTCCTTTTTATAGCAGGATAAAATTTGAAAAATTAGTGAAAATTAAACATTTTCCAAGTCACCATTTTTTAATGTATTTTTATTTAAACGATTTTAGAATGAACTATAGCGACAACCTTTCTGATTATAAAAATATTTGGTTTTTTCATTTTTGGTGAATATAAAGAATATAATAATTGTAAGAACAATAAAATGTATCTACTTTTTAGGCTTTTAAAAGAGAATACCCTCTGAAGTAAAATCTGATATTTTTGTAAAAATGTATATTTAATTTTAGTTATCAATGCAAACTAATATTTATTTTTCTATCAAAACATTATGAATGAAATAAAAAATATTTATTATAAGATATCTTATTAAAAACGAAGACATTAATAGAAAAATACATCTCAACGTGTATCAATAAACTAAAACTAAAATTTACATACATATATTTTTGACAAATAATGCCGTATATATTTAGTATAGACATATCAATGCAAACATATTACATTTAGCATTTAATTAACAACTAATTTTATTTTCAAGTAAAATATTACTAATTGTTTAAATCTAAGACAACGGATCAGGTGTTTCTAATGCACTAATTAATTCGTTACCTTGTAGAAGTGCAGTAATATTGACAGGAGCATTTACTTCGTAGTCCTGTTCGCTGAGATCCATGAGAGACGGAATTGTAACACCTTCCGGATCTAATAATGACACAGAACTCTTTCTAAACAGACTTTGACGCCTGGCCATATATTTTGCGTGATCTGGTGATACATTAGATATATTTGACACTTTTAATTTGTTTGAGTGTCTGCCCATTTGTTGTTCCTAAAATTGACAAAATATTAATGTCTATGAAAATTGTTTTGATTGCAGTTTCACCACAAGTTACAAAGAGTATTAGTTGTGTGATAAAAAATGTACAAATCAATATCGGTGCACAGATTAAATAATATTCTAATTTTAATATAAACTGCCTCATATTGATTTCCACCAAATTTGATTATTTTGTTTTTTATACTATGTATGCATTCTACTTGCATTACACAAATTTTAAATTGTAGTTTTGCTCCTTTTCTGTATACTTATTTAATATATTATTGTATTTTTAAACTTAAGATTAAAATATTACCATTGCTCCGAACACTTTAAAAAAATCTATGCTGTATTATTTATATTATTACCAAAGATTGTCTAATTTTTCTGCATGGATAATTTTATCAATATAATATTATTATAAAATCAGTGACATAATTATTATGTTCTAATTTAACATTTACTTTTAAATTTGGATATGTGCCTAAATTTAATTTTAGGACCTCTACTGGCTCATGCATTAATATATTATATTTTTTTACGATTAGTTTTTGATGAAAGTTCTTTAAAGCAATTCAGTAAATAAGTACTATTTTTAAAAATTTAAAAAATAATAATAATAAGATAACTTGTTACTTTCGACCCCTCCCCCTCCATGAACAATTTCATGAACTCCTATACCTGATATCACATTTTATTTAAGAAAATTCATTGTAAATATTTATAGATATAAAACATGGATTCTCAACTTTTTTACTAATCAATAAATTTATGTTTTCTTGAATCAATAGGTATATTTATAGGGATCGGTTGTTGGAAAATTATTTTTTGAATTTGTATTTCATACATAGGCAGTAGCATAACTACAAATTTAGGACCCCTGACAAATTTATTAGCAATTCAAGGAATAAAGTGACAAAAAAGGTTACTGAATAAGTTGTGCGGTCCTTGGCTTTTTACCAGTCCAGCCACTATATAGTTATGGCTAATAATCTAACCGTTCAGGGTAATGTAGCCCCCACTTCCCTGCTACATCTATGAATTATAACACAATTTATTAATACGAATCACAACAAGTCTAATGATAAGGGGTTAATAACTACCTCCTTGAGAACGCAAATAGAAACTTGAAATTTTAGAACACGGGTATTTATTAAAGCACTAGTATATTTTACAGAAAGGTGAAAAAAAGGAGGTTGGTAGTTACGTCAAACCAGTAGAAATAAGTTGAAATTTCTTACAATTGTTTAAAAACTGAAAATGAATGAAATACTGAAATTTCAGACTTTTTGACCAACTAGTTTTTAAGTTTAGTTGTAATACAAGGTGTTAAATGGCAGTTGATGAAAAATAGAATGTTAAAAGATAGAAAAATGATAAAAATCAATTTAAAAACAAGAAGATTGATTTAAAAATTAAGGATATTGTAAAGTATATATTTATGTAATTATTTAAACAAGAATTAGACGTTTTGATCATACCATTATTAAAAAAACAATATAAGAAACTCGAAAAATATATGTCTAAATTTTTGAAACTAATACATAACATGGCAACAGCACTGGTATTGTAAAATGACAAATACATTAGTGCAAGTGAGAAAGATAAGTCGTAGTTTTGGCAACAGCGAACACTGCATCCTACCCCACCGGACGCCCCTCAAAAGAAATTCACCAACCTCCCTTTTTAAAAATTTAAAATTATTATTAAAATAATTTCATTGACAGTATTATTTATTGATTAAAATAAACAAGATGCTGAAAATATATTTCTTAGTAAAAATTTATGTAATTACTTCCAAAATATATTATATAGAAGACAATATATTATTATGTCACTGAAATATTTTTATACCTGTTTATGATTATGATAATCCACCTGAAAATAAAACAAATACTAAAAAATCAAATCATATACTAGAATATAATATAATTTCTTTTATTTTCATATAAATAATTATTACAAAACAAATATTCTATGAAATATCTTTTATTATATGATTTGATTCAATGAAAAGGATTTTAAGGATAATGGTTTAAAAACAGGGAATATAAATATTAATTCGATTAGGCAATCTGAAATTTTATTCATTTACAATAACAATAACTCTTCAAATATTCGGTAATTTCCTTCCTTACATTATATTTACAAACATCTAAACAACGAGTCACTAACCTACGGTAACTTATGCTAAACGAGATATATTCGTCTTTATTTCTTATCACCTACATTATTGTGATGAGGTTTATGGTGAAGATAAAGAGCCATCTAAAGAAAATATTAAAACTACAAAAAAATCATGTAATAAAAAACTATTGATGCAATAATATCTTGTTAGTAAGAAAAATACAATTTTGAGTGTTCAATCTTCATTAAATTAAAAATAAATAATAAAATTTAATAAAACGGCTTGTTTGAGAAAATAAATGTAATATATAATTTTTCTTTTATTCTGAATCTTACTGAACAAAATATTAAATACATTTTCATATACGGTATATAAGGAGCTGCCGAAACACTAACAGTAATACGTAATACACTGATAATGTAATGCTGGGACTAAAATACATCTGCTATAATAATGATATTTGGTGGAATGCTAAAATCATTTTTTATATTTAGTACTTTTAAGATAGAATTTCAATCGTTTTAACTTTGCTCAAAATAAAACTCTTTTTTTTTCACCGAATACAGACTAGACGGTGAAGATATTTTCTATATCAATCTCACTAAAAAAATAATCTCTACATCATAGCAGCGCTAGTCAACATTTATATATTCAGAATAAAGTCGTAACAATACATAATACACACTGCAAAAATGATGTGATGAAGTTTTATTAACGAAAATTGTTCGTAGTTGATATAAAAATATAATTATGATCATTTAAAAATATTCAATGATTTTATGTAAAATATTCGAGAACAATGAAGTACTGATTAGTGTGAAGTAATGGAAAACTCATACTTAATATCATTCAAAAACAAATATGCGAGTAGAAAATATTAAAAATAATGTTAATTGTTTAAATATGAAAAGAGAGGACAGAGAAAGAGAGCATACATTAAACTGGACAAGCAGAAAAAGACAGGTAATCTGTCTATCACAGCATATCTGCTTACTAGATTACACACTTATCTTCAATCGAAATAAACGAGTCCAAAGAAACGTGTCTAAATTATTTCAACTTAAGCGTAATACAGTTTGTATTCAACTTAAAACTACAGGCAGTGATTTGGACCTATTATGTTTTTAGGTTTGTAACAGGGTGATAAAATTCTTTGGCCTCTAAAAAGTTCTCTTTCCGAAAAATAATGACTTGTTACAAAGAACACCGTATCATCAAATAAGAATTTGACAAAATTTGTAAATCGTGACATGTACCATAATCAACTGCTACTAAGTATTATTATTGTTGAGGAAACCGTGCCACATGGTGTTTAATACGACAAATCATAACAACGACGTGTAAACATGTAATCATCTCTAAATATCAGGCACGGTCAAAATAAACTCTCACGTACTGTTCTCGAATGGAGAACCTAAGACTTGCTGCAAGCAGGCCGCACGCATCATCTAGTGCAGTGCGATCAGATCGAGACACGCTTTAACAACGCCGAGGTTTGTACATATACCGTTTCGAATACACTTTACGCAGATATTTACACACAACCTACACTTTACTCTTTGCAACTTTGGACGGTACGATACAGATGTAGCCTGCGCTAACATCGCACCCGCTTACCAGTAGATTCATAAGCACGCTGTCGCTCGGCTGCGACAGTTGGTTGCTCTGTTTGTCTGTCTGTTTATTAGGGTAATCTGACGTTTTACTTTTCAATCTTGATTTTTGGTTTGTCGTTGTGGTGGTATTTGACATTAATTGATTTAATAATTCGCTTGAGAGTCTTTCTTTTGGTTCGCTTTTAATTCTTTTGTTTATACTGTCATACATATTACTATGTAATCTTTTTTGTGCTCTTTCAGATGTCTGTGAAGATATATTGGATTTTTTTATAGAATGATTTGATATCGATATTGTCGGTGGTGATTTACTGAGCTGGTTTGGAAGTGACCAATGATCTGTTGCACCTAAAAGCAAAACAAACAGTTCTATTAATTTGTATTTGTATAAACAATTACTGATTTTAGGAATATGTCAGCAAAATATATAGAGCAAATGTCAGAATAAACAGAAATTTATAAAAGATTAAGATAAGAAAATAAATACAAACATGTACACAAGATTTTTATTTTTACACAGATAAGAAAAATACTGATAGATAAGGGTAATAAATAGCTAAACATTATGATCAACATACTTTTATTATTTGGATAAATTTGCCCTAATACTTCTGCTGGATTCACCAGCCCCCCTCCGTGATCGTTCATTTTTGTCGTGTTTGCTGCATGTGCATTCGTGATTCCACTCTGACACAGCAGCTGAGCTAAACTCGAGTAGAGCTCTGTGTTTTTTGTATTGTTTTTTGCGACTTTGTCTTCCGGTAAAGCTCCCCACATCAGATCATCCGACATTAACAATGGTAATTCATCGCCAACGTTTGTTGGGATGTAAGGCGATTTATGGTCTTTCTCTTCTTCTGAATCCATTTGCAATGACATGAATGTACTAATGTGATCATCATCGCCTAAAGAGTCTCCGGGACTGCACATCGACGGTACACTACAGCCCCCCGGACTCTGAAAAAAAAAAAAAATTAATATTTGTGTTTTAATAAATTTATTAGTTATTTAATAATTATACTACATTTAACAAATAGTAATTGAAATTAAACTTATTGCATTTATTGAGTTGGCTGTAATCATAGAGTATAATTTTTTAAGGGTACTTTTTAATAACATTTGAACTATCCAGAAGCCAACTCTTTCAGAAAACAAAAAAATTTGTTTATATTATATATAGTTTTTTGTACCCTCTCCTAAAAGTTCCGGCTGCGCCACTGACAACAAGATGAAAATAATCCTTTATTTCAGAGATATTATTATAGAGATATATATTATTCATCGAACCAGTAATATCTAATATAATTTATTTATTGTTAAAATTACCTCAAGAAATAAACGATCCTTCTCTTAAAGCCTTTATTAATAACGTAAGGATGATTTTTAAAATTTCTGACCCCCCCCCCCCTTCCCGTAAAGATTCGTAAGTATTGGACGACCCCCCACCTTTTAATTACGTAAGGTTTTTATTATTTTTTCTATATGTGTGTCTAGAATTATAAATCATTTTAATTAAATGTATTTGTTGATAATACGACAGTTAGTTAAAGGAGCATTTAGTTAAACTTGGTAATACCGGACGTTAGTAACAAATTACATTGATTAAACAATTTAATTGACTTATATAATATATGAAAAAGCAATTTAAATAGCCGAAACTGGTTTCAATTAAAGTATTTTAAGACTCATCCCTCCCTCTACGTAATGATTCGTAAGGTTTGATCCTACCCCAAAAGCCTCTTATAATTAATGGACGCTCCTTCGTCTGAATCAGTGAAATGTCTGATTGCTGCGTTTCCCAAACCGGGTTCCGCGAATTTTTTTGGTGGTACTTTGCTTAATTTTTATGTATCAATATAAAAAAAAAACCGATAAAGTGTTCAGATAAATTGCCTGGCATTGGTTAACCATTTAATTTTTATACACCTTTACTAAAAAATATTAGTTCGAATTTTTTCTTAAGACGCACCTGATTAATTTTTCGTATATTTTAAATTTTTTGACAATTTAAATCTAAGTCTAAAATGCAAACGTCAAAATGACGTGTCGTTCTTGAGATATCTTGAAAAAATAAATATTTTGGGATTTCACCCCTACCCCTTACACACGATTTTGAAATGGGACCGTCCTTAAGCCAGACCCAACCATTCAACCAAGTTTCATTAATATCGGTTTAGTGGTTCATGAGTTATGCGTGTGACAAGGATTCAGGGGACAGACAGAGAGACAGACCTGAAACGGAAATATCAATTTAAAATTTTGAAATCGAAGAACAATTTTTTTTGTCTCATTCTAAAACGATCACAAAGATTCTCGTATCTTCGATATTGCGAGGAAGCAATATGTACCAATAAAATAATTTTTGTTTCATTTAATGTTTTATTAAAATTGGGGGAAGGTTCCGAAAAATAGAAATATGGAAGAGTTCCGTAATTTTTGAAAAATCGTGTTAGGGTTCTTCGACAGAATAAGTTTGGGAATCGCAGCCCTAGAGAGAGGTTAACTGTCTATTTTGGTATTTTAATTAAGAGAGCGAACAAATTCTGATTGCAAAATTTACGAGACTTCATTGTCAGCTTAGGACGAATATTACCTTAGTTTGGTTAGGTGATAATGTGACGCTAAATGAGGGCGACGCCGCGTCGCAGTCGTCGTCCCGGTAGGCCATGAACGGGTCCCCGGCATGCAACTGTAGCAGCGGACAGCAGTCGTTGGACAACATCAGTTCGTCGAACATGTCTTCCGAGAAAAGCGCGCTGTCCGCCAGCGGCACGCACACGTCTCCGGCTGTCGGCGCTAAGTGTGTCAGATCGTCCGGTTCATCTTTTAGTACTGCAAAAAAGATAATTCATTTAATAATAATAACAGCTAAAAATATGCACATGCCTAGTATATTTTGGTAAAATTTATTAATAACTACCTATATGCGTACAGAAAAATAATAATTCGAGTTATCTAAATAGAGTTCTTTTATGATAATATATGAAAATAATAGTTTATTTATTAGGATTTACCATTTTAATTGTTTCCCATTTTAGATCAATCGATAGGTAATTCGACAAAATCTAAGTATATTTTAATACGTGAACATCGAAAATTGTCGTACGTTTTTTAGTAGTCATTATAAAAGGAGGTGAATGAAACTTATATTATTCGAAAGGTACTGTGCCATCGATGTACACAAAAAAAAAACATGTGTGTATGTTGCCGTTAAGGTAGATAAAATAAATTTAACATACACACATGATTTCCCCTCTTGCTGTTTGTTTATTTCTCCTCGCATCGTTCAACAACATAGCAATACCCCTAGCGCCACCAAACGGCAAAAATAAATAGTTTTGGGTTTCTGCCAAACGTAGAGAATGCGTGTAGAGATTTCAATTCGCGTTCAATTGCAATGTTTTTAATTGGAAAATTTTGTTGTAAAAGGTTAGGTTAGGTACTGTGCCATAGATGTGCACAAAAAAATCATGTGTGTATGTTGCCGTTAAGACAGATAAAATATTGGTCGAATTTCATATCAGTATCAATTATTATGCCAGGTATTATAAAGAATTTGTTTTAGAGTAAAAGTAAAGCTAACGTTATCTGCGAGGTGTCAAATCGTTATGTTTTTTTTCGAAATTATAGATCAGTGGTAATAAATATGTAATAATATGTATAAAGAAATATTTTTCAAGGACCCACCCTGACAGAAAAACAAAAGTCCTTAGATACTAATTAATCATTGGTAAATAGAAATGTAAAAGTACTTTACTTTATTTTGCCATATATGTTTCACGAACCCATGGCAAAAGTTCTGCGGACCCTAGTTTAAAAACTTCTGCTCTAGAGCAAATTGTTAATACTTTTTACTTTCAATTATGCTAACGATAAGTACATATTATTTTCAAATACAATATATATTAAAAGAAATTGATTACATTAATTGTAACAAAATAATTTTGAACACTCGTTGAAAATATAATTAAACACTATATAATGCATATCCTAATTTAATTACTATAAGTGAAATAGGAAGTATAGTAACACGGGTGAATCAACTTATTATTATCATGTTATATATATAATTACATACGGCCTTGATAAATTTAAAACCACAGAAAAATATCATGTGTAATATATGTATTGTAGCTATATAGAAATCCATTATTATCAAAATTCATTTAGATAATATCAAGTAGCTTAAGAGTTTCTATATTTACCCACTACCTACACCTTTTTACAAAATAAAATGTATAAGGTAATACTTTTTCTTTATTTGATAAATCTCGTTATTATTCTTGAATTTTTTAAATCATTTTTATAGAATCTATTAAAAAGAAAATTAAAGAAAAATGAAATATATTGAAATTAATCAATTAAAAATAAATAATAATCACTTTCACGTATGCACAATTGAACGTTAAAAATGCTAATTAAATAACTTTGTTGTAAGCAGGTGTGATGATTATCTAGTAAGTATAAAATTAGCTCTAGTTTTAAAAATACACATAATAAAATAGAATTGCCAACAGCTATATTTATACGTCTTTAGATAAAATATAGTATCTGTTGTTTGTGCAGAATTTTTTAACAAATGAATCTAACTACTAGTTATAGGTAGTTGCTTAATGATTTGAAACGAATTCATTAAATACTTATAAATTAGTAAATAACGATTTCGTTTACTAACAACAAATAAAAAATGAATGTTTAAAAAAATCTCTCTATTGAAATATAAAAATACTAATATGGTAATTCCTTTAGAATTTAGGTTGTTGAAATTTCTACCAGAAAATCCAATTTACTATATTTCCGATTTTCACATTTATATATATTTCAAAATGTATGAATTATTAATTTAATAAAATATACAGCGCGTGGTGCTGGCAATCGCTATCATCACGGTATGAGATTTAAATTAGATTTGATATAAACTAGGTGTTTCAAAAAATAAATAAAAACAAAAAAATAATTGATACAAATATGGTATTTTTTTATTAATAGGGATAGTGACTTTAGATTCGCCATATACGCCTAACGTCTCTAGAGATACGTACGTCCCAGATATATATATAAGCACATTTTTGTCCCGTTTTTATGTTTATTTTCCACTGTAGATGGATGGACACGATAATTGATAAAAAGATTATTTCTGATATAAAATGTTTGCAGATAATGAGATCGTATTAGAGCTAGGAAAAGAAATAAACAATCAAACACATTATTGGCTAAATTGAGGGGTAATTTTGACACCCATTGGCCGATTGTCATCAAATTAAGCTGTTTACAGTTAAATGTCTATACATTATGATTCAGTAATGACAGTTATCAAATACCAACAAATATTTCTTATTTAGTACATTCAATTAAACAAGTGTCCAAAACTGGGGTATTGGCCAAGACTGGTACCAGTACCTTATGTACATATATTTTCCGTGGTTAAATTTCAATAGAAAACAATCGGAAGTGTTGATATAAAAAAAAACTCAAAATATTTAAACCGTCTGGGTAGGCTGTGAAAGATAATTGCATGGAAGTAGGGCTTATATACACACTATTAACTGTGGGTAAATAGGACAAACTCTGAAGCCAAGTGTACACTTGGGACGTACGCAAGTGGCACACATGTAACAGTAAATAAATAAAATATACTCACTTGTAAGTCCCGGCTCGTCGTCCGAGAACATCAAGAACCCTTTGTTCATCTCTTTCGTTCTCGGAGTGAATATTTTCGAGGTGGCCGTTTGTGGGCCTTCAAACTTCTTAGAGCCAACCTCTGGCTTGAGAACTTTTATTACTGGTACACGTATCGGTACTGATTTATCAATATCTTCAACGACAACCTTCTTTATCGTATCGACCTCGAACGCGGATATTGTTACAGGTGTCGGTTGGTTTTCTATTTTGATATTCTCTTCTCTTAATTCGGCAGTTGCTACTGGCTCCTTCTTAATGGACTCCAGTTGTGAGATTGAGTATATCTCATCTTTGGATTCTACACCGCTGTAACAAGTAGGTTAGGATAGAAATACGCGCGTCAAATAGACCAACAATAAAACGATCTATTTGTTCTGTCAATTCAATGTTTTCGGTAAATGATTTTATAAGGGAAAAATAAAATAATCAACCATGGTTTTGGACGTTATTGTGTGTATGTAGCCTTGGTCCAATCAAGACAATTTAAGCGCATTATTATAAATCACCAAATTAAACTTCGTTTCGAAATGTCAACTCGACTGTCAGCGCGCGCACTTTTGATGTTTCTGATTCGCGATCTGTATTTAGGTCGTGATTTGATTGGGAATATTAGCGATCACTTATTGTTATGTCAGACATTAGATTATGAAATGCTTGTTATGTTAATCAAGATGTCTTGTATATGATTAATATTGCTCATTTTAAATATAAATTACTGTTGGTAATTAGATATTTAGTGCTTTTTATTGATTTTAATTAGAACTTTATTTGTTATTTTTAAAGCGTACTATTTTTTATTTATAATTAAATATTTTTTTATGTTTATTAAATGTCTAGTTTAAAAGTTTCGTAATAGATTTTTTTTTATTGCTTGGATTTATTAATAATACTTTAAAGAATATTTTAAGAGTTTAACCTTGCCAATATTCCAAATATTTCTTAAGTTAAAACAATTTGAAGTGAGTCTCGCATCACAGGGATATAGCGACCAGACATTTTCAATATCTAATATAAAAACACAAGAAGAAACAAAATAGGCAAGAAAACTCAAAAGAGCACCTCAAAAATAGCCAGAGGACAAAATTGCATCTGTGTATGGACCAGGAATCGCAGACTAAAGGTAATATACAAATATTTTTAATTATAAGCCGTTGACGCGGTACTTTTTTTTGTGTTTATCTCGAAACTACATTTTTTAAACTGGTGTAAACGATTACTCAAAAAACAACTCGATCGATTTCATTCAAATTACACCATATCTTCTTTATACAATTCTCTATCATGTAACATAGTATTTTTTTGAACGGATGTTCTGTTCTTTTTTTTATTAATTATTTTATCTTCAAAAATCAATAAAAAATAATATTTTTTTCAAACGGCTGTCAATTCTTCGAATTAAAAAAAATTATATCCCTATGTAACATGATAGCGAATATTAATAAGGATAAGAAAATATATTTATTTTTTTCTTACGAATCCAAAATTTAAAAAAATTACTCCAACATCGAGCATCTCGGCGAAGGCGTTTTGCGGCCATTTAAAAATATTTTTTATTTTAAATTGTACGGTGTATTTATGAATGTATGATACAAATAATGATAATAAAATAAAAATTTTATATTCAACAGTTTCGTCAAAAATTGTTTTCTTTTTTTGATCACTTTTTCAGAGCGCCAGGGTGGTGTAACCCCTTAATGTTCTTTGATATTAAGGTGCAGATTATTATCCTTTAATCATGGTTTATCATAAAGAGGAAATTAAATTAAATGTATTGATAGATCAGTGACGCGTTATACAGTAGGCACTTTAGGCAACTGCCTAGAGCCCAGAGGTAAAAGAGTGCTCCGAGCTGAAGAAATAAGTAAAATATTGTATGTAGTATGTTGCTCTTCAAATAATTTTGTTAAAGTCTTTTTAATGCTCATGTAGGGTAAAAAAAGGTCCACAAGCAATGTGAAATGATTGTTTTTGAACGTTGGTATAGATAAAAAGGGGGTCCCGAATATTCATTTTGCCTGAGGTCCTCGATTTTCATAACGCACCATTGTGTTAGATTATAATCTCATTTTAGGTGTCAAGCCTGGTTTACATTAAGCCAGTAGATTAGCAAGTAGTGCATTATCTCCCAAATTGTTTTCTGCATAATTTATCAACAAGTACTTGCCTACCGACATCATGCAAACTAGTCTTAAGTAATTAACAAACCACGATTTCTCCTTTCCATTTAAATTTCACCCCCATTCTCACAGGAGCTCTATTGTCAAAACGATTAAGTCCAAATTTTGTGAATTTGCCAATTATGGCGCCAAAGCAGTATTTCGTTAGTGAAATTTTTCAATAATTGAAAAGCTTAATAAACTGTAATTCTAGTTATAAAACATGCATTTTCTCGACGGACTTTTGGACAGTTCGTACGGGCAATTTGGATTTCAAGTTCAAACGGTACGGTCAAACCGTGTATTCATAAATACACTATTTAGATATTACTACTACAACGCGCGCGTGTCATCGGTTGTTGTTATGTCAGAGTCTCAGTGCAGTGCCACCAGTGAGCTAGTTAAATATAGAAAATGGCGGCGTGTCACGTGACCGCGCCAAATATAACCGCCGTCAACAACAAAGCGTCGAGAATGCGTGCACAGACATGTGCTGTTGCTGCACGAACATTGTGTGTATGTGTGTGTGTGTGTGTGTGTGTGTGTGTGTGTGTGTATGTGTGTGTAGTCTCTGCTTGTTTTGCCCTTTCGCCAAAGGAAAACGCTCTCCGAATAGTTTCATATTTAAATCTCTTTATTGACGAACTACGACGTCAAAACAAAATTTTTAAATGTTAGCCATTCCACAAATACGCATGTACCTACGTGAGTTTTAAAAAAAGGTGTAAAAATAGCTTTCTGAATTGTATAAGTTTACTAGCTGGGCCCACGCGGCTTCGCTCGCGTAGACTACGGAATTATTGTTTAGGATTTTTGAAAAATATAGTTTAATTAATTAAGTACAAACACGATTAGTTATTATTGTAATAATAATTTATCAATACCTAAATTACCTAACAAAAACGAATCAGAAGAAAAAAGTACAAATAATTTGTGTTCTGTTTAAATTTAAATGTTAATTATTGAAAACAAAATTAACTCAAACGTCAGCCGAGGGACTCCGAATATCTACCGAACGTAAGCGAATCCAGTCTGATGTACATCGCTTCGATGCGGCACGACACCATACATTTAAAATGTTACCTTTATAAATATATTTTAAGATATTTTCTAAACTATACGACCAAATTGGATGCTGTAAATGGCAAACTATATCTACATTAAGTACTTATGACGATGAAATCATTTATTTCGATAAGGATTAATGTTTTGCAGGTCATAAGTCCATGTAAACAAAACCCAAATATTTTATGTTTTTTTTGTAACATAAAAGCAGTCATTGTGGCTTAAATATAAAAGTTAGACATATCGTGTCGCTGACTTAATTGTAGAACTTTTGATTCTACACAATTCTTTAATACATTATTTTGTTCTATATTGAACGGTTTAGGCAGCGTATTACAAAACAGCGCGCCGACGGCAAAATTTTTTCCGACTTGATTTACTATTATCGTCACTGCTTTGTTGTTATGTTACCTAACGTAAAAAAATATAGCCTATAACCTGGCCAGAGAACGTACCTATGAATTAAAAAAAAAAACTCGTAAATCGGATAAGTGGTTCTCGAGTGATAAGGTAACTAACGGACAGACAGACAGACAGACAGACAGACAGACAGAGAGACGTTGAGCTTTATATATATTAAGGATAATGTCTAAACACATAACTAAAAGTATTTTGTTAAATCTCATTTCCGAAAGATTTTTTTTGTAGAGTTTGATTTAGGAGTACACTAATCCGAAACATTATTGTTAGATGGTGTACTAACGATATCCCATATGAAAATAAGTATTAATTTACATCTATTCAACATCCATTAAACAATCCCACAAAAAAGGTATTGACTTTTTAACCGGACTATACTTTTTTGACAATGTGCACTGAAAGCAATAAAAATGCTCACTGACCTCCATTTTTTTTTACTATCATCAAAAAAATAACATCAATTTTGAGAACCTTTACGGATTTTTGGGAGTTTGCGAGCTTTTTTATTGCCAAATTTGTTTTCAGCACCCAATACCTAATACACAAGAAGAAAAGTCCGGTGAAAAGGTCAAAGCCGTTTTTATGAGTTTGTGTTAATGGTAATTAAAATCAAGACTATAGGATTATAATATGGTACTAAATGTAAGATAAAATTAGTTTCTCACTCGCATTAATAGGTCAAAAATGCATTTGGCAACTTAAGTTGGCTACGGTAGTATTTCCTAAACTTTTATGCCCGGTCTTATAAAGAATTTGCAAAGAAAAACAAAGCATAATTGTTCCATTGCAACTGACACCTACATATTATTTTATCAATATAATTACTACATATTATCAATACAATCAATCAAATATAAGTAATAATATTACTGATTGGTGGACTCGCCCCGGCTTCGCACGGAGTTAATATTTCACCTCCTGTTACGTATGGAGGGTTGTATATAATTAGTTTAATTAATTCTGGCGGGAAAAATACCACGGTGGTGGGGGTTTTGGGAGAAAAACAACCCTCTATCTTACTATTATCGTTACTGCTTATTCGTTATGTTACCTAACGTAATAAAATATATATTAAAACCTGATCGGAGAACATATCTATGAATAAAAAAAAACACGTAAATCGGATAAGTGGTTCTAGAGTGATAAGCGCCCAAACGAACAGACTGACAGAGATACGTTGCGTTTTATAACATATGTAGATGTATAAAATCTTAGTTTTGCTCAATTTGCAGTTTATTATAAGTTTACCTCCTCCACCTTTCCGTTAAGAAACTCAAATATTCATCTAAAAATATATATTCAAGAAACACAAAATATTAAAATATTTTTCTCAAAATACAAAAAGACCTACATAAATCTAAATATATACTTCAAACAAAATCTTTCAACTTTTGATTTACATAAAAACAAAATATATATACTTATATATACATAAATGCTAAAATATCCACGCTTCGGAAAACTCAAAAGCAGTTTTCTTAATATAGAATACACGAATAAAAATATAAATGTGACGTTGTCAAAATGCACATTAAAATGGGGGGTTCCATTTTCTACATTGTGCAATATTTGTATTTCCCTTAAATTTATTTCCAAGTATCTGTTTTATTTTCGTGTTTATTTTCCTCGAATACTGTTTATGTCAGAAACTTTAGAGTTTAGAGAACTGATAGTAGACAAGACATATCGTGAATAATTATTGTCGAGTTTGTGAAGTAGCAGAGCAGGTAACTTCTCAAGGTACATGTTCAGTAAACAAATGTCAGTTAAGAAAGAATTGAAAAATATTGCAGTAACTTTGTCGATTTTAATGTAAACAAATCGTCGTAGTTCTATGAAAAGCTAATATAATTTGTTAATTTTGCATTTTATGCAGCAGATTATTACCTCTTAACAAAATTAATATTAAAATGCATAATTATGCAAACCTTAATTTTTAAAGAATGTCAAGGGGAATGACAATTTCCCTAAACTTAAGAATAATTTTCCATTATTAATTATTATTAATATAGTCAAATATGAATTATAATATAATACAAATAAAAAAATAATAGTTTAAATAAAGGACATAAGAGAATACAAAAGTATTGCATCAATAATTAAATTGTATTTTTGTATGTCCTATATATGCAAATTAAAATGAAAACATCTAGTTAAACGATTACATATCATTTGACATAATTGGCTTGCAAGCACAACATTTGTCATGTTTTACTGTTACGACTCCGACATATGATTTTAAATAGTGGTTACATTACCATTCAATGGAAAAATGTCACTATACCATTAATTAATTACAGCAGTCATAAATGGCTTTATGACACTATTATTACTTTCTTAATTAAAAAACATATACCATAACATTAAATTTTGATAATATAACATTCTACAATGTTTGACATAAAATATGGCAAATGACAGAGTAATTATATTAGTAACAAATAGATACCTACATGTGTGTAGTGCAGTTAGTAAAATTACAGGGTCGTAGTCAGATGAGGTCATGGGCCTTGCTAAAAAAATCCTGACCCCGACTTATTGTTAGCTATGCAAATTATTTTAAATCTATTTACTACATATTGAATTATTTTTAAAATGCGACGAGTTTTATAAGAATTTATTAAATTTATATATTCACAATTTGATTTAATTATTAATTATTCATAATAAGGATTATATTATTATTACTTCCTAGCAATATCGAAGATATGAGAAGCTTTGTGATTGTTTTAGAATGAAACAAAAAAATATTCTTCGATTTCAAAATTTTAAATTGATCTTTCCGTTTCAGGAGAAGACAAACATTTTTCGTTTCGTGTCTGTCGATCTGTGTGTCTGTCTGTCCGTTTCCTGAATCCTTGTTACACACATAACTCATGAACCACTAAACCGATATTAATGAAATTTGATTGGTTGGGTCTGGTTTCGGGACGGTCCCATTTCAAAATTATCAAAAGCGTGTGTAAGAGGGAGGGGTGATTTCCCAAAATATTAATTTTTTCAAGATATCTCAAGAACGACACATGTTACGTAAAAATTTTATAGAATATTTTTTGTAGAGCATTCAATTTTCTATAATATAGGTCTATAACGTTTGTTGTAAAATATTCCCTTACAAAGATTTATCTCAATTTGCTTTAAAAAATCGTGTTTTATTTTATTTTAAATTGATATTTACTTTGACATATTAAATGTCATTTTGACGTTTGCATATTTGAATATTGAAATTGTCAAAAAATTAAAAATATACGAAAAAATAATCAGGTGTGTCTTAAGAAAAATTTCGAACTAATATTTTTTACTAAAATTTGTATAAAAATTAAATGGTTAATCAATGCTAGGCAATTTATCGATTTTTATTAAAATTGTTCAATAATTAACTACTTTTGATGAATTTAGCACGAGAAAGCACTGTGCACTGTGCAAAATGTTTATTTGTATTATAATTATTATTAAAGTTTATGCGGTGTATTTTTTTAAAATACAGTCATAGATGATTGATTCATCTTTTTCATCTGGTTGTGGCAATATAACAAAAAAAAGTTAACTGCATATGACAAGAATACCATTATTTTGATATCATACTATTTTTAAATATAAAAATATTGTTATACCTCCTAACGTGATAACAAAACCAATTTCTCTGAATTTATATTAATAATAAGACTTCATGACGTCAAAACCATAGTACACATCAAATAAAAGATAATAGAATATCAAGACGAAAACATTAAGTCCACAGAACAAAAAACAGTATCAAAAATTTCTAGAAAAAAAAACATAAATTGCTGTTTACCCTTAGTAAATAATAAACACCATAAGTATTCGCAAAAAAATATATTAGAAAACTACAAAATGATAAATAAACACGTCAAATAATTTTTTTTAATCAAGTGTCAATAAATCTTATATAACAACAGTATGAGTTTTTGTCAAGGACATTTGTATGTGTTATAATTGTATAATATTTATACTACAATGGAAATCATATGATGATGTGAATGCACATTAATCTATTAAACGCTAATTGTAGTTGTTGTTATATTTAAATTACATATTATTTATTCCAAGAATTAGAAATTACTACTGAAGGGGCTAAGCCTGATGGCTAATAAATAATATGAAATACTTGACAGATAATTTATTAAAAAACAAATTAAGTTAACTTTGACATACTTGGAACTAGGTACGTTCAGATGCTTTTTATTTTAAATGAATTTTTTTTTCAAAATTCAGTAAAAAATTATTAGAAAAAAAATAAAAACCATATGATAACTAAATACATATATACAAAAAATCTATTTTTATAACGTTCTTATTATAAAATTTCCATTGTATGTTTTCAAATATTCTGTATTTACACATTTTTGATTTTTTTCTAGAAATATTTCTGAGTATATAATAGTAATAAGTATATAATAAATACATATATTATGATTTATAGATATATCTAAAGTGTGACAGTTAAAATGATCTTATACGATCTGCATTAATTAAGTATATTCTGTATTTTTATCTATTATATAAGAACTATTAATGAACGTATTTTACTTTACATATATACATATAAACAATGTCAAGGTCCAGTAAGACAAACATGTTGTGAATTTTATATAAATTCTAGCTAATTTTAAGTTAAATAATATGTTTTATGCCATATTATATTATTTTACAATGTATGAATTTTGCATTAGGAATATTTGTATAATGATAAAATTATTATTTACTTAAAGTTTTTTTTTAACCAATAATGCATATTCACGTTTATTACGATAACAAGTTTTTCAATAAAATAATGCACATTTAACATACTTTTTGTGGGCGACTCTACAATAATTATTAAAAATAATAATGAACTGCAAATTCAATCCTTATTTGTATTTTAACATTTTTTAATATACATATAGGTACCTAATTAGTTTTATATAAAATAAAATAATCTTTTTTTTTATTTTGCATTTCGTTCACTTTTGTATCGTTTTTTTTATTATCAATATTTATATATCCACACTTCAGAAATATCTATATAAACCAAACTTAATTACACATTTTAATACTTACAAACTGTCATAGATTAAATATTTACAATATTAACCGTGTTCCAAGAAAAGTATTTCGTAAAAAATAAATTTCAACGATCAAACAGTTTATTATATATCGTTTTTCCACTAAAACGTCATTAATTTTTGTAAATATGAAAATGTTATTTATTTTACGAGCAGCACTTATATATACTTTGAACACATTTATAGGATAAAATTAAAATCACTAAACTACTAACAACTAACTGATGAACACAGATTATCTGGCATTAAAGCAGTTTTTGAGTTCCACCACAAATTCTGAACTTTCTGTTTTACAGCCCAAACAATTTTCGTTGAAATGCTTTCTGCAGCTTATAAAATTAACCACACTGAGATCAAATTTTTTCTTATGTTCTTCATACTCTCTACAATAATACAATTTTCAGTTCATCGATAGGAATTTGTTTCAACAATTTTCTTCAAAAACGATTGCAGTTTGTTTCAGCTATAATATCCAACAATCGCATTCCAAAGGTACCGTGGATATTATTTAAGAGTGTCGCGTATGCGACTAAAGCCACGTTAAATCTGCTTAAGTCGGTAACAACCGGCTCAAATCATGAGATCGTTCACAACTCGGGCGTACAGCACGAATCTAACGTCGGGCGCGGCAAGCGACAGCGAACTAACTGACTGATGTGTAAATTTACTTTTGACTATGCTGTGGTGCTAACTCACGTGGTTCGCGATCATGTGCTGGCTGCTATGTTATATTGCATTCATACGCGTATACAATTTGCTATTTGTGTGTAGTTGAGATATTTTTTTTTGTTTTATGTAGAAGAAAACCAGTTGTTGTAATATGTGTCTGGTGCAATTGGAGATTTTTTTGTAAAAATGTTTGAAATTTTTGCACGTTTTACAGTGTTTCTCAACATTTTGCCATTTATGGACCATTTTAAATATTTTTCTATATATTGCGAACCAACAAAATGATATAATCAATTTTTATAATTATCACATATATTCTAGAGCAGTGGTTTTTAAACTAGGGTTCACGGACACCCGGGGGTTCGTGAAACATGTTTGGTATAAATTAAAGTACTTTTACATTTTTATTTACCAATGATTAATTAGTATATAACGACTTTCTTTGTTTTTCTATCCGGGGTGGGGGTCTGAAAAATAATTGTTCAAAAGGGGGTCTTTAGACCATATACGTTTAAGAACCGTTGTTCTAGAGGATTATCTATCACAAGCCTACTGCTTCTAACTAGCAGTAAATACTGCAAGTTAGAAATTCTATTCATATGGTCAGATTTTATTTTATTTGATGAATCTCTTACTGTAAAATATTGCGCGTACGAGCAAATATGTTTGGCTGCAGCTTTAAAAAACACAATTTTCAGGTAACCGTAAAAAGATTATCCATACAAATGTGAACATTTTCATTTCCAAAAGATAAAATAGTTGTGTATCTGAATAAACAAATATTTTAAGTAAATGTTACTTATTCTATATTTTATTTATTGTTAGTTAGTTAGTAAAAAAAATTATCATATTTAAGTGTGCAAAAATCTAAATGCGTTTATCTTATCACTTTCCGGACCGCAAATTTTAGATTTGGGCGGAAGTAATTTGTAGAGAATAATCATACATCATATCAAAACTATAAATTATTATGCAATGAAAATACAACCAAATCACAAAAAACTTTTTGTTTGAAGGATATAACAGATAAAGTTATGAAATAGGACAATGGCTTTAAAAAATTTTAAGGTGCGTCACTGTCTATTAAAACATTTACAAGATATAACAAATAATAAAAATCGAAAAATAAGTCTACATGTTGCCAAGTATGTGACAATTTCTCACATTCTTAAATAAAATTCATGAATAGAATCGAGTTTTATTATGCAGAATATTTCATTTGCATGCATCGACAAATAATTGCATATTGTAAAATCCAGACTATTCAATTAAACCCTAACATCCGATTCGTTGACCATGAAAATCGTCGTACAACCAGTTTACAATAAATTGCGTACGTAGAAAAAATAGGGCACCTTAGAACTCGTAATAACATAAAACGTAGGTATTGTCTGATTCAATACTTTCGCTTTTAGTTCATTTTTTTTATGCATACAAGACGGTAGCAGGTTTTTGTATAAGGATGTTTCACTAACGGTAGTTATATCGCAAATATATATACGTGCTAGTGATGTAACGAGAATTTACATTCGCATTCGCATTCGCGAATATACGCACATTTTTTAACATTCGCATTCGCAAGAAAAAGTGCGAATATTTTTACGAATATTGCTCGTTTTTGTTATAATAAAAAAATATTTTTTTATCTTTTATATTAAATAATTATTTTTAGGAACTTAGGAACAGTTAACATTTATTTTTACTTCGATGTTCAGAAAGAAATGAAAGTATTGTAATACCGTCGAAAAAACGTGCACGAGATAAGAGCAGATTCTGATTGTACTATCTTCAAAAAGTAAAGAAAAGTTGATTTCCGCATGGCACTCCTCCCTATTATTCCAAAATTTAAAATGGTATTGTTGAGATTAGTATTTGTCGTTGGTAGTCTCACCAAAGCTTCGTTAACAAATTTTTTTCAGATTTTTTGAGCCAGTAGTTATCGAGTTAGAGAGGAGGGGGGGCAAAACAAATACTGCTTGGAGCTTCCTGCTCGCGCTCATTTTGAGTTAGAAAAAAATAGTGTCAAATTTTACTGATTGAGATCTACATTTTGACATCTCCACACCTTGGTGTAAATTTTTTATTTTTTTTTATTTGTTTTAAATCCCACTGCAGACACCATTTTGATTTAAAAAATAATAAGGAAAAGGGTCAAATTGCACTGGTTTGGTTATATATTTTGACGTGCCACATGCCTTGGTATAAAAAAATATTTTTTACGTAGCTTTAGAGGGTATCATTTTAAATGTTTAGTAAAAATTTCAAGTTTCTATAGCTTATATAATTTACAAGATATTTTGCTTTAAGTGAAAAGGACGGACGAACGAACGACAAAGTGAGATTAATAGGTTTCTTCGGAACCCTAATGAATTGCTTCTTCATGAAAAAAAGGATTATGTTTTATAAGCTCTATAACTTGAGATTGCTAAAACAGTATTATCAAGTATGAAAACTTCAGTGTGTTTGATATAAGTATATTTACGTTTTCTTTCATAAACTCAGTACCTAGAGTTACTAAAAGTTTTCATCTTTGTCAGAGCAAATATCATAGTATTGTTTATATAGATAAAACAATATTTAAGATAAATTAATTAAATAAAACTTGACATTATTAAATGAACACGATATAAAAGTATTTCAAAATAAAATAATAAAAACTGCTAGCAATAAATAAAATTTTTTATTTTTATTTTATCTTTCAACGGTGTCAATAAATAGTATGAATATATATATATATGATAATTAAAAAAAAGAATAAGTGATAATTCCACGCCATTCACATCGGTACAATTTTACGTATATAATATGCAAATAATATTCTAATTTAATTTATTTGCATAATTCATTTTCACGTGAAATATCGGTTAATTAGTTTGATTAAATCGGGTAATTAGTTTAATTAAAATAATAAAATGAATACATATCTATATTATCGATGTATTAAATATATTACATTACATAATTGAAGCGATTCGTTAATTTTCTATTTTTTTATTGCTTCGGCGACTTAAACTTCATTTCTTGTTAGTATAAATAATATCATTATAAAATAAAAACAAGCATTATTATTACTTATTGTTAGTAATAATAGCCATAGTATCTATAACTAGTTTTGGTTACACAATAAATTTTCGAGTTTCTTTCTGATAAAATGACAATTTTTTCCATTACAATATATTTCAATAATATGTGCAAAATCGAATACCGCCAAAATTTATATTCAGAAAAAAATATTATTCAAAAGAACGCCACATCAAAAACCATCCGATTTCAATTTCAATGTGATATCTTTATTATTTCACAAACTACCACAACTTTATTTTATTATTTTCAGTACAAAATACATTGTATTTTTCATAACTATGTGATACTTTATCATGCAATGGCTCATTTAGAAGACATAAGTCAAAGATACCAAGGCAAGAAACAAGTTGATAAATATATTGATAATACAGTTCCCTATATAATATTACATACATACATATGTATAATGTACATGCACTACACTTGTATTATCAGAGGTGATTGTACTTGTAAACGGATATATTCGGTTAAACTATATATAATTACAACATGTGCAATGCTCACTGTACCCATATATGTATGTATATATATAGCTACGTGATTTTTTATAACGAAATATTTAATACCTACATATAATAATTATTTATGTGGGTTATTACCACATGTAAAAAAAAAATAGTAATGTGTTTTATTTTATTTTTTTATTTCAGTTGTGAAGTTTTAAATAATATAATAATATATACATACTAATTATTACTAACAAGTAACAAGTAACACTACTCAAGTGCCATTCGCCGATATTCTTGAAACTTTGTATATACGTAGTAAGTACATTGAAAAACATTAAATACGTGTTTTTTTTTATTTTGGCTAATAAAGCGTTTTAAGGTTAGACAACACAATCGTAAGTTTAACACCATTCAGCAGAATGCTAACCTAACGCTACTCATGAGTGTCATTCTCTTACAGCTTTTACGACATTTCTCTATCATAATTGCTATATTTGCGTGTTTTTCAGATCGCTAATGACGATTTTCACATTAGTTTAACGAGATTTTGGATGGCAAATACAAAATGATGGACAAAATCGCAGAAGTTTCAAAAACTTTATTTTACTTCTATCGATTTTCAATATTATTTAGCATATAAGTGTAATTTTTTAGGGGCTGTTGGTTCATCAAGAAGATTTTCCGGACACAACTTTATATGAAGGTTTTTTGTTTAAAATAACATCTTCGATCGACTGTTAAAGTTTTTTTAAATTCGTTAACAATCTTCCTGTACATAGGGTAGGAGATACAGATTCGGTTAAATAATATGAATTGTTTGTAAGTAAAGAGTGAGTATTACTACATCAAAAAATATTAATTATTCTATGTGGTTTAGGTGGTATACCAAAAAATCTGAAAATTCTTCAAATGGCTATAACTTTTTCGTCAAACTAGATAGGTACTTTTTGTTTGAGGTTCCTTAAAGAACTTTTTGTGTAGAATTGATTGGTGTATTTCGAAATTTTGTATCACTTTTAGTTTCCGAGTTACAAGCTCTAACTTTAGTTTTTCTTATCGTCCTCTAAGTTAGCTATAGCATATGTGAACGTGTTTTTAATTCTACTTCACATCGATATGTCACTTGTCATACTTACTATCGAAAAAAAGTAATAACATTTTTTGTAATAGTTTGTTATTTTGGTTGTTGTTATTGTGATTTTTGTTTAACAATTTTGGGTTTTTATGGCTTAATGGCCTACTTAAATGTTTGTAATAAAATACTTTATAAATATCACTAGTATTTAGAACTTTGATTTATTTTCGAAAATAAATATAATAAGTGACATATCGTTTAAAGTAGAGTAACAAAACACGTTTAAATATGCTATAGCTAACTTAGTGGCTCATAAGAAAAACTAAAATTAGAGCTTGTAACTCGGAAACTAAAAGTGATATAAAATTTCGAAATACACACAAAAAGCGCTTTAAGAAACCGCAAACAAAAAGTATCCATCTACCTTGACAAAAAAGTTATAGCCATATGAAGAATTTTTGGGTATACCGCCTAAACCACAGAACAATTAATATTTTTTGATGTAGTAATACTCACCCCTTCCTTACAAATAATTTATCTCATTTAAACGAATCTGTATCTCTTACCGTTTAGGAAATCCCTATACATTTCACGCTTATCTTGTAGATAGGGTGACCAGATTTTAGTTTTGGTAAACCCTGAGATGCAAATGAAGACCCCTTTTTTATTTTATCTTATCTTTTTTATTTTTATTTTATTCTTTTTATTTTTATTTTCATAAAATTTGTTACCATAACCTACACTGTTATGTCCACTGCTGTATTTTTGGCGACCTTTTTTTTTAGTCGTCGTCATTTTTTGCAAAATCCGTGTGCAAACCCTGAGACTCCGGGTCAAAACCGGAGACCTGGTCACCCTACTTGTAGATATTTAAAAAATCGATAAAAACGAGTAAATTGTTTTAGATTTTATTATTCAGACCATACACATTCTCTTCATCTACTAAAATAAACTCATACACACAACCCCAAATATCTCCATTTCATTACCTCTCATTTGACACATTTCACACAATCAAGTCGGCTCTGATTTCACAACTATTCGCATTGTTGCGTGCGTACTACATAGTACTTTGCGTTGTAGGGCAGGCAGGTGGGTTTCAGCGAGATCACGTTACACTAAGCACGTAGCACGGGTTCACCCGTACAGCGTGTGCGTAAAACGCGGACGATTCATACGTTTCCTGGTAATCTGTGCGTATGTGTACGTGTTATGCTGAGTGCAGTTACATGCAGTGTTGCCAGTATGAACTCCCTAAAAAGTACGATAGGCTTACCAAAATAGTACGAAATTTGACAAAAAGGTACGGTTTTTAAACTGTTGTGATTAAAGAACTTTTTTTTGTCACATTTTGCCGTCCCCAACCCCTGATACTACAAATGTTAAAATTATTAGAAATGTATTTGAATTATTATTTTTTATTTAATTATACTCTTTATTTTATTTTGTGTTAAAATACATCAATTATCAAGTAATTAATGGACGCCCTCCGGAATACTCTTCATGTTTCGTTAAAAAACTGTCAATACTGAAAAGTAGATATAGACGAAAAAATTTAAGGTAGCTACGTTTCGTTTTTACTTTAATTTTTATTGGTTTGATTCATAATAAACATTTATTTTTTAATTATTTTTTTACGTAGTGAAGCTGAGTAAAAGATTGTAAAAATCTTTGTGGGGTAAAAGGTACGGTCAGAGTTGAGGTGCGGTTTTGGTACGGTCGGGTCATCAATAGTACGAAAACCGTACTAAAAAGTACGTTCTGGCAACACTGGTTACATGCTGCTAGGTGCAATGAAATGCTGCTGTTATGAAATATGATGCAATTGATTGAATTTGATTCGTTTACTTTTTTTTGTAAGTTATGTTATTGCTGATATTTTAATTATATTCATTGCATATATCTTAATAATATCTTTTTGCAGGATAGTTTTATATTAAATTTTTAAATAATTGTTATTAACGTATCAAATACAAACGTAACACTAAGTTAGTGTCTTTAGGACTCTGATGATGATAGAATTGCTATTGAAACACGTGTAAGTCTAAACTCTTACAATTTTTATGGTTAGGGGATTTGTATTTGATAAGTCATAACCATAGTTTTTATCTGTTGTTTGTTATTGTTATTAACGTATACAATATATACCTTGAAGCGTTAGATACAAATCCCTTTATAATAAAAATTGTGAAAGTTTAGACTTACACGCGTTTCAATAGTTTTTCTCTAAAATTGATCGTTTCCGAGTAAAAAATTCTAGAAAATCTCTAATTATTTTGTTAACGTAACAAAAAAAAAAGAGTTTCCATAAACATTTTTTTTGGATCTTAATTGACCTCAAAAGTTATAAGTTAACTTATAAAAAAGTTATTTTGTTTTAACTTAAAACCAAATAACTTTTATTTGAAACATTTTTTTCTTAAATAAGTTTCACTCCTATCGTAGGAAAACTGAAAAAGGATAGTCAATAGAATAATATGTCTTTGATGTTATACAAAGTGAATAATAAAGAAAACGTTTGGAAAATGTAATGCTTCCTTTTTGTGATGTAAGATTCTGTAACCTGAATATTCATCGAGATCAATATTTAACTATAAGGTACTGGCGTCAATCTTGGTCGTTTTAAGAGTAAGGTATATTGGTTTTTTAGGATTGATGGGTTTCTTTTTTGTAATTTTCATGAACTTAGGTTACTAATAAAACAAGTACATCAATTACCAAAGTCTGCAAGTATAGTTTTTTTTTAAATTATAGCTTTTTATTTTGATAATGTGCTTACTCCAGTAATGGACGACACAAAAGGTATAAAATAAAAAATCGTAAAATTAGAAACAATGTAAAGCAGATGCTATGATAATATAATAATTAATAAATAAATTACATAAATAATTAGTTTAAATGTCCACCATTTTGACACCCATTCCAATTGTCATTAAACTTAAGTTGTTTTACAGTTAAGTGTCTATAGAGTTAGTAGTTGCAGTAATTAAATATCAACAAATATTTCTATTTTTTAGTGTTCTTATTTAGTGTTCAACACTGGTGTATAATCCAAGAATGGTGTCAGTACCTTACTCAAATATTCCTACATCTCCCTATATCGATATTATCACAATATAAAAACAAAACAATGTTACGAAAACTGATAACCACACCGGAACATGAAAATCCTATTAAAACTTTTATAAATAATATCATCGCGAAACCGATGAATCAACTAGAAAAAGTTACTTATCATAATATTACTATTTAAATATGTATTTAGTCGTATAGTAGGCATACATATAGTAAATTATATCTTTTGTAGACTTTCACCTTGCGTAGATATTTCTGCGAAACATTATAGATAGAAGTTACGTCAAAGTGCGCAATGTTTTGATGCATTTACTGATTTTTATTTTCACGGTCAGCGGTCATTGTAAATTTAAATGATTTATTTTTAACATGTTTGATGGGATTGAATTTGTATTAAGTCGATGACATGTTATAATAGAGTTACTCAGTGTGAATACCAAAATAGATAAAACATGTTTAAATAATAGATTTATTCAGTTTGTATTTTAAAATGTACTCCCTCTGTTCTGAATATGTAACTTGTTCAGCTTAGTTGTCGTATTTGAAAAAAATAAAATAAAATAAAACTACGAAAAAACTCAGTGGAAATAAGATGCATGCACCAGTCTTGGCCGCTTTAACTACAATAATAAAACAAGTACCTCTTTATTGAAACAAATCAACTACCGAAATCCGCCAATATAGTTTTTTTTTTAAATTATAGCCTTTTATGTTGTTTATGTTTTTTCTCCAGTAATGTGCACCCAGTAATAAAGAATCGTAGAATTTGAAACAATGTAAAGCAGATGCTATAATAATATATTAATCAATTAATAAAATACACTAATAATTAGTTTAAATGTCCACCATTTTGACATCCATTGGCCAATAGTAATCAAATTAATGTAAGTTGTTTAACAGTTAAGTATCAATAGATTATCATTCAGAAATGGTAGTAATTAATTATCAACAAATATTTATCATTTAGTACATTTAATTAAACAAGAATCTAACGTATGGTCCAATATTGGTGTTAGTACCTTATAAACATATTCATATTCATCCAATATAAATATAGTTAAACATAAATTAATGTAATATATTTTATGATGAAATAATATTTAGAGGTATAAGACACTTTTGGTTTTTGATGTATTTTCACGATATATTTTTTTGAAAGCGATAACGTCTCAAATTAAGTTTTAGTGATTTTTTTATCAGCTTACTTTGATGAATAAATGACAATCAAATGACTTAAGGTCATCATATGAACTTTTTTATCAGTATAATTTGTTGAATAGCAACTGTTAATAAAATAAAGAAGAAAATTGCAAATGTGACAATTATTTCGATAAATAAAAATAAAAGTCATTCAGTACATTTTTTATATTATATTAAAAGCAGATAATATATCTATGAATTTTTATATAAATAAATAACTGAATTAAAAATAAAAAACCTAAAAATAAACGACTTTTTATAATAAGATTTATGCACATGCAATTTGAAAACATTGTAGACATTGTACGTTAATTGAATAATAATTTTTCTCAAATTACTCCTGTTGGCAAAAATCTCATATGAATGTTAATCATGAAAACGAAGCAACAAGCTGCAAGTTTATTATGATGTACGCAGTGGCGCTACAGATAAATTTATAATTTTTTTTTACATATATTGCAGGGCTGTGTGTAAAAATAATTGTAGGATCGATTAAAATAAACTTTTATTTACGCATTAAAAATATATTTTTTTAAATTATTACCCCTTCATTGAATTTTCGTTGAGTCTTGAAGATTTATGATGTTTTATAAGACTCAACTTACACCCAGAAGTAGATTATATTTCATCAGAACAGTAATACAAGTATTAATAAAAATATGTATGTACTTTATTAAGTAACATAAATTCAAAAAGTGTACAGATTGAATTCAATTAAACCTGGCAAGTATTATGGATAAATAAATAAAAGCAAGATGCGGCCAGTATTGCTAACGTTATCCCTGACATGGACCATTTGTGTGTAATGGTGTTCACATTTTGTCTCAAATATCGCTGAATATTTTAAACAAACAATGTAAAAATGAGATTGCCGTGCCAAAACTTTTAAAATAAAAAACATTTATACTTTTAAATGCTGCCGTGAATACGCCAACGCAATGCATTTTTAACACTGATTTAGATTAGATTCTTATCTAATATTTGCATTAAACATAAAAGAGTTGTCACAGGGATATTTTATTTTAAGAATTAACAGTAGCATGATTGTTTTAAAATGTAGAAAAAAATAAATCGATAAAAATATTACTGAGTTGACAAAATACAAAATTGTTTCATTCTGAATGAAAATACTACTAATTTTTTAAAGTTTATTGACTTTACTTATATTACTTAAGATATTTTTCATCATAAATATAAAAAACGAGAAAAAAAATGAAATTTATTATAATGCTGCATATCTATTAAAATAAAACTGTTATTATGCTCGTTGAAAAAAAAAAAATACGTGGTAGTATTTTATATTTCAAAAATAGGTTGCCAGAAAAAATATTTTTAAATAAAAATATATCGAAATATTTTATTGTAGGTATATAAACAATTATTTTTATAATAAAATTATTGTTATAATAAAATTCTCGATTAATAATGTATAAAAATTGCAGAATACTTAATATTTAAATTAAATTGGAGTTACGTATTTTGTTTACAGTTCAAAATATTTTGCAAATCCTAAATTAGAAAAATTTGCGAATTAAAATAATATTTTTTTTTGTAAACAAATTCAACACAGTCAACAAATAATTAATAAAATTATTTACAAAACAAAAAAAATTATAATCAAACAACAATGGTGGTACAAACATATTGACAGAAAATAACACGAACAGCTGATTTATAATGTCTAGATTCTAAAGATACAATATATACCAATAATTATTTTTCGAGTGTTTTTTATTACATTAAACGTGCCAAGTTTAAATTAATTGAATCAGATGTTGCTCTGTTCACTATTCTCATCTACAGTAGTCATGTGTAATGTTTTTCATGTTCAAGGACATTCTTATAAAAAGCAATAGTTACGATGGGATCAGCAGTACTGACTATTTTTGTTCTATATAAAATTTTTGAAAACGCATCCAGTAAAGAATATGTCAAGGCCTTTACTGAAAAGTTGTTTGGAAAATGCTTCTTGTGAATGGAATTTATAAACTGCTTGCAGAAATATGAGTTCGTAAAATTCCGCGGTTGTAATTTTAAAAGAAAATATAAATTGATTGAAGCCCGCTATTAAAAGAATTTGCTTGAGTGCAAATGCAAATTAGGTTCCAGCTAACGCTATCTGCTACGTGTCAGATTGTTATAAAATTGCTCGATATTTTAAATTAGTGGTAATACCTAAATGTATAATAATGTAAATGCTATGCATTTTATGAGGTACACTTGGTAGCACTTATTTTAAGTAACTGATTCTATCGCGTCTGCGTCAAGGTTATGATATGTACGATTTCATTCGCAACATCTGTGTGTTGTCATTTATATTTACAGGGTGTCCACTTTCTGGAAAGTCAGGGAATTTATTAAAAATTTTGAAAAGTCAGGGAATTTATAAAATTTTTTTTGGAAAGTCAGGGAAAAAAGTGTATAAATTTAAGTTGACGAGCAAAAAAAAGTAACAAGTGTAAAATTTTCAAGTTATGACAAAAAAAGGTCTTCAAACTTTATTTCTGCACATTCTTGCCCCCGGGGCCCCCCAAGTCAGGGAATATTTTATTTGTAGTCAGGGAAAGACAGGAAATTTTATTTTCAAAAACCAGTGGACGCCCTGATTTAATACCTAGCATATAGCGTTAGCTGGAAGCTAATTTGCCTTTGCATTCAATCAAATTCTTTATAAAAACGGGTATGAATATTTCTATCAAAATAAACACACAGTTTAGCTGTTTAGAAACCAAAACTTATTTACGATGTTTGTTTATATTTGGCACACTTAACAAAATATTGTCATAATTTAAAATGTCACAATTTTGGGTTACGATCACATAAATTCGATTTTACCATATTATATAATAAAATATCCTTTAATCCTTCACCATTCTCCTAAATCTAGGAAACATCATTATTTTACTATATCTATTTATCTTGTCTTTATGAGTGTGTGCGATTAGTTTGTAATTTTTTGTAATATATTGTACAGAATTTGCATATCTTTTAATTTCATCGTTTTGCCTATCGAACATAACAGTTTTTCTTCTTCTTCATGAATTTTATGTCAAATAAGTTAACGTAACAGTTTATTTTTTTATAAAAGAGTAGTAGAAATACAACAAATCTTATTTTAAAGTTACCAATATTTATTGGACTCAAGTGAAGATATGATATAATAAACAAAATATAAATAATTTGTACAAGAGGAGTGGCGATAAGGTCCTATATTTAATAAGTATAATTCAATACCATTTTCAATAGAAAATAAATCATTTACTTGGGTTTAACGATAAAAATTGGCAAAAGACAATATTGCTTAAATGATTGTTTTCGATGTATATGAAACAAGGATTGTCTAGCCCAAGGAATTTTTTTTCAGTATACAAAAATTCCAACACAACAATTTTTCAGTACCTTCTAGAAATTTGTACAGAAAACATAATTGTGCCGAAAGTAGAACATTTCAAGAAACAATAGAACAGTGTTTTTGTTAAGCTTCACTGGTAAAAATAATAGAAACCTAATCTTTCATCAGGTTGGCTCCAAGTAGTACCGACCATCATGATTCATAACACATACATAATTATAGCTATAATACAAGAAAAAGACCTCAGGCAATGTTAAACTAAAGAACCATTTCCTTCTCAAATAATTTGCAATACATTCAACAGGTTTTTAATACAAGATGCATGCCACTCATTTCAATATTTAAATTGTAAAAGTGTTTGTCTGGCAACTGACTTTAAAAATACTTTATCTCGTAACATTAGAAACACAAAAATGTAAAAATAAACTATTCATGTACTATATAAATATACACTCTCCACGTGCGGTTAAATATATGCATATACACCGACATCCATAGAAATGATAAAGGCTTATTGAAAACATTTTTCGATATAAATGGAACTAGGACCAAGGATAATATAATGTTATCGTATTTTCTGACATTTACTGTCTATTTAATAAAGAATAGTTAATTTATGTCCCTACTTTAATTTGGCAAGAAGTTAAAAATATGTTGTACAGGAATAATTTTTATTTTAAAAATGAAAATATGGCAATCAAATAATATATTATTTAAATTGTAGGTTATACAATAGTTTAACAACCTCTAATTTGTAGTTTAAGACTATGAAAAAATATACAACTGTTTTTTTTTATTTTCTACTCTATAATTTTAGAATTACTGAATGAATAAGACATTTTTAATAATTATATACCTTTCGTAAATTCTTATTGAAATGCAAATAATTTTTAAATTCAATTTGGTTATATGATAGGTGCAGTGGTGGACTAAGGGAGGGGGATGCCCTTGATGTTAAGGTATAGGAGGTTACCAAAATTAGGTAGAAGAGTTTGGTGAAAGTTAAAAAAAGTTAAATTAAAGACTGATAACAATGTAGAGTTTAATGTAACATATTTAATTTATGAAAAATACGAAAGTGGAACAAAATTTTAAATTGAAGAGAACATACAGTAAGCTGTTATTACGTATTGTATAACATGAAAGTGATATTAGGTGCGTACTTGAGGATATATTATGTAGGTACGTACAAACATGTATATATATTTATAGAACACAGAGCATACATTATTAAAACAAAAAACCTAATGCACGGTGCTAAATTTCACGAAGTAGAGATAATTTATGATATATACAGTGGCGTAGAATAAATGTGAGATTATATTTTAACATGTAAAAAGTATTTATCAGTTTTAATGAAATATTTTTGTCGCAGAATAATAATATAATAGTATATATACTGTTTTTTCTTCAGTAATGGCAAAGGTAAAACCAGTAATGAGCATGCAGTGATGGACACTTGCTAATGATTACAAAATAATAAGTACTACAACACAAAATACATATAAGAAAGAATCGTCAAATTTGAAACAATGTAAAGCAGTTGTTATGATAATATAATAATTAATAAATAAATTATACTAATAATTACTTTAAATTTCCACCATTTTGACACATATTGGTCAAATGTCATCAAATCACGCTGTAAGACAGTTAAATGTATATAGATTAATATTCAGAAATGTTAGTAATCAAATATCAACACATATTTCTAATTCAGTACATTAAATTAAAAATTGCCATTACTGGGGTCCTTGCCAAGACTGGTACCAGCACCTTATGCATTTCGTTTACAAAACTCATAGTGTATCAGTTACCATAACACAATTTCAATTAGTGCAATTTGCGTTCATAACAAATATGCAATAACTAAAGAGAATTTTAATTTATGTTCAGCATAAAATTGCAAACTACAAAATAGATAACACAAAATACAAACCACTACAAAACAGGTTTAAAAATACACTCGTATTTTTGATACTGGTGGTTCCACATGCATACTGCGACGAGTTATCACTAGGGATGGTAAAATAACTTCCTATGTATACCTGTCTACATACACGTGTAATATAAATAATAATAAAGAATAGAATATTGATATCCCCTGCATATAGTTATCCTTCGGCGAGGATTAATTTTTGGTCATAAACTAACATATTTTGACTCACCCTAATATACATATATCGTTATAGTATTGGTAGTATAATATGAATAAACAGGAATAATAAAGTTATTAAATTTTACTCACGAAAATCTCAAGTTGTGCTTTTAATTTTAAAACCTTGAAACGAGAAGATACAAATTCAAATTGAATATGCAAATGGAAAGGCTACCAATGAAATGAAATTATGAGTAAATAAAACTGTAATTTTTAAATGCTATTTTCCTTACAGTTTTAATAAAAATAAGGTAATTAGAAATGAAAATAATTTAAAAAAATTAACAACAGTATATTTTTTGTACTCATGAAATTTGGAATCTAATTGAAGGTAATAAATTAGTAAAAAGAATAAATATGATATTTCAATTTAAAGAAATGCTATAAAAAATTCAAAAACAAATATCTGCAATTTAATACAGCGTTTTTTGTTACAAACATATCTTAAAAGAAATGGGGAGAAAGAAATAAACAGAGTAGAAAAAAATAAAATCTTTTCTTAAAAAAGAACGTTGAAAACAGAACAAAGAAATTGTTTCCAAAAGATGATATATGTATGTACAAGGGTATTATCTGGTTTATATTAAATTTTATCCAATGATAAAATCGACTATACAATACGTAAAATATTAGTGCTTATTTTTAAACAGCTATTGTTTAAGACAATCAAAATATTTACTTCAGTAAATTATTTTCATGGAAATTTTGCCAGATACTTAAATTTTTATAAAATACTTTAAACATCTACTTTTGATTTTGTTTATACACGCCCCATGATCACTCACTTGTAAATCAGTTATGTTCCTGTCGCGTAATAAATGATTTTTTTAATATATGTATAACGATCTATAAGAGTCTCGGTAAAAACGTTTAATTCTGATTGTGAGATAACTTTGACAACCGAAAACAGATGTTTACTCTTATCAATTTTTTGAATTTATTCCAATTATTTTTGAAACGGTACGTAATAGAAAAAAATGTTTCAAATAAAAATTGTAGAGAATATTACTGTCTATAATTTAAATCCTATTAATTTTTTCGGTATAACAAACTATTTCGAAGATATTCGGTCGAATGATAATCCCAATAGTTTATTAATGTATTTAATAATGAAATACATTTTCTCTTTGTTCATAGTAACAATTAACAATGTATCATTCCATAATTGCATAATACAGATACAATGAATCTTTGTCATCCCTAGATCATTCGAGACAAAACACAGAACGCAACTGCTGTGGCGCTCTTGAGTCTGGTTAGCAACAGAGTGCAAACTTGCATGACCGACCGGCGGCTAAAATCTAAAACAACGCTTTCAAATTCACAATTAACCGGATACACGTCACTTCAGGTAATATCTAAACCTCTAGTGTCACAGACCCCGAGAGAGACAGCGACATAACTGGGCTAAGTCGGTCGAATCAAACAATCGAAATTGCCACCACCCACTGGCACGCGAATATCAAATTATGCAATTCAGCAGTTCCCAACAACAGAACTGTATTATGTGGTCATAATTAACTAATTATAGATTAAGCTACTATTTTACATATGTCGTTCAGAAACCAAATTAACTATGTTTTATTTTTCAATGTTGATATATGATTAGTGAATCATTTGTTTAGAACAAAATGAAAAATTCAATTCAGTTGTAAAACAATACAAGTCTCTCTATTTTCTGCACACCTATTGGGTAAGTCCGGGGGAAATAACGTTTACACAGCACCGTTATTCCGGTTTTATTATAACCGATGTAGTTAAACCGTTTCAAGTGGTGCTGTTTACACATACGAGAATAAGTGACGTCAGCTGGAATTATAATTCCGATTTGAAATACGCTATAAGTTCGATGGCGTACCAACAAGAAATCTCAAAAATATTTCGTCTCTTTTATGTCCCACGAATCACGTTTCTTTTATTTTTCATCTCATCGTCTCAGGTGTTTTAACCATATTTTAACTGACGACGCTTTTTCAAATGTTAATGCGAAGTGCATTACGATGAAATCCTTATACTCATTGTCAGTAGATACTTATATTTTTTGAGGTTGGCTAAATAGGTATAACTATGTCCATGCAATATAATTATAAAGATAAACAATTTTACAGAATTTTTTCGGTCACAAATCGATAAATGTGTCGTAAATAATTTTACGTTTTATTTAGAGCGATCACGAAAAGTCCATCATTGAATTATGTTCATTTATAGCATTTATTTAGACCAATTTGTACTGAATTATTTAAATACGAAACCATTAGAAAAGAATATTCAATTAGACACTTTATCTAATATGTATGTGTGGGTAGTACGAAAAAAAAACAACGAGCAGGTGATTTTCTTTTGGGTATAAAAACATATGCGAGTAGTTTCAGTAAACGTGTAATAGAATACTCTACGAATATACGATAATAACATGCTTTGTTTTATAGTCATAATAAATATGTTCTAGGGATTATGCGTTAAACAAAAATGTTTATGTTAGAAAATATGAATATGCAATAAATATGCAAAAAAATTGTCATTTTGGTTTTTAGGAGTTACCAATTGCATAGAAAAAGTTGCATTGGGCCAAAACAATCCTTGTTTCATATATGTATAACGAAAACAATTCAACTATCGGACAAAAACAGTTTTAAAAAATATTTCGAAAAAAATCTTTTTATTGTTTTAAATTAATTTTTTTATGCGTGTGAGTTGATCAAGTGCCAGAACGTTTTTTTTTTCAATTTATTACTAAATAAATTAATTGATTATTGAATGAACAATTTTGTTTTCTGAAAAATAATTTACTCTGGTATTAAAACAAATTAATCAAAAAGGGACATCATTAAGGACTTCATTAGCCCTGCTTTTTTTCGATGTACTAATTTATCCTTCATTACAAAATGTTTTCTAAAGGAAAATTTCGTGAAAGAAAAAACAGATATAGTACTATCTGAGACAAAAATTATACTATGAGTCTCATTAGAAAAAAATCCTACTTATAAAAAAATAATAGTTGGCAACAACAAAATCAAATTCCAACCTACGATCATTAAATACATCTAGATAAAAATATCATACAATCCAATTCTAAACAAGATCTATAAATCTATAAATAACAATCTAACAATGAACTCCGATAAATCAACTTATTCTATAAATAATAACACTAATTCTTATCCATCTAACATTAAACAAACGATACAACCCAATTAATTAAGTAAATATTTAAAAAAAATCGACATTTTGACCCAATATGCAGTAACATAAATTGATGTTGATAAATAACTGATCTAGATTGTTATTGGTGATAAACATCTTAGGACACTCCCGTATCGTCGTAAATGTGATATACTTGACACAAAACCAGTTGAATGCTCACTGAATATTCCATGCATGTGGACAAAAGTACTGCCTTTGCTTGGCTCGCATTCGCAAAGGATTCAATACACTGTAATTAACCTTTTTATTTAGCACCTAAACTTATTGGAATTATGTTATAATTTGGGTTTACTTGTTGCCATTTTCAAATGTAAATGAGATTGATAAAGCAGGGTTCAAAACGTAATTAATCTTAATAACAGTTGGTTGTAATTCTATAGGAATTATTGACAAATGAATCAAGTACTACATGGACTGACATACAAATGGCGACATAAACAAAAAAATCCGTATGCTTCCTGACCTGGCCCCCAGCGACTATTACCTTTTTCTGAAATTGAAAATGTGGCTCTCGGGCAAAAGATTTTACTCTAATGAAGAGGTCAAGTTGGAAACAAACGCCTATTTTGAAGGACACTGTAAGACCGGGATCAAAATGTTAGAGGACCGTTGGAACAAGTGCATTACTCTAGATGGAGATTATGTCAAATAATAAAATAGTTTTTTCATTGTTAGACCAAAGACTTTTCAGCCCACGTAGTACATATTGAACAATTTATGTTTTCTGAAAAGTACTCAAAAAGAGACAGATTGTATTAAGAACTAAGACACCTTTTTAACGTTATCAGTACTTAACGTTGCATTACGATAAATTGAAGTATAAAAATGTATATCAAGTATGTTATTTATTTACCCCTGTTATAAATATTGCTATCTAGTCAAGTTTTATGTATAGGTTTAATTTAATATATTACCATAAGCCTCATTTAACTATCAGTGAATTTTAATTTTTTAAATATTTTAGTTATCTTTAAAAATGTATGTGTACACACCTTTTATCCCCGCTTAAAATATTAAAAAATATGAAGTGTTATATTATTTTTAAATATATAATTTTTCTGTGCATGCAGCAATTTCAAGTCCAGTGAATTAAAACCACAAAAAATGGTTCAGTGAGTTAATAATAATTATTTCGTTTGATAATTTTAGCAAATTATACACTTAAAACCATTTTCTTTGTGAATCTGTATCGCTTTGTTTCATAATTTTTGATTTGCGTATAAATACATATATCCAAATAAAAATATTATCAAACAAATTGTAATTTGATCATGCCATCTAAATATTTAATAATTAGGTAAGACATTGTATATTAAGAGATTAATAATAATTAAAGATAATGATATTCTGTTCAGACCATAAATAACTTTTTTTTAAATACATTTCATAACTGCATCAAAGCCGCTCGTTCATTCATATCATTTTTTTAGATATAAATATTTTTTGTTCTTGCCAGAAGCATTCGACCAGTACATGTTACTTTATAACAAAAAATTTCTGTCACTTTGTTTTAAATTTTAAAATACCTTTATATTATATAATACAATTGGCACATGAACGATGAGGAAGCTTTTACTATCGTCCTCATTTTTAGATTAACGTGAAGGTTGAAAAAAATAAAAGAATTTTTACTTGAAAGACATGCTATTTATAATTTTTGACAGCGGATAAAAATACAAGATTTTTATTTGTAGGATGATTTAAGATATTTTTAATCAATAAAGAAATGTGGCATATTACTTTAAAGATAGTTTTAGTAATTTATAATTAGATACATAGTGGATTAAAATACAAGATTGGTATTTATAGAATATATCTCCAAGCCGAAGAAATCCAAAATTTATGTTATTTTCTTGGAGGCAATAATTTAAAATTGATTGTGGTGCAGTTTTTTTTAACGAAAATGGATCCTAGATAAGGTGTTCCTTTTTTAAATTAAATAAATAACGTTAATAAAAATCATTAGTCTTAGATTACTGTAAGTTATTTTTTTTTATTATATCTTCAAATGTCGGCTAGAATTATCTTCTTCCGACAACTGTAAGTTATAAAATAATTCTTCATATATCGTATGAATCATAGACATAGAGCATCTGATTTGAAAATCGAGTCTTCACAAGAAAGGGGATAGAACGTATATTGGAAACGTGAGTGTAAAAAACATAATATTGTTTGGGTTATATTTCTATCTTTATTTTTGCTAACCAAATTTTACAGAATATGCAGTCAATATCTCTATGTCTATGGTATGAATAATATATTAGAATATGTTACAAATATTTTTATAATTTTTTTTTATAATTTAATAGGAAACATGCCGCGCATAATGTCGAAAGCAAAATACCAATCAAATTACGTTTTTTTGTAATTTCTTTTTATTAAGAATTTATAATGAATAGTGTCAATAAAAAAATCATGTAATTGAAAAAATAATAAAGTTTAAAAAGACAATTTTACCTGAAACCGACTACACATACCATCCATGTTAATTTGTTCACATGTTATCTATTGGTATAACAACAGCGTGCCTAACACAGATCGCATCGCCTGATCTATTATGCCCGCTTACGGGCATAGGGACGGCGACCGCCCGCCCGAGTTACACCGACCTCACAGCCGCCATAAGCGGATTCGAACTCGAGGTCTATCAACACAATTATCAAATACGGTCAAATGAGTTTCATGTTGTATAATATTAAAATAGCGATACCGTAATGTGGTAGTTATAGTATAGTATATACGTTTTATAGTTATTATTTGATAAGAACATGTTTAATTCAATTATATCAAATCGGTTTATGCTTATTTTAAAACAGTGGTAGATAACAGGGAGTTAAGTTTTGTATTACTACATTTGAAATTAAATTTCAAATGTAATATTGTTTCTTTCATAAACAAATGATAAGCTTGAACCCTTCATATGTATTTAGTAAGATACGAATTATTCAGAAGCAGTAAAAATTAATTTAATTTTCGATTAAATATACACATACATTACGATAACACTATTGTTGCGAAAAAACAATAATTTCTTTATTTAATAACAATATTTTTCTCTTGATATATGTATACCTTTTATTTGTATAGATCATCATTTTTTATTTATTTTTTATAGTAGATATATATTGAGATTAAAAGTAAACATAAATAAATCAGTAGATAGCTTTCAGTTAGCAATACCTATGTATATGTACGTCAGGTCACTGAAATTATACTCTACCTCTGCAAAAGTCGCTTACATTTCTCGATTTCTCAACAACTTTTGAATATATGATATATGAATAATTTAAAACGTATTGTTTTATTACAAAATCAATTCTAAAACACAATGATATTCATAAACACATATTACACATGTGCATTGTATAATTTTTTTTACAAAATAAATACAAACATATAAAATATTAACATAATAATACCCTATATATTTTTCAACATGACTGATTTCAATTTGTATTTATTAAAACTTCAACAATACATTTGTTAAAATAAACAAGCATTTGTCTAATGCAACAAGAAATTTTCAGAAAATATGTACATTGTACAAATGTTTATGTATCATATTTATTCTCATTTTATCATACATATATTCTACCACCACTGAATTTATTATTAGCATTTTATTGTATTCAACGTCTATTATCCGGATATGACAGGATTTTTGTATATGATGTATGTACATCTTACACTCGTATCGTAAAGAAGGTGTAGTAATGTATTCATAAATTACAATTTAATATCGTAGATATTCTATATACCTATGTATTTATACAACACTCTTCGCTGTGCAATCCAATCTGTTTTTATATTTTTCCTTAGAGCTAACAGAAAAAATATAATAAATAATACGGGAATTAGTTCCCATAACGCGACAATTTTGCGGTTTTATTAAATATTATACAAATATGAACGGTTGTGGAGTACAGTTAAATTTAGGGTTCTGCATAGTGATTTTCTGTAATAGCTTTAATATTTCTTTGAGTCTATAGATATTATACTTTTATGCAATAAATTAATGAGATGTAAATTATTATCCATGGGTACTGACATTACATTTAGTTCACCCAATATTCAAAAGATATTGAACCCATTTTCATGAAATATTATAAGGTAGTGGCACTAGTCTTGGCAAATGTACTGAATTAGAAATATGTGTTGATATTTGATTACTACCATTTCTGAATATTAATCTATATACATTTAACTGTCTTACAGCGTGATTTGATGACAATCGGCCAATAGGTGTCAAAATGGTAGACACTTAAACTAATTATTAGTATGATTTATTTATTAATTATTATATTATCATAGAAACTGATTTACATTGTTTCAAATTTGACGATTCCTTCTTTTATATCTTTTGTGTCGTAGTACTTATCATTTTGTAATCATTAGCAAGTGTCCATGGTTTTACCTTTGCTATTACTGGAGAAAAAACATGAACAAAATAAAAGGCTATAATTTAAAAAACAAACTAAATTTGCGGACTTTGGTAATTAAATTGATTAAATAAAGAGTTATTTGTTTTATTAGTAACATGAGAATTACAAAAACAAGCCCATTAATAAAAAAAACACGAAAACTTGCTATAATAGCGGCCATAACTGGTGCCTTTACCTTAAATACTCGAGCAACGGTAGGTTCTAAAACAAATAAGTCGTTTTCAGGATAAATAACGACACGGTAATTTCTTTTCGCTTCTTTTTAATTATAAAAGTAATAAATACATCATCACATGACATATGTACTGTCCGAATTAATTCCCACTGCAAAATTGAAGGCACAAGATGAATTTGCAAAACTGAAAATTAGCATGTTGTAGGAACCACTTAAATTATTCAAATTAATCTTTGCAGGTGTTTTCTTTTCTTTGGTCTACCGGTACGAGTTTTATTAAGGAAGTGTACAAAATATGAATAATTTGTTACAATTTTGTGAACAACAGTCCGGTGTTCTGCTAGACTTATTCAACCAGTTAATTAAAATTTCGGTACTGTCATTCTATTAGATACAGTAACGCATGAAAGATTTTCTGGAAAACTATTCATTGCATATTTTCATTTGCATGTTTTGCTACGTTTTAGTTTTAATTTTATTTGTTTTTTGTTCATTCATAAAAATGCAAATCTAAAAAAATTAAATATCGACACTATGTTAATTAAAAGGAAATAATTATCTCATAATTAATTAAAAATAAACGAGCACACTAAAAAAACACAGGAAAAAATTTACTTATACCAAGACAATCCTTAGATATAAGTATTGTTTTCGTTCTACAATATTGATTTAAAGTTGGATTAAGTATATTTTTATATAATTTTTGTTATATATACATATAAAACAGAATTTCTTAGTCCAAGTCAATTTTTTCTTGTGTGTATTTTACATTTTTCAACATAAATAAATATATTTCTACCTCTATGTTATATTTCTTTACTTATTGTTACAATGATAAAAAAGTGATCTCATTCATATTTTTATTCATTGAAACAAAACCACTGAATATTATCTTAGGAAAAGAATTCATCTTTCTTTCTAAAGAAAATAAAAATATCGCATATGAATAAAATATGGTATGGTTGTAAAATTAAAAAAAAATCTTTCAGACAATAGGTTAAAATAAAATAAGTTCTTATTGTTCCATTCTACTAATTATTGTATGTAAATATATAATTAATAATAATTCCTACCACGAACGTCCGTTGAAATTATTGTTTAACAAATAACAGGGCTGCATAAAAATGAATGATTTCGATTTATTTACATATATAAATATTGATATTTAATTATTAAATAATAAATATGTGACTGAAGATGCGCGTATTTAAACCGGATGAAAGGGGAGGGGGGGGGATGAAATCCTGAAAAGACACAATTTCAAACCAATATCTTTCGAAAGATATATAACTTATTTGCTTAAAAGCACGTGGTCAATGTAACTGTTACATTTTTCTATATTCTCTTAATAAATCTATAACATAATAAGGTGGGTAATACTATAATTTTAAGTATTTTAATGCCAAGACATCTTTCCGACTATTTAGAGAGGAATAACTTAAAAATGCAAACAATTTTATTTATTTTTTATTTGCAATCAGTTGATGAATTATGTTGACAATACACAATTTCGTAGTAAAATAATATTTTTCTATATTTTTTTACTCCTTTATTTTTGTAATCTTGATAAATGGGCTGTTATTTTTAACAATACTTGTTATTTTACATTTAATCAAAATACATGTCAGTGTAAATGTAAAAAAACATACATGTGTCGGAAATGTGTATTAGGTATTATTTTGTTCGTAAATATTTTGAATGTAAAAATATTCTATTAATAAAAATAAATATAGAAACTATCTATTTTAGATAAATATTTTAGTCTTTTCTAGTTTATATTCAGTTTTATAGGTCATAGAATCAATCATGATGGTTTTTATATTGTTGCCTACGTGTTTAAAAAAATGCCAGTTGCACGGACATAAATTAATTTCAAAATAAACGCCAGAAATGTCTAATGTAAGATAAAAGCTAGTATTCTATACACATGAGAAAGATTTGTTAACATCGACTAAATACAAAACAAACAGTCAAAGACTATACATAAAATATAATAAAATAAAACGGTCATGATAGGGTTCCGTAGTCATTCTCACTACGATTTATAAGAAAGAGAAATTTCAAAATTCTTCATAAACAACTTTTGCTACAGTGTTCGTAATAATTTTCATTAAAAGCTACATTCTGGATTTTTTCAGATTTTTCGTATCGGTAGTTTAGAAATTAGAGAGAGGGGGGGACGCTCTGATAACGACATTTAAATGCAAATATATCGGGACTGAAGACTGAGACATATCTAATGGGATAAGTGAAAAAACATTTTTAATATACCTTTCAGTCTATGGGAAGGGGTCCTAAATATTTTTTTAAATCTTATCATTTCTGTTTTTGGGTTATCAATGTACGTCCGTATACCAAATTTCGTCTTAATCTTCGAAGTATCTATTATATAAACAATTAATTAAAATAACCATAGTGTCATTTTGTATCAATTCAACTAGTAGATATTAATATACAATTTAGACGAGCGCATTATAGTAAAAATGTTATATTTCATTTTTTTTTTTTTTTTGTAAATTTCGTTTCACCTTGTGGCTTTTACAACAAATGCAACTCGTGTCAAAAGATAATCACTTACTGTCACTTGTTTCTTTGCGATAACAACATATAATGAATATTTTCTTTGCACTTCTCTGTTGGATAAAAAACCGTGTTTGATTGCAGTCATTATATAATCGCATTTCAAGGACGGGATTTTTTTTTGTAAACAGTTTATACCGGCTATGATAGGTGTAAAGTGTGAAACGTGAAAAGCCAGTGGTGTTTAACATTTATTATACAATTAGTTGCGATTTATAATATGTATACTTATAGTCTCATGTCATATTTACATTTATTATTGGTTTCAGGGTACAATATTTATAACATAGAAACGAGTTCTAAAACCAATAACTATTGGAAAGAGAGAGGCTGAAAAAAAAGTATATACAAATTTTTGATACAGAGTTCGTTATAATTTTCATTGAAAGTACTAATTAAAAGCTACATACTGGGATTTTTTCCGATTTAGAAAATAGAGGGAGGACGCTTTGATAACGACTTCGAACGTAAATATATCGCGACTGAAGGGTTAAAATCAAAAGGTCCCAAAACATTTTTTGTAGCATTTTAGGAGACCTATGTATCTAAAGACACCACTCAATGGGATAAGTGAAAAACATTTCTTTGAATATACTTTTCAGTCTATTCATTTTTGTTTTTTAGTATTATAAAAAATTAAAGTACTGGGTATAATTTTTTTACAGGGTACCGAATTATTGTGTAATGTTTATGAATATGTTTTGAGTACAGAGGCGTAGTTAGTTTTTTTTTTAGAGTTTCTTGCGCCCTCGAAAAGGACTTTGCCAGCCCCCCCCCAAATTGATTCAGAAAAGTTTACTAAGTAAGTTTATTTTAATATCTTTAATAGCATAGTTTTCCCGCGTCCTCAGCGAAGGCGAATTTCATCACCCCCAAGAGGAATACCTCGTAGAAAGATTTTAAATTGTTTAAGCGGGCATAGAATTAGTTTGTTTTTTAACCGCTTACAATAAAAATAGGTCTTATTTGGACGTCACTGATATGTATGTATTTATATTTCTTATGTTTACACCAACTCGAGTACAACACAATAATAAATATTTAATAACGTTTAATCAAGTGCTATTATTGATTGCTATTAGCTCATGTAATGTTTGTCCACTCACGAACATTTAATTTTATTTGTAGGGGAATGTTTCATTTGCTACAATATACGTATAATCATATTGTTTTTATTGATGAATTGTATGTTTGCATATTATCACTTAATATTGTATTTTTTAGTTATTCTATGGCGGTATTTCAGACTTCAATCAATAGTTTATTTCTTGTACATGTACATCACCGTCCAAAAGTTTGGAAGCATGTATATTTTTCAGTGTATCAAATAAAGTTTGAACACAGAAAAATATACCTGCTTCCAAACTTTTGGATGGTAGTGTATTTAGGTATTATAAATATAAAATTCAATTTAATTTAGTAGTCAATATTATAATAATTACAATTTCATAAAAAGGAAATTAATGTTTGAATTATTTTTCTCATAATATTTAAGGCTTTATTTTCTGTAACGAAATGTTAGTTTGGATAGGTCGAAAAATAATTTTATATTTTTCATATTATTCGTTTATAATTTTGTTTTACTTATGTCCGGTATTATAAAGGAGCTAGCAAATTTGTTAGCTAGCAAGCACTTTCAAATGAGATATAAAACTTATATGACAGTTCTTTTGAAGTTTGTTGAAGACTTTGACAAGTTTCGCGCACGCGTTGTTGGTAAATACCAACGGTATTAAAACAGTGGTGATATTATGAAAATTATTTTGTACGGTGAAAGATGCCAACTGTGTTACAATTAGTTGAAGTGTCACTGCTCTAAGTTCCATAACTAATCCATAGATACTAGTACAGAATTAATACCCCATTTGAAAGTAATTGCTAGCTAGCAAATTTTGCTAGCTCTTTTATAATACCGGACATTAGATTATTAAAATTGGAATATACATTATAGCATAGTCGAAAAACGATAAATGACAAACATGAACATAGTTTTAAAATTCATTGTATTGACTAGTAAAATAATATCATTGTTTTATTCTGTTTACTAAAAACAATCCACCCCTTTAGTATTTTACAACCGCACACAAATATAATGTTTGTTACAAAATATGTCTATTTGGCATTCTATTCAAAATATTAATCGACTGCTATATTGTTTTAAACGCTTTTAACTATCAGATCAGCAGTTGGCACAAAATATTTCATTTTCATAGAAATGGCACAGAGACGAATTGAAAAATAATACTTACGCCAAAAATTGCGGTTATTAGATTATTATGTAAGAAATAATAATAAAAAAATAGCGCTACTTTAAAAAACAACTATATGTTACATAAAAAAAGTGAATGACTAACATCAGATACGGAATCAGAAGGGTTTGTCGAAATTATCCTATTAAAAAGTTTAATGGAATATTTAAGTTTGTATAGTATCATATCATAAACTAAATATAACTTATTAAAATTAATTTTATACCCTTTATTTTCGACATAGGTATTTATTAACATAGAGGTACTACTTATAAATATTATTAAGGATTTGAAAATGGATTTATTTTATAACTAATAACTAAATTAATAAGTAAAGTAATACAAATATCATTTTTATATTAAAAAATTAAAAATAATGGCGAATAGTTTTGTACTTTATGTCGATGTTATTAAATTAATAATTTATATGAACAAATATGTCAAGAACGTATATATAAAAAAAATAAAACTGTTAATCTACAAACTGTCAAAACAGAAAAACAAGGAGGCGTTATTAAAGTTGATATAAATCATAATTTAGAGATTTAATCCAGGTAACCTAGTACACTTTTCTTGAATCAATTACTTGATTTAATAATTACATCACGAGCACACCGGCTAAAATGATGTACACGTATCATATACAGGTCGCGGTTCGGCGAAATTGAGGTCGCTCTAAAAGACAATGAGGTAAACTGCGTAACTTGAGCCAACATGGCAGAGGTGGTGGCTGTAGATAGCAAGCGTGAAAACTCAATTAAGATAAAATAACACATGTGATTAACGGTGTTTCATATTAAAATACGTGTATTGTAATAATATACGAGTTGTTCAGAAGCTATAATGATTAACAGTTAAAAAATTATTTTTTTGTAATTCAAATTAATTTTAAAGATACTTTTTTTCAGAAAGGTAGATAGGTACCTATTCTGGAACCTAAATTAGTTCTTATGTCGGGTATTATAAAGAATTTGCATAAGAGCAAAAGCTAAGCTAAACCATCCGCGAGGTACCAAATCGTTATGAATATTTACTCGCGATGATGATCGTATGAGAGATGTACATACACTTGTTACCACTGCTTTAGATAACTGATATTATTGATTAGAACTGTCAGTGGGCTGTAATTTATATTTAATACCCTGTAGATAGTGCTAGCTTAGCTTTTGCTCGAGAGCAAATTATTTATAACACCGGATATTAAATATTTACCATGCATAAGCAGTAGAATCTAAAATTCAATAAACAAAATATTGATTATCAACATTTTTGTTGAAATTTAATTATAAAAAGATATTTTTTATATAACATTAAATTGAATTGCTAATTTTATTTTATTAAAAATACAAATAAACAGTGTTTGCTTGTTTCTGTATATTCTCAGAGAAAAAAGATAATCACAAACTCCAGGAGGGCGCAAATACAGTTTTAGGGGGTGGCAAAATCGACCTGACAACGAAAAAAATAATCTTTAATAACGCCCTATTTAATAATAATAACAGGAAAAATTCAATGTTCCAATACCAACAAAAATTTTATTACACTTCATAAAAAAACATTTAAGTGACTTGTTATGCAAATATCTTATCAACTATCTTTGTTATAAATATCTAAAAATGAAACATTGAACTGGTTTATATTTCGGCAAAATTATTGACGATAAATATCACCAATATAATAAAAAAATGAAAGCGGGAAAGCTGCCTTAAGGCATTGGCAGTTAATATATTCTTTAATTACTTACATATATAAATAAGTATTTGTTTTTAAGTCATGTGCCTACCATTTCATAAGCATTAGTAACAAATAAACGGTTGTAAACACATTGCAAAAAAAAATTGGAAACCGGTGTATGTATATATAAAAGAAACGTGTATTATGTAACAATCGATTTTGTAATGAACTTTTATAATGTGACATTTATTATAACTTATAATGTCACTTTAGAATTAATGAAAAAACAACAAGAATACTATTTTATTCAGATGCCAAAAGAACTTACTCACTTACTTATTTTGACAATAAAATACCTATATATTTGTTTAGTTAAATAATTTTCAACAATGATAAGGTAGTGACACCAGTCTTGGCAAGGACCACAGTAATGGAAAATTTTTAATTAAATGTATTGAATTAGAAATATTTGCTGATATTGATTACTACCATTTCTGAATATTAATCTATATACATTTAACTGTCTTACAGCGTGATTTGATGACAATCGGGCAATAGGTGTCAAAATGGTGGACATTTAAACTGCTTTACATTGTTTCAAATTTGATGATTCTTTATTTTATATCTTTTGTATCGTAGTACTTATCATTTTGTAATCATTAGCAAGTGTCCATCACTGCGTGCCTATTACTGGATTTACTTTATCCATTACTGGAGAAAAAATATGAACAAAATAAAAAGCTATGATTTAAAAAACAAACTATATTTGAGGACTTTGGTAATTAAATTGATTAAATAAAGAGTTACTTGTTTTATTAGTAACATGAATTCATGAGAATTACAAAAACCAAGCCTATTAAGTCAGAAAAACCGAAAACTTATTCTTATAGCGGCCATAACTGGTGCCTTTGCCTTTCTATTACAAATTATTTTTACAACTTTAGGATTTGTATTTTCGTCCAGTCAAATTAAAAATTTTTCTGTGACAAATGGAATTAATATTCACTTCGATTATTTTACCAACATCGATGGTAAACTTTATCAGATGCAGTAAAAATGATGTAACATAGAGTAAAAATGAACAGGAATAATGTTACAGAGGCGAAATATTAATTCCCTTAAAAAATCTAATTTAATTGGACTTATTATTTTATTTTACTAGTTGAAAATAATTAATCAAATTTTTAATTAAAAATTACTAAAAAACAACAGTTTTTTTTAAGTTTATATCTATATGAAAAGCAGTCAAATCATTGCGGAAGTCTTTATTTTTCCAAAACAAGGAAGTTAAAAAAACCATTTACAAATTAAAATGATATAAATACACATCTAAATATAACCACAGAATAATTTTTACCACAAAGCATGTATCCTGCATATCAAAATACAACACCGATAAGAAAAAAAAATCCAAAATGACGCGGTATAAAATTTTGAACCCATATTCTGCGAATGTCCGAATACGATACTGGTTGGCCTTGACAACGATTGTGGATTTTTCTAAAATAAGTTTTGGCAACGTTAGTGCATCCTTTCCTGGATCTATGAGTAACGAGCTGACAGACATGCTCGGATGCTAGTTGTGTGAGAGAATCAGTTCTTGTCACGTATTAATTATTGTTCTAAGGTCGACATTCAGGAAATTTATTTTTTAAACATATGTTCTAGAAATAAGGCAGCCCTTTGAGATTAATTTAGAATTTAATTTTATGTCTATCATATTGGTCAATATATTTCTCTATAATTATCGGGCATAATTTATGTAGTTAATATTATGAAACATAAACAAAATATATATATATATATATACTAGCTGCTACCCGCGACTTCGCTCGCGTGGATTTCGAAACCCTTCATATGTGACAGGGGGTAAAATATTAAATTTATCTTATTTTTAGTTTTCTTTAATTATACAAAATCGTAAATGTGTCGGCTCCTATGCGAGATAGAGAGGTTTTTCCGCCCTAAAACCCCCGCCCCCGTGGTATTTTTCCCGCTGGATCGAATAAAACCACTTACAACCCTTCATATGTAACGGGTAAAATATTAATTACTTAAAAAAAATTAAAAATTTTCCTCTCCCTTGCAATTCCTTAGGGGTTGAATTTTCGAGATACGAAATAGCCTTAATCCGTCCTCGGGATGTAAGCTATCTCACTGCCAAATTTCATCAAAATCGGTAAAGCAGTTTAGTCGTGAACAGGTAACAAATAGACAGACTGAGAGATACACTTTCGCATTTATAATATAAGTCGCGACTCCTATGTAAGATAAGGGGTTGTTTTGTCCCCCTAATAATCCCTCTTCCGTAGTATTTTTGCCCGCCAGATCGAATGTAATCAATTACAACTCTTCATATGTGACAGGGGGTAAAATATAAAATTTTTCTTATTTTTAGTTTTCTTTCATTATACAAAATCGTAAATATCTCGGCTCCTATGCGAGATAGAGGGTTGTTTTGCCCCCTAAAACCTACGCCCCCGTGGTATTTTCCCCGCCGGATCGAATAAAACCACTTACAACCCTTCATATGTATCGGGGGGTAAAATAATAATTACTAAAAAAAAATAAAAAATTTCCACCCCCTTGCAATTTCTTAGGGGTTGAATTTTTAAGATACGAAATAGTCCGTCCTCGGGATGCAAGCTATCTCACTGCCAAATTTCATCAAAATCGGTAAAGCGGTTTAGCCGTGAAAAGGTAACAAACAGAAAACAGACAGACAAACACACTTTCGCATTTATAATATTAGTATGGATATCGTAAAATGTCCAAATATTACTTTACTTAATATTTTATTAACTAATTAAAATTTGAACAATAAAACTTAAATTTTTCGAAAAATTGTTCATTCGAAGAATTTTGATTCAAAAAATTGTGATTCGAAAAATTGTGTTTCGAAAAATTTACACCAAACCTAATAATTAATTTCGATATTTTACCTTTCATAGAAGTGAAATGTTTCTTCATATTTAAATTTTCAATCAATATAGGCATTTCAAAATATTTAATTGTTAATATGTGTCAAAAATCATTTAATTGTTCGACAAAATATTTTAAAGAGACATAATCATAGTAACCTAAATTAATAAAATAAAATATTGAAACCGTAAATTATAAAATTCCGTATTCCATGGCTAGGTACTATGTTTTTATATACCTAAATTATAACATACCTGGTTAAATTATTTCTATATCGTCCCCTCCAAAGCAAAGTATCGTAAGATACACTTTTTGCGAAATTGAGTTATCGATTCTAAAAATCTCATATATAAGCGACAAAATTCTCTTTTCCGCTAAAAAATCTGTTAAAACTTTTATCGTATTCCTCCAGACAATGTATTCTAAGCACCGATATCTGTTTTATGAAATATCGTAACCAACAATAATATAGTATCGTAACCAGTGACGTAGCTAGCCCTGAGTGGATCCTGACTGGCCTATATGGTAGGTACTTTCCCGCGACGGAATAATATAGTGCTGTGACGGAGTGCTTTCTTATTTATTCATTAGAGCTGGGCTTTTATCAATTTTAATTTTATTAATTTTAAGATATTTTAGAAAAATCGTACCTGTTAAAACTTTATTGCACAAACTAAATATGGTTTCTCTATGAGGTTTTTTCAATATATTTTTTACCCTCAATAACTCAATTTGGTTGATATTGAAGTATGATGTAGAACAGTGCTTCCTAAACTTTTCCTACGACAGAACACTTCACAAATCCTGAAATTTTAATGGAACGTCTTGGTTATTTTGTAAGTAATATATAAAATAAGGAAAAAAGTAAATTTAAATCAGTCAAGCATGTTTGAACTTCTCGCAGCATTTAAAAACATTGAATATTAACTTTGATATTTTTTACGCTTAAACTGATAAGACATACGTTATATATCGTAGTACAGGTATTCCTCGACTTACAACCGAGATAGGTTTCTAAACATCGATCGTAAATAGAATAAGTTGTAAGTTAACACGTACAATATGTACATATTTTTGCTTTTGACGTTTTCCTTGATGTGAAGCGAATCGCATTTTCTATACATAACAAACAGTTGCGGGTTCCCAAAAATATCTACATAAATAATAATATATTACATTTTTGCGAAATTCCCGGAACTGTTTGTTTCATTTATGTAATATGTGCATGTAAGAAAGAGACAAAGACAATTATAAGTCGAGGATTACCTGTATATTTGTTTACGATGCGTTTTCAACTCTTGTCGTATGAAAATATATTGCATACTAAATACATATTATGACATTTGTTTCTGATATGACAACGACAAAAAATTATTTTATGACTTCTGGTACATGTATTGTATTACATCATGTACTTACATGATTTGAACATTTTATGAATATTAAAAATAATTTCATTTTTGGTTTTTCTGCTCGTGTCTTTCAAAAATTCATCAATGTGTCTATATAAATACATTATTAGCTCTTGTAGATACTCGTACACCCTTTGTACAATTAATTAATTAATTACAATCAAATATAGGTCTTGTCAACATTAGAGTTGTGCATATTTTTTCATTCGTTATGTTCTTTATATTTCTTTTTTGTTATATTTTATTGTTCACTTCAAAATTTTAAATGGCCACTGACATTTAAATTTTTTTAAAATAATCAATAAAATATAATGTATCCATAGTTACGACATTTGCAATTAATTTAGTAAATGCTTAAAGCGCATTATATGTAAACGTATTTTGTTTATTTTCTCCTCTTTAACATATCTTTTTCAAAAATCAGACACGGGTTTATGGTTGTCAATTAACCAAAGTATTTGAAAAAAATTAAAAAAATCTAATATCGGTTTTCGTTTTGATACTTTTTTACATCAAAACTTTTTTTTTCCTTTTTTTTATTTTTTTTTAAATCTGAAATTTGAACCTTACATTATATCGCCCAAGGAATATAAAAAAAATAATAAAAAAATTCTAACTTTTTTTTTGAAAAATTGGGGGCCCCTTGTTACCCCATTTATAAACTTTTTCAAAAAAGGCCCACTAGTTGTTATTTTTTACCCCCAAGGAATGTATATACCAAATTTCAAGTTTCTCCGATGAGTGGAAATGGTCAAAAAAATGATTATCAGTCAGGGCACTTCGTTATATATAGTAGATATTAAATATATTAAAAATTTGTACTGGTTCGAAGAAAAAAATGATCTAAATGTAAAAAATGATTATATGGATTAATTTACATTTTACTAGCGTAGGCCGCAGCAATGCGTTGAACTACGATAAAAAATTATTATGATAATACATTATTTTGAATAGAATGAAATTAATTTTATTTTATTTTGGATTGATGTATCCATATATTAATATTATAATAAATGCAAAAGAGTGTCTGTCTGTTTGTAACCTTTTCACGGTTAAATTGCTGAACCGATCTTGATGAAACTTTGTAAAAAATAAGTGTGTAACATTTGTACGCGCGAGCAAATGCGAAACTAAACACCTGTTTTATCGACTATCATAACATAAATCTATTGACAGCTCCTAACTAACCTCAATTCCATGCGAACAAATACTCTAGCGGGTATAACCTAGTATTTTATAAATGTTACTATATTTAGTTTAAATAATTGTTATTGATAATAAGAACAATACATATTAAATATTTAAGATCATAATTAACTAAAAATAACACGTGGTTACATTAGTTTCAAACAGTACGTTATAGTACAAATATATAGTAGAGTTGTTTTTTTTCACAATCTAATTTCCTCTAATCTTGAATCATGTCTAATTCTACGAACTGATTACCAAAAAACCAAACCAAGATCACAGGCGCCTTAGTTATTGGATAAAAAGTAACCGCGTTGTAGCCTAACATATCTAACAGTTTTTTGCTTATGGTATTTCCTGAATAGACGTGCAGCGAAATTCCGCGAACCTATTTTCATAATTAACATACTACAATACAATTAAAATTAAATATACCATAAAATTATAACGTTTATTTAATAATTATTTTTACTTTCTTATATCCATGTATGCATATGAAATATACATATAGTATAAGTAAGTATAGTGAAGCAGATTTTTTCGAAATCTGGATTTTTGACTTTCCCTAAATCCATTCTGACTATTTTCGCCATGATATCTGTGTGTTTGTCTATCTGTCGGTCTGTAAGCGCTGTAACTCAAATACGACAAATCGTAGAAGGGTGAAATTTTATATTTAATATTATTTTTTGTCTGGGAAGAAAACGTCCTATTTTTGAAAACGATCATTCAACCGGATACGGATGTTTACTGAGCTGGATTTTTGAATTTTTCGAATTACTAAATATTACTTTGAAACAGTGCGATTAAGAGAAAAATGGTCAAGTTAAAAATTGTAGGTAATATTATTATCTATAATATTATTATATTTATTATATTATTTATTTATGTTCTATTCATTTTTTCGAAAAAAAAACAAATTTTTAAAACATTTTTTCTAATTTCAAAAATAATTTGAAAATTCAAAAATTGACAAGAGTAAACATACGTTTTCAGTTAAGTTAATACATTAAAAAAAATTTATTTGACACAAAATGTAGAGAATAATATTATTTATAGTCCCATATTTTTTATTAGTTTGTCAGAAATATGTTTTAATAAAATAAGAATCATGTACACTGTTCATTGTCAGGATTACGTATAAGAAAGTCCCGTGGCTCCCATAGCAGATATTTTTTAATTAATAAGTATTTTTCAGAGGTTTAATTTTCTTAAATCGAATATCGTTCATTTAAAACAGGTGCAGTTAAAAGCATGTAGAATTTAATTAAGATAAGTGATTGTTTGAATTAAATGAAGAGTTTTGTATACTTCATTCATTGAGGTTTTATGTTAATGTTAATACAAATGTGATATAATAAGGTTTTTATGGACGTTTTATTACATACAAGAATAATGGATTTTCAGTTATTTTCTTTCTGCTTGTGATTTCAACAATATCAGTCAGATGTAATATTTTTCCATTAGAAAATGATTGGTTATAGAGAATTAATATTTATTTATGACTCAATTTTCTACATATAAAGACAATTTATAATAATTTATTATTGTTGTATTTAGTTTTGTTGGCCTTTGGCTATGCGGGATAAAATCCTGAACAATATTAGAAAATGATTTATTAATTTCGGAGTTTAATAAGATAAAACATTAACCACTTACAAATGATTATTTTAGAAATTTGAAAAAAAAAGAATTGCATTTACGATTTTTCTAAATTCGTAATTTTTTTTGCATCCAGCATGAATTTGTAAAAATACGAACCGGATAATCTACTTTTTGGTATTAGGATAGAATAGACCAAGGGCACAACCAGGGACTTGAACCGGAATTTATTTATCTTTCAGGTTCGGGTTTGGGTTAGGCATGATGAAACTATTTGGGTTCAAAAACCGTTATTTTTTAAGGGTTCGGGTTTGGGTTCAAGTTTATAAATGAAAGAAAAAATTTTCTGAAGAAGAAAAAAACATCAAAAGGGGGAAAAAATTACATTTTAAAGATTTAAATCTCTACTTTTCAGGTTTTTTTGTAAATTGAAATGTAATTCAGTTATAGAATTAAAAAAGAAAGTAAAAAATATGTCAATTTTAGTAGTTGATTTGATAAAGCACATAATACTATAAAATTCAAAAACATTTCCAGTACCAATACATTTTATAATCTCTTTTAAAAATCTTTGGAGAAAAATATTAAAAATAATTTATTGAACCTTTAAAAAATATATGATTATCTGTTATCTATTAAAAGGTTCAGATTCAGGTTCGTTGACTTTGAAATATAGCGGTTTGGTTCGGGTTCAGGTTAATGAAAAATACGGGGTTCAGGTACCTGGGTACAACACATATATGCAAAATGTTTTTTTTTTAATACTAACGTTTGCAACGCCATCTTAAGTAATTGAAATAAAATATACTTAATTTTGAAAAAAATACGGAAGTGTGTTCTTAATTGTTACTAAAATATATTATGAAATTAATCTTATCTATCTTACTGACAACAAATGTAATAAAACATCTGAAGTTTTGTTTTCAGTATAGACAAAACAAAACAAAACAACCCACATCTGATAACAGAAAACAATGGAACAGTAACTGATATGATTTTCTTGACCAATATCATGAGAAATTTCCTGTTACGATTATGGGAAGCAATAAACAATACTATCTGAAATTGATAAATGGGGATACCTCGATTATAGGTCAGTTTTTGATATAAAGACGCTAAAAGTGGAGGTCCAAGAAGATAACAATAAACGAAAAATTAATTATTATCAACATTTCTTTATATACTTTTTTCTACAAATAATAACCATTTTGTTGTTTTCTATTATATTCTAAATATTTATTACAAAGAATGGTGACTGGAAAAAGCGGCTATTTACTATTACAATAGTGCACAAAATAATAACTTTTTTCCCATGTTTGCAGAGGTTTTACAGATATGTAGCTAGTGACCATCTTACAGTAAATATTTATTAAAATTATACATTTGCAAAAATAAGCAGTAGCGTAACAAATCATAAAAATTTTTCCAAGAATGAATTTCATTGTTAAAAATCGCCCAAGATATAAAAAAATGTTTATATAATTAAAAAGTTTTATAAACAGCGGTTAAAAAGACAATAAAAACATATAAACAATGGTTTAAGAATACTTTAAATCTGTAAGCTAATCTATTTTTATCTACTGCATATATTTTGTATTTATAAGAAGAGGCGAAAATATTTACATTTGGTTTAAAAAAGATAGATAGGTACTTACATAATATACAAAAATATGTAACACGTATTGTAATAGAACATTTCTGAAATTGAAATTTCAATAATAATAAAAAAAACAATTATTGTTTACTTTATAATCTAAGATTTTAATATTTTTGCTGACTTGATATTGACGTAAAGGCAGTTTATCTTTTCCAATAAACTTTTAATGAAAGTTTTTTTTTGCCTTTTCAGCGAAAGTTCAAGGCAATTTGATTAGATATATTATACATACATAGTATCGATTATTTTTGTTTTGAAATTAGATCAATATATAATAGTTCGATATCTAAAATATATCAATTAAAATATGAAAACTAATTTTTAAATAATGCACATTTTATCAACGTTCTTATATATGCAATATTTTTTAGATTAAGAAAGTCTAAGTTTGGGGTCTGCAATAAGTAATTAATATCCTGCTTAGATAGGTACCGTAGAAACATCTATTTTTTTATCTAGTATATAGTAGATAAAAAATAAACAATACGAAAAGAAAATAGATTAAATTAAATATAACTTATTTCATAAGTAAAGAATAGTTATGAAATCAACTTTACATTTATTAATAATTTTGTCGATTCCAAAATTATGACTGAATCGTCTAGTTTTTGAAACAACAAACAATAGGTATTTTTAAAACTTACGATAAATCAAAACACAAACTTCAAAATTCTTTTGTCATTAAAGCGTTGTACTGATTGATGAGAAAACCGCATATACTAAAATTAACATGTTTTCCTTGTTATTTTTGGCACCTGAAGTTAACGAGGTTTAGAAATATGATTTTTTTTAGCTACTGACAACGAACATCTATTATAAAACATTATAAACCTTGTCAATGCACTATACAAACTATTATATTTATAATATTTATTTATTATTCATGAGGTTTAAAATCACATTATATAATATTACATCTAATATGTTTATAAATAACAAAAAGTGGAGTAAGTCGCTTTGGGTTCTGAAAGTTTTGATATATAGAAAAGAGATTAAATTATGTTTGCCAGCAATTATTGATTTAAGATAATGAATTATAAAAAAATAGATTGTATGTATTATAAAATTGTAATCTAAATCTAAACAAGATTAAGCTGTTGTAAAGGTGGAAAAATAGGGAACAGATAAAACGTATTTACTCGGCTAAAAGAAATGTCAAGATATTTGATGTAAGAGGTGATCCATTAAGAAAACTCAAGAATGTTTGTGAAACACAGCGTCTCAAATAGCGGCTGTCGAATGTTTATGTTTTTGATCAACCTAAAGAAAGAAACATGGTTATGTTTTTTGACACGTTTAAAAAAGTGCGATGATGAATTATTTTTTGTAGATATTTAATATTTCATGCAGAAAAACGAAAGTACCTTACATTTTTATTTGCAAGTTTTATAGGGGAAAGTCGGTTAATTTGGACCATTTTTTTAAATTAAGATATTTAGTATACTAGTTTTAGGTTTAGACAAATAACTTTTTTATGAAATGAAACAGCAGTTTGTAGATTTTATTTTTATTAAGTATTAATCAACATAATTATAATAAACTCCACACAAATCAATAAAACGTGAGATCGGAGCTTTGTTTCAATTTAGCCAACTAGTACTGTAAATTGGACCACGGGACACGGGGTTGCTAATTTGGACTTTTATAGAATCTTAACTAAAATATACCTGTAAACAATACATAATATATATTTTAGACTATCAAACAATTATATATCTAGTATTAAAACAAAAAACTATAAGAAATCATATTTATAATTACATTATTTCAATTAAATTATTCAAGAAAGACAATCATCATATATGTCAGGTTTATAATATTCAACGTGTCAAGGAAAATAATATAGCCGATCTGCAGTGATGTTACGCGCCTATCGCACGGTGTTGTCATTTAAGAAATCAGAAAACTACTTTTCGAGATATAAAGATCGTCCAATTTAGCGAGTGGTCCAATATACCATACTTTCCTCTATATTTATTGAAGTGGATATTTTATCAAAAAAATCGTTTCTTAATAAAATCTAAACAAAGTATAATTTATTGTTAAACATAATTATTCTATAAAATGACAGTAACATTGAAAATAATTTTAAAATTCAAAAGTACAACATAATTTAAAAATGCAAAAGTTTTGAAGAGTTAATAACATCAAATTATACTCGAAAAAAGTTTGATAATTTTCTAAAGTTCGTATAAAAACATAAAAGTTATAACATTGTCTTATAAAATATAAAACACGTCATTACACTTTCTTATAAAAATATAATTAGTGTCATACCAAAATATTTAGGGTTTTTTGAGTCAATATGAGTTGTTTTAGAGGCGATATAATCCATTTTGATAGTTAGAATTTTTGAGTGATTATTTATTTGTTTCGAGTAAACTCGAAAACGACTAAAATTTGGATGGAACTTTAAACTGTTGAATTTAGTCAACTAGAAGTACTTAAGGCTATTCCGTCAAAGAGCTGATAGAAAACATTGCTTCTTCTAATTTGAGTAAGTAACATTCAAATTAGTGTATCAAAATTAATAATTAAGATTATTTTCGCTATGATGTCTGTGTATTTGTCAATCTGTATCTCAAAAACGACAAATCATATATGTAAGTGTGATTTTTTTTAAATTTAAGACTTAATTTTGTCTGGGACAAAAACTGGGTCTTACAACCGGAAATGGATGTTTATTATTATTTACTTATTATTATCTATAATTTATGTCTCATTATTTTTTTATCATTGAGTCACAATGATTTTTTTAATATAATTAGAAACATGTACACAGGTAGTAGTAAACCTTTTTACCGTCCTTTAGTAATTTTGATTTTCTACATATTAGTCATAAAATTAAATTCATCATTAAGAATGTTATTTCAATTTAAGTTTATCAAATATATCAAATTAGTTACTTTTCCTTAATGTAAAAGCAGTAAATTCATTTTTCAACACAAAAAAGCAGTAGCTTTTAAAATATACTGTTTTTATATACTGAAAAATATACGAACAATATTCACAATCATTCCAAGTTCTTATAATTTCGAAAAGACAGTTTTCAAAAATTATCTACTTCAAATAAAAAATACAGTAAATTGTTTATTTTTTTATTTTAATTATTCTTCAATCACTTTATTATTAATTCGATACTCATTAGACAAAAATTATTGTATTACTAACATTTATTTTGATCTCAATAAAATACATCGAAATAAAAATAAATTTTCATTCTGCATTACTGCCTTTTATCTCTGACAAAAAACTATTTTAATAATTAAAACAGTAGAAAAAAGCAGTACTTCTGTTTTTCAGAGTACAAAGGCAGTAAACCACATCTTACTACTTTTAAATAAAAGAGAGTAAGTCATTCAATTTAGGCATTTTGATGAATTGTAAACTAAAATTACCCTCAAATGACTTATAACGAAGGCATGTAACTTATCATTGGTCGCTAAATAAATTTTATAAAAAAAAAAAATATTAATTCAGTTTAAAAAAATAAAAAACTTCGAGTTCAGTTTTCTTGGTTTTTATTTTTTACACCTTACTGCCCTTTATCTAAGCATGGCAGTACACTGTACGTACAGTCACAAATCAGTACAGCGTATAAGAAAATTCCGGGGCACCCATGGCAGCTGTTTTTTGTTAACCAGAACTGAAATTCAGTATTATACATAATATATTACTCCATATATTTTGACTTCTACAATCTACCTACTGTCCAAAATACCACACAATATATCATACAAAACATCATTTTCCCCGTGTACATATCCGCATGACAATACATTCCACATTGCATAACACCTCTATGCATATATATATAGATGAGTATTCCCCTCCCGCGGGAGGGAGTCACAAGTTAGTAATGTCCGAGTCTCGTGGCGTTGCTGGCACGTCGCCCGTACCCCAATTACCCCCCGACCCACCCCCCTTCCTAGCGTGTACCGAAAGCGAGAGTGTACAGGTTCCGTTTGGCGAATCCTTTTGGTTATGATAATCGATATTCCGACGCGAACCGGTGCCAAGAAAATTCTTCCGGTAAACATAGGAATCTTGAATTTATTATTTACTTTATGTAGATACGAGCAGATTATGTTTTTATGTCGAGAATTATAATACTTTGCTGAATTGAATGAAAATTTATGCGTAAGTAAAACATCGACTATACATGTATATTAGGGTGTGTCAAAAAAATTAACATTAATTATCGCTACGAAATAAGTAAGTTTATGACCTAAATAATTACCCTATAGTTCAATTTTAAGAGATGCCGCAAAGGGGGTCCCGTTTCTCATTTAAATAACATGAAGTTATTAGTACTAAAGTTGGTATTACTGATTCATGATAACTGTTAAAATTTTTTTAAGGACTTAATTTTGCAGAAGTCATGACCCTCAATTCAACGTACCTAAAGTTACAGGCATTCTAAGTGATTTATTTTAAAATAAACGTCTAAAAGGCTTTCACAACTAAAATATTGTTTTTATAAAAATAAGTTAAATGTCAATTTTATGAGAAACTTAATTCTCTATAAAAATAGTCTAGAGAGGTATAGGTGTAAATGCAATGAGTTGAAAAAAATATCCAGGGCTGGAGCGACGCGAAAATAGACATTACTGCACTGAAGTATTTTTTATAATAGTAAAGAAAAAATATATAACAAATGTAATTATAATTGCAATTACAAAAATTTAAGTACAATTTCTGGCAAAAATAACTTTACTTGTATTTAAGTACATTTTTTTTGTACTTATGCACAGCTCTGGTTGAAACTTATAAGCATTTTACCCTACTACTGAGCTGTCGGAAAAGGAATGACCAAGCCGATAACTAGCGTTATTAGAACATAATTTTATTCTCTACAAAATGACGACCTTAAAAAAATTTCATCAGTTATTTATCATGAATTAGTAATACCAACTTTAGTACTAAAGAATAATTTTTCCATTATGTTATAACAAGATCCCCCTTGTAGCACCTTTTAACATTGAACTACAGGGTAATCCTTGTGGGAGGATTTATTTTGGGTCATAAACTACCTTATTTCTTAATGAGAGCGAAGAAAAAAATATTGCTTTCTTTGACACACCCTAATGTATATATAAATATACATAGAAACTAATTACAGCACGTGTAATCAATGGTATGAAACAGAGGTTGTATTATATAAATAATAATTAATTGTTAATTTATAAAATGTGTTTATATCACAAATCAACATACATTAATGATGTTTTTAAACTATTGAACAAATTTCTTTTTGATTAAATACAAATCTCCTAACCATAAAAATTATTATAAGAGTGTCTTTAAGACTCTGATGATTGCTATTAAAACACGTGTAAGTCAATACTCTTTAAATTATTATGGTTAAAGTATTTGTATTTAATAATTCAATTTCTTTATGGTTAAGATTATTTATCAGCTTTAAATAATTAATTTTATAATTCCCTTAACGAATTGATTTAATTGCATAAACATCGTTAATTATTGATATGTTTTTTATTAGAAAAAATTAAATTTCATACAGCCTACCCTATTTATAAGATCCTATGATTTCGAACAGTGAAAGCACCATTAAAATCAGTTCAGTAGTTTTCGTTTCAATGTAGACAGAGCCTACATATTTGTATATTAGCATTGAACTTGACAAGGTATTGATGATGTAAGACCCCTTACAAACTAACGACTTTTAGCAGCATGACTATCGCGTACATTCATTTTACATTGTTTTTTATGTAAATCGCAAAACCCATACACACTGGCGATAGTCGCGCTGCATACAATAGCATGCCATGACGCGATAGTCGCTTGTTTGTTAGGGGTGTTAATGATATAGCAATACAGAATGTAGTGCCTATGGGCTGATCATAGTAGAGTTTTAACGAATATAAATAATTATTTTTGATTGATAATATTAAAGTTATGTTTTCAAAAATATAATAATAATATTTTTATACTATATATAATTAAATATAATAAAAGTACTAAATGCCATGCATAATCCTTAAAATTTATAACCCTGTTTAAAAACGAGTTATTTTAAAACTCCAAAAGGAACACATCATACACGAACTTAAAAATATTCGTGGTCTTATAAAAAAGTGTCGAGGGATTTACAAGGGTTCTATACTTCTATAACACTTATTTCTTTTCTAAAGATGATCATTTCTCTAGGCTGTCATTTTATAAGCTGCAAATGATCTTTAAGTATATACTCGTGCAGTGGCGTAACTACAAGTTTCAGACCCCTGGCATTTTTTTAAAGGTTCTTTGGTGACTAAAAAATATTATTGGAATTTTTGGACAATGATTTAAAAAAAGCTCATGATACCCTTACGGCTGGTGATCCTTGGCAATTTGCCAGTCCTGTAGTTATGCCACTGTACTTGTGCATAGAATGCGTTCACTTACATATGAAAGCAGGGTTGGCTGTATACTGTATATGTAACAATCGATTTTGCTTACATATTAAAAAATAGTTTACAATATTATAAAAGTGATGTTTTTTTTTTTAAATTTAATATTAATAACAAAGTTAAATCAATATTTTTATGCATTAGTTTCATAGTAATTTAAATTAATAAAACTAACGAATTTAATTAGGAAATAGAACAAAACAAATACAAAGATAGAGACTTTTCTCAGTTTCGCTTGGAGATCGAAACCGAGACGGGACGAGACAAGATCGTCTATAATTTTGACGAGATCAGACCTTAATCTTTAAATCAAAAATTAAACTAAAAAATATAAGTTCTTTGTTTATAACGAAAGAATAAATTGAGTTTATTTTTTATCAAAAAAATTCATACGATACAGAGATTTTTCATTATCTCGGTGAACGACATCAATTTGAATTTTTATGAGACAAGACTTCAATTACAAAAACCAAGACTCATTTGACTCTCGTCTCGTTCCGTGTGCAACCCTAAGATAGATAGCCCAGAAAAATAAGGCGAAAAAACGCTGGTTGTGCGAAAAAAATCCAAGTGAAGTTTTCTCACCGGGATTATCTCTATTTGGGCATAAGAAATAACGTGTGAAAAGTCCATTGCAAAATCATGTACGCAAAAAAAGTTATTTAAGGTCAAAAAAGTGTTTTTCAAAATATCTTGTAAACTATTCGTTTTAATTATAGTTATAATAATAAAATAAATTAAGTTACTATCAAATTTGTTTTTTAGCTAATTTTACACAAAAAAGTCCTATACAAAATTTCCGTAGGACTAATAGTTCTCGAGATATACGGCAAACAAATTTGATAATAACTAAAATTGTTGTAAAATCAATAGTTTAGAAGATATTTGGAAAAACACGATTTTCGCGACCTTTGACCTTGAATAATTTAAAATGGACTTTTCACACGTTATTTTTTAAGCTCAAATAAAGATAATCCCGGTGAGAAAACTTCACTTGGATTTTTTTCGCAGAAAAATATTTATTTTCCTGGGCTAAGAAGCAGACAAATGTTTCTTTTGGAAAACAGAAAACCTAGATCCGGCCCTGCACATACACATGTTACAGGTGCGTGGGTGATTGGCACCTTCACTGATACAGCTGATAATGGTCCCATGGCACATGACATGTGACCGATGTGTACGGAACGGTGCAGGGAGGGGGGTGTGGGGGGTTTGAGAGACGATCATTTGTCCATCACATGACTAGACAGATTAGCTTTGATGTTAAATGTCCGCGAAGAACCAAATTTAAGTGGGAAAAAATGGATGTCATTTTTAACTCGATATCGTCCAAAAACCAGAAGGACGAAACTATCATTTGTCAAAAAAAAAACACTGGTGCTAAAGATAAAGAAAATCACAAGACTCCGAAAACATAGTCGGATTTATAAATACTGTATTAGTAATGCTAAAATTTGGCATAACCTAATTATAGCCTCATTTTAAACAATTGTAAAGATAACTAATGCCCGACAAATATAGCTTAGAAGTATAAAAATACTATAATTGTTTTATTTCTAGTATTGTTTACATAAAAATGGGGGTCTTTTAAAATATATATTATACTTGGTTATGATTTTTTTGAATAGTAGAGCAACTGAATATTCGATGGCCAGTTTAAATTTTCATTAAGTACATACCTATGTATATGGTCGTATTTAATAAATAATTCTATGAGAATGCCATGTTTTATAAAGGTCAGGCTATACCTATTAATTATAATAAATAAATTATTCAGTACATCATTTAATATCCTTACTAAAATTATATATTGTGGAATACAATGATAAAACATTTATTTAGTCTACATCGTTATGAGTACAACGTTGTATTACGCCAATTAATATTTAATTATAATTATCTACGACACAGAAGAGAAACATAACATTTAATTGGTGCATAAATGTAGACATTGTACGAATTTTAGATAATATTAAAGATATATTATTATTTAAATTACAATATTTACACTAGCTGACATTACAAAAATGTTTAATTATTTTACTAGATATTTTAAAATAAAAAATATAATTTTATTACAATCAAAAATAATATACGAAAACAGAAAACAAAACATAAAAGAAATTATATATACTGAATCTTGAGTTGTTTTGATATTAGATATTAAATATGGGAGTTAAAGAAAAAAGTAATTACGCTCCAAAATTACTTTTGAATTACCAATTGAAAAATATCTAATAAGATACAAGTAAATATCTGTAATGGGAGCTACGGGACTTTCTAATACGTAATCCTGATAGTGAACAGTGTACGTGATTCTTATTTTATTAAAACATATTTCTGACCAACTAATAAAAGATATAATAAAATGAACTATAGATTTATTCTCTGTTCTGAACCAAATTATAGATAATAATATGAGCTACAATTTTTAACTTGACAAAATCGACGTCAGTAAATATCTGTATCCGGTTGAAAGATTGTTTTCAAAAATAGGAGATTTTCTTCCCAGACAAAAATTAATCATAAATATAAAATTTCACCCTTCTACGATTTGTCGTATTTGAGTTACATCGCTTACAGACACACAGACATCATGGTGAAAATAGCCAGAATGGATTCAGGGAAGGTCAAAACGGATAATTCCATCAAAATCCGGATTTCGAAAAAAATCGGCTTCATTAGACTTACTTATATACGACTATAAAATATGTATATTTTATATACATTTATAAATAATTATAGAAAATCGGATTTCTCTGGTGTCATGAAGTTAATTGTTAATTTTAATGTCAAGCAATGGTTACGTTCACGACTGACCAAAAACAGTGAACAACGAGCTTTGATTGGTTGATTCATGGAATTTCTTCTGGTGTAAGGAAGTGAGAAAGAAGTAACTAGAAAGATATAGAAACTAGTGACCAGGATAACCAAAGAACTTTTATGTTTACTTCATGTTGGGCGTTTCTGTCAGAACATTATTTTCTATCTCTTTATAGTTACTTCTGTCTCACTTTCTTACACGCTTAAAAAATCAACCAATCAAAGCTCGTTGTTCACTGTTTTTGGTCAGTCGTGAACGTGACCAATAATAATATCAACAATAGTTTATATTGAAAATATGTCAAAATGACATTCCGACAAATTGTTTTAAAATTCTTCAATATTTGACATTTAATTATGAACAAATAGATACGATTAACTTTTTCTAGACTTAAAGACGTCTTCTTATATGAATAGTGATTTATTTGTAACATGCATTCACATATCACTGTCCACTGGTATTCTAAAAATACACCAGAAAAAATAATAGACAATTTTCTTAATGAGCTGCTCTGAGATGAACGCTCTCTCGTATTATATAATCTATCTGCACGTGCTTCTTAAAAAAAATCAAGGTTTTGTGACCAAATTACAAACAAAATGGATGTATGATTTTAGGATAATTCACTCGAAGGCTGTTAAAATTATTTTCTCATAGCGGATATGAATAGACATTTGTGTACTCATTATTCTCCTCTACAACATATAATGAGTTTCAAATGATTCATTAAATGTAATCTTCTAAATAACAGCTATCACAGAATTTGATAGGTATTGATGTAACGTATACAGACATTTATAATTTTATAATTTAGATTTAATTGACAATGTCATGAAAGCTAGTTTCAAACATAACAGATTTTATTGTCAGATATATTTAGTTGGTTATTTTTGTATATATATATGTTTTCAATTTGCTTTGGCTATACTACAAGACTATTAATTTTATTTACAGGGACGTAATTAAAAAGATTTAAAAAAAATATATAAAATGCAATCATAACGATTTTTTTTAATCTTTAATTAATTATTGCCATGTTAAACCACTTAATCGGATCTTCCCATTATTGAAATGGTACAATCAGAGTTAAATATCTAAACCTAGTTAAAATGATTAATAACTAGAATTAAAAAAATTTTAACGCATCAAACAGACTTTTACAATAATTATTCAATTTACGTCTTTCTTTTAAAACACATCGCATAGGGGAATTGCGGCGAATGTGGTGCACCTAAGAATATTATTAAATAAAAAATAAAATATGGAAAATGATTATTTTTTCAGTAGTTTGAATATTTGCAACATAACTCATAATTTGACAATATTTGTTTTATGTTTTAGTGTGGGACACATTGTCCTCCAGTTCGGTTAATGTGGCGCATTCGATTTTAATAAAGATTTTCATAGGATGAAAATGATCTTAACCATATTTTGAAAGTAAATTTTGTTTTATTTATTATCTTTTATAATTTAGAACACATTTGATTATTTTTATAAAAAATGCTAAAAATATGATAACAAATATCGAGTTTTAAATTAATTATTTGATAATTATGAATTATATAACGTTGTAATAATATAAAATTTTCATTATCTTAATTGTACAATTCAATAATGTTAATTGATAAATTCAGAAGAGGCGGTGTGACCAATAAAACGGGACTCTACCACCCTTTCCCCCAATTTGCCAATTAACATTATTGAATTTAACAATTATGATAGATTAAAAATATTATTGTATATTATATGGCTAAATAAATTCATATATAGTAGAACTAATTTTTATTCATTAAATTTTGATTCGTAAATCATAGATGAAAATGTCCAAAATCTTTCTTCATTAAAAAAAATTATGGAATTGCAAATTTTTCATTCCAAGATCGCATCTTATACCTAAACAAAGACAATTCAATAGTTTTCAAACTTATAAACTTTTTTAATTATCGTTTTCTGGGTGCACCGTTTTAGCCGCTGTTACCATACATTACTCAAAATATCAGAAAACATGAATAAAGCATTTTTTAAAACATCTCAAACACTATACATACTAAATAAATCAAACACATGATTGAATACAAAATGTGATTTTATAAATTTTTGAAATGCCAACATAAAACGTTCTAAAATTGAAGTTTATAATAAATATACACACAAACATTTCAACTCACAGGCGTCATGCCAAAATACAAAAACGAAATTGAATAACTTAAAGCATAATTTGTTTTTGTAGGAAATATAATGAAGACGTTTCAACCTGTCCTCCCTAATTTGTTTACAGATGTTCACAATGGGTGGGAGGAGTAAGGATATTATTATGTGATAACATTAATTAAACACAAAAAAGTACGTCTAATTACGTTTTTAATTCAAATTGTGAAATGGAAAAATGATGTAATTAATTTTTTGTCACTCTGAGAGAATTTTCGTAAATTTTTATTTTCAAATTAGGTTTATTTTTGATGAGAGATAATAAACATAAAGTAAAATTGGACAGTAATATAAATATTTTCGCACATTTTTTACATACATACATATGTTCAAAGCTATTAACGTTTCCTGTTCGGAGACATAGTACTCTGGAATTATAAATCATAAAAACTTCGGAATATTTTATTATATTGAATGTAGAAAATCTTTAACAGTAGATCGAGGAAAATAATTTAAGCAAAAAAACTTCATATGAATATGAGCTAAAGACCCTTTCAACGTTCATAACTTTATCACAATTACGTAGAATTTCCGGACATCTGTTAATATAAAGAAAGTTTTTTGCTTAAAATAACATCTTCGATTTACTGCTAATTTTTATTACATTAGTTGTAAATCATCCTATATACGTATGTATTACAATTTTAAATCACGAAAATGCATTGTTTACGTCCCATTAATATTTTATAGTTATATTTTGTTTCAAACGAAATAGGGGCACAAACAACCAACCAAACACAATAGGCATGATGCCTAATTTTTAAAAACTATTTTATGATGATCTTACGTGTCTCTTATTTCCAAAAAAATGTTTATTTCTGCAGAAAATAAAGTTTAATCACAAAAATTGATCCTTTTAAAACTAATTTTGAATTTGACACCAAAACGCTCGCAGGTGTCATGTAAACACTCCTTGTAAACTATAATAAATTCTTGTTCCATCGCTAATGTTTTTTGGTTTTACTTTTGGTAACACAAAACTGAGCAAATTGATCATTTAAAACCACAAAATAATTTATAAACAGTGCAGATATTAATGAAACAAAAATGACGTTTACGTAGCCGTGACGTCATCCACTCTGTGTTTTATCAAACATGGTGGATTGCTGTATTTTGCGTTTTTATTTTAACAAATATCATATTAATCTCGCTTTTAATATTAAAATAAATACATTGTTTAGAATCTTTTTAACTTATTTCATTATTTAAAATCATAATTTCTTTGATACTTTGTTACTGGCATCATGCCTATTATCGTACATACCTATACATAAAACTTTATAATCACCATATACACGAAATTTAACCCACACCTACTGCATCCATCAACGCATTAACGTATTCAAGAACCCTTGATAAGATAACGTAACGGCAGCAGCACGTTCAATTACATACAGAATTAAATACATCAGTAATAAAGTTAAATACACCATTATTCTCGTTAAACTCGAGGAAGACTTAAGCTAATTTCCATCCTCTCTATACGTCTTGTGTCAAATGCAGCCTTCGTTACTCCTTAACAAGATAGGGCCGTTGTAGTCGCCTCGATTTTCCCGGTAATTTAGCTTTATCGTGCAGATTGTTGTTGGCAACGGCTTTAACGAAATTGTTAAATTTGGGAAATGCTAACAATAAGCCAATAAGCAGATAATACATATACAGGATTATTTTATTAATATGTAATAAATTTAGTGATAGATAATATGTATAATGAGAGATTTAAATAATTTTTTTTCATTAGTTTTCGACCATAGTTTTCCTATTATGTTCCTGATGAGGACTTCATATGAAGTCGAAACACGTGTCGAGTGACATTTATTTCTTGTGAATATATTTTAGTTTAAGTTACTAAGAAACTACAGTTTTTCGTTTTCCAGTAGTGTAAAAATATGTTAAAATATGATAATAGCGAATATTTCGCAAGTAAAATACACAGATCAAATCGATTTATCCAACAAGTTAACGTAAGCATTAGGAGTAAATTGTTTTGGGTATATGTGCATAGGATTAATGTTTGTTTACGGATGTTTGAATCAATATTTACTTACTGAATAGTAAATTAAGATGCGTATTACAATTCAGTAAATAGCGCTAAGCAAACGTCATTACAGATTTTATACCAATAAAACGTGATTTCGCAATTGGAACAAAAAGAATCTTATATTTTACAAATACTCTACATTATTCAACTATTTCTTAAATTCTATATAGTCAGAAATACTTTCGGTTTCAGACACATGCCTTAACTCGAAAATATCTGTTATGCGAAGCATTGTTATTTTGACCTATTTTACATTATACGTTTGCAGTTGATCGGGCGGTAGCAAAGAGACGTAACTTCGGCGCAAGAGCCATAACTCGGGGTATGACTAAAATAAGTAATATCCATAGAGCTTTGTTTTATTGTTCTTATATTAATAATAATTATACCATTGTTTGGTTCCAATATATGTTAAAGTTCATGATTAAATTGACATCTTATAGATAATTGAAAAAATAAAAATAAATTAACTATTTTCCGTTGAAAATCATGATAAATTTTCAACCGTAAAATCATAAGTAGAAACTTCATTTGTTAAATATTTTAATATATTAAATATAAATAATTAATATATTAATATTAATAGTTTAATTTACTTCCAACAAAGATTTAGAAATACGATTATAATATTTTATATAGATGACATAATATTATATACGAAAATAATAGAAATGACTTTCTTCATGTTTACAACAAAAAGATTTACATAAAATGCGTTCAGCAAAAAAATAATCAACAACAAAGCTGTACAAATATTATGAAAAAGCTTTTATTAACGATACGGAAGCTCATCGATTTAATCGCTGTTTTTATGGTTTCATTTCACAACCTTAAAAACGTTACCAAAGTTAAAAGCTTACTACGTGACACAAACATGGAGGGGAAAAACGCAAAGCAAATATCATTTGTCGAGAAAATGTAATAAATTTAAGTGAACCGTTTTTACCAGTTTTGTTTTTCGAGGTATTATGTTTTCCGTCAGGAAAATGACTTTTCTATCGATTTGAGACGTATGTAATATATTTTAAAACTATTTTTACTTTTTGATTCGTAGATCACGTTATCTTTTCTTTTCTTTGATAGATTCGAGTCTCTGATTAAATCTTAATGATTTGTTATATACACAAGTTTTGAGGTTTCCGCGGTGATCTTGATATGGATCTTGGCTTCTGGGTGTAAGCCGCGTCGATTACGTTTTGTTACACATTGCAGTGAACATCTTCAGGGCCTGGAGATGTACACTTACACCCAGAAGCCAAGATCCAAATTGTTATATACACATTTAGCATGTTTGAATATATAGTCGGTAAAATTGACGGGGAACATATGAGTAGACGGCGGAAAAAATAGAAGAATTTTGGGAATTATTATCTCAAAAACTAATTGTTCGATATCATTCAGGTTTATTTTATTCTAAAATTTATATATTGAGGTATGTTTCCCAAAATTCACCTATTTTTTCTGACGTCTACTCATATGTTCCCTCTTGAATTAAACATCCGTTGGGAAATAATCGATTTAAATCTAAATTATTGAAAAATATTTTTGATTAAAAACTTTACATGTTTTAATAACTTTTAATACATAGCGTGGTAACTAATGTTATAATAAATACAAAGTTCATGTATATTTTTGTTGGCAAACACCTGTTACAACATGACAAAGAAAATGAAACAATTTTCATATCCGCGCACAAGGAAAGTAAAATAAATATACAAAACAAAATTACGTGGGAAGCAATAATATTTCAAATAAATAGATATTTCAACACAACCCAAGTCAAACAAAACTTTTAAACTAAATTTAATAAAACTTTTACAATACTCTTTGTGGTTGTATAATATTTCTGGTGTTCTTTTGTAACCGTCTAACCTTTGAGAGAAAGAAGCCCACCAAATACAATCTAGAATTTATAAATAGAATGAATGGCTAACAATAAGTACACTTTTGTCGATTTTATGATTATTATTAGAGAATTATTTTTCAGAAAACAAAAAAATATATTGGATGTAATATTATTAAATTTTTGTTGTTGATTTAATCAACTTAGCTTATGAATGGTTTATATAATATTAACGATCGCGTGCGTAGATGTAAATATATATATTCTGCTTGTTTATTTACTCGAAAGCGAAAGCACAACAATTGTTTGATTAGATTTGTTGATAGATGAGTTTGGAATGTCCTGGTCGATATAGCTTTACTATTATTGTATTTCAAATGTGATTTATAACTACATTTTCTTTTTCTTCGATGAAAAATCCATCAGGAAATGATCAGTATTGTGTTACGATGGAAGAAAAACATATTTTTTATGTTTAGATACTCTTACTTACAAAGAAAACATTTTCGTCAATAAATAATAATGGTATATATATCGAGTTGAATTTTCGCCTTTAAGAGCATTCTGTAGGAAGCGAAATAAATTATATACCGAGAGTGATCAAGGTCAGGTATCAGGGTGAAAATTCTCTTAAAAATCCTTATAAACTTTTCGATTAACTTGTAATTTGAAATTTAATGATAAAGATAGATGTAATAAAATTTATAACACTTCCACGTCAAAGCAAAATTACGACATTTCTTGTTTTTACAATCCGCAATAAAATTCATTTTATATTGCTGTTGTTATTAGCTTAAAAATTATATAACAAAAAAAGTTTCTGGTAGAAAGTCTTCAACAGTAACAAAAAACCAAGCACCGAAAAGTGTAAATATGAAAGTTTTTTCTCTGATCGTGCGCTTTTTCAGCAAAATGTAATCTTATGCACAAAACAGTCCCGCATGAACTCTGACCTTTAGAAAATCTGAACGGGGACGCTGATCGCATATTCCAGAGCATTCTGCGACCAGTATATTTACAAGAAGCGGTGTCGACAGAGTGAGCGACAAATTAGGGCAACGCCATTCGCCGGCTTCGATTAGGGCTTACAAAATTATTTGGGATAATCCATCATCTATATAACATATTCTATACAATAGTATTCTTTTAAATGCAAAAAGTATAAACTATATAATAATAGCTATGGAAAGGTTATATCATTAATAAATTTTCTAAAACAGGGATATAGAAAATAAATTTATTTTCTTCTTTCTTAATAATGTAGATATCATAATTTAAGATGCGGAATACTTAAATTTGTAGAATATATTGCATATTGATAGAAATACACATAAAGTATTAAAATATACAAGTATGTTTTTTTTTTAAATAATTGCTAATAACAAATATTTTGTAGGTACTTTGGATACAATTTTTTTTACTTAAAATTGCCTAATATATTTTTTAGTATCATATACTTCAATTGCCAAACAATATTTCTTAAATTATATTCAGAAATGTTTTGCAATTTTTATTTTCAAATTTCGATACCAAAGTAAAAAAATATAGTAAATCTAGAAGATTTTAGTTAGGCTGGTATTAAAATATCCAATAAATATGTCAAAAGCTATGATCAAATAGGAGACTGCCGTTATATCTATGATCATAGAAACGATATAAAGAAAAATATTTAAAATTTGACCAACTACACTGTAATTTTTCTTTGATCAAAGAGATTTGATCATATGATATCAGAAATTCTGCCAATATATCGCGCGCACTCTTTGATAATGTAATCGCGGCTTTATAAATTCTGCTTTGAAATACTTGATTTTATCGTTATGGTTTTTAACGACATATTCATAACTATATTGACTTTAATAAGAAATTAGAAGATAATATTAATCTTCCACGAAATATGATATTCCCAGATACATACAATGACAATATTTAACTTGTACACCCTAGTTCCGATCGATGGTTGAGAAGAGAAAGTAGTAGAATATCTCTAAATGCTTCAAACATTTACCCTGGCACATTTGATGCCTTCTACGTTATTGGACTCCGCTTTCTCAAATGGCTTAATTTAGAGACGCGCAAGAGAAAAGACTCCGGTTACAAATTGCTAGTTTATATAATGATATGTGGAAAACGACGGGTAAATTATCTTAAAATTACGCTACAGGAAAATTTATGGGATTAAAGATTAAACTAGTTTGGGAAATTTACAACAATATTATAGTTTATGTAGGTTATTCATAATTTATTTGTAGTTGAAAATATTTACAATATAAAAATAAGGAAGTGGTTTATTATCAACGCTCCTCCGTTCAGAAATACTAAATTAGAAGTATAACCAATAAGTGATGGTTATATTCAGAAACCAAGTAATAGTTTTAGAAAACTGAAAATTTTCAATCTCACTAATTGATAAAAATATTTTTTTTATATCTGTATATGAAACAACATACATAATAAAGCTTTGGGATCATCCATAAATTACGTCCCGCAAATTTCAAGATTTTTACCCCCCCCCCCTCCTGCCTTTTTAAAGGTTGTCACATTCGTGTGACCTCCCTTCTATGTTGTGATGTCACACAAGTAAAAAACAATAGGTAGAAACTCAAAATCAACGAAAAAAAAATGTTCTTTCATTGCCCTTGACTGTTAATATTATTTTTATTTATATAAATTATTTTCGTTATTAATAAAAATTAGATGAATTTTTACCAAGCAAGCACGTTTGAAAATTTTTTCACCGGTCTCTAGTTACTAACATTCATATAAAATTCATTGTTTTTATTTTTTAGATGTGACGTCACGAAGCTTGTAACTCCTATCACACCATGTCACACTTTGTAGACCACTGCCCCTCTCAACGTGTGACGTAATTGAAGGATGACCACTTTTACGTAAACAATAACAAAAATTTAACTCATCTGTACATGATGAAAACAATAGAAACGTGCATTTTTCTTAACAAAAACTTTATATGTCATATCCAGAAGCAAAACAAAAATATATTACAATACATTTTAATGAAAAGATAAGTCAGCGTATACATAAATTCAGTACGTTGCTTCGTAAAAAATATAAAAAGGGGAAAACAACAAAATAAAAAACATCGGATGCATGAAAAATGGGTATCATTTGAAAGGTTGCCTCGTATACATAAAAAAATCATTGATGAAGTTTATTCAACCAGATTAATTAATACTGGTGGTATTACGATAAAATGAACATCATGTTATGTAATATATATGTTTTGCATGTTATTTAACTGTCAGTGATTAAATCTATATTAATAAATTAGATTAAACAGGGTAAATTCATAAAATATTTATAAAGAGTATGAAACTAAGAGGTTTACAAGTTTAAAAAAATACAATCATGAAATTATCCGGTGAACTAAAAATAGTTTATTTTGTACAAGCAAAACACAGAGTGTGTCAAAAAAAGCATTATTTTTTTTCTTCGCTCTCATTACAAAATATGTTAGTTTATGACCTAAAATAAATCCTTGCCGAAGGATTACCCTGTAGTTCAATTTTAAGAGGTGTCTCTAAGAGGGGTCCCATTTCCCATTTAATTAACATTGAAACATTATTCTTTAGTACCAAAGTTGGTATTACTGATTCATTTTGTAGAGAATTTTATATTCTGCAAAATGATGTCCCTAAAAAAATTTCAACAGTTATATTGAATCAGTAATACAAACTTTAGTACTAAAGAATAATTTTCCAGTGTTATTTAAATGAAAAACGGGACCCTCCTTTGTGGCACATCTTAAAATTGAACTACAAGGTAATCTTTCGGCTAGGATTTATTTTAGGTCATAAACTAACTAATTTAGTAACGAGAGCAAATGTTAATTTTTTTGACAAACCCTAACATACATATTTATATTATTAATTTTGATTTATACATCAATGAGAAGATACAAATTCCGTTAGCATTTTTTGCTTCCGCGTACCAATTTCCGATAGATGTTCGCTTTCCTGTCGGATCTGTGACGATGTTATTAAATTTTTCCCAGCCTCTTCGTTAGAGATTTGATGCTGATTCAATCAAATATTAAATGGAATGTTATCTATTGCATACTGAGACACGAGTTAAAAACGGAGATAGAATTTCGTTTCAGATATTTCTGATAATGATTTTTCCATTAAATTTTCATATTATTATGTAAATGTGGATAGGCATTTTTTTATTCGATTTGCATGATTTTGAATTTTATGCCACGTTCTAGTTTGTTCTATCAATCAAAGTGAAATGACAAAATGTTCGATTCGATTTTCAAGAAGAGAATAAGATTATAATCGAATAAATTTCATAACCATTCTAAAATGTATAATGCAACTTCTTCTAATTTTAAATATAACATATAATATTGTATTGATTTTTTTCTCATATAAAATAGCTCAACAAATGATACACGTACATCTATCTATCAGTTTGGGTTGTTTGAATATCAGTTTTTTATTAACATTAATGGACTCGAAACAAACATTTTTTATCGTTTTTAAACACGAATGCTACGATAGTATCCTTGAAGATATTAAAATTAATCTAACTATATACAATATTTCCAAAATAAACTATATTAATATAGAGAAATAAGTTAATTTATTTGATATTGAGAATATAATAAATGAATAATATTTTTTAGATGCAAGGCTGACGTCATTATTTTTCATTTTTAATTATACTTTTCCAAATTCAGTAAATAATTAGTGCAGAAGTCTTCATGTAATTGTAAACGATTGAATGTGCATACCTAACAAAAAGTTAAGAAAACTGATGTCATAAGTATACGATTTATAGGAAAAGGACAGTGAATTTAAAATTATCGTTTTCTAAAAATTACATTAATCAAATACTCTGGTACTAAAATTAGCAAATGTACTAACGTAAGCCACGTTAACAACTGAGCTACTCATCTATCTTTTTTTACTTAAGGGGTTACATCTAATCGTCACTTCGGAAAAGGAGACTTTTTTAAGAATTTTTTTTATAATAATAAAAAAAGCAATCACATGAAATTTGGAGGGTTTATTGTACATGTCTCAAAATATACAAAACATTTTTTTAATGAAATATAAAACAAAATGGTGACTTTAGCGTTGCTACACTGAGTGCATATTTTTTGTAATTTGCTCCACTGCGAAAAACATCTATCATGGATCAACATCTAGAGCAAAAAAAAAAATTCTCGTTGTTTACATGAGTTTTTCCAATTTTTGTATCACTTTGAACAAAAAATAACGTTTTTGACGAAAAAACAACCTTAAATTGTTTATAAAAACCGTGGTTGTTAAGTTAAGTTAAAATTTGAAGTCATGAGTTTAAAGTTTACAAACTGCTTACTACATGCAAACGTCGACGATAGTTTCAACATTTTTTCGAGACTATGTCGGTTTTCGATTGCTTATTTTGCTTCTGATTTGGCTTAAGACCGAATTTACATTATCATATATTCATTATCACTAATTTTTCACCACTTTCACAATCTAGGTTGTTTCGTTCATTGAGACACTTTGGAAGTGAGCTCTAAAAATTTAAAAAAAACATTTTTTTTCGCTTATAATTCTTTTTAATATCATTTTTATGATGTTTTTACAGCATTTAAGCCAATAAAAAATAGTCAAAAATAAGTTAGTACATTAGATGTAAACTCTTTAAAAAATTTTGTACAAACGTAAAATAGGTATCTAAAAATAACTGTCATTAAAAAATCTAAAATGCAAAACACCTGAGAAAATTAGAGAAATACGGGTTGCTTTCAATGCATAAATGTTTTGTATTAACATGACCTACATAATATAGTTATAGAAGAGAACGGGGAGAAGGGAAGGGTGTTTTCTTCTCTCGTTGATAAAGGAAATTACAAAACAAGAATGGTGCATGTGTGTGTGTGTGTGAGCGTGTGGCACAAATGACAAACTCAATTTTGTGGTTAATGTAGACAGTGCCGGATTAACAACGTAGCAGAAGTAGCAAATGCTATAGGCCTCTTGCGGAAAAATATCTCTTATTGGACTTATTACTTAACGTCCAATGATTGATGCGGTGTGTCCAAATTTACAGTAATTAATAATTTAAATTTAGGGTTTCCGATCTGGATTCGATTTAAACGATTATATTTCCGCGAAAAATAATTAGATTTGCGAGTTCCAAAGCTCATTCAAAAGCTTGCACTTTCTAATTTTTGAATAAAAATTTCAACAAATTTTATCATCCCTTTCCGTTCTTTGCCAAAGCTTAAAAGAGTTTAAAAAAATATCCCTTAATTTTTTATTAACGGATCAATTTTTAAAGGATTGTATATTCTAAATCAAGTTAGTCAGCGGCGTGACACCCTGAAGGGGTGACACCTGTCTTATTTGTTAAAAATAAAGCCTATTCGAAAACAGAGCCGTGTCAAAAGAAAGAGATGGAAAATGATTCATTCATTTATTTCTTATTAGAAAAATAGATATATGTATCCCGAAAAAAATGATGTAACATTTCTTCAAAACAGTGAGAGAGATACGGTGGCGTTTTGGATATATCTATCTCTTTTTCTAATATAAAAGAAATAGTTACTTCTGTTTAAATAAGGACAAACCAATTATATCTCTTTCTTTTGACACGGCTATGTTTTCGAGTGAGATGCGCGGTCCATGCTCTATGTCTATGATAATATTTACCTCTTTTTTGGTTATTTAAAGCTTCCAATGGGAAAAATGTCTAATAAATTGAGTGAATTGACTTTTATTATTATTGAAAATCTATAGATGTGATGATCATCCAATTTATTTAAAAAATAGATCCCACTGATATTTTTATGTCGTTAAAAATTCACAGGGGGTAATATCCGCTTAATGTGCAAAAAAAAATTCCTATTGACTTTTTTCGGAGGGAGTGGATGAAACTATCGATTTACTCCCCGAGTTTCACACCCTCCCCCTAGCGACGCCACTGCCAAGGGCCTCTTTATAACATTTACTTCAAGCTCCGCGCTTGCTTAATTCGGCACTGAATGTAGAGGGTGTTTTGCTTTGTCTATATAAACGTACATTTCATTTAATATATACCGAGTACATTCATTTCTATATGTGTATATTCTCGTTTCGTTTTGATATTCGATAAAGAAAAACAGTTGTCAATTATAACATAACAATGAATATGAAAAATATACATAGATAGATTCTTAAATATCATTAGTTTTAAGAAAGGAATATGAAATTTAAATGAGGTAAGAATATAAATTTATTTTATTGAACCCTTTTAGTACCGATATATATATATTTTGGTTTTTCAAAAATCCTATTTATTACCTTTTTAACATTATTTTAATTAATGGTTATTAAATGTTTTTTTTTATGTTTTCACCAATAAGATTTTAAATACGAATAGTTTTAGATTTACGACTAATGAATTTTTTGTACTATTTTCACGAATGTAAAAAAAGGAAAAATGTGTATTCTTTTAAATTATTGTAAACATATACGTACATATAACGTGACATTTAAAAACAAATTATCGCACCTCCGCAAAAAAGTGTCACAACTCAAAAAATGACATATTTGAGATAAAAATGTCAAATGATTTAATATATTTCTTCTAAAAAATTGTCATTTTTCTACTTCGTGTTATTATAGTATTAAAAAAACTAGCATATTCTAAAAAAATGTCACAATTTTTTATTTTATTTAAAAATACTTAAGCACTAAGCGTTTTAATAATGATTATTTTTTAAACCTCACAGAAATACTGAAATATTTAAATTAAATACTGTGTAACAGTCCTTATCCTATAGTACCTTCACAATTTTGATTTAAATTGTCATAATTTCAAAAACTACATTTTTTGAGTTGTGACTTTTTTTGCGGGGGTGTATTATGTATATTTTTCAGTTGTAATTTTTTTAACGATAATTAAAAATTTTCCTACCACAAATGCCAAAATGTAAAACTAAAAAATATATATTTCGATATCAAAGGAATCATCCTCAGAGCAAATTCAAACCCAACCTAAATTATTTAAACGTACATTGCCAAATCTAAATTAACAAACATTTACAACACATATATCAATTACTCCACACCAACAAAAAAATCTACACTCAACAATAAATTAATTAAGATAAGTCATTGTTTGTTTTCAACAAAAAAAAAAAATAGTGTGCGAAAAACATAACGGTAACATCGATCGAAGTCAGCTGTGCGTGACCTTGAACTCGTCAAAGCTCACACTGGTGGTGGGAACCAGGCAGGCAGCAGCCCAGGGCAGTAAAGATCGCAGGCACAACGTGCGGGGGCGGCGCGGTGCTAGCGTGGGGATAACACCGGTAGCCGAAGGGGAACACCGGGTACAGGTCTGGCATAACATAGTTGTAGCGAAGAGAGACATGCTGAATTTACAGAAGCCTAATTTAAATCATGCAAAGTAATAATATATTGCTAGCTGTAATAATGTTAATATTAAACATATGCTCGTAATTTGTCTAGTGAAATATTGGCATGGTGTCAGTTAGAGTTGGCGAAGCTACATATAATATGGCAAAATGATTGCAACAAGGAAAACATAGTGAATATACATTGTTACTTGCAGTATCATTTAATTGAAGCAAAGTAATATTTTAATATTAGATAGTTATAATTATTTTTTTCAGTTATCGATAAACATAAAATATCGGTATGGAGAACCATACATGACTTAATACATTCTTTAATATCTTTTTTAAAGTAGTTATCGTGAATGAAAGAAAATTCTAAATCCAGACACACAGACACGCACAGCCGCCATGCGGAAAACAATTTTCTTCCTTATTAATTTTATTTATTTATTTATAAGCAGTTTGATACATTAATTAATTCATTAAAAAAATAAATATAGTTTTAAGAAGGCAAAATTACAAAACCGTTTATATTTTATTTATTTATCATTTATTTGATTTTTTGCATTTTGTAGTTAACTGTATTTAAGTGTATATTTAATAGATAACTGAGTATTTTTGTTTTTCTGAATGGCTTTAAATTACTGAAATAACGTTCGTAATAAAAAAATATCAACAATATCTGCTCTCAGAAAATCAATACATAATTGTTATAAGACTGATAAGAATGTAAAAACAACAGTTTTATGTTATACTTGAGTAAATTTATAGGAAAAGTTATCAGTTCTTCAAGAAGCTTTGTAAAAAATAAATTATATTAATAATCTCCAACACCATAAAGGCGACTCTGGACAACAAATGGGCGTGGCTACGTTACACAGGGAGTTACACACGTGAAAGAGAAAACAAGGTCGAATGGAAAGTGAAAACAACCGAGCGAGATAGAGAGCTATGAAAAGCACAGCTTTCGGATGTGAAAGACGTTCCAATGGAGGGCGAAAAAGATAGCGAAAGCTATGTGGAAAACGTAACGCTTTAGAGAAAGACGGAGAGTGGTTTTGGGAAGTGAAAAGAGATTGGGTAAGGACTAATATGTCAAGGACGTTGTAAGAAAGAGATAGTTCATGGGAAATATTGCATTGTTGAAGAAGGAAATAATATTCATTGTTTTGTAAAGTGAATTTTTGACTGAAAATTGGATATTTCACGTGTTCGTGTAATTGTTGGTTTTATTTTTGGATTCTTCAAGATACAATGACATGGTAAGTTTACGTTTTATCAGTGGGTAATCAAAATTTAAAAAATGGTAATTTATGGTAATTTACTCAATATTGAAAAGAATGAAGAAATAGTATACATATAATTTGTGAATTCAATCCAATTATCAGAATATATAAAAAAGCAATTTAAAAATATCCTCAACAAAAAAAAGAAAAAGGGGATAGATGATGAATATATAAAATAAAAATAATGAAACCAATTTAAAAAGGTATACACCCCCATAATACAATACCTACACACAAACTAAAGACAAAAAAGCGAAAAAAATCAGTAAAGAAATCCGGAAACGAACGTTCTGAAATCTAAAGGAAGTCATCAGCTTATCTTACATAAAAGACCACTAAACCTTTCTATCAGTATTTAAGTACCTATACGCATTACCAAACAAAGAATATAACAAAAATTTAACTGGATCAATAAAAAAGCACGCATATTATTCTTATCCCCGTCATCACAATTACTTCTCTATAATAAAACTTAAGTTCTTATCTTTTATAGCATGTGATAAATTACGTTACAATCTGCTTTTCAAAAAAATAATTGTAACGGGAACCAAAAATGACGTTTTTAAAATATCATTATTTTATTATCATAGAAAAATCGATAAAAATTTTCATAAAAATTATTTGTAGAAAGACAATTCTTTCCTGAAACGTACTTCAATCAAGTACATATTGCAACTGAAAGCTTTAGAATGGTTTTAATAGATTTTGCCAACAAGTTTATAAAAAGATTATTTATATTTTTCTGTTTTCTTTATAATTCCATCAGTGGAAAATGAATGAGATTGCAATCTTAAAAAGCATTGAAAGAAAAGATTTGAATCTTTAAAATACTTTTTTCTTCTTCAATCACATACGACCGTTTTTATTTTAATATACAGAGCTTTGAATATTTTTCCTTTTTCTCTATAAATACTTTTTTATCCTTTAAGTCTAATTTATTTGTAAAATGAAATGAATATAAATAAATGTATAAAATAAAATTTATTTAAAAAAGCATAAATAAATTTTGTATACATAAATAATATAAGTACTCAAATACAGAATTAAAAAAACAGAATATCAAACAAGTTAGAATCTAAGGTTGAACGTCCCACAACAATCTGTGTAACAGTAATTTCTCTCATGCCCGCAGCAGAGCTTTATATTGTAGTTATGAATAAAGAGCTTTCTGTGTAATCCAACATGATTTGTAATCAGGTTTCATTAGCACCGACTGTGATTCACCGGAGTCGCTTCGGGCTCCGGGATTTCAGTTAATTAAAGAATTTCAAATATATTTACGTACGCGTTGTAAGACATTAATGTCAATTTTAATTAGTTCATTATATTAATTTTCATATATTATAAATAGTTTATACTGATTTGTCCAGGAACCAAAAAACATTTGAAAAAAATGTCAAGAAAATCGTTGTTTTTTAATTGTTGATAAATAACCTTATTATTTTTTTATGTTTCTACTAACAATAAAATAATAATTTGAGGATTTTAAGAAATACCTAACCAAAATATTAATAAAAATATACCCACTGTTAGATATCAAAAATCTAATACAACTTTGTTAGTATTATGTGTGTATATTGATCAGTTTCAAATTCAAAATTTTAATTTTAAGTTAAAACTTAACATTTAATAAAAAAGCTATTGTTAATATGTATAAAAACATCTAAACAAGAAAACTTTCTACTAACAAAAATTAGTATTCCATCAAGTTTCTAATTGTTTTATAAAATCGATTAACCTTTTTGAAAAACCGTTTTTAAGTAATCTTTAATTACTAACATGAAAAACTTTTGTAAAAAACCAGCGAACTTTCATATAACAAAAACCGCTTGTCGTACATATAGTGAAGTGAACATTAAAAAACAGACTTCTCTTGAAAACTTATACTACCTTTTAAAGAGGCTTTAATGGGATATTTCAAAGAACTTTTATATACTCGTACTCTCGCACGTGAAATGTGTAAAAAAAGGATAACTATACATTGAATTGTGCACGTATATTTGTTTCTAGTGTAGAGTTTGGGAACGACTGCTTTTGAAACATGAAGAACTAGAGCTAGATGCGTCCAATTAGCTGAAGATATGATATTATTCAGTATTTAGGTCAACATATTGCAGCGAGCATATCCAGGATTTGGGTCAATTTTTTGTCGACCTTAATATTTTATATTGTTTCGTACCGAAATCGAAAAAAAGAACACTTATGAAATCAACAGTGTCTGTCTGTCTGTCACAGCATTCTAGTTACTGAACCATTTGATCTAAATTGTTGAGATTTAATGTAATTGCAGTAAATGGTGGACCAATAATAGACTAAAGTTATAAATATAAAATTTTTTGGTGTTTTTTTTTTGAAGGGGGCAAATGGGTTACCAATTTTTTTTCGTATACAATCCTAGTAAGGTAGGTATCAAATGAAAGCTGACAATTTAAAGAATTTGAATTTGCAAACGTTCTATTATCATTAAAATCTTCGTATTAAAACAACCGTAAAAATATTTTGCCCTTTAAAGGATACAGTGCAAAGTACTGGTTTAATTATTATCATTCAACAAACAGTTGGTAAATTTACTGCCCGCTGATTAAAATTAAAAATGCGGATTTTACTTTTGTAATGGGTTTATTTCTTCATACACCCACTACAAATTATTAATAGAATCTTAGGCACGGAAAGATAAAGGACAAATAAGACATTATCTAGCGTTGAGATTTTAAAATAAATATCAATTGTTTTTAATTATAAAATTAATTAATTATAAAAGTTTTATATTGTCTTTAAAAGTATTACAGTGATAATTAATTAACAGAGAAAGGTCCATTTGAAACTATCATCTCTCATACATAAATACTAAATGTTATTTAAAGCATATTTGCATATTATAAATTTTTAACTGACCCCTATGGGATAATATATAATATAATAATATTTAAGAAAAGATAGCCGCAGTAAAATTGTGGTAACAGTTTCATATACGGACTAGCATTGGTTGTTATGTAGATTAGAACCTTTTCTGGCATGTAACATTCTACAATTTTTTCCTTTGTTTCTAAATAAATAGTAAAGTAAGTCTGAATTAAAAAAAAAAAAACTTAAATATTGTACTTCGTAAAAAAGCAATCCACACTAATATTATAAATGTCTCTGTCTCTCTGTTTGTTATGATTTCAAGGCTAAACCGCTGAACCGATCTTGATTAAATTTGGCAGGGAGATAGCTTGCATCCTGAGAAAGGACATATGCTACTTTGTATCCCGAAAATTGATTAGATAAAAAAATGGGTATGTGTACTTTTTTGGCGTAACATCTAGAATGCAAATGCGAAACTAAAAACCAGTTTTTATCGACTATCATAGCAGAAATCTGTAATACCACGTGGACGAAATCGCGGGTAAGAGCTAGTAGAAAATATGTTTGACATCCTGCAGTCCCAATTTAAATAGATTAACATACAATAATCGATAAATCAAATATTAACAACAAAAAAAAAACACATTAGTGTACAAGTTTGGATGTTTACTACGCAACTTGTGTAATGATTGAGTCAGTTTTGTGGCGAAGTTGTATTACCTACAATAATAATTACCAGCACGCACCTTCCGATTTTTTTCAACAAAACGTTAAATCAACTTCAGAGTTTAAAATAACTATCTCTAAATAATGCACACTTTGACATTTCGGGTTGGTCACGCATGGTCTTCAGGTAAAAAATAATACATAATAAAGGTTTATTGTTGTGGTCCTGGAAAATTCTCATTGCATTACTTAATTTCCAGGTTAATTTTTGTTATTGTGTGTTTAATGTATATGTATAATAAAAGGAGAAACGTAAAGTTTTGTGTTATTTTATATTGTTGACAAATTGTTTAGGTTTGTAACAATTTAGGGAAATTAAATTTTACTATCTTTACTCACGAACATGGCTAATGAGGAAAGAAAATTTTAATTAACTAATATGAAAAATAAAAAGCAATTATATTTTTTCAATCAGATAGTTCATTGATTAATATTCAATATATACAGAATGTCCAAGATTAGTGTAAGAGATACAAATTCGGTTAAATAAGATGAATTATTTGTAAGGAAGGGGTAAGTATTACTACATCAAAAATGATTAATATTTATATGTGGTTTAGGCAATATACCCAAAAATCTGAAAATTCGGAAATTCTTTAAATGGGTCTAACTTTTTTTTATCAAAGTAGATAGGTATCTACTTTTTGTTTACGGTTTCTTAAAGCACTTTTTATGTAGAATTGATTGGCGTATTTAGAATTTTTATATCACTTTTAGTTTCCGAGTTACAAACCGTAAATTCAGTTTTTCTTATGGGCCACTAAGTTGGCTATAGCATATTTGAACGTATTTTTTTTACTCTATAACGATATCTAACTTGTCATATTTATTTTCGAAAAAAAAAAAAAACTAGTAGCTTTGCTGTTAAAAAATTGGAAATTAATGATCAAACTACTATTCCGAGAAGGGCTCCCAGTAATTTAATAAAATATTAAAATTATTGCAAAATTAAATTTTTTTCTGTTCAAAATACAGTCAAACATCTTTAACCAACTTCTCCTTCAAACGACCAATATTTGATTAAAATCACTGAAATTTTATAGTAATATATAGTATATAATAATAGTATATAGTTTGTCGGTTTGAAGAAGTTTCACTGCATATAAATTTAATTTTAAAATTTATTTTACATATATATTGTATACATACATGAATTTTTTTTCAAACTTGTTAAACAAAATACCAGTATAAAATTTCATGTTTTTATATACTTTCAAAGTTCCTGGTACTTTTTGTACTATACAGTAAATCGCAATTTAAATATCCATTTTATTTCTGTATAAATTACCAATTTAAATTTTCAACTTTATCTTGAAACTGCGCAAATGAAAAAAGCGACCTTTAAATATATCAAGTAATTTTAATCTCTTTTTAGCTTTCAAAGGGATAACACTTAAATCCTAAACATTTTAAGTAATCGTATTTCTTAAATTTTATAATTCATAATTGTAAAATGAATTATAAAGTATCTTCGTTGTATTATTTTTTTATCATTATATTATATATATTTTTATTATACTGACGAACATTGATTAAAAATAAACGATCAAGAAAACTCGACAGAAGAAATATCGTACCCAAAATATTTGAAGAGAAAAGAGAAAAAAAAGTTAATTTATGTTGATTTCATACACGTGACTGTTCAGTTCACTTCGCTTCTAATTATGTAGGCATTTACTGAACAAAATAAGGTTTATAGTCTGTTTTATTAAACATTACATTGTTTACACAATAAGGCATATATACAATATACATCGCCTCACTCTTACATCAAAAACGTTCATACTTTTCATTAAAACATGTTTTTATATCATATATTAATTATAAAAAATCTTCCTTAAAATCAGTTCCTGAATAAACACAATATCTATAATATTTAATCACGAATAGAGCTTTTGTTAAATTGAAACTAACAAGGGAACCTTTCCAAGTGATAAATTCGTATCGAGTATAGTTAGAGGAGGTTAGGGATGTGAAATATCCTTATGAATATGTGCAAAATAATCATATATTTTAAATCACTTTGAAACTAATGAATATTAAAAAATATAAATATAGTACAACATTTTTCATGATTTTTTATAAAATTCGAAAAAGTTAAACCATTCACCCCCACCTTCCATCAACCCCATTGTTTATTTAATATATGGATGGGTTAAAAAATTATTGGTGAAATATGTAGATATTATACATTTGAATTACTATTGTATAATAGGTACAATTAAATTAAGTTAATTGAAAAAATAATCACTTAAATAAATAATGGGGTGGATGGTAGGTGGGGGTGAACGATTTTCACTTTTCTCGAATTTTGACCGTTGTTATTCGAAAGATTATAAAAATGATGAATATTTTCTATTATAGATTTTTTTAAATTTTGATTGGATTTAGAGTTATTTAAAATATACGATTATTTTGCGAATTTCCTAGGGAGTATTTCACCCCCTTAATCTGTTTTACCGCAGCTAACATATTTTTTTCTTACTATCCCTGACTCCTTCTAACTATATAAAAAGTTTGAACTCGATACGGATTTATTACTTGGAAAGGTTTCCTTGTAAGTCAATATAACTAGAACACACACATGCCTAACATTTTATTTCATTAAAACCTTCTATATATTATGTACTCGTATGTGTGTGTTCATATAAAAGTAACAATTACAATTGAATCTTTTTTTATCAAGACGCGCTTTATAATCTGCTGTGAGTAGTCAACAAACACAAGGAAAATGAGTTTGCTGAAAGTTTGATTCCGCTTGGCGTTTGAATGTTTTATTTTATTCTGAATATTTTAGTTCAATATCTTTCATTTCGTATCAAAGTCTTTTCATTCTCTTTCCTCCACATCTTTGTTTTATACATAGATAAATATAATTAAATTTTGTATCTTCCTAAATGAATTAGATAATGTCTATGTAGTTTTGATACTATTTACTTATTTTCTATGAATTAAATCATACTAATATTATAAATGCTAAAGTAACACTGTCTCTCTGTCTGTTTGTTACCTTTTTCACGGCTAAATCGCTGAACCGATCTTGATGAAATTTGGCAGGGAGATATCTTGCATCCTGTGGAAGGACATAGGCTACTTTGTATCCCGAAAATTAATAAGATAAAAAAATACAAATTCCAAATATGTATAATATTTAAGCTGATTAATATTATCGGTGGTTACTGTTATAGATAATTAATTAAATATTTATAAACAACAAATACATATCTAATTTATAACTATTGTACCGTTATATGTGAAAATAGATTAAATCCCAATGGATTTCTATCATTGGTAACCAAATAGTTATTAATTAATTATTAAATTGCATTTACTATCGAGACGCATTTAAAAAAATACAATTATAATTATTATACGTATATTTTAAAATTTAAGAGGTATCATGACAGAACAAATAGAAATACGAAACGAATACACTTAAAAGAATAATAAAAAAACTACTTACGTACGAATATCATTTGTTTAAAATATTTCCGAGTATAATAAAAATCTTCTTTGTCTTCTTTAAGCGTTCTTCGTGTAGTATCACATGTATTTATATTTCATTACAATTTTGTTGTATCCAATCTTGAACCGTTACATAAATAATTAATTATGTTCAGCCAATCGGTAGTGCGTTGATGATGATAAACGTGTACTCTGGTATATATAACATCCAATAATGATAAATATATTTTAGAACAATTTACGTAAATCTTAATTAAAGCTGGGGATTAACAACAATTCATCGATATTCGATGATCCGTTCAACAATATATATTTTGTCTATACGTATAAATACATCTACAATCTCCAAGCATATATTTTTGTAGCACCAATCTTCTCTATATATCCAAAAAATAATTTACTATTTAATTATTGTATTGCTTTATATATAATTGTATATTTGTATAATATATATTAAATTGATCCTCTTGATAAATAAATTTATTTTCTTCTTTATAAACTCATCTCCAAAAATATTTCGTTTTTCTTATTATTTCTCTTAATTTTAAAATATCCAACAATAAAATATAAACTTTTTCAAAGATCAGTACCGGAAATAGTAAACAACAATATATCCACGTGTGCTACAAATGTTTACTGTACCATTATTACATCTACCACATAAAGAATTAAAATCAAAAACGTTCTACCACAAACAAATCAGTTTTTGATACACTGAAAAGCGATGTCACTAGATATATAACACATTGAGAAAGCTGGGTCCAAAATATAATAACAACGAGTCAAACAAACACAACTACTGCTTATGTAAACACTGAAGTAATACTGATGGAATTCTGACAAAAGCTCCGGCCGAGCTGTAAGCTCTGATGAGTGAAAGCTGCGAGTGAAAGCTGTACTGGAGTCGACGCACTCGGCCAGGTTTGGCCAACAGTGTTTGTCGGGGCGCGACGTGCGTCTCTACACCCACGTACAGTGGTAGCTACCGGGGGGGTATGTTCGTTGAGCTACCTAGCTCTGTTCCGTTCGATAATATTTCGAGCGACGCTGTGCTGCAGGAATGCCATCAAGAAACGTCCGTGGGAAAAATAAAATACGGGGTGTCTTTTGAGAAATATGCCCATTTGAGATAATTCACATCATAATATATTCTCTTTAGACATAAAGAACGTATATCGATTAGATAGATAATGAATAAACTTAAATTATACAATTATATTAGACCGATATTTGCTCTTAATAGACACTAATATTTTAAGACATAGGATTAACAGAATGCTTAAAAGGAAAACGTCCTACGTGAATTAAAATTAATTCGTAATGTTTTTGCTCATTAGCAAGTTCTATAGATAAGGACTAATGAAAGTTCAGGGGAATATACAGTGTCTTCCAGGATAGATGTAACAAGAACACATATTTTCGAATTTCGGAATGACATTTGGGGATCGAGTTCTGCTTGATGTTAAACTAACATATACCAAAATTTGATTTCTTCTTCTACAGGATGTTTTATAAGCAAAGTTGTAAAAAAAACCAAGAACAAACTAATTATATTTTTCAAAATATGAAAAAAATCCACGAAAAAAGTTTGTTTAGAATGCGATTTTGTAACCCTATAACGAATTTTAGAGCATTAAAAAAACACTGTAAATAAATTAAGTAAATATTTTATTGCAGTGAAAAGTATGGTTGGAAACAATAATAGATACATTATTATTTAGTTATTAAGTTATTTCCAACCCTACTTTTTCCTTCACAATTAAATATCTACTAAATTTATTGATAGTGTTATTTTTTTAATGCTCTGAAATTCAGTATGGGGTTACAAAATTGCATTCTAAACAAACTTTCTTTGTGGATTTTTGTTCATATTTTGAAAAATATAGAGGTGTTTGTTCTTGGTTATTTTTACAACTTTTCTTATGAAACGTCCTGTAGATCAAATGATTTTTGGTGTACGGTAGTTTAACATCAAGCAAGACTCGGTCACCAAATGTTATTCCGAAATTTTTTTGTTAACACACTGTATATATAAACTGGGTTTGAATCGCTGATAAAGACCAACTGAGAAATATAAAGTAATATTCATAACGAATTGAAAAATAATCAATAAAAATAAGTTATGATATTTTATTATTATATAATAAAATTATAAATGGATAGGTTCACTAGAATGGAAGAAATAATATTAATAACTAGCAGACACAAATTCAATATCTCAAATTATTCAATTCACTGCACTTATTGTAAATGACATTGAAGCTAAAGATACTGTCGCTGAGAGGTATGTATTAAAAATGCAAATACGGTCACACCATAATTCCCTATTTCGTAACGTTTTACTGGGTACGATTTAATATGATACCAATTTTAACATTTATTTAAATAATTGTGTGCACTCTTATTATCTCATTCCGTTTTTGTGAATATTTTAATATTTTAAAGATAAAAATTTCAATGCAGATAGATTTTTTAAGATTTACAATAAATACATTTTAAAAATTTAATAATCCATTATCACGGTAGCCTTTAGAATTTCTGCCTTGTATAATAAAATTATCTATTTTCCGATAAAATTTTGATAAATGATACTATAAAAATTTGTATTATTACAACTACTACAAAAAATTGTTATGAATATTTAATATAAATACAACCAAAGATAAATTATATTTAAAATAGACATTATCATTGTTTGAGCTGTCAAATGCATGTAACATTGTAAAAGTACTGTCGGTATTGTACGCATACATGTCATAATTTTCACATTGTCTAAATTTCCGTTCATTCGTATCGATTTGACTGTTTTCAATAAACCGGTACCTGTCGTTTCAATTGACACTACAAGTCAATTTATGTACAGAGAAAATTGAAATTAAAAGTGTTAATTTACATACGAAAAGTACAATAGCTCAATTAACTCAGGTTTTGATTCATATAATTATATAATCTAAAAATTAATAGAAAGCTTGTATTATTCAGGCTACGTCTCTTACATAACTGAAAAACTTTTGTCTAAAGCATTTTTTTTCTAGCTCTTAGATATTCAAAGGAATATATTAACATTATTAGGTTTAATTTCTTCGAAATTTGAGATAAAAAAAAATTCACATAAAAATCATTTTTTTTGTTTCAAAAAATAAAATTCTTATTAAGGAAAAACTAAACTAATACAATTTCTATAAAAAAAACGAAGGTTGATTTTAAAATGACCTTAAGAAAAAGGCCAGTAAATATCACCAGTTTCTGTCCCCAAATTTTTGTTTGAAACATTTTTGCCTATGACTTCAAAGCTCTAAGATATTTGAGTGTATTAGATTTTTTTTAATGTTTCAAAATTATAATAAATAAATATTCAATATCGAAAAAAACAATTCATCTTTGTACCAAAATAGAACTTTCATATCGTTTGCGTTAGATAAAATATAAGTAACTTTATAGGAAAAGTCTTTATTTCCACGAAAATCTTTATTTACGGTCATCAAATATTCAGGGATTATTTTAGAGTGTAATTGTGTAGTTGAAAAATTGCAAGTAGAAAGAAAAATATAAAAAAAGTGTAAGTGTAAAGCAAAAAACAAAAAGGTCACTGTAATTTGTAACAGATAAATATACAAAGTGTAGAGCAAAAAAAGGTATTTATAGCTAAAAATTTTTCTTAAAATAACCCCTGAAATAATAAAAAAATAGCTAAAAGATTTTTATTTAAAATTCGTGGCGATCAACCGAAATTAAAGTTGCAATCGACTAGTAGATCGCGATCGACTTATTGGCCACGCCTGTTCAATACAATAAAAAAAAACATATACACGCGTAATGTACGAACATAATTACACATGTTACAACAACATTGACATGTATCATTAAAACGATTTTTCTACTATTTAATGTCAAAGTGCATTACAAATTAAACGTTACTATAAATTTTTGTGTATATATAACATGCACATTATGGATTTTCGGCCGTCCCAAAGCTCAGCTGATATACATCAATATAGTGGTAGGAACAAGGATGGAAACTCGAGGAAATACGAGTGAGAAAATAGAAAACTAAAACGAGGACAAGCGTATTCAAAAGTGAAAGTGCGAAACGTACGCAGAAATAAAAGAGATGGATGATGTGAATCGATATCGTACATCGGGGAAAACATGAAAGACAGAGAAAGATAGATGCATATACGGTTTTCCTGTATAGGGACGGTCTATAAAGTAAAGGATGGAAAATAGTACAAACAAAAACATGAAATAGGACGAAAATTATTTGGTATTTTGAAAATATAAGTAATTGGAAAATAGGGCATATATTTTATAGAAAAGGATCTTATTTGTTACAGTTACCCTTAATTTTATTCTTCTATTTTTTAACAATAAATTTTTTTTAATATCATAAATAGATTTCGATATTAATTTACGATATATTAACTTATTTAAGAGATTCTGGCATATGTTCACAAGAAAGTACATAAAAAAATCTACAATTAAAATAATAAAATTTACCCTACGATGTTTTCTCATTAAATGGTGACCTTTTCCATTTTTTTTTCAAAAATGCCCGATTGTGTACGTAAAAATCAAATTTTATTTTTGAAAATTTTATCAAGTATTTATAACATAATAATACATATTTCATCTAATTTTCACATAAATCCCTACATCTTTACGTTAATTATTGCATTATTAGTGATAAAAAAGTTTTTCGACAATTTTTCGATTTTTGAGGTTAGGACGCATTTGGAAAGTAACGATACCTATACAGTTCTTTTGTCTATTTACTTACGAGTATTTAAATTTTTTTTGTTTTTTTTGGTTTCCTAAGACCTATAGAACCGGAGATATTTTAAAAACAGTGTAGCAATACACTCGAAATGTATGAAAAATACACAATTATGCAATTTTCTCGAGACGCACATGGGCGATTTTCCTAACGTTTTTGATTTTAAGCTCATCATTTAAAGAGAAAATAAAAAAAAATCCAACTTCCTGAATGCATCACTTCAAAATGATAATTTCCCTCTACTATATGAGCTTAAGTCAAGAAAAACAGTACTATACGAATGAGTACGAACATAGTTTAAGTTTTTAGTTCTAACTGACATTTTCGTAATTTAAAAATAGTTGCTGTGGCGTAGATTGAGTTTACGTTCTTATTTTAAATAATCCCCAGCTTCGCCACCAGAAATCTGGTGGAGGTAAATTATCCTGATCCTGACTAAGAACAGTTAATTTATTATTTTATTTTAAGTTATCGTGCATATACCCATAAAGTCTATGTTAATAGACAAGTACCGAAAAAATGGGTTTTACGTCGATGCAGAAATTAAATATTTAATTTTGCCTAAAAAAATTCAACACATGTTTTTTAAGTGATAAAATTATATTAAAACGCATTTTAGTAGTGGTAGCTACAATGAAAAATTTATCAAATTTATCAACGGGATGATAGATAATATAGTAATTATGGTATTAAGATAAACAATGATTTAAGCCTCTTTTGAGGTCTTAATATGTTTATTAATTTATTATGTTTACATGTACTGTAGGTTAAAATTTAATATAATCTGTATTCTTAGATAATAATTACCTATCTAGTTATATATATTACACCTTCATGTCTATGTTTTATAAATTTTCAAATAATATTCACTGATGATATTAGGAGTAAAGTAATACTCCTAATATCACTTTAATTTTGAAGGTCTTCTTCTTTAATTAATTGAAACAAAGTTGGAAAATTTATTGTTTACATAAAACCAAGTTTCGCAAAGTTTCAATGAATTATTGAAAACAAATGAAGCGAAAAATTCCAAAGGGAATACTTTTAACTCTTCTCTGCACGGAATATTAATATTTAATAGATGGTATTAAATACGTTAGAGGGCAGATAATATAACAATAATTTACTTATATTTAGACGATGCGAATAATTATGTCAATCGATGTTATTTTTTTTTTCAAAGGATAAATTGTGAACATAAAAATAAATTATGTGTATTGGGTTTTTAGTTTTGAAGAACAGGTATTTTTTTCAAAAGTTTTTTTTAATTTTTTTAAAAATTTTGATATTGATTCACGGAACCCCGGGGTTGAAATAGATCAATTTAAAATAATTCGGGCAAGACATACACGAGTGTATGCCATAAGGGTTCCGAAGTACGAACTACGTGAAATGTTTGGAACCACTTACAGGTGCATTTTTAAGTTAAAGTTAAAATATACAAAAGTGTCAAGTTCTACTAATTGAGATCTATATTTTGACATACCACATGCCTTAATTTTTTTCAGATTTTTTGAGCCGGTAGTTACAGAGTTAAAGGGGGGGGGCAGAATAAAATACTGCTTTTAGCCCCCTACAGGCGCCATTTTTGAGTTAGAAAAAAAATAAAAAATAGGGGCATATTCTACTAATTGAGACGTAAATTTTGACGTGCCACTCGTCTTGGTATACAATTTTTTTGTTTTTTTTGGATTTGCTTTAAAGCCCCCTACAGGCACCATTTTTGATTTAGAAAAAAAATAAAAAAAGGGTCAAATTCCGCTTGTTTGGTTATACATTTTAACGTGCCACATGCCTTGGTATAAAAAAATATATTTTTTTTACCTAGCTTTAGCTCCTTATTGCCCCCCCTGAAAAATTATTTATTCAATAAATTTGTACATATTTTACTAGAGGGTGTCATTTTACATGTTCAGTAAAAATTTCAAGTTTATAGCTTATATAGTTTACGAGCTATTTAGCTTTGAGTGAAAAGGACGGACGACAAAGCGATATTAATAAGGTTTCTTCGGAACCCTAAAAAAGATATAAACGTAATGAGGGAAAATTTACAATAAAAATGCATATACACAATCATTTTAAAATGTGTGCAGTGCATTAAATAAGTAGACATCAACGAATAGAGACATGGCAGAGAGAAGGAAAGAACGAAGAATAAACAACAAACCATAATAAAAATGTGACTCAAATTCAATAAATAAGAATACATTTTAAAATAAACATATTCAGTACATTAAATAAGTAAACAACGGTATACTGCAGAAACAAAAACTAAAAAAACAAAACGATACAACAGAGGGAGAGAATGATAACAACTATGTTTCGATGACGCACACCGGAACGGGCCGTGTGAGACAGCTTGTCTCCGGGCGACCCTGAACACAGAAATGTCTGCGTGGCGCACACAAACACAGATATTGAACGAATTCTGTAAACTGTAAACAAAATATCAATTTGCTACGACAAAAAACCACACAAGGGAGTGTTTTGATTATGTAAATGAAAAACGCCTATTGACCTCTTAATGAGATGACCTTAAATTAATTCAATTATCTACAGGAAGTAAGCTTTCACTGCTGAATAGCTTTTTTGTAGTTAGAGCTTGGATTAATGTTAATATCATGTTCTTATCAACTTATTTTTGACTAGCTCTGTACATTATTGGTAAATACTTATGCGACTGGTTGATCTAAGCGTATACATATAGATATCTACATTCCTACAAGGGTGGCACTTCTATCTATGTCACTGTGTTACAATGAAAATCTCTTTTTTATACTTTAATTTTCCGTTAGTGTTTAAATTTAGTTATCAGTAATACTAATTATTATGATTGATTAACGTGATCATATCTAATTAAACTAAATTTATGTAGGTACCTATCAAGCTTTCTCAAAATCAGTTCAGTATGTTTGAGTTTAAAAACTATTTAAATGAATTTTTTTTTTTGCCTCTAGTTGATGGATACCATATATGTAGGTATACTAAATTGAAACTATATATACATTTAAAATAAAGGGGGTTACTTAAGGGGGCAGACCCAGTTAGAATTTTGAAAAATTCAATTTTTTTTGCATTTTCTCAAAGTAGAATATTTCAAAAGTATTCTCTGAAAATTTCAGACAAATATCGATTCAGTGTAAGTTTCAAAATAAATTTTATATCTGCATGCAAATCGTACGCAAAACTTTAAACGCGTTTTTCTCGAAATCATGTTTTCGAAGTTGGTGATCACTGTAACTTGAGAACGGCTTTGCTGATCGGTTTGAAATTTTTCTCACTTATTCTAACATAATTGTTCTCCGGATGAACGAAGGATTTTTTTTGGACGATTATTATTTTTTTATAGCCGAAAATGCGAGTGAAATTTTAGTCGAATAAAGAACTTTGACTTTCAATATTCGCCATTTTGTGAAAATTCAAAATATTTCAAATCTCTTCGTTCATCCGGAGCATTATGTCATTAGCTAATGATCCTTTTTGTTTTTTTTATTTCAGATGATCTAGTGACGAGCAGCAGTGATCACGGCAAAACACTTTTTTTTGGACCCCTCCCAAATTTGCTGTATCCCACTTATTTTTTAATATTTTGCCATAAAAAAATTACAATGTTTTCTGTAAATACATATCTTTCATGTGGAAAAACATTTGTTATTAATTATTTTAATGAGTAGCCAAAAAAATCCTAAAAAAGAGCTTTTTTGGAAGTTCCAACTGGGTCTGCCGCCTTAAATCAAGTCAGATTCAAGTACCGCCAATTCACAAACTGGATTAAACATACTGGTTTATGTTTCTTCTTAATTTATTTTTTCATGACGTCAAGAAAATAACAAGAATGTTTTTCTTCTAACAAAATATTTTATTTTATTACAAAATATTTGGTATCACTTTTCCTGAAAGTAGCTACCCATAGACTACGTCACGGTAATTTCGTTATTTTTGGCCCACTCACCCCTTCTTTTCACAATGTTGCGTTTCCCCTTCTCCTTAATTTACATTTCCTAGATGGTATGCATTTTTTATTTAAAAAAATCGTCCTTTTTTATCATGTAATTCGATTTAGCTTCTGAACAGCTCAATACCTATAGTTTTCTTTGATGAAACTATTCAATTAAGTTTCCTGTTCAAAACTTGCGCTATATGTACTGTCCGGGCACATCCTACATATTATTGATTGAATATTTTCGTCAGCGATAACTACCACAACCCAAATGAAATGATAAATATAAGAACTTACGGAATTCTGGAAGACTGGAGACATACCGGAACGTTTCGCGAAAGGATTTATCGGTTCCTTTAAGCAATGCATCGTTTTCCTTCACACCAATAATGTATAGAAAAAGGTCTATTGTGTGGCAAGCTATATTATTGCAAAACATTTTTTATAAACTTTTTGATTTTCGTATAGTGTCATTTGTTAAGATTTATTATTTATGCACATGTGCGCCGGCAGGATTTATTTCAGGGGGGTGAATTATTTAAAATTCATATCACGCGGGTATTTTAATATGCATTTGTGGAACGCATCTTCGCCTGTGAGGATAATCACGCCTCTAAAGGTTGAAAACTATATTTTTTTGGAAGCTAATATTTGGTCAGGTTGAAAGTTACATAAGATGTGACTTCCAAAAAAAATCAGCCAAATTTATGCAAAGGCCGATTTTTTGGCTATAGCCTTTGAGAAAAATAAAAAATTTTGTGCCAGACATTTCTAACAGGCATTGACATGGAACAAATGTATTTTTCAATAGAAAAATATTTAAACTTTCATTTGGTCATAGTTTGAAGCTGTTACTCGATTGGTATAGTAATGAGTCAAAAAAATTTTGTGTCAAAATATTATAACATAATAAGGCACAAATATTTTTTTAATATATCTTTAGGAATACTCAATTTTGGCAGTGATTTCAAACTGTTACTTTATTGGTATAATTGCTGTACAAAAAATTTCCCGGAAGAGGGGACGGCTAAAAATGTTTAACAAGTTCCGACCAGGCACAAAATGATTATTCTCATAGTCGCTATGTACATTTAATGTTTGGAGAACAACCAAGGCGACTAAACTGTTATTCAAAGAGTGAATTTTAAAATAAAAATTGTATTTCTTAATTTTTCCATGTGTTTTTTCTTTTTTGGCAGGGGAGTGCAAAATTATCCAGAATGTTACATTTTGTTTATTGAAAACATTTATTCATATTATATCCATAAAAATCAATATAATAAAATTAATAACTAAGTAAGAGAGATAGATTATTATTTTGGTTATGTTCTATACATCTTTTTCTAATTTTTATAACATTTCGACCTCTTTTTAGCATGTGAAAGGCCGGTTTTAACGTTACACATAATGAAACGACAGTAATGATAATAATGATATACTGAAATCTTGAATAAATGTACCATGCAAAATTAATTTTAACGAGTCTGCTTTTTTACGATAATGTAGAGAACAGTTTTAAATTTGTTTCTATTACAATATCTGAAATTGTGTAAATATAACAGCAGTATATATTTACAATTAATTTGGGTATTTTTTCCTCCATTTTCCGCTTTAATTGTACATAATTTCGATTTTAGTTAAACTTCAGGATATAGAAAACCATGCTGTATTTTTTATAACCGAGATATAAAATTTTTTTTTTTTCAAAATTTCCTAGACTGGTCCGCTTGTATTTCAAAATCTCATCCTACCAGTTCAGTGTTAGTTCAATTACAAAATTGCAATATTTTTACAATTATTATCATTGGTTATCCATTTATATCTTCATATATTTTTATTAGAAAATAAATAATTTAAATTTTTTCTAATATGTGTCAGGCCCAATTATTTAATCAGCAAATTAATCATCATAAAGACTTAATTAAATAAAATCGGTTCAGTAGCTTTTCAGACAAAACAGAACGAATAAACAGATAGACAAAATATACTATTATACTAAAACAAATGATACAAAACTATAATAGTTAGCAGGGAACACAAAAAGATACATAAAAATAATAAAATATCTTTCTATTTTAAACCAATCGTAGATCATATTTAACCATCATTCTAATAAAATACTACATACGCTGGGTGTGTCAATGCTAGTTTCCACCAGATAATGTAAACATAGTAAAACTACAAACATACTATACATACATATACTAAACAATTCGATACAAGTTGTTATTCGTTTGTACAAAAGTGCGGTCGTAAAGAAAACGACTTTGAATAGGTTACACTTGGTATCATGTGTGTGTCTTTCACATAGAGAATAGACCATGAAATAGGCTGGAGTGAATTACCGTAACTGGGTCAAACGGGCGACAAATTTTACCGAACATACAAGGGTTACTTCTATCTCACTCAATAAATCTTGTTAATCCAAAATTATACATCTTTGTTCGCATAAAAAGAATACATATGCAAAATATGTAACTTTATTTCGTGATAAATAACAAATAATGTGTTCATAAATTAATACTAATTTTAAATTGATATGATCAAAGTACCAACCATAAATAATTTTATTTTAATTGAGGGTTAGCATGGATACAAATTAAGTCTATAATTTTATATATAGATTAGGGTGTTTTTTTTATTTTTCTTTTTTCGGTCCCATTGGCCTATGTTTTTCAAACAAAAATTAACTGTCCCAAAATTTCAGACTCATAGATCAAACCTGTGGACGGCGCAAACCGAGTTTTTTTTCCATTTGATTAACATGGGAAAAATTATTTTTTTACTTACGCGTGAATATCTCGCTGAGCAATATTTTGTAGAGAATTAAGTGCTCGATTTATAAATCCAATAAATTTTAAGAAATGTTTGTTTAAAAAATATCATAAAAATTGGATTTTACTTTTTATGATATTGTTTAAACGAACATACATATCTTTAAAAATACTCGATCTATGAATTGAGCACTTCGGGTATTTTTTGTAAGAAATTTAATTCTCTATGATATGCTGCTGTAAAAAAATAGAATAAATTAATTTTTTCAATGAGATATTCACGCATAAATAAAAATATAATTTTTCCTATGTTAATCAAATGGGAAAAAGACTCGTTCTTAGGAGTTTGTAAATAAATAGTTTCTGAGATATTTTGCTGTGGTTACAGTGAGATTATTTTGGTTTTAACTGCGTAGACATACGGAACCCTAAATATGGGGTATAGCTTTGTACAAGTAAGCTAATTTAACAATAAGTTATATAGTAAATTAAATTTTTAATCATTGTTGCTCAAATCATATTTGATATAATTTAGTTCGTTTACAATAAGAAAAAAATACAATACAATGAATACAACATTGTTAAAGCTAATATGTGACCATCGCATATGGACATGAATTAATAATAATAACACTAAGAGCAATTCCTATCCAGCCAATTAAACGAATGAGCTAATTTTAGTTGGTTCGGCTTTCGGTTTCACATTGAACTTTCACCTTTCGATCAGCTATTGACTCTGATACAATACGATGCTGTTTCTGCTAGTAATAATTTACAAGCCAAATAAATCACTCGACGAACTTTGAAGCACAGTTCATCTGATATAAGTCGTACAACGGTTCTGGTACACTTAGAATGTGAGAGATCTAATTGGATTTACATTGTGTATGGAACGATCTAAACGCGGAATCAAAAGTAATTTTATTTGGATTAATTAAACATTAATCTCTCTTCGATGTAAAATGGATTAAAATATTACAGTTTAATCTGAATTTTTTCCACAGTTCGACGGTAATTAATACTAAATCGTTAAAGAGATCTTATTGTACAAAATATGATGTAAATTATTAAAAATTAAACATATAAGATCTTACCTCAAAAAAAGAATTTAACAATTTAAATAAATTTGTAAAAGCAGCTAAAATATGGAAATATATAAAAATCGATTCTTTTGATAACAAAAACGATGAACGATGCAAAAAAGTAAAATACGTGTTTAAAAAAATAGGGATGTGGCATATACAAGTCCTTACAATAAAATATTGCTCGAAAACAGTAATTTTTCATAATTCTGGCACCATTAGGTATAATATATGAACGGCTGTTTTTAAAATATAGAAAAGAATTTCCCAGTAAAAGATACAATATTCTGAATTTGAAGTGAAATATATATAGTAACATAAATAAAATCCTGAAAAGAAATTACGATGCTTGTCTGGATGTTCCCTTAGGGATAGATGCAGTTCAATGACGTTTGAGAGTTTTATTTCCATTTTTATAGATGTCGATTTATGACTTATTTTCTGTCACTGTATATAGCTTTACAATTTTTATACATATGTACATATATTTCTGGAAGTCATTTGAAACTTCTCAATAAAAAATAAAATAATAGTTTTTTATATTTATCCTAAATATTATTCTGTAACAAGCATTTATATCATACAATTAATCAATAATAAAAATGTCCTTCACTTATTTAACCACTTATTCTCAGAATTCAATAGTTAAAAGATCTATTAATATATTATACTAGCTGGGCCCGCGCGGCTTCGCTCGCGTGGACTACGGAATTATTGTTTAGGATTTAAAAAATATATAGTTGAATTAAGTACAAACACGATTAGTTATTATTGTAATAAAAACACTTAAATTACCTACCTAACAAAAACGAATCAGAACAAAAAATAAAAATAAATTTGGTTCTATTTAAATTTAAAAGTTAATTATTGAAAACAAAATAAACAATTGACAATCAAAAGAATACAGACCTGTTCCCTTTGCCCTGCGTCTACTTGGTACGCTCCCTCGCCGCACGCCGCGACACGGGACACCATCGCGCGAATAATATGTTCTCGTATGTATATTTCTAAACTATACGACCAAATTGGATGCTGTAAAGGGTAAATTATATCTACATTAAGTACTTATGACGATGAAATAATTTATTTCGATAAGGATTAATGTTTTGCAGGTCATAAGTCCACGTAAACAAAACCCAAATATTTTAAATTTTCTTTGTAACATAAAATCAGTCATTGTGGCTTAAATATAAAAGCTAGACATATGGTGTCGCTGACTTTATTGTAGATATTTTGATCCTACACAAATCTTTAATACATTATTTTGTTCAATATTGAACGGTATAGGCATTGATTAACTATTATCGTCATTGCTTAGTTGTTATGTTACCTAACGTAACAAAATATAGCCTATAACCTGGCTAGAGAACGTATTTATGAATTAAAAAAGAAACCACGTAAATCTGATAAGTGGTTCTCGAGTGATAAGCGCACTAACGGACAGACAGATAGAGAGACGTTGAGCTTTATATACATATATTAAGGATGTATGTATTTAAAATTAGAAAACTTTATGAATGCATAACAACCAACTTAACCGGTAATATGAAACTGTTACAAAAACTTGATGACGGAATCCTTCTTCAAATATCATTTTCAATGAAGATATCCCATATTTATAATATGCAAATATACATTAACCCATTAACGCCCGCTCTACTGATTTGAGTACATCCCATTTTATTAACATTGTGCTGCTATTTACGAACATTAATTCACAATATTTTAGCAACATTAATGATAAAATTGGATTTACTCAAATGAGTACGGCGGGCGTTAATGGGTTAAATTACAATTGAATTTGGTATGTACGAGAGATGATGGGTTCAAATAGATGTTTCTCTGTTGATTAATTATCACTGAAATACTTTTAAAGGCAATATAAAACATTTATTATTAATTAATTTTATAATTCCAACAATTTATATTTAATTTAAATTCTGAATGATACGCCGATGACATGATGGAGCGATTTTAGCGGAGAACAATAGTAACAATGCGTGTTATGCATCCTATATCTTTGTCTAAGGTGTGTATAATAAAAATAAAATTTCGATTAGCATTCTTCATTTCAAGAATACTAAATTTTCGTAAACAAATAATTAACTTGTCAATATTATGTATTTATTGGCATGTTTTTTGTTATTTCTTAGAAAATACACAAAATAATTACTGAAGCTTGAAAATCTACAAGAACATCCAACTCAAAACAGGCGTTACATTTTCCAATTCAATTATTATTTCATAGAATTCTAAAAATATGATCTACGAAAATATTTCACTTCAAAGCACATTAAGAATACAAATATTTCATTACACTATGTAGCTTTCGTAAATATGGCTTTATGAGTTGTTTTCGTACTTGATTTTATTAATATTGACAATGAGGTATGTTCAAATAAATAATTTTGTACAATCTTCTTATTTTAACATTCCATATTGGGTTTGATCGAAAAGTGCCCTTGCTCAATTTTGAGGAAACTTTATATGTTTCAAGATAAATATCGTTCTGCCTCTTGGAATCGATTGTATGAAAAAAAAATTCCAATTTTGTTAACCCGGTGAGAAAAATGTTATATGTCATTTTAACCTGGATTCTAGTTTAACCGGAAACAGATTGAAAACAAAACTGAAATTTTAGCATTTTCAAAGCAATATGTAGGACTGTAGGGGAACATATATAATAATAATATGTACTATCTACTTTCAAATTCTATCTGGACTCTCGACACTTTGTTAACATTAAATATTTATTTTTATATTTATGCAAACAGCTCGTAACGCAATTACATCTATAACCCCTAACGCAAGTCGAGGCGTCCTCGATTCATTTCTCGACATGGGTTACAAATCAGTGGCTCTCAAAATTTTATAGGTTTTTTGAAATGAATTTTGAATTTAAGTTTGTTTGAAGATTTTTTTTTAAAACAGTCAATTTATGAACCGATTAATTTAAGTTGGTGATTTTTGTATATAAGGATTCATTTATTATTTAAAAAGGCATATTACACATATATTATTTTTTAGACAATATGAGTTTCTCAAGTTCATACTCAAGAACGACACATATTACGCGAAAATTCAAAAAACAGTTTTTTGCAGAGCATTCAATTTTCTGATATATGTCGACAACGTTTGTTGTAAAATATATTCCCTTAGAAAGATTTATTTCAATTTGCTTTAAAAAAATCGTGTTTTATTTTTTTAAATTGATATTTACTTTGACATATTAAATGTTATTTTGACGTTTGCATAAATTTAGATTTAGATTGAAATTGTAAAAAATTAAAAATATACGAAAAAATTTCGATCTAATATTTTTTAGTAAAATTGTATAAAAATTAAATAGTTAATTTGGTGAATTTAGCACGAGGAAGCACTGTGCATTTACTTGGTAAATGTTTTTCCTTTAAATCAAACTGATTTTAGTAAAGCAGATAAAAAGCAGTGTAGGGTAAATTCACTGAATATATTGTGTAATCAAAATTTTGCATAACGGTTTTACGGGCCGGCAATTTCGATACTACTGTTGTAGTACATAGCATAACATATTGCGCTCTGTTGCGTGCGGTCGATCCTCTACAAACACATGCCGCCGACCTAACCTTTACGGCTGTTCCGGGTTCAACTCCCGCCCGTGTGAGGTGTGGTCGGAAAATGAGAACGAAGCACCGCCTTTCTCGACTGACAGTCGTCGATCGAATACTTCCGACCGATAAGGTAGAAATTATACTGAAATATTCATCGTACACATCGGGGATTGATTTTGTTAATTATTTCTATCATGATTTAATTAATCACATAATTTATTAAAAATGAGTAATGGCGATAAAAGACTATATAGGCCATCGATGATATTTAATTTCAAAATATACATTTTTGAGAAGAGAAAATATTATAATGTATAACAATAGATTAGGAGCCGGTTTAGCCCCTTACCGCCACTCTTTATTTATCTGGTCTACTGAAGGGGTTACTTTGGAAAATGATACTTTGAGTACTTTTTTTGTTAGAATATAATAAAAACAATTGAATTAAATTTGGAGGGTTTATTGTACATGTTTTAAAACATACAACAATTTTTTTTTTAAATGAAATATGAATCAAAATGGTGACTTAAGTGTTACTACACTGACTGCACCTTTTTTGTAATGTGCTCTACTGCGAAAAACCGAATTTCCATGGATCAACATCCAGAAAAAAAAAAAAATCTTAGAATTTTGTATCACTTTGAACAAAAAATCGCGTTTTTGACGAAAAAACAACAACCTTAAATTGTTTATAAAAACCGTAATTGTTCACCAATCGCAAAAATCGTGTGTTCTTCGATGTAAAATCTATCTAAGTAATCTAAGAAATTACAGTTAAACTTCCAAGTCGATCGGATGGAAAATGACTAAGATATGTGGTTTCGATAAAAATGAGTTTAAAGTTTGAAAACTGGTTTACTACATGCAAACGTTGACGTTAGTTCCGACATTTTTTTGAGACTATTTCGGTGGCGGTTTTCGGTTGCTTATTTTGTTTCTGTTTTGGCTTAAGACCGAATTACGGCGCCTCTTTACATTATCATATACTTTTTAACACTAATTTTTCACCACTTTCATCATCTAGATTGTTTCGTTCGTTCGGAGACACTTTGGTAAGTGCTCTAAAAATTAAAAAAGAATCGTTTATAATTCCTTTTTAAAAATGTCAAAAATTAGTTAATACATTAGATGTAACCCCTTAATATAGAATACCACGTAGTATATAAAAGAGTATAAAAATGTTTACCCATATGTATCCATAAATGAAAGAACGACAACGAAAGTAATATACGTATAACGTAGCTATACGTTTACGCCGAAATGAAAATTTCAACGAGGTTACGGGGAAGCCGTTTTGAAATAATTTGGCTGTAACAAAATGTGATATGATATACACACATCAAAAAAAATGAAGGAATATACATATTTCTAGAGAAAAAATGTGTAATACACAACGCTCTGTAATGGTGGTAGAAATGGCCGTACAAAATAATGAGATTATAACGTAACAGTTTTTGTGATGCTGCATGGGATAATATTTTTTTAGAGACAATCTGTATTGACTTTAAAATTTTTTTTAGATTTAATCTCTGATTTATTTGATAATTATAAACAAATAGCTCTAGGAAAAAAATGAAAAACAGTTAAAATTAAAACCATATTTTGAAGCTCAAATTTTATAATTTCAACATATTTTTAATTAATGCAATGCATTTGGACAAAGATTACAAATATTTTTGGATTTATGCTTCTTAAGCATTGGCATCTTATAGAAACGCAAGGTAGGTTTGTTTGTTTTTATCTAGAAATATTTTGATTCCTTAATTTATCTGATGAGTCTAACACTTTAGAACTACTTATTGTAAAAAAATAATTTAAATTATAGACCATTTAAATAGATATCTGTTTATAAAATAATTTTATAATACAATTTCATTTAACTAATATAATCATATTTCAATGCTTCCAAACATGAGTATTTTGAGTGTATCATCTTAAAACTACGTGGTAAAAAACTATCAAAACAATTTATGAATCGTGAATAGATTTATACACACTTTTTTGTGATAAAATTAATGTGTATTAGTTTGTGCCAAGAAAAACAAAGAATACAATTTGTAAACTAATATATATATTTTTTTAAGTTCTGGGTACCTTTTACATAAATACAAATGAAATATGACGAATTGTGTATTTAATAAAAAGAAGCCATACTAATAGTAGAATATTTTCATTTTATTATTAGAAACGTAATAAATTAAAACGTATATAAAATATTTTTTGCAACTCATAAATTTATTTTAGTTTCTAACTTCGAATTAACGATACCCAATAATTCGTGCTATTTTTTTACTTAAATTTATTTCTTACACATCGTTCTAAAAAATAGATAATGTGTTATCTTGAGGAGAAAAAAATCATAATTTAAAGCAAGCGTGGGCCACGCCTGGTTCAACTTGTGACAATATTTCGATTATCATGAATTTTCCATGTAAAATTAAATTTAAAATAATTATTACACCAAAAGAATTTGAAAAAATTCAAAAATTTAGTAATTGAAATAATTTTATCTGAAATTTTATGAATTGGTGCAACTTTTTTATTGTGGCAGCAACCGAAAGTCAATTTTTGACTAAATACACATTTATTTTCACCTTCATAGGAGGATGGATGAAGATTGTCAAATAAAAATTCTGCAATTTAAAAAAAATTTAAGACATTTGCCAACTCCTGATTTTCTCACGTTACCAATTTTCTAATTTTAAAAACATATTATAGTACAAAACAGTGAGAATTTTTGCTTATAAAATATAGTTATCCATTTCGTCTACGACCTAATTACATTATTACAAATGTATTTATTATTTTTTCAAATACGAATTTAAATAACTCTTAAGCAAATTCAACAAAATTAATTTTTTTTTAATATACAAATATACATAAACAAATAAAATTATGAACAATATATCCATTCGTTTCATTAAAAAATTAAAATACAGTAATTACAATTATAGATAACATTTCGTAAACAAAAACTTCAATCTCTACAACGACCAAAAAAAGATATTCAACTAAGAACACATCTCAGTGTTTAGAATTGCGGCCGGCTTTTGATTATATACGATAATGCATCAAGAGATATCGGCCGCATATAACATATCAGGCAGAGGTAAGAAAGCATAACAATAGCTTTCACAAAAGGAGATAGCCGATGCTATTTATATGGCGATATGAATTCATGTCTTTGTTTTACATAGTTGTTTTTCAATGTGGGTAGGTGCTACACACCTGTTGTGCGATTCTTCGTATCAGGTACGTATTGAATCTGATTTATTATTTATATGATGTTGTATAAGAGAGAGATGTAATAAAATTTGTATAGGGAAAAAAAGAAAGAAGAACGATTGAAAAGTGTGATATTATTACATATTTATAATGATAATAATTTAAGTTATTGATTTTTTATTTTTAAATGAACTTTCCCGATTTATTATATTTATTTTTAAATTTATACGCGTTTATTTTTTTCTATATCATTTTTTTTAAAGTTGGTGGTCTAACTTCAGATGTGATGTGTAATATATATTATTAACTATAAGTACTAATAAAGGCTCGCAAAAACTATGAGGGTTTATACAATGTCTTCTGAAGTTAGTACACCAGTTATAATTTTATATTTATTAAACACAATAATTATTGTTGGAGTTTTAAAAGTCCAAACTTAATTTAAGCTGACAGTATAAAATTCATATTCACTTCACTTTTCACTAATGTTATCACTGAAAACATAAAATAAATAAAAAGAGCATGCAACTTACCTTATAAAAGAAAATATCAGCTTTGTATCATTAATAAAAATTAAAAATAAAACATCTTATTTTCATGTTGATGACATGAGAAAATTTATAACAACCATTTCTAAATTTCATTTACCCCATAATCGTATAGTTTTATAACGACTACTGTTTTCGTTGCATGTTATTAATCAAAGCTGATATCATCAAAATATACTCACAGTCTAACCTCTCGTGTGTTTAAATTAAATTCAAAATTAAACCAGGCACTATTGATTTTTTAGAAGAGGTAATTTGATATGGAAGAACAATAAAACAACCATTAAGTTTTAAAAATTTTCTCTTAAATTCCTTTGATATATGGGGTATGTACATTATAAAGTTTTGTTCGGAATTTACTTGCTTGGATATTCATTAATTAATTTGAGTGGTTATAAATAGTTGTACTGGCCATATTTTTTTTGATTGATGATTATATAATTATTGCTAAAACCTATACTTTTAAAAACTATAGTATACAATAATCATTATATGTAAATTTATTAGTTAATTTTACCAACGGTATATTTCGGAATTAAATAATTTTTATTAGAAAAAAACTAATTATAAATTTGTCATCATACCGGACTGACCTAACTATTCCATCTAAATTGTATGTTACATTAAATCAATTTCACAAATACTTTCGATTATATCAAATCGCCTGTATACCATTTATCATAAAACCTAAACTAATTCTAAGGAAAAAGGATTTTTTAAAGTGAAAATCCCATTAAGATCGGTTCATTAATTCTTCTGTCAACTACGAATAAACAGGCAGACAAAAATTCTAAAATTTATCAAATTACATTATATTGTTTGTAAAAAAACTAAAAAAAAAAAAACAAAAAACATTTAAATACAATGTATAAAAATAGTCTCCAGATTTAAATAAATATTTTTAGTATCAGAAGAAAAAATACATAATCAAGAACGTATTTTTCTACATTTTTTATATATTTTTCCCAACAGAAAAAAATTGAATAAATAAATTCATAAGATTTTTGAAAGTGAAAATCCCATTAAGATCGGTTAACTCATTCTTCTGTCAACTAGGAATAAACAGGCAGACAAAAATTCTAAAATCTAACAAATTACATTATATTGTTTGTAAAAAGACTAAAAAAAACATTTAAATACAATGTATTGAAATAGTCTCCATATTTAAATAAATATTTTTAGTATCAGGAGAAAAAATACACAATCAAGAACGTATTTTTCTACATTTTTTATATATTTTTCCCAACAGAAAAAATTTGAATAAATAAATTCATAAGTATGATGGCAGCGCCCCATTTTTTGCTCATGAATCAATATAGTACCTAAATCAGTGGCGTGTGATAGACTGTGAATTCGTTATTTTGATTTAAAATAACACGGAATTATTTACTTCCCCATACGGTTGTTATTTTCACGTAATCGAAACCATCCTTTCTGCCTGGCGTTTAATTAAATGTATAGAATTTTGAACACAATAACAGAAAATTTACATTTTAAAATGTAAAAGAGTTTTACAATTCATTAAAATCGGTGATTAAATTTCTCAATGAACGTACACATTTTGTAATGTAAAGGAGTTTTATATAGGTTACTTTTGATGATTGAAAATGTATTTAAGATTAAAATTGAATCTTATATATAAAACCGTTAGTGCTATGTATGTCACGTCATCACGCCTAAACCACTGGACGTATCGAAGCTATATTCACACCATATGTTCGTTTGGTGCTCCGATAAGTATATCTTTTTTTTTGGAGCCGGTAGGTGTCCAAAAAATAAATTATTTTCATTTCATTCTAATTTATTATTAAAAAAAATTAAAAATTGTTCAAAAGTGTGCTATAAATCATTATTAAATCTAAATAATCAAGGGGGAGTAATTTATAAAAATAAAAATGTTCTGACCACTCTGCCACCTGTCGGATAAAACTTAAACCATTCTGAAATTCCCAAACAGCAATTTTGAGATTTTTAATATAAAGTAAAAATAATGTAAATAAGCGATTAAAATTATTAAAATGCAATCAAGAATAAAATAATAACTATAACGTTGTGCTGTACCAAATTGTGACAATAATTTACCCAATAAATCATTCTGGTTAATATTTTGAGAAATTTTGTTTGGTGATTAGAAGTTTAATAGAAAGACTATATTGTGTCCAAATTTGAAATAATTACTAATTAAAATAACAAAGTTATCATCGAAAACCTAAAAACTGTTTCAATTGTAGCACCTCTCCCCTACCCTACAAAAAAAAATTAAAGCGAAATAATTAAAAAAAAAAATTACAATCTAAACCACACCCTAATCGTACACTCCACCCGTATTGACGTTAGACTGTGAGTATACATATCTCCCTCCTACAAAACGATGACAACGGCAGCATCAGCAAGAAACACTTACCTTACGACGTGGTGCACGCACAGAACGCTCTGGGGTTTGTGCAGCTTGTCGCGCAGCAACGTCGCCTGCGTAACCACCCACACGTACCCGCCTCGCGCAGCCAGGAAACGGAACCTCTGCGTCTCGCATTGACCTTTGGAGAACACTGCGAACACAATACATATATACGGACATTAGCATCGGGGGTGTAACTAATGAATGTTATAAATCTTTATTATCTATATAGTTTTCTTTATGTTGTGTATAAGTGATATGGATGTAGTGTTTTTATGTTAATTTGTGTGGATGGATCTGACGGATTCGGGAGTGGGGGATGGCGAGAGGTGTATAACATGATCGGTGAAGCGAGGAGAAGAAAACTCCTTGCCCTATTTATGAATCCGTAGGGATCCAGGAGGGCAAATGAGTGAAATTAAAATCATTGACCTTGGGTTGCATAAAACAAAATTAACGACGATTAGTTAATCAGTTGTTTTAAAACCTTAATTAAGGGGGCAGACCCAGTTAGGATTTTGAAAAAAATCATTTTTTTTTGCATTTTCTCAAAGTACAATATTTCAAAAGTATTCTCTGAAAATTTCAGACAAATGTCCTGTTCATAGACGATTCAGTGTAAGTTCCAAAATAATTTTTTTATCTGCATGCAATTCGTACTCAAAACTTTAAACGCGTTTTTCTCGAAACCATGTTTTCGAAGTCGGTGATCACTGTAACTTGAGAACGGCTTTGCCGATTGGATTTTTTTTTTGGACGATTATTGTTTTTTTTATAGCCGAAAATGCGAGTGAAATTTTAGTCGAATAAAGAATTTGGACTTTCAATATCCGCCATTTTGTGAAAATTCAAAATTTTTTAAATCCCTTCGTTCATCTGGAGCATTATGTCATTAGCTAATGATCCCTTATGTTTTTTTTTATTTCAGATGATCTAGTGGCGAGCAGCAGTGATCACGGCAAAACACTTTTTTTTTTGGACCCGTCCCAAATTTGCTGTATCCCACTTATTTTTTAATATTTTGCCCTAAAAAAATTACAATGTTTTCTGTAAATACATATCTTTCATGTGGAAAAACATTTGTTATTAATTATTTTAATGCGTGGCCAAAAAAAAATCTTAAAAAAGAACTTTTTTGGAAGTCCCAACTGAGCCTGCCCCCTTAATGTTAACTCTAAAATTAATATTAATTTGTAAATGAACAATTCACTAACTATGATCATTTTTTACCTTATAAAATATATCATAACCGTGATTGTTTTTTAGAATTGACGTAATAATAGGTTTTAAAAAACTGATTAATTTTGCTTTATGCAACCCAAGGTGAATGTCTTTAACAAAAGATTAAAAGGTATTATATGATATTTTTATTGTTGAAACAGTGAGCGATAAATAAGTATAATTACTTTATATGCATAAATACATACTTTATAGTAAATTGATAAAGAAAATTCTTAATTTATTTTTTGTATGTTTTATTTAACTTTCGGATAAACTTTTACGCGTAATCTACTCTATAAATGCAGTACCGATTAAACTTTAACTTTACCAATAATTAGTATAATTATCCTTTATACAAACGGTATTCTATTTAAGGAAGGTCGAACGTGACGTTTTCTCCAATTTAATCAATAAATTATTCAAGGCATGGGTCGGTATAAGTTTTAGATCGCATTTGATTTTCAATATAGACAATCAATCCTATTGTTAGTTAAAACTTAATTAGTGAAGTGAAAAACTCAATGTGTTTTTTTTATGAAGTCCGTTCAATATACTGTTTTATCTGTAAATATATACTTAATCCTTTTCATTAATTTGACCATCAAATGTAGTTAGGTGTTAAATATTTTTTTTATAACATAGATCATTAGACATTTGAACACGTATAACAAATAAAAATAGTCGATTTATAAAAATTTACTCTATTAAAATACGAGTTTGAACCAAACTGAACCTCAAATCAAAATCGAACCGACAGTAAAAAAACCAAACCGGTTAAAATTTCTAATTAAAAATTCTGGTCTAAACAAAAAAACATCTGCCAAATAAATGCACAGTGCTTCCTCGTGCTAAATTCACCAAAGGTAGTTAATTATATTATTGAACAATTTAAATAAAAACAGATAAAGATAAAGTGTTAAGTTTACAAGCTAACAAGCCAGCATTTTTACAAGCTGCTTGTAAACTCGCTCAGTGTAATTATGTTTATAAGCTAACAAGCCAGCTTGTAAAAAAACTTGTAAACTCGCTCAATGTAATCGACCCTTAAAAGGGAATATTTTATAACAAACGTTGTAGACCTATATTAAAAAAATTCTATAAAATTTTCACGTAACATACATATGTCGTTCTTGAGATATCTTGAAAAAATAAATATTTTGGGATGTCACCCCTCCACTTCATTAATATTGGTTCAGTGGTTCATGAGTTATGCGTGTGACGAGGATTCAGGGGACAGAGAGACACGGAACGAAAAGTGTTTGTCTTGACCGAAAACGGAAAGATCAATTTAAAAATTTGAAATCGGAGAACGACTCATTTTAAATCGACCACAAAGCTTCTCGTACCTTCGATATTGCGAGGAAGCAAAAAACCGGCTCAAACCTATAAATAATACTGAACCGGAGGATAAATCGTATTTTTAGCGAATTCTGATAGAAATTATGTATTTATGTCAACATAAAATATTATACAAACACCAACTAAAATTGCGATAAAATGTTCATACACATTATTCAGAAAGCTTTTTTCATGTCACTTTCATTCACAATGCAGTAATGACATTTATATCAAAACAAGTAACCGGAGCTTACAAGAGAAATGAACCACTTACAAATGATAATTTGTTTCAGAGTTTTGAACATAAACTTTTGTCTGTTGCAAGTTTCTTTTTGTCCTATATTTCGTGATACTGACTGTCATCCCTTGTGGGATTTTTTACGTTTATAAATTGAGCCTAGAACAAAGTCTCATGTCGCGATGACATTTTAATAGTGATTAATTGAACGGCTATTCGTAACGATTTATATTTTTAATCTTGGTTAACATTTGATATGTACAGAGCCGGCCTTTGCGATTCTGGCGCCCCAGGCGAGATTTTTTTTTGACGCCTCCCCCACCCCCCTCCACCGCCACAGTGACGATCATTAAAAATTATCCGCACAAAAAAAAAAAAAAAGCGTGAGAAAATTATCTTGTTATTAATTCATTAGTGTAATATAATAATATAATATAACATATAATTGATAAATAATATATAATATAACTAAAATTATATAAAAGATTTCTTCCTGGCTTTCATATCTGCAAAATTATCGATTGCTGTCTCAAAATTGAGGTTTGCTACAACCTTATTTTCAATTGAAAGAATAGCCAAATTATTCAACCTATCTTCTATCATAGCCGATTGCAAATAAGTTTTTATGAATTATTTTAATTTACTAAAACTTCTTTCACCACTAGCTACACTAACCGGAATTGTTACAAGAATTAGCAAAGCCACCCACAGATTTGGCACTGTGCTTTTCAAGTTTTGTAAAAAAATGTTTAATAAATAATTTATTTTTGATATTAAACATTTTATTAAGTAAAATGAATTATTTTGCAGAAAAAATCAAAACTATTATTCAAAAAATATATATAGCTTAAATTTGGCGCCCTAGAACAGAACATAGAAAAAAAGTTTAAAATAATTGGCGCCCCCACGAAATTAGCGCCCCAGGCTGTCGCCTGGGTCGCCTGGCCGTTCGGCCGGCCATGTTTTTTTTTTACTTATCCAAGTATTAAACCAATCTATAGATTCTAATAAATTGAAAATTTATCAATAATGATGAACGAATGGCATATTAAAAAAAATATATTGTTACATTCATCAGAGTAACCGTTTTTTTAAATTAGAGCGAATTGTCGCTGAAGAAGTATCGACTATCGTCTAATTTTTATAATACGCGTGATTTTGCTAATTAACTTTTTGTATAGTGTTTACCAGGTATGTACATTGTGATTCATATTATTTATTTGATTTTTTTGTTTCGGTTCTGATATTTATGTAATGGTTTTTATTTGTTAACGTATGTTTACATCATGCACTTGTCGAAAGAGCAATAAAACTAAGTTTTGTTAACGAATGTACACATCCTCATTGTTTATAGTTAATAATAATTATATAATTTATAAAAATATAATTTTAATAATAAAAAAAAGGTAATATTATTCTCTCCATTATATAACAAGTGATTTTTTTTAACGTAATAACTGAAATCAGATGTTTACTCTTGTAAATTTTTGAATTAACGAATTATTTTTGAATTAAGAAAAAATGTTTTAGATAAAAAATGTCGAGTATGTTATTATCTATAATTTATTCCCTATACATTTTTTTCCAACATTTATAATTTAGCCAGAAAGAAATTTTTTATGTAATTATTTAGATTCACCTACACTGTTCACTATCAGTATTACGTATAAGAAAGTCCCATGGTACCTATGGCAAACAAGCACACTGTTTAATCTCTGTACTACGTATAAGAAAGTCCCATGACACTCATGGCAGATATTTCTCCTCTGTTATGAACCATTTGAATTATAATAAAATTGCATGACGTTAACATTTGTTTACAAAGTCAAAAAAATGATATAAACTTTTATTTTCAAAAAAAGATTTTTTTTACTATTTTTCCCTTAAATCTAGCCTACTTCTGCTTCAAAAAATTAATATTTCGTTAAAATAAAAAAAATCATGCAATTAAGGGTTAAAGATAATAGTGTAAGCTACATTTAAAAAAAAAACTGGAGTCTCCTCGATCGCGCCAAGTTGAGATATTAACTATTCAATTTACTTCTTTGTTAGCGTATGAGTTTTAATTTGTTTTTTTAGTTTTAACTTGTTTTTAAAAAGGGAAGGAGCACGCGAAGGTCTTTAAGTGCGTGATGCTCTTAAAGATAATAGTGTAAGCTACATTTTAAAAAAAAACTGGAGTCTCTTCGATCGCGCCAAGTTGAGATATTAACTATTCAATTTACTTCTTTGTTAGCGTATGAGTTTTAATTTGTTTTTTTAGTTTTAACTTGTTTTTAAAAAGGGAAGGAGCACGCGAAGGTCTTTAAGTGCGTGATGCTCTTAAAGATAATAGTGTAAGCTACATTTTTAAAAAACACTGGAGTCTCTTCGATCGCGCCAAGCTGAGATATTAACTATTCAATTTACTTCTTTGTTAGCGTATGAGTTTTAATTTGTTTTTTTAGTTTTAACTTGTTTTTAAAAAGGGAAGGAGCACGCGAAGGTCTTTAAGTGCGTGATGCTCTTAAAGATAATAGTGTAAGCTACATTTAAAAAAAAACTGGAGTCTCTTCGATCGCGCCAAGCTGAGATATTAACTATTCAATTTACTTCTTTGTTAGCGTATGAGTTTTAATTTGTTTTTTTAGTTTTAACTTGTTTTTAAAAAGGGAAGGAGCACGCGAAGGTCTTTAAGTGCGTGATGCTCTTAAAGATAATAGTGTAAGCTACATTTTAAAAAAAAAACTGGAGTCTCTTCGATCGCGCCAAGCTGAGATATTAACTATTCAATTTACTTCTTTGTTAGCGTATGAGTTTTAATTTGTTTTTTTAGTTTTAACTTGTTTTTAAAAAGGGAAGGAGCACGCGAAGGTCTTTAAGTGCGTGATGCTCTTAAAGATAATAGTGTAAGCTACATTTTAAAAAAAAAACTGGAGTCTCTTCGATCGCGCCAAGCTGAGATATTAACTATTCAATTTACTTCTTTGTTAGCGTATGAGTTTTAATTTGTTTTTTTTAGTTTTAACTTGTTTTTAAAAAGGGAAGGAGCACGCGAAGGTCTTTAAGTGCGTGATGCTCTTAAAGATAATAGTGTAAGCTACATTTAAAAAAAAAACTGGAGTCTCTTCGATCGCGCCAAGCTGAGATATTAACTATTCAATTTACTTCTTTGTTAGCGTATGAGTTTTAATTTGTTTTTTTAGTTTTAACTTGTTTTTAAAAAGGGAAGGAGCACGTGAAGGTCTTTAAGTGCGTGATGCTCTTAAAGATAATAGTGTAAGCTACATTTAAAAAAAAAAACTGGAGTCTCTTCGATCGCGCCAAGCTGAGATATTAACTATTCAATTTACTTCTTTGTTAGCGTATGAGTTTTAATTTGTTTTTTTATTTTTAACTTGTTTTTAAAAAGGGAAGGAGCACGCGAAGGTCTTTAAGTGCGTGATGCTCTTAAAGATAATAGTGTAAGCTACATTTAAAAAAAAAACTGGAGTCTCTTCGATCGCGCCAAGCTGAGATATTAACTATTCAATTTACTTCTTTGTTAGCGTATGAGTTTTAATTTGTTTTTTTAGTTTTAACTTGTTTTTAAAAAGGGAAGGAGCACGTGAAGGTCTTTAAGTGCGTGATGCTCTTAAAGATAATAGTGTAAGCTACATTTTAAAAAAAAACTGGAGTCTCTTCGATCGCGCCAAGCTGAGATATTAACTATTCAATTTACTTCTTTGTTAGCGTATGAGTTTTAATTTGTTTTTTTAGTTTTAACTTGTTTTTAAAAAGGGAAGGAGCACGCGAAGGTCTTTAAGTGCGTGATGCTCTTAAAGATAATAGTGTAAGCTACATTTAAAAAAAAAACTGGAGTCTCTTCGATCGCGCCAAGCTGAGATATTAACTATTCAATTTACTTCTTTGTTAGCGTATGAGTTTTAATTTGTTTTTTTAGTTTTAACTTGTTTTTAAAAAAGGAAGGAGCACGCGAAGGTCTTTAAGTGCGTGATGCTCTTAAAGATAATAGTGTAAGCTACATTTTAAAAAAAACTGGAGTCTCTTCGATCGCGCCAAGCTGAGATATTAACTATTCAATTTACTTCTTTGTTAGCGTATGAGTTTTAATTTGTTTTTTTAGTTTTAACTTGTTTTTAAAAAGGGAAGGAGCACGCGAAGGTCTTTAAGTGCGTGATGCTCTTAAAGATAATAGTGTAAGCTACATTTTAAAAAAAAACTGGAGTCTCTTCGATCGCGCCAAGCTGAGATATTAACTATTCAATTTACTTCTTTGTTAGCGTATGAGTTTTAATTTGTTTTTTTTAGTTTTAACTTGTTTTTAAAAAGGGAAGGAGCACGCGAAGGTCTTTAAGTGCGTGATGCTCTTAAAGATAATAGTGTTAGCTACATTTAAAAAAAAAACTGGAGTCTCTTCGATCGCGCCAAGCTGAGATATTAACTATTCAATTTACTTCTTTGTTAGCGTATGAGTTTTAATTTGTTTTTTTAGTTTTAACTTGTTTTTAAAAAGGGAAGGAGCACGTGAAGGTCTTTAAGTGCGTGATGCTCTTAAAGATAATAGTGTAAGCTTCATTTTAAAAAAAAACTGGAGTCTCTTCGATCGCGCCAAGCTGAGATATTAACTATTCAATTTACTTCTTTGTTAGCGTATGAGTTTTAATTTGTTTTTTTAGTTTTAACTTGTTTTTAAAAAGGGAAGGAGCACGCGAAGGTCTTTAAGTGCGTGATGCTCTTAAAGATAATAGTGTAAGCTACATTTAAAAAAAAAACTGGAGTCTCTTCGATCGCGCCAAGCTGAGATATTAACTATTCAATTTACTTCTTTGTTAGCGTATGAGTTTTAATTTGTTTTTTTAGTTTTAACTTGTTTTTAAAAAAGGAAGGAGCACGCGAAGGTCTTTAAGTGCGTGATGCTCTTAAAGATAATAGTGTAAGCTACATTTTAAAAAAAACTGGAGTCTCCTCGATCGCGCCAAGCTGAGATATTAACTATTCAATTTACTTCTTTGTTAGCGTATGAGTTTTAATTTGTTTTTTTAGTTTTAACTTGTTTTTAAAAAGGGAAGGAGCACGCGAAGGTCTTTAAGTGCGTGATGCTCTTAAAGATAATAGTGTAAGCTACATTTAAAAAAAAAACTGGAGTCTCTTCGATCGCGCCAAGCTGAGATATTAACTATTCAATTTACTTCTTTGTTAGCGTATGAGTTTTAATTTGTTTTTTTAGTTTTAACTTGTTTTTAAAAAGGGAAGGAGCACGCGAAGGTCTTTAAGTGCGTGATGCTCTTAAAGATAATAGTGTAAGCTACTTTTAAAAAAAAACTGGAGTCTCTTCGATCGCGCCAAGCTGAGATATTAACTATTCAATTTACTTCTTTGTTAGCGTATGAGTTTTAATTTGTTTTTTTAGTTTTAACTTGTTTTTAAAAAGGGAAGGAGCACGCGAAGGTCTTTAAGTGCGTGATGCTCTTAAAGATAATAGTGTAAGCTACATTTAAAAAAAAAACTGGAGTCTCTTCGATCGCGCCAAGCTGAGATATTAACTAATCAATTTACTTCTTTGTTAGCGTATGAGTTTTAATTTGTTTTTTTAGTTTTAACTTGTTTTTAAAAAGGGAAGGAGCACGCGAAGGTCTTTAAGTGCGTGATGCTCTTAAAGATAATAGTGTAAGCTACATTTTAAAAAAAAACTGGAGTCTCTTCGATCGCGCCAAGCTGAGATATTAACTATTCAATTTACTTCTTTGTTAGCGTATGAGTTTTAATTTGTTTTTTTAGTTTTAACTTGTTTTTAAAAAGGGAAGGAGCACGCGAAGGTCTTTAAGTGCGTGATGCTCTTAAAGATAATAGTGTAAGCTACATTTAAAAAAAAAAACTGGAATCTCTTCGATCGCGCCAAGCTGAGATATTAACTATTCAATTTACTTCTTTGTTAGCGTATGAGTTTTAATTTGTTTTTTTAGTTTTAACTTGTTTTTAAAAAGGGAAGGAGCACGCGAAGGTCTTTAAGTGCGTGATGCTCTTAAAGATAATAGTGTAAGCTACATTTAAAAAAAAAACTGGAGTCTCTTCGATCGCGCCAAGCTGAGATATTAACTATTCAATTTACTTCTTTGTTAGCGTATGAGTTTTAATTTGTTTTTTTAGTTTTAACTTGTTTTTAAAAAGGGAAGGAGCACGCGAAGGTCTTTAAGTGCGTGATGCTCTTAAAGATAATAGTGTAAGCTACATTTTAAAAAAAAACTGGAGTCTCTTCGATCGCGCCAAGCTGAGATATTAACTGTTCAATTTACTTCTTTGTTAGCGTATGAGTTTTAATTTGTTTTTTTAGTTTTAACTTGTTTTTAAAAAGGGAAGGAGCACGCGAAGGTCTTTAAGTGCGTGATGCTCTTAAAGATAATAGTGTAAGCTACATTTAAAAAAAAAACTGGAATCTCTTCGATCGCGCCAAGCTGAGATATTAACTATTCAATTTACTTCTTTGTTAGCGTATGAGTTTTAATTTGTTTTTTTAGTTTTAACTTGTTTTTAAAAAGGGAAGGAGCACGCGAAGGTCTTTAAGTGCGTGATGCTCTTAAAGATAATAGTGTAAGCTACATTTTAAAAAAAAACTGGAGTCTCTTCGATCGCGCCAAGCTGAGATATTAACTATTCAATTTACTTCTTTGTTAGCGTATGAGTTTTAATTTGTTTTTTTTAGTTTTAACTTGTTTTTAAAAAGGGAAGGAGCACGCGATGGTCTTTAAGTGCGTGATGCTCTTAAAGATAATAGTGTAAGCTACATTTAAAAAAAAACTGGAGTCTCTTCGATCGCGCCAAGCTGAGATATTAACTATTCAATTTACTTCTTTGTTAGCGTATGAGTTTTAATTTGTTTTTTTAGTTTTAACTTGTTTTTAAAAAGGGAAGGAGCATGCGAAGGTCTTTAAGTGCGTGATGCTCTTAAAGATAATAGTGTAAGCTACATTTAAAAAAAAAACTGGAGTCTCTTCGATCGCGCCAAGCTGAGATATTAACTATTCAATTTACTTCTTTGTTAGCGTATGAGTTTTAATTTGTTTTTTTAGTTTTAACTTGTTTTTAAAAAGGGAAGGAGCACGCGAAGGTCTTTAAGTGCGTGATGCTCTTAAAGATAATAGTGTAAGCTACATTTAAAAAAAAAACTGGAGTCTCTTCGATCGCGCCAAGCTGAGATATTAACTGTTCAATTTACTTCTTTGTTAGCGTATGAGTTTTAATTTGTTTTTTTAGTTTTAACTTGTTTTTAAAAAGGGAAGGAGCACGCGAAGGTCTTTAAGTGCGTGATGCTCTTAAAGATAATAGTGTAAGCTACATTTAAAAAAAAAACTGGAGTCTCTTCGATCGCGCCAAGCTGAGATATTAACTATTCAATTTACTTCTTTGTTAGCGTATGAGTTTTAATTTGTTTTTTTAGTTTTAACTTGTTTTTAAAAAGGGAAGGAGCACGTGAAGGTCTTTAAGTGCATGATGCTCTTAAAGATAATAGTGTAAGCTACATTTAAAAAAAAAACTGGAGTCTCTTCGATCGCGCCAAGCTGAGATATTAACTATTCAATTTACTTCTTTGTTAGCGTATGAGTTTTAATTTGTTTTTTTAGTTTTAACTTGTTTTTAAAAAGGGAAGGAGCACGCGAAGGTCTTTAAGTGCGTGATGCTCTTAAAGATAATAGTGTAAGCTACATTTTAAAAAAAAACTGGGGTCTCTTCGATCGCGCCAAGCTGAGATATTAACTATTCAATTTACTTCTTTGTTAGCGTATGAGTTTTAATTTGTTTTTTTAGTTTTAACTTGTTTTTAAAAAGGGAAGGAGCACGCTAAGGTCTTTAAGTGCGTGATGCTCTTAAAGATAATAGTGTAAGCTACATTTAAAAAAAAAACTGGAATCTCTTCGATCGCGCCAAGCTGAGATATTAACTATTCAATTTACTTCTTTGTTAGCGTATGAGTTTTAATTTGTTTTTTTAGTTTTAACTTGTTTTTAAAAAGGGAAGGAGCACGCGAAGGTCTTTAAGTGCGTGATGCTCTTAAAGATAATAGTGTAAGCTACATTTAAAAAAAAAACTGGAATCTCTTCGATCGCGCCAAGCTGAGATATTATCTATTCAATTTACTTCTTTGTTAGCGTATGAGTTTTAATTTGTTTTTTTAGTTTTAACTTGTTTTTAAAAAGGGAAGGAGCACGCGAAGGTCTTTAAGTGTGTGATGCTCTTAAAGATAATAGTGTAAGCTACATTTAAAAAAAAAACTGGAGTCTCTTCGATCGCGCCAAGCTGAGATATTAACTATTCAATTTACTTCTTTGTTAGCGTATGAGTTTTAATTTGTTTTTTTAGTTTTAACTTGTTTTTAAAAAGGGAAGGAGCACGCTAAGGTCTTTAAGTGCGTGATGCTCTTAAAGATAATAGTGTAAGCTACATTTAAAAAAAAAACTGGAATCTCTTCGATCGCGCCAAGCTGAGATATTAACTATTCAATTTACTTCTTTGTTAGCGTATGAGTTTTAATTTGTTTTTTTAGTTTTAACTTGTTTTTAAAAAGGGAAGGAGCACGCGAAGGTCTTTAAGTGCGTGATGCTCTTAAAGATAATAGTGTAAGCTACATTTTAAAAAAAAACTGGAATCTCTTCGATCGCGCCAAGCTGAGATATTATCTATTCAATTTACTTCTTTGTTAGCGTATGAGTTTTAATTTGTTTTTTTAGTTTTAACTTGTTTTTAAAAAGGGAAGGAGCACGCGAAGGTCTTTAAGTGCGTGATGCTCTTAAAGATAATAGTGTAAGCTACATTTTAAAAAAAAACTGGAGTCTCTTCGATCGCGCCAAGCTGAGATATTAACTATTCAATTTACTTCTTTGTTAGCGTATGAGTTTTAATTTGTTTTTTTAGTTTTAACTTGTTTTTAAAAAGGGAAGGAGCACGCGAAGGTCTTTAAGTGCGTGATGCTCTTAAAGATAATAGTGTAAGCTACATTTTAAAAAAAAACTGGAATCTCTTCGATCGCGCCAAGCTGAGATATTAACTATTCAATTTACTTCTTTGTTAGCGTATGAGTTTTAATTTGTTTTTTTAGTTTTAACTTGTTTTTAAAAAGGGAAGGAGCACGCGAAGGTCTTTAAGTGCGTGATGCTCTTAAAGATAATAGTGTAAGCTACATTTTAAAAAAAAACTGGGGTCTCTTCGATCGCGCCAAGCTGAGATATTAACTATTCAATTTACTTCTTTGTTAGCGTATGAGTTTTAATTTGTTTTTTTAGTTTTAACTTGTTTTTAAAAAGGGAAGGAGCACGCTAAGGTCTTTAAGTGCGTGATGCTCTTAAAGATAATAGTGTAAGCTACATTTAAAAAAAAACTGGAATCTCTTCGATCGCGCCAAGCTGAGATATTAACTATTCAATTTACTTCTTTGTTAGCGTATGAGTTTTAATTTGTTTTTTTAGTTTTAACTTGTTTTTAAAAAGGGAAGGAGCACGCGAAGGTCTTTAAGTGCGTGATGCTCTTAAAGATAATAGTGTAAGCTACATTTAAAAAAAAAACTGGAATCTCTTCGATCGCGCCAAGCTGAGATATTATCTATTCAATTTACTTCTTTGTTAGCGTATGAGTTTTAATTTGTTTTTTTAGTTTTAACTTGTTTTTAAAAAGGGAAGGAGCACGCGAAGGTCTTTAAGTGCGTGATGCTCTTAAAGATAATAGTGTAAGCTACATTTTAAAAAAAAACTGGAATCTCTTCGATCGCGCCAAGCTGAGATATTAACTATTCAATTTACTTCTTTGTTAGCGTATGAGTTTTAATTTGTTTTTTTAGTTTTAACTTGTTTTTAAAAAGGGAAGGAGCACGCGAAGGTCTTTAAGTGCGTGATGCTCTTAAAGATAATAGTGTAAGCTACATTTAAAAAAAAATCTGGAGTCTCTTCGATCGCGCCAAGCTGAGATATTAACTATTCAATTTACTTCTTTGTTAGCGTATGAGTTTTAATTTGTTTTTTTAGTTTTAACTTGTTTTTAAAAAGGGAAGGAGCACGCGAAGGTCTTTAAGTGCGTGATGCTCTTAAAGATAATAGTGTAAGCTACATTTAAAAAAAAAACTGGAGTCTCTTCGATCGCGCCAAGCTGAGATATTAACTGTTCAATTTACTTCTTTGTTAGCGTATGAGTTTTAATTTGTTTTTTTAGTTTTAACTTGTTTTTAAAAAGGGAAGGAGCACGCGAAGGTCTTTAAGTGCGTGATGCTCTTAAAGATAATAGTGTAAGCTACATTTTAAAAAAAAACTGGAGTCTCTTCGATCGCGCCAAGCTGAGATATTAACTATTCAATTTACTTCTTTGTTAGCGTATGAGTTTTAATTTGTTTTTTTAGTTTTAACTTGTTTTTAAAAAGGGAAGGAGCACGTGAAGGTCTTTAAGTGCATGATGCTCTTAAAGATAATAGTGTAAGCTACATTTTAAAAAAAAACTGGAGTCTCTTCGATCGCGCCAAGCTGAGATATTAACTATTCAATTTACTTCTTTGTTAGCGTATGAGTTTTAATTTGTTTTTTTAGTTTTAACTTGTTTTTAAAAAGGGAAGGAGCACGCGAAGGTCTTTAAGTGCGTGATGCTCTTAAAGATAATAGTGTAAGCTACATTTTAAAAAAAAACTGGAGTCTCTTCGATCGCGCCAAGCTGAGATATTAACTATTCAATTTACTTCTTTGTTAGCGTATGAGTTTTAATTTGTTTTTTTAGTTTTAACTTGTTTTTAAAAAAGGAAGGAGCACGCGAAGGTCTTTAAGTGTGTGATGCTCTTAAAGATAATAGTGTAAGCTACATTTAAAAAAAAAACTGGAGTCTCTTCGATCGCGCCAAGCTGAGATATTAACTATTCAATTTACTTCTTTGTTAGCGTATGAGTTTTAATTTGTTTTTTTAGTTTTAACTTGTTTTTAAAAAGGGAAGGAGCACGCGAAAGTCTTTAAGTGCGTGATGCTCTTAAAGATAATAGTGTAAGCTACATTTAAAAAAAAACTGGAATCTCTTCGATCGCGCCAAGCTGAGATATTAACTATTCAATTTACTTCTTTGTTAGCGTATGAGTTTTAATTTGTTTTTTTAGTTTTAACTTGTTTTTAAAAAGGGAAGGAGCACGCGAAGGTCTTTAAGTGCGTGATGCTCTTAAAGATAATAGTGTAAGCTACATTTAAAAAAACAACTGGAGTCTCTTCGATCGCGCCAAGCTGAGATATTAACTGTTCAATTTACTTCTTTGTTAGCGTATGAGTTTTAATTTGTTTTTTTAGTTTTAACTTGTTTTTAAAAAGGGAAGGAGCACGCGAAGGTCTTTAAGTGCGTGATGCTCTTAAAGATAATAGTGTAAGCTACATTTTAAAAAAAAAACTGGAGTCTCTTCGATCGCGCCAAGCTGAGATATTAACTATTCAATTTACTTCTTTGTTAGCGTATGAGTTTTAATTTGTTTTTTTAGTTTTAACTTGTTTTTAAAAAGGGAAGGAGCACGTGAAGGTCTTTAAGTGCATGATGCTCTTAAAGATAATAGTGTAAGCTACATTTTAAAAAAAAACTGGAGTCTCTTCGATCGCGCCAAGCTGAGATATTAACTATTCAATTTACTTCTTTGTTAGCGTATGAGTTTTAATTTGTTTTTTTAGTTTTAACTTGTTTTTAAAAAGGGAAGGAGCACGCGAAGGTCTTTAAGTGCGTGATGCTCTTAAAGATAATAGTGTAAGCTACATTTTAAAAAAAAACTGGAGTCTCTTCGATCGCGCCAAGCTGAGATATTAACTATTCAATTTACTTCTTTGTTAGCGTATGAGTTTTAATTTGTTTTTTTAGTTTTAACTTGTTTTTAAAAAGGGAAGGAGCACGCGAAGGTCTTTAAGTGCGTGATGCTCTTAAAGATAATAGTGTAAGCTACATTTTAAAAAAAAACTGGAATCTCTTCGATCGCGCCAAGCTGAGATATTAACTATTCAATTTACTTCTTTGTTAGCGTATGAGTTTTAATTTGTTTTTTTTGTTTTAACTTGTTTTTAAAAAGGGAAGGAGCACGTGAAGGTCTTTAAGTGCATGATGCTCTTAAAGATAATAGTGTAAGCTACATTTTAAAAAAAAACTGGTGTCTCTTCGATCGCGCCAAGCTGAGATATTAACTATTCAATTTACTTCTTTGTTAGCGTATGAGTTTTAATTTGTTTTTTTAGTTTTAACTTGTTTTTAAAAAGGGAAGGAGCACGCGAAGGTCTTTAAGTGCGTGATGCTCTTAAAGATAATAGTGTAAGCTACATTTAAAAAAAAAACTGGAGTCTCTTCGATCGCGCCAAGCTGAGATATTAACTATTCAATTTACTTCTTTGTTAGCGTATGAGTTTTAATTTGTTTTTTTAGTTTTAACTTGTTTTTAAAAAGGGAAGGAGCACGCGAAGGTCTTTAAGTGCGTGATGCTCTTAAAGATAATAGTGTAAGCTACATTTAAAAAAAAAACTGGAGTCTCTTCGATCGCGCCAAGCTGAGATATTAACTATTCAATTTACTTCTTTGTTAGCGTATGAGTTTTAATTTGTTTTTTTAGTTTTAACTTGTTTTTAAAAAGGGAAGGAGCACGCGAAGGTCTTTAAGTGCGTGATGCTCTTAAAGATAATAGTGTAAGCTACATTTAAAAAAAAAACTGGAGTCTCTTCGATCGCGCCAAGCTGAGATATTAACTGTTCAATTTACTTCTTTGTTAGCGTATGAGTTTTAATTTGTTTTTTTAGTTTTAACTTGTTTTTAAAAAGGGAAGGAGCACGCGAAGGTCTTTAAGTGCGTGATGCTCTTAAAGATAATAGTGTAAGCTACATTTTAAAAAAAAACTGGAGTCTCTTCGATCGCGCCAAGCTGAGATATTAACTATTCAATTTACTTCTTTGTTAGCGTATGAGTTTTAATTTGTTTTTTTAGTTTTAACTTGTTTTTAAAAAGGGAAGGAGCACGTGAAGGTCTTTAAGTGCATGATGCTCTTAAAGATAATAGTGTAAGCTACATTTTAAAAAAAAACTGGAGTCTCTTCGATCGCGCCAAGCTGAGATATTAACTATTCAATTTACTTCTTTGTTAGCGTATGAGTTTTAATTTGTTTTTTTAGTTTTAACTTGTTTTTAAAAAGGGAAGGAGCACGCGATGGTCTTTAAGTGCGTGATGCTCTTAAAGATAATAGTGTAAGCTACATTTTAAAAAAAACTGGAGTCTCTTCGATCGCGCCAAGCTGAGATATTAACTATTCAATTTACTTCTTTGTTAGCGTATGAGTTTTAATTTGTTTTTTTAGTTTTAACTTGTTTTTAAAAAGGGAAGGAGCACGCGAAGGTCTTTAAGTGCGTGATGCTCTTAAAGATAATAGTGTAAGCTACATTTAAAAAAAAAACTGGAATCTCTTCGATCGCGCCAAGCTGAGATATTAACTATTCAATTTACTTCTTTGTTAGCGTATGAGTTTTAATTTGTTTTTTTAGTTTTAACTTGTTTTTAAAAAGGGAAGGAGCACGCGAAGGTCTTTAAGTGCGTGATGCTCTTAAAGATAATAGTGTAAGCTACATTTAAAAAAAAAACTGGAATCTCTTCGATCGCGCCAAGCTGAGATATTAACTATTCAATTTACTTCTTTGTTAGCGTATGAGTTTTAATTTGTTTTTTTAGTTTTAACTTGTTTTTAAAAAAGGAAGGAGCACGCGAAGGTCTTTAAGTGCGTGATGCTCTTAAAGATAATAGTGTAAGCTACATTTAAAAAAAAACTGGAGTCTCTTCGATCGCGCCAAGCTGAGATATTAACTATTCAATTTACTTCTTTGTTAGCGTATGAGTTTTAATTTGTTTTTTTAGTTTTAACTTGTTTTTAAAAAGGGAAGGAGCACGCGAAGGTCTTTAAGTGCGTGATGCTCTTAAAGATAATAGTGTAAGCTACATTTTAAAAAAAAACTGGAATCTCTTCGATCGCGCCAAGCTGAGATATTAACTATTCAATTTACTTCTTTGTTAGCGTATGAGTTTTAATTTGTTTTTTTAGTTTTAACTTGTTTTTAAAAAAGGAAGGAGCACGCGAAGGTCTTTAAGTGTGTGATGCTCTTAAAGATAATAGTGTAAGCTACATTAAAAAAAAAAACTGGAGTCTCTTCGATCGCGCCAAGCTGAGATATTAACTATTCAATTTACTTCTTTGTTAGCGTATGAGTTTTAATTTGTTTTTTTAGTTTTAACTTGTTTTTAAAAAGGGAAGGAGCACGCGAAGGTCTTTAAGTGCGTGATGCTCTTAAAGATAATAGTGTAAGCTACATTTAAAAAAAAAACTGGAGTCTCTTCGATCGCGCCAAGCTGAGATATTAACTATTCAATTTACTTCTTTGTTAGCGTATGAGTTTTAATTTGTTTTTTTAGTTTTAACTTGTTTTTAAAAAGGGAAGGAGCACGCGAAGGTCTTTAAGTGCGTGATGCTCTTAAAGATAATAGTGTAAGCTACATTTAAAAAAAAATCTGGAGTCTCTTCGATCGCGCCAAGCTGAGATATTAACTATTCAATTTACTTCTTTGTTAGCGTATGAGTTTTAATTTGTTTTTTTAGTTTTAACTTGTTTTTAAAAAGGGAAGGAGCACGCGAAGGTCTTTAAGTGCGTGATGCTCTTAAAGATAATAGTGTAAGCTACATTTTAAAAAAAAACTGGAGTCTCTTCGATCGCGCCAAGCTGAGATATTAACTGTTCAATTTACTTCTTTGTTAGCGTATGAGTTTTAATTTGTTTTTTTAGTTTTAACTTGTTTTTAAAAAGGGAAGGAGCACGCGAAGGTCTTTAAGTGCGTGATGCTCTTAAAGATAATAGTGTAAGCTACATTTTAAAAAAAAACTGGAGTCTCTTCGATCGCGCCAAGCTGAGATATTAACTATTCAATTTACTTCTTTGTTAGCGTATGAGTTTTAATTTGTTTTTTTAGTTTTAACTTGTTTTTAAAAAGGGAAGGAGCACGTGAAGGTCTTTAAGTGCATGATGCTCTTAAAGATAATAGTGTAAGCTACATTTTAAAAAAAAACTGGAGTCTCTTCGATCGCGCCAAGCTGAGATATTAACTATTCAATTTACTTCTTTGTTAGCGTATGAGTTTTAATTTGTTTTTTTAGTTTTAACTTGTTTTTAAAAAGGGAAGGAGCACGCGAAGGTCTTTAAGTGCGTGATGCTCTTAAAGATAATAGTGTAAGCTACATTTTAAAAAAAAAACTGGAGTCTCTTCGATCGCGCCAAGCTGAGATATTAACTATTCAATTTACTTCTTTGTTAGCGTATGAGTTTTAATTTGTTTTTTTAGTTTTAACTTGTTTTTAAAAAAGGAAGGAGCACGCGAAGGTCTTTAAGTGTGTGATGCTCTTAAAGATAATAGTGTAAGCTACATTTAAAAAAAAAACTGGAGTCTCTTCGATCGCGCCAAGCTGAGATATTAACTATTCAATTTACTTCTTTGTTAGCGTATGAGTTTTAATTTGTTTTTTTAGTTTTAACTTGTTTTTAAAAAGGGAAGGAGCACGCGAAAGTCTTTAAGTGCGTGATGCTCTTAAAGATAATAGTGTAAGCTACATTTAAAAAAAAACTGGAATCTCTTCGATCGCGCCAAGCTGAGATATTAACTATTCAATTTACTTCTTTGTTAGCGTATGAGTTTTAATTTGTTTTTTTAGTTTTAACTTGTTTTTAAAAAGGGAAGGAGCACGCGAAGGTCTTTAAGTGCGTGATGCTCTTAAAGATAATAGTGTAAGCTACATTTAAAAAAACAACTGGAGTCTCTTCGATCGCGCCAAGCTGAGATATTAACTGTTCAATTTACTTCTTTGTTAGCGTATGAGTTTTAATTTGTTTTTTTAGTTTTAACTTGTTTTTAAAAAGGGAAGGAGCACGCGAAGGTCTTTAAGTGCGTGATGCTCTTAAAGATAATAGTGTAAGCTACATTTTAAAAAAAAAACTGGAGTCTCTTCGATCGCGCCAAGCTGAGATATTAACTATTCAATTTACTTCTTTGTTAGCGTATGAGTTTTAATTTGTTTTTTTAGTTTTAACTTGTTTTTAAAAAGGGAAGGAGCACGTGAAGGTCTTTAAGTGCATGATGCTCTTAAAGATAATAGTGTAAGCTACATTTTAAAAAAAAACTGGAGTCTCTTCGATCGCGCCAAGCTGAGATATTAACTATTCAATTTACTTCTTTGTTAGCGTATGAGTTTTAATTTGTTTTTTTAGTTTTAACTTGTTTTTAAAAAGGGAAGGAGCACGCGAAGGTCTTTAAGTGCGTGATGCTCTTAAAGATAATAGTGTAAGCTACATTTTAAAAAAAAACTGGAGTCTCTTCGATCGCGCCAAGCTGAGATATTAACTATTCAATTTACTTCTTTGTTAGCGTATGAGTTTTAATTTGTTTTTTTAGTTTTAACTTGTTTTTAAAAAGGGAAGGAGCACGCGAAGGTCTTTAAGTGCGTGATGCTCTTAAAGATAATAGTGTAAGCTACATTTTAAAAAAAAACTGGAATCTCTTCGATCGCGCCAAGCTGAGATATTAACTATTCAATTTACTTCTTTGTTAGCGTATGAGTTTTAATTTGTTTTTTTAGTTTTAACTTGTTTTTAAAAAGGGAAGGAGCACGTGAAGGTCTTTAAGTGCATGATGCTCTTAAAGATAATAGTGTAAGCTACATTTTAAAAAAAAACTGGTGTCTCTTCGATCGCGCCAAGCTGAGATATTAACTATTCAATTTACTTCTTTGTTAGCGTATGAGTTTTAATTTGTTTTTTTAGTTTTAACTTGTTTTTAAAAAGGGAAGGAGCACGCGAAGGTCTTTAAGTGCGTGATGCTCTTAAAGATAATAGTGTAAGCTACATTTAAAAAAAAAACTGGAGTCTCTTCGATCGCGCCAAGCTGAGATATTAACTATTCAATTTACTTCTTTGTTAGCGTATGAGTTTTAATTTGTTTTTTTAGTTTTAACTTGTTTTTAAAAAGGGAAGGAGCACGCGAAGGTCTTTAAGTGCGTGATGCTCTTAAAGATAATAGTGTAAGCTACATTTAAAAAAAAAACTGGAGTCTCTTCGATCGCGCCAAGCTGAGATATTAACTATTCAATTTACTTCTTTGTTAGCGTATGAGTTTTAATTTGTTTTTTTAGTTTTAACTTGTTTTTAAAAAGGGAAGGAGCACGCGAAGGTCTTTAAGTGCGTGATGCTCTTAAAGATAATAGTGTAAGCTACATTTAAAAAAAAAACTGGAGTCTCTTCGATCGCGCCAAGCTGAGATATTAACTGTTCAATTTACTTCTTTGTTAGCGTATGAGTTTTAATTTGTTTTTTTAGTTTTAACTTGTTTTTAAAAAGGGAAGGAGCACGCGAAGGTCTTTAAGTGCGTGATGCTCTTAAAGATAATAGTGTAAGCTACATTTTAAAAAAAAACTGGAGTCTCTTCGATCGCGCCAAGCTGAGATATTAACTATTCAATTTACTTCTTTGTTAGCGTATGAGTTTTAATTTGTTTTTTTAGTTTTAACTTGTTTTTAAAAAGGGAAGGAGCACGTGAAGGTCTTTAAGTGCATGATGCTCTTAAAGATAATAGTGTAAGCTACATTTTAAAAAAAAACTGGAGTCTCTTCGATCGCGCCAAGCTGAGATATTAACTATTCAATTTACTTCTTTGTTAGCGTATGAGTTTTAATTTGTTTTTTTAGTTTTAACTTGTTTTTAAAAAGGGAAGGAGCACGCGATGGTCTTTAAGTGCGTGATGCTCTTAAAGATAATAGTGTAAGCTACATTTTAAAAAAAACTGGAGTCTCTTCGATCGCGCCAAGCTGAGATATTAACTATTCAATTTACTTCTTTGTTAGCGTATGAGTTTTAATTTGTTTTTTTAGTTTTAACTTGTTTTTAAAAAGGGAAGGAGCACGCGAAGGTCTTTAAGTGCGTGATGCTCTTAAAGATAATAGTGTAAGCTACATTTAAAAAAAAAACTGGAATCTCTTCGATCGCGCCAAGCTGAGATATTAACTATTCAATTTACTTCTTTGTTAGCGTATGAGTTTTAATTTGTTTTTTTAGTTTTAACTTGTTTTTAAAAAGGGAAGGAGCACGCGAAGGTCTTTAAGTGCGTGATGCTCTTAAAGATAATAGTGTAAGCTACATTTAAAAAAAAAACTGGAATCTCTTCGATCGCGCCAAGCTGAGATATTAACTATTCAATTTACTTCTTTGTTAGCGTATGAGTTTTAATTTGTTTTTTTAGTTTTAACTTGTTTTTAAAAAGGGAAGGAGCACGCGAAGGTCTTTAAGTGCGTGATGCTCTTAAAGATAATAGTGTAAGCTACATTTAAAAAAAAAACTGGAGTCTCTTCGATCGCGCCAAGCTGAGATATTAACTATTCAATTTACTTCTTTGTTAGCGTATGAGTTTTAATTTGTTTTTTTAGTTTTAACTTGTTTTTAAAAAGGGAAGGAGCACGCGAAGGTCTTTAAGTGCGTGATGCTCTTAAAGATAATAGTGTAAGCTACATTTTAAAAAAAAACTGGAATCTCTTCGATCGCGCCAAGCTGAGATATTAACTATTCAATTTACTTCTTTGTTAGCGTATGAGTTTTAATTTGTTTTTTTAGTTTTAACTTGTTTTTAAAAAAGGAAGGAGCACGCGAAGGTCTTTAAGTGTGTGATGCTCTTAAAGATAATAGTGTAAGCTACATTAAAAAAAAAAACTGGAGTCTCTTCGATCGCGCCAAGCTGAGATATTAACTATTCAATTTACTTCTTTGTTAGCGTATGAGTTTTAATTTGTTTTTTTAGTTTTAACTTGTTTTTAAAAAGGGAAGGAGCACGCGAAGGTCTTTAAGTGCGTGATGCTCTTAAAGATAATAGTGTAAGCTACATTTAAAAAAAAAACTGGAATCTCTTCGATCGCGCCAAGCTGAGATATTAACTATTCAATTTACTTCTTTGTTAGCGTATGAGTTTTAATTTGTTTTTTTAGTTTTAACTTGTTTTTAAAAAGGGAAGGAGCACGCGAAGGTCTTTAAGTGCGTGATGCTCTTAAAGATAATAGTGTAAGCTACATTTTAAAAAAAAACTGGAATCTCTTCGATCGCGCCAAGCTGAGATATTAACTATTCAATTTACTTCTTTGTTAGCGTATGAGTTTTAATTTGTTTTTTTAGTTTTAACTTGTTTTTAAAAAGGGAAGGAGCACGCGAAGGTCTTTAAGTGCGTGATGCTCTTAAAGATAATAGTGTAAGCTACATTTTAAAAAAAAACTGGAGTCTCTTCGATCGCGCCAAGCTGAGATATTAACTATTCAATTTACTTCTTTGTTAGCGTATGAGTTTTAATTTGTTTTTTTAGTTTTAACTTGTTTTTAAAAAGGGAAGGAGCACGCGAAGGTCTTTAAGTGCGTGATGCTCTTAAAGATAATAGTGTAAGCTACATTTAAAAAAAAAACTGGAGTCTCTTCGATCGCGCCAAGCTGAGATATTAACTATTCAATTTACTTCTTTGTTAGCGTATGAGTTTTAATTTGTTTTTTTAGTTTTAACTTGTTTTTAAAAAGGGAAGGAGCACGCGAAGGTCTTTAAGTGCGTGATGCTCTTAAAGATAATAGTGTAAGCTACATTTTAAAAAAAAACTGGAGTCTCTTCGATCGCGCCAAGCTGAGATATTAACTATTCAATTTACTTCTTTGTTAGCGTATGAATTTTAATTTGTTTTTTTAGTTTTAACTTGTTTTTAAATAGGGAAGGAGCACGCGAAGGTCTTTAAGTGCGTGATGCTCTTAAAGATAATAGTGTAAGCTACATTTTAAAAAAAAACTGGAGTCTCTTCCAATGCGCCAAGCTGAGATATTAACTATTCAATTTACTTCTTTGTTAGCGTATGAGTTTTAATTTGTTTTTTTTAGTTTTAACTTGTTTTTAAAAAGGGAAGGAGCACGCGAAGGTCTTTAAGTGCGTGATGCTCTTAAAGATAATAGTGTAAGCTACATTTAAAAAAAAACTGAAGTCTCTTCGATCGCGCCAAGCTGAGATATTAACTATTCAATTTACTTATTTGTTAGCGTATGAGTTTTAATTTGTTTTTTTAGTTTTAACTTGTTTTTAAATAGGGAAGGAGCACGCGAAGGTCTTTAAGTGCGTGATGCTCTTAAAGATAATAGTGTAAGCTACATTTTAAAAAAAAACTGGAGTCTCTTCGATCGCGCCAAGCTGAGATATTAACTATTCAATTTACTTCTTTGTTAGCGTATGAGTTTTAATTTGTTTTTTTAGTTTTAACTTGTTTTTAAAAAGGGAAGGAGCACGCGAAGGTCTTTAAGTGCGTGATGCTCTTAAAGATAATAGTGTAAGCTACATTTTAAAAAAAAAAACTGGAGTCTCTTCGATCGCGCCAAGCTGAGATATTAACTATTCAATTTACTTCTTTGTTAGCGTATGAGTTTTAATTTGTTTTTTTTTAGTTTTAACTTGTTTTTAAAAAGGGAAGGAGCACGCGAAGGTCTTTAAGTGCGTGATGCTCTTAACCCTTAATTGCATCTTGTTAACATTCGTGAACAATGTTTTCAGAGGTATCTATTAGCAAAAATGTACAATATTTTTTAGCCTTTGCGATTCTGGCGCCCCAGGCGAGATTTCTTTTGACGCCCCCCCCCTTTCCACCGCCACAGTGACGATCATTAAAAATTATCCGCACAAAAAAAAAAAAAAGCGTGAGAAAATTATCTTGTTATTAATTCATTAGTGTAATATAATAATATAATATAACATATAATTGATAAATAATATATAATATAACTAAAATTATATAAAAGATTTCTTCCTGGCTTTCATATCTGCAAAATTATCGATTGCTGTCTCAAAATTGAGGTTTGCTACAACCTTATTTTCAATTGAAAGAATAGCCAAATTATTCAACCTATCTTCTATCATAGCCGATTGCAAATAAGTTTTTATGAATTATTTTAATTTACTAAAACTTCTTTCACCACTAGCTACACTAACCGGAATTGTTACAAGAATTAGCAAAGCCACCCACAGATTTGGCACTGTGCTTTTCAAGTTTTGTAAAAAAATGTTTAATAAATAATTTATTTTTGATATTAAACATTTTATTAAGTAAAATGAATTATTTTGCAGAAAAAATCAAAACTATTATTCAAAAAATATATATAGCTTAAATTTGGCGCCCTAGAACAGAACATAGAAAAAAAGTTTAAAATAATTGGCGCCCCCACGAAATTAGCGCCCCAGGCTGTCGCCTGGGTCGCCTGGCCGTTCGGCCGGCCCTGGATATGTATTTTGTATGTACAAGGGAATTTGAAGATTAATTAGGAATTAAGAGTTTTAAATTCATGTTGAATTGATGGATAAATAAAAATGAATATTAATGTTTTGATTTAAATAGATTGGATTTTTTAATTTAAATTATTATTTGAAAAACAAGTGGCTATACTGAATACCTGAAATTCGATCTATTGTTGATAAATGCATTTTCTGAGAATCCAGGAAACAATATTTATATTTGTAAAAATATAAATATTCTAACATAATATGTACATGTTTCGAAATCCAAGTTTATTTCATACAATATTGGACAATTAGCCTATATATTGCGGTTTTACTGTATTTATACATATTGCTAAATTTGATACTTGGGTAGTTAAGGTCTTACATCTAATGTATTAATTTTTTAGAATTTTTTTGGCTTAAATCAGTGCTTTTTAAATTCATTTTTATCGAAACTACGTATCATAGCCATTTTCCATATAATCGACTTGTAATTTTAACTGAAACTTCTTAGATAGATTTTACATCGAAGAACACACGATTTTTACGATCGGTTAACAATTACGGTTTTTATAAACAATTTAAGGCCGTGTTTTTCGTCGAAAACGTTTTTTTTTGTTCAAATTGAAATTTTTTTTAATCATCGTGTGTATTTCGATGGGAAAACTTATGTAAATAACGAGATTTTTTTGTTCTAGATGTTGATCCATGGAATTTCAGTTTTCCGCAGTGGAGCACATAACAAAAGTGATGCACTCAGTGTAGCAACGCTACTATATTTCATTAAAAAAATTTTTTTGTATATTTTAAGACATGTACAATAAACCCTCCAAATTTCAATTGACTGCTTTTTTATTATTCTAAAAAAATTCCTTTAAAAAAGTATCATTTTCCGAAGTGACGATTAAATGTAACCCCTTAAGTAGTGAACAGTTGTCTAGAAAAATAAAAAAAATCGTATAAAATTGTAAGAGACAAATTATTATTATTAAAAAAATAAACAACAAATAATATCCATCATGTTAGGAATAATTTTGTTACAATACGAAAAACAAGAAGAACTGCCGTAAATAACAAATCAATAAGGTATTGAAAACTGCTCGAATAATCAGAAACGTACAACCAGCAGTAAGCGGTTTTCAAGAAATTGCCAATGAAATAAAGAAATAATAAAAAGAGTATAACTTTATTTCGAACAAAAAATAACGAAGTCACTTTTCCGATACGACTCCGGTTGCTTTCCTGTTATGTTCTGGACTTTGGCGACGAAGTTTCAGGTCAACAAAGAACAAGGGAGGCAACCGAAATCAAAATACACAGAAGTATCGGCTTTCATGATACTGAATATTTATTGAGTTTCGTGAAAGTGAAAAATGATACACACATCCAAGATTTAAATTTGGCTGACTCGAGACGTTTATAATATTCTATATTTTTAATTATATCTTTTTTTTAATCATTTTATCAAAAATGAGTTAGTACTTGATTGTCAAAATTATTGGCAGTATTCAATTTCAGTTGTTTTATAATATTTCGAATGACTATTTAAGTATGTTTATATAAAAAAAAATCGGTCTGTTTAGAGCCACTTATAAATATATTTTTAAGTTAGAAAAAAATATAAAAATAGTGTCATATTCTACTAATTGAGATCTATATTTTAATTTTGTTTTTGTTATTCATAAATTTTATTTTGATCTGATAGTGTAGCATAGACATTTAAGTAATATAAAAATCATGTTTGAAAATTATGGATTCTTTAACTTTTTAACTTTTACCATTAACATGTACAAATCTGTTTTTTTTAAAATTTACTAAAATGGCCGATATAAAAAAAAAACTGTTGCACTTTGTATATACGTATATTTTCATAAATCACTTTCAAATTCTTTCATTCTACCTTGCTTCAAAATATTTGTATCGCCGAACCAAACACTCTGTATATAATATTAGAAATAACTACAAAACTTCGCAATATATAAATGAATTTATTCACAAACAGTAAAATCCACATCTCAGTTAAATTGTACTCACTTTACGTCAACACATCTTACTCCTAACAACAACAAACACATCAAATGAAATAAAACGCAACAATTTAAAATGGAATCACGAACATTTTACGAGAAACCATAAAAACTTTGAGGACTCCTGAAACAGCGCTGATATGTGTGTGCAATGGCTCGGGGTGGTTGTTGAAAATACAACTGGGTGTTGTATAGATTGCAGCCATTGACCGCGTTATCGATGCTAGAAACCACAAAATCACTCCTTTTTGCGTCACCACTCGCTCTACTTACTGTAGCTATGAGCTAGGATTTTATAGAAACTATGTCATCAAATCTTTGCTGAGTATGTAAAATTAATTTTGTGTTATTTTTAAATACTGTCGTTAATGAGGGTTATTTAAGAGATTTGATGATATTCAACTGTTAGTGAGTTAAAAATAAATATGAGAAAAAATATAATTTTGAATCATACAAATTAATAATGTAAGTTCGAAACTTTAGTATTTGAAAATAATTGATAGTTCAATTATTATAAAGGACCTCAAAATGTTCGTAAAACCTTCTATTTTTTTGGAGGGGGGGTTATCTACTTGTCGATACTTCTAATTGTATACAAAATTTGAAAAAATGGTCAGGACTTATTTTACATAGAAGAAAAATTTGGTCTCTTTTATGAAAAAAATATTTTCTACAAAAATTGCTACGATAAATTATTTGCCACAATACGTAAGGTCATATTTCAGATACATGACGTTATCAACTGATTTTAAATAGCACTTTTTATTTTTTATTACACATTTATTTTCTTTGTATCCATATAGAAACGCCATACAGTCGTACAACGAATATTTCGATAAAAAATCATGTTGATTTGATGCATGTAAGCGATCTAATGATACTGTTTATTACAAGCAATCTAATAACTACTTACTACTTACTAGAAAAGTATCATTAATTATATAGAAAATTTGGCACGTATGTCAATTTATATTTTTCGTTTCTATTCCAATTTGTGATAAAAGAACAATAAAATACAATTTTTCTTTGTAGGCTGATGTATCCTGCCTATAGAAATATAAAATAAACTTTTGTATTAATATTTTATGTATATACACGTAAATCGATATAAAAATTGGTATAAAATTTCACCTGACAAAAGGAATAGAAATATGTATATCTACATTATTATAATGATGTAAACTTTGAAGATAGAATAAAATTACATATATATTTGGAAAAGTATCGGGAAACATTTTAAATTAAAATTCGAGATGAAAGTTTTTTATTAAATTATTTTTTTCAAATTCCCATTGAAATAATATATTTATAAATGTTATAAATAAGTAAAAAAATATTTGGTATCATACAAAATTAAAAAGTTACTGGTATACATATATTGGAATAATGACAATAATAATAATGTCTAATGAGATTTTCATGGTCAATTTTCCAATTAAATGAAATCATTCGAATTTATCGATTAAAGCTCTATTTACAATGTAACATAGAGCTTTTCATGCAATGAACATTATTCAACACCGATAAATCGAATATGTATCGACTGGCTATCTAAAAATAGACATTTAACTTACGAAATATAGGTACATTTTATCGAATACGACCTTCACTATAAAAACGGGTTACACTAAAATACCTGTACGTTCCTTTCTTTCAAGCACAACGATCATAAAATCAAAAATATGTCGTAATATAAATAAAAAAAATATTTTTTGGGGTTTATCTTCGATTAGAATTTTTCTATTATACTACTGCCCGTTTGCACCGTACTAGTTAAGTCTGGCTTAAACTTAAGTCAATCTTAAGACAACGATTTTTGTTGCACCGTTCTCCACAATTTCTTAAGTCTATCTTAAATCTAAGTCCTTGCTAACGAGAACTTAAGTCAAACTTAAAGTAAGGAACCAATAGGAATCAAGCGTTCGCGCATGGTCATTACATCGACAAAGGACATACTTTGTACATAACCTGGACATTACTGCATAACCTATAAACGTCTGTCACACAGTTCTGTTTCTTTGTGTTAAGTATTATTTGTTTTGTGTTGAATTCAATCATGGATATTTGAATGCACGATATTTTTGAGGACGATTTAGATATTATAGACATTATTGAGTTTGGCTTTCCAAGACTGAATTATACCCGTTCAAATTATTTTAATGATATGGATGAATTTAATTTTTATTGATGGTTTCGTTTGATGACTATTATAAATATGTATAAATAAATAAAAATACTTTAAATTATTATTTCATTTTTTTAATGTTTCCTTTTTTATATCTTATGTCTAGTAAATACATTTTTCTTTTGAAATTATGTTCCTCTGTTTTGAATTTCGACTAAAATATGTGTTTGACAGATGTGTTTTTGAAAAATCAGCCTCTTGATGTAAGTACACAAACGTAAGATATAAAAATTTACTAGATTTAGTTGTCATGTTTAACGGTTTTATAGTTAAACATGATGGCTTGGGAGACGGTGCAAACGAAACAAAACTTAAGCTTTGCTCAGACTTAATCCAGACTTAGCTAAGCCTGACTTAAGATTAATACGGTGCAAACGGGCATACAAGTAAAAAAATATCAGAAATTGTTTTTTTCTTTTAAATTACACAGTCAAAATTAAAACCTTAGTCTCTGTCATACCAAGTCAGTCAGATTATAAATTTGGATAAAAATTCGTATACTGATTAAAAGTGAAAATTATCAAGCGTTTATTTGATAAAAATTACTATGTTGTGCGTGAATTTTACTGCAATTTCTTTTATTACATCAGTATACATAATATTATATACTAGAATTGCACGGCGTTACCTCGATATTGTGCATTCAATAGTATTTTTAAAAAAATTCTCTACGTGCACTTCTACCTTCTAAAGTAGATAAATTTTATTGACAAGTAAGGTTCTGGCACCAGTCTCGGCCCCTTTAAGAGCAAGGTATATTGTTTTTTGGAATTGATGGGTTTCTTTTTTGTAATTCTCATCAACTCATGTTACTAATAAAACAAGTATCTCTTTATTAAATCAATTTAATTACCACTGTCCGTAAATATAGTTTTTTTTTTAAATTTTAGCCTTTTATTTTGTTTATATTTTTTCTCCAGATGGATAAAGAAAAACTATCAAATATCTACAAATGTTTCTAATTTAGTACATTAAATTAAACAAGAATTCAACACTGGGGTATGATCCAAAACTGTTGCCAGTGCCTTATCTAAAATAGGTACAATATACAATATACATATAATATAAAATGTTTGCTTCAATGTATCTATTTAATAGACACTCATTTCATACTCTATGATTTTAAAAGCTTCATTGAAGTTATTATGCATTCTTCGTTGACAAGAAAACTTTATCACACTAATAAAAATATACATTACAGGTATGACACAGATATGGAACATATATTGTATTTAGATCGTTAAGTTTTCATACTTTTCTGCTAAGATTATTGACACGATAAGTATTACCATATATATGTATAATATATCATAATGCAAAACAAGGTGTGGTTTATGTTTAAATATAAAAATAAAAACTTTCATACTTATTTAACGATCCTTGATGAAAATTTTTATATTAAGCTTGAACTAATGAGGTTATATATCAGAAAATCTTTTATTAAAATGACGGGAAGATTTTAAAAGTTAATGCTGATAAAAATTAAATTGGATTTTCTTTATATTGAAGACTTAATGAGAAATTTTCGCTCTTATATAATTTAATGTATGTAATTTTTTCATTTAGATAGAAAACAATACAGTAGAGCAGCGTTTCCCATAGTATAGTGGGTTTGCACTGAAATATTCATAGGTTCCCCGTGTTTTTTGACATTGTCTTGCTAATTGTACCAACTTTTAAATCATACACCTAAATTAAAGCATATGCGATATACAATAGGTAGGTAAAATTCGGTTGAATATACATATAAGGTCGTGGCACCAGGCTTGGTAAGAACCCCAGTAATGGCTATTTTTTAATTAAATGTACTGAATTAGAATTATTTGTTGATATTTGATTATTACCATTTCTGAATATTAATCTATATACATTTAACTGTCTTACAGCATGATTTGATGATAATCGGGTAATAGGTGGACACTTAAACTAATTATTAATGTAATATATTTACTAATTATTATATTATCATAACAACTGCTTTACATTGTTTCAAATTTGACGATTTTTTCTTTTATATCTTTTGTGTCGTAGTACTTATCATTTTGTAATTATTAGCAAGTGTCCATCACTGCGTACTCATTATTGGTTTTACCTTTGCCATTATTGGAGAAAAAACATGAACAAAATAAAAGGCTATAATTTAAAACAACAAACTATATTTGGTGACTTTGGTAATTAAATTGATTAAATAAAGAGTTACTTGTTTTATTGGTAACATGTTCATGAGAATTACAAAAAACAAGCCCATTAATCCAAAAAAACGAAAACTTGCTCTTATCGAGGCCATAACCAGTGCCTTTAACTTATCAATATATCAATTTTTGTTTCATTTAATTTTTATTAAAGTGGGTTCGTAAAATATAAACATGGTTAGAGTTCCGGAATTTTTGAAAAATTGTGTAAGGGTTCCGCGACTAAATAAGTTTGGAAACCTCTGCAGTAGAGTGTTAATTACTCAATTGTTAACTATCTATACTACTTACAATACAATGTAGTACAACAGTAAAGGTACTGTACATAAATATTATATCGTTAATATACCGTTTGATACTTATTGTTAGTTTTGTTTTATTTTTTAACCGACTTCAAGAAACAAACAATGTTCTCAATTTAATCAATACATATTTTTTATGTACCTATTTGGGCATAACTCCGACAAATATACACCGAATTGGACGTTTTTATATAATTTTATTTAGAAACTGACCATGGAATTTTAACGTGCGCCACTCAAAAGGGAAAAATTAAAAAAACGGTTTAAAAAACCCTTGAAGTCAGTGCCAAGTCAATAAAAAAATTTTAATAATGAAAAAAAAAAGAAACCGGACTTCAAAAAAAGTTAAATTTAATTACTACTGAATAGTGTTTTTAGTTTTTTTAAGCAGATTTTCTATCTTGTTTAAGGTTTATCAAAAATAAGTTTTTAATTAGCCCCAATTAGTTCGGATAATAATAAATTCTCTACGGTATTTCGATAATATTAACTGTAAACATTTAAGATGAAAATACATTCTTTAGAACTTTAATTTCAGTAATTCCAGGTTTTTGAGTATAAGTTGTATATTTTGGTCTTGAATTTTATAGTGGGGTTGTACCGAGAAATTAAAGAATTAATTTCCTTATTTCCATATAATCCTCACAACAATTATTTTAATTGAATCCTTAGAAAAATTAAATTCTAGCAGATTACAAAAAAAAAACACAAAGAGTTTTTAAGAATACAACATCCGCGAACGCATACAATCTTTGTAAAGGCAGACCGACCTCCTATGGGAGTCATTACAAGATAGGAAGGGTAAAACTGCCGCTAGGATAAGGCACAAAGAATCATCCTTTTTAATCCGGGCTAGGGTTATAGTTGTAAAAGTGAAACAAAATTAAATATTGTAGTGGTGGATTCTGTTCCATTCGCATAGAAGGAGTATAAAAATATTCTGGGAGGATAATAGGAGTTATGTTGTGTCGTAAAATACAAGGAATTGTGTCACTCTCAAATAATAATATGTAGCCGAATGAATCTGTTGGCGGATGTGCAATAAAAAGTACCAGGTCTATATTTTGTGGTACGTTGGTTTAATAAAATAAATAACTAACTTCACTAAAAAATATTTAATTCTTTTGCGATAAGTGTTCCCTAATATTTCCCATGTTTTTACTGAATATTAAACTGAACTTCGCCTAACGTTTTGTTCCACATTGGTGTAGAGCTGGGTTCTGAGTAATTTTTGCTCACGATTACGCATACTCACGAGATAAATTTTTTTGTCACGCCCGTTCACTCACGGTTACAAAAAAACGGCGGGATTTAATGTAATTGTTGAAAATTAAAATTTGAAATGATTATTTTTTACGTGCTATATAATATGTGTATATTTATATTTACATTATTTTTTCTAAACTGCATTTCAACTACAAGTAATATCAAACACAACAATAAACAAAATAAAGTTATTGGCAATACTGACCATGTAAAAATGTTTCTAAAAAAACATTTATTTTTTATACTGCATTTTTTAATGTCAAAATTCGTTTAAAAACATTATTATTAGTTCAGATATTAAAAAAAATATCAAATAAGTTTATAAAAAAAATTATCTTCATTATATACTCACGGACTCACGCACGATAAATATGTACTCACGCACGGTTTTTTTAATTTTAATTTAATTTGACTCACGATCAAGCACGTTCACGATTCAAGATTTGAAAATTGCTAACGTTCACGTCGGGTCACGGCCCGCGCCCAACTCTAAATTGGAGTATACATTTTTCAGAACTTTGATGCTAAAGAAGACGAAATAAGATTAATAATTTATATGATATGTATACATATATATGAACCGTTCAGAAACAAGAGAGTAGAACATATTTTTGTGTGGATTTTTAAATTTTTAAAGCAGTAAAAATGAAGTGTTATTCTTTTTGACTATCCACTTAATAAGATATCTATTTCATCGAATGTTTTGAGACTTAAGTGGTTTTGCTGTTAAATGGTTCAAATAACTCATATTGTTAGATCTATGAATTTTTCTAATGTAGACATTCTTTCGTTTATATTGCTGAAAATATAAGTTGAGATAATATAATAATATAACTATTAAATTAAAAATAAATTACTGTTCTAAATTGAAATGAAAATACCAGTATTTTTAAAAATAATTCTATTTATTTTAAGTGTTAAATATATTTAACTCATTGATGAGCGTTTAGAAAATATTTTACCGGGCAATTGACAGCAACCACTATTAAACATAAATAACTTTAATGTCAGATATAAAATGAAATAGATCCAAAATATGCAATTAGCTTATCTACCCGAATAAATATTTCTTTACTTGCAAAAGAGCAATAAATTAAAACTCCATCTAAAAAACAACTATTGAAGATGTTATTTATAATCAACATGCTATTTTAATGATTTATAAAAACAAAATACTTTAATGTTAGGTATTTCCTCTCTCTATGTGTTACATTAATAATTCTTTGTATGTTTGTATGATATTTGAAAATCAAAAATAACAAAAACATGTTTATTTATATGGTTCAATCAATAAAATAAATGTAGCTCTGTTTTTTTGAATAGAGAGAAACATAAAAATGTTTACAAAAATATATACCTCGAGTGCGGTCTGAGATTATACTATCAAATACTTAATTTTTTTTTTAATGCATACATCGAAATTTTTTTAAAATTAAATTAAATTTGTTAGCTAACAAGGACATTGAATGGAATATATAACAGTACTATGACATAGAAATTAGGTTTAGTGCATGTGCAGTATATAAAAAACAGTGGTGATATATATGAAACTGTAGTAGTTGTAAACTGAAATACCACTGTTCTAAATTCCAAAATAAATCTACCAGAATTAATACTCCGAGCATAACTACTGTAATAATTGTCCAAATAAATATAAAATACAACATTGAAAGACATCGTAAATACAATAATTTTAATTATACGTGCGTATAATTTGATATATTACATTCTAAATGAATACACAAGCATTATATCAATATAAACCAGTGTTGGACATTACCCATGTAGGAAATTACAAAGGGGTCACGATTAGCCCAGGCTTTCGCTAATACTAGCCAACACTGGGCCAAGATACAAATAATAACTTCGTTTAAAACTCGGCCAAAGCTTGTCGTACCAAGGCTGGCCTAGAGTTGGCCCAATCTTGGGTAAATAATAGGTGACCGAAGCTCGTTATCTGAAGGACCAATATCGAAAAAGCAACACTGGCAATCCAACATGGGGCCCATCGTCAAGGCTAGCATTTCCTACATCGATTCGCGAAATTATTGTATCCAACCCACGTTGAAATAAAAATCAAACATTATCCCCAAAGTAGGGGGTTAAAAAAAAGTTAGGCTATTTTCATTGGTACCTTACAAAAAGCTTTAAATTTCAGTTTCAAAATATTTTCTGAATTTTTTCTGGGACTATTTTAACTAATTTAATAAATTCTAAAACGAAAAAATATGCAAAAAAATCTGCACAGCCCGCACTTCTCTCAAAGTTGTTTCATCTAAAAAGATTGTCCACCCCTGATATAAACTATAAATAATACATAAGTCTTCTGTAGATCCATAATGCCAATCCTCTAACTTAAATCTATATACGACGACAAAAAAAAACATCACATTCTAAGTCACAGCGATATATATCCGTCTTTCTGTTAATAATACATAGAAGCAAAGAGAACAAAGTAAAAGTACAGCGAGAGACAAAACATACGGGAGATTGTTGTAATATGTCAGTGTTGCTGCTTTTATTAGATTTAGCGTTTCCTAGAATGCGAATACAACTTCAATAAAACGTGTACAACGAAATTAACTGTCTATGTTAAATCATAAACTAAGTTCTAAAAACTTTATTTATCCTATATGAGTTCTATGAAGTAATCCGATAAATCTTCACCCGTTTAGTATTATTTTTTGTTATATAAAAAATATTTGTAATTTGATGCTGGTGATTTTGTCTGTTATTAATTTCCCACCCTTGAATAATTTATATATAGATAGACAAATTAAAATAGTTTTACGAGTATTCCAAGTGATATAGATAACACAATATAAATCTGTACCTTATAAAAAGATTTAATTTTAATTTTGCTTGCGAGAAAATTTTTTGTAATACCGGGCATTAGAACTAAATATTTTATAAAAATATTAGGACTTTTGAAAAGCTCGTCGATATGCAGACATGTTATTTTTCTCCCCCAAAAAAATCTTAAATTAAAATTATTTTAACAATTTTTTTCAAGAAATCAATATATTACGAGTATATCAGCATAAATTCCTCTAAAATAGTCCCAAAATTATTTCCCCACTAAATAAATATAAAACATTGATTAGAAAATGAATTCAAACAAAAATAACTTAGATCTAAGAATACTGTCAAAAAAAATGCATTAATTTTTAAACAACTACCAAATTATATAACATTAAATCAAATTGAATTATAAGAAAACATTAATTCTTATAATGCAATTTTACTAGAAGGTCTTTGTGCGTTTTGCAATAATTAAATTGGTCACATTCTTTGGTAGACAATAACATAAAACATAACTCAAATCTTGCTCAAGTGTTTAACTATTCATATTATCTCTGACCTATATGAATAGAAAAATACCAAGTGTAAAAAATTATATAAATCTATAAACTATGCCTGCTATGAATTTTTTTTGAATATATGCAACTATAATAGTACAGGCGTCAAGAAGCCGTTAAGATTCATAAGAGTTGATGATTTACATTCAGAAAGATGTAAAGAATGAAATTCTGAAGGTTACCAGAATTTTTTTTTTGTGTTACCTACATTAGAACGGAGTTCATTTATAATCAAATTTATAAAAAAGTAGACGTTGCACCATTTTTAATTTTTCCGAAAGTTTAGTCAGTTGTTATTATACGTATTAGTAAACAGAAACTGTCATTAGAAAAAATGTAATGAACATAGGTTGGGGTTGGTGACCGTTTTACTTTCATAAGATATGAAGATTTCGTCGATTTTCAAATTTTTTTGAACTCGATATAGCGGAAACTCAAAAATTAGTTACTTTTAAAGTAAAAAAATATAATATATTTTGATAGTTTTTAAAAATGTTGTCTATCTTCCTGTTTTTCCGATTTGACACAAAATATAAAAAAGTAAAGATTATGATAAATCTTCTATTTCACTAATTGAAAATTTCTAGCTTTTTGAATTGGTTTTCATTTTCAGGTTGAAAAAATTACCTATGCTTTTATTTATATTTTATTCACTCAAATAAATTTCCGAATCAGTAAACAAGTTCGACGCACGATTTCCGCTGTCTAGATTTTCTCAAGTCTCTATCACGCCCCATCCTGCCTCTCTTTTACTAACGCGCGAGTAAACATTCTTAAATACGGACTTGTGAGATATATCCGGAAGAAACTTCCCAAGAAAAAACTTACGCTACGAGAAAAAGCCACTTTTCGTAATTAGTGGAAAAACACGTCATAAAAGTTTTCTTAATGCATATAAGTTCTCGGTTAATGGAGGCGTCATTTTCATTCGCATGTAATTTATGATATCTGTTGTTTCAGGCATTAAACGTTTTTGGGTTAATTGTAGGAGTATAATTGTGCCAGCAAAAATGCCTGACAAGAGTTTAAATTTATTTGTGTGTACACAGTTTTGAAACTGGTTCATGATTTTTGTGTTCTTGTTATAATTTTGAACAGTGCCGACTTTCGCCTGGGCTAGATGGGCGTAAATGAGGGTAATAAACTAATAATCTAATAGTTTTTCTAAAATATAAATATATCTGAAATTTTATTGCTAAGTAGGAATTAAAAATTAGCAAATATTAAACATTCTAATTAGCCGAGTCAATGGTGGTTTTTACTTCGGAACCCTCAGAAACAGCACCGATTTTGATGAGATTTATTTTAAATGTTTTAAATTGAATTAATTCGAATTAAAAAAAAGTATATTTATGATTGACTCACTAAGGCCGGCTCTGTTTTTGAAATATATATTTGTGGTGAAATCAACTGTCAAAAAGATTAATTAAGTTCACTTCGTGTTGATTTGCTAATTTGTATAGCAAAATAACTTTTACTTGAAAAAGGTTAAGTTAAGTAGATTTATTACAATTAAATTAAATAAATGTATACGAAACGACAAGTATAATTGTAATTCGACACTGCAAGGATCCAAGATGTGCAAATTTATTCAAATAGGATAAAATTGAATTTCGACAAAGACGTGATACGGTATTAATTTTAAAGATTAAATCTACTTTGGGCGCAACTGAATTGGTAGTAATAGTCAGTAATACCATATATTAAACATACTGTATGTTTAATAAATGGTAATACTAACAACTAATATTTGATTCCATATAACGAATGCAATTAAGATCATTTTATGTAAATACAATTTTAAAAAATAAATCGCAAACAAGAACAATATTTACGCAATACTGATTACAATTGAATTGTTTTTTTGAATACTTAAATTCCGCTGACCAAAATAGTCCCAGACGGTTATAAAACCTATTATATACAATTATAACTTATAGCTACAATGAAATTCTGGTTGTATAATAAAATATATCTATATGCAATAATATGCATGATACCACATTCTTATAAAAATCTATCTGCCAATAAAACATAAAATACAGTTATTTGAATTTTATAATCGCTATGTAGCAACAAAATCAATTTATAAATACACTAAAATTAATATCAAGGTGATATATTGAAAATTATAAAGTTTGTGACATTAAAAACATTTATTTATACACTGAATTATTTTTATAAATTTTAAGCCAAAATTATAATTACAAGATAAATATTATGAAAAATACATGTTGTTTGTTAGAATAACAAATTTTTAAAAATATTAATGGGACTGTCTAATGTCTATAAACTACGTCACTCGTTATACTAAGTATTACCCCTCCCCCCTCCGACATAAGTAGGTAGTTTATGGATAGTTCCAATTTAGAAAATCAATAAAATATAAAATTTGGAAAATAAATATTTCAAAGCAAAATTTTGATACCTTTTTAGGGTTCAGTAGAAAAGTACGAACCCTTATAGTTTCGCTTTGTCCGTCCGTCTATCTGTCTGTCTATATAAATTTTATACCGATTAAGATGAAATTTGGTATTCAGACGTAGATTGATAACCCAAAAACAGAAATACAGAAATGATGTTATTTTTAGACCCCCTTCCTATTGACTGAAAGTATATTCAAAATTTGTTTTTCACTTAAACCATTGAGTCTTTAGATAGACCTTCTAAAATGCAACAAAAAATGACTTAGAAGATTTTGATTTTAACCCTTCAGTCATTCAAAGCCGTTAAACTATCAATTCAAAAAATCTGAAAAATTTTCAGTATATAGCTTTTAATTAGTATCTACTGTCAATAAAAATTATAACGTACACTGTCAAAAAATTTTCTGACCCCCCTCCCATTGACTGGAAAGTGTACTAACATTTTTTTCCTCTTACTGCATTGAGGTATCCTAAAATGTAACAAAAAATGTTATATGACCTTTTGATTTTAACCTCTCAATCACGATATATTTGCTTTAAATGTCGTTATCAGAGCGCCCCCTGCTCCTCTAATTTCTAAACTATCAATTCAAAAAAATCTTAAAAAATCCAAAATGTAGCTTTTAATTAGTACTTCCAATGAAAATTATAACTAACACTGTAGCAAGAATAGTTAAATTTTGAAATAAATATTTTTTATAAATAGTAGTGAGAATGACTACACCGCACTTGGCCGTTTTATTAAGATGTTATATATATTTTCAAATATCAGTAAACTAGAAAACAGAAGATATTTATTATTGTTAAAAAAATATAAAAAATGTAAAAATATATTTCAGGGTAAATGAACGCATAAATTCAGTTTAAAAACAAGACAAAATACGAAATAATATAAATAAATATATCAATCTAGTCTTCAACATTAAGAAAAACAACACGTAGGTATCTACATTTTCTAACGAAAATAATATTTTCGCGAGCCTATCAACAAAATACAAGAATTCGACTAAAATTAGACCGTTCTGCATAGGTTATTAGCCTGTATAATAGTGATAACTGAGAAACATTTAACGTGTATACTTTCATTAACACAGAATCCGTTGTCGTTATGCGTAAAGCATTCAGCGAGAGCTATTTTTACGCTAACATTATTAGATAAATCAACGTTGTTATATCAAAATAACAACACACTCGAGGGTTTTGGTCTGCCAAAGTTACCTTACGGACAACTGTTAACGATTTTTCTTTTGGTGAAAACTTTTTTGTCTCCTCCTTTTTAGTCGTGATCTATGAAGGCTTCTTATTATCGTTTTAATTTAACAGCACCGGTCTAATGTTTTCTTTTTTTGCTACAATTTTATTTCGTTTTTACATTCTCATATTTATACTAAAATAAAAACTTCGGTCAATACATACACGGGTTTATTCCATAAGGGTTCTGAAGTAAGTACTACGTGGGTTGTTTGGAGCCAATTACAGGTTCATTTTTAAGTTAGAAAAAAATATAAAAATAGTGTCATATTCTACTAATTGAGATTTACATTTTGACACTCCACATGCCTAGATATGAAAATAAAAAAATAAAAATTTATGACGCCCCTTCGTATATATAAAAAAAAATTCAACAAATTTTTACATCTTGTACTAGAGAGGATCATTTTACATGTTTAGTAAAAATTTAAAAAGTTTCTAGCTCATATAGATTACGAGAAATTTGGTTTGACTGAAAAGAACGAATCGGAACCCTAAAAAGATATGCTGAAATTTTTTGAAAACGATATTTTGGTGCGATTATTTTAACAATGTCTGTAAATGCTCTAACTTATTATCTAGTATCAATATGAACCTATGAAGACAAATTCCTATTTTATCAGTAACGTAACCAGGGTTTCTTTTGGCAGGGGGACAAAATAAAAAAAATAATACCGAATGGTTTTTTAATTATTTTGGAAACAAATTCATAAATTACTTTTTCTGTGATTTTTAAATCAGAAATTTGAATTTTAGAGTACAGTAGAACCTCGTTAGTACGTTTTTGAAAGGACTGAGGGAAAAACACGTACTAACGTGGTTCTACTGTATAAAATTGACCAAATTACAATAATTGATTAAAAACTAAATTCTATTTTCGTGAACGACTACTGTTTCTTACAACGACATTATTAAAAGTATCACCCATTACCCAATTCTATAATTAGGTCAATGTTGCTTCAAAGTGACTATATTGGAAAATGATTAATAAAGTAATTATTGTATGTCGTATCGGCTTTCACGATATTGAATAAATTTTAACTTTTTATCTACGCTTTGAATTTTTAATTTCTTCTATATTTAGGTTAATTAAAAAAAATGAAGATATTATCACGTACTCGTAAATAATATAAGAAAATATCATATGAAAAAAACATGAATTAATTTTTTCACGAAAATCTGACTTAAAAATTGAATTCTGAAAAAAAATAATTTCCATTGGCATATTAATTTCATATCAATTAAAAGCTCCAAAAAACTACAAGGAATTTAAATAACACCAAGCCGACAATAAAAAAAAATTCTTTGTAATTTTAACGTCTCTACGTTTTCCTATGTTGGCAAAACTGACGGCAAAGTAGTTAGGCTATTACCGTTAAATTATGAGACGAATTTTACGTAATTTATTACAACATGACTGTCATATTAATTACATTTGCTGAATTACTCTGAATTATAAATGGTTTATGGCCATCTTAGTGTACCTATATATTCATACACTATTATATGTACATTACATGTTACGTTATTGTAAAGAACGTGAAAAATTTAACTGCCCTATAGTTAAAAATCCATACCATTATATTAATTGTATAAGAATATATGTATATAAATACACACTGTTATACGTGACAAAGAGCACATTTGTGAAAGCCAGAATACTAAGAATAGTAGTTAAAATAAGATATTATTGAATGAGAAATTTATTTGTTTGAATTTTCAAAGCAATATTTAAAAATATATATAACTAAAATATAGTTTATGTTTATGCTTATGGAAAATTAGTCTTACATTTCAAAGGAATAGTTTTCATTCTAATCGAAAATAAAATAATAATTAATTGACACATACAGGCTGTATTAAAAATTTGAAAATTCGGAATTTCTTTAAATGGCTATCTTTTTTGTCAAAGTTGATAGATTTTTTTTGCAGTTTCTTAAAAAAGAATTAGAATTGATTGGTGTATTTAGAATTTTTATATCACTTTTGGTTTCCGAGTTACAAGCTCTAACTTTAGTTTTTTATGGGCCACTAATTTGGCTATAGCATATTTGAACGTGTTTTTTACTCTACTTTACAATGATATGTCACTTGTCATATTTATTTTTGAAAATAAGTCGAAGTACTAAATATTAGTGATATTTATAAAGTATTTTATTACAAACATTTAAGTAGGCCATCAAGCCATGAAAAACAAAAATTGTTAAACAAAAATCACAATAACAACAATAAAACAACAAATTAATATTTTAAAACAATAAACTATTTAAAAAAAACGTTCTTCTTACTTTTTTTCGATAGTAAATATCACAAATAATTGGAACCCCATTGAAAACTAAAAATTGTTGAAAGTGAGAAAAAAAGGATATATTTTTTGCAAAATGCGCAACTGTGATAGTTTGATTAGCACTTTATATATATAATAAAAGACCTTACAATAAATAATAATAAAATGTTCAATGATTTTTTTTTGTAAATACTCAAGGTAGGTATATAAAGACAAGGTAGTCTCATCAGCTCCTTGACCAATCAGCATTAGCGCGGGAATTGACGCCACCACGAAGACATATTCAAATGTTAGAAATGTATAATAGAATATCAATTACAAAAATTTCTTTATTTATTCTTGTTTTCGGATTTATTTTACATAAGAATAGTAAAAATGTCGAATTTGTACTTCTTTGATTGTATGTGTTGTTAAAATATCAAAAAATACGAAAACAAGAATAAATAAAGGAATTTTTGTAATTGATATTCTATTATACATTTCTAACATTTGAATATATCTTCGTGGTGACGTCAATTCCCGCGTCAACGCTGATTGGTCAAGGAGCTGATGAGACTACCTTGTCTTTATATGCCTTGATAAATATACTGCAGTAATGGACATTTTATCAAAAATTTAAAAGTTGAAATTTGAATGATTATAAATCTATTTTATTTCGGAAAGCATTAAAATTGAATATTTTTTTACAGAATACATTTCTAAATAAAGTTTGAATTTGCAAAATTAAGTGGGAATAAATTTGAAGTGGTAGTCGATAATTTATTGTCCATTCCTTCTAATATTACATAGATGATATTAAATAATAATGATATTAATTGATGAAATGGTGTGATAAAAAATAAATAAAACAAATGTACGTGCATATATATATATATAGAAACCGTATGTTTCCATAAAAATAGAATAATATAAAATAACTTACAACTTTTGAATCCCGCACAGATGGCATCACTGTCCATTGCATGGTAATAATCGTACACTGATTTACCGACTAAATCGTTTGGTTCATATCCAAGGACATCTGCCATTCTATAAAATTTCATATGAATTTAGATATTTGACAATTTTTTAAAAAATCTTGTATAAGCATTTATCTCAACTGTAAATAATTATGAAAATATCAATTTATTACATTATTGACATTAGCTGTCTTTTTAAATTACAATTTTAAGGGAAAATAAATAAGAAACTTTCACTTCTTGTTTCTTGTTATTTTCTGATTTGATTTTTATAAACCAAAAGAAAAGAAAGGAAAATCAATTCTTTTCAAAAATAGAAATTGGTAAAATTTTTTAAATTATTTTTTTACAAAGAGCATAATTTCGAAATAGAAATATTGATAAAAATAATTATAACAAATTGGTAGATCATTTGAAAAGTAAATATTTTGGGATTTTAATGCCACTGAATAAGTTTTAATAAATTTTTGTAATAAAAGTTTTAAAAAAGTTCAAAATGAATAAAATCAATATTATGTATTTCAAAGTTGTATTAAGTTATCTTCTATTGAAAAAATCAAGAAAATAAATATATGATTTCATAAAACAGTAGAAAGGAACATATTAAACATATTCAAAATATAAGATTCCCAAAACCTTTATAATTAATTATATTTCTAACTACTTAAAAATTAATCATTATATTTAAATATTACTCACATTACGGAAACAAATGATATCCAATTACAATTCAAAATAAACTTTTCTTAATAAAACATACAGAACTATAAAAGAAGACAATATTATACATACATTTCATCCGCATAAATGAATTTCATATCGAGGCTATGTTTAGTTAAGAATGTTTTCTTCCCGAGTGGAATTTCTATATTCGAAGGGTGAGGAATTGGTTGGCCGATAGCAACAAAACAACGTTGAGGCACAATCTGATCTTCTTTGACGATATCTGTTTCTTTTGGCACCATCATATGACCAGTCATATGTATAACCTGAAAAATACAATTGACTCTTAATTTTGATTTTTCATTTCATCAAACAAGCACGTGATTATTTAAATGAGAGCTGTAGCCATCGTTATACAAGGTTTAGAGTTTTTATTAATTTCAAAAAACACTTGAAACATGTCAACATTAATATTAAGCCGTATTTCGTGTGTCGAGTAATAAAGTATACAAATTGTATAATTGTAGGAGATGGTAAACCATCTCAAATACAAAATACAAAGTATTATATCATTTTCAGTTACTAAGAAGATCCTCTCTATCAAAATGTTAATCTATTTAAAATGAAATATGAGATCAAATATTATGCATAATCCATATCTATTAATACTTCGGAAGTTTTAAGTGTTTGCTGATATACCTACTTCATAATTTTATATCATTAAAAGTAATATAAATACAAAGGATACTTATTTTGTCACATCCGGTTATTTAGAAATGCTATTGAATTTTATCTTTAAGTTAGTAATAATTAATTTTTGTCTATTCATTTATTAATAGTAAAAATAGTATTAAAATTTCACAGAAAAATACATTTTATTTTATTACTGTTATGATATTCCTTATCCCAATATTGAAAATTGATATACAGGTTGTTCCACTATGTTTTACGCCCAAACTATTGAAGATAGAGTTTTATGATAAAAAGGAAAATATTTTCAACTCTCTACCCCCTAGTTTGAGGGATACATGTCCGGTTCTAAGCAAAATCAAATGGAACAATATATCCAAAATTACATCATTTTAAAGTTCATAAAAAGTAAGAAACTTTAGAAATAATGAACTTTCTAATGATGTAGATTATTTGAGATTCGGATAGTTTAAAATGTCATACGCGACATATCAAAAATGCAAAAGTTCAATGGGGATAATAATAAAAAAATTCAAAAATTTTAAATTAAATGATATATCAATTAGTACTTTATTTAAAAAAATATATTTAAATTAACAACTTTATCGTTTTTTTTTAATTGTTCAATAATTAACTACTTTTGGTGAATTTAGGACAAGGAAGCTCTGTGCATTTATTTGGCAGATGTTTATTTTTATACGAAAACAAACAATATTTAAAATCAATTCACATAGATAATAATTACCTTATACGAAGCGGATTTTAAATTTACATTACGGCCCTTGCTTGTAAGGGTACATTTAAGGCGGAGGAAAAATGAACTAGATGAAACATCACTGTCTTTGTTACTGAGTACATCACGGACTTCTCCATGGTCACAAGGGTGACTGTAGTCGTACACACTCTGTCCTATTAAATCAACCTAAAATGTAAAAAATAACAGATTAATTTAACATCATATTTTTAAATATATTTATTACCATTAATTCATTAAAATGCAGTTTTCTATATGTGCAGTGTGCATATATATACATTTTTTAGAAGTATATGAATTTTAATACATAAAAGTAGCGCCTTCATAAATAATATTGTATAATAATATTTTGTGTTACAAATATTTTCATATCATCGTCTCTATTTCTCACAAAGGTTTTCTTAATTACTTTATTTATTTAGTTTAATTTACATCATCATACTTTGTGATTTGATTGAAATATTTCGAAGAAATTTAATACATTAATAAACCAATTTGCATTTTCAATAACAAGAAGAAATAATAATACACATATATTTAATAATTATAATATATAATCACACTCATATTTCATTTATTCATTTATGAGCAATTGTGGGTAGTAAATATTATTTTAAATAATATCTACCTACAATAAAGAAAAAAGACATTCATTTCTTATCAAAATTTCACAGATATGAAAAAGAAACAATGTGTATTACAAAAAAACAATGAAGCATTCATAATTTGATTATTTAGGTACGATCTTACGTATTAGATAATTTAAAAATACCTACAAAATATTAAAAACTATTTCAGAACTATTGTTATATACCAGTACCCATATAAAAGATTAAATATGGAAATTTTTGTTGTAAATAATAGCTTTTACGATTAATAACAGAATATGAAGTAAGTTTCCAATTTTTAATTTATTCGTTTTGAATTAGTTACGATTTCGCTTTTTAGACAAAAATATATTTGTATTATCTACTGTTGTTTTGACCGATCTATATATTAATAGGTGAACATTGAAAATTATACTTTTTTGTATTAATTACAAAAGGAGGGGAATGGTTAGGTTAAATTTTTGATTTTGTTCAAAAACCTTACGCGATACTGAAAAATAAAAGCACTCAATTACTTAAATTCAGTTAAAACTTTTCATTCACATTTTATTTTTAAAACTCAAGCCTGTGGTATCATTGAAAGGTTAATTCCAATATTAAATAAAATACGCCTAAATAATACCACTTGAATTATATACAAACGTGAGAATGGCGGTAATTTTAGTAATTGAATAAACATTTCCAAGCATAATTACTACAAGAAGCAGTATGTATTGTATATAATTAATTAACCGATGCAGTACAATCAGGCACTTTAGGAATATTAAACTACTGTATCAATACTTAATTAATTACATACATTTAAAATAACTAATTATATCAAGTAACATTTACGGTTTCTCGTACCTGCGTGATTCCCAAATAATCGCTAACGTTTTCTGATAAGTAAACGAAATCACCCTCTGGAGACAACACGATTAAAAAGCCATCCAGAGCTTTTAAGAACACTGACTCTTTGTCGGCTTCGGACTTTTCACTTTTCTGTGGAATTTCTGGAACTGAAAACAAAAGAATATCGTTTTAATTGTTGCAAATATTAAGATAAATATATAAATATTTATATGTAATTGTACAGAAAGTTGGCTTAAATTATTAAAAAAAATACTTTTTATTATATTGTACACTTATTTTCTTGACCAATCATGTATATGAGCATTTCCAGTAGTTTTTTTTTAAAAACAGGGCGCACGTATGTCACCGGTAGGTAAAAAAAATTTTTTATACCAAGGCATGTGGCATGTTAAAATGAATAACCAAAGCAGCGGAAATTTACCCTATTTCTTATTTTTTTAATAATATTAAATAAAAATAAAAAATTATTTGACGCCCCTCCCTATTGTTCCAAAATTTAAAAAGATATTGTTGACTTTAGTGTTTGTAGTTGGTAGTCCCAACAAAGCCTCATTACCAATTTTTTTCAGATTTGAGCTAGTAGTTACAGAGTTTGAGGGGAGGGGGCAAAATATAATACTGTTTGAAGACCCCTGCTGGCACCATTTTTGAGTTAGAAAAAAAATAAAAAATTGGTTATATTCTACTAATTGAGCACTACATTTTGTATACCATTTTTATTTTTTTATTTTTGAATTTGCTTTAAAGCCCCCTGCAGGCGCCATTTTTGATTTAGAAAAAAATAAGAAAGAGGGTCAATTTCCGCTGCTTTGGTTATACATTTTAACATGCCACATGCCTTGGTATAATTTTTTATACATGCATGTGTGTCCGTGTGTCTGTGTGTCAGGATGTAGATTTTTTTTTCGTTCACGATAACTACTGTAAAAATGTACCGATCTGAATTATTTTTGGGGAAAATGTTTGTCTCAGAGAGTACTCCAGACCTATTGATTTTGGTGCTAATCGGATTAGGGGTTTTGGAAATATTCGAAATTTTGTAACTTTTTTCGTCTAAAAAATGAACATTGCGAGTATTATCTCACTAATTTTGATAAAATTTGGTACATTTGCAGTTCAATTGAATCTAAGGTACATTTATTTTTTGTACGTGCCCAAACAGCCATTAAAGGGGTGAAAAACAAACTTAAAAACTTCCATGTTCCGAAGGAAATGGAAGTATTGTAATATTTTTATTTGTTCCGTTCTAAATGAAACTATTTTGAAACAAATAAAATATGTTAGAGATTTTTTTACGTTATTTTGAGGAATTAATGTAATGTTAATTTTTATAAAAACACAAAATGTATATAACCTTAAAAATACATTTTTAAACCTGTGCTTAAATTCGTGCTCGTGCATACATTTAATGTGTTATTATAACATTATTCATAATACACCCATAAATTAAATAAGCTACACGAAAATAAGAAAACAAAGAGTAAACGAGCATGTTGATCTCATTCCGGAAATATTTTTGTGCTTGTAAAATTATATTTTCACAGGCTGAATACAAAACCATCGCTGTGAAGTAAATAACTTCAGGGCAAATGAAATACGTATTCTGTATAATTTCAAACAGAAATATTTTCATTAAAAAAATTATCTAATCTGTATAAATATACGAATTCAATAAAAAAATTAAATATAAAATAAATATAACTTATTTAATCAATTTTTAATTTAAAAGTTCAAACGATGGTATAGGTATTTTTGGTGGCGATTAACAACTGAGCTATGCGGTTTATGGATTTTAGCAATATAGGTACTAGGGATGTTACTGACATGAGTGTGAAATTATTGCATATCTGAAACAATTATGCATTCCGAAACCGAAACCGTATCCGAAATAATAAGATTTTGACCCTCGAAACCGAAATAATAGAAAAAAAATACTAATCCGTATCCGAACCTAGAAAAAAATACCCCAATCTGTAACCGGTATGTCAAATCCCTAACAATAGATATTTACTACACAAAATAAAATACTACACAGATCAAAACCATAGATAACCTAACACAATTCGATACCCCACAAAAAAAATGTTACTTTGCTTTTACCTGCGAGAATTTTTTTACTTCCATGTGAAAGAAATGGAAGTATTGTAATACCATCGAAAAAACGTGTCCTAGATAAGAGTAGATTCTACCTTCAAACCGTAAAGAAAAGTTAATTTCCGCATGGCGGCTGTGCGTGTGTCAGTGAGTCTGGATCTAGAATTTTCTTTCGTTCGCGATAACTACTGTTAAAATGCACCGATTTGAATTATTTTTTGGAAAAATGTTTTTCTCAGTCAGTACTCCAGACCTATTGATTTTGGTGCTATTCGGATTAGGGGTTTTGGAAATATTAGAAATTTTGAAACTATTATCGTTTAAAAAGTGAACGTTGTTGCGAGTATTATCTTACTAATTTTGATAAGACTTGGTACAATTGCAGTTTAATTGAACCTAAGAGACATTTATATTTTGTACGTGCCTAAACAGTTATTGAAGGGGTGAAAACCATCCTCGAAATTTGAATTTTAAATACAATTTAACACGTCATTAAAACAAATTAAACTAAATTCAAATTATCAATTAGTTATTCTACGAATGTGTATTATGTTTTTGACATAAGGATATTAAAAAACTAATATTTATAATACAAAGTTGAGTTTTATTTCTGAATTTCTGACAAATTCCATAGAAATTTTCCATATATTATAAATTATTTAAAAATATATTAAAGAACATGTTATGTATGGTTCTCCATACCGATATTTATAATATCATGCTGATGGAAAGTCAAAGATTTCATGATAAATAAGACAAGGTAGGACTCGCGAAAACTTCAGGTCAAAAAATAAAAAGGAAATACAGTATGAAGCGTAACATAGTTTTACAATTTATTAAGAAATTAATGAAATATTAAGATAATTGATTTGTTGTATGACGAATCAAGTACCTACCTACATACATAGGTTTAATGAAAAATTATCAATTATGAACTAAGGCCACGGGTACTTACATAGACGCCGTTTCGTTCTCCTAGTTGTTTTCAGTGGCGTATTTACGTTAAGTGCCGCCCTGGGCCAAAAAAAAAATGCCGCCCTGGGTAAAAAATAATTGCCGCTCTGGGCAAAAAATTGCCGCCCTGGTAAAAAAAAATTGCCGCCCCTTCACCAAGAGAAAATATAATACAGTCAAAATTTCTATATGAACTGAAAAGTGAGAATTTTTACAAATAATGGAAAAAATAATATACATACATTAAAAACTGATGACCTTTTTTTTTTTAGTCGCATTGCTCATTTTTGTATCCCTATTTATAGTACGCTATATTAAACTAAAAAATCTACCGCCCCTCTCGGCCTGTCGCCCTAGGCCATGGCCCCATGGTAAATACGCCTCTGGGTGTTTTGCTCGCTAATAGCAGTGCTATACTCTATAATCTATAGCCCTGCATTTTGTATGTATGTGTTCTGTATTGTTTTCAAATGTTTTTCTTCGAAAAATTCGTTATCACCAATACAAAAATTAGACAAATATCAATATAATTTTTGAAGTACAAGTTGACTCATGTCAGTAATTTTTACTAAAACAATTGCTGCGTTAGTACAGTGAAATAAATCTCTAAATTTTTAGTAAAAATGGCTGGGCTAACTTGTACCACACTATGATTTTGAAAAAATCGATTTTTTTGCTTAAACAATGCTTTAACATCATAAAAACAATATGCACTTGGTTTTATAGTTAAAACAATTACAGTGCAGAAGGTGCTTAAGGTTACTCAAAATATCGCCAGCAGGGTACGCTACGTAAAACTTTACTGCTCGTAAAACTTTAAACGAAACCACTTTTTTCAATCTTAGCGAACACATTACTTCAACATGGTTGCATGGATCAGTTTGAAATTTTGACAGTAGCTTCACAATTAGATCCTTTATAGAAGTAGTAGGATTTTTCGATTCGATGTAAACTTTTTATTTTATAAAAAATTACAACTTAAGTATTTCTACAAAATTTGATTAAATAAAAACAAACCCTACGTACTTCTATAGACAGTAGTATATGGATTTTAATTTTTGTTTGTTTTTTGTTCGAGGTCCTTTATTTCACGAAAAATTTGTCCGCTACTGGAGGTGTTTATTAAAAAGATCATTCCGAAGATTGGCTCTTTTTCCGCCATTTTGTACAAAAATAGTAATACATTTTTAACGTTTTTTAAATAACTTTTCAAGTACTAACATGAATGTTGATTTTTTTGTAATAATATATTTATCATTAACTTTTAAATGTGTCATTAAAATGTTGTCATATAATATAGTATAATATTATATAATACCAAAATATGTACGCGTGTCATTTAATTATCATCACTATTCAAAACGGTTCAATTAACACAGAGGGAACAAAATAATTAAATAATTTTTGACATTTAACTATATAAGACTTACCTAATTGCATCATCGTGCGTACGCGCAGATGTGCAATGGCTAGCCTCATGACCGAGGCCTTGTCCAACTGCGCCGCTGCATCGCGAGGCAGTGGAAGTGCCCCGGCTAGTTGAGAGAAAATCTCGGCCTCCCTTGATCTTCGACATCGGGCAGCATCTCGAGATCGCTCTTTTCGTTTCTCATTGTTCCTAAAACATAAATAATGAGTATAAATAATATGTTTCGTACTTTTTAAAACGGTATACTTCAGGTAGGTATCTAAGCAAGACCTGCGTGGTTCCAGTATTTAAGAAACTCTGTAGATTAATTTTAAAAAAGCATAAATTTTTTATACAAGCAGTACAAGAGTAAATCTCCAATGACCGCAGATGCTATAAAAGAGTATCGCATGATTTTAAACGTCATACATACTTTAGTGCTCAAAATTTAAATAATCTTAGATCCTTTTAAAGCAGAGCTGATCAACCTGCGGCCCGCGGCCACACGAACAAATTATTATTTTATAACGTTATTTTAAGTATCGGGTATTTCAAAATAATTTCTATTTGTTTTCTTTAAAATTAAATTTAAAATTTTGTTTTATTTATGTAACTTAACTAATAATTTTAATTGTTAAAACTATTTTTATAATACTAAATAAGAATTTGAAGTATTTTTTGATCAAATGAGACCAATTGCAACCCTTAATCTGACATTGGGAATGAAATATTGAAATGTTCTTTTTTTTATATGTATTTCTTCTATATTGTTGTTGACTGGCATTATCCTCTTCGAACAGAATGTTTACGTTATTTATTTACTATACAAAATAGTAAATATCTCTGCGAGATAGCGAGAAATTTTTTTACCCTAGACCTTCTATGAGACCAATTACAGCCCTTCATCTGTGACAGGAGATGAAATATTGAAGGTTCAGAATCATATGAAAATTGTATTCACTTTTTTATGCTAATATACATAAGGGTTGAGGGATGCAAGGTTAAAACTTTTAATAGATATAAATTTATTGGCGTTTTTATATAGATTGCTCTACGATTATAAGTTTTGGAGATATATCTAAGTTTTCAGAAGGTGATATATTTTCTTTGCATTTATTGCTCCCGAAGTTACTACCGGGCAGGACGGAATTCTACTTAAAAAATTAAAGTGATTAGAAAATGATTACGAAATTCTTTATAAAACCAGATATTATGAGAACAAATTTTAGCATTATTTTTGTTTATGTGCGGTCCTCGATAAATTTTAGGTTGTCAATGCAGCCCACGGAACAATTTGGGTTGGCCAGGCCTGTTTTAGAGGTTTTATACTAGCGTGCCTTCACATAAAACTATCAAAAAACTTTGAGAATCACTGCAGTATGTATACATTGATAGTTGAACTATTTTAACCTAGCCCGCCAATCACAAAAACAGTAAACCTTGCTCTTATAGCGGCCATAACTGGTACCAGTACCTTACATTTAAATACGAATGACAAAATAATTGATCAAGTTAGAATATTAACAGAAACAATGTTTCAATATACATACATCAGCTGAAGTTATTTAAATGCAACAAAAATTAAATGCAGAAGAAAAATGTTAACTAGGATGAATTAACTGCTCTGTACATAGTAATTTCAAAATATCAAAAATGACATTAAATATTCAACATCCAAAAGAGCTTGATTATTGTTCATAATCAAACCTGATAACGCTTTTAGTTTGTTAAATCTGGCAGTCTTTTTGTTCCGATTCCAATTAATGCATATGGCGTAAATAATACCGTCAAACGTGTATGTCAGTGGTCCTCAATTTATTCATAATGTTAAAAACTGGATCCAGATAGGAGTAGGGATAACTACTTCATACCTATATGTCGTTTTACAGGCAATATAATCCATTTTGATAGTTTATTAAAAAAATTTCTGTCTGTCTGTTTGTACCGACTTGACACGGGAACAACTGAATCGATTCTGATAGAACTTTCACTGTTAGAAAACCTAATGTCCGGTATCATAAAGGACCTAACAAATTTGTTAGCTAACAAACACTTTCAACTGAGGTATCAAACATATATGACAGTTCTTTTGGAGTTTGTTGATGACTTTGACAAGTTTCGCGCACGCGTTGAAGGTAAATACAAACGGTGTTAAAACAGTGGTGATGTTATGAAAATTATTTTGTACGGTCAAAGATGCCAACTGTGTTACAATTAATTGAAGTGTCACTGCTCTAAATTCCATAACTAATCCATAGATACTAGTACAGTATTAATACCCCATATGAATGTAATTGCTAGCTAACAAATTTTGTTAGGTCCTTTATAATACCGGGCATATGACACTATAGTTAGTTTAGGCTATAATAATATGATAATTGAATTAAGACAGGTTCGTATTAAGGAAAATTTACAATAGATATTTTCTAATAAAAATCACAAGAAAAATCAAGGTAGTTGTGATGTTGATATTAAAGATTGTAAATCAACAAAGTATATTGGATAATTAGGTCAGAATTATTCACAACCCTTGTTTTCGTCATAATTTAACTAAACTATCCAGTTGGTACAGGTAAGTTTAAAATAACTTTTAAAATAAAATAAAATTTCGTATGTAGGTCAAACATTCGACTGCTTGCAATTTAAAAACACCTACATAATGAATTTTCAAAACTCGTACCTTGTATTGGGCTGAGTTTACATTGGTATGGTAGAAGGCTTAGTTACTTACACCAGTAACTTACAAGACAGTTACTAGTCTAGTGTAAACCGAAGTGGATAGTACTAGTATACAAGTACTTAGTAGTATCTATAGCTATCCCTAGGGTTGCCTATTACTCCTATTAGTCTATCCCTACCACAGTAAAATTCCACTGTCCTCACAACTTGCCCGATATGAACACATCGAGTATAATTAACCGATAGGAGGAGTTTTAATTAAAATACATAAATTCACACGATTTTAGAAATTTATTATTAATAATTTCACATGATTTTTGGCCAAAGGCATTTTCGATTGCGTAAAACCTGGACAGCACTGAACTTTTGCACTATAAGAAATAGCATACCATCAACAATTAAGGCAGTAGTCCGTAGCCCGCCGCGAACTAAGGTGGTCAAATAGAACGCGCAAGTGCGAATTCTTTCTTCATCAAGTGATCATGTCCTGCAGTTCGTCTGACGAAGAAGAATTGCTTCTTTTGTTAGCTGTGAGTTCAGCAGCAAGACGAAAAAGGAAAAGGATATGTTGATGTGCATAATGCAGGCATTCTATATATAGTGACTAGACATTCTATGTTCGAGAGGGTTGTTTTCCGAGCTAAATACTGAAGCGAAGTCATACAAACAACTGTACTCCAGCACAAGATCAATCAATTTTTTATTATTATCTTCTCTTTCACTTCTTATATTGCCATCCAATCTGCGCGCGAACTCTGAAAATGTTCAATCCGTTCGCTGTTCGCCGCGATACAGAGTTCGCGAGTGTTATGCGGCCCAGTCTGCGTGGATAGTCCGCTTCCTGTTTGTCAGTGCCTTTTTATTCTTATTGATATATAACGAGCTATGATTTAATTTAAATTATTTTATAAACAATAATGTCAGTTTTTTAATCCATTGGCAAAATAAATGGATTAAGCAGAAAATATCGATTCATTCCATTATTAAATTAGGTAAACAACCTGTATATTTAGGAATTCACAATGAAAAATAAATTGGAAATAAAATTGTTTTGTTTCATGAATTGTAAAATTTGTTTGCAAATATGCCATTCAACTGAATAGTTTATTTAATTCATTTCAATAGGCAGGTTTTTATAATAAAGATCTCTTTGTAATTTCATTTAATAAAGTGCTTCGTATTGTTATGTTATTTATGTTTTATAATTGAATAACAATCAATAATATTTAGAAGAAAAAAGAATGACAAAAAGAAGAAGTAGAAGAAAAATCTATTATCTACATGGGGGATGGGGGGAGGGTCATATTCAAATGTTATATAACAACTAACAATCTCTTTCATACAAATAAAAAACTTCAACGATTACATGTAAGCCGGGGGGGGGGGGGGGGAGGCTACTGTCTACAAAGTGTTACGTGGGGAAAACGGATCTAATTCTATAGAAAAAATTTTAAAAAAGGGCAACGTGGTTAATGGACATTTCCTAATACGTGAAACGAATTCACAAAATAAATAATAGGATAAGTATAATATTGTGTTTATAAAATTATTTTCAGATTTTAAGAAAATAAGTCGCTTCGGTATCTGAATAGTCTGTCCCATGTAGGAAATTACAAAGGAGCCAGTATTGCGCCAATGCTAGCCAACACTGGGTTAAGATACAAATGATAACTAGCTTGTCGACTAAGGCTTGTCCTATTAAGGTTGGTTGGGCCAATATTAGGAATAAATAAGGTTGGCCTAAACTGAGGTCAATATCGAAAAAGCAACACTGGCAATCCAATATTGGGCCTATCATTAAGACATGGGGTGTAATCGTAGAATAGAAATATCAATTTTTAATTTCATTAATTTGGCAACTATGTTTAAAAATTTATTTTTATCGCTTAATAATGCGAGCAAAATGAACACCTGTCAAAAATTAATACAATATTAAATGATGTAGAAAATACACTCATTTCACATGCCAGTACACAAGCGAATATAATTTAATAATGCCTATATGTACTTTAAAACAACAAAAATTAATTAAAACGTTGGTAAATATTAAATTAATTAAAATATTTAGTAATATCTTCAAACATCCAACACACTGGTACTTCCTCAAGGAGCTTCTACTTTCTTAGCAGTACTGTATAATATTTAATTTTAATTTTAAGGAAGTGTTGGTGTAATGAGTAATGAATATTAATTAAAGAACAGTGGCGTATTCAAAATAAAGGAGAGGGACTTGAATTAAGAATAAAAAATATATTTTAGGTTCGTTGTTATTTTGGTCTTTATTTAAATAATTATTTTCTATTTTAAGGTTATTGGCTTAGCACCCCTTTAGTTGTAAATAGGGTTTGCAATCCCGCAATGCGGGATCCCGCATTCCCGCGGGATCCCGCACGTTTTGGAGATCTGCGGATCCCGCACTGAAAGTGCGGGATCCGCGCGGAATTTTTGCACATTGAATTTGTAGGTCGCGTGCGTTTTGAATACTTTTAAAGCGTAAATATGAATAAAAAAGGTAACAATTTTGAAAAAAAAAATTAAGGTTGAGATGACTGAATATGAAACTAATGAAGTAAATTACATATATCTCTTGTTCACGATTAGTTAAGTGGTTACACTGAGTACGACTCAGGCGACGAAAGAAGCTCAAACAGCCCCCAGATTACAAAAAAAAACATAAAAAATACAAAAATTTAGAAGAAGAATAGCAGATTAAATAAAAGTTAACCACAAAAATTTAATACACAAAATTCGATCTACACGATATTTTTTTAACAGTATTATCCCTAAAATACAACCGTAAATAATGATATTTAGAGGTTTAGTTTTACGTGACATACCGTATATACTAGGCTGTTTTTTTTTATTTATTTTTATTTTTTTTTTTTCGGTCCCGCTAGCCTATGTTTTAGCTTTGGATCAAAAGTTAATTGTCCCAAAATTTCAGACTCATAGATCAAACCTGTGGACGGCGCAAACCGAGTCATTTTCCCATTTGATTAACATGGGAAAAATTACTTTTTTACTTATGCGTGAATATCTCGTTGAAAAATGTATTTATTTTAATTTCTTACAGCAGCATATCATAGAGAATTAAATTTCTTACAAAAAAGATCCCAAGTGCTCAAATCATAGATCGAATATTTTTAAAGATATGTTCGTTTAAACATTATCATAAAAAGTAAAATCCAATTTTTATGATAATTTTTAAACAAACATTTCTTATTTATTGGATTTATGAATTGAGCACTTAATTCTCTACAAAATATTCCCTTGAGAAATTTTCAAAAAAAATTGTTTTCAACGAGATATTCACGCGTAAGTAAAAAAGTATTTTTTCCCATGTTAATCAAATGGGAAAAAGACTCGGTTTATGCCATTCACAGGTTTGACCTATGAGTTTGAAATTTTGGGACAATTAACTTTTTTTTGTTAACTAAATAATAGTAACTTTAAGTATGAATAACAAAGTTTTTGGAAAAATTGCGGGATCCCGCGGGATCCCGCGGGATTTGAAGATTTCCCGCAAAATTCCCGCGGGAAAAAAAAGTCTGCGGGATTGCAAACCCTAGTTGTAAACTATCCTTTTTTTCAGTAAAAAAAGATTTGATTTCGAAAAATTTAGTTTTAATTTATATGCAGAACACATATACATTCAATTGAATTTTAAAGTAAATTTTGAAAGTAAAAAATTAGATATAATTTGGCCATCGCAATATCTTTAATATATACACGTCGTTTGCCTGTAAGTCGCACTCTATTACTGTAACGAATGATTTGTTCACGCGTCTCTATATTTAAAACGAATGAATCAATGAAAAAGAATGATCAAATCTAACAATAAGTTATAATTAAAAAATAAAAACAAATAAGAAATAAGTAACTTTAATATGCAAATATATGAAAGTCAATTTATTAATATAATTATTGTTTACATATTATATTACATAAAAATTTTTATTAGCAATAAAAATCAATGACAACTATCTAATATCAAATCAAATTACCCACATCACATGCAAGTTTATTGCATATGAATATTATATATATAAATATGTGTATATACTATCCACACATATTTAGATAAGTATATATATGTATGTATATGTATATGACTGAATGGCATTCATTTTAAGTCTCGCACAGACCTGTGGAATAATCGCTACTGGGTCAATCCATATGAAATGGTCCAGCACTGGTTGCTCGATCATTCTAAAAAAAATTGATTTTTTGTGTGTAATTACCCTAACATGTTGGTAGTTCGAAACGATCATTATTTTAATTTTATTGTTTTTTGTTTTTGCGTGACGGCCATATTTGTTCTATAGGTCGCAGCATTTTTTGTACTTTAAAGGGTTTGCGGAAACTAAAATATCTCAGCTTCTATCAAACCTTTCAGCATCGGAGTAAAAGCAAATTATTCAGAATAAAACGGGCTACAAGATTACTTTTAGACATTTTCACCTAAATATTATCCTAAAGGGTGAAATTTCAGCCTTAATTCTTAGTTCTATTTTTGAAAAAATCCCATTTTCAAGGGGATGTTTTTGCAAGAAGGGGAAAAGTTAACAAGTCAAATTATTTTTTACAAATAGGTGGGTACTAGTTGTATTCACACACCAAAGTTCAACTCTGAGACTTGCCCCCCTTTATTTCAAAAAATTCTCAAAATTTGAAAATTTGAGAAAATGGCACTTTTCAATGCTAAATAACTCTGGTGGGGGACCAGATAAAAATCTGAAATTTTAGCCTATAATAGTACTACATAATGGTATTATGTACCAAAAATTTTGAGATTGAAATTTGACTACAAGCAGTGGTATTGCAACCACAAAAATGCATGTTTCAATGAGCGTATACATGTTGTGATTTTGTTTCAATAATAATTAAAACATGTTATATCTTTGTTATGAGTTACTTTAAGTTATTATATGTGTTATAAATTTTTAAAGCTGACCTAATTTTCTATCTAAAAATAAAATATATATAGGGTGTCACCTTTGAAAAACAAAAGGTGACGTCATTTCCGGTTCAACCGGAAGTTACAGAAAATAAAAAATGAGATTTTAAAAACATTCAGAAAAAATACAATTTTTTTCTTCATTCAAGCATTCTTCTATTTCCAAGAAGAAAAAAGATAGTATTAGATATTATATTAATGTTGACACTCTGTATTAACATATGAACTCCTATTGAATATTGTGGTTGCAATACCACTGCCTGTAGTCAAATCTCAATCTCGAAAATTTTGGTACGTAATACCATTATATAGTACTATTATGGGCTAAAATTTCAGATTTTTATCTGGTCCCCCACCAGAGTTATTTAGCTTTGAAAAGTGCCATTTTCTCAAATTTTCAAATTTTGAGAATTTTTTGAAATAAAGTGGGGCAAGTCTCAGAGTTGAACTTTGGTGTGTGAATACAACTAGTACCCACCTATTTGTAAAAAATAATTTGACTTGTTAACTTTTCCCCTTCTAGCAAAAACATCCCCTTGAAAATGGGATTTTTTCAAAAATAGAACTAAGAATTAAGGCTGAAATTTCACCCTTTAGGATAATATTTAGGTGAAAATGTCTAAAAGTAATCTTGTAGCCCGTTTTATTCTGAATAATTTGCTTTTACTCTGATGCTGAAAGGTTTGATAGAAGCTGAGATATTTTAGTTTCCGCAAACCCTTTAAAGTACAAAAAATGCTGCGACCTGTAGAACAAATATGGCCGTCACGCGAAAACAAAAAACAATAAAATTAAAATAATGGTCGTTTCGAACTACCAACATGTTAGGGTAATTACACACAAAAAATCAATTTTTTTTTGAATGGCCAAGCAACCATTTAATTTAATTTTGGACCATTTCATATAGATTGACCCTACTGCGGCGAATAATTCGCGCAGAAAAAATAAAGTACATACATGGCGGCTTATGTATGTGTTCAGATCGACGCGGCAGTTTATGTGAAATTTATGCAGCGTTTTTATTCGCCGGAAATTTAAAACGCGTTCAACAGCGTTTAAATCGCTGCCGCCCTTGTTTGAAGACCGAAAAAAGTAATATAATTTGTAAGAAATTATCTTATTCAGTGGCGGACTAAGAAAAGTTGACATGGCGGATGTTAAGGACCCCCTCCTGCTCAAATTTATTTACTAATACATATATAAAAACATATTTTTATTTATTTTTTATATTTTATAATAAAATTATATTATTATAAAATAATGATCTTAGTAAATAAAAGAATTAATATTATAAACAATTTTAATCATAACTTCTTTTGAATATTGTTACAATAATCAATTGACTTGCGAATTCCAATGTCGCAACAAACGCTTCGGTTTATTGTTTGTTTCAGTTTATTTGATATCCCACACGTCTTGGTATACAATTTTTTTTTTTTTTATTTGCTCCCTGCAGGCACCATTTTTGATTTAGAAAAAAAATAGAAAAAGGGTCAAATTTTCTATAAGTTATAATTATTTCTAGAATATATGCCAAATAAATGTAAGCGCGGTGAAACATGAAAACACAGTTTCGGCACGGCCGAATGATTCGGTCATTTTTTGGCCAAAAAACGGATTTTAAGCCGAAACTGTTTTCTATTTGATTTAAATTACAATTAAACATACAAAACATCAAAAGTTATTTAACAAACATTTTTCTGACAAATACTGTAATTAGAAAATAAAACTTTTTGTTACATTTGTTTTTAAAAACAAATAGCTTTTTTAATTTTAATTAAACATTTGAATTGTTTGAAGAGCTTTCGGGTGCGTTCCGAATTTGTTAAGGTTAGCAAAATTTGAATCTAAAAAGTATTCATGTTAAACTCAACTGATTATTTTACAAGTTCAAGTTAGGAGTCGATTGTTTCTTGTTTACGGTGAAAGATTCATTTAATTTAACATACTAAATTCTGTTTTCTTTATTGCAAATAATATTTTTGCAAATGAACAATCCTTAAAAAAATGATTATTTCATAATTGATATAATAATAACCTACAGAGACATAATTATAACTGTATTTGAGACGTTTTATGAAACTAGACATTTTTTTATTGGATATTACCCAATAATTTATCGATTCCAAGTATTTAACTTTTTACTTTCATGTTCTGAAAATAACCGATATTTTATTTATAAAATCGTTTGAAAAAAATCATATATGTAAGTGTAACAGGATCTAATTTTTAGATTCAAATTCAATCAACCATAAAATTTTTTATTATAAATAATTATTTTGGAATACACATTATAAAGAATATTGATGAAAAAGCATGCACGAATATTTTCATTCTAATGTTAACATAGATATATACATATGTACAATATATTACATATATGTATAAATATGAGTTTGTTTATCGAGACGCCCGCGCCATTATGTCTACGGCCGTTAAACGGATACCGGAACTAAGATTTTTTATGTAACATAGGTACGTACGAAAATGTAAACAGTTATATTTGATCAGATATTGATAAATATTTCTTTATAACTTCAAGAAGCGGACAAGGATACGAATAAAATACCAGGAGGTTGTTGACACAAATTGAATACACGTGGAAAAACGATATAATACTTATTATGTAAACATATTTGAATATCAAAAGAACATTTTACTTATTGAATGTTTTTATAGATTCCAATCGCAATTAATTCTATATTTCTATATTTGACCTTTTGTGATATTTAAGTAATGTTATTTTAATTAAAATTATTTAAAAACAGTTCGCTGTGACGGAGATAGAATCTACATATATACGTACCAGAGATTAGGGGCCGCTGAGATTGTCTTAACTAAAGCGTCGATTACATTGAGCGAGTTTACAAGCTAACAAGCCAGCTTGTTAGCTTGTAAACTCGCTCAGTGTCATTATGTTCACAAGCTAACAAGCTGTTTGTAAACAATCTGCTACAAAAGTTGAAAGTCGGGCTACTTTACTCGCTGGCTTGTTAGCTTGTAAACTAGCCGTGTGTCATCATAGTAGATAGTTCGCTAGCTGCTAGTATCTCGGTGATTCCTGGTTTCAGTGTCTATAAAATGTATTCACAACACGTGGTTTACTCGCTATCTAGTTGGCTACTGAGCGAGGGGAAAGTTTTGTGTGTCATCATCACTATCTTACAAGCTAAGAAGCCAGCTTGTAACAAGCTGGCTTCTTAGCTTGTTAACTCGCTCAATGTAATCGACCCTTTAGACAACTTACTTGTGCTACTTTAAATTTAGTTTCTAAAATAAAACCAACAAAAAATAATATAAATGAATGATGCCGCATCAAGTTATGTTGCATTAAAAAAAGTAAAATATATAACTTAAATCCAAAGCGAATAAAACGCAGTTCACAATATAGCACGAGTGACGTCATAGCAAATAATGTTACATTTTATGATAGAGCTCGAGTCAATTTGGCGACGACTGTATCTTCCGTTTGCACGGTAGCCAACACGGAACGCACGCGAAAATTTGAGAAAAACTTATTTTCAAACAACCTTGAGAGCACGATTTATATCTTATTTCATTCATATAAGCGTATATCGATTTCAAATAACAAGGACTGTTGCGTATGCATTGTAGTCAATGACGTCATATCATTAAAACTTATTGATTTAAACGGGGAGGTTTTAATTCATTTGATCAACTAGAAATGATTTTTTAAAATATCATTTTATCATTTTTATAAAAAAAATTAAAATGTTAATTGGCCAGTTCTGATAAAATACTTATACATTTTGGGTACCTATTAGAATATAATTTAAGTATTGAAAAAACTAATGAAAAGTTATTCAAAAATGTAATTAAATAATTAATAGCAACCAACAATCAAGACGGAGGGGGAGGACTTAGAAAACTGAAAAGGCATTACTTAAAGCCAATATTTTTCGAATGATATGTATGTATACATCTAACTTATAGGGTCGATCCAGACTATCAAGCCGGTCTCGGTCCGATCTCGATTCGGTCTCGCTCCAATCAAATATAAATATACGATAAACAATGAAATCATTAACACTATAGGTATCGGTCCAATCACGCTCCGATACAGTTTTATTATACCATACTGAATATTTGTCTGGAAAGAGACCGGCTCGATAGCTGGATCGACCCATAGTGCGTAGTATGGTAATAAAGCTGACATAAAAGTACCTTTCTAATCGTAAATATATAGATTATTAACTTATATGCATTTTTATAATCCGGAAAACTAATTTAATAGGCTTTGCAACAAGCATTTCCGCCGCTCAGTAACAAATAACAAGTAGGTACAAAAGAATCAATTATGATAGTATCTCTAAAAGAGACCTACAGGTCTCAAGACAAATTTATTATAAACTAGCTGCTACCCACGGCTTCGCTCGCGTGGATTTCGAAACCCCCATCCCATGATATTTTTTCCGACGGATCGAATAAAACTAATTACGACCCTTCATATGTGACAGGGGGTGAAATATTTATTACTAAAAAAATTCCCCATATAAATTTTTCAACCCTTAAGGGTTAAATTTTCGGGATACGAAGTAGCCTATGCCCTTCCTCGGGATGCCAGCTATCTCACTGCCAAATTTCATCAAGATCGGTTCAGCAGTTTAGCCGTGAAAAGGTAACAAATAGACAGAGAGACAGACAGGCACACTTTCGCATTTATAATATTAGTATGGATAAAACAAATCTTTAAAGTAAAAACTAAAAACTAAAGTGATAAACATAAATAGAGTATTGTACAATTTTTCCAAAAATAATAATAATAATAATGTTATCTTATCGACATATCGGGAAAGTTATATCAATTGATTTGCTATATCAATAGTCAATAATATAATATAAATGATACTGTAATCCAAATATCTTGACAAATAAAATACTAATACAATTATTCACAACAGGTAAAATATTTCATAATAATTCTATTACATATTAAAAAATTATATATTATATGCATATGAAGAAGTATTTAAACATATAATATGAAGTATTACTAACAATAAGATGATATTTTTAGTTTAATCAGATTAAATTAACATCAATTGTGATTTGTTAATAGTTTAATAATGAAGACAGTAATAGAACAATAACTATAATTCATATTTAAAAGTAATAAAGTCTTAATTATAAAAATAGTATAATATTATACACTTAAAGTGATCAGACGTACCAATTTTTCAGTACAGTAGTGATTATAATCTATTTGTACTAATGAAAATTATCGATGTCATATCTTTTATTGGAGACATTTATTGGATAACATTTCATATACTAGATAAGTATATTATATTTCGTCCTATTATTTTTAAATTCAATGTTTTTCAGTTTAATATTCTATATCAGAGGGGATGTTAACCTCGCGGCTCATTAGACTTTAGAATGCGGCCCGCGGCCCAATACTTACAGTTGATTTAAATTAATAATAATAAATTAAATTATGTAAAAAAAAATTCCAACTTTGCAAAGTATCTTTTTATTTTAATGAAAATATATATGTTATTTTTGAATATACAAATAAAGCTTTTTTTGTTAGCTGAAAATTTCCTTTTTTACCGACAATTTTTTTCTAGGCGGGTAGTAGGATGGCTATGGCTAACAAATTCTCTTAGAGTGAATTTGATGGCACGTGTTTATATATGAGCTTCAAACACGCGGCCCGTTAGACTCTAGAATGCGGTCCGCGGCCCAATACTTACAGTTGATTTAAAATAATAATAATAATTAAAAAAATATGTAAAGTACAATTTTCGAGCTTTGCAAAGTATAGTTTTATTTTTGTAAATTCGTTAATGAATATACAAATGTAAAATATATGTTATTTTTGAATACAGTAAAAGCTCTTTATTCGCGGGGTATATGTTCCATAAATATGCCGCGAATACAGAAACCGTGAATACGGAATGGTAACTTATATGGGATTATAGGGGATACGTTCCTAGGTGACAAAATAAATAAACAAATACAATATAAAAAAATCAATTTAATTGAAGTTTTTGACCATATTGATTAATTATTATCTTCAGGCTTAGGCAATGGTTTAAAGAATTTTGTAATTTTTTCTTGCTTGGCAGTTTTTAAAAGCTCCTTCAATTCAGACTGATATTCAGCAGTGGCATTAGCAATTTGCCTCTTAAAAATAAGACTTCGTTCCATAGACGGATCAATTTTCATAAAGAAATCACAAACCCCTTTTGCCATTCTTAAACCTTCACTAAGATTTTTCAAATTAAATGTCACGTTTCCTGATTAGATCCGCGAATAAAGAAATCTTTAGCCGCGAATATAGGAATTGGGTCGCATTTTTTTAATCCGCGAATAGTGAAAACGCGAATGAAGGAAGCGCGAATAAGGAGCTTTTACTGTATATATAAAAAGCTTCTTTCGCTCGCTGAAAATTTCCTTTTTTACCCATGAATTTTTTTTCTAGGTGGGTAGTAGGGTGGCTATGGCTCGCAAATTCTCTTAAGAGTGAATTTGGTGGTACGTGTTTATATATGAACTTGACACCACTGTTCTACATTAACCTAAATATATAAACGACATCAACATAATATGTTTACGAATTTCTTATTTCCAATAATATTTTCCGAAAGATTTTTAGTTTCTAAAAACAAATTAAGTTTATGTAAACACTTTTTTAAGGTAGCCAAATGTTCTGACAAATAAACACGTGGCTTCAGATATAGTAGTATTAGATGTTTTTCAGTATAGAATGAATAACTTAAAAAAACTATTTTATAAAAATGTTCATCCCAATGTAGACTTTGACCAAAGCAGTGACGAACGAGCAAAAATAATTATAGAGAAAGATATACATATCTGATGTATATCTTTTTATTTTTATCGACTAATTCAGTAACAAAAAATATGTCCGAAGAATTCAAAATACATTCTGGCACGTGTGGTTTTTTTTAACGTTTGACTTATGGAATATATAGACCATTAAAATGTACATATATATATATATATATATATATATATATATCATACTAAATAACGTATGGAGAATTGTTAAGACACTTTAGTGTATTCTTAATTTGATGATAATGATGACAAATTATATCAGCTGACCGTTCTTTTTATTGACAGCTGTGCACAAGCGTAATTTGTATGTACTTAGTTAAGACACAAAATTTAATAAAAACTCAGCAAATGGGTAGATTATACGGTGTATTCCAAGTTAATTAAGACAGGAAATTTAACATGGGGGCAATTAGAAGTGTTTTTGTTGTTAAATTTCCTATGTCTTAATCAACTTGGAATACACTGTAAGTATAATAAACAAGCCGTGAGTTCGACTCTTGTGGTCCACACAACCAACTTCCCAACATGGTATGACTTTAAATACTTGAATACTGATTATTTATTGTTTCCATATAGTTTATGTGAATAATTTTTTTAATATGTAAATACATTTTTTAATAGAATTTGTTACACACACATACATAACAAATACACTTCGTGTTGGTAAGTTAATACTACTATTTTGAGAATATGAAGATTATAAACTTGTTCCTATGATGCTTTTTTAAACATTTTTTTTTACATTGATTTATAAGACTAAATTTCCACAATGATATTGTAGAAGATTTACTTTGAAAACTGAATCTACTTTGTATTTATAATATTCAGGAATTCAATCACTTTTGTTGATTAAATAATTTATTATATAAAGACTAATGACGCTCAATTTTTAAAGATTATTGTCGGTAGTATATATCATATTGACAGAGGTCAGTATCCAGAGTTATGCTTCTCTCACTTGCCGAAAGAATGAATAATATGTTGACTTGTAGAATAGTAGAAAAGCTCGTGGTATTCCCACGTCGATACACGTGTAAAGGACAGACACACATACACACACAACTCTTTAACACTAGTGACATAGCTACACAAACAAGTAAAAATAGTTAAATGTGTTGACTAAAAACACCATCGATCTATATTAAAAACATACTTCATATGCTGAATTTTGTTACACAAATAGTTAGGTATAAGAAGATTAAATATTTTTACATATGCAAACTCCCCGTTTAGCCCAAGAAACTAAGGAAGTGAAATTTTTCTCACCGGGATTATCTTTATTTGGGCATAAGAAATAACGTGTGAAAAGTCCATTGCGAAATCGTGTGCGCAAAAAAAGTTATTCAAGGTCAAAGGTTGCGAAAATCGTTTTTTTTCGATAGTTATCTCATAAACTATTGGTTTTACGGTAATTTTAGTTATTATGGAATTTGTTCTTTTAATTTTACATAAAAAAGTCCTTTAAAACGTTTCCGTAGGACCAATTTAGGGGAGGGTCCATTAAATATAAACAATTTTTGAAAAATTGTATAAGGGTTCGGTGACAATGTAAGTTTGAGAACCACTGATTTACATGATTCAGATAATTTATCTTTACATGAAAATTTTAGTATAGGTATACATTTTCTCGACTATTTACTTTGTGGGATTAGTAGTTTTGTCTTTTGAACTACCATTTCAAATATCAAATAGACCCAAACACGAACACTTGTTTGAATAGGACACAAATTTTATAAACTGTTATACATTTCGGTAAATATGACGTTATTAAAATATTTAACATCAACTAACATTGAAAGTTTTATCCTGTAATTATATTTAATTTGTTTTCAACAATAGTAAGATGTCCTTGATTACTGAAAAATTTAATTGTAAAGCTGCTAACTGTACTGAAAGCTTTGTCCTTCATTTACTTGAAAATATTTTCGTTTTAAACATAACGTTGTTTTCAGGCTAATAATAGGATCATATAAACATTAACATCCACTCAATTTATTTTCATTATAACAGAGAAGTGAAGTATACACATATTATAAAATAATTCATGATAATCTTATGACAGTATATATTTCAATTGATACATAATAATATTATAGTTTAATCTATCTATATGGAATAATTAATAAATTGTTATAAAATATACACAGGCAATATTACTATACAATTATAATAATTAATGAATCATATACGAGATACGAGTAGAGTAGAAACAGCATAAAATAGAGTTGACATTTAAAAAGAATAAAGAACATGTTAAAACAGGGTTGCATAAAAATACGAGTTATTAAAAAATTCGTTCATTTGAAATTTAATAGAATTGTACATCTCTGGTGTCTGCCTAAAGTTATCAGACCTAAGTTGATGCTATTACACATACACCTGTTTCGCCAATATACTAATTTACTTGTTACTTTTTGAGCACAAGCTAGGGGGGGGTGGCAAGCGCCCCCCTGTCCCTCTGAGTACGCCCATGACTGTATGCAACAAAAAATACACATATTAAATAAAATTTCAGTCATAAGAACGGCAACAAAGTGTTCAAGACAGATGTTAGAAATTGTTCCTTATTAAAAGGGAACATTATAATTAAAGGAAAAGTTTTGGCAGCACGCCTCTACCGTATTCTTGGCGGCTGACAATTTTCATTTCACTTTTAATGTTTGCATGTTATATTTTTAGTTCGTGTTATAGCGGTCGTTACTTCTACGAAAGATCGATAATTCTTACGCCAGGAATGCTCGTAAATATCAAATTTGATGTTAGTTCTGCACGTGAAGAATGGAATAAAAAAACACCAGAAACAATTAAATACCATCTACTAATTAAATTATATTTGAAATAGTATACAGACATATAACCAAACAATTATTGTAACTCTAGTCTTGTAATTTGAAGTAAATAAATATAGGTATCATTAATTAAATAATTATTCAATTATAGCCTGATATTAAATCAATACAACAATAATATTGTGACAGCCGTTCAGAAGCCAAAATGCCTATTTTCTTTCTTTCTATAATACTGATAACAAATTACTTTATTAGAAAATCATTTTTGTATCTTCTAGTTTAGTTTATAGTTTAAAGGTGTATCCTTGTTCAAAAAGCACAGATATATTGATTAAAATATCACAAGTTTATAAATAAACATATTATGTATGTGCATTAAGTAACTAAGGGTCGGTCTAGACTATTGAGCCGGTTTCGCTTCAATCAAATCTTATGATATTCGCATTATCGCGCAAGAGATCACGTGGCTTTACTCGGTGATCAGTACTAGAAAGATCGAAGACGAACTGAAGTTCCTATTCACATTATGGGTACAATCTATGCCATGTTCTATCACACTCCAATAAAATATTCTTTGCACTATGCTGTATCGCAGCGAGATTGGATCGAGACCTGACCGATACCTATAGTGTAAATGATTTAATTGTTTATTTATATTTGATTGGAGCGACACCGGACCGAGACCGGCTCGATAGTTTGGATCGATCCTAAATATGCAATTTATTTATGTACTAAAATATACCTCTATTATTTGAAATCTACGAATGTATGTAAATTTAATTTAATCAACTGTTATTGTAATGTTTTCACTTTGACAAATTATAAAATCCTGTGATTTTCTAAGATGCGAAATAAATACATAAATAAATAAAAATTCTGTTTTTTAGAAGGGATACACATTCGATTATGAAAGCAAAAGTCATATATTTACTAAAATAACCCAAAACACTACATGACAACCATGTAGTTTATATGTTACAAGAATATTTTAACAACTAAAAACCGATAAAAGTTTAGATTAACGTGATTCGGTAGACAAATATCTAAAATAATGTTTCACTTAAAATCACTCTAAATTACGTCTTTATCGCTTAGGACGGGTATATATGTATTTGTATATATCGATTCTATAAATATTCAATTTAATATATTGCTTAAATTTTTTTACATCCGTTATATTCTGTAAGAAAACTAAATAGTAAAATAAAATTTATATTTAGAGAACAAAGTAAAAACAACAGAGAACCTATTAATTTTTGCAATTTAGAAATAAACAAATACATATTTATTGTACATTCAAAACAGCTAATGTAAAAATATTTATCTTTGACATCAAAACCAGAACTGCAAGTAATACAATTTTTATATTTTTGGCAACAGAACTATCCTGTTGCTATATTATCTACAACGCTATTTTCGTCAAAAAAGTTTTCATCTTCCAAGAAACGTGGCTGTTATTCCAATAATGAAAACTACCGATTTTCCAGTAAACATAAAATATAGTTATATAAGAATATGCATTTACTATGCTCTTGTTTTTATCAAATATAATAATGTAAATACAAAAATTCTAAAAGAAAAATAATAGTAGAAAAGTAAATGGATACTTCTGGGTATAATGTAAACAATGTCTTTCATTAATCAGTCAAACTATGCTAAATTCGGTGAAAGTTAAGGTCTATAATTTTATGTCGATACTAAATTAAAAATTGAAAAAAATATGTATTTAACAAAAGTACCTAATATTATGACTAATGACCATATTATGCAGGCGTGCGCGAAGCAAAACAAAAATAAATGCATTAATAATGCCGAACGCTACTGTAATAGTTTTTATAGGGCAAACTGAACACCTGAGTGGACATTGCCTTGATTTATCTGTATTGACTAATTAAACATTGATAGTGTAATGGTTCCATATTTGATGGATAAAATAATAAGACAATTAATAATACAACCTTCCTAAAAATAGGTACTTATACACTTTTTATTTTAACTATTTTTAAATTATAATATAAGTATGAGCGTGATATTTTCTTTATAAAAACTTTAAACTTGTATGCGTTTCAAAATTAAACATAACCTTAAATTAGTTTCTAGTGGTTGGGAAAGTTATGAAAAGAAAATTAGAATTAAAGATGTAATTTTATACTTTAAGAGAGGTTTCACGTTTTTGTAATTTAATTGCAAAAACCAAAACTATATAATATATAAAATAAAATTATTAACTTAATGTTGGTACTACATTAAATATTCAATATTCTTTTTTTAAAGAACATATTGAAAACGTATAGATTTATTTTTAATTTACATTTTAATCTAATAATATTACATTACATTATTAATAAACTGTATAATGTACAGATTACTGTTGATAATACACGGTTTATCTGGAAATAATAATTATATGAGGTGCCCATAACAGCGAGATAAAAGTAAAATAAATCTGAACCAATTGAATACTAATGAGAACTTACATCATTATTTCATTACATATACAGTGATAACTTTATATAAAAGAAAAGTTAAAAATTTACATTTCCATACAATATAACTCATGTTCAGGTAGACACAAAGTTCAAGTATTGTTATACATATAAATTATATTTAAATATAACAAAGAATATTGAAAACAATTATTATAAATAACATAATGCAATATCTACACGGAGAAAAATGGAGTCGATTTTTTATTAAAAATTAAAGTTGCCGATTAAATATTTCAATTTTGTATCAAAAGTTTAACATGTACTGTTAATTCGGTAACTTTTACAATTTCCATTGTAATTTTTATAATATGCAATTTTTACTATATTCGTAAATATCATTTACATGATTTATTCAACTAATAATTCTTAAGTTGAATTATTTGTTAAGTGCTATATAAATTATTTCATTTCAATTGTTAGTAACTTTTAAATCCGATACTTAAATTTTAATTAAAAGATAATGCAATAAATACTACGATTGTGTAGAATCAATTATACATATTAATAGTATATTTTCATTGGTATGACAAATTAAACTATACTAATAATATAGATTTCGATCCTGCACGCAAAAATTACTATTCATATTGTAATTTTAGTAACACGTGACCTAGCAATGTATAGAAATAAACGCAAGTTAACTCTCATCCGTACTGTGTTTTCAGTTTGCCCTTATAAGTAGAAGATTTTAGAAGAACCAAACAAACAGTAAGTAACAATCTATTTAAAATTAATGTTAAAGTATACATATACTTATGCAGTGCCACTATATATATATAGAAAGCAGTGAGGAGAGAGAGTGTGGTGGATGTGTGTCTGACAGAGATGTGTCCATACTGTCTGTCTATTGCTGAATAAAGATGGGTAAACTTGTCTCAACAAATGTTTTTAATATACAATACAACGTTCAATTTTTACGTTGCAACATAATTGTCTTCCATTTTAAGAATACTGAATCAAATAGTAATATTTCTTTGCAAATTGAGTGATTTTTATGAAATATTTGTCTCCGTGTAAAAGAAATATTCATTATTACATAATATGTAGATCTAAGATAATAAAACTTACATAAAATCCTCAACATCAACCACGTTAACGTACTGACACGCGCTATGAGTTTCACCGTCATAGTAACCAAAACAGTTATTATAACTCCACGGCCTTATCCTTTGACAAGGGAGTCCTTGTAATCCAGCGGCCAATTGCCCCGCTGGGTTTATGTTTGCATTTTGACTTTCACTCAAGTTTGTAACATCAGGGAAATTATCGGATAACTCTGTTGCGGGAATTGTGTCTAATTCAGGTACAATAGGAAGGTCAAGTATGGGTTGTACATCACAATCCATAGGCGAAAATTGATTTGCGAAATTGTTACAATTATCGATAACTGGACTAATTATTGAACCATCGGTAAACGTCGAATCATTTTGAATTAAAGTTTTCGGAGAAAAGACTGCTAAATCTACATTATGGCTACCAAAAATAATAGAATTATCAGATTCAATATCAATATTTGGAATATCACTTATTGAAGATTCGGTACTGTGCTGTTGGAAAAACTCCTCATTTACATGATTAAAATTATAATCAGGATGTATTAAACTATTTGTGTTATTGATCAATTTTAAAGAATTGAAACAATTGGAGTCAGAAACAAAATTCTGGTTCCATTTCGGAGGTGAGCTGACTGTACTGCCCGTACCAGAGAAAAAGAAATTTGAAATCGTGTTCGGAACCATATTGATCAACTTATTTATCAACACGATTAATAAATACCGACCTCATTCTCAAATAAAATGTATGGTTGTGTCTTGAGTATCAAATGGATGGTAAAAAGGAATAAAGGAACCTAGTTTGTGGATTATTGTTGATCCTCTCGTAACACATTCTCCAAATTCACTTCAAAACTGGCAGAACTATTTCACTCAGAACAAAATACGCTACGCACATAAACAATAAATACAACACCTAAATGTCAATGCTGATTTACTACACACATACACCTTTAGGTGTTCTTTATTAACTACTGAGTATTAAAATAAGTATCAAATATTTCGGTGAGTATACAGACTTGTTGATACACGCCAAGCGTTATCTTATCAGAATAAATAATTTGATTGGAAATATATATACATATATATATGTAGATACCCTTCATTGATTTATATACTGTTTAATAAGGAACATTGTAGCCAAGGACATGGAATGCATTCATTCAGAAGCTAAAGTGACTAATTCTTCCAAAAAAATGTGAGAAAATTTACTTTATTATTATTATAATAATATTAAATTATAAACATAAAAATTCATCTATAGAACAAAAACTGTTTAATCAGAGTATACAGTGACTTATGGCTTTTTGATTTGATAGATATAGAAACAAATAGAAATATATTATAAACTTTGTCAAAGTTTATATATCAATATATATCATATATATATCAATATATAAAAATGAATGTTGGTTTGTATGAAGCTAATAGACTCGGGAATTACTTAACCGATTTCAATGCGGGTTTCACCAATAGTTAGATATTTTTTCTCGAAATGGATTATGATTGATGATGTTTCCTGGGAGTTTGAAAATATAATTTTACACGATTTTCTCAGTAACTATTGAACGGATTTTATTCAGGTTTTCACTTATCGATAAGTTAGGTTTAGGTATATAATTGGTGGATATTTGGTGTAAATTTCATGAAGTCGGAAAAAAATTCGAGTGTGTATGTTATGTGGTCATGTTGGGTGGGCATGTTTAATATTTTAGGTCACTATGATTTTGTGGATATTAAATTTAATACAAACAAAATTAACAGTTGTGTATTAAGGAGTGTATAACTACATAATAAAAATATACATATACTAAATTACCATCTACTATAAAGGAATTACCCTTGAAAAAATTTAAAATTGAAATAAAACATGTTCTTAGCAGAAGATGCCATTCGACTCTAGAGTCTCGACTAAATTTTTTATAATACCGGACATAATATACTCGTATCAAGCCATGTCATACTTATCATATAAATCGGAAGCCAGAACATTACATTTTCGACTAATATAAATTATGTAAATTTATATTTCAATAATGGATACTTAACAATAAGTGAAACATCACATATGGAAATACCAATATATATTGTATTAAATAAAAGTGTTCATAACATTTCATTTGTCTGGAATTTTTGTATAATAATACATGTAAATAGTATGCTAATAATTTACTACTCTATTCGTTCTAAGAAAATATACATTTTTACGTTAAAATAGTTTAACTAAATACCAAGGTCGTACATTATGTCATTAACCTTTAGTAGTATGATGTATTGATTATAATTTAATAACATATTGAAACTTTCATATGTTACATATTATGTAGATGTAAATAAATTTAATACTTCGATTATATTAAAAATATTATTAACATACATATTTATTTTTAACCATTTCAAAAAAAGAGAAGGTTCTTAATTCGGTTATGTATGTTCGGGCATGATTTGGACAGTTTTTTTGTTTGTTTGAAAGAGTATACTCCTGAGGTGGTCTCATATAAATTTCATCAGAATTTCACCAAAAAGGGAGATGGTTTTCAATTAGGTAAAATATATTTTATATGTATGTATGTTCGGGCATAACTCCGACAAATATGCACCGATTTGAACGATTTTTTGTTTGTTTAAAAGAGTATACTCCAGAGATGGTCTCACATAAAGTTTATTAATACCTTCATACATCACAATACACTATTATTAACCTATAATAGATTTATTATAGAAATACAAAATGTTAAATATTATATCAACATTTGTTTTTATTTTGTAAATAATGAGTAAAATTTCAGTACATATTCTTTTCATGTGCCCATAAATATGGTATTAATATTTATTTATAAATGGTCGTAAACCCGAAGGATTACGGACACGTTGTAGAGAGACTTGAAGATACCACTTGGAGATATTTGTAGATCACTTGGAGAATTGGAGATACTTCGATAAGTACTATCTTTACAAGTACTTGACGAAATTAGAAAAATAGAGAGTAAGAATAATCAATCATGATTTTGTAACATCACTTCAGAGTTACACATTCTTTAACAAAGACGTCAAAAAAAATACCTCAAATATATTTTTTTATTTAACGTTGCTTTAACATGGAATCTTGGAAAGAGATGTAGAAACTTGGAGATTTGGAAAACTTCACTTCTTGGAGAGAGATGAGATGTAGAAACTTGGAGATTTGAAAAACTTCGCTTCTTGGAGAGATATGCGATGTAGAAACTTGGAGATTTGAAAAACTTGAAAAACTGAGCAAATCCTTCACCGCTGCCACCAGAATTATGTCGTAAACCCGGAGGATTACGGACACGTTGAAAATGTAGGATTTGTAGTAATCACAAGTTTTTAGTAAAAATAATATTTATTTGAGATTTAATAATACACTTTTGTATAGAGAATAAAATATATAAAGAATAATAAATCACTTAACTAACATTTGACTTAACTGGACGAAAAACAGATATCGACTTCCACGATTTGGGAGGGGGCTGGACCTTATATAAAGAAATAAACAATAATTATATTGTTTTCTATTGCGTTGTTGAAAACAGTGGGTTAATAGATAAAATTCCTTATTGAAAGGATTTCTTTAAATTTTGATACTTTGTATTAAAAATGTAATAACTATTAAATTTTATTAGTTAAGAAAGCAATATTAATAAAATGTTACAAAATTTGGAAATAGTGAAATATCTATTTAAATGAATAAATATATTAAATATATTTAAAAGAAAAGAAGTATTCATAGATACTTGGACATTCATTACAATGGCAATACAAACAACAGAAGAATATTGTGTTTATAAAATTCCACATTGCTTAGTAATAAACATAAGTAAATAAAAACATAAATCAATTAACTAATTGCATGTTTACTTCTTATTAAATAGATACAGTTATAAAAATAGATTCAGTAAACAAAATATTGGAAAGTAAACAAAATAAATATTGCAAATAAATAAAAATCCTAATTCTGAGAAAAAATTCAACAGTTTTTAAAATAAGTAAGAATCTGTACATTTTTTAATAGTCTCTAGTTACTAAGCAACTTTAAAATCAGTCAGTATTGTTGATTATAATGAACATAATATATATACACACGAGCCGCATAGATTAAAAAAAAGTAGCCAAAAAACTAAAAACTAGTTAATGTAGTGACGCAAACAGAATATTATAATGATTCTATAAAAAACAGCAAGCGAAATAAATTGAGAGAAACCTGAATATGTATTGATAATTTAATCGGCTGTTAATTAGAGGAATGTCATACATAAATCATAAATTATTACTGTGAAATAATATTCCTTTACTTTTATATTTACAAATTAATTTTAAAATCATTCAATGTCGATATTTTGAATATTTCTTATAAATTATTAGTAGTACCAGTTTTATAAATAATTTAATATTTTATTAACACATTTTTTAAAACACATATCAAAATGAGATTCTCAAATTAATACAAAATTGGAATTATCAAGAAAATTGAAAATTTAATATTAGAAATATTGTTAAAAATATATAAATAAATATACTTTTTTTGCGAACATTTGATTATTATGATTTTATGGATACAATTGAAGATGGTGAAATATGATGACATTGAACATAAAAATGATAAATTGAAATCAATTTCCACTTCACTTTTTATAAAATGTTTTGACCTATTTTAAACGGAAAATAATGTACCTATATATAAGCTACGGTTATGTTATACATTATATTGTAGTATACTAAACATACACCCACATTGACTACATTCATTTCATATTATATACTATACAATTATCATTCATGTTGTAGAATCACATTTTAGAATAGGTCAATATTCTGATATCTAGAATATAGTTTAACAAACAATCAATATTTTTATTTAATTATAATAAACTAGCGCATTGGACCCGGTGTTATCCGGGTATATAAATTTAATCTGCAATAAATCAATTAAACATTGTTTTCACTCATCGCTATACTAATAACTTTTCACGCAGCGCACGCGAAGATATCTCTCTGACAATTGTTTTTTTCGACTTTATGAAAATTACACAAAATATCTATAACACAGCTCTACAAAAAAAAACAACTTTTGTTTGCTGAAACCGAATCCGGAGTCCAAATAACCCCATCACGTCGAGTTTTTTTTCCTAACCTCAAAAAATAAAAAAGTCATTAAATTGTGCATAAACAGACAGACGTGGCGAGAGACATTATTTTATACTATGTATAGATTTGTAATAATGGGAATTAAATAGTTCAAATATGTTTATCATATTTCTATAATTAGGTTAAAAATAAAATACTATTTGATAATTAATATAAAAAATACAAGGTTTAAATAAATAATGAATGCTCTTGTAAAATGTGTAGCAATTAGGGAATAATATATACATAGGGGACTAATTATTTTTTTCGTATATGAACTATGCTTGTTTTATGTTATAATAACAAGGGCAAATAAATAATATATATTTAGTTGGTATGTTTCCATTCTCTTTCCGTTTACTGAATATATGAAGTATTAAATTTGTATTCCTACAAGTAAAATGAAATTTTGTTTTGTTTCTGAAACATGAATAAACGATGCAGAAAGTTTTTGATGTGCTAAAACCGAATCCGTTCAGGCTCTCGAGATATCCTAACGTAAAAGGTACCAAAAATGATGATTTTAGACATATGTATTTTATCCTAGCAATTATTTTTTTCTAAAAATTGCGTTTACGGTAACAATTAGTACTACACGGAAAAAAATATACTGTAATGCCGTGTTTAGATCGAAAAAACAAAACAGCAACATCGTGTCTTTTTGACAACCCTATGCATTTTTAAATACGATGTGTTTTCAAACACCTTATTGCTGTTTTGTTTACTTTGGTCTAAACGCATAAGAATTACAGTTTTATCCTGTCTATCCCGTAAGTAGTAAGCGAAAACCTATAATAGTTTACTCTCTGAAACTGAAATAATATAATTTTAGTCTACAATGTTTGCTGTTTACCCATTAATTTATATTGAATATCTCATGAAATTTATAAATAACAGGACTATAATGACAATTTTCCCTGATTATTTTGCTTTTTTTTAAATCACGCGTTATTTTTTTCAAATTATTTTTTCTTTGTATCTTTCCCCTTTAAAATAGATTTTTGCTTTGCACTTTACGATTTTTTTTCACTAATTGTAAGATATGCTAGTTTGAAGATATGATATTTTTTACAAATAAAAGTACATGATAAACACAATTATATATTATAATTATTTTCTAACTAGTATGTCTCAGCGAAAAGCTAAAGTTCATTTTAAAGGGGAAAGATAGTACTATTTGTTATCGTGAACGAAAACTTTAGAAAAAATAGCCTGCTCGGTAATAAATTCATAAATATATGTCTAAATTCGACATTTTTGACACAAGTAGGTTGGGATATCTCGAGACACTCAGCTAATTGAAAATTCTGAAGAATTAGTTAGGTTTCAGTACGTCAAATACCTTTGGGATAGTTTATTCACGTCTCAACAGCAAAACTTATATTTACCCATTAACGCCCAAAAGAAAACTAAAACATGCTTTTCTGATATCATTTTTTCTAGATAAATTACATTTAAAAATCAATTTATATGTAAATTTAAGTTATTCCATATGATTTAAACAAAATTCTAAATCACATGCTTCAGTTGGATAAAATATCACATGCCTCGTATTCACATACAAATAATTCGCAGCAATTAAAACACGTTTAAACACTCATGAAACTAATAACGTTAACAGATTTTGTTTGTTGCACTACTAGCATTTGATTTTTAAGGAAATATTGTAAATTAATATCTATAAAAAGCAACATGAATTATAAAATGAGGTGTCTACACAAGTGTGTACGGCGGGCGTTAATGGGTTAACTTGTGTTATAATTTCAATATTTAACAATAAAAAAAAAAATTTCAACCGCGAATCATTTAAAAAAAATAATAATAATGTTATTGTACCACCACTTTATTAAAAAATATTGTTTTGTGATATTTAAAAGAAATTATTCATTAATACTGATAAAATAATAAAATACACAACTTTTAAAATCAAAGTTTGAACTAAATTGAATAAATAAAATTATACCTTTTTTATAACGCATAAATATTTGGTATTTTTTTTTATAAAATCCTAGTCTAGTCTGATAAATATGTACATAATAATATATGATTTCAATAGGTACCAAAACGATAAGATATAACTTTGTTTATTTATTTATATTATGCCCGAATGGGAACTTCTTTGAAATAAATTATATTTAACTTAAATGTACATGATTGATTGAAGATAACTGTTATTTATAATACAAAATATATTGTAGATGTCACTTATTTTATAATATTTGTACATAGAATTACTTTCTGTTTCGATTCACCCGTTTGTCAGGATGTTACAGATTATTTCTCCGTTATCAAAAGCGTTAGAAATGTTGAAATAAAATGTATATAAAAATAAAATCATATGTTAAAAATTGTATAACTATAGAATTTGAAATATCTATCTATGAATTCTTTTGTAAGTGTTAATTAATGACTGAAAATATAATAAATTATTTAAAATTGAATATACAATCAATTAATAACTTGTCAATAAGTATTCTTCTAAATAAAATTTTATTAATGTAATAAGTCATTTCATATTAATTAAGACATTTGTATATGCGTTAATGATACTACTTAATTAATGACGAAATATGTTGAATTAAATATTGTTTACATAGAATAAACAACGATTATTTTGGCTTTTCGATAATCAGAAAAATATTTATATTTCTGTGCAGATATGATTTCCTTCGTCATTACAAATTATAAAAATAAAATAAATCTGTTTTATTTATTTGTACAATAATTAACATTATATACTTACAAAATCTTTTAAACAATATTTCCTCGACAATATATAAAGTATCTACCTACATATTATAATCATGCCAATACATAATTATGTTTACTTGAAATTATCGTCTCATAATTTTCCAGACATAATTAAAATAACAGAGAAAACCTTTTGTGTATACTGTTTTAACACACATCCTTGATATTTGTTAGAAAACAATTTTCAGTACACCATCATTAGATGTTTGAATCAATTTTAATTAGTAAAACAATACCTATCCTAACGATCTAATAACGAAAATGACATACTTTACGTTATCTTCTTGTGATCTAGTAAAAGCAATAAGGAAGATATTGAATTTCGTATTAATTAATGTTATTGAAATATGTGCCTATAAAGTTAAAAACTAAATCAGATACTGTTAAAGTGTTACTAATAATAATTAATTTAATACGTTATCGTTTGTGATATTTTTGGCTGTGGAGTCAAAATTGGGTGGAGTTAGAGTTTATAAAAAGGTACCGACTCCGACTCCATTATTTAATAATGGTTTTAACACACTTATTATTTTTTAATTTTTAAAGAGAAATTATTTTGAAGTACAGTAAAATAGTCATAGATTATTGTACCGATTCCACAGCCCTGCTTGTAACTAGTGAACCGTTTGGCCTAAAAATCTGAGATTTGGTATAATTATAGTAAATAATAGGCCTAAGATATAAAAATAAAATTTTAAGTTTTTGTTGCTTATTAATAGGCACAAATTGTTTTTATATACAATCACGGTGAGTGGAGTATCAAAAGCTAAATTTAAATATATGATAAACATTTTCTTATTATTTAAAAAATCGTAAAAATATTTTCCCCCTGTTCTTATATTATCACCGAAGAAATAGATCACAGGAAAATTACCAGCGTTAAGAACAAAGATAGTTTCATGTTTAAATGGATATTTAGGTAAACTAAATCTGAATTGGTTCTTAGACGCTAATATGTGAAAATCATTCAAATTTTGAAGATTTCATTAATATGTTATTTATATCTATACAAAATATAGTACTTTTATTAAATCTCATAATTAATTTTCTCTAAATATTTTTACAAAAAACATTCATTTTCTTTCGTAGAACAAATTTTAATATTTCCTAATAAGGTACTGGCACCAGTCTTGAACGCGTTAAGAGCAAAGTGTATTGATGGGTTAGTTTTTTGCAATTATCTGAAGTCATGTTACTAATAAAACAACTAACTCTTTATAAAAACAATTTAATTACCAAAATCCACAATATAGTTTGTTTTTTAAATTATAGCCTTTTATTTTGTATATGTTTTTTTCCAGTAATGAACAACGTAAAACTAGTAATTAAAACTCAGTGATGAACACTTGCTAATGATTACAAAATGTTAAGTACTACTACATAAACATTATAAAATAGAGTCGTAAAATTTAAAACAATATAAAGCATTTACATTTATCTGCGATGATCGGCCCATCAGCACATTCCTCTTCCATTTTGTATCCCTGTTAATTCACTAAACACGAAAACAACACATAAAACACCACTGAGCTGTTGGAAAAGGAATTATCCAGCCGACAACAATCTGCAATCATCATCATTTACATTTATTATTGGTATTGTTCAAGACTGGTGCCAGTACCTTATAATAAAGTTAAATAATACAACAAAATACAACATATCCAGTTATTTTCCAAGAAAGTAAAATTTTATTAAATAAAATAATAACAAATACAATTATACTACCACTCGCAGATAAAATTGAAAGCAAGACAATTTAAAATGTTCATTCAGAACACATTTCGTTACTCCCATGCACGAAGTAATATAACTAACTATATGTATATGTACGATAAATATCTATAGTATACAATATACGAACAGGAAGCAAAATCAGTTATGAAAAGGATGTTTTGTCAAATATTTATTTTTTCGATAACGAGATTTTGATAGATGATACCTTCTAAATACATACGTACGTACACCCAAACAAAAATTATTATATTTATACTAACAATTCATAAATAACACAGACAATTCCAATTTTAGAATTTATATATAGTGCTTCAAAAATATTTATTTATACCTGGTTTTATAAAAAAAATTCCCCCAAGGAAAATCTTTCTGTCTACGGAACCAGGACCGGCCTTAGTGAGTCTTGCACTCTCAAGGCCCGCAAGAGGAAATTCGGCATTCCTAAAGAGGACCTAAGCAAAATTTTCTAGTCGGGTATTTAGTCTTATATAATAGGTAGAGAAAAGTCACATTGTTCTTGAAAAAAATATACTAGCTGTACAAAATATATATATATAATATTTCTGATAAAACCGTAAGAATCTGTCTTACCAACACAACATTTTCTAAAAACCAAATTCAAAAATTTTTGAAACGTAAAAATTCATCAAAATTTTGCAAGGTGATTTTTCGACCTGAAGAAGACGAGCGTTTGTTTCTACGACATATACAGCCTTGGACAAATGTATGGAGCACCCTTGCAGTTAATAATAACATCTCAATTTATGTACATTCTAACTTACATATATTTGACATAATGTTTTTAAAACATCATTGACACATTCTTAAAGACGTCTGCCGAACCAGATAACCCTAAATATAAACATAGTTATGATAAATCTTGAAATACAAATAAACACAGACTCAGACCTATTACGTTTTGTTTATATAAAAATAATCAGCTAGGGCTTGGATCATTATTTCACATACGTTTGAAGTGAATAGTGTCTTTTTTGTGTTTTATTGAGTACAAGTGAATATTTTTAATCGTATTATGGCTAAAAAAACGTGAACTCACTGTGGCAGGAAGGAGTCAAATTGTATTACTCCATTCACAAGGACAGTTGCAGGTGAAAATTTCAAAAAAAATAAGTGTTCAAAAAAAGTCGTGCAAATTACCATCAAAAGGTTCCAAGAGACTGGTAATTATGAAAACAGACCAAAAAGTGGAAGAAAACGTGCAACCACTTCCAGAGATGATCGTTTTCTAAAGAGAACTGCTCTTCGTAAACGCTCAAAATCGTCAAAAGAGCTGGCTGGTGAACTATGGGAGCATAAAGAAGTTAAAGTTTCTTCTAGAACAATTAGAAGACATCTAGTGGAGTCTAATTTCCATGGAAAAAGAGCTCGCCGAAAACCACTGTTGACTGAGCGACATAGAAAACTCCGCCTTGAGTGGGTAAAAAGACATGTAAAATGGACACCTGATGAATGGGCGAAAATCATTTGGTCTGATGAGTCCAATATAGAAGTAAGTATTGTAATGGTTTAATGTACTAACGAAATTAACAAAAAAAATATTTTAAAGTAATTATTGCACTAACAACATAAAATTTTATTTCCTATAAATTTACGAAATTAAGGGTCGTTTTTTTCTTTTGTGGATCAACTTTTTGGACAACCTGGAGCCATCTTTGTAAGACTTAGGCCAGGTGAAGTGTTTTATCCTGACTGCATCATCCCTATGGTCAAATTTGGTGGTGGTAGCATCATGATCTGGGGGTGCATATCCGCCAGTGGCGTAGGTGAAATCTTTTTGTGCGAGGGACGCATGAATTCTACTAATTATATTACCATGCTGAATGAAGTTTTGGAGCCATCAATATTAAAATTATTTGATGAAGATGATCCAGAATATTTGTTCAACAGGATAATGCCCCCCATCACCAAGCCAAAGCAACAAACGAATGATTGTCTAAAAATAATGTGCCACTTTTTGCATAGCCCCCTCCAGTCACCAGATTTATCGCTAATTAAAAATTTATGGACGATTTTGAAGAACAAGGTGTCTATTCACAAATTTAAAACTAAAGAAGAGTTGAAGAAAATTATTGTGGACGAATGGCATAACATACAATCCGATGTATGTAAAAAAACTTGTGGACAATATGCCCAAAAGACTACTTACGGTAATTAAAGCACGAGGGGGTACCACAAAATATTAATTTTTTTTATTAAAATTGTCATTGAAAGCTGTATTTGTTATTTTATTTACCATTTTTCCTATAATAATCCTAAAATTCAATAAAACATAGGGTGCTCCATACATTTGTCCAAGGCTGTATATAGTGTTAATAATTATAGGTAATTAAAACAAATAAATCCTTTTAATTAACAAGTATCAATCAAAATAAATAAACTTTAAACCAGAAACAGACAATATCACTATAAATTTCGATACAAAAAATAGAACAAACATATAAATCAACGGTATATAAAATACAATATCATTAACAAATACAACTCACTGACCTTGAATTCAGGAAATGTATTTGTGTCTATATGTGAGTATTTTTTACATCATCACTATATTAAATATCTGCATCAGGTGGTCGCAAAAAAAACAAAATGGAAAAAAAATTAAAAAAAAATCTATCTTGGGCCATCGACCTAACTCCATTCAATAGCGTTCGTGTTTAAACCATGTGTTTAATTAAATAATTTCATCAATCAGGTAGATTTATTTCTACTCGGCTGACATCAACTTGCCCCAGTTACATAACATAACGACCACACATACAAATATCATATGCATGTATTTATTCCTATATATAAGTTCATAAATGCGTGAGTTTAGAAATGCTAGGAATTTTCCGCAATCTTGAAATTCTTTAAGTATAGAAAATGTGATTTTACTTATAGGTACATAAATATATTAAATATCTCATTAAGTTATAAGTCAAGTACCAAATTGTGCGATATTTTTAAATGATTGAACCGTTCAAAAACCAAAATGACAAATAAATTTATAGATATCCAAATTTGATAATTGTTTTAATTGAAAAGTTTAATGTATTGTTAGTAAACATTTTTTAACAAAAAAATAGTATTATTTTGCTAGCTATAAGGCATCGCGTGAGACGAGAAGTAGATGTCTCGTCTCATTTCGGATGTGTAATTGACAATCTCGTACCATATTAAGTTATATTCATTTAAAATTAAACATATCATGATTTTATACAAACTTTTTGTCGTTGATATCGTTTCAGTTATGTTAAAATTTAAACCGGTTAAAATTTCGGTATATATTATGTGATGCCCTATAGCTAGAGAAATTCTATCATTTGTTACATAACCATATATCATATACTCCTAAAAAGCAAATATAATATAAGTTTCCACTAACATCTAATTGAAACACTACTTATTTTTTTTTTTACAAAAGAAGAGAAACTAAAAATTAATCATGCTGCTAAAAATTGAAGGAACTACAAAAAAAACATTAGTTTTCGAGTCAATGCACCAAAACAGTTTCTGTTTTTTCCATTTTCCATACATTTCCTACATTCCATCATATATCTAAATAAACAACAAAATGATAAACAAAACGTCAAAAACACCTCATCTCAGTTTATGTTAAGTATTTTTAAATATCTAAAGATATTGGGTGGTTACAAAAAAAGCACTAGGAAATCTCCAGATATCCCGTTTACATATTGATGCTACTCGTCACTTGTTTACGTAAACAGAACACTGTGTATTAATGACCTGAAAACAAGTGGTCGTCTGTTTCTGTCGGGCGTGCGCAAGCTAATAAAAATCAGAAGGAAACAGATAGACAGCCAAGGCCATCAATGAATTTATAAACGAATTAATACTCGTATTAATAAAAGGTACATAAATAGCTTGCTTCATCATACAAAACAAGCTACCATATATATTAGAATATAACAAACAAGTGTTATGCTGCTGGGATGATTTTAAGTTTTTTCTTAAACAGAAGACTTCCGTGATGGTTTCAAAAGATATATAATTATTTTTTGGGTAGCTTGAGATTTTTCAAAATTATTATATATGTACTAAAATATCCCCAAAATGTTTGTTAGTATCCTAACTAATAATTTTCATAAAAACACAGAGGTTTTCAGACAATAAATTCCAAAGAAAAACATTACTTGATTCATATTACTCTCTACAATATAATAATAAAAATGCATATATTATTTATCCTGCTCGGATCACCCCAGGGCAATTTTCCTTCCCACTGGTAATCCAAGGCTGGTGATAACCTTGTATCGTTTACTGGCTGTATATACATTTATCATATTTATAAAATCTAAAAAGGAGAGAAAATTAAACATGGTCGGTTTCGAATGTACCTTCTAAAATTTTATTTATATTTTTATAGTTTCTTATTGATTTATGAGTTTTTTGAATTATTTAGTAATATAGTACAACCGGTATTATAAAGAATTTGCTCTCAAGCAAAAGTTAAAATAACGTTATCTGTGGGGTATTAAATATAAATGACAACTCACTGACAGTTTTAATCAATAGTATGGTTTATAAGAATGACTTTGAGATATGCACGTTAAGTAGAAATAAACAGTCTGTGCTGATAGGTGTACATCACAATATGTATACATACATTCACATTATTATACATTTATTATCAATGGTCTAAAATCCCGAGCAAATTCAAACGATTTGACACTTTTGTTTCTAAAGAGCAATTTTTTTTTATAATACCTGACATAAGAAATCTACTCAAGTATGATAATTTAAAATATACGTATAGTGTATACGTTTATACATATGAATTTATGTCGATTGTCCTTGATAATGTATTTGGACTCTCACATTATATTAAGTATAGACAGAAGTCAGACGTCTAATGGTTCCAAGGTCTACTTTAAAAATTTAATTTAATACCGAATTTTAAGTAAAAAAATATCAAAAATAAATTTGAATAGGTTAATAATAACATGGACATTCAAAGTGATTTATTTGTTAAATTGTACGTCTAAAAGGCTCTCACGGCTAAACAATTTTTTTTAAAGTTAAATGATAATTTTGTAGGAAATTTAATTCTCTATAAAAATAGTTCAAAGAGCTATAGGTGTAAATGCAATGAGTTATAACTTATAAGTGTTTTAAATATTTTTTTTACAAAATCAACTTTTTAACGTCATTTTCTATAAATATTAATTAAATAGTAATATATTACCTACTAGTGAGCTGTCAGAAAAGGAATGACCAAGCCGATAACTAGCATTATTAGAACATAATTTTATTCTCTACAAAACGGCGTCCTTATATTTTTTTTATGAGTTATCATGAATCAATTATACCATCTTTAGTATTAAATAATAATTTTATTATGTTATTTAAATGAGAAAGAAGACCCTCCTTGTGGCACCTCTTAAAATTGAACTACAGGTTAATCCTTGTGGGGAAGGATTTATTTTGGGACATAAACTACCTTATTTCGTAACGAGAGCGAGGAAAAAATATCGATTTTTTTGACACACCCTAATATATATATATACATATGTATATTACATAGATAGATACACCTGGTAATCAAAACTGCTTTATATTTGCTGATGGTTTTGTTACCACAGTCCAAAGTCTAAAGAAATAGATATAGTGAAAGTAAATATATTAAGAAATATGTATATTTAAGAATATTTTCAACATTTCTAATTTTAATGATACCACCTTTTCATGCAAGATATAATTTATTATTTCAAATAACTTTTATTTATTTTTTAATAAATTTTAAGTTTCATCTTTAATAAAATGATATCATCTTTTTACGGGTAATAAAATTTACGATTTTGTTTTGTTTCATTTTCGAAGTAGTTGATAAAATTAATTTTGAAACGTTTCCAAATGGATTCTGCTTTCAAGTACAGGAAGTAAACTTTTTCAGTTTTGAAACTTTCGTTTATAATGATATTAAATCCAAACAACGTAAAAACTTTTTTGCTGAAACAATGGCTTGGTAAGCAGAAACATGATTTATAAAAGCAGAAAAATTCGTTAAACGATTGTGGTCACGACTTACTAAAAAAATTTAATGAATTATTTTTACGTTGAATAATGTACAACAATGAGAATAATTTTATGGTTTAACTTTAAGCGACCTTACAATTAGTTTACTCTCGCAAATTTGGTAATGAACTAGATTCGATATTTTTGAAATAGGAAGGTCAATTTCTATTTGTTATCTATTATACTTGTATTTTACATAGATGTAAGATATATTACTTATTGAAAAAACAAAATCAAACAATTAAACTCTGATTTTGAATATATTATAATTTATAAATTATACAAATGACGCTGTAAAGACTTTAGTATTTAAAAAGTTTATATAAAATTAGATTTTAATTAATCAAAACTGTATTTTTGAATGTACATTTACATGTATATATTTGTATTAAAATTAAGCCAAAGCAAACACTTTTACACATAGATAAACATTATAAATGCTACCCTTCTTCGAATGCATAAAAGATACAAGTTTATCAACAACTCTATAACATAAAGGGTAAAGTTACGATAAACTTTGACATCGTTTGCATTTTCTCGAGAACTATAATATAATATACATGAGTTTATACATGCATTCATGTTTCTAAGAATAGTTCTATGATATGAATTCCATAACGAGACAAAAAAAGAAAATAACGAGGGCATGATAAATTTTATTATTATTTAATACAAGTATTGCATTTTTAATTAGGTTATCAAAATGAATACGTGCTTAGAAAATATAAATTTAAATTAATGTAATAAGAGGTAAATAACAAATATTAACAAGTTTGCAAATTAAATTGTAATCGTTTACCGCAAAGATAATATTATTCAGAAGTCAATAAACCTAATTATGCATTAAATAAAAATTAAAGTCAAACAGAAATAAAAACAAATGTATTGGTGAGTTAGTTAACAATTTGAGGATAATATCATCAAAATAGATAGAAATAAAACGGCCAAGTGCGTGTTGGGCACGCACATGATAGGTTTCCGTAGTCATTACGATTTATAAACAAGAGTTATTTCAACGGACGCTCTGATAACGACATTTAAATGCAAATATATCGTGACTGAAGGGTTAAAATCAAAAGATCATTTAATAATTTTTTTTTGTATTTTGGGAGACCTATTTAATGACATCCCACTCAATGGGTTAAATGAAAAAAAAAATGTGAGTTCATTTTTCAGTCTTTGGGAGGGGGGTCCAAAATAATTTTGACAGTGTTCTTTATAATTTTCAGTGGAAGTACTAATTAAAGGCTACATTCATGAATTTTTTCAGATTTTTTAAATTGATAGTTTAGAAATTAGGGTGGGGGGAACGCTTTTATCACGACTTGGAACGCAAATATATCGTGACTGAAGGGATAAAATCAAAACGTCATATTGCATTTTAGGAGACCTATCTAAAGACACCCCACTTAATGGATTAAGTGAAACATTTTTTTTTGAAACACTTTTCAGTCTATGAAAGGGGGTCAAAAAAATTTTTTTTTTCAAAAATATTATCATTTCTGTTTTTGGGTTATCAGTCTTCGTCTGTATACCAAATTTCATCTTAATCGGCTAAAAATTTTTGAGGACGGACGGACGGACATGGCGAAACTATAAGGTTTCCTAGTTTTCTATGGGAAACCTAAAAAAGTAGGTAATATATAATTAAATTATGAAAATATGTATGTAAAAAAATGTAATATGTACATATAAATAAAAACAAACATAAACGATATGCAACAAGTGCAACACTATAAAAAAAAACAATGTTGAATTTTCACCACATGGCTGCTACAATAGCTCATATGTCATGCATGCATAATAGAGATGACCTTGTTAAATAGGAAATGCAACTAAATTTAAAAAGCGAACGCTAAGTATGTGTCACTTAAAACCTGATTCTGTTCTGGTTACAGTAGTCAATCATACCACTACAAGCATGTACAACGTACAAGATATGGCAATTAAAATGATAATGGAAAATAAACTAACAATATAAAACCTTAGCAAGTGTTCCAATATGAGAAAAAAATCTGTTACTTTTTTTTAATTCAGATAAATTAATAATTATTTTAATTTAAAAAGCACACTTTATAAAATATGTATTTAATAAATAATTTCAATTTTAGTGAACATGTTTTTCTAGAATTCTACCCCGTGTCATTCTTTGATGAGTATTGAAATTTTGACTGACACTCTTCTTAATACAAATAATCGGAATACGATCAAAAAAAAAAGAACATTCGTAGATTTATTATTTAGCTATATTTATGTTCTTGCAACGATCACTTGTGAGAATTGTGTTCACAGGGATTTCCAATAAAAATGCAACGACTTGTGTTAATTAACCACTTTTTGCCAAAAATACTCCATTTATAAAATTTTACCTGAAACATTATAGATTCGCATACAATTTACAAGTTAAGTTATTTCAAACTGTCCTTTAAAAAAATAGTTTAGATCGGTGATTTTCAAACGTGGTAGGTATATGTATATAACGATATGTATTATAACGATTGAAAATGGTACTAGGGTGCCAGGAATTTTCAGCAATATTGGAAAAATTATTATAAAATCAAAAAAATAATACTCCCAGAATAAATTTTAATCTAATAAAACATTTAAAACTATTATCTCTCAAATAATCTTTGTTATAGCGAGCAATTAAAAAAAAAGTATTAAATTAATATAATATTCTTCAAAATACATATACATAAATAACATACATCAATCGTGCAAAGTTTAAAATCAAATCAGACATAAACAAATTTATAACGCATACGTCACATTTAGATTTGACTTATCATTATTTATAATTAGCCTTAATTATTACAAGATTTCATATATATGCACATGCACAATAATCATAAAATTGTTGCTAACATAAATTAATCAGTAAATACTTTTTCTAATCGATTTATAATTTACCTATTTTATAATAATTATTATGTATCAAAGTATCAATAAAAAAACAAATCAGTAGCGGCTCGCTAAAAAATAGGTATAGGTAAAACTAAAATTATTACAGTTCGTCAACTGTCTGTTTCTCTGTTTGTTACCTTTTCACGGATAAACCGCTGAACCGATCTTGACGAAATTTGGTAGGGAGATAGTTTGCAGTCTGAAGGACATATGCTACTTTATATCTTGAAAAATGTATTAATTAAATAATTATTTTTGATAAAAAAATGGGTGACATTTGATGTATGCGAGACCTGATTTATCGACTATCATAACAGAAATCTATATCACCTAGCCTTTTTCTTCATGGGTTTTATGTGACAGCTCCTACCTAACCTAAATTTCACACGAACGAAGTTGTGGGTAACCCTTTGTTACAGAAATATTCGTTAGAATATTTTTAAAGTAGTTATACGTATACACTGTCAGATAGTGATACAAATCTAGTCAAATTATTTTTCTTCTTAAATTATTTCGAGCTGATTACAATTTTAATATGTGCATAAATGCAAATTTTTCTGTAGATATTTATGTATTTTATTTTAATTAACCTCAGTCACAAATAAGATATATTTATATACCAAGGCTTTATCAGAATTTATAGAAAACTTATATACATGCTTATTTCCGTAATGATCTATTTATACATGAGGTACTGGCACCAGTCTTGGGTATGACCCCAGTAATGGCTATTTTTTAATTAAATGTACTGAATTAGAAATATTTGTAGAGATTTGATTACTACCATTTCTGAATATTAATCTATATACATTTAACTGTCTTACAGCGTGATTTGATGACAATCAACCAATAGGTGTCAAAATGGTTATTAAAAATTCATTTGTAAATTACAAATTAGTTAACAACTCAGAAATAAATATTAATTGTGTGTGTATCTTTACAAAATTTAAAAATATATATATTAATTTTTTTAAGATAAAAAATGTTTATGAGTAAATTGTATCGTATAGTTTTAATATTTGATATCGCTCATGACGTAGATTTATTTTGGAAGCAGAACATATAAGTATTTACTATACATAAATGTAAACATACAGACATTGATTATTATTTATATATTTACCATTTTGTTAAATAATTAATAAAATTAGTGAAACTTATGAAATAGAAAGCTACATAATTATATAAAATATATTTAATACATTTGCTTAATAAATAGTATTTAATTATTTAAATAAATAAGAAAAATAAATTGTGATAAATAAATATATTTCTCTATCGTTGAGAAAGTTTTCGTGCATAAAGTATGCACTGATAAAAAATGAGTAAAATAAGAGTATAAGTATAAAAAAACGAACATTTCCATAAAAACCTGTTACCTATTATAAAATACTTCATATTGCAAAATATCTAGACTTTAACGAGACGATATTACAAGGATGTAAAAAATTGCGATTTTACAAAAAGCTATCAGTTATTAATTCGTATTTTAAAATATTAAGACTGTATCGTCTCGGTTTGTATATTTTAATTAATTATCGATTTAAAAAATTAATATCAAAAACTATTCATTTTATTATTTCACAGTTACAAATTAATTTACCGTTGATTAATTAAAATAATTTAACTTACATTGCAAAAACCAGCATCAATTCTATCGAAAAAAAACTGTTCTTTAAAAAATCATAAATATAATATAATATCTTGAAATATAATTAAAATCTTGTCTCGTTAAAATTCAAGCGATATCATTTCAGTCTCGTCTCGTCCGAATAAAATCTTCTCGGCATGCAGCCATGCAAATCAGTTAATATACAATATATAATATAGGTAGGTCTAGGTACTAATTAAATTATTCGGCCAGTCAAAATATCTATACTTATCAACCCTGTTTTGAATATTTATCAGCCGTGTGACCCGTTTAAATTCGATGTGATTCCGCGAATGCCAGTGACACGTGCGTGGAGCAAATCCAACGCTCTCTCTCACACACACATACACTCTCTCTAACACACACTCCTACCTCCTCACCGCGACCATGCCCACTTTTCGCGCGAAATCTGTATGTATAACAGCAATTTGTGAGAATGCAGAATTATCTTGTTCATTTAACCAATTACGAATGCACTGTTTATAAATAAAAAAAAATAACCCCATACTCACAAATGATATTTTTATAATGTGAATATACTTAATAATACATAAGTAAATTTATATAACAACGATTTTTAAATTCTGATCAATTCGTATCACGTTTCGTTGTAGTTATTTATTTTTTTGAAAAGGAGCCAAGAGTCGATCAAAGTGCACCGCGGAAGCCTTACATTATAATCCTGGAGATTTATGGTAAACTAAATAAATGTTATACAAGAATGTCTTCAATTTATCAATTTCAAAAAGTGAAATTATTCGCTCTGGTTTTTGAACAGTTAGATAACCATTTTCGATTCACAAAACCAGATTTTCAAGTTAATTTTTTATAAAAAATATTAAAAAAAAGAATAGATGACAGTTAGATATTGCATAGATACATACTGAATAATTTTATATTTTTTGTGTTATACCTACTCAATATAATAAATAAAAAGACTAATATTAAGGGTCGATCCACACTATCGTGCCGGTCTCGCTCCAATCAAATATAAATATACAATAAACAATGAAATCATTCACACTATAGGTATCGCTCAGGTCTCGGTCCAATCACGCTCTGATACAGTATTACTATACTGACTGAGTATTTGTCTGGATCGACCCTAAATTTGTTTTAAAATATATATCATAAAATTGCAAATTTCAAAATTATCTAAATATATTAGGTACGAAATAAAATACATAAAGAAATAAAAAAAGATGTAATGTAATGAGTAAAAAAAGAGAGAGGGATAGCAAAAGAACAAGTATAAACTATTTTTACATGGCACATTTATTAAACACATTGACAGCGTCAATAAAAAATTCGAAGAGTATTATTTTTATTTTATTACTGACGATCAATTATTGTGACTTCTCTTATGACGTTCCTAACCTAATTATTTTATATAAATTGTTGGTTAATTTTTAATTACATCAGCATCAGAACAACTATTGATTTATCCTTTTCATTTTAACATTTTTTAATAGAAAGTCTGTAAATATTTCTTAATACGAACCTGACCCAATAGTTTGACAAAAATTGATTGATTTAAAGGCAATACAATATCGCAAATATCTTTGATTCCATTTTTATATATTTTGTTTAAAAATATAAATCAACAATTTTCCACTTGTTGTTTGGCTTTCGAACAGTGAAATTTTCATCAAAAACCAGTTCAGCAGGTTTCGTATTAAATCAGAACAAAGATTTTAAATATCGAAATGACAGTACCTATTAATTGCCTATAAAATAATACATAGATTAAAAAATCCAAAAACTAATAATTCAATGATTTAATTTATACATTGAAAACATCATATCAATGTTAAAACTATTGAAAAATGTTTATTCCCAAATGCCAACGGAAGTTTCAAAGTAATACATAACCTATATAAAATCATTTATTTGACAGTCATTGTTCCTGCTATTCCAGCTTACTATTTATATAAGAATACATAGGTTGTGTTTCACTTTCGAGCCAGCATTTCTAAGAATAAATCGATGTTCCAAATATAATTTTTAGTATAATGAAATGACATCGCATTCATAGCATTTTAAAAGGTAGGTACAATACGTAATGCACCATTTATTAACCGACTTCAAAAAAGGAAGAGGCTCTCAATTCAATCAATTTAATATATTTTTACTTTCTTATGTATACCCATTACATATATGAAATATACATATACATGGGCGCCGGCAGGATTTCAATCAGGGGGGTGCATTTAGGTATATAAAATTAAATTTATTTCAAATTCATATCAGACGGGTATTTTAATATGCATCTGCGGAACACATCTTCACCTGTGAGATAATCACACCTCTAGCGGTTGAAAATCAAAATTTTTTTTTTCGAAAACTATATTTTTTTGGAAGCTAATATTTGGTCAGGTTGCAACAACGTATTTTTCCGGAAAAAAATTAATTGAAGTACTTAATTAAATAAATATAAATTATTACTAACAAGTAATAAAATTAATAAGTAGGTTATTACGATACAAAACAACAAAAAGAAAGTTGAGAGAACACCCTGTATTACTAACTACCTCATATTCACTTGTTAGTGGAAGTTTTACTTATGTCCGGTATTATAAAGGAACTAGCAAAATTTGCTAGCTAGCAATTACTTTCAAATGGGGTATTAATTATGTACTAGTATCTATGGATTAGCTATGGAATTTAGAGCAGTGACACGTCAACTAATTGTAACCCAGTTGGTATCTTTCATCGTACAAAATAATTTTCATAATATCACCACTGTTTTAATACCGTTGGTATTTACCTACAACGCATGCGCGAAACTTGTCAAAGTCTTCAACAAACTCCAAAAGAACTGTCATATAAGTTTGATATCTCATTTGAAAGTGCTTGCTAGCTAGCAAATTTGCTAGGTCTTTTATAATACCGGACATCATAGTTACAATTTAATCCAGCGGTTCTTAAGCTTATATGTTCTAGGGATCCCTTTTTGTACAATTATTTTTCAGGGAACTCCCCTCACCCGGATAGAAAAACAAAGAAGGTAGTTAGATACTAATTAATCACTGGTAAATAGAAATGTAAAAATACTTTAATGTATGCCAAACATATTTTACGGACCCTCGGCAAAAGTTCAGACCCTAGTTTAAAAACCACTGCACTAATCGATTCTATAAATATAGATATCTTTATCAATTGTAAATATACACTAGTATTTGATATTTAATTTTGCAAAATTAAATTATAATATTTTTAATATGTTTAACTTTAAGGTTTTCATGGTGACCTTTCTTAACTTCATAGAATATTCAATATTCTGGCAGCTCAAACAAAAGTAAAAGCAAACTCTCGTTATCTGGTGTCACTAGTATGTTTTGTTATGGACTTTAACCCTGCAGTATTGGCGCCGGATCACTCAGGCATTCACGGAATTATCAGTTGTAAATAAATTTACAATTTTATTATTAACAGGGTATTAATTGTTACTGGATTTATTAATCAATTGAATTAGTGTTATGCAAATATCAAGCCTAATAATAAAATGACATACATATAAGAAAACACAAGCTGTTCTTTATTATAAAGTTTGTATATACTATATACACTTATTGACAAAATAAAATATCACAAATAAAATATCAATAAAAAATAACGTTAAATTGAAGATATATGTGTCGAAACCATAGACAAGGAAAGATAACCTAGCGTTATTACCATATCGCTCCACGAGTCATAAGATTTTAAAATAAATATTAATTGTTTTGAATTATAAAATTAATAAAAATTACGACTGTGACATTTAAGAAAAGATGACCGTCGTAAAATTTGGGTAATATTTTCATATATGGACTAGCATTGGTTGTTATGTATCCATAGTCTTTCCTAATGTAAGGTCGAAATAATTAACACACACAATCTGTGCATGCTTTAAGCATAAAAATTTAGAACAATTTTTACAATAATACCGAGCCTAAGGGGCTAAACTCATTTTTAACACAATATGTGACAGAAACGACAACTACAAGCGATCAGCATACACTAAACATAATTCTAGGAAGATATCTAAATAGTTACGGTGTACCCCCCCCCCCCCACCCCCCCTTTCTACATAAAAGTTATAGAAATATTTTTAAAAACTCACTGTACTGCGCCAGTACTGTAGGGTTAAGAGTCACATTTTAATATAATCGTGAAAAACAAATATTCGTCTTATGTATTAATTTTGTTTATAAAACGCAGTTTACACTCAGAAGATTAGAATTACTTAATATACAGTTCGATTTATAGATTAACTACCTCTGGTACGTGTGCTCATGTAACTTACGATAACGCCATAGCAACGTATTTCAATGCCATCTATTTTCATTTGTATAGTAGAGAACCTCTAAATTGTGATACCTTAACGTTAATCGAATTAAAAATCAATAGAAATCAACAAAAATAATACATAAATCATTTGACAATTATCACAATAATAATTTATAAATTAAAAAAACGTCCTTTAGAACACTTTTTTGGCAATTTTTCAAATAAGTATATACATATATGTATTTGTTACAAACCTTGAATATAAAACCAATTTTGGAAATAGCTGCGTGTATGAGACGATACAACTAATAAAACTATTTTGTAAAGACCTAATTAAAAATATTTCATTTACAATTATTCAAAAGATGATTAATAATTAAAAACGATCAGTTATTTGACAATAATGTTTAAATTCCATCTTAAATTTTTTTTATTAGTTTCTTTATATAGTTTATGGATGCATAGTTAAGTGTCATCGTTATATATTAAATTTAGAATTTAATAGTTTATTTATGATGTGGTAAAATAAACAAGAAATTATATTAACATTTACATTAATATATTGGTTTTACTACTATTCACAAAACATTTTATTTCAGAAAGTTGATTTTGAAACGACGATTTTTAAGAAATAATAATAATGAAAAAAAAGTTTATAAGTATTACAATTAGAGTTAAAAGTTATAGTAACTATTATTTCATGTTGCCAGCTAAAATGAAACTGAAAACCCAACTAAAAAGCTCTCATACCACAATAGAAATTATCAAAGTTCAACGAACTATACCAATTAATAATAACTAATTATAATGGACTATAACTACTGTATATAAATTCTGTAATAATACATTTATCGGTACACAAAAAAACAACAGTAACGTTCGTTGTTAATTAATAAATAAAAATACTTTTAAAAATTATATATACCCATACACATAATTTGTACTCTTTAATATTGTTGCAATAATAATATTGTTACCCTCAAAATATAGCGTAAAATATTATCAGAAAATACGACCAGAATACACTACTTAAATTTATAATTGTAGTAATAAACTAGTAAGTAATTAACTCGTAAATCTATCTACCATAATAACATTATTTTTATTTTTTAATTGTAAGGTTACTTAAAATAGTGTGCATTAATACACAATTTCAACAAAGACGCAAATATCTGATATTTGTCTCTCTCCTAATTAAGGGTTTTGATTATGATCTAATCCATATTTACCGAACTGTTTGAGTTAAACTATAGATACATGTAATTCATAAAACCAAGTATAAACTTCTATCACTTCAACAAACCGTTTAAGAAGCACTGCTTTAAATGTTGTTTACTAAATAATCATATTTTATATACTTGTATTTACAAATATTAAATTAATTAAAACCAAATCAAATAATCTAATTTCAACTACCGGTACAAAACAAATAAAAACTGATTAAAAAAACAGTTCATTTTATAAAAACGGAAATAGACTTATCGCAAAAACATGAGTCCATTTGTTCTTATATATATAACCTACAAGAATTGTAATAATAATTGTAAGTTACAGTATCGATTGTCTATAAAATGACAATTGTAGAAACTCATAAAAACTCCTCTACTTGACAAACAAAAGGATATTATGTAGATAGATATTGCCTATTGTTTCCTTGACATAATGCATGAATATTAATTCCAGTTTATTTTAAATTGTTGACGCAGGCTTTGATGATTCAAAGGTCTTATTGTTTAGTTATTTTATTATATTCATCCAGAAAATAAAACTCCTCATTAAAACTTTAATGGAAAATACAAAGAGTTACTTTAAGAAATTTCAAGAATCTAATTATAAATGATAAAGTTAAATAATACTTTAATAAGGTTGTTAATTTCGACTGATTAAATCATTATGAGTTATTCACTTGAGAATTTTCCAAGCGTCTTACTCTTACTTGGCATTTCTATAAATATACTTTTATAAGGATTACAAAGTTCTTCAATAATCAAGAATCCATTCGCTTTTGAGCACGCTTGAAGAACTCCAATAAAAATTCCAATAAAATATATAGGCAATCATCTGCCATCGTGTATTAATAAAAACTTTAAATAGATTGACATGATTATTGTAGTTATTTGATACAAACAGCACATGATTTTTTATTAAAAGACAATACAATAAATAGGTACTACGATTGTGTAGACTTAATTATATTAATATAAGTATATTTTATATTTTTTAAATTTTATGAATAAACGCTTCGACAAATTTCGATAAAAAACTACCAAACAGTTATTATTCTAATTCAAAATGATTTTGTTTCTTAAATACAATTGTATTACAAATACAAAACGGTCAATCATATTGTTTTTGAAATACAAGTTGTATTTCAAAAACAAAACAGTCAATTATTTTGAATTTTTTATTACATATCAGAATAATAACCCTTTGTTGTTTGGTAGTTTTTTTAATAAAAATCTCTCGAATAAAGAAAACCAACTTTGATGACAATTATTAATTATATCGAGTTTAAGACGGTCGATCTCTTTAAAATTTCACGTTCGGATTGATATCATTGTTCTTTCTATCCCCGGAATTTTTTTTTGTTCTATCAAAATAATGTTTGCACGAGAACTACCTTAATACAAATAACATAAAAAATACAATGCATATCATTGATAAATAATTATAAACTGCAATTATCTAACGTATTGTCTATTATATCGTACAATAAACAACATCGAGGTTGAACATAATAATGCATCGCATTCATTTTAAGAACCAACCAGGATATACGTCAGTGAATCAGGCGCAGTGCAGTGCATTTGATGCAAGTGTTATTGCACTGCTGGAAAATGCATTGTGCATCGTAAGTATTTAGCAGAACAATCGACGAGGTCAAACGCACTCTTATGTCAGTGGTTCTAAATGGTTTTGCTGATGAATGAATCTTGAACGGTGGGTGAAGGATTAAAATTAAAATTGTTAAGGGTACTCACAAGTAGGAAGGCAATATAGAACGATATTATATATGTCTCTTAGATTTTGAAAGAATTTTTGGCATTCTTTCATATTGTAATGTCAGTTTTGAGCAAAAGTCGCTTAATTATAATATGATTGAGCGAGTTTTGTTCAAAATTGACATTACAATATGAAAGAATGCTAAAAATTATTTCAAAATCCACTGAATCTAGATTATTTTTTAAAATGGAACGAACGAGTTTTGGAACTCACTTCCTCAAACCTAAAATATATTTTATTTATACCAATGTATATGTATTGGATAGTGTTTTAAAATTCTTAAGGATGCTCTCAAGTAAGATGCGGTCGATAATATACAAGAAAATACCCCTATGAATTTTAGTATTTGATTTTAAATTATGAGAGTAATCAAAATAATTTTTATTAAAATACCGAAAGTAAAATGCTCAAAATCGTTATCATTATATAAACTATGGAATATAAGCGTGTAATGATAATACGATTTGTTCAACAAATACAAAGAAATCGTTGTTCAATTTCTAATATCTGAGAATAACACGACACAGATCCATATATAGCATTTTATACATATATTTATTTAACTCTATTTACTATGTGTATGTGTAAGTTTGTATACAAAACTCTATATACGATAACATTTGACCTAAAGGTCATTCTTATTAATCATTACTTCAAATTAAATAAATACAATTGCAATAAATACACAAAATTTTCGATTAAAAATCTAATTAAACCAAATATACATTAATATCAATACTGACATATTATGTATAAAGTATGAAAATTTTTTTTCAAGAAATCTAGGTACTATTTAGAAAAAATTTGGATGGAATTTTCACTTTTCGAACTAATTTAATTTTTTATTTACGGTAGAATCATATTCAGAAAAATTTTAATTAATATATAAAAAAAATAAATAAATGGTTTTACATATTATCGAATCATAACTGAATGTGCCTGACACTTAAGCGATTGTCGTGTTTAAAAGGTGACTAAAGTAAAAAATATTTTCTTCGAAAAAATCCACACGAGACCGAGACCTTAGTTCTAAAAAAAAAACAAGACAATATTTCACGTTCTAAGAGTCCTCTAGAAGAAGCATAAATTCCACAACCAAAAATAAATAATAACATGATAAACTCAACACAGTTTACAAATTATTATAATAAGTATGTATATTTAATATTTCACTGAAAATTAATGATTCAGAACTATTTGGGAAACTTTCTGGACCATAAAATAAAACAGAATAATCCTACAAGATGAACCTCATGTAAGCCATTTTATTTCTAGAATCAAACCATGACAAATGCACATTTATTGTTATTAATATTACTATTATATAAGAAAAAAATATTATGACGTTCGTAGGTAAATCAAACCAAAACAACGAACACAAAATTTCCCCAACCCACAGTTTTAGTATCCTCGATAGTCTACGATTCAGTCTGTAGAAAGCAGTTCGACAAGTAATTTTTTAAAGGAAGAAAAAAACCGCAACTTGTCGTCATACATTGTTTTGTTGCATCTGTCAACGGTTGTGGTATTTGTTTTTTTACTACATATCAATCCTTCATATACAAATAATATTAATTGCATTTCCAGGAATTATCTCGAATTGGGATATATTGTTTTTGTAAAAGGGGATTAACAGTTTTTTGCCATATTTTTCCCAAAATATATTAATATGACCTTAAGAATGTACATTATAATAAATAACGATTACAAAAAAGCTGTTTATTTGTTTACAATGTTATAATCATTCCATAATAATCTATGCAATATGTAGGTATATATATTTTTTGTTCATTTGTGTTTTTAAGTTTCAAATGTTTGAATATGAATTAAGAAATAAACGCACTATAAAAATAATATAAACATATGTTATCAACAAAGTTTATGCAACTTTTATTTAAATTATTTTTTATATCAAACTATTTGATAATTTTATATAGTACAAGGTTTTATAAGGCTCTATTTTAAGAAATTATCCATTTTAAATAATATATCAAAATAAATTAAGTTGCTGTAATAATATGTAAAAATAAAAATATATTGTACAAAGTGTGTATTAAAATAATATTTCATACTAGAGATTTTATAACAAATTAAAAAAAAAAACAAGAGCTATGGTTCAATTACATAAGTGCACAATCACAGTACAAAAGAAGAATATACATAATAGTTTTATGATGAAATATTAATAATTACGATTTTTTTTCTTATTGAAAATATTGAGATAAGTAGAAAAAATGAAAATTTTAATAAAAAACAATTTTCACTATTCAAATCGCAACTAGAAGTAAGCTAAGTGGACGTCGGAATTGTTGGATGAAGGATTTCAGTTTGTTTTGGGAGGTGAAACTAGATAAAAAATAAAAAGACACGTGTTCGAGCATTTATTTGATTTAGGAATTTTACTTTTTATTTTTATTTGCAATTGTTTTTTATTTTTTTATTATTTTTGTGTACATATTTTGACGATTTAAACGTTTAAACTTTGATTTTTTTAGGTAAAATATATAATTATCGATAAAATATATTATGTAGGTAAATTCATTGATTAATTTATGAAATGAGATTCATTAATAAAATCTATTTTGTAACAAATGAATTATTAATTATTATTGCATAAAATATTAAAAATGTTGATGTTTTCTAACAAAAATATTAACAGAAACACTGATCTGCAAAAAAAATTATTGATTAAATTTCTCACCTTTTCGACATATTTTTTACACTCTCTTCCCCACAACTCGTTATATTAAGACGAACATAAACACTAACAAAATTAAAATGTTAAGAACTCTCACAGTTGCAATATTAAAACAGCATAAAAAACATTATATATTATACTCATATAAATTAACATATAATTGGCCATACATGATACCGAGAAAATAACAAACCGATCAACGATATAAATGCACTTTCGAGAATTGGCTAAAACAATTGAACGGATCCTTTACAATAAATGCGTCCAGTCGATCAGTCAGTCAATACATGCATGTGTTTATAAATCACAGTGCCTGCATACAAAACATTCGCAGTAAATGCCTGATATACATATAAATTAGTATAATCACATTGATCATTTAAAACAACATTCATTCAATTTTGCATGCGAGCAAGAGTAAATTAGTTTATTTGATTCGATAGGAAACGATTTCTTATACAGGCTGATTTACAACTAGTGTAAAAAAATTTAACAGTAGATCGAGGATATTATTTTAAGCAAAAAACTTCAAAAATTTGTTACGAGGGAATACAGCCTAACAAATATTTTGCACAAAATTAGTGTTTATTTAATATCTAGAGAACCCATTGTGATACAGTATGAAATTTGATAACCAGTTTATTATTAGTAAGTGTAATCAATTTCCAGTATCAAACAATAATAATTTAAACCAGGGGTGTATGGGGCCAGCGGGCCTGCCGATTTTTATCAAGTATTTTTTTGTTCCTTAATTTTTTCCCGAGTTAGATTCTTGTAGAAGAGTACCTATATGACACAAAATACACAAAAATATACTTTGTCCATTTCTCATAGGATCAATCGTTCTCGAGAAATATCTATAAAAAGAAAGTATTGTGGGATTTTACTTAATACGGATGCTTCAGTTTATAATCTTCTATGATTAAAAATAAGATAAAAAGTTGTATTAGGTACTGTTACACAAAGACTAAATGCAGTTTTGGAGGTATATTTATACTAACTTTTTATCTTATTTTTAATCATAAAACAAGATTATAAGCTTATTTTTTGTAATTTGAAGCATTCGTATTAAGTAAAATTGTGCAATACTTCCTTTTTATCGATATTTCTCGAAAATGGTTCATTCTATGGCAAACGGACAAAGTATATTTTTGTGTAATTTGTGTCATATAATCTTCTACAAGAACCCAACTTGGGAAAAAATTAAAGAACAAAAAATACTTGATAAAAATCGGCGGACCTACGACGGTGCAAACGAAACAAAACTTTAGCTTTGCTCAGACTTAATCCAGACTTAGCTAAGCCTGACTTAAGCTTAATACGGTGCAAACGGGCATTAGTAACTTCGTATGCTGTACCTATATAATTATAAAACACGAAAGTGATGTAATTATCAATAATTAAACAAAATTATTATTAATATATGTGCTATCTAATGTAACACTCATATATTATACAAAAGGAAAGAACCATTTGAGTAATGTATAAACGCTCAAATAAACTGGATTCTTATATTACAAACTGAAGCAAAAAATGTATAAACAATGTTTATACTAATAATAATATTTTTTATTCAGATTAAATCATATAATAATGATATGGAACACGTCATCATACGATTCTCATTTTTACTGTAGTAAATAATTGATCAACAAATATAATTACATTTATTTTTAAATATAAAATATGAATATGATTTTATTCAAAACTATGGTCAATATATTACAATGAAATGTAAGCAAATATAAAACAATTTATTGTTTCAAATGTTCAATTCAGTTATTACAATGGTTGTAATTGTAAATACAGAAATATGTTATTCAATAAACGGAATTTATAATGAATGGACTATTGATATCAAATAGTAAAATAAAACCTAGACTTTTATTAATTGAAACAGTTAAATTAGAATTATACAGGTTGAGTCATATATGGTCATATTTCCAATCATAGAACAAAAATATAATCTTATTTTATATTGTATTAAGTAAAATTGAGTAGTACAATCTTTACTATCGTATTTCTCGTAGCAAGAGTATATTTTTATGTATTTTGTATCATATTATCTAATAAAAATGTTAAACCCGGGAAAAATTAAGGAACAAAAAAAGACTAGATAACCCATTGGCCCTATACACTCCTGGTTTAAAAAATTATTGGTTGATACATTGTATTTTTATATAATTTTATTACAAAATAATATGAAAATTCGAAATTTTACGCCACCCCTTCACTCTAAAAACGATTTTGATGATTTTTTATGAGACCATCTACAAATCATCAAACCAAATTTCATTAATATCGGTTCAGTTATACGTGTGAAAAGAATTCAGGGGAAAGACAGACAGATGTTGCTATATAAATCTATTTAAGTTTTTTTTTATATAAAATTATGTATTTTAATTGACAAATCACGTTTTTTTTTTATTCGTAATAAGCCTATTTTAAAATATTTAATGAATTATCTACTAGAATTAAACCATGCAAAATGCTTCCTTGAACTAATTTACAAATAACGTAAGCAAAATAAAAATTCAGATCGGGTATTTGCAAGACCCACATAAAACATTTATTGTTAGTCTATGATCGTTACAATAATCATTATTACCAAGTATCAACAACAATTAAAAATTGCTATGAGGGCTGGATTTCCCATATCTTATGTCGTTAAAATTCAGCTCATATTCAACAGGTTTCTTATCACATGCAGGGAAAGAAATTCTTAGAAAATAATATGTCAACGTTGATAACTGTCGTTAAAATAGAATTTAAATAAATACATTGCTAAAATGTGATTAAGTAATGGGTGCGTTCCGAAATCATTCTTTTTAATAAAAATTCGGAAAAATTTTAATTGTTGATGTTTTTTTTTTTTACAACGAATATTACCACGTATGGATTTTGTGTGTTAATCATAATATACCTATAGTTTCAGCATGATTTGATTAAATTGAAATGTTTGATAGGAATCACATAACTGGTAAATAGAAAAATAGAATAAACCAAAGTGAAAATCGAGTAGGTAATAATAGTAAATTAATGAGAAGGTTAAAATTAAAAAAGTTCACTAATATGCAATAAGAAGTGGTTAACCCCTTCCTGTCCTTCAAATAAACAAATTCATGTGATCGAGAACTCTCGAAAATAAATAAATTATAGCTTATTTATCTATACAGGTTGAGTAAAAAATATGGAATATTGCTCATATTTTCTAAAATGTACATTATTTAAAAAAAAATGTTATAGCTAAAGTTTTTAAAGAAATTATTTTCTTCTTAAAAAATATCTGCCAAGTAAATGCACAGAGCTTCCTCATGCTAAATTCACCAAAGGTAGTTAATTATTGAACAATTTAAATAAAAACCGATAGTTTTGAGATAAATTGCTTGGAATTGGTTAACCATTTTTCTAAAAACTTTTATTAAAACATTTTTTTATATAATGAATATTTTAGAAAATATAAGCAATATTCCATACTTTTTACTCACCTGTATATACATAACATTTAAAATTATATTTAAAGATATGTTCAAACTTGATTATTGATGTGTATTCTATGGATTAAATAAATATATTTAATAAACAAAATTCTTACTGGTAAAGTAAATAAAATTAAATTGCAATTCAATAATAGTGTTTGAATTAGTTTTTTTATCGGAATATTTTTTGAAAATACATTAAACTAATGGATATTTCAATTTTTTCAAGATGCTTAAAATATTACCAAATGCATACAAATTGGTGAGAATATTCTCATTAGCATTCTAATGCAATAAACAAAATATTAAATTGATTTACAAAGCCGTTTAGGAAATATATTGATTTTAATTTAACATGTGTGTTATGGAAAACTGATATTTTTTGACATTTTTTACGTAAAACACATAGATAAAAAGATACTGTTTTTTATAATTTTTTGGGGGAGTATAGTATTTGATTAGTTGAACTTTGATGCAAAATATCATTTGTATTCACCGCACCGTTTTCGAGAAATTAATTATAATACAGCAAAATTTAAAATTTTCCGCACTGCGAATATTTTTGCGTGTATTTGCCAACTACGTATTTTTTGTAAATCAACTATGAAACATTTTTTATAATTAGGTCATATTTTATTGCAATACGCTGCCTAAACCGTTAAATAGTGAACAAAATAATGTAGTAAAGAATTGTGTAGAATCACGGCAAATTTTTGTCCGATTTGATTTACTATTATCGTCACTGCTTAGTTGTTATGTTACCTAACGTAACAAAATATAGCCTATAACCTGGCCAGAGAATGTACCTATGAATTAAAAAAGAACGTAAATCAGATAAGTGGTTCTCGAGTGATAGCGCACTAACGGACAGACAGACAGACGTTGAGCTTTATAAATATTAAGGATTGTACAAAAAAAAAACAATAAAAATAAATCAAAAATGTGTGATTATATCAGCTGGGAAAATTTTGTATATAACCAAACGAAAACTGAGACGTGAAAATGACCTAAATCGACAATCGCTAGCGAGCTACAACTGGTAGTACACGGTGGCATTTTTGGTAACTCATATAAAAAATATTTTTACTGGTTGTTTCATTTTTGAATACGTGTCATGATAAAAATATTTTGTAGATTTGCATTCAAAAATGTGCTTTTTTAGTTCTTAATAGTTTTAAATGTTACTTTGAAGTCATATTAAACGTCAATTTATTTTATTTACTCTTAATGATACTCCAAAACAGAGTGAGAATAAAAAAGTTATTAACATTTTAAACCGTTCCGTGATTTTCGGGACACCTGTGTATTATCAAAGAAACTAGCAGTGTATTAAGATATTATAAATTATACACATTACATATGTAAGTATAGATTGTTTATTTGGGACTTGAACCGATAACATTTAAATGTAACAAAAACGCATTACTTATCTATAAGTTATAATTCGTAAACATCAGATACCATTACAAATTCAATAAACAAGCACTAATTTCGTTACTATCTTCAAGGAAAAAGACAATCGATCTATTATAATTGAGAGAGCGGTCTTTGTCCTATGATGAATATTTGTTCAATGATTAGAGACAATTATTATGGAATACATAAAACATGGTTTGGTTAGTATGATATTATATTTATAACAACAAATTGCTTCTGAATTGAAAACGTGCTGTCAATCTAGAACGTTTTATTCAGATATATACATCGTGTGATTGAACCTTGAACCCAAATAATAAGGAATTATACCCTGGTATTTTTGAATCAAATAATTTTCATTAACTGAAAAGATTTTCTTATAATATAGGTAATGAAAACAACAATAATTCACTTTAAATTTGTTTCTATAAAAAGGAAATAAAGACAGATTAAATTGCCTTTTCAATCAGAGCAAAATAAGTTGTTAGCTAATGACATTTTTTTCACTCAAATTGTTTTTTTATAAAAGATATCGTCAATACGAAAAATAAGAATAGACATATATTTTTTATTTATAACTGTACATTACCTACTCGAAGATAATACTATATATAGAAGATGTTATTAAATGATCTCGAAACGAATCCAAAGAAATAAATAATTTAAAAAATATATAAGTAATATAAAAAAAATATTTATTTCTTCCAATCATTTTCGATACGTTAAACCTCCAAAATAATAATGCATATTCATTTAAAAGTAAAATGTTAATTACCTTAAGGAAAATAAAACAATTATATATTTGTTATCTGTACAACCGTAGACATATTTTTTTGATTATACATTCATTATAGGCATTCCTATACCGATATAAACACTAATTTGAAAGCATTTATGGTATGTACTTTCATCTTGTCATACAAAACATTTATAAACAAAACATTTTCATTACTGTATGAACAGAACTAACGTTTAATATATAATAATTAATAATTGAATAATATATTTTGGAATGACGCAATTACAATTTTGTAAATATCATTTTGTTGTCGAGAAATATGTGACTTATTAATATGTCAACCATTAATTAAGATGGAATTTTCATAAATGATTTAATTTTGCTACCATTTCATATAATAATATATTCTTTGTTTTTGATAATATATTTAAAAAAAATGATACTTAGCTTCAAAATAATTGGATTTGATTGAAAATGTTCATGTTTTTATTTTCAATAAGTATAATACATATAATATATTTGATTCCAGATTTCTAAATAAATTATTTGTTTTAGGTAAATCTACAACAAATGTATCATGGTATGCTTGCTATACACTACATTATTTCAATGTATGTGCAGCAAGAAAAAACAATAACTGATTTCTTCTATCTATGTTATCAATTTGTTTATGTTGACAGCTTGTTACACATCTGTTAAACAGCAAATACAGGTCCATTTGGAGATTTACATGACTGGTACCAATAACAAAATTTGATAAAACTGGAGGTAGTTAAGTGTTCTACGTCATTAACAAGATGCTAACATTTTTATATCAATTGTCATTTCACCATAATGTAAACGTTGTTATTTATACATAAAACTTGATAATTACACTGTAGTCATCTCAAAACGTAAGCTGATGTAATAGAATGTAACATAATTGTTTTGTATAAAATATTAAAATTCTGTGCATATTTCTTAAAAACAGTAATTAATTTTGGAAACTTACAAAGTGTGTAGCGAAATAACAAATAATTCTGTAATAATATCTAATTCACTATGTGCCTAATTGGTTAACAGAATAAGACAAGATATAAAAAATTAGATACTCGTCATTACCCACTCAAATATCTAATAAAACGATTGAAATGTATAGATTTTATTTATTTTTTGATTAGTAACAATGACATCCCTTTTTTATATTTCCCAGACTTAGTTTTTTAATAGAACATCATTTATTCTTAAGAAATATTAATAAATATAAGAAATTAATTGATTATAAGAAATATAAATACATTATAAATTGAGAAAAAATATATCAAAATTTGATGAGAAAATCAAGATAAAAATAAATGGAAATGTTGCCATGACAACTGCCAATAGACACAAAGGTGTCTGAAAAATAAATCAGTATTTCAATTATACATTTGCACACGAAACGTTTTATTCAAAGGAACATACAAATAAGGACTTACAAATATTTACCGCTTCCCTTGAATTAATATGAATAAACAAAATTTAAATACTAACATCTGTATTCACATATTAAATATGGTGTGTAAAGTTATGTACATTTTATAGTTGAAATATACGTATACATCAGTGGTGTACTGTAGATTTCTGCCGCCCGGGGCAGTTGGCAAACATTTAATAATATTTCAAGGGAACCGTCAGATAGGTTTGGAACCTCATTTGAAAGTGCTTGAAAATTTTGTTACCTCGTTTATAATAACGGACATAAAACTAACTAACTAGGAAAAGTTTGTGAGTAGGTATGTTTGTTTGTTAACGCTTATCTCAGAAAACACTTAACCGATTTGAATGAAACTTTCACCAACTTTATGATCTGAATACCGTAATCGCGCTACAATGGGAGGAGGGGGAATAACGTAAATAAGAGATTCGTTTAGAGATCATATTTAATGCGATACACTAACAAAAATACCAAATATATTATATGGAAGAATTAACAAAACATGTACTCTAGTATTTGTTAGCCTCCTTAAATTAACGATTCTATTTATTTCTTTGCTGTTATATATGATATTGAGAGTTATGTAAACAGTTTTTGTTCTGTAGATGCCGTTTTTGATGTATTTCGACATAATAAAATAAGGAATAACAAAAATACAGAATATTTCTCTAAAAAAGTTAGTTTTGTAACTTTAAATTTGAGGTTTGCAGTTTTTTAATTAGTATAAAATAACTAAATATTGTACATTTACCATATTGGTGCGTAGTTTAAGTTATTGCCACACTAAAATACAAGAATGAATCTCTTTTAAGCCCAAAATGATTTTTTTAAATAATATCTAAAAACGTAAATATTTTTTTTCTAAAAATATTTTTTAATATTATTAGTATTAGTTGAGAAAAAAATTACCAGTTTGTTTGTGTTGATAGCTCGGTTCTGATTGGTTCATTTGGAGATTTACATGATAAAATTGGGGGTCGGTGTCGTAGATTTTACACCGACTCACAGCCCTGGTTACAATACTTGATTAGTTAGCCAATATTTCATTTTAATTGTCAATATATTAAATAATGTTTTTGTACTACTTCACATTTAATTAACTTCCAATAAGTTTATTTGTGCCCAGTATTATAAAGAATTTGCTTGAGTGTAAATGCAAATTAGCTTCCAACTAACGCTATCTGCTAGGTATTAAATATAAATGACAACACACTGACAGATGTAATGAATAAAATCGTACATATGATAACCTTGACGCAAGCGCGATAAGTGTCTACAATTAGCGACTTAAAAATAAGTGTTGACAAGTGTACCTCATTACATTCTTATACATTTATTACCACTGCTTTAAAAGATCAATTTTATAAAAATTTGACACCTAGCAGATAGCGTTAGCTAGAAGCTAATTTACATTTGCAAGCAAGCAAATTCTTTATAATACAGCTCATTGGTTGGACAATTTGTCTTTTGGATATTTAATTTTTTTTTAAATTTTATAAACAATATTTATAAAACCTAGTAGTATGTTAATATATAAAATATGAACGAAGAGCTTGTAAGAGTTCTAAAGCATTAGATAAACTAAATGCTCACATTACATTTAATTAAAGGTAATTGCCTCTTTATTTAATTTAAATGGAAAATAATTGTTCAAGGTCCATTCTTAAAAATATACATATACACGTGTCTTCCAAAGCAGATATATATTATATATATTGCTAAAAACCAAGTGTTAAAAATTAATCGTAAATCGTAACAGGAAACCTTGAAAGCGAACCGAGTTTACATACGGAAATAGTAGAAAATATTGGTAGAACTCAATCAAAACGAAAATGCAAGAAATGTATGCATATTGAACGTCCTTAATAATTAGCGAATGGTCAAATAATTTAATACCATATCAATAAAATAGCAATTTATAGTTATATATTGCATAACGGTTTTGATTATTTTTTATTTGTAGATAATCTCACTGTAGTATGAATTTTTAAAACATATTTCAAACATATTCAAATTCGAAGACAGTGTAATTGTATGTGTACTACTAATTCTAGTTCTTATACAGTGACGTTATATATTTTTACAATTAAGTATATTTTAATTTGTTAAAAGTAGGACATTTCATAAAATTAATTTAAAATAAATATATTTGCAATGTAGTATGATTAAAAAAATAAAAATAAATCACGTGTACCCTTATTTATAAAGTAATTTAATACAGAATGCCTTCCAAAAATGAACCACACGTGAAAGTTGGGAAAATATCCCAAGGAGCATTTTTTACACAGCTAATGTTTTAGAAAATAATTACAGTGCAATGCGGATTGATAACAAGGAAGGATGAAGTTTTTTGTTTATTTAAGATTTATCTTGAGACTGATTTCAGATATTAATGGCGTTACAGGCTAAATAATTATTAAATTGACCTGAATACTTACGTACACTTGTCAATACATTTTATTAAACAATTTAAAGGCAATTAACATACCTCCGTTTCTCTTTAGGTTTTGCTGGTTTAGCGACTATCATTTCCATGCCAGTTTTAATATACTCTTGAACACTTTAAAAGAACTAAACTGCTCTTTCAATCACTAAACAGTTTTAAAAATGCTTCACAAGTATTAAAAACACTCACTGAAACACTAAATAAAATAATCTTTTTGTTATTTTACACATAACACAATTATATCCAATCCATATAGCAGCTGGTATGAAACTGACGTCAAAAGAATAACATGGCTGAGCGGCGATACTAGTGATATCTATCGTCATAGCTTCAAAACATATTCGAATGGGAAATACAATGCGAATCTAAACTTGTTTTTATCAATTTTATTTTTCACGTTAAAATATTTTGTATTAAATGTATCTGAAAGTGTAAAAAATATAATAAAAAATGAAATAAAGCTTTTACTGTATTATTTATTCAGTAAAATGAAGTACACGATCTTATTTAAATAACATTACAATACTATCGTAAGACTACTGGATTAACAATTACTATTTATATTCATATTATTTTTGTAATGACAAATGCTTTTAGAGCATGCTATTTAAAATATAAAAGCATTACTTAATTAATGAAACAATATTTTACAGTGATATTATTTCTTTTGATAAAAAATAAATAAAACGTTATCATTCAGAAATAATTTTTCGAATGCCATTACAAAAAAATAATATTTCAGTCATTAAGTATTTTTTTCTACTGTCATGTCATTGGTAATCTGTGTATTTGAAGTGGTAACATTTTCAACAGGTTGTTTACCATTGACGCTACTCATTTCACTACTGTTTTCAATATCTGGATCATTCTGTTTATATAGCGTTGGATACTGTTTCATGCAATCTTGCATTTTTTGGAACTGTTCTAAACATTCTGCGCCTTTAGGTTCATTTTGGCTATAATGGAAACATGAAAACGCACCTCTGAACTCTACTCCGCAAGGCCCTGTTGCCATTCCTCCTAGACATGGACAGTTCCAATTTATCTCGCCATTTGGGAGAATTAAGCCCGGTGAAGGCTCAGCAGGTGGTAAACTAACTTTACTAGGGATCAAATGATCTTCTTTCGTAGCAAAAATTATAATATCCTTCCCTTCTTTACCTGATTTTTTACAGTACGACATGTTCTATATTTTTATTCGTGATCGTGAATATAAGTACGACTGTCTCCTAAAAGATTCAACAAATATGTTGATGATTTGTGTATCCTATATGCACAGGGAATGCCTTCGTACTCTCCTGCTAACGTGAGTGAACTTCGTAGTTTTATGTAGTACAAGGATGGCACACGCAGAACAGCTCTGTGGGTAATAGGATCGTACTTTAAAAGATCTACTGTCACACTTGCTCCAACTTCTCCAAACAATGTATTCATAGACTTAATAACATGCTTTTTAAAGAAAAGTGGTAATATTTCACGTTTGTAGCCTTTCGGAAGTTCTCTGAAAATAAGCGAATAATAATGACTATTGACATAACATAACCTAATTCTTTTTAAAAAGATGAAAAGTTTACTTACAGAGTTAAATCTAAATAATGGTAATTACTCATAATAAAGTACAATACAGCGAATGATTTCTGTTTTGTTCACCAAGTGCCATAAACATGTTTATACATAAATCTAGAAGAATGTAAATTAATTTTTTAACATTTAACGAAAATCTCACAAGGTTGTCTAATTTGACTATGTATTGAATCATTAAAAAAACGTTTAATGATTCAATGGTAGTGACATCTGTAAAAAGTTCCTTAAATTCATTTAGTGGAGATAACAACCTCAGACTGTAAAGATCAAAATAATAAATATAAAAAGTTTATATAGAAATTGATAGATGTCACTGTGTGTGGAAGAATACAATACTTTTTTAGTTTGCCGGTAGATGGCAAAATATGTATGTATTTGAATTAAATATTTTTGTAGAATTACATACTCAATTTGAATTTCATAATATTGGCATGTGAACAGTGCCGGCCTTAGCAAATCTGGCGCCCTGGGCGAGAATTATTTTTCGGCCCTCTCTCCTACTAAAAATTTTTCAAAAAATTACCGAAAATGTGAATTAAAATTGATAAATTAACAAATAAGTTGAATAATTCATATCTCATTGTCAGCTTGGCGCGATCCTAAAGACAAACTTTTTTTTAAAATATAGCTTACATCATTAACTTTAAGACTATCAAATGCCCTAAGACCGTTGAGACCTCCTTCCCCTATTATGAACAAATTAAAATTGATAAATCAACAAATAAGTTGATTAGTTAGCATCTCAGCTAAACCTTATTAAAGGTTTTCTGGGTTGCTGACTAAGTATTTGTTAGTTAGCAGCTATCAAATAATCGATTTTTTTTATAAATTAACATTGTTTATATTTAGCTATATTTTTTGCTTAATCGAGTTTAACTGATCGACAAAAAATTTAAAGATAAAAAAAAAGTTTACTCAAAAATTACAGCCTGTACACTAATTTGAACCAAAAAAGTGACTTATGCTCCATTGTGTGCCGTCCCACCTGGCCTGGCGCCCCGGGCGGTCGCCCTGGTTCGCCCCCCCCCCCCCCTCCTAAAGCCGGTACTGCATGTGAGTACACCAAGAAGGGAGGGTGGGGGGCACTTGTTGAATTAATTGATCCGTCAACATAAAAATTTGCGTGATGACCAAAAAAAGTCACCCTTTTATCTGTCTTAAAATTATTTGCCTCCTTCGGAAAATTTTCTGCAAATACTCCTGCTCGTAGTAAACAGTAATAAGACAATTTTAAAACATTGTCCTTAAGCTAACAATAAGTTAAGTTTTAGTTTCTAGCTGTTTTCTAACAATTAGTGGGTAAGGGTCTTCAGCCCGAAAAAATAACAAGTTTCTGTAATTTATTTTAATATTTTTTATTGATTATTCGTACTTTTCGTATAAATTACACATGTATAATGACCTATTGAATATTAAAAAAATAAATTATCAGCTATATTTAACTAAAAGTATGTTATAAAAGATAATAAATATAATTAAAATAAAAAGTATTTTTTTTAAATCACATGGTATAGCATCACATATGTATCTATTTTACCTTTTCAGCCCTGAATTTTTAATATTGAAAATACATTTTAAAAGCACGGATTGGCATAATAAGTAGAGCCTTGTAAATATAATGGTGGTAAATGCCACCAGCAGGGCCGAAAGAGTTAAATTAAATAACAAAGATAATTATGCTATCGATAATGGCGTGGATAAATTAAAATAAAAATACAACCCCTTTGAATTATTATCTTTACTAACTTGCTTCTCTAAATCATGATCTTGAAGTAATTTTAATATAAGAAAATTGCTTTTTGATCCTGTCCTAAAATGTTCTTGAAATATTCGTGATTTTTCATAACTTTGTTTATGTTCTTTTGTATCCTCCACTTTTTGTAATAAATCTCTTTTATTGTCTTTATTATTTGTTGAAAGTACTTTTATCATATTTTTTGTAGCAGGGGGAGGCGCTGTGATGTTATTTTTTTCAGATAGAAAGATTTTTCTACCAACGTAATTATCAAATAAACTTCGGAAAAGAAGTTTTGGCGATGTTCGTATTTTTTCTTCGAGTAAACTAGAAACAGGAAAGTCACTATTTTTAGGTTGTGATAAAGTACGTCTTGTTTTAACATATTTTGATAATATTTCAGTTATAACTTTTGCATCTGATTGGTTCATTTCAAGAGTTTGAAAGTTCGATGATGCATTTATTTTTGAATCATTGAGAACTCTGTTATTTGTCTTTTTAATACTCGAGGGTGTTGTCGGTAAAGTAGGGGGTGATTGTGTTGTTAAAACGATTGTTGCTGTTGAGGCTATTACAATTTTATTAGTCTTTGAATTATTTTCTTTTCTCGATTCTTCTTTTGGAGATACAGTCGTTGCAGTTTCATGTTTTTTTAATGGGTGCTGACTATTCTCTTCCTCTGTTGGATTTATTGTAGCTGGTAAAAAACAAACAAAATTATACTTTAATTTTAATGTAAGCTGTGGACGTTTTTTGTTTTTTTTTAGAAATAACAAGTATATGGTTGTTTTACTTGTTAAAACGATTATGTACACTTCTTTTAATTACAAAATTTTATATGCAAGATTACTTGACTACAATTTAAGAAAACCGAGATAAAGCCGACATAACTACATACGTTATATAAAAACCATATAAAAATATTGATGAATGACGCCAATATTTTTTTTTGTTTATGATTTTTTCAATATCACTGGATTAAAAAAAAGTATATAGACCTTGGTCTGTACTTTACAATTGTCATAAGTTCGAAAGAATGTAATAAGTGAATAAAACGGCCAAGTGCGTGTTGGGCACGCACATGATAGGATTCCGTAGTCATTACGATTTATAAAAAAGAATTAATTCAAAATTTTTCATAAATTATTCTTGCTACAGTATTCGTTATAATTTTCTTTGAAAGTACTAATTAAAAGCTACATTCTCGATTTTTTTCAGATTTTTTATATCAATAGTTTAGAAGGGGGGAAGCTCTGATAACGACTTTGAACGCAAATATATCGTGACTGAAGGGTTAAAATAAAAAAGTCATTATATTTTTTATTGCATTTTTTAGTCTATGAAAAGGGGGTTCAAAAAATGTGTTTTTTCAAAAATCTTATCTTTTCTGTTTTTTGGTTATCAGTCTTCGTCCGTATGCCAAATTTCATCTTAATCGGTATAAAATTTATATAGACAGACGGATGGTTCATTCTAAGGAACCCTAAAAGCAAAATTTGGCATTTTTTAGAGAGCTTCTCGCAACCTCAAAATATTTTTTTGATATAAGTATATTTGTTTTTCTCAAAATCAATACAAAATTCATTAAAATTTTAAAATCTGTACTTTTGTTTACTTAAACTGAAAAATAAACAATGGCATTCTCAAATCTAAAAAGAAACGAAACTAAACAGAAAGCACTACAATTTACCTGCAATGTGTTTATTTCTTTTAAACGGCACTTCAACTGCTGATTCACATTTGTTAACTGATCCCACGTCAAACACTTTACCTACAGCTGGCGATGAATCAGATGTGTTTTTGTGTTTACTAAACCAAAAGTTAATGGTGTTCATTGTCAGGGAATAGATGTTGCGATTGTTCTCCTGCAAATTACATTAATGCATTAGTCATCGTTATGTAATAAATATATTACAATTCTTGTAACACTTTAAATTATACATTATTATTAGAGATTAGAAAAATAGTTGTTATTTTCAATGAAATAGTTACTAGTTGAATTTTTTTTCGGAAAATAGTTGATAAATAGTCTTTTTTACGATTTGATAATAATTAGTGCAAACGAAGCAGTAAAAAGTGTCGCAAATAGTTTAAAAATAGTTGGAAAGGTAGTTGCAAATAGTTGATTTCAAATCGTGTCAAACAAACCAGTTTTCCGAAAACGGTGGAGATATGTAATAAAAATTATAATAAATGCATTTTTACGCAATAGTTGAAAAACTATTTTTCCAATCGCTAATTATTAGACATAAAAGTTATACTTAAAAATAATAATTAATATTTTATGAAAAAACATTGGAAATAGTGCAGGTACTTAAAACCCCTTTTAAATATGTATCAATCTTTTTTCCTTCATATTTTATTAAATAGTCTTGAATATTTAGGTTGGATTCATATAAAAATAGTGTTCTTAAACCTTTTACTCCATACTTTAAGCATTGTTCATTTAATTACTGTGGAACTTAAAAATCGAAATTAATTAAAAATTTTATATTTGGAATTAGTAGAGGGAATAGACACAAAAAAGTGATGCAGTCGGGAAGTTGGATTTTCTCTTTATATGTTCGAAGATGAGTTGAAAATCAAAAATTTAGAAAAATCCACCATGTGCGTCCTGAGAAAATTGCATAATTGTGCATTTTTGATAAATTTCGAGTGTATCGCTACACTGTTTTTGAAATATCTACGGTTCTATAGGTCATAGGAAAAAAATAAAATAAATTACTTATAAATTAATAGAACTGCATAGCCAGCATTACTTTTTAAGGATGTATGACAGGTATCTAATTTCAACGAGAAATAGTTGAAATTTGGAGAAGTTACCCCTTTATAAATCTTAAGTACCCACACAAAATTTCAAAATGTTTTACAACATAGTTTCAAAGTTATGGTAGAATGGTGTATTTACGGTTAAAGTCCAAAAAAACACGTGGTTCAAGCATTTTAGGAAGATAAAAACTAGGCCTTGATCAATTTCTATTCTGAGCACCCCATTTATTACTTCGATTTCTAAGGACCATCAATCACAAATTCATGAACCACAGGCTTGTGTATATTGTATACTAAATAATAAAATATCATGATACATCAATTAGTAATTTATTCTCTTTGACATTAAATTTTCGTTAGAGGAAAAAATTCCACGAAAAAAATTATAAATAAAATAATGACCATGGAAATCCCAAAGTTTCAATTTTCAACTAATTTAATGGTATACCTTCGTTTAAAATATGTCATTGTATATAATTTTTAAGAAATTAAAATGAAAGTAATGTGGAACTAAATTAACATTAAATACCATTTAGCAGATTTTGTCATATCATTTAATTAACAAATATTCAATTATTACTTTCTATTATATTTATATATTATAATTAATTATTATTTACAAAGCTTTGAAGTGAATAATATTCAATTAAATTACCTGCAATGTACCGTTTTTTGTTGAACTTTTGTATTTGTCCTCAGTAGATATTGTCTGAAAATAATTAATTAATTGTATTTAATTATATTGAAAAATGAATTACATTTTATTATGACAAGTGAATGATTAAAAGAAAAATCCAAAAAACAAACATGAAACGTTACTAACAAAAGGAAAAAATATTGTTGAATATATTATATAAAAACATTTTAATATCAATTAAATTGACATTAACATTAATAGTATGATCAAAATAAAGTAAAATGTAATTAACTTCTAAATTAATTATTTTTTTATAAAAAAGAAAAAACACCTTCATCAATTTTAATAGACGATGTAGGCTTTTCAAAAGTATGAAACTCCACCTTTTACTGATATTTGATCATTTATTTTTTTAGTTATAAAACATTACATTTCGTCGTATGTGTTGCAAAATTTAAAGTATATATATTTTTTCTACTACTGCGTGAATACAATTTAAAATCTTCTGTTTGGTAGAAACGTTTTTTTTTATAATTATCATACAATTATTTTCGTAATAGTTACTTTCAAATAATATTAAATTGTATAGAATTCTGCTTTTAAAATAGTTATTTATTGATTAAATACCAGTATAACATATTTCTGTGGTGTTATGGCAAAAACAGATGCGTCCATTTTCATTGTTTCCCAGTGGAATTAATTGATAGTATAAATACTAACACAAATTCAATTAAAAAGTGAATCTCGTAACATATTTACTGGCTTTATTAATATTTTTTTTATAAGTAGACAATTGTTTTTTAATTTCTAAAAATAAATTATTTATTATTTCCTTGAAATACAATATATCACGGATAGACGAAAATATTTGTTTTTTCCATAATAACACCAACTATTATTATACAAATATTATAATTTAATTTTAAATTATAAACAAATATTTTTTTACAAATAAATAATTATATTAATATTAATATGGGGTATTATCAATTTAACAGGTATATCATACTACACCTATATTTCGAAAAACACATAATCGAAAAAAATAACAAATTTTCTATTTTATTTTGCTATTATAATTTTGCAGCATAATTCTTAAAATATGTTTATTTATAACATAACATTTTTAACATTGAAAATTTATATTTTATTAATTTATTCACTTTTTCATTATATTCAAGTACCTACTTATAGTAACTGTTTTATTGAAATGAAAGGTTAATTATTATTAATAATTTAAACATAAAAAATATCTTACCGATACGATAAAAAGTAAAAATACAAATAACCCTGACATATCCATTTCGATGTATCCAAATAAACTAAAGACAGAAACAAGATGCGCTCATCTTTTTATATTAAATCGTATAATTAGCAGCAATAAACTTATAATTACAAATGCAAGAATCATTTCAATTGTTAGAAACACGGGGGCGAAAGCTAAACAGGCCTACCTATCTAAATTAATGAGATACTGAAGAACACGTAGGCGCTAAATACCTTTGTTATCGTAGCATCTGTATTAATAAATATATAATTACAGGTTTTGTAACAGTTTTCATATTGGAATCAATCGTTAAAGTTTATTGCTTCACGAATTTTTCAAGTCTATAAATAAATTCATTTTTGCAATGTTGAGATCATCAAAAATCATACTCGCATAGATAGTTAATTTTAATATGCTGTAAATTTTATAACAATGGTTTGAAGATGTTTTTCTTATATACCGGGTGGATAAACAAAAAATGTCTCATGGTTAGTTACATAGTACCCTGCAATTATATATATTTCGGAAGAGCTTATTAATATTTGCTATATAATATGTATGTATAGTCTACAAAAATGATTCTATAAAATTTTTATGTAACATGTATAATTCTGGAGATATATTGAAAAAATAACTATGTTGGAATGTCACCGCTCCCCCTTTATATACGATTTTGATGATTTTCATACGGGACCATCTACCCAACCGGCAAACCAAGTTTTATTAAACTTGACTTGAAACAGAAAGTGAAGTGAAAATTTTGAAATCGGGGAGAATTTTTTTTCTCTTTGAAAAATGATACATAGCTTCTCGTATCTTTCAAATATTGGCGAGGAAGTAAAAATTATCTTCAGTATATTGAACAAGATTTCAGTAACAAACAGTTGATAATGGTGATTGAATCACATAACTTAATATAGGCAATCCCCTCTTACTGCCTATCTCTCAAAGACTGTAGCCAACCTATATTTAAAATGCTGAAACTATACTAAACAAATCTTCGAAATGATATTCAGTTTTAACACGTAAAACTATACTACCTACTATAGTGAATATTTTAAAACTAACTCGGAGAAATGATTAATTTTCTCGAGTTGGTATATTATTTGCCAAATAGAAGATGTTTTCCACTCTGTGTATGAAATAAATTCATGTTTTGCTGTTGAAAATATCGAATTTTGTAATACTTGAATCGAAATGGGACATCTCGACGCGGCCGAATCGCTCAATCTGTGACGAGACGGTGAAGCTTGGTTAATATACATAGTGTAAAATGGGGACTCAATCTTTACCACTTTATCACATAGTACATAGTAACTACTATATTCTAAAGTTTTTTTTGCATATAAAATTTTCCATAAAAACGGTTTTGAGTTTTGAAATAAGTGTTGGCAGTATTTTGAGTTAACGTTTTCGATTTTGTTGAATGTTTGAAAAATAGTAAGAAATATGGTGGCGAATTATCCTTTAATGACATAAGATAATATTAACATAATTTTAATAAAGCTGAGAGTAATCTTTTATAATTTTTTTTATCGTATAAAAATTGTTTTATGTTTTTTGCCCAGTTTATTCTTTTTATATTAATTACCAATCAAAAACTATTTTTGTACTTGATTATACTATTATAGTCAATTTAAACTTGATTTCATATTTATCATTACATATATTATATAAAATAATAATTAATTATATTAATAAACCATCAATGACATGTTTTTATTTGTAAGATATAAAAAATACTTTAATCAATTATAAATTTAATTGGTATTCTAAATATAACTTCAATGAATAAAATTCAATTATCATATTGATGATATGCATTTAATAACATTATTATACATTTAATTGAACAATTAAAATAAATTATGTACAAATATACCTACAGTTAAAATAATTATACGTAGGTATTACGTATTACAAAAAAATATTCTCCGAATGGAATATATTTAATATTTAAAAGATCTTATAATTAGTAAAAAGAAAAATGTTAAAATAACATAAAATTATAAAATCTGAATTCAATTTTCATATAAGGAAATAATCATACATCTATACATTATACATTTATGTATGTATGTACTGAAAAACTTACATTTTTTAGGTACATATTATACACATACATTTAAAAAAAATTGTGTATATAATATCTACTTTTAAACAGTGTACAAGAATTAGAAAAATATTTGAATTCTATTATTTTCCATAAAAATATAATTTAACAGTTGTTTCTCTGGGGTATTTAAGATAAAAATGGTTTAGGTATATATATGGTAAAAACTAATTTAATATGTGTTTATTGATAGCTGTATAAGTGAAAAAACTAACGCTCATATTATATATTATATATGTAGTTATATTCCCATGAATATAAATAATATATGTTTATATGTGTTTCATTACTATACTGCCATTATTCATACCGCAGGTTATTGTGTGGTCTACATATTCGTGATTGGTTAATACAGTGGTAGTCAATAATATAAATATTTTATGATAATGTAAAATGATAGGTGTGTATAATATATAGAAATTTAACATATGTAACAAATATTTCTATACATAATTATGTCTAGAATTTCCATATTCGAAATGGCGAAATTTGACTCAAATTTTGCCCCGTGGTGAATAATAATAACCCTTATTATGCGAAAAGTTAAATTCAATACTTATATTGAAAATTAATATGTATAAGTATAACCATATATTAATCAAAGCGCACAGAATCTAAATTTAAAAACTTTTTAATATTTATATATTTGTATTCTGAACTTCTATAGAAGGAGTTTAGTGCCTTTTCAAAATTTTTATTTAATTTCTGTCCGATTTCTGGACGAAATTCAGTATAAAGACCAGCCGAACTCTTTTCAAAATAAATTAATTGCATTAAAATTAGACAAAAATTGTTTGTGTAACAGCATTTTGAATTTTGAAAATTGCCGAATTTTGGCTTAAAATCGATTTTCTTCGTATAAAACATGATTTTCGAAGGAAATAACATTGTGAATGTGTATAATTCAAGGTTTTTTACTTGGCTTTTTACATGGCTACATTACGAACGATCTTTGGATGAAGTATTTGCTTTAAAAAAATATATACGAATTTTTTAAATCAAACCCTCGATATATAAGAACATTTTGAAACATTTTCAATGATACATTATTTATTATACAGTAATTTGAGCAATATATTTAAATTTCATTAAAATCTGTGACATTCCTTTCTGTTGATTGTCATAAAATAATATAAAAATCACGTGCTTTTGACAGGCATTGAATTCATGTGAACTAAAAAAATTCAATATAATATATCTTTAGTAAAATAAATTAAAAATTGGTAATAAAGTATCGAAAACGTAAATAATTAAACATAAAAATCGTACAATCTTATTTTTAGAACAGTGTATTTGAAGTGTATCGGGAACTATAGTTCCTCTAGTTCTCGTGTGGTAGCGCTCTTTTGAACTAGTTCGTTCGTGAACTACACAAGTCTATACATCATACATTTAACCCCCAAAAACTCGCAGATTGGATGCCATTGCCTACATACACGTAGATATAAGTTTTCGCGGTCTGAATCCGAACAGTAACGTAATAGCGTAGCAGCATTAACATTGCCGCCATATTGCATTACGTGATACCAAATCCAGATTGTATTAATATCATAGTATGCCGTGACCACACACTTTTTCTTCCATCCTGTTGTTTTTTCTGCCATATTGGATTTCCGCCCAACGAAATGTGTATTACATTGACATATGCTGTGTATACATTGAAATCTTGTAACTAAATACGTCAACGAAAGATTATACTAATTGGTTTTGTCGATGGAAAGGCCGGTTAGTGGCAGTTTAGTGATGTTCTATTGTGTACTTATCTTTTATGTTTTTTGTTGCTGAAAAAGCACTGACAAAATAATTACCGATATAGCTTATTGAATTAAACCAGGGGTTCGATTTTTTTTTTTAATTTAGAGCACTTTTTGAAATAAACCTGCAAAATATGTTAAGGTAAAAAAGAATCTCAATATGTTTAGATAAAAAATAAAAATATATTTACCTTACCACATGGGGCCCCTTGGCATTCAGGGTCCGGGTCTGACCTCATTTAAAATTTATGATATACTTTTTTTGTACTCCATTTTCATCTATTTTATCGTTAAATGATACAAATATATCAGGTAGAATTTTTTTTTAATTTCGAAATATTCTCTATATTAAGCAGTTCTTTACATATTGATATAAAGCTCTTTTAGTTTTCAAAGCAAAATTAACCACAATTAGTTAATCAGTCGTTTTCAAACCATGATTAATGTTAATTCTTAACTTTATCTCAGTTTGTAAATGAACAATTCACTAAATATGATAATTTTTTACCTTATAAAAGGTATCATAAACGTTATTGTTTTTTTAGAATTGACGTAATAATGGTTTGAAAACAACTGATTAACTAATCACGACTAATTTTGTTTTATGCAACCCAAGGTATTCTAGAACCACTCCTGACCAAAAAAAACATTTTATTACATTTAATATAATATTCAGTTTTTACAAATCAAGTAAAACAAATAAACGCCTTTTTTTCTGTTACAATTAATTTATTTTGCAACGTAAATAAAACAATATATATTGATATATATACTTTGAACAATGCACAACTGATGAACATAAAGTGCAAATTATTTTTGACGTGTAAACATATAAATGTACACTCATATCGTGAAAGGACAGGATATCCTTTCTTATAAGATTAATGAACTGAATATTGAAACTAAATATCTTTGGTTTCAGCTTATTATAATATTATATACTTCCACGACAGTCGAAGGTTTCATGTTGAAAAAGATTAGTCAGAAATGAGTCAACACGACAAGCAAATGTAATTTTGCATATAGTAGTTTATAGTTTTATACCATAATATGGCTTTGGCACATAGTTTACAAGTATATCAGACTAATAGGTTTAAACATAGTATGTATAATGTATATATTACAACATTATACTCACTTTTTGTTTTGTTTTATGCATATTTTATTATACATATGAATACTAACGATCCGTTATAGTTGTATTCGCTTATATCAACATTTATATAATTTATGAAATATGATATAATTTGTGATGTTAGTCTGGATAGTGTTTTACAATTGAATCGGTGAGAAGACGAACAATACAAGTTCCAAATTCTCAATTCGAGATAATCAAGTTTTAAATTTCAAAAATTTCCATGTTATAACTTATTAACTTTTTTATTTTTATTTAAATTTCTTGACATTCTTCTTTACAAAATCAGTCATCTAATTTTATTTAAATGTTCATTCTTCTTCCTGATGTGAGAGAAACGCCTACACGTACAACATATAGAAACGGGGACACAAATACGGAATGGAGGTTGCCTCTGTGCCTGTGACTGAGTGGAAAAACAAAACTGTACTTTATTTCATTTAAGAATGCAGATGTTTCCGGGGTTTTGACGGTACAAATTGTGCATTTTACCGTCAAAAACCACTGCATTCTTAAATGAAATAGAGTATAGTGCTGGACAGGTACTATTCTTCCACTCACTTAAATTTAAAACATGCTTGGAACAAATGAATGAAGGTTCTTACACTCAATATTTAGATCTACATTTTTCAAATTGATTCATGTAAAAACAAAAAAGATAGAATTTGTATTTGTACTGTTCTTCTTCTCACCAATTCAAACACTGTATTTTGACTGAAATTCGCCTCTAAGATTTAAACAGTCATGCAGATAAAAATTATGTTTCTTTAGTAAGTTTAACAACATATATGAATACCATAAAAACCTACAAAAGAAACATTTTTCCCTGAAAGAGTTGATTAATAATGACCCTATAGCCTCGAAAAAGGATATATTTTTAATTTCAATTTTGTAAAAAAAAATCATCAACAACTGATATTTTTAAATTCTTCATTTTTTTAGTTCCTTTATGACAAATCCGCCCCTGTAATACAAAATGGAACACAAAACCCGTATGCCCTACGCAGTCTCTTCGCATGTTCTGAATATTGATTTAATAAATTAAACGCAGCATTTTTTAAATCAGATGCATCCAGCCTCCATTGTGCATGCATGTCAACATATCAAGGGGATTTATAATTCAACAGACAAACCACGTCATGTCGTCTACTTGAAGAGCTATTGAATCTGTTAGCAGCCAATATTACAGTATATTATATATACAATGTTGAAGTACACATACCAAAAGTTGTACAGATTATATTTTATCAATGGTAGCTTATGAAAGGGTAAAATTGAAATCGTATGAGTCATTCAGAAGTCAAAGTTACCGATTACATACATTTTCATATAATCAAATTGTTAAATAAATAAATTAACTAAATGCATAATTTAACATTAGCATATACATTTTTAAGATGGCAGAGTTAATATGTGAGGTATTTACGGCCCCCACTGAAGATTAGCTTTTCGTAAGCTAGTTTCAATAATCAGACTGGGTGACAGTTTATAAATGGTAAATAATACACTCATTTTGCGTAGATAATCAACTAGCTTTTAGTCTATTATTTTACTAAATTATCTTCTACGAGAGATCCCAATAAATTTTTGAATATTTTTAGGTACCTTAACAAACATATTTTTCTTTCTTATCTCATATAAACTAATTAAGCAAAAAAAAAATGTTTATACATATGCGCCCAATTAACAATTACAAAAAATGAACTGGTATCGTGGGGGCCAACCGATCCTTAACACGCACGTACCTCCGTCCCTGAAGGTGTAAAAGCGCCGAACGTCCGCACCCGTCGCGAGTCACGACGTAATTCGATAACTTAAAATGGTGGATGCGCGCGATTCTTAAATTTTTAGAAAAACATCAAAACATGACCTGTGAAAGCCGGATACTAGTTAAGCGTTAATCTAGAATCTAGATTATTCCACATAAAAGTTATTTCTACAACACACTTATGTATATATTTCTATCTTTATCATGCACCAATCCCGAGTATACTTTATTTATTTTGTTAATCTTTTTAACGAATTAGTAATCTCTACCAAATTATAACCGAAAACTGTAATTAAATTTACCTCATGTCGCACTAAAGACGTTTCAAACACATTTTTCAAATTTGAAAACCCGAAAATGTTTATACATGAAAGAAAACTTTTTAAAGCCCTCAAGGATTTTTACAACAAACTGCCACTGTCTATTATACAGTTAGTTCACTATAAACAATTTACTTTCAACAATATGTAAATATAGTTAATTATATGTTACAATATCAGACTATTATTTAAGATATGAGTATTAAAAGCCAAAAGGAAATAGCAATAATAAATTTTATTAAACTTTATAGTGTGTTGCATGACTTATAACAGGCACGTGTGTGTACCCATTTTGAAAATTATTTGTAAGGTTACTGAAAGAGAATCACGAAGCTCTGTTGTCGTGTTTACGAATTACAATGAATAAACATTGATATATGGCTGTATAATAGTTTACTTTAATGTCAAGTTAAAATTAGAGATGTATTTCAGAAGAAATTTTACATAAACTGAGATCGTGAAAGCCTTAGGTACAAAATTGATGTAAATAATGTACTATTATTTCTGTTATATTGATTGATTTATTGATTGCTCCTTGCAAACTATCAAAATTATCTATGATATTGCATATATTCATCAAAATGAAGACATTCTGACAGTTCTTGCAGTGGTCCGAGAAACTTGATTATGTGACCAAAAAACTTAAATATATTAATTTATTTAATTTCTGGAATAAAATGACTATTATATTTAATAATATATATTATATATGTATATTATGTATATGTTCATTTTGATGCAACTTTATATGTTTTATATCTTGATAGGTGAACCTTTTTCTGCTGCGGGTGATGGAAAATTGTTTTATTTTTATTTTTCTTGTTTTTAAGGTATTATTAGCAAATATGAAGCTTTTTTTTAAATAGTTGCTAAGAGAAGCTTTACAACCTGTGCCGAAATTGAACAACGTTTATGAAATTTTTTTAAAACTCATGTTCAGGGTATATTATAAGAAGTTGGTCTGGATCAAAACCTAACCAAACAGGGTGTTGGGTCGTTATGAATTTGGTTTTTATTTTAGAGCAGTGGGTTATTAATCGGTATAAAATTTATATAGACAGACAGACGGACGGACAGAGTGAAACTATAAAGGTTCCTAGTTTTCTACGGAACCCTAAAAATGTGCAGCTGCTATTATTTTGTATCAGTTGATTTCTATTTGGTGCATTCAACTGTTATTATAATTTAATACCCTGCAGAAAGCGTTTGGTTTTTAAGTTAGATTTGTCGAGTTGAATTATTTGCTTCTTTATTGTTTGATAATAATGATGTTAATTTAATTTACTCTACTCATGACAGAATACAGTAATTTCTCAACAATGAATAAAACATTACGATTTAATTTACTGTATTACAAATTCCATTCTATATCTAATAAAACATCATAATAGATACAAACACATTTTAAAAATACAACCCATAATATTTCAGACAACAATAAAAAAAAAATTACAAATGCATCATGAAATAAAATTAAAAAACAAAAACGAGAAAAATTAAACAGTATGAAAAGAAATATGTACACTCGTAACGAATAATACACTTGTTTTGTATGTAAGTATGAATGTGTGCAGAGGCGCCGACTTGTTAAAAATATTGGGGGGCTCAATTTTTTTGGACTCTCTTTTCCCTTATATAAAGCAAAATAATAATACCGTGTACCCCCCCCCCCCCCCCCACCCACCCAAGAAAGTTGACGTAAGAAGCTTTTTTCATTAACAATTTTTCCTTAATACAGACCTGACCTAATTAATATGTATACTATATTATCGACTATTAAAATATCTACAACAATTCTGCAAATAAACTCCTCCATTACGTTTTATTGTGCCTTTATTTGTGTACAATATACATTTTTATATTTTATAAATTTCACTTGCCTAGACGATTAACTTTCTAAAAATCTCCATAATTCTAATAATTTTTTATAATGACAAGATTATTTTACAAAATATACTCACTAACATATTGGCAACCTATAAAATAATCCGTTAAATCTTAATGTATAAACCTAAATATTCATCATTTATTGGGGGGGGGGGGCTTGAGCCCCTTAAGCCCCATGGAGTCGGCGCCCCTGAATGTGTGTACCATGTCCTATGTGTGTGTGTGTGTGTGCGTTAAGCGTGAATTGTCATAAATTCCGTGTGTTGTATGCGGGCGCGCTATCAGAACCTGATGTGATTACATCCCATCCTGTTTGCAGTGGGGCCTGCATCAAAGGCCTACTTTCGAATGCATTAGGGACAAATAAACAACGCACGCGAATGCAGGCGCGATGGAGCCGACAAAGCGTCTCTCAACAATTCTTCATTTACTGTAATTTGCGAATGAATAATAGATGGAAGGTGTTTTTATGCAATATTATGTATGTATGTATAGTAGTTGTATGGGCGTGTATTTGCGAACAATTTGTTCGTATTTATTTTTACTTTATTTTATACATACCTACATGAAATGTATTGTATAATAAAGTATAGTTTTAGTGATCATGAAAAAACTCGAGATTTTAACAAAATTACACGTTTTGAAAAAGTCCTTGAATCACCATTATTATATATTATATTATATATTTGTTTTATACTATATATGTAAGTATAGATATATTGTTTAATATAATAGTAGTGACGTTAAATATAAATAAAAACAAACTTGTTTGTCTTAACGTCAATTAAACGTCAATATAAAGTTTGACGTTTAGACAAACAAGTTGATTTTTATTCATATTTAACGTCACTACTATTATATTATTATTTTCCTTGTTGTTTGCAAGAAAACTCATACCCTGGGTTGCATAAAGCAAAATTAACAATGATTAGTTAATCAGTTGTTTTCAAACCATGATTAATGTTAATTCTAAACTTATTTTCGATTTGTAAATGAACAATTCACTAAATATGATCATTTTTTATTTTATAAAATTTATCATAACTGTGATTGTTTTTTTAGAATTAACGTAATAATGGTTTTAAAACAACTGATTAACTAATCGTGATTAATTTTGCTTTATGCAATCCGAGGTTATAGTTCATTAGAGTCACATGAATATTATTGAGATAACGACATCGTTCTCAAATTTAAATCTTTATTAATAACCTGACGATGATTCTGTGATTCGAAAGCTTGCGATTACCTTTTTTTGACGTTTAGACGAACAAGTTCGTTTTTAGATATATTGTTTATCTAGTCTTTTAAAAATAAATCATTACTATTTAATTTTTTATACATATAAGTAGATGTTCATTCCATTTAAATAAAATCCACTGCATTTCCATTTTTTTTAAATGGAACGAACGAGTTTTGGAACTCACTTCATCAAATATACGAGTACTTACATGAAATATACAGGTAAACGTCATTTGCGCCGGTTCGATTTACGCCGATTCACAATTACACCGGTTGGTGTCGGCGTGGGATTCCCCGGTTCGGCCGACACCAGACGACAGTAGGCGCCGCGATTCTAATAGCAGACACACTTTTACACGTTGTTTTATTCTATTACCGTGTACGCGAGCAGCCTATTATGTGTGTGAAATTGTTTCCGAGTTAGTTTTCGTTTCAGAACGGTATCCCGGCGTAAAACGACGTTTACCTGTACTGTACATTCAGTAGCAGAACTTACCCCCCCTCTATTTTGGTTTATTTCTTTAAGATTTTTAAAGTAAAATCTCTTATCATATCCGGTGCATTGTAGTTCTGTCACTATGTATATTAAAGTATAGTAAACATACAAATATAATATTTTAAAATTAAACAGTAGATTCTCACCTTTTATTTTTAAAGACCATCACTAAACTGGAAATTAATGCTTTACTTTTCTTTAATTTGATGATAAATACTTTACCAGAGTATTTAACCTTCCGATGGGCGCGTATAAAAAATTACATGAATAGGCGCATGTGTATCTCACATATATATACGTTTCAATATTTTCATATTAAACGCCTATTAATTCAAAATACTTTATTTGCATTTAGTTTTATGAAATATCAGGTATATAAAACACTTAAATACCAATATATTAGAACCAATATAAATTCACAATGTATCTGAAGTGTACATGCGTCCATCGGAAGGTTAATTTATTATAGATTTTAATTTAGAATAGATTTCAGTTATAAGTATTATACTTATAAGCTCATGAGTCAATTTTATAGAAATCATACAACAATAGTGAACATAAAATTTTTATTTTGATAATGTACTTGATACTATATTTTATGACAGTAAACATTAGGAATAAGATTTTCTGAAGAAGTGCCAACTTCTGTGAACTTAACTTTATTTAAAAGTACCATCTTTATTTATTTTTATTATCTGTATTTTTAAAGTAAGAATTACGAACATATTACAAAAGTCTGCAGTAGATTAGTTTTATCATTTATTTTTACCAGACTATGGTAAAGCGAGATAGAGGGTTATGCTTTTGGCAGTCTATGTATAGTACGTAGTAATTGTAGTTAGTTTATCTGTTTCCTAGCAGAGCATAGACTACATGACTGATTTCAACAAATGTTAATTTTTTATTTAAAATTCAAAATGGCAGCTGCGAGAGAGCTTGTTATAAATGAAACCAATTGAAAATAAATATTGATTATGTATGTTAGCCATTAGTACTAACAATGAACACGAAATCTTACCTAACTTTATTTTTCTATAGACATGAAATTTCTGATTGAGTACCACTGGTACACAGAATAATACAACCCTTTTAGAGCCGGCGTATCAATGTCTCAATATATATTTTATGTGTTGTGTATGCTAATATTGATTTAGGAGGTTGGTTTTATGATAGTCACAAAGTCGCTCTAAAGCTGTCTAATAACAAAATTATTTTCTAGTATTTGAGTGTAAATAGTAAATACACTTATTTTTTCGTTTGTGATTCAATATTTCTTGCTTTTTGAAACGAAAAGGATTTATCTAAAATATATATAAAATGCAACAACGTCTCTCTATTTGTTTGTCTGTTCGTTAGTGCGCTTATTACTCAAGAACCACTTATCCGATTTACGTGTTTTTTTTTTAATTCAAAGATATTTTCTCTGGCTAGGCTACAGGATATATTTTGTTACATTAGGTAACATAAGGCAGTGGCGTAGTAAGAAAAATTTTCGGGTGGGGGTTAAGTTTGGTATTTCCAAAATATGTGAAATTATTATTAGAGTTTCTAATGAAATGATCTAAAATTTTATTTTTATTTGATTTTATAACTAAAAAAAAGGGTCACACAATAGAAAATTAAAATTAATGTTGAAAACCTTTTTTTTTATTTTTAGTCATGTAATTAAGTACGGACAACTATATAATCAAAAAAAAAAGTCATTTAATTCAAAATTCTTATACTTATTTCGCATATTTTAATAACATTGAATATTTCGGGGGGGGTTATTATCACAAAAAAGGTCATTTAGTTCAAAATTGTAATACTAATTTCAAATATTTTAAAATTTCGGGGGGGGGGGTCGAACCCCTCCCCCCCGTTCCTACGCCACTGACATAAGGAATAAGCAGAGACAATGTTAGCGAGCTTATCACTCGAGAATCACTTATCCGATTGATGTGTTTTTTTATTAATTCGATATGTTCTTTGGTCGCGTTTTTGGATATATTTTGTTACGTTAGGTAACAGAAGGAATAAGCAATGACGATAATATTAAATCAAGTCAAAAAGTTTGTCGCCAGTGTGCTCATATAAAAATTAGATGTATGGTGCCACAATAAACTCAAAAATACCGAAAAGTTAGCGCGGCGAGACATTAGTCGGTGTGTAGTGTGTAGTTAGCTTTGTATAAGTGTCTTCTATGTGTACATAAAAACCCAGACCAATCCATCTATGGTAAATGTTTTTTTTTACATGGGTCTTATTAAATCCTGGGGCTTATTTGCCGCAGGTACCTTACATATACCAGATAATATTTTATTATTGAAATCCGGCATTATGGAACAAATAAACATTAACTATATTCCAATTTAAACTTTATCAATGAACTGAATGGTAATAATTAAAACAAGAAACTCAATTTTTATATAAGAATTCTAAATTAATAATGAGTCATTAGCGATTCAAAAATAGAGTTTTTCATCTTGGAAACGAAAGCACTAATTAATTAAATATCAAATTAAAGAATTGACATTTTTGCTATAGCTATATATATAACCATATATTAAACATACTATAAACATAGTATGTTTAATATATGATATAACGTTTTCTACAATAAGAAATATAATATAATATCGACTATATCACAACATGTTATTTTATATTTCCCAGTATAGATTAACAGTTTATGTAAGTCAATACTGTTCCATATCAACTACGACAAGAAAATAAACAAGAATGTTGTTTTTTCGTAAAACTGATGGAAATTGTTTGACACGAGGGGCAAATAAAATCTATCTCAAATAAGCGTGGATGGAAACGAAATTTCTTGTGACATTGAATACAGAGACGACGCGGACGTTAGAATAGGCTCGCAGTAAAAAATTCTATTATCGGCTGACTTGACTTGTCAGACGAGCAATGACACTCCTGTCCTCTATCGGAGGTAGCGGTAATGAGAAAATGTCTTTGAGAAATGGATGAGGGATGATAATTGCAGTATCTATCTCATATTTCTCCCTATTTGATATTTTTACCGTTCGCATTGCTATTAATAGAGTATTGTTTCTTATAATTTAATAATACATATATACTAACAATAATTTTGTATTTGTTTGTAATGAAAATGTCCTTAAAAAAATAATAAAACGGTTAAGTGCGTGTTGGGCAAAACCGCATTAAAATCGGTTCAGTAGTTATTGAGTTATTTAATGTAAATTACCTACACACTACATAATTTTTATAAAAATTGATTGTTTATACAATTAATTAACTCTGCCTTTTTTGTATCTTTTACCGCTTATCTCGAAAATTACTGAACCGATTTTAATGCGGCTTTCACCAATAGATAAATAATTATTCAGAGCAGGTTCTTGGCTATTATTTTTTTAATATTTCTGGTTCTATGAAACCACTGGATTGGATTAAAATAAAAAAAACTCAACAATAAGATTTTAGTGTTACCATTTGCCAAAGAATTGACATATTTTACTTTTTTATGATAGGAATCGATTATATAAGTCTTTGAGAACACATAAAAATAGTCGTACATAAATAAAGGTTTTACAAAAAATTTTATTGTTAATCAAAGTCTAGCATGATTCCATTATTAACAATTTAATAAAACAGTTGAATATATCAGGTCTTAATTTTCAGTGAATGTTTTGTACTACAGAATGTTTATTTTCCAGGGGTATCAAATTAAAAAACTTTTTAATTTATTAATTATTACAGCTTAAAAAAAGTGTGTGTTCAGCCATTTTAATCAGCGTAGTAGATAAACAAATAAATTTTATAATTGAACCATGGTTAAATCTTGTCGCGGACAACCAAAATCGGAGCAAAATTAGGGTATTATTCTACACCACTTTTGTAACATATACTGTAAGTATTAAAACTGTACGCAAAAATTCCTATTTAAGGTACTTTTTAGCCTAGCCAGCCTGGACTATTATAGAGTTTTAGAGTTTATATTATAATATATAATCGATAAAGTTTTATTAAAATCGGTTCACCAGTTTTCGTGTCAAATCATAATAGAAAAAGTATTGATAAAAGTGACAAACATTACCATAATGATTAATGATCGATATTTTTAATTGTTTATATTTCACAACTAACTTTATACTAGAGCGCACAATTTTTTCTGGGTTGTTTGTTGTATGGATTTAAACTTTTTAGTTTTTTTAATGATTTATAGAAGAAAATTTAATGGCGCATATATTATACCTACTTTTTTTATTTGAAATAAAAAACTGATATCAAAGTATTATATAAAATTGAATTCAATCATAAATGTAATAAAAATCATGACCTTAAAAATGTAATATAAAAAAAGAATAATTCTTTGAATATAGGTATTATGTGATTAAAAATTCCAAAAGTATAACAATTTCAACTTAAATTACGCAACATACTTTTTTACAAAAATATGTCTCAATTAATTTCGTGAACGTGGAATGAAATTTAAAATTCATAAAATGAATAAATCATTTTATAAAACGTACCGAAAGAGCTGAACAAAAAAAACGACAGTGAGAGAAAAAACGATAAATGTTCTTTTGATGGAAAAAGAGATACGAGAGTTTTGCGTTAGAAAAATGCAAAGCAGAAAAGAAAGATATGTTTTATAATATTCATTGATATTGCCATATCAATGATAGAAAATTTTAACATTTATAATAATTATAACAATGTTTATTACTAAAATACATAATAACTAAAAGCAATTAGTTTCATTATTAAAAAAATTAGTTTAGTTGTAAAAATATATTTTATTTCATATATTATTTTTTATCAACGGAACAAAATATGGTGTTTTTAAAATATTTTTGTATTTTTGTTAGATAAAAAGTTAATATATTTTACTAGTTTGGTGGACCCACAAGGATTTTAGAAATTTAGCCTTCATTACATAGATACATATTTAACAACTGTATTAAGCAATTTTGTATTAAATTATAATGTAAGTTGATCAAATACAGAACACTACGAATTTTATTTATTTAATAAGTTGAATGATTATTTGGTTTGACATTCATTCAGGGAGTTGAACCTGAACCCGAACCCGAACCATAAATCCGAAAAAACCCGTATTTCATATTTTTTACTTCCTGTTTTAATTCTATAACTGAAATTTCAATCTTTAAAATGAAATTTTATTTTTTACCCTTTTTTAGTAATATTTTAATGACAATTAATGTATTTTTCGTATACAGAAAATGTTTTATTTGGTATTTTTTTTCGAACAAAATAACTTTCTTTCAATTACAAACTTGAACCCGAACTCGAACCTGAACCCTTAAAAAATAACGGTTTTTGAACTCAAATCCGAACCCGAATCGAAATTTATATTTGAACCCGAACCATAAATAAACTCCAGTTCAAGTATCTGTATTTATCCATAGTTATATATCAAATTATTATTTTAGTATAAGTATTACTAATTTAATCATTTGGTCCTCCAATTGCCCGCCAGCCCTGTAAGAGTCTATTTTATAATTATATAAGTAATTATAAAAATTACAACTATATTAAAAATTCTAATTGAAAATAATCCATTTAATATGTAAATTTATATTCAATAAATACCCCATATGCATACCATATACGTCTATATCCACTGACAGAACGATTCTCGCGTGACCAAAGTTCATTTTTGCTACAAATCTACGCCAGTGGTGATAGTTGTTCGCAACACTTAATTATGAAACGTCACTTCTAGGCAGCTTTTTACTCCTTGTCAACACTAATGCAATTCGTTGCAGTGTGTGTCCTCTGCACGTCGCGTCGCCCCCTTACATTTAGACACTCACACCCGCGTCTTCTTTTCATATAGTCAGTGGTGTAACAAGAAATTGTGGTTAAACGGAGGGGAATCATAATGAAATTATAAATGTAAGCGATTTACTAGAAATGAGGAGAATAAATTTTCATATGCTCGGAATTATAAATTATAAAAATCTTCCAAATAAAATAATAGTGAAACTCAATTCATATAGTAGATGCTGATTTGTGTTTGATATATTCATAGATATTACAATAATCCATAGATACTAACACAGAATTAGTACCCCATTTGAAAGTGCTTGCAGGCTTATAAATTTGTTAGTTCCTTTATAATACCGGAAATATGACGATAATTATATTAATAATACGCTTTACATTATAAAGTCATTCAATTAATAATAAAATTTTGGCAGCTGTCAGAATTATTATCGGGACTGTGTTATGCACTAATGTAACAACACTCACACAAAGCGTGTTATTACCGATTGTGTTCAAAGAAATAAAAATTTGTTTTTGTAAAGTTTATTTTTATCAGAAAAAGTATGTTTGCATACGGTTAATTTCAATGAAATATGAAAAAAAAAACACTTTTTAGTTTCGCTCTGTCCATCCGTCCGTCCGTCTATATAAATTTTATACCGATTAAGACGAAATTTGGTATACGGACGTAGATTGATAACCCAAAAACAGAAATGATAAGGTTTTTGAAAAAACATTTTTTTTGGACCCTTGGCTGCCATAGACTGAAAAGTATATTCAATTTTTTTTTCATTTATTCCATTGAGTGGTGTGTTTTCAGATAGGTATATCCTAAAATGCAACAAAAAATGTTTTAGGACCTTTTGATTTTAACCTTTCAGTCACGATATATTTGCTTTCAATGTCGTTATCAGAGTATCCACCCCTATAATTTCTAAACTATCGATTCAAAAAACCTGAAAAAATCCAGTATGTAGCTTTTAATTAGTACTTTCACTGAAAATTATAACGAACACTACTAAACATTTTTTGGACCTCCCATAGACTGAAAAGTGTACTCACATTTTTTTTCATTTACCCCATTGATTTTAACCTATCATTCACGATATATTTTCTTTTCAATGTTGTTATCAGAGCGTCTTCCCCCCTCTAATTTTTAAACTATCGATACAAAAAAATCCTAAAAATATTCAGAATGTAGCTTTTAGTTAGTACCTTCAATGAAAATTATAACGAATACTATAGCAAAAATAGTTGAATTTTTTTTTTATAAATCGTAGTGACAATGACTACGAAACCCAATTACTTTTGTGAAACTATAATTTAATTTAATTTTTTATAATTTTCTAAAGTTCGTTTTGAATGAAACTGCATTAAAAACTGAAACATTATGTTTTTGTGGATTTATATATTAGTGCATATCACAGTCCATTCATATATGTATAATCAAAGGACAGAAAGACGCAACTACAATGGCAATTATATTTGATTTTTCAGATTTGTTTTACTTTTTTGAAACGTTCAACATTATTAATAGGAATTGTAGGGGTGCTTATCCTTATGACCCCTTCGCCAGAAACGCCTCTGCATACACACACACACACATAATACACAAATATATAAGTACTCTCTCGCATTTGTTTGTACGTGACCCTCCACGTTACAATTATTATTTTTAGCGGATTTTCTGTGTCACTTCCCGTCAACAACATATGGCCGATTCGTTTGAAAACATATTTGATTACTTGCTTCTGCAGTAATTTTTTAATTACATCGTGAATTTTATTTGTGCTCCTCATTTATTTCGCTGCTGTCACATGACGTTCTTGTTTAATTGTAGTTTTGTTTAGATTTCATGCGTCATGTTTTTTTATTATTTATTATTAATTTGTTTTTGTTGAAGTAAACAAATGTGTTTGAAACGTATGGTTTTTTCCATTAATTTCGTCATACATGTAACGCCCGAGTTACATTATTGACTCCCGTCATTTTTTAAATAATTTAATGTATTTAAGTCCAAAATTGTTTTTAAATAATTTCAATTTTAATATATTTTAAATTATTTTATGAATAGTAACATTAGTAATTTCAATTAGAGATACTCGTAAAAGAGTTTTGGCAGCATCGACATTTTTATCCAAATTGGCGTTTTTTTAAGCATCCATGAGTACGTTTACACAGCGCTGTTATTCCGGTTTTATTATAACCGATGTAGTTAAACCGTTTTAAGTGGTGCTGTTTACATATACGAGAATAAGTGACGTCAGCTGGAATTATAATTCCGATTTGAAGTGCGCTATAAGTTCGATGGTGTACCAACAAGAAATCTCAAAAATATTTCGTCTCTTTTACGTCACACGAATCACGTTCTTTTGTTTTCCATCTCTTCGTCTCAGGTCTTTTAACCATATTTTAACTGACAGTGTTTTTTCAAATGTTAATGCGAAGTGCATTACGATGAAATCCCTATACTCTGTAGATACTTATATTTTTTGAGGTTGGTTAAATAGGTATAAATAACTATGTCCATGCAGTTTACACGCATTTTTATTCCTGCGCTATTCCGGTTTACTTATGCTATTCCCGTAGACTAAAAGGAATAGCATAACTAAACCCGATTAGTTGTGTCGGGTGTAAAGTGCCGTTTACACGGACTTTTACACCCGGTTTTATTACATCGGTTATAGTTAAACCGGAATAAAAGCGCTTTGTAAACGTACTCCATGTTAATTAAATTTTGCAATACTTCCTTTTTATCGATATTTCTCGAAAACGGTTGATTCAATAACAAATGGACAAAGTATATTTTTGAATTAAAGAACAAAAAATACATGAAAAAAATCGGCGGGCCCACTGGCCTCATACACTCCTGGTTTAAATTATTATTGTTTAATACAGAAAATCGATAACATTTATTAATAATAAACTAGTGATCAAATTTCATAACTGAATATGATTCAAATATTACTAAAAATTGTGTAATATGCAGTAAAGTTTACACCCAGGTGGGCACTCATACTTGACAAGAGTAACGTATCAAAAACGAACACAAATAAACAAAAAACTAAAAAAAATAATTTATTCCATATGTGTTGCAAAGGGATTTTTTCATGTTTCAAAAGTTTATATTAATTTGTTAGCACAACTAAAAATGAGACACATAAATATATAACAAGGTGAGCTGAATGGGTATTTGCATGGCCGTAACCTAACTCCACTGATAAAATTTATGTTGTGTGGTAGCCATATAAGAATACAAATCATCTAGAAGAAATGAAAAACTGTTGATATTTCATTGACAACTGTATAAAATCATAACTGATATTTTTATAATTGAATATATAATATATTGAATATATAATATATATAATATAATCTTGTTTGATATATCAATATTATAAAATCGAGTTATTTTTGTATTTTAACCTTTTGTAGGTATACAACTTAAAAAATATGTAAATTCTTAAAAACTTATCAGAATTTATAAACAGCCAGGAACTGTATAAGTAACATATAATTTAATAATTTAAACATCTTCCGTGATTCCATCAAACATACAAATTTCTTTCAGATATTCAAAAATAATTAATATTCCAATTTATACACGGTTTTTATCCTTAGGAGGGTGATTAAAGCTTTTTGTTTCTTTTAATGAATTTAATTACATCGAATGCAAGGAGCGAGCGATTATACACAAAAGAAACACGATCTTTTGTCTCTGTTTTTTCAACGCCTTCGTCTCTTAAACTCGTTAATAGCATGCACAGCTTGCCGTGATCCATTTTTCGATTGCATTTCTCTGTAGGGCAGAAAAAATTATCTAACCAACCATTAAGCATGAAAATTCTTTGTACGAAAAAATACTGGGCATTGTATAGACTGTAAAAGAGTCATTACTAACACTACTTGCATTTAACGAGTACTCTATTTGTATTTTTACACATTACATAATATAGTAGTAAGTATATATTAATAATTTAGTTTGTAGGTATCAATTTAAATTTAATTTTTTTTTTAAATATTTAATTATTGTTTATGAGAAATTACAAGAAATTTTTGACAAATAAATAGAATACTTACATATAAGTACCAATATCTATCTGAAATAGGTACTAATAGTTATTTATATATTATTATTATTATTAATTAAGTATTAATAAGCGAGATTAATTAAATTGTAAAAAACTTCGAAAATGATAAACAATTTTCCTTACTTGTTGCATTATCTTCTATAAGTATTTTTTTAAATAAAGTCTTTAAATAATTAATTAATGTTCACTAATATGTTATTAACTTTATAAGATATTAAGGTTATTGGCTGAGCACCCCGTAAGTTGTGAACTATTCGTATTTTTCCAATAAAAAAGATTTGATTTCTAAAAATAGTTTATATGCAGAACACGTGTACAGTTAATGGACTTTTTTACTTTGTTAATAATTAAAAGTAAAAAATTAAATATTATTTGGCGACCGCAGTATATTTTATACAAAACATTATGAAATGGCGATTGGAAATATGTCTATGTATATATTCCCAACTGGCTATATTTTTTCCACAGTACATATAGACTATATCTTTATTATATACTATGACCTCGCCGACACTAGTTATTGCACTCGCACACATTGTTTTTATTTAAGTCGCACTCTATTACTTTTACGAATGATGTGTTCACGCGTCTTACAAAGATGGTTCTGAAACTACACGTGAATGTATGTGTTTTATAATTTTTAAAAGGGTTGAAGTTTCGAATAATCAGTGTTTAAAACGTCTCTGTATAAAATCTTTGTGTAGAATTTAAAAAAATAAAGCACTTGCGGCGAGTTCTCTCATTTACCGTGTATTAAATCTATTTTTAATATCCGATTACTCAAAAACCATACGTCTAAGATTAAAAAAAGAATAGTAAAATATATGAGCTATCCATAAGTAACATAAGTACCTATTACAATTTAAGATCTATGCATTGCTTTAACGATTGAATAACCTTAAAAGCAAACTTTAGTGAATTTTACAAATACATTTATCAGATTCAATGCATACGAATCGAGTACCCTATAAAAATCCAAGTACCATTATCAACCTCCATCAAAACGTACTGTAATGTATAGTCGAGCCCCGTTGTTAGGGGAATTATTACATCTTTCATTGTTCGATCAGAGAGCGAGCCGTGGTCGTGGCATTCTAGCCGTGTCAGGTTGGCGGATGGGGGGGTAGGGGAAGGAGGCTAGAGAATGACTGTGATGATGAGGGCTTTTGAAAAAAGGGGGCGTGTTTGTACGTGATTACTACTGCGCGCAAGTGAGACAGCGTGTTGCGTGCTAATGGGAATTTTGTAAATTGGGTACCTTCTTACCCCCCTGCGGGGATTGGGTAATCTGCCCTCCAGCTCAGACTAGATTAGAGTACTCAAATGTAATGTCGTTATACAGTTTTTCTGTGTACATGTAACTACGTCTGCCGATTCGTGTGTAATTTCAAAAATGATTTAAACCCTGCATGTGCTCGTGATGTTATTCTGTATGATTTTTTTATGCAGGTGGATACAATGTATGTTTATTTTAAATCCAATAGTTAATAAGATACTTGCGGATAATAAGGCCTGCTAAGCTTACATTTAAAATAAAATGAAAAACATTACATGTAATCAAGAAAATGTATTATCAATCTGTCTCTCTGAGTCTTATAAATAAACTAAAACAAAAAATATAAATTCTATCAATAACCAGAACAAAAATAAGAATGTTTAAAATTTACATAAATAGGCCTTATTATGCTACGGTAGTATAATAAGGCCTAAGGGTAAAATCTTCAAAATTAATCTAACATAAGTATCAACATATATATTGGAAATTGAGATCAAATTAAACATTGTGAATATTTTTACCAGTAATACGTAATAACTCTAATCACAGCTATTAGGGCATTCGAAATCATCTGTATTTTTTGCTGATAGAACGACACATTTTCCTGTGATTACACTTGCTACATTGACTGCACTTTCTCATATCAGCTAGTCTGTCTTCTCCACAACCATAGTAATGTCATTCTGTTTCCATTAATTCTGCATGAACATTCTTAGCTTCGATTTAGATACTAATTTTATAGATAGTCCCTGTTATCCGCAGGTCCAATAATTTTTTGATTTTTTAGAAAACATTTATATTGAGAACGACAAAAAGAAATAATAAATTTAATGAAATATAATAAACCTAGATCGTTTTTAAATGTAAACTTTTTAGTTTAATGTATTAGTATAGAAAATACTTACAATCATTTGCAACAATCTTTTACTATTCTAGCGAATTTTCTTCACTGTTCGAAACAAAAGTTAAAATTTGTGGCAGGGCTTGGGGAACCGCGAGGTTATGTAATGGTATGAACTTGTCTACATTTAATGTATGTGTGTAAAGGTTCATGTGTGCGTATGGGGTTTTTAAACCTATTTTTTGTCTCTTAGGCCTTATTACCCATAAGTACATTATAAGTACTACAAAATGAATGTTACGGGTATACTGTATATGATTTTTATTTTTTTAAACTGAAAATAAATAAATATCATTAATTTTCTTCTGTAGGTTTTCGTAACTGTTGTCTAAGTTTACGGGCTGTTGTCCACATTGTCGTATTTTCTGACTTGATTTACAATTATTCATTTCATGAAATTTATTGTAATAGTGCCTTCAATTCCTAGTTTATAGAAAAAATTTCATAGATTAGGGATCTATATTATGTATAAGTTAGTTTATATTAAGGTAACAGACAATTTATTAATTTATTTAAAATATAATTACAAGAACAAATTAACAATTTATTCACAACATCTGCTTTTTCGAGTTATTCAAAAATACTAATTCAAAATGGAAATTGAAAAACGTTATGTTTTTAAAAGCAAGGTTGTATAAATAAAATCTTTTTTTCAAAACATTCTTCTCTACTAATCTTTACCCAAGTTCGTAAACATTTTTACGAATATCTACTAGAGATTATGTATTATTTTGAAATCTGAAAAGGTCACATAAAGTGTATTGTTGGCTTGAATGTGAATAATTTCAGAAAAGATTGAAGTATTTTCCTCAGAGAACAAAGTTTATGGTAGTTTGAATTGTTCGTCGAAGTATTGTCAATTTAATTTTACAATTCCCATAGCACTGGAGCTCAATATAAGTATTTTCTATTAATATTTAGAGTGGTATACGTAATTATATTCATGGAAATAGAGATATGGGCTTGCGCTTTCTATATTAATATAATGTGGAAAATTTGGTTTAAAAATTAAGATTTATAGAGATATAATCCAAACAATACATATCTTTTTTATACTCAGTTTAAAAAAAGACAAGAATAGACCTTATGTAGGTGTACGTCTTATATCTCTTTTTTTGTAAGGACACGATTTTTGAATCAAATGTACAGTCCATGCTCTATAGCAGGGATTCTCAAACTTACATGGATCGGGACCCATTTTTTTGTGAGAGAAACAGAAAAAGGTTGTTTTTTCAACTTTTTGTTTAATACATTTAATTAAGATATATACATTTTGAATGAAACATTTTTTTTAATATAAACAATGACATGACGGTAGTTAGATGTATGGGTACTTATCAATTTAAAATTTAATAAAACACTTACATTTTATTTGTAATCAACAAATAGTAAATGTCTTTTTTAATGTTTAATAAAAATAGAAAAATATGAATTAGTAATTTTTATGTGAATATTGAAAATTCCCTATTGTGCGTTTCTTGGTGTGTAATATTTTTAAAATTTTCTTGCGACCCACCCAAACTTTGAGAACCTCTGCTCTATAGTCAATGTCTATGATTATACTTTATTACATATGTATATACAGTAAATGTTTCATACAATATTACAGGCTTAGATTAAGAAAGGTTATGGATACATAAAAACCAGTGCTAGTCCGTATATGAAACTGTTCCCAAAATTCAATGGCGACCATCTTTTCTTAAATGTCATTTTCGTCATTTCTATGAATATATCCCAGAGGGGACAATTGAAAATTTATTATACAAATATGCTTTAAATTACAATTGAATTTGGTCTATTTCAAATTAACGTTTCTCTGTTAATGAAATATCACTGAAATACTTTTAAAGACAATATAAAATATGAATTATTAATTATTTTATTTTTAAATCCGAATGCTACTCCGATGATTCGTGGAGCGATATGGTAACAATGCTAGGTAATGTGTTATGAGTCCTATATCTTTCCTTATCTAACCTAACATTTTCAATAGTATTACATAATTAAGGATAAAATAACTAATAATTTTATCTTGATTTAATATTTTAAAAATATTATTACCAACGATCAAAACAGTTAACTACATACAGGATATTGTTATTTTTGTTTGTTGCTTTTTATGTTCTACATTCTACAGTAATGTTGGAAAATCAATCATCGGTCGGAAACGATATTTGTTGTTTTCGAATTCAGTGATTTTTCATTACAAACTCATTTTTAAAGTTTTGAATATTACATGAATAAAAAGAATGGTATGAATATTTATACGTACACAAGTTTATTTTGATACAAATCTATGGAATGTTATATACGTATATACATTTCATGGAAATGTTATTTTAAAAATGAGTATATACATAAAATACAATTTTATAAACATATACAACGAACTTATAAAATGTATTTTATTTATGTATATTGTATAGATAAATATGTAGATACATTGTCTAGTCTTGTCTACGTTACATATATATTTATTTATTTATCACATAATAGCGTGATTAAAAAGACTTATTCTAACCATTAATTAATTTTAATTAAATATTAAACTTGGTTTTTAATACTGATGGTAAATATTAGGAATGCGAACCGTTAAAATTTCGGTTAGGTATTGGTTTGCGGTTAACAGAAAAAGCGGTTAGTTTTTTTTTAAATAAAATAAACATACTTTTAACTAAATTGAAGATACAAAAAAATGTAAAATTTGTTGCAGCATTAAATCAACTCAAATACAAAAAAAATAAGAAAAAAAAAACTATAAATTAAGCATTTATGACAATAAACCAGGAGGAGGTATTGCCACCAGTTTATCTTATATAAATATAAATATATTTAGGTAAAACCCGACCTTTTTCTTAGATATTACAATAATTATATTGAAGACGTTAATTTATATAAAAATATATAATATTAGAATAATATTTAGTTACACTATCTATAGAAGTACCTACTGTAATTCGTATGCATACAATGTATAAACATTCTTAGTAAATTAGATTTACAGTCGGTAATAAACGTTGCACGACTATATTCACGTAGCACTTTGCATAGCATCCTAGATACATGTATCACATATAAAATAAAAACAGCGCTACGGGAGCAGCGTTAAATCCAACTCGTTATACGGGCACACAGCTTCGTCAAATCGCACTCGTACAATATTTCACTGGTAAGCCCAACGTCATTTCTGTAGCGCCACAGCTCTGACAAATCGATATCGGGCGCGCGGTCACGGGCCCCGCCATCAATCGGCATTATCTGCCGAATTCATCATCTTCAGCAGCGCACTGCAGATCTCTCGTGGGACACGTTATGTGTGTGTGTGTGTGTGTGTGTTAGTGTGTGTGTGTGTGTGTGTGTGTGTGTGTGTGTGTGTGTGTGTGTGTGTGTGCCAGTGGCGCTGGACGATGAATTCACATGTATTCAGTTTTCATCCGTACATTAATAAAAAATGATGTTTACAATAAAATAATAATCCACCTATCAAAATAAAATTGTTATCAAAATATTTGTATAAATGTTGAATATAATAGTTTAATATGGAGATCACTAATGAAGGGAAAAATCTATATATTAATACGTGAACATCGAATTAGTATTTATTATAAAAGGAAGTGAATGAAACTTATATCATTCGAAAAGTACTGTGCCATAGATGTGCACAAAAAAACATGTGTGTATGTTGTCGTTAAGGCAGGTAAAAGAAAGTTAACATACACACATGAAATCCCATTTCGATAGCATAGCAATACTAGTGGCACCAAGCGGCAAAAATAAATAGTTTTGGGTTTCTGTCAAACGTAGAGAATGCGTATAGAGATTTCAATTCGCATTCAATTGCACTGTAAAAGCAGGCTAGGCTAGGTTAGGTACTGTGCCATAGATGTGTATAAAAAATCATGTGTGTATGTTGCCGTTAAGGCAGGTAAAATATTGATCGAATTTCGACCATAGGCGATACTTGTATAAATTAATGGTAATCTATATACATATAATAACATGTCCTGACTGATTCATCATCGCCCAGCCGAAACCCCTGGTAATAGAAACGTGAAATTTTAAGGGTATCTTCCTTTTATGACGTAACCACCCACTAAGAAAGGATTTTTCGATAATCATCCCCTAAAGGGGTAAAAGAGGGTGTAAAAGTTTGTATGGAAAAAATATTTTTTGATCCTATAAACGTGAAATTTTAAGGGTGTCTTCCTTTTATGACGTAACCACCCACTAAGAAAGGATTTTTCGATAATCAACCCCTAAGGGGGTAAAATAGGGTGCAAAAGTTTGTATGGGAAAAATATATTTTGGTCGGATTTACATGAAACTTAAAATAAATACTCTTCAATACAAACAATGAAACAGGTATTTCAAATTTTTCCAAAATTAACTCCTTAAGGGGGTGCAAGGGGGTAGATAAGTTTGTATAGGAAAAATATTTTTTGGTCAGATTTACTTGAAACTTAAAATAAATACTCCTCAATACAAACAATAAAACACATATTTCAGCATTTTCCAAAATTAAACCCTTAAATGGGGTAAGGGGGAGTAAAAGTTTGTATGGGAAAAATATTTTTCGGTCGGATTTACTTGAAACTTAAAATAAATACTCTTAACTATCTTGCATAAGAGCCGATATATTTACGATTTTGTATAATCAATAAAAAACAAATAAAGGAAAAATTAAATATGTATTTCAGCCCATGTCACGTATGGAGGGTTGTAATTAGTTTCGAAATCCACGCGAGCAATGCCGTGGGTAGCAGCTAGTTATACATAGAGTTTAACCAGGAGTTAATTTAGCTTGTTTGTGCAGCTCTAAAATTCAAATATGCAGTGCCTAAGGAAAATATAATATAGGCACTGCACAAAGTAACTTTTTGAACTGTACATTTGAATCCTGGAGCTGCACAAACAAGTTAGTATAGTCATTCGGGGCATTGCCTTTGAAGTTTCGTCAAACTTAAAATAATACAGTTTTGGAAATAAAACCAAGTACATAGGTTAGTATATTAATTATACTTTTAAACTAATTACAATAATTTTTTTTTTTTAAACTTAATAATAATAATGATAATAATGCGCTCAGTCAGAATGCATCAAGTTGCCCCGTATTGCGGGTAACCGTTACCATTTTTTATTAAGTCAACTATATTTGTTCTAATTTACTGAATATTTTTAACGAGTTTATTTGGTCAATTTAACCGGATTTAAGCCTGTCCGCTTTTGATAAATTATTTTGTTCAATTTATCTATGATAGGTAAATTCAACTAATTCATTTTTTAGGTTGCACACTGGGTTTAAAAGTGAGATGGACTGGCTTCAATTTTGATAATGCGAATATTTTAATATGATTTTAGATTCTTGTATAAAAAGTCAGATTTTAGAGATCTAGATGAGACTATCGGTTTTAAATCTTTTTTTTTGCAATGGTTGTATAGAATATTCTCAAGGTTTAAACAAGATAGGTAATCGATTTTATATTTTGACTCGTTTAACAATGTATGTTTTGAATTAGTGTCAATTTTGATCGACTGTTTGGGTGTTAATGGGCTGTTTTAAAGTACAGGTTGCTTGGATTTTGTAGAACATGCGTCATGAGATTATATTTAAAATATGTGTTTTGACAACCTTTGATACTGATACATGTATCGCATATCTAGCAGTCTGATGTTACTTTCAGAATTACGACTACACGGAAAAAATATACTGTAAGAATTACAGTATTTTCCTGTCTATATATCATATACATATATCATATTATATTTTAACTGCAATAATATAATTTTAGACTGTAATAATGTAATATAATCAGTGACTTGAACCTGAACTCGAACCGAACTGCTATATTTTAAAGGTTCAATAAATTCTTTTTAAAATTTTAATAATTTTTAAAAGAGATTATAAGATGTACTAACACTTGAAATCTGTTTTAATTTTATGGTATGATGTAAATTATTAAGTCAAGTACTAAAATTTACATATTTAAAAAAAAATTAGAGATTTCAATCTTTAAAATGTACTTTTATTTTTTTTCCCCTTTTTCTAGCAATATTTGAATGGCTATTAATGTTTTTTCCTTCTTAAGAAACTGTTTTATCAGTTAATTATTTTTTCTAACACAATTATTTTCTTTCAATTACAAACTTGAACCCGACCCGAACCTGAACCCTAAAAAAATAACGGTTTTTGAACTCAAATAGTTTGCAACATGTTGAACCCAAAACCGAATCCGAACTGAACCCGAACCATAAATAAATTCTGGTTTAAGTCCCTGAATATAATACTCAATATAATACTAAAATTATATTATTACAGTTTCAGACAGTAAAATATGTTTTCGGTTACTATCCGGGATAGACAGGAAAAACTATAATTCTTACAATATATTTTTTCCGTGTATAAATAACAAAATTTTACGAATTAAGTATGTATTTTATTAATTAAATAAACTTTCTACTTTTGCAAGTTTAGTTAAAGATTTGTTTCATTCTTGGAATGGATGTTTAAACAAATGAAGTCATTTCCTTTTTAAACAAAATAATGCATATTTCTAACTAAATACATTCATTATATATTTCTTCTTTTATAAATGAAATAAAATACTATTCAATTACTGCATGTTCCAACGCATATTTTTTAACTCTCGAGAATGAAACAAATTACATTTTAAAGCATTATTGTTCTTTGTCATTCTTTTACACAGCAAGAATTGTTTTCTTCCTATAGTCGTATCATCTTTCGTATAATTTCTTACACAAAACATTGACGCAACTAACCTGCACTCTTATGTTTTCTCTCTCTCTCTCTCTTCATCTTTCTTTTACTCATACATACATATATTTCACATCCTGCTCAATTCTATACGTGAATTCCTTATCTTCCTTCTACAAGCTCATTTCAGTACGTTATCCTTTTTCATTTGTTTCAGTTACGTTCCTTTCTTTCCATTTATCTTTTGAAATCCTTCAGAATTTGGAATTCCTTTGTTTTTTAATTCTTTAACAAACAGACGCTGGCACCGCCTACTGCAACAGACAAATGGTTTTCTTAAGAGATGTTTAGTTTTGAAATTTGCGGAATTCCAACTTGTGAAAAAAACATACATAATGGAAGCTTTGATGATGGATCGCCTTCAGAGTCTAGAAATAAGACTCGACGGTTGGCACTCGTAAAATATTAGATTGATTTATTGTAAAGCTCCCAGGATTTCTCGAACAGCAGTGCAGTGCTATGGTTATTTGTTTATGATGGATACTAACATTACATTGTAATTTAATAGTGCCATTTTCTTCAAGACCCGAATGAAATAAATATTATAAACACACTTGAATTTATTTTTAGTATTATTCAAGAATATTAACTGTAATGTATGATGATCAGTTTATACATTTATTTCTTTAGAACAGTGGTTCTTTAACTATGGTCCGCGGACCTCCGAGGGTTCCGAGAGTTCGTGAAACACGTTTGGCATAAATGAAAGTATTTTTACATTTCTATTTATCAGTGATTAATTAGTATCTAACTGCCTTCTTTATTTTTCTGTCCGAGGGAGTGGGTTCCCTGAAAAATAATTGTACAAAAGGGGGTCTCTAGACAATATTAGTTTAAGAACCGTTGCTTAGTAATATTATCCCTAAAAGGCTAATTTTATTTTATCTACATACATAGATGCTTTTCATTATTCGATTTGACTGACATAAGTTATTATCCTCATTTATTTTACCTGTAATTATTATATCTGATTTGTTATTGCATTTTTACCTATTTTAGAGGAATATAAATGAAAAACACAGTTTTTTTTTATTTTCTTTACTAAAAGTTATAAAAATTAATTTTATTCTACTTTTACTGACAATGAGATCCTAATGAATAGTTTTAAAAATATTTTGTAAAAGGAACAAAACAAAAACTATATTTTTCTTTATTTTACTAAAAAACTTACTTTAAAATTTTTTTAAAAATCGAACTTTTTTTTATACATATTAGAACGGAGCGAAAAAGTTACGAAGAGGCTATTCAATAGTCAATTTGACTAATAAGAACTTCGTATATCGAAAATGGTGAAACTTACCCACGTGACACAATTAACTACTTGCTGGCGATTGAGTTGACACGAGAAATCAACACGATACATTAAGATAGAGCAAAAAATGTTTGCTGTGTTAGTCGAAACAGCTAACATTAGCCATCTAGGGTTAATGTGTTTGTTCATAAACAAAATTAAAATGCTGTGTGAGATCTGCTTGAAACAAAAAAAATTAATGGTGATTATAATGGGATGTTCTTGATTCCTTACTAATTACAACTGTTAAATTTAAATGTGTTCTTGTTTTTATGTTAAAGGTACAGTAAAATGCAGAAGTAGTCGACCAGTTTTCATTTTAATTCACTTATCACAAACTTAGTAGGCTCCACCTATTTGATTATTTTAATAATTAAATCATTTCTCCATGAATCAAACAAAGACAGATATTATGAAACTCATTTGCTAGATAAAGAAGTACTCTTCGTTTATAGTACTCATATATATTTTTGCGATTCAATTATTACGTAATTTGTTGAAAATTGTATAAGTAGATTTTGTGGCAATAAATGTTTGATATTCCGAATTTTAGTATTATAGTGATATCGCAATAGAACATTACGTGGGCTTTTAGAATTAAACTCCAAGTTATTATTTAGTAAAACAATCGTCAAAATGACAGAAATATTAATTTTATATTCTTTACTTATATGTATTTTATTTTATAACTATCAGTGAACCTGGTTTCATCAAAATTTCGTCTCGGCGTGAAATAGTGATTTGGTCAAGCTGTGAGAAATGATGGGGTATGATTAGGTATGTAAACATCTGTCTAAAAATTATTCATAAGGGATTCATAATGATCATATTCAAAAATAGTTTTTATTGATTATCTCAAGAAACTATTGAAGTAGAGATATGAAATTGTATATAGGTTCATGAACTATTTAAAACTACGGTTACCAGTTTCATATACATACACACTATGTATACCTACTAGTGATGTAACGAATGTATGATTTTAAACATTCGTGAATGCGAATGCGAATATTGACTTTTTTATTATAAATTATCTTTTTCTTATTTTTTCGCTTTGAGGGGGGGGGGGGGGCATGTAGACATATAAGCTCCCTCAACTTTTTTTTGTAAATTTTAATTTGTATTAATTTGATAAGTTTTTTTTTGGTGGGGGGGGGGGGGGGGGGGAAACGATCCATATAATCCGTTCTCTCTTAAAAAAATATTGCATTATTTAATTAGTTTTAATTTTATAACTTTTACTTTTTTTAGGGGTTGGTGCGTGATCCATACAACCCCCTCTCCCAAATGTATTGTATTATTTAAATTGCTTTAATTTCATAAAAATTGTGGGGTCTGGAGTATTCACTATGATAAACATTTCCCCCAAAAATAATTCAAATCGGTGCATTTTTCAACAGTTATCGTGAACGAAAGAAAATTTTACATTCAGACACACACACGCACAGCTGTCATGAGTAAATCAACTTTCCTTTACGTTTTGAAGTTAGTACAATCAGAATTTGCTCTTATCTCATACACGATTTTTCGACGGTATTACAATTTTACATTTTCTTCGGAACATGGAAGTAAAAATAAATGTTGACTGTTCCTAAGTTTTTAAATATAATTATTTAATTTAATTGATAAAAAAATATTTTTTTTACTATTACAAAAAAAAGTAATATTCACAAAAATATCCGCACTTTTTCTTGCGAATGCGAATTCGTTACATCACTAATACCTACATAAATGTTATACATTTTATAAAATACTTGAATACAAATAAATCAGTATAATAGCTATATAGATAAATAAACATGTTCTGAAGTGAACACAAACAACATTGTTCAATTAATTTGAATACGTTTGCGTAACATGCAACTTATACAATAGCAGCGCAAAGTTAATTTTGTGAAAACTGTAGGGGAACCTTGGCTGACAGATAAGCAATGTTGGACGTCACGTTTTGTCAGGAAGTGGGTGGACACATCCTGGATTCCTCCATAATCCCGTTCTCCCTACATCTATCCCATTCACGTCCCTATTGGTCTTCGAGCGTCGGGGAGCGACGACATCGTTTTATCGTTATTTTTATACGTATGGACGTTTTATGTCACACCTTAGTTGTGTTCTCTGCCACAGTGTTTCTCAACATTTTAATGCTTCATGTAAAATTTTAATGTTTTATCTTTATCTGATATAGTTTACTGTCTTTTTTATAACTTTATTAGTTTGTGGGTAGAATTTGTTTTTTGAAGAACTTTGCAGTATAGATTGTATAGTACCTATAAATTTAGTGAAAGTTATAATACATTTTTACGTTAAAATAACAATTTTAAGTATATTTTAGTACGTCTTTACTGCCGTGCTTAGGTAAAGGGCAGTAAGGTGTAATAAATAAAAACGAAAAAAACTGAATTAATATTTTTTTTCATAAAATTTATTTAGCGACCAATGATAAGTTACATGACTTCGTTATGTCATTTGAGTGTAATTTTAGTTTAAAATTCATCAAAATACCTAAATTGAGTGAATTATTGTCTTTTATTTCTGGAAAAAGCAGTAAGATGTGGGCAAAATTTATTTTTCCGCCCTCTCTCCCCTTAAAAAAATGTTAAAAAATCACCGAAAATGTCAATTAAAATTGATAAATTAACAAATAAATTTAATAATTCATATCTCAGCTTGGCGCGATCCTACAGACTCAAACTTTTTTTTAAATATAGCTTACATCATTAACTTTAAGACTATCAAATGCCCTAAGACCGTCGAGACCTCCTTCTTCTATTATGAACAAATTAAAATTGATAAATCAACAAATAAGTTGATTAGTTAGTATCTCAGCTAATACCTTATTAAAGGTTTTCTGGGTTGCCGAATAAGTATTTGTTAGTTAGCAGCTATCAAATAATCGATTTTTATTATAAATTAGCATTGTTTATATTTAGCTACCTTTTTTACTTAATCGGGTTTAACTGATCGACAAAAAATTAAAAGATAAAAAAGTTTACTAAAACATTACAGCTTGTACACTGATTTGAACCAAAAAAGTGACTTATGCTCCTTTGTGCGCCGCCCCAACTGACCTGGCGCCCCGGGCGGTCGCCCTGGTTCACCTCCCCCCCCTTAAAGCCGGTACTGCCTATATTAATGTCATCTACAACACTAAATTGTTATTTTCTTCTTAGAACAGCTGATTGGCCTTATGTGAATTATATACAAAATTGTAACTGAACTGCAATTACATAATATATAATTAAATTAACATCCAAATATAAACAAATCGATGTACCTATATGTACGTCATGAAACCAGCAACTTTTCCAATAAAACATCCGGTGTTTCATTAAGTAGCACGGTGGTGTTTTATTTTATTAAGTATAGGATTCAATTTAATCATTGACTAATTGCATTTTTCCACGGGTCTGATTGAAGAGCGGACGGATGTAGACGTATGGCGGATACGGATGACTGTGATGATGCAGTAGCTACTCATTGCAGCATCCCGTGTGAAAAGGGTGTTGTTATTGGTGATGTGAGATAATGAAACATATGTGTCAGAGGTTCAGATACATAAAGGATTAAGATAGAAAAACAAAACGTTTATTTAACAAATACGATGTTTATGTAAATACAACACCTGTATTGATTATGTACGTGTTCTACCGATCAAAAAATCAATAAACATGTGTGATGTGTGCATTCAATGGTTAAATTTAAAGCAAAATTGAGAATGCCTGTTATATAAAAGTTTCAGTGGCGTAACCAGCGAGGGGTCGGGTGATTATACCATATAATATATATGTTACTATATCTTTAAATATTAAAGTTAGATGAGGTACTGGTACCAGTCTTGAACAACACCCTAGTGGTGAACATTTTAAAATTAAATGTACTGAAATAGAAATATCCGTTGATATTTGATTACTGCCATTATATTTAACTGTCTTAGGCGGCTATTACATCTATCAAAGAAATATGATAAAATTTTTTTGATCAAAGAAATATGACAGTGTAATAAGTCAACTTTTATAATATTTACCTTCATAATATTTCTATGATCATAGTTATATTTGATCAAAGTTTTTTGATGTCAAAAACCAAATGGCGACTGCTAAGATCACTGACAATTACATTTATATAATTATTAATATATGAATATCAACATAGTCCAGTTTATATGATAATCTTCTTATTGATTATAAATACTGCAATACACATGCAGTTGTTAATTTAAACCTCGATCTCGCCAACTTACGAATATCCACGCACAGATAATCAAAATGCACTAAAAAAGAAGAACATATTATCAAATATTTTATGTAGTGTAATAGAACAAAATCTCGTATTTTATCAAAGAAATATGATCAAATCTTTGTCAAAAATCTTTGACATACTTATTTATTTAATAGTGTAATAGCCCCCTTATTGTGTGATTTGATGACAATTGAACATTTTGTTTAAAAATAGTGGACAAATAAACATCCCCTAAAAGAATCTTGGTTACGCCATTGAATTATTTACGTATCTTATATTATTATTCTTATTTTATTGTTAGTCAAATGCATATAACATACTACATCTTTTATATTTATTTTAGGAGAGTTTCAACCATCAAACGTAAAAAACTAGGTAAGTGTTTTCAAGATAATTTTTCATTATTAACGAAATATTTGTAAACCATCACGGCTGCACCTTTTATTCTTCATATGATTTTGCGAATATCCTGAATTTGATAGATATTTTTAGATAAAATAAAATAAACCAGGATTTTTTTGTGAACTATGGAGTTGTAGATAGCTAGATAGATAAATGCTGACGATGATTTCCGGGTAGCTCTGCGTTATGTGTTTTCTTTTTGACAAGCGACGTTTCGATCGAATTCTATCGGCTATCTTCAGGTAGATAGATAAGTATCCGGCGTAAACTAAAATCGATGTTAAAAAAATTTGTTGAGATGGAATTGTTTTATTTATTTATTATTTGTTAGTTTAGCTATTAGTGAGGTTAATGCCTCAAAAAAATTTCAGATTGGCTGACATAACCGACGTCATTTATACTATGGGAAAAAAACTGTTTTAAAAAAAACTTCATTGTGAAATTTTTTCTCGTCAAACTTTTTGGACTGCAATTTCGTCAATTAAGTAAATAGGGAAGATGTAGGTAATGAATTATCATAATAATTTTTAAGTTTGCCCCATTAAAGTACAGCTAAGAAAAAGTCGAACAAATTTTCTAGTTTATGGAATAAAAAAAAAGAAATATTAAAAAATGTATTTCCTAAAAATAACTCAATTGTGACTACAATTGAGAAGTAAGTTTTTATATTATTTCTTATCCCCTGTATTATTTTATTGTATTTTTATTAATATTTCTGATATACTATGTACATCGGATCTGAAACATTAGATGTTAGTCGGAAGCGTAATAATTTTTGTAGTGAATAGACACACAAGTAGGACGTGATCCGCCAACGGCGAGTAACGAAAAGTCAACAAAGTTTTACAGAGAGATAGGTGGGGGAGAAATGTGTACAGTGGCTGGACGGAAAAGGGGTTCAAAAATAGTGTGGTTTTTGTTTGAACATTGTCATTTCAACTGACGTTATTTAGTTGTTGTGTACATAAAGGTTTTACATTTCTCGAAGGTAAATAAGTTCTGAAATAGAATAATCTCTGCTTGTTGAATTAATACAGGGTATTTCTTGAGTTTGAATAAATAATAGTTTTTGGGAAGTTTGAATTTGAAATGTTGTTATGATGGATCGTATTTTTTACTCATAAAAGTTTCTTTATTAAGTTTTGTGAAAGTATGATATTTGTAAAGTTTCTTGTTGATGTATGTGTGTTTTTGCTTTCTCGCAATATCGAAGATACGAGAAGCTTTGTGATCGTTTTAAAATGGGACAAAAAAACTGTTTTCCAATTTCAAAATTTTAAATTGATATTTCCTTTTCAGGTCAAGACAAACACTTTTCGTTCTGTGTCTGTTTGTCTGTCTGCCTATGTGTGTGTGTCTGTCACACGTATAACTCGTAAACCACTAAACCGATATTAATGAAAGTTGGTTGGTTGGGTGGGTCTGGCTTGAGGACAGTTCCATTTCAGTCATCAAAATCATGTGTGAGAGGGAGGGGTGACATCCCAAAATATTTAGTTTTTCAAAAAATCTCAAGAAAGACACATGTTACGTGAAAATTTTATAGAATCTTTTTTGTAGAGTATTCAATTTCCTATAATATAGATCTACAACGTTTGTTGTAAAATATCCCGTTACAAAGATTTATCTCAATTTGTTTTAAAAAATCGTCATTTGTTTTTTAAAATTAATATTTACTTTGACATATTATTATAAAATGTCATTTTGACGTTTTGTCAAAAAATTAAAAATATACGAAAATATAATCAGTTGCGTTTAAAAAAAAAACGAATATTTTTTTTGTAAAATTGTATAAAAATTAAATTGTTAATCAATGCCAGGCAATTTATCTGGACACTATCGGTTTTTATTTAAATTGTTCAATAATTAACTACCTTTGGCGAATTTACTTTTTTATTTACTTGGCAGATGCTTTTTTTATATCTTATCAAAAAGATTTGTTTATATAAGTAGATTGTACATTCACAGTATTATGTATAAGAAAGTCCGTGTCACACATGGCAGCTTTTTTCAAAAGATTTTTTTCATAAAATAATCTCTAAAATTACTAAAAATTTTTACTATCTAAATCGATGGAAAATCATTGATACATAAATCAGTAAATTGACCTTGCGCTAGCATTTAATGTTTAATGCGCATACTAATTTAAATCATTTTACTGATATTCACAATTAGTTGAATACAACTTTTTTAATCAGTAAATAGTCAGTAACAATCAGTATAATTGTCATAGGTTGAGGTTAAATAATTTTCCAAGCATGAGATTGTTTGTCGGTACCTAAAAGGGCCCGATTAAATCATGAAAGTAGATACGATTTGAAAGAAAGAAATTACTACAAAAATATACCTAATGTTCCTTTATTTCTAAAGAAATGAAGTACTTACTAACATCAAAGCGAACAAACCCCGACTAGAAACACAACGCCACTGTATACTTGGTTGGTTGTTAGCAATCGCGAGATGATGGAAAAGTTACTTTTATTTCGAACGTTTTATTGAAGGCCCTCGCTGCTAAAAGTTTCAAGAGTTCTTTTCTATTGGAACGGTGTGTTTTATATATCGTTTACAAAGAGTTTGCAGCGAGGTTTCTAGTTCTTACGTTTTGATGTATTCATTTGCAAAAGTTTTGTCTACGTACATTTTAATGCATCGACAATAAACTTAATTATTAGAATGATAATGGTCGTGCCTTTATTTAACTTCTCTTATATAATTGGTTTTTAGTTGGAAATGTTCATTTCTTTATCGTTGCTATTAATTATTAAGTAATTCTTTTTTAAAAGTTATATGATATTTTCATGAAATAATTATATATTTTTTAAGGTAGTTCTTGTACTATCAAAGAGTTACACTCATAATACTATGGTAAAATATCGAAAAAAATTGCGTTGCTACAGATAATCTTTGATTAAGTCTATACTTAAAGCCGTCTATACAGACTATTACAAACACACTCATACTATGAATACAATTTCTCAAATTACAAACGCATCAACGAATAGATCTACCAGCCGCGCGCACCTTCAAACGGATGTTATAAAAATTCAAGAAAATTCTCTCTCTTCCGTACAAACATCTAGCTGTACACAATGTTGCCAGATTGATTCTATTCAATCCGTCAATATGTCGATTCTTTGTTAAAATTTAATACTTTCCGTGGTTGTATTACATATATTAGTACGTATTAGGGTCGTTTGATTAACGCTTAGACAGATTTTTATAAAAGAACTACCAATACCAAGAAAAGAGTTATTATTCTGATATGTGATAATAAATTCAAAATGATCGGCGGTTTTGTTTTTGAAATACAATTGTATTGCAAATACAAAACGATCGATCATTTTGATTTTGAAATACAAAAACAAAACGGTCAATCGGTTTGAATTTTTTATCACATATCAGAATAATAACCCTTTGCTTTTGGTAGTTTTATTATAAAAATCTGTCGGAGCGTTTAGTCATGAAAATTCAGAAAACGGACATAATACGTATTTGATATAGCGGATACGTACAAAAGTTGCAAACTTTGATGACAATTATCTCGAGTTTAAAACGGTAAATCTTTTAAAATTTCATGTTCGGATAGATATTATTGTTATTTTTGTCTCCTGAAAATATTTTTGTGTGTTTAATTTTGAAAATAAATTTTTTGTTACCTCTCGGAATCTTTTCGCGTGTCACATTTTAGGAAACATTGATTTTAATGATTATACTGAACGGATTTTATCCCGGTTTTCACTAATGGATAGAGTGATTCACGAGGAAGGTTTAGGTGTATAATTTGTGTAAAAAGTCGGAAAAAACAATCGTCGGAGAGGTATTTTCGTGTGCACTGCCTAAACAGTTAGCGATAAATGAAATAAATAATAGATTTATAATAGATTTAATTTGTATCACCGTGTCCAATGTGCTAGTGCATCAGTTCTTAAACTTATATGGTCTAGGGACCCCTTTTTGAACAATTGTCGTTAGATACTAATTAATCACTGGTAAATAGAAATGTAAAAGTACTTTAATTTATGCTAAACGTATTTCATGGATCCCCGACAAAAGTTCAGCGGACCCCCGGGGGTCCACGGACCCTTGTTTAAGAACCACTGCACTAGTGTATTATTAAAAGAAATATTTCCATTTTTAGGATCTTGTATTATATATACTTTATTATGATAATAATATTGCGAAATATATGTAAATAAAATACCTAGAAAACAAATATTTTAATGTTGAAAGAAATTACTTAAAACGGAAATAATTATATATTTTCTATATTAAAATTGTTTACATTCGAAACAACAAATGAAATCTCGGAATACATTTACAAATTAAAATCCTTGGAAAATTTTAGAAATATATTAAACGATTTATTATTTTCATCAACTGAAAAAGATGCCAGAATGAATTCGATTCTATGAATTCCTTAATAAAAATATTTAATTAAATAACATTTTCTTAAAAAAATTCTATTGATGTTACGCAAAATGTTTTTTTATAGAATTCATTGTATTTATTTATTTATTGAAGTAAAAAATATGAATAAATTTGAATTTAAATTTTAAAGAATTTTACAAAAAATCCTACGTTTATTTAAAAATAAACATAATGTATTTACATTATATATTATAACCAAAATCATTTTATGAAATAATGCAAGTACAATTGACAGCTATATGTTTATGTTAATGTATTTTAGCTTTTTTTATACAATACACAGAAAACATAATACAATATGGTACCCTGAAGAAAGTATTTGTTTGTTTATAATAACTAATTACGAGTGAGTCATAAGTACATTCCCCTTTTTCTTCTCTTCTGGTCTTTTATGTGAAGACACATTCACAGAAAAATTATCAATGAATCACCATTTGTGAAATTATAAGTTAGTGGCTGGGTTCCCCAGCGTAGGTTATGTTACTTCACCTAACCATATAAAAGTTATACGTACATACACAGACGCCGACTTTTCATTTTACCCTGGGGTGGGGGGGATTCTCATAATCATAACAGGCGAGGAAGGGGGGTGGGAGTAAAACAAAAATATAAAAAAAATTGTGCTATATCCAAATATCTGTATTATACTTTTTGTCAGTGATCTTATTCATTATACCTATGCGATCTGAACGATTTTTTTTCTGGTTTACGTAACATTATTCTTAACTGCTTTGTTCATTGATTATAAAACTTCTTAAGCACCATTTTCAACATTCTTTTTATTACTTAGCTCTTTAATGAAATAGCGTAAGTATACATAACCTATATTACTTCCGTAATCTCAACGAATAATTAAATATTCAATTTAAAACGGTACAGTGGTTTCTTAACATCATCGAATATAATATAACATTTAATTTAATTCATTTTAATTGGAAATTTATTGTCAAAATAAGTTTTTTGTGGTTATACACATTTTATAGTTATTCCAATAAATTACTTTGTTAGGTTACAAAATTATAAAATAGTCAAATTATTATTTTCTTTCAAGTCGACATATGCGATACATATCAACATACTAAATCAAATAAAATATAAAATTCTAATCTACACATATGTATTTATAAGTATTATATCGGATTATCAAACAGTAAACAATTAAACCTACGAGCAACATTATTATATAACATAAAAAATAACTAAATAAAATTAACACTTCTGCTCAACAATGCATAACAGCCGAGCTGCCGCAAATACAATTTATAATTGTGAGCGACACACTTGTGCAAATATTATATCGAATGTATGAACGCTTGTTCATATCATTACAACGCGCACGTTTCTAAAACGAGGACAAATGATATAAAATACATATTAACTTTGTAATCGTCTCTTTGTCTACCAGGAAACGGGCACTTTTACCACTACGACTTGTAATATAAATGTTTAACTTGATTGCTTTTATAAAGTTTTTATTTTCCATTATAAACTGCAGCTGTATAATATAATAAATATTTTGTTGTGGTGTGCGCATGCATAAATGTAAAATTAAATGAATTTTTAAACGTTTTTACTTGTACAAATATATATTATAATATTCATAAAGGCAATGAGTATTTATTTTATGCTAACACATATTGTACTTAATGTGCTGTACCATCATATACAATTTTGTAAGGTACTTGCGGGTAATAAGGCTTACTAAGCTTAAATTTAAAATAAAATGAAAAACATAAAATTTATTATCAATCTGTCTCTCCGAGTCTTATAAATAAACTAAAACAAAAATAACCAAAATTAAAAATCATTTTTAAAATTAACGTTAATATGCCTTATTATACTACGGTAACATAAAAAGGCCTAAGGGTAAAATCTTCTAAATTAATCTAACATAAGTATCAACATATATTTGGAAATTGAAATCAAATTAAACATTGTAAATAGTTCTAATAGTAATAATAACTCAAATGGGAATTTTGTAAATTGGGTACCTTCTTACCCCCCTGCGGGGATTGGGTAATCTGCCCTCCAGCTCAGACTAGATTAGAGTACTCAAATGTAATGTCGTTATACAGTTTTTCTGTGTACATGTAACTACGTCTGCCGATTCGTGTGTAATTTCAAAAATGATTTAAACCCTGCATGTGCTCGTGATGTTATTCTGTATGATTTTTTTATGCAGGTGGATACAATGTACGTTTATTTTAAATCCAATAGTTAATAAGATACTTGCGGATAATAAGGCCTGCTAAGCTTACATTTAAAATAAAATGAAAAACATTACATGTAATCAAAAAAATGTATTATCAATCTGTCTCTCTGAGTCTTATAAACAAAAAAATATAAATTCTATCAATAATCAGAACAAAAATAAGAATGTTTAAAATTAACATAAATAGACTTTATTAGGCTACGGTAGTATAATAAGGCCTAATGGTAAAATCTTCAAAATTAATCTAAGTATCAACATATATTTGGAAATTGAGATCAAATTAAACATTGTGAATATTTTTAACAGTAATACGTAATAACTGTAATCACAGCTTATATTAGGGCATTCAAAATCATCTGCATCTTCTGCTGATAGACCGACACATTCTTCTGTGATACTACTTGCTACATTGACTGCACTTTTTCATATCAGCCAGTCTGTCTTCTCCACAACCGTAGTAATGCCATTCCGTTTCCATTAATTCAGTACGAACATTCTTTGTTGACTGAAGATTAAATTTATATACTAATTTTATAGATTGGGCTTGTTACCCGCAGGTCCAATAATTTTTTAATTTTTTTTTAGAAATATAATAAATAATATAATTGAAATAATAAAACCTTGATTTTTTACTTATGAAACATTTTTTTTTATTAAATAAAGCATTTAGGTTCATTATGGTTAGAAAAAAAAACAATTTTTCCCAAAAAAGCGTTAGGGAGTTAAGGTACATAACAATCAAAGTTTCATCGAAATTGATTCAATAATTTTCGAGTCAAGTCGGAAGAAACACAAACAGATGAAATTTACTTATTAAAAAAGATTATATTGTTTACAAAAATCTCAAGAAATAAAATATATTTTCATTGTATAAGGCTTATACATTTATATATTTAATTTTTGAAAACAAAATCATACCATGCCTTCCAATTAAATATGCTATAAAATGTATATTTATATATGATGGTATTGGTTTAATTATTCAGAGAAAAACTTTTTATTTTTGATAACAAAATACTACGCCGTCCTATTTGATTGCAGTAATTAAATATACTGTAAAATGTTAAGAAAAAGCAAAAATTCGATAAGAATTAAAACAGTATTTTAATACACCTAATTAAAACATTCTTTTCCTGAATACAAGTGAACGAGAAATACATAAAACCGCATTCTTTATAAATTAGAACCTTTTTTAACAATCGTTGGGGCGTGGATTGTAGAACAGATAAATTCTGAATGAATTCACAAAACAAAAAGTTTGGTACATGTAAGGTATACCCAGTCGTTTTTTTTCCAGAGTGCGGACAGTAAACATATCCATTCGCCTAAAAAGTATCTGATTATATTCAGGGGCGTAACTCAAATGGGTCTGAAAAATAATTTGATGGCCCTCTTCATTATTTGCTATATTATTATAACATGTTTTAATATTTTAGATCTTTAGATTCTTTCTTGTATTATTTATAACCATAATGATTAGTATTGAAGAAATGTTAGTATAAGAAAAAAATGCAATTATTTTTTGAAGTGAAACTTCTTTAGCGAGTCTAGTGAATTGGAATGACCTCGACATATTTTAATATGAAACGCTGAAGAGAGTGTGCGTGAGTAGATGTATAAGAGAATGATGAATGAATAGCGCATGCGTACAAGTCACTTTACGTCGGTTATGCGTGAGAAAGAGAAAATGAGGAAATGTATGAGAGAAAGATGGATAAATAGCGTGGTGTCAAGCTACGTGTCTTGTACACGGTTTTTGTGGTAAAACAATATGTTTGATTATTCATTTAAAAATCGTTTACTTTATTCATTTAATTCGCAATTTACTTTAACCGTGCGCTTATGTGGGTGAGGCACACATCACTTTTTTTTATTTGTATACTAGCTGTACTCAGCGTTACTTGGATGAATGTCATACTTTATCAACTATCAATCTTCCGTGAGTAATTTTGTGAGCGTATATCAAATTATATCTAAAATTAAAGTAGCGAATGTTTCTCTGGCTTACGTTACATTTTTCCTTATTGCGTATCCCTTTGACACGATGTTACATATTCTATGTTACTCAGAAGATTTTAGGAACACGTTGGTGAAAATTTTATCTAAATCGGTTTATTACTTTCTGAGATTAGTATTAAAAAATTATTTTAGGTATATCGAATTAAATATTTATCAAATATATGCACATTAATATAAAAATTATATCTATTTTTCCATTAATTCGATTTCTGTTTTTTGTTCTTAAAAAAAATCAACTTTATCTACGTACGAAAAAGTTTTTTTATATTTCCAAACTACGAAAATGGAATCTTCCTGCTTTGGTGCGAGAGCCCTCGTATACAAACATAAGTATATGTAAACATATATTCAAATTACGAGCGAAGTTTTATACCCGGTCCCTTCCCTCTCCTTTCCTACAAACTTCAATGTCATCGAGCCAGCCACCACTTACTTACTTATCTGCACCGGCGTTTGTAATTTAAGATAACCCGGGATGCGGACTTTCTGAAATCAAATTACGGTTGTGACATTTTTTTGCCGCACGTTTCGATAATTTAATACGGAACGCTTGACTAAACCGTTTCGCTTGAGTACTCGCGAGACTGAAAAGTAAAAAGCTAGAAATCAGCTACGACAATCGCGGGGATACATGTCAAGTCGCATTCCATCTTGTCATATGCTTACTCAAAACTGTTTTTACCGATTGCCCACACACTGATTTTCATTTGTCTTATTGTTTTCTTAAAATATTACTTTGTACTGACTGAACGGTGGATTCTGTTTGGTTGTCAATGAATAATAATGCATATGCAAAGTGTAAGACAGAGAGGATAGATGATTTCTATGTATTGATTGGTACACACAACAGATGTTTAGATTTGCTTTTAGAATCTGAATAAGTTTTAAATGTTGGTTTTAAAATTATATCATTTTATTTGCATAATGAAAACGTGCTTTAAATTTGAAATATTTTCAATTGGCTCAGTTGTCAAAATGATTAACAATTAATCGTTCTGGTATCTGAGTTGCTATTGCATTGTGCATTTGATAATTTTTAGTTTCTTAACATAATTGAATGTATACTTAATCACAGCAATATTTGACGAAACGTTATTAATAGTACGATATACGTTGACTATCTTAAGATAAGTTCTGGTATTTTTTGGGAAGAGTAAATTATATTTTCTAGATTTTAAGTGTCGATCCAGACTATCGAGCCGGTCTCGGTCGAGTCTCGTTTCAATCAAATATAAATAAACAATAAATAATGAAATCATTCACACTCTAGGTATCGGTCAGGTCTCGGTTCAATCTCGCTCCGATACAGCATAGTGCAAAGAATATTTTACTGGAATATGATCGAACCTGGCATGGATGGTACCGAGACCGGCCGGTGACCGGCTCGATGTAAATATCATAAGATTTGATTGAACCGAGAACGAACCGAGACCGGTTCGTTAATGTAAATATAATAAGATTTGATTGAAGCGAGACCGGCTCGATAGTCTGGATCGACCCTAATTGATCAAAATAAGATATTAGTGAATGTTATGTAAATATAATTGCAATATTTTTTATTGTCTTTCTTATTACTGATTTTACACAATCCTACGAAAAGTTTATCAAATCAACTATTCATATTTAATTCTATTGTTTTTTGATTTAATATATAATAAATATGTTTTTAGAAGCATTAAGAAACAATTTGGTAATAAAAATAAATTAACATCTATATAAAATCAATTCAGTTTAAATTTTACATATAGTTACTATTAAGAATATTCTAATTAAGGTAAAATTAGTAAATTAGAATTTCAGAAATTAAAATGATTCCCTGAAAAATAAAAATAAGTATATACACAAAATTTCATAATTTATAAGTAAATAAATGAAACGTTCAGTCAACAATATTTTTCTGGTGGAAATCCAATACATTTATATATTTTTCTGTTTTATTATTACATTGCGTGATAAATATTGATTTAAGAAAGAGTTATAAAAAGTATATAAACACGCATACCAGCATTTGCTCTGTTGAGTAATATAAATACAGCAGTCGTGAGCAGAATATTCACGTGCGTTATTTTTTAGAATAATATTTAGAAATGTATTAATAATGAACTGTGAAAATGGAACGATTGTATTTGAGTAACGTTTTCGTAATTATATTAATAAAAGATTAGTTATAACTGTGCGTGTGTATGATTTAATTGTATTAATTTCAAAAACCCAGGAAGATAAATTTTAAGTGACCTGTACCAAATCAAAGTTAATTATGTCTATTTACCAGGGCCATAACTGGAGGCTCTGTAGCCCCGGAGCAGCAAGTGACCGAGGGGCCCTCATTATATGCAAAATATAAAAATTCACAACTTTTTTTTCGTTGATAAGGTACTGGCACCAGTCTTGGATCATACCCCAGTGTTGGATTCTTGTTGCGGAGCACTGCCTCGTCTGCCCCGGTGGTAATTACGGCCCTGCCATTTGCATAATATGGTTATTTTGGTATTCGATCATTGACTATTTTACAAAAAAATGAATTATTCAATATTTCATTTTGGTATAAAAAATGTAATTATGTTGACATATTTTACGAGTTTTTGTTAGTTCACTGACAACTGATAACAAACCGAACATTGCAATTTCACAACTGATTGTCTGTAATTATGTTTATTAGAATATCGATCTTTTTGACTTTTTTTTCCCCTGAGTTAGTTGTTTCTGTATCTACATGAATTTCAACAATACACTATTATATTATATGTATATATGCAAATTTATACATTTTTTAAAATGGAAAAGAACAGTCAACAAAGCCAAAAGTATGTGTCTGTCTGTCAACAACCTTCTAACTTCTGAACTGAGCTGAGATTTGGCAGAATTATAGTAAATGGTGGACTAATAGTAGACTTGGGTTATAAAAATAAAATTAATGTTTTTGGTGAAACTTATCAAAATGATTACTTCTCGTTAGAATTCTTTTTAAACGACCAATGTTTTTTAAGATATATAATTTTCCACAAAACGATCACTTCCATAACTGTATTTTTTTTATGTTACTAAAGTTAGTCGATTTAAATTATTATAATTTTCAGTGCAATTAACAGCTGTATTATGTTATCTATGGATTATAGCAATCTAGTTTTTATACAGATTAAACCCATAGACAACATAGCACAAAATATTTAAGTTTGATTTTGTTTGCGTGCAAATTATTTATAAAACCGAGTATCGTGTGAATTAAAATCATGTAATTCGAGACTAACATGTAATGAACGAATAATATTTTTAAATAATACTATACCTACTGAAAAAAGTGGCATTTTTCCGACAACCGTGTAAATCGAGTGATAACTAAAGTGGTTTGAAATTTTTTTCAGTATCAAATTTAAACTTACCCTCCGGCATAGCTATTTTGGTTGTTTTGTTTGAGACATACATGGACCCGACAGACATTCTTCTTGTGTACCAAAACGAGATCACATATGATAATTGTTTACATGTGAAAAAGTGGTGACTTGTGCAAACAAGTTGACGCTGTCATGACCTGCCCGCTTTTATATTTTTGTAACGAAAGAGAGTGTTTTTTGAAGCAACATTTCACGTTTCGCGAATACAATGAACATCTTTTCTTTTGATGGAATCCACGCATGTATATTCTTTGGTCCATTGTGCCGAGAATACATTTATGGGAACGTAACGAATAATAAATATATTTTGCGTGTAAAGAATGTGTTGTTTGTTATTTGAATGGCGCAACTGAATTTTGAAATGTTGTATATAAAAAATTAGACACACATTTTACAGTGATTATTATTTTTTTCGTTTGAAACTGTTCTGTAAAATTACCGATTCTTAAACTGGGAATTATTATTCTCAAAATGGTTTTATTAAATTGAGTGAGGGTAATGATAAACTTTTTTATATGTCTATTGTCTATACATAATGATAAACGTTTAATATTTTTTTTGCAATTAAATATTTAATTATTGACAATACATGTGTAACTGTGAAGTTAAAAAAATCAATATATTGATTGGGGTAAAAGTAATACAATGTTAAGATTATTTAAGTATGCATTTTGATATCACGAAGACATTCATGAAACACATAAGAAGAGAATAATCAAATATACTTTCGTAGTACCTAAATAAAGTAAATTGAAAAATGTATCAAACGATTACATGTTATGAAATTAACAAAAAATGTTTCTCAATTAAGTAAAAATTTAGTAAAATGGTAGTTCATAACTTAAGCAAATGAATTTATTTATTTTAAATCACCTTCCTAGAAAAATTATGAAACGTAAAGGAAGTACAGAGTAAACGCCCTAATCACCAGACTCGACACAATAAGATATTTATTTGTCGCATATTCTAAAGAATACCGAGAACACAGAAAAATGGGAACACTGCACGACCAAATAGAAATTGCATGTGCTACCATTCTACTAACAATAATACAAAACATATTACGTTTTGTTGTTATATCGTTGTATTAGAAATGTAATGGCAGAAATCATTTGGAACGTTTAGAATTTTAAAGGTAGGTAACAAAAATAATTGTTAAAAGCCTTGAGAACATTTTTAGTGTTCGTCTGTATCTGTCTGTCTGTCTGCCTGCCACAGCTTTCTAGCTACTGAACCATTTAACTTAAAAAGCTGAGATTTGACATAATTATAGTAAATTCTGGATCAATACTAGACCTGTGTTATAAAAATGAAAATTTTGAAAAATAGGAATTTTTATACAGGGCGATTTACAACTTGTGTAAAAAAATTTAACAGTAGATCGAGGATGTAATTTTAAGCAAAAATCTTTATGTGAAGCTGTGTCCGAAAATTCTTCGTGAGGGAGATACAGTTTTTTGCCTGTCTGTGTGTGGATGTAAAATTTTTTTTCGTTCACGATTACTACAGTAAAAATGCACCGATTTGAATTAATTTTGGGGAAAAATAGTGAGTACTCTAGACCTATTTATTTTGGTACTGATCGGAGAAGGGGTTTTAGAAATATTCGAAATTTTGTACCTATTATCGTCTAAAAAATGAAAATTTCGAGTATTATCTCACTAATTTTGATAAAACTTGATACATTAGCAGTTCAATTGAACATAAGGGACATTTATTTTTTGTACGTGCCTAAACAGTCATTCAAGGGGTGAAAACCACCCTCAAAATTTGAATTTTAAATACTAATTAATACGTTGCTAATTCATGCTGCCTTGGAAACAAATACAACTGAATTCAAATTGTCAAATTAGTTTTATTTCTGACAAATCCCATTGAAATTTTTCATACATTAAAAATTATTTAAAAATATATCAAAGAATATGGAAGTCATGTATGGTTCTCCATACCGATATTTTTACATCTCGTATTTCTATACATATGAGCATTTCGAACTAATTTTAGTTTTTCTAATATTTTATTTTGTATAGTTAGTAATTTACGTATATAAAATAAAATAGAATGTTACATCAAATATGCACATTGTCCATATAATTTAGTATTTATTATCAATACAAATATTGATGTACGTGCATGCCATATTAATTTTGTTGTGTCTATATTTGTATTTGAGATATAAGTAGGCTGCTCTAAATGAATTAGTAAATATATGTGTATGTGTGTGCGTGTGTATTTATGTGCTTTTGACGTCATCGAATGAACAAAGTATCTACTCAATATACATTATGATGAAAGATGGTACAGCTGGTGAAGGGAATAACTGTCGATATGGAAAATAAAAAACGCCATTAATAATATGGAAATTGTAAATTGGTGTCAGATTCTGTGTAGGGTATACGTTATTTTTAAACTCGCTTTCATAGGATGGATATAAATATGATCTATTTGTTCGTTTAAATATATTGAGCTTTTTAGATATTTTTATCATATCCTAAAAATTTTCAACTTCAAATATTACATAACATAATTTAATTGCAACATTACTCATGTGTATTTATTATTTATATCCTCTATTGCAATCTAATTTAATATTAAATTCTATTCAAAATAATTCATTTATTTTGTATGTTTTATTTTCAATAGAAATCGAGTAGAAAGAATAATAGGTTTATATTAAGATCGTAAATTTGTTAATTTTTTGGGTTCTGAAGAAACCCTATTAACCTCACTTTATCATCCGTTCGTCCGTCTGTCCGCCCTTTTCAGTTAAGCAAAATATCTCGTACACTATAAAAGCCAGAAATATAAAATTTTTAATGAATATATGAAATTATGCCCTCTGGTAAAAATGTAGAAATTTGTTAAAAAAATAATTTTTCAGAGAGGGGGGGGGGGGGGGGTGTGTGCAAAGGAGCTAAAGCTTTGTAAAAAATATTTTTTTATACCAAGACATGCGGCACGTCAAAATTCAAAACCAAACAATTTGACCCTTTTTCTTATTTTTTTCTAAATAAACAATGGCGCCAACAGGGGAATAAAAGCAATAATTTATCCCCCCCTTAACTCGTTAACTACCGGCATAAAAAAATTGATAATGAGGCTTTGGTGGGATTACCAACGACAAATATTAAACTCGACAATATCATTATTTTTCGAATAATACGGAGGGGCGTCATAAAATGTTTTATTTTTATTTTCATATCTATACTAGCCATGTATGGTGTCAAAATGTAGATCTCAATTAGTAATATTTGATCCTATTTTTATATTATATTCTAATTCAAAAATGCACACGTGGCTCCAAACAGTCCACGTAGTACGTACCTACTTCGGAACCCTTATGGCATACATCCGTGTATTACGAATAATTATTATGGTATTTGAATGTTGAAATGCTATTTATTTTTATATTATTATTTTCAATAAACAAAATTAAAATACTGCAGAACCTATTGTTATTACGCAATAATATAAATATCTTTTTAATTGAATTTTTTAAATAAAGTAATGCAATTTATTATTGATTAGCTTCGATTTGGAATGCTATGGCGAATCTTGGAAATGGAAAATTAGAGATAAGTGACTTACGTAATATTTTCCAATAAAATTACGTCAAGAATAATTTGATCTTTAATAATTCAAATAGGATGTATTTCAAATCAATTATATGAATTGCTTTTTATCTATTAAATCATTAAGAAATGTTTTTTATAAATTGCAATTTTCTATTTCAGTGACTAATTGCTAAAATGTTAGTTAAGAAAATTGGTATTTTTTATAAACTAACAAAAGTGTGAACAAGGTGTTCAACAAATTCTTCATTAAGTTTTTTTGGCTGCTGAATAGATCATTTATATGCATTACAAAATGAAATTTATACAGGGTTAGTCAAAAGTAAAGAGCGTGCGATTTTTTTGCTTAACTGTCAATTATTTCCTCTATGATTTCATATTTTTAACGTCATGATATTTTTTTTCAAAATATCTGCGAACTTGCATATATTTTTTCCATTAATAATCATTTTGATCTAAGATTAGTAAATTTTGTGGAGACATTGCAATTAGTTAATTATTAATTATACGAAACTGTGGCCAAAAACAAAAGCGACAATCTTGTATTAAACTATATTTCCCATAAACATCGGTTATGTGATGATTGTTCCAAATAGACGTTGAAATACTTTTAAAGGCAATAAAAAGAAATTAATTTTATAATTGATTACATAATTCCAAACAATTGAAATTTGATTTATGATCCGAATGACATGCCGCTGATTTTACGGAGCACATTTGTGAGGATTAAACTGGTTACAATGTAAGGTAGTGTGTTATGAATTCTATATCTTCTCTTGTCTAAGATTTTGACACTAACCTCGGGTTGCATAAAGCAAAATTAACCACAATTAGTTAATCAGTTGTTTTCAAACCATGATTAATGTTAAATCTATACTTAATCTGAATTTGTAAATAAACAATTCACTAAATATGATAATTTTTTACCTTATAAAATATATCATAACCGTGATTGTTTGTTAGAATTGACGTAATGGTTTTAAAACAACTGATTAACTAATTGTTATTAAGTTTGCTTTATGCAACCCAAGTAAATATTTGCTTTTAGCTAAAGTGATAAAAAAATAACTGCCTAAAAATGTGCTTGAATTTATCATTTACCTTTTTTGAGACGTATTTTGAAAAAATTGATTTTTTTTGCTTAAACAATGCTTTGACATCATAAAAACAATATGTTCTTGGTTCTATAGTAAAAAAAATACAATGCAGGGTACGCTATGTAAAACTTTACTGCTCGTAAAACTTTAAACGCGTCTATCTTCGCGAATACATTACATCAACACGGCTGCATGGATCAGTTTGAATTTTTGACAGTAGCTTTACAATTATAACTTTTTCGATTCGATGTAAACTTTTTATATTATAAACAATTTACTGCTTATTTTTGGCAAAAAATCGATTTTTTTTTTTAGAAATGCATCATTTCTACAAAATTTGATTAAATAAAAATCCCTACGTACTTCTATAGCCTGTAGTATATAGTTTTTACATTTTTTTGGTTGTTTGTTAGAGGTCTTATATTTTACGAGAAATTTGTTCGCCAGTGGAGATGTTTTAAAAAAAGATCATTTCGAAGATTGGCTCTCTCGCCGCCATTTTGTACAAAAATAATAATAAAACATATTTTTTCTGTACTTAAATATACGTTGAATAAACCCTCTAAAAAGAATTCTTATTCCTTTTATTATACTCCCAAAAATAATCGTCAAAGTTAGGCCTTTTTTCGGTCATTAGAGTGGTGTTACCCCTTAAGCAAATATATATTTCAGTTCTTACTTTTAACCAGTCCTGTATATTCTACTACTACTAAATTTCTTTACGTTCAAGGTTCACTGCTACGCTGCACGACTAAAAACATTTTAATAACTGCTCACTGAATAACTCTCATCCTTCGAACGGCTGTCGCTAAAATACCCATGAAAAATTTCGCTTCTAGCATATCAAATGAGCGTAATTTTTTCATGTTTCATACCGTGCGCATACTGATGGAAATTCACGAGAAAAATAGTTACGTTCTTTGTTGTCTTACTTCATTCGGTCTAATGGCTTCACTGCTTACGTCAGCCATTTATTCGAGCTAATTGAACTCAATTTGCAAAGACTTGCGATTCCGTTTGGCTCAAATGTCAGAAGAGAACGGTGTAGTTGCACACGATAACGTGCAGGGTCGGATTGGCATGGTTTAAACTGCGCCCTTAATTGATCTTATTATATTAACATACAAAAAATAAACCAGGCCCGTGTAACCTTTTAATCGAAAGGGTAACTTGCAAGTTTTGAGAAATCTTTGCGGGCCGCAATGATGTTCCTTAAGTGTGATGTGTCCAGATATATTTTGAATAGTTAAACACAAATAATTTTGCGATCTGTAGCTTTATTATATATAAAAAATTTTGGTTACAAAACAAGAACTCCTCTTTGGTAAATATATTTCACAAAATCGTCATTATTAAACACTTCTGCTTAAAAATACATAAAATACACATCAATCATAGTATTATTGTATAAAATTGCACAGAAGTAAACATTTTCGACTAGAAATAACTGTGATATGATTTTTTTAAGAAAACATACAAAATAGTAAATAGTATCTAATAAACTAATAATAAACCAAAAACTTTTTTGTAATGTGTTTTCTAACTTTAGTGTATGTCCACAATCTGAGAAATATTCGAGTGGATTTTGATTGTCGCCAATATAAGTGAATTTTTAAGACGATCATTCGTAAGGTTACTTTTGTTTTTCTTCTTTGTTGATTTCATCAAAGAAAACAATTGTTCACATGTATAATTTATATTTACTCACAAACAATGAAAATATATATACGTTCACTAATCGAAAATCCACATATACGATATGCACTCGACTAAGAAATTGTGTATTTTATGTGTAGCTTGTCAAGAGAGATATATATTTTTTAAAGAAATAAATGTGAAATAAATATTTTATATATAATTGATCCATCTGAACTTGCTTTGGTTTTTTAATATTCAATTTTTGCGCCGCGGGCGCATCAAAAATGTTCAAGGGTCACAGGTTCCCGGACCTGATTTAAACGAAATAGGCAAATTTTAACTAAAAATTTGATTTGATTGAATTTTAACTAAAAAATTGAAAAAAAAAATTGGTTGGTTTTCCATTTTTAAAAGAGATTATAAAATGTACTAACAGGAAATCTGTTTGAAATTTATGGTATAATTTGACTTAAACTCGAATTAAGTCCACTACTAAAATTTACATATTTTTTACTTTATTTTTTAATTCTACAACTGAATTAAAATTTCAATTTGCAAAAAAAATCTGAACTCAGAGTTTTAAATCTTCAAAATATAATTTTATGGTTTGCCCTTTTTTAGCAATATTTTAAAGGTTAATAATGTTTTTTTTTCTTTAGAAAATCTTTTATTTGTTTTTATAATTATTTTTCAAACAAAATAATTTTCTTTCAATTATATAAACTTGAACCTGAATCTGAACACGAACCCTGAAAAAATAACAATTTTTGCACCATACTGAACCGAAACCTAAACCAAAATTTATACTTGAACCCGAACCATAAATAAATTCCGGTTCAAGTCCCTGATTGAATTATAAATATTCAGTGTAGAAACACTATGCTAGCTGTTATTACTTAATTCCAATACTGGCGATAGCATGTGATTCATTTATCGACTGATATATTTGTTATGTTCGTTTTATAAATTATTGTTTTATTGATCCTTGCAATACGTACTGTTTGATAAAAATGTAATGATATATGCCAGTCGATGTATGTGTGCCAATATGTTAATAAAGTATTGTTAGTTGCATGTTTGTATAATGGAACATTGTTCTCTCAACACCATGAACAGATAAATTTTTTTCTATTAACACATTTGCTTGTAAAGGTTGGTTAGTCGTGTATATATACAACAATAGTTAGATTTAGTAAATGTGACTAGAATAAATACAGCTATAGATTTTATTTAAATGTTCCTTTCTATGAAGCTATACAATTCTAGTTAATTTAAATAATTTGTTAAGTACAAATTAATTAAAGTTTTGTGTGTTGTAATTTCAAAATGAAAGTACAAATTTATAGAAGATTTTCTAGAAATCAAACTATTGAGCTGGTCTCGGTTCGGTCTCGCTCCAGTCAAATATTCAGTATAGTAATATTAATCGGAGCGTGATTGGATCGAGACCTGAGCGATACCTATATTGTGAATGATTTCATTGTTTATTATTTATTTATATTTGATTGAAGTGAGACCGGACCGAGACCGACTCGATAGTCTGGATCGACCCTAATACGACAAACTAGAATTCATAAATACTTTAATTTGAATTAGTGAAAAAAAGTCGTTGATTTTACAATAAACAGTAAGTCACTGAGGAATTAGTGATTTTCACGAATCAATGATGTAACTTCTCACTAGCGAAGTGTATTTTTAAATTATATATAAACAAAATGACTAAAGTTCTTTTGCCCAAACATAATTTTTTTTTAAAATTAGACCATAAATACATGTTTTCGTAATTATCTCGACTCCAGCGCCGCACCTACCGGGTCCCTTGTTCTGTAAAAATATTTCTGTCCACGTAACTTACTTACTGTTTAAAATAATGTATTATCACTGATTCATCAGTGACAGTTAACTCGATTCCCAGTTATTCACTAATTCAGATTAAGAAAATATATTTAAATGAGATTTTTTTTGCAAATAAATGGAATATTCTATGAAATATTTTCTAGTTCAGAAATTTTGGATCACTCATTTTGGCAAATTTTCGTATAAAGTCTGTATTGTTAATTAAATTGTGTTGCCATATTATCGATTCCTTAATCTTATAAACCATATTAAGACGTTCAAAACTTTCAAATTGTTAAGTATAAATATAAAATGAATTCATATAAATTTCTACTCTCAAGAAGTTTATAATTACAAATTCAAATACAAAAGCGACTTTTACTTGAAGCTTAAAATCATTTTGTAAATTACATATATCTCAAATACAACAAAATGTTTCAAACGCAAGAACAAACTTACATTAATTACAGCATAATTATATCAAGCGTAAATTTTAAAGTGTTGATACAATTACCATACAATAACAAATGAATAGTTGCTCAATCTAGTTTGATGGTAATTAATTACTGAAACGAGCATATTAGGCACGTGATTGTGTTTCTTCTCGAGCTATTAATTTACATATCCTCCAAGATATTCGTTTTAAAAATGCCACCGTCACTAATCTAAATGTCAGGATTTATGTAAACATAATGTGCGTCATTAAACCATTATGACGTAAGTACCTATCAAGAATATGGGTACAATATGGGGTATAATGTTTCAAGATTTACATGATGTTCTGATTTCAGATATAATTAAAGAAATAGAATATATGTGGGTAGCAAATGTAAGAAATAAATGCCCACTGGAATTTTGTATTGTTGTCAAAAATAGAATGGTTAAGAAGTTTTTGATTACGTTGTTTGCGATTCCCGTATTCGCAGCATTTCTTGGAAAAGAATCCACGTGGGTGGGTTAACAGTTTTACTTTAATTTTCGTCCTTCCTTGATTTTGCAATCTCTCTAGGGTAAAAATTAAAAAAAATGGGTTTTGATTAAAACTAACTTTTTATTGTTTTATCGATCAAAAAATGGTTTCAATTTAAGAGATTTTTACAATTTTTAAATAACGTGGATTACTATAATTTCAAAATTTTGAAGTGACGAATGTTTAAAGTGGTCAATTCTTGACCGAAAAAAATCGTAGTATATGCAACATACTTAATTAAATACTTTTTCTCCCAAAATTCGAGTTAATTGGTTTCAGGTTTGTCGGCTGGCTTTTGCCTACGTTTGGATTACTGTATATTAAGACCAGAAGTTAAAACGGGTAATACATCAAAATTAATTTAATAACCATCAAGCAAAATACAAAAATATCCTTAAATTCATAAAATGTAATTTGGTTCATTTTTTGGCTATGGAATAAATATTGTTAAAAAAAATGTATTTTGTTGGTACAAGTAATACAAAACAAAACAAAAATAGACGACAGTATTTAGACATGCTCGTTTTACATACTAGACGTTGTCTGCTTAGAATTTTAATTTTAATGGAAACGTATTACATTTTTTTGTTATTTTACATTATCATTCTAGATTTTTTTATAGAAAACCTTGATATTTTAGGATCGCTGTAGAATATTAACATTTAGGTGTCTGGGAAAATTCAAACTAACTATCCAATAAAAATTTAATTTAAACTCATTAATTGTATATTAACATTCAATATCACATTAAACTTGCACTGTTGTCTTGAATATTTTATAATTTTAATAAATGTATAATTCCGTACTTACCTATTATTTATTTTATTCCCTTATAATATTTTTTTAATAACATGGTACCTACGACCATATGCGCCATATTTTCATATTGTCCATTGGGGCGAGATTTTCATAACCAGTACTAAATCCAGGGTGGTACTTTTGGGGTGGAGGTAAAAAAAGCTATACAAAAAAAGTGCGGAGCCAAAAAAGCGACCTATATGGCATTGTAGTATTGGTCGAGCATAGTATATTTAAGCTTGAATTTTGATTTGAGGTTGAATTTTTCAAAGTTGGCTAAGCCCAAAATTCAAGCTCAAATAAAAAAAAACTGATTAGCAGAAAATTCTAAAAACTTGTTTTCGACTATGCTCGATCAATACTACAATTAAGATTGCTTTTTTGTGTAGCTGTGTTATTATTATTTATATCAGTAAATATAAAATATTTTATAATAAATTTTGTCTAAATAGGTCAGGCAATAAGTTTAAAGAATTATAATTCTGACTGAATTTTTTCTTCTCCATGTAAGTTCTTCAAGGTGTCATTAAAACTTTTCCCCTTTCAACAAGCTTGGCATTGCTTCTTCGGGGTGAAGGAAGGGAGAAAAATCAATTTTTCTTCGATTTATCGGTGTTCTTTCAACTTTATAGCAAACATATTTCAATAGAAAATTTAAGCTAATTAATTTTTTTACAAATAACTTTCTTTTTTGTCAGATTCGAACTTCACCGATTTAATTTTAATCTGAATTTATTTTATTTCAAAATACTTTAATATCCAAATAGTCTACGACTTGAGTCGGCGTTTATACCTTCATGAATTAAAAAATAAACGAGATCAAAACATTTTCTCGACTTCCTTTATATTTATTATGTTTATAAATATAAATATTATCAAATAAAACAAACTCCAAGTAACACAGCATGTTATTCTTGTATCACACACACTGACTAAATAAAGTAAATATTTATTTTTCATTACTTTATTTTCTCACTTTACCAAAAAAGCGTTTTCGCGTGTTGGCACCACAACTACCTTATCACGTTTCAGTTTTAAAATTAAAACTATAAACCATGTTATCTATGTAAAACATTACAGAGCGTAATAAAACGGTCGTGTAAAATATATATTTTAATACAGTTTTGGAATCGCGCATAGACCTGCATGTGGAGCGATAAAATTGCACTTATAATGTCCATTTATTACTCAACTCTGCCCACAATCAAAACCAGCTGGCGTTTTCCCCTACATTTTAAATTCTATCAGGCGTTAACCCTGCGCTCCATTAAGAGCCCTCATGACAATACGTGTCGATAAAATGCAAGAATTATTGTGTATCTGTGATACGATATATATAGGTATATAATATTTGTTTCAATGGGAATTTGCTGTTCGTTCAGAAATTTCATTTTCAAACAGAGATCAATTTAAAAAAATTAACTTTTTGATCAACTTATATCTGAGTTCTTTTTTAAAATCAATGCGAATTTGAGACTAGCTTCACTATATGAACTATGAACAGGGTGCTTTTTTTTAACTTATTTACAGCCAGTAAGCTATAATTAACTAATCCTTCCTAACAACTGCCCAAAATTACTTGAAAGGAAAGGATGTTCACGAGTTTAAGAGAAATAAAAATGGCTCCATATTTAATTCATTCATTATTAAATTGTAGTAGTCCAAGCAATCTATCCAAGTTCCAATGATTTAGTTCAGAATCGGAGAGGGCAGGATGACACTTTGTAGGTAGTTAGGGCTCATTAAAAGAAGTTTAAATCCAAGTTTTAGACTTCATCCCCTGGGAGGTTTTTCCGCCATCTTGGATTTAGGGGTGCATTTGTTTTTCGCGATTTGCGGCTGAACAACGCACTTTGTCAAAAAGTATCATCAGTTATTTATTGTAGATAATAAAATTCCTTATCGAACCATGTGTATTGAATAACTAATTAATCCATTATTTAAATAATTACGAGCATTTTAGTGACAAATTTGGAGACTGAAATAGCAGTTTTCCATTTTTTTTAGTTTTCCTGTGCCGTTTACCGAAAAATTAATCCAAAAAGGTTGGCCTTGTAAAGCTCATATTCTAATATTAATAACTAGCGGATTGTCCACGTTGTATAATTTTTTTATGTTGGTAGTACAAATAATCTTTTAAAACTTTTTTTTTTTGCTTTTTATTTATAATATATACATACTAAAACCCTCCTCCCCCATAGTATTATGCAATATATATAATTTTTCTTTATTGTATAAAATCGTAAATATCTCGGCTCCTACGCGAGATAGCGGGTTATTTCTCCCCCTGAAACTACCTTCCCCAAAGTATTTTACCCACTAGATCGAATGAAACTAATTACAACCCTCCATACGTGACAGGGGATGAAATATAAAAAAAAATATTTTTAATCACGAATCATGATTTTTTTGTTTTATAAAATCCACTTTATGTATGTTAATAAAACCTTTGATTGACTCGATATCTTTTCATAAAGCTATTCGTCTTATCTGCTGAAAGGTTTGTCCGAAATAAAAACTAACATACATAAAAAAAAAAGAATCTCCCTACTAAATACATATTTAGTTTGTATCAATAAAGAAGAGTGAATATTGTATGTCTCTAATTTAATTCCTACATTTTCCTTACGCAATTGATAGTTAATAGAATCAACGTATTTAAAAAAATTACACTTTGCATAACGATAACAACCTCTTAAAGAATAAATAGGAGTTATTTATTGGTTATGGCTTATCAGTCTGCGCGCGTAATGCACGTGTTTGTGGGGGTGGGGGTGTGTCAAGGACACGTGAGAACCGACAGGTGGACGGATGAGCTCTGGACAGATGACACGTGGTGGTGCGCGACGTTGATTAAATACATACAACTATTAGTAATTCTCGCTTACCCCTCCAATAACGAGCACATGTTTGGCGAGTGTGTGTATAAGTGAAAGTGTATGTGTGTCTAAATGTCACGGTAGTTAAGTCTAAATAGGAGATGTGGGGTGTAAGATAGGATTTTAAAATTAAAATTGTTTTGGGCTTCTGATTAGAATTTATGTTTTTTAATCGAAGCAGTGATGCAATAAATTTTCAAGGAATATTTTTTATTTAAAATAATTAAAATCACAAGGGTGCTGCGGTTTAAAAAAAATTATACGGTTTCCTTACAAGGAAAAAAATGCATTGTTAATCTAAATTTGTATATTATTGTTTCTCGATGAAAACAATAAAAAAACAATATATCAAAAATGTGTGAATACGATATATGTAACTTGTCATATTTATTTTCGAAAAAAAAAGAATTAAATACATTAGTGTATAAAATATTATATATTTTTTTAAATGAAAAAAGCAACTGAGGATGGGTCTAATTGTAAGTTCAACTAGACTAATTTTGAGAAAGGATGATTTTAAAAAATAAAATATAATTTTTTCAGTTATATTTTTATATATTTTTATTTGTATCTTAAATTACACAAACAAATTTTTTTTAGTAAATCTTATTATACTTTGTTTGTGTTTTTAAGGGTCAAAGCAGACTCATCAAAAAAAAGGTGGGTGAGTGGGTGGTGGGAAGTACATCTCCACTTGTAATAATTAAAAAAAAAAATCAAATATTGCAAAAATCGTATTTTTTTCGTTGAAAATCAATAAAAAGAAATTATTAATAAAAATAAATAATTTTGGGTAATAATAATAATTAGTGTGTAGAACAATGTGTCAAAATTATAACCCGATCAGTTAATTATTAGAATTTCAGTTCTACTTCCCACCAACCAAAAAAAAGTAGTTTCGAGAAAAACGTGTTTAAAGATTTAGTAACAGTTGTTACATTATGCCCATTCTCTTCTATGTGCTATTCCTTCGTAAATACTTTGAATTTCGGTTTACAATTTTCACAGTATACACTCAATATACATTTTATTTTCAAAATATGTATTACAAAAAAATCGAAAATTAAAATTTTTTTTTTTTATGTTTGTATCTCTGATTTTATATAAAGGATTGAATTCCCAGTGAACACAATACCATCATTATTGTGAGTGGGTCCCTTTCTGAATTTTCTTTATTCAAATACGAATCAGCGTGTAGCGTGTAATGTATAATTACAATAAAATATATTTAATCTTTCACTCGAATTAACTAACGTATAAAACGTTTGACAACCCTATTTATAAACGAGTGTACGCAATTGTTTGTGCGTACGGATGTGTGTGTGAACAGATCCAAGCCGGTGGAGGATGTTTATAGAGATGGGAACCCTCAATCCACCCTCGCTCATCAAATTACACTTGATCTGTTGCTAACAAAACTGGTTCGTTTCATTATTTACACAGCTTTCTCGGTATTTGTCAATTTCACCAAAAACGTTTACCAACTACATATTATTCAGTTTGTAAAATAAATACTTACGTTGTACTGAATATTAAAATTTTAATTTTAAGAACTTTATGTATTATTAGTATTATAATTTATTTTTATTGAACCGTAAGAATATATGTACGCATGTCCATGTATGGTTTAAATAGACTATGTTTTGCACTAATGTATCAGCTCGCACAAAGCTCATTTCGATAAATTTGCGCAAATAAAAATACTTTTGTTACATTTATTATTTTTTTATACATACATGAAATGTACTGTAAAATGAAGTGTAGTAATCATGAAAAAATTCGAACTTGAGATTTAAATGGAATTACATACGAACATTATCTCAATGACGTCTGTGTGTGTGTGTGAGATTTACAAACATGATTTTTTTTTAAAGATTCTAGTATATGTGGTTCTCTATTTTTGAAAACAATCACTAACCCGGAAATGGATGTTTACTGATGTCGATTTTTGAATTTTTCGAATTATTTTAGAAACGGTGTGCAGTAGAAAATTTGGTTAAAGTTGTTGAAAATAGTTGAAAATATTCTTATTTATAATTTATGTTCTATCCATTTTCCCCCCCCCAAATTTTTTTTAGGAAAAAATCGATTTTCTTTAATTTTAGGATTTTTCGAATTAATTTTTAAAATAGAAAAAAATGTTTTAGATACAAGTTATAGAGAGTATTAGTATCTATAATTTTTGTTTTAATCATATTTAAAAGAAATTGTGTAAGGAAATAACCATTTTTTAAAATTTTATTTCAAATGGTTCATAACATAGATATAAATATATATATATTTAAAATTTTAGACAATACATACCTACTATCTTTTTTATGATAAAACAATTTTGAACGCAACTGTTTATACATGAAAGCATTTTTATTAGATTATTGGTAAAAAAATACTATTGCCAGTGTAGTGGAAATGTAAAAACATGTTTTTCTCATGTACAGTAAAAGAAAAGAAAAATTTTGAACTATTTTTAAACTCTAATATCTAAATCAATATTTGGTTTAATAAAAGTATCATTTTCTGGTATTATTTCTTCAGTGAAATTAATGATGCATAATAAAGCTACGACGTACGTACATAACAAAAAAATATGCATATTTTATTAAAAACAATTCATCATAATGCTAATACAATATACAAACAAATTTATACTCGACTGCGGTATTAGATAAGAAATATGAACCGGCTAAGGGAATACGATATGTTGCAGCCCCTAATATTTCTAAAAAAAAAAACTTCATTTAGTCTACAATATTATCCGCATCTCTCCTCATCAATCATTCAGATGGTGGACATCATGTTTCACAAACTGAGATAAATTATGTTTGTGTGATGAACGCAGTACGTTCTAAAGATATTGTTATTCTACATGCGAACGTTTACTATTTTAAAAATTTTAATATTTTTTTTCCTTTGTTAAAATTTAAAAATATGCATGTATAGTGTTTTTCTTTTCTCGACATTTCAATTTTTCGAACTTTAATCTTAAATTTCTCTAGGAATCTCGCGAGAATTCTTGAGAAATTTATTTTTGATCTAAGAATGTATGTTTTTAAAAATATTATAAAAAATATATTTATATAGTAAGGTCTCTTTTTACGCGGTAGATACGTTCTACTGCAAATCGCGTTTAAAAAATCGCTTAAAAAATACATTGAAAATTTGGGATACATTTCAATATTTTAAATCAAATCAATCAATTAAAATAGGTCGAAAATCGCCTAAAAAAAGTTTTTGAAAATTCACACAAAGAAGAATGTTTTAAAAAAACACAAAGAAAGTTAGTTTGAAATCTGAAAGAAATTGCTGTAAAACTTAACTTAATTAGTTTGGTTTCAATTTTATTGAAAAGTTACAATATTATTTTTCATCAGAATTATTGTCACTATCTGAAAATGCAACTCTGCATCGTTTGTGAACTGGTGCGAAATCTTGTTAAACGAAGATTTTAAATAACAAAACGTTAATATATTTAAATTTCTTGAATGAATCTCGATTATTTTTTAAAACGAACGAGTTTTGGAACTCACCTCGTCATGTATAAAGAACATTAATATGATAGAAATATAAGTAAAAAAAATGTTAAAATTATTAAATAAAGCTATAGTTTAGGTTTAGATAAAAGTGCAAAAAAGTACTGGTACTTTAAGTATTTTCACTAATAATAAGTACTTATGACAGTTCTGATAATAAATTACTTAAGAATGTCATTTTTTTTAAATTTTAATCGAAAACAACCAGTTAAATGTATAAGTTATTAAAAAAGCTTAGACACATTTATGTGTTAAAAAATTCTTGAATAATAGCAAATTTATTTCTGTGTTTTTTTTCATTATTCCTATTAAAGTAAAAATAAATAAAAATATGTAAATATGCATTGTTATTTAAAGTATTTTTAATTAAATTGTAATATTAAAAAAAATCTAATTATTTTTTTAATATAAAAATTATTTAAAGTACATGGTAATATTTCAACAAAACATATCAATCCTATTTAGCTGTAAAAAATAATTACTTCATTAAGTGAAAAAATTAAAATTTAATGATAACTTCTTAAAATTATATTTATAATGAAAACAATGGACTAATAATTAAAAGCAAATTTATTCAATTTACTTCCTGCATTTTATTTTGCAACCGTTCTATTTGAACTGTTGATTATAATATTTAGGTCAACGGTGCATCATTATTTCATATTAAGTTTATGCATAGCGATTATAATTTTTTATGGCATATTTCTCATAGTTATTAAGATAAATTTAGTTATTATTATTATCTTAATATAAATGCGCAAATTATAATGAATGTACAATTATGCGTAGGCATGTGATGTTAATGCGGTATTTTTTGTTTATTATGAATTACATACCTCCCACTTATACCTACGTGTTTCCATATACATATAATGTTATTGTTTTTACAAATTTGTTTAAATATACTATATACTGTAAATACACATATATTGAGAAATATTTAAAACAATAAATGCTTTGGAATGTGATTATTTTCATTCATGATATATTTTTTTAATTCTTTGAAAGAAGGCTTGAAAAGAATTAAAAATATTTTCTCCTCAGTAAAATTAAATACAAAGATACAAGAAACAAGTTTACTATATTTTTGTATATGTATGAAATCTACATATTTTATAGTACCTATATTTTAAAGTATTGTTAAGCCGATTTTTTTCGAAATCCGGATTTTGATGGAATTATCCATTTTGACCTTCCCTGAATCTATTCTGACTTTTTTCGCCACAATGTCTGTGTGTCTGTCGGTTTGTAAGCGCTCTAACTCAAATACGATAAAGCATAGAAGGGCGAAATTTTATATTTAAGATTAATTTTTGTTTGGGAAGAAAACCTGCTATTTTTGAAAAAGATCTTTCAACGCTGATTTTTGAATTTTTCGAAACAGTGCGAATTAGAGAAAAATGGTCAAGTTAAAAATTGTAGGTAATATTATATATTATAATATATAATATTATCTATATAATATATAATATATAAATATATTATATTAAAATAAGTTTTTATTAGGCTATTGATTATATCGGAAAATACGAGGTATAAAAAGAAACAAATTGGGTTCTTATTGTTTTATATGTTTTATATGTAGGCATATGATAATTAGCACATGTCTCAAATCATTTTAAAACGAGAGCGAGTAATATAACTTCAAGAAAGAAATGTATTACACCAATTTATCTGAATGCTCATAAAAATAATAATTGAAAATATAGCCGTCGCAGTGCGGTGCACATACTCGGGTATTATCCGTGTCTTCCATCAATCATCCTGATCAATAAATGGGTAGAAGAAAGACATGGGGCCATCCATATATAGAAAACGTTATTGCAAGCTACTTACGGGCGTTCATTATTTATACATCCATATGTGCATGTGTTCATGTAACATACAGGATGACTTGTAATTAAGCTTTGTAACTACTATATTTATGGAAAAGCAAACATTTAAATAACAACTCTAATGTTCGGTATTAATGTTGTGATAATATAGTATCTATGGATTTGTTATGGAATTTAGAACAGTGATACTTAAACTTATTATACTAATACAGTTAGCGATTTTGACTGTACAAAATAATTTTCAGAATATCACCACTATTTTAATAGCGTTGGTATTTATTTATCACGCGTGCATGAAACTTGTCAACCACTTCATGAAACTTCAAGAGAACTGTCAAATAAGTTTGAAACCTCATTGCAAAAACTGCAGAAACTGACAATGAGTAGAATAATTTTTGCACCCTAATTGATAATTTATTTGTATGAAAAAAACTTTTTTTAAGCTGTTTTCAATTTATTGGTAGGTAGTAACTATGACGCCCCTACCAATTTCTCCAAAATTTGAAATGATATTGTTAAATTTAATATTTGTCGTTGGTAGTTCTACCAAAGTCTCGTTACCGAATTTTTTCAGATTTTTTGAGCCAGTAGTTACCGAGATAGAAAAATAAAACACTGCTTGGAACTCTCTGCTGGCGCCAAAAAATAATGTCAAATTCTACTAATTGAGATCTAAATTTTGACACCACACACTACTTGATATACAATTTTTTGTAGGTGTCATTTTTGATTTAGAAAAAAATAAAAAAGGGTCAAATTCTACTGTTTTGGTTATACATTTTGACGTTTTACATTCCTTGGTAAAAAAATTTTTTTTAACTAATTTGTTAGATGGCATCATTTTACATATTCAGTAAAAATATCAAGTTTCTAGCATATAGTTTACGAGATATTTTGCTTTGACTGAAAAGGACGGATGGAGATTAATAGGGTTTCTTCGGAACCCTAAAAAGTAAAGTTAGTCGCTATAGCTTTTGAATGTTTAAAATTATAATATAATATATATATTATATAAAATAACGAAAGAGTTATTTTAACACTTCACGTTTAATTAAAGATGCCCATAAGTTACATACATGTAGACCTACAGAAGTTGAACTGTTATGTATTATATTTCAAGATTATTTAGAAATAAAAATATTATATATTTTTTTTCATAATTTATTAAACGCATATAAAGTTTTCTTAGAATCAAAATTCCATCGGAATCCCACTAAAGCCCGGAAGCAGCTGCCTCCTCTGTTTTATTGTATCTACGCCACTGGTTGCATGTATATAAGTGAGTAAGTGCACATGTGTTGTTCCTTATATGAATTAATCTTACCTTTCAATGCTTTATGTAAATGAATGTAGTATACATTACATGCATAAACGTATATAAGAATAGGTACTGGTATATACAAAACCAAGTACAGTCACTTTTGATAAATGGACGTGGCAAATGTCCGTTTAGATTATAAAACTCAACTGTTTTAAAGTTTCAAGATTAATTTTAGTACGTATGTAGACGTTATCATAAAAAATAATATTCATGCACGCTGACTTTTATGTACATGTAAGGTACATAATGTATTGTATGTAGGTTAAACTATTCGGAATTCTTTTTGTACAAGCACATTGTTGAATATTTCATAGATTCGTAATATGGATAATAATAATACTGAGTCATGTTGTTTTGTAAGTGTATTTTATAAAATGTTCAACTAATATATGAGTAACGTTTTTAATTGTAGGTGAATCCGTCAAGAATGACGGCAAAATAATTACTTATTAAATCAGCTAATTATGTATGAGATGTATGTATCTAACATTGTATGTACAGGTTTAAGTTTTTTCTATTTGTATTGTTTATAACTGACTATAAATTCAGTTTGGCTAGGATAACCTTTGTGAATCTAATTGTCACTACGGTAAATGAGACTTTTTTAGGATCTTTTTTAGAATAATAAAAAAGCAATCAAATGAAATTTTGAGGGTTTATTGTACATGTCTTAAAACATACAAAAAATTTTTTTTTAAATGAAATATAAAACAAAATGGTTGCGTTGCTATACTGAGTGCATCTTTTTTGTTATGTGCTCCACTGCGGAAAACAGAATTTTCATGGATCAACATCCAGAAAGAAAAAAAATCTCGTTATTTACATGAGTTTTCCCATCGAAGTACACACGATTATTAAAAAATATCGATTTTTTTGCAAACGCACTATAACAAGGTTCCACTGTATTCTGTTTTTATAAAAATCCTATCTATTAAATTAGTGAAATTGTTTTTTGCTTCCTCGCAATATCGAAGATACGAGAAGCTATGTGATCGTTTCAGATTGAGACAAAAAAAAAGTTCTCCAATTTCAAAATTTTAAATTTATTTATCCGTTTCACGTCAAGACAAACACTTTTCGTTCCGTGTCTGTCTGTCTGTCCGTCCGTCCGTCCGTCCATCCGTCCGTCCGTCCGTCCGTCCGTCCGTCCGTCTGTCCCCTGAATCCTTGTCACACGCATAACTCATGAACCACTGAACCGATATTATTGAAACTTGGTCGGATGGTTGGGTTTGGTTTGAGGACGGTCCCATTTCAAAATCATCAAAATCGTGTGTAAGGGGGAGGGGTGACACCCCAAAATATTTATTTTTTCAAGATATCTCAAGAACGACACATGTTACGAGAAAATTTTATAGAATATTTTTTGTAGAGAATTAAATTTCCTATAATATGGGTCTACTACGTTTGTTGTAAAATATTCCCTTACAAAGATTTATCTAAATTAATTTTAAAAATTCGTGTTTTGTTTTTCTAAATTGATATTTGATTGGATATATTAAGTGTCATTTTGACGTTTTAAATGTCACTTTGGCGTTTTAAATGTCACTTTGACGTTTTAAATGTCATTTTTACATTTGCATAAATTTAGATTTAGATTGAAATTGTCAAAAAATTAAAAATATATGAAAAACTATTCAGGTGCGTTTTAAGAAAAAATTCGAACTTAGATTTTTTAGTAAAATTTGTATAAAAATTAAATGGTTAACCAATGCCAGGCAATTTATCTGAACACTATCGGTTTTAGTGAATTTAGCACGAGGAAGCACTGTGCATTTACTTGGCAGATGTTTTTAATCAAGCGAAAGTTTTATATGGTATAATATTAGCTGCTAAGATGATTTATAAAATATCAAATTATGAAGAAAAAAAATCCTTACCAGTTTTTACATAACAAACTATTTTTATGCTATTTAACATGCGGAACGCCTTCTTTTTGTTACTCTACAGTCTACACTCTACACAGTGAATATATTTTATAGAAATTTTAAATAAATGTGTTATTTGTAAACGAGGTGCTACAACCCAATTTCAAAACGATATAAATGTATACAAAATACAAACAAATCGATGAAATATTAAATACAAACTCTGATCTCGGCATACATACGGCATTATTGCAAACAAAGATACATAAAAGTAATTATGTTTATGTATACTTGCTGAAATTCGCGCATCATTTATTTCAATTGCATTTACATTCTACCGCTTTCGTTTTCTATTCCCCATATGTCAAATATAAAATGTACGATCGATAAACAAAGCACATTAATTTAATGAAGATAAAAAGTATATACATGGGCCATTCAAATGCCAAAGTAAATAACTGTAGAGAAAATTAATTTTTTCATTATTTATAAACAAATCAATAGAATGAAATGAATATGATTTCTGAACAATAATCCATTAAAAACGACTAAATATAAAATAAGGTTCATTGCACTGAATATATAAGAGTAAACATGAGCCGTTCAGAAGTCTAAATTATTACGTAAGTACATTCGAGAAAATTAATGTTTTTTTTAAAATAAATATTAACAGTTAGAAGGAAAATATAAACATATTTTGTTTCTGACATGTACTTCACTAATCAATTAGTAAAGCAGTGGTTCTTAACATGTTTGTGAAATATTAAATTCAATTTTAGACCTTAGATTAGGAAAGACTATGTATACATAACAACCATTGCTACTCCGTATACCAAAATTTTACGGCGGCCGTCTTTTCTTAAATGTCATAATCGTCATTTCCATGCGTATTATCCCAAAGGCGTCAGTTGAAAATTTATAATATGCAAATATGCTTTAAATTACAATTGAATTTAGTATGTATGAAAGTTCCAAATGGACATTTCTCTGTTAATCAATTATCACTTAAATACTTTTAAAAACAATATAAAACATTTATTATTAATTAATTTTATAATTCAAAACAATTGATATTTATTTTAAAATCTGAATGATACGCCAATGACTCGTGGAGCGATATAGTAACAACGCTAGGTAATGTGTTATTTGTCCTCCCAGTGGCAGTTACAGCCCTGGAACGAGGTACCAAAGTAATACTTATGTCAGATCTTGTAGTTAGTAGAAAAAACGGTATTAGAACAGTTCATATGGACTATGTTTTGCACTAATCCACATAAAGCTCATTTCAAGATATCGTCGTTTGTCCAGAGAAAAATACATTTATGATTTTGTTACATTTAAAAAAAAGTAATTTCATTTTGAATGAAACTATATTTATATCATAAAAATGATATTTATGTGGGTAGATACAATAGTGCGTAACATAGTTCATAGATGAAAAATATCTTGTTCTGTGTTTACAAGCTAGAAAATCCATTCAATTTTTTTTATAGGTAATACCTAATTTTATTTAGAATTCTTAAAACTTTTTAAACTGCCGATGTAAAAAGTTGCACAAAAATGTTGAGTCATATTTTCGACAAATAACAAAACGTCCATTACATTAATACAAGAGCAACGAATTTTCTCCCTTTATTACCCACCACGTTCTCCTTCTCTGTTGGGTCGTGACCGCGACATAATGCGTAAGAACTACTTTCATTCCTATGATGGCATTTCTAAAAAGGGATTTGGCACGTCAAGATAAGCTCGGATTCGCTTGGGAAGTATACATACGACACAGAGCGTATACAAGCTGTATGGATAGAATCAGATGGCAGGCTTCGTGTTCTTTTTCTGTTTGAAAATTCAACTACTATAAAGTTTGTTTGTACAAGAACACGGTAATAGGGAAAGATAACGAATGTGCTATTTCCTATCTTTAATAAAATTAATTAACAAAAATGTATTATATTTTGTTTGCTTAGTATTTTATATTATGGTTTCTCTTTTAGTTTAACGCATCATTAATTTTAATTTATCATGTCTGGAGTCTCTTGGGAAACTTAAAAATATGTGTCATATGATTTATGTTACTTATACACAATACTGTTCAAAAAATTCTTATTATATTTATTAAAATATAATTGAAAATGCGTCATATAGCAATAGCTTACTTTTTGAATTGTTTATAAATAACTTTATTTTAATCCAAAGAATTTGAAAAATATTTATATTCATATTACAAATATTTTACATAGAAAGTTTTTTTAAAAGTATGTATAATAGATGCGTAAAAATTGGGTTTATATAAAAAGGTGTAGAAGGGGTAGTAAGAAAAAGATAATATGTCCAGATAAATATATTATGTGTTAAACTCCCAAGAGAATTCAGTGTTCACTCAATAGATTTTAAATGTAAATCCGTTCTTGAATTATGCTGTTTGATTTTGTTTTGAAATAACTTTACACTATCCATTTGGGTGAAAGTTACGAAGATGTAATCTTGTTTTTCATTCATAATTTAGTATTATACATTACAGTTGTAAATTTATTCTACATAAACGAAAAAATAACGGTATAAGAAATCGACATAAAAATTTTTGATGCAATAGATAAACGTCAAAATTCAAACCGTTTTCTTCTGTACTATGTATAATTGACTAAATTATGCTTTTGAAAAAATTGTTGACTTGAAAATTGCGTTTATTGAATATTATCTATGCATTAATAATAATTACTTTGTTTACTCATAAACATTATTTACTTTTATTGTCACATACTTGAAATAACTTTAATTGTATAATAAATAATATATACTTTAGACCAGTGGTTCCCAAATTTTTTCGACTCGTGGCATCCTTTTTAAAGTAAGGTTTTCCCATGGCACCCTTCCCAAACGTGTAGTCAAAACATGCAATAAACAGTCAATTCATTCATTTATTATGTATTCTTTAATATTAAATTAATGAGATGAAACTGCAGATCTGCGGCGACCCTGTAAAAACTCTGCGGCTCCCCAGGACATCGTGGCACACACTTTGGGCATCACTGCTTTAAACTATTACATCAATACTTGTATTTTTTTTTAAATATTTATTACTATTACTTTATTAAAATATGTAGTAGTTCAAAGGAATTATTATAATTGCAAATTACAAGGAAACAAAACAAATTTTCTTCTTACCACATTGTCGCATTATCTCGTAGCTCATGATGAATATCTTCTTATTGCATTAGATTCTGCAAGGCTTTCGGTATCAATTCAAAGCTTTTCTTGTATTTAACGAACTAACTTTTTCGAAAACATAACACAATATTAAGGATTTAACTACTATTTTCATAGATTTTTTTGTGATTTTTTGACGATAGGACATTTTTTTAAACGCCGGCGGATTATTTTATTTTCAAAATACAAATACGTGATGGAAGGAACTAGATACGTGTTTTTTTCACTAGCTATTTATTTTTCTTACTTTCTTACTTCCATTGTTACATTTACTTTATATTAATTTATAAAATATTATTGAATAAGTCTGTCAAAAAATTATACCCCCCCCGTAAATGTTATAACTGCATACGGTCCCGACTAATATCACATAGTTTTGATATTATAATATCAGAAAATATTATATTATCAATTCAAATTTAATTAAATTTATTCCATTTGTAGTTCTTTTCAACGTCAATATTACAAATTGAAATTACTGTATATACCACACAGAATAAAATAACATAAGTAAAACAAAAAATTCAATTCCTTTTTTATCTCTGACAATGCAGTGTTCACTTTGATTAAATATAACTAAAATATCTTGCCCACAATACATGACATGTCAGACAATACAAAATTAAAAATAGAGTACATACTAGTTTTTTTTATTGCGCCATTCTAGTGATGTTATCTATTATGGATGCGAGTGTTCCATCTGCACATTGATTTTTTAGAAGCCAAAGTGACCATCTTAACTTTTTGTTGAGTTTCAAATTGCGATACCTGTCAAATTTCAAATTATATTACTTATAATCGTTCAGAAGTCAAAAGAATTAAGTCCACTTTACAAATATTTAATAAAATCAGTGCTTTATAAAAACACCTGCCAAGTGAATGCACAGTACTTTTCTTTGAGTAAAATAGTTAATTATCGAAGAATCTATATATTAATACGTGAACATCGAAAATTGTCGTACGTTTTTTTAAGTATTTATTATAAAATGAGGTGAATGAAACATATATCATTCGAAAGGTACTGTACCATAGATGTGCACAAAAAAATCATATGTATAACATAAAGTTAATATACACACATGATTTCCCCTCTCACTGTTTGTTTATTAGCAATACTCCTAGCGCCACTAATGCGTATATAGATTTCAATCCGCGTTCAATTGCAGTGTTTTTATTTGGAAATTTTTGTTGTAATAAACAGGTTAGGTTAGGTTAGGTACTGTTCCATAGATGTGCATACAAAAAAATCATGTGTATAGGTTTATGTTGCTATTAAGGCAGGTAAAATATTGGTCGAATTTTGACCATAGGCGATACTGGTTGTAATAAATACCGATTAAGTATTCAGATGAACTGTCATTAGTTAACCATTAAATTTTTATATAGTTTTATTAAAAATATTTATATAATACGTGCCTGATCAAATGGCAATTTTTAAAGTAAATAAAGATACATTTTCGTAAGGGGATATTTTATTACAAAAAATGTGCAGTGCCCTTTTTATACAAAATTGAATGCTCTCTACTATACTATATACTATACTCCCCACACATATATGATTTTGATAATTTTTATATAAAACTATCTACTAGCCAGACTCAAATAAGAAACCAAGTTTAATCAAAATCGGTTCAGTAATTCATGAGTTATGCGTGTGACGGAAGACAGACAGATACGGAATGAAAAGTCTTGTTTTTGAAAAATGATCACACAACCCTTATCCTTCGGATATTGTCGAAGAAGCAATAGGTAATAATGAAATATTGAATGATTTTTTATTGAAGACTACATTTTCTGGTATTATAATTAGAGAAACGACAAACTGTATACTTCGTCTCTTTTGCTACTGAAAAATTCATACGTCAAACAATACAAAATAAAAAAATAGACTACTACACATATAGTTTTTATTGCGCGATGTTATCTAGAGTGCGGTTGCACCAGCTGTACAGGGTATTGTACCAGCGGGGATTGAAACCTGAAGCCATACGTCAGAGACCCCTCGGCTGGAACTGTCAGGGCTTCTAATCACTGCTGGTATGTCAGTGCAGGACTGCGGTCGGGGGGCGGAGCTCACCAGTCACGGCCAGTATGGTCATCGTGTTACAACGGTCTGGAAAATGTGAACCTGTGAATGATATCCATTGAAATTAACAAAAATATGTTGTAGTAATAATTTTGCTCAAATTTAAAATATACCTATTATATGGTTATGTACCTAATCGTATGTTATTTTTAAAAATAATAAAATAATGGTTCACATTCTCAAATCTTAAACTTACTCACATAATTTGTAACAAAATAAAAAAGGCCATTGCTATTTTTACATCATAAAAATCATAAACATTCGACAAGATCGAATGTAATTACTATAAGATGTATGTACATGGTTCGCGTGGGATTTAGATAAGGTAGAAGCTGTCATCCGTGAAGAAGACAAATAGTTAATAAACAGGTCGCACGTACAAATGTCACATACACATTTTTTTATGTGATAAATTTTTCGGGATACAATTTTTTTCCTCAGGATGAAAGCTATTTCCCTGCCAAGTTTAGTTATGAAAAGGTAATAAACATACAGATATACTTTAGCATTTTATAATATTAGTGTGAATGAAAAGGATATTAACAAATAATTTTTAAATACTACCATTGGAAAATAAATGTACTTGTACATATATTTCAACGAATTTATACTTTTTGTTTTAATTTTTAACTGACTGAGTGCACATGTCTACGAAATCCATGTGGATGTAACAGTAAAGTATAATTTACCTGAATCACGCATGTAGGAGTAATATAGGAGGGTAAATTTTAATCAAGAGAATACGGACAAAAAATAAATGTGTAGTCGTTTTTTGTTAACAACAATAAGATTGTATGCACTCATCTACAAAAAATAATAACACTTTAAGCATAAAATGTTTTTACAGCACTTATTTTTTATTTTTGAGAAAGTTATTTCTTCTACAGTCAATTATATATTATATGTTACAGACTTGGTGAATTATAAAATGGATTTTTCGAACAATCATAATGTTTACAACTGTGGTTGATTTTTTAAATTGAGATATTTAGTTCAAGAATATTGAAACCACATAATTATTTTATTGTATACTTAAATATATCGATCAAGTACAATGTAAGTGTACTTTCAATAAATACATATGTAATACATATTTTATATTTACTTTCAGTTTTTTATACAAGTGCATATAAATACATATATTATTTCAAGGTATTTTTACAATTAAAATTTAATTATTTTTTTGAATTGTTATACAGTAATTTATTAAAATTGGAAATCTCGTAAATTATTTTTTTAAATCCAAGAACTGGGTTTGCAGATTGTTTTTATATGGATCATAATTATCTTATATCCAAGAGTTTTAATTGGCTGACGATGTAACTGACAGCTGTAGATTATCTTTTTTTATAAACATTAGATACGCAGTATAGTTCTTTTATAAAAGTAATGTTTTTAGTTTGAACAGTAGGAATGAAAGATATATCTTTTTTTCTATCTCTTTCGGTCTACATTTTTCAATGAACACACTTACAAAATATCGCACTGAAATGTAAGTATAATGAGAGAAGGTTGAAAGCAAAATTACATAAATAAAAATTTACATGCGTAATAATAATTACAAGTATAAGTTAGTGTGCATTTGTATGCAATGACAGATGGTGGATGCATACCCACGTTACCCAGCTTAATTGTGTTCTTTTGTGCGGCAGACATGTCATATCAGATGTAGTGTAGCTCTCTAAGACTGCTTTTGATGCAGCGTTCAAAGGATGTAGCTTTATCTGTTGCTATGTTCGTGCAAGATCAAAAAGGGACTTATGTTAGTAGGCTTTGATTTTGAAAGGACGGTTTATCAACAATCGAAACAAAAGACTATTGAAGTGAAAAAATCTTTGATCCTTATTTAGTTTTAGATATTTGTTAGTTTTACTTCTATACCGTGTACTTTGAATAATATTTCTTCCCTTTGAAGATTGTTCTCAGCTTTATATGAATGAAGTTAAGTTCAAAACGTGCGCGTAAAAAATATTTTTGTAAAAATTACATATCAAAAAAAAAACTAAATGTATATATTATTTTATTTAAGTGTAAACAAAACTTTCCAAAAAGAAAAAAATGTATGTACAATATTCTATAGTAATAGATTAATCAGACTATTTTTTTTGTAACTATGACTAAAGAAAATATTTGTGTACGATGTTAGGTCATAACTTCATAACATAATATTAATAATTATAACTGCAAAAATGCGATTTCAAGTATACCTATTTTTTCGGATACAATATATTGGATATTATATTTAGTTTGTGGTTAATTAAGGTACACATATTTATTGTTAGTTTAAGTGACTAATTGTAAGAATATAATCTTAATCCAAATATATTATTGTTTCTCTGTTAATTTATCTTACTTTAATTAAACCTTTTTATGCGTGTAGTCTGCGTTATCAAACATTTATCATTCTACTAACGAAGAGTACTTATTTATCTAGCAAATGAGTTTCAAAATATATGTCTTTGTTCGGTACATGGAGAAATAATTTAAATTATAACTAGCCTACTATTTGTGATAAGCAAATTTCAATGAAAACTGAACGACCACTTCTGCATTTCACTGTATCTATACTGTATAAGTGTATAAGATAAATTTTTGATCGAATATTAAACCAAGAAGATACGTTTAACACTCATATATATTTTAACTAAAGAAAAGAATATTCCAAAAAATTCTATTCAAGTTAAAATCGTGGAAATCAGGAGACCACTGATTGAAGTAACTCAACGAAACGTATAATTTCGGTTCACTTCATACCAAAATCCCATTAAAACACGTTTAGTCCACAAAGAAAACAATCCGGCGTCGACAACTACCCCTTTATAAACGTCTTTTCAAATTGCGGGCCTCTCAACATAAAAAAGTAGAGTAATCAAGTTTACAGCGATCACACGCACATCTATATCCTCAACGGGTCCTGTCTAAAAGGATTCAGACCGTCCATGATAAATCTAAAGAACGGGAGAACGCATTTGCTCTCTCTCTTTCTCTTTTTGAGGTCACGGAGTAGCAAAAACATACGTTTCGTTCATTACGTGCAATACGGCTCATAAATCATTATTATTATATTCAGACTGTATAAAATGATTTCAGTTTGTTGCTAACAAAAAATGTTTCAAGTAGATGTGAGTTTTTGTGTTTGTTTAAATATTTGATTTATTATAATATATATTTGTTATGCTTAAAAGTTTTGTCATTTCTATTTTCTATTGAAGATAGCAATACACTCATACAGAATAACAGGAGGGAAGAAACTATATCCCCCCCCCCTTTGTTTTATAGGAAAATATGCAAATTTAATAATTTAATAATTTTTTGTTTGTTAGTTCCGAATACTGAATCGATAGAATATAATTTTCACCGTTTGAAAGCCTAAAACCCTAGAATTGTTTTAGATTATGAAAATAATTTACCGTATTAAGGAACCCCCGTGTCTATTCGCTGATTTTGAAATACATATACGGGTGCATAGCGTTAACTTTTTATTTTATATAGGGGGGGGGGAGACTTTTCATAACCAGTGTGTTCGGTGGAGTGAGTGGGAGTGGCCTGTGCTGAACAGTTCAATAAGAAAAAATATTTTGAAGCAAAAGCTGCAAATATTTTATGTTTGGTCTATAACTTTTACAGATGTACTATACGCTTCAGAAGTTGTCTGCCAGCCTTAAGGTCAGAATCGCTTACAACAGATTTCAAAATATTAAGACATGATCGGTTATATAGGGTGGAGCATACTCCACCCTAGAAAAATATAACCGATCATGTCTTAATATTTTGAAATCTATATAAGTATATTTACATCATTTTAAATAAAAACACAAATTTTTTATTAATTAATTTTGTATCAAGTTTAACATATTTATATACAATTCAGAATATCAAATATTTATTGCCACAAAATTTACTTATATAATTTTTAATAGATATACCTACATATAGTACTTTCTTTTCTAGCAAATAAGTTTCAAAATATCTGTTTCTGTTTGGTATATGGAGAAATGATTTAAATATTATAAAAATCAAATGAGAGGAGCCTACTAAGTTTGTGATAAGTGAGTTTGAATGAAAACTGGTCGACCATTTCTGCATGCGTCTCTACATTGAATTTTTTTTAAACGCCATCCTACCCCTCCCATTATTAATGGAGCCGGCGTCAATGTATGGGTGAGGCTGCGAAGAAATTGATTTTTGTTATTAAATAATAGGGTTTTCTTTTAGAAAGAAAATGAGAGAAAACAATTACCTCTCGTTGGAATATAATTTTTGATGATAACCATGAAAATGACAAGATATAATAAATGAATAGTGTTCTAGGAAATTATTTTGTATCAATTATAAGAAGTTAAAAATTAAAGAAATTATTATTATTAATTAAAATTTGACAGATTTTAATTAATAATAAATAATGGATTAATAACAATAGGAAAGAAACACAAATCTTGAATTGTAGTGATGTAAATAGTACATAATGATAATAAAGTATATTTTATATGTATGATAAAATCAATTTTAATTGAAGTAATTCTTTTTCTTTGAATAATTTTGAGATAATAAATAATACAGTTTTTTTTAAATAGATTGATTAAATTCTAGTTAGAAGATTATTGTTATTTAAATTGGAATTTTTTAAGTGACATTATTATCATTGCATGTGTTTAATATTTATAGAAAACACATTCACGTCATATATTTTTTGTCAATTGGTAGTGCAAAGAAAAAAGATTTAACTTTAATATATGTATAATTATCTCACCACACGCTTCTTGGTTATATAAATAATTTCATGATGAAAGAAACCGTGGTTATTTTCTATTCATATTTTTTGCTTATGCATACTTACTTTGAAAAACAAATATGAAACTTTTATCATTTTCAATGCATATCTGACTAAATTGAAAAATAGTGGGAGCTTTTTAATAGTAATTGAAAAATTAATATATTTTCATTGTTGTATTATTGCAATGGACATCTTCAATGTTCTTATACCCGAAAGTCAAGACATAGTTATTAATGATCCATGTATTGTATAATGCCTTTGTTATCATAGAAATATAAACACAATATGATAATAAATGATCCTCGTAAATATATATAAAGGTTCATTAATAATTTTTGATACTACACCCAAAATAATCTAGTTTTGTATATTATAATACCAAAAACACAAAGTATAATAATACGTAATCAAATTCAATAGAATCAATCCAAACTTTGGACTATCATTTCAGAATAATTTTCTATATCGTATAGAACATAATTTAAATAATTTCAGTAGATATCATCTTTGATGGTTATCGATCAAAAAACGAATCCATTATAAAATCATTTTGAAAAATGACCGTCCATAGAACATTACAGTGTTGGATTACCCGTTAGGCTTAGGGCCTTGGAGATACAGTATAGGAGCCTGAAAGTAAAATTATAGAAATCATGAACATATTTTAAATATATTTATTATGTATACTTATTATATAAAATTATTCTATTAATTAATAGAAAATAAGATTACAAACTTGGATATGGAGTTAATTACAACAAGGAAAGCTGATATTTAAATTAACAGTTATTTTAATTAATATATTATTCATTGCTTACTTGTCTGTTTAAAAAACTAATAATTTTTTTATTGTGTAATAAATGAATTAAAAGCTGAACAAAAAATATGTTTTTTATCAAAGAGAATAATTATTAAAATTAAAAGTATACATGCGAAGGTAGTTGCGTTAAAAAATTGGCTATGTAAATGCAAGCAAAGGCCAAAATAATAATAAACAACAAAATAGCTTTAAATAAAGAATTTACTCTAGATAGATCAAAAACTAAAGCTATACTGTTACATATTAGGTGTCAAATCATTAAAATCATTTAAAAGGTGCCACAAGGGGTGTCTTGTTTCCCATTTAAATAACTTTGAAAAATTATTCTTTAGTACTAAAGATGGTATTAATGATTTATGATAATCGATAACAAAATTTCAAGGACGTCATTTTCTAGAGAATAAAATTATGTTCTAATAATGCTATTGATCGGCTTGGTCATTCGTTTTTCGACAGCTCAATAGTAGGGTAATATATTGCTATTTAATTGATATTTATAGATTTACGTTAAAATGTCGATTTTTGTAAAAAAAATTATTTAAAACGCTTATAAGTTTTAACTCATTGCATTTACACTTATATTTCTCTGAACTATTTATATAGAGAGTTAAATTTCATACAAAATTAATATTTAACTTATTTTTATAGAAACAATAGTTTGGTTGTGAGAACCTTTTAGACGTACAATTTAACAAATAAATCACATTGAATGCTTGTAACTTTGGATATGTTGAATTGAGAGACATTACTTTGTAGACAAATTTATCTTTATAAAATGAAGTCCTTAAATTTTGTTTATCAGTTATCATGAATCAGTAATACCAATTATATGAAGTATTTAAAAAAAATCTGTTCGGGGTTTCAAAGTTCCTTAATACGGCTGGTATGTGTACCTAATGTAGCATTCTAGATTCGCCCGGTCCGCTCGCTCGACACAATGGTGCTTAATTTTTGAAACGACCACAAAGAGCACTTCTCTTCCAGCCAGATGGTGCGGGGATCGAAACCTGTAAGATTTATTTTTTCATTGTACCGTAGCGAATGTTCCAATAGGGTATAGTTAATTTTTAAAACCCACATCACCTGCCTTACAGAAAATATTAGATCTAAGTGTTCTTGCTTGGAGGCTGATACGGTTCAAATGTTTTAATCTCGCACAGTTTTTGTTTTGTTCTGTTAAATTAATTGTGTAAACTTAGTATTTTTAAAAAGAATATTTTAAGGAAAAAAATTTATACAGATGCAAATGTGACTTAAATAGAACAAACTCAGTATTGTTTTTTTATACAAACATGAATTATTGTACTCTATAGTAAACGTGAAAAAAAATTAAACTCCGTAGTCATTCTTACTACGATTTATAAAAAATACTTATTTCAAAACTTTTCATAAACATATTGGCTACAGCGTTCGCAATAATTTTCATTGAAAGTACTAATTAAAAGCTGCATTCTGAATTTTTTCAGATTTTTTGAATTGATAAACATTTAAAAGCAAGTGAAAAAAGTGTGAGTACACTTTTCAGTCTATGGGAGGGGGGTCCAAATTTTTTTTGAATATACTTTTCAGTCGATAGGAAGGGGGTCCAGAAAATAGTTTTTTTTTTCAAAAATATTATTTTCTGTTTTTGGGTTTTAATCTACGTCCGTATACTAAATTTCATCTTAATCGGTATAAAATTTATATAGATAGACAGACGGACGGACAGAACGAAATTATAAAGGTTCCTACTTTTCTACGAATCCCTAAAAAATAGAAATTTGATATACATAGTTGTTTTGACTTCTGAAAAAAACAGTAGATTAAAAAATATTAAAACAGGAATTAGCTGTTTCTGTTCAATGGATTTTAGTTAAGAGGATTAGTATATTACAGAGCCTAGTAAATTTTTTAGTCTATGTATTTTTCTTGACCTCATTGCATAATGTATTTATATGTATGTACATATGTGTTCATGTAGATAAAATCGACGTAATCCTATTAAATGGAATTATATAAAACAATATAATGTGTTTTTCAACTACCTTTATAAATACATGAAACCATATAGGTGTAATTTATAAATAATGATATATGTACCTATTATGTGTTTATTATCATTGCTGATATACAATGTTATATATTTAAATTACTTTTTTAATTACTAATAATAATGATAATTTATTTTCATTTTTTTTCACAATCAGTATACATTAGGTTTTTATTTATTTGTTTATTATTGAAACTATGTTTATTACAAAATAAAAATACTCCGCGATATCGAAATTGTAACATTGTATATATTTTAATTTAATATAAAATATCAATTTTAATTATTCTTAATATGATCCTAACTTAATAAATCAATATAAATACAAGTAGGTAATTTTTTTTCATCATTTTTTTTTTAGAAAATATCAATTTTAAATGGACCCTAATACGGGTCTGCTGTAATTCAATCATCATAATAAACAAAACTTATTTAGGGACAACGAGGACAGTCAAAATCGTTTCAATTGTTTTCGTGTCTATAATTACATGTAAAATGACTTAAAAAATCTAAATTATTTACATTTAACAGACAACAGACAGCGCTTACTTTATCTAACAATAAGTACATACCATATTAGTATTGATGATATATCGGTTAGAGGTTGTTAAAAATGATTCAAATTTAACTAATTTTATATGTTTATAGTTGAAAGTAATTTTTAAATATAAAAAAAGATTTTGAATATTCAACAAAATTTAAATGTTAAACTAAACATAATTAATGTCATAAAAAATATTCTAGGAACAATAAAATACATATATTATTAGATACCATATTCATAATTCATGATAAAAAAAGAAATCGTATAACTGATAAACCGTTAGTTAAGCAAAATTTATTTTATACAAAAAACATCTGTTTATTCATCAACTTTCGCTTCAAATATTAATATCATTTTCCCCTTTCCCATAAATTTGTTCTCTGTTAAGTGTTATTTCAAGTTGTTACTTTCCCCCTCTTTTGCAATAATCAAACAACCTCCCTCGACAATCCCTTCATTCTACTATCTCTCTCTTTATGTCTGCTTCTACCCTTTGCCACCCAACAAAAGTCATGATATTCAATTGAAAGATTTAATTACATTTTCAGCGACTAAATCCTGCTATTATAACAGTGGCAGTTTTAACTCAGGGGTATTTTTTATATCAGATTCGTTTGTTAATTTGTTTTAATACGTTTTAACTGTTTGACATTTTTAATTTTAATATGTTTTCAAAATACAGCTGCAGAGTTTGTTTTTCATAAAAATGTATAATTATAATATTTTATTTACATTTTATAGAATAGGTAGGTATCTTTTTTATACATTATACATGAAAAGCACCGTATTATAAAGTAGGTATTACACACAAATGAACACATAATACACAACCATAAATAAATAAAAGGTATTACAAGTTTTCAGGATCTTAGTATCAAGTACGAATTTTTTCTTGATGACGTCTGTGTATCTGTCTATTGGAAAGTTACAAACATGAAATTTTAAAATTAAATTTCTAAACCAAAGACGGATATTTATTCCTACCAATGTTTTAAACGGTTCATAATAAGAAAATGTATTAAATAAAAGCTATCGAAAATATTATCTATATTTATTTCCCGGTATAATAAACCGTTTTTCATGACACGAGGCTACATCAGCTTATAATAACTGTTACATCGATAAAATATTTACATTTGACATGTTTTTAGTTATTTTAGTATTTTTTATATTAGATTTCGAATTAAAAGATATGGATTTTTTTCAGAGCTGTTCCGAGTATAAACTGCCTAAAATGTACTCGAGTACTTTTTCGCGGTTTAAAATGGGTTAAGTACAAATACAAGAACATTAAAAGTAAAGTACTCGTGGACTGAGTACCGAGTACACTAAAAGTACTGAGAGTACAGTATTCGAGTATCGTACAGCTCTGATTTTTATGTAGAGTAAATATTTTAATAATACATATTATATTCCAGTCTGCAACTGAAATTAGTACAATAATCTATGCAAAGTATAAAACAAAGTCCCCCGCCGCGTATGTATGTATATCTGTCTTTATGTGCACGATATTCTCAGTAACTAATGAACGAATTTTAATTCCGGTTTTCACAAATGGATAGTGTTTCACAAGAAAGGTTTAGGTGTATAATTTGTGGATATTTTGTGTAAATTTCATCAAGTCTGAAAAAACAATCGTCGGAGAGGTATTTTGGTATTTTTGCGTGTACTGCGTAAATAGATAAGTGAAAACAATGTTTAATAGATTTATTACAGATTCAATTTATATCTCCGTGTAGTACCGGATTTAATGCGCTAGTTTTATTATAACATATATGAGTTGAATTTTCTATCTTAAATCTTTATTTGGATCTTGGCTTCTGGCTGTAAGTACGTCGATTTGGTCATGTTATCGGCCAACGTTTCGTGAGGACGAAACGTTGGCCGGTAACATGACACCCAGAAGTCAAGATCCATATCAAGATTACCGCATAAAAAATATAATAATACAACATATAAATTAAAATATTTACCTAATAAACAATCTGAAGTGTATACTACATTTTGAAAATAGCCATTCAATGCTAATGAGTCATTTATATTTGTACATTAACGATTGAAATTGTGACAAAACAATATTATTTCTGATAATTCAAGTATGGGAATACCTGTATTGAATTATCTTTATACATAACAATGAAAATAGAATATATAAATGTCAGCAATGATTGATTAGTCCCCTTAAATATCGTCGTGTCATTTTTACGTTAAATCTTCCACAAAATATTTTCGGTACAAAAATTTATATTCCTAGGTATATGAAAAAAAATTAATTCGTATATTTTATAATGAATTGTACTTAACTAAGATTTATTTCTATAATTTATAAAAGTTTAAATATAAATAAATCAATCTTAAAAAAGTAATCAGGAGGCCAAGAAGTGATTCTAAAAAAGGAATGTTAATTTTATCAGCAGAAAGCATTACTCCACTAATTTAGATAATGTAATGTCTGCGATTAAAATAAAGAAAAGTATATGTCCCTTAATTTCTTTTTGTTCTTTTGTCTGCATTATCTTTGCATTCTTACAAAGATTGCTATGGTATGAAAGGTCTTACCCATGTAATCAAATAAGAGAGATAATATTTTAAAATTAACTTCAATAAAAGAATATTTCTTATAACAAATGTATGGATATATTTTTTAATATATTTTATCGATCAAATGTATTATATTAGGTATATTAATATTAAAGTATCTGAATTCATTTTGCATCTGTAATTTATTATTTTAAGTGGATTTTTATACCGATGTATAAAAGATTTTTATTTTATAGCAAAAAAATTTAATATTAAAAAGCTACATGTAACGGGTGGATAAAAAAACTCTAAATTGGCGATATAGAACTGCCAATCACAGAAACTTTAGAATTATGTTAAATTATTGTGACATTTTCTAGTGTTATGCACTGAAATTTTATATCATTTTTATTATTTGAAAATAAGGTGGCAAATAATTCTTAACCCACGAACTGCGGCAAAATTATAAAGTGAGACAAATTATAGCAAAAATTGTTTTCGAATATCAAATCAACCAAATACCGAAAAAATGGAACTTCTAGATTAATTTTTTTGAGTTTTAAGGATTTTTGATTAAAAATTAAAGTAAAAGTGTTGGTAATCATAATAAGGAATAGTTTTCATTCAAAATTTAAAGGAATAAAATAACAACTATTCTTAATTTACAATTGAAAATTAAAGTTACCAGTGATTTTGATATATTTATTATCCAGTCAGAACATTTTTGGCTAACTTTTAATTATGTTGTATATTTTTCTTACGATAAAAATATTCCAAATGTTGTTTTATTCTTACTGTTTCTATTACGTAGATATATATTAATATTATTCATATATTATTAATACGTTTAAAGACAGGAGTTTTTCTAAAAAAATCTTGTTTAAATTTAAAATAACTAAGAGCAAAACTACGTTACCCAAATGTTTCTGTATGCAAATGGAAGGCAAGAAACACACGTCAATAGGTTACACATTACCACATGAGCGCCTCTAGAATATTGTTTTCTAATTTGAATATTTTAAAATAATACATTATGCACGTATATTAAATGCAGCATGCAGCTTTAAATATACAATGAATACAAAGAAAAAGGTACGGTTCAATGTTTAATAATAGTATAAATGAATTATCGAATATTTTGTTTTATCGTTGTAATTAAAAGAAAATAGATAATGGTTCATGAATGTTTGTATTATGATAATACATATTTTAAATGAATAATGTTATATTTATTGTCTAGAATCTAGATGGTACAATGTGTGTTGTTTAAATGTTAATAACTGTACAAAGTCTTGAGCAATAATGAGGTGATCACTTATTGTAATCATACATTGAATATATGGCGATAAATGCAAAACTGTTGTATTCTTTTATGAAGAGGAAATTTTAATACTTATAACCATTACTTTTTACAGACAATATATTTTGATGACTCGGGTTATTATATTAGGATAAAAAGTAATGGAATATAAATTTATAAGATGAATAATTTATACTCGTATGTAAACTTTATAGAACAAGAAAATATTTCATCGAGTTTGATATTGATGACTGGCATCACAAAATGTATATGATTTAAATGAGTCAACTATAGAATTTAAAAAATGGTAAGGATAATTTAGAGAACAAAGTAAGGTAAGTAGGTCAAATAATCAATAATTTAACAAAAATGTATAAAATTCAAATTGTGTACTATTTATTACGTATGTATGCTTGAGAAATAAGGAGATATGTATAAGTTTGTAGAGCATGACGTTTACTTGTTTACGTTTTAATTATAGATTTTTTCGCGCAACTAAATACAATTAGTTCATTTAAACATAATTGAAGAAAAGAAACGTTATTACAGTAATGTTTGAAGTGAATTTTTACATCATTAAAATTCTATTATAGTATCAATTAAATAAAAAAAATAATTTTACTTCTTGGAAATATTTTTTTTGCAAAATAATATGATATAATAAATTTTTAATATACATAATATAATATACAAATAATTTTCCTATTAAAGAAAAAAATGAAAAAATAAAATAAAAATGAAAACTTTGGAAAAATATGCGGGAAAAGAGTGAAGCCACTAATTTTTAAAATTCTATTTGCCATTAACATAGATTTTTCTTTTGTGTGTTGAATTGAAATATCGTTTTGATTAGGGTGTCAAATTTTATATACTCGTATATTACATATGCATTTCTTTGAATTAATTTAATCTTAAAGTAATTCAGAGAAACATGAAGCGTGTAATATGATATTTAGAAAAGTGGAAAATAATTATTGTTATTTAAAATTAAGATATATTTTTACTTTGGCTTCTATATTATGTAAAATACATAAGCTTACGAAGAATATATTGGATTATTTTTTGTGAAACGTTTCCACATAAAATATAAAATGTGTATCCAATTAAATTTTTTTTTGTAGTTATTTTAAGTATAGGTATAGTTATTATCGCTGCCTGGTTTAATTAATTTAATATTCATTTTATTAATTCAAATTTTATAAACAGTATATTTTTTTGCGTTCTATTTTATTACACAAGTTTATTTTTTATTGCTTTCAATATATATAAAATCATCTATTTCAATATGACAAAATATCACTTTTAAATTTCCAGTGGTCTATAAAAAATTTAAAATTTCAATGGCACAACATAAATAGGTATTTTAGCATAAATATAGAATAAAATTGTATGTTTATGAATATTTGACCCTGAAAGGTGGTTCACCGCGAATACATGCATTTTTGAGATTTGTATTAACATGGACACATAGTAAAAATTATAATATTAAAGTTGACGAATAAATCATGTTACTTACTTATACATAATATTTCATTTTGATATGAAATTTTGACAAAAGTAGAATAAATAAAATTAATAGGTTAATAAATTGATATGTTCTATGGGAAAGCTCATTTAAAATGTTTAATTTAATTTTGTTTTTTATAAGAAAACTAGCTATATCTGCGGCTTCGCTCGCATGGACTACGAAGTTATTATTTAAGATTTTTGAAAAATATTGTTGAATTATTTTAGGTTTTTTTATATCAATATTCGTCTGGAAAGAAAACACTACTTTAAAAAAAATCTAAAAAAGTCAATGGATGATATTATTATCTATAAAAAATATTATTCTAAATTGCAGAGATAGTTATTTTTTATAATGAACTATAGTGCCTGCGGCTTCACTCGTTTAGATATATGGTATCGCGGAGTTTATTTTAGATCTTTTTATTCTACATAATTATTTACTACATTATATTATTCAATATTTAACGGTTTAGGCAGCGTATTACAAAAGAGCATGCTGGCGGCAAACTTTTTTCCGACTTGATTTACTATTATCGTCACTGCTCATTCCTTATGTTACCTAACGTAATAAAATATGTACTAAAACATGAACAAAGAACATACCTATGAATTAAATAAAAACCGTAAATCGGATAAGTGGTTCTCGAGTGATAAGCGCACTAACCAGACACACAGACAGACAAAATGTCACTGAAATTAATTATATTCTATAATACCAACCATGAACTTCATAACCAGGATATCAAGCTTAAAATAAAAAGTCCATTTCAATATTTAATAAAATATAAATATTTATGTCAAATGTACTTCCCTTCGCTATTTTAATTATGTATGTAGTTACAAAAAATGACTTTAAAATCGAATAGAAATATCGTTCATGCAAAGCCATTTTCCCTGTAAATTCGTTTCGATTTAAAACCATGAAGAATGCGCAAATTTAAAAAATAAACGAACAACATACCAAACAATAACTTCCTAATAAATGACTGTCACGCTCCAAAATCGAAAACCCCACTCAATATATATAGCGACGATGGCAATTTATCTAACTTTGTATATAAAAAATAAATACCTTTTTTATAGTGAGGCAGATATAATGGACGTTCGTTAGGTTGTGATATCCGTTTCATAATATGATTGGCCTCTATCCCCTGAAGGTGAGTATCGACCGTAGAGGGTGATTCAGGCAATACAAATACCTTTTACCGTGTTGGGCGGAAGGGAACTTCTCTTTTATACGAACCACCGCTTCTAACTACAGTTGCAGTGATGGATTTACTATTACTACATGGTTTTTTTATTTCTTGTTGTTGATTTTTGGACCGATTACAATAACCAGTTGGGAAGTTAATAATACCAAAAAATGGAGTTTCCCTACTTTGGCGCTTGAGGGAAATACTTTTCAAAAATAAAATAAATTGTACCTAGAACTATTTTTATATTTCATACAAGTGAATTCAAATAAATTTTTTATATAAACATCATTAACTCGATTGTAATATAGCGGTTTATAAAATAACCAGTAATCTAAATTTTATTTTAAAACCATTATACAAAATACAATTCATTTTATCCAACAATTCATAAATCACCATTGTCAGCCAACACCCTATACACATTTACACTTTCTTCTTATATAAAATGTAATTGAAAAAGCAATACAAAGAACATATACATACATTCATATGAAAATTAATGAGACACAGATTTATAAGCTTTTGTGTAGAAACTACAGGGAATTTGTGAGTGATTGAATATGTGAGGTCATCGGTCAATAAAATCACGTTTTCTCAATTCAGGGGAGTTAAAATGTCTTACGCATACTTTCTGTGTGATCGATTAGTTTTGTAATACTTATACTACCATCTCAGATGTTTAAATGGAATTATGTAAATCAGATTCACAATAAAAAATTCCCCTTCTTCATCTTTATCATAACTTATAAAATATGTAATATATATGTAAGTTATTAATTTTAAACAAAATTTTCAGTTTAGATATTCGCCAAAAATATATATCCATTACCTTATAATGGAATATAAGTATTTCGAATATATCATGACATCTAACCTTTGCTGTCAATTTAAAAAGCATAATATTACCTTATAATCAAACCAATATAGTATTCAATACTACTGCCAGTATATTTTAGATATCAACATAATTTTACATTCTGTAATCATGTAAAACTCAGGTATAAATCAAAAACTATGTATTGGACTCATTATGTGCATAAATATATATTTATTTATATATTTTTTATTTTTGAAATATTCCTTTATATCTATGTAGAGTATTTATATACATATATACAAAAGCAGAGATGTCTACGTTTCATTTCTCTTCACCATGTTTTGTGCCATATGTATATGTGTGTATATATTCTTTATGTTGTGAATCTCCCAAGGGATCATTCTTTATCCCTGTTCAGAAAGACAGTACCCTAGAGTAAATCAAACCATTTTCCTGTTATTTTGTATATGTACATTCAAATATGAAGGTACGTATTTTTATATATCATTGTCATACACATCAGCTGTCAATTATTTTGTTTGTAATATTTTTTCAATGCAGAATAATAATAATTTTAAGTATTAATCTACCGGGAGGATTAATGATTCATATTTTCCTGAATCATATTTATTTTACACTTTATTAAAAAAAATATTTACAGAATCTAAAAAAATTAAAATTCATACGACTAGACAATTTCATAAACAGATAATTTTTTATTAAAAAATGAAAAATGTATGTATGTATGTATTTATTTAGAAATCGCAAATGGAGGTGCGACCAATTCTAGTTAAAAACACCCCATGAAGTTTTTTTACCATTAACTTTTAAAGGGTTAAAGCACAAATGAGAACAAACGAATAGAATAGAAAGACTTTTTGATTTGAAAAAGGGCGTAACAGGAAATTGCAGCTAATGCTTTAGCATAAATCAAACTCGTCGGCTTTTGTAATTTGCTCCGACTTTAAAGACTAGAAAGAAAAATGAAAACATGGACAGTTCAAAAACTAAAACGTCTATCTCTTTTATACAACTAATACAATCATTTTTTTATAAAACATACACATTAACAGTTAATGAATGAATGAGAGATGTTTATATTATCAAAATAATCAAATTGGTAAGGTTAACAAAAATCTTATATTAGACAAATGTATATAATATTATTTAAACATATTTTTAATAAATATATATACATGTATATGTTCCCTTAAATTGGCACATAATCTAATTAAAAATATCTACTATAGTAATAAAAATACATTTTTGAAAATCCAAAATTATCGAATTATTTTGTTAGATATCATGAAAAACTTGAAAAAAGTTTTCAATGAAAGATTCGTGTTTTTTACGTAGAATAAGATTACTAAATCATAAGTTTCCTATTTTAAAAAAAAATGATGTTTACTTTCAAAGAACCTTGAAGGCCACTATAAAATAACAAATAAAGATTACCCCCTCACAACTAAACATTTTTTTAAATATGCGATGGTTCTGAGATAAAAATCTGTAAAACTTTTGATGTCCCAACCTGTATAGCTTTAAAGTCATTTAATTATTCAATAATATAAAGTTTAGTTCGTTGTTATACATGTCCCCATTCCCAAGAAATAATATCTGAAAACCGACTCCATTTACAGCATTGCATTTCTAACAAACTTAAAAATATACAAAAAATGAATAAACAATAACTATGAAGAAGAAATATTTTTATTCGCAATTGTGCAACTTTACATTAGAGACGAATATAGGTCAGTTTATTGTACTCCGTTTCTATTCATACTTCATAAATGCTAATTTCGCCTTCTGTCTAAAGCAATCTATGCGAACAAAGATATGCATTTGATTCATCTTTTAGTTCTTGTAGACTGTGACGCCATCGGCGCAAAGTACGTGCATGTATTTTTAAATAACAGCTAGATTCGTTTACGTACTCACAATCTAAATTATTTCAGTCGCATGGGAGTATGTTTTTTGAAATGTATTTACTGTGCAATTTTCAAAGAAATTAAAAACATACTTTGTGCAAAGCTTGGTATGTTCTAAAAGAATTTTTCTGTACGTAATGTGTAACTGTATAAATATGTTAGTTCTTCCTACACTGCTACATTTTTTTTAAACCACAGCCAGTTCCACATTTGAGTTGATTCTGTTTTTATAATAAAAGTACACTGTTTTAAAATTATTTATTAATATAAAATATTTTCATTTATTTGTTAATAATAATTATAATAATTTTTTCACATACACGTAAGGTATGGCCGCTATAAGAGCGAGTTTTTGGTTTTTTTGGATTAATGGGCTTGTAAATTCTCATGAACTCATGTTACTTATAAAACAAGTAACTTTTATGTAGATATAATTAAATGTTGACATTTTATGTTATTTTCTCATATTATGTAAACTGAATATTTAACTTTTTTTTTCAATTCATATACCAAGATTAAAGTTGACGTACATTTATGAATAATAAGATTTAGGTACAGACAAATACAAATATAATTACATACGAACATTATAAATAATAATAATAAGGTAATGCAAAATGATATATACAGTAATATAATTTAAGTAATAATAATATGTAATATTTATTAACATAAACACTTTATTGTTCTATTCACAAATTTATTATTTATTTATATTGTTGATCTTTGAACAATGTACATACATGTTTTTGTTATCATTGTATTCAAAGTGGCGTTTGGTTTAATATTATAATGTGTTTTATTTAGATAAACAATGTAAGGTTATTGTATAGCTTTTAAAATAAAGTTAATTATGTTATTATTAAGAAGTAGTATATCTTAAAAAACTTAAATATTATGTAATATTTGTGTAGTGTAGAAATAAAAAGTAATTAAATCCACGAAATAGTCTTATAAGAATAAAGTACATATATGGGGTGTATGTGTATAAGGTACTAGCACCAGTCTTGGATATGACTCCAGTAATGGATATTTTTTTATTAAATGTCCCAAATTTAACTGTCTTACAGCGTAATTTGATGACAATGGGCCAATAGGTGTCCAAATGGTGAACATTTAAACTAATTATTAGTATAATTTATTTATTAATTAATTATTATCATAGCAACTGATTTATATTGTTTCAAATTTGATCATTCTTTCTTTTATATTTTTTGTATCGTAGCACTTATCATTTTGTAATCATTGGCAAGTGTCCATCATTGCGTGCTCATTACTGGTTTTACTTTATCCATAACTGGAGAAAAAACATAAGCAAAATAAAAGGCTATAATTAAAAAAAAAACAAACTATATTTGCGGACTTTGGTAATTACATTGATTAAATAAAGAGTTACTTGTTTTAATAGTAACATGAGTTCATGAAAATTACAAAAAAGAAGCCCGTCAATCACGAAAACAGTAAATCTTGCTCTTATAGTGGCCATAACTGGTGCTAGTACCTTAAATATAAATAGGGTTGCCAGAAACTCAAAACTTTAATAATAAATATGGCTATAAAAATTAAATTATAAATTACTTTATTTAATAATATTTAATTATGTTATGTTTTACATACGTTTAAAATAAAAATAGTTTGTTCATTTGAACAAACTATTTTTTATCAATAGTATCTAATTTTTAAGTAAAATCTTAAATACCTTAAAATATCGTAATAGAGTACCTATTTTTTTTATAAAATTAATACCATTTTCTTAAAATTGACATCTATGCGGGTTCCAAGACAATAAAATAAATTTAACGCACAAAATGTTTGACCCATTTAAATAGAACATAATATTATCTAGATACAGTCACATAGTTTGTGGTATAACAGTAATGCCACTGCATGTATTAGACGCCTCGTGTTTCCTTGCCAGCAATATTATGTTTACATACCATGCATTAATAATTGAAGTAGAGCGTTCGAAAGTTCGCTGCTCGCATATTTCTTACAAACATATCTAATATTTACAATGAAATCTGCAACCGTGGATATTTATTTAAGAGGTTGCACCAAACGACATAAAGTAAATATAAACAAATGAGTAAGTTATAATTATATAAGTTGTTCAGAACCAATAATTATTAAGTACACAAAACAATAGGCATGATGCCTAATTTAAAAAAAAAAACTATTCTATGATGATCTTACGTGTCTCCTATTACCAAAAAAATACTTATTTCTGCCGAAAATAAAGGTTTAATCACTAAAATTGACTCTTTTAAAACTAATTTTGAATTTGACGCCAAAACGCTCGCAGGTGTCATGGCGCATTTTTGACGTCATCCCTATGTATACACTGACTGTCAACAATAATAAATCCTTCTTCCATCGCTAACGTTTTTCGGTTTTAGTTTTGGTAATACAAAACTGAGCAAATTGATAATTTAAAACCACAAAATAATTTATAAACAGTGCAGATATTAATGAAACAAATATGATGTTTACTTAGCCGTGACGTCATTTACTTTGATTGGTGTTCCATCTAACATGGCGGATTGCTGAATTTCTCGCTTTTAATATAACAATAAATACATTTTTTAGAATCTTTTTAACCTATTTCATTATTTAAAATCATAATTTCAGTGATACATTGATGTGAATAGATATCAAACTAACAATGTAAGGTACCTGAGGTAAATAAGGCCCAGGGTGTAATAATAGTATGGATGTAGTATCAGGACGTTATGGATAAAAAATAAATAATAAAATAAATTATTAATTGTTTCTTTATTAGTTGTAATTAAGCAAACATTACGCCAAGTATTAATTAAAACATAGTTCCTATGCAAAATAAAATTACAATTATCTGAAAATATTTCATTTAGTTACGTGGTCTTATTGTATCACCATAGTTAAATAAGGATAAAAGTTACTTTTTTAAGATGTCTTAAAAATGAATAAAATCATTTAAGAAATGTTGATTTCCGTACTTCTTTAGATTAATAATAAACCAAAGTTTACCATTAACATAGCCTTTTTAATATAAATTACTTATTATCCAAAATATAGCATTTTTAATTAAGGTGGGTCTTATTTGCCTCCATAATCTTACTCATTATTAGTCTCTTTGACTTTTGAAGAGTAAGAGGGTACGAAAATGTATTTTTATATTTATCAATGAACATTTTACTAGATAAACTCAGATGATGGATATGCTATTTAATAATGCTGTTTTGATAGATCTGTTCTAACTTATTTACTAAGGGGTAATAAAAGCATTCGTAACTATTTAAATTGAAGTATCACAATGATCAATAAGAATTATAATATATATGTTATAAAAATGTTAATATATGTAAGGTTTTAAACAAATGAGTCAGTTATTGAAATTTGAATTTTCAATCAATCTTTCAGAATCAGCAAAACACAAATTCGATATTTAAATAAAAAATGACAATAATAATTCAATGACAATATTCTGTGTCAAAATATTGAAAGTAGCATGAATATAGGAACTTAATGGGGTCACAAAAAGCATATATGTAAAATGTCATTACTATTTATTTTTCACGCCAAAATAGAATAGTTTGCAGTCAAAACAGATATTTCCACACAAAAAAATCTATTGAAAATTTCTTATATAATGTTTGAATTATCCTGCATATTTTTGCTTTGATATATACTTCACGTCAAAACGAAAATTGGGAGATATTTGTGTATAGGGGTGTACCAAAACTGGAATTTTCGATTCCGGCCGGAACCGGAATCGCCGGAATTCACGAAAAAAATCTGACAGGAACCGGAATTAAAAAAAATATTCTATTTTAATTATTAATAATAATTAAAACAATATATGTATGCTTTTTACATAGATTATTATCTTAAATTAATATACCATTAGTTTTTATGGTGTTTCTTAAATGGTAGAGGCGTAGAGTCCTACATTATATTATAAAAACATATTATTTTTTACAAATATTGTAATTTTTACAGCTTCGTAAAATCGATTGTTTTAAATTGTTTGTATATCATACGTTCTTCTTGATCGAATCTAATTACATTTTTCGTGTCAAATTATAAATGTGATAAATCATAAACAGCATCTAGACATATTCACAATAGAGAAGAATTTTTACAGATAAAATAATCCCTACTACTCGAAATAAAAGCACCAATACATTACTATTATAGTGCATGCATCATAAACAATACTGCATTATCTTAATACTATTAGCTAAGTTAAGATAGTATGTATAATCTCTCCACTAAGATTTTGATAAATGTTAAATACATAAAAATTAAGGACACCTTTCTTCTAGTCGCAGATTTAAGTTTAAGATCGATCATAGAAAATGAATGTAACATTTATTTCAGTTAAATTTTATTATCTTTTAAAAGATAATAAACCCTTATTGACAGATAAAAGAGATTCAACCATTTTTTATTAAAAATCTCTAAAAATGAAGGAACACCTATTAGTTAATCTTTACAATGCCAGAGAGAGAAACCCACTGTGAATTAATACGTTATCTCTGTTACACCATCGACGAGCGAAGCGCCCCATCATGCTCAATTATAAGATGGATAACTAATTAAAAATTCTTATTTTGATCTTTTTTTTGTAATGTAATCCGACATTTCCTACGAAGTTTTATTTTTAACTGATGTTTACTGTAATGAAATAAATTGGATGAATTTATAAAGAAATGAATACCTCTTGATGATATTAGATATGTTTTCAAATGAAAAAGTCGTGGAGATTTATAAAAATGATACATCCACTTAAACAATGTAACATTTTTTTTATATGTATATACTTTAAACATGTACAGTATGTCTCTATATTAAATAATCACTTAGATATGTACATTATACACGAAACTGTACTTATAGTACGTTAAAAAAAATATTTTTTTTTTCTTTCATACATTATAAAATTTTTTTGTAATGCCGAATAACAATGTATTATTTAATTGTTCATTCTGACAAAAATACTAAGTAATTTTTTGTTTGCCCTCGTGTCTGTCGTTATTAAGTACCTGGCAGACTTAATTCAATTAATTAATTATATCGTGTTACTTACCTCATATATGACTACTCGTCCATTTTTTTCTCAGTGAGAGATTACATTTTCTTCTATATGAAAAATATTGTCTGCCTCGTGTCTGTCGTTATTAAGTACCTGGCAGACCTAATTCAATTAATTAATTATATACTATATATGTACATATGTGTCTGGGGAAAAATTCGCAGGAAGCTGAATTTTTGTATACACCTTCATTTTGTCTTTATAAATAAGGTACCAAAAGTCCCCAATGATCCCTATCGGTCTGCCACCGGATTGTTATTACTGGGTATATTTGCTATAATTAAGCCGAGTTTCACAGAGTAGTCATGTGAGGTAGACTAAATGTCATGGGAGAAGAATTTTCTTTTGTAAATATTTTAGTATTTGTTTTCTGTCATATTTTTATTACTTATGAAAATATTATTGAAAAAGATGATAACAGTGTTATACTAGTATTATATGACATTATAACATATAAACTTGGTGTTTTAATTTTAATTTATTTAAAAATAATGAATGATATAATTTAATTAAAAATTAATCGCTTCGTGTATTTATAATTTAATATTATACTATTTTTACCAGCCCGTTAAATTAAAAATTTTTCTTTAAAATTGGTATAAATATACCACTCGAGGGATCAACTACATATAAATTGGAGATTTAAGTATTTAAATATTAATTTATTATTATAAAAATAGTCCAAAAGTTTTCTTACTTTTCAAATGTTTAAAACCGTATTAATTACTTTGCTAGAATGAAATCTTTTCCCATTTATACACATTAAGAAAGTACAGTCAAATTAAATTTTAATTACAGGATTAAACAAGAAGTTTTGAAAATTAACTTTAAAGATATCACAATACAATCTACACGCAATTAATATTAGTAATTATAATTTATTGACCACATACTGTACAATTTTATAGTATACTATATTGTTTCATATTACATACATATTGTATATATTTAAATTACGTTAATGAAGATAGGTATACATGAATTTTAATGTAGTTCGTTATTTATGAACTAAAGAGAATTTATTCAACTGAATTTAATTAATTAGGTTTAATTAGTATATTAACAAGTGTGATAATAACATTTTATAATTGGAATAAATCTTACTTTACAATGAAAACCCGATTCATAACTTGATAAGCTTAGGCAACGTTAACTAGTTATTTATTTGTGTTAGTTCATAATTAATTTAAATTGATTAAGCATCTAATCAACTGTTTCGAAGTGAAATGTTTCAATGTTTTTATTTCCGATATTTTCTAATCCGTACGTTTATAACTAATGTGCAGTTTTAATGGAAATTAAATTATTTATCAAATTCTATATACGTATTATATACCAATAGAATTAATTAATATAATTGTAAATATTTAATGTGATAAGTACATAATGCGCGCTATAGTGTCAAGAAATAAATAGTGGTTCTCAAATGTTGTCTTATACGATACTAGCTGACCTGTCCGTGGATTTCGCCCGTGTTGCATAATTTTTTATGTTGGCAGCACAAATAATATTTTAAAACAGGGGATTAAATATTTTTTATTTTTTGTTTGTTTTTCATTCATTATATAAAATCGTAAATATCTCGGCTCCTATGCAAGATATAATTTTTCCCGCCGGATCCAATTAAACTAATTACAACTCTCCATACGTGACAGGGGATGAAATATTAAATTATTATCTTTTTTTTTTTTTATTCAATACTAATACAAAATCGTAAATATCTCTGATCTTAGTTATTAATATACCTTAATTAATTTACCTTGATAACTATGCAGACAAACATCAAAAACCCACCTTCGACCCCTATTAAGCTATTAGGGGATGAATGTCGAAATTTTTATTTTAATTAAATATAATTATGTCCGAATTTACCTATCATAAACAGTTATATAGATAAATATATCAAAATTTAAAAAAAATACCCCCCCCCCCTCGTAGAATATTTGCGCCATGTTTCATACGAGTTTTTTTTTTCATACCAACTTTTCCACCTCCTTGTAACCCAATAGGGGTTGAATTTTGAGAAATGATGAAATACGTGTTTCATTACATGTTTTGTAGAGTTTTATTTAGTAGAGGTTGAATTTCGAAAAATCCTTTCTTAGTGGATGCTAACATCATAAAAGGGAGGCACCCCTGAAAGTTTACGTTTCTAAGTCCAATGGTTTTGGCTCGGCGATGATGAATCAGTCAGTCAGTCAGTGAAGATAATATGTTATTATATCTATAATGGACCTATATACATATATAATAGATTAAAATATGTAGGTACTTAAACAATTAAGTACATTTATATCCCAAAGTTACGACACATTCGGTTCTAGGCACACGCCGTAACTTAAAAAAAGTCGTTCGAGACGTAACTTCGAAGCAAACGCCCTATTTTCGGGTAATGGTGATACTTGAATACGTGATATTATATAACCGTACCTCAGAATTAAAATCCAAGCAAACGTAGATACTTTGAATTCTGAAAAAATCATAAATAAAAATATCTGGTATCTATCAATTATAATAAATAATGAAAACGTTTGTAAAATATTTACTTAAATTCTACTCTAAATCATTATCTCCATTCGACTATATATTTTATGCATATAGCTACCTACAATTTAGTTACAAACTAAGCACAAAAGCACATACATACACAAAGTAGTGACGTCATATTTTCATATATTTACATTCAAGGCAGTCTCAGCTGAAACTCCCCTTATCTGTCTGGAATTTGTCATTCTTAGAGTTTAATTAAGAAAAATACACGCACGTCCCTGGAGGCAGTCGGCGCCGCGGGCGCAGCTTTATGGGGGTTGAAGAAGGGAGGGGGCACAGATGATTAATTGAACTACTCCGTACTGGGAGAAGCGGGACAGCGTTAATAAAGAAATTCTGTGCAAAAGAGAGACGGTTGTTTTGTGTCTTGAGAAAAGTATTAAGAGCTTTTCTTATATATCAGAAGGAAAATGTTTCTTTTTACATAAACATTTATTATCCGGCGAGGAAAATGAGTGTGCATGTATATGTGAGTTGATGTTTCATGTATTTTTAGTAATCGATGGAACGTTTATGAAATGTCTTTCACTTTTTTCACAAAAAATTTTGTGACATTTAACATGTGTGTTTGTCTGAAATGTTTTTAATCAGATGATTGACTGCTATTTAGTCTGCGATTCAAAAATAATAATTCAAATATACTTCTTTTTCAATATGTGTAATTTCACACGGTGACTAATAAGTTGAAAAAAGTATTTAAATTGCTAAATTATATTAAACGAAAATATGAAAATAATGTATATTTAGATTTATCCAACTGAACGCTGTTAACTTAAATTGGTTCAAACTTTTCGGTTTGGTTAAATTTTTAAAGGTTGGGCTTTGGTTTGCAATTTAGAAAAAATATACATATTTATGGTATTATAAATTTTCTTTATTGCTATTTACTTTTCAGTAAATATCATAATAAAATGAAAATATTAACTTAAACATGAGGTTTGTTTTTTTCAAAAATCTCGAGAAACTAAATTTCATTTGTGTGATTTACAATATAAACAAATTTCTTTTGCAGTACTTACCAAAGTTTCATAGCACAATAGAGAAACTTGTTAGATGGCTGCTTCTAAGCTGTGTACCTTACATTCACCGTAACAATGTTTGTATACTTTATTCTGACAAGCACAAAGCAACTACCTATTTTAAATTTATGACTTTATCTTTTATCTGTTGTTGACTACAGCCTGAAAAAACTCAACCAAAAATAATTGGTTTTGTTACAGTTTTGAAAGCAAACACTTTTAAAAATAACTCATAATGCTTGAATAACCTAAAAGACACAGGTCTGTGTATCATAACTTATAATGAACAGTTTTGAAACTGTTACACCATTAACTTAATACAATAAAAAATATATTCGACGAATCATGTTACAAGAATCGTTTCTTGGTAAAAATAACAATAGCTTTCATTTAGAACACGTAAATTTACTAAAATGATAATTTAAAGGTTTTGTTGTAAGTATTGTGTACAATAAATAAAATTATTTTGAATTTATACATTTTTAGTTAATATAAAAGAGAATATTAATTGTAATTTTTTGTTAATTCTACTATTTCTTATCTATTTTTTCTTTATATACATTATTATTAGAAAATTTTAATCACATTTTTAAGTTTCCGTAGAAAACTAGGAAACCTTCTAGTTTCGCCATGTCCGTCCGTTCGACCGTCCTCAAAAATTTTAGACCGATTAAAATGAACTTTGGTATACGGACGAAGACTGAAAACCCAGAAACAGAAATGATAAGATTTTTGATTTTTTTTTAAATTTATTAAAAGCTATACCTACATTTGCCTTCATGGTTTAGTCATACATACCTGAAAATTTTGTGAAAGCTAAAAATTTATTTTTTACTTTTCAGTGCATTTTAATAAAAGCTTCTTTAAAAATACATTTTTTATTAATTTTTATTTTGATATAAATTGAAGTAAAACTATACCCAAGTTGTGGAAAAAAACACATAACTGTAATTTACGTACAAATTACAAAATAAAAGATCAAACTGTGAGCAAACACAATAGCTACAAACCAAACAAAAGAAAAACATCAAATTGCATTTGTTAATGGTAAATCAATTCAATAGGGATCCTTTATTTCCAACCAAAAAGGAAGTCAAGAGCGTGTTTCCCCAAACACTGTGTGAATTAATAGCCCCATCTTATCAGTTCAAACCGCACTATATAATTGTAAAGGCAGCAACAAAATAATAAGGCCATCATTTAACATTATCACCGACAGCAAAATACGGTCCACAATACACAATCGAGGTACCATAGTATAATTAACAATTGAATAAAGAATTAAGTCATTGTTGTTTATGCAACGCCTGATCTTGTGATAACACCTGGCCGGTCGGTAAAACAGATACCGATCACTCGGCGTGCCGGTGTTTCAATTGTTTTGTTTTTCGATCATTGTTAACGCGTCCAAGTAGAATGCTAAAGGTTCCCAATTATGATTGTTTCGGTAAAAAATGTACCCGCCTTTTATCAAATGTTTCACCAACCTTGGTAAAAATATTTTTGTTGCGAATTGCGATATGTTTTAATTGATTCTAAAAAACTTGATGTATTTATGTTGTCATTACATAATTAATAATTTAAAAACCTTTTGGTGTTTATAATAATTGAACTCGAGGATAAATTTTAAAACTAATGGTTTTGAATCTTGATTCAAAACAAAACAAAATACATTTCCAAATTTTTCTTACCTGAAATAATACTGATTTAATTATTTTCCATAGTTAAATTCTACATTTCGATTTTATTTAAATCAAAAAAGTTTTATATCGTGACTGAAGAGTTAAAATCAAAAGGTCATATAACGTTTTTTGTTGTGTTTAAGGAGACCGATCTAAAGTATTCTAAAGACACCCTACTTAATGGATTAAGTGAAACTTTTTTTTTAATATACTTTTCAATCTATGGAAAGAAGAAAAAAAAATTATTTTTTTCAAAAATCTTATCATTTCTGTTTTTGGGTTATCAGTCTTCATTCGTATACCAAATTTCATCTTAAACGGTATAAAAAAAAGCGGACAAACATTCAGACATAACGAAATAATAAGGGTTCCTAGTTTTCTACGGAACCCTAAAAACGGTAAATATAAAATTCGGGTGATCTCTGCATGAATTTTAACCCTGAAACTATAAATAAGAAATATGAAACAAACAAAAGACTTTTAAAAATCAGCCAAGTATTATAATATCGATACCAAGTAAAAACATTATATATTGTTGGTATGAAATATAACATGGTTTACTGACAATACATTCCATTCAATATTTTTTGTTTTGTTTTGGTCGTTATCCGTATTCTGGCCGAACACAACGGTCCAGACCTTGGTTGGCTACGATACCACACAGCGTGTAATGTATAATACAAAATACAACAACAGCGGTTCTAAAACTATATTTTCTAAAGTGGTTACTAAATAACTTACGAGAAACTTAATTATCAAAAACGTAATTCACTACAAATCCGGAATTTTTAATGAGGAAGTTGGAAAATTATAAAATCTAAATCGGTCGATAATAATTCATGATATAGTTTTAATATATTAATAATTGCCCACGATGTTCTTATTATTTTCAAAGAATTTATAATGTGGGTTATTTGGTTTCTGAACATTACATAAATATATTTAATCATATTAATCACAGTACATCCATCACTAATGTATTGTAATTTTATGGAGAATAGTTTCAAAATTTGACAGTTTTCAAAACTTTTCTACATTTACAAAGTTTCTTATTTTTTCCAAAAATTGAGAAACTTTGTATAAATGATAGTGTTATTTTTTATATTTTTGATTCAATTTAATTTTTGATATAATAGTTAGAAATATACTTCAGTACCTATGGTTCTATGTAGGCCCAGACATAGAGAGGGCTACGAGGGCCATATGGCCCGGGTGTCCCGAAAATTATTTATATTTTATAAAAATATTTATAGTTTGTATTATCTTACATTTTCAATTGTTTAAAATTGAGTTTACCCGCTTTTAATGCTTCTACTGAAAGATGCTTTAGTACCCTGAAAAGAATACACATTTTTAACAGATCGACAATGTCTCAGGACAGACTAAATGATTTGTCAATCCTGAATATACATAAATTGTGACTATGCACGAAAAATTGATTCTTCAAAAATAATTATAGAATTTGCAAATTATAAAGCGCGCAAAGCATTTTTCAAATAATTTAAAATATTTTTTATATTGTTTATAATAATTAAATAATAAATACAAAAAAAAATCATTAGCTTGTTTTTTGAATTTTGAATTAAAAAAAATATGCAAGTACCTATTTTATTTATTCTTTAATTTTATATTAATCTCAATAAAATAAGTGTATAAAAAAGTTTATTTTTTTAAATTTATTGGTTGTTAATTTTAGGTGTTACTTCACAGATCTAATTTTATACTTTTACTTTCCTTGTTTTTAAATTTTATTATTTCTCAATTTAAGTTTAGTTTTTCTTAAAACGCTTGCAAAACGGGGGGGGGGGGGTATAGGCCCCCCAAAATGTTGCTTAGCCCGGGCCCCATTGAAACTCTTTCAGTGCTTGGTTCTATGATATATTATTTCAATATGCATAGCATAGCAACATATCGTATTCTATGATTTATGCAAGAGAAAAAAATCAATAAGAGTAATATTCTACATTTCTAAACGAACCTAATCAATTCCCTATGATTCATTTGCATGACTAAATTATTTTTATTTCATTGTGGTCTATTCGTTTTCGTGAAATTATTGATATGTCTGCTGAATAAATATTGAGAACCACTGAACAAAAAGCATGCTTAACGGATACAATAGAAAAAAACCACATATACTACATCAGAATCGTCTGCAATGATGATCTGATTCAAGACTCGCAAAATACGTCTGCTTGTCTATTTTGGCATTGCTGTGAAAGGAAATACTAGTTACTATAGACGTATTCTTTCAGTTCGTTTACTTATATTGTACAATCTCTAGCTGATACGTGTGTGTATATTTTATACAGCTTTTAGTGATCTGAATGTTATCCAGACAAACGATATTCACGAAATATTTTCTGAATATTTTATCTGGTGAAATATTCATATCTATGTAAATATCCATCTTCGAAAAATCCTTGTTTCTTGGATAGGTAAACAAAATAAAATTGTTTTGAAACATAACATTCTAACTATTTATGATTTTTAGTGTTTTGTATCGAAATCTTTATCTGTGTGCCTGTCATAGCTTTCTATACTATACCGTTTGGCCTGGTAAGCTGAAGTTTAGCAAAATTATAGTAAATAGTGGGTCATTTCAAAATTCGTTGCAGATAAACTTGTCCCAGAAGGAAAAACATTGATTATTGTTAGTTACATACATACTTAGATAATATTTTGGAATCAATAAACAAAGCACCGTATTATTAAATATCTTTTATAAAAAGAAATAAATTCCACTAAAAATTTTTCATATGAGTTTATATAGAAGACAACTTTGTTACCTTTATTGACCACTATATTACTTTAAAAAAGTAATTTTAAGTGGGATTTATTTCTATTTATAAAAGATGTTTAATAATACGGTGCTTTATTTATTGATTCCAAAATATTATCTAAGTTTGAATGTAACTAACAATAATCTTCTGGGACAAGTTTATTTGCAACGAATTTTGAAACGACCCATATACCTACCTGTAGATTGTTAAGATTGCTAAGTTTTTGGTGCTTTCTGAGAGGGGAAAAAGAGTGGTTCATGAGTTATATCATATATTTTATATGTTACGTGTGACAAGATTCAGGGGACAGACAGACACGGAACGAAAAGTGTTTGTCTTGACCTGAAACGGAAAGATCAAGTTAAAATTATTATAAAATAAATTAAATAATTATCAGATTTTTTTAAGCATTTTAAATTTATTTTTATGAAGACTTTTCATTGATGGAAGCTATCTATTAGTTCTAATATTCTTATTTGACTAAACTAACAAAATCAGCATAAATCAAACTATACAAAAGAAAATAATATTAAATAAACTAAAGAATGAATGAATTCTGTTTTAGTAATTCACAATATAAAATGCTTTCAGTAATTTAAGCCACTGTATTTTTCTACTACATATATACGTCCTAATACGCTTATCAAACAAATTTACGAACAAAAGCGGTCTAAAACCAATAAAACAAATGGAAATATTCATATCGCCACATCACAATCGACAACCGGCATTTGACAAAAGGTCCAACCGAGCGGGTATATTCGTCATCCCACAAACACACTTGATCCACATCCATACATCTACGGGTCTATCGGGCGTGACGTAACTCCGACACGTCGGCCGCGGGGATCCTACCGGGAATCGAACCCATTGTCTTGCATGAAGAATGGGCTTATTGTGTATCTGCGCCCGCCTGTATCCATGGGCGCGCCAGATAAGGGTAAATCGAAAGTCGTATTGAAATTATTTACAATAAATCTTCACTCACTAACTGATACAGCTTAATTTTGAACTTGAAATATTGAATTAATATCCAATAACATAAAGTATTAGAAATAACCAATATTTGGGAATGTTATTGATGTCATTTGCCAATTATAATAATTGAATTAACTACATGGAAATCTTTTTTTATAAAATATAGATTATTTCGGCTGTTTAATTATTATTTTTATACATACATTGCATGAACTGTATAACAAAGTGGAAGATCTATTTATGAAACAGTTTATAAAAAAAATATATATCAATTTTTTCAGTATCACGTAAAATCTGAGTATACTAATGTATTGTTGGTTATAACTAAGAACAAATAAAATTTTCAAAAAACCTTTCAAATAATTTCTGTTGAATCACACAATTTATTAACTTTACAAAAAGTAGCCACGGGAATTTATTATACGTAATACTGAGAGTAAACAGTGTGCGTGCTTCTAATTTTATTGAAAAATATTTCAAACTAATAAAAGAAAGAATAAAATTAATGGCTCATAAATTATAGATAATAATATTCATAAAAACAAACTTGTTTGTTTAAACGTCAAAATTTATTAAAGAAGAGGAAACCGCAAGCTTTCGATTCACAGAATCATCGTCAGGCTAAAATATAATAAGTAACAATTAAATACAATAAATATAATGCAAAATATTGATATTTTAAAATAAAAATTCAGAAATATACCTATTAATAAAGATTTAAATTTGAGAAAGATGTCGTTATCTCAATAAAATTCATGTGACTACGGAAATGTTTGAAAAAATAACAAATCTCTTAGTAACTCAAATAGTTACTAAGGAACGAAAAAATTGATTTAAAAAATGACAATAATTAATTATTTAAAATTGTGTTGTAAATAGTAGATAATGTGGATATGTCAGTTTTCTTGTTAATTGTATTATTGTTTCTTTTTATGTGTAACATTTCGGAAATGTAACGTTTAGCTTTATGTTTTTCATTATCTAAAATTTTAGTTTGTTTATAATCAAAAATATGCCCTGTACTATTTGTATGTACTGCTAATGCTGTGGATGTTGGTTTTAATCTTGTATCTGATTTATGTTGTGTTATTCTATTGATAAGTTTTTGTGATGTATTACCTACGTAAATAGTGTTGCAACCCCCACACGGTATACTGTATACCAAATTTGATTTCTTAAAAATGTCTGTTTTTGGTTTAAGTTTTGTGTAGTTGTTTATGTTTTTATTTATATTTAACGTCACTACTATTATATTATGATAATAATATTCTCTACAACATGTATCAAATGAATTTATTTTTCTGAAAAAAGGAATAGAACATAAATTATAAATAATAAAATTACCTACAATTTTTAACTTGACCATTTTTCTCTAATTCACACTGTTTCAAAGTAATTCGAAGAATTCAAAAATCGATATCAATAATCGTATAAAGATCGTTTTCAAAAATATGAAGTTTTCTTCCTAGACACAAATTAATCTTAAATATAAAATTTCAGACAGATGCACAGACACACAGACATCATGGCGAAAATAGTCAGAATGGATTCAGGGAAGGTCAAAATGGATAATTCTATCAAAATTAGGATTTCGAAAAAAATCGGCTTCACTATACTTACTTAACTATATGTATATTTCATATAATATACATGGTATAAGAAAGTAAAAGTTAACGGTATGCACCCGTATATGTATTTCAAAATAAGCGAATAGGCACACTCTAAGCCCATTACGGGGGTTCCTTAATACGGTCATGTCGTAAATAAACTATTTTCATAATCTAAAACAATTCTAGGGTCTTAGGCTTTCAAACGGTGAAAATTCTATTCTATCGATTCAGTATTCGGAACAAACAAACGATTTGTCGTATTTGAATTACAGCGTCTACAGATCGATACCCACAGACATCCTGGCGAAAATAGTCAAAATGGATTAAGGGAAGGTCAAAATGGATAATTCCATCAAAATCTGGAATTCGAAAAAAATCGGCTTAACAATACTTACTTTTATACTATATATAAATATGTACATATATTTCATCTACATGGGTATAAGAATGAAATAAAGTGAAGTAATTTAAAATAGATTAGGTCTTGTCAAAATTGTAAGTAGAGAATAAATATTTTAGATAGGTAATATATAACATATTCATAGTTTGTTTTTACCCGAAAAAAATTCTATGGACGCCCATGCATTATATATGTCTGTGTGTAGGGGTATGTATGTGCAGCATGCATACCCACTGGTCACGATTTTATTAGTTTCGGGGAGCTATTTTCTTTTGGAACTCATATCGTAAAAATTTCATCAGTATTCGTATCGTTTCTCCTCGACTGTATTATTATGAATCATTTTGTAGTGGTCTGCTATATCCATTGATTAGAACCACTCATTGTATGTTTATTACATTCATTTTGTTTTATATCTGTGTACGGCAATAACCGCTGCATCAATTGGTTAACAGATTTTTACACTCATATGAAATTCTGCTGTTTCATTTTTGTTTTTGTAAAATGTGGCGCAATTTTTGTTGTCACTGGAAAGATGGGAAAATTACAGAGAATTAGAATCGATTGGAGAGATTTGATTCTATGCAATATTCTGATATGATTGAAATCCAATTTATTTTTGTATTTTACCGATTCTTTTATATTACAATTGATTGATTGGTATGTAAAATAATTCAGATTTTATCTATAACTAGACGTTTTTCCTAGCTTCACTCGCGTATATTTCAAAATCGGCGAGTGTCTACGCAACCGGGTAATTTCATTAACATTGCAATTTGTAACCGTTATTAATCATAATTTTTATACAATTTTTATTAGAAAATATCAATTATACATTTTTCTCAACACGTGCCTGACGTATTCAATATAAATTTTTGGTTAAACAGCCTTTGATTTTTTCTTTTTTATGTATATTTTTATTTAAAAATATTGTCTTAAACTTTCCAACAGTCAAAATTTCCTTGTCTAAAAACTATCATAATAGGTTATTGGTTTTATTATAAAACGATTAAAAAATAAATAGATTTACATTTTACAGACAGAGTATATAGATTTATGTACACATTAGTATTGATTAAAGGTAACGTAAAACTTTGCAGGAGAATTTTCCTATAACTTTTTACAAGAAGTTAAGAATATATTATATAAAATTAAAATGAGTTCATCTTTATCATTAAAATTGCGTATATACCTACTACTATCTTGATTTATTCAGAAAAAGTGAATTACCATGGCGCCATATAACTATAATTATAATCTTTTTTTTTATATATCCACTCGATAATTTGTATTCTTTATAAAGCATAATAAACACATGTATACTTAAAAAAATGTACTCAATTGTAATATATCATAGAAAATTAACAATTTCCAAGATTATATCTTAATGAATGACAAACAAACATATTTGTAAAATTAATCACATATTAAATACAGGCAATGTTAGATAGAACATAAAAAAAGTAATTATTTTTATCAAAAATGATTTATTATTGTATACATACTTAACATGAATATATGCTAATGTTATCATATCTTCATAAATATTCTGATTCAATAAAAGTCCGATTAAAATTATTCTTGTGCAAAAGTACACAAACACACTTAATGATATAAGAGCGACTATTTTCGTAATTAACTACTTATCGAAAAGGCACTCACGATTATATTATTTTAATTGCTATAGTAAATATTCTATTATTTGTTTATCATCGCAAAAATGACAGCAATGAGTGCTACAAATGATACGAGAAAATTTGTCATAGTGCAAATAACAATACAAATAATATAATTGGTTTTAAGAACTGTCCTTGGCTCAAACAACTTTTTCAAATTAAGTTTTATCAGAAGGTAATGATACATTTTTAAAACGTTTAAGAATATAATTGAAATGACATACTGTAGTGGACGATTTTACGGTAATAAATTCTAAAAGGCAAAGTGAAGTGAACACGGTTGTGAAATAGCTGGCACAAAACATTGTCTTATTTGAAATTACAATCATTTAATTTGAATCTGAATCTCTAGTTACTCTAGACCAGGGTTGAGAAAATACTTTTGGTAAAGAGCTGGATTAAATTTTATTTATTTTTTTTAGAGGAAAACCTCATTATTATCGGCATCACTACAGCCCATTCATCGTTATTGTCCAACCCCTGATATAATTATATCTTTGACCAGATTATAGGATATATTTTGTTACGTTAGGGAACATAAGGAATAAGGAGTGACGATAATAGTAAATCAAGTCGGAAAAAAGTTTGCCGCTAGCGCGCTCTTTTACAATACGCTGCCTAAGCTGTTAAATATTGAACAAAATAAATAATAATGTAGTAAAGAATTATGTTGAATCAAAAGATCTAAAATAAGGCACATGATAATATGAAGGTATACCATGTCTAAATTTTATATTTAAGCCATAATGACTGCTTTTATGTTACAAAGAAAATTTATAATGTTTGAGTTCTGTTTACGTGGGCTTATGACCTGCAAAACATTAATCCTTATCGAAATAAATGATTTCATCTTCATAAGTAGGTACTAAATATAGATATAATTGGCCCTTTACAGCATCCAATTTGGTCTTTTAGCTTAGGGAATAACTTTAAATAAGTTATATACGGTCATATATTATTGTTGCGTCCAACAATAATATGTATAGTTGGATTAAGATTATATTTTTATTTATCTGAGAACATGCAAATTTGTTGTTTATAAATCAGAATTCCTTCGCGGCTTTTCTCGTATGTATATTTCAAAATTGACGAATGCCTCATTCTTTAATTTTTTTATAAATATCGTTAGTTTAGCTACATAAATATTACAACTACCTCAATTATCAGAAATTACTTCTAAGGTATTAGGTTATCTTATAATAAGGCCCTATTAATATCGGTTCAGTTGTTTTTGTGTCAAATCGAAACATATAGATAGACAGAAAGACAAATATTGTAAAAACTAAAATCACATAAACTCAATTTCATTTCAATTGAAAACTCAGTAGGTATTGATTATATGGAGTTCAAGTGCTTTATTTTTACGTTTCAGCCACATTATGGTCATATTCAAATAATTACATATTTTTTTGATATCGAATATTTTTGGTGAAATATTTATTAAAATTGTTTTATAGCAAGTAAAAATAACTAAACTTCTATTCGCAAATTAATTATTCGAGAAACTAGCATTTTAATTAGTTAATAGAAAACATAAAAAGTTTTTCAGATTATTGGCAGATAAAATTGAACCGATTTAAATAGAAAAGTCTGAAAGTGACACTATTGAAAAATGTTATCTGCAGGTTTTCTGCTTTTAGTGTCAGAAACAATCTATTAAATAAGAAAAAATATTTTTTGTCACTTTCAGTTTTTTCCATTCCCACTCTACTACACTGCGCTGGTACAAAGATTGACAAAACATTTGATTCGAAATTCGAGTCTTCAAAAAAATAGATACGTTGGGTCTACATATGTTTATCTTTATTTAAAAATGAGTGTAAAAAAGATAGATTATCGATTTGGTTATATCTCTATCTTCACTTATGTGAACCAAATTTTACACATTACGGTAATTTCTCTATGTCTATTTGTCATAAAAATATGTAAAAATATTTTATCATTTTGGAGGACCAATTAAGGCACGCATACTCGTTTTGAACAGTTGGTAGCGGTCACAGCTCATACTCATTACAATGCTACACACTATGCCTGTGTAAATATCGAGGTGACGAAAGACGAAGCAGAATCAAAAAGGAACATAAATATTTACTGGTGAATTCGTTTACCGGTCGTTACTGCGGACCCGGAATGTCAAAAGAGGAGACACGTGGAATAACTTACGATGAATTATTTAGAGGCCACACATGTGTGTTAGTGTGTGCAGGACCGTCTTAACATCTTAAAGGGCATTGAAATCAGCGAGAACCATAAATGATTAAATGTTTTTAGTGGATATTAGGACTTTATTATGTTCAGAATACGAAAAAAATGCATTTTTTTTTAATAATTGCTGTTAAACCTAATTATTACAATTTACGGGCTCAATGCTAATAAAAAGTGGAAATAAAATGAAATATTTCTAATAGTATAAACCAGGGCTGGCAACCCGCGGTCCGCGGCCACATATGAACAAATAATTTTTTTATAATGTTTATTTTAATTATCAGGTGTTTCACAATGATTGACTGTTAAACCTAAAATTGCTGTTAAACCTAATTATTACAATTTACGGGCTCAATGCTAATAAAAAGTGGAGATAAAATGAAATATTTCTAATAGTATAAACCAGGGCTGGCAACCCGCGGCCCGCGGCCACATATGAACAAATTATTTTTTTATAATGTTTATTTTAATTATCATAGGTGTTTCACAATGACTGACGGGGCAAAATATTGAGATTTTTTCGTTATTTATTAATTATACAAAATCGTAAACATCTCGGTTTCTATGCGAAGTAGTGGGTAATTTTTTTTCTAAAACTCCTGCACTTATGTAGGTTTTTTCCCACCTGCACCGGATCGAATAATAAGATCAATTACAACCTTTCATCTGTGAAAATTAACTTTACATTTTTTATGTTAATATATTTAAGAGTTTAGGAATGGGGGTTAAAAGTCATTATATTGGTTTTTAATTAATTGCTCTATGATTATTAGTTCCGGAGATATAAGCTTTCAAAGTGTGACATATTTTTGTTACATTCGCGGTGTTTCCTAAATAAATTGCAGAGGAAGACGTAGTTCTACTTCAAAAAATGTTAGGTCGTCAATGCGGTCCGCGGTGTAATTTGGGTTGGCCAGGCCTGGTATAAACTTTTGATTTGGGTTTTATCTCGCGTTGCACTTTAATATCACTTGACGTTTCGACCAATATCCCGTGGTCTTCGTCAGAAGTGAAATGTCCATAAGGTGTAGCTGCTTATATACATACATTGACATTTGCTAGAATGAGTTTGTGGTAAACAAAATTATCAATTTACTTTGTATAAGTACTTAAAAAAAATTATAAATTTTTTTATACAATTAATCAACCGTGAAAGTTTACGTTCAAAAATGACGCTAATAATTTATTTATTAACATACCATAATATTAATAATAATAACAAATAATCAATTAGTTTTAATCGAATATTTGTCCATTCCTGTAAATCAGGGATGTTTCAGCAACTAGAGGGTGATAAAAAAAGCATTAGAGCATGATGAATGACATTTTCTAAGACGAATAATTATTATTGTAAGAAATCCCTTTTGAAAGGGGCTAGAAATTAAAAAAAAGTATCAGAAAGAGAGAGAAATAAGTGCGAGACTTCGGACCAAAATATTCACTTAAAATTCCTACAAAGAAATAAACACATCGAAAAAAGTTAAGTGCAACTTTTATTTCTTACGGTTGGTGTTTATATAATAACACTATACTATACTAGCTATTACTTCGTTCGTGTGGAATATGTATTTTTTCATATTTCAAGTTTTCGGAATACAAAGTAGCCTATGTCCTTCCGCAGGATGGAAGCTATCTCCCTGTTAAATTTCATCAAGATCGATTTAATCGTGAAAATGTAACAAACAGACAGACAGACAGAGTTACTTTCACTCTAATATGGATATTTCGTATCAGTAGTGTGTATAGAATAAAAAATATTTTTAAATTGACATTTACGAATAATATCATTGGCGAATTGTTAGGCTAAACCCTATTATATTCTTTGTTAAGACAACTCTGTATGTTTATATGTGCGTGCCTCCTCGGACAAAATGTTAATGTGAAACTATTTCCAAGCTTTGCGTACATGGCGTATACTTTCACAAGAACAATTCGATAGAAGGAACGTCCAAGGAATGCCGAATCTGAAGGTACTTGAAAGTTGAGAATACGCGTACATTAACGGTTTGCAAATATTATGTTTGACGTTATCGTATTGATTGCATACATATTTATGTTTCTTGGTAATATTTAAATTCATAAGATGTTTGTATGTCAAATGTTTTTATACAGTGGTGTAGCCTTTCAAATATTATGTTTCAATTACCACCAAAACAATATTATAATCACTTGAAAAATAATTTAAATTGTTTGAATCATTAAAACTAGTCACGAGATATTTTTTATGGATAAACATTCCCTATTTACTTTTTTCTGCGAACGCCTATGGGTGTGTTTTTACTTAAGAGTTTTTTAATGACGTTAATTAGTAAAACATAGCCAACTAAAACCCGTAGACTGAACAATCTTATTAGTTAAATCTACTAAAAATAAAATTCTTGTGTATACATTGAAGAAAAAAACATGGAGACGATATTATATAACAAATTTCAGGAATCATTAAGAATGTCTTTATGAACCCTCGAACAATAACTGTCATTAATAATAAAAAGACGGGAATAAAAGTAGATAGATGATGAGTCTTTTATTTCTTAGAAGGTTTTTTAATCCAATTCTCATTGTTTTTAGATCATTAAATATTAATTATACTTAAAACGATTTTAGCCGCAGGGATTCAGACCTCCCTAAATAATCCATCTTTATTTAGTTACAATTAACGAGCTGGAGTTACAAAAAGCATTATAGATGGAAATATAACTACTATCTCTTTTTACAAACATAATTAACATTTGCTATTACGATTAGGTACTATGTTGTAAGTTTTCGTTCGTATTTATTCTATTCGTTTCTAAACATTTCGTGATTCGAGTTTTGTTTCTCATCATTAGAGAATTACAATCTTTCTCTTTTTCATAATTATTTATTTAACTTATGTACTGTTTCAAATCTTATTTGAAATTTAAATATATAATACCTACGTACAAAATTTACGTGGAAAAAAAGAAAAAGAAGAAACACTTAATTAGATGTATACAAAATAAACTAGATAAAAAATAATTAGAAAACATAACAGACCATATAATAACACTTTTTTAATAATTAATCCTCACTAATTGCAAAATAAATCTGAAATTTTGACTACGTATTAATTGACGGTTATATTTTATTTATCTCATTAAAAACACACAAATATCATAATTTATTTAATATACAATTTTTTTTACCTAATGAAATTATACAAATTTATACATTTATTTTATAATAAGTTTTATTTGAGACTTCATTCGCGTATATTTCAAAATCGAAATTAAAATAGGCTTCGTTTTCATCTATTTCGAAAATTTAGATTTTTAAGAACCATTTTAATGGGATTTTTTTTTAAATCTGTCATGAGTGCCACGGAACATTCTTATACGTAGTACTGAAAATAAACGCGTGTGTACTTTTGATATAAAACGAATATTTCTCGCTAAATGATAACAGATAGAAATAAAAAAAGAATGAAACAAAATTATAAAAATATAATAATTCGAAAAAGTCATAAATTGATAAGAATAAACATAAACATTTCCGATTGTAAGATCGATTTCGAGACGTTCCTATATTGATCCAAAATTTAAAATTTAACTTTTTTATGTTTTATTGTTTTTGAGTTACAAAAAAACACACAGACATCATGACGAAAATAATCAGAATGTATTCAAGAAAAGTCAAAATGTTAGTTTATAAAAATGTTGGTGTGTATGTATGGCCTAAATCACTGGACGTATCGAAGCCATATTCACACCACATGTTCGTTTGGTGCTCCGTTAGGTTTATCTTTTATTGGACCCGGTAGGTGGCACTGGGGTCGAGAATGTGTATTTAATGGTCCGAGTTGACTCATATTCAGAATAAATGTTAGTTACGTGGAAAGAAATATTTTATAAAAAATGGACCCGGTAGATGACACTGGAGTCGAGATATTTACGAAAATGTGTATTTATGATCTGATTTGTAAATAAATTATTTTTGAGCAGAACAGCATTTGCTGGGTCAGCTAAACAATTACAACCCTCCATACGTGACAGGGGGTGAAATATTAACTCACATGCGAAGCCGTGATGGACCCGCTAGTAAAATATATAAATATCTTATTCCAAAGTTTATGATATAAATTTAATATATTTGATGTTTCGAATACTTCGAATTATCGCGCCTCCACTATAAATAGGAAGTATTAAATGCAAAACTACTTAAACATGTAAAATAAAGAATTGTATGCTAACAGTCATTGTTCCCTGAAACGCAAATCATGAGAATGTCACTTGAATATTTATAAATATAATTAATTATTTATTTTAGGTAATGAACAATTCAAACAATTCAGCAAACATTAACGGAATACATTTACGAACTTTAAAAAAAATATTACAAAACTAAACAGTCATTCTTGTTTTCTATAAATAAATAAATTTATTTATTGTGTGTCTATTGTATACAGTCATTGAATTAAATTAATATTCTATGTGCCTCCTCAAACTGACGTCAATATGCCAAATCATATTCGTTAACCTATGTTATTTGAAAATACCACATTGGCTGAAAAGTCTTTGGCCTGACATACAGATGGAGACATAAACAAAAAATCCTTATGCTTCCCATAGAGTCCAACCTTAACTAGAATACTGTCAAAATTTCATGATATTTCATGTACTCTTGTTTAAGTTACAGCCTTCGAAGTGACGCTACTTTTGTTATTTTTTTAATCATGGAAAAAAGTGAATTTCGAGTTTTGATTAAACATTGTTTTTTAATGGGGAAAATACCGTCTAAACAAAGGAATACCTTGATATTTGTTACGGCACATCTACTCTAGCTAATTCAACCGTAAAATATTGATTTGCTGAGTTTCGTCGTGACCGTACGAGCACAAATGATGCACCACGTTCAGGAAGGCCTAATGAGGCAGTTACTCCAGAAAATATTTAAAAAAATTGTGAAATTGTTTTAAATGACCACAAAGTGTAAGTGAGTGAGCTAGCTAACTCCATAGGCATCTCAAAGGAACCGCGTTTTTTTTAACAATTGACCACAATTCGTTCGTTTCAAAGCAAAATTTGGCACTGTTTCACCGCTTTTTTCATGCAATTTGTGACAATGTATGAAACATGGATCCATTACTATACACCGGAGTCCATTCGGCAGTCAGCAGAATGGTTATTGCCTCATGAAAGCCGTCCGAAACGCCCAAAAATACAACAGGCGACCAGTAAAGTTTTTGCTAGTATTTTTTGGGATGCACATGGTATAATATTTATTGACTACCTTCAACATGGTAGAACAATCAACAAAGAATATTACTGATTGGACGACGAAGTCAAGGCAAATCAGCTGCAAATGGCGAAGAAAAAAATGCTGTTTCTCTAAGACAATGCACCATTTCATAAGGCTCACGTTACGACCGATGAATTGAAGGAATTGCGCTATAAATTGGTTCCGCACCCACCGTATTCTCCGACCTAGCCCCCAGCGACTATTACCTTTTTCCGAAATTGAAAATGTGGCTCTCTGGCAAAAAATTTTACTCTAATGAAGAGGCCTATTTTGAGTGGACACAAACCACTTATATAACACCGGTATCGAAATGTTAGACGACCATTGGAACAAGTGCATTACTCTAAATGGAGATTGTGTCGAAGAATAAAATAGTTTTTTAATTGTTAGGCCAAATACTTTCCAGCCCATGTAGTATAAATTAAAATATTGTTCTTATAAACGTATTTACCTATTTAAAATATGTAATCAAGAGTATATTGTATTATTTAAATTGATATGGATAACTTTCATATTTGTGGGTTTCAATTGTACAAATATCTACATATATATTCCATATACCATTATTATCAATTCAAGTATAAAATAAAAACTAAATAAATATGATATACGTAGGTATGTACTTACATATACATTATACATATATTTAATGATACGGCCAACGCTGAAATCGTTTAAAAAATATTAATTATAATTACATGGTGCAAAAATAATGATTGTTTAATTGTTAACTCTTTAATATTACAATGACATAGTAATATTGTTACATTGTGTACAGTATTATACTTTATATGGAATAGAGTGTAATTAATGTATGTAATCGGTACTTTTATAACGACTGAATATTAATTAATATCCGCTACTTTTATGTTTTTAATAAAACATACTATCTATATATTTAATAAAAGCATATATTTTAGTTTTAAACATAAATAATAGCGTTATCTATATGTTTATATATTTAAAATGTTACAGAAAATTTTACCAAAACATAAGATTATTTTTAAATAAATAATAATAAAAAAATTAATGTCTCTAAAAAATATTATCAATTATATAGTTAAAATATTTTATCGTGCCTTTGATATTTTTTATATATATTAAAAATAATTTAGTTCTATGAAAAATATTATTTGAAAGACCAAAGTACAGTACCTATATGAAAAAATAAATATCATTTATGTAATGCAATGATAAAATACAAAAATATGTGTCTACCTTGTAATATACTTATAAATATAAGATTATTGAAATAATAATTTCTATATCAAGTTAAAGGATTGATATTGCTATTTATAAAAACAAATTTATTATGATATTTCTTTTTTTTAAGATTACGTTTGTTTCTTTATTGTTATCACTCCAAGTATTCATACTCTGTTTTTTATTTACGTTTTATATACATAAATTACGTCATTTTTAAAGAACGCATTTACCAATTAAATACGGGTGACACCCTAAAACCAAAAACAAAAATTATTGTCACCCCTAGAAATCTTATTAAATTTTGTATCTATAACAAGGAACCCTCATATTAAAATAATATAAAATATTAAACTTCACTCTCTGTATGAAAAGCGTTGAGTAAAACAATTTCAACGAAAATACGACTATGTTTCTGTTATCTATATAATCTCCTATTATTCATAGACAATACAAGCACATCATCAAAATAAATTATCTGTATTGTGTGTATGTACGCTACAAAAGTCTGTGCAAAGACGCTACTGGCAAAGGAAGGTGTCGTCCTCACTCCAGCTCTGTCAGCAGGTTCAAAAGCCTGTTTGAGCTGAGGTTTTAAAAGCCCCAACCCTCATATCTTTCATGATGAATTAACCTAAATTGTATATAGCGATCCAGTGCGCCTTGTACACGCTGTGAATGGGAGAAGGGGGCGATAGGGGCGGAAACATTAAGTGTAGGAGGGGAGAAACAGGAAGAACGTTTTAGTGTATTATATATTTTTCGTTGATGATATTTGAAGTGAATGTTCGTATAATGGTGAAATGGTTTTATAGCTTTATCGAATATAATGATAAATATATATACATATACATACTGATGTTTAGTAATATGAAATCTGGTAATCATTTTTTGTAATTTGAAATAAAACGAAAACAAATAAGTCCTGCCAAGTTTGACAAAATAAAAGTTAAGAAACACATTACATTCAAAAATGCCATTAGTTTAGTTATATTTTCAGATATTTTATATAATAACTTTGACTTTCGTAACTATGTATGAGGCTATCACTTTAGTCAGCATTAGGTTTTGATGCTGTGTTATTTGCCAAGGCTTATTATAATGATCCTACTTTTAATGAAATTATTTACCAAAATTTATTATAGTATGTCCACAATTCGACTATGGGAGGTTTTTGGTACCAAAAAACATAATATGATGAAAGTGGATATGAATATAACCCTATCTGCTTACTATAAAAAAAATATTTTTTTTTACTATTTGTTGTAGAAATACTGCTATTCTATAGTATAAATAAACTCAAGTTTTTTCTTATAATAATAAGGTATCAATGGCATTTATTTAAAAGATAAAATGCATTTTTTTAAACAATAAATTTTATTTATTATCAATTGTTTTATTGAATTACAACATAATAAAGATGTGATTACAGTTTCTTTTTACTAAAATAATAATATGTACTTAAATTTCACAATGTAATTACATTTTGTATTATATTATTATAAACTTATTCTTTAAAATATACACATTATAAATAAAATAATGAAAGTAATATTAACCGGGTTACATAAAAACTTATTAACTACTGTATATACATCGTATTATAAATTATATTATAATGAAGATATATCTTTTTATTTACTATTTATAAATGAAAAAATGTGCACGAACTTTAGATGAGGACAGCATAAATAGAAAAAATAAATGTAATAATTAATATTAATATGTTTCCTTTTATGAAATTTCTAGCATATACATAAATTACTGTTCCATGTTTCTACAAAGTTCCAGTACCTATGTTCTTTCTGACAGAAAAAGAATTGTACATCGTTACCATTTGAAAACGATAAACATCAAAGAAAAAAAGGACTTATAATGTACAAATATTACAAATAAACTTATTTTTCTAGTGGATCTAGTTTGTTTTCTTATCAATAAAAAAACTATGACAACCAGCAGTGACGGACTACGGAAAGTTTCCGGGGCGGAATGTTAGTTTTAACCAAGGTTATTAAACTACAGGTTGTCTCATAGATAAGTATTTGGGTGAGGGGAATGAGCGGAAGGGGATTGTGTGTGACGTCACTGGCTGTCTTGTCAAATTGAAAATTTGAATTAATAGTTAATGATTGGTTAATAATTAGTAGTTTCCATGAATTTTGACGGCTGGGTACGTCATTATCCATCAACCAATGAAACAACCTGTATAGTTTAATATTTAATTGAGTTTTAACTAAACTTTTTGAAGGGTCCAAAAGAAAGTAGGTACTTGTAATTTTGTTTAAAACCTTACCGTCCGGGCACCCCCTCCCCCTAACTAAACTAATTTTTTCCTTGAATATACGTGTTGACATGATAATTTGCAATCAAAGATCGACATCATATTTAGTAAGTCTTACAATTAGCGGATATTCACATTTTGTAGATATTGATTTTATACAAAGTGTGGTAACAATCTAAAATTTTACTTCATTATCAATTATGCAATAGTATACTATATTGTATAAAGTTGTTTTCCTCAAGTTCCCATTAATTATATCAATAACATATTACATGCATAAGGTAAACAGTGAAGTAAATTATGATTATCTAGGACATGGAATGATTAGGGAAAATAAAACGAGTAAATTGAAAATAAAATATAGACGACATTTATCAAGGTCCGAGCGCCACCGGTCGTCTGACCCAGCAATTTTAAGTGTAATAACAGGAAACGAATGACGGTTGGAAAATTTATTGTAGGAAATACACAATGCACACTGGATATCACCACAATATTTTATAGAAAAACGATTAGTTTTGTTTGTACTTGATTGATTATTTACGTTGCCTGATTGGAAACAATTGCTTTAAAATGTTACCATGTTTTATAATACTTATAATAATATGTTGTGCAGCAATTGCAACAAAATTGTATGATGTTTTAAAATAAACTTCCCTAGTCCGCACAAGATTTTTTTATACATCATGATACAGAAGAAATTACATAAGTAAACACTTTCTGCTAAGAAATTGAATATAAACTACATTACATTACATTAATTGTTGTTTTTGTTAATGTTTGAAAAATATTTTAATTCTATTCTGTGATTTTATTCCAAACGTTTTTATTATAAAACGGTATAATAATTTTTCTGTTTAAAAAAATGTTGTTTTGTCAAAGGCTTCTTATTTATTTGATGTTTCAACAGTTTAGATAATATTATTTCTATACATCTATTTAATTGACAGTTGTATAAATAATAAATGCTTTTATTTTCATAGATAACTAGATTATTTATATTATTAAAATTATTTTTAAAAACTAAACTAAACTAAAATTATTATTTTTTGGTCAAATCATAAAAGATACAAAGAAAGAATACATAAATTGTAGAAAATAACGTTCTCTACAACTTTAATTACAAACATTTTTTTCTGTTATGAACCGTTTGTATTAAAATTAAAGGAAATATTTCTTTTACATTGAAAAAAATGCAAGTCTTGAGGCTTCCGTGGTAATCTTGATATTAATCTTGGTCACTGTAATATGTGACATAACGTTGGCCGATAACACGACCAAACGGACGCAGCTTACACCTAAAAGCCAAGATCCACAATTGAAAAAAATGTTAATGTTTGAATTCCAATTCATTGTACCTAAAAATAAACTAGTATAATCGAATTTAAATCAATTTATTATAGCAACATTTTGAGAATACTGAATTTATTGTTTAATAATGAAAATAAATTTAACACGCATTTTGCTTTATGTTATTAAAACATATAAATCATAGTAGAACATGTTGAAATTATAATTTGAAAAAATCAAATGAATCAAATTTCATTGAAAATAATTTATGGGTTTTTTCATCTTTAGGTTTTATTAACGATGTTAAATTTTATCAATTTAAAGTAAGATTATCCATATTTATATAATTTTTTGTGTTATTAGGTCAATTGGGTAAATAGTTGTTTATATTAAATTTCATATAATTTAAATGATAAAATATAATATTTTTGATAAAATGAATTCTTTAGTAATCTTTAGTAAAGAAAAAAAATGTTTTTCATTTAAGTAATGCGCTTAATATTTAGCTTTAATTATTATTTTAATATATTTAACAAGTATTAATGTATCATTTAAAAAAATTTTATTATTATATTACGTATGCATATACATATATATACGGTTATGTGTGTCAGTAAATTGTATCTAATTAAACTGAATATAGAAAAATGTATACATAAAATTTTATATAACGCATTCGTAACATATATTCACGCATATTTAATGTTCACACAAACGTGTATACATTTACACACACACATATGCAGACACATGTGAACTCGAAGCGAAGGAAGATCTACAAGAACTTCAATATAATATCCAAAGGCCACCAGCAAATGACGACAGCCAGACAACGGGCCAGACTTCCCCTGAAGCCCCTCGCGCTCCTCTGACGGCGCCCAGCGTGTGGTCCCCCCTCCCTAGTTCGCTCGTGTTTGTGCGCATCCCCACTACCGCGGCCCGGCTGGCGTGGAGGGGAGACACTGCAGATGTGGTCGGCGCAGCAGACTGTGATCAGTCGTGGCAGAACGACGGAGCTTTACGGGTCGTTGTGTTAAAAGTGAATAGTGTGTGTTGAAACAGACTTCCTTTATTCTTTTCATCGCTACCACCATTTTGTTTACGAGTTGTATTAAGGACCAATGTTAGTGTTGTAGACTTATAGTTATCTATTTGTTTAAGACTGATTATCAAGGATATAACAATGACTATGGCGGCATGTTATACCACTTATGAGGTATCATCGCCCGTGACGTCGCGTCAACACCAAGTGACCTCTGCTGGAAGCGGCGGTGTTATCCACAAGGACTACTCTAGACCTCTTCATGTCGATTGTTCGGTCGAGTACGAACTACCCAGTCAAGCCAAACCGCCTCCGGGTGGTCGCAATGAACCTCTACTAATGATACATCCGTGTTACTTCCGGAAAATGGAATCGCAGCGTAGGAGCCCGTTTATCAATAACCTCCCTGGTAGAGGAGGTACGACAGCGGCTGTTCCTACAGTACCTCAAGCCGTAACGACGACTTCAAACACGACATCGAGAAGGTCAAGTTCTAGTGTTAGTTCCTCGGCTGCTTCTAGGGTCATTCAAACTGGTACGATTCCGGTATCAATACATCATCAGCACCAAAGAAGTAATCAACAGAACATTGTCCAAGCAAATACAGCAAGGACGATGCAGCAACAACAGCAGCAATCTCAAGCACATTTACAACAAATCAACATGCCGACGGCAGTGGTACATCAGCAGTATAGCACATCGACAGCGAACTCTGTAGTTGTACCGCAACAGTACCAAGTATCCCGTCAGCATACAATACAGAACACGAACCCTGGTACCCAAGCGACCCAGTGGGACCCGCTGTTGGCCGCCGGGGCGACGACGCAGTGTTATAATACGAATAACAAGCCTCCCGTAGTTTCTGTGACCGTCGGCAAACGAGACGCGATGTTGTACGCAGATGGCGGTTTGTGGGACTCGAATCCAAGCCCGCTTGCGGCCGAAAGGTTCCCAGAACCGCAACAGATCATGATGCAGCATCCGCAACACCATCCTCACGGCGTCAACCACCCCCAGCAGCAGCAAGTGCAAGAGAAAAGCACGGGGAAATACCGTCAATATCTAAGGGCGCATAGACTTCATCCCTATATGAGTATGGCCGCGACGGCTTTCCCTCAACTTGCCCAAATGCAGCAGATATCGTGTTATAATGTGTGATGTGTTAATTAAGAAGCGAGATGCGGAATATGTAGCTGCAGATTGTGGATTCGGTAGTTGAGGTGCGCTTACATTGTGGCTTCGCTAGGTTTATACATTCGACTGATCTGATTGATAGACTGGAGTGACTGTTTTGTAAATTGGAGGAAATGTTGGAGTACATGTAATCGCGGATACGGAAATGAAGTGTCGTCTAATGTAATGCTGCTTAGTTTATACAAGTTATAAATTATCTGAATAAATTAAAAGTGACTAATTTAATTCAGTTCGATATGTTTAAAATAGTTCAAATATTTAATATGACTTATTTGTTCAAAGACTGTTGCCTTCATTCCTTGGATAAATGGTTTGTTTATTTTCACATGGTGCCGTTCGAAATACATCAAAGGAAAGAACGATTCGGATAAAATGTTTATTCATATCTGTAATAGAATTATGTTAATCAGTGTACAATAATTATTTATGTGAAACGCGGATCAAGACAGAAAGAGGATATAATCAATGGTAGTGAAATCCAGCCAAAAGAATTCGGAACAGCTCGGATTCTTGACCATGTGTTTTGTGAATCAACCAGTGAAGGAAGTGGCATGAATTCGAGGTCGATATATTCATCGTAGTGTGGTAGAATCCCGAAGTGGCAAACAAGTGTATATGTAATATATTTAAAGTCTACGTTCGTAATAATAATAATAATAATAATATATACCTAATATAACACATCTATAGCAAATGGCAGTTAGATACAATATTACCTATTCTTCAGAGTTAATAGCCATTCACGTATTTATACAGTGTGCGAAAATAGTGTTTCATGCATATTATAATAATTACAGAGTGTATCGAAAGTATCGTTACAATGTATCAAAGTAGTTTATTGGAAAAAGATAACGAACCGCTTGATCATGTATCGTGTACTCACTCCTACTTGATGGATACGCATTTATCTTTGTTGTATGCTATCCTTGTCTGCAGTATTGTATTTATATTTACCTATATTGTACCTTGCATTTGTTGGCTGTTTGTGATATGTTTGGATCCGGAGATAATCATCTTATTTGTAAAAGTGAAGTTCCGCTTTAATGGAAAACTTTGCTATTCCATGTAACGATTTTTGCTTTTCACAAACTTATATTAAATTACACCATTGGAATTACATTGTATCAACTGTTTTTTCAAGACAAAGCAATGATGGTTACATCATTATTTTGTACTCAACAATTTCTGCGACTATTTTACGGAAAACAATGCTTTCGTTGAATTACTTTTGTTTCGTCATTATGCTGTTCGTGTTATTAAAACAAATCGATTAGTATGCATTAATCATAAAACGCTAGTCTTTCATGTGATTTTATGTACCTGTATCAACAACATAAATAATGCTCCATACCAGTTGTGAAACGTAGCTGCAATTAACGAAGACTACTTTTAATTGGCCATTACCGTTAAATATAATAGTGCGCTCCATAAATACCAGTCAGTTCTGTAATTGTTGTCCAATGAAAAACTGGTATTTAGTTTTCTTTTCAAAAAATATCTCAAATGTTTTTGTCGACACTCCTTTTATAATGTGTTAGAAAAAATATTGTCAACGACAATGGAATTAAAGAGTATTCAGTTATTTTATTTTTAAACATACATTTTTTGTTTCTTTTGTAATGATGTCATAAATGAAAAATTATTGCATATAATTTATAATTAATTAATGATTGCTTGGAAATATTTTTTCTACAAAGTGTTATAAAAACGGGTCAACAAGTTTATTGCAACTCATTAAGTTTTATAATTTGCATTTGAGTCAGCGTTTTTATAAAGATTTCTAAAATTTCTATTTGTTTATGAATTATCTTTAAGCATTATTTTCGTGATCTAAACAAACACAACACCAGAAAAAATATAAAAAACAAAAATTCTGATATTATGCCAATTTAAAATAATGTATTCTCCCGTTTAAAATCATTATTGTACGTCTACCAACTCAAATAAGAAAAAAAAATACAAAAAAACGTCGACAAAAATAATTTAATTGTGTCTTACACACCCCGGCAAATATGTGCCGCTCGATACTTTATGTGATAGTAGAATATATTGTAAAAGCATTGACGTGGCGTTTCGGGGCGAGGTGAGCGGGGGTGGGCGGCGGCGGCGGCGACATTGTAGACGCGGGTGGAGGGTCAGAGGGGTGCGGGGAATGCGTCGCGACGCTCAGCTGACGGCGTCTACGCCGCCGTTTAGGCGTGGTTCGATACTCTGCAATTCATGTCCGGTTTGATATTGTTTCTCCGTTCTTATTTCCTAATTACTCGCTCGACTGTTATTTAAATTTTGTTTTGTTTATGCATTGGCAATTTATTGTTTAATTATATATCATTGTAAATATATTTATTTGTCTAAATATATCACGTATAGTTAAAAAATAATTTTGCAATCATAAATATTTTTATAATAAAAAAAAATGAATAAGACAATCGAATAATTTTGTAATATCGAAAAAAATGTATATGGTTCAATGATACATTACTGTTAAAATGTATAAAATTATTATTAATTATTATATTGGATCGATAAGAGTATAGATTACGTCATAATGAAAATCAAGTTCATATTTTCCAATCTTTATTAGTTATTATTATTAATGTAGTTAAACAATAACATTAAATGCCAATCTACTATGCGATCAGCTGCATAGAAAAATCTGTTTATCAAGGTCAAATAATGATGTCATCACACTCATTAATATCTTGACGTGTGGATTTTAAATTTTAAATGACAATCTTCTTTAAAAATACGACATACTTTCACTGGGAAAATTTGTCAATTTCTTTATTAATTTTACAATTCCGTGATTTTATATGTTTCTAAATTATGTAAAGTATTTTTTTAATATTACACATCATTAAATATTGCTTTATATGTATAATGAATAACTTTACGTATGCATATTAAAAAATATACCACGCCTGCTTATCTCGCCTACCAAGAAAAAAGTAATTAAAAAATTAATATTAAGCGGAGTTTTGTTGATATTTAATTTTTCGCGTTCATTTAATTATTGATAAATGTGTACTTTACGAGTATTTGTATGAATAAAAAATACATTTTAATTTTGTAATAAGAACTTGTATAAAAAACTCATTAACAGAAATACAGACAAATACATCAAGTGTAAAAGTTTAATTATGATATTAATCGTTTATTGTACATTTATCTAATAACTATTGTAAAGTCCGTCATACTAAGTATATATTTTCCTGGTTTTGTTCGAAGTACTATCAGTTGTGCAAAATGGCGGATATATGATACACAAAATGTCCGTTCTTTTTTATATTTTTAATTTAGTAAAATAAATTTATAAAAAGTTATATCTAATACACGTTCATAGCAGACAAAATTTTTGATAAGTATGACGGGCGACGTGGTTTTGATTTAAATGAATTACTTTTTTCCGTATACTGCCACCATATCAGTACATACATTCTCGTGGCTTGTAGAAGATAGACCAAAGAGGTATATATATCTCGCATGTATATATTACAAAATATGTTATATAATATTTAAGGGAAACGTTTCTCCTATCCGCTAGGTTTAATTATAGATAGTCTAGCGCATCACCTTGTATATTAGGTTCCACTGAACAACAACTTTATGTTCTTCTATATATTATACAAAATAATACTTTTGTGGCTGGACATATTGACCAATCTCTGTGTTATTTAATTCGTTACTTTGAATTATTCAGGTCAATATGTGGTTTAAAACATCTGAAAATATCCATCATGAATTAAAATCTAAATTGCTATTATTATGTATGTGTATCGATTGAGCACATAGTAGATTGTTTTGAATGAACGTAAATACTATAATGTTTTGGCAATAGCTGGCTACTGTTACATATTGGTTCGTGCGAATTCTCATTATACGCATTACATTGCGAATATTGCAAGTTTAGTTTTGCACTGTGACACTATGGTTTGTGGGTATACTATTTCATGGTGAATATTTTATGCCTATTGTTTCCATGGATGTTTATTTTTCAGTGAACGATTTTGTTGATTGATTTTACCTCCACGGTCTGTAGAGTTGAAATGATTGGACGTTTTTACGAAACGATTGGTAGCTTCGGTATGGCGATTATAAAAAACGTCGAATTGTTTCGATTTTATTTACTTGTAGTTCTTGTGGAGCAATGGAATCATAAAAAACTATATTGGTTTATAAATGTAGGTAATTATTTTTGTTTGTCTTTCATATTGGTTGAACAGTAATCGACAATTTAATGTATTATTTTATCATTGTATTTATAAATATATATGCGCATTCTATTCCAAACGATAAACCTATTTTGATAGATATAATGTCTGCATCACGTTTACTTTTTATTTGAACGCATTTATATGCTACAAGTAAAGCTACTTGAAAAAAAAGTATAATTTCTATACATTTACTGACATATCGTGTTTGGAATGTTAATGTAATACTTATAAAAAAATGTTTGTTGTAAATTATCTGGAAAGTCATTCTAAATTTCTGTGAAGGTCTGAATTCATGAAATGTTTTAGATTTACGATACGCATGTTAATTTTAGACAAGTCTGTACTTTTTGTGAAATATAAATAATGTGTTTGTTCTCAATTGTAGTGTGGCGTAAATTTATAAAAACATTTTATTTCGAATTTAGATCTGATCTTTGTTTTTGTTGGAGTAACTGCGAATTTCAAACGAGATAATTCGAAGGTTCGTTACGAAAATTCCGATAATAATTGAGATCGCATTGAAAGATGAGAGTCATAACCACGCAGCTTCGTGCTGAGAACAGCTATTTGAGAGTAAATGATGTTGAACGTGCCAGCTGTGTTGTCTCAGCACAGATGGGACGTGAGTTTTTCCACCTAAACTCGTAATAACAAATACGTTTGAAAATCACGCAGTTTAAAAACGAACATGTACAATCTGCGAAATGTTATTTCATAACACACATTGTTGTATGATTACTGTTCCACCTACGTATGTGAAAACAAATGTATTTTATAACTGACTGATGTAAAACGAGTATAGTGAATATATTTAACTTTACTCTTAATCGACTGTCGACGATTCATAGAAATTGCCATTTAGATGATAAGAATTATCGAATGAATATAATGTAAATAACTCTTAGATTTTCAACTAAATGGTTCAGTGGAACTTTTTAAAAGTAAAAGGGTATATAACAAAATATATAAATAAAAAAATACTTGATAAAAAATTATACTGTGAATATGTAAAATAACATAAAATTCGACAAAAAAAATCCATTGCTATATATGTACAGACCTAGTCATAGAAAACATACGCTTATACTGATCATGAAAATGATTATTAAATGAAATAAACATGTTATTGTTTTTATAGAAATTTTTGTTTTATTTCATCCATAATTATTCCTCGAACCATACAATCATTATTTTATTATATAGCAAAAAAATATGATGTCAATGAAAGAATAATTAAATAACAAGATTCAATTTGAATACTTGATTGAAGTTATCGGAAGAAGAGGAAAATCATTCTGCTATTATCAGTGCATTTAAATTAATATTAAAATGTTTACGAAAGATACTATCATTTTAATTTACGTCGTTATTAATAATTTTATAAAACTTCCACTCTGAAAATAAATTGTTTCTTTCAACTTTGAATAAATGTGAATTATAATCATATACATAATTGAAAAAATAAAAATAAATAAACGCATTACATTTTAATTTAAATTTATTTATTATTGTTACACGTATTTAAATGAAAATATTTAATATTCTCGCGAATAGTTTGAGGTGTATTTGTTTCGAAACTACGCAATGTCAAGATTTTTATATTTTAGATACACATCGACGTGTTGTGAACAATAAATTTAATTACAATCCAGTGTTTCCTTCGAGCATGTTCTGTATTTGGCTGAAAAATTATTTACTCTTGTCTCACGAGATAGATAACGAATGCTGAAAATGTACCATTGAAATATTTCAAGAGAATATATTACAATGCAAACTAATTTAAAGCAGCCGCTATTGATTTATAGTATTTGCACATTTTCTTTTTTTCTATTTTTAACGATCTGTAACTGCCTTACATAGTTCACAACATGACGTCTGTAATTGTCTTCGAGAAAAAAAATGTTGTCGTCTTTTAGATGATTTTTTTCTGCCAAAGCCATTTACGCCATGCCAACTAAACATCTGCTGCACTTTGCCAAGTGGGGAAACTCTGTTGGACTAGTTTTTCTCGTTTTTCAAGTATTGACTTATTGTGTATGGACGATCGTAAAAATCCAAGTGTGTTGTGCTAGAGGAATAAATTATTGCCAATGAATAATTCCCGACACTTTTAAACAGAATGCCGTTTTTTTACAACTCGTCGGCTATTATGTTCATGACGTTGTTATGTAATTGTGAAATACAATATGCTGTTCAACAGTTTCAAATTGTGATTATCTTGAATGTGATTTCTGATTATGATAACTATAAATATCATATATCTAAATTAAGTGCTGTGAAGTGAATTGTGAAAAAAATATCGTTAGTGAATGTAAAATTGTATTTTATGATGAGTAGGTACCTATAATAATTATGTGTTAACTAATTAATTAATTGCTCATTTGATACGTAGCTTCTCTCATTCTACCGGAAGTCAGTTGATACTTTAAATCTACGGACGTCAAGACTCATTATTTATTATAGTGGTACGGCCAAATATCTTTAGAATTATCGACTATTTCAAGTAAAACTTGTCGAATATTAAAGGTGATATATAACACCGCAAAAATTCTCATGAAATCGAGATAATTAGCTTTTTCAAATAGGAACCTATATTTTTCCGTCAAGATATTATTTCTGACGTTAAGTCGAATTCCAAGATATCCATTTTTTGTATTTTCCATAAAATTTTAATGATTAGAATTTGAAAGTCCGATGATTTTTTTAATTTTAATTTATTAATGGACATTAGATACATAAGAACAGTGCATCTTTTAGTATCTCAAGTTATTTGAATTATTTCAGTAAAAAAATTCGTTCTTACTAAATCATCAATTTATTCGTTGAGTTTAAATACAAATGAATACAATAACGTGCGGTTTTACATCGAGACTTTGGTGATTCGTCGTATAAATTGGTGTAAACTATTTTTTTTAATTCGTTTGAATTAACAATTGTGTTATTTGATTCTATTGCGTATCAATACATTAAATTCGTATTTACAAATTTACATTTCATGTATATTATTATTGACTATTGTGAATTTGAATTATTTAATTAATTTTATAGCTTAACGCCCGATATTATCAAGTTTAACTAAATGCTTCTTTAAAAAACTGTTATATTATTAAAAGAACCAAGCATAATACATTTAATTAAATGGATTTTTAATTTTCTGCGCTATGTTTTTACAACGCATATTATGTACATTTTTCATTGAGAACCTAACTATTGATTTAAATCACGTTTGTAATATACAAAATTTAGGTTAAAGGAGCATTAAATTGGTTGATAATACCGGGCATAAGTCTTATAAAATATAACTAATTACATACTTCAATAAATTGAGTCGATTTAGTTTAAAATTGTAATAATTAAAAAAAAGGTGTATTTTTTCTTCGGAATTTGAGTGTTTTTTTTCATTTCAATACTTTTTTATCTGTATGCGATAAGAACGATGTTTTTATTAATTGATTCAAAATTATAAACTTCTTACTTATATATAAATTATAACACTTATAACTCACTCCAAATTTCAATCAAGAAGACATAAACTGGCTATGTTGTGACAAAAATATAGGTTTTCATTTGATATCTCAAAAATTTCTTCTTATAAGAATCTCGTTTGCTGTTTAAAATGCCTCTTTAATATCCAACAACTTTTATTTGAAACAGTTTTTTTTCAATAGTCGGTAGTTCTGAAGATATTTGGCAAAACGTTTTAAATTGGAAGTGTCTGTGTATACAATCACGATACCTTAGTAGCCATATGTGACTTTTTTGGGTAAAGAAAAGCAATGTTTTATAAAAAGTTAAGAAAAGGTTAAAAATAACTCATGTTGACATTTTGTTTTCACTTGAACCTTCTTTCCGATTGCAAAATTCTCCGACGGACTTGCTACAGCGAATAACGGATGTGCTTAAACATGTATATAAATATAAAGTTAATTTACATATTTATTTTAAATCTAAAATATAGATCTAACAGATAATAGCTTTCCGGTTAATTAATATTGAATGATTGTGTGTATATCTACCAATTAGTAAAGGAGTTCTAGAACTAAAAATAACAGTGAATTCACAACAATACATCCCTAGTTTGAAACATGTCGTACTTTGTGTTCTGTACTACTTCTGGCTGTGATTGATTGTCTGTTTTGTGATTCCCGGCCAAGACACACACACACACACACACAATTTGAAATTGTGTAAATAGTGGTGGAATTAATTTAGAAAATCTATGCTTAATTGTTTTTATCATGCAATTAAATATGCAATAGAGTAATCCGGAAATTTTGTACTTACCTTTTTTATTACTTAATTACAAAGAATAGGCTAAAAAAATAATAATAGCATTGAACAAATTATTTTTTTTTTGCTCAATTAAAAGTCGTGAAAATCAGCTTGCATTTAAAACGCGACGTGATTGGTTGAAGCGTTTGTGTCGTCATAATCCATGTTCTGTCCAGCCGTTAATGTTGTTTGTATATAATGTTTCAACGCGTGAGTTATAAAAACTAGAAAAATAATAAAAATTAACCGAAATCCTCAAATTTGGAATTGTTGCCCTTATAGAAAGCCGTAATTTCTCGTGTATATTATTATTGTACATATTGCACCTATATAGAATAACCTTACTTTTGATTTTTTCCTTAGTTTCCTTCTGGCACAGTTATAAATCTTTTTCCAGGAGTTTTGTGAGTTCAATTTTTACAACAAGGTACGAAACAATATTTATAACTTATTATTTTTCGTGCGTTTTACTTGTTTATCGTTGACACTTGTATATTTAAACATTGACCGGATTACTCTATTTCGATGAAAATAAAATATGAGGGATTATTTAAAATTTTAAGCTATTTAAAAATGTAATGTTGATTTTTATCATAAAATGATTTTATTTAAAAAAAAAACGGGTAAGGCTACTAGTAAATATGATACTAGCATATTATAAATTATAACCCATCATAGATTGCAACCTATATAAATAATCTTTTTTTATTTGACTAACTTTTCCTTACGCCTACCATCAATAAATCTTATGTAGTTTATTGAAACCTGTATAATATCGCCTTCAATTTTTTTCTGGTAAAATATAGAGATATTTTTTAAATCAATAAATCAAACCAGTGACTATAAAATGTAGTTTACATAAATTTTCTTTATATTCTTAATTGATTATTTCTGCCAATGATTTTTTCAATAAATAGACCAGTTCTCTAAGAAACTGGCACATTGCTATAATTCTCTATATATTATCTTTATTTCTTTATTTTCTTACTCTATATAATTTACCCAATAAATAGTCTATACTATTATGCATGTCTTTCACACAAAAATGAATACTATACTTAATACTTATTTTAAATTCTATACAATTTATAAATTTCATAGCATCTTTCTATCAATTTTAAGTAGGTACTCAAACTTAATATAATAGATAAAACGTTTTACAATTATCAATTTTTTCACCAATTTGTTTGACAATCAGTAATACCAACTGTTAGAGAACTTATATAGAATAGCAAAACAATAGTAAAACCTTAAATAAACTATTTCCTTATTTTAGAATAAAACACACATGTATACAAGAATTAATAATAAATCCAAAATCATCCAAATCAGCCATTCAAAAAAGTTTCATTAATATCGGTTCAGTGGTTAATTAGTTATACGTGTGACAAGGATTCAGAGGACAGACACACACAGACAGTCAGACAAGGAAGGAATAGTGTTTGTCTTGATCTGAAACGGAAAGATCAATTTAAAATTTTGAAATCGGAGAACAAATTCAATTTTCATCCGTCAATTTTATGTACTTAAAATTAGTGGAAAAATTGACAAATGTAACATAGGGTATGCAAATATGTTAAATTACGTCTAACAGTTTTGTTATTGACTTTCGTGAATTTTCTGTGACGATAGCTTAATGTATTTATACAGGGAATGCGGATATTTTGAGAACAGCTTCTTCGAAATGGTGAATATGTGAAATAACATAAACTTCGACAACAAAATCCGAAGAGATTTGACTTACGCATAGATTCAAAACTGCTTTGAATCTACAATTTCTAAACTTCGCTGTTATTCCCAGAGGGTTAACATTCACATACACAGGCATGGGTCTTTGCAAGATTTATCCAAGGGGGGTAAACCATTAAGACGTGGAATGCCTTTCTATTATTACTTCGTAGAAAATATAAAAAAGGTTGCGTTTGGATTCTTATAAATTATTAGTGCATATCCTGATATCCAACTATATTCGGTGACGAATTTGCATAAAAAATTCCAATTAAATTTATCATAATATGTTAGTAAATATTTGTATCTGACTCATACTTTGCTTTCTAAAAAACTGTTTTACTTGAATACTTTATTAATATTATATATGATTCATTCATAAATATAGCATTTATATCGAATTTTAGTTAAATGTCTAATTACCAAAGTGCATTCTCGATAATTATTTAGTTTGAAATTGTTCAAGTCTCTAGACTTTGTTGATGCTTAAATGATAATTGATATTAAATATTAGATCAGACACGTATTCAAAAATGAAAATTGATATATATTTAACATATAATTTGATCTCAAAATATATGTTGACCGTGAAAAATGGTTCTTGTAAGTATATTTTTGTTTTGTAGAATTAGCTATTTTGGTTTTGAGTGCCTTATTTAATCATATTTTTAATACATTTGAGGTACCTTGTTTGTATATAACTAATCAATTTTATTAAATAAATTTAATTAGTTAATACTTTAGTTAATATATATTATATACAAAGGGGTAAGTTCCCCTTTGTCCTTATTTACAGACGCCTCTGTGTATACAGTTATATACATTTGTCCCGGCAACCACCATTAGGACAAAGTGATTAGAATCGTCCGATTTGAACAAGATAAACTTCTCACTACTAATTACAATTTTGTACAGTTTCTCTCATGGTTAATGTATTAATCCATTATACTAAAGTTAATGCTTTGTCAATAATACACACAAAGTATGTCACGCTCATATCATTTACTTAATTGATATAGTTTTGGGTGTATAAATATTTACAAAAAACCTTGATTTATATTTTAGTATGTACATACATATATAAATTATAGATATTTTATATTTGGGCACTTTCCCTATTTATACATGTCCTTGATAATTGTGTCGTTTGTAATATTTTTTAAATGTTACTTATTAAATTTTAAATGATTGTTAATTATATATAATTTTTAATATATAAATAATTATTAATTATTTCTTGTTTGTTATGTTATATTAAGGGGTAACACCATTTTAAGATCAATTTTTTTGCTTAAACAATGCTTTAACATTATAAAAACAATATGCACTTGGTTCTATAGGTGCTTAAGGTTACTCAAAAGGTCACCAGAATACGCTACGTAAAATTTTATTGTTGTAAAACTTCAAATGCGTTTTTCTCGATTTGAAATTTTGACAGTAACTTTACAATTAGATCCTTTATAGAAGTACGTAGAGGTTTTTCGATTCGATGTAAACTTTTTATTTTATAAACAATTTACTACTTATTTTTTGGCAAAAAAGTAGTACCTAGGTATATAGATTTTTTTGTTTTGTTTTTTGCTCCAGGTTTTATATTTTACGAGTTTACCCGCTACTGGAGGTGTTTTTTAAATTAAAACATCATTTCGAAGATTGGGTCTCTCGTCGCCATTTTGTACAAAAATAATAATACATTTTTTTTTATACTTAAATATATACTGAATAAACCCTCTAAAATGAATTTCCATTTATTTTATTATATTATCAAAAAAAGCTTTTATTTAGGCCACTAGAGTGGTGTTACCCCTTAAGTCGAAATATTGGATGACTTATCTTCAGTAAAATGTCGAGGAAATAATAATAATGTATGTAATCAAGTTAAATTAATGTTTAATAAATTGTTAAATTCATAATATATTATATACTACCTATATATATATATACAATTATACATACATTTCTAATTTAATTTCTTTTATTTAATATATGTATGTATTATATTTCATCCTTCAATAGAAATAATTCGCGTGTATAAGAATCTAATGTAACATATGTTATTTCATATATCAATTTAAAAAACATAAAAGGTGATGGTTAAAAATACAAAAGAGAAAATTATATTACATTGTTTCTTTATGCATAATGTAATACAGAAATGCAATTAAATTTTACCTTTATAATAATTTATTAATAATAATTAATTCAATTCATTAATTAATTACTATAACAACATGAATATAAAAAATAAATTATTTAAATTTTAATATACTTTTAAATTAATTTTATGATGTGACTTGTTTATGTATATTTATTATACTTCTAAATTATTTTAATCCTAATAGGTCAAACTTTGAATATTTTATTAAACGTTAAATATAGAAGTAAGGAAGCCAGATTTTGACATTTCATAAAATAAATTTAAAAAATATTTAAATTTAAATTTTGGGACTTACATATATAACTTATTATTCCATTGATATATTGTATTTTAACTAAAAACACTTTGGATCATTATATTATATAGAAAACTCAGCGTGGAATAAAGTACTGGTACCAGTCTTGAACAATACCCCAGTATTGAACATTTTTTAAATTAAATGTACTGAATAAGAAATATTTGTGATGAGATTTGATAACTGCCATTAGTGGATATTAATCTATAGTTTGTTTCATTTAAGATTGCAGTAGTGGGCGGGGATTAGACGATACGATTCACACAGGTACTCGTACTAGGCTAGCCCACAGAATAATGATAGTAAGAAGCGATACTACACGTTAAAAAACTGGTAATCGTTTTTACATACACTCTAAAATTTGTAAGAAATAAAACTCACCTTTGTATTATGAATATTAATTTTCTAATATCTTAGTGTTGATAATATAATACCCATTTTTAAAATAACTAATCTGATAATGTGAGTTTAATTGCATTTGTTTCCAAGGCAACATGAATTAGTAGATGTATTGCATCAATGAAAATTGTATTATTGTGAAGTTTCCTGGCGTTTTGCCCAATCAGGAACGCGTATTATGTTAGCTACCGCTGCAATCTTAAATGAAACAGACTATATATACATTTAATTAACTGTCTAACAGCGTGATTTGATGATAATTGATTATTTTGATTAAAATTAGTGGATAAATAATTATCGCTATTCGGCAGACTATCAAGAAAAGTGTATTTTCAAATGTAAATGCTTTACATTGTTTTAAATTTTACGACTCTTTATTTTATAATGTTTGTGTAGTAGTACTTATCATTTTGTAATCATTAGCAAGTGTCCATCACTGGGTGTTCATTACTGGGAAAAAAACATATACAAAATAAAAGGCTATAATTTATAAAGTATATTTGTGGATTTTGGTAATTAAATTGATTTAATAAAGAGGTAGTTGTCTTATTGAGAGTTACAAAAAAGTAGCCCATCAAACCCAAAAACAATATACTTTGCTCTTAAAGCGTTAAAGATTGGTGCCAATACCTTATTTGTATTCATTAGGGTTATACACAAGTCAGAACGAGATTTAGGTAAGTCTCGTCTCGTCTTAGATATTTAAACTGAAGTTTGATCTTACAATTAGCCTTACTTTTCTCTCGTGGAAGTTGAAGTCATCTCGTCCCAGTCGTGTATTGAAAAATATAACGAATGTTATATATGTATATGTTTTGATTTAATTACTACATTAATTTAAATTTAATTATAAACAGAGCTCTGAAATTTGACTCGGCTATTATTTTTATGAAAAATAAAAACTTTTTTCTTAAAAAATAAATTAATTTAAAACCAAAAAAATTACTTGATATCGTTTTGATCTCATCTCGTCCGAATTTAAGTCAATATCATTTCAACTTGCAGCCCTAGGCCCTAATGATCATTCAGAGAGAAAAAAACGACTACATGATTATATTAATAATGATAAATAATGATATTAACACTTGAAGGTAATTTATAGTGAAAAGATTAAAAATGATTAGTAAAAAATAAATACCACATCCGGCATACATAACGTATTAGGATTTAGACAAGCATATGTGTAATTTCGATAATCTATACAAGGCAGTTGAAAAGCACGTCCTATATTACATCACAAATATATACAGACTCTCACATATGTCGTAGCCAAAAATACATAGAGCATGTACGAGTTGTGATCATACATCGACGACTTTGAATGATGACATTTGACTTGCTGACGAATTGTTTTTGTCGAGATGGTCCACTGACATGACGAAACACAGCTCTTAGATATGCGTTCAAATAAATTGACATATATTAACGTATGCTTTAGATATTTGATTGACTCATTTATAAGTTAAAGAGCTCGTGAAATGATATTTAAAAGTAATGTAGGTAATTGAATTGTACTAAATTAACTGTAACTGCTGTTTCGAATAGATAACTATTGTATTGTTTTATTTGTTTTTATAATATACCTACGTACTATTTTTTTGTTCGGCATTTTAAGATCTGCTTTCTTGGATGACATTTGTAAAATATTGTGCAAGTGTTATTATCAAATTAGAATATAAAAACAATATTTAGAAAAGTACTAGTTGATAGCATATTACGACGCAAATGTGAACTCAGCAATGAGGTACGGTGTTCTGCTGTGAGGTAGCACTGTAGATGCTAGGTGAGTTTTTATAATAAAAAAAAATAGATTAATTGTTAACTTAAATAAAATGCAATCACTGTGATTTTTTCAAAAATAATAAATTATCAACACTTTGGGGGATATATGTAATAGAACTGTTTAAATATATATCTATTGAAATTGAAACAGAAGATAAACAATATAATCTAAGAAAATATAATATAAATATAAATTTTTATGAAAGATCACCAAAGTATTTAATTAATAAAATTGTAAAAACGCTTCCAGCATGATAAATCTTCCACATATTACAAGGAAAAAAATATTTTTAATGTATCTAAAAGATTTTATTATCAGCAGGGAACTGTATAGCATTGCTGAGTACCATTAAATGTAATTTTTTTTGTAATTGACGTAATGTTTATACCACTGTATTGGCCAAAAACAATAAAAATATTATATGTAAAAAAATCTTCAATTTTTGAAAGTTTTGACACAAAAACTACCGAACAGATATTGATGAGACTTTCACAGTTAAAATGTCTATAAATTAGTTATATGTGCATTATTAAAAAAATGTTTTTAAATAAAATATGTATAAAAATGAAAAAGATTAGATTTCGAAGTTAGGGCGAGCGAAGCCGTGAGAAATGTCTAGTATTGAAAAAAATCCGAAAATCTAACATTAATTGAATGTGTATGTTTAAAAATTGCATACATAAAAACTAAAACTTATTTGGTACGTTGCCAGAAACGTATGTATGTTAAAATAAAAGTTTTAAAATTCTTATCTAATAAAAATAATGTGTTTTCTAATGTGATTTATTCACTAGTGAAAATATAATTCCATTCAAAGTAAACAAAATTCATCCATACAACTACGATTGTATTGTAGATATAATTTTATTATTTTGTTCACAATCTTTATTGTTATGAGATACAAGGTATTATTTCCGTATAGCAGTTTGTTTAATCATTAAATTCTACGGCTGAAAACGGTTTATTTTAAAATTGTTTTTAATTAAACCAAAACTTTCGTAATTATATATCTACATAATATGCGCATTGGCGGTTATTATATGAAACTATAAAAATATGAATTCGTATAAAATATGTTATTTATAAAGATATTAACGTACATGGTTTGTTTTTATATTTTTATGGTTTCGTGCAATTTGTTCTTTATTTCCTGATAAAATTTTTGTTCAATTTTTCTATATTAGTTGTTCAGGAACTTATCGAGAAAATGTTTTTTAATGTAACGAGTATATAGGGTGATCAGGAATGACGTGCCAAATTTTATTAGTCTATCAAGGATGTTATTTTTAGCAAAATTGTACTCAAAATTAGGTTATATATTAATTACCTGGAGAACTCATTGTGGTACAGTTATGTTTTATATACGTTATATAGTATTAATAAATAAAGTCGAAATAAATAAATTACTGTAGAATTTCATTTAATATCTACGGATACATCAAATTACACTAAATTATCTTATATTCATATGCTAAAAATAAGAAACATTTTTACCAGAAACTCACCCCCTTTGTAACATAAAAGCAGTCACTGTGGCTTAAATATAAAAGTTAGACATACTTATGGTGTCGCGGACTTTATTTTAGATTTTTTTATTCTACACAATTCTTTAATACATTATTTTGTTCAATATTGAACGGTTTAGGCAGCGTACTGCAAAAGAGCGCGCTTTTTTCCGACTTGATTTACCATTATCGTCACTGCTTAGTTGTTATGTTACCTAACGTAATAAAATATAGCCTATAACCTAGCCAGAGAACGTACCTATGAATTAAAAAAAAACCACGTGGTTCTCGAGTAATAAGTGCACTAACCGACAGACAGACAGAAAGATACGTTGAGCTTTATATATATAGGTGTATTTCTCACGTAACCCAATAAAAATAAGAATAATTGAAAATTATGATTTCTATAGAAAACATATTATAATAAAGTTTTATCCTACTTGCATAATTGTTGTGTTAATTTTATGAATTTGGTACTCAGTGGTGTATATTATGGCACTAATTAAAATATAAAACAGAATTTCATGCTATGTCTGGTAAATTGAAATATTTTTTACATTTCACTTTATGTGCACTTAAAATGGACGTAACTAATTGCAAAAAAAGTTTAATTGAGCACGGAATCGTTTTAATAATTTAATTATAATTACGGATATAAATAAATTTTAATTGTATTATTTAAAAAATTATTAGTTTATAAAAAATAACTACAATAGTTTTGTACTAATTAAAACAGTTAACTTAAAATAGATATGTATCATAGGGTATATGTACTTTAATATATACAATAAATAGTATCAAATAAAATATATTCTGATTGATTGAAATAGATAAAACTTTTTGAAAGTGAAATATTAAAATATAAACTTTTATTATGTATGCGCATATTTACAACATAAATTATACTAAATATAATATTTCAAATCCAAATAATAAAACATATAGAAAATGCTATTACTATAAACACGTATAATGTTTAAGATTACTATTAACATAGGTTATATGATCATAAATACTGACAGCAAATAGTTTATCATTTTCAATCAAGCATAAAAAACAAAACAAAAGGAATTTTATTAAAAACACACGCACGCATTCAAAGGTTTATTTTACTGAAAGAAAAAAAGCTATCGTATAATAAAACAACACAATACAAGTCAGTATAGAATGTTTCTAACAAAATTAACAAACAAAAGACGACTGTTGGAATAAAAAAGAGTAAATTTATTTGTCCCAGCCAGTAAAAAAAGGTCAACCATATTCAGGAAACCTTCTGAAATGTACAATAATTTCTGATCTAAATCACCTAACTGATATTCGATTCAGTATGTGAATAACAGTGGAAGCTCAGTAAATTTAAAAAAAAAAGAAAGAATAAATAGTAATGAGATACAATTTATTACTGGTTCAGATAAGGTAAAGGCACCAGTCTTGGCAAGGACCCCAGTAATGGCAAATTTTTAATTAAATGTACTGAATTAGAAATATGTGTTGATATTTTATTACTACCATTTCTGAATATTAATCTATATACATTTAAAGTGTCTTACAGCGTGATTTAATTACAATCGGCCAATAGGTGTAAAAATGGTGGACATTTAAATTAATTATTAGTATAATCTATTTATTAATTATTATATTATCATAGCAACTGCTTTACATTTTTTCAAATATGACGATTCTTTCTTTTATATCTTTTGTGTCGTAGTACTTATCATTTTGTAATCATTAGCAAGTGTCCATCACTGCGTGCTCATTACTGGTTTTACCTTTGCCAGTACTGAAAACATGAACAAAATAAAAGATTATAAATAAAAAAAAAAAAACTATATTGAACTATTATGAAAATTTATTTTTAAATAGATAATTAAAAAATTTCAAAATAATAATTATAAAAACGTACAATTTTTAGATTAATCATAAAAATAATATATAGGGCGTCACAGAATACGAGATTAGAATTAAGTAAGTATCGGATTTATAATTGACAGTCCCGTTTTGTTATTAGAATCTTAAAATAAGAATTATTGACAATCACATAAAATCGATTTGAAAATAAAGTTGACATCGACTAGACCTTATTTTGTCAAAATGGAATTTGAGTAAACTAATCGAGATGGAGAAATATCTTGTCTCGGTATAAAACTTTATATACAATAACAATTAATTAATTACGAAAGAAAACGAACCACCAAGAATATTTTTCCAAATATTGTTATCATAAATATTAATAAAATATAACAATTACGTTACATCTTCATATTTAAAAAAAATCAAAAACATTTTTTTACAAACATTTAATTACAAGCTTAATTTTTACAAGGGGGTTCTTCATCCTCATAATCCCCACAAACTAGCCTCCCTTGGTGTGAATTCACATACGCATGACAAGTTGCTAAACCAGTGGATTTAAATTCAATCCGACATTGAATTGCATATTATGGAAATGTTGTTTGTTGTTAGTTGTCTACGCATACCGAATTCTTTGTAATATAATCATTTAGTTGAATGAAAATACACCCAACTGTGTGGGTTTCCACCGTGTGGGCGGGAGCTGAATTTTCTCTGAATGCGCTCAACGAGGAATTTAAGATATTACATTGTACTTGCATTTCTTTTCGAATAAAATAATATGCTATACAATTCATGCATACCTATACCTACCTACATTATTTGTTTGAAAGTGCACTTTGCGATTGTATACAATATATCTATAAATGTTTATTGTTGTAGTATTTTCGTTAAATAAATCTTCACTAAAAACTCGTTAATCCAGATTAACTGTAGAGGGGATATCATCCGGTTGAAAAGTTTAGAACTCAATAATTATCATACACTCATTACTTTTATGTCTATTTTATATGTATGTAGATAGTTCTGATATCTATTAAATACATTTTCGTAGAGATTTTCGAAGATTGTTAAAAATGTAAGATATTTATTCTGAAAAATGTTCAAAGCTTTGTTTAAGAACATATGAATAAACGGCTGAAAAAATAGGTGAATTTTGGGAATTATTAACTCAAAAACTATTTGTTCGATTTCATCCATGTTAATTTTATTCTAAACTATATATTGAGGTATGTTTACAAATTTTGTGTGTGAATATAACAACTGGGAGCGCTGCTGTCGTGGCCGGCGTAAAACGTGTTCTTCGATGCGGTTTCCAGGATTACTTGCAGTTGGTTGATCTGAAACATAAATTTCAAAGAGATTCTTAGAAGTTAACGTAGGATTTTTTGAATTTTTTTAACGTTAAATTAAACGTTACATTAATTTTTCAAAGACAATTTTCGACCTTTCTGGCTTGATAAAAAACTAATCGAGTAAAACAAATCCTAAGTAGCGAAGGGCATCATACATACAATCGATTGCCAGTAATCCTGGAAACCGCATCGAGGGACATGTTTTACGCCGGCCACGACAGGAGCGCCCCCAATCGATATATTAATTTAAAAAATTGTAAACATACATCAATATATTTTATATAATTTAGAATAAAATAAACCTGGATGAAATTGAACAAATAGTTTTTGAGATAATAATTCCCGAAATTCACCTATTTTTTTCCGCCGTCTACTCATATTGTATGTTCCTCCTTAAAACAACGTTTACGTTTATTTATTAAGTTTTGTTTAATGTTTGTGATTTTTAAATGGCAGAAAATAAAGGGCCAACCTTAATTTTTTATACAGACCTGACAAAAATTGTTATCACTTGGCTGGTATGTCTTACCCCGTTCACCCTATTCACCTGGCCTGCACCCTCAGATTATCATTTATTTCGCTTTCCAATAATTCACTTGAAAGGAAGAATTACAAAAGATGGCTGAAATATTTTAAATATGTATTTTAATTTACCCTTACAATTATTTTGAATAACTCAATACTATACTTGATATAACTTATGAGTAATTAAATTGTGAAATCTTCAAAATAGGTGTACCTACTAAAATTAACTTAATTGGAAATATTAAATAGTTCACAAATCTTTACTATTCAAATAGAAACATACCATGCTATGATATTTAAATATATAGCTTATTTCTTAAAAACCCATGGTCGTCTACGAAAATTCAAATATTGTAAAAGAACAGACAATAGCCATTGTTGTCTTGTTTTCTATTTCCATTAAGTAGAGGTCTAAGGGGAAATTTCTTTGAAAAAATCAACTTGTTTTTCGATATTTTATTTTAATTTCAAGGTACCTTTTCAATACATGCTATATATAAGTGAGTATACATACTTATGTTTGCTATACATATTTAAAATTTTAAATATGGTGAAAACAATACATTATTAATTTAAATTCAATTGCATTCAAATTAAACTGTATTGTGTACAGTTCAAAAAAATAAACACTTAATACATTGTTTTCAATTCTTTATGACAAATTGCAAATTCATTTTAACGTATATCAATATATGTATTATTCAAATTTTTAAAAAGTAAACAAAATATTTAAGTATGCCTGTATACAAATAGCTTTGTTTTAAATCAACATGTTAGTAATGTATGTAGGCAGTTATAAATATTGCTATGAATTCGTAGAAAACATTTTTTTATTAACATAAGTCAAACACAAAATGCACCGATTGCAATCTTTTATTCAACAAACTGTTGGGTTGGCATAAACAATAAAAATGTGTGTGGATTACAAATTTTACAGATATTTATCGACTGAGGTAACCTACCTAGGACAGATGTGCCCAGTAATTTCATATTGTACTTTTACGTTCTTATCAGGGGCGGACATTTAATTTAAATTTGCTAAAAAAAAATTTGGATTTTAGTTTTTTAACGGGGCCCACAAGGCCTAGAGCCCTATTTTTCCGTAATCAGTTGTTTCTTATATAGGTACTATTTACTTTATACATTATACATATCCTACATATATTATACATTAGGGTGTTTTTGCCTATTTGTCTGTCAGTGTCTGTTTATATGTATTATGTATACGCTTTATCTGTATAGATAGTGGAACTATCATACATACCAAAAAATTGTATATGTACAATTGTACAACTCTTATTTTTGAGTATTGTTAAACTAGAAACGGATTTTAACCAACAAAATTAAATGATTTTAAATAATAATAAAAAAAAAATTGTCAAATATGGTATGCTCAAATCAAATATATTAATATATGGTACCTATATTATTAAACTAATCCGATACATTCAAATATTTTTGTAATCGTTGTATGTCATCAGAACAATTATGAATATATAAAATGTTACATAAATGCCTACACATTAGTACAATATAATTTAATGTTATTACATGCATAACCTTGTATACATGCATTAATAAATACGTATGAATACGTATTTTAAATTCCAGGGATGTATTTGATTTAATTATTCAAGGTTCAGATTTAATTGCTATTTTTATAAATTGCTTAAAATATTTATTTATAATACTAGTATTTTCATTTATTAACATACTAATTACATTTCCACACATCATCACAGAAACGGGTTTACCCTCAAGAGAAAGTAATATTATATACATTTTACATATACATATTAATGAATTAAACATACATACATATATCTTACCCTACAACTTTGTTTATGAATTCGTTCTAGAACTGGTCTATGGTCTGCAAACTTTTTCATGTTGGCCTACCAATTAATATTGAAATTTTTATATCTTAAAATAGAAATATAGTGTGTATATTATATACATTTATATTTTTTATTAATTAAAAATGGCTTACAATACACGTAATACGAAAATACTAACTGAAGAAGATAATGAAATAATGGAAAATATTAGTACCTACAAATGTAAAAAATATTTTACTGTCAAATGAATTTAATTATTTTTTTTAAATAATTTTAAAAAACATTTAAATGAAGGAAAAAATGAAATGCTAAAAGAAATTAAGGCTTTAAAAGAACTTAATTTGGAAATGTCAGAAGAAATAAATGAATTAAAAACAAAAATTAATCAAATAAACAGATTCACCAATATCAAAACCCTTATATATAGAAGTTTTAGAAACAAAAAAGATAAAAATCACTAAACCTGTAAACATAAACATGATATTATTTTTCACATTTTTATTTTTATCATAAATAATGAAATTATTAAAGAAAATATAAATAATGTAATCCAAAATAATACTAATAATACAGTTATAACAAATGAAGAAAATGATGGATTACATTAGTACAAAATAGGAAAAAACGTCAAATTATATTGGAAATTCGTCAAATAATAATGCAAATAATTTTAAAGGTGCGGACAAAAATATATTATGGATATTACTAACATAAGTCGTGTAAGTAGTACTACAGAGATAGAAGATATTATAAAATATCTTAAAGAAAAATTTAGAGGACACGACTTTACTTGTGAAAATGTGTCAACTTATAATCAAACATCTAGTTTTAAAATTGGTGCTGATGCATCATTACTTAAAGAAATGTAACATATAAAGAAGAAACTTAGCCGAATAATGTTGCAGTTAAACGTTTCTTATTTCGAAGGAAACGGGTTGAATTTTAAAAAAACTTTCGAAGAAATTAAAATAGTTAATAATTTACATAATAAAGAAAAAGTATTTAAAAAATTGTAAGAAAAGCATTTTTGTTTTTACTTTATTTTATTTAACATCTGTAAAAGATATAATGAAATAAATAAATTAATTAATTAATTTAAAAAATCTTAACCAGTCGTCCTGAAATTTTTAAGTCACTTTCGTAATATTCTACTTGTATCAACAACACAAAAAATAAAATAAAATGACGTGTTTAGCCCGATGATAATAAAGATATAAGCATATCTTACTCACGTCTGAAAAAAGAGGTAAAAGAAGACACGTTCTAGATTAATTTTATTTCTAATGTAAAATTAAGCTGTCAATTCCGAATTTATATATGAAAAGAGTAAATATTATTTTAAAATATTTTGCCGAAAATAAATAAAATTAGACAAATAATAAATTACGAGGTAAGAATTCAGTATTTTATATTTTTTATAAATAAAATGTAATAGATGCAGTTGCAGATTAGCGGTATAGCATTGTTTGCATAGTATTTAAAGTCTTGTTTTTTTATTTATTTTTAACTAGCTGCTATTGTACCAGGCGTTGCCCGGGTGAATGTCACGACATAGTTTTGATATATCTCTGGTACTTCTGTCAGCGTATCGCATTATATAAATGGTTGAAATTTCAGTTGAAGTAAGGAACAAAACACGGTTTTCCAGTATGAGCAAAAAATAATTTGAAAAAACAATTTTTCTTGTCTATATAAATCTAATTCTATAATTTAAGAATTCCAAAATTATTGAAGGTCTACTACGACATTTTTTATAAAAAATATTATTTTGAGTGAAAAATACGAATTTTAAAATTTTGAATATAGCAATTGATAGAGAAAGAAAAAACTCATTTTAGAATTTTTGTCTCTTATAGCAATGTTTAACCATCGACAATCTGAACGATTTTTTTCTTCGACTTGCGCAACTTTGCCAATGCTTAACCATCTAACATAAAAGTGTTATATTACATGTTCTATGTTACTTAGAAGATCATAAAGAGTACATTAGTGAATGTTTCATCCAAATCAGTCCAGAACTTTTCGAGAGTAGCGATAATCAAACCAAATTCCTCACTAATATGTAAGTTTAGATTTATTTAGTTTTACACAGGAAATTGGCATTTTAATATAATTTTTCAACGTATTGTCTACTTATTGTTAAGCAAAAAATTTTACAAAAGAAAAACGACATCACCAAATGCTTAATTATTTTTAAAACAGCACTCAAATCAAGAACTCACAGTACCATGAAAACAATAAAAAAGCAATGTGGCGGTAGCTGGGTAACTTAATCCCCTCGCTTCTAAAATATTTTATATGCGTACTATAAAAATGAAGATGAAGGGACATTCAAAAGGAAATAATTAGAACTGACGTAGAGCGCAGTACATCGTATCAATGCACACAACAAAGTTATGCGTCAGCAGAATAAAATACTCTATACATGAAGCTTTTACATTGTTATGGTATATACCAGTGGCGTGTAAACTTTTTTTTAGCACGATACGTACTTTAACGACAGCTGAAAAGTATTCGTAAGTATTCGTAAATATACGGAAAAATGTGTAGGTATTTAAAAAATAATGGTATTAATTAAAGATTTTAATTAATGTTTTTTGATGCTTTATTTTAAAAAGTTCTATTTTTCGGAGTAAGCGCATTTCTTTCACTAAAATCGACATGATTGGTGTAAATTTAAAAAAAATGTAGAAATGGCAAGCATAAAAATTAAATATTTACAACGAAATGACCCGTTGGATTTTTTTCTGATTGTGAGAAAAAACATTCATTTCAATTTTCAGCCCTCTCCAAACTTTCAGTTATTTGCAATGTATAAGACATTACAGAAAATTATGAATACTTACTATATTCATATTTATCATTATTCTTCATAAAAAATGAAATCATCGAGGGTTCATCAGGTAACAAATATGCTAAGATATTCTTTTTGAGAATTGCTGGTTTTTATAGCTCTACGCAATGCTGGTTTTTACGATTTTTTTTTAAATTTTATTTTTCAGTGAATAGCAGAAAAATACGACCCATAAATAATTTTATTGGATAAAATATTCCTCTAATAAAGCACTTTCGTTAACATTATAAAGATAATGGTAATAAAACGTAAAAAAATACATATTGAGAATTGTATAATTGTGTTTAAAAAACTGATATAAAAAAGCTGAAGTTAGTGCTTCATTATCTTTTTTATACGACGAATTATTGCTATTTTATTGATGGATTAAGTTGGTAGGTATTTGTGAATGAGTCATTTGAAGAAGAAGAGATATAGGCAGGTGCTGTTGCTATTAGCATGTTTGTTTTTTGTCACGTTGACTACTGCATTTTAAGCATGATTTGTACTTAACCACTTTTTATCGGATACATTTACGATTCTTTGTTTCATGTTTTATTACAATTAATAAACACTCAGGATTTTAATTTTTTTAATGGTTGTAGTTGTTTATCTATGCCGTTTTATTGTACTTACTTAGAATTTATTAATATTTTTAATGATATGTGTTTTTTTTGTATACCTACTTCGAGTAGTCTAAAACAATAGAATTTACCGCTCATTATTATTTTTTTTGATTTCGATAATATTTTAAATTTATTGTAATTTAGGGAGACCAAAATTTCAATTTTTTACTGTTTTTTTTTACGAAGGACCCCGAAGTGTCGTTATGAAAAAGTGGTATTTTTCTAATTGTTTGATATATTACAGCTCTTAACCTGCTAAATAAAAGTCTCTATTGGCGCAAAGTCCGAAAGACCGTAATTTTCGAGTTACGAAGAGTTTAAATTCGAATTTCAGAGATATTTATGAGAGTAAGTAGCTGTTTGTGGGAATGATATCAAACGAAATAATATAACATAATGTGTCCTTAAGTTTAATATTTGTTACGGGAGGGGAGATTGGTGTTCTCTTGGGTATGTCTGCATAGAAGATTCATTAAAGTAAAGAGAGAGGGGACGAAGCAGGACACACTTTGTTTAATGCAAATGCAAACAGAAAAAATATCAAATTGTTCAAATAATATTGTCAACCTTTTGAACAATGGTTTTCCTAATACGCCAAAGTAATGTCATCAGTATTTTCTTTTTAAGTCTGCCCACATTATTATCTTAATTCACGTAACTTTTCTCTCAGATACCTCGCAAAATATACTGATTAGGTAAATGTTAACTTCAATGAAAATTACTAAACTACTTTTCCATAAGGAAAATGCGGGGTTCTTTCTTGGAAAAATAATAATTTTATCAAGAGTAAGTTCAAATGTTATAAAAAAGATTATAAGCTCCATTAAATGTATTTTTAGTTTTTTAAGAAAAGGATTACCCGATCTTTTTTTAATATTCCGAGAAATAACACGATTCGCGCAATATTTCTCTGTTTCTATCATATAGCGAACCTTGTGAAATATCTTTAAGTCTTTTTTCCAAGAGTAAATGAATCATTAAAATCTCAGGCTCGCCTGTGAAGCCGTATGGAACTAACTTAATAATTTAAATCAATAACAATATCTTCATATATATTATATATACATAAAGAAACACTAAAAAATGCTTACATTTGTTATGAAATAAGAATCTCTTTATTGTATTTGAATTTTGAATATTTGTCATTGAACATATACCTACGAGCTTATATAAAAATAAGATACTTAAATTTGACTAAACCCGTTGTATTTTATCTCGTAACATTACAATGTCGATCAAAGAAAAGGAATTCACAGCATTCCATTAATGCTGAATCCTTGATATTTGAGTACAGAATATACTCAGAGGTTTTAGAGATTAAATCCTGAAGTATGTAAACTGATTAAGCCTGAAATAAGCCGATTACATGAATAACTAGAATTTATGTTTGAATATTTTTTGTTATTATTATTACCATTACAATAAACGTTTTATTATTTTTTATTACTTTGGAAATCTTTTTGTTTAATAGATTTTTTATAGTTTTTTTTTTTTTAGTCAGGTTGTTTAGTTATTTTTATGGTTAATTTGAGCTGTTTAGTTTTCATCCAATAAGGAGGAATGGAAGGACTATCAAAACATTATCAAATGCATGAAAATTGGCATTCTAATGCAATACACAAAATATTAAATTTATTATTATTGATTTCAATTTAACATGTGTTTTTATGGAAAACTGATATTTATTGACATTTTTTAGGTAAAACACATTGATAAAACTTTACCGATTTTCTAATTTTTTGGGAGTATAGTGTGTATTTGATTAGTTGTACATTTATGTAAAATATCATTAGTATTCAACGTATTTTTTCCAAATAAATTATGAAAGATCTTTGTTTTTTATAATTAGGTCATATTTTATGTTTCTTATAGAAAATTAGAGAGAAGTTTAGTACATAGTGCAATTAAATGTACATAAATAATAGAATATCATGATTATTACAATATATTATTATTTGGCAGCTTTATCTACCAACTTTAAAATATTAATGTTGTTGCCAAAATTGATATTATATATTTACGTCAATAATGATTAATTTTAATAATTGTTGTATTTATATTACAGGATTGCATTTTTTATTAATTATATCAACTATATTTATGCAGCAACAAGTAACGTAAATTATATTAAAAAAAAAAAAAAATTGTGTTAAGTTGAATCTGCCGTGTTAAAAAATACCTATATTATATTATGTAAATTAAAATATTTACAAAAACCAAAATAGTCATAGGGGAGGGAAAATTAGCTCCAAATATGTAAAAGTAAACAACTTTAGCTATAATTTGTGTCATTCATAACTTCTATTACAAAATTTACAGCATAGATATTAAAAATTTAGCTACTGTCTCCGATTGCATCTTCCATTTCTTCATAATAAAAAAATCGATAAAAAGTTAAGTTAGTCGTTTTTGCTTCTGAGAGATTACATTTATATGTTGATGTTATTTTTTATGCGTCTGATATTAAATTTAAAGACCATTTATATGCATTATGGTAATTCAGATGTAAATTTCCAAAACAAGAAAAATGCCTCTGTAAATTATAAAGAAGAATAAAGCACTTTTGTACAAAGAAAGGTACTGGAAACAAAACATTGTATAATTCGTTTTATTAATGTCAATGTTTTTAAAATAAAAAAGAGTATAAAACAAAATTTAAAGTATTTTTTCGCATTAAAAAGTTGCGGTTGTGCTACCAAGCGCATCAAATTTTTCAACAGTGAAACTAATTTTTAAAAACAGTGAAAACTTAACGGTATGCTTTTCTTCTAAACGTGCTATGGTATTTTTAGTTCTTTATTTATTTGTTGTTACAGTTTGTGTGCATAGAAATAAATTTAATTTAAATCAGATTACAAGTTTTATTGTTATTTATTTTATTCATGTTTTTATTATTGTAAAACATTTCCTAAAATTGTTTTTTATATTACAAATTATAAACAGACATACATATGTCGTCATATAAAGATAAACAACTTTCAATGAAACAAAAGACTGCAATTAAATAATAAAATATTATTCGTATATAAAGTAATTTATTCTTATACTCATAAAACATCATTACAAGTTTTAACGTACCTATAATTATTTCGATTATCTACAATCATATAAAGTTTCGTCACTCACAGATCATATCTGAGAAAAAATTACCAACATGTTCAACAAAACCCATTATCAGCATTGATAATTAAAAAAACACTGACAAAAAATAGAACAATCAGCGCTTAATTGCATCGTCAGAAGTTCATCGGATATTACGAGATACTGCCCAGTATCTCTGTGTTACTGACATTTCGTTTAACTTATTGTTATAAATAAAACAATATGTTATTTTTATATGTAATTCTTTTTACCAGATAGATAAAAAAGTTTGTGAAACTTTAGAATATGTTTATTTAAAATGTTCGTTGTACAGTCTAGTATTATATGTACATATATTAAAGTTTAAGTTAACGACATATCTTCGTTTTTGATTCAAATGAATTTACGCCAATTAATTTTTACTGTCTGAAAAATAAAGTATAATAAGTAATAGGTATTATTTATTATAATAGAATAATCAAAAGACCTATTACTTACAGATTTACATAATTTAATGAATTTATTCTAAAAATTATAATTGTAAATCGAAATTACCTATTAATACACTAAGGCCTAAGCTATACGATAGAACTACTAACAATTCATTGAAATTTTAATCTGTTATATTATACTATATATAACGGATGAATTGGGACCACACGTACCTAATTCCCTCACCAGATATGGATTACTGGTAGGAAATGGTTATGTCCTGGAGCGATCAAGGCAGGCATATGGAAGTGGCACAATGCACATGGGATTTCAAGGTGAGAATAAACATGTAAAACTTTACTAACTTTTATTTAAGTAAACGATTGATTTCAATTACTACCTATATATTTTTTTACTGAATAGTTACAAACTTCGTTGTAAACTTTGCTAGTGATATCTTAACATTCATTTTGAAGAAAGTTTTAAATGTAGATATGTGGATTATTCCAGTTGATTAATAATATATTTCTTATTTTAGAAAATAAAATTTTCCTAGAATTTTATTAAAATTTATAAATCAAATTCTATTTTTTCGACTTTGTCTCCTGTAGTTACTTACATATTGTAACTTTTGTTCAGATTGTAAAATGTTAACACATATGCATGTAGGGAAGTAATTATCTAAAAATACTGTACAGTTTTTATATTAAAATAAAACAATTATATTGACTTACATACATACAAAATGGGCAATTATTGTTAATGTAAGCTACTTTTACAATATGTGCTATTACCTATTATATTTTGTAATTACGAAAATTCAAAGAACTTTAATGAAACATCATTAACTGTAATATATTATTAAAAATAATGTATACAGAATGTTAATACTATGTTATAATTATGTTACAATTACTGACATATTGTTCGATAATAATGGATATAATATAAAAAATCTAGTGAAGTTTTACCTGAAAAACGTGCAAAATAAATATTTTTTCAAGGCAATAGACCATATGTTAGACCCATCTGGTACCTGCTTAGTACACATATTAATCAGTTTTAGATTACATTATAAATATAGACTAACACCTTTTATTAGTGTGGTTAATTTCTGAGAAAAATGTGTGTAGTGCTTAGTTCTTTATTTAATATATTATATTTCATTATAAAATACCTATTGCCTGTTTTTTATTTATTTATGGAGTTAATATAATATGGCAATATAAATCCGAAAACCCAAAATTCCCATTGATACTTAAAACGTTACGTTTTTATTTGTATTTGTTTTTTAATAGTAATTTTGATTTTTTAAATGAAAAAGGTTTCGAACAAAGTTTTCATATTTTTCACGTAGAATCTGATATTTAAAATAAAAATATGATTCTCATTAAAAAATATGTATATAATGCCTGAGTAACTTTTATCTGAATAATTTTTCTGTAAGCTATTTAATTTTCGAAATAAATATTATTTTTTATTTTGATCGGTATTATAATTATAACGTTGTTTAGAAGCAAAACTGAATAGTCGAGAAGATTCCATTGTTATAAAATTAAACATATATGTTTTTTATATGTTTATTATATATAATAAAGGGTTCAAATGAAAAAAATATTATTTCAGAATGAATGATAGTTTGAAATATATGCATGTATTGCATTATTTGCATATTAATATAAACGAAATTGCTATATATTTTTTCAGTGTAATCTATGCTATGTATGTCATAAAATATGAGAAACGTAATAGGTATACATATATTATATATACATATTAAATTTTAGTGGAAAATATCCGGAGGTAAATTCTTATGTTAGAATGGTACATGAATGTAAAATGATCCTTAATAGAAACTGGATTCTTGAAATCGTTTAGGGTTTTGGAAAACATGTAGTTTATATTAAATAGCTACATAAGTGGGTGTATTCGTTACGGATTAAGAAAAACGATTTCACTGTGTTCAAAAGTAATTTGAATGTAGAAAGATTTACTACTACTTATACTTGTACAAGTATCTAACTTCAGTGGAGTGCTTTTAAGTACTGTTATATAGATATATAATTTATTTAATAATAAATTGTACTTAATTATTGTCATTATAGAAATACTTCGCTTGTTTTGAAACAGTTAATTATAATATTTAAATCTGTTCTAGGTTTTTGAAAAATATCGTTTTATAGAAAATATAATCCATTTTAATAGTTTTTAGAATTCTTACTATAAAATCGAAAACTACTGAACCGATTTTGTTGAGATTTGCACTGTTAGAAAGTATAAGACTCTAGACTTAAAAACTAGAAAAAACTACTCATCAATACATTTTAATAATTTTTAATTACTGATTGTGATTTTATTTAATATACTTGATAATGTCAACTGCAGTAATTAAAATTACACAGAAATCAAGAAACATTATAATTCATAATATTTTCGGTATTATTGATAATATGTTACTGGTAATATAAATTCTGTTTTCAATAAAAACTAGCTCACACCAAGAAGTGAAAAACCATAAATAACACAGGTCGATAAAAAAATAATTTTGTTTTGTTTTCTCTACTTCAATAAGTGATTTCGGAGGTTTTTGGCGTGTTTAAAACTGAATTCGTTACCCAAATTACTCAATCACGTCAGGTTTTTGAGATAACCTAACCTAAAAGAGCCAAAAAGGACGATTATGCTATTGTTTGAGAATTTATTACCAAGTAGGTACTATTTTTCTTAAGTTTTCGTTCGTGATAAGAAATAGTACTATCTTAAAATTAATTTTTAATTTTTTACTGTACGATTTTTTTCACCGAAATACACTAGTTTGAAGATATTGTTATATTTAATGTAGTATATATTTATATGTCCATTATGTCACTTAATGTGTCTACTATATTATTTATTCAAACTAACATATCTCAGTGAAAAAAATTCATGTAGTAAAAAGTAAAAATTTATTTTAATGAAATATCGTGAACAAAAACGTTAGAAAAAAATTACCTGCATGGTAATAAATACTTAAACATTGCCAAAATCATCATTTTGGCATTTTTAGGCTTGGTTATTTCAAAACCCTGACGTGATGGAGCAATTTTAGCAACGGATGTGGTTTCAACACGCAAAAAACATCATATACTCAATTAGAGACAACAAAATGATGTCGGCCTGTGTAATTCACTAAAAATTTAATACATTTTGTGTTTTTGTCGATACGCCACTGATGTACTTGTAAGCTTTTAGATAGAGCCGCTTCTGGTGTTGGGTTTCTTTGCCAGACACATTCGTGGACTTACGGAGATATGCACTTCCTTGTAAATTGTGTGTCTGTCTGCTGCAGCAATGTGTCGGCATGCACAGACAATGCAATTATTCAAAACCTTTACGGGCCGCATCTAATCACTTTATAGCCTCTCCCCTTCGTCGTTTGGGTTTGGCAAAACTGGCTTTCGTAAATGTAAAAGTACCGCTTGTCTATTAGTGTTAAAATTGTGAATAAAAAAATTAAAAATGAATTAGGAGCGGTTTGGACCGAAACGAGATTGTCTTAAATTTTGACGAGACGAGATCGAAATTCTCTGATGATGTAAGATAAGATAAAATATAAACATTTGTGGTTAAATTAAAATAATGTTTAAATATATAAAATATAATTTTTTGCAAAAAAAAAATAAAGAAAACTTACACGAGATAGAGATGAAAACAGAGACGGGACTAATACGAGACTGTCAGATATACATAAATCCAAGACAAGGAGAGACTCATCTAAACTTCGTGTGAAGTCTTACCGTGGATATAAAGGACGTAATGGTTGTTTAGAAACAAAAACGTTTAATTCAACTTTTATAATTTTCCAGAAACTTTGCTATTTACTTTCCATATTAAGGTATTGGATTGAATATCTGCGTTTTAAGGGATTTATTAGGAATTTGCATGATCAGAAGTATTGATAAATATTGTTTTAGTATAAAATTCAGCACATCTATATTTACATATATACACATATAATTGACACATCTATTTAAAAATGTTTTTTTTTTAAATTTTTTTGTTGAATTAATATTTTTTGTGATAAGATCCACTAGATGTAAGTAAACTTTTGTGATCTTATTATTTAAATATATCATATTATTGACAGCTATTAATAAAAGCAAAGGAACCCAATTAATTGTATAGTGTAATTACTAAATTGCCATTATTAATGCATGTACAATGTACACATTTAACGTAAGTTTTGTAATTGCTCGTCATACTTTTTAAATTAAAATTGTAATTATAGGGCATAACAAACTACATATACCTACTTATTGCGGTGCATTTTTTAGACATGGTTTTTAATTTATTTATTGGATCTTTTTATTTTAATTGTAACATATTTTATAATAACATACAAGTATTAAATATATTTACATTTATTTTATACATTTTTTAATATATAAACACACAATATTCTTGCATTAAGAATGTCTAATTTCGATTTATTTTCTTTTTTAAAAGCCATTGTACAGCAAGTGTTTTTTCACACTTTTTGTTCGATCTCCAAATTAAGCTAATAATTATACTCAACACAAATGGTAAGGTATAACATTATTATTAATTTAAATTACACATTGTCAAATGACAATTGCTAATAATAATTTCTATAATAAAATTCCTTACAAAAAATATAATTGACTAAAAGAAATCAGTTAATTATATATGCACAATAAATTTAATAATAGAAATTTTATAACTTTTGTTTGATCATTATACCAAAATTAAATTTGTTCAGTATATATAATTAAAAATATCGTTATTTTATGTTATGTCGAAATGTAATAAAATAATATAAGTAGGTATAGTAGAACTCTGTTAAAACATCATTGAAGGGACTGTTATAATCTTTCCGTTAAAGCGAGTTAATATTTATACTCGATTTCTTATGCTACCAGATTATTTGTGTTGACAGCTTGGTACACATCTGTTAAACGGCAAATGTTAGGTTCTAGTTGGTCTATTTGGAGATTTAAATAATATAATAAAACTAGGAGCTATATTATTGTTGAATTTGATAAAAGAACAGTATTACATTTTTCTCCCGTTTCGGTTATCAACAACATTGTTAACACTGCGTTATCTATCTATTATATGGTATAAAAAATATGTCTATAGCGTTTAACGCAGAACAATTAAATTTTATTACATGTTTGAATTTACATAAATTACATATGTTCCCTATTCCCGTTATGACAAATGGTTAACCAAGCTTTTCTACATTTTACAATCTCCAATAACATATGTATGTAAATGTGCATAATAGAAATATAATTTTAAATGTTTAAATCAGATTTCTCGAGAAAGGTTACATCTAAGACTCGTGACGTTTTACCTGAGATAAATTAGCATTATCAGTATATAGAGATCCAATTCCATTGATTTAATGAAGCCGCTATAATTGAAATGATGTTTTCAAACCGATACACCGCAATAACAGAATTCAATTGTTAGTACATTTTCTGTTTAAACTAATATAATATAATAACACTATAATAATAACACATTGGTATGAATAATATTGTTTTATTGTGGTTAAGGTGTATACTTAATTTTAACCTATTTATTGCCAACGTTGCATAATGCGCAATGTTATGAATGTCCATTCAACTAATATTATTAGTTGCATCAAAAACAACAATTAGGATTACTGACCTTTGATAAAATGAATTACGTAAATTTTCAATGAATTTTCCTTATCATCAACAAACAACAGTACAATTTTAATTGTTATACACATATAAAAGAAATTATGTATATTTGAATTGATTTTGCAAAAGAAAAGATTAAATAAAAAATATTGTATACCATACAACCAATATTAATGAAACTTGGTTGGATGGTTGAGTCTGGCTTGAGGACGGTCCCATTTCAGAATCATCAAAATCGTGTGTATTTGGGAGAGGTGATATGCCAAAATATTTATATTTTCAAGATATCTCAAGAACGACACATGTTACGTGAAAATTGTATAGACTTTTTTGTAGAGCATTCAATTTCTTATAATATAGAATATAGGTCACCACAACGTTTGTTGTAAAATATTCTCTTACAAAGATTTATATCAATTTGCTTTAAAAAATTGTCTTTTGTTTTTTTAAATTGATATTTACTTTGACAATGTCGTTTTAACGTTTGCCTAAAAGATTCAGATTGAAATTGTCAAAAAATTAAAAATATACGAAAAAATAATCAGGAACTAATATTTTTTAGTAAAATTGTATAAAAATTAAATGGTTAACAAATCTAGGCAATTTATCTGCACACTATCGGTTTTTATTTAAATTATTCAAAAATTAACTACCTTTGTGAATTTCGCACTGGGCATTTACTTGCGAGATGTTTTTTAAAAAAATTTGAACATCGCAATAGATTTAGTTTCTGGAATATAAAAAGATTGATAATTATTCATATTCGTCAATATAAACAATTTCGATGTGATCAAATTATTTATCATCAATTTTGTCTTTGATATAAAATTTACATATATTCAATATAAAAATATCGAGAATTTAAAATACGATACAATACTGAAAATAACATTTTTCACCACTATATGCATGTCAAGTATTAATAAAACTTGTACATTTTAAATTGATGTACATTTGTTATATCTCTTGCATTCAACATAAAAGAACAGAGGGAACGAGCTGCCAAATATCCACCATTTGTCAACATTTACATGCGATTGAACAAAGTGTAAATCAGATATTATACATACAGGCTACATAACATCGTGCACTATTCAACGTATATTACGGCATACGTATTATTTTGGGTTACTTAGTACCCATTTCAACAAATTATTAATCAGATATTGTATTTAGAGTCTACATAATATCGTATGCGATTATGCGGATATTACGTATATGTGTATGGGGTTTGCGTTTACGAGTGCCCTTCTGAATGTAAACAGGATGCAGTGTCTGTGTGGCAGCAGGAAGCCATCACACATGAGACATGGGTCGAGTTCTGGCTCCCACGCCCATTGGCTACTAATTGATGACGGAATATTAAATCAGCTGGTGCTGTACAGAGACGTTTGTTGAATCAGTAATCCTCTGTAAAGCTATTTGTACGCATACAGAATGTGTAGATACAGCAGTGGCGTGAATAGGGTTTGCAACGAGGGTGTAACGGTATGAACCTGAAATATTTTTGGCAAAGAAATGTTAAACATTTATGCTATTCAGAGCATTGTAAGAAAGAACATTCAGCTGTTTGAAGTTAGATTATTAACAGGGCCGTAATTACCATCATGGCAGTTCAAGGAACATATTTTTTTACGAAATCAGAATAAAGATTTTTTTTGTCAAACTCATTTTGTTTCAACACGGAGAAAATTTTTCAAAAATCAAAAAAAATAGATTTTGAAAACATTTATAAAACTATCTTTAGCGCCATCGCAAAGTATATAAAAAAATCTATAAAAAAACAATGTCCCTCTAGAAGTAATCAACGAGTAAATTTTTATTTTTAAATATGTTAATTAGTGGTTTTGAATAAAGTATTGAATTGGAACTTGGCACTTAATAAATTTATAATCATAAGGAATACATTTTCCTAAAATTTTATTAAAATCCATTTAATTCGTGAAAACGAAGCACTAATGGAATCACTTTAGTATCCGCTCATCCGTCTGTCTGTCACAGATAATTTTCTCTTAAACTATTCCACGTAAAAATTTGAAATTTAATACAAAGATAGTTTTGTTTACATATTTTCTATGAAATCGATAAAGTTTTAAAACATTAAAGCAGCTTTATCATTGTTCTTTTAAAAAAAAAAATGATTTACTGTTTGTAGTTTAAATTGTTTATAAAAAAATATAAATAATTAAAATTTGAAAGCCTTCACATTTTTATTAAAAAACTTTAATTTTTTCGAAAATAGTCACACACGAGAAAATTTTCAACAAAATTTTTATAAGGGGCCCTTCGATCACCTGCTACTCCGAGGCCCCAGAGCATCTAGTTACGGCCCTGGTTACTAACCACCATTTAAAAAAAATGTTTTAGTATTGCAAATATTCGATTTGTTATGCCAGATGACATACATATACAAATGTTGGCAGTTTGTAAATGTTTGAATACAATTTTAAATTGCATTCTTGCAAAATATTTATTAGAATTTTTGATGTCATAAATAACATTTTGTACTTAAAATATTTTAACTTTTTTCACGCATTACATATATTTCAGCTGTTCAGAAGAAGAAGAAGTAGAAAAAGAGGAGGAAAATTTATTATTAACTAGCGCATTGGATCAAAAATATTCAACATGCCCACAACACCCGGTTCACCACGAATTGATTTTTTCCGACTTCGTGTTTACACAAAATATCCACAAATAATATACCTAAATCCAACCTATCCATTAGTAAAAGCCGAATAAAATCCGTTCAGTAGTTACTGAGAAAATCGTGTAAAATTATATTTTCAAACTCCCAGGAAAAACCAGATCCCGTCTTAGAATTTGTAAAAATTATTTTTTTAATTAATAGGTATTAGCAACAATCATAAGCAATTTCGATATTTTACCTTTCATGGAAGTGAAATGTTTCTTTATATTTCAATTTCAATCAATATAAGTATTTCAAAATTGTTAACATAATATGTCAAAAATAATCCAATTTTTCAATAAAATATTTGAAAGAGATGTGATCGTAGTAACCTAAATTAGTAAAATAAAATATTGAAACTGTAAATTATAGAATTCTGTGGTCTGTATGGTATTATGTTTTTATATACCTAAATGACAATTGTATGCTGTGATATCATGAAAACAAAACACGACTTGATAAAGATTTTTTTACTTTTGATGTTAAATCTTATGTTTTCATAAAATATTAATAGTCACAATACTGCACAGAAAAATTATCTAACTATTGGTGAAAACCGCATTGAAATCGGTTCAGCAATTCCCGAGTCTATAAGCCTTATACAAATGAACATTAATTTATATACATATTATACATTATAGAGATTATAGATAAATTAATCATAATATATCGAAATTAGAAAATTAACAAAAACTAGGAGTTAGTTTTTATTGATATTTATTAATATGCATAGCATACAGTCTGGCTCTATAAATATTTAATATTTTCTTTTATTTTTAAATATAAAAATTGTTAATTAAATTTCAAATGCCGGTTTATTTTATGGAATTTACATTTCATAAGCGGATAAAATTTTATTGGAAAAATTACCATGAAAATGTAGGTAATATGAGAAACATTATTATACAGCTGCACAGAAATTTTTAGAAACAAATAAAGTAAAATGTAACATATATTGCAAGCAATTTTATTCTACTGTATGGTAATTTGTTAAATGTTCTAAAAATACATAGAAGTCATTGAGTTAGCATTAATGAAAATGTATTATTTATTTTTGGAAAAACTTCAAAGCACAGAATTGTTCGGTACTTATTTTATTAAACTGAATGTATAGAAAAAAATGTATATTGCTTTGCAATTACTATGCATCTATACATTTTTTTAATGAAAAATTCTCTTAGTAATGATTTAAAAATAAAAATAAAACAAATAAAATAAACGTTAAAGTAAAAAAGATATAAACAAAAAGTTGGGCCAACTTGATTTTAACAAAAAAAATGATAAAAATAATATTTTATTAAGAACACAGAACAAAATAACAAGAGAGTTTTGATAAAGAGGGTAAGGGATGCATATATAGTGCATATGACCCTTTATACCAGATAAAGTAGCGCCATTGAGATACGCCATCGGTTTATGGCATTATAATTCACCGGTATGTTTGGGTTTTATAATAGGGTAGCCACCCCGATATAATAAACAATGGATGTATGCCACTGATAAAAATTATACGTAACAAACGGGAAATATCAATAACTACATATGTTCGGAAAAGTTTATAAGTAATTTGTTGTTTCGTGTTCATGCGAAAAATTGTATTGTTTTCTTTTTTGATTGCGCATGAATAAAAACAATAAAAATAAACAATTGAATCATATTTCTATTTTTCTATTTTTTACGATTCACATATACGATATATTTGTTTATTGTTACTGACATTTTTATTGTTGTCAATAATGTTCAATACATGCGTCGTAATAATATATTTATTATTTTATGAATTTTAATTTGAAATGCGCGTTAAGTGGAAATCAGCGATATAAAAGTGCAGTACCTATACTGTCTTTTCGAAATTATAAGAACTTGAAATGATTGTGAATATTGTACGTATATTTTTCTGTGGATAATAGCAATTTAGTTTAAAAGTTACTGCTTTTTTTGTTGAAAAATGATTTTACTGCTTTTATATTCAGGAAAAATAACTAATTTGATATATTCGATAAACTTAAAAAAATAATATTTTATTGAAATAACATTCTTAATGATTAATTTTATGATTAATATGAAGAAAATCGTCTGAAAAATATCTGGACATATTTTTTTTCATTTTATTAAATTTAACAATAATATGTTTCTATGTTGTATTTATTGTAAGTATTGAATTTTTCTCTATTTCGCTACTTATTCATTACAGAAAATCGTATCATATTCATAATTATATAGTGATTGTAGACAGAACATATGATTGGGGCGAAAGTAGTCATATCATATGACTTTCATATCCTCAGTTATGACTGTGTCCGCCATAATTTTTTTTCAGTGTACCAATAATATAAAATAGGTTAATCGAATACAGTAGAAATGTTTCAAAATATTTATAATTATCATTTAAATATAATTCACGTGGTATATCAAATTCTTTATGTTCATAACATGGCTCACAATAAATTCGTTTTGTTATTGTCACGTGTTCTTATTGTGCAAATAATAAATTATGAAACCATTATTATGAAAACGAAACCGTTAAGTATATTAACATTCCGTGTAACAATATTCTAACAAAATCGTACAACAAATGTTTTGTTCACAATAAAAAAGTCTTGTAGTACAATTTTTATTAAACATTGTTTACAGCTAGATGTATACAATAGTATACATATGCTTTTTATATTAATATCAGTATGTCTTTTTGAAAATTTATATACGTGTATATATTACAAAGTTTTGAAACAAAAGTTATTAGACGTAGAAAAGAGAGTGAATGTTATTATAAACATAACATCTTCTTTTCCATTGTTATTATTATAGTTATTATAAATAAAAGTTCCTAACATTTTTTTATTTTGTTACTAAACAAAATATAATACTTCGTTAAAATGGCTTTTTAAGGTAATACATACATGATTCTAAACACCGTATCTTTTTAGGGTTCCGTAGAAAACTAGGAACCTTTATAGTTTCGATCTGTCCGTCCGGCTGTCTGTCTGTCTATAAAATTTTTAAACTGATTAAGATGAAATTTGGTATACGGAATGATGATATTTTTGAAAAAAAAACAACATTATTTTTGAACCCCCTTCCTATCGACTAGAAAGTATATTCAACAATTTTATTCAATTAATCCATTGAGTGGAGTGTCTTTAGATCGGCCTCCTAAAATACAACAAAAAATTTCTAAGGACCTTGTGATTTTAATCCTTCAGTCACGATTTTCAATGAAAATTATAACGAATAATAATAACTGAAAAGTGTACTCACTTCTTTCCATTTACCCCGTGGTGACTTTATATAGATCTTTTGATTTTAACACTTCAGTCACGATATATTTGTTTTTAAATGTCGTTATCAAAGCGTCCCCTTCTAATTTTTAAACTATCGATGCAAAAAACCTAAAAAAAATATCCCGAATATAGCTTTTAATTCGTACTTTCAACGATAATTATAACCCAATACCTCTTTTTTATAAATCGTAGTAAGAATTACTACAGAACCCTATCATTTTAATTGTTGAAGTCAATATTGAAAATTTAACTAGATATGTTTAAAAAAATCATATTTTAACTCAATCTTGTTATACCTTTCAAAAGATACACCGACATAATATAATTAAATTCTGTAAATTTTATAAATTAGTAGTCAGTTGTTTTTGCAATATGTGTAACTGACAGTGGAATGGGTATATACTTTACATTATACAGCTTTGAAATACTTTTAAAGTGATATGTCATAAAATATAGGTTTCCATTTAAAATTTACATGTAGACCCCTCATTGACCTTGACATGTAAAGGTAAAATATGTCTGAAGAGTATAAAAAGTATGGTATTTAAAATTATACACACCCTATAAGTTTCTTATACCAATTTATAAAATACATTCAAAGCAGAATGTCTGAGGCGTTTATTCTGAAACATTGAATTAAAATTTTGAAACTGACAATGAACTTTAAAATGAATCACCAAATACCGCCAAGAGTGAAATTAATAACAAGCGTGTAAAAATATTTAACATAATCTACAACATATGCGATCTAATTCGACGTTTTTTGTCCCATAATGTATCTACAGCAAAAAGATTAAAGAATTACTTGTATGCATATATTATAGCTTGCTTTATGTTGAATATTTTGTAAATTTAGAATCATTGTTAGTAAACGAGATAGAGTATAAAAGAATCTGTAAATTGGCAACGTCTGGCTAAACTATGAAAGCAGTGGGAGATAAGAGAGTTCCATGTAAAACAGACAATAACTCAGCATTACAAAAACTTATCTTTTGCAGTATAATATATTGCTTCTGACAGCTTTCTTCCACATACAGTATGTCGTTTATACGAGCTCTTTTTCTATTGTCGAGTTTTAAAAAAATAAATATCTAAATATTTTATGGGTAATTAATGGATTATTCATGAAAAAAAATTGCTTTAGAATAGGATATAATTTTAATTATTACTATGTAAATTTTAATCTCATAAATGATGTAATAGCGTAGCATTTGTTCGGATGATTTAATGTAACTTGTATTAAATAGGAGTTCTATTTCATACTGGTTTAATTTGAAAAAGCTGATTTACTATTATAGAACTAAATTGCAACCTGATACAACCATCTTTGTATATGAACTTGATTACAATTTATTGCACGAATTTATTTCTTTATTTTTATTATTTATACTTCACTTCGCATTACACAAATAGAACTGTCTTATTAAAAAAAAAACTAATCGATTAATTTATAGCAAATACATTCTATAGAAAGAAAACAGTTTTTTATATTCCTTTTAATATTATCGTCAGTAAAGAGTATGACATTTTGAAAGTAGATTAATGTTCCCAGAAAAACATGAACAAACAGAACTGACTAATCTTGTTTTCGTAATAAATGATTCGATACTTAATTAGATTATTTATATAAAGTTTTTTGTGAATGTTATAAAATAATATTCAAATACATTAATGTTTTTTATTATTATTATCTATGACGAATTTCAACGAGAACAATAATAATTTCCTGAAAGACAATCTAAATGTCATCACCAGCAACATAAAAAATAGTACGAATGCATGCTTTTATAGTCGTTGTATCGGACAGATGTTTTTACTGATGTTAATTTTATATGCAAATGTTTCATGTTTATTTTGTGAAATGAAAGTAACGGATTCTATTACAAGATAAATAGATACTACTTTATTAGAATAATTTTGAAAGATGCCAATATAATTTTACTGTATATTATCTCTTCTGTACAAGATATTCGAAAATAATTTTAATTTATTTCTTTACAGTCTACAGCAATTTAAAAAAGGCATTAAAAACGAACACCTATGATTAGGTACAATATTTATTATAAATTCTATTTAATTAATATACGTCAGCAGTTTTCTGTATAAGGTTATTGCATTTTATTTTGATATTACGCTAAAGTTCATTAAATAAATATTCTGACATTAGAAACAGCTGTTTTAGTTTTTTTTACTTTTATTTTAATGTAAAAGTTTTGTAAATAAAAATATTCTACGGAAGATTTTATTACGAGAAATAAGATTATTTAGATACGGCTTTGCAGTTTGAAAATAACTAATTGTAATTATACTTTAAAACTTTCTATCGAAAAATAATATTTTCTCATAAAATCAAAATTCCTTAAATATTATACAATTTTATTAGTCCATAAATCATGAAAATTCTATACCTATAGACAGTACTATCCATTAATTTAGTAATTTATCATTCTCGGATTAAGCGAAGGCAAAAATATAGTAGACCTTCAAAATAGTAATGTTTTAAAATCAGCCTTATTGTTCGAATATTAAAAAAGTCAAATCGAGACAAACTAATTCTCGGAAACATTCAATTCTATTTGAAAAATGCAACATGTTTTTCAAAAGTGCTATTCACAGTCGTATAATCATAAAAAGAAAAACCATGTCCATTCTTCCATAACTAAGCATGGTCCGCTTCAGTCAAATAACAGGTACCCCCTCGTGCACGCTCGAAAAGTTCACAAAATTACAGTCTTTAGAGAACCATTTTCGTATTTTTCTATTACTATCATTATTTACGAGTCTCTGACTACTATGGCATGTTTCAACAATCGATTGGAAAGAGGAGAGAGACAAACTATGCGTTAAATACATTCACTGCGTATTACCGTCTCTCTCGTTTATTGTAATTGCAATTTCTCTCTTGTTTGAAAAAAACAATTGATGCTGTAATTATGGGTTTGTTTCTAGTATTCTTTCTTGTATCGCTTTTAAATGTATATCTGGTTAGTGCAGATGTACAACAATGTATATAGCATAGTACATGCTATGCCTGATATTTCAGTGTAATTAAAACTGATTAATTAATAGTGATATAATTTTAATATGTGTAATTTTAAGTGCATGATAAAAATAATTAAAAATAAATCAACAAAAGAAGCGGTAATTAAATTTTAAGTTGATTAGTTTTATTATGACAATTTAATTAATAAAGATTTAATTTGATTAAGAAATATCATTTTTAATGTGTGTTATAATTTAATTAAATTGGTAAATTATTAATAATTTCATAATAGCTATTAAAAAATAAAATTAAAAATCGCATGAGGACATTACTATATTAGTACAGTAGCATTAGTGCATCTCACAAGACGAAATGAAAGAAGATTTAGATATGATACGTCTCTGATTTTTAACTAACCATGTTTTCTTGGTTTAAAATAAGCAGTTTTATACAAGCTTTTAATTAAAACATTTGGTAAATATTGTTTATTAAGTACAGTAGTTCTCAACCTTTTCAAAGTCACGGAACACTTTTGAGTAGGTACTCTTATGTCCGGTATCATAAAGGACCTAACAAATTTGTTAGCTAGCAAGCACTTTCAACTGAGATATCAAACTTATATGACAGTTCTTTTGGAGTTTGTTGATGACTTTGACAAGTTTCGCGCACGCGTTGTAGGTAAATACAAACGGTATTAAAACAGTGGTGATATTATGAAAATTATTTTGTACGGTCAAAGATGCCAACTGTGTTACAATTAGTTGAAATGTCACTGCTCTAAATTCCATAACTAATCCATAGATACTAGTACAGAATTAATACCCTATTTGAATTTAATTGCTAGCTAGCAAATTTTGTTAGGTCTTTTATAATACCGGACATTACTGAATTATTAGGATTTTTAAACAAACAAGAAAAATATGCAGAACATATTTTTTTAAATTAAAAACTGCAGTTAATGCATTAATTTTCAGTTAAATATATACATTCATAAAAGCGTAATCAACATAAATCGTAAAAAAGTAACTCTGGTAAAAATTTTAAATCAAATATAATGTGATAATTGAGTTTATCGGATTTTGCAGATTTTACCTAGAAATGTCAGGCCTAATATGTGATAATGTTAATCTCATTTCTTTATCAATATTTCCAAGTCTTTCACGTTTTTTAGTTTTATTTAATGTTCGTAATTGTTGAAAAGCCAAGTTCACACAAATATGATGTTGAAAACTGTAGCAGAATTGTCTGCTTTTATGGAAAAAATTTGGTACCCTCGGCTTGCACAAAAATCCAAAATTATTCAAACCCAGTTCAGAAAATTTCAATACCATCTGTTGACAAACTAACTGTTCTTCTTATGAAACGAAAATTCGTAATTCGACATACGATAGGTATTAACTGAAGCAAATAGATTTCGAATCCAATCGTAATTTTCTGTATTTTTTAGATAAGGATAATAATATACAATAATAATATGTTCTTCTCGACTTATAAATTAATTTCGTCTCGGTCTTGGTTTCATAAACTAGACGAGACAGTTAAAAGTTTCGTTTTGTTCTATGATAAATAAGCTATTCAAAAGGTAAAACAATGTAACTCCAAAAAATGATATCCAAGAAATTAATGTATTGTATTCTTTGTTTAATAGAATTAAATGTACAGTAATTTTTTATATTGATGCTGTACCCTTAAGATATGTTAATATATGCTCTTCGTTTATCATTATACTTGTTTATTGTGTGTTAAATATTCAAGATTGAAAATTAATGTAGTCTTATCAAGTCTTATATAGAATATTTTAAAATATATTAATGTGTATTAAAAAAACATAGATCATTCAGGTTTTTAATTAAAAATACATTAAATTATATTTTGATTAAATGATGTGTGTATTGTATATAGAAAGAAATGAGTTTAATCACATTCACGAATTTAAAATCAAAATGAAATTTACATTAATTTTAAAATAAAAAGTGAAGAAGTGCTTTGTATATTAAGTATAGAAATAAAAGAATCTATTACATGGGTTGAAAAATCTTTGGCCTGACATACAAATGGCGACATAAACAAAAAATCCTTATGCTTCCTATAGAGTACCATCCTTAACTAGAATACTGTCAAAACTTTATGAAATTTCATGTACTATTGTTCAAGTTACAGCCTTCGAAGTGACGCTACTTTAGTTATTTTTTTAATTCTTATTATTAATAATTATAGATTATGTCGAAGAATAAAATAGTTTTTTCATTATAAAAATCGTTTTTTAATTGCTAAACCAAGGACTTTTCAGCCCATATAGTACCATTTTGCGGAGCTCATTGTCTTTTCTTTAAATGACTTATTTTTTATAAAAAGTTTTCCAGTATATTAAGTAGATACCATCACGTTAATAAATCAAGGTGCTAAGTAATAATATAGGAAAATGATGTAATGAAAGTTAATTAATATTATTATTACCTGTAATAAAACATGATTCATTTCTAAATTATCGATAGTTTTGATATAATATCTAAAATTTGTTAGCCACTAACAAAGTATGAACACAAAGTGTTACATTAATTTAAACATCCATTATTGTAATTGATTGTACTTGAATTGTGAATGATTGCAAATCAGAGCGAAACGCAAAGAGTAAAAATAATATTATTGAAATGTAATGAACATGGTTGTGTCAACGCACGCTACGTTTATTTCAAAGAACAGATTCGATAGCATGGTGCAGATAGTGCTGGCACACCATTCAACTCAACTTTGTTAATAATATATTCTTCAATACAACTCACAATACAATGTCCATTTTCAGAATGCCGTACAGATAAAGAGACTGAAAGCTATAAATAAAGCTTTATTTGTTAGACATATGACTGTTCCATTTGACTGACACCAACTCCCATAATATACAAGACAAAGATGCGTATATATTTCAAAAGGAATATCACAATTGCTATTCTTTTCTTTGCTTCTGTTGTACCAAAAAATCAGCTTGAAAAGGTCATGGAAAAGGATACAGATAGTGTATTGCATTGGTGTAGGTATGTGCATCTCTTTTTTTATTCGGTTTCTGTCAGGACTTGATTGGGAAACAATCGAACACAACAATGAATGTTATGAGACTGAAATGGAAAATCGATCGTTAATGTTTTCTGTATCTTTCTGTCCTTGGCTTCAACAGAACAATTACATAAAACAACAATGTCTAATGAAAAATGGAAACAGACATTTTGATTACTGTGTGCTCATATTGCAGCTCTTGCTTTTAAAAATGAATTGATTCAATAGCCGTAAATAACTTTTCTTTGCAATAAGTATTCACTGTCAAAGATATTATATTTTGACTATTGATTTATATACTAAAATAACATTAGCTTTTTTTTGTTTTACTAAATTGTTTGCGTTTTTCTTATAACAGACAAGGGTATTATGTGAGTGGTGATTAATTTCTTTTAATCAAAACTACCAGTCGTATTAATTAATAAATTTTAATGAATACTACGACTACATTTTGACACCACAATGTTTTTTGTTTTATAAAAGTCATGTATACCTATATTCTTAGTTTTTATTTCTTCACATCAATGATTTTAAAATTATAGTCCATTTATTATCTAATTTTATTTAAAATATATGTTTATTTTAATGACTTTAAACATGCAATTTTATCTCTTCACTTTATATATGTAGATGATCATCGTGGAATTTAAAGGAAAATGATTCTGTGTTGAATAAATTATCAAAGTAATAAAAATAATGACGTTTAACATAATTACATATCATTTATAATTGATACAAAAATATTTGCATAAATCTTTATTTAATAGTTCTCTCAGGCATTAGATTTTAAATATCATTTATAGATAATATGATACCTATTTAATTTTATAACGTTATACATGTCGTTTGCTGAAAATATTTCGTATCATCTACGTTATTATAAATAATAAAATAATAATATTCTATGTCTATTAATTTAGAGAAGTATCTATTATTAATTTATTAAATTATAATTAACTTTAAAATAAAACATTCTTTTTTACACATAAGTACATTCAAACTTACAATCATTTTCTCTATTTATAACCGCAACAATAAATAATTTATTTCCGGAAGATATTTTTATCCGGTAACTAGTTTTGATTTCGAGGGGAATTTTGCGGTACCTTATTTATATCCTCATGTAACAAATAATCATGATGTTTTAATAATTTTTTTATTCCAATAAAAAACAACATCTGTTGTTAGTCATATGTAGATTAAAAAATATCCCCTTATTAATTGAGGTATGGTTTTCCATAAAATGTTTTAATTATGCAACAATACACATAGATAGAAGAAAAAAACTACTGACTAGCCACATTTATATCTCTCTTGATATTACATTTTATGGTATGTGATTATACATATCTTGTAAATTATGTACTTATTATCTAAACTAAACTTTAAACAGTACTAATTATTTATAAACATGCTTATAATACATTCATTGGAAAGTTAAATTAATCAATGGTTTTTCATAATGATCAACAAATTGCTATATAATGATCAAAAATTGATTAGTCATCTTTAATATTTTCTAATATGTTATTAACTAATATGGGTTATTCAGAAGTCAGATTTATTAAATCCAATTCAAGTTTGATTGCTTAATATTTTTGTACCATTTTTATTTTTCATCAAGTTACGGCGATTTTTCTCCAAAATTTTAAAAAAACTGGCACTGAGAAATACACTCAATTTTTTTTTAATTTTAAATTTCGTTAAAAGTATATTTATTATATAGATTTTTAAACGCTGATTTCAAATATGTCGACCAAAATCAAATCGACAACCCGTTCAAAAGTTACGGCGATTTTTCTCAATCGTGCCGGCGTTGCGAGATATTGAAGGTCTAATGTCACGAAAAACGGTTATTCGCGAATATTTCGCTTCTTATGGCTCGGAGGTCAATGGGGGACATTATATAAATTGTATATTATTAAATTCTTAAGAAAAAAGGTTCTTTTCATTTTTCTTTTAAAAATAACTGTATTTGAGGTAGAGCTGGGCGCGGGCCGTGAATTTTTCGGGTCACGTTGGGTCACGGCCATGACCCGACGTGACGTGAGCGATTTTCAAATATTGAATCGTGAGCGGGCGTGATCGTGAGTCAAATTAAAACAATCGGGCGTGACCGTGCGTGAGTACATTTTTCTCGTGCGTGAGTTCGTGAGTATATTTTGAAGATAATTTTTTATAAACTTATTTGATCTTTTTTTTAATATCTGAACTAATAATGCATAAATATAATAATGTTTTAAAACGAATTTTGACATTAAAACATATACATATGTATGAAAAATAAATGTTATTTTAGGAAGCATTTTCACATGGTCAGTATTGCCAACTATATCAGAACACCAAAAAAAGATTTAAAAATTCATTGTAGCTTTATTTTATTATTTGTAATTTCTTTTACTAGAATGCAGTTTAGAAGAAATAATATGAATATAAAATACACACAATATATTGCACGTAAAAACATAAATTTTCATCATTTCAAAATTTAATTTACAACAATTACATTAAATCGGGTCACGCGCGTGACCCGTCGTGCGTGATCGGGCGTGAGTAAAAAAATAGTATTCGTGAGCGTGCGTGATCGTGAATACTTTTTTTTGTAACCGTGAGTGAGCGGGCGTGACTAAAAATTTTTCTCTCGTGAGCGTGCGTGATCGTGAGCAAAAATTACTCACGCGCCCAGCTCTAATTTGAGGTAGAGTGTGGAGAAAGTATGACTATATATTTGCATACGGTATGACGCACTCTATGGGATTTGACTATTTGCATATGAAAAATGCGCGTGAAAAATTGCAAGACAAAAATTAAAGAGTAGAAATTTCTCTATAAGGCGTGTCACTAGGATATATTTTTTGATGTTACATTATTATAATACATATATTACTTAAAATCATATGCATAATTTCCTTCCTATTATTTTGGGAGAGACGTTTAATTTATGTTTTATTATCTAGGAATTAAGTTTTCTATGAATACGTTTACACAGCGCTGTTATTCCGGTTTTAATATAACCGATGTAGTTAAACACGAGAATAAGTGACGTCAGCTGGAATTATAATTCCGATTTGAAATATGCTGTAAATTCGATGGTGTACCAACAAGAAATCTCAAAAATATTTCGTCTCTTTTACGTCCCACGAATCACGTTTCTTTTGTTTTCATATATCTTCATCTCAGGTGTTTTAACCATATTTTAACTGACGACGTTTTTTCAAATGTTAATTGCATTACGATGAAATCCCTATACTCCGTAGATACTTATATTTTTTGAGATTGGCTAAATAGGTATAACTATGTCCATGCAGTAGAGGAATAGCATAACTAAACCCAATTAGTTATGTCGGGTGTAAAGTGCCGTTTACACGGACTTTTACACCCGGTTTTATTACATCGGTTATAGTTAAACCGGAATAAAAGCGCTGTGTAAACGTACTCCATGTTGAGACATCAGGACCTACATACATATATATGTATATATAAAAGCAGATGCAATCACTTACATTATTTGGACGGAAAAGTTAATTTATTCATTATTCCATAATTGGGTCCAATTACAAAATTAGTAAATCGTACGTTCACTAATCGGTATTAATCAACATTTTCGTATATGGAATGAATTGTTTTCATATCCGAATTGTTCAGTTAATAGTATAAATTTCAGATGAAATACTTATTTGAATTGGATTTACACATTGCTTTTGGTCCGTAAAAATGTTCAAAAGATTTCTTTATATTGACGGGGAGAAAGGAATCGTCAAACAGTAATTTTATTTTCACATTGAATAGCCGTAGCAAATAACCGAGCTTAACAATCTGTATCTAATTTATTTTTAAGACCATATTATATATCGATGCTAAAAATAAAGACAGACATATTGAAAACAACACAAAAATACTTATTTTCTTTCACTCACCAAACTTTCCAATACTCCGTTGCTTTATAACAAATTCACAACAGAGACGAAGCTTTAATATTAAACTGAAAACGTGTGTTTATCTTTGTTTATCCAATGACTTGGTTGTTGTCGCTGGAAGAATATCAGAGGACAAATCCCTACACAATTATTTCTGGTATATGTAATTCAAAAAGGTATTATGAATAGTTATATTATTATTTGGGATTATAATTTATTCTGGTATCCTTAGAAGAGGTTATTAAGACTAGGTCTTTATCCTAATGGACTCTTTAAAACCTGTCGGATTCGGGCCAAACAAGTGACCCGTAAGCTATTTTTTTTTAAAGAATAGAAGAAAACATTCTCGAGGAAGGGATGTTTGAAATATAATTATATATAATTTTACATATGCTTCTTGCTTAGAACTTGTATAAGGTAAAAAAACAGGAATTATTTTATTGTATTATATTCGTAATATAAGTTTTTCAGAAGCCAAGGCAATTATTCCTAATTTCTGACGATTTTTAATATTAATATGTATTAGTATTTGATAAATTAAATATAATGTTCAAATTGTTAAAAAAAAAATTAAATAAGGTCAAATGATTAATAATAATACATTTATATTAAATTTTAAGAGATTTAGTAAACTTAAAGTAAATACCCCTAACACCCTGTTTGTAAACGATTATGTTTTACACCGAAAAAAATGACTTTTTTAAGATTTAATTTTAGCTGAGGAAAAATTTTATTATTAGTTGTAGTGTACCTACTGTCAAAATCATACCTACAATATTTCATTATACAGCCGCGCACAAAAAAGCAATTTACTATTATTTATTTGAAGTAGATCATTTTTGAAAACTGCCTTTTCGAAATTATAAGAACTTGGAATTATTGTGAATATTGTACTTATTATCTTTATTAAAGCAGTACAGTTTAAAAGTTACTGCTTTTTTATGTTGAAAAATGATTTTACTGCTTTTATATTCAGGGAAAGTAACTAATTTGATATATTCGATAAACTTAAAAATATAACTTTCAATTGAAATAACATTCTTATGTCTGGTATTATAAACGAGCTAGCAAAATTGCACTTCAAAATGAGATTTCAAACGTATGACAGTTCTCTTTAGGTTTCATGAAATGTTTGACAATTTTCGCGCACGCGTGGCATGTAAACACCAACAGTATTAAAACAGTGGTGATATTATGAAAATTATTTTATAAGATCATAATCGCCAACTGTTCTAAATTCCATAGCTAATCCATAGATACTAGTACAGAATTAATACCCCATTTGAGAGTGCTTGCAAGCTAGCAAATTTTGCGAACTCCTTTATAATACCGGAAATTAATGATTACTTTTATTACTAATATGTAGAAAATCGTCTGAAAAACCTAATAGCATCAAAATTACTAAAATGCAGTTAAAGAAGTTTACTGCATTTTATCTAAACACGGCAAATACTTCTGTATACATATGTACATATCTGCAGACAAAGAAATGTGAAAATTGTTATGGTGTATTACTCCAATATAAACAGTACACATTTTATGTGCAATTATTTTAATGTAAATGTTTAAATGTGTGTGTTGTAAGCAAGCGGCATGCTTTTTATAAAATTATATGATGTATATCTCTTACTCTAGTTTTTTTTTTATAACTTGAACATACATATTGTATATACAATATAAATATATAAAAGTAAGAAAGATATTATAATTATACATAAATACTATACCTTCTAACTTACAATTAGGTGTACTTTTGGCTTCCTGATACTTTAGATCACATTGATTTACATTTCAACGTATTTTGCAATTTTATTTACTCAAAAAATAATGAAGAAGAATTATCCCGATTTTTTTTTAGATATTAACGATGTTTGTTATTTTAGTTATGTATAAAAGTAAATATGGAAGAACAATAAAGTTAAAATGGTTTCAGAAAAATACACAAACTATATTTTCATTATTTATTGTTAGTTAATGTTTATTTATACATGTACAACCTCATAAATATATTTATATTTTATGTTTTGTATGTATTTAACAATATGCTATTATTTATTTACAAATTATTTGAATGTAACATAATAAAACACAAGTACAAATGTTTTGCAATAAAATGTTTAGAGTATGATTTTGACAAATATTTATTTATGTAGATCAAATATTTTTTTGTTTATCATGATTTTACCATATCATGTTTGTTTGTGACAAATTGGTTGACGCAAACTTTAATTACATTAAAAATGTAATGGATTCGTTTCAATGCACTTTTTAATAACCTCAACACAAATTTCAATCATGCGGTATATAAAATGAAATAAGTTTTTTATTATTACATCTTTTATTATTTTACTAATAAAATATAAAATAAATAATAAATTACAAAATAAAAAAATAAAATTGAATCGAGAGGTGTGCAGATACACTAAACAATAAATAATTAATTTGTGTAAATAATAATTTTGTGGAAACAATATTTAAATATATTTTTTTTTTGAATGTCCGCTATTTTAAAGTTTCTTCAATTTAAAAATAAATATAAATTTAGTAGGATTCATAAACATATAGTAGCGATTATTGCTAAAAGTTGGAATCTCTACATTTTTTGTAAATTGTGTTAATGATGAATTTGGAATCGATATTTAAGTCAAAAGTTCTTAGAATATTTTTTGTTGCATTTTAGAAGATCTATCTAAAGACAACCTACCCTACTCAATGGGGTAGGGTATCCATTTTTTAACAGATAGTTGACATATTTCTTTGATAGTAATAAAATGATAATAATAAAAATAATAAATAGCGGCCTTAGCCAAATCAATAGTTACCAAAATGTGTATTTTTAGCAAAACCTAGATAAGAGTATTTGTCTAGGCTTCTACTTCATAACTTTCATTATTTCAAACAAACATCTGATTTTGAAATAATTGTTAAACTTTAAACTTATTTTAGTTAGCTATCAACTTTTGGCAGGACCTAATATAAATTTCATTAAGCTATCAATTACTACAGAAACCTAATGCTGTCACAATACTGATACATTGAAGAAGAAAAAGTGATTTATATAAAATTCCGAATATTTTTATATTCTCCAACAAAACCTCTCCCTCTTTACATTTTTTATCAAACAAACATTTTGCAGAATCATAGAAAATGTATTTATTTTGTAAAATTTCGTTCCACAACAGATATTTCGGAAGTAAATCTATGATATATAAGTACGGCACAAAAACCAGTCCCTACGCATTCGATATAAAAACGAACCCTTGTATGAAATGACGGGATTTGAACTGGTCTCAGCTGACTGGCTCCACCAGAATGAAGAGCCTTACGACAGAATGAATGCGTCACAAATTGAAAAATCATTCAATGAGAACAAATCGTGTTTCTACAAAAAAAATATTGTGCTTCCCTTTGCCAGGTGCTTACGGACAAAAAATAAATAAATATCCCGAATTTGTTCTGAAAGAATGAATACTACTGCATCTGTTTTGTTGTTTTGTAGATTTTTATAGAATTGTGTTTTTGGTATTCTTGTGACAATTTTTGTATTTAATGGAAAAGGTTCTTTAATACCTGAGTAATTTTTGTTTTCTATGAAATATTTCTATATTTTGGGTTTGATTTATTTTTATATATTCCATATTTTTATCTATGGTCTATGCACTTATACCATTTATTGTATAATACCGATTCTTATTTTTTCGATTAATGTTTTATCACACATTGTAGTAGATATGAAAGGTTTACATAACAGATTATATCACTTTGGCGCTAGAAAAAAGTACATTTTTTTTATTATCACTAAACAGAGTGTACATTTATGTATATTTACATAAAAAATTATCTGAAAAATATTAAAAAATGTAACGCCTTTTCCAGGAAGTTCGCCGACGGAGGAGGTTGTAGCGTCGTCAGGAATTGTCTGAAATAAAAAAATAAAATATTTTCTTATAAAAAACGTAATAGCTATAATGGAAATGACAGTTGTTTGAAAAAGATGTCGATTTTTTTGTTAAATTTTATGTTAAAAAATTTAATAAAAAATTAATGAGGGATCCAATAAAAAAAAACCATACTAGTAGATGATATTATAAAGAAGATATGGTATAAATTTCATTAAAATCGGTTTATTAGTTCTCGTGATATAGTATGCACCAGTTCGAAAAAAGAATCATTTTTGATTATAAGACGCTGACGCGATAATTTTTGTTTCTTTTGTGTTTTTCTTGAAACTATAGTCAGCGTCTTATAATCAAAAAAGATTCTATATTACCTTTAATCTGTTATTCCAGGCCATACATAGACGCCGTGATGTCCTCCGACTCTTTTTGAGATGCTCTTTTGAGTTTTGTATTGTATTTTATTGTGCATTTATATTAGATATTGTACTGTCCAGTATACCTGTGATGTGAATCTATACTTTCTAACGTGTTCAAATTGTTATAACTCAGGTAATATTTTGAATATTGGCAAGGTTAAACTCTTAAAATATTTAATAAATCTAACAATAAGTAAAAAAAATCGATTTTTTCAAATCTCAAGGTGGTGTGTAACCCCTTAAAACAATAGAAAAATTGTGTATTTGAAACATGATTTTAAACAGTGAAATTATTGTTTTCATCCAATAATATTATTTTCAAGAGAAGCAATAAAATAGTTGGATTAAAATTATATTTTAATATCAAAATATGTTGTTTTTGTTTTCTGTGAATCAAAAATTGTCTTGACATAATGCAATATTTTTTCTGTGTAGATTGTAGATAGTCGAAACTTTAGCTAAAGATGCGATAAAAAATTCTTGGCTTTCAATAAGAAATAACCTCAGTTCTGGATGTATATAATTAAATTGTTTACTTTTAATACAATTTGCAGAAAATCTACATTAATTTTGTCAAAACTCCTTCATTTAGTAAATATGTATGTTATACTTACGGTTAAATAAATAAAATATTTGCCAAGAATTTACAACTTTTTATGAGATACCCACTTAACTTAAATGAAAAGATATTTAGAATAAATACATACCTGCCACATAATTTATAAATGTATTCACTAGTACAGTGGTTCTTAAACTAGGAAACTTTCGCCGGGGGTCCGTGAAATATGTTTGGCATAAAATAAAGTAGGTACATTTCTATTTAATTATTAATTAGTATCTAACTACCTTCTTTGTTTATAATTGTTCAAAAGGGGGTCCCTAGACCACATAAGTTTAAGAACCACTGTACTAGTATATTACATTCGACTTGGTATTTCCGAAGTAAAAAGAAATAACATATTAATTTCGTATACGGTTTCTCTTATAACTAATTCCAACTATTGTGTCTAAAGTATCAAACTTCGGAAGGTCTTCATCTACATAATTATACACTGTTTATATGAGCTTATTGCAAACTATTGGTAATTTGTAATTAATAAGTTTTCAAAGTAAATGTTACAGAACTTCAGTTGTGTATTGATTATTAATTGTGATTATTTGTTGTTTGGGCCGCAGTTATTATCAAATTATAATTAAATGCATGAATGGGCGTCATTCAAATCAGTTGAAAGGCTCCACGTGTTGTGTAATTTATGAAAATCGATTGTATGTCGTTTGTTATTGATTCCATCCCACGTGGGATGTTTTTAAACAAATGTATTTTAGTACAGATCCGCAGATCTGCATCCAATTTGGTCGGCTCGGCTGCTGTCTTTTGATGGACAGTTGCTTATTTTGTTTTCAATAATTAATTAATTAATACGGCGAAATTTGGATAAAATGCATGAGAATAGCATTATCAGGATTAATTAAAAAGTGATATGAGTAAAAAAAAAAGAAAGAAAACGCAAAAGTAAATTTAAGGGCAGCAAAATCGCATTGGAAACCAAAAAAATAACAGGAGCACAAAAGTGTGAAAAAAGGCGGCAATACGAATTTTTTACACACCATCTGAATCCCTGATTACAATAATAACAAATCGTGTTTGTACTTAATTCAACTATTTTTTTTTTTAATCCTTTTTCAATCGCTGGCACAGCTAGTCTTTAATAAATGACAGTACAAGAATTTAGGCTTATGTGTTATTTTTGGAGTAATCATTTTGGGATCTATAGTATATATTCGTAGCCCCAACTTTAAATGTAGAAGTACATTCATCATTTTAAAAGAAAACAGTAGACGATTGTGTAAATTAAATTAATGCATATACTTACTATATGATTAAATATTCTTTAAAAAAACATGAAAGGTATTCATAGAACATGTTGAGTATTAACTAAAACTCTCAGGACCTCTAAGACTGACCCTGTAATCAAATCTAAATAATCGAACCGGGTCCTGCGATAAGGATTTACACCAGTCTTAAATCCCTACAATATACTTCAGAACTTTTCATTTCACGGCAACAGCTGTATAATACTTAACAATATCCTGGGAAAGGAAACTTCTCAACTGGAGAGTTTGTAGGTAAGGGCGCTAACACAAATACCGACCGAGGGTCTGGTGCCATTTTTTATATATTTCTATCGAAGGATTTGATTCAGTCTGTTTATTTTTATTACACGTTTCAAATTGATTGTAGATTCTGTATTTTAGGGGAAATTATTTGACAATGATATTTTTGACGGAATTAAATGTTTCTGAGAAAATTAATTCTATTTGTTGATACATTTACGTGATTCTTGGTATTTTGGTAAAATATATTTTCTATTTATATTCAGAAGCCAAGAAAAACTCATACACATATATTGGTAATAAAGTTTTATCAATAACAGAAATTCAAAATGAAAAATAAAAATAGTTTTCTGTTTTTGTCTCCAAAATTAAGGTAGGTATAATAAAATATTGTAGTTAATGGTCATATATTATTGAATTTTTTTATGATAATATGATATTCATGGCAAATATAATGTCTCATTGAAATTATTTAAAAATTTCAATGCTTACTAATATTTGAAGAAAAATAAAATATCTATTTTTATGAATATGAATTTAATATTTCATATTTTTATAATTTATAATTCAATTAACGACAATAAAATAAATGAAGAAGATGATTTTAAATTCACAATACTAAAATAAATAATAATACGAAACAATTAATAACATTTGAACGATTAAAAGTAAATCTCGCTAAATAATGTCGTTTAGCTAATTAAAAAATAATGAACGGAAATTGAATTTAACGAAAGTTAATTAGAGTGATTACTCGACAAGCCACTGTGTTGTTTATTCGAAAACATACAACAACAAAAAAACGCTTTTAAACTGTGGCTTTTACTTGTCAAATAATGAAATTTAATTTATATTCATCAGTATTACCGGAAATCTCCCGGTTTGTAAATTATTTCTCGCTACGTCACGTCAAAATGTTGCTACTGACTATATTATTTTTATGAGAATTGAATTTTTAATTGGAATATAAATATATTCGCTGTTATTCATAAATCAAAACAATAATAGCATTTTTTCTCAATTTGTCATTTTTAGATTAGATTAACATTTTTTATATAGGTACAAATAAAAAATAATGTAATAAATATATTAGAAGATTTTTTAGATGTTTACTTTTTATTTAAAATCCTATTCAATTTACAAACCAAAATATATATACATGCATATTTATTTTACATGCCCCTTCCAACTAACACCACTCTGAGGGGGGAGGCCCCCTGCCTTCTCGTCTGGTTACGCCACTGATAATATTGCATATACATATATATAAATGAAAATTATTTGATTTTAAAATGAAAATGGGTGAAGCGGTGGGGAATTTGTAATATAAATTCTATAAAACAAAAACAATTGGTTTGTCCAATTCGGATTAAATTTTTTTCATTGATTACCAGAAAATTGAGTCAGATATACATAAAATACATACATAGAGGGCGGGGAAGACGCTGTGATTACGACATTTAAAAGGAAATATATCGTGACTGAAGGGTTAAAATCAAAAGGTCATAAAATAGTTTTTGTTGCATTTTAGGAGGCCTATAAAAAAATCGATGGGATGGGGGTCCAAAAAATGTTGTTTTTTTTAAATATTATCATTTCTGTTTTTGGGTTATCAGTTTTCAGTTGTAGGTTACGCCAAAATGAATCCACTCACGAAGTTTCAGAGGAGTATTTTTTATTTCAAAATTTAAAGTCGGGACCGAGGACTATTCCTGGTTTTCTACGGAACACGAAATTTTCCACATTTCGTTCAAATGGAAACTAATTGATGACTCTTGTTTTAAATTACGCATTAAAATTTCAAAAATATGTACATCCACTATTTCAATTATTTATCTTTGCTGTAAAATTTTTAATGAATTATGAATATTTACTTAAAAATCTGCATATCATAGAAATCACAACTAGGTATTATTTTAAAATTCATTTGCACTGCATGGAACTTATATTTAAATTACGTTACTTCATAATCAGTGCTCTAAATGTGTACAAAATGTTCATGGGGAATTTAAATAATGAATCATAAATTTAAATAATGCTCTGTATAATTACTGTACATCTAAATTTGTATATGTTTATACATGTTTTGTAGAAAATGTATGTGTTCTGTGGCATACAAGTAGAGGCATTCATAATACTCTTGGCGTCCTTGCAACTAGCTGCTAGCATAAACTCTCTGTGTGTTTATAGAACGTGTCGCCAATTGGGTCAATTAACCCGACACCAGGCGTGCCCTTTTCTTAAACATTAACGTGGGGTGAACGAGCCACAACATTCTTGTATTTCAGTTTTTTTAATTTTAAGTTTATTATATGGAAATAGTAAAAATTATAAAAGGAATTATATTGTCCCGTATGGTTGCTAATTTTATGACCTTTTGTAAAGCTTATACAAAAATATTTTATAATTAAAAAGCTTTCTGTATGCTATGATTTTAAAGCGTACAATTTGTAAAATAGTGTTTCTGAATCCTTTTTTATATAATACTCATTTGCTATAGTTCATGACTGGTCGGCAGTGGTCGGCTAGCTTTACCCTTTTATAATCTCGTAATATCTCAGCTGCTATTTTGACTTAAAAGTGTTAAAATATTATATAGTTTTGTACTTTTTCTCTACAGATAAAAGTACAGAAACTAACGAAAATAAAATAAGGAAAAGGTATCTTATATGACCCCCAAATAATCGTATATACTAGTGCTGTGAAAAAGATGTACAAACAAAAATTATTAACAATAAAATTAACTTTTATATTTAGGTCTATCATTTAGTAAAAAAACATTGTTTAATCAATTGTTATAAACGATTTTTTTTTAATATGAGCGGTAATTATTGTTAATAACTTTTTTTTATCTGATACCGTTTGAGAATAAAAACAAAAACAAAAAGTAATAAGAAATTCAAGAGAAGATTTAACTACTGCAGACAATTTTTTTTGCATTTCTGACCACTATACCTTCTTTAATTATTCCCATAGCTTCATATTGTTAATGTCAGACAGAATTATACACAGGTACAAAAAAAGTACTTAAGTACAAACACAAGTATTTTATGTAATTGTACCTACTTAGTTTGATTGCAATTACGATTAAAGTAATTATAAATGCACTTAAGTACATACATATATATACTAATATTACCAATGTACCTACTTAAATAATAAGTAGAAATAATTTTCATTTGTTCATTAAAGAAATAAAATGACACATAGAAAAAAATGCTCCCTAAAATGACTAAATGAGTATAAAGTTGGTGAAATTTGTAGGTACTAATTGAGCATATGGATGACCCCTCCCTCAAAAAAAAATTGAAAAATATAATATTAAAGCTAATTCAATAATACAATTATTTTATTTGGCGGAGGGGGGGGGGGTAGTGGAATATCCCCCTCAAAAATGAATATTATAAAATTAAAGCAAATTAAATTATACAATAATAATGAACGCAAATATTATTGCGCAAAACGGAAAATGTTATTGCTCAAAAAAATTATTTTTAATGTCGCACTTTACATATGTTTACAATTAGAATATTGCTCAGGAATCAAAATGTTATTGCTCAAATACAATATATTTAATGCTCAAAGTATATAAAATATTGCGCGCTTAAATACTACCCATAATTTAGTATTGATTATTTAAGATTACTTAAAATATAAATAGGGTGAATCAAACACCCCATGCGCTTGCCTTCGTTTTATACATATGCATGTACTACATATTTAAAGAACATATCACCAATTGGGTCATATATACAAAGTAGATAAATTACAAAGGATTTGTTTGCTATGAGATCTTTTGGGAAAACGACTGGAATGAAATTGTACGAATGGTGAAGATTTTTCACAAAAGGAGCGCGTCATAAATTGGTTTTAGAAGGTCAATACATGCAATAAAACACCGGGAGGTTTACAGACGGATAACGGTATATTAGAATTAGAGTGGGAGTTCCAGCTTTGTGCCTGGATCAGTGCAATGTGGCACTGATAATGAAAGTGAAAAATCATGTAAGGATTGTTAGGATATCAACAGTGCCGTATCAGGAAATTTTTTATTTTACATTTATTTCACTATGACAAAATTTTAATTGATAAAATTTCGTTTTCATAATTTTATATTTTATTCCAATGAAATATGTTTATTTTTAGCATTGGACCCGGTGTTACCCGGATTATTACCCACAAAATCATAACGACCTAAAATATTCATCATGACCACAATATACGGTTCAACGCGAATTGTTTTTTTCCGACTTGAAAATTTACACAAATATCCACAAATTATACACTTAAACCTAATCTGGCCAATGCATTAGTGAAAACCTGAATAAAATCTGTTCAGTAGTTATGGAGAAAATTGTGTAAAATTATATTTTCAAACTCCCAGGAAACACCAGGTCCCGTCTGTTTACTTTATATTTCAATTTTCAAACAATTTATTACAAAATATTTAGTTGTTCACAAATGTCAAAAATCATCCAATTGTTCGACAAAATACTTGAAAAAAATGGGATCATAGATTAGATTAATAAAATATTCAAACCGTAAATATATGTATAAATTTTTAATAGCCACGAATATGCATAGAAAAATTATCTAACTATTGGTGAAAATTGCATTGAAATCGGTTGAGTAATTTCCGAGTCTACAAGCCTCATACAAACGAATATTCATTTTTATTTATAGTGATAATACTAGCGTATAAAGATAATTTGATGTGGGGGGGGGGGGATTATAACACATTCATAATAATTGAAGAAAAAAACTCAGATAAAATTTGTAGGTTGACAAAAGTTAAAATGAATCGTTTTGATTTTTGAAGGATTCATTTCACATTTTTCCGTTTTGTTCGCTTAAATCTGCTATGATTAACTTATCAGCACACTCCACTTCTATACTATCCTTCAGTTGTCAATACTTTTTAAAAAGGATCACTTATTCTGACAAAATTAACATTTTAATGAAAAAATATATTTTGATCAGTAGAGAATATTTTTTTATAAATTACTTACATTTCGAAGAAGCTATTAATAAACTAAAAAAAGAGAAAAGATTTTTTGGATAGGTAAGGAAAATAAAAATATATATATATATGTAACTTTATTTAGTTTCTTTTTATTATATTTATGTAAAACATAAAAAAATATGTATAAACAAGATAAACTAATAAACATCATTACATTATTTTGAACAAGTCAGTCCTCTAAATTCTATAATATACATACGTAGAAGATCTCTCGTGCAGGTCATTTAAACTATTTCTGTAATATTCATAAATTAAATTATTTCACAAGAAGAAAATCTTCTACGGACGCTGCTAACAAGTTTATACTATACATATTTCAAAGAATTTTTTAGGTTAATAAATTTAATATTCACTCGATGTTTTCCTAGGCTTTTATTGCTATTTTATACATAGCCAGGCTAGGATTGTTGTGTCTGCTTATACAATAAGTACGTTTACCTGTTCATATTGCATAGATAATAGATACCTAGTAATACCTACATATTCTTGTACATGAAAAAGTAAATTATTGTTGTTCACTGAATTACGCATCACATAAAATGTGGTGTTCAAAATTTATAGTTATAAAGAATGTAGTAGATAAATATTACTCTCATGTTTACTTTTAAGTACATGAAATATTAGATAATATACTTTAACATAAATTTTGTTAAATTTTTTGACCTTCGTCATATTTTATGCTTTGTGGAAAAGGAATATGAAACGGGTATTTTTATATACAAATATAAAAATGGAGATAAAAAATACGTGTATTATGTTTACAGTATATGAATGTATACTTATTGAAAAAGGAAATAATTAACTTTTTAAATATAGGTATTTTATTTATTGGTATTATTTTGTCAAATAAATACCTAATTATAAAATATGAAAGTCGTTTGTCCAGATATGGAAAATTAACCTCACATATTTTTGATATTTTTAATCGTCACATTACAACAAAAAAATGGTTTAAGGCTTGTAAGGTTAAAACAAGAATAAATAAAAGATTTTTTTGTAATTGTTATTCTATTATACATTTATAACATTTGAATATTTCTTTGTGTTGACGTCAATTCCCGCGCCAACGCTGATTAGTCAAGGAGCTGATGAGTTACCTTGTCTTTATATACCTTGCCTCCTACCATAAAATTAAAAAAAAAATTCTAGCTAATACTTACTGCGATAGAGATGAGTATTTAAATGACTGTTTGGAGTTCCTTGCTGGCGCCATTTTTAATATGATTAAGACCTACATTTTGATATCCGATATTGCCTAGGTAAAATTTTTTTAACTTAATCTTACACTTATGTTGTAACACTTACCAAGCCATTCCTTTGTTTGGATGGTATTTTTTCCCATCAAAAAACAATCTTTAATCAAAACACGAAATTCACTTTTTCAACCATCAAAAAAATAACAAAAGTAGCGTCACTTCGAAGGCTGTAACTTGAACAAGAGTACATGAAATGTCATGAAATTTTGGAGGATTTTAGTTAAGGCTGGTACTCTATGGGAAGCATAAGGATTTTTGTTTATGTCGCCATCTATATGTCAGGCCAAAGACTTTTAAGTCCATGTAATAGCTCTCAGCTCTGTATGACGTATCCCTGATTTTTTTCCAAAATGTCTGGAGGTCATAACTTGGCGTTTCGAATTTCAGAAGGACAGACAGACAGATGGGCAGACAACGTGAGATTAATAGTTTTGGGTTAAATCTATGGAACTCTAAAAAAATAGTGAAGAATAAGTAACGTACTTTCCTACATATGCGGAAATACATTTTAAATTAATTTTCAATTCTGATATATTTTGAATGCTAATAAAAATATTGCATCAACAATAAACATTGTTATACTATGGGAACAATTCTATGTTAAAACACGTTCATGTATTTAACAAACGAATAACGTACAAAATGAAACTAGAATATAACGTGCATTTATATTACTGTATAAAAATGTTTTTATCGCATGAAATTTTAAAATTACAATTTTATTATTCAAGTACGATTTTTAAATAGCAGGTGTTATGGGTAATTGTTGTAACAATTTGTTACCGAATTTATTTTGTATATTTACTGATGCATAATTCCTTGTGTTTGAATGAACCAGTATATGGCCGGGGTATTAGCATTGCATTTGCAATTCATTTATATTTTACACCACTGTTTCTAATTTCAAACATATCGTGTGTATATAATCGCGTATATGTGAATACATTTGTATGTATTTATGTAGGAACATATATACAATAGAACACGTATACATTTGTAGATATCATTGGTGTATCTATCAGCTATCTAAAAGTATTTTTTTTAAACGGACTTAAAATAACTGAAATAATTTTTTTTTACTTTTTCGATTTCATAGAAATATACACTGCTAATAAAACGATAAAAACATTTCAACTGCAAATACCTTCTTTTTTGTTTTTTTGCTCTACACTTTGTATATTTTTCTCTTGCAAATTATAGTTTTTATTATTAAGTATTATTTAGTATTAATTATAGTATTTTTTTTGCAATTTTATACTACATAAATAAGCTTTTACAACTGCAGTTTTCATTTTTGGAACTGTAGAAACAAGCTACAACTACACACTAAAATAACCCCTGCAGACATGGTTTACTGGTGGGGAAGGAGATTACCCTGGGGTGATCAATATTAAGGCAGTAGTCACTGATAAGACCCAGGTTGGTGTATAGTTGCTTCAGAATGAACTGATGTTCTTACTTTTTAAGCAGAAACAACAGCACACAACCCCACACCTTCACATGTGTGTATTACATTAACCCAATTAGCTGTAACAATGATATAAAAAATCAATATATCGTTTTATCGATTATTGTTCAAAGCGGTATTTGAAAAATTCATTTTTCAACCTCCTCTCGGCCTTTTCACAGGTTGTCACAATTGTGTTAACCTTCCCTCCCTCCACTGTTGTGACGTCACACAAATTTCGAAGTAATAATTAAGTACTCAAAATCAACAAAAAAAATTTTTTTTATTGCTGCTTATATTATTTTTATTTATATGAAATTTTTCCATGCACATTTGAAATTTTCACAATAACTCTTCATATATATGTATATCTCAAGTTACTAACAACATATTGATTTTTCCTCACATTTTTGCTTTTAGAATTCATATAAAATTCATTGTTTTGATATTTTAGATGACATCACGAAGCTTGTGATTGGGGGGGGGGGGGATCTTATCACAACACGTCACACTTTTCAGACCCCCCTCCCCCTCTCCCTTAACGTGTGACGTAATTTATGGATGACCCCTAATAATAATCAAAATGAATCCATGTAGGTAGTTTTAAATTTCTATATGTCACTCAACCCAGTCTTAAATAAAAACATATAAATACTTCCTGATAATGAAAATCTTATAAAAATCGGTTCAGTAGTAATTCACTAATTCTTGTTTGCTGTCACTGCTCAATAATATTAATTAATTTTAGGTATTCGATTTTTTAACCGTGGAAGGTAAATTAAAATCTAGTTTAGATAGAAAGAGCAAACAGAGAGACAACATTCTATAAACTAACAAAATAGACTGTAAGACTATACGTATGGACTAACAATTAAATATTTTGTATAGACAAAACATATGCTGTAGTATGATTAGAAAATCGGCAAAATTGGCAATCCATTTCCATTTGCTTTTAAATAGCTCATAGACAAAAGTTTAATCCACGTGTTCTACCATTTGCCCATTCATCAAGAGGGGATTAACTATTATACATTGTAGGGAGTTTTCTTTACAATATATATGCTTGTATGCAGTATTCATGTGTGAAGGGTTATATTAATCCATATGGGCAGCTTGTAAATTTGTTATGGGGTAACATTTACTTTCACATAATTTATTATTTAACAGTGGGATGTTAATTTCTACTCTCTTTTTGTTACGCTTATGTTCAAATGTATACATTCATGAACGCGAGTAAGTGAGTACTATAAAATGTATAAATATGTTCATAAAATGTATGCATGCTGTTTATTTATGTATTAAAGTTGGCAGTCGCCACGCCTTTTATTAAACATAAATGTAAAGTTTACTTTACTGTGGTAATAAAGAAAAATATTATAATGTTATCAATTGTAAAATTTTTCATAATTCTTATACTTGACTGTGGAATCTAGAGATTAAAAAAGTTTGTAATACAGTTAAATATTTAGATAAAATTCTCTTTCTTCTTTCACCATAAAGTTATAGAAATTAGGACGGCACACCGAAACGAGACTTTCCTCGGACTCATGTCGGTCTCGGTCTCGAGACGAGAGTGACTTAAATTTGGACGAGATGATATTTTTATTATAAATAACGCCGAAAGTCTCGCATTTCAAGAATCATCAATAATTAGTTTTAATTTACTATAAAATATTAATTGTTTTTAAATGAATAATTACAGTAAAATGTAATAAGAATTTCTTTATCACATAAGAATAAATGAAATATAATTTTTTTCTGAAAAAATTCACTCAAAAACGAGATTTTGCAAGTAAGAGACGAGACGAGAGATAGCACTTACCTGTCTCGTATGCAACCCCTAATAAAAATAGCAAAGATTGGGGGAAGATTAACCCTTACATTATAAAAACTTGCACTGCAATAAAAATATTAAACATGCCTAATCTAGATCTTCAAATTTTAATTTTAGGAATATAAAAACAACGTTTAGATTAGTTTTAAAATTATCGTAATATAGTCTAGTTTTATGTATTAAAATTTAAAATATTTTATAAAAACATTAACAATTTATAATATTTTCTATATAATAATTTACTTTTATTGCCCAACAAAGAGAAACCTGTCACACTCATCGATTCATCAACTATACTGTTTCTATACGATCCCCCCACCTCTTATTTTAATGTGAATATCATAAGTTAATTCTAATTAAATCTGTTGAGTGATACATTTAATATTTAATTTCCAAGCGTTAAAATGGTCATTCATAATCGCATCTATAGTAGAAAAAATTAAAGTATGAATTTGTATTATTAACTGTCAAAAAACATGAAAGATTTGTATTTTGTTTCACTTTTACCTCAGTTGACCCTACCTTGATAGCTTTATTAGTAGTGAAGAAAATTTTTTTTTTAAAAACGCCATATTTTTTAGCATATAATAACCTCTTAAAATTACGACTCGGGAGTCTCAGAATATTTAATTTTTTCTACTGTTTGTTATGCAACTTTAATCATTTCGGCTTCAGAGCAGCTAAAATGTATGTTATTCATTGTCAGCCGATTTATATCCGTTATTTGATTTAATGTATTGTTTGTGTTGAATATAGAAAGTAACAAAACACTAATGGCAAGCGTACCTTGATAGTTACGGTGATTATTATCATGGTTAATATTTCTTATATGCGTACATATGTAATTTCATGGTTGTATTGAATATTCTCTCAGGTAATAACAGCTGTGCGTGTACAAATAAAAGTATAATATAACAATGTTTTCAGATATTTTTTCAAGGCAGAGAGTTCCGTTATGTCTTAAGATAATAATTGCATATGTATTTTTTATTAAAAAAATGTAAAACTTATTTGTGTTTTTGAATAAGTTTTATCAGATTTTAGGTAATCGTTTTAAAATATTATTATTTTTACTTTTCAAGTATATTGGTTTTGGTCAAAAATATGGGCAGCAATCTAATTGAATGATCTTGAAAAAAACCGTATGAAAAAAATTGAAATTTGGTACTGACATTTGGTTGTTGAATTAACCCGGTAAAAAATTGTTATTTATCATTTTTGTCTACATTCGGTTACATCGTAAATATTTAATTTATTTTATTTTATCTGTTTGTCTGTCCGGCAAACTAACTGTATGATCTAAAAATCGATTAGATGGAATTTAGTACCTTTGTTTCATGTATTGGCTAGGTGTAAAATTCCTATATATATGCCATTTTAACCTAACTTCCGGTTTTACCGGAAATAGATACAAATTTAGATTTTTGATCATAATCGTCGAAATGAACAAATAATTTTTTTATTTAATATAAATTGATGTACCTATGTATTTGTATTTGTCACTTATTTTATATTTATTTAATTATTCAAAGAAAATATGATAAAAACAATTTAATTAACCAGTGATGTGTTGATATTTCAATCAACAAAAAAACTAAAACTTTTTTATGCATCATACTTTCTATACGTTTTAATTTAAAAACCAACAATTTTCCCTAATGTTTATTTTGGGGTGTTAAACATTCTGGCTTCTAAAAGACTGATTATTGCATATATTTTAACGATACATTTACAATTTTTGATTGGACATGCTGATAAATATAACGTGTATGTAAATAAATATGTTGAATGGTAAATGAAATTCCCAACATAAATGTAATCTAAAATGGAAGAAACATTAATGAGTTTGAAACTGTCCGTAATAATATGTTATTAATATTTGAAATATTTGAAATATGTTTTCATATTTTAATTAATTACCTAATTGATTATTGCTTATGTATGTTGATATTTTATAATTAGTCTTCCGTTTCCAATATATTTTCTAAATGCGTAAACACTTCCAATGTTAATTAATTTAAATATTAGTTTGGCTTGTTTAAACCATATGCAAAAGCAAAATATTATTATTAAGCGCAACAATTTACATACATTTCAAATGTCATTAAAATATACCTGTTATTATAATTAACATTTTTAATACACGGTTAATCGTAAATTTTGTCCAATGAAACGCCAAAAATATTATTAAAAATAATTATAAGAAGAAAATTGAGTATAAATACATATTTACATATAGATATGTATATATTATACATGCATATTGGACTAGTCATAAAGTCTTTTGTTACCTTTCCTGAGTATGTTAAATATAATAAACTGCCCTGGTCGGCACAAGACTTTTTTATACATGATAATACAGAAGAAATTACTTAAATTAACACATTCTGCTAAGAAATTAAATATAAACTACATTACATTAATTGTTTTTTTTTGTTAATTTTTGAAATATATGTAGGTATTTTAATTCTATTCTGTGATTTTTTCGAACGTTTTTATTATAAATCGGTATAGTAATTTTTTTGTTTACAAAAATGTTGTTTTGTCAAAGGTTTATTATTTATTTAATATTTCAACAATTCAATACGTTTTAGATATTATTATTTCTATACCTACATCTATTTATTTGACAGTTGTAATAATAAATGCTTTCATTTTCAGATAGCTGGATTATTCAAATTATTCAAATTATTTTTAAATAAAAATAAAAAAAAGATAAGGACATAAATTATAGAAAATAACGTTCTCCATAACTTTTATTATAAACATTTTTTTCTGTTATAAATCATTTGAAATCAGAACATAAATTATAAGTCCCACCGTTTTGACTGTAGAGCGTTCACAGACATACGGACACATAGACACACGTCATTGAGATAATGGTCGTACGTGATTCAGAGACCCTACTATACTTTATTATACAGTACATTTAATGTACTATGTATAAAAAATTAAAAATTAAAGATTTGCATATCAATGAATTAATTCTAACAGGTCGTAACCCCCATTGAGGCATTTTTACAGGAATCGATAAAAACTATTTATTATTACAAATACTGCTTATCATAACAATCTGAATGTGTTTTTTACCAAATGTTATGCATAAAATTATACTTTTAAAAAATGGGATAGGTCTATTGGAAGCCAATTAATGTGGATACGATATTTCATAATAAAATATTTAATCGTTGAATTGAAAATGAGTTATTTTTTTAAATTAGATGTAAAATGTATTTCAGAAACTAAAAACCAGCAGTATGAATAGTTACAAATTTCGGTTTGCGGTTGATTGAAAACGTAAATACCTATTGAATACACAATACAACAGTTATATTCTGGAAATTCAATTATGAATTTTAACGGGTTCAAACACTTCGGTTCGGTTGAATTATTATTTTTTATATAATCGGCTTGGGTTTTCTTTGTTGTTCAGAAATAACAGCTGGTTTGGTTTTATCTCTTCTAAAAACTTAATTTTGAAAATTTTGAGCATTACGAACTTACATTATAACCTTATATACTGTTTCCTTATATTTTCCCCTTCACGCACATATCGTGCATATGCGCGTTTGAATGCACAGAATATACTGAAAAATATGTTAGTTAATTACCTATGAAACTGACTCATTGTGGTTGCTCTAGTTACGTTACTTTGGAAGTTATAAGATAATCTTTGTTTGTAAATACTACTCTGAAGGAATTTTTTCAACACCCTGTAGTTCAAAGGGTGTTGAAGATAGACCCCCCTTTTTTACTCACAATGACCCAGGGAATCAGCTCCTAAAATATCTATCCCAAACCGGTCGATCCTGTATATTAAAGTGATACATGTGTGCTTTGACAGCAGTTTTTATTATTGTGTGATTATTACGCACATTATAAATTAACACTTTTGTATGAAGAGTAGAACGTGCAGGTGTGGGCGCGGTGAACATTGATTGGTCAACAAAAAAATAGGCAAAGGTGGTAAAAAATTGGACAAAAATGATAGGGGTTGGATAATAACGATGAACGAACAGTAAAGATCCGAATATTAAATAAGTTTTACTGTACTTTGAATTCTTTATTCGGTCAGTAATATACCACTGATTCTGAATTACCCGGTTAGTCAGAAACAAGAAACATTCCAATCATTTCAACACAATTTATTTTTAGTACGTATTTTTTTGTAAAGTAAATAAGTAGGTATGTACGCCACTGTCTGTGTGACATTTAGTATATAATTAACAACTGACATAGTTTTGTGTCATGTTGACTGAAAAATAGTAATCCGTGTGAACACGAGCGTCCTAGTCACATGTCCTAGGCGGCCATGCGTATGTAAATATACATACAGAATTGGAAAACTTTACAGTGGTGTCATAAGTAATGGAAAAATAAGCAAATTATCCCCTATTATAAAACCACCATTTAATTATGATTGTTTAATGTCAACATTTAATTTAAAACTGAATTAGCTAGAAATGACTAATAGTTAAAAGTAAACATCTGCCAAGTAAATGCACAGTGCTTCCTCGTGCTAAATTCACTAAAACCGATTGTGTTCAGATAAATTGCCTGGCATTGGTTAACCATTTAATTTTTATACAAATTTTACTAAAAAATCTTAGTTCGAATTTTTTCTTAAAACGCACCTGAATATTTTTTCATATATTTTTAATTTTTTGACAATTTCAATCTAAATCTAAATTTATGCAAATGTCAAAATGACATTTAAAACGCCAAAGTGACATTTAAAATGTCAAAATGACACTTAATATATCCAATCAAATATCAATTTAGAAAAACAAAACACGAATTTTTAAAATTAATTTAGATAAATCTTTGTAAGGGAATATTTTACAACAAACGTAGTAGAACCATATTATAGGAAATTTAATTCTCTACAAAAAATATTCTATAAAATTTTCTCGTAACATGTGTCGTTCTTGAGATATCTTGAAAAAAGAAATATTTTGGGGTGTCACCCCTCCCCCTTACACACGATTTTGATGATTTTGAAATGGGACCGTCCTCAAACCAAACCCAACCATCTGACCAAGTTTCAATAATATCGGTTCAGTGGTTCATGAGTTATGCGTGTGACAAGGATTCAGGGGACAGACGGACGGACGGACGGACGGACACACGGACAGACAGACAGACACGGAACGAAAAGTGTTTGTCTTGACGTGAAACGGATAAATAAATTTAAAATTTTGAAATTGGAGAACTTTTTTTTTGTCTCAATCTGAAACGATCACATAGCTTCTCGTATCTTCGATATTGCGAGGAAGCAATACCACTATGAATTAGTGAACAGTCACTTGATAAGTTATGACAGAATCTACTGTTTTTATTAATGGGTTACTTTATTTCTTTTTATGTCAAAAACTGAAGCAATGTAAAAAAACTCATTCATTATTTAAAAAGCATAGAATCTATGCTTATTTATCTATGTCATATAGATAAATAGAAAACCCTCACGCACAACAATAATTTCCAAATCTTTCATAACCTAACATCAATATCAGTTATGAATATGTATATTATCATATAGGTTAACTAAAAAAATGTTTTTGTTAGATTTTTCAAGTTTTGTATAAATAAACTTACCTGATTTATGATTAATAACTCACTTAAATCAGTTGATTCGTATACATTGATAAATCGAAATAAGAATAAATGCCGTAATGACGCCACTTTCGATTTTAAATCACTGTTCTTTTAGTGAAATTTAAAGTGACTAATTCAATTAGTGAAATAACAACTAATCCAGTTTTAGAGAACAGGAAGACTTTATTAGAAGGGTTAGATAATAGGCGGAAGGGGGTTCATTTGGGTCAGTTAACTCGGTTTTTAATAATAATACCTATAATTTAATTAATTAAAGTAATGTAATGTTTCTGTCATACTAAATTTTTATAAGAAATTGTGAATTATATTATCTAATTTTATTTACATCAAAATTTAGACATATTTTGTCAAAATTCAAATTTTGAAGAAAAATTGTAATTATTACTCTGGATATAATTTTTTCCCTTTATTTTCATAGTAAAAATTTTGTTTTTCTCAAAGGTAATATAATAATCTTTGTAAGATATGTAACGTAAATCATTAATTTAAATAAACGAATTGTAAATATTAGTCATATCTCATAGTACATAGTGTTGAACCATTTAATAATAAATGTGATAATATAAAGTTAACATCTTTAATAACCCCGACATCCTTATTTCTGTACACGTATATTAAATTATACTGGTAGACAACACTAATCAATAGTAACATAATTTTCACTCAATATCTAATTTTTAAATCACATACATGTATTCCATTTAAAAAATCACATGTTGTCGACGACAATATTAAATTTATTTTCGCATGACATCAGGAAAACATAATGACATCACATGAGTGAATAAACAATAATCGGTCAGATGTCATAATGACTAACTCCGCAAGACAAACAAGCAAAAATAGTATAAGTGCTTTAGTGATTAATTATACTTGAGAATGATGATTTACAAAATTTGTTAAACAAAGTTTTAGTTAACAAGCGTTTTCAATGGGATATTAATTCTATGTTATTAATGTTATTATCTATGTCTTTTTTTAGAATTTAGATCAGTGATACTTCAACTTATTAAATTATAACACAGTTGATGAAACTGACCGTACGAAATAATTTTAATAATGCTACCACTGTTTTGATACAATTGTTGTTAACCGCGCGTGTGAGAAATTTGTTGAATACTTCATGATACTTCAAGAGAATTATCATATAGGTTTGATACCCTGTTTAAATGTGCTTGTTAGCTAACAAATTGCATGGAAAAAATGGAGTCGATTTTTTATTAAAAATTACAGTTGCCGATTAAAAATTTCAATTTTGTATCAAAAAATACTATCAGTTTTAACATGTAGGTACTGTCAATTCAATAACTTTTACAATTTCCATTGTAATTTTTAAAATACGCAATTTTTACTATATTCGTTTACATGATTTATTCAACTAATTATTCTTAAGTTGAATTATTTGTTAAGTGCTATACAAACTATTTCATTTAAATTGTTAGTACATTTTTCTATTCGATAATTAAATTTTTATTAAAAGACAATACAATAAATACTACGATTGTGTAGAATTAATTATAATAATAGTATATTTTTTATTGGTATAACAAATTAAACTATACTTACCAATAATATAGATTTCGATCCTGTACGCAAAAATTACTATTCATATTATAATTTTAGTAACACGTGGCCTAGCAATGTATAGAAATAAACGCAAGTTAACTCTCGTCCGTACTGTGTTTTCAGTTTGCTTTGGTGGTAAGTATAGTAGGTAAGTTAGAGAGAGATGTGTCCATATTGTCCATTGATGTCTCAAAATGAGTAGACTTGTATCAACAAATGTTTTTTTTATATACAATACAACGTTTAATTTTTACGATGCAGCATAGTAAAATTTCACCCGATTTACAAAATTGTTTCCTGTTTTAACAATACTGAATCAAATAGTAATATTTCTTTAAAAATTGAGTGATTGTTATGAAATATTTTTCTCCGTGTAAGAATCATTATATAGGGGGATTTGACCAATGATATTGATGCAGACAACAATAGGAAAGCCATTTAACTATTGAAGGGTCAAAATTAGGAAATCGACAACAACTCGAGTTATATATTTTAGCTTCTGAACGGCTCATGTGTGTATAATACACGTGATGAGAAAAAGAAAAGGAAACCTTAGAAAGAGGTGTAACAGAAGTAACTTGAACCGACCGCATGCGGTAGCGTGCTGTGAGGGAGCATCTAATCCGTGCACGGGCTCTTCATGTTACGTCAGCGACATTCAAACCCGCGGTCTTCAGCCGATCGCTACTGTTGCCACATCAGTGCATTTGGAACACAGTCCTGGCTTTACACTTGACACAAAATAGACATATACTTCTAAAACCTGTACCTTTATATTTATATATATTTTTCATCAATTTTAGGTAGGTACTTATAAAGGAGCTCGCAAAATTCGTTAACTTGCAAGAACTCTCAAATGGGGTATTAATTCTGTGCTAGTATCTATGGATTAACTATTGAATTTAGAACAGTGATACTTCAAGTAATTGTAACAGAGTTGGCGACTTTTTTTTCATAATATTACCACTATTTTAATACCGTTGGTGTTTACATACCACACGTGCGCGAAAATTGAAACATTTCATGAAACTTAAAGAGAACTGTCAGATACGTTTGAAACCTCATTTGGAAGTGCTTGCAAGCTAGCAAATTTTATTAACTCGTGTATAATACCAGACATTAAAATTGATGACTAAAAATCGCATTTACACAGCAATTTTAAGTTCGATTTATTATCGAATATAGAACTTGTTGAAAAAATTGATAAGTGCAAAACGTTTCAAGCTCGCCAATTTTAAGTACTCTCAAAAATTGGTGAAAAAAATTACAATTATAAAACAGGATTTTTTTTCAATAATCGCTTAATGAATTTTTGTTTTGGGCTGAAAGTCGTGCCTTTATGGTATTTTAATTCGACTAGCATATTACAATGACAACTTCGTAGTTGTTTCACTCAAAAGACACGTATTATTTTAAGATCACTATTAAAAATTAGCGTACATAATTTAATTCCTTTGTTTTTATCGATAGAAATATGTGAAGGTTTATGCACAGGTAGAAAAGTGACTTGGGCCAAGACTCCTGCAAAAACTAAAAGTTTTCATTTGTGATAATATATTTTATAACCAGGCCTAAAAATAAAACAAAAATTCAAAACTATAATTTGATTAAGATCCTACAACCAATTAAAAACCATTTAATTACTTTAGAAAGAATGTTTAGTAGAATATTATATATGAGATTTAAATATGTATTATTTATAAATCTAATATATCATAATAAATAAGTAGTACGGGTACGACTACATTTTTAAGCCGTTCCTGGAAAGAGGAACTGGTGAAACGAACCAACTATACTACTCGACAACATTGTTCGTTATGACAATGCCATTTGTATGCGCTACACTATTATTTCAGTGCAGGAATACATATATAAGAAATTCTGGTTTTGCATAGAAAGCAATTCATGTATTCTTAAATAAGAATTGTGAGCGAAGTAGCGAACGTTTGCCATGCATAATTGAGTATAATTTAAAATGGAGATATTGGATGATAAATTATAGAAAATATTTACAAAAAAAGAGCAGACAAAGTTAAAGAGGTCAGTACGTTTTTATTATTGTTTGCTTGATGATTCATTGCTTTTAGATATACAATTTTTTATTCATCTTTGTAAAGTTGTTTTCATGATTAACGTTTCCTTCTAGTTTATTCGTATAAAGTATCTACTCGATATAGTATATTATTATAGGTATTGTATTAACAATAAAAATGTTATGTCCTTTTTATAAGGTGTTACATAATTAAAGTTATTTACTATATAAATTTCTCTACTAATAAGGAGACGCACCAATTTGCTTTAAAAAAATAAGGGTTGTAGTAGTGGCATAGATAAACCTACACACTAAATCGTTTGACGGAAAACTCATAATCAAACGAGAAAAAAACTATGAAATTTCTCTGTAAACTCGCTTAAACATATGTATGTACCTATCCAGTCGAAGTTTATTGTATTATTTGATATCCAAACAAAAAATGCAAGTTGTATTCATGTATTCATTAAAACAATTTGGGATTCCTCGGAATCGGCGTGGGGGGGGGGGATAATGTATATTTATGGTCTGATTTTCAAACAAATTATTTTTGGGCTGAACAAGGTTTGTCGGGTCAGCTAAAAAAACAATTACAACCGTCCATATGTGACAAGGGGTGAAATATTAATTCCCGTGCGAAGCCGGGACTGGCCCGTTAGTAATAATATAAGTATATCTGAAAAAATAAATGAAAATATTACTTACTTATTTTATTTTTATAAAACGTGCATTGATTAATCACTTTGGTATCTGAATATGTTAATGTGTAATAAGAAGAAGATAAATAAAATTACTTTTAAATATAATTGAATTTAAACGAAAAATATAAGCGTTAAACTAAATTTCTTTGAAAAATTATATTTAGATACATATAAAATATTTTATATGTTTTAATAGTATCTTTTTATGGTTTCATCAGAAAGAATAAAATCTTGTATAGAAAATATTCCTACACACAATAAGAACAAAATACCTTATTTAGTATAATAAAACACAATAAAAAATAACGGAATATATTCCTAAAGAAATACCAACATAAATATAAAAAGTCTTTGTCATGCCTACATTATTTTCATTTAAATGTTTCCCAAGAAAAAAAAAGATTTTTTCTAAATCTTTTTATTTTTATTCTAAATAAAAAGATATAGTTTATAAATCTATATGTTATGTTAATGTTACTCATTATATTATGGAATCTCCACGAAATTTTTCTCCAATTTGAGTCACATTTCTCTTTACTGCTCATTTCTCTGGCATGATTCGATATTTCTCTTTATAATATTATAATAGTTCAGATTTAGATTTATGCGTTCAAGTACATATTTGTATTATCTGAGCCGTTCACAAGCTATAGGTTTATATCGAAAACTCTTAACTCTTAACTTATAAAAGTTCAATTTTCTTGATTCTTTGTACAAATACAAACATTACCCAGAATGTGATAAAATGGAAAATAAATTTTTATTTGTTAAAAATATCGTGAAAGAATTTTAATATGCGAATAAAACAAATCAAAATCATGTTCAATAAAAATAATATTTTATAGAATATGTATTAAATGTAGTGTGAATAAAAAACTGCTATATTTATGCGAATGTTATCAAAAATAACGATTGCATTGTGAATGTTGACAATTGAACAAATATTTATCAAAATCAATTATAAATTTTGATGAATATTATATAGTGGCCGTATTTATTTATACCATTTTTAACGAATAAATTGCAAAATGGTTGTTAAAATATAAATAAATAATGCCTCTTTCCCTCAGAAAATTTTCAATTTTTATACGCAAAGAGCAAAAAAGGTTGCATCAGGTAATTAAATTTTTCAAAAATGAAAGCAAAAAAAGGTAATTTGAAAACAAATGGATTTTTTAAAATTAACTATTCATGTTTGAAACTTGGCACCATCATCGAGCGATTAAAAATCGTTCTAATTTTAATTAGTGCAGACATTTTCAAATACAAAAACAATAAATGATTATTGTAAAATTGAAATAAAAATATACCATCAATTCAAATATAAAATAAATCAGCAAATAATAAAAATCCAATTTGTATTTAATGAATACAATTTCCATTATATTCTATTTACTGGTGGATTACATTGATTTATCATATTATATTAACAATTACAATCGAGAGTTAATGAAAACAGTACGGGTAAAATTTCGTAGTTGACCAATTTCAGTTTGTTGTTTCTGCATGCTTTCAGCAAACTCGTTTTATTTTTACAGTTGCGACATAATAATAAACGTGTTACGCTCAGCGCGAAAATGTAATTTTCGCTGAGTTGACAAAACAAACATGTGATGTCAGTCGAACGCGAAAAACGGACTGAAATGAAACCTATGTAATGTGAGTGAACATTGCTATATTAATTCTTTTATATGGTTTCCGACATTTATGTACAACTTCTTTATATATGTATGTATATATTTATATCGTTCAATTAATGTTTTATTTATTTATGAAATTTTTTGTCTATTAGTTGTAAATGCGAATTATTTTTTTGAGTTAATTAATCTTACTTTTGATGGAATGATAGAAAAATTTGTAAACACTATCTAATATTAATAAATAAATATTTTATTAGATTTTTCGAGTTTATACGTTGTATCCATTTGATACGAAACATTTAAACCGATTTTGATGAAACTTTCACAGAAAGCTTAAGATCCTAGAATTAGTTTAGATTATATGATAAAGGAACTTTTATAATTAGTATTTTCTAATTGAAATATCAGTATGGAGAACCATACATGACTTCCATGTTCCATAATATAAAAAAAAATATTATAAATTTTTTTTTCTTATTTTTTCGCTTTTTTGGGTGAGGGTGGCATGTAGATCATAACCCCTCCCAATAAGATTTCTTAGTAAATTTTAATTTTTATTAATTTAGCATGATTTATATACCCCCCCCCCCAAAGTTATTATTTAATTTGTTTTAATTTTATATATTTTTGTGTTTCCAAAACCCCTTATCCAATTAGCACCAAAATAGGTCTGGAGTATTCACTGAGACAAATATTTTCTTAAAAAATAATTCAAATCGGACCATTTTACATTAGTTTTCGTGAACGAAAGAAAATTCCACATCCAGACACACACACGACAGACAGACAGATATACAGATAGACAGACAGACACACGCACAGCCACCATGTGAAAATCAACTTTTTTTACGTTTTGAAGGTAGTACAATCAGGACCTACTTTTATTTCGGACACGATTTTTCGTCGGTATTACAATATTTCCATTTCTTTCAGAATATATATGGAATTAAAAACATTTGATAAAAAAAATCGAAATTAGTAATGATAGTGATGTAAATAAAACAATTCCATGGCCGTTTTTAATAAAAATATACAAAAATATCAAGTGTAATGATGTAAATAAATCATTATCATTGCCGTGGTATTATGTCTACATTTTTAGAGTAACCAGTCGCGCGGGCATTCACTAATATACATATAGAGTATTGAATACAGTTTTTTTAAAATGAAAGCTAGTTTATTAATTTGCATATACTATATAAAACAGAATATAAGACGTAGAAATATTTTATCTATTACTATTAATGTCATCATTTGATGCCATTCTTTGAATAACTTTATACAAATAAATGAACAATGATATAAGAAATTTGTAAGCGAAACCAACGAAGATAATTTTTTTTTGATTGAAAGATATTTTTGCCGTTTTTATAAACTCAGAGGGACTGTTCTATTCCACGAACAATGAACGAATTAATGGCACGAAACATTACTTTTGTCGTTTAACAAAGGTAAAATCGTTGTCTATGAAGGACAGTATTACCATTTATTTATAAAATCAAATTGTATTGTTTCTTTTATGACAAGGTTGAATGTTGCGGCTTTTTTCTATTTTATAAGTTTTTTTCTATTTCAAGGATAAAATAGGAATTATAAAATAAAATAAAAATATTTCAATTTTAAATGGTCTATTCCAGCGAACATTTTAAGGAACATAATAATATATAGAATAAATACCAAATTGGATTGCTGACCCCTTTCTAATATATTAGTAATAAGTATTATTATTATATTACAACTTTTGAGCCTTTTAGAAGGTGATTTTTTAAAAATAATTTTGGTACAAAATCACATGATACAGTATAATATACATAAAATAGATTTAGTACATATGAATAATATTTCATTTAGGTAACTCTATATATAAAAATGAATGTTCGTTTGTATGAGGCTTATAGACTCGGGAATTACTGAGCTGATTTCAATGCAGTTTTCACCAATAGTTCGATAATTTTTCTATGTACGTGGCTATTAATATTTGATGAAAACCTAAGATTTAACATCAGAAGGCTCAAAAAATCTTTATCAAGTCGTGTTTTGTTTCCTTGATGTCACAGCATACAACTGTCATTTATATTTTATTAATTTAGATCATAATGATTCATGTCTCTTTAAAATATTTTGACATATAACAATTAAATATTTTGAAATATATTGATTGAAAATTGAAATATAAAAAAACAAGTCAGAAAAAAAACAATTCACGGTGAACCGTAGGTTGCGGGCATGTTATTTGGTGTGCACGTTGGGTGGGCACGTTGGGGTCCAATGCGCTAGTTTCTTAATAAATTAGAAAACTTTCTTACTATATCTTCAATTATATACGGTATGTCAATATTAAAAAATACTTATAAAAGTTAACAAATTAATAATAAATCACCTATCATTCTTGTTCGATAAATACGGTAATCAAATCAAAATTCGCATAACTGCAGACCTGTAAATTACACAAAACTATAATTTTGTGGAAGAAAATGTAAAATTTTAATCGTAATATTCATTAGAAAATAATAATATACAATTTACGAAAAAGTAAAAATGAGTAAACGTACAATTGTACATTATTTTCCAGCGTTATATGAGTCACTACTTTCGCTCGATAAAATTATACGACAAAGGTATTTTGGATCAAGGGATGGCAAGAAATTGGATATATCAATACTTATTCGATATTTAGAAATCGAAATATTGATAAATACATAGGTATGTATATGTATGTATGTATATTTTCTGTTGGTTGAATAAAAAGTATAGAACATCGATTCTACAGCTTAAAATGCTTTCTGTATAAAAATTAATTATTTGTACAATTTGGCTATCTTCATTTTATCTTGTCATATGACGTAATTGACATTTTTTAAGTAACATCTTATATTTTCTATCAAATCGTTGGGAAGTACGTTTTTGTATTTATGTAAAAACGTTATAATTGCATTGTAAAAATTTCAAGAAAAATCGTGTTGCTAATTAGATTTTAATATTGAGCTTTAACTGCTTCGATGATATTTTATTAGCCATTTTATTAGTTTTTTAATTCCATTGTACAGCATTCGGCAGAATTGGCGAGTAGAACATAGTATTTAATATATATTTTATATATTATTTTTATTATTTATATTTTATATTTAATCTAATAAAATGTATAAAAATATATTTAGATGTTTTCTGAAACTAAAAGTGTCCTTCAAATTTTTTTTTGGGGCGGACGAGTACCGCTTTTGCTTACGGAGTGTGATTTGTCGCGATTTGTCGAACACTACCCTTGTATATATCTTTATTTAGGTAAATATAAATTTTTTTTTAGTTTTAATAATAACTTATATTTAAAAAAAATCAATGAACACTAAGGATCTTTTATTGCTCATTAAAAAAAATGGAGTATTGTAAGCTATATGGTTGTAATCTCGATATAAGATACTGGGATTAGATAAAGTCATACCCGAGTGTTGGACTTTTGTTTAATTAAATGTACTAAATTAGAAGTATTTGTTTACAAATGATTTCTGCCATTACTGACTCATAATCTATACACTTAACTGTAAAACAGCTTAATTTGATGACAATAGGCCAATGTGTGTCAAAAAGTGGACATTTAAACTAATTATTAGTGTAATTATTATATTATCATAGCATCTACTTTGCATTGTTTCAAATTTTTTTATTCTTTATTTTATAACTTTTGTATCGTAGTACTTATCATTAGTAACTGTCCATCACTGGGCGCCCATTACTGATTTTACTTTATTCATTACTGGAGAAAAAACTTAATCAAAATAAAATGCTTATAATTTAATAAAAAACAAACTATATTTGCAAACTTTGGCAATTAAATTGATTTAAAAAAAAGGTATTTGTTTTATTAGTAACATGAATTCATGATAATTACAAAAGAGAAGCCCATAAACCTCAAAAACGGTGTACCTTGCTTTTGAAGCAAAATATATTTTAACAATAGAACGTTTAACATCGATTTTGATGACAATATTTTTCTCAAGATTTGAAATATCGATATACGGTTGTCATCCCTAAACATAAAGGTATTTTAGAACCGGTAATCAAAACAGTCTCTGAATCGAGTGGCTGTATCTCAAAGTAATCTTGATATTGCTTCTGAATTGCTACCCTTCGAATCACGTTTTCTGAAAGCCATTATGATACAATATACTTACGCCTCCATCTGGCGACTGATAATAAAAACTACATTTTCGATGCTATTGTTTTTCTTTAAAAAACGTTTCACGGTATCGGCTACAATTGTATCAAAATGAATTTCGTTCCACGAGCGAATTTATTTTATATATTATATTTTTCTTTATTGCTCGTTCAATCGTAAATGTTTTGTTAAACATAGCGGAAATAATATAAAATGTTATGAAATTATTTGAACTTAATACAGAAAATTATACGGGAGAGATAATTCTGAACTTTGTATAGACCGATGATGTGTGCACAATGCACATATGTGACTATGGGTGCTATTGATTTTATTTTGATTTGTATTTGTATACAATAATACATACATAAATACATTTAATGTTGACATATGTTTGTTCGTAACATATTTAATTTAATTTATTCTTTCGTGGAAAATTTTTCAACATCGTTTATTTATTGAAAACAATATTTCGAATTTTATGTAAATTTACATATTCATAATATAAGCCTGCTCATATTGAAAATATTTGGAATCTATTTGATGTCATGATAAACATATTTTAATTTAATATTTTTCCGTTGACAAAATCCCTTAAAATTAATAAATACAGATTTTTTAATTTGCTTTATAATAAATATAGAATTGTTTACAAAATTCTAAAAAAAAATATTATAAGAGGCGCTCATTTCACTTGGCTGAGTACTGTACTTTGTGTTTAGATTGGTCAAGTATTTGGCCGAGTACTCGTCCCATGTAATCTAGGCTTTAGTCCAGAAATAACGATTTTCTTACAAACTTCCGTTATTATGGTTCAATGCAAAAACAAATTTTACATACAAAATTTGTAATAACCTGAAAATCGTTATTTTTTGACATCGTCTGATTCTGAGTACAGATTTGCAACAAAAGTAAATTAAACAAGGTATACATTGGATTTTATTTATAATAATAATAATTACTTATACTTATTTACTATTAACGTAAAATGGGTGTACTTTATTATACCTATAGCCAACATTAATTATTATATACTTTTGTTTGGAAATATAATATTTTTAATATGTGTATTAAAACTACAATTTAAAACAAAGCACATATTATTAATTTAAAATTTATTGAATCATTTAGAAGTCAAATAATTACAAGTACTTGTAGTTAAATAAATTATAGATATATAACTTATTTATAAAAAAATCACTTGTACGATTCAGATAACATGCAATAACTATTTTCTAAATCTACTTTATTTTTACATTAAACAGAATCATGCTTGTACATATACATTTATACATGTATACAATTAATGTCAGCTTAATTAAAGCTATGGCACAAATCCAGAAAATTATTCACAAAAGTTTTCTATGTTATTACGTACTCTAATTTCGTATGTGTCTCGTATCATATGTCTACATCAATTAACCTTCCTGGCTGTATTTTATTTGTAGCAAATAATCACTTTAATGAAGTTTGATTGTGAATTAAATAGTCTATGAATTACCATATTTATTTAAATGAAGGTATTTATGTTGTAATTATTTATTTATTTAAAAATTGTTCTTTGCATACTTACATATAAATACTACATTTCCAATTTTTTAAATATTTTTTTTGTTATTGGGAAGGTCGTTATCACCGACGTCATTGTTTATTATTAGTTTACAGAATATTTAATGGGAGATTGATTTAAAAAATTTGCATTGGGCCAAAATAATCCTTGTTTCAAATATGTATATCGAAAACAATATTTTCATAATACATATTAGAAAATAATCTTAATTCAAACTAAATAAGGTATTGGCACCAGTCTTGACTCCTTTAAGAGCAGGATATTCTGTTTTTTGGGATTAGTGGGCTTCTTTTTTAATTAATTTAATTACCAAAAGCCGCAAATATAGTGTGTTTTTTAAAATTATAGCGTTTTATTTTTTTTATGTTTTTTTCTCCAGTAATGAATAAAGTAAAACCAGTAATGGGCACCCATTGGTGGACTCTTGCCGATGATTGCAAAATGATAAATACTTTAGTATAACTTTTGTGTCGTATATGACACAAAAGTTATAAAATAAAGAATCGTTAAATTTGAAACAATTTAAAGCTGATACTATGATAATATAATAATTAATAAATAAAACACACTAATAATTAGTTTAAATGTCCACCATTTTGACATCCATTGGTCGATTGTCATCAAATTAAGCTCTTTTACAGTTAAGTGTCTTTATATTATAATTCAGACATCGTAAATATCAACAAATATTTCCAATTTAGTACATTTAATTAAACAAGAATTCAATACTGGGGTATGATCCAAAACTGATGCCAGTACCTTATATATATTGTTGTTTTTTTTTTAAATTTGTTGACGAAAACAATAAATTTTCTCTTTTCAACAATGTTTCGAAGACAATATTTTCTCTTGCTTTTAGTAAATTTTTTGTGGGTGTGAAACTTTTTAAATCTGTATGATTCTTTTCTTAAATGTTCAATATTTGATTGAACAATTTATATATTTTTTTATAAGTAAACGTTTTTTTTTGTAATAATAGTTAGTCAATTTGGAGAAATGACTCTGTATATGGAATCATTTTAATGAATTTGAATGGATAGATAGTTATATATTTTTATGAATTAATATGATTCACTTTACATTCGTAATAAAATTAAATTTATTACTTCATTTAAAAATAATCTCACAATAGTTTTGTGTAGTATAAATATTTTCAACATTTAAAATAAAACAGTGAGCAATTATAACTAACGATTCAGAAACTATTAAAAACAAACACATGTATTGACATAGAACAATTAAATTGATTCAACAGTATTCCCACTTTCTTACATTTTAATTGTAATATACGTATTGTATTCTTTATTTAATTGTTTGATTTCGTGGCCATGCATAAATTTATCCATTCTGCATTAAATGCATAGTACATTTATATCAAAAACTAGAGCATATAAAATACATTGTGATTATGTAAAGAAAACCTTCCAACTGTTTTATAGCATGTGCAATATCAAGAATTAATTAAATTTATATTTAAAGTCGAGTTGGATATTTTGCATGACTGAATACTATATACTAGAAATATACATATTGTTATGGCGGAATACCCACTGCTATTTGTATTGTTAGTTTTATTGCCTTTAGTTTCATTTCTAATGGTTATTTTTTATGTTTCCTGTTGTTTATTTTAAGTAATATGTGCTTATTTTTAATTGTATGTGTATATTTTTCTTATTAGAAATGATACTTTTATCCATTTGTTTATTTTAATAGCATGATATTTGATATTTGTATGCGAATTTTATTTTACATTATTTTGTATTCTAAAATAATATGTGGAAAATGATAATTTTGTTAAAAATAGTGTTGGACTGATTAAAATGAGTAAAACAAGTCTAATCAACATGGGCCCGCAAACCAAACTTACCAGAAAGATATATGAGCAGGGCCGGATTTATATTTGTAAGGGCCCTAAGTAGTAGTCATCGGAGAGGCCCTTAACCTCAGAAATAATTCACCCTAAGCTAAAATCCTAAAATCGGAGTATTAAATAATTTTACATAAATTATTTTTCGAGGTATTTATTTTTTAAAGTATAGAAAATTAACAAAAGATTGATATCGTTCACTTTAATTAACGTATTAGCATATTATTATATATATATTTTTTTAATTAAAAAGTTAGGTCGAATTTAGTTACAAAATTCATAAGGCTTCAATGTAACTAAGGCTGGAGTGTGTGACGGACACCTCATTTTTATCCAGAATTTGTCGTTTTTTCTTGTTCAGAACGCCATTAATGGATAATACGGAACATGTTGCTAGACAAACGTAACTCAAACATATGACGGAGATAGAATGAGTCATTTAAGTTTTCATATAGGCATATTTTTTATGTTATGTGAAATACAATATACGAGTTCTTTGGATTATTCACTCTGTGTATATAGTAAGTATAATATGGTGTATTTTAGAATATTTTCACAATATTTGTTATTCATACATTTTCAACTTCTTACCATGCCGCATGATATTATATTTCTTTTGAAGTTATTTCTTCAAAAACATCAAGGATTTGATTTTTAGATTTTTGTATTTAAAAAATATCAAGAAAGATATAAAAATAGCATAGTAAGAATGTTATATAAAAATGAATGAAAAATCAATAATAATCGTTGCTTTAGAAATATAAAACTGTATAATTAAATACCTATGATATATGACAGAGTTATAATATACATTTATTAGCGGCTTGCCCACGATTTAATTGCTTCCTCGCAATATCAAAGATACGAGAAGCTTTGTGATCGTTTTAGAATGAAACAAAAAAATTGTTCTCCAATTTAAATTGATCTTTCCGTTTCAGGTCAAGACAAACACTTTTCGTTCCGTGTTTGTGTGCTTGTGTCTGTCTGTCTGTTAGTCTGTCACCAGAATCCTTGCCACACGCATAACTCATAAACCACTGAACCGATATTAACGAAACTTGGTTGAATGGTCTGGCTTGAGGACGGTCCCATTTCAAAATCGTGTGTAAATGGGAGGGGCGACATCCCAAAATATTAATTTTTCAAGATATCTGAAGAACGACACATGTTACGTGAAAATTTTATAGAATCTTTTTTGTGAGCATTCAATTTTCTATAATATATACATATGTAGGTCTACAACGTTTGTTGTAAAATATTCCCTTGCAAAGATTTATCTCAATTTGCTTTAAAAAATCATGTTTTGTTTTTTAAATTGATATTTACTTTGACATAATAAATGGCATTTTGACGTTTCCATAAATTTAGGTGCGTCTTATGAAAAATTTCGAACTAATATATATTTAGTAAAATTGTATAAAAATTAAATGATTAATCAATGCCAGGCAGTTTATCTGAACACTATCGGTTTTCATTTAAATTGTTTAATAATTAACTACCATTGGTCGAGTCGATCAGAAAAAAAGTGAGGTATTAAAATAATTTTGATGATGAAGATCTTGTTATTTATTTAATTTATTATTAAAATAATGTGAAGATCAAAAAATGCCTTCATATATTTATATGATGACACTCTTTCACAAAACCTCTAAAGTTTTTATGTTCCGGAGTTTGGGCTGGGCGTTGATGAGTAAGTAACTCATTGTTAGAACTTCTTTCTTCTAAGGTTTACATTAATAAAAATTAACGTTGTGTGTTCAATTCGGCGCTTAATGTGTATGCTAATAAAATTAGTGTGGACGTATGGCGCTGCATATGAAAGCACAGAAAAATTTCCGCTACATTCAACGCACGTGATCCATTCGTTGTCGGTGTTTAAAGACATCAAAGAGATTTGCTTAGTGTGGACGTATCTGTGAACGCAGAGTGATTTTTACGAATGTTTACTGTATTGGCTGCTGAATTAAAATGTCTGTTACATTGCCAACTGAAGAGAAAAAAAAAGATAGTTAAGAATTCAGTTAATCAGGTTAGATTAAACTTTTCAATCAAAATAAAATCAAGATGATGGCCACAGATTAACACTACTCGACAGCCATTTTGCTGCAAGGTAGACAAAAACTCTTTTAGGGTAATTTGGGTACGTTGAATCCAAAAATGGATCAATCAGCTCTTGTTTCCGCGATATTGCAAAAAAAAAACCTTTTTATTTATTTAACTACGTCAGGAGAAGAAATGATGTAACTACCAATTTTACAACGCGTGGTTGATTTTAAAACAATTTCGCCAGTTTTTAAACAATTAAGTTAAAATTTTAACATAATAAAGAAGATAGCAAAAGCTATAGTATACAAATACACCCAATTCTGTTTTTACACGGTCTTTTTTTACACGGTTTTGATTTAACACGGTCTAGAAAAAAAAAATTTTTTCCGTTTTTACACGATTTGATTCGATTTAGCACGATTATAAAAAGCCATTTGATTTAAATTTTAAAGAACAAGTATAAAAACAAATCGTAGCTTAAATAAACGCCATCTGGCGACCAAACAAAATTTATGTACTTCATGTCTTTTTTTACACGGTTTTTTTTTACACGGTTTTTTCTGGAACGTATCTACCGTGTAAAAACAGAATTAGGTGTATAGTAAATTGCATTAAAATTAGACAAAATTTGTTTTTTTAACAGCAATTAAAAATTTTAAAATTGCCGAATCGATTTTTCTTCGTTAAAAACATGATTTTCGAAGGGAATAACTTTATATTAATACGAATTTAAATGTTTGTGTATCGAAAAAAAGATTTTTTCGTAATATCTCGAAAACAAGAGCTGATTGAGCAAAATGATTTTTGGATTCAGCGTGCCCAAATTACCCTAAAAAAGTAGTTGTCTACCCTGCAGTAAATAAAAAAAAAATTGTCGGCCAGTGATTAATAAATACATTGTCATTGAAGATGAAGTACAGGTCATTTCAAAAACTTTCTAAACAAACACGCACGAACGTGTTGGTCACAGGGCACAGCGTAAATTTGTATATGGCAAGAACGTAAAATTTGCAGCGAAAATCGATCATTACATCGAAAACACACTACGTGAATTATTACTAATGTGAACCCAGCCTTAGCTTGGTGATATGTGTATTTTACATTATTGATATTATATAATACCTACATTTAAATATAAATAATATCGAAATAGAACCATATATGTATTGTAATTTGTATAGTTAACGTCAGCTATTTTATTTTATCGAATATATATTGCATTATATATTTGACATAGTTGAACTGAATTAGTTTTTGTGTGAAGCGATAAAATAAACAAAAAACAAATACTTATACGCTATTACTCGGTAATCGCTCATTATTTTAAAATGGATACAGTTTTCATTATGTATCATTAAAGCACACAATCTACTTTTTATAAAATTGCTAATTATACTTCAACTACTATAATACATATATGTACCATTCATGATCAATGGCGTATTATCGAATAGTTTATGAGGGAAATAATAATAAATAAATAATAAAGTGTCTAGATATTATAAGAATTGAGGTAGATTACAATATGACGAATGGTAATTTTTTTAATGTACATTGTTATATAATATATACTTGTAAAAATAAATAAATATACAGGATGTTCGCCAGAATCGAGTGATCATTGCTAACTTTGTTATTATTGAAGCTGGAAGATCGGTTAAATGGGCAAAGTATCAGTATTTTTTTCCCGGAATGAATAATGGCGGTCTCAAAGAAACAATTGAATGTCGTATTTCAGGGATATATTGAAATATAGCTTTTTTTAATAGGAATTACCTGTATAATATTAATGGATTGTATAGCTGAGAATGTTCTCTTTATAAAAATGTACACATGCATGGCGCTAAAATGGGTAGAAAATAAGTTATAACAAGTATAAATTAATAAAAAAATATCGAAAAATATGCAGATTTAATAAAATACAAACAATTGATTAGAATTTATTTTTAACGTTTTTGAATATTGTTAATAAAAAATTATAATTAATTATAATAATAATATTTTTCTTTATTAATAAAATTCAAAAATGTTAAAAATCTTCAAAAATAGCAAAAATACATAGAAAAATGTTTAATCATTTGTTTTTTTTAAAATTAATTTTACTTACCAGACTATTTTTTGATATTCTCTATTAATTTATTACTTTTTTTATAACAATTTTAACACTATACATGTATAAAACTTTTACAAAGAGAATATTCTTAGTTATAAAATCCAATAATAATATAAGTACAGGCTATTCCATTTAAAAAAACGTTATTTTTCAATATATCTCTGAAATTCGACATTCAATTGTTTTTTTTGAGACCGTCATTATTCATCTCGAAAAAAATACTGATACTTTGCCCATTTATACGATCTTCTAGCTCCAACAGTACCAAATTTAGCAATGCTCACTCGATTTTGGCGAACATCCTGTATATTAATGTAATTATATAGGTACAAAATACATTTGGCCACTTTGTCTAATACTATTTCGATATAAAACATTTTCAATTACTTAATGATCCTTAATAAAAAGAAAGGAAACATTGATTTACAAGTCATTGATGTAATGGACTATTAAATGAAAATCATTGCCTAGGTCTATATTTAACTTTGATTTATTTAAAATTTAAATATTCTCATGGCATTTTCAATGGCCGCCACTGTACCGATTTGATTTAATCAATTGATGACTTAACTACATAATAACAACTAACAATACCATGTGGGATCTTTCTCTGAGAATTGTACAATTGTAATGTGTCCCATTCTATTCATAATGGAATGATTTAATAGTGGTACAGATGAAGGATTACTATTCAAACATATTTGTAAAGAAAAAAAATGAATAAGACTTTTCGTGCAGTTTTAATACTACTTGTTATTGGCTTTTGTTTAATTTTAATGGGAAATGTCTTTTTTGTTCATGTCATTATGTTTTATTTTATTTGAATGAGGTTGTAATTTTATTTATGATATGTATTTAACCGTAGTTACTTGCAAACAAGTCTTTTAAGGTATTTCGGCCCTGCTGAATCTAAAAATCGCTGTTAGCTAGCTAAAATCTTTACCTAAAATCCAGTATTCAAGATGGACAAATTTGCATGAGTAGGGGGGGGGGGGATTTACCGTGGAAGTTCCTTAAATGCGTTAGTTTTCTATTTAATAAATATTAATATAATTGAATAAGAATAGTATTGTTACGACGACATATTGGATACCGGACTTCTTGTCGAGATTTCGGTTCGTTAACAGCAATATTCGGATTCACCAGGGTCGAATTACCCTAATAAGCCTTATTTGCATACTGTTATATGAAATATGAGCAGATGCGTTAAGGTTAGTGTATACATCTTCAATGAACTCTTGAATATGTTAATTTTGTTAAAAAGCCTACTAAGAATATGAAAATTATTGTTTGGGCGCCATACTGGACTTCATCTTGTATTCAATAGGGTCGAAATACCCTAAAATATTATATGAAATGTTTGTAGAACTTTTAGAGATCGATTTTCGAAAAAGTAGCCTGAACTTATATTTTAGTTCCTGTTTTACGAACGAATGTAAGAAACCAATTATCTTAATTCATTTACTAATAGCTTCTGTATGATGCAGGGTAAGAGTCAATTAATATAAAAAATATTTTTCTTTATGACACTATTTGCTTTGGCTATTGAATAGCTTATTTTTGCCTAGTTATTAATATCCAGTGTATAAATTTATCTATAAAAATTACCTTTTTTCTGTACATGTGCACATAAGCTACAATTTTATAGTTAATTATATTTAATCACATCAAATAAAAAAAAATCAGTACCAGTGTATTATTATTTAATATAACTTTTATGAAACTATTCTGTTAAGCCTATCTTTAAAAAGACATAATTTAGTTTTATGGGTATTTAAATGCACTGATGGTACCCGTATAGGATGAAACATATACATTTGTACATACATACATTACATAATAGAGCACTGATACATGCATATATACATGAACTGTCAATCATGCTATGCACTTAAATGACCGACATTAATATCATTCTATCTTTTATTCTACAAATCCATTTCAATCGACTCGATGAATCACTAACAGTTTTATTGTGGGAAACAAACATCGCTTATTTTCAAATAAATTAAATTCTAGCTTTCATACATAACATATTTTTTCAATTATCACAATAAAAATATTATTTCTAAAAAAAATATGACATCTACTTGTGTGAACTATACATTTAAAAGTATTCTTAGATATTATATAGTTTATTATGTTTATGTTTAATATTTATTTTAGAAACCAAAATGATTGATACAAAAGTATTTTTAAATTAGATAGAAGAAATACTATGAGAGTTTTGATAATAAAGCCCCTCATTATAACAGTTAGAGATTCACAAGTATAATAAATTTAAATGTAAGCATCGTGTTGTTTTCCATATGAAATGCAGGTATGTGACATTTTTTATTCTCGTGGGATTCAGAAATTTAAGGTGTGCCATATTAAAACAAATATACACTTATACTAAAAAATTTTGTGCAGCTTCACCCGTGTATATTTCCAAATATCAACGTTTTCATTTTTTTACATAATTTATTAGATAATATATATTCAATTTTTTTATATACATATTTGACCTTATTAACTTCCCATTAGGAAGTTATTGTAATCGATTCGAAAATCAAAATAAAAAATTTCAACATAATTTTAAATTTTAAAGTCACTATAGCATATTTACACTATTTTGAGAAAGATGTATGTGTGTGTGAGTATGTAATTCAACCCCTACGGGGGTAAAGAGAGGTGTAAAAGTTTGTGAGGTAAAAATAAATATTCTACAATACAAATAATGAGACATGTATTTCAGTATTTTTTATATGTGCCTAAACAGCCAAACAAATGCAATTAAATTCAAGTTGTCATAGTTATTCTAAAAATTATATTATTTACATTAGGAATAATAGAAAACTAATATTCATAATACAAAGGTGAGTTTTATTTCTGACAAATCCCATTAAAATTGTTTATATACATTATAAACAATAAATAATCAGTATTCAAATATTTATAGTCGTACCATGTTGGGAAGTTGGTTGTGTGGACCTCAAGGGTCGAACCCTCAGCTCGTTAATTTTAGATTTCGTTAAAAGAATATTTACTATATAGATTTTTACACGCTGATTTTAAATATGTCGACCAAAATTAAATCTGATCACCCGTTCAAAAGTTACGTCGATTTTTCTCCAAAATTTAAAAAAAACTGGAACTGAAAACTATCAACACAAATACTAATTTTTTAGCTAAAATTCTAAAATAACAGTTAACAATGGGAAATAAGGTTTTAAACAAAAATATTAGTTTTAGTTTAAGTAGTTTATAAAGCAATTGGAAAGTCAAGCATTTAATTAAAGTGAAAAATTCATAATTTGATTTTGATCGTTCATTGCATTTAGATTTACATTATTTTTGACTCAGACTGTACATCCTTAAACGTTTCTTTTATAAAGTTTCTAACAACTCGCTGAAGATAAAAATATAATTTTATCTGGCTTTACTCGTCAACATATATTTTACGTAATCCAAATATAAACTGTCATTCTCAACTGTTTACTTTGTACAAATACCCATTTTGAAGTGTCAGTTTAAGCTCAATAAAAGTAAAAACACAATTTTATCTAACCGTCGAGATAATTTTACTCTCATAAATATTTTCCATAATCCAAGAATAAAAAACAGCAACACATTTATGAGTGGACGTAAATGTGATTCACTTATTATAACATATCGTAACGAAGTAATGCATAAAACACTAGAGCCAGTCCCACGTACATTCCTCGCGTAATGACATCCATTCAGCTAACAGCGAGAATACTAATGGCCATAACACTTGTGCACCACACGTTAATAAGTAAATAAAAAGTTGCATTTACTTACAATACATATATGTTACGTAAATATTGTTATCTGTAACATTTTACTGAACAGGAGCAAGAAAACTAAATTGAGCTTAGGTAGAATCGCATGCAGAAGTGGTCTTCCAGTTTTCATTCATATTTGCTTATCACAAATTAAGTAGGATTCATTTGATTATTATAATATTTAAATTATTTCTCTATGTACCAAACAAAGACAGATATTTTGAAACTCATTTGCCAGATAAAGAAGTACTCTTCTTTTATAGTACTTACAATTAGTTACTTATAAAGTTAATGTTAAATGATAAATGAAAATAAACTTTAAAGGTACCCTAAAACTTTTTTAATAATAACTTTTTGTTCTATTATGTACCGTTTAAAAAATAATTCGAAAAATTAAAAAAAACTTAACATGAGTAAATATCCTTTTCCGGTTTATGATGCACTAGTTTATACAAAAACTTTAATTTTAAAATTTCATCGTTTTGACTGTAGAGCGTTTACAGATTGGCGGAAACGCAGATGACATTGAGAATTGAGATAATGGTCGTACTCGATTCAGGGTCCCTTAAAATGTGTAATTCATGATTACTGTAAGTAATTTATTATACAGTACGTTCCATGTAAGTTTAGTGATGTAAAATTTTTGAAAACATCATGAAAAGTTTCAAGTCGGTGAAATTTTCAGATTGTAATGTTATGAGTTAAATTATGATGTAATACACAGTTTATTTATTTTTGGCTTATCATTAAAACTTGTAACTAATTTTTCACCCACTTCCCAATATCCGATTGTCTTGAAATTTTGTATACTTGTGTATTCTCGATGAAAATATAAGAATCAATCATTTCCAAAACTAATTTAAAAATATTTTTGTTTTAACTAAAGTAAGTGGTACCAATCAAAAAAAGTATGAACAAAATTTTCACAGGTGAGTGAAAACTTTCAGTGAAATTGAAAGTTATGAAACTTTTCAATGAAAAGTATTTACCTTTATATCACCATGTAAGAATATATACAAAAATAAAGTTAAAGTAATTTAAATGAACTATTTAGGTCGATTCGATTAATTTAACTTTTTATAGAATTTTTATTTGGATACTCTATTAGTAAAACATTTTTACTAGAAAACTTATTGTTTATTTTTATTATATGTATGTGTTTGAATTTTATTATATGTAATTGAATTTTATAACTAACGTTTTATACTCGACACGTGTTTCAGTTTCACATCTTCAGGAATCTAATAGTTCAAGACTGAAGTTAATAGGTTCCTGACGATGACTTTTTATGAAGTCGAAACACCTGTCGAGTCATACTGTTTTATTGTGGTTAAAATATATTTTTAGTTTATGTGACTAAAAAACCACATCTTTCCATCTTCCAGTGACAATTATTGAAGTCTAATGTAATTTATAGCAGTAAAAATTGCAGTTTGTAATGAAATATTAGCCATATACAAAAAAATGTTCAATCACATTTTAACAAAATTATATGCATACAAAGAATTTATAAAAATACCAACCCGAAAATTAGTCAATCTGTTACACCGTCTTGAAAATAATTTATAGCCCATGTTCAAAAGGTCACTACTACACATCCTGCTCGATCAATTATAAAGTACCATTCAAAATTTTAGGTTATTGTATTGTTGAATGCATACACAATTCGAATAGTTTTATTCTGATCCCCATTAACCTCAATTTACATTTTGTTTTTAAAACATTATTTTTTGTACATGTAGGACACACTCACACACACATACATACGCATGCCAGTACATAGGACTATTAACATAAATGATTTATTCACAACATTATCTGAATGAACTCTGATGAACGCCATTGTAGCATTAGTGTACTGATAACAGGAGTTCGTCATACATCAGTGATAATACTCATCGCGCCAACAGACATCCTCCTCTATGTATGTGACTGTTTACAGCTGATAAAGATGTTATGTCACACACCAACGAACAAACATACATCTGCAATGACACACTTGCTTGCTACGTCTGTAATGATGATTGTTTATTCGATGTATTTTGTATTGTTATGGTGTGATGGTGTAGGCGTTACTTTGGAAAAATAATATGGTAAACTGTATTTGTGAACAATGTATATTTGGGTCATAAACAATCCCAATCGATTAAACCTACTTACAATTAGCGAACAAACGAGAAAATTCATGTTTAATAATGAATTATTATTATTATTCATATTATAAGGCTGTCCTATTTTTTCATGAAATCGTTGACATTTCTAAAAAAATATTGTTTTTCTGTGTTGAACCCGATTTTCGTCTTCAACATGCATTATTTATAATATTATAATAACTATAAATGTTTATTTACCTCTAGCTAGATTCTAGACCTTAGTTATGATGGGATTTTCATGAAGTTTTAGTTATACTATGGTCGAAATTCGACCAGTATTTTAATTCATCAAAATCGTAATTGTAATTGAATAAATTAAAAATTAGAAACTAACTTCATTTTCTATTATTAAGCGTAAAAGCTATTATTTACAACAAAAATTTCGAAATAAAAATACTGCAATTGAACGCGAATTGATTTAGCATTCTCTACGTTTGACGGAAATCCAAAACTATTTATTTTTGCCGCTTGGTGGCGCTAGGAGTATTGCTATGCTGTTGAACGATGCGAGAGGAAATAAACAAACAGCGAGAGGGGAAATCATGTGTGTATGTTAGGCGCAGCACAGTACCTTTCGAATGATATAAGTTTAATTCGCGTCCTTTTATAATGAATACTAAAAAAACGTACGACAATTTTCGATGTTCGCATATTAATATATAGATGAGTGATAAATGTTGACCGATTAAAAACGGAAAATATATTGAAACTTCACCAAATCGATAAATTGGTCAGCTATGATTACTAAAGACGATCAAGTTTGAATGGTTTCACTAAATAGTAAATTCTGATCATTTAAGGCAGTGACGTACTAAGGAAGACTATGGCCTGAGGCGGAATATTAGTTGTGCGACCTCCTATTGGCGCGTTATGAAAAATTAAAAAAAAAATTAGCAACACCTGAAGACCTTTTTTACCCAGAACCCCCTAACCCACTACTGATTTTAGGAAGGGGTCAATGTCAGTGTACTAATGAGTTAATGATTATTTTACTATTAACTAAAATCTAGAAAACTTTAATCCAAAATAATTAAATATATAAGGAAAATAAAATAGAATTCGATATATATGTATATATTCTATTTTATCAAAAGCTGTAGTCTAAAGAATCAACAATTTTGAATAAAATACTACGAGAACTATAACACACTACACAAAGGTTACAATTGAAAAATAAAATAGAACCTATATTAAACAGAATGACATGTCAAATTTTACACAAGACCGAAATAGAGAGAAAGAAATGTATATAGACACAGTGAGACAATCAAAAAAAGGTACTCACTCGAATTGTGGCATTTTACATAAAGCAATTTAAATGGTAAGAGACGACGGGTTCGCGTTATCGAAGCGTAGCTGATGCATTATCCGCCGCGATTACTATTTCCTGCAACGACGACGTTCCGCATGCTGGCGTCACAGTACCGCTCTTGTTTGTCACCAGAGAGCAGCACTCTAGATGCAACTATCAACTGTAGTTCTTAACCCTCTTACAGTCGCGAAACACTTTCAATTATAACAAAAAAAACATCTGCCAAGTAAATGCACAGTGCTTCCTCGTGTTAATTCACCAAAAGTAGTTCATTATTGAACAATTTAAATAAAAATCGATAGTGTTGAGATAAATTGCCTGGAATTAGTTAACCATTTAATTTTTATACAATTTTACTAAAAAATATTAGTTTAAAATTATTTTTTCGTATATTTTTAATTTTTTGACAAATGTCAAAATGACATTTATAACGTCAAAATGACATTTAATATGTCCAATTTTTGAAAAATTTTGAAAAACAAAACACGAATTTTTAAAATAAATTGAGATGAATCTTTGTAAGGGCATATTTTACAACAAACGTTGTAGACCCATATTATAGGAAATTTAATGCTCTACAAAAAATATTCTATAACATTTTTACGTAACATGTCGTTCTTGAGATATCTTGAAAAAATAAATATTTTGTGATATCACCTCTTCCCCTTACACACGATTTTGATGATTTTAAATTGGGACCGTCCACAAACCAGACCCAACCATCTCACCAAGTTTCAATAATATCGGTTCAGTGGTTCATGAGTTATGCGTGTGACAAGGAGACAGACAGACAGACACGGAACGAAAAGTGTTTGTCTTGACATGAAACGGAAAGATCAATTTAAAATTTTGAAATCGGAGAACATTTTTTTGTCTCAATCTGAAACGATCACAAGCCTCTCGTATCTTCGATATTGCGAGGAAGCAAAAATGTGGGACACCAGAATGGATAACGTTTAACCATGAAACTAATCAGCTGTCATTTTCAATCGGATGCTGTTATTGAAAAAATAAAAATAGCATTGAAAAAAATAAAGTCTGTTGTTTTTAATGGGTAAGTATAAATAAAATTTAATAAAATGTTTGTGCGTTAATTTATTGTACTAATGAAAATATGCTAAAATTATCGATAATTCTATTAAAAATAACACAAAAAATTATTTTAATGCGGATTTATTTATTATAACCTTTTAGTGTAGTTATGTTTTTCGTATTTAATCAAAACCCCTATAAGAACTGCCACACACATTTCTTCTCGAAATGAAGCACTTTTCGAGAGTAGAAGTCAGATTATTCATTTAACGCGCATGTACTTATATAGGTATTAGTATCATAATTAAATATTGTATCATAAATGGGGAAACGTACTGTATTTAAAACCATTTTTCGTTGATGATCATTATACATAATGGCATTTTCATATTTTTATTAGAAATATAAGGAATAATATTAAAAATAATGCTGAGGTTCTTAAAATGATGCTTAAAAAAAGTAATTTTGAATACTCAAGAGTAAAAAATACTATATATTTTCACCCTATCACACAATGTGACTGAACAACAGTGAAGAAATAATTATCTTTAAATAGATTTTTATTATAAAAAAAACCTTAGAAGATACATGAAAACAAATTAAATAATAACATTAACAATTTTATAACATATCAAAAATTTATAGTTTAGAAGTTAATATAATCCCAATAAAGCCACTGTAAAATGCTAGTCTATTATAAACAAGTTGCAAATTAGGTTTGTTTACGTTCGATAGAAAAGTGTATATGAAATACATAAAATATGAAAACCATCAATTTCATCCATCCTGTATCTATACATATATGGAATTTGCAGATCCCAGATGTGGTATACTATATAACATGAAATGTAGTTCACACATGTGCACACTTGATGATGATGCCGGTGCAATATTTAATATGCGACGGCACAGGTCAAAGATCTTTAAACTGAATATTATTCATGTGTGCTAATTTATGCAATTAACTTCATATGTGTGAGATATTGCCGTCTCAATACTGCAGTGCTTCTCTCCTTCTCCTCAGATACAGATCTTTTATCTCTCTACTCCCTGAAAACGAAAGTCATGTTAATAATATGTTAATGTGTTTTTAATTATTTGCTTAAAATGTACTTTATTGAAATATAACATGCACTTTTATTATGGTGTATGGAGAATTCAAATTAAAAATATTATGCAATTTTTTTGTGAGACATTCATAAAAAGTATTTTTAAGTATGAAACTTAATCTGAATTTCTTGTCAGATCAAAATGTCTGGGGGTTTTGGCCATAAACACCAAAGAAATAAATAAGTAACAGGAAACAACATGCGTATTAATTTCATTCAAATTCCAAGGAATGTTGTTTTTCTGATAAAAACATTGGATCACACTTCAAATTCACAAAAAAAAATCTTTATGTGCCGTAATTAACTTTTGGCGGTGATCTTAAAATTAAGATTTACATGTGGGAGATCAGATACTAAAAAAAGTTGTTCAATATACACAATTCTTGATTCATTTATGATGAACCTTAAGTATAATAACAAGTTAAAAGGACAGGTGGAAGAAAATGTTTCCTAATAAAAAGCAAGTTATGATAAAATACACCATTTATAGTATTAGATTAAATTTTAAAATATATTGTAAATTGTGAGTAGGTATGTAATTAATAGATACTTGTTCCTTATTTTCTCTTTCCAAAATATTATTACCTAAGCAACTATGCTGATAAACATATCAAAAACCCACCCTCGTCCCCCTCTTACACTATTAGGGATTGAATGTCGAAATTTTAATTTTAATTGAATATTATTTTCTCCGAATTTACCTTAATATCATAAATAGTGATAATATGAATATCTTTTCCACCACATTGCAGGGGTTGAATTTTGGGAAATGCTGAAATACGTGTTTCATTATTTGTATTGTAGAATATTTATTTTCAGTTTCAAGTAAATCCGACAAAAAAAATATTTTTTCCCTTACAAACTTTTAGACCCCCTTTTACCCTCGTAAAGGTTGAATTTCGAAAAATCCTTTCTTAGTGGATGCTGAAATTTCACGTTTCTAATTCCAGGGGTTTCGGTCAGAACATACATATGTATAATGTATGTATATGGGTCATTTCAAAATTTGTTGCAGATAAACTTGTCCCAGAAGAAAAAAACATTGATTATTATTGTTAGTTACATTCAAACTTAGATAATATTAAACATCTTTTATAAAAAGAAATAAATCCCACTTAAAATTTTCCATTTTTCTTTATATAGAAGACAGCTTTGTTACCTTTATTGACCACTAGGTTACTTTAAAAAAGTAATTTTAAGTGGGATTTATTTCTTTTTATAAAAGATGTTTAATAATACGGTGCTTTGTTTATTGATTCCAAAATAGTATCTAAGTGTGAATGTAACTAACAAGGTTAGGTTTATCTGCAACAAATTTTGAAACGACCCATATATATAGATTAGCAAAACAGAACCGATATCGTATATTCCGAAATTGAAGTTCATTGAAGACCAACATAGGCCCTTATAACCTCTTTTTTGTTTTCGAATTCATTTTTAAAATGCCGCCTTACATAAAAAAATATTCACATCTTGAACTTTTCGAAGAAAGTTGCATCTATTCAAGAAACAAATAGTCATCAAATAACCTGATATATTTAAAAAACACAAGTAATGGGTTTATGTTTACAAAGTCAAACCTTTTTATACCAATCAATACACCATTAGATAAAATGATCAATTAGCAAGGCAATTAACACCGATGATACGCCGCTTCCGAAAATATTTATTCATAGTACACACATTTACAAAAAAAACCAGGCGGCGTTCGTCTGTAACAAAACAGGAATTAACACAAACGGAAAAAATACACTACACTTCATAAACGTGTACCTGGCATTAGTGTATCTCTACATGATCTCAAACAACAGACCAAATAAATAAAACGAAAAAAACAACAGAAACACGCCGACACAAACTACTTTGGTGTTTTTCATTTACACATAGTTGCTACAATGTGTGCAGGTATGTCAGCGCTTTCAAAAACTTTAGCGCGGGTTTATAACATAGAGCCACTCTAACTTTGTACCTACGCTTATAAGGGCTGTGCAATTTTTAGTATTTATACAAAAATATTTTTTGCTTCTTCGCGGTATCGAAGATACGAGAAACTTTGTCACGTTTTAAAATAAAACAAAAAAAATATAGTTCTCCAATTTCAAAATTTTAAATTAATCTTCCCGTTTCAGGTTAAGACAAGTACTTTTCGTTCCATGTCTGTCTGTGCGTCTGTCGAGTGAATCCTTGTCACACGCATAACTCATGAACCACTGATCCGATATTAATGATATATATTGAGGACGGTCCCATTCAAGATATCTCAAGAACGACACATGTTACGTGAAAATTTTATAAATTTTTTTTTGTAGAGCATTCAATTTCCTATAATATAGGTCTACAACATTTGTTGTAAAAAACTTTTTTTTCTAGTAAAATTGTATAAAAATGAAATGGTTAACAGGTAATTTATCTGAACACTGTATCAGTTTTTATTTAAATTGTTCAATAATTAACTACCTTTGGTAAATTTAGCAAGATGAAGCACTGTGTATTTATTTAACAGATGTTTTTGATATGGCAGCTTTTACTCGGGCTTTACAAGATACGAAATAAAACGAGATTCGGTTTCGTCTCGTGAAAATTTAAACTACGCTATTGTCTCGTTGACTAACTAATTATAAATTTACTTTTATACATTTAAGCAATGATTAATGTTGTTCACGTTGTATTTTAGAGTCATCAATGAACCTATATATTGATAATCCGATAAAAATGAGACTCTCAACGAGAGTTGTAAATAAAGTAGTGTTATCGTCTTGACCTCATTTCATCAAAAATAAACATAGTTTTATATTGGTCTCGTTAAAATATAAGCCGGTAGGTATCGTTTCGGTCTTTTATACTAGACGAGACAAAAGCAAAAAGTTTTATCTTGGCGTGAAGACTAATAATTATTATAATTATAATAATAATTATTTGGTGGAATTAATTATTTTAGCTTCTGAACGATTCATTTGCTGTATTAATTATAATCTATTAGCCGTGACTCGCGTCTTTATTCGCGTAGAATTTTGATTTGTTTTTTATTTAATCAATTTTTCGGGATACAAAGTATTTTCTATGTCCTTCCTCACGATGCAAGCAATCTCTCTACCAAATTTAATCAAAATCAGTTCAGCGGCTTATCCGTGAAAATATAACACACAAACAGACACCTAAAGAAGCATGTCTTTTGAATTCTTTGTTTGGATATGAAAAGCTGCAATCTTTTGATATTATATGTTTATTTTAATTAATTTTGGATTTATGAATAACCTGTTATGTGATGTTAGCTATTGTGCACATAAAAAAATAATATACGAGCAAAATTTTGTAAACCGCTGCATAACACGTAATGGCACATGTGCTAAAATGTACTGCAGGATAAATTCTCACACGTATGCGTGGAAATTAACAGATGCATCGTGATCCGTGCAGCTGATATCGTATTGCCTCGGCTCGCCGCACCATGTTGTGTACATTACATACTCGCAACGCACACACACACACACACACACACACACAAAATGCGCGCATTCACATACACACACACCCAATTCGTGTGTACGAAATATAAATGCTAAATGTCAGATATAATATCATAGACTATAGCAGTTTATTCGCTTATGAATGTGTACATAAAAGTGGGTATGTGTGTGTAATGCACCCACACATACATACATACATTATATGATGAATGAGTCATTCAGAAACCAAAGCGACTAATTACTTTTTAATGATTTTAATTTTCGTATCACCATACTAAATCAAAAAACGAAATATATATTTTTTAACTTCTTTCATGTAATTATTTTTCATTATTTAGTATAATTTAGCTATAGCTGAATTAAGGTAATTATGCCCTTGCAGTAGATGAAGCAATGGTAAAATAGACGATTATCATCTATTGTTAAATATAGAAAATTGATTAATTATAAATAAAAATTTTACGAATTTTTCAACAAAAAAAATTACTAGTTTTTTCTTAGATTATACCTTAATCACGTACCTTATATTTATGAATTAAGTTGCTATGGCTTCTGAATGGCTGAAATGTCAGATACAATACCATCCAACTGGCATCCAAGTTTTATCATATATGTATGTTTGTGTTATTATATTTTTTTATGAAAACGATACGTTAGGAACCTGTTTGCAAAAAATATGTATATTTTTATTTTGAACAAAAAGAATGCAAATATCAGCATACATATTGTTATTTATGACATTTGAGATTTGGTATTCGTGTTATATTTATATTTATTTATTTTTTGTTGACGATGAAGATATGCATAAGAATTCTACATAGTTTTGACTAGGTCGTCAGATTTACAGTTTTTAGAAGTTGCTATAAAAATTATTGATTATAAAAATAACAACATATACATATGTAATGTATCGAACTGTTGTATTATTTATATGAAAAAATAATTAGTTAACAACAATAGGAATATTTTAAGTGATATATAATAAAAATAATGATATACTTAAATGCAGAAGAAAACAATACGTAATATGTATTATTTTACTATCACAAAAACGAAACACAATGGAAAAGTTAATTAATTCTTCTAAAGTTCAGAGAACAGTGAACAAAATATTTGTATAATAATTATAACTAGTATCGCCTATGGTCGAAATTTGACCAATTTTTTACCTGCCTTAATTGAAACATACACACATTATTTTTCTTTTGTGCACATCCTTGGCACAGAACCTAACCTAACCTGCTTTTACAACAAATAAAAACATTGCAATTGAACGCGAATTGAAATCTCTAGCCCAAAACCATTTATTTTGCCGCTTGGTGGCGCTAGCAGTATTGCTATGCTCTTGAACGACGCGAGGGAAAATCATGTGTGTATGTTAACTTTTATTTACCTGCCTTAACGACAACACACACAAGATTATTTGTGCACATTTATCGCACAATCACCTCCTTTTATTTATAACTAGCTGGGCCCACGCGGCTTCGCTCGCGTAGACTACGGAATTATTGTTTAGGATTTTTGAAAAATATAGTTTAATTAATTAAGTACAAACACGATTAGTTATTATTGTAATAATAATTTATCAATACCTAAATTACCTAACAAAAACGAATCAGAAGAAAAAAGTACAAATAATTTGTGTTCTGTTTAAATTTAAATGTTAATTATTGAAAACAAAATAAACACAAACGATCAGCCGAGGGACTCCGAATATCTACCGAGCGTACGCGAATCCAGTCTGATGTACATCGCTTCGATGCGGCACGACACCATACATTTAAAATGTTACCTTTATAAATATATTTTAAGATATTTTCTAAACTATACGACCAAATTGGATGCTATAAATGGCAAACTATATCTACATTAAGTACTTATGACGATGAAATGATTTATTTCGATAAGGATTAATGTTTTGCAGGTCATAAGTCCATGTAAACAAAACCCAAATATTTTATGTTTTCTTTGTAACATAAAAGCAGTCATTGTGGCTTAAATATAAAAGTTAGACATATCGTGTCGCTGACTTAATTGTAGAACTTTTGATTCTACACAATTCTTTAATACATTATTTTGTTCTATATTAAACGGTTTAGGCAGCGTATTACAAAACAGCGCGCCGACGGCAAAATTTTTTCCGACTTGATTTACTATTATCGTCACTGCTTTGTTGTTATGTTACCGAACGTAAAAAAATATAGCCTATAACCTGGCCAGAGAACGTACCTATGAATTAAAAAAAAAAACTCGTAAATCGGATAAGTGGTTCTCCAGTGATAAGGTAACTAACGGACAGACAGACAGACAGACAGACAGACAGACAGACAGACAGACAGACAGACAGACAGAGAGACGTTGAGCTTTATATATATTAAGGATAAATACTAAAAAAACGTACAACAATTTTCGATGTTCACGTATTAATATATAGTTTACTGTACGTAAACTCGTAAAAATGGCATTCAATATTTTTATCATATTTAATAATATAAAACAAATAAGATTTCAAAATAAATTTTAAAAAAATATTCAGTCTTAGGACTGCATACCGAGACGAAAGTACCAAAATTAGAAAACGGAAATGTTTCTTGTTAAATTCGAGACCGATACGAAGACGAGACTTACCTGACTCTTGTCTCGTCTCATCTCAATTTGTTAATAGAAATACATAGTTTAAAAAAATAGATTATATTTTTCATTAATTATACAAAAGAAAGAAAGAAAAAGATTATAACATTAATTTATTATTGATATACTATGTTTATATTTAGTAAATGATTAATACAGTCCGGATTTATAAATAATTTACTAAATGATTATTATGAAATGATTAATTATTTATTTGAAAATCCTATACATATTTTAATATTTTATATACGTCATGATCGTATTAATGTGTGGAAATTGAACCCATTATCTTTACTTTTGTAATTAATCTATGCCTACATTAGTTCATTTCATTTATCAAAGGTCCATTAAAAAGTTATGAAATATCTATCAAAATAGAGATGACTGTATACTACTTTTCAATTCTTGGAACTAAAAAGAATATGTTGATTTAATATATAATTTTTATGTATATTTGTTTTTCATCGTGCATTAACATTAAAAAGGTTGCAAACATGAATATTTTATTACATCAATAAGAAATAACGTATTTCTTTTTTCTGATACTCAAAACTGATGGTATGCAAATGAATTTTAAATATTTTTCTGACACTTTTCATATTGAATGAAATACCTTGTGTGGTAATTATTCTTTTAACATAATAACCTAGATATTCAATATTGTTTTAGTAATAATTATGAAATTGTATTAATTCTTATAATTAATAAACCATTAACTGTTTCAATATTTTCACTTTGATATTTTTTTACATTCTTATATTTATGTACAATGAGACATAAATTATAGATAACAACATACTCGACAATTTTTATCTAAAAAAATGTTTTCTTATTTCAAAAATAATTCGAAAATTCAAAAATTCACAAGAGTTTTAAAATGTAGGTGGTTATACATTTCCAGACGAAAATTAATCCTAAACATAAAATTTCATTTGATACATGCTGTAAAGAATATTATTTTCTATAATTTTTGTCCCATCTTTTATTAATTTGTCAGTATTTCGTACAAGAAAGTCCCGTGGCTCCCATGACAGATATTTTTGTATATATGTATATCAGTATGAATGACATATAAGTATTTGCAGGAAAATATAAACATTTATATATAATATCATATATTTGTTTGGACTTTTTTTTTTTAGAATTCCTGAATGTTAACAAAAGAGTTGTTTTCTCACGGAAAAGCAGTAAAATGATAAACTTGTGTACTCTAAATTATGTAAAATGTAAATTCCGAATACATTTAACCATAGACTTGAACGTAATCATCACTTAAGGTAGATTGTATATAAAAAATGTTAACTTGTAGCGTGGAATTTTTTCCACATCATTTACGATTTGAATATTTACAATATCTGCACGCGATTGTATTCAAGAAACACATCCAAGGAACACACGTAATGTTTGTGTTTGTAAGTTAACTCTATATATTAGTACCAATATGCATTCATAACTACAAAGAACTACTCCAAATATTTATATGATATTTATTTTAAAAATATATAAATTCAGAATATTTATGATTTCTATCTTCTCTGTCAGTATTCTTTTAGCTTGTCTTTGATTCTTATGATCTTCTCTGTCTCTAATTACTGACATATCTGAATGTTACCAAGTTTCATTTCGGTTAAAATGAAACAATAGTTAAACCAACAATTAACTAATCTTCAATTATTTTTTCACTGAGCAAAGACGCATAGGTGGTCTTTGCACAATCAAATCAATGTCTCCGAATAAAAAAAAAATGTCTCTACTAAAAATATAGTTTTGAGGCTTCCACGCTGATTTGAATATGGATCTTGGTTTCTTGGTATAAACCGTGTTAATTTGGGGCTCTTCTAAAAGAAATATGACCCTTAAAAATGTCCACTGTAATGTGTGACGAAACGTTGACTGATAACACGACCAAATTATTGCGGCTTACATTTAGAAGCAAAAATCCATTTGTATAATGTTACCTATAGATAGTATGCGCTGTTCTAAAAATAAATACCTGCTAAAAAAATCCATAGACAATTAACAACGTTCAGTTTCTCGTAAAGAGATTTAAATTTTGCTTTTAATTAGAATAACTTATTTATAATACCAGGCTTAAAAACAGTAAGGATCAGCAGAAATCTGTATGTGCAACTAAATGCAAAATCCGATAGTATGTACACATTCATTCACATGTGATGTATTTTTTATCGAAAGTTTAGTGATGATGATAAACTGTTTGAGTGAGCGAATACGTTGAGATATCGACGGCAAGACACGGGTCTTGTTGATAATTCATACCGCCTTTATCTATCCACATTGCACACGTGCCTTGCACAAACGCCGCTGACTTATACACAAAGAGAACTTCTCTCGCATAACTCACACACACATACATACACACACACACACACCGTGAGTAAACAGGATCGGTTTTCGCTTGTCGCGAACTTGATGCTTAGATAAAAGAAATAAAAATTTACATGTTCCTTTGTCCGTATATGTCATTCGCTTGTATCTGATTGTTGTAGAGACGTGTTTTGTCACGTTGTAATCAATATCTGGATTTTTACTTTCTAGTACATTTAGAATTTAGACATGTTTTTAATGCCAGAGTAGAATATTAGTACAGTCGGGACTCTCGTTTATCTGAAATGCCGAGTTTCGTTTATTCGTAATTTTTTCTCCTTTTTCACCTCCCACCATTCTCGAGTCATGGCGTAAACGAACATATATTTGAAATTTTTTGTAGAATGAATTAGAGCATTTGTATTCATCTCATTGACTGTACAATATTTTTCAAAAGATTTTAATTTTTTTGATATTCATTGCATGCTACAAACGCAACGAAAATCATATTCGAAATTAAAAGTAAAGTAAAATTGTTTCACTATCACGTTTAACTATTAACGATAAATATTAAATACCAAGGTATATAAAGTTTTCAAAACCACAGAACGTATTGCCAAATTAAGAATAGTAAAAATGACACTTCCCGAATAGACAAAATTGTCTGTGATAGCTTTTTCATGATTTTGCAATGTCGAATTTGTACTTCTTTGATTGTATATGTTGTTAAAATATCAAAAAATACGAAGAAGAATAAATAAAGGATTTCTTGTAATTGATATTCTATTACACATTTATAACATTTGAATACATCTTCGTGGTGACATCAAATTACCGCGCCAACGCTGATTGGTCAAGGATCTACACATAACTTGGTGGGAGCCTCTCTCGACTTCGAATAAACGCGACTTCCTCGATTCAAAACAATTCAGAAGGCTTAGAATAAACGAGTCCCGACTGTACATCAACAAAAAGTGCGATTAATTGGTTAAGCATTTCGTTGACGCTTTCGGGAAGAAAAAATCCGGAGTTCGTCCTTGAAAATGTTTGAAGATTGGTACATTTTAGATTTTAGACTAATTGTAAATACCGTAGAAAAAATGTAAGCAAATATTCATTGAATGTTCGTAAAACACTTGGCTTATCCGGTCGTACAATAAGGATTTACCGTTCTTTATTTAAGTTTTAACTAATGGCCTTCTTTTTGATTATAAGTTTAGTTCTAGATGTCTTAACCTGTTGTTGTTTATTTTTAGTAGGTACCTATATACATGTACTAGGTAGATAAATAAAAACGTTATTTAAGACATGTTACTTTGAAACTATTAATGACAAATGTTTTACAAAGATTTTAATATGTGTGTTTTCCTAGAAATTAAATTCATAAGTTATTTTCTAGTTACTGTTTCTTAGTACACTATTATAAATTCCTTTTTTTGTTACTTATGATTCGAGAGTACCAATAATAATATATTTATTTATTTATATAATATATAATTTATATTCTATTACTATCTCTTTCCAGAAAATCCGTAATGCACCACTGATGTAACATATATAATTTATCACCATGACAGTGACTGTCGTGATTTAACACCACTGAATTAAAATATGACCGTGTCCTACAACCGGGCCTGCAACATGCACTGCTCCAAGCGAGATTCGTACTTTATTTTTAGTTCTCGCTGTTTCCCATGCATGAAATACGATGGCGGGTCTAACACGTATGTATGGCTGTATGTATAATGTATATATGTGTATGTATGTATGTAGTTTTCAGACTACTGCAACCACTCTGACGAAATCTGAACTCCGAGTAACCACCTGGACGTCACCGCCGCTAAAGCGTCGGTTGGTATTTCTCATGTTAAGACAGATTGTGTACATTTTCGGTACATATAATATAATATCTATATGTGTACAGTGTACATATATAGATTGAAATAATTGTACTCTTATCACATTCTACCGGGTGTTTTTTTTAAAGACTTTCCAGCGGATTATTTCGAAAATAACGAATTTTCAGAAAAAATATTTCATACGAAAGTTTCATGGTTTCGAGGGGGTTTAATACTGACAATATGGGTTGACCTTGAAAAGGTCATTTTAATGGGTTTTTAGGTTCAACATTTCTTTTCTCAAATCTAAACTTATATTTTTTGTTGCAGATTCGTAATTTACGATGAAAAATAAGCAATTTTTACCTGAAACATTTTTACAAATATTCAGAGTTTTTAAATTCCATTTTCTCTAAAATAAGTTTTAAAATACTTATATCGCCATTGGAAAAACGATAATTACATTAATTGATAACTACAAAATATTTTTTTAAATTTAGTACTGTTGTAATTTTGGCATCTATTTAATTTATTTTCTATTTTAGCGCTATTTAATTTTTCAATATGTGCTATATTATAAAGAGGTAGAAATTGTTAATTTTATTGTTGATCTTCGATGATTTAAAAACCACTAGACTGATTCTGATGAGCTTTCACTGGAGTATTTATTGGAATTCCGGAAGTAAGTATGTATAAATATATATGTATTAATATGTTTCCCCTCAAACTAAAATTAGATTTTTGCTTTCACCAATGAAGTGTATTAAACGAAGCAAACTGCGTGACGCAAACCGAAGGACATTTTCGTTCAGATCATATTATCTTAATGTGGTGGCTTTAGTAATTTGATAGTTTTAACTGTGAATGTACCAATACGCTGACAATAGTGCCATTTAGTATATCTATATCAAAACTTGAGTTGACATTCCAAAATTTACTCAGACCACAGACAGGTAACCCAGCTAGTGTATCACTATACATAATAGCCTTTGTCTAGAACGCAGAGCATTAAGTTAGCTGTTAGTTGTACAACTAAACTAATTAACTGAATAGTTCATATAATATTTGTAAATAAAAAAGTATTTATTAAACTAAAATGCTCTGAATGAGGTGTAAAGTATTTAGGGGTAGATTTTCTAAATCAACCTACTATACACTAATATTTTAATATGTACACTAGGGTGGGCCAATTTTCTAACCGACCTCTGCTACCCCTCTACGTTAAAGTACTCTCAATTCTAAAAAATTTATACCTTTACATTCAACTTTAGTTCGGCGCATTTTTGATTGAAAATTTTAAGTTTGAGCCCCTTGAATTCAATATGTATTTATGTTAATATACATGAAAATTAACTTTTTTTTTTATTTTAAGTAAAACACCAACCCAAGGGTCTTTGGGTACGAAGATTCCGAGGTGGTGCTCAAGAAAAAATAGATGTCAAATTTGAAATCCTCGTACCCAAAAACTCTTGAGTTGGTGTTTTGCTTAAAATAAAAAAAATAAAAAATTTTCTTATATATTAACATACATACATATCGAATTCAAGGGACTCAAACTTAAAAATTTCAATCAAAAATGCACCGAACTAAAATTGAATGTTGAAGTAGGTATAGTTCCATGGGGTGTTTTTTCTTAGAATTGAGAATACTTTCTTGTAGCCGAGGTCAGTAAAATGCCTTCCATACAATTTGGCCCATCCTAATGTACACATATATATTTGTTGAAACTTTGTGCCAAATGTATACGATAATAATTATACAGTGTATGAAGAAGTAGTACATAGTGTATCTTTGTATATACAATATACATCTAACTACTGTGTATAAATGTATGAGTTATGCCCCGTTTGATGCAACCTGTAATCACTCAAATTAATGTGAGTTTGCTTTGTGGTCGGTTATAACATGTGTGTAATTAATTAAAGACACGAATGGCTTTGATATCATATGTTCACTTATATCTATGCACACCTATATCCATAAGTACATACACACAGAATTTATGTATGTGCATTTGTTTTGCGAAAATTTTCTATGTTACGAGTACCTACTTACAATTACTGTTTCAGGTATAATAATAAATTATTCTATTGTTATTTTTGTTTATGATCAAATCTAGACATATTTTATCAGATTCTGATAATATAATACAATACACATATTATGTATTAAATAAATTATATACCATACATAAAAATATTTGCACTAGATTTTTAAATATGTACTATGGGCTTCAGAAGTCGTCTGCCTCCGTAAAGGTCAGAATCGCTTACAACAGATTCAAAAATATAAAAACAAACATTATCGGTTATCTTTTTCTAGTTCAGATTTTATAATTATACAGAGTGATTTAAAATTAGTGTAAAATTTTTTTACAGTAAATCGTGGATGTAATTTTAAGCAAAAAACCTTATAAAGTTGTAACCAGTTTTATTACTATTACACGTCTTTTACTAACATGATTAAAAAACGAAACTTTAAATGGTGGTTTGTTGTTAAAATGCAGTTTTGGAGAATACGCTAAAGCAACTTGAATATTATTATAGAAATTATGTTAACATAGATAACGGCCTCGAAAATCTATGAAAGGATATTTATCAAAATTCAAAGAGAAACTATAGTGGACTTGAATAATTAGATTTACATTAGTTTAAAATAAATAAATAGCACATGTGTTCTATATAGTACATTTTGTGTAAATGTATTCATAAACACATTTATACAACATATGATTAAAACTCTGCTTAGTTTCTATCATATACACGAACTCTGACAGACTAATTGCTCAATGAATTATTCAACACTGTGATTTTAGCAGAAATATAATATATAAATTTATTATATATATTATTTACAACAAATCTTTCATATATTTTTTACATAGGTAATATACTTGATGAAAAAAAATTATTGTAAAAAATTAATCGACGTTAGATACTTCCTCAATTATTATACTTATTTAATTATAAAAGTTATAAGTGATATTATTTATATCCCTTGTCTTACGTTTTAATACAAATTTATGTTATTTTGACTTTTTGTATCCATTTATTTTTTAACTTTCCGCTCGTAGAATGTGACTACCCTAATTTTTGTTTCACCAGATATTCACGTTTTAAAACTAATCCTGAATATTTTTAGAGTGATGTCTGTATATATGTGACATTTTTTTTGTCCGACGTGTTCTCAAAAAAGCCTTAACGGAAACAGGTGTAGCGTGTTTGATTTGTCTTCACGTAACATTGATCTGATTTGTTTTCCAATATGATATTCATTTTATAATAAAATTGTAAGTTACTCGTAATTTACGAATCAAACTGTATAAATAATAAAGCTGTTTTTAGAAATAAAAAAACATATAGCTTTAAATTAATTAATTATTAATATATTCGTCTTAAAAGAATATATTTTATTATTATGAATTTTTGAGAAAAATAATATTCTATGCATGTTTATATTTTATATTTAATTTAGTTATTTTTTCAAAATTTTAGAGTAAATAAAGATTTGGTTTTAATTGAGAATTTTGGAACAAAAAATCCAACAAAAATGTTCTAATCTAAGGGATATATATATATCTAAAGATGCTTCGATCGCGAGAACTACGAAATTATTTAGGTTTTTTGAAAAATATAGTTGAATTATTTTAGATCTTGTTATTCTACACTATTATCTACTACATTATATTGTTCAATATTTAACGGCTTAAACATCGTATTTTAACAGAGCGCGCAGACTGCAAACTTTTTTCCGACTTGATTTACTATTATCGTCACTGTCTATTATTTATGCTACCTAATGTAACAAAATATACATATATTATAACCTGGCCAAAAAAAAAAACAAAAAACATAAATCGGATAAGTGGTTCTCGAGTGATAAGCGCACTAACGGACAGACAGATAGAGAGATGTCATCTATATAGATTTTGATAAGCTAATTTCAAAAATCTCAATAAAATCTAAATCTGACTAACAACAGAAAACAAAAGTTTCGGCCAACAATTTATTAACATCCTGTATAACTAAACATTTGTTAAAATTCATTTAATTCCAACATCATACCGCATAAAATATCTGTGCGAACAAAATAAAACAATTCTATAAGAAAGTAAGACTCGTGTACGTACGTGCGAATCGTTTGCACACAGAAACTACAATGATTAATCCACGTTTATTAGTGAAACTAGATAGATGTCTCGTGCACGGCAGCCATTACGAGTATCTCTGTGTGAGATGCTGCGGAATTCCTCCGCAGTTAGCGCGGCTCTTTGTGAGAACGTTTCTTCTCAATTAAATAGCAGAGAGAAAATGAAATTTATGTCGGATAAATGTGCACAGTCTAGAACTCTAGAGGCAAGAGTGAAATAAAGGTTGAGTCGTTCTGTTCTGATGTGCTATTGATTTTAGTATCATAGTTTTAAACTACATACAGAAGCTTAAATGTACACTGAAAAAAAAACATCTGCCAAGTAAATGCACAATGCTTCTTCGTGCTAAATTCACCAAAGGTAGTTAATTATTCAACAATTTAAATAAAAACCGATAGTGTTTATATAAATTGCCTGGAATTGGTTAACCATTTAATTATTATACAATTTTACAAAAAAATATTAGTTCGAAATTTTTCTTAAAACGCATCTGAATATTTTTTCATATATTTTTAATTTTTTGACAATTTCAATCTAAATCTAAATTTATACAAACGTCAAAACGACATTTAATATATCCAAGCAAATATCAATTTAGAAAAACAAAAAACGAATTTTTAAAATAAATTGAGATAAATCTTTGTAAGGGAATATTTTACAACAAACGTTGTATTATAGGAAATTTAATGCTCTACAAAAAATATTCTATAATATATAATATAATGATACCAACTTTATTTATTATAAGTCTCGTCGACATAAAATCATATCATATCACATTTTAATATTTTACTTGTTTTCGTCTCCGTTTTACAATAAATTTTATCGAGTTATAATTTAATGTTTATTTTATGAGTATAGTAATAAGTACACTTTATCGTTTTAAATATCATATTATCTTATCATATTGCACCATAAAATTTTTAATAACATATTAATTACTATTTCTCGACACCCACAGTTACCTGTATTATAAAATGTTAAGGTAGGCAGCATTCGCCTTTAGTTAAGGCCAAGGTTTCTCAACATTTTATTCTTAATGACATGAAGTACCTATCTCAATTTTCTTATTTGACATTACACGTCATATATATTACGTCACCAATGTTTTTTATTATCCATTTTTTTATTTAATCATCAGTTAGTCGTTCTTATTCTCTTTAGTTCTCAGAAATGATTTTAAAAATTAAATTTTACATAAAATAATAGAAATAAAAGTACCTACAAGAGAGTTTAACTCAATAAATAACGAGTCAAAATACATCATCCCAATAAAAACAGTTACACATTAGAATAATATCAATACATCGATTTCCGAACTGCACAGCACTGTTGTCAAACCACCAGGTATGGTAAACTAAATTAACATTATAAATCAATCGAAGGAACGGCAGATACAAAAGAAAATAAATAAATTCAATGCAATATGTTATGTATAAAAGCGAGTTAAAGTTTTGCCAGGAGTTTCTGTCGGATAACGCCACCCACATAAAAAACGTATCAGACAAACCAAGGCTCTGCATAACAATTCATCATCAAGCCGGGAGAGATATCTCTTCACAGTTGGCAGCCACGTATTTAGCTCCACCCCCGTCATTGTTGCGGTCGGTCCGGCAACTATGCGCCGTGTAATTTAGCCCTCTATTGCATAGTGTATATTACTGTATATGTATTGTGTGTGTGTGCTCTCTGAAGATTGTAACCCAAGAAGTATTATCATAACTAACTCGTGATTCAACAGTGGCGTAGTTGGAAGTTACTTCCAGTTGATTATTTATTTATTACATTTCAAATGAACTGTCTCTTGCATGCGGTTAGTTTCTACTTATTTCCAGACATTAGTTAGCGTTTGTGTTAATCATAAACCAAAACGATTAACTGTATTCAACAACAAAAAATAATTAGCTTTATAGGACTATTCGCCAAGATCAGACCGCTTAGTTTTTAAAGAAATTAGTTGAGAATCTTCGAAATAATATATAATTAAATTTTTGATCTTGGGTACTCACATGAAAGATAATTAGTCAAATATTTTATATCTTTTAATAATAAACTAAAATAAGTATTTTTTTTAATTTATGTCAAAGTTTAGCTAAAAATAAATTTCTTGAATAACGTTATGTAGTTAAATTCCTAAGTTAATGACTAACTAATATGTTGTAAATAATCCTGTCTTCAAATCCCTTGGATTCTGGCCCCCCTATTTGTAAACCTGCTATGATCGGCCCATCAGCAACAACCCATTTCTCCTTTTATTCCCGTTGAAAAAACAAAAAACCACTCACCCACAAATATTTAATCCGCACAGATACCAATTTTACTATTGAGTTGTCGGACGTCAAATAAAAAAAAAATATTTTTTAAAGTGGTTTAAGGTACTGGCACCAGTCTTGGATCACACCTCAGTTTTGGATTCTTATTTAATTAAATGAGTTATATTAGAAATATTTGTTGATATTTGATTATTGACATTACTGAATCATAATTTATAGAAAATTAACTGTAAAATAGCATAATTTGATGACAATCAGCTAATGGGTGTCAAAATGGTGAACATTTAAATTAATTATTAGTTTAATTTATTAATTAATTATTATTTCACGATTCTTTATTTTATAACTTTTGTGTCGTGGTATACATATCATTTTGTAATCACTAGCAAGTGTCCATTACTGGTTACACTTTATCCATTACTGAAGAAAAACATAAACAAAATAAAAGACCAAATTAAAAAAAGCTATATTTCCGGACTTTGGTAATTAAATTGATTTAATAAAGAAGTACTTGTTTTGTTAGTAACATGAGTTCATGAGAATTACAAAATAGAATCCCATCAATCCCGAAAAAAAAACAGTATAACTTGCTCTTAAAGGGGCCAAGACTGGCGTCAGTATCTTATGTCACATAAAAAAGAGAAATGATTTTTTAAACTAAACAAATTTCATATTTTACAATAATCATAATCAATATTCAATTATCAACAAAAATAAAATCTCCCCTTTTTCCATTATATATAAACCCTATACTAAACTAAAGAACAATGACTAGAAGAGGGTTAAATCCCCGTCCCCGCATACTTGAGCAATCTCGATTGTCGTGGTCGGTACGGTAACTATGCGCCGTGTAATTTAGGAAGAACGAGAGATGAGGATAAAGAAAAAGCCTCTAGAATCGGACGTGCATGTCTCTCTGGCCGATGTGCCGTGTCGGTCGACGAAACTCGCGCAAATGCCTCGCATTACACAGTGCGCTTTTTTATCTCTCTGTGGAAATTCCTCGCTCGATTCTTTCGTATTTTGCCAACATACTGCAGACTTCCTTGTGTAATAAATGCAGATATGATAAATTTATTAGATTGAGAATATCTAGTTTATAAAATATCACATCGCATTCATTGGAAGCTTATTCCATTCTTATTAGATATTAATCGATCATTTATTAGAATTGTTATTTGATATTTGCTTCAAAGATAAACAATAAAAAATGGAATTAGATTATAATCTAATATTAAAACATATTGCTTCCTCGCAATAACGAAGATGATAGAAGCTTTGTGATCATTTTAGAATGGGACAAAAAAATTGCTCTCTGATCTCAACATTTTAAATTCATATTTCCGTTTCAGGTCAAGACAAACACTTTTCGTTCTGTGTCTGTCTGTCCGTTTGGCTGTCTGTCTGTCTGTGTGTGTCTGTCCCCTGAATTCTTGTCACACGCATAACTCATGAACCACTGAACCCATATTAATAAAATTTGGTTGGATAGTGGGGGCTGGCTTGAGAACGGTTCGATTTCAAAATCGTGTGTAAGGGGGAGGAGTGACATTCCAAATAATATATTTTTTCAAGATATTTCAAGAACGATACATGTTACGTAAAAATTTTATAGGATCTTTTTTGTAGAGTATTCAATTTCCTATAACAACGTTTGTTGTAAAATATTCCCTTACAAAGATTTATCTCAATTCGTTTTAAAAAATCGTGTTTTGTTTTTTTAAATTGATATTTACTTTGACATATTAAATGTCATTTTGCCGTTTGCATAATTTTATACTAAAAAATAATCAGGTGCGTCTTAAGAAATTTTCGAACTAATATTTTTTAGTAAAATTGAATAAAAATTAAATGATTACAAATGCTAGGTAATTTATCCGAACACTATCGGTTTTTATTTAAATTTTTCAAAAATTAACTACCTTTGGTGAATTTAGCACGAGGAAGCACTGTGCATTTACTTGGTAGATGTTTTTTTCATATATTTTTTTACGTTAGTCCACTTTATACGAAACAATGGCCCAATGTAGTTTATGTGTATTATATTGTTATAATCTGAATATAAAATTAAGATTTTTCCTTTCTAATGAGTGTGATGTCTATTAATTGATGCTTTACTGTATTGTATTAATGGGCATTGGTTTAATAAATGATAATTATAATACAGCAAAAACATGTATATCGTACCAACCAGACTGTTTAATAAAATGTTTGAAATTGTATTTAAAATAGGATATTTACATAAAAGTTGTTGTTTACACAAATATTTGTATAGATGTATCCAGTTTTATTGTTGTAGTGAACAATACAGGTCATGGAAAAGTCCTCTTTTGTATGTATTTCCTTTTGTATTGTTGCGAATAGATAGAAGGAAGAAGTTGGCTGGGCATTACAAGAAAGTCCGTAGACCATTAGTTTACTTCGGTGCATGTATTTAGTATGCAGTGGTGGTCCGGCAGGCAATATAAAAGGGTTCACAAATCACAATAGGTGCTATATATGAACGTATTGTGTTTGTTGGTGATTAGAATCAGCCGCTATATGGAATTAAATTCCCATGAAATGAATTGTAGTTTTTGATTGTTATATTTTTTTATTAGTTTTTTATAAGAATCGATTTTCGAAACATATTTTTAGATTTTTTTTAAATTATAAGTAATAAAATTTAAATAAAAATATTTTAAATCATATACCTATGTACCTAAATATCTGAAAATCGATTCTAATAAAGAAGAAATTTTTATTTATTAAAAATTATTTTTTGTTCTTAATACAATAATCGGTATTCTCAAAACGAATATTTCCCCTTTGTTTGTATTTAAACTATTTTAGATTTATCTCGCAATGTTATAAAAGTGACATTTTCATTTTAAAATATTTAATTGTGGGGAAAGATGATACTTTTTATAATATATTATCATTAATAAAAGCATGAACACTTTAAAATATACAAATCAAAAATGGTAAGCATACAGTATACACATTTCCTTGAAAATTGGACGACAAGATGTTATGAATGTGTTGAATTTTTAGCTATCGCTTTTATCGACCTCTTTTGAGTTTAAAAAAATGTCTGAAAGTTAACTGAACCCCCTTCCTCTCCAAATATGATTCCATAAGTAAATATCGACTGTATATATGCAAAATAAATATTTAAAAAAATAAATATGGTTATTATAATTTACCAAAAAGATTATATGACTCATTCGACCCGTCAAAGAGACGCCATTGCTAAGCTAAGTAACTCCCGACATGAGTCGTGGGCTTTTTGTTGGAAGTGTCATGACCACTGAAACAATGTACATGTATACCTACTATACTCCACACATCGCGCAATGCATCCATGTATAACGTAATCTGATATTTCCTGTTGAACGAACTTTTAATTTCTAACGCAGCACTGGTGGTTGTTGTTATTCAAAATAACTGCGGGCATTGTGTTTCTTTGGAACTAACCAATTGTGCGCCGGTTATCGTGTATTTTATTTCATTATTAAAATACGTGCATGTGAAATGTGTCATTGCAATATCGTATGTGGAATTTGATATTCTTCAGAAGCTTTTTATTACATTTTTGTTTGTGCAATACGCCACCATTTTGATTAAGTAAAAAAATTGAATATGCTTCTTCACCATATACGAATGATAGGGGAAGCTATGTGATCATTTTTCAAATAGGAAAAAAATATATCTCTTATAGACGTTCCCTTGCACATATTATAATTAAAAACATCTGCCAAGTAAATGCACAGTGCTTCCTCGTGCTAAATTCATCAAAGGTAGTTAATTATTCAACAATTTAAATAAAAACCGATAGTGTTTATATAAATTGCCTGGAATTGGTTAACCATTTAATTTTTATACAATTTTACTAAAAAATATTAGTTCGAAATTTTTCTTAAAACACACCTGAATATTTTTTCATATATTTTTAATTTTTTGACAATTTAAATCTAAATCTAAATTCATGCAAACGTCAAAATGACATTTAAAGTGCCTTTAGAAAAACAAAACAGACATTTTAAAAATAAATTGAGATAAATCTTTGTAAGGGAATATTTTACAACAAACGTTGTAGACCCATATTATAGGAAATTTAATGCTCTACAAAAAATATTCTATAAAATTTTCACGTAACATGTGTCGTTCTTGAAAAAATGAATATTTTGGGGTGTCACCCCTCCCCCTTACACACGATTTTGATGATTTGATGAAATGGGACCATCCTCAAGCCAGACCCAACCATCCGACCAAGTTTCAATAATATTGTTTCAGTGGTTCATGAGTTATGCGTGTGACAAGGATTCAGGGGACAGACGGACGGACGGATGAACACACACACAGACAGACAGACACGGAACGAAAAGTGTTTGCCTTAACGTGAAACGGATAAATCAATTTAAAATTTTGAAATCGGAGAACATTTTTTTTGTCTCAATCTGAAACGATCACAAAGCTTCTCGTATCTTCGATATTTCGAGGAAGCAAAAATATTTTTATTATTATAATTAATAATTATCTATGCATTTATCGAACATTAATGTAATTATCATGAAAAACGATAAAAGTATAACCTATGTTAGAAAATATCAACGTTCATTTTTCCATTATATGGCATATGAAAGTCAACCAACGCAATGAAAATTATGTTCTAGTTGGCTTTGACATGTGCAGGGGCGGAATTATTTGATTGAAATTATCGTAGGTATTCTATCACGATTTTTGGGTGTCTAGATCTGCCCAGATTGCTTCGTTATTGTCGCTTTCATTGAGAAAATAATGAAATATAGCTGTCGACCATATTATTAGTGATGTATTTATGTATATATTGAATTATTACTGCTGTTATTATTAATGCCACAATTATACGCCTATACCCAATATCGCACGATAATGATTTCATCATTCAGATTTCATTATTATTTTCTTCGGAATACGCATATATTTTTATTTAATTTTTTAATGAAGTTTAAATGAGTAACACTAGCTACTTAAGTATGTAGTTTACTCAAATGTAAGTTATTAGGGTTCCTAGTATATTATAGTTTCCGCCCGTCCGTCTATCTGTATATCACAGCTCTCCCATTATCTGATTTAGATACCTATTAAGATGAAATTTAGTATACGGATGTAGATGACCTAGAAACAGAAATGATAAGATTTTTGAAAAAACATTTTTTGAACCTTCTCCCATCGACTGAATAGTGTACTAAAAAAATTTTTTTTCACTTACCCCATTGAGTGAGGTGTCTTTGGATAGGTCAAAAATGTTTTAGGATCTTTTAATTTTAACCCTTCAGTCACGATATATTTGCATTCAAAGTCGTTACCAGAGCGCCCCCTTCTAATTTCTAAACATCAATGCAAAAAATCTAAAAAAAATCCAGATTGTAGCTTTTAATTAGTACTTTCAATGAAAATTATAAAGAACACTATAGATTTTTTTACTTTATATTGTAGAAATGACTACGGAACCTTATCATTTGCGTACCCAACACAAACATGGCTGTTTTTATCTGATTTTAGTAAATATGATGCAGATTGTAATGTCTAATAAGTAGAGATTGGAAAAATAGTTTTTCAACTATGGCGTAAAAATGCATTTATTATAATTTTTATTACATATCTCCACCGTTTTCAGAAAATTGGGTTTATTGAACACAATTTGAAATCAACTATTTGCAACTACCTTTCCAACTATTTTAAAACTATTTGCGATACTTTTTACTGCTTCGTTTGCACTAATTATTATTAAATCGCAAAAAAAAATTCAACTAGTAACTATTTCATTGAAAATAACAACTATTTTTCCAATCTCTACTAATAAGTACTTACAACATAAATTAGTTGACTATTTATGAATCTTAAAAGTCAAAAAGGAAATTAAAAATTTTACAATTATCAATCGTTGTTTTTTGTTAGAAATTTTATACATTCGTAAAACACCGGTTAAATGCCGCTTAAATAGATACTGAAATTATAATTTTTATTGTGCTGTTATAATAAAACTGTAACAGTTAATGAAATAATAATAATAAAATTATTATTTCAGCTTCACATAAAATTGAAACCTAAAAAAACATTTCATAATTAATTTTAACAATATTACGATATTCCTGTATGTATTGTGATGTGAATATAATTTTAACTGTTTCCCATAAAACACAGAACATAGAAATGTTTTTAGTTTTTCTTCAATAAAATAATCAAAAGCTCGACATAATACATCACATTGAGTAACGCGAAGTGCAATAATAATTTTTAATGGCAAATAAATTAACGGCAGTAATATACAGCTACTATTAACGTCATTTATTCTACAAAGCAGCCTCGACAAATGTATATATACCTACCATAATACATAAATTTGGTTTTTATGTACTATATATCAAAACCAAATTTTGAAATGCAATAAAAATAAGTTGCGGTTCATAGCACTCCTGATAAGTATAATACTCTTTACAGTAGTTAATTAATAGCAATAATGTCAACTGATTTTTTCTCAAGTGTTTTATGGTTGACTCTATATTTCTTACAATAAGTAGTATCTTCCTTATATTACCCTTAAATGATTTTAATAATTTCAATCTAAATATAAATTTATGCAAGTGTCAAAATGACATTTAATATGTCAAAGTAATATCAATTTTAAAAAACAAATTACGGTTTTTTAAAGCAAATTGAAATAAATCTTTGTAGACCTATATTATAGGAAATTGAATGCCCTACAAAAAGTTTCTATAAAATTTTCACGTAGCATGTGTCATTGTTGAGATACCTTGAAAAAATAAATATTTCGGAATATTACCACTCACCCTTACACACGATTTTAATGATTTTGAAATGGAACCGTCCTCAAGCAAGACCCAACTATCAAAACTATGTTTCATTACTATCGGTTCAGTGGTTCATGAGTTATGCGTGTGACAAGGATTCTGGGGACAGATAGACAGACAAATACGGAACGAAAAGTGTTTGTCTTGACCTGAAACGGAAAGATCAATTTAAAATTTTGAAATCGGAGAACAATTTTTTGTCTCATTTTAAAACGATCACAAAGCGTCTTGTATTTTCAAAAGAAAATACAGTATTCAAAAATGTTACGAAATTAGTTTTTGCTTAGAAAGATAATTAAAATACATAAATTCGATATTTTATCAGAACAATAAACCTTGGTTATTATTTTTAACCCTGCTATGGCTTTATGTCACACAGACTTATTTTGTTTTATAGTGGGGGAATATTATGACCTTCTCATTGTCAATAGTTATTTATTTTTATGGTTTATTTCATTGTGATATTTGTTTTTTATGTTGCTTTCAGTATTTAAGAAGATATTGCTGAAAAAGTATGTTAAAGTTAACGTCATTATAATATTATATTTAAAATAAAATATATATTTTTAAATTGTTCTGAAACTAACAAAAACCATTTATATTTATATGAACTTATAATATTTAAAGTTAATAGATAGTAACTAATATGCGTTATACGTATTAATTGAATACCTACAACTAAAATATCATATACAGTGGAACTGGGGGGAAAACACTGAATAATGAGAAAAACATATACTATCGAAATATTTTAACATGGGATAGAAGAATGCCAGGACCTAAAAAAACGTACTAACGAAGTTCTACTGGATAAATAATAAATATTCTATAATAAGCTTATATGTATTTTTATATAAATAACTAATTTAAATTCGATAAATTGTACTGTAAATAATTTTATTTAAAGGTATGTATGGAAGTACGTTCTACCTATAACTGCAAAACTGTCAATTTGTATTTAAAATTTAAATATGATATGGATGGTTTAAGCACCGATAATTATACATTAGAAATATTTTATGTACAGTTATGTGTAATTTATTTCTTCAAGAAACATCAATAAATATAATTCTTTGTACAATTTATTTTAAATTACATGTAAGATTATCATTTTACATTATAAAAAATATTATAAGTAGCTACAACTAAACTGTACAATAACACATTGTCACGCAATGTTATGGTTGTATGCTAAATTATTGAAACTTGTTATTATAGAATTATGAAGTATCATATTTCAAATAATGGCTATTTGTATAATTTATATACAGCGTTAGATAAAATATAGAACCTACAATTTTGATAATGTTATTTATAATATTGTTAAATATACAGTATAATGGGATAATTAAACATAGGTATTATTTAATGCACACTGATAATAAAATATTGTTACTATATAAACAATGTCATTTGACACGTGTTTCGATTTCACAAGAAGTTCTCATCTGGAGACTGGATTATTGTGTAACCGGAACCAATATTGAGTGACATTGTTTTATTAGTTTATTGATTTATATTATACATATTTTTTTAGATTTTTATATTGAATCATTCATATTTTAATAATGTTTTATCGATATTTTAAATTATATAGATGGCCGCAGATAAAAATAAAATAGACTGAAGTCCATTATTGACTAATTACATGATTCACGATAATATCGAGATATCAAATACTTTCGAAATATAATTTAAAACATAATTATCTCTTCGATATCTTTAAAATAATGGACAATTGGTTTTACGGTTGAATTGTCGCATACCAATTATATTTTATTGTTTGGTGTTTCTTATTATATATTAAATTCGAAGAGGCGTTTAACAATGCTTTTAATATACTATTTTAAAATTGTTTTATTTATATCTTTATAGTTATAATTATTAAATAGGTAACATATATTTTATCTATGCAATAATGATTTAAATATTATGTAGTTGAAATTATGTCTAGGGTAGCTAAAATAAAATAAACCCCAATGAAATATACGTTTTGAGAGTATGGAGAATTTACTGTAATTATAATTCATTTAAAATTTTTAAGAAGTAAGCCAGTTAATTGTAAATAAATTATTACAGTAATTTTCTTGAATATCACTAAAATTAAATGGTTGTTATAAATGCCATATTTTTATAGCCTATCCTATAGAATATAAACAACGTTTTAGTAATCTATATTAATCACGAATTAAAACTACCATCATTTGTAATTTAATGGAAATAATAACATTAATTATTTTGTAATGAGATCGCATTATAATGTCAATAACAGTATGAAATATATATCTTGGTTGTTAAACATTAGTAAAATTATATTATAATATTAATACATAGGCCATTGTGTTCTCGTAACAATGAATAAATGTTCTATGTGGTGTTTAATTGGCAAAATTAAGATTTGATTAAATATTTATTGTTTTTATGAACGTTTTTTATAGTAATTTTCAAAACAATACATACTTACGTTTTTATGCATGGAAATACAATAAAATTCTATAAGATTTTTTTTTATAAATTAAAATACGTAATAGATTTGAATTAAAGATTGATATTAACCTTTGCTTTGTTTTCTAGATGTAAGATATTGTATTTTTTCGATTATAAGATTCCATTGATTTAGAGACGATTTTATGGGGGGGGATCTGCGTATTAGAATCGATGAATAAATTCAACGTATCAAAAGTTACAGGCAATCAAAGTTATTTATTTGATAAATTATACGTCTAAAAAGCTGTTACAACTAAACTATTGTTACTATAAAAATAAGTTAAATGGTTATTTTGTAGGAAAAATTATCTATAAAAATAGTTCAGAGAGCTATAGGTATAAATGCAATGAGTTTAAACTTATAAGCGTTTTAAATATTTTTTTTTTACAAAAATCGACATTTTAACGTCAATTTTCTATAAACATCAATTAAATAGCAATATATTACCCTACTGCTGAGCTGTCGGAAAATGAATGACCAAGCCGATAACAAGCATTATTAGAACATAATTTTATTCTCTACAAAATGACGTCCTTAAAAAATTATACTAATTTTGGTACTGTAGAATAAATGTTATTTAAATGGGAAACAAGACCCCCCCTCCTGTGCCACCTCTTAAAAATGAACTACAGGTTAATTCTTGTGGGGGATTTATTTTGGATCATAAATTTCCTTATTTCGTAACGAGAGCGAGGAAAAAATATCGATTTTTTTTGACACACCTTAATGTTTACTTGTAGAAACATATTAATTTTAATTTATTAATAGTCAGTAATTTGTTATAAACCACAACAAATTCAATTATTAATTGTAAGTAGTAACTCCTATAATATACAATAAATCGTGAACATATTCACTTAAAGGTAAAGTTTCGCATGCATGTAGCAACCGAAGACTAGAATAGTTTGCTTTTGCCAATTAAATTAACCCAATGATTAAAGTGGCCTGTTTTGCATCCACGTTATTAAATTCACTGTTTACGGCGTTCGCAATGGGATTGCAATCGCTGCTTAATTAATCGAACGGTTTTAATCGATATTGTGTGATGTGTTATTGTGTTTGTTAAATCTAAATTATCGTTGTTTTGAAAAAATAAGGTTTCTATTTGATCCAAATTTGAGACGTATTGATAATTTTATTAATTGTGAAATATTGCACGTCGATTTTAAGATGAAAAACGGGTGTGACTGTATCAGGATGCACAGTCGAAGGATTGACGTGAATACGTGGAGTGGGGTTAAATAAAACTTAGATTCATGGATTGATACATTTTTTTTGTTACACAGAAACGTTTGAGTATTTGTAAAATGGGCATAAAATGTTGCCATAAAATTAGTCTAAATAAAGAAATATATAACCAGTATTGTATAATATAGTTATTTCTTATTATTTGTACAAACATAAAAAGAATCAATTAATTAATATTTACAAGCGTAATCGTGTAAATACAAAATTTAATTTTTTGTTGTTTTTTTATAATATGAAGATTTCCCCTCATTAAAACTGGTTAAATGTTTTTATTTTTACTTGTACCTCGTTGATTTAATCGAGATCTATAATTTAAGACCAAAACCCGCGTAATAGTTGCTCTGAGTATCGAGATATACTGATTTTAAATTTACGCTAGCGCACAAAACTGATTTCTGGCACTTACAATCAGTCTATTTTATAAAAAATTATAAAATAATTTATTTATGTATTTAGCTCAATATAATATTTTAAACACATTTCGTTTGAAAAATAGAAAGAACATAAATTTTAAATAGTAATTTTTTCGAAAACTTTTAATTATATTTTTTCTACTACGCATCGTTTCAAAAATGATTAGAAAAATTAAAAAACAATGCACAACTTTCATATTTTAAAATTTTTGACAGTTAGCAAAATAGTTTCAATTCGAAACAATTTCTCTGCACTGTAAATACAACATCATTTCGTATCATTTATTAAGAAACTTCAATACTTGTATCAAAATTCGTTTAGAGTAACAATTGAAACACCTAAAATGAATATATCAAAAGATAATATCAAAGAATCGTTCATCATACAAATACTAAGTACTCACATTCGTAATATAATCATATAATAGAATTACACAAAATTCTTTCGGCGGAATATTTCCAGCGATATGCATATCAATCCAAAAGCGCCCAACAACGATGTGAATTGTGCTACAAACATTTAAATCCGATTTAAATATTATGCCAAGAACATCGAAGCTCGCAAACAGTATTACGTGGAAAATGATCACTGAGTCGACAAAGCATATTTTTTGCTTACAGGATCGTCAGACTTTTCCTAGAACGATGTATATTTTTTTACAAAAAATAATGTTGCACTAAATTCTCTTTATTTCAGTGCAGGATTACTTCTGAACCAATTATTTTAAATATGACGTAAATAAGCTTTATATAACAAGTATTTTATTACAATATTTATATAACAAAAAAAAAATATTTACTTAGGAAGTGACCTTTCTACGAAAAAATTGTATCTAGTTCAAATACTTATGAAGAAAATTTTATCTTAAATAATTATGCCTATCTTATGCTGTGTTTAGACCAAAAAGACAAAACAGCAACACGGTGTTTTTTTAAGACAATAGCAAAAAATAATATTTAATTTTTCGGGCTGTCGATAGCCCGAAAAGTAGAAAACGACATTTCAAATATGAATAATTTGGAAATCATCGTGTTCCTATGTTGCCCATTTAGTCTAAACACGACATTATATCAAATAGATAAAAACAAACTTTGTGATTTTAGAACAAAACCTATGCATTTCTTAATTCAATTTGTGTTTCTGTTATGTCAGTTAAGTGTACAACAGACATTATATAAGACAGACCTACTAAATAGTAAATTCTAAGAATTTATATATGTACATTTACAATGTGGTTGTGATAAACCCACATATTGTGGTTTTAACATGATAAAAGTACTAATTACTTCCTATTAACTAATTTTAAACCTTATCTTAATTTACTCTATATTGGTTTTTAGTGGAAAACATTTCTTATCTAGCAGGATATTAAAAACTATGTATAATATACACTAAATTATTTAATTATTTCTATGAATTGTTACAATAACACTACAAAATATGATTATATGATATTAACAAATAAAGATGTAGAAATAAATAGATATTATAATAATAATCGCAATTAATTATTTTTAGTATTCCATACCGAAATCAGAAGAAGGAAAATTTATTAAAATTTATTTTAAAAAATATACAAAAGAGAATTATTCTTGTGAACCTTGCTGAACGAATCATAAACTTTATATGTTATCTTATTAAAAATAACACCTGCTCGTGTTTTCCAGAAATCACAAACAACAAAAATAAACATTTCTAAAGAAAAATACACTTTACGGAAACGACATAAAAACAAGGCATCCGATTCGCAGATATTCCATCAAATAACGTGATCTGTGCTCAGCAAGTAAACAACAGTTCGCATGCCCAATCACGGCTATGACAGTTTTTCCACGCACACTACATTTAAGCATTAGTTAGTTTAGTTATCTGCACTGTGCAGAATGTTGAATGATGTTGACTCGTTCTCGGAATATCGCGTGCAGCTATTATGTATGAGTTCTTTCCAGGAATCAATCTAGATGTTTTTAGTTTCTTGTTTTTCAAATGGGCGATGTTTTGATTAAATTATTATGTTTGCTGAGGTGGTGAATTAATTTATGTATGCAAATAATCTTGGAAACCAACGGTAATTTACATTTACATTGAAATGTTCAAAAACCAATGGTATTGCTGTTAGTTTCAGAAAAAAAAGTCGTCGTGAATTTCGAGTTTTGTTTTAAAAGATTTTTAATAATGACTGTAATAAACAATGTATATGTAAGTGATATATATATTTATAATTAAAATGATTTTTCAAGACAAATATAACAATTTCGGTAAAGAGACAGTAAATTAAAATTTATAATTATAATATTCACCAATATTATTTATGAATTGGTATATTGTATACAGGCTGTTTGCTAGAATCGAGTGATGACTGCTATTATTAGGCAAAGTAACAGTATTTTTTCCGGGATGAATAATGGCGGTCTCAAAAAAAAACATTTTTCAATGTCGAATTTCAGAGATATATTGAAAAATAACGATTCTTAAATTGAATACTTTGTATATTATTTTATAGCTAAAAATGTTCTCTTTATAAAAGTCTAAGTATGGTAGAATAATTATTATAAAATTAATTAATAGTAAATATAAAAAATAGTGTGCTATGCAAATTTAATTAAATAAAACAATTCATTTTAATTAAAAATTTTAAAACAATAATTTCAGGTTTTTTTACTATTTTTTCGAAGATTATTAACGTTTTTTTAATTTTATTGATAAAGAAAAATATTATCATTATAATTTTTTATCAATAATACTTAAAAACGTTAAAAATCTGTGAAATAAGGCATAAATATCTGAAATTATTGTTTTAAAATTTTTAACCGTTTGTTTTATTTAATTAAATTTGCATAGCACACTATTTTTCAATATTTTCTATTTAATTTAATATTTGTCTTCTAGCTCGAATAAAAACAAAGTTAGCAATGTTCACTCGATTCTGTCGAATTTGATTATTATTATTTCGTGTAAGCTTTGATATTTGATCATTGATCATCAATGAGGTCAACGTCCGAAATTTGCAATGCACTTTTTAAAGATCCCTATAGATGTCCACATTGATATGTGATTAAGCGTTTGCCAACATAATTACCATAACAACGCGGCATATAGACGCCAAGAATCATTCTAAAATCACCTTGAAAGCCTCTCTGGTCGCTTATATGTTAATATCGTTTTTTTTACATTTCAGAATAAAACTCCAGTGATAATAAATTGCTCATACAAATTCATCCATCTTTTATACGCGCCATGTGAATAAATAACTACATTACATACATCATGATATACTCATACATCAATTATAAAGCCAGCACTTTAAAAAGTAATGATAATAATCATTAAATAGCAAGAAGTATGTACAATAGATACGGACTCAAAAGTCTTAAATAAGCGAATGATGAGTGCTACAGCAATTATATGAGTGTGACGTGGGAGGGAGTGAAACAAAAACTAGAATGTTTCTCTGAATAATTGCTACGTTTCCAAGAAATTTGTACTTTAAATGCATGTCACAGTTATGACATAATAATACGTACTATGATTGTCGGTTGTATTTCACACATATAGCGGTTTTATCTTTCTTTTACTTTTGTATTCCTGGAACTTTTTGTGCAACGCCAATTGTCTAATCAAATTAAGAAGTCCAAGCTGATGACCTTTGAACTCATGTGTTTAACTGCCATTTCGTATGACACGTTCGTATAAGTCATAAAAAAATATGTAAGCTTTTTTTTTGTTATTTGAACTGTTTAGAAAAAGGTAGACTTTTTGAGATTTAATATTTTTCAGAAAACAAAAAAATATTGCCCAGTATTTAAGTTATTTATCAAATAAATCGAAGAACTTTATATACATACGTAGGTACTTTATAATATTTAACAAAAATTTTCTTAATTTTTATTAGTTTTTCGTATTTGAAAATATTTTTTTATTATACAATGTATATATCAGATCTAAATCAGATCTAATTAATTTTGGTGGCAATCGATACTTTGAAACCTTGGATATAATTTAATCAATTAAAAAAATAGTACAGATGCGTATTATGTGATATTTTAGTTCCCTACTGTTAAAATATCATTTTCACATAAACTATATGGAAACAATAAATAATCAGTAAATAATTAGTATATATGTTGTGTGGACCTCAAGGGTTGCATCCCACGGTTTGTTATCTAATGTACTCCATCTAAATTCAATATGAATACTAATTTATTAACAAAATAATACACGTTATAAATGAAACGATATCATACGCCATAGCATATTATAACAAAATTCACCAAGTTTGAAATTATAATAATACAACAATTGGTAAGATATCAAGTAGCCGCTGTTAGATATTCAGCTGTTTGTTACAACAAAAGGCATTGTGGCACGCAGACTCGTATGCAAAGCACACTCCGCCATTGTTTGCGAACGCTGCTTAGTTTCTAAATCCTTACTTATTATTTATGGCACACAGGTTGCTGCACTAGAGATGGAGAGATATATGGCCATGCGGACTCCATGTATTAGATAATCTCTATTTTCTCAGACAGCAATGGGATATTATTTAAAGGATTTCTCGGCACCAGTGCCGGATGTACTGAGATTACGAGGCGAGCTCAGTTAGTTAGTTTACTTCTCTAATGTATGCAATTTGTGTTTGAAAGTTCCAGCTGTCGTGAATTATTGGATGCTAGCGGTTAACCCCGTCGAAAATGACGAGAGACAATTATTAATATATGTTTAATCTGTTTTATTATTCCGTGCTAAACGAAATCGTTACGACAACTGTCAAACTTTGTTTCCAAAGTTAGGTTATTTGACAGGAATTATAGTGTTTGACACTATTTGATGATAGGATATTAGTTTATACATAGTTGTATATGTTTTGTTTTAAGCAGGTATTTTGAAATTAAGTACATGTTAAATGTAATTTAAATTAATTATCAAATATCATTATGTAGTTAAAAAAATATACGTTTGATCAAAAAATAGATATCTAAGGTTTATATATCTAACTGTTTGGTGAGATTAATAGTGGCAGGTAAACTATTGTTTTTGAAACGAAAATCATTTTTTAAATCTATTATTAGGTTTTTTTAATAATAATAATTGCAAATATGCTAAAATAATTAAGATCAATAGCTTTTTGAATTTGAAAAAAATTACGTATTGTCTAAAATTTAATACCTACATAATAGGTAAACAATATGTAGTGATTGTATCTGAAAAAACATAATTTAATAGGAGAGAACGTAAATAAATACCTATATAGAATAGTATAATACATAACTAAATATTTAAAATTTTGCAGATACAATGGTATTCCATTTCAGCCAATGATTTGAATTTTTTAACACTCATGGTGGGTTCTATAAAACAAAAATAATCTCCGTTAGTTAATCGTCCATTAATTTTTCCGGTTAATCACGGTTATGATGAATTGCATAAAGCAAAACAAATGATCAGCGATTTACTAATTGATTTTAAAATTAACGTTGTTAATAACACAGCTACAGACATAAAAAAAAGTGCGGAGCCAAAAAAGCGACCTATATAGCATTGTAGTATTGATGGAGCATAGTCGAAATCCAAATTTTTGGAATTGCCTGCTTACCAGTTTTTTTATTTGAGCTTGAATGTTGGGCTTAGGTTGAATTTTTCCAAGTTGGCTAATTCCAAAATTCAAGCTGAAATTAAAAAAACCGGTAAGCAGAAAATTCCAAAAATTTGAATTTCCACAATGTTATATAGGTCGCTTTTTTGGCTCCACACTTTTTTGTGTGTAGCTCTTGTAATCATTTGAAAATAATAACAAGAAGTTTATATTCCTAAAACGATACTATGTATTATGAAACTATTTAACAAAAATAATTATAACAAGCTTTAAGAGATTATTAATACTTGACATACTGCAAGGCTGAAACAACATTATAGAATATAGGATACAAAAAATTTGTTCATCACTATCATTTTAATTTTACTTGAGCGTCTCCAGTTTATAAGTTTGATTAAAATTTTAATTGAAGTTTCATAACATGCAGATTCTGTTGGGACAAGAATTTACATTTTGTAAATAATTCAAATATATATAAGCATCCGGTTTAGGTGTGTCTTAATACAATAATGTATTTTATATCTATTTTATTTTAATTTACTTAACACGTTTCAGTAATATTTCAAATATTTATTACTGAAATTTTCGTTATTCTATATTGATAATTAATTTATTCATAACTTTTTCCATTTTTATCTATATTGATTTATGTATTTCGTAGCCCTAAATAATATTTATTACAGTCTATTGATTTGAAAATTATTTTAATTAAAATTCCATTTTAGTAGATAATGTATTATATATTTTTATATAAAATGACTATTATGGAATTCATTTTATGTTATTTCGGTATAATATATGCTATTTGAATTATAAATTTCATTTTAGGTACTATAGGTGTAATAATTAGATATAAACTAATTAAAAAAAGGTGGTTATAAAATGTTCAATTTTTTGTTATGCTACTATTTCAAAAGTCATTATACTTTGATGGCAATAAATCAAAAAAATATCACCAAGGGTGCAAAAGTGACTGGGGAAGGGTGTTCGTTTTAGACAAAAATGACCTATTTCGCGTTTTTTGTATATATGTATTATGTTTTCTTTCTTCGGTGATGTATTGTAAATTTGACTTGTGCCAATTTAAAGTGATATGACTAAGAAATCACCACAAGACAGTAGCAGCATCGCAAAAAGCGATACATCCCTGAAATTTTTAGAATACACAGACATTGGCTTAAAGTTATATAATAATAATATATTGTATTAATTGTCTAAAGAAGTATATAAAATATCTATTAAATTATAACAAAATGGTATATTTGATCTTTACAACAATGAATACAAATTACACAACAGTTTGTTTTATTAAATGCAACATCCATAGTTATTTATCTGACTTAAATACACTTAGTTTTAGCAAAAGCTTATAAATTACAAATTCATATAAACACAATAAATTCCAGTTTCCCGGTTTGGTTTATATAATGACAATAATCCGTGCGATTCATGTTTCACAGCTGACCTAGGCGCTCACTTCATGTGTATATATATTTACAGGTAGCCGTAATAATCCCGGGATTAAAAGCTTATTTTAAGTTCAATTCGGCCGTGTTCGTGTTGTACAGGACGACAAGGAAGTCCTTGATCTCTTTATATACATATATACATATATACAATTTATTTCTATTCTATACAGAGCTGGAGTTGAAGCCGTAAAAGTCGAGTAACCATAGCAAGATCGAGATTACTCGTCGGTCTCATATTAGTTGATAATACTTTGAACAAAAATTACTGTGTTGGAACAACTGTTCATAGAAATCACATAATAAATTATTGTTTTGTTATAGCTTTTGGTTATATTCCGGTAAAATAGTTTAGAATATTTTTAGTACAAATTATTACGCTTGAAAAAGTAATCTTCAACTTACTGGGTTCTTTCTTGAACATTGTTTTTAAAGTATTAATCGAATCCCTTAAGATCATTACTAATTGTAAGCTTTAATAAATACACAAATGACAAAAAATTATATATGAATTAAACTATATTTATGTTTAATTTTGGTAAATGAAATAATTGTAAAAAAAACTAGTGGTGGGTCATGCTTTGGAGTTTTTTTAGATTTAAGGATTGATTTAGGAAATAATTTTTGTACTCTTTGTGTAATAGTTTTACTTGAAAAAATCAATTCAGTAGTTTTCGTATCAAATTAGAATAATTGAAAAATCTGGCAGACAGACAAAAATTTCAAAATATTAATTTATAAATTAGTATTGATTATAGTTTATACTTCTAAAATTATTCACATGACTCGGCTTTTCAGAGTTACGAGTGATATTTTGTATATTACTGCTATATTAGCTTAGAACTATTAAAAAAAAAAAAATTGTCTATAAACAATTTTAAAAAGTTACGCATAAAAATATTCCTTGAAGAACTTTATTATCATCCTATATAATGGATAAAGAAATATTTCTCGTACGTTGACATTGGTTTTTATAGAAGTACACTGAATTATTAAAAATTTCGTTATATTTCTTATCCGTAGATTATGGATGGGTAGGACCCAAGAAATGTTCTGGGATGCTGACAGTGTAGAGTAGACTGTAGAGGATTAGGTGGGTGAATTGTATAAAATAATACTTGTCATTGAATACATGTACAATGTATAGTTACAGTTAGATAGGTGAATATTCTACCTGAAATGTATACTATGATGAAAGTAACATCTGATATATGTATGTAGGTATATAATGTATATTATTTATAATAATATACATATATATATAAAAAGAAAAGGTTTGTGTGTTTGTGTGAATCACAATAATATGGCATTTCGTTGTATAATAAATGTATATTTTACATACTAATTTAAATTCTGACCTCTCTATATTATCAATAAAAAGAGCTATTTTTTACATAAATTGTATAATTATATATGTAATTATAATTCAATATAATATTCCTTAAAAATAACATGCATTAACTGAACAATTACCTGCAATTGCATTACTTGTCAAACAACTGACAATGCAGATAATTAACATTAATGATGGCGCACTAAAAGACGTTGTAAATTTATCCGGTGTATGAAAGAAGTTCAGCAAATTGTCAGGTATATTGCATACAAATCATGTTAAACATTAAATACTTTACAAAATGATTGCATGATCAATATGACTGATTACCAAGTTAAATATCTAAAGTACTCTGTAGGAGTTTTTGCTGCGCAATAATTTATTATATAGTTATAATGTACAGTTAATTTGTACTCGTTTAAACTTAACAACCAACTTATCCTTATAGAACTTTTTACATGTATATGTGTTATTGTTTTAAGTAGAACTGTGTTTATGATAACATAAGTCGTTGCGATAGACAACAACTATAGTCTTTCTAACCATACTATTATAAATGCGAAAGTAACTCTATCTGTCTGTTTGTTATCTTTCCACGGTTAAACTGCTGAACCGATTTTGATGAAATTTGGCAGGGAGATAGCTTGCATCCTGAGGAGAGGAATACATAGGTCACTTTTTAATCCGAAAACTGATTAGATTTAAATATAATTCCACACGGACCAAGTCGCGGGTAACAGATAGTAATGACATATTTGTGATTAACAGATGTTCTGTCGTCTATGGTTTTTAAAAATTTAATTTCTACAGACAATATAATAAAATTTGATACCATCTTAAAAGATTTTGGTTTCAGTTGCGAGCAAGTCTTTTATAAAATCTTTATTGATTAATATAAACAATTGGGAAAACGATGTATTATTATTATATGTATAATTAGTAATAAAATTAGTAAATCCATTAAAGGAAGACTTATTATCTATGAATGTAATTTGATTTGATTAAACATTAGATTAGGAAAACTTAGTCTGTTTATATTATGAAATTGTTGTCAAATATTAATAGCGGCCATATGCGCCGCGACTCCAGTTGAAAAATTATAATATGCAAATATGCTTTAACTTTAAATTACAATTGAATTTGGTCTATAAAAGAGATGATGGTTTCAAATAGAAGTTTCTCTGTTAATGAAATATCACTGTATATCACATATATTATAAATTATTTTTATAATTCCAAGTAATTGATATTTATTTTAAAATCTATATGATACGCCGATGATTTGTTGAAGTGATTTTTGTAGAGAACTTGTCTAAGGTTTAAGCTTATTCAGCAAATAATATTCTATTCTTCTAATTGTAAATAGAATAATTTATTCTATTGTAAATGAAACATTTTGCAAAAATATAGAATAACATATTTAATTACATACATATATGTATATATAATTAAAACTTTATTTTGCTAATATTTTGATTTAAACATTACAGACAGAATAAATATTTATTTAGGAAAAGAACTACCCCGGGGTTTACAGTATATAGAAGCAGAACATTATTAAGTCTAAGTATCTACAAAGAAAACATTTAATTAAATATTCATGTACATATTTTATATTTCCTTGTTCGTTTATAATCCAAATAAATCAACTGTAATTTTTGTTGACTTTCTATAATATTGATACCATATTTACTTATAGACGTATATTTTATATTAATGAACTGTGGAACTCTACTATACAGGGTGATTTATAACGAATGTAAAAAACTTTAACAGCCTAAACAACAGAAATGTTTCTTGAGGGACCTGATTTCATTGAATAATTATTTAGCCCAGAAGTATATGGAGTTAGCGATAATATATTTTATCTTGTAGTATTTGTTTTTTATTTACCTTTCATTCACACCTGTGCTAAATAATTATTATTGATCGATACTGAAAATAGATAACACTCATTAATATTAAACTCTCCAGATCCATACTAATATTATAAAAGCAAATATATATATATATGTCTGTTTGTTACCTTTTCATGGTGAAACCGCTGAACTGATCTTGTTGAAATTTGGCAGAGAGATAGCTTGCATCCTGAGGAAGGACATATGCTACTTTGTATCCCGAAAAATAAATTAGATAAAAAATGTGTGTTACGTTTGTACGCGTGAAGGTTATACTTTTTGTGCGTAGACATCTAGCTTTCATATCCGACTATCATACAGAAATCTGTATTTTCTATCTATATTAATTATTTAACTAACCTAACTTCATGCTTCTGTTTTCACTAACCTAAATTTTACGCGAATGAAGTCGCGGGTAATAGCTAGTACTATTAAATAAATATTTAAAATGTAAAAAAGTATACATATATTTTGTTAATTTATATATTTTTTTTAACCAAAATGGCATCATTAAAAGTGCTTAACCATTATTAAAAACAGTATTATGACTATTAAAAATGTCCATAATAAAAATAATCCATCCTACAACATATTCAAAAGAAGTTTAATTCATATTTACGTGCACATTAAGAAAAAAATATCCTTTGTGAATACGAGCACTTATGAGGGTATTTGGTTTTGTTCTGATCACGCTGAACCAACAATTCATTCCGTGTATAATGGGGCAGGGTTTTCAAAGAAACACTGATTATTTTTTCGCACGCTGTGGCTTAAATTGGCAGCACAACCATTACGGGCGTGTGAGTACTTTAGCCGATTTCGGAGATTTAGTTTGAAATACATGCCTTGTGAACGCCGTATGTGTTCTCTCATTGCATTTGTGTATTGGGTGTTCGTTGGATAGAGTCTTTTTTTTTGAACAATGAAAATTTAAAGAAAACCTTAGGGCTTAACACGAGACGAGACTAGGTCCGGTTTAAAATTTTACAATCGATAGTCATGTGATCAATACAGATACTTTTATCGATTAGGAGTGTATTTTTTTTAGTGTTTTATACCAAAATCAGAAAAAGAACACTTATGGAATCAATTTTGTCTGTCTGTCTGCCACAGCTTTCTAACTACAGAACCGTTTGTTCTAAAAGACTGGGATTTGGCATAATAATAATAATAATATATGAATATAAAAGAGTGGGGTATCAAATGAAAGCTAAAAATTCAATTATTGTAAATATGCAATTATTTTTTCGTGAAAATATTTAGTTTCTGCCATATTTCTGATAGTAATATTGAGAAAAATTATATTCACATCACGATTTTTATAAATTAAAAAAAATATTATTTTAACAGAACATAGTATATCAAGAGCTAACATCATTTTTTATACATTAATACCTACTGATTAAATTGGAAATTAAATAAGTATAAATTATCAAAATTTGAACAAATTGATCCTCGATTTAAAATTTCGCCTACTCTTTATGCAGTACACCCGGTATACTTACATGTACATTATACATATATACATATGCACACATGCATGTATGTGTGAACATACTTCCTGCAGCTTAACTCATCTCATGACCCCCTGCGATCAAATACCCTATATTGTATTTTACGCATGACTATATGTATACAATATACATACATATAAATTGAACATGTGTACATGTATTATATTATGCATATGTATTTCACTTCATGTGTGTTTGTGTGAAGTTAATTTTCCTATATTCAATGTACCGTTCGTTATCAGATGATTTAGTTAAAGTTTAATTTATTTCACGAAAATAATTATGCACAAAACTATCGTATATTTTCTTGTAATAATATTTCATGGGAGTTATTTTTGTATAAGTATTCTGCCCTGCTAAGCACAAATGTGGAATTTTTGTCAAAATTTAGTTAAGTACAAAATGGCATTATCTATAGCTTCCTGCATCTTACTAGTGTTAAATATGGTATATAAACTTGTTTTTTTCTAATAAAAATTAATTAAAGTTAAGTTACTAAAGTTACTAGACTATATTGTTTTATCTGCAGTTTACTAAGAATTGTTTGATATCTACTGTAGATACAATAATCTATTAACAATGTGGCAAAAATTGGTTCATGTATTTTAATTTTAAGAATTAATATAAACCAGATTTAATGTAGTTTTACTTAATTCTTAGAAAATTTAATGTAGATACAATAAAAAAGTAAAGCTAAACAACTAAACTTAACTAAGCCGTTTTCACGTAACTATACTTTACAAGGCATAATTATGGTGTCTGCGTGCAGATATTCAATCACATTTATAATTTAAAAAATAAATTCATCTAAAGAAAATACTTTAGATAAAAACTTTATTTATAATTTTTAGCAAATATTAAATGCAGAGCAACAATTTAAAAATACAAACTGAATTTTCTCTACTTTCATCTAAATGCAGATATCACATTTCTGCTAAGCAGAGCGATATTATCAATTAATTTTAAGACTTCTTTATTAATATTTGATCACTAAGTAGTTAGTGATCAAATTTTCACAAGCGAAATCATTAAAATCCAAGTAGTAAGACAAGAGTATAGTATATAATGAGTATTAAACAAATGACCTCAATTATATTGTTCTTCGTACACTTAAATGTACTTTGTACGAAAATAAATATTATTTTTATTTCCCAACTTAAATGCCATACTGATATATATTACCGTAAAAATAACAACCATATCCTGCAACAAAATAAAAGATTTCCAATAAATCGGCAACACAAACAAATAAATTCAATAGCATCCAGTATAGCAGAGAAATTCATTATTTTGCAACCGTGGGGCGTATCCGTAAAAATTGCCCCAATTTTTCTACAACCCCCTATAGGAGAGAGCTCGAATATAATCCCCACACAATAACTCACGGCTTGCTTCGATAATTTCTAAAACGCATTCATATTTCATACTTGTTATTAATAGCGTCCATAGCCAACTTTGAGCCGCGAGCGTACATATTTTATATGGTATTCATTAATTATACACAGTGCTAAACGGAAACCCTTACGCATGCACTGTGCAACAGAGAGAGCACATAGGATACTACAGGTTAATGCATTATCTATCCTTATTTAATAAATATTATCTTTAGCGCCATTTGAGTCGATCCTATACCGACTATATTTTTATAAATGCGTCCCAGAAAAAGAAATGGATGGATAGAAAATTTAATAAAACGTATCCCCTATCTTTCTCTTATACGTGGGAAATATAATCCTGTTAGTACTTTAATGTATCTAGACAATGATAAACAATTCACTTTATAGGTTTCGTTCATTGCGCTATCTCACTCCGGTATATTGTATATATGCTGTGTGTGGTATATGGTGATAATTTCTATACATATAAATTAATAAATTTCCAATAAATTTTGCAGTAGATGCTTTACGAGGGGCCAGTCATTGCGGTACACAATCCCTCCCCCCCTATAGATAAACATGCTACACACATTGCATGCATTATATCTATATGTATATGTACATACATGAAGCTACTATATATTTACGACAGCTGTACTATAACTAGATATGAAACCAAAATATTATGCGAGCAAGGAACCGGAAATGTATACGGTTAAAGTATTTTTTTGTTTTCGTAAAATAATATTTAAGGAAGTGGTGAATGGTAATTGTTATGGTGAAATGTATTCACGTGGATTTTATTTATAACTTGCATTCAGACAAATTTTTTGAGCACGAATAATGAAAATTTATTGTATGTGTGTACGTATTAATTATGCCCCTTGTACTGTATAAAATAAATATATTTACAAAAATATTATTTCTGTATGACCGAATGTATATGTAGGATTACAAGAAACTATATTGTATTAGCTTTACCCGCGGCTTCGTTCGCTTAAATATAAAAGTTAGATATATAGTATCGCGGAATTTATTTTAGATATTTTGATTCTACACAATTCTTAACTACAATATATTGTTTAATATTTCTCGGTTTACGCAGCGTATTGCAAAAGAACACTTAATTTACTATTATCGTCACTGCGTATCCCTTTTATTAACTAACGTAACAAAATATATATTAAAACCTGAACAAAGAACATATCTATGAATTAAAATCGGATAAGTGGTTCTTGAGTGATAAGCGCACTAATGGACAGACAAATAGACAGAGATACGTTGCGTTTTATAATATATAGATATACCTAATTAAGAAATATTCGTATGCTAAAGAGATTAACGTACCCATTACTTTATTTAAAATAAATGTTTGACATACATGTATTAAAATTTAAATCATTTTCCTTTTTTTAGTTTCATATTTCGTACTATTTCTGCCTGATTTTACTTATTTGTTTCTTTTGTGAATTTAGACATTTTGGCTTCCAAAAGGATAATTTTAATCGTCGATTATTTTTTTAATGCTAGCTGCAGTATTAGTATTGTATGAAATCTAATTTGTGACATTATAAAATAAATTTTCAATTCGATATAACAAAAAAATTATTTTTAACAAGAAACTATTTTTAATAGTACATAGGAAATAAATCAACCAGCTTTAACAATGTACTTACAACAATATATAAATCATGTACTACATATCCATGTCATCTACTATTTGTACATGCAAATACAATATTAATATATAATGACGGGGCAAATTTTGAATTTAATTATCTTAAGTATGATACAAGCTTATGCTGGACAAAATTCAATTTTATTTTTTAATTTATTTTTATACCAATGAACACATGTATACAAATTACATTGATTTTATGGTTTGATGAATATATTATTGTATTTAATTATTATGTATTACAGGATAGGACCTACATATATTCATCAAATTTGATTTATTACCTCAACTGTTAAGTTTTAATTAATGTATTTGTAAATATAAATTACATATAGACTTACAGCTTGATTAATTAAAGTTTCGTTTTTATTTTTGCATAGACATTTTTATATTACATAATATTCTGTATTTTAGAGTGTCCGTACAAATTGAAATATTAACGGGACATCCCCTTTATCTGTTCTTTGTTCTTTAAAAATTGTGCCAGTTACCAAAAATCAAAAAAAGTCATAATATACAGAAAAAAATTGAGAAAAAAGTAGTATTTTCAGAAAAACGTTAAAATTGATATTTAAAATACACGTTAAATTTAAAGTTCTAGAGCATAGCCTAAATATTAATTAACAACGCTGAGTTTATTTGTGGCGACCTTATTTTTTTTTCACAAAGAACAGATTGGGGGGTGTCTCGTTAATATTTCAATTTGTACGGACACGCTAATGTATATAATATATTCAGTGAATATCTGCGCGACTGCCAGCTCTCTGAATGTAGTCATCACATTTCTACAATAGCGACAATGATAATGGTATAATAAAATATAAATACATCAACAATCAACATTTAATTTTCCTTTCCATTTTTATATAAGTATTTATACTTTAATTAGAAAACATCAGTTATACATTTTCCTTAATACAGTCTAGTCATAAATAAGTTATAGCTTTTCTAACAGTGAAAGTCCTATTATAATCGGTACAGTAGTTTTCGTGTCAAGTTGATTTTTTGCATACAAAAAGACCCTAAGAATTTCATTTTACAAAGTCTATAGCTTTATATATTAGTACTGATATCATTAATATGACATTAATTATATTCAGAAGCAGTGTGAAAGTACAGATATTTTAATAATAATTATAAAATTGATCATATTTAAATAATTGATTTAATTTTCGCATGTAATCTCAACGCTTGTGCGATATATGTATAGAAGTAATTTGCATAACTTCATAATTTCCTACTTGACAATACTTGTTTGTGTGTAAACAATTCAGTTTATTACCAACAGCAGTTACCTACAGCGATGTGGCTAGAAGTAAATGTCTAAAAATGGAGAGCTCAATAAAGTTGTTATTAGTTAGTAACATTGTAAAAAAGTCAATATTGGGAATTGTGTTTTTTAATTAACATGAGTAGTTTTATAAATACCGCTGTTGTACCATGAAAATTAAAAAAAAGTAGTTTAATTGAATATGAAAAGTATATACTAACTTATAATTTAATAATAGTGAATTATTATCGATTTGTATTGTTACGGTTTTTACATCTGTTTTATTTTTTGCTTCAATGTGGAAATATACAGCCAATTATTGATTTACAAACTGTGTTTGTTATGTGAAAAAGTTAGGCAGTAAATAAGAAATTTTGATAGTATTGCGTAATTAATTTATATCCTCTGTTTCGGAACTCCAATGAACGGTTTCAATAACAATAGTTTTCTACAGTTTGTTTTGTAATTTTTTGGTAATTATAGATTTGGCCTGAGTCTGAATATTTTTTATTGAAGTAAAAAGTAAATAAAATTTATTTATGTTTCGTGAAACAATGTTTTATTGTTCAGGTATATGTACGTATTAACTTTCAAACTTTTCAGATGGAGACACCTTAATTTTAACCTACTAAATTATTTCTTCAGGATTCATTTGTGGAAGAAACAAATGTATCTTTTAACTTAAAAATTTATAAATACAAAATCATTTTCATTCTCTTATTTTAACGAATTAAAAAATTTATGTTAAAATTATTTTTTTAATATCATTGATATTTACAGGTATAAAATGTCGGCATTAATCCTAAATAAGTAAAGCCAACAAACTAAACATACTGTAATCTATCTCTCGGTTTTTTAATTGAAACGTTTTAATACACACACAGATAACAAAATACGTTCTAACAGGAGTTTATCTGACTGATTGATTAGTTAATTTAATCAGAAACCAGACCGTAGTTGTCAAACAAAAGCAGGACATGAGCGATTGTATAAACCAGAGATCCGCAATATTTTATAAAACATTTGAAAATAAATAATAGGTACTAAAAAATCTACTCAGAAGTTCTTATGTTACAGTTCGTTACCAAAATTTGATACATTCATTAATTTTCGGTATTATAAAGAATTTGGTCTATACCAGCGGTTCTTAAATATATAATAATTTTTCAGGGAACCCCCTCTCCCGGATACAAAAAAAGGTAAGGTCGTTTGATACTAATTAATCACTGGTAAATAGAAATGTAAAAATACTTTAATTTATGCCAAGCATGTTTCACGAACCCCCAGCAAAAGTTTAGTGGAAACCCGGGGGTCCGCTTTAAGAACCAATGGTCTCGACCAAAATTCAAAGCAAACGGTATTTGCGAAGTGCCAAAACGTTATGAATTTATCTGGATCTTAAAGCAGAGATAATCAAGCTGCTAGACTTTCTATGATGATTTCTGTATATGTAGTATAACTAATACCCCTAAAGCCAAAAATAATGTATAAACTGAAATCATTGATTTCAATTCGTCATCCTTAATTTAAAAATACAAATATATACATCAAAAATAATACTCTCATGGATGTAGTTTATGACAGAAAAAGTTTAGAACATCTGCTTGAGAGCGACAGATAACATATATGTATATATTGCAATTCTAAAAATCCCGAAAAACCCCTATTGAAAAACACTGGTTTAAACATAGAAAAGCTTGGCTTACAAACATACGCAAATGCAAATTACTTTTTTTCTTCGTTCGCGATCGAGTTTCGTAATATCCATAATTAATCTGAAGTGTTTCATTAATGAAGAACGCAGCCGGGGTAAGTTCTCTCAGATCGATATGTTTGTGATAGCAGCGTGTTGTAGACATCGTTGGTGTAGATTATTTGATTATACGTGTGGGTTGCTGCCAGGAATTAAGATTATATTATATTAATTAATATTTAAATTATATGAGTTTATAGTGTAATAGTAGATTATGTATTTAAAATGAAAATAATTTTGTTTGACTATTATGTACAGTACAATCTTCAAGATATAAACTGAAATGTGTAATGAAATGTTTTCTTAAGGGGTTATGTACCTCCAGCGCTTGTCAGTACTTTTCAGGTTGTATTTTATAATGATTTTATTGTTAAAAATAAGACAAAATATTAATTACATATTATTTATTGATCATTTGTAAGTAATAAAAAAAATGCAAACAACATTTTTTATCATAAATTATATATGTAAACTGGGATTCTTTAGACCAATGTTGTCTCATGGTCTGCACGATTTCTTCAGCGTACATCGATCAATCTGAAAAATAAAAAAATATTTTTGTATAGTAATATTTTCGTTAAGTTCTGTCGAGTCAAATTTTTTAATTTCGAAAAAATAAACATTTTATGACATTTTGAAGATATAAAAAATATTTTCATCAAAAATTTTATTCATTTATTGTTCATAAAAAAATATTAAATAAAATATCAAAAAAATGGCTCGTCAGACTATAGAGAATTTATTTTGGAAGATTTTAAAATATTGAAAACTTTCTGAGTTATCGTGCAGACCGCATAGAAAAGGTTAGTTTCGGGGGTACACCACTGCAATTACAATCAGTTAAAACTTATAAACAAATATAAAACACTGTTTAGTTTAGCGTTGGCGTTTAAGATGTTAATTTTATTTTAACACTATATATACATTAACTTAAAAGAACATCACGTCTGTGTTTTATTAGAAATCCTGGCTTTTCTTAAACTGCACACTACGAAATCAAATAAAAACAGTCCGAATAATAAAAGATCGTCACATAATGTTGATAGCGTAGACATTAGGACACGTAATAGCCGAGGATACTTCGACAAAAAAAACTTCAACGTTTTTTGCAGGAAAACGTCTTTTGAGAGCATTTAAAAGTTTCAAAGAAAACGTTCATTTCGACATATGAAAAAAAAGTTTGTTATGATTCTCTCGTCGTAGTTTGTTAGTGACATCTTATTTTCCACTTCGCTTGTAATAAGGTTACATATTTATAATTCTAAAGAGGGGTAGAGGGGCGTTAAAGTGATTAGTTTAAAAGTAGGGAAGTTTGTTTGACATTTGAACAGTTTGTGTTGTATAAAATGTAAGGTAATTATAGAGTTGGATACGTAAGGGGACTGAATATGTCAAATATGAAAAATATTTCGTGATGTTTTATATACGGTAAAGTTTTTCTCGGTATTTTTGTCAACAGTTTAATTATATTTATGTGAACAAAAAATATTGTATTCGTTTCTTATGCTAGGCTTTAAGTCGTTTATGTAATATAAACTTCATTCTAGATTTTTTTATAAATTATACTAGAAATATTCATAGATGTTTGAAAATACTTGCATCATATTACACAGATGTATTGTTATTACAAAAACTAATATCTTATAAATGAATTCGATGCAAGAATTAATTTAATGATAATTTGATATCATTAACAGGTAATTAAACTAAATAACCATATTGTATAAGTAAATTATTAGAGCATTGTTATTTGCAGTTAAGAAATAATTCAATTACTACGTGTAATGATTTACCTAATTGCAATTTTATCACACTGTATACAATATCAATTAATGTTACCTACACGCATGGGCATACATAATATAGCAACGTATTGTATGTATATATTCTTTGAAACGTTAATAATAATTATTTTATTTAGTAATTTTTCTTTCTAATCGGTCGACTCATTTAAATAATTTTTTAATTGATTGATAAATTTTGTGTTTTTTTCAGTAATCAAGTAACATTATATAAAATAGCTTCAGTTAACCGCTTTAGCTTCTGAATACATTTTTTACATTTTTTTTGTTATCTCTATAATTAAAAAAGGTTTTAATAACCACACAATTTCTAAATAAGATTATATTAGATAAACCAGACGAAGCTTTGACAGATGCCTCAGTCCATTATGTGCATTTTCGTGTAAAAAAAGAACAATGAAATGATGTGTTCTCTGAAAAGATTAGAAGAAGAAGAAGCAAGCAGGCACATAAAGTTTGTGTTTTTTTTTATATATAACTTCTTTGTAACAAGTTGAGAGAGTTTACCCCTATCTCTCGTACAAATGTGCTCTGTCATAACGCGATACTAACGACTGTTCCAGTTAATGTCCGAGATTTTATAACAAAGTGATCTCTGTTACATCGGAGAGAGTCTGTCGTTGCGAATGAAGGGTAACCATACACTTTACAATTTGATTTACGTACTGCATATTTATTTCGAAATGTTTTTTTTTTGCAATTATCTAACCATTAACTGGATAAATATGTATATGTGCATTTTACTAACTGTTAAGAAGCCAAAAGGACTAATTATGTATTCATTTACATACCATAGTGCTTAAACTGTATGTTGTTTTTCAATACATTTATTAAAAAAATCTAATTTATTGGCTATTACTAAAATCTATCAAATTATTTATTTGTTATTGGAAATTATTAGTAATAGTGAAGTATAAAATCTCAGTATAAGAAACTAGTATATATGTACGTATTCATTTTTTTTTCATTTATAGCAGAGAAAATTGAAAATTTTGCTGATAAAGTTGAATTAAAAAAACGTTTTTAGGCCTAATTTTAATTACAAACTTGTAGTTATATTAGAAACGGGTATAATTTATTATTAATCGAAACTCCTTCTTCCGAATTAATCCTTTATATTATCAATGTTCTACTATGTATATTCATTAGTGTTATATATTTTAATCCTTCAGAAAAAAATGTGTTATAAAATACTTTGCAATTATCGTTTTAAATAAAATATTATAAGCAGGTAGATTCTTTGATGTATGTACCTACTTTAAAAATACCTTATTGGTAGTATATAAAAATTATAAAATCAACGAATACTAGAGATACTTAATTACTAAAAGGTTCAATTTATTGCTGACAGAGAAATATTTCGCATTTTTAACTTCCCAGCATAAAAAAGTTATTGTAATCGTCCGAAAATCAAAATCAAAAATTTCAACATGTTTTTATGTTTCAAGGTTACTAAAGTATTTTTACACTATTTTTAGAAAAACGTGTCATTTTTTCCTGCACGAAATCTCGCAAATAAAAATGCTATTGGGGTACTAATCGAAGCGTCTTGACGTGAGTATGATCTGAAAGGAATTTCATAATTCTACTCAGTTATTTTTTTGTTAGAACAAAAAGATTGTAAAAAGTAGATTTCAGAATTTCTTGAAAATGATTAATCATATCTAATTTGTTTTGGTGACAATCGATACTTTGAAATACTTTGAAACTTGAATATAATAATAATTGAATTATTTAGTCAATTTAAAAAAAGTCAGATGCGTATTAAGTGATATTTTAGGCCCTTACTGTTAAAATGACATTTCACGATATAATTTAATCAATTTATGCGTATTATTTATTTAAGAATTGGCATAGGTATCAGTCGTATTTTTACAATACTGTCTATGTCCAATAGATATAAATTGTAAATCTTATTTCTAGGTATTCCTATACCAGTGAGAAACTATAAAAAAGATTCATAAAAATCATAGTTATTTGCTAATTCAAATATTTTTTCAAATTCTAATTAGATCATGTCAATTGTAGATAGATCTAAAAAGCGGCGTGGTTTCACAAATAAATTTACTACAAACGTGAAATTTTACTTATGATTGCATGACATGGGATGTATTGTAAATAGAAAACTCATTTAAAAATAGTTTTCCAAAATTACAATGTACATAATAAATAATAATATAATAACTAAATATAGAATATTGCCAATTCTATTAACCATATACCACTGTACTTGTATGATGTGTGTGTATGTGTGTGTGGTTGTCTTTATAGAGCTCTACGTCGAGAGAACAGAGCCATTCTGATAGATAGCGTGGCGAACACTCGGCTTGCTAACGAAACTGGTACATACAAAGTAAAGGGAGATAAGATTGAGAGGGTACACCGAGTGGTTTCAGTTAGTTTATTCTGTACGAGTTTTTGTAGGGTTTCTATTATATTATCAACGTACCAGCATGCCCAGATATGAAAATGATCGATAAAATGTATATCGTGCTGAATAATGTGGCCTTTGTACTGTTGTTACTCTCCTCTATGTTGGTGAGTACAATCGCTCGCAATCAGGAATGGATGATGCGGAATTTTTTAGTTGGAGGGTTTTTTATGAGTGTGTAGATATCGATTATAAATGCAATTATTTTTCTAGAGGGCTAGTGTTTTCAGTTTAAATTAAATTGAAAACTGGATATGACAAACGAGTAAAAACATTGTCTGGCACTTTCGATACATATGTATTGTGTAGTAAATTATAAAGACTTATCACAGTCAGTAAACTGACGATTTATTAACATTGATTATAACCGTTTATTATCAGCTTAGAATTAGTAATACCATGGTTTGAAAAAGAATTTTTTTTACGCAATACTATTTTATAGAATTCTGAATGCAATGTGACTGATTTTAAAATTCTACGCTAGATTTGAAACTAAGATTTTGTCTCTATTAATTTACATTTCAAAAGACTCGATCCGTATATAGAATATATGTTTATTTTATTTTATATTTATCCAGAAGTAAAATAAAATAACAGTTATATATATATTTTTTTAATATATACGTTTTTTTAAAGAAATTAAACAGCTTGTTGTCGATTTATTCAAAGCTTCCGTACAAATTAGACGTGGTAGTAATTTTATGATATTTAAATTACATCATTAAATGAACAGGAAGCGCCCGATGGGATGTTCTTTAAAATTACTGAAATGGTTCTTGTATACTAGCGTAATTAAATATCGTGAAATATATTAAGGGAAAATAATTTAACCATTTCTAACATAACTTTGTAGTCATATGAAATAATCTATGTAGTACTAAATGATATTAAATACAATTTAAACTTTTTTCTACAATTGTTTATAAAACACATATCAAAACTAATACAAAAATAAGAATACTTATATATAGTGATAATATTGTCAAAAATTCCAATTCTTAACATTATTTTTAGCTGATATATAAACTTCACAGCATAGTTATATGAAAGTCAAAGCAGTTTTGTTTTTGTTGTTAATCAATATTTGAGTTATTTGATTTTTCTTCTGAATAATTATTATTAGCTCTTAATATACAGTTCTTTTAGAGATTTTTAAAGTATTAATAATTACATATTATTTATAAAATATAATAATTATATAAATATGTATAAATATAAAATTAAGAAAAACTAAATTAAGAAATTTAATTGGCACTTTTGTATAGACTGCCGTTTTTGCAAATAATACAATTTATTTTGATAGTTTTTAGATTTTTCGTGTGTTATGACTATACACGAAAACTACTGAACCGATTTTGATGATAAAATACAGATAAAAATAACAAAAAATGAAAGATAGATAGAATATTGATGCAATAATGAAACCAAAAAAAGATTTTGATTCCGAAATAAACGCGTGAGAAGCTGCGGGGAACATTTATTATGTAGATACAATAACATTATGGATTGTATGAAATTCAGAACCAATTATAACTATATAACGAGTACACATTATAAAAAATGAAAACACATTCACCAAAATTCCATATTTGAATGTAAAAGGGTTAACAATCACAAACACGGCCAGGAAGGCAATTAAAGTAAAGTAAACACATGAATACGAAATATACTGTAACTGTTACATGCCGTACGTAAAAAAGCGGTTTATTACACTGCCAAGTCTCGGTGGGTAGTAATTAATGCGCAAAACAACATTTTATACATGTGGGCTCCATCAGATAAATTTGAAACTAATATCATAATATGCAACTAATACACATGCAACAAGGGAAAATAATTACACACCTTGTCAGCCGTCAGGTCGTTTACATTGAAAACTATTTGAGCCACATGTATTTGCTGAAAGGTTCAATACAATTGTTTAATTAGGGTGCAGGTACTACTCGCTTAACGCGGCTTCTTTTAACATGAATTTGCTATATGCATGTATAATGTTAATTATCGACAGTATTGGTTCATAAAAATTAAAATCAACTCGTCTCGTCAAATTTGATACCACTATCGTCTCATTCTCGATTACGTAATAGAGACGAGACCGAGAAAAGTTTTATTTCGGATGAAGCTCTATTTAAATGATAAAATCGATAAAAATGATGTTAGGTTATCTGTTATTTGTAACTACCGCTTTAGTACAATAATTCAATGTTATTAGGGTTACATATAATTGCACTAAAAATTTGATAGTATGCACTTTGTACACTCGAACATAAATTTTAAACTTTGCATTTTAACTCGTATTGTTTTTAATAAAATAAAAATTAATAAAACCAATATGTTTTTAAATTTTTTTACCGCAAGGTAAGGATTTATTAGTATTGTGTTATGCCTCCTCCTCCTAAAAAAACTTGCAATTTCAAATTTTTATCTTTTGTAAAAAAAGTATACACGAGAGGGTTAAAATTAACGTAAATATTATTGCACAAAATATATAATTATAATAATCGAAACGCTACATTAAATATTTAATCAAAAATATGTAAATAAATAGTGAAAATCACCATAAATGTATCAAAAATATGTAATAAATAATCATCAAAAATTATTAAAACATCATTCAATGCAAATAATTAACTTTTAGTGTTAAGTATTAATTTTTAGTAGAAACTATTTATTCAAAGTGACCTAATTTGTTTTAAGTTCAATATTTTTTATGTTGAATAGTTTATTTTTCGTGAAATATATTTGTTATTAGTGAAAATGATTAAAAAAGTGTTTATTATTAATTATTATTAACTACAAGCCTTATTATTATAAAAAATTATTATACTTTTTTCGTAAATATTAAATAACAGCTTTAACTACAAAAAGTTATTCAATTATATTTTTTATAGAAATAAACATTAATTTAAAAACTAATAATACCTGTGCAGTATATAATAATATAAAAATCCATCAGATAAATAATATTAAATCACGCTGTTTAGAAACCTTTAAAACAGCCTCGCATAACTATAAAACATTTCGCTAGAGCCGATGTTATTCGATTCCACAGCACCCTATAATCAACACTCGACAATATTACTATCCGTCTCGAGTATTTTATGTGAGTTATAAAGATTCGGATGGTGTAATATATTTCTGAAAATTCCTTCGTTAATTCTCTTTCTATAATAGCCTGGGCCTTGAGATGTGTCAGTTCTATGTCGTGTCAGTGCTGTTAAACCTTTTCCCTGCATTTACACACTTTTACGAGTTTGTTAAGAACACACTTCCGAGAACCCAAATCGGTACACAGAATCTTTTAAAATCCCTTTTTATAAGTTGTTTTAATATTTATGATTTTTGTTAACAATAGGATATCGTTAATATTGATTAATTTTGGAAACTTTTCTATCTATTGTATTTTAGATAATTCAATAGTTTGTACCTGTATATTTAAATACACCATAGGTATGTGGAACATTCTTTCTTACTTAATGTTAGTTTTTAAATTATAGTTTCTTCAAAATACTAATAATAAGAGATTTACTATAGGAACTATAAGATATTCCAAAAGTAATGTACAATTATATAAAAGTAGGATGGGCATGTACAATATATCATAGTTTTGGTATTGTCAGCGGTTTTTTTTACTGATTAAACATCTGAAGTTTATAAGTTTCATCCAAATCGATTTAGTACTTTATGAGATCAGCCTTAACAAACAAAATTTTTGTAATATGCTGTTTACAAAAAAAAAAAATACCCACTTATATTAGTACAATATAATAATTAATTAATCCTAACAATGTATACACGTGCTTCTAAATCAACGCCTCTATATTATAACCTATTATAGTATATTTGACTACGCCTATGGTTTTACATCATAAATAATATAAAATAACCAATTTTTAAACCAAAAATATAAAATTTATTATGTAAACAATAAATCATTCACATATGTTTACGACATAAAATAGTTAAAATAAATAATTTATGGCTGGATTTAACAGAGGTCATTGTTTCGAGGTCTGGCAGTAGAGTAATTTTAGCAAGTAAACCATTTAAGCCTGTCCAGCGAATCCCATGGTGGGATTTTATTATCCATTATATTGGAAAAACGTAGCCGTAATCCCTTTGTGAGAATATATGCGGGCATTTCAAGAGGCTCGGTTATTAGAAAAGCATAAAGTTGTGATGGTTAGGGGCGCCCGACAGGTGGTCTGGTCTGGAGGGCTTTGACCCTTCCCACTGTCAAAGAGATGGTTATAATTGATTTCTGAAACATATGTTTTTGCGTACAAAGAAGAAGAATCATTCACAAAATTCTGTTTGTAATTTAAATGTGAACATTTGCATTTTTTTAAGTATCGTCTATATTCTCAACTCAAAGGTATATTATAATTTTATGACTTTTACGGCGATCTTGACTTCTACATAGTTATTAATTCAGCAAACTTTTCGTATTAAATGTATTCATAAACTCTATAAAGCTTTAAATATCATATTTTATGAAAAAAATTATAGCTCAAATTTACACAACCCATATAACTCTGCCATACTGTGTGTATAATCCTGCCTTGACAGGTACATAGGTAACTTCTTTTCTTTGGATCACTTAAGATGCAAGATATTATAACTGTATTTGTCAAGTTCTATGCCAAGACGAAAATTACATGAAATTGTTAAAATAAAATAAAATGATACATCAACAATGAATTTTCTAATAAATTACTTTATATTTTTGTATTTAAAATATGAATAAACTTAAGATTAATAACAATATGCAATATTAGTAATATTTTTCGAAACAATAGTTGTTTGAAAAATACAGTTTTTTATTAATAATAACTATAAAATAATAGCATATATACATTACTAATATAGTTTTTGGAATAGGTACTATTTACAAAAAAAGACAATGCTGTTTTTAAAAACATCAATTTAACAATTATCAATACAAAAGGTTTCAAAACAGTTATTAATAATTAATTTTACTATTGCTAACTCTCTCATTATTTATATGTTGTGTAAACATTAACTTCGTAAATGATTAATATGAATTTGAATGCACAATATGTAAAAACTAATATTGAAGTTATGAACTTTGCTTAAAATAATATAAATATGTATTATATTTATAGAGGTAAAATTGATACATATGTATGTACTCGTACGTACTTTAAATGTAATATAATAATTTTAAATGTAATATAATAATATTCTTATCACACGTATGTCATGAATCACTGAACCGATATAAATTAAACTTGGTTGGTTGGTTGACTCTGGCTTTAGGACTGTCACTTTTGAAAATCATTAAAATCGTATTTAAGGGGGAGGGGTGACATTCTAAAATAGTTTTTTCAAGATGTCTCAAGAACGATACATGTTACGTGAAAATTTTATAGAATCTTTTTTGTAGAGCATTCAACAAAGAGTTGGGAAAATCGATGTTTTTTAAACATATGTATGTTATATTATATAAATAGATAGAAATTAATTTTAAATTATACATTAACAAACGGTTCCATAAAAAAAGAAACAATATATTAAATGTAATATAATAATATTCTTATCACACGTATCTCATGAATAACTGAACCGATATAAATTAAACTTGGTTAGTTGGTTGAGTCTGGCTTTAAGACAGTCACTTTTGAAAATCATTAAAATCGTATGTAAGGGGGTAGGGTGACATCCCAAAATAGTTTTTTCAAGATGTCTCAAAAACGATACATGTTACGTGAAAATTTTATAGAATCTTTTTTGTAGAGCATTCAACAAAGAGTTGGGAAAATCGATGTTTTTTAAACATATGTATGTTATATTATATAAATAGATAGAAATTAATTTTAAATTATACATTAACAAACGGTTCCATAAAAAAAGAAACAATATATTAAATGTAATATAATAATATTCTTATCACACGTATCTCATGAATCACTGAACCGATATAAATTAAACTTGGTTGGTTGGTTGAGTCTGGCTTTAGGACTGTCACTTTTGAAAATCATTAAAATCGTATGTAAGGGGGTAGGGTGACATCCCAAAATAGTTTTTTCAAGATGTCTCAAAAACGATACATGTTACGTGAAAATTTTATAGAATCTTTTTTGTAGAGCATTCAACAAAGAGTTGGGAAAATCGATGTTTTATAAACATATGTATATTGTATATTGTATTATATAATTACATAGACATTAATTTTAAAATATACATTAACAAACGGTTCCATAAAAAAAAGAAACAATAAAGTTTACAAACGTTAATAAATGAGGACATTTGAAGCACGTCTACATAATTTCTTTCTGGAATTCAAAGAGACGGAATGAAAAGAAACTATTTCTGCATTCATGACAGAACAAAAAGAAGTGAAATAACCTGCAGAAGGAGATTTGGGGACAAATAACCTCCTTTCTAGCGCAAGGCACTCGACACACACACAGAGAGTATAGGTACCCACTTAGCATCTTAGATACGAGATAAGAATGGCGCGTTGCATCACAAAGGCAGAGATCTACATACACAGGGGTGCTTGGATTCAAAGCACGCACTCTGCAGTTAGGGATGCTGCATGATGGCGTCATACACTCTTGTATTACAACTCTCTTGATATTACTGAACTACCGTTATCAACTGGGGTGCTTATGTGTTACCTATCTTAAGAAGTAAGTACTTGTAATATGTAACCAGTTAGCAGCATGAGTAAATCGTTAAAGTGTGAAATATGGAGCACTTCAAAATCAAAACTTTTGTTTAATTAACGTGATACATGAAATAGAAAATATTCTTACTCAGAATCACTTAAATGTACAGGTTGTATAAGACAAACATAAATTGCATGGAGATTTCCTAAACGGTAAGAAAAATTTAGTTAAATGAGATTAATTATTTGTAAGGAAGTAACACGTTCAAATATGCTATAGCCAACTTAGTAGCCCATAAGATAAACTAAAGTTAGGGCTTGTAACTCGAAAACTAAAAGTGATATAAAACTTCTGAATACGCCAACCAATTCTACACAAAAAGTGCTTTAAGAAACCACAATCAAAAAGTACCTATCTACTTTGACAAACAAGTTATAGCCATTTAAAGAATTTAAGAATTTAAAGATTTTTGGGTATATCGCCTGAACCACATAGGTACAATTATTAATATTTTTTGATGTAGTAATACTCACCCCTTCCTTATAAATAAATTCATCTCATTTAATCGAATCTGTATCTCTTACCGTTTAGGAAATTCCCATGCATTTTATGTTTATTTTGGACACTCTGTATACTTACATAGGTAAAAATATTAAAGTAACTAATAATTATAATTAATTGATACAATTTTTATTTATTTTTGTATATACCTCATATACTTTAATATTTTGCCTCCACTCAAATTTAACTAAAAATTTGAAATGAACATTTTATATAATTTTTTTACACTTATTGTAAGTTTAAAGTAAAACATATATTTTAAAAATATATCAATTTAAAACAATTACAACTTATTGACTGATTTAAATAAGTTTATTTTTACAAAGTCATGTGTTTACTGGAAAAAGTAAAAAACGGACATATTTAATATAAAAATGGTATGGCTTACACCCAGAAACCAATAATCATTAAATTCGTTTAACGTTTTTAACTATCAGCAGTAGCAGCTCAATAAAATTTTGATTAGATAGCTAGGTGTGAAATTAATTACATAGTAAATTGTATATAATAAAATTTTATTGACGTATTAACACTATAATGACTGAATCACTTTTACCTCACCTTGAACATGTGATTGGCTAAAAGATAGGACATTTATTTAAAAATATTATAATACTTACTGCGTTATTTTTATTATATTAATAATTAATGTACCAAAAAATTCACAAGCTATGATAAAATTTGTTTTTCTAATAAGTCTTGTTTGATTACCCATCGTGATATATATTAAGAGAAAATCAAGTACAGTTGAACTCGGTTATTGCAGCATCGGATATAACGACAACTCGGTTATAACGTCAGAATTACTTCTGATAAATTAATATTCCTATATAAATAATGTTATTTTTTTGAAAAAAATCAACCTAAATCCAAAATTCAAGCTCAAATAAAAAAATAAATGATAACCCGAATATTTCAAAAATTTAGATTTCGACTAAGCTCGACCAATACTACAATGCTATATGGGTCGTTTTTTTGGTATCGCACATTTTTTTATGAAAAAATTGAACCTAAACCTAAAATTCAAGCTCAAATAAAAAAAAAATGATAAGCAGAATATTCCAAAAATTTGGATTTCGACTAAACTCAACCAATACTACAATGCTATATAGGTCGCTTTTTTGGCTCCGCACTTTTTTTTGTGTAGCTGTGTTATTATAAAATATTCATATCACATAACAGCCTGAATAAAAACAAAATTATAATGTATAAATGTTAATACGGTAATATTAAAATCATTTAAAAAACTCAATAAATACACAATAAAAATTTACTACGTGAATCTGACGTAGGTAATGTCTGATATTGCTGTTCACCTAGATGCAAAGTTGCGTAGTTTATTGTTACAGTGTTTATTAATGGTACTGTCTCGGCGTGTAGGTTAGACATTTATTCAATGGGAGAAAAGTTGTTTACATGATCACTGCAATGCAAAAAATAGACAATAAATCTTTGAATTAATTGAACACAAATGTAATTAATTTCTTCCGGACATTCACTGTTTTCAACTGTCAAATATATTCTTGTAATCATGATTGACTTATATGAATTTACAGATTTATTTTTGCAATATTGACTTTTTTGGTTTTTATTGCTTGAAAGGGTAAAGTTTATATTTGTAAAATATTTATATGTGTATGGTTTTTATGGGTACCTATTATTGTATTTATTGATATGTAGGATTGTTTTATTGTGTAATATAAATAAAAAAAATATTTTCAGGGGTGTAAAGTATGATTTAAATAATAGTTTAAATCATATTCAATTTAAACAATTTTTGCATGGCGGCGGGTTAAATAGAACTATTTTAAGACAGTCACAAATTTTTTTTATTATTATTGACCAAAATTTCTAAGCTATATTTTATACATATATATCTTGATAATTTTGAGGAATAATGTTTGATTCCAAAATTGTATTAATAATATTAATTTATTTTCGACTTTATCATTATAGCATCAATAACTATATTGTATCACAAATGTTGTAATCACACTGGGAATTATATTAATATTTTGATTGTCGACTTTGTAAAATGCAAGTACATAACCTAAAATATTTACATCAAACACAAAGTGAGTTGGATTATCAACATTTATTTATTTCTAATGCAGACAGGATTTGGTCTGCAAGCCAGAGGTTGCTCATTTGAGTGCAAATGTAAATGTAAATTAACTTCCAGCTAACGCTATCTGCTAGGTGTCAAACTGTTATGAAATTGCTCGATATTTTAAAGCAGTGGTAATAAATGTTTAATAATGTAAATGCTATGCAATTAATGAAGTACACTTGGCAGCACTTATTTTAAGTCGCTGATTGTACATATCTCACATGCATCAAGGTTATGATATGTACGATTTCATTCGCTACATCTATGAGTGTATTGTCATTTATATTTAATACCTAGCAGATAGCGTTACCTGGAAGCTAATTTGCATTCGAACTCAAGCAAATTCTTTATAATACCAGGCATTCATGTTTTACATATATGTAAAGTTAATCATCAGGTCAAGTAGATAGGTTAAAATCTTACTTCAGTATTGCTATTTGTATTTTGATTATAAAAGTTGGAGAGTAATTAATCTTTTGAAAATGATTTCTCTCTATTAATTGTACGTACATAGATGTATTGTAGCGTATTAATCTTGTAAGAATTCTCTCTTTAATTTTATTTTAGTGGTTGTTAAAGTATACATGTGTATAATTTATGGAAATTTATTTTTATAATTCATATGTAAATAATTAATTTGAGTTAATGTAAAGTACTAAAATATTACAATTTTTGTCGTCGTAGTAAGATAGTTATTTTTCATATATGTATATTACGTTGTTGTATGTGTATTATAAATTTAATTTCTTCCTTAGAAATAAAAACGTAGATTAAAGTTCAAAAATAATTGTTCTATTGTTTCTTGAGATTTTCAACTTGCTGTATAGAGAGAAAAAGCGAGTTCTTATTGTTCATGTCGATTTTTTTCTTTTTCTTTGGGTAGAAATATATTTCATTTGTAAGTAGTGATTACTAGCAACTTAGAGAGATCAAGGATCTCTATTAAATTTTTATTAACATATCACTCTCAATTACTTCAACGGGACGATTTTTTAGGATATTTTTTTTATTTTACTAAATAATAAATGTATATTCCAATAATAGTATACAGTACTAAGGTGCTAGCAGCAGTCTTGGATCCTACTCTAGAGTTGGATTTTTGTTTAAATAAATGTACTTAATTAGAAATATTTGTTGATATTTGATTATTGCCATTACTAGTCATAATTTATAGATATATATAGATCTGTAAAGTAGTTTAATTTGATGTCAATCGGCCATTGGGTATCAAAATGGTGCGTATTTAAACAAATTATTAGTGTTATTTATTTATTGATTATTATATTATCATAGCATCTGCTTTACATTGTTTCAAATACGATTGTTTATTTTATAACTTTCTGTCGTAGTACTTATCATTTTGTAATCATTAGCAACTGGGTGTGCATTATATATTATAATTTAAAAAACAAACTGTATTTATGCATTTTGGCAATTAAATTGATTTAATTAAGAGGTACTTGTTTTATTAGTAACATGAGTTCATTAGAATTACAAAAAAGAAACCCATCAATTCGAAAAATTGGTATACCAAGCTGTTAAAACAGTCAAGACTAGTACCAGTACCTTGTATAGTATTCCAAAGGAAAATAAGATAAATATGAGTTTCGAAAAAATTGATAAGAAAATTAAGATAAATCAAGAGGTACTAATATATTAATTATATTCTATTAAAATTTAAATAATGTGGGTTTTTGAGTCTATGCGTCGTTTTTTATTTTGTATAATTTTTCTCTGCCTTTGTTCCGGGATGGCACAAAAACTACCAAACCGATTTTAATGAGACTTTAACCTAAGATCCTAGACTTATTTTAGGCTATATGATAATTTAAAGACAATAGGCCCGTATTAAGGGAGACGTATTATTTCTAATAAAAAATTAAAAAGAAGTTGTGATGTTTATGTAATTATATCAACAGTTTATATTAAATAATTAGGTCAACACACGATAGGATTAAAATCTCCACAGAGAAGATAGCAGAAGTAACAGGAAAGTAGTAAATTATATTGTACATCCTAAAATAATATAATGGAAATTAAAACAGCAGGCGCATTCGCGAGAACAAGTTTCTATGTCACCTCACTTAACTTCATTAAAATACAGTTAAACTGTGTACATAAATACCATCACGACAACACTTCTAAAACGCGTTTATTTTTGTTATCAAATATACAGTCCTTGTTGAAAACAAGTGATTCAAGCGCGCGTTTTTTTTATAATCTTAATGTCTAATTTATTCTTCTCTTAGGCTACGTACACATTTTAAATATTATTACACTAATAAATTGTTTCGTAGAATACTTATAAGACATGAAGCTTTCGCGGTTGTTTGTTGAAATTGCAATTTCTTTTAATTGCATAACTCACGAAAAAATTAAAGGAAACTTAAATTGATTTAAAATTTATCAACTTTTCGAATTCAGGGGTATTCTTTATGTTAATTAAAATTTTGCATGACTTTAAAATTAAATAATTGAAAAAAATACAATTTTTCTAAAATTCATTTTTAATTTTTTTATTTTTATTTATAATAGAATTTTTGGTGCTGAGATATTCGAATAGTCTCAACTTCGTCTCGCGAAAGTTAAGCCAGTCTAGCCTCGATCTCGACATGAATTTAAATGAAAATGAAAATTGTTAAAGAAAAGAAAACAATAAATATTCATTTATAAAACTAAAACAAAATATAAATTATTTGAAAAACTACACAAATCTCCGAGTCAAGCATAGCAGGATTATTAATCGTTAATTCTATTCTCTCAAATTCACATTTTCATAAACGATACTTCTCTAAAATTCGTACTACATGAGCATATATAGAAGAAAAAAATTTCACAATATAGGCGGTGCTAATGACTTGCGAGCGTTGAGGACATTTACCGATGGAGCGGGCGATAGGAGGCCGTGTCCCCTGCAATGTAAACCGACACCTTCCTGTTAGCAGATAAGGGAGTGGTGCATGAATGTGGTCCGTATCACGAACACAACAGCGCAGTCTGTGTTAAGGCGAACTCGTATTATTAACAGTATGTGGTTCTTAACTTGTTTTTAGCTGAAGCTTTTGTTTTGTACATACATACATACATACTCGGTACGGTTGGTTGCTGCAATAGTATACATTATACGTATGAATAACCCGAGAAAAGAAAACATACTAGCATCAGTTATGGCCGCTATAAGAGTAAGGTTTACTGTTGTTGTGATTGACGGGCTTCTTTAGTAATTCTCATGAACTCATGTTACTAATAAAACAAGTAACTCTTTATTTAATCAATTTAATTATCCAAGTCCGCAAATATAGTTTTTTTTTCTCCAGTAATGGGTAAAGTAAAACCAGTAGTGAGCACGCAGTGATGAATACTTGCTTATGATTACAAAATGATAAGTACTACGTTACAAAAGATATAAAAGAAAGAATCGTCAAATTTGGAACAATGTAAAGCAGTTGCTATGATAATATAATAATTAATAAATAAATTATACTAATAATTAGTTTAGATGTCCAGTATTTTGAAACCTATCAACCGATTGTCATCTAATCACGCTGTAAGACAGAAATCGTAGTAATCAAATATCAACAAATATTTGTAATTCAGTACATTTAATTAAAAAATAGCCATTTCTGGGGTCATATGACCAGTACCTTATATAAACATATCGCACCCTTAATTTGTGCCCTTAATCCAATACCGTCACTATCCAAAATTTTTGTAAAATCTGTTTTCAACGCCCTCTAGTTGAAAAAAAAACAGGTATAATTTTGCATCGACTCCGGAAAAAATATTGTAATGTCATACCATATGTTATACAGCAATTGACATAAAGTGAACTTAATAAAAATATTGTTTTTGTTTTAAAAATTATAACACAAAATATTGGTGTGGGGAACCATGCACGACTTCTATGTTCTTTAATATCTTTTTAAATAATTTTTGATATATTATGAGAAATTTCAATGGGATTTGTCAGAAATAAAATTCAACTTTGTATTATAAATATTAGTTTTCTAATGTCCTAATGTCAAAAACATAATACACATTCGTAGAATAACTAATTTGACAATTTGAATTTAGTTGCATTTGTTTTCAAAGCAATTTGAATCAATGACGTATTAATTAATATTAAAAATTCAACATTTGAGGGTGGTTATTACCCCTTTAATAGCTAAATATCTCTTAAGTTCAATTGAAATGCAAATGTACTAAGTCTTATCAAAATTAGTGAGATAATATTCACAACGTTCACTTTTTAGACGATAAAAGTTACAAAATTTCGAATATTTCTAATCCAATTAGCACCAAAATCAACAAGTCACTGAGACAAATATTTTCCCACAAAATAATACAAATCGATGCATTTTATAGTAGCTATCGTGAACGAAAGAAAATTCCACATCCAGATACACAGCCGCCATGCGGAAATTAACTTTAATTTACGTTTTAAAGGTAGTACAATCAGAATCTGCTCTTATCTCGGACACGATTTTTCGATAGTATTACAATACTTCCATTTCCTTCGAAACATGGAAATAAAAATGATCGTTTCGTTATTAATTTATCCATAATATAAAATTAAATTCAAAGAATTCGTATGGACTTATACCGCTAAATTATAAATATACAAATTCTAAATTAATTAACTTTCACAATAATATCCAAACTTCTTTCATACAACAAAAGAAAATAGCAAGTACCATACTGTCGTTTCGTGCTCGCCTCAACAGAATGTGTATTAAGCGAGGGTAGATCGTGGGAGAGACTGGAAGTGGGAGGGGGTGGTACGTCGCCAGTCTAGCTATTTTTCGTTATAGCTTCTGTTTATGCTATGAAGGTAGAGACTCGACAGAAGGGAAGTATTTGTATAAGTTTTTGTTATTTTGTTGATTATTCAATTTCCTACAATGTTTGAGTAAAATCCTCTTTTAAACTTTTACTCTAAGTTGATTCAAATTATAAACAAGCTGAAAATAAATACAGTGATGAATTAATAAGTTGACTGCCACAGGAATAATTCAGTTCTTAATATAATACCGTTTCTTAATATTTTGATTTTGAACAAACTTTTAAAATATAATAAAATTATTTAATTTAGAATTTGAGCAAGTTCTGAGACCTTCGTGGTGATCTTGATGTAATTCTAGACTTTGTTTTTGAAAGCCTTGAAATGCTTATTTTTTTTAGTTAAGTTTTTTAAATGTCAATTTTTGATAGAATACCACACCTGATTTCAAATACTTACAAAACCTAAAAGATTTCTTTTAACGTATGGTATTTTTAGTGCTTGAGTAAAAATGTTAAATCATTCTCACTAATAGATTTTCACTGTATTCTACAAAATCATTAAAAATCGACATTGCAGTTGTTCTGTGAAATAACAACTATGTATTGTTTGTTTTTGGATACAGTAAAAATAAATGGAGCTTAGAAAGGTTAATGTAATTTAATTAGTTACATGAATTTTGTTCTTTTAATGAAATGAAACTATTTGCAATTTGTATTTACGTATTAGGTTCTTTTATTATAAATGGGCAATAAAAACTTGTAATAGGTAGTTTTTAGTATATCTAATAAACTAATAGACCCTATTCATTTTATTAAAATTAGTTTTCTGAAAAAGATTATACATATACAGATTAATGTTACGTTTGCTTAAATATGTATTATATTCTTGCAATTTGAATATGGCTTCTCGATAGTCTTGGAATTTACAACCGAAAGTCTTGTGAAAATATATGTATAAAGTCCCTCGCAGCGTCTGTCTGTCTATCAGTTTTCTCAGTAACTACTGAACTGATTTTGTTCCGGCTTTCACTAATGTATAAGGTGTTTTACAAGGAAGGTTTAGGTGTATAATTTGTGGATATAAACCCGGGTAACACCGGGCCAATAGTAGGGTATCTAATATCAATCTTGTCTGGCATATGTATATGACCGAAACCAAGACAGAGAAAAATCTCGGTTTCGTGCGAATTCTAAGTTTGTTTACGTACAAAATTTCAATTTAGACGTAAATATTGTTTACATTTTACAGTCATCAACAAATATGTTGAAATACTAGTTGTTGACAATTTCTAAAACCGAGACTCTCGGCATATAAATAAAATTGATATCTCAGCAAGAAGCCATAACTTTGAAGCTCATTTTTTATTTGAAAGTAAATATCTAACATTCATGTAGGAGATCTGTTAGTTAAAGCTCTGCCAGTATAACATTTATCTATAGAATATTATAAAGACGCCATTGAACGTGTTTTGCTTAGCGCTTTATTCTCATCAAATTATACTTATTTTATTATATATATAAGTAGATGTTAAAATGGAAATGGTGAAATGTGCCAGTATCAGATTATATTGAAGAGTAATGTACTAACTAGACAACAATCCTTAATTTTCGATTAATGTACTTAAACTGTTTATTTATTCGTAACACATAACATAATTTTTAAGGTTTTTCAATTCCACACCTCTATTTACATAAGTAAAAACAATAAATTAATATATCTCTTAACACGTTCAAACTTATAAGTATTTGTACATATCTAGAATTTGTATAAACACAATCAACGCTCTCCAAATAATTATAGATCAAACAATATATACATTTTTGTTTTGTTTAAACAACTTTGCCGCACCCTGAAAGCTAAACAACAGAGAGGAGAAAAATGTATTTATTTTCCAGTGCTATAAACTTTTCACCGATATTGGCCGTTTTAATTTGATAAATATATATATTTTTAGCAGGAGCATGAAATATGTTATGCCTCTATAGACATGATATTGATGTTGGAAACCCACACAGGCGAGTTCTGGCATCGATGTGGGCTTGAAAAGAAAGGGTACGAAGCAATAATGGGGAGATATTTTGCGTTTTATATGCGTGTATATATATTGACAATATAATTTTTTATGTATTGTATTTTACTCTTTTGTTATATTATTCATATTGTTTAGATTTTATACGGCTGCATAACAATGTATATTGTATTTTATTTTGTAAAAGATTTTATAGATTTTTTTTCTTATAAAGGTTTCTCTTTTTATGGTTTATTTTTGAATTGGACTCAAAAAATTTAAAGGAACATAAAAGCGTCAATTAACTTCTGAATAGGTGTATTATTATGTAATGTATACATGTATTTAAAAAGTGCCATGATTATGTATTGTTATATTTCATGGCCTGTATCTATGTATATTATATTGGTGTATTTGAAATTTAAATACACTTTTTTAAAACCATTTCACTAAAAATTTTATAGCATGCACTTTGTCCACTCGAACATAAATTATAAAACTTTACACTAAAAATTGATCCTTTGTTCTAAAAGTTAATAATACCTTGCACTGAATAATCCCGCTGATATTTTAATATTTTTAATGTGATTTTTTTGAAGATTATTTATTACATATTTTTGATATATTTATTATGATTTTTGTGATTTTCAATATTTTAACCTAACCAAAATTAACCAACCACACTTCGCCCCAAAAGATTGGCCTAAGCAAGGCTAGTTCACGAGTATATTATTAGAGCATCAACTTTATTCTGAATACCTATGTATATACATGATTTTTGACAATTGTGACGTCATACCGGCATATTCTTCAATACGAGTTAAAATTTAATACAAAGTAATAAAATTTATGTTTGAGTGTATAAGTGCATACTATCAAATTTTAAATGCAATAATATACAATATTATACAACCCTATTATATTTATTGCAAAATGATCTCACATTGATACAAACACTAATAACACTTTTTTAAATAATAAAAATGTAATATAAATTATATTTATATTAGGCACCTACATGAAAAAATGCAAAAATGATGAAGATATCAAATAATTTAGATTTTTCGTTTCTTGTTTTTATTTTATTTGTTTCATTAGTTTTCACTTCACACCACCACTTGAAGTTTTCCACCCCCCTCCCAAAAAAATCTAGGTTACGCTACTGCTGTAGTCGCCAAAATCTTATTTATAATCATTAATGATTTTTATTTGCTTTAAAGTCACATTTTCTTAATTGTAATGGTTAAAAAATCTTTCAATTAATTAGCAGCGGAATTGTACACGAATTTTTAATGTAAAATATGAATTATTATTATTTCTATAGTCAAAACCATATGTATAGCCAGGATATTCAAAATATCGCATTTTTAATTATTATTTTATATTTGTGATTAATCAAAGCTATTATACATGATCACGCAATGTACATAAATTATAATTTTATATTATGTCAGAAATATTTTAAATTTCCATCAAATATAGCGTATTGTAGATGTTATCTGTAGTTTTAAAACAGCTAATATAATCTCACGTTATAATTAAACATAATTCATATTTCATAAAACTGCTCTGGTTGTTCATATTAATTACATTTACTTTATAAATGATATAAGTGTAATTATGATATGAGTGTAATTAACTAAAAGTTTTTACATATGTACAAATTAATTGAAATTAATTTACTCTATTTTTATAATATTGCATATTTTATTAGAGTATAGATAAGAAAGTAAAGTGAACATTTAAGAAGTACTTCCTTAGTCTGTCGTATGGAATATCGCGAGTCTTGAGATTGAATCTCATTCTTTATGGATAGAATAATGTAAGTTGAAAATATTAGAAATGGAATATTCACATATGAATATCTAACTTATTTTTAGAGTATAAAATGTAAACAAAATTGGTACAGTTAAATATATTGGTGGATCAACTGTTTCGTTGCTTTTAATAATTAGTAATGTACATTTAACAGAAAACAAAAAAAATCATTTTTTTATTTCATTTATTTACCAAAAATTTGAAATGTTTTTGTATTTCATTTTTTATAACGGCACTAGATAATTGAATCTATAATAAACCTATTCAACATTGTTTTCACTTATCACTAATTATTTACACAGTGCACGTGAAGATACCTTTCATGAAAATACAAAAAATCCACAAATTATACACCAAAACCTCGTGAAACACTCTATTCATTAGTAAAAACCGAAATAAAATCGTACACAGACAGACAGACAGACAAATTCAGTGGGGAACTTTGTTTTATACCTACTATGTATAGATTTTATAAATTAAATAAATTTTAAATTCCGATTAATTCAAACTGACATGAAAACATAGCCTTTAATGACGTGAAGTATTTTTCTTTAATTAAATGTAGAATATATTAATTATATTTTAATTAACTTCAGTAATATAAACTGTATGTACTAGTATGTATAAGGTAATACATGTGGGTACCTATATATATGGACAACCTACTCTTTTTGTTACAATAATATACATAATAATTAATAAATGTACATACATTTCTGTGTTGGTACATTTTCTTATTTGGCTTTATAAAATACTAAATTTGCTGGTTTTAATATCGTGGTAGTTAAACGGACTTTAATATGCATAATATAGATACCCACATCCTTTTAATTCCTTTATGCAAATACTAAATACCTCGAACGATAAAGATAAGTTTTTGCTATCGGCTGTCTCCATCATTCCGCGAACATATGACCACCACGCTACACTTCTTAGGTCTTTATCAATGATCAAGTTTAACTGACCTTATCTTAAGTCAGGGACGGCAGAAAAGGCTTTCAGAGACCTTAGGCGCGAAGTCGGGTTAAGGCCTCTTTGTTATTACTATATTCGTGAGCATTGTTTCTGTTTATCTGATATGATATTATAATGTATGTGTATATAAATTTATATTGCGGTAAAAGTGCATGCATTATTTTTTTTGTACTAATTATATAAATTGCTGGGTATAATATGTGGGTACGTAAAGATGTGTTTATTATTTAAATTTGGTTGTTTTAATGAAATATGGACAGTAAGTTCGAATGCGTAATTACTTAATATAATACTCGTTTTGAAGCCTTTAAATGAATTTTGGCTTTTTGTATAAATCTCATCTTATTACTTCTATGTTCTGAAAGAAATGGAAGTATTGTAATACCGTCGAAAAATCGTGTCCGAGATAAGAGCAGATTCTGTTTGTACTAACTTCAAAATGTAAAGAAAACTTGATTTCCGCATGGCGGCTGTGCGTGTGTCTGGATGTAGATTTTTCGATAACTACTAAATAATGTTTGTTGTGTATAACACTAATATTATTAGCTTAAATGTTTTAATTTTAATTTAGTTTAGTTATACGTAATTTTTTTCCTAGTTAAAGATAATTAATTTACTAATTAAATTAGTACTTACATGCATTGGCTAGTAAGTATACCTATACATATACAATGATATAAACATCAAAAGTAACATGTTTCTGTATTTCAAACAGACTTTGTATTTAAGTTTATGAAAACTTTTTAGATCTTACTAACTTGAGTTGGGTTTTGAAGTTGTTGGTTTGGTATAGAGATTCTCTAGTAAGAGTTATGAGAGCGTCGCCATTTTAAGCTAAACGGGCGGTGACGAGATTTATTCTATAATTCATTTTTGTATGATAATAATTTTAGCAAACATGATAATGATTGATAAATTCAGTAAATACGGCTTGTAAGTGTGATTGAAGACTATCGATACATAACAACCAATACTAGTTCGTATACAAAACTGTTACAATTTGATGGCGGCCATCTTTTATCATATGTCATTTCCATGAAAAGTCAAAAATTTATGATATGTAAATAAACTTTAAATTACATTTGAATTTGTTCTGTAAGAGAGATGATGGTTGAAAACAGACGTTTCTCTATTAATGATTTATGATTAATATAATACATTTATTATTAAAAATTGTATAACTCCATAAATCTTGGCTTCTGGGAGTAAACCACGTAAATTTGGTCGTGTTATCGGCCAACGTTTCGTCATACATTGCAGTGGACATCTTCAGGAGTTTTCTAAAATGCACTTTTAGAAGAAGACCATCGCGGAAGCCTCAAGACTTGTATAATTCCAAACAATTGATTTTTATTTTAAAATTTGAATGATACACCAATGACACGTGGAGCGATTTTTTTGTGGAGCGATATGGTAACAACGCTAGGTAGTGTGGTATGAGTCTTATATCTTTCCTTGTCTAAGGCTACTACAATCAATCAAAAATGTTACTATAATGTCCGGTATTATAAAGGAGCTAGCAAATGTGCTAGCTAGCAATGAGGTATCAAACTTATATGATAATTCTCTTTGAGTTTTTAACAGATATTTGCAAGCGCAGTAAGTTAAGAAAATACACTTTACATATCTTTAATTTTACTTACTATGCATGAAATTATCTGCCAAAAACTTCAATAAAACTGTCATTTAAGTTTGATACACCATTTTAAAGTGCTTGGTAGCTAGCAAATTTTGCTAGCTCCTTTATAATACGGACATAAGTCTCTCTAGTTTGGTGGAAAGCCGATTTTGGAATGTGTACATAATTTCAAATTATATACAAAATGCATTCTGAATTTTTATATGAAATAGGTATACCTTCTAAATCCGTGAATAGGTATGATGCCAGTAACAAAGTATCACTGAAATTATGATTTTAAAATAGGTTAAAAAGATTCTAAAAATGTATTTATTTTTATATTAAAAGCGAGATTAATATGATTTTTATTAAAATAAAAACACAAAATACAGCAATCCGCCATGTTTGATAAAACACCAGTCAGATTAGATGACGTCACGGCTAAGTAAACTTCATTTTTGTTTCATTAATATCTCTACTGTTTTTAAATTATTTTGTAGTTTTAAATTATCAATTTGCTCAGTTTTGTGTTACCAAAACTAAAACCGAGAAACATTAGCGTTGAAACAAGGATTTATTATAGTTGACAAGGAGTGTTTACATAGGCCTGAAGTCAAAAAAGCCATGACACCTGCGAGCGTTTTAGCATCAAATTCAAAATTAGTTTTAAGAGTCAATTTTTGTGATTAAACCTTTATTTTCTGCAGAAATAAGTATTTTTTTGGAAATAAGAGACACGTAAGATCATCATAAAATAGTTTTTAAAAATTAGGCATCATGCCTATTCCTGTATATTTTTTTATTTTCTTTGAATTATAAAAAAATCCGGTCCTGCTTTAAGTTAAAGGAAGTACACACATACAAGTAATGTGGTCGCATGCCATCATCACTCTCAGCGACACAAAAACACTCAACACACTCACACACATATACATATAGGTACACTTACACATACACAGTTGGCTAGAGCAATTGCAACAGCTCCAAATCAGGTCAAAACGGCTGTCGGCAAAAAATATCGTTTTTATCTGGCAAGGGAGCGCAAACGACTACCACTGCTACGTATATAGAGATCTACGGTTCGGATCCCGATAGGGGACGGGCTCGTTATAGCGGAATTGCTCAGCCGGTACTCACTCTGAATGGGAAATTTGTTTGGTTCAATGATCCGTACACTCTCTGTATATACACATGTGTGTGTGTGTAATTACTTTGCATGTGTGTGTTTTCTATACAGTGGATGAATACGTAGTATATTGAAATCACTGTTATTTACTATGCGTGGAATCAGGAGAGTGATTATTATAAATGTACCTTTTTCTAAATTGTTTTGCAGAAGCGGTTTGTGCTGACAGTTGTTTAGAAGAGGAAGTTTGATAAATGTTTTAGCTTAGATTAAAATCAGATTGTCCGGCTTTTGTTGTCTGCTGTAATATGTAATTGAATAGAACTGTAACAACAACACCTGACTAGAATTTTTTTTTATGGAGCGGTGGTACACATATGTTCAATAATATATCTTATTTGGAAAGCAAATTGAGTCACTCTATTTTTTTGAATTTGATTAATGAAGTTATTTTTTTTAAATCTATATTATTTAATATTAATTAATATCAAATTAGAGAAGCTGTTTCAATATTATACTACTAATTTTTTCAGCCTATAGCCACGGCATTCTAACATTTCTAATACTGTATAGCACTGCACTCAAACTGTATAGGTTTTGTTGCTATTTTGTCCAAAAAAACACCATATTTCTGTTATATCTTTTTGGTCTAAACACGGCATAAGACTGTTTACTGTTAATACCAAAAAATTGATTTTCTGTACCTATATATTCGCTTAGAATTGAGAAAAAAGTGGCATAGAGCAAAAAAAAATCATCCGTTTTTAAACCTATATTAAAAAAAGGGGTTTACATAAAACAACGTTTATTAAACATGATTAAGTTTAATGATTCACATTAAACATGGTTTTAAAACAGACAATGATTATTCTGCTTTAGGGTCGATCCAGACTATCGAGCCGGTCTCGGTCCAGTCTCGCTCCAATCAAATATAAATAAACATTAAACAATTAAATTTAATCGCTCAGATACAGCATAGTTGAAAGAATATTTTACTGGAGTGTGATCGAACCTGGCATGGATTGGACCAAGACTGGACCGATACCGGACCGAGACTGGCCCGATACCGGCTCGTTAATGTAAATATCATAATTAATTTGATTAGAGTGAGATCGGCTTGATAATCTGGATCGACCCTTATGATACCCAAATCGACAAGAAAGTTTTTGTTTGAAAACATAAAATAAATTACCTCTTAATACCCAACGTTTCGTCATACGTTACATTAAACACAAACAACCCTTAATACATGCTTATAGGCTATAAACGAACTATCTACTTGTATCTTCCTTCAATAAAACTCTCAAATTATTATCCACCTCGTTTTTCCATCCCTCTATGACAATTATATGTACATACTTAGTTGATACTACAGTTGAATAGGAAATTTGTTTGGTTCAACGATCTGCATACACTTATTTTGGTTTGTATTCGTGAACGACTTCATGTCTCTATCTGTAATTACTTGCGCGTGTATATGTGTGAGTATATGTCTGTGTGTTTACCATGCAGTGAATATATTACGTGATATTACATAGTTTATAAGTAAATGACTGTGTTGAGTATGTACTACATAGACTATATTCAGTGGCGTAGCTGTTTTTGATACCAAAAATAGCTACGTAGTACGGAAGTCAAGTTTTAATTAATTTCCAATGTTGAATAAAATAATATATCATTTGATGTTATGATAATTTACTTAATTATTTTTACATGATAACTGTACTACGTGCTGGTATCCGATTTTTGTATAAATGTAATGAGAATTACGTGTACTATGAAACTAAATACGATTATTCTTGTTTTTTATATGATTTATTTTAAATAAAAAATGTTTATTAACAGGAAACAACAGTATTTGAATTGTTATATAAAAATTCATAGTTATAAAATTCTGAGGTATAATAAATAAAATTTATTTTTTAATCCAAGGGTTTAAGTTGAACGTTGATGAGACAGTCACTAGGACTCTATAGAATATGCATTACTTATGTATGTATTAGAAAATTCTAAAACATATCCAATACTTTTATCAGGGAATGTGCATATCAATTAAAATAAATGCTGAAATTAATGGTAGAAAGAACCATACATGACTTACGTATTTTCCAAGGTAACTTGAATTAGAAAACGTATTCATTTATTATTTAAAATTAAATGTTGAGGGTGTTTTTTAGCCCCTTTAATGACTGCTTTGGCATCTGAGTTCAAAATTGGCGAGGTACAATAGGTCTGGGGTATTCACTGAGACAAACATTTTCCCCAAAAAGAATTCAGATCGGTACATTTTTACATTAGTTATCGTGAACGAAAGAAAATTCTACATCCAGACACACCAACATACCCACAGCCGCCATGCGGAGTACAACTATTCTTTACGTTTTGAAGTTAGTACAATCAGAATCTGCGTTTTTATCTCGGACACAAATTTTCGACGGTATTACAGTACTTCCATTTCTTTCAGAATATAGAAATAATAAACAATAGTAATTGTTTATAATTTCTTATGTAGATATTATAAAATTAAATTTAACTTAATTAAAGATATTAAAAGTTTACTTAATACATAATTAGTGTAATTATTCAATGCTAATGAACCTATGATACAATACATCATAAAATTCGATATATAGACCAACATTTTTAATATTTTAAAAGTGCATTTATAATTACTTTTAATGTATTAATAAGATTGATCTCATTTCAAATCTGTCCGAATAAATTCTCACTCTCGTTCATCGCTAACAGCTGCAACTCATTTGTGAACAAAAACCGATACTTACTATAACAGGTTGAAAGATAAACAAAATCAATTTGATATTTTAAGATACTACATATACACCACATGCTGTGATATTTTGCACGTGATGTTAATTATTTAAGTTGACATGTATTATTTTCTGTAATGTGACACCTGTGTATTTTAGTACACAAAATCCACGCGAATTGGCGAATGGCGCTGCAGATGATAAGCTTTTGTTTAGATATTATAATAATGTATTATGTTAATAATTTGTGTAATTTATATATTATGGTGCATAATTATACCATATAATCAATGCGGAATAATTTTAATGATAGTAAATTCTTATTGCAGAAAATTGTGTAGTAAATTTTGGTTAATTTTTTAAAGGTAGAATTTTTGTTGCTAATTAGTAATTACAGTAAGGATGAAATGTTTATGGAACTAATTAGCTAAGGAAATAGCATACTTTAATAACATATATATGTAAGTTGCAATTAATGGGTTGAATATAGCCTGCGTCAAACATTTAATTGTATATATTAACTAATAAATTTTATTATTTAGGTATATAATATACATTACACAATTCAGAAAATTATAATTATATGATAATAATATTTTTAACGTCTAGTTAATAATGTTATATATTCAAATTTAGAACTATTTTTTGTTTTTAAATCAATTTATGATATATGTATTTTTCATTATTATTTCAGCCAGAAACTTTACAATAAATAAAAGGCTTATTATAGGCTTTTGCGGTAATCTCGATATGGATCTAAGTTCTGGGTATAAGCCGCATCGGTTTGGTCGTTTTATCGGTCAACGGTTTGTCGCATATTGCAGAGACATTTTCAGGACTCTTTTGAAAGTGAATCAATAGAAAAATTTCACTTGTAATAGAAATTATCGCATTGGTGCAGCAAACACATTATGATTGGTCAAAAAAGTCAGGCATACTTTCGATTGCTTTTACGACCGTAATTATGAAATTTTAAACATATTTTTAAATATTAGGGAAGAAATGTGATCAATTAGATTGAATTAAATTATCCTCAAAGAAAATGTTTTTTTTAAATCTATCAATACTTTCTCAAAATAAATTTAATCTTGCCATAAAAAATAGATTTTGCTAATTTTAAACATATCTTCACGAACCAGACTAATAACTCAAGCTGACTTCTGAACCTTATATCAAATATCAACAACAACATTTACAAACTACAATCAACAAAATCAAAAACTTTTATTTTCTCCATACATGATTACAATTCTCACACGAAAGTTAATTACTTACATAAGTTGACGTTTATTATATTTTATGTAGCTCGGCACCTGTGCAGTAGTTCTGCATCTCACCGTTCGACGCCAGCGCCACTGCTACAGCTGTTTGTTTATATCGTTATGTCTGTTTTCAATGTGCATACAAATGATGCAGTTTGATGTTCGTATGTATAATATAGGGATGTTATTGTGCTATAATATTGCCGGAAGTAAAATATAAAACTTCATGCGCTTATGCGTCTATGTGTATGTGTGCGTGTGTGTGTGTGTGTGTGTACATACGTATTTTAATAACTTTGTTGAGTTCTGTGAATAACTTTGCAGCGAAGCGATTGCAATTTAATTTGCTGTGTTTTGTCGGTAGAGTATCGTTTATTAATTTGGTTATGAAAATATTTATGTTTCAGATTATGCTTTTGTATTTTAATAAAATAAAATGCAAACGTATTATATTTAGTTTACAATTTTATATGAAAAAAAAGCAATTATTGCAAAATGGGATATTTCAAATCATGCTATTAATAATGTATTTATTGTATGTTTAGTTATCGCAATACAAAGAATTGGTAGCGTGTATATAAAAAAACACGTTTTATGGAAAAATAGCGGGTTGATTCAATAACTTAATTAACCTCATAGAAATTAGTAATTCTGTTTTAGAAAAGCAATAACAAAGGATATAATAAATAGGTAATAAAATGTATAAACTTACTTTTCTAAATTTAATGGTCAACACTAAATAAGAAACAAAAAATATCATAATATGTTAAATTTAAGTTTAAATATTAACAAAATATTGCCTCTATAGTCTATAGAACAAAAAGATTTAAGTATTTTTTTTTGTAAAAAATAAGATAAGTTTATTTTTGTCGATTGTGTTATTTCAAAACCATACAAAAATAGCGTTGGGTGTAGGGACTTTCTCTTTTGGTAATAACCATCATTTAAACAACATGGGTATTTTGTAATGGGCGATATTTTTTCCTGTTAAAAATATTAGTCCTTCATTTTATGAGGATAAACTTAAAAAATATTTTTTTATTTCCTGTAAAAAGGTATTTATTTGTACATATATATACTTCCATGACTTTCACTTATACCTACCTGAAGTTTTCTTAGTCTCTCTCCCCTCTATAAAAATGGTTAAATATGTCAATGACAACCTGAGACAGTCGAGAAAATCAAAATTAAATGATTATTTAAATATTTTCATAAAATTTGGTAATTTATAAAGGGAACGTCCATTAATTATACGTAAGGCTTGGAGGAGGGTCTGTCAAGCCTTACAAATCCTTATTTAGGAGGGGGCAAAATATTATTTACGTATAGCTTTTTTTCCAATGAATTAGTATATAAAAAAATAGTTATAGTTATAGAAATCGCTTTTTCATATATTACGCCAATTAAAAATTTATAGTCAATGGACTTTGCTATTACTGAACACATACCTATTATAAAAAACCTTCAGTAAGTAAAGGAAGTAGTGTCGTCTAAATCTTACAAATCCTTGCAAAGGCTAAATGGGTGGGGGGGGGGGGGGAGATCGATAATCATCCTTACGTAACTGATGTACATTTCCAATGTGATCAACAGGAACTAGAATAAATCCTCATGACTTCTAAATGAACCAGATATAAAGTAAGTATGAACTTAAACTTAACGACAATCTTCTTGTAATTAAATTAATTATAAATATTGTTACTCTATACAAACGCAAGAATATGTTTGAATATGTAAATCCTGTCCAACAGTGTACACATTACTCATGAAAGATGAATTATCAAACTTTTGTGGTATGATTTGCTAGCAAGTTTCTAAGAGCAGGTGCATATTGTGCTGTAACATTCAATGACACTGATCGATCGCAGCCAATAAGTTGGAAAAATCAACACCATTTTGTATGATTGATACAGTATGCACGTTGCATACACGAGAATCGTATTATTTTTTGTTATCCGTTGTTACTTGCATAAAACCACCATGAACAGATGTTAGAACGTGTTTTTTAGTGAATAATTTATTACCTGCAAATATACGTGTTTAGAAGCTAAAGCGACTAACTTCACTTTTTATCGGTTTCCTGTGTATTAGGTTAGAAAAATGTTTTTCAAAAAACCAAACAATTATTTTAAAAAAATATGTAGGTACATAAGAAACTATAATTTTTTTTGTTTTGTAGTAATTAATTTATATTTTTGCAAATAGCTAAATCTCTATGTAGAATAATGTACATATATAAATGGATAAATAAAATTGTTGTTTTATTAGATTAGGTATAATTTATATTATTATTCACAAATTTCAACACCTATTTGATCAAATATATAATAATTTGAAAATAAAATCATATAAATTATAGAAAATAATGTTTTAAACTTACATTTTAAGGGAAATGTATTTTAAATGTTTATAGATTCTGAAAATAAAAACATCTACTAAATAAATGCGCAGTGCTTCCTCGTACTAAATTCACCAAAGGTAGTTAAATAATTATCGAAATACACGTTTTTTTAAAGCAAATTGAAATAAATCTTTATAAGGTAATATTTTATAATAAACGTTGTAGTGAGCTATATTATAAGACATTAAATGCTCTACAAAGAAATTCTATAAAATTTTCACGTAAAATGTGTCGTTCTTGATTTATCTTGAAAAAATAAATATTTTGGGATGTTACCATTCCCCCTTACACACGATTTTAATGATTTTGAAATGGGACCGTCCTCTAGTCAGCCCCAACCAAGTTTCATTAATATCGGTGTAGTGGTTCATGAGTTATGCGTGTGACAAGGATTCAGAGAACAGACACACACACACAGACATGGAACGAAAAGTGTTTGTCTTGACCTGAAACTGAAAGGTCAAATTAAAATTTTAAAATCGGAGAACAACCTTTTCTCATTTTAAAACGATCACAAAGATTCTCGTAACTTCGATATGACGAGGAAGCAAAATGGAATTATTCACTATTGATTAAATACTATATATATAAAATAGAAAAGCATGCATGTACTCATAAATATCAATTAAAAATAAGTCATTATCATAACACATACAAAAAGTATAAGCACCAAACCAACCTGGACGAATACGATATAATCTATAGGAAACCACGAGAGACGTTTTATACATTTCCAAATGAAAGAGCTCTATAATTACAAAACCAATATAGCATTTTACAATCAGCATTACTGTTGATTCAATCTGGTATCGCCAACATAAATATGAATATACCAGATTTGTAACCGCAAAGCATAAACCACAGAAAACAATTCGGTTATATGTTATATTCGATATGAGTGAAACCACGCAACGAATTTAAAACCGATTCGGCGAACACTGGAGAGTCTAACAAATGATTTAGTGCAGAGTTTCACAAACTTTTTTTCTCGGGCCATTTAACAGCTTTATAAAGTTTAAGACTTAGGCGGTTGGATTTAAATATTTATTGGTGGTTATGTCACGTCTATTTGATATGTTACTGTTTAACGGTTAATTTAAAAATAAATGGTCTTCTGGAAATAATTTTTTAATACGTTAATTTTTAATATACGTTAATGACAATTTAAAACACTAAATAGAAATCATTAATATTTACTGATCGCTTTATGATCGCCATGCATATACAAGAAGGCTTCTAAGGAGTGTGAAAAAATTAACAGTGAATCGTGGATGTTATTTTAAACAAAAAATATAAACATGTGTCTAGAAATTCTTCGTGAGAGAGTTAATATAATCTGGAGAACCTATTGTGATAAAGTTATCAAATTTGATAATCAGTTTAATATTAATATATGTTATTGGGTTTCAGTACTAATCAATAATCAAAACCTTCAATTTTAAACTTTGGGGGCTGTAGCTTTCTCGCAAAAAAATTTTGGGCACATGTTTATATAAAGTTTTTTGTTTAAAATAACATCTTCAATCGACTGTTACTTTTGTAAATCATTCTGTATATTATAAAATATTTTAAATTTAAATGTAACGATTAATTATAACGAAATACCGCTGGCAGAATTTTGTTCCTTTTAACGCAAAATATAACATTTCTAATTTTGGTTCTATAGCAAATGATATCTTTAAGGATCTTTTCCCTAAATAAATTATTTCATGTAATTTATATTTTTCAAACAATTTCAAATAACCCAACATATCGAACCAATTCTATAGTTTGTAAAACGCTGCAAATGATTTAGGACATTGGCGTATTGCTCGAGTGGTGTACGGGGGTGGCAGAGGGTGTACTTTATTTTCTGCGAGGCGGCCATGTGAAACCGATAAGTCATTAAAAGTTACGTTGCGAAAAGTTTTCGAGAGCTTGCTTTGCGGTCGAACCCACGGCCTGCGGTTCAGAGAACTGTTGTGTGTATGTTCTTCTTCTTCTTCTCTACTTCTTGTACACATCCAGGATATTCTTTGTCTGGGGTTTGTTTGGACTTTTTAATGCGATGTGTTATGTTTTTAGGTACCGCTGTTCTAGAACGCTAGTAAGTCATTTGTCAGTGTAATATTTTTATGTTTATTTTGAATTACTCTCTTAAATTTATGTTTAACATTTTAAACAGTAACTCATTTTTTATATTTATTTATTTTATGTCTTGAAAAATATATGTGAAATGTTTTTATTTGATGAAAATGTGTTAAGTATTTTTTTAACATTGCCTCTGAATTATTTATTATTTTTGTACTCTATTCTAGATCATAAGATAAAAAAATAACTTATAGATATACAATAAATTATATACAGAATATTTAATTAATAATATTATTCACTAATGATAGTAATTAATTTTTTTTTACACCCAAATACACAATAATTTATGTAATTAATTATGTATACATGCAAAAATTTATTGTATATCACCTTTTGCATAATTAAAGAAGCAAAAAACTTAGAGTAGGTATAGCAGATGTTTTCAGAGTTTTTTGTATGTAATATTAGTAGACCTTTATATCTATATTTATCTATTCAGAAATAATATTAATTTCGATCTATATTCTATTTCATTTAAGAATGCAGTAGTTGCCGGGGTTTTGACGGTACGAATCGTGTATTTTACCGTCAAAAACTACGGCAACCACTGCATTCTTAAATGAGTATTGTAACCAGTAAATTGTGAAATATAATTTACTTCTCAAAACAAAGGATACAGTTTTTGGCAACAAAATCTGAACAATTTAAATGAGTAATATTTTAACATTAAAAAATATTCAGACGCAAGTTCTTGCTAATATTTTTTGGGATGCACAGTATAATATTTATTGACTACCTTCAACATGGTAGAACAATCAACAAAGAATATTACTGTGAATTACTGGATCGGTTATACAATGAAGTCGAGGCAAAACGGCCGCAAATAGCGAAGAAAAAATGCTGTTTCTCGAAGACAATGCACCATCTCACAAGACTCACGTTACGATCGATAAATTGAAGGAATTGCACTATGAATTGGTTCCGCACCCATCGAATTCTCCTGACCTGGCCCTCAGAGACTACTTTCGTTTTCCGATATTAAAAATGTAACTCTCTGGTAAAAGTTTTACTCTAATGAAGAGATCGAGTTGGAAACAAACGCCTATTTTGAGGGACTTGACGCGAACCACTATAAGACCGGTATCGAAATGTTAGGAGGACCGTTAGAACAAGTGCATTACTCTAGATGAAGATTATGTCGAAGAATAAAAAAATGTCATTAAAAAAATTGTTAAGCTAAAGACTTTTCAATGTATTATGTACACACGAACGAAACCTCGTGGAAAATCTAGTATTTATATAAAGTAATTTTATGTAAAAAACTGAAATTGAACAACTGTTATCTCAAACATACAAAGTTCTTCTTTTTAACGAATAAGTTGATTGTAAATAATGTAAATACTTTGACTTGTAATACAGTACAAAAGACTTTAGAACTATTTTACATGACTCACCAATCCCAACGATTGTCTCCCTTCCCATTCATGTTTACATTTAGTTGTTTCCAACATCAAAGTCATTAACATAAGATATTTTGTGTTGTAACAAATAAATGATGAGTTTTGTTGTTATATCTAAAATAGCTAGAGTAAACAATATATTTCACAAACAATACAAGTATACTGTACGTTCTGCAGTAACAGTTGTCAGTGCTACATTCTAATATCATTACTTGTAACACAATCACGATCTACTGACAATATGGAAATTGTATTATTTAAACCAGCGGTTATCAATATTTTTGCTTCGATTACTCTATAAATTCCCGATTCTTTATTTGATAGATTATAAAAGTCAAGATCTGAAGAAAACGAATGAAACTCTTACCAAATATTAATTTATAAGTACAGGTGTCCCACGATAAAGTGTTGAAACTAATCAGCTGTTATTTTCTAATGGATGCAGTTATTAAAAAAAAAAAAAAACGTTGAAAAGAGGAGAATTTGCAATTTTATTCGGGATATGGTAGAAGCAAGTACGTGCGCGTCAAAATGAATAATCTGTATGGCAGTTCTTGTAGAGGTTTTCGTATTAAATACGCGTAAAACATAAAGTTAAGAGTGATACCACACTAAAAAGGTTATAACTCATCATTTATTTAAACTTATACCTTTTGAGCAATAAATAATTTTTTGTATTATTTTTAACAGAATTATCGATAATTTTAGCATATTTTTTATCAATAAAATAAATTGACGCACAAACATTTTATTAAATTTTATTTATACCCATTAAAAATTGCAAAATTTCATCTTTTCAATGCTACTTTTGTTTTTTCAATAACAGCATCCGTTTAAAAATGACTGCTGGTTAGTTTCAACATCTTCCTGTGGGACATCCTGTACTAACATTCTCCGTATAAAGCCCTTTTAATTTTAGAAATATTTATTACAATGTATATAAATCCAAATATTTGTAATATATAGATAAAAATAAAGTTAAAAATAATCTAATAATAATAATAATTTTCTAGAAACACTTTTAATACAAAAAATGTCTTCTACATATCTTATTTAGCATTGATATAGGTACATATGTGTAGAATATATTCATATATTTACTTTGTATCTTTATGTATTCGTAATTACATCACTCATGTTCTTTTATATCCAACATTACTTTTTATCTCGCAGTTTACATTTTAAGAATTTATTTCATAGCGGGTAATATCACATTTCATGTGTGTGCCCAGTGACTCTTTACACAAGACCTGTCTCCACTTTACAAAAACGAAAGCGGTATTTACATTACCGACAATAGGAGCTGAACACATTTTTCTCTGTAGAACGACATTTAATGCATAAATGATGTCACGGGGACCTTTGAACCGGCGTCCCCGATGCATCTCTCGTCATGCCCCGGCTCTGCATGAATGTATATGTGCACGTGGATATATATCACAGAGGTGTATTTGGGGTTATTTGCTTTAAAGTTTTAAGATAGTAGCTTTTAGATCTGGCGTGAGCGTAAGCGATTTCCAAATATTAAATCGTGAGCGTGCGTGATCTTGAGTCAAAGTAAAACAACCGTAAGTGTAGGCGCGGATCTAGGTTTACAACTTGGGGGGGGGGGGGTCATGATCTGAGAAAAGACAATTTGGGGGGGGGGGTCATGGACTGTGACATGGATAAAAAAGTTATTTTAGTGAATTTAATAAGCATTTTTCTATTTAATTTGTTTAATTTTCTGAGAATTGGGCGGGGGTCATGTCCCCCATGACCCCCCCCCCTGGATCCGCGCTTGTGTAAGTGACCGTGCGTGAGTACATTTTTGTCGTGCGTAAGTCTGTGAGTATATTTCGAAGGTAATTTTTTAATAAACTTATTATTTTTTAATATAATATAATAACGTTTAAAACTAATTTTTACATTAAAAAATACGGTATAAAAAATAAAAGGCCATTTTAAGAAAAAGCACTTTCACATGCTTAGTATTGCCAACTTTGCCAAAACACCAAAAAAACTCCAGATTTAGAAATGCATTGTTGCTTTATTTTCTTATTGTTTTGCTTACTGTTACTTGCACTAAAAATGCAGTTTAGAAGAAATAATACAAAAATATTAAATATACATATTAATTTTCATCATTTCAAAATTTTATTTATAACAATTATATTTAATCGTGTCACGACCGTGATTCGTGAGCGTGCGTGATCGTGAATTTTTTTCTTTAACCGTGAGTAAGCGGGCGTGACTAAAAATATTTTGTTGGTGAGCGTGCGTGATCGTGAGCAAAATTTACGCACGCACCCAGCTCTAGCTTTTATGATATGTTTCTATAAGATAACGAAGAAATATATATATAGATAACCATTAAAGTTGTAATTTCTGTAACATATTAAATATTTACAAAGTAATAAATTCAATACAACAAAAAAATTGAAAGTACGTGTTAGCTATGAAATTTTGTTAGCTCCTTTATAATACCGAACATTAATCTATCGAACATATTGATTATAATTCTCTACAAATTCTCGCAAATGTTTATTAAACTAAAACGACATGTAATAAAAACGCTATGAAATTTATTAAACATTAAAAATTTTCACGTGTTTCTGATATTAAACCCATAAATAATAAAAAAATATATATAATCCGTATCAGCTACAACTAGTTTCTCAAGACCTATAAAAATAGAGAATAAGTCCCAAGGAGAACGGATATTTTACGACACGGTCCTGCGCAATGCACTCAGGGAATTATACATCACGGCGTGTACACGGGACAGATTTATTATGTGTATTAGCGTTCGGCGAGTGCGCGCTCCGGTCGCCGCCGCTATACCGCAGCCGCTTGCGTCCGTCAACGCCGCACAGTGGCCCCGATCGCAAAGGCAGTGTTGCCAACTTAATACTGAAAACGGGCCTTACTTAAATTATTTATAAGTATCAATTCTAAAACATTAATGTTCGGTATTATAAAAGAGCTAGCAAATTTGTTAACTAGCAAACACTTTCAAATGAGATATCAAACTTATATGACAGTTCTTTTGGAGTTTGTTGAAGACTTTGACAAGTTTCGCGCAGGTGTTGTAGGTAAATACCAACGGTATTAAAACAGTGGTGATATTATGAAAATTATTTTGTACGGTGAAAGATGCCAACCGTGTTACAATTAGTTGAAGTGTCACTGCTCTAAATTCCATAACTAATCCATAGTTACTAGTACAGAATTAATACCCCATTTGAAAGTAATTGCTAGCTAGCAAATTTTGCTAGCTCCTTTATAATTCCAGACATAAATCTTTTTACTAATTGGTATTGAAAACAATTTTTTTTATATCGATAGAAATAAAAATATATGTATAGATAATATAAATAATGCGAAAGCCCAAAATCAAAGTGTTTGTAAGCTATAAGAAATAACTATAGCTATTATTCAAATTTTGTTATTGTTTGGTTTAAGAATATAAGCCACGTCTGATTGTACCAGAAACCAATAATGAACAAATAAATTGTATTTGAATCATCGTGTTTGTGGTACATTGGCAACACTGGCTAGGGCATCGACACAGCGGCCCACATGTGGCACGGGAAGCGGTGATACGCTTCGGGAATAAATACACATCAAATTTTTATCCTAATCATTCCGTCACACCCCGCCCGTCGGTCGGCGAGTATAATGGAATTTAAATCTGAACGTTATATGACAGTTTGACGTTATATGAGCGATGTATATATTATATACATACGTAAAAAATATCGATTATTATGTAATGCAAATTAAAATAAATCTATTGGATTATTGGATATAATGGATTTAATATTTTTAAGTGTTATTGTTTTTCTAATTATATCTTATGTATTGATAGTGATCTTTACTAATTATGCGGCTTCATCCGCGTGGTAGTGTGATGTTATCTACTCTAAATTAATTCTAGAGTTTCAGATCATACATTAAAAAAAATATAATTGGTATATTTTTGTAAATAGGAGCCTAAAATCGGTTCAGTATTTTTTGAGTTAGCTAGGATAAAACAGACAGAGTAAAAAAATTTAATGCTATTAAAACTAAATACATATATTGCTTGCAAAACGACGCATAATAACACAAAATATTTACATTGTAAAGACAGATCTTACAGATTTAAATAATTAGTATAAATATGATGTTCCAATTAACAAAAAAACAGTATTAAAAAATCAAGCCAGTAGTAAATGAACTGAAATGTAAACAATTTCATCGGCTTCAAATGGATTAAACGTTTATGCGTGAATAATTGCCAATATTAATAATAAATAACAAATAAAGAAAGACATACAAGATTCTCGTACACTTTTATTTATTATTTATAATTGAAACTTTATTATTAGTCGAATCGCTGTTCCTTCTCCCAGTAACTAATACCAAAGCGTAATAAATTATGGTTGATTAATCACTTCATCATTAAATAAATCTTACTTCGTAGACCTTTGTGGATATTAATAACGTGTTCCTTGAAATGCACAGATGAATAAACGTGCTAGTTACTTCAAAGTTTAAGTGCATAAAATAAATGATACAGCAACTGTAATGTTAACTTTTATTTTTGTTTTGTTAAAAGTAACTTATAATTGCTATAAAAAGTTTAAAGAAGAATACACTTTAAGATACGTCTTATTGTTAGTTTAAATTTTGAAACTGCAAAAGTATTAATTTATTTCAGAAGCAAGAACAATAAGTTATTTAATTTTTATTAATGATTAAGTTCAAAGAATCAGCTCAATTTTTCTATAATGACAAAGTTTTATTTTAAATTATTTAGCTTAGATTTCATGCAATAGAATAGTATGCAAATACACATTTTCTCACAGAAATAATCAACAGATGAGAATTATCTGACTTGCACCAAAATAAAGGGCGAAACAGATCATCATTTGATTTCTTATAGAAATTTTTAACACGAGCTATAAAATTATTTCGTGCAATAAAGACATTTCCGCTTAATCGCTGACTAGCATAAAATATTGCGCAGTATGACTTTGGCGGCAATTGTTTTCGGTGCATCAGAAAGGCTCGAAAATGCTTGCCATGATGAAAGTTAGTTTAAATATAAAAATAACTTAAAAAGGTCTTAAAACCCGATTCGTTCTGTGACCCAATTTGCTTTGGTCTACCCTACAAAAATGTTTTCCAATTTACTAGCAAAATATGAAATGACTTTCTTTAATTTTCTCTAAAGTATATACTTCACTAAAGTACTGGCACTATATTACAAATAAAATAAGTATACCTCTTTATTAAAACAATTTATTTACCCTTGTCCGCAAATATAGCTTGTTTTTAAATTATAATCTTTTATTTTGTTAATGTTTTTTTTCCGATAATGGACAAAGTAAAATCAATGATGGGCACCTAGTAATGAACACTTACTAATGATTACAAAAAGAATGGTACAATTTGAAACAATGTAAAGCAGATACTATGATAATATAATAATTAATAAATAGATTATACTAATAATACTTTAAGCGCGTCTATCATGTTGACACCCATTGGCCGATTGTCAGCAAAATAAGCTGTTTTAAAGATAAATATCTATAGATTATGAATCAGTAATGTCAATAATCAAATATCAACAAATATTTCTAATTTAGTAGGTACATTTAATCAAACAAGTGTAAAATATTTAATACATACATAATATGTATAATATTATATATGAATATCGTCATGAAGAAGCCAGAAATAATTATATTTCTTCATTGTTAATATGAAAAACGTTTCACCTATACTAGTAAAAGATATCTATAAGTTACTTGTAGAGGATGCATATCTAACATAATAACATCATAATTATAATATTATGATATCACTGACTTATTTTCAAACATGATAAATTGAGATTACAATTAGAGATATAAATAAATACTATTTGCTATGTATATAATATAAAAGAAAATATAGCATCTTCAATACACGATAATTATATAAAATGTGGAATTACTAAAAACGTAAGCGGAAACTAAAAAGAAGATAACTATCTTCAATTTAACTTTATAACTATTATAAGATCAAATAAAGTTGTCGTTTTAATACTTATAGCTATGGTGTATGTTATATCTATATACATACATGTTCAGTGGCGTAAGCAGGGGGGGGGGGGGGTAAGGGGGGGGGGGGGGGTCAGAACCCCCCATGACATCTGTGATTTTATTTAAATCAATATTAATATTATTCCCAACAAAACTATTAAATTCTATTAATTCTAGCATTCTATATTACATTGCAAATTGCAACATTTATTTTATAGTTCGTTTTTTATTATCACCGAGAAATTGTGATTACAGCAGATGAGATTCTTGATGAATTAGCCAAGAATCCAAGAAGGCTCGAATTGCATTTGTAATTAAGCTGTAATGTATTTAATGTCGTGTTTGTTGTATATTAAAAAAAAAAAATTCTCTTTGAAAACCCCCCTCATAACAGAATCCTGCGTACGCCACTGTACATGTTACTTGATGTTAGTATGCATGTGTTCATATAGAATCTTGTATTTGGATTCTACATCGATAACTTGCAAATATATATATTTATTTTATTAATTATAGTAATTATATTTTAGCCAGTTATTAATTATATAGGTATATATCAATATTTCTTTATATAATACGTATTATTAATTATTAATTATTGTCATTATACATGCATGAAGCTACAATAAGTAATATTTTATTTAATCATACAAATTATTGTTGTTTTTGATATGCTAATAATGGATCGTTTTTTGGTAATATATTATACCTTCCAATATAACGTAAATAATAGATATTAAATTGTCTTTAGAACAGTATACAATCTTTATTTCATATAAAAATCAATTTATTGTTAATGCAAAAGTTCCATACATATAAAATAGATATATCATATGCTACTGTAAACAAAATGCTTTTCAAATTTGTCGGTAAAACAAATTCGTTATTAATTCACATTTTCCCCGAAAGAAGTCGTTATTGTTCGGCTTCATCTTCTGATTGATTCGTCTTTTACATTAAAGTTATTTAAAATCAATTTTAATTTTACTTGCTGTCAGTGACACGCTGTTAGTCTAATGGTTAGACTCAGGGACGTATTAACCATAAGGATAAAATGATTATAGCTCCTTTAAATTTGTTAGCTTGAATATTAAATCCTATAAAATGTGCACAAGCAAAAAATGTACATAAAATATTATGTGCCGGACAATAATTATACAATTACTTTTTAATAAATATATTTAAGTGCAACTGTAACTACTCACTTAAGTATGCTTTATTTTTTTTTTATGATATTATATTCAACAAATAAAATTATCGATGGTGTATTTTTCCTTTATTTAATTTCTATTAATTCTAATATCTTTTATTATTAGACTTTACTTTAAATTTACTTTTAAATTTCACTATGATCCTTTGTTCCGGTCCTGGCTAGACTTAGAAGTCCAACGTCAAAACCAATAAGATTAATTTACTATTTTGTCGACATTTTGTTTAATGTTTAGGCTTTTTAAACGTCTCGCCATATTTGCTTTAATGGTGGTTCATTTTGTTGCATGACTGGGAGAAATATAATGTACATATGTATGTACAAAACATTATGTAGATTGGTATAAAAACGGTTTCAATATAGGAAAGAGAAAACATGTGCAAATATTGTTTTTTTTATGTTAACCATTAAGTGTTCGTTCATTTAATATAATATGTTTACTTTGTATATATAGTTGGTACTTTTTGTTAAAAAGTATAAAACTCTTAAAATATAGTAAGTTTTATCTTTTTTTTAAAAACTGAAATTTAAAAAATTGTATATACTATATGGGCTGAAAAGTCCTTAGCCTAACAATGAAAAAACGATTCTTTTAATGAAAAAATCTTTTATTCTTCGACATAATGTCCATTTAGAGTAATGCACTTGTTTCTGGAGTAACTACCTCATTTGGCCTTCCTGAACGTGGTGTATTATTTGTGCTCGTACAGTCCTACGAAACTCAACAAACCAATATTTTACAGTTGAATTAGCTAGAGCAGATGTGTGGTAACACATATCAAGCCATTCCTATGTTTGTAAGGTATTTTTCTCAATCAAAAAACAATGTTTAAACAAACCACTTTTTTCTATGATTAAAAAAAAAAAAAAGTAGCGTCACTTCGAAGGCTGTAATTTCAACAGAAGTAGATGAAATGTCATGAAATTTTGACAGTATTCTAGTTATATAAAAAAATTCTATGGGAAGCATAAGGATTTTTTGTTTATGTCGCCATCTATATGTCAGGCCAAGGACTTTTCAGCCTATATTATAAAATTAAAATTATTGGAAAACCTTTATAGTCAGTTACGCGTATGTTATATTATTATATCACTATGCATTGAATTTTCATTGATGATAGTTGAAAGTTGGTAATTCCCTCTGAACTGTAAGCCATGCATTTGCTAATTAACCATAGTTGTTGGGTGATTTGATGTTGAAGTGATTGATCGGTAAACAGGGAATTGTTTATTAGCACATACAATAAACATAGTGGCTGTTGAATATGTAACTAATCGAACATACCGCATACCAATTGTTCCAATAAGTTGCAACTAAATTAATTAATAATATCTCTATTATAGTGATTATATTTTATATTAAACTAGAGGTTAAAAATGACGAAGAGCACTTCACACTGCTTTTGATGTATATTATATTATATTTGATTTTTCCAGAGCTACGTTATTTTGACGGAGGTAAAACAACGAATATTGTGATTGATACAATAAAATGATGTTTATACATAAAAGCTATTTTAACTATTCAAAAGCCAATTACTTTAATTTTAAGTTTCACTTTTTTAGAGATATTAGGCAGGGAGAGTTTTTTTTAATAAAGAATTGTGAAATTTTAAATTCCGTGGCACTCTTTCAACTTAGAGTGTCATTCAACTCCTTTGATAACACAACTACAAAAAATATATAGCATTATAATATTTGTCGAGCTTGGTTTTGGAATTCTCTGCTTACCATTTTTTTTTCATTTAACCTTGAATTTTGGGTTTAAGTTGAATTTTTCCAAAAAAAGTGTGCGATACAAAAAAAGTAACTTATATAACATTGTAGAATTGGTTGAGCATAGTCGAAATCCATTTTTTTTTTATTTTCTGCTTACCGTGTTTTTTTTTATTTGAGCTTGAATTTTGTGTTTAGGTAGAATTTTTCCAAAAAAAGTGTGCGATACGAAAAAAGTGACCTATATATAATTTTCTGCTTACCATTTTTTTTTATTTGAGCTTGAATTTTGGGTTTAGCCAACTTGAAAAAATTCAACCTAAGCCCAAAATTCAAGCTCAAATAAGCAATTTAAAAAAAGCAGAAAATTAAAAAAAATTGGATTTCGACTATACTATATAGGTCGCTTTTTTGACTCCGCACTTTTTTTGCGTAGCTGTATAATTAATGGATAGTTATTGTTGAAAAAAAATAAAGTGTTTTTGTTTCGTCAGGCTTAAAACCGAAAATCAACTAAGTATCTCTATATCAAAAATAAAAAGCTACATTTAACATCTATAGTTGAATTTATAATAAATATAAAATAATGATTGTTTTAAATGAAGTTTGCTTTTAGCTCACCAGTCAATAATAATAAATAACACTACCGCAAGATTGCCAGAATTACGTTATTTTTCCAACACTAGAACACTGATAAACATATTAATAATAGTTTTTTGTCAATATTCAATCACTTGCTATTTTGTAACATATTTTTTTTTATTATATACAGCTTTATAGCGTAAACGTCAGAAAATTTATTAAATAAAAAGTAATAACAAGCTTTCTATTTACAGAATCATCGTCAGATGTTGAGATAACGACATCGTTCTCACATTTTATTCCTTCTTAATAGCCTGACGTTTACGCAATTAAGCTGTTATTATTATATTATAATATTATATTATATTCTAAATGTTTATATTAAATTAGTCTGTATAACAAAATCTCTCCAAAATAAAAAAATTACATGAATATCCAAATAAAGCCGCAGTATTTATAAATTTCGATAAGCTATCATAAATAATACAATCAATCTAGATTATCTTTTATCGTTCATTCCATTTCCTACAAATGAATATTTTTATAACATTTTAAACAACCACAAATAACGTATCGTGTACAGTAACTATCGTGACTGATAAATACAACAAAAAACACTAAAATGTGCATACACATAAATGATTAATTCATAGTGTTATAGAAACTCGATACATTCAAAACGCATAGAAAACAATCCCCCCAACAGTCGTAAAATTATCCAGACAAAACATCGCCTCAATTAAGTTTGGTAGGTGTATGTATGTTTATGTGTAGGTGTGTGTGTAAACCATATGGGAATGTGTGTGTATGTGTGTGTTAGACATCCAAACGCAAACCTATTACAGTATATAAGCTATCTGACAAACGATCTATAAAATATGTTAATACCGTATACAGGTTGTCTCGTAAAGTTAGGACCAGGTATTTTTCCTGAAACTAATATGTGTGCAGACTGTTGTTGAAACTTATGGGGTATAATTTGGTTAATTCTGAATACACACGAAGTATTTTACCTGAAAATTAAATTATACTATATACTACTAGCTATGTTAAATACATACGTCAAACGTGATATGAAACAATTAAGTGTTTATACAAAAATCAATCCGAATATTATTATACGTATCTATAATGGATATTATTATAATTATTATTATAAAAAAAATTGGCTCATATAACGAGTCACTTTTTTCATAAATACACATTTTAAGTGACGATTTGTATATAATTACCTGACTTTATTACATTGTTTTAAATTAGTCTCTCAAAAAAAATTGAGTATTTATTATTTTTTAATTTACTACAAGAGTTTTCTCATCCTTAATATATATAAAGCTCAACGTCTCTCTGTCTGTCTGTCTGTCTGTCTGTCTGTCTGTCTGTCTGTCTGTCTGTCTGTCTGTCTGTCTGTCCGTTAGTTACCTTATCACTCGAGAACCACTTATCCGATTTACGAGTTTTTTTTTTTAATTCATAGGTACGTTCTCTGGCCAGGTTATAGGCTATATTTTTTTACGTTAGGTAACATAACAACAAAGCAGTGACGATAATAGTAAATCAAGTCGGAAAAAATTTTGCCGTCGGCGCGCTGTTTTGTAATACGCTGCCTAAACCGTTCAATATAGAACAAAATAATGTATTAAAGAATTGTGTAGAATCAAAAGTTCTACAATTAAGTCAGCGACACGATATGTCTAACTTTTATATTTAAGCCACAATGACTGCTTTTATGTTACAAAAAAAACATAAAATATTTGGGTTTTGTTTACATGGACTTATGACCTGCAAAACATTAATCCTTATCGAAATAAATGATTTCATCGTCATAAGTACTTAATGTAGATATAGTTTGCCATTTACAGCATCCAATTTGGTCGTATAGTTTAGAAAATATCTTAAAATATATTTATAAAGGTAACATTTTAAATGTATGGTGTCGTGCCGCATCGAAGCGATGTACATCAGACTGGATTCGCTTACGTTCGGTAGATATTCGGAGTCCCTCGGCTGACGTTTGAGTTAATTTTGTTTTCAATAATTAACATTTAAATTTAAACAGAACACAAATTATTTGTACTTTTTTCTTCTGATTCGTTTTTGTTAGGTAATTTAGGTATTGATAAATTATTATTACAATAATAACTAATCGTGTTTGTACTTAATTAATTAAACTATATTTTTCAAAAATCCTAAACAATAATTCCGTAGTCTACGCGAGCGAAGCCGCGTGGGCCCAGCTAGTAATTTATATTTATAAAAAGCCCTCACGACTTACTCCTTTAAAAAAAAAACATTTTTATTAGAAAAATTTCAACTGTAATTTTTTTTAATACGGACCTGTCATAAATAATATAGCTTAAATTAATTTTATGTATGAAAATCCCATCAAAATCGGTTCAGTAGTTTTTGTTTCAAAAATTCTAAAAATTGTCAATATTACCCAATCAATAATAACTAAAAATATTTACATTGTACAGATAAAACCTACAGATTAATCTATATGTAGGTAGTGTTATATTAAAATATTTTGTTTGATCATTCTAATAAAAATTGATTAGATATTTCACAGTCAGTTTAGCATAAATACTCGAATATTGCATAACCGAAACTGTAATCTAGCATCAGTATTGTTATTATATATATATTCGTCCCTCTCGATTTCCATTCTTGTGTCATACAGTGTTTACAAATGCACAAGTGAGTGGTCGAATAACATTTATCGCGTGAATACAGCAACTATTATAAACAAAGTTAATTGGTGCGATAAATCTAGGTCACTAATGTCAAACGTAGCGCAGATGCACTCCCACGTTATCGGTAAATAACTCAGGACAAAGCGGGCTGTATAAATTAAAATTTTCATTATATTATAACAACGACACAACAGCATTTTTTATTCTGAATATAAATTGCACATATTATTAAACATTTGGTGCACGTTTTCGTGCTGAAAATAATAAAACTGAATTTAAAAGTTCTTCATTTAAAATTTTGAAACGGTAATTCTTGAAAATTATTATTGTTATTTCTGTTTCTGGGTATAATACATCTCACATTTACATTTTACTAAATTATTGAGTTATTATACTGGTTATTCATTATTTAATTTGTCAAATGTTACACATATAGTAAAATTATTAATAGAATATTTTATACGTTAATTTATAATAAAATTAATAAATTTGCAAGCTTGAAGCACTTTCAAATGAGGTATTCATTCTGTGACAGTATTTATGGATTAGTTATGGAATTTAAAGCAGTGATACTTCAACTTATTATAATAAAGTTGGCGACTCTGCCCGTACAAAATAATTTTCATAATATCACCAATGTTTTAATATCGTTGGTGTTTACCTGCCACGCGTGTACAAAAATTGTCAAACATTTCATGAAACTTCAAGGGAACTGTCAGATAGGTTTAATATCCTATTTAAAAATGCTTGCAATCTAGAAAATTTTGTTATTTCGTTTATAATACCGACATTAATCCTTTAACAATAAGAATTAGCTGTAGAGCAAAAAGGTCTCAAATTTAACATTAAACTGCTCGGGACATTAGATCAATGGTAATAAATGTGAAATAATGCAAATGCTAAGCATTTTATGAGGTACAATTGTCACTACTGCTTATAAATCCATGAGTTATACTTAACGAGCATGAATTAAGGTCATTCATATACACACTGAGAAAAATAATTCATATTATCAATGTAAACGAAGTTGACTCAATCCCGCCGCGAGTTTAAATGCGTTATATGCATATAACCCACATCATTTATTAGAACTGTCAATTGGTTGTCTGGGTTAACTTAGCATTTGTTCGATAGCAAATTCTTTGTTATACCATCTATTAAATTTTCCATTTTTTCGACTTTGTGATATTGAAGAGTCGCTAAAGTTATGGACGGTCAACTTAAGTGATCTATTTTTCTTCAAAATCTAACATATTCTACCATTTTTGGAATTTCGTTGATCATTTTTAAATAAAAAATGTAATTAATTAATTTTAAAATTCAGAAACAAAATCATGGTCGACTAATATTTCGCGATCGACCTGTTGGCTATGCCTCATTAGACAATAATCGCATACATTCATATCCACTCTTACATCTCTTTTCCTCCACATTATAAATGTTAACCAGGTACTTACTGCACCAAGTTGATTATTTCTTATGATAAAACATGGACAGAGTTTAAATATCGTGTTTCTATCAAGTAAATCTTGAGTGTTTCTTTAGTCACACATTGCAGTGGATATTTTAGGGCTTTTGAAAAAGCCCTTTATAACCAGAATTCAACATTATTCCAAAAAGTTTGCGAGTTTCTATAACTTTTATAAATCATCATATTTTGTCAATAAAGTAAGTTTTGCGTTAACCATTACTTACAACCCTTCCAGTAAGAACCATTCGCGATCCAGACACATTGCCTTGGAAAACAAAACAAGACACTGGTTTTAATCCACCCTGTACTAGAGACAAACCCACAAAACTACTCACGCACGCCTATGGCGCATTAACAAAATAAATTGGGAATTATATATTACAATCATAATTTGTTACGGACATACGTCGATTAGAGAGAGAGAGTTTTTTTCGCCAATCTATAATCTGGTAATATACGACTGGAACGAATTAATGTTGGCTGCCCTGACATGCCAAGCCAGCTTGTAATTTTAAACACGTACTCGAGATTAAAATATATCGCAATTTGCGAACGTGTATTCTACACTACAAAAGGGGTTTTAATGAAAAATGTTGGTACTCAAGTATACTCTACCAGATATTCTTCTTCTTCTTCATCCTCTATGCTGCTGGAATATTTCAGCTCGATAGATTTATGTGTCTATATATGTGTGTGAATATTTGTATAGTATGAAAATTATTATTCAAATATACGAATGTTAATGTTGTATGCATGCCTTCATATTTCGTACCAATACTAATGTATTCTGTCTGTACAGTGTAAATGTTTGTTTCGTGTCTATCTGACTATGCAGGGATTAGAATCCAGTTTGATAGTTTTTAGAATTTCTGTCTGTTTGTTTTGGTTTAACACGAAAACTACTAGCCCGATTTTGATGTAACTTTTACAGTTCAAAAAACAAAATAAGAAACTGGTTTTATCCAACCTGTACTAGAGACAAGACAAAAAGTTAATTCTTACAAATTATGTTTTTATTCCATAAATACATAAATATTTTTGGATGAACTCGGTGCCATTATGATTATTATATGTTTACTGGTTTTTGCTCATATTCCTGAAAATTAACAATTTTCTGTACAAAATGCATTCGCATGTATATAAAGTAATAAAATTGTTATTCGTTGGAACATTTATTTTGTTTTATTGGCTGTAATAATGTCTGGCATTAATTGTAATAAAATGGGACAATTAAATAGAAGCTAATTTGATTTAAATGTTTATTTTCATTGTTTAAACTTACATATACATTATTTTTGGTATATACCAGTTTGATATTCCTCATTTACATTTAAAATAATTATATACGTGTCTCTGACCACTCCTAAAAACACATTTGATGAATTTATTATAATGATATGATACTTGTTACAATGTTTCTTGATGTAAATAATCATGAAGATTGCTTATAACCTAAAACCAATATTTACAAATTCACTGATAAAAATATATAACTTATTATTGATTTTAGTTACAGAATAATAAAAATGCGAATGTCTATATAACTCTATATAATATAATATAATAAATATGGTTATGTTATTAAAAATACTCTATTGATAACAAAAAGATTCGTGTCCAGTGTTTAACAACATGCATTTAATTTTATAGCCGCGTCATGCATTAATTTATAGTGACTACTCTGTTCTACAAAATTCTCATCAATCTTACGTACTTATAAGTAATTTATATTTATTTATTTCATGCAGGTCTGTTTTGTGTTGCGATACGGTTATCTTGTTAAATTAAGAAAAATGAAAATGAAATATATGAGTACAGAGATACTGTGATGATAATTGCCACATAGAATTAATGTAGCTCTTTAGTTGATTTATGATTTAGAAAATAATCTACCTACAAATTCTACCGCGAAATAACAGAAATACTTAACGTTTTAAAGTGGTTTCTAAGTTTCAGCCGTCTATAAATAGCACAGTTGTATTTACTTCGAAAAGAACATTTTATTAAAAGGATATATTTAATTTTGTAGCCGAAAATAGTATCATAGTACTGTTATATTAATATTACGGGTGTACCTGAATTCCGATCCGGTCGAAATTCATGATTTTATTCTGGTTTCGGCTAGAACTGGTACATTTCGACCTGATTATGTATTTTTTAATGTTTAGTCGTATTCTCCTTGGAAAATAAACAATTTTCATTGGAAAAACTTTTTCACGAAAATTTCAACAAAATATTTAGTTTTTTTTAATTAAAAAAAATTAAGTCGGAAAGTAACAATTTTAGAGAAAAAAAAGTAATTTGATCTAAAAAACTAAGTTGCTATTTAATTTTTTCCCTAAAATAAATTGAACAGTACACGAAACAGTAAGTTAATGTATCAGATATGAAAAGTTGTACGTTTAATTTGCAAATAAATGAAGTAAGATATTTTGCTAGTTAAATTATGAATCAGAACAGCTGATATTACAATAAATAAACATATAAGCTTACTAAATATATACTGACATGTATATTTTTCTTTTAGTACAGATTTCCCATGCTTTACAATGTTGTAATCGCTTAAGGCTTTAGTTTACTTAGTAAGTGTATTTTGTATGTACGTACAATATTTTCTGAAAACAGATATGCTAATATAGATATTTTTAACGAAAATGCAAAGCATTGTATTCTAAGAACTTATTTCCAGATCTTGTTATTGCATTTCGCTGACGAAATAATAATGGTTGCGTGTGTTTAGTATATTCTTAAGTTTTCTATAAGTGTTTTGTGAGTACGGTGAACTATAGGTAATTTATGTAAGGTATACATTTACCTATGTTTATAAATTAAGGAAATAATTACTGTAATTTCTAATTTCACGCGTTTAATTATTAAAATTGAATTGTTCTAATAAGCTTATCAATTTGAAATTATTTATATATTCTATTATGTAATATCGAATATTTGTTCACTTCAACAATTCATGTGATGAAAAATCATATAAATTCGGATTCGCTTCTATTAGTGGACTTTTTCGAATAAAGTATGAACTTTTATTCTAAAATTAATAATTTATGAATAAAATATTGCGCCCTACAGGTAATTATGAGGCGATAAATCTATATATCAATAAAAAAATGTTCTTTAATGCCGTGTTTACGCCAAAAAGGCAAAACATCAACACGGTGTTTTTAGAAAACTTCGTATTTAAAAATTTTTTGTTGAAATTTTGTCAAAAAAAGACCGTGTTGCAGATGCTTTTCATTAGTTGATTCGAGTAACATCAGTTATTATCCTCATTAATTATACATGTAATTATTATATTTGACTTGTTTTTGAATTTTTTGTAACTACATTATCTATTTTAGAGGAATATAAATGGAAAACAGAGTTTTTGTAAAATTTTTTATTAAAAGTTACAAAAATCAATATTTTTCTACTTTTACTGAGATCCTAATGAACTGTTTTAAAAATCTTTTATAAAGGAACAAACCAAAAACATTTTTTTCTAAATAAACTTACTTTAACTAATTTTTTTTAAAATATATATTAGTATGGAACAAAAAAGATACGAAGATGCTATTTTTAGTCAATTCGACTAATAAGTGACACTTACCTGCGTGACAAAATTGTCTCGTCAAAATACTTGCCGGCGACTAAGTTGGTACGAAGAATCTATTAACTAGTTGGAAAGATAGAGCAAAAAATGTTCGCTGTGTTAGTCGAAACGACTAACATTAGCCGTTTAGAGTTAGACTAAATATTAATAATATCACATACCTTCTATATAAATTAAAAATATACAAATATAAATAAATATTAAGATGACAATCGCACAAATGAAAGTTACCAAATTCATAGTATACATAAATTTTAACATTTCATTAACACCGCCACACTATGTAAAAATAAAATACAACTCGTTTAAACACGAATAGTTTCGCCCAATTCATCACAAAACCTTTTTACCTGTCTCGTAATATCCGACAACATTGTAAAAGCAAACTCAAACATATAATTTAAAATATGTAAAACAGACGTACGTGTATAATAATATTTCAAAGATAAAACATTTAAAACATGGGCCCATATAACTGATCGCAGAATCGGAATGCCTTGAAGCGGTTGATCCTTTTTTGAATTCTTATTAAAAATCTGTCCAAACTAGAACACCCACTGTCCTGACCCGCGGCTGTCAAGCAACGCATGCTAATTATACAATTACTGCTAGATTACTCATTAGGTTGGTTGCTGGGCGAATTCCTTACATTGCATGTCCGAATTGTTTGCTGCGGTGCCTGTGTATATGTGAATGTGTGTGTGTATGTGTGTGTGTATGTGTGTTTAACTGTCAAATAGTTTTATAATTAGTAAACTAGCAATCACCTTTTATCCAATATTGATTAATGGGAGTGTGTTGCTATTTTGTTTGTATAAAGCAGTGATTCTTTAACCCTTTCATATTCGCAGAATACGTTCAATTCTTAATAGTCCAGGCAACGTAGAATTTTTTACTGGTGTAAAATTTGGAAAAATGTATGAGGTGCCAAATTTAAACAGTGATTAGAACATATCCAGTCAGAACACCCTCAACCAAGGGCCCAAAGTTTTGTTATACAAGGATTTTGTAAACAGTCTGTATCTAATGAACGGAATTGTTCAATCAACCCTGTCTTTCGCATTTTAAACAGATAATTAAATTTTCTACAACCTTTTTTATTATTATTTTACCATTATTATGAGTTTGACCGCCATTTTGAAAGGTATACAATTACAACTTATAACTAATCGCTGTAAAAAAAATGGGTGCGACTGTGTCGGAATGCACAGTCGAGGGATTGACGTGAATACGTAGCAATAGGGTTAAATAAAATTCAGTTAATACATCTTTAATTTTTTTTGTTACGCAGAAACGTTTGATTTTTTTTTAAATAGACACAAAATGTTTCCCTAAACTTAGTCTATACTAAACCTGCACTGACAAATCCGGTAGCAACCTCCCTATCCGTCATTCCAAAAATTCTATGTGATGTCTATAGAAATAGATGGAGAAAAATAAAACAAAATAGAAAAAAAAGACGAAAAGTAAAAATTCAAAGGTCGAAAAGAAAACAGATAAAATCAAAATGTTTTGGCTGAAGGGCAATGCTCGATGGCCAATTAAAAGAGAATTTAAAAAAAACTTGGTATTGTACAATGTAGTTTTTATTATTTGTACGAACATAAAAACAATTAATGAATTAATATTTACAAGCGAAATCGTAGAAATACAAAAGTAACTTTTTATTTTTTATTCAATTTAAAGAATTACTTATTATTATACCATTAAAATCTACTTTAAAGAAGCATTAGAAATATCTACCACACTGATAAAACAACACTTTTAGAGACTCAATATCATTATAAATATTTTTTTGTGGGGTTTGATATTTAATTAATTTCATTTTTCATTCAAGTTTTTAACATTTCCCTTCCGCTAACTAATTTTACAAACTGTCTTAAATAATATATAATTTAATTTTACGATAGCTAAAAGACCATGTAACAAATTTTATAACGAAGACTATTAAAAAGATGTTTAACCCTTTACTTAAAAAATAAATTAAGGTAATAAAAAAGATTCTATAACAGAAAGGGTATATTTTACAATTAACTTGTGTATCTAAAAGAAAGTTTTAGAAAGGGTGCGTGAAAGAAATCCTTTCTTCTATATTCTTTATATTGTTTACCACTCCTTGAGTGATATAGATAGAACTTGATGAATAAAATATGAATAGAGCCCTTTCTATACGGCTGTGTACTACATACATACATATACATATGTGTACTATGTTCATTTAATATTGATTTACTGAACATAGTTATTTATTACATACTTGCTTCGTTAGATATGTTTTCTGTTTTTTATTGATAGGATACCTACCTAGAATTTGATTATGTAATTGTAAAATATTCTTTGCAATTTTATTGAATGATTTAATTTTATTGAGAAATATCATTTTTAGGGTTTCGTAGAAAACTAGGAACCCTTATAGTTTTGCTCTGTCCGTCCATCCGTCCGTCCATATAAATTTTATACCGATTAAGATGAAACTTGGTATACGGACGTAGATTGATAATCCAAAAAGATTTTGAAAAAAAAAATATATTCAAATTTTTTTTTCACTTATCCTATTGAGTGGGATATCTTTAGATGAGTCTCCTAAAATGCAACAAAAAATGTCAAATGACCTTTCCATTTTAACCTTTCAGTCACGATATAATTGCTTTAAAAGTCGTTATCAGAGCGTCACCCCCGTCTATTTTCTAAACTATCTATGTAAAAAATCTGAAAAAATTCCAGAATGTAGAACACTGTCAAAAATATTTTGGACCCCTTCCCATAGACTGAAAAGTGTACTCACATTTTTTTCACTTACCCCATTGAGTGGGATGTCTTTAGATAGGTCTAAATCTCCAGTCACGATATATTTGCTTTTCAATGTGTTTATCAAAAAAAATCTAAGAAAATTAAAAAATGTAGTTTTTAATTAGTACTTTCAATGAAAATTATAACGAACACTATAGCAAAAATAGTTTATGAAACATTTTGGAATAACTTTTTTTTATAAATCGTAGTGAGAATGACTACGGAACCCTATCATGTGCGTGCCCAACACGCTCTCAAAGTTTTTCATACTGAAATTTATGTAGGTGTTTTATATTATAATTTAAGTTTTGTGTTATACAGAATAGTTACTTTTAAAATATAACAACGAATCTGTGGTAACCTGTATAAAAATTCCTAAGTTAAATATTTGCGGTCATATTATCATACCATAATAATTTTTCATTATTTCCTCTCCTTGATTAGCTCTTGGTCAGTTAATCACATTGGCTTCTAACCAACTCTTACTGCAATAAGAAATTAAGATCAATCGCACGTGTTAATAATTTAAGAACTCCACCAATGTTCCCCTCGTTGTGCATCTGAATAAAAACAATCGACCGGCAGATAACGCGCTCTCGCATTATATCTGGCAGTATTGGTTAATAGCCGGCACCGGGAGATTGGAACACGCGATACGCGGGCTAGGCTCGCCGTCGCTTCGAGCATACACACACAAACATGCATACATACACACACATACGCAATCTCGTTGCTTGTATAGTAAACTTGAAGGAAAAAAATAATTACTCAAATAAAGCTGATATTTATTTTAATTAAAATGTACTGTGTATATTCCTCAAGGTTTTTAAAGTTTTGTAGTGTGATATTTATTACATATATATTCTATAAATAGATTGTACATATAATTATATGAGTCATTAGGATATTAAACTTAAATAACAATTGATAATTTTGGAATTAAAGGAAGATATGAAAACGTTTTCAATTTATTGATAAATAAATAAAATGTTGAACTTTTTTTCGAATGATAAATATTAATAACTAGAAATTCATCGCGACTTTACTACCTGTACTTTGTGTGCTCAAAACTCAGTTAATGACCGTGCGATTAGCTGTTCTAAAATAAAGGCACCATAGCAACAGTGATGATAGCTTATTGTTAGTTATTAAAAAATAATCAATAAAAATATCATAGTATAATTAAAATAGGTGTGTATAGGGCAGGGGTTCTTTTAAAAATGAAAACTTTTCGCGACCCATTCGACTTGTGAAAAAACGAAAAAAGGGCACTTTATGTTTTTTCAGTTAAATTTAATTAAAATATGTTAATATAATAAATAAATTTTGAGTGAAACACTTTTTTTAATAAAAACCTTGACTTTACGGCAGTTGGAAGTATGAGTATTTATCAATTTAAAATTTATTTCTCAGACAAATAATGAGGAGTATGTGAAGTATGCACTTGTTTTCTATTTTTATTAATTACGTCCTTAATGTTCGTATCAATATTAGTTACTTTCAAACGCAACGAATTTGATAACTTTAGTTTATTTCTAAATTAATTTTTAATCACTGTCATGGAGGAAAATGCAACTTGACACATGTATGAGGTTGTAAAAGGGAGCAGCACTTTTACAGTTGCGGTAGAAAGGGTTCGGTTTGTATTTTGCATTGATAACCAAAACTATGTTAATTTTTATAGTGAATATCGAAAATTCCCCATTGTGCTTTTTAATTATTCTCGCGACCCACCAGTGGGTCGTGACACACACTTTCGGAATTTCTGATATAGGACATATTATGATAATGATGTAAAAACTATTAAGTACGGTCCTGTTCTTAGTCATTCTAAGCTCGCAAATTTAACGAGAAAAAGTTTATTTAAATACTGAATTAAATTCAGCGCTATATCTACTGTATTATATAACAAAATAAATTTTCGTGCATGTTTTTATATTACAGCATGTATTTTTGTAAACATTGTTGTTTTATGCGCTGTCATTTGGCGTCTTTGTATATACAAGGCGACCATTATCTTGTGCATATTCTCCCAGTGCAGGAATTCTTTTTTGTAATTTTCAGCTCTGGCTCTATTAAGGCGAGCAGTAAACACTAAAGAAGATAATACTGTGTGTACTTTGTTTTTATGGAACACGGTATAGATTTTAGGTTCCATAAATGATACGTTGTAAATATTTGATGTCTCTTCGCGATGATAAAATTTATCTGCCATAACCTTCAAAATTTAATATTTTATATAGCCTCATTCAGATTTAATATAATACATTTTGTTATTGCATGGTATTCGCATTATGTATATTCGCATTTATGTATATATGTATTATACATATATTATATATGAATTATATATGTATAACATGTTATAAAATGGCGGAGATTTGGAATTTGGTTATTTTTAAGTTTGACGATCTCAAAAATCACTGGTGTGAACAAAAATGCTGACAAGTCCAAATTTATATTAAGTAAGATTTAGGGCCTTTATTGTTAAAATGATAAAATCACATAAACAATATTGAAACATTTTTATTTATTATAATAAATTAAATTAAATATTAGTTCATGCAGACGCATATTAAGTAATGATTTTACAATGTTAAAATAAAAAACATATACGAGTATGTATAAATCTAAGATATTATTTAATCATTTAATAACATATTACTCCAGACGTGTATTAGTTACAATAAATAATTTATTATTGTCGGCACAAACCTACAGCTATCGAGAATGATCCAAGAATTTTTATTATATATTTGCATCTGAAGTATTTTATAACATATAGTATAAGGCAACATCTGTTTCTGGGCCAAAATTGGTTGGTTCACCTTATTTATGTTCATATTTTATACATTGCCGGCTATCAGTTAGGTAGTCTATACAATGCCTAGGAAATGTATGTAAAATAAATCTATTTCATAGATTACCTGGTGATTTTAGGCATTCTATAAAATACCTAGGAATTCTATACATTTCCGGATTTCATACATTGTCGGTAACATATATAATCTTAATTATATAATAATCTTAACATATTATATATATATAATATAATATATATATAATCTTAATCCAACTATGTTATTGTTTCTTTCAAAAAATTTTTTAAGGGATGAAAGCAATAAATTCTTTGTTTTAAACAATATTTCGACGACAATATTTTCGCTTGCTTTAAGTAAATATTTTTTATGTGGTTTTACACCAAAAAGACGAAACATATTTTTATCTTTTTGGTGTAAAACTTTACCGTAAGCAACTTTATGGGTGTAATTGTATATTCTGAAAATTTTTAATATGAAATTCTTGACTTTTTTTATTTTTATGTTATGCGTGATATCAAGCAACTAATAAATATTTTTTTAAATAATACTTAATTTGTAAGCTAAATAGAAAAACATCACAAAAAGTAATTTTGATGTAGGTACTAAATAAACATACACATTTTCTAGAAGATAATTCATGTATCTGTACTACTGATACCTTTAAACGATAGAAATACGTACCTACATATATGTATGTAGCTATATCATTTATTATAAAATTTTATTGCTACTTTTATAATGCTAAGCCCACGGCGTCCAATATCTTAACGATTAACATACGTTGAGTAAATTATATCTTTATACTCGTATAATTAAGTAAACGTTATAACGATCTAGATACTACCATTAAAGTTTTCAACGTATTTTTACTGCAACTATAAAGGTATTTAGATTGTAAAGTCATGTTTAAAATATACATATACAGAGTTAACGGGGACGGTACGAATATAAAGATGATTGGTTATTTAGCAAGTATTTTGTATTAAGAGAGTACGATAACGTGATAATGATTCAAAAAGTATAGTGGCGAATTAATTAATTTTTTAATTTTATTCAGTTTTAAGCTATCGGATTATATTACGTAATATTTCGTAGTTGGTATCATTGATAATGACCAATATTATTTACGATATTATATTTTCTCTCGCTGGTCGTTTTAAAAATGCGCGATTGTAACGTACATAAAGAAATTACAGGAAATAACTCAATGTGTGGTCTAAAATCTTTTGTTAGGCTTCAAACGATCCTATGGGATATCTTGTATCACTGTCTACAATATTAGCATAGGACCTAAGTGTAAAAATGTGTTAAAATATACTTGTTAAACTATCTTAATATATTGTTAAGTTATCTTTAACAGCAATACCTGAAAGCGAAGATATTTGTTTTAAAAAATATTCATTTACCTACATGTCTATAGGTACATAAGATTAGAATGAAAAACTATTTTAAAATAAAGATACTTGTGAAAAAGAGTAGGGAGGAATATTTCAAATATAATTAACCAAAATAAGTAGTGATTCTTAAATCACATCTGCATGAGTGCTGCGAATTTTTAAAAGTGGCGATTTTTTATAATTAAATAATCCTATATATTTGTATAAAGAAAAATACATGGTAATCCCACTTTTGAGAACCACTCTAATGACAACAAATATAGATAAAAAATCAACTTTTTTAAAGAAACTACGCTAATTAATAATTATATTTTCTAAATTTTAGTAAAAATTTATAGAATTTATTAAAATTTGAATACAAAAACCACTTTGTATAAGCTTACAATGAAATAAATAATAATGGTAGGTTACAGAGAATTATAGCGAGGCACTATAATTTCTGCCTGTGTGCATTCACTATGTAAATAAAACAGATAAAAATTTGCACAGCTGTTAAATGGTACTATTGACCTCCATGTAAATAAAATGCAATCAATGAATTTGGCAAAACGTGTTTATATTTCTATCGAGGACATAAATATTTTATTGAGGCTATTAAAAGTACTTATACACATAAATAAAATAAATAATAAAATGGTAAATAAGTACAAATTTATTATTCAATGTAATAAAAACTTTAATTTTAACTGTATCTATAAAAATCATATATTAAATTTACGTATTTTTAGATTTTTCATAAATTACATCAACCATATTTTTTTAATAAATGTTCTTTTAACCCTGCTGTGGTGGCGCCAACTTTCACAGACCCAATATGTCTGTCTTCTCAATAGCTGTTTATTTTCATGGTCAGTTTCATATTTTTCACAATTATATTATATCAATCAATACTATTAATAAACATTTTGTAGAATTTAAAAAGAATAAATTAAATAAATAAACATTAATCGCTTTGTATTCAATATGAGTCTGACAGACTTGGCGCCACTACAGGAGGTATCAAAATACAATAACCATATAATTACAATTAAGGAGTTGCTAAAATTGTTAAATATATACTACCATATTTACAACAGCTGGCGCAGCTATGCAGTCACAAAGATTATCATCTTTTAGGAATGTACAAAATTTTAAGTATAGTATTAAATGTCTAAACTTTTATTTGAAATTTTATGAATGGCCTTCGCGTTGGTTTATATCATTCACGCATCATATTTTATATAGAAAAAAAATTCTTGAACAAATAAATGAATTCACAGGCTAAATTAAACTAATATTACCGACAATGTATAAAATAAGTTGTAAATAATTACAAAAGCTTTATATCAGAGTTCAATCTAACCTTTCGTAAATATTGTACCATTTATATTATTTTTATACCAATTTATTGTATCATAAAATGAAAGCACACAGAAATTCTAAAAAGAATCATATAAATGTTTGTAACAACCATCTGGCAAAAATATTTTTAGTAAATGTAACTTTTCATTTCATCATTTGTAACGCTACAGATAAAAAAATAAAAAGCTTCCAGTAAAAAACATATGAATTTACTTTCTCCTCTGAAATACGTTTATACTTTTATTTGAAAACACATTTCCGTTTTCCCATATACAAATATAGAAAGCGCGCGAATGAAATTTTTATTATATCTAATTGATAACGGATGAACTCATAAAATACATACTTCTTATATACAATTAAAAAAAACATTTAAATTATATATATTACTTGTGTCCTTGACATTATTAACATTTTGTTATGAATACTTGCAACAAACATTCTTTAAATATAATGAATTCTAGCAACCTAGAGTGGTCCTTAGATTTGTTTGGGACGAATTGACTGGACCGCCTCTCAAATCAGCTCCAAATAATTTTTTTTAAATGTGGAAAAAGTTTCAGCCCTCTATCTTAAAAATTGTCTAATACACTGTTTTTTTTAATTTTTGAAGACCTGCGAACTAGAGCGTCTTAAACTCTTTCTAAAAATCTATAATACTCGTGAATTAATTCCTGGTACTAATATTCCATAACTAGATGGATAAATTAAACTTGTGATTGAACGTTGACGGTTAAATGGGTCATTGGGTCATTCCATCAAGAGAATTTTTTTAATTTTATTTTTTCTATGATTTCTGGATAATTTTGTTAAAAAAACGTTTTCCAATGAAAATATTGATCTTGAAATAAAAATTTTTTTATCACATTTTCAAGATTTGAGATTGTTTTTAGAACACTTTGAAAAATATTCTCGCCATTTAATTATTTTATGTCATAAATTCATAACATCTAGGTTAAAAATGCAAGTGATTCAAATCAAAATAAAAAATACCATATCATTTTCTTAATAATTTTTTTCTCTTTCAGCCCGGAAAAACTTGGTAAGTGAATGTAAAAAGAAATACTTAATAAATATGCTACATGCTACATATATGTATTTAATTATAGTTTACGAAACACGTTTAATTTTTTCTGACATTCGCTAATTATACACATCATATAATAATACAAACTTGCATGCAAATGTATTGTTTAAATATAAAAATAATTAATATCTGTAACACGTAGTGTGAAAACAAAAATAATTATAATAAATTACAGACACATATACAATACACACGTACATACATATTAACTTCAACATTCACTTATGTGAAAAACACCTTTTGCAAATTGTGTCACAGAGGCAATTAATACAACAAGAACTCAAAAACAGGTATGGAATTATTATTATATCGTTAAATTCAGAGACAGTAGCGGTGAGATGGTTTGCAGCCAGCTCTACATACGGCATATTAATTAACTGAAGAGATAAATATCAGACGGCAGGGCATATATGTTGCCAGATACCGTATACGGGCGGTTCTCAAATTCTCATTACGTTTGTTTAAAAACAATAACAACAAAGAAATGTGTAGAGAGTGAACGTGGAATTAATTTAGATTTAAAATTCAATTAATGGTTTAAAAATAATTAGTTGGGATATGTAGGTATGGTACGTTTACATGTCTGTTATATAAACAGGTATGTTTATCTGTTTATCTGTTATTTTAGATTTACTTAAGATACATGCCTTTAAGTTTAGTTTAATAATTAAAAAGCTGATCTATTTAAATGTGCGATTTCTTTTTTAGATTTTTTTGACAATGATATTTTTATTGTCAATGTTTGGGAATTTTTTTCACAGGTATAACGAATTATTTTAGGATCGAATAAAGGACATTTTATTAAATATATATTCAACTTATTCAGTACCAATTTTTATTGAAAAATATTTTAAAAATTTTAAGTTATGAGCCTCGATGTGACGACCAAAAAAATATTTTTGTACATAGTTCCATCAAAATTTCGGGATGGGTTATCGGAAAAAAAATAATATTTTATCAATATCTATATGAACGTAGCTATAGTTGCACGTAGCAGTTTTTTTTTAAATTTAATTTTTTCACAAAATGGCGACGGTTTGAAATTATTGTTTCATTTTTAGCTTTTACCCGCGATTTTGTCTGCATGGGATTTGTATTTATTTTTTTCTAATCAAATTTCATCAAGATCATATAGAAAAAGTTACATTCAGATTGATAATATAAAATACAAAACGTTTTAATGGGTCTATCAGGGAAATCATTTAAAATATACTCCAGCGCGGATTTGCTTGAGATATAAATATATATTTTATCTATAAATAAGTATTATTTCCTCAAAGTTTTAGATCGAAATATTAATTCGTTCTAAAGATATCGCAAAAATATTTAAAAAAAACTAAACAGATGTTTTTTCTTAAACGGCTGCAACGATTTTCATGAGCTTTATATATATGTATATATTTACATTACATTTACTACAACTATAAAAATAAAAATAAAAAACGACCATAAATAATATTTTTTAAATATTGATTTTTTTGCTTTTTTGAAAGTTTTATTATAATACTATACATTCATGCATTATAAAAGTATAACAAATATTTTTTTTAAATCATGAGACAAGACTTACCTAAACCTACTTTTCATTCTTCTCGTGTAAAGCTTCAATTGTTGATTTTTATATTTATATATTGTTGTGAACCGCACGCGTTGTATAGCCACGCGCTTGGATTATTGGCAAGTCATTTCCACAATGACAATTTGTTTCCCAAGCGCGTGTAAAAACGAATACTTTGCATAAATGTCGGCTATATAACGGTGCATGAAAATATGACAAATCAGTGATCTTGGAAGGAATTATTGATCTACGTCTGTATATTTTAATCAAATAAAGTAAGGGTATTTAAAATTAAATTTGTTATATCTATTTTTGCACCTTTCTACATCATCAAGCTCCCTGGCCAACGTAGACACCGTAACTCACACCAGAGTATTAAGTTGTTGATTTTAGGCAACTAGGTCGCAACAATATATTTTGGTGTCAGGTGAAAAGGGTTTGTGAATCAAACTCAAGTGCAAGTAGAGAAAAGCAAGTTTTTTTTTTGAAGACTCCGAAGAAAGAAGAATCCTGTCAAAGAAGACAGAAGTGCACAAGTAAGTGTAATCCCAAATCACTCCTTATTATCATATCCCATGGTGATAAGTACCCGGAACACTCCGAGAGAAAGCCTGCCTGGTGACCAGCCTGAAGAATCTAACCAGTCTGAGGAACCTGCAGAGATAGAAGAAAACAACATGAGTAAAATAAGCCTGGAACTAGCCAGCAGAATTATTCCTGAATTTGATGGGACGACCGACGAACTCAACAGATTTGTAAGTGCTTGCGACGTCTGTTTCAATGGAATTGAGACAGAACTAGCACCTATTTTATTTGAAATTGTAAGAGGCAAATTAAAAAAAGAAGCATATAGTTCAATACAACATCGACAAATTGCTGGTTGGACCGAATTGAAATCTCATCTACAATCTCATTTTGTGGATCGGAGAAATTTAACCCATCTACAATCCGAATTCGTCAACACGCGGCAAGGAAGAAACGAAAGCGTCTCTCAGTATGTTCAGCGCCTAGAAAAGACAGTCAACGCCTTAAGAAACATTTCCACAGCCGGAAAATCGGGCACGAGTGTGACTGCAATTAATGACTTAATTGCGTCACAGGCACTAAACGTTTTTTTAGAGGGTCTTCAACAACCTCTAAAATTAATGGTAAAGGCTCGAGGACACAACTCTATCGATGAAGCGATTTCAACAGCCCTAGCCGAGGAGGATTCAGTTAAGAGAGATCAGAGACCGCAGCAAGAATCACGTATTAACTATAGCGCTTCAAAATCCGTTCGTTTTGCTCGAAACGTACGATGCAGTTATTGTCATAATTTTGGGCACTATGAGAGAGAATGCAGAAAGAAAAGAAGAGAAGTACGAGTTCCAAAAAATTATCCTGCAACGAGTACAACCAAGGTGAAGGATCTAAAATGTTACACAATTGCACATAAAGAAGACTACGACAGAGTTGAAATAAAAATGAGAGAGATGGAAACAGGGACAGCATTATTGTTCTTAGATTCAGGTGCCGACGTCAGCGTTATGAAAATTTCCGACCTCGACAACAATACAGAGCTATGCACGAAAGAAAATTTAATCTTGAAAGGGATAGCCAAGGAAAAAATCAAGACACTAGGACGATTTTACGCCCACATGAAAATCGGAGATACAGAACTCATACATCCTTTCTATGTAGTGAGTCATGATTTTCCACTCGCGTGTCAAGGCATATTAGGGCGAGATTTTTTCAATAAATATGGTGTGGTTATCAACTACAAGAAACATGTATTGGAAGTCGAAAGTGAAGACATCAAATTACGATTACCAGAACGTGCATTGCCCCCGAAAAGCGAAGTGCTGGTATCAGCATTCACGAGTTCTACATGTGAAGGTGTGTGTGAAACACGAGAACTCACACAAGATGTATTTGTCGGCAGATGTAACAGAAACGCCCTAATGAAGAAATCCCTTACTACGGAAAAATGTAATAAGGAAGTAGAAGCCGCATTATTAGAAATATGCGAAGAATACAACGATATTTTTGTTCTGGAAGAAGATTCGCCGAGTTTTGCGGAGAATGTGACACACACAATAACACTCAAGGATGGAGCGTCATTTTTAAACGTCAACCCTTATCGGATACCAGAGGCCCATAAGGACGAAATCAACAAGCAATTAAAGGATACGCAGAAACAATCAGGGAAGCCGGATACAAATACAGACGTACTCAGCAGAAGGTACATGCTAGATACAGAAAAATTTAATTGTCAGCACGAATCAGCTGATCAAGCAACCTGTAATGTTATTGCAGAAGTGAGAGGTTCTCTAAAAGAAAGAGATAGCAAGGCGGTCGCGTGCTGTGTGTCGCGCGACGTATCAGATTTCAAAATATGCAGTAAGGTCGTACAAAAACTGCAGAATCAGGATGTTGGTTCCGTATGTACAGTAAGCAAAGGCGGCAAGAATATATTTTATTTGATATCCAGGAAGAAGAAAACGGATATGGGACAGCCGCAGATACTGCTTAAATGTTTTCAAGTGTTAAGAGAACTCGTAACAAGGAATAAAATAAACAAATTATGTATGTCTAAACCAAATCTATTAGACAATAATTTAAATTGGCACGAAATAAAGAAAATGTTGTGCTACGTATTTAAGGAAACAGAAGTGAATTTACTCATTCATGATGACGAACACTTCAGAAATTCTTTCGAAGGAACTCAAGGACCAGCGCCGATACCAAGGATATGGAGATGGACGGTCGGGACTATGCTACGTGCGACGAAACAATCCGCACCAATACAACTAAATCCCTGCCAAGTTTTGGAGGCTTAGGAACCAGTTCAACATCGGTCGCAAATCCATGAAGCCTTGCATATTTATCTGAATAATTACATTTTATTATATTATTTTTGTATATGTTACAGATATTATGACGACCTGGAGAACTGATTTGTCTTAATCGCCTTACCTCACTTAAATCAATTTTCGTTTTTTTTTGCATCATTGGGGACAATGACAAATTTAAGGGGGGAGGTATGTTGTGAACCGCACGCGTTGTATAGCCACGCGCTTGGATTATTGGCAAGTCATTTCCACAATGACAATTTGTTTCCCAAGCGCGTGTAAAAACGAATACTTTGCATAAATGTCGGCTATATAACGGTGCATGAAAATATGACAAATCAGTGATCTTGGAAGGAATTATTGATCTACGTCTGTATATTTTAATCAAATAAAGTAAGGGTATTTAAAATTAAATTTGTTATATCTATTTTTGCACCTTTCTACATCATCAAGCTCCCTGGCCAACGTAGACACCGTAACTCACACCAGAGTATTAAGTTGTTGATTTTAGGCAACTAGGTCGCAACAATATTGTTGTATATTTAATTAAAGTTTCCTTTTAATCAATCATTTTTTAAAGTTTACATTCTCTTTACCAAAATACATCCTATTATACAGGTAACTTCAAAACTGCTTACGTTTAAAAGTAAGTGACCTAAATCAACAAGGAAGGTTAAAGAACATTTCAATAATAATTATAATGAAGTAGAATCAAATAATCTACGGTGGTCTCAGGAGAGAACATCAAATTTAAGTAACGTAATTATAACATTAAAAACTTACAGAGTGAGTTCTGATTTCATACGCCAAATAAGTTATAATTTGATGAATTACGACCATATGGTGGTCATATATCAGAATAATTATATATCAAAAACATCTAAAGCCAGTGTTTCATTAAACAGATTTGTTTCCTTTTATGGTTTATTCGCCACAAAAACATGTGACGGAAAAGTGTCTATGGACTGAGATAATTTGACGGTATGCAGTTAATAATTTCTGGTCGATGTTAGTAATTATAATTATCAGTCAGCTTTCGATAATCATTGATTATTGTGTTAAATGTACAGAGATTAAAATCTACCGTGTTTTAAATTAGATATTAAATAAATAATTTAACACAGAGATTAAAATACAAGATTAAAATGAATGTCATGTAAAATTGTTCGCAAAAAATATCCATCAATTAATAATAATATTTAATTTATTTTTTGCACAAATGATTGGACATTGGACATATCATATGATATAGTTTTATAGTTTATAAAAAAAATTGTGTGAATTGGATATGATAGTGGTCCATAACTTTTTATAGAAACATGAATTTATCTATTGTTTTGGTTGTAATATTCTACGTATACTACATTTATTTACAGATAAGTGAAATAAAATCCCCCATCTTCGTTATTTTTTTTTTAATCAAAAATAAACTATAAATTTATATTTAAAATATTTTATGTTAATAAATTTAAAATCATCAACATATTACATATACAAGGGTTCTGTAGAAAACTAGGAGACCGTATAGTTTTGCTCTGTCTGTCCGTCTATCTATATAAATTTTATACCGATTAAGATGAAATTTAGTATACGGATGTAAATTGATAACCCAAAAACAGAAATTATGAGATTAAACAATTTTTTTTTGAATCCCCTTTCAACAGACTAACAAGTATATTATAATTTTTTTCACTTATCCCATTGAGTGGGGTGTCTTTAGATAGATCTCCTAAAATGCAACAGAAAATATCAAATAACCTTTTGATTTTAACCCTTCAGTCACGATATATTTGCTTTTCAATGTCGTTACCAGATCCCCCCCCCCCTCTAATTTCTAAACTATCAATTCAAAAATCTGAAAAAATTCCAGAATGTAGCTTTTAATTAGTACATTCAATAAACATTATAGCAAACATAGTTTATGAAACATTTTGAAATAACTATTTTTTATAAATCGTAGTGAGAATGGCTACGGAACCCTGTCATGTGCGTGCCCAACTCGTTTTATTTTAATGTAGTTTATTTCAACAATTAATTGTTTAACTAGGAAACAAAACAATTTTTTTGCTTCCCACTCTACCTAATGTCCCCTGACACGAAAGTTTATATTTTTTTATGCAGTCTTGTAGAAAATTAATTTTGATACATGAAATAATTATTTATTTTCTTTTAATACTCAAGTTTCTCATGTAATTTTGTTTCGAGATGTTCTAATTTGTATATTTATTACACAAAATATGTATGAACAAAAGTTTCAAAATTCCTCATAGCAGCATTAATTAAATTAATACTTTATGATTCACTAAACAAACTAGTTTTCAATCAATATTGACTTGTTTAAACATTTCCTATATGCATATACATTAATTGTGAAACAGAATAGTTTCCCAGTTATGGAAACTATCATTAATTTAAATATAGTGCTATTTGTGTATGCACACACGATAAAAGTAGCATTAATAAAACTAACAGTCTCTATAAATCTTTGTACAATTATGTAGTGTTGCATGGGGCTGCATAAATGCTGTTTTCATTTATATATTCATTAGCATAGTTTTTTTTAATTGAATTAGTTATTATTTTTATCAGAATTGTATGTTCGTTATTATTATTTCATTACACATAATAGTGCATTGGATCTATTTTGATAGACATCTATATTGATCACGAGTTGATAAAATAAATGTTTACAAAATTAATAGCAACATGAGTTTAATTTGTTTGTGTAAATACATTTACTTCATGTCTATGCAAACTTTACAGTACACCATTTTTATTAAATTTTTCATATCTATAAATTTATCATTTGTTTGGCCAAATATGATTAAAATAGGGACTTGAACCTGAACCCGAACCGTAAACCCGAAAAAAAACCGTATTTTTCATTAACCTGAACCTGAACTGAATTGCTATATCTCAAAGTCAACGAACCTGAATCTGAACCCGAACCTTTTCATGGATAACCGGTAACCATATATTTTTAAAATAATAGAGAAACGACTTACATATATATGTTACATATATGTATATGTAAATAGTGAATTTTAAGAGATGGTTGCATGAAATAAATTGCAGGAATTATCCGGCGTATTCAACTAAATAAAGAGTAAATTTATGGTGCATATCTCAAAAACTAAACGCCATAACTGTTCTTATTTTAAGGAGAATAACAAAACGATTAAATGAGGGAGGGAACGAAATTTTCATATTCTCACATATTTACTCCGCCTGTTTATTAAACAAAAACAGTTCTTATATACGAATTATTTATCAAAAATATATTATGCCTATATACTTATCAGTGATATTTATTAAAAAAAAAGTTTACTAATCGTTGAATACATAGATGTTACATATTAGCATTATCCAGTCTTGTCTAATTTGCTAGCGATATTAGATCAAAAGACATATATGCATAGATAGATAACTACATAAACAAATATAGACACATACATATTCACACAGGACTGTTTTATGTGTGCGGGGGAGTGGGGGGAGGGGGTAAAATTATACAATACATAATTCAATTAAAAATATAAATGAAAAATCAATAAAAATATTATAAATGCGAATGTTGTCTCTCTGTCTGTCTACCTATTTGTTATCTTTTCACGGCTACACCGCTGAACTGATCTTAATGAAATTTGGCAGGGAAATAGCTTGCATCCTAAGAAAGGACATAGGCTACTTTGTATCCCAAAAATGTATTAGATAAAAAAATGGGTGTGTGACATTATTCGCGCGACCTGTTTTTATCGACTATCATAACATAAATCTGTATTACCTAACCTTCTTGTCTGATAGCTCCTACTTAACCTAAATTTCACGACAAGGTTGCGGGTAATAATAGCTAGTATAAAATTATTTTCAATATAAAAATAATGAAATTAATGCCGACTGTAACATTGTTTTTTCAAATTTACATTTATTCTTAACTTGAAATTGAACATGGTTTCATGTACACGTTTATTACGAAAGAAATTTGAATACATATTTCTGGTATGAGACTTTAAAACAATGAAAGTTCCATCAAAATCGGTACATACATTTTCATGTCACGTAGGAACAAACAGACTGCAGATTTATTTATTAGTATTGATTTTTTGTAGCACCTAGTAGAGTCTTAGATAATATTATACGCCCCGTTTAAAAAATATCTTAACTCAACCCTGCACTGACAACTACATATATATATTTACAAATCGCACACACACACATACTTAAACACACGCAAAGTTATAAAAAACAAACACCATTAATATCTTGACTCGCAAGCATTCATCATTGTTAATTGCATGTTCAATCAATCAATAGATAGATAAATCAAATATAAAACACGATAAAGGTAATAACCCTACCTATTACTAACATAGGCTTGGTCGGCGCAAGTACTTCTATATCTAGGGTTAATCATTTACACAGTAGATATATATTTTTTTCTGTGAGAAAATATATTTGTCAAATTAACCACTACCGGACCGCACCTGGGTAACATTCACTGATTTACGGCAATGCTTTTGATTCGGTTTTCGCGCACGTCTATTGTTTGGTACATTCCAATTGAGAATAGATAGATTGTATCAGTAATTGGAAAACGATAAATTGTTTGGTTAAAAATTTATTCATATACAGTGTATTCCAAGTTGATTAAGACATAAGAAGTTTAACATGTGGACAATTAGAAGTGTTGTAGTAACCTTGGGTCAAATTTAACGATTTGTGATTGGTGCATTTTGAAATGCCGCTTCGAAACTAACTGATAAATTTTAAATAAATCAGTAGTATTTTGTTTTCAACTTTAATGAAATTAAAATAAACATCCTAGATAAAATTATAATAATATTTTTTGACAGATATAAATTTGAAAACAAAATACTAATGACTATTTTATTAAATTTTGTGGCGGCATTTCAAAATGCACCAATGATATATCGTTAAATTTGACCAAAGGTTACTACAACTTATTTATACTTTTAAGTCACTGTAGTATACAACGAAACGTCGGTATTATTAGGAATTTGTTCAGGATATAAATCATATAATTGATTAGAACCGACAGTGGACACTCATTTATATTTAATATCCTCACAATTAGCATTAGTTTAGCTTTTGCTCGAAATACAAACAGATTCTAAAACTTCACAAAATCGATTTTTGTTATCACTGTTTAAATCTACTTAATGAAAACAAACCGTGCATTTAAAATTTATTTATATAGCAAGTTAAAAAATATCTGCCAAGTAAATGCACAGTGCTTCCTCGTGCTAAATTCGCCAAAGGTATTTAATTATTGAACAATTTAAATAAACACCGATAAATTGTTCTGATAAATTGCCTGGCATTGGTTAACCATTTAATTTTTATACAATTTTACTAAAAAATATTAGTTCGACGCACCTAATTATTTTTTCGTATATTTTTAATTTTTAAGAATCTAAATATAAATTTATGCAAACATCAAATTGACATTTAATTAAAAAGTCAAAATGATATTTAATATGTCAAAATAAATATCAATTTAAAAAAACAAAATACGTTTTTTTTAAAGCAAATTGAGATAAATCTTTGTAAGGGAATATTTTACAACAATCGTTATAGACCTATATTATAGGAAATTTAATGCTCTGCAAAAAGGATTCTATAAAATTTGAAAAAAATAATATTTTGGGATATCACCCCTCTCTCTTACACACGGTTTTGATGTTTTTGAAATGGTACCGTCGTCAAGTCAGACCCAACCATTCAACCAAGTTTCATTAATATCGGTTCAGTGGTTCATGAGTTATACGTGTGACAAGGATTCGGGGGACAGACAGACACACACACAAACAAACAGACAGAGACGAAGCGAAAAGTGTTTGTCTTGACCTGAAACGGAAATATCAATTTAATATTTTGAAATCGGAAAACATTTTTTTTGTCTCATTCTAAAATGATCACAAAGCTTCTCGTATCTTCTACATTGCGAGGAAGCAATATCTTTAATTTAAATATTTCTAACATTTCAGTTTATTGGTGAGCTCTATAAGTCAATTCGATATGAGTTTTATTTTAATATTTTAAAATAAAAACCTAATTTATTTCACTTGATGAGCAAACAAAATGTCAATTTCATTCATTAAATTTTAATGAACAAAAAAGCTCACTTCGTTTTATTAAAGCTTGATTTATTAAATCTTAAGAAATTGAAATGAAATTTATTTGAATGCATAAAAGATTGACGTTCACAAACATTCTATAATAAAGAAAAATAAAATAAGACGGTAATGAATATAAGAAGATTTTTATTCTCTCATGACTTCACTTTGAAATTAAAAACTATTCAATTTATTATAATGAAATAAACTTTGTATGAGATGTAGCATCTTTGAAGAAACATACTTACATCTATGCATGTATATATATTTTTTTAAACAGTTTATCTTACAATATAAAGTTGAAACAAAGGACGTTTTTATGGGACTTATGTGATTATTTTTTTATGTTTATCAGGGCTGGTAGCAGAAAAGTACGATTTTATACTACACTAAGCTAATTTAAATCGTGCTGTTCAATTAAGATATATTTTATATCCAAATAATAGCATATATATTATTTTATGAATACCTAAACTAAAAATATACACCTTAACCACAATAAAACAATGTCACTAGACTAATTGATAAAAAAATGGATCAAAAATTATAAAAAATAACTACAGCTTGTATACATGTATATTTTTAAAAACGGATTGAAAAAAAAAATTATCAAAATATATCAATCTCCACACACAAAAACATATACTTATTTTTGACATTTAATACTGTTATACATATGTAATCAATAACAGAAATAGATTTATACTATAGGTACATATTTATATAACAAATTTTTATTTTACTACAACTTTCAATTATCTTACAAACCCAAATCATAACTAACAATATCTAAAAGCAAATACATTTACAAAAGCAGACAATAACACTAAAACATACTTTCAAGTATGTTTACTCATTCTTCCTTTACTTAACTCGAACATCAAAGATATAGTAAAACGATAAACTGTGTTTTTTTCCTAAGAAGACCTTTTAAGTGAACCAAAAACCTGGATACATATTTTATGAATCACGTATGTACAAACAAAATACTATCTACATTTGTTGTCAACATTGACGTAAAACGTAAAAAGGTGAACATTTATGTTTTAAATGATACTTAACTGCACTTTAATGTCTCATTAATATTACAATGTAAAAGCAAATAATGCTTTTAATTTGTTAAGTCTATGACGTTATTAAAACAAAATATGATTAATTACTTCTTTATTGACTTATATGCATTATAATTAACAGTAAATTTATTTATAAATATAATTTTTAAAACACTAGCTGAACCCGCGGTTTCGCATTCTTAAATATAAAGTTAGATATATGGTATTGCGGAGTTTATTTTAGATCTTTTTATTCTACACAATTTTATAATAATTAACGATTGAGGTAGCGTATTGCAAAAGAGCCTTCCGGCGGCAAACTTTTTTCCGACGTGATTTACTACTTAACTGTCCTCGGTTTGGGCAATCTATTGGGGCGAAATCGAGTTGATTAGTTTTGGGTTGGTTGGTTTTCGTTAGGTTAAGTTAGGTCTATTTTAACACATCAACACGTGATATTTGATAGTTGTGACGTCGGTAACGACATATTCTTCTTTTATTTGGAGCGGGCGGGGTAATGATACACTCCCCAAAAAAATTAAAAGTTATAAATTAAAGCAAATTCGATAATACAATTATTTTATTTTATTTGGGGGGAAGGGGGTAATGGAACATTCTCCCAAAAAAAATAAAAGTTATATAATTAAAACAAATTAATTATACAATACTAACGAACGCAAATATTACTGCGCAAAACAAAATTTTAATGCTCAAAACGGAAAATGTTATTGCTCAAAAATATTATTCTTAATGTCACATGCACTTTATGTTTATTGTTAGTATAAGTTATGTCTCAAATACAATATATTTACTGCTCAAAATACAAAAATATTGCGCGCTTAAATATTACCCTTTTTCTTTTATCGAATTTCTTACTTATACCAATATTATAAATATTAATTAAAATACGATAAATAAAGTGAGTGAAACCGCGGGCAATGTTCTGGTATATTACTAAAGCATACATACATATATTCATAATATTAAAATATTATTATACTTTATGTTAAGTAATGTTATCTCTTCTATAAATTCGTGCGGTAGTTTGCTAATCTGTTTAAAATTCAGTCACATTGATATGACGCAAATGTTTTATACCTAATGTCATTTTCTAAAACCAACATTAATCCGTTAATGTAATGAATTAAACATTTACAGTCAATCATTTTAATTGAATTCTCCGATTTGCATTCCACCGTGTGTATAATCAGCTGTTTAATAGGAAATTAAACCAGAGCATGCAGTTGTAGAAAAATAACATTTCAAAAACTATTTTACACGTGTTATGTAATTAATTGATTGCTGCTGCGCATTGGAAAAGTAATTATTATTGTTTTGGTTGTATCGATGCTGTTAATTAATTGCCAGAGATTTTTATTTGAAAATGGGATTTTTGATTACTCTGTAAATAGGTTTTGTAAAGGATATTTTATACCCAAAGAAATGAATACGTCGTTGTATTTTTAATTTTTATTAAACATTTGAATGAAGCGATTATAATTATCTTTAAATCGATTCTTTTTTTTAAGTTTTTTTTAGGCTTCAGGACCAAACTGAGACTGATTTAAATTTTAACGATATAAGTTTTATCGAGACTCGCCGAAAATATCGGTTTTAGAAGATTATCAATAATTAATATTTAAATTGACTATAGGATTAATTAGTTAATCAATTGTTTTAAAACCATTATTACGTCAATTCTAAAAAACAATCACGATACTACGATAAATTTTATAAGGTCAAAAAGTTCATGTTTAGTAAATTGTTCATTTACAAATGAAAATTAAGTTTAGAATTAACTAATCGTGGTTAATTTTGCTTTATACAACCCAATGTTTTAAAAAATATTTAAATGTATATTTTTTAGATCTACTGTCAGTCATAAACCTGAGAAAAACAGGATTAACTAAAAAAAAAACATATCTTGTCTCGTCTCGTGTGAAACCTTAGTATTTTATCTAAACATAGATTTTTTAATTGTTTGTTTTTTGAATCAAAAGCCAGTGCTCAATTTTTGACTTAATGAAATTCAGATCATTATTTTGAAATTGTTTATGTTATTTTTGGTTCTAAGATATATGGCATATATTGTTCAAGTTCAACTTATAATCTAGCCAACGTTTCATTATGTATTGTAGAGAACGTCATTTAAAAGTTAGCGTTCAAACGCGTAAATTTAAGTATATTTTCTTATATCTGATTTGAAAGACTTTAATATTGTTTTATGGAAATTTTTAAAGTTCATTTTTGAATATATTATTCCGTCGCATTCAGGACTGCGAATAATAACGACTGCAATATCGAGAACAATAATAACATTATAACCATTTCTAGATGCACACCGATTTTTATACTCTCATATAAGTTCCAGTATAAAATATTGTTATAGGTACAAGAATGATGCATTATAACAAAACACACATATTTCTTCAACTTTTTTCACTACATCAGTGCCTGTCTATTCATACAAACTTGGTAAACAGATTTCTTATCGACCGAGCCCTCGGTAAGCTCTTTTGAAAGTAAAGACGTGTAAATAAATCAATAATTTTGGGTGTTTCAGCCGATAATATTTCTCTTGTTAAAAGCATTGCTATGAGTTTCAATAGACTGGAAATACTACAGAGCAGGATTAAAGGAAAAATGTTAATATGGGTAAGGTCACATGTTTTTTTAATCTGTTTGGGTGGACAAACAAGTATTTGTAAAATGTATACTAGTAAATAGATTATTTTTATTATTACTACTTATTGTTAATATTGATTTTTTTTTTACTAGCTCCTACTATTTCAAATAACCGTTTAAAAATGGTAAATGTACTGTCTGGCATCACTGATGTCGTAAGATAGGAGTTTATTTTTTACATTCTTATACGAAATATACATATATGTAGTAAAAGTAAATATAGTAAAACCGATTTTTTCGAAACCCAGATTTTGATGAAATTATCCATTTCAAAAGAATCAAGTTCACTGTTCACTCTCAATATTACGTATAAGAAAGTCTCGTAGCTCCCATGGCAGACATTTTACATAACTTATAATAAGTATAATAATATATTTATAATATAAATTATAATTTATAACACATGCACGAAATTATAAATCCAAGCGAGAAATTTCTCTATTATTACCAACAATTTAATGCATGTATGATGTATACATTCCAATTTATAGTTCAAACATAAAGAGCAATATGACTGCAAATCCTATATCTATAGATACAAATTCTACATAATACACCATACGTGTGTTCATTGTTTATACGTATATAGTGTCAACAGAAACTTGTGGAATTTCTAATGAACGACGAACGTTTGAACGCTAAAACGTCACAAATAAATTAATTTTAATTTTGTACTCCTATTAAATACTAGCTGTTACCCGCGACTTCGTTCGCGTGGAATTTAGGTTAGTGAAAACAACACCATAAAGTTAGGTTAGGTAAATAATACAGATAGATAATACAGATCTGTTAACATAGTCGATAAAATAGGTTTTTAATTTCGCATTTTTACGTTAAAAAAGTATAACTTTCGCACATACAAACGTCAAACACCTATTTTTTATCTCATAAATTTTTCAAGATACTTCCTCAGTATGCAAGCTATCTCCCTGCTAATTTTCATCAAGATCGGTTCAGCGGTTTAGCCGTAAAAGGTAACAAATAGACACATTTCGTATTTATTATAATATAATTTTGGATTATTCTTTAACCCAGCGGTTTTTAAACTTATACTATCTACGGATCACCTTTTGAACAATTATTTTTTAAGGACCCTCTCCTTCAAATAAAAAAAGAAGGTCGTTAAATACATATAACCACTGGTAAATATAAATGTAAAAATACTTTAATTTATGCTAAACATGTTTCACGGACCTTAGTTTTAGAACCACTGTTTTAACCTATGTAATAATTTCAAGTATGTTACTTTTAATATGTTAATATACTCTTCAAAAACCATTAATGAATGTGATAAATAGTTTATACAATAGAGCGCAATTTAAGCGAATATTCAGACGTAATTTTATGTTTTTTATCTTATGTACAGTACCTACCGTATTGTATTTTTAACTATTGAACGAAGCTGAACAGAGAACGAGTTTCATCGAATTCAAATAATTTTTTTTTAAGTGAAACTTCATCAGCGAGATTAGTAAATTGAAATGACCACAACAGATTTTAAAATTCAACACGTTTTAATGATGAAACGCTAAGGAGAGTGTGCATATGCGTGAGCAAATGTATTAGAGAAAGTCACTTTACGTCGGTTATGCGTGAGTGAAAGATGAGTAGATGTATAAGAAAAGATGGATGAATATGTATAAGTCAGTTTCCATTGGTGTCAAGCTACGTGTTTTGTATACGGTTTTTGTGTTAAAATAATACGTTTAGCTTTACTTATTTAATTCGCATGGTTAATGAAAACCAAAGAAGTTTCACTTCAACCGTGCGATTATGTAGGTGAGGTACACATCTCTTTTTAACTACCCATTAAGAAGTTATTGTAATAGGTCCGAAAATCAAAATCAAAAATTTCAACATATTTTTACGCTTCAAGGTTATTTTAGTATATTTACACTATTTTCAAAAAAATGTGTGTATGTGTGTGTGAGTGTGTGTGTACGTATCATTTTTTACGTGCACGAAATCTTGCAAATAAAAATGCTATTGACTTCGTTGGAGTGCCAATCGAAACGTCTTGACCTGAATATGATTTCAAAGAAAGGATTTTTCGAAATTCAACCCCTACGGGAGTAAAAAAGAGTGTAAAAGTTTGAAATTTTGCATGTTAAATATTCTACAATACAAATAATGAAACATGTATTTCAGTATTTTTTATACGTACCTAAACAGCCATTGAAGGAGTGGAAACAACCCCCAAAATTTGAATTTTAAATACTAATAAATACGTTTACTAATTCATGTTGCCTTAAAAACAAACGCAATTAAATTAGATTAGTTATTCTAAAAATATGTATTATATTATTGGTATTAGAAATAATAGAAAACTAAAATTCATAATACAAAAGTGAGTTTAATAATTGAAAAAAATATGGAAACAATAAATAATCAGTATTCAAGTATTTATAGTTATACCATGTTGGGAAGTTGGTTGTATGGACCTCAAGGGTCGAACCCACGGCTTGTATTTTATTTTTTGTGAAATTTTGAAACTCTCAAAAAATTACTTCAGCCTAAACCTCTTTGTGCAAACGGATAATCTCTAGCAATAATTTAAAAAACATTCCAATTTGTGTTCTTTTCACAACACACTTGCTGTCAGTGTTACACGTATGTACCTACCTACATACAAAGTGTGAATAATTCAGTGAACCCAGGTGCATAGAAACACTGAAATCCACCACTGCACTGTAGATATCCTGGACACTGCGGATACGACGACGGCTTTCTCTAATAAATGCGTTCAGTTGGAGTGTGTTTGCGCCGACATAAATCAATGTTTGTTGCTGTGAGCGTGACTGTACTCTCGCACATCTGCGACAGTTTCGACGATTTTTTGCACATCCGTACATACAATGGAAATCATTTGTATATGATGATTTATAAATGATAATTTGAACTGGTGGTATTAAATAGAATAATTACAGGATGGATGGCTATTGTTGCATTGTGCACAGCCGTGATTCTCGTAAATATACGGTGTATAAATAAGTATTCAATTATAAATGTTTTTTGTTTTTATTTAATTAATTTGATAAATCGTTCAGAATAGTATAGAAAATCCTTTTAACGGAAAAAGAAGTATCGACTGATTCGTAGAGAAATTGAATTTTGTTGTCGCTAACTAAAACTAGTATAAAAAATAAAAACAACCAAGTGCGTGTTGGGCACGCACATGATAGGGTTCATCACGATTTATAAAAAATAATTAAGCCTTGGCACTTTACAGAAATGGTCTCCGTCACCGCTTCGACCAAGCTTGCAAATCTATTATATGTGATTCAATACAAGTGGCATGTTAGCTGCGTCGAAACGGCGCTGCGTTTTGACGTAACGGAGACTTTTTCTGTAAAGTGCCAAGGCCTTATTTCAAAAATTTTCATAAACTATTCTTGCTACAGTGTTCGTTTTATTTTCAGTGAAAGTACAAATTAAAAGCTACATTCTGAAATATTTTCAGATTTTTTGCATTTACAATTTAGGGGGACGCTCTGATAACCACATTGAAAAGCAAATATATCGTGCCTGAAGGGTTAAACTTAAAATGTCGTATGACATTTTTTGTTCCATTTTAGGAAACCTATTTAGACACCCCACTCAATGTTCAATCTATGAGAGAGGGGTCCAAAAATTTTTTGACAGTGTTCGTTATAATTTTCAGTGAAAGTACTGTATTTTTTTCAGATTTTTTGAATCCATAGTTTAGAAATTAGAGGGGGTGGGGCGCTCTGATAACGATTTTGAACGCAAATATATATGAATGGTTAAAATCAAAATGTCATTTAACACTTTTTTTACATTTAAGGAGACCTATCCAAAGACGGAATGGGAAATGTGAAAAAATTTGAATATACATTTCAGCGTATGAGAAGAGAGTCCAAAAAATGTTTGTTTTTGTCAAAAATCTCATCATTTCTGTTTTTGGTCATCAATCTACGTCCGTATACCAAATTTCATCTTAATATGTATACAATTTTAATAGACAGAGCGAAACTATAAGGGTTCCTAGTTTTCTACGGAACCCTAATAATAGCTCATATAACATAAATTTTTAAGACCCAATTTTTATTAAAATTAAATTACACTATAAAAATGATTATTATTATTTTCTTATAAATATAATTGAAAATTCCATTAATAAAGAACTGAATTTATATCCATCTCACGTCCATAAAATAACTATTACTTACTATATTTTTTATTACGAACACCGTATATAAGTTTTATTAAGCTGCGAGAGAATTTTTCTTGCAATAAAAATATCCAGTAGTTTCCAAGGAGCGTATATCCAGTTAGACACAGCATAAAATAAAGTATTTTCCAACGATACTGAAGATATCCGATAGTTTACGACATTGTAGAGCTTTGGTCTAACAGACACACTGCAGACAAGTACAGGTAACGAATGTAATAACAAAAAAATTCTAGACGGGAAAGTAATTTTATGAATAAAAATACTCTTATTATACAAAGTTCTTATAAAATTCAGATGTAGGAACAAGTTATTCTTTACCTTTTTCATAAAGTTTATTTTTTCTTGTTTAAGTATAGAATTAAAAAAGAGATAGTAATTTAAATGAAAAGGTACAATTTAAAAAATAGATCTATTTAATTCTTTTTTAAGTATTTAATAACGAAAGGTAAAAATGTTTAAGTTCTTCTGAAGCTAAGAAAACTAAGTCTATTAAATTCAAACTTCATTTTTACATCCAAAACCATTATTTATTACTTAAAAAAATATGCTTTGTTTTTTTATCAAATTTAAAAGAGACGAGAATGAAGTTTATCTCATCTTTGATTAAAAACTGATAGTTTCATCTTGGTCTGAGATAATACAATAATCATGATGAAATACTCGTCTTGTATTTTTCAAATCAGTCTAGTCTCGGTCTCATAGACGAGTCCCTAATTAAATGTTATTATTATAAATAAATGTAATTTTTTTTTTAATTAGGTATATCTAAAACTTTATTAAAAATATATGTTATACAAGTCTAATACATAAATGGACACAAAATTTTAATTTTACTCAATTCTGCTCCCTTAATAAATACAGAAATAACATTTTACATAACTTATATGCACTTTAGAATTATATTTACCCGTCAACAGCTTAAATAACCTAACTACTTAAGCCGTCTTAAATGCAAAAAGGTAATAAATAAACCTGTCACTTTAGCACATTGCTGCAGAAAAGGTACGCAAATTAAAAATATCCATACGTTCAAACGTGAGTGTGTGTTTGTATATATGTGTGATTTAAATCAACAAAGCGGTGAAAGTGAGCAGTATGTTAGCCAAACAAAACGAACCGCTTTGGTCTATGTCTGGAGTCGAACCACGGCCTGAACAAACAAATGGTCGCTGGCATAGGCATTATTTGTAAATCAGTGCTCACAAACTTATATATTTTCGTATATAAATTCAACACTAACAAATCTTACAAAAAAATATTTTCGATCTTGAATTCGCAATTTGAAATCTTGAAATGTTGAGTCTTAATATTGTCGTACTTTAAATAAAAATTAATAAACTACATCATATGGTGCGGAATAAAATATAAATTACATTTTTATGCATACATTTTTGGATTCTATTATTTGCTCCTAATCGTATCGTATAAGAATAAATTTTATCCTCATAAAGCGTCCTTGGTCCTAGTCATATAGTATACATATATGTTCGTGTTTATGCTGTTTAACCTTGGGTTGCATGAAGCAAAATTAACCACGATTAGTTAACCAGTTGTTTTCAAATCATGATTAATGTTAATTTTAAACATAATCTCAATTTGTAAATGAACAATTCACTAAATATGATAATTTTTTGCCTTATAAAATTTATCATAACCGTGATTGTTTTTTTGAATTGACGTAATAAAGGTTTTAAAACAACTGATTAACTAATTGTGATTAATGTTGCTTTATGCAACTCAAGGTAAGTGAGCCATAGCATTTTATGTAAGTCAGCGTCAATCATAAATAATAAGAGAAAGAAATATTGATTATCTACGTGACGTGAACTGTCGTTTCTGTATCTTTATTCTGTGGTCCACAATCTCGTCCTTTCTCTTTCTACCGAGAGTTATCGTTTTCAGCTTGCTTACTGTCTCTATGTCATATTATCTCTATGTATGTTTTTAACAGATTTTTATGACAATATGTACCTATATTCAAGCCTTGGCAATTTAGAAACTATGTTTCGACGATAGCTAATGTGCCAGACTCAGTTTGGACTTTAAAAGTCGTAGCGGCCACTAAAACGATACCTTAATTGCCAAAGCTTAAATCTTTCTGATCACTAGTAGAGATTCAATATGTAAATATATTCACGAGATAAGTCTTTTGATTACAAAAATCAAATACAGACGAAATTTACCTAATCCTAGTCTCGTCTCATTTCCTTTTAAGTCCTAATCACTACTAGTTACTATAATAAAGAATTTGCTTCCAAGTCATGTAAAAAATATCAGACAAATAGAAAATCTACTGTTCATTTATTTTTATAATTTATAAAAACTGACTAGTAATTAAAAGAAAACAAATATACACGTCAATAAATATATGCACATAATTATTAAAGGGTAAGTATTTGTTATATAGGGTGTCCCGAAAATATACCTACAAACTTTCAGGAGTTGTAGAGGACATCAAAACAATCGCTTTTTGTTGATAAACCCATGTCCGCAAACCAACCGTTTTAACAGTAGAACAAATGAAATGACCATAAGAATGCAATTAATTTTACCTTTTGGTTGATTTTTTAAGAAAAATGATAGTTCAAAGTATATTGATCAAAAGTTGTAAAGGGCGCAACCTACGAAAATCCATAATTCCTGCTCCAGGGAGCATCGAAACATTTTATGTTTGATACATAATTTAATGTTTATACTTACTTTTAATTTGTATCTCCTGAAAAGCCAACTTTTAGAAAAATTGACAAAGAATAAAAGTTGACCATTTAGGAGATAAACATAAAAATAAACATAGAATATTTGGGAGCAGAAATTATGGATTTTCGGAGATTGTATCCATTGCAACTTTTGATCAGCTTATTAACTATAATTTCCTTAAGATACAAAAAAATTCAACCAAAAGGCAAAATTATTTTTACTCTACTGTTGAAACGGCTTAATTGTGGTTTATTAACAAAAAAACGATTGTTTTAATATCCTCGACAATTCCCGAAAATTTATCGATATGTTTACGGGACATCCCGTATATTAAAACTAGACAAGTTTCAATACTATACAAGTCTTGAGGCTTCCGCGGTGATCTTGATATGGATCTTGGCTTCTATGCACTTTTAAAAGAGCCCTGAAGATGTCCATGCAATGTGTGACGAAACGTTGACCGATAACACGACCAAACCGATGCGGCTTACACCCAGAAACCAAGATCCACGTTTCAATACTATATTGATATCCATCAAAAACTTAATATGTATATAGAAATAGTTCAGTATTCATCCGTTTCTAGTTTTAAACGTATATTATCTTATCCTACAGATTTTGAACACATTATAACTTTAAAGAAAAGTATCTGCAAACTACATATTCTTATTCTTCCAAGTCAACAAAACTATTCATATTAAATTATTCAATGTAGGTACAGTATCTGAACGAGAAACTATTATTGGATTTTTGAACTAGTATAAAACTTTTGTGAAGTGAAACGCAAACATTTTGAAAACGTCTGGTGGAAGCCATTAGAGTTAACTATCTAAGTATGCGATGGACAGACACGCACGTATATAAGATGTACAGTAAACAGACCATTTTAAAAATAACAAACTGTACGCCAACATAGAAAATGTTTTTATTGGTCAGGCAGCAGATCGTTGACTTTAATGTCGTGTTATTGGATTTAAAATAACAAAATTATCAGTAAGTTTCAAATTTATTGTAAGGATAATATTTAAATGCTGCAGTAGCTGTGTAAATTTATTTATTCAATAAAAGTTTTTATGTGCACTGAGCATTTCCAAACTAAATTTGTATATTTTTGAGTTTATGCATCGTTATACGGGTAATATAATCAATGTTAATAGTTTTTTAGAATTAGGTATTTAATATACAGTGCTTCCTGGTGCTAAATTCATCAAAGGTACTTAATTATTGAACAATTTAAATAAAAACCGATAAAGTGTTCAAACAAATTGCATGGCATTTAATTTTTATACAATTTTATTTAAAAATATTAGTTCGAAATTTTTCTTAAGACGCACCTAATTATTTTTTCGTATATTTTTAATTTTTTAACAATTTCAATCTAAGTATGAATCTTGGATTCTGGGTGAAAGCTGCGTCAATTTGGTCGTGTTATCGGCCAACGTTTCGTCATACATTGCAGTGAAAATCTTCAGGGCTGTTCTAAAAATAGCACGTGGCTTACACTCAGAAGCCAAGATCCATACCAAGATCACCGCGGAAGCCTCAAGACTTATACATATAATTTCAATCTAAATTTTTCTGTTATGCAAATGACAAATTGACATTTAGTAGGAAAATAACAATTTCAAAAAACAAATGACGATTTTTTATAGAAAATCTAGATAAATCTTTGTAAAGGAATATTTTACAACAATCGTTATGTGACCTATATTATAGGAAGAAATTGAATGTTCTACAAAAACGATTCTATAAAATTTTCACGTAACATGTGTCGTTCTTGAGATACCTTTAAAAAATATATATTTTAGGATGTCACCTCCTCCCCTACATACGATTTTGGACCGTCCTCAAGCTAGACCTAACCAACCAAACAAATTTCAATAATATCGGTTCAGTGGTTCATGAGTTATGCGTGTGACAAGGATTTGGGGGACAGACACACACACATACACACAGTCACGGAACGAAAAGTGTTTGTCTTGAACTGAAACGAAAAGATCAAGTTAAAATATTGAAAACGGAGAACAATGTTTTTGCCTTATTTTAAAATGATCACAAAGTTTCTTGTATCTTCTATATCACTAAAAAATCTTGGGAAGAATTCTTCTAAACATTAAATTATTGAGGTCCCATGAGAAATCATAGTATTCAGTTATAATATAATTTTTAATATACAGAATACAAATACTTAATTAACTATGATTATTATTCAATACAATGCTATAAACAATAAAAAGAACTACGCGAGAATTTATAGTAAATTTCAAATTAAACTTTTTATCTATCAAAAATCTGAACACGTCTCTCTATTTTTATATTTATGAATCTATGCTCCATGAGAACGCAGGTATAGGAAATGGAATTAACGTTTTCAATACCTTCCTGCCAAAGTTAATTAAGTTGTAGACACAAAAGTATTTTTTAATAGGTTTTTCGTCATTTGAACATAGATGTAGAAAAACGTTATTTTATTGTACTATAAAACCCATTTTTTAATTAAAACACATTCTTATGAAATAATGGTTTACCTAAAAGTGGCAATTATTTCTTAGAAATGTTTGTATATTTTAAACTAGGTCTAATTCTTGACAGTTCATTTAACTTTTGAGTTTTTAACTAATTAACAAAACAGTGTAGTGAGAATCATTAACCTATTTGTATGTTGCCAATAAAAACAATTTTGTAATTAATAGTTTAGACACTATCTTAAGTGAATATGTTAAAGAAAATAACTGCGTGATCTTTTTTTAAGTGGGTCTGTGACTTTGCTAAAACATGGATGTGCAAATTGATTTTCACAGGTAAGCATTAAAAAAAAATGTAGTTATAATAAATTAAAGTTAAATATAAATTACCATATAATCATTAAGTTCAATACCTTATATTTTATAACCTGAACCTTCATAAAATTGTGTTTAAATTTAAATCAGATTAATTTTAACGCAGATTTAGGGTTTTTTGACACTGTTTCATATTCTTGTATTATTTCGGTATATCACAATTTTTATCTTTATACATTTTTGATGTAAATAACGTCTAGAGATACTGGGTGAGCATTTCTGAAACTTGATGTAACGCGCAGATATTAGTTTTATGCGCTAGTGTAAATTTAAAATCAGTATATCTTGACACTCAGAGCAGCTACCACGTGAGTATTGGTCTCAAATTATAGATCTCAATTAGATCTACGAACTACAAGTAAAAAATCAATACATTTAATCCGTTTTAATGGGTGATAACGTTTTTAATTTTTTGATTAAAGTTTTTTAAATTGAATAAAAAAATAAAAATTAAATAATATTTGTAAATATTAATTAATTAATTGTTTTTATGTTCGTACAAATTATAAGAAATATATTATACAATACTATATAATTATATATTTATTTATTTAGACTAAATTAACGGAAACATTTTGTGTCTATTTCACCAAAATTCAAACGTTTCTGTGGTACATTCCATGAGTCTGAGTTTTATTTAACCCCACTAACGCGTATTCACGTCAATCCCTCGACTGTGCATCCCGACACAGTCACGCTCATTTTTTTGATAATAATGACGTATCGAATGTATTAATATATTTGCTCTCCAGTTTATATTACATCAAAGAAGTAAATATTAGTTTTCTCGTAAATCTGAAGCTTGATCCTTTACTATTATGTAATAATATAAGAAATAAAATTTCGTTTTGAAGTTTACCCACATACACCAAAAGTAGTTCTTCAAAAGAATTAACAAATTATAGAAAATAGCATACACTGAAATTATTATAATTGATATTAATTTTTCTATTCTACAACTTCTGAATATGAACACGATATTTAAAAATATGTATTAATTAAATTATTTGTATGTTTTGATGGCGGTGAAAATCCAATTTTATAGAATTGGTATCAAAAACTTATATTTTGTATGATTACTAAAAACAAAGCCGATATATTCACATATTTCAAAATTAAAGTTCAATGCGACTCAAATAGCCTCTTTTATCACCCCATCTCTTTATTAATTTCAATTTATTTCAACAAAATCAAAATATCGTTTTTACCTCGGACTACACCTTTGAACGAATGGGCATCGTAGCTGTTTCCAGCACTGATTACCCTGTACTGTATATAAATACATTAAAGCCAGAAGGAAAAGAAAAAAATACCGTTTTAATTGAATTTCCATTTTTGTCTCCAATAAAATCCTATCACCCAAAATCGAGGCTTGGTATGCGAAACAAGCTACATTAACTTTTTTTATAGACTGCATCGTTAGCGACAGTAGAACGTTATCATTGAATGCAAGTTTATGAATTGTTCCAACAGTGCCTCCGCTTATTCGGTTTATAATTATTTCACAGCTAACGGTACCCGCCGCAAGTAAACACGTCGGCTATCGGAACACATCGCCCGGCCCAAGCTTATCGGATTAATTGACGTAGAATGCGACTTAAGAAATACATTAACTCTTGTCTTATACACCAGTGGTTTTGATTTTTTTTACATTGCTTAAGCCGTGTCGATTATGATAGTTTGACATAAAGCTAATTGTAGTGATTATGCTGTTTTTAGTATATAGATATTATCATCCTGTAAGATATAATGATATTTTAAGTATTCAAATGTATAAATAGGTATCTATCTATGCATAATAGATATCTCGGTACTCAGATTTCTGAGACGAAATAAACTGCAACCACCTGACGTCACTGGGCGCATAGACCCTATACTACTCTCTCCTTGGGTTGCATAAAACAAAATTAATCACGATTAGTTAATCAGTTTTTTTAAAACCATTATTACGTTAATTCTAAAAAACAATCAAAATCATAACTTTTATAAGGTAAAAAATGATCATATTTAGTGAATTGTTCATTTACAAATCGAAATTAAGTTTAGAATTAACATTAATCATGGTTTGAAAACAACTGATTAACTAATTGTGGTTAATTTTGCTTTATGCAATCCAAGGTAAGTATCTCATTTATGAAACAACTTTTTCAAATAAATTGATAATGGTTTCATTTATTTTTTCTTAGGGTATCTATCCATTCACCCAAGATAGATGTCAGAAGAGATATTTTTTTTTGTTCTATTAAAATTTTTAAAGATAAAAGGTGACAGTATTATACGAACATAGAGTTATTTGGATACGGTAGCAAATAACTAATCGAGAAGTAAATGTTGAAAACATAGGCATTTGTCCGTACTTTACGCTATCAAACCCTTTTAGAATTAATTTAATAGAAATAATTTTATTGAACTAACGATTAGCTAGAAAAAAAATGTTTATTATTTTAATACTAATAAAAAACTATGGGGTAAAAGTGAAATAAAATACAAAACTTTCATGTTTTTTGACAGTTAACGATACAAATTCATACTTTAATTTTTTCTACTAGATGCGCTTATGAATAACCATTTTAAATACTTACGTCATTTGAACTGTACGATACAACACGGACATTAAAAATGAAAAATGTGTGTTTCATTTTTAACCTCTAATTTGGGAAAAAGTGAAACAAGTAAGGGAAAAAAAGAAACAGGCCTCTAATTGAAAATATTTCTCGAAAAATTAAAATAAAAACTACAAAGGCAACTTTGATTTATCTTCTTTGTGGCATATCAATGTGAAATTGTAACTTTAATTAATATCTGAGCTATACAAAAAGTTATGTGCAAAGAATTAAATTTTAATTCACACGTTTTGACATCGACTAGCAGGGAAATTTGTAAGGGTGGCACATCACTTATTAGGCGTTTCATATTTTCAGGTCGCTTTAACAAACCTTTAATGATGATGTCAGTTTTTATAATTCTCCTATAAACAAATTGGTTTTTTAGTTGCAAGCTTGTTTCACTTTTACCCCATTTTTTGGTGTTTCATATTTACCCCGCTCGACCCTAATATAAAAGATTCACAAATTTAATACCCACTATTTTTTTCCTGATGAAAAGTACATCATTAATCAATTTCCTACGTAAAAATAAATAAATGATTTTTTTTAAATATCTGCCAAGTAAATGCACAGTGCTTCTTCGTGCTAAATTCACCAAAGGTAGTTAATTATTGAACAATTTAAATAAAAACAGATAAAGTGTTCAGATAAATTGCCTAACATTGGTTAACCATTTAATTTTTTACAATTTTACTAAAAAAATTTAATTCGAAATTTTTTTTGAGACGCGCCTGATTATTTTTTCGTATATTTTTTATTTTTTTACTATTTTAATCTAAATCTAAATTTATATAACCGTCAAAATGACATTTAAAACGTAATATGTCAATGTAGGTAATAGCAATTTAAAAAAACAAATGACGATTTTTTAAAGCAAATTGAGATAAATCGTTGCAAGAGAATATTTTACAACAAACGTTATAGACCAACAACATGTATCGTTCTTGAGATATCTTGAAAAAATAAATATTTTGCAATGTCACCCCTCCACCTTACACACGATTTTGAAATGTGAGTGTCCTCAAGCCAGACTCAACTATCCAACCAAGTTTCAATAATATCGGTTTAGTGGTTCATGAGTTATGCGTATGACATAGACTGCTTAAATGAAACAGAGTATAGATCAAAATTTAATATAACAAAAAATTATATTTTTTAGTAATTGCAGCAAAACACAATATTTTTTCAAAATAGACTGCAACAAATTATACAAAACCACAGCCCATAAAAGGGCCATTTTATAAAATGTAAACGACATTTAAACCTTGAGCATGCAAACCACCTATGAAGTACCTCTGTGTTTTACGACACCCATAAAAAGGCGTGCCAAGAAGTTTACATATTTCAAAGTGTTAAAAGGCACTCATCTTGATTGGCTTATTGTCAAGCTAAAACGGCTTATCTAAATCATAAAAGTGTATAAAAAATCTTCTAAGTACACGTTTTTAATATACGTGGGGTTTTTGATACTCATACAATAATTAACAAATGGTTATGCCTCTATATTATTCGAGTGTAAACCTCGTTAAAAGTAATACATTTCGAACTGCAATAAAATGTTTATGGTATTCTTTTATTCGATCATTAAATGTTAAGAAATACATACCTATTTTTTATTTTCGTACAATCAATTTTATTTGCATCGATTTCTCAAATAAAATTATTACAAAATATTTATGGTAACAAAGCAATAAATTTCATATAATTGGTAAATGCAGTACCTACTTACTAGAGATAAATGCATAGTGAAGCTGAAGTAAAAAAAATCTGTATATTACAAATAGCTAACTATAAAAAAAGTAAATTTTTTTCAACTTTCATATTTTTTATAAATATAGGTACCTACTAAATAAAAATAAATATCTAAAGATCACAAAAACAATTTTTTTTCTTGATTTTTTTATATATAATGATTTAATTTTGATATATTTAATTTTTTATAAATCTCTCTATAGAAATTTTGTTTTCCCTTTTTTTAGTTACCTAATTTGACATCTGAACAGTTCAATAAGACAAAAGTCCATCTACTTCTTATGTATTTTATATAAAGTAAGTAATTAATTATACTTATTATACTCGTATAAGATACTAGACATTTGAATATGAATGATTATAGCTTCATCGTCCGCTTAAAAGGATTTAAAAAAATTTCATTATACTTTGAATACTAATTTGAAAACCAGTAATAGATCGTTAAAAACTTCGTTTCTAGATTTATGCGTTCTTAGTTCTTTATGAAATGTGTTCAATTAAATATTTAATAATTGACAAAGTTCTTATCATTAAATGTCTATAAAAACTTAATTCGAAAATAAAGCTCTTTAAAATTTCAATAACAAATTATACATTGACTTCGTCACGACAGTGAAAATAATGAAATGCCTTTGTTCTCGAACATTATGAAAGCAAACTTGGCAATATTCCAAAAGTTTATTATAATGTAGAATCCAATAGTAGTTGCTCAATTTAATGACTATCTAAAATTTACATTTAATTTTAATGAGATCATTGATATTTGCTAAATGAATAATAAAAACGAAATAATGAACAATAAGACGAGTTTTTTAATTAATGAACAATTAAATATAATAACCATATAAATTTTTAAGAATTAAGACTTGAAAACATGTTGTTTTGAAACATTCAAAATTTAAAAAGGAAAAGTTTTCTCAACCCTATAATGGTGGCGCCAAATCTGTCAGAACCGTATATTTCATCAATGTTTAAATGTTTAATTTTATTATAAAATACAAATTCCACAACCATTTGAGTTTAAACTCACACGTGTTTTAAGAACAATATCATCTTTTTATTATAAATTATTTTAAAATTCTACAAAAAAGATATTTAAATTTTTTATCAAATTTATAATTGCATTAAATACTATAACTAGGCACATATATCGTCGACTACGCCAATATCAATTTATAATCTGTCCATCACGTATCCTTAGATTTAGGGTGATTAATTAGTATGCTATAATAGATCTACACCCACCTTCCAAATTTCCTTTACATACACTGCTATTTAACTTTGTAAATGGAAATTTCCTCAATCTGAATTATGCTTTAATAAACGCGGTATGTGTATGTCGACGCTTAACCTATGATTTTAATATCCGAAACAGATTGGAAATAGGTACATAAATACATATATGTATGTATGTATATATGTATTTAGTTCCTACATACTATAAGCGTACATATGTACATGCATATTGTACCTATGTTCAATGTGCATGTATAGGCATATAATTTTATGTACCTACGAATTATTTAAATAAGAACGAACACTTTTAAGACTAATTGATTATATGTGGGATACACTGTATTTTCCTATATACTGCGTTCTACAGCAAAACTTTTCAGACAAAATATATTTACGAAATTTAACTTATTTTTTAATTGAAAAAGTTAATAAACTTTAACAAAAATGCTTATTATACCTACTTGATTTAATACATTATTTTTCTTTAATTTAATTTATTTTAAATGACAAAGCTTGTATTCGATACATTTATTAGTTCCTTTTGTGTTCATCTGAAATGCAAAAACCAAATAAGGTAAAGGCACCAGTTATGGACGCTATAAGAGAAAGTTTTCGGTTTTTTTGGATTAATGGGCTTGTTTTTTGTAATTCTCATGAACTCATGCTTATACTAATAAAACAAGTAACTCTTTATTTAATCAATTTAATTACCAAAGTCCGAAAATATAGTATGGCAAAGGTAAAACCAGTAATGAGCACGCAGTGATTTAAAAGAAAGTATCGTCAAATGTGAAACAATGTTAAGCAGTTGCTATGATAATATAATAATTAATAAATAGATTATACTAATAATTAGTTTAAATGTCCACCATTTTGACATCTGTTGGCCGATTGTCATAAAATCACGCTGTAAGACAGTTAAATGTATATAGATTAATATTCAGAAATGGTAATAATCAAATATCAACAAAAATTTCTAATTCAGTACATTTAATTAAAAATTTGCCATCACTGGGGTCCTTGCCAAAACTGGTGCCACTACCTTATTTTAATAATCAGAAAGGTTGTCGTTATAGCCCGTACTGCGTACTAGAAACATATAAATAAAACAATATAAAAAAATATTGACCAACAATGTTTTATTCTAAATTTTTTTTTAATTATAATCTGCTAACAAAAGAAAATGTGTTTTTTATGGATAGTTATAATTCCAGTACGGGCTATAGATAATGTAGATATACTAATCAAATGAATTTAATTGCTGTATTAGTTTTCAACATATCATGAAAACCAATTTGAAAAACGCATTTAATCTTTTAGGTTAAGTTTTTATGATGGTTTTCAATTTTTCGAAAAAAAGTTCTACATTTACTTAATCTAGAAAGATAAAGTAAATAAAATGTATACAAAAATAAGTTATTTTTTACACGGGGGTTACATACCTCCAGCGCTGGTGAAAATTAATATGTACTTTTAATGTTGTATTTTAGGGACTATATTGTTAAAAATAAGAGAAAATATTAATTATTCATTATTTATTAGCCATTTAAAAGTAAAAAAAAAATGGTAAACAATTTTTTTTATTATAAATTATAATGTGACAACTGACAATTGATATTCTGTTAGGAAAACGTTGCTTCATGTATTTTATGAAATCTTATAAATTGCAGTGAGTTTGTTTTATTATAAAATTTTTATATGTAGGCCTGCTTCTTCTGAATTTGTTATGTTTTCAGTCACGGGAATCTTGGCATGTTTTAATCAGTTGCGCAACCACATTTATCGTTATAAGTTCGGTATTAAAAAGAATTTTCGAATATTTTTTTTAATGTTCATAAAAGTATAAAGAATAACAAAAAATAATAAAAATAATAAAGTTTTTTGAAAATTCTGGAAGTATGTAACCCCTTAATACGTACACACATTTCAAAAATAACGATTAATAAATCAAAAACATATTACCATAAAAATACCCCTTTCTTAGTTAATTTCAGTTAGAAAAAAATAAACTAAACATAATTTTGAATAAATTATGAAGTGCAAAAAAACTAATCTATTTATTAAAATACTTAAACAACATGCTAAAATGTAAATAGTCAAGAATTATGTTTTTTATACACGTCAGGTCTTACAATGCTGTTAAAATATTCAAGTTTTTTGCGAGAGAAAACAGCGTTTTTTTTATCACCATACCTGAGTATTAGAGTAATAATTATGTCATTAATGAATTCATGCAAAACTCTACTGTACTTTTAAATACATACATATATAGCTCAGTATTAAATATAATAACTGTACAGTTTCCTATTATATTTATTTATGATGTGCCTACACAAAATTATACCAATTAACTTATAATTATAGTTCATTAAAATTATTGTATAAAATATATACCTTGTTCTAGATATAAAAATGTCACAATTAACGTAAAAAATGTGTACCTATTCTTGTATATTGTTAAGTAATTTAAAATTTGACGCGCATATTTTGGAAATTAATTTATTTTGTGAATTGGAAAATTTATATAGATTGATTGTAATTGATATTTATTTTGATTATAATTATTTACAGACTGTAAAATATGTAAAATAATCGCCGGATATACGTGTTTGTAATTTAATTTTGGTTCATTTAAATGCGATTCATAAGTATGAAAATAGGCAATTGAAATAGACAGAGCATAAATACACACAATGCATCCAATTAATGTTTATAAATTAACTATACACTTTAAATTTTCCAATTAAATTACACACAGGAATGTAAATATGAAAAAAATATATTAAAGTAAATAATCTAACATTTTATATTGAAAAAAATAGGTCAGGTACGTATTACCAAACCAATTATCATTACAGCCATGGTAGGGATGTGGTGTCTACGTTTTTAGAGCAATCAGTTGCTCGGGTATTTAATGATATTAAATATTTATTAATAGTCAATAAATAAAAAAATAAATAAAATAAAGTTAGTCGATTTTGATTTTGAACTATAGGGCTTCAAGCCGAGACAAGAGTGCAATTAATTTATACGAAACGAGACCCATACGAGATTGGTTTAACTTTATTGTAGTCTCATCGAGAATCTCGGTTTAAAAAGATTATTAAGATTATTACTTTTTAAATGATTAACTAGATTCGTTATATTTTAAAAATTTGTCAATTACATAAAAATTAAAGGAAAAACTAATTTTTGTAAAAAAATCACACGAGATTTTTCTCTATCTCTATCTCGCCTTGGTCTCGATCACGTGTACGAGACGAGACTAGAAACGAGATGGCTTCAATTTTCACGAAATCGAGACGAGACTGTCACTTGTAAAATTCGAAACGGAAACGAAAGTTTAGTTAAAAAAAACCGAGACGAGACTAATCTAAAGTTTTATTTTGAACTAGCAAAATGATATAAAGTTTACATTTAATCATATGTTAATTTTTATACCAGAAATCGTTATACATATTTCCTATTATACATAACCTATGTGTGAAAAGCACATTTCCGCATACAATACGTATCGTGTATGTAGGGTATTAGTTTTTCTTTATAGTTTAATAAAAGAAAACGTTATCTAGCAGGCGGTAGAGAGAATATCTCCAGAACGTTGTGCTCCGCTATCAACGGGCCAACGAAATTCCGCACACATCGCTGCTTGTTTATTTACACTGCGATGCAAACTCGGCACACAGCGCGTTTCATTTATTTAACTGATAAATGAAAACATAAATCAATATTTTATCTGCGCTCTTGTTTATTTACGAATTCTGTTTAAAATTTATTTTGTTGTTTGTTCACGCTTCTAAGCATTCGCTTACTATTAAACAAATTCGTCACGTTTTTGTACATGTTTGTAGGTAACTTTTTGTTATACATAGTATATACCTTCTTAATAATTTCTGTGTGTGTGTGTGTGTTTGTTTGTGTGTTTCGAGTAAACTCGAAAACTACTGAACTAATTTTGATGGGATTTTCATTGTTTGAAAGTTAGAATTAGTTGATTGCTATATATGTACATACAATCAAGAGTTTAAACAGTAACATATATTCAATACGCACAGAAACTTTATTATTAGAGATTGGAAAAAAAGTTGTTATTTTAAATGAAATAGTTACTATATAGTTGATTTTTTTTTCTGTAAAATAGTTGACAAATAGTTTTTTTTTAATCAAAATAGTTGTGAAATAGTTACAAATTTTTTTACAATAATAATTTTTTTTTCGATTTTATCAATAATTAGTGACATTAGTAAATCAATAATTAGTGACATAGTAAAAAGTGTCAAATCTGAAATTTTCGAGGAAAACATGTTATGCGATTCTAGATAGATTTTAGAAGCTAAAAAAAAAAGGAAAAACACATAAATATTTATAAAAATATCTGTATAATAAATAGACAAAATGTATTTCTAAAAATATATAAAACTAAAAATTTTAACGTTGGATAAAAAAAAGGCAAATAGTTTAAAAATAGTTGTAAAGGTAAAATAGTTGCAAATAGTTGATTTCAAATTGGGATCAATCAAACCAGTTTTCAGAAATCGATGGAGATATGTAATAAAAATTACAATAGTTACATTTTTCGCAATAGTTGAAAAACTATTTTTCCAATCTCTATTTATTATGTATATCAGAAACGATAGTTATGAAATTTGATTCATGATGAAAGGTAATATCTGTTTTTTCTGTTAGGTAGGTATAAATAAAATATTAATTCTTTACCTAAGGCTACATTTATGTACATATCATCCGCAAATGTATATGTATTGACAGATTTGTGTTTTTTTCGATATTAACTATGTTTTTCATCCTGTATATAGCTCTAACTTTGATATTTATTTAATAATAATTAGAAATAATACATACATACATTTAATTAAACGTATTTTAAATACGTACGAATGACGATAATTAATTAGAAATTAAACACGATCCGTTGAAAGTTTTATATCGGAATTTCAACAACACAATTGATATAGAATTTCCGGTATGAAAATTCTAACAGCAAATTATTTCCAACAAAATTGGCAACGTAACTAATTCCGTTATTTGCCGTAATATCATTCAAAACATTCAACCGCACACAAATATTTATGAATATCATATTTGTGTATTTGTAATACGATCTTTTGGGTGAAATTTAAAGTTAATTTACATATCTCGACCTTTCGTTCAACCCTCATTCAACTGAATGAGGAGCATTGTTATTCTGAAGGCAATTCACACGCCATAGCGTCGATTGTGGGTAGAATATATGTAGAACGTAGAAAAGCTTACGCGAACTTATGGCAGTTCAGTTACCAACGAAGCTAACTCTAATTTATTTCGAGTTTCATGATAAATGACCTAATTTCTGATAACAATATTAGTAATCCAATAAAGGATTCTATTACCTGGTTTTACAAACAATATACATTTTACAAATAATATCAATATTTGTTTTTAACCCTTTTAATCGTAAGAAATAAAATGTCCCCCACCCCCTCTCTTCGAATTGGTCAATATACATTATTGAATTTAACAGTAATAATTGATAAATAAATGAAAATTTAGTTAAAATCAAAAATATAAAACCCACACGATTTTTCCTGGGTTCATCGCTGATGGAATATAACTTACTTATTATCGAGGGATTGACGTGAATAAGTAGCAGTGGAGTTAAATAAAACCAGACTAGTATTGTATAATATATTTATTTCTTATGATTTGCATGAACATAAAAAACAATTAATTAATATTTACAAGCAAAATTATGGAAATACAAAATTTACCTTTTATTTGTTTATTCAGTTAAAAAACTTTAATCAACAAATTAAAAACGTTAAGTCGTACAGTATATCTAATATTATGTAATTTTTTTTCAATTCAATTAATTAATATTTACATGCGCAATCGTGGACATACAAAATTTAATATTTTTTTTTTTTTTTATAATATTAAATTTATCACGCATTAAAACTGGTGAAATGTTTTGATTTTTACTTGTACCTCGTAGATCTAATCGAAATCTATTATTTGATAACAAAATCCGCTTGGTAGCTGCTCTGGGTGTCAAGATATACTGATTTTAAATTTACGCTAGTGCTCAAAACTGATCTCTGCACGTTACATCAAGTTTCTGAAATGCCCACCCAGTATCTGGCCTGAAACTCTAGACGTTATTCACGTCAAAAGTTAGGTCTATATATAGATTAAAAAATTGTTTGAAAAACCGCTGTTTTACGTTAATCTTGGTTTGCACTGCATTTTAGTAACTATCCTTCCAGTTATATACAAATTTAATGTTTCCAACATCAAAAAAACACATGAAAATCGCAAATACGCACAAAGGTTTAATGCAATCTTCTGGGTAAAATTTAAAGTAAATTTACATATTTCGAGCTCACCTCACAGCCCTCGTACAAGTGAATTGAACATTGTTATTCTGGAGCAGTTGTACCGAGGAAGCCTTGGTGGCGGAATTTTACAGCTGTAACGCTGGTTTTGTGTGGTTTTTACAACTTAACAGCACAAATAAAAACGTCCACATTTCTGCAATATCCTCTATGGCTACATTGTCTACAACAAAATTGTATTTTAACTCTGTTTTTCTGATTGGATAAATGTAAATTGTATTTACAGGTGCCTGTTATAAAACTTTATTAAGTCAGATAAATATTTAACTTTCAGACATAGTAAAGTTAATTGCTATCTGAATAATAAAGAAGAACGCTGTATTTAAACTTGTTTATGTATATATGCATATAGTATTTCATGCTGGATGTACATAAGAATACAGTGGTTCTTAACATATATAGTGACCTAGAATAAAAAGACATCTGCGAACGAAAACTATAGTCGATTCAATAGAAAAATTGGATTATCTATCATTCTGCAAAGTTATGTTAATGACAATAGATGTAATATACTTTTTGAAAGTTTATTTTAATATTAAATTTCAAATTATGTATACCTTATGAGCACGGATTAGGAAAACAATTTTAATTCACATTGTGATTTTTGTCTGATATAAACTTTCAAATGGAATATCAAACGTATAATAATAATTATAATAATATTTTAAAAACGTATAATAATAATTATTTTAATATTTTTAAAAATTACTCATTATACGGCATAGATAGTAATAGATACCTATATCATATTATGTATAAATACTAATTATTCTAATATTATTCGATTAATATTTATAATAAAGGGTGGGCCATCTGTTGGTTTCTTTTTGAAGTGCGTGATATTCAAAATACTGGTTATGTATTTGAACTTGTTTGTTTGTTTGTTTGTTTGTAGACGAGATGAAAATAGGTTTAGGGTTGTCTCGTCTCGTCAGTATTTAAAAAGTTTCGGTCTCATTCGAATTCTCATATTTTTTTAAGGGGGGAAGAAATGAAGAAACCAACAGATGGCCCACCCTATATTTGTCTTAATCAACATGCTATTATATATTAAAATTAAAATTATTAACCTTACTGTCTATAGAAATAAAAAACGCTTATTAATTAAAATTTTTCCATAACATCTTTTTTTGTAGAAAAATAAATTATGTCTATGATAAGACCCTATCTATTTATTGTAATAAATATTACGAGTGCACATATTATGACGACAAACGTGTAAGTATTTGAAGGTTTTATTGTGCAAAATATAATAAAACTGATTAAGAAAACATATGCGCGGCTTGTCCTAGAAAACTATGTGTATACGTACATTCAACAATCTGGTTCAGCAATTCAGACAATACTTAGAATTATCTTAATACGAATCATCAGAAACCACGACCGTAGCCAGATTTTTTTTCATCGGCAATTTATGATTACCCCTATACAGGTTGTCTTAAATCAGCTCCAAAACTTCAATAATAATTGCAATAATTATAAGCACTATATTGTTTAGTCATAGTCATACATTTGTTATCAATTTTACCTAAAATAGAAAAAAATTAGAATAAATGAATCCCACTAAAATCGATAGCTAGGTAGAATACATTTTTTGTCTTCTATAAGATACGTACAAAATTTATGATTGAAAAAAATTAAAAAAGTAAATCTTTTTCGTTGTTACTTTTCGCACACCTGTAAAATAAACAATGGAATGATAAATATTTTTCATTACCTTTTTACAATTTTTCGATATGTCTAGGTAACAAACCGAAAAATTGATTTAGAGTCAGCTATCGAGTTGATAAAAAAATCGTGGAATTTCACATACTAAAGTTGCAATTGCGAAGCCCACACTGAAAGAAATATCGTTCATTAACATTATGAAATGCATTCAACAACTATGAATTCATAGTACTTTATATTAAAGTAAAAATTCATTACTTTTTTACTTTTAATGAATTTTTACTTTAATATGAAGTATTTTTTCATGATTACTATCAATTCATGGTTGTTGTCAGTGCAGAAACAATCGAATATTTTAGAAAAAAAGGAAAAATTACGTAATGTTTGTTTACAATAATGTCCATTTATAAGTGCAGCTTACAACTTTTTTTTTTCTCAAAACCCGAAAAGGTTAACTCGAATAGATGGGTATTCGAGTAGTGTAGAAAATCAATTTTTTTATTCTGAAAATTACTTTACTGATCATGTAGATGTCAATATAGTTAATAATAAGTAAAATTATTCACCTTATTTTCTGAAAGGTTTATTTATGTGAATTCAAAGATTCAAGATAGAGTAGAAAAATCACATATCTCTAGGCATGTAATCATATTCACTTTAATGAGAATCCCCGCAGCTTCTATGTAGGATTTGAAGTTATGCGGCCCCCCTCTAGCTACGTCCATGGGTTGGTGAATGATAATCTAGCAGCTGCTGGCCGTTTGAATGTTGTTAGCGTCTATAAATACATAACATTGTAATTTTTTTTATAAATCTGATACCATCAAGATGATACAATACGTTTGTGCTGAACATGTGAAGAGAGATTAACTTTTTACTACAGATAAATTTGTCAATGGAAGTGACTATGTAACCATATGTCATATGTGTTCATGCAAATTTTTTGTTGTGTTTATAGTAGCTTGGATTTAAATAAAAATGTGTTACTGAATTTTGAAATAAAAAATTAAATAAAAACAAAATAATTTAATGACTACCACTGCAGAAGCCTAAAAATATGTCGTTATTGAGTTATAATATTTAGATTTAGTATTATTAGGTATTTTTACATTGGACAACTTTTGCAATATCAATAAATATTGCACTAACAAACAAATAAAAAATATAATAATATTTATTTTAAAAATGTATGTTTGATATGCGTACATAATCAATTATTTTGTATACAAACGTATCAGTAAATTTCAATATATCGTATGTTAATTAGTTGATGATAACAAATTGAAAATATATTCATCAAATGTCATGTTTATTTTATATTAACTCTACATATAAGCGTATGATTATTGTTAATATAATATACAAATTATGTATATTTTAAAAATATAAATATCAAAATAAAAATAAACATTCTCTACGGTTTCTAAACAGGAACAACAATATTACATTACAACTGTTGTTTTAATATATTGGCAAATTTAAAACTACTAAATAGACAAACAGTACATTGGTAAATAAATATTATAGAAAAACAATAGTAAATATTTTCATTATCAATACATGTCGATGATTTTGTTATTATTTGTTTATTGATATTATATTTGTTTATTATTATTGGCATTTAAATCGTTTATAGTTTATAAAAAACGATGGTAATAATCATGGTGGAAAGGATAATAATATTAGTTTAATTACTTTATCATAATCGTTGATAATATTTTACCAGTCGATATAACATGCGTTTTTCAATAAAATATAGAGAAGAATTTCATCCATTTTACTCTTCAGCTTATTAATGGACTAACGAGACGATATCATATCATATTGCCGGTAAAAGGACCCAAATATTCAAAAAGCACAAATAATTCAAACTGTACAAAATTATGTATGTACAAAGCAACTGGCAAATGCTGAATGTCTACTATATAAGCGATAAAATATTCACCAACGATGATCAACAACAACCTTATTTATAACCTTAAATATTAAATCTATTTAATTTAAGGCCACCCTAACCAATGGGCTAATTGGGCTACAGCCCAGGGACGCCATTTTGGGGAGGAAATTTTTGGCCGCCCCAGAGAAAATATTATTTACTTTTTTTATAGATTGTACATGCATACACATGTGGAAAGCGCAGAAAAAGAAAATAGGATAAATCGTTTATTAATTAATAACTTTTAAAATATACAAAATAACTGATTGAAAATAAAAATGCTAACTTCACAAAATAATATAGATACAAAAATTAAATAATACTGTTTTAATTGTAAATTTAAGTGTATTTAAGATCCTTTTCAACATTTCAAAGAATCAAAAATTATATGCGCTCTTCTTTGGGACAGGGCAAATTGAATGATTTAAATATTTGCCAAAGAAAAAGCTAGGAAAGTAAATATTTAAGTTATACCATTTTACTGGTCATCCCGTACTCCTTCTGTATATTTTCTCATGAAGAGGGGCACATTATTGTTAGTAGCCCACAGGCGTTTAATATCTTAAGACGGTCTTGGTTAAATTATATTATTTACTCCCTCTGTCCCATAATACATAATAGTTTTCGTTTCGTGGCCGCGGCTTAATAAATATATGGCTCTATCTCAATATTTTTTTGAGTTTAATTGATCATACTTCTTTATTAACTACTCTTAAATAAAAATATACTAACTTTTTTGTCAAAAAATTAATTTTAAAGAAACATATACAGTAATATGGGACAAGAAAAAAGGAGAAAACTATCAAGTATTATGGGACAGAGGGAGTAATAAATTTTCAAACTTTGTTTTATTATAGCGTTTAAGATATTATTTTTTTAAATATTAAAACAACAGTTTATAATATCTTAATAAATAAGTTTTTCACTTGCATGATTCAGAAATATTGCATACACATTGACCGAATTTAATAAGCGCTGCACGTAGCGTTGGAAACCAGAAGTTGGAGCACAAAGAGCTTACCGTGGAAAAAATATGTTCGACGTCTCGGCCTCACAAACTCTATTTGGCATTTCGGTCATTGTGTGCCAGTGAGTGATGAATTTAAAACTTATTCAACGCTGCAGGTCTCACACACGTGCAATACATATGTATATCAGGCTATTCAATACATACAGGTACAAAGACGTACCTACATATTTTTTTTTGAAGAGGGGGGGTGGGCTTTTTTAAATATTGATCTCTTTCAAGAAAGCAACAAGTAAAAACAAGCCATGAGGTCCACAAAAACAAAATTTTTCTACCCTCTTTTACCCCCGAAAAATCATTTCTTTCAGATCATATTAACGTTAAGACGCTTCGATATCATTTTTTATTTGCGAGATTTCATGCAGAAAAAAAATGACACGTAGGTTAATTTAGGATTTATAATGTGATTGGATTTAAAAATAATGTCTAATAAATTAATTAAACATTTTTTTCAACTTACATACAAGTTAACTTATAACAGTCACATATCATTCATTTATTATTAATTTTATAATTTTAAGTGACAACCATACTGCTAACAATTATGTAATATAAAAAGAAAAAATAACGTACTTCAATAATAAATTAATAATAAGATACATTAACATTTTTTGTTGAATTATTACTAAAAAACAATTATAAACTCGTACTTTAATTACATTGAAGAAAACAGGTGTGCACGACTAAAGTATGGATACATTGTGGCGGCTATTTATTATGTATTTATGTATGTGGGTACTGTAGGATGCGAAAACATGAGTTTTTATACATGCATGTATTACTTATACATATATGAGCCATTCATAAGACAAAACGATTAATTCCTCTTACCAAATAATCGATAAAATCAATGTTTTGCTTACAGATGAAAATATTTAATTAAATTTTCAGATTATTACGAAAATCAGTTACATTAATGTTAAATACGAATATTTTTTGATGCAGGTTTGTTTATGAGGTGATAAATAACAAATAATAAACATTACGTCAACAACGAAAAGTAAAACAATGCCTTTTTTGTAACTTTCAATTGTTTTCAAATTGTTTAAGTAATTTACACAATGTTTTTTTTATCACCTCGTGAAAAAATTTGCATCAACATTAATAGGTAAATATCTCTAAACTAGATAAGGGGTCATCCATAATTTACAGTACGCGTTAAGGGGGAGAGAGGGGGTTTACAAAGTGTGATAAATCAAAACAATGAATTTTATATAAATTCTTAGAGCAAAAATTTTAGGAAACATTATGTTGTTAGTAACTCAAGACCCGTGAAGAGTTATTAGGAAAATTTCAAACGTGCCTGGTTAAAATTACCATGTAACAATATTACAGAATGCTACAGAATAATTTTTACCATGAAAAGCAAGTCAAAATGTCATATAATTTTTATTAATAAAATTTTGTATAAATAAAAAATATGAACAGCCAAGGACAATGAAAGAATATTTCTTTTGTTTTTTTCGTTGATTTTGAGTACCTCCTTATTGTTTTGATACCCACAAATTGTTAATGTGAAAATATTTGAAATTTAAAAATAATTATGAAAATGTTTTAATCTAAAAATTTCTAATTGTGTAACGTCACAACAGGAAAGGGGGGTCACACGAATGTGACAACCTGTGATTAGGACGAGGAAGAGTAAAAAAAAACATGTCAAAAATTGATGTAACGTAATTTATGGATGGTCCCTTATCGGGAAAAATAATTAACAAAAATTTAAAACAGAATTCGATAATAAATTAAATATATGATATTTTATAGCATAACAATACAATGACAGTAATAGTGTCTGAATAAACCACATACTAGCATATTTTCTATTTAATAAACACAATGTGTGCAAAGCGTAAAAAAATAAAAAATACATTTAATCAATAACACCAGAGGCCGTAGTAAAACCGATTAAGATAATTGATGAAGAGCGAAATTACTTTGTCACAACATCGCTGCAGCATGTCTCGCTGACAGCGCCGACAGTCTACACCAATTAATTTATATCATCTGAAATGTCCATCTTAAATTATTCAAATATCAAGTTTATGTTGTGTGAAATTACTCAACTAAATCTTAACTGATGGGAATTGTAATCAGTTCAAAGGTTATTATTATAATTACATATACACATTTTTGTGTAGGCGAATTCTGCTAATATATGTATGAGAATAGAATTTATAACCAGTTACATAGCTTATATGTAAATTGTGTTATCTGGATCTTACTTCCGCCAACGTTTCGGCACATATATGTACTTTTATATTTTATATTTATTACCACACTCAAAAATAAAAATAATTTTCGAAATTTGTATAGGGGAGATACGCAATGAAACGAACAATGTCTGTACCATCGAAACTTATATTTCGGGTCACGGTCGTGACTCGCGTGAGCGTGAGCGATTTTCAAATCTTGATTCGTGAGCATGCGTGATCGATAATACTTTTTTTTGTAGCCGTGAGTAAAAAATTTTCTCTTGTGAGTGTGCGTGATCGTGAACAAAAATTACTCACGCGCCCAGCTTTAATCCGAACGAATATATCCATATATTATACTTATAATCCATTTGTATACTTTAACAAAAAATTCTGTAGGTATATTTGTTCCGATTTGACATAAAAACTACTGAAATGATTTTTATGGAATATTCTCTAGGAGAAAACCTAAGACCCTAGAATTCGTTTATACTATATGATTAATGCTATATAAGTTAAACTATTTTTTCTTAGAGATACCGTTGAAGCCTCGAGGAAATTTTAATCTTTAATCACTATAATGTGTGATAAAATGTTAACCAATAGATGACCGAGGAAAACTTTAAATAGCTTAATTGTGTATTCTGGGTTTCGAAGTATAATTAAACCTTTTTTGCAGACTGTTGTTTATATAACAATGAAATGAACACAATAAACTTAAAAATAAATGCATTGAAGTAAAAATGTATGTATATATTCCCCATAACAAATTTTAAAAGAATGTTTTTGCTTTGGTGACTAATACCAAACTCAAAAAGTGATGAATTTGTAATAATCCATTCTCATCATCTTAACAAACGTTTCGTCACAGGCTAGCTTTGTAATTTTCAAGATGGATAATTCCGAATAGAATTTTATACGCTTAGCAGATGTCCACTTCAATGAATAACGAATTTCTATAATTGTTCGGCATTCTCACTGTGTTCGTATAATTTTTTATAAATACAATGTTATTTTTTTGTTTTTCCGTTGAATTTCCAATTAATCGTTCGCACTGTAGATATATACAAAATATTGTTTTAATTATTTTATGATACATTGTATAAAGTAGATTTATTTAGGTACTTATACGAGATTATTTTTACTTGTTTACATTATTTCAAATACTATTTTTAATTATAATATAAAATTAAATATTAATAGCTTCTTTATTAGCTCTAAAATTTTTAATTGCCCCTTAAAATTCCATACTAATATTACAAATGTGAAAGTAATTCTGTAGGTTTATTACCTTTTCACGGCTAAACCAATGAACTGATCTTAATGAAATTTGGCAGGGAGATAGCTTGCATCTTATATATAGAAGGACATATAAGTTACTTATTTGTATCCCGAAAATTGATTAAATTAAACAGCTAGTTTACCACTGAAATGAAAACTATTAAGTCAGTAATGTAAAATCATACATTTATCATCTATTTATTTCTTGTATAGTCTGTTTCATTTAAGATTGCAGCTGTTGCTTCCCTGATTGGGAAAAACGCCAGGCAGATTCACATTAACACATTTTTCACTGACGCAATACATTTACTAATTCATGCAATTTAATTCAAATTGTCAGAGTTATTCTAAAAATGTGTATTATATTATCGACATTAGGATATTAGAAAACTAATATTCATAATACAAAGGTGAGTTTTATTTCTTACAAATTTAATAATGCATATTTAACATGGAGTATCGCTTCTTACTGCGTGTGAATCGTACCGTTTAATCCCAGCCCACCATTGCAATCTTAAAGGAAACAGACTATAGTTATTTTTTTATTCATAAGTCAAAATGATTAGTTTACAAAAAATATATATACAGTGTATTCCAAGTTGGTTAAGATATCGGAAATTTAACATGGGGACAATTAGAAATGTTGTAGTAACCTTTGGTCAAAAAAGATGTGTAATTGGTGCATTTTGAAATGCCGCCTCGAAACTAACTGATAAATTTTAAATTAATCAACAGTATTTTGTTTTCAACAATAAAATACATTAATGAAATTAAAGTAAGCAACCTAGATAAAATTATAATAATATTTTTTGGCAGATATAAATTTAAAAACAAAATACTAATGACTCTTTTATTAAATTTTGTGGCGGCATTTCAAAATGCACCAATGATACATCGTTAAATTCTAATTGCTCCCATGTTAAATTTCCTATGTCTTAATCAACTTGGAATATACTGTATAATGTATTTATAGAAAATTCTATATTTCTTTTGAATCAAAATTAAATTAGTCATTACGAACGACCCACAAATATGAGCATACATATAATATAGTTGATTATATGAATGTAGTGAACACATCAATTAACTATTAGGTCGAGTGTACCATTAGATTGCATATGTCTAGAATTATAATTTATAGTACGAGACGGTTGGTAACCGCAAGACCGAAATCTGATCCTTCATCTTGGAGCGAGAGCTCTCTCCCCTGCCGGAAACTAGTCCGCTGTAAACATTAACCATGCTACAGACCGAATAACTTAATTCTCAGACTTAATTAAGTTTTGCTGCCATTACCTATATGTATGGATATCTATGTATGTATATGTGCTTTCATGTCACGTATTGATTTTGTTATTGAGTTATGTTTGCGATTATATTATTTTCATTATTAATTATAATTATAAAATTAATTAAATGGACGGAAGTCATTTATATTTTTTTTATTGGGTCTTTTATACTCTTTTATTAAATACTAGCTGGGCCCACGCGGCTTCGCTCGCGTGGACAACGGAATTATTGTTTAGGATTTAAAAAATATATAGTTGAATTAATTACAAACACGATTAGTTATTAATGTAATAAAAACCAAATAACATTTAAATTACCTACCTAACAAAAACGAATCAGAACAAAAAGTAAAAATAATTTTTGTTCTATTTAAATTTAAAAGTTAATTATTGAAAACAAAATAAACAATTGACAATCAATAGAATACCGGCCTGTTCTGCCCAGCGTGTTGGCACGTTCCCTCGCCGCTCCCCGCGCACGGTCACAATCGCGCGAATAATATGTTCCAATATGTATAATTCGATATTTTCTAAACTATACGAACAAATTGGATGCTGTAAATGGCAAACTATATCTAAATTAAGTACTTATGACGATGAAATCATTTATTTTGATAAGGATTAATGTTTTGCAGGTCATAAGTTCATGTAAGCAGAACCCAAATATTTTATGTTTTCTTTGTAACATAAAAGCAGTCATTGTGGCTTAAATATAAAAGTTAGACATATCGTGTTGCAGACTTTATTGTAGAACTTTTGATTCTACACAATTCTTTAATACACAATTTTGTTCTATATTGAACGGTTTAGGCAGCGTATTACAAAACAGCGCGCCGACGGCAAAATTTTTTCCGACTTGATTTACTATTATCGTCACTGCTTAGTTGTTATGTTACCTAACGTAAAAAAATATAGCCTATAACCTGGCCAGAGAACGTACCTATGAATTAAAAAAAAAACACGTAAATCGGATAAGTGGTTATCGAGTAATAAGGTAACTAACGGACAGACAGACAGACAGACAGACAGAGAGACGTTGAGCTTTATATATATTATTAAGGATAACACTTAAAATAATCCATGTAGTGAATCAAATGTATGGCTAATTATTTATCTCAATTTTTTTTATTGCATCATTAGTTAGATATTTTTCTTCTATTTACATTAAAATACAAAATGATTTTTAAAATTGGACATCAATATTTCTTATTTTTTATTCATTCTGTATATCAAAACTATTCATGGAATAATTTAACAGAAGTATGTATTATTATATTATTTTATACTTGCTATTCATTCAATCTTAATAATATTTAAACCGAATTGGTGATATTCCGAATAATTCTGGCATCTACCGGAACATCATCGGGCACAATTCTAAGATTCAATTATAAAAACCTACAATAATAAAAAGTCAGCATGTACTATCAAGAAATCAAAATTACTAACTCCACAAAAATACTTACAATAAAATATAAAATAATATTCTTGATTTTCAAACCTAATATTTAATTAATTTTGTCCAAAATCAACTACATATATATAATAAAAGTGCGACACAGGATAAAACCCAAAAATATATAATTAATCCGTTTTAAAAGCCCGCGCACACTACAAACTTTTAATCGGTCGATAGTTTGATCGGTTTGGCAGCTGATATTAGGAAATGCGCACACTGACATCAAAAGGGGTGGCCAATTCTCACTTGATTAAAAACTCAGGCAATTATAAACCGACTGGCAATCAGTATGACGTTTTATGGGTGCGCACCCTATACCAATTAAACTGTTTAAGGGGTTACATCTAATGTATTAATTAATTTTTGATAATTTTTTTTTGTTGGCTTAAATGATGTATACACATCTTAAAAATGATATTCAAAAGGAATTATAAACAAACAAAAGTTTTATTTTTAAAGATTTTTTGTTCAAAGTGATACAGAGTTTGCAAAAATCGATATTTTTTAACAATCGTGTGTACGTCGATGGGAAAACTCATGTAAAAAACTAGACTAATTGTTTTTTTGTTCTGGATGCGGATCCATGAAATTTCTGTTTTCCGCAGTGGAGCACATAACAAAAAAGATGCACTCAGTATAGCAAAGTCACCATTTTATTTTATATTTCATTAAAAAAAAAATTTTTGTATGTTTTTGAGACATGTACAATAAACCCTCAAAACTTAATTTGATTACTTTTTTTATTATTCTAAAAAAAATCCTAAAAAAGTATCATTTTCCGAAGTGACGATTAAATGTAACCCCTTAATCGGAGACAAATCGGTTTTCAGCTCGAACTAGATTAAATTATCGTTCAACTAAAAATCTATATAGGATGCACAGGATGTAATCAAGACAACATCGCACAGTGGTCCTCAGGCAGTGCCAGGTATTATTAAAATGTAGCCAAGTGCAACCATCAGGAAGTCGTTCCAAATCACTCCCAGATTTCAAATTTTCAAGGTTTGATATCGTAGCTGCTCCCCTCTTTGATTAGGGCATGTCTCAAGGAAATTGTGCTTGAGCGAGGGTGCCCAGATAAACTAAATATCAAATACTGGATACAATTTTGAGAATAATAAATGTAGCCACATGAATCGATCCTAGATTCCGAATTTTCAAGGCGCGGAATCGTAGCTGCTCCCCTTTTATAACAACTCTTTCAGCGTATTTCACTTTTGATTTATTGTTTTATGATTTCGCCATCTATTGGAATTTTCCAAAACTACAACTACTATTTTGTCTCATATGAACATGTAGCGGTATTTTTGAATTTTTTGAAAGAAAAAAATGTTTTTTCATTGAAATTTTCTTGAAATATGTGCCAATCGATTAGGGGAGCAGCTACGATTTCAAACCTTGAAAATTTGAAATCTGGGAGTGATTTGGAACTACTTCCTGAAGGTTGCATTTGGCTACATTTTAATAATACCTGACACTGCTTGAGGATCACTGTGATCGATAACTCTTTAACCAAAAAATTTATAAACTTTTCATCATGACCAAAATATATTTGTACCTATACCTACTATATAATATATAGAAGTATTAGTATATAGTTTTTAATTATATATAGTATATATAATTAAAAACTCCATTGTCAATTGTTATTTGAAATGCTAACACCAGCATGGCTTTGAATTAAAACCTGTAACGCATTTAAAACACAGCTTACGTTTATCAAATATGTAAATGTATTGTTTTACATACAAAACGATTATATTGGTCTAAAAGCAAACTTTAATATTATACCAAAGGTCTGGGACTATCCTCGCCTAAGATTTAACCTAATTACAATATTTAGAATTAAGGTTTAAATCATTAATCTCAACAGAGATTCGGCGTGTCAAGTGGGCGAATATGTATATAATATGTGCTTCAGTAAATAGCATAAGGAATGTGGCGCTGCAAAACAAACATGTAAATTATACTGGAGCTATATTTAAATCAAGTTTAGATATATGTATGTATGTACGTGTGTGGAAACTGATAATACTGTAAATGATTAGGTGCAGACGTAGGTACAGTATTGGTGATAAGTCTTGCTTAGCAATATACATACATATTGGGTTTATGTTCTCACAATAATTACTTAAATTATTAACGGGAAATGTGAAATTTTTGGATAACGTGACCCGACGTGAGTGTTTAAGCAAATTTAAATTCTTGAATTGTGAGCGTGCATTAAATTCCAATAAATATTTTATATAACTAGTTTTTTTTTTTTTTTCAAAAATTTTAATTCGATAAAAAAATTATGGATAAACATTATTTTAATTTCTATGTTTTTTTTTATTTATTATTTAATATGCGTAAAATCGTTTCACGTGCGTCACTAAAATAGTTCATAATGTGAGCGTAACCCGTGCGTGTTCGGGCGGTGAATAAAAAACTGTTAGTAAATGTTTTGTGGAATATGTATTAACCGTTACAAATAATTCAAAATAAATTAAATTACAAACCCAATCGTAAAACTGAATTTAAAATCTACAAATACACACATGTTTTGTGTAGATTTCTTATTATTAGTTTTAAATAATTCTATTTTAAATAAATATAACACGAAAGTTTTTAATTTATTCTAAATGAACTATGAAATTTCTTTATGCGGAATTTGTCTGAAGTTGTAGTTAGGCGATGAGATCAAAGTAAAGTATTTGCACCCTGTGAAAATTGGATTAGGGTGATTCAAATTACCTACCCTTGACCTTTGTATAGCTGAAGTGATCGTAACTGACGTATTCCTTCCTGTTAAATCAATTTAAGTTAAAATTAAGTTTCAGTTTTGCTTATGTACTACGCCTTCTATATATAATTGTCTATCACAGAGATGGACAACATTTTGAGTGGCGGGCCAAATGAAACAATTTTAAAACAAACGCAGGTCGTGTACTTTTTTTTACTTTAAAATCTCCTACCGACGCTGCGTTGCGAAAAATTCGCGCCAGCAAAAAATGAAGTACATGACGGTTGCGAAAGTTAATCGCCGAAAGTGCGGTTTTGCATCGTTTTTATTTACCGGAAATTTAAAACGCGTTCGACAGCGTTTTAATCGCACCCGCGCTTGTTTGAGGACCGAAAAAAGTAATACCATCTTATTATTATAATATTTAACATAATATTTTTATTTATTTTTTATATTTTATAATTTAATTATAAAATAATGACCTAAAAAAAGTTCCGTAGTAAATAAAAAAAATTAGTATTTTGAAAATTTTCATCATAACTTCTTTTGAATATTGTTGTTTAGCCCCCTCAAAACCATGAAACTTTTGTCTGAAACATTTTTTCTGAAAATTCATTATATTGGAAATAATCCACTGCAAAAAAAAACACCCGGTATACAAGATTTTAAAAATTCATAACATTAGATATTCCATATCAAAGAAAAATAATATAAATATTTTATTTTATTTACATAATTTATCGTATGATTCGTAATATAAAAATCCTATAAAAACTTTATTAAAATTTGAAACCTTATAACGAAAACAACAAAAGTTTTCTCTTAAGTAACTGCGAAAAAAACTATCAAGTCTAGACGGAAAAATGTATATGGTAATTGTGACTCAACACGAGAAACTCATTGTTAGCATTTGTATGAATTGTATATATGTTTGTGGTAGATATTATATGAATTTTGTCGAAAACCATGTATTGTCCAGAGGTTTACAGCTGTTGTAATTAAATTACAAAGAGAAAATTGCTTTAGAAGAAGTTGAAACTTTTGTTAGTTATCAAGATGTTTTTTTTTTATTTGTATTACAATAATAGTATTCTTAATTACACTATTACAATATTATATAATATATATGTGAGTATAAAAAGGGTGCATATCAGCTGATTTATGGAAAAATATATTGTTTGCTAGTTGAGTTTATAAAAAAATATTGTAGTAAGATAATATTTTGAGATTTTTTTTTAATAAACTATATTATAGGATAAGTGGAAACCCAAAATCTTTATCTTAGTTATCAACACTGCAATGCTTTTTGTTTAATCTTGCTCTTGGTTAATCTTTTAAAAAAATCATAGAATGGCACTTTCCTATCGAGATAGGTTAATTTCTATTTTAAAAATGCACAGAGAACAAACTAGAAAATCCATAAAAATTATTTTGTTGAGAAATGTAAGTTAATCAATTTTTTAAAGTTAATAAAAATGATACCAATTCAGATTTTGTGTTGTTCAGAAGCCAAAACAACTAAATCCACATTGTATCACTAATAAAGGACATTAAAAAAATACATTCTGAAAAGTACTTCCTTAATCAAAAATTACCAATTGACAAAAGTATGGGCTTAAAAATAATTTTATCAACTATATCATTGTTACAGAACTTAATTAATTTAAAAAAATAAATAACCTTATCCTAAATTTAAATAGAAAATCCATTATTGAGAGTAGTAAACTCTATATATAGCAACGGCCGGCATGTCCATTTATAAATGTTGTATATATTATTTTTAGCGTGGAGAAAGATCCGATCGTGTTTTTGTCGTTCCATTGTTTCAGCCCAACAATCTACAATCTGTGCGATGCGATGTAATCTTGATCATGGCCGCCTAGGACGGTATGTGTGCGCTGGTATTGCCGAACAACACAGCTACCTCGATCGCTTTGATCATTGCTCACACATTGCTGCAATGGTATGTTCGTAATGAAGCATTTTAAGCACACATTTTATTTGGTTCTTTTTTCTAATGGTGTCATTTGGTCCTATAATGTTTTCGTATGTATAATATTTTTTTACATACGAAAATTTTTTCGAAAAATAGATCTATCGATAATTTGCCTTACCTTTCTTATGTATAATATCTCTATGGTTGAAACAGAAGTGTTGTACATAAGGTACTGGTACCAGTTATGGCCACTATAAGAGCAAGGTATACTGTTTTTGTGATTGACGGGCTTCTTTTTTGTAATTATCATGAACTCATGTTAATAATAAAATAACTAACTCTTTATTTAATCAATTTAATTACCAAAGTCGCAAATATAGTTTTTTTTTTAATTATAGCCTTTTATTTTGATTATGTTTTTTCACCAGTAACGGATACAGTAAAACCAGTAATGATCACGCTAATAATTACAAAATGATAACTACTAAGACACTAAAGATATAAAAGAAGGAATCGTCAAATTTGAAACAATGTAAAGCAGTTGATATGATGATATAATAATTAATAAATAAATTATACTAATAATTAACTTAAATGTCTACCATTTTGAAACCTATTGGCCGATTGTCATCAAATCACGCTGTAAGACAGTTAAATGTATATATATTAATATTCATAAATAGTAGTAATGAAATATCAACAGATATTTTTTTTTAATTCAGTGCATTTAATTAAATAATAGTCATTATTGGGGTCATATCCAAGGCTGGTGCCAGTACCTTAACGTATTATATAAACCAGCATGCACCTAACTTCAAAAGATACGAAATAAAAAATATATTGTAAAAACTGCACACTAAATATTATAATGTAAAATTTTATAAACAATTCAATTTTAATATTAATGTTATAAAATAAAATGATATATCAATGTAAAAGTTTACATAAATTTGGAAAATAAATCATACATAGGTCACAGGTATACATTTATATTTATCCCAAACCTGAAAAATAGCACGTACTCTGGTACACAGGTCAATACTTTATCATGTAAATCTATTTGTCATGCGTCATATTTATGTCATCAGTCAAATTGTTACTTGTATGTAAATTATTGTAAATATTACATACACTATTGACCTAGAAAATATGTAGCATGTTATAATTTAGATAAATATATTAAGGGGGGCATAGCTTATTTATTTTTTGCAGAATATATAACTTAATAAAAAAATCATCACAGAAAATATTTATATGAATTTTTTTTGTTAAATACCTTTCTGATTAATTAGCGCATAATGTTAACTCTGTCAAATGTTTCATTGTTAACTTTGTTATTTGACAGCTAATTTTTATTTGATTTTGCATGGAAAATTCATGATAATTAACATATCATCGCGAGTCAGAATAATTATTCAGGTGGGCTGGATGTGACCTGCGGGCTGGATTTTGTCACGTCTGGTATACAGTGTATCCTAGGATAAATGTAACAAGAGGTTTTTATGAACTAAAAAAATCATCTTCCAAGTAAATAATTCAAAAGGTAGGTAATTATTGGACAATTTAAATAAAAACCGATAAAGTGTTCATACAAATTGCCTGGCATTGGTTTGTTAACCATGTAATTTTTTGAAATTTTACTTTGCTTCATAAGACGCACCTGATTATTTTTTCGTATATTTTTAATTTTTAGAAATTTTCAATCTAAATCTTTTATGTAAACGTCAAAATGACATTCAACAACAACACGATTTACTAAAGCAAATTGAGATTAATCTTTGTAAGAGAATATTTTACAACAAACGTTGTAGACCTATATTATAGGAAATTGAATACTCTACATAAAATTTTCACGTAACTTAAAATATCTTGAAAAAATAAATATTTTAGGATGTCATCCCTCCGTCTTACACACTTTACACCCTTTTTACGGGACACCCTATTGATTTAATTAAAGATTATATAGTAAATTTCTAGCAATTATTGGTAAGCCTTTAAAACCGAAATTCTCCGAATAAAGTTGATATCGTCCCGTCAAAATTTTTATACGGTAACGTTTCGGTCTAGAATCTAGATCTTGTTTGAGACTTATGCCAAGAATAGTCTCATCTCGACGTACAGATTAAATTCAAACAATTAAACCAAGAGTGTCATGACTCAATGATAAAACATTTTAAAGTCACTGGTGTAGTGTGTTCCGGAGTGAACGTAATCATTCACGGTCCCCCGAGAGCGCCTCGCACACAAATTCTTTATGCCTTCGTAAAAAGCGAGAATGATTCTAAATTAGCGTGCAACTCAAAGGCTTCATCTTACATGAGCGTAACTTCCCTCTAAATATTGCAAGGCGTATGAAACGAAATTTTAATGTTTCCTCGATTCGTTTTCCTATGCTGTATTATTTTCGCTATTATTACGTTAGATTTATTTCAGTCGTACACTAAACCAGCAGTTCTCAATCTGTTTTAGACGTTCATATACTCGACAAACTTTGTAATAGATAAAAAAATGTCTACACTTTATTCAGTACATCATTTCAAAAACTAAAACAAATATAATTTGGCCGATTTTCTTATTTTGATTCCAGCATACTAGATCAAGAATGAAAATAAATCATATAAAATCAAAATATAGTATTCAGTCTCCGAAAGGCTTGCATTTGAGAACCACTGGGTTTGAACAGATTTAATTACGAACTCTATGTAATTTCGTTCACATTCACAAGATTTATTTCAATGTAATTTATGTTTGGGTGGGTAGTAGATATTTTTTAGAGTCTGTTAAACTTGCTATGTTGAAAAAACTATATAGTCATCTTATATATTATAATTTTTATAAAAGAAAAAAATATGTACTCAAAAATTAAATTGTCTTGTATGCCGAAGAAAATATTTTAGTGAAATGATATATTAATGAGAATAAATAAAATTTGAAAAATTACTTTTAAAGTGTGCCAAAACATTGATATATGTATATGCTTGTATAAGAATGAAAGATTTTCTTTCAGAATATTCTTAACATATGGTATGTACTAATAGCAGCTGGTAAAATACATCTACATACAGGACAGTGATGGTTTCTATCGACTTCTCTGATTCAATAGAGTCTATTGAATACACTTCAAAAGCTGAACATGTTAATGTACCTACAATCTATTCAAATATGTTTCATTAGCTGATACACTTTTTAATTTAAATTTTAAATGGAATACTATTGCGTGTATAGAAAATTGACAGTTTTCAAAAATTCACCCAATATCGGGTTATTGGAAAAAGTATACAATTCATACATTTTAAATGAAAATTTTATTAAGGTGTAGGTATGATGATACAATGATAAATTAAGTAACAAATATTTAATCAAAAATTTTTTGTAGGCCTGTGTTATTATATTATTCATATTATATTAAATATATGTAAAATGATCATGAACTAAAAAAACATACATAATTAAACAATATGATATATAAATTATATTTATTAGTACATATGTATAAATTATTAAAATATTGAATTCATCAGATAAAATAAAAATATGATTACATAATATATTAATTCCAAAAATATATGCAAATACGGTACGAAATGCATATAATAATATATTGTTTGCGTTTTGTGGTTATGCAAATGTTATATACGGGTAAGGCCTGGTCTCCCCTTCCCTAAATTAAAACACAGGTGTGTAATATCCATGTTCGTGAGAGGGGTTCTGGTTGCACTTTACAGTTAACTCGTTCTTATTTTTTATAATTATATGCGTATGTATTTTTAACATGCATTTATTTTGTTCCAACCCTCTCCCCTAGTGTAAAATATTTTGCATGGCATAATCCTATTAGATTTTCAGATTCATTGGGGTGTTTGGTAGAAACGTTTTTCATGTATATTTTTTCTGTAAATTAAAGGAAAGAGGGAAAAACATTGTTTTTATTTTATACTTAACTGCACATTATAAATGGTAAATTTTGAAAAATCTGTGTAAACACCATTATTTCTTTACATTCATTAACTGTCTTCGATAATCTCAAAAAATTACTAGATCATTATTAATAAAACTTTAGGAGTATTTCTTGGGATCCCAGAAGTGACATATGCTATTTACAATCATTGTATGGGACTAAGCAATTAAAAAAAATGCAGTGCAAGTCTAAAAAATTGGAATTCTTGATATAGGCGACGTTTCATTTGAGTCATTTGACAATTTTGTATTGACTTTCGACGTCCACACTGGTAAGAAGTAAAAAAATTGTCAAAAAAAATCGTTCAGATACCAAAATACTAAATACTAAATAATCAGTCCGATATTATGACTGACATATTTTGTTCTAAATGACTAATGCCCGGTATTATAAAGAATTTGCTTGAGTGCAAAAGCAAATTAACTTACAGCTTACGCTATCTGCTAGGTATAAAATTGTTATGAAATTGCTTGATATTTTAAAACAGGGGTAATAAATGTATAATAATATCAATGCTATGCATTTTATGAGGTATACTTTAAGTCGCTGATTGTACTTATCGCTCATGCGTCAAGGTTATTATATGTACGATTTCATTTGCTACATATGTGAGTGTGTTGTCATTTATATTCAGTGCTTAACAGATAGCGTTAGCTTTTGCACTAAAGTAAATTCTTTATAATAGCGAGATAAGAAACCCAATTTTGAAATTATAAAAAAGTATTGTTTTGACACTTAACACATTTTTGCAACAAATTCAAATTAAATAGTATGATTATAAAATATGATTTCGTTGTTTTATTTTTCACGACATGATAGTAAAATTAAAATTAAATAAAACTTGAAAGCTAATTTTACACATAAATCTAAAATCTTCTAACAGCTATTGTAAATTACAATTCACATAACGAACCTTTTTTATCAATTGCCTTAAATAATATTTAAACAACATTACAATTATCTACATTTATTGCATACATATCCTTACATTACTGTCGCAGTTCCAGTCGAATACTTAATCGGTTAGTTAGTTACAAAACAAGGCAAGGCATTCCAAACGGCAATGAAAAAACAAATAACGATAGTATAATCAAATAAAAATGTAAAATATTTATTCCTCGAAACAGTTTAACACACAGGACTGTAGATGTAAATGTTTGATATTCTTAAAGCAGTCCAGGACGAGTGTGTATGTGTTGTGTGTGTGTGTGATTGTGAGTGTGTACATGCCCATGTTAAATATTTGTTCTAAATGTATTTTTTGTAGCTGTACAGGCACTTCTCTGTCGGTAGAGTGTAATTTTTTTATGCTAATTTCGTAATGTGTAATGTTTGTTTTTTTGAGCGCGGAGTTCTTGTACGAATTTAATTAAAAACAGAAAGAATTTTTGTCGGTTTTATTATTTTCATGTATATCCACAAGAAGCTAAATTAATATTTGCCATACGAAATATTTTATATGTATTCTTTTTATTGCTTTACGAATTTGTTTAATTTTTTTGTGTCATTTTGTATTAATATTTAAATTAGATTAGTGACATTAGTGGAAAGATATTTAGGGACTGAAGAACCTTATGATGATTTCTTAATAATACTTAACTTCACCGTTGGAAAAATGTCAATATAGTATAATGGTTAAAAAAAATAATTAAAAAGTAACACCAGATTTTGATGAAACTTTCACTGTAAGAAAGCCTAACCTTGGGTTGCATAAAGCAAAATTAATCACAATTAGTTATTTTGAAAACCAATATTACGCCAATTTTCTAAAAAAACAATCACGGTTATGATAAATTTTACAATTTAAAACATTTATGGCAACATTTCGACACAATTATCCAAAAATATGCGATTCTAATTTCTTAGACTTGATATAAAACATCTTAATTTATTAAATTTAAAATATTGGAACATATACATAAATTTTTATAATATTGTATAAAACAATTTAAAACATTCAATTTACGGTACGAAAAAAAATAATTTCAGCAACTGGAGTGAATGTACATACATAGGTACATCAGACAGAAAATATAATAAGCGTATTATCAACGACATACAAACGCAGACAATAAAATGAAAAGCAGCAAAAATCTGAATGTAAAACATTAAAGCAACGTGAATTTATCAGAGCATGTTTTCAATGAATCTCGGAACAGATTCCCCGTACCGACATCAACTTTCAAGGATTAATTTACAGCTATTCACTACGCAATCTGCTTATTCATTACAGACATAATCCAATTTAGCAGTAAATAAACCCTCATATGTTCCTATATGGAAACGCGCACAGATACAGACACGCACTATATACAGGATGTTCATTTTGATTGCTAATTACATTGGGAAACTGTGATAATTTGTATAATTTTATCACGCGTTTGTTCTTTCTCCTAAGTGGTTTACAATGTAGTTTAATTAGTGAGTACGTTTACACAGCGCTGTTATTCCGGTTTTACTGTAACCGATGTAGTAAAACCGGGTTTAAAAATGCATGTAGCGCATTACACCCGACATAACTAATCAGGTATAGTTATGCTATTTCTCTTGAAAAATGTTGGAATAGAGACGGAATAAAAACGCGTGTAAACATGGCATAGTTATATCTATTTAGTATAGGGATTTCATCGTAATGCACTTCGTATTAACATTTGAAAAAGCATCGTCAGTTAAAAAACTTGAGACGAAGAGATGGAAAACAAAAACAATCATTGTGGGATGTACAGGAGATGAAGTATTTTTGGAATTTCTTGTTGGTACACTATCGAATTTATAGCGTATTTCAAATCAGAATTATAATTCCTTTATTATTATAAATTATTTTAAAATGTAGAACAAGTCTTATTTTTACATCAAAATGAAATTTTCAATAATCTTTGAATTATACCTGAACAATCTCATGCTCGTAATACCTACAGTGACATTTTTATTAATATATTATTATAAAAATAATTGCTTACTTATTTTAATATCTCAGATTGGCGCAATCCTACAGACTCAAACTTTTTTTTTAAATATAGCTTATACCATTAACTTTAAGAGTATCAAGTGCCGTGACCCTTTTCCCTTATTATAAACAAATATAAAATGTTATAATTACAACCATACTTATGCCGAATAAAATGTTTAAAAAACTGCATTTTTGTTAGGAAATGATTGTCCATATAAAATTTTTGCTAATAAAATGTTGTTAAATCATAATTATTATATTTATGTTTGATTTTTTAAACAAAAATAACGTGTATTATTATTAAATTTCTTTGTAGAGAGTAATAATAAAATTTCAAAATTCCGGCCTGATTTCGCGGGAATTTACTAGTTCCGACCGGAACCAAAACCTGAATTTAATCTTGAATTCTGGCCGGAATTCCAGTACACACCTAGTATATATGTAAGTATGCAAGGAATACAAAGGAAAGTTTAATTGAAATTAAAATTAGAAATAAAAATATATTATAGGTAAATCAATTAAATATAGAGCTTTTTTTACTTATTACTTTTTATCAAAATGATTCAATTTGAATAATTTATTTTTTCAGTTACTTATTTATCATCTAAATAAAATAAAAACGACCAAACGTGAAGAAACGCATTTCGGTTACAAAAAATAAGCTTTTCAATTATTTTTATTTGTCGACACCTGTATAATTTTGCGAAGAGCCATTGACAAAGAAAACAAAACATTTTTACATTGAGCAATTATATAAATGGACTACCTGTATATATTTATTTCTATCCCATGTATATGTATTCGTCCACGTATATATTTGTACATACACATACATATATTGCCTCTCATAGAATGACGTAAATGTTTGTAAACAGAGATTGCTGATGTATGTTTATTAAATATATTAAATATTCATATCATACCGATTACATTTTCTTTAAAATAATTGTTGGGTAAATGTCACAGTAATGCATATGATTAATATCAATAATTAGTTTTACTACTATTTTAATAATGTGTCAATAAAAATCGATAATTTTTTTCCTCGCTCTCGTTACGAAATAAAATAGTTTATGACCTAAAATAAATTCCCCAACAAGGATTACCCTGTAGATCAATTTCAAGAGGTACCGCAAGGGGGGTCTTGTTTCCTAATTAAATAACATTGAAAAATTATTCTTTAGTACTAAAGATGGTTTTACTGATTCATGATAACTGATAAAAAAATTTAAGAACGTCATTTTGTAGAGAATAAAATTATGTTCTAATAATGTTATTATCCGCTTGGTCATTTTTTCCGACAGCTCAATAGCTGGGTAATATATTGCTATTTAGTTGATATTTTATAGAAAATTGACGTTAAAATGTTGATTTTTGCAAAAAAATAAATAATTAAAATGCTCATTGCATTTATAACTATAGCTTTCTGAACTATTTTTATATAGAATTAAATTATACAAAATTATCATTTAACTTATTTTTATAGAAATAATAGTTTAGCCGTGATAGCCTTTTAGACGTACAATTTATCAAATAAATCACTTTGAATGCCTGTAACTTTTGATACGTTTAATTGAGAGGTATGACTTTGTAGACACTTTTGTAGAGAATTTTATCTTCTATAAAATGATGCCATTAAAAAATTTTCATACGTTGTCATGAATCAGTAATACCAATTTCAGTACTAAAGAATCATTTTCCCATGTTATTAAACGGGACCCTCTTTTGCGGCACTTCTTAAAATTGAACTACAGTGTAATACTTTGGCGAGGATTTATTTTAAATCAAAAACGTATTTCGTAACGAGAGCAAACTATTTTTTTACACACCCTAATAACTATATGGGATTTTGAATTCCAAACGAAACCTCTTATTTCCATGATCAATATAATAAATCGAAAAAACGAACACTTATGGAATCTATATTATATCTGTATGTCTGTCTGCAGGTCTTTTTATTCATACCAATCTGAGTTTATACTTGAAGTAAATGCTCATGTTCAAAGTATATTCTCCTGAATTTTTTATTCTGGGATTCAATAAAATCCTCCAATCAATTTATAGGGGTAGATGTTTGTTAAAAACACATATATTGATGTTTATTGTAAAGAAAAAATTATGTGTGGCAGAAATACGTTAGATTTATAAAAATGATTAAATATTCTTCAAAGATATATTCTTACAATACATTATACACAAGCCACATCATGTACAATAAGAAATAATAACTTTATAAACTCGACAATATAACAAAGTTCGTTTACGAAAGCAGCCATTAGAATGAAAACTTTAAACGTATCTCGTACAAGTGGCCGTGCAAAACACATTAATCTATGGACTATAAACCATAGACCCGTTCTTTAGTCGCTACCAGTGCATTAGACACGTTTAACTTGGAACACGATTCTATAATTAGACGTGCCTAAACATTCTCTCTGTGCGATTAGTTTTAATTATTTTGTTATTAAATTACTTATATAATGCTTGAGGTGTAATACGTAACGTGTAATGCATTTCTACACGTTTAGCTTATGTTAGAATATGTACCTGAAGGTATAAATATTTATTGTTTTAAATATGGATAACTAGGACGCCTTGAATTGAATTTGTATCAATAGTTCTTGAACAGAATAAAGAATTTAGTCAAATTGATAAACAAACAGTTAATTTATCACTCAAGAACCACTTATCCGATTTACATGTTTTTATTTTATATATATGTTCTTTTGTTGCGTTAGGTAACATAAAGGATGAGCAGTGAAAAAAGTGAAATAAGTATGCCACCAGCGCGCTCTTTTGGAATACGCTGCCTAAACCGTTAAATATTGAACAATAGATATTTTATATTTTACTACTAGAAAGCCTAATAATCAAGAATTAGTTCAGGGCTAAACATCATTTTGTTTCTCTATACACAATATGTCACTAGAAGCTAATATTAGCTATACACGCATACGAGTTTAACTATAATTTAGAAATATTTTCAAACACTTACATATATTAAATGTTTAAACCCAGGAGACGAGGCCATAGATTTTAATGTTTTATATTTTTAACACACTCCATACATGTACATTAAATCACAAAATACATAAACAATCTCTAGTTAGTACAAACAAGAGACAATAAGTAAAATATAAAATACGTTTTTATACAATTTAATAAAGATCATTTCCTCATTTCATTTCCTATTGTTCAGAATGTAAACAAAAAATATATTTCACGTGCTTTATATTTAAACGTAAACAGTAATATTATTTATTTGACAACAAATATCTCCGCGAAGATAAAGAAAGAAGAAAACCAATCGTGTGCGCATCACACTTGGCGGAACGTCTCGGCCTATATATTATAAAACTTGTCTGAGAGAATCGATTTTCCTCGAGTCCGGTGGAAACTGAAGCAGCTGTAAGGAGCTAGGGTGGATAAAAACTACAACATATTCACAATATCTACTATATAAAATATCTTATACACTACTGTATCTTTAAATAATTAAGTATCTATGTTCATTTTCACATAATTGATTGAATTTTCTTATTGTAATTATTTTTCATAGTAAATGGAAAAATATCGTGCAATATATTTATAATCTCGTCATTTTTGACGGGATTACATTCTATTAAATATGATATCTAAACTAATATAAAGTTTGTGAGTTTGTTTGTTTGTTTGTTAACGCTAATCTCTAAGAAAATACCCAACTAATTTGGGTGGAACTTTCACCAACGTGTTCTTTATGATCTCCTGAGTAAAATGGAATATGTAGCATCACGCTATCATGTTGGATAAAGAAAATTATGACGCAAGTCGGAGAAAAATTTCGCTCGGATTGCGCTTACAAAGGACGAGATATATGTATACATGTATAGGTATATGATAGTAAAAATATTTATAGAAGACTTGATAAAACTCTATTATTTAGTTCCATGCAATCTCAGTACTAAAATCGATTTTGTGAACATTCATCCGGGCAACGCTACGTGTAACAGGTTATATTAAAGAAAATATAATTATATTAAAATAAGGTACTGGCACCAGTCTTAGCACTTTTAAGAGCAAGATATACTGTCTTTTGGATTGGTGGGCTTCTTTTTTGTAATTTATTAAATCAATTTAAAGTCCGCAAATATAGTTTTTTTTATTATAACCTTTTATTTTGTTTATGTTTTTTTTGCCAATGATTACATAATGATAAGTACTACGACACAAAAGTTATAAAATAAAGAATCGTAAAATTTGAAACAATGTAAAGCAGATAAAATTAATAGATTACACTAATAATTAGTTTAAATGTCCACCATTTTGTCACCAATTTGTCGATTGTCATCAAATAAAGCTGTTTTATAATTAAGTGTCTATATATTACGATTCAGTAATATCAGTAATCAAATATCAACAAATATTTATAATTTAGAATATTTAATTAAACAAGAATCCAACACTGGGGTATGATCCAAGACTGGTGCCAGTACCTTATCAATATTTTTATATTGTATAGATAGATAATATTATTTTCTCCTTAATATATTTAAAACTCAACGTCTCTCTGTCTGTCTGTCTGTCCGTTAGTGCGCTTATAACTCGGTAACTACGGTAAAATATTATTAATAATGCGGGAACTGAAGAACAAGTGCCGCATCGTAGTATCTCGGCCGCTATTCGGACTCCCTCGGCTCGGCCGTTGTCTTTTGATCGTCAATTTTAAATTTAAACAGAACAAAAATTATTTGTACTTTTTGTTTCGATTCGTTTTTGTTAGGTGGTTATTTAGGTGTTGATTTGTTATTATTCAATAATAATAACTAATCGTGTTTTTACTCAATTCAACTATATTTTTCTAAAATCTTAACTCCTGCTTCCACTCACAACAAATTAAAAACCAAGAATTAACTTAAAAACACACGTTTATATTTATTAAATCACCCAAAAAAAATGTCAACAAAAACCACACACTTTCATCTCCTAACAAAAGCTTCATTAGAAAATACATACATACATACATACATATACAAACATCTTTTTGTGTAATGCCACTGAACCTACAACTCTCCACCCTCACCTCCCGGGAAACCTCCACGGCGAGATTTGTAACAACGGCGGCGGTGACGACGTTAGAGAAAGACGCACAGATGCCGGCGGAAACTTTAGCACTGCGGTTGTAGATTGGCCAATAAATGAAGCAGACGAAACTTTATGTGAGTCTGACTTTGATGTCGCATCAGTTGTGTTTTTGTCAAATAAATTACCAATGTTATTTGATAGTTTATGTTTTCATGCGTACCATAATAACATGTTTTATTTTTGTTATTATAGAGCTTTAGCGGTTATCGGTTCTGTCGTTTTGTATTAAATTGTTTTCTTGGATTCTATCTCGCGCAGTACTTTGACTACTGTTTTTTCAGAATATAAAATTAACTGTTTCAAAGCCAAAATAACAAACAATGAGTCAAATTAACAATCAATCAAGAAAGTTATATAAGCAAGGGAACCTTTTCAAGTGGTAAAATCGTATCGAGTTCAAATTTTGTATATAGTTAGAGGAGGTCAGGGGTTGTAAGAAAAAATATTTAAGCTGCGGTCAAACGGTTTAAGGAGGCGAATAACAAAATATAAAGCAGATGCTATGATAATATAATAATTAATAAATAGATTTCACTAATAATTAGTTTAAATGTCCACCATTTTCCGACACCGATTGACCGATTGCAATCAAATTAAGCTGTTTTACAATTAAGTATCTCTAGATTATGATTCAGTTATGGCAGTAATTAAACAACAAATATTTATAATTTAATACATTTAATTAAACAAGTGTCCAACACCGGGGTATAATCCAAGATTGGTGACAGTGACTTATAGCCTCACTACTTTAAAAAAATACAATATAATACAAAAAAATATCAAGAATATAAAAAATGTGACAAATAAACATTCCATATGTAGGTTACCATACTATCTTATTCTACATATATTTATATTTTACATACGTATAATTTTATCTTTTACTTCAAAAACTAATACATATTCACTAGATAAATATTATACTAACAACTATAACATTTTATCAAATACATTAATCAAATAATAATTGATTAAATGTATATATAATTTTTGAATGTGTCATGAAAACGTTTACGGTGTGGTTTTATAAAAATTAAAAATATTAATTATAATACCATACGCAGTTTTAAGATAACCTACTTATTAATTAACAACGCAGATTTAATATTGATTAAATGTATAAGGTCCGTATATAAATAACTTAAAATGTCACTTTAATTATGTGAAAATATACGTGAGTACTTTTACAACGTAATTATTAAAAAATAACTCATACAATCGCTATATATCTTAACAACACATTTTATACTAGACATGGAGTGAAAGTAATTTACAGTTTGTTTTAGTATTTGTAATTATGAACTTTGTAGATTTGTTTCTCGGTTTCTTGGTATTAAACAATCAATTCGTATTAATTATTTTTAAGATGTCATAAGTCTTCTACCCAGCGGTAGATTGAAAATATTGGTCGCAATAGACCATGAAATCATTTTCTCTCTTTATAAGGTTTTTCCTTTCTTATACATATAGTATCAGAAAGCATATTGTTAAGTCATTTTTTTTGGAATTCCAGATTTTGATTTAATTATCCATTTTGACCTTCCCTGATTTTTGCCATAACTTCTGTATATTTGTCTGTTTGTAGACGTTATAACTCAAAAAAAGAAGAAAACAGAGAAGAGTGAAATTTTATATTTAAGATTAATTTTCGTCATGGAAGAAAACCTATTTTTCTTATTTGAAATTGTTTACCCTATATAGGACACGGCCATTGGCAAATTCGGTACTACTACAATCAGAACTCTATTAATCTATCTTTGTCGTCCGTCTGTCACAGCAAAATATCTCGTAAACTATGTAAACTAGAAACTTGAAAATGTAACTACCTAAACGACCTAAAAATTTTGGAGAACACAAAGATTTAGGGAACGCTATACCATAGACCTAAAATTAGGCTAGAACAATAGATCTTAATCCGTAGCACGGAACATGTAACATTTTTTTTCATATTCCCCCCTCCGTCTCTATATCGGTTAATTTGGCTACTATCAACGACAAATACTATCATTTCAAATTTCGGAGATAAAATAATTTTTTTATGTAAAATAGTATAGACAAGTTCTTATATTATATATTAATCTATGTATCGTTTTACAAGTAATGATAGTTCTTACATATATATTTTTTCTATCTATCTATTTATTCAGAGTAAATTCAATAATAACTCAACCGATTTTGCTAGAACTTTCACTGTTAGTATGTCTTAAAATTAATTCAGCTTAGAAAAAGTGATCTATTTATATATTCGTGATTAATAATAAGAAATAGTAAACACTAAACTGATGTAAGAAATGTCTAGTGCACTTGCATATATGACGACTACATTTCTATGGACAGCGCTTTACACCATACATGTAGAATACATACTCGCTACAATAACAGACCGTAAACGGAAGGGCCATTCGTGTTGTTACATTTTTACGACTGAAATATTAAAGCCATATAATTTTCCAAATTAAGTTTTTTGTTGTCGGCTCGCTGTTAGGGAAAAACAGTCTTCGGTTTTTATAGCGCGTCCGCCGTACGCAGAGCCTCATAAAAATGTGTATGATAGACATTGATGTGTACAAACATATCGTTCTAGAATTTTAATCATTTCAATTTTATTTGCCATGCCTTGTTGTTTACAACGGGAACATTAACTTGAACTCTCTTCAAAACATCACAAATTAACATTTACCGAATGCGTCGAGATTTTGCCATTTAAAAAAATATCATTTTAGACACTAGAATCATCAGTAGTGTTTTTAAAAGAACAAATTAAAAATGAACAATTAAAAATACAAAATTTTCCATATCATGTTTTATAACAGTTTGAATATTATTTTCTGAGATATTTAGTTTTAAAATTTTGACTCGTGATGCAGACGTGTGCGCCATCCGCATATTAGACTTGTATTATCACAAATGTTTATGCTAGTGATATAAAGGGGTAAAATACGCGTTCACGTTTATTGTTTACATTTCATATTTACTTTTTATAAATGTTACAAATACTCTGCTAAATCTTTCACGTAAATGTATTTTGTTCGTATTTCGTTTACAAAATTAAAACTGATGTTGATTTTGCGTGATTATATGTGTTATTGTTTAGTCGTAAATTAAAATACAACCTTTCTTTTGTTAAATAATAAATTATTAGATTTTTCTCCACTTAAGTACTTCATTCTAAAATTTTGTTTCATCGAGTCTGATTGTTAAAAAAGGTGATTTAAAATTTCAAAATAACTGAGGACCTTTTTTTTTATTTTTTTTTACTCTTAATTTACCAAATTTTTCCTATTTACTTCTACTATTTTCTCCATTCTTAGAAAATTAAAAAAAAAATATCTTTGAATTTTCTCATGAAGAACTCATGGGGGGTGATTGATCATCTTAATCACCCCCCTATCTACGCCACTGATTACAACTATTGCAAAGTAAGTTTCGCAGTATTTTATAAGCCTATTTATTGCATTTAAGACATTTTAGCCAACATTACCATATAAATAAACTTCCATTTCAATGCACGAACATCTGTCCGATTCAATGCGCAAGTAACCTTTAAAATTATTTAATAAACTTCATCTACACAAAAATAAGATTTGAAAAGTAACTATAAATGTTTTGACTCAAATATATGCAATATTACACGAAACATCAAAAATACAATAAGTGTAATATTTCACCTTTGGAATCTTTTTCAAAAAAAAATTTTTTTTTACGGTGAAAACTATATTGTCAATACAAACATAACGCATGAAACGAGGCAAATGTCATATTTAGGGTGTAGTTTATGGGACTTACTGATATTAACAACAAAAGTTGAATTCATTCGTTCGGATAGTTTCAATGGAATAGACATTGTCCATTTCATGAACTGTCCGTTTCATTGTGTGTCTTCCCTATAAACTTATAGCGAGTGGATAAAAAAACGTCTCCTATTTGACCTTACATTAGATTAAATTATACGAAACTGTTATTAAAAATTATGGCAACCATTTCCCCCAAATGTTAAATTTGGTTTAAAATAGACGTTTTTCTAATGAATAATAAACCATTAATTTTAGTATAACTAATTTTATAATTCCAAACAATTGATAATTATTGTAAGATCCTAATGATGTATGTATCGCAGACTTTCCGGAGCACATTTTTGCGGAGAACACTGGCTTCAATATTATTAGCATGTTATGAGTCCTATATCTTTTCTTGTCTAAGCGTTTGACTACGTTCTACGCAAGTTAAAAAAACGTTATCAAAAAAAATTGCCTGGTCCTTTGAAACTGGATATGTATTGTTCAAAATAAATAACAAAAATTACTATTCATAAACAGCGTTCGGTTTAAAAGCTCTGTACACAGAATTAGTGAAAGAATTTCTCGTGCAGACGTTTACTCTACATGACTAAGTTGTTTTGATGGCCGCGTTGCAGCACATGCCATTTAATAAACGTCCCTCCATTCTTATACTAAACAAATAAATTCCACGTTTCTTTAGATTCCTCGGGAACGAGTTTTACATCCGTCACGCGCTGCGACCCGAGTCTGTTTATATAAGACAGGGTATTCTTAGCTAGCATATTACAAACAACCCCAAGCAAACAGTTTTAGGGGATGTTGTTGGCAGGACGATTTGTCGAAGCGGGAACAGGACCGTATTTGAATAATGTATTATATGAGACGATTTGTTTTTTAGTTGTTATATACATATGTATACATAACCGTTGTAGTTGAGAGTTGAATTTATAGAACGAAACTTAAGTTAAAAATAAAGCCGAGATGATGTATCGTAATCGAAAACCAAAATTTTCTAGGTTTTATGTCAGGCGCTATAAAGAATTTTCTCTTATATAGAGAAAAACAATTTTCAAATATTTAATTTCGAAAAATTTAGTTTTTAATTTTATATGCAGAACACATGTACATTTAATAAAAATTTTGACTTTGTTAATAATTAAAAGTAAAAAATTAAATAAAATTTTGCAACCGCACTATATCTCATACAAAAGTTGTGCAACGGTGAATGGAAATATTTATATATGTATATATTCTCAACTCGCTATCTATTTTCCACAGTACATATATAGACTATATCTTTAATGTATACTATGGCCTCGCCAACTGTAGTTGTTGCACTCACACTATTTGCACACATTGTCTCTAATTGTAAGTCGTACTCTTTTTCTTTTACGGATACGTCTTTACCAAAATGCTGTCATTAAGTATTGTATTTTTAGTTTTTCATTACTTTGAATAAACCTGGTTCTGAAACTACACGTGAATGTGTATATGTTTTATAATTTGTATAGTATTTAAAAGGGTTGAAGTTTAGAATAATCAGTGTTTAAAACGTCTCTGTATACAATTTTTGTGTAGAATTTAAATAAATAGAGCACTTCCGGCGAGTTTTCTCATTTACTGTGTATTAAAAATTCTATTTTTAATATCCAATTACTCAAAAGCCATACGTCCAATATTTAAAATTGTTATACTTTTATATATACTTTGCTCTAACGATCGAATAACCTTAAAGCAGTGGTAATAATATATATGATATACACTTGTCACCACTGTTTTCAGATAACTGATTTCAACTTAACGCGCATGTTTTAAGGTCAATCATATATACAATTTTGGCTCGTATATTTGGCAGTTTTATTACCTAGATAAAACCAATGTATGACAAATATTGACCAAGATTTATACTAATTCGGTCCTGAGGGTGGTTATTTAGACTGCCCCCACCTATGTAAACGAATGGTGCATGAAACAGGCACTTTTAACTTCACGTGTGGTCCACAAGCTTTTATGAGCCTGTAAAGATATATAGGTAAGTACAACGCGTTATGGTCTGTGTAATCAATGACGTTATTAATTGCTTGATTGTGTAATGCCCGTTAACAGGCGTGCAGTTGAACGCGTGAATATTAAATAAGCAGATCATTTCATTTATCCTTTTTGTCATGTTTAGTTTAACAATTGAAGCGAGTCGAGTAAAACAACGCAGTATGTATGGATACGTTATAGATACTTACAAACTAATGGAATGTTGAAATGTATAAAATTATTTTTAGTCATATGTGCAATGTAAATGTTAGCTAAAATATACGTACACAGTAACAAATACCACAAGTATTTAATATACACATATTAAATTAAATAATAGTAGTTTGAAAATATCTATAGTTATGATACGCTCTATAACAAGCATATACGTATGTATATTATTGTATATATCTATATAAATAGAATTCAGTAAATAAAAAATATCCGGTATAAAAGGAAGCAGCATAACTGCTCTTTTCCCGAGTTCGCTTAAATGAAAATGTATATTTTGCTGCTATATCGTAAATATGTTTCGCTTCTGCCATATATACATTTGATAGCATCAAAATATCGATCTTGTATCTTTGATGTATGCATATCGTTTTGAAATAAAATGCGGATAGGTTTAAAAGAGCAATATATGTTCTGCTAGTATACAGTTATCTATTTATAACTAGAACACCAACATCGTTGTTCTTTATTGCTACTTTAAGAATATAAATATCTCCCACAAGGATTACAAAAAATATCTTCGTCATCCTTCAAGACACACTAAAGAATTTCAAATTTAATATTAGTTTGAACAAAATATGTTTTTTTAACCTTAACTTTAACAACGATAAATGTGTTTGTTCGAACATATTTCACAAAAGTTACGAAAGAGTTTTTTTGTTGAAATGTTTTATTCAAATCTAAATCACATTTTAGACTACACTTAGAAACTATTGTTTATTAGTTTATAAACTTTGTGCTTCACTTCAAATTTACAAATGTGTGTATATCTCTATACATATTTACTTAATGTAAATATCTACATTCAAACATTATTTGCTTTAATACCTCTACCTAAACTATATGTTCATACATTCGTATTATTAAACATACGGTTATTCAAATATAGGAATGATATTCTTTTTAATAAAGGTCTATACTACTCTATACAATATATGTGAGGTTGGTTTCAAAACTTCTGTTCTACTTTAACAACACCATTTAAATGCTTCTGTATTTATGAAATAAACAACTGTCCTATTATTATATGTTTTTTGATAGTTAGTATTGTACTTTAGTATAGTATTTATTAGTTCGGATATTTTAGTTGTGTTTAGGATAAATATAATAATCATGTTTTGAAGTATACCTCAAATTTTTACGTAGTGTTTCACATCAACCATGCAGATACTGGGAAAAGGGGGTATTTCCGAAACTTGATAAAACGTTTTTAGGGTGATCTGAAACCATTGCATAACTCAGAAATTAAAAATCCGAATGGAATCATTTTAACCGGTATATTGGTGCGTACCCATTAAACATTTAGAGCAGCTAGCAATAAGGTTTTGGTCTCATGTTATAGATCTCGATAAGATCTACGAGATATAAGTACAAATCATGTTTTAATGAGTGAAAAAAATCATAATGTGGGCTAAAATACGCGCAAAAGTCCGTATGAAATATAAAAGATGCAAATAAAGCATATGAGAGAGTGTCTCAACAGCTATCGGAAAATATATCATTACCAGTATCTGAAAGGGTCAGGAGGTACAGAGCACGCCAAAATGCGAAAGTCAGCGGTTTGATCAACGACGGCGCCAACACATCATTAGTATGCAAGTTTTATTTAACCCCACTGCCACAAAGGACTCGATCTTGGATTTGGAACGTATTCACGTCAATCCCTCGAATGCATCCCGACACAGTCTCACATATTTTTTAATACTTGTTTTTCTAAATCTGCCAAAGACTAATCTCATTGTCTTTGGATTAATATCCAATGCCACACGTTCAATATTAATAAATAATAATCATTGAAATCTGTAGGAAATGATCATGAAATAATCATAATTTATATAAATCGCGTTTCTGTATTGGATTGATTATGATTTGTTGCAATAAATTAGTACCTTGACTATTTATTTCGTAATGGAAAACTCGTATGTATTTTAATACGAATGTACATATCGGTCATTTGCTGCAACAACGTCATAACTCAAAAATTGTGATTTTTCTGGAGACACGTTTAAGTTTTAAATTGGTATAACTTTATTTGATAATTTTTAAATATATTTATGCACTCTCGTAGTTAGTTAAAGAATCTCAGATATGTCGTTCTTGCTGTATAAAGTACATGTGTGAACGGTTTTTTTTGTATAAACAACTCAAAAATAGCAATTTTTGAGTTATGACGTTGTTGCAGCAAATATACATATATGTATGTATTATGAACTAATATTTTTTGTTATTTTACACCATTATTTAGTAAGATTTAGTATGATATCATATAAAATTCAATGCTAAAAAATAGACTTTTTTAGTATAATAAATATATATATAAAAAATTTAATTAATTTTTATTTTCGAATACATAACCCTGAGCACACCACTGTACATAATAAATTATTGTAGATAATCTCATTAGCCTCATTTTACTTGTCAAAACATAAATTAAAATTAAACTCTTTTATATCTACCTATTTATTACCATTTATTATCACTAAATCTCTGGTACATATAATGAATATTTTATAGTGATGTAATAGTAATATAAAACAAATAAAAATAGAATGTAAATGTAACAAACAAAAAAACACATTAAATAAACAGATCTGATAGCAATATATAGTTACAATTAATTAATACAAATTAACAAATTTGTATTTCATTATATTTATCGAAAACGATATGACCCGATTCCCCCTTTATTTAAAAACCATCAGCATGTGTCTGATCCAAACAGCAAACATAAAACACGAGCCCTACCCTTGCGTACTTGTGTGTGCACTATTTAGTTCGGTTTGCTCGCCCTATTTTGTACAAGGTTCTGTGTACATGAATAGATAAAACAATGTAGATACGAGAACACATAAATGCGGTGTTTAAGTATTGGACATTTATAATGTAACAGACAGAACCGTGCCGTATAATGCTATTGCCTTTCTTATGTCGGTTTTACACTAAGCTGACAAAACACAAACTTACAAACATGAAGTTTTTAAAAAAAATCGTATTAAAATCTGTACCAGACGTACACTGCAAATGCTAGTTTGTTAAAAACACACCAAAATGTGTTACAAAACACACACGAGTGTGTTATTTGACACACATAAGTGTGTAGTCAAGATTAAGTGTGTTTATTGACACACTTATCCGTGTTAAAAGAGTAACACACTTTCTGGTGTGTAAAAAATAATTTGTAAATCATAATCAAAAATATTATTTACACACTTAAGTGTGTTGAAATGACACGTTTAATATCTACTAACACACTTTTTGGAGAACTACACACTTTGAAAATAAACACACTTGTTGGTGTGTTAGAATATAATATAGGTGAATATAGCCTATATACATTCGATCTTTCTCTCTCTATAGTCATGATACCATATTCGCTCTCACTCTTTTGCCATATAGAGTATATAGAACGATTTGACATTCATCATGTCGCGTCATAATCTTTCGTCGTTTTGAGTGAATTGAGCTTGATATTTGTATATTAAATTAATATAGAAAAGAAAGTTTATTGTCTGATAGGTGAAATGTGTAAGTGCATTAAATATTCACCACAAAAAGATATATCGGGTGTAGAATTGATACGTCAAGGATTAATAAACGCAACTACAACTGACAGCATTCTGAAGATGATGCTACAGGGAAAATTAATTATTTTATAAAAAGAAGACCCGGATAGAAATAATAAAATATGTGATATGGAATTGTAGATGAAATTTCGGATAAAAGTGATGTCCATATTGTTTTGATATCATCAACTAAAAGTGATAATAATATCGTGCCAGAGGATAAAATTGTTACAATGAATTTAGATATGCTTTATGTGGCTGATTAATCGAAGAAGAAAAAAATTATTATGTAGGGTATATTATTTAAAATCATTGTATTTATATTTGTTCAATAATAATTTCTTAATAAAATATGGTTTACAGATTTATTACATTAACACGCTTTGTAGTGTGTTAATTCACTAACACACTACAAAGCGTGTTCAAAAAACGTGTTAAAACTACACACCTTAAAGTGTGTTTATAAAAGAACACACCAAAAAAGGGATTAAATATGACTACAAGAAAATGACACACTTAGGTGTGTCAAAACAACACACTTTGTATTTGCAGTGTATTTATTTTAAAAGAACTGTATTGATGTGTACATAATTAGGTCCATGTATATTATACTCTCGTTCTAGTGTTAAAGCTTTGAAAAATGTGCTAATTTCACGTTCCGAAAAATTGATCACTATTTTATCGCTGTGTTTTTATGTTGACAAGACTCGCGTTAAATACATTCATTTAATAAAAAATTAGATCCTTAAAGCCTTGGCATCTTAGGTAACGGTGTCGCGTCAGCGCTTCGACGGCTGCCGAAACGTGGTGCGCTGCTCCGCTACTTCGCGTTTTTTTTTTTTTGCCTTGAGAAAATGTGTTTAGTGCACCATAATAAATAATATAGAAAAAGTTAATTTCGTATTTCCATGATTTCACTTGTAATTATTATTCAATTTGTTTGAAAAAACAATTAATTAAAAACAAAGTATAATATATCGTTTATATTTCGACGTTCTTAGTTTATTTTTTATTAAAAATGAATTAAAAATTGAATATAAACGATGTAAAGTTTTATACAATTTTAATTTATTAGTTCAGATTTTTTATTAAATTACAATTTTACATATATATATTTTTATTTCGAATAAATCTAGTTCTGTTAATGATAATTTGCAATGTAAGCTTTACAAGGTTAAATATTAATTTACATAAAACATGATTTATCCCCTAAAATTTTAACTGGGGGGGGGGGGTATAATACTATTTATAATTAAACCATTATTCAATTTTAAAAAATAGTAAGTAGTAGTAACAATTTTTTTTTCTGTAGGCAGCTTAATTTTCGAAATACAAATTCGTAACATTCTTTTTTTTGAACACCCGATATATGGGTTGTTCAGAAACAAGTTAAACTATCAATTTTTTTTCCAATCCTGAAAAAATAACTCTTTGTATTTTTCATTTTATTTCTTTGACGCTTAATTTGTCAACTATAATTTTGACTTATAGGAATCTAAACGTATTTATCGTAGTTTTAATTTAATTAAAATTAAATAAAATTTAAATTAATTTGCAGAATTGAAGAGGGCAATCTTATATGATTTACAAAAAAAAGAATCTATCTGTCTATGCCTTAACACGGCCCTGGTACAGATAGCAAAGCATTATGATTTAATATTTTAATGTTTTAACGTCAGTCAGATAGCAGATGGCCTCTTTTACGATAAAAGTTTAATAATCGACGTTTCAATGTCCGTACTGAAAGATAAAGTTAACTTTTGAGTAATGAAATTGTAACAAGAAGTATAAAGATATAAAAGGTCAGCTCATAAATAAGAAAAACTTTGTTTTTCTTTGTAAGTAAATATTATTAAAAGATACTGCGACGTTTATTTTATTTATTTATGAGTATTGTGTTATTAGAGAAAATGTTATGTTTTTAAGTTATTTTGAATATAAAATAAATAGTATACCAATTCATATATTTATATTTAAATATAATACAATTTTCGAATGAAGAAGATATAAAATATGAGTATCTGGGGTAATTTTAAAAAAGCACAATTTTAAATTTTACGTGCGACATGTTTATTTTCAAATATAATTTGATGTTGCGTCTCGTCGGTAAATGGTTTCTTCTGGGAATGATGAGTACATAAAGAAGTACTTAAACCGTTTCAGAGATGGCGGCACTGGTTTATTATACAGTAGGCATTCCATATTGTGAACCCAGTTGGGCACGGTATCTTCCATAGTGTGAATTCCCACTCCTCAAAGTCAAAATCCCTATATATTTGTATAGCTGTCATCCCCTATCACGTATGGAGGGTTGTAATTAGTTTTATTCAATCCAGCGGGAAAAATACTTCAAGGGGAGGGGATTTTAGGGGGAAAAACAACCCCCTATCTTGCATAGGAGCCGAGATATTTACGATTTTGTATAGTCAATAAAAAATAAATAATGGAAAAATTAAATATTTCACCCCATGTCACGTATGCAAGTTTGTAATTAGTTTCAAAATCCACGCGAGCGAAGCCGCGGGTATCAGCTATAGCTTAAAATATAACTGATTGCGCCAGCGTGGTTTAAGTACTGAAGACAATCCGGGAAAAAAAATTAGATCTGAAGTGATCAAATCAGATCTGGGATAGATCTGTATTTTGAGACAAAATCATATTTGTTCACTGGTTTTTAATGTTTGGAGACCTGCAAAGATCAAAAACGATCTACAAATATCTACAAAGTTCTAAAACAATCTACAAAGATCTACAACGATCCTATAAAGATCTGCAGTGATCTACAAAGATCTTAGAAGATTGTTGTAACGTTGAAAATTCATGAATTTTCAACGTTTGAATCTCTATCACGATCTACAACGATTTTTGTACTTCATTATAGATCTTTATAGGTCGTTGAAGATCTTTCAGGTCTCCACAGATCAAAAACCAATGAAGAAATATGATTTCGTCTTAAAATGCAGATCTATCATAGATCTGATTTGATCACTTCAAATCTAAAAAGTTTTCCTGGGAAAATAAAAGACAGCAATTGCTTTTGTCCTTGTAATACAATTAGCCCACTTTACCCTACATTACCCGTACTTTAGTATAAATATGTTATATTTTACACCCTGTACATATTGTAGCTATTAAATGAACCGGACATAATCGTACAATGTTCATCTATTCCCATTCAACCTTCTAAACAAACGTGAATTTACCTGGAATATGTATCAACATTCCAGGAAGAGTCACAACCATTCATTAATTAACAGTGTTTCAAACATTTGATATCACGTCTTCCATTAATAACGATAAATATTTAACACAAATCGTACCTGTGTAATCTGTCATTTCTACCTGCTTTTATTCCCAAGGCACATTAGGCACATCAACTAATTCTATGTTCATAGACTACAAATAGCTTTTACTCGTGTTATTTACAATAATTTCCATTCATGTGTAAGTTTAAATTATTATCTGCAATGTAAACAATCCGATGTATTCAGATGTCAAAATGAATAAATCCATATATCAAATAGTCTAAAATCGACGTTTTATAAACATATTTTATATCAAGTTATATAAATGGCAGATACGAAAAAGTTTTTATATATGGTTTTCTTGTCAGCTGGACTTCATGCTTTTCTGACAGAAAAAGTTATTTCAATTTATTGGCAAAAATATTGAATATTCAAAAATGCTTTGTCCTTTTTAGCAAGTGAAGTCACATTGACAATTGAGTAGCTCATATTTTTTTGGATTTCACTATACAGCTCTAACAAGATAACTTATTAATGATAACCTGTTCTAGAAGAAATAATCATATTATAATAACATATTACTAGTGCATTTAAAGTCATAATATCCATACTAACAATATAAATGCGAAAGTGTGTCTTTCTGACCATTTGTAACCTTTTAACGGCTAAACCGTTGAGCTGATATTGATGAGATTTTGCAGAGAGATAGCTTGCATCTTGATGAAGAGCATAGGTATAGGTGAGTGACATTTGTACGCATTATAAGTTATACTTTTTTGGCATAGACATCTAGCATCTAAATGCGAAACTAAACAGAAATCTGTATTACCACGCGGACGAAGTCACACGGGTAACAGCTATGTAGTTTACATATAAGGTACTGGCACCAATCTTGGCCCCTTTAAGAGCAAGGTATAATTTTTTTGGAATTGATAGGCTTCTTTTTTACAATTCATCTTACTAATAAAACAAAAAAACTTTTTAAATCAATTTAACTACCAAAGTTCACAAATATAGTTTTTTTTTAATTATAGTCTTTTATTTTGTTTATGTTTTTCTCCAGTAGTAAATAAAGTAAACCCAGTGATGGACACTTGCTAATGATTACAAAATGATAAGTACTACGATACAAAAGTTATGAAATAAAAAATCTTAAAATTTGAAACAATGTAAAGAAGATGCTATGATAATAATAATTAATAAATATATTACTCTAATACTAAGATTAAATTTTGACACCCATTGGCCTATTTGTCATCAAATTAAGCTGTTTTACAATCAAGTGTCTATATATTATTATTCAGTAATCAAAACAAATATTTCTAAGTTAGTACATTTAATTTAACAAGTGAGCCTGATCCCGGGCAAAAAATAAAAACATGTTTACCGGAAAAAATTATCAGTGGTAATTAAATGAACTTTTTTTACTCTAACGTTTAAAATAAAGTTATGCAATTTTCAAATGAATATGTATGTTTAATTTTAACCCAAACTTAATAAATTTACATATTCGATGTAATTAACATATATTATATTTATAGATCTACAAAGCCGGTATAGTTCGTATTAATTACGAACATATCCACGTTAATTTTTTTTCAATGAGCGTAAGTTTTTGCGCGGTTCGCTTAGCCGCACAAACAAGCTACACCCACCCACGTGTGAAGCAATTACCAGGGCATCTGCAACGCGTGTGGTGCACTCACCAGAGGTAAACACCGTCACGTGGGGCGCTCTCATGCACGGCCATCTCGTGTGGGGTATAATAATTAAATGTATTTACTTCTGTGCGCGTAAACAAGCTTCGAGATAAAATGGTAAGATGGATTCTTTTTTAAATGAAGACATGTTATATTAAGTGTTTTAAAGTTTGTAAAAAATAACTGATAGATGAGTCATTCAGAAAATCGTGAAGTTCATCGTTTAAGCTTCTGAATTGATCATAGTAAAACTAATATTCACAATTATACAAATAAAATAAAAAATACTGACAAAAGAAACCTGCAAGTTTCAGAAGGCATAACAAATAAATAAAATTTAAAAAATTAAAGAGATTTTTTTATAAGAAATATTAGTATGTAGAACCATACATGACTTCCATGTTCTTTCTATCTTTTTAAATAATTTTTAAATATATTTTTTTTTTTAATATTTTATTTATATAACCTACTACTATGAATATAAATTTCGTAATACTTAAAAAAACATATATATTTACGACGGTTACAGCAAATATTGCCATTTGTATATAAATATTAGTTTTCTAATGTCCTAATGTCAAAAACATAATACACATTCGTAGAACAACTAATTTGACAGTTTGAATTTAGTTTCATTTGTTTCCAAGGCAATATCAATGTTAATTAGTATTTAAAATTCAAATTTTGAGGGTGTTTTTCACCCCTTCAATGTCTGTTTAGGCACGTACAAATAACAAATGTCCCTTAGGTTCAATTGAACTACAAATGTACCAAGTCTTATCAAAATTAGTGAGATAATACTCGCAACGTTCGCTTTTTAGACGAATAAAGTTACAAAATTTCGAATATTTCCAAAGCCCCTAATCCGATTAGCACCAAAATTAATAGGTCTGGAGTACTCACTGAGACAAATATTTTCCCCAAAAATAATTCAGATCGGTGCATTTTTACAGTAATTATCGTGAACGAAAGAAAATTCTACATCCAGACACACAAACACACAGACACACGCACAACCGCCATGCAGAAATTTACTTTTCTTTACGTTTTGAAGTTAGTACAATCAGAATCTGTCATAATCTTCGGAACATGGAAGTAATTAACAAAATTCGAACCAAGCAGCCTATGAGAAAAAAATAGCAACCTATATATTTCATCTTTGCCAAACCATGGGCCCCGTCAAATTTCCGGTATCCCTCTGGGCTAGTCCAACCCTGCTTAACAACAAATTAGAGATGTTTTAAAAGTATTAAGACACTTACACTCCTTAGAGTCCGCCCACACCACACTCGCGACCGCATGCGAATTTATACGAGTATGTTATACCCTTTGAATCAGTTTGGGATTTTGATATGTTGTTTAGGTATATACAAGGTATATTTTATGAAAAAATTATTACTACCTTCCGAGTACAGTATAGTGTTTTTTGATTTTTTTAAAATTATTATTATTATTATTTCATAAAAATATTACCTCTGATGAGTCATTAGTACCTCTTGAATATACTAAAAGCGCCATCAAATTCTATTGAAGGATTATTAAAAAAAAAGTTTTTTTTCGAAAACTATAAATTATTGGAAGGTCGAAAAGTTACAAAAGATATGACTTCTAAAAAAATCTATACAAAGGCATGTTTTGTTTGTTTACTCGGCGACTATAGCACAAAAACCTAAATATATAACCTAAATGTGATACAAAAGCATATTCAAATATAAAATATTTGAGAATGGATATTAGCAGCAGTTTCCACTTGCAACGTTCTCAATTTTGTATATATTTATTTATAAATACAATCATTTTATAATATTTAAAAAAAACAAGCACGATTAATAACTTAATACCTCAACTCGTTAATAATGAATTTATATTAGAATGTATATACTATGTCAATATATAAATTTCATAAAGTCCACATATCCATGATTAAAAATAAGAAAAGCAATAACAAGTACGGAACAAACCATAGCGTAATATATTCTCTCTTCAATATGTTTCTTGTTTTCATTCAACATCCTGCAAACATCACTCGTGTTTACAATAAAACAAAATAGTTGTGTTCTCTACGTAAAACGTAAACAGCGACAACTGGTGGCTGAAACACGTACTAGTTTGTTGTAGAATACAGTAATTTATTTCAGTCGCGAAACGGTGATAGTTTTATTAACTTATTTTATAAAATAGAATATTTAACATGTATTTTATGTTTTACTATTAGTTTACTTTTCAACGGTTAGGATAATAAAATTCTACTGTAATATAATGTGAAGAAAAGTACATAAATAATAATATATATATATATATATATATTTTTATCCACGACTTATATATAATACATATATTATATATGTAGTTTTTACTATATAATGCTATATATTAATCCCAAAGGGAATAATGATGATTATTCCCTCTTGTGCTCCAATCACAAAATTTCTCAAATTAAATAATACCATGGAAACAAAATACACAAACTCTAAAGTTTAAAAAAAATTATTTGCGACTGTCAAATAAAACTATTTTTTTCTACTATGTACCGTTTCAAAAATAATTCAAGAAATTCAAAAATTGATATCAGTAAACATCCGTTTCCGGTTTAGTTATAGTTTTCAATAATAGGAGATGCGCATCTACAGTAAGAACCTTAAGTTTAAAATTTCATGTTTGTAAGTCTCGCCGTTTTGGCTGTAGGGCGTTCACAGACAGACACACACTGACGTCATTGATACAATGATCGTACGTGATTCACGGACCCTCAATACGTGTAATTCCGTTAAAATCTCGAATTCGAATTTTTTCATGATCACTATACTTTGTTATACAGTACATTTCATGTATGTATAAAATACTAAAAAAAATTATAATATTTTGTTGTTAACAAGTTTCCTTTTTAACTTTCTGTGTAGTAAATTTATCAACAATGTGCTATTAAGATTTGGGGTCTACAATATGCTCCTAAATCCGTACAAGAATAACTTCTATCGTTGTAGATAAGATAAGAATAGATTCAGGAAGTTTTCTGTGGTTAATGATACTTAAAATGACTTCTACAATTATGTAGATATAAATACAATAACTTTGAATAGGAAAGATAAAATGACAATGGTCGGAGGAAGTGACATTATAATATTATGTACGAGTATATGGTATACATAATATTAGAATATACATTTAAATAATGTTTTTTAAACGAATTAATGCAATTTAATCGTTAAAATAAAGTCATTTGAACTCTCATTAAATATACACCATTATATTTGCATATACACATAACACAATCGATCCCGCCCATTCGCTGTAAATGCTATGTCAGTGTATAACAACCTAATGTTTAGTCACACTAATTATAAACATATAATGTTCATTTAGTTTACATTCCTCTCAGTTATTCTGGTTCCGCGTAAATGAGCGCATTAAAGATCATCTTACGCTGTAATTAAAAACTCAAACAGCCCAATAAATCCTTAACTGCAAACTGCGTTTCAAAATCTGTCGCGACTTGAAATGTCGACATCAAGAGCTCAGAAGTCGAAAAACTGTTTGTTAACTGAAATTTAAAAAAAATATTAAGAAATAGAATGATCTATAAAATATAATTAATTAATTTTAAAAATGAGGTATTCTAAATATTATAATAATTTCATATTTTGATTCCGGTGAATAATAATTTTATAGGAATTTTAATTTTTAATAATCGATAGAATAAATATAGTTTTTATATTTTATTTTCTACTGTATCAGTTCCTTGCAGCCGTTATCTGCTATGGTAATTTTGTAGTTAGGTATATATTATTATATTATGTTAAAATTATAATAGAATAACTATGAGAGCAAATTAAACGCTCACTACTAAATGAAATGAGAAATAGTGAAAAACATTAAATAAACTATTATAGCATTTGTAAACAATATTGAACAGTATTTTTTGTATTTTAGCAATAGTTAATATAAACTATCGCGAAGAAAATACTGTTTTGTAGAAAATTAAAGCAAATTAAATTATACAATAATAATGAACGTAAATATTACTGCGCAAAACAAAATTTTAATGCTCAAAACGAAAAATGTTATTGCTCAAAAAAATATTTTTAATGTCACATTTTATGTTTAGTATAATGCTCAGAATTCGAAATATTATTGCTCAAATACAATATATTTAATGCTCAAAGTATATAAAATATTGCGCGCTTAAATAATAATTAATTTTCGTAAAATTAGGTATTTACTTGGTTATTTTGTAACATATGTATTGTATATTATAAAGAGGTAAATATTGTGAGTTTAATTGTTTCTAATCGACGTTTTTTAAAACCACTGGGTAGATTTTAATGAAACTTACACTTGAGTATTTCTTGGGGTAGGATATATGTATGAATAGTCATACGCCTGATTATGATCTAGTAAGGTATATATCAAAAATCATGTATGTAACATAAGCTTTGTGAACTATCATTATCACTATATATAGAAAAATATCCACACGGTTAAGCAGTAAAAAATGTGGCACACATGTAATACGATTTACGACACGCTAAAAAAAATGCCAGATATATATTAAAAAATTTATGGTTGGGTTAGGTTAGGTAACATGCCGACTATCACCCAAACAACCCAACTAGTAATAAATAAATCTAAAAATATATTTCTCCTCAATGTGAACTTCCTTTCCAGCAACTATAAACAAATACAAATAAGATATTTCTCCATCCCTACAAATCCTCTGATCCTGTAATCGAGTTCAGAACCATTACATCCGTGCTACGTCTACTTCTCATTCCATTTACCCTAACCTAACCGACACCCGTGGCGTCGCGACGCGCGTCCACCGGCTGCGTCGCATTTCTAATCGATCGTTTTAATTGGAACGTCAGGCACATTCTACCCCACACCACATTATATACCCTTCCCCATTCCAAACTCGTGTACAATCGGACCACGGTCTCTGACAGATCGCGTCTTATCTATTCATAATTCATTGCGAGCTGGAAGTTTATCACGAAATAGATTATTACATCGCATCGTACACCGCCTGGTTTATTAGAGTTTTGTTGTAATTGAATTTTTTTCTGGTTTTGTATAGTTTTTTATGAGTGGCGAGTTAGGTAAGATTGTTTTTACGTTTTTAACTACTGGTTCAATAAATCTGCTTTAGAATTGTATAGTTGTATGTGTTATTTCTTTATATATAAAGTGAGTGCCAAAATAATGTACATTATAATTCATTTTTTATTCTACTAACTATTATATATTCTTATAACTACATATTATATACCCATCGTTGTCTGTATTTATGATTGTGTAAAAAGGGGGCTATCAATTGTCATGTCTTCTACATATACTTTTAATTTATCTCTGGTTATTTTGTGAGCGATATCATACCTATATTGATATGAACATTTTTTTTTCTTTCTTAGCATATTATATATTATAATATATTATTAATTAATGTTATTGATATGAATATGATGAACTAATTGTTATGATATTTTGTATATTATCACGCAAATTGATTAAGCATTGACATCATAACAATATAAAATTATTTTTATCTATATAAAAAATTGTATTTTTGTATATATGTATTTATTTTTATACTTTTTATTAACCCCATTAACTGCCATTGGCCTTTTTGGGACACTCAATTTTTATTAATAAGTATTTAAATATTAAGTATTTAAAATTGTTTCATACAATATTTATAGTTTAAATTATTTTTAATACACTTATTTGTTTATTTGATTTATTTCATTTACTCCATCGAACTCGAAAAATACAAAAGAACCATACATGACTTCCATGTTCTTTAATATCTTTTTAAATAATTTTTAATATACGAAAAATTTCAATGGGATATGTCAGAAATAAAACTCAAAAGTAACATGAATTACTGACGTATTAATTAGTATTTAAAAATCAAATTTTGAGAGTGATTTTCATCCCTTCAATAGCTGTTTAGGCACGTATAAAAATTAATTTTCTCTTAAGTTCAATGTACCAAGTCTTATCAAAATTTGTGAGATAAAACTCGCAACATTCACTTTTTAGACGATAATAGTTACAAAATTTCGAATATTTCAAAAAACCCTAATCCGCTTAGCACCAAAATCAATAGGTCTGGAGTACTCATTGAGACAAACATTTTCTCCAAAAATAATTCAGATCGGTGCATTTTTACAGTAGTTATCGTGAACGAAAGAAAATTCTACATCCAGACACACAGACACACGCACAGTCGCCATACAGAAAACAACTTTTCTTTACGTTTTGAAGTTAGTACAATCAGAATCTGTCATTATCTCAGACACGATTTTTCGACGGTATTACTTCCATTTCTTTCCAAATATGGAAGTAAAAATTATGAAAAATAATTTATTTTTCAGAATGTTTTGGCAAATAATGGGTTAAAAGCATCAAATTAAAATAATTAAGACATTGACATTTTTATAAAAGATACACAATTCCATATACTACTAGTAAATATCACATAAGGATAATATTAAATCTTCCGGATGAATGAACACATAAGTCAGTTCAATATTACAATGCTTTTCTGGCAAGATATGTAAAATCCGTAGCACAATATCGACTGTGTTCACTACTCGTAGCTTTACCCGTCAGACAGCAGACTGAAGGTTTGATAACTGCAATATCTGTGTATTTACTTACAGGATTTACTTTGCTTGGTTAAACTTGTATCTTTGGTAAACAATACCTGAATGTATAACATATAAACGTTATAAGGATTATATCTAAATATGGATATGTACATATGTATGTACAAGATGGTTCTGGAAGATTTTGATTAAGTTATGACGTTAGGAGTGACATTCTAAAGATAATTGTTATTCACGGCAGCTACCAGATATTGCTTGTAGGAATATATAGCCAAATAAGTACGTTCAAGCAATGTCTAGATATTTTAGTGTGAAAAAATAATTAAATTGCTAAATATATTTCTAATACGCCTAATAGTCCAGTGAACGAAGTAATTTGATGTGAAATTTTTCAATGTTAAGGTTGATTCTTATAGATTTTGAGCCGCTGAACACGAAAAAAATAACGCACCTGCGTGAGAGGTTGGGCTTCACTCCTAAAAATGGGGCAAAAGAGTGAACATCGCGTTTTTCCCGTTTTTTTTATTTATTTCAAAAACTAAACTGACGATAAGGTTATATGATTGATATTTGTAGCTGATACTTAAACGAATCGATTTAAATCAGTTAGATAAAATTTAACCAAAAACAAAAACCTTCCAGAGGGTGAATAAGCCGTAAAATTACTAAATGACAGTAAAAATTAAATAATTCAGAGAATGATCCAAGATTTTTTTATTATATATTTGCATATAAATAATTTTATAACATAAAGTAAAGTAACATCTGTGCCTGAACAAAAATTGGTTAGTTTGCCATATTTATGTTTATATTTCATACATTGCCGGCTATCAGTTATATAGTCTATACAATGTCTAGGAAATTGATATAATTAAATTGATTTCATTCATTGCTTGATGATTTTAGGCATTTTATAGAATACCTAGGAATTCTATACATTACTGGGTTTCATAAATTGCCAGTAATATCTATACTAAATAGCAGAAGCAAATTATTATTTACATCACTCCATTATACAATATATCGTCATTAATAATATTTCTACATAAATAACAGTAACGTTTTAATGTTATATGTACTCGTAGATATGTTAGGTTAGGTTAATCAATAATTTACTTATGTCATTACTCACAGTCACCTATATCGAAATTGAAACTAGTAGATTACCCACAAAAGTACACGTATAACATTTTTATTTCATTCATGTGTATTATATCAATCTTGCTGATGTTAAAATATTGATACTTGGAACGTATAGTGCTTTAAAAATGTCTCTTTTCCATCGTTCTGTCGTTACTCCTTGTTCAGATCCCGTCGTCTGATGGGTACAGCTGGTTAGAGATAGGTAGGTAGAAAGTAGACTGTCAGTGTAAGATGTGGGTGGCTGGATAAAGGAACCAGTACAGAGACGTATTCAGTTGATAATAAAATTAACGTCATGATTTAAATATAACGATTAATATCATTTTATTACAATAATAATAGTAGTATACGCAATATTTGCCTATTCATAGTCTAAAAACACCTGCTAAAAGCATGTATCATCTAAAATATTCAACATGCCCACCCAACATGCACACCCAACATGTCCACACAATATACCCACCCAACATGCCCACAACACACAGTTCACTGCGAATTGTTTTTTCCGACTTAATGAAATTTACACATAATATCCAAAAATTACACAACCTAGCCGTTAGTGAAACCCGGAATAAAATATGTTCAGTAGTTACTTAGAAAATCGTGTAAAATTATATTTTCAAACTCCCAGGAAACACCAGGTCCCGTCTTAGAATTTGTATGAAAATCAAAACAATAAAAATAAATAGGTTAGCAACAATTATAATCAATTTCGATATTTTACCTTTCTGGGATGTGAAATGTTTCTTTATACTTATTTCAATTTTCAATCAATATATTTCAAAATATTTAATCGTTTACATGTGTCAAAAATCATTCAAACACAACATGATAAAGATTTTTTTAGTCTTTTGATGTTAAATCTTAGATTTTCATAAATTATTAATAGCCACGAACATGCACAGAAAAATAATCTAACCATTGGCAAAAACCGCATTGAAATCGGTTCAGTAATTCCCGAGTATAAGAGCTTCATACAAACGAACATTCATTTTTTTTATATATAGAGATAAACATATATTTTAGGGCATTATATTTCGCTAACGGAGAAAGATATTTAAATGTGCAATAATATAAATTGAATGAAAATGAATGAAATACCTAAGAAAGCTGTTTTTTTATTTTAAAATTTTAAAAATGGACTTACATTATTGTAAAGTAACGAGATGTACTGATTTTGAAAACTTTTAAATGTATACTAAACGTAAAAAAATCGCCTTCAGAATATTATTTTATTAGAACGTCTAAAATTTAGTAAAACTTTGAGTATTATTGATATTACTATTATATTTGTATTTGTTCCAACTAAAGTACATTGAACTTCTTAATAAATAACAAGCCCAGTACTGTATTCGTCTCCCCACTAACGCCATGCTTGGACATGAAATTCAGCGCGCACAGGGCACGTCACGTTAGCCGTAATGACGTCCGGATTCTAGCCGATGTTATCCTGTGAATCCTTGTAGATCGGTATGAGAAAGGACGTGAACACGTCCCCACAATCCTTCGATTTCTGTTATTCATTTTGTTCGGCGCGAACGATTAAGAAAAGAAAATGTAAGACTTATAGATGGTCCTTTTTGAATGCATTTTAAACGAAGTGAAATTGAAGTTTGTTTAGGTAATTTATTTAATCAATTTCGGTCCTGATTTTGAATAGTACATGATTATTTGAATTAGATTGATTACTTTAAAGTATTTTTAAATAAACCAATCGATCCCAGCTATATTTGAAAATCTATCATCATATTTTACATTTTTTTAACAAACAAATAAAATCCAGAACGATTTGTATTTCCTTAAAGGGGTTGCATCTAATGTATTAACTAATTTTTGACAATTTTGTATTGGCTTAAATGATGTATAAACATCTTAAAAATGATATTAAAAAGTAATTAATAAACGAAATTTTTTTATTTTTTTTATTTTTAGAACTAACCTTCAAAAATGTCTGAACAAACAAAACAACCTAGATGATTAAATTAGTGAAAAATGAGTGATAATGAGAATATGGGAATGTAAAGGGACACTGTAATTTGGTCTCAAGCCAAAACAGAAGCAAAATAAGCAACCGAAAACCGCCAAACCGATATAGTCTCTAAAAAAAATCGGAACTCGTCTACATTTGCATAAGTATAAAAAAAAATGTTCTGAGACATGTATAATAAACCCTCGAAATTTCATTTGATTTCCTAAATCCTAAAAAAAAAAATTATTTTAAATGTAACCCTTTAAATTATAATATTTAATAAGTAGGTACTTTAATGAGTATCAAAATAAACAAATTCTATTTCAGTTAATTGTTTCACTTCTGGGTATAAAACATGTCTTATTGACTCATAAAAACCTTGAGTGACTTGATATTATTTCAATCAAACATTTAAAAAAACAAATCGATTAAGAACCAAAGGAGCTATGTCAGTAAAAGACACCATCCTACTGATATCAATAACTATCATTCATCAAGAATAATTCACTAAGAAACATTTGGAAGTTTTTATGTTATGTAATTTATTTTTAACTTTTCCCATATATTTGAAATCAAAAATCAATACCCCGGTATTATTCTAGTTAATATTATACCGTCAAGAAAAATACTGCAATAATAAGAAACCATAACTGACAGAAAATTCCTTATGGCTGCCAATTCACTCGAACATTACATGTATGTAAAAAATTAATGAAGGTGTATGTATGTACACGGAGAGAAAAATCTTAGAAAAATTACTGTGCTCTGCACTATAAACGATGTGCGAAAGTCGAATATGGTCAATTTTATACGGTAAAATAAGAAAAATTAAAATTCATAATATAAAAAGTAAAGGACACAATAGTATTTTTTAAAATACAGGCCAGCGAAATTTATAAAACAGCACAGTAAAAAGTTCCTATCTCGACAAATTTGTATTTTTTAATTGTTTTTCTTAAAAAAAATGCTATTTAAGTTGATGTAAATTATTAGGCGGTCTGATAAATTTTACAATACTGACTTATAAAATTCAATGATATTTCAAAGATATCTGGCAAAAGCAGAAAGAAAGAAAAAGACAGAAGATACCAATTATGTTGAAAACACAAAAACTAAAAATGTGATATCTCATTAACTGTTTATCGTGGAGATGTATGTATGGTTTTATTTTGTTTGTAAAACGATTCTCTAAAAATCATACGCATCATGTCTAGATCTCAGATTTATGGTTTTCGATATATCTTAATGGAAAGTTAGGATATAAAGCAAATTTTACTATCAGCATAAACAAGGTAGTAAGGTTCGAGTACAGTCGGCTATTTTCGATCTTCCGACGGCCTATAAGCTGACAGTTACATACATATTTAGAATGTATATTTGTTTTAAAAGTACATATTGTAATTGTGTAGTGTTTTCTATTTTAAAGATATTTTTCTATGTTATCGTGATTGTAAAGTATTATATTTTAATTTATATTCAAAATTGTTTTTAGTGTGAATAATATTTAAAGCGGGACGTGTAGCATATTTAGATTTAAAATGGCTATGATTGTTTTTATTTTATTAAAATTATTGTTTTGTGCGAATTTTAAATGAATGTGGGTGATAAATGTTTTACAATAATGTTTTGTTCGGTTTTAATGTGTTATTTTTAGAAGTTTTATTTGTAAAATAAGTTTTGACAGATATAGGTTAGTTTAGATTTTAGATATTGAAAATACGTTATTTTATATTTAATTTGTTCTGTGAATCGGTCTCTTTGCACATGTATTGGTTGTCATATCTTTATGTAAATTGTTCTACAACTATATTTGTAAACTATTATTAGTTGTAAAATTCAAAACAATGTATATTATATAAATAAATCGATAACTTTCTTAAAATGAAATTGCTTTTTATTGTTTTTACCTTTCTGTTTGAAAAAAAAAATAATAAGCTATAGAAATTTTACTGAATCGGTAAGGCCGGTAAGGCAGTTTTCTGATACAGCGTTCCAAAAATTACCATGCTAGCACCGTAATTTCTACCGTGATAAAAAAGCAATTTATATAATGTAAGCACTGATAATTTTTATATGGACGTATAAATATTTTTTACTTGTATCGTCGATTGCGCACGCATTATAAGAGAGCACAGTAATTTTTCTAAGATTTTCTGTATAAAAATTATCATGACTTTTCTCTCTGTGTATATATAAATTTAAAAAACCATCATAAAACCAATATCGAATCACTGATCACCTCCAATCTCCCAATAATTACACTTTTGGGTAAAACAGCGGGCATCAACCCCGAACCAAGCCAATCACCGGCAGACAGACATCCCGGAACCGATGTACCAATAACGACGTGCGAGGCAACGCATTTACGCCAGAGTATAATTCATCCTTCCGTGTGTTTAAGCTGGCGGATACGTGCGCCATCACCGCACCCAAGGATTCCCTCAGGATGAATGAAGTCCTTTCCCTCTTTGTCTCCTTCTATCTTTGTCTAGGAGCCCGATAAAACTTTATAACCGCGTCGATTCTCATCGTATACAATTAGTTTTCGTCAGCATGTTGGCAACCGTGCGATTAACTCTATAGGTTTAACGTGTCTGTTATCTTGGTGGGTCGAAGGAGAGAATGAAAAACGATGTGATTAATAGACGGTTTTAATATCGGTTCTAATGTTGATACATATGTAATTGGAGAGAGGTCCTTTTCAGAAAAAAAACTATTAATTCAATATTCCGTTCTACTAGTTAGTTATCAATAAAGCATAGAAGTATTTCATCATAAAATTCTTTTAACTCATGCAGTCCTCGTTCCCGGCTTTAAATTTTGAAATAAAAAATAATCCTCTGAAACTTCGTGAGTGGATTTATTTTGGCGTAACCTACAACTTTTTTATCTTCGAAAATTCTGAGAATTGGGGCGTTTTTGACGAAAGTTTCAGAGGAGTATTTTTTATTTCAAAATTTAAAGCCGGGACTGAGGACTTATGATCATGCAATGTAGAATTTTTTACTGGTGATAAATATTATTATCAAAAAATATGTGATTCTAAATTTTGACAGTAGTTAGAATAAATCGAGATGTAACAATATTTAATAATAATTATTATTTAAAAAACTATTATAATGAGTATTTGAAACCTGCTATGATCGGTCTATCAGCAACATCCCAACTAGTCTAATGTCTGCCGACATTTAGCGTCAAATAAAAAAATCTGAATAAAGTACGGTTATATTCATATTAATATACAAATAATTTGACAGAATAATAAATTATTTTCATTATTATTTTTTGAATTTCTCGACGTCTTGAAACGAACTTATCTTACCACGCGAGTTTTCAACTCTTCTAAACTACCTTTTCTTTTTCTTCTCACTTTTGACATGCACATACGTATGAAGTTTTCATAATAACATAACACATCCAATTTCAATTTAAAGTCATGTCTTGCATGAAGACGTTTCAAAAGTTACGTAGTAATTTTTCAAAACTGAATATTAAAAACATGAAAAGCGAAGATCCCAATTCAGTAATTTTATTTTTAGCTTATATCGCTGTTTACACAAACTTTCAAACAATATAAAATCTGAACTCTCAAACAGTATATTATTATATAATTCACGACCTTATTTATACGTTGTACATCAATTTATTAGTATCAATAAATAAAGCATTAACCCTCCAACGGTGGTGCCAAGTTTTTCAGACCATATATATTTATAAGGGTAGTTTAAAATAGTTTTAGAGGCTGATTAAAAATAGTAATATTAGCTAATTAAAGCTCAAAGTAACTAATGTTTATTTTAAATTTTAATATTTTACAAATTATTATATAATACATATAACACTAATATAACTCCAGTGCATCAACTCTGATAAAATTTTCCAACAATTCATAAATACGTATATTACAAAATTAAACAAATATTGTAACAAATCTAGTCATAAAAAATCACCACTAAATTAATATAATATCTATTATTATTTATCATTGAAAAATGTTTAATTATGATATGTACTATAAATGTTATCACACTTACAAATTTACTTTCTGAAACATCTGCGTATCAATTATTTGTTTGTGATAATATTCTGATTTAATTAAATCTTCGCTCTAATGCTTCAACACAAGTATATGTCAACATAACTTTGCAAGTAGTTTGCAGTCGGTTTAATGGGTATTCCACGTTCATGTATTATAATACTTGAAGTGCTCGTAGTTGAAAGAAATAGTAGAGCAGAACTGTATTGTCTGCTGGTCTTTTATAACATTGTCTCACACGTTTGCTCAAATGTAAAGCTTTCAAAAGAAATATATTTATTAGTAAAGTGGATCAGATTGTTTAACTTATAACGGTTTATAGTGGGACAGTGTTAAATGGATTTCTATTAACTTTGTAATTTTGATGGCAGTAAAGTACATAGGGTGTCCCGCAAACATACAGACAAACTTTCAGGAGTTGTCGAGGACATTAAAACAATCGCTTTTTGTCAATAAACCCATGTTCGCAAACGAGCTGTTTTAGCAGTAGAGTTAAAGAAAGGATAGTAGATAAATATACCAATAAATATAATCATAAAAACATGTAATAAACATAAAATGTTTCGATGCACCCTGGAGCAGAAATTGTGTATTTTGATAGGTTGCATTCTTTATAACTTTTGATCAGCATACTTTTAGCTATTATTTCCATACAAAATTTCAACCATAAGGTAAATGCTCCACTCGTTTACGGACGTGGTTTTTTTTAACAAAAAGCGATTGTTTTAACCCTGAACTCAAAAACAGATAAACTATTAGCATCGACTTTGTAAATTGGCTCACTTGCTCTTTCGAAAACTATACTTTACTTATAGAGCTATAAACTTTTTGGAAGACAATTTTAATTATTCACCTTGTAAAGATATGTTATTTGTATGAAATTATATTACATTTTATACGTACAATTATTATAAAAAATTAATTACATTCAGAAAAAATGAAACATCAAAAGATTTTCTGATAAATTTATTTTTTACATCTTTCGCGTTGAAACCAAGAGAAAGACATGTAGTTTTGAAATCCATCTATTTAATGCCACACAAAACTTTTATTTCACAAATAAGTAGTGAGGAATGGGCCAACACGACGCCGCAAGAGCTTCTCATACATATAAATTACATTCTCTGAATTGCAAATTATAATTTGTTCTCGAATCTTTCGGAATAGACGTTTGAGAAGTTGGTAAGCCTACATGGACCGAACAGGTTCCCATCCCAATATCTCCATCATATTTTAGAGTGCCAAAGACGAAAGATATTTCTCTAAAGTTGAGGAGTGTTTGAGTTAGAGACTTTCGGATGAGTCGTTTGAAGTTTTGAAGACGCGCTTCGTGGATTAGCGAGGTTATTTTTACGTTGACGGCCTAAGTGGGTGGAAGTTTTTAATGTAGAATTTTTTAAAAAGAGACTTTAATGATTAAGCAGTTATTTATGAGCTACTTAAAATCACGAAGCAGGTGCAACATTCGCTATATTTATTATTTGAATATATTCGTATTTATCACAAACGTTTTATCTAATGGGTCTAGTGGCCACAATGAAATCATTTCAAAAGAAATGTCTTTTAAGCTTTGTGGTTTGTATTCGAATATAAATGCTGAAGTGAATTACTCACGACAAGAAAATGTTTCTTTAATAGTTTAAATGAGTTATGTGTTGAAATTGTTTGCATGTATAGTTTGTAGATATTTGTAAAATGATTATTATTTACTTTCTAAAAATAAATATCATTTTTTTTATCTTATGAATATTTAACTTTATAACATTTGTTATAGTTTAAGAGATCAGATGTATCGATTCAAAGAAAACATAAGTATATATATTTTCTAACAATGTTCAAAATTGAAGCAGTTAAAAAATTATAAGTTATGAAGAAAGCTCAAAGGCAGCCAGGAACCGATCTAGCTTTTCTGCAGCTCTGGGCAAAAATTATTTTATCCGCCTCTTATATTTAATTATAAATAATTATTTTAAAATATATTTTTTTACAGTGAGTGAACTTTTTTTATAGATATTTAATATTCATAATAATAAAAAAAAAAAACAGTAAAAAATCAAAATTTAATATATGTAGGTAAGGAGTAAGTAGGTACATATATTTTAAATAAATAAATAAAATGTAAACACAAAATCGCATCATACCTGTATTTAAAATGTTTTAAAAACATTATCAATTTAAAAAAATCTTCTAACTTTTTTCTCGACGAACTCTCTTATAATATCTTTAAAACATATCTTGTCACATACATAGTTCGTGTTCTGTAACAATCATAGTCAAACCACTAAGTATGTTTTGTATCATGGTGGACCTTAAATAATTTTTAATTATTTTCAATTTGCTAGCAACTGTAACAAGTATAATTAATAAAATTCTAAGAGCAACACTAATATTTGGTCCAAAATTTTATTCATTGATGAATTTTAAAACGTCTCATGGAGACAGATTTTTCTTAAAATGTACAAAGAACTGATAACTCATATACAATAAGATGAGTCTTCATCAGTTAAAATAATTTCAAGGTTCTTACAATGACCTAACACTTATTGTTAATTTAACATCTCTTTTAAGTCATATTCGGGTATATCTTAAAGAAAAGAAAAATAATTTCTGTGATCACTAATATGGGAAAATCTTAACATCTACATAAATAAATATACGTACAAATAAGTACATCAAATAACTACAAAAAGTGTAATTATTGTTTTACTTATTGTTAGTAACTTGCACAGTCACTAAAAATTTCAGAATTTTTAAAAATCTTTAGCAAAGTTAAGAATCAATATAAAAGTTACATTTGAAATATTAGCATGCTTTCTACCAATTTTGCCACCCCTCAAATTGACCGCTCTGGGCAGTTGTTCCGGTTACCCCCCTCTCTAGATTGGGCTCTGATGGCAGCATCCTCTTCTGCAACTCCCTTCCCTTTTGTATAGGTATAAATATTAAAAAACAAACGATCGTTAATATAATTCATTTTTATATTAAAATAAGTAGCTCTATTTTCATAACAGACTTTTTTCCCTCGTTTCGACATTCCTGAATTCATATAGAGCAAGAGGGACTGAGTAACACATACACACACACACACACAATGGGGTGGAACCCGCACAAAAGGGAGAGTATGAAGTGCTGTGCGTGTACGTGCATGGTTTGGGCGGTATTTTATGCTTTTTGACATTAAATATGATAGATTGGACGCAGATGGTCTAGAATTGACATTTCAAGTTTAATGGTGTTTGAAATATAAATTATTCTATCGCTGGCTGGTATAGCTCAAGCTTGATGTATGTATGTGAGTAACTACCTACTATCAGGTAGCAGTGTTATTTATGTATTTATATTAACAATCGCAGCTCGAATAAATAAATTAAATAAAAACACGATTTTGTGAAATGTATCCATTACTAATTAAATTTAGATCATTTATTAAAAAAATGTGTGTTAGAAAATTATTGATTGAATATTATATTATATACGTACTTACCTACTAATAATAAGCATAAATTATTATTAAATATCTTACATACCATTCTTTTACTTATTTTTATTTTTAACTATTTTGGTAAACCGTCAAACAATCCGAAAAACAAACTGGTAATTTAGATTTCTATAACAGATAAAATTAAGAAATGTAAGTTGTCAATGTGTTTGTTAGGGTAGGATTAATAATATAAATATGAATATATAATAATATAAATTGAATAATTAATCGTAAAGATCTAACAATAATTTTAAATTGAATAAAAATACCTATATACTTATCAAAATTTATAATAATATATAAATAACTACACCAATATATTGTATAAAGGTGAGATACACATTGAAACGGGCAATGTCTGTTCGATCGAAACTATCCGAACGAATGAATTTAAATATTGTTGTTAGTATCACTAAGCTCCATAGATTATTTGTCCAATACCATGTGTTATGCTTGTATTGACAATAAAAGTTTTCGTTGTAAAATACTTTTAAAAAAATGTTTTTTTGACAAAGATTCCAAAGGTGAGATATTACACGTATTGTATTTTTGATGTTTTGTGTAATATTGCATAATATATTTGAGTCAAATATTTATATGTAGGTGAAGTTTCTCAAATAATTTTAAAGGTTACTTACTCATTGAATCGGACAGATTGCCTTATCGTTAACTGGAATAAATAGGCTCATGTTGAAGGACTACGGAATTTATTTTATACTAATTGTAATAAATAAACAATTAGACTTGATGAAACATTTTTTTAGAATTAAATACTTAAGTAGTTAGTAATAATACAAATACTAGATAAATACATAGATTACAAAATATATCTAATTAAAATTTTGTTTAGTTTGAATTAAATTATAAGTATTTGATAGGTACCACTTATGTACCCCAGTCCGTTTCATCACACCCACTGTCCTTTTCAATGCGAATGATTTCATGAAACGGACAAAAATTACTTTTTTTTAAACATGTTATATTTTTATGGTAAAAAAAGACTCACAAGGGGAAGCAACAGCACGGTTAATGAGAATTTCAATGAGCTTGTGGTATATCAAACTAGAGCAAAAATAAAAAGACACGTGTCCAACAATTTGATCTCATAGGCCTTAATTACAAAGATAATTAACTTTGAAAATTTGTGTATGCAATATAACCGTGTATTATGTTCGCTCGAAATATAAATGTGTTGGCCCTACGGTCAACGCGCTGACGTCTCGCCTGGTTTTAAGATTTTGATTTTAATTTTTATTTACAATTATTTTTTATTTTTTTGAACACATTACCTCTCCCAATTGCGCAAAAATCGATAAATTAGACATAAATAAAACATATATTATTATTGATAATGAAAATATTGATATATACGCCAGTATATAATTATTAATTTGTTTTAAAGTAAATTTAATTTATTATTGACACAACTCATTAGTTTTTAATTAATAAATTGAAAAGTTTTAATAAAAAACAAACTTGAAAGAAACCACAAACATCTATTGTCAATAATAATATATGTTTTATTTATGTCTAATTTATCGATTTTTACGCAAGTGGGAGAGGTAATGTGTACAAAAAAATAAAAAATAATTGTAAATAAAAATTAAAATCAAAATCTTAAAACCAGGCGAGACGCCAGCGCGTTGACCGTAGGGCCAACACACTTATATTTCGAGCGAACATAATACACGGTTATATTGAATACACAAATTTTCAAAGTTAATTATCTTTGTAATTAAGGCCTATGAGATCAAATTGTTGGACACGTGTCTTTTTATTTTTGCTCTAGTTTGACATACCACAAGCTCATTGAAATTCTCATGGACCGTGCTGTTGCCTTCCCCTTGTCAGTTTAAAAAACTAAATTATTTATATATCGATATAATATGTATAAGGTGTTATATAGATTTTTTTATAATGTTGATAATTTTAATAAAAAATTGCGTCAATCTCAAATGTCCGTTTCATTGCGTATGTCCCCTACTATGTACGTACTTATTACTTATACTATATGTGTGGATCTGTTGTACCCATTCGTCGCTGTATTAGTATATTTGATGATATATTATATAGACATATCGTTCTCAAACGTTGAGTTGCGTGCTTGGCATATTTGCTGGCTGGGTAATATCGCGCGTTATTGGGTTATCGAATTTCTGGATCGCTTGGAAGACAAGACGTGTCTCTATCGCAGCGCACGGGTGACCTGGTGGTAGAGAGGGAACAGGCGATTATAGGGGTTGCAGTCATGAGATGATGATGCAAAGTTTTTATGTGTCAGCTAATCAATATACAAGCAATAACGAGCTTTCGTCTAACAGATTTTAGATTAAATCGTAATTTAGAGTTTTAGCGTGTTCATTTATTGATAAAAATAGGGTGAATTCAGGGACGTTTTTAACTTACGGACTGCTGCTCGGATATCTATCAATCACAATCACTATTGAAACACAAATAAAGTGAACAATGAAATAATGAAAAATATATTTTTTTTAACTATAAAAAAAATTGAAACTAGCATACATAAATTTTAAATGATGATGATTAAAATACTAACAGATAAAATAAAGAATTTATAGGTATTTAGTGAAGATGCAATAACAGATTTAATTTTCATTATTGAAATTGGTATCAAAAGATGAACCTCGAAAGGATCGACATATTTATTATCAAACCACATTCAACAATCATTGTCCATCTATAAAAAAATTAAAAATAGGATTCATATGCTTTTGAGTACATAAATCTGTATCCATTGATCTTAAAAAAAACATCTGCCAAGTAAATATACAGTGCTTCCTCATACTAAAACGATCACAAAGTTTCTCTTCGATATTACTAGCAAAACATAAAGAATTTGTATACATGTTTGAATCATTTAAATCATAAATTATTTACACATAAAAAGTTTCAATAAAAATACAATAAATATATTTCATGAACTACGTTAATGTATTTATAGAGATCTTTTAGCGCGCCAATGTTTATTGTTGTAAAACATATATAATTGTACTAAAATACATGTCCATTACTCATTCACTAACAAAATAAATCAATAATCCGGACATCTTTGTTACAAGTCACTGGCTCTAATGAAATAAACTTACTCATACCAAACAAAACATTACGCCTGACTTATTCCAACCAATCATGGGGAACAAGATGAACGAACATCTTTCTCAGATGTTTGAAATTTTAATTACTTCCAAAGCACCACTGCGTTTTCTCTTCGTTAATTTTTACTCGCAGCTAAAGTTTATCCATCTCTACACATTGTTTACACTGACTATGTTAGTTGTGAATGTCTTCTGTATACATCATACTATCGAACAAAGACAATTAGATACAGCTCTGATGTAATCTGAGACTTTCCTTTTTCTTGTACAGAAACAACTGTGTTCTAATTGATTAAGTATCCACATTGGCGTCTAATAAACAGAGATGGCGTATGTATATTTTAATGGGATTAAACGTTCTGTCCTTGTTGAGTGTGTTGGGTAAGATAAGGACGTCGGATTGGAAAGATAAATTGTTTAACATTGCAGGAGACTGGCCAAGTCGGCGATGTCGAGTGTTTTTGAGTCCCGTCGTTCTTATCTCGATTCCACTCAGCTACAGGAGGTGCCCCTTGCGGAGTGCAAATAAGGCCTTAAAAGGAACCTAACCTACTCTTACATACTTGACGCTGATGGTTTATTTGATGGACAGACAAACGAAATAACGAATGGGGACGACAGTATGCTTCTTGGTAACATTTCTCAACAAAAAACGTACAATGACAGGGTAAAATGTTTTGTTATAATACGAGTATGTGTGTATTCATATACATAATTTGAACATATATTTATAACATTCTTATGAGAGTAGTATTAGTTTGAAATTTTAGAATATGTTTTAAAAACTTCGATATTTTTTATATGAAAATTAAACTGGTTTCTATTTATGTTTTAATTTAATTTTTTATTAAACGTTATTTCATTTTTACTGATGTAATCAGTACTAGTACACAAATCTGTAGGTTTTTTTAGGTTTTTTGAGTCCATATATCCTTTTTCAAGCAATATGATTCATTTTGATATAGCCATTAAAATATTTAACTCTATTTGTCGGTTGATTGGTCTGTCTGTCTATCTGTTTACTTGTTTCGATTTAACACGAAAACTACTGAACCAATTTTGACTGAGTATTCACTATTAAAAAGACTAAGACCCTAGAATTTCATAGTTAAGCCCAAATGATAACTATTGATATTTTCCATTAAAAAAATATATAAAAATGAAAAAAATGTATGTGTATTTGAATATTAATTAAATAAATCACACATAAAATATTTTAAAATCTACAAAAATTGAAGAGATTTTCATTTCGCAAATGACGGGCGGCATAGGTAATTTCTAGTAATATAGAATTTTACATTATATGTTATATTTACATTTATATCTTGTACATAAAAAACCCATTTATATTTTTATAACACAATTCACTCTCTTGTTTTGTTCAAAGGGTCATTAAGCATACTTGTAATATAAAGTTAATGCATATTCAATGAAAAAGATATTAACGACATTCTTTTGTTCTTCGTTTTATCAAAATTCTTTCTTCTAGTTATTGGCAATCGCGTTAATGATCAAGTTCGCTCTTTTACTTCACCGCGTGAATATCTTTAGTCAGAGCTTCTCAAGTGGATGCTATTGTACCTATACAGAGCAGGCTTGATTGTGTAGTAAGAAATTCAACGTTATTTCCTTTTTAAATGCTTCTCACAAACCTACAGAAATAAATTCAAGTATTAAAAATAATGTATTCTTTTGTAGAAAGTATAAAAGCCAAATTTAGCATTCCACAATTCAAAGAAAACTTTTGTCATTCGACAAACAAAGATGGAGTTCGATTTTACAATTCAAAATACTATTTCCTCTTTATCTATTCTTACAATATCTACCTACACCCAGTACAAATTGAGTATACATCCTTTTAATTGAGTAAATTTGTGCGTGAAAAAGAGAAAGAAACATTAAAATCAGCCGAAAGTAATATTCATGTCATTGTTATTTAAAACCGGGTATACAAAATTTGAAATTCGTAATGCTTAATGGTTAATTGATGATCTCCACAAATGTTTACGACTGGGACAGATATATTCACAAACACTGATTTGTATACAACCCTCTCTATTTAATGAATGTCCTTACCAATCTCCGGGGGGTTATATATTTCATAAAACATTAATTCAAGAGATTTATAAGCAGCAGAAGTACTAATCTAAAAATAATGAGTATGATTCGACCCTTTGGGAACTGGTTTCAAATCGGTTTTGGTATATGTTGTCCCAACTACGGCTTCTGTTTTAATGTCGTATTAATTTATGTTAAATAAATAAGCAACAGTAGGTACATTTTAAATACACGTTATATATTTTATAATCATTACTATTTTAACTAACCACTATTATTAACTAATAACTCAGAACATTAAAAAACTGTTAATTATATAGTACCTATATGAATACTTTCATTCAAAGATATTTTTATTTTTAGAAATCTTTATATAATCTTTTTATAAAAAATATTATGTATTTTATTTAAAATACTAACTGAAATAAATATTGTATTATAGGTAAATTATCTTTCGTAAATAAATAACAAATATAATGATTTCTTTATAAAATTAAAATAATATATTTTCATAGATATACATATATGTTATAGCGAATTCGGGAGATTGCTTATAACATGGAATCGGCAAAAAATTGCCTAATTCATGAAAAAAGCATACCCATTGCTTTCTTCATGATTTAAGTAAATATCTGCCGAGTGCGTGAATTGGGCACGAAATGTTTTGCTTATTTCATACATTGTGCAAAGTAGATATTCCAGGTAATCTTGAAAACTACTAAACCGATTTTAATACGGTTTCCACCAATAGTTAGATAATTTCTCAGAGCCTTAACTCTTAATATTTTATGAAAACCTAAGATTTAATATCAAAATATAAAAAAATATTTTATCAAGTCATGTTTTGTTTCCATAATAATTAATTAATTAATTAATAATATATAATCAAGCTAAAGACAACCATATCAAAATTATTTTTTTAACTGTCAGTTTAAGAATTCCATACAATATCTAATTTACGCTCGGCAGATAATTTGCTTAAGGGTCGATCCAGACTATCGAGCCGGTCTCGATCTGATCTCGCTCCAGTCAAATATTCAGTATAGTAATAATGTACCGGAGCGTGATTGGACCGAGACCTGAGCGATAGATATCGCTCAGGTCTCGGTCCAATCACGCGTGTGAATGATTTTATTGTTTACTGTTGATTCCATGTAATAAGTAATTTTTCGTAACATATATACCTACATTAATAAAAAGGACTCATAGATACCCCAAAATATTGATATCAAAGATAATAACAACACGGTACCAATTAAAACTTTCTCAAATGTTTACTATTACTTCAAAAAAATGTAATACTACCAATAAAAAATAACATTAAAATACATAATGAGCTTCATATTATACAAATAAATAGCCATAATAATAAAAAACGAAATGTTTTTTTTAATACACAAAAGACAATTACTTTTACTTGGTATTTTTATAACAATAATTTTAATTTATTTTAATTTTTTAATCCACTCTCATATTATAAACAAATAACATATAAGATAAAATCGTCCCAATAATAACATATACATACATATTGAGATAATATTCATATGTAATTAACCAATAATCTTTCAAATATAAAACACAATTTTAGATATATGAATGGTATATAATTAGTATAGCTATATGAGGGATACAACTCATTAGTAGCATGCTGGATACGAGATAATAAAAAATGAATTTTAGCCGCAACGAAAAATAATCATATCTCATTACATCGACCAACAACAGCAACATCGGCGATTCTAGTAAATTAAAAAAGACAGTAATTAGTGGCCCATAGAATTTAAATTTAAAATTAATGAAACACGTTTTGGCATGTACGAGATAAATGATGCCGAAATGGTCTGCTAACGAGTGGGAAAAGAATAATAATATTACAATGCACGCTTTAATAGAGATAGAATGTTTTAGAAGGGCGTTGTTTTTAATTTATTGTTTATTACAGATTGGAGATTGTTTAGCAAAAAAATAATGCTTCATTAATATTTCACTTTTTACAACTTTTGTAGAAAATACATTTTAGTTTTTGTGAAATATTTACGATTTCATTATACTGAAATTTTTAAATATGGTTGTGAAAGATTGTAATCTTATAATTATGATGATTGAAAGCTGCAATATTTGGTAAATATAATTTTAAAATTAAACTTAAAAAATACTTATTCTTAATTAGATAGCTATTATTCAGCAATGTATTATATAGTTATTCCATATATGGATTAATAAATCTTACCATTATGCAACAAAAATAAAAGTTAACTCAAGTAATCGCATAGTAATAAATTACATTTTTACTTTACGACAGGCGATATATCATTAGCAAATTGATTTATTAATGTCTTTTATAATTTTTAAATTAATCAAGAAATAGATGGTAGGTATATAAAATTATTTGATTAAATATCGCTGAGAAACTTGAAAAAAAAGATGTAAGCTATCTATTATGATGTTATAATCAAAAAATATTAATTGAAATGTAACTAAGTAATAATTTCAGAAATCTATATACCATGTGGTTAAAATTTGATGAAATTTTCATTTGTATTATAATCTTTATACAATTAACTATGTAAATTAATACGAGAAAACTTAATATTGTCATGACACACCAAAAAAAAACAATCAAATTATTATAAGAAAAATTTTCTTTTTTGATGTCATTTTTATTCCTATAAACAAAAATAAATATATTGTCGATGTAATATAACTTTTTTTACGTATACAAACATATACATGTAACCAAAAAAAGTCTATTTAGTTGGAGGGTTATTTGACAGTTAAATCCATGTCAAATATATTAAACACTTTTCTCTATTAATTTTTAAATACGCTACTAATCATATTGATTTATTGAAGTTTCCAATTACATAACTAAATGTTATCATTATCTTTTTAAAAAAATGTCTGTCAAAAACAACATGTATCTGAAGAATACACAATCACTTGAGAATTATTTTAAAAAAAACTAACATAAATGCTTATCCATACGCAGAGGCTGCCCATTGAAATTTTTTAAGAGTATTTATAGATTAAGTATCTGTATTTGTGATTGATTATTACTAGAGATTGGAAAAATAGTGAATTTTTTTTAGGAAAGTTTTTTTACGATTTAATAATAATTAGTGCAAACGAAGCAGTAAAAATTGTCGCAAATAGTTGGAAAGGTATTTGCAAATAGTTGATTTCAAATTGTGTTCAATAAACCAGTTTTCTGAAAACGGTGGAGATATGTAATAAAAATGTAAAAAAAAATATGTAAAAAACTATTTTTCCAATCTCTAATTATTACATATTTTAATATTATTGAAATATTGCATTGAAAAAGATTTGTTTTTATTACAACGTTTTTTAAAGAGTTTATATTTTAACTAGTACTCGTTGCAGCGATTGTTAACACTCATTACTCATACATAGTTTCGAGTTACATATGATTCAGTTCATATAAAAAATTTTGTATGTTATCCATATCAACTCTGTTTATTTTATTTTTTTATTTTAATGTTTCTATAGTTGAGTAGTAAAGCAGAAACCATTAACTAAATATATAATCTAATTACTATCTGCTATCTTAAATGTTCGTTGTATTTCTGTAGTTTATTTATAATATACATAAATTTTATCTGAATTTTTCTTAGAGTTAGTTATTTTGGCACCATTAAACTTTACACGTTATTTTTGACATGCTAAAATCAACAGATAATCAAACAATACACACAAACAATTTATTTTTAATATAATGATATCCGGTATTATCAACGAACTAGCAAGCACTTTCAAATGAGGCTTCTAATCTATCTGACAGTTCTTTTGAAGTTTCATGAAGTGTTTGATAATTTTCGCGCACGCGTGGTATGTAAACATCAATGGTATTAAAATTGTGGTGATATGAAAAATATTTTGTTCGGTCAGAGTCGCTAACTATGTTACAATAAGTTAAAGTATCACTGCTTTAAATTCCGTAGCTAATCCATAGATACTATCACAGAATTAATACCCCATTCGAAAGTACTTGCTGGCTAGCAAATTTGCTAGCTCCTTTATAATACCAGACATGAGCCGCACAAAAACCACAATGGCTAAATGTAAGTTTAACGGAAGGTATATTATTTATTTTTAAAATTATTTTAGCATATAAATGAAATATTTGACGATATTTTTATGAATTTATGAAGCTTAATTAGTTCGGATTATTTTGTGTTAAAACCCTGAATGACGTTTTAAACACATTCAGTGTTTATCTTCAGAAATTGGTTATTTTTTTTTTTCATAAAAGCTATTAACTACTCTGAATACTGGAAGTAGTAAATAGATAAAAAGAGACCAAGTATTTTTTTACTGAGATCTTATTATATTATATTTCACACTGAAACAAGTAGATATTTTTAATGTATATAGTCTTAATTTGATTTACATAATTTTTCGTGGTACTGTAAGTACCTACACGATTTACTTTAAAATTTAATTTTGGAGTCTAATCTAGATTTTATTCATACCACATGGTTACTAGAATGTATAGTGGATAGTTTTTTTTTTACTTATATGAGTTTTTAAATGAAGAATATTGCACTTTATATTTATTTTTTCAAAATTGTTTAATTTAAATCTGTCTATATTATTTTTGGTCAAATATCATTTTATTTACTGTCTTTTATATCTTGTACTCACGTTTCTAATGCAGTGTTTACACCAAAGAAAACAAAACAGCAACACGGTGTTTGAAAACACGTCGTATTTAAAAATGCATAGGCTTTATTGCACTTTTGTCAAAAAGACACGATGTTGCTGTTTTGTTTTTTCGGTCTGAATACGGCAGAAGTTTAAAACTTCTTGTTTATAGTTATTTTTCGTCATTGCTGTATTCATACATGTGCGGAAAATTTTTTTTAATAAAAATTACTATGCCAGTTTAGGTAATTGAGAGACATTTCAATATTACTGGGAAAATTGTAATACGCATTGAAATTTCATATGAAAATATAGTAACATGCCAAGTATAATGTAGTAATTTCTACAATGTTGCTTACAATTAGTAAAATTTCTAATATTATCTGAATTATCAAAATTTTAATGAAAATTTAAAAGTTTTAAATATGTATAAATTTTAATAAATTTTACTATTGATTTTAGTAAATATGTATTAGATACGTCTTTATGTGAGTATATACGTATATCATAAAATATACTATAATTTATTTCAAATTTCACTATGTTTAGTATAATAAATTTTACTTTGTTTATTTCTACTATTTCTGTACTGTCCCCAGGTTACAATGCAGCATAGTGAAATTTATAGTTAAAAATAACATACAAAAATTTTAATAATAATAATTTCGAAACATTTTAAATACATTTGGTTTTGGTTAAACTTCGAAACCCTGATTATCAATTAAACGTACTATAATAGCACCGACTGTTTTAGAGTAGCACTTTATAAATCGGAGAGTGGCTATATTTTGGAATATTCTACATTTGCCCCTACACACAGACCTCCACTGACCTCCGTAAAAACCCTGGAGAATAACGAACACGAGAGATAAAAGCCGGCGATAGCGCGGACTGTCGTGTTGTACCACACTGGAATCCAAGATCTGTGTTTCATTTGTTATTCCGAATTCACACACGCTGTGTCTATTCGTTATCAAGTTTTTTATTTAATGAACCAGCTATTTTATCGCTTCCTTGCATTTTTTCGTTCTATGTCATGAATACCGTACGTAAATACGAAACATTTGTTAATTGCGTCTTATCGAATCGAAAATCATTCGTGCGGAATCTCTTTAATTAATTCTATATGAAATCGTTCGTTAATTAAGGATTTTTGTGATTTTAAAAATTATCTTAATGGCGAAATTGTTCAACGAATGCATATACCATTATCTTAAACAAATATAAATGCATATAATATATCAAAATAAACGTAATCTGGTATTATCCAGACTATCGTGCCGGTCTCGGTCCGGTTTCGCTCCAGTCAAATATTCAGTATATTAATACTGTATCAGAGCGTGATTGGACCAAGACCTGAGAATACCTACGAGTATAGTGTGAATGATTTCATTTTTTATTGTTTATTTATATTTGATTGGAGCGAGACCAGACCAAGACGGGCGATAGTCTGGACCGACCCTAAGGCTGCACGCCGAAACGAGAATGCTTTAAATTCGGACAAGACAATATCAATCCCGGTTTTAAAATAATTAGTAAAATTTACTATTTGATACTTATTAATCTTTAAATCAATAATGGAAAAATATTTTTTTATTTCACAAACTGTAATCCTCGGCTCCCTTGATGGCATTGGGTGGATCAAAGGGTGCCCTGGTGGCTCTGGGTGTAATTGGGAAGCTCTGGATTATTAGATGACAATAGATATGTATATGAAAAAATGTTCACTAGTACAAATGTAAATTATCAGCCTATAATCTGGACTCTAGACCAATTTTTGTTGAATATCTACGCTGAGAAAAGTGATTATTTAGAGATAATGAGTTATAGTTAACAATATATAGTTGCTAATGATGAACACGCTATTTAGTTATTATTAATTAATCCCATGTTGGAGCTATAACATTGTGTTGTTACCAAATATCTAATTGATAATAATATTTTGATAATAATTAACAAATATTTTCAAAAACACACCAATACAACTATACTCGTATACATTTATTTCCTATAACTAATCCTTTATCTCAGTGTAATTAAGGTACCTAATAATACCAATTTTTATTTTATCTTGCTACTAGAAATTCCCCCACATGTTTAATGTACCTACTTAATTTTTTTAATTAAATATTTTTAATTGCATTTTTTTAAATACGTACCTGATCTAATTATTCAATACAAATACATAATTTACTCCTATATCTATACTATAGATAAAATATCATTTTTAAATATTCCTTGATAAAAACTTGATCATGTCTTATTTTAAATTAATTTAAATATAAATATTTTATTTCACACTCTCTTCACATTCATTTGAAAGAAACCTTAAATCTGAAAATCTATTTTTGTACAACAATACAACAAAAATAACATCGTCTGTAAAAAATACAAACAGTAAACTTCATGATGCGTAAATAAGTGACATTTCGAAGTCCGAACGACATAACAATATGCATGAATAATTTCACTACTTTTACAGAATACACATATTGGGGTCGAGAAGACCACCGTACTTACATATATGTGCGGGGGTTCCTATGTATATTCTGAATGCTACAGAGTTTAATTTAAAAAAACGTCGAACCGCCCGCGCCGGTACAAGAAAGCAGTGAAGTAATGTATAATTCATGCCGGGCCCGCATCGGCCGTCTGCTAGCGAACGCGCCCCGCATCGCCTCGGGGTGACGAATAAATAAGATACTACAGGGGCGGCTTTGCGAATACTGATTTGTAAATTGTATACAATCGATAAATTCTATTTAATATATATTTCACTTTCGTACAATTGCTAATGTAGGTAATTTCGTTCGTTTTTATGTTCCATCTGTATGTCTGTCGTTCCGTTACAGCAAAATTTTAAGTAGACATGCAAAGTTACGACTCCCAGATATATATAAATATTTTTTGTTTTTCCAAAAAATCTTGAAAATGTTGGTTGAATAATAATAAGTCAAACAAAACAAACTAATGATTTTTTTAAATATTTTTTTCTAAAACTTGGTCACTTCGAATTATTTCGTGTTCCTGAACTTTTAATAATAAAAAAATGTCTGACGAAAAAATATTTCAGACAAAAGTTATTCGTTTTTACGGAGAATAAGGCTCAACTCACAAGTGTTTAGGCTTTTGGGTGTAAACTGCGTCGGTTTGGTCTTGTTATTAACCAACGTTTCGTCACACATTGCAGTGGACATCTTCAGGGCTCTTCTAAGAGTTCTTTACTTAGAAGAGCCCTGAAGATGTCCACTGCAATGTATGACGAAACGTTTACTAGAATGTCAACCCCTCTGAGATATTCGTTTGTTTCCAAACTTTTGGAACACGTTGTATAATACATATACGTTATTTTAAACGTTCGTCTATATATTATAAAACACAAGGTCTCTCTGTCTGCCCGTTTGTGCGCTTATCACTCGAGAATCACTTATCGGATTTACGTGTTTTTTTTTAAATTTATAGATATGCTCTTTAGCCAGGTTTTAGTATATATTTTGTTACGTTAGGTAACAAAAGGAATAAGTAATGACGAAAAAATGTTTGCCTCCAGCGCACTCTTTTGCAATACGCTGCTTAAACCATTAAATATTGAACAAAATAATGTAGTAAAGAATTGTATAGAATAAAAATATATTTAAAAAAAATCCTAAACAATAATTCCGTAGTCCACGCGAGCGAACCTGCGAACATAGTTTATTTAAGCATTGAATGTTATATATTTAGTAATTTCACAATAAAATATTAAACCATCCATTACCTGTACATCTCTGACGTCAAATACGACGTATAGACGTCATTATTGAATATTGACAGATTACGTAATACATAAATGTGCATGTCTTCTACAGAGGCAAATCCATAATGGAACAATCTAATTTCATATTAACGTCGTACGTAACTGAGAATTTTTCTGAGAAATCAAACTTTTATACACCTACAGCGCTTATTGAATGCAATATAGAATTGGTTTGAAACTTGTTATTATGGGGGCGATAGCATTTATCAAAATTAATACTATTAGCGAACGATGCGGTTTATTTGTAGAAGCAGAAAGTAGAGTGTATATAAGTAATATTAATACTTATTCCTGTTGAAAATACTCGCGCAGTTCAGAAGCAAAACTAACTATTTCTATGTATAAAATAAACTGTCGACAAAATTGATGTTTATGGAAGTAAATTCATATGATATTAACTAATTAATGGGCAAATTTCACACCCCAAACAAAAAATTTTTTTTGCGTATGTAGATTGATAAATTTAGCATTATATCTTAAATTTATTTAATAACCCGCTTAAAAGTTTACATTTTCTGGAAAAGGACATTACAGGCTCCATATTTACTTAATTTAATATCGATTGGTTTTAATTTTCAATCATAAAAATATAAACAAAGTTCAATTTGTCCATGTTTACCTATTTTTATACGACGGCAACATGTTATAGGTCGCAAAACGTAATAAATTAACAACAAACTTTTTGAATTCACTTTATCTATTTGCAGAACATAAATAAGAAAATATGCAGTTTATTTAAGATTTTTTTATTTTTAAAAAATTTTGTCGTGAAATAGGTAGTTACCAAAGGAAGTTCCAAAAATATCCACTATTATGTTTTCAAATGAACTTAAATAATCATTTTTTATACAAAAATGTATGAGTAAAGTTTTGAAAACTACCCCCATTTTGTTAAATGACAACCTTATTAATTAATACATTTTAAAAAGTTTAAGGGGTGTGCATTTTATGGCCAAGCCATGTTATTTTTTTCTAATTAATTCAAAATGAAATTAACTTGTATGGATTACAAGCTGTACTATCTGTACAACAAACTGTACAATAGTACTAACTAAATGCATACATTTTAAAATAAGAAGAAGAAGAAAATTACAAAATAATTAACTAGACACAGCTTATACTAATCTTTACATTTATGCATAAATCTGCAGGCTTTTAGATCCATGCGCTCTTTTACAGGCAATATATTCAATTTTGATAGAAGTTTCTAGAATGTAAGTAGGTATGTGTTTGTTTTTGTTCCGAGTAAATTCCAAAACTACTAAATCGATTTTGATAGGGATTTAACTGCTAGAAAACTTAAGACTTTAGAATCTGTTTAGATTAGACACTATCACGCTACAGACAATTACTGAATTACTATTGAACTAATCTTATTTTTCATTGTAACACTGAGTACGTTTACACAGTGCTATTATTTTGGTTTTACTATAACCGATGTAATAAAACCGGGTGTAAAAGTTCGTGTAAATGGCACTTTACATCCGACATAACTAATCAGCTTTAGTGATGCTATTCCTCTTGGTCTACAGGAATAGCATAAGTAAACTAGAATATAGCCGGAATAAAAATTCGTGTAAACTACATGGACATAGTTAAATTTATTTAGCCACCCTCAAAAAATATAAGTATCTACGGATTATAGGGATTTCATCGTAATGTACTTCACATTAACATTTGAAAAAGCGTCGTCAGTTAAAATATGGTTAAAACACCTGAGACGAAGAGATGAAAAACAAAAGAAAACGTGATTCGTGGGACGTAAAGGAAACGAAGTATAAATTGTACTTTTTTACATATCCTGTAATTTTAACAACTTCGTAAGATCGATTGTTTTAAATTGTGTGTATATCATACGTTCTTTTCGATCGAATAAAATTACATTTCTAGTGTCAAATTATAAATGTGATAAACCATCACAAACAGCTTTTTTTTTTTTAAATATAACTTGCACCATTAACTTTAAAAGTATCAAGTGCCCAAATTAACTTTAAAAGTATCAAGTACCCAAAGACCGTCGCGAGGCCCTTCCCCTACTATAAACAAATTAAAATTGATAAATTAACAAATAAGATGAATAGTTAATATCTCAGCTTGGCGCGATCCTATAGAAATAGTTTACACCATCAACTTTAAGAGTATCAAGTGCCCTAACTCCGTCGCGACCCTTTTCCTCTATTATAAACAAATAAATAAAACTGATAAATTAATAAATAACTTGAATAATAAAGGTCAACTTATTAATGTTATAATTACAATCATACTTATGCCGAACAAAATGTAAAAAAATTGCATTTGTGTTGTGAAATGATTGTTTCCATTAAATGTTTGTTAATATAATGCTGTTATATTATAATTATTATATTTATGTTTCATTTTTTAAACAAAAATAACGTATATTATTTATGAATTTCTTAGTAAAGAGTAATAATAATTAAATTTAAAAATTTCGGAAAAATCAGGTCAGAATTTACGAGAATAAAATCGTAAATTTCGTCCAGAATTCTGGTACACTCTTAATTAAGAATATCTTATATTAAGAAAATATTGTTTTCGTTATATATGTATAAAACAAGATTTTCTTAGCCCAAGTCGCTTTTATACTTGTGTACAGAGCAACATAAACCTGAATAGGATAAACAATAACAAATATAAAAGTTTATTTTTACACCACCACTTATTCATCATGCATCTTTTCTTTTATCTTTACAAAATGTTTACAATTTCATTCAAACCACAAACATTAGATATAAAAATATCTACACCCGGTATCAGAAAGAGGAAGGATATTTGATATGCAAAACAATACACTGAAGCCAATACTGGTGAAGTATAGTGTATGTATGTACATAGTTATTTAGACTGCCTGCCTGTCCCATATAGCAACACTAGAATTCAATGTAGTATGTATGTTTGTACGTTATGGCCACGCATTTAAATGTATATCTGTACTCTGCTGTTGCTATACTTTTTTTTATTATTACTCTTCTATTTATGTATGTTCGTATTACATGTATAGCGTATAAGTATGATGAATGTATTTGCATATGAATAATCGATACGTATAAGCTATTCAGAAGCCAAAGTATATAACTAATCTATTTGCTTAGTTGAATTTTTTTTTCATAAATTGGAAAATATTTTTAAATTTTTTACGTATGTCTATTCTTCTTCTTTGTCTTTGGATCTAGTCCTTTGTAGACAACTCCTTCGTGTAGAAATGTAGATATGTAAGACAGAGTTAAGGGTTATTTTACGTTGATATTACTATTGGACAATAAATATTGATTTTGTTTTATAATTATTTAGTTATTATACAGTGTATTCCAAGTTGATTAATACACAGGAAATTTAACATGGGAACAATTAGAAATGTTGTAGTAACCTTTGGTCAAATTTAACGATGTGTGATTGGTGCATTTTGAAATGCACTAACTGATAAATTTTAAATTAATCAACAGTATTTTGTTTTCAACTTTAATAAACAATAAAGTAAATATCCTAGATAAAATTATAATAATATTTTTTGGCAGATATAAGTTTGAAAACAAAATACTAATTACAATTTTATTAAATTTGACCAAAGGTTACTACAACACTTCTAATTGCCCCCATGTTAAATTTCCTGTGTCTTAATCAACTTGGAATACACTGTATAAGTTTTTCATTAGAATTTTATAGGTACCGTCGAGGTCTTATTTGTCAGGAATATGATTTAAATCCGTTTTTACCATAATTAAACTAATTTGGTATACCAACTAATTTTTATTATTACCGTAAACCATATCCGAAATATTTCTGCCAAAACACCAATGTTATCAACATATTCACATAATATATTATATGTGGTTACCACATGCACAATAATTGACAACAATATGACCAAATTCATGGTTGAACGTACATTGCGTTGACTCATTTCACCGCACTTAGATTTGATTATATAAACGTATTATTATACATCCATATGTTTGTTTATCTTCACACTACCGGTTACGTAACTCTCATTAACAAGTGATTGAAAACAGTCCGTATTTTGTATGGTATAAGATATAAGAATGAAAATAATTATAAATATGTTAATAAATACACGTGTGCACTCAAACATAATGTATGCAGTGTTAATGTAACAATTTATTTGTGTTAGTAAATATTATTATACAAGAATTTACTACCTACATACTTATATAAAAAAATGGTAGTGCCCTATTGACATTAGTGGTCGCGTTTTACAAGTCTGTCATACCCACATATGCTTATATAATATTGATATAATATTTTGCATTTAAAATATTATAATTACAGTGAAACTTCGATATAACGCTCCCATTTGTAGCGCTTTTGCCGTTTATAACGCCTAAAAGTTTGTTAACATCTTTTGAGTTGGCAAAGAAAATCTTTTGTCAAAATTCTTCACAACATTTGTTGTGCAAATATTGACCATTCCAAACTCTCTCTCGCGGAAAAAATGGTGATTTTACAAAAATGACACGAAAACAGTGTTAAAACAAAAATATTTAGCAAAGACTCTTGAAATTCTGGGTTCAACTCTTCGTTCTATTCTTAAAAATCTTCAATAAATCGAGAAATATTATTTAAGTACATAATCTACATAAAGTATACATATGTAATTACTTCTTTTTTATTATAATAAAATTATGATTCTATATTTAAACATATTTATGTTCTAATATATTTTCCGCCTATTGCGCTATCCCGTTCAAAACGCATTTTTGATCCGATCCGCTCAAGAGCGTTATAATGAAGTTTCACTGTATCTAGAAAAAAATATTTCCATTCGAAAGACTATAAAAAAATCATGAAAATTTTGTATTATAGATTTTTAAAAATCTTCATTCAATTCAGAGATATTTGAAATATATTAATTTTTTGTACATTTCAATAGGGGTATTTCACCCCCTTAAACTGTTTTACCGTAGCTAAGATAATTTGTTTCTTACTTAGCCTGACCCCCTCTTACTATATACAAAATTTAAACTTGATACGAATATGCCACTTGAAAGGTTCCCTTGTGAGAATAACATGTGTCTAGCATCACTAAATGATTTAAATAAAGATAATTCGTTGTGTTTTTTTAATTATTATTTATTATTTACAAGTTATATGAAACTTCTTAAACAAACCCATTCCTGAAATAAAATAAAACAATGTTTAAATTACATAAAACTCGAGAAAAACATAAACATTCAATTTTTTTACTACCCCTCCCCCTGCCCTTGTTTTTCATTGTATGGATACACACACGTTCTTTTCACCATATGTCACCTACGTCAGAGAACGAGAACGTAACGCCTGGCGTTTTAGAACAATTGGCAATCATGTGAGAGAATGATGCAGTAATTTGTCCCGTACTTTTCAACAATGAATATTTTCGTCACTTTAAATTAAATTTGTTTAGATCGTGTCATAACTGTCATTTGGATCTGACACTTCTTTCTATCTCTCTCACTCACTAATTCTCATCCCCATTTCTCTCAGCGATTCACAAAATGAATTCAATTTGTATTTGTCTGAACAGAATTAAAACCTACAGACTGATGTTGCATATTATATTAGTAATACTTCGTTTACGTTACATAACAATGCATTTAATTCAATCATTGATTTTGTTTAATCGTTTGAAATTAAACTACTTACAAAAACAAGTTTTTACTTACGGTAATCAATAAATATGTCTGGACTCAATTTGTTGCCTCTTGTATTTCATTATTAAAATCAATATATCGAAAGGTTACTGCTAAAAGTTGATAACTTTACATTTTACGGTCGATCCAGATTATCGAGCCGGCTCGCTACAGTCAAATATTCAGTATAGTAATACTGTATTAGATCGAGATTGAATCGAGAATTGAATGATACCTATAGTGTGAATGATTTCATTGTTTATTGTTTATTTATATTTGATTGGAGCGAAACCGGACCGAGACTGGATCGATCCTTATTGTTAGATAAATTGACTTATGCGCGATATTGTAAAGGAGCTCAGAAATATTTGAACGCGGTATTAATTCTGTGGTATATATAAATCAGTGATACTTTAACTTATTATAAAACAGTTGGTGACTCTGATAACGTAACTTTAGCTTTTGTTCGAGAGAAATTTTTTAATAATACCGGGCATTAGAAAAAACAATCAAAATACCTAAATACGTACTGTAATTTATAAAGGGGACAAATTAAACGCGCACTATTTTAAATGAAATGAGAAATAGTGAAGAGCATAAATAAACTATTATAGCATTTGTAAACAATATTGAACAGTATTTTTTGTGTTTTAGCAATATTACAATATTACACATAGAAAAAAAATGCTCCTTAAAATGTCTAAATGAGTGAAATTTTTACAAAATGAGCAATGTCATGTATTTATAATGTTCTATAATATATCATGTTTTATAAGTTGATGTTCTATAATGAGTTGATGCTCTCATAAAATACAAGTTAACTGTCCTTTGTTAGGGCAATCTATTGGGGTAAAATCGGGTTGATTAGTTTTGGGATGATTAGTTTTTGTTAGGTCAGGTTATGTTAGGATAGGTTAGGTTAGATCTTTTCTAACACATCAACACGTGATATTTGATAGTTGTGACGTCGGTAACGGCATATTCTTCAGGTTTACCTTATTTTCTGGGGGGGGGGGGTAATGGAACATCCCTCCCCCAAAATAAAAGTTATAAAATTAAAGCAAATTCAATAACACAATTATTTTATTTTATTTGGAGGGGGGCATAATGGAACATCCCGCCCCCAAAAAATAAAAAGTATAAAATTAAATAAAAGCAAATTAAATTTTACAATAACAATGAAAGCAAATATTATTGCGCAAAACAAAATTTTAATACTCAAAACGGAAAACGTTACTGCTCAAAAAAGTTTTTTTTAAAGTCACACTTTATGTTTACTATAATGCTCAGAGTTCAAAATGTTATTGCTCAAATACAATATATATAATGCTAAAAGTATATAAAATATTGCGTGTTTAAATACTACCCATTTATTAACATACCAACAATTTTTTTATACGTCCCAATAAAGATATGTTTACATAAATATCGATTTTTCGGTTTGGTTCGTAAAGTTTAATCTTAATGAAAGATATAAAATTATGAGAACAAAGTTCATCCATTAATCACAATTTGTAAGAGAAAAACACCATTATTCTCATTTAAATAATCTAATATTCGTAATTATAACAGAATGGAGTTATATTAAACTCTTCAAAAGAAACACAATTTCTGTAATAAAAGTTAATTTTTCTGTAGTCCGCTCTAAAAGCTTTATTTAAAATTCTCGGTACAATGAAAGTGAATGGCGTTCTAATAAAACCGGCAACGGTGTTGAATGCTGAAATTAAATTTTGGTAGACGTACTCTCTCACGGACGATGGATTATAATTTATTTAACCCGGGACTAAGCGCGTAAAATGTGTTACAATATGTTGCTCTTTGTACTTTTATTTCTGAAAATTGGACTGGTAAAGAGCTAATGTAACTTACTATACTTTTAGTTTATAAATATTTTATTTGTTTTAATATTAGTTAATAAGTACCTGCTTAGTGAGACGAAAATATCATAGTAGAGGAAAGTATTGGAAATTTTACAAAAATCTGTTTCTATCTCTAATTTCCAGTGAAACTTCAATGCTTTTTACTTACTGACTAGATGTGCCCGTGGTAGAGCTGGGCGCGGGCCGTGAATTTTTCGGGTCACGCTGGGTCACGGCCGTGACCCGACGTGACGTGAGCGATTTTCAAATATTGAATCGTGAGCGGGCGTGATCGTGACTCAAATTAAAACAATCGGGCGTGACCGTGCGTGAGTACATTTTTCTCGTGCGTGAGTTCGTGAGTATATTTTGAAGATAATTTTTTTATAAACTTATTTGATCTTTTTTTTAATATCTGAACTAATAATGCATAAATATAATAATGTTTTAAAACGAATTTTGACATTAAAAAATATAGTATGAAAAATAAATGTTATTTTAGGAAGCACTTTCACATGGTCAGTATTGCCAACTATATCAGAACAACAAAAAAAGATTTAAAAATGCATTGTAGCTTTATTTTCTTATTGTTTTGTTTGTAATTTCTTTTACTAGAATGCAGTTTAGAAGAAATAATATGAATATAAAATACACACAATATATTGCACGTAAAAACATTAATTTTCATCATTTCAAAATTTAATATTAAATCGGGTCACGCGCGTGACCCGTCGTGCGTGATCGGGCGTGAGTAAAAAAATAGTATTCGTGAGCGTGCGTGAACGTGAATACTTTTTTTTGTAACCGTGAGTGAGCGGGCGTGACTAAAATGTTTTCTCTCGTGAGCGTGCGTGATCGTGAGCAAAAATTACTCACGCGCCCAGCTCTAGCCCGTGGTTTCGTTCACTTATATGGTATCGCGGAGTTTATTTTAGATCTTTTTATTCTACACAATTATTTACTACATTATATAATATTGTTCAATATTTAACGGTTTAGGCAGCGTATTGCTAAGGGCACGCTGGCGGCAAACTTTTTTCCGACTTGATTTACTATTATCGTCACTGCCTATTCCTTATGTTACCTAACATAATAAAATATATACTAAAACTTGGGCAGAGAACATATCTATGAATAAAAAAAAAACACGTAAATCGGATAAGTGGCTCTCGAGTGTTACGCGCACTAACGGATTGACAGACAGACGTTGCGTTTTATAATATGTAAGGATGACAGTTTCTAAAATTATTACTTTCATATTTTATTTAAATACATAACCTTAATTAACTAAATTTAAAAAAAAAGTGTTAAAAGAGGCAGTACAATAATACTTTTTTAAGAATTTTATATTTTTTTAGAAGAAAATTAATAAATAATCTAGCATCATTTATTTTATTCGTTACATTAATAATATTTTGTTTAAATTTACTTTATTTTAGCGCTATTTTCAATTGCACTAGCATTTTTTAGTATCTCAAGTCTTTTTACAACTATAAAATGTTACTTATATATAAGTATACAATTAATAGGTAATAAAATGGTTAGTATATTTAACGTTCTTAATGTTTTAAAGAATATAAAAACTGACCCATGTTACAGCACCTTCCTCTATATTTGACATGCTTTATAATAGAGTGCGCCTGCTGCCGCCCGGTTTAAATTTTCACGGACGATAGATTATAATTTATTTATTACGAAGTAGTTTTCTTTCGTGTCGTATTAACGATATCAAATCTTTTTGCGAATATTTATCTAAGCGAAATGTAAAATTACTTTTATTTACTTTTAACATTAATGTTGCAGACAGTTATGATAAAAAAGCATTTCATATATTTTTTGCGAGTCTGAATTCTTATTAATTTGTTTACATACGATTAATATAATTTTTTATGAATAGGTACTAATTTTTAATAAGAACGTTATTTAAATAATTTTAATAACAACAAAAACGATACAAATTTTATTTCATACTTTGCTCTAAATTAATATATTTTTCATCATATTTTTTAAATTTTTTCTTGTATTTTCTTAATATACAATATTGTATTCATATATTGTGTAAACACGTATTTTATTTCTGATTATTATAATTGTGCTTGAAAATTTTAATAACAAGGAAATAGTTATTACTTTTTATTTTATTTTACTCTCAGTTCTGTTTTTGCACGGTAGATATGTACAGCCTACTACCGTGTAAAAATGATTATATACATAAAAAAAAACTAGGACTAGGTCCAAAGGCTCAAAAAACGTAAAAAGAAATGTTTACAAATAAAATAATGTTTTAATTTTATTTGATTTTTTATATGAAAAAATTGAAATGCATAGGGAAACCCTATAAAAATATACATACACACGAAAACTTAAATATACAATGAGAAAAGAGATTATTTATAGATAACGGAATCTGGTTATAGTTAACAATATATTGTTGCTAATGACAAACACGATATTTAGTTACTGTTAATAAATACCATGTTGGAGCTATGTATATCGTTGTGTTGTTACCAAATATCTATTTTTGTTAATAATTAACTAATATTTGCGAAAAAAGCCTAGTAAATTAATTTATTTCCTACAGCTTATCCTTTTTCTCAATGTATTAATGTAACAAAAAAAAATAGAAATGCATAGAGAAATCCCTTAAAAATGAATCGTGTAAAATCAAATCAATATGTGTAAAAAAAAAAAAATTTGTTATCGACCGTGCTATTTCAAAATCGTATGAGAACAGAATTGGCTGTATTAATTTCTTATAAAAATATGTTAGTGTTTCTGAAGTATTTGTCGTAATTGTTTATAAATTATTATATATTGTTTTTAATTTTTTGTATAATTATTTACTGAGCCAAGCTAAAAAAAATCTACATTTCGCCCATTTACTGCAAGAACGTTAATACTCAAAAAAATTGCTATTTTTGAGTTGTTTATACAGGAAAAACCGTTCGTAGACGTACTTGATACAGCAATAAAGACATATCTATGCTTTTTTAACTAATTATAAAGTTATACCAATTCAAAACTTTAAACGTGTCTCCTGAAAAATCACAATTTTTGAGTTACGACGTTGTTGCAGCAATGGGTTGAATAATGAATATTACGTTTTTTTTAATAATCCTTACCTCAAGAGAAATTATCAGAATACCTCGGCTCTATAACATAAAAATTATAAACGCATCTGGCAGCGCGAAATACGTTTAATATTTTAAACGCGATAAGTAAACTACATACATACATACATATATAGCCAAACACATTTAATATAAACCATATCTCGGTAAAAGCATCCGGCCCTTTACATCCTTATTTTTTATCATATCATGTTACAAAGCAAACAATTTCATACACTATACACACAAATTTGAAAACACACACATATACAGGCATAATGCACAGGGTCGCTGTTCGAAAATTTATAGCAGACGGCTCTAAATTGTCTCATGAGTGCAATTTCGGGTTCTTCGAGTTCAGCAAAACACGATACAACTCCCGTTGCCAACGAACGAAGCATCTCAGCTATGTATATACCTGCAGTCTTAAACCGTTACCGTTTTATGTGCCGTCATTTATATCCACTTGAATATATATAGGTGTATATCACATATATTCCAATATGTAGAAGTAATGTATTTTATATGCATTTCTAAAGAGGTAGTATTTTTATCAAGAGTAGAATAATACTCATAATGTTGTACTTATGATTAATGTTATTTTAAAATAAATTTAAATAGAATTTCAACATACTGTAATTGCACTGAATATAATGAAAGTAACAAAATATTTTATGTTGCAAACCTAACCTCAATTCTAGTCCTAGTGCATTCGTTCTAATATCTATGCTCTTTATTTTTGTACTATTACTGAAAAATCAAAATTATTTTAAAATAAAGTAATAAAATAAATTGTTGCTATTTGTGTAAAACTATACGTAAACTTATTAAAGAATTATTGCATGAAACTTTTGCATACAAATTTATTGATTTTAAAAATAATTCAAAACTAAAAAAATATTCACACGTTTAACGATTTTGAAAGATGTATTATGAATTATATTAGGTATACATATCTAAAAATATATAAAAAAAAGCAATGTCTCTGCGTCTGTCCGTTAGTGAGCTTATCACTCGAGAACTATTTATTCGATTTACGTGTTTTTTTTAAATTCATAAATATGTTATCTGCCCAGGTTTTAGTATATATTCTGTTACGTTAGGTAACATAAGGAATAAGCAGTGACGATTAATAGTAAATCAAGTCGGAAAAAAGTTTGCCGCCAGCGTGCTCTTGCAATACGTTGCCTGAACCGTTAAATATTGAAAAATATAATATAGTCGAGAATTATGTAGAATAAAAAGATCTAAAACAATTCAGCTATATTTTTTTTAAATACTAAACAACAATTCTGTACTCCACGCACTGCGAAACCGCGTGGAAAGCTACTATATTATTTAGGTATATATTATGAATTATTATTATTTTATATATTAACAATACTTCCATATTAAAATTATTATTATATCTTGACTATAGTTAACTAAAGCATTTCCGGGAAAAAAAAATTAGATCTGAAGTGATCAAATCAGATCTTCATTTTGAGATAAAGATATATTTTTTCTCTGGTTTCTGATCTGTAGAAACCTGCAAAAATCTACAGAGATCTACAACGGTCTATCTCTGAAGATCGTTGTAGATCGTGATAAATTGAAACGTTAAAAACTCATGAATTATGCAGATCTATAAAGACTGATTTGATCACTTCAGATCTAAAATTTTTACCCAGGTTGTTTATGGATACATAGTTTTTTTTTATAAATTGTGATTATTTTATTCAATAATTAGAATAGGATACCTAAAAAGAAAAATATTCAAAATTTTATATAAAGTTTTACATATATGTTTAAAAAGGCTGGCGGTTCCTCGTTTACAGTACGACATAAAATCAATAGATACTGTTGTAACTTTTCTAGTTTAACAAAAAAGTTAACTAACATATATTTGTATAATCTTTTAATAATAAATACCCCCTTATAAAAATACTTTTCAACAATTAAAATCAATTAAAAATAAATAATATGGCTTAGTTCCCAAATTAAACCCTACAAAAAATAAAATCAATATCAAATTCAAGCTGAAACAAAACCCAGCACTCCAAACCGACAAAACTGTCAATACTTCCGGTGGTGTAGGTACATGTTGACAACCACTGCAGTAACACAACCTGCTGCAAATGCATCGCGCGTGGTGCAATTCTCGCTTGTGCAAACTTGATATTCCATTTCCTGTGCCGGTGTTTGCTACAGATGAGTCCCCGCCGGGGATCGTGGATGGAATGGTGTATATGAGAGAGGAAGAGGAATGAGAAGAGTTCCACACCGGACGCAAGAGACGAAGGAAATGTGAATTAAAGTTTGTGAGATTTGTTAACCAGATTTTGCGTTTTACATATAACGATACCTATGTTATAAAATATATATTAGGTATATATTTTATATTTCATTATATATTATTATTTACTTTAAAAAAATCCGTTGTTTTGCCACCATTTATTTCAAAATCGAATCCATTTCATTTTGCTTCCTTGCAATATTGAAGATACGATAAGCTTTGTGATCGTTTTAGAATGAGACAAAAGAATTGTTCTCCGATTTCAGAATTTTAAATTGATCTTTCCGTGTCAGGTCAAGACAAACACTTTTCGTTCCGTGTCTGTCCCCTGAATCCTTGTCACACGCATAACTCATGAACCACTGAACCGATATTAATGATACTTGGTTGGATAGTTGGGTCTGACTTGAGGACGGTGTCTAAGGGGGAGGGATAACATTCCAAAATGTTTATTATTTCAAGATATCTCAAGAACGACACATGTTACGTGACAATTTTAAAGAATCTTTTTTGTAGAGCATTCAATTTCTTATAATATAGGTCTATAACGTTTGTTGTAATAATTCTCTTACAAAGATTTATCTGAAGTTGCTTTGAAAAATCGTAATTTGTTTTTTTTAAATTGATATGTTCTTTGACATATTAAATATCATTTTGACGTTTGCATAAATTAAGATTTAAATTGAAAAATTGTCAAAAAATTAAAAATATACTAAAAAATAATCAGGTGCGTCTTAAGAAAAATGTCGAACTAATATTTTTTAGTAAAATTGTATAAAAATTACATGGTTAATCAATGCCAGGCAAATTATCTGATATGACTACTTTATTGGTTTTTATTTAAATTTTTCAATAATAATAATACTATATAATAATACCTTTGGTGAATTTTGCACGAGGAAGTACTGTACATTTAGGTTCTTAAGCTCTCTAATATTTAAAATCACTGAAAAATCGGTTCAGTAGTTTTTATTGTAACCTGAAACAAACAAAGACATTGTAACTTAAAAATTTAAAAATCAGATTATATTATTAATATTGCCTGAGAATCGGCATAGCCGTATAGACAGAAAATCGATTTTCATTATACAGACAAAAGGCTTGAAGATTTACATATATATTACTATTGGTTATTGATTAATTATTAATTATTAGTATAAACTGTATACATAGGTCCATTTTAAATATTTTATCGTATTTAAAAAATTTAACTCGTTGCTTGATTTAAAGGGGCACAAAAATATAGTAAATATATTTATTTAAACAAATTTAGCTCACATTAATATTTTAATGAAAACTAATTTCATCATATCGTGATTTTCATAGAAGTCTATCTGGGAATAGTATTATGTTTACACATCTGTCCAGATAATTTTAGTCAATAATTATCAAATAATTTAATACGTATGGGCGTTTATTTTGAAAGCTGCGTAAATCATATTTTAAACTAATTAGACTTATGTTTGTCTGTTATCATAAATAATAAATGTGACAACCAAACAACGATATGGTTTGTACATATTTTAAAATATATAGTTTGATTTTAAATTAGAGCATGAAATTAAACAGATGTTTTTTCCTTTTTCCAAAAATATACTTACACTGCATACACACACAATTATATTGTGTAATTTAAATTTACAATTATAATATTTTTTTTACAAAATTAAAAAATTTCTTAACAAAAGTTGTTAATTTAAATATATTTTTTAAGATAAAGTACTAATTGATATATCATTCTACCTATTTAAAAATTTTGTATTATCCCCAATTGAACTTTTGCATTTTTGATATGTCCCGTATGACACTTTAAACTATCTAAATCTCTAAAGAAAAAAAATTCTTTAATATTTAACAAAACTAGAGTACTTTTAGTAAAACCCTAAAATTTGGGAACAAGTCATCATATTTTCTAAACAATTGAAGTAATGAAAATTTTTTATTTACAAAAACTTTTTATGATCTTTAAAATTATGTACTTTTGGATATACTGCTCCATTTGATTTTGCTGAGAAACGGGCATGTATCCCTCAACTACCCCCCAAGAGGGGGTTGAAAATATTTTCCTGAAATTCTTTCGAGTTGATATATGTATATAGTAAATTTTTATCATAAAACTTTATCTTTAATGGTTTGGGCGTAAAACATAGTGGACGAATGGTCTGAAACACTCTGTTTATAATTGAGGTTAGGTAATGTTGTACAATTGTTTGCTGCACAGTGGCAGTTATCCCACATTAAATCGTCATGAAATATTCACATAAATCCGTAAAGATAGCACAGGAACATATTTCATCGTCTGCAGTACATCACTTGGTGCATATGAAATCAGGCCTCGTGATGACATAACTAACATGTTAATGTACACACACACATATAGAGAAAGAGACACATAAAGAGAGGGAGAGAATGCAGACATATTATACGCAGTGGTGTATTCCTTAAAAAGTAAATCCCGGTTAAAGCTAACGTTCAGTGTAATAAAAATATCTTTGTCTGAGCGTTTTTTTTCTAAACACTTACAAGTTTCAACCAGAGCGTCCCAATTAATGTCACCTTGATTATTTTGAACGAAAAAATAAAGCGAAAATGGGCCTATGTTTATATGAACTTTTTGTCTTATATTCATGCACAGATTAACCTCCTTCGATATTGACATTCAATTATGAAACATCCTGTATTCTGATAAATGCAAGTAAATTAAATAATAAAAACTTACAAAGAATACAAAGCAGGAGTCGGATTACTATCATTTGGTTATTTATAGCTCGGGCCGGATGCAATTGCCTTGCATACCGGTGGGGAGGGGGGGGGGCACACCACTGAAATATAATTATGGGGAACTCTCTTTTTATGACCTAGTACTTTTCACAAAATAAAAAACTCAACATTCAATTTATTTCATATTTAGAATTTCACAACTGCTTCATAATTAAATTAAATCGTTTTGGCTTCTGATCAACTCATACTGAATTTTCGTCATACTTCCAGTTTGAAATTTTCTAAATATTTTAGGTTAACTAACCTGAAGTTCAACTCTTATACGAATTTAAATTTTAAAATTAGAAACAGAAAATTTGAACAAATATTTCCGATTCTGTTGACATAAAAACTCTAATATCATTTACAATTCGCGAAAAGAGTTCTAAAAAAAAAAATAACATGAACCAGACTAAATACAGTCCTGAATACAAATACACGATCCCTAATCTTATACGGGATACACGGGCGGGCGTTTAATCCTCATTTCCTGGCTATGCCTGCTCCACTGACCTCGCTATATCGCATAGATTATGTACGCTAATCATACGGCAGCGTGCTATCAAAACTGTTACTGAATATTAGGGTTCGAGCATGCAAACTGGATCGGTAATCCCTTAATATTTAATAGATTGAATAACGTTAACGTATATATTGTGCATTTAACGGAACGTATTGAAAAAATTTTTGTTTGTTTAAATTATTATTTATGTTATTCGCTGTAGTACCTAACATAGATCTTATATTTTCTAATTATAGTATAATGCAGTTTTCTCCTTTATAATTCAGTGTACCCATATATGTATCATGTAAATTATTATGAGGTAAAATGTTTTTTTTTATAATTTTTTTTTTAGATCTATACTTAATTAAGGAAATCAATGAAATTTTTAATTCATACAATTCATATTACGGAAAATGTAGTTTTTTTTCGTGTAAAATTGAAGCTTGTTACAATTTTACCATTAGTTTTAAATTGCATTCTTGAGTATGGTTTTAAAAACCACAAGAAGTTCTTACAATTTATTAACAAATTTCATAAAAGAGGATTCTTGAAATTGTTTTATAACTTTATTAATTTTATTTTTACATTATACATAGATTACAACTAAAATCGAAGTATTAAAAAAATTCTCATATAAAGTACAATATAATTGTTAATTATCAAAATTAAATATTTAATGCATATTATACTAAAATATTAAATTGAAACTATTAAGAATATTCTTTTCTGCAATTTGTTAGGTGAGATATATTAGGTGTATATAAATTTCTCTTGAAATTTATGTTATAACAAAACTCGAGGATGGTTCCTGCTTCAAATTTTACAGGAAAAAAATGTATTTACAAATTTGTCGAAATTTAACTAGGTTCACAAATATTTACAAGACACACTGTTATTCAAGTTCTAATTTTTTTTCATATATGATGCATATATACAGGTATAAATAATAATTATGAACATATTAATAATATACACAGCTATAGAAGAAGTTTTTTTTTAATAATTAGCGAAGTCAAAAGAGACATTACAATAATTTATGCATGTAGAAAGTTCTAATTACACTGTTCAACATTAATTGTGACTATTGATTTTAACTAGGTACTAGGTAGTAATTATACAAGTAAAACTTGGAATATAAAATATGTAGTCTAATAATAACTATGATAAATAAAACAACTGTTTAATTGTTTAAGGAGGTTGACTACCGAAACCAAAATAGTTTAAATCGATCTCAAAATATAGGATATACGCAGTTCTAATGAGATTCCATGACCATTTTCCTCTTTCCTGTTTTAAAGTAATTCAAGATAAAAGCTGGATATTTTAACATAGCGATGTATAATAAATAATAATAAACACTACTCTATTTAAAATTCTCATCAATCTCAATCATAAATAAATGTTTTAAAAATAAAACTATTATGAACAATAAACCTTTATGAATTATCTCACAAAAAAATAATAATTTGTATGTCACGTTTAAGAAATATTAATTAAAACTTTATAAAATTAGTGGTTTTAGAATGTGTGTCTCAGTAACTGCATATTAAGGTACCCATCAAGTATTATTTAGAATGGAAAAAATAGCATAATGAAAAGTAATATTTTTATACAGATTTTAAGATACCAATTTTTTTTTTTCAATTAAAAAATTATTTTTGGACAGTTAATAACTGAATTACTTGCGCATGTCTTAAAGACTGTAATTTAATTTTATTTAATGCAATGATGCTTTTTTTTAGATATATATAATACAATTATTTTCATATGTATATATTTTATTTGAGTTTATATTCATTAAAAAGTAATTAAAATTTTATTAATTTAAAAAAAGATCCATTTTCATTTAATAAATTACCTACGATTAACTTTATTTATATAAATATACATCCACCCAAAATGAGGACATGAGAGAAATATAATTTAAATTATAATTAAAAACTTCAAACAAAAATTGTAATACACGAAAAAACATAAAGATCTTTTAATTAAAATTCCACATAAAAATATTACACTGGCATTAAGTGAATCACTTCTGAAATACTTTAGAAATAAATTATGAAATTAAAATATTAAAAAGTCGTAAAAAAATAAACACAAGTTTTGTGTTCCAAGTTTAATATATTGATGTAGGTTCAGTTACTATAACACATGCGGTCGGGTTGGCAGCTTTCCAAACACCGTCAAAAATGTAAAGTGTAATAAAAATTCTCGTATACATAATCAAAGCTGGCCTACGAATATATTAACCCAAAAACCAATTATTTGAATGTCACGTTTGCCATATTTTATAGATGGGTTGCAGTAGCTGTAAGCAACGTACTGGTATTTCAGTCATTCAGATGCCAAAACGATTAAATTGACTTGACAAATCCTCTTTAGAAGCGTGGGAGAGATATAAAAATATTTGTTTAATTTATTGACCAATATTTCTTTATGAATTTAATGAAATATAGTTTAGTAGGTATATGTTTATTTACTTTTTAATATACCTACCCCCAGTTTTATCAATGTTTGTTATCTGTAACAGCCATTTGCTATTTAACAGATTTGTACCAAACTATCAACACAATCGAACTGGTAACATAGATAGAAGAATCGGGCACTAGTCTTAAACTAGAAATTCCCTGCAGCTTCACCCGTGTTTCTTTCAAAATCAAATCCCTTTTTAACATTAAAAATATTTTAGACAGAGTACATATCAATTCCTTTCCGAAATGGCAATTAAATTATAGGTATTAAAGACAATACATATGTATGTGTATGTATGTATGTCGTCCCCTACAAGGCAAAGTATCGTAAGCAACATTTTTTTTTGCGAAATTGATTTATGGCGATTACGATAATTTGCTTGATACTGTCCATCGATTCTGAAAATTTCATAAGCAACAAAGTTCTCTTTCCCGCTGAAAAATCTATTTAATCTGTATCCACCATTCTTTTTTAAGTATCGTAACCACCAGATAAAGAATCGTAACCACCAGACAAAGTATCGTAAGCACTGATCAATATCTGCTTTACAAAATATCGTAATCGACTATGATATTGTATAATATCGTACACTTAATTATGATATTGTATATTTTAAAATATCGTATTATTGCTTGTTTATTTAATAAATCAACTATCAATTGGTAGTCCAATTTTGTACATATATGAAACATTGAAAAGGTGTTTAAGGTATACTGTAAAATATCTTAAGCCTTTAATTAAAAGTATCTTATGCACCACTGAAATTGGGGACTATAAAATATCTTAAACGCCATTTTCTTGATAAATTATCATTATTTTTCAATTCCTCTATAATGATTAAGTCAAAAGTAACAAAGTACATATTATTAAAATTACATCATCTGGGATCATATTATTCAATTTTTTGTGACTTCTGTAAAATTTAAAAAATCTCGCTTACGCTACTTTGCCTTATATGTGATGATATGCACTATATTACTTTTTTCCTAGCAAATATTTCACTAACCATATATTCAGATATCAATATTAGTAAACACCTTAAAGTTAATCAGTTTGTCTTCTGAATAGTTCCATTTATAATTATTATAATTATCCTACGCCAACTCTGTAACAATAAACGAACAAATTTGTACGTAACAACAATTTCGTTTCATTGTTAGTACTTTATGAAGTTATACCAGTATCGTAGCATGTCTAATTGTCCATTATAATTATAATCGTATCAGTAATAACACTGCAAGCACACTGCATGCGATTTTAACATTACAGAGAGGGCAGTAAAAGTAATAAAGGATGCATGTCGTTACTACCTAATGACATCATAACATTTATCATTCATATGAAAATATTGTAAAGGTTAACTGTTTAACTGCCTGACTAGAAACATCATTTACTCGTTCAGATACAAGATTAAGGCCCGGTATTATAAAAGCCAGATAACTTTTACTCTAGGGAATAAATTTATTCCACAAATAGTTTACACATTCTATGAGGTCCTTATTTGAGAAATGTCATTGTCAGAAATGTCATATCGATTTCGGTTTTTTGACACAAAATAATGTTGATACATATTAAATACAAAGTAAAAAGTGATTATATACATATAAAAACTCCAAAATATCAATTTTTAATTCAATATTATGGAGATTTCTAATAAATTTTTACATTTGAAAATATTGCAACCAATAACGTCTATATGATTTCTTTATCTATGTACATATTGAAACGTCAAACGTGCATCAAACAAATAACCTAAAACTTCATACGTAAATGCATATAACGCATAACATGAAATTTGAATTTTTACAGTATTTAAAATTCTTATGAATTTTATTATGTGCTCAAAATGAAGGTTAAATTTTATTGATATATAATAATACAACAATATTGGCACATATTTTTTCATTTTTAGATGGGATGGTATAAAACATGCAGAAAATTATTTAAAAAAAAGGTTTGATAAAATAAAAACTTGAATGTATTTGAAAATCCATAAGACAGTTCGGTATCTTCAGGTCTTTAATTTTCTATATTACTGTATTCCTTCGATCTAAATTTATACAATTTTTCCTCATATAAATGTCCAAAAAGATTTTAGAATCGATAATGTCTTGCAATCGCAGGTATAATTGACTGCGTATTACATTATCATTTAAAATTTGCTGGTTTATTAAAATTAGACTACAGTTAAAAGAAACAGGAATGATTTAATACTTTATTTTATTTCTTATTGATGTTATCGTAGAGTAAAGCTTCGGGTATGAAATAAAAATGTAAATAGTTATGCAAAAAAATTTATTGATTATAATTATACATTAATTTTCAAAACAATGTACAAGAAACAAAAATATTTTTCTTGTGAAACTATTAATAAATATGATTTCTAGTTTTAAAAAAATTTATATGTACTTACGATGTTGTTCGGTACAAACCTTTAGAAAACATTAATTCCTTTCCGTAACAAACAGCAAAGTAATTTTGGTTTAGTTTTTTGTATTTATTCGTATAAATATGATGTTATTTTGTTCGGTACAAACCTTTACAAAACATTAATTTCTTTATGTATCAAACTGCAAAGTAATTTTGATTTAATTTTTTGTGTATTCGTATGTGCTTCAAATGAAAAAATCTCTTTCGTCTTTTTTTATGTTTCTTTTGCTTGAGTCATATCACATACATATGTACAATGTATGGATATTTGTATATATGTACTATGTACATATAAATAAACAGGCTTGTTTCTAAAAATTATAAAAATATAAAACTAGCACAAAATCTACATTATTATAAGCACAAATAATTATTAATTAAGTTACCATGTTTTTGAAAAATTAGTATTAAAGCATTCCTAGCTGGTCGCAGTTTCAATATCTTCATAACATTATATATTACTCCTTAAATAATACACAAAACAAATTTGACATTTACGTGTGAATTGTAGGTAAGCATATTTCCACAAAACAGCTGTGACCTATGACTATGGCTGCCACAATTTATTCTAATTACCACGTGACCAAGTAAATATTTATTCCTTGCAAAAAGATGGGAATAAATTTAATGGTATGATATAGTGATATTTATAGTGAATTTGTTATTTTTATTCCGTTTTTAGTAATTTTTCGTTCCGAATGTTGAACTAGTCGACATCAGAAAGAGAAGAACTTATCTGTAGCAAGTGAAACAACAATACTATTTTTACTACCTAGTACTGTCGCTATTTATTCATCGAGTAAATTTATCTGTCTTTTATAATACCGGCCCTAAGTCCTTTAAATTGATGTTGCTAAATTTATTATATTAATATTACTTTATATAGACAACGGTCACGAAAGTTTTTGTCTAACTACACAGAAAAAAAGTTAACTTAAACAAAAGAAAATTAATGAAAATAATATTTGTTTAATGCCCGATATTACAAAGAATTTGCTTCGATCGGTAGAAAAAATATCATGGGGAAATCCACGCGAGCGAAGCCACGGGTAGCAGCTAGTGGTTTATAGTTTGTATTTACAGTCATATTTAATTGTAGTAATTGTGATGAAATTAATTGGCTTATATTTTTCTTTTGCAAAACTATTATGAAAATGATAAAAATACAGGTAGATATGTAGGTATTATATTTCCTAATATTATTTATATGTTTTTATGTTGGAGTTATATTCTACTAGACTGGATATTGAAAACTTAAATAACATACATAACATTTTTAATATTCTAGAAAACTGGAAATTTATTACTTAAATTGAAATGCACATAAGTAATCAATAAAATATCATTCATCAAATATAAGTTTCTGTACTCAATTCCCTTTTATTTTAAAAATCAAATTACGATATTAAACTTAAAAGTTTCTCTCATTTTCTTTTTCAAAACGTCATTTGTTCAAATAAATAAAATTGAGACCATAAATTGAATTTTGTAATTTTATACCAGCACAAATCATAAAAAAAGTTATACTTCAAGAGCAATAGCAGTAGCTCGAAGCAATCAGTAAAATAAATACATTCACTTTATCATCGTTTCAGCAATGGTACATCGACTACATTGTTATACGGTTATCGACTGAAAATGTAACGATCCCGACTGAAACGATCGTTTTAATGCGAAGACATTTATTCTTCTAACTCATCGTGAAATTTGAAGGGCATAAACATTGATTACCGACAAAACGCCGCGAGAACGCATTCTAGCGTTTGACATCTCATCCTTTATACACAGTGGCGGCCATTGTTGATATACAGTGGGGTCCACAATCTGACTTGTATACAATAAAATTATTAACAAACTGTAGGTACTTTGGAATATACCAGGTAGATAAAAAAAACTTTTCCTGTTTGCTGACAAAATACTCTATCTACAAAAAATCATACAGTTTAATTTTACTATTATTATATTAAGAGTTAAAATTCTTTATATTTTATTTAAATCATTTAAGTCATTTTTTTAGTTTCGCACCGAAATCATGTTTACCTATTTATCATAGTCCTGTAACTACTTAACCATTTGATCTAGAAAGCTGAAAGTCAGTATAATTATAGTAAATAGTGGACTAATAATTGATCTTATTTATAAAAATAATATTTTAAGTTTTTGATGTTTCTGAATCGGTTACCAAAAATGTTCTTATTAAATCCTGATGAGTGGAGTATCAAACGCTTAAAAGAATTTGAACATGTAAAAAAATTTTTGTTTTTATTAAAATATTCGTTGAACAAATTTAAAAAAAAAGTATTTAAAATATCCCCCCCCCCCTCCACTCATATATCCGAAAGTAATAGTGAGAATCTATATATTAATACGTGAACATCGAAAATTGTCGTACGTTTTTTTTTTAGTATTTATTATAAAAGGAAATGAATGAAACTTACATTATTCGAAAGGTACTGTACCTAAGATGCACACAAAAATATCATGTGTGTATGTTGCCGTTAAGGCAGGTAAAATAAAGTTAACATACACACATGATTTTCTCTTTTGCTGTTTGTTTATTTCCCCTCGCATCGTTCAACAACATAACAATACTCCTAGCGCTACCAAGTGGCAAAAATAAATAGTTTCGGGTTTCTGTCAAACGTAGAGAATGCCAAATCAATTCGCATTCAATTGCAGTGGTTTTATTTGGAAATTTTTGCTGTAAATAATAGATTTTACGCTTAATAATAGAAAATAAAGTAAGTTTCCAATTTTTAATTTATTCATTTTGAATTACAGTTACGATTTCGCTTATTTTTGTCCAAAAATAAACGGAAAATATATGTGTGTTATATCTTGAAGAACGCTAACGGGTCGGATTGAAAGACAAATAGATAGGAAGAGACAATTTTTGCTTCGAAATCAAAATGTAAATAGACCGCGTAATAGAAATAATGTAGCACAAATAGAAATTGATAATGATCATTCTTTTGTTGTTTTGAGAGATCTATATATTAAGTTAGGTAAGGTTAGGTACTGTGCTATAGATGTGCGTTAAGGCAGGTAAAATATTGGTCGAATTTTGACTATAAGCAACATTAGTATGTGTAAAGATGCCAAAACCGAATGAAAACTACGAACATTCACCGCACTTACGTGTTTATCTAAAAATAATTAAAAATGATAAACTACAATCTACATAATATAAATTGAAAATACTATGTTACCACGGCCTTTAATATGGACTTTGCTGTTAAATGGAATAAGAATTGGTACACATATTGAGACACAATATTTTAAATAATATATTCAAACACTAACAGGTGGATTTAAAAAAAAACTACTCTATATGGTCAATTTGATACTATCCAATGTTTACTACAAATATTGTCACATTCAAATACCATATTTTCTCTAATTAGCCTCATTTTTCCCCATTCACGTGCACCCATGACGCACCACCAATGCCTTACGGACGTCTAACGCGTACACGATGGCTGTCATTATTATTATTGTTATTACTAATGCGCTGGGAAATTTGGCATGTGCGCGTCTGTTGTGAGCACCAACCGCTATCGTTTGTTCAAACCGCCGCGCTCTCCCCTATACCGCCCCCCGCCTCGACCGCCCGCCGTCGCATCACGGCCGACGTCCTTCGATGCCAGTGTCCGGATTTTGTTACAGACCAGTAACAGCGTGCGATGAAATTTTTATTTAATTTTTTTTTTGTTGGTATTAATCAAGATATATACAGTGATATACAGTCGCAATAACGACTACTCACTTAACGGCGTTTCGTAATAACGGCGCTCTTAAATCTCCGTCCGCGATTCTTACTACTACTCATTGTTAAAAATTTTGTTTAAAATTTTATATTATCTATTTATTTTTCAGTTGTAAACATTGTGTAAATTCCTCGTTTTATAGTTAGTGTTATTGCACACTTTTTCTATATAATATGTATTAATACGTGAATATTAATAGGCTCTAATTTAAAAAAAGAAACTATATTTGCGAATTTTGATTTAATAGAGGTAGAAATGAAAATTACAAAAAAGTAGCCCATCAGTCTCCAAAAACAATATACTTTGCTCTTAAAGTGTTCAAGATGCCAGTTCATTATTACATTCATGAAAATGTAATCGTATTAATTTATTTTAAACTTTTCAACCCGCCGCCACTGGTTCGTTGGTTACAGTACTAAACTTTGAAAGGAAATACTTAAGAGTGCTTTCATTGACACTACAGTTTGCGTCACTGGCACGACCACCCTTTTAATGTTTCAACCCACTTTGACATAAAAAACACGTACAAAGTTTCTCCTAAGTGTACAAAGCAACGTACAAAAATATTTTTAATCTACTTTTTATTGAAGTATGTGTAAGTACTTTAGTAATATTTTCGTTTCAATAAATGCATCTGATGTTTTTATGTAGTTATATTTATTTATTTCGAAAGAAAATTGACATTTAATGAGAATGTATGTCGATTAATTGAATCAGGAGTCAAAGGGACCATCATTATTATAAGGGTTTTAGATACAATATTGTCATATACCTATGTATTTTATTTAAAGCTAACTGGTTAGACTTCTGATCTGTAAAATTATAATTTGTTAAATAAATTAGATAAAATAATTTTAAAAATAATATATATTCAGCTGATTTTTTTTCATGCGGTATTTAATAACTGTATTCATTAGATACATATATTTTATGATTATTATTTGTACAGTGTACCATTGTACCTTTCTTATATGATTCAATTCAATTTTTAAATTTTTTTATAACAGATTGATTTTTTTTAGGGCTCCATTTAAAAATGCTCATATATTTTTAGGTCTTTTTACCCACTAATTTAACATGCACTCTTTGTTTTTTAACACACATAATTTTACTTCCTCGCCATATCGAATATACGAGAAGCTTTGTGATCGTTTTAAAATAAAATAAAAATTATTCTCCGATTTCAAAATTTTAACTTGATCTTTCCGTTTTAGGTCAATACAAACACTTTTCGTTCCGTGTCTGTCTGTCTGTCCGTCTGTTTATGTGTCTGAGTAGAAACCAATATTAATGAAACTTGGTTAGTTGGTTGGGTCTGGCATGAGGACGGTCCCATCTCAAAATCGTGTATAAGGGGGAGAGGTGACATCTCAAAATATTTATTTTTTCAAGATATCTCAAGAACAACACACGTTTCGTGAAAATTGTACAGAATATAGTAGAGCATTCAATTTTCTATAATATCTATAGGTTACCACAACATAATCATAGTTGTAAAATATTCCCCTCCATAGATTTATTACCTTTTTAAACATACATGAAATGTACTGTATAATAAAGTATAGTGATCATGAAAAAATTCGAACTCGAGATTTTAACGGAATTACACGTTTTGAGGGTCCCTGAATCACGTACATGCCATTTGTTTTTTACAACCACTTAAGCACGAGGAAGCACTATACATTTACTTGGTACATTTTTTTTAATTTAAATACTTTTTATGGGTTTTCCTCGAGATATTGCAAACATATATTATGATACAAAATAATTTTTAATTGAGTAGTTTTTAATTACAATAACAAAAATTGTTTTAAATTAATAATCAAATTATTATTCAATTCTTAACTTTTTTATTTTTTATTATAATAAGAAACTTGAACAATTTCTTTAATATATTTAAAACAATACTAATCTGTAATTACTACAAACTTACTAATTGCAACTGACTTGATTTTAATTAGCTTCTACCAAGTAAATAACCTACTATACTATATAGCTATTTTTATTATCTGTCATTACTTTTTCACTTCTACATACTACATAATACTAATTATTTCATAAATTAACAACTTGCACGCACAAACTTAATAATCATGCTAATTAAAAATAACGCCATCATCGTGTTATTGCAAAATTTAATCAATTATTACAAAACACAATTACCTCCACAAATATTTTTTGCATGCATATATATCTAGGGATAAAAATAATAATACTCTTTATTATCCCCGGGCAAAACGCAAACACAAACATAACACACAGGCGGGTAATTTAGGGAGGGGTTTAGAGGGAGGAGGGTTAGGGCAGTAGCCGTAATCCCACCTGGGGCACCCCTGGCATGTACACGCGGTGGTCTGACTGCCATGGTCTGCTGTTGGCATTATCTAGAATGGGAGTTACACGGAATAGATATTGCAGTTTCAAGTAGACACTCCTACAGTGGCGCAGACAGTTTGCAATTTTTAAGGGGTGCGAAAAAATATACCTTATATTAAAATAGTGTTATTTTATTTACTGTTACTGATATTATATTTAATTTACATACTTAAAATAGATTTAATTAAGAAATAAAATTAAAATATCGCGGGCCAGTAATCTTACAATAAATATTAGAAACTTTAAATTTAAAAAAAGTATTTTTACAACTTTCGGTTGTTTTTAGAATAAAAAAACTTCACCAATTTATGAAAAATATATATAATTCTGTGAAAAAAATTCAAAGAAAGTGAATTATATTGATCAAATAAAAAACACTCAAAGTATTTTTTTAAATTAGTGTTCGTTGCCAAAGGACGTATGTATGTGCCTTTTAAAATTATTTTATTCAGACTTTTACCCACAGCTAGTTTATGAAGTAACATAAACCTTTAGATATATTTATATTACAAAATCGAAATTATTCATCTTCCCTATTTACCAGTAATACAGTTTTATTTTAGAACAGCGATTTCCAAACTAGGAGGCACGCCTCTCTAGAGAGGCGCAGACTAGTGCAAGGTGAGACGCGAAAAGTGTAATTTTTATAACATTACATTTAGGTATAATTATAAATAAAATATATAAATACTTATAACATCACATTATTTTTTATATATTATCTGTTCCTGAAAGATACGTTACTGTGTAGTTTCAGACTGACAACTATTGAAAAGGAAAAAACTATCATGCAATACTTCAAACAAACATTTCAGAGTGAAACCCTATCCCAATATTGGTTGAAAGTGAAGTATATAATATTACAAACAAAGCAATGCAAGTACTGCTTTTTAAAACGTGTCTTTATTATTTTATAAAGTAAAGGGGGAGGGGCGCGCGCCAAGATTAGATTTTTTTAAAGGAAGGCGTAGTAATATAAAGTTTGGAAACCACTGCCTTAGAATATACTACATCAATGCCCGGTATTATAAAGGACCTAACAAAATTTGTTAGCTAGCAATTACATTCAAATGGGGTATTAATACTGTACTAGTATCTATGGATTAGTTATGGAATTTAGAGCAGTGACACTTCAACTAATTGTAACATAGTTGGCATCTTTGACCGTACAAAATAATTTTCATAACATCACCACTGTTTTAATACCGTTTGTATTTACCTTCAACGCGTGCGCGAAACTTGTCAAAGTCATCAACAAACTCCAAAAGAACTGTCATATAAGTTTGATATCTCAGTTGAAAGTGTTTGTTAGCTAACAAATTTGTTAGGTCCTTTATGATACCGGGCACAAATCTAACTGGATACTGGATAGTTTTACATTATTCATTCTATACATATATGATATTGGGTATAACAAAAATGTTACGCAAAGAAAATGTTTATTTTCCTTTTATAGTTTGGCCGCCCCTGGGGCACTCATTGTATGAGGGTCGTCCGATGGTATTGTTATTATGGATGAAAAAAGTCGCCTCGTTGCGCAACGACACATTTGCATAATGAACGCATAACATGGATGTTTTTAATCGAATCAGCTTCTTGTTTTTATTATTGTTGGGAAGGTTGTAGTTGTGGGTAAATGTAGTTAATATGTTATGTATTTAATGACTACGATATTATTTCTATGTTTTCAGTAGGTTCTTTGTGGTATGAATATACTTATTTTATTATAGGAATTCAGTATTGAAGTTAAAAAGATATTTTTTTTTAAATGAATGGGACATATATTTTTGTAGTTTTTATATTATTATATAGTATCTATTAACTTTTATGAGGTGTATTTAAATCATTTATCTTCTAAATTTGCATATATTAAACTACATTTTTAATATAAAATATATTAATTAATTATTATTGAAATACGTTCTTTTATTATAATAATTGATAATTGAATATACTACCTACTTAAAATGACAAATATATATTAGTATTATACATAATTTTGAAAATGTAAAAATGTAGGTAAAATGTATTAATTAATAACATTTATATACATATCCCCTGGTAATAATATATTAATTTTGTTTATGTCAAATATATGTATTAAAAAAAACTCGTATGTTTGATCATATTAATTATACATCTGACATATACGTATTTATATTCAATTTGTCAAAAGCATTTATTGGTAAAATATAGATATATAAAATACAGAAGATTGGATTGCAGAGAATTTGCGCACATGTAATATGATTTTATTTGACAACTTTTCAAATGTATGAGAATTATATAAAAATATTAATAAAATATTGAAATAAATATTACAATTATTTGATAAAGGTACTTTATATATAAATTAGTTTATTATTTTTAAAAATATACATATGTATACAGTGTGTCCTAGGATAGTGTGGGGATCAAGTCCTACTTGATGTAAAACTATGATAATAAGTCTATTTTGTCGTCTATACTCTACAGGGTCTTGAATAAGTAAGGTTGTAAAAATAACCAAGAACAAACAACCTTTATTTTTCAAAAAATTAACAAAATCCAAAAAAAAGTTTGTTTAGAATGTAATTTTATATAACTCCATACCAAATTTCAGAGTATTAAAAAATATACATTATCAATAAATTAAGTAGATATTTTATTGTGAAGTAAAAAGTTGAACATGGCGTTGTCTTATTACATTTTAAACAACTTTTCTTAGTATTTTTTTCTAATTTTGAAAAATAAAGGAACTTGATTCTTAGTAATTTTATTATACATTTATTACCACTGCTTTAAAATATCGATCAATTTCACAAAAATTTGACTCCCACTAGATAACGTTAGCTGGACGCAAATTTGCGTGCAAATTCTTTATAAAACCGGGCATAAGTCAATTATAATAAAACAAAACCAAGTATAAATCTTTTAATGACCTACTTTTAGTCGCAACAAATGCATACAAGCATAACCTAAGCAATAAAAAATAACACAATAATCATCTCAATAAAGCAACAGCAATTTAGTAAAATTAACCGTGCATGAAACATAACACTTTAAAATAAACAGAACCCAAATATAACAAGCGTCTTAATAAGCTCATAACATTATAACTACCCATAGTCTTAATAACCCTGAATACTCGACATGCATTTAATATATTCAAATACAAATATGTGCATGTATATTGTAAATGTTTAATACATAGAAAGTTTACATTAACGTTTATTGCTACTATATGTTTAGAAACTGTTCCAGTCAATGCAACAACTGAACCGATTTGGGTGAGGTTTTTAAATAATAGTTGTTAAATAGAGTTAACGAATTAAAGTTTTGTTGATCAATTCTTGATGGTCAAAAATGTAAACTTTTTATTAAAATCTGAATTTATTGTTAGTATTAAATATTTAGAGCATTATCTGAAATGCTAGAGAGACAAAATTTGTAACCTTCGGTAATTAAGAATAGAACCAAATATACAATGTGTAAATTTTGTTATCAGTTTGAATATGACACTTTAATAAAAGTTATAAAAAAAACTGTACCATTCTAATAGGTACTATTGTTAATTTTCTTTTAGAGTTAATATAAAATATTACAATATAAATTAATTTATATTTTAAAATACATATTATGACAAATAAATTTTATATTTATACAGACAAAACACTTCCAGAGGTTATCAATCCTTAATATATACATATATATAAAGCTCAACATCTGCTGTATGTCAATCTGTCTGTCCATAAATGCGCTTACAACTCGAGAACCACTTAACCGATTTACGTGTTTTTTAATCCTTACATAATATGTTCTGTGGTTTGGTTATAGGATATATTTTGTTACGTTAGGCAACATAAGGAATAAGCAGTGACGATAATATAAATCAAGTCGGGAAGAAGTTTGCCGTCAGTGCGCTCTTTTGCAGTACGCTGCCTAACCCGTTAATTATTGAACAAAATAACAAAAGATCTAAAATAAAGTACACGATACCATGTATCTAACTTTTATATTTAAGCCACAGTGACTACTTTTAAAATTAAAAATGTTTGGGTTTTGTTTACGTGGACGTATGACCTGCGAAAATCCAATTTGGTTTTTAGTTTAGGAAATAACTTTAAATAAGTTATATATGATAAAATATTATTAAATAACGCACGAACTGAAGAACAAGTACCGCGTCGGAGCATCTCGACCGCCATTAATGTAACCCGGTCAGTTAAAGTCAGTTTTTTTGAAAAATGGTCAGTTTTGTCGGTTCTTTGGGTTTGGCACTCAAAGTTTTCACATCGGAGCCTTATTTATCGTGAAAAACTCACTATTTGATTTCAAAACAACACAATTACCGTGAAAACTATATTCAAATTATAAATAATCTATTTTGTTTACTTATTTGTATTGTTTATTACCAACTTTTAGAAGATATTTTATGACATAATTGTAACGTATGTATAGCATTGGCTATGCCAAGTTCAGTGAGAAAAATTAACTGTAATGTTTGTTACTTGTAATATGAATATAATAAAAAGGTGGTAAGGGTTGTCTATGGAGATGGTATAGGCCAATAATTATAAACGTATTTTTTTAATATATAACACCTACATTTTTAACTCGGTTCAGATAGTCAGTAAAAGTCAGTATTTTTAGATTTCTGTATCAGTATTTTTGAACACTGAACTTGTTTCGACCCCTGCAAATATTTAAAAATGATCTAAACACAACATTCCTATATCAGCTCGTAACCTTTATTATATCATAGCAACTGCAAACACAGTAATTTTTCCAGTACCCAAACTGCCTCATTAATAATACCCATTTCAACAACACTAACAATCAAAAACATATCATCAATTATCTGTACTGTCATTTTAAAGCAGCCGCCGTTATGCATACTGCATAAACATCATCAGTTACAGCCATTCATACATACATACATTGCACATATACGAGATCCAGTTGGCAGCGACTGCGAACAATCAAATCACATCGAAATTTCATAAAGCGAGCTGTGACAGAAACAACTGCGACGACGACAATCAACGATGCGGACACTCCGTCGTAGTAGAGACAATCCGTGTGTCATTCCTAATTAGTAGTTTACATGTAACTAGCGTGCGGTGTAGAGACTATCTATTAGACATAATGACCGAGCCTGTGTGTAGAAGGGGTGAATGTTGGCATCCGGTTCACATTTAGACAGGGAGTTGAAGTTCTGCTAAGTTGGTCCCTTGTCAGTTCACTTCTATTATATTATAGGCAGATAGGTACATTGTTTTAGGCCTTTGTTGTAGCTCTTGGTCCTTTTAGTTGTATATTTTAGAATGTCAGAATATTAACTTATGCACGGGAAGTTAAATGGGAGATGAAATTCATTACTCAAGTACTTTGGTATCTAAATTAGAAATATAACAAATAAAGAAGTATACAAAAGTTTAAAACAAAACGTACTCAAAAATATACTACAAAAACCTTTATCATTATTTATTTCCACTATGACAGGCACTGTGGTTACCCCCATTATATGTTGTACGTTAAAATTCCAATACTTTAAAATATAACAACAGCAATTAAAACTTTCTAGAACTTCCCGCTCTTTTAAATTATTCAAATATTATTAAATTTTAATTGTAATTGTGTCACTTGAATTATACTTCTTGAAAATTGTTTATACATAATTTCTTTCAAAAATAACAAATGATTAAAAAATATCTATCTTTCATTATTTTAACGTTCTTGTACGGCCTGTTATATTTATGACATATACGCACATATTATATTAAATTCGATAATTCGGTCGAAATATCCATCTAAGCCATCTGACTAATTTCATCATGATGTGTCTGTAAACGTACTAACTCAAAAACAACAAAATATGGAAAGATGAATGTCTATAGATCTCATCAATTTTTTTATTGTTTCAAATATTTTTTTAAACATAGTGTAACAGAACAAGAGGTTTTAAATAAAAGTTGTAGAAATCGTTTTTGTTTTTTTTTAGAAACGATTCATGTTATCAATCAACATTATCATCGAAAATGTCAGTAGGAACAAGTATTATGGGCTTGAGAATTCGTCTGCCACCGTAAAGTTCATAATCGCTTACAACAGATTCATAATATTTTTTTAGTGCGGATCTTGTATAGTTACATCATTTTAAATAAAAACACAAATATACGTTCATTTCATTGATTAATAATATAAACTAACATCAAGTATAACATATTTAAATACTTACATTCGGAATCATATATTTATTGCCACAAAATTTATTTATACAATTTTCAATAGATTACATAATACTTTAATCACACAAATATCGTACTATATACGAAGAATACTTCTTTATTTAGCAAATGAGTTTTAAAATATCTGCCTTTGTTTGATACATGGAGAAATTATTGAAATATAATATAATAATAATATAGTATAATTATCAAATGGGAAGCGCTTACTAAGACTGTGATAAGCGAATTTCATTGAAAACTGGACGACCACTTCTGCATTTCACTGTACATTTTAACCAACCCTAAAAAAATACACACATTATATTCATCGTCAACATTTAAACAACAGCATTCTCATCAATTTCCCTCAAACATACCTATTGGCACCCCAATGAGTTTGATATAATATAAAGAGATAAAAAATTGGGGTACCAAGTAAATAAATACAACCCACTATCAACATACAATAGTCCTCGCGCCCTCTCGACCGATAAATGTACATATACATATATAATACAACTGTGTGCATGGCGTGTGCGTGAGTGCGTGCGTGAGTGCGTGAGTAGGGTCGCTTGTAGTTGGAACTCGACGGAGCTGTAAAACTAAGCACTGTCATTTATCTTTTTGTTTGCGAAAAAAGGATTAGTGTGAAGAACGTAAATGGATGCTTATATTCTTTATTATCTTTTTTGTTTCATGCTAATGTCGATCAAATGTCTCGTAAAGTTTTGGTAGCTTTTTTGTGGTTGTGTCATTGTATAGATTTTTAAATGTATTTGCATAATTGATGTTGGAGATACCCGTTCTAAAGTTAGTGTAATTAAAAGTGAACAAAAACATAAAGTTTTTTATTATTGATTATATTTTTATCATTTTTTTATTAATTAATATTTTTAAGTTCAGTTGATGGAGATTTTTATTATTAATTATTTCATATATATATATATATATATATATATATATATATATATACCTTGTCTAGACAGTGTATTTAAGTATATAAAAATTTCAATAGTAATTTAATCGTATATTTTTTTAATACCTTTTCTGAATATTTCGTAATTAAAAATTCCTGTCGTTACAAGCGTATTATAAAATTAACTGGGATAAATAAGTATTCACGCCGAGAAGATACCGGATTAAATTCGACGAGACAAAACTGGAAGATAGTAAATCTCGTCGAAGTCTAAATTTTAAGGGATTATTATTTAGTAGGTATATAAAATTGAGTATTTTAAATCAAACATAACGAAATGAGATTGCTTATATGTTTATGAAACGAGCTTTTTGATTGTAAATAAATCGACTTACGTATACCTTATTTCATGTCTAGCCCAAGTTTTAAACTATAAATATATATATATATATGCTAGTATTCGATTTTTTGACAAAATATCAATATTAAAAAAATAATAATATTGTAGAGATTAAAACTTTTTCTTATTTGAAATTTTCCTAACATTGGCATTTTGCATAATATGTTATCAAAAGACATAACAAATTTTTGCATATATGTAGATATCTACATACATTTATTTTGACTTTGGTTTAAAATATGACCAAATTATTTGATTCTGCATAAATACCAGTTCAATAGATATCAGTTAGACTGTAATGTTCTTTTTGTACCATCCAAACAAACAAAATAAAAACAAATATATTTCCACAAGTTTTCATTACTTACGGGATACTACGGTATCATTCTTTCTAAACTACATAAGTTCTACAAACACGAAAGGATAACTTAATGTCCAGAACTCTTCACATATGTATATACATATACATACTTTTGCTTTACAAAACAATATCTGTTACTCTTGAACTACAACATTACATGTTCTAACTCAATATATTATAAGCAATATACGAAGGAAATTACAAATTAATTTTGTGATTTCTGTTCCATGTTCCGTGCGTCTAACTTGAGCGGAGACCCACTCTAGGGACTTCTGACGCTACCCCCACCTCAGTCGACGCTCTGCTCTTATTCCCCTCTATGTGACTGTGTCCTATACATACCAGTGATAGCTAAACTTTATTCGCCGTTGTGCCAAAACATATCTCGAAATTAAATTGTATTGCAGTATGTTTAATATTGTTTATATTTTATTGAAAGATCATTAATACATACAGTAGAATTTCTCCACAGCTTCACCCGCGTCTACTTCAAAATCATTTAATGCCCATGCACGTCAAATCACTTAATTCTTTTTATTTTTATACATTTTATTTAGTTGTAAATTTTTCTTAATGCAGGTATATCGTAAATCAATTATTTAGCAGATTCAAGCCTAAATCTTTCGAATAGTAAAAGTCTCATTAAAATCGGTTCAATAGTTTTTGCATCAAATTGGGTCAAAAATACAAACACACAGATATTCTAAAAATTTGACAATAAAACATATACTTATACATATTGTTAAAAAAATATTAAAAAATGTTATATAGCAAGGAACATTTGAGACTCTAATTCCACGGAAATGTATGAAAAAGTGTAGAAAAATATGTATTAATAAATTAAATATCAATGTACCTAATAGAACATAATATAATCCTTAATATAAATAAAGCTCAACGTCTCTCTATCTGTCTGCGCTTATCACTCGAGAACCATTTATCCGATTTACGTGGTTTCTTTTTTAATTCATTGGTACATTCTCTGGCCAAGTTATAGGCTATATTTTGTTACGTTAGGTAACATAACAACTAAACATGACGATAATAGTAAATCAAGTCGGAAAGAATTTTGCCGTCGGCGCGCTAGTTTGCAATAATTGTGTAGAATCAAAAAATCTACAATAAAGTCAGCGACACCATATGTATAACTTTTATATTTAAGCCACAATGACTGCTTTTATGTTACAAAGAAAATATAAAATATTTGGGTTTTGCTTACGTAGACTTATGACCTGCAAAACATTAATCCTTATCGAAATTAAATCCTAAACAATAATTCCGTAGTCCACGTGAGCGAAGCCGCGCGGACCTAGCTAGTATGTATATAATATAGTCATCATTTTTGAAAAGTAAGTAGATATCTCAGTATTAAAGTGTTCGTTTAAAAACTCAACAAAATGTTATTAGTTTATTCAGTGCATACTGAAAATTGATAGGACCGAAATTGTTAACCCCCCAAAAAATCAGTTTCAAACATCATTAATTAAAATTGGTTAAAACAAATCTTATTTAAAATTGAAAAAAATCAGTTGGCAACTGAAAATTATAAATCACGCACATCGTAGTTTCGGCGTCACTGTCGAAGCGAACGGCTTTCATGTTCAGTACAACTCGTTACAAAACTTCAAGGAAAGTCAATATCGGTATACCGAGAGACTGTATTGATTTGTTATCAAAAGTGCATTGTTATTGGAAATAGATTTTCGTATTGAAAAGCATATGGAATAGATTATTTTGAGGGTTTTTAATATACGAAGTTTTTATTGTCCTGGGTGGTTTTTGTTATTAGATTGAAACTTGTTTACAATACAGAGAAATATAATATATAAACTATTATAAAGCTTTTAAAATAAAAACACTCATAAACCAAAATAATATAATCTTTTTCTAAAATTTACTCTACAACACACTTTTTTCCTACAAGTGTTTTATATTTCTTAAATCTTCTTTTGAACAAAAACCACCATGATGTTTTTTTTCATTTTTAACAATATGGTGTACGGCTGCCATTTAAAATTTTTCAAAAACATTTGTAGCCTATGAAATGCAGACGATCATGAATAATGAAATGATACCTCATTTATTAAAATCGGTGAAGTACATTAAGTTCTGCGATGGAATAAACGAATTTACATATAAATATGATTACTAAAATTATAACCATCGTTTTGGGTTCGCATAGTCGGGTAAAAAATAAACATTATTTAAAACCATATATGTATATACATGTAAGCAAAATTCATGTTATGTTTTATCTACAAAAATGTTTTCAGAAAATACTCCTACATAGTTTTAATTTAAAAATATGTATATTGTATATGTATACCCTACATGAAATTGTAAACTTGCTCAATATTTGCTTTCAGTTTTTGCGACTTTTCTCCCATCAAATACACGCTCATTTTGTTGAATATGAAATAGAGTGGTATTTTGCTTCCATAAAATTTAGTTTCCATAAGAAAAACATTTGAAATATAAGTTTCAGAAGAAAAATATATTCCAAAATGCCTACATAAATAAACTTCTATCGCTTGTCAAAGCAGCTGAAGGCATTTGCATACATACAACGTAGAAATATGTTTGGAAAAATTTTCGGTATGTTTAGTTTGCGCGTAAACGATTTTTTTAACGCAGTCCTGTCTGGTGACGCGATAACATAATATTGTTATACGTCTACGAATAAACTTACATCATTACGTACATATTGATGTATATATAAAATATATTATATATTATACCAGTGGCAGCGCACACATAAAATTTTATATATATATATACATATAGGATTAAGTTAAAATTGATATTCAATAGAAATTGTTCGTATAATTTTGGTATAAAGTGGTTAATGCTTTTTGCCTTTAAATGGAGCAAATAAAAGGAAATAGGTCAAAATGTTTATCTTATTTTGTTTAAATTATTATATAATATCTATCTGTATTTTGTTTTTATATTTTGATTTGCTTTATAGGTTTATTTTCTTTATATGACATATTTCACACTGTACGAATAGTCTATACGAAATAAAAAAATCTATCTATATATCTAATAATTAGGTTAATTTAATTAAGTTTCGTCTCGTCTCGTGAAAATTTAGACCAGTTTCGATCTTTTGTGAATTCTTATGTTTTACATAAAAGATATTTTTTAAATTAAATTAATATAATAAATATTGTTTACAGTCATAATACATTTAAGTTGAGTTATTAAATATTGACAATCCCTTAAAACTTATATACTCGGTATGACTAGATAATCATCTCGGTCTCATCTCGTTAAAAGTCACGTCTTGACGTGTAACTGTAGTTAATTTAATCTTGCCTCTGTTATTTACCTTGACGTATATAAACAATGAATTTTATCCATTGTTTGTTATATGGAAATACTTGTTTTAGTATTTGAACATCTTAATTACTATTAATATAAACGCTTTGACGTTGATTCGTAATGAATCATGGTATGGTATCTATGAATTAAAATGTTACAACTTTTATCTAAATATCGGTATGGTGAATTGGAGAACCATACATGACTTCTATGTTCTTTCTGTCTTTTTAGATATAATTTTTTTTTTAATATTTTATTTATAGGTATAACCTACGTCTATGAATATAAATTTCGTAATACATAAAAACATATATATACTTACGACGGATACAGCAGTTATTGCCATTTGTATATAAATATAATCTAATATCCTAATGTCGAAAACATAATACACATTCGCAGAACAACTAATTTGATAATTTGAATTTAGTTGCATTTGTTTCCAAGGCTACATAAATTAATGATATATTAATTAGTATTTAAGATTCTAATTTTGAGGGTGTTTTTCACCCCTTCAATGGCTGTTTAGGCACGTACAAATAATAAATGTCCCTTAGGTTCAATTGAACTACAAATGTATCAAGTTTTATCAAAATTAGTGAGATAATACTCGCAAAGTTCACTTTTTAGACGATAAAAGTTACAAAATTTCAAATATTTCCAAAACCTCTAATCCGATTAGCATTTTTACAGTAGTTATCGTGAACGAAAGAAAATTCTACATCCAGACACACAGACACACGCACACCCGCCATGCGAAAATTAACTTTTCTTTACGTTTTGAACTTAGTACAATCAGAATCTGTCATTATCTCGACGGTATTACAATACTTCCTTCGGAACATGGAAGTAAAATCAATCTCAATTTAATATTAATCGCCATTGATTAATATTATACGTTCCTCAAGACTCAAAACAGACTTTATTATTCTAAAATTTAACAAATATTTAAATAATTAATTAATATACATAATTTCCAATTCAATTTTAATCAATATCTTACCACAGAACACAATACGCGAGTAAGATATATCCATAAATATAAATTTTCGTAGAAGGCAAATGTATGTAGGTACATAATAATTTATTTTAACTTGTTTATAATTATCTAGCTAGCGGTTAAACAGATGTTTATATACACCATAATATATTCATAACAAACAATCGATGATAATGTAAATATTTATGCAAATTACTCTAAACTAACGTTTATTAATCATGCTTAATATTATCTAATAATAATTACATTTTTATTTTAATCATCTAGTTTTCGCCATAAAACGTATTCGGTTTGAAAAATTCCCACAAAAACCAAATGCGTATGAATAATCTGCAATAACCATAATTTCTCATTAGTATCTGCATTTATCATTATTATTACAAAACGTGTAGCCCACAATGGAAAAATTGCGTGATTACAAAATGAATCGCTTTTATAAAAAGTGTTATTGATTTATTGATGGTTGAATTTTATATTAAAACTCAAAATATATTTTGTAAAACAATCTTTTTAGGGTTCTGAAGAAACCCTATTAATCTCACTTTGTCATCCATCCGTCCGTTCATCCTTTTCAGTCAATGTAAAATATCTCGTAAACAATTCAAAGCTAGCAACTTACTGAATGTGTAAAATGATGCCATCTAGTCAAAGATGTACTTTGTTAAAAAATATTTTTTAGGAGGAGGAGGGGGGGCTAAGGAGCTAAAATTAGGTAAAACAATTTTTTTTATACCAAAGCATGAGGCACGTCAAAATGTATAACCAAACCAGAGGAATTTGATCTTATTTCTTATTTTTTTCTAAATAAAAAATGGCCCTGCAGGGGGCTTAGCAAATCCAAAAAAAATTGTATACCAAGGCGTGTGGAGTGTCAAAATGTAGATCTCAATCAGTATAATTTAACCCTATTTTTTATTTTATTTTTCTTATATATCATATATCAATTCAAATTTTGGAGAAATAGGGAGGGGCATCATGGAATATTTTATTTATATATCTAGGCAAGTGGGGTGTCAAAATGTAGATCTCAATAAGTAAAATATGGTACTATTTTTTTATTATTTTTTTAAACTCAAAAATGCACCTATAAGTGGCTCTAAACTTCGGAACCCTTATGACATACACCCGGGCACGTCTTGACTGAATTTTTTTATTACTATCGATAATATCAGATACATACTGCTATACAATTTCCGTTGTAATTGATTGAATATCGTAAGCTGTCAAATTAATATTCCATGGATTTTGTATAGATTACACATTACAGTATACCGAGTTTTCATATACAGCTTACAGGAAAACTTCGTCAGACAAAAGTTACTGTTTTTGATGCGGGTGGTCTATTACATGTTGTTTAATTTTTTATTTGTGAGCGTTTTTTTAATCAAAACATATATTTTTATTTTAAGGATATAATTTACAAAAACAAATAGGAGATTTTTGTATGAAACATTTTTTAATATGAGACGATTTTTTTAATTTAAGAAATGAATGTATCGAATGCAAGATATGTCATTTAAAATTTGTAAAATTGGAATGAAAATATTTTTAAAAGTCTTAATCATAAAAAAAATTAAACTAAATATTGCGTTCCCTTTGGATATACAAATCCAGATGGAGGGTAAAAAAACACGTTACTGTTGTGTTACCTTATATTACGTTAGGTTAGGTCATATCTCATGGGAGGAAGTGCCCTATTTGCCCCCCGGTCTTCTTTACTATTAGTTCATCCAACGTTTCACCTATTAAAATGATATTTGTGAAATGTTTACATACATATATAAAATAAATAAAATTAATAGGATATTATGTGTTAATAAATATTTTATATATTATTTATTATAATAACAGTTATATTTAATTGAATTATTTGTAATTCGTATTTGTTGGTAAATAAAAACTGATGTTTATATTGCTCTAGATATATTTGTTGATTTTGCAAACATTTAAAACAATACCATTTAATTACTGTTCTAATATTATTATTTTATTCGCGTTGGCAGAATGTCGTGTTCATGCGTCCTTTTTTAATTTAATGCCATTCAACAAAATAAATCCATTTTATGTTGTAGAATAATATGAGTTTGTAAAATATTACGTATGTAGTTCACATATGGCTATGTATGTAAGTATAATATATTGTACACTGTTCAATGTATATATGTATTTATGTAGTGTACATACGTTCTATTATTCTATTTATTAGTTTATTATTTATTTATTATTATCGTATTCATACGTTTTATTAAAAAAATTATTACATATTTATTTATTCAACTATGCATATTAGAGATAAGAAAATTACTCATTTTCATTATTAATATAATTAATAAAATTATATAATCAAAAAAAATTCCAACTACTTTTATTTTAAAAATCAAAAAAAAAATTAAATACAAGGTATTTACTCATTCATTATGAAATTATCATATATGTCAAATCAATCACATTGAAATATTCAACATTATTATTCAAACCAAAAGTATTCAGCATTTACAAAGAACACACATACATGTAAACTTATGTGTATATAAAAGCTCTTTCCATACGAATAAGAATTTTATTTTTCACAAGAACGTTCGACAGAATTCGCTTATTTATGCAGATATGTTTCTGTTGTAATGAAATTTATGTGCTCGTCGAAGTTTGAGCGAGAGACTGAATAAAGATGACGCGGGTCCCGGTAGTTTATTGCAACCTTTCTCGACGCTCGGGCCGGCCGCAATAACTCCTACCTGGTACACGAAGCTATGCGGGGAATCTGTTTTCGACCGACCCGCCTTATTATTTTATTTATCTTATGGGCTTTTCTTAAAACAATATTTATTAGATATATATATATATATACATATCTATGTACTCGGTATGTATTTATGTACATAAATAAAGTTATTACTATAATATTATGTAGGTCATATTATGTAGAGATTTATGGATTCACACGATACTAAATTGTCAGATGAAACTTTCTTAAATCGCGTCTTGTTTCGAATAAAAATTAATTTTAATAAAACTTTAAAATATAGCTTCACTAGTCTCGTGTGAAGTCCTAAATTTTATATTTACAAAGATTTTTAATATAAATTATTTATATTAATTAATCTTAAAAAAAACTCGTTAGTAAAAAGCGAAAAAATTTTAAGAAAAACTTTAAAAAATCTAATGCCCAATATTATAAACATAATAACTAAATTTATTAGCTAAATGGGGGTATCAAACCTATAATATGATAGTTGCCTTGAAGTATCATGAAATGTTTGACAATTTTCTCGCCCGTGCGGTAAGTAAACACTAATGGTATTAAAACCGCGGTGATATACATATGAAAATTATCTTGTACGGTCAGGGTCATTAACTACATAGTATGTTGAAGTATCACTGATCTAAATTTCAAAACAAACCCATATATAATGGTTAATAAAAACGTTTATTTTAATCTACGAAGCATTCATTACCAAATCGACTGAATTTTTATTAGTTTTCTATCGATAGTCTTATGTTAGTTCATAACATGATAACTGCAAAAATCTCATTTCTTAGAACTTTGTGTTACCTACTTGTTCAAATATCACTAAATTAATATTTATTTTAACGTAGGTATTTAATAAAATGAATACAGACATCTTGAACAAACAAAATAAAGAACACAACCAATTAAATCGGAATTTATATGACCTAAAACCTTCGATACATTTAATACTTGGGTACTCAATTCTTTAATTAACAAAAACATTATTTGTTCGCGACAATTTTCTATAAGGAATAATACGTTATTTGTTCATATTACGTTGATTTCTTTAATTAGATAAATTCTCGATTTATCTACTCTAAAATTAATGCTCAACATCATTTAAATTATCGTTTACAACGAAAAAGATATATCATTTACATTTTGTATATTTAATTATCAAAATATCAACTTTTGTATATGGAATTAGTCGCAACAAAATTATATTTGAATCAAAATTATAAACAACAAATATGTATATATACATCTGATTCAAATAATACGAAATATCATATAATATTAATTTACTATTATCTCTACATTATACTAATTAACATATTATAACAAATAAACAAAGTTTTCAAGTACCATTAATTAGATCCTTATCATATTTGTGTTAATTATAGATAACATACCGAGTATCAATATTAATTGATTACATTTCAAACAATATCCCCCTAATTTACATAAATGACAGGCAGGTTTTTATCGGAATATACGATACATACATAACATCCGTAGATACATGTATTTAAAGCGCAATAAAGATAACTGACTTATCGGCAAAGCGTTCCTCTGCACGGATAAGATACCGGAAGCTGTAGTACATGTATGATAAGGCGGATGTATGTTTTGATTTATTCCCAACATCATGTGAAATTCTTTCAACAAAAATGTATGTTGTGGAAAAAATAATATTTCTACACATACAGATTGTTTTTTTAAAGACTTTCCAGCGGATCGTTTCCAAAATAACGAATTTTCAGAAAAAAATGTTTCAGACAAAAGTTTCATGGTTTCAAGGGGACTAAATATTGACATTATGGGGTGATCTAAACCTATATTTTTTGTTGCAGATTCGTAATTCAAGAGATAAAAAAAACACTTTTGTTTGAAACATTCTTTTGTTTTGAAAATGTTAATTTTTTATGATATGGAACAAACCAAAGAGAAATTTTCCATAATTTTTTACTCAAAAATTACTAATTTTTAAACAATCGCAAGAGTTAAAAAGTGCTTAGATTTAAGCAAAGATTCTTACACAATTTTTTTTTATTTGTAATTTTTTCATTATAAAAAAGTTGCATGAAAAAATTAACATTAAATTTGAAAAACAATTCTCCGGGAATCCTTGCTTAGTTCTAAGTACTTTTTTAATTTTGTGATTTTTCTTAAAAAATTGTAGTTTTCGAGTAAAATTTTACGGAAACTCCAGAAATTTCTCTTGGTTTGCTCCATATCATAAAAAATTAACATTTAAAAAAAAAAGTTTCAAACAAAAGTGTTTTTTTTAATCTCTTAAATTACGAATCTGCAACAAAAATTATAGGTTTAGATTAAAAAAAATTGAACCTGAAAACCCATCAGTGACCTTTCTAAGGTCACCCCAAAAATTTTTCCCCCTTGAAATCTTGAAACTTTTGTCTGAAACATTTTTTACTGAAAATTCGTTATTTTGAATATAATCCGCTGGAAAGTCTTTAAAAAAACACCCGGTATATGCTTGTATATAAAATGTAATATACTTTATTGTGTGTCATATAGGTACCTATACATATTGTACCGAATGTATGAATAAAAATGTATATAAATTATCTACAGTAGTTATTTTACATCACTTTAAAAATAGAAGTATTAGTATGCAGAACCAATATTATGTTGTATAATTTTTAATTTGAAAAGTTTCAAAGGAATTTATCCGGAGACGATATCTTTATATATGTAGGTACAAAATATGTGCAAAATTATGCATATTTCCTATAATCCGATTGGCACCGAAATCAATACGTGCATTTTCACACAAGTTATCGTGAACGAAAGAAAATTCTATCGACAGACAGACACATGCACAGCCACCATGCAGAAAGCTACTTCTCTTTACGTTCTGAAGGGAAAACAATCTGATCTTATCTCGGGCACGATTTTTCAACCCTACATTTATTTTCTTCAGAACATGGAAGTAGAAATCAATTATAATAGATACTTTTTCTTCACAGCCTATCTTCAATATTTCTACACTTTTATTTTATTATTTTTGCGATCGATTCTAAAAATGGGCAGATATTTCTGGATGAAAGAATTTTCATTAAGTCTGATAATTTTCGCAAAAAACTAAATCTAGGTTTATTATTATTATTATTATTATTAGTACTTACCTTAACTAATACTATACAGTCTTATTTTAATTATTGAATATTCTGATCGAAGTAATTTTTAGAATAAAATACAAGTATGCCTCAATTTTTAACTGTATCTATAAGATAATGCATTACTAAGCATCTGAAGACCCGATAAGTTATTTTTGCTTCCTCGCAATATCGAAGATACGAGAAGCTATCTGATCGTTTCAGATTGAGACAAAAAAAAAGTTCTCCAATTTCAAAATTTTAAATTTATTTATCCGTTTCACGTCAAGACAAACACTTTTCGTTCCGTGTCTGTCTGTCTGTCCGTGTGTCCGTGTGTCCGTCCGTCCGTCCGTCTGTCCCCTGAATCCTTGTCACACGCATAACTCATGAACCACTGAACCGATATTATTGAAACTTGGTCGGATGGTTGGGTTTGGTTTGAAGACGGTCCCATTTCAAAATCATCAAAATCGTGTGTAAGGGGGAGGGGTGACACCCCAAAATATTTATTTTTTCAAGATATCTCAAGAACGACACATGTTACGAGAAAATTTTATAGAATATTTTTTGTAGAGAATTAAATTTCCTATAATATGGGTCTACTACGTTTGTTGTAAAATATTCTCTTACAAAGATTTATCTAAATTAATTTTAAAAATTCGTGTTTTGTTTTTCTAAATTGATATTTGATTGGATATATTAAGTGTCATTTTGACGTTTTAAATGTAACTTTGGCGTTTTAAATGTCACTTTGACGTTTTAAATGTCATTTGGCATTTGCATAAATTTGGATTTAGATTGAAATTGTCAAAAAATTAAAAATATATGAAAAAATATTCAGGTGCGTTTTAAGAAAAAATTCGAACTAAGATTTTTTAGTAAAATTTGTATAAAAATTAAATGGTTAACCAATGCCAGGCAATTTATCTGAACACAATCGGTTTTAGTGAATTTAGCACGAGGAAGCACTGTGCATTTACTTGGCAGATGTTTTTTTCATAGACTGGAAGCTCCTGTTTTATATTATCATTTTATATAATCAATACACCACTTAACATATACCTAATATAATGATATTAAAAACAAAATAACCAACACAAGTCTATAACATTACACGATAATCTAATTTACACATCGATGATCAGTTTCGTTTACATTATTTTATATCGAACATACATAATTATATTTCTGTAACGCAAGCACGATCGATTATTCATAAAAAAAACTGTGCAGACATTCCAATCTTTCCTCAGCATCAATCGTCTCCAGCGACAAGTTGACTGCCGCTTACATTATTGATAAACGGCAGCAAACAAAGATGTCGTTTGACGTTTAAAGACGCCATTTCCTGTTGGTAGATATGCGTCCCAGCATAAAATTACACTTAAAATTTCAAAACTACACAAACTGCGGCATCGACATGCAAAGGGGAGTTATTCAGTAGCGCCGGATTTAAACTTATATTTATTTATATACCTACATATATTTATATAATATGTGTGTATAATACATACATTATAGGTACATACAAGTTGTTCAAATGTCAAAGCAATTACCTCAATTCATTGTTTCTGATACTTATGTATATTATTGTATATAATATAAATATTATGTATTATTATATATATTGACCTATTAATTAATTTCCTATATTATGAACATATCGATTTTCTAGATAGTTCAGTCAAATCTTATCTTATGTTCACTTCTATTTAAAAAAATGGGTGTGACTGAATCGTGGAAGTTGGGTTAAACGTTTGAATATTTGTCAAATGGACATAAAATGTTGCCGTAAACTTAGTCTTATTGAAACTGGACATAAATCCCCAGTTTACCGAGTATAACATATGTCATTATCTTAGATCGAAACTCCATAAGTATGATATTTTACAAAAATATCTTACCAAATGTCATTCGAACAAAAAAATATAGTATTTCACTTTTTGCCAGACAAAAAATAATTTTTAAAGTTAATTGATTTTTTATCTTTTGAACAGTTTAAGATATTTTTAATACCAAAAATGATACATTATTGTTATATATTTCTTAAAAATACAATATTGTTTAATTTAAATCGTTTACAGAAATATTGAAACTAATAAAAAATATATTCCTACGCTACTGCAACATAAAAAAAGAATAATAGATAATGCAGTTCTTTGTCCATTCCAAGATTTTTATTTGACTTGTATATGAACGAGTGGTAGATTTACATTTTTATATAATTTTCTTTGTCGTCTTATATTATCTATAAATATCCGTTTACTTTGTACTTTCGTTCGGCTTTTAGCTCAGGACATTAACAGCTCTGCTTTTACTATAGACTATTTGCTACAACAAATTCTATGAAAATTTATAGCTGCAATATAGACACTTTATAAAATAAAGAACGTTATCAAAATATATTGCCGCTCGTTTACTTTTCTTGTTAGAACTTTGATTTTCAATTGAATTAGAATTTATTGAGATACGTTCAAGTATAATTAACTAAATCAATTCTAAACATGAATGTTATCGATCTATTAAATTTAAATGGACATTAAATATTTTTAAAAGAACCCTAATAAATCTCTTTTTACAGAGACTGAAAAATTCAACAAAGAAGTTAATAGCTGACCTTGTGTTGACCCTGATAGAATTTTATAATTTCAAGTCTTTTAAAAAGATAAGAAGGCAGATAAAAAAGTATATAACGAACGCTACGCATTTTAAAATATTTTTCTATTATACATATCTTCCTACATTTCTTTAATAAAAATCATATTCATTAATATTTATTAGTTTTAGAATTCCTAAAGAAATACAACTATTGTAGACTTTTTAAATTATTCAGACATAATATATGTATTAACACGAAATTAATTTCATTAAATTAATAAATATGTTAACATAAACAACGTATGTTTTTTAAATAGTTATAATAATTATCTACTGAACTGATTTCAATATATTAGGATTAAAGAAGAGGGGTAATGAACAAAAAAAAAACGAATTTCGGAATGACATTTTGATGTGAAACTAACGTATAACAAAAATTAGTTGATTTGGTCTTCTACAGAGTATTTCATAAGCAAAGTTGAAAAAATTACCAATATCAATGTACCTTTATTTTTCAAAATTAGAAAAAAATACTAAGAAATGTTGTTTAAAATAGAATGAGATAACACCAAGTTTGACAGATAGTCAATATAACAACTAAATAATGTGTCTCTATTGTTATTTCCATACCTTTTCACTTCACAATAAAATATCTACCTTATTTATTGAAAGTATTAATCTTTTTTAATGCTCTGAAATTAGGTATGGATGGGATTACAAAACTGCATTCTCAACAAACTTTCTTTGTGGATTTTTTTCATATTTTGAAAACTTTTGGTAGTTTGTTCTTGGTTATTTTTAAAACTTTGCTAATAAAACACCCTGTAGAAGACCGAATGGACTGATTTTTTGTATACCCCTTAATTTTACATCAAGCAGGACTCGATCTCCAAATGTTATTCCGAAATTCTAAAAAATTATGTTCATTACACCTCTTGTTACATGTATTTGTGAGATACATTTTATATTATGTAGATCTATATTTTGATATAGAAAAGATTATTTTTTATAGATGTAAGCTTTAAAATTTTACATAATGATGATTACCACTTTCAGTACTTTTCAAATTAAACTGGTTTTTCTATCTAATGTCGTGCTTAGACCAAAAAAAATAAAACAGTAACATGGTGTTTTAAAACATTTCGTATTTAATAATGTATAGGGTTTGTTGCACTTTTGTAAAAAGGAACAATTTTGCTGTTTTGTTTTTTCGGTCTAAACACGACATAAAACTACAAAAACAAAATATACTTATCAATTACAAATTTAAAATGACAGATATACGTTGTAAAAGTAACGCCTCCCACAAATGATAAATGTCATGGATGGGAATTGTATTTACATTAGTGTAAGTGGTAATTATAATACAAATGCAGTCTCGCTCATAACGTCAGCTGCACGATAATAACGTCTCGCCAAAGATGCATTTGACAGGCCAATAATGTGCTCACTGCAGTTCGGACCATATTATTGCATATAGACAGTCCCGGACTACAATAGGAATTATGTAATATGTATTTTATATTATGAAAATATATTATTCTTTTTAGGAATTTGGACGATTTGACCTATTTAAAAAAATAACAATTAGTTCACATTTTTTTTTTGACTACAGAAAACAAAACTATTTGTTAGTACTTACAATTTAATATTTGAACAAAACTGGCTTTAAAAAAATTGAAACCAGTAAATTTTTTCGAGACGATATTGTTCTAATGATTGACCGACTGAATGTTGTACAATTTTAAGTTATTTAATTGTTTATTCACGACGAGCCAAGACTCGAAATTCAGTTTCGTTTAAAACAATAATTCGATAAAAACAATATTAATTTAATTTATCAAATTAATTCTATTTAATAGAAAATAGAACTCAATGAATAAAAAAATGATTAAAGTATGCATACATATAAATATATGAGTTGGATAAATGATATAGATAAATTAGAAAGGGGAGTTGCCTAACTGTACATTATAAATTATAAAAAATATATACATATATACAATTTAAATACTTTTATATAACTATACGGACTATTAAATTTAATATCAACGCATGTTTGAAATAATTTAAAACAAAACAAAATGAAAATGTTCTTAGCAAATGAGACATTTAATCATAAGTTAAAAATACGTTCTTACAAAACGTGACATGGTCCGATGACCTTTGCATTTATTAGACGTTAAAAAGTCAAATACAAAAAAAATCTAATATAAAAGTTAAAAGAGAAGCGCTCATGTCGTATTCGCCTGAACTATGCACAAACCAGCGTTTCTCAACTTTATTAATTATATTACATCAACATTTAACTTAGCAAGACATTAATTTAATGAGATTTTAGATACTTTCAATTCATTTTTTTTTTTTAATATCCGATAAATATTATTTTGTAATTCAAACCAACCTAAAAAAAATGTTATTGGACAACTCGTAATATACGGAATATTAAACGATGTTATTGTAGAATTTATTGAAACTGTTAATTGAAAATTGTTCCAATATGTAATTAATAAACAGGAAAACATATATTGATGGACATGGCTGATTTTATTTTCTAAATATAAACATACTAGGTGTTACCCGCGACTTCGTCCGTGTGGTAATAGTGATTTCTTTTATGATGATAATCGATAAAACATGTTTTTAATTTCGCATTTATACGCTATCAAACTAAATTATCTAACAAAATTCCAGGGTGTAAAGTAGCTTTTTCTCAGGATGCAAGTTATCTTTCTGCCAAATTTCATTAAAATTAGTTTAGTGATTTAGCAGTGAAAAGGTAACAAACAGACAGAGAGTTTTCATAAACCAAATTATTATTATTTATTAACAGTAAATTACAAAAATGTGTTCCAGTTAATTGGCAACTATTGAATTTATGGAATTTATGTAACAGAATTATTAAAATTCTATGAAAGATCTCCAATTTACATTATAAATAAGATAATGAATTCTCTCCCAGATGTAATCACAGTAAGTAATAAACAAAATTTTGCGCATAAAGTAAAACAATATTTCCTCCTGAAGGAGCCATACAGCATCCCTGAGTGTTATTAATATAAACAGTTAGAATATATGTATGTGAATTTTAATAAATGTACTGACGTATTTTATATCACATAAGTGATCGATTAAAAATAAAATATTTATTATTATTATTGTACATAATATGTATATTGAACATTTCAATGTATTATTTTGTGAATTAATTAAAATACAAAATACAACAAATTAAAAATAAATTAACCATGATTTTGTATATATGTGTGTGTGTGTTAATACAGTTTTAGAAACACTGTCGACCCGGCACTGAATCCTCCCTAGGTTTGAGCGGGGGCGTGCCTGACAGGGTTTTGCGTCTGTACGTTTATAATTAATTTATTTTTCAACGTCCCTCGTTCCTACTACACTATATAATTATGCTTTTCGCAGGCAAATTAAAGAGATATTGTACATATGATAGGGCACACGATATAAACTTACATATATACAATTACAAGCACACGCACACACACACATACATTTACGAATGCCCATAACGAAATGTGTTTTATTTTTAATTTATACTATGTAGTTATTTGAGCTCAGCAATTTCTTCATATTCTAAATTTGTTAACAAAAGTGGTTGATTGGAATTTCAAATTAAAACCAAAATAAATATAAATATTATTATTGTTTTGTTTTAATTAAATTAAAAGACAAATGTTACTTCAGCTGTCATAATAATATCGGTAACTCAGTGGCGTCATTAGGTGGGTGACACCCCCCCCCCCCGCTCTCCACTAAAAAAGTCAATAGGTTTTATTTTTTACACATTAGGCGAGTGTCACCTCTGTGATTTTTTAACGACAGAAAAAAATATCTATTTTTTTAAATAAATTGGATGGTTATTAAACCCTTTATAGACATTCAATGATCAAAAAAAAAAATTTACACTTTTTACCACCTGGAACTTTAAAAAATCAAAACAATAAGGTAAATAGGCTTTATTTTTTAACTTATTACACGGGTGCTACCCGTGTAACTACAGTATGTAGAAACTAAGGAACAACGGAAAATAAATGTTAATTGAGATATATGCTCTCCTATGAATATGTTTCAACTAACTTGAACTTGTTTTATAACTGTATTAATTTCGTTTCCACATTTAATAATTTAAAACATAAGTAGATATTTAAAGTATTTATGTTTGATAATTTACAATTATAATATTCGATGGTAGCATATGTTAGGTTATCAGAAAACAATATATCGGTACGTCATATAATATGCACCTACGATTTTTAGATATGCACCTATATATTTATCATATAAAGAATTAAAATTGTCACATACCACGTAAAAAACTGGTAAATTATTTATTAAAACACGGTAGCAAAGAAAACGATTATTTTAAAATTTAAAACGATGTTCTTTTAAACACGGACGTCCAGTAAATACAGGCAAATAGAAAATATAAAAACACCAAGTGCACTGCTCTTGGATTACTGTAATTTAAAACACGACAATGTACAGTACAAATGTCGTTTTAACATCGCCCCCAAATGTATTTTTAAAAACGGTAATTATATTGTTTTTGTACTGAATAATTTCAGCATGTTATTGTAACATACAAACCAGTACTGTTTGACGTTATCTTTTATCCTCGCCTGAATGATAAAAAAAATTATAATTTAAATTAAATGTTTGAAACATTTTTTGGAACACAAAATTTTATAATACCTAGGATTCCTAGGAATACTATGTTACATATATTTAATACTAAAACTTAATTAGAAATATTTTAAAGATACTTTCTGGGTTGCTGGGACGGATGTCGTAATGTCACCTAATTGTCAACGTATTGCATTATACATGTGGCCTGAAAGAAATCACATTTGTCTTCACTGCTTATATAAATGAATGTCATTTATATGTCATTTCCATTACCTATCATGAAATCGGTAAACGCGACGTCGCAAATATGTAAAAATGTATGCCGCAGAGTTTTATACAGATCTTATTGAACTCAACCATGTGTTTGATAGATTTATTAAATCATACTTTAGCCAGACGTACTTCAATGAACCAAGGGCTCCCATTTTTTCGACTTAACTATGCTACGTTCTGTATCTCAAAGAGTACTCAGTGAAAGTCTCATTGAATTCGGTCCAGTAGTTTTTAAGATCAACAAAGACAATCAATAAAACTCACAATCTCTACCTCTTTATAATACCTATGCACATACATACCTAGTACATACTTACACACTTTTTTTAGTCGTCATCATTACTACAAAACCCGGAGAAATTACACCGAAACCCGGAGCCCGGAGAAACAGTATACAAACCCTGAGACTCCGTGTGAAAAAGACCTGGTTTCTATTATTACACAGACCGTAGTTTCATGTTAACACGTGACACTACTAAAATATGTGTTTATTTTTATTATATATATATATATTTTTATAAATAAATGATTTTCGCAATAACTGATTTGATTGATTTTTAGCCACGAGATGATCGGTTAGAGTCAAAGCAAGTTTCTTTGAAAATTTTTTTATACCTACTCCAATCTGTATATTATTTCGATCAAAAAATATACTAGAAAGACTAACCACTTATATGTTGATAAACAAACTATGTTAATTATAATATAATAATATATTGGCGGTCACATATATTCCACCGTTTGAGTACCGTTCAATCACAGACATAAATAATGTATTGCCAACAAAGAAAAATATAAAATTTGTGTGTACGTGGTATACTAAAGTTTCACCCCAAACACAACTAAAAATGTATAATTCATGAATTTATCTTTCATCAGAACTAAAATTAATTAATAAACCATTGAACATAAAACAACAATTATATAAAACATGTTTTAAAGCAACCACATTATTAAAATTTTATTCAACTCAAATCCCTCCATTTCAACAAAAACAGATGAAAAAGGTTGAACGAATTTTCATTTAACCCCTTGGCATAACTTACATAAAATGCCTCATTTAATATTTCAATAACAAGAACAATAAAATTCGAGGAAACCCTACGTAAAGGAAACCACTAAAATAAATCGACGCGGGTTTACAAGAGGGGCTAACTCGAGAGAGAAGAGGTCCTTCAAGGGGCGCATAAGTGGGTGGTAGCAGGGTACAGAGCTTTGCAGCTAGACAGGTACTTACAGCGGGCGAGTTAAAAGGAGAATAATAATAGCTTTTGACATGGTAAGAGCTGTTCTGCGATTCGTCGTCGACATTCAGAGTCGCTCGCTTAAAAACTTTATCGATTTTCAAATATATTTATATTTCACTACCACAAGTACCGATAAAGTATTTAAGATTTGATTTTAATTTCTGAACCTTTTCAAGAGCAGTAATTTCAGAAAACTTCTGGCTTTGTTCGATCCAATTTATTTTAAGGTAAAGAAAGTTGTGTTTATATTTGAATTTTGCCTTTATATCCTTGATAGCATTTTGAAGTGTATTTTTAATCTTCATTGATGCATGGTAGATAAATTCATTGATGAAGTTTATATGCTAGTTGGAAAATATGATATTTTTATTAATAGAGTAAAATAATCGTACAGTTAAAGGTAAAAATTCATTTTAAAGAGGAAGACAGTACTGCTATTTCTTACCGTGAACGAAAACTTTAGAAAAAATTTACCTGCTTGGTAATAAATTCTTAAACATTGCCAAAATCGTCATTTTGGCACTTTTAGGTTAGGTTATCTCAAAAAACTGATGTGATAGAGCAATTTGGGAAACGAATTTGGTTTCAGCACACCAAAAACCTCCGAAATCACCTATTCAAGTAAAGACAACAAAACAAAAATGTTTTTTGTCGGCCTGTGTTATTTTCCCAAAAAGTAGATGTGACGTCATTTTTAAAATATGATGAGGATGCATAGATTGTTCATTTTCCGACAGCTTGTTTACTATACATTTAATTGTTTATTTTTGATAGGGTTGCTTTACAAGAATACATGACGAAGTAAGAGGTTGCTGATGGGCCAATCATAGCACGTTCAGACGTAGTTAGCTGTCTTATGTAAGTTATTATTGTTTTATTGCATCTTTAGTTGGTACTGTTTATTTTATCAGTATAAAAAAATAGATGTTGAATATTGGATTTTAGTATTGTGATTTTACATGTTTGAAAATACAATCTATACTAAAGCCTTTGAAGAACCTTGGCCTCCCTGCCGATTTTCATATACTCTTCTCTGTTGGGATTTTCTACCCCTAATATTTCATTCTTTGCTGTTGTAAATATACGACATCTAACCATTTCTTCCTCCTTCCTATTATATAAATAAATAAAAGAGGTTTAGAAAAAATAGCATTACGTTACTAGCCGTGATTAAATTTTCCCAATATTAGATTACAAGAAAAAACAGATCGATGAAATCACATTTTATAAATATGACGTCACATAAAAAATATAACTGTGGCAAATAGGTAACCAATAATTTTTTATAGAAAATATTTTTTCATAAAATTAATATTTTATGCTTTATAATACTTTATATGATCAAAATTCCATACTGTTACCTAGAGATATAAAAAATAATTGTTTTTATTTAACAAAATTATTAATTAATTATCAAATAACAGGTCGGTAATGAAACTTACAAACCAAATTTTAATTAATTTAACTACAATGTTATTAATAATACATAGTAAAAAAAATTGATAATGAAATCAGAAGAATTAATTCACATTTTAATTAATAACTGTAAAATCTCATTAGATATAGTTACTATCCATTCTAAAACTAATTTTCTTTTAACCTGAACTACTACATCAATATATAAGAGTATTTATCCACACTAAACTAAATATACGTACCTCTTCGTGGTATTTTCTGCGCTCCATAAAAACTCCAACATGCAATTTCCAAACACAATATATCTAATAAGATAAATAGTGACATGTTTGCGAGCATTAATACGTTCAGTGGTAGCTCGTGAGAAGAACACATAATAGTAAACAATTTGTATGCATATGATATATTAGGTTCTGCAATTCTGCACACTGGCTACAGAAATCAATTTTAATTAATCAGTGTATCTTATTATGTAGATATTACCAACAAGTTGATTCATATAAATTTAAAAGTAAATTATAACAATAACTTTTGTTCGAAAATTTTACACGATTTAGGCCATTTTGAAAGTTTTTAGAATTTTTTTGTTTGTCTGTATGCCTGTTTTTTGTTTCGACTTAAGACTAAAACTTTTGAACCAATTTTAATGAGACTTTCACTGTTATAAAACCTGAGACCCTAAAAATAAATAAGGTAATGGATAATTAATATTAATGAATTAAAATTATAATTGATATTTTCTAATCTATCTAAAATAATAAATAAATAAAAATAGTAACCAATGATATAATAGTTGTTATACTGATGAAAAGAAACCAAAAAATTATATTCATAATTAATACTAACAGTACTAAAGCTACAGTCTGGAATGTTTTCAGTTTTTTTACATCGACCCTCTGATAACGAATTTGAAAGCCAATATCTCGTGACTGAAGAGTTAAAATTAAAAAGCCCCAAAAGATTTTTTATTGCCTTTTTGATGACTTACCTAAAGACATAAAAAAAAATTATTTTTTCTAAAATCTCATCATTTCTGTTTTTGGGTCATCATCAATCTACGTCCGTATACCAAATTTCATTTTAATAGGTATACTATACAGACAGACAGATGAATGGACAGACAGAGCGAAACCATAAGAATTTTTATATTAAAACTTGTATTCTTTGTCATTTACAAACAAAAAATTTATAGATAATAATATTTTAAATTCCACTTCAGAGAAGAGAAATAAAAAAAAATCTGCCAAGTAAATGCACAGTGCTTCTTCGTGAGAAATTCGACAAATGTGGTTAATTATTGTACAATATTAAAAAAAACGATAAAATGTTCAGATAAATTGCTTGGCATTGGTTAACCATTTAATTTTTATACAATTTTACTAAAAAATATTAGTTCGTTTTTCTTAAGAGCACCTGATTATTTTTTCGTATATTTTTAATTTTTTGATAATTTCAATCTAAATTTAAATTTATGTAAACATCAAAACGACATTTAATATGTCAAAGAAAATATCAATTTAAAAAAAACAAATTACGATTTTTTAAAGCAAATCAAGATAAATCTTTGTAAGAGAATATTTTACAACAAACGTTGTAGACCTATATTATAGGAAATTGAATGCTCTAGAAAAAAGATTCTATAAAATTTTCACATAACATGTGTCGCTCTTGGGATATCTTGAAAAAATAAATATTTTTGAATGTCACCCCTCTCCCTTACACACGATTTTGATGATTTTGAAATAGCACCGTTCTCGAGCCAGACCCAACTATCCAACCAAGTTTCATCGGTATAGTGATTCATGATTTATGCGTGTGACATGGATTCAAGGCACAGACAGACAGACACGGAACGAAGTGTTTGTCTCGACCTGGAACGGAAAGATTAATTTAAAATTTTGAAATCGGAGAACAATTTTTTTGTCTCATTTTAAAACGATCACAAAGCTTCTCGTATCTTCGATATTGCTAGGAAGCAAAATTCATATAAAATAATATTTTAAATTCCCAATAAAAAATCTTGAGAATCACTGACATGAAAGAAATATATAAACCCAGTCCTGTGTATAATGGCGTTTGATTTGCCGGGCGAGCTGTCGTGTACGAAATGGCGTGACAGCATTGAACTCGTGCTTTTGGCAGTTAGTTTGTGAATTCCGTGCTTTTCTAGTTTTTGTTGGAGATTGAAGGATCCAAGCAGATAAAACCTGCAGACTCATCTATTACTTGTAACGTTTAATGAACACTTTAATTACTACTGAAACAATTATGTGTGCGGTGGTTGGATTCCACTGTTGGAGATTGTTTCTTTGATAATGTGTTCGTTTAATCAGCGGTACTAAAACTGCGAGCTTTCGCAAATAACAGAAAATAATTTCAGCGTTGTAATTGAGTAGTTTGTTATATTTAAATACCTCTTAATAAAAATATTATTTTCCAGCCAAAACAAATTAACTTACTCCACTTTTTGTTAATTTTACTATTTTCATATAATTGATTGTTTCAACTGTATATAATAGTTTCTTTCATTTATGAACACAATTTTCACTGACGAAATCTTAGACAAGGAACGATAAAGGACAAATAACATATTACCCAGCGTTGTTACCATATAGCTCCACGGTTATTGGCGTATCATTCAGATTTTAAAATAAATATCAATTGTTTTGAATTATATAATTAATTAATAATAAATATTTTATATTGTCTTTAAAAGTATTTCAGTGATAATTAATCAACAGATAATCGTCTATTTGGAAGTATCATCTCTCATACATACTAAGTTCAATTGTAATTTAAAGCACATTTACATATTATAAATTTCCAACTGACGCCTCTGGAATATGCATGGAAATGTTGATTGTAACATTTAAGAAAAGATGGCCGCCATATGTTTTGGTAACACTTTCATATACGGACTAGCATTGGTTGTTATATATCCGTAGTCTTTCCTAATCTAAGGATATATATTATTATATATGTATGTATACACCTACTACAGTCGGGACTCGTTTATTTCAAACCTTCTGAATCATATGACGCGCGTTTATTTCATGTCGAGAGGGGCTCCCACCAAGTTATGTGTAGATCCTTGACCAATCAGCGTTGACGCGGGAATTGACATCACCACGAAGATGTATTCAAATGTTATAAATGTATAATAGAATATCAAATACAAGAAATCCTTTATTTATTCTTGTCTTCGTATTTTTTGATATTTTAACAACATATACAATCAAAGAAGTACAAATTCGACATTGCAAAATCATGAAAAAGCTATCACAGACAATTTTATCTATTCGGGAAGTGTCATTTTTACTATTCTTAAGTTGGCAATACGTTCAGTGATGTTAAACATTTGAATACATCTTCGTGGTGACTTGAAATCCCGCGCCAACGCTGATTGGTCAAGGAGCTATAGAGACTATGTATGTAGACCTTGGTATTTAGAGAATGGTGGGAGGTGAAGGAGGAGAAAAAATGTACAATAAACGAATGTCGGCATTTACGATAAACGAGCGTTGAAAATAAACGAGCGTTACAATAAACGAGACCCGACTGTACTTAGACAAGGAAAGATAAAGGACTCATAACATATTACCTAGCATTGTTACCATATCGCTCCACGAGTGTATCTTTCGGATTTTAAAATTAAAATCAGTTATTTGGAATTATAAAATTAATTAATAATAAATGTTTTATATTGCGTTTAAAACTATTTTATAGTGATAAATGATTAATAAAGAAACGTATGTTTGTAACCATCCTCTCTCTTACAGAACAAATTCAATTGTAATTTAAAGCTTATTGGCATATTATAAGCGTGCGTGATTGTGAATACTTTTTTTTGCAACCGTGAGTGAGCGGGCGTGGCGAAAAATGTTTCTCTCGTGAGCAAAAATTACTCACACTAACATATGTATATATGTATCATACTAACATATGTATGTATTAGGTATTATAAATAATTGTATTCGAATATTTTCATTTATAATAGACGGAAAATACAATTAGGTAAATATCATAAAATTTTAAAATACCAAATTGTATTAAAAACCCCACCCTTCGGATACGTGAATACGTCACAGTCAATAGTCAATAAGCAGCATGTTAATAAATTTATACAGTTATAATAAATATTTTATGTATTATGCACACTTTCATATCCAAATACGGATAAAATAACAAACGAATTATAAAATATGTATTTTATGTTACTGCAATATGTACATAATACCGCGCGTGCATTTAAATGACAGCCAAAATCCAAACGGATACAGAGGTACTTTTTATATCCTGTCTGTATTTGTACACACACACACACAATACCCTGCTACACACTCGCCCGCACACACGCACACAACGCGACCTGGTTTGCACAATGCGATGTATATTTTTATCACCGTATATTTTTTTGTTTATTTCGCGTTTTTGTCGATTTATTTTCTCTAATCTATCTCCATGAGTCATGCTGAAATCGTTTTATTGTTTCTATTATACGTCCATACATTCATTTCACTTTTTATTTATTTATTTTTTCAATATTTTGTATTGTAATTGAAGCTTTTGGGAATTAAAAAGACTAATAACAAATTTTATTAATTAAAAAAAAATTACATCGAGATACTAAGAGACTGAAACGAGACTTTCTTAAAAACGAGACAAACAGTACTTACAAACTTTGTCTCGTCCAGATTTGAAAACTGGCAGTTTCGTCTGGTAAATATTTTAAACTTGTCTCCATTTAAGCATTTAATAAAATACCCTACTGTCTCGTTTACATACTTAAATTCCTACTTAAGTCTACTTATGTATGAGAATCATTATCAATTCATTATTAAATAAATTTTAATTCTAACATACAAATCATATTTGTAACTTCTATAATATTATTGCATTACTATCACTGCATTTATAAAGCAAAATAAAAGAAGATAATATTTATATAGTGTATACAAGTCAGACGAAAGAATATTATGTTATTTATAAAATATATCCGGCTTAAAAACCCAAGAAGCCTGGTTATTCTCGTTCTTGACAGTTTCATATAGACTGGCTCTTACATTAACACCAATCAAATAAAAACAAAATACGTCTGTAACAGTAATGCTTCCTACAAGGGATGTACAGTAAATAAAAACATATGGTATACTGGGATTAAAGTATCATGATATATTTATCACCATGGCTATAATAGATGATTTTCAAGTAAAAATTGTTTTTTTTTTATTCTTAGATATTTATTTAGCATTTTAAATTGTAAAAATTGTTAAGCAATAAAACCAAGATGGTGTGACTTAAAACCAAAAACCAAATAGCAATTAATATTTAAATATATACTAATTATTATTACTCTGTTCTATTAGTTTTCATTTTTGATTTATTACTTTAATTTCTTTAGTTATATCCAATGTTATGTCATACATTTACAATATATTGAAGAAGTATAAAAAATAAAACAATATTGCGCATAAATGTTATTGTTTTAATTTGATACCTATATATATATACATATTGTATTAACTAAAGCAAACAATAATATTCCGCTCACAAAATATTAATTAATAAACAATATTTTCCCTGTAAATATTTACAATAGTAGAGCATAACAATTCTTTGAATTATAAAAATAAAATCTAATACATTCATGTTATTTCTAATATACCATTTTATAACATGAAAATATCATAAAATCACGAACCGAGAAAAATATATTTTACAAAAAGTACGTCGTCGAATGAAGAAAAAAATACATATCAAAGTTAAATGTTGAAACACATTATAGTCATACCACCATAGCAACTTAATACTCTTTTCAAACTTTGTACATATAAAATTTCTAAAGAAATAAAATTACTCAAAAGATTGGTTCTGTTTCAAGACGCACGTACTCTAGCATTCGAGCAAAGAGCCGTTGTAATAGTGTTTGACAAGTGAGAGAGTTTCCTGCCTCCAAAGGGAACATCATTATTCGTCAATTCTGAAAATATCTGTTACTATTTTATTTCGGCAATAACGAAAAACGGTGCTAAAACACATATTTTATGGTCAGTGGCCACTCTAATGCCGTGTTCAGACCGAAAAAACAAAACAGCAACATCGTGTCTTTTTGACAAAAGTGCAATAAAGTCTATGCATTTTTAAATACGACGTGTTTTCAAACACCGTGTTGCTGTTTTGTTTTCTTTGGTGTGAACACCGCATAACACCTATCGGATAAAACTTTAACCCTTCTGAAGGTCCCAAACAGCGATTTGAAATTTTTAAATATAATGTAAAAATTATGTAAAACAGCAATTAAAATTATTAAAATGCAATCAAGAATAAAAGAATACCTAACTATAGCGTTGTGCTGTACCAAATTGTGACAATAATTCATCCAATAAAACATTAAGTTTTCATCTGTTACAAAAAATGTAGCTGTCAAAGAAATATGGGCGAAAAATTTAAACCTAACCTCCATTAATTATAAAAATATTTATGTTTGCTGAGCACACTTTACTCTTAATTTGAATTCAAATCGCTGTTTGGGACCTTCAGAAGGGTTAATGTATTATCCAATAGGTGGCAGAGTGGTCACTGATTATAGGGAATTGGTTTTCATAGGATATAAGAAGAGAACTGGTGAAATTGCAAATTGACCTAATAAAACAGATTTATATCGGCTGTTATATATAGTATTTACTCTGGAACAAAAACTAAGCTAACGCTACCTGTGGGATACAAAATTTAAATAGCAGCCCACTGACAAGTGTATTCAATAGTATTGTATATATAAATGACGCTGACGCATACGCGTTAAGTAAAAATCAGCGATCTGAATCATAAAATATAAACAAACCCATTTTTTCAACATTAACTTTCGCAGTTGTTGTTTTAAATAAACGTGATCTCCTTTAATTAACTTCCAAGTTAAATTTAGATATGGATGTTGACAGGGCTTTTTACTCATTTAAGATACACTATTTAGAACTCTCGATACTTTTTAAATCTAAAAAAATGATGCCAAAAAAAAAAGATAGAACATTTTCCTAGTTCGCGACTATTCAATAGCAATATTTAAAATAAAACAACAATGTATTAGTCAAAACATGGGGTTTATGTGTTAGTCAATATGACTTCTGAACAGTTTATAATTTATTAACCATATTGCCAACAGGAAATAAAAAAAACGTTTTTTTGTTATTGGTAATATGAATAAAAAATCTATAGTAGTCACATGAATATTATTGAGATAACGACATCGTTCTCAAATTTAAATCTTTATTAATAGCCTGACGATGATTCTGTGAATCGAAATCTTGCGATTACCTTTTCTTAAATAAATTTTGACGTTTAGACAACAAGTTTGTTTTTATTTTTATTTTTTATAAAAAATCTATATATACCTACCTACATATATATAATAGTATCTAAAAAATGTTAAAATTTGTATTTTCACATAATACGCAATGTCTTTATTAACAAGTCCTATGGAAACGGCTCCTTTATTCTACAAGTTTCTTTTAATAAACTAATGAACTGAAACAGAAGTGTTTTGATAAGTAAAACAATGTTTTCATAACATACTGAATCTTGCCACTTCACCATATAGCACCGCCGCAAGTGTGGGGCAAAGAAAGAGGCAGCAAATAGCGACGAAGACGGAAAGGACTTGCGGAAGGACGAGACGCGGTGGGTGGGTGGGTGTTAGTCGGTAGTCTTTGAGTCTTTGTCATGGCGCGTCGAGTGTGTACATTCGAGTACAACAGTTCGAACTTTGGCGAAACACAAAAAGTGTACAGGAAAAAGTACAGTATAGCGACTCGTAGTTAACTGAAATCATTAAAAGGTACTGGAGTAGCATAAAATTTAATTATAAATTTATTTATTTATTTATTTTATTATATCTTTTACAGATGTTGAATAAAATAAATTAAAAAAGAATAATAATCAATTTAAATTTTACAAATTATTTAGTCTAAATATTCACATATGCTATTTGATCTAAATTTTCTTGATTTCTATTATACCTATGTTAAAAATATCTATCTAGAAAAATGTATGTTTTTATTATTTAAATTTTTCTTGCTAATTTTTATAAATACTTTTTCTTTATTATGTAAATTATTAACTATTTTAATTTCTTCAAATGCTTTTTTTCAAATTCAGCCCATTTTCTTCGAAATAAAAACTTTTAACTGCAATATTATTCGGCCAAGACAAATTTGTTTCAAATGTTCATGTAATATCAGTTCCAGAATATTTACTACAAAAGAATTATTGAAAAACAAAGCACATTATCCTCACATAATTACATTTCTGCGAAATTCCAAAATAAAAATATAAATCCTATATATGCTCAATGTGAATAACCTAAATGACTCCTTAAATAATTCCTATAATCCCGGCCACCCTGTTCGTTGTAACCTGCTATGATTGGCCCATCAGCAACTTCCTATTCCATCTTGTATTCCTGTGTTCCCTAACACACATATACTCTCACAAATAAACGCACAACACATACTCCAAATAAAAATCAACCACGAAAGAGCTGACTAAAAAGGCCAAGCCAGCAGACAAAAATGGATGAAGAAGAAAAATAATTTACTACAAATAAAATTAATAGACCTTCAATCAAGTACAGAATTAAAATACAAACATGTTTGAAATGTACGATAAAATTTAATATTACCGAAAACACATTTACGAAGATAAATGTTCCAATTTGAAACAATTGGAAATGTGCATCACAGCTGTAATTGGAATCACTTACCTCTGGGAATCTTTCCTCTCGAAATGGAAAATTATCAAGACGAATAATCGATGAAAATTAGCTTATTATTATTAAAATTGCGCGAATAAAATCTAAAAAAAACTTGGAATTAAAAAATATTTTTTTTAGGTTTTTGTCTCACAACAGTAATATTTTTTCAGCCCAATAAATAATTTCGTTTGAACTTAGTTGCTTTAACCAAAAGTTCTGATTCTCCTTTAGACGAAAAATTCATCTTTTATCGTTAACGATCATCTAGTCTAGTTTATAACTTAATATGAATATAGTTTCCTAATAAGTATCTTATGGTATAATATTTTATATAAAGGTATTTTATTTTACACTGGAATATTTTATTGCTAAAAAGTGTTGCAATTCTACATTTCAGTAAAGTATCACGGAACGTCGCGACGTCTAACAATAAGTGCACTGTAAACGCTAGACTTACATAAAATAATGGCTATCAATTTTTTAAATCTTTAACATGCAAGAAACCTGCTATATTTTCACAGAAAAAAGTAAAATACGTTTTGATAAATGATGCTATTTTAGAGACAATGAAATAAGAAAACATTAATCATATGACATTATGATTTATATTATATAATAACTTATAATTATCACTCAGCAAAATCTTGCCACGTATAATAATAATATTTATAAAGAAAAATGATGCAAGATCCAAATATCTAATACTCATACATACATAGCTTTTTACAGTTACACTAATTTTTATCTAAAATATAATTCTACTAGGTCACAAACCTCAAATTTTTTATCCAAAAAAAAATTTTTTATTCCATTATTTATTACACTAAACTCCAAAATTAAGGGATCACTAAATTTTTTCAATATTTTTGAATGGCTGCATCTTCGCGAAAAATGATCGTAGAACAGTTTTAAAAAAACAGTTTTAAAGCTTGAAAGTTCTATTTTTTTTAAAGAAAAAAGTCTAATCTACAAAAATCCTTTATTTGATTTGACCAAAAAAAAATTTGACCAAATACATGTAAAACCTCTCAAAATTGGTATACATTTATAAAAAAAAATTTCTGCGTTTCATCTTCAAAAAAGAGGTCATCCTTAAGTATATTAAAATTTTCAAAAAATGATTCGAAAACTAGAACGTTCAGTCTTTGAAATTGTTTTTTTTAAACTACGATCATTTTTCGCGGAGATAGAGCCATTCAAAAATACCTAAAAATATTGAAAAAATTTACTGATCCCTCAATTTTGGAGTTTAGTGTATATTTTCAACCAATGGTTCTTTATTCATAACATCAAAAAAATTGTATATCCAAAAGTCAACAATCATCTTATTTTATATGTAAAATAAAATGAAATCTATAAATTATAATAATAATAGTGATTTTTGTTTTCTTGGTATAAACCACATCGTTTTGGTTGTCCATTCAGTCGTTATTGGTTACACATTACTACGACACCATCCGGTGCGGACGTCCAAAGTTAAAATAACGATTCAAATGATAAATGTGTTTTGTTTTTGCATATGAAATGTATGTTATACAAAGCATCTTTACGTATACAGTATAAAGCAGAACTTTCTTAAAACGGTATTCAATTGCATTTTAAATCAATGTTTCCAGCAACGTTGCCAATTACCACAAATCTTAATACTTAATTAGACTAACATTAAAGTGACAGATGTCAATACTGTTCTGATTCATATTTGCTACTCTGGTTAAGAATTTGTAGGTATTTCAAACAATCGTATCTATTATAATCATGTATGTATTAATACGTGAACATCGAAAATTGTACGTTTTTTAGTATTTATTAAAAAAGGAGGTGAATCAAACTTATATCATTCGAAAGGTACTGTGCCATAGATGTGCACAAAAAAAATCATGTGTGTATGTTGCCGTTAAAGCAGGTTAAATAAAGTTAACATGCACACATGATTTCCCTTTTCGCTGTTTATTTATTTCTCCTCGCATTGTTCAACAGCGATCAATACTCCTAATGCCACCAAGCGGCAAAAATAAATAGTTTTTGGTTTCTGTCAAACGTAGAGAATGCGTATAAAGATTTCAATTCGCATTCAATTGCAGTTTTTTTATTAGGAAATTTTTGTTGTAAAAGCAGGTTAGGTACTGTGCCATAGATGTGCACAAAAAAAATCATGTGTGAAGCAGGTAAAATATTGATCGAATTTGGACCATAGACGACACTAGTTTTTATTAAAACTAATAAGCGGTAGTGTATTTATGATGAAACATTGGTTTAATTGATTATCGAAACTATAATGACAATAAATAAAATATTTTCACAGATAGGAATTTATAGGGGGAAAAACTGTATATTTTAGTATGATGAAATACTGTTCAGAATATGAATATTGATCAAAGTAAATAAAACAATAAAACTTTGTAAGAAGGGGAAAAATACCCCATTTTTTAAGGAAGGGTTAAAGAGCACAACTAAAACATGTATAATGTAACAGAAATAATCCACAAAAGTATAGTTATATTCGCGTATCATAAAATAAAGAGCATTAAAACTTTTGGTCCAATTGAAGAAGCAATCAAAAGATAACGTTGTGACATCAAACTACTTCTTGAAATCCGTCTGTGAATTAGCCATTTAAGTTTTCAAGAACATAAAAAATATAATTCTTTAAATGTAACGATAGGACAAAAAAAGAAACAAACTTGAAACATTGAGTCGATGAGTCATTAAGCATCTCATTAGAGAAGGCGGAAGGGAAGAGATAAAAAAAACACACATAGATAGAAGAGAACGCTGGGTTTTTGTTAAGCTTCGCTCGACCCGGCTTTATCTACATAGATTAAAGCAGAGGCGGGTCTATAAAAAACAACCGCTGAGATTTTTAGATTGTTAAATAGGCCAAACATATCAGTAATGTCTTATTGTTAGATATTATAAAAATTAACTAAAATCTCTTTTTAATTTGTAATATCAGAAAAAATAATCAATCATTCGGTAATGTAAATAATTATCTAGGGGGTACGCATAACTCATCGATTAATATTTTTACTGGAAGTCGATTGTTCTAATATAATTAATACGTGAAATGATAAAAATATTTTAATGTGTAGTTCGCCAGATAACATAAATTACTTCTTATTGATGGAGACCACTAATCTAGATTTGCTTTTACTACTTTTTTATTAACAAAAAATCAATTACTATTAGTAAGAGCGTTTTTAACTACTTACTGGAATTTATGTAACATAATAATTTATTTAATATTTGAAATTGTAGGTACTAATTGTAAATAAATCAAATATTTTGCTATGAGACATATATGACGGATTCCACGGTCGATCAGACAGAGCGCTCGCGCTGGCCTTTTTTAATGTATCGCTACTTTTCTATCTCGCTGTGTCCAGCGCCCACGGGGCTATAAAAAAAATCTGCTTACGCAATTGGATACATTTTTGTCTGATCTTTCTAATGGTGTCCTCATTTTTCCCGGAAAATGCATTTTTCACCGAGAAAATCGACTTCAAAGTTAAAGCGATTTATCGGAAAATATGTATCTTTTGAATCTGGCTTAAGTTATATCAATCGATAGATAATCTAATGATGAACATCTGTACGAAATTTCAGGATGGAGACTTTAACAGTTCAAAAGTTATTAACGAATGAACATCGAAAAACGTCGTTTTGCGGCCGCGCGTGCTGCTACAAACAGCGCTACAACGCACGTAATGTTTAGATTTAAAAGTATTTTGCATTTTTGCATTCGTGCAGAGGTGTATTTACCATGGGGCCATGGGGGCCATGGCCTAGGGCGGCAGGTCGAGAGGGGCGGTAGATTTTTTTAGTTTAATATAGCACATTTAAAAAAAATAATAGGGAAACAAAAAATGAGTAGCGTGACTAAAAAAAAAGGTCATCAGTTTTTTATGTACATTATATCATATATTAAACATACTAGTATGTTTAATATATGATTATATTTTCCATTATTTGCAAAAAAAATTATCACTTTTCAGTTCATATAGGAATTTTGACTGTTAAAAATATATTATATTTTCCCATGGTATAGGGGCGGCAATTTTTTTTACCAGGGCGGCAATTTTTTTTTGACCAAGGCGACAATTTTTTTGCCCAAAGCGGCAATTTTTTAAATGTGCTATATTAAACTAAAAAAATCTACCGCCCCTCTCGACCTGCCGCCCTAGGCCATGGCCCTCATGGCCCCATGGTAAATACGCCTCTGCACGAATGCAAAAATGCAAAATACTTTTAAATCTAAACATTACGTGCGTTGTAGCGCTGTTTGTAGCAGCACGCGCGGCCGCAAAACGACGTTTTTCGATGTTCATTCGTTAATAACTTTTGAACCGTTAAAGTCTCCATCCTGAAATTTCGTACAGATGTTCATCATTAGATTATCTATCGATTGATATAACTTAAGCCAGATTCAAAAGATACATATTTTCCGATAAATCGCTTTAACTTTGAAGTCGATTTTCTCGGTGAAAAATGCATTTTCCGGGAAAAATGAGGACACCATTAGAAAGATCAGACAAAAATCTATCCAATTGCGTAAGCAGATTTTTTTTATAGCCCCGTGGGCGCTGGACACAGCGAGATAGAAAAGTAGCGATACATTAAAAAAGGCCAGCGCGAGCGCTCTGTCTGATCGACCGTGGAATCCGTCATATATTATATGAAAATGTATACTTTAAAACTAATAATATCATACTTAATTTTTTTTTTATAATCTTCAAATGAATGTTACCAACATGGTCTACATCAATTTCAAGATTCTTACCGGCAACTACCTTATTTTTAATAAATGATAGGTTATGTTTAGATGTATATTTTTTGTATATTATGTGTAAATTTCATGAAGTCGAAAAAAAAAACAATTCGTGGTGAATCGTATGTTGTGGGCATATTGAGTGAGCATGTTGGGTGGACATGTCGGATGAGTATGATACTTCATGTTTAGTTGAATTAATATAATATAATTAATAACTAACACAGGGTTCAATGCGCTAGTAATATAATATAATCTTTACTCGGCCAGCATATGTTAGAAAAAAAGCATATGTCTAAATCCATAGATAACATATCACAGCTGTCAATCATACTTATATTCATCGTAGAAAGATTTTAGTATGGTTTGAACGTAAGCTAATTTTTCATATAATGGCATGCATAAAAATAAAAAATAAAATAACAAAAACGATTTTGTAGAAAAGGTTTTTTACCAATTCCCATCTGTAAATTGCGACAATTTCTAAAAAAAAGATTCAATTGTACCTATGTAAAAAAACATGTTTTACATGTATAAAATAATCTTACAAAGTGTGTAAAATACAAAAAAAATCTTGACCTACAGAGCTATTTCTGTTTTCATAATTAATTCTTACGAAATAAATTCAACCAAAACAATAAATCAGAACTTTGTCTGATAATAATTCAACATATGACACTTTTTTGTATCTGCATAATAGCCTGGAAGTTTAGATGCCCATTTACTCTAAGACCCGCACGCCACTGGATAAAATATATGAGAGTGTCCCAGTAGGGAGTCGCAGTTATTATTGTTTGTGCGGTCTTCAGTCACATTTAATTATGTTTGGCAGACAAGGATGGCTATATATGTACGTTTATTAAATGATTTGTATTTTATACAGTAAATGTCGTTTGTTTTAATACTTCGCTCTAAAGCGATGATATGCATAAAATGATGTAAATCGTTTTATCTACTACATGTATCTTTATTACAAAAGAGGGAATGTAAATTTTTGTATTTACGTTTTGTCTTTTTTTCTGATGAATAACAAATAAGGTACTGACACCAGTTATGGCCGCTATAAGAGCAAGGTTTACTGTTTTTGTGATTGACGAACTTCTTTTTTTGTAATTATGTTACTAATAAAACAAGTAACTCTTTATTTAATCAATTTAATTACCAAAGTCCGCAAATATAGTTTGTTTAATAAATTATAGCCTTTTATTTTGTTTATGTTTTTTCTCCAATAAAATATTATACACTGAGAAAAATATTTCGTGTAGCCAAAGAATATTTCTTTCAGTCAATTAAATAATTTCATCGAATAGCATCCATAAAATTATTTGATGAACTTAATGAAATAGTTTATTTAAAAGAAAGATTTAAGATAATTGATTTAAATAAGAAATTATTAATACAATAAATAATTCATTACATCGAACAAAGTTTTCTTCAAATGGATATCAAATTTATAATTTCAATTAATAATTACATACAACTTATGAATCAAATAATTCGAATTATTTTTTCAATGAAATATTTTTTAAATCGAAAAAAATATTTTATGAAACTTAATATTTGTGTTATAACTTGTATGTCAAATTTCTTAAAAATTATAAAATATTTGTTCAACTGCAATAAACAATTTATAAATCAAATAAGTCGGATTCTTTTTTCAATAAAATATTTTTTAAATAGAAAAAAATATTTTATGAAACCTAATATTTGTGTTATAACTTGTATGTCAAATTTCTTAAAAATTATAAAATATTTGTTCAATTGCAATAAACAATTTATGAATCAAATAAGTCGGATTCTTTTTTCAATGAAATATTTTTTAAATGGAAAAATAGTATATTATACCACGAGGCAATAATGATAGCTATTATTACCGAGGATAATTTTCGAACCGAGCCGCGTAGCGGCGAGGGAGAAGAAATTCCGAGGTAATAATTGCCATTATTGCGAGTAGTATACTGTACTTTATCCACGACTATTTGAATTACTTTCATAAAATACAACTGAATACAAGGAATGCAAGCTTCAACAAAACGTCATGTAGAAATGAATATGAATAATGATAAAAAAGGAAACACTTACACATCAACATTTCACTTTTAAAATACTGTTCACACTCGCGAAGAGGTTTTATAGTCTTTTTCACTACTTCGTACTATAATTTTTGTAAAGAATAAAAAATTACAATAAACTCGCTGTGATATCACACAGCTGTGAAAGTATATGTCAAACGTTAGTTCCGCAAACAGCCACTAGGGAAATTATCTTGTACCATTATTAGCTTCTATCGCATTTTTCGCATGTAATCACCGATACGTTTCACTCATTTTAATAGACTTTACAGTTTGTGTATTTTGTTTCCATAGTATTTTTAATTTGAAAAATTGTGATTGGTGCACAAGCGGGTATAATGACCATTATACCCGCTTGTGCACCAATCACAAGTTCTCAAATTATTCATTATTCCCTCTGTGAATAATATATAGCATTATATAGTAAAAACTACGTATGTAATACATGTATTATATATAAGTCGTGGATAAAATATTTTATGAAACTTAATATCTATGTTATAACTTGTATGTCAAATTTCTTAAAAATTATAAAATATTTGTTTAACTGCAACAAACAATTTATGAATCAAATAAGTCAGATTTTTTCAATGAAATATTTTTTAAATGGAAAAAAATATTTTATGAAATTAAATATCTGTTATAACTTGTATGTAAAATTTCTTTAAAATTATAAAATATTTGTTCAACTGAAATAAACAACATATGAATCAAATGAATCGGATTATTTTTTCAATGAAATATTCTTTAAATTAAAAAAAATATTTTATGAAAATAAATAACTATGTATTAATTGTTCTGTCAAATTTCATTAAAATTATAAAATAATTGTTTGATTTAAACAATTATATAATTCATTTATTGATTTAGTTCTTTCATTTCATAAAATGTTTAATGGCTCACATTATTCACATAATCTTCTCTAATAAACATTTCTTTATGAGGATTAAAGGAGTTATAGGATAAATATAGAAGTTCTTGTAAATTAAGAAGTATTTCTTTCAAATAAATAATACTTTATTGACATTAATAATATAATTTCTTTGGCTAAAGAGCATAGTTAATGCATTTCAAGAACTGGTTTATAATAAATAATATAAAATATAAAATAACTTGGTGCCGTAAAATTAACTGGTGCCGTAAAATTACTAGGTGCCGTTAAATTACTTGGTGCCCTAAAATTACTTGGTGCCGTAAAATTACTTGGTGCCGTGAAATTACTTAGTGCCGTAAAATTACTTGGTGCTGTGAAATTACTTGGTGCCCTAAAATTACTTGGTGCCGTAAAATTACTTGGTGCCGTAAAATTACTAAGTGCCGTAAAATTACTTGGTGCCCTAAAATTACTTGGTGCCGTAAAATTACTTGGTGCCGTAAAATTACTAGGTGCCGTTAAATTACTTGGTGCCCTAAAATTACTTGGTGCCGTAAAATTACTTGGTGCCGTGAAATTACCTGGTGCCGTGAAATTACTTGGTGCCGTGAAATTACTTGGTGCCGTGAAATTACTTGGTGCCGTAAAATTACTTGGTGCCGTAAAATAACTAGGTGCCCTAAAATTACTTGGTGCCGTAAAATTACTAGGTGCCCTAAAATTACTTGGTGCCCTCAAATTACTTGGTGCCCTCAAATTACTTGGTGCCGTTAAATTACTTGGTGCCGTAAAATTACTTGGTGCCGTAAAATTACTTGGTGCCGTAAAATTACTTGGTGCCGTTAAATTACTTGGTGCCGTAAAATTACTTGGTGCCCTAAAATTACTTGGTGCCGTGAAATTACTTGGTGCCGTGAAATTACTTGGTGCCGTAAAATTACTTGGTGCCGTAAAATTACTTGGTGCCGTGAAATTACTTGGTGCCGTGAAATTACTTGGTGCCGTGAAATTACTTGGTGCCGTGAAATTACTTGGTGCCGTGAAATTACTTGGTGCCGTGAAATTACTTGGTGCCGTAAAATAACTTGGTGCCGTAAAATAACTAGGTGCCCTAAAATTACTTGGTGCCGTAAAATTACTTGGTGCCGTAAAATAACTAGGTGCCCTAAAATTACTTGGTGCCGTAAAATTACTAGGTGCCCTAAAATTACTTGGTGCCCTCAAATTACTTGGTGCCGTAAAATTACTTGGTGCCGTAAAATTACTTGGTGCCGTAAAATTACTTGGTGCCCTAAAATTCCTTGGTGCCCTAAAATTACTTGGTGCCGTAAAATAACTAGGTGCCCTAAAATTACTTGGTGCCGTAAAATTACTTGGTGCCGTAAAATAACTAGGTGCCCTAAAATTACTTGGTGCCGTAAAATTACTAAGTGCCCTAAAAATACTTGGTGCCCTAAAATTACTTGGTGCCGTTAAATTACTTGGTGCCGTTAAATTACTTGGTGCCGTAAAATTACTAGGTGCCGTTAAATTACTTGGTGCCGTAAAATTACTTGGTGCCCTCAAATTACTTGGTGCCCTCAAATTACTTGGTGCCTTAAAATTACTTGGTGCCGTTAAATTACTTGGTGCCGTAAAATTATTTGGTGCCCTAAAATTACTTAGTGCCGTGAAATTACTTTGTGCCGTAAAATTACTAGGTGCCGTGAAATTACTTGGTGCCGTGAAATAACTTGGTGCCGTGAAATTACTTGGTGCCGTGAAATTACTTGGTGCCGTAAAATTACTTGGTGCCGTAAAATTACTTGGTGCCGTAAAATTACTTGGTGCCCTAAAATTACTTGGTGCCCTAAAATTACTTGGTGCCCTAAAATTACTTGGTGCCGTAAAATAACTAGGTGCCCTAAAATTACTTGTTGCCGTAAAATTACTTGGTGCCGTAAAATAACTAGGTGCCCTAAAATTACTAAGTGCCCTAAAATTACTTGGTGCCCTAAAATTACTTGGTGCCGTTAAATTACTTGGTGCCGTAAAATTACACTTTCACGGCACCAAGTAATTTTACGGCACCAAGTAATTTTAGGGCACCAAGTAATTTAACGGCACCTAGTAATTTTACGGCACCAGTTAATTTTACGGCACCAAGTTATTTTATATTTTATATTATTTATTATAAACCAGTTCTTGAAATGCATTAACTATGCTCTTTAGCCAAAGAAATTATATTATTAATGTCAATAAAGTATTATTTATTTGAAAGAAATACTTCTTAATTTACAAGAACTTCTATATTTATCCTATAACTCCTTTAATCCTCATAAAGAAATGTTTATTAGAGAAGATTATGTGAATAATGTGAGCCATTAAACATTTTATGAAATGAAAGAACTAAATCAATAAATGAATTATATAATTGTTTAAATCAAACAATTATTTTATAATTTTAATGAAATTTGACAGAACAATTAATACATAGTTATTTATTTTCATAAAATATTTTTTTTAATTTAAAGAATATTTCATTGAAAAAATAATCCGATTCATTTGATTCATATGTTGTTTATTTCAGTTGAACAAATATTTTATAATTTTAAAGAAATTTTACATACAAGTTATAACAGATATTTAATTTCATAAAATATTTTTTTCCATTTAAAAAATATTTCATTGAAAAAATCTGACTTATTTGATTCATAAATTGTTTGTTGCAGTTAAACAAATATTTTATAATTTTTAAGAAATTTGACATACAAGTTATAACATAGATATTAAGTTTCATAAAATATTTTATCCACGACTTATATATAATACATGTATTACATACGTAGTTTTTACTATATAATGCTATATATTATTCACAGAGGGAATAATGAATAATTTGAGAACTTGTGATTGGTGCACAAGCGGGTATAATGGTCATTATACCCGCTTGTGCACCAATCACAATTTTTCAAATTAAAAATACTATGGAAACAAAATACACAAACTGTAAAGTCTATTAAAATGAGTGAAACGTATCGGTGATTACATGCGAAAAATGCGATAGAAGCTAATAATGGTACAAGATAATTTCCCTAGTGGCTGTTTGCGGAACTAACGTTTGACATATACTTTCACAGCTGTGTGATATCACAGCGAGTTTATTGTAATTTTTTATTCTTTACAAAAATTAGTAAAAGTAATTTTACGGCACCAAGTAATTTAACGGCACCAAGTAATTTGAGGGCACCAAGTAATTTGAGGGCACCAAGTAATTTTACGGCACCAAGTAATTTTACGGCACCAAGTAATTTTACGGCACCAAGTAATTTTACGGCACCTAGTAATTTAACGGCACCAAGTAATTTGAGGGCACCAAGTAATTTGAGGGCACCAAGTAATTTTAGGGCACCTAGTAATTTTACGGCACCAAGTAATTTTAGGGCACCTAGTTATTTTACGGCACCAAGTAATTTTACGGCACCAAGTAATTTCACGGCACCAAGTAATTTCACGGCACCAAGTAATTTCACGGCACCAAGTAATTTCACGGCACCAAGTAATTTTACGGCACCAAGTAATTTTACGGCACCAAGTAATTTCACGGCACCAAGTAATTTCACGGCACCAAGTAATTTCACGGCACCAAGTAATTTCACGGCACCAAGTTATTTCACGGCACCAAGTAATTTCACGGCACCAAGTAATTTCACGGCACCAAGTAATTTTACGGCACCAAGTAATTTTACGGCACCAAGTAATTTCACGGCACCAAGTAATTTCACGGCACCAAGTAATTTTAGGGCACCAAGTAATTTTACGGCACCAAGTAATTTAACGGCACCAAGTAATTTTACGGCACCAAGTAATTTTACGGCACCAAGTAATTTTACGGCACCAAGTAATTTAACGGCACCAAGTAATTTTAGGGCATCAAGTAATTTTAGGGCACTTAGTAATTTTAGGGCACCTAGTTATTTTACGGCACCAAGTAATTTTACGGCAACAAGTAATTTTAGGGCACCTAGTTATTTTACGGCACCAAGTAATTTTAGGGCACCAAGTAATTTTAGGGCACCAAGTAATTTTAGGGCACCTAGTAATTTTACGGCACCAAGTAATTTTACGGCACCTAGTAATTTTACGGCACCAAGTAATTTCACGGCACCAAGTAATTTCACGGCACCAAGTTATTTCACGGCACCAAGTAATTTCACGGCACCTAGTAATTTTACGGCACCAAGTAATTTCACGGCACTAAGTAATTTTAGGGCACCAAATAATTTTACGGCACCAAGTAATTTAACGGCACCAAGTAATTTTAAGGCACCAAGTAATTTGAGGGCACCAAGTAATTTGAGGGCACCAAGTAATTTTACGGCACCAAGTAATTTAACGGCACCTAGTAATTTTACGGCACCAAGTAATTTAACGGCACCAAGTAATTTAACGGCACCAAGTAATTTTAGGGCATTAAGTATTTTTAGGGCACTTAGTAATTTTACGGCACCAAGTAATTTTAGGGCACCTAGTTATTTTACGGCACCAAGTAATTTTACGGCACCAAGTAATTTTAGGGCACCTAGTTATTTTACGGCACCAAGTAATTTTACGGCACCAAGTAATTTTAGGGCACCAAGTAATTTTAGGGCACCAAGGAATTTTAGGGCACCAAGTAATTTTACGGCACCAAGTAATTTTACGGCACCAAGTAATTTTACGGCACCAAGTAATTTGAGGGCACCAAGTAATTTTAGGGCACCTAGTAATTTTACGGCACCAAGTAATTTTAGGGCACCTAGTTATTTTACGGCACCAAGTAATTTCACGGCACCAAGTAATTTAACGGCACCAAGTAATTTTACGGCACCAAGTAATTTTACGGCACCAAGTAATTTTACGGCACCAAGTAATTTAACGGCACCAAGTAATTTGAGGGCACCAAGTAATTTGAGGGCACCAAGTAATTTTAGGGCACCTAGTAATTTTACGGCACCAAGTAATTTTAGGGCACCTAGTTATTTTACGGCACCAAGTAATTTTACGGCACCAAGTAATTTCACGGCACCAAGTAATTTCACGGCACCAAGTAATTTCACGGCACCAGGTAATTTCACGGCACCAAGTAATTTTACGGCACCAAGTAATTTTACGGCACCAAGTAATTTAACGGCACCTAGTAATTTTACGGCACCAAGTAATTTTACGGCACCAAGTAATTTTAGGGCACCAAGTAATTTTACGGCACTTAGTAATTTTACGGCACCAAGTAATTTTACGGCACCAAGTAATTTTAGGGCACCAAGTAATTTCACAGCACCAAGTAATTTTACGGCACTAAAATTACTTGGTGCCGTGAAATTACTTGGTGCCGTGAAATTACTTGGTGCCGTAAAATTACTTGGTGCCGTAAAATTACTTGGTGCCGTGAAATTACTTGGTGCCGTGAAATTACTTGGTGCCGTGAAATTACTTGGTGCCGTGAAATTACTTGGTGCCGTGAAATTACTTGGTGCCGTGAAATTACTTGGTGCCGTAAAATAACTTGGTGCCGTAAAATAACTAGGTGCCCTAAAATTACTTGGTGCCGTAAAATTACTTGGTGCCGTAAAATAACTAGGTGCCCTAAAATTACTTGGTGCCGTAAAATTACTAGGTGCCCTAAAATTACTTGGTGCCCTCAAATTACTTGGTGCCGTAAAATTACTTGGTGCCGTAAAATTACTTGGTGCCGTAAAATTACTTGGTGCCCTAAAATTCCTTGGTGCCCTAAAATTACTTGGTGCCGTAAAATAACTAGGTGCCCTAAAATTACTTGGTGCCGTAAAATTACTTGGTGCCGTAAAATAACTAGGTGCCCTAAAATTACTTGGTGCCGTAAAATTACTAAGTGCCCTAAAAATACTTGGTGCCCTAAAATTACTTGGTGCCGTTAAATTACTTGGTGCCGTTAAATTACTTGGTGCCGTAAAATTACTAGGTGCCGTTAAATTACTTGGTGCCGTAAAATTACTAGGTGCCCTCAAATTACTTGGTGCCCTCAAATTACTTGGTGCCTTAAAATTACTTGGTGCCGTTAAATTACTTGGTGCCGTAAAATTATTTGGTGCCCTAAAATTACTTAGTGCCGTGAAATTACTTGGTGCCGTAAAATTACTAGGTGCCGTGAAATTACTTGGTGCCGTGAAATAACTTGGTGCCGTGAAATTACTTGGTGCCGTGAAATTACTTGGTGCCGTAAAATTACTTGGTGCCGTAAAATTACTTGGTGCCGTAAAATTACTTGGTGCCCTAAAATTACTTGGTGCCCTAAAATTACTTGGTGCCCTAAAATTACTTGGTGCCGTAAAATAACTAGGTGCCCTAAAATTACTTGTTGCCGTAAAATTACTTGGTGCCGTAAAATAACTAGGTGCCCTAAAATTACTAAGTGCCCTAAAATTACTTGGTGCCCTAAAATTACTTGGTGCCGTTAAATTACTTGGTGCCGTAAAATTACTTGGTGCCGTAAAATTACTTGGTGCCGTAAAATTACTTGGTGCCGTTAAATTACTTGGTGCCGTAAACTTACTTGGTGCCCTAAAATTACTTGGTGCCGTGAAATTACTTGGTGCCGTGAAATTACTTGGTGCCGTAAAATTACTTGGTGCCGTAAAATTACTTGGTGCCGTGAAATTACTTGGTGCCGTGAAATTACTTGGTGCCGTGAAATAACTTGGTGCCGTGAAATTACTTGGTGCCGTGAAATTACTTGGTGCCGTGAAATTACTTGGTGCCGTGAAATTACTTGGTGCCGTAAAATTACTTGGTGCCGTAAAATTACTTGGTGCCGTGAAATTACTTGGTGCCGTGAAATTACTTGGTGCCGTGAAATTACTTGGTGCCGTGAAATTACTTGGTGCCGTAAAATTACTTGGTGCCGTAAAATAACTAGGTGCCCTAAAATTACTTGGTGCCGTAAAATTACTAGGTGCCCTAAAATTACTTGGTGCCCTCAAATTACTCGGTGCCGTAAAATTACTTGGTGCCGTAAAATTACTTGGTGCCGTAAAATTACTTGGTGCCCTAAAATTCCTTGGTGCCCTAAAATTACTTGGTGCCCTAAAATTACTTGGTGCCGTAAAATTACTTGGTGCCGTAAAATAACTAGGTGCCCTAAAATTACTTGGTGCCGTAAAATTACTTGGTGCCGTAAAATAACTAGGTGCCCTAAAATTACTTGGTGCCGTAAAATTACTAAGTGCCCTAAAAATACTTGGTGCCCTAAAATTACTTGGTGCCGTTAAATTACTTGGTGCCGTTAAATTACTTGGTGCCGTAAAATTACTAGGTGCCGTTAAATTACTTGGTGCCGTAAAATTACTTGGTGCCCTCAAATTACTTGGTGCCCTCAAATTACTTGGTGCCTTAAAATTACTTGGTGCCGTTAAATTACTTGGTGCCGTAAAATTATTTGGTGCCCTAAAATTACTTAGTGCCGTGAAATTACTTGGTGCCGTAAAATTACTAGGTGCCGTGAAATTACTTGGTGCCGTGAAATAACTTGGTGCCGTGAAATTACTTGGTGCCGTGAAATTACTTGGTGCCGTAAAATTACTTGGTGCCGTAAAATTACTTGGTGCCGTAAAATTACTAGGTGCCCTAAAATTACTTGGTGCCCTAAAATTACTTGGTGCCCTAAAATTACTTGGTGCCGTAAAATAACTAGGTGCCCTAAAATTACTTGTTGCCGTAAAATTACTTGGTGCCGTAAAATAACTAGGTGCCCTAAAATTACTAAGTGCCCTAAAATTACTTGATGCCCTAAAATTACTTGGTGCCGTTAAATTACTTGGTGCCGTAAAATTACTTGGTGCCGTAAAATTACTTGGTGCCGTAAAATTACTTGGTGCCGTTAAATTACTTGGTGCCGTAAAATTACTTGGTGCCCTAAAATTACTTGGTGCCGTGAAATTACTTGGTGCCGTGAAATTACTTGGTGCCGTAAAATTACTTGGTGCCGTGAAATTACTTGGTGCCGTGAAATTACTTGGTGCCGTGAAATAACTTGGTGCCGTGAAATTACTTGGTGCCGTGAAATTACTTGGTGCCGTGAAATTACTTGGTGCCGTGAAATTACTTGGTGCCGTAAAATTACTTGGTGCCGTAAAATTACTTGGTGCCGTGAAATTACTTGGTGCCGTGAAATTACTTGGTGCCGTGAAATTACTTGGTGCCGTGAAATTACTTGGTGCCGTAAAATTACTTGGTGCCGTAAAATAACTAGGTGCCCTAAAATTACTTGGTGCCGTAAAATTACTAGGTGCCCTAAAATTACTTGGTGCCCTCAAATTACTTGGTGCCCTCAAATTACTTGGTGCCGTTAAATTACTAGGTGCCGTAAAATTACTTGGTGCCGTAAAATTACTTGGTGCCGTAAAATTACTTGGTGCCGTAAAATTACTTGGTGCCCTCAAATTACTTGGTGCCCTCAAATTACTTGGTGCCGTTAAATTACTTGGTGCCGTAAAATTACTTGGTGCCCTAAAATTACTTGGTGCCGTTAAATTACTTGGTGCCCTAAAATTACTTGGTGCCGTAAAATTACTAGGTGCCCTAAAATTATTTGGTGCCCTCAAATTACTTGGTGCCCTCAAATTACTTGGTGCCCTCAAATTACTTGGTGCCCTAAAATTACTTGGTGCCGTAAAATAACTAGGTGCCGTAAAATTACTTGGTGCCCTAAAATTACTAGGTGCCCTCAAATTACTAGGTGCCGTAAAATTACTTGGTGCCCTAAAATTACTTGGTGCCGTAAAATTACTAGGTGCCGTTAAATTACTTGGTGCCGTAAAATTACTTGGTGCCGTTATATTACTTGGTGCCGTAAAATTACTTGGTGCCCTAAAATTACTTGGATACTATATTTCATTGTATCTTATATTTTTATTTTTTTTAAGAAACACATTTCATCGGAATTATGAAACATTTCATTGGTTTGAATAATTGTCTATTACATATAACGAAATATATTATTGAATTAAATTGTGATTTTTAAAACTCTATTATTTCATTTTATTATATCAAAACAATCATTGAAATATATGAGATTATTAACTAAAAGAATTAGGCATTGTATCGATTAAAAAATGTATTGGTTCAAAGAAATCAGATTGGATTAAATTATTTTTTTAACGCAATAATATATTTCTTTTGCTGATGTCCATGAAGTTAGCAGAGCAAAGTCAGCAAAACAAAAGTTCACTTGACTAATAATTAAATGCTAATTAAATGCTAATTAAATGCGCAAAAAGAAAATTTAATGCTCTTTTAGAAAAAAAAATATTGCATGTTTTGCTAGCTTCAGATGAACTCAGCAGAACAAAGTGTCGAATAACAGTTAAAATCGTATGTAACTACACGAAATGCTTCAGAAAATTAAATGCTAATTAAATGCGCAAAAAGAAAATTTAATGCTCTTTTAGAAAAAAAAATATTGCATGTTTTGCTGGTTTCAGATGAACTCAGCAGAACAAAGTATCGAAAAACAGTTAAAATCGTATGTAACTACACGAGATGCTTCAGAAAATTAAATGCTAATTAAATGCGCAAAAAGAAAATTTAATGCTCTTTTAGAAAAAAAAATATTGCATGTTTTGCTAGCTTCAGATGAACTCAGCAGAACAAAGTGTCGAATAACAGTTAAAATCGTATGTAACTACACGAAATGCTTCAGAAAATTAAATGCTAATTAAATGCGCAAAAAGAAAATTTAATGCTCTTTTAGAAAAAAAAAATATTGCATGTTTTGCTAGCTTCAGATGAACTAAGCAGAACAAAGTGTCGAATAACAGTTAAAGACGTATGTAACTACAGGAAATGCTTCAGAAAATTAAATGCTAATTAAATGCGCAAAAAGAAAATTTAATGCTCTTTTAAAAAAAAAATATTGCATGTTTTGCTGGTTTCAGATGAACTCAGCAGAACAAAGAATCGAAAAACAGTTAAAATCGTATGTAACTACACGAGATGCTTCAGAAAATTAAATGCTAATTAAATGCGCAAAAATAAAATTTAATGCTCTTTTAGAAAAAAAAATATTGCATGTTTTGCTAGCTTCAGATGAACTCAGCAGAACAAAGTGTCGAATAACAGTTAAAATCGTATGTAACTACACGAAATGCTTCAGAAAATTAAATGCTAATTAAATGCGCAAAAAGAAAATTTAATGCTCTTTTAGAAAAAAAAAATATTGCATGTTTTGCTAGCTTCAGATGAACTAAGCAGAACAAAGTGTCGAATAACAGTTAAAGACGTATGTAACTACAGGAAATGCTTCAGAAAATTAAATGCTAATTAAATGCGCAAAAAGAAAATTTAATGCTCTTTTAAAAAAAAAATATTGCATGTTTTGCTGGTTTCAGATGAACTCAGCAGAACAAAGAATCGAAAAACAGTTAAAATCGTATGTAACTACACGAGATGCTTCAGAAAATTAAATGCTAATTAAATGCGCAAAAAGAAAATTTAATGCTCTTTTAGAAAAAAAAAATATTGCATGTTTTGCTAGCTTCAGATGAACTAAGCAGAACAAAGTGTCGAATAACAGTTAAAGACGTATGTAACTACAGGAAATGCTTCAGAAAATTAAATGCTAATTAAATGCGCAAAAAGAAAATTTAATGCTCTTTTAAAAAAAAAATATTGCATGTTTTGCTGGTTTCAGATGAACTCAGCAGAACAAAGAATCGAAAAACAGTTAAAATCGTATGTAACTACACGAAATGCTTCAGAAAATTAAATGCTAATTAAATGCGCAAAAAGAAAATTTAATGCTCTTTTAGAAAAAAAAAATATTGCATGTTTTGCTAGCTTCAGATGAACTAAGCAGAACAAAGTGTCGAATAACAGTTAAAGACGTATGTAACTACAGGAAATGCTTCAGAAAATTAAATGCTAATTAAATGCGCAAAAAGAAAATTTAATGTTCTTTTAAAAAAAAAATATTGCATGTTTTGCTGGTTTCAGATGAACTCAGCAGAACAAAGAATCGAAAAACAGTTAAAATCGTATGTAACTACACGAGATGCTTCAGAAAATTAAATGCTAATTAAATGCGCAAAAAGAAAATTTAATGCTCTTTTAGAAAAAAAAAATATTGCATGTTTTGCTAGCTTCAGATGAACTAAGCAGAACAAAGTGTCGAATAACAGTTAAAGACGTATGTAACTACACGAAATGCTTCAGAAAATTAAATGCTAATTAAATGCGCAAAAAGAAAATTTAATGCTCTTTTAAAAAAAAAATATTGCATGTTTTGCTGGTTTCAGATGAACTCAGCAGAACAAAGAATCGAAAAACAGTTAAAATCGTATGTAACTACACGGGATGCTTCAGAAAATTAAATGCTAATTAAATGCGCAAAAAGAAAATTTAATGCTCTTTTAGAAAAAAAAATATTGCATGTTTTGCTGGTTTCAGATGAACTCAGCAGAACAAAGAATTGAAAAACAGTTAAAATCGTATGTAACTACACGAGATGCTTCAGAAAATTAAATGCTAATTAAATGCGCAAAAAGAAAATTTAATGCTCTTCTAAAAAACTGTAATTGTTGAATTCAGATTTGACAGTTAACATGCATCTATCGTTGTTTATCAAGGTCTTTATATACATATATGTTTTAATAGGACGCTATTTGCCTTATTTTGTCAAAGTTCAATATTTCATTTATTATAATAAGTGGAAGAAAACTTTAAATACAAAAGTTGTCAGGATAGACAAGCAGCACATTTTTTAAATAGTTACATTTATATAGGGTGTCCCATGAGTGTGTTACAGACCAAAGTAATATTTTTTTAAATACAAAGTATATTTTTTTAATTTATAATCTAAAGGTATTTATTTTTTGGATACTTTGATATAGCATGTGTGGGATTATATTGAGTGGTTTATAAATTATGACCATTTTTGTAAGAAAATTGTGTTATTTTCAACATCTTGTAATTACAACAAAAAAAATTTTGTTTTCTGCTAAAAATAATTTTGGCATATGCTCTATTATTGCGATATTACATCAAACATTAACAAAATTGTATTCTTTGTACAGGGCGTATCAAAACTCTGAACTTAATTTTTTTCAAAACACCAAAATGAAAAAAGTATGTTTCTGTGTATTTTTTGACAAATAATCTTTACAAGAACCCTACTCGGGAAATAATTAAAGAACAAAAAAATATTTGAAAAAAATCGACGGACCCACTGGCCCCATACACTCCTGGTAAAAATTATTATTGTTTGATACTGGAAATAGATAATACTTATTAATAATAAACCGGTTATCAAATTTCATATATTTCAACTGTATCACTATGAGCATTTAATTAGCATTTAATTTTTTGAAGAATTTCGTGTAGTTACATACGACTTTAACTGTTATTCGACACTTTGTTCTGCTTAGTTCATCTGAAACCAGCAAAACATGCAATATTTTTTTTTTTAAAAGAGCAATTAATTTTATTTTTGCGCATTTAATTAGCATTTAATTTTCTGAAGCATCTCGTGTAGTTACATACGATTTTAACTGTTTTTCGATACTTTGTTGTGCTGAGTTCATCTGAAACCAGCAAAACAGGCAATATTTTTTTTTTAAAGAGCATTAAATTTTCTTTTTGCGCATTTAATTAGCATTTAATTTTCTGAAGCATTTCGTGTAGTTACATACGATTTTAACTGTTTTTCGATTCTTTGTTCTGCTGAGTTCATCTGAAACCAGCAAAACATGCAATATTTTTGTTTCTAAAATAGCATTAAATTTTCTTTTTGCGCATTTAATTAGCATTTAATTTTCTGAAGCATTTCGTGTAGTTACATACGATTTTAACTGTTATTCGACACTTTGTTCTGCTGAGTTCATCTGAAGCTAGCAAAACATGCAATATTTTTTTTTCTAAAAGAGCATTAAATTTTATTTTTGCGCATTTAATTAGCATTTAATTTTCTGAAGCGTCTCGTGTAGTTACATACGATTTTAACTGTTTTTCGATACTTTGTTGTGCTGAGTTCATCTGAAACCAGCAAAACATGCAATATTTTTTTTTTTAAAAGAGCATTAAATTTTCTTTTTGCGCATTTAATTAGCATTTAATTTTCTGAAGCATCTCGTGTAGTTACATACGATTTTAACTGTTTTTCGATTCTTTGTTCTGCTGAGTTCATCTGAAAACCAGCAAAACATGCAATATTTTTTTTTCTAAAAGAGCATTAAATTTTCTTTTTGCGCATTTAATTAGCATTTAATTAGCATTTAATTATTAGTCAAGTGAAATTTTGTTTTGCTGACTTTGCTCTGCTAACTTCATGGACATCTTTTGCTGTATGAAATCACAATTGCTCTGATGAATTTATCATTAATACAATAAAATCAAAATTCTATGAAATGAAATACATTGATTCAATGACTTTTTTTTCTCAGTGTATGATACAAAATATACAAAAATATACTTTGTTCATTGGCTTATAAACGGAAGACATTCTCTTAAGCAGAAAAATGGTGATTTTACAAAAATGTGAGGAAAACAAAGTGTTGAAACATTTCTTCTGTTATATTATAGTAAAATTATGATGCTATATTTAAACATATTTTTAGAAAAAAAATTATTTTCTAATTTATTTCCCGCGTTTTTGATCTGATCCGCTCAAGAGCGTTATAACGTTATTAACTCATACGGTCCAATAAATATTTGTAGTCTTATTGTTAATTAAAATTTAAAAAAAATTGTATAACCTCTTCTATTTTATTATAATAACAACTATCAAAAAAAAGTTAAACATATCTACACGTTGCATTCTAATTACATATATTCCATTAAACTACTACGTAGTTACTTTAAAAGCACTAGTGATGTTTTTTACAAATAAACAAAATGAAAATCAACGGAACATGGAAATTATATTGAGCTACCTAGTTTCTTTAAGTAAACACATTTTTGCAAATTAAAGTTTTCATTCAACTTAATTAATTCTTTTACGTAACAATTTAATAACTATACAGTATACATGCATAATTTAAATTAAAACTAACAAAGTACACTGGCTATATAGATAAAATATACTTATCTGTATTATATTAATAATTAGGTTAATATGAGTCAACATATCAATATTTAAACAAATTTTAAAACATTATGAATTATAGTCATAAACATGATTACAATTAAAAAACTGACAAAATCCAAGCTTTAGGCTTCCGCGGTGATCTTGACTTCTGGGTGTGAGCCACGTTGTTTTTATCGTTATCTCAACAAACGTTTCGTTGCATTTAACATCTTTAAAACTTAAAAATGCTAAAGTTAAAATTCAAAGTAACAGAAAAAGAGAAATAATGAAATACATTTTTTTGGAATCATTTTATTTCTCGCCGAAAATTCAAAACAGATTTAAATAAAAATGACTTGTTTTACTCTTCTTTATCTATGTATATTATAAAACGTAAGGTATTCTCTGGCCAGGTTTTAGTATATATTTTGTTACGTTAGGTAACATAAGGAATAAGCAGTGACGATAGTAGTAAATCAAGTCAGAAAAAATCGTAAATATCTCGACTCTTATGCGAGATAGTGGTTTGTTTTTTCCCTTAAAACTCCTACCCCCGTGATATTTTTCTCGCCTGATCTAATTAAACTAATTACAACTCTCCATACGTGACAAGGGGTGAAATGTTAACTCCCTTGCGAAGCCGGGGCGATTCCGATAGATTATATAATAAAAACTGCTAGGAACTGCTGGATTAAAATAAAACTTACAAAATAGCTAATCATAATCTATTTCTTTCTATATCATTAGACGCATACATTCAGGTTAATTACTGTAATTTCTAATTAACGGAAGCGCTGGTAGAATGGATCGTAAGTGCGTGTAATTTGTAGCTATTCAAAAATCCCGCGGGCTACCCACTTAGTGCCCTAACGATGACACTCGAATACCACGCCGGTAGTCATAAATATATTTTTTAACTTCCTTTCAGCACTACCACCTGTTTAAAATCATTTAAATATACTTACTTACTAAGTTGTATATTGTAATAGAAAATGTAGTTATTTTTGTATATATATTAAAATTTTATAAAGTTGTTCAAATGCACAATTAACTCCATTTTTGTCATTTATATGAGTGAGCCTCTTTCCAAAAAACAAACCGATTTTTTTGCGAATTTAAATATAAAAAGCGTAAATTATGCTGGCTTTATTGTTTTCAGTAATGATCAATCTGATCTATCGGTAGGGTGACTCTTTTATATTCGTCTAAATATTCATTTTATACTGTTAAAAAGACCGGGACAGGTCAACTCGACGCATCCAACTCGACGACGCGCGACGGTCAAACTCGGCGACGGTCAACTCAGCGATAATAATAAATATTAGTAAATATATTTTTGAACTAAAATTTGCCCGCGGCTTCACCTGCGTGTATTATGTATAAAATAGTTTTATCGGCCCATATTAACCTTGAAAAGAATGTTATACTTCAAAGCCTTTGAGACACGGGTTAATATTATTCAATCGGACTGAAATTTTAATCAGAAAGTGAGATTGAAAAAATTAATATTTGTACTGAATAATTATTTTTTTATTATTTAAGTCATTTGCCATCGGGCGTAACCCCCCACTAAGACATAATTATAAATTATTTTTGTATTAATAACATATGTTTTTTAGCAATTAACAAAATTAAAACAAACCTATTTTTATAAGTTCAAACTTATAATAAAATATTTAATTTTTAAATAATTATAGTTTTTTTTTCTTGAACCTCTTTTATTTTATTTGTATAAAATAACTGAGAAACTACCAACAGTTTTCAATTTAAAATATATGTAAAAGCAATAATGAAATAATTCTATATGAATGTCTGTAAATATAGAAAATTTCAACATATGTATACTAGTATACAGTTATACACATATTTGAAAACATTTCAATCCAATTTAATTTTACAAATATTCTATTTATTATTCCATTTACACTGATTGTAAAATATTACATTTAAATAATTTTAATACATCATGCAAATGAAAGTTTTGATTTGCAATTCAGTAAAATTCTCCAACATTTACATAATAATTTTAATTAAAACATGGACAATTAAACAAACTATCAATAATTTCAAATATACCATTCGGAATATTAAATTCAAAAAACAAGTATGTATTGTTCGAAATAATTAAAGAATTATATGTATTATAAACGTGCGAGTACACTAATATTCTAACCATTGACATAAATGCACTATTATTAATTTAAAAGTTTAAAAAACAGTTTTAGATCATTTTTTCCAATGACTTTTTAATAATTCTTGACATACGTTTGATTACAGATCAGAACTGTCACAAGTACAAGTACCAGTACTAATTGTAAGTGAGAGTACTTAAAGTGTAATAATAACTATTTGAGATCGCTTCACTTTTTGGGCGGTTTCGTTTTTAATCACATATAAAAATCATAGCGGTCTGTGAGACCGAGGTTGTGCAACGAAAAATTCACGTCCATAATAAAAGGTTGATTATAAGAATTTGAAGAAATTTAAACGACTAAGCTCGGAAAATAAAACAATAGGATTGATTATTTTATAAACGAATAAAAAACAAAAATGTATCCGAAAGCATTCATACTTATATTCTGATATCGACATTCAGAATAAAAGACTGATAATTAAAAATCATTCCATCTACACAATGTATTTCATCCCAATAAACGTCAAATAAAGAATACCATATATATTTTTTAATTAAACAAGTATTCATGTAGGTAGTAATTGTAAACAGAATATGTTATTTTTGATTAATATCTTTCTTTTATTTTGCAACAAAAGATTTTTTATTATTTATAAAAATACAACCTCTTAATAAAAAATCGAACAAAAAAAGTGCCTAAATCCGTTGATCCGTTTTCAAGATATTTAAAAATTGCCACGTACATTACATACCTATATCACTCTAATGTCCGGTATTATAAAATGGGGTATTAATTCTTCGATAGTATCTATGGATTAGCTATGGAATTTAGATCAGTGATACTTTAACTTATTGTAACACTGTTTTAATACCGTTGGTGTTTACATACCACGCGTGCGTGAAAATTGTCAAATACTTCATGAAACTTCAAGAGAACTGTCAGATACGTTAGAAAACTCATTTGAAAGTGCTTGCTACTGGACATAAGTATATCCGATGAGCACTCCAAACCAACATCAACTTGCTTCTATGAGTCGTGAGTAAAAAATAAATATTTTCATGTTTTGTCTGTATACTGTAATACGGAGTATAAAGTTTTCAATATAACTGTTTTTAAAACTACAAATAAAAGAGTAATTACTCATTACATAAAACAAACAATACAAATGCATGTATACATGTATAACAACATGTGTACAATTGAACATAACGTTTGACATACGAGAGTGTATATTGTACATACAAAGAAAAGAATAAAATAGAGTCAGAGAGGAAAAACGAATAACATCATCCACTTAAATCGCATCTGCAAAATGTTAAATGTCAGCAATTCGTTCTAATACAAAATACGAAATGTTCTTACATAAACGTACAATACATATGTACTATATATATATGTGTAAGTTTACGTGTATATGAATCGAAAAGTTCAAGTTTTACATTTTATATATATTTTTAATATTAAGTTGAATAATAATATGATATGTATGTTTGGTAGATTTTTTCTCGTCTGTATTTTTTTCGAATTCTACTGCTAGTATAAAATTAATATGACAATTTAAACAGAGTTGTCACAAGTACTTAGTGAAAGTACTTAAAGTACATATATATAGTACTAAGTGAAAGTATTTGAAGTATCAATAAATTTTTGTTATTTTAAAATGTACTTGAAGTAAGTACTTTAAGTACTTACCTTGTTAAATTCAATTATAACGTTAGAAAATTACTTGACGTATTAAGTACTTTACTATTTTTAAATGTACTTAAAGTATGATACTTCAAGTACGTTTTCAAGTATTTTACTTGAAGTATTAACAGCTCTGATTTTATATCTACAAACTAGGAAATAGTATATTGAATATTACATATTGTTTATAGTAGAAAATTATAGTCACATGTACAATATTTACTTTGATTTGTACATAGATTTGTATGTACAATAATTACATAACTATAACATTATTAATATTATATTCATTTCATATCGTCGGAATTATGTTTTTATTATAAACACATCAATAATTTCAATTTATAAAGCAAATATATTTTGTAACAGTATATTTATTATGAACACATACATAATGAACATTGTAAACAAAACGATATTTGCATATAGAGACTTTAAATATTTTATCATAATAATGGATTACAGAAATTTAAATTTTATGTATGGTATAGCAAATGCTTTTATAATATAATACGAGCACGATTTCATTCCTCTATTTTACAGCTGAGCTGTGTAATCATCGACGAACACATTTTATTGTAGCTATAATGTACCAACATGTAAATATATGAGTATATTTTTATTTAACGTGTGAACCTACAGATTATTATTAATTGTTTTGTGTAAAATGTATTATTATTATACCATAAATCGATATTGTGGAACATATTGAGGTTATCCAAATTGTTATTTTCATATAGAGTTTAATTACTAATAAAAGATCATCTAATGTTATTAATTTTATCAATAAATCGATTTTGTCGCTTGCTTTTGCTTTTCAGTAAGTAATTTTCTTTTGTAATATCATCAATTTTCTCGGCTATTTGTAGTGTTTAGTTGATCGTATTGATTTCTAAGAAATGTATATTATTTATTATTCATTTATGTGTATCTATCATAAGAAAATAGAGAGATGACAAATAATGTGTATATAAAATATCAATAACAAATAATTCGATTTGTATGTATTTTATTAAGCATTTAATTAACAAACAATTTTAAATTAAGAATAAATAAAAAATAATCAAATAAAAAGTTTAATTTTCAATTATAGTATGCAGTGACAATTTTCAAATTTTACCATTGTTTTATTGCTTCCTCGCAATATCCAGACTGGAACTGTTAGGCTCCTGATGAGGACTTCTTGTGAAGTCGAAACACGTGTCGAGTGACATTGTTTTATTGTGGTTAAGGTGTATATTTTTAGTTTAAGTGACTAAGAAACCACAGTTTCTCCGTTTTTCCAGTACTAGAAATGTAATTAGATTCGATCAAGGATAACGTATGATATACAAACAATTTAAAACAATCGATCTTACGAAACTGAAAAAATTACAAGATTTGTAAAAAATAATATTGTTTATGATATAATGTAGGACTCGACTCCTCTACTATTTAAGAAATACCATATAAAATAATGGTATATTAATTTAAGACAATAGACAATTTTTTTTTTAATTCCGGTCGGATTTTTTTGTGAATTCCGGCGATTCCGGTTCCGGCCGGAATTGAAAATTCCAGTTCCGGTACACCCCTAAATTTAACTTCCTTTCTTAATATCTTAAATGTTGGCATTTTTCATCATGGCATACCTACTTATAAGAAAGTAAAAATAATTTCTACTTCTTTGGGTTTTATTGTTTTGGTTTCTGAAGAGACGTATTTCGAACCAGACAGTAAAAACATTACTCCTTTCTTCGCTTCTTTATTCTCCATCAAAACATTCGTAAAATATTTGATAAGTATGTATATAAAATATAACAAAAACCACATTTTTTGTTTCTCTTTCCGCTTCAAGAAAACAGAGCACAGTGAACGTGACGTAGTCAGACAAGCCGTGGGGGCGGATGCAATGGCGGTGGAGGCAGTCATGAGCCATTACGAGATACGCGATATCTGCAGCAGACCGACTTCTACACTACTGCGGCGCATAGATAGGGTGAGTGTGTACGTGTGTATGTGTGTTGAGGATATTCAAACCCGGCGATAATCATGTTCACATGGATACTGCTGAAAACGAGTAGAAAAGTATATAAATTGTCTAGAAAGAAAATGAGATGTGACAAAGAAAATAGGGACTTAGAATTACTTTTTTTGATTTTCGTATTTTTACTTCCATGTTCTGAAAGAAATGGAAGTGTTGTAATACCGTCGAAAAACTGAGATAAGAGTAGATTCTGATTGTATTACCTTCAAAATTTAAAGAAAAGTTAATTTCCATATGGCGGCTGTACGTGTGTCTGTAACAAACAGACAGATAGACACACTTTCGCATTTACAATATTAGTGTGGATTATTAATAAGTGTAAAGTAAAAAATATATGTGATTTTACATGATTTTTTATAAACTGTACAAAAGTCTGTCAGGCATTAAGTATTTGATCTATATAGCAAAAGCTAAATTAACACTATCTGCGAGGTGTAAAATCGTAATTAATTTTGTCGGGATTTTAGAGTAGTGGTAATAAATGTATAATAATGTAAATGCTTTACATTTTATGATGTACACCTGTCACTACAGCTTTTATATCGCTGATTTCTACTTAACGCACATTCGTCAAGGTCATTCATATAAACCATATCATTGATTAGAAGCTTAGTTTTTGCTCGAGAGCATATTCTTTATAATACCGGACATAAGACCTCTAAATTAATATGAATTGAGTTAAGAAGAATTAAAAATTGTTATTTTATAATAAAAGTATATTAACATGAAATGAAAAATCAAAAGTAGATCTTTACATAATAAAACCAAAAAAATATATTGTAGAACACGTGGTAAAAAAATTATAATTGATATTTTCTACGAAAAAAAACTGGCAAGGAACTGCTAGTTATTATAAGAATGTTAAGTACTCTAACAAAACCGTCATATGTATTTATAGACCCGTAGTGCGTGTGTGTGTTTATTTTGACATGTCTTTAACAGTATTGACAAATAATTGACAGACGTTTCGATTCTCCGGCCGCGTGTGAACTCAAGTCGTGAGACATGCAGGCTCTCGTGAACGTCGTTACACGAAATTTACATTTTCGTTGGAGATTTGCCATATCCCATTTATGAACACATGTATGCATATGTGTATTATGTATATGTATACATACTAGGAACTAGATTTTAGTAGGTAGAGCTGGATAATTGGGTTCACACAATATTTTTGCTGGTAGTCTTTTTCGCTGTATGTACCAGTATATTTATTACGTAGTTTGCATGCGATGTAATTAGGTTCTTTCTTTTTGCATGGTTGATGGTTTTATACATTTGTGCAGTGAATGTAAATGTACTTATTTTTTTATGTACATTGTACATACATACGAAGTGTGTACAAAAAGTATCTGACCTTTGACCGGGAAAACTAAAGTTATTCACCTGTAGGACTTAAACATTAATCCTCATCAAAGTACTCTCTTTGGGACTACACGCATTTCTCTCACCGCTTCCGCCATTCTTGGAAGCATATTTGGAATGTTTGTTTGGAAATGGCTTAGAGCTCCAGCGTCGTTTTCTGCATAATGTCTTCTCGTGACTAAAATCGGGTTCCTTTCAGCGGTGTTTTCAACTTGGGGAACAGTCAAAACTCGCATGGAGCTATGTCGAGAGAGTAAGGAGGCTGATGGACCAAAGAAGTGCTGTGTTTGGCCAGAAAGTTTTGAATCAGATGCGATGAATGGGCACAAATTTTGCAGATAATCTCCGCATGGCCAAATCATCCTTCTACCGAGCCATAGCTGATCCTTACCTTGTCTGCAAGTTCTCGTGTAGTGACACGTGTAGTTTCTGCATGACTAAAGTCCGCATTTGTTCAATGATATCATCATTTCGGCTTATTGAGGGCCTACCGGAACGTGAATTGCTCTCCATCGATGGGTGGCCATCTTTGAAACGGTTGTATCACTACTTAATTCGTGTGATACTCATAGCATCGTCGCTGAGAGCCTTCTGAATCTTCCTTATGATTTCAATTTGGGTATCGCCAAGCGTTTGGAAGAACTTGATGCAATACTGCTGCTCAGTCATTTCGCGCAAATCAAATAACCGACAGGAGTGTACTACACTCACTCATTCTCACGATAACAGGCAGCTACTGACGAGCTCTGCAGGCGAGAAAAAATTCTTGCATGCACATGAAAGTCACCTACACCTCATCGCCAGAAGAGAAAACCCGCAGGAAAAATTGTTGTTGTACATACATAAAAGTAACAACCAAAGTTACTAAATTGACAAAGCAGTTTTTGTCTACTCTAAATAGATATATTATTACAATTTTATTTATAATTTTACTTGATAGCAATTTTATCATCAAGAAAAACTCATAAAATATAGAATGGGTCTAGAAAAATTCATCACTGAAGTTTTGCGTTCTTCACAATTAATTAAGTATATATGTTATACTTCGCAAACTAAATTTTGAATACCTACAAAAATACGTAAAAAAAAATCTTTTACATCGAACAAAATTTTATCAAAATCTCGATGCAACGTCTCAATTCTTCAAACTCATCACGCCCATACACACATACACATATATACATTATGTCATATCAATACATACAAAACACATCTGGCAATACCAGCACGTGACGATAGGTAGTGTTGTTTTTTATGTTACCGCGGCAGCAAAAGCGGCCTGCATCGACAGGTACTACACATATGTATGTATGCATGTGTGTGTGTCATGCATATGCGCGTACCCACGCGTAAACAATACTGAATAGAACCGAAGGTCAGTAAAGGTCGGTCGCGTCAAATATAAAAATACATTCCAGTAAGTATTTTATTTGTGTGATGTTCGTTCTATCTATAGCCGTTATCTTTATAATGTAATTTATATGTGTATATGTTATTTTTAGATTCCACAGTAATTCGTTCTACTAAAAATCAGATGGTTTAGAAATGAAAGCTACTTGCTCGACGAAAAGTCGAGGGAAATGTATTTTTTTATATATTATATTGATTCAACAATACAATATGGATTGAACTTTTTAATGAAAATATGTTCGGGTCAAAATTTCTCCTCATTTTAAAAATATTATGTGAAAAGATTTCTTTCAAAACATTTTCTGCTTTTCGGTTTTGAAACGTACCTCATTATACATATATGTTTATAATATTTGTTTAAAGATAAAAGGTAGACTAACCTTGGGTTGCATAAAGCAAAATTAATCACGAATAGTTAATCAGTTGTTTTAAAACCATTATTACGTCAATTTTAAAAAACAATCACGGTTATGATAAATTTTATGAGGTAAAAAATTATAATATTTAGTGAATTTTTCATTTAAAAATTGAGATTAAGTTTAGAATTAACGTTAATCATGGTTTGAAAACAACTGATTAACTAATCGTGGTTAATTTTGCTTTATGTAACCCAGGGTAAGTCACTTCATGTTTTAAATGCCTCATATATACTGGATATATTTATAATTTATATATGTATGTAGTTGCTAACCTCAGAGGACAAGTTTCAGTTACAATGCTATCACTCTTGTAAAATAAAGTTTTCAACATTTTTTATTGATTTTATTTTGTCTGCAACAACTATTCAACAAAAAACCTATTTGTTTCCATACTGTCATCAGAACAAACTAGTTTTTAGCAAAGTTTTTTATCATTTGCACGTTCAAATTAATGATAATTTATAACTATAATTTTTATTTCTTTTATGTTAGCTAATTAAGTTCCCTAATTTGATTATTTTTTGTTACAATACGATAAAAAAAACATTAGTACGCACTGGAAAAAAAGTTTACTTAAAACAATATTGTTTAAAACTGAAAAATTATAATATTCATTGACTTCGTTACATGTATATCAAATAAGGATTATCTTTACCCAATACATTTTTTTTATAAATTTAAAATAAAAAAAATACCACTTTTGGGTTATGCCATAATTTAATTAGTCTTTACAGTAACTGTAAAACGACAAAACTCAAATAAGTCTAATCTAATTGCAAGCTGAACATTTATCAACCTCCTTTAAAATTACCCCACCAACCACCACTACTATTAATCAACAAAGTTACGCCTTGACCTCTCCGAATTACGCCAAAAACCTGTTATAAATCCGGGGTCTAAATATATACCCCTTTTACCACATACAAACCACACCCTAGAATATTTACCTTTAGGTGCTTTTGTTAAAATAAAAACGCAAAATACAGCAATAAAACACCACGTAAACGTCATTGTTGTTTCATTAATATCTGCACTGCTTATAAATTATTTTTTGGTTTTAAATTATCGATTTGCTCAGTTTTGTGTTACCAAAAATAAAACCGAGAAACATTAGCGATAGAACAAGTATTTATTATAGTTGACAAGAAGTGTTAACATAGGCGTAACGTCAAAAATGCGCCATGACACTTGCGAGCGTCTTGGCGTCAAATTCAAAATTAGTTTCAAAAGGGTCAATTTTTGTGATAAAACCTTATAACGTAATAAGAGACACGTAAGATAATCATAAAATAGTTTTTAAAAATTAGGCATAATACATTAGCTTAAACTACCTGTGTAGGGCTTTCACCAATTTATAAATACACGCGAGCAAAATGCTACTTCTAAAAATATATTAAGGGGAGTTGAGGGTTAAAATATTAATCAAAATCATACACACATACAATCTACGTATCCAATCAGAATAATAAATTAGCAATTCAGCTGATGCGAAAATCCAGCAAATTCGTTAAATAAATAAGGTAAAATAATCTCACATACACACGGTGTGATTGTCGCAATGCACGTGAGGGAGTTGATTACATAACAATATCGGACATGAGTCGAGGCTTGGTGCATTTATTTGCATGAAACGCGTACATGGTTTGAATACAAATTTGGCCGTATTCCAAAACTGAAGCAGATCGCATAATTTTGACACAGCGTGAAGATTAATAGTTTATTTCGAATGATTTTTACATCTATTTTACTAATGATGTATGTGACATTGGGTCGATGGACATGGGTTTAAATTAGAAACATTTAGCATGTATTTTTTGCTATTTTGTCAAGTTTGTATAATTTAATGTTAAAATGTTGTGGGTTTAAAAGATGAGAAAGAATGTTTAGGTGTTTTTTGGTCCGTGCGTCATTTCACAAGCAATATAATCCATTTTGATACATTTTGTTTATCTGATTTTCTGTGTGTTTGTTTGTTTCAACTTGACATGAAATATACTGAACTAATTTTAATGGAATTTTCAGTATAACTAAAAGAATTAGTTTAAGTTATTTAAAAACTGATATTATTGAAATGTAATATTAAAAAAAAGATACATATTAGTCATAAAATTAATCATTAAGAACAGGCCTAGCCAACCCAAATTGCACCACGGGCCGCATTGACGACCTAAAATTTTCCAAGAGCCGTACATAAATAAGAAATTTTGTAAAAAAAATTTTGATTTCCGGTTTCGATTTTTTTTAATCAATTTCTTTTTTTTAGTAGGTATAACAAAAAAAGGTAATTTTCATAGGATTTCATACATATAGCTGACCTTCAATATTTCGATTCCTGTCACAGATGAAGGGTTGTAATTGATCTCATTCGACCCGGCGGGAAAAATCCTACAGAAGTGTAGGAGCTATAGGGAATTTTTCTCCCCGTCACAGATAAAGGATTGTAATTTGTCTCATTTGATTTTAGGGGAAAAACAATCATTTTTTTTTTAATATTTAACCAACAACAAGTATTTAAAATACTAATAAATAATGATTTTATTTATTCACAAAAATACTTCAAATTAAAATTTTGTATTATATTATAAAGAAAAGATTGGACAATTAATAACATGAGTAGTTAAGTCACATAAATAGATCAATATTTTAAAGAAAATAACGGGTAATTAAAACCAACCTCAGTCACTCTGAAACACTCAATACTTGAAATAAACATTATAAAAACATAATGTATTCATATGTGGCCGCGGGCCGCAGGCTGGCCAACTCTGATTAAGAATGTTATTTCAATAGAATATTTATTTTTTAAGTTTATCGAATACCATAAAAAGCAGTAACTTTTAAACTATACTGCTTTTTTATCTACTGAAAAATATACGTACAATATTCACAATCATTCCAAGTTCTTATAATTTCGAAAAGACAGATTTCAAAAATTACCTACTTCAAATAAATAATACAGTGATTTTTTATTTTATTGTAATTATTCTTCAACCACTTTATAATTATTTAGTGTCATAAACATTAATTCTTTGTTATGTGTTCAACAAAGATCAAAAGATATTAATTACTATTTAAGATTTTGTAATTCAATAGGTACTCATTAGACAAAATTTATTGTATTACTAACGTTTATTTTGATCTCAATAAAAACATTGAAATTAAACTGAATTTGTATTCTGCCTTACTGAGTTTTACTTCTGACAAAAAACTATTTAAATAATTAAAACAGTGGAAAAAGCAGTACTTCTGTTTTACAGAGTACAAAGGCAGTAAACCACATCTTACTGCTTTAAAATTTCCAGAAATAGAAGACAGTGTCACTTTGATGAATTATTATCTAAAATTACACTCAGATAACTTATAATGAAGTCTTATAATGTAAGTTATCATTGGTCGCTGAATAAATTTTATGAAAAAAAAAATTATTAATTCAGTTTAAAAAAATCAAAAAATTCGAGTTCAGTTTTCTTCGTTTATATTTTTTACACCTTACTGCTCTTTACCTATAAACACGACAATGTATATTTGAATGCAAACTAAAATACATACTGAGTAAATAAAATATCAATGAAACAAACAAGTTTTATTCTAAATAGAAAATCGAATACATACATAAGTGTATTTAAATTAATTAAAATGATAATGAAAATGGTCGACAGGGATAAAGCGTAATCGGTTTTTTGATTAAAAACTAATCGTACGAAAAACGTCCCGCTTGCTGTTTACTTTATTATTACATCGCTACTTAAATTTACATTGCAATTTTCAAAAACGAAATATCACGAATAAAATAACTTTTTAATATAGCTGAAAGTTAGCGGGCGCATGTCAAAGATGTCATTTCGGAATTTCAGAATTAAATTTAATTTCTGTGTTCGTAGATTAAATTCGAACATGGGAAATGTAGTTAGATGAAATAAATTATCGTTCGTTTTTCGATATTCAAAAGATATTTCGCTCTATTTATAGCACGAATGGAATTTACGTTTTCTTTCTAAATTGCTTTGATATTTGTATACGCTTATACTTATGTTATTTCATTTTGTATTTTATTATACGTTGTCCTTTTTTACACTCAAATATTCACAGTGTATAAATATATATATTTAAACTTACTTTTTAAACTGTATATACACGTTGAATATTTTCCATACTAAGTGTTTATATGCAAATTTTATTTTCAAATATATTTACAACGTTTAGGTCATAATCCCAACATTCAAAAGTCAAAATCCGTAAAGTACGAAATTCTTATAAAACACTAAATTAAAAATAAATGTATTATCAACAATCATTATAGCTATTTAAAAACAATTCGTTGCGGTACAGATTAAATTCCCGTTTTAAATTAAAATAAACACCAGCTTCGTCCCTGAAGATTAGGCCCGCAGAAATAGCACTATCAATAGGTAGTTGATAACATGTAAACTAGTGTATATGTTTATTTTTGAGTTGATTATTTAAAATCAGTTTGTTGCGGTGGTGATAGAGTTTCCATTTTATAGTAAAATATCTTCCAGCTTCGCTCCTAGAGATTGAATTCGCAGAGATTATCCTAACCAAGGACAGTTAGTATAACGTGTATTTACGTTTATATTTATGCTATCGAATTTGCTGTTTCTTATAATAGTGTACTGCATTATACAGTGTATTCCAAGTTGATTAAGACATAGGAAATTTAACATGGGGGAAATTAGAAGTGTTGTAGTAACCTTTGGTCAAATTTAATAAAATAGTCATTAGTATTTTGTTTTCAAATTTATATCTGTCAAAAAATATTATTATAATTTTATCTAGGATGTTTATTTTAATTTCATTAAAGTTAAAAACAAAATACTGTTGATTTATTTAAAATTTATCAGTTAGTTTCGAGGCGGCATTTCAAAATACACCAATGACACATCGTTAAATTTAACCAAAGGCAACTACTACGATTCTAAAAAATGTTGAAATAGTTACAAACCTCATCCCCCCGAATTTTATTCTTACTTGGCCTATTTGTAATTCATATTGGAGGAAGTACAAAATAGTCTGATATACATACAATCGCAAAGTTTCCAGTTAAAAAAAAAAAATATTTTATTATTAAGTGACATTTTTTTTAATATATAAAAAATAACAGACTTATTACCGTACCTAAAAAATCATTCAAAATAAAAAAGGTTCGATTTTTATTTTCAATTGCTGGAAAATCATGAATTTTATTTATTTATATTTTTTATAAATCAACACTGATGTCGACTGGTTCTAGATCTCTTCCGACAGCTCCTCGTAATTTTATTTATAAATGTCTAAATTTATATCCGAAACTTCTCTGGAAAGCAATACATACATAGATAACCCTAATCATACGAAAACCCTATATTAATTCTGTTTATAACAATCTCATAAAGCGTAATCTACGTTCGTGCACGTCTATTGAACTAAGTTGCTTTATAAAACACATAATAATAATAATTAGTCCGTATGCGAGATCACAAAATCTCGGCGACTTGTTTACGCTTCATTGCAGTAATATGTTCTAAATACCCACTCATGTCCATCCATTCATATATCATAATAATATACAACACACATCCGTACCCACACACACACACACACACATTATGCAGGGTCGTAATTAGGGTAGATTAACAATAAATTTGCAATGACGATATTTTATATGTTTACGAATATAAAATCGCATATTAAAACTTGTTATGTTTTAAAAAAAACATAAAAAATAATCAACAAAAAACTAAATATTTTCTACCAAAATCGTCGTTATATGGTCAATGGAAAAGAAATATAAAACATTAAGTTTTACATAATTGAATATGCATTTTATTAATGTTAAAATTGATACTAAAAATCCATAAACATATCCATAAATTACAGGTTTTTGTTTAATTTTATGAAAAGATCGGATAAAAACTTTTCATATAGTGACAACGTTAAATTATGACCATAGATTAGACTTTTCTCAACAAAACACGTTTTATCTTATTTTATTTGATTATCGAAATTTTTTACTTAAAATTTGTTTCTATTTAATCAAAATTATTACTATTTAATAAATAAATACCTATATAGCAACCAAACCTTAAACAGAATGTATTACTTATATATCTGTTAAAAATAAGAAATAACACGTAGGTAATTACGGCTGCACACGAAACTAGACGAGACGATTCATCTCGGTTTTGAATTTTACAATTGACAGTCTCGTCTCGAATAATATTAAGTCGGTCTCGTCTCGGCGTGCAGTTCCACACGTAATTGTGAGTTACCGTTAGAGCGTTTTTAGATATAAGGTGAAAATATTTAAAAAAATAAAATTTAGTAACCGATCTATGAGTACGTTTACACAGCGCCGTTATTCCGGTTTTATTATAACCGATGTAGTTAAACCGTTTCAAGTGGTGCTGTTTACACATGCGAGAATAAGTGACGTCAGCTGGAATTATAATTCCGATTTGAAATACGCTATAAGTTCGATGGTGTACCATCAAGAAATCTAAAAAATATTTCGTCTCTTTTATGTCCCACGAATCACGTTTCTTTTGTTTTCCACCTCAGGTGTTTTAACCATATTTTAACTGACGACGCATTTTTCAAATGTTAATGCGAAGTGCATTACGATGAAATCCCTATACTCCGTAAATACTTATATTTTTTGAGGTTGGCTAAATAGATATAACTATGTCCATGCAGTTTACACGCATTTTTATTCCTGCTCTATTCCGGTTTACTTATGCTATTCCCGTAGACCAAGAGGAATAGCATAACTAAACCCGATTAGTTATGTCGGATGTAAAGTGCCGTTTACACGGACTTTTACACCCGGTTTTATTACATCGGTTATAGTTAAACCGGAATAAAAGCGCTGTGTAAACGTACTCTATAAAAAAAAGGGAATTCGAATTAAACAGTTATCTATATTGAATACTGAAAAGATCCTTATAAATGCAAATATATCCCCTCAATTTTTTGGGGGTTAAGCAGTGGCGCAGTAAGAAAATTTTTCGGGGTGGGGGGATAATACATATGAGGTAAATTTTTTTAAGGTGCTTTAAACTGATTTTTTCTCAAAACATATGTTTTTTTAGAACAGTGGATATTTCGGGGGGAGGGGGAGTCATCCCTAAACCCCCCTCTCATTACTACGCCACTGGGGTTAAGTAACCCATAATTACAGAAAAGCAGGATTATATATATCAAATGTATTCTGTAATTTTGTTGTTACTTCACCCCCTTCACAAAAATATCTAATTACGGCACTATACACAGGCAGGCACAGATAATCGGGATTCGTCAAGCAGTGGTACACACATAACAGTTCGCTCAATTGAGCGTGTACAAAAGGGGGGAGATCTCCCCCCGACTGCTGCTGCATGTAATCCTTTGACACTGATGTCGCTTTAATATTGTCACCGCATCCTGTTAGCTGTCTGTCTTTGTCACTCGCTGCGTCTCTTTCTCGTACGCACTTACACTTTGTTGTCAGGACTAGCATTAGTATGTGTGTGTGTGTATACACATTTGTACGCAAACATGGGTGTTGTATTTGATTTTAAACCAGAAGATAAGAAATATTGTGTCGTTTTATGTATCCTTTATCAATTTTATATTTTATGAAAATATCTAAGAATAAAATTTTTTAGACTCTCTTGATTGTTTCTGTTAACTACATACGTCTTTCATGTATATTTTAAATTAAATTATGAAGAAACAAATGAGAAAAGAATTTACAATGTTTTTAATCTTATGCAAATGACATCTTCAAAATGGTTAGTCCTATCATAGTTTTCAGGGCCTAAATAGAGGCACTGAGACACCGAGGCGTTGCCCCGGTTACCCCGGTAGTAGTTACGGCCCTGATAGTTACTTGTAAACTAAAATTATCTGTTGAAAAAGATTATAATGTGTCTGGATCTTGGCTTTTAGGGTTCTATTGAAAGTGAATTTTCAATAGAATTCTGAATATGTCTACGAAATGTTGGTCGATAGAACAACCAAAACGGTGCGGCTTACACCAACAAGCTAAGATCCATATCAAAATCACCGCAATAGTCTAAAAGCTTGTATTATTAAGTATACCTACTACATATTATACTAAAAATAATTTTCAATTCTTCACAAAATTGATTTCAGTTCACAATCTATGTATTCACTAATTGTATCTATACAACAAGCATACAATTTAATCTTCATGTCAGAACTGGGTTTTGGTTGGTATTATCGATAATTAAATTATGTTTTCTTATCTTTCGCTTAAAAAATTTAATAATATTAAATATTCTTAATTATATTAATCATTTTTTTATTCAAATTCTTTTGACCTTTGTCCTCGTAAAAAACCATAATTTGTTTAGACTTATTCATTGCAATGTGTAGGTATATGAAAACTATAAATGTCATGCAATAGAAATATAGTAGATAGTAATAAACTGTTTCAATATTTGTGTTTCATCGTATCACCAAAACGATTACCCAATCTACCCACAGTAAAAGCACCACTGCCATTATGTATCTAAAACGGGTGAATTGATTTAAGCAGTGACGTTTTTAGATATACGTATATATAAAAGAGAAAACCTATCGTGATTGGATCTCACACGTTTTCCTCATCAGGTTACATGTTGCGATCCAATATATTTCACGTGTAAAATACGCCGTTAGATGAAACTGATTTTCAAAACGAATTTCGTTACAATTTATGTACATATATGACTTTGTTACGACATCAATGTTTCAGTTATTCATTCCTTTTTTGCCTCTACGTGTAACAGTTTAGTCGACAGCAATTATTTACTCTGTATACCTAATCAAATTTGTCTTTGATTTTATTATAAAATTAAGAGTATAGGCATTTTTTCTCCGTAGCCTGATACCTTTTTTAAAAATTCAGTCATATACATATATTTATATGTTCCGATTGAAAAATATATGTGATTGCCGCTTTTCGAATCAGATATTTCAAACAGAACTTTTATTTTCAATACAAAAATTTTATTTGTTGGTAGTTGTCTCTGAGGGAAAGGCAGGAAAATAATATAACACAGGTTCAGTATCTATCGATTTTTCCATAAGGGCAGAATCATTTATAAAATTACTTTATTGTTAGTAACTAACCTTTTATATAGAATCCATATCTTTTAACTAGCTAATATTCAATAAAAATATAAAAAAATATTATTGTAAGGACCAGGAATCTGAACCTGAACCCGAACTCGAACCCGAAACCCGTAAAAACATGTATTTTTCATTAACCTGAACCTGAATCCGAACCTTCTCATGGATAACCGGTAACCAAGCATATACTTTTAAAAGGTTCAATTTTTTTTTTTTTTAATTTAATATTTTTCTTCAATGATTTTCAAAAGAAATTATAAAATGTACTAACTGGAAATCTATTTGAATTTTATTTACTTTTTTTTTAATTCTATAACTGGATTACATTTCAATTTACATGATAAAATCTGAAAAGTAGAGATTTCAATCTTAAAATTGCATTTTTTTTCCCCCTTTTTTTAGAATATTTTCGACGATAAATATTTTTTTCTTCTTCAGAAAATATTTTATTTATTAATTACATATTTTTTTAACAAAATCATTTTATTTTAATTACAAACTTGAACCCAAACCCGAACCTGAACCCTAAAAAATAACGGTTTTGATATAGTTAGACCCGAACCGAACCCAAACCATAAATAAATTCCGATTCAAGTCCCTGATAAGGATTAAAGTTCGTAATATTCAAGAAAATCGATTTATGTAATTAATCAACATACAATTTTCAAACATACGAGTGCCGTCATTTCAAATACATACACCTCCATCTACATTGAACCAATCTATCATATTTTTTGCGTCCCATCAGAGCACGTTATATTAAAACAAGAATTCCCCGCGCTCACTGAAAAAACTTACGCAAAAACCAATCTATCCGCTCTTTACGATACTTCCGAGTAAAAGAGCTGAAAACTTACCACAACACATCAAACACAAGTTTATTTCTATCACATTAAACCCCCGAAGTCTGCAACGCGTTTATGTTGCAGACTCAATCTGTGAGACAAAGAGGTCGTATATCATTCTCATAACAGTCTCTCACTTTGTGAGTCCGCGGTCGATATGCAGGCGCTCTGTTATCTCGGCCGACACCGCGCTGCGGTCGGTACGGCAGATACCCGCGTTTACCGACCGGACGTGCAAGTAACCTCATCGTTTCAACAATTGTATGAGTATGTGCGCGCACGATATTACGTTGTCGTTAATGTTTTGTGAATGCGAGAATTACTTTTTTTATAGTAGCGTCTGTTTTAATTTTTCAATGCTATTACTGAAGTTTTGAAATATTGTTTTTGTTAATGGCTCTTCTCTGGATACTTTTTTCATATTTTATATGTGTGGAAAGTTGTGTGCATGCATAACCGAGATATACAAGGTGCTAAAATATTACAACACATAATTTTACTACAAATGTTAATGTTTGTAAAACGAAATGGAACAAGTTTTATTTCAATGTACATCATGTTGACGTACCTACATAATAACATTTAAAATATCTGATTTTTATATTATATAGATCAGTGTACACTACTGTACACCGTAAAAAAGAGGCGTAGAAATAGAGAACGCAGGGCCTGTAATGTGAGCGGGCCTCGCACGAAGGGGGGCCCGGAAAGCCAGAAAAAAAAATACATAAAAAACTAATAATAAAAAAAAAATTTACAAATAAATTAATTAAAATCTTATTTAAAAAGTACTATGTCAAAATCCCATCGTATTAAGGCCCTGCGTGTACTTATTGTTATTATAAAACATGAATATACTGAAAATATTAATTTGGACAAAACAAGACGTGGTTTATAGATAAATTTTTATTAATAAAAGTTTTTATTTTAACAAATGCTAATTTTTATTAATAATTTGAGATTTATCTTTTTTTGTAGGGGGCCCCGGAAAATATTTTGCGGACGTTCCCCCGTTCTCTTAGCTACGCCACTGCTGAAAAATGTTTAGTTATTTCCTTGTAAAATAAGTAACTTAATTTATAAAATTTATATTTGAAGTATTTTGAAGAACTTATCTTAAAATGTTCTTCTGATTTTCTTAATTATAAAATAAAACGACATTTTTCTTTAGTATTGTAATCGCAAAAAATGAATTAACTGCCGAGACATCATTCTACATTCTGCTAAAATACCAATCAAATTATCAATTTTGTATTTGGATTTTGTATCTATTAAAAATAATCTGTGGACCAAATGAATATTACCTAAAATATTCAATTTAAAAAACAGTACTTCTATATAAAATCTAACAGTAATCTATCCATACATTAAAAGAATTATTAGAAAACCCCGCGTTCTACACTCACATCAACATATTTCTTGAAATATTTATATTAAAATAATGTTTATAAGTAAAACCTCAATGACCTCTCACACAATTCCTATAATCTCAACCACCCTGTTTTTTTTTCTACTTACTATGATCGACACATCGGCAACTTCAATTTCCGTTCTTTATCCCCATGCTTACCAACCAGGGGTTATTTTAATATGAAGTCCTAGCTTGTTTGTGTAGCTCTGAAATTGAAATGTGAATTTCTAAAAGTTATTTTCTGTAGTGCTTAAGGAGATCAATAAAAGCTCTAACCTTTGAGAATTTTTTTTCAATAATTGTTTTTTATTTGCTTTGCCTCAAATTTCAAATTTATAAAATTTTCCTGGTTTCTAACACATACTCACACAATACATTCTACAAAGGAGCTGTTTGAAAAGGTAAAACCAATATATCAGAAATTAATAAAGAAGTAGAAGAAAAAAGTTTGCTAAACGATCAATAAAATTAATTTCATAACTACTGCCCTCGAAGAAAAGCAAAGAATATTTTTGCATAGTACCTATTTTATCATATTTATTTTGAAACCAACAAAAACTATTATAAATCATTCTTTCACAGAAAAGCTATTTCATATAAAACAAATACGACTCACTACTATGAATACCGATAGAATTCGTCGAAATATTCTACATGCGAGTATATCATAAAAAAATATCTTAACTTCAGAGAATAAAAAATAAATAAAAATTAGATTCGTGAGTTACTCTCATCACAAAAACATCCGAGATAGCAGCACAAAATCAAACCTTAAGTAAAACGAAAATTAAGTTTGAAATATCTGTAGAGATATGTGTATGTATGTACATTATTGGTAGCTAAAACGTACATGTATGTATGTGTGCATCTTTATGTGTATGTATCAATAATGAAATATGAAAAAAGTAAAAATCAGCAGACGTGTGTAAAGAAAACTCTAGCCAATCAGAAAGCATCTCCCGACGAACGCACGGAAGCTCGTTCACTTAATATGGACGGGAAAGATTTATTAACATATTTAACGTTCAGGAAACAATGTAACTAACTCCCATTTATATACTTATATAACTATTTTATAATCATATAAACATATCTTATGTTTTATAAATAAATTATTATAAGTAAAAGGCTGGTAAACTCATACCCTAGGTATTGAAAAATTAATAAGAATTTTAAAAAATAAATAAATACAAATTAAAAAAATTAAATTGATATGTGTCTTAGATCGTACGCCACCATGTGGTGAAAGAATGAACTATTCCTACCAGGTCAGTTGTCAGTTATTAAATTTTAAATACATTTTTTATATCACAAGTTTTTTTATTATTATACTATAAGACTAGAGATATTCTTCAGCTGTAGTTTTTAATTTCTTGTACTGTTGTAAACACTTAAACTCTTATTGTTAATTTACTTATTTATTGAAAATAGTATCTATTTATGTATTATGTTTAGTATATTTTATTTATTTGTTTGTTTTTTTTTTTTTTTTTTTTTAAACCATACACCATCCATTTTCGAGGTATTTTTCATATTTTTCATTAGTTATACTTATTTTCTTTATAAAAGAAATTAAATACTCTAATTGTTAGACTATATAATCACTGATTTAATACTTAACACCGGTTAAGTTAGATTATATGACAATTGACCCAATTGCGTTAGTTTAGATTTTTACCGCTGAATGCATCGCTACCATCGCGACACATATGAATAGACGAACAATGTACTGATATAAAAATTCTCTAAGTGAATGATTTTACTAAAAAAACGTTTTCATTATTAATATTGTAACAAAGGACATCAATAATCCAATCAGAAAAGATAGATAATTATCAAGCAAATAAAAAAGAATGGCTATAATTTAAAAATCACTAAATCATATTAGTGACCACAAAAAAGTATTACTACAATACTACCATGGGTATTAATGGATATACGTGCAAGCACTTATAACTAATAAGTTTTTGTGGTTAAGAATGATCAAGTTATTGTTAATAAAAAATAATATGCAATTTCATGTCACTAAAAATATCTAATTTTTTTACAATATATTTCAGACGTCTACAAATATTGATCAGCCCTAAAAAACAAAATGAAATTGAATATCTGCCAAACAACAGTGAATTGCCTTCTGTATCTCTATCGCTCGGCTACCATTTCATGAATCAATGAAGTATGAACGCGAGTCTGATTACGTCGAATTGGTTCAATTTTTTATTATTTTCCTCGTTCTATAGCCAGCGAGCGTCTTCCCAGTCTACGAAGGGGAACAAACGCCTTAGGGAACACAACAGTGATTGCTGCAGCTTTCAGAAGAGGAGTGATTCAAAGAAACTGTCATAGAATGAAATTGTTCAAATCTCGATACGGTACGTCTCAAAAAATATATATATATTTACAATCGAGTTCTTTTTTCTTTCAAAGTTAAAATTCTAAATTCAAATATGAATTTTTAAATTAGATCTCATTTTGTTTATTATTCCTTACAAGATCCTTAGAAAAATTCATAAGATCACAGGATCTAAGCCAGTGGTCTTCAAACTTTATCGACTCATGGAACCCTTGGAACTATAAGATTTTTTTCAGGAACCCCTATAAGTATTTAAGCTATTGGGGTTAACTATAATAGCAGAAAAACTCACACTTAACTATTTTACGCACACTAGTAACTTCTTGGAATGCATTAATTTTCAAATATAACTAAATGTATATTTATATTTTTTAGTAAATAAACATTAGTCAACCAGCGTGAATGCTTTATAATTTTTTTTCGAATTTTTATTTTGACTCGCGGAACCTCGAGATTCCGCGGAACACAGTTTGTAGACCACTGATCTAAACCAATGTTCCAAGAAATATGAATGTTCTAACAGGATGAAAAATTAATATCCGTATTTTGTTTCAATTTAAAATTATTACAATAACTAATGTTTTATTTATTTTCATGTACCTACATAATATACAAGTACATAATACATACGAATACAGAAATATATGTATATAAAAGGAACTCTCACAGACCATTGAAAGTATAAAATATCAGATTAAAAGCCACGTTACCATTGTTTCAAAGCTTTTTTTAGATTCTGTTCCCAAGACCTTTCGTGATGTTAGGTATTCATAATTTTAATCAAGAAAAAATTTAATTCAAAGTTCTGTAAAGAACCTTTATTTATACCTCTTTAAGTACAAAATGTTTCCGTACTCCTGATATAACATAATTTATTAATAATATTTGTGTTGGTATTTTATTAAATTGATTTTGATATTCCACTAATTTTGTATAGTTGGATTTGCAGTAAAAAAAAGATTTAAAAAAAATCGCTTTTTGCCTATACACAACCCAATATGCAGTACCCCTACCCTTCCTCTCGGCAAATCGTCTCAGCAGATTAGGTGGTGTATAAAGGCGTTAATGTATTTATTCTTTCTTAAAGTTGAAAACAAAATACTGTTGATTAATTTAAAATTTATCAGTTATGTAGTTTCAAGGCGGCATTTCAAAATGCACCAATGACACATCGTTAAATATGACCAATGTTAAATTTCCTGTCTTAATCAACTTAGAATACACTGTATATTTATTCCATACATTTGAAAACAAAACAAAAATCTTTCTGAAACTAAATATTCAGGATATTGAATACATATATAGCATTAATAATACAACTTCTAATGTATGTCTCTACTGCAATGTTGTCATTAAAATAAGCATTATAAGTCATATGATTAAAATTTATAGCATTATTACATTCGTGTACAAGATGTAAAGTCAACTATTATACATCACTTCATTAAAAATAAAATGGACACAAAGTCATCAGTGTTTAACGCTAACTGGTTCTGATTTCAGATAAAGTCAATTGGTCGCGCTAGCTACACTTTTAATAGCCTTTTACGCACCGTTAATAAAAATTGTCCAAAAATGTATTAATTAGTGCACTTTTATAACACTGTATAGTGTATTATAGATACATTATAAACCTGTTTAATTTATATACCAGTTTTATCTATGTATTCAAAATTCTTATGTTTAGAAGTTCATTTGTGCATAGTCGTAATCTTTTAGTTCATTAGCCGATTATAATGACTTTGTAGAATATATTAATGTTTTTTAAGTATCTTTCTAATATTTCTCGATGAATTTAACTTTTCTTATTGCTATATTAATTAATAGTGCTTTTTTATTTGAGAAGGAATTGCTCAGAATACTGATCATTAAATGAGTTTCTTATTATAAAAATAATCAATTCTAAATAAATACATTTTGCTCGTTTAGTTTTTTAAATTTTTCCGACCTGACTAAAAATACTGAACCGATTTTGATAGGACTTTCACTGTTAGTTTAATTTAATATAGAAAGAATTAAATATATATTAAGCAACAATTATTGTAAATTAATTGCAAAAAATTTACTGTAAATATGAATTCATTGTTTAAAAACCATCCATCTAAGAATCAACTTTCATCTGACAAGAATTCTTTCTAAAACTTGATAAATCATTACTGTAAGAACTGTTCAATAACTCTTCCTGTCATATAACAGAACTATCTCCAGTACAATAGTGTGGACATTTCGAAGATAGTTGAAAATGGTGATTTATCCAAAATGAAGATAGAATGAATGCTCACAAGAAGTCGAACGTAAATGTCATAGAACAGAAAGAAGAAAAATGAAATCTTATACGTTATAGTGGTATGCTAGAATGGGAAAACTGAACTCGTGGTTTACTACCCTTGTACTCTGTAAAACAGAAGTACGGCTTTTTTTCTACTGCTTTAATTATTTAAATAGTTTTTTCTCAGAGGTAAAACGCAGTAATACAGAATAAAAATTCAGTTTTATTTCAATGTATTTTACTGAGATCAAAATAAAAGTTAATAATACAATAATTTTTGTCTAATGAGTATCGAATTACAAAATCTTAAATAGTAATTTACATTATTTTTTATGACACAATAATTATAAAGTGATTGAAGAATACTTACAATGAAAAAATTAATTAATTTAAAAAAACAATTTACTGTTATATATTTGAAGAAGATAATTTTTGAAAACTGTCTTTTCGAAATTATAAGAACTTGGAATGATTGTGAATATTTTACGTATATTCTTCAGTAGATAAAAACAGTATAGTTTAAAAGTTACTGCTTTTTTTGTTTAAAAATGATTTTACTGCTTTTATATTCAGGAAAAGTAACTAATTTGATATATTCGATAAACTTAAAAAATATTCTATTGAAATAACATTCATAGTGATTAATTTTTTGACATACATACATATATGTAGAAAATCGTCTGAAAAACCTGAAAGCATCAAAATTACTGAAAAGCAGTAAAATAAGTGTACTGCAATTTACCTAAGCACGGCAGTGTTGTTTCTTTACTTGTTATATGATTTATTAAATTCATTTCTAAAGAAGAATTGGAAATTGACTTTAGTTTTTGAATGATTTAATTAATATTAAATGCCCAATACTTCTGTTATAATTATAATTATGAAACATTTAACTATTTTATTTATCTATGTATGTACTTCTGGGTACAAAGCGCGTCTTACTATAAGTACGACATATTCATTTCGTCACAAATAATTTTAATTGTTATTATAAAACTTTTAAGTATTTTAAATTTAAACATATGCATCGAACTCGTATCATTTTCGATGGTTTACTTCAGTAGGTACATACGAGTGTACATGACATCACTCTTATTAGAACAAAATAACGTTTCGAAAACCAACTCGGTATTCTCGAGACAGTGCGCGTGCACACAATGCCATTCCCCGTTCAACAGAAATTTAATTTTGAAATTCACGTCTTCATTCATTCCAATATACATAGTCTTGGTATTTGTCATCGACACAAGTCAAGAGACGTCGTGACGTGCTCACGCCCACTCTGTGTGTGTGTTCGTGTGTGTGTGTGTGTGTGTGTGTGTGTGTGTGTGTGTGTGTAGTCTGTGCATTCACAAGGTTGATGTGAATGTATGGATGTAGATTGTTATTTTCTTGCATTTCTATAGCTTTTCACAAAGTGCTTCGTCAATGTTCACTGCAATATATGAAGAAATGTTGGATTGAATATAACATATATTCGTTCAAAGCAGTAGCGTACCTAGTTTTTTTTTGTTATTGTAAATGTTTTTCATTTATTTTTTCATTGTTAGGTGAAATAATGTTTATTGGTAAATTCGGGGGATATGACCCCAAAAACTGCTCCATGGTGCATCACTGATCCAAAGAAAAATATAGCATAGATATTAATAATTATTATATATATACTTACTACTCCATAATTATTATTAGAGATACTCAAAGTAAGAGTTTTGACAGTAGCCCGAATCGTTTTCTGTCTGAATATAGTAGCCAAATCTCACTCATACCATATTTTCTGATTTTATCTATCAATTTCTTTAAATACTCGTACACTTCAAATCACGTGCTTGCTAAAAAAAATAAATTGCTTCACTCTTACTAGTGTACTATATCTCTAGATTACCTCAGAAGTAGATACATGTTTTATATTTTTTTATTTCGATTTATTCAACAACTGTATTTATTAAACAAACATTGTATTTAATTTTGGAGCAAAAATTTTATAATTTTATAATTTCATTATTAAATAATAAATATCTATTTAAAATATTAAATTTAAATAATCCAACAAAAATGTCCACATAAAACAAATTCGTGAAATATTAAGCTTTACAAACGTTTACCGTCCATTTCATTTACATTATCCATCATAAAGTTTAAAAAAAATATTAACAAAAATATAGAATTGTAATACCTATATGAAAAATAACTACCTCAATAAAAGGAAAATAAAGTGAGTTATCAAAGAGAAGCAGAAATAAACCGAAACAATCGTTTCACCCACTCGTAAGTGTATATGTGTAGGAACATTATACATATGTGTGCACGAAGGATGAGGTAGGTAGAGGGAATATGTGTGTGAGTGTGCGGAGGATTGTCCGATGTCGTGCCGTTCGTCAGTGTCGCTACACACAGATAATTGGATTCTGATGTGACACTAGTCACAGCCCGCTGCTGACAGTACTGCGGCGGAAGGGCATTAGTCGAACAACACAAACGAAGATATACATACAAACATACATACATATAGAAATAAATACGGACAAAGACGGATTACTGTTATATGTATGTACTTTTTATTATTTTCGTTACATTGAACTTTAGAAAGGCACATTTTATGAAATAACTATTGAAAATTATTGTTATATCGGTATTACTATAATAGAGACAAAAAAAGTGATGAATAGTGATGCATTCGAAAAGTTTTTTTTATTTTATTTTCTCTATATATTCGAAGATGAGTTGAAAATCGGTAATGTACGTCCCGAGAAAATTGCATAATTGTGGATTATTGAGTACGTTTACACAGCGCCGTTATTCCGGTTTTATTATAACCGATGTAGTTAAACCGTTTCAAGTGGTGCTGTTTACACATACGAGAATAAGTGACGTCAGCTGAAATTATAATTTCGATTTGAAATACGTTATAAGTTCGATGGTGTACCAACGAGAAATCTCAAAAATATTTTGTCTCTATTTAAAAATCTAACAAAATCAGATTAACTCATATCTGAAGGGCCCAAATGCATACAAAGCAAGAAATCAATAGCTGCAAAGCCAGACATGAAACAGCCCACCAAAACTTCAATCGCACTTGATACAATCTAGTACATGTGTTCTTTTTCAATGGACTTATCTCAGCAGTATATAATTTCGTTATTTAAATTACTGCATATCAAAAACAGCACACAGAACAAAATGTAAACAACATTTTATTCTCTTCGGGGTGATGGGAGAAGGGGACTACCCTCAGACACGGACAGACTTGCGAGTGTCAGCAGTTTTTTTGTAGGGATAAAAATATTAAGTTACAAATACTTACATATATATACAAAAAAATATTTGTAGAATATGAGGGAATGAAATTTAATCACTCGAATTTTTTTATGATATATTAAATATTAATTCAAATATTTACAAGATCATTCTTCAGTCAACATAATCTAGTGTCTGCTATTAAAATTAAAAATTTGGCTTCTGAGCATGTTAAATTAAATTTACATTTTTATGTCTACAAATATCAGAATATGTTCTTCTAGGATTAAAAGGTTCTATGTAATTTTTTTACTTAAATGTAAAAAATCGATTACTTATTACTGCACTGTTAAAACTGAGAGTGTAAATTTGAGACAAAACCAGAGTTTCCAGACGTTCCATTTGGAGCACGACTGTCCCTCTCTAGATTAGTTAATCCCGCTATAGCATCATTCGATACCGTAAATATACGGGCGTTATTCAGATACAGAATTATTTACGATGTAACATACAGTACTGAAACTGTGGGGTGTCAGGGAAAATTTCTCTCTTCCCCTAGACTAAAGACTGATAATAATTCGATTTTGGTTAAATGTAATGTTGCAGACTATCCAACTTTTATTGAATTTTTGAAGGTAACAATTAAAAAAATTAAAAATACGATATATTTTTAAATAAATTATTAATTGTTTTGTACCCTTCCCACTAGCACGTAGACAATTTTAGTAATCTGTCAACCCTAGACAAAACCGAACAAAAACTGGAATGAATAAAATCAAGCCAAACTAGACATACATCCAGTATTTTTAATCGATTTTGTCCAATATACCTAGATATTCATTTTGTAATGTACAGTTTTAGTACGGTTAAAGCCAAAGCTGTACGACCATATACATAGTCATATTTAAATTTAAAATAAATTCAGTTTATATACAGACAATTTTTAAACTACAGAAGAACATCAAAAGTAATAAAAAAAGACTAAATCATTAATCATAAACTCGGCAAAAAGTTTTTTATATCTTTTATTTAGTAGAAAAGTACTAAGTAACTAATTAGGTTCCTCTTACATTCTAGTGCTACTACATCTAGACAAATTGTGCATTTCTACAGACGCTTCTAACATTTTTACAGAACTGATTTAACTAAGGGATCTTCACGAAACTTTATCTACTGCTCTTTGATATAAAGTTTGGAGAAACCTTCAAATGTAAGATACATACATTTACCTACGTTTGCAAAATACCGTTGATGTTTGTGGAGTTTGTAGTTTGCAATTATTTTGAGAGGCGAGTAACAAATTTAATGTGGAGGAACTCGAATTGAAAGTTTATACAATTAGGTTGAATTCAGTATTCACGGTTATATTTTTGAATCTTATGAATTTTTTAAAAGAAAATCGTAATTGAATAATAATAAAACGGCGTAAAGTATATTAATAATTTAGTCGTTCTGAAGCCGAAACAACTAAGTCCACAGTGTTATACATATGTAGAGTTGCATGCAGAAGTGGTCGACCAGTTTTCATTCAAATTCGCGTATCACAAACTAAATAGGCTTCTACCATTTGATTAGTATAATATTTAAATCATTTATCCATGTACCAAACAAAGACAGATATTTTAAGATAAAGAAGAACACTTTGTTTATAGTACTCATGATTAAATTATTATGTAATTTATTGAAAATATTGTAAATTCTGTGGCAATAAATATTTGATATTCCGAATTTAAATATTTAAATATGTTAAACTTAATATAAAATTAATTAATGAAATGGACGTATATTTGTATTTTTATTTAAAATAATGTAACTATACATATAAGCTCCACACTAGAAAAAGATAATCGATGATGTTTGTCTTAATATTTCGAATCTGTTTTAAGCGATTCTAACCTTTACGGTGGCAGACGGCTTCTGAAGCCCATAGTACATAGACATAATATATACAATATACATACATTAAAATATGATACACAATAAAATTATGTCAAATTAGCAAAAGTGTCGACAGTCACTTTGGGAATTGAGTAATACACACATTGTTATAAAATATAGACTATCCCTCACAAATAGACGATTGTAAGTGTTAATATTAGGTATTTATTGTGTACATTTTACAGCAGTTTGTTATATCCGTTGGTATTATGTAAACCAAATAAAGATTAGCATAAATGTATTTTAAAAGCAAACACATATCGAAACCGTAAACAACGTATTTCACTTATATATATTTAAATATTTATTTTTAATATTATATAGAAAACTATTATATTTAATATCTTCATTCGTCTGTGCAAAGAAAAATATTGACATTGATAAAAATGGAGTAAATACACAAAACGTGTTAATATAAATATATTATATTTTAAAGTGGAGTCGAATGCAGAAGAGGTCGACCAGTTTTCGTTCAAATTCACTTATCACAAACTTAGTAGGCTATAATATTTAAATTATTTGTCCATGTACCAAACAAAGACAGATATTTTGAAACTCATTTGCCGCCCTATAAAAAGTTTACCGATAATGTTTGTCCTAATATTTTTGAATATGTTGTTACCGATTCTAATCTTTAGGGTGGCAGACAACTTCTGAATCCCATAGTACCTACATACCTTTATATACATACATACATACATAACAACATAATACATAATATTATATACTGTAAACTAAGGTTCATATAATACACAATAAATTTAACGAAATGGGTCACAGAATCGAGTACGACCATTATTTTAATGACGAATGTATGTCTGTCTGTCTATTCTTGTGTACAATATACATATGTACATCTCCTATTTTTAAGAGCACCACTAAACCGAAAATAGCTGTTTACTCTTGACTACTTTATTATAATATATTTATTATAGTCGTAGCATTTAATTTTCTATTAGGAACTATTTCAAAAATAATATTTAAAAATCCGGAAAAATAAACCAGTAGCTAACTAAGGACTAAAGGCTTTTTATAAGTTACTGAACTTATGAGCACCTTTTTTTAGTCCTCATGTCACTTTTTAATCAAGTTCTTCTACCTCATTTTGGCACCCCTTATACCTAGTCACCCAGGACGGACAATCATACACTCGCCTGGTATTATAAAGAATTTGCTCTGGAACAAAAGCATTAGCTAACGCTATTATAAATTATAAACGACAATTTTAATGAATGATATAATTTATATTATTGACCTTGATGCATGCGCGTTAAGTAAAATTCAGACTTCTAAAATTACGTTACAATCCATTTATTACCACTGCTCTAGAATTCTGAGCAAATTCATAACGATTTGACACCTCACAGTAAGCTTTAGCTTAACATTTCCTCCAGAGCAAATTCTTCGTAATACCCAACATAAGTAAATTAAGGTTAGTTTCCCAATGGATAATATTTTAATCGCAAACTGACATTCTACTCTCATGATTCAATAACTATAACAACAGAAAAATATCAGCACATACAAATACAAAGTTCATATAGACACGACATAGTTATACCGTGAACACATATGATTTCAAAGCAAACAACAGCTCTAATCCAATTTGAAGATAGCTGGGTCGCTCCTATTGCACTGTGTACAAATCTAATTAAGAAAAATGTACGCTAAACATCTACGAACCAATTACCACCTGCATGAACAGCACATTGTCGTGTTATCGCTCTCGTACTAAATCAGTGGCGTAACATGTGCCTCTAATTAATGTCAATCACTTCTGCACGCCACTGAGATTAACACTGGATTTCGAGGAAAAGATGTTACGTGAAATATAGGAAGGTTTTAATTATGAAACATGTATTGAGATTGATTATCTAGATGGATTTTAACTTAAGTTAATAATAACTTATAGGTGTGGATAATGTATTTAACCTTCTTTTTCTCATTTATTTTTGTGCTGTAAAAACAATACAACTCACCACGTTTTTCGTACGACACTGTATAATCATCATGTTGCTTTTATTGTAGGGATTTTTTATTAAAACCGTATATGCAAAAAGGAAATTGAAATATTAAATTGTAAAATTATTTTTTATGAGTTTAAATGTACATAAAACATTATTTTTCTCGTATTGGTAATGGGAATTTATCGACGCTGGAAAGTAATTTTGCTTTAAACTAGAGAAAAAACGAAAAACTAAACTGAATTTTAATATACTTGTACACTAGGATTGTAAGGGATAGATATGACCATATATTAAACATACTTACAATATTAGTTGTTTAATATATTGGTTACGGATACGGATTTTTATTACTTATGTTAGTAAAGCAAAGTAACTCATATTACTAATAAAACAATTACCTCTTTATTAAATCAACTTAATTACCAAAGTCCGCAAATGTAGTTCTTTTTTTACATTATAGTCTTTTATTTTCTTTGTGTTCTTTCTCCAGTAATGGACAAAATAAAAACAGTAATGAATACCCAGTACCCAGTGTCACTTTCTAATGATTATAAAATGTACTTCGACACAAAAGTTATAAAATAAAGAATCGTTATATTTGAAATAATGTAAAGCAGATGCTATTAATATAATAATTTATAAATAGATTACACTAATAATTAGTTTAAACGTCTACCATTTTGACACCCATTGACCTATTGTCATCAAATGAAGTTATTTTACAGTATATAGATTATGATTCAGTAATGGCAGTAACCAAATATCAACAAATATTTCAAATTTAGTACATTTAATTAAACAAAAGTCCAACACTGGTGTATGATTCAAGACTGGTGCCAGTACCTTATTTCTTTTTAATTTCCCGGCTCGGGCAATGAGTATGAAACTATCCAAAATAATTATTTCGGATACGATTTCAGAGATTAATATCTAATTTTTCGGATATGTTTTCGATTTCGAAATCGAATATCCGATAGTTTCGGTTTTGGATACAGAGCTCCATAAAATCCCTTTTCTGTATATATTTATTCTAATTTAACTTACATACTTCAATATAAACAGTTTATTAATTATTATATTTCACTCATAAAAAAATATTTATAATATCTACTTCCAACTCATACAAAAACAAAACAACTTATCTATATCAATATCCGACATATTTAATCTGGCAATAACAACAATATAGCGGCGAAGCGTCTCGCAAGAGACACGACGCTTGGGTTACGGCGGTAAAAAGCGGTCATTAACAGCGACGCCACACATCCCCCCCTTTCCCTTTAAAAACCGTCACGCACAGCCGAAAACAACGAACAAGTACACAAACATCTTGTATCAAAGATAATTGGCCGAAACGTCGCCGGAAACATGCAGTAATTAACTATAGCGATTATTACATACATCATACATGCATCATTAGTTCATTCTGTATATGTGCAATTAAGTATTATTGTTCTAAATTTAAACCTATATATCTCTACTTTACAATTTATGCTTGCATCTAGTCTGTGTAGGTTATATAGAAGTAAACGTAATTAATGTAGAACGTACCTACGTTATACATTGCTGAACAAATTTAATTGATCGTAAATACCCGGCATTGAAGATATGTATGTGCATATGTACTATATGTGATATATAACATATATGAGCAAGCAAAAATGAAGAACTATGCATTCACATAAACAAGAGGTAGATTTTCTTAATACACGATTTATCAAATTAAGTACTGAACACATTTTACGATAATATTTACATTTTTCGGTTTCGTTAGGCATATTTTACTGTGGCATTAGTTTAGGTATTATGGGCTTCAGAAGTCGTCTGCTACCGTAAAGGCCAGAAGATTCGAAAATGTTAAGACAAACATCATCGGTTATCATTTTCTATGGTAGAGCTTACATAGTAATACATAGCATTATAAATAAAAACACAAATATACGTCCATTTCATTAATTAATTTTATATCAAGTTTAACATATTGAAATTCTAAAATTCTGAATATCAAATATTTATTGCCACAAAATTTACTTGTAAAATTTTCAATAGATTACATAATAATTTAATCGCACAAATATATATGAGTACTATAAATGAAGTTTTAAAATATCTGTATTTGTTTGGTACATGGAGAAATAATTTAAATATTATAATAATCAAATGGGAGGAGCCTACTAAGTTTGTGATAAGCAAATTTCAATGAAAAATGGACGACTACTTCTGCATTTCACTGTATATTTCAATTGTCAATAATTTCATTTTTATGTACATTTTTTTAGAAATTTAAATAGTTGTTTATTTGATGTGATGATATATTCTTGGCATATTTAATTTATTAATTTCGTAATGAATCTTATTTTATTTTAACCATTTTTTTATTTTTTGGTAAGATCAAAATGTGGCATGATGTGTTTTTTTGAATGTTTTTTTTTTAAATCTGATAATAGCAAAAGTGAAAAAGTCAAGTTTAAAAAACAAATCTGCTCAAAATTAAATATGTAAATTATTAAGCATTTTTGAAATGTTTTCTAAAATTCTAATATAAACGACCTATATATTGTATATTAAAAATATTGGTATTTAAACTGTGATATTTTATTTAAAATGTTGTTTGAAGAGTCGAATTTAATTATACTGGTATATAATTTATCGAAGATAATATTTTTTAAATAGAACACTTCCTTTCAATATTTTTAATAATATATTTAGTTACATTTTTATCAAGGTATCTAGAAATACTCTCATACGTGTCTACCACTTGAAGATATTTTTTATGATTTATTAGCTAGTTACATGAAAGGTTATACTCGACATGATATCTATGAATTATATTACATTTTATTAATTACTTATTTTCAAAATAGTTTTTAATAATACTAAATTAAATTATACTTTTAAATAGCTTTCCCTATCCCCCAGATATTAGCGAGGAAGCAAAAGTAATAAGGGTTGTTTTATTAACATAATTATCAGTGAATAGTATTTATCTAGAAAAGAAATGTAAATCATAATTGTTTACATATAATTTATTTCTGTATTTATTTCATTATATCTTTTACAGATGTTGAATAAAATAAATAAAAAATAATAATATTAATAAAAATAATCAATTTAAATTTTACAAATTATTTAGTCTTAATATTCACTTATGCTTTAATAGCGTTCAATTTAAAAAAAAATTAAGGGTAATTCTTTTATATATTTAGAAGATGGTAGTTTATTATTATGTATGTAGTTATACACTCCTTTATACAAAACTATTAATTTTGTTTGTAAATATTTGATCTAAATTTTCTTGATTTCTAGTTGAGTAATTATCCGTAAGTTTTTTTTAAACGTTTCATAATATTTTTCAGAAAGGTACAAGATATATTTATACGCAAATGCAATATCCATAATATTGGCATTTCCATTATTCTAGAATCACGAGATTCTATGCCATTTTTTTAAATTGTTATTGTAACAGATATATAGAATCTTATAGCAATCTCAATATTTAATTTAAATTTGAGTTAATAATTTCCTTTTTTAATGTAGCTATATTATGTCATTGTTGAATATAATATTTCTTTTTAACAACAGGTGTATCAGATTTCGCCTCACTGCTATAGTTTCAAAACACCACACTTATTTAATATCATCGCGTGAGAACAATAACGGAAATTTCATTTTTTATACCAAGATTTTGTTCAGAAAAACATAATGCATTTCCTGGAACAAAATAATTGATAATTTCGAGTTGTGTCACGTCATAAATGTAACATCCAAACGTAACAAGGCGTTAGCGCACATAATTATAGACGGAATAATATATTTTACACGTTGTTGCTCAGCAGTTGGGTATTTAGGTGAATTTAAAATTAATTTTTAACGAGAGAAATATTCTTTGGTCTGCCAGATGCTACTGTTTTTTTATTTTATACAATATTACTTTTCTTATATTTTTTGTATCTGTTGCTTTTCATAATGTTAACATTAAAAAAATGCTCAATCACCAATAATGACTTAATAAAATACCAAAAGCTACCCCAATAGTGATGTATATACATATTCAGTTGTTATGAATGTATAATAGAATATCAGTTACAAAAAAATCCTTTATTTATTTTTATTTTCGTATTTTTTTTATATTTTAACAACACATACAATCAAATAAGTGCAAATTCGACATTGCAAAATCATAAAAAGGTGTCAAAATCACAGAATGTATTGCTAACTTAAGAATAGTCAAAATGACGTTTCCCTAATAGACCAAATTGTCTGTAACAGCTTTTTTATAAATTTTATCAGTATTCAGTATATGTGATTGTTTTCTATACAGTGTATTCCAAGTTGATTAAAACATAGGAAATTTAACATGGGGGCAATCAGAAGTATTGTAGTAACCTTTGGTCAAATTTAACGATGTATGATTGGTGCATTTTGAAATACCAACACAAAATTTAATAAAATAGTAATTAGTATTTTGTTTTCAAATTTATATCTGCTAAAAAATATTATTATAATTTTATCTAGGATGCTTACTTTAATTTCATTAATGTATATTTATTAAAGTTGAAAACAAAATACTGTTGATTGATTTAAAATGTATCAGTTAGTTTCGAGGCGGCATTTCAAAATGCACCAATTACACATCGTTAAATTTGACCAAAGGTTATTACAATATTTCTAATTGTCCCCATATTAAATTTCCTATGTCTTAATCAACTTGGAATACACTGTATTATTAAAACGTTTCAAAAATATTCTGAATATAGGCCTATTTTTTTGCACGTCAATTAAAGTTAATTATTTTACTAGACTCTTTGTTTTGTTGTTAACTTATTGTAGATATGTAGATATTATTGTAGATATGTAGATAATGCTTATATATTTCCGAATAAGTGTATATATATATTTCTATCTATCTACAGTTGTTAAAATTTAGATAAATTAATCAGTCGCAACCATCCCCTCTTCCCGAACCACCATAATTCAATCCAGTCGTGTATACACGTTTTCAAACAGCACCTACACAATACAAAACTATTACAATAACGATCGAGATTCGGCCATCAATTACCGCACACAATATTGAGAGCATCATCAAATCACACAAACAGCGGCGACAGCACGTGGAACGCGTGGGTTCGAGTCCCGGCGAGCGCGCGGCATGCTGCGCGCAGTAATGATGTCATTACACACACGTGCGCACACACACATGTGCGTGTCGGGACAATACCGCTTAGGAAATTATACATTTAATGTTGTTAGATACAGATATATTATAGATCCTTTTTCTAGATATATTTTATGTCTTTGCAGACAAATGTGTTGTACCGAGTGTATAAAAAATATATCCTCTTTAGCAACATAGCACTTTTTAACTATAAACCACAAGTTAAAGTTAATTAAACATAAAATAATATTCGTTTATCAATAATTGTCTCATATAAAGAACTAGGGCAAAAATCAAACTATACAATTAAACCCATACTGATATTATTTTTGAGTTCGCGAAATCAAAAAAGTAGCTTCTCAACTGTGTAAACCTTATTTTTTTGTAATGAATTAAAATCGTCGATAGTAACTACACAAAAATTAATCAACCCAATGAATATTTTATTTTTATCATATATAAAGATTTTATAGAAATATAAAACATCTCTATAAATATATAAAACCATCCTTTGGTACACCTCAACTAAAATCCCGTGAATATGATAAAACCTCCTACGCGCAAATTTATCATATCTGTGCTCAGTGACGTAGCCAGCAAGTTGAGTTAGGAATCCTGGTCCCATGCAGTAGCTTAACCAATGGAAGCAAGTTTGTTACACCTTATAATGTAGGTATGTATATCTGTAATGGTAGCTCTGCTTGTAAATACCCCCACTGCCTGTGCTCAAAAATAAATCACACTAAATAAAAAAATCATATAATACAAAGAAACTACCAAAAAAATGTAATAATTTTTTGGTAGCTCCTTTAATAATAAATGAAGAAGTAATTTGTCGTAGTTAACTCTATGTACCTATGTATAGGTACAATAATGTACATAAGTTTTTTTATATATAAAAATCAATAATTTTATATATTCAACAATTTATTTTTTTTAAACAAAACCAATACATTTCTAACTATAAATTATTGGTATTTTGTCTTCACTTTATCATCATTAATTAAACTTTATGTTTGTAGAACATAGAATTAAGAAACTTAAATAGAATTAATAAATATATTTAGCAATACCTTGATTAATTGGAACTTATTATAAATTTAATTGATTCTAAGAATATAAAACTACATCCAAGTTATTATTTATACAAAACTCACTGCAGACAAAAACTCTAAAGACTTTTGAAAATATTGACATCGTTGAGGCTACGAGAATGAACAAAAGGAATTATTTAAAAGCAAGACTGTCATTTATTAATAAAGCAAGTCTTTTATTTAACAACGTACGTTCAAGCTATTTCAAGAGCACTCATCGAAAATATCGATTCAGCATTGACTAGAGCCACTCCACAAACTTTTCATACAACTTCGAACTGGAAATAAACTTTAGTTATCATCACCATGACAAAAAATATCTGCCAAGTAAATGCACAGTGCTTCCTCGTGCTTAATTAACCAAAGGTAGTTAATTATTGAACAATTTAAATAAAAACCAATACTGTTCAGATAAAAAATTAATAAATTGCCTGGCATTGATTAACCATTCAATTTTTATACAATTTTACTAAAAAAGTTTCACTGTAAATGAAAATTTGAATGATTTTTTCGCTTTTTTTGTAATTAATTACATTGACGCCAAAAATAGCACAATATATAATTATTAAAGTTATTTCTCTGACGTTAATATTAAATATATTCGGCCAATTATATATTTATCTGAAATCAGTCTGTAGAGACATCACATTCTATCACCAGACCTGAATACGGATGTGCCTCGGGGCCTTCGATATCCTGGAAATATAGCCTCTAAGATCGCGTGAAAGGAGATCTTAATATATACACCTCCTTAAATATCTTTGTCCTATTTACCGCTAACTGTATAGCAATCAACTATATATCTCAGAATCTGAGATATCTATAGAGGTGTAGTATAATATTTTGCCCCTGACTTTTTTTAGTCATATAATAATCTAAATATTTCCTGAACTGCCAGTGGAAATTAGATTTTTTAAAGTTTATTGGACAATAACATGAAAAATATATTTTTTTCTAATTTTCCTAAATATAAAATATTTATCTTTTTAAAGAATTTTGAAAAGAGGACAATCATTTTGGCATTTGATCGATTGAAATATAAATCAAAATAAACAATCACTTGTAGAAAGAGAGATACAGAATAAATATATCAGTAATACACAGAACAATTTGTAGATTTTATAAACGTGATATTTATAATATACAAGAATTTGATATAAATAACCTTACCATGAATAAGTGGAACGTACTCAATATTTTTCAATCTCATTCCAACGATTTATTATCATCAAATGAATTGAAGTGAATAAATATTTATGAATGTTGTCTGTGCTATGTAGAAATGTATAAAGTCGAACGAAGTGACGTAAGAATCAATTTACTACAAAACAATATTCAAAAATAATTAATATTGTTACTTTAGCAAATGAAAAATTCTGAAAATATATTAAAATACAACATTAGATGTATTCAAGCTTAAATTGTTTGTTTGTGTTAGACATTTTCCAGAATCTTATAATTATGAGAAACGCCTATCAAATTTTATAAAGAAATTCTGAAAATCCATAAATAAACTAATCAATTTAATTATAGGATCTTTATCATAAAAAAATTAGAGAACATTCAAAGCTCTATAATTATGGTAAAAATGGATATACAAAAATAAATAAAAACAAATTTTAAAGCTTTAAATCCCTACTTCTGAAGGATTTTCGCAGACTGAAATGTTATTTATTTTTTCGTGAAGTTATGGAATTTGAAAAAATTATTAACTTTCTTCTAAAAGTGTACAATGTTAATAGAAAAACAATTATTTAATTTTTTTTAATATTATGTAGAGTAAAAATTATAAATTATATCAATCATACTACATATTTACCATTCATTAATTAATATTTTATGATATGTATAATTATTATTGTAATAATATTAAGAATTTGATTTAATGACGTAAACACACGTGTACACTTAATTTAACGATTGAAAAGGCATTCATATACTCCATATAATTAATGGTAATTCTTAAAATTGCTATACAAATTATATGTTTTTATGCTTTAATATTAGAAGACCCTGACATAGTCTCTTAACTCATTGTTTATACAAATAACGTTATTTCTTTTTTAAGAATTTTTCATTTAGAATAGTATTTTTTCAAGTGTAGTATTAAAGCGCGCAATATTTTATATAGATACTTTGAGCATTAAATGTACTGTATTTGAGCAATATATGTATTTGAATATTAAAATTTTGTTTTCCGTAAAAATATGTGCATTCATTATTATTGTATGATTTAATTTGCTTGATTTTTATAACATTTATTTTATTTGGCGTTGGTATGCTCCATTATCCCCCACCCCTCCACAAAATTAAATAAAATAATTGTATTATTGAATTTGGTTTATTTTATAACTTTTAATTTTTTGAGGGGGGACCTAACCTATCCTAACCTAACCAACCCAAAACTAATCAACTCGATTTCGCCTCAATAGATTGCCCTAACCAAGGACAGTTAGCTTGTATTTTATTAGAACATCAGCTCTATACGATTTATAAAATATTATATAAATACATCATATTACTGATTTAGTACAAATCTCACCAACCTGATACTCATTTAGCCATTTCAAGAAACAATGTTTTTTCTATGTGTCATTTTATTTCTTTAATGAACAAAAAATATTTTCTTAACGCTAGTTTATATTAACTATTGCTAAAACCAAAAAATCCTGTTCAATATTGTTTACAAATACTATAATAGTTAATTTAATGCCCTTCACTATTTCTCATTTAATTTAAAATAGTAAGCGTTTTATTTGTTCCCTTTTTGCAACTTCTTGAAATTTTTATTACTTTCGTATTCACTATCCTAAAGTTTTTATAAAAAATTGTTATGAAATCCAAATCATAATATAGTCCCTACTAATTTCTTTATAAAGAGAATTACCTTTATAAAGAAAATATTGACATCCACTGGTATAGGTACACTTTCACGGGGTGATGCATGGCCACCATGATCGTGCTACCTAGAGTAAACAGCTTTTGAGTGACTTTACTTGAAAACATCGCATTGGTCTGTGGTTACAAACATCGTACATGGGGCTTGCAAACAACCTGGGTGGTCTGAGGAAACGCTCTTTGTGGATGTGTATGTATGTGTGATTTCAAACGAAGAATTAAATTAAATAAACTGTTGTGGCCACCACAAGACTTTCTTTATTTATTCTTATAATACATAGTTATAGAGTATACCTATTTTAATAGCGTTTAATAAAACTATTAAAAAATAAGATATAATTATCAATTTTATTTTTATTATTAAATTTTACTGTCAGGCAAACTAGTCTTATGTCCGGTATTATAAAGGAGTTAGCAAAATTTGCTAGCTAGCAAGCACTTTCAAATGGGGTATTAATTCTGTATCTATGGATTAGCTATGGAATTTAGAGCAGTGACACTTCAACCAATTGTAACACAGTTGGCATCTTTCACCGTACAAAATACTTTTCATAATATCACCACTGTTTTAATACCGTTGGTATTTACCTACAACGCGTGCGCGAAACTTGTCAAAGTCTTCAACAAACTCCAAAATAAATAAGTTTTATATCTCATTTAAAAGTGCTTGCTAGCTAGCAAATTTGCTAGCTCCTTTATAATACCGGACATTAGTGTTATATATATAGCGTCGCCATTTTTAGCCAAACGTATTATTTTAAGCAATCATAAACAAATAAAATTTAAATTAAAAATAATAAATTAATATGAAGTATATTTATTGATATTAATTGATAAAATCAGAACATACGGCTGTGAGTGAGACTTGGCCACTACAATCAATCTAAAATCGATTTTGGTTGTCAATATCTGTAACGGATCCGAACTATCCTATTGTATTTTATCTTCGATCCATTTTTTAACACTAGTGACTCGCGTGTAGACTCCAGGATACCCAGGCTCTCCGCAGGATATCCCCCAGGACACAATACCGTATAGTTGATTATTCGCAACCAGAGGACCTCCAGAATCAAACGTGCAAGCGTCTTTACCTCCCTCTTCCACGCCAGCACATAACATCCTGTCCGTTACTTGCTTTGGACGTAACCTCTTGGCACAATATTCTTGCAATATTATGTTTACAGTAACCGATTGTAATATATCAGGAGATATTCCTCCAATCTTAAAGAAAATTAAAATACTTTGAAATATTTTTATTTTGGACTAAATAAGGAATATTACAATTCACAAATTTCTTACAAAAGTACCGGATATACATTTTATGTTGACTAAACGAAATGTTTCATCCATTAAAAAAAAAATGTTATTAGTAAAAGTTGTTTAGCTTCGAGAGAAAACAATATGGCATATTTTTTTTTTATTCGGAAGAAAAAGTGTTTATTTTTATGACACATTTTTTTTTTTAATTGTTAAACCACCTTAAAAGAAAGATTTATTAATTCCTAATAGATGCCAAAAGCAAAGACAAGTTAATAGTAGGCCTACTTTTTGAAAATACACTTTCCTAATGAGAGCAATTTAAACCCAATATTTGGGTACAATTTCAAGAAGTAAGTCGTTTCAATATGTAATATTTGTTTCTTTCAATTCGCATTTAGTACACTCTATCATCATACTATTATGTCTCTACCATCGTGTAAAAAAGATTTATTTATTTATTTAATTTATAAGGAAAATTTAATAACAAGAAAAAGAACTTCACCGTACGAAAATATTAAATTGTATAAATACGCTAATTTTTTAAAAATGAATCCTATAAAATCAAATCAACAGTAAAAACAGAACTGTATATATTTTGAACAAAATATTGTAAACTATAATAAATTAAATTATTTTAATAATAAATTAAATTAATTTATTATAAATGTTTGCTAAAATTGATAGTAATTTCCCACAGAGTAAACGATGCAAGGAAAATAATTTCCCTATGGAAAATGTACAGCATTATAACATAACATTCCTTATAATAATTTCCTTTTAGCTGTCAGTCAATTGTAACTCCTTAAATATATCTATGTTTAATGTTTATATTACTTACTTTCGGTAATCCCCATCCTGCAATAAGCACAGGTGTTCCTACAGGAATATCATCGATAGGTAGTTTTATTAGCTGTATTTTGTCGGATAATTCGAATGCAGTCTCCAACTAAAACGAACAATATTGACATCCTAATATTAATTAGAAATCTTATAAACTGAAACTACTTGTGCGTAATCTAATAAATTTTTTCTATGAAATGCAGGTTCGAGAATCTTATAAAATATTATTTTAAAATTGTTCTGAAAGTTAGACGAAATTTACGAAATAAACATATTTTATTTTTGCGCCATAATTGTCTATTATATTACTTACAACCAATAACATGATGTCGTAATCAAGAGTATACGGATCGTATTTCTCATGTCGTATAATATCAAACACTTTCGAAGCCACTCCGCCCACTCCTATAGTAAGATCAGTCCCAGCTACTACTTTTAAATCTCTGATATTTTCCGAACCATCCAAGCAATGTGCTGCACTCACCACAACATTTGGTTTGATGAGACTTCCGCCGCAGATAAGCGAGTCTGTGTATCGTACAGACACAATATAAGGGACATCGCTTATTGGTGTATTTGACCCTCCCAGAATTCTTGGTTCGTAAGCAGAAATTATTTGGCCTGAAATACAGTCGTTCTTATTCTATGTTCTATGAAATAATAATTATTATTATAATAATATAATCAGCAGCAATAGGTCTTGAACCAGGATTCCGAATATTTAAGAAGAACTTAACAGTAAGGATTTTTTTAAATTTCTATAAAAAATAAATTAAATGCACCATGTTATCATGTACCTATTCTTATCTAAAATTTAAAATATTTATATATCATTAATGAAAGGAGTATTAGGGCTAGAGTAGTATAATAATAATAATCAGATATTAATCTTCATAGTATAAAAATACTATTTTTAAAATTTTAATAATTGAACAATTTATGCTTTTCCTATATGTCACAATATGACAGTTATTATAATAAATATTAAAAAAAAAATTCTCTCCCGACAGCTCTTCGTGTCATGAAGTGAGTGTGCGTGTATGAGTGTGTATAAGTAAGGTTAACAGAAACCCAAGATGAAAAAGGGAATTTGCTAATGTGCTTATCATAACAGGGTATAACAAACAAGGTAGCCATAATCAATGGAATTAAAGTTGGGAATTGATAATTAAATTTTTGTCGTACGAAAAAAAAAATTTTTTTAGGTTTTTAATCAACTTTTTAGTTGTGCAACTGACTTCATGCGTTATAAGACAAACACATAAACAAATGCTATTATTTTTATAATGTTCTAGATTCTATAATATGGTATATCAAATATTTTCAACGAACCTCGACATTTTAAAACACTTTGAAACAATGTGAAAATTATTATAAGTTTCATTTTAAACTAACTTTTACTGTATTTTTTACCAATGTTAGCTCTTTTATACATACTTTACAGAGAATATAATTACAAAATGTATTTAAATAGAAAACACACACAACGTTTCTTATTGTTTTTTCGAGGCTGTGTTCTATAGAATAGATCAATAATAATTATTATTATTGAAAATGCTATGTAGGCAATATTATGAAAACTTTATTTTTTATTTTCATGTAAATGATTCGTTTTTTATTTATGCATTACAGAACTATGTTAATAAATATTCCAATGAAGTATTCACATTTACAACCATGCATATTTTATATTCTTTTACTGTTAGAAATAATAAATATATTTAATTTAAATACCATTTTGATTTTGATTTCTTGAAATTATCATTCAAACGATTGTGTTAACAATTTGTAGACAATATTCAATATAAAACTCTCATTTAAATTAAACAAATAAATAAATATTATAATCAAATTATCAAATAATTAAATAAAAATAATTTCCATTGCTATATATATCCACATTCTACAATACTTAATTATACACTAATTTCAAAATTTATTAAAATATATAATATTGGTGTTGCAATTATTCTATTTTATCTTCAATCCATTTTTTCACGCTAGTAACTCGTGTGTAGACTCCAGGAAAGTTTTGCTTTCCACATATACCACCCCAAGATACAATACCGTGGAGTTGATTATTCGCCACCAGTGGACCTCCAGAATCTCCTCCACAAGCATATTTAGCTTGACGGACATCAACACACAACATTCTATCTGTTATCTGAAAATCTGATTTTTTGCAATCTTCTTGCGATATTGTAGGTGCATTAAATGATTGTAAAACTATGGGGTATTCTCCATTTTCCTTTAAATAATCATACATATATTGTAATTAAACTATTAATATTTGTCATAATTGCATATATGAATTCATTAACTTACGTTGATGCGGCCCCATCCAGCCACAAACACAGATGTTCCTGCAGGAATGGTGCTGCTTGGAAGTTGTATTGTCTGTATCTTGATAGATAATTGAAACTGAGTCTCCAGCTACAATTTTATACTTGTTAAAACAATTTTTATACTTAAAAAAATATTATCACTTACTTTTAATATCGAGACATCATAATCAATAACCGGTGATGTTTCTTCAAAATTCTCATGATTTATAATTCTGATCACATTTGATTTTTCTCCACCGTTTCCAGATAACCATTTAGTACCAGCAACCACTTGGTAATCTTTTACATTTACTTCACCCACAAAACAATGAGCAGCGGAAATTACAATGTTTGGTTTCAGAAGACTTCCACCACACTGATGAGAAAATGATTTTTTGATGGATACTATATACGGTGCTTGTTCTATTTCCGTATCATCTCCGCGGAATATATTGGGGTGAATGTGAAATTGTCTTAAAAATTTACCTTTAAAAAATACAATTATCAAAAATAAATACACGTTACATCATTACTTATACTCAAGATAAGTAAGTACCTACTATAATTAAAGTAAATTGCTTCCCCCCCCCCAGTAAATCAGTATATTGGCTAAACAGGGATATTTCTAGACAAAAAACGATGTATATTTGTTATTTTTATTTATTTTATCTTATAAACCAATCAAATTAGATCAATTTTTTACCTAAAATAGAAAAAAATATAGAATGAATGAATCCCACTAAAATCGATAGCTATAGTTACACAAATAACTATTTCATTACATTTTTACAAAATCTCAATACCGAAAAATTGATTTAGAGGAAGCTATCGAGTTGACAAAAATCACGTACTAAAGTTTCAAAGTTGCAATCGCGAAACACAGAAACAATCGAATATTTAAGAAAAAAAGGAAAAATGATGTTGTTTACAATAAGGGCAGTACACAACTTTTAATTTTTTTCAACACGCGAAAAGCTTAACTGCCCATGTGTTCGAGCCTCCCCTTTACAAGTACAAACATTTACGTGTGTAAAACATACATACCATCAATGCACAGAGCACTGCAACTTATAATAAAAATCACTAACAGCTTCATATTAATCATTAACTACATTTTTCAGCTTGGAAGTCGCTTTATATTTATATTAAAATATATAATATATAAATTATACCTATTTTATGTAAATACACGTTCCCATTGTTACTTTATCGACATTTTATACAAAAATAAGTTTTGTTAATAATGTAATGACGCAAATGTTCATAATACCTTAAACAAACACTTATAATAATATCCATTCTGAATTACTTTTACTGTTATCCAAATGCAATAAAAAATTCAAATATTATATTTATGTAGGTACATTCAAGACTGGCGAACCTAACTTTAATAGAGATTCAAGGAAGTTATGTTAAGCTAAAAACTTCATATGAACACGTGTACGGAAATTCTTCGTGTAGAAACTCCAGCTCTTCGAACATTATACCTAAATGATTTTTTAATTAATATCTTGAAATCCTATTGTGATACAGTTACAAAAAGATACAAGTCAGTCTTTCATTGTTAAAAATTTTATTCATAACATTAATAAAATTGTATATTTATATTTCATTAAGAATCCATCTGGCAAAAGGGAACACCCGGGTATAGACTGAAGGATAATTTGGTACTGCACAAGAGATTCCCCATGATACGATCCCATGCAATTCTCCATTCACCACTAATGGACCTCCAGAATCTGAACTGCAGGCGTCTTTACCGCCTTTCATTTCACCTGCACACAACATCCTTCCTGTTACTGTTAAAGGTGTTAACATTTTTCTACAATATTTCAGAGATACTGTTTGTATGATCACTGATTGTAACAGCGGAGATGTTTTTGCTCTCTGTAAATACAATTATGTTTTATTAGGTATTTATAATACAATATTTTTATAAAAAAAGCTTAGGCTTCATTATTATATATAACTAACTGTTACCTACGACTTCATTCGCGTGGAATTTAGGTTAGTGGAAATAACACCATGATAAAAATGGTCTTTACCTTCAAATATCACACACCCATTTTTTTATCTAATCAATTTTTCGAGATACAAAGTAGCCTATGTCCTTCCTCAGAATGTAAGCTATCTTCTTTACCAAATTTCATCAAGATCGGTTTAGCGATTTAGCCATGAAAAGGTAATAAACAGACAGACAGAGAGACAGATACACTATCACATTTATAATATTAGTATGGATTTTTCTGCATTAAGGCCAGAAACTTGACTGTATTTACTCTTAAAACTTTCCTACCTCCGTAATACCCCATCCAAAAACTTGAGCAACTGTTCCTATAGGAATATCGTAGCTTGGAAGTTTTATTGGGCTTATTATATTAGAGAATTCAAAATTTGTTTCCATCTGTAAACATTACAATTGTAGTATTAAATACATATATTAGAAATACCTTAATCTTAACATAGCTACTGAATTCAGTATTTTTTAAAGGTAGATTTATTATTTGTATAATATAATAAAGGGTGTAATTCATCTTATTCAATTTTTTAAATCAAACAAGTAACACTTTTGTCGATAATTCAATTTGAATATCAGATAGTTTAAAAATAATGGTTTTATAATGAGAAAACTCCTAAATATGCCATTTATTTACTTATTATTCAGAAATCGTTAAATTTTGTTTCTACAATTATTTACGTTATAATTATAACCAGCCAGTGGAGTCAATTTTGTAGTATATTCATTGCAAATAGCGTAACTGCACCCCTGCATGTAGATGCTGGATAATCGGCTTCAGCTATTATTAACCAACTTCAAAAAATAGGAAGTTCTCAATTCAACAATGTATAATATATTTTTTATGTACATACATATGTTCGGACATAACTCCGATAAATATGCACCAATTTGAACGATTGTTTGAAAGAGTATACTTTCAAAGTGGTCCCATATCTGACCATGGACTTCAAAGATACGATACTCAAAAGGGAAAAATAAAATTAAGAAAAAAAAACTGACATAAAAAAACTCTAAAAAGTATATAATTTAAATACAGTTTTTAAGGTCGGGGCCGAGCCAATAAAAACTTTTTAAGAAAAAAATAATAAAACCGACATCAAAAATATTTTTAGATTTTTTTAAGTCGGTTTTATTTTTTTCTTAAAAAAATTATTCAGCTGCATACAGGACTGTATGGGAGCTTTCGACAATGAATGTACAGGCTTATACCCGAGGACGAAATGGGATTCATGAATGTCTCCTGCTCTGATTGCCCCAGGGCACATCCTGGTCCTCTTTGTCATTCATGTTTGTTCGTGATACATTGATGTAAATAACTTGCGGTATGTATTCATTAATATCAACAAAATAAATATAACTCACAATTAAAATACTTATATCATAATCGTTAGTTCTTTTATCATATTTTTCATGTTGTATAATCTTTGCAATTTCGAACATTTTTCCATCAGTTCCATCGCTATCTGCTGTTCCTGCTCTTACACGTATCGATAGATTCTTTTTGAGAATACTGTCTGTACAGTGCGCTGCTGTTATTACGGCTCTTTGGTTTATAATACAACCTCCACAAAGTATTTCTCGATTACGTAAAATAGATACCATATAAGGAGCTTCGGTTATTTTAGTATCTTTTCCACCTAATACTTTTGGTTCGTATTTGAAATTATCTAAAATATAGTAAAAAATCATAATAAAAAACATAAATATACAATATTAAAACCGTTTTAAATTGAAATATATAACTAAAAATCCCCTCCTTTTGTATCTCTCGTATCTCCGATACAAAACTTTTCCTTTGTGGCACAAAACAGCACAAAACTAGCACAAAACTTTGAGCTATGTTTGAACCTAATGGGAGTCATAATCATAAGGAAGCCCAAATATTGTAACATAAATGTACAAAAAAAAATATAAGAAGCTCAATTCAAAATCCTGAAATGATTCACAACTTGTGAGCAAAGATATCATCAAAATAAAATCAATAATCCCTCAAAAAATTGAAACATTGCTCACAGGTAATGAATCATTTCAGGATTTTGAATGGAGCTTATTATAATCATCTGTTAGTTATTTACAAAATTAGGGTTTACTGGTGATATCTTTTTAATCAAAATATTTCTCCTTTTCTAACACATAGCGAACCTTGTTGCTCCCCGAAAAATACCTTATTACTGACTACATACCCTTTAAATTATAAACTCTCATATAATATATACTTATACTATTTATATTATTTTCAACATGCAGGCCGGATAGAACTAATAAATGGCAGTTTAGAAGAACCATAAAAGCCGTCTAAGTGACCGACAAGTCTCATAGAAAACCCTCTAGTTAAATATAAAAAACAAAATTTTTAATATTTTTAAAGGTACTTACCATCTTCTCTTATTGTGTTTAGAAAATAATTTTCATCCACAAATGTAAAAAAAATACAAAGTAACGATAAAATCATTAGATATATTTTATTTAAAAAATAAATTCGGTACTTTGAAATTACATATATTATATCAAATAGATTTATTAAACATTTTACTTCACATACTAAATGAGAACAATAGGTTTTATTATGAATGTTCTTAATGTAATAATAATAAATATAATAAATACATACACAAAGATAAGAAATATTCAACATATGAAAAAACAGAAAAGGCGTTTCTGCTTATTTTGTATCATTAAATACTAAATCTTATAAAGTATATATCTGTAAGAAAATTTTAACAAAATATTATTTTAATCTACATATATATGGGTCATATTATATATTATGTTGTTTTATAAAAAGTTATTAAATTGTAAATGAGAAACTAATATTTGCTTATATTCGAACGTTTGCATGTCTTGTAGGTACCTATATTATAATAGTAACATATTTATAATCACTGGTATATGCTATCATGTATTTTATCGAGAGACAGTTCATTCTTGATAACTGTATCACATAAAATATAAATAATTATACATTATTTTTATTATAATTGAAAAAACATGTAGTGTACTGAATATTTTTTATTAATTTTATTTATTTTTAATACAAAATCCACAAATTTTTCGATACCACATAATTTAAGTATTTAAAATGAAGGGAGTTTATGCACATATCAAGGAATTAAATATATTTGAATTATTGTATTTATTTAACATATATACAAAATCAAACTCTAACATATGTATAAATATATGTATAATGTATACCTAATACATATTACCTTCTCCTATGTACTTGCTCTTTGATCAACCCTAATCATATAAAGCAATCACTACTAAAAATTACCCCCTTACTCTATTAGTGAACCGTATAAAAGCCACCCTATAAATTTCAACACTATCAAATCTTGTACAATGATAACAAGGGGTTTGCAGGACAATAAAGTGGCCTGAAAGAGGGTTTGGAGATGGCCATGCATTTGACATGATAAAGTATATATAAACTCTAGATGTTCGCCTATATGTATACTAATGTAAGTGAATCTTTTAAAGTTATCTTTATAATATACAGTTTGCGTTTTTCTAACCATTTCTTCAAATCGTTTCAATTTTTTTGATAAGCTTGTCAGAAAACTTTTTAAATAACTCCGAAAGGTCAATTGAATCTTTCGAAGCTTACAATCAATAACAATTTTGTACATTTTTTATACCTTCATACAAAAATCTTTAACTATTAGCTTTGGGGCATAAGTGGCATATTATCAACCTCAATTTCTCCATCAATGTTAAATTATAGATTTTGAAGAATGCTGAGTACTCTTTGATATAAACAAACGTCATAACCATTTAGCAATAAACATATATGTTGCTAGACATGTGCAAATGTGCATTTATAAATGCATTATTTTTGTTTGAAATAATAAAAAGTTTTCAATTATAGGTTATTAATATAAATCTATTAGATTCTACTTTATAGCAAAGTAAAAATGTATGTTTATAAACGTATACAGTACATCTTTATTATAGCTTGTTTAGTCCAGTTTTAAAGCATTTATTTAAATTATTATTAATAATAATTATTAATAAAGTTTATATTTCCTTTTGATTATCATTTTTAAGCTGTTTATACATCATTTAAACCAATTAAAAAACATTGTCAAAAATTAATTAATACGTTAGATATAACCCCTTAAATTCTTCCTATAATGATATTAGCCAATATTTAAGCATGAGTGATGAATATTTAGAACAAAATTACTATGAATTCATAACTACAAAACAGTTATATTTAAAATAGTTGATTAATTTTAATTTAATAATTTAAAACCCAAATACTAAACATTTAGCGATCTATGTCACTTATACATGCGTTTAGACAAAACAACCCCTTAAAAAGGGGTGCGGCGGACAACAGTATAAACTATATACAGTCGCATATTGAATCAAAATCAAATTGGTGCACAACAAGAGCAGGGACCGGCGCGTGTGGCGCTATAATAAAGCCACATTCTCACTTCATTGTCTGTATTTATGTAGCTATATTTCAGCTACAAGAATGGTTTCATTATCTATGTAATTATTGTAATAGAAAACTCGGAATGACTCGGATGTCAACTAATCTAAAAATAATGTTTCATATTTTTATGTAATAACTTGTTTAGAAATGTGTTCAAATTTTGTTGTTTATTTAACACTAGCGCATTTGACCCGGTTTTAGTAAATGTAATGTAACCATGTTTACCCAACATGCCCACCCAACATTTCCACAATTGAATTGTTTTTTTCCGACTTGAAAATTTTTACACAAAATATACAAAAAGTATACACCTAAACTTTATCTATCCATTAGTGAAAACCTAAATAAAATCCGTTCAGTAGTTATTGAGATATATTTTAATTAGTTTGTTAGTAGTTATTGTATTTTTTCAAACTTCCAAGAAACACCATGTCTTGTCATTTTTGTATGAAAATAAAAAATAATTAAATAAATAGGTAAGCAAAAATCATAATAATTAATTTCGATATTTTACCTTTCTTGGAAGTGAAATGTTTCTTTATATTTCAATTTTCAATCAATATATTCAAAATATTGTTAGCATGTTTATTGTTTACATATTTAAATTGTTGTTTGTTTTGATTCCGTTAACCATCCCTCCTCCTTAAATAATACCAAAACCTTAAAATTTTATTTAAATAACTCAGATCTATAATTGGGCCACCATTAATTACAATTATACTAAATCTCATCTTTATTGGAAGGCTGTGATAGACAGACAGACAAAGTAAAGCCGTAACTACCACCGGAGCAGCCGGGGCAGTGCCCCGGGGCCTCTGAGCATAAGAGCCCCTCGCAGCAGCGTAAAAATTGGGGTATGCAAGATTGAGAAACAAAAAAAAGTCGTTGAAATTAATAACAAGCAAAAATTATAGACTGAAGTAGCAACAACAAAAAAGGTCTCAATTTTTTTTGTATATAGTGAGGCCCTAGAATCTCTAGTTACGGCACTGCCATATAGATATCTAGATTTCATTCATCTCAAATCTCATATCCACTTTCACGAACAAACGAAAATATAGAACACTTAAACACACTACACGCTTCCTTTATATTTAACAGAAGCATTTTGAAATCATATATCTACGCACTTTAAAACTAAATTATACCGGGTAAAAAACGCGATACCAGCAGCTCACATGAAAGAGAGTGTAATCAATCTAGACACATATTATATCACACAGAGTACTTGAATGCGTCGTTCTGAGGGTTCTGTGAGACAAAGGGAGCCCCATCGCTCACCCCATAGGCACACATAAGGGGTGAGTGCGTTTGTTACGTCTGATTCTCACAGGTCACTAAGTGTTCGTATCCGTATTAGGCTTTTGTCCTGGTGAAGCGTTACGATTTTCTTATTTCGATATTTTTTTAGTTTAATATCTCTATATATGTATTATATATAAATGAATGTTTGGTTGTATGAAGCTTATAGACTTGGAAATTACTGAACCGATTTCAATGCGGTTTTCACCAATAAAATTTCCTACAAAATGGTCACCTTGAAATTAAAAAAAAAATTAAACTTTCAAAATTGCAAAAAAAAAATTTTTTTTTATTAAAACGCGATTTGGTCACAAAAATACCCCTAAATTCGAAAAGATGATAAAATTTCCATCAATTTTCATATCCTATAAGTAAAAAAAAGATCATATTTGACCTATCGGCACTACTTTGAAAATAAGCAATTTTTTCGAAAAATTAAAGTGGTCCATTAATTTTTTCCGTGAGTGTATTTTATATAATGTTTTTATTATTTTTTTCATAAGTAATATGATTCATATTGCTGAATCACCCGTATTGTAATGGCCGTTTCTCACCAAAAAGACAAAACACAAACACGTTATTCTTAAAAACAATTCGTATTTGAAAATATATAGGTTTGGTTGCTATTTTGTTAAAAGAATATTGTTGGTGTAAAATTACAGAAATGATAAAAAAGTATTTAAAATTAATAAAGAAAATACATAATATGTAATATGTAAATTTTATTTTCTGAAAAGTATTTTACTTAAATTAATTAAATTAAATAAACAAGTACCTATTTGGTATCAAAATAAAAGTAATAGTCATATATGTACATATATTATAAGTACCTATTACAAATCAGAACTTTTAAATTTTACCAGGTCAATGAAAAATGACCAGAAAAAAATGTACCTACCTGTATATCATAAAAATGTCTATATTTTGTATAGATTTAATAACGAGTACATTATTGAGAGCCGACAGTTAGAACTGTTATAATACATATTGCAGATACCCATATCATAAACATTTCAGTTCCTGGCAGGTAAAATGTTCAATTCTACATAATTGATACGGGTTTGACGCGGGAGAGCCGGATGACTTATGTTATTCTTCAATGTGTTTGTGATTACTTACAACACACTTTCTGTTCACAGTTAAGATTAAAATAAATAAAAATCATTTAACAATGTTGTTATTGGAATTGAAATTTGAAGATGCTATTTTTTATTTAAGGCGCAGTATTACGATGTGACACCTAAAATTTTAAGCTTATTTCAGGATTTTTTTTTCGTAACAAAATAAAATATAGGTAATCATTTCAGTCTTATATGTTTTTATTCGCATCTTAAATTATTCAAAAAAAAATTTTGTAGTAAATTTTATAATACTTTGTGTATTTGGGGGTCAAAGTGGACTCTTCGAAAGAAGGAGATTAGATGGTGGGAAGCACATCTCCACTTGTAGGTGACCCCAAGCTCGGTATCTGAAGGTTGGCCCAATCTTGGATAAGGAATATTTGAACAAAGCTCAGTATCTGAAGGTAGGCCTAAACTGGTACCATTTCGAAAAAGCAACACTGGTAACCCAATATTAGGCCAAACTTGGACCCATAGTCAATAGGCTGGCATTTCATACATGAGATTCTGCAGATGTTAAATGCAAAATATGTTATACATAAGCATTTGTCGAAATGATAAGAAAAAATCACTTAAAATATATCTACGGGTGATTTTTTTTGTTATTGTAGCTTTGTAATTAATAGAGATATAAAAAATTATTTCTGCATGAAATTCTCTAAAATTGATAAGATTGGGCCCTTTCATATGAACGATCATAAATAAATAAATAACACCTGTTCCTAATTAAATAATTACCAAGTGTTACAATGTTAATTCCAACCCATAAATTGTCTAATTTATATTTAAATAAAATTAATTAGCATTATCTTACGGTCAGAATAATTAACTAAACAGGTGCATAGAATATCAATACCTATCTTTACCTGTACATAACGTGTGTATACAAGCAGTGCTTACAATCTACTCCGAAGGTCAGTATGCATGAGGGAATTCGAATTTTAATTAATGAGAGATGATTAACGTAACATTATTGTTACAAACACAAACAACTTTTATGTTGAGGCAGAATTGCACAATGCGCCCGCAGGGCAGCGCCACTATCGATACTACGGTCACTTTGATCATTTAAATGCAATTTATGACTGTATTTTTGTGTATGTGTGAATCCACGAACGCTATGGAAAAATGTTATGTAATTAATCATAGCATGTACTTACCCACTTACTGGTTACATTAATTAATAAACGTGTAATATTATAAAAATAATGATTAGCTAAAATATAAAGATAAATAAAATATATATATAAAACAGCAAACCATAATTAAATTCAATATTATTGTAATTTTAGTCATTCACAAGCCAAAATGGTTATGTCCGTGTTTTATTAACATATGTACTGTTAATCACGGTTAGTAAACGGACAATTTTCTTTAAATTATTAATTCTTTTGAGAGTAAAATGAAATTAATTGATAAAAAGTAGTATGATAGTATGATCTTACATTAACTTACATATCCTATGTTACTCAAGAAATCGTAAGGAATACGTTAGTGAAAGTTTTATTCAAATCGGTTCAGTACTTTTTCAAATCAGTGTTAGTAAACAATTTAGATTAATCAATGTTACAGTGGATATCTTTAGGATTAGGAAAGCCAAAATAGAGTTAATATTATGCACATTTTTAATCATAAAAAATATATTTGGAATTAATTTACATATTGAAGACAGCATATATGTATATGTTTATATATTATCCTAAACAGACATTTTAATTATTTTTACAACAGTTATCTTAATGTATTCAAAAAGATACGTGAAATAAAAAATATACGAAACTAATGAGATTTTGATGTACCTACAACTATTTTTGATATTTATAAAAAATCTGTCAGTTTTAATACAATTTTGTCCCGCATTTTAATTTAATTACTTATTTACTAACGACTATAATGCCGTTATTTCAGTGTTTACTTTAATGTCTGTCAATCCGCCAACTCTCACTTTAAAATACTTTAAATCTAATATAATTATAAATTAGTTATGAATTTTTTAGCATAAATTACTTTGCTGATCTATTTTCTTTATATTATATGTATGTAGGTACATAAAAATACTAAGCGTTAATATCAATGTCTAAAATATATTGCGCAATAAATGATGACAGATATTTTAGTAATTAAAAAATAAAATTAGTGACATTTTGAATAATTGACATTATGTGAGATAACACGGTTTTGTAATTTTACGTGTTACTTTTATCGTAGATGAATGTTGGTTAGGAAAATTACAAATTATTAAGTATATTCATTAAAATTAAATAAAATAGACGTGAATATTTATTTATTTCTCATTTTCTGATAATAAATACAGAAAAAAATATTTGAGTCTTACAAGCTTTTTTTTCTTGGCTTCTAGGAATAAACCGCGTCGATTTGATCATTCTATCGGCCAACCATACATAAACAATAAATCGATCGGTAATATCAATTATAAATAGTTTTCAATCAAATAAGTGATTCTAATACTGGATCAAATATTTACCCTCAGAATTTCAGTATGTTCAATAAAAAAAATTCATAGTGGTATTTATATTTATTTAAGATAAAATTAATGACAAAATGTAGAAATATTTTTAAATTAAAAAAAAATAACTTGATCAGTTTTTTCGAACTATGAATTAACTTTACTATGAACATGGCCACCATTTAAAATACCATATATTTTATGGTTTCGGACCGGTTTGGAAGTTCCTTAAATTATATTATAATAGAACACTAATAGCTCTACACGAATCCTTTAAAAACTGAAAGATATTATTACACATGGCCAATTGGCCATATAGGGAATAGACAATTTAATTGATGCAAACGTAGGCTCACGTGGTAACTGAGCTAGATGATTTAATTTTATAATAACGAAACATAGGATTACCAAATTATTCTCTTATTTTACCCAGACGATACTAACAAAAAAATACCTTTGTACGTAAACAACAAAGTATCGTATTAATTGTTAATCATTGAATTATACCTTTACTGTACAGTAAAGCGCATTCACACACACACACACACACACACACACACACATTCATAATCACGTACGTGTAATTGAGCGTGACGATTGCTGGTCGCCACGTGTTCGCGCGCGTTGCCATGGTTACCGCCACACGCACGCACATACACACTTACGTATATAGAAAAGCCGCTTATGCCTTTCCGCTACCGATAATACATACGTATGTACGTTACATCTGACAACCGTTTCGTCGCGGTCATGTCAGAGATCAAACTATTTACTACACGTGATTAGTAAATTTGTTAGATCAGGAGTCGACAAACTTTTGTGACAAAAAAACCAAATCTCATTTAAAAAGTTTTCGAGAGCTATAAATATATTTTTACAAATAAAGTAAATTAATTAATTAAAGAAAAGAAATATTCACTATACTATGTAGAATAAATTATATAAATCACAAAACGCATGCATTGAATTTTTCAAAGGAAATGCCTCATTACTCGCATTTCCATAGAAAATTTCTGTATGTCCGGTATGTAACTAATCGTTTTAATGACAACTATATAAGGTACTGGCATCAGTTATGACCGCTATAGGAGCAAGGTTTACAATTTATGTGATTGACGGGCTTCTTTTTTGTAATTCTTATGAACTCATGTTACTAATAAAACAAGCAACTCTTTATTTAATCGATTTAATTACCAAAGTCCGAAAATTTTGTTTGTTTTTTAAATTATAGCCTTTTATTTTGTTTATATTTTCTCTCCAGTAATGGCAAAGGTAAAACCAGTAATGAGCATGCATGCAGTGATGGACGCTTGCTAATGATTACAAAATGATAAGTATGTACTACGACACAAAAGATATAAAAGAAAGAATTGTGAAATTTGAAACAGTGTAAAGCAGTTGCTATGATATTATAATAATTAAGTAATAAATTATACTAATAATTAGTTTAAATATCCACCATTTCGACACCTATTGGCCTATTGTCATCAAATCACTCTATAAGACAGGTTAAATGTATATAGATTAATATTCAGAAATGGTAGTAATCAAATATCAACAAATATTTCTAATTCAGTACATTTAATTTAAAAATAGCCAAAATTTTAAATTAATTATAGGGTCTTAAGCTTTCTGACAGTGAAAGTCTCATCAAATTATGTTCAGTAGTTATCGTAAAACGATCGCTACATTTATAGACACAAAAGAATGTTTTCATTCAGACAAAGCTTTCATAATTTTATGACAAATTATATTTGTTGTATAAACGTTGTAGTACCATATAGAAAATGTAATAAAGTCAAAAGGAGACAATTTTTTTATAAGAGTAAATTTTATAAAACGTTAAGTGCTTCCGTCAAAGCAGACCTAGGAGGAAGAAAAAAATATACAATGACTGTTTACTACAGCATATAAATATATCATATTATTACACATCCTGCTATCAGCAAATACATTATAAATAGACATAAATGACTAACTACTAACTAGACATTGATGTAATGAAGCTGTTTTGAAAGAGCATCGTCAAGTTTTTGTTCGCACGCTAAAAATAGCTTCAAACATGTTTCAAAAACATCAAAAACGCTAATGATTCCTTGTCATTAAATGGCAGGATGTAATAAGTATGGAATTTATGTTTTTAAAAATAAATATTTAATTGAACTCATTCCAATTCAGTAGTTTTTTAGTCATATTTAAATTGGTGTTTTCAATTATTATTAATATCTTATATTACCAGTACACGTGGCTATAGAAATACATGAAATCGATAAAAAATTTGTTTGTTTGATGAAAATATTTGTTTTCTAAATAAAAATTATAAATATTTTTTTTTAATTTGTATTCAAGAGTATTTTTGTTATACTTAGATATATAGGTTTGTTTTTGTATCATTTTTAATATTAATTGACTATATAAATAGTAATAATCAAGCATATCAAAAATTATATTCTCTACTTGTTAAAATTGTTAGTGTGGAAAATAAAAATAAAAATATATTTTAATCTACCTTTTAAAAATTTATAATCCCTATTTTTTAACTATTTTTCTACTAGGTATTTCCAGTGCGATTGACTAATTTACATAAAGTTCACATAAAGAACATTTCAGAAAAGCAAGTTTCTTAATATTTAGGTATTGTTTTGCCAGTAAACTGAAAAAGTATATTCTAATTATTCCAGCAATGAAATAAATCAACAAATTATAAATAAAATACAAGATACATATTATATTTACATACGTATACAAATATTATTTCAGTAGATATCCCTACATGTCTCGATAATATCAAATATCAAACAACATTGGGTAAATAAAACTTGTGTAGAAGAAAAATATTAAATAGGTACCAAACATCTGCACAATGTATGGACCAACTAACCGGCTGTTGTTGTATTTAACAATCATGGAGATTTATATTCAGCTTGTTAAGTGTTCAATTTAATTTAATTATAATATATCATAATTACATATAATATATCCTAATATATGCATATCCAGAATACATATATTGTCAGTTTTATGTCGATTTTATTATTATTAATAGATGCTATATTTGACATTACATAATTATGTATTCTCTATAAATTGATTTTTATTAAGTTAAAATATGAGTATGACAAGATTTTTTTCCAAGAACATTTCTGTTAACAATTACCTATATAATATAATGTAAAGATTATTGTCTTTTTGAGTCTCTAACCAATTATTTAAAAATTCAAGGTGAAAAAAATCAATTCAATACTTTACTAATATAATATGCAAAAACGGAATATTAAGTTAATTGTAATTTAAACATAAAACACTAAAATTATTAACTGTTTTATTAAACCTAGCGTGACACATTCGGTAATTCTCATGCCTATCCCGATAATTATTAATTTAAAAATAAATACACCGTGTTAATAAGAATCTATGTGCCTATAAATTTTCTTTTATATACATACGTTCGTATAAATAACGTCTATCCAAATGACACATCAATTAGCATAATTTAGTAAGAAAGTAATGGGTACGTATTTCTGTAAAACAGTGGTGGCTCGCTAAGGTTATTTATGTATATTATAACAATATAAAATATCGGTATACATGACTTCCATGTTCTTTAACATCTTTTTAAATAATTTTTAATGTATGAAAAATTTCAATAGGATTTGTCAGAAATAAAACTCACTTTTGTACATATGTAAATATTATATACATATAACAATACACATTCGTAGTATAACTAATCTGAAAATTTTAATTTAGTTGCATTTGTTTCCAAGGCAACATGAATTATTGACGTATTAATTAGTATTTAAACATTTCCCCAAAAATAATTCAGATCAGTGCATTTTTACAGTAGAAGTAGTAAACGAAAGAAAATTCTACATCCAGACACACGCACAGCCGCCATGCGGAAATCAACTTTTTTTTACGTTTTGAAATTAGTACAATTAGAATCTGCTCTTATCTCGGACACGATTTTTCGACGGTATTACAATACTTCCATTTCTTTCAGAACATGGAAGTAAAAACTCTCGGTATATATTGTATGCTTATTCATATTCTTAGGTTTTTTCAATCATTTAATTAATTTACTTTTTTTCTCATAGCCAAATATCCGACACTGGCAGAATACCAATCAAAAATTAATTACGTATTAGTTTTAAAATCTACAAAAAGTGTCAGATCAAAAATTAAGATCACTTAAAAATTGTTGAACAAATGTAATCGTTAGGATATTAATATTTGATATAATTTCAATAAAATACCGAACTTACACAATATTCTCTGTATATTGGTCAAGTTTTGGTACTATTAACTATAGTAAACATCACACAAACTCATTACATGTGAAGCTCATCATTGTCCATTACGTAACGTGATTGTTCCAAACAATTTATGCTCAATGAAAACATTATATTAACTAAACTATCCAGTACACAGCAAAGGAAGTAAATCTAGTCAATATTAAAAGGTAATTTCAGCTTTATGGCTATTTATATTACCTTTGTCTGGAGTGTACACAAAATTATGTATATTTTATTAATGCCATTAGATAAGTTAATACATGTTTTAAAGGGCTCAATTAACCCTTTACCGTTTAAATTATGATTAGAAGAAAATAAAAAATGATTTTAACAATAATAGGTTTTTTATTTTTAGTTTGAACTTACCTAGTTTTTTTCTTACTTACCACAAACTCCTTATTCGTCTTCACAAAATTAAAGTTATAATGTCAAAACGTTCTTCATAGAAGTATGATGCAGAGAAATAAAATATTTTTTAGAAAACAATAATATGGCTTCATCTGTAGTAAAGGTCTATTAATTCTTTGTCGTTTTGATGATTTTCATATCAGAATTGATATATCATTCCATTTAAAAAATTTTAATTATCCCCAATTGAAGTTCTGAATTTTTGATATGTCGCATATGACACTTCAAATTATCCAAATCTCAAATAATCATACATCATTAGAAAATTCATATAGAGCACTTTTAGTAAAACCCTAAATTTTGGAAATAAGTCGCCATATTTTCTAATTTTTTTTTACAGAAGTTTCTTATTTTTGTATGGTCTTTAAAATTATCTACTTTTGGATATACCGTTCCATTTGATTTTGCTGATAAACGGGCATGTACCTCTCAAACTACCCCCCAAGGGGGAGTTTTAGGGTATTGAAAATATTTTCCTAAAATTCTTTAGGGTCAATATATATAGTAAATTTTTTATCATAAAACTCTATTTTCAATAGTTTGGGCGAAAAACATAGCGGACGAGTGGTCTGTAACACCCGGTATAATTATGTTTTTATCATACAATATAAAATAATTTGCATAGTTTATATTTATTTAGTGAAAATATAACAAACAATGTAATTAATTTAATAATATAAAACAAAAATTTATAAAAACCTTAATTTATTGATTACCATAATTAATATTCATTTATATTATAAAAAAAAAACAGGTCATTGGCAACATACATATTAATTTGATTACAATAAAAAATTATCGCAAAACGGTGATACTTTTTTATTAACGTGTCAGAAAAGACATTTTACACTCGGTGAATATTAATTCAACCTTTCTAAATGCAAATCCTAAATAAAAAGTAGCTGTTAATAAAAAAAACATGTCAATATGTTATTTATAGATTATGAATGCTGTACCAAAATTATACCTCTCGTATTTAAAAAAGAAAGCTTCGATAGGTACATATTTTTCAAAATACAATATAAAAATTATTTTATGCTCGGTATTAAAAAGAATTTGCTTGAGTGCAAATTTATTTAGTGCCTAGCAGATAGCGTTAGCTGGAAGCTAATTTGCTTTTGTATTCAAGCAATCTTTATAATACCGAACATAAGTACACTGTTAAAAATTTTTGTAAATTTACTACATTTTTACTAAGCAGTTGCTTTGTAAAATTACAAACTCTCGTATTGTATTGGAATTTTCAAACGCATTCGTAGTAATATTGCAATTTGTAATAACAAGAGTACTAAGCAGGTTGCAATTTTACAAATTTTTTGTATTCGTCAGAAACTTGTTGTAATTTTACCATTCAAAGTTGTAGAATTAAATCTAAAGTTTTGTAAAATTTCCATACATATTCGGAATTTAATTTTACCACAATTATCTGTAAAATTACTAACCAAAATTTGCAATTACAATCTCAAGAAGTGATTGGAAATTTACAAATCATTATTTATTTTTTCAAATTCTGTTTGCATTTTTACAAAAATTCATTCAAGTCATGAGCGCTATGTATTTTTACAAGTCTTGTTTGTAATTTTAAGTCTAAAACTTTGTAAAATTTCTACACATATTCGGAATTTAATTTTACCACATTTATCTGTAAAATTACTAACCAAAATTTGCAATTACAATCTCAAGAAGTGATTGGAAATTTACAAATTATTATTTATTTTTTCAAATTCTGTTTGCATTTTTACAAAAATTCATTCAAGTCATGAGCGCTATGTATTTTTACAATTCTTATTTGTAATTTCAAGTCTAAAACTTTGTAAAATTTCTACACATATTCGGATTTTGATTTTACCAAGATTAATAGTAAAATTACTAACCGAAACTTGCAGTTACAATTACAGGAAATTTACAAATCATTACTTTTTTTTTGAAAATTCTGTTTGCATTTTTACAAAATTTCTTTCAAGTCATGAGCGCTATGTATTTTTACAATTCTTGTTTGTAATTTCAAGTCTAAAATTTTGTAAAATTTCTATACCTATTTGTAGTCTAATCTTACTACAGTTATCAAAAAAATGACTAACTGAAATACGTAATCCAAATTGCAAAAAGTGATTGAAAAATTGTAAAACTTTAATTACTTTAGATTTGTTTATATTTTTACTAGTGTCTCTTACAATCATATAGTTTTATGTAATCTTCTAATTCTGCTGTGTAGTTTCAAGTATAAAACTTGGTATATTTATTTTGCATTTTTATAAAATTGTGACTTATGCAGATTTAAAATTTAATTTGAATGCAGTTCTAAGTAAAATTAGTAGCAAACATTTATACTTGAATTGCAAGTATGAAGTATAGATTATAAAAAAATATTTTTTTTTTATTAAAATGTTTTAATATACATGTTGTTTCTGAATATGAAATATGTTAGTTTTATAAAAAAAACCTCATAGAATCGATCAAGTGTATAAAAAAAATTGTGAAAGAACCGAATTATTCACTGTGGTAAAAAATAGTGATAAAATTTAATTGTAAGTGTAATAGGGTATGTTCAAATCTGCATATCAACATTTTTTATATTTGAAAGTAAGTAAATCTTTGCTAATTATTATTTATGAATTATATATAAACTGGTCAAAATGCCTAAAACAACCTTTATAAATGCTCCATATGCCGGTGTAAAACAACCTTTAATTTTATTCGAATTTGCAAGTCCCGACCAGCATAGAAAAAATCATTGTTGCGTTTCTTTTGACATGCCGACACAAGTATAGAACAGTGATTCTCAAAGTGTGGGTCGCGACTCCTAGGAAGGTCGCAGAAAAATTGATGACATAAACCGAGTTTAGTAAGCAAACAATTATTTTTTACTTGGTGTGAAAACAGTGTCCACTATTCGCTGAATTAACAATGACAGTTCTCTTGCCATTTGCAACCAACTTATTTATAGGCGAGCGGATTATCGAGTCTAGCTCGCTTAGAAATGACAATAACCGACCAATCGACGTTCTAGTGGCTAAAAATGATTTTATTAAATTCTTTATATTTTTCTGAGAAAAAACATCTATATACATGATATTTTTTTATGCGGTCCTTCAATAGGTACACACATTTTTTTGTTTAATAAATCTAAATCTGCATTAAAAAATCTGAAAAAAATATGTAAGCTTCATTGGATTAAAATGAACATTTTTTGTCTCATAAACTTTTTTTTAAAATCAATTGTTTTGAAGATAAAAAATATTTATACTTTAAAAATAGCGAAAAATTCGTATATTTGTGATTTTTTTTCTCGGAAACTAATTGTTCAATCAAAATAAATCAAAAACAAAAAGAATCAGCCAACTTTGAACTATAACTATATTTTTTTTCATTTTGATCATTACTGTAATTAAATGTAAAAACTTCATTAGAGCCGAACTCACTCTTTGCGCCGTAAATCGATACCATGGCTGGCTACAACATTCATTTAATAATAATTGAAATATTTAAATACTGGGATGAATGCATCAATAAAAACACTTTAGAATATTTTTATTGCACATTTATTTGTCACGATTATTTTCTTTATTATAATATTATACTTATCAGAACATCTACAAAAAATATTTCTGTTCTTGTTGCGGAAAATTTCCTTGTACAGCTAAAACATGCTCTTGTTTGGATTTAGATTTAAAATGTTGTTCAGTTTGTAGATGTTTTGATAAGTGTAACAATAAAGAAAATAATTGTAACAAATAAATGTGCAATAAAAATATTCTAAAGTGTTTTTATTGAAACTTTCATCCCAGTATTTAAATATTTCAATTATTAAACGAAAATTGTAGCCAGCCATGGTATCGATTTACGGCGCAAGGAGTGAGTTCGGCTCTAATGAAGTTTTTACATTTAATTACAGTAATAATCAAAATGAAAAAAAATCTAATTATAGTTTAAAGTTGGCTGATTCTTTTTGTTTATGTTTTATTCTGATTGAACAATTAGTTACCGAGAAAAAAATTCACAAATATACGAATTTTTCGCTATTTTTAAAGTTAAAATATTTTTTATCTTCAAAACTATAGCTTTAAAAAAAAAGTTTATGAGACAAAAAATGTTTATTTTAATCCAATGAAGCTTACATAATTTTTTCAGATTTTTTAATGCAGATTTAGATTTATTAAACAAAAAAATGTGTGTACCTATTGAAGGACCGCATAAAAAAATATCATGTATATAGATGTTTTTTCTCAGAAAAATATAAAGAATTTAATAAAATCATTTTTAGCCACTAGAACGTCGATTGGTTGGTTAGTGTACTCGAAATAGCTGTAATCCGCTCGCCCTATTATACGAAATGGTATTTTCAGTACTGACCAACATCAAAACAAAGCCGCGCTCACTCATCACATTAAATTTAATTTAAAATATTTTAAGTAAACTCAATTAGTTAGTTAAGTTAATGTCGAAAAATATACAAATAATATTTTGTTCAAAGATGTACACGAGATAAGTTATTAACTTGTTATTAATTATTATTGATATTAAATTTCGCTATTAATCACAATTATGAGTGATTCAATTCAAAAAGTTTGAGAAATACTGGTATAGAACATAGTTTCATGTGAACGCGCTGGCGGAAGGGGTAAATTTTGTTACATTTTATTTTCTCACGATGCTAAGCTACTGCGTATGAGCAATAATACGATTTTTGAACAGTCGTTATTAAAAATTTGTTGTGTAAAGATTGATGCTGCTACAAGTGATTTTTTATAATTCTGTTGTTTAATCCAATAATTGTTTTTAACGTTTATTGAATATATATCTGTTATAATTCAGGTAACTTTTTCACCTACTTACATCTTTAAGCTGTAGCCATTTGTCTAAACAAATGATTTTTATTTTTGGAGTTAAAATTTTAAGGCAAAAGAAATATTTTCTTGTTTCAAATAATTTTTTTCCAAAACTAAGATTTTAATATTTGAAATGTGTAATCAAATTTTGATCAGTGTTTTAAAATTTCACGACAAATAAGTATAACTTCTAACGCGTGTACATAAGTACACATACCCACTTTTTGTTTTGTTTTTTATAGACATGGATCATAAATATCGTCTTATATTATATTATATTATATATACATGGCTTCATTTTGAAGAAGATTCTGATAAGGTATATTGCAAATATATGCCAGGCCTGCTTGATGATCCAAATGTATGCGAAGAACTGCAAGAAATGGTGAAAAATTTAGAACCACCCAAATCTACATAGCCAACATTTCTAGTGGATATTCGCGGAAGTGCTCGTAAGTAATGATATGTTATTTTAAAATAAATTCTTTACCACAATATTAATTTTTTTACATTTTATTAATTTTTTATGAGCAAAAAAATATTTTGACATATTATTAATCAATTTTTTAGATACTTATAAAGAAGCTGAAAATAAAATCGTTGAGTTAGAAACAAAACCATATGTATACTCGACAGCAAATGAAGAATCTGCAAAAAAAAAGCAGATACTGATAAGAAGGCTCTGAAGCGCAAATTTGTTGCAAAGAATAAAGAGCTCATTAACAAACAATTTAGTCAAGCAGCATTGAAATGGACAGACGATCTTGGTATAAAAATTCGTAAGTAGTTTTAATTTTTTTTGGTAAAATTTTTTGTTATAAATATGCAACAAATATATTTTTTTTAATGTTAGATTCATCTAATCCTAAAAGTCAACACACAAAAAGAAAAAAATTGAATTCTAAATCGATTTCAATCCCAAGTTGTCACCCATCTGATGACACTGACATTAAGTCAACTTCAACGGAATTTTCCAGTGATGAAGACAACACTAACGGATTAGATCCAAACAATATATTAAATCCAAAAAGGATTGTAAAAAAAAAACGCTGAAGAAAAACTCGAGACCAGTGCAAATCAACCAATGACAATAGGTAAAAACATACATCGTTTTTTTTTTCTTTAATGTGTATTGGAAACGTGATTTTTTTTGTTACAGAAGATCTGCATCAATTCATATCGAGCTGTTTTGTAAGCATCGGCAAACGTTTGTCAAATTTAGGAAGTCAATTAACCAATTATTCAACCAGATTACAAAGCCTTGAAAATGTCATTGAAAAACTTCATAATTCAACAAGCATTTTGAGTGACGAAATCAGTAACTCTGAGAGTGAATTTGACATGATTCTTCCACTACAAAATGAAGAAAGTTTTATTAAATTTAATGATAAAATTAAAAATGATGTTGATTTTAAAAAAAAATTGGTAAGTAATCACAAATAAAATTATTATTTTTTTATATAAGCCCTATTTTATATAATTCGTTTATAAGACATGAATAATAATTTTCTTTTTTTAGATTTACAAATTGTTATGCTAAATAAACAAGACAGTAGATATAACCAAGAATATTGGAAAGATACTCCGTGCCTACATTACTCGTGATTTGGCAATTAATTATGTGGCAATCAAAACGTCAGAATAATCTTCAAAAAAAATTTAAAATTTGTGTTAGCATTAAATTATGTTATTATTTTCATAATATAAATTATTGATAACACTGTTATAATTAATGACATATGTTTAATTGTTAATTAAATAATTAATAAATTAATATTTAATAAATATTTTATATTTAACACTAAAATACGCTGTTGTAGCATTCATTGATTTAACAATTTTTTTCAGTAAAATTACAGTCTGATATTGAAATAAAGCTATGCAAGTTATATCCCGATGCATAGTAATATTGCAACGAGCGGTTTGTATTTTTTTCAAATTGACTTGATGTAAGTTGGGTAGTAAAAATTCAATACTGCAACAAATAGTTTGTAATTTTTCGAAACTAAATTGGTATTAGTTGGGTTGAAAAATTACGATATATGGTTGTAAAATTACTAAATGTATTTAATCTAATTTGTTTAGTAAAATTCCGACTATTGTATTGTAATATTACTAAACAATTTTTTAATAAAGGTTAGTAATATTGCAACAAATAGTTTGTAATTTTTCTAAACTAAATTGGTATAAATTGTCTAGTATAATTACAATAAATTTTTGTAAAATTACTAAAATTATTAGAAACATTTGGCTTAGTAAAATTACGAATAATGTACAGTAATATTACTAAACATAAGTCTAGTAAATGATTAGTAATTTTGCGACAGATGATTTGTAATAGTTTAAAATTGAGTTGTGATAAATTGTATAGTAAATTTACAAAACTGTGTTCCATAATTCCGAAAATTGTGGTGCGTAAAAACTTCCTACACATTTTTGTAAAATTACTAAAATTATTAGAAACATTTGGCTTAGTAAAATTACGAATAATGTACAGTAATATTACTAAACATAAGTCTAGTAAATGATTAGTAATTTTGCGACAGATGATTTGTAATAGTTTAAAATTGAGTTGTGATAAATTGTATAGTAAATTTACAAAACTGTGTTCCATAATTCCGAAAATTGTGGTGCGTAAAAACTTCCTACACATTTTTGTAAAATTACTAAAGAAATTTTTGACAGTGTATTTTTCGAAACTTTTGAAAAATTGTATCGATAAAATAAAATTAAAATTCTGTGAAATAAAAATTTTCAAAAATAATTTTTATTATAAACATGTGCCCATAGACCAATAATGCGCTATAACTAAATATTCAACCTATACATATAACATTTCATATTTTCAAGAATTCGTAAAAAAATGTTAAATAAAAAATACACATTAATACGGTACCTCTCAATCAACTGAAAACATTACTAATTAATGTATGCACAAGACAAACAACTCAACATTATTTATATTCTTTCTCAGTTTACCTTTCGGTCAAATTCATTAATCAAAAAATATATGATTTTTTTTAAATTTAAAATTACATACTTATTGATTGGTTATTATTTCATAAATTACACTCAATGTCAAATATCTATTAACCAATTATATAGCTAATTCTAATGTAAAGGTGCCCTTGATTGCAAGATACGTACGTAGATATTTTTCTTCAAACCTACTTATTATTAATTATATGCATTTTGACGTCATAGAAAACGATCGATAAAAAGATGAGTACTGTATATATAAACTATTATTTATCATTTTGTAATAAATTAACATATGTATCTTACAAATACATAGAAAAGATCATTTTATATCATGCACTACATAACTAATTTTAATAATAATAACGATAATTTAAAATATCCGTGGAGTACCTATATTTTTCAATATAGTTGATGTAAATCAAAATTAGATAAATGAAAACATATATGTATAAAAACGTTGGTGCGTATGTATGTGTTCTCATCAGGCTTAAACCACTGGACGTATCGAAGCCATATTCACACCATATGTTCGTAATAAGTTTATAAATTTTTTGGACCCGGTAGGTGGCACTGTCGAAATATTTCTAAAAATTATATTTTTCCCATATAAAAAATACATCAAAACGTTGGTTTTTTGTATGTGATCTCATCAGCCCTAAGCCACTGGACGTACTGAAGCCATATTCACACCATATGTTCGTTTGATACTCCGATAAGTTTATAGATTTTTTGGACCCGATAGGTAGCGCTGAGGTTGAGAATGTGTATTTATGATCTGATTTGGCTCACATTCAAAATATGTGTTAGTTACGTGGAAAGATATACTTTTACGAAAAGTGAACCTGGTGAGTGGTGATGAAGTCGAGATATTTACGAAAATGTGTATTTATAGTCTGATTTTTAAACAAATTATTTTTGAGCAGAACAACGTTTCCCGGATCAGCTAAAACAATAATTACAACCCTCCATACTTGACAGAGGGTGAAATATTAACTCCCATGCGAAGTCGGGACGGGTCCGCTAGTATCTATATAAAAATATTGATTTATTTTTCAATGTAATTTTTTTTAATATGCAGTGTTCAAGCTTGGAAGGATATGTAACAATAAGGAACTTTTCCTAACAAAAGTTGATTAGTTACAAATCTTAAATTGGAGACTAAATATTTCCGATTTGATAGCTCGATTTAAATTTTATTTAGACAGTTCTATTTACATTAAATTACGTTTCTAAAGTTGGGACACCATGTTTTCATTTTTTGTCTTTGACAATATTGACATATTAATGAGATTCAGAAGCCTAAACTGAAGGTTACTAAACTTTTTTTACCTGCGACCCTTTTTTCCACAAAACGATTTGTGTTTTTTAAATGGTATTTATGATCCAATACAAAATACAAAGTTTACCAATATTTTCTCCCCGACTATATTTATACCCATCACTAAAGAACCATGAATCTAAATGACTCTGTAAAAACTAGGTACATAACACAGAGACAATTTTTTTTAAGATTTTAATAAACATAATATAAATTGTGAAAATGACTACCATCAATTAATAATAAACAAAAAAAACGTACAAGCATTATCCCTTACACCCGGCCCCCATTTGTCAAAACCTACGATGATCGGTCCATCATCAACTTCTCAATTCTTGTATTTTATTTTTTTATTATATCTGTTACTTATCTTTTCAAATTTAATCATAAAAGCATTGATAATAATCTAGCTTATATTTATATCGTTTTGATTTTTGGTAGACTTGCATTAATTATCATAAAATATGTATACTTTTTCATTTTTTTATTCTGTTTACAGCTTCGTAAAAATTCACAAAATAAAGTGAGCATGTATGATTTCATCCCCTTATAACATTTTATACAAACTTAATTTGGAATATTTTCCAAAATAAATAAAACACAAAGAAAAACAAAATTGCTTTCCAAACAACTTAATATATTATTGTACTTCATAAAAATATACGTCTCCGCACCGCCTACGTAGAATGTTACATAAAACTAGAAAAACATGAGAGTGTAAACAACGCACACATATACGTAAGTAACAACGATTTGTTTTTTATCTGATTGTCAAATATTTTCCTCATATTTGCGTTGGCCATTAATTGATATTTACCTTCACAGCCGCGAACGTCATACGTTTTCAGGAATGAATACAATTATGATAATTACGGAAAAATCCAGCTATTCAAATTGCAAATGAATGTAAAAAATGAAAAAAAGGGAATAATTAATGTGAACGCTTTATAAAGAACGTACAGTCAGTAATGTACAAATATTTATTTGAATATTAATTATTATGATAATTTGAATATAATTCTGGGTATAAAACATGACTTAAAACAATTTACTGTATTTTTTTTAATACGTACCTGACCTACTTATTTAATATTAATTGTATATATATCTTTGATTTTTGACACTTTTATACATTTCTAATAAAAAATTATATTTATTCAATTTCGTATTTATTGAATTAATTCTATGGTCTTCATCTTTCGAACACTGAAAGTTTCGTCAAAGTCGGTTTAGTAGTTTTTGCGTCAAGTCGGAATAAACAATCAAACGGACAGACAAAAAATAATTGTTTTTCGCACTAACTATCAATTAAAGCCTTAAATACAAACTATCTAAATAACCTATTTAAAATACAAAAAAAAAGCATTACGAATTATAAACGGTAACAGTCCTAGAGATCCCTGTCGGCCTATCTTCAAAAAACTTAAAGTACTAACCCTACCCAGCTTATACATATACGAATGCGCAGTGTTCTTCAAAGGCAATTATGATCTTTTCGCGGAAAATTATCTAACACATAACTACAATACAAGAAATAAAGACTCCTGCAAAATACACCAAACATCATTAACAACCTTATACAAAGCATCTTTCAATTCAATAGTCAAAATATACAACAACTTACCCACATACATAAAAAACTCACAGACAAATAAATTTAGAAAACATCTAAAAGAATTCCTGTTGGATCATTGCTTTTACAATATCAAGGACTATCTTGAAAATAATTTCAAATAATACGAATCTGATTTATTTTCCTTCTTTCATTTATATAAAATATTCTAGTTTTTTCGTTTTTATTCTAGTTTTTTTGTTTTGATTTCAATTTCAATTTTTTTATATTTTTTATTCTATACAAATATTTATAAAGAGTTCCACTGACGTATTCTATACTATTCCATGTAGTGAAAAAGAATAAAATGTTTATTTATTTATTTATTTATTTATTTATTTATTTATAATATATTTCATAGGTGGCACACGTTCCAATAATTGTCAACCCCTAATTACTTACATATAAACAATTGATATGTGACGCGATGGTAGCAACGCGTTCAGTGGTAAAAATCAAAACTACGCAATCGGGTCAATTGTCATTTAACCTAACTTAACCGGTGTTTAGTAAACAATTAAATCAGTGATTATACATATTATACGTTTTACAATTAGGGTATTTAATTTATTTTATAAAGAAAATAAATAAAACTAATGAAAAATATGAAAAATAAATGGCTGGTGTAAGGTTTTCTTCAAAAAAAATCTATCAATAAAATAAAAAATAAAAAACATTAGGTTAGGTTATTTCTTTTTTATTAATTTAAAAGTCTAATTAGTCTAACGCTAAGTTCTTGATCACTTATATTAATCAAGAAATAAATATATGAATATAATTCATGCATAATACATAAATAGATACTATTTTCAATAAATAAGTGAATTAACAATAATATTCTGAGCTGTTGGAAAAGGAACTATCCAACAACAATCTGCAATATTCATCATCATCAACAATAATATTGATTTAAGAGTTTAAGTGCTTACTACAATAGAAGAAATCAAAAACCACAGCTAAAGAAAATCTCTAAAGTTTTTTAGTTTAATTAAACACATTTTTCAAACTAACAACTGACCATTCATCCGATAGGAATAGTTCAATTTTTCACCACACCATGGCGTTCGATCTAAGACACATATCAATTTTAAATAGAAACGTCTATCATTATTAGACATTCAAATTCAAGTACCATCGAACCAGCGCTCTGCTGATGGAACTGGCTAATCGTTCAAGAGCGCGTGCATGCAGCTGATAGTCGCAATACTTATGTACGTACATTTGCATGACACATTCAATACATATTTCATAACAGATAAATTGAAATTGATGGCGGCATACAGTCCATTAAGTAGCCTGGAAATTTCCTGTAACCACAATCATTTATCTACTTAAAAATATTATGCGAAATTACCTTATTAGTTATGCATGTATTTTATTAATGTGTATAAAAAAACTAGATTGTTGAATTTTTACATAAATCAAATAATAGGTACATAAGTATGAATTGTAACACAAATGACAGGGGAGATCAACAATTTTATCGGGACTTTAATTTTGATCAATCGTGATAAATTTTAAATAATAATTCTCAAAATTTGTATTTTTTAACTAAATAAAAAATATTTTTATATAAATATAGGTATATATATTTTTTAATGATGTCATATTTGAAAAGAACAATGTATTTGCTATAATAGCCCAAAACTGTAGCATTTGTAGCACGTATAATATGTACTATGAGCTTCAGAAGTCGTCTGCCACCCTAAAAGTCAAAATCGCTTACAACAGATTCCAAAATATTAAGACAAACATCATCGATTATCTTTTCTAAGACAGAATTTATATAGTTACATCATTTTAAATAAAACACAAATATACGTCCATTTCATTAATTAATTTTATATCAAGTTTAACATATTTAAATACTAAAATTCGAAATATCAAATATTTATTATCACAAAATTTATAAATTTAATCGCACATATATGAGTAACGAAGAGTATTTCTTTATCTAGCAAATGAGTTTCAAAATATATATCTTTGTTTGGTACATTATAATAATCAAATGAAAACTGGTCGACCACTTCTGCAATTCACTGTATATGGTTATAATTCTGAATCATCAAAAGCAAATACAATTTTCGAAGAATCTATAACCAAACACTGATATATAAAAATAACATTAAGCTACAAACAACATACCATAGCTATTAATCCACCTAAAAACCGCAAGAACTATTTAAAAATATAATAAAATATATTGATTAATTCCGACGAACTATTATTTAATGGAAAAACATCAAAAAGAAATCATAAAAAAATCTGACATGCTATTTCAAGCTTTAATACATCAAAAATAGTCAATCTAGATTCTATTTATCGTACCAATCAATGAAATTGCCTTGTATACATACATATATAAAGAGTAAAAGTTATAAAAAAGCTCGATATCTGATATAACGTTGCCGAATCGCACGGTGCTGTGAAAAAGTAAACAAAATGATAAACGGTTGCAACGTTCGTCGGATGTTTGTAGCAGTTGTTTGTTTTTCGATGTTCTTTGTTACGTCATCTTCAGTTTTACTCAAAGAGGTAAACAGGTATAGCGTTTTTATTTGTTTTTAAGACGGTTCATTGTGTGGGATTTTTTATGTTTTTTGTGTTACATAAGAAGTTATGTTGTTGCTGCATAATACAGGATAAATCAAAGCTGAACATTTTCATTCTTCAGAATGTTTTTGGAATTTTTTTATATACATACTTTTAGATAAATAATAGAGCTGAGCATGGACTGTGAATCCAAAATTTAATTATAAAACACACACAACACTTTAAATGTTATAATTTTATTATTTTACTTTAAAGTATAAATGTTGCGATTAATATTGACCCCACAGGAAATAATCAAGGGTTGTGAGGTCGGCTAATTTACACCAGATCTTTGAGAAATTATTCGATCGCCAAATCTCTTCCTTAAAAACTCAGTGTTTCAACCGCTGTATGGTAAGTGGCACCATCCTGTTAAAACCACATGTTCTGAACATCCATACCTTTCAATCCATTCCACAAATATTCTGTTATCATAATGGAGAGATTTGCCGATCGAATAATTTCTCAAAGAGCTGACGTTAATTGGCCGGTATTATAAAGAATTTGCTTGAGTGCAAAAATGCTAGACATTATAGAAAATAATTTTATTCTCTACACAAAAAAACGTTGGTAGTAAAGAATATGTTTTAAATTTTATTTAAATGGGAAACGAGACCCCCTTTGTGGCACCTCTTAAAATTAAACTACAGTGTAATCCTTCGGCAATGATTTGTTTTAAGTCTTAAACTAACTTATTTCGTTATGAGAGCGAAAAAAACTGATTTTTTTTGACACACCCTAATACACATATTATTATGCACATAAAAATTATTCATTTCAAAATTTCAAACATAACAAATAAAATTGTCACCCGCACCATTGCTTTTATCATATTAAGTCGATAACTAGAATGGTTTTATAATTGGCACTTTTTATTCTAAAAATGGAATACATAAAGAAGAAACAATAATCATTAAAGTCTTTAAATTATTACTTATATACATAAATCCTAAACATAATCAGAGTTGCTAAACGAACGATTTACTAAATATTTTTGCTTTGTGCTACCCACCATTAGAATTGTATATTAAAATTACAAAAATGTGGATACTTTAAAAAAATTAAGAAATTTATTTATTTATTTAACTATAAATCTCTTTCAAAAGATAATTCATTCGTTTTAAATATGTATATGATTTTCTACCAAGAACTTCCTCGTTAAAAATTCAATCCACCTCTGCAGATATAAAACATTATAATCTGGAGCAGCAGACTACAATAATTCATAAACATAACTATCCTAATGCTAACAATAGTAATTAAGACAATAATCACAATTAATATTGATCAAAGGAGTCGCCGAAGCGAAGTATTATATCAATTACTAAGCAGTTGAATTACTCTGATCTAATTTATGTCAACCCTTTTACTGTGTGCGCTGTAAAAATATAAATGTTTTTAATTGGAGCTGGTTGGTTACTGCTATAGTGCTTTCCAGGTAGAAATAATTGTTTTAATAGGCTATTAGGAATTTATAGTTTAATTATGATTTTATTTTTCATAATTAATTTTATGCTGTCTTATTAGTATTTACGTATAATTGTGGTAATATTAATTTAATTAATGAAAATTTTGTTTAATTACTTTAAGATTTAAAAAAAATGTATGGTTTAGTTGCCAAAACGAGTAACTCAATAAAATTGATATTTTTTATTGACAAAAAAAGGGAAATATGTATTTTTCAATTTGTTTGTATTTACATTGTAGTACATTACGTACATAAGTATAAAAAAATTAAATCTTGTGATTTCTACTTCACTAGACTAATTATTTAGAAAGTAGGTACTTACCTTCATGAAACGTAGAATTGATCACTGAATAATGTAAATGTCAAATACATTCAATAAAAGATGGATTATTATTTCATCAGAAGTATTTTCTGAAAATTTTCTTTATATATTATAATTAACTGCTTTATGAATGTTTTATATTTGTAAATCTGGAGAGAACAATAGAATACCTACTCTTTTTAAATCAGTATATGATACCAAGAAAACTAACAATAAGTAATAATTACAATTAAAACTTGACAGGATTTGAATTATTCTAAAAAATTATATGCCCGATCATACTTCTTTTTTATGAGAAAATCCAGCTTACCTTTCGCAAAAAGTTTAGACATGCATTTTAGTAAAGGTAAACATCAAATATAACATATTAAATGTCAACTCCTACAACAATAGTGAAGTATTCATTGTACCACTACACAAAAACTAAAACAAACAAAAATAAAAGTCAAACCTATCAATAAACATAACAAAATGTGACTTACTGCACAAAACAATATGCAACCACAAACAAAATTTAAAATTCAAATCTACATCGACATTACAATAAAACCCTTTCAGTTCGTGTGCAGTTTGTTATTTTCTTTACAAAGTCGGTGCGCGTGGAAATTGAAAATAAATCCGTGCATAGGCCACAGCCGCCATTTCGTGCACGTGTCGTCCAAAGAGCGGGGTCGTCATTGTTTCACCGACTATGTACATGTTATTGTACGTTTGTCACATAAACTTTCAAAACCTATTACACTATTCATGAATACGTGAACCGCCAGTGCTTGTTCTCGAATGTCGTAACGATTAGTAACGTTATGAACATTCAGGAGCCGAAACGATTAACCTTCGTTTTGGCCATTTTAAAAATAGATAGAACATAAGGTTCTGACACCAGTCTTGAATATCATATGTAAATATTTGTTAATATTTGAATACTACCATTTCTGAATATTAATCTATATACATTTGACTGTTTTACATCGTGATTTGATGACAATCGGCCAATAGGTGTCAAAATGGTGGACATTTTAACTAATTATCAGTATTATTTATTTATTAATTATTATATTATCATAGCAACTGATTTACATTGTTTCAAAATTGACGATTCTTTCTTTTATATCTTTTTGTGTCGTAGTACTTACCATTTTGTAATTATTAGCAAGTTTTACTTTATCCATTACTGGAGAAAAAACATAAACAAAATAAAAAGGTATAATTTAAAAAACAAACAATATTTGCGGACTTTGGTAATTAAATTGATTAAATAAAGAGTTACTTGTTTTATAAGTAACATGAGTTCATGAGAATTACAAAAAAGAAGCCCGTCAATCACAAAAACAGTCAACTTTGCTCTTATAGCGGCCATAACTGGTACCAGTACCTTATGTATGTACCGAGACTGAAACACTATCATCTTTATTTGCATAAAACTCATCGAGGGGGAATTGACTACTTTTTAGCTCCTCAAAAAATTGAATCCTGTTTTTTAGGGCGGTTTTGAAGCGACGTACAATTATAAAAATCTGTAATTTTTTTAGTCTTAAAAATTCTTTAATTTTTGTAAACTGATGTTAAAGCTCATAAACAAATTATAAAATGTAACCACGAGTCTAGTCAGAAATAAAGAAAAATAAAAAGTAAGTACAGTGAAACCTCGTTAGTACGTTTTGCTTTAGTAACCTACGTTTTTTCTTTTCTTATGTCCCGGTATTCTTCCATTAGACCCATAATATTTCGTACCTCATTTTCTTACAATGTTAGTTACAGTACAGTTCAAGTTAATAAAAGCTTTGTAAAAAAAATCCAGACGTGTAGGCGTTAAGCTGAGTTCAGATTCGATTTCAGCGGACAAAAATACATATGAATATCATGGTCCCATCCATGGCGCAGACCACTCGTTATTTGGGGGACTTTGTTATTATCCATTGATTTGTTTTGGAATTTATATCAATGATTCTTCAATTTACTACAACACATATCATCACTATTTTAATTCCATTGGTGTTTACTTACCGCGCGTCTGAGAAACCGATGAAAGGAACTGTCATATAGATTTGATATCCCATTTGAAAATGTTTGTCGGCTAACAAATTTAGTTATTGCGTTTATAATTTTTACCGAACATAATTCAATATTCCTTGAAAAAAACTGTACATCTCATGAATCATAATGATTCATTTCTATATATTACACATCATTGTGTTAAATAAATCCTACATATTGTCTAAATAACATCTCATTTATCCACCGCAAGTGGTATCATGATTCTTTGAAAAGTATTACCCACATATGTATTTATATACCAGGAAACAAACATCTTAAATTTCCATTGGTAATTTCTGAAAACATGATTATTAATATAGAAATAATCGACCTACTTTTTATGTGATGACGTACTTGTGACGACATATGGGAAAAATATTACAAATTACATTATCATTATTTATGTACTAAAAATTAATATTAATATCAAAAATAATCATTTAAACACTAGTGCATTGGACCCGGTGTTATCCGAGTTAATTTCTACAAAATCATAGTGACCTAAAATATTTAACATGCCCATCCAACATGCCCATAACACACAGTTGCGAATTGTTTTTTTTCCGAATTTATACAAAATATCCACAAATTATACACCTAAACCAAATTTTACATATTACGGTAGTAATATTGCCAACTCTATCAGAACACCATAAAAGATTTTAAAATGCATTGTAGCTTTATTTTCTTACTGTTTTGTTTGCCATTAATTGTACTAGAAATGCAGTTTAGAAGAAATAATATAAATATAATGTATAATAATATATTTCACATAAAAAACATTAATTTTCATCATTTCAAAATTTAATTTACAATAATTACATTAAATCGTACCACGAGCGTGACCTGCCGTGCGTGATCGGGCGTAAGTAAAAAAATAACATTCGTGAATACTTTTTTTGTAACCGTGAGTGAGTGGGCGTGACTAAAAATGTTTACCTCGTGAGCGTGCGCAAAAATTACTCACGCGCTCAGCTCTTATATGAATCACCTATTCATCTTATATTTTTTCGATTTCAAAATACCCCTTGCTGTGTAAAAACACAATCTAATCTAATTTGAAAAATCCATCATACAACCATGTAATTTCTAACCATCTCTATTTACAATTTGCAACATGCACACATACAAACACAAATACAAAATAACCTGTTTGCATCATCACAATAATCGAAAAACCTGATGAACTATATATGAACAAAATCAATTACAAGTTCCTGTTTTTCTAGTTCCATTATTCAATTCATAGCCAACTATACCTACACACATATATATGTACATTGTAATAACACTACTAACCTGAAGCCTGCAGATTGTAGTCATTTTAAAACTGGTTTCTCTGTCAAGATGTTTTTATATTCATTCTTCGCTTCGTCGAATCATGATTCAATTAAATTAACATTTTATGTTATTAAGTTCGATTTAATTACTAATAAATATGCGAATAAAAGTTCGGATATGTATATATTTTTGGTGGTTCTCAGTATGAAGAAAGTTTTTTTATGTTTTTCTTTGATTATTTTATAATAGATGAAAAAATATTATTTTATGTCTTTTATAGTACAAACTTCACTATAATTTATAAAAACAAATTAATTAATGTATTTAAAAACGTGTTTACAGAGTTTTGAGTCTAAAGGAAAATAACTAGTTCGGTATTAGTTATGTATACGAATATGTTTAATATTCAAAAAGACATTTTAAACTAAATTACTTTTCTAATAAAAAAATCTTTTTTTCTTTAGAATTACATTGAAAAGTGATGATGTTTGTTAAATAATAAAAAAAGATAAATGTTATATTATAATAATAATAATACTTTTTTATTTTCTTATACGGTCGGACGTATTTATAAATTAATATTGTAAAACCGATTTTTTTGGATTTTGATCTAGGTACTATTTTCCCCATAATGTTTGTGTGTCTGTCGGTATGTAGACGTTGTAATTCAAAAGCAACAAACCATAGAAAGATAATATTTTATATTTAGAATTAATTTTCATCTGGAATGAAACCCTCCTATTTCTGAAAATGATCTTACATCCGGAAACGGATGTTTACTCTTGTCGTTTTTCGAATTATTTTTAATACTAGTCAATACATTAAATAATAAAAAAGCTTAAAATCGGTAACTATATATAAATAATACATAAGTCAGTGTAGCTCACAATCAACCAGGTACCCATGTAGGAAATGCCAGCCTTGACGATGAGCCCAAGCTTGCCACAATATTGGGTTGCCACTGTTACTTTTTGATATTGGTCTCAGTTTAGATCAACCTTCAGATACCGAGCTTCGGGTCGTCTATTATTTACGAACTCCGGGCCAGCCTTGGTACGACAAACCTTGGCCGAATCTTGAACGAAATTATCATTTATATCTAGCATTAACGCAATTCTGGGCAAACCGTGTAATTTCTTATATGGGTACGCTTGATAAGTTTGAAGACCACTGTTTTAAACTTCCCAAATTATGTACTAACTACTACTAACCATATCCCATAGAAAAACAAAGAAAAATATATTAAAAATCCTAAATACAGTAAACCTATTAAACTAAAACGACTGATCGATATTAATTTAATTTAATTAATTTCCTCCCCTATCCATTTAACGCCAACATAAGTGTACTACAAGAAGTACGTGCGACGTGCACCCATCAATAAAACGTCACGTTTTTGCAAGCTGTACAATCCACCCTCGTCGCTAATACTTTTGCAATGGCTATTTCAGACCGCCGATGTTGCTGCCCCCTATTATGATTAGTGCACATCATTTTGTAATCTCAATACACAACATTTCCATTAATTCGTTTCTAGGACTTATTATTCAGGTCAACGCCGCTCGCGATAAGAAATATATTAAGCAAAATATATATATACACACTACCAGTGGTAGTCAAGTTATTTTATATGGATTTTTTTTTGATACAAAAATTAAAGGATCATTTCTTTTTTCAATTCTCACGGCTCGCTAAGGGATGATAAAAAAATTTGAGTTTTTGATTCAAGAACTAGAGAGTACAAGCTTCAAAAAAAGCTTACATTTCTTAAAATCCGATCATTTTTCGCGAAAATACAGCGATTTGAAAATCACCAAATTTTCGACATTTTTTATCTGAACCCTTAATTAAGTTGAGCAGTGTAGATGTGCACAAAAAAATCATTTGTGTATATTGACGTTAAGGTAGGTAAAATATTGTTCGAATTTCAACTATAGGTAATACTAGTTTAAGTAAATATATTGATATAAAAGAATAGCTAAAAAAACCTTGAAGAAACAAAAATTAAAGTTTGTTTTTTTGTATTTTTATTGAATTCATTTTTATAATTTTAGAACATATATATACCTATCTACTATCTACTTTCACTTTTCATATGTGCATTGTGCATCGCCTGTTTAGTACCGCAGCACAGTATCAGAGCGACGCGTCATGCTACGACGAGATAACCGTCGCAATATTTCAAATTTCCGTGTCTAACTAGATCCGTAAATCATTATAATTGCGAATATCGTGCGTTGTTATACATGTTGGGAATTCTAAAAATCATTCCAATGCCATGATCACGTTCCGCGCGCCCATTTACAACAGGAACCTCAAACGTTTATGCTGTCGTTTATATTGTGTGCACTTAAGAATACAGACTTGCTATTTTGCTATATAACTATAACAGATCTCCCAAAACGGTGTGCTGCGAGATATGTGACGGGCATTCACACTGGAAATACCAAATTTGATGTATTAGTGTAGTTTTTCATTTGATAATATAAAAAAATCACATTAAACTGTAATATTCCAATCAAATTAGAAATGTTCTATATATGACAAATGAAATTAATAATCGCCTCGATTATTTTATTGCCGATTGATAGCTAATGTTGTCCATAATCCTTATAGAATAACAAAAATGTAAGACTGTAGGGACACGATAAATACACACACACAAAAATGAGTGTCATTTATGCTTAAATCATCGATGCAGTGAAAATCAAGCTTATTTTTAAAACCTCAATAAAAGTCCGAAAAATATGTGTCAAAAACGGTAAGACAAAATAAATAATAATAAATACGAATCTTTATCACTAACGTCTGCGACTCTCACAACTTTACACACCATATCTTTAACACTATTTTTTTTTATTTAGTCGTTCTGCATTTCCTAGTAATGGACAAGATATTTAAAATAAAATAACCAATGCTGCACCCATGGTCATCGTCATTTGTGTATTTAATAATAAAACCAAAACATCTTTTACCTTAAAATCATATATTGGTTATCCATACTTCTAAACCTTCTCAGAAAAATATGTATTGAATTTTTCATACTTACAATTAGACAAGGGAAGATGTAGGACTCATAACACAATACATTGCATTGTTACTATATGGCTTTACGAATCATTGGTGTATCATTCGAATTTTAAAATAAATATCAATTGTTTGGAATTGTACAATTAATTAAAAATGAATGTTTTATATTGCGTTTAAAAGTATTTCAGTGATAAATCATTAAGTCATAAATCATCTCTCTTACAGAACAAATTCAATTGTAATTTAAAGCATATTTGCAAATTATAAATTTTCGATTGCCGCCTCTGATATATTTTCATGGAAATGACATATGATACAAGATGGCCGCCATAAGTTTTCGTAACAGTTTCGTATACGGACTAGTATTGGTTGTTATGTATTTATATAGTATTTCCTAATCTAAGGTTTCATATTATATTATGAATTATTGGCATTAGCGATATTGACAGAAACTATCAGTCGTCGAAATGTGCCTTAAGAATATATTTATAACAAGCTATCAATAGCGGAAGAGAAAGGTTTTGTACTCAGGGAGGAATGTGAATTCCTAGATGCAATTGAATGACCTTTTTTAGTCCTCATGACACTTTTACAATCCTTAATAAACTCTTCTACCTCATGTTGATACTCCCCTGTCTTTTAGCACCCAGGACGAACCCCCTCCCCCCTTTTATTCCACCACTGCAACACACATTTTTCCGTAATTATTTTTCTTAGAAATCATAACAAACAACGTAAAATTGAATTTACACATATCTTAAAAATCCTCCTGAATATATTCATTTAGTTAGACATTCTTTATGTACCAGCGAGCTATTTACAACGCACTTGATTGTCCGCGCCATAAAATATAACCCCATCAGTGTCGTTCTCAATGCGCATAAAAACCTCGAACAATGCGCTATGAGACGGGCACATGTATTGCGTCCGTCCTTGTCCAAAGATAGCCTCAAATCGTGATGTGAGTATAGCTATATCGTTTATAACTCAATATAAATTGCTTCCAGGTTCTAGGGGTGACAACGAAATACGCATTTCTTATCAATCTAAACGATTTTATTATGTTTTGTTTGCATTCAGTTATTGTAAAATTGTAAGGCGTTTTTTTTACATAAAAAATTACGAGTAGATATATAATCAAACGTTCTTTTATTCCAAACATAATATAATAAATATAATATGAAATACTATTCATTAACAACACTTCAAAACCGATACTCAACGAGATTTACATATATATATAAATAAAGTTGATATCGTCTCGACAAAATGCAAGAAATCTCGTCTCGGTATGAAGCCCTTGTTTATAAAAGCATAATTTTTTTTATAAAGAATATTTCAATTTATATGAATAATTACAACAAAAAATTGCGATAGCTCCAAACTTTTTTTTATTGATTATTTATTTTACTCATCTACACAGTTAACTACAAATAATTTCTATTATTTTTAAAACATTGGAATTTTAACGTACAGCATATAAACGGAAACACAACTCATGAATGGATGTTGTCACTGTGCCTGTCAGAGTAGATTAAACAAATAGTAAGCCAAGAATGACTAGGAAATACTCCATAACTTGTTTTAACTGATTGTGATTATCAACATTTAGTAGTAATCCTCAATTATTACTCATATAGATATTATTATATGTATTTAAATTGATTATTAAAAGAACATTACAGTAGAGATGTTATAATTACTAATTACTAATGGCATACCACAGAAGACAGTACTAGGATTGTTAACGAACTTTGTGATATTGACGTTGGCGGGGTATTATTTTTTAATGACACGACTCTATGTTTATCAAAGAATTCTTGGGAAGATACCAATTACGTAGGGGGGGGGGCATTAACAAGCAAGAGTATCACTACAGAAATATGTATGATTAGGTAAATTTGTAAATTAAAATTTATTTATTATATTATTATTAATACAATATGGCTGTTGTACCTATATGTAATATCTTCCGGTGCGTAGAAAGTAATTTTGGCAACCCTGTTCAATATAAATTGGTTGCAGGGCTCGCCATCACGTTCCGCAGGAGACGACGTTTTGTCAGACGGAAACGAACTCGGGGCAAGAGCAGCGTTTCCAATCGATTTATCAACAATAAAGAAGATAATCGCGTTGGTGACAGCGCTGGGACGATCAAAATGCTAGACGATTACTTTTGCCCGCGGCCGTCCCTTTATCGGATTTCAAAAGGAAGCTTTTTGATGTCGCCAAAACAAATTAGTTGTTATGCTAACGTTATTCCGCGTACATTATTTATTATAAAATGTAATTGAATTCTATTCAAAGTTTTTGTGTTATTTATTTTTAACGTGATTGTTATTTATAATATTGCAATCATGATACAGTTTAATATGTTTGTAAGTACAGGGTTGGACTAAATTCGTTTTTTTGTGTACCTATCGTACATTTTTTAAATTAAAGTTATTAAAACTAACTGTTGTTAGAGCACTTAAATATAATAGTTAATAAAATATATATCTGCAGTAAATAGGTGTTTTTTTTTTAATAAATATACCGAACTTAAATTTTCCTCAATCCAGCCCTGAAAAACACAAAACAGCAACACGGTGTTTTTAAAACAGTTCGTATTTAAAAATGTATAGGTTTTGTTGTCCTTTTGTCAAAAGAACACCGTGTTACTGTTTTGACTTTTTGATGTAAACATCAAATGGTAAACTAAACAAAAACAGTGTATTATTTAAGAACCGGTTCAAACTATTCGGGTTTGAATGAAATTTTATTTAAAATTATTGAAATGTATGATCATAATTCTTTATGGCATAAAACTCAGCACTTTAATTGATGGAAATTCGTGAAAATTCGAAAAATGCTCAAAACCACTTTAACTTTAATACAGAGATAAATGTTGTCGATTTTCACTATATATCAACCAATTATTATTTCGATTTTTATCTTGTATTTTAGCTATTCTCGAATTTTCCCACTCGTTAAAGTGTTAATTTTTAACCCACAAATGTAGGAAAATGCTTTTCCAGAATTACAAAAAAACAATTCATTCAAATCCGGTTCCTGACAGAAAAAATTAAAATTAATTTTTCTCCATTACATCTGTATAAATGTTAAACTTTTAGCGAATTTTCCAAACGAACATTAAGCTATTGCTAACCTACACTACACGTTTTTGAAAGTTCCACGACATGTTTGCATTTTGGTTGGATCTCAATACGTTTTGGCTATTTGAGCCTAATATGTACACTTCGCCCTCTGTTGAAAACATTATATATAATAATATTGTATAATCAGTCTAGATACAAACCATTATCAGAATTCCTTGATATTAATACAACAAACAAATGCATTTTGATTAGATCGAACACCAGGGGGAAGCACCTAAGCCATCTTACAGTCAATTCTCGAACTAACCGTACAACTTATCCGTTGCGCAAACCATCTGAACTTCAAATCCTACTAATAGAACTCGTACTTACCGACATCAAATACTGTAATTTCATTACCGACTTTATCGACTTATTTTGTAATCTAGTCTTGTTATTATTCTGTGGTCATGTTCAAAAATAATATATTAATTTCTTCATAAAACTACTAATGTGTGATTAATAAAATAATATCATGGAGCGTAATAGATTTGGACCTTTAGTGGGTTCTATTGATGAAGGTACTTCAAGTGCTAGATTTTTAGTAAGTTATATTTAATCATAACTAACCTCTCTTATTTCAAACTATGAAAATATATTTTTCCATCTTTATTATATAATTATTATTCAAGGAATACACATATATCTACTTGTTTTACTACGTAAAATATTACAAATTTAAAAAAGATTTCAATTTTATTTTAATTGTTGCAATTTTTATTACAGATTTTTGCTGCGACTACTTCGGAAGTATTAACTTACCATCAAATACCGATAAAGATGTTAACACCAAAGGAAGGATGGGTCGAACAGGATCCTATGGAGATTTTAAAAAGTATTTTAGTTTGCATCGAATGCGCCATTGATAATTTACGAAAACTAGAAATAGACCCTGCCGATATCGTTACCGTGGGTCTAACAAACCAGCGCGAGACTACGATCGTGTGGGACAGCAAGACTGGAAAACCTCTTTACAATGCTATAGGTTAGTTAAAAAAAATATGATTTTGAAAACATTTTTTTGAGTAATTATTCATTTATGAAAAATTATGAAAAATTTCATAAAAATCACATCATCGGTTCTTAAGTTATTCAAGATAGAAATAGATTTCATGGATTTCACAAAATTGTACCTATTTTTTTTCAAATTTTCTCTACAGTTTGGATGGACACGAGAACGTCAACTACAGTCGATGAACTTTTAGCTAAATGCAACAGACGGAAAGACTATTTAAAGCCGCTGTGCGGTTTACCAATAAGTACGTACTTTTCAGCTGTAAAATTCAAATGGTTGGTAAAAAATGTTCCTGAAGTCAAGCGAGCCTTAACCGAAAAGCGATTAATGGTTGGGACGGTGGATACGTGGCTTATTTGGGTAAATATCATTACTGCATGACCAATCTGAGATATAAATAGTTTTTCTTATATTGCAGAACCTAACAGGAGGAGTGAATGGTGGTCTGTACATGACGGACTGTACAAATGCTTCAAGAACCATGTTGATGAATTTGCACAAACTGAGATGGGACAAGCATCTGTGTAATTTCTTCGACATTCCGATGGATATCCTTCCGAACATTCGCAGCTGCTCAGAGATATACGGTTACTTGACGACCACATGTCTGAGAGGTTTACCCATCTCTGGAGTAAGTAACATCGATATATGATTATGATGTATACTCACAGTCCCTTGTTTAACACTTTACTTATCTTAAAATTACTTAATAATAAAATTGTAATAACATCTACGTTGGGCACTTCAAGAACACAGAAATTGTAGTTACGTGATTGTTAGTGGTATATTAAGTAAACGTCACGGGCTAATAAAAAAGTCTCGTGTTTGATGACTTAAAATTCTGGAACTATAAATCATACAAATTTTGGTCTTAAAATATTTGTTATTCAATCTTGTTAAATTAAAAAATTAAAATTAAAAATCTTTGATTGATTATTTGTAAATTCAAATAACTATTAGTGCAAATAAAAATTTTTATTTGTTATTCTGGTGTTTTTGTCATACTTTATTTAATAAACGACTTGAAATTTCAAAACGTAAAACTAGACTATATAAAGCACATTTTAAGACTATTCCAACGTTTCTACGATTTATAGTTACAGAGTTCTATGTTGCTAAACAGGAGGCGTTTTTTTTTATCTATTCAGTACATGTTACAGTACATTTTGTAGTGTCTTGGAGACCAACAGTCGGCATTGGTTGGTCAAATGTGCTTCCACCAAGGCCAGGCTAAGAGCACGTATGGAACTGGATGCTTTCTACTTTACAATACAGGAACTACGGTTAGTAGTGATTCTCGTAAAGATGGGAAATACTTGGTACGTTTCTCCTGAAAGTTTAATCTTCCTATCGGTGAAAAAAATTTCTGAAGTAACGTACAAGATAGTTTATAGATGTATTAAATGAGTGTTGGTTAAACTAACGGTGAAGTGTCTTGTAGGTGATACAGTCGCAGCATGGTTTACTTAGCACAGTTGGATACAAATTTGGTTCAAACGGTCCCACGATATATGCTTTAGAAGGATCTGTAGCAATTGCAGGTACATGTCTACTTTTATTTGTACAAATGCAACTTTTTGCCATATTTTCATTCCAATTTAGCTGAATTTGAGTGTTTGTTAAACTGTCCAATAATTTATAATTAAGTAGTTGTAAAAATTGTAATCTGCTTTTTCAAAAATTGTCCACTGTTATGTGGGTTTCTGATATATTTAATTGTAATTTTGTTTAAGGTGTCGCCATTCAGTGGTTGAGAGATAATTTAAAAATTATTGAAAACGTGAAAGATACAGAGGACATTGCAGATTCTGTGTCATCCATGGGCGAGGTGTACTTTGTCCCTGCGTTTTCTGGTCTGTTTGCTCCGTATTGGAGGAAAGATGCCCGGAGGTATGTACAAAATACGAAGATGGACACAAAAACATTATTAAAGGATCAAAATATTTCTAGAAAATAGAGATAGATTAAAAAAAAAAAAACATTTAGATTAAAGTCTCTACTTTTCAGTACTTTTTGCAGATCGAATTTTAATTAATTTTCTGGGAAGTTACAGAATTATGAAGCAAGCAAAAGAATCAAATATGTTTTTTGTAATCTTTGTAGAGAGTGCGCAGAGTTGAAAAAATTTTTTGGATAAAATCTGTTGATGTCATTCAAAAGCGTAGTGTGTATCAGCTTCAAAATATTTTTTTAAATTTTAATCTGATTTTTTTCTATAGAATTATTTGACATTTAAAAATTATAATTTTACTTTTTTGTTTATTATCCTATCCCTCTAAAAATGAATAAATCCAATTTCCAATTTGCAGAAAGCACTGAAAAGTAAAGACTGTAATCTTTAAAATAATTTTTTTATCTATCCAACCATTTAAATATTAGCGGTTTTTTTATATTTATATTCAGCATTTTTTTTTTATCAAAGCCATTATATTTTTGATCTTTTTAAAAATACTTAATCAATTCACTTTTTTCAGTTTGTTTTTTTGCGCTTTTAATTTAATCTTAAGTCAAAATATATTAAATAATGCAAATATCATCACCAATAGTATTTTAAGTAAAATACATATCCAACGGCTTTTAGCGTAATATGTGGCATCACCGAAGAAACCAAATCAGGCCACATTGTTAAAGCCGCCCTAGAAGCTGTCTGTTTCCAGATACGTGACATCCTCGAGGCAATGACCTTGGACTGTGGCTTCCCACTTACCAAGCTGCTCGTGGACGGCGGGATGATCGGCAACAACCTGCTCGCACAGATACAAGCTGATCTCTGCGGTATTCCTGTCGGTAAGTTATGTTTTACCGCTAAATGTTGCAATGAAACATTTAGAAATTATAATATGTCAAACTTGACTAAATAATGCACATTTTAAAACCGCTTTGAAGTTTCTATGATTTGTAGTTTCAAAGTCCTACATCACCAAACCTGAGACAATTTTCTTATCTGGATATTTTTTGCAGTACGGCCATTAATGGCAGAAACGACAGCTCTAGGAGCTGCAATGGCAGCTGGAAACGCGAAAGGGATTAATATATGGAATATAAACAACCTGCCAACCATTTCTTGTGATACGTTTGAACCGACAATCTCTGACGACAGTAAATATGACAGAAATATCTATACGTTATTCCACTGACTTAATTCTATATTTGTAATAATTTAGCTCGTGATATTCGATATTCCTGTTGGAAGATGGCTGTGGAAAGAAGCTTAGAGTGGATGGTCGTAGATGATGTTCCTGAAGACGGTAATTTGATCTTCAAATGAAATGGTTTAGTGATTTATTGAGTAACTTTTACAGGTTGCAATTTGGAGCATGTTCTGGCGTCCTTACCAGGTAGTATCTTTATTATTTCCAGTGCTGTGCTGCTGATGTGGGTATCATACAGATTGAATACGTAGTTACTTTGTGTCAGGGGCATAGAAATCTAACCACGAGTCAGAAACATAAATAAATAATGTGTACGTCCCTTGTTAGTTGCATTTAATAATTTATTTTTTTACATGTATTATTTGTGATATAGTTATTATAATTGTTGTTAAATATTATGTTAAAATAAAGTTTATATGAGTATTAAAATGTGCTGGCTTTATTTCAAACAATTGAATTCTTTGGTAATCAATCTAAAAATTATATTGTCTCAAAAATTTTCCATTTAAAACATGTAAAACATAATAAATAGACTTCAATATTTTGCTTCCTCGCAATATCGAAGATATGAGAAGCTTTGTGATCGTTTTAGATTGAGACAAAAAAAATGTTCTCCGTTTTCAAAATTTTAAATTGATCTTTGCGTTTGACGTCAAGACAAACACTTTTTGTTCCCTGTCTGTCTGTCTGTCTGTCTGCCCCCTAAATCCTTATCACACGCATAACTCATGAACCACTGAACTTGGTCGGATGGTTGGATCTGGCTTGAGGACGGTCCCATTTCAAAATCGTGTGTAAGGTGGAGGGGTGACATCCAAAAATATTTATTTTTCAAGATATCTCAAGAACGATACATGTTACGTGAAATTTTTATGGAATATTTTTTGTAGAGCATTAAATTTCCTATAATATGGATCTACAACGTTTGTTGTAAAATATTCCCTTACAAAGATTTATCTTAATTTATTTTAAAAAATCGTGTTTGGTTTTTCTAAATTGATATTTGCTTGGACATATTAAATGTCATTTTGACGTTTTAAATGTCATCTTGACGTTTTAAATATCCTTTTGGCGTTTTAAATGTCATTTTGACGTTTGCATAACTTTGGATTTAGATTGAAATTGTCAAAAAATTTAAAATATACGAAAAAATAATCAGGTGCGTCTTAAGAAAAATTTCGAACTAATATTTTTTAGTAATATTGTATAAAAATTAAATGGTTAACTAATTCCAGGCAATTTACCTAAACACAATCGGTTTTTATTTAAATCGTTCAGTAATTAACTACCTTTGGTGAATTTAGCACGAGAAAGCACTGCATTTACTTGGCAGATGTTTTTTTATTTGCGTTTCCTTTTATCAGATTAAAACTTGATCAAATTTCAGCTAAATCTTTTATTTGAAAAATCACATTTTTTTCGTATACCTATTTTAAAATTCAATTGTTGCAAATTCCTGTATTTATTGCATAGAAATAATATACATAGATGAGGTGTCATGTAAGTGGAAGTGCCATTAAGAGAAAGATAATGTGTTAGTAAATGTATCTTTGTCTATTGATTGCATTTGCATTTGTCTTCCTTACATTTAAAGTCCCCTCACGCCCCTCACATTCTTTGATTCTTTTTACCTAATGTTTAATTTTTCGGCTGGCACATCCTCTATATATATTATCTCTGTGATTTTTATTATTATTCAATTTCACACTTCAAGCGTTTGTCGCACGGTGGCGTAATTCACGTTTAACGGAATACCAGTTTTATCGTTGAAAGCGTTTATGCCGTGTGTATTAAAATTTTATTATTGCAAAAGTACCCCGACATTTGCAAATGTGCAAGTCTCATATATTACATTTTAATGCATGTATTATATGATTGGTTAGCGATATTTAAATTTTCATATAAGGTTGCTATTTTCAAAAACTGCAACAGGATATTAAAAATTATGCATAAGACGAAGGTTTTGTCATGTCCGAAAAGTTAGCCCCCCCAAATGCATATTTTTAGTTAATTTTATGTGCAATCGTTTGATATTCGTTTGATAGGGTTTGATAGACTTATTTTGTAATTAGTTTAATTAAATTTTAATAAACAAATTTCATGGAAAAGTTAGCCCCCCCCACCTTTGATTATAGGCTTAATTTTTATTTTACAAGATTGATTTTTATTTTAAAATGTTTGATAGAACAAATCTATCATTTGATAGTTTTCACTTTCGCAGATTTTTAACATTTTAATTTAACAACAATCAAATATTCAAACTTCCCGCTATTCGTTTTTAAAATTGTAGCCCCCCCAAATGCATATTTTTAGTTAATTTTATGTGCAATCGTTTGATATTCGTTTGATAGTGTTTGATAGTCTTATTTTGTCGTTTGATAGTAATTAGTTTAATTAAATTTTAATAAACAAATTTCATGGAAAAGTTAGCCCCCCCACCTTTGATTATAGGCTTAATTTTTGTTTTACAAGATTGATTTTTATTTTAAAATGTTTGATAGAACAAATCTATCGTTTGATAGTTTTCGTATTCGCAGATTTTTAACATTTTAGTTTAACAATAATCAAATATTCAAATTTCCCGCGTACTTGTTTTTAAAATTATAGCCCCCCCCAAATGCTTATTTTAAGTTGATTTTATGTGCAATCGTTTGATATTCGTTTGATAGCGTTTGATAGTCTTTTTGTACTTGTTAATTATTTCCCATGCGTTTTGAAAAAACTAAAATCACTAGGAAAATAAAGTAAGTATAACTGTAGATAGGCAAGTCTCATATATTAAATAACATGATCAGTGCCAATGTGAATAAAGTTGAACTAATAATTTCAATATTATTAAAGAGCTGATAAATGAGTAATTTTTAAGATATTAGGTATTCTGTTACTAATTACATTATGGAAAGGCGAAGATTTAATCGTTTTGAAGGGGGGTCGGGGTATAGTTGTCCCGCTAATTAAAGTATTTATACTTATACCTGCATACTATTTATACATTAATAAAACAAGAATTTTACATGAAACGTATTTATTAATTTATATAGCATCAAGAGCAGAAATTTATCGGTAAATATTTAGGTATGAAACTTGAATTAAAAATTCTAATTGTCGTATTTCAGAACTGATAATAATATTTCACCCCCTACCACAACTATAGTTTAAAAATTTAGTGTTGTAGTATTTCGATGTGTTAACAGAAATTCATAAATCTAACCTAACCTACTGAAACGAACCAATCTATCTGGACTACTCTAACTTATTGTCGAACCCCCCCCCCCCCCCCCCCGAAATATGTTATGTTTTTAAAATATATGAAATTATTATTAAAATTTTGAATTGAATGATCTTTTTGTGATTATAACCCCCCCCCCCCCCCCCCCCCCGAAATGTTCAATGTTGTTAAAGTATGCGAAATAATCATAATAATTTTCAAATGAATGAATATATTTATCTGCATATATAACTAAAATTGTAAAATAATTTCGCATATTTTGGGAACCCCGAGCTTCAATCTTGTAAAACAAAAATTAATCCTATAATCAAAGGTGGGGGGGCTAACTTTTCCATGAAATTTGTTTATTAAAATTTAATTAAACTAATTACTATCAAACGACAAAATAAGTCTATCAAACCCTATCAAACGAATATCAAACGATTGCACATAAAATTGACTAAAAATAAGCATTTGGGGGGGCTAACTTTTCGGACATGGTTTTGTCCCGCTAAATTACGATACTTTTTATAAATTAAATAAAAATCATTGATACATAAACTTAAAAACTATAAAATCTTCGCCTTATGCATAATTTAATTACCTTGTTGCAATTTTCGAAAATAATAACCGAATACGTATATAATAATTACCTATTTAAAAATATTGAAATTAATAGTAAACATTTTACTCACATTGGCGCTGATCAAATCATATAATGCATAATGTCCGGTATTATAAAGCAGCTAACAAAATTTGCTAGCTAGCAATTACATTCAAATGGGGTATTAATTCTGTACTAGTATCTATGGATTATTAGTTATGGAATTTAGAGCAGGACACTTCAACTAATTGTAAGTTGGCATCTTTGACCGTACAAAATAATTTTCATAACATCACCACTGTTTTAATACCGTTTGTATTTACCTACAACGCGTGCGCGAAACTTGTCAAAGTCATCAACGAACTCCAAAATAACTGTCATATAAGTTTGATATATCAGTTGAAAGTGCTTGCTAGCTAACAAATTTGCTAGATCCTTTATGATACCGGACATAAGAGTCATAAGACATGTTTGCAAATACCGGGAATATAAAATTTAAATGTCACTTTGGCGTTTTAAATGTCACTTTGACGTTTTAAATGTCATTTTGACATTTGCATAAATTTAGATTTAGATTGAAATTGTCAAAAAATTAAAAATATATGAAAAAATATTCAGGTGCGTTTTAAGAAAAAATTCTAAGATTTTTTAGTAAAATTTGTATAAAAATTAAATGGTTAACCAATACCAGGCAATTTATCTGAACACTATCGGTTTTAGTGAATTTAGCACGAGGAAGCACTGTGCATTTACTTGGCAGATGTTTTTTTATATGCCTACCAAAAATGTATTGTTGGAAATCCTTATATTACCCACAGAATAAAGATACTGATATTACCAACTGCAGTTAAGTTTCGTACGTTTGCCGCATGATGGCGCCAGTAGTAATTTGCATTTAACAGAACCCGTGTACTTCTAAACTAAACTTGTACCCGACCTGAAGATGAAAATCAATATTGTGAATCTGTCTCGGTCTATCGTTCGTTATCTCGTTCTGTTTTCGGTACAGTATCTGGCAGGGCTGCTGTGGCATGGACCAAGCCAGTATCTGAGTAAGATATAGCGCCGCGTAATTCTCAACAGAGTAATTTTCGAATGAACATAAATTAAAATCATACAGAATATAATTGATGTACAATACGTTGAAGTAAAAATAACGCATAGCTACTCGACAGATTTAACTGTGTTTGTTTTGGATTCGCAATTAACGCCCTTTATCGCCAATATGCTGACGTGATTTTTTTTGTGGTGAATCAGTGATTGTTGATTTTGTGAATTTGTCTGTGCAGAAAAATATGTTATTCAGTGTTCGTTGTAACTGAAATGTGGTAAAACGCCGAGTGACGTAGTATATTTTCAACCGTTGCGGGTTTTGCTTGCAACAATTAACATTTTTTAAAGTGCTATTGTGTCCTTCATCGACTAGAATTTCAACAAAAGTATGATAATTGATATTTACTTTATTATTCTTTATATATTTAAGTTTTAAAATTCATATTTTATACTGTTTTTCATTTATGTATTTTTTAATACATAGGTACATATTTATTTTTATATGTTTATAAAAATATTATTTTATTACATACTCTTAAAAAGGAGTTGTATTTTTTGTTGTAATTGAAGTGCTTTTACCTTTTATTATAGCAACCTTTAATCTTTTAATGGCGGCCACAACAAACAATTTTCGTAGGAGAGACAGTAATGTTCAATTTTTTTTATTGATAACGTTTCAAATTAATTCGAAACTTTCTAAAAATTTTAGTATGTAATTGTATGTATATATGAATTATAAAAATACATTTCTTCTATAATAACGTAATCATTACATTTTTTTCTTGGAATGAAATTCTACAGTATAAATAAACTTAATAAGTAAACTTATTTTAAGAAAAATCAAATCGATTAATTGTGCTGTTTTCAGTGCCGTAGCTAGGGGTTGATGAAATCGCGGTCCAGCTGCGGCACAAGGCCTAGGGGGGCTGCAAAATGGGTCCGAATAGCATTTTAAGGATTAAAAACTGATATGAGGATTAAGAAAAAGGTCTTCAACTACACCAGGGTGGGAGACACTATTTTCATTTTCGCCGGGGGCGCAGCGACCTGTAGCTACGCCACTGGCTATTTTATGCATACTTTTAATTATGTTTATTTATTTAATTTGTGTATCATATAAGCAATTAAATCACTGACGTACGTATTGAACATAATTATTATTTGTGATAAATGATAGAAATTAAGCACATATGTGTTTTCTTTTTTCACATATGTGTATATATGGTAATATAAATAATAACATAAGTACTTAGTTCTCGACGTTTTTTTTATTCACTTCCGAATTCTAGAAATTTTATCACGACGACATCAGCGCAGTGTTGAATCAAGGGGGTGCCGGGAAAACTCTTTGTTTATTATTGTTATTTAATATTTGGTCCAATATGTTCATCCAAAAATCCCCCCCTACAAGATTCAACACAGATTTCGGACTTAAATTAAAAATTATTTTGAAGCTACTTATACAATATAATTTATTTTTAAAATGGATCTATGAATTTTCAATTATAAAATATACATATTTAAAAATGTTTTTGAGGGAAGTTGTTTGGGAGTCGCTGGAATATACATATGTTATTGATGGGTGTATCTCCCAAATACGCGATCGATTACAAATAATTAATTAAAACAGTCATTTTGTAATGAAACGTGTATATAAATTATGTATATGCAATTTTTAGATGTCTCGATTAACGATTAACTCTTTTATAGAACGAATTGTTTCAACGAAATCACACAATTTTCTACACAATAGAAGCTCGATACAACGGGATAATTAGATTTAAACTATGTCTGAAAAGTTTAATTTTACTAACATATTTTCATTTTATTGACGAAGTTATCAATTTTTACGTTCTAAATGAAAATAAATATTTTAAAAATAAGTTCATTATATCGAGGTTTCGCTGTATTTACAGATGAATATAAACGTTATTACTTTTTAATATGACAATAATCGTATTATAATCGAGCTTCATTAGAAGTGTGGCCCCCAAAGCAATTAAGTAATAATATATTAATTTTATGTATAAATAAGTCTCTTCTTTTTGATGAGTCTAACAACTTTTTTATTTGCGAAAATTCATAAAAATGGAGCAATTTCGAATGTGCAGCGGACTGGAAAAACAGCCCAAGATATTTGTCAGACAAAATGACCAATGGTTTGTAAAAATAATTATTTAATAATCCTACAAATTTCAGGTAGCTGGTAATAAACTATAATAACCTCGATATTTTGACATGTTGGAGGTGACAGACTAGGTGATACCCTACTATTTTTGTCCAACAATTTTTTTTTCGATCTTTTCACCATATTATCTTAGTTACAATCGATTGGTAATTTTGTCCGACAAATATCTTAGGCCGTTTTTCCAGTCCGCCGCCCGGAAAATTCCGGGGCTGTACGTTCAAAAATGCTCCATTTCTAAGAATTTTCACAAGTAAAAAAGTTGTTAGACTCGTCAAAAAGAAGCCACTCACGAAGTTTCAGAAGTATGGTAATAAATTAACAAAAGGTTCGACGTACTGACGACTATTAATAGAGTAAATTATTAGTCAATTTTCTATAACTACATACATTTTTTATCTGGCGTGCGTTACACTTTTCTTTACTGCTTATCCCTCTGACATGATAGTGTATTGTTATTTATTCTAATAACTCGGGAAACCATGATGAACGCATTGATGAATGTTTCATCCAAATCGGTTCTGTTGTTTACTATATTAACGTTAATAAACAAACTCACAAATGTTTATTTTTTGTTATTATAGTTTAGATTTAGATAAACTAATTTATATGAACAGGTGGCCGCGAAATAAAAACTCAGCGCTTGAAAAAGTTTGAGAAAGTCTGAATAAACTATGCATAAAGAAATTCATGATCTTGAAAATTACAAGATTAGTATAAAAATATGGTATTATTAAAAAAGCTTGTGAAATTTGTTCCACAAGTTTCAAATATTGTGAGCTCTGAATAGCACTCAAAGAGTTCTCCCATAATTAAAAAGATTTGTTTGTATTTGTTTCTGAACGTCAGTAAGACACTTGCTGCTATAAAATAAAAGAAATGCTCGCTCGGCCGAACATTTTGCTAAATAAATACGAGAAAAAAATCACATGCCGACATCCGGAGCGTGTTACGTAACAGAACTTGTCATAAGTAATTAATTAGTGCCTATAAATAAAAATATACACATAGAGCATCGTGCACACGCACTACCGGTAACCCAACGGGTGTGAGTGTGTGTGCGAACCAACAAAACTTTAAACTGCGAAACGCAGCTTTGCTAAAACTGTATATGTACTTTCTTAACCTTCAACTGCTGAAGCTGATGTTTAAATATATCATTCCTCTAAAACTACCATTTTAAAAATGTTTTCTTTGTTGACAAAAGCAACGGCGGATTTAAGCATAGGCAACATGGGCTACTGCCCAGGGCGGAAAAATTTTGGGGGCGGCAGATTCTGGGAGAATACAACTTTTTTAATTTAATACACAACACTAAAAAAAAGGAAAACAAAAAATTACTTTGATTATCAAAACGATAAATTATAAAAAATAACGTTCTCTCTCTACAACTTTTATTATTAACATTTTTTCTGTTATGCACCATTTGTAAATTAAAAAATAAAATTTCTACTTACCATTAGTTATTATGTATGAAAAAATCGTTTCTGAACGGACTACGGCTCCAGCCAACTAATGATTATACTTAAGCGACTTATGAAAGACTAAAAACATCGTTAATTATTTGACTCTATTTTATAACGGAGATTCTAATGTAACGCGGATGCATTGTGAAGCAATACACACATCGATTTCGTTATAATATATTTTATTAACTAGAAAAATACTAGGGGTAAATATAATGTACGGGCAATTGTTATTAATAGTTCAATTATCCACTTAGTTATAAACAATGTATCAACAAATCGATTAGTCACACGTGAGATAAGTAATTGCAACAAACATATTATGAGCAAGGTCTCGAAAAATCGAGGGAACTTTTAATAGGTCGAGGAAATTATGAAAATGTCAGGAAATATTTATCATACATTCTGATTAATAAAGACTTTAAATAGATTTAATAATGATTCGTTTGCATATTCATTGTTACAAAAAAAACTTCAAAGATACGTCACTCAAAAGGAAAAAATAAAAAAAACGACTTCAAAAAAATACTGAAAAGTATACAATAATTAATTTTAATAGTTTTGAAGACGGTATTACTTTTTTCTTTCTTAAAATGTTTTTTATTTGCTTAACACCGACTTCAAAAACCGTTAAATTTAATTACACAACTACACAAAAAACATGCGGAGCCAAAAAAGCGACCTATATAGTATTGTACAATAGTATTGGTCGAGCATAACCTAAATCCAAATTTTTGGAATTTTCTGCTTAGCAGTTTTTTTTTTATTTGAGCTTGAATTTTGGGTCTAACAAACTTGGGAAAATTTAACCTTGCGCAAAATTCAAGTTCCAATAAAAAAAAACTGGTAATCAGAAAATTTCAAAAATTTGGATTTAAACTGCTCAACCAATACTCCAATGCTATATAGGTCACTTTTGGTGCATATTTGTCGGAGTTATCCCCAAACATACATAAAAAATATATAGGTTTTATCGAATTGCGAACCTCCTCATTTTTTGAAGTCGGTTAAAAATATTAAATTAACGAAGATTAAAAAAAAATGGCCGGTGAATGTACTCAATTATGTTATTTTTTTCTCAATTATGTTATTTTTTTCTCAATTTATCCAAAATTTGAAATGATATTGTTAACTTTAGTATTTGTCGTTGGTATATATAACATATAGGTAGTATCACTAATACTCTTTTACCATGAATTTTCGAGATTTTTTAAGCCTGTACTTTCCTATATAGACGAGGGGGAGGCGGTATGAAATGACTTTTGAGTCAAACTTTTACTTTTGACTAAACCTTGTATAATATACATAATGAATGATTCGGGGTTTTTTTACAGTGAAAAAATTTACGTATACACCTATATAGTTTATTAAATGAGAAAACACGAACCTATTCAATCTGTAGTAAATAATACGAATGAAGCAATCAAATGTATTTTTATAAAAGTTGGCACAGCGACTGTAGCAATAGGTATATTTATATATGTGTTTTTATTACAATTTTCTAATTTAAACACCCTTAATGGATGAACTTTCATATAAAAATGCTAAAAATATATACAGCTATTAAATACACGGTCGTTTATTACGTTTATCCCTACGTTTGGTTAAAAATAGAAACGCCATTTATAATAATTATATATGATTATTTATTTATTATTTTCTTTACAAATATTGTTTCATTTTTTACCATAAACAACATAATATGAAGAATAAAGTGGCAACCATCCCTTGTATTTGTTTTTATTACTATTACTGCATATTATTATAGTACTGAACTACAATATGTATATTATTGTATATGCAGATATTAGTTTTAAAAAGTTCAACACACTTTTCCCTCATAAAATTTTATGTTTCTAACAGTAAATCTAGAGGATTGGGGACCAACTTCTTATATGTATATTAACATAATTTTTATTTCATTTTGAATTTTCCGTTTAAAATTGTGATAATTAAAAATCTACATAGGTTGTTTGAAATATTTAATTATTTATATGCATTTATATATAATAATTCCAAAACTAGACGGTGAATTTTAGTTGAATATTTGTTTACCTTGGTAAAATTTTTAATCATTTTATAAATAGTGTTTGGGAAAAGATATTCCTTATGATTACAAATATCTAAATGTGACAATTTCCAAATCAAAACGGTTAAAAAACACATTTAAAAGTAAAAATTGACTCGTTAATTTCTTGTTGACAACAAATGGTATAGGGATATTCTTTTTTTTTGTAGATTTTTTATGTATTTTCGATGACACTAAAGATATTTCTATAAATGTTATAAAAATATATAGGAGGGCGGGGTGGGGGGAAACTCTTGTTCAATTCGGTCAACGTTTCTTCACACATCACACTGGATATATTTGTTTAAAATAACGTCGAACAGGACTTCGTAGCTTATACCAAGCGCATTTTATTCAGCGTTTCGTTACCCATAGTAACTATGATGACGTCCGCAACTTTTTCTCGATTAAATAGAGAGCCCTATATATTAGTATAAATACTTGCGTGTGTATGTTGTATTTTTAGTTAGGTGTAAAACATCGGGTCTATTACGTTTCGATATTAATTTCAAACACGAGTAAAAATACATACCGTTTATTTTTAAACACGTAAATATAAGTTTATGTTTTTGTTTATAAATAAAACAGTATATATTCTGAAAAATATATATGTTACGGGACTTTCTTATATGCGTAAGGTAGGTCGTATTTTTGATGACTCGATTTATATGAATTACGATTAATAATAAACTATCAAAAATGTTTGGAATAAAATAACTGTTTAGAAAATATAAACTATAGCAGTGATAGTGTCTTGTGCAATCTATTTTTTAACCGACTCAAAAAAGGGAGGAGGTTTTCAATTCGGCTGTATATATTTGTTTGAGCATAACTCAGAGAAATATGCTCCGATTTAGACGATTTATTTTTGTTTGAAAGAGTATACTCTCGAGGTGGTCCAATATACTAAATTTTATCAAAATCGGACCGTGGACTCGAAGATACGCTACTCAAAAAGTAAAAATAAAAAAACTTTTTAATAAAAAAATAAAACCGACTTCAAAAAAACTTTTAAAAATGATGAAAATATAATATAATAATAATTATAATATAATATAATTTGAAGTCGGTGTCAAACCAATAAAGAACTTTTTAAAAAAGAAAAATATAAAACCAACTTCAAAAACTGTTAAATTTTATTATTATTCTATATATATATTTATACTATATATAACTATTCGATTTCTCCCTCACGACCAAGCATTTTTGGTTTAAATATTGTTTTCAAATATACATATATGCGATAGCTCTGATATTAAAATTTTATAACACTTTAAATGCTCCACTCTGTATACTTTTCAGTGTTTTTTTGAAGTCGATTTTATTTTTTCTCAAAAAGTTTTTTTTTTTTATTTAAAATAATACCCAGCTTCGCCACCATTGATTGATTGCTGATTTTTTTAAATTAAATTAAAAATTTATATTTTAAATTCAGATTCTTCAAAATGAATCCATTTGAATTTAAATTTAATAAAAAAAATCTGTGTACATAAAATATGATTTAAATTTAAATCAATGTAACTTTGCCATTATGTGACTATAGACCGCATACAACATGTCTTTGATAAAATTAAATGTCATTGATAAAATAAATCAAATCGTGTAAAAATATAATTTTCGAAATATAAAAAAATGTTAATGCAACAAAAAGACTATCTTCATTTCCGGTTAGCTGTAAAAAAAATTCTAAATATAAGTTGTAGATAATTGAATTATGTTCTATTTTGATAATTACATATATAACGATATCCTAATCCGTTTCGCAGACTATATTAAATGCATTTATTTATTTCTCGACAACCGTTAGAAACGTTTAAAGTGTTTGTATGTACACATTGAAGATGCGCACAGATGTTCACGACAAGCGCAGCTGACTGAGTGCGCGTGCCAAGTCTATTTCTGATTCGTTTTTACGCGCGAGTCAGTAGATTGTCACCCACCATCGCATCGTCGCGGAAATACTCTCTACAACCGCGTCGCATTCAAAAACACACAACAAACAAACTAGTGTGGGAGTGTAATAGTTAGGGAGGTGATGGTGAAAAAAATGTAATGATCTGTTCGTGCGGTAGAAGTTCAAAAGTGTAAAGATCTAACAATAAAAATATTAAATACCATTTCTGCAATTAAGGTATCTCTGCGTTTTCCATTAATTAAAAAATCAAAAAAAGCTATCAAATATCATTTGTTCGCTTCTGTAATTTGTTTGTCAATATAACATTAATATAAATGCAGTTTGCAGATGTATATGTCTGCGTTAATTAGTAATTAATTTTTTTTCATCAATTTATGATGTACCAAAAATTAAACGATTTGTTTGTCGATTAACCTTATACAGAAATGTTCTTTAAGCCATTAGAAACAACAATAAAAAAGTCTGCCGCTTGTATACCCCTGCGTTTATGTACGGTTAATTTTTGAAAATGCAAAAAAGTGCTTTTATATCATTAGTTTGCTTCTGCAGCTTCGCAGGCTGCTTCGTTTATATGTAAAAAATATGAGAATAATTGTTGCAGAAGTCAGCTGTTCTTATTTTTCATATACAAAAGGTTTTAAGCGTTTTTCCCGAAAAATGTTTAAAAAATTTATTTAAAAAATACACTATCTATATTGTTGAATTCGTGCTTCAGTAAGCTTTCATTTAACACCCCACACGATACTTTTGAAAAAAAAATCCATTTCTCAATTTACCCCTTTTGGAGTAAATAAGGAATATTTCTAAAAAAAATCAGCAACACACACTTCTGCAACTATTATTTTCTAATTCTGGGTATAAATACGAACAAATTAAAAACGAAAAAAATTATGAACAAATGATTTAATTTGTAAAGTATTTATTTTTTTAACAATTAACAATTATTTTTATAAAAATACTCAGAGACCTAGGCTTCTGCAAATCATATTTTTAACTAATGATATAATAATAGGAGACCTTTTTTGCAATTTTGAAAGTCATTTATTTAAAAAAAAATTAGGGGTCTCCAAACTCAGGACCTACTTTGATTGATCAAATAAACTTATATATCAAAAACTTCATTACACGTTGCTGTCAGCGACGTACAAATCGTATACCCATTTTGTCACCACCTCCCTAACTATAACCCGTTCTTTTGTGCGTTAGCGTTGCCAAAAGTCGTCGGTTAAAAGTCCATTGAAAGAGCGACGAATCCTCTTAGAAATAAACAAAATAATGTGTGTATTAGTGTAACGTATGGGCGTCATGCCGAGACGAGACCGAGACGATATTAATTTTATTTATGTCGTTAAAAAAATCTTTTAATTTTCTTGGTCTCGGTGATGTGAACTAGATGAGACGAGATTTACCTAACCCTTGTCTCGTGTGAAACACTACTTAAAAAAACATCTTCCAAGTAAATGCACAGTGCTTCCTCGTGCTAAATTCACCAAAGGTAGTTAATTATTATTGAACAATTTAAATAAAAACCGATAAAGTGTTCAGATAAATTGCTTGTATTGGCTTTGATTAACCATTTAATTTTTATACAATATTACTAAAAAATATTAGTTTGAAATTTTTTTTAAGACGCACCTAATTATTTTTTCGTATATTTTTAATTTTTTGACAATTTTAATCTAAATCTAAAATGCAAATGTTAAAATGACATTTAATATGTCAAAGTAAATATCTATTTAAAAAAACAGAACACGATTTTTTAAAGCAAATTGAGACAAATCTTTGTAAGGGAATATTTTAATTTAAGTTGTAGACCTATATTATAGAAAATTGAATATTCTACAAAAAAGATTCTATAAAATTCTCAAGTAACATGTGTCGTTCTTGAGATATCTTGAAAAAATAAATATTTTGGGATATCACCCCTCCCCCTTACATACGATTTTGATGATTTTGAATTGGAACCGTCCTCAAGCTAGATCCAACCATCCAATCAAGTTTCATTAATGTTCAGCGGTTCATGAGTGTTAAGCGTGTGACAAGGATTTAAGGGACAGACAGACAGACACGAAACGAAAAGTGTTTGTCTTGACCTGAAACGGAAAGATCAATTTAAAATTTTGAAATCTGATAAAACGATCACAAAGCTTCTCGTATCTTCGATATTGCGAGGAAGCAATTAATCAACTAAAATTAGGATTTGACTTGTACCAAATAACCAGACTACAATTAAGAGAGTTTTTTTGTGTGTTGTAATATTTGTCTGATTTATTTAAAGTGTGTTTTTAATTCATGCATGTGACAAAGACAATCATTGCGAGTGGGTGTGGGTGTGCGTGCGTGCTGACAAGGGCTTTATGGATTTTGTTTAAAACTGGCGTTGGCTATCTACTTATTCGCAGACCACACATTTTTTCCGGAAAGTGCTGCGTGTTTCGTTTATTGTTTAAGTAGGCCCGCTTGCGAATTAAACACGGCTAATGGGCCTCCATGGAACCGTTTTAAATGTACACATGCGTTGTGTCAATAGGTCTTTATAATTGGGTACTGCTATAAATAGTTTCAGGATTTCTGATTTTGATTGGACATGTTTTGGGGGGGTTCTTTCCTATACGTTATATTTTTACTGTATGTATGTTATTTTAAAATCGATGTATTCAAATTTTCGGTGAAATATATATAGTTAAATATTGCTTTCTCGTCATATTCGAAGAGTAGGAGGAAGCTGAAATCAATTAAACATTTTCTCATTGATCTTTCCTGGTAAAAAATTTTAATTCTTATCACACTATAACTTATGAACTACTGTACGTATTTAAATGAAATTTGGTTTGTTGTTTGGTAGAGCATTAAATTTTCTATAAGACAGGTTATTACAACTTTTCGGGGGGGGGGTTAAGTTTGGTATTCCAAAAATATGTGAAAATTTGTTGATTGAATAAGCAAAAATGTTATTTAATTATGACTTTTATGACTAAAAAAAAATAAAAAAATTATAATTATTATTGAAGACCTTTTTTTAGTTATTATATCAAAAAAAAAAAAATTTATATTTATTTCGCATATTTTAACAGCATTGAAAATTTCGGGGGGGGGGGTATTATCACAAAAACGTAATTTAATTCAAAATTGTTATACTAATTTCATATATTTTAAAATTTCGGGGGGGGGTTTCGACCCCAACCCCCCCCCCGTTCCTACGCCACTGGAATTGCCCTATGAATTGTACCACACCCACCGTATTCTCCTGACCTGGCCACCAGGGACTATTACCTTTTTCCGAAATTGAAAATGTGGCTCTCTGACAAAGGATTTTAGTCTTATTAAGAGGTTGAGTTGGAAACAAAGGCCTAACTATTTTGAGGGATTTGATGCGAACCACAAGTATCGAAATGTTAGAGGACCGTTGGAACAAATGCATTATTCTAGATGGAGAAAAAAATTGTTTTTTCATTATTAGACCAAAGACTTTTCAGCCCATGTAGTATACTTTAACTTTAATAATACCGAAAACAATATAATAGGTATGTATGTATGTATTAAGACATACGTGGGTCAGTAAATGATGCGTTGTTAGTTGTCATGTTATTACATCCATCAGACGCGACCTTTGAAGATCCTCGGACGTAGGCGTCGGCGGCAAAATAACAAATTTACTGAAGGGCGTGTATTTTTTTATAATATTCCAATAAATAACATACATAGGTAATATTACAAACCTATCATTTATTACTTCTTTATATAAAAATCTAGACCTTTTCTTTGAAGTAGTTTGCAATGTTTACAAAGGTACTGATTTAATTTTAAATTGAATATATTTGTAGAGTGTAATGACATTAAACAAGAAATTGAATCTTGTATTAAAATAAGGTACGATTTAGGAGAGGTGGATATTTAAATAATAATTAAATTATTATTAAATAATTAAATTGTAAAAGGTATATTTCTTTATAATAAAAAATTGATAATTTTGCAACATACAGGCTTTTAAATAGTTTCACTCATGAGTGTTTTGCAATCGGTGAATGTCTACGCGACTAGCTGTTCGAAAATAACAAAAAATATTGCTTAGCTCCTTGTCCAATAGATTTTGAGACAAACAAAATTGTACTATCATACATATCAAATACTTTATAAGGGGCGCGACGTCAGTTGTAAGCCCGGTCCTGACTGAGAAAATACCTCTTTTTTTCTTTAAATTACACGTTCGGATGGTGATTAAAACCTACCACAAAGCTGGAAAAGAACAATAAAACACGATCTTTGTATAAATATACTCTCGCAGAGTTACTTTTAGCCCGCGCGACAGATGCGTGCGTTTATTTGACTTTGCCGCATAACTCACATTGCCCCATCTTGCTGCACGTATCTGTGTTTAGATTAACACTAATTAGCGTTCCGCGTTGCTGCATAAAAGTCAAAACAATCATTTTTATGATATTTTCAATCTCAAATATAATATACATTAACGTTTTTATTATCATCGATATTTCTTTCGTTCGAATGATAAAAGTTAGTACTGGTACTTTCACTTGGATTTATTTGAGTATGGATGAAGAAAGTTAAAAAAATAATTTAGGAGGGACGCAAGTATTTTTTAAATGCAAGGGATATTTTAACGAAATTTTATATCTGCACTAAAAAAATGGTCACAAAAATTATGGTCATAAAAATTAATGGTTACAAAAACAAGCTATAACTGCACACTAAAATTGCCTGCCAATCATTACTTGCCAAGATTTAAAAAATATTTTTTTTCTATACGCACAAGTGGGGTATCAAAATACGTGTTTAGCTGACATTATTTCAAAAATATGTACATATTATAGCTTTCAAAAATTATTAACCCGTGAAAAGTGTTAAAAACTGTAAATTTTGAAGAAATTATTTTCACTCCCCTAACTTTGAAACCAATAGATAAAAAAACTGAAAAAATTGGATAGGATAAAACAGGAAACCCACACATATGGTGTACCGTTACTTTTTTATAATAAACATTTTATATGCTATGACAATAAATTCCTTGGAATCTTAAGATTAAAATGGTTGGATCAACAAACAAAAATTTTAATTGCTTTTAATAACTGAATTTATTTCAAAGCTTACGTAGTTGTTATTTTGCCAGCATTAAAAGAATTGTATATAATAAATATTTACATATTGAACTACAAATCGAGACCGAGACGAGACGTATTTAAATCTCGTCTTTTGTGCAACGCTAGTTGGTATAGTACTTACATCAAAAACAAATTATTAAATATCAAATTGAATTTCTGCTTTTGCATATTATATTGTTATCTTAAATTAATCCTACTATATTAAATATCACGTATATTTGTTTAATCATAACATGTTTTGTTTTATAATTTTATTGAAAATTTATAATTCATTCGATAATGTAAATGTCACAACCATTTGCTGTGTTCAACTGAGGAAAAATGTACCTACATACTTTAAATGTCAGCCACTTAATGTGGGTAGAATAGTATAAAAATATTTTAAGCATTTCTTAAAACACTGCAGCAAAATTTAAATGTTATAAAAATATGTGAATATTTTCATAACATTTTTAACATGTACATATGTTAACAATTTCTATTTCTACATTTCGATATAATTTATAGTGAAAATATTAAATAACCTTGATTACCTTGATAGGTATTATCCTTAATATATATAAAGCTCGACGTATATCTGTCTGTCTGTCCGTTAGTACGCTTATAACTCGAGAACCACTTATGTTTAATGTTTTCTGGTCAGGTTATAGGATATATTTTATTACGTTAGGTAACATAAGTAATAAACAGTGACGATAATACTAAATCAAGTCAGAAAAAAAGTTGCCGTCAGCGCGCTGTTTTGCAATATACTGCCCAAACCGTTAAATATTGAACAAAATAATGTAGTAAAGAATTGTGTAGAATCAAAAGATTTAAAATAAAATCCGCGATACAAAGAATGCAAAGAAAATTTAAAATATTTGGGTTTTGTTTACGTGGACTTATGACCTACAAAACATTCATCCTTATCGAAATAAATTATTTCATCGTCATAAGTACTTAATGTAGATATAATTTGCCCTTTACAGCATCCAAATTGGTCGTATAGTTTAGGAAATAACTTTAAATAAGTTATATATGGTAAAATATTATTAATAACGCGCGAACTAAAGAAGTGCCGCATCGGGACGGGGCAGAGAGAAAGATTCTCATGCGATCGGCCGGCATTCGGACTTCCTCGACTCGGCCGTTGTCTTTTGATCGTCAATTATTTATTTTGTTTTCAATAATTAACTTTTAAATTTAAACAGAACAAATATTATTTGTACTTTTTGTTCTGATTCGTTTTTGTTAGGTAATTTAGGTGTTGGTTAGTTATTATGTTAATATTACAAAATTTAAATTTCGAAAAATTTCAAGATATACATAGTTACTACATGGGCTGAAAAGTCCTTGGCTTGACATACAGATGGCAACATAAACAAAAAAAAATCCTTATGCTTATGCTACTATGTTATTACAATAATAACTAATCGTGTTTGTACTCAATTCAACTATATTTTTCAAAAATTCCGTAGTCCAGGCGAGCGAAACCGCGGGCACAGCTAGTTTAAAATAAATCCGGAGATAACTGAAATAGTAAAGTATAATTTTTCAACAAGCAACGATATGAATAGATTTTTTCCGCCCCTGTTGCAGCGCGGTCTGAAGTACCCTTATTGATATGGTAATTATGGAGCGCACTTAGACACTGTGTTCGAGTGCCATTATTATTTGATGACACGTTTTTATCACAGTCTCTCTTGTAAAAGTGTTTACAGTTCTCTCAGAGAGCAAGGGATTAAGAGATTCGAAATTATCGCATCGATTGAATTTTTGATTCACCGCAGCTTCAGTTGTTTATGTATCAGTCGGTTTTGTTCATTTAGTTGTGGAAATATCGATTTTCTCGATATTTTTTCTTTAAATCTATTTAAAAGTTTAAGGATAGATAAATTATTATTTGTTAAGATTTAATTATTCACTATTAATTGTGAGTTTAATTACGTTAAAATTAATTCTAGGGTCTTAGGCTTTCGAACAGTGGAAATATAAAAAATAAAAGCAGGGTACCAAATTGTATGATGATGTCTATTTGGTCTGTACCAAAACTAAATTTCTACAAACCTCGCATATAGATAGTAATTAACGAATTTTTCAGAAAATTGTTCTATATTCTTTTTATTTTGTTTATATTTTCTTAGATTTTTTTACTTCTGACCTACTTATTTGTAAATATTATACTTTTTATTATATCTATTAATCTTTGTTTTCCAATTTCCAGGAAAATTCACCGACTTCAATTTCAACAAAAATGGTGATACAAAAATTCCTGAAACAGAAACAAAAGAACTGCTTATAAAATAACAACAACATAACAATGATGCTACTCGAACACAATAAGTACACAATGCAGCCGTATTATTTAAGTTAAGCCATCGCTGGATACCAAGATGGCGTTCTGCAATACGTTAAAATTCTTCATCCTTTTGTTTCTGGTTCCACTCCTGGAAACGAAAGAGCGCCCGCTAAGTGTGAGAGAAATTCTAGAAGAGATTTCAAAATCCTTACCTTCTTTCCAAACGGCAAATGTAGAATCGACTTCGATAACAACTGAAAATCATGAGAAAGAAAACTTTGCCACAGTTTTAGCGTTTGATGATAGAGATGAAGATATCCCGCGCATTCCTGATTCTGGGTACAGCGATGACGGCCGCGCAGGTCAAAAGAACAAGGCCCAGAACATAAATAACAAAAGTGGATCTACTTCTGTACCGAATTTAAACGACTTGGGTAACTTTGACAGCATAGAAGTCAATTATCCAAGTGATGTACTGTTTTCTGATAAGAGCATGAGTACCGATATCGACAGCTTGACAACGATATCTGACTTTCAGTACAAGAACTCTAGTCTGAGTCACATAGACCAATACAGAAACGTGAGCATGAGCGACAATACACAGGCAGAGATGGATATTGAAGAGGAGAAGGCGATAGATACACAAATAAACGCAATCTTTACGACGAATTCTTTGCGGAATTTCGAGGTTACAGAAAATGCCGCAAATAACACCAAGTTGTTTACGCCGTCTTCTCAGAACGATTTCGATAGTGAGGTGATAGAAATTCCCGTTGAGGAGGTGCAAGAAGAGAAGGTGATTTTGAATCGACATATCAGGAGCACAGCGCGTCTGGAAGGTAACATAATTGTAACGGAGCTGGACAACTTTAACGGCACGTTTCCGATCAATTTCGAGCAAATAAAACAATCGAGCCATAATTTTTTGAGTGTGGAACCTACCCTGCTGGCGACAGAGAACACGATTTCAGAAAAGGAAAGCCTTCTGGAGACGCAGAGTCCTGTATTACCGACGCTGGAATTCGACAACGATACCGAACACCATAAAAATAGGAAGATCGTATTGGAACCTGGGGAAAACGTTGAAATATCGGTTGTATTTACGAAACCGTCAGAGGATGATAAAATTGTGTCGGTTTTACCGACACCTTTCAATAAAAGTGTAACAGATGACCTATCAACAACAGAAAGATACTTTTCCCAAACCCCTACCGTGAGTTCTAAGCGTAAGACTAAAGCAAACGTATTTGATACTCCTTTAAATCTAGCGGACTCAATGGAGAATTCTGATATGAGTGTATCCAGTCATGAAGTCCTCCTAAAGACGTCTTCAAAGATTAAAGAGTCCTTTGTGATTACGGCAAAGAATAACATGATTTTCTTTAAAGAAAAGCGGTTTGATCCTGCACACAGACATAGAAAGTACTTCCACAATACGAATAACCGTATATACAGGAAGACGTTGAATCTGAAAAAGAATAACCATCTCGGTGTAAATAAAACTGAAACGAATGAACCGGTCAAGATGACAGGGTTAAATGGAGAACAAGTAGTGAACACAAACGACCGTATATATCGGAAAACTTTGAATGTGAAGGAAAACAATTTAAATGCAACCGAAGCGCCGTTAAACAGGTCAAGGGAAATGGAATTTCTCAACACACGCGGTGCAGTGGGAAATAATCGTTTAGAGTGCATTAATTGCAGCAGAAAAGACGCGAATGCGTCCTGCGCAAATTGTACGACAACAACGACGAGCACATCTGATTTTTATTTTAACGATTCGCCCGACGGAGGAGGATTTGTGATAAGGAACCAGAGGCATGCACAAATTGAGGATTTTGGGGGGACGTTTACGGGAGCCGGGGGTAAGAAGAAGATTAATCTGTTCGAGGAGCTGAAGCAAAAAATCAATGCGGAGAAGCAGCTCGAGGCGAACATGTCGGCACATGGTGAGTTCAAATTGTAGATATACTAAAAATTTTCCCGCGGTTTTGCACGCGTGTGTTTCAAAATAGATGCGACTAGGTGCTCTGAAAACGTAGTTGATTTTTCACATTTATACATTTTTATTAAAAAATATAACTCGTAAGTTTTTCTTAATACGCACCTGACGCTTTTTTGTGAGACACATTAAAATTTTTAAATAAAATCAATAATAATCAAAAACCATATTTATTGTCTTTAAATTGAATAAGGATACGTTTATTTCAAATTAGTAAACTGATTTGACCAAAGTTTAGAATTTTACCGTACTTTTTAGTTTTTATAACAAATTTATCTTTAAAATAGTCAGATTCGCCAAAAAGAGACTAAACGTTTTTATTTTAGGTCAAAATCATACATTTTTTCAGATGTTTTGTGACAATATTTGTCATCGGATTTATTTTTGGTAGTTTACATTTTTTTATTCAAACTCAAATATCCGGAATATGTGAACACCAAAAAGACTACTTTTATTTTTGTAAGAGTTTTAAGGCAGAGTGATTTTCCTAAAAAATTACCCCTACCAATCTTTCAAAATTGGTGTGATAATTAAAAAACGTCCGATAACAAAAAAAACACTCTAGGATTTGAATATTAGATAAATTATTTTCTTTCAAGTCGTCTATATATATAACTTTTATTTAAAATATTTTTTCTATATCTCACTCAAAATTGTGACAATAGGATACGTTTCTTTCGAGGGCTAAACATATCTATTTGCATTACAGGTGAACACAAGACAGTGGCTATGCTCAATTACTTCGTATCTGACGCGCTGCAGCAGCCGGAGCAGTCCCCAGGCCCGCACGCACATGCCCCCGTGGACCCAGGCCCCCCAACGCCGGTTCGCGCGGGTGTATACTGCGCCTTCGAGAAGCCCTGCGACTGGACGTGGGCAACCAGCTTCCGCATAGTCACGGCCGCCGATCTCAACAGCGTAAATGTAGGGCCTAAGTTTGATGCTAGTAATGACACCAAAGGTAAGACAAAATTGTATTTAATTCTTTTAAAAGTACTTTATTAAACAAGTACTAAAAATCAGAAAATCTTAAATCATAAGTTTACTGAAAGAAAGTGTAAAAGAAGCAGCAAGATAAGTTAATATCCGCATTTAAAAAATCGATGTCCTGTAGGAAGGCGTCTAGACTGGAACTGTGACTGTCCGGATATTGCGTTATATTGTGCCGGAAACACGAGGATGTCGACTCCGTATCACCATATTCAAGGAAGGTTTTAATTTCTGGTTGACAGGCTTCACTTCCTTTTTGAATATCCAAAGAATTGTATACATACTTTCAATACACAAGTATTTTACACGAATCTATTAAATGTAGTTTACGCGTTATACGTATAATTGTATACATTACTAATTTCTTACGTAGACATCGAATTATTGCATAGAAGCCGTGATTTTAATTTAATTATATACGTATCGTTGCATAGTCTACCCGTTCTCTACACTAGTTCTAGTCCGGTGCAGTTAGCCGTGAAAAATGTAAAACCTCGGAATCTGTCTATAGTGTATGGATTTTCATGCGACTTTTTTCATTGAGTTTCTAATCGTAAAAACTTTAATCTTTTACATTCAAAAAAATATTGCTAATAATTATTATTTATCGGTCACTTCATATCATGGGTCCAGCACTGGTAGCTTGACCATTCTTAAATAAATTGATTTTTTGTATACAATTACCCTAACATGTTAGTAGTTTAAAATGAACATCACACACGTGGCGGCCATATTTGTTCTACAGGAAGCAACATTTTTTGCACTTTAAAGGTTTTGCGGAAACTATAATATCTGAGCATCTATTTGTCCTACCAACATGAAGATAAAAGCAAATTATTCAGAAAAAATTGAATACAATTTAGACATTTTCTTCGAAATGTAATCCTGAACGGGTTAAACTTTAGCCTGAATTCGTATCTCTCTGTTTTTTAAATGCCATTTCCAAGGAGATATGGTCAAGTAACCAGTGCTGGGCCACTGATATGGAATGACCCAAAAATAATTAAATAACTATTAGCAATATTTTTTTAATGTAAAAGATTAAAATTCTCACGATTAGAAACTCAATGAAAAAAAAATTCACGGGTTCCGAGGTAAAAAGCTAACTCCACCGGACTACCAGTGATTGTTGTCTTCGATAATATAAATAATGCAGTGTGTTGTTTGCTTGTTGATAATTTGTTATAAATGTCAGAAGAACGTTAATAAGAGATGAGAAATGATCGATATTTCTGAAACCATATAAAATGAACTTAATATCTCATTTCATTAGGAACAGTCGAGATCGAGAGTACTTCATATTGTATTTGAGTGTGTAGAAATGAAATGAAATGACATATTTATCGATAAATAATAATTATGATATGATATATCGAATAGTGAACAATATTGAAGGATCAGTCATATTAATAATAATTGTATTTATCGTTTTTGTGCTATAAGTCTATTTTTCCTCATAAAATTCAATTAACTAAAAAAAGCAGATAACTTACAAATAATTATTGATTATTTGGTCGAAAATTAAGGTTATTCGATAATTAGAGCAATGTATAGATAACATAAAAGTCTAATTTAATGTTATTTTTGGATAGCTCATATATTTTACTAATTTTTGTATATATGGTTTTTGAGTAATTGGATATTAAAGTTTTTGATACACGGTAAATGAGAGAACTCGCCGGAAGTACTCTATTTATTGAAATTCTACACAAAAATTCTATACAGAGACGTTTTAAACACTGATTATTCTAAACTTCAACCATTTTAAATACTATAAAAATTATAAAACACATACATTCACGTGTAGTTTCAGAACCAGGTTTATTCAAAGTAATGACAAATTAAAAATACAATACTTCCATGACAGCATGTTAGTTAAAACGCATCCCTAAAAGTAATAGAGTACAACTTACAGACAAACAATGTGTGCAAGTAGTGTGCAACAACTATAATTGGCGAGGCCATAGTATATATTAAAGATATAGTCTATATGTACTGTAAAAAGAGATAGCGAGTTGGGAATATATATAAATATACATATGTATAATTATATTTAATTTTTACTTTTAATTATTAACAAAGTAAAAAATTCTATTAAATGTACATATGTTCGAAATAAAATTTTTTTTATTGAAAAAATACGGATAGTTCACAACGGGGTACTAGGTTAATAACCTTAAAGGGGTTATATCATTTATACTGTGTGTGGACAAAAGAGTAATTAGTCAGGTCCGCGGCGTTATTTTGATTATCATTAATTTTCCATGCAAAATCAATTTGATTTTTTTCATGATTTTTTATATTTTCCCAGAATGAGTAGATCATTTTATTACATACATATTCCAAATTCTATGTCAATTGATCCAGTAGTTTCGAAGTTATGCTACGAGCAGACGGGCAAAAGAGCTCTAAAAATAAAAATAAAATAAGAAAGACATTTTTAAGCTAACTCAGAAGTATATTTGAGAGTAAGTATTTTTACTACATAAATTCTCAATTTTTGTTACAAACACTTATAATTTTCACCTTTATGGGTTTATGAGCTCAACCATTAGACTACCAAATAAATTATAATGTTCGATCTGGCACTACATAAAAAGTACCTCATCTACCCTTAATACTTTAATAAATATCTTTATCACTAGATTTGATATTAACAAAAAAGCGAAAGTATCAACGAGAGTATCAGATATAAGCAAGGATGGCACCGTCGATATAAAAGTGTGGCCCGTTATCACATCTCGTGTGTGCGTATACGTGTGTGTGGGTGTATGTGGGTGCGAGTGTATGTGTCGATGCCCGGCCGCCGTCGCCGTGACAACGCCTCTCGCGGCGTCGCGCGCGCGCGGACTTGACCTCGGGCACGCCGGTGGTACCGCCGTCAACAACTACCTATCATTAATAGATCATACAATACTTAATAATAATATAAATGATATCGTCTGATGTTGAAATCAAATCCAATTCAGGAAAAAATGTAAAGTTTATAATATCCACCATATTCAGGGAATAAAAACGTACTTAAAAAGTACATATATTATAAAAGGTACATATATTAATTTATGACGACACATCTTTAAAATATGGGAAAAGTATTTATTTAGAAAATAATAATTTCTCTCTCTCTCTTTTATTATTATATTAAACCATCAGTTAAATGATTGATCAAACCTACAATAATAATTTATCTCTTAATTGCTAGGTATCTATCGTTTATGAAACCAAACATTATACAATACAATTAAAAGTAATAATAATGCGATATGTTCTATAAATCCTTGTAAATAATTATGACATCTTTATAGAATATTTAGGCCCCAGACAAAAAATATTTCTCGATAGTTCACTCTCAGTATTACGTATAAGAAAGTCCCATGTTACCTACGGCAAATACACACACTGTTCAATCTCTGTAATACGTATAAGAAAGTCCCATGACACTCATGGCAGATATTTCTCCTCTGTTATGAACCATTTGAATTATAATAATTTTTTTTTTTTCAAAAATTCGTTTTTACAAAAAAATGAATAGAACATAAATTATAGATATAGATATTACCTACATTTTTTAACTTGACCATTTTTCTCTATTTCGCACTGTTTCAGAGTAATTTGAAAAATTAAAAAATCGACGTAGGTAAACATCCGTATCCGGTTGAAAGATCGTTTTCAAAAATAGGACGTTTTCTTCCCAGCCAAAAATTAATCTTAAATATAAAATATCACCCTTCTACGATTTGTCGTATTTGAGTTACAGCGCTTACAGACAGACAGACAGACGGACACACAGACATCATGGCGAAAATAGTCAGAATGGATTAAGGGAAGGTCAAAATAGATAATTCCGTCAAAATCCGAGGTTCGAAAAAAATCGGCTTCACTATACTTACTTATGGGTCATTCTTAGTCAACTCTATCAGAGAAAAACGCTACTATTACGGATTTTCATAATATTCACATATGATTTTAAACTTGCTCAAAAAATATAAGCTTCATTCATCATTTCGCAAAATTTTGCGTTTTTTGAAAATTACACGTATTTTAATTTTTGAAGAGATGACGCATATGCATTTAAATAATAATTTTTATCTCCGGATGTACTTATCGTAGCGAAATGATTTTTTTTTAGTTTTAGGTCACGAGCACTATACATTGATATGCCGTAATGAATTCGGATGTAAATGTTAAAATTATTGTTGTTTGTGTGTAATCTATAGAATTAGTAAATAGATTTAGAAATAAAGTAATCATACAGTGGGTTTCAAACTGTTTGTTTCACATATCTAATAAGGTATTTAAATTTAGAATTAATGTATGTAAATTCTCAAAAATTCTTAAAATTAGGAATGTTATCGTATTTAAAAAACCTTTAAAATTGATTATATCGTCTCTTGTGTTAGTTATTATCTCTGAAAATTACATGTGGTCACTTTAGAAGCTGTTTCAATTATTGTTAGCCAAAAAATACGCATAGAACCCTTCATTTCAATTAAAACTAATTTGATCTATTTAATATTCAGGGACAAAACAGAGCAATATTATAAAATTATCCACCAACATCCACTTTTTATATTAATGATTCGTGTATTCTAATTGTTTGAAAAAAAACCATTTCTTATAACTGAGTTTAACGTGATCAATATGTTATGTTGAGAGAGGGTTAATAGAAAAACTTTTAAGTAAATTATATTTTCTTAAAATTTTAAAAAATCCATCCAATCTCCCAAATTTAATTTAATTTTTTTGGTTTATTCGTTTTTATTAATTAAAATTAATTATATGAGTCGTTTTTAAAGTGACAATCTTGCGATATGTATATGATAGACAACTTTTAAGATTTTATTTTTGAGAAACTTCACCAGAATTATGATATTCTGAAAAGAAACAGAAATAAAAATCAGTAGAAATGTATGTATATATGTATATATGTATACCTTTGTGTATATGTGAAACAAACAGTTTGAAACCCACTGTATGATTACTTTATTTCTAAATCTATTTACTAATTCTATAGATTACACACAAACAACAATAATTTTAACATTTACATCCGAATTCATTACGGCATATCAATGTATAGTGCGCGTGACCTAAAACTAAAAAAAAATCATTTCGCTACGATAAGTACATCCGGAGATAAAAATTATTATTTAAATGCATATGCGTCATCTCTTCAAAAAAAAAATCATTTCGCTACGATAAGTACATCCGGAGATAAAAATTATTATTTAAATGCATATGCGTCATCTCTTCAAAAAAAAAAATCAATTTCGCTACGATAAGTACATCCGGAGATAAAAATTATTATTTAAATGCATATGCGTCATCTCTTCAAAAATTAAAATACGTGTAATTTTCAAAAAACGCAAAATTTTGCGAAATGATGAATGAAGCTTATATTTTTTGAGCAAGTTTAACAACATATGTGAATATTATGAAAATCCGTAATAGTAGCGTGTTTCTCTGATAGAGTTGACTAAGAATGACCCTTATACTAATGTATATTTCATATACATGGTATAAGAAAGTAAAAATGTATTGCGTATATATTTTTAATATACCTAACAATAATATACTCGTAGAATATTATTTTTCTCTTTGATAAATTTTGTCACGTAACTACCAGGTATTGAAATATAACATTATGACGTAAAGCGCCTTAATAAAACAGCATTGGTACACAGATACCTATTCATAATAACAAAGTTTTATAGTTCATGTTAGAATGAACATATTTACAAAAAAAACTCTCTGTACCTCTATAAAAGCTGTACGACGACGTTGAGAAATAATAAAACTATGTGTGTACCTACATCGCGTATTTACAAACGAATAAAAAGGAAAATCATTTCATGCTTTGATTTTTCGAGTTTCATCAAAACAGTCAGCGAAGCTCTTTTGTCCGTTCGTCCGTCTGCAGCGTAACTAAAAAACTTCAGGACGATTGAGCTAAAATTTGGAATGTATATATGTATGTAAAATTGCCTACCCATTACGGGAAAATTATTATTTACTAAAATTAAAAAAAATACGTCACAATAAAATACATAATTTTAATTATTGCACAAGTGGGGTATTATATATACGTCTTGTTGAGCTGGTTTGAATAAAATTAACTTTTAAAAAAAAGTTGAACCGACTTCAAAACTAAAGCGCAAAAAAATATGAAATAATATTTAAAGAAAATTAATATCATCTACTAAATCCAATAGTTTTTAAGTAAATAATTATTTACAATAAGATCAATTTTTATATTGTTTTATTAATTAATTCTTAAATAATATTTTCTTTTCGATCTTCATGAAAATGAGTACTTATGTAACATGCTAGGAATGTAAGGATTTATTTATAAAATATTAAAAGTTAACTACATAATCAAAATTACGATTTCTTTTTTGATGTCGGGGCGCAAATTTCTATACATTTTTTTTATTTATTATTATATAATTGTCGTAATTTAATTAAAAATTTTTGAGTGCACGTGTTTTTGGTTAGATTTTAATTTCAAAAAAGATCACATTCCTCCCATCCTTTGGATAGTACAAAAAAGAAATTATTTTCACCCCAATTGTTTATAAACGTATACATTTATACCTTTTGAAAAATTAAAAAGTAACGTTTGTACTTTGATTGAAAGATCTTACACTCTATATGTTACATCACTAATAAAAATTCACATTAGAAAGGTTTATCACTAAAAATTAGCAAGAGCCTTTGCTTTTTATTTTTCCATAGATAACTAGAAATGTAAAATCGCGGAATTTTTTAAGTGTTTCGTTGTATATCTTCCGACTATATCATCAGATCCTGACAAAATTTACATAAGGGCCACCTGAAGAGTATTCTCTATCAAACCAACAAAAAATTATCAAAATCGGACCACGCAATACGAAATTAAGCGTGAATATACATAGCTAAAAATATAAACATATATATAAATATATATATACGAGTTGAATTGAGAACCTCCTCTTCTTTTTTGAAGTCGGTTAAAAATATACACATGTTACACCTTTAAAAATTGTTTACACGCCAAAATTGGTAAAAAATGATCAAAAAACTGATGAAAAAGCTGAAAAATTGGTAGCATAAAGTTTGTAATTAAAAAAAAAAACATTTTCATTCATATCAAAACCCACACAAAGTGAACGACGTACACTTTTTTTTTAAATCACAAAGAAGTACATACAGCTATAATGACAACAGACCTACATATATGTATGTTCTTTTTCTTTGGCAACCCACATTAAGCTTTATTTTCTGATAAGTAATTTCCATGTGCACTTGCACGCATTTTTTATCGGTTGGGCTTTATTTTCAGTTTAAAAAATAGAAAATAATAAAAACAATTCAAATATTATCAGAATAGATAACTAAACTGAATATTGACGGGATATTTTATTTGAAAATGTCACATTTACAAGATGAATGAAAAAAGGAACATAAATGCCATACTACAATATTAACTTTATAAAAATGTTTTTTCTACAAATATTTATTGGAAAAATATTTGTCACAACTTAGATATCTCAATTTTGTTAGATGACATCATATTTTAATGATATGATGTCATCGACATGTATTTTAGTTGTACTATGAGGTAGTCATTTCAATTCTCTTTACATCCATACAAAATTGTAAAAAAAAATATTTAAACAATTGTAAAAATATAATTATTTTTAGGCCACTTCTTGTTTCTACAAGTGGGCGCGGGTCAGACATTCCACATTGCGTCCCCGACGCTGGCTCCAAGTGGGGACGCGTGCAGACTAGAACTGTCGCTGCACCAGGGTAATATGAACGCAAGCACTATCAAGGTAGTCGGCGCGGTCGGGGAGACCCAGTGGGTCGTCTCCGAGATATTCGGTAACAGCCACAAAAGGTCAGTACTAAATCACATTACTCTTAACACGGGCTAAACGTACATAATGTGATGTTGTTTAGCTGGCAGAGGTACAAGTTTAAGATAGGCCGCGTGTCCCAGGAGTTCCGACTGATCATAGAACTGATCCCGCACCTAACTCCGGCGCACGTCGCGCTCGACGAGCTTCGTATGGTTGACTGTTACCCGGAGCCAGCTCGCCAGAACCGGTGTGCCGTGCCCTCGCAATTCCGCTGCGCCATCAGCAATGTGTGCATCAACGCGACACAGGTCTGCGACATAGCCGTCGACTGTGCGCACGCTGAGGACGAGCTGCAAGACTGCGGTCAGTAAAAGTTCTTTATTTAAAAGTATGCGTGTATGTAACATTAAATTAATGGTTTTCACAAATGATGTCCCTAGAACGTGTAACGAGATTTAGAAATGTTCCATTTTGATCTAGAATATCCTTAAAACACGTATTATAATAGAATTATTGTTAGGTAGGACAAAAAACATTGTGGAAATGTCCTTAAGATTGATAGCGGGACATAGAAATGTCCTATTTTCACAGATGCTTCCATAATGTTACAAATTCAATAATTTCAGTTATGTAATAATCATGAAATATTATTGTATATCAAACGTGAATTGCCAATGACAAGAAAATATCTTAACTTTTATTTATTGAAAATATACAGATAAGATGCCTTTTGGCGCGCGGTGCGACTTTGAGGACGACTGGTGCGGGTGGCAGAACGACCACACGAGACTGATCCAGTGGACGCGGCACTATGTACCCACCGTGCCGCAGACTAACCACAGTGGCCCGTCCACCGATCACACATTTCTCAATAAATCAGGCCACTATTTGATCGTAAACATGGCACAATCAGTAGAGAAGAAAGTGGCGTTCGCGAGCGCCGCGGTTCTCTATAGTGTCGTCTTCAACCCGCCACCGCCTCTGCACAGCAACGAGAACTCTAAATACTACAACTCATGCACCGTAAGTAATAATTGTACAGACGAGGTTAGGTCGGTCTTTATCTGAATTATGATATTCCAGATACGTTTCTACTACAACCACAATGGCTTCCACAAGAGTGGTCTGGCTCTGATGATCACTGAACTGAAACCCAAAGAAAACGTGACGACTGAAATATGGTGGAGTTTCTCAGAGAATAAAGACAAGTGGATAAGAGGTGTTGTTACTCTGCCAAATATCACCCACAGGTAAATAAATGAATCATTTTTTTGTAACGGAACATGTACATTTTAACCGTTTCTTCCACAGGTATTTCCTCCAGTTTACGGCGAAGAAAGGTCTACGCTACATGAGCACAATAGCTATAGACGATGTGTCTCTAAGTCCAGAGTGTTTCGGCCTCAACATGCCGGTTTCAGAGCTCGCCGGGTATAATTATTGGAACCCGCAGCAGTTTGTCGACCCTACGTTCAAAGAGACACACAAAGGTTTCATTAACAAAACATGTAAGTGTTTCAAAAAATTATAATAAATAAACTCAGTGTCTAATCTGAGGTTATCAATTAATTCGCAGATTACGAATTCACAACGTGTGGAGCTACGGGCAGATTCGGCCCGACACAGCACAATTGCACGGAGGCGTACAACAACACTCCGGTCGATGTCGAGGTTCTTCAAAAGTCGGCCTTCCGAGGGATACAGAAATGGACAGTCCCCGGCGACGGTTATTACACGTACGTGGATTGTATATTAAATCATGAGTGAGGTGGTTTAACCGTGTGTGTTTGTTGCAGATTGATAGCAAAGGGCGCCAGCGGTGGTCGGGGCTCGGGAGGAATGGGCTCCTCCAGAGGTGCGGTTGTCAGGACTATTCTGGAGCTAAGGAAAGGGGAGAAGCTGTATATTCTTGTCGGACAGGAGGGAATGAGCGCATGCGTCAAGGTCAGTGACGCAGAACTCGATTCCGAAGGCTGTAAAATCTACAGTTTTTGTTGAACATGTTTCAGCTCTTAGGAAAAATTTCAAACGAATCCTGCCAGGCCATAGACGACACTAGAAACTTAACCGGCGTTAGAGCGGTCCTCAATATGATGATACGTGACGGCGGCGGTGGTGGAGGGGGAGCCACTTACGTATTCTTAGTGAGTGTTCTAACACTTAACAATTTACAAACTAAATAACTACGGACACGTTTGTCGATCAGGTGCAGAGGAAGAACAACATGTCAGTTTTGGTACCGCTGCTGGTAGCCGCAGGCGGGGGAGGAATCGGACTTGGCAGATTCACGGACAGCCCGCAACAACACGGGCAAGCCGTCAACATGTCCAAAACACCGTACAACGGGTTTACGAAAGGCGGCGATCAATCAGCAGGTAAATAATAACAAGACAACGACCTAATATTACAAATATGTAACGTGAATGACTTGCTGCAGGCGCAGGAGGCGGCTGGAAGACCGACTCGCACCGCATGCTGACGAGTGAGAGCGGCAGGTCTCTGGCTGACGGTGGCGCGGGTGGCGAGGCTTGCTACAAGTCGCGCAGGGGCGAAGGCAGTGGTGGCTTCGGAGGCGGAGGCGGTGGCTGCATCATGGGCGGGGCCGGAGGCGGATACGCAGGTACTGTACTTAAAGGACTGTCAACTTCTTAAGTATTTTTATTAATGAACGACTTGGCTTCTCAGGAGGTAATGCACACCACTCGAATACTACGAACGGCGACGGAGGAACTTCTTTCTACACGTCAACCGGGGCCGTGTCTATGTATGGCGCCGCGTGGGGTGCACTGCACACTGGCTCCGGGGCCCTGCTTATCATTCCAGAGGCCAGCGGCTGTGGCTGCGACTATAGGTGCCTCGCACTCGACGAGCACAGGGCCAGAGTCACCTGTATCTGTCCCCCAGACTGGTTTCTCGGCGCTAATAACGAGACGTGCATGCGTGAGTGTTTGTTGTATACAGATTAAGAAGATCATATTAATCATTTTTTAATCGATTTTAGTGAGGGAGGTTCCAAACAGCCACGGATTCTTAATCGGCACACTTATAGTCATCATAATAATATTCATAATCGCTCTCGGAGCTCTGTTTTTCATGCTCTGTAAGTATCTTACCCTAATAAGACCAATAACTAAATGTTCACACATGACGTTTATTTCTTCGACAGACAATCGCTATCAACACAATAAAACTGCTATCCTACGTCGCAAGATGATGTCAGGTCCGGAACTACAACTGAATAGACTGAGGATGCAATCGGACAGTATAATGACAGAATACAATCCTAATTATGAGTTTGGGGGAGTTATATACACCCTTAAGGATTTACAAGATATTCCTCGAGATCAGCTACGTCTTGTCAAGTGAGTCTTAGCCTTTCCTACTTTTATTTCCTTGACGCCTGAAAGTATATATTCACTGAAAGAACAGACGATAGTCTCCATATCTGTTTGGTTTCATATCGATCGGACAGTAAAGTAAAAATAAATCTCGTTTATAATTTTTCCAGAGCGCTAGGTCAGGGGGCGTTTGGTGAAGTCTACCAAGGGTTTTACAAAGCCAGACAGAGTGACGCGGTGGAAATGCCCGTAGCTGTGAAGACGTTGCCTGAAATGTCGACGCAGCAAGCAGAAATGGACTTTCTGATGGAGGCTTTGATTATGTCCAAGTTTAACCATCCCAATATTGTGCACTTCATCGGTGTCTGCTTCGATAAACACCCGAGGTTTATTGTTCTGGAATTACTGGCCGGTGGGGATTTGAAGAATTTCTTAAGAGAAAGTCGACCGAAACCGGTGAGTATAGAAAATATTTAGCGTGCATTAAAAATTGTCCGATTCTAGGAATTTATATTTTATCGATGATAGGTATATCTAATATATTTCTAATTTCAATTTCAGGAGCGAAGCAGTCCTCTAACAATGAAGGATCTGATCCTGATTGCTATCGATGTAGGTAAGGGCTGCAAGTACATGGAGGACAACCGCTTCATTCACAGAGACATCGCGGCGAGAAACTGTTTGCTAACGACAAAAGGCCCAGGCAGAGTCGTCAAGATAGCCGACTTTGGAATGTCACGAGATATCTACAGGTAAACTGGTAACGTTTGTAAATGCATGTGGTAACATTAATCCGTTTGTTGCGTTCCAGGTCAGACTACTACAGGAAGGGGGGCAAAGCGATGCTGCCAATCAAGTGGATGCCGCCCGAGGCGTTCCTCGACGGTCTGTTCACAAGCAAGACGGACGTGTGGTCGTTCGGCGTCCTGCTGTGGGAGATAATGTCAATGGGCTACATGCCGTACACCGGTTGTGCTAACAGGCAGGTTATGTCGCTCGTGACCAGTGGCGGCAGACTCGAACCGCCTTTCAGCTGTCCAGGTCCTATATACGGCATAATGACGCAGTGCTGGCACCCCAACTCAGAGCAGAGGCCAAGCTTCGCGCAGTTGCTGGAGAGGCTCGGCTACTGCCTACAAGACCCAGACGTCGTCAACAACCCGCTGCCGGTGTTCACCAAAGCGCCGTCGGCAGAGCGCGACGCAACAGTCATGCGACCAAAGAACACAGACGACTCCTGCTTGCAGGTGCCGCAGAATGCTGACTACCTGGTACCAACCCCGTCGGCCGGCTGTGACCTGCTAGTGGCGCCACATGACGGTAGCGTCGAGAAACTGCTCAGTGACAACGGCAGCGCCGACAGCTGGGAGACCAGCTTCATGCTGCCGCAGTCCAAGTCCACGCAGCCCCTACTCGAGAACAACGTCGTCGATAACACCAACCTGCAAGAACCTGAGGTACGTCCTATTTGATGAGATCATCTACATTTTATTCAGAACTTTATGTCAAGGATTTTATAGTTCAAAATTTCTATATAGCGCCTTTACCGCAAGGGTCATCTCAATCTTAAACGCACCGTACGGCGCATTTAAGACGTATAGATCAGTGCAATTACAAAAATCATTAATACTAAAAGTACAATAAAAATATTCTGTTGATGCAGATTTTTTCATGAGGTAATAAAGAACATTTGTACATTAAACAAACATTGCGCCGATTGTTTAATTAAATAATTATAATGATCAAAGATTCGAGAATAGCATTTTTACCTGTCACGGCATACGTAGAAATAAGTAAGCAATAAAGTCGGTGAGGACATATGTCTAACTTATTTAGTTTACGCGTGAGAGACGCCCGAGTGCCTGCATCAAAATTGCGATTTTTATGCGTGCACCTTGAAAAAATAAATGGTGCCCGCCGCCCGACCGGTATTCTAGAACGTGCTCTTAAGTACAAAAAGGTTGAAGACCCTTGCTTTACCGGGTTTAATTATTATTCATTTGTGCATATTTTAAAAGAGTTTGTTTTAGGACAATCGATTCAGAATTTGAAGACGGTTTCATTTTTTGTAATTTTATTCTCTTTGTAAAATTTTGAAAATTCTTAATGTACATCAGGTACAAAACCTAATCAACATGGACACCCCGCAGCTCACCCCGACATCAACGCAGGCGTCGGACACGTCGCTGCTGAACCACATGAGCTACAACCATAACAACAACGTGAAGCCACTGACAACGACGACCACAAATTCTAACCTGAAGTCCGGCGTATCTCTGGACGCCAGTATCCTGCTCCAACAGGGCAAGAGGAAAAAGCCATATGCCAACGTCGTGACGACCAGCGAGACCGGGTTCGCTAATGGCCCGTACGCGATCGACAACGGCGCCACCGATGGATTCAAGAAGCCTGCCGCGGGGTACTTGAACAATGACTCTGAGATCAATTGTTGAGGAGACTGATATGTTGAGTTAAGTATGTTTGATATGTAGGGGATTTTGGTTTCGGACGGTTGCATATCCGTTAATGTTGCTAGTGAATTTTTGTCGACTTTTCTTCATTTCTGTTAATTTCTAACTGCCCAAAATTAATGTTAATGTTTTTATTCAACTACGGATATTATATTTTAATACTAAGGGCTCTACCCTTGGATGTTTCTTAACTCCATCCGGATACTTTTTATATTTTATTTGATATATTGTGACATCAAAATCCCCCTAGTTTAGTTGAAATAAATTATTTGATTCTTTAACTATCACGAAATTGTATCGCTTGATTTCGTTATCATACGTAGATTAAATGGAATTTAAACATCAAAAAGTATTGAAAGTAAATTTCAATTTTTAATATACCTTTTTTATCTATCTACAACTTTTTACCGTAATTATAGAGCTTGGATTGCTGCTCGTTTTTGTATGACATCGCAAACTCTTTTAAATATAACATTTAGAAGCAACCAGTGACGTGAGTTTTTGAGGTTTAAAAACTAACAGTTTTAGAGGGCGGCAAAATTGACATGACAGTAAAAAAAAATATCTTCAATTACACTCTGGGGAGGGGGCTTTTCTTATTTTTCGCCGGCAGTGCAGCGATCTTTAGCTACGCCACTGGAAGCAACATTTACGGATACGCAAAAAAAAGGATAGTACGTCTAACTGTGCTAGTTGTTGAAACAAAATATGATCTTTATAAAATAATCTGTCGCTCTCTACATTTCTGAAGCTTTCAACAAACCGGCGCAGTTTCGAGCACGCCGTACGTTAACTATTGCCGAATGTATAGATAATACCCCGGTCGGTTGTACGAAGGTTGTTAAATTACATTTAGTTCTATACAGTATAATTTATGTGACGCTTTGCTAATACGTGTGTATTTCATTTTAGATAAAAACAAAGTCAATATATTAGTTCAAGGCCGTTACGCACTTTGACACATACACCTATTGTTTATTGTTTTAAGAATGAGAATGTTTTATTAAAAGCATATTTTTTCTTAGAGGTGTAGTTTATGTATCTTCAGCATCGCATAGGATTTTTTCAAAAAATTTTAAAAATAAAAATTTGGCGGCAGTTTGATTTTAAGTTTTGAAAATATCCCAAAATCACTTCGTTATATTGCAAACTGTAAGCCGAAAGTCAAAAATCTTACGTGGTGCAAGAAATACCTTTCTGGTAAAAATTTAGTCAATTCAATAATGAGAAATCGAATTATTCTGACAATGAGCTAAAAAAACATTAGAATTTTATGTTTTTTAGAGCTATATCCACAAAAAATATTTTAAAATCAATTTTTGTAAATTTCCAAAGTGGGTAACTATCTTAAAGTATCGTTTATTCTTTCGCTTGGTGCATTGTTGTATATGTTTACTACGCAATCTAATTATTGTAGCATTATTTTTCTATACATACTTGAATTTGTTTACGATATAGCATTTTGATACAAAACAAAAATTAAAATATCATAAATGTTGAATATGAATCTTTTATAAAACTAGTTAATGTAAAATTTCATTTATATTTAAAAAAAATGCGGTTAACGTTTCCATTTGAATGGCACATACCGCGCATGCGCAAAAACAAAATCGACCAGTGCTGCTAAAACTCATTCATTAAATTCATCTAAAATAAATGTTTTATTTTCTTCTTAATGATAAAGTTCCTTACCTGTAAAATATTGTCTAAATGCTTTTTAAATTCATGAAAAACTTTCTTAATGAAAAAAATATTTTTAATCAATATAAACTCTATTGTTTGACGTTCATTGGAATTATGATCATATAGTGCGCATACGCGAGTTCTGGCATTCTGATTGGTCAATGTGTACTGCATTGAATTTAAATCTGTAATGTATATGTGATCATTAATTCCATATACATTTAATTATTACCAGTATTGTTTGTAGACTTTCTTCACATATACGATGTAAGTTTATTTGTTTATTTAATTATAATAATATTAAATCTATATGGAACGTACGTTTTTAATATTGGTATAAATCCTAGGAGATATAATTGCTCCTCTCAAAAAGCAATGTGAATATATAAGTATTAAAAGATTGCCAAAGTAGTAATGTTTATGAAAAAAAGACAAAAATGGTTTCTGTTTTTTTTTTTACTTTGAAATGTTATCTTCTTGAACGAAAGGTTTTATAGAATATAGAAAAGAGAAATGATAATATTTCAAAATACTTGTAAACAGAAATCAAAATATATTTATGACAATAGAAATGTTTCCTCGAATTAAGAATGTTCCAAAAACTCTCGTTATTTCTGATTTGCTTGTGAACAGGCTTTCATTTTAGATAAAAAAAATTAATAGTACAATGCTCAATCTGCTCAATGATTTTTAATAAGAATTTGTTAATTATGTAGTGAAAATGCAGTCAAATTGGATATTTTTCACAATACTTTACCATTCCTGAGGTCATTTTGAAAAATAGCGCCTCTTAACTATTTTTTTCATTAGTTAGGAATGTACTTTACCATTTGTATCTAGTTCACGCCGCAATTTCAGGAAAATGGCACCTATCAACGTATTTTTTCATTAATAAAGACAACCTACATCTGTAAAGTTTATGCGGCACTATTTTGAAAAATGACACCTACCAATGTATTTTTTCATTAGTTAGGGATCCTCTTTATCATGTATCGTTTTCATGGCACCATTTTGAAAAATAACGACTATTAACTGGTTTTCTTTGTCATCTGTACCAACAATGACCAGTTTAACTGCATTTAAAGTATTTTGTTGTGCCAAAGTAAACTAAAATACTAATTGTATTGAAAAAACAAAACAAATACAAATGCTTTAAGTAATTTTAATATAATTGGCGGACATATGGGACGGATTTGTTTTGAGTCTGTATAAAAGTGTGTAAAGAGCACAGAACGTGTTAGAGTAGTGTAGCCAAACACATACACACACACACACAGTATTCTATAGACCGTGTCCGGTGTTATAACACGCAAGAGAGATATTACTTTATAATACCGAACATCAGTTATTTAGTAAAAAAATATATTCAATTTGAAAGTTGAGGGAAAAATATGTATATTGTATTTTTATGAAGGAAAAAAACACGTTTGTTACATTTGTAGAATTTACTTTTATGCTGTGTGTAATTTTTAATAGGTAAAAAATAAAATAAGAAACCGTTACGGTTACTTTCAGGGCCGTAACTACCACCGGGGCTCCCGAGCATAAGGGGTCCCCGCAACAGCGTAAAAATTGGAATTGAAGAACAAAAAAAGGTCTTCAATTTTTATATTTTGCATATACTGAGGGCCCCTCGGTCACTTGTTACCCCGGTGCCCCCGAGCCTCTAGTTACGGCCCTGGTTACTTTAATGATTTAAATAACGTTTCATGTTATGTTGTTTTAAATATCTACGCACAGAGATCTTATATTTTTGCTGCTTTGACTAAACGAGGCAATCTTTTTATTTGAACAAGTACTATTGGTGAATAACAGGGTCATTATTATATATATATAATATATAAATAAATACTTTTTCTTTTTATTTACATATCTAATGATCAATTATAATTATTCGATAGATATTATCTAGTCACCTAAGATTTTAAGAAAGGTTATCGGTCTATGATTATTTCATAGGTTATATAAACATACATAGATTTACCATCAAAAGTTGCAAAGTATTGCAGTTGCATTTCAAATGGGAAATAGCAACCTATAGCAACTGTTCACTGATTGGCAGATCAACGAAACTATTGTCTTTGGGAACGGACACTAATTTTGAGTAAAATATAATAACTATTGGTCTCGCGAGTTTTGAGACAAACGTAGCAACAAGTTGAATATTTGATGTGTTACCTCTTGTTGTTATATGTCTTATTGCGTGTTTAGGCCGAAAAAACAAAACAGCAACATCGTGTCTTTTTGACAAAAGTGCAATAAACCCTATGCATTTATAAATACGATGTGTTTTCAAACACCTTGTTGCTGTTTTGTTTTCTTTGGTCTAAACACGGCATTATATTTGATACAGCAAATGAGTAGCAATTGACTATTATATATTCTGTACGAGCAACACTGTGTTGCGCATCTTTGTGAACGCATTGTTGCGCAACTTTATGTAGAGAAACGGTAAACCTGTCGTATGTTTGTGATCTGTGGATACGATTGAACAATTACAGTGTATTTATTTTGTACAAAGTTTGAGATGAACTATTCCGCACTTATAAAAAGCTTTTGTAGTTACTGAAAGCCTGTAACCGTTACACATTATTTATAATTGTAACCTGGACGAATGGATGACCGTTTTACTGAGAATTGTGAATGTGTAAACATTTAATGTCATAGAAAATTATAAATCCGTCTTTGTTGGCTGCTTAGTAGGTTAACTAAAAACACAGAAAAAACAGGCACCAGTGAATCGGCCAAGCTGAAAGCGAATGACGTCGGCGTTTATATTCATTTGTACCTGTTTTATATAATGATTAAATATATATTAATGTAAATATTAAGTATATGAAAAATGTTATTATATACTCTGATGTGATTATAAATAATATGATGATGGAAGATCCGACGAAAATTCAAAAATAATATCTCTTTGTATTTCATTGTAACTAGAAATATCAACCGGATATTCATTTTTGGAGTGGGTGTAATGTATATTACAATAAAACAATCAAAAAACACACGTACACGTTATTTAACACCTTTTCTCTCGTCGAATTGTATCAATACGTCCGTTAATATTTCAATTTATATTTCAGAGCAACTACAATGGACGTTCCATACTGTAAATGTCTGTACTGTGAACAGATCCATATACTTACAAGGGGAACCCTTGAACTTGTTCTTTCCAATTTTCTTCATATTGAAATAAGTTGTAGAGGGTGGTTCCCTGATAACACTTATACCTGGTTTTGGGCGTAGACGGGTAATAGTTTAGAAGATATGATCCAAAATATTTTTTAATGCTGCATATACTTATACCTATTTGTTAAAACTGTAGACATAAGCATCTGTTGGCTTAGCGGTAATGATAATAGACTCGCGCGTTCGATTTCCAGTGTGTGCTTTCAAATTTTTATTTTTAATTGCACACAGTGACATTATTTAAATATATAGTTCTTCTATAAAATATCTTATGAATTATTTTCAATGTTTATTTCTCAAAATGTTTGTTAAAACTGTAGACATAAGCATAGTATATATGCAGCATTAAAAAATATTTTGGATCATATCTTCTAAACTAATATCCGTCTACGCCCAAAACCGGGTATAGGTGTTATCAGGGAAACCCCCTCTACAACATATTTCAATATGAAGAAAATCGGAAAGAACAGGTTCAAGGGTTTCCCTTGTTAGTCGGGGAGGTGAGCGACAAAAATTGCAACTATGTAGGGGAGGGTGGGGCACGTTCGGACTATTAACTTTCAGCAAAAGTAGGGTTGTTGTTAAAAATTAAAGGGCAACTTTTTTAATGCACATTGATAGACTCATACATTAAGTATACAGTAATGAACAAAAAATTCGATAAATTTTACATTCTTTTCGAAAATTTGTTATTTTTCAAAAAGTAGCATTTGTCCGAATCTGCCCCATAGCGGGGCACTACTGGACAATATCTGGGGCACATTTGGACAAAACCAAATAAAACACAGAAACTCTACAAAACAACTCTTTTAATTCTGTTCTCATTATTATTCATTTACACAAATTATTATTGAACATTTAAATTATTAAAGTGCACAGTAAAATTGAGAAACCCGCACTTCCTAGCAGTACCTTTAATAGCACTTGGCTTTGGAAGCTTGGAGACGATATCCTCACGATTGACAAGGGAAATATCGTCAATAACAGGAAAAACAAATCCTTGGACTCCTGTTTTACGCATAAATTTTACCTCATAGGTCGGTATTATCTCCTTACAGTTCATTTCCTGAACTACCCCAATGAAGTGTTTAAAAAATTTTTTAGTAGCAAACCTCACAAGAACGTAATCACCTATGACTATGTCCTCGTCATCCAATAAACCTTGAAAATGCAGGTTTGGACACCATTATGGGACAGGTTCGGACAGTCCGAATGTGCCCCAGTCTACTTGTCCGAATGTACCCCACATGTACATTTTTCATTTAACTAGATAAAACTAATTCCTTGAGCGATAGGTTAGGTTGAACTAACATGAAATTATAGGTTATGTAATGGCATTTAATGAGCTGCAATTGCTAAATAGCTAAGTGAAAAAATAAAAACGTGAAGACTTATGATACTTACCTCAAATATTATTACAATATCTCAAAAAACAGGTTTTTGTTTATAAAAATTTTGTTTGTTGCACTGAAAGACCGGATATTTGTCACACAATAACATTTTGTTCTGCCAACCTACTGTAAACCTCTGTTGCCAACTTGCACGTCATTTAGGCGGGAATTTCAATTTGTCCGAATGTGCCCCATGTCCGAACGTGCCCCACCCTCCCCTACTTTATAAAGACTGATTTTTTTGATATTACGTCACATTTGTGGTGTAGAGATACAGCCTGCCGTCAGTCAGCTAGTTTCGTTAGCGTTTGGCGCAGGGGCGGCTTTATTTTTGTAAAAATGTTGCAACTACTTTATAAAATCTGAAAATTTATTTGTAAGCAGTATACTAAGTAAGAACCCCCTTTATCATAATCGGCCTTCAAAATCTTGCAACCGGGCGTGTCAGCAGCGCGTTAAACTCGTTAAGTTAAACGCGATGGGGTCTTATGGAAGAATGCCGAGAATTAAAAGAAGAAAAAAACGTACTAACGAGGTTTCACTGTACTCACTTTTACATTTTTTAATTTGTTTGTGGGCTTTAACATCAGTATACAAAAATTAAAGAATTTTTAAGAATAAAAAGACTCGCTTCATAACCGCCCAAAAAACAGGATTCAAATTTTGGGAGGGACAAAAAATAGTCATTGCCCTCCACTTAAAAAAAGGTTGAAGGGGGGGGGCAACTGCTCCACCGGCCCCGGTGCCACTGCATTACCCAATTTGACATCCAATCTGCAGATTGGGTCGTATAAAGCCAAGTCGGAGCGATTGTATGGATTGTATATAAAAACACTACTTACTATAACAGTACCCGATTTCCCCCCACTCTACCTACTACAAATCGGTCCTGCAGATTGGATGGTGTATAGACTAGAGGCTTTAACCTATCCGACAGTTCTTAAGTTTCACGGAATTTTTGACAACTTTGGCGCACACGTGGTATCTAACCAACGGTATTTTAATTGACTGTGTTACAATAAGTTAAAGTACCACTTGATACGTCGGTGACGTAATCAGGGAATTCCACAACCCTGTGCATCCTCGTACACATCTCTTCAGCCATCATAAACCGGCCGCTGCCGCTTGAGCTGCTTGTCGGATGCTGCCAGGGTAATAAAACTGACTTGGCTTGCAGAGGGGATGTTTTATTGCCCTCTGATCCGACTCGCCGGAAACTAAATTCCCGCGCTGGCTAGCTACCCCCACTCCAGTCAAAACGAACCCAAAAATGGGTATATAAACGATGCACTGTTTCCAAAAAAAATAGACGATTACCAATTCTCAAACACTGCAAACGTTCCGGTACTGCCGTCATTATTGCACATCGGGGTCGTTACCAGTGCTTTCGATATTTAGCCACTCTGTGGCGCTCTTTACTGCTAACGCCCCGGTACTGCCGTCATTATTGCACATCGCGGCCGTTACAAAGAATAAATTTAACAGACAAGTATAAATTATTAAATATAATTTTAATGATTAGCTTAGTGAAATGATCACCACCAGTAAAACAACTTCACTTCAACAACAGAACTGTAACAGATAGATTAGACATCTCCATTATTTTATCTATATAAAAAAACTAATCGAGTGCAATTTAAACAAGTACAGTCAATCCTGTTAAATAACATAACAAATATTCATATACGATATCAAAAAACCATAAAGAGACCTGAATTACTGAAGAAAAAGCAGTAGTATTTTATTATCCAGGTGCAAAAAAATAAACAAATAATAAAAAATATGTTTATTAATTTAATTTAACAAACCAAACACTTGATTTATAATATAAATATAACATGAATCTATTTACAATGTTATCGATTAAAAAAAAACGGTCATACGTTAACGCTGTCGTCTCATCTTCCTCTCCATTTTCTTCTGCTTCTTCTCGTCGACTTCAGGCTGTTCAGGGGCTTGTTGGAAGAACCACGGTGAAAGGATATTGACCCAGAGGATCCAGAATCCTCTGGCTGGAGCGAGCAGCCATAACAACCAGAAGTAATTGGAGACAAGCGACAAAACTTGGCACGTCGCAGTCAGAATTACTATATCTTTTACGTGTCTAGAGAAATAATATTAAAATTAACGTATTTCTGTTAAAATTATAAATTTACAAAAATACTTACTCTGCGATTCCCCCTTCCATATTTAAATCAACACCGCTGTCTAGCAGTTGTCCCGTTTCCGTGTAGCTGGCCTTTGCCATGTACAGCATGAATTGATAACTGGCTATGTAAGACGCGGCAGCAAAGAAAAACATAAACTGCAACGAAATTAGTTCTTAATATTTCATTCTGACCAAATTGTTGTCTAAACTCACAATCGCTAGTGCTGAGAAGCTCTCGTAAAGTACACACTGTACGGCTATATGTACGGCGTTCGCTCCTAAAGCCATATTTCTGTAAAATCTCAACGTTGACCCATTTTCTTCAACTATTTGTTTTGCACCTTTTGTACCTTGTTTGCCTTTTTCTTTCTATAAATAAATAAATAGGTTTAATTTTATTAAATAAAACATACAATTTGCTTTCTACTTACTGCCATTTTGTACGAAATGTTTTTAATATCCTATTGGTTCTAAATTTCGATGACTTTTAATACACATCTATTAGGTACTTTTTGTTTATATCATTATCGTATTCATGATATTTTTGTTAACGTAATTCCACGTTGGAACATCCGTCTCTTTTCTTTAAATACGTGCTTGTCACACAGGATTATTGTACATAAACATAACCAAAAAAAATGTGTAATACATTCGTAGTATTTATTTATTTTTCCATATTCATAAAAGTTTTTAGATTTCAATAAAAACATTTTTCACTGAAAATTCATGAAAAAATACATATTATTGTAACCATTTAAACAATTAGAATACATATCTATGATTTCAACACACTTATGTAGATATATAGATGTAAGCAAAGAGGGCACGATAGTAATCTATGCTCACAAGCATATACCATCTCTGTTTGAAACACGTATCCCACGTATCGAAATACAGTGACATTGAAATATAATTTAGCCAGGATCACAACCGAGAAGCTAAAAGTAATAAAGTCAATGTTTTCCAACAGTTTTAGTGTTTCGCTCACAGATGGCAGCACAACTGTTTAGCAAGGACCACTAAATACCGACGAAAAACTAAAGATTTTTTTGCAAATGAACCAGTGACCGAATTTCAAATCTGGTGTAATACCATGACCTTTATAAGGTTTATAAGTGAATTTCAAATCTGGTGTAATATTATGACCTTTATAAGGTTTATAAGTGACTTTCTTAAAATTGTGGTTATCAACTTTGCTAACTCTTATTGGTTGATATCTTCACTATATTAGTTAACGGTTTAGTCGTTAGATGATACTACAATCTCAAATGCTGATTTTCTATTTGGGTATGTTCAGTATATTGTCGCTAGACGGTACCACCATGCACATTCTGATCCTAATTCAATTTTATTTGGGCAAACAGGTAGGTATACCAGCAATAAGCGAAATAAATGTTTAACTATTTATCTACATAGGTGTTCATTATTATCTGTTTATATCACAGAATAATATAGTTAATATACAGTTTAAATCGGGTGAACTAATAACAGCATATTATACATATTATATATATTTTATAAAAATACAAGCAAACTTTTATAAACATAAGTCGTTCAAAAATTAAACATTTTGGCATAATACAAAAACAAATTGAAATAAAAAGAATATTATGGACTGGTTTTTATTTAAGTGCGCATTTTAGCGGATATATTTGAGCTATTATTTATTTATATATGTTAAGTAGATGTATTTTAATAATATATAATATTATATGATAGTAACTTTTGTTAATATTTTATGTTAATTTCAATGAAAATAGTAATAAATAATTCAAACAGTGATGTTTGTTAATATTATACCAATTTTTTAACAATAAATGTTTTGAACACTTAACATTCTTTTACCTTATTGTTAATAATTTAATTTAATGTTAGTTTTCATTTAATTTACGACAAAAATAATATTTTAAAACCACATTTAATGTTAATTCTTAACAAATATTTAATAAGATATTCATAAATACATATAAAATACTTCTTTTTAAAGTACACCATCTCTGTTTTGTAAATAAAAATAAACCATACACAGTAGGACGCCTTTAAAATAAACTGTTAAAAATACTGAAACTTCTGAGACGATCACTTCAAACAGTCCTCTTAGCAGTCCTACTGTAACATATGTAACTGTATACACATACAGTAGGACCACTTTAAAGGCAACTCCTATGTTCCAAAATATTGTATTGATATTAAAGACGTCCTCCTGTATTTCTGCAACTGTATTACATTTGAACACTTGAATATATGAACATTCTAAACATCTATAACATGCGTTATATAAATATATATACTCCATAGCGATACTATTTGGAAAGTAAACTACATGATATAAAAACGTATGAAAAATAACTTTTAATATTTTACAAGAATATTCCTCAAACTAAGAATTTAATATTAACTTGAAATTACAGTAAAAACTTGATTCAACGGACTTCAGATAAACCACACAATAATCTCTTGTATATTTTTTGGAATTAATCCATTTATAACGGAAGAAATTGGTTGATTCCGTCAATAAAATAAAAATCTCTATAAAATTCAACTTTTCAAGCATAATTAGAATTAGAAACATATCCCTAACTAATCTATCTTTCAGAAAATTTACTTTATTAGACTCTCGCTCTTCACGAAAAATCCATATTAACTAGGATTCTGACTGTTGTCGTATTTCTTTACTTGACGTTTTGACTCTCGTGTCGAAAGTGTTTCTGAAACTCTTCTGAAGACTTTGCAAATTTTCAAGGAAAGGAATACGACAGCAGACCAGAAGTTCATAAGGACAGCACAACAAAAGCCTACTGAAGAAAATTCCGATCAGTCCGTTACATCGTGCTTTAACTGTAATATGAAATCATTAAAAAAATAAAATATAAACATTTCTAAGAATTGATTGTTATCACCTTAGATTAGGAAAGACTATGGATTCATAACAGCCAATGCTAGTCCGTATATGAAAGTGTTACCAAAATTTTACGGTGGCCATCTTTTCTGAAATGTCACAATCGTCATTTCCATGCATATTATCCCAGAGGCATCAGTTGAAAATTTATATTATAAATATGTTTTAAATTAAAATTGAATTTGGTATGTATGATAGATGATAGTTACAAATATACATATCTCTGTTAATCAATTATCACTGAAATACTTTTAAAGACAATATAAAACATTTATTATTAATTAATTATATAATTCAAAACAATTGATATTTATTTTAAAATCTGAATGATACGCCAATAACTGTGGAGCGATATGGTAACAACGCTAGGTAATGTGTTATTTATCCTTTATCTTTCCTTGTCTAAGGTTTTCACCAGCAATTTTAAGGCAGTAATGAAATAACCATGGCTTCATCTGTTTAGTTTTACCTTCGTCAAGACTTCACAAATATGGCTCAATTAGATTGATTTTTAAACACATTCTATCAATAAATAATTTAATTTAAAAAAAAAAAATATTTGTGAAACCTTGAAGATAATTTCAGACCAACAACAATATTGAATCGTTCAACTACAAGTTTTCTTCAGACAAAACATGCCACAGCACCATTTTCTTTATTTTCTATAAATCTATTGTTTTTAGTAACTCGTACATGTCTAACAAAAACAATAGATACTTAATAATGAATAGACAGTATATAATTTATCTTTTTCTATAACGTTATATTATCTTCGCACAGTTTTTGTCAAAAATCTTAAGAACATACAAAAATCAGTTTTTAGAATCGCATAATCTTTAAGTTTCATAAACCCCTATAAATTAAATAAAATAAAAATCAGGTAGTTGGAAAAGTTGGTAGGGATTTTCAAGAGATGGTTTCAAACTTGCGTAAACATCTCATGCTTAATGTAAGATTATCGTGTTATATACATTCAGAAAGGTAATATGGTTTAAAAACGGCAAATGCCAGGCATTACGTTTCTTTGCAGACTGAGATGTCTTATTTCATTCACTCCATTTACTTGACCTTTCACCTAATTTACTTCACTTCTTAAACAATTATATTAACGGCAAACGTTGCAGAAATTACATTGAGATGTTTATAAACAAAAAAAAATGCAAACTTTTAGGTTATTTTACCTAAAAAAATGGTTGATGAATAAATGTAGATATAAATTGTTGTAATTAAGTTTTAAAATCCCTATAAACAACCTAATAGCTGGAGTATTTAAGAGTATTATTCGCTTTAAGAATCGCTAAAAGATAAATGGTTGTGGCATGCTTTATGGCATTTTGCGTCAGTCTGAATGAAGCGTTAATAATACAACCTGCAACATTACGAGTAACATGTCTTGAGTAACCATTCTTCCAATGAAAATGATGCGGTGTTAGAGTTAGGTGATTCCCGTGAACGGAAAGTATCTGAAGCAGAAAGTTAAAGCGACATAGAATCAGTTATTACACAGATATACTCGATCCGCCGCCACCACGATTAGTGTTTTACAAAACCATAGTGTGCATTAAACAAATAATATGAGAATGGAATAATAATAGTAATAGTAATTGCTGTGAAAATATATAGACCTGAAAATCATGCAGTTATGTATATGTGTGTTTAACGATAGTTTTATCCTTTTAAATATCGTATGTAGTTCAAATTGACTTGTTTAAATACGATGATAAATGCAATAAATAAATAAAATCATACAGAACGCATTTTAAAGGATAAAAAATGTACATGTTGACGTGTACATTGCATTAAATTCTCAGAAAGATATCTTTGTTATCATTCTGACAATTTTTACTGTACATGAACAGTTGATTGTAATTCTATACTGACATGTTAACAAGGATTGAATTTTCTTAAAAAAACTTTTCCATAAAAAGTTAAAAATAAAAATATGTTTATGACATATTTAACTATTTAATTGCAATTATACACTTCAATACATGCTTTTTGTACATTAAATTCTTCTAAACAGAAACGTTATTTAATATTTTCATACCATCCCGAAGAAAATTAATTTTGAATTGGTAACCTTCATGCTATAATTGTTATTTACGTTTAAAATTAAATTTTAGTTACGGATAGAAGAAGAATAAATATTCCTATACTATATCAAGATGTTAGACCAAGGATGCCCAAACTTTACCAAATATCGATCAAATATGTATTATTTCAATTAACAATTTTTATCTCCAAAAATAGATGATGGACCATTTTCAAAATGACACGTGTTTTAAGATTGAGCACCCCTGAAGTATTCTAAAAGATGTTAGAAGAATCAAATCATGTAGTAATGATTGAGAGAAATAAAAACGATAGATCTGAATGGTGTGTAAATTGTAGAGTAATAACCTCAAGTGTAATTGTAACTGTAGCCGCCATAAGTTAATTGCGCTCCCTCGTTCATGAACCTGTCGTATTCGTCGGGATTGTCTTAAAACAAACAAAAACATATCAACGTTAACAAATAAAAGACAAAAAAATAAATATAACTCGTGTTCCTGCGACATAATAATTAAATATATTTGACTCACCGATCATTGTTTTCAACTTAACTGCGCACATTATAAAGTCGTCGAACGCGATGTAGCCCTCTCTGGTGCCGTAACGGTGCACAAGTACTCCGAGAATGTGGTTGTTTAGTTTGTATCCGGCAGAGTTCAGGGCTTGTCTCAGTTCAAATGCGCTGAGCAACCCCGAATGGTCTCTGTCATAAAGATGGAACACAGACTGGAAAGAAAACAATAATTATATAAATTTAACAGCCTGTTTTTTTTTATCTGAATATTCAAAGTTCTGTAATTTTGGTCAAAATCAATGCAATAAGGTAAATAAGTATATTATAGCAAAAGATCTCTATTTTTCAAATCTCTTCAAAGACTTAAACGGAAACACTAAATGTTTTTAGATTGTGATAATTTAATGTTTTGGTATTGTAAAGAATAACCATACCAAATTTTATCATTCTGACTGTTCAAAAAGTGAATTTAAAATTGTTTAATGTTAAGGAGTTATCCTTTCTTTTTTCTTTTGAATATTCAAAGTTCCGTGATCATCAAAATAAGTTTTGAAAAATAACGTGTAATAGCACAAGATCTTTATTTTTTAAATTTCCTCAAAGATTTTAGTTTCATTAATTTTTTATAAAGTAATAGAATCACAAAGAAAAAAAATTGAGAATCACTGGTATAAAAAATACATACCCTCCAGTTGCGGATATCCATCCACAGGGTTTTGAACTCTTCGAAGCCCAATTTTCCTGAGCCGTCTTTATCCATCATCGCGATCATGCTCCGACAAACATCTTTAGAGAATCCTCTGTTTTGTGTTTCTAAAATTTCACATCGTGTACATTTTTTTATCTATTTTTTATACATATTTTTACATTTATTTCAGTCTTAAAAATATTTAATAAAAGCTATAACTGAATTGCAGTGTAAAAAAAACGGCTGTTCGAAAAGTAAGAATTATTTTTTTACAGAAATAGGTGCGTGAAAATCTATTTATCTCAAAATAATGACACGATACTGATAAACACATGATTTAAATACAGGTGCAATGAATTTTATGAAATTTGTGCCAAATATAATACATGCAATTATTTTCTTTTGGTGAAAATATTCTGACGTTTTTGTAATAAAAAGATAGAAAATGGATTTTACGTTTATTTCAGTACTTAATATATATGTATTTTAAGACAAAAAATTGTATTTCTTGACATTAGGATGTAGATGACGCAATTTTGGTCAATAACAAAATTTTTAAATTGTTTTCTCTTGACATTCACATGTTTTTTATTTTTACGTAAAGTAAATACAAATACAAAAATACAAATTTTTTGTGATTAAAAAACGTAACCCCACAAATAGTGAGTACTATATTTGAAGCACTGACAATAGTGCAATTAAAATATAAGGTTTTTTCATTTAGACAAAACATTCTATCAAGATATAAAAAAGCAAACCCCATGTTAAAAATGCATGTAAAGTGTATGATATTAAAAATAGTATCTTTTTTTATCTCTTTAACTTATTCTTACTTTCGGAACATGTATAATATATTATAATAATATAAAATATATAGACAAATAAATTAGTTCAAAATTAAGTCTATTCAACTAAACAATAAAATCAAGCAAAAGCAAATTAAATATGTATAAATGAACAGCAGATATAAACATATTTTGTACATATCGACCTCGACAGATGACCAAAATTTATTATAAATATATTGACAATAATATATTTAAATCAAAATTTATCAACATTAGAAGAAATACTCATCAGGAGACTAACAAGTACCGGTCATTCGTCAGGGCCATAGAGAAGCTGTTGATGTCATGACGGCCAAACAGACCACACAAACAAAAGCGCGACAAATAAATACAACCCTTTTAGTGTCCAACGGTAACCTTACCATCTGGCCGCACCTGTACCCCGCCTTACCGATAATCCCAGTTGGGATGCCCCCGTTCTGGGGCGCTTGCGTTGTGGGCGCAGTCGATGGCGCGAACATTTCCGCCAGCGGCGTGTCTTTGCAAGCGAGGCTGCATATAGCTGCTAGCAGCTGCTGCAGTATGGCGCCGCACCCGTCCTCGCCGCCGCCGGGAGCTCCACCCTCGAGACCCCCGCCCCCCGAGCTCGCCGTGACTCCATCGCGCTTGTAAGCCGGCAGCTCTACGCAGCACAACACATACACGACATACACGCGCGATCTCGTGCAAAGGACTATCTTTTACGTTCACGGAATCCCATTTACCCCATTTTAATAGAAAATACTACTAGAACTTATTTAAAGACCTAGAAATGTCCCGTTTTAAAAGAAAATATCCCTAGAACTTTTTTAAAGCCCTGAAACATTCCATTTTATTATGAAAACGTTCCGTTTTAATACATATCTTTAAAACTACTATAAAGACCTAGAAACATACTGTTTATTATAGAAAGTCTATTATAATGTTATATTTTGAAAAAAATATTAAGTTGCTACCGCGTTGTTACAGTCCTTTACACGAATACACATATGACTGAGTTTCCAGACATTTGACACAAGTAACTGGACATATTTCAGGAGGTATAAAGTAAATTTCAACTGTGATAGATTTACTAAATATACATATTTATATTTTAGGTTTTATCACACGTTACACTTTTGTTGTGATCTTCTTCTTCACTTCTGAAGAAGATATTGGTTGAAACGTCAAGTGCAACAAAAGTGTGATGTGAGATAAAACACATAAAAACAAATTTAAGCAATTAAATAACCGGGAATGTCTAAAAATCTTTTGCTTCAGTCAGTTGACGACATTAAATGATAATAAAATTAGTCATTATTCATATTTTAATCATTTATGAACTAATGTCATTCAGAAGCCAAAATGGTTAATACAAAATTGATATTTTTTATAAACACACTTATATGAAGTTAAATGGTAGAAAAACGTTTTTAATATTTTAGGTGTAAATTCAATGTTCTTTATATTTAGTAAATCTATTAAAAATTTTAAATTTTCAAATATATTTAACGGACAAAAAAATAAATAAAGCAAATATCACACAGGACTCTTATAAAAAAGCAAAAGCTGTGTTTCTTTTTACAAATAATACAAACGAGATATAATATAAATTATAAACATCAGTGTGTTTTCGACAATTTTGAAACCCAATCATGTGTATTTAATTCTAACGTTAGATGCGAAAACAACAATCATTCATGATTGGGTGAGTGATTAATTAAACAAATAAACAAAATAAATATACAGGCAACACTCGCTATACGTGTTCTCTAAGTTTAACGACAAACATCCCATTTATTTTCAAGGTAAATAAAAACGTCTTTATATGGCGATAACTCTGAAACTATAAGAACTCTGAAACTATAAATCGTAGAAACTTATGGACAATCTTAAAATGTACATTACACAGTCTAGTTTAATGTATCAAAATTGCAATAAATAGATTAGTTGTTACAGCACTTTAAGTCAAGTACATCAAAAATAACAATTATGGATCAATAAAAAAAGTATCTTGTTTGATGATATAGACTAATATAGAGCTTTGGAACAAAATCATAGAAATTCTAAATAATAAAAGCACTTTAAGTAAATTCTACTACGATGATTTTATTAAAATGTCAATTTATACTTTGATTAAATTCCCTTGGAATATTTCAAAGAATATAAACCAAAATCAAACCCCTGCACGTAAGACTAAGCGTCGCCTGTACATATGCAAATAAAAAAACTATCTATTAAAATAAATTACAAAAGTTAGAGTGTGTTAAAAGTTAAGACAAATAAATACTATACACAGTGATGATATATAAATAATAATAACAACAGAAAATAAGCAAATAGATATTCAATAAACAATATTTACCGTTTCTCATTGCATAGTCCATGATTTCCTTCAGCTCCATCCAGTCTACTTCCATGTCGTCTCCAGCCAACTTCAAGAAAAACTCTCGCACTTTGTCATCTGGCTGTGGCGGTGGTCTTGGATCATCTTTAATCTATACCCAAATAAAACACAGTCTACATGACGATTGGAATCTTAATAGAATTGTTAAATTCACGCAACAAACAATTCATGTTAAATACGAATTATAGAAATCCATATCAGAAAAGAAGCTTTTAATACTGAAAACTGGCATGTTATAAAAAGTTTATTGTAAAAGAATAGATAAATTCAGGCAAATCATGCAAAAAAAACACATCAAAATAAAAATACACCTATTCCTTCAAAATTAATCAAATCATTTAAACTGAGATTAAAATTAACTCAAAATGTTTTGATTTTAAAACAATATAAAGGAAGGATTAGGTGTAAGTATTTTAAATAATAAGACCGTTAAGCGTGGACTCACCTCGTCTGGCTCTTGGGGCTGTATGACCTGGAGAGAGCGTCATGCATTAGTGATTAAGTGATACATAAAACAAAAATAAGGTACCGTTAGTGCATTTGTGCCGGAGTACCCACGTTATTTTATCAGCGCAATTAAAAAACTACAACCGTCTTCCGGACCTGATATCTCGATAACGTAAGAAGATATTTGAATGAATTATACTTTAAATATATATTTTGTCAGTAATTGAATAAAAAGTTACTGCAACCGTAACCTTTTATAAAACACTTCAGAATAGCTTTTTTCAAAGATATTACCGTAAGTCATTTTTTATTATTTATATACTTTAAATTAAAAAATATATAAAATTATATATAAATATTTTCTGTTAGAAATCAAATAAAAAATGACTAACCGTTACGTATTTAAAAAAAAAACACTCCAGAACAGATTTTTTCAATGTAACGGTAAGTCATTTTTTATCCAATTTGCAACAGAAAATACAAAAGTTTTATATATCATTTGAAAGCTAATTTATTGTTCTTTAATTTAAAATCAACCTCATCTACAGATACAGGGTTCGGAAATCAGTTCAATGTTTTTTGCACTTGTATATTATAAAGAAAATAGACAGTAAGGATTGTTTTTATTAAATAAATATATAAATAAGCAAATGCTTATAATAAGTAATTATTTAAGTAAAAGTAACTTCAGCAATGTAAGAAAATATTAATTGAGACTATAATTAAATTAAAAATTAGGTAGGTACTTTTTCAAGTAAATATATAAAATTAAAATAAATAAATACTCTATTTTCTAAGATTTGTGATTTGTGTAATCTAATGAAACTATATTATGACTACATTTTATTATCAATGTCTGCTATAATATTAGATGTTATTTCACATCTAATATTATAGCAGATAGACAGATAGACTGTAGTTTCTATAGTGTTGCACTTGTGTTTTTAAACTGTCATTATTTGAAATAAAACATTTTAAAGCACTTACACGATCATCTATATCGCAAGTTCCAACGTCCTCGTCGTTTTCTCTGAAAAAAAAATAATTTTTATTCAAATGTTTTGATGAAGCTTTACAACTTCCATAAAAACGATCATAATGAGATGATTAAAAAAATACTTAGAAGTTTGAAATGTCTACTGTTTAGTTACTTTTAAAGATTTAAGATTTATCAATTTATTACAATGTTATTTGATCGTAAAAAGCGGTTAGAAAATTCAAAATTTTCACTCAAATGTATCACCATTTAAAACCTATTAAATTAAAAACTCTATGATTATTTTTAACCAAGTTATAAAACTTTTTAACAACTTACTGCATATGATTCTTGTTCTCTGAAAACACCCTGAGCAAGAATTCTGCTTCTTCATTTTGCTCGAACGTAGAAGGCACGATACAATAAGTACCTGGAGGCAGTTTAAACCTGCAGCTGACCTCACGGAGGTTGATAAATGTCGGTGACCTCGCCACAGACGCGTTGTACTTAAAGAAGTTCAGATCCAGAGGTGTTGGAACGCGGTCTGGGTTCGGTAACTGAAATAAATCACATTCAAGTAATCAAATTCAGCTAAAATTTAACAAACGTGTGTTTTAATGATAGATCAAGTGAATTTAAGAAGATTTAGGACTATTTATCAGGTTTGGAGTTTTTCTTGTACAAATCAATTGGAATCTACGAATTGTGAAATTATTTTATGAAAATAAAGTTCGATTGGCATCAAATTTAGTACACGTAGAGATTATATTTAGTTCTTTCAGAAAACGTAGGTTATTGTAGAAAATTAAAGTGATAGAATGATATTTTGTATGAACGTTTTCTCTTACATAATACATGGCAAAACCGATGGTGAGGCAGTCGGCTCCCATGTTTCTCAAGGCTCTTCGGTTCTTCTGCATCAAGGCAACAATCACAGTACATTTGTTATCTTCGTCGTCATCGTCCACTTCTGTCAGAGTTATCCGGTACTGAGGATTGTGATGGAAAGTATCTGAAATAATTCAAACATGTTACAGAGAAGCCGCTCTTAATAAATTTCGTAAAGTAAACTTATTAATATTACATACCATTTAAAAAACGGTGAAATGGCCTAAAATTTAAAATATCTTTTTTTGTCCTCAAACTAAGCTTTAAAAAATATAAATATTGAAATTCCACAGTAAACCTATAACTATTATATATTTAAAAGCTACTAAAATAACCTACATTTTAAAATATAATTCACTAAAATATATTTTTTTATTTTAAAACTACAACGCTTTAAAAAAAAACGCATTGAATAGTAACCTCACAAAAATAGTCAATTTTAATTAGAATTTCTACAGCAAATCTACCACTGTTATATTCCATCTTAAAGCCACAGAAATACTCTACAATTTAAAATATTACTTACTAAAATATCATATTCTTCTTGAACCACAGTGCCCCAAAACCAGTTTATTCTTATACTCAGGACTTACCTATATAGTTTCTGCAGCCACCAGCAGTAACACCGCGTACCCATTCTCCCTCAAATACACTCATCTCCCACCGTTTCTTTCCCCGCTCGACATCCTCCTCAGTCAGCGCATCCGGAGACAGATTGCAGATCTCGAGCCGGTCAAAATGTTTTGTAAAATCACGGTACGACATCCAGAACTCTCCGTCAGTATCGAAATTCAGCCCAAGCTCTTCTTTTGTGTGTTCAGGGATGAAACGCCATTCAGGAGATCTGAAATTAATTATATATTCAAAATTGACTTCTAAATAGACGCGAAATATTACTAAGAAATCCTAAAATATCTTCAAAAGACTTTGGGGGTGGGAAAGCGACATAAATCAGTTACATACAAAATGGAAGCTAGTTAAAGCTAATTAAATTCTTTACAGAAAAGGTTCTGTACATATTTTTTGTCAGATTCATACCACACTAAATAATGGATGTCTGAATTTATTTAAATTGTTAGCTTTTTAAATACTCTTTCAAAATTAATAAATTCAGATATGTATAGAACCATTTCTGTAGAGAAATTAATTAGCTTTCGTTGTGTATATTTGATGTAAAGTTGAAAGAAATTTGATAAATCTGTAAAAATTGATTTGTGTCCCTTCCTTGCTGCTGACATAAAGTATCAAGTAACCAATCAAATTTAAAAAACAATCGAAATCATTTAAAATGTCATCTGAAGATGAATCCACAGAAAATGATGAAACCCTCGGAGAAGAAGAACAGGAAGATGATAAATCAAAATATGATGAAGAGCAAGGCGAGGAAAAAGACGACACAAAAACAGTCCAATCCATCAAAGTACCTGTGAATAAAGTGCTCTATGACGCAGAAGCCTCCCAATGTCTGTCATTATTAGGCAAGGACGAGAGCGGCATGCACTACGCCTACCTGATGATGTCTGTGGTAGACCGGGGATATACGGATATATCAGTAATACCGACATACAAACATTTACTGTTTCTTAACGTCTCGGGAAATAACTTAACCCTCGATAGGTTGCAATGTTTGACAGACTTGCCATTCTTGCTGCTTCTGCAATGCGACAGGAATGCAGTTGAGTCATGCCAACTCAAGGAAATGAAGTACTTACAGGTATTTAATACTTTGGAACTATATGAGATCTGATTAAAAAGTGAGGTCAGAAAAAATAAAAAAAACAGGCAATATTCAGACCTCTGTAAAAACCATTCAAACGAAACGATTAAAAAAATATTTCAAAGCTTGAAATGTCTTTTTTTCTAATGCTTTTTTGAGATTTAAGTTTTATCAATTTCTAACAGTTATTTGATCATAAAGATTATAAAATGAGATTTAGAAAATTAAAAAAATTATTTTTTTGTGCGTTTCAGAACTGTTTTGAGGATTAGAATAAATGCTGACATATGTGTTATATCTGACAGAGACTACTTTAAAGAGGACGGTATCAATATTGCTGAACTTTAATATAAATAAAATTACGGGACTTTTTAATCAAACCTCGTAAATTATAATAGAAGCACATCTGTACATATTTATTCCTTCTAGGTTCTAACATTAAACAACAACAAAATAACGTCCCCAGATGGAATAAAGCAGCCACTATTAGAATGTCTCGAGTTGAACCACAACTTCATTGAAAGTGCAAAAGAACTTGACCCATTTGTCCTAAAACATCTAAAAGTTCTTGAACTACGAGGTAATAAGTTCACAAAACTCTCAGGTATAAACTTTACAACAATCGATAGTTTATACATTGCCGACAACCGCATAAACGACATTGATGACCTCTCCGCGATGGTTAACCTGCGGGTGCTTCATTTACGTGAGAACTTTCTCGTTAAGTTAAAAGGGTTCAGTGCAAAACTGACAAAACTACAGTACATAAATGTCAGAACGAATAAGATTGATCAACTGAAGAGATTGAACGCTCTGAGATGTCTTCCGAATTTAGAGACGTTGATTCTGATGCAGAATCCTGTTATGGGGATCGAAGACGAGTTAAGAGGGGAAGATGAAAACGATGAAGATGAGGATGACGATGATGAAGATAAAGAGGAAGAGATTGATCCAATAAGGATAGAGATATTGTACGTGCTCCCGCGTTTGAAGAGATTGAATAAGAAATTCGTTACTGCTAAAGAAATTGAAGCTCTCGGTGAACTTAAAGAAGAAAAAGGTAATTGGGGTAATGCGGGAGAACAGCAAATGTCTAGAAATAATGAAATATCAAAAATAACCTCAATATCAGAATATAAATAAAATTACTTTAAAATTATTACAGGTATATACAAAGAAGAAGAAGATAGTGTTGATGAAGCAGAAATTAAAAAAGATGAAGAGAAATCTCTGAGGGAGGATACAGAGGCTGCATACAACGAATCAGAGTTTGGAGAAGACTTCGATGAAGATATTGAAATATGAATTAATTATTATTGATAAGTTTATTTATATTGTTATATTATATTTATACAATTAAAGCCTTTAATTAAACTTTGATATATCAATTACTTAGATTTTTATAATTCTTTACACAATTACCTGAAAATTTTACAAAGGTAACCTAAAACTGACACAACTCAGTAATAAATACCGATAGAAACCTCCACTCATCAAACAATCTTAAAAAAAATTTTGAAAAAATTAAATTCAAATAACTCACTTATCGCTCCAAGGTCCGTTCCACTCGGCTTCATTTCCCCACGGATTCCGGAGCCGAATCAATGGAATCTTACCAGACGAATTAGGTGTCTCTATTTCCACATACTTGACCCTCGTAATACTGTAGGCGTGGCCCCTGATCAGACCCTCTGGAGTTTCCGCTTCTAGCACGCCGGGATCAGGTTCGATAGAGCAGCCCATCAGAGAGTTCCTTTCGTATGCTTTTAACAGGATTTTAAATAAGTTAGGCGGGACGTTTTGCAGCTCGTACATCTCAGTTACACCTCCAGTAAAATCTTCCATGGCTTCACAAGTAGAACCACCTTTAAGTGCTTCGTAAGAGCCGTGCAACCTGCAATTATAAAACAATTACAGATATTGATCCATTAGATAATGTACTTTACGTCAAATTGTCGGTATAGTTTATAACTTACTTTGCATAAGCTTTCTCTAATAAAGCGCTCCAGAACTCGTTTTTTTCGCTAGAATGCAGGAATATCAACTCTCCTCTGTATGTTGGTAGTCTGTCATCTATTACTACGTCTATCCAACGCCCGTACTGCCAAAATCTATCAAAAAAAAAAAAACAAGACTGTAAAATGGATTTAAAAAACACAAAATGTTTAGTTTCTATTAGTTTTCAATCTACCTGAAATGAAATATTCCTGCATATTTGTCATGGAAGCTTTGGTCGTCGGGCACGATCTGGAAGAACCTCTTGTGTATGAGCGTGAGGTTGGCAACAGCCGCCAACAGCCAGCAGTCCCCAAGCTCGCCCTGCTGCACATCAAACCTGGAGTACCCATCCATAAACAGGCGAGGATCACCTACTATTTCCTACAAGAGAAAAAGTCATCAATAAAATTTTTTTAAAACTATTAAATATCCCAATAGAATATACAAATATTTATAAAACAATAATCTGTAGCATGGGGAGGGTATGAGCCTTTTGTCTATAGATATTTAGACTGGCAACAGAAATGCATGCATAGCAGGGTCATCTAATATTCATCATTCTAATATTCATTAACTTCAGTTAAATTTAACATTTTATTACAGATTAGGGACAATGTAAATTAAATAATCATATTAATTAATTAATTATTATTCTATAAGTTAAGATGACAAATTGGCAACTTTAAGTTGTGGTGATTTCTGTTTATCTTTCACAGGTGTGGTAAGTTTTAAAAATTTTATATCACAATATAATCTTATAAAATTAAATATTTAAAAATTCTTACACCTACACAAGATAAACAAATTTTCTTCAGTAACTTATAACCAAAAGCCAAGAATCACTTCAAGATGACCACGAAAGCCCAGTACAATTAAAATAAAATTTAAAAAACACTAACCCCTGGTCGGAGCCATTCGAAGTGCCTGTCTGGCCGCTTGCTGTAAAAGAGGGACGAGTCTGTGGGGGGAAACTCCGGGTCCTCGAACATGGCCCCGCGCTCCAGACACTCGTCCCGGAGCCGGTGGAAGTCCTGCGGTTCCCCACGCGTCTTGGTGCCCGTGCCGCGTTCTCCATACTGAAACAAACAAAATAACATAACTGAATGTCCACTCTCCCTGACAGCATTATTTTCTATAAAAATATATTATCTATGGAATACACAGGGAGCTAGAGGCCCGTTCATCAAGAAATTATTACTCAAGGAAAACCCTGGAGCGATATAGAAAATTCGTGGAAGACCTATACTTCAATGGAAATTAAAGGAACTATATATTATGTATGTTAGGGTGTATCAAAAAAAAAATTACTCTCGTTACGAAATACGTTAGTTTTTTACCTAAAATAAATCCTCGTCGAAGGATTACCCTATAGTTCAATTTTAAGAGGTGCCGCAAGGGGGGTCCCATTTCCCATTTAAATAACGTGGGAAAATGATTCTTTAGTACTAAAGTTGGTAATACTGATTCATGACAACTGATGAAAAATTTTTAAGGAGATCATTTTGTAGAAGATAAAATTCTTTACAAAAGTTACAGGCATTCAAAGTGATTTATTTGCTAAATTGTACGTATAAAAGGCTCTCACGGCTGTTGTTTCTATAAAAATAAGTTTAATGGTACTTTTGTAGGAAATTTAATTCTCTATAAAAATAATTCAGGGAGCTATAGGTGTAAATGCAATGAGTTAAAACTTATAAGCCTAATAATAATTAATAATAATTATAGACCCTACTTTATATTTTTTTTATTTCTCATTCTGTTGCAGATTATACAAAAATATGAGTCTCGTGAAAGTCGATTCCGTATAAATTATCGATAAAAATACATCAAGGGAATAAGAGACTTTCAAAAATAGTATACGCGTCGTAATAACTCTGTATCAGTTCATTAATTTATACAGAAGGCAAATCGATCAACTCAAATGATTTAGAACTTTAACTTCACAAAGCAATCAAGAAAACTTTTTTTAATTAATCGGAAATAAAATAAATTATTTCACTTATCATATTATTAAGTAAATTTTAATTATTAAGTCAATCGATAATTAGTCAGTACAATTAATCATTTTAGCTTCTGAATAGTTCAAAATATAACAAAATTTTTAATTCACGAAAATAATATAAAATATTAATCATTTAAAAAATATAAACACAAATACCTTCATCATATTTTATATTATAAAAATTTAAAAAACTATCAACATAAATTATTTTACATAATATTGACAAAATACAACAAAAGTTTAAAAGCTGCACTGAACATTGACTATTGACACAAAGGCATTAAATATACACTAATTTAAAGCATATGTAGTACATCTAACACTAACTTATCTATCATTTATATTATTTGTCTTTGCTAGAGGCTATCACTTACTTTATGGCATTTGTCTAATATTATCAAGTTACAAATAAAAAACTTAATGAACAGTACCAGCACTGAAGTGATGGATTATAGGAAGGATCAAGGCAGATTGTCAGAGACCCAAAAAACTTTTGTGATTAAATGATGTTTTCGGAAAATTGAAGCAGTAAAAAAAATTCCAAAAAACATTTTCAATGTTTTTTAGAATAGTTGTTCCCAAACTTTAAAATAGTTTGACTGCAAATTAAAAAATATATATTTTAATTAAAAAGTTAAAGCGATTTGAATTTTTTAAATAAATGCAACCCTGAAGGTATTATAACGAATTTTCGAACCAGTTGAAATTTATTTGAAAAATATCTTTATCATAATTAAATGAAGCATGTCAAAAGCTAATCACTAAAATAAAAATAAAATTATACGCTATCAGCTAATTGTAAGTGTAATAACAAATTATACATATAACATCCGAATTAGAGTTATCTAATGTCACATAATTAATATAAACAAAAAATTATACCTCTACGCGAAAATAAACAATTATAAATATTATGGAAATATATTTTTTCATTAATTTGAATTGGTGTTTACTTAATTAATTTAACATAGATACTCATCATTATGAATAACGAACCTATTTACTTATTTTCCTCTAAATAGGTAAACATGTGAACCATTTCGAAACTTAACAGAATCCTTAATATTTATTTATTTGTTAATAAATAAATGAAATATTGTACTTATTTATTGTGGCTAAAAAGAACCAATAAATGTATTTTTTTAAACACCGTTAAAAAGTGTTGAATACAGGTGATATGGGAGAAAGGGGAACTTTCCCTTCCAGACAAAATACATTATTATATGATACCTAACAATATTAGAAATAAATAAATTTTAAACGCATAACAGCATAATTTTGATAGATTAATATATGATAATAACGACCTTTAATTTCCTTGTACGGTATGCACTTATATTTTTATCGGAAAAAAACTGTACACACATCCGTCCATATTTTGAAACAAACTGTGGTATCTGGTGCTATAATATTATTAACACTATCTACACAATGGAGGTACCCGATAAAAAATAATAAGTCTAGTAACGCTACAACGGAAATAACGACTCATTTCTTCGGAGTTTTCATACATAAAATACGAACGAACGTTTAGACAAGAAAATAAATTAATAATAATTGGAAGTAGTGGAGTGCCTTAATTTAGCACCTAAAATACAAAAACCACAGAATCGATTTACTTTGAATAAATTGTCAAAAAACATTTTGGATTCATAAGGTATATTAAAAAGTTATCCCACATAAAATTGGGTGCTTTTTATTTAATAATTAATACTAGCTGGGCCCGCGCGGCTTCGCTCGCGTGGACTACGGAATTATTGTTTAGAATTAAAAAAATATATAGTTGAATTAAGTACAAACACGATTAGTTATTGTAATTTACACACTTAATAATATTTGTCTATTTAAATTTAGAAGTTAATTATTTAAAACAAAATAAACAATTGACAATCAAAAGAATACCGGCCTGTGATCATTCCCTCTGCCCTGCGTCTACTCCTCCTTACCGCACACCGCGACACGGGTTCCATCGCGTGAATAATATGCTCCCGTATGCATATTTCAAGTTATTTCCTAAACCAAAAAACATGTTCAATTCTAAAGGCACTCCACTAAAAGTAGACAAAAAATATACTGTGTTAGTAAAATCGATCGGACAGCGAGAGATATGTAACTAATTATAAGAAACAAGCACCGCAACATCGGAGATTCGTTGTAATTAAAGTGTTCATAAAGCGAAGAGTCGTAATTCGAGGTATGATTGTACAATGTAAATATTTTTGAGTCGTTTCAAAGATAATACAATAAATTTTTAATAGAAATTTTAGAAATTCTGTCCATTTTGGTCCAAGTACATAAATTCGAATACAACTGAATCTATTTTGACGGGACTTTCACTGTAATAAATCATAAGACTCTATAGCCGATTATATTGCTGGTAAAAATACTTGAGTACTGAAAAACATAATTATTCGTTAATAAGGATGCATATAAGCTTATTACATGTCATTTTAAGCCATAAAATTCTGCAGTACTTTATTTTTTATCGATATGTTGTTGTAAATAGTTAAAATAACAAAAAAAAGCTCACTTCACACATACACCTCTGGCCTAAATAAATTCGACAACACGCCTAACATCTGGGGAACTGCAGTGACTACCTCACGAAGAACTTTCAGACACATATAAATGTAAAATAACTTCGTCGATCCACTGTTATGCTAGTCTCAAATCACACAATACCTTATATATTTTCTTCCCCACAAAACACTCCGTAGTTATCACACCAGTGCTTCTCAACTTCTTCCCAATACTCTCCGTGCTCGCGCTGATTTCTTTCACCGCCGGTACTGTTAGGTTAGTCTTGATCAACCCATCAGATCTCGTTCTATCAAAGTTCTTCACACGGATCAACGACACGTTAATAAAAGGCATCGACTTTCTCGACGTAGGTTTGGTCTTCTTTATTTCCAAATCAGCATGTACAGGATTCAAGGGTGTTTTTATGGGATCATAATTACGCTGATATGGGGGGTACATCGCACTCACGTATTTAGAAACGGATGAATCTTTTTTATCAAGTTCCTTTTTGATATAACTTTGCTGGTAGAACGGGAACACGTATTTTTGTTCTTTGCTTGATCGTTTTGAATCGGATTTTTTTAAATTTGCTGGAACTTGGAACCCGATTTTCGGAGGTATTTCTTTTGCACTTTTGATATCTCCAGACCCAATCTTGATACCTTTCTCATCATCTGCAGGTATTTTAAAACCTACATTTTTCACTGGATTTGAACTGAAGACTTTTTCTTTTTTGACAACTATTATACTCTGCTCTTGTATCAAGTTTGGTTGCTCATTTTCAGATAGTTTGATAGATTTCGATGTGACGTACGTATTTTTTATTGTATTCGGTTTAAGCTCAGTGATATTTTTTATCACCTCGGGATGATCCAATTCAAAATCAATCTTTATTTCCGGTTCCTTTTCTGTAAAGTTATGTTCAATATATTTTCCATCTAAGCTGTTTTTATTCTTGTCTTTCTCCTTCTTTTCGGTCTTGCTTCTTCGTTTTAATAAAAACATTATTTATAATATTTATAATAACACAAGAAATAAATAAGTTTGTGACACAATCTCACTGTGTTACATATTGTATTCAAATGCGGGCGAATATGAGTTAGTTTTATTTTTATTATTGCTTCACTTCCTCTTCAAATCAACAGGATATTCGGTATCGTCGGTTTTCTACTGATAATTATTCTAATCTTATCTAAACCTATTATTTATTTAATTATAATTATTTATTAAAAAGTGCACACTAATGCATTTTTATTTACCTATGTATTTAATTTTTGTTACAAAAATTACATACATTTGGTGACACATTTTTTATTTTGTCTTTATCTTTCAGGAAGTACAATTTCCAATAAAAATTGACGTGACTTGTACTCAGAATCGTTCACAAATATACATTAACTAATTAATTAATCACAGTGTCATTTTAGTCTCAAAAATAAATATTTTAACCGAGCGACTAATCCGATTTGGATGTGTTTAAAAAAAATAATATTCTTTATTTTTCTGTGAAGGTTTTGAGCTATGAACCATCAAGTCACGTATTCAAGGTGCTGAAATATTACTTTAAATATGGTAAAAATATTTTGAAGAATGTTATATTATTTAAAATAACAAAATTTGGTAGACCTATCCATTGTTTATAGCACCAAAAAGAAATCGGAAATTAAGAATAAGCCCAAAGATATGATAAATTACTTAATAATTAACTCAAAATAAAAAACTGTAGAAAGCTCAAATAAAAATTATATATTAGCTTCTGAGTGTAGTCAGTTTAATAATTCGATCAAAACATCCAAAGTACGTAATACGTGGACTATTTGAAGCCACAGGTGCATTTTTGAGTTAGAAAATAATATAAAAATAGGGTCATATTCTTCTAATTGAGATCTACATTTCGACACCTCACAAGCTTAGATATGAAAATTAAAAAAAACATTCTATGACACTCCTTCCTATTATTCCAAAATTTAAAAGGATATTGTTGACTTTAGTATTTGTCGTTGGTAGTCCTACCAAATTCCCAGATATTTTTTGAACCAGTAGTAACCGAGTTAGAGGGGGGGGGGACAAAATAAAAAACTGCTTTTAGCCCCCTATTGGCACCAATTTTGAGTCAGAAAAAAATTAAAAATATAATTCTACTGATTGAGATCTATTTTTGATACTCCAAACGTCTTGGTATACATTTTTTTTTAGATTTGCTTTAAAAGCCCATTCAGGCGCAATTTTTGATTTAGAAAAAAATAAGAAAGAGTCAAATTCCACTAGTTTGGTATAAAAAAAAATTATTTTTTTTACATAGCTTTAGCTCCTTGGCGCACCCCCCTCTTCCCTGAAAACATATTTTTCAACAAATTTGTACATCTTTTACTAGAGAGCATCATTTTACATGTTCAGTAAAAATTTCAAGTTTATAGCTTATATATTATAAAACAGTATATATATCGATTACCAGAACTGGGCTTACATTCAGAAACATTATGAGATGACCGCGGAAGCATTAAATACTTACAAGATTAATCATTATACATCCATATTTATAAGGCATGTTGATGACACTTTTACTCACAGAAAATTATCACAAAATTACACAATTTTATAAAAATAATTAGATACACAATATATCACAGGGCTTTACAATAAATAAATTAATTGTTATAAACAAATTAGTGCCCCCACGCGCGGGTTATATTATTTAGAATCGGCCGCACAAACTGAGCTCACAATACCTCACTACTAACATTTTCTATTTTCTATTTTAGTTTTGATCTGCCACATATCTCGTCCAAATAACAAAGGACAGTTATTTCGTACTTATGTCTCTTGGCCTATTGATAAAAGGCGTATCTTGACATCAAAAAATATAACTCGACTCACTCAACACCTGCAGATACGTCACTGTTGCTTTCAAGAGAGATATTTTTTAAGTAATTTTATCTGTAATTTAAAAAAATATAAAGCCATATAATGTTTTATAAATAACTGATATAATATATAAACCCCCCCTTGAAAATTAAAATATAGTCATACACACTCCATCGTTTCTTTTCATTAAAATTTTATAAAAATAAGAACTCTGTCTGTCTGTCTGTCTGTTACCTTTTCACGGCTAAATCGCTGATGAAATTTGGCTTGCATCCTGAAGAAGGACATAGGCAACTTTGTATCCCGAAAAAATTATTAGATAACAAAATTCAAATTCCACGCGGACGAAGTCGCGGGCAACAGTTAGTTTAGAATAAGATATCAATGTTTTTTTTCTCCAATGTCCAGTACCAGAACAAAATGATTCCCAATACGAGTAATTTGTCAAAAATTAATTTGATTGATTAAAAAATTAATCACTGATAAGGGGGACAATCCGCGGGGTTCCCTTGTAAGAATCTAATTTTAATTATATTTTAATTTATAGGAATATAAATTTTAATAAAAACTAAACACAACGATCAAATATATCATTAACATAAATTCATATACACGAGATATAAAAAAATATAACCGCGACGAATCTAACTTATCAACTAAATTAAAGACAGTACTGAAAATAGCTTCAGTAAATTGAAGAGTACGAGTTTTCTTAATTAATAAATTGTACGCCTGTATCTTTTTAGTTAAATATGTTTTATCTGAACTCTAATGAATTTATTCGCTTGTAAACAAGCTCCTCTATAAAAGTGTTAACAACATTTTTGTATGCTTGAAAGTTAATTGAAAAATCTGCTTCTTTAAATGAATTGATTGCTTCACTTATGTTAATTTTGTACCAACAACTTGCACAAAATGTATTACAATACAAATATTTTAGACCATTTTTTTGAATTTTTTTTTTTGTTTATTCCGACTTGATACGAAAACTACTTAACCGATTTTGATGAGACATTGACTGTGAGAAAGTCAGAGACACTAGAATTAGTTTATGATATATAATAATTGATATACGACAGATCCGTAGTAAGTGAATGTAAAAAAATATATATATAGAATTTATTTTATAACCACCCTGTACTTTTACACAGAGTTACAGACAGACATGAATTAATCTACAATTTATCTGACACATATTATATCTATTTCAATCTTTTTCGCACAGGTAACATTCAAATACGTTTTCTACATTTAGAAAGATTTAGGTTTCTGACCTCTGTTCTAGTTTTTTTTTATATAAAAATAGCCGGCGTATTTACGAACTGTCCGAAAGAAAAATAAAAAAAATATTTCCGTTGTTACTTTATTTTTAGTTAGGTACAACAAATGTTGATATTGTCAATGGGGTAAATCTAGAACGATTACTTATATTTGTAAAAATAACCACGACAACTTCTTATGTTTTCTCCAGACTAACGTCAAATACTGTAAAAAAAATTGGAGGAATGTATATACAAAAAATATGTTGATAAAGAAATTAAATAATTTTTCAGTAAAGTAGCGCACACGAAATTTTAATTAAGGGGATGGAAATATAAGTTAACGATAAAGTGACTAACTCTATAAAACTCTAGAAAATAGAAATTATTTTTTATATATAAAAAATATATATATTTACAACAATACAAAAATCTGTGTAAAGTTAGCACCGCAAGTTTCGAAAAAGTAGTTTTAAATCCATTTGGGGGGGGGGGGGATAAAATTGCTAAAAAAATTCAAATATAAAACTTTACAACTCTTCCAGAACTAATATTTTTTTAAACTTGCGGTGTAAAAAATTCATAGTTCTTTTTAGTTCTGAATGAAATTGGAAGAAAAAAGTTTGTTTCGTATATTTATAGTTAAATATTATTTATATATAAATATGACATTACTTTATAATTTATTTTAATTAGACACAATTTTTAAGCAATTTTAATATAATTTTTAAATCAATGTGTACATATTTATAAAAAATAGGTACTAACAATGTGAATTGAATATAAATAATTTAAATTTTGATTATTATATTTAAAAGACACAAATACTTAAGCACGTATATTTAAATTTTGTTTAATATCAATATGTTTCAAAAACAGCAAGAATATATATTTAATACACGAGTAAATATTTTTTAACTCAAACTATAATTAATACAAATACATCTATAATTCAGATCATTTTAAAAAAAACACACAAACTATGTTAAGAGTCTTTTAGTTAACGCATAGAAATACTGTGATTTAAAGCCAACACCGTCAGTCTGTGAGTAGAGAGTTACTCCGATCCTAGGAACGACAGGACTGGAGCCCGGAGTTCTGGCGTCTGTCGACACCACACGATACAGTGATGCACTGAACCATTCACCCCCGCGCCACCAGACAACCCTTAACATCTCGAATGTTGAGTCAGCATCATATAATACAAAGTATGCGTATTTTTCATACTACATATTAATATTATCATCTATTAAATGTGATTACATTTTACGAGCAATGTACACATACGTGTAATGAAACATACAATGTTGCACGGAGACCTTCTTCTTAATATGAGTCGTTCAGAAGCTATAGAAATTATCATATTTTCACAACAATGAAGAAAGGAACAGTTTTTATAATTTTTTGTTATTTAGTTTAGACATTATATAAAAATTTTAGCTTCAGGAGAGTTAATAAATTCTAAACATATGGTTCAGTATGTCTACTTAAGACACAGTTCTATTAAAAACTGATTTAATATAATGAATCTATTGTGAACCCATTGTCGCTTGAACTTCCCTATAAATATCAATTTAATCTGTTAAAAGTTATCTAATGAAGATCAGTGTATGTATATTGTATTGTATTTTTAACTTGGACTGTCGTACGATAGATAGATATGTAGATACTTTAAGGTTTTGTTCAAAAACAGATTTTTTCGATCGAATTTTTGAATGGATTTAATCTTGTTGACTCTTTTTTAAACTCTATTTGAAATGAAACTTTTAGAGTGTATGTGATTCTAAAAATCATATACCCTTTTAAGGTTATAAGATTTATCAATTAGAGGTAACTTTTGATATTTATTAAAACTATGATTAGATATATAAAAAAAACATCTGCCAAGTGAATGCACAGTGGTTCCTCGTGCTAAATTCATCAAAGGTAGTTAATTATCGAACAATTACTTCCTCGCCATATCGAAGATACGAGAAGCTTTGTGATCGTTTCAAAATAATAAAAAAAATTGTTCTCCGATTTCAAAATTTTAACTTGCAAACATTTTTCGTTACGTGTATGTCTGTCTGTCTTCTGAATCCTAGTCATACGCATAACTCGTGAACCACTGAACCGATATTAATGAAACATGGTTGGTTGGTTGGTTAGGTCTGGCTTAAGGACGGTCCCATTTCAAAACCATCAAAATCGTATGTAAGGGGGAAAGGTAACATCCCAAAATATGTTTCTTTCAAGATATCTCAAGAACGACACGTTGCGTGAAGATTTTACAGAATATTTATTGTAGAGCATTCAATTTCCTATAATATAGGTCACCACAATGTTTGTTGTAAAATATTCACTTATAAAGATTTGCTTTAAAAACCCGTCATTTGTTTTTTACAACCGCTATTTACTTTGACACATTAAATTTAAATTTGACGTTTTAATCATTTTGAAGTTTGCATAACAGAAAAATGTAGATTTAGATTGAAACTGTCAAAAAATTAAAAATATATGAAAAAATAATCAGGTGCGTCATAAGAAAAAAAAATTCGAACTAATATTTCTTAATAAAATTGTATACAAATAAAATGGTTATAACCAATACCCGGCAATTTATCTGAATACTTTTTTGGTTTTTATTTAAATTGTTCAATAATTAACTACCTTTTATGAATTTAGCACGAGGAAGCACTAACAGATGTTGTTTAATCTCCAACTAACATTTTATTAGGACAATTGAATTAAGTATAAAATCAGCTCACAATTACCTATTCACAATAAAGAAATTACCTATTCATATTTGTTTCATATATGTTTCAGCTCTTTATAAAACACTAATAATGCATCTTTCAAAGTGTTATTAACATTATTTCCCTGTTGAACATGTCTGTAAGGTCACACGCTCACATTGCTGCATTGTCTGTGACAAATGAAGCGTTGATGTTTGACCATAGACTATAATGAATTAAGTGAATAAACGCACGCATCATTCGCCGCCCGCTCAGAATTAGGTTAACCTTTTCAGCACCATTATAGGTCGTTACTGCCGTGATTTCCGGAAACAAAACACGAGTGTTTCCTGTAAAACAAAGACAACGCGATCATCTTAACTCCAGTAGAACAAAACACAAACTATTCACTGTTATTTTATAGGGGTGGTCATTTTTCAGATATCTTGATGTAAGGACCGGTTTTAAATATTTGTAGGTGCTAGAAATATTAATAAACTAATTAAATTAAAAAAGAAAAGTTTGTGATTCTGTTTTCTTAACACTAATCTCAGAAACTACTAAACTGATTTGGATGAAACTTTCATCAACATATTCCTTATGATCTACCGTTTAACATATGAACTGCTAAAAAATAGAAGAATCAACATTTGGTAGGAATCTTAATAGTACTTAAACCGATTTTGTGACATTCCGACATCCACACGAGTACAACAACTAGTAGTAGATGAAGTGATGTAGATATATATTTAACGTATGAATCACGAGAAAAACTTAAAAATTATATCATTAATATACTGGGAAATAAACGTTATCAATAAATACAAGTCAAATTATAACAAAGAGTCAATATTTTTTTTTAGTTAATAATAATTGTAAGTATAAAAGAATACCGTATAACTTGATATGAATAATATTAATAATTTATAAATTCCGCATAGTTTGGATTACACATCTAACCAAGGTCTCGGTTAAATGTATGTATATATTTATTATATCAATGCTAATTAATAGTTTAAGTAATAATGTCTTTAGCATCACGGACAAAACATATACATATATGAGACTCATTACATATACCTACATATTTCTATCAGTTTAAATACAATAAAACCTCGATATAATGGATTTCTATGATATATTTTTCAAATTTGTTTTGCTTCAAATTTCAAATGATAAAAATTCCATCGATAAAATGTGATATTAAACTTATATTTAAGTTTGAAAATTTGAAACATTGTACGTTTCTTTTTGTAAATAATAATAATTTAATAATTACCTCGACCTCCTTGACTTTTGTGGCCGCGATGGGTATCTCCTCGATGACCTCAACTTGTGCAGGGTAACCACCTCCGTCACCGCCACCGTATGTGGGGTGGGTCCACGCCGAGGGGTCTGCCATCCAGCCGTACCCATTCCCGTGCCAACCGTAGCTGTTGGGGGGCGCTGGGGGGAGACCGGTCCACCCGTACATTGTACACTACTTGCTGTTGTTATTTACAAATTAAAAACACTAACTAACTAATGATAGTTATAAACTAACACTTAACATTATTAAAACTACAAACTATGTGAGATATTTGTTATAAATATTTTTTTAGATATCACTGTTTAATACACAACCACTGAAAATTTAGACCGTTAGGTTTAGCTGCTTTTTCTGTAAAAAATAAAAAAATATATTAGTATTAAAAATTCCGTCATTAATTGGGGGAAGGGGGGGGGGGGCATTAGATTCCAACTGTACATGGAGCTCTAAAAAAAAAAAAGAAATTTGCAATATTTAAAAATTCAAAGAGCGATAATTAATTTATATGAATTTTTCATTTTTATAGCTACTTTTTCAAATTATAAACATAATTTTGAATTTACCGTATTTTTCTTATAAAATAACTCGTAAAATATGTATATAATAATTAAGTATAACTGTTAAATAGGTACCTTTTTATTAAATTATTAAAATTTTTAAAATATTTCAATATAAGGTTTACAAAAGATAAAATCGAAAGCATTATTTTTTGTCTACATGAAGGTCATCAATATAATAATTATAGTCGTATATCTACTAAATAAAAAACCTACACGGTATAAATAGACATCTTAGAATGTTACATTACCAATAGCAAGATCGCAGAAATATAATTAAACATAAATAATAGGAAAAATCGTTCAGAAATTGTACAGACTTTAAGAGGATATGGAATTCTATTTTAAACAGTGATTCATTTAGACCGAATTTTAAAATATTATAAAAACAACTAACACAAAAATAGAACTAAACTAACCATGGGATGTATTTCTACAACTACATAAATTATCCTTCCTATATAAACGCATACGAATATTCACAAAAATAAAACATTTATTAGGTTATCACATCGATGAATTTGTTTATGATATTTATAAAAATTATATACTTAATATCTCTGATAATAAAAAATGAAAAGAAATATTCAATGTGTGTAGTTTATATCTATTCTGAGTGACTTAACCCCTGGACTTAGATACGTGAAAAATTATATTATTTCTTTAATGGTATAAGCATCCAGTAAAAAGGGATTTTCCGAAATGCAACCCCTATTTTATTCATATTAACAGCATAAATAGTACTGGATTTTATAAATGGTCATAAATAGGAATACATTTTAAATAAAAACTGCGTTTATTTTCTAAATTTTAACTTATAAAAGTAAAGTGATTTAAATCACAAATAACTGAATCTGGTGTAACGTACAGGAGGAAGGGTCAAAGGGGGCAAAAAACTGTGGACTGGGAGCGGCAAATTTAAGATAACAACGAAAAAAAAGGTCTTTAATTTTCATATTTAGCATGTTGTGTAGGGAGGAGTGGCAAATTTGCCATCTGTCTCGGGCGACAGAAACCTACGGTACGCCACTGGTTCAAATCAAAGAATCAATTAAAAATTGTTCAAGCCCTTATTAATAATTATGTCCACTATGTTGATAAACATAGTTGAGTGACAGATCGAACTATTTCTACGTCTATTATTGTCTGTGTATCTACAGCTTGTTCACACGCCATGGGCGAGGTAGAACCGCACCTAGCTGCTGAAGATGTCTAGATATGATGAATTATAAGCGAAATTAAATTATGCTATTAGTTGCAATGATAACGCAACAAAGTACTTATTTTTTTCTACTATTCATTTTATATTCATGATGTTAATTTTTTAAATGAAAATGTAGTATGATAATTGAAAATAATTGTATTTACTTTAATGTAGAATATGTCAAATATATAGACATATAAATACACTTCATATTACTTCATACATTAAAATAACTTCCTTGATTTACGTATGTTTATTGTTATAAATTTCTTGGTGTCAATATATTTTAAAATGTAAATATAATTTCAAAAATAAATAATCCGATGTCATTCACACCTCATCTTAAAATAAAAAAATAAATGTACTTACTAACATTTCAACGACATTTTCATCAATCAAAATCAATTTAATTCCTTTAAAAATTATCGATAACTTGTAGACATTTTTGTTTTTCATATACTAAATCAAATTTAGCTATGGGAAATTCATTATTTTGATGCATTTGATCGAACATGTCTATTTTACCCCACTTTCCCCTAAACGCAACAACTTTTGACCTCGGGACTCATTGAATTCTTTAATGAGAAATACTATTGGATATATTCCTGAAGTAATTTTTAATCTAATAATTATGTTTTAATTAAAATCTATTTTGCCTGTACTAATGGTTAATTAATTAATTTGACTTATTTTGAGTATAAACCGCGTTATTCAGGTGGCCCATTCAACCAACGTTTTATCACATACTGCAAAGAGCACTAAACTGCAACGTATGACGAACTTTGGTCAAATCATCCCCAGTAGCCCATAATCACTTACAGCTTTGATAAATTTAAATTTAAACTAGTTTTAAATATTTGTTAATTTAACTATCTCTAATCAAAAATTCGTTACTGAATTATTGCAGTTCATACTTACAGAATTATTTTAAATGTTGATATAGTAAATATAACACACTATAAATGAATGAATACTGACTCAGTCAGTCAGTTAAGCTTCCCGTGGGTTATTCCAGACATATTCCCAATGCACATGTTTCTATACGCAAGTCTAAAAATATATACTGTGTAAAAAAAAATCATAATAATAAAATATACATAGGAGCGTTCAAGAAATTTCGAATCATCAACAGAACATAGATCTAGGTTTGTGGCCTTAAACAGTATCTTTGAGTATGCATAGTTTAAATTTGAACCGTTAAAACTTCTAGATAAAATAACAAAATTATATTTTAAGTGTTGTATGCCTCACCCACATAAGCGCACGGTTGGAGTGAAACTTATTTTATTTTCCAGGGGTTATTTTAAGAAAATTTTTCAACTGCACATACATTTTTTTTGTTATTTTGCTCTATACACTATACAGCAAATTTGCTAGCTAGTAAGCATTTTCAAATGGGGTATTAATTCTGTAATAGTATCTATAGATTAGCTATGGAATTTAGAGCAGTGATACTTTAACTTATTGTAACACAGTTGGCGATACTAACCGTACAAAATTATTTTCTTATGATTATCGTCACTGTTTTAATACCGTTATTGTTTACATACCACGCGTGCGCGAAAATTTTCAAACACTTTCATTTGAAAGTGTTTGCTGGCTAGCAAATTTTGCTAACTCGTTTATAATACCGCACATTACACTGTTTTATATTTTTCTTTCTACTTGCAATTTTTCACTGCAGTTTTCATTTTTGGAACTGCAGAAACAAGCTACAACTACACACTAAAATAACCCCTGTTGTTTTCATTAACCATGCGAAATAAATAAATAAAGTTAAACGTAATAAATTAATAATAATCAAACGTAAACTGATTTGTACGCATGCGATATTCATCCATCTTTCTCTTATACATCTATTCACGCGTATGCCACACTCTCCTTAGCGTTTCATATTAAAATCTGTCGAAGTTATTCCAATTCAGTAGTTTCTAAAACCTATGAAGAAAATCCGAATTGTATAGATCTAGGTGAATGGGCATACACATTGTCTTTTTTAATTTGTAGTATACGTACTTTATGAATTTGACTCGTTCAAAAATAATAACTATGATTAACTATATATCTACTAGATAAAATAACAAATTTAAGAGAACATCTATAAAGAAATTCCGAATCATAAATTGAAAATAGGTTAATGGACAAATACAATGTATGTTTATTACATCCAGAAGTTAAAACAACTAAAGTAGCAGTTTTGAATACGAGTCAAATACAAAATTCAATAAAAATACGTATTAAGTAGTAATAATTTCAAAATACAATGTTCAGGTTCTTTTTTAAGAATCTTAAATTAGTAAGTACATAAAATATGAATTTACTATAAATATTTAAATTTTAATTACAAAAAAAATATGTTATGTGTTTAAAAATGATGTGTAATAATTTATATTATAATGATTTGTTATTTCTTCAATATATGTAGATACAACTCAAACATAAGTTGTTATTCTTAGTTATATTATTTTTAATGGAGCAGAAAATATTTGTAAAATATATATCATTTTTACTGATCTCAATTAGCAATTAAGACAATTACGTAATTGTCGGTACTTAAACATTATATTTTCCGCTAATTGAAAACTGCATTGCTCAATTATATTTTCCCCATACTTCGAGTATAGTAGTTATAGGTTCTAAACATAACCCAACTGTTTTTATAAAATGAAATTTATAACTAATGTTAATATGTTAATACATATCCATTTATTTTAATGAATTATCTCAAAATTACGATGCTAGCCCAATTAATTTTAGATTTTTTCACGAAAAAAACTGTCGGGTTGAAACTTTCGACGCAGTTGTGTGTCCCCGGCGGAGTAGATGATGAAATCACATTCTTGCTCATAAATTAATTACCGGAAGTGTCGGCCATCTTGGATTTTGTGTTTTTGTCGATTTGAACGAGTATTTTGCATTTCTCGATAAAATGTTTAGTAACAATTTTTGTAGAGAATTTAATTCTCTACAATCTTTATACAGTCAATATTGTTAAAAAAACATTATTTATTGCTAATAATAAGCAAAAAGTGTTAAAAATTAGAAGAGTGGCGCAGTTTTTTCAACTTTTGTGCCACTTTCATTGAAAATAAGTGGCATATTTAAATGACAAAGCGGTTTTTTTGCATCTTATATCGAATTTAATCTAAAATGATCGGGATATGTACAATAATTGCAGACCACTAGTTGATATCAACTACCAAATTAATTTTAGTACATTGAAGTATCGCTCTCCTAAATTTCAAAATAAATCTATAAAGTAGTGTTTACCAAAGTTAAAATCCCCATGTAAGTACCCCTTTTGAAATTTAAATTTTACTGGCGTGGCGTACTGTTAGTGACAGGTTTAATTATTGAACAATTTAAATAAAAATAGATAAAGTATTCATATTCATTGGTTAACAATTTAATTTACATACAATTTTATTAAAAAATATTAATTCGACATTTTTCTAAATACGCGCCTAGTTTTATTTTGCTTCCTCGCAATATCGAAGATACGAGAAGCTATGTGATCGTTTCAGATTGAGACAAAAAAAAAGTTCTCCAATTTCAAAATTTTAAATTTATTTATCCGTTTCACGTCAAGACAAACACTTTTCGTTCCGTGTCTGTCTGTCTGTCCGTCCGTCCGTCCGTCCGTCCGTCCGTCCGTCCGTCTGTCCCCTGAATCCTTGTCACACGCATAACTCATGAACCACTGAACCGATATTATTGAAACTTGGTCGGATGGTTGGGTTTGTTTTGAGGACGGTCCCATTTCAAAATCATCAAAATCGTGTGTAAGGGGGAGGGGTGACACCCCAAAATATTTCTTTTTTCAAGATATCTCAAGAACGACACATGTTACGAGAAAATTTTATAGAATATTTTTTGTAGAGAATTAAATTTCCTATAATATGGGTCTACAACGTTTGTTGTAAAATATTCCCTTACAAAGATTTATCTAAATTAATTTTAAAAATTCGTGTTTTGTTTTTCTAAATTGATATTTGATTGGATATATTAAGTGTCATTTTGACGTTTTAAATGTCACTTTGGCGTTTTAAATGTCATTTTGACATTTGCATAAATTTAGATTTAGATTGAAATTGTCAAAAAATTAAAAATATATGAAAAAATATTCAGGTGCGTTTTAAGAAAAAATTCGAACTAAGATTTTTTAGTAAAATTTGTATAAAAATTAAATGGTTAACCAATGCCAGGCAATTTATCTGAACACTATCGGTTTTAGTGAATTTAGCACGAGGAAGCACTGTGCATTTACTTGGCAGATGTTTTTTGTATATTTTTAATTTTTTGACAATTTCAATCTAAATCTAAAATTTTCTGATATGCAAACGTCAAAATGACATTAACTAGTGATTAACTATGTCAAAGTAAATAGCGGTTGTAAAAAACAAATGACGATTTTTTAATTAAAGCAAACTGTGAGATAAATCTTTGTAAGAGAATATTTTACAACAAACATTGTTGTGGAAATTGAATGCTCTACAAAAAAAGTTCTATAAAATGTTCACGTAACATGTGTCTTTTTTGAAATATCTTCAAAAAATAAATATTTTGGGCCGTCACCCCTTCCCCTTACACACAATTTCAATGATTTTTAAATGGGACCATCCTCAAGCTAGACCCAACAAACTAAATTTCATTAGTATTAGTTTAGTGGTTCATAAGTTATGCGTGCGACAAAGATTTAGGGGACAAACAGACACACACACATGGACACATAAGAAGACAGACATACAGACACGGAACGAAAAGTGTTTGTCTTGACCTGAAACGGAAAGATCAAGTTAAAATTTTGAAATCGGAGAACAATTTTTTTCTCATTTTAAAACGATCACGAAGCTTCTTGTATTTATTTTCGATATGTTTTTCATGTAAAATATCAAATACACCTAAAAAAATTAAAAATCTCAATTATGCAGTTTGTTGTTCAAACACACAAAATTATTTAATAAAAAAATATTGAGAAGTACGCCTCGTACCCCTTAAAACACCTTCGCGTTCCCCTTGGGGTACGCGTACCACACTTTGGTAAACACTGCCATAAAGTATAGAAAATATCACATAATTAATACCCCGTTCAAAGTGTTTGCAAGCTTGCAAATATTTGTTAACTAAGGCTGTAATGCTGGATATAAGAGCATCATAGAATCAAAAATACAATATTTTTTCGTTAGGCACTTATTTTTATTATTAAAGTTCATTCTTATAAAAAATAAAGACTTTTTAATACATCATAGAAAAAATATTTTAAATTCAAATTGTTTACTTGCCAATAGATATATAGGTATGCGTGTAGATATGGATAAATGTGTACATAACTGTCTATAAAACACCAATACAATTGCATAAATAACCTTGGAAAGAAAATTGATATCCAAATTATACCTTAACAGATTACCACTAACACAACGCCTTTATTGATAAAGACTTTTTATTATGAACTACATAAAAAAATTAAACTGAACTTTGTTGAAAATGGTATGACACATACAATCTATGACTCACTTGACCGAGAAAATGATCACACAACACCGACAAATACTTTTTAAAATAATTGTTAAAGATAATACAATTAATTTACCTGTAATAATGAAGATATTCAAAAACCAATTGCCGATTTTGAGTAAGAAAAACTGGAACGGTTGTCATTAACTTCACAAAAATTCAAATATTTTACTAAATATTCACAAAAATAATACACAAACGCGGTCAATATGCTTGTAAATATATATGTAAACCAATTTTTATAACAAATCACATCTAAAATTGGTAATATAGTCACTACAATTGTCTGAAGGCCGATTTACTGAAATTCTTTCCAACTTCGTTCATGTTCACACATGCTGTACATGTATGGCTCTCAAACAGTTACTGCATCACCTGGATTCATTTACATTTTTTTAAATGTTTAAACCATCGTTATTATAACAGTGATACGAATTAATGTATTTGAAGTTCGAAATTTTTTTAAATGTAATAAATTTAAAAGTGTTAAGTAATTAATTGGATATTCATAATTTTATTTAGCAGAAAAATGTTCTGATGCACTGTTGTGAAGATATAAAATGACAGTCGGACTGATATGAGATTAACCGCAAAGTACTCATTGCATATCTCATTTGTATAAACCTTAGAGTATACAAATGATTTAATATTTGCATAATTAGATAATAGTTTTCGTTTTATATTTTTATCTTATAAAAGACTTGAAAACTGTATTTAGTCCAGTTCAATTACATTATACTTACCACAACAATTATCAATATCAAGGAAATTGAAGAAAAAAATACAATCACCTAATTGCATATTGGAATTTTATTATTTTACAATAAAATAAAAACAGTTGTGCAGCACACATTCAATATTTTTTTGGCCGCTTTTTGCATTGACAATTTCCAGTTTATATAAAAATTACGAAATATATACAAAGAAGTAGTCATAATTATATTTTTTTAAACTAATATCAACTATATATTTGTATTCTGTTAAAACTTTTTATATTATTTACAACTCAATAAATAAATATTAAAAACTATTTGATATAAAATACTCAAACAATAATACTAATGTCCGGTATTATAAAGGAGCTCGCAAATTTGCAAGCTAGCAAGCACTGTCAAATGGGGTATCAAACTTATATGAGTTCTATTGGAGTTTGTGGCAGATAATTTCATGCGTAGGAAGTAAAAACAAAGGTATGTAAAGTATATTTAGTAGTGTATTTACTAATCTTGAGTAAAAACGGGAAAAATCAACTTACTACGAATGAAACAATCTGTTAAAAACTCAGAGAACTGTCATATAAGTTTGATATCTCATTTGAAAGTGTTTGCAAGCTCCTTTATAATACCAGACATAACATTTTTATAAGTAACAATAGAATTTTAAGTAAGTATAGACTTACTTAAATTAAAAAATAATGACGTTTCAAATTATGGTCCCAAGAAAAATATTTAAAAATGTGTAACATTAATAAAAGGCAAGAGGTAGAAATAATTTATAAATAATCGATATTTATTAAAAATATTTAAGTATATCACATGGTGCTTGGAAATATTAATAATGGATAATTAATTATAAAAAATCTTGACCTTTTTTCATTAAATTTAAATATCTTTTAGTGCACTTATCTATACAAATACTTTATTTAAGTAGGTGACAAGTTAAGTATCAATACCACAGTTAATATAAAAAATGCCTGTATATAAAACATACAGTGTGGCTGAAAAAAAAGCTTTATCAAAAAAAATAAATAAGAGTATTTTTCTAAAGCTAATATTTGGCCACCTGTATAATAACAAAACTATCAAATTATGGTATAAAATGTGTACTGTTTCAAAGCCAAACACAAATAACTCCATAACCAAAGAATGTTGATTAAATAACCAACAGTTTGTTTTTATGGACTTAAGTCACTTTGGATTCTTAAATTCTCATTTTTTGTTTCAATTTCAAACATTTATTGACAATTACCTATTCAGAGGCCATATTGATTAACCCCAAAAACAATCAGTTTATTGACTGATTGTTTTTGGGGTTAATCAATATGATATGTATGAATAATATTGATTAACCCCAAGGTATATAAAGACAAGGTAGTCTCAACAATTCCATGACCAATCAGCGTTGGCGCGGGAATTGACGTCACCTGGGGGATATATTCAAATGTCATAAATTTTTAATAGAATATTAATTACAAAAAATTCTTTTATTTATTTTTGTTTTCGTATTTTTTGATATTTTTACAACACATACAATCAAATAAGTACAAATTTGACATTGTAAAATCATAAAAAAGCTGTCAAAGACAATTTGGTCAATTCGGGAAGCATCATTTTTACTATTCTTAAGTTGGCAATACGTTATATGATTATGACAGTACTTTATGATTTTGCTATGTCGAATTTGTATTTATTTGATTGTATGTGTTGTTAAAATATCAAAAAATACGAAAGCAAGAATAAATAAAGGAATTTTTTGTAATTAATATTCTATTAAAAATTTATGACATTTGAATATATCCCCCAGGTGACGTCAATTCCCGCGCCAACGCTGATTGGTCAAGGAATTGTTGAGACTACCTTGTCTTTATATACCTTGGATTAACCCCAAAAACAATCAGTCAATAAAATCAATGATTTTATAACTATACCGTTTTTTGTGCACTTAAGTCACTTAAGACTACAATTTATTGTACTACAGTTTATTGTTTCAATTTTATACTTTATATTTTTTGATAAATGAGTTATTCAGAAACCAAACTGTATTGTATTGATTTGACACTTTAGCTCCTTTAGCTACTTAAATTAGCCATGCCAAACCAATTAAATCAATCATTCGCTATTTGTTTTTTTTTGTAGACTTGTCTTTTTGGTATTTGAATAGCTCATTTTCAAATAAATTATTTTGAAAAATCTTATATTTTAGGTTATATTTTGTGAAAACCAATTCTGAGTTTAATACTTTGGCAATTCTTTTTACTGTATATTATAGAAATGTTCTTTTCATTTTTAATTTTAACTAAAGCACCATATATAATTGTTATATTATAATAATTCCATTTGAATATATCACATTCTCATATTATAAAAGTGGAGGTAAATTTTGAAACACACCTTACCTATAAACAAGGCTACCATTTTATGCCCTTTGGGGGAATTTTAGACTTTTTTGACTACATTAAAATGTTCAGTTTTTATTACTAATACCATAGACATAGAGAATGGACAGTGCATTCTGTATTAACTCAATGGTGTAACATCTGTTCAAAAAAGGAGAGAGAGATGCAGTGTAGTTTGGAACATAGACATAGAGTTACACAGTTATTCCAAATCTGTTTCTATCTCTTTCTTTTGACACGGTTCTGTGTTCGAGTCAGATGCCTGGTCCATTCTCTATGTCTATGACTAATACTATTTTTTTTAAGACTTGTATATTGTCATAGACCTTTGTATTTTTGATTATCTTTTCTTTGGCGTAAAAGAGAACATTTATGAGATTTTTCCCAAAGCCCTCCTATTTTAGTGCAAATATGAATCATTCAGAAGCCAAAGCAACTATTTAATTTTTTAAATGGCTCGAACGGTAACCCTATTTGAATATAACAAAAAACACCTTACCTAATAATAATAATATATGTATATAATATAATTAAATAAACAAATGTTGTAAAAACGATAAATAACCGACTATAAAACAATTAAACTGAGTACAAATACGATTCCAGTTTAGTTTTAGGGGCGGGTCGAGTGAATGGAGAAAACCAACCAATAGAAAACCTTCCGAAGACAGACTGAATACTTTTCCACCTTGATTTCTTCACCCACCTCGCCTCTTCCTTCTTCAACTGCTCTATTTTAGTCTCGTCATTCCAGATAGCTTGTAGCTGTGTTCCGAACATGACCGCAGTGAAAATCGCAAACAAAAGCGCCTCGAAAACAAGAAATAACAGCAAGACGACGGTCGCAGGAGGCGAATACGTAGAGCACTCTTTCCACTCATGTCGGACACACATTATAAACTGGTTGATCGATAGAAAGAGGGCATGGATTGATATCGACGCAATGTAAAACTGAAAATGTTTGACAAATGTAAATGGTAAATAAACCTGTAATACAGTACAACACTCACCGTAAATAAAACAAAATATTTTTGATTGTTTTCTCCAACACAGTTATTAACCCATGGACAATGATGATCCATTTTTCGTATGCATCTAAAAAAAATCCAACACTATCAAAATATACTGTTACACGAATTTTTTACAATTTTTGCCGTACCTTTGACATACAGAACAGTGATGTGCTCTTTCAGGTTTAATACTACAACATTTCGGACACTTAAAAATGACCTGACCTTTCTTAAAGCCCATTTGTTTGATCATATCGGATGTAGCATTACCTTTGGGAACTGCACCCTGAGAAATGAAAGTCATAAACAGGTCTTGACATTAAAATAAATGTTATTTTGTACTTACAGGATCTGTACACATCGTCCTTAAATGCGACGCAAGAGCTAAAAACGCACCTAAGTTAAATATAATCATGTTTATGATGCTGTAAACAGGGTAAGGGCTTGGCAGAAGCATAACACACATAACAACAAATTCGGCGTATAGTATGAGAAACCATGTTAAAAATACACATATAATTCCGCATATATCTCGTATGCACCACACACTACCGCCGCAACATCGGTTATGAAGATCAATTTCTTTCATAAAAGTTTGATATTCATACTCCATAATTATATTTTCTTATATCATAACCTAAATCGTTTGTAATTTTTGTCACATAATCGCACCCAGACTAATTACAGTTTGTACACAAGTTGTAAATCATATTCTTCTGTTTATAATTCAACACTATTAATATATTTTCGAGATTTTTATCGTTTTTAATCTACAAATGTGAAATACCAAACGTTATCAGCTGTTTTCTTGCTTCTTGTTATATGTTCTGTGCTTCCTTGCTAAAATACATATTTATGTTGCACAGGTTGCCTCAAATGATTATTATTGCTACCTTAGATATTACAACATATAGATGTATCAAGTAAGAAATAGAAGAAACCCCGGAAGAAACGTATTCGCTATATATCTCACTCTTTCTAATTATAATTTATTAAACTAATAAATCTACATTTACAATATCTAAGGTGTCAGCCAAAAAATCATTGAATTTATTGAATAAATAATATATGTATATTTAATTATTACCTATATTTTTTAAATGTTTACATAGAAAGAGCCAAAAAGAGCAAAAAATATGTGAAAAATAGCATTATTTGATTCTAATAAAATATTTGAGACTTTAGTTAATGGTAGCTCGTAAAAGTTTAGTATGTAATCGATAGATAGCGTTTGAAAAAATGTAATAGCGGGAATTGTCATTTTCAAATTTAAATTGTTATGTATTTTTTAAATTATTGAGGAATTATCTGTGATAACATTAAAATAATTATTGGATTGGATTTTTTGTTGTTCAAAATGTAAAATAAATATTTAAAACATTGTTTTTATTTTTAAAATTTTGCTTGTTTTTTTTTTACAATAAAATATATTAGATATATTATGAAATCAAAAAAAAAAAACATTGGTCACGTTACGAATAGGACCGTAACTAGAGACTCTAGGGTTCCGGGCAGCAAGTGATCGAGGGTAACCATTCCTCTCGCATGTTGGTCAATTTTGTTACAATTAAACAACCCTTAAACTTTTGTTATGATTAAATAAGCATTTATATTTTTTTGTTATTAAATAGGTGTATATCATATTAATAAAATGGAAGTTCTCTGATCGTTATTTTACAAATCTTTAAAATAATCCAGGAAATAATCATATTAGTGATTCGCGAAGTACGATAGGTTGGCGACTGCTGCTATAGATTAGGACAGAGGTCACCAAACTTTTCGAGAAACGAGTCGGATCGAATTTTTTTTAAACATGGGGGGTCCGGACGAAAAATATTCTTGTTGAAATCCAATTATTCTGTGATTAGAACATTTATTTACATATGCAATTAGCTATGTAAATAGAGTATATTTATATCGAAATTTATAATAAAAAAAATCAAAAATCTATTAAAATGTAGATAAATACACATATCTACATCAAATCCTTAAATTATATCAAATTAATATTTCTTATATGTATATAAAATATTTATATATAAAAAACAGGGGCCGGATGAAAACCTTTGGAGGGCCGGATCCGGCCCGCGGGCCGTAGTTTGGTGACCACTGGATTAGGAGAAACCGTTCTACAACAGTGTGTGTAAACAAACTACGTCTTTATTTGGCAATCTAGGCCTACTCGAAGAATTTGTGATATCTATGAAAGGCAGTGGCGTATCATCAAGGAAAAATACTCACACAATTCTTTTCCAACAAAAAATACAATTTTAATCAAATCAAAATCTACTTACAAATATTTCCTATAAAATTTACCCCACAACAATGCATTTTTCATACCAATAAAATTCAATAAATAAGTGAAATATTTTGATTCATTAAAAAAATGACAATAAAGAAACATCGTTGAGCCACTGACTTAGTTCACGAACTGACATGTCATTCTGTAGAGAAAAGTGTAAAATAAAAATGTGAAATTAACTTTTATATCTTCGTAAGTATTCACAGAGCGTTCTTAAATATTATCCATGTTTTATACAATCTTGCAATTTATATTATATTGTATTTTTCCATCCACAGCTGTCTTTTATTATCCAACTGTCAAATTATAATACTATGGCTGACACAAATGAACTACAAATACGTGAAAGCAATGAATCATCATCGAAAGAAGACAAAAATGAAACCAACACAAAAGATGATAGTGTTGACAATGCTGAAAGTCTCGAATCACCCAAACCTCTAGCGTTCACTATAGACTTCGGTGAGAGAAAAACAGTTGATACCAACCGGTTCAAGAATCTATTCGAAAAATACCAGAACAGACATCGTAGAGGTAAATCTCTATCGAAAATCGAGTCTCTCAAAGAAGCGGCAGGGCCCGTGCAAAATATAAAACCTCCTTTGAGTGTGAATTTTCCTCGTAAAGCAGACTATCATTCAGAAGGATACTTTTCTTCTGACCAAGAAGACAGAAATGACCATCTAATATTATCAAAGTTAAGAAATTTCAATTTAAAATCTGGTCCATTGAATCGGGCGATGAAAAATGATCTCACTCTACCTCTTCAAAATACAACAACGCAGCGATTAGTCGACTCCGTCAGGCAAAATAATTTTGACCTTTGCCAGATCACAAGTCCGGAAATGGACTTAAAGGACATATCGAGTCCGGAATTCGATATCTTGACTCCATCAGAAATCAATCCAAACATGATTAAATCTATGCCTGAAATGAACTTCCTGACAAAGAAAAGTCCGGGAGTATTGAAACAGCACGTCCCCAGTCCAAATGGTACAAGGAAAAAAGAATCACGAAACATCCTTGTTTCTTTTAATTTAGAACATAACGGTGAATCGTTTTCGAGTTCTAAGAACAATATCGTTGTGAAAACACCTGAAGATATAGAAGTGTACGATATTGATGAAAATTCTGACTCTGTGAGCGAAGCAGGGACATATACGTTAGATGCTGATAATTACACCGAAGAGCAAAAGGCGCGGATGAGTATCGATAGAGAATTTAACATCTCCAATGAGATCAGCTCGGTTCAAATGACACAAAGTTTTGTCGAAAGCACTTTACAATACGTCACAGAGTTTACGGAAGAGATCGTAGAACCGGATGCAATAACTACAGTAGTGAATAACTTAAACTCGAAAGTGCAATACAATAATGAAGAGACAGTGCAAGTTAAATTAAAAACTGAACAACGAACTAAAATGCAAGTATTATCCCCGCAGCAGAGCATATCAATAGACTCGAGCAATGCGGTTGTCGACCACCAACCTATTTCTAATCTAGTCAAGAAAAATATTGTTTTAAATAATATAGATTCAATGAAACGCAATGAGAAAAACACAAACAAGATTCTGTTTGCGAGCAAGAAGTCTAAGAACACCATTGGACTTGAACAGAATGTAGATGAAGGTTGTTTCACGTCAATCACAACTTGCGGGGTCTTCAAAAGAGATAACTGCGCACTCACGAACTCCCCGAGTGAACTCTCGCCTGAGCACAAGATAAGCTCAAGACGCGGCAGCTTAACACGCACTGAAATATACTGCGATAATAATATAAGTAATGTATGCACACAACATGATATCAAACAGAACATAGAACCTATTTCAATCGATGTTATAAACATCAGTCCGAAAATAGACGTGAGTAACAACAGTAAAAAACCTCCGATGAGTCCGACAAAAATACCTTCGCCTGTAAACTCGTTATCTCGGCCCCGAAGCAGGGCTAGCTTGGATTTATCAGACAGCAGCGAGACGGACTATTATCTAAAACACACACAGAATGTCATCACTTCACTGCAAGCACGGTTAATTTCAGACCAGAATAAAAAAATAGACCAGCGGAAAATAGCACAGAATATAATCAAAAATCAAACTAAACATGTACGGCATAACTCATTTGATTCTAAAAATACACATCTGATAACAAACAAACTTGAGAACTTCCAGAACAAGAGTTTGCAGCAAAGTATTGATCAAACATCAACAAATATACAAAATCAATACAGTGTGAAAAATGTGATTGGTGCCACACGGAGTCCAACACACAAACTATACAACTCACCAAATAACAGCCCGATTAGGAGATCCAGCAGTTTCTCTACAAAGCACGAAGAACCTCAAATTAAATATGTTAACTCTCCGATCTGTTCACCGAGGATTCAAAAAGAATCAAACTTAAACAGGAATTTAGTGAAACCGAATCACGTCGATATTTCTAAAGTTCACAGATCATCTTCGACTGCAAGTATCAAGAAGCATTTAAATCCTTTTAGAAGAAATAGTGCAAATTCACCCGATAGAAGTAACGTTGATGTACAAAAGAATAATTCGAGTAACGAGAAACAACTAGGATCAGAATCAAGCAGTGAAGAAGAATTTACAAATAATGTATCTTCGACTAAAAACAAGACCAATGTTATAAATACTCGATACAATAGGACATTTAGTTTACGAAGAGCACGGCTAGATCTAGAACCGGTGCAGACTTCAAAATGCCCCAACACACCGGAAATGAAGCGCAAATTCTTACCGAATGAACAGAAACGTGAAACAGTGAGGAGTGTGTCTTCCGAGCCAAGGAAAACCACGGAAATCCAGAGCAGGTACATGAATATAGGTAAAGCCACAACGCCAAAAGCTGCTCCAAAGAATATAGCGAATAATAACGTCGGGAGAAGTCCTGCGGCTACACCAAGATCTGTTAATGCGGCAGTTAAAGTAGGAGGAGGCGCAATTAAGAACCCTGTGATGGCTCGGACGGACTCAGGGAGGTTCAGTATTAAGGCAAATAAACCAAAACCGACAAACGCTGCATCGAAACCAACGTGTAAGTTGACTGTTTGACACGTTTTATTGTAATATAACTGAGTGAACTTTTTTACAGCGAAGAAAGGAAATCGTAGTAATTCGACACTGACAAGCCGTGAAGTGGACTTCCAGAACTGGAAGAGGCGCAAGAGCTACGACCCAATGAAAGCGGCTGCAGAGGGCAAGCGGCGTGCAGAACTGAGCAAACGGCTGGCCCAGGAGAGCGGGGTCATGACGCAGTCATACACGGAGACCAGTCAGGAGTGCGACAGCTCACCTAGGTAACGTACACACTTGCATTTTTGTTGGAGAGTTGGAGAGTGTTTAGTGGAGAGTATAGATTTTAAATAAATTTGAGGTTTAAATGAGAAATCAATGCAGATATGTTTTGACTAATACCTGTTTGTGTACGCGTTTCTAATTATATTTAAAAAAATCTTTCTGGCTAAGCGATAAGATACAAAAAAAAACGTTCTTTACAACTTTTATTATAAACATTTTCATCTTTAATTAACTATTTCAAACATAATTTTAAAATTCAATTATTCCCTTAAACTAATAAATTACAGAAAATGATAGGTTATTTATCGTTTTAGTGTCCAAAATTATTTTATATTATTTTTCATATTTGCGTTTGTTTTTATCTCTGGTTTATAATATTCTAAATTCAAATAAACATCAAAAAGTTTTGACATTTGGAATGTAGACTATGACATAAAAAAAATATAGATTCATGATAAAATTAGCTAAACTGAAGAATATGCTGGCACAACGTCACAACTGTCAAAATCACGTATGCAATACAGTTATTCAGAATAGAGTTGATGCTCTAATAATATGTAATACAAGTTAACTGTCCTTGTTTAGGTTGATTAGTTTCTGTTAGGTTAGTTAGGTACACCGTACACTATTCTAACACATCAACGCATAATTTTTGAAATTTGTGACGTGATACCCACATTTTCTTTAACCTTCGTTTCTGGTTGTAAGATTGTTTTAAAAAATAGGACATTTTCTGCAGAGGCTTATAATACAAATCCTAAATATAAAATTTCATCCTTGTGTTTTGTCGTTTTTGTGTTACAGCATAGAAATCATGCCAAAAATAGATATTTCTATCAATATCTTGAAGTCAATGTTGGTTTAACTATACTTTTTTATTTTATACACATGGCCATATAAGAAAGTAGAAAGATGTCTCATTTACTACAATGTATTTTGCATTTAAAATCCATATAATGTACTAAATATTCTCTTAATCTAGAATTACATAAGTTTATCTACTTTTGTGAAGAAGGAAATAAACCCTGTCAAAACTCTTGTTTCTTGTTTGTATCCAAATTTCCAAACTCGATGCAATGTTTGTATATTTTTATGTTTTACAATTACAGTGAAGTAGAAGAATTGGAAGCAATACCATATACATAGGTATGTCTGTTTTCAGAAAGAATAATTATAAAACTAACTGCTTTTGTACAGAGTTGTCTTTCTTGTAACTAATAGATGTACTTATATGTTTATAAAAAACAGTTTTTATTGTATACATATTTCTTTACACTTTGAAAAAGGTATGGTTATTGCGAATAATTCGTACATATTATACGTCATATTTAATTGTTAATTGTTATGTAACAGATTCATGGCGTTTAATTGCAAAACATTTTGGTAGAAAATGAAATAACAAGAGACGGAAGATTCCACGGTTGTGTGGTATAATTGAGACACACATACGCTACTGTAGATGGTCAATACGTGAACTAAATTTGATATTTTATTTGATTGTTGTATAAATATAAATAAAAAATATTTAATTAATAGAAATTAGTTTATTTTTTTTTAAAAAGTAGTTTTGCAATTGAATATTTTAAAATATAGTAATAAATTTTATATCTACTAATTGTTGATATTTTTTTAAAGCAATGCATGTAGTGACACCTATCGACACTTTTCACGAATTTAATTAATTTGACAACAATTAAATAATGATTGTTGAACAATTTTCACATTAAATCACTTGTTTTAAATAGTTGATTGTTTACTGCTTCAAAAATACAAATATTTGCATTGTTTTAATACTGTATTATCTTGTTTGCATTTATTGATATGTTTGTGATATTAATTTATTGCTTAATATATTTATAAATAACACCATTTAAGCATGGTTGGTTCAATATAGTTAATCATTTATACAAACTTTGTAAAATTAAAGTATTAAAAAATATAGTGTTGACTACTTTAATGTTTTTATAATATTATTAAGTGTTTCTGTACTGTTCATTATGAAGACTGAAAATTGTGTCAAGTATTTTCAGAAAATTAAAAAAAACGTGGAGGTTATAATATTTTGTGTTTGTTATACTCAAAACGCATGTACATATTTTTAATATTTTTAAAATTATATTTATCATTTTAGTGCCCCAAATTATATTTTTAAATATTGGGCACTGAAACAATAAATAAACGTGTATTTTAGGACATTTGTGTATTTACATACCATTTGTTCTAGCCACTCGAGTTCTGTGCACCGGTCACAGAGTTTTCACGGAACGGCAGGTCTAGATAACTACATCTCAAGTGAGGATGAGCTGACGCTGTCTGCCGATGACATGGAAGGCATCACGCCCCCCGCACCTACACCCAACATTACTAGTCCCGTCAAATCAGCTAACGTGCACACGGCATGGTACCAAAGACTTTATTAATAAATATATTCCGTGGTATATACAACAATAATAATAATATATCCAATAAACTGAAAAAAGTGATTGATTTTTGCGATGTTATATTTTGGTAATTATACTAATGGTTTTCATGAAATTTGGACTGATCGTAAATTAATGCTTCATAAAGATGTGAACAAAATTTTAATAATATCGTCTACTTGAAACAACTGTTTGTACATTGGTTTATATACCAGGTGGATAAAAAATATACCTCCTGTTTGACGAACTTCAGATTAGTCTTAAATTGTGCATTATACACTAGTTTTACATATTAAAATTTCAAATCATTTTAATGAATCATTTATTTGTTACAGTATGTTAGTAAAATACAGTCTCTGAAGAGTAAATGGGCTTTACTTAAAGGGTGCTGTAACTATCAAACAATTTATTGGAATAATTTGAAATTTTAATATGTAAAACTAGATTTTAAGACTGTGCTGAAGTTTGTATGATTTATAGTTCCAGAGTTCTATGTCATCAAACAAGAGACAATTGTTTTGTTCATCAGTCTGGTTTTAGAGAAACGATTGAAAATTTATCATTAAATAAATATCTCTATTTATTTCTACGTCTCTGTAGAATGAGACAATTCTCGTAAATTCTAAAAAACTACGGGATCATTACCAAAAAAAAAGGGGCCTAAATCTGTCAGTTATTTTGGCCAATTGGGTGTATTGATCTATCTGTATCTCTCTATTTGTCAAATGGGTTGTGAATAATTTTTAAAGTGCAATAGAATTAATTTTCGATATTTCGTTCATATAGTTTTAAAAACAAGTCGTTTTTAATTTATTAGTTTCACAAAAAAAATATAAATTATTTTTTTTAAATTGGGGATGGATTCAAAAATACATTACTTTAGCTACGAGTCCTCCCCCTTCCCCCCTCCTGCCAGAAATATTTTGTTGAAGTTATTAAGAAAGTGTTAAATTTAATAATAATTGTTTTGTAATTTTATTAAAGTATTTTAAAGTTGATTTTAAATTTGAATCAAATAATTGTTGAATTAATACAGTTTGAAAATATTTTCATTGCTGTTAAAAAAATACGTTTTATTGTTTTCAAATTTTAATTTTCAACAGTGCCAATAAAAATCATATTTGATACAAAATGTATATATAAGTTATTGGTCTGTTCCTTTTTGAAAATAAAAACAAATAACATTTATAGTTAGTAGAAGTGTTGTAAATGAAATTTATGTTACGATAAATATAAAATATGCAACAATTTAGGCTTCCGTGGCAATATCTGATTGCTTCTCGGCTTTTGGACGGCTTTCATAAAATCATTGAATAACTAATTTTATAGTAAATTTATTTCATTAAATTATAAAAAATGTAACAAATAAAATGTATGAAGTTTTACCGACTATTTTACTACTTAGTTCATTTTATTTCTAATAATATATATTTAATATTTCAACAGTCAATTGATTTTGTATGAGAATAAGACGTGATATTCAAAAGTCGAGATCTAAAACTATATACGTTTATATAAATTACTCATATATAAAAATTAATAATGAATCCAATTTTATATTTCTATGTGCATACATATAATATATTAAATTAATCATATATTTGCAGCTTGCTTTGAACAACGTAATATTATTTTGTCTGTAAAAGACAGGTCTGGGTACAATTTTGTATTTACCAGGGTTGCCAACTTTCAAAAATAATCAATAATGAACCTTATTGTTGTATAAAAGTTGGCAATTCTGTAATATTTCTAGTATAAACGACTTAAATTATGTAAGAAAGAGTCAAGATCTGATTATAACGGTTTGTAATTGTAAATTGTTAATAAAACTAGCTTTGGAACATTTAATATAATAATTAATAAATAACTATAAACAAATGTCTGCTGTGCCACATCAAAAAATAGTGTCATATCTTAATTACTGTCCATTTTTTTCATTTCTAATAATTTACAATCAGTATTATATACGATTTTGTGACTGCACAATTTTTTTTTGTATTAAACTTTTTTTACAAATTAATTTAATATTTTTTAAATTACATCATATCAAGATTTTTACTTAATTTTTTTAAACTAAATAAAATTGCTTTAAATAAAATCATTATATTATAAATATATAAAATTATTTAAAAGTTGATTAATTTTTAATTGAAATAATGTACATTTATATAATATGATTAAGGATAAGGTATTAAATAGGTACTATATTTATCTAAATAAATATAGTACGGAATAAAAGTGATATAAAAGATGTTTATGTTCTGTCAGAAATAAAATAGCGGGAAATTTTCATTTCATACTTTCTACTTTACCATAACCTTGAAGTAAAACAGACTTACATTCAACAATTAAAAAATCGTTATTGATGCCATTTTTTAAAATGGCTGCACCAGTTAATTAATGATAATGGAGCAATCTTTTTAATATTGAACAGTTTTCTGCTATTTTTAAATTAAATTTGACAGAATTTTTTTGTTTTCAGTGTTAAAATACTCTGAAGTAAACTAATTTGATACAAAATGTATTGAATTTGGTGATCTTCATATTTATGTTTAGTCTATAAGTAAATAATTACAGACATACTTTGTATAATTCAGAAACTGTAACTGGATTTTGTGTAACAAATTTTCTATTTTGCTTTACAATTATTTTAGGCTTGAAAGTGTTTTAGATAATATTTAATTAAATAAGGTTAATATAAACTTTTAAATATATATTATTTGTTTGTTTATTTCTACTGATTCCTAGGTTTTCAAGGTAAGACTAATTTAATATTTTACAACTTACTTTTTATTTAAATTTATTATTATTATACTTTACTCAAAATTTTAAAACATGAAAAATGTCACATACTTTTCGAAATCTGAAACTATCAAATGTATTTTGTTAGAAAGTTATTTTTTACAAGTAGATAAGACAGAAATGTTTGAATTATAATAAAATAAACAAACATTGTTATTTATATAAACAAACTAAATATGTTAATATTATTACTCTAGTCTACATGAAAACAAAATTAGTTTTTATTCCAATTAAGTGTAGTGTAAATATAATCAAGAAAAATGTTAAATTTTAAAATTATTTTCATTATTTTATTCAGTGCGTATCTAAAAAAACATGAGAGTAAGTAATTTAGTATTTACTATGATTTAGTACATACTATAATTGTTCCCCCGGTTAATTATTAAAAAATACATTTTCAATGGCCTATATAGCAAATATAAAAACTAATTTTAAATAATGTCGCTACCTTAATGTTCAGATGTGGCAGTCTCTGGTGCCAAAATGTCAAACTAAATTTTCGAATTAACAATATTCCCAAGTGATGACATCTGATGCCAAAGCACGAAACTACCGTTGCAAAAATATGTATACGTTAGCAAAGATAAGAACCAGAATTACAAATAAATTCGTATTTTCTTTCTAGCCCATGTTATAAAACCCCGTATTATTGGAGGAGGCCCGATAGACTCCCATTTAATCCCTTGGCAGATTCATATTTACATGTATGATAAATATGGACAAAAATACACCTGCGGTGGGTCCCTAATATCCAGAAATTTCATCCTCACTGCAGCGCATTGTATTTTTGGGTACGTTAGTCTTTTCATGGAATGCTTATAAAAAAAAAAAAGCAATGTTGATATATTTCAGATACGAAATATTCGAATTGATCTTCGGCGGTGATAATACCCAAAAAGTTATAGCAGTTTCAAAATATGATGTTTTATCTCACGCTAGATACAACAATACAACTTACGAGTTTGATATAGGCCTTATAAAGTTACCCCAAAACATTAATATCACAGGTAATCAAGAAATAAATTAATCTCTCCCTGTATACATTATTTACCTTCCTTAATAATTTGTAAACAGATAACATTGACATAGTCAGTTTACCAAAATACTCAGAAGTTAAAAAGAAATATGCAGGGATGATTGCAATCACAAGTGGCTGGGGAAGGACTAGCCGTAAGTATCATTAGGATGATCGAAAAGTTAATTTTCATAATTTTAATTACATATTTTAGCTGAACCAAAATCGGAAAGCAACATATTAAAAGTTTTAATCATGGAGATTATCCCGAACAGAAAGTGTCCTATTCGGTATATGAGTAAACTATGCGCCATAGGGGAAGGGGTCGATACAATATGCAAGGTAAGTATATTACAATTTTACAACAAAAACTCAAATTCAAAATATAATTAATATGTTTCAGGGGGACAGTGGAGGAGCTCTGGTTATTTATGAAGAGGAAAGGGGCCCGGTACAGGTAGGCATCACGAGCGTGGTCATACAACAGTGTAAGAACGGCTGGCCTGCTTTATTCACCCGCGTTTCTCTGTTCCTGCATTGGATCCATTTTTACACAAGAATACCCATTGCACATTAAATAAACTGTTATCATTTTTTAATTAAATAATTGAAATGAAAATAAGACTGACACAATAAGTCTCCAGATGAACTTACGATGCCATTTTCTAAGATGGCGTCATTGCAACAATAAAATAAGATTAAATAAAATACACACATTTATTAGAAATCAATACATATTCTATTGATTATCATTAAAATACTGATGAAACTGTAAAGCGATCACCATAAACATGCATACTTGAGAAACCACCTAGAAATAATAGCAATCAAAGTTTCGTATAGGTACTCTTAAATAATTATCGTAAAATTACTTACATCTTGAATGAACGGAATATCAACATTTAGAAACCCTCCCGACCTGAAATCAACTTTCTGATGCAAAAGCTGCAGCGAGAACATTTTCAATTCTTGTTTGAATTCATCGTTCAAAGCAAAATGTTGCAGTTTGTGGATTATTTCACCGGTTCTACAAGACTAAAGGGATGTATTACATATCTTTAATATATTGTCGCAAAATACATTTACCTCTTTGGTTATCTTCCAGCAAAAAATCGAATATACAACAACTGATAATATATAAGCTACACAAGATTGAATTTCAACAAATAAAATGAGGACATTTAAATCATAATTTGTCCATTTATTCAAGCTATCTAACAATGAAAATATATAATATAATTGACATACAAATCGTACACAAACCTCCCCTATTGATATGATTTGTCGTAACCCAAAAGCAGAAGTGAATTTTTGTGTGATTCCGCAAATAATAAAATGTGCCTGTCGCAATTTTTTAATTTTATAAGAAAATCTATCAACGTTCATTAATTCAACTGTAAATACATTTTGTTTTTTGTAAGTCGGTATAACTGTATTATTCATAAAAGTTGTTAGATCATTGTTGACCGCTAGAAATTCTTCAAATATCAAACAGTACGTGATAATTCCGTGACAAAATGAAAAAAATAATGTACAGTTTTCTAAAGTAAAATTAAAAATTGACGGAAAACGAATAATTCCATTGCCATATACCATTTGTCCAGTGTAAACGTTAATGCACATGATATAAACGAAAAGTAGAAATGTAAAGCTTAACAAACGTACAATTCTTTTTGAAATCACCCAACGAAAATTGACATCGATGCTTTGAAAAATATTAAACACCTTCAACAGATCGGCGTATATCAACTTAATCGAAGAAAATTTAAAAATATTAATAATCCAAATGCACGTCATAAATGATAAATCAACAAGTAAATAAATTTTATTAATTGCATTTGAAAGCTCGGTTTCATTTTTCACTACTGCTGTAATTTTATTACTTTCCGCAAAAATAAAAGATGAATAATAAGTAATAATTGTTGCCGTCACAACAAAAACAGATAGCGTACTGATTTTGATAGGAGGCAGTGTATCTTTTCTGATTGGTTTTGAGATTGTATGTACTGAGATTCCGATAATTCTTGCATAGATATGAATTGGTTTAATTATTTCGTACAACTGATCAGCCATGTTGTCTTCAATGTTATTTAGTTAATACTGACTTTAACATCTTTAAAACACTACCATAATTTTATTATAAAATAATTTTGGAGAAATTATCATTAAATATAATTTGTGACATCATTTTATAATCGACTGTTGTGAAGTAAATTAGTACATAGATCTATAAAAAGGGGTGTCCAACTTTTTATCTATAAGGTTAGGATTAATAACAAAGATAATGTTAGTTATGTATAAATAATTAGAATTATTAACAATTAAGTGCAGATAGTTATTAAAATTATTGCAATATGTATACTGAATAGACCTTAACCAGTAAAGGGTAAAAATGTCACAATAATAAAAATATGTGGTATTTAAAATCATATATTCCCTAAAAATTAAAAAAAAAAAAAAAATTAATAATAACTTACAAAATGATAAATAATTGCTTCTCAATTGGGCACCCCTAATCTACTTCTACAATTAACATACCATTGAATTTGTATAATGTATTTATTAAATATACATAAGTACACACCAGTAATAATCATCTAAAATACATTACCAAATTAATAATAATAATAATAGAAAAAAATATCGAAACCGTGATAATCAATACATAAATTATAAAATAAACATGAGATGATCGAAAGAAATACTTATTGGTTTTTTTATTGGAACTGTCAGATAAAGAGATAGAGGAGAGAGAATATACATATAATGTTTCACTTATGGAATTCTTCAAGACACAGTTTACAAGACCAGGATCCTTCGGGCGGCGAGGTCAGTGGAGGGTTCAGGCAGTACATGTGATAGCCCCGGTCGCAGTCATCACAGAACAGTAGCTGGTCCTGTCAATACAGTCCGGTTTTATATTCATTCACCAGTCAGTTAGCACATTTACTAGCTTTTTTACACATTCACTAGCTATTGTACATTCATATTCTTCAATGGCCATTGTCTAGCCAGATTGCAGTCACTGGTGGTTGTAGGTATTAGAAGAACAGTTTATACAATGTCAAATGATTATAAATATTTCCTAGTCGGTCCAAAGGTTAACTAGTGAATATTCTAAGTACCTAGTCAATTGTTAAATGATTGTAGATATTATTTAGTAAAATTACACACTGCCAGTGATTTTATACAGTAGCTAGTGAATTCAAAGAATGATTTTTTTTTAAATAATATGGCTAGAGGTGTTTATATAGCATCTAGTTTATTTAGTCAATACCTAGTCAATGTGCAGAATCCTTATAGTTAGAAAATGATTTTTATCATGTTATAACATAGCTAGATATAATTTATAAAGATACTTACATCATTGTCAGACGTGCCACAAATAGAGCAACATTTACACTCAATACACTGCCATCTGTACTTTCTCACTGATATGATCATATTCGCAGTGAACTGCAAACATGTCGGGTGGCCTAAAATACCAGGACACAAAGCATTAAATACTACAACTGCAACTATCTCATCCCCCCCCCTCCTTCCCATAATTATGCCACTACTTCCAATTACAGGTTGCATCTTCTTCATCTTCAAAATTAATATTTTATTTTTCATCACTAGCATTAGCTAAATTTTGAAAGATCTTTATACATGGTTTATCAAAATGTCTGTATGTCAGGTAAACTAGCTGAATGAAAAAATAGGTCATTTTAATCCAACCAATTGTTAGTTCCTGTTTGAAATGTAGTATATTAGAATTAGGGTTTTAAAAAGTGCCGAAGAACAGTGAATTTCCAAGATATTTTGTCAAAGTTATTATTAATTATTTATATCAACATCAAAAAAGCGAATAGTTTTTGATGTCCAGTGCTTTTCACCAGTCCTCAGCACTTTTATGAAATGAAACAATACAAAAAAAAGAAAAACAAGTTTACATTAATCAATATTTTTATTGCACTTTTTAAAAATATATAATAATAATGATTATAATTATATAGTATCGAGATAATTATAATGATAGTGCGTGTATAAACCTTGCTTGGAAACTAACTGTTCTTAAACACTGTTCAAAATGAAATAAAGCAACAAACATTATTTCTCAGTACAAATTTGAATGCACAAAAGGGAATATTATAATACAGTTAAATACGCCGATCATTTCGGCATTGATATGATAATTTTAACCAGTTGAGGAATGCATGTGAGATATTTCGTTAAATTGGATAAAAAAAAACTACACACATAATCAACATATAAATATATATAACATGCAATAAACAACTGATCAGTCTAGCAATAATAATATTATTATATAATAATAATAATAATTAATTTTCTCTTTGGTAAATTTCGCAAGTAGTTTCTACACATACAAACATTATGTTTGATTCCAAGATAATAATAACATATTCGGACTTTTCAATACACAACAAGCACATCACAAGCAAAAAAATAACCATATTAGTTCAAAAACCACGATTGTTTTGAAAATATGGCAGCCATTTTGTCAGCTCACCTTTGTTGCCTAGCAAACTATCCAATATAATAATATGTACATGTTTTACTATAGATACCAAGGTATGTAAAGTATAAGGTAACCTCGCAACTCGTCGCGAGAGGGAAAAATATGTCATTTGGTATGTCCAAATTATAACAAATATGGAGAGGGGGAAACCATGTCATCTGATGTGCCCAATCATAACAAATGTAGCCTCGTAACTCAGCACGAGAGAGGAAAACATGTCATTTGGTATGCCCAAGCTGATTGGTTAAAAGTTACGAGATAACCTATGTATTTACTAACCTTGTATAAATACTAAATAATGCGGCACCCATATTGTCAACTAACCTTCATTGCCTAGCAATGGTCCATAGATACTATGACCTTAGATCAGGAAAGTTAATGGATACATAACAAGCCACTATGGTAGCCAAACAATTATCACTGAAACACTTTTTAAGGCAATAAAAAACATTTATTATTAATTAATTTTATAATTCCATAATTTCCTGATTTCACGAAGCGCACTGATTTCAATGTTCGGTAGCGTTATGAGTTCTATCCTATATTTTTCCTTGTCTAAGCATACTGGTATAAGTTGGAAGTATGAGTTGAGTGCAATAACTATATTGTTAGAAAATTTGTACTGTTACAATGTAATAATAGCTATTCAAAACAATCGAGGTTGTGTATTATCCATAGTAATTAATCTAGATATATATAATAGTCTATTTAAATAGCCCGAACTTCCCACTGCAGAGGAACTTTATAAATTTAAATTAATTTTTTTGAGACAGAAGATTTTAAAATACATGTCTTGTTATATTGCTACAATTATTTCAGCTGCTAAATCAAAGAAAATTACATTTCCTTTAAAAAAAGGCAGTTCTCAACTTTTCAATACCTAATAAAATAAAAACGATAAGAAATAGACAAAATATATTAAAATCACAACATTAACATCAGTTAGTTATTTATTGTTTCGATACTCCCTAAATTCTGAACGTTACATTTGTTAATGCTTAAAAGATATGGGGTGTAGAAACAATAGATAACATTGATATCTATTAAAAGACAATTAACACTAGATAATATAAAATAATAAAACAAATATCACAGATGCAATGGGAATGGCCGGGCTGAACGAAAATTCGGTCAGAGGAAGACTAAAAAACATTACCGCTATTTACAACATGATATCGGAACAACAATTTCTTTTTTGGTAATTTCAAGTCTTAAGGCAGTGTTAAGCAGAATATCTTTTTCCACCTGAATTTGTTTTAATTTTAAAATTGGTCGACGAATTATAATAAATAACGTTTAGATTTTCATTTACAGACTAGACAAAAGTATAAAATTTCCATTAAAATATACCAACTAATAAACAGAGCTCATCCGAATGTAAAAACACAACGCAGAGGAACTATGGGATTTATTAACATAAGGAGTACACTTTTCAAAGTGCTAAACATAATTTATTTTATGTTTTTTGTTTGTATTTTTACTTTTGTAGTAAAAATACATACTACTTCGATAAGTCTTTTTGTATTTATAGTAACTACATCAAATGAAATCTAGTTACACTTTGTATGTAAACTATTTTACCCTGTTAAAGGTCTTTTTGTTTAATCCAGCCTTGTCACTTTTCTAGATTTGGACAAAAGTAAACAAATCCAAAAAATTAACCTTGTAGCTTATGTTGAAGTAGGATAACTTTTGATACCAGAGTGAGTTAAACTTTCTTTTATATAAAAAGAATTTTACTTTCCAACTAAAATACAAATATGGAATTAATGAATACGAAGCTTGTCGCTCCAGTGTTATTAGAGAATATCATAAGTCGTCTTGTGTTTTTACATTTCAGATAACCCAAATAAGAAACAAATCAATATAGGAATGCCCACAAGAAAATATACATTAACGATTCATTTAAAATACAAATGTAATAACCTATTCATGCATACTAATACCGTTTGCTACAATATTTTGATAAATATTAATATATTTAATTAATTTTCAACAAAATAATTCATTCATATTAACTCGTTCACAGCATTTCACGTTTTTTCAAATGAAAAAACATGAATCGATGGATCCAAGAAAATATGAATAATATAATAACAATTACTCCTAAAAAAACCTGGAAGATAATATTATTTTTTTATTTCCGTTTCCGAGAATTACTTTTTTTGGCCCCGTTTTTTGAGTTATCTTCGTTACCGTCACCATTGATAAGATCGTCGGCCCCCTTACCTGATCGTCCGCAATCCGAGCAAGAGACAAGCTCTTCTGAAGTCCCTGTTTTTTTATTCTCCCTCGCATCTCCTAGACAGAAATCACAGTACGGACTCGGTGCTGCTTTTTCTTTCCCTGCCGTCGCGTTATCGGTCGACCCGCTAGCGCCACTGTCAGATGTTTTTGTGTCGCCTTCAGCCTGAGGGTTGGAATTAGACCCAACACTCTGATTTGAGTTTGAATCTGTTATATTCGGTGGGCCTATTTTACGTTCCGGTAAGAGAACTGGCATCGGGGGCTCGTCGGGAAGTACAGCGCTTGTGCTCAGCGTGCTCTGTGATATCGAAGGAGTGCTCTGTGTGGCACTGTTTGGTTGCCGCCCACGACGTCCAGGTGTTCCTGTAAAAACGACGTTTTTCTATAGGATTTATAGTTTGAGTAACGTGCAACACATAAGAATGGTTTGGTTTCTTTATTATAATGCAATAATAATTTAATTCTAATTGATTTTTACTTGGAAAATTTTGGAAAAAACGTGTAAATATGCATTCTTAAATACACACCTAACGTGAATTTAATTTTTTTAAATAATAAACAAAATACTACAGCAGTATGTTGTTAATCGGTTAAAACTGTCAACCCTTTAACTGTCAAATACTGAGTAACAGAGTCTCAAAACGAGGTTTTGATGTATATTTAACACATGTATTATGTACACAGAATTTTGTCATAGAAATTTTGAGTCCCTTCATACATTAAAATTGGTCTGTGACTAATATCAAAGTCTGGCTACCATCTTGAAAAGAAGGCCAACACAAATAGTTTTTCGTAATATCTTTTTTCCCGTCGGCCTCATAACCAAGATAATTACGAGTAATATTACAGAAGAAACAATTCCCAACAACTTTTGTCTCAAACTTTTTTTGTAGGTTAAATAGTTTCTGAGATACAATCATTAAAAATGGTATGTGATCATGCTTTTTGAGTAAACAGACCAGTCTATTGACGGCCATATCACAGAAACTATTTAATCTACAAAAATATGTTTGAGATAAAAGATATTGGGAATTCTCTCTTCTATAATATTGCTAGTGACTATATTGATGAATGAACCGTTTAGATACGCAATAAATGGGCTCAACCTTGATATTAGCGACTGACCGGTTTTAAAGCACAAAATTCCCATGACAAAACTATGTGGTTGCTATCTCTTAGACTATAACTGTTGTTTATAGTATAATCGTGCCGAGAACTATAAAAATGAGTCATTTGAGAGTTAACGGGTGAAATGTATGTGTTCACTACTGCTTTGAATAATAAAATAAACATAAATGCAAACAATAGTATGTAAATAAAGTAAGAAGTAGAATAAATCGTGCAAGAAATCATATACAGCACTGCAAAAGAAAATGAAAACTAAAAGAAATAAAGTTAGGTTAGGTGTGTTTCTAAAAATATCAACACAAGCACTATAATAATAATAAGGAAACGGACAAGCAATGATCTTTATTCTTTCCACCAAATTAACATTGGTATCTTGCTGTTCTTTATAACTGTACGTACGCGAGATAGATTACGATGCAAAAATACCAATTAAAAATAAGCGTTTTAAAAAGATCACCACTGTTCCATTTTGGATCTGGGAAAGTTTATTTTCTACAGTTTACCGCCTGGAAAGATATATTTAATCGTGATCAATTTAACGTCTGAAAATTTAAGGTTTTGTAAAAAAATATATTATGTAAAAAAACATAAGTTGTATGTTTCAGGCGGTAAATTATGGAACATTAAATATATCAACGGTAAAATGTGAAAAATTAATTTCCGGACTCGGTCAAGCCGGATTTTTAGGATTATTCATCCATTACGGAGTTGCCACAATCGAATTAACTCAAAATCTTAGGCCAATAGTTTATAATTATTATAAATCCTTTTTTTTAATTTTAAATAGTATAGGTAACTTTTTTTTCAAAAAAAAATTATAGGATTTTTTTTATTAAACAATAGGTAAAATTCAAACCGTCACATTTTAAATAAAAAACAGTCGCAGAACAATTATTGAAAAAGAATTTAACTTAGAAACTTACAATTTAAAAAAAATTTCTATTGTTATTCCTGGTTTGTTTCATTTCATTTTTATTCCGATTTTCAAAAAATTGATTGAATTTAAATTGATTAATTAAATAATAGAGATTACAAGCTTTAAAATATTTTTAAAATTATCGTTATGTGACTATTCTCATTGGGGACATGACAATTTGAATTTAGCCTATTTTAAAATACATATCTTTAATTTTTTGACATCATATTCAATAATAAAATATGCATCATCAATAGAGTATTTGACTAAATTTTAAAATATATAGTAAATTGTGCGTATGTATGTAATAGATACAAGGTTCTTTTCTTTTTTACAAAATAATGCAAAAAACGCGAAAAATAATATTTTTCTATTCAAATAAAAAATTTCCCGCCATAACGCTTATTCAAGGTCCCGTAAAATGCGTGACGTTTGTAACATGTTTTTGACGTGAAACATGTTGATGTCATCTATTGACAGATGTGTCAAACAAGTTTGTAATCATGTGACAAATAGTTTAAAAATTACAAATTTAAATTAGGTTTATTATTAAAATACTTAAGACTTACTAGACTATTAGACTTATTTCACGTAAAAAAATACTTGATTGTATATTATGGTAACATAATATACAAATCATACAATACTTTTTACAACATTTTAGAATTTATTATCAATAGTGTCAAATACCCTATTTCTGATAACAAAAACATGTGTTTTTGAAATTATATTTATACGACTATTTTGAAATTACAAAATTCGTCAAGTACCTGTACTTTGTTGCCAAAACAATTAAACCCATGTTTTTATTTTATTCTTGGATAAAGAAATTAACTACGGTACATAGGTATTTCAATGTTATTTCAAATGCATCCAAAGATTATGACAAATTCTTAAATACATTGCAGCTTGTAAATTTGATGCTTGATCCAAAGTAAGTGTCAGATTTATCCGCAAACACCTTCAGAAGTTCAATTACAGAAAAGCCTTGATTGATTTCTGTATTACTTGTAAGATTTTCTGAAGGTGTTTACAGCCCAATCTGACATTAAATTTTGATCAAACATTAAATTTACAAGCTGTATGTATGAATTTATAGTAACATTAATAAGAGAGCAAACATCCTGAAATAAGTTCTGTACCGTCGTGAACAGTCAGAAGTATCTGAATGCGGCATATCCGTGTACAAAATCCGGCAGTGAACAAACGGCAGAGCACCAATAATAACAACACAACCCAATATAATAATAAATAAATAAAACAACAGCAAAATACCGGTCGGATGGTTAAGAAAAGTGACATAGCTGTCTTGGTAGACAGAGGTGTTGCAGTCTTGGGCTGCGGCCGTGGCGGCGGTGGTCGACGCCGCTGGGGCTGCAGACGGGGACGCGGCCTGGGGACACGGGGTTGGGACGCGCACGCTGTCGCGGGAGTTCTCGTCGGAGTTGGGCGGGTCCCGGTGGGAGTGGGTGTAGTGGTAGGTCAGGCCCGGCCGCGTCTTATAGCGCGCGCTGCACACTGCAAACGGCACACTTCAGATGCGCATTCTCTCTCTCGCGCGCACACATTTCTCCGCGTCGTACAACACTCATCGCGTTTCACGATGGTTTATACAAACAAACCACATTCTTATTCTTCTTGTTTTTACTTGCTTTTGTACAGTAAACAATTTATTCCATGATACATGCTGCAGATACCCCTCTAGCATGTGGGCCACATTTCCCACAATAATTCCTTGTAATAATAATATAACAAAAATAAATTGATTGCATCGGGTTACGGATAGAGACTCCACGTGGTTATAGTTGAGACAGATACTAATTAATCCCCACTAGACTTGGGTGTCATCTTGTCGCGGGTAGAAATTCACCACTCTATAACACTAGCGACTTTTAGCAACGCGACTATCGCGTTATGGCATGCTATTGTATGCAGCGCAACTATCGCCAGTGTGTATGGGTTTTGCGATTTACATATAAAACAATGTAAAATTAATGTACGCGATAGTCACGCTGCTAAGTCGCTAGTATGCAAGAGGTCTATATGTTATAAACTGCTGCATACAAACAATGCTACACCTAACTATGCGGTCAATGCTCAGGACTCTCATCCAGGCGTCCCGTATCAAAACCCGAATAGCTCTTTTTTTTGTTACAATTGAACACGCGATTAGTACCTGCCTCAACTATAACCACGCGGAGTCTCCTATACTCGTAACTCGATGCACCTCTAAAACCGTTCCCTTGTCAGCATTAACTACTTTCAAGTTAGTGAAATAGAATGTAGATTTGAACTTATTTCAGGAATAATTATAACACGTCTCTGTACTAATCTTTTGTTGCTTGTTTATTATTTAATCCTTTGATTACAGGTATCATTAAGCAATCCCCGCATCAAAGCATGCCAGGAGAGGCTGAAAAGTTATCAGCTGAGGTAGTTCTTATTATTCTAATTACTCGTACCATGGTTAATTAATTGCTTAACTCTTTACAAGTATACAGGACCCAAATATCAGCTAATTTGTGTAATTATGTTTTGAGTAATTAAATGCTAAACGTCACCACGAAAATGGAGCACCATTAAATTCTTGATCTGAAACGGAAAAAGAGCCCAAAAAAGTTTCTGAAGAAGTATGTTATTAACAGAGAATCCGAGTTGTCTTATTCCACAGTAAAAAAATGGAGCTGACTGTTTCAACAAAGAAGAGAGAATCAATTGAAAACAGCTCTCATTCTAATTGGCCAAACACGCTCGTGACTGACAAAAATATCCAAAAAGTTAAAAAAGGGTTTAGAAGGTTCTATAAAGAGCTATGAGTTTTAAGGATTGTCTTCAATTGACTCTCTTCATTGTTGAAACAGACAACTATTTTTTTACCATGGAATAAGACGGCTCAGATTCTTTGTAAACAGCAGACGTTTTTTCTAAAGTATCTTTTTGCATTTTCCTGTTTTTGATCAAGAACTGAATTACGTCGCAGTGCTCCATTTTGTGTATCAACAATTCATAAATGGTGACGTTTATCGTTTAATTACTCAAGATATAATTTCATGAATGAGCTGATTTTGTAAAGAATTGTGTAACTATATAGTGATCCATAGTATAAGCAATTATGATAACGAGAAGTACCTCAGGTCGAGAAATTTTCAAACTCCTCTTGTATCTTAAAATCGCTAAATGAAGACAGCCGTAGTTAAAGGGTTAAACAATACATATTTAATCACAGGACCCCCCTGAAGTTGTGCTGCTATAAATTATATTACATTTATTTAGAATTAAAATAGTAAAATTCGTAAGGGCAGCTACCTTCTTTTTTGTAGCTATTTAGGACCTCAAACTAATGTCTAACAGTGGGGAAAGAGACCAATGGAAAATATATATTATGGCAATTCATTTTTATAGATTACGCAAATATTTGCTTCTGTGCATTTAACAGCAAACTTGTAAATTTTAAGCTCGATCCAAGACCAAAACAAGATCTTGCAAATAATCAATTAAATTTTAACATTTAATTTCGATAATTAATAGTCATTATATTCTGTAATGTTTTTTCAATTTTATCAATTACTTCAATACAGATCACATTTTTAATACAGCTGTTTCTAATTCTCTTAATGTTCATAGTCTATCTGCAGATTCATATTTTAAAGTCTTTTGAACCTTGTGAAGTATATCAGAGTGTATCATGGAACAAATTGTTAATTTTAACTGTATATAAAGAAAAATATACATTCCCGGTATAAGCAGCATTTTCTCTCTGTCAGCAAACATGCTTTCAATAACCAACCAAATCAAAGTCAAGAATACGAGACTTATACCAAGAAACCAAAAATCACCGCAAGTTATATTTATGAGTTATTTTTTTTGTCTACATTTTTTAGAATTACTCAAATATAAAATTATTGAAATTCTGTAAAATTTAAATTTAAGTATTTTAAGTTTGATCAAATTAATGTAGAAGAAATATAAAATCTGTGTTTTTGTGAAAAAGCAAGAATTACAAAATATTTTTAACATTACAGTTATTTTAAAATATAAATATTTTTAATGAACTAATTAACACAAATAAATTTATCTCCACTTGACTTACATTTTACTTATTTTAATAATGAATACAAAATAAATTATTATTGCATTTTACAAACACGTTTCACATTTTTACGAAAATAAAAAATAATAAGAAAAAAATTGCAAACGTAAAATTTATTTGTACTATGTATAAGAAAGTCTATCTCTCTTCCACTCATTTCTATCAAATAATTAACAACAGTTGTAACGTACGTAAATAAATAATACGAATAAAAAATAACCGATTTTTATTCGGACGAGTTTTCAAACAAAAGAAAATAAAAGGGTATTAAAACAAAAGAAAAAAGCTAATAAAAAGCCAAGAAATAGTTAGAAAATAATCATTATCAGCGCTTCTAGTGACCAGTTTGTTAAAAGAAAATGTCAGTTCATATGTAAGCGGAATATTACAGTAAATATCAAATCCCGTTTACACTAAATAACACAACACGTCTCCCGTTTGACGACGTATAACTCTTAAACCATAAAACACATTAACTTGAAATTAGTCTTGGTTGACTGCCATAAAGAAATCACAAAAAAGGCTCAAATGCCAAACAAAAATTTGGCCAGGGCGGTCGTATACGACCACCATGGCAGTCAACCTGTTAAATTGTGTGTTGTATAGTCTAGTTTTACAAAATAAAATATTAAATTAGTTCAATGACTCGTATAGTTGTTATAGTCCTTTACGTAAAATACATCAAAAATGCTGATCTAATGGATATTTTACAATAATTATAATTTTGACCGCAATTAATAAATGATTCATCAAAACAACATGAAATTATAACAAGTGAAACTAGACTATATACTGCATATTTTAAGATTATTCCAAAGTTTCTACGATTTATAGTTCCAGAGTTCTATATCACCAAACAGAAGACCTTTCATTTATTCATTACCGTTGTTTTTGACATACTTTACTTAAATTATTATAACGATTAAATGATACATCGGACTGATTTGAAACTTGAATACTGAATACTCGACTATATAACAAACATTTTAAGATTACCCCCAAAGTTTCTACGAACTATTGTTTCTGAGTTTTAACGCGAGACCTTTTTTTTATCTATTATATAACTTGTTACGTAGTGTAAACGGGCCTCGTATAACTAAATAAAGATACCATGAAGGAAAGTTTGACTTACGATCACAAGCGAAGGGTTTATCGTTGTCCCCCGGGGTCGGCTCAAAGTTGTGGATAGTTTTCTTGCGCCCTCGGCCTGAGCCTTTACCTCGACGGGGCGTGCTCGGGGAATCCAAACCACGAGCCTGAAAACAAATGAAAACGTAAAATAACAGTCGTGATAAAAATCATAAAAGATCTCATACTTTTGCTCTGCGTCTGTTTTTTCGTTTACTGTAACTGCTTTCCTCATAATCCGCATCAGAGTCTGGATCCGGTTCATCGTAACCTTCTAGTTCCAGCATGTCTTGCTCGTCGAAATACCAATCCTGAAAAAGTACCGGATGTTCAGTAAAAACCTTCCGAATCATCTTCAGCCGAATTACCTTAGCGTCGTCTTTCAATTGGCTATCTTTACTATCCGTATCCTGCAGAGCTGGGTTCTCCATCTGAGATATACTGTGAAGGTCTGAATCTCCATCCAACATATCCGTAGCTCGTGATAACATACGTGAGTTCAAAATCAAATATTGGCGACGCTTCTTCCTCCATCTTGCTCTTGGATATGTGTATATTTGTCCAGGCGCTAAAGGAGGCATCCGTTGCCTCTTGGACATTAACAGGGCCGAGTGATTCTGTGCTACACCTGTCTGGCTATCTAACCACGGAATCCTCATTCTCCTTTCTGAACATAGCCTACTGTTGTACGTCGAAGAGCTTTCTATTGCCTCTCGATACTCAGATGAATTTAAAAATCTTTAAAAATTAATACAGGTATATAAAAATGAATGTATCATCAAATATACGAAAAAAAAGATACATTTCATTTGAAATGCGTAACTACAAAATATACGAAAGAATTTACAAGTATTGATTTTTTTCTTGTATGAATAGCGTACATATATTAAGATAAAAAATAGGTTAAATATATAGATTTATATCGAAAAATTTGCAGGATTTTATGAGGAATGTTTTAAAAGAACTTACGACTCGATTTTTTCTAAATTAGCAGGTTCTAATGATTGTACAACTGCGCTAGCGTCCATGTAACTCACAGCAGCCATTTTGAACTAACTTATTGAATTATTGAACTATGCCAGTGTACGAGGTATTTACGGTTTTTTAGGATAATGATTTTTCATTATTTATACTTGTATATTATTCGGTATCGTTTTAAAAATATTATTTTATAGTTTTCAATTCATAATTGGATTAAATGAATAAATTCTCTGTACATATTAGGTAAATCTTTTTTATGTTATTTTTTTTTTAATGGAAAATGCAACTCATACCTATAACTATTTCAAATTAAGTATAGATAAAGCTATTTAAAAAAAGTTCCCTTTTCAAAAGATCAACAAACATATAAAGTTACGTATTGATTCATTTTTATCCGATTAATTTTATTAAAAACATTACAAAAACTATTATAGATATTTCTGAATTTAAAATTAGCGCCAATTAAAATCAACTTAACTTAATGCGCATGCGGTACACGCCGGAAATCATCTAACGTTAAAATACAGTCCCTTCAATAAGAGTTGAGACAGCGTCGCCATATTTGGCTCTACTTAATCCACATCACATGTGTAAACCAAGGTTAGTATATGTATAGTTTGTAAGCTGTAGTAACTTAGCGACGATCCAGCGACGGTAGTGGTACCAACGTAAAATAAAGAAATTGTACAAATAAAAATTGCAAATAAAACCTAATTAAAGCATCGGGAGTGGAATTAATTAGCATAATTATAACAAACAAACGATTATCTTTCTTATTACGTTATAATTATTCATAATACAACAATTTTAATAAACATAACCTTAACATCTGTCAGATACAAAAGTTAATTAAAAAAGTGCTCAAACAGTACTGTTTCAGAGACATAACGCGACAAGTATTAATAAATATAATATTGAATATCTAATTTCATTAAAACAAGTGCTTCGGGTGCCTTAACTATTCTATACTATCGTAAAATGAAGAAAATGTGTCAACAATAGATCCGACCGGCTGACTAAAAAAAATATTTCTGAAAGACTATCACCGTTACAGTTGTGAAATTTTTACATAATGTAGAGGGAACCCTAAAGTTTTCAAAAAAAAATTGTCCTTTATAGGAACCCCAACTGATTTTAAATAAAAAAATATTTATTAGCCCCTCTAACAATTCGACGGCTTTAATTGATTACGGTATCAAAACGAGCTAACGAAATGTCATGAAATTTTAATCCAAACATACAGAAACATAATTACACATTCTAACGCAAACAGCATTTCAAAAAAATGCTTTTACAAAAAAAAGATTACAAAAATTTTTTGGGAAAAAAACATTATGTAGAAGTGTGGAATTATAGTGAGTAGGTCCATAAAACTTCACTGATTCGCGTGAAATAGTTATTTTTTTAGAAACTCCAACCGATTTATTACAATTAATTATTAAATATCAAACATTAATCGTGAGTACAAATCAAATCACGTTGGTATACCGGATTCGGCCACACCCCCTTTTATAACAGCAAAACAATCGGCTAACGTAACCTAACAAGCCAGCGAAGTGACAAGTAACGTGCAAACATTTCCGAAATTCATTATTATCGGGTGATTCATGTAGAGGTACTTGTTTCTGTATGGTATTTTTGTTCAGTATTGTTTAACATTTCATCATCGAAAGGCTTAATGCGTTACAGCGTCTACAAATTATTCAGCTGTATTATGAAAATCAGTGTTCTACAAAGAATGTGTTTCGTGCGCTTAGAACAACTTATGGTCCACATAATTGGCCTACCGAACGTACAATTCGATATATTTGCAACTCAATATTCATTATTGGGTGATACACGTAGTGAACAAAATGTAGCGTCTTATGGGCTGGTGGAATAATTTGAATGACGCCCGTTATCGCGCCATGATAACGGATATTTGCTGCCTGAAATTGAAGCCCGTAATCTCGACGACATTTGGTTCCAATAAGACGGCGCTACTTGCCACACAGCCCGTGAAAGCATGGCTTTATTGCGAGAACAATTCGGTGAACAGTTAATTTCACGCTTCAGATCGATGAATTGACCGCCTAAATCTTGGGATATCACACCTCTAGACTTTTTCCTTTGGGGCTACGTAATGTCCTAAGTCTACATGGATAAGCCGGCTATGATTGAGGAATTGGAAGCCAATATTATTTGCGTCATTTGCCAAATACCACTCGAAATGCTCTAACGCGTCATCGAAAATTGGAACTGCAGAATGGACCATGTTAGGCGTAGTTACGGCCAACATTTGAAACAAATAATCTTTAAAAAATAAATGTAAAGAATTGTTCTTTTATATGATAACAAAGATTACCCGATACAATTGATTTTGATATTATTTTAAAAGTGCATCTAAATGAATCACCCAGTATTTGATCATAATTGACTTTATAACGTTTTACTGTGTATTGTGTAATAATAAATAACATGATAACATATATCTAGTTGTTTATTTCATCTGCTTACTATATGAACATTCATATTATTATTTTCAGGTATTTTAAATAAAATAAACACTAAGGTAAGTAAATTCTTTATTAACAGTGCATTAATAACTAAGTACATTTGCATAACATGTTATTTTTAATATAAATAAGAATGTCACAACAAACGTTCCTGTAAAACTTTCAGTTACTCGTGAAATACAATATTTGCCATATTAAAATTATTTACTTGATCATGCATCTTTTTTAGAAGCATGTATAATTCTTTTAATTATCCTTACATTAGTTTTCCTACAGAATTCAAAATTGACAATCAGTTTACATAGGTTATGTCGATCGTGTTATGTTTACATATAAGAAAAAATAAATTTGGATAAAAACATTGTCGCGATCGTGATGAAAATTACAGAGGATATAGAAAAAATGCTCGGCATTCGATACACGAAGAGAAAATTTGCCAAAGTACTACAGATTTTTAAAAATTTGCTTCGTCGTCAGTTATTAACAGCCAGCGACGGAGCTGAAATCTAAAAATCTGTTGGAGTCGCGCAAATTTTTTCTTTGTTATTCGAACACTGAATATTCATACTACATCCCCTGCAATTTTCATCACGATCGTGTGTATATTTCCAATGAAAATTAATATTTACATATACGATACATGACAACAAGGAAATAAATAAAAAATGCTACCAATGGCTACCATCGACGGTATCCGTTTCGATAATAACGAACATACACACGCATACATCTCAAATTATAATGACCGGCCAATATAAAATTTAATTAAGAAAATAATATTGTCTCGATCGTGATGAAAATTACAGGGAAAGTAGAATTAATACTCAGTGTTCGAATAACGAAGAAAAAATTTGCGCGGCTCCAACAGATTTTTAGATTTCAGCTCCGTCGCTAACTTCCAACTTTTAAAAACATCACGTAGAAATATGTAAATATGGTCAATAGGTCCATAAAACTTCACTGATTCGCGTAAAATAGTTATTTTTTTAGAAACTCCAACTGATTTATTACAATTAATTATTAAATATCAAACATTAATCGTGAGTACAAACCAATTAACGTTGGTATGCCGGATTCGGCCACACCCCCTTTTGTGACAGCAATCGTAACTGATCGTAACCTAACAAGCCAGCGAAGTGACAAGAAACATGCAGACATTTCCGAATTTCATTATTATTTGATCTTAATTGACTTTATAACGTTTTACTGTGTATTGTGTAATAATAAATAACATATATCTAGTTGTTTTTTTCATCTGCTTACTATATGACCATTTATATTATTATTTTCAGGTATTTGAAATAAAATAAACACTAAGGTAAGTAAATTCTTTATTAACAGTGCATTAATAACTAAGTACATCTGCATAATATGTTTTGTTAAATATAAATAAGAATGTCACAACAAACGTTCCTGTAAAACTTTCAGTTACTCGTGAAATACAATATTTGCCATATTAAAATTATTTACTTGATCATGCATCTTTTTTAGAAGCATGTATAATTCTTTTAATTATCCTTACATTAGATTTCCTACAGAATTCAAAGTTGACAATCAGTTTACTTTACTTAGGTTATGTCGATCGTGTTATGTTTACATATAAGAAAAAATAAATTCGGATAAAAAGAATTGTCGCGATCCTGATGAAAATTACAGAGAATATAGAAAAAATGCTCGGCATTCGATACACGAAGAGAAAATTTGCCAAAGTACTACAGATTTTTAAAAATTTGCTTCGTCGTCAGTTATTAACAGCCAGCGACGGAGCTGAAATCTAAAAATCTGTTGGAGTCGCGCAAATTTTTTCTTTGTTATTCGAACACTGAATATTCATACTACATCCCCTGCAATTTTCATCACGATCGTGTGTATATTTCCAATGAAAATTAATATTTACATATACGATACATGACAACAAGGAAATAAATAAAAAATGCTACCAATGGCTACCATCGACGGTATCCGTTTCGATAATAACGAACATACACACGCATACATCTCAAATTATAATGACCGGCCAATATAAAATTTAATTAAGAAAATAATATTGTCTCGATCGTGATGAAAATTACAGGGAAAGTAGAATTAATACTCAGTGTTCGAATAACGAAGAAAAAAATTGCGCGGCTCCAACAGATTTTTAGATTTCAGCTCCGTCGCTAACTTCCAACTTTTAAAAACATCACGTAGAAATATGTAAATATGGTCAATAGGTCCATAAAACTTCACTGATTCGCGTAAAATAGTTATTTTTTTAGAAACTCCAACTGATTTATTACAATTAATTATTAAATATCAAACATTAATCGTGAGTACAAACCAATTAACGTTGGTATGCCGGATTCGGCCACACCCCCTTTTGTGACAGCAATCGTAACTGATCGTAACCTAACAAGCCAGCGAAGTGACAAGAAACATGCAGACATTTCCGAATTTCATTATTATTTGATCTTAATTGACTTTATAACGTTTTACTGTGTATTGTGTAATAATAAATAACATATATCTAGTTGTTTTTTTCATCTGCTTACTATATGACCATTTATATTATTATTTTCAGGTATTTGAAATAAAATAAACACTAAGGTAAGTAAATTCTTTATTAACAGTGCATTAATAACTAAGTACATCTGCATAATATGTTTTGTTAAATATAAATAAGAATGTCACAACAAACGTTCCTGTAAAACTTTCAGTTACTCGTGAAATACAATATTTGCCATATTAAAATTATTTACTTGATCATGCATCTTTTTTAGAAGCATGTATAATTCTTTTAATTATCCTTACATTAGATTTCCTACAGAATTCAAAGTTGACAATCAGTTTTCTTAGGTTATGTCGATCGTGTTATGTTTACATATAAGAAAAAATAAATTCGGATAAAAATATTGTCGCGATCGTGATGAAAATTACAGAGGATATAGAAAAAATGCTCGGTATTCGATATTCGAAGAGAAAATTTGCCAAAGTACTACAGATTTTTAAAAATTTGCTTCGTCGTCAGTTATTATCAGCCAGTGTTATTATCTGTTGGAGTTGCGGACATTTTTTCTTCGTTATTCGAACACTGAGTATTCATACTACATCCCCTGCAATTTTCATCACGATCGTGTGTAAGTATATTTCCAATGAAAATTAATATTTACATATACGATACATGACACAAGGAAACACACGGACGCACGCAGCCAATCAAATTCAAGTATACAGTTGATGATTTGATAAGACGCGGCAAATATAAAATTTAACTTGGATAGAAAGTCAAGATCATAGACATAGTTTATAGCGTTTATAGCTTCTGCAAAAAAAATGCTGAAATTTATAATTAAAGTAATTATAGTCAACTATTTCATGAAACTTCACTAATATAGAATTAACGGTCAATGATAAATAAATATTTATTGAACTCTGAGCTGAATTTATAGTAAACTGATTGTCAATTTTGAATTCTGTAGGAAATCTAATGTAAGGATAATTAAAAGAATTATTTATACTTCTAAAAGATATATTTAATCAAGTGGATAATATAATAAATACAGCAGATATTGTGTTTCACGAATAACTGAAAGTTTTACAGGAACGTTTGTTGTGACATTCTTATTTATATTTAACAAAACATATTATGCAGATGTACTTAGTTATTAATGCACTGTTAATAAAGAATTTACTTACCTTAGTGTTTATTTTATTTCAAATACCTGAAAATAATAATATAAATGGTCATATAGTAAGCAGATGAAAAAAACAACTAGATATATGTTATTTATTATTACACAATACACAGTAAAACGTTATAAAGTCAATTAAGATCAAATAATAATGAAATTCGGAAATGTTTGCATGTTTCTTGTCACTTCGCTGGCTTGTTAGGTTAAGATTGCTGTCACAAAAAGGGGTGTGGCCGAATCCGGCATACCAACGTTAATTGGTTTGTACTCACGATTAATGTTTGATATTTAATAATTAATTGTAATAAATCAGTTGGAGTTTCTAAAAAAATAACTATTTTACGCGAATCAGTGAAGTTTTATGGACCTATTGACCATATTTACATATTTCTACGTGATGTTTTTAAAAGTTGGAAGTTAGCGACGGAGCTGAAATTTAAAAATCTGTTGGAGCCGCGCAAATTTTTTCTTCGTTATTCGAACACTGAGTATTAATTCTACTTCCCCTGTAATTTTCATCACGATCGAGACAATATTATTTTCTTAATTAAATTTTATATTGGCCGGTCATTATAATTTGAGATGTATGCGTGTGTATGTTCGTTATTATCGAAACGGATACCGTCGATGGTAGCCATTGGTAGCCTTTTTTATTTATTTCCTTGTTGTCATGTATCGTATATGTAAATATTAATTTTCATTGGAAATATACACACGATCGTGATGAAAATTGCAGGGGATGTAGTATGAATATTCAGTGTTCGAATAACAAAGAAAAAATTTGCGCGACTCCAACAGATTTTTAGATTTCAGCTCCGTCGCTGGCTGTTAATAACTGACGACGAAGCAAATTTTTAAAAATCTGTAGTACTTTGGCAAATTTTCTCTTCGTGTATCGAATGCCGAGCATTTTTTCTATATTCTCTGTAATTTTCATCACGATCGCGACAATGTTTTTATCCAAATTTATTTTTTCTTATATGTAAACATAACACGATCGACATAACCTATGTAAACTGATTGTCAATTTTGAATTCTGTAGGAAAACTAATGTAAGGATAATTAAAAGAATTATACATGCTTCTAAAAAAGATGCATGATCAAGTAAATAATTTTAATATGGCAAATATTGTATTTCACGAGTAACTGAAAGTTTTACAGGAACGTTTGTTGTGACATTCTTATTTAAATTAAAAATAACATGTTATGCAAATGTACTTAGTTATTAATGCACTGTTAATAAAGAATTTACTTACCTTAGTGTTTATTTTATTTAAAATACCTGAAAATAATAATATGAATGTTCATATAGTAAGCAGATGAAATAAACAACTAGATATATGTTATCATGTTATTTATTATTACACAATACACAGTAAAACGTTATAAAGTAAATTATGATCAAATACTGGGTGATTCATTTAGATGCACTTTTAAAATAATATCAAAATCAATTGTATCGGGTAATCTTTGTTATCATATAAAAGAACAATTCTTTACATTTATTTTTTAAAGATTATTTGTTTCAAATGTTGGCCGTAACTACGCCTAACATGGTCCATTCTGCAGTTCCAATTTTCGATGACGCGTTAGAGCATTTCGAGTGGTATTTGGCAAATGACGCAAATAATATTGGCTTCCAATTCCTCAATCATAGCCGGCTTATCCATGTAGACTTAGGACATTACGTAGCCCCAAAGGAAAAAGTCTAGAGGTGTGATATCCCAAGATTTAGGCGGTCAATTCATCGATCTGAAGCGTGAAATTAACTGTTCACCGAATTGTTCTCGCAATAAAGCCATGCTTTCACGGGCTGTGTGGCAAGTAGCGCCGTCTTATTGGAACCAAATGTCGTCGAGATTACGGGCTTCAATTTCAGGCAGCAAATATCCGTTATCATGGCGCGATAACGGGCGTCATTCAAATTATTCCACCAGCCCATAAGACGCTACATTTTGTTCACTACGTGTATCACCCAATAATGAATATTGAGTTGCAAATATATCGAATTGTACGTTCGGTAGGCCAATTATGTGGACCATAAGTTGTTCTAAGCGCACGAAACACATTCTTTGTAGAACACTGATTTTCATAATACAGCTGAATAATTTGTAGACGCTGTAACGCATTAAGCCTTTCGATGATGAAATGTTAAACAATACTGAACAAAAATACCATACAGAAACAAGTACCTCTACATGAATCACCCGATAATAATGAATTTCGGAAATGTTTGCACGTTACTTGTCACTTCGCTGGCTTGTTAGGTTACGTTAGCCGATTGTTTTGCTGTTATAAAAGGGGGTGTGGCCGAATCCGGTATACCAACGTGATTTGATTTGTACTCACGATTAATGTTTGATATTTAATAATTAATTGTAATAAATCGGTTGGAGTTTCTAAAAAAATAACTATTTCACGCGAATCAGTGAAGTTTTATGGACCTACTCACTATAATTCCACACTTCTACATAATGTTTTTTTCCCAAAAAATTTTTGTAATCTTTTTTTTGTAAAAGCATTTTTTTGAAATGCTGTTTGCGTTAGAATGTGTAATTATGTTTCTGTATGTTTGGATTAAAATTTCATGACATTTCGTTAGCTCGTTTTGATACCGTAATCAATTAAAGCCGTCGAATTGTTAGAGGGGCTAATAAATATTTTTTTATTTAAAATCAGTTGGGGTTCCTATAAAGGACAATTTTTTTTTGAAAACTTTAGGGTTCCCTCTACATTATGTAAAAATTTCACAACTGTAACGGTGATAGTCTTTCAGAAATATTTTTTTTAGTCAGCCGGTCGGATCTATTGTTGACACATTTTCTTCATTTTACGATAGTATAGAATAGTTAAGGCACCCGAAGCACTTGTTTTAATGAAATTAGATATTCAATATTATATTTATTAATACTTGTCGCGTTATGTCTCTGAAACAGTACTGTTTGAGCACTTTTTTAATTAACTTTTGTATCTGACAGATGTTAAGGTTATGTTTATTAAAATTGTTGTATTATGAATAATTATAACGTAATAAGAAAGATAATCGTTTGTTTGTTATAATTATGCTAATTAATTCCACTCCCGATGCTTTAATTAGGTTTTATTTGCAATTTTTATTTGTACAATTTCTTTATTTTACGTTGGTACCACTACCGTCGCTGGATCGTCGCTATCTACACACACATTAGTTTGTATAGGTTGCCTCATAACTTTTTGACCAATCAGCCGCTGCGTGTTATGACGTCACCCTGAGGAACCTTTAAACGTTGTTTCATATATTAAGTTTTTTTTCAAATTATTTCGAATTTTTGGATATTTGTATTTAAAAAAAGTAAATATTATTGTTCATTACAGAAGCACAAATTATTACATATAATATTTCTTCATAAAAACTTTAAAATGATGTCAGAAATCAATGCTTAAAGAAAATACATTTGTTGGTTAAACATAAAAAAACACTTGTTTAAAACTATAATTTATAATAATAAAAATTTAGATTTAAAACTCAGTACACTATCAATATCAAATGAAAATATTTAAAAACAACTTACAATAAATCAGCTTAACTAAAATAAAGAGTAAATATAGTTTGACAGCCATTTATAATGTCAAAGAGTTCCTCACGATGACGCGTTCTCCCCTCTCATGCCACTCCCCGTCAGAGTTATGAGGCAACCTATTACTTTACTAACCTTGTGTAAACAGCATCAATTCCGGTTGAAATTACTCACTACTAGTAGCTCTAGCTCGTACGATGTACATACTTACTACTTACACTATTTATATGATTTATATATTGACTTGCTTGTACTTTACATATTATATATGTATCTTGCTTTTGTTATATAACAAATGGTGGACCCGGTGAACCAATCAGAGATTGATTTAGGCTGTCTTAACTATTACTGGAGGAACTCTAAAAAACTACACTAGCGCCAGTGTGTAAGTTCCGAATTTCACATCTGCCATACAAAGAGGGTTAGAAATAATTTAATGCCGAATATTATAAAAATTATCTCAAAAAATACGAGTGCTCTATAAAAATGGACACAGATATTTTAGATGCACTTGCCGATATAAAGTATGTAAAATATTATATTGCTTTTTGCATATTTAATAACGTTTTAATTCTTTTTCATATAGATATAAGGGGCCCTTAATCGACGAAAAAAGTTTTAAAAACGCAGTCGATGGTGGGCCGAAATCTGTAGAATTTACTCGTCTTGTTAGTTATGTATCAGGAGAACTGAAATCTCTGCTGAATTTAGAAGAATGTATTAATCCAATAGAAACTCCAGATGATTCTAATTCGTTTCTTATGGAGGTCAGTTCGTTTCTTAAAGAATTAGGATGTCCGTATGAATCATTAACAACTGGACATTTAAGCGATCGGTTATATTTAACTAATGACAAGCATCTGTTATTAGATTATCTTTTAAGTGAACTTATGGCAGTTAAAATGATGAAAATAAACAAACCAGATCAAGACAAAAAACTTGAAGTGGCAATCGTAAGTACCCTGTATATATTTTTATACCAAAAATTATAAACCAATTTCTTTCAGACTGAAAGTGACACAGCAAAACATCTTAAAGAGCTATTATTAGCTTTACAATTTAGTAAACCTCCAGCAAATATAACACCTGAAGTTTTATTTACAAAAATAGAGACCAAGTTGAAGGAAATTGTACAAAAGGCTGGCCCGGAACTGACAGGAAGGCCAGCATTTTCTGGACACTTATCAGAAAAACAATGGAACGAGCTTGCTGATATACAGAAAGACCTAGACAAAGAATTTTCAATCAGAAGAGAGATGTTAATCAAACGATTAGAAGTAACGATACAAAGTTTTCAGGTTAGAATTGAATTTTGATTAAAAAATGTGATCCTTACTTATTTTATAATTTTGTTTTGCAGTGGTCGGATAAAACCAAAGGAAAGGAAGAAATGATAAACAAGATATTCAATATCAAATCAGCAAATTTAACTCCTGACTGTAACGTGGACATTGGCGACATTCTAGCTGCAAGAGACGATATAACCAAGATAGAAAAGACAAGCAGCGCTTCCGTTAGGAAAAACACACAGTCAGCTATCAACAAAGTTATGATCGGAATGGTACCAGATAGAGGAGGCCGTCCTTCAGAACAAGCTCCACCCCCTCCCGAAATGCCCTCATGGCAACAGCAACGTCCAGGGGGTGGTGATAGGGGCGGTGGCAGAGGAGGTGGCGGGCGTGGCTACAACAGGGGTGGGGCTAATGACAATAGGGGTGGGGGGAACTACGGAAACAGGGGAGGTTATGGTCAGAACACAGGAGGAGGCGGAGCTTATGGGAGTGACAGAGGTGGGGGAAGTGACAGGGGAGGGTCTTACAGTGGAGGAAATGATAGGGGAGGATCTTATGGAGGAGGAAATGACAGGGGAGGATCCTTTGGAGGAAATGATAGGGGAGGGTCTTTTGGAAGAGGAAACGATAGAGGTGGGTCTTATGGAGGAGGAAATGATCGAGGAGGCAACGATAGGGGAGGGTCTTACGGAGGAGGAGCTGATAGGGGCGGGTCTTATGGAGGAAGTGGAGCCTATGGGAGTGACAGAGGTGGATCTTATGGAGGTGGGAATGATAGGGGAGGGTATAAAAACTATCAGTCACAGCAGCCAGTGAGTTATGCTGACCAGTATGTGCAGGATTCGTACCATAACCAGCAGCAGAGTGGAGGCGGAAGGGGGAGGGGCGGACAAGGCAGGGGCCGGTCTAATTACAACAGGGGAGGAGGAGGATACAGATAATGTGATTTAAAATTATAATAACTTGATTGATATGTTATTTATGTATGAATTAATTATCAATTGTCCGAATAGAGAATTGATATTTATTGACAAACAAGTAAATATTGATGGTCTATTGGGGCCTTTGTATACAGAGCTGTAGTCAACAAGATTCTGATAAATTAAAATACTCAGGAAATAATAAAAAAATTAATTAAATACTAATGAGTTAAAATACACTTATTAAGGCTCTTAATGTTTGTGTCTGTTGGAAATTAATGTCATTCTTTTTATTGTGTATGCATTTTGCAAAAAATACAAAAAAGAAGCAAAAATTAATAATTTAATTTAATTACTTGTTTACATTATAAATAGAATTTTTTTTTTGTATTTTAAAGGAAAAAAAACTTTATTTCTAATAGACATATTTGATCATTGATAATGAATGAATTATTTAAAGTAGGTACCAGAAATAATCATGAATTAAAAGAATCACTATTATTTTAAAATCATTTCTAATTTGTTTCGTACTACATTATGCTAATGTGTTATAATGAATTTAATATATAAAATATTTATCAATAATTTTATATTTCGAAAACCTTGTAAAAAATATTTGTAAAATAAAATGAAATAAATATTATTAAAACTATCTTTTTTGAAAATACGCATTAATCGCTTTCTGCTTCTTATCGTTTTCACCTGCAGAATTCTCCCTCTTTCTTTTTCCTATAGGTTGCACCTTTGAAACATTATCCTGATTTTCTTTCACTCCGTTCAATTCTTTAAACAGTTTCTTCGCCTCGTGATAATCAGAATGTTCATCTAACTTATCTATCGATATCTTTTTCTTGCACAGTTCACACATAATCAATTCATTTTCACTCAAATCATTGCTGCTAGACTTTCTAAAGAAGTTCTCTATAGTCGTTCTTGTATTTTGAACCTTACTTTGAGATTTTACTTTGACAGTTTCAGGACCACTGATTTCATGTTTTTGTTCTTGAGCAATTTTTAATGCTAGCTGATAATCCGATAATTGATTTTCTTGAAAAACTTCTTTGTTTTCCTGACTTTTGTTTTCTTTTACATCGATTACTTCATCGATTTCTGTGTTTTTATTTAACAAATATTGAACAAAAAACGATTTTTCAATGCTATCAGATTCAGTTTCTCTTTTAATATCATCAATCTTTTCTATCATTTCTTCGAAATTTTCATCATTATTCACTTCAACGTCACTTTTTTTACTTTTCGTAAAAAAATTTGCAATATTCTTTTCCCCTTTGCAGTTTTCAAACTTCCCGACGCTTATCCCCAAAAACAGCACCGGATATTTAAATCCACTCTCATTAATCACTACGTTCCCCTTTTTGATCACTTCCAAAGCATCCTCGGTTATCTTTGCAGCTGAATAAGATGACAGTTGCCTTGATCGTGAACTTGTAACAGGCTTTTCCTTAATTTTTAGTGTATAACTCGTTACCATCGAAGTAGCTTTCCGTTGATTGTTTTCCAGGTCTTTCAATAACCTTTCGGCAACCTCTGAAGCTAGTTCTCCTAGCCAGTGTTTGACTTGTTCGACTGTTTCCAGTCGCGTTTTCCCGGGGAATCTTTTGCAGCAGCCGATTGATTTAGAGAAGAGATGTGTCACGACCGGTTTCGAATCGATACCTCTTGCGATGTTATAAAGCCATGTGCTGGAAAATCAAATGTATTAAGTGTAAAAATTTAGAATAGGTTTTTTTACATACCCGTTTTTTTCATCATATTTCTGCTGTAGTTCTTTTAACGTGAACTTTTCTAGCTCGGCCATGTATGTTATTTTTAAATCTTCGGAAAGAGAGTCACCAAATTTTCCTCCTAAGCTTTGAATCTTTTTAATTGGTAAAGTCTTGTACAATTCATTAACTTTCTGATGCGGAAGAATGGTCTGTTTATTTGGTTTATTGATTCCGCAAGCTAGTTTTGCTAATATCTTGTTGTGTGCTATTCCTGCCGAGCATTTAAAACCTGTAACGTAATATTATTAGTTTGATAAATTGATAAATAATTTATTTTACGTACTTGTATCTTTGAAAACCTTTTTCCGAATTTCTTCAACGATAATTCCACCAACTGCTAATTTTAAATTTGCTTCAGTGTATTCTTCTTCGTTATTATAAATTCCATAGATAAAATCTTGCGTACTTGATTCAACAACGTACGTGTTAGGTAATTGGTCTATATTTATTTCACCATGTAAATCTGCGATTCGTTCATTAACTGAATCAGTTATATCGAGGTAAGCCTCATCAACCGAAGCTCTTTCTAGGAGTTGTGTAAAATTTTGTAAAACGTCAGCAACGTCTTTTCCTGCATCACGGTACCTAAAAGTATTCATATGAATACATCTAAATGTATAAAGAGTGTTATTTCAGTAGTTACTTTGTTAAGTCAGCTTTTCCTCTGATATTCGGTACTCTGCATATTTCTATTTCCGGGCATTTTTTTTTTGCTTCGTCACCTCTCATGTGTCTTGTAACGCCAAAATCACGAGCTACATAGTTGACTGCAATTATTCTATATAAAATAGTAAGGGTTTTAGCAGACGTCTGTAGATATATCATGTTTTACTAACCCTCCACCAGCAAAAGTATTGTATTGACAAACAGCAATCGGTTTTCCTTTAATAGATGGGTTCAATTTCTCTTCTACTTGACAATAAAAGCAGTCCATATCAATTAAAACAACGACTCTCTCTAAATGAGCCATAATTTAATGATATATTATATATATACAGTAAAATAACGCTATATTGAAGTTTTGTTAGAACATTTAACCTCACTTTTATATTTTGACAGGTTGGCGGGGAATAGAATACGAATGTGGTACTTTTTTTATAAAACCCACAGATGGCACTAGTTTATATCGACCAATGAACGTGCGTTAAATGCAACAATAAAATAGCTTCATATAAAAATATGTGTATTTTACAATAATCAAATATAGTATTACAAATATATTTTTACAACACAATCTTAAAATAAGAATCATTCAAACTGTATAATATAAGTACGGGAGAAGTCTTTTCACACTTCATGTCCATTATTTCATCAAAAATCTCCCGTAAGTACTTTTTATGGCGAGAATGTCTGAAAATAAAAACAACAATTTACTACATACTTCAAACTTGATTGTTATATGCTTACTTTTCAATAATAGTTAATACATTTTTTTCGAATTCTGCCTCATCTGCTTCCATGTCGATATATGAAGCTAAAGTGCGAATAACTGAATTTTCTACGTGCAGGCCCAGGACTTCTACCTTTACTTTGGAAGATATTCGTTGAAGAACTGCCGACAATTGTGAAGTAATCTGAAAGTTTTATCAACATTTGAAGATATATCTAAACTAAATTGCTTAATATACACATTAAGTTAGGAATTAAATTTGAGGTAATGTCTAAAACAAAAAAGTATCACGACAATTATATTCTGACCTGATTTTCAAGTCTTCGTCTAGTATTTGCGGCCATTTTCTCTGTTGTAACAAATCTGATGTTAAAAGCTGGTATATTGACAGACGGTGACATGTCGTAATTCATAGACGTGGTTTTGCTATCAGATCGTACGACATTAACGATATCTCCTGATCCATCGCCTGTCATTTTCAACAGCCTATGCATGTAGTCGGCTAATTCAGCTGTCGGTATCTTACGCTCTTGGAAACTAAACAAAAATATTCGTAATATTTTAAATTTATTTTTGTGAAGTTTATATTTTTTACCGATCTCTTTCCCAGCTACGCACTCTCGTTACCGTCTGGTCCGTGTCCCTTAATATAATTATATGTGGAACATTTAGCTCACGACTGTGTTCCTGTATCTCCTCGAGCCCCGTCTCGTCAAACAGACCACATCGTATCCCGTTTGACCAAAGTTCTCGCAATACCTAACACAAATACATTGTGAATTATTTGTATTACTAATCGTAATGCTATTAATATTCACCGTGCTCTTTTCGTTCAACATTGGTTTAACTCCGACCGAACATAGAACGACATCTAGACTCGACTCGTTAGCTGCATCTTGGCCTTCTTCTTGTATAGCTTGCACTAGCTTGTCTAGAGAGATAGAAATACCGACTCCGCTCTGAGAAACATCTTTAGTTAACATTCCTGTACGCACCAAAGTTGACCTGGAAATAATGTTATTACAATCGGCTGCGGTTTGTTTAATTTTCACTTACCTGAAGTCTTTTAGCATGGCGTCGTATCTTCCACCAGCTGCGATTACGTCCATGCCTCCTTTTCGCCTTTTCTTCTTTAACTCGCAGACAAACTGGCACATCATTCCAGAACATTGGTGTACGTTATAAACGAGTCCGGGGGCTACTACGATATTACACTGTAACAATTTAATTGCTTGATTTTAGGACCTTATTTTTCAAAAACAGAAAAGATATTTAAATGGAGTAAATATTAAACTGAAGGGCTTTAGAATGATACAAAATATATAAAGACTTCTAGTTGTTAATTTATTTTAATATGATTTATAATATACTGGGTGGATAAAAAAAACGTCTTCTGTTTGGTGAAGTAGAAATCCGAAACTATAAATCACACAAACTTCAGATTAGTTTTAAAATGTCCATTATATTGTCTAATTTTATCATTTAGTACAGGGCTGGCCAACCTGCTGCATGTGACGCTTTTATATGCAGTTTGCAACCACATGAACAAATTATGTTTTTATAATGCCTATTTTAAGTATCGGGAGTTTCAGAATGTCCAAGGTTCGTTTTAATTTCCCATTGTTTTCAACAACATCTTATGAAAATTAGCTTTACTTTCTTTATGTTAATATATTTAAAAGTTTAGGGATAAGGGTAGTGCCGGATTAAGCCTGCAGTTAATGTTATAAAGAGGCACTTGGCAGTTGTGTCACTAGGAGGGGAGGGGGTGACACCCGGGGTAGAAATCGATAGTGTTACCCCCCCCCCCCCCCAAAGTCAATAATATTTATTTTTTGCACATTAGGTGGGTGTCACCCCTTATGAATTTTTAACGAAAGTAAAAGTATCAGTGGGCTTTATTTTTTTTAACAAATCGAATGATTATCACCCCTTATATAGACTTTCAACGATCAAAAAAAGTCAATTATCTCAATTAATTAGACATTTTACCCCTTGGAAGCTTTAAAAAATTAAAAAAGAAGGTAGATAGGTTTTATTTTGTAACAAATGAGACGGGTGTCACCCCTTTGAGGGTGTCATTCGGGAATTGATTTCCTTCCCCCCCTTACGACGCCACTGACCCATGGTTTGATTTAAGATATACACTCAAAAAAATTAATACGCTTTCAAAGTTAATAAACATAAAAATGGTATAAATGTTCTAGTCGCACATGCGCATCAACTCTATTCTGAATTACTGTATACATGATTTTGATTCTGACAGGGGACACCCATACACTCCATATTAACCGTTTGCAATTTTTGTCAACAAACAAATTTTTTAAATATATATTTTAATAAATCAATCGTTCCAATATATTTTCAAATTAATATATAAATTAAAACATATTTACTTACTTTAACGCCAAGTGCTTCTGTATTTTGTATAATTGTTTCTAGATCTTTCAACCCTTGCTTCGCCAATATACTAGCTTCACTTTTTCTTCTAGTAATGACACGTAACGTGTGGACTAACTTACTAATCGGAGATTCTGTTTCTATTAAATCAAAGAGAGTCAGCATCGCTTGGTCGCTCAAACACAAACTGATCAAATGTGTTTGTATTTGAAATTTTGAAAACTTGCCATCCTGAAATATAAAGTGCCATTTATCTCTGATTCTGTTTGAAATGACTATTTGAAACTTTTAGGAGATATGTGATTCCAAAAACTAAATCTTAGAAAAAGACATAACCTGTTTAGTGACCTAGAACTCAAGAACTATATAAATTCTAATTTTACCTATTAAAATTTCAAATTGTTTTGAAGGATTGCTTAATGGTTAAAGTATGTTAATTAAGAAATAATAACGAGTAAATATTTATTTTTATTTTTTTAATTAATCAAACGGTAAAAAACCACATAAAAATAATAATACTAATAAATACATACCCTAGCATCTGAAAGTATAGAATAAACATCCCCATGCTTCTCCTCTTCGATACCGCAATGTAACAAAATAGCTCTCAGTAGAGACGTGTGATTCAACCTAATTGTAAAGTTCTTTGTCCGTAAACTCATCAACTCCTGCGTTATCTCATACATGATAGACAGCAGCTCTGCCTCAGCCATCAGACCTCCAGGTGTCGATGTTATAATATCAAATGCACATTCGTAAAGTTCCCGAGGATGAAACCCAAAAACTTTCTTCTCTCGGTACACTCTCTCTATCGAGAATCTTTTCAGGAAACTTATCCCATTCCAGGCGATGTACCGTGCAAAGGGAACCCTGTTAAATAACATCGTTTGAAATTCTACACACAAATATATTGTCTTCGACAATACCTCAAGTCGTGAGGAACGGATACGATTTCCCCAGAACGTGTCATCATTCGTACACAAGATTCTGTCCCGTCATAATACTTGGATTTAGGCATTAATAAAGGGGTGGTAAGGCACTGGCCTCCATGCAGCTTGAATATCCTTGTCACGGCTACCTTGACGTACTCCTGAAGCAACCGTGGCCGATCTGATGCTAAGTTACCGCGAGGTAAGTTCATATCGTAGGTTATATCCTCTAAAAATTGAGTTTGTATATTTAAAATAATAAAACGCATGAAATTCGCTGTATAACTAAAATCACACTATAATATATGGTATTTGTTTACAATTTCAAAACGGCTGCTCAAAATTTTGTATGGTTTTCACTGTCGTGTTAATCCGTTCTTTTTGGAGTTAATAGGCAGGTATCATTCCTTAATCATGAATAGATCAATGTTTGATTAAATAGAAATAATACATTAATTAATTAATTATTTTAGGTATAAGACATACTGTACAAAAGTTGTAAGGAATTGAAAATTGCATACTTTAAGATACAAAAATATAAGATGTTCTATTTAAAAAAAAAATTATTTTTAATTTTTGAAAGGTTGAAGTTTTCTAATGGATACTGAATAAAATAATTAAATTCTACATGAACTGTAGGAGGTGCATAGTTTAAGCTACCACATCAAAACTTGATATTTAAAAAAAATATTTTATTACTATTATTTACTATATAGATTTTCTGTATCTGTCACATATATTTCAATATCATTTTATAATGTGCATTTTTACTTATATTATTATAAAAAATTTGAATATTACCTTTATTTCTTATACAAGGCTGGTATGAACTTATGTGATAAAGAAGTCTTGTTTTACATTCAGAAGTCTAGATAATTATAATTTTGACGTAACTGACCTGCAGGAGTGATGTCTTGCTTGAAGCAAGAATCGATGAGGCACCGATAAGCTTTGCTTTGTGTGTTGGCGAGTGTATGACGCACAAGCTCCTGCAGCTCGTACTCCTCTATAACGGGCGGTGGGATCAGCTCGGATTGTAACAATTCTTGGCAAGTTGGTCTTTGGCTAGCATCGTGGTTCAGCAAACGCCTAGAAAAATGTGTCGTCAAGAGAAAAATATACCAAAGTAATTTGACTGACTTTATAACGGTGATGAGTCTTGAATCTAGGAACTCATCAGGAAACTTGATATCGCTGTGCCGCAGGTTAGCTAAGATCTGCACCCGTTCCATGGATGTGGTGAGGGGGATGTACGCCATCTCGAACAAAATGATTCCCATGCTGTAGATGTCGACTTTTTGGTTATAGATCGCTTTGCTGCTTGTTGTGTTCAGCTCAGGAGCGACGTAGAGCGCCGTGCCGACTTGGCCGGTCAGACTCCCGTCGCCGACAGCAGGGGCGCTCATGACATCGCTCTCTCTCAGATCGTGGATGCTCTTCCTGATCATGTCAACGCCCATGGTGTTGGGCCGGAATATGTTTGTAGTTGCGAGACCAAAGTCTCCGATCTTAACGTGGTCGTTTGAGTCCAGGAATATGTTCACGGGCTTCAGGTCTCTGTGGATCATTCCTTGTTGGTGTATGTGGGACAGACCTGCGAAGAAATAAATCAATAACTAAACAATTTCAAGATAAAAAAAATATCCTCTTTTGCGACATGTTACTCAGAAACTATAAATCACACAAACTTTAGACTAAAATCTAAAAATATTCGTTAAATAATCTAATTTTACATAATAAAACTTCACACGATTTTGATGAATAATTTAATAGTTAACTAAATAATTCATTGGAATGATTTGAAATTTTAATACATGAAACAAGACTACTTAACAAATATTATAAGGCTATTCTGAAGATTGTGTGATTTATAATATAATTCCAGAGTTATATTTCCCCAAATTTGATTTTTATAAAAAAATTAAAAACAGAGTTAGTAATTTCAGATTCTAATTTATTAATTACCTTCTACGATTTCTCTGAATAATCGCCACACTCTGTCTATATCTTTATGAAGTCCATTATCAATCGCTATTCTAAAAAATAAATAACCACAATCAGTAAGGAAAAATTCATCATATTAGTAAATCAATGCAAAAATTTCCCCTGCAAATCTTTATCATTCAATTTTTGATTCATTTTTCTACATTAACTACAAGTCTAGAACAACAGAGATATTACCGCAACGTGCTTTTTTCACAGAACTCCATCTGAATGTACATAAACTGTATTTCCTTCTTATCGGCTTTATTTTCTATGGGTGTAGAACTCTGTTCTGGAGACTCTATCGGAGATTGAAACTCAGATCCTATATTTCCACTGTCTTTTTCAAATTCTATACTTTCGGATGAATCAGAATTCACAGATGAATTTGCTCTGTGAAAAAATACATACAAACTAATAACCTTTGATAGAGAAATAAAAGAATAATAATAAGACATATCATGTCTATTTGCGACATCAACTGTCATTTAAAGAATACATCAACAGTGGAAAGCTAAAACCAAATAAGCAATATTTATTTCAGTTTTTTCCAGCAGTTATTTCATTTTTCTTTTCACATCTACTAAAATTAGTCATAATATAATTTTTTGAAATAACGTTTATTGTGATCTGTGATGTCTTTTATTGTAAGGGTTTCCTTTGAATTCAGTTAAAATGAAGTGTATACAAGTAATGTATTGTCCAATTGTTCATTGTAAAGTTATGTTGAATATAGGTATACATACACTCACGAAAAAATTAAAGGACCACTTTAATTTTTCGAAAAAATTGCTTATTTTCAAAGTAGTACCGATAGGTCAAATATGATCCTTTTTTTACTTATATTTTAATATACTTATTAATAGTTTATAAACGAATGAAAATACAACTAATAGAATTTATTAATTGGATTCTATTTAGGAAATATACTGAAAATTACTTAATGAAACCAAGGAACCCTAGCTACACTTCTGGATATAACTAAAATATATATTCAGTAAAATAGAATATCTGTTTGATTTTAACAATTATAAGCTAAAAAGTTCACATTCTTGAAAAATAATAGAAACTTACACGAAACAGTCCCATTCGTCATCATCGTCGTCATCATCATCCCCATCACTAGATTCTTCATCAGAAGATGTGCTCTGCGGCACGCCCGCTTTGCTCTTGCTCTCATAACTGATCGACCACTCGACATCGTATAACGGAGGTGCTAATAGCTCTATGTCATCGTTCAACTGTTAAACAATAATGTTATATTTACAATACACATTGACCAAAGTGCTCTTAACACTTACACCTTTCAGGTCTGTATTTTTTTCTTTCTGGGTTTTGTTTACTTCCGGTGACGATTTCGAGGTTATTTTCAATTTGCTTAAATCATTAGAGCTGAATTTTTTCTCTAAAGATGCACTTTCGATCCAGGAATTATAATATCTTACGACATTTTCATGGTTCAATCGTGACAGGAGTTTAACTTCACGTGTTATCTTTTTATTTAACTGTTTATTCTTTGGATCAAGCTGTATTCGTTTAATTGCATAGATTCTTCCATCTAATTTGTTACGGACCTAAATATAAAACAAATTTATTGATACTTTACCTCAAGAGCGACTAAATTTTGGATCAATTAAAAACACATAAAATAAGGTGACATATAATTCCAGAACTATAAATCACACAAACTTCAGAATCGTTTTAAAATGTGCACTATATAGTCTAATTTTATGTATTAAAATATTAAATCATTTCAATAAATAGTTTACAAGTTACAGTACTTTAGCCTTATAATAACATACAGAACGTGTCATCTGCAGTGCCGGTCAGTCTCTCTGATAATAATAATCACGGCAAAAGGGTTAAGTGAAAGTACATGAAAAACAACGGTAATGAATAAATAAAAAAGATCTCATGTTTGGCAACATAGAACTCCGGAACTATAAATTACAGAAATTTCGGAATGATCTTAAAATGAATATGGTCTAGTATTATGTACTAAAATATCTAATCATTTCAATTAATTGTTCAGTAGTTACAGTCCTTTGAATAATTTACGAGATTGTTTTTAAGCCTACATAATTAAAAGAACGTCCAATGACTTCCACTTACTTTAAGTACATCTCCATAAGCACCCTTTCCCAACCACTTCAGTATCTCAAACTCATTATGTATCCGTGACTGTCCCCCGCTTTGAATAGGTATAAAAGTTTTATCATTGAACTCATCGTCTTCTATTTCCTCCTGTTGGCTAAGCTTGCTATCGTTTATTTGGTCTTTATCAGTTACAGGCCCTGGGTCTAAGACCCTCGCCGGGGAGAAACGTGTCGGCTTAGACCTGACGAAGCCGTGTTTTAATAATTGAGCTGCAGTCCAACGATTTCTTTCATCGGCTGCTAAACATCTGAAAAATAAATAGTTTTGTTTATAAATTGAGTTATAAGTTAGTTAAATTGCATTCCTACCTCTGTAAGAAGTCTCTGAGATCATCAGGAAGGGAGACAGGAATCTTGGGCGTATTTTCATCGATGAGACAGCCCCCTTTAAGTAACGTTAACAACAGAATACCGAATTTAAAAACGTCATTTTTCTTGCTATAATTTCGGTTTTGATTCTGCGATCTTGTCACTAAATCATACATACGTCGATCTAGACTGTAGTCCGATAGTTTTACCGTCCCTAAAAGAAATATTGAATAAATTTTATATTTAAAAATGATTTTGCTGATTTTTTACCTGATTGGTCAATAAAAATACAGCTATCTCGTATATCTCGATGAATAATATTATTTTTATGAAGAAAATCTAATGCATTAAGAATTCCTTCTGCAAAAAATCTCAACATGTCGATTTCTATTATGAAATTTTCTCTCATAAATAAAGCTGAACAATTTGTACCTGAAACAGAATTTAAAAACTGACAAATGGGGATAAAATGCTATACATTGATTGTGGTAAACTGAAATCAAGTAAGTTACGTTTTGGCCGATATTGTTATATACCAATAAAATCATCATTTCAAGCTACGCTTACAGTAAAATACTGTTTTTTGGCTGAATATTTAATTAAATAAAGTTTAAAAGAATATCGAAGGGAGCTAATTTTAGTAGATATAAAAAGAAAAAATATACTTTTTGTATAAAATTTGGTTTTAGTTTTCCACTATCGATATAAATTAATATGATATAAATGAATGTATAATAATGAAAAATACTGTGCCAGTTATTGGCAAAATTGAGAACAACATTATTGTCTTTGAAAGAGAAAGTGTAATGATTAGATTAGTAAGAGAAATATGAAACTTTATTAGGAATTATATAGAATAGTTATTTACATTAAAACAAGGTTATATGTCTGTATATTTCATCAATTGAAAGAGTAGGAAATGTAATGATTTTATTAGTATGAGATAGATGTTGCTATATTAGGAATTAAATAGGATATTTAAGGTTACGTTTGTATAAAAATTTGTAAAGTTTTTCCATACCGATGACGAATTCTTGCAATATATAAACAACGACTGAATCGTTTTCATGAAGGTACTTCATGTTAAGATAATTGACTAGGTTTTCATGTTTAAGCTTTGTTAAGAATGATAGTTCTTGTTCGATACTTGCAATAGACTTCATGCACTGTGTCAGGTCCGGGTATTCCTGGTTTGTGTTTGACTTGACGTCGCTACAAGTTTGTAGTTTTATTTGCCATTCCGTTATAGCCACAAGCTCCCCTGTGGTTATGTCTAGGCCTGTGAATAATGTACTACCTCGGTCAGAATGACCTAAAATAAAAATAAACTGCTGTCACAAATTTAGAAATAAATATTTCGAAAACAGTCCATTTCATCAAAAAAATGAATAGGGCTTAAATTATAAATATTAATATTCTCTATAACATTCGTACAAAACATTTTTTTATACACTGTTTAAAAAATATTAAAAAATTAGCAAAATTTAAGTTTACCTATGCAACGGCCACGGCGAATATGGCGCTCCCCTTTGTTTGTAAACTGCAGTACTTTTGTCCCCCTGTGCTCGCATTGAGACCCTTCACTGCTTTCTGATGTGCTCTGACATCTTCGTCTGTAATTTATATGGGTTAAATAAAATATGTCGATACAAACAGTAAATAACTTTACCTTGATAATGTCCGTGTTCTTTCAACAGAAGGATTTGCTAGGGTTATTTCGTTATCCGTAATGCTAAGTTTATATTCAACCTTTTGTTTTGATTCGGCCCGTAACATTTCTCTTCTCCGTAGAATTTCATTTTTTATTTCTTGGCACTGAAATATATGTCCAATAAAATTAATTGAGCAAAGAAAACAATTATAAAAAACTACCTCTAAATTTTCAAGATGCTGTTGCGCTTGCATCCGTTCTAAATTCTGCTGCTGTTGGCGACAATGCATTTCATCCCAGAAACTACCGTACGTTTTTTTTGTACTGTGTTTAAATAAAAACGTTTGAACGTGCTGTGTTAAATCAAATATCATAACTTCGCCTTTGTGACTTTGCGTTAAAGACTCTAACTCGGATTGAAGTTGATTGATCAGCTTGTCTGGCAGACCTTTGCACTTTTCCAATGTAATTTCTGGTTCTCTAAAATTGGACAATGCTTAAATAAGAATAAAAATGATAGCAAAGAAATAACTGACTTATCAGGATACGTGTCGCCGCATTTTACTTTTAAATCTATTTGTGAACGATAGTCTCCAGAATTTGAACTTCCTTGTTGAGGAAACAGGGTTATTTTTACTTCTAAGGGTTCCCATTCTTCGCAGTTACCCGATTTACGCAAATCTATTAAATCGTCTGTGAATATAGCCTGTAAAATTATTGTATCTGTGTAAACTCTTAGTTTTCTTTATTAATAGGGTGACCAGATTTTAGTTTTTGCAAACCCTGACATGTAAATGAAGACCCCTTTTTTATTTTATTTTATTTTTTTTATTTTCATTTTATTCTTTTTTTTCATAAAATTTATTACCTTAATCTGCACTTTTGTGCCCCTTTTGACGACCTTTTTTTTTTTTAGTCATTATTTTTTGCAAAACCCGGAGAAATTGCACCGAAACCCTGAGCCTGGAGATTCAGTATGTAAACCCTGAGACTCCGGGTCAAAACCTGAGACCTGGCTACCCTATTTATTAATGATATAATATGTAACAATATTATAAATAAATTGCTAACATAAAATCATTAAATACTATTCAAGAGAAGTTGAGTACTGTTGTATCAATTTATTACTTTAATATCTGTTAGATATACCTGTAATGCTTGAAATTCATTATCTTGTCTTTCTTGGTACGTTTCTACGTAAGAAGACATATTTATACTATCATTTTTATTGGAAAATGAATACTAGCGTTTAAGAACATCGACAACGTGCGTTATTGTTAATTTGGCATATTATTAACATTTCTTAACCAAACATTTTACTGCTGAAATATGTACCTATAATTGCTAAAATCATAAAAGAGAAGCGATTGCGATCATAACTGGAAAGTGGTTGAATCGGTTGAATATGTTTAATTTTTTTTAACTATATTGTTTTGGTTGCATGTTTTCCAGAAGCGTTCAAAAATACGGTGAACGGGTTTTGAATTTTACTGATTATTGATAATGATATTGAATTAAAACGTATTAAATTCAATTAGATAATAAATATTCAAATAAGTAAATATATAATCGATATAATTATTATATATATTTATATTTAATATTAAAAATTATTTTTGAACCATAGATGAAATAAAAATGAGTATTTTCATGTTGCATTTCACAGTTAAAATTCTGACAGTGGACGTGTTGGTGAACCGGATTTTGTGAACGCGGTTTGACGCTCTATGCTCATTCCGACGTTTGTAGATTTATATGTAATACCAAATTTTATATGTGAAATATTACAAAAACTGTGTAGAGTGTAGAATTTGTGTTAGGACACCTTTCCCTCAACGACGATGTCGGACGAGGCGCACCCAAAAACGTTGTACGTAGGTAATTTAGACGCCAGCGTGTCGGAAGATTTATTGTGTACACTTTTTTCTCAAATCGGAGCCGTCAAAGGGTGTAAAATAATTAGAGAGCCCGGCAATGACCCTTACGCATTTGTCGAATTTACTAATCACCAATCGGCCGCAACGGCCCTAGCGGCAATGAATAAACGACTATTCTTAGATAAGGAAATGAAAGTAAATTGGGCTACTAGTCCTGGTAATCAACCCAAACAAGACACATCAAATCACCACCATATATTCGTCGGCGACCTATCGCCAGAAATAGAAACGCAGACGTTACGCGAGGCATTCGCGCCATTCGGCGAAATATCCAACTGTCGTATAGTTCGTGATCCACAAACTCTAAAATCGAAAGGTTACGCGTTTGTGTCGTTTGTCAAGAAAGCCGAGGCGGAGAACGCGATCGCGGCTATGAACGGCCAGTGGTTAGGGTCACGATCCATTCGCACCAATTGGTCGACTCGTAAGCCTCCACCCCCAAGGACGGATCGGCCGGCCAGGACGGGCAAGCAGCCCACCTTTGAGGAGGTCTACAACCAGAGCTCCCCAACAAACTGCACTGTCTACTGCGGTGGCTTTACAAATGGCATTTCTGAGGACCTGATGCAGAAGACGTTCTCTCCATTCGGGCAGATTCAGGACATACGCGTGTTCAAGGAGAAGGGTTATGCATTCATTCGCTTCGCGACCAAGGACGCAGCCACGCACGCCATTGAGAACACGCACAACACTGAGATAAATGGCCAGGTGGTGAAATGCTTCTGGGGCAAGGAGACGGGTGGAGACAATGCGATGACTCAGCAAGCCATCCCCCAGCCTGCGGCGCCCGCTCAACAGTACCCATACTCATACCAGCAACAGATGAGCTATTGGTATCCACAGGTCAGTAACGGAACACACACACACACACACACAGACACACACTAATTACAATATATAATCAATATACCTTGCATAAACATTTGTGCAAATATTAATTACATCTACCCACATAGAAGCAGTTAATGAATTCTAAGAAATATTATTTATAAATTAACATTATTTAATTCAAACTAAACTTTTATTTTTCAATTTGAACGTGTTATTCTATTTATTTTATTTATAATCCATTTTTAATTTGTGTAATTTTCAGTAAAGAATGCCAATAAAATGTAATACCTGATACCTTTAACTTACTTTTTTTTCTTTCTATAATTGGTACTAATGTGTTAACTAACATTTAATATTTCCAATAGAAAATATTACAGGATGGCCAGACCTGAAAAAGTTGTGGAATATTAATAAGCCAGGGAAAAACATGAAAATACTAATTATTTTATTTTTGCTTATGAAATTAATATGTTTTTATATCAAATTTAGCAATCAAAATGTCAGAATATGCAGTAGGCAAATTAGGCAATTGCCTAGGGTCCTGAAAAAGGGAGGGAAGATGGTGGTCTTCATTTTTATTTTATATATATTATTACTATACTTGTTTTTCTTTTTGTATAAAAAAAATTTCCTTTCGAATATTAAAAAAAAAAAATTTTTGTTTCAAATTGGGCCCAAACTTATTTTCTGCTTAGAACTCCAACTGTGAATATGTCTGGTTTTTTGTTGGTAACTTTTGATGTGATTATTTTAAATAATAAATAATAAAGAGGGTACAGTTTCATACTAAAAATCGTATTTATACAGGGTGTGTTCATTTAATCACTTAACCACTTGATTATTAGGCCCTATTTAGCAAACTTCTACCTAATATATTTTTAAAAATTTGACAACTTCAAAGGACTAGGGATTTTTTTTTTTTCAAAAACAGTTTGACTTACAATTAGATATTTCTCATTTTTTTTTTGTCTTGCTTTTAAATATTTTTTGTGTCGAACAGGGCCAGTAGCAGGATCAACTGTATTTTTTATATGTTTGTACACATTGTTGGAAAGCTGGTTATATGCTGAATACATTTATTTAAATAGAATATTAATCAAGTTATTCAAATCGGAGATATTTTATCTGATTCTTGGGATCAATATTTTTTTCAAATTGTAGATCTTATCTAACTTATAGTTTAGGCGCTATATATACATGCCCATATAATGTAACTATTTCTAAGGGATAATAATGTATTAACCATGTTGGAGAGGATTTAAGATAAAGGTCTAACGGACAGTGTGTCTCCCTGCAGGGCTACCCGGCGCAGATGGCCCAGACGGGCTACATGCAGGCGGGCTACCCAGCTGGCTACCAGTACCAGTACGCGACGGCGCAGCCGTACCGCATGATGCCGCCTCAGGGCCAGTGGCCGATCCCCAACACGGGGCCGCAGCCTCCGAATGCGGCGCCACTCATGTACGCGACCATGCCCCAGTTCCAGACGCAATGAGTCCCCAACGTTCCGCCCGTATAGGCTCTACTACTACACCCGGTGTCGAGCGCTATCTGCTGCAATCAGTGGGTTTGATCTAACGATAAAACACATGCACGGTGTTTGACATATGTTAGTACTCTTGAGTGCGTACCCCACGCAGTCAATGTTTGAAAGTGATAGTGTGGGGTATGTAAATGTATTAATATATGGTAATATATATTTTATTTCTAGACAGATTGGGTTATTGGATGTCTTTTGATTAATGGTATTTTTTCACTTTCTTGGACTCATTTTGACATAATACATTTCTTACAAAACTAAACAAAAATGTCTCTTGTTTGATGACACAGAAATAAAACTATAAATCAGAATGGCCTTAAAATGTGTGTTGTATAGTATAGTTTTATGTATTAAAATTTCAAAGTGTTCCGATTAATTATTTAATAATTACAGCATTTTAAGTTAATTACATTGACAGAAATTAGTCCACTTGCTCTTCGGATATTGTACTTTACTTATCAAGTTTTAATGACTAAACAATTCATCGAAACGGTTTGAAATTTTAGTACAGGAAACTATACTATACAACACACATTTTAAGACTAATCTGAAATTTGTGTGATTTGTCGTTCCAGAGTTTTATGTCACTGAATACAAAACTTTATTTATTTATTCATTACTGTTGTTTTTTAAGTACTTTACCTAAAGTGCTATAATTTTTAAATTAAAACTAGCCAATATAACACAGAGACCAATCTGAAGTGTGTAAATTAGAGTTCTTTGTCACCAAACAGGAGATGTTATTTATTAAATAAAATAATATAAAGACATACGATAGTCCGAAGTTAGATGACGCAAATTTTTTATACAGCATTTGATATGACTGATTAATTAAATTATTATTATTCCATATATTTATGATAACCGTTGTCAAATCCTAATTGCAGTAGATACATGAGACATGGACTTGCTACTCAAATGTGTATATATTGATAAGTTTGTCTGCCGTAGCGCGAGTTATTTACAGAAATTATACGTCCCCCCGTCGCCTCCGGTAGGGGTTAATGACATAGATACACAGTAGGCACTGGGTTTTGTGATAAAACGATTAGAGTATTGGTAAATTATAATTTAAAAGTGTTGTGCTCAAAATGACATCGGATGAATCTTGAAGTTTCAAAAATTAATGTTTCGGTTATTTGTCTTCGGTTCTGTTTGAGATGAGTTTGGTTTCAATTTATATAGTTTTTAAAATTATACAGTCCCTGAAAATTGTAGAATCGAAGATAAAAAAGGTGAGAGTGTTTGTTTTGAAAGATGCCGGTATGCTATGATTGATTTTATGTCCGTGATATTCATTCATTAAAAAATATGAGTCCAAAAAACGAGTAATATTAAAAATGCAGTAATTGTATTAAAAATGATCTGAGATGGATAAAAAAAATCTTATTCCAGATTCAAGTCCTTACTTTTTGGTGCTTTTTGGAAATTGATTTTCTTTGATTTTTCATAGTTATAGGATTTTAAAGTAAGAAATTGTAACTTTTTTTATAAAAAATTGTTGGGATAAATAGTTAAAAAAATATTGTTGATGTCATTCGAAAGTGTAGTTTCAACTTCGGAAGCTTTTTTAGATTTGATCTATGATTTTTTTCTGCAGAGTTATTGGAAGTTAAACTAAAAAATATAAAAATATCTAAAAAAAAAAATATTTCGAAGCCGAAACTACACTTTTGAATGGTTTCTATTCTAAAAAATATTTTTAAATCCTCTCTGACAAAGTTTATCAAAAAAAATCAAATTTTTTTGCTTGCTTTAAAATCCTGTAACTCTTAAAATTGCTTAAAAGTTTTTAATTTTAAAAGTAGAGATTTCAATCTATGTATTGTTATTTTTCAATCTAATTCCGACCATTTTTATCTCAATTTTTTTGTGATTGTATTATATTTTATTTTTATTTAACGTTTTTTCCCTGAACACTTGTCATGTAATATTATATAATAGTATAGTAAACACATTTAACGGTGCTTACTGATTAAAAACGATATGTATATATACGTATATATATATATAAAGTTATTTGTTCTGATTTGCTTGTTGAAGAAGTAAGAACGCAGTAAATTGTATGTGTTATCGAAAAATTCACTTTAATTTGATAGTACAAAGTGCCTATGCAAATAAAAAAGAATCATTTTAGTAAACGTAGTTTTGGTTTGATAATTCTCTCTTTGACACACGTGTAAATACTCGTATTGAAAAGCTTCCTTTACAGGTTTCACGCGTTTCGTATTCGCGCCATAATTTCTGTAAATAACTGTCCGTTACTCGCTTAGTGATAGCGCGTTAATGATATACAGCAAGTATCTCCTATACAGTGGGACAGATGTAACGTATAGTGTGTAGCTATATAAGTAAAATGGTGGTTAAACACATCCACTGCACGTTTGTGTCAGTGCTGCGGCACTGGGGAAGAAAACGTGTGGCGGACGTGAACATATAAGGTTCGGTTGCGTTATTTCAAATGGAAATTAAAACAAATGAAAGAGCATCTTAAATGAATGATTTATCTGTTAAGTGTAGGCTATTTATATGTTGTATCATTATAAATAAACAGTTATTTACTTTATTTTTTGTTTTTCTTTTTGTTTTACAATATGGACAAAATATCGAGGGCTTGCCAAAAGAAATTTTATAACACCCATTTTATTTTGGTATTTTTAAATTAATTAATGTACTTAAAAATCATAGTAGGCCAGGCGCTAAGTATTTTGTAGCAGAAAAATCTTGAAGTTTTTCTCCTCCAACAAGGTTGGCATGGGAAATGGATAAAAAAATGATTTTACCGATTTCTCGCATTTCTTTCAATTTAACGGTAAAAATAATTGTGTAAAAAATGAAACCTGATTAAATTCTCTACAGAAAAGGTTCTATATGTATATATATTTTTTATCAGATTCATACTTCACTGAAATTCATCTGAATTTATTATTAATATTGTCTTTACTCTTTCAATTTTAATAAATTCAGACAGTCATTATTTGGTGAAGTACAAATCTAACAAAAAATATGCAAAGTATCTTTTCTGTAAATAATTTGATTAGCTTTCATTTTGTATGTAACTATTTTTGCCGTAAAGTTGAAAGAAAGCCGAAAAATTGATTTGAGGGGAAAACTTTAGAGTGACACACAATATCGAGAATTAAATTCATACAATTTTTTTTCAAGCTCTTCAATTATTTCAGCAATTCTACAAATGTTAATTTAATGCTTTCAATGTCGATGTATATTTAAAAAAAAATATGTTTGGGCTTCCATAAAACAGTAAAGCGTTCTTTTCTACTTGTTCTTCTCGTTTAATTCAGTACTTATTACGACATATTCTAAATAAATACGGCTACATATCGGTAGGTAAATCAGTGTTCTAGTTTAAATGACAAACCCTTTGTTTTTTGAGAATGCTGTGAAAATTTAGATGTTCTTTCAAATGTTTTTCAATTTATCTCAAAACTAAGTTATATTTTTTAATGGATTATTTTGCTGCAGACTTTTAAATGTTGACAGTATTGTTTAATTAGCAATACAATACAATTAATAAAAACAAATTAATCTGTAAATAATTTAAAACATATTCTTACAAAACGAATGGCTGTTTTTTGTTTGTTTGAAACACATCGGTAAGAATTTATTTCAATCATACTTTGAGAATGCGTGCAACTTTAGTTATGTAAAAGTGAATATTTGTTTCATAATTAAAGACATTGTAAATAATTAAACTACAATAATATAAGTAATTTTAACTGACGTGGTTTAATTTTGATTTAATTAAAAAGCAGATCATGATTTTATTTCACTCTTTCATTTCTATTTACATAATTATTATGTAATATATAAAAGACAGCTTGTAGTATATTATTTAATCGATCTCCATTAAAAACGTAGATGCTAATTGTAAAAAGGAATTGGAAATATTTCTGGGAAAAAAAGATAAATGCATTTTTTGTCTTGCTTTATAATCCTATAACTCTGCAGAAATTGAATGAAATTTCAATAGAGATTTCAATCATTAAAATATGATTCTTTATTTATTAACGTAAGACCATTTTTACCATAACTACAATGCTTTTAATTTTTTTTTGATCAGTTGATTTTCCTATACTCTACGATTTTTAGTTCAGGTGTTTGACGATGAGTCATGTTTATATCGATTACAAGCTGTCAAGTATGAATGCAAGGAGTATGTGTACAGCTCAGAATTTAAATTAAAAACGGACAACTTCATAAAAATAAATCAATAGTTTTGAAAAAGTTTAATATATTTTATACTGTAAATAAATATACTGTAGATTTTCGATTTCAGGGGATAGGAAAAAAAATAATTAAATAATTTACATGAAAAAACATTCCAAATTATTTTGGCTTTACGGTTTTTTGATTCCCAAATTTATCGGAAAGCTGAGTATATTGAAAAATAATTTATATTTGGGTCAATTAGGTAGCGTACATGCACATATGTTTAACAAATGTATATAATGCTTGAAACTATTTAAAAGTTATGGTATACTGAAAGTTACATGTAAAATATAAGTGATTTTCGTTTTTTATGATAATTATTAAGATTATTCTATCGATAGCTAATGATAATTGATTGACAGACGAAGCGAAAGTATTATAATAAAGAAAAAACAACACACGTTATTATGATTTGATAATATGAAGAATGCAGCAAAAAATAAATAGTCCGGTCATTTTAGATACAATACAAATCATCGATCATTAGAAACAGTACGTTTATCAATAAATATTATGTGGAAGAATTCTGAAACAGTAAATCATTTGCGTTATATAGTCTAGTTTTATGTATTCAAATTTAAATTATTTTTGAATATTAATAACGCTTAATGGGCTGTAACTACATTTGATTCATTGGAATGATTTGAAATTTTAATGTGTGAAACTATATACTATCTAAAGTACATTTTAACACTGTTTTGAAGTTTGTGTGATTTATTATTTCAGAGTTCTGTGTCATCAAACAGGAGACATTTTTTTAAACTAACTGTATGTAGATGTGTACTTCGACTCCTATATCCATACACAAAATTTTTATTTCGATGATGCAAAAAATTGTTTAGAATCTTTTTTGTATAGAATTTTGTGTTCTTTACTTTTGGTAACAACTGTTTTTTTGTAAAATCGATACGAACCGAGATATTTACATTGTAAGTAAAATCTAGAATGACCGATCTAAAAATTTGAAATGTCAAATTTAATCAAAAAAAAAAAAAATGAGTTAACTTAGTCTTTAGAAATGTAACCGTAGAAAAACCAAATCTAGATAGGATATTAAAAAAATAATGAAAAACATACACAATTATACACATAATATAAATAAAACAAACAAAAAAAATAAAAGAACGAAAAAATTTTATAAATAATCAGAGTTTATAATGTAAGTGAGACGAAGATAATATAATTTATAATTTTGAATTTTGGGTATTACGGAGAGACCTATATTATAAACTCGCGTGATGTGAAACAAAATTAAAAGCTTGAAAAGATCAAAAAACTTGATAACCGCGGCTCACAATGATTGTTTTTGTTTTTGTTTTTAATTTAACGTAGACGGTGATGATTTAAATAGTGTATGAATGTGAAGAGTGACTTTTACTAGTAACAAATATAAATAGCAAGGTTCGGCTGAGGTCACATGTTCAGCCGCAGCCGACAAATAACGCCTTTGCTGACGACCTGCGCTCTGGTGCTCTCATTTAGTTTTATCGTACTAAAATACACACAATTGACCACAAAGTTCCTGTCTGTTCTTGCACTCTTAATACCTTCATGCTTCAGCTAATGGAGGTAATACAGTAACAAAAATAAATACAGGCGTCCAATAAATCCCTGTTTATTTCAAACAAGTATATACAAAGGTCGCAAGAATCCCTGTCCATTGGATCAAGCTGAATTTTTAAAATAAATTCGATTAATGTGTCCCAAAAGACCATATCTATTTGTAGATATGTAATAGAAGTATGTCCCTAAAGTCCTTGCCTAATTTTGTTGAATTTCAAACAAGTCACTTGATTTTAGTAACTATTACAAGTGTATCAAAAGTTAATATACTTTTATGTTTGAGTGAATTTTAAATAAAGGACAATATTTAAGATTTTAATAATAGGTGTACCAAATGTCCACGTCCATTTTTTGATAAAAACAGGCTTTCTTATAATAATGCAAGTATTATAAGTGTCCGAAAAGTCCCTATATCTGTATCTTCGGCGTAAAGAGTTTTATCTTTAATGAATATAATGATTCTTTATCGCTAAGGTGCAGATCCGTAGATTGAATTTTAAATAAATGAATAAGTTATTGTTCTGTGTCTATTTTGGTACCGAAGGCTGTAGATGATGTGGTATCTGGCCGCAGGTAGCTCAGCGCTGGCGTGTATAATATATAATGTAAACAAAGTGCGCAAGTGTTGGTGATTTATGTTTTTGTAAGAAGTGTATGGAGAAAGGTTGTTGAATAAATAATTTGGGCCCGGAAAGAGTTATTTTATTTCACTCAACTTCATTTTAATCCCTGGATTTTATAAATAAATTAAAGAAAAAACAAAATGGAATTAATCAAATTTGATAAATTAAATATTAAGCCTCATAGATTTGACATTTATTACATGCGATTTATGTCTGACATTTTTTTCGGGACACAAGTATCAAAGAATTTATGTCACAATTCTTTTTGGTGTAAACAGTATATGCAATTTAGTGTTAGACATTAGACATAAATGTTACGATATAAGTATGCTAGTGTAAACGAGGCTTTAAAAAGTAAACAATTCAAAACTTACATAAAAAATACAACGTTACATTAATTGATAAAATGCAATTGCACTAATAACACAATTTCTTCTTTATTTTCATGTTTTATCACTAGACAATTTAACACACGGTTCATTCAAAAGCCAAAAAAATTACACAAAAATAAAATAGTCATTTCGGCTTCTGAATTGATACAATATCCAAATTTATTTGATATTTATTGAACAATGTGATTTTATTAAAACATATATGGAGTTCTTTCTGTTTACTCCTGAATTGATATTAAAATTTTATAGTTTATTTTTGTTTATAAATTTTTAATTGTAAACAAATAACTCACAATTCTTTGAAGAAGAACAACTTGATTACAGAGAGAATTAAACATATTTTTGAAATAAAGAATTATTACAATTAACGGAGTTATTCTTTTTGGTTCTTGAATCGATAAAAAAATTTAACAATTTAAAACTTTTTAATTGCTAACAAATATTCTACAATCTAGAAGAAGAAAAAGAATCTTATTTGCAGATTTAAATATTATATAGTTTATATATAATTATATTTTATTAGATATTATTACAACATGGATTTAGTTGATTGAGGCCTTTTGGCTCCTGAATTGATAACAGTTTAATATTATTGTTTAAAACTTTTTAACTGTTAACAAACATCTCACAATCCTCAGAAGAAGAAACTTGATACATAACAAAATAAAATATTCATTTAATAGAATGCATTTAAAAATACAATATCTATATATATTTAATTTGAAATGATTACAACATATACACAAGAAATTATAACTGGCACCAAAAATACCAACCATATGTTGTTTATAAATCCACCAATTGAACAGAACAGATAGATGTTTTACACACACGTATATTTATAGAACGAGTGTATAAATAGCACTAGTACTATCAAGGCTGTATAACACATACCGGCCAGTGTTTTCAAGTCACTGAGAAGCTGAACATGAAGTGTATCAAACTGAGTGGAAGTAGCGGGGTTAAAATGCCCGTTGTGGGACTTGGGACTTGGCAAACCAACGCTGAGACAACAGAGAACTCTGTCTGGACTGCTTTACAGAACGGATATAGACATATCGGTAGGTTTTGTTTATTAATTTATAGAGTACACTTTATGCAGATTGTTTACGTGGTATTTTATAATGTAGATTTTGTAGACAATTCAAATTTCATTACTCCTATTTTTTTAAATTGATATGTACAATTTTTTCATAGAATCACATTTTAAATTATTTTTTATATGCATATTATGCAGATAACTGCCTGTATTTTATAAAATTACAGATACTGCTTTTAATTATAATAACGAAGAAACTATCGGAATCACTTTAAAGAAATGGTTCAATGAAGGAAATGGGAAACGCGAAGATTTGTTTATTACGACAAAGGTAAAATAATATAAAATGAATTTACTATTATACAAGCCATACTGAAACCAAAATAACATTCTTTATAAATACTGATCAAGCCCAATATTTATAAAGAAACCAAAACCTTTCTACAATTCAAATACAATTGACTCTAGGTTATATTATCTATGGATTTTAGCAATTTAGTTTTTATACAGACCGAAATCCATAGACAACATAGAGTGAGTTAATTCTATAATTTAGCTTCCGCATATCGGCAACCGTGCAAGCGACGTAGACAAGTTTCTGACACTCTCTCTCAAAAGGCTGCAGCTCGATTATTTAGACCTGTATTTAATACATTTACCGATCGGTTTCCACTATAACTCGGAGACTCTAACACCTTTGATTAATGAAGACGGTACTTATGTACTGGACCAAGATACAGACCATGTTGGCACTTGGAAGGTAAGTCTGTCGTAAAAATAAACAAACTGAAATGTAAAATGGATTTTCAACACTAGGCATTAGAGCAACAGGTATCCAGGGGTCGAATAAAAGAACTGGGTGTCAGTAATTTCAATTCGCAGCAGTTGAAGAGGATTTATGACTCAGCGACAATAAAACCTAGCGTTCTACAGGTGGAGCTCCACGCTTACCTACAGCAGCCTGAGCTGAGGGCGCTCTGCGAACAGCTGAACGTAGTGGTTACGGCTTATTCGCCTCTAGGGAGTCCTGGGGCCAAAACACATTTTGTTTCCAAGTATAATTATAAGTAAGTGTATAGTTAAAAACAGATGGACTTTAGATTGTTGTATTCCAGAAATGGGAAGATATATTTAGTTTAGTTGAGGTTATTTTTAAACTTATGATTTTCTATAAACTCTTACGTATTTTCAAAAGGAGCAACGATGAAACCGATTTGAGTTAAATAACTATTGAAACTCTTGGAGCGATATATTTACTTGAAACCAATTGATTGATCTTTAATTTAAAATAAATCCCATTCAGATACTTCTTTTGATTATCGAGATACGGGCCTTTTAAATCAGTCCGTTTAAAAAAAAAATGAGTTACAACAAAGCAGTTTTAAATTGATTAACTGAAGTAAAATCATAAGTGTTATGTATCATTTTAAAACTGAATAATTGCTCTTCAATGTAAAACAAATCCCACTCAAATCTCTTTTCATTGCAAATAGAAGCCCCTAAAATTGGTAATTTTTATGCTAGCCGATCCGTTAAATAGGTATATACATTTGATTTGTTTCAGCCCAGATAAATTCCCTGACATTCTTGGACATCCGACAGTCCTTGAAATATCAACAGCATGTAAGAAATCTCCAGCGCAAATCTTATTGCGGCATCTTATACAATTAAATATCACCGCGATACCTAAAAGTTCAAATCCCCAAAGAATCAAAGAAAATATTGACATTTTTGATTTTGAATTAACCCAAGACCAAATTGAGAAATTAAATGGGTTAGATCAAGGAGAAGCTGGAAGAATATTTAACTTCTTTTTCTGGAAGGGAGTTGAGAACCATAAAGAGTATCCGTTTGTAAAATTGTGTAAATGAATTTTTTGTATTTTTATATTTATAAAAAAATTTATTTGTAAATAAATAAATGAATAACTGTACAGAATTATTGTTTGATTAAAGACGTTGTTAATTAATTAGTTTATTTCTATTTATAAAAGGCAGTTGTACTTACTGACTCATGTATCAATAGTTCTCTCACTTCTACACAAGCCGGAAAACCTGATTTATGGAATGTATTTTCTTTGGGCCATTTCTGGATAATTGACAATGTAGGAATTTAGAAAAAGAGCCTTAATAATAATGTGGTTTTAATAACCAGTAGTATACTTGAAGTGAAGAAAAACTGCCCATATCAGAAACTAATTAGGTAATAGGATCTATGTAGTTAAATAGACATCAATTCAGTAAGTTCGCAAATATGTGTATTATACCTGTGTAGATAAACAGCTATAATATAAAATTAAATAGAATATATTAAATAGAAGGGTCTATCAATTTTTATGCGTATTTGAATTCAGGATGCCCTAATACATACGATAGCAGATAGCATCTCTAGCTTGTAAAAAATTAATTTAGTCAGAATAGCTTCTGAAAAAAATATTGAAATTTAAAAGTTACCTATTTTATTTATCTATGTACCTATTCTTTCACTTGTTCAAAATATTGAGCAAATTTTTTTGGACCAAAGTTGATAAAAAAACAGTTTTATATCTTTTTATACATACGAGAGCGTCTAATATGTAAAAAAAAAAACGACTTAATCGGAATGGCTTTTGAAAAAATATTGGCATTTAAATGGTAGATGCAGTGCCATCTAGCAAAAATAGCTTGAACTAATAAGTTTTTAATGTATTTAATATATTCCATGTAATTTTATATTATAGCTGTTTATCTACAGGTATAATACACATATTTGCAAAGTTACTGAATTGATATCTATTTATCTACATAGATCCTATTACCTAATTAGTTTTTTGTTACCTGTTGACTTACACAGATATACAGGTTGGTCCAGTTTGGGATACAGATATTTTAAGAGCTGATTCCTTGGTTCATTGAGTACCTTTACATAGCGCCGTTATTCCGGCTTTATTATAACCGACGTAGTTAAACCGTTTCAAGTGGTGCTGTTTACACATACGAGAATAAGTGACGTCAGCTGGAATTATAATTCCGATTTTAAATACGCTATAAGTTCGTGGGTTACCAACAAGAAATCTCAAAAATATTACGTCTCCTTTACGTCCCACGAATCACGTTTCTTTTGTTTTCCATCTCATTTTTTTTTTAAGTGCTCAATTCATAAATCCAATAATTTTAAAGATATGTTTAAGAATTATCATAAAAATTGGATTTTACTTTTTATAATAATGTTTAAATGAATATATCTTTAAAAATACTGGATCTACAAATTGAACACTTGGGATATTTTTTTGTAGGAAATTTAGTACTCTATAATATGCTGCTATGAGAAATTAAATTAAATAAATTTTTCAACAAGCTATTGACGCATAAATAAAAAAGGAATTTTTCCCATGTTAATCAAATGGGAAAAAGACTCGGTTTGCACCGTTCACAAGTATGATCTATGAGTCTGAAATTTTGGCACAATTAACTTTTGATCCAAAGTTAAAACATAGGTCCAAAAAAATAAAAATAAATCATAAAAAAACACCCTAATATACATATTATATAACATACATGTGCTGACTGATTGATTCATCATCTGGACCTAGAAATGTGTAATTTTTAGGGTGTCTACGTTTTATGAAAGGATTTTTCGAAATTCTACCCCTACGGGAGTTAAAGGAGGTGTAAATGTTTTTATGGAAAAAAATATTTTTTTGGTTGGATGTAATCGAAACTTAAAATAAAAACTCTACAATACAAATAATGAAATGTGTATTTAAGCATTTAAGCAAAATAAAAAAAATTAACACCAATCCCCCCCCTCCCTCTTCCATCTCTTAGGAGTTGAATTTTCGAAAATGCTTTTTGTCTTGTAAAGTAGGTATTTGTACCAAGTTTCATTCGAGTGAATATAATCAAAAAAACACTCTCATACAAACAAAAATAAAAGGACATGTTATTAAGTTATGTATATATAGATTAATATATTTGAAGTGAAGAAAAACTGATATTATCAAAAAAATAAAAAATACTTAATGAAAAATAAATAACAATAATCAATTAACTGATTCTGTAGAGCATCTTCCTCTGCAGCCTGTGCTGTAACTGTCCTCTACGGATCATCGTGTGGATAACTTTAAGTACTGCGCGTTCCGGATACTGTTGGCGGGAGAAATCCTGAATGATATTCTGCTCCGAGACCTGAGTCCCGACGGCGAACCTTCTTTTCAACTGTTTCTCAATACGAGAGAGCATTTCTTGATCTTGTTCTGTTGTAAACCCTTCAGCACCTGACAGATTTCCAGACATGGCAGCATCGAGCGTTGACACCTGGAATAGCCGCAAGGCTTCATTGACGTGAGTCTCGGTAGCGAAAGGCTGCAGCTGCATCTTAGCCAGGGCTTCGGATATTCGTATGACGGCTTCCAGCTGTCGGACGGTGATTGGAATGGATAATCGTTTGTCCATCTCTCGTTCTTGTTGGTGGGCCCCGGAACGCATTAAAATATAGCGGCTCTTTAACTTTGCCCCAGCTTCAGCATTTAATCTCGGCCCACAGTGTCTGAAATAAATAAATACGATATTCGGTTTGGTTTTTACTGGGTATAAGAATTCAACTTACGTTCGGCAATAGTTTATGTATTTTTTAATCAATGGAAGGGGTAATTCCCCTTCTTTCGGCTCGTCGGTTGTTTGCGCAGCATTCATGTGGACGTTAATAATATGTTTTGCCATCGTCTGTTAGAAATCAATACATAATAAATATATGGATTGCGAAAAAATTTTAAAAGAACACTTACAATATCACGGTTTTCATTGTGTTCGTCTTTCACGATGAATATCATATCGAAACGTGATAGAATTGTTGGCATGAAGTCAATATTCTCCTCTCCCTTTGTGTCATCCCAACGTCCGAAGATGCTGTTCGCTGCGGCCAACACAGAACAACGAGAGTTCAGAGTTGTCGTTATTCCAGCCTGTACAAAATAATTTTAAACATATCTGCTTTACACCACGGTAGGCTTTAAAAACTACTCTAAATAATAATTAAAAAAATCTCTCAAATTTATTACTGAGACTGATTTCTAAATGCTTCATTAGTGTCAATTCAAATAATATTACCAACTTGCCTCTTTATTATTTTGTATTTTTTTAAATTTTTGATTAATTTAAAATCTGCATATATACTGGAGTTCAAAATTAAGGGATCACCCAAAATTTTAAAGTTGAATAAGAATGAGAATGGCTATATCTCGGCAAAAAACGGTTTAATAAACTGTTTTTAAAGTTTGAATGTTCTATTTTTCGAATCATTAGATGAATTTTTTTTAAACATTTTTGTCTAGAGGGCATTTTACATGTTCAGTAAAAATTTCATGTTTCTAGATTATATAGTTTACGAGATATTTAGCTTTGACTGAAAAGGGAATCCTAAAAATGAAATTACGGTGTTAAATTGATTAAAAAAAAAAACAGCTATTTATACGATTTTGATTTTCGTGTCTAAACACTACTCAGGCATTCAAAAATCATTCTCAATGGTAAAATTGAGGTTGTTTTTCATTTGAATTTAACGTTGTTTTAAGCCTACTGTGTTACATTTCTCAGAGGCTTTTACCTTGGCTATTGAGATGGTCTGTTGCTCCATGGCCTCGTGGATAGCCACACGATCGTCTTCTCTCATTTTATCAAACTCATCGATGCAGACGACTCCTCCGTCAGCTAAAACCATGGCCCCCCCTTCCATTACAAAATTGCGCTGAAAGCAAATGTATTTAATTTGATATTGATTTGATCGTTAGTTTTATTAGGACTTACAGTTGCCGGGTCTCTCATGACAGAGGCAGTGAGACCCGCAGCGGAACTGCCCTTGCCACTGGTGTAGACGCCGATGGGGGAAACCTGCTCTACAAATTTGAGGAGCTGGGATTTGGCGGTACCCGGGTCTCCAAGGAGGAGGATGTTTATGTCCCCACGACGAGTTAGACCGTCAGGCATGCGCTTTCTAGAACCTCCTACAAGCAGACAAGCGATGGCCTTCTTGATATCCGCAGCTCCAAAGATACTTGGTGCGATGCTAGTTGCAAGCCTGTTGTAGAAGTTAGGCGAAGAAGCGAGACGTCTAAACAGATCTTCATCTTGTGCGGACGTTGTTCCGCTAATGTTGCCTCCTGCGAGACTTTCCCCCACAATCTGTAAACCGACCACTCGGATATAAGAAGGTCGGACGCCGGTTATAGCCTTTTCTCTTCCGTCCATCTAAAATAGCATACATATATTTAAAAGTTTTGTCATAAATGTATATAATTCAGAAACAAGACATATTTTGAAGGGTATTTTTTTACATTAAAGAGCAACACTTTGGCTTTAATTTTGTATATAAGATATAAGTTTTCTCAATCGCTCCAGGAAGTTTACCACAGGAAATTTTGTTGTATAATTCATGGAGATATCGTTTTTAATTGATTAACTCGAAAAAATCATAAGTTCTATTTATTAAAATGAAGCTAATTAAGTGCTCTTTAATTTAAAATAAAACCTATATAAATATCTTTCCCTGCAACTGAAAAAATTGTCAATTCACCTTCGAAGGTTTTCCGTTCTTCTTGATTGAATATATCCCTATAACTAGGACTCTGTTCCCTGGAACTACTCTTTCACACAAATACCTAAAGGAATCAACAAATCAATTATATATCTTCATGTCAATATCTATAAAAAAAATCAATCGTACCTGTCACAATACAGTTGCAAATGTCTCGGGATTTCTCCTTGCGGAATAGAATCTGGCAGCTCCTGTAATTTCAGCACTTGAAAATCAACACAGTGGCATTTATCTGGTATTATAAAGTATGGATCTAATGGACACTGCGGACGACCAGCTTGTTCTCTAAAATATAAATAAACACACACAAGTAAACACATTTGATATTCATGCAGATTAAACACTCACGTATTGCATTTTCTGGGCATGGCGTAACCTTCTAAGCCGGGCTTTATTGCGAGATTCGGAATGACATTACTGCAAGATCGGCACTGTATAGCAATTTTTGTAGCTTTTGCACGGATCCCCGAAGCGCTGATCACGATTCCGGGTATTTTAACCAAACGTGACACTACTTCAGACTTCATATCTCGTAAATTACAAGGATTCGCATCGGATGATAGAATTATTTGTATATCTTCAATCTGTTCTTCTCCTTCAGGACGTGGGGTTGTCAATTCATCGGCGACATCTTTTGCAGCTTCTTCAAAGATCGGTAGATGTTCCGCTGGCTGTTTATATATTTTTTCGGCAAGTGTTTCATCGAAACTGCTTAGATCTTCTAAATTCACATCGAGGAAGTACTGGTTTAGGTTGTAATTGCGTTTTAAAGAATCTCTGTATGATTGGAAAATATATATAATAAAAAAAGTAAGAATGCTTTTATTGTATCGATATTACCTGTATTTGAAGTTGAAATTATCTTCGTTAAATTGTCTGATAAAGTCTTTAAATTTTTTCTTAATACCCAAAAGATTTACTTGAGATTCATTTGTAGTTTCTTCAGCAGCGAAATTTTCACTAAAGAATACTCCAGGATCATCAAAACCTTCCATCGTTTAATTATTACAAAATAAAAAACAGTAAATATCACACAATTCACAATATCTTAAATCGTAACAAACAAATAGGGTTATTGAAAACGCGGGAAAACTTTATAATGAAAATGTATAAAGCACAGAATAAAGATAATATACATAGAGCAAGTGCATCGTAAAGTGGAAGTGGTATTGAAGTAATAAGAGAAAGAAAATATATGAGTGCATATGAGTAAAAAAAGATGGATTTGGCTTTCTACCAAATGTTCACTTTTTAGTTGTCACGCCTCCTCTATAGATGTTATTTCTATGCCCTATAAAATGACACTACTAGTGCCACCTTTTGATCAGTAGAGGAATTGATAATGCCGCGTGTAGCGCCATTTCGAAATGTATTTAAAATTTGATTGTTTAATTAAATTCGATTAACTGATTTTTTACTTTTTAAATAAATTATTTTGTCAAAATAAAAAGTAAGTTATAACCTGTGGTTATAATAGTATTTATATGTATTAATATGTGTTGGTATAAAAATATAAATATGTAAAACTTGAAAATAGGCTATTTATTTGTTGTTGCTGTATTATAGCATTGAGTAAAGAATAACAAGAGAAACAACGCAATGTATTTTGATGAAACGGGGACGATGTTCCAAGCTCTAGATGGCAGCACTAAGCCATCTTACAATCGGAACTTGAACTAACTTATTATCCAAGATACAAAATTATCCGTCCCGTACCCCTCGCTTGACAGCACACTAAGCTTAAGCTCCGCCTTTACCCAAACCAGTTTAATATATGTATTACTAGTTTCTGTTCATGTTAATGTAAACATCGAAGCGGCGGCTTTAACTATTTTACACATTGTGACTTGTGATTCGTACTATTATTTTATTTTTAACCTTCCGTCGGGCGCGAATTTGATACATTTCTAACATGAATATGTATTTATATGTAATTGAAAAAGTTATGTTAGTAGTTGGAAAAATTATTGGTATAATAAATGTATTATTAAAATTAAAATAATGAACAAACTCTTTTTTAGGGTTCCGAAGAAACCCTATTAATCTCACTTTGTCGTCCGTCCGTCCGTCATTTTCAGTCAAAGCAAAATATCTCGTTAACTATATAAGCTAATAACTTGAAATTTTTACTGAACATGTAAAATAATGCCTTCTAGTAAAATATGTACTTTGTTGAAAAAATAATTTTTCAGGGTTGACGCTAAGGAGAAGTTAGGTAAACAAAATATTTTTTTTATATCAAGGCATGTGCAGAGCCGGCCTTTGCGATTCTGGCGCCCCAGGCGAGATTTTTTTTGACGCCCCCCCCCTCCCCCCTTCGCTACAGTGACGATCATTAAAAATTATCCGCACAAAAAAAAGCGGGTGAGAAAATTATCGAAATGAATAAAATGTATAGAAAAATGAAAAATATCATTAAATACACTTTTTATTAATTCATTAGTGTAATATAATAATATAATATAACATATAATTGATAAATAATATATAACTAAAATTATATAAAAGATTTCTTACTGGCTTTCATGTCTACAAAATTTTCGATTGCTGTCTCAAGATTGAGGTTTGCTACAACTTTATTTTCAATTGAAAGAATAGCCAAATTATTCAACCTATCTTCTATCATAGCCGATCGCAAATAAGTTTTTATCAATTTTAATTTAAAAATCAAAACTATTATTCAAAAAATATATACAGCTTAAATTTGGCGCCCTAGAACAAAACATAGAAAATAAGTTTATTAATTTATTAATTGGCGCCCCCACGAAATTGGCGTCTCAGGCTGTCGCCTGGGTCGCCTGACCGTTCGGCCGGCCCTGGGCATGTGGCACGTTAAAATGTATAACCAAACCAGTGGAATTTGACGCTTTTTCTTATTTTTTTTTAAATCAAAAATTGCGCCAGCAGGGAGCTTTAAAGCAAATCAAAAAAAAAAAAAAAACAATTCTATATCAAGACGTGTGGGGTATCAAAATGTAGATTTCAATAAGTAAAATTTGACCCTATTTTTCTAACTCAAAAATAGCGCCAGCAGGAGGCTAAAAACAGTTTTTAATTTTGCCCCCCCCCCTCTACCTCGGTAACTACTGGTTCAAAAAATCTGCAAAAATTTGGTAACGTGGCTTTAGTGAGACTACCAACGACAAATACTAAAGTCAATAATATCATTTTAAATTTTGGAATAATAGGGACAGAATTTTTAATTTTCATATCTAGGCATGTGGGTTATCGAAATATAGATCTCAATTAGTAGAATATGACCATATTTTATTTTTTTCTAACTCAAAAATGGCGCCTATAGGAGACTAAAAGTAATATTTTATTTTGTCCTCCCCCCCTCTAACTTTGTAACTACTGGTTCAAAAAACTGAAAAAAAAATTTTTTTGTGTAACGGCTATTTAACCCATTAAGGACCAAAATAACAATTTTTTTCGTCAATCTTTGAGCTACAAACTCATTAAGAATAATGGAAGTAATATGAATAAAAGTAATGTATTTTACTATTTTCGAGTGTGCTCTTTCTATTTCCGGGTTCAAAATTACATTTTTATGGCTCTGAAAAAAAAATATGGCGGATTTTAAGTCGAAAAGTATCAAAAAATAAGAGATTTTTTATTTTCACTTTTTTTTCGAGTCGAAAGAGTATCAGAATTGAATTGAAACTATGATCAACGGTGATCGGAGGTATCAGAGTTTAAGAAAACATTTTTTTCTCACCTTAAACCATTTTAAACTCACCAAAATGGTAAAAATAATTTAAAAAATTGTAAAATTAAGATTTTTTTTTGTATCATGCTTTTATGAGCTACTTATAATAAAAGTGAAATTCTATGTTAAATACACTATTACAGTAAATATTTTCACTCATTCCCCGTTTTAAATTCAATATGGTGGGGGTAAAAATTAAAAAATCATAATTTTTTTCGGAATTTTTAGTGATAAGACATTATAAACTACATGTTTTATATCTTTCAGTCATATTCAAATTAGTGTGTACATTTTGGGGTGCTTTTTTATTGTGAGTCCCCTTGCCTCTCTCTGATAGCTGACTTATTTTAGTGTTTGTTTTTGAAACACATCGCAAAATCTCGTCACATTCCTTACACAATATTCTAGTTCTTATTGGATAATTTGAACAAGCTTTCAATGTTTCAAGCCGAGATTTTACGTGTGGTTTTCGACGTTTCAGCTTACCTTTTAGAATGTAATGTTTATTAATAGAAATCGTGAAATCTTTTATTCCAATTTTTTTTTTCATTGCTTTAAATCCATACTAATATTACATATGCGAATGTGTGTTTGTCTGTTTTTTACCTTTTCACGACTAAACCGATGAACCGATCTTCACGAAATTTGGCTGGAAGATAGCTTGCATCAGGATATGTCGTTCTTCAGGAAGAATGACATATGCTACTTTGTATCCCGAAAAATGTATTAGATAAAAAAATGGGTGTAAAATTTGACCTGTTTATCGATTCATACAAAAATTTGTATTATCTATATGTATTATTTACCTAACCGAACTTAAAAAATTGTAAATATTTCGGCTCCTATGCGAGAGAGGGTACTTCCCCATAGTATTTTTCCCGCCGGGTCGAATGAAAATAATTACGACTCTCCATACGCGACAGGGGATGCAATATTAAATTATTATTTTTCTGTTTTTCTTTATATGTAGAAACATTCCAGCCGTCGCGTCAGCCTAAAAAAAGGATATTTATTTCTTCAAAATATCAAAAAAATGTACATAAATAATAAAAATTTCGATGATATTTGGTCAAAAGTAATTTTAATAAATAATATTTGAGAAATAAAAACAAAAGAATTTTTAATTTTCATTGAAGAAGATAAAAAAACTTATTTTGTATATATTATTATATGTAATATGTATCGGTCCACAATCCATATTCTATGTTTAAAGCAATGTAGATACAAAAAACCGCAGAACCATATTTTTAGTTTTGATATATTTTTATATTAATTTGAAATGAATAAAACGATCAATCTAATTTTACTTATTATATCATCAGTAATGTAACATCGCGTCACAAATTTAAATTTATTACAACTTATAAAAACCTATTTTAAAGCAAAAATCTATTATATTATTGATAGCAGCAATTATCTCAAATAATTTTAACATTACATATTTTTTTTGTTTTATTTAAAAGAAAAAGATAATAAGTAACGAATATTTCTTGCAACGTTCTTGCCGCCTTTGTATCACGTATCAGCCGACTTAAAATAATGTAAACAAGACGTTCGTAAATCATTTCAGAAGGGCGGAGCTTAAAATCTGACGATTTAGCAGAGTCGAAAACCAGATATTTCATATGTATAATTAATAATTTTTTCAATAGATACCAGCACTTCCTGGGGCTCAAATAGTGCATGGTTCATATATCTACTGCGTTTCAACTCTCCCGTATACGTTGTTTCTCTTGTTATTCTTTACTCAATGATTATAGCATTGAGTAAATTATAACAAGAGAAACAACGCAATGTATTTTGATGAAACGGGGACGATGTTCCAAGCTCTAGGTGGCAGCACTCAAGCCATCTTACAATCGGAACTTGAACTAACTTATTATCCAAGATACAAAATTATCCGTCCCGTGCCCCTCGCTTGACAGCACACAAAGCTTAAGCTCCGCCTTTACCCAAACCAGTTTAATATATATATTACTAGTTTCTGTTCATGTTAATGTAAACATTGACGCGGCTTTAACTATTTCACACGTTGTGACTTGTGATTCGTACTATTATTTTATTTTTAACCTTCTGTCGGGCGCGACTGATCTATTTAATACATTTCTAACATGAATATGTATTTATATGTAATTGAAAAAGTTATGTTAGTAGTTGGAAAAATTATTGGTATAATAAATGTGTTATTAAAATTAAAATAATAAACAAACTCTTTTTTAGGGTTCCGAAGAAACCCTATTAATCTCACTTTGTCGCCCGTCTGTCCGTCATTTTCAGTCAAAGCAAAATATCTCGTTAACTATATAAGCTAGTAACTTGAAATTTTTACTGAACATGTCAAATAATGCCTTCTAGTAAAAGATGTACTTTGTTGAAAAAATAATTTTTCAGGGTTGACGCTAAGGAGAAGCTAGGTAAACAAAATATTTTTTTTATATCAAGGCATGTGGCACGTTAAAATGTATAACCAAACCAGTGGAATTTGACGCTTTTTCTTATTTTTTTTTAAATCAAAAATTGCGCCAGCAGGGAGCTTTAAAGCAAATAAAAATAAATAAAAAATTGTATATCAAGACGTGTGGGGTATCAAAATGTAGATTTCAATAAGTAAAATTTGACCCTATTTTTTTATATATTTTTTTTCTAACTCAAAAATAGCGCCAGCAGGAGGCTAAAAGCAGTTTTTAATTTTGTCCCCCCTCTACCTCGGTAACTACTGGTTCAAAAAATCTGCAAAAATTTGGTAAAGTGGCTTTAGTGAGACTACCAACGTTAAATACTAAAGTCAATAATATCATTTTAAATTTTGGAATAATAGGGACGGGTGTCAGAATTTTTAAGTTTAATTTTCATATCTAGGCATGTGGGTTATCGAAATATAGTAGATCTCAATTAGTAGAATATGACCATATTTTTTATTTTTTTTTCTAACTCAAAAATGGCTCCTGTAGGAGGCTAAAAGTAAAATTTTATTTTGCCCCCCATTTTTTTTTTGTCACCTTAAACCATTTAAAACTCACCAAAATGGTAAAAATAAAAAAAAAAATTCTAAAATTAAGATTTTTTTTGTATCATGCTTTTATGAGCTACTTATAATAAAAGTGAAATTCTATGTTAAATACACTATTACAGTAAATATTTTCACTCATTCCCCGTTTTTAATTCAATATGGTGGGGGTAAAAATTTAAAAATCATCATTTTTTTCGGAATTTTTAGTGATAAAACATTATAAACTACATGTTTTATATCTTTCAGTCATATTCAAATTACTGTGTACATTTTGGGGTGCTTTTTTATTGTGAGTCCCCTTGCCTCTCTCTGATAGCTGACTTATTTTAGTCTTTGTTTTTGAAACACATCGAAAAATCTCGTCACATTCCTTACACAATATTCTAGTTCTTATTGGACAATTTGAACAAGCTTTCAATGTTTCAAGCCGAGATTTTACGTGTGGTTTTCGACGTTTCAGCTTACCTTTTAGAATGTAATGTTTAGTAATAGAAATCGTGAAATCTTTTATTCCAATTTTTTTTCATTGCTTTAAATCCATACTAATATTACATATGCGAAAGTGTGTTTGTCTGTTTTTTTTTTACCTTTTCACGACTAAACCGATGAACCGATCTTCATGAAATTTGGCTGGAAGATAGCTTGCATCCTGAAGAACGACATATGCTACTTTGTATCCCGAAAAATGTATTAGATAAAAAAATGGGTGTGTAAAATTTTACCTGTTTATCGATTATCATACAAAAATTTGTATTATCTATATGTATTATTTACCTAACCGAACTTAAAAAATTGTAAATATTTCGGCTCCTATGCGAGAGAGGGTACTTCCCCATAGTATTTTTCCCGCCGGATCGAATGAAAATAATTACGACTCTCCATACGCGACAGGGGATGCAATATTAAATTATTATTTTTTCTGTTTTTCTTTATATGTAGAAACATTCCAGCCGTCGCGTCGGCCTAAAAAAAGGATTTTTATTTCTTCAAAATATCAAAAAAATGTACATAAATAATAAAAATTTCGATGATATTTGGTCAAAAGTAATTTTAATAAATAATATTTGAGAAATAAAAACAAAAGAATTTTTAATTTTCATTGAAGAAGATAAAAAAACTTATTTTGTATATATTATTATATGTAATATGTATCGGTCCACAATCCATATTCTATGTTTAAAGCAATGTAGATACAAAAAACCGCAGAACCATATTTTTAGTTTTGATATATTTTTATATTAATTTGAAATGAATAAAACGATCAATCTAATTTTACTTATTATATCATCAGTAATGTAACATCGCGTCACAAATTTAAATTTCTTACAACTTATAAAAACCTATTTTAAAGCAAAAATCTATTATATTATTGATAGCAGCAATTATCTAAAATAATTTTAACATTACATATTTTTTTTGTTTTATTTAAAAGAAAAAGATAATAAGTAACGAATATTTCTTGCAACGTTCTTGCCGCCTTTGTATCACGTATCAGCCGACTTAAAATAATGTAAACAAGACGTTCGTAAATCATTTCAGAAGGGCGGAGCTTAAAATCTGACGATTTAGCAGAGTCGAAAACCAGATATTTCATATGTATAATTAATAATTTTTTCAATAGATACCAGCACTTCCTGGGGCTCAAATAGTGCATGGTTCATATATCTACTGCGTTTCAACTCTCCCGTATACGTTGTTTCTCTTGTTATTTTTTACTCAATGATTATAGTCAAGGCAAGAAATTCTTAATTTTTAAATAAATACAATTTATTATTTGAAACATGATTTAAATACATTAATTAAAAGATTAATACGATTAAAAAACGAACAATATTAAGCACTAAGAGAGAGGCCAATATTAAAAGTGTTTTGATCAGTAGGATGTTGAGTACGGTGGTGTTTGTTCCTATCCCCCTTCTGTCGGAACTCCCTTCCACAAACCGAACATGGAAACGGTCTCTCGTTTGTATGGATCCGACGATGATTATTCAGCGCGTCTGCACGGAAAAACCTCTTACCACATATCTGAAATATTAAATATTTAAACTACTGCAGGATTATATTGTTGGATAGTCTGACTTACATCGCACCCGTATCGCCTATCGTTGTTGTGAATGAGCCGGTGCTGGTAGTAGACGGACCCTGTTAGAAAACACTTCCCACAGACGTTACAACGGAAGGGGCGTTCTCGAGTATGGACTTTACGGATGTGGTCTTTGAGGTCGGGCCTGATTGTGTACCTGGCTTCGCAGCCTTCATGTGGGCAAGCAAACGGCTTTATTCCTGCACAAAAACATGTTTTATTTTCAACCTTGTCGACCCTAAAGATATCTCTTACCTTGGTGAAAGCGCATGTGTTGCCACAGATGAGATGTCTGTGAGTAGCTGCGGCCGCACTGGTCGCACACGTACGGCTTAAGGCTCTGGTGGGCCCTGCAGTGGATCATCAGCGCTTTAGAGCTGTGCACAACCTGTCCACAGTCCTTGCAGTCAAACTTGCTGCCATGCTCCAACTGCCTGTGCTTCGTTAGCTCGTCGATCGACGTGACTAGCTTTGAGCACTTCTCACATTGGAACCTGTAGCCGGTATTGCAAGTGTACACCATCTCCTCCATGATAACCTTGGGTTTGGGTTTGCGGCCCCGCTTCGCAGGTACCTGCACCGCTTTCAGTTCAGGTGTTTCTTCAATTGTCGTATCATGTTCTTGCTTTATGTTCCCAGTGTCAATTTCATCTTCTTTGTTTTTTCTTTTACGTTTTTTTAATGTAATGGTTTCGATGTTTTCTTTTTCTTGTTCAGTTTCTTCCGGATTCTTATTCTTTTTCGAACTGCTTCTCAATACTCTTTGTACCATCTTTTCTTCTATTTGTATTTCAGCTTCTTTAATTAGATCTTCTGTGTTTTCTTGTTTCGATAAACTCTTTTCTAGGATCTTATTTTCAATTTCTTTCAGATACTGATCAATCTGATCTGACTCATCTGAATCGTAGTTTCTCTGTTCATTGTCTTGTTCAATATCCATATTAATCGATTCAGTATTTTCTCCGTTATTCATTAAATTATTTTCTTCGGTAAACACATGGTACTCATTTATAACAAAGACTTTAGGAGTAAAATGCTTAAGCTTGTATTTATGGGCATATAAAAGTTCGTGAGATTTAAAGTTTTTTTCGCATATTTTACAAATAATTATCTTTGGCAGACAGAACAAGTTCAGCTTCTGTTCGCATTTGTGCTGCCAGTGGACCAGAGCACTTGTGTAGCTGTCAAATGAGCTTGTGCAGAACATGCACTCAAAGTTCTTATCAGTTTTATGTGTGTTCTGATGCTCCTTCAAGTTAATTTTATCTGCATAAGTCCTGTTACAAAATTCGCACTGGTACAGATGTTCTACGTTGATTTTTTTGAACATATGTTCTACAGTCTCTTTACTTTTGCTCACGTTTACCTTCGTAATTAAAGTCTGCTGTTTGCAGTACAAACTGTCATTAAAAGAGTCGATCCCAATGATAGCCTTTTCGAAATTTCGGTCGAAGTTATTTTGATCGTATTCCTGATCATTTTTATAATTTTCGCTGATGATTTGGATTATTTTACTAGAATCCTCAAACACTAGTTTTTCTGAAACATTTTTCATTTCTGTGTAATGCACACCATCGCTATTTTCAATCGAGTTCGAGTAGATAGGAACGGTTTTGTCAATGTTGTCAGGATTTGGAAAAGGAATGTATATTTGGTTCTGGATGAAGGTAGGATTTGCGTTCCCGCAAACGTGGATCATGTGGATAGGTTCAATTGCAACTATCTGCATTCAGTTTAAAAAGCTATTAATTACAGTACATATAAGCTGATTCGTTTAAATTTTACAGTTTATTGAAGTTGGGGATTATTTTATATAAAAATGGAGACTCTATCTCCTGTATTGTTAATTATAGATTGCCATTTAAAGAAAATTATATAATTATTTAATAAATAATAACAAAATAACTGTCTAAACGTCAAAAAATTTATTGAAGAATAAGTATCGAAAGCTTGCGATACTTATTCGTCACTATAATATATATAAATATTTAATATATAATTTTGTACCAAACATTTTCACTGAGTCCTTAGTTTTTGAGATATTTGCTTTTCTCAAATTAAATAGACCACTCATATATAATAAATAAAATTAGTCAAATTAGGATAAATAATGTAGGAAAGAAAGTTATCTAATATTACATATCGTCATTAATGTACATTTTACTTAAAATGCTATTTAACTACTAAATGATTCATTAGAATGATGTGAAATTTCAATACATAATTTAAATTTTGATACAAAGAAAAATGATTAATTATAATTACTTTCATTCGTACTTACCAGTTTGCAGTTCCAGCATTCCCAGACAGTCAAATCAGTCCGGTAATACTTCCTCGTTTCGTTCTGATTCAGCTTGCAATGGTTCTCGATATGAGAATTCAGTCTCGACTCGAGCACGAATCCCTTCCCACAGTTCTGACAAACGAATGGTTTCTTATCTTCGTGAGACAACCTGTGTCGTTCCAAATTATGTTCTGTCATGAATGACTTGTGACACAACTCGCACTCGTATTTGGTTTTCGGTTTCTCGATATACCGTTTGGGTATCTCGGTTTTAAGATTTACTCGCGATGCATCAAAGTCACATTGGTGTCTCTGGTACTGGTATTTAGTCACGAAGGAAGCATCGCAGTTCTGGCAGGTGACAATAGGTTCGTTCTGCATTTGCGGAGGTGCATATTTTTTTTTTGGCTTGTCCTTAACTTCTTTTGAAATCGTTGTCTCACTGTGGAACTGCTCAGGTATTATATTACTGGGAATTATAATTTGATTGGAGAATGGATTTATTCCTTGATTGATGTGGCTTGTGTAATTTAACGGATTCAGATCTTCGATCCCTCCGATCTTAATTAGAGTAATTGTTGCAGGTTTCGGTTCATAGTCTTGGAACTTGATGTCTATTTTCGAATCAGTGTCTATTACGTAGCCCCACTGCATTGTGGGTTCTTCAAGTTTCACATCTTCATGCGAGAGTAAAGATTGTGAAATAAACTGATTGTGGCTTGAGTCTCCCAAATGTATAGAATCAGAGTTTTCCATTTGATGCAGTTTTAAATATATGTCGGTTTCGTCTACCGAGTCACACATATTTGCTTGTTGATGTCAATCAAGTTATTCTTGAAAATAATTTTAAATGCTCTTGCTTATTATCACGACAGCTTTGAGTATAAGAACTTTTTGCCGAACTTGATCTTGAATATTTTTCTTTGTTTTATTACTGAAAAAATAACAATCGAATTTATTCCGCCGCCTACCTTTTTGCAAATGTTTAGTGATATTTTAGTTACTTTTATTTTTTTATATTTCGAGTAATTTAAATTGTCTGGAATGTCTTCTTGATAAGAAATTGATTACAAATGAAATATTATTGTATTAAAACAACAATATTATTATAATAATATGACCTATATGTCCTATATATAATGTTTTAATATCTAAAATGCTCTAAAGGTGGCGCTACTACATTTTATTGTAGATAAAAACCACAAGTTAGTTCCATCTTAACGGAAAAGATAGCGCTGACAGTATTTTATTAAATGTGTTTTAAAGATCGTTAGTTCGGTTAGTTCCATCTAAATGCAAAAGATGGTGGTAATAGTAATTAAACGACATAATATAAGTAAGAGCAGAAGTCTGGTACCCTGGGCGAGATTTACCCCCCCCCCCCAGCGAGACGATCAGTTCATCAGCTTAAACAAATGGCTCTTAAATAATACGAATGGTTAAATATTTGCTTATTTTTAATTTGTAAACAAATTATTAGAAAGAAATTTTAAAAACAATGAACTCGTTAATTTGTTTCGGAGATATGTAATTAACCCTCCGTTAGGCGCGTGGCGTACATGCGTAGACCACTACTCTAAAAACTGTAACAATACAAACCACGCTTTATTTTAGCACGTGCCCTTTTGAGTAGCTGTCGATTACATATCCTTATACATTATTAGATACTTAGTTGCAATTTTTTAACCCGGTGTTTTGAGTTCTAGCGAATCAAAAACGGCAGGTCTACGCATGTATGCCGCGCGCCTAACGGTGTATTATATTTTACTAATTTCATAAATAAAATATATAATGTTTAACCCAAAAAAACTTTGCGTGGGAGTATTTAAAGCCCCGCAAAGAGTTTAGGACAATGCCGAGCGTACGGGATTTTCATAATTGCAGAACGCCACACCATTATAGGCATGGGTGTTCATAGAAAGGGGAGGGGGCTAATGGGGTACTTACCCCCCACCCCATTTCAGGGAACGAGAAAATTGATGTAATATTCTATTCTATAATGTACTTGGGAAAAAAGTTTTTTGTTTTTTTTTGGGGGGAGGGGGGGCTAAAGCTAATTGATATTTGTTTTGGTCATTGAAAGTCTTCACATGGTCATGCCTGCCCAAAGTAGCGAAAAGTGAAAAAAAATACCTAGTGATCTTTTTTTTGGTCAATGCGATAAGGTCTAGGTCATCACCCCACCCCACCCCCCTCGGGAAATTTTCTTCGACTTTCCTGCAAATAGGCTAGGTGATTATGTCGGACGGTGCAATATTTATTCTAAAAATCGCAATAATTCGGCAAATATGTATAAAAAGACCATATGAGATATATTTGCACTGCATTTGTACCTAAATAAAAATATCCAATTTTGATCGCCATTTTCAATCTTTTCTTTGCAACATTTTCATTGCAATTTTTTTGTATTTCTATATATTAATTATAATTAACATATTTTGATTATCATATTTTTATTTAGATATATTATGTTTATTTTTTAAATTAATATATAATTTATGACAATAAAACGTCTAAAAATAATATTTAACATTGTTTATTTTTCCACAACAAAATATATAAAAATTTTAATAAAAATTATATGTTGTATACAAAAGTATACACCAATAAACATCATAGTTCAACTCATTTGAAATAAAAATCAAATTCAGCTATTATAGGACCATTTGAAAATGGTCTACGCATGTATGCCGCGCGCCTAAACTCGCGACAATAGTACGTGCGCCTAACGGAGGGTTAATCAAAGTTTGTCCAAAAATGTTTGCACTAGTCAAATAATCAATTTTACTTAAAACAATATTTTTATTAACATTGTATATTTTTAGTAATATTTTTTGCAAAATTGGGCTTAACAGACCGATAATATTTTTTATTATAGATTAAAAAAATAAAGTTTACTCAAAAATTGCAGCTGGTACACTACTGATTTGAATTAAAAAAAGTCCTTTTTGTCTCACTGTGCGCCGCCCCTCGTGGCCTGGCGCCCCAGGTTGTTACCTTAGCTCCCCCCCTAAAGCTGGCACTGGGTAGGAGCTATCAAAATTTGTTAGCTAACAAGCACTTCAACATGGTATTAATTCTTTGTAGTGTGGGCTCACAGAGGGAATATTTTATGTTTTTTAATTTATTTATCTATATTTTAGTAAAATCATTGATTTTAAAGATTAATATCAAATATTTTTTTTCATTATGTTACACTACCAATAATTGACTTAAATTATAAAAAGTAGCATTGTTAGAGCCAGTTAAAGTATCTTTTTACTTTATCGAGTCAACGAGATTTTTTTTGCTCGTCTTAGATTTCATAGTGGAAAAGGATCCACCGAAAAAATTCTACCTTAGGGACCCGCAATAGGATGTGAACGACATTTATAGGGTTGATATCGTCTCGGTCTCGTTTCGCTCGAATTTCAGTCAATCTTGTCTCGATGTACTACATTTTCAACAAAAATGCATTGAATTTGATATTGCATAAATAAATTTGCAATCTACGGTAACTTAATGGTTTTTCATATTAAACAACCATTATCAAGCGTATCGACATATAGAATGATCGTACCAACATTGAAACAAACAACTAATCCCCAAATTACACACAAAACCTAATAACGGCCGTTGCAATGAAATGCATAAAACAAGTATTATTCGCGTTTTAACAGATTATCAGTGAATTGCAATAGCTGTTAATGCAGTGGTTATTGTCCGAGATCGTTCACAATGCAGCCAATGCTCTCCAATAATACAACAATGACTCCATCTCGTCAAGAACAATGGGCTCTAGTTGCATCGATGATAAATAGGATTATGTATACATATATATATGTATATGTATGAAATAATGTGCATCTGATATGTACTTATGCTGGAATGAACCAAGTTGCAACGTACGTCTGAAGTTTTTTTGAATGTACATATACATGTAATAATAATATGTTGACATATGTAACTGAAGCATTTTTCTCACATTATGGGGGGGGGGGGGGGATAATTTTTTAATAGGTCATGGAGAAAAGAAATTTAGTAAATATATAAAAAAAATTAAAACCCGACTGTGTTAAAAGGAAGAAGTTTTACAGAAACACGTCTCATAAAAGGAAAAAAATTAATAGGACAGACGTAGTCATGTTCTATGAATTTTTTTCCTTTTAAAGACGATTTGTTTATAACTTTTTAGGGTTCTGAAGAAACCCTTTTAATCTAACTTTGTCGTGTGTCCGTCAGTTCGTCCGTCCGTTTGTCCTTTTCAGTCAAAGCAAAATATCTCGTAAGCTAGAAACATAACATTTTTACTGAACAGGTAAAATAATGCCCTCTATATAGTAAAAAATGTACAAATTTGTTGAAAAAATAATTTTTCAAGGGGGGGGGGGGCGCTAAGGAGCTAAAGATGACACGTCAAAATGTATAACCAAACCTGTGGAATTTGACCCTTTTTCTTTTTTTTCTAAATCAAAAATGGCGCCTGCAGGGTCTTTAAAGCAAATAAAAAATAAAAATGTATAGCAAGATGTGTCGTATCAAAATGTAGATATCAATCAGTAGAATTTGACCGTATTTTTTATTTTTATTTTCTAACTTAAAAATGACGCCAGCAGGGGGCTAAAGCAGTATTTTATTTTATCCCCCCACCCTTCTAATTCGGCAACTACTAGCTCAAATTAATTAGTAGAATATGACTCTTTTTATATTATTTTCTAACTCAAAAATACACCTATGGCTCCAAACAGACCACGTAGTAGGTACGTACTTCGGAACCCTTATGATATATGTACATCCTTGTATGTCTTGACCGAATTTATTAAACTTTTTTTAGGTATTTCTGATCATCCTATAGTTATATACCAGTATAAAACATACTATTTAATTTAAATTATGATTTAATATATTAACTCGTATATACCGTTACAATGATTCCAATCTGAAAATTAATGTAAATCCAAATCGATAATTATGGTAATGTATTATTTATTCACAAACAATACTTCTGATCGACATAAGTCAATCAAAATGTAAACAATAAATAGAGAGAAAGCGCGTTATCTTCATTATACAGTCCAACAGTTTGAGTAAATGAGGAGAGTGCATTGTTCCCGAATGCACTGCTAGGGACGTTTCGGGAGGTGTTGCAGTGGACTCACACCGATTCCTATTGACCACTGCTTACAGTCTGCCGATGCAAGGGTGTATGTAATGTGCATTTGTAACGTATGACGTGTATAGGAACTCGTATTCATGAGTTAACGATCATTCCATAAATAACTACACACTTTTTTGGTTCTAGTCGCCGATTTTTACATATGTTTTAGTACTAGTTTAGAGAAGATTGGTACTTAGAGATCAAAATAAGTTCTCCCCGCAAAAATATCCACTTTTGAAAATTTGACGTACTTTTTTTTGAAAACGAAATATCTCAAAAACTATCAAGAGATCAATTTTGTGGAAAAATGTTTTAAATTTATTTAAAAAAATATTTCGCTGCATAAAATTTTTATTTAAATAATTTTTAAATTGAAAATTTGGGGGACATGTTAACTCTGAATTTAAAAAATAAAAATATATGTTATAGTTTAGTCACTAATTGTAAGCTATAATATATATAACTAAGCCTTAGTCATTCCATTAAATCATTCCACTTAAAAAATTTACGAACATATGAAAACTTTACGAAATATTAATTTTTTTAGGTGACGACGTGCGAGTATCATTTATTTATATTTTTTTAAATGAAATTTGATAACCCGTTTATTATTAATGAGTGTTATCGATTTCCAGTATCAAACAATAATAACCAGTATTTTTTTGTTCTTTAATTTTATTCTGTTGGGTATGTGTAGAAGATTATATTACACAAAATACACAAAAATATACTTTGTTTATTTATTATACGACCAACCGTGTTTGAGAAATATTGATAAAAAGAAAGTATTGCAGAATTTGACTTAAACGGATGCTTCAAATTACACAAAATAATCTTATATTCTCATTCTATGATTAAAAATAAGAAAAAAGTTTAGCTAAAAATACCTCCTAATACTTGTCATCATAGACGTATAGCCAGTTATATTACTGTTACAAAATCATATTAAAAATGAAACTATAAATGTAGTTTTGGAGATATATATATATTTATATTAACTTTATATCTTATTTTTAATATATTAGAATATATTTTCGCTATGACAATTGCTTGTCTGCATTGTCGTGCTTAGGTAAACGGTAAAAGGTAGTAATATCATGCTTTCAAAAAATGTATTATTGGTACCGTTAGATAAAAAAACGATTTACTATACACGTTAGTGAGGGAAAAGGCAATAAATAAAATAATTAAATTTTTCGTTTACTGACTTTTAAAAAAACATAAAGGCAATAGAGGTTATAATTTTGACATGTAACAAGACACTAGCATTAAATCACCCTCAAACTATTTGTACAGTTAAGTAGAACCTGAATAACCATCATGACGTAAAATAGACACAGTAGAATGTTAAAAACTTTAATCTCATTTTACTCTATTTTTACATTTTGCTTCGTACTACCTTTTAGAAGGGTGAAATTTTATATTTATGTGATACATATATTTGAAAACAACCGTATATGAACACTTGCTAGTTTTACGTATAAGAAAGTCTCATGACACCCATGTTATCTTTTTTTAAATCCACCTGGTATATATAAAAACGGATATAATTCACAGAACAACATATAAAAGTCACCGCATATTATAACATTTAGTAATTAACAAACAACACTTGTTAAATTATAAACTGCATCACACCCACCCACCCACCGATATGTGATTAAACCGCATTGATATATCGGCTATTATTGGGCACACAACAGATGCTGGAACACGGTTTTCACGTAAACAAAGCATTATAACAATATCCTATCGACGCTCGTGTCATATTTATATACCATACGTGTACAGACGGCCCATTGTGGTCCGGCCAGATCAAATTGTGATTTTAGATTGACTTAAACAGTGTGTGTGTGGAGGTGCCTCTGTGCTGATGAAATAGTTAAAATTTGTGTTTGATGTATTGCTGGAGAGTTTTATTATACTAACTTTCTTGCCATTTATCCAGATGTCTCTTGTTATATAGTCTAATTATTTCTAAGATCTGAGGCTTTCGATCAGTCAAAGTTTTATCAAAATCGGCTCAGTACTTTTCATGTCAAGTTAGAACAAACAGACATACACAAATTTAAAAAAATTCATTGCTTCGCATTCATATCACCAGCATTCTGACAATATTTTTTTTGGAATACGAGTTTTTTTTAAGTAATTTCACATCATAGTAATATTGCGCACATATTGTCAGTACCAGGTAACCACAAAAAATATTTGTTTATGTTGTTACATCCAAAAAAAATAATTTTCAGTAAAAAAGAAAATATACAATTAGCAGGTATTGTTAGAAAGCTAGTAATATACAGAAACAGACAGAGACTACAGATAAATTGACCAATCACAATAGGAGTCAATCTGTTGTCAATGTGAATAAGGCAGCTCTATATTGATATAATTAAAAACAACATAGTATCTTAATAGATACTTAAAAAAAAACTTGATGGTGAAGGCGCAGTGTAGAGATTCAGTAATTTTTGTTTAGTTCCGAGCTGTAAAAATCTGCTATTCATACTTGATTCGACAAGATCCAGATGAAAATACGAAACGAGACTTGCCTAGCTCTCGTCTTGCGAGCATCTATAATTAATACCCGTATCGTTTATAATATATATATATATAAATATAATATAATTTCAACTTAATACAAAATTGTCATCATAACGAGAAAGCTTCGAACATTATAAAAATGAATCAAAGCTGTATTATATGCAATGGCATAACCTATAACCGTTTATTTTTGTCATAACAGTAAGTATTGATGGCCAGTCGCGTTGTAAAAACCATTAACAGAGCAGTCAGTTGTTTTTATTACGCGGTTAACTTGATTGGCTACAGTAATTAATATGTGTAATTTTTTATCATTTCTATTGTCATTCTATTATCGTTTATTGTTGCGAAGTATATTAATATAATGTACAGGGTGGGCGGAAAAAATATTTACCGCTTTACGAGTTCTCGATTTACGAATTTTTTTTCAAAACAAACAGTTTACGAGTATATTATGACGTAAAAAAATTTTGGATTGTTATCAATACTAATAAATGTCTATTTGTTTGTTCCGACTTGCCACAAAAATTATTGAACTGAATTTGATGAGGCTTTCACTGTTAGAAAGCTTAAACTAACAATAGCTATATAAATTTATATTTTCTAATAAAACTATATAAAAATGAAAATTTTATAATAGTCGGTCATGTGGGCATTCACCGATTTTGAAATACATACGATCGCAGCTACGGAGAAATTAGTTTTAATTACTATAAATGGTCTAATTATAATATCAATTAAATAAATATAATATTTAAATTGACTTACTCCCCTCGAGAAAAATAACTTGCTGTCTCCTGGAATAAATATTCTGCATAATATATATTTTTATATTGTTTGGTCATATAACAATCTTAAGAATTATATTCATATGAAACACGCAGTTTAAGATTAGTTTATCATTTGTCCGTAAGATGGCGCCAGGTGAACAATATCCATGTTACATAAAAGTACATACATATAATAATAATAATAATATAGAAACCGCATTGATTGTCTTTAAATAAAATAAAACAAAAAATATTAATTATAGGTAATATAACAATAACAAGGTATGTATTATAATATTTATAACTTTATTATAGTATTGTTTTAATGTAACAATCAGTTTATAAATTATGCTAAATTGTGTTTTATTTGATTTGCATTAAATGGTTAGAGAATAAGATATCATTCTTAATCATTTATATATGCTAATTGTAATTGTAAGTAAGTAGATAAGTAACCTTACCTTATTATGCAGTATATTTTGTCATTTCTATAGGAATTGTTATTAAAATTTGTTTAAAAAAAAACTTTTTATTTGGTTTGATTTATGTATTGATGTAGTAATCAAACGATAAAAAATACGTACAATGTATCTAAGGGGTGGTCAATAAGTCGAATATTATATATATTAAATAGAAACCCTATTAGTAATATCCCCCTGTGAGATAACTAAAAAATTACTGGATCGATTCAGTTGAAATTTCGAATGTATATAAGTATATATATTATGTAAAACTGCTTGATTATAGTTTTCTGAGAAAATATAAAAAATCTCGAAAAATCATTAATTGCCAAAATTAAAAAAAAAACTAAACGTCATAATTTTTTTTTATTCACGAGGGGGGTACTGTCTTGTATTAGAAATTGTGCAAATTTTGAAGAAATTATTTACACGCCTGTAAATTTTCAAATTAATTGATGAAAAAATTAGCATATAAGAAATATACTTACGCGTGATTTTAGGAAAATTAATTTCATACATATCAGAACCCACACATTGAACTGACATTTGAGTTTTAATTTGCTGAATTATTTTTATCAATTTTCAATCAATTTGTGCAACATTTAAAAAAAAAATGCCCGGCGTTGCTCAGTTGATAATATTTTAAAAACTTTCATTTTAAATTTATTATTAAATAATTTCTTGAAGAAGAAGACAGTGAATCCTGGGTTCTTCAGTTAAATTAAGAGAACTGCGGAAGCTTCGATTTACAAAAACAATAACAAAGTAAAAAAAAATCACCACCAGAAAAAAAACCTATAACATCCATACAGTATCTCATAATACATCCTCCCTATATTTTCTTATACATTTATAAATTATCCCCCTCTCTATTTACGATATCAGTGTACACACTACACAAAGCATCCTAAGGTCCCATCCACTATAACATGCGAGCGGTAGTGGCGATTCTTTAGGAAATGTGATATAAAAAAACGTGAACGCTCGGCAGTTATTATGGGTAGAACATAGGTGTAAGTGCGAGGGGTCTATTGAAGCCCCTTGTGTCTGGTCGTGAGGGAGGGGGGACCCCACATGTGTGTATATGTGTGTGTGTGTGATATTAGTAACCCACTAACCGTGTGTATCAGCTGATTGTATTAATAGGGTGGCCGATTGATGAATTTTTTTGATGCTCTAAGGTCAAGGTGAAAAATTTCGGATACGGTGTATCTTTTTGTAGATGAAAATGCTGATGTTTTTTTTTATTATTTCCGTTATTAATTTTTATAGGTAGGTCTAAAGTTTGAGTGTTTTATAATTTGTGATTTAAAAATGTTAGTTAATATTTATTTAATTTTGCTTCCTCGCAATATCGAAGATACGAGAATCTTTGTGATCGTTTTAGAATGAGACCAAAAAAATTGTTCTCCGATTTCAAAATTTTAAATTGATCTTTCCGTTTCAGGTCAAGACAAACACTTTTCGTTCCGTGTCTGTCTGTCTGTGTGTGTGTCTGTCCCCTGAATCCTTGTCACATGTTTAACTCATGAGCCATTGAACCGATATTAATGAAACTTGGTTGGATGGTTGGGTCTGGCTTGTGGACGGTCCCATTTCATAATCAACAATATCGTGTGTAAGTGAGAGGGGTGACATCCCAAAATATTTATTTTTCCAAGATATCTCAAGAACGACACATGTCACGTGAAAATTTTATAGAAAAAACTAATCAGGTACGTCTTAAGAAAAATTTCGAACTAATATTTTATAGTAAATTTGTATAAAAATTAAATGGTTAATCAATGTCAGGCAATTTATTTGAACAATTTATCGGTTTTTATTTAAATTGTTCAATAATTAACTACCTTTGGTGAATTTAGCACGAGGAAGCACTGTGCATTTACTTGTCAGATGTTTTTCATTCTTTAACATAACTAAATTGAAGTATATATCTACCTAAATATGTTTTTTTAAATTTTAAACAGTGTATGAAGTTGAGAAAAAAAGTAGAGTAATAATTTTTACATTAATTAAAAAATATAGGTTTCTAAAATTCTAAATAAAGACTGGCGATAAAAGGTCAGATCTTCCCCCAATGTCTAAACCATTTTTCGATGAGTGAAAATCTTTAAGGTACTCCAATGAGTTCTATGAATAACAACCAAAGTAAAAAATGCGATTTTTCTTCAATTTTGTTCGTCAGACTCAACTTAAGGACTTATAAAATAAAAAAATAATATTTTATTGTTCTCAGAAACCTTGTGTATTTATTACAGATACAGTCTTTCTGTCTTTAGTCTTTAATACTGAACCGTTCAGAAACCAATACGACTAACGCCACAACAAAAGGATGCAAAAATTAATGGGTTTGTAAGGAAAATTTGAAAAATTGAAAATTAAAAAAAACTACAAAATTAACATTATGATTTTGGATTTACTTGCTTGGTCTTCTGAACATAGATATTATTTATTTATCGATTTGTTGGTCTAAAATTTGAATAATAATATTTTTTCAATAAAAAAAAGATCATCGTGATTTGAATGTGTGTATGAAAAAATTTAAATAATTTCTGGTCCGCCATGTTTGAGGGAAAGGGGTTAAACATCGGGTACGTGTATTTACAAATGCAATGGTAGTAGAACTGCGTGCACTAAGTGGTTAGGCCGGTTCTGCGAGACCAAGGGCGGAGTCCCGGTAATTGCAACTTGCAATGTACCTTTCAAAAAACCATATTGAAATATATCTCCCATCATTCTTCTCTCGATAGCACTGTTTTTTTGGTTTTATTAGAGTGAATTTGTCGATGTCGATAAAGTAGGGATCTGTTTGTTTTATAATGTATAATTATCTATGAGATTTATTTCAGTCGCCGTTGTGATTAACTTTTTAGTTGAATGATTCATATTTTCATAGTATATTTGTAAAATATATATTTTTATTCTATGTTTGTGGAGCTGGAATTGATCGCTTTGGCGGTTCTAAGATGTCTTCCGTAAAAAACAGGTACTGAAAAATGATTAATCATGTTAAATTTAATCAGTATATACTTTTCAGTATTATTAGGGTTTTTTTTCAGTCGGTTTTATTTTTATTTTTTAAAGTTTTTTATTTTTCCTTTTTTAATGGCGTATCTTTGAAGTCCATGACTAGATTCTGATGAAATTTATATAGAACTACCTTGGGAGTATACTTAAAAAAAAAATTAACTCAATAGGTGCATATTTGTCGGAATTATGCCCGAAAATACATAAAAAATATATATAAGTTGAAAACCCACGCATTTTTTTCATTTCGGGAGTATACTCTTTCAAACAAACAAAACAAGATAGCAAAATTTGCTAGCTAGCAAGCATTCTCAAATGGGGTATCAAACTTATATGACAGGTTTCTTGGAGTTTTTGACAAATCGATAATTTCATGCATAGGAAGTAAAAACAAAGGCATGTAAAGTATATTTACTAATGTGTATTTACTAATCTTGAGTAAAAACGATTTTACGCATGCAAATATCTGTTAAAAATTAAAAAAGAACTGTCATATAAATTTGAAACCTCATTTGAGAGTGTTTGCTAATTAGCAATTTTGCTAGCTCCTTTATGATATTGGACATTAAAATTATATCAATGAACATATTATTCATAGAATATAAATAGAACCGACTTACAATTAGTAACATTTCGTAAATACATAGGACACAATATATTATCAAGAAACGTTAATTTTTCAAAAATGAACTTTTAATTTCAATTTATAAAAATTAGAAAATCTACAACATTGAAGTAAGTATAGCTTCTTTTTTTGGAAGGTATATTGAAAAAAAGTTACTACATATGTATGTATATGCAAGAGAATCTGTGGGAATTAGAACATTATAAATGGCCAGGTTGAAAAAAAATATTATAGGTATTACTAAAATAATATTATCGAAGATCAAGAAATAATATATACAAAAGAACACACACACACAGACAGACAGACATACGGACATATGTGAACTATATAATTACGAGAGTAAAGAATATTTTTCCGAGTCTGTGTTTTAATAAAAATAATTGAGTTAAGGTTGAGAGTCTGTATCGAGCGATCTCATATTGAATGTAGTAATAATTGTTAATATTCCTCCATTCTCTCATCTGCGGGGATACGTGTATTTATTATGGAATACCAGATTGTTAACGTAATAACACGAATTATCAATTTGTTGTGGTTTAAGAATTATTGACAAATTGTTTTCATGATCACGACTTCGGTATCGACAATAACTATGTATTTATTATCAACAACTCGAACTGTTTTAGGTAAAAATAAATATACCTGTATGATTCAATATCAGAATTCCGTCAAAATTAGCGACGTTATTTTGTCCAATTGTCTGTAGAATAACTAATAAGGTGAAATTTTGAATATTTATATAAACATTATTGCCCATTTCGGGAAAGATATAAATAATCTTGAAAAATCATTATTTACTGATATTAAAAAAAAACTAATAGGTACTACTTATATATTTTTTTTATGTGGGGTATCAAAATACTCGTCTTGTTAAATTAACTTAAAAAAATGTACATATTGTACCATTAAAAGATTATTTACCCGGTAAAAATGGTAGAAACTATACACATTTTGAAGAAATAATTTCCGTACCTGAAACTTCGATACTAATTGATGAACAAAATTGAAAGCATAGAGGAAATATGTTTTTATCATAATTTTTTATTATATCTATAGATTTTAATATTATAACGTAATTTATATATTTTTTAGATATGTTAATAATAAATACATTGTTTATAAGTCTAAATGGTTATTTTAATTCACCTACGAATCGAAAAATTTGATGTAATTATTCATGATTCGTGTAGGTATATATACTTACATGAATTTATAACATTTTTGTTGAACGATTATTCAAGTAATTAAATTATATATACATAGATATGTCTAAAACAATTTTAGGTATGTAATGTATATAAGTAATATTTTTTGTTAACGTTGACAAAAAGATGAATTTTAATTAAAAGTAAATTTTCGTAATAAAAAATGAAATAATTTGATTTAAATAATATATTTATTTTTATTTTGTATTTCGTTCATCAAATAGATATACATAATATAGTATTTAGGATTTATTTGATATATTAATAAAAGGTTCTGTAGTCTTGGTTGGAAGGAATATTCATTTTTTATCATTACAAGCTATGCAAATGCGATATCAGTGTAGACACACATACATATACATTGTGTATTTATTTATACATAGTGTGTGTTTACGTCCGCCCAAGTGCGGCGGGTGTGTGTGTATGTGTGTGTGTGTAATTTTGCCGAATCGTTCGCGCAGAGGCCGCGGCGTATTGATTCCGCGGTGACAGCCCGTCGGTGACATTCTTTATCAATACGTCAGAGCTCATATTTCAAGTTCTCTGCAACCGCCCCAGAGCGTTACAAAGAAACAAACTTCTTTGAGCGGCGGCGGTGGCGGGGCGTCTCCCTCGCACCCGGGCAGCCAATCGTGCGCGGCGCGGCTCTGTGGCCGGCCAATGGCGCACAAGCTCTGGCGCGCGGTCCCGCCCCGCCACTACAACTCTACCCAACGCCGTTTTTCCGAATGTTTTTATTTATTACTTTTGTATCCACTGAATGTAGCAGTCGCGCGGCCGTCACATTTCCGTACGGACTTTTTTAATTCCGGAGCGCGTTGTGTTACCTCTACATGGGGTGAGTGAGTGCGCGTGAGCGTTGTTACACACCCCCGCCTGTACACACTCGTACAGAGACAGACAGACAGACATACATACATACAGTCGGACCGGCCCACAACAACACAGTGAGTGTTGCATTGCCGGGAATGAGTGCGTAGTGACCGGACACGTTGAACACGACACTTGTGTGAACTCTTAGCGCGCGCAGAATGGACTGCACGGTGCAGCACCGCGACTCCGCCACAGAGTCCCCGCGAAGCGAGCGCAGTAGTCACGCGTCCTCGCCGATGCAGATCAAGCAGCAACCGCTCTCGCCGGTCAACAATAACAACTGCAGCCCGCCACGGATGCAGGGCAGCCCACTCGGCCCGCCGCCGGGCCTAGGCATGCCGCATCCGCTGAGTCCGCCGCCTGTGGGCCACCATCCGCGTCTCTCGCTGCAGGCCCACTTGCCGCCACCAGGTCTCGGTTTGCTCGGATCTCTCGGAGGCATGCTCGCCCATCATGGCCCGCTCGACCTGATGGCGCACCACGGGCCGCCGAGGTCCTACAACAGCCCACCGCCCATATCCACCTCGGACCCGACCGCCAACGAATGTAAATTGGTCGACTATCGTGGACAGAAAGTAGCCGCGTTTATTATCGCCGGGGACACGATGCTGTGTCTGCCACAGGCGTTCGAGTTGTTCCTGAAGCACTTGGTCGGGGGCCTTCACACGGTCTACACCAAGCTCAAGCGGCTCGACATCGTGCCACTCGTGTGTAACGTCGAGCAGGTCCGCATCCTGCGCGGTCTCGGCGCGATACAACCAGGAGTTAACCGCTGCAAGCTGCTCTCGTGCAAGGACTTCGACGTCCTCTACAAGGACTGCACAACGGCCAGGTACGTGTCTGCGCCACACACTTTATTAGCATGCTACCATACCGGCTTAATCATCAATATTGTACCTATTGTTTTTGGCGATTTGGTGATGTTTCAAATATTTATCAATTATGACTAGGTATATAGTACAACAAAAAAAAACAATATTTATAAAGATAAAGTTTAGTAAATAATTTAAATCATTTATTAGAGGTTTAGAAAATAAAACGTATTTTTTATTTAAAATTATTAAAAACTAACATTTAATATTATTACTGCAAAGAATTTATATCAAAATATTTAATGAAATTTTTATTAATTTATGAGATTATTTAAAAAATGCAAAAGGATCTATTGAAATTTAATGTACCTATTTAAAAAATAACTAATTTTTACTGACAAATATAAACGTAAAAAATGAATTGATAAATTTTATATTGATTCACCACAACTTAAATGACTGTAACAAAAAAACAATGTATCTGATAAATTTAAAATTTGAGTTCACAAAGTACTATGTCGCCAAAAATAGACCTACAATATATAATATACACTGATTAACGCGGACCGCTAATGTGTAATTATGAAGCTGGTAGAATTGTAAGAGACCTATCATTAGACCTGAATCAATCATTGAGGATTGAAAGACACACAATTACAAACGTAGAAACTCGGAGAGGTGGTTTTTGTTCGCTTTTATACCTGCCTCGGTAATTTGTAAATTACACGTTGTTGAATAGCAATGACAATAATTTTAAACATTTTGGTGATACCACGTTGTATAAATAGTTATTATCAATTACGCGAACCGTGTTATTTATTTATTATATAACTCACGCTTTTAAATTCTTCAAATACCTCATGATTTTATTATATTCATGTATATGTTTACTATACAATATGTTATTTGGACATTGGTATATGTCAAATATAAAAAATTATATTATAATTATAATTATATTATATTATTACCTAATGATAGTTTCAGTTACGGACATATGTCTTCTTTTTTACTTGTATTGTAATACCGTCGAAAAATCGTGTCCGAGATATAAGCGGATTGTACTACCTTTAAACGTAAAGAAAAGTTAATTTCCGTATGGCGGCTGTGCGTGTGTCTGGATATATTGTAAAAATGCACCGATCTGAATTATTTTTGGGGAAAATGTTTGTTTCAATGAGTATTTCAAACTTATTGATTTTATCGTCTAAAAGTGAACGTTGCGAGTATATGACTTGGTATATTTGTAGTTTAATTGAACCTAAAGGACATTTATTATTTGTACGTGCCTAAACAGCTATTGAAGGGGTGAAAACCACAATCAAAATTTGAATTTTAAATACTAATTAATACGTCACTATTTCATGTTGCATTGGAAATAAATGCAACTAAATTCAAATTGTCAAATTAGTTATTTTAATAATGTGTATTATGTTTTTGATATTAGAAACTAATATTTATAATACAAAGGTGAGTTTTATTTCTGACAAATACCATTGAAATGTTTCATATATTAAACCTTATTTAAAAATATATTAATGAACATGGAAGTCATGTATGGTTCTTCATAACGATATTTATTATTAAAATAAATCTATACATTTTAGTTGCCGTTTACATAATAAAAAAATATAAATATGTATATATTATACATATATAATATTTTATTATTATTTTAATTAGCGTTTGACTTTATTTATTTTTGTGGATAAATTTTATTTCTAATTGCTTCTAAAAATATACAACTTATATTTTAATTGTTTACACAGATTTTAAATATTTAAATACGTCGTTATAATTAAATAAGAATTAAAATAATTACAATATCGTTCTTAGTGCATTGTGTCTAAATAAATTAAAATAAAATTTATTTAATATTAATCAAAATTCAATATAATACAGTTAAGATTGTTTGTATACATTGTATGTCTCCATTAAAAGTGATTAGGTTTATTTGCGCCGCAATTATCTCAGTGAGTTCTGTCATAACAGATCCATGTAGGATGTTGGGGGACAGGTACTATATTTAGTTCTATGTTATAGTACATTTCCGCTCTAAATTGCGCCATGTCAACATTGTTGCTAATAATTATAATATATGCACATTCGATTTACTCGAAAACATTTCTTATACCCAGTTTCTAATCTTTTAATTCTCACATTTTAATTGAATTTTCACCAATTATAATTTTAGTCATTTAATATATTTTTAAATATTTTTTACATTCTTGATCACTGGATTGAGTTATTTTTAGTTTGTATTTTTGAGTGTAAGTGTAACTACAATATTTGGGAATACGGTGAGACATAAGAAAGGTTTAGAGAGAAAAAGCAAGGCATATAAATGGGAAAATAAAAAAAACTATATAATTAATTTAATTCTAAATTAATATTAATATCATACATTTTAATGCGGATATTACAGTTGAACTAAAAACTGTATAGACGAATAGAAACAATATAATAAGTATAAATAATTTTATTATAATATTATTTCATGTAATTAACGTATTTTTATTAAGATATGTAAATCTGCTTAAAAGTAAATCGAGTGCAAGTGCTGAAATTATTTGAGATTTATTACTTGTTGTATAATTAATATATTATTTAAAATATATAAAGTTATTAATGTTTAATTAGTTAAAATATTTGACTGCCGTATTACACTGTATGCTCTACATAGTACATATAAATTTCGTTCGTAATTTACAAAAATTAAAAAACAGCTAACACATTTTATTAATGGTCAATTTATAAATTATTGTTCTAATTAAATATCTTATATATATATAGTTAATGCTACTATTAATATATATATTTTATGAATGTCGATATATAATTTTAATTCTTGCGTTTAAATTAGTTGTTGGGAAATATACAAGTTCTTTTAATTATTTAATTAATATTAACATATTTAGGAGTGTCTGTAGGCATATATTTTTAATTTTATTTACAAAATAAACACTCTTAATTATACTCAGAACACTTCTTACAATTTTTATTTATATGTATAATATAGGTACATACGAATATGTACATTACATTATATATACACAGAGAGAAAAGTCATGATAATTTTTATACAGAAAATCTTAGAAAAATTACTGTGCTCTCTTATAATGCGTGCGCAATCGACGATACAAGTAAAAAATATTTATACGTCCATATAAAAATTATCAGTGCTTACATTATATAAATTGCTTTTTTATCACGGTAGAAATTACGGTGCTAGCATGGTAATATTTGGAACGCTGTATCAGAAAACTGCCTTACCGGCCTTACCGATTCAGTAAAATTTCTATAGCTTTATTTATTTTTTTTTTCAAACAGAAAGGTAAAAACAATAAAAAGCAATTTCATTTTAAGAAAGTTATCGATTTATTTATATAATATACATTGTTTTGAATTTTACAACTAATAATAGTTTACAAATATAGTTGTAGAACAATTTACATAAAGATATGACAACCAATACATGTGCAAAGAGACCGATTCACAGAACAAATTAAATATAAAATAACGTATTTTCAATATCTAAAATCTAAACTAACCTATATCTGTCAAAACTTATTTTACAAATAAAACTTCTAAAAATAACACATTAAAACCGAACAAAACATTATTGTAAAACATTTATCACCCACATTCATTTAAAATTCGCACAAAACAATAATTTTAATAAAATAAAAACAATCATAGCCATTTTGAATCTAAATATGCTACACGTCCCGCTTTAAATATTATTCACACTAAAAACAATTTTGAATATAAATTAAAATATAATACTTTAAAATCACGATAACATAGAAAAATATCTTTAAAATAGAAAACACTACACAATTACAATATGTACTTTTAAAACAAATATACATTCTAAATATGTATGTAACTGTCAGCTTATAGGCCGTCGGAAGATCGAAAATAGCCGACTGTACTCGAACCTTACTACCTTGTTTATGCTGATAGTAAAATTTGCTTTATATCCTAACTTTCTATTAAGATATATCGAAAACCATAAATCTGAGATCTAGACATGATGCGTATGATTTTTAGAGAATCGTTTTACAAACAAAATAAAACCATACATACATCTCCACGATAAACAGTTAATGAGATATCACATTTTTAGTTTTTGTGTTTTCAACATAATTGGTATCTTCTGTCTTTTTCTTTCTTTCTGCTTTTGCCAGATATCTTTGAAATATCATTGAATTTTATAAGTCAGTATTGTAAAATTTATCAGACCGCCTAATAATTTACATCAACTTAAATAGCATTTTTTTTAAGAAAAACAATTAAAAAATACAAATTTGTCGAGATAGGAACTTTTTACTGTGCTGTTTTATAAATTTCGCTGGCCTGTATTTTAAAAAATACTATTGTGTCCTTTACTTTTTATATTATGAATTTTAATTTTTCTTATTTTACCGTATAAAATTGACCATATTCGACTTTCGCACATCGTTTATAGTGCAGAGCACAGTAATTTTTCTAAGATTTTTCTCTCCGTGTACATTGTAGTATATAACATACATATTCCGAAGAAATAGGGTCGAAAAATTGTATTCTGAGATAAAGTCACGATAACTTTTGTAAAAAAGTTCAAATTTGTGTTTTTTGTTTCTTTGTACAATTTTCGACTCAAGGTCTATTGATTTTGGTGCTAATTGCATCAGCGGTTTTGGAAATTAAGCAATTTTGCACATATATTGTACTTATTAGTATCTATTTTATTAGAGTTTTCAGGCAGTTGTATCGTTTTTTCTACATACATTTATACATATAAAACGTCTGTTTGTGCCCTTGTAACTCGAGAATTATTGATCCGATTTTTATACAATTTTCTTTGATATGTAAGTCAATGTTTGATTAAAATTAGTTCTGTAGTTACCAAGTTATAACAATATTTTGCTACATGGATAACACAATTTAAGCAATTTTTTAAAATTACCACCAACAATACATGTTTTCTGAGTGACAAAGTCGGTCTATGATTAAAACACTAATTGGTACTGAAAACTTTTTAAAAATCGGTCCAGTAGTTTCCGATGAAAAATAGATGATCTAGATTTTTCGAAATACCTAATACACTGTCCATAGCATAGAAAAATGCAAATCGTGTAGTCTTCGCGAATATATATGATATGATAAAATAAAAACATACAAAGATGTATAGAAAAGGTAAAAAAAGATAAAACATAGATAGTTATTCGCATTTGCTTCTGAATTCCAGATCAAAAGTACATTGTTTTATTGTAGGCAACAAATAAGATTTATTTGAATGCGTTAGCACGTCGTTAGATATAAGTAACAATTTTCTCATCACTAGTAACGATCATTATACACATGTGTAATTAAAATTCTATTCGCAATTAAATATCTTTAGGGCATCAACACGTCTAATCTATACTGTATATATGTACATATGTGTATATATTATATACATATTAAAAATAAAAGTGTATGATTTCGGTGTGATGATATTTGTAAAACGTGATATTTATTTGCTTATAATTAATTACTTATTAATTAATAATGTGCTTGGAATTGATTTATTTTTTAATTTAAATGCTATTTGAATATGAAAGTTTGTGAGAAATAATTAATCCTAAATAATACATACATTTTTAATGTTTATCTTTTTGAAGTTATCATAAAAATACTTTGTAACCAAGAATTATTATTATTAATTTGGGAATGTGATTGTATATTATATTAACTTTGTATTTTGAAATCAACAAATGGTCGTTCCTAAACTAGGTTTTCTAACAGTTCAAGTCTCATTCAAATCGGTTCAGTTTTTATATTTTTCTTAAACACTAATGTGTTAATAAATATATACATATATATGTACGTATGTCTGTACGGTAATTATTATAGGTACACAAAACATAAATCAAAATATCATCTTCATCATAACTGTAAAACCCCGATTAACACGGGTATAAAAAACTCTTATGTGTGTCTGTCAAAAGTAAATCTAATCAAATCTATTTATTGCAATAACATTTCTAATAACCCCTACCGTTCCGAGTCCATTTATTTCCTAGACACTGATAGTTAAATCAAATAATGATTTTACAACTACTGTGCGTATAAATTACACTCCATTGTTCCTATTGTGTGTATCGGAATGGCATCAAATGATATCATAACACATGGGCGTACGTATGCAACATTGTAATGGGGGTACACAATATTAATATTTATAATAAATACATGCATAATGAGAATTACTACAAAAGTAACCGAATAACTATATGTTTTTATAAATAAATATAAGAGTGATGGGCGTCTATTTGGAACATTGCAAAGTAGTACACAAAAATATTTGTTAATATGATTTATACTTCCTCGCCATATCTAAAGGATAAGAGGAAATATGTAACCATTACCCCTATACTGCCGTGCTAAGGTAAAAGGCAGTAAACTTCTTTTACTGCCTTTTGGGTTTTCAGACGATTTTCTACATATTAGTCATAAAATGAATAATTAACAATGTTATTTAAATAGAATATTATTATTTTTAGTTTATCGAATATATCAAATTAGTTACTTTTCCTGAATATAAAAGTAGTAAAATCATTTTTCAACATAAAAAAGCAGTAACTTTTAAACTATATTGTTTTTATCCACTGAAAAATATATGTACAATATTCACAATTATTCCAAATTCTTATAATTTCGAAAAGACAGTTTTTAAAAATAATCTACTTCAAATAAATAATACAGAATAAATTTTTTTTTTTTTTTGTAATTATTCTTCAATCATTTTACAATTATTAAGTGTCATAAAAAATAATTTTTCGTTATGTGTTCAAAAAAGATCAATATTTAAGATTTTGTAATTCGATACTCATTAATTAGACAAAGATTATTGTATTATTAATTTTTATCTCAAAAAATACACTGAAATGAAACTGAATTTTTATTCTGTATTACTGAGTTTTACCACTGACAAAAAACTATTTAAATAATTAAAACAGTGGAAAAAAACAGTACTTCTGTTTTACAGAGTATAAAGACAGTAAACCATAGCTTACTGATTTTAAATTTCCAAAAATAAAAGACAGTAAGTCACTCGCAATTTAGGTATTTTGATGAATTGTAAACTAAAATTACACTCAAATGACTTATAATGAAGTCATGTAACTTATCATTGGTCGCTAAATAAATTTTACGAAAAAAATGTATTAAGTCAGTTTAAAAAAATCAAAAACTTCGAGTTTAGTTTTCTTCGTTTTTATTTTTTACACCTTACTGCCCTTTACCTAAGCACGGCAGTATAATATACGCTACTGGAGCATAAAAAATAGTGTATCAGTGACGATGTCTGAAGACGAATCTCGCTTTGATTAATTTGAGTTTTTGTGAGTGAAGCAGGCACTTTTTACTCGTCCAAATCAGACCATGTGAGTGCTCTGTTGTATTTAAAAGAAACAAATTGAAGAATGATTAATGGTGGCACTGAGTGGACCAGACAAAGTGTGGGGATTAGACAGTCAAAAAGGTCTTTTACAACGGTATATGTGTTATACAGTTTTTAAATTAAAAACTATACATGTTATTATAACAAATAGTTGGTATAACAGTGTTTTTATATCATTTGTATTGAATAATGAGCAATGCTTTAATTTGTTTATGTTTAAAGGTAGCGAATTTGAGGTGCTCAAACTATGTTTATTGCCCTTTCTAGACATTTTTAGTTTTTTGAGGATTATTGAAATTAAAATGTGTTATGTTAGACATTTTTTATAAAAAATAGTTTCAAGAAACAGTCGTTTATATTTAATTTTTTGAGGAAATCATTTTCCAAAATTTTCAGTTTATATCACTTTTAGCGAGTAAATTCTTTTTAAAAATATAATATGTATACAGTTTTGAAATCAACTCAACAAGACGCGTATTTTGAAGTCCCACTAGTGCCTATATATACAAAAAATATTTTTAAATTTCAAACAGCTCAATTGGTCCAGTAGTTTTTGAGACATACAGCAAAGGAGCTTTGTTAACAGGGTTTCTGCTAGTATAATCCACTTATGTTTTTTCTATAAACCATGTAAATAATGTGTAGACTACATGTAAACAATGTGTAGGCTAGATGTATTATACAATACAGACTGACATATGAATACCTTATAAAATATCATATATCTATAATATGTATGTATAATAACTGAAATGCCTATTAACAAGGTACTATAAGATATAGGTAAAAATATAAAGTAGGTATATTATTTTTACAGTAAACAGACACAGTGAGTGCTGTAGAGACTGAACCCATCTCTCATCAGGAGTTTGTATAATTTTAATTACGTTTCTTGTTCTGTGTTGATTGGTTTCATCGACAGATGAATCAGTAGCTGTTGTTTTTTATATTGTACATTTCTACCTGTGAATGTGTGTATGTGTATGTGTGTAACACCCACTGAGCCCTCTGTAGAGATCTCAACGTGAGATTTTCACCACTGCTTTACCGGCAGAGATTTTGAAAATGTTTCTATACAACTTTGAATGGTCAATATTTATAAACGATATAATTTATTATGATTTCTATGTATAGAAGAGTTTATATAAATATGTATAAATAGATACATTTCTTTATTTTTTAGCCTTGTGCTAAGGACAAAAATAATGGCAGAATAAGAAAACATGAATTATATAAATATTAATATGCTTAATAGGGTGTTTTTTTTATTTTTATTTTTTCGGTTCCATTGACCTATGTTTTAGCTTTGGATCAAAAGTCAACTGTCCCAAAATTTCAGATTCGTAGATCAAACCTGTGAACGGCAAAAAACCGAGTCTTTTCCCATTTGATTAACACGGGAAAAATTACTTTTTTTACTTATGCGTGAATAACTCGTTGAACAAAATTTCTCAGAAGAATATTTCGTAGAGAATTAAGTGCTCAATTCATAAATCCAGTAATTTTAAAGATATGTTTGTTTAAAAATTATCATAAAAATTGGAATTTCTTTGTATGATAATGTTTACACGAATATATCTTTAAAAATACTGGATCTATGAATTGAGCTCTTGGGATCTTTTTTGTAGGAAATTTAATTCTCTATAATATGCTGCTGTAAGAAATTAAAATAAATTCATTTTTCAACGAGCTATTCACGCATAAGTAAAAAAGGAATTTTTCCCATGTTAATCAAATGGGAAAAAGACTCGGTTTGCGCCGTTCACAGGTTTGATCTACAAGTTTGAAAAAAAAAACATTGCTTAAATTAAGTATATACAAATGAAAAAACTACACTTTAGAAGAATTGTTATTTTAAACGATATATGGAAATTGATTTGTTATATATTAAGTAAATCTTTTTTCAATCCGTCTATCACGTACAAATAAATATATATTATTTTAAATTCCGATCTAAGCTTTATCAAGTGAAACAGTTTTTCCAGTCATTAAACATGTGATAATCTGCCCGACACACGCATATCATGTTTCCTAGACCAACTGATTGAGGTGTTCTGGTGTAATCTATTTCTTACCTGAGATCAGGAAATGAAATAACTATTATAAGGATGATTAAATATGTTATTGATGACGCTATATTGTAACTGTTCAAGGAAGATTTCTTATATACCGACTGTCGTGTTGATAATTTGATACAGAATTTATATTTGCAAATAAATTGTTATTTCTTAGAATATAGAGCTGTTTTGATCTAGTTTTTTCTTTGTTCATGTAATGTATTAATATATTGTGGTTTTGATATACACTTAATTTTGTGTTGTTAATATATTTTTAATAGGGGAAAAATGAGCCTGATTTTAATATCACTATGATGTTATCTTATCTGTAGGCATTGTAACTCAAAAAATACATAATTATTATTGAAACGGAGTGAACTAGATAAAAATATTTTGGTAAAAGTTTTTTATAATTAGTCCCATTAATTATATTTTTATACTGTACACCCATAGTATTACGTATAAGAAAGTCCCTGGAACTTTTAGGCATCATTTTTCTTATATTTGAGTTCATTAATTAAAAAATTGTATATGTAGGTACGTAAATGAATATTTGTGTTTTCTTAGAATAAATAACGTGATTTGAAAAATGAAAAACAAAATATTAATAAAGAATATGTTCAATGTTAACTAGATGTAGGTACCTACATATATATATTATTATAATAATTATTTTTATAATTAACATGAACAAAAAAAATCTCATGTAGAAACAAAAATTCATTTGCATACTTATTTTACATGTTTTGATTTAAATAATATCAAATAATAACAGTACAGACGAATACAATTCTAAAAATAATTACATTAATATCATAAATTTGTTATCACTGAGGTGAGATCCAATTGTAAAGTAATGTTTATGTTTAAACGGTGTAACAAGAATACATTTCATGAATATTAAACACATATTCGTAATGAAACCAATAATTAAAATAATTTTAGAGCAGTAGTTAATGAAAATAATAATACACACGTGGAAAGTCGGATAATTAAGACATTAGATTACTTTTTAACATATCTCTTTGCATTTTGTATTAATATTATTAATATTATTATTATTATTATCAATTTCTTTGTATTATTGTTTAAAATTAGCATTCTAATTCATATAATTGTTTGTATAAGTACTTGAGGTATTTTTATTTTTGTAATAACTAGTATTAGAGAAATTAAATAAAATTTTCTAGCTTGAACAGGGTATTAATTCTGTGATATTCTCTAAGGATTTATTTTGGAATTTAGAACAGTGGTACTTGAATCTATTAAAACATTAATGGGCTATATGATAATAGATAAGACAGGCTTATTATAATTTCTTATAAAATACATATGTATGAAAAAAAAGTAGTTTATATTTATATTTCATATTTTACGAATTTAATAAATAGGTCAGGCACGTTTAAACATATATTCAAATTATTGCATGGTTTGAGCAAATAAAACAAAACAAATTATGGAGCATCATTTTCTGGCAGATGAAATATATGTAGTTTTAAATTCCATTTCCAGTAGTCGCTACTTTTGGCATTTCTTTGAACTGTCTTCACATTTTTTAACAGCAACCCAACTGTCGCATATAATATTTATTTAGTAGCCATTGAGACACTGGATACGGACATAATTTTTTTTTTCAATAAAATCTGACATACGTAATTTAAGTTTGTTTCGGTGTTATTTTTTAGCTAAGACAAAAGGTTAATAAACGCTTTTCAGTGTGTGTTAAAAAACTTGTTTATATATTTTGTGAATTTCAAGGTTATGGACACTCTCACTAGATAGAGAAATTATCAGATTGTTTTATGCTAGAGACTGTTTAATTGATGTATTCAAAATTCACTCCGTATTGTTTTTATTTCAGGTCAATCTGTTTTATTGCTTTTTTTTATTCATTAGTTATTTCATAATAAAATACATAAGATATAATACTAGTTGTTTTACATGGGCGGATGTCGGAATGTCACCAAGAGGTTTTGGCTTATGTATCTGTAGTACAATAAATATTTTCTGCAACTTGCGTCAATATCTATAAATAAGAGAATGAGATTAACAAACAAATAAAATAAACTTTTTCTTTATATTGAAGCTTTTGCGGTTAAATTTCCATGTTTCAATTAACTTTTATAGGTAATAATATACAATAGTGCATCAAATAAATATAAAATACATGTATACAAATTATATCTGTACTACACTGATTTTGATTACGTTTTAAAAAACCCATTTGTTATAACGTAAATTAATATATATTGTATCCATTGACTCGATGCAGTTAACGGGTTAAGTAGACATATAATAACATGACTTCTGCGTAACGACAATAAAATGTATAAGTTATTGTTACATTTATGGCGGTTATAAAGTCCACGCGTTACATAGTAGTATAACGTTTTAAGTGTTTATTGTTTTTTATAATCAGTTGTTTGTTCAGCAATGACTACTGAATGCGTGTATCTCAACCTCGATTTTAATATTAATGTATACTAAATATATAAACGATAGTTACCTACAGTTTATCTTAAACTTGTTGGTAACTATTGATTGGATCAAGCATAACTGTTTTAATATAAGTATATTTCTAATTCTTTAAATAAGTACAAGTCAGTAAAAGTTACCAGGAATTTAAACAGTTGGCTGCCGTGAAGTTGACTAGTGATAAAAAGATATCAGTTGCTGTAAAAAAGTTTACTGATTTATTTTTTACTTTCTTATACGGCCTTACATGTGTGAAATATAATATATAGTATAAGAAAGTATATAATAGTAGTAGATTTTGATGGAATATTTTTTCTGACAATTTTCGCCATAGTTTTTAAAACCGTGCGTATAAGAAAAAAATGTTTTAGGTGAAAGTTGTAGAAAATATTATTATCAGTAATTAACCCCATAAGTTATCTTAAGGAAAAAATCGATTTATTTGTTTTTATTTGAAATGGTTGATAGCAGAAAAAAATGTTTATAATAAAAGTTATTTTCTATAATTTATGTCCCATTAATTTTTATATATCTTTGATTAATAAATCAAAAATATAATAATAAAATAAATATTTTTGATTTATTTCTGAAACGGTGCGAATTAGAAGAAAATGTTTAAGGTATATACAAGTTTTAAAGAACACTACTATCTATAATTCATGCTTTATTCATTTTTCTATCTTTTATCAGTAAAGAGTTAATCTCTCTGGTCCATGAACGACTTATATATAGGTACTTATAATACACATAAATGTACAAATGGCACTCACACATGAAACAAAGATATTTAGTAAGGTTGCACCGATCACTTAAGTACTGTATCGTGTTAACAGCTAATCCATCTTTGAATTTTTATGTATGGGAACTAAAAATTGACATTCATTGTTAAGCCATCAATACAATAAATTATTTTTAACAAACAAATGCAAAATATAAATCAATTAATTATTATCTATAAATCAATTGGATAAGGAGATACCACCTTTTCACAAAATTCAATTAACATTTCTAAGAAACATCGTTGTTGTTGGTATAAAATATAACTCGTAAAGTGTATTCTGTGGAATTAACTTTTATTTGGGGGGCGTTAACGGACTCTCCTTCTCAATCATAGTTTTCAAACTCAAGTTATGCTATATGTGTATAATAACTGTATACAGGATGAACCAAAACTAAAGAAAGATTAATCATGATTTGGATATGGAACTATACATTTCTTGTAGTTTCAATATTAATTATCACTCATCATCAATTATAGGGTCTTAGGCTTTCTAACAGTGAAAGTTGCACCAAAATCGGTTTAGTAGTTTTTGTGTCGTCGGAGTAAAAAATTAATAAAGAATTCTGCACATTTCTTATGGAAAATTACTTTCGTTAGAATTAACTAATTTTTTTTAGTATTTTGTAGTTTATATAAAATTGTAGTTTGTTGTAAAAGCACAAAGAATGTTTTTTAAATTTTTATTTATATTCACCCTGTATACATCTGTACGTTTGTATATTGTATATATTCATGTAACAAATGATTTATTTTTTCGTGTGGTTTTTTATTATTATGACGGACATGCTCCAAATGAAGAAATTATATTTCTCTATATCATGCTAGACTACGTTTGTATTTTAACTGTTATATTATTTTAATATTCGTGTTCATAAGTTTTGTATGTACTACTTATTGTTAAATAAATTGGTTGAAATTATTTCCTCAATTTTGTTCAGGTTCATTTATTCATTTCAACGCGGACATTGTTTCTTGGCTTATGGGTACAAATCGTGCTTTTCAGAGTTTTTGGTAAAAGTGTTGTTTCATCTAAAAACCAACTAGTTTTATCTAGATTGTCAATATCTTCTATTAGTTTTTATTTGACTTACTCAGAAATATCGAGTAATGTTTATTTTATTGTTCGTGTGAAGGGGCCCCGTTGAAACTGTGCCAATTGAGTCAAACAAGTGGGTGCATTGAGGAAACTCAACAGGGAAAATCCCCTCGCAAAGACATTTATTCTGTTCTATTTGTGTGAAAACTCTCACGGTGTACAACATTGGTAACCGTTTTTTTTATTTCAATATATGAGTCACATTTATCTGAATCGTATCTCGAGTTACAGCTATTTAACTTATGTACTTTTAATGTTGAATTCTCAGAAGTACTAAAACAACTGAGCAGTGAATAACAGAACAGTCTTATCAGCTAGTTAATATATGTATAAATCTGAAGGTTTTGTCTTTATAATACTATACAAATATTTTTTAATAGGTTTATTTGGGATTTCTACTAAGCTTTATAATTGATTTAAGGCAGGCCCGAATCAAGGAATATGTTCAGTTGGTATTTGATATCAATAGCATGCAGAAAATCAATGATGATTATGATATCGATATAGTTAAAATAACAATATATTGAATAATTAGGTCAGGCGCGTATTTAGGAAAAAAATACAGTTGATATGTTTAATAGAATGTAAGTAGGTATAAAAATGAAGAATTTGTAGCAGTTTTAAATATATTTACAAAATAGAACGTTTTACGGGATGTAATCTAAATAAAATACAATATACCCAAGTGCGTATTCCGTGGCGGGACACATTCGTAAACGGGAAATGCATTCAAACAGTCGGAGAGATTTATCTGGCCGAATCCACAGGTTGGGAGGGAGTCCCCCAGCCTGCACAGACGTACAAACAGACACACGGACCTACGGCAGCAGTCGGCTGCGTGGTGTCGGGCTTCCCCAGGGATACCCCCTCCACCGACCCATTCAGTCGGCAAAACACACGGATTTGTATGTAGCATTGAGTGCTGCTTGTTTTTTGTTTTGTTTTGTCGGCGTGTTCTCCCTTTTTAGGTATTTGTGGAAATTGTTTGTCTGTTTTTACGGAAGGGGGGCGGGGGTTGTTTGTCGGATTTAGGTCAGAGGTTGTTGATGAATTAGTGGTTTTTGTGAGTGATTTTTTTTATATTTGTTTTTTGATATGGGATTAGTATCATTCTGGAAACATTTAAATATTTCTTCTGCTATTCGTATTAAAGTTAATTCGTGAAAACATTTTTTATTGTAATTTTGAAGCCTGTTCCAAAATTTGTCTTTGAGTTCAGTCATGAAAACTAAAAGAAGTTTTTATAAACTGTTAATAAAATTGCAGCTTAGATTGTTTTACAGTTTTTATTTGATTTTTAATAATTAAATAAGTAAGTTAAAATATTAAAAATACTTCAATTTTTTTATTAGTATATAGATATTCTAGTAAACATTATTTTACTTAATATGTTTCTAGCAAGTCCATAAAGATATAAATTAACTGAAGTGATAACTATAATGAGAAATAATAATATTTCAATCATTTTCGTGGTTACAGTCAGCCAATCAGAGCTCGTTAGACAAAGAAGTTTCGGTACGTTGATCTATCTGTTTCACAAAATATATTTTGAACATTGAGTTCTTACTCACAAGTTTGTAAAATTATTATTTTTATATAAATTACTATAAATGATCAGTAGGTAAGCTTCCAATAATAGTACTAAATTAACTGTAGCCACTGCTGAATAGTAAAATCACAAGCTAGATTATCATGTATTCACAATAGAATGATATATCATCAGTAATAATTACATTCATTACAATCGTAATATTCGTTTGTATGTATATATTTAATATCACAAAGGACTCGAAATTGCCAACAACTGTATCACCTTCAAAGAACAGCTTTTACAGCATTCCACCCCACGAATGAATGAAATGCTCTCTGAGTATTTGTGTCTCTTTCTCGATAGTCACAGGCGACACGCGGCGCGAGAGGGTGGGCGTTTGCGCGCGTGGTATTCCATTTCCGGTCGTGGTGGTGTAGTATTTGTAGAATATACACAGAGAGGTTTGTGTGACTCGAGCTCGGATTGGGGGAGGCTGTGCCACATGTAATTGTTGCCGCGTAATTTTCCCTCTGCCGTGTTTTGTTTTCCCGATTGTCGTGTGTTTTTAGGATATTAGGAATTTTACTTTTTTATACCTATGTATATGAAATATACATATAGTAAGTATTATGAAGCCGAGTTTTCCAAATCCAGATTTTGATGGAATTATCCATTTTGACTTTCCTTGGATCCATTCTGATTATTTTCGTCATGATGTTTGTGTGTCTGTCTGTAAGCGCTGTAACTGAAATACGACAAATTGTATTTTTGAAAACGATTTTTCAACCGAATACGGATGTTTACTCACGTCGATTTTTGATTTTTTCGAATTACTTTGAAACAGTGCGAATTAGAGAAAATGGTCAAGTTAAAAATTGTAGGTAATAATATTATTATCTATAGTTTATGTTCTATTCATTTTTTAAATTTTTGAAAAAAAAAATTATAATTCAAATGGTTCATAACACTAATTGTTTATTATTAACCTAACCTTGCCCAAATTTAAAGAATCTTTATGCTTCAAAAAATGTATGATCTCAAAATTTGTTAAAATATTGTTTAATGTGATTTAATGTGATCCAACTTCCGGTTTTACCAGAAATAGATAAAATATTCATTTGCTACACGGAGAAAATTATATTGGAAAATTTACTCTGCTACATTGTAAAAATTACTACTTGAAATTTTATTATATTATTTTCATATAAAAATTACAATGCACATTACAATTTTTCCCATGATACTGATTTGTCCCTTAATTACTTAAACAAACTTCCAATTAGTCATTTTTTTCGTGTGGAAAATAAAAGATTACTTATTTCAAGTATAACAGTTTCGTATATATTTTCAACCCTAATATCCAACGTTACATCAAACAATACAGTGGAATAGTTCTATATTGTATATTGCAAGTCATTCTTCTCAATAATACATACAAACTAATAATTAAATATAAAATTTAAAACATTGTATTTAAATCTTCTGACACAGAATACTATACTTATAAAGTGATTAAAGTTTTACCCTTAATGTAGACATGTTTAAGGGTCATTATTGGATGTGTATTAATATTCATCTACCCTTGTAGAGATGAGTCAGCGCTTCAGCGCGTAGAAAAGTAGCTCTTCTTAATACAAATGCATTCTGATTGTGCCTGAATTAATTAATTTTTTACCTGCCAGTTTTTTTTAATGTAAATACTTTTGTAATAGAAAAATAATAAAAACATGTATATTTTATGAAAAATCAAAATACTTTGGTTATGGAATTTTTTTTTTAAATTTTACAGCTTCAACTGATTTTCAGAAGTAAATTAATATTTATATAATATATGTATAATCAACTCAAAAGACGCGTATTTTGATACCCACTTATGCAATTTTTTTTTAAATCTCGGCAACTAATGATTTTTCGAGATTATCTATACGAGCAGGGAATTTCACATATTCTAAATTTCAGCTCAATCGGTTCAGTAGTTTTTGAGTTATGCTGCATGTTTTATAAAGTTGATATTTCACATACAATATTACACTAAAGTAATAAAACCATGGAATGTTGTACCCTTAGTGCCCTTTGCAATAACACACAGAAACTCCGTTTGCAAGAGTCGTGCGTTTTAGTAGCGACATAAATTAGCAGATTAGATAAATATTGTTCCACAGATATAACCGTGCCATCTATAAATTGGCTATCACACTAACTAGCGCATAGCTGACCGTGTGTTTGGCGAAGGTAAACCGCAGACCGCAACGATAACAACTGTGCCAACAGATGCGCGCGTTATTAGCTCTAATAACACTGGTACGTTTTTGTAAATATTGAATCAAATTCAATCAATTTAGTTTTTGTTGATTAATTGCTAAATGAATTGGTTCAATTGTACTAATATAATAGAACGTTGGGTAAATGTTGGAGTTGATGCGTGTTATTTTCTATTTTGTTTTTCAAGGGGTGGACATTTTTTAAACTGAACGCCGATTTTAATTTCTACAATAATTATATGAAAATGTAAGGTAGGTAGATTTTTTAATATGTATGTTTATTAATTAAAGAAATATTAATGAAACTACTACATGCTGTCTCGTAAGTCCGGATCCATAGGAAAAAATAGTTCAAAAATGCAATATGATAAAAAATATGGGTCCTGATTTATGGGACATTATGTGTATACAATATACATATATAATATTGTCGAATTGATATTGTTAATACCCAAGTATTCGATTCTACATAGTAAAAAACATTTCATTTTCAAGTCATAAAATCTGGTAAAATTTTAATCGAACAAGAAAACCGTACCCCATTTCGTTAATCCATTTTTGAGATTTCAGACAAAAATATGTTACATATCTATTCTAAAAATAGTCTAATATAATTTGGTAACGAACGAGAAGTTTCAAATTATCTTCTTGTAAAACATCGGTTATTTGTAAAGTGAATTTTGAAATTGAGTAGCGCAAACATCTTCCAGTCATTATAAAATTAAAATAGCACGGGTTCTTTACAAAACAAAGCCCCGATTCATATATTATTACTACGATGAATCGCATAAAAAGAAACAACAGAACATATAAAATATTATTCAAATACGATCAGACAAGCGGTGAAAAAAGCACAATGGGTATAATAATCCATATAAAAAAACAGTACATCTACTAATTGTATAATATCTAACAAAAAATAAACACCTTTTGATGAGGCACACGTCAAAAGTTTCGAACAAATCGGCACCTTTGGTTTTAATAGTATTTAATGTTCGTCATAACTAAATATGTATATGAATAATACTAAATAGGAGTCGTCGTCGTATCTCAGTTTCTATCTGAATGCTTTGAGTGAGTTGATAATTACAGGACGGTGGATGCCAGCGTCAGCGCAGCTTTTCAATTTAAATCTCTTAATGTGTACGTGTTGTATTTGTTACTAGGTATCCGGGTGAGCTGTGAAACACAGGGAATGATTAGGTCGATTTAAAAAAATAGAATCCTCCAGAAGGCAAAATATTTATATAAAAAAATATTGATAAAGAAATGAAAATTTTTTTTATTAGCTTTTATCCACGAGGAATACACGATTTGCATTATATAGTTTTTTTTTTTAATTCTAGACAGTATGACAGCCGAAAAATCGGATTTTTATTTATTTTTTAGTAGCAAAAAATTGGTAACTATAACTATAACTATATAAATTACTGAGCCGAATTTAAAATAATTTTCAGTTATAATTAGCGTTTTAATCATACTATAGTATCGCCTACATATACAAAATCGCATGAAAATCAGATCAGTGGGTCTCGAGTTATAAACCGACAAACAGACAAATAGACGTTGTGGTTATAAATATGAAAACTACATAGAAGTTCTTACAAATTATAGTAATCTGAAGCATACTACAAATTTTTTACAATTTGTTAATTAATTATTAGTAAAAACTCCTTCTAGAAACAGAAAACCGTACATTTATTGATTTCCTATATTCTTGACTGTTAAGTTAATCGTTTCTGACATCCGAACGGCTTATATACTTATATTGGGTATCGTTTTTCAAAACATTAAACAAAAATCATAATGCAATATTCTCAAAGTGAAATATTTCAAATATCAAATACACAATAAATATCATCCCCCCGCTAGTAACAAAAATTCCTCACATACATTTTTATGATAATATGTATGTAAATATTTCTATATGATAGATTTAATGCATTCATTTTATATTTCTACAATAAAAAAACCTATATGTATTACACATCAAATATTTGAAATTAAAAATTTAAATATTTTGTGTTTTGTTTGTAAAAACTTTTTATTTTACCGCTGAATTTATTCGTTATATAAGGGTCATAGTCAGGGACGTAGATAAATGTATTTTAAAGAGAAACAAATTAAATTAATTTAAATATTATATTCATTAAAGTTCGTCCGAACGTTACCGTTTTTTTTTTTTTTTGGTTAAAAATTTCTGAATGTGGTTTTCGTGTGTTACAATTCTTAAAGAGAATTTTATAATCTGAGGATTTAAGGTTAGGTTAATAGGGTGACCATTACCCCCACATAATATCGCAGACTCTTTCCGCGAACAAATCTAAAAATTGTTTATGAATTCATATATAAAATGATTCACCACCTGTGTGCAAAGATATTGTCAAAATAAAATCAATAAATTAAATATTGTGAGTATAAAGGTTACGCTTCAAAAGTTAAAACCTTGGAAGTCTTGGCACTTTATAGAAACGATCTCCGTCACCGCTTTCGACCTTGCAAATCTATTACATGTTAGTTGCGTCAAAACGCAGCGCCGTTTCGACGCAGCTAACATGCCACTTGAATTGAATCGCATATAACAGATTTGCAAGGTCGAAGCGGTGACGGAGACCGTTTCTGTAAAGTGCCAAGGCTTAAATGTATTGATTTTATTTTGACGACATCATTGATCACAAGTGGTGAATCATTTCAGGATTTTGAATTGAGTTTCTTACAATCTTTTTTTAAGTTATTAATAAAATTTAGACTAATTTGTGATATATTTTTTAATTTTCTGAGAAATTGCACGAGTAGCGCAATATTTGTTGTTTTCTAACATATAGCAAACCTCGATGCTCTCCGAGAAATACCTTAAAATAAAACTAAAAATGTATATTCCAAATATATTTGTGTAATCCAGTCACTACGCTCCTGACTACACACAACAATGCTACAAATGCTGCTGTAGATATGAGATAATGGAATTTATTGAATGGGAGGGGTCGCGCAGTGTATATTGGAAATACTGCTTATTCATTATTGCATGCAATGGGAGGCTGTGGCGATGGACCATTCCTGCTCTTTGATTTCTGTTAATAAACATGCATCACGAGATTCGATTGTATTTAATTATAGTCAACTATAATGCTTGTCAATAGTCTACCGCTCTTTGTATTGTATTGCACTTAAGACTGTTGTTTTGGATGGGGTGGGGGCAGGGGGAAATATTTCTTCCCCACTCATGAATTGGAAAATAGTAAATGTTCATAATATTAATTATTATTCAGTTTCAACATTTATTAATTAAAGTAAAAATACCTTTTGTGTCTATATAAATTTTGTTTTTATAAAAAACGTATTTTTAGAGTTCAAACATAATTTAATAAAGCATTTTGAAACTGAAGTTATACTACGATTTTGAGTAACATAAATAGATTTCGCCTAAAAAATTATTTAACTCTATGCACCCTTTTCAAAATTTGTAAAAAATATATGTATTTTGTTTGTTTTATATTCATAACTATACGAAAAATAAATAAAATTTCAAACTGTGAAATGCATTAAAAAGTAACGATTTTAAGCATTAAAATATTTATTCATTTATTTACGTACATTAATTTTTACCAGATTATATTTTGATCTCTTTATTAAAGAAATAAAAATAATTACATTAATTATTCTCCCAGCTGTTTTCCATTTGTACAAAATACGATAATGTTATCTGACAATTGTAAACAAGGTGTATTCTGTATAACATTAAACATGTAGTAGATCCGAGATATTCATACAGTGTGAAAACAAATTACTATTGTTATGTGTGTGTAGAAAACACCTAAAATGCAGGAAAGTGCGCTACAACGTATCTTGTACTGTTATGACATTTACATCCGTCTTATTACCGTGCCTGGTTATGTAAATATATCCATGTTTCTACTGTATTTGTAGGAATGCCGGTGTGTAATGTTATGTGAGATTTTATTCGTTTTTAAAATCTACTGAACTGATTGAGCTTAAATGTAGAATACAGGATGTCCCGTAAACATATAGACAAATTTCAGGAGTTGTTGAGGACATTGAAACATGAACCTATGTACGTCCGCAAACGAGCCGTTTAAGAGGTTGAGGAAAAGAAAGGACCCCGCACAAAAGCAATGAATTTTTACTTTTGGCAATATAATTTTTATTTTTAATGTTTTTTATAATATTTATTAATTTATACAAAAACTCTCTTACATAAAAACTAAAAAATGTCACCGAAAATTCTAAAAATAATTTTCATTGTATTTTTCAATTAATTCTAAGTACTTTTTATTCTTTGTAAATTTTCTGAAATGTTGATTCTTTGGGAGATACAAAATAAAAATAAATATAAACACAAATTAATGTAAGTATTAAACATTTAAAATGTTTGGGTGCCCCCTGGAGCAGAAATTATAGATTTTCGTAAGTTACACCCGTTACAATTTTTGATCACTATGCTTTGAACTATAATTTCTTCAAGTAACAAAAAATTTCACTTAAAGGTCCATTGCTCTTGTGCGGGGTCCTTTCTTTTGCTCTATTGCTAAAACGGCTCGTTTGCGAACATGAGTTTATAAAACAAAACGCGATAATACACCTTTGACAGATTTTGAATAAATCATTTCCATACCCGTAACATCGAAATCAATTTATAAAAAAAGTCGAAAAGATTGGAAGTATAGAAAAAAGATGTGTGATTCAAAAAAAAATTGTTTCATGTACACTATACTGATTTTTTTAAAATGCTTACACATTTTTAAGTGAATGTAATCATTTTGGTTTTTTAATGACAAGTATATCTAATAACTTTTGTTTTATTTGTAAATCTTATTTATTTTTGTGATAATGGTATTTAATTAGTAAATTAACTGACTTTCAGCTACTTTACTTTTATATAAAATGATTATATGGACAGAAAAACATGTTTAGGAACATATGTAGTGAGAACCAATAATAATGCTAGCTTGCATTAATTCTGTACTAGTATCTATGGAATTTACAGCAGTGACATTTCAACTAATTGTAACACAGTTGGCGACTTTGATCATATAAAATAATTTTCATAATATCACCACTGTTTTAATACCGTTGGTGTTTACCTACAAAGCGTGCGCAAAACTTCTCAAAATCTTCAACAAACTCAAAAAGAACTGTCATATAAGTTTGATATCTCATTTGAGAGTGCTTGCAAGCTAACAAATTTGCAAGGTATACTCAGCAGCTCCTTGACCAATCAGCGTTTGCGCGGGAATTACGTCACTACGAAGATATATTCAAATGTTATTAATGTATTAGTACAAAAAGTAAAAATATATTTTTACTGTATTAATTATAACATTTGAATGTATTCCCGTGGTGACGTAATTCCCGTACAAACGCTGATTGGTCAATGAGCTACTGAGACTACTTTGTCTTTACATACCTTGGTGGTAGAACTATAAATTAAAATAACTTAGAAATAAATAGCCTTAAAATATTGCGCACAGATTTAAATAAAAGTTGAGTGGATTGAAATAATAGGAACTATTCAAAAAATTGTTATCATTCATTTCAACGATATTTTAAATATAATTTCCTTAAAGTGTAGTAACTACTTGTAATTTAAATACGCATAAGTAGATTGTATAACAAACATTTTAAGTTATGTGTGTTATAGTTACAGAGTTCTATGTATTTTTTTATCTACCCACGCGGTATATTTATATTCTATATGCGCAAATAACAATGTAACTTTAGCCTGAATAAATAATACTAACAAGGAAACAAACTGGCAGCGACGTTAACTGCTTCGGAGATATGATAACATAGTTGTGCTTAATGCACAAAAATGTACTTATTAAAAATGAAAAATGTAATTAATTTCAATACTAAAACAACTGTAAACAACATAAATTCTAATGGAATTTTAAACTTTTATAATTTCTAAAAAATATCGTTCCACGCAAAAGAAAAAACACCAGCAGCAGAAATATGCACACGGTATTAAAACATCCATGGTTTTAATTAATTAAGTCTGTATTACGCAAAACAAATGAGTTTTAAGATATTTCTGGGCAATACTTATTCTACAGAGGGCACGAATACCCATGTATTTCATAATTAATAACATTTTCACCCCATAGAAAATGTTAAATCTCTCCCTCTTGCTACATTTTTAAAACTCAATCCTTTTTGTAGTCGCCCATATCGCGTAATGCGTCCGTGTTACGGGGCCGTCAGTGGCCGCAGTTTGTCTGGTTGACTGGAACGGCCGATTACATCGCTGCCCTTCATTAATAATCTCGGACTTAAGATTTGTTGTGCTTCAGGTTTGTATTTGCAATAGGTAAAAGTAATTATGAATTTTTTATAAATATTACTAATAAAGGTACTTTTTCGTTTTGTTCTGACGTAAATGGGGTATATTATTTTTAATTTGAATATAAATATATAAAAATCTAAAGAGTGAGGTTTTTACTTTCTTATACAGTCATATACTATACATATAGAATAAGAAAGTATTGCTAAACCGATTTTTTAATTCCAGATTTTGATGAAAATATCCATTTTGACCTTCCCTGAATCCGTTCTGATTATTTTCGCCATGATGTATGTATGCATGTATGTCTGTCGGTCTGTAAAAATACATAGAAGGGTAGACTTTTATATTTAGGATAAATTTTTTTCATTTCAACAGGAAATGGATGTTTACTCTTGCCAATAAAATTAATTGATAATTGTTTATTTTATTTTTTTAAATCACCAATAGTTTAAGTAATGAGACACGACTAATGACATTAAGCCGAAAATTTTGTAGTTGGTAAATTAAGTTAAGATAATTAGAAGAAAGGTGAACAAAAAAATAAAAACAAGACAACTTTAAGAACGTGTTATTAATGATGCAGAATTATTTTCTCTGTCGAAATTTTTCTTCATAAATGATAGTAGTTAATACTTGGTTGTGTCTAGACGGTTACAAAGGATTACATTTTATATTCTTAATTAGAACTGTTAGACGATGTTTAATTAAAACCTAAAATGTAAAAATGAGAAGAATTTCAGATGTAATAAGTAAAGCATTTGTTTAAAAATATCTATGTGTATATAAATAATGTAATTTTTACTTATTAATATATGAATACATAGACAAGAGTACATTGTCTGACCCTAGTAGGAAATTAGAAGCTAAAATAACTAACCGATTTTGTACATTTTCCAATATTTTATAATATATACGAGTAAATTAAAATATTTTTTTGCCTGTCTGTGTTTGTTTCACCTTAACATGAAAATGACTGAAAACATTTCTATGGAACTTTCGCTATTATATTAATTTAGGTTATATAATAATTGATTTACGGCAGGCCCGTATTAATGAAAAATTTCCAAAGTTTAAAATTCAGTTAGTTGTGTGGAAATTCAACGATATTTACACGCGGATGAAGCCACAGAGAATTTCCAATTGTTTATAAGAGCAGCCTAATAAAACGGTATCATAATGCTGCAATATTAAGTTTGAATAATTGTGTATAATATTGACTCATTTAGTAATTATTTACAAATGCATTAATTAAGTACTTCTTAAAGTGAACAGTTTCTATAAATTTATAATTGAACAACAGATGTAGAACGTGCATTAACGTGATAGCATGATGACGGTTTTATAAACTACACATACACATACGCACACACACACGCAATACACACATACAGAGCTATTAAATGATCAAACTGGGATTGCTAACTTTTGCAAATTTTAGTGAGTCATACACGGTCAGTAGTGGATAATTTGTTAGGTTAAGTAAAGTTAAATAATAATATTAATCGTCTACAAAACTAAACGCTTTCTGCAAGGTACCAAAATTTAATCTAGATTTTAGAGCAGTGATAATTAATATGTATATAATATTGTAAAGCTGTTATTTTTTGTATTCATATCATTATTTCATTATTTGAGCAACTGTTTTGAGCGTTTGAAGGTCCTTCAATTATTAGTTGAAATAAAAATTAACAAATGTTCCTTTTTCAATTGACTTTTTTCTTTAGATTTACAATGTTTAAATTCAATAATAATAATAAATCTGATGTTAGGTTCTTATAATGCTAGATTCATAAAGATCTGTAAGGCTGTATCTATATTATGATTTGGAATTTTTTATTTGTCTGTCTGTTTGTTTGTTTGTATCCTTCAAGTAATCACAAAAAGCAAATAAACTGATTTTAATGGAATTTTCACCGCTAGAAAACTCTAAAATTAATTTAAATGAAGAATATCTGCCAAGTAAATGCACAGTGCTTCCTCGTGCAAAATTCACCAATGATAGTTAATTCAATATTGAACAATTTTAATAAAAACTGAAAAAAGTGTCCAGATAAATTGCCTGGCATTGGTTAACTATAGTTAACTATTTACAAAAAACGTAGGTGACCTATATTATAGAAAATTTAATGCTCTACAAAAAGGTTCCATAAAATTTTCACGTAAGATGTGTCGTTCTTAAGATATCTTGAAAAATAAAAAAAATGGGATGTAACCCCTCCCCCTAACACACGATTTTGATGATTTTGAAATAGGACAGTCCCTAAACTAGACCCAGCACCAATCAAAGTTTCATTAATATCGGTTCAGTGGTTTCATGAGTTATACGTGTGACAAGGATTCATAGACAGACACGGAACGAAAAGTGTTTGTCTTGACCTGAAACGGAAAGATCAATTTAAAATTTAGAAATCGCAAAACAATTTTTTTGTTTCATTTTATAACGATCGCAAAGTTTTTCGTATTTTCGATATTGCGAGGAAACAAAATCAAAAGTGGTTGTGATATTATATTGATGTTATAATTAAACCAATAACTTATATTGAATAATTAGGTCAGGTGCGTATTAATTAAGGAGAAATGATTAAAAATAAATATGATTTAATTTTTAAAAATTCCGTGGGTAATTCCCAGTATTAGAAACGACCGTCGCGGACGCACCGCACTGGAAGTACCAGGTCGTTGCGTGCGGCCGAGGTGCGTGGCCGTGCCGGCATCACCGCCACGGCACGCAACCACCCTTGATCAGATACACAACATACGTTTGATTGACATTGGCTGAATTCGCGCGCGATATTTGCACCGTTTATGTATTTGCTCGTGTTTTTGTGTGTGTATGTGTACACACAGTTAAGTGCATTTCTTACGTCTGGCTTGTTTGTTCATCGTGGTGGGTAGAATGTTCTACACTACCCTGAAAAAGTTTAAGACCACCTGAAAAAATGATTTTTGGACTTTTTGCTAATATTTTTGACCGGTTTATTTAATTCGTCTTAGTCATTTTTCGCTGTGAATGGCCCAATTTATTCCAAATGACTATTTGAGCTCATTTTTTTTTCGAAATTTGCTGTTTTCCCCATTTTCGTGTTTTCTGTAAAAAAATTTTTTTTGGGGACTACACAATATTGAAATGTGAAAACATTGCAATTTTCGGTGCAGAAAATCGAAACATAAGATAATAACATGACAATAGGTATTGTAAATACAGAATATACTCACTAATTTTAGGGAATAAGAAATTGTCACTGACAAAGCTGAGACAAATTGAATTGACACTTCAAAATATGTATGTGAGTGCCTGGTAACCAACTGATCGTCCAGTTATCAGGTGAGGAACATATTTTATTACCGGTAAATACAAACACGTTGAATATAGCGGTCAGAGACCGAGAAATATTCGCAAAAGTTCAAAAAAGCAAACATTTTCAGGTGGTCTTAAACTTTTGCAGGGTAGTGTATATTGCATGGTAGTAACACTATTTTAACTAAATATTAAGAAATACATAAATATATGTCGGTTTTAGTAAGTCTGGTGCCCTGGGCGACCCTTCCCTCTGGAATTTAAACTTCTCAATGGTAATATAATTAAATTATCGTATCCAAATTATAATGCTGTTATTACTAATTTGCACCATTTATAAAATAATTTAAAACTTTAAAATTTGACAAGAAGAACATCCGTTTCCTGTTGATGCTTAAATTATACATTATAATTACCAATTTTTCTTCATCTCAAAAATATCCACTTTAAAACTTAAGTCAATTAAAGAATACTACAAGAACAAATATTGAGAGCTACTGGTGTACAAAGATTGCTGTGTAGAGTAGACTTGTCATGGCCGCCTGTGGTGGGCTTCCATGAGCGTAATTACTTATTATCAGTGAAAATGAAAAGCGGCGCGATCGGACGACAGACCGCTTATTATACACAGACACACGGACAACAACTGATGTTTATTGTAATTGTGTGATTCAGTAAATATGCGTATAAACTCTGGACATTTACACATGTTTTATTTATTATCTTGCATATATTTATCATTTATGCAGTTGAAATTATGGTGAAAATGAATCAATTTGTATATGTATATTTGTGTGTTCATTTTTTATAAATTCTTTATATTGACTTTATGGATTAATTTAAATAAACATTTTCCAAGTGCGATTCTATGTTTGATTTGCACTTGATAATACACATAGATAACATAAACTTTACAAGAATTGTAATTCGATTATTGACACCAAAAAGGTGGCAGCACAGGGTATTATATTTTTTTATAATTTTGAATTATTTTTGAATATTTCAAAAAAATACGTAAGTGCTGTTCACTTTTCTTGGATCGCGGTATCTTATATATTGTTTATACCATTTTTTCAGATTTTTTTTTTAATTACTACGTTGTCGGAGATATGGGCAATTTTTTTTACGATTTTGATGATTTGTTAAACGAAGATTTTTCAGTTTTCATTTGATACCCCTCTCGCCGGGATTCAATAACAGAAATATAACATTTACTAACTATAATTATGCCAAACAGCTTTATTGGTCAAACGCTTCAGTAATTAGAAGGATGTGATAGACAGACAGACACACAAGTGTTTAATTTTTTTCGTGGTGATCTTGATATGGATTTTGGTTTCTGGATGTAATTAAGCTGCCTCGGTTTGGTCGTGTTATCGGCTTACGTTTTGTCATACATTGCAGTGGAAATTTTCAGGGCTCTTCTAAACCTCTTCTAAAAGAAGAAGATACCTGAAGATGTCCACTGCAATGTGTGATGAAACGTTGACCGATAACACGACCAAACCGACGCGGCTTGCACCTAGAAGCCATATGGAAACATATTTATAATATAGTATTTCTGACTTTTTATTCACCTGTATATCGATAATTGAAAAATATATTTAAATAATAATGTTTTCTTGTTTTTATTTTAAACAAATTGAGTTAGGTACATATATAAAATATTGTAATATTTAGTACATTTAACATCTGTACAGCTTTCTTATTATATCTCGCATAAAAATCATGAATGGAAACAGTAATATTAGTTGATTGTGTATCATAGCAATTCTGACATCGCTTGTAAGCTGAAATTACACTGCAGCAGTATCTTATTAAATGGCGAGATCGCTATACAGCAATAACATAAAGACTAGAATTCCGCAACACCGTATAATTACAAACGTTTCTGCATTTCCAGTTAGAAATCTACCTGACCGACGAATCCCAGAATGCATTTCCATATCTTACAGACAGTATTAACATATTTATTGCGCATTTTTTTCAACTTGTTTATTTTGATTGCAAAATTTTACATTCCTTTTTATAAAAATTTAAATTGTTGATTTCAAATTGAATTTGTTTTTTGGTTATAATTCATGCACTAATATCAAATTATTCATTGGAATGATTTAAAATTCCAATACATAAAATTAGATAATAATAACGCACATTTTAAAACTAATATGATGTTTGTGTTTAAAAAAATGAAATGTAATTCATCTCATTGTATACGACGTACAAATAGCTTTTGGAATGAATAGCGAATCAAGTCAAATATCAAATAAAACAAAATAAACGTAAATTTTGCATTTCAATTAGAATTCTACCTGACTGGCGAATTCCAGTTGTATTTCCATATCTTACCTTTAGTAAACTATGCGCTCTATGTTAATAAATTAACATATTTATGATTGTCAAATTATTGGTTTGGATTTTGAAATATATGGGCCCTGTTTTGCCGGCGGCTACGAGGCCATGTTTTCTAACAGTAATTTGAATAGCAAAACGTATTTATTTGAACTCTGCGATCTTTAGTTTCCATCATCATCATCATGATAATGAATTATTATTCATCGTATTTCATGATTGATTTGGCCAATTATTTGTACGCGTTATTTTTATTGATACTAATGAAATTGTTCATCAAAAATGTCCGTTATTAGTTTTGAAGTTATAGACGTTTCATGGGTTATAGAATCTTTGAATCAGTTCAACAAGATGCGTATTTTGACACCCTCTTGTGCATACAGAAAAACAATATTTTTTTGTGACGTGGTTTTTTTAAAATTTTTATTTTAAACCAAATATAATTTTAATTTTTTATATTTTTCAAAATTAAAAATATCAATTTAATATTGTTCAATTGGTATATTTATTAATACTATACCTTTTCAAGTTCAATTTGAGACTAATCAATTTCAAATTGGGAACAATCAACTTCAAATTGAGACTAATCAATTTTAAATTAATAAGACATATTTAATGAGTCAGATATGAATCTTTGAAGATGAGTGACATGTCGAGTATAATCAGCAACAATAATTTTCGTGATTTTTTTTGTTTAATATTTTTTAGCCGTTTTAATCGAAACTCAGTTTGAGTCATATTTACTGTCTTAACCACTGGATAAATATGTGGTATTTCAATTCCAAAATCAATTTTAACACTAGCTTTTAAACTTAACTAATTTAAAATTGATAATTCCCAATTTGGTATTGATTGGTCCCAATATGAAATTGATTATTCCCAATTTGAAATTGATTAGTCTCAATTTGAAGTTGATTGTTTCCAATTTGAAATTGATAAATCTCAATTTTAAGTTTATTGTTCCCAATTTGAACTTGAAAAGATATAGTATTGCCTATGGTCGAAATTCGACTAATATTTTATCTGCCTTAACGGCAATATGATTTTTTTTTGTGCATCTATGACACAGTACCTAACTTAACCTAACTTATCATTTTCAATTTCTATTTGTCCTACATTATTTCTATTACGCGGTTTATGCACATTTTGATTTCGAGGAAAAAATTGTCCCTCTCTATCTCTTTGCCTTTCAATTCGACCCGTTAGCGTTCTTCGAGGCATAACACAAATATATTTTCTGTTTACTTTTAAACAAAAATGAGCGAACTCGTAATTGTAATTTAAAATGAATAAATTAAAAATTGGAAACTTACTTCATTTTCTATTATTAAGTGTAAAAGCTTTTACTACAAAAATTTCTAAATAAAAACACTGCAATTGAACACGAATTGAAATCTCTATACGCATTCTCTACATTGGACAGAAACTTAAAACTATTTATTTTTGCCGGTTGGTGGCGCTAGGAGTATTGCTATGCTGTTGAACGATACGAACGGAAATAAACAAACTGCGAGAGGGGAAATCATGTGTGTATGTTAACGTTATTTTACCTGCCTTGATGGCAACATACACACATGATTTTTTCTTCCTGCATGTCGGGACGTTTCCATAGACATCTACTTATGGCACAATACCTTTTGAATGATATAATTTTCATTCAGCTCCTTTCATAATAAATACAAAAAAACGTACGACAATTTTCGATGTTCACGTATTAATATATAGATTAAAATTGTGTATGTGTAGATAAATAATACGGTTTATTATTAATTATTATATAAATTCATAACAGTAGATATACAATTAAAACTTTTATAATAAAAGATGTACTGCAACATATTGAAAAGTAATTATACCGTATAGAAATATGCAAATTGCACCTTAACGTAATTTGAAAGATGTTTTAAATGTGCATCAGTATAAAGTTTAATATAAAATGTTTTTATTAATGCAGGTGAAATGGGCGCGTATAAAGCAAGACGAAATTAAAAAGAAAATAACATTTGTATCACAGACAAAACTGCCTGTGTACCCTTATTACAAGTATATTATGTAAATTCCGGTAATATCTTAGCTAACTCGGGGTGTATAAAGTGCAATGGGGGTGTAAAGACGTTTAAGAAAGCAGTTTTGATGGAAAAAAATGTCTAGTGGAAAGTTTCATTCCGGTTGTTATGAGGCGAATAACAATTTAATGCTTTTTTAAATTTATTAATGCGATTAAAATTTATATTAAAGCGAAACACTTGTATAATTTTTGTAAGTACTTGCTTTTTGTGGATTCAGTATAATATTTGCTTCTTAATTTCTCATCATTTCTAAAATATTATGGAAGGTATGTAATGATTTTTGAAAAATTAAAAATATATGGTCTTCGATATTAAAATTTCTATTTGATCATTTTTTCAGGTCAAAATAAACACTTTTCGTTGCATGCCTGTCCTCTGAATCTTGTTTGGTCTATCTAGTATATGGGACCATATCAAATTCGTGTGGAGGGGGTAAATAATTCTGTCAAGTTAACCAAGAAATCCATATTTCATTTTGTTATAAAATTATAAGTAATTTAACATGTAATTTAACAGTAAATTACCACAAAATCCATTTCAAATGTGCCATGTTAAGTTAAACAAAATCTAAGCGCATATATAAATAACATTTCATGCAATTAACATTAAAAAACACACGACTTTACGTAAAATAAAAACCACGTCTGCTTATCTGTAAAATCTGCGAAACAATGTCTAATGAATATACATTTGTAACATATACAAAAATTAAGCGTTTATAAACATTAAACATAGAGAAAAAAGTTAAATTATACAAGAAAGAAAGTACGGGCGATCAGTCAAATCGTAAATTACAAATTCAAACAAAACCTGAAATTATAAATAACATAAAACTAGTTTGCTTATCGAATTCGCATCGCACGCGCTTTAAAAAGATCCTCATTTCGAATGCTAATCGACACTTTTCGTGTTCGAATCCAGGCTTTTTATTTATTTTAAGTTTGCTGCAACTTCCGACGCTTGTCAAATTGTTAATAGATAAATGCGAGTAATTAACAGTGATGGCTGCTTTCACTTCTGTGCATAAATAAAATATATACACCAAATTTTTGCAATATAATATACAGCCTACAGCATATTTTTTGGAATTTGTTGTTTATAAAATTTTAAGCGTAAAAAATAGGTACTATACAATAATTTTTAATTTATTCCTGATTTCTGGGTATACACCACGTCGTTTTCGTCGTTATTCCAACGTATCGTCGTACAATGTCGAAGGGAACTGAAGGGCTATCAATTTTTATTTATTTTCAGTTTTTTTTTATTTTCTGTGACTCGGGAAATAATAAGGACTTGTGTGAGAATATTATACAAATCGGTTCAGTACTTGTTTCCTCACCATTATATTAGTTTATAAGCTTACGTAACATCGTAAACTAGGCGGAGTACACTCAGAAACCAAGAATTATAAATTATAATTACAAAAAACAAATCATGCATATAAATCTCATTGAAGTATTTAATTTATATCCGAAATTAACACGGCAAGATCTTTTAAATAACATTAAAAAAACACTAATATTAATAGAAAAGTTAAACACAGACGCGTGAAGTTCACGCAAGTAACCCGGACTAGTTAGACGTGAATGTCGAACTCGCACATTAAAGTCAAGAGTCAAAATCATTAGAAAACTATTAGTTTATTTGCGTGACTGCAGTTTTACCACACGTGCAAAGGGAAGGGGGGAGATGGGCGGGACCCCCGTGCAACATTTGACCTGCGAAATAATTAGTATCGACTCATTGTTTTGTATTTTGTATTGAATTTGATTTCTAAATTGTAAACGGTTAGTTTCTGTATAATGGATTTTATAAAATTATAGAAATATGTAAATAAATTTGCAATTTTATTGTGTTAGTATATTTTTTAAATTATGTTGTAATTTTTGTAGCAATATGCGCATAGTTTAATAGTTCAATTATATTTACGATATTTAATTTTGTTTCATTTAATTTTAACTCTAGGATGAGTTTCGCTATAACGGATTTGTGAAAAGGATATCCTATAAAATCGAAAATTATTAGAAAATAAAGTAGGGTTTCCAAACGCATATGTCAAAAAATGGACAAATTAGTTAGTTTTATATTATATATTAGAATTATAAAAAAATTTCTTGAGTGTAAAAGCAAATTAGCTTCCAGCTAACGCTATCCGCTAGGTATTAAATATAAATGACACACACTCACAGAATGAAATCGTATGTATGATAACCTTGACACATGCGCGATAAATACAATCAGCGACTTAAAATAAGTGCTGCCAAGTGTACCTTATAAAATGATAGCATTTACATTACTATACATTTATTACCACTGCTTTGAAATATCTAGCAATTTCATATCAATTTGACACCTAGCAGATAGCATTAACTGAAAGCTAATTTGCATTTACACTCAAGAAAATTATTTATAATACCGGGCATTAAAGGAGCATACCTAATCAAACCGCGGCGAACCCCGTAGGTACTCGTCAAGCAAAGCGGTAATCTCCCCCCGCCCCGCTCAAAAAGAAATAGTTTTTAAAGACAACATAAATAGTTTCACACCACAATTATTGATATGAGTTTTTTTTTAATTTAAAAGCTCGTCAGAGTAATGTAGTTGTTAATTTTCATTTCTAAGAAACAATTCGTCAAAATACAACTCAAAATCGTTTATTTCTATACATATTTCGATAACTAATTAACATACAAATCAATTATTAATCAGTCTGATTGAAAACCTGTAATGAAATACTGTACGAACGGAAATCTCAGTTTAATCACCCAAATACCCGAGTCACGAAGGTGTCCGTCCGTCCATCCGTCTGACCACTCAAGGTCTGGTTCACAACAAATTAGACATATATCTATCTCAGATGATATATGTCTCACGGCATTACCATTGCTTATAGACAGTGGTGTACACGCACGAAAACACAGAGAGGGGAATTTAAATTTGTAGTTTTTATATTTATATAATAAGTTAGATGAAAAATAATATACAATTTTTATTAAAAATAAAATAAAATCAATTTTGATAAAATTTTTGTTTGTTTATTCCAAGTTTTATCGAAAACTACTCGATCGATTTTAATTTTTAGAGAGCCAAAGATCTATGAGCTGAACAGTGACATTAAACATACACGGAGAGTTAATGAATTTCTATATTGAACTGAGAGATTTAAAAAAAATCGTATAAATATTTTTTTCTGTTAATGTTTTGTGACAGATTACAATAGACTTTAGGGGTTATCATCCACTCTGTGATTTTTCATGGTAACGTCACTGTTTTTACAAGAAAAATGTCTGACGGCATTAGCATTGATGAACTCCGATCATTTATTAAAAGTGGTGTGTATTCTTGAATAGGTCCGTCCATTCATCATTGTCTCATAGACTAATCAAGGTGTAAATGGTGTGGATCAGTGGTTAGCGTGCCGGCGCGCGATCGCGTGGGTGTCTCATCGATCACAATACAACCAGGGATGTTGATTATGTCATTAGATCACGTCTCTCTAGGGTTATGGAATTGTTGAATAGTTTTCTGGATTTTTTAATCAGCAGTAAAGTATAGTACATCATAGAGAATCACATTTAATTTACCTTTTATGTAACACTAGGGGTGTATCTTAAGCTCTTATTTAGTACATTTATCTATTAAAAAAAAAAAAAATGTTAGTAATAAACACAAAAGGCTTAAAATATCGGTTTTTATTTTTTATTATATTTAACATCATTTCTCAGCATCCTGAAGATGTGTCTTGATGGTCCATATTTCTAAACCTTCTCATAAAACGAGTAGTTAAATGTTAAGAGATATTCATGAAAGTCACATATAATAATAATATTTATTATTCATAAGTGTTTAAAAAAAAACATTCCATAAAAACACGTATACATTCTAAGCATTAAATCTAGATTAATTCAGTAGAAGCATTACACGAACGCCGGAGACATTCGGCAGCCGCACTTACAAATGTTAGTGTGTGCACTAAAATGTCTGCTAATTACAGTAAATCAGTGAGTTTAGTGCTCGCGCATTTACAATTACAGACATGCGAACACTGTTTTAAAAGAAATTTGATATACCGAATTAAAAATATTGTATGGAATATAAATTAGTGCAGTCAGTTTTTCTGGTTGGAGGTTTTTAAGAAGCTATTATTATATTTAATCGTGTTGCAGATTTTTTTAATGTAGAAAAAGAATCGCATTACAGGATACAATGTTGTAAGATTTAGAATCTATCTACGGTATATAGGGAAATTAATGCAAATATTAGGTTATATTTATTGCATTAAAGGCAAACATTTTTTTGAAAAATTGAAGTTTTTAGTTAGTAGTTTTGGCCTTAAAAACAAAAATAGATCTAAAATTAATTAACGAAAAACATTTTATAATTTTTAAATTATTTATAAGAACTTCTTTTGGTGATTATGAAATAATGTATTTGTGTGTTCTCTGTAATATAAACAAGAAAACAAATATTTGTATGGTTTTGAAATAACGTAGATTTCCCTATATACCGCAGTTAAATTCTAAATCTTTTATACTTTATAGTATAGCTGAAATGCAGATAATTTCATAGAAATATTTTTTCAAATAAAAAAAATCTATAAAAATCGTTAGAAAATAAAGATTTCAAGCGACAAATTGTTCTGAAATACTCCATAAAAAATATAATGAATGCTTACTTTTACATTTATTATGAATAAAAATGATTTATTTTTAAATTATTCGCGACTCCTAGTTTAAAAATAACAGTTGTTGTGGTAAGTAATTATATCACAAGTTTTTGAATTGTCCAGCCCTTGTGGACAGTTTGAAACATCTTCATAACACGGCTAGCTGTCCAATCTGTGAAGTATTCTCGTTGTTCTAATAATTGGGAGAGGTTCCTATCACGTGTCTCTGTAGATTTATAATGTCTATTATTCATGAAAGGCCCGCTTGATTGAAGACCTTATTTAGTTTCTTTTGTTCCTCATTTTATCTACAATATATCTCCTTACACATATTCTAAATATGGTCCTCATATGTACATAATATATATTTGTTTTATGTATAATGTATGTATGGAGAATTTAATTAATTTTATAGTTTCATTGTAAATGAATTGTATTATGATATTATTATCTGGTACATTATAACTATAGATTCATGATCGGTATTATAAATAAATATGTTAACTTTCAAGCACTTTGAAAGTGGGGTTAGGTTACATACATATACATATATCACCATAATTATCACGCATGTTTTAAATCTAACCTACGGACTATCAATATAAGTTTGATACTCCGTTTAAAGAACCTCTTAATTTTGCAATTATATTTGCGTCTGTAAAGAAATCAAATTGAAATCTTTTGCAGAGTACTGTTATATTATCTATGGATTCATAGAAAATATAGGCCAACTGCCAATCGTACTAGAAATACCATTAATTGGGCATTAATCATTCATATTTTTTGTTTACGAATACGATTTTGAATTGTATTTGTTAAATAATCCATATCATACTTATATTGAAATAAAAACCTAAAAAAATGTATATATTCTGGCCAGGAACAATAAATTTAAGTAGTTGTATTGTTGTATGCAAAATAATACGAAAAAAATGTATACCGCATCAATCAATTGTAAATCAATAAAAAAAATGTTTATACGTCAAACATTTTGACATTGTTTGAACGTTGGTGCAATGCATTTGTTACATAATCATAGCTGTTAGGTCAATTACTGTTGGGGTCGTTTATAAGGGATGTTTACCCCAAAATTATATGCGTTCTTTTTTAAGTTGTGTATATTTTTAAGGGTAGATTTTATTTAAAAATGCCGCACAGCTGGTAAAATGAAATGATCCATTATGACTGGCACAATTTACCCTATATATTTTTTATTATGAATTGTTAGATTTAAGTTACTTGATTACAATTAAAAGTGAATGTCATATTTTACAAACGATTTTTTATATCTGATAGTTTTGCGAGAAAAAATATGCTTGAATATTAATATATGAATAATAGAAAATATTCTTTTGTGCGATTCTTTTATTAATGTTTTGGTATTATCAATAATACAAAGATGAATTTGAATATATTTTTTAGAATGATTTTCAATTTTATTATATTTTCAAAACGACATTGATTCTACAATTATATGAATACGTTTTTTATGTGACGTCATATTTTTGAGATATGACGTTATCGATATGTTTTTTTAAATAGCACCCTATATTTTATATTATACCATCGGTTACTACAACAAATTACCTTTTACATCCATATAAAAAAATCATTCAGTTGCTCAGTAGACTTTCGAGAAAAATCAACTTATCGTGTTATGTATGTATGTGTTTTTCTTTTACATATTTACTTATATTTTGGATGTTGTGTCGGGAAACCGCGATGGACTGGTTACTTTTCATTTTGTTTGCAGGTGTTTCACAATGAAAGCGACCGACTGGTACGTTGTGTGTTCTTCTTCTCCTCCCTGTATCACTGAACGTCTGTCATATCTTACGTCACAGCTGAGACGGCAAACACAATCTCGCCCAAGCCGGACGTAAGTTATGACGTACGTCTAATATTTATCCATATATTTATTATTATACATTTTCCAATCGTTTTTTGTTATTCTGTGTCGGTCGTGTTTTGTTTTGTTGTAATTGTTGTTGAGGATTTGCATGAACTGTTGCAGTTAGTCGGTAGTGAATGAATGACGTGAAATCACGTAATGTTTTTGTTGTTGTTTGACGTTTTTAAACGCAAGTTTTTTAAACTTGTTTAGACGCAGTGTTTTGTTTTTGTTTTGATTTTAGGAGTTGATTTTTATGTCTTCTGAAAGGTTTACATTGAAAAATGTTTAATCTGCTTGAGGCTTCCGCTGTGTTACGTGAATGTGGATGTATTTTAATTTTTGTATACAATAACTAGAAAAGTATATATCATTTTTCTAATGCACTTCAATTCTTAAAAATCAAAAAGCGTAAAACACGATTTGAAAAGCAGATGTAGCAGTAGCCGAAAAAAATAATAATAACACTAGAGACCATCTTGTCAGTGCATTTACTAGTGCTGTATTTTTACAAAAGAACTTATATTTATTGAAGTGTAACAACTAACGTTTTTACATTTTATATAATTCTTTTAAAAATCATTGCATTTCCTTTTAATTGTCTATATTTATTTTAAAATAAAAAAAACTTACCACGGATAACTTTCTGCTATTATTTTAATATCGAATGAAAATTTGTGCTTAAAAATATCATAGGCGTTATTTATAATAAAAGACACTTTCAAAGAATTAATAGAAAACCCTAGTCTGCAACTAAAACTATACCTACCAATCGATTTTTAAATAAGGGTTTATTTATTTGATTATAAAAGATATTAGCTGCGTTGTCCAAATTGATGTCGTAATGTCACCTAAACATACATGATTTTCATAAATTTATTATAGTTTAACGACACGTATGAGGGCTCTCTAAGAAATATTTGGCACATTGCTCAGTTTCTCGATAGGATAGTGTGATTAAACATGACCTATGTGAAATATAATTTGTTAAATCATACCAGCGGTTTTCAAAATCTCTATGCCTGTTTATAGATAAGTGGAATTACTAATTTTTTTGGTAACTACGTACGGTTTAAATGGCTAGGGGGAGGGGGTGTTACGTAGTGTGCACACTTTTTACACAATCCCTTGTAAGCCCCGTCGTGTCCGGTGAAGCGCGGGATACGCGCAATGACAGAGATGCTGCCTATTGCCATTGGGGGTGGATTATTTACTGGTCCATACGTGTTATTGTCCTATTCTTCTCGTTGTTTAATCCACGGATTTTAAACGTTATGGAATTTTTTCGATCCAATGAATTGGTGTTAAAGATTTATTGAATTTTTAAATATTTTGTTTCCTTGTTGGGATTAATTGGGGGAAGATAAAATATGTGTATTTTTTTTCGATGTTAATTGATTGAACTATTAATTATTGCCAGTTTTTTACAGCCCAGAACTCAGGACTTAGACACGCGAAATTCAACCCTAATCTGCTTATATTATAAAGGTGAATTTTAAAATAAAAATTATACCTCAATATAGATAAAACTTGTCCCGGATTAAAGTATAAATAGTATTAGATTTAATAAATCATATAAATGTTCATAAAATAAAAACAATGTGAGTTAGCCGCTAGTTTTGTATATTTTAGCTTCCTTATACGTTTATGGAAATATCGATTTTATTATTGTTATTAAAATATGTACGTATACACATTTTAATTTACAAGCAATTGTAAAAATGTCATTATTATTGTTTATCGCATGTGCAGTTATATTAAGTTTTGCGTGTATTTTAATATCGTAATAACATATTTTCTATCATTGCAATATACACATTGAAATTAATAATATGAGATAACAATTTATATCTATAGCTATAGCTATACTTTGTTAAATTGCTATTAAATATTATTATTGATATTAACACACATACAAAATTGATACTTGTATAATATAAAATATTTAAACTTTTATACCTTTTTACAATAGAAACAATCATTATTATAAAAAGATTAATTTTGTTGTATAAAAGTCGTGCCAAAATTCTACACGTTATTATATAGATTTTGGTACGCTGATTCCAAAATCGTTAGCAAATTCAAATCCGACTAACCGTTCAAAAAATATGGCTATTTTTTCTTCGAAATTTTGAAAAAAAACTTAAAATGTCTACTGTTTTTCATCGGGACTCGAGGCTTTACTCTAAAATTTATATAGGTACGGGAAATAAGTCAAATCATAATTTACTGTACAAACAATAACTTTCACTACTTTTTTTATTTAATTCACATTTATTTAGACAAACATATTTTTATAGATACATTCTAAAGCGCAAATATCCATAGAGAATAGAAATTAATTATCTTATTTTAGAATAAATTTATCTTTATTAATTAATTCTAAATTATTTTAAATTAAACTGGCTCGAATTGTTAAAAATGCTGAACCGGAGCGATATAAGCTCTATGAACCGCATCGATGTATAATATACCTATACCTCAACTTAAATACACTACATATCGAAAAATCAGTCACCTAAAAGATATAATCACACCCAAATGGCACTTCAGAACGCGAGAAGTTTTTCACACAAGGTTTCATTGTGTTACCTGTTCGGCGTACGGGTGCTTCAATCGTATCTCTTACACTTCTAGATATCATCTAATCCCATCTGAAAGGCCCGGGCTGTAATTGTTGCTAATGTGCAGCTCGCAACACCATAGGTGTCGTCTCGCACGGATTTAACGCATGTGTGGACGACAAAACGTATCGGCCGCTACTAGTTATAGCCCCCGCTGTGCGCGAGCCCTTTGTGCTTGCTGCTACACTGTTTGTTAAATACAAAACAAAAAAGATGTTGCGTTGTCGTTAGATGCATGTGCCTGGAAATGCTGTTAACGGTTGCGTTACTTTGTTGTTATTAATATTAGTTATTGTAATGAGATGGTTGGTACGCATGGATGTGGATTTGTATGTTGGCAGGATTGGGCTAAGGGTCGGCTAAATGCTGAATATTTATAAGGTAAAAAAACGTCTGCTGTTTGCTGACATAGAACTTGGAAACTATAAATCATAGATGTATCATAATGGTCTTAAAATGTATAGTATGATATCACGTAAAAAAATTCTAGGAACTGTTTAATGATTGAGTCCTTTTTTACAAAAATATAAAACTTTTTACCATCAATTTTTACATAAAAAAAATATTATGATTGTTATAAAGAACCTCATACAAGTGAAAAAGAAAGACTTCAAATGGCTACTATGATTCCAATTCAATCAATGTTTCTTTACCTATACAAAAAAATAAAAATTAAACGTACATTTTGAAACGTACCTATTGATTTATTTTAATATTTCGTGATTCGTTAAATAAAAAAAATATTTTTTTACTCAATTCTACTACCGGTGTAAATGAAGGTACAGAGAAAATTTACAGTCAATCGGTTCAGTAGATCTTGAGATAATATGGTTGCCATTTTTTAAAAACATAATTTTGAGAAAAATGCGTTCATGTTTATATGGTTTTGGACACATATTTTTTAAACCTTATTTAATAATTAAAAGCAAAAAATCGATATTTTCAAATTTCTAGACTAAAATACTCCCTAAAATAAAACATCGGTGTATACAGAAAAAAATGCATTGAACCAAAACAATCCATGTATATACTAATAATATTTATTGTACATCGAAAACAATATTTTCTTATAATATAATCTTAATCCAATATTATTTCTCATAAAAACAATATTGTCATACAAAAACAATAAATTTTCTGTATTAAACAATATTTTAAAAACATTATCTTCTCTCGCTTTAAGTAAACTTTTCTATGCGTGTAATTGGTACGTCATACAATCTAGTTTTTCGTATTAAAATGTTTCAATCATTTCGATGCATCGTTTAGTAGTTACTGCTCTTTAAGTAAAGTAAATTTAAAATAATTCTGAAGCATCAATTATTGATAGTTCTATTAGAGTACCATGATCTTCAACAAAATGATTTTAAAATAAATCTATAAAATATAAAATTAAAAAAAAATTATCGTAAGATTTGATGCCCTTAAAAACACTGACTTCGGTCCTGTGCATGCACATGGTTCAGGGTGTGGCTTCCTTAATGTCTTTGTTTATTATTGTACGATACTTTTTTGTACGATTGCCATTATTAATGATAACAATGAGCTATTAGATAATGTGAGTGTATATTTTTTTGTACAAACTTATTTATTATTCATTATTGTATTTGTTTGCTGTAATTAGAATTGTCTTTTTTTCGGTCCCAATTACTCTGATGATTATGAACTAATATGTTTATTATATTTTAATATTTATGTCTGTGGTTTTTGGGCGTCGGCCGGTTGAATTTGGGATTTAATATTTCGTTAGTTATGTTGATATATATAATTATTTGATCATGGACCGTTATGTTTATATTTTTTTATTGATTCATTGTACTTTTGTGCGTAGACATTGGACAATTTGATTTAATTAATTTTTTAATAGAATTATATTATCTATGTGGCATTAGTCAATAATTTTTTTATGTCAATTCTGAGGAAAAGTTAATTGGGAAATACTTTTTTTTAAATATTTGATTAAGTAATTAAAAATTGATGATTCATCTTCGGTTATGCAGATAAAAATACTAAAATAGAAAAAGTTTGACCCCCCCCTCTCGTTAAAAAAAGAAAGAAATCCTTAAAATTATAGGTTTCTATCTATACTGTTTCATTTAAGTTTGCAGTGGTTTCCGGGGTTTTTGACGTATATATGTAGGTCCAAGCTTTTGGACTAGACGTTCTAAATTTCTTACATAAATTCGATTATTTACTTTTGGTTCAATCTGCAATTTTAATTTTTTGTCAGTTAAAAATAATCACACAATAAAATCTCGATTTAAAGGACTTTGGATATAATATTTATTTTAAAGTTAAAGTTAGGTTAAACTAAACTTTTCATGCATTAAATAAGTACAAATGAAACTTTATAAATAACTTATAAATTCCATTTATTAAAATGAATTTTTTCGCCTGTATTTTTGACATTATTTTGTATGCCTTCTGACCGACACAAACACAAAAGCAACTCTTTTAGTGTACAGAAATCACACCAGTTGGACAGCAAGTAAGCGCAATAGATCTCATACAACCGGCACCATTACAAATTCTCTATCTGTCTGTCCAGATCAAAGCAAAGAAACAAGATTTAAATTTTAAAACGTCCATTTCTCCTACAATGCAATGTACTGATTGCCATCGTTTCAATTGCGTGATGTTAACGTCGCGACGCCCTTTGATCCTCGCACAAATATACAAGTGTTTGAAATTGTGCCAAATTGGAATTGGCTAGTTTCAAATTCATAAAGGGTCTATCATTCGAGGGCTTGCTTTTGTTTTCGGTGTGAATAAAAATTGAGATGAAGGTGATTTTTGCATAGATTGAAAGATAGATAGGTCACGTTATTGCACGTTAAATTTCTTTGGTAACCGACATAAAAGTTTACTTCATTCTAGATTTCTAGAGTAAGAAAATACTGTTTTACGTTACAATTTTATGATAAAATTTATTTCTCGAGAACGAAGTCGCATTAGAACGAACTGCTTTAAGGTTTTAGTAAAGAGCCTTAGATATAATAGTAAAAAAAAATTTTTTTTGCGCTCTTCCCATGTAAGCAAAACAAAACTTTAAACTAACATAAAAAATAGGTTACAATATAACACAGAGCTGTGAGTTTTCCTTGTATCCGTATCACCGTTTCCCTTTTCGCCGGCCATGTGTAAAATGCACACACTACAGCGCGCCACAAAACGGATTATGTTTGTTTTATTTGGGACACTCGCGTCTAAAATCAATCGGGTGAATATCATATTCGTATTTTTTTATTATTATTATTAAATCCGGGTTAAAAATAACCCGATTCCCGCTTCGTTTCGTAATGAACTGTAACAAAAAAGGTGTAAACAATAAAATCACAGTTAAATTGACACAACCCCTTCTTCTCCTCTTCCTCCACCTCCACCCCCACTCCTGCTGTGTTTATAAACATTTACATGCGTATCTACATTTTCAATAAATATAGTACGCGATTTCACCCTTTTGTAGAAGAGGTTTGGAGGGGGAGAGCGGGGGGGGGGTAGTAGTAGTCAAGTTGGTATAGAGTTATGCCGAGACACATTTGTACATATAAATATTTAATATTGTTTCTAGTACACTTATGTAGAGAATATTCTTCTATTAGACCTGTGTTTCTCAAAATGATTTAAATTAAAATTACGAGCATATTAAATATAAAAACAAAGTGTTTTTTAATATAGTTCAATTAGATTTATAAAATTGGGAAAAAGTAATCTATATTAGACTTCCTACTAAAAATTCGCGGCTTCGCCTGTGTTTAATTCGATATAAAATATTTTTATAGAAAATATCAAGTGTAGTTTTTATTTTTATTTTTTATGGGCTTGCCTTAATTAAATTATCATATAAGTTCAACTAATTGTAGGACCTTACACTTCTTATCAGTGGAAGACACACAGACAAAGATTTTTTAAAATTATCAAACGAAAAATTACATTGTAAAATTTCATGAGAATATTTTTTTTTGAAAACATCATGAAAAGTTTCAAGCCAGTGTAAAGTTTATATTGTAATGTTATGAGTTAAGTTTTAATTAATACACATTTTTTTACAATTGTATTAGCTTGGGTTTTTTGTCCGTTTTGATCAAAACTTGTAACCAATTTTTCACCCACTTCCCGATGTCCGACAATATAATTTCCAAAACTAATTGAAAAATATATTGTTATTTTTTTAAATTTGCGCATTGTTTTAGCTAAAGTAAGTAGTACCAACAAAAAAAACGTAGATCCAAAAATTTGAAAATTTTCACATGCAAGTGAAAAACTTTCAGTGAAATTAAAAGTTATGAAACTTTTCACCTTTATATCACTAGACGGACCCCACTTAAGACCTTAAAATCCATATATTACATGTTTTGAGAAGGAAGGGGAGAGGGGTTGAGTCGACCTAGTTAAATTTTTTTAATACGTAGAATATTGTTGAGATTTGGTAAAAAACAAAATTTGATTTTTCATTATACGATTGAACATTCTTCTTAAGAGTAAATTCAAGCCCATCCCCTATTGTCCTGTATAGGTTAATATTAACACACACATACACACGTACAAAGAGCGCATATTTGTGTTATGTTCTCATGCCCAATGAGTCCGTGGCATCATCGGCAGCGGTGTGAAATAAAAGCTGTCGGCCACGGCGGCGCGGAAACCGGCCGTGCGGAAGTGCGAGTGTGTGGTGGCAACACTGTTTCCGCACATTTTCACACACCCGTTAACACGCACACACACACACACACACATTTTAGCTAGATACAGGTCTCTTGTATTATCAGACGATCATATCTTCTATATTTGAAGATAGGTTGAAATGTTTTAGGTTTTAATATTGAATTATTCTGTTTATTTAAGTTATAAATGGATTGTGATAGGATATACCTCAATTATGATACAAAGATAGAAATATGGGTAGTTCTGGGGGTAATAGTGGTTTTTTTTTTAACAAAAATAATGTATTTAGGTATATATTTATAAAAATGGTTATAATAATGGTTATCACACGAGACAATGTTTAGGTAAGTCTAGTATCGTATTGGAATTATAATTGACAGTCTCAGCATAGCATGAAACTTTCTTAATTTATTTTGAAAAAGATAAATACTGTATTTAAAATATCTGCCATGGGAGCCACGGGACTATCTTATACGTAATACTGATTGTGAGGGTGAACAGTGCATGTGATTCTAATTAAAAAAAATTCTGACATATTAATAAAATATAGAATAAAATAATTGGGACATTTAAAGACATTATTATTCTCTGCAACATGTATCAAATGATTTAAGAAAGGAATTACTTAACTGGAAACTAAAATTATTACTTTCATCGGTTTCTGAACGGCTTGAATATTATAATAATAATTACTAAAGTAGCATTGAAAAAATATATACACACTCACGCTGTTAAATCTGAAGGGCGTATGAATGTGAAACCCGGCCGGTAAGTCAGAGAACGCCCCCGACAGAACATATATCACTGTTAGTGGAGAAGAATTAACTTAACCTGATCCCCCTTACCCCCTCATAGCCCTGACGAACGCCGCGTCTGAAACAAATGAATAAATGGGAAATAGAACTCAGCGTCAATTCTACTATCATTATCTTTCAGGTAGTGTATTTTGTATGAGAGAGAGAGACAGAGAATATTATTTAATTATTTGTGATTGTAAATAATATTGGTTAAAATTGTCATATATAATAAAATTTATATACAAAAACGTATGTGTATTGATGACAAAACGATATGGCTTACAACCAGAAGCAATAATTGATTTCAAAATAAAGTTTTTATTACAATTATTATAAATAATTTACTTTTACTGTTAACACTATTTAAGAAAACGTTCATATGAACTCTTTCTGTAGATCCTGAAGTAATTAAAAAAAATATTTTAATATTTTAATTTAGAATTCAATATGTACAAAAAATATCTTTATTTTAAATAATTTCATTAACAAAATAATAAATTACCAATACTCAATTAAAATTGAATTTCAATTTAAAAATACAATTCGAGAGAAAGGTGCTTTACTGTATAAACAAAGGCTCCGAAGAAGGGAAGGTAAATTCAAACGAAAAAGAATAATAATATTTCACGCAAAAAGTTATTTTTCATTTCGGAATCATTTTTCATTCGGTGGAATGAGATGGACCGACGCGGTTGTAATTTACACTTTTTAATTGTTTTCTTTTTGTTTTGAGACCTGCGGTTAGGGGTGCTCTAAGGCAGCTTTGTTCTCTTTAATAATCATCAGAAACGGAACTGAAATTAATTGATGATTTATTTTTCCACGAATATGTTGTGTATTTATATTTCTATATGAATTTTAAAAGCGGTTTTTGTATAATAATTGCGTTATTATTGGACAATAAATATTCATTTATATGTAAAAAAACACACACGTATTTTGTTCTTGATTTCAGGATAGAAGTTTAATTTTTTCGATTTTGTTGAAAATATAATATTTTTAATCTTAATTCCGTGGTTCTATGGCAAAAGAATGACATTTTTTCGAATATTTAAGTATATAAAATATTAAAGTTTGCTAGTTAAAATAATTGAAAGATGGTTAAAATTGAAAACATTTTATTTATTGTAATCTCTTATATATAATATGTAATTCATTTCATCTTCCATGAATTTCACAGGAAATAGATATAATACTTTTGATTTTTGAACACAAAGAGATACTTTTTTACTAGAAATTGTATTTTGAGCCGATTATACAAAATGCTAAAATGACTGTTCGATATATCTGCCAGATTTATTTTGAAAATAAAAAAGAGCTTTATAAAATATCTTATAAAACTTGGTAGTTTCGATTCCTGCTCCTATTCCTTCTCGTATCCCTGTGTCTTCAAACAATGAACACATTATAAGTAACTGTCTGAAGAGGAAAACATGACAAATAAGAAGAAGATATTCGACAACTGATATTTATTTTGCCATCAGGAATTAAAAGAATAACAATACGTTTCAGAGAAATGTTGTGCTCAACAAAAATCATTCACGATAAAACGCTATCGTAATTTATATACAGTAGTTCCTCTTCCCTTCCACGCCCCTAAAAACATTTAATCGAAATCATTTTCCATTTTCAAAAAGAACAGCATCTCTGCTCGCTCGATCTACTGACAAATGCAATTCGATCTCTCAATATGAATGTAAATTGTATCTGTTCCTGTCTACACACCCAATTCCCGGCTCAAATTGGCTCCCCTTCTCCCGCGGGACTCCTGTCGCTCACAGCGCCGCCACGTGGCAACCTACAACACTACACTCTATACCAATGACAGCCGATTCAATTATTATTCAATATATCATACATACAAGGAAATATACGGATGCGTTGAATGATTCGCTCTTAGAGAAACAGGAATTATTGATGCAATTTATTACTTATTAACTTCCGCGGTTCAATTACAGTAAAATATATGTACTTACCCCACAATTTCATCTATTGGACTTGATACTGTTTTATTCTGGGTAAGAAAATATGGACCATATAAGAGTTTTGTAATATTTAACTAAATTGGAGTTTATTTTAATCTTATAGAATGACTATCAAATTATATTTTTATCCCTATTAGGATTGAACTTGTATTTTTATTTATTTTTATAAGCAGTTATGTAAATAAACGTGCCAAAATAAAAAGTGGGTTGCATTTTAGAAAACCCTTTCTAAATGGGTGGTTACGTCATAAAAATAGACACCCTTAAAAATTTCACGTTTCTAGGTCCAGGGCTGGACGTTGATGAGTCAGTTACTTAATTGTATTTGATTTTTGTAATTAAAAAAAATTATCCAAAATTCACTGCTCAGTTTTTTGAAAGAGTAACGTGATGATTTCTAGCCTGAACTAATTCTACAATCTTGGACTTTATAACAGTGAAATTTCCTTAAAATTAGTAGTTTTTTAGTTGATAGTTTTTGAGTTTGTTCGAAACAAACTGACAGGTACATACGAATTATTAAAAAAAAACAAAATTGATTATATTATCTATACTATGTATATAATATAATAAAATGTAATGAAACTTTTAATTCAATTTAAAATAAATATCATGTAAATTGTAAAAACAGTAATATACAACACAAACAGCCAACAAATACGTAAAATGGGAGGTTATATAGGCAAAACAAATTAAAATAAGTCGTACTGACATCTGAAAAGATTCTATTTGAAATGAATAAATCAGTTTAGATGTTTATTCTAGATTTCCTTTTCCATTTTCTTGTATCACTGGTACAAAACAAATAAGAACATTAAATTAAAAACTGTGAGTAGGTATATATGGGAATGATGTAACCCTTCACATCACGATTTTAATTAATTGTAATACAATAACGCCTCCTTATTAATCCTCACGAACGTGCGAGAGAGAGGGAAAGAGAGCAGTACTCGGGGTGGCTAGATATGAAATAATCATGTGAACAGTACACCTGGCATTTCTGAGAATGCTCGAAATCGTAATATTAATGTTGGGGTTAGAGGCGCATCAAGTATGTAGTTACGACGCCAATGTCAGACTTAATTAAACACTCTGAATTATAAATATATACCTACCATTGCAGTGGTAACAAACATTTTTATATCACATATAAATATGTATATTATCTAATGTCTTTCTAGTGTTATTTTGACTGGTTGTATATCTGCAAGAAATGGTCGTATAGAATAGTTAAAAAGGCGGTTCAAAGGATAAGAACCGAAAATTAATTTTCATTATTTTGAGAGCCTCCACGGAGCGAAATAATTTTTTTTGACCACATAAATTTAATGATTTTTGTAGATTAGACTTCTTTCCCATTAAATTTACTTTATTTTTGACCGAGTTACAAATTTAACATTGAACGGATTTTTACCTCTAATATTGATTGTAATAAAATATAAATAATATTATATAAATATTATTATATAATCTTATATTCTCTTAAAAATATTGTAAGTAATGAAAGTACAGAAAAATGTACAGATGACGCCTATGGTAATTAGAGTTTCATATATTTTTATTTTTGAGAGAATACTTTACATAGAAATGCATTCATACGAAATCTTATCTGCCTCTTTTATCCTTTCATTTTTTGTCGCGGATGCTGTTTAAAATAAACAAAAACTTTCGTTCTCTAAGGACATGCATAAGGGTACCCCCATACTCCCATACGTACCTACATACATATACATTTGTCAACATTTTATTATTAAAAATAAACTATTGTAACGGTTTTACAATTATTATAATCTGGGTGGTTCGATTTACCTTTAATTGGAAGGTTGGAATAGACCTCAGTTCCAAAAACGAACATCAATATAGAGATTATTACAATTATATATTTATAAATAATAATTATTTCCTATTAACTTACACTTGCATTGAAAGATTTTCAATAATTACACTAAACATTAACTTTTATGTAGGTATTTATTAGTTTTACAATACAAAACATATATATACAAGAATAGAGTGACATTGTTAACTTTGTAAGAAGGTCGGTTAAATGGGCAAAGAATCAGTATTTTTTCCGGGATGGATAATGGTGATCTAAAAAAACAATTGAATATCGAATTTCAGAGCTTTATTGAAATACCTTTTTTAAAATGGAATAACTTGTATATTATTAATGGATTTTATAGCTGAGAATGTTCTCTTTATATGGTGTTAAAATGGCTAGAAAACAAGTAATAACAGGTATAAAATTAATAGAAAATATCGAAAAATAGTGTGCTATGCAGATTTAATAAAATACAAACAATTGATTAAAATTTTTAAAACAATAATTTTAGGTATTTATGCCTTATTTCGCAGATTTTTTTATTGGTAAGAAATTGTAATTAATTATAATAATAATAGTTTTCTTTAAGTATCAATACAATTCAAAAACGTTAAAAATCTTCGAAAAAATGGTAAAAATACCTGCAATTATTGTTTTAAAATTTTTTAATCATTTATTATATTTAATTAAATTTTCATAGCACACTATTTTTTGATATTTTCTATTAATTTATTACTTATTATTTCTTATTTTATAACAATTTTACCACCATATAAGACTTTTATAAAGAGAACATTTTTAGCTATAAAGCCCAATAATAATATACATGTTATTCTATTTTAAAAAAACGTTATTTTTCAGTATATCTCAGAAATTCAATTGTTTTTTTGAAACCACTATTATTAATTTCGGAAAAAATACTGATACTTTGTCCATTTAACACGGTGTTTGAAAACATTTTTAAAACATTTAAAAATGCATAGAGTTTATTGCACTTTTGTCAAAAAGACACGATGTTGCTGTTTTGTTTTTTCGGTCTAAACACGGCATAATAATAACAAAGTTAGCAATGATCATACGATACTGGCGAGCACCCTGTATACCTGCGCTTATGTTACAATTAACCTAAACCTGTATCTATTCGCTACCACAAACTATAAAGTTTCCTAATTTAGATGGAAATTAAATGACATCATTTTACAACTTCTTATCTATACATATTAATAACTCATTAAAAATATAAAAAAATACCATTGCATAAGTCTTTTTGATTTTTTTCTGCAAAAACAATAATTATTTCGACATTCATAAATCATCTAAATCTTCAAAATGTAATTTTTATTTATTTATTAGATTTGGGAATTAAATGTATGTAACTAACTATTAGTTAGTTATTCGATGATTAATTAATATAGGAATACAACTAGAAATGATATCCGCATGGGTCAAGAGGAAAGGGGTAGTAACAACACTCCTCCCAATGAATATAGAGTTAGAGTTGAATCCTTTTTTAATATTTCATCCCCATAAATACGTGATACCTCGTTACACAATAATCGAGATATGAACCGCATTCATTCAACACGTCGTGCTATAAACAGAGACAATAAGATGTTTTCTAGTTCTGCGGGATTCAAATAATAATTACAACTGTTTTATTCAGAAGGGTTTAATTGCACATTCTGAGACTTGGTGTTGTTGGAAATGCTGCAGCAGCCAGACAGACAGACAGGCGGACAGTCGTATTCGGTTACGTCTGTACCTACTCTCTTACGCGAGAGTGTGTGAGTGTATGTGTGGATTACAGGAGCGTAATATTAAGAGGGTGCGTGTAAATTTTAAAAATTTTATTTTAGTTTATATTTAATGTAATTTTTTTAATTTGGAAGGTCGGTTATGAATGTAATAATAACCATTTTGTTTTTGTCTTTTAGACGATTCTGAAGCAAATGTAGTTAATTCTAGTGTTTTATTTTGAGATATGAGTTATTATTATTATTATATTTATTAATGTGTTTTTTTGAAGTGTTTAAAAAATATATAATACGTTTTGGTATTGATTTTCAATCAGATTTAAAAAAAAAAGAATTCTTATTGAAGTTAAAATTTAACGTAGGTACGTAATTTTAATTTAAAAGTTTTGTAACTTTTTTTGTTTTCATTATTTATTACAAAAAAGTAAGTGCTTGATTTACAAAATTTCTTTTAATAAATGAGATTATTAATTTATTATTAAATACTAAAAAAAAACAATAAAACTATTGAAAAAATATAATAGGAATATTATTTTAATTTTATTAAAATAACAGGTACATTTTATTATAAACTTTCATTGATAAAATTGAAACAAACATATTAATTTATTAATTCCTAGTTGCTCTACTTCATCTTACTGCACTCATATCTAGGTGGATGTTGTCTCACTCTCCGGCCATCCCGCAGCGCTGCTACCCTTTTACGTGCGAATGAGTGAGCGCACGCTCGTAAGTTAACCTCTTTCTCTAGAATGCGTTTATTAATATTTAATTTACGACACGAATCGGACGGATTGAGTTTTAAAAAATAAACATTTTTAATTTTAATTTATGTTTTTGTTTCTCAGTTCATATTTCCTCTTTCTTATACTTCAGGGTTATTTACTATATTATATTTTACATTCAATCATGTTGAAATACCCAGTAGTATAACGAAATCAATTTTAACCTAACTCAAATAATTTTCGACAAATATTGTCTCGACAAAATTGAATCAAAAATAAAAATCCCTGTCCATAAAATAAAACCATCTACAAATTACACCACAATACATAATACATTGATATACTTCGTTTTAATTTGACAGCTTCATGTAAATGCGTTCCTGACTTAAGAATTACGATTCGTGATAATCATAAATCACAGCATCTCTCTTTGATTGGACTATAAAACCCGTGTGTGTGATAGAGAGCACCAACATTGGGGAGGTGGGTCTTTGATCTACCTTACCCTGCACTAAATGAGTGCTGTAGAAATTTTAATCAAAATTACAGTAATGTATATTACAGTTGGCTTATTAGAAAAGTTTTGTCGTTTAATTTTTACAGCGGCGCTGAAATGGGTCATTCATATTTAAATGATGATTATTACTTTCATAATATACGAAATAAATTTAATGACTGAATTGATGACTTTCGGACAAAGGGTTTTTCGTTATTATCTTCTCGACGAAGTGGAATCACTTTTTATGTTGTTGGGAAAAATTTACTTGTAAAAATTAAAAAAAGGTTGCCATGGGTGCCACGGGACTTTCTTACACTGAAAGTGTACGTGTTTTTAATTATATAAAACAAATCTTTCTAGCTAAATGATATAAAATATGAAAGGGAAATAATTTATAACTTATTTTAATTTATAAACATTTTTTTATATATTTATAGTTAAAAAAAATGATTGATTTAATATTGTATTTTATGTTTACATGCTCATGTAATTTAATAAAATCAGAAATAGATTAGCTGAGCAGAAGTTAACATGATATATAACTTTACATAATTTTCTCAAATTAATTTTCTTAGTTCTAAAATTATAAAAAAGTGTAATTAGTCACTTGGCTTTCTGTAACTTGAATTTTCGTTTTATATACGTAAGAATAAAAGATTTTTTAGAAACAATTTTATTATACATTGTGTACATTTCTACTTATATGATACTGTTGAATTTTGATGAATGTCACTAGGCTGATTTTGGTTTTAATTAATTTGGAAACTAATTAACTACAACTGAACGTAAGAAACAAAAAAATAATAAACAACAATTAAAATAAAAATATATTTCACAAGTTAATTTGACAATTTTTTAATTGTATGTATTCTTAAAAGATTTCAGGCTTCCATGGTGATCCTGAAGAATTTTCTAATAGTCAATATGGTATCCAAAATTTTTATGCATAATTTATGTAGATAAAAATAAGTTCTGTGCTAGAGCAAAATTAATTAATCGACAAAAAAGTGGATGTAGTTGATTTGGTAACTGAAACTTTTACAATGTGGTAGTAGGTGAAGTATGTTGATATTTTGTGGATTAAAATATAATAATTTTGTCACAATTTATATTGAAAAGCTTAGAATTCTCAGACGACCGTCGCTGAAGCTTTGAATGCAAAATAATTTATAAAAGAAGCAAAAAATATAAAACACAATCCTTGTTTTTTTCTTCTTTTTGTATATTCATTAATTCCACGTATATAAAAATAGCACAAAAAATTTACAGCAACATAATTTTACAAATATTAAAATGAACTCAAACAAAAAATAACAAAATCAATAACCCCGTCGCGTTTGTCAAACTTCAAGAGCTTTCTGAAAAGCTGTACCTCTCCCACCTCCTCCTACTCTCGATAATATTCCTGAGCAGAATAAAATAAAAAAGAAACTTATTTGAAAAATTTCATTTATTTAAAATTTTCTGACAGGGCTTTTTTCTCCATTCCACGAATTAATTAAGTCAGTACACATAAAACAGCGATCTCTGAAAAATGAACTGCCCCGCGCACCCCCCGCTACTTTTAAATTAGTATAAAAAGAAACATTTTCTTGTTCATTAAGTCTCCCCGGACTAATTTGGAAAGAATTCGCACCCCAGATACATTCCAATCGCTCCTCGTTGGAATTAACAGGGTTTATAAAAAAGCTACGGGATTTTTTTTATTTGGTACACATTGTAGCTCTATTTGTTGCATTTACTTCTATACTCATTTGATTTCTTTAGTCTGTATTGGTTTGATTTTAAAAGGGGATGTATTTGAGAATTTTATTAATATTTGTATTAATATAGTGCTTTTTTTATTTTTATTACTGCACACAAGACAAGATGAGATGAAATTAGGCAAGTCTCGTTTCCTCGATGCCCTACAGTTAAGAAAGTAAAATAGTATATTGTATTAATATAATCAATAATTTAATATCATTCGCAATTGATATGTATGTGTCGCGATGGTAGTGGTGCGTTGAGTGGTAAAAATCGAAACTAACGCAATCGGGTCAATTGTTATCTAATCTAACTTAACCGATGTTTAGTAAACATTTAAATCAGTGATTATATTAGAGTATTTAATTTCTTTTATAAAGAAAATAAGTATAACTAATGAAAAATACCGCGTGCAAAGTTTTCTTCAAAAAAATCTACAAATAAAATGTACTGTTGCGTATATGTTAGGTTATTTTTTTTTAATGAAATTAAAAGCTTAATTAGTTCAATGCTTACTTCTTGATTACCGATATAATTATTTAAATAAATATAAGAATATTATTCACGCATAATACATAAATAGATACTATTTTCAATAAATAATTAATGAATTAACAATAATATTGATTTAAGAGTTTAAGTGCTTACAACAGTAGAAGAAATCAAAAACTATAGCTGAAGAAAATCTTTAAAGTCTTTTAGTTTAATAATAAAAAAGAACATGCGATATGGAAATAGCAAATTATTTAATTAAACACGTTTTTCTAGCTAATATCTGTCAGTTGACCCGGTAGGAATAGTTCATTTTTTCACCACACGGTGGCGTACGATCTAAGACACATATCAATTAATAACCTAGCATGCAATTAAAAACTTTAAATCAATCCAGGAAAAATAATTTAGTCTTGTTATTTATTCGTAAAATAATAATTAATGTCTGATAATAGCACCAGCATAACGCACACTTCCTTGCCTTACAAATCTTAAACCGAGAGAGCATCGTATAACATATTTCTGCGGGTGTAACTCTACACCCCCTTGTAAGGGTAGCAGGCCCCCACACACCCCCACCTCCGCGCCATATATATCTCATAATTAAATTACACCATAACTCTTACATATTATTTGTTCAGTTTCGAAAAAGGAGTGAGACGAAGCGAAGCAAGCGGCTCGCTTTCGTATCGCCCTTTCTTCTCTTGTGTAATTGTTACCAGAAAACAATGTAAATCTACTGTGAAATGTTTAAGGCAAGAAGAAGAAGAAGTGGTAGTAGTAACGTACAGTACTCTGCAAAAGTAGCGGGAAATGTTTTCTTAATTTTCTTGTTTTAATATTTTAGTTATAAAAAAAATATATTTAATTTTTGTTATATCATTCTGGTTTTATAAGTGTTTAGATTAATAAGAACAGTAAAAGCCATCGATGATAGTAAAAAGTTAGGAAAAAAGCACCAAAAAGTTATAATTTGACTTTTTTTGAAAAAGAAAATGTCTTTATCTAATAGGAAACAGATGTTTACTCGTTAATTTTTGAAATTTTCTTATTAGTTTTGAAACGGTTATAGAGAATAATATTATCTATAATTTATGTTACATTAATTTTTTCGGTATAACGAATTGTTTAAAAAAAGTCATGTGTTGGCCATAGCAGCTTTAACATTCAATTAGTTGTATAGGTAATAAAAAAATATATTAAATCAAAGTTGTCGAGGGAATTTTACCATCAAATCAATACAATATTGTATATATAATATACTCGTTACATATAATTGTTGCCGGTAGTGTACACATAGAAAGGCGGACTTTGCAATAAATATACGAAATAAGAAAATTTCATTAACGTCATCTCACGGTAAATTTATACATCGCAATTTCCGAGGAACGGCTTAACCGCGACACCTCGTAATGTTTTAATAACCAGCGAGCTGTTGCCGTCCCATTCACACGAGAGTGTATCACACAAAAGTGCGCCTTCGCAAAGTTTCTCGATTTTATTAGACCCCCACCCCCTCCCTCCTACAACACGAGGTTTTATTTATCTAATCGGATTCCTTGCACGTGAAATTGTTGTAAAGTATAGACTCTGTAGAGCAGAAAACTTTGGGTGGGGGGGAAGGGTGATTTAAATATTGTTTATTTAGTTTGCAGGTGCGATTTTGTGGGGTGCTTAGTAAATTTTAAGCCTAATACTATTCGATTATAAAAATTGCTACACAATTTTTTTTATTCTTATTTTTTCCTTCGTATATTAAAATAATTCGGTCATAGTGTATATGCCATAAGGGTTCTGAAGTACATTCTAGATGGAGTGTTTAGAGCCACAGGTGAATTTTTGAGTGAGAAAAAAGTAGAGTCATATTCTACTAATTGAGATCTACATTTTGTCACCCCACATGCCTAGATATGAAAATAAAAATAAAAAATTCTATGACGCCTCTTTTTATTTCTCCAAAATCTGAAATGATATTGTTGAATTTAGTATTTGTCGTTGGTAGTTTCACCAAAGCCTCATTATCAATTTTTTTTAGATTGTTTGAGTCAGTATTTACAAAATTAGAAGGGTGGGGGGTGAACAAAATAAATTATTGCTTGGGCACACTGCAGGCGCCATTTTTGATTTAGAAAAAATATATGAAAAAGGGTCATATTCCACTGGTTTTACATTTTTTTTATACCAAGGCATTCAGGCCTTGGTATGAAAAAAATTGTCTCGCTTTTGTCCTTTCGTACCCTCTCTGAAAAATTATTTTTACATATTTTATTAGATGGCATCATTTTACATGTTCAGTAAAAAATTTAAGTTTCTATAGCTTAATTATAGTTTACGAGATATTTTGCTTTGACTAAAAAGGAAGGGCGGACGGACGGACGGACGTGAAAGTGAGATTAATAGGGTTTCTTCGGAATCCTTAAAACTGATAAATAATTTCAAAATGGTTTAGGGTGGATATGGAAAGTTTGCACTTAGTCGCTGAGGTTTCTGAGTACTTCCTGAATTACAATCACTATGAACGCAGAGATGTATAAGTAATAAACAAGGCGTGTAAGACGGGCGCTTATATTTGGATTATATTATTTAAATGAGTTTTAATTCAACGTAGAACCAAACCGGCAGCCAATTACTGGCCGGGGCTCTGACGCCGCATAAATTGGCACACCTCGGGGAATCCCCGCGCGTAACAAGAAACCTCCACAAATGTAATGGTTTATTTGCAAGGATTATTATTAAGACGTTGAGATTTTAATGAGAATATTAAATTTTCTTTGTTTGTCTTGTGCTGCGTTTCCTACCCACGGCTATTTCCATCCCTGTAGAAATGTTTTTCTCGGATTTGATGTTTCCTGTATTTTAAGGGCTTTTATTTATTTATTTCATATAGTAAATGTTTCAAATTATGAATTTTTGATACTGCTTCCTTCCCTTATCCAAAACTAGGACTTTTCTCGGTCTCTTATTGGTATTAAAATGATTACAAATTAGTAAACATTCGATATTACATTACTTAAATAAAGACGATACTTACTTAACTCTCGTCTCGTGTGCAGTCCTAACGATAATCTTTCCGTTTCAGGTCAAACCAAACACTCTCCAATCCGTCTGTCTATCTGTTTGTGTGTCTGTCACTATAAGATACCTAACATACAGATCCTTAAACCATGATTTTTCAAAATTTGTATATGGATGTTTAAGCACAAGTATATTTTTTCTATTTATTATTATGTTGAAAGAAAAACAATCAGATATAGCTTTAACTTGATTTGGTTGCAATTAAATAATGTCACAATTTTTGACAATAATTTCGTCTACTGAATGATGAGACAGTGTATATTTTTGACACGTGTTACAGCGGCAGTAATACATATTTTATACAACGGAATGAAACAATTTGTATAAGACAGAATATGAATACAAGTTCAGCTGTTTGTAATACAAAAAGCAAATTATTTTAAGTGGAAACAAGCTATAAAAACATTTATCTCATAAAAATAATAAAAACACTTAGGGTTGTAGCTCCCGCCCCTTCACTCTTTCGGCGCACATGTGACAAGGTAATTCACATAACATGTGATGATTATGTCCCCAGACATCAAAAAACATGAATTTTAATTTTATTGAATGGGTCTTTGTATCGGGTGTATTCGTTTTTACGAGGTATTTGTTGTACGGGATTGTTTTTGTAGGGAATGATTCATCAATCATGATTTTTTACTGTTAATTGTTGCACAATTAAATTATCGATAAATGGTTGTATACAGGGTTAGTCAAAGGTAAGGTTCCTATCTATATGTTTAGTAGTCACTTATTTTTTAGATATATTTATTTATTTTTAATGGTTCCATTAAAAATGGAAACTCTATTAGTGAAGCTATTTTGTCCATCTGTTTGTCCGTTTGCAGGTCAAGTCAAAAACTGTTTTATTAATTGAGCTAAATTGTGTAACAATCTTGAAAAATCATTATTTTCCGAGATAAAAAAAAGTAAGCCATATAAATTTTTCTATATGCAAACTAGACTATATAACACACATTTTAAGACTAATTTGAAGTTTGTGTGATTTATAGTTTCCAAGTTCTATATTTCCAAATAGGACTATAATTGCAGATTTTTTTTTTAATCCACAGTACAGTAATAAAAATACCAAACATTCAAATAGAGAGAGAGTAATTTTTGAGTGTGACTATTGGTGGGTCGCGCGCATGCGCTTCGTCGCGCCTGATCGTGTAGGCAGAAGAAGACAATCGAAGCACGGCGGCAAACAGATGAGGACGTTTTTGAATTTTAATTAACTCGGATTTGCACAAAGGGAATCTGTTTGTGCTTGTAATTATTTGCTAAATCGGCTGGAATTTTGACTAATGTTTGTACACGGATTTCTTACAAAGTTTCACTTAAGCGTTATTTAATTGAATGTGCACAATTTTCATCTATGTATTTACTTAGATATACAGCTGTCCCAGAATTTCTATTTTGTTGAATTTTTTTATAGAACATTTGTAAAAGACATATTTTTTTAATTTTTATTTAAAATGTAAATCAATATAATAATTAAAAAAAAAACATTGTTTTTTTGTCAATGTTAATCACATAAGCTACTGAACCGATTTGGATGAAACTTTTACCAATGTATTTCTTCTGTTCTCTCGATATGTAAGTATGATGTGAGTCTGAGAAATATTGCTAATATAATGCGATACGCTTACAAAAATTATATGAAAATTATGTATGAAAGAATTAAAAAAACCAATGATTAAACAGGTTTGGTGACATTTCGACATCAATAACTGGTATATGAATACAATTGGAGTATTTGAGTAAAATAGATTGAATTATAGCTTCTTTTATCTGCAAATATTACACTAGTAAATCTAAAGCAAATATTTTGAAGTAAAATTCAGTAAAAGTGTGTTTTTAAGCCAAATTAATAGTCTAAATACAAGTAAAACTTTGAGAGGAAATTAAAAGAAAAAGTACAAGAGAAAATGTTATTAGTTATAATTAATATTTTCCGATAAAACGTTTGAAGATGAAAATATATTCGAGTTTTAAACTGAAGAATAATTGCAATAACCGCGATCCGATGGGAGCAGCTAATGCACCTCTTTCAGAGATCAAAAGCAACGAGAAATGGTTCCCTTAATTTGTTTCAATTAACGAAAATAGAGTTACCTCCATCTTCTGCTAACTTGGAAATACTTTTGACTGGGGGAAAATTAATGCTGTTTAAAAATTATGCATTAATTCTGAGTGCTGCAGCTTCAATTTCGGTTTCTTACCAACTTAATTTATTTTTGTTCGTGTAATTTAAATGGAAATTAAATATTAGCCACTTTTTCAAAGACAACCGTTTACATCAACATTATTTACTACAATCGTTTTGAGTTTATAATAAAACATAATGGGGGGACTTAGATATAGAATAAAAACTTTTACATACATAGCTAGAAAAAAATATTGAACTAAAAATATGTTCTTTTTTACCACATGGGTATATATATTTTGAAATCAGCTAATCAAGACGTGTATTTTGATATTCATTTAGAAAAATATTTTTATATTATGATAAATTATTCGTACTTTTCGGGAATGGTCAGGCAATTACAACACAATCGAAGTTAAGTAGTTTTTTAAACCAGAGAAAAATATGAAATATTTTTTTTTTTATTATTATTTTAAAAATAATTGTTAAGTAATTTTCTGACATACTTAACTTAAATGGCTGTAACTACTAAAAAATCAATTGAAATGATTTTATATTAAAAAACGTAAAACTAGAAACAAACTAAGATCAAACCGAATTTTATCTGAATTAAAAACAGTGGCGTAACTAAAAGAACGGGAGTCCGCCTGCAAATATTAAGAAAAAATTAAGTTACCCTAGACTTCCGTTATATGCAATGTTGCGTGTTTTTGTTATTAATAAAAATTAGCATTGGTTTAAAAAAAAGTTATATTAATCAAAATTTACCTATAAACCACGTTTTGTTTTACTCCGAAATTATTTCGTCCAAATTAATATTTTCATTAATTCAGTATATTCATTATCTTTACTAAGTACACAAAGGACCTTAAAACAGGATTGTGACAAAGTGCTTCTTAAATAAGATTTTTATTAATTAATATGTAAAATTTTTGTTTTATTATTTGTTTTTTATTCGTATACGTATTTTTTCTGGCTTTTCAGGGGCCCCTTCGTGCGGGGCCCGTCTGCATTGCGGGCTCTGCGGACCCAATACCTACGCCACTGATTTAAGTTCTATGTCGCCAAACAGTATATCTCAACAATATTTTTTATCAAAACAAAAAATGCACCTAATTAAATTACAAAATAAAATCAATCAAAATCCAACACCAATTCTCTCTCAACAAATACAAATTACGTGAATATTTGCATCACCGTCGTGTCTCCCCCTCACCAAACAAATCTTAGTGTAACCAAAGCGAAAACATTGGATTGTTCAGTGAAGTAACTAATGAATAAATTTATCTTTTACAAGAGACGACGGCGCAGTTTTCATCAAAGCACTAATTCGTCTATTCTCTGTGATGCCATGGCTCATTTCTTTAATTCAGAGACTCCGACTGGCACCCACTCGATTGAAACAATTCATATTATTCACACATTATCAACGCTTCAATGGATTGCGGAGAAAACTGAAAACGGATTTTACCCAAAAGATCATTCCGATAAAATAAATATTGTGTTACACTCGCGTGAAATTCGATATTAATATAATTTGTTCTTTTTTTAATTTAGAATGTAGAAAATAAAAACTACTTTGAAGGTAAACTCTAAATTAGTCTTAAAATATGCATTTTAGGGTCGATTCAGACTATCGAGCCGGTCTCGGTCTGATCTCGCTCCAATCAAATTTTATGATATTCGATCAAGCTTTACTTGGTGATCAATACTAGAATGATCGAAGACGAACTAAAGTTCCTATTCAAACTATGGATAAAATCCAGGTTCGATCACGCTCCAGTAAAATATTCTTCGATACTATACTTTATAGTATAGTATATTATATAGGAACGTGATTGGACCGAGATCTGACTGATACCTATAGTGCGAATGATTTCATTGTTTATTGTTTATTTATATTTTAATTGGAGCGAGACCGGCTCGATAGTTTGGATCGACCCTTATTGTCTAGTTTTACGTATTAAAATATAAACTAATTTGATGACTTATTTAGTAGTTATGGTAGATTGAATAAAGTATGTGAAATGTAACGGTAACGCCTCATGTTTGGTGACATAATACTTTGGAACTATAAATAGCACAAACTTCAGATTAGACTTAAAATGTTTGCTTTACTTATTGAAACTTCAAATCAATTGCAATATTAATATACCAACCTAGTTAATTAGTTTACTAACTTTTCGAGATACTGATACTTAAAAAAATATTTATCCTCGATAAAACATAAATAATGTCCACGCTTCTAATTTCCAAACTAATTGATAAAAAAAACTAATTGGGAGCAAAAAAGAAATATTAGTGATTCCAGGAAAAATAGTTTCATTCATTTCAAAAATCAATTTTCTGATATCCAAATACAAGTAATATACATATATAATAATTAATTTACAGTTCTTTAAAAAATATACACGAGCACCATCAAAAAAGAACTTAATAATAATTCCTAAAAAAAATACACCTTGTGTTATGAGACAAAAAAGGCACGATAGTACTTACTGCGTGCATAAGAGAGACAGATATATGGCGCCTTGTCACACTCACTACACCGATGAGAAATGGTTAAACGAGAAGTGACAGAGCTGAAACGGTTTGTGCCATGATTCTTTTATTTGATCTGGAACACAGAAATGGTGCGTGACCTCCGAGGGCGATTATCACAAAAGGGTCTGTTCTTTCTCAAATCTTCTATCTGGCCCTTTGTCGCAACATTTGTTTTGTGGGTTTTTTGAAGTAGATTCTACTCTCTGGATTGTTTACAACTTTTCTGATTTTTACAGATAATTTATTTTTATAAATAATCAAATTCAAGATGCTATTACGATAACCATAAAGTACATTTTGATATATTCCTGATATTTTTGTCGGTCTATCGAATTATATTTATTTTTTCCAACTTGTGTTACATTTTTCTTTACTGCTTACCCCTCTGACATGATAGCATAATGTCAAATATCCTATGATACTTGGGAGATCATAAGGGGCACATTGGAGATATTTTTATTCAAATCTGTTCATTATTTTCCGAGACGAGCATGAACAAACGAACAAATAAATTCTGAAAATCCAATATTAAGAAAAATTAAAATTACTTTCTTAGAAAATGTATAAAAATAGAAAGGATTGTTTCTAATAAATAATGAATACATTTTTTTGTTATATATTTAATACATGAAAAAGCTCTCACAAAATAAAAAAATAAAAAAATCTATATACTTTTGAAGAACTACCTTTTAGTATACAAAAAGAAATATAGGAAGTGATGTCAAGAAAAAATGAATAAACGATGTTTTGTTGAATGTAATTTATTTATAGTACAATGACGAAAATAATAACGTAAACATCGGAAACTAACGGCTATAGATTGGCCAATCTCTGTCATCGACTTCATATATTAATATATCGTTTGGAATAAGCAAATTTCATCTTAAATATGCAATGGTTTTTTATTAATTTTTTATCTTTAGTGTGTGTCATATGCGTTGAATGTATACACGAATTTCTGCTCAGTGTTTATTATTTTATAATCATATTAATATTTTATGGGTTTGCCCAAAAATACAGTTGTTATGATTTGTGAGCACTTGGATTGTGAACGTGTTAGAAAAGAAAACCAGAACATTTAAATATTTTTGATACGGATTAAAAATAAGTTGTAAATTTAGTGTGATTTTAAAATTATGTATATTTGCTTATCTTTTTTTGGATTGCATCAAAACGGAAACTCTATCCGGTCTACAGTAAATCTCAAAAACTACTGGATCGATTAAGCTAAATTAGGAATATATATATAAAATTGCCTGTTCATTCCGAGAAAAGTGAACAGTTTGAAAAAGAATTAGATGCTGAGAGATAAAAAAATATACAATATTTGCATACTCTTGAAAAATACGAATTTTGAAAAAAATATTTCCACACCTGTAACTTATAAATGTAATTTATATGTGCCATTCCAGAAAAAGTTTATACACTTTTTTCACATAACGATGTTTGTTTATGTGTTTTATTGAAACAAATACTACTCAAATTGAATCAAATAGAGATACAAAAATTAAATTTATTTCAAAATTTTTGTTCGATTTGACTTCGGAATAGTTCGTAAATGAGAACATTTATATTTGTATATATATTTTTGTGATGAATGTTCATGCATCGATGAGAGTTTAAGTTTCATTAGAGGCGGGGTCGCGACCCCGGCTAAAACAATTAGCACAACTGATTGATATCCCGAGGCGCGTATCTCCGGCCAACCACAGCTGTAATTATGCATCACCTCACTCAATAAGTCACACAGATCAACATGTAGGTATGCTCTTCACAAACAAAAACGACCGACTATACTTTTTGGCTTTTAAGACTTATACCCAGAAGCCAAGATCAATATTTAGATCACCGCGGAACCTTAAAGCTTAACTATATACTTTTTGTTGTATTTATTATATTACTACCCACAGTTTCGGAAATGCTGCTTGTTTGTATAGTTAGTCGTTTTGACATCAGAATAACCACACGTATGTATATTCCTATTTATTTAAAATTGGTTCACATATCGCTCGACACAAGCGCACATATTGAATGTCTCCCATGTTTTACGCAGCACACATAGATAAGATACAGAAAACACTTGAACGTATAGGGTCCCGGCTGACACGTGTCCTTAGCCTACGTGATCAAAAACAAACTCTGCTATTGATGGTTGAAATTTATAGTTGCACTTTTCTAAACAAGCGCCCTGTCAAAAACTGTTACCGATAAAATGAAATATTTAAATTCAGTATGAAGAATATTAACTGATTTTTTAATATAGAAAAATTCTTTTTAATAAGACATGGTTTATATCTAGAATACCAGACATAATATATTGAAATATTGAAGATATCTACAAACAATAACTTCTACAAAATACACAAATAAATCTATCAGAGTAATTTAATAATCGAGAAATGATGTTTTGATATTAAATTGACGTGGTTTAGTCAACAACCCCCTACTATCCTCCCCCTTGATTGGGGTTAACACGGTTTACGTGCGTCCACCACATTAATTTGATCTCTAATTAGATGTTCTGTGAGTACGATAACAAAATCAACAGCACTTGAATCGATGTTGAATTGTAACATCTATATAATCACAGAAATCCATTGTAATGTATAACGAAACGTTGAACATAACAAAATAAATATACATATTTACAATTTAATTTAAAATCGATACAATATTTTGGATTTTTTGAGTCCGTGTGTCTGTTTGTTTAAAAGCCTGATTCTATAGAATTAGTTTAGGTTATGTGATAATTTAATTTGGCACGCAATAAGACAAAAAATAGAATACACTCCAAGTCATAGCTTGGGGTGTGCAATAGAAGTGATATTTTAAAATTAAACTGTATTTCTGATTTCGATATAAATGCGGACGGAGAATTATAATAGTTCGTTATTAGGATAAGTAAAACAAAGAATTAAGCCAAAACATTCAGATATAAATCTAATATACATTTTTCAACTATTTATGTATAGATTTAAGTAATCGTTTTGGCTTCTGAATGGATCTACATTTATGTTTTGACAATTTTATTGGGTTGAATTTTATTAAAAAATGAATTCGCAAGTCATTAGTGATTAATTTTAATTACTTGAAATATCAAAAAGTTAAAAACAAATGAAGAAACCTCGGAATTGACTTTAAGTCGATAAATTATAATTAAATATTGAAATTCAGAATTGGCTGCAGTGTTAATTAGAATTATTCAACCCCAGGGTTGTCTTTAAATACATTTACTATAAGGTTTCCCGTTATTACATTTCTGGGAAATCGTATTCAATAATTGTAATTAAAAACGAATATAATTACAAAATTGCTGATTAGAATTTGATGGCGTACTTTATAGAAATATTTAATTATATTAAAAATTGTATTTATAAGTATTGATTTATTATTAATTACATATATAAAGAATTATAACCGGTAAACGAAATTTACTTGGACGAAACCAAATTAAATTTTTACAGAGCTCAAGTTTTGTGTTAAAATATTTCTAACTGATAATAATGGTCATTTATGACGATTGTTGAGTTTATATTATTATTTTAATATTTTATTCTAAATTGGTTGCCCAACTGCAGATGAAACTGATTTAATTAAAATACTTTGATATGATACGAATTTTCAGTGATATAAGGATTGCAAACGAGATGAGAGTTAAGTGTGTGATTTAAAAAAAAAATATATTTCAATTTAAACTTATCTACAATATAAACAAAACTATTTTAAAATATAACGAATATTGATCTATTTCAATAATTATTGATTTAAATATTAGTATCAAATAGTAACTTTTTACTCGGCGAGACTTTCGGATAAAAATATATCGTCTTAGTTTGTAGCTCTTATACATATATACATAAATCAGCAATACGCCAAAAATTCCAGATATAACTTTTAATTAGTAATTTTCAAAAGTCTTAATTAATTGAATCAATAGCAAATAAAAGTGCGGTAGAAACATTTTACCAAAGCTTTCTGGAACCCGTAATAAATTTCGCAAACATAATCCCCCCGCGACTCGCGTTTTACAAAAGTAATTATAACATCTTGACATGAAATAATATAATATCAAAGAAATTAATAGCATTAAGTACAACCGTTTCCTGTGTGTTTGTGCAAAAATAAAACGCTGCAAAAGAAAACTGTTCAGACTGTGTCAGGAGCAGGTGCGCGCACTGGAAGGTTAATTTACAACATTTATCCGCAGAATACAGTGAAACGAACACGTTATGATATCTATATTTCAATTGTATTATGTCAGGAGCTAAATATTTTTCTAGGAATAGATTTTTTAATTTATATTTGTAAATTTTTTTTTCATTTTTTTTATTATTGCTTTTAGATTTCACGATTAAAATTTTGTAGTCTGTGGGCCTCTGAAACAAACTGTTTTAAGCCCCGACCCCCTCATCCGAATTAGTTAATTATAATTATGTGAAAAAATTATTTTATGAGAAAAAATGTTAATAATTTTGAAATTCTTGCTAATTTTTATTTCGCAGACATCAGATAATAGATTCGGAAACCCCTAATTGTCCGTAGATCCTAGTTTAAGAAACACTAGTTTATAGGTAATCAGGCCCGGGAAAAATAGATTAGATCTACGTAGATCTAAATTTTGGAATAGATCTACGGAAATCTAAGGAGATGTACTTTATTAGATCTACTCGGGGAAGAATAGAGTGATCTGGAGAGACCTCTGTAGATCTGCATTTTGAGATAGATCTACACAGATCTACGTAGATCTTCTTAGATCAACGTAGATCTTAAAACCAAAGATGGCCGAAAGAAATTTTTGATCTATGGATATCCACATAGATCTATTCTAATCGACGAAGATAAATGTTTTGAGAAATTTAGATCTGATTTGATATACGTAGATCTAATCTATTTTTTCCCAGGGGGTTTCAGTGACTTAATTCAAAATTAAAAGTATATAGTGGCGCTTGCGAAAAGTAGTAGAAACCATAGACATTGAGTATGGACCGCGCATTCGAATCTTCTTTTTTTAAACATGAGTGTAAAAAAGATAGTGTATTGATTGGGTTATTTACCTATCTCCACTTACATATATGAATCAAATTTTACATTACGCTATGGTTATACAAAATGCGCAGTCCATGTCTCTATGTCTATGGTAGAAATCCAGAAGAAATTATTTACAAGATGAAGGTATACTTTGCTGACTTTTTCTTTATCAAACAAATTCCACGGAATTAATTAACATAGCTACCATAAAGATAGCAATAATTTATTATAGAAAAATATCTCTCGACTTGATTTTTATGTCCTATGTTTCGGCGTGTAATACAATTGATGTATTCAAGTTGTAAATATTATAGTTATTAGGTAGCCTATAATCGTTCATAGATGCTCGCATGTCGGTGTTGTTTTCTATTGCATGTCAAACGTAAAAACTTTTCAAACTAATTGAAATGTTTATAGAATCCCAGGTGAAAACTTACTTTACTGCCCCTTCCTCCTCCCTAGACACATATTGTGGTTTAATTCCACATATTGATTCACTAATACATTTTTATTACAAAGTAATAATGGGAAATATCGTGTATGATGTTATGAATTATACTTTTGTTTTTATTTAAACTATATTTGTGAAAATTAATTAATTAGATATAATAACAAAAACGTCTCCTGTTTAAATAATTCTATGCGTTTGAGTTCTAAAGATTTCTCCCTGAAATCTAAAATAAGATTATAATTATTATAAAATTATTTGGTGTTTCGATGTTTTGAGAAATTATTTGATATGTTGATATATAAAACTAAAGTATATAACGAACTTTTTAAGATTAATCTGGAATTCGTGTAATTTATAGTTACAAAGTACTATGTCACCAAACAGAAGACGCTTTTCTATTCATTCATATAATCATTTTAGTTTCTTTAAGAAACTTTTTATAAAAAAAAATATTAAACCAATTTTATGCATTTCCTGATTGAAAGAAAATACATCTGTGTAAAATTTCTTCTTAACTTTACCTCAGATTCAGGTATATAGATTATAGATATCCAGCAGCACAGACGAGTAGTCGGCGAGTGTATTGAGATACTACTCCCACGACTTGACTGGTCCGCCGTAGCAGGTATAATATATATAGAACACAAAAAATTAATTTGTAAACTTTTAGTTGAAGCGCACCGGTATTTTATTTGATTTCTATGCAAACATTGTCGGTATTACAGGGAACATTATGGCGAATTTTGATCAACGCTTTTAATATAAAAATTTTCTGATGTTAATATTAGTTATGTAATCGCGCTTCAAGACCGGCTATATTTTCGCTTTTATGTTTGTTTTTTAATTTTTATTTTTAGTAGCTTATTTCATTAAAATTTATTTTAAACAATATATCAAATAACAATATTATTATGCATTTATTAAAATTGAAAAGTTTTCAGGGGGGAAAATATTGTACGTGCTGTATATTTTATATTAATTTTTTATACTCCTTTGAGTTTCAATATACATTAGTAGAATGTAGTAGTTTTTTTTAAATACGTATTTAGAGATATTTCCTTTGGACATTTTTTTTTAATATCTAAAATTTTGGTGGACACTTTCTGATTAATATTTTTATCTATCTAGAATATTCTAGAACAACAAACAAATATGATTGGAAATGAATGTAAGATACAAAATAATAATAATCGAGCATTCAAATATTTTTCACAAGTTGCAAAATAAATGTTGTAAGATTGAGGCTTCTACTGTGTTCTTGAAGTAAACCTTGTGGGATATGTTTTTTTTAAACCTGAAAAATACTGGAATGCTGAAATTTTAAAATTACATATATTAAGACGTGTCTTTCACCTAGGCACCAAGAATCGTAAACATTTTACTGAAATGAATTAAAATGTATATTTTTCATTAGATTTAATGGCAATGGTATAATTTTAAAAACCAATATTATTGTTCAATATTTTTCTAGTATGTCACGCACACGCTGGCACGCGTGTGACGTCACTGGTCACGTGCGCGATGCTTTTAATGAAAATATCAATTTACTAAAATGTTTAGATTTAATAAATATGAAACCATACGAAATAATAACCGAATCGAATCAATTTTTATTGTTTACTGTAGTTTATTATGGTTTTTTAATGATTATGCATGCATTTTGATTTTATTTTATTTGTTATATAAACGCAATATCATGGATTTCAGAAGCCAACTTGGAATAACTGCACAAATGAAATTATAGTTTTATATAAAAAATATTGACATTTGAATGGTTCATATTGAGATTAAGTTTAAATAATTTAATGGGGCATGGCATAGTTACATTTTTTTGGTAGATTTTGTGCTTTTTTTATTAAGTCAAGGGGAATATTATGTTGTAGGGGGAAATATGTGGGCTGGGTTTAATTTTTAATCATCAAATATATGTACATATGTGGTAGTGATTCAATCTTATAATTCTTGTGGACCTCAAATAAATTTACAATTGATATTTTTCAATAAAAATATAAGGTACTGGCACCAGTTATGGCATAAATAAGATAAGAAATATAAGAGCAAGGTTTACTGTTTTTTTGATTGACGGGCTTCTTTTCTGTAATTCTCATGAACTCATGTTACTAACAAAACAAGTAACTGTTTATTTAATTAATTTAATTATCAAAGTCCGCAAATATACTTGTTTTTTAAATTACAGCCTTTTATTTTGTTTTTTCTCCAGTAATGAACATTTGCTAATGATTACAAAATGATAAGTATTACGACACAAAAGATATAAAAGAAAGAATCGTCAAATTTGAAACAATGTAAAGCAGTTGCCATGATAATATAATAAATTAACAAATAAATTATACTAATAATAATTAGTTTAAATGTCCATCATTTTGACACCTATTGGCCGATTGTCATCAAATATCAACAAATATTTCTAATTCGGTACATTTAATTAAAAAAAAGCCATTACTGGGGTCATATCCAAGACTGGTGCCAGTACCTTATAAAGGTATTTGTGGTAGGTATTGATGTAATAATTATACCAACAATGTATACTGAAGAACAAGATCAAAAGTAACAAATAAGAACGGACAAAAATTTGATCTTAGTGATACAGATGTCAAAAAATAAATTAAATAATACTACAATAACAATAGCGGAAGCCTTAAATCCTACATACTTGCAATGATAAATAAAACATAATGAATGTTGTGAGTTTGTTTAATAATTTCTTGACAGTTTTGTTTACGGCTAGATGTGTATGAGTGTGTATGTGTAACACATTAAAACACAACATTTTGATGAACAAGTGATCCCAGCTCTCACACTTTTGATCAGAGCAAATCCCTGCTGTGTGCCGAGCAAACGAACCGAATTAAGATCCGTATTGCGTGCCACAATCGCTCGTGAGCGGTATATAACGTATGGAAATATATATATTTCAATCTATGATGATTAATTTATGATTAATACATATGTAGAAAATCTTTTGAAAAATCTAATAGCAGTTAAATTACTAAAAGGTAGTAAAATAAGTTTATTGCCTTTTACCTAAGCACGCGTGCTTAAGCGGTAGTATAGTTTATTTATTATAAATTCAAAAAATATCGTCTTACTGTATTTGGTACATGTCGTTTATTTGGTATTTCTTATTGAACGACGAGAATATGTAGGTATAATAGTCGAATGAAAACTATTGAAGGGTTGATAGAGCTAGGAAAGTATTTCTATATGAACTATTTGTGAAAAAAAATCAATTTTTTTCGCCATAAAGAATTTTGCTTATTTGATTGAAATCTATATATAGAAAATACATAGAATATTTTTTTCTAAGATTCAAAATGCTTTTTCAATTAATCTATTTGACGTTCATGCAACAGTTTGAATTTTTCCGATATATTTACAAAAATAAAATCGCTTGAATTTTTTGACAAGTGTATTTTTCTAAATTCTATATAATAGCGGTTTATTTGAAACAAGGTACGGACTTTTGGTGCGAAATTCATGCAATCAAAGCATAACGCACGTTTTACAGTCGGGCAGATGAGTCGCGGACATTAATTGCAGCGTTACATGTGGACTGTTCTGTATGGTCTGCTGCAATCACATAGATGTGTGTTATGACAGCTTATTTCATGTAATGTTCGCTCTTGCTTACTGGAGAAGGATTATATATACATATGATATACAGGATGATCCTAAATTTGCTATCGAAAAAATATAAATAATTTTAGTAAATTCTCGAAAGTTTGATATTTTTTAAGATAATGATTTGTAAGTTTGTGATTAAATACAGGAGAACCTAAATAAAAGAGAATAATTGGGGCAGACGCGTGTCCGATAAAGCCGGCAGTTACATAATAATGTATAAGATTTTCTAAATAGATTTTATTTTGTTTTATCAACAAAATTAAAAAAGAGGTGTTGAAATATATATATAATTGAACCTCAAAGTTCATCTGAAAGCTGATGATACCGATCAAGAGACGGGAAATGGTGGTGATCTATATAAATAAAGAGATAAGTCCTGAGTGACTGACTCATCAACACCCATTCCAAACCCATGGATATAGAAACGAGAAAATTTTAGGGGACTTTCTTTTATAACGTAAGTACCCACAAAGAAGAGATTTTTTAATTTATTTTGATAAGTTTATCTGAATTACTGCTTATAAATAATATTATAAAGGTGAATTTCAGATAATAAGGATACAAAATTGTTCCAAATTAACAGAACATGAAATTGTTATAACATGGACATATTTAACAAAACGTTGACCTAATAGACAGTAAGTTGTAATCTTTGTAAACACCTCTATATATGTGTTATATGAATCACATTTGAAGGATATCTATATATTTCCTATATGTTTTTCGATCGGTATGCCTGATAGGGTTTTTGAAAGATTTAGGTAAAACGTGATCATCTCGTTCTCTCTCCCTCTTCGATAATTGGAATCAGACTTTCTATGTGAAATTAAAACTTTGTACATTGATTCCGCAATAAATACGTGTATTCATTGGAATATATATGAAGATGCATGACATTGATTTGTATGTAGATATGTATAATTATATATGTAGCTAAATTATGATTGCAAGATTTTGGTTACAATTTCCAAGATGAGTCACTTATTTCTTTTTTCCATTTACTCATTTTCGTTAATTAAATATTTTTCAGGATAAATAATCACATTTTTGCTTAATGTGGAAAAAAATCTAAAATCGAACATAAAAAGAATGTATTTTGTAGATGAAACAATATTTTTCAAATTTCAATGATGTCTTTTTTTTATAAAAGTTTTTATGAAATTCATTATACATTGTTAAAAAAATGTTATTTATTTATTTTCAAATCCAGAATACCTACTTATTTATTACTGCAATATTTTTATTTTGGTATAGTTGTGTTATTGTTCTTTCAGAACAACGATACGATATAAGAAATAACGTACGAATTCCAAAAACTTAATAAAAACATATAATTTGTTTAAATTATTCATTTAGTAACTAAACTAAACCCCCATTTCTTTTAGAACAAAAAAATCTAAAACCATACAAAGATGTGTTACAATATCTAATCGAAATTTAATTTATTTTCGTTTGCCCTCTTATCTCTATCTACATAATGTTTTAAAAGCTACCTACCCCTGCTTTTAAGTCACTACTCACATCAGCCAGCACAACAACAACCCTCAGACAAAGACAGACACCACACAAATCACATCTACCATCTCTCTTGTACATGTGGTATGTATGTTTAATGCACACATGAACTACCCTTAATGTCTAAGTTCAACTATGTATATATGTATGTTTTTTACAGACATCTGCTGTAAAAGACTAGTAGTATTTTTTAAAACGATACAGTTTCTGTCTGTAGATTATTATTAAAAAATCCAGGTGATATTGTAGAGTTGGGCCTTTGTGCGAAATGACAAGATATGATTGATCTATCATAACATTAATCTGATACAATAAGTTATTATAACAGTTTACATGGGTGGATGAATGCGAATTTCAGGGAGGAAAGGGTTGGAATTTGTGATTAACGTTTTTTTCGTCTATTGTCTATGAAAGTTTATTTGAATATTTAAAAAAATTAAAATAATTTTTGGTGTGTTGTTGTGAGAAATAAAACAGATTCATGGCTTCTGGGTGTAAGTCAAGTCGTTCATGTCTTAAAAATGTGGCTTATTTTAGGAGCCCGGATTTTGAATTCTACTATGTTCTTGTTTTATAAAAAAAATTGTATGATTTTTTTTCAAACAGATTACTGATTTCTGGTTGTAAGTCACGTAATTCTTGTCTTAAAAATGTTGTTTATCCTAGGAGCCTGAAGTTTGAAGTTTACTATGTTCTTAATGTTTCTATAAAAAATATTTTATTATGTATTTTTGTATGATATTTTTTTTAAACAGATTATTAAATTCTGGGTATGTCACGTCATTCTTGTTTCATAGTAGATGTCTTTGAAACTTTTAAATAGTTTAAAAATACAAAAGATGTGACTTTTTTATGAGTTTATTTTAGGTTAACTTTGAATTGTTCTTTAAATTTCATTTTTAGTCATCCTTCGTGATTACAACATCATACGAGACTGAATACAAATATTATTTAAATTCATAAAAAATACCAGTCAGTTTCATCCATTTTTATTCCACACCGATTTAAATCTATAAATATTTCAAAAATGCATTATTCTGTTGATTTATGTCCTAGTACAAAATACATATATCATAGACATAAATAATTCAATTATGTATCAACGAAATCATCACATACAAAAAAATTAAGTTAAAAAAATTCATAGAAGCGTGTACTGCATATATCTATTGAGAATCATGTAATAATGTTATCAAGTGATTGTGTCATATGCCAAACACATAAATACAAAAAATACACGGAATCGAACATGTACAATCTATTGTACTGGGTTTAATGTTAAATGGTTTATAGAAAACCGCATAATGTGAAACTGATACGAAAAAAATAGATAAATAAAAAAGTGGTATAAGATTTCTTTTAAATCCACCCCAAAAGTACATTAAATTGAAAGGGGTCACATATTCGAAATGGGTTTTATGAGTGGGGGGACGATTGTGATGAATACAACGGCATTATAGGTTATTTTATGGTGTACATTGTGGAGATTATTTTATGAGAAATCGGTCAGTCGAATGCTTTTTATATGTATTCTGATTATCTGTATTGGAAAAATGATTTTTTTACCCTTTATATATTCATATGTTTGGAATTATGATGCGATATTGGGATTTAACTGTTTTTTATTGCTTTTTATTTAGCGGCAATTCTTTACAGAACATTTTTTGATTTTATATTCTGCAGATTTAAATTTAAAATTTGCATAACTAATGTTTAAATAGGCCGTTTCACTTATTTGTCAATAAATTGTATATTTCCTGTATTTAGTAAGGATCAAGTCATTTATTTGTGAAAATTTTTAAATTAAGAGCTCACAATATAACAATAATTAATAATTTTTAATAAATGTTTCTTTTTGATCCAAATTTTCGAAATATTTCTTACAAAAAATATATTAATAAAAGTTCTATAGAAAATTTAAACGTCATTTGTTGGTTTCAAACCTTTTTTGAAATAGCAGCATAAGAGACGTAACTCTGAAGCAAGTGTCGCAATGAGCTATAATGCGATGTTGCTTCAGAAGTATGAATATGAGTTTTAAACAATTTTAATAAACAAAAAAAATGTTTTAATAGATTTTAATATTGATAAAAAAGTGTAGTTGTAGTTAATATTTTTTATCTGAAAAATTCTCATAAGAGCAATAAATATACGGAAAAAGTTCTGAAATTATAAAATAAAACAAGGAGGGTGGATTATCACATGAAACGGCCGGGTGGTTTCTGAAAAATGTAAGCTCTTTTCGCGTAACCTAATTTTCTACAATCTGTCTCCCTCCGCTACGCACCCTTCTATTTTTTAAAGTAGCGACCAAATACAGAACTTATTTTTCATTTATATGTACATACATAAAAAAAAACGCAAGAAATATTATTAAATCATTTTTTTATATTTGAAAGTGATATTGTTCAGAAAACAAAGTAAGTAACCAACAAATTTTTATAACAATTGATACAAAATAAACTTGTCTATAATAATGGATGTCACAGAACTTTCTTATACGCAATACGTTCTTTATAACTTCAATTTTAAATATTTTATTCTATTATGCACCATTTCAAACATAATTAAAAAAAATATTTTCTTAAAAAATATTAAAATTCAACTTTCTATATTTTCTCGTTTTTGAGATGTAACGTCCACAGACAGACGCACAGATATCATGGAGAAAATAGCCAGAATGGATCCAAGGAAGGTTAAAATCTTTATTTTCATCTAAATAAGTAAAATGACAATCTTATAAATATTTTTAATAAAATATAATCCTGCAATTTCAAGCGACTACATTTTAAAATACAGACAATTCAGCTATCCTCATTACTTCAGTTGATAAAAAACAAAAGTACCTATGTATTCCCAGGTAACCGGGGGGTATATTACCGTATCACTTATTCCCCCTTCCATATGCAACCCTCGCGGGAGGAGTGGGGGAAAAGTAAAAGATTCATAATCCGCGATTATACCTAAAAAAACCCATTTCCGAGTTAAACGGCGCTTTGCCGTATTCGAGAATTACAATTGCTCCACGGAGACAATTATCCGAATCTTGTTTTATCTTTTTTATTGAAGTATTTGTGCACTTTTGCACGGAAATGAGTTTTTTAGAGTTGTACTCTCATGAAATTATAATTTGACAGAGGGAATGTGTTGTTACTTTTTGTCGTCTTTTTTGTTGCAATAATTTTTAATGGGATACTGTCGTTTTATTTTATGTGTACTTAATTTTATATATTTGATGATTTTTGTGAATTAAATAATTAAAGTCAACACTTAAAAATATTAAGTACGACCAATTAAACAGTCAAAACGACTACCTATATAAAAAATATCTAGAAACGGTCAATATAAACTTGTATAATAAAGAGAAAAAGTTTGCGAGTTTGTTTTACTAACGCTAATCACAGAAAGTACTGAATCGATTTGGATGTAACTTTTAACAACGTGTTCCTTATAACCTCTCGATTGACATCACGCTTTCATGCCAGAGGGGTGAAGAGTAAAGAAAAATTTTACGTAGACGAAGAAAAATTCTATAAATATGGTATACAGTATAGTTCATTTGCATTTTTTTTTACAAAAACACTGTGCGCCACAAATTTCGGTTCATGTGATGGAACAACACTATATCTACTTTTGGATCAGTCTGTATATTGTGATATGCTGATAAAAGTACGATAATGTATGACGAGCAACACGACAAAATCGGATAAATCCATTTTTGAATATTTTACAGGAGAGGTAAAAATGTAACTACCCTATTTTAATGTCCTTTTTTAAATTTTGACTATGGTTATAGAAAGGTAAGTACAGTGGAGATTTTTTAAAAACCAAATTTTGAACTAGCATCTTTCAAGTTGGAAGATGAATAACTTAAAAATATTAGATATATACGGTTTTGTTCCACGACGCTGGATCTATCCATATTTGATAGCATGTAATGGCAAAAAGTTGTAAGTGAAAGAAAAGTAATTAGACATTTTAATCAATAAGGCACATTTTTAACATAATAATCGTATACAAACTTTTTCTATCTTTTTATACTGGATTTGTTAGCTTTTGTTCCGAGGCACGTTTTTAAAGCCATTTTTAAAGGTATCTTAGCAATATTTGATCCGTGATCTTTGGTCAGTCGATCCGATGATCGTTGAAAATGCCTCGGTTCAAAGATGATTAATCAAGTTTTTTTGTGTTGCTCTTCGTATGGAATAATTAATTGAAAATATTTATGTAGCTTATTTTGCATCTATAAGAGCAACGTCAATTATAACTGCTACCGAGATTTTTTATTTTATTCTTCAAATACATTTCGTAAATTCTTCCAATAGATGCTGGAACACCAATTACCAAAGTAATTCCATAAATGTATGCAAAAGCCCATTATTTTTTTTGCTCGCACAAAAAAGGATTTGGGATGTTTCGGGTAAAGTGAAACCGATGTAAAAATGGTGATAATAAATAGGTTACATCGCATTGCACTCTTCCGTAAACAGGCTGCAGTAGCCCATAAACACGGGCTGTAATAAAATGCAGCACGATTTGAAGACAACGCCGCCTAGACCGTAAACGTACAAATCATTTTACAGGATACCTTCAGTCAGCGGTTTCCAAAATGTTATTCAGGGTACATTCTATAATAAAAATTTATTTTAAAATAAATAGGTATCACGTAAAAGTTAATCTATTTCTGTTTTGCTGTTTTGTCTAAATAAATGTGATTTAAATGAACTTATTATTATTTGTTTATATATTTTAATCTGAAAACCCCTATTAAAGTCCTTTAATTTCGCCCGCGACAGTTTAATCGATCATTCTACTATATGTAATGAAAAAAATTGAAAACATTTAAAAAAATAAATTAAAAAGTTGTAGTAAATATAACATTTTAATTAATTTTAATTTGGAAATTAAAAAACAAACAATAACACCAGTTTTTTTACTTTGAACTGTCCATAACTCCTACATAGAATCCTCATTTTTAGAAGATTTATTTTAATTTCGGTTCGATTCAGCTATAAAATATTTTTAAAATTAACTTTTTTGTTGATTAAAAACTATTAATTTTAATTAAAATACCAAATAATATCGATTAACATTCGTTTCAATCACTGTTAGTCGGTTGGTGTACAAAAAAGGGGTAAACCGTTCGCCTTTCAGGCTAATCTGAAATTACAATCATTTTTACAGATCTGTTTTGACATAATATTTTTTATTATATAATTCTCACATTACAGAATTTAATTGACATGTTTAGAATCACTGGTACACATATACAAATACTACATAACACCCAACACATATAGCGTAGAAAAAACCCACTAAAGCATTACTTCTGTCTCATATATTTATATTATCTGTGTTTACACTTTTCAGAAGTCTGTTATTTTTTCCAACAAACGAATCTAATCTTCATACATGTTGATTTTATTGATGCTGCAAGCATATGTATATAAATACGTTTATACGAAACAGAAACTTAAAATAAACTGACATTTTTACAAGTTAATATCTTCATCATTTACTAGCAGGATGTGTAGATGATCATTAAATTTTATGTCTAACAAATGAGATTATTTGAATTCTTTACAATTACGATTTATTTTTAAATACTGCCGAATATTTGACATGTGTGTATAAACATCCATTAATTGACGGGTAAATGGGTCAATTATTTATTAAATTATCAGCATTCAAATACTTCTCTTACGATTTTATTAACTAAAAAACTATTGTAATAATAACAACATTTTTATTAACTCACTTGTTTTTCAAAAATATTTTAAGACTAATCTCAAGTTTCAGTAAATTATAGACCCAGAGTGATATGTCACGAAACAGGAGAGATTTTTTTTATTAATGTTTTTGATGTACTTTACTTAAAATACTGTAATTAATAAAGTCATTATTGGAATAATTTGAAATTTAAGTACGTTAAACTAGACTGTATAATGAATATTTTAAGACTTAAAGTTTGTGTGACTTATAGTTCCATAGTTCTATGTCACCAAACATGACAGGTTTTTATTTATCCATTTGATATATAAATCACTTTTATTTTATTTTCTCTAAATAGTTGAATCTTGATTTCTGGGTATAAGTCGAGTCATTTTGTTAGTATAGCCCTGAGTACATCCACTGCAACGTACGACGAAACTTTGGTCGAGATAACGACTCCAACGACACGGCTTACACCTTACACCCAGAAGCCCAGATTCACTTCAAAATCACCGCGGAAGCCTGGAATGTAAACACAAAATATGAGTAATATTAATTTTAAAACAACAATGTAAACGCCAATTATAAATAGCTCGAAGAAGTTGAGTCGTAAAATGCCATTCATCTGTAAGTGATTAAGTTCTAAATGATTCAGTTAGGTTTTGATTTACCGCCAGTAAGTATGATCGGCTGTATTTTCACAAGCCTCTTGCATTTGTTTAGTCAGATGCCGAACCATTTGCTAAGTGTATGATTCTCACTTTTATGTATTAATAAACATAACAATGTAATAACTCTATTAAAACATATGTTTCAAATACATGTACAAAGAAACTTATATATGAATTATATGACTAAAATTGATGTTTTTTTTAGTTTCTTATGCACACTCATCAAAAATATGAATGGATCAAAATATTTGTAGGGTAAAATGGTAATATTCAATAGTTTGTAATTATATTACATACATGAATCGAAGAAAGCATTTTAAATTCTTGCTGATTGAAATTTTATTAAATTTTCATAAAGTTATGGAATTATAAAGTAAACAAAAAAAGTATATAATTTTTGTAATATAAAAAAAAGTGAGTTCTGGATAGTACTCAAAAAGTCTGTCTGTCAATATAACCCCTCTAAAAGGGAGTTAAATTGGCATACCTCTTTCAATACAATTTTTAAGTTCAATAGAAAAAAACTCTAAAACTCTAAATGATTAACAAATTTTTTCATTTTTTTTCGAAATATCCGTGGTTAACTTCATAGCAGTAGTTTCAGCGTCAAAATTATTTTTTACAGATATTAAGACGAGATTATAAATTTAAGTCGATCTCAACTCAAAAAAAATTTAAGCCAATAAATGATTTGATTCTCGGCTTCTAAGTAAAATCTAATATTTCGACATGCATTCACAATCATCAAAAATTGAATTCAACAAACTGGTAGTTTTCAAAAAGATTTGTAAAAGAAATCTTCTCAAACTTCCCAAATTCATTACAGCATCTTAGATCAAACGCGTAGTTAATAATACTAAAGAACGAAGGGAAGAGGGGTTAGGGGTGGTTTGAAGTTAGATAAATCGGAAACATAGAGAACAAATTGAGATTTGCGGAATTCACAAATTATTTAATTTTCCAGTCAAATGATCGCGAGTTTCCTCGAGCAAGTCAAGTCAGACGTCATTAATGCGCGTAACAATCTTTGTTCTTCTGCTCATTTTGTGTTGTTTTCATTACTTACTCTCTCTCTGATCTCAGTTGTTTGTTTATGTAAATAGTTTATTGTTTGGGGTATTATTATTTACATGTTAGCTGAAAGGTCTGCTTTCCTCAGTGGGCAAGTATATGTAGCCACAATCATCAATAGAAAAATACAAAAACTTTTAAAAAGGCCACATATCAGTAGCGCACTAAAGAAAATTATGGTTCGGGGTGGAATGTTATAGTTATGCCCCCCCCCCCTACAGTGACGCGTTATGAAAAATAAAAAAAATTGTCTATAAAAAGAAAATTTTTACCTGAAGACCTTTTTTTGCTGACCATCTCTCTCGCCACTTTTTAGTCAGCTCCTGCCAAATTATGATAATATGTAGTTTTGGCAATTATCAGTTAATTATCGGTAAAAGTACGTTAGTCTGTGTTTAAAACTAACATTAATACCAGCTATTATAATAAAATTGAATATTTGTTAACTTGCAAGCACGGGGTATTAATTGTGTGATATTTGTTTTGGAACTAACCGTACAAGATATTTTTCATAATACCCACTGTTTTTATTAATTTTATTTTATTTCTTTATAATATTATAATATCTAATGCAACTTGAAAATTAAATGTTCATATAATTATATAAAATTATTAAAATATGACAATTTAAATAAATTAAAACTCATTCGTTTATTGTCCTGTTTAAATTTCACAATTAAAATGCCTTAGACTCTAGAATAATTAATTTACGATAGCCTCGTATTAAAAAACACAATTTTTGATATATTTTAATTTTATAAAAATGAAAAGTATAATCAATGTTTGCCTGCGTTTTTATCGGTCAATAGGTGTCAAAATGGTGGACATTTAAACTAATTATTAGTATAATTAAATAGTTATATATTATATTATCATAGAAATTGCTTTATATTGTTTCAAATTTGACGATTCTTTCTTTTATATCTTTTGTGTCGTAGTACTTATCATTTTGTAATCATCACTGCGTGCTAATGGTTTTACTTTATTCATTTTTGGAGAAAAAACAAAATAAAAGGCTATAATTTAAAAAACGAACTATATTTACGGACTTTGGTAATTAAATTGATTAAATAAAGAGTTACTTGTACAATGAGTTCATGAGAATTACACAAAAGAAGCCTGTCAATCATAAAAACAGTAAACTTATTTAACAGTAATCTTATAGCGACCATAACTAGTGCCAGTACTTTATTACAATTTAAAAAAAATATCAGTTGTTACCAAAAAAAGAGTTGATATCTGCAGTAAATAAAGACGACAGATAACAAAATAACAGTAAGCAATAAGCGTTCTGTGGTTATTAACACTCGTGTGTGATATATCGCCGGCCTCGTTCACGAAACGTCAGAAAAAACCTCCAATAAATACAGAGTATCCAGACAACGTGTGCGGGTTTCCATTATCTTGTCAAAATAATATAAACTGCTTCAATAACACACCGACAACTACCCGAATAAATTCACAACAAACTTTCTTATTGCTTTTTGTTCTTTGATTTTATTTGAAAATTTTACGTACGTAGGTACTAGGTACATATTATTTATTTTATATTTTATATAAATATAAATTTATGTTGTTCAGAGGGTAAAACGACTATCTTGTATGAACTAAAAAATAAATCTCAATTTATATAATTTTTGAAAATGATTTAAAAAATATTTGGTTGAATATTTTATTGAATGTAAGCTAATTTTTATTAAAAATTAGACTCGATATCTTTTTTAGGTCCATAAAAATTCATAGTGACTATCAAGGTATATTTTTTAAGTGATCTATTAAACTAAAAAAAGTACCCGCAACTTCACCTGCATTAATTTAGTCTTTCGAACAGTGAAAGTTCTATAAAAATCGGTGCAGTAGTTTTCGATCAAGCAGGAACAAAATGAATTATTTTGTCTGCATGTGAAGACAGAGCCTATACAGATGTCATACAATTGTATAAAAGTATAATCGTATTATAGACTTTATGGTCATCCCTCGTTCATGTATGTAACACCCAGAAACACGGATATCTATGAATGTAGAGGTCCGTGGTAGGTAATAAATATATGTTAGGGTATGAGGGGGTTAACTGTGTAGATGTGTGAGTGAAGTCTCCCTCACATAATGCGTGAAATGGTTTCTTCTGATTAAAAACAGTGTAAACTGTTTCCGGATTAATTCCGGGAAGAAGCCATAAAATGTCGTCTCCGGAAGAATTGTGTTGTAGTTTTATTGTCTGTGTGTGTTTGGACGAAAATTGTCTTATAATATCAGTCTGTTGTTATTTATCTCTGATACTTCACCAGCAGAAATTATTGTTGTATACCAGTGGTAAAAAAGTGTCTTGTTTGGTGATATAGAACTCTGCAACTACAAATTCCACAAACTTCAGATTAATCTTCAAACGTTTGTTATATAGTCTAATATAACGTATTGAAGTTTCAATACATTTAAAAAATTCTTTTAGAAGTTACAGTTCTTTACGTAATGTGCATAAAAAACTGACTTTTTTTAAAAAACTTCGGTATTTAATGTATTTACCTCTTTCCCGGTAAAAAAAACGTATATAAATTCTATCTACCTGTTCTATGTGCAAAATTTTGCTAAAAATGATACATTACTTTAAAAAAAAACATTTTTGCGCTAGGTAGAATGTTTAGTTGAGTCATAGACTACGTACGTTGGAACAACTCATATTAGGTTTTGCCGCGGCTTTCGTCGCCTACTTACAGCAAAGATTGTACTGCTTTATTGAATGCTTTATTGCCCGAGGCTCCTCCCCAAAAACAATTTATTATACGTCTCTGTGAGAATGCACAAGAAGATAATAACATATCAAAAAATTCATTTAAGAAACAAGCATTTCTAAATTACTATTTTGTGTAACCTCTGGTATTATTAATAATTTCTAAATATTTATTTGATAATTATACTGCAATAGCATTGAGATATTTTTCTTACAGGATATTTATTATATGAAGAATGCAATCGTAATAATCCATTTTAAATTTGCTTCATTTTGACTTGACATGAAAACTGCTGAATCGTTTTTGATGGAATTTTTAAATACTTAGCATTTATTAAAACAAGGTCCTATAAAGGAAAATTAACAATTAATAATTCTTATAAAATGTTATTTTAAAATCGATTACTCTATAAACCGATTCTTTCTAGTCTCATATCATTTTACAACATTTTTTTCTACCAATATTTGTTTACAAAGAAAACTAGCCCCCGGAAGATAATTTATTTAAAAAACTCAGAATGCCTGAAATCGAAACCCCGTAGATAACATATCAATAAAGCTGATGTCCGTCGTTCAACAACAATACACTGGTACATAATGGCCACGTCCACGCAAACATCACATAAGATCTATCACTCGATGTCAATATACACATTACATGGATTGCATCTTCGTCAATACGATACCGAGTCTTAATACATCAGGGCTGTACACTACAATTTTTTTACTTTCTTATACCCATGTTTATGAAATATACATATAGTATAATAAGTATAGTGAAGCTGATTTTCTTCGAAATCCGGATTTTGATGGAATTATCCATTTTGACCTTCCCTGAATCCATTCTGACCATTTTCGCCATTATGTCTGTGTCCGTCTGTCGGTTTGTAAGCGCTGTAACTCAAATACGACAAATCGTAGAAGGATGAAATTTTATATTTAAAATTAATTTTTGTCTGCGAAGAACACCTTTTATTTCTGAAAAGGATCTTTCAACCGCATACTGATGTTTACTGACGGCTATTTTTGAATTACAGTGTGAATTAGAGAAAAATGGTCAAGTTAAAAATTGTAGTTAATGTTATTATCTATAATTTATGTTCTATTCATTTTTTCGAAAAATCAAATTTTTGATTTTTTTAAAATTATAATTCAGATAGTTCATAACAAAAAAGAAATATCTGCCATAAGTGTCATGGGACTTACTTATACGTATTACAGAGATTGAACAATGTAAGTACCATGGGAATTTCTTATACATAAGACAGAGAGTGAACAGTGTGGGTGATTCTAAATAATTATTAAAAAAAATCTTTCTGACTAAATCATAAATAAAAGGTTAAGTATTTATGCATCGATAAGTGTATTTACAAAATACAGAAATAAATAATTAATTGAGTCAATTTTTAAACATGTATAATTTTACAGAAAAACATAAATATTGATATAAATTCGTAATTTATTATTTTGTTATAAATATTGTCCATCCCTAAGACGTGAATGCACATTTCCTATTGCGGTCAGTCTCTTTGCCAATTGGACGACAACGATCAGTCATACTCGCGTTGTTTGTGCGTCTGTAGTTCCATTAGCCGGGGAAGAGTAAATACCTCAATCTACCCCCACCCCTAACATAAATATATACAGAAGATAGTTTCTTGTTTTGTACGGTCAATCCGAAGGTGTTAGGTTGCGTTGGGTGAGATTGTTTTGTTTTAGGGATAATAGATGCTGTGTACATGCTAGCATGCTTTTGTTATATGTTGTTGTAATTATTATACACTTAAAATTAGGCATCGAATCGAGCTGTAACAGCCAAATTATTGTATGTGACAAAAACTTATTTTTACGAGAGAAGGAATTTTTTAGAATTAGAAAGGTTAGAAATATCTAAAGTTCTTGATGTCGTCAATAATAAGTATTTAAAAATTTATACTACTGACTAAGGTCAAGTCTGCCCACACAGTACAAAAAGTTAATTAAAAATTAAATATCATTTACGATAAATTTTTTTAATGTATATGTCATAATTATAAGTTTATGATGACGTCCGTGTCTTTAGAATTAATTTTTACGTTAATTAGGTATATTATATATTATTCTAAATTAAGGATATTTATAAATATAATAATAACTAATAATATGGCATGCATCCTTCATCCTAAGAGAAAAATATTTTGTTTATTCAAACAAATTACTTATCTCTTGGAGTAATTCTCACAGAATAATTAAAACTTTGTAACAAAAAAATAACAACGAAAATACATAATTTGTTCTAATAGTAAGATTCTTTCTTTCTTTCGTAGTTTGCTTCTGTATAAAAACTTTGTGTTTTTAATAATAAATATACAGGATGTTCCAAAAGTGTTACAATTTATAAATTATAAAAATTGGTACAAAGTTAATATTCGTGCGAGTTTTTTTGGGGATAAGGGTGCATGCGACTAACCACCGTCTCTAACCGCAGTAACTCTCTACTATTCCACAGCTCCAGGCCCGGCCGCCCGCCGAAGCGCGCCCCTGTAGGGCTCAGCCTAGCCGCGTCGCACCTCCACCAGCACCAGCTCAAGAAACACCGGTTAGACAACGGGGACTATCCGTACGAGAACGGGCACATGGGTGAGTTAAACAAACGTACTTATTATGTTTACATAGTGTTAGACTTTTGTACACTGCCGAACAAAAATCTTTGGACACCTATGATTTTGACTTTTCAGTTTCAATGAGATTTTCCGTAGAGAAAGCTCATCAGAGTAATATGAACAAATGACAGCTCTTTTTTTTTTCGATCTACACTAGTGTGTGAAGGCATTTCGCGTTCTAAAATAAACGTTACCTCACTTTTGAGAGTGATCTTGTTAATTTATAATTTTGAAAATAAAATGCTTATACTCATTAAAATATACAGATTTCAGTCAATAAAAATCCCTAGTAGAGCAAAAAAAGTTAAAAAAAACAATTTCTCGTTAGCTTGAAAGACATTGTGCGTTAATACTTTCAATTTGAGCAAACCTGTCCTTTCAAGTATATAATTCGAAAATTACAAAAGTCGTAATTAAGTACTCTTATCAATATTAAGGATTTTTTATCAACCATTTTTGTAGTTTTGTACTTCTAATTCGCAAAAAGACTTTTGCACGGCAGTGTAGTCTCCTGTTTGGTGACATAGAACTGTACAACTATAAATAAGAAAAACTTCAGATTAGTTTTTATATAATATCTAGTTTTACGTATTGCAATTTCAAATCATTTCGACGGATAGTTTAGTTGATATAGCCCTTTAAGTAAATTTTGCAAATTAAAATTCCCAATTATTGTTTTCGTAAAGAAATTAAAACGTTGGTATATGAGCAATTCCAAAAAATAAAAATTTTCCGTATAAAGGAGATTATGTTATCATAATAACAGCAGAATTGTCATCAGACTGAATTAAATCTTCATCGATTCAGCGGGACAAATTCTAATTTTACAAAAATTTCCAGGAATGCCAGAAGTGAGATAAAGAAATCCTTTTTTCAGTATTTTTGGTAATTTTATAATAATTTAAACATATAAATTAATTCACACGCTATATCAATAGCTCAAAATTAAGCAATTTACATTCTTAAAATGAGCTTAATTCATTTAAAAATTAACCAAAATTTACGTTATTTTTTTAATTTCTAAACATGAAAAAATGATGTCACAAGGCAGTTACTTACGTTCATGATTTTTCTACGTTTATATATTATATTGATACGCAAGAAAAGTCGAGTTGCGAGAATGTGCTCATAAAAAAAATTAATATTCTAATTTTACGGAAAATTTTATTTTAAATTGCCCATGTATTAAAAAACGAACATACACATTTTAATTCTTAAGATTTTTGACACCAGATTAAGTAGGGAGAGATATAACTGCGTGTACAGAAATTTAACAAAAATTATTTATATTACAATTAAAACTGTACTTTACTAAAAGATTAAATGCGTTAAAACGCAATACTAGATTTTGTAAGAGACATTTTGTGTGTTTCATAATTCCACAGTACTATTTGATTGAAGTATTTTAATCCACCTGGTATATTTTAATTTAAATTAGTAAACGTTTTTTTATATTAAAAACACATAAAAGTTCAATGTTCAAATCACCAAACCATTTAAGAACTGTTTGTATACAAAAAAATCAATAAAGTATATATATTTATATAAAGCACCGAATCAAATTCATTCGAAGGACGTAAAAATATACACACACACACACACACACACACACACACAATATATACGACCTATCAAAAGGCGATTAATCGATTCTGTTCTCTAATGATAAAAACGAAACGTTATTAAATTTCCGCCTTATCATCGCTGGCATAAAACAGCAATCGGCATTTCAAACAACGGCTTATCGATTAGAGCAATATTAAACGTGAATGGGGGGGAGGGGGCACTTATAGACTGCCCCTCTTACTGTGGGAGTGACTGAGACAGAGTTATGTGTGTGAGGTATCATTAAAAAGTATAGGGATTTGTTAAATTTTTAATATTATTTGTGAGAATAAAATTTTTGTTCGTTTGTTACTGTTTTTTTTTTATAGTGTGATAGATTCAGATATCGTTACGATTAATCATTTTTTAACAAAAAGTGACTAATACATTTATTTAAAACTTTTTTTTACATTTCCGATATAATCGGTCATATCAAAATGATATGTAAGAATTTTTCACCGGACCAAAACAAAAAATATTTTTAATTTTTGTATAAGACAGTTTTTGAAATCATTCGGACAGAAAGAACGACACACTGACATTTCTCATTTCTCTAAATTCAAGTCACGGAGAACTGAAAAATATTTCCAAGAAAATTACAGTGATTTTGAAAAAGCAATACCTTGCGAGAAACATCAATGGAGGGAAATAATTATATTTTTATTGATTGATTAAAACCAGCAGTCTTTATTGCGAGTCTGTAAGATTATACAATTATTTTTAATGAATGAAATGTTTTCCATTTTTGAAAGTCCCCCCCCCCCCCCCCCCCTTTAAAATATTTTGTTGGCGTCCATAATATATAAAACATATATTATTGCTTATTATTTAATAATTACGAAACCCAAACTCAATGTCAATATTAATGTCAAAATTCAATAAAACTCTCAAATTTAATAAAACTGAATGTAATCGAATTTTTAAGATGTCGCCACGCGATTTAATAAATACAGAAAGCAGCAATATTATAATGTGTTATGAGTTTCACAGAATGTTTTTCATTTGGTTTAAAGCGAATTGAATTACATGCACAGAGATGATATTTACAAGCAATAAGAACAAAACGGTTGCCGTATATAATGTATGCAATATTTTGTATTTGATTTGAAATTTAAATTTCACAATAAAAATGCTCCGGGGTATGTAAGGATATATTAATAATACATTTCTTAATGGTGCACTGTTATTGTTGTATTCTGGGGGTGGGGGATACTTTATATAATAATTCTATAGTTTTTGAAAAAAAAAACTTAAAAGAACATATTTGGAGAAATGTTGGCCGAGATAATAATTTAAAAGACCCAGAAAGTAGAAAAAATTTAGTTTTATGATTTCAAAATGTCCAATTGACGTTTCCGATTATGGTTAAGAAAAACACATTTTGTCCTGTGTTTTATTAGTTGGGTTTGGTTAATAGATTTCATATAAATATTAAACACCAATTTTTTTTAAAAATATCTCAAATACAATACATTACAATACATACAAGAAACAGTCTAGAATATACTTTTAAAGTAGATTTTATCTAAATACATATCTGCATCGAGTTAAAATAATAAGAATATTTAGTCTTGTTTAATTGTAATGATACTGAAGATAAACATGTGGTATCTTAAATTTTTATTAAAGCAAACATAATTACATACACATTATAATTCATATAGAAGTAAATAAAAAAATTATCTTGAAAAAATTACAACAAATATCACTGTTTCCGGTTGAACACCTTACGTAATGCAAACTTCCGTTTGTGGGAGAAAAACGTGATTATTGTTCATAGTAAAATAGAGTAGGTCTATTATGTATAATGTAAAGCAAATAAAAAAAAAAAAAAAATTCAACTTTTTTTACCTGTACCTAGTAACCAAGAATCTCGAGTTACTTGTAGTTATAATCACCCTTATGTAGGTATAATTAATTTTTAAATAGATTCGTAGTGAATAGAGATTAACCTCGTTTATTGCATGTCTCTCTCAGTAACATGTTAGAAATGGATACTGTGGTTTCGTGACAGCCCCTCAAACCCCCTCCCATCACTTTTAGTTATTAGGATTACTTAACCTTTGTCTAATTGTGCTTTTTGCGTGAATCACACGCGTTTGAATTATTTTCTTTTTGCACGAATTTTTTTGTTTTAAAATAAAGTAAACTAAGAATTACATTTTTATAAAATACTAGCGGACTGGACCCGGAGATATCCGGGTTAATATCCAGAAAATCATAGCGACCTGAAATATTCAACATGCCCACCCAACATGCACACCCAACATACACACAACATACGATTCATCGCGAATTGGTTTTTTCCGACTTCATGAAAACACAAAATATCCACAAATTATACATCTAAACCTAAATTATCCATTAGGGAAAACTTGGATAAAATCCGTTCAGTAGTTTCTTAGAATTTTTATGAAAATAAAAAAATAAAAAAATAAATAGGTTAGCAACAATCATAATCAATTTCGAATATTTCTTTATATTTCAATTTTCAATCAACATAATAATATTACAAAATATTTAATTGTCATCAAATTGTTCGACAAAATATTTAAAAGCGACGTGGTCATAGTGACCTAAATTAATAAAAATTTTAAACCGTAAATTATAAATTCTTTATTCAATGGCTACTGTGTTTTTATATTATAGACGTTGGTAAAAACTGCATTGAAATCGGTTCAGAAATTACCGAGTCTATACAAACATTACAAACGAACACTGAACAGATCATGTAATAATTTTTTGAACTATTGAGTCCTATTGACTTACAGGACAGTCTGTAGGTACTTTAAAAATACAGAATAAATGAAAATTATCATTCATAACAAACCAAAATCGAGAGAGCATAACAACAATAAATAACAATATCAGTGGTATTCGGAATATTTGAGTTTAATTAAACAAAATTAATTTTATCATTGTGTTCTCGCACACACAGGCATATGTATGGGAAATTATTTACATACATATATGCATACATACATACATATATACATACCTACATACATACATACATATATATCATTGGAATTGTATTCCAAAAATGTTTACAGTAGCTGTATGACACCGTGAATTCCTATAACGCCTTAATTACCTGCACAGTGTCTATGTGTGTGCGGGAACAAAAGGTTTAATAACTGACATACCTATCACATACTCTACAATCCTCCCCCCTTTACTCTATCTGAAAACTGCCTTTCATCGACCGATTCGAATGTTTGATTTAAATTCGTTTAAAAAAATATTTTAACACTTATTGTTAGAGAAAAATTTGGGAAATATTAAAAATTATATAACTGTGGTAAAAAAGGTTGAAAATAAATAAATAAAAAATCATTTTAAAGATTGAAACTTCCACTTTTTATTGATTTCTGTAAATTCTACTTTTAATTATGTTTCGTGAAATTATGAATTTTAATGAAAATAAAAAAAAATGCATTTATTATCAAATACCTGTATTTATTTGTACTTTAATTGCACAACTTTATATATTGTCCAATTTTTTTAAGCAATATTTTGATTCCTTAGTAATTGTTTTGATAATTGTATAATACAGTATATATTTGCCCTTCCCCCCTGCCCGAAAAATATTCAATTGATATGTTTGTAATATCTAAAAATATTTAAAAATACATTATTATTAATTATGGCAGTAATTTTCATCATTAGATTGAATCAAATATAATAAAGTAAAACAATTTTCAGTTTTACCAAACCTATTATTATATATGCAATTAAATATTCGAAAAAAATGAAAAAAGAACATCTTAATAATTTATATGAACTAAATATACCCTAACAAATTGTGAGAAAACGTATAAATTTCATATAGTATATGTACATACTATTAATTTTTATTATATGTAATAGTTTTAATATAATCATTATTACATAGTTTTTGTTTAGTTTATTATTAAACATATTAAATTTAATAATTATATTAAATTGCCCCCAGTAAATGTATTTCAGGTAATAAAAAACATTAGCATGAACGATTAATATTCAAGAGAGAGAGATGCAATGTAAAGCAATATAACATAGTTCCCATACAATATATTCTAAAACATATTTGTGAGTTATTGTACGGCTAATAATTTTTTTTAATTTGCATGTCGTAATTTTAAATATTATTGCTGCAATGCTTAGACCTGAATCTAAATACCAAATTATATGAAACGGTAATTGAGACTTTGCTGAACCGTGACAAACATGCTCTTGCATTGTATGAAAAGATAAACATGTGCAGGGGTGGGTTTGTTACAAAAATGATTGGGGTAGAAGAAACAATTTTATTAAATTTAAAAAAATAGTTTTTTTTACATTCAAAACGATTATATAGTTAAATCTCGGTTTCTGAGAATTAGTCCAGCAATGAGCAGTTAAGAAGCTAGCAAGATCAAGAACAGTTTCATGTTTAATATTTCCGTTTTTACAGGAAATAGATAAACAAAAATTATATTTAAATATAAAAATATTTTTTGCTAGAAATTGAAAGAGCATGTCATTCTGATTCCTAATATACTAAATATATATCTGTCGACCTATCTATCTGTCCGGAAACTAGTCAAATGACGATTGGAAAAATTACTATATTTAAATTATTAATAAAATTGTTACCCAATTTGAAATACTCGTGTTGCACCCCTGCTTTATAAAAACTGTTAGCGATAATTATCGCCGAGAAATAATTAGTTAATTAATTCAAAAAGAAACATAGACCATAATAAATACAATACGGGCAAACATACGTCATAAGTTTATAATCTATGACTGAAATGAAATAACACGAATTAACTAACAAGTTGAAATAAAGAAACAGCGCCTGAGAATCCGCTTAACTAACGCATATCTCAGATTTTGACAGTTACAAGTCACTGTGTCTTATACACTGCTCATTGTCTTCACAGAGCGGCACAGAATGCGTTCAATATACAGCTATTAATTAAATCAATCGATGTATTTATACAGAATATCTACGTCAAAAGTTTCAAACTCTACATTTAGGTATAAGTTGAGTTATAGAGATTAATTATTATTTATTTGAAGGCTAAATGATCTTAATCCCTATACAAATACACTGCTTGTATTATAGTAAAACTATTGTCATTATTTTTATTAAATAAAACTCAACAAACATTAAATATGATTAATTTAGTAGGTATAAAAAAAAAAAAAAATGCTGATAAAAACTGTACAGAATATCGTTTTTTTATCCAACTGTAAAATTTGGTATCTAAATGTCACTTATTTGGTTGGTTTTAACTTTCTATTGTTGATATATTAAAGTTGATTTGTTGAAATTGAAGTACGATATATTTAATTTTGAACGCCTTTTCCCTGATATTTTTAACAACAGTTCCAAAATTTAAAGAAAAATGTCTATTTCAAATAAGAGTTGATCTGTTGAAATGAAGGTACGGGTAATTTTGATTCTCGTGGTTCCTAATTACCGGTTGTCACTGGCTACGAGATGAGATGGTGTGTGTCTGTGCGTCCGTCTGCGGCTTACCTCGCGCGGCTTTTAGCGTTGCATCGTTCCGAGAAATGTACCGTGAATAATATTTAAAATCTCGTAGCACCAAATGGGACGTGATTCGGGTTAATGGCGCTGCCAAGTGACAGATAAAGACATTGCTGAAATATGGAGGATTGTTATTGTTATTATCATCGCATGGTTTATCGAGGAGTATGAAGAAAAAGAATAATCGACATTTAATATGGATTTTTTCGAAGCTAATGTGACCTACATTATTTTATTATGTTTGAAAATCCATAAAAAATAATTATACAGTCCTCAATTATATTAAAACAGCGGTACCCAAACTTATTTTGTCGCGGAAATCTTACAAAATATTTAAATTTTAAGGTACTGGCACCAGTTATGGCCGCTACAAGAGCAAGTTTTTTCTTATTGTATTAAAGTATATAACATATATAAGTCTAATTTACCTCCAACTTCAAGTATTAATACATTCTACACACAAAGTACGTACGGAAATAAAGCGTCTTGAATGAAGTTGCAATAATTTTGTTAATAAATATAAGCGAGATATGAACTGGCGATATTAGCGTCATAAAAGCAGCGTTACAAGTGTTATATAACCGGAATAAAATAAACACTTTCTCCAGACCGGGGGACAGACACTTTACGACCTCGGACAGGGATTACCGTTAATGAAACTGATTCTGTTTCATTGCCGCCGAGATATCTCCAAATGGTATAATTTACGGCGCTAATACGACTTATATTCTTCAAATAAGTCTCACTGGTTTACGTTACATGTACTGGAATTGACTTCATTTAACTCAGAAATGTCTGAGATAATATAAATTCTAGATTGCCTTATATAAGGACGAGACGAGACTTGAGTTACAAAAACCTAGACAAGACGAGATATAATTAAATCGCAACTCGTGTGCGGCCCCATATGAATTACAAGTGAAGTATACTTTTGTATTCAATTAGTGAAATGCTTACATTATAATTAAGGAAATTAAATCAATATAATTTTTTTGTTTTCTTCAAAGGATCTTTTTCTAGAACTCTTGAAGTGAACAAAAAAATAGTTTCGACACCGAAATGAAAGGTTATTTTAATTTCTATTGTTTTTGAATCATTTTTATTGAATACTCGTTTCCCACAGTCCCACTTGCGTTTTTTTTTAAATCAAATTTCATTTTTTCCTTGTACATTTTATTCAAAGTATATATATTGTATTTTTAAAAATAAATGTCTGATATTATTATTATTACTTTTTTGAGTATCATTATTTATTTGTATACATTTTTTTAGAAAATATCTCCTTACATACGGGTCTGCCTTACTTTAATTCAATTATTATATAGCCTAAACTAAATATAGAGTATTAGGCTTTCAAACAGTGAAAGTCCCATCAAAATCGGTTAAATACTTTTCATGTCAAGTCAGAACAAACAGTTATTACAATTCTAAAAACTATCAAAATCTAATATTATTCATTTGCATTTGAAAACTAAAAAAACAAGTATGAACGAATAATAGCTAAATAAGAATCAAATTGATAGATATCGAAATTCCAGTACAACTCAAAATTAATTACACCCCAAAAAATTCGAAATAAATTCGTCATCATTGAAAATACATGTAATATTCCTTACATACATGTTCAAATAAATACAAATACAATTACATATCAGAATATCCCAAAATAATAAAGTCTTTCAAATCTTTTGCACACACATAAAAACTAACAATACAAGGAACATATAGATGTACAAATTACATCCATCATAATAATAATAATAACTAAAATAAAAAGTAACGCATCCCTTTATAACCGCCCCCCTGCTGGTAGTTCAAATAAAAAAATAGTACATATCTGTTATCATAACTTGGCAAACATCGGGAAAAAAGGGGCCAAGTGCATTCAGAGAAATAGGATCCGCTACTTAAATATCGAAGCAATGTTTACTTTTCATATGCAGTGCACAATGCAGCCAATCGTCCAGACGAGTACTGGGTGGTGTCGGGAAGGTATAGGGGTGTGCAGGGTTCGTTTTGGGCCGCTGCATTTAAAGCCGCACGCTTTAGGGGCCTTGCTGAATGACGTCATGTCGAATCAGCGTCAGTCGATGGGATACATTGTATATTGTATATATAATAGAGACAGTTGGTGAAATATTAATATTAAAAATAATAATGTAGGAAGAAGGGGGAGGGAAGTAGGGTAAGAAAAGAATGAGATGTTTTAAAATTGTAGTAATTGAAATAAAAAATATATTTCTGTTAGTTCTGTATTTGTATGTGATGAATAAAATTTTGTCGAATTGCTAATTTTGATTTAAATTTAGCTTCTTGATTTTAACCGTGTCTTAATTAAAATGAATATATGGTAATAATTTTTAGAATATAAAAATAATTCAATAGCAAGAAACACATTAAAATAATAATATGTTATACAAAAATGATTATTATAATATAATTCCATAAAAATATATATTTTTTAATTCGGGTAGGTAGAACCCTTATTATTTAAGGTACCGGCAATTTATAAAAAAAGTTTGTAACCGCTGCCAAACCGCATATTTATAGAAAATAGATCATTATGTCGTTTCACCATAAGTTCATTGCTACCATCTGCCAAAACGTTCTATTATAATTATTAAATCATTTTTTAGGGTAGTCGATAGGCAGTTTTTTTTATAGGTTATAGATACACATTAAAATAATTCGATAATAAACATTTATCAACGAAAAATAATATTATGGACTTGATTTTAATATCTATAATAGTTTAATTTTAATATCATAGAACACTTCTTTATACCAGTGTTATAAAATATTAAAATAAGACTTCTTGTGATATCGAAACACGTTGTTTTATTATGACTATGATTAAGGAAAACATAATTTTAATATAGAAAAAATAATTTTATAATGTCGACCATTATATTATGTGACATCCAAGATGGCTGCCAGTGTATTGACACCAATAATATGCTAATGCAGACTTATTACCAATGACATGGTATCACAGTACACTCGGACAATTACTGTAATGCTATGCAATTTCAGAGTCCATTCAATTCACTGATTCCACTGTAACTTGATCTTTGCAGTAAGTACAGCCATTGATTTGTTTTATGATTTTTTTCCCATTGCTGCTTGAAATAATTAACCCTATAGGCTACTGTGGATATTATTTCGTGAAGTAATGTCCCCAATAGAAACATCTAGAAAACTATTTTAATCACGCAAGAATTTGTTGTCGTTTCTGATAATTAAGGAAGTTGCTCTATGAACCAAATCAAAAATTTAATTCTAATAATTGTTTTAAATGATAGATATTATTGAAAACGAAACGCGTTGATGTTTTATACAAAAACAAAACTTTTCTAACCAAGTTTAATTTTTGAAAAATAATTTAAATAGCTCGGAAAACAAAACGTCATATCAACAAAATTATAAACATCGCATTGTTTTTCTTTGTAATAATAATTTTTTGGTAACAGAATCACAAATGATTACTGAAATCGAATAAGCGACTATCGCGCTGCTAAAAGTCGCTAGTGTGTAAAGAGTAAAGGGTCTAAGAGATATAAGTTTGGCAACGTTGTGTAGTGGTGTAGAGCTGTGTTGAACGCGGAATTTGAAAATAATAAATAGTAAATTAAAATTAAAAAATATTCTTGACGGAAAAATTTTGGTAGGTACCACTTTGGTAATAGAGTCCAATGAGCGATTGAGAGCATCATTTATTAACCTTTTTATAAAATAATCAAACGTATTGTAAAAAAAAATTATATTAAATTATATTATTATTAAATATTCATCAAATACAAACTTTTTCATGTTTACATTAATTTTCTATTACACTTGACTCATAGTTACTAGAACAACCTCCTTAAGCTGAAATTTATATAATATGAAAAATATTGTTATTTACCGAGTGTTAAAAAAACTATACATTAATTTTTTTTATATGCACATGAGGGGTATCAAAATACGCAACTGGTCGAGCTGATCACAAAAATATGCACATATTACACAATTATTCACACCTGTACCATCAAAACTATAATAATTGATGAAAAAAATAATGAGAGCATAGAAAAAATATGTGTGATTCCATGAAAAATAGTTTCATCCATATCGGGTACTTAGCTGCCTTTTTAGGTTTAATTTGATTGTAATAAATCAAAAAAAATATATGCAACTATTATAAATTCTGACGGAAATACGTAATACAAGTTCAAATCTAATTAAATAAAAATAAAAAAGCGACTGGATTGCACCGTTTGCATTTTAATTTATGCCCGAAATTATAATTACAGAAACTGTGTTGTCTATGAAATATGGGCTAAAAATAATAAGTATTATTTCCAAATATAAATCAAATCCGCAAGGTTGGTACTCGGTGAATTAATTAAACGAACATAGTTATTATCTTTTAATTAGATGTGAAAATATTTCATTGTATTAATTAAGAACTAATATAAAAGCTTGTCATTTCGACAACAGTCTTGATAATTAAAACATGTTTATGTTTTGTGTGTATTGTTTTTTGTGAATAACTTCAATTAGATGTATCATAGCCTTAATTAAAATGAATAATTTATTCTTATTTGAATAACGGGCCGTTATGAATTCTATAGATTAATCTACTATGTGTTTTTTTTGTTTTATTATGTGAGATATACAACAGCATATTTAACTCTTTCTAGAGATAATATAGTTTTTTTTTCAGTTCAATTTTTATATTAACATCATATCGAGTAGATTAATATAAAGGTCTCCATAGATATACAGGGTGATTTACAACTAGTGTAAAAAAATTTACAGTAGATCGAGGATGTTGTTTTAAGCAAAAAAATTTATGTGAACATATGAAAATTCTTTGTGAGGGGGATACATCTTTCCAAAATTTTTGCCCAAAATTAGTTTTTATTTAATATCTAGAGGATTCATTGATTTATTATTAATAAGTGTTATCGATTTCCAGTACCAAACAATAATAATTTAGACCAGGGGAGTATGGGTCTAGTGGGCCCGCCGATTTTTATCAAGTATTTTTTTGTTCTTTAATTTTTTCTCGAATTGGGTTTTTGTAGAAGATTATATGACAAAAATACACAAACATATACTTTGTCCATTTGTCATAGGATCAAGCGTTTTCGAAAATAACGATAAAAAGAAAATATGGCAGAGTTTTACTTAATCCGAATGCTTCAAATTACACAAAATAAGTTTATATTCTTGTTCTATGTTTAAAAATTAAAGTTAACATAATAACATCTTTGATCTACTGTATTTTTTAGATTAGTTGTAAATCAGCCTGTATATTATAGATAATTTTCTTTATTTTATATATCCATTTCGATGTTAATATACCAATTGGTTTTTAATCCGCATAAAAATGAAACTTAAAGAGCAGCATTTTAACAATATTAATATGTTTGTGTAAAAATAGTATGAAGTCATAATTTTCAAAGTTATCGCAATTTTATAAGATGAATAAGAGAGTTGTAATTTTACATACTAAAGAATAAAGGATTTGACTTCGATCGAAATAAACGCTGACGAAGCCGCGGGGGAATATCTAGTATACAATAAAATGGTTTTAAAATCGTTCAAAGACAAATAATACGTTTCTAGCTCTAAGGTATCTCGATCAAATGATACATAGAAGTCTAAACAGAGACGAAAATAATTTATCTGTCTGTTAAATAATTACAATTTAGATCGGCCAACAGCTGGGGGGGTTGTATAAAATTTTAAACAATACCGTTTATCTGTTATTTAGTCTATTTTGACCACAATACCAAACAAGATTGCCATTTTAATTGTGAGCCCTGGAGAGAGAGAGACATACACAATACGTACTGTGTGTTAATACGTTGTGTGTCTTTTTCTCTGGAGGGTGTTTGCAGACCTTAGCAGGCCTATTATGTAGGGTATACCTGGTCTATAATTTGACCGCACTGGAATTTAAACCGTAAATGGTTTAAATAGTCGCGTTTGTATTTAAATTCTGGTCGGAATTTCGCACTATCTAGCAATGCATTGGTTAGTTTCATGTACTCTTCTTTATATTCGTGTTTACTAAAGTCATTTAATATTTTTTTTTATAAATTCAACTGTTTCTTTTTGGAGTTTGCCACTATGCCTGTCAGGATAGGATTAAGCAAACAGTACGACAGAGATTGAACATTTAAGTGTACGTAATATTGATATAATTATTTGAATATAGATATAGTATTATTTTTTATTAAAAATATTATCTTTATGTAATCATATTTATATTAAAAATAATAAAGTGATAAAACCTAAATGAACTTGTACATAAAATGTAATATAAATAATAATCTAAATTATTATAACAACTGAATAAACAATTGTTTGTTAAATTGATATTAATAATATTTGATATGATATTCGATTTGTTTAGATTAAAAATTTATTAATTTTTTCGTTCATATATTATACTAGTACGTTAAAAATGACAAACTATAGAAAGGTTACATTTTATAATAAGGATCGTATAAGCGTGAAATGAAAATATCTTATTATTAATTCTACATATGACATTTATAATTTATAAATTGTCTAGTAAAAAAAAATACAAACTATTTCAGACCTATACATAAAAATATAAACATACTATTTCATATCACAAAAAACCCTAAATGATTGTTATATAATAAAACGAGCATCATAACAGCATTCGTAATTTGAAAATCATTTTAATGTTCTATAATCTATTTATCTTAATCCTAAAGCAATCTTTTAGAAAATATTTCTCAAACTATTATAAAACGATTTTCATAGTTGTTTAATGGAAAAGGAGAGAACGTGCACCTTATATACAATCTTATACTGGTGTTTCTTTCTATCGTGTGTCTTTAAGAAGCGCCAGGTGGTAACCATGTCATTTGATGTGGACTTATCTGGCCATTTAGGCTATTCATTTGAAATTAGCTCAATTGCTATGATTTGTTGGCGAGCGCTACAAGAGTTAACACTTAAGTATTAGGTTGAGAGCGTATAGTCTAAATGCTATTGTAATAATGGTGTGTTATTAGATATATACGAATACTTTGGTACTGTTAGTTTTTATTAATATAGTTTTATTTTGATGTGAGTTTTGGTGTCTTACATTTTGATGGATGATGGTTAATATATCATTATCTTAAAAAAATATAAACAATTTTAAGATTGAGGTGAAGTTACCCTAATATAAAATAAGAAAATGAGATTTTGTTGTATCGAAATTCGAAATAATCTCGTGTATTGGTAAATAAAAAAAATAGAACTGAACGATAGCGAGACGATATCTACATTATTTATAAGTCTCGTGTAGTACTTTAACACGATTCTAAGTTCTTGATGACTGTAAGATATTAAAGTGAATAATATTTATCATATGTTTAAATTAAAATAATACTCGTACACAATGGTTCTGTCAATATTGACCGATATCAATGAAACTAAGAAAGTCACATATTATTTCCTTTATGCTATGCTTTATGTAACATCCCAAAATATTTATTTTTTGAAGATATTTCAAGAAAGACACATGTTACGTGGAAATTTTATAGAATCTTTTTTTAAATGTCACTTTGACGTTTGCATAACAAAAAAATTTATTGTAAAAATTTATGTGTAGAATTAGATTGAAATTGTCAAAAATTAAAATTGCTTGATAATTAACTCTCTTTGATGAATTTACCACGAGAAAGCACTGTACATACACTTAGGAGATTTTTTTTTAGTTCATTTCATTAAAACGCACATTTTGATACTCCACTTGTGAATAACGAAAAATAGTTTTTTTTTGTGTTTCAAATTTCACTTCAATCGGTCCAGTGGTTTTTAAAAACTCGATTTCGTTCGAGTACGTGCACGAGACGAGACGAGACTCATTTAAATTTGTTATTTTCACAATAATTGTTTTTTTCTTGAGTGAATTCCTGATTAATTTCTATTTTTTCTCTTAATATATCTCAATTATTTAAACTGTGTATTTTTAATGCAAACTTTCATAAAAATATATTAAAAGTAATCATCATGATTGAATATAACATTCAGTAAAAAACATTATCCGAAAAGTCAGACATAATTTCGTCAAACGAACAACATCTGTCATGTTTTGAAATTCATTTTCGATAACAATTTCAAAAAATGATTACCATACACGAAAACAAAACCTGAAAAGAAACATAAATACGTAAGTGTGTTATGAATCAATCCTCCATCTCTCTCTGTGACTGGCCCGTTTAATCCGGGGCCCCAAAACGTTTATACAAATAACACTTATTAAAGAACCATCTGAAATGCTAGAAACTTAGTCTGAATAAAAAACCATAAAAAGATTCATAAACGACTATAAATTGATTTGCCTCCGGCTGCGTTTACACGACGATCTCAATGCAGAACACTGGCGCTCTTTGTATGGGGTAAAACGGAGGATAAAGTTTATTTTAAATATTATCCTCATAATTTTTTTTATACTTCCGAAATAGGGGGGGGGGGGACTGGAACCCCAAAAAGGCAGAATTTTAATCTAAGATCTTTCGATTTGTTTATTTAATAATAATAATTAATAAATAATGTTTTAAACATAATTAACGATAAAATTATCTTCTTTTTAACGGCAAATATTAGGGTTACAAAGATTTTTTTCATAATTATAAGTGTTTGATGACGTCGTTTGCAATAGGGGGACTTGGGGATGTTAATACATTTTTAATAAAATATAAATTTTCTGTATAAAAACATTAAAAACCCAAAACAAATGTTTTTTTCAATGGAAGATTGAACTGGACGATAATTAAAAAAAATTAATAAACCGTTCGGTCGGCCATCAAATCAATACAAAAGAGAAGATCGGATGGTTCCATCAGTATTATACATTACCAAACCTCCCCGTTTTTATTGTATAAACGCTCCTCGGGTGAAAATTTTATAAAATTGTATGTTTTGAAAAGATTGAAATTATAGAAAAATTAAATCAACATTACAAACAAACAAATGTAACTGTTATACGTATAAAATAATACTAATCCATTCAAAATAACACAATTTGTTACTGTTTTTAAAATATTTTCGACAACGCACTAAAATTACTTCTACGCATTGAAAATGAAAATTGATGAAAATGACCATCAAGATGACAATTTAAAGATTTAAACTGTTGATATGTTGCGGCGGGTGATTAGTACCATCTATTGGTGTTACACATATTTTCATAGTTACGTTAGTACATTTATTAATCCATCTGTATGAACGCTCCCAGTGTATGAATCCTCCCTATCTCTCCCCATACTCAATTTTAGTAAATCTGTCACGGTTAGGGTTTGATATACAAAAAATAAAATATCAAGTGTTAGAAACAGTTTAAAAAAATTATGATCGAGCGCCACTGCAGCAGGTACATGCTGTCCATTTACTAACTTCATACGAATATGGTCTTAATATAGCTACGTATTATAACCAACTATAGCATCTATACATTATATAAAATATACAAGTATGTATAACACATATGATTTGCATTGCTCAGAAATAAATTCAACAAAAGGCACTGACAGTTAGCAATTACAAAAAATGGCGCTCTTGCGAGTGTGGATGCGTACACACACACACTTATACACTGACTCACACATTCGCACTTGATTCGAGTGTCCGTCAAACTGTAATTTAATGTTTATTTTTAATTTCCCGTGGTGTTTTAGAAAATTATACGCAATTATTTTTGTTGTAAAAATAGAAAAAGGGGGTTGAGTATATGTGTATGTTTATATATGTGTATGTGTGTGTCTGTAACGGTTGTTGTTTTGTTTTATAGATTGTCAACTATTTTTGTATTCTAGTGAGTCGGGGTTTAATCTAATTTTAATTACGGAATACTGAGTTTGTAAATAATTATATGTAAACATCATTTGATTGAGATGAGGTTTTGGAGAAGAAAACTGTAGTTAAAAATATAATTGTTTCAATAGGATTATATTTTAAATTCAGTACACATTTTGTAGGATAAAGCTACTCAATATATTGTACACACAAATGCTCTTAATTCTTTAAGCTAGATATACAATGTGTCAACAAAAAACTGATTAGTTAAAGAAAAAGGAAAAATTGATAAACAGAAAATTTTTGCTAGAAAAATAAGAAATAATACAATAATTCTGATTACAGTTTTTGTGAAATGAATTCTGCCAAATTATAAACGTTTTGATTCATTTACACGGTTTTAATTATCAAAGTAGTCGCGGCGACGTCACAGCGCTCTCTTATTTTCCAAGTTTTACAAATAACATTTTTGTCGTAAAATAATATCTTTATAAATATAATATTATGAATTATGAGTGTAGTATTCCCACTAAAATGTAGCAGATGCCTATCAATCAATAGCCAGACAAAAAAACCGTTGCAAAATGTATCGGATCCAAACCCCGCAACTGTAACAAAAACCACGAGAGAGATACGAGTATCTTATACATTAGCTGTATAGTCTAATGAGCTAAACATTGCGCAGATCTAGTGCGATTAGATGTCATTTGTTTTGTGCAATGGCCCACTGCGATGTCATCAATCATTGCTACTGAAAACTGTCACCGAGTGTCTTACATGCATACGCTAATAACATCTGAATGTGACTGACTGCAACGCTGTCTAATCTTACGGTAGGGTTGTTGTATAATATGCAGTTTGTTTCTACGAATAGGTTGGATTGATGTGATCTGTGATCGTGTTAACGATGCGAATTGTTTAGGTGCTGATTTAGAATTTAGACTACCCATTCAAGCTGTGTTCCCATTACCTGATGCAGTTTTAATATTTGTACACGTAGGTTTATTGGAAAGATTTGTTAGAAATATATATTTTAATCATTTAAAAATGTAGATACCATATCTCCACCACGATTGTAGTAATGATAGTTTTATTAAAGAAATATCGTAAGTGCCATTTATCTTTCATTTTTATACATTTTGATTTTAAAATATTATTTGTATTTTTTTTAATACGTACCTGATCTAATAAATCAAAATTAATTATTGGTTTAGTTATACATACATATATCAACATTAAAACTATCTTTGAATTATTCTTTTCATTATAATAGTTTAAGTCCTATCAAAATCAGGTCAAGTTTTTGTGTTGTCAGAAAAAAAACCAGACAAAACTAAAATGGAATTAATCATATATACTGCAGATTTGTATTAATATGTATCTACCTACTATCAATAATAATATAATACCTATGTTCAATTTTTTAGTTGGCAATAATTTATGAAATATTTGAATTTATCTAAACAAATTCAATTAAAAATACCAAACAGTGGAATACAATAATTAAATTTATTTAGGGTAGTGTTTATATAAACAATGTACACCAGATGAGTCAATATACGTGGGCAAAAGACGTATGTATACAGTTATATATCAGCGGTATCGCCGCGGGGGCCCCATTACAGCGCCGCCCCCCGGGGGGCCGAGCCCTGACCTTCCCCATGCACGCTGTTGTTTAATTACTACAAAAATAATAACACTGTGAAATTGCAACGATACATTTGACGAGATGCGGTCTTTTTATTAACACAAAGAACGATCTGCAGTTGATTTTTTATTTGGGTTTGAGCGTTGTCGAATTTATAGATATTTTTGTTGAATTTTTATTTAAGATTCACAAGACAAATCGATTAACGAACTCACTTTAATATTCTTATGACCTCGCCTCTTCCTAATATTACGTTACATTAAAAATTATAGTTCATCCAAGTAAGAATAGTAACTAATTCTTAAAGTGCAATTTATTTTTAATTTTCGAATATTGATTTATTTTCAACATTCAAATGATACTACAGTACAACCACAATAACGGACTAATTGTATACTAGTTGTATACAAATTTGCTAGACATTTTTATCCTATATGTCAAAAAATCCGTCGTGTCTAGGTTTTATTGTACATATCTTATATTTTACTTCAGCATTAACAAGATGCGATTTATACTTAACAAAAATACAGTGAAACTTATCCAAATCAATGTAGCTATGTTTACATAATTCAAAATAAAATGTTACACAAAAATAATGATATTGCCTCGTCTAAAATTTTTGCCTGAATTTTTTTTTTGTAAGTATAGCTTAATTTTTCGAAATAAAATATGGATTGCCATCAAATACTGGTAATTTAGCAAAAGTGTCGCGGTTTGAAAAAGTTTTACTGTATCAAATTGTAAGTGTGTTTAAACGTTCTAAAACAGAATCAAAGATCTCCTGTTTGCAGATATCCCGCGCATGGAGAAGTCCCCGTTACTGGCGAATGGGTACAACCACCCGCCACATCTGAGCCACATGCAGTTCATGCAGCTGCCGCACCCGGCTGCCGCGCATTCGGCGCTACTGTCGCCCGGCATGCCGCACGGCCTCGCACGCCACGACGGATCCGTCATCAAGAACCAGGGCATGCCACCAGCCATGGAGGCGATCGCAAGGTAAACTATTTATGTACAAAGAATGCAAACTTTTTATATATTAAATATAAGAAACGTTTTTAACGGTTGAGCTAGCAAGTTTTTGAGTAAAATGCTTTCAAGAAAAATTACAAAAATTTCTGGTAGAACTGGAAGTTAACTGGATGAACGTAAAAAATAAAAAAAATGATTTTGGCAGATAGACAGACACACAGACCAACATTAAAAAAAAGGAAACGTAACGGTTCATAAAAATTGGGCAAGGTTTCGACCAAAATTAATACTTTTATTAACATGTTAATAATGTTAACATGTTAATAATGTGGTAAAATGTAAACAAATTTATTGTTAACAAAGTTTCCAAAATAATTTCATTTAATTTCTTATATACTTTATCAATAAATTATGAGCTCTCAGAAATTTAAAGCAGTCAAATTATTCTTTATTAACTAATGTCATCTATCAATGGAAAATTCAATTGATATTTTTAAATATGCGAAGCTGCAGAAAATTTCTGGTACCAAATAAAAGTAAATAAAATTTGTTATTTAATACAAAATACGAATAAATTTAGTTATTAATTAACTAACAATTACAATTAACTACCGTTCATAACACTATAACAAATCGAAACCAAGTTGACTAACACTTAACAAACCAACTGTTAATTACTATTTCACAATGCAAATGAATTTCTCATGACCGTTTCAAATCGAATAGACAAATATAAATACATCAAAACTAATTTGCAATTCATTTTCTCAAAGACGCCCCCTTTATTATTATTTTGAATTAATTAAACAGACAAATCTAGAATATAACAGATTATGTGTTAAACAAACTATAGAGAATTATATATTGTAATAGACAAGCGACAGCATTAACCCGTGGCCAGGCACGTTCTCTTCTACAATATTGATACTTTTCTCAATAATTTAAAAATTTTAATAATTTTTTTAAAAGAACAATTAATTTTCATATTAAATTAAATAACCGATTTATTAAAGTATATTTTTCGATTATAAAATAAGAAACATTAAGCAAGGAGTAGGCGTGTTATTCAGTCCTCGATTAACTCTACTACACACAAACTATAAATAATTTAAACAAAAAATATTTTACAAACTATATAGATTTAATAAATATTGCGACAGAGAAACATTAAGTATGTATTAACCCAGAAGTAGGCGTTCACACTCGATGCACGAGTCCGCTCCCGGTTTAACAGCAGATTATGTGCTAAACAAACTGTGGAGCATTAAATATTGTAACAGACAAATGACGAGCGCTAAGAAGGTGTTGTTATTTCACGCGCCCGCGGTTTGCTGAGAACCCTTCCTCAAGGAGAGAGATAAGTCCCGTTCTCTTTTGAACTGTTCATCAACGTTTAGCTTTATAAATTATTGTGCTTTACCTACAATTGATATTATAAATGTATCTGATAAAAGGTCTGCAGTTAATGTTCAGAGTTCATTCTACAGGAAGAAGATTACAAATGATTGGATAGAACCGTTGTTAAAGTATGAGAGAGATGAAGGGAGGGTGCACTAGATAAATCGATTATTTTCTATAAGAATCTGAAATTCTAGTTAAAAAAATCATTACAGTAACAACTAAGCCTTTCTTTTTATGAGGTGCCTGCGGTATGTTTGACAGATGTATTATATTATTTATTTTAGCAAGTATTTTAAAATTAATGTGATAATAAGATTTTTAAATTGAATAATTGGATAAAAGTAAAAAAAATATTTTGACTTATTTCATTAAAACTTTCGTCGACAATAGAACATAATATGTGTGGGTGAGTTAATGAAAGGGAGGGGGTGGAAGTTATAGGTCGCAGGTTCAAGTCTCAGGGGGTAAGAGTGACGACCCCTTGTGTACGTACGTCTTCTAAGAGGCTTAGCGCTTCATTCTTCTGGCCTCCGCGTTTTGTTGTAAGACAATCCAATTTTTAACTTACATACAGCTTAACAAACAGACCTTGCGTCCCCTCCCCCTCCCTTGAAAAAGCCGCCCGCACAACATAATTATGTTTATTTTAATGTAATTATGGCCGTATTTGCATAATGTGTTAATCAAATTATTTGCATTGGAGTATTTTTTCTTTCTTTATTTTTTATATCAACGCCAGTTTATATGTTTTTAATATGTTTTTTTTATTTGCATTATTCTGAAAGCATAATAGATAAAGGCCAAAGCGATTAACTCAATTTTATTTATAACTTCATATTAAATATAAATAAAGTTGGATCTATCTATACAATGTATTTTTTTTTCTGTCTTTCGACTAGACATGAAAACTACTGAACAGATTTTGATGGAACTTTCACTGTTATAAAAGGATCGGCCGGCCCTCAAGATATGTTGATTTTTTTAAATTGTTAATTAGAGGCATATAATCATGGTTTTTGCTTAATTAATCCATATAAGATAAAAAAATATGTTTTAGTAAAAACTTTCATGAAGTTAATTTTTTGAGTTTTTAAAGGTAGCTAAAAATATCCAAAAAAATTGTAACTTTATTGGGATCTCTCTTAGAAGATAATTTAGTAAAATAATGGTAATAAAAGTTAGTGTTGATTACATAAAATGAGTGTGTTATTTACAATTTATAATGTGTTATCCTGTATCCCAGTTACGTTTGTAAAATTTACGATATCAGTGAAGGGTAAATATTAGGACGGACTCGTAATATTCTTCTATTAAAAAAAATAAATTTGAAGTTTATATGAAAACGTTGAGCCTACTTCGAAGTATGTATTTATTTTAAAAGATCTTTTAAAATAAATACATTCCAAAATTATACGTGTTATTGCTTATTATATCTAAATGATCGAAAATATTTCAGAGTTGGGAAATTTAATATAAAATTAATAGTATCAACCCGGATGATATTAAATCATTTCTTCACTTTCAAAAAAATTGTATATAATTTAATTTCAATGATCATGTCAAATAGATATTAATTAAAACATATTTAAATTTGATCACAACAGCAACATTATTTTAATTTGGACAAATTAACTACACAATAATAAGTCCAACAAATTATTTCCTGTTATGTAATTATAGATAAAAAGCGCTCGTTTTAATATAAAAACATCAATTTATTTAAATAACACATCAAACTCTACAAACACGTGTTGAGACCATAACCCCCCACCTCCCTTCCAAGAAGAAATTAACATATTATATATTTTTCACATAACGTAAAGAACTTGTAACTGCAACGAAATTTCGTGCATATGGAGTCAATGGCTGAGAGACATTGAACGCTTTACAAGGATTATGTTCTGTATTCGTGTAAACAACACATAAATTATTTGGGTGTAGTTTTATTATTACAAATTAAAACAAAAAAAACTAGAAGCCATTATCATTCAGACAACAATTAGTTTTAATTTTATTTATATTAGATGTCCATGTAATTTTTATTAATAATTCATGTCAGTTATTACACAGAATTCTTTTTACATTTCTATAAAATATTACATTTACAACTACAACAGTTTTATTACCAAAAAATATATTGGAATTTTATCTGTATGTTTGTTTCGATTTGTTTAAGAATCTAGAATTATATAGGTATAATGAAAAAATTAATGAAAATTCAAAATGAATATTTTCTAATAAAAGTAAAAACGATTCAGTTCGGAAATAAACGCGGCTGAAGCCGCGTAGAATTTGTAATATTGTGTTGCATATAGCCTTATTCATTTTGGTTTTTGAACGACTCAATATTAAATTCTAATTTAAATGTATTATTATCACATAATAGGTGAGATATCTAACAATAAGTATACTTATTTATGGATGATACTGTATATATGAGGTTAAGTAGATAGTTATTATGTGGAGTAAAATAATCTATTTAACTTATTGTTAGAACAAAAGAGTTCATAGGTTGAACTTATTAACAGTGTTTTTTAATTTACAAAGTAATAACTATCGAGAAACTACATTACAGTATTATACATTAATTTAACGAACGTCTATGAAAATTATCACAAAATTACAACGTGATGATACCTGATAACAGATATGATTGTATTTTGCAGTGTCGTACTATAGTTTGTATTAATATTTTTTATTATAGTTTACTTATACATGCAAAATTAGACGTAATCAGAACCAGAAACCGAAAAATTGTTTAATTATAATTTAAGTAGTATTTATAAAGATTATACCTATACATTATACATATTATATACATATTTTACTTTGTTGGTATACCTGACAATTAATGAATAAATATAATTAATAAGTATGAACTAATACCCAAACTCTAAGACCTGTATACATTTTTATATCATTTGTAATTATTAAAATGGATTAATATATATATTTTGCCTTGATGGTACGGCACTGAGTGTGTAGAACGCGACATATTGTATACCTGGGGAATTAATCATAGCTTTGTTTCTCACGGAGTGACGTGTACATGCATCCACTAACTAGGATTTGCATTTTAATTAAAGGCAGGCGTTGAAATGGTGATTACGAATTGAAGAGCCGTGTAAACATATAACGACGAAGAAACAGCACGGCCAAGAAACGGACAAAACGCGATATCATTACATTCTACACCAGTGGTTTTCAACCGAAATTATACTGAAATGCTTAAATTAATATAAGGTACTGGCACGAGTCTTGGGCCCTTTAAGAGCAACATATACTGTTTTTTTTGAGATGATGGGCTTCTTTTTTGTAATTCTTATGAACTCATGTTATTAATAAAACAAGTACCTCTTTATTAAATGAATTTAATTACCAAAGTCCGCAAATATTGTTTGTTTTTTAAATTATGTATAACCTTTTATTTTGTTTATGTTTTTTCTCCGGTAATGAATAAAGTAAAACCAATAATGGGCACCCAGTGATGGACATTTGCTAATGATTACAAAATAATAAGTACTACGACACAAAAGTTATAAAATAAAAAATGGTAAAATTTGAAACAATGTAAAGAAAATGTCATGATAATATAATAATTAATAAATAAATTACACTAATAATTAGTTTAAATATCCACCATTTTGACATCCATTGACCGATTGTTAACAAACTAAACTGTTTTAGAGTTAAATGTCTATAGATTATGATTCAGTAATGACAGTAATCAAATATCAACAAATATGTCTAATTTAGTACATTTAATTAAACAAGAATTCAATACTGGGGTATGATCAAAGATTGGTGCTAGTACCTTATTCATTGAACAACGGTCCAGTAAATTTAATTTAAATTTGAATGCCATGAAATTGAGCAAAATATGATTTTTAGTTAGAAAAAGATATGACATTTCAAAATTTTTAAACCGCAGGTCTGTATCTTTAACCGTTTTTTTTAGGTATAGTCTTTTTGCCAATTGCTCCTCATAAGGTCAATTTTAATTCCGTTATATTATGTAGAATTGGACTATATTCAAATGATGTTAAAACTTATATTCACCAGTAGTTTTCTCTTATTGATTTATTACTTTAGTTGTAGGTCTCGAGACGTAGTTTCTTTGGATTGAAATGGTACATAAATATACAGTTAATATAACTAATAATTTTGCAATATAAATGCTTAATTTTGTTTTTATTTGAACACATGCTTATTACAGTCATGATATTTTCTAAATCATTTAATAATGATTAATTGCTTTTATTACGTATGTTTCAACGATTTCACTAAGTTTTGATCTATGGTAATAGATCTAACATGGTATTAATTTGATTGAATAATATTTTTGTGTTTGATTTATATTTTGTAACCTTCAAAACTAATTTAGATTTTTTTTGCATTCCAGATCGGGTATTTGGGAAAATTGTAGAGCAGCTTATGAAGATATAGTAAAACACCTGGAAAGGTAAGCAAAATTAAACATATTTTTGGTTATTAATTATTAATAACTAGAATAAATGTCAGAACATCATCGTGTCCAATTTAAGTAGTTTTTTTATATATATCACGTGATTTGACAAACATTTAGTTCATGAGAGTTAACAGTAAATTGGTAAATGAGACGTTGCTCACGTTATGTATTTTTAACATGTCGTTAGTAAGTTATAAATCAACTCGCAGAATTTTATTATTACTTGTTTGAATAATTTTAAATATATCTTATAATTATTTTTGTTTACTGCTCCAGCTTATTGATAAGATCGTGTGGTAGAAATTTTTAAAAGGATTATTGTGTAAAAAAATCCATAGAAATGATCAGTAGTTCCCTGATTTATCGGCAAGGCTTCATTTTACAAATTCCACAATACACGCGCCTATTATTTCAAGTAAAACTGCACGCATTAACATATAACAAACATTCCCGAAACCGGGATAGATACAAATCATTACGTCACAGAGACAGAGAGTGTAGTACTAATCCCGGCTCAGAGAGGGCGCGCGCGTTGTCGCGGGTTCGCGTCACGGCTAAGCTCACTTAATCTAACCACTTCCATATACACATACCCTTTGACATTTGACAAATATCATAATGAATAGTACCCACATGTCGTACGTATATGTGTGTGTATGTGCGTGCGTCGGAATGAAAAATAGCTCGTGACCCTTTTTGGGGGGAAGGACAATATTTTTCTCGTTTGTAAAAGAGATACAAACCGTATGGATGCCCTAAACCCTTTAGATTAACAAAATAAAAATGTATTCACGTGAAATTAAATTTGTTGTGATAGGTTTTTTTTTTCATTTCGTATTTGATTATCGAATTAACAAGGTCTGTGTTTTTTTATTATTGAAAGCTATTTATCAATTAGTTGATTCTATATCATTTCGTAATTATATAGGTCATGTATAATTTTGTTCAGTGATAATAAAAAGTCGAATATCTACCTGACCATTCAAGATGTTTTATGTACATTAAATTATAGTTTTAATTATATAAATGAATACACTTGGGAAACACATTTTTGATATATTCTCATTCCTTGCTAAATAAAATTATTTAATAACACAGGCCCAAAAAATGTACTTCTTGCGTAATTTGAGCAATAAGAAAATAAGAAAAAACAACTAAAAAACTCATATCAATTTTGAGAGACTCCATTGGCTGTAACAAATTTTTTTTACTAAATCTAATGAATTACTTTTTTGTAGATCAGACTTTTATTATCAATTTGCTATAGGTATGGCTATTTTACTATCAAAACAAATACTATACTTTTAAGTTTTAACACCTATAATGAAGAACAATTGATCGTAGAAAAATTTTAAAGGCAGATTTGGAAAGCTGTAAGTCTTTCTTCGTAGCTCATTTGATTTGGTCAAAAATATTTATCACGCATGGTCCATGAAGGCACTTAAATTGATATGGATTTTCGATTTTTTTATATAGCAAATTTTTTGTCAGTGAGCTTTTATATTGTCAAATTCGTTTTTATCGCCCAAAAATACGTAAGAAAAACATGAAACTGCGTAATTCTTCGAAATAGTTCTATAATTATTCCCCTTCCCCGTTATGTTGCACCACTGGTGTGAGAGTTAATAAACAAAACAGTAAGTTGACGAAACTGACTTGTAGTTTTATCAAGTGTTCGAGGAGATTATGAATCTAAATCTGAGAGAGAGAGAAATTAATTAATCCCCGTCACAACGTGGACTGGAACAATTAGTCTGCAGCAAATGTCTCGGGCGATAGATTAAAGTCTACAAGTCACAGACAAGATCACTCTAATGAGATTTGTCCACGCGTTCTATGAATATTAATCACCGTTTATCATACGGCCCACTTGACACCGGAGTTCTTGCTCGCGCAAAATTACTTACCGGGGACGTTTCGTTACAATTATTATATTTTAGCTTGCAAACGTGATCCGATGAACTATCCAGGCCTTCCTGGTCGCACGTTGCAGTTATAGCAAATGTTATCTCCTATACATATAAATGATAGTTTATGTAACAATCTGTTTGTATTCACTTTCAGCAAGAACATCACTGAACCGATTTTGATAAAGTTTTTTCTCGAAAAGATTTATAAATTGAAATGTATATATAAACAAATTAAATACTATACACAATATTGGCCGATATCAATCAAACTATTTTTCTTAAAATCACACTTAGTAAGTTTAGAAACGCCGAAAAAAAACACAACACTCGACCGGTAAAGTTCTTGTTAGTATTTTTTGGGATGCACATGGTATAATATTTATTGACTATCTTCAACATGGCAGAACAATTAACAAACAATATTACTGTGCATAACTGGATCGATTAGACGACGAAGTCAAGGCAAAATGGCCGCAAATGGCGAATAAAAAAAACGCTGTTTTAAGACATTACATCATCTCACAAGGCTCCGTTACGACCGATAAATTGAAGGAATTACGCTATGAATTGGTTCCGCACTACTACCTTTTTCTGAAATTGAAAATGTGGCGATGGCAAAAGATTTTATTCTAATGAAGAGATCGAGTTAGAAACAAACGCCTATTTTGATGCGAACCACTGTAACCGGTATTGAAATGTTAGAGGACCGTTGGAACAAGTGCATTACTTTAAATGGAGATAATGTCGAAGAATAAAAAAGTTTTTTTCATTAAAAAAATCGTTTTTTCATTGTTAGGCCAAAGACTTTTCAACCCATGCAGATATTCCAAATCTCAACTAGTTATACTGGAAACAATCGGACAGACGGGTAAAAGAGCTTATATAATCAAGTCCATCGTATGATATTGAAAAAAACACCATATAACAAGGACAAAATCAAAATTTCAATTTAAAAACCCCATCCTTATCATTGAATTCTAAAAAGAACACAGTGGATAAATAAACAAATAGCTTTCTGAGATTAATGATTTGATTTTTTTAACTGCATAAAAAGCCGGCTCCCTTTGGAACTGTGATTGTGCTAACATGACTTGTATTTCGGCATGAATACAAGCTGCTTGCGTAACTCGGGACCTGATAACACACACAAATACAGTTTTGTGTAATTTATCTTCATATTGCATTCTTGAATTGCTTCTCGCTACTTTCACAGTGGATGTCTGTATTTGTGTAAGACAGTGATAGAAACAAATTGTTCCTGACGTGATTAAGCAAAATTTGAATTCAATTCAAAATTGAATTATCCCTTTGTATATATACCCGCGCGATGATATTATTTTGTTTTGATGGAGTGGAAGAAAATAAGCGAAGATGTTTCTGCGGGTTTGTTTCTTTCAGAATGGAAACAGGAAGCCTTGAGATCTTTTCAATTCCGATAAAAGTTTATTTTTATGGTGAGAATTATATTGAAGAAGATTTTTTTTGCAATACCAAAAAAATGTTACAGTTATATAATTTGTTACCTTACCTACAATACCGGGATTCCGGTCATTTATCTCCTGTATTAAAATACCATTATTGGTGCAAATAATACCGTAATTTTGGTATTTTTAAATAATGTTAAAATATGTATGTGTATTAATATATAATACCTAATATTTAACGGTCAATAAATCTCCCATCAATTAAAAAATAGCTAAAAATGCACAATGCATTATAATCCATTAATAAAAACGACTGTGGAAATAACAGAATATTCATAGGAGCGCGCGCGTGAGGCAATTACATTCGAATCCGATATGAACTGTTTGCAGTAGTGTTCATTTAGTATGTCTGGCGAGGGCCGGAGTCATTAATTATGGGGCGAATCTGCAAACGTCATGCTGAATTAAAGAATTGCTAGCTCTTCTACTCTCGTACGAAATTTGAATATTATACGGTGTGTCCTCGGATAGATGATTGAATAGATAAAAAAATTCAAATTGAATAAATATAATTTCGATTTTTTGAAATAAAGTACCTAGGCCTTGATAATTAAAAAAACATTATTTTTCTCCTAGCCCTAACTTCCTTAAAACCAGCCACTATGCTCGCTTAAACCTGCTATGATCGACTCATAAGCAACATCCTATTCTGCTGTTTGAAACGGAAATCATTCAGTAAATATGAAAATTACGAAAAAGAAAGATTAGGTTTTTAAGTGAAGTGACTATTCTTAATTTTACATCATGTTGAATTTTTACAATTATTATTAATCAATCATCTTCGGCCCCGAAAACAAAAAAAACATTGTTTGAAGAACCTCACGATATAAAATTATATAATTAAATAAAATATCATATTTTTATCAATATTTGAAAAACCTGGCAATTATTTTAATTATATATTTAATTATCGAACTTTCTAATAAAGAAAATAATAGAAATGCAGCAATAATTTATTATTATTGATATTTTTTACAGCATTCAAATTTTATTGCTATTATTTTCTACCAATCGATATTTTATCGACACTTTCTCTATTTTGGCAATACGTTTATACGGAAATATATTTTTAATATGCATTTCATTTATTTCTTTTCTTCCTATTTAGAAGTAGATTAACGTACAATTACATATTATGTATAACTGAACAAGTATTAATTAAATATCATTCATTTTTACTGTGAGACATATTGACAGATATAACACTTTCGAAATGGAAATAATAATTATTTCTCAATTAGGAAATGTGTCGATATTTAATTGACTTTTTATTGGAGATAAATATATCGATTGGTTGATTTCGTTTTTATAAAATACAGTTCTATTTAAAATATATCTTGAGTTTTGGTGAATAAGAAACTATAACTTAAAAATAATCGTTTACTTAAAATTGCTGTATCAATCAGTAAGGGTGAGGGGGGGGGGGGGGCTCAATGCAGATAATAATTTTAAGCTCCACGTACTTGATTCTTATTGAAATTTTAATTTGCAAAAAAATATATATCTCTGTAAGGGAATACTTATTTTACTACAAAATTTTTAATGGCCTTTACAAAACAGATTCTTTACAATTTTCACTTACAATTAGTGTCGTTCTTGATATACTTAAAAAAACCGTTCACCTCTCTCACACTACACAATTTTGATAATTTTTATATAAGACCATCTACTAGTCAGACCTAATTAAGAAACCAACGGCAGACAGATAGATAGATATGGAATAAAAATGTGTGTGTTAAGAATACGTGAACATTTTGAAATCGGAGATATTTAGATATAGCGAAGAAGCACGATTTAAGTTTTTTTTTAAATTCATAAATATGTTCTCTGGCCAGGTTATAGGATATATTTTATCACGTTAGGTAACATAAGAAATAAGCAGTGACGATAATAGTAAATCAAGTCGGAAAAAAGTTTGCTGCCAGCACGCTTTTTTACAATACGCTGCTTAAACCGTTCAATATTGAACAAAATAATGTATTATAGTAAAGAATTATGTAGAATCAAAAGATCTAAAGCCCGCGATACCATATATCTAACTTTTATATTTAAGCCACAATGACTGCTGTTATGTTACAAAGAAAATTAAAAATATTTGGGTTCTGTTTACGTGGACTTATGACCTGCAAAACATTAATCCTTATCGAAATAATTGATTTCATCGTCATAACTTATGACTTATGACTCATAAGTAATTAATATAGATATAATTTCCCCTTTACAGCATCCAATTTGGTATTTTAGTTTAGGAAATAACTTTAAATAAGTTATATATGGTAAAATATTATTAATAACGCGCGAACTGAAGAACAAGTGCTACGTCGGAGCATCTAGGCCGCCATTCGGACTCCCTCGGTTCGGTCGTTGTCTTTTGATCGTTAATTGTTTATTTTGTTTTCAATAATTAACTTTTTTTAAGAACAAAAATTATTTGTACTTTTTGTTCTGATTCGTTTTTGTTAGGTAATTGATTTGTTATTTTTACAGTAACAGCTAATCGTGTTTGTACTTAATTCAACTATATTTTTCAAAAATCTTAAACGATAATTATGTAGTCCATTATTAATTTCCTCAGGAACAGTTACGCTTTTGTAAACACTCCGATTAATCTCATTGGCTTCTGAAATAAAAAATAAGTAATTTTACACGAGTCACCTGTTCCCGATTCGTTTCATTTTGTTAATCAGCGATGAGTTCAAGTGTGTTTGGCGTTTAACTGTTGGCAGAAGAACGATGACAAATTATGGCTTAAATTCGGGCGACACGATTCGTTTAAAGGGAGGGGGTTACCCCACCCCACCCCCCTCCTCATTCTACTACTTGCCGATAGCGGGTGGGTGAATAGAGACGGAGGTGTGAGGTGAATCTGTGATGTTGTCGTGCGTCAAGTACAGGGGTGAGCTTCGATGCCAATTCAACCCTTTTATTTTAATTTTAAGTATATATTTATTGGTTTTGGTGAGGACGTATGCACTGTAATATGTTGTTTGGAGACGTGAATATTAAGAAGTAGGGTAAACAAAGATATTTCTGCCACAGTAAATCTATAATCATTTAAATTCTAAAAGAGATTGGCAGGTACACCAACGGTATTAAAACAGTGGCGATATTATAAAAATAATTTTGTACGGTCAGAGTCGCAAACTTTGTTATAATAAGTTAAATTATCACTGCTCTAAATTCCATAGATAGAATCACAGAATTAATATTTCATTTGAATGTGATTTCTAGCTCCTTTATAATATCGGGCATAAATGTTGTTAATTATTATAACGCACTGTTTTTTGAGCTTTCCAGAATCACAAGTTCATCACTGCATTATTTATTTATCGAGATTTATTTGCATTCGGTCCTGTACCGTGATAGAGATGGGGTGGTTTGATTTGAATAAAAAATAACATTTCCCTAAAGTTAATAATGGAAACGTGACGGAAATATGATTTAGAATCTCGGTGTTTTCTCCTAGTTACTTTTAGCGCTGTGATTAGTTGCGATGCGAAATGGAGATTTTTAAATTAGGTTTGCGAAGCCGATGTTGTTGTTCTCTAACGCCTCTTTACTCAAAACTCAATTCTCTTGTAAACGGTTTTGATGTGTGTAAGTTAAAATGAATGTCTTCGTATTTTTATGTCTTTGAAAATTGTTTTTCTTACAATATAATTTTGATTTTCTTTGGACGTGGATTCGTAAAAAAATATTGAGAAATTATAACAAACTTTTTTTATATTTCTGATGTATTTTAATACGAAACGTTGGATAAGAAAATGCCTAATAGAATGTTTCTGCTTTTTACTAAAATAATATATACGCCAGTATTCAAATTTTGGCACGCTGATTTCAAAACCGCCAACATAAATCAAATCCGACCACCGTTTAAAAGTTTATGGCCATTTTTCTCTAAAATTTTTCAAATGCTTATATCTTTAGAACGGTTTGAGATATAATCTTGTCATAGAAATATCAACTCAAATACAAGAAAGTAAGTATAGAATAAAACTAACCGAGAACAATGATAAATCCAATAATAGTTAATCAGTTTTACATCTGAATTGTTGAATCATCAAATCAAAAGACTTGTATATTTAATAATATTCTCAGAAGTAGGTACAATACAAAATATGAAAATCATAATCATTTATGAGGTATAAACATTTAAAACGTTTCTACATTTTATCCCAAATAAATAGAATTACATCCCATCATTATAGAAGTAACAATTGAATTAAAAATAAAAATGTACATAACATCGTCATAATGTAATAAACATAAAAGTCAGAATAAAAGTAAAATAAAAAGGTTCGGTTGTATTCTGAAAGGGACACAGCAGTTACAAGGGGAAGAGGTGGTAGTGGGGAGTGAGGTGAATGCAAGGGGAACGCATAAACATTTGCATGGAGGTATCAAAGTACAATAACTCATGTTTGAGCTCGGAGACAAAATAACGCTCGTAATAATGTATTTTGGGGGTTGTAGACCACCCCCGACTGAGTTAGAGTAGTATTACAAGGGAGGAATGTAGACATGCTGATGATTTTTAAAATGTCTTCAGACGACCAAAAAATATGTTCAATAACTGAATTAAAATGCTTCTCGGAGTTGTTATCGCAGCTGCGACCCGCCGCTTGACAAATGAGTAACTTAGTTTAGGGGGCGGTTTTTCTGCAGACACGTTGCGAGTGATTTTTCATTGGAATTTTGTAAACTTTGTTATTGCCTAATGTGACGGTTTTGCCGAGTGATGGAAAGTGGCGCCCGATCAAGAATAATAATATACATTTTTATACCAGTGTTTTATATATATTTTAATATTCACAAAAATAACGTTTTTATAAAATAAAGTTTAAAATTCCTGAACTAATTTTTATTAGAATTTAACTGTTAAAAAGCCTAAGATTCTAGGATTACTCTACATGGATGCATGAACAATAATTGATTTAGAAAAGTTGTAGCATATGTGTATTGTGTACACGGAAAAAAGAAAAACTGTAATGTCGTGTTTAGACCAAAGAAAACAAAACAGCAACACGGTGTTTGAAAACACATCGTATTTAAAAATGCATAAGGTTTATTGCACTTTTGTCAAAAAGACACCGAAAAAACAAAACAGCAACATCGTGTCTTTTTGACAAAAGTGCAATAAACCCTATGCATTTTTAAATACGATGTGTTTTCAAACACCTTGTTGCTGTTTTGTTTACTTTGGTCTAATTACAGTTTTTCTTGTCTATCCCGGATAGTAAACGAAAACATATAATATTTTACTATCTGAAACTGCAATAATATAATTTTAGACTGTAATGTAATATAATACTCAATATAAATTGATGGATAAACTGCAAACATTACAGCCTAAAATTATATAATTACAGTTGCAGACAATATTATATGTTTTCGCTTACTATCCGGGATAGATAAGAAAAACTGTAATTCTTATAGTATATTTTTCCGGGTACTTGTAAATATGTTGACAATAATCAGACATAGTTTTAATATGTATTGGGTACTTGTGATCTGAACGAAAATGTTCTGTTGCTTGCGTTACTAAGATCCCAAAAATTATTTTAGTAAAGAATTCAACAAAATCTGTTCAGTGGTTTTTGAAATCATTAAAGATAAACAATTTTTACCTCTATATAAATATTATTTGTATATTTACGTGATTATTCAATTATCCTGAAAATAACAATTGAGGATTAAAAAAGGGTTAAAAATAAACAAATATTTTCCCTGAATTATTTTATACAAGTATGTTCCAGTGTCTCCACAGTGTCTGCAATGACGCGTTTCAAGGAATGCTGTCTGTTGTCACCGCGCTCCGCTCGTTTGTCACGTAATTAATGCGCGCAGCTAGTTAGCGCTGTGTCGCACTCGAGTGTTTATTAACACGGTCACCGCCGCGTATCCAAACATTTTAATTGCATGTTTTTCGTTGCTCTTTGCGTAGAGATAGTTTAATTAGATGGTATATTTGGATTGGTTTGACAAGTTTGAGTTTTAATTAATGATGTTGTAATTAATTTGTTATACATGTAAACTTAAACTTTTGTAGTCTCCGCCTCACTATAAATATAATACAAAATATTTTTTATTAGATCAGTAAATTTGATATTCATACTATCTTTTATTTTAACAATAACTTCGCGGGCAATACTTTAATCAACCGAAGAAATCCGAATTCATATCCACTACAACGAATCAATAAATAAATATTTACATAAAATGTTTCGCTAATAAATAATTAATAGCAAAAAAGGCACATCCCTCAATACACCAGTAAATGATTCAATAAAACAAACACAAATATCCAACATAATTCCCACACAACTTGCCACCGGTCACCTTACAATAACCCCCTATTACCCCCTCCCAACAAAACCACAAACACAGAAACAGACCTGCGAATCGATATCAATTTAAACTCTCTCACACATCCAACATGAAGGGAGGGGGGTGGGTGGGGGGTGGGACGGTGGTGAAACGAGAGAAGCACAATGCAAACAAATTAACGTTTATCTAAATGCACAGTCCGAGCGAAAGCAAGGCTCATATTTACCAGGCGTTAATATTAAACGTCAAAAGTAACCTTCGTAAGCAGTGCACAATGTTGGGTGCACCACCGTCTCGACTTCACGGTGTAGTCCTGTTGAGTCGCGGAACATAAATTTAACATTGAATTTTGGGATTATGATAATTTTTCTGTAGTTTTTGTATTATAAGCATTAGTTGTAAAAGTTTATAAGAACACCGGAAGTAAGGTTTTGATACTCGACAAGTCAGTTAATAACCAAAATAGGCTGATATATTTTGTGAACTAACAAGGATAGAGATTACAAATTTTGATAGTTTTTTGAGACAGTAGATTGATATTTTTATGAAATTTGGAGTTTCCCTGGTATTCGATTACTTTCAGTCCTCTAAAATTCAATTTAACTCAAGAATTGACAAATAGTTTCCATCTACTTAGAAATATTTATCTGAAATTTCTTGTTTGATAACTGCAAAGTTTGAAGTGAATAGACCAAAAGAAAGAATACACAAAACTAAATCGGAAAATAGTTCAAGTATCAATTATTATCATGAAAATATAGAAAATGTTGATGCTTTAAACCATAGGTTCCCAAACTTGACGCAGCTTTAAAAAGTTCACATTTTTAGTAAAAATATATTTTTTTGTTATCGTTTCAAAAATAACTAGAAACACACGTGAGTTTCTGGTTTGGCGACGTTTGTTTTTTAAATATTACGCAAAAATTTCGTTTTTACATGTCACCGTGTTCACAGTCCGGTAGACACACAGACGTTAATAAGATAATAGTCGTAATCGATTCAGGAATACTAAAAACTTAAATATATAATGACATATTGTGTACAATTGTTTATGATTACTATATTTTAACACACAGTACATTTCTTGCATTCAATAAATTCCAGTTCCACCTTATCCTACTTTCTAACACCATGGCGATGTCATCCAGTGCACGTACCGGGGCACAAGAGGCACCTACGGTTGGGGGAGAGGAGGTGTAACATCCACGGCAATAATTAGTGAATAAATGACCCACGGAAGGTGGTAGCAATGGGGCTGTCACAAAGCGCCCTTAGATCACCGTCTACTACGGCCCAATATCGTTTATTTAGCATAGGCTTAATTTAACATATACAATGTTTGTTAACCGAAATTATTATTTACACAGAAGAAGCTTGTTATATATACACACACACACATTCATGTCAGAGTTTGTGGCCGTAATATTTGCTTGGTTGACCAGCGGTAGCTATCATACTCTCTACCTTTAGGCAACGCGTAGTAGCGGAGCTGTAATACATTGATAATGTTAAGTCAACAACCACGTGCGAGTGTGTGTGTGTATGTGTGTGTTGTTGAGATACGTGTAAGCTGCGTGCGGTGTCTTTCATTTTTAATGAGTGATTTTACACGTTTTATTATTATTGTTATTATTACTGTTTGGGGGAGGCGGTTGTTTGGGGTGGGGGTACTGTGAGATATTGCTATAATGCTGTTTTTCACTTGACAATGTAGAACATAAGTCTAGACAATTTTTGTAAAATTTTAATTTTAGTTTAAGGGGTTATATCTAATCGTCTCTTCGGAAAATGAGGCTTTTTTAGGAATTTTTTTTAGTATAATAAAAAAGCAATCAAATGACATTTGGAGAGTTTATTGTACATGTCTTACAAATTAAAAAAAAATGAAATATAAAACAAAATGGTGACTTAAGGGTTGCTGCACTGAGTGTATCTTTTTTGTTATTTGCTCCACTGCGGAAAACAGAACTTCCATGGATCAGTATCAAATTTGCTTATTTTGCTTCTGCTTTGGCTTGAGACCGAATAACGTTGCCCCCTTACATTATTATATACTCATTGACACTCACTCACTCATTGACATTCACTATCTAGGTTGTTTCGTTCGTTCAGAGATACTTTGGAAAGTGAGCTTTAAAATAAAGAAGAAAAATATTTATAATTCCTTTTTAATTTCATTTTTAAGATGTCTAATGTTTATACATCATTTAAGTCAATGAAAAAAAATTTCAAAAATTATTTAATACATTAAATGTAACCCCATTAAGTGGATGATCGTTAGTGGCTCTACTAACATAAGCAGAAAATAACTTTGGGGCGTCTTTATAAAACAAAATACGTAAAAGAGGAAACAATTTTAAGCGAAAATTTTTTACTCAAAAAAGGAAATATTTATTAAAAAAAATGAGGCCCCACCAGTTAGGTCGGGGTCTCGGGGCCTTGTCTAATTTATATTCTACATTATTCACACCATTGACCTAACCTAACTAGATATAGTTTTGATGTAGGTATATCTGATACCTAAAACGTTATAAAAATTTTTATAACGTTCTTCAACTTTTAATTTCGATTTATTGACTAGATTTTTTTTCTGTATATTAACAACGATGTTAAGCAAAGCTTTTTTCCGTCTTTCCCCCCGTCAAAATATTTTTTATATTTACAAGCGTGGTATTAAAGTACGAGTCTTGTTGAACTGATTTTAAAGTGGTAGAATTTATGCCCAATTTCAAGAAATATTTCCAAACTGATTGAAAAATATATTGGATAAATATGAGTGATTTCAGAAAAAAAGTTACATTCAAATCGGTTCATATTGACGAACCCAAACATTCTGTATGCTGTACACTTTTTTTATGCAAAACGTGAATTAAAATTGGTTATACTGTTGAAATCAAACCGATATTAAAATCAAGATTGGAACCATATAATTTTGATAAGGCGTCTTGTATTAATAAACTTATTATTTAATCTTTAATAAAATGCACATTAATTATTGCCAAAGTATATATTATTAATAATAACGAGCATAATTTACCAACTGAACGTTTATTTCTTTAATACATTCACTAATTATCCTAATCGATATTCGCATCTACGTTTTTTTTGCACAAAATTAATTTATATTAATTAAAAAATGGTATCTACAATAAAAATAATAGTTGTTATGTAATTTTTTAATACTTTCAATTAATTAGAAACAGAAATAAAAATTAATGGGGGCCTAACTATGAAGAAAAATCAAGAGTAATGATGTTAAATGACGGTGACAAAAACATGTTATATCTATAGTAAGCTGTATTAATTCACACGGGGCGGCGCTTGTGTGGGGGCGACAGTGGCGCGGCCCGTGGCGAGTGACACAAGATACACGGGCAGCTCGCGGATATATGATAGCTGTGATAAACAGGGGCGGACGGAAAAATATTCAAAACATTTTGATTTTATCTATATATACAGGGTATAGAATTTAACTACAATACATAGGGATGATAATATATTTTTGAATAATTAATCATTTAATTTTGATATCTCTTAACGTTAGTTATAGTATAAAAAAAAAATCATGGAAAATTGTCGTATGTTTTTTTTGTAAAAGGAGGTGAATATTTATATCATTCGAAAGGTATACTGTGTCGTAGATGTGTGTATGTTGCCGTTAAGGCAGGTTAAATATAGTTAACATAAACACATAATTTCTCCTCTCACTGTTTGTTAATTTCCCCTCGCATCGTTCAAAAAATAATTGCAGTGTTTTTATTTGGAAAGAAATTTTCATTGTAAAAGCAGGTCTGGTTAGGTTAGGTTAGGTTAGGTACTGTGCCATTGATGTACACAAAATCATGTGTATATGTTGCCGTTAAGGCAGATAAAATATTGTCAAAAACAGATATGTTCGGGAACACTTTTTTAAACTGCTTTTGAAAATATTTAAAACTATTATATTAGCATCAAGTTACAAATTAACAGTTAAAATATATTTACAAGTTTGTTATAACATTAACAGCAGACCAATTATTTGCATGTTTCTAAAATGAAATTGATTTTCCTATGCATCAAAATTCTAGTTTACAACCCAGAACTTTTAACTGATTTTAATACAATTTTTAAAGCAAATCAAAGAAAATTTTTACTAGTAAGTAAATTAAGTTATTGTGATTAACGCCAGCCCTGGATAGACATGGTAGCCGTGACGGGTGTGGGAGCGTGGGTGTATGAGGGGGTAGAGGTGGGGGATGGCACAAGACGCTGGCGTGTGACAGCGATGTCCTGGCGAATGATTAATGAGTACATTTTAATAATAACTTATACATATTGCAACGTGACTGCTGCTTATTACAGATTATTATTGTTTCAGCAAATATTATTAATTTCACCTTAAATGTGTTTTATCAAAATGAAAGGATTTACAAGTCTTCGAATTGATTGATTTAATAATTATATTATGCTCTAATTAATTTTTCACGAGTACTAAACCTACGGTATACTATTATAAAGTTCTGTAATTATTATTTTTTCTAAGAACGTAGGAAATTCTCATATATTTTTTTATTAATGCAGAAAAGTCGGTTTGGTTTACAACCTCCCCTCTATATACTTGATAAAAACTCATATATACATTTAGAGAGGTAGAATTTTATACAAGAGAGTATATTTTAAGAGAAGTATTACTGTTTAACTAAATTCTAATCCAACTAAATTCCTATACACAAATATGCTTAAATATACAATTTTGAGAACCTAAACATAAGTACAGTTGAAGATCTTGAAGGTAACTTTTAGTCGATTCATTAAATATTAAAAAGAAATTAATATCTATACCACGGATCTATATTTAAAATATGTTTAAAACATTTCAATTTAATAGATTTAAACATTCTTTAAATTGAACAATTAATAATATAATAAATATTGTTATATTATATCTTACAGTCAATAGTTATCAAGAAACTTATAGAATTATGTTTAAATATTAATTATTGATAATCTACTAAAACTGACAAGAAAGTTAACAGAATTCAAGTGGTATCGCCTCTGTTTATTTCATATCTTCGACGCTTTACTATATTAGATGTTTTATATTTCCTGGTAAAGTATGTGTTATTATATTAATTGAAACTTGATATTCCCATTATCTATTTTATTGAATATAATAATTTGAGCAAACATTTTAAACAAGGCAATAATTAACTGTGTATTTTTTGAAAAGACATTCATCATTCGAGTGATAATTTTCTTAAGTGAAACTTCCTTTGCGGTTGTTGTTGATTCGACTTTTAAAATAATTAAATTCCAGATACCGTTTTGCGCGTGCGTCGGTCATTGCTAATTGCTTTTCCAATAAAAACCCACTTCGGCAGAAGTAAACGAATTATTACAATGTTTCCATTAATTTACATTTGATGTAATTATTCTGAATCGCTCGTCTTGGCTTCACTTCTTTTGCTTGGGGTTTATTAAAAGAAATGTACCGGTAATTTTATTTCACAGAAACCAAATCGACTAAAGCCACATAAAAATCACGATTTTAAAAATAAACTGCTGTGGCTACCACGAGATTTTTTTTATACATCATTATAGAGAATTGAAAATCTTGAAAATGTTTAATTATATCGATAAAATGGTTAGAAAAAAACTATACTTAGATATTATAAGATTCTCTACAACCTTTATTAAGTATCATCATTTTGACTGTAAAGCTTTCAGAGACAGACAAACAGACAGAAACGTGTATTAGTCATATTGGCAAGCGGAACAGAAACCTATTATGGATCTTGGCTTCTGGGTGTATGCCGCGTCGATTTGGTCGTGTTATCGGCCAACATGTGACGAAAAATGATTATAATTATACGACCAAATCGACGCGGCTTACATCCAGAAACCAAGTTCCATATCAAGATAACCGCGGAAGCCTCAAGACTTGAGTAACCTATTATTATAATTATTGCAAATTGTAATATGAATTTTAATAATCGATTTTCATAGATAAAATTAAGTAGATATCTCAGGGCTTAAATTGATATAAATAAATTCATTAGAAAATAATTAGAATTAAAAATATATATTTTTTGTAGAGTTAATCAAGTAATATTGCTTGAAAAATGCCCTAACTATTCATTAGCAGTAATAACAATCTTTATCTGAATAATATAATTATTACTTTTATAAAAATGTAAATTTCCGTGTCGTTATAGCCGCAGTTTTGCATACACTGTAGCAGCTGGCGACGTATTATAGATAATTAAGATAAAAGTCACTATCAGTCTACACAGATCTAATGTCCATATATCATTAAACAAACTATATAATTTAATATTTAAAAATAAAATTCTTACATATCAAAAGTTACCTCCATATATCAAGGTATCAATACTGTGCACTAGACACATACTCACATACACATAGAAATTTACAACAGACAAAAAAAGTTATAACTTGGGGGTTTCAAAAATCAACACCATAATTCAAATAAATCAAGAAATAAATTTCTTAAATTCTACCCTAAAAAAACCACACATTTCCCGATTCAATCGCATACTCACCGACGCAAATTACTTACTTGCCCGATAAAATTCCGTCACGTCGCATACATTTGAACACAGTATTGCGTGTCATATGTGATATACGGAGGGGGTACGTATAGGGAAGAGTGTGCTTTATGGAAATTTACATATTTCAACAAAAATCGTCCACTTCACCGCAGATCGTTTTGCAGGAGTCAGCGCCTTTTTGAGTGGCGCGCGGTTTATGTATGCACCACAGACTAGAGAGATATCTGCCGTATTTGCGCAATTTATAATGCCTACTGCTCGTAATCGTGAAGAGTGTAAACCAAACACACATACAGTCCTTCAGCAGCAGCGTGCTTTTTAAATACTTTGTAATATATGTTAAACTTACTTGTACTATACAATACACATGGACTTTTATTCTTTTGATATTTAAATACTGCCAAACAAAGCTCTGCATAAGTACAAAAAATGTATCTACACAAATACAAGTACAATTACTTTACAAAAATGTGTAATAAAAAATAAGTAGATTGCCAAAAAATATATAATATAATAACTTTGGGGGATATATGCTTAGACAAGGACAGATAAAGGACAAATAACACATTACCTAGCGTTGTTACAGTATCGCTCCACGAGTCATTGGCGTATCATTCAGATTTTAAAATAAATATCAATCGTTTTGATATTTGCATATTATAAATTTTCAACTGACGCATTTGGGATAATATGCATGGAAGTGACGAAAGTAACATTTAAGAAAAGATGGTCATCGTAAAATTTTGGTAATAGAATCTTTTTGACATTTATTAAATAAACAAAGACTATGAATGATAATCAATTATTTTAATATTAATAAAATTTTCTAGCTTACAAGCAGTTTGAACGGGGTATTATTTCTGTGAGATTTGTTTTGTAATTTAAAACAATGGCACTTTAATTTATTAAAAAATAGTTAGTGCGTCAGACTAGATGTTTTGCTTCCTCGCAATATCGAAGATACGAGAAGCTTTGTGATCGTTTCAGATTGAGACATAAAAAATTTTCTCTGATTTCAAAATTTTAAATTTATCTTTCCGTTTCACGTCAAGACAAACACTTTTCGTTTCGTGTCTGTCTGTCTGTCTGTCTGTCCATGTGTCCGTCCATGTATCCGTCCGTCCGTCTGTCCTCTGAATCCTTGTCACAGGCATAATTCATGAACAACTGAACCGATATTATTGAAACTTGGTCGGATGGTTGAATCTGGCTTGAGGACGGTCCCATTTCAAAATCATCAAAATCGTGTGTAAGGGGGAGGGGTGACATCCAAAAATATTAATTTTTTCAAGATATTTCAAGAACGACACATGTTACGTGAAAATTTTATAGAATATGGGTCTACAACGTTTGTTGTAAAATATTCTTTTACAAAGATTTATCTCAATTTATTTTAAAAAGTCGTGTTTTGTTTTTCTAAATTGATATTTGCTTGGACATTTTAAATGTCATTTTGACGTTTTAAATGCCATTTTGGCGTTTTAAATGTCATTCTGACGTTTTAAATGTCATATTGACGTTTGCATAAATTTAGATTGAAATTGTCAAAAAATTAAAAATATACGAAAAAATAATCAGGTACGTTTTAAGAAATATTTCGAACTAATTTTTTTTGTAAAATTGTATAAAAATTAAATGGTTAACCAATTCCAGGCAATTTATCTAAATACTATCGGTTTTTATTTAAATTGTTCAATAATTAATTACTTTGGTGAATTTAGCACGAGAAAATACTGTGCATTTACGTTATGAAGATGTCATATAAGTTTGATATCTCGTTTCAAAGTGCTTACAAGCTAGCTTTGAGTAATTTATTTATTATTCGATTACCAGAAAAGGTAGAATGATATGTGGTATATTTAATATGAAAACATTTCTAAGTTTCACTGTATTTAATATTTTCATTCGAGGAACAAACCTGTGCAAATGTTTCCACCGAATACAAAGAGGTTGTTGTAAATATATGTATGTAGTAATATCATTTAAAATTCATATGGAAATTGAACGGTTACATCAAAGGCGACAGCGGCAGACACATAATGAAGCTAAAGGATTGGCTTTCATTTGTGACAAACAGGAAAGGGTTTGGAATACGTTTGGGCCATTCCATTCATTTATTTGTTTGTGTGAATGTGTCGAACGTTTTATGTCAAGCTCGTATGTTGCTGTAATTCAAAACACCGGGAAATAATTGGATTTCTTGGTTTTTATATTACATTGAAATTGTCGCTTTTCATTTAAATCGCAGTCAAATTTTATTTTTTTGATATTTTTCCTAGAAGCTTTTAGTACACGAAAAGCTATTTCAACTACGGAACATAGGGAGATCAATGTTATTTATGATGCATGCAAATATTTTTTTTTTCAATTTAATATTACGGTAAAATCCTCTTTGAGTTTCATCATAAATACTGGAAGATTTTATAAATAATTAACAAAATGCAGAAAATTGGACAACTTACATTTTTGTAGAAATTTTTTGTCTTTAATAATTTGAATTACATTTAACTATTGTTGTAATACTTTAAATAGTACAGGCAACGTAGTATATAGTACCCATTAGAATACGTCTTTATACAAAAGTCCCCATCCATAGGCCTTATGAAAAAAAATTACAGCTGTTTAAGGTTTAATTAGTTTTTATTGAAAAACTTCAAGACAAATAAAGATACCGATACGTGTCTTACGTTAAAATTTACAACTTTTTTTACTTTACAATTTCAAAATTATTTTCGTGTATTACATAAATTGCTGAAAAATCACCATGAATCCAAAAACTAAGTTTAATCAAAAAATATGTTTAAATGGATTTTTGAGCTCTCAAAACTGATAATCGAGATAAATGTCGTGTATAAAAGTTCTAGAGAATAAAATTTTACAATTTTTATGTAAGGTGCAACATTCGAAGATATTAGATATTTATTTTTTAAATATTGAAAAAATGATATTAATAAAATTGTGAATCAATTCAATGTGCAATTTTTTGTAAAAAGTTCTTTTTATGTTTATGACCAGTAATGACCACACTCTAGGGCGAAATTTAAAAATAATGACTTTGGATCATGCTTAAAATTTACAAGTAATACAAGTATGTTAAAAACTTAAAAAAATGGTAAAAAGTGACATCTTTTTGTTAAAATGCAACACATAATTATTATTTCTTCTATCCTTTGTATGCATCTTTCTTCACATTTTTCTTGTATTCTGTATCATAATATAATATAAACACCCTAAACAATTTATATACTTACAAGCACATGCTTTTATAAAAATACACACCACATTTGCCCCCACAAAGTTCATATATTCTGGTATAATCCGTCAAGGGGCATGCACATAAATTTGAACAAAACCCCGGGAGGGGGTACACAATAATACCTGAGACGTCTTCACGCTATTTGTTACCTTTTGTGCCCGCTTAATTAAATTATATTATATACGAAATATTTATCTATATATCTTGTAACGTGCGAGGTGTCAGAGATATTTACTACTGTGTGTGGGGGTAGGGGGTAGCTTAACTTGAATCTAACTTGTGTGTTGGGGTGATTCAGCTTGTTTTTACTTATATCATTGCGATGTTGTTTTTTTTCGAGCCGATATCGGCTTAATATTTTTTGTTTCAAGTACATAGTTTAATTTATCTGAGACTCGATAGGAAGAGTCCCGGTATTTTTCTCGTCGAGACCTATCTGACGTGAAATCATTTTTATTTTCTTGATCAATATTTTTTTACTTGTTATCATGTGATTGAAAATTGACGAATCTTTTTAGATTAATGTCTGTCTGTCCGACTAACCAACCGAAAAATGACATATGAAAAAATGCTGCTTATTGCGTTAAAAATGAATTTTTAAATACAAAAATATACTACAATACAGGATGTTCCCTTTTATAAACAAAAAGCGATTATTTTAATGTCCTTGAAAGTTTGTCGCTATATTTACGCGATACCCTGTATATTTTTTGATAATAATTAAAAGCTTACGACGTTCCATTATATATGTCTGAGAAACTGCCCGATTGATCGAAAACGTCAAAAATTCAGTACATTAGAATCATCACTGCAAATCTTATAAAACCTCAAGTCCAACTGGACGTAGATCATAAAAATATACAAAGAATCGTAATCCTGTCATACAACAATATTCATATTCTCTTTCTCGTCCATATTAAAGTAAGATTTGTGCAATAATACATATACCCTTGCGTATCTCATCCCTTAAATTCCGTGTAGTAAAATAAGTTCTATTCTTCTATTGGAATCATTGTGGTTACATTTATTTCCCCATGTTCACAACAAAAGCTTTAAGCACAAGCTCGACAATAAGCTTGTACAAACGACCATTGGGAATGTCAACATCAATAGCCCATAAAACTAACCCCAATGTTCAATTGGGCTACTTTAGATTAGCAATATAAGGCGGATATATCATATTAAAAAGGATAGGGAATGGGTGGGGGTGGATTTCATTTAAGTTTTAATTTACGTGCATGTTAGAAGTCGGTATGCATGTAAATTCTAATCTTCCCCCTATTTCAGTTTTCTTACGACTCGTAAAGGATGTGTGGAACGTTTGATGTTTTTTCTTTTGATAAATTGTTTTAAATTCAATCTTCAGAAGCTAAAATGACTAAATTTGTTCAGAATTCTTAGAAAACAAAAAAAACATTCTTATTTTATCTACCAGAATAATTCTAAATATATCTACTATAATAGGTGACTAGACATTGATAAATGTGAAAATATTCAAGTAGAACTACTTCCCGCGGTTTCGCCAGCGTTTATTTCAAAATTTATACATTTTTATTAGAAAAAAAATATGCAATATCAATATATAGCCAAAAACATATTCTATATAATGTCTAAGGTTTATCTACAGTCATAGCCTCATTAAAGTCGGTACAGAAGTTTGGTGTTAATTTTATTTCCTGTAAAAAAATTATATTGTGAAGAAGAGAGTTTACAGATTCAGATATTTCTATTAATTAATGTAAAACTTTTTTGTATTTTAATCATGCAAGAAAATAATTTTTCACGTATTACAATTAGAATATAAATAACGCTATATTTGAATGACGTCCGATTCAATACAATTTTTTATTGATATTATTTACAGTGCAAAAAAATACAACACGAAAATTGTGAAGCATAACATGTCAGCCCTATTGTGTTGGTTTCATTTTAATATCCATAAAATTGAAAACTAGACAATATTATTTGACAGGAAGTGTACGATACAGTTTTTTCACTAATGTGACACATCCGGTTTGGGTATTGTAAATAAATAAAGAAAAAACAATTCAATATTCTATTTGTTATATTATCGACCTTTTTAAATATTAATTCGTCTAGCGACTACTATTTATGTTATTTCATCCTTACCTAATTTTAGGGCCCTAGTTTTTCTAACAGTAAATGTTCCATCAAAATCAGTTCAGTATTTCAGTATTTTTGATATTAAATTATCAAAATGAAAAAGTTTTAAATATTATTGGAAACTGTTATGAACTAATGTATCAACCCACGAAAGTATCATTTTAAAGTATGAATGCAGTTTTATTCAAAATAAAATTTGTAATATAGAAAATGGTTCATGGCTATTAAAATTTTATTAAAATTATAATTTTACAAAAACTGCAGCAAATTCTTTACAGTTTGGTTGAAGAGAGATCATAAAGAATAATTAACCCACCAAACGCCAAATTACTTTTTTACAAAAAATGTAACAAAATCATAAATGTAGTTTTCTTTACGTGCATCAAAAACATTATTATGTCGAAATGAACTTCATTTGGGTTCATTTATATTGTATAAATAAGTCATTGCTACCACTCAAATAAAAATGACATGCCTTAGGTCAGAAATTTTTCATCCTTAAAAAAAATACAATTACAAAACTGTAAAGCCACTTTGGTTTAAGATAAACCGTATAATATAATTATAATAAGCCATAAATACATTTTGCTCAAGAAAAAAAAAACTTATATAAAAGAAAAAAAAATGGTAATATGCCATAAATATAATTCAAAGTAAAAATTAACAACTTCTGACGTTTTTTGTCACATATATTTCTTTGTAATTGTGGTTTCTTGAAAGCCCTAATGGTTCCACCCCCCGTACGTCCCCGCTGGAAACGGGGGCGTAAATATGCATAAAATAATAATCACATAATACTCGCAGCCCGACGTTTAATTTTTTAATGGCGAAATGCTTTTAGAGACATGAGTTGCGACCATATCGTGAATATTTAAAATGTAATACGATGTCTCAGATGGTACGGAGTAACTTTGCTGTTTTACTTTCTGATGTTACAACATATTATGATATTTTCAATTTTATTGTTATTATTTACACGTCACAGGTAAATATTTAATGATTTTTTTTAAAGGTTTCGGTTGATATTCAGAAATATTTTTTTTTTTAATATTCAGGTGGTGTCGGATTTTTTAGGTTAAATACTAAAGCACGCCGAGATGAAAACTAGACGATATACTTTTTAACGAGGCGAGATCGTTTGACATTTTGACGAGACGAAATTGAAACGAGAGTATCAGTTTTAAAGTTATCAATAATTTAAAAAAATGTATTATTTTAAATCATAATTAAATAAAAAATATAAAATAAATATAAAACATATTTTTAAACAAAAAAATTAAATTAGACTGAGGCATTTCAGGGTCTCGTCTCGGTTACGTGCACAATACCACACGGAGACGAAAATTACCTCGATTAAGTTTAATAGTCAATTTAACTTATTGTTAATATGTTTAGTTAGATTAAAATTTTTGAGTTATTCAAATATTCTATAGTCTCTCGTATCGAGCTTTTAATAGTTAAGTAGCTAGGAATTTTTTTATGTCTAATAAGATATGAAAAAAGTGTTCAGTTTTTCAAAGCTGTGGTATTATTATAATTGTAAATACAAGACCTATATCTTGAAGCCATCTAATCTCATATTTCATTATACATATATCACGTTCCTACGATATATATTTATCATGAATGCTAATAATGTTTTTTTATTTAAAATGAAATTTGAAGAGCGTGTATGTGGTACTTTGGCAGTATCTGTACCTTGTTAGAAGAGGCGCAATCTCATCTGTGGCGTATGGAATGAAATAAACAAGTTTTTATTGCATATTAGACATGTCGGCAGATGGGCGCCTGCGAGAGAATTGAAACGCGCGCGGTATAAATAATATAACAGTCTTCACGCGTGTAATAAAAAACACTACACTCCCCCTCTCTCTCATCAGGTACACAAACATATATATACAGTCGCATGGTTCTATGTTAAATATGTGAATTTTAAAATAGTCAGTTAAAATTATGGTATTGTCTATAAATACAGTCTCGTCCAAATTATGTATAGTTACATATATACATGGATATAGGTGGACAGGCAAACGGGAATCTCCCGCCCGGAATAGAGTAAATTGATACAATACAGTATTAAAACCCCAATTTTTTTTTATTGATTTAATTATTTGTCTACAAGCTTTGCATTTCCTTAGAACTTTTTTGCGAACGCCCCTGCATAAAATATTGTTTAAATTTAAACATACGTAATAAAGGAACCTATAATCGGGTTGACATATTCGATGAGAATTAAAAATAAAGATACTGTTGTTCCCGTCAAAAAAGACGAGACCGTTAAACCGTTTTTTAAACTAATTGAAATATTTCAAAACACGTATATTTCTAATAATTCTATACATAAAAATCGACTAAATATCGGAAATATTATATTTATTGAAGCTTGCAAAACGATCAATTGACCCTTCTGTATTAATCCCGAATATATTTTGTTACAAAACTCAATTTAAAAATTCTATTAAACGTATTCTTTCCTGCGTAATATAATTTTTCCATCAAGAGGTAGCACACCCCTGAGTTGGACCTAATTTGAGACTAATGCAATAACAAGTAACTCGAGATACTGACTGAGCCATGGCTGATTAAGTCAATTGGGAATCAACACTGAAAAATCAACCGTTTCTGCCTAATTATTTCAGATAGATGAAGAAGGGAAGATTCTTGCAAGGATCGGATTTCTAACCAATCTCTTTTTTTTCTTTAGAGTTTTTGTTTTAGGTTTAAAGAAATATTGATTCGAATTTCTTTTGAATATTTTTGATATATAATGAATAAAAAATTACTATTTTATACTTTTAATATTATTTTTGTAAACGACTAAAAATTCCCCTCGGCTTTGTTTGTGTTGATTTGTCATTTTTTTATATCTATATATAAGTAGTACCTATTATGTACAAAATACTAGTTATGAATTTTCCTGAATACTGATTCTAGGATCTTAGACTTTCGAAAAGTGAAACTTGATTCAGTCGGACAGACAAACAAAAATTCTAAAAAGTATATGTAAGTGCTTAAAAATTTATATATTATTATTGATTACTATATATTCTTGGCTTGTGTGTGAAAATCGCATCAAATTTTCGTTATCTTGATCAACGTTTCAGCACACATTAAAGTGTCTTAAAGCTTCCATGCAAATACATATTGATAAAACTAAATTTAAAATCAATATAAAGTTAGGTATGTGTATATAAAAGCTTTTACAGTCGTCACGGCTTATCTTTTAAAATGAACCCTTTATTTGTTTGATAAGCACCTGAAGACAGCCTCCCCTTCTTGTTTCTATTTCTTCTTCTGCAGTAACTAAATCCCGTTGAAGCATTCTTGTAATAATATCACAAACATGTCGGCAGCAGAAATGAAAATAATTAAATAATAATGAAACACAAGTAAGGACGGTGCGGGGGAGGGGGGGACGTAATGACTGCATAAAGAAGGGTTAACTTAGGAGGAATTACGTACGTCTTATAAATGTGAATATTTATTATTAATGTACTCGCTGCAATCGAATTCTGAATAATAAACGTGCAGAAATATTTATATGAAATTGTTTAATATTATGTTATATGTGTCACTCAGAAGCCAAATTGAGTAAATGAGCGATGTTGACTATCTAATTTTTATTTTATTTTACTTTAAAGCATTGTCCATATATAGGGTTAAGCCTCTCGTCTAGATAAAAAACATTATTTTGATTTTTTATAAGCTGTTTATTTAATTTAATATTTTAAAAATATTGGTTTATTTATATTTTAATTTTTTTTTATTAAACGGTTTTTGTGCTTAAGATATACAAAGCAACTAGATATACCATTAAAAAAAACCTGGACAGATATATGTAGATATCTCAGTTGTATAATTCAGTTCTGAGCTAGAACTGGGCTATACAACTTTGGAGTTCAAAGTTCTATGTAACAATTACCGAACATATCAAACAAAAATAGACCAAATTATCGTATATAATAATAATTAAAACTAATAAAATAGGACAAAGCTAATATTTCCTATCTGGATACAATATGCTGTCTTTTTTCACCTAAAACAACAAAATAAGAAACGTATAGAATATAACATATTGCATATTAACCAGAGAGTGGAGTAATAATAACACGAGCATTATTAACGCGAGAATTGTTCGTTGCAGCGCGCTCTGTGATATTCGCCATTGATTGGGTTCTAATTGCTTAAAGATGTAATTAAAACTTAATTATAATATCGCAGACTGCAGTGTGCACACAGTCGCTCTGTGCAGTGGGTCTATTAGCACTAACAATAAATTAGCTGGATGAAGGTAAGACGGAGTTCTTCTAACTAGTGACGTATTATACTCTTTCTTTTGAAAAAATATATTTCGTATAAATATTATAGTAGCTATCGATTTTGGTGGGTTTCTTTCCACCCCCTTCCCACCTGTATACAGGGTGTCCAAGATAAGTGTGAAATGCATGGGGATTTCCTAAACGGTAATAGATACAGATTTCGTTAAATGAGATGAATTATTTGTAAGGAAGGGTTGAGTATTATTATATCAAAAAATATTAATAATTCTATGTGGTTTAGGCGGTATACCAAAAAATCTGAAAATTCTTTTTTGTCAAAATAGATAGGTACTTTTTGTTTGCGGTTTTTAAAGCACTTTTTATGTAGAATTGATTGGTGTATTTAGAATTTTTATATCACTTTTAGTTTTTGAGTTACAAGTCTTAACTTCAGTTTTTCCTATGGGCCACTAAGTTGGCTATAGCATATTTGAACGTGTTTTTTACTCTACTTTACAACGATATGTCACTTGTCATATTTATTTTCGAAAATAAATCGAAGTACTAAATACTAGTGATATTTATAAAGTATTTTATTGCAAACATTTATGTAGACCATGAAAAACAGAAATTGTTAAACAAAAATCACAATAACAAATAAATATTTGAAAATAATAAACTATTTAAAAAAAAAATGTTCATATTTTTTTTGATAATAAATATGTTATTTATTACATATCGTTGTAAAATAGAGTAAAAAACATGTTCAAATATGCTATTGCCAACTTAATGACCCATAAGAAAAACTAAAGTTAGGGCTTGTAACTCGGAAACTAAAAGTGATATAAAAATTCTAAATACATTAATAAATTCTACAGAAAACGTGGTTTAAGAAATCGTAAACAAAAAGTACCTATCTATTTTGATAGCCATTTAAAGAATTTCAGAATATTCAGATTTTTGTGTATATCGCCTAAACCACATACAATTATTAATATTTTTTGATGTAGTCACCCCTTCCTTACAAATAATTCATCTCATTTAGCCAAATTTCACACTTATCTTGGACACTCTGTATATTTTGGCGACCCCCATTTCTTACATTAAATTTCCTATTTTTACTTAATTTATGAGAAAAATTTAACTGTAAAAAATAATAATATACATAAATCGGTACGCCACTGAGTACATATATTATTTTCAAAGTATCTATGTACACACATCAAAGTGAAAATGTTATTCTACACGAAAAATCATTTATCACTTATAGAAGAACAAATGAAAAACAACCCCCGACGTGTCTGATCGAATATTCTGTAGTGTGTCAAATTATACTCGCGTAGAATAAATCAGAACATTTATCAGACGTGTTTTTTACAATAGAACATATCGATTTATATATTGGAAATGTATTAACAGTTGTTATTGATTTAATAGACAGATAGATAATTTATTTAAAAATATACGTAAATATTAGAACCTCTTTAAGTCGGTCCAAGGGTAACGCTAAAAAATAGAGGTTTATAAGGTTCTAGTTAAATAACTTCGACTTACAGAATTTTGTCAAAATAACACATTGATGACTTCGAGTAATAGAGGTTTTAGGGTCTGAAGAGAAGAGAACGAACATTTTCTTCGACTTATCGAGATTTTACTGTAATTATATACAACTTCCTCATACAAAAAGTTTATATTTATTTTAATTTTGAAGATAAATTTTCAGAGAACAAAAAAAAGTCAATTTTTAGATAAATGTTAAAATATAATTTTTAAGGTATTTTTAACTCGAGTCACTGTTTAAATGTAATATATAAAATGAGACTTAAATAAAATCAGGATAAACACAAACATGTGCCCAGAAACCAATAAAATTATTGTATGTTTCGTTAATTGGAAATAAAATAAAAACAGGTTACGAGCTATAACGAGTAGAATTAGTTCATCATCAATTTCTTCTTTTTGGTTAATTATAAAAAATAACAATAACAAATTTCACTTTTCTCGCTTTCTTTGAAGATTTTAATCAGCTTGGCCTCCGAATGGCTGGTTATTATCAAATTTTATAAATATTCAGTTTCAGTTTAAGGTATAATGTATTTTAATACAAATATTGTGTGTTTTTTGATTCATTATCAACTTGAGCAATATCATTTCTTCTAACTTCGCAAAATAAAATATCGTTAGTATGGAATCTCTAGACCTTATTTTAATTACATATTGTCATACGTGGGTTAAAGTATAATGTCTGTATTAGTTTTTTGGCTACATTATAATTACCCTAGCCTTCATATTTACTGCATCTATGAATTGTGCAAAAATATAAAATATGTTCTCCAAACACGAATTAATGTTATCCACTGATTCATCTAAATGGGTTACAGTCTCACTGCATTTTTGTTTAAACAAAGAAAAATTATATAAATCACGTTTTTATTACAAAATTTAATTATATGTTAAGTCTATAAATAATTATAATGCAACGTATTTTACAGTATTAGAACTTATGTAAGCCATATTACTTCGATTTTTTTATATCTGTGTCTAGCATTATCCTAGAGCTTAAATCTACTTCCAGAAAAACTTTTTATACTACATACATATAATATTATTAACTTTTATGAGTTTTTGTGTAAAATAAATATACAAAATATATGTAATATAAACGTGACTTGTGTTGATAAGCCTAGACGCATTTTATATATTATGTAAATATGTATTCATTAGAACGTAAAATTAATTACAGTTTTTAATATAAATACATTTAGCCCATCACCTGTCTAGAAAATTCACATTTGTCTACCTAAACATTTACCTATCTAAATTTAGATCAGTACACCTTTGATTGAAACATTCAAACTATTTATTAAAACAAATTTTTGATCGATTATTATTATTCGACTTCCATCACCTGACAAATTATTTACACATTTAACATGATCAAGAAACCTTGTCTAACATTTATAATATATATCATAATCTTCATTAATAATAGCTACCTACATATATAAAATACAGTGGCTCTGAACTCAAGGGGAACCAACCCTCAAAATGACTAGTGAATATTTACTTTCTTTGAAATTTTATTATAATAACATAAAAATCGAATTGATTCGACTCAAAAACATTTCTTTTAATTTTTAACTTTTAGCAAAGGCAACAAGTGAAATTTCTGTGTGTATTTTGAACGGTTTTATTAAATAGTTTTAATAAATTTGACTGTCAGTTTTTTTATTCTTTTAATTGTAAGTAATTAAAATAATAATAAGAGTATACTCGATTGATTCTAAATATAAAATTTCAGCTCTTTAGTTTTATCGTTTTTGAATTACAGCGTCTACAGACTGACAGGCAGACGCATTTCTATATGGTCGTATAGATAAATAAAAAAAAAAAATAATACTATCTAAAGTACATTAAAAATAAATACTTAAAAAATGTTAGGAACCACTGATTTTTATATTATCATCTAAAAGCTACCTCAGAAGCAAGCTCGTATGTAATTGTACATAATACATATGTATAGATATAAGTAACATTACACAGTTACGTCTTTTAACAGAACGTTTCAATAAGTCTGCACCTTCTGTTAACGTCAGTGAGAACCCCCTTGTGGGGAGGGGGCACAGTCCCCATCGGCTTCGCTCTACAGGGGTCCTTCATTGATCTTACAATGTGCACATCAATCATTTTAACTTTATTATATCGAATATTCTTTATGCCAATTGATTTTTAACAGTGTGCATGGAAATTGTTTTTAAATACACTGTAAATTTTTTCTTTTAAATTATAATTAATTAATTAATTGTTCTGGTAGCAGAGTTATTATTTAAAATTAAAAACCGATTTTAAAACAAAAATCTAAAATTTTTATTATGTTTAACACTATATTAATACTAATGACAATACACAAAAATAATTATTAATTACTGCCTTCTTCCCCTACATCCATTACAGTAAGCAACAATATGTAAATTTAATTTCATCTCAGATATCCGATTTCAATTCATATTACATTAATTAAAAGCTAGACAATGTCTTAATGCGTCCAAACGACAGCAATAACAATATTTGTCTACAATTGAAATCAATCTTCTGTTTCACTTGGACCAAATCAAACTCAAGACTCATATAAATTAATAAACACACTCACATTCTAAGTGTAAAAATATATATTACATATCATTAGACTGTGATGCAGTGTTCAAATTGAAATCAAACTTTAGATTCACTTGTACCAAACCAAAGGCAAGAATTGTGTACATTAATAAATACACTCACGTTCTAAATTCACATGTACGGTAAATGCAATGACATGACACATCAGACTGTGATCGAGTTTAACAATGTAAGTTTCCGTAGATGTTATCATCTTTGCTAATCTAATATTCTAATTGTATCGCGTAGGAAATGTAACATTCAGTTAGCAGAATTCATGTTAACTGTTTCTGTAAGAGCGATTGTGATCCTTAAACCGATTCAACCTAAGATAGAGGGAATCTTTGCAAGGTCCTACCGGAACGCTCCTCCGGGAAACATTGAAATCTCATTTCCGGAATCTGTGTGTGTGTGTGGGTGTGCCCGGAGATTGTAAGGGTCGTAATTAGTAAGAGATGGGCCTATGTTATACTATTAAATAGTCTTATGTTAGTTTAGTTTATTATATGAGCTGTTCAGAAGATGTAGTGAACATATCCAGATTTTGGCGATTTTTATAAATATTGAACCTTTTTTGCTAGTTTAGCCATTTTTAATGGCCAAAAAAATTTCAAGCAGATTTAATTGTTTTTTTTTAGATTTTAATTTTTATATTGTTTATAAATCATTCAAAAATTATCATTTTATGGGACTCAATAACGTTTGCCTTTTTTGATCTATAGTGACATGAATAAAGTAGCAGTTAACAGAAAAAACGAAAGCTCACTGACAAAAAATGAATTCATTTATCAAAACACACAAACATTTCTATAATAATACCAATAAATTTCTTAGTCGATAACAAACTGACATTTTAACTGCATTTCAAATAATTAAAAATCTTTTAAATTACATATTTGAAAATACATTTATACCGTATATGGTTTAGATATAACTATACAAATCCGTTTACTATATATTAATTACAAATAAAATTGATTAAAGTAGAACATTTAGTTATTGATCGGTTATATTAGGAATAAATTTACATCGTATATAAAGTAGAAATATTACTTTTGAATTATTTATATGCATTATGTTTTTGATTAATGTTTTTTAAATCATATTGAACTCGTTTTAAAATGCAGCAGTGCTAAGTTGATCCCACTGTTTATTGTATTTTACATCTACATAAGTAATTAGAGAAGATTTTATAAGACCAAAAAAGGATGTTTTTATAAATATAGTTTGAAATAAATAATATTTTGGAAGAACATAAAAAGAAAATAAAGAAAATATTTGATGGATCTGGTATAGGCTATTTATAGAGAATGGGTATAGGGATCGAATGAAGTTTATTTGAATTTAATCGATCTATAAGTTATCAAGATAATCTAGTTCGAAAAACTTAGTTTTCGAAAATATTCTTCCACGTATTTATTCTAGAAGAGTCATAGAAAAGTTATAAGTAAAGACAAAAAAGAGTTTTTTTAGTCAAAATAAGAAAATACCCCTTTGAGTTAAGAAATACGTCACTGATAGTATTTCAATCAGAGACGTATTTGTTAACTCGTAGGTACATACGTAATTCAGGAACCTTCAAAACATAAAATAAATTAATGCTCTAATATTTTTTCTGAATCGTTATTGTTTAATATAAATGGGGTGCCAATTAACGTACCTTTTAAAAGTCTCACAAACTGGGACCACCTGAAGTTTTAAAAAGCAATGACCAGCGTCCACTGTTAATGATTTTAATGATTGTTTTGCGTGCGATGCAAATATAAAAGTAAAGGATGTTAAATAATCAAGATACGTACGTATTTTTACATGTAAAAAATATATCACTTCTAATTATTGTAGTGCTGCAACGTAGTCGCGTATGTACCAACAGTAATTGTTGGTTTCCCGTACACTTGATTAATTGTTCCGATGAAAACAGAGCTCTTCATTCGGATTGTCTGCGATTATTATTATTGCTGTTGTTGGATAATATAATTTGATCTTTTTATTTTTAGATAATTACCTTTTCAACAATCATTTGTTTTATATTTTATATACCTGCGTGTTTGTATTTTATAAAAAATCTGACGTGAACAATAATGTTTCTTGTATATGTATTAATTATATAATACTGGTATTGTATTGAATAAGGCTGCACACGAGACGATATTTAAATAAAGCTTGTCTCGTCCTGGTTTTAGTAACTAAATATTTATCTAGGCTTAGAATTTTGTAACTGGAAGTCTTGTTTCATCTAACGTTAATTAGTCTGCATTATATAAACAAATACTCCACTGATTTTGATGGGACGTTTACTGTTAGAAAGCCTAAGACCCTAGATTTAATTTATGTTAGATATCATTACGTTAGTCCATCAAGAGTTTTGTTTAAAATGAGGTCCGCAAAATGATTGTTAAGAGCCTTTTATGTTCTAATATAAATATTTTTTATTAACCAATTGAGACGGAGGTACGCAGACTACTAAAGTTAAAGAACCGCTGCCATATATGTATGTATCTATATATAAATGCATACAGAACTTTGTATAGAATAAATAAACATTTTTCTTTTGGAATCTCTTACATTTGTATACACATGTATCTTAACAAAAAGTACAATAAAGTAGAATATCTGTTTGATCCCTACCTTACCGACAGCGCGTTCGACGTTTCAACAATGCGTGAAAAAGCACAATTCATTTCCTATTACCATTTTGGCGGCGGAAAAGCGGCGCAGATACGGCCGGCGTTAAACAGCTATCGCGGGACCTCGAGCCACTTTGCGTTCAGAGTGCAACAAATGGGTTTCGCACATTTATATTCTTTTCTTACTCTGTTTTTCACTTTTATAAAGTTATTTTGTTGATATTACAAGAAAATGTATTTCTATCAAATGTGTTTCTCTACGAAATTTTAGATATAGAAAACTGAACTAATGTAACACCGTCAGATAACAAAAAAATACTGCTTATGAAACAAGATTTACCTAACTCTAGTTTGTTTCGTTCTCGTTCACGTTCAAAGAATTTTTTTAAAAAGTTTAAGCAATGAACATAGAAATTATCGATTTTAATGAGTTTAATAGTAATAAGACATTATCAATAATCGACGAAACTTATAAATAAAATTGTACGGTACAGTTCTAAACCAAAACAAATCTTTCAGTTTTTCATGTCTTATTGTTGACAAATCAAAGAACTTTATGTAAAATTTAGATAATCAATCAGATTTATCAATCGAACTTGAGGATCACCTATAAGTTAACTTTTTTTATCGAACCATATACTTATTTCCATTTTCGCACTCTCTGTGGTGGGGGTGGGGTAATATTACCACCTCTCCCTCCCCCTGAGTGACGTCACTTTAAGCCTGGCGCGTGATGTAGCGATTGGGCGCGCGCGATCACACACACACACAAGTTACATTTCCGTAACCCATCCGTCACACACCCACCCTCTTCTAAAATGCTTGTATTTACGGGGGACGGGGGTGATTGACGGTATTTTAGATTTTGTGATATTTTTATTTATTTAAAAATAAATATTTATATATAAATAATCTATAGCAAGTGATTTTCGATTCGTTAGGAAAACCCTAAGGTGACCATATTTTCTTGACAAGGCAATGTGAGTTAGTTTTACTAAATAACCCCCAAAAAATCTCGCATTACTTTCTCAAAAAAATTTTTATTTTCGAGTTGTAAGAGAATAAACAGACAAAATTATTTTGTACATATACATATACAAAATTTTGCATAGTAACATAAAAAATAATTTATAATAGATGTAAAATTACATACATTTTTAAACACTTTTAAAAAGAATACATATTAAATTTTACATATTATAACAATAATAACAATTAAAGTACCGAATTCTGAGATAAGATAAGATGAAATATTACCTGTTTAAGATATTGTAAAGTATATTCTTTTCATTGTTATGGCCTAATTAAATCATCAGTTAGAGTTGTATCAGATGCTATCAGCGCTAATTCTGATAATTTGCATATATACTTCTAATTATAGTCATTATACCGAATGTTTGTTGTAAAGAATTATTATAATACTACTTAGCCTAAAGAGACATTAAAATTTTGTTTGTAAAGTCATCTATATGCACATCATATATCAACGTATTTATTTTTTATGTCAGTCTAAAATACTTTATTTAATCTCCGATGTTATAAAAAAATTACTGAAATCTAGTTTGCAAACACTTTGAATGAGGTATTAAACATATATGACGTTTAATAACAATTTAGCGCATGTGCAGTAAGTACGGCATTAAAAAATTGGTGATATATTTTATATAAATTTTTTTTTCGTCAGAGTCGCCAGCTCTGTTTTAATAATAAGTCAATAAAATTAGATTTTTAAATAGAACAAAATCGATGGCTATAAAATTAAAACTGCATAACATATAATAGTTATAGTGACCTTTCTTATAAATAATATTTTTTTGTAAAATCATTTCTGTCTGTCTTGGACGTAACTCGAATAATTTTAAAGATATTTAAGAAAAAAGGAAAATCACATGTATGATTTTGGTTGGTTTCATCAATTCTAAAAAAATCGATCTAATATGACTGATTTATAGATTTATTGTTTAAAATCAATACCCCGTTTAAAGTGCTTGTTAACTAACAAATTTTTGTCAATTTCATTAAAATACCAGACTTAATAATAAATAAAATTGTACAATACGATATTTTAAAAACAGAAATAAAAATAATATAATTTAATTAAAGTTTATCAGATGACGTAATAATGTACTCTGCTCTATCCCGGCTTTAATCCACTTAAGCACAATGGCTTTAAATACGGTATTTCTCTCTCTGTCTGGTTCAGCCGCACAACCACACTGTGCAGAGAGAGAGCTGCAATGTTTAAAGGTAACTAGGATCGTCGTGTCATTTTGAAATCAATTTCGTAGTAAGACAATGGCGCGAAGACAATAAACCCGGGGCAGTGAATGAGATGCCAAGTCGAGATTGAGACGGTTTATGATTATCACGTTGTGATTGGCCAAATGGAACATGTCAAATGTTTTAGCGAGTTTATTATTACACACGGCTTGCTTAGATTAGTCTGCTTTATTTCACCTATTAAATGTTTGATACGTTCTATGAAATTACTTCGTTCAAATTGAATTTGTATTGTATGACTGTGTTCACAAGACGAAGAGAATAAGTTATCAAGCACGAATTTAAGGGGGGGGGGTTATAGGTGTCATGACTCCCCCTCCTCAAATAAAACGAGTTTTTTTATTATTTTGTTTCCCGCACTCCACCTCCCCCAGATTTTAAATACGTGGCAATGGACAAAAAACCTGATTTTTTTAAAGAAGAATTTTCCCGCGGTTTTTCCTGCGAGTTCTTCAAAATTACTAAACGACTCTTATGGTTTAATTACATCAACATTAAAACTAGTCTATACTAATTCTAATAGGTGCAATCAAAATCGGTTCAGTAGTTTTCATGTCAATTCGGATTAAATAAACAGACATAATTTTGTAAACTATCAAAATTGATTATCTTACCTAAATTTTGAATATACCTATTCGTAGTTTCAAAAAGGTTAGATTATGGTAATGGTATCAAAGTTTAGTGGTATCATCTCTACTTATCCAAAATTAATTAAACATTTTTATTAAAAAAAACTTTGATTTTCACATCCAACCTTTTGTAGCACATACCAATATAAGTACATCTAATGTAAGATTACTAAAAAAATCCAAATGTTAAAAGTTTCGTTCTTAAAATTGTAGTTAAAAACCGTCCGTCCGTATATTGTATACATTGATAAAAAATATAATATATACATATGTAGGCAAATATGTATCGTTTTATGACTTATATCTGAATAGCCATTGAGTTATTGCTATAATTTATGATTAATTATTATCGCATCAGGTTTTATTGCCAATAAACAATATTCAACATAAAAAAAACATCTGCAAATGTCATAAAACATTAATCTTTATACATAAAAACATCTGCTTTGTGCCCTTTCCTCTACAGATAATCTATTATTTATAATATTTAATTAATAACAATACAAAACAATGTTTATCCTTTGTATTTACCTATATTAAACTGCATTTTTATCGATAATTTATCGGAATTGCAATATCAGGCTTGATAATTTAAATGTTCAAAAGACAGTATGACTTAATTCTGAACTTATTATTGATTTAAAAACTGGACATTGCTATCCCTTTTTTGGCGATTACGATATACATACCTACAATTATATAATAAGTATTAAAAAATTTATATTTCTGACTACGACCGAGTCTGCTCGCGATATAACACTCAATTTTTCGACAATTAGACAATTAGGGATCGATATGCTATTATACAACATGACATAAAAACAAATGAATTAAATAACCTGATATACATAATTGGATTAAAAATGAAACAAAAGTCATTATTAAGAGTAGTATTGTGTACATTATATTAATTATTTCCCAAGTAGATCAGATGTCTGTTAGGAGTGTAAAGATACTTGTGTTACGACGCCGACGCCTACTAATTACGCGTGTCTGTGTTTCAGGTTACGCGAAGAACGAGGAGACGTGGACAGAGCGCTGGCTCTCGACCAGAAAGTTAGAGACCTCAGTTCACAAAATGGTAAGCCTCTATTTTTATTAATACTATTTATATAAATACAATAATTATATATATATGGTCATATATCTACATTCAAAAAATATATATATTTATTTTTTCTTGTTTTGAGTTAAGGTCAAATAATTAAAAACACAATAGTAAATTTTAATAAGCATAAGAGCTTTTCGGAAATGATTTTTTATAAAAAATACATCATTTTACTACGGATACCTATTTTGACGTATAACTAGGACTTTCCCGGTGGTACTGGGGGGTAAATATGTCCAACTTTAAAAGCTTAAAGCATACAACTAATAATCGTTGAGAAATAAATAAATAAAACAACAGTAAATAGCTTTCATTGTCCTATTTATAATTTAAACCAGCATCCTTCAATCTTTAAGTACAGTAACATAAAAAATTTAATGTTCATAGGATTTTAATTTAATAACTACGTTATTAGTTACGACAGAGTTGCTACAATAGACATAGAGAATGGATCGCGCATTCTGTATTAACATAATGGTGTAACATATTTTTAAAACAGTGAGAGAGATGTGGTGGTGTTTGAAATATATCTAATTTTCTAAGAAGAACGAAATTGTTACTTCTCTTTAAATAAGGACAAATATATCCCAAACCATTTTCTATCATTTTCTTTTGACAAGGCTCTGTTTTCAAGTTAGATGCGTGGTCCATGCTCTATGTCTATGGTTGCTACTCTTTTTTTAAGCAGGTTGATTACCGAAAAAAAAACTATTTGAATCGATCTAAAATTTTTGCAGGATATTTATAATTTCAATGAGATTCCATAGAATTTTCTTTTTAATTTTCCTCTATCTCGTTTTTAAATAATTGAAAATATAGGTTAATAAGGTTTTTAATGGAAACAACATTATTGTATTAAACTCTTTTCATAATAAAGTAAAATTATTTCATGAACCTTTATCAATAGTTATACATAGCACTCAAATTTTTTTTTGTTTCGTTAAGAAATTGATTAACGAATAAGAGAATTTTGCTAATGAAGTTTCCATTTTGATGGAACTCTAGAAAATCTGTAAAATAGCACCAAGCAAGCAATTTTAACCCCGTGCACATTGTTAACATAAAAAAAAATATTATTAAATATTAATATTAAATATTAGACTGAAATAAAATCAATTTGATTTAAATGTAATATAAAATATCAAAACAATGTAAATAAGCCATTGTAGTTAATAAACGTGAGTCTATTAATTAATTTCAACAAGTAACGTTGAATAGAAATGTATAGTTTGGGCAATTTGCGTTCAATCGAGATAAATTCATCAGGCTACAATAACAAATGCTCGAGGATGTTTGTTTGCAACTCTTATAGATGGCAGCATCAATCAGCTTTACGTGTGTGTTTCAACCACGTCCGCTTGTTCAATATTTCTCAAGGGGGACACACATTTAATGTACTTATACATCTTATTTTTGCGATAGATTGACAATTTTATTCATACGTGTTAAATAATATGTGATTTTATGAGAATACGATATATTGATGAAATTTTTATATGGGTAAATTAAATGCATATAAATATCTGTACCTCAGAACCAGAACGTATGTCACATCATGCCAATTTTCCAGAAGAACATAGAAACTTAAAAGAAAGGGCATATTGTCTGGCTACATATTTTGAATTAGAGTATAAAAATTGGTTGTTAACAATAAAAATATACATGCTTTATTCACAATTAATTAATTAATTTGTAATAATCTGAAGAGGTACAGATATAAAACATGTTTTTTTAAATCTTAAAATACCTTAATACATTTTTTATGGGATGAAATTTTTTTTTCATTTTTTTCTTATATCAACTACAATTATGCGTCTTTGATATTTTCTTAAGCTTTATTTAATTAAATAATGTCCATTGTGATACGTAATGTCGCATATTGTAAATAGTTTCTTTGAATTTAGTTAAAATTACAGTGGTTTTACTATAATAAAAACGACATATTTTTCATTGTAGATAATTACGTTGAATTTACCATTCGGTATGGGTGAAACATTGATTTTAATGGTATGGTTCCGGAACACTCGAATTAAGGTAAAATTAGTTTTAGAAATCTAGTGAGGGCAATCTCTAAGGGTTAATATAGATAAAAACGGGGATTAAGTCTCCTCTCCGATAATTTTTTTTTTTAAATAATTTAATCTAGTTTTGCATAAACTTGGGTAATATACATATTATATAACTCAATATCGGCCAATTTTCGCTTATATGGTTTCAGTGTGATTTTACAAAATTTCCCCCAAATACGCTCTATTTACCTCTACATAGATCCGCCACTGATGCGTGTGGATTGACCCACCCACCGCACGGCCGGTTGCAAAGTCAGTGACTAATTGTCCAGGACCCCTTTGTCCAGTCTTGTCGGCTGACCCCAACATTTACTCGCCGAACTTAATCTCAATGCTAATTTTGTGTATATGTGTGTATGTAGGTTTAACCCCTCCCTCCTCCCGTTTTTGTGTGTGTGTGTTTGTCGATTCGATAATAAATTGCGAATGAGATGAAAAGATGCGAAATATTAGGTTGTCAGTGTTTATAAATCAAGCGGATCGAGGAGTTTAGGTCAACAGATTTAAAGCAGGGGTTCCGAATATGTTTACGTAATCGTTCTTTTTGTATTTGAATTGAGAGGATGTTTTATCATTATATTTATAATATTGACTCTGGATTTCGTTTCTGATATATCGGTGGTATAATTAAAAACGTCTCATGTTTTGCTTTTAGTACTTTGGAACTATAAATCATACAAATCAGTTTTATAGTAATAGCATGCTGATTCAATAATTCAGGTGCTCAAAAGGGGGTCTTCTATAAATCACGTCGTTTTTGGTTATGTTTTTTGAGGATGAGTCGTAGGGAAACCGAGATGCGGTTTTCTGGGTTCAACATGTTTATACTTTTAACAGGATTTTTCTCCAATTTTTATTATTCATGGTTTGACCCCTGTTCGACCTTTGAAAAATTTCATATCAAATGGTTGACACGATTCAGTTCATGCAAGTCGTCTGAAAAAGAAATCGAAAAAGTGTTTTATTTTTTATCCTCTTGGCTATCGTTTGACAAGAGGTTTTCCCAAAATTTAAAAAAAGCTTTAAAAATCGGAAATTTTTTTTTTTTTTAAAAAGCACGTGTCAGACGATAGTGACATGTTTTCCAATATTTTGGGAAAATCGCATTTAAAAATGTTGAATGAACGAACAGTCCTTGGTAAAACAAGTTTAGACTCGATAGTTCTATGACAATAGGGTGAAGTGGGGTAGATACAAACCTCATCGCTATACATCATATTAATTTTTACTACATAGATATATAATTTAATAATAATAATTATTATAACTTTTAAGCACATTGATCATTTATGGTATACAAAACAACACATACAGCAAAAGTTAAACTAATAAATATAGTGAAATACCACTAGTGAATTATTTTCAAGAGCATTAGGTGTAATAGAAATAAAGTTCACAATTTTAAATAACTATGATTTTTATTTTATTGAGATCAGATAGAAAATTTTTGAAATATGTAAATTAAACATTTAAAGCTTTCAAGAGATGGCAAACTGCTTCTGTTACATACAAAAAAAAACAATAGACCCTTATTACTTTTACCCCGGTATTGCATTTACCCTACTTCACGTAATTTTTTTTATGTGTTTCGATTTGGTTAAAAGTTTGATTTAGGATTCTTTATGTACATGTCATTAGATAGATTTTGACAAGTTATGATTATTTTTCTCTGTGTATTATTATACTACAATAAATTATCTTTTTCTGATCACCAGGTTCACCGAATGGCCACAGTCCTGTGTTAAACCTATCTAAGAATGGCGGTGGCGTCGGAGGTGGTAGTGTGGGGTCGGCGGATGGTGATAACGACGCCGACCATTCGGGTAGCGAGGCGGACGGCGCGGAAGCAGGTCTCCCGGGCGAACCGCACTCACCCAGGTCTAACCCCGAGGACGACGAGGACGACAATCTTAGCGAACCTGACGACGAGGATGACAAAGATCAAGGTAAAATTATATAACAATAGTATAAAATATTTCCAGACCCAGAATTTTTTTATTACGTTAGCTATAAAAATAGCAATGCCTGTTTGTCCGGGAAACTTAATTTCTTGTAGAATCAAATAGATTTAAATTATGATAATAAATATTGTAGAAAATTATTTTATAATTGGTACTATATACTATTCCATTTATGATGATTTTTGATATATTTTTTAATAGTAGTACGACAAATGTAGCTCGATTTTGATGAATCATTACGCATTAATTAAAAAAAATATATTTTTTTAATTTGGTACGTCCACTGCAATTGACTATGAAACGTGCTCTACGTCTTATCTATATTTATAAAATAATTTGTCCTCTTTTATTTACTCATCAATGCACAGTTATTTTTCTTTTATAAGTGGGGGGGTAAACTTTTTTGGTAAGTTTAAAGATGAATTTCAGGCAAAATACTGTTATATTAAAATAATGTATCGCGATTTTTCAATGTTCAACCCTTATATGGTTCAAAAATTGTATTAGATTTTATAAATTATATAAATGATAATAAAAGCGAAAACAACGCGAGCGAAGCCGCGGGTGGATCGCGTTAATGCTAGATACATTCACAAGTATTACATAAAAAAATAAAAAATTCAACCTTTTCTCACAGCAAAAAAAAAGAATATACATAAACCTATCTTGAGATAATAAAAAATACACACGCACAGATATAAAAAATGCTAAAAAACAAAACTGACGGAGCATAAAATTGGCACGCATAAATCGAAGCGAAGTGCAAATAAATGTACAGAATTATCATTACAAATGAACAAACATTTTAAATTGAAACCCATAAAGAACAATGTCTGAGCATTCAATAAACAAAAATATCTTCCAACGATACAGCACGGTGGATGTGTGTGTTTGTGTGTGTGTGTGTGTACCGGTTATCAGTCGAGTGCATGCGACACGAGACGAGAAGGGGAAGGGGAACGGGGGCCTGACGAGATATTGCACGGGGTATAACTTGATGATGAATACTATTGTCTTTTATGTCAATATCGCTTTCGTTTTCGTGTCTGCGGTATGTAGTTAAAATATTGCAGGGGAATTTCGTTTTTATTTTAATTAAGTGTTTTTCAATACATCGTTTCTAAGCCCCTCTTATACTTTAAATTACCACTACGATAATTTATAAAATCTTATATCATTTGTAGGTAGAGTAAAGTTGGTATCCATGGAATGCAATTCTTGTTTATTATTTAAAATCAGCCCTTATCATTTCATTGGACAGATAAGTTAATCTTTTAACGAGATCGATTAGGCAAAGATATAATTCATAAATGAAAAAAAATTATTAAACCCTATATCTGCATTTTTAAACAGAATACAAACAATTTAACACAATAAAAAATTAAGCTTACCTTAACAAAAATAATCAAAAATGGACAATTTCATTATATTGCTCTCAATGACATATCAGTACTCCAAACACTGGCATGTCAACTGACGTAGTTAGTCAGAGGTGTAAGCTTAAATAAATATTAATTTTGTGTTTATAAAATTTGAAATAAAGCAGCAAAAAGGTATCCATATTACCCTCCTGTTCCATATATACCGACTTTACTATACTGTTAGTTTGGAATTATTTTTTACCTTTATTAGGGTGAACTAAGTCCAGGAGTTGGGCTGGGTGTTGATGAGTCAGTCACTTAAGACTTATATCTCATTTAGTTATCATTAGTTCATTAAAAGTAATTAAATTAAATAATTATATATTTATAAGTCTCGTCGAGAGTATTGATTTTAAGTGATTTTAAATAATTAGAAATTTTATATACATGAGTTCGTTGATGACTATAAGAAATGACAATGTAAAACTATAAACTGTTTGATCGAGTCTCAGTCACCTGTACGAGACGAGACCGAAACGAGATGATATATTTTCTCAAGACGAGACTTACATGAATCTAGCCTCTTCTCGTCTCCTGTGTGAAGCCTTATCCAATAAATTGATGAACAGTTAAATTATATATTCAACAACTACTATACAAAATTAAATTAATTTTAAAGGCTTTTCAAAATTAAAATATAGGATAAAATTATTTACATTAAAACGTACACAATTTTTTATGACCTTAAAGTTAATGATTCGATGAGGTTAAATTCTCGGGTCGTCATTGTCCAATAGCAGTATTCAATTATAAAAGATCAGTTTCCCATTAATACCTTTGTTAATCTCGTCCATACATCTTTGGGATAATTAACAATAATTCACAACGCGGTTTGAAAAAATAAAATAAAACCTGCATATCGATAATGTAGCTCTCTGTTGTTACAATAAAGGTCAATAGCAACACTTTGTAATTACACCGTCTGTCAGGGGCGGGTGTAGACCTCGCTCTTAGAGGGGGGTGGGGGGTGAAATAATAACGAACAGCTTACATAAACTATTTCAATCTATGCATATATACAACCTACGAAAATCTATTATTTCTGCTCCAGGGGGTACCCAAACATTTATATTTTTTTCTTCTAAAGGAACAACTTTTAGAAAAATTTGCTAGGAATAAAAAGTACTTGGAATTACTCTAGAGGTACAAAGAATTTTTTTTTAATTTTTGGTGAATTTTTTAAATTTTTTTGGTTCGTCAGTTTTTAATAAAATTAATAAATGCTCTAAAAAGAATTTCTTTATAGTATCTAACTTATTCTAAAAACTTCCTCTTCCTAGCGAAATTTTCTAAAAATTGATCCTTTAGGAGATAAAAATAACATAGAATATTTTGGTACCCCTGGAGCAGAAATAATGGATCTTCGTAGGTTGCACCCTTTACAACTTTTGATCAGCACACTTTGAATTATCATTTCCACAAAAAATTTCAATTAAAAGGCAAAATTTATTGTATTTGTGAAGGGTTCTTTCTTTTGCTCTACTGCTAGAACGGCTCATTTGTGAACATGGGTTTATTAATAACAAAGCGATTGTTTTAATGTCCTCGACAATTCCTAAAAGTTTGTCGGTATATTTACGGGACATACAAAGAGAGCCTTTACCGACCGTGATAAAAAAATTTGACCAAAAATAAATGACTTTTGTAGATTAGACTTTTCAATTTGCTTTTTTATCGTTGTACGACCATTATTGGCCGAGTTTCGAAGAAAGGATTTTCAGCTTATATCTACCCTTGGATTTTGTTCCGTAGTTAAAGGCATTCAAAGTTAAAACTGTGGTTTTTGCTTTGATCACAAATAACGAATCAAAACCGAATTTTGTCAAAATTGTCGTTTGCAATAATTCAACAGCGAGGGTTCAATATGCAAAATACAATTTATTTAAACATTAAACCATATTTATTCTGCATATCCAAGAACACAATTCCATAATTCACTATCATTAAAAATGTAGTTATAATACCTACACTGAGAGTCTAAATAATAGACCACATACCAAGTGCAAATACCGGGTATGCAAATGCGACTGCGATATTTCACCAATGTTGTGATGTGGTACATGCATTCTTGTTTCATGAATGACTGCCCCTGCGCGACCCGGGGCCGGGGGCCCGCTGTTTTACGGCCCCTTCGCACGCTAATCGCTGCACATATCATGCGGCTGTATTGACATTTCAAACTGAATGTATTTATTAGTTTCTTTGTGCGTATGTTTATGTGATATATTGGGTTACGTGCGCCGAAACGTTGGACGCAAAGGCGACTTACTACGTATAACGTCGTACAAATAATAAAATGAATCAAGAGATATTTTTGTATGACATATTTTCTCATTTAAGAAGAATCTTTATTTTTTAATCATCCTGTATAATAACATGCTAGAAACTTAAAATATATTACCTCAGAGCCTTGTTACTTTCTGAGTTTTCGATTTGGATAAAAATATGTTTATTCGATATTTGGAACAAGGTACAATAATGAAAAATTCGATCAATAATTTTATTAAAAAATTAAGTTTTTTATCTTTAAGGTAGATATAACTCTTGGTATTTTTAAAATTTAAATTTAAAAGTACTATACATGCCATCCTACAGTTTTTAATATATAGATTCCAAAAATCTCAATAAAAATCAAATCCGACCACCGGTTCAAAAGTTACACTCACTTTTCTCAAACATTTAACTACCAATCTTTTCTCTCACACTTTTTTCAACGACTGCACACCTATAAATCCGCATCCACTATTTTTACAATACAATGCAACAATACTGCACTGCAATAAACATGGGATTGGGCAGCGCGACCCCCCGGTGGGACGTTGGCGGTAAAGACCGCAGACCGGTTCCACCTTGCAGACGATACAGCGCCGCGTTCCCATCGACTCTAGATGAATCGTGTGCTGTTATGCACACAGATATTTGATTGCTTTAATGATCCACAGCCACCTATGATTGCTGTGGTGTTGTTTGTTGAAGAAGAAGAATATTAATAGTATATCAGGGGTGGCCAAAGAGAGGCTATAGAAAACTATATATTCTAACTGCGAACTCCATACTGTAGCGAGATCAACCTTTCGTTATGTTATTTTTGTAATATAAAGGTATTATTTGAATTTTTATTTTTTAATCGAATCAATTTTTCGAGATATAATGTAGCTTATGTCTTTCCTCAGGATGCAAGCTATCTCCCTGCCAAATTTCATAAAGATCGGTTTAGCTATGAAAATATAACAAACAAACAAGCAGACAGAGTTAAGTACGTATTTAATATATACGAATTTTGCTCTTAATAATAAAATTTATTGGCTTGGATCTGAACAGTTTATTTATGCTGGAAGCTGGTAACTTTCAATTTGAGTAGCACATTTAACAAATATAGAAATAAATTTGATTTGAGTTAAATAATCACATACGAAAATGTTAATATATGCGATGTTAACAGCATGCCGATTAAAATCTAGTGTTTTGTATGTAATAATCAGTATCGTGTTATAATAATTTTATTCTATTGAAACAGTATCGCTAGATTTATTGTCGATACATTTGTCGATCAGCAGTTTTTATGTGATGAAGTATAATTTGCATAAATCGATAACTACCTACTTAAAATTCCAGTGTTGACTTGTCATGCTATATTCTGTAAAATATATAGTATATATACCTACCTACTGTGTGGATATCAAATATCAGATACGGACTAAGTGGGGTTTAAATCCTTGAAATCCTTTTCTTCATAAAATTGTTATTATAATACTATTGTTGTAGTATAAATATAGGAAACATCGATTTGATTAAGATATTTATATGTAGTATCGTTTATTGAAATAAACGTTTCAAATAAAATATAATTTTAACGCTGTTGAATTTTTATATTAAATTGAAAAATATTCGAGAAATCGAGATAATGAATATTTTTTCAAAATTTTAGCTTTTAAGATTATTACTATTCAATAATATACAATTTTGACATTTCTTAATTTACATGCTTTGTTCTAAGAATGGCGTATTATTTCTTCAGAATTCAAGAATATCCATTTTACTTACAAAAAAGTCTGAAAATATCCATAACGATATTTTATTAAGGGTAAAGCCATAAATCTGTTACCCGCGACTTCGTCCGCGTGGAATTTGTATTTTTCAATCTAATAAATTTTCGGAGTACAAAGTAGCCTATGATCTTCCTCAAGATGCAAGCTACCCCCCTGTCAAATTTAATCAAGATCGGTTTAGCGGTTTAGCCGTGAATAGGTAACAAACAGGCAGAAGACAGACAGAATTACTTTCGCTTATAATATTAGTATGAATTTCATAGGTACCTCACAGAAAGCGTTTGGACTTGTTTTGATCTATACGTACATATGTGATATTATAAGAAACTGCTTTTTTAAGTTTTGCTCCGTTCCTGTACAAAATATATATTTTAAATTAAATATTCTTAACAATAAACATATCATCGGTCGATAACAATATAGTTAGCACGCGAACACATATGTAAAAGTTGCAACATGATATCTCTGTGTCGGTATAGCAGATCTCGCGTATGCCGACCGACCGAGAGAGCTCGTGACTTATTTTTCCCACCGCATAAATAAACAAATTAGCCGGACATTATTTCTCAGTGGTCGTCGTCCAAACAAAAAACGACCGTCTAGAACGAAAGAAATGTATTAATGAACGCATATATCTCTCTTTGTTCTGTTACACGAGTATTTATGATACGCTCATGCATTATTACGATTTTTTTCATTATGTTTATAAGTTTCTTCTGTGAATAGATAAGTTGTAGTAATCGCCACATACGTGGTTATCTTCCATTTTTCATAGAATATGTATTAATACATGAGTTCTCATATTTTTTTTATTAATTAGAACTTCTGTACATAGAGGTAACATATATTAATTTGTTAACAGATTTTTCTTTTCTAAATAATCACGTTTATCTAATTTTGTACCTTTTGAAAATTATCTGAAAACTTTATATACTTAGAACTTTAATCTAGTGTATCTTGGAAAAAAATACAATCAAAAGTAAAAGTTAATTTTCAAGTGGAAATATAGCACTATTTGTTATCGTGAACAAAAACTTCAGAAAAAAATGTCTGCTTGGTAATATAGTATTTATAAATAGGTCAAAAATCATTATTTGTTGGTACTTTTATGTTAGGATATTACGAGAATCTGAGCTTGTTGAGCAATTCGATTTCAGCACGTCAAAAACCTTCGGGAACGTTTATTCAGGTCTCAGCAGCAAAACAAAAGTATTTTCTGTTGCCCAATGCATATGCAATTATGAAATTTATTATTCCGCAACGAAATAATCGACAGACGGGAATAATCCGATTCAGAAGGCAGTATGCTAAATTCATTTTAGAAAAAAATGCTATTTTTATAATGAATTCCTTGAAATTTGTAATAAAATGAACTGTTCTTTACTAAAAAATGTATTTTCGTTCTTACAGACATAGACGACGGCGCTGACCTGCCCATTCCCGCCGTACCCAACAGTGACTCCCAACAGGCGCTCAACTACTCGACCCTCGCTAGCGCAGTGGCCGCCACCACGGGCGTCTCGGGTGGCGGGGGCGGCGGGGGGCCACAAGACCCCAGCATCTCATCCACGGAGACGCTGCTCCGCAACATCCAGGGCTTGCTCAAAGTTGCCGCGGACAACGCGCGCCAGCAGGAACGCCAGATCAACTACGAGAAAGGTACAAACAGCAACCTCATTTACCTACTGTCGCTAGCACAATACTATATGTACCTCGCGGCGACGCATAGTCGCTAGTGTGTGATCTCTCTCTCTCTCTCGTATGTGACAACACCAAATGTACTAATGTAAATATATAATACAGTGATAGCGTCACGGTTCTTTTTACTCTTATTGTTGGACGAAGGATATTATTGAATGGTTCCGAAAAATTTGTTAATTATTTTGCCCAGTACTGTAAAGACAAGATCGCCACAGAACAAGAAAATATTTAAGGATGTACTATATGTCAGATAACTCACAAAATTCACTTGTTTATAAATGCATAAAAAAATTCAACAATGGTTTTTAAATCAACTGTTGTAATGTGTCAGATATTTTGAAATTTTGTAAATCCTTGAAACATGAAAATAATATGTATAAGGACATCGAATCAAAATTTTATTCGTATGCGAGAAATTAATAAAAAATATATAAAATTCTGCAAATTTGTGAATTGGCAACAATGCATAAAAAAATAAAGACAGTTCGAGTTGAAAACATCAGATAGCAGTAAATCAGTGGGAGATTGTTAAGTTTAATATTTTTCAATACTTACAATTCAATACAATTCAAATGACATTCACAGTCAAAAGTTTTCATTTAATTAACTAATCAAGATTTACAATACTTTTGATACAAACTAACCGCACAGTACATCTTTTAAATCTAAAATTGTTTTATTTTTAAATAGTCAAAGGAAAATTTAAAAATAAGATAGTTCTGCTCGATATATTTAAAAATTCAGGCAGTTATCTGTGGTCGTCTTGCAAAAAATTACTCCCAAGAAAAAGCTAATAGTTGTGTTAACTTACTGTATTTTTTACTGATTTTAAGTACCTAATTACAATCTTGTCAAGATATTGTAATTTTATTTCACCTGGGAGTAATTTCTTTATAATATTGGGTACAAAACTATTATACCCAAGTCAATATAAAAAAATCCAAATCCTGAAAATCATCTTTCTCAAACAAGTTAAGAAAATAAAATCAATGAACAAAAATGTATTTAACTCCAATTTTCAAGTTTATTTTCTGACTAATTTATACCTATTTTTAAATTGCCTTGGAATGAATAGTTTTGATCAGAAAAACTAGAATATATTGATCCCCTCCCCTGATTTCATTGTTTTTACGGAAAGATAGGAAAAGTACAAAACGAAATACAAAATCAATTTGTTTTTTGAACGATATGATTATATAATATTTAAAATCATACACATTCCTGAATGAATTAATGCAAAGTATTTTGTTTGTGTATTTATATCCCCTCCCCCCAAAGAATATATCCAGAAATGTGTATATTTTATTTATTAAACATCGGTCAAATTTATGAAGTTACATTTAGTAGTAAATATAAAATTTTACATACTAAAATTAATTTTATGAAATTCGACTTAAGTCTTACCGACAAAAAATGTTAGAATTTATTATAAAAACAATACTTATAATCATATACATAATATTTAAATGTTTTCCATTTTTGTAAATAGCAATCGTGCATTTTGTATGTAAAAAAGTACTTAATTTTTCAATTGTTTCATACACATGTAAACGAAAATTATCGGTAATATTGCATTCTGTAAAGTAAACTATCTGTATAACGTCTTGTAAATACTTTAGAAATATTAAGTAACCCTATTTATTATATTATACATACGAAACTGTTAGAATTTAAGCCTGAATTGCGAAAAGTAAGTGTTTTCATATAATTATCATAATTATTCAACTTCCCCATCGCGTTCGTTAGTAAATGGTATATATAAATAAAAAAAGGACTGATTTTTTGTAAATATGTTGTTCGCTTGCATAAAAATATAATTTGTACAAAAATGATCATATCAATCAATAAATATTATACCCATGCAGCCAGTGGTGGAGTTCTACAATAATAATATGGAATAATTCTATGTTATAATATTATTATTATTATTATTATTATTATATATACATACTAATGATGTAATTTAAGTATTTTCTCAATCTGCCACTGTACGATTTATAAATTGTAGAATATATATATATAATAGATGTGCCATTGCACTCAAAGTGTTGATTTTTAATTTAAATTATAGGTGTGATTATTTAAAAAATAGAAGTTAGGTTTATTTAAAAGAAAAAAAACTGTAGAGTTTTTTTCATGAATTAAACATTTTCAATCGTTATAAGAGGCTTCCAAGGTTGGTTTTTGGGTATAACTTTATATACACAAAAGCCAAGTGCATGAAATTTTACTGATGTATTTAAAAATATTTTTATGATTTAAATTTTAAGGCAGATGATTGAGAATGTTTAATTTTTGTTCTGTATATTGTACATCGTACTTAAACTAATGTTTCCATTTTTATATATGATTTATTTTAAATATGACTGACTTAATCATGAATTACACTGTAAAAATAACTCCATCGTACAGATTAAGAACAGTGTACAATATACAGGGGTGTATCGAAGTGTAAAATAACAATTTTATCAGAGTAGAGTTAATTTTATTCTGTGTCACATTTAAATAAAAAAAAACTTAATAAATAATGAATGTGTGATGTATGTTATATTCAAAATTGAAAAATAAACTCAATTAAAATTGAATTTTTTTTATTTTCCGAATCCCTTCAACCTTGATTATATTAATTTAAGGCTTTATTAAAAAATACTATATTATTTATACTATCTGGGCTTTTAGATAAGAGTAGTATCCTTAAGGACACAATTTGACTTATAACTAAGAACCTAAATCTTCTCTTAAATTTCTTATATATATTTTACAATAAATGGCGTATTTAACGAGATAACTTTAAAATTAAAATTACATTCTAAATAAGTTGATTTTGATGTCAATATGAATTGATTTAGTCACTTAGGCTTCTGAACAACTTATATATAGTGAAATTTTTCTAAAGAAACTTACTTAATGAAGTGGTCTTTGCGCGGAAAAATTATATAAAAAATATATTTTCTAAAAGCCTCAAAATTTTGTAATGAGATTAAATAAAGCCTCAAATTATTTCACAGCGCTATAATTTTGACTGAATTGGCTCCGTGTTTGTACAGTGGCAGAATGGGTGCAAGCTAACACGTCTAATCATAGGTAGGTGCATTTTTTAATACTTTTACAATAGAATTATTGCTTTTTATGAAACAAAATTCCACCACTGTCTGATTAATGTTCTTGCGAAGGGATTCTTTGAAATTGATAATATTTAAAAGATAAAATAAATTATATTTTTTTGAGTTTGAAATTTGCATGCATGGATAGGTAAGGTAAGTTCATACGATCTTCAAAATCATTATTATTTATATATATAAAATTAAATGGGAGACACAATTTTTTCGCTTAATGCATCCATATTGTGAAATAAATAATAAGTACAAATTATATTTGAATTCCTTGCGATATATCTACTTACTTTATTTTCAGTCCAAAAACAGATACATTTATAATCAAATAAAACGTTTTGATGTTCTAAATTTTTTTTTATTAACTTTAGAATTTTTTTTACGCCAATTAAAATTTCAATCATCAATTGCACACAGATACTTCAGAGATTTTCAGTCTACGTGTAGGTAATTCCATTAAAATCTCGAGGTTTTTCGTTATAATTCATACAAACAAAAGTTATATATAGATGAAGGTATTGAAATAAACAAGCAAACAAAAAAAACTATACATATTTTACAATGTCTACACGACATTCAATTAAATAACAAACAAAAGAACAGTTCAGAAAACAATAGAGCACGCAATTTATACAACTCTCTCACAGAAACCAAAATAAAAATAACAAAAAACACATATAAGTACTGCACATCTTCGAGCCAGCTCGCGAATTCCTGCCTTACCGGCTCAGTCGTGTTTATTAACACCGGCTAAGTACGCGGTTCGCGGGTGGTGTCCACATGTCCGTCGGTAATGCAGCTACATATCTCGCCTTGAGATCTCGCAAGATTCTGTCGCGATAGATTTTGGTACAATTTCGCGTGGTTTTATCAGGTATGCGATAATTGGACTTTATATATGGATAAAGATGTCTCATCTACTGTTTTTTGCTCTTAATAAGGTGTAGTATATGTGTTTATATATTGCGGGTATGTGAAAAGTAAAAATACGTATGGGATTTATGGGGTTGGACTAAAAATGTACGTGGAATGCTTATCAATTATTTTATTAAGTACTAGTAGAACCTCGATAAGTCGAAGAAAATTTCCGCTCCTTTCAGAGCCCAAAACTTATATTACTCGAAATATGAAACCTCTATATAACTTTAACTAAATCGGTTTCTCTAAGAAGTATTCAAATCCTGTGATAGCTGAATAAGTTACTTTTTCATCTGGTGTCCTAGAAATGTCTGTTTTTTTTACTTTTATCTGCAAGAAAGTCCAGCTCTTAGTATTTTGGGTAAATAATACTATTTTGGGGGTGCGATAGTGAAATAAAATAACTGTTCCATGAACCCATCCTCTTTATCTTTATATACACTGATTTTTACCCTCTATAACTCAAAGTGATCAATGCGTTATTTTGAGGACCTCTTTAATTCGAATTTATTTAACTGTAGTCTTTCTAACTCAAAATTTTTTTACCTCGATTTTTTTTTAGTTTCCTTTGAACTTCGACCTATAGTATCGTGGATGTCGAAATATCACCAATTCGGTTTAGGTACTATCAAGATTGCTATCAAATTTTGTTGTGATATTTTTGTATTTATGTAATATTATTTTGTGGAGTTACTTGTTATTCCACTGAATGGTTCATTTAAAGAAAATACAATAAAATGTCATTGAATTAATAAAAAAATAGAACAAACGATTTTGTTTTCTTCATACTGAATCATTCATCTGTAAAATAAAAGAAGAAAACATAAACTCATTAGCTAAACTGTGCTCTTTAAGAATGTTTTCATACACAAGTAGTCTGAGAAAAAAAATAAAACAACTCATCAAAGGAAGCATTCAATTGTTTCATAAACAAAGTACATCAACAATACTTAACAATAACAAATCACAATCTTCTCAAGTGTACTGTTAGAGCGTATTATAATACATAAAACGATATATTAATTATAATAATAAATAAATAACTATTTTTAATACAGCATAGCAGAGAATAAATACATATCTACCTGAAAAGCCTCTTAACTTAAGTGGACGCAGTCTTTGAAAGGTTTAAAAATAAGGGGTTAGATGCAGTATAAATTATACAAAGTAATTGCCCTGCAGTTTTGTATAAAAAAACCGTTCTCGCTCGAGTTGCTAAATGTGATATAGAGTTTATATATTTGAAGTACTTGTAATTGAATCGTGCTTATGTTGGATGCAATGTATCGAAAAGTAAAAGGCTTTGTGTGCAGTAATGCCTACAATATCGTTATGTATGGGTTATGGGTTCCGTATGACATATAAACATAGTTTTTTTACGATATTTATTGTTATTATGTATGAATTTGTTCAAGAAAGGATTTTTATATTTTTTGAATTGTAACAAATATTCAGGGGAGGGGGCATAAATTAATTAATGGTATGTTGCATAAGATATACAATAATAATAATATATAATTACTCAGGTATTGGATACAATCATATTTATCAGTATATTAATTACACTATAAAATTTCGTTTAAATTGTAATTAATTTTAGTTTGACTTTTTTAGATAAATCTTTTATTTAATTGGGTATGTTATTATAACTTTTTATTATTGATAAATGTAGTTGAAACGAGATCTTAAATTAGGACGATACAAGACCGTCAGAAATTTTGTTGAGACGATATTACTTTTCTTTATAAGTCTCAAGAGATCCTCAGTTTTAAAAGATTATTAATAATTGGTAAAAATTTACTATTTAATATTAACCATTAATATAATTCGCTAATTGAGAGACTTTATTTCCAAAAACCAAGACGACAAGACATTTGACTCTCATATCGTCTCGTCTTGTGGGCAGCTCTATACTTGAATTATTATATTCCGCAAGGTTTCAAGAAAAAACATTATATTGATTCACCAATTTTGATAACTGACTGACTGTACATACATATATATGATATGTATTATGTATAGTGTATTTTAAACATATACATGTGCATCTCGTTTACTGCGCCTTGGGTGGATTGTGTTGTTTTTATAAGTACATATATATTATACGTTATGTATGACATATCCCAGATCATGAATGTAAATGTATGCTAATTCGTAGATAAATGGATGATTGGCACAAAACACTGTCTCGAGAATTCTTACACTAAACCTATAAATTAATATTATTATTAAATACCTATCATTATAGCTATCTCATGTATGTACAATGTACATTGCACAGCCACTTATAGGTTTTGTTGAAATGAGTTAATTGTGGTCATGTATGTATAAATGTATACTATATAATAAATAATAATTTATAAATTAATTAATATAATAAATAGGATGTTAACAGTTGCACGGAAAAAATGTTTGTTATTTAAAAAAATTATGGAAAAATTACTATGATAATTTGTAAAAAATATTACAATTTTGATTGAAATTTTAATACGTATTACAATTCTTCTCATAATTCTGATCTATCTCATAATTACATTAACTTTATAATAGCATTCTTCGTGTAAATTTTTCTTGATATCGACTTTATGTTTACCGTTTTTGAGGGGGGGGGGAGATATTTAGTGGAAAAAAGCTCTTTTGTCTGTTTGTCTGTCAGCAGCATAACTCAAAAACTACTGAAACAATTGAGCTGAAATTTAAATGATATGTACTTGTAAAACTGCCTGCCCATTCTGAGAAATATATGGATAATTCCGAAAAATCATTATTAAGAAAACGAAGTTTAAAAAAAAGTAGCGTATCAAAATTGTTAACTTTAAAGATATAAACAAATACATTCAAATAAATTATTTACCCGCAAAAAGTGGTAAGAACGTGGTAAAAATTGATAGAAAAAATAGGAGTATAGAGGAAATATGTGTAATTCCAGGAATAATAGTTTCATTCGTATTGGTTCATTGACTGAATCGCACATTGTGTAGGTACTACGTATACACTTTTTTCAGTCGATAAGAATTTCGTGTATTTATTTAACAAAATTATGCAACTAAAAATGTATCTATGAAAAAAAAGTTTTATAATAAACAAAATAAGTATCAAAAAGAACCTTCAGAATTAAAAATTTTAAATCACCTTTACTTACTTTTAATCAACAAAAATCTCGATACAAGCTAAAACAAAAAAACCAGAACCTAGCATCTCACAAATCGTCTTGCTCGATACTTGTACCATATCGATACGAACTGGTAATATCAATTAAACAATTAAGTTGTCATTACAAATCGGCCATAATGATACGCCCGGTGTCCATAACTCACTGCGTCCGGGGTGTAATTTCTATAACGGGCAAATTTATAATCGAATTATCACAGAAATGACACGGACCAACGTTTGATCGATTACGAGGATGTAATTGAGACCGGGCTTGATATAATTGTGATGTATACACTGTTAAAAATACACATGTGAACACATACTTATATACTTCGTGTTTAATTCTGCATATCGTCGTTGAGAGTGCAAAACCTTCTATGTGATATTTTTCGATGGAAAACGAAAAAAATATCGGTATAGAGAACGATACATGACATCCATGTTATGAGAAATGTCAATGGGATTTGTCAGAAATAAAACTCACCTTTTTTTTCATTTCTTTAATTATTTGACAAAAATGTCGGCTGGGTCTTCTCCTCTTCCGACAGCTCTTCGTGTATTGTTTTTTGTATTGTGTGTGTGTTGTTTTTTTTTCTTTTTTTGGTGGGGGGGGGGATCACGGGGACACAAGATGGATTTAGGATGCTGCTGATGGGCCGATCATCACAGGATACGATGTACTGGGTGGCCATATTAACAAGAATGGGGGTGTTTGAACTCACCTTTGTATTATAAATATTAATTTTCTAGTGTCCTTATGTCAAAAACATATTACAAATTCGTAGAATAATTAATTTGACAATTTGATTTAGTTACATTTGTTTCCAAGGAATGAATTAATGACGTATTAGTTATTAGTATTTAAAATTAAAATTTTGAGGGTGATTTTCACCCTTTTAATGGCTGTTTGGGCACGTACAAAAATAAATATTTCTTAGGCTCAATTAAACTACAAATGTCTCAAGTCTTATCAAAATTACTGAAAATTTTTTTTTTTGAGAGGGAGTTCACTCATCACATCCATACTTTACTTAGAGCACTATAACTACTAAAGTACATATCAAAACGATTTGAAATGTTTAAATTTAAGTTTAAAAATTAAGTTTGTACAATTTATAGTTCCAGAATACTATGTCACCAAACAGGAGACTTTTCGCTTTTTGTCCTGTTCTATTTTTATAACTTTCATAGCTACACTGACTGAGGATTCTAAAAACACAAGCAAATGAATAAATTATAGAACTCCGAAAAAATTAACAACAGTGTACCTACATTCATTGTTATTATTCCAACTGGAGGCATTATCTGGTTTGATTATTTCATATTACGACTATAAAAAAACCTTCATTCTTAATGCTAATCTACATAGAACACGTACTATAATTTAGTTTAGAATGTTTATCTGTAAGGTATGTAAGTTAAATTGTTCAAATAATACATGCAAATATGGTTCTACTGTCGAATAAAATTATACTTAATATTATTTTCAACTTGGTAGTGTTTTTGTATGAAATTTATTACATCTTTTGTGAATTATTGGAGTGTTAAATTATAGATAAAGTATCAATATGGACTTGTGATCATATTTCATGTTTTTTGACGAGATAATAAAAAATAATAATTGTTTGATTGATCATAATACGGCCAAGTAAATAACAATGTAGCTCAGATAGGTTTCATAAATTATAAATAATTTATTTTCTGATATTTTGTGTTTGATATTATTGAATTTTTGCTACTGGGTTCTATGCAAGAGGTAAAAAACTGTTTCAAAATAGTGGTAATATATATGTAAAATATTGTATATGGTCAGAGTTATCAACTGTAGTAGTAGTTACCAACATAGAATCAATACCCTCAAAGAATTTGTTAGCTAACAAATTTTATTCAGTTTCTTTATAATAACGTTATATGAGATTTTCAGAGGCTAGATTTAGTAGTTTCATAAAATAACTAACAAAAACATTCTATCGAAATTTTTTTTTAAAATAAATAAAAAGAAATTGATTCAATTAATTAAAAAAAATTATTAAATTTATTTTAAAAATTAAATTTTCTCCTTTCTGTCTAATTCTATAACATCCAAATCCAGAAAACTTAGATCTTCAAAAAGAATAACAAATAGAGGTCTTGGGCTACAATTTTTCGATCTTGACTGAATTAACAGATTTTTTTTGACGTAGAACTACATCTTTCCAGTAGTACCAGGATGTAACCTCGGTAGTACGAAAGCAACGAAATATATGTTATATTTATATTTCTGGAACTAATAATCTCAAAGAAATAATGTTCCATTTTAACCCTCAAATACTTTAGTATAAAAAATTTAAGTTAATTTTCATAGGATTTCGTACGTATTTACATATTTTGTATCAGGGACCTGAACCTGAACCCGAAACCCGAAAAAACCGTATTTTTGATAAACCTGAACCCGAACCTTTTTATGGATAACCGGTAACCATATATTTTTAAAAGGTTCAATAAATTATCTTTAATATTTTAATAATTTTCTCCAATGATTTTTAAATAGATTATAAAATGTACTAATACTGAAATCTGTTTGAATTTTATGGTATGATGTGATTTATTAAGTCAACTACTAAAATTTATATATTTCTTACTTTCTTTTTAAATTCTATACCTGAATTACATTTCAATTTGAAAAAAAATCTGAAAAGTAGGTAGGTAGGTATTTCAATCTTTAAAATGGAATTTTATTTTTTGATCTTTTATTTTAATATTTTAATGGCTATTAATGCTGTTTCCTCTCAATATCGAATATACGAGAAGCTTTGTGATCGTTTTAGATTGAGACAAAAAAAATGTTCTTCGATTTCAAAATTTTAAATTGATCTTTCCGTTTCATGTCAAGATAAACACTTTTCGTTCCGTGTCTGTCTGTCAGTCAGACCAATTCTAAACAATTTATCTGAGCATCGGTTTTTATTTAAATTGTTCAATAATAATTAATTATCTTTGGGGAATTTAGCACGAGGAAGCACTGTGCATTTACTTGGCAGACGTTTTTTTTTCTTCATCAGAAAATGTTTTATTTGTTAATTATATTTTTTTTTCAAATAAAATAATTTTCATTCAATTACAAACTTGAACCTGTACCCAAACCCGAACTAAATTTTATATTTAAACCCAAACCGAACTCGAACCATAAATAAATTCCGGTTCAACTCCCTGTTTACTATACTAAAAAAACGTTACTAGTTGTGGAACAGTTGCTACTGTGCCTTACATAAAGCAAAATTAATCACGATTAGTTAATCAGTTGTTTTAAAACCATTATTACGTCAATTCTTAAAAACAATTACGGTTATGATAAATTTTATGAGGTAAAAAATTATCATATTTTGTGAATTGTTCATTTACAAATTGAGATTAAGTTTATAATTAACGTTAATCATGGTTTGAAAACAACTGATTAACTAATCGTGGTTAATTTTGCTTTATGCAACCCAGGGTTAGTCTTTTAGATCCCTGTGTCAATGTTGAATATTAAAAACTCCCCAATACGTTCCTGGACTAAAATTGATATACATATATACATCCATACACATTTTTATATATAATAATAATAATATAAAAAAATGACGCGATTATATCGACCAGTATCAGCTTACAGTCTGTATACAGTAATCAGGCAAAACCTATGTCCATTTGATTGTTGCATGCATAAGTGATCATTGCAATGGTCCATTGCAGTCACTGCAATGACTACAGCACCAAAGAGACCGAGTGTTTGACTGGACAATTGGATTCTACATTGATATGATCGATGTATATCGGACGAGATGTTAAACTAAAGAATTAATTGTTGCCCGCAGGTACATCGGTGTCCGTATCTCTTATAGAATCTTAATTTCTTTCGAATTTCTCGAACGATCGACATTTTACTGGAATCTGCTGTATTTTTTATTTTAATGCAAACATGTAGATCCATTTTATTTTATGCATATGTTTGTTAATATGCAGTTTTTATTATACAGTATAACTGCCGTAATTTAACTGTTATACAGTAAAACACCTTGTTTACGAGACGACAGCGATACGGTATCAAATTTTTTTATATGTTTCGCCGATTTTTAAACTGATTTAAATATTACTTAGAAGTAAAATAAAATGTATTGTTAAGGACTGAAGTTTTTATTTTATAACTATTGAAACTTAATTTCTTTTATAAAAATGTTAGGCTGTCCCATGTTTACATTAAAAAAAAATTAGCTTAACTTTTTTATACTATTGTATTTAACGGTTGAAAATTAGAGGGATAAAACTAGTTTTATTATAAAAAATAAATTTTAAAGGTATGCTCGTTATATTTAGTAGTTATTATAACTTATAAATATAGAAGACAAAATATATTTGTATTGTTTCTGTACAAGTAAGATTGTTTTGAAACTAACATAAGAATCCATAAATACAAAGGATACAGAAATAATTATAAATGCTCGGATGCATTTTAATTGAAAATCAAGTTTTTCACTCGTTTAAAGTTTCCGCTTGAAACAAAAACAAAAAACATGTTTTATATTACTTGAATTAAACTTACAGAAATGTGTGTGTGTGTGTGTATGTGTGCGTCTGAAAGCTTAAGTGAAAACAAAAAGAGAGTTGATTATCGAGACACTCAATTTAAAACGTAGAGAGACACTATCTCAGAGCTGTAGGAGAATAAAAAACTGTTTGTAGGTAATAGCAGGCTGTAAGATCTTGTTGAATGTTAAATTATTTATTATGTAGTTTCAGTTTTGTAATTAAATGTTATCCTGCATATAAACAAGTAGTTGGTTATGTTTATTAACATTGATTTTTACTATATTTTATAGTGTACATTATACATACTAAACCTAATTTTTAATTTAAATACAAGTAAAAGCAAAAAAAAACATTTACAGGATAGTGAATTTTGGTATATCGTCAATGGTGCACAAACTTATTAAGTGAGAGAAACATTTCAGGCGCAAAAGTTACTCAAAAAAAAGAAAAAAATATATAATTTAAAATTTTCTTATCAAAAGTTGTTAATTTATATATATTTTGTAAGATAAAGTACTTATTGATATATCATTCCATTGAAAAATTTTGAATTATCCTCAATTGAAATTTTGCATTTTTGATATGCCGCGTATGACGCTTTAAATTATCCAAATCTCAAATGATCATACATCATTAGAAAGTTAATTATTTCTACTTTCAAAAAAAAAATTAAAAATTAAATTTCATTAATATTTTTTTACGAAACTAGAGAAATTTTAGTAAAACCCTAAAATTTGGAAACAAGGCGTCATATTTTCTAAACATTTGAATGTATGAAAAATTTTTTTTTACAAAAGTTTCTTACTTTTTTATGATCTTTAAAATTATCTACTTTTAGATGTACCATTCTATTTGATTTTGCTGAGAAACGGGCATGTACCCCTCAAACTACCCTCCAAGGGACAGTTTTCGGGAGTTGAAAATATTTTCCTGAAATTCTTTAGGGTCGATATCTATATAAATATATATATCGATATATCTTCAATAGTTTAGGAGTAAAACATAGTGGACGGGTGGTCTGGAACACCCGGTATATCGAGAAATTTTGTCTAAAAGTTCATCTGATAAAAATACATATATTTTGAAATCTCATTTCACCAAGTTACAGAAAATTTCAATCAAAAAGCCAAATCTCATTAATTTTGTGCGAGGTCATTTTTGTGTTTAAATAATCTTCTCTTTGTTGGTATTATTACTTATTGTTAAGTAAATGTAAAACATGTTTAACGCGTATCTATTTGAATTATACCATGTTTTTGCACCAACGAATTAAAAAATAAAAGCAAACTGGTCGATTATCTTGAAACTGAATTCGAAGCTGAGAGAAAGACACTATCTGTGACGTTTAACAAGTGACACGGGCACAGATACATGCGTTACTGAGAGCAAAGAGCTATGTGTAAGTGGTTTATGGTGCAGATAAAGTAGGCGCTGGTGGTCCGCACACTCGATCGACAACCTGCTGAAATATTGTCTGTCTACACATACCTACTAGATTTACTACGTAATGAAAATAAGAAATTGCATATTATAACTTTGTGGTAACCATTTGTTTTTAATATATTACTATTTTTATCATCATTATCAAATAAATATAATTTAGTAGAGCTGAAAACAAATTTGACAATATCGGGTGTTTTTTTTAACCTGTAACTTTCAAATATCTCGAAAAATAGGCACTCTACGGAAAAAATGTCAATAATAAAAATTTAATCATTCCGCGGAACAAAAAAAAATAGTCCCACACCCCCCTCATTGTAGATTGGGGCGGGGCAACTTTGAATCCTAAATAATAAACTACTTTTGTAGATCAGATTTTTCTCATCAATTTCCGTTTTTTAGTTACAATCAGGGCCGTAACTACCACCGGGGTAGCCAAGGTAGTGGCCCGGGCCCCCCGAGACTAGGGGCAGAGTAAAACTTTTTTGTTGTTTTTTATTTGGTTCAAACTTGAAAATGGTATGTCGGTCACTTCTTGCCCCCGAGTCTCTAGTTACGGCCCTGTTTGCAATCAAAACAAAAACTACACAATTTGGAAATCTAAAAATCTAGGTCTATTCTTTATAACTTCAAAAATAGTTATACAGCGATACAAAAAAAAAACACAAATTGAACAAAAATCGTTAATTGGATTTAGTCAAAACGATTTTTGTATTGCTATTTTTGATAATAGTAAAAAGAATTTGGGTCAGCGAGCTTTTTTATGGTCAAATTCGTTTTCATGACCCAAAAATACGTAAAAGAACATAATTTGGTTAAGAGTTCATAACATTATTTGATGTAACGTTTGCACAAGGACATAAATATATGATGGAAAAGTAGGTACCTCTGTGCCTGGAAAGACAGGATAAAGCAAACAGTATAGCGTACTTAATATTTTTAAATATGTTTAGTTTGAAAATTCTTTAAAAATTAACCCCGATAAATTAATTTTGCATTTTAGAATAATAATAAATATAAAACAACAACAAAGTTCATTGTGAATATCAAAATAATGTATACAGATAATTAAAATTAATAATTAAATTTGAAACATCGGCCTGGAAATTTCAAGTGTCTAAATATGGTAATTTTATATTTTAACTACCGTATTCAGTGCTGTTTTTTTTTGAAATATGTAATATGTGATATTCATATCATCGCCATTATTTTCGTAAAAATACTTTTGTTAAATGATTCATTAGTGCGCCCATTAACCCGCACTAATTCATTCATAAATATTGTTAAATTTGTTATTAAAACCGCGATGTTTTTAAATTTATTTTTATTCGAATTTTACAGTTAAGCACATGTAGTAATTTTGATAAAATTGGGCATAAATTAGACCAGTATTTTAATTTAGTTTAGATTTATATCATACATAGTCGCGTCTATTGAAGTCGTTCAAAAATATTGTCTTATAAATAACAGATAAAGAGATACTTATACATAAAAAAATTCATACCGGTCTTGGTTATTTATTAAAAACGTAAGGTATAGTCGCCAAATACCGCCCTTTTTTTAAAATCCTATATATTTTTCATATTTTTAGAGATATATCAAAAATAAAATGTCAGTATTATCAAAAATTCATATATTTATTTGAAATTGTTATCATAATTAGCAATTAATCAGTTTGGTTATACTTTGTAAGCTTAACTTAAACGAAACCAAGTGATATTTCTAAAATAATATTTGGGCTTCAAATATTGTCCCCGGGGACGATATTAAGGTTATGTACATTATCACAAAATCATCTTATCATTATCACCACAAAACAATAGAAACTATTAAGAAAAATATATTTCTGATCAAGTTTAAAAGTCTTAAATTGAAAATCAGTCCTCAAGGCAGGTAGAGCATATAAATTCAGGACCCGAATTTTCTACGTTGTAAAGTGTTATAAACAATTAAACGGTATCCATAACAATGGTAGCTTAATATCATCCTCGGGACGATTTTAAGATTTTTCTCTCGAATTTTAAATTATTTTGCTTCCTCGCAATATCGAAGATACGAGAAGCTTTGTGATCGTTTCAGATTGAGACAAAAAAAATGCTCTCCGATTTCAAAATTTTAAATTTATCTTTCCGTTTTACGTCAAGACAAACATATTTCGTTCTGTGTCTGTCTGTCTGTCCGTTTGTCTGTCCCCTGAATCCTTGTCACACGCATAACTCATGAACCACTGAACCGATATTGTTGAAACTTGGTCGGATGGTTGGGTTTGGCTTGAATCATCAAAATCGTGTGGAAGGGGGAGGGGCGACACCCCAAAATATTTATTTTTTCAAGATATCTCAAGAACGACATATGTTACGTGAAAATTTTATAGAATATTTTTTGTAGAGAATTAAATTTCCTATAATATAGGTCTATACGTCTGTTGTAAAATATTATGTTACAAAGATTTATCTCAATTTATTTTAAAAATTCGTTTCTGTTTTTCTAAATTGATATTTGCTTGGCCATAATAAATGTCATTTTGACGTTTTAAATGTCATTTTGACGTTTGTATAAATTTAGATTTAGATTGGAAATGTCAAAAAATTAAAAATATACGAAAAAATAATCAAGTGCGTCTTAAGAAAAATTTCTAACTAAGATTTTTTAGTAAAATTTGTATAAAAATTAAATGGTTAACCAATGCCAGGCAATTTATTTGAACACTATCGGTTTTGGTGAATTTAGCACGAAGAAGTACTGTGCATTTACTTGGCAGATGTTTTTTTTAATGAAACGAATGTATAAACTTAAACTTTTTTTCATCATCAGAAATAACGGAAGATACATATTTTAATATACCTCATTCCACCCTAATGTATATTGTATATATCTATGCACTGTACGTATTAAATAATTTTGTATAAAAATAAAATCAATTTGTATGTACACATATGATAATATTAAGGTATGCAAGTCTAGTATTTTAGTTTTACTAAAAACATATGTCGAATATGGATATATATCAGCTAATCCTGTTTGACTTTGGCCATGTGGGCCATCGAATGTGTACTCTTGTGGATTATATTCTTCAAAAATCACAGAACGTTAAGTATATTGTTTTCGCATTATCGATAATTCGTTATTTTGATAATTGCTCCTGGACAAAGGTATTGACATTCCGTGTTTATCTGCGCCCACCTGATAAACTAAGCCAGATGATATTCATGTGTGTTTGTTTAACGTTCCTATTTAATTTTTATTTGTGTGTATAATTAAAATTATTATATCACTTTAATATCTACAAAAATATGCGTATTTTTGATTAATATTACTTTATGGAAATATAAAGCTATTGGTTTGTTTCGTTAGACTTGTTCGAAAGCCTAAGATCCTAGAATTTGTTTTTAGGTCTAATTATGCTATATGATGATTGAATTAGAGTAAGCCCGTACTAAGGAAAATTTACAATTGATATTTTTAACAAAATGTTGAAAAATAAAAATATTTTGGTTTACGGTATTTTTTTTAGTTTATTATAACATTGAAGCACTAATGTTGCAAACGACATAAAGCCCATTTCAAATAAAAAATTAAGTTATTTTTATTGGAAAAAAGTAATTTGGCATTTGGTTGGTTAATTAGATGCAAGTATCACCGAAAATAATTTTTTTTGCAGATAGTGTTTTTGTTGAATTATAATTTAAATAATTTTTTAATAGCTATAAGTTATTTTCTATAATGTTGAAAACTTTATTTTAAATGAAAATGCAATGATAACATAAAAAATGATACTTATTATGTAGTTTGATACATTAGTGTGTAACAGAGATAATTTAATCCTATTGTATTCTGAATGATTCATACATACATATAATATTTATTACGATAAAAAATGTAAAATAACAATAAGTGCATTTATCTTTAAACGATAACACAAAATATTGATAAATATTAAAATTCATCACTTGTACCACATCTGTGTCAGTCCAAATCCATTAGACTGCTTTTAGCTGCCAGTATTTGCTCGAATATTCCCCTTATCGCATGTTTATTCTAATTGATACGTCATTTATTGCTAGAACAAATTACCAATGCCATAAGTATTTTACAAATATTATAAAATGTCCATGTACCATTTCAATGATTTCGCGATTAGATTATGAATAATCTGTTAGCTTTTTTGTAGGTTTTTTATTATGTTTATCGCATTTAATTTGAATTAATTATTGTTTGTTTTAATATTTTTTTTGATACATTTATTGACTATGTTTATACTTCACTTGTAATCTACTTTATTGGGGGATAATCACTTTTAATGTTGATAGATTTAATTGTTTTCGTTTTTATTTGTTTGTGAAATATATATTAAATAATTCGGTCAAGACATACATGGGTGTATGTTATAAGGGTTCCGAAGTACGTACTATGTGGACTGTTTGGAGTCACAGGTGCATTTTTGAGTTAGAAAAAAAAAATAGGGTCAAATTCTACTGACTGAGATCTACATATTGATACCCCTCACTTCTTGGTATACAATTTTTTTGTTTTCGGTTTGGATTTGCTTTAAAACCCCTTACAGGCGTCATTTTTGATTTAAAAAAAAAATAAGAAATCAGGTCAAAATTCTACTGACTGAGATCTACATATTGATACCCCTCACTTCTTGGTATACAATTTTTTTTTTCGGTTTGGATTTGCTTTAAAACCCCTTAGGCGCCATTTTTGATTTAAAAAAAAAAATAAGAAATCAGGTCAAACTTCACTGGTTTGGTTATACATTTTGACGTGCCACATGCCTTGGTATAAAAAAATATTTTGTTTTGTCTTTGCGACCCTTCTGAAAAATAATTTTTACTTACATGTTCAGTAAAAATTTCAAGTTTTTATCTTATATAGTTTACAAGATATTTTACTTTGACCGCAAATGGCAGACGGATGGAGGATAAAGTGAGATTAATAGGGTTTCTTTAGAACCCTAAAACTGGAATCAACTATACGTCATATAAGTTTTAACATCAATTAAGACCATTCTGAAGTTATGTGGGATCTATAGTTTTTAAAGTTCTGTCACCAAAGTGGGCATTTTTAAAACCAGAATGTAAGTTAAAAATGAATATTAGATATAAAATCACCCCCTTCCTCTCTCCTTAATTGTTAACTTGCTGGCTGATCAGATTTACAGAGTAGCAAAATAAACAGTGAGCATTGGAACAGGCGCAGTAAACAAAACACTGAGGAGTCCGCATAATTCTAAAACTAGTTACCGTAAGCCGCGAGTTTACTTAACATAACATCGGTGGCGCTCTAAGCTTTGAATTAATTGAATTATTGGACCGAAAAGAAATTAATCTTGTAATGTGTAAGGGGGTTATGCAATAACAGCCCATAGTCGACCAGATGGATACTCGACGTTACGTCAAAATTTAGGTGAAATAACAATGAGAAATTTTCTTGTTGATTTGTATCCAAAACTAAAGAAAATTTTTTGTTGTTGTGGAAATACTGAAGAAACATATATTTGATGTTTCCAGTGTTACAGTTTTTCACTGCGTCTAATTAATTTATTTGCATATTGCAGTTTTTGAGATCATTTGATTAGGTTAAAGGACAGACACACATACAAACTAAAATATGTTTGAGTAAGTTGATATAGAGTAATTTTTCACACAATTTATTTTTTTATTTTTCTACAACGATTCGCTTAATGCACTATTCATTTGTAACATATCCTTGTCGTAGTGTAAGATACATGAACAATGAGTCTGGACGATTGTAGAGAAACAGTGGCACTGGGTAGCATCGCCCGAGGGTGTTTGGTTTGCAAAATCTCAACCCTACCGCTTAGAATCGATGTTGTTGCTCTTAGCAGCTCGCCTCAGGGCGGTCGGGGTTCCGACCCTCGCCACCCTCTCCCTCCCCATACCCACACACACCTACACCCCTCGCGTACACACCCGTCTATGCATATCATTGCAACTACAATTATATAATGCATTTTCAATTCATCTATATTTATATATTTATTTTATAATAAAAAGTTGTAGAGAACGTGTTAATTTTTTATATCTTTTATCAATTATCCGCAGAAATATTTATTTTATATACATAAGTAGACACACGTACACTGTACATTTACAATATTAGTTCCATAGAATGAAGCAAAATTAGAAATTTTATCGATAACATGAAAATTCGTCTGGCATAATTTTAATTACAAACATGTACCTGTATACCTATCTACCTATATACGAATTTGAATTCAAACGAATAAACCAACTAATTGTTAATTTTTTAGGGGTCCGTCAAAATGGAAACCCTATTAGCAATTTTTTTTGTCAGTGAATCTGTACGTCCGCAGCATAACTCAAAAACTACTGACTATAAAATATATAACTGACTTTTAATCGCCCAAATTCTACCGTATTAATTTCTTTTTTTGGATTAGTTTCGATCATCGATTTAATTCAGAAACCAAATATAATAGAACACATAATAAATTTTTTTGTTTGAATAATCCATTTAATCTCGCCACCTTTCTCTATGTTTATAATCAATACAAGTAGCTGATAATCTAAATTCTAAACTATCGCATTTAAAAATAGATTATGCATTAATAAACAATTCTATGGCAATGTGTACCTCCCATATACAAAGTTGACAACAGATCCAGCGTCGTGTTAGAACGAGACGGAGATTCAATATTCATCGTATAGTGTATCACATTGTTCTTCTCTGCGACGCGTCCGTAAACAAGGCGATTTTGTATTTGCTGTCCACAGTTTAATTAAATTATGTAAATGAGGTATATTGTAAGGTGATACTCTTGAGCAAAACTAAACATTAATATATATAACCATAAAAGGAAGCAATGGTACGGTTGTTATTATTTTAGATAACATGCTTCAATGTTTACATCATTTTGTGATTTATTTTAAAAGCAATATTAATAAATATCATTTCCCAGATTTAATTTTACACACATATGCTGTGTTAGAATTAATCATTGAAATATGTTATTAATTTGTTTGTTTTAATATTGATTGAATTATGGGTAATGTTTATGTTAAAAAAATAATTTATTAGGTTTTAGTTTTATTATATCCGGTATTAGAAAGAAATTTATAAACAGCACTTTGAACGGTGTATTAATTCTGTAAAATTTGATTTTGAATTTAGAACAGTACATGGCACTTGAATATGATCGCTATTTTATAATTGTATTAATAAAGTCTTGTGGAAGACGATTTTATAATTAAACAAGAAATGTGTGTTAATTTAACGTACTAAAAATACTAAAATTGCAACCCCGTAGTACTGAAACGATTGAATTTACAATGATAGTTATAATGGCTAAAATTATTTTTTTCCAAGGAGGTTGGGAAGTTACGATAAACAAATATGAATAAGTTGAAATTTCTTACAACTGTTTAAACACTCAAAATGAATGAAATACTAAAATTTCTGATTATTTGACCAACTTGTTTTTAAGAGTTAATAAAAATAAATTGTTAAAAGATAGAAAAATGATAAAAATCTATTTTAAAAAAAAGATTGATTTGAAAATTAAGGATATTGAAAAATATATATTTATAGTACTGGTATTGTAAAATGACAATTAATGATAAAAACATGAGTGCAAGTGAGAAAGCCAGGTCATAGTTTTCGCAACAGTAAACACTGCGTCCTACCCCATCGCCTGCCCCTCAAAAGTAACTCCCCAATAAATAAATGAAAAATATTATTTTTTATAATTTCATTCATTTCTTATAATTTCTATATCATTTCTATATTCCTTTAACCAGAAAGATTTTGTTTCAAACAAAATTAAAAGCTTAATATCTTTTGCTTATAATACTGAATAATAAATGCAACATCTAGTTTATTATTGAATCTACTATGTCTTCTGAACTTTATATCCGCTTAAATGTTAATCCATTTGAATTAAATGAAAAGCTTTTACTAACAATAAGAGCAATTTCATTCACTATTACTAAATAGTAAATAAAAGCTAATGCTATAGATGCGGAGTTACTCAATGTGTCATCCGAAGTGCTCATCCACCATATCAATTTCCATTAGGCACCTTATACTTGCAGAAGTCATTAATATAAATTCCACTGAGTGGAGATATGGCATGTTTCCGAACAAAAGTACAATCGATACACGACCGGCCGCAGCAATAAAGGTGGCAAATTGGGACAATGAATTACCTATAATGATGCAATACAATTTCCTTAACACCTATAATTTTGATATGTGTAAGCATCGTAATCGATAATTGCCGTGAACCCATCCGAATAGCATCTGTTTTAAATTTAATTATAAGAATTTCATAATCGATCCCTTCTTCTCAATAAAAGCGACAATACTAACGGACGAAGGGACAATTTAAAGTGTGTTTATTTAAATTTATTGGAGACAGTGATGTATTGCTTTGAAATGAGATATTAATATCTTTTTTCTATTGTGCTGTTGTGAGTAGATTGTTTTTCATTTCAATAATACAATTGATATTTTAAAAGATTATGCATACAGGATGAATAATATCGGTATAGAGAACCATACATGACTTCCATGTTCTTTTAATTTTATCTTTTTAAATGATTTTTAATATTTTCAATGGGATTTGTCAGAAATAAAACTCACCTTTGTGTTATAAATATTAGTTTTCTAATATCAAAAAAACATAATACACATTCGCAGAATAACTAATTTGACAATTTGAATTAGTGACGTGTTATAAGTATTTAAAATTAAAATTTTGAGGGTGGTTTTGACCCCTTCAATAGCTGTTTAAGCACGTACAAATAATAAATGTCCCTTAGGTTCAATTGAACTACAAATGTACCACGTCTTATCAAAATTAGTGAGATAATACTCGTAACTTTCACATTTTAGACGATAAAAATTACAAAATTTCGAATATTTCCACAACTCCTAATCCAATTTACACCAAAAACAGGTCGGATCATATTTATAGTAATTATCGTGAACGAAAGAAAATTCTACATCCAGACACACAAACACATAGACACGCACAGCCGCCATGCGGAAATTAACTTTTCTTTAAGTTTTGAAGGTAGTACAATCAGAATCTGCTCTTATCTCGGGCACGATTTTTCGACGGTATTACAATACTTCCATTTCTTTCAGAACATGGAAGTAAAAATTAAGGAGCGTTGATTGTACATTCAAAAATATGAATTTAGATGAATTTTTTATTAACAAAATTTTCGTAAAAAAATAAACGGGGATACAATTCAAGAACTAGAGGCAAACAAGGCCTATCAAGGCCGGATTAAGCTAACGTTGATGGTTATTTAAAGTATACATCCAAAAACCGAGATCTACACGGATTTTTTCAACCAAATTTTGATACAAAAATTACTAAAGAATATCTTGCACATCTAGCAAATGGTTTAATAAAGAAGATATGCAAATATATATATGCAAACACATATCACGTACATATTTCATGATGTTTTATTTCACGTACCGAGTTGTATCACCCCCTCCCTATTCATCAAATCAACTCTACTACAACAGAACACTGTGGTGTGTTTTTTGTGTGTGGTAGAAATGAAAGAGCACCTTTCTTCACGCGCCGGGCGTCAGAACCTTGTGATTTATATCCAAATAATTCCCGCGGTATAAAGATGTCGGGGTGGTTTCTAATAGAAAGAAATTGATTCATGGCCATCTCTTCCTGCTATTGATTCCCTGTTTTGAGCTCTTTATTTATAACGAGTCGGACAACGGGAAAAAAACTAACGGGATGTATGTGTGTGTCTAGCTTAATTGAAATAGTATATCATAGAGGTGTTGACGTGAAATTTTTAGAACAATAGGATGTGCTGATGTAGCAGAAGGGGATCATAAAGAAAGATATATTTACCTGTATGAATTTAGAACCGCAAGATTGCACCTAAATAAATAAAAAAATATTACAATATTGAGGTTCCGTCAATGCCAACCGATATTTCCTAGAATCATATATATTACAGTTTCTATCACTTTTAACGGGTTAAAAATATAATAAGGTATTTACACCAGTCTTGTATCATACCGCAGTGTTGGATTCTTTTTAAATTAAATGTACTAAATTAGAAATATTTATTGATACTTGATTACTGCCATTACTGAATCATAATCTATAAATACTTAATTGTAAAACAGTTTAATTTGATGACAATCGGTCAATGGGTGTCAAAATAATGGACATATAAACTATCTATTAGTGTAATCTATTTATTAATTATTATTTTATCATAACAACTGCTTTAAATTGTTTCAAATTTTACGATTCTTTTTTTATAACTTTTGTGTCGTAGTACTTACCATTTTGTACTCGTTAGCAAGTGTCCATTACTGGTTTTACTTAATTCATTACTGGAGAAAAACATAGATAAAATAATTTAAAAAAACAAACTATATTTGCTGACTTTGGTTATTAAATTGATTTATAATAATAAAGAGGTACTTGTTTTATTAGTAATATGAGTTTATGAGAATTATAAAAAAGGAAGCCTACCAATCCCAGAAAACAGTATACCATGCTCTTAAAGCGACCAAAACTGGTGCTAGTACCTTGTGTATATATTTTTTAAAACAGTTTATCACGGCACGTATTTTGAGACCCCATATAGATTATTAATGTTTTTCCCGGAATAGACAAGCAATTTCACATGTAGAAACAAAAATATTTTTATTCTTCCAGGCTGACTTTAGATTCAAATTTTTCTCTCAGGAGCTCTTTTATTTGTATTCAAAAAGACGTACGCATTAAAAAAAACGTCTGGAATAAGAAACGAAAACGAAGAATATTTGAATTTCAATATCAAAAAACATTCAAATATTTACACAAACGATTATTCCATTAAAATGAAATTTACACAGGTAGGCTGTAGAACAGTCGACCAAATCAAATACTCGACACATTCGCGTACAGTTTCCGGGCAGTAGTTGTGGTGGGCGGTTGTAAGATTCCTTTCGTAGGGTTTTTCCGGAAAAGTCGATGGAAGAAAAATATTATTCTCACACTGAACATAGGGAAAAAGTTGCTAAAATATACGCAAAGCGCTAAGTGTGTAATCCAGTCAGGGGAACGACTCTTGTTGGTTTTTACGCGAAACAGAGCAAGAAATATGATCTTTCAAACTCTTCTCAGGAACGTATTCTAAAAATCTGTAGTACCCATATTTCGAGATTTTTTAAATTTAAAATTACAATTAATTGAACTGTGGTGTATACAAAAAAATCTGGTATAGGTATAGAAGTAGAAAAATTACATCATAAATTTAATTTTTGAATGAATACCTACAGAAAAATAGTCGCACTTCTCTAAAATTATTATCATATGTTTTGTGAAACTATAAAATTCCTTTTTATAGATTATAAATTTCTATTTTTAGATATTTTTAGAACTATTAACAAGCTACCTATATTCATTTACGAGCAATCAAATATATGTAGGTACCATAAATAATTAAAAAAGTTAAAACTGTTTTCCTACATTTGTTACATATTACTTTTAAAACTATCTTTTGAAGCCCTTTAATTTGATTTCCCTCGCGATAGGTTTCGATGACATTTTTTTTCGGTAACAAAGTTGCATCACGACTCACGATTGCCATTTCGAATTTAAAAAAATGTAGTCTATGATACGCGGGCAATCAATACAAATTCAATGATACCTCAAGTAGTTTATGCTCTGCGAGAAAAATGATGAATGATACACAACATAATATTATTTTTTAGAACCCTGAAGGTTCTGTTGTTATAAGTGAATATAAATATATGCAGAAAATATAGATGGAAATCAAAAATCTTTTAATCAGTTATTATTCAATGTCTTCCATCCATTCATTAGATAGAAACGAAAGAAATGTTACTGCTTCTACAACAAATTCAAAGGTGCATTTTTTTCAGTAAAAGCAATACCCATACTTTACAATAATAATTCTGGAGCTAAAACGCGAGGGTTAGTTTCTCCACCGACCCATAAAACTTAATTCACCCCACAAACGAGATAAGAAATGTATTGTAGGGCGATAATTACTACCCCTCAATATTGTTTCAGTTTTTTATTATTATGATTTCTTTCTTCACCCTCAGGAGAAACATTACGGTAGAATTTTTAATGCAATAACTATTAGCCCTCTAAGAAATTATTTCCTGCAATTTCATTATTATCTTATTGTAATCAGTAACAGAGCTCATTTTTGCTGAACAGAGTTTTACCTTTTTTCAATTAAAACCGAACAATGTCATTATTAAATCACGTTCTATGGCTTCAAGATGGTGGTTCTCTTAATATGATATTTTCTTTTTTATTTTAAATCCAGCGGGGACGGCTGCTGCTTCTTTATTCCAATGCTGTTAAACCAACATTTGTAATGGAAGCTAATAAAATATTAAATTAATTTTGAAATTAATGACATCGCTATAACTCAGTTTATTTACATTTTTTCTTCGAAGAATTCTAGAGATTTATATTAGGTATGTAATTAAAGAAAATATGCTGCTTTGTTATTATTTATTATTAGATTTTTCTGAGTACGTATTTTACTGCAAATTGATATAAACATACGCCATAAAATATTGTCATTGTTTCTTGGAAGACACATTTTTAAATAAATTATATTTAATATAATTTCTATTTTGTGGAATTTTATTAAAAATGTTGTATATTTTTATTAATTATCAATTTGAATATGAATATATTTAGAGTCTAACTAACTGTAAGACCTAAAACTGTACTTCATCCTTAAAATTTAATAGTCTGAAATAATATAAAATATTAAAAATTTTTTTTTTTAATCTTCACGCACGTTGATAAAAATAACTACTGGCAAGATGTTTTAGCGTTTTAGCCTTAAGCCAATATTACTCTTGTCAATTTTTCACCAACTTACAGATACTTATTATTGACGACTGAAAATCGTATTTCCACTGGTTAATTTACGTTAATTTTTTGGTAATTTTGAGTGATTTTAACGCTTGCCAACTGTTATTTTTACAGTATAAGATTACTGTTTTGCTAATTTGTACAGATTTAGATAGTTTTATATAAATAATTAATCTCTATATAAAAAATTAATGTTCGTTTGTATGAGGCTTATGGACTCGGGAATTACTTAACCGATTTCAATGCGGTTTTCACCAATAGATAATTTTTCTGTGCATGTTCGTGGCTATTAATATTTTATGAAAACCTAAGATTAACATGAAAAGACTAAAAAAATCTTTATCAAGTCGTGTTTTGTTTCCATGATTGTCAGAGCATATATATAACTGTCATTTATGTATAAAAAATAATTGAATGTTAATAATTAAATATATTTATTGAGAATTGAAACATAAAGAAACATTTTACTTCCAAGGAAAGCAAAATATCGGTAATTGATAATGATTGTTGCTAACCTATTTATTAACCTATTTAAGACGGGATTTTCAGTAACTACTATACGGATTTTATTCAAGTTTTCACTAACGGGTAGGTTTAGGTGCTTAATTTGTGGATATTTTGTGTAAATTTTATGAAGTCGGAAAAAAACAAATCGCAGTGAACCGTGTGTTGTGGGCATGTTGGGTGGGCAATGTGGGCATGTAAAAATTTTATGTTACTATGATTTTGTGGATATCAATCCGGATAACACTGGGTTTAATGCACTAATTATGATTATTATTCTGTGCGTTTTGTTTACTCTAAAGGTGTCCCGTAAGTCAAAGTTCATAGAGATTTATATTTTATTCATTTATTATACGGGTACTGACTTATGTAGGTATTTAACGTTGATGAAAAAATGGCAAGTGCCATACATGCTTTAGAAACGTGATCAGAAGTTACATTTGACATCCAATATAAAAAAAACTACAATTTATTATTAATAATGTAATACATGTATTTGACATTAATTATTTCATCAAAAAATCACCAAAAACTGCAACTCACGCGGTGATACGTGCATTTAAATCTAAAGACACCCCCAGACAATGTATTAACACGGTTTTTGTGCGCCCTTGTTTGACTGATACCGACAGGGCCGTAGAACAATGGCTAATCCTTGCAGCATCTACCGGCATATGGCGCTTTGCCGTGTTTAGTAGAGTTCCTGTACTCAGAGTATGGCTACAAACTGACGGCTCTTGATTGGCTCTATATGAACGAATCGTAATTAAAATTTTATATTGTATAAAATGTTAATTTTTATAATATTTCACGAAAATAGATAAGAACAATCCCTGCACGATATATGGAAAATGTAAATACATATTTTAAACTTTTTGAGTCTATACGTCGTTTTACAGGCAACACCTTAGATTAGGGAAGTTTATGGATTCATTACAAGCCATCTAGTCCATTATACAATACTGTTACCAAAAACGATAAAATTACAAAAGCCGTTTCTTTGTTAATTAATTATCACAGAAATGTTTGAAAAAGCAGTAGGTACATATAAATAGTTATTAATAATAAATGTTATAACTAATTTTGTAATTCCAAATATTTGATATTTATTTTAACACCGGAATGGTACGCCAGTACTTACGGAGTACATTTTAACGAAGCACAATGGTAATAATGTTAGGTAGCGTGTTATGTGTCTTCGCTTATACAATAATTTTACTCCAATAGAATCCAATTTGATAGAATTTTGTCTATTTCGAGTATTTCTGAATCTATTTTGTATGGACTTTAACTTTTTTATGAAGCCTAAGATCCTAAAATTAGCTAGGCTAGATATCATACCACTACAACATCAAATAGTTCTACAGTAGAGCTTCCAGCTGCACGGATTTTTACCCATTTCGATTTGTACGCAGATAAAATTATTTTAAAATTAATTAATCTAGATTCTATAGATAATATTTGATCTTGAGCGGTCTGTTATAACCAGACTCTGATTACAGGGGCTCTAGTAGTGACTTACAGGTGGCTTTAGTTCACACTGCAACGATATGCTTGTTATATCCTGCATAAAAGTCCAATGACTTCAAGAAAACCGAACGAGGCTATGATTTTGTGATGCTACTGTTGTTTTTTCCTGGGATTTAATAACAGTGACGTTTTTTGTAAGGGCGGGGGAGGATGTTTTGTGCAAGATGGTGATGATGAATTGATGATGCAATTTTTTGTTTCCAGGATTTAAATTTTTTTTATCCTTGTCTTTTCCTATCTATAAATTTCGACAATTTTCAGTAGTATTTTTAATAACAACCGATCATGATTTGTATCGTTGTAATCTATATTTTTTAATTGTGTTGATATTACAGACAGTTATTATTAAATCGTTAACTCGTTTATAATTTTTATATTTACACTGAAGCATTGTTAGTGATGCAAATCAGGTTAATGGTTATATACATTACATGCATATTTAAATAACTACATTGGAATCAAATTCATTATCTATCATTCGATAAAACATAATGCTGTTGTCCGATGGTGATTGTTTGATGTTTGTTTGTTCTGTGTACACTCGTGTGTCAAACGTACGTCACACATACACACACACACACACACACACATACACGTACACTCGCAATGCATAATATTTACACTACCATGTTTAAATCACATTAAAATTGCTGAAATAAATAATAAAAAACAAACATACTATGTTGATTATGGAAAATAAAACAAAATTAGCTAGGTTTTTACAACTATACCCCGAGTTACGACTTTCCAACTGACTTCACATTTACGTACATTTTTAATTATTAATTTGCAGACAGAGATGACTTAAATTCGTTAATTAAAAATTACACAATGTGTAATTTTAAATTTCTTAATACTCATGTATATGAAATACATATGTATATATACATAAAGTATAAGTAAGTATTGTTAAGCCGATTTTTTCGAATTCCGGGTTTTGATGAAATTATCCATTTTGATCATCCTTGAATTCATTCTGACTATTTTCGCTATGATGTCTATGTACGTCTGCCTGCCAAATCGTAGAAGAGGGAAATTTTATATTTAAGATTAATTTTTGTCTGGGAAGAAAACCTCTATTTTATTGAAAAAACTGAAACTTTGAGAAGCCATATCTCGAGAATGATTTAAAATACAGACCTGCGGTTTGAAAAATTCAACTTTCACCTCATTTTCTATACAAAAAATATACTTTAAAAAAATCTAAAATTCAAAATGTTTTAGTCATATTTCATGGTTCATATTTATATTCCATAGAAATATCAATTTAAAGATAAGAAAATAAGAAAAAAACATCATAACTTACTTTATAAATACTAATTTTAATTATTTTTCATGTAATTTTATATTTAAATCACATTTTTTTCAATTATTGAAACAGTTTTTTCAAATATGCGATGGTTCTGAGATACAACTCTATAACACTTTAAATGTCCCACCCTGTATACATATTATATATTATATATTAGTAATATCTTAAAAGAGAAAAACTTTCGCCGAGACTAATAAAGTTGATATCAATTCGGTATCGTCAAATTTTTGAAAGCATAGTCCAAGGGCCTTGTACGGAGAGCATGTCACTTTGTATATTAATATATTTTATTTAAAGTGCTGTAATTCCTAAATTATCAATTGGAATGATATGAAATTTTAACATAAAAAATTAGATTATATAACAAACATTTTAAGATAGTTACAATGTCAGTATGACTTATAATTCCAGAGTTGTATGTCGACAAACATGATACTTTTTTTTATTCAATAATAAGTGAGAAAACATTTACTCCCTTTTACACTTTGAAATGTACCGCCACTGCATGTGTATATGAATATTACACGACATGTATTCATTTGTTTGCATACGAAATCCGCGGGGAGTTGCACCTAAATGCAGCACTCGTTTCTATGTTGCTATAAGAATCAGCCCAATAATAACGAGCAAGAGATTCTCTTGGTTCATTTGTATTCATGTGAATTGCGGCGCGGTTAAGTTTTATGTTTGCTGGGGTCGCTGTTATTTTTTTTATTCAGACGCTCTTCGCCAATATTTTAAATCATCTTACCCTAATGGTTAGACGTGTGTACGTACATGCATATCTTGATTGTGGTTTTGGGAATTATATGTGCTAAAACAAATCAGAAATTATATCTGATATCCCTTTGCATTTTCATGTGTGTGTAGGATAGATACATACAATCAAATCTGTTTTTATGGATGTAGGAATTGGAATGAACGTATGCTATTTTTAAACTATTTTCTTTCTTATGAAAATCTGATTAATATACTAGTAATCTGCAGGCTATGTCGAATCGGTATAATCTAAATATTTAGCCTTTTCAGACAGCTCCTTTGTTGTGCGTGTATTTGTAAGAATATATGTGTGTTAGGGAGCACAGAGCCACAAAATGAAATAGGAAGTTGCTGATGGACCAATCATTGCAGGTTACACGAACAGGGTGGCCGGGATTATAGTTATTATGTAAGGAATCACTGATGTTATTCACATAGAACATATAAGGAATTTATATTTATATTTTGGAATTTCGTAGAAATGTAATTATGTGAGAATAGTGTTTGTGTTGTGATATCTCTTCTAGATTTCTTCATTGTATGAAACCATTGATTTTTTGAGTAACTGGGGTTGAATGCTCTTGTAAAACTTTTCTTTTCTGTATATGTTTCTATCGTATTTAGTCTGTCACTTTTATTCGGCTAGTTTAGTTAGGTGCAATCTTATGTCTGTATAGGGGAATAGTATCTGAGATTTATCTTGTAGTTTAATAGCTTCGTTAGCTAAATCATCTGCTTTCTCATTTTTTCTTATATCAGCAAGACTTTTACACCATACAAAAATTACCTCTTTTTGGAGTTTTTCGTAAAGGTCGACTAACTGAATGATTTCTATGATGACATAGTTATTTTTCCTTTTTGAAGATTTTCGGCTAGACAAGACGCTCATAGAATTCATTTTAATTTTGAACTACGTCCTCTGGCATTCGTTACTAAGAGGTAATCTCGGGAGCACAAATGCAACGAACACTTTGAAAGGTTACATCTCTGGAACTAATAACTGTAGGCAATAAATAAAAATCCAAATAACTTATAGTCCCATTTATAATAAACTACTTTTGTTTATCAAATTTGAAATACAGTAACATCAAAAGTGACAATATACGTATGTACTTCTACATTAATACTTTCTTTTGACTCGTCACAAAATTACTGAACCGTTTTTGATGGAATTTTCACTGTAAGTAAGCCTATAAGAATCTACAACTTTTTAAGGCTATATGATAATTGATTTAAGGTAGGCTTGTATTAAGAAAAATTTATCTATAAAAATGAAAAAAATTGATTTTGAAAAATTAATTGATTAAATAAAATAAATGTGTGTTGCGATTCATCAAAATTCAACCATAATAGGGGTAAAAAATTGTTACAGATAATAGAATAAATGGTATAAGATTTCATAAATTATATAAATGGCCATAAATATAAATAATACGTGGGCGGGGTAGCTGGTTCTATAAAGTCATTTTGACTGACTTTTTGAATTAAAATTTTCCAGTATTATAAAAATTAGCGATGTGTGAAGTTTAGATGACGTCAATGAAACTAGATACGGAATAATTAACCACATAAATCCGTCCAATCTGTAATTTTAGGTTGTGTTTGCTTCACATTACCTATATTAGTGTCTATTCAAAATAATTTATAGCTTTGTGATTTGTAAGCAGCAATTAACTCAAGTACTACATGTTATTTATATTTTATTTTTCATAAACATTATTCTAGTTATTTGAATTGTAATGGTAATTAATTAATTTAAGAGAATTACCGTTATTTAATCATTTTTAAGGATATCAAGAATAATTTATTTTGTAATTATAGTATTTCAAAAGCTAAAATAGAAAACTCTATAATATTTTTTTCTGTGCAATCATTTTTGAACTGGTTGTTATGCGTTCAGTTAGTAAATTTTGGTTCTATGGAGAGATATTTGAGGACTATATTTATTATAAAACTGTTTTTCTTTAATTTTTTTTCTAAATATTTCAATTTTTTTAAAACAAAATCTTTGTAAAGAAAGAGGGGTTCACATTATACTTACGGATCCTTGCAAGGGAGAGGGGATAGAATCGAAAATTTCATGCTTACCTTATTTCTGGACGCTTTCTTATCATATTCGTGGGATCGTTGGAAGGGTAAAATAAACATTCTAACATAAAACTATTTGCTCGCTAATTAGTAATAATGACAATTAATTCTTTAGATTTTCAACAACAACTAGTGTTTTTTTGTCATTATATATACATTATTGTTACAGCGGAACTGAAGATGGACGTCCTGCGAGAACGGGAAGTGAAAGACAGCCTAGAGCGACAGCTGCTCGACGAGCAGAAAATCAGAGGTGGGTAAACATCAACAACTACAGCTACTGTCCGATAACCTTATGCAAAACACGCTCCCACTGCTGCAACTAGACAATTATCTACCCACGTACTGTTGCAGTAATACTCAGTTTGTGTATTACACGGAAAGTCAAAGTCAATAGAATTTATTGAAGCTTTGTGAAATTCTTCATAAGTGTGTTTTAAATACATTAAAAAAAATTAAAAATATTTCATCGTCTTGTTTGAAAGTTATATGGTTTTTAAATTAACACGGGATCTTATGGGAAATAGACGATATACTCGTAGATTTAATAGATAAAATTATAGATATATGTTTTAAAATACAAATAGATGTTTCTCTGTTTATGATTTATTACTAAAATCAATGAAATATCAATATAAAACGTTTATTATTAATTTATTTTATAATTTCAAACAATTGATATTTATTTTAAGACTCGAATTATACGCCCTTGATTTCATAGAGCACGTTATTTGTGGAGCACACTGGTAACAATGTTAGGTAGCGTGTTATGTATTTGTACATTATTATGATTATATGTATTATTAGATATGTATTTTCTATGTATTTCTACCAACCCGCGTTCTCCCAATGTAGTTATTATTCTAGTAATTTTGTATCTAATATCTCCATGCATGCTATTCATTAAAATAAAAAGAAGAATACACTAGAATTACTGTGGAAACTATTACTTATTATTACATTGGCATCATTTAAAAAAATTATAATATCGGTGCTTTGTTTAAAAAAATAATATTAATTTAGTTATCTGGTTAAAATTACTACAAAACTACAGTAATATTAATAAAAATAAAATAAAATGTAAGGAACCGTGTTTAGAGGTGTACAATTATGTATTCCCACCCATAGAGAAACAATTACCATGAAAGCACGATTAATTAGAGAGAAAATTCAATTTTTAACCTAACCGTAATATAATGTATGGTACATAATACTTTACGATCGCTACCAAAAAAAAAACAACGTATAAATTATGACTAAAATAATATCCATACCAGGTGCGTATATAGCATTGGACCAATGAGGGTCTTTTTCCCTTCTTATTTTTCAGAAATTAGAACGATTCTAGTCATTCGGCAACCAGAACGACTAAATAGTTCTAGATGTTTGTATTTTATTTTCGGAAAATCACTGAAATAATCGAATTGTAAATAATATGTACTAAATGTACCTTAAATAGGCGAGTTATAGTTTTTTTTGGAATCAGAGGCCCAGATCTATACCCTGTTGACCCATTCATTGAGGTGTATTGCAAATATTTTCGAAAATTCTTATATACGTACCTGAAAGGAAAAAAGTTATTATATTATGAGTAAACAGTAATGTTAGGGGTTATATTCAGATATAAATAAAATAATTAATTTTTCCGTTTCACACACGGTGGGAAGTAAAGCAATAAGTCTTGCGTTGTTTAAGTGAGTGCTCGGCCAGATATCATCGCATAATTTGAAGCTGTCATAAATCGTCTTTACAACGTTAGATAAGCGATCGTATTCATCATTTACTCAGCAATTATCATACATTCGTCCGGTGCGCGGAGCACACGCGCTTCCGGTCTGTACTGACCCCCCCCCCACTTTCCTTTCTACCCATACCTTCCCTTCATTTACCAACATATCGTATCTTCGTACTTAAGACACTACTCGGTTAGTTAGCTCGATGACCAATAGGTGTCGGTGGTGGGGATTCTTAAAAAGTTAATTTTACAGAAGAATATTTCTTTAGAAATGCTTTATTGAAGAATAACCTATTCTACTGACAAGGCCCTAGCCTCCTAGTATTGAATTTGTGAAGAAAACGAAAAAATAATTAAATATTAAACATAACGGTAAATCTCAAGGTTACAAGGTCTTGTTTAATGGTTTCAAATAGCTAAGGCTCCAAAAACTCTAAATCAAGGAGCTAATAGTACTAACTTCATAATTAAAATCCATTATCCTTTAGATATGGCTAGGAAGCAAATTAATTTCAATGAATTTTTCTTTACAAATTCAGCCATTAGATACAACAATTTTTTTTTAAATATTATTTTTCTTTTATTTTTAATATGCATGTATGTACATATGTATGTTAAAGTATAATTTATAAAACGGGGACAAAATTCAGAAATAGAAGTTGCCACTATGCTTGTTAGGGCAGGGTTAAACATGCAAACAGTACGGCAGATCTATTTATATTGTTTCTAGTCACTGTGACTTCTGAAGTCTACATTTAATAGTATTACATATTAATATATCATTACAAATACCTATTCATTTCATACTTAATTAACTGTACCAATTAATCTTAACGCGTACCTATACGTAAATTACAATAAAATATATCAAATAATTACATAACAAATAATAATGCATCTACCAAATAAAAACAAACTAAATAGCATGCAAAAACAGTCACGCATATTAAACAGAGTAATAGACAGCAACAGTACAATGTTATGAATGAATTACATATAAATACAATGGGTCATAAAAAATAATAACTACAAATACCTATCTATGAGAGGTGAACACTCTGTTGAAATATGAAACGAATATATAGCATTCTCGCGAATTTATCTGTTGTATAGGGTGTCTTTACATAAATATTGTGTCGTTATAGCCTAGATTGTTTTCATATTGAGGCATTAATTCGTTTATTTTGAAAGTGGGTAAGTTCATTTTTGAAAAAAAATATATTCAGCTTCTTACTATCTGATATGTTGTATTATATTTGATTATAGTAAAATTCGCTAAAATTTCCGAGCAAAATAATAATATTTATAGGTCGTCCAAGAATTTTTAAAATTAATGATTAGGCATTTATTTATTTTGTGTTTGGAATGAATTTAAAACATTGTTGCACCAAAAATGATTTATGCCGGATTTTATAAAGAATTTGCTCGAAAGCAAAAGTTAAGCTAACGCTATCTGCGAAGTGTTAAATCGTTTTGAATTTGCTCAAGATTTTAGAACATAATTGCATAATATTGTAAATGCTATGCATTTTATGAAGTAAAATTGTTACCACTGCTTTTAAATCGTTAATTTCTATTTAACGCACATTCTTCAAGGTCATTTATATAAACCATACAATTGATTAAAACTGTCAGTGGGCTGTCATTTATACTTAATACCTCGCAGATAGCGTTTGTCTTCGAGCAATTTTTTTTATAATACTGGACATTGCATGCATGGCAAAAAGCCGTTGCAATTAAAAAAATTAAGGGACCTTAAAATAAATTTCGTGGAGTTTTTTTGATGACCTTTACTTAAATTGCTGTAACTACTAAAGAATAGATCAAATTGATCTGAAATATTAATACGTAAAACTGAACTATATAACAAGCATTTTAATACTCGTCTCAAGTATGTGTGGTTTATAGTTCATAATTTTATCTCGTCAAATACGAGATGTATTTTTGTTACCACCCGGTATATACACAAACTGGGAGCTATTTTTTTATAATAAATCACGCGTGAGAATGTGTAAAATATAACAATTGTTTAAAAGGTAGCTATCTTAGGATCAGGTCGTATATAACATATTCATAATTTCGGTAATATGATACTCGACTAACGAAGACAGATTGTAGTAATGAAACAACGTTTTTACTTATTTGATTTTTCTTCATTTACATTTTATTCGGAAATTTCATACGTATATCTGAGAAAACTTGCGTGCTCTTTTGTTATTAATTATAAACAATGTAAAGAAGTTTAGTTACAAGTTAATCAACGGTACATGATTCTAATCGGGTTCTTTAAGAATGCGTATATTTATTATTTATTCACTCATAATTATTAAACCGTTTAAATCATGTTGAATGCAAAAGTGTAGCATGGAAATTTATTTTATTTTATGTTATTTCGAAAGAACAACCGAAATTTGTATTACATACACTCATGAACAAAATTCACTTAACCCTTAGATTTACAGTTAGAAAGTTACAAAGAAGAAAATTTTATCAAAAATTATGTTTAATATATATTTTTTTTGTTTTCTTTCCAAAAATTTGATATCAGCAGACTAGGTCTCAGTCGGTACTTTAAACTTTTAAATACTTATTGTTGACGTCGCGACGAGGTGTTTCTCTCATAACCGTCAAAAATTGCCTTTGTTCTTAAATAATTCGGTCAATACATAATCGAGTATATTACGTGGACTGTTTGGATTCACATGTGTATTTTTGAGTTAGAAAATAATATGAAAATAGGGTCATATTCTACTAATTGAGATCTAAATTTTGACACCCCACATGCCTAGATATGAAAATAAAAATAAAAAATTCTATGACGCCTCTCTATTTCTCCAAAATTTGAAATGATATTGTTAATTTTAGTATTTATCGTTAGTAGTCCCATCAAAGCCTCGTTACCAAATTTTTTTTCAGATTTTTTGAACCAGTAGTTAGAGGGGGAGGGGCAAAATAAAATACTGCTTTAAAGCCCCCTGCAGGCGCCATTTTTGATTAAGAAAAAAATAAGAAAATGGGTCAAATTTCCCTGGTTTGGTTATACATTTTGACGTGCCACATGCCTTGGTATAATTTTTTTTACATAGTTTTAGCTCCTTACCCCCCCCCCCCTGAATTTTTTCAACAAATTTGTAAATATTTTACAAAATCGCATCATTTTACATGTTCGGTAAAAATTTCATGTTTCTAGCTTATATATAGTTTACGAGATATTTTGCTTTGACTGACAAGGACGGATGAACTGACGGACGGACGACAAAGTGAGATTAATAGGGTTTCTTCGGAACACTAATATAATATTTATAAAAAATAAAAATAACTTATCATTTTATCTACTGAACTGAGTAATAATAAAATACACGAATGCTATAAACTGAATTACTATTTAAACAACTGGAGTATAAAGTAAAGACATTAATGCCATCTATCGTGAAAGGTCAGAACCAAATGTCTGAAAACAGCAACAACAATAATAATTTGTTTCTTTTGTAATAAAACAATAGAAGATATATCGAATCGGCTCCTTCCTTACAGCATAAGCAATAAAGCCTACGACTTGACATTTGTGCCAAAGGTCACATTCCAATTCGATGGGGTGATAAAATCAAACAACATTTATATCACATTTATTTATGTACGTATGTATATTAACTGTTTGGAAGTAAATTAAGCTTTATGTAGTCATTCGGGTCAAGTGTACGCACTTTCGCCTTTGAAGTTTCGCCAAACTTAAAATATTAGGGTTTTGGAATTGAAACCAAGTACTTTAATTATTTAAAAATAGTAAAATATGTATATATTTTTTAAATTAGCTTAACAAGACACGTATTCCAATACCCTATATAGAAATTAATATATTTCAGCTTGCTCATAGGGTTTTCGTTTTTACTGAACGCTAAGAATCCATTAATACTCGAGTAAAAATATCTTGACTTTCTAGCTAGTATACACGTGGTACGTACGTTTTTATGGGCCCAAAACAGGAGTATATTAATCCTCCGTTCATGCCTGCTGCGGGTGCATACTGTACCCTATTGTGGGAGCATTAAAGCGTACTTACTCTTTGTAGGCAAGTGTATAGATTAGGGTGTTTTTTTCTCGGATCCATTAGCCTATGTTTTAGCTTTGGATCAAAAGTTAATTGTACCAAAATTTCAAACTCGTGGATCAAACCTATGAACGGCGCAAACCAATTTTTTTTCGTGAGGTATTTTATTTCTCACAGCAGCATATTATAGAGAATTAAATTTCCTACAAAAAAAAGATCCAAGTTCTCAATTCATAGATCCAGTATTTTTAAAGATATATTCGTTTAAACATTATCATAGAAAGTAAAATGCAATCTTTATGACAGTTTTTAAACAAACATATCTTAAAAATTACTGGATTTATGAATTGAACACTTAATTCTCTATAAAAAAGATTGTTCTGAGAAATTAAAGTAAGAAATTAGTAAAAGTAAAAGTAAGTAATTAAATAAAAAAGTAAGGTTCATTCTACGAGTCTGAAATTTGCGGACAATTAACTTTTGATCTAAAGCTAAAACATAGGCTAATGGGACCGAGAAAATAAAAATAATAACAACACTCTTTATAAATACTAGCTACGAAAGTCAAAGCATTTTTACCCGAGTATGAAAATTTTGTGCTTTTTTATCTCAGAAATATCTGTGAGCTAAAATATTGTTGGGTATTTCATAAAAATACATAACAAAGGTCCATATAAAAGGTTCTCAAGAAATAACAAATCCTCATCACATCATCTTAAACAAAATTTTATCTCATTGTCAAAATTAATGTCAAATAATATAGGGTAAACGTGGATGTATATACATGCATATAGAACCTTATTTCAACCCTACAATAATTCTGAAGCACTTTAAAGTTCTGATATCTTGCCCACGATATCTACGAATTGAATCAGTCGCGTAAGAAATATTGCATCCACTGCTACAATTAATAGGGTGTAATTACACAGAAGGGAATCGTACATGTCCCTAATTAAAACATTATTAACTACTACAATAGACAAAGATCTGAAGCACATAACCAGTGGTACTTGACAAAATATTTGATGTATTTTACTTAAAGTGATAACTACTGAACGATAGATCGAAATGATTTGAAATTTTAATACAAAAACTTGATTATATAACGAACATTTTAAACTTATTCCAAAGTTGATGTGATATATAGTTCCAGAGTACTATGTTACCAAATGTTTTCTATAATTCTCTAATAGATAATTTTGTTAACTGTAAATGTATTGATGCAGCGACGTCTGCTACAAACAATAGTTGGGTAAAGAGCAACGCAGGGTGACGGTTCGTTGCGTCTTGCATTTGCTTCTTATTGTTCCTCCTCCGCGACCTTTACATTAATTCCCAACAGTCAAATAGAAACGTCTTTGTCGACAGACGGACGGAGAATATCCAAGAAACATTCTCACATGTACTGATAACATGTGTAGGAAAGTTTAGCTAGAGAAAGAGGTTGTGAATCATTGGAAGGGGGCAATTTTTATTAAAAATGTAGATAGATATAGATACTGCCGTGCCTTTTAGTAATTTTTACGCTATTTGGTTTTTCAGCCGATTTTCTGCATATTAGTCATAAAATTAATCATTAAGAATGTTATTTCAATAGAATATATTTATTTTAAGTTTATTGAATATATTAAATTAGTTACTTTTCCTGAATATATATATATTTGTTTTTCAACAAAAAAAGCTGTAATTTTTAAACTATAGTGCTTTTATCCACTGAAAAATATACGTACAATATTCACTATCATTCCAACTTCTTATAATTTCAAAAAGATAGTTTTCAAAAATTTTCTACTTCAAATAAATAATGCAATAAATTTATTATTATTTTTTCATTGTAATTATTCTTCAATCACTTTATAATTATTAAGTGTCATAAAAATTAATTTTTCGTTATGTGTTCAACAAAGATCAATAAATGTTAATTACTATTTAAGGTTTTGCAATTGGATAGTTATTTATTTACTTTTATTTTTATAAAACCCATTGAAATAAAATTGAATTTTTATTCTGCATTACTGCGTTTTACCTCTAACAAAAAAAATTATTTAAATAATTAAAACAGTGGAAAAAGCAGTACTTCTGTTTTACAAAGTACAAAGGCAGTAAACCAAATCTTACTGCTTTTAAATTTCCAGAAATAAAAGATAGTAAGTCACTCAATTTAGGCATTTATGAATTGTAATTTAAAATTAGACTTAAATGACTAATCATGAATGTAACTTATCGTTGGTCGTTTAATAAATTTTATGAAAGAAAATTATTAATCCAGTTTAAAAAAATCAAAAACTTCGAGTTCAGTTTTCTTCGTTTTTATTTTTTACACCATACTGTCAATTACCTAAAAGCACGGCAATATAGATATCTTGCATGTAAAACATTTGTTTTTTATAGGATGACGTTATTCATAATATATGTATCGTTTTGATATTCCAATTGTACATATAGATATTTTTTGTGCCGTAGTTTTTTTTAAGCTCGACAAATAATGATATTTCGAGATTATTTCTGCTCAATTGGTTTTTAAAAGGGTAAGGGTTAGTTGGTAATTAAAAGGGTTTCAGTTTTGACAGAAGCTTAAAAATATATACATAATTCGTAACTAAATGTAATATTTCCTATTTTTTTAATCTAAACAAATATTTAGGAATGAAAAGAAAGATACAATATCTCATAGTTATAATTAAAGTGGATTTGGAGCAGAAATTCTAAAATAACGTCCTAATATTAACATGTAAGAATTTCAAGGTTTATTGCTCTAGTTTTACGTGGGAAATAATATGACAAAGGCATATTTGAAAACGTTCTAAAATAAATACATGTAGACATTAAAAATAGAATTACCTAATTAATGTTTTTTAAAAAAACGTTACTAAATATTTTGATACTCAAAAAGATACAAACTAAAGTAAGTATAATGTATAAAACTGTATTCAAAAATGATCACCTATCAAATTAAAAATATAAGATAACTAAACATTTTATATGAATATTCAGAGTATCCTATTTTAAAATCTGTTTCAAATAAAAGTTGTAGGATTTGAAGGGGGTATTTAACAATGATAAATATTTTTTAATAAACTGACGAATTTGAGAAAATCGAGATTTTTTCAAATAGGAACCTATTTCAAGCTATGGTATTCAATTTGTTTGTATTTTTGATAAAATTTGAACGATCGTTCTGGGGTTTTGAAAGTCGTGGTGTAAATTTTCTTCACACAAGATACCTGGCCGTACATTTAAAGATGGGACACCCTATATAAATAAATACATGCAAAAAAGGCAAGATTTCAGTAGTAATATAATTAACAAATTGGTAAATATAATTTCACTACTAACAAACATAATAATCAAATAAAACAACACGTGTTAAAAAAAAGCTTTCAGATATCAACGCATTAAAAAAACTGTATCTATGTTTAAGTAAATATAATTTAGAACCCCCGCTCCCTGTTTACCCCGTAGTCACATTGTCACGTGTCACAAGTTTAAGGCGTGTCACGCCTGGATATGATTTATTTCCCCGGCTGTCCGCGGTCGTCGCACCCCACCTCCCTCCACCACGCAGGATTCGACAACCCCCGTGTGGATGTCATCAATCTATTTTTCTCGACTTTTTTCCTCCACTCGCAGTGGGTCTGCGAGAGAGTAATGTTTTTCCTAACCGAGTTGACATTTCAACTACACATTTGTTGGAGATATCTGATGATCAATTGCTTTTTGATTTCGATGTGTTGACTGTTTATATTTTTTCTCAATACTCCCCTTTACCTATATTACTATATTCATAAAAGTAAATTTACTATTTAAATATCTTGTTTGGTTGCATACGACACAAGACGAGACGAAAGTTACGTAAGTCTCCTCTCGTAAAAAATAAGCCTGTCTTATGTATTACATAGGTTGAAAAATTTTTGGCCTTACAATAAAAAACTTTTTTTTTAAATGACATAATCTCCATCTTGAGTAATGCACTTGTTCCAACGGTCCTCTAGCATTTTGTTACCGGTCTTACAGTGGTTCGCGTCAAGTCCCTAAAAATAGGCGGTTGTTTCCAATTCGACCTTTTCATAGTCAATAAATATTATACCATGTGAATCCCAAAAAATACTAGCTAAGAACTCTACCGGCCGACTGTTATGTTTTTGGGCGTTTCGGATGGTTTTCTTCAGGCAATAATCATTCTGCTGACTATTGATTGGACTCTGGTGTAGTATTGGATCCATGTTTCATCCATTGTCATAAATCGCATGAAAAAATCCTTCTTATTGCGGTGAAACAGTTCCAAATTTTGCATGTTCATCTTTTTGGTCAATTGTTAAAAAACGCTTTTTTCCTATGGCGTTAGCTAACTCACTCACTTTCACTTTGCGGTCATTCAACACAATTTCACGAATGTTTCAAATGTTTTCTGGAGTAACTGCCTCATTTGGCCTTCCTGAACGTGGTGCATCATTTGTGCTCGTACGGTCCAACGAAACTTAGCAAACCAATATTTTGTTGTTGAATTAGCTAGGGCAGATGTGCTGTAACACTTATAAAGCCATGCCTATGTTTGGGCGGTATTTTTTCCCATCAAAAAGCAATGTTTAATCATAACACAAAATTCACTTTTTTCCATGATTAAAAAAATAATAAAAGTATAGTATAAGTATTATATATATGAAATGTCATGAAATTTTGATAGTATTCTAGTTGAGGATGGTATCCTATGGGAAGCATAAGGATTTTTTTGTCTATACCGCCGTTTGTATGTCAGGCCAAAGACTTTTCAGCCCATGTAGTAATAAGCAAATACATTTTAAAATACAGGTGTTCCAGAAGTCGAAACACTCATTGCTTTTTTTGACAACAAATTTATTCACTACTATTATATATACTCTATAGCACTTCTAAAAATTCAAAGAATACAATGGTGTATGATTCATAAAAATTTGTCGCGTCTCTTTTGACAAATTTCACTCCAGCCTATGATTTCGCCTAACCGCGTGTATAAATGTTTACACATCAATAATTATTATTCGCACTCTGATTTTAACTTAATTAAAACTGAAACCTCGCACCCAGAAGACAAGAAACAACAAAGTAACTTTAATTACAAATATTTCAATCGAGTTCAAACTATTTTTTGTCACAAAGCAAATTTAATGTTCAAAGCAATCTCGATCCGAAACAATCGTGAATGGTAACTTCAAAAATGGCACACTGCTGCGACCGGTCACCTACAATAGAGACGTGGACGCAGTGCATCTGACGCGAGTCAATTATGCGACAAAGGGGGCGGTTGTACCCGGCGTTGACCACTTAAATTAAGAGCTTTTACAACGCTCAAAGACAAGCAATTAGGTTTTCTCTTATTGTTTCAATACTACGTGCTACAGCTTTTGTAATTATACCAGACACTATATTGTATAAATGGTTCACGAGTGAATAATAATTGATTATACAGAAGAAAATATTGACTTGATGAAAAAATGTGCGGGATAAAAATTTATTATGATGGAATATTCATTTTAAACTTCCCTATTATGATATTTTCACAATGATGCACAGTGATCCCGTTTAAAATTCCGGAAATTAAATTAGCTACAAAAACATATCAATTCAACAGCTATATAAGTAAGGATTATCGGAAAGGAACTCTTTGTATTTTAGAAGTAGACTTTTTCCAAGAACGGAGCAAAAACAAATTTCCCAAGTGACGAGTTTTTGGGTCAGTCGGAAAATATTGTTGTACAAACATTAAATGCACAAGCAAACTTCAAGAGGTTGTGGTTTATTGTTACATTATTTAAGTAGAATGCATTTCACATTTTTTCATTAATGTACAGGGTATTCAGTTACCCATTTGAATATATAGAGTTGATTTTCATTAAATCTTAGGATAGTGAAGACCAGAACTATTAATTACTATATTATTTAGTACATCTCTCCACTATCTGTTAGATCTAGATTAGTCTGCGTTATTCTGCACTTTTTGTGTGTGTGTGTTTGTTTATGCAGATGAGCTGGAAATCAGTATTTGATGACAAATGTTATTTTTTAGTTTATTGTTTATTAAAGTCATCAGCTTGTATAGTTATTAATTAAATTTTGTTTTTATACACAAATGATTTATACGCCTGTATCTTCCAAAAGGGAGAAGTATTGCCAAAAAAATCGTAGAAGAAAAAATTAAAAAGTGCGTTCAAGCTGATATGTCATGTTTTAAATTGCAACCATATATAAAAACTTGCAATTTTTCTATTGAAATTTTGTTTTGTTTTCAATTCATTATAGCAAAAATGTTGAGATAACAAAAATCAAAATATATTTTCAATGAACATATTTTTTATCGAATGTATCTTTGAGTGTACATCAGAAAATACTAAATCTATTTATAATAAATAATACATTTATACCATTCATTTGTTCATCATAAGTCCGATGGTATTACCGTTTTCACAGAGTTTTTCTCTTCTCTATAAATACAACGGAGTCAATACAATGAATGAATGACATATAAGTGTGAGTGGCTGCGGGTGTCGCGTTACACGCCGAGGTGCACTCTGGGCGCGTGACGTCACACACAATTGGCCCTGCAAGTCCGGGTGACGGCTGTCAACAAATAGTAGCTCCGTCAAGGTGGAGTGGAGTCGTCCTAATGACTTGTCTGTATTGTGTTACACATCTTCTGTGGAAGGAAAAACGGAACTCAACAAATAAGTCTATATTTACGTGAACGGTGGGAAGTTAGAACTAAACTTTACAATAGGACGAAAAAAAATGTATACTAAAATTACAGTGTTTAGACTTAAAAAAAGAGAAAAAATGTTATAAAAACACTTCCTACATTTTTGTTGATACATAATTACGAAAACAACGAACAAATTTATGGACAGCCTCTAATATTTTTGTTTATAAACAGATAGTTTAGCTATATGTACAGTAAAATGCAGAAGTGGTCGATCAGTTTTCATTCATATTCGCTTATCACAAATTTAATAGGCTCTATCCATTTGATTGTTATAATATTTAAATCATTTCTCCATGTACCAAACAATAAAATATATTTTTGAAACTCATTTACTAGATAAAGAAGTACGGTTTGATATTTGATATTCCGAATTTTAATATTAAAATATGTTAAACTTGAAATAAAATTAATTAAAGAAATGGAAGTATATTTGTGTTTTTATAAGCTCCGCCCTAGAAAAAGATAACCTATCATGTTTTTAAAAATATTTTTGAATTTGTTGTAAGCGATTCTGACCTTTACGGTGGTAAACGAATTCTGAAACCCATAGTACCTACTATTTTTTTTTTATAAAATGGGATATAAGTAATTTGTAATAAAATTTCGAACTTTTTGAATTTGAATTTTAATAATTTTTCTCAGAAAATTGTAAATACTTTTTAGCCATGTTGTCTTCTGATCGTTTATAGACAAGTCTAAATGCTCTCAAAACACGTTATTTTATTATTTGTATTATTTATATTTTTAATTTATATCTACGAGTAATATACTTTTTGATATTTTCTTTTACGTAATCTTCTACAACACTTCATACACAAACACAATAGACCCCCCCTCATCTCTTTCCTTTGCGTAGACATACCTACTACCTACACACACACACACACATACACAGAGAGACGCGTGTAGATATCGCATTACCAACAGATATGAAATATTGTTATCCGTATAGAACAAATTATCCGGCATTTGGTTGCGCGGTATGCGGCATGTTATTTATCGCCACAGCCGCCAGGTGACACTGCAGTCATTACGCTGATTTATACGTACGTTTGACTGATACGTCTCATTACGCGACGTGACAATTGACTCAAGCTTTTAGCGTCAAATTATACGTCTTTTGACGTTCACTTGATCACTTTGTTGTTGTTGTTGTTGTTGTTGTTGTACGACAGCGATTCAATGCACTATTGGATTTAATATTTTATGAAAATATTTGGACATTGTTATGCTCTAATGTATCAATCCAAAAAATATCATATATATTACAACATTATAGAAAATGGCTCATGCGTATTAAAATTTTATTTGAATTATAATTTTACGAAAACATTTATTACAAAATATATCTAATTAATCATCCAAATAAATCATTTTTTTCCAATAAAAAGAATTACATATTTAATTTCTTTCACAAATGTATTTTTCTTCGCGTCATCAAAAACGTTGATATATCGAAATGAGCTTTGTGTGGGATGATAAATTAGTGTATAACAGTGACCATACTAGTTCCTCATAAATTCGATCGTGTTGTTTGTTTCGAAGTCAAATCCTTTTAATTTTTATACATCACTTCTTATCGCCTGCTTCTCAAAGACTGTAGCCAACCTCAATAAATTCATAAAAAAGCGAAAATCGATTTTTTTATAAATAAGTCAAATCAGTACAAAAGTTAGATAAACAATTAATAAATCAAGTTAATATTGGACGGTTTGATTCATATTTACAATTAATAACCAATCAAAAAAACACTACCTCTACCAATAACCAAGGAGTTTATTTCTTTCAAACAAAACCATCTACAGAAAAAAAAATAAGTAACAAATTTTAATAAATATGACAGTGTGATTATCATAATATAATTCCGACATTCCACAACAACACACCTCCGCCCCTCTCTCTCCCACACGCAGAATATGTCTCCGCTAATCGACACTGATTGGTGGCGCCATGTTTACATAATTGTACTCGCATATGATTGTGTTGTCGAACGCATTAATATATTGAAATGAAATTCACGTCAGTCACGCGATTCCGGATTATTTTGTGTACAAGCGTCGGCCCGGAGTCACACAGACACATACACACACCCACTAATACATATGTATACGTACAGACGGATATCATTTTACGTAAAAAGAAAAAAGTTGTTATGATTTATGAGTGTTATTATTATTATAGGTACCCTAAATGTGATTTATCGACAATGTTTGGATGCAAATGATATCGTTATTGCCGGTGGAAATTATACAGTGATACAGCGTATATTCTTTCTAGTAAACTCTGTTTTTCAGGATTCGTGTTTATTGTGTAATGTTAATGTTTGAAGTTCTTTTAATCTATAAAGTTTCTATTATCTATCTTTAAAAAATAACAATCGAATTGATTGAAAAACAATACGGTACGGAACACTAGTACGCAAGGCCTGACTGCCACTTGACATTTTTTTAAGAAATACTTAACAACTGACTAAGTTTTGTGAAGAAAAAAAATTAAACATTATTTACAATAAAACTGCCATCTTTCTAATTATATTACGATAAATCTTAAGGTAACAAGGATTTGTTTCATGATGACGTCATTTGCGAGACAAAATTTAATTTCGGCAATATATAGTTAAACCTTTAAAACTGTAAAAAATGAAAAATTGGAAAAATGTCTGTTAATCGAAGTATATATTGTTATTTTATTTGTTTAAAGCCGATTTGGTAGCATGACTCGGAAATATAATGGACTGATAGACTAATTTCAACCTATATACTCTCAAATAGTAAAAAATAAAGATGAAAATCTGTAAATAATTGTCGAAATTTGAAATTTTTTACAATTTATTTAAGATTATATAAAAAAAACGAATCAAAGATTAAGAAGTTAAAATAAGATTTATGAAAAAACAAATAACATTGGGACAATGCGTCGACTGTCAGATTTTTCATTGTGATAATCCAGCGCATGGACACATATATTAAAGATTTTAATAAAAATATTTTAAAGTAGAAATCCCGTGGAAATCTTTTTAAATCGCAATATTAAATAGAATTAGCATGAAAAAAGCGGTGACAGTTCAATAGAATAAGGGATTTACGAATCAGTTTAGCCGCTCGCTACGAGATGTCATATAAATTTAAAACGAAAATCCAGTTTTTGTGTCGGCCGCGAGTTTTAGGGAGTTGATAAAACCTCCGAGAAATGTTCTTCGGAATATATCCACTACGTTTTATTACGCGGTTATATTTTTTATTGACGTGTTACTGCAATAAATTGCTTTTTACGTTTTTAAGTTTAAGGGTGTGATTTCGGAATGAATTTTTTTGAAATGTTGAATTAAAAGTCTAAAATTAAAAAAATAAAATTTATCGTACGACGTTTTCTCATTAAATGGCTTTTCCATTTTTTCAAAAATGGCTGATTGTGGGTGTTAAAATCAAATTTTATTTTTTTAATTTTATCACGTATTTGTAACATAAAAATATATATTTCTTTTTTTTCGTAAAAATCCTATCATTTTTACGTTAGTTATTGCATTATTAGTGATAACAAAATTTTTTCGGCATTTTTTAAATTTTATATTTAAAAATAAAAAAATAAAAAATACATACAGTACACAAAGAGGTACAGTGTTGTCGACATGACCTAAGTACGTTCTTATTTATACTTTGGTTAAATGCGTTGTATTTAGTCTATTTTAAAAGGTATCATGTTAGGTTCCTTTACTCTATTAAAATTTAATCCATTGCCTAATCAATACAAATTTTACAGTAACAACTTGATGATATTTCTATCACAAATTAAAATTGAATGCATAACATTTTTGTGTATTTTCGATTCGGTTAAAAGTATAATTATTTTATCTAAAATGAATACACAGAAATCCTTATTTTTTTGCAGGGCTGTGTAATAGATATATTCATCTACAAGTGAAAAATACCTAAGCAAAGGGGTGGGCGACAAACTCTTACATGGGGGAAGGAGGGTAATATTTCGAAAATCATCCTTACGTTATTTTTGTCGCTCCACAATGAAATAATGTAGCGATATAGCCATATTGTATCTTATTTTATCTCCAAATTAAAACATATACACTGACGACTAAAATAAATAAACATAATTACAATAACGAGTGTGTATCATCCATCGCCAGCAGTGTCGAGTGACAATTACAACACAACAATGTGTGTTCCATGTTTAATTAGCTCCCCAGGGGGGGCGGCGAGCCCATAAATCAGCCCCATTCACAACAATAACATGGATTATGAGCAAATCTCCCGCATAATAATTATGACATTCGACACATATCTGCTATCATCGTTATTGTTATTAATATATGTATGTGTGTATGGAGATATTTAATGCTAATTTGGTACACAATTGATTGCTCAATTACGTAGCTTTTGCTGTTAAGAATCACAAATAATGTTGAGATTTAATTTTAGTTTTTATTAATTTGATGACACAAAAAATATTGTTTCTCTGAGATTCTGATGATTTTGAAACACGTGTAAGTCATAAATCCTTACAATTTTTTTGGTTAGTATTAAAAAAATATTGGACTTGATTGGAAACTGTGTTTGCTCAATTTTGATGAAATATAATATTTGCAATGAATGGTACTTAAAATATGAATGTAACAAAGAACTTATAATAACAATAGCAAAAATGAAGTTCGCACATGTCTGCTGCACCAGTCACCTCTAAAAGATAGGAACTATCCAATTACCATTATGTCCTTGTGATAATCAAACATATGGTGTAATCTTCATAAAACGCCACAAACAAAACTCTTTAATAAATTAATTGATTTAAAAATACCACTACCTACAAACATAAATACATTGCTAACGATTGAAATTAAAAAAAAATTATGAAGCCATAATAGAATATAAAATAGACGCTCAAATAAAATTCTAATCGAACAAAATATAATATATAACAATCACAAAAAGTAGGTACTCCTAATGTGTAATACCCAATACCTAATCCTAAACAACCCTGCCGTACTGTATGTCGAATCCTGCCCTAACTGGCACAGAGGCAACCTCCATTCCGTATTTGTGTCCCTATTTTAATATGGTGTACGTGTAGGTGTGCCTCACACATCAGGAAGAAGAAACAACATTTAAAGAAAATTAGATGCCTGATTTTGTAAAGAAGAATGCCATGAAATTTAAATTTAAAAAAAATATTTGCAAGGAATTAATTAAAAGAATATCTCGTCCTGATTAGAAACATACTAAATTATGTCTGTCTGTCCGTCCGGTAAACTAACCAAATGATTACGAAAACGACGAATAAAAAGTTATTTAATTTACATTTCATATCCCCTTTCTTGCTTTCAGAAGTTACCAGTATTTTTGTATTTTATTAATTCGTAAGTACTCTTTCAAACATAAACAAAACAAATTAAAAGCACGCATCCATCTCGATGCATTTTTAAATCCTATTTATATCATAAATTAATGAACCTCATACCGGGATACATATTTATATAAATTTTTAAAACGCATTTTAAAAATCTAATCTAAAAGAATTATCAATAACCGAAGATACATATTTTTAAAGAGCCCCACACATTAACGCAGCTAGCAAGTGAACTGCGAACAATCAGGCGTCCATTCTTTCCGCTAGATTATGTCCCGCAGTGATCGCCGGTTCAGACGGAGCAGCGCCCCCCTTGTAGCGCTCTCTCACCCCCAAACCTCTATATATGTCGCCCGCGGCCGAACGGGCGCCTCAGTATGTCCATCTAGAGGATATACCTACGTATGTGGAATGTGTGTCCAGTGTTGCCAGATTATTAAAAGAAAATAAAGCAAAATCCTTATATATCGAGTAGATAAAAAAAAAACATATACCACACAGTGCTCCCTCGTGCTAAATTCACCAAAGGTAGTTAATTATTGAACAATTTAAATAAAAACCGATAAAGTATTCAGATAAATTGCCTTGGTTAACCATTTAATTTTTATACAATTTTACTAAAAAATATTAGTTCGAAATTTTTTTATCTCATTCTAAAACGATCACAAAGCTTCTCGGATCTTTGATGAAAGCAATATATTGTTTGGTGGCATAGAAATATAGAAATCACCATTATTTTGGAACGGCCTTATTAATTGGTTCGTTATGTAGTCTAGTTTTACGTATTAAAAATACAAATTATTTCGACGAATATAGGGAAACGTCGGGTAATTTGGACCGCTATTTTAAATTAAGATATTTAGTATACTAGTTTTAGGTTTAAACAAATAATTTTTTTCTGAAATGAAACAGCAGTTTGTAGATTTTGTTTTTAGTGAGTATTTATCAACATAATTATCATAAACTCCACAAAAATCAACAAAATGTGAGATCGGAACTTTGTTTCAATTTAGCCAACCGGTACTGTAAGTTGGACCATGGGGTTGCTAATTTGGACTTTAATAGAATCTTAACTAAAATATACCTGTAAACAAAATATAATAGATATTTATGAATGACAGACTATCAAATAATTATTTATCATAAGTATTAAAACAAAAAACTATAATAAATCAGTCTCGTTACATTATTTCAATTAAATTATTCAAGAAAGACAATCATCACATATGTCAGGATTATTGGTACAAGTTTCATGATTCCAATTATGGCAACTACGTGCGGTCCATTTTAACCAATAGTGTGAAAAGTGAGAAAAAAATCTAATAAAAACATATCCAACCAAAGCCGCCAATCAATCCATGACAGTTAATTGTTGATAAATTGCTGCTGCAAACTATAAATTAAAAACGCTGTATGTTTACGTTTGTACTAACTACATCCTTAGCACGAATCACTCAAAATTACATCAAAAATCACTTATTTACATTTGCGGGAAAAAAACACTAACATTTAAGTTGTGTACCTATCACACGGTGTTACCGTTTAAGAAATCAGAAAACTACTTTTCGAGATATAAGGGTGGTCCAACAGCGAGTGGTCCAATATATCATACTTTCCCCTATATATTTGAGTTTTTTATTTTTAGTTTTTCTTAAATATTATTAACACTTACAAAGGCATTCATAATTTTAAATTAGTGGAAGGGCGGGGGCTAAGGATAAAATATTCGATTTCAAAATTTCACATATAGTTCTGCATCAGCATTACATCAAGTTGATATGCATACCTTAAAACAGTCCGACAACAATGTCGATACAGATTTACTCTGGCAACACGCTCCACTAGCGCCGGCCACGTATGATCGCTTCGTTAGCTCCATAAAACACGCAGCTTCAGATGTAGGAAAAGGGAAGCAGCATACCTCCCACCCCCCAATCCCATTCCACACACCCCCGCTTAAAAAATTAACATGGAAACAACACACCCATCTTCGCATGAATAATAAAAATTATCTGTAATAATAAAGTAGATACACACACACATCGGTAAATAGCTTCCAGATAAATAAGACCAATGAAAATGTTTTTGATTTGCCTGTTTATTTTCTCGTCTCTGAATTTGATGTGATTAATTGAGAAGTAAATGAACGGTTTCAAGAGGAGGGGTATAGGGGGAAAGGTTATTTGAACGTTACGTGTATTTTTATTGTTTGTTTTTGTATATAAAGTGAAGAAAATTACCGGGAAATAGGTGGAATAATTAAAATAATATTTTCCGAAAATTATTTACATATTACAGTAGAAGTTCGATATAATGGACAAATTGGAGTGAGGGTGTCAGATTGTTATTTATGTTAAAAATAATTAAGACAAGCGCATGCTATACTTGCACATATACATGCCATAAGCCCCCCCCCCCCACATAATTTATTAAACATTTTGAAAAACGTGTAAGGACAAAAGTTGTTTCAGCAGTTATAAAGAAATAAACAATTAAACATTGTTTATAACAATTGATCGCGCTAGAATTTTTCAATCTTGATAATTTGAGCTCACCACACTTGATGATTTTTTTCAGATTTTTCTCAGTAATCCATTTGTTGATAAGGGAGGGACAGTAATTTTTGTTTTTCCCGAAATATATAGTTGATTTCGTGCTTCAATAAGCTTTCATTTGACACCCTACATGATGTCTTTGATTTTTTTTCCATTTCCCAATTTACCCCCAGAATCAAATTCAACTTTTTATAGTTCACATCTATAATTGGGCCACCACACTCTATCTCTGTGCTTATTTTCAAATTTTGACGTCGAATAGTTTCAGAGAAAATCGCTTATGACACAGACGGGTGGATACCGAAATGATTTCATAAGTGTTCTGTTTGGCACCGAACACTAAAAAGGTCAATTTACTCGCTGAAAAATATTGTATACGATCATATTATATATACATGAATTCATTTCAACTTAACCGATGCATTTACTATTACAAATAGGTATTTTACAGACCCTTTCTCAATTGTTCTACTCAATTATCAAATAAAGCTACAATTTTCGAGTATCCTCCGATTATTTCGAGTGCATCGATACGTCTCAAACATTTAACACAAATTGTTTTAATCCGTCTAAAAGAACACCAGACGACACCCCTCAAAGCCGACTACCTATCTATCTATCTATCCTGACAATCCCTTTGTTCTTCGTCCACCTCAACGAACTCCAACAACGTGTTTGTAATTGTAGAATAAACACTGCTGTCTGTCTGTCTGTCTGTCTGTGTGACGACGTCTTGTTTGTCGCGGAAATTAACAAATGTATTTGCTTGTGAACATCAATATCCGGCCGATGTGCATTTGTCATTCGTACCGGAAGTGATTGAAGGAATCAATTGATTCGCTATTGTTGGTTATTATTTTTGTAATGTTGGTAAAACATTTCTTGTTGCTTGTTCGATTTAATGGATTATATAATATGTGCTGCCAAAAAATGACTACAAACAATCGAGAAATGTTTAGTATAGCAAAAAAAAATGTATATAAATATTTCATTTTAATTTAGATAAGATATAAATGTTGACAATGGTAATACAATTGATATTTTTATGTAAACCGTACAATTACAAATGAATGTTAGGGATTACTCGTGACTTCACCTGTGTTAACTGCAAAAACAAATTTTTATACTTTTTCATTAGAAAATATCAATTGTCTATTTTCCTTACGGTCCTGCGCTTATTTCAATATCAATTATCATATAGCTTCAACTAATTCTAGGATCTTAAGCTTTCTAGGAACGAAAGTCTCATCAAAATCAGTACTGTAGTAGTCAAGTCAGAAGAAACAAACAAACAGACAGACAATTTTTTTTAAATTTATAATTCATTAAATGTTCTATTATAAATGAAAATGACGCAAACTAAGTTGTAATTTTACTTACAATTAGTATAAACAGAGCCTTCAGATTTATGTATATATGTACATTAATATACACGTATACTAGTATTGATACATATTATTAAAATCATTTCCAATTTTTTAATAGATAAAGTAAGTATCATAATTTATTTTCTATTACTCAATAAACAATTAGAATTACAAAACTATAAAAAAAATTCTCGCAAATTAAATACAATTGATAAAACAACTTTCTAATAGAATTTACAATTTTCTTAATGAAGTTAAGACCAAGATGGCGTGAATTATGGCCAGTAACCGAGACTTTCCAAATTACTACATTACTACAACTGACACGTAAGAAATTCACAAGATCCGGAAGAAATTCCGAACATCTGCGTTTGTATTCTTGTCAAGTTTTACGACAAAGTCTTGGCACGCGGCCGAAACATTGGTGACATTCCGTCAGACTACGTGTGTGTTTGTGGGTGGAAAGGGGTGGCCTTCCTCCTCATTCGAGTTCTGCGGCTTCCACATATCTCTCTGTCGCGAATTCCTAAAAGACTTCACTCTGTGTGTGCGGGAAAGTGCATCTAAACATTCATATTAGTTCAGTAGTTCTAGAAATACCGTGAAAAACGGTATTTGTTTATTTCCAAAATAATGCCGCAAAAACGCTGAAAATAATATTTTTTTTATTAAAATGAAAATTTTTCCGCCAAAACGCAGATTCAAAGTCAAGTGGAAATTTTAAAATCGGTCAGGTAGTTTTCGAAAAAAAAATTCGATTAAATCAATCAGCCTCTGAACGTTGCTTCTCTTAAGAAAGTAGGAGTAATTCACTTGTCTAGTACAGTTTAGAAGTGTAAACTTGTTTAAATGTACTACTATTATATATTTTGGCTGTGGAAAAAAAATCCCTCCCCCCCCCCCACTTGATTCAACATTGATCACATTGAAAATTCAAACGAATCGATTTGGTCGTATTGCGAGCTCCTCGTCCGTAATTACCGTCACATCTTCAGCACGCAGTGGCTCACACCGAGCAGTGCACGCCTCACACTATGTCACACGCACGCAGTAACGCACTGGTCCGCTGTGCCAGCGCCGGCCCGACCGCAACGGGAAGTTTACTTAAGATTTCTGTTCTCGGCACATTAGATGCGCTTAGAGTTACAAATTATTGTTGTGAAGCAGTTCGACGAATTTATAAGATTATTAATGCAGAGACAGCGTCGTCTGTGGTGAGATTTTGGTCTGGGGTGTAGGGGGAGTACATGGAGGGATTGTGTGGGGTTACTTCGGTCCAATGGGATGTACTGGTACATGTTATTGAGATGCTGCAGTCATTATATGTATATTATGTATGGTAATCGATGTATTATTTGTAAGAGACTTTAGACTTCCGCGGTTATTGTGTTATAAAATCTATCGTAGTTGCTTGTGCGAAAAAAGCAATCTCTTTTTTAATTTTAACTATGTAACCTACATTTCGCGACACAAGCTCAAATAAAATGGTTATAGTCTTGTCCATACCAAGTGGTCCAGAATTAAATTAAATGGTTGCTTGACTATTTAAAAAAAAATATTTTTTGTGTAATTACCCTAACATGTTGGTAGTGCGAAATGACCATTATTTTAATTTTATTGTTTTTGATTTTCGCGTGACGACCATATTTGTTCTACACGTCGTAATATTTTTTACACTTTATAGGGTTTGCGGAAACTAGAATATCTCAGCTTCTATTAAACCTTTTAACAAGAGACTAAAAGCAAATTGTTCAGAAAAAAAACGGGCTTGAAGTTGACTTTTAGACATTTTCACCTAAATGTTTTCGAAAAGGGTGAAATTTCAGCTTTAATTTTTAGCTCTTTGTTTGAAAAAATCCCATTTTCAAGGGGATGTTTTTGCAAGAAGGGGAAAGTTAACAAGTCAAATTATAAGATTTTTTACACTACAGGTCATTGTATATGTCATTTATGCATTTCGATCCATATTTTTAAGAAAATTTCACTTTTTTTATTTTGATATCAGCTCAACAAGACGCGTATTTTGATACCTCATTTACGCATATAGAAAAAAATATCGTTACGATGTTGTTTTTTCGATCTCAACAAAAAAATGATTTTTTGAGATATTTTTTTTACTATTTATAATTTATAATTTCAGCTCAGTTCATCCAATAATATTATAGTTATTTCGTAGACAAATAGACAAACAATCTTCGAATGAATTAATATTACATTTGATTTGGTATCAAATTTCAGAATATTAAATCTAGAAACTTCCCCTGAAAAGCATCATGTTTTGATACATTCAAATAAAAAGTCAATCAATAAAAAGCGAAAAGTCAATTAGCGAGGCGAGCTTTTAATAAAAACAATAAATAAAAATAAATAGACAAACAATGAAACAACACTTTAGGTCGCAATTAAAACACTTTATTAGCTCGGACTTTAGAGGCCCGCATGTGTTATTACGTGCAAAGCAAATATCAATTTCCCAACCGTTTTATGTTCGAAAAACAATCGCCCGCTGTAATAAAACCGAGCGTGCTAAATGAATCCGGCCGATTCCGGTGTTGATTTCAACAACACCGGAGGAGACAAACGGACCAATTAATACTAAAAACACACCACCACATCAATGCTCGACTGTCAAATGATTGTATTAAAATGGTTTGTTTTTTGGAGCTTTTTGCGTTGAGAACGAATAGCATAATCGTTAAATGTTGATGAATAAAAATATCTTGTTCTGGAGATACATAATATTATTATTGATCACATGAATTTTGGGAAAAATCTTCTATTTACAATACACTACAGTATGGTCTCTTTTTAGGTGGTAGATACGTTCCAAAGCAAATTGCGTATAAAAAATCGCTTAAACAAAGACGTTGCTTACATTATCGAATTAGGGATACGTTCCATAATTTTCTAAAACCGCGTTAAACCAAATGAATCAATTAAAATAGGTCAAAAATCGCGTAGAAAAATTCACGAAAATAAGAATGTCTAAAAAAATGTTTAAATAAAATATGTGTGTTTTTCAATTTTATTTATTTAAATTTATTGAAAAGTAACAATATTTTTATCAGAATTATCGTCAAAAATTTATCTGAAAATACAACTGGGTACCGTTGTGTGAACTCACTTTTTTTTTCACTTACCCTATTGAGTGGGATGTTTTTGTATAGATCTCCTAAAATGCAGCAAAAAAATATTATATTTATAGATATATTTGATTTTAACCCTTCAGTCAAAAACTATTGCTTTTAAATGTCGTTATCGGAGTGTCCCCCCCCCCCTCTAATTTCTAAACTATCAATTATAAAATTTGAAAAAATTCCATAATGTAGCTTTTAATTAGTATCTACTTTCAATAAAAATTACATCGAACACTGCAGTAATAGTTTATTAAAAATTTTAAAATAACTTTTTTTACAAATCGTAATGACTACCTATCATGTGTGTGCCCAACACACACTTGACCGTTTTCTTTATATTTTTTATCAGTTAGCCAGAAAGATTTATTAAAAAAAAATAAGTAGATAAATATACATTTTACAGTTACACTCATAGTATTATGTATAAGAAAGTCACGTGGCATCCACGATAGTTTTTTTTACTTTTTATCAATTTAATTGATGTTATTAGAATGAGAATACAAAAGTCAGCACCAAGTCCAAATAATACCAACATTTTATGGACAAAGGTTCATTCTAATTAATTCTGCTATATAATATATTATATAACTACATATAAAAATAAATTAAATAAAGCATATGATATCTACCCACACAAACTACTAATTAATAAGAACCTAATACCGTCTACACACACACACAAAAAAACCAACAGCATCGATCGGTTCTAACAAAAACGCTATCTATTGTAACCGAATATATTTGATTTGAATGAGACTCAAAAGGCCATCATCAAGTCGGCCGTTTGAAGACTCGGCGCGTCTGAAGTAGACGATAATTAAACCAGCAGCGGCCAGCGTCCACTCTTAGGTGTCGCACAAAGACCTTTGATAATTGAGACGGACCGCGGTAGTAGCGAAGCGCGGGGAGGGGGGCACTATTTAAATGAAGGGAGTATTATTGCTTTGTTGGTTTTCTACACAAAATACACTCGTCTATGTTGTGTTTATTAAAGTGGCAAGATGAAACTTAAAAAAGGGTTACGCGTTTGACACATACCGTTGTTCGTTTGTTTGTGAATGAAAAAGTTTTATGTAATGTTGATTTTTCTATCAAATTTAATGTTAAAGAAATTAAGTTTTGCATTATGTCAAACGGCGAAGGAACGGCTTTTTTCTGTTCAAGTGTTATCTGCTCGTGTTTTTACTTTAAAATATGTAAAAATTTCCTTTGGTTTCACCCGCGTTTATTTGGAAAGTAAATACTTTTTATATTTGTCTTGAGGCCTCCGCGGTGATCTTGATATGGATCTTGGCTTCTGGGTGTAAGCCGCGTCGGTTTGGTCGTGTTATCGGCCAACGTTTCGTCACACATTGCAGTGGATATCTTCAGGGCTCTTCTGTCCACTGTAATGTGTGACGAAACGTTGGCCGATAACACGACCAAACCGACGCGGCTTACACCCAGAAGCCAAGATCCACTTTTCATATTTATTAAAAATATTAATTGTAAAATTTCCTTAATATGTACTCATGTACTCTACTTCAATTATCATATATATTTAACTAATTCTATGGTCTTAAACTTTCTAACAGTAACATCGAAATCGGTATAGTAATTTTCGTGCCAAGTTCAACAATCAATCTAAAATTCTAAAAACTATTAAATTAATATGGATTATAAAAAGACAATACAAAATTCGCAGTGTACAGACAGAATCTACAGATTTATTATAGTGCCTATGAGTCCTGGGTTTCATCTCTAGGTAATTCCCTTATCCACCGGCAATCCATTTCTGGTGATAGCTTTGCGCCGATTTACTGACTCCATACGGAAAAAATTATAATAGTATTGATTTGTAGCTCTAAAAATTTAAATTATTATTATTAAAAAACCCTTTGTTAGAGTAACTATAGTATATAATACAAACAAAATACAAGAAAAAAAAATGATATTGTATTTTAAATAGACCATATGCCAAGTAAATTTCAATTATAAAATTGGAACATAATACAATATTAATTATAAATAAATATAAAGCAATAAAATTGCAGACAATAAAAAAGTTATAGTGTGTGTAGGTATAAGAATAACTAATCAATTTATAACTGTAATAAAATACATGTATCATTGAAATGGTATCAATATGGACAATGTTCTGAAGCTAATTTGATTAGAACGCAATAAACCGCCGGCAGGCGCCCTAAACATATTAATTTATGTATATTATACTATCTGTAATATACACCTGTCATTTTACAGAGGTGTCTCTTAAACCGTTCATTCAGGGCCGGCATCATCGATTAATTTAATTAGTTAAGACTAGAACATAAACTTTAAACTGTTTTGATAGTTGAGCATTTACAGATAGACACACATATATTATTGAGATAATACGTGATTCAGGGACCCTCAAAACATGTAGTTTCGTTGAAATCATCAGTTGGAATTTTTTCATGATCACGATACTTTATTATATAGTAAGTACATTTCATGTGTATACAAAAAATTAAAAAATGATTAATATTACAGGCAACGGAGTGAAATTGTCCTATTTAAGAAAGAAATGTGCTGAAAAGTACCCATACTAATACGTCTGTTATACAAAAACAGTCATTAGAATTTGAATTTAATTATTATTGAATAATTACAATACAAGGAAAAATGTTAAAATGCTAAAATGCCTATCTAATTTACCAAAGAATTGTTGAGAATTCATACATTAATATCTACCTGGTTCCGGCCCTGTTCTCAAATTAGCTGTAATTGCTCGCTCCTATTAGTAAATATAGTTAGGTTTCTATTTTTAATTTACAGCATTTGTATTTAATAATTGTCAGCCAGATAGAACCACTAGATAATGCTATATTACTGACATAAATTTTGATTTGGTATGTACAATAAATAAAATTAGTTGTTCTTTAGAAGGTTAATAATTATATATCGCCATGTGCGATTTGTTATAATTATTATACAGTAGGTACTTATATAATATATCTTCAAAGAAATGTGACATTTATTTGTACCTTAATAGTGATTGTTTAATATCGGTTATTATATAGAAATTGAATAAAGTTTGTTAGCTAAAAAGCACTTTGAATGCGGTATTAAACTTATATGACAATTTCAGGACGGTGTTAAAATATGAGTGATGTTAATATATAAAAATTATCTAGTACAACTCTGTGTTTTAGTAAAGTCTCAGAATTAATACCCCATTGAAAGTGCTTGCAAGCTAGGAAATTTTAATCAATTTCTTTATAATATCAGGCGGTAGTTGTAGCTATATCGACTATTAATTTTTGAAAATTATCTTATTTTCAAGATCTCACAGGTAGGGACGGGGGGGCTGACAGGGAACTAACCTGGATACCGTTTGATAACACGGCGAGTTATCAAACTTATTATTATTAATTTTCGATAATTATTCGCAAAAAAACAATTCTTAGAGGAAAGTGGCGCGCAAAAAATCTTTGCGATAGGATGTGGGGGTCATGTTTATTTTGATACTAATGTTTTTGATAAATGAAGTACAAACATAATGGAAGCAATACTAATTTCTGTTTATTTTTTAAAAGATATATAGAAATGATTTTTATCCACGTTTGTATTTTATCAGCAAATGATAGGATGCAATTGACTTTAAAATATGTAAGCAAATAAAAATTTAAGGATCAGAATTAAATCGATAAATCATTGGCATAATCATTTCGGCAACTGAAATTCTTAAATATTATTAACAGATTAAAAATAATTATCAGCAGTGATACCACAACACAAAAAACACATTAGAAATGATTCTAATTGACATATGTAACAAAAAAAACATATAAAAACGGAAAGACCACCTATGACATAGATCAAATAAAGATCTAGAAACAAGAGAGGCCATAGATAAAGATCGTTATACCATCACAGAATATTATTTCATCTGTCATTCCGCAAAACGACGCGCAGTGTTTCCAAATAAGTTTTTTGGAACGTTATAAAGATAAAAATTATTACTGAAAATGGCATATTTTTTTGCACAAGATATTTATTATTTTTAACATAGACGTCAATCAATTTTGATAGTTTATAGAATTCTTCTCTGTCTGTTTGTTCCAATTTGACATGAAAATTACTGAACCGATTTTGATGGAATTTTCACTGTTATAAAACCTTATCATCATAAATTATTAGGTCAGGTACGTACTAAGAAATAATTGACAATTTTTAATAAACAATTAACTCATATTTATTATTTCTTTACCGGAATATTTTTCATACAAATTTTTGGTAACTGAAAATGAATATGACAGTAGGACTCACAATTTTTTTTGCATTAGAAAATTTATATCGCTTTTGAGAACCCCCATGGTATACATTTTTTGTATAAATATATTAAATGAATTTTATAGATCAGACATTTTTTTTCAATATGTTTATTTTATATCGCTGTGCGACCATTTTTGATCGAGTTATGAAGAAAATTCTTTCAGTTTTCCAAATCTGCCCTTAGAGTGGCTTTTGCTTTGGTAGCAAATAACACTTGGCCACTAAAGCTATATAAAATGTAAATTGAAGAGAAAATTCTGATAAAATTTGGTCAAAAGTATTTATCTCGATCGTGGAAACTCCTAAAATTAAAAAAAAAATTGACATACCTATATTGTTAAATTCATTTTCAAAAAAACATAGTTCAGTAAAGAGTACAACAAGACCTTTTTTGGGAGGCCTTTGTAACTTAAAATGTTTAATTTTGAAGACCACTTTGGAAACGCTTTGCGGCGGGACCCGAAACAAAGATAGCCGCTGTCTGTAAGATATAAACCAAACACTTTTCATAGATGAGTTACTTTCGAGTATTTATGTCAGGTTTACCGATTTATCTGTGATTTGCCACGACGTCGCTTCAGATTGCCGTATCACCGGCTCGATCGGCCGCTCCCAGAAATACGAGACTGCAGCGCACATGCGCGCTCTGTTAGACAGAGACAAACGTACTGTGTTCACATTGGATGTGTGTGGTGTTGTCTCTGTCCGGCATATGTATTTGTGGGTGTATGTCTGACAATGCATTGGTGCGATGAAATTGTGAATTTTATTATTACTTTTACTTTTTTTTGGTTGGATGCAAAATATTGATGCATAAAATGTACCATTGTCTTCACTTGCATGCGATGCATTTGAATATTAAAAAAAGTAAAGAAAATTGGAATTTTTTTGTATGGAATTTTATGGTTTAAACTGTTTTTTTTAACTGAATTCTATTGTAACGAAAAATATTTTTAAAATAATAAATAAAATGAAAATAAATATTTATTTCTTACACGTAAAAAGTACTTAATTCTAATTACCTGAATAAAATTTTTTTAAACTTGTAAAAATCAGTATGATTAAAATCTTATTAAAAAGAACGCAACCATGATGGATTAAAACTAAAAATAATAACAAATAAATACATATTAAAATTAGTTATTTCACGTCAGAAATGGTAGTTTTATTGCCACTTAAATCAAATGCTCATCTATTATATATATGTATATATATTTTAAATGTTAGATAAATACATATATTTGTCCATCTCAAGCAGACATCTGACAAATATTCTTCAATAACAGATATAAGTATGTATCACATATACACATTTATATAACATTTCCTTATTATTATGTAAATATATACAATATAATGCCTGAAGATATACATTCCATCAATAACAATCATCATAGTTTTAGAAAAATTCATGTCATTCTTTCAATCCATTCTAGAGGTTTAATTTTTTTAATTTATACCTTTGCAGGTGTCAGTTAGACAATAAAAGTCCAGTTCTCGTTTCTTTTATTTCGTGTTATATTTTGTTTGAGGTGTATAATTTATAGGTACTTGTCTATTTTGATGACTCTATTTGCCAATATAATTTGTATACATATTATGTGATTTCCGGATTTCTTTATATCAATACATATGTGTTTTAAAAATATAGGTACCTATACCATTTATGATAAGTACTCACAGTGGCGCTACTATGAAGTGACAGGACTACCCCTGCGGTAGATAATCATAAGCTATTTTTATTCTGATTGTCACCTAAAATTATCGATTTTTTAAGTCATTTTTTAGGGCTCACATTAAAATTTATAGTTACACCACTGGGTACTCAATTATTTATAAATATCAATGTTTATAAAACAAAAATACATGTTTAACAAAATTATATAAAAACAGGGCTGTGCACGAGAGTAATGAGTTTTTGTAACTGAAGTTTCGTCTCGGTAAAATTATAAATATATCCTTTAAAAACGAGACTCGACTCGACAAAGCTTTAACAGTCTTTTTATTATTGAAATAATTTAAATAATTTTCAAAAAATGCCTAATACTTCATGATTCATCTAGAAATCTAAGTAAAAGAGATTCACATAACACAATTTTATGTATATAAATATTAAACTTCAGTTGAAACTTCCCTGCTACGCCCCTGGTTTTAAGAAACATATCGTAAACTTGTACCCGCGAGATATTATTGTATACGGTGTCTATAAATTGGACTTTCTGCAGTTTGGTAATTATTAAATTTATGCTGATTCTACGACTTAGTTCGCCCTGACGCTCGAATTACCCCCAAGATTTACAATATTACCTCAGCAAAGCCCACAGCCTTCTGTTCTCTAGTTTATTGTATTCTATTAAATGGTCTTGCGCCGTTCTTCTTCTTTTACTAATGAATATAATGGTATTTCATACCAATTACATTTAATTGGTTGTTGTATACAATAATAATACAATTATTTACGTCCTTACTAATAACTCATTTTTGTTTTATGAGTTTCTTATTTTCACATTTTTAAATTAAGTATAAGGAAGTCCTATCGCTGAAAAGGTAAACCTTTTTATTTCACTATGTATTATATTAATATCGATACTGAAAAGTTGAAATAACTGACATATAACAAAATTTATGTAAAGTAGTGTGAAAAAATATATTTTTTGGAGTGATTTTTAATTTTTCTTCGTATGAATAAAATAATGTCTATTCTGATATAAATTTTTAGTCATTATTTGGTTTCAGCTTTTCACCGTTGACATATAAATTTGTAGATTCTGTTTGTACGTAGTAAAAAAATTAAATGTAATATAATAGTTTTGATATTTTTGAGAATTTTTGATTGTCTGTTTGTTTGTTCTGACTTAACACGAACACTACTGAATCGATTTTGACGAGTCTTTCACTGTTTAGGGTCGATCCAGACTGTCGAGTCTTTCTTGGTATAATCAAATATAAATAAACAATAAACAATGAAATCATTCACACTATAGGTATCGGTCAGGTCTCGGTCCAATCTAGCTTCGATACAGCATAGTGCAAAGAATATTTTACTGGAGTGTGATCGAACCTGGCATGAATTGTACCCATAGTTTGAATAGAAACTTCAGTTCGTCTTAAATCATTCTAGTACTGATCATCGAGTAAAACATGATCTAAAATTGCATGATAATGTAAATACCATAAGATGTTATTGGACTGAGACCAGACTGAGAACTGATTTGAGCGAGACCGGCTCAATAGTCTGGATCGACCCTTAAAAGATCAAGACTATATAATTAATTTAGGTTATATATGATGATTATATTTTACAAAAATAATTCAATTCATTGTCACTGCTAGAAGAGTTATAACAACTCGCGGGAGCTATAGTCTCTTAAGTTTTTTAATGAACCGTTCATAAAAATATAGCATACTTAACTCATGTATTAAAATAAATAAACAGCGGTAAAAAAACAAATGCGCGAATGATGGATAACATCGCAAAGGTTATAGTTAGGAATGTTTCACGGTGTGCGCGGTGTGGGTGATGGTGGGTTTGTCACCTCAATAATAATCGCTTTTCTGCGATAGGAATCACAAGTGAAAGAGAGTGCATTACAGAGGGGATGCTGTGTGTGTGTGTCTCACACACACACACCCGCTCCCACCCCCGCACTGAAAACGCGCAGTTGTTGACGTTTTGACAAATGTATTTTGTGTTATTGAACAACTTCGTGCTTGTCGAGTTCTTTTAGATTCCGAACAGAATTTAATGTCTTTCGTAGAACATATGTCATCATCATCATCACCATTCGAATGTGGTTTTTGTTTTAGAAGATATCATTTTTATTGATTCTATCTTCAGAAGTCACACAGACTATGTGTTCTGTACTAAAATCGGAATCAACACAGCTTCTAGCTTTTGAATCATTTGACCTAAAAAGCTTAGAATCGGCATAATTATAGAAAATGATGGACTAATAGAGACCTGATTTATTGGCGCTTTTAGACAGAAGCAAAAGACAGACAAAAAAATTTGTTTATTCATTCCGGCGAGTGGGATACCAAATGTAAGTTGACAATATATTGTTTTTTTGAAGTAATATTTAGAGTAAGATTCATAGGGTAAAAAAAGGTTCGACAAGAAGGATGGGGGGGGGGGGATATAGTTAGTTAAAGAAATAATATCGAATAGTAATTAATATGGCAGAATGTATGAAAATTGATATAATTTTATTCAATATTTACTACCTTATTAATAATTCTAATAGTAATTTCGTGACGAACAATTAAAAATGATTAATACATATAAAAACTGAAACATATGTTGATACTACATATATTACAATATAATATTAATAACATTTTATAGGATACATTTAAATTCATGAGAGTTTAAGTTTGTAATTGTACTTTAAAATATTCATTTAAACAATTTTGTTTAGCTGTCAATAAATCAGTCTTGCTACAAACCATAAATCAAAAGTACCCAATAATTATCACAAATATAGTTTGCTCTATATCCGGCAGTTTTTAATGTATTTATATGTGTTGTATATCAGCCAGTGCCGGACATTAGACAGGTGCTTACAATGTTTATAATAATTGTCATACCGATACTAATAGCACATATTTTTTATGTATTAGAACTATTTCAATAAATACAAGTATGCATATAAAAAAAATACCATCATTTTTTTAGTTTTTTTAGAGTGTTAAATGGTAAGATATAAGAATAATTTCCTTGAATAATAAAATAATAAATAAATAAATAAATACAGTGCAGAATCATTTACTAGTGGATTATATTAAGCTTTTCGAGATATGAACAAGTGATTATGTATTAAATAAAGTATTTAAAACTTTCAAGAAATGGCAAACTGCTTTGATTACATAGAAAAAAATAATAGACCGTTATTACTTTTACCTCAGTATTGCATTTACCCCACTTCATCCTATGCTGAAGATGGACAGACGGACAAAATAGCTTCACTAATGGGGTTTCCGTTTTGACAGAAGCCTAAAAGTGATTGGTGTAACTATAGGCAAAAAACTAGGGTCTCCGCGGTTGAAGACCCACCTTGAAAATATGCCAGGGGCCCAAAGTTTGTAGTTACGCCAATGCCCTAAAAATTAATAATTCTGAATCGAGATAAGTTTATACGATTAGTATTGAAATAAAACAATAAAAACAACTTTTTAAACAGCAATCAATTAGTAAGTAATAAAAATAATAATTTAATAAAACTTATACGACATTAAATAAAACTGAAATTATTTAAATATTTTGCTAACGTCATGCAATTAAACGTAACATATTTACACCTGTCTGCAGCCATTAGGGCATCAACTATCTAATTGGCCTTAATTTGTACGTATTAATTTATATTTAAAATATGTTAAATTACATGATGGATTACAACTCATCGCTACGTTAAATCGCATGCAGCACTGCGTGGATTATTACTATTGGTCAATGCCAGTGATGCTATATAATGGGGGAAAGTGAGGTTTTATATTTTATTTTGTTTATATGAACATTTAATCAAATAAAAGTTCAAAAATTTGGTTCCTGGACGATATTTTTTTAAATTGTATTTTAATATTTTTTAATGTTGCTTAAATTAATATCTTATTTTAATATTTATATTATATGGTTTATTCAAAAATGACAGTTATTCTACACTTTAATTTTAAAACAGTTTTCCCATTTTAGAAAAAAATATATCCATTTTTACGGGTATTAATTTTGTGGTACTTGAATTTACTAAAACACAATCAATGACTCAAAATATAACCTTCAGATAGTTAGATAGACTCTTTTTTTGATAAAAAAAATCTGCCATATCATATCATAATTGAATATAGAAATAATTTATTACAACTATATAAAAAAATAGTAATACTATGTATATATATTTTTTAATACGATAAATTAAATAAACATTATAATATTTAGAGAAAATAATTCTTTATTTTCAAATACTTGTATACCCCTAATTCCTATAACTTGTGAAGAAAGTGCCACTGTTCCAATAGACTGTATTGCAATCACATTTTTATCATGAATAGATGCACAGTCTATCTCATTCCATGTGCATATCCCGGCAATAGACATCACCCGGTCCGTTATCGATTTCTAGTTAGACTTTGTAGCCCAGAGAGGTGAGCATATGGCATCTCGAGCAGTCTATAATTACTGTGCACAATAACCATAATCTATAATTCAGACACGTAATATGACAGCATTAAGAGTTCTTTTGGAAGAAGCCATTTAGAGGTAGAGGATATCTGCATAAACCATCTTCTAATATCCTACATAACAGCTGTTAGATTGTTTCACGCAATAACAACCCTTATATGCAAAACATCCCTTCTCTGGCCAGATTTAATGTCCCACTCGGAGAATGTGTACGCAACTCTTGTTTGTATAAATTTACCATTAATAACTTCAAATGGTGTTTGGACCAAGAAAGGTTTTTAGATATTAGTACTTCAGTGTAATAGTTATCGGTTAAAAATTATACTTAGGGTGGACTTTTATAGAGTTTACATTTTAATATATTTGATATTTTGGTAACTAACTTTATATAATATCGAATATTCAAAAATGTTACATAGAAATTAGTTAATTAAATTAATTAAATTTTATCTATTACACATGTCGACGCAATTTTTATACCAGATACCTGAATTTTAGTTAACATAACTTTAAAGTGCGAAAATTTTGATCATATTTATGAATTTGTTCTCATCAGCAAATATTTTTCCTCTTTAAAATGAACATTTATTATCCACTATACAATTTTTTTTCGCCAAGATATACTAGTTTGACGAAACGAGACTAGAATTAAGTAAGTCTCGTCTTATAAAAATAAAAGCTTACTTGGTCTCATTCCTACAAAGTTTATATCGGTTAATTATTTTATATTTAAAAGATATTTTAATGTATTGGGATACAATTATGGAATGGAAGTTGCCACTATGTTTGTAAGGATAGGATAAAACAAACAGTACGGCCAACCGACATTATTCTACAAACAAAAACACTTTCATTACTGCCCTGCGAACAAGAATCGGCAAACGACGACATCCCAAAAGGTACAACACTACGTGCTTCTGATATACATACAAACTATCTAATCTTGCACTCCGTCTCACTTGTGCACCTGCACTGTGTCGTTGTCTGTCGCAGTGGCCGGAGGCGGCGCTCATTTAGCGCAATATGTGGCGGTCGGACGCATAAAGAACAAGTCCAAGAAAACACCCGGAAATAGCCCGGACGCTCGCGCTGTGGCGGTTTACATGCCACCGGGGAACTTGAGTGGGTGCTGCTGCACTTGCAGGGGTGCAGTTCAAGCTGTAGGGGTCACTACATTAGGGATTGAGAACATAAAGATTTTTGTAAAATAGTTTTAAAATTTCCATATTTGTATAATTAGTATTATTAACAATACATTAATAATAATAATTAAAAATGATAAAAATGTTTTTGTAACTATATTTATTATAAAAAGATAGATTGTTTATATTTGACGATCACAAAAACCATGATCGATTTTCTTGAAATTTTCACTGGGCTCTATGAAGTAAAAATGATTATTTTAATATAATCTTATAAGGGGGTTGTGCAGAAGAAAAATTAATGTTACTGTATCCAAAAAAATATGAACCCGCTTATATATTTTATCTACTACGGTTCTGTTTCTTCAAGAGTTTTTAATCCAAAAGGCATCTTACTTTTCTATATTTACTTTATAATAGAAGTGATATTTATTGTGTTATTGGAAAGATATAAAAATTTAGTACTTTGAGAAGTAAATTGAGCTGGAACTTTAAAACGCGTTATTTTGAAATTGCAGTTTAAAAGTTGATTTAATTAAATTAGGTATTCTGCTATGCAGCAATTACGTGTGTGATTTATTTGAAAATGTATAATTTAGGAAGTATTAAAATTTGATATTCATAAAACGATTAAACACTTATAATGCTAAAATATGTATTTAAAATAAATTGATTGTATTTTTGTAATCTATTAAAAACTGTTATTGATCTGAAGATGTAAAATAAATCTAAAATTATCTGCATAGGGTTTTTTTATGTTAAGTTTTGTATGTTAAAGTTTCTAAACTTATATAATTTATGAGCTATTTTGTTGTGATGGACGGATTGACAATAAACTATACTTAAAACGTATTTAAGTAAAAGTATTTGAGGTTTGTTTTTTATGCAAATGGAAGAAAAATGAACTGTTTATTTTCCTTCTAGGAAAATTATTAAACTTATCAGAAAAAATATTTTTCTCTTTAAAATTCGATCAAAATAAATTGAAATAACTGATCATCAACAGACATGTCAAATTGAATATTTAATTTGTAAGCGTTTAGCAAAAGGCTACAACACAACTTCCATTCCATTTCAAAACCAATTACATTATTTATTTTACATCAATTCCTATGAAATTACAATTGACATATTTCTCCCCCTTGGCTGCATTGCGTGATATTTTAGTGGATAATTGGAACAAAGTGGAACCAAAATGAACAAAACGAGACAGAGAGAGAGCTCACGATTGTGATTGACGCAAAGAAAACACTGTCAAATGCAAACCAATTCATTTATAATTGAAATTTAAGTTGCTTTTTGATGATAAACTAATATTTCCACAGTGTCAGTTCGGCATTTCTGTATCTAAGATGGGTATTTATATGCAAATTGAATACAAATAAATATTTCACCTTTATTATCAGGTTGATCGAAAAGTTCGTAGGCAAGATACAATTTGAAAATTATGAATATAGATTTATTTTGAAAGGAATGCTTTTTCGAGAAAATGTTTGGTTTAAAAGTTCCAGGGTTTGGAAAAAGCCTTCAAAGTGGGTATCCAGATTTAAGGTCCAGGGTCTATCGTGAAGCATAATACGGTTTTTTCAAATGGAAATATATTTTTTATGTATATGCAAGCAACTTTCGTCTTAAATAATTTTTTGTACGATTTCAACTTTTTTACTCGAAACCCTTTATTTTGAGAGAAATATATATTTATATTGATCTAATAAAACATATGCAAATTATTAAAAAAAAACTTCTAGAATAATTTTCTAACAAAAAAGGTTCGTATTAAAATTAAAATACACATTTATCGCGATTTTTCAAAGTTCAAACCTAACAGGGGTGAAACTTCCAGATTAACAGAGCTGTCACAAGTAGATACGCAGTTAAATAACTTTAAGTACAAGTACGAAGTACTCAGGGAAAGTACTCAGTGAAAGCACTTGAAGTAAGGAGTTGTGTTCCAAAACTCGTTCGTTCCATTTTAAAAAATAATCGGGATGCAGTAGATTTTAAAAGAATTTTTGGCATTATTTCATATGGTAATGCCAGTTTTGAGCAAAACTCTCTCAATCGTATTATAACTGAGCGGGTTTTCTCAAAACTGACATTACAATATGAAAGAATGACAATAATTCTTTCAAAATCCACTGCATCTCGACTATTTTTTTTAAATGGAACGAACGTCCTCAAGTATAAGTTATTTTTTCGTGTTTTGTGTGAAGTACTTACTACTGGAAAAACGGAGAAACTGTGGTTTCTTAGTCACTTAAACTAAAAATATACACCTTAACCACAATACAACAATGTCACTCAACACGTGTTTCGACTTCACAAGAAGTCTTCTTGTGAAGTCGAAACACTTGTTGAGTGACATTGTTTTATTATGGTTAAGGTGTATATTTTTAGTTTAAGTGTGAAGTACTTGTTAAATACTTCAAGTATTTTACTTGTTAAATTTAAGTTTTGAACTATTGACAGCTCTACAGATTAACAGTACCTACACATTGTATTAAGTTTTATAAATTATATGTTATTAGGAATGAATAAAACGCGGGCTGTCTAAAATAAAACTACAAAAAAACTTAACATAACAAATCGCAACAATACATTTAAAATTGAAGAAATGAAAAATAGTTTGAAAACCGCGGAAACCTCAAACTTCCCATTGAAATAACAACTAATCATAGAAAATTCATTATTGCATACATCCAACATTGAACAACATAGGGAAGGGATTAGGAACAACAGCGGCAATAACTTGTAGAGAGTAACAATTCTACATTTATAATTCCCAGAGATAGTGCGGTCAGCCAGTCGGTATCATCTAAGTCCGGTTTATTAAATAATACATCTGTAAGTCGGTCTGCATGGTTTCTACAGTAATCCAGCTCTAGTTATGGACATGCCTAGCATGCATGAGGGTTGCCAGTGTGCGAATGGGAGGCTATAGTGTTATATATTAATAAAGATCCATTATGGAGCTCTGCAAAATGACCAGAGATTATAAACTCGAGTAAAGATGGAAGGGTAGAAAGCTGAAGATGTTTTCTCTACAGTCAGGGGTGGGTTTTCTACGTTTTAATTCCTTATATTTACATTAAAAACAATTTGATATCAGTTTTATGTTTTTTTTATTATTAAATAAACACTAGCTTATTGAAAAATCGGTCAATGCTCGTGCCACTATTTAGCCCTTTAATGGAGTAGCATTATGATTTATAGTCTTAACTAATTCTGGGGTCTTCGGCTTCCTAATAGTCAATGTCGGTTTGATAGTTTTCGAATTTATATAAAAAAATACAAAAAAATTCGGTATCACAGAACTTTTATTACACTATAATAATAAAGTAAAAAGTATTAAATTGAAATAAAAATTACGCTCAGAAGACAAACCAACTATATCCACAAAATTTATGTCATTTTATGTATTATACTTAACTCTTTAAAGAGAACTTTTTTTTTTCAAATGACAGAAGGGAATATATATCTCAACCGTGAAGCAAATTTGTGTAGGTAATTTTTAATCTGCTCGTGGGACGTGTACCGTCGGGACTCAAAGGGTTAAACGAACTTATAAGAGATTTTTAAAATTTAAAATTACTTTTTTTGGAATTTAATATTGAGAGATATTAAAAATATTGTATTAATAATTCCGGCAGCCCTGTATTACAGCTATTAGGGGAGAGGGCTGGGAACAATGCATTAGAAAGGGTTGTTTGCCATGTTCAAATAAGACAAAGATTTAATTGTTGCTATTGCTTTGTAAGGCTTCATCGGTAATTAAGATTCCACGCTAATGTATCATTGTTTTCAAATCGTACGAAACAATATTACAATTATTAAGTAGGTACTCGCTTCTTTTCTGATGTTTAATTTTTAACGAACTCTTTGAACGTACAAATTAATTGAAACAAAATTAAATACAGTTGATGACGATTTTATTAAACGTTTTTTACTTTCAACACTTTTTACATTCTTGTATGGCCATATATATATGTATATATAGGGTTTGGAGATACACCTGTTTAAATGTTACCCATAAAATTCATACGAAAGGTATTAATCCGAATTGTTATTTTGTTTAGTTTTTTGGTCGCAAGAGCAACAAAAAGTAAAATTTTATTCAAAATACACTTTTATACGTACTTTTCACCTACAAGCAGGATTGCGAACTTCATATTAATTGAACAAAAAAAAATGTTTTTACGAAATGAAATGAACTCTATTTATTATATTTTTTACCCCCTTCCTCTATACCCCTATGTAAAATTAACATAATTGTAACTTACAAGGTACTGTCTTTAAGCTCAATAGTTATAAAATATTAATAAAAGAGTATTTTTACTTCAGCAACGTAATATAAATTCCTGCAAAAAATATGATTTAATAACATGTCACACAAATGAATGTAAACAAACGAGTACCATTATTAGTGAGGCATGTTTATAGCTAGATAAACAGTATCAACAAATGGAAATGATAAATTCAGTAGAGCAATACATTATTTTAATGATAACATAAATAGAAAAATGATTTCAAATGAAAAATAAACAGATATAATCTGGTTGCAGGTTTTTCTGTACCATCTGTAAAAAAGTGTTAGACGACATTTAACAGTGATGTTTACTTTATTAATAATATTATTAAATGATATACGGCTATACAATATACATACATATGTTGTCTTAAATTATAAATATATACTATACATATACGATGTTTGATTTTTTATAAATTCAGTTGTATCAACTAGATCGACTAAAATTAATATCATTGTTGTATATTAAAAAAAAACACTTTATTAATAAACTACAGTACTGCTTTTGAAGTTACTATGGTAACCGCAGTTGTTGTACAGAATAAATAAAATATTACAATGAAATTAATATTGCTAAATAACTCCAATTTTACAGGGGTAGGTACACATATTTTTTTGATGGAGATGACTTTTGATTGCTCTCATGACAAAAAAATTGCACCAATTTATGAAATTACGTATAAGTGGTAATCTTTTTGGATTAATTTTCATCAAAGAAGGAAACATCCTTTTTTTTAACGACCCTATAGCCTGAAATGGATGTTTGCTCTTGTCAATAGAATATTTCGAATTATTTTTTGAACGGTACAAGTTAGAATAAATTGTTTAGAATAAAAATTTGTAGATAACGTTTTTTTTTTCTATAATTTATGACCCTTCCTTCAGAAAGATTTGTTTTACGTAATTACATATACACGTACACTCAATTCTACGTATACTATATGTAAGTCATGTGGATATAACTTTTTGTATGTAAATATTCGAGTAATATACTTTCAAAATTAGTTGCAAAAACGCTTAAGCCATCTGACAGTAAATTTAGATTTTTCATGGAAAATTGAAGAGATGTTTTTGCAAAACAACTTTTATCTGAGCTATAGTTTTTACCCAGTAGCCAAAAACAATCTTTATATCATTATAAAAGCTTCAAACCATGCATAAAAATAACATTACTTGATTTCCTTTGAAAATGTTTTAATCAGCATCCTGCATATGGCAGAGAAAAAGTAATTGTATACATATATGAAATATTGTACAACATTTGATCGCCGTGTGCAAACCTAACCATCATCCTGCGAAAGAATTAATGCATGTGAACTTCCTCAAGGTCCAACCGGTTGAATAAAAAATACCGCAAGAACGTTGCCGGACAATGTGACCCATTTTCTCTAAGAATCGATTCGACTCCCCGCGTAACCCAATACAGGTGCGCGCATGTATGTGTGTGACAGGTGCTTTAGAAGCCTTGCAAATTGTGTGCATCGCCATCTATGGGAATTAATGCGAACTAACAGTGTGTCACATGTGAATATTTAATTTTTCTCCGAATGAAATCGAGATTGTTTTCGTTCAAAAACTGTTATATTTTTGTTGGTTTCGTTTTTGATATTTGATATAATTTGAGAGTACAATGGGCTGTTTTTTTTTATATATGCAAGGATCTTGTTCCACTGAGTATCAAAAAGGTTTAAATATAATAATGCATCATTTAAATATATATGTTTATGTTTTCTTATTAATTTTAAAATTTATTAATATTTTGAGTGTTTCTTTTTTTGATATTTCTAATAAAAAAATATATATTTATCTAGTTTGATAAATATATTGCATAAAATAGTAAAAAATTAGACTTAAAATCCCTAAATAAATATTAATAATAAAAATAAGAAATTAACAAACTTATACCAACTTAATAATTAATATAATTTTTATTTGTTTTTTTTTTCATGAAAGAATTTTTTAAATCTCAATCAATATTTATATACAAAACAATTATTAAACCTTAGAATAATTACTAATTTTTATTTAATCTGTAATGGTTTAATATGTAAAAAATAATTGTACATCATAAAACATTGACAATTAACAAAAAATAAATATGTATTACATCTAATAAAGTATAAGGTATAAAATATAATTACAAATAATTACAGTACATTTATTACTCGCGAATCGTTATCAATTACCTAACATTTGTACCTATCGTCACAATATTGAAGCCACGGTAATAAAAATAATTACTTAATTAACTGGAACATAATGAGTCAATAAATCAAGTCATTTGCATATCTTATATTAATCACCGATTGGCAAGCGTGCATTCGCTAAGAACCACCCAAGAGTACCCACGATAAACAACAACAAAAAACACAAATAAATATTGACTATACAGGCTGGGTAAAAATTAAAGTACATTGATTTCGACAGCCTTAATTCTTATTAACTTTTATTTCTTTAGTTTTAAGGATTCATGAAATCTATCTAAATTATCCGTCTATCTGTCTGTTACAGACTTTCATAAAGTCGTACATTGAAGAATAATAACCAAAATTAGAAATTTAATATTTTAAACCACAACTTTTTTTGAATGAATTCGTGTTTGAATGGGAGCGAGGGGAGGGGATACAAGCATGTAGTTCACCTCAAACTTTTTAATATTTAATAGTTTGAGGTGAACTATATGTATACCTATTGTTCGTGAACCCGTTGGTAAATAAATAAAATATATACACTACCGTCCAAAAGTTTGATAGCAGGTATATTTTTCTGTATATCAAAACTTTATTATCAGTACGTTCGAAGAGACCGTTTTGAGGGTTACGTATACCTCAAAATGAAAAAACACAACCCTTATAAGATAACTTTGTTGTTCATCTGTCTGTCTGTCTGTCTGCCCATCAATACCTTTTTTCTCAAAAATGGCTAGAGTTATAAAGTTGAAATTAATATCAAATATTAAGATCTACAACCCCATAGTCCTGTTTTTAACTCAATGCAATAAAAAGATAAGGCTATATCTTTTTTTTTCAAAGTATATTTTGATACTGACAGACTGATTTACATCAAAACCCCCGTTGACCAAAAATCTTGAAATTTATTATTTGATATTAATTTCAACTTAATACCTCTAATCGTTCCTGAGAAAAAGACTCTTGGCGGACAGACGGACAACAAAGTAATTCTATAAGAGTTGCGTTTTTTTTATTTTGAGGTACGGAATCCTGAAAACGGTATCTTCGAACGCACTAATAATAAATTTTTGATACATAAAAAAATATATCTGTTTCCAAACATTTGGACGACAGTGTAGCTGTATTTGTCAGATATCTTCCAATCGTGAATCGCTGGGTAATATTTACAGGAGGATGTATGAAAGATTAGAATCCTTAATCCGTAAAATGTAATTTACATTCAATACTAGACAAAATTAAGAAGTAGTTCCCGCCTTTACGGTTTAATTTGTCCACTTACTCGTAAAGAGGGAAATACATGTAGATATGAGAAGAGTGGTGAAAATGGGGAGGGAAAGAGAGTTCCATCTATAACCGCTGTTTGAATACGTCAATAGAGAAAAACATAAGTAAATATGAATAAAAAAGTGGGGAAAGAAACCGCGTGAAAATATAAAATAAACATAATCAAACTCGGCGAGAGCGGGTGTGTGTATATTTTGTATTGCAATCCGTATCTGCGTGGTCATCTAAATCGAATTTGTGATTCTATATACATAATCTAAATTCAAAAAGCTTTCTTTACTCGGATCGGAAATAGATTCCGTATATATCCTTCTTTCAAAGCCACACACAATATGTGCGTATGTTTTCTCCAATATGTGTGAATATTATTTTTAAATTTGTGTTTTGTATTTCCCATGTTTTTCTTTTTTCTTTAGAAAAATATTCATACCGGAAAAAATTATACGGTAACAAAATTATATATTTTTTAAAATTATTTTTTTAAGGTACAAGAATGGTAATAAAAAATCAGTTATGTAAATACAAATTAAGTACTGTAGAATCAACATTAGCAAATGGACTAATGCCCATTGATGTTTTATCTGACATTTATTATACCTAACTGTCTTATTCCTATGAATATACCATAACTATTGCTAAGTGTCTCTGTTATCCGGAAAATCGAATAATATTTGTTTTGGAATCCATACTTCCATACTAATATTATAAATGCAAAAGGGTCAATCCATATGAACTGGTCCAGCACTGGTTGCTCAATCATTCTAAAAAAAATTGATTTTTTGTGTGTAATTACCCTAACATGTTGGTAGTTCAAAACGACCATTATTTTAATTTTATTGTTTTTTGTTTTCGCGTGACGGCCATATTTGTTCTACAGGTCGCAGCATTTTTTGTACTTTAAAGGGTTTGCGGAAACCAAAATATCTCAGCTTCTATCAAACCTTTCAACATCGAAGTAAAAGCAAATTATTCAGAATAAAACGGGCTACAAGATTACTTCTAGACATTTTCACCTAAATGTTATCCTAAAGGGTGAAATTTCAGCCTTAATTCTTAGTTCTATTTTTGAAAACATCCCATTTTCTAGGGGATGTTTTTGCAAGAAGGGGAAAAGTTAACAAGTCAAATTATTTTTTACAAATAGGTGGGTACTAGTTGTATTCACACACCAAAGTTCAACTCTGAGACTTGCCCCCCTTTATTTCAAAAAATTCTTAAAATTTGAAAATTTGAGAAAATGGCACTTTTCAAAGCTAAATAACTCTGGTGGGGGACCAGATAAAAATCTGAAATTTTAGCCCATAATAGTACTATATAATGGTATTATGTACCAAAAATTTTGAGATTGAGATTTGATTACAAGCAGTGATATTGCAACCACAAAAATGCATGTTTCAATGAGCGTATACATGTTGTGATTTTGTTTCAATAATAATTAAAACATTTTATATCTTTGTTATGAGTTACTTTAAGTTATTATATGTGTTATAAATTTTTAAAGCTAACCTAATTTTCTATTTAAAAATAAAATATATATAGGGTGTAAAATTTGAAAAACAAAAGTTGACATCATTTCCGGTTTAACCGGAAGTAACAGAAAATAAAAAATTCAATTTTAAAAACATTCAGAAAAAATACAATTTTTTTCTTCATTCAAGCATTCTTCTATTTCCAAGAAGAAATAAGATAGTAATAGATATTATATTAATGTTGACACTCTGTATTAACATATGAACTCCTATTGAATATTGTGGTTGCAATACCACTGCCTGTAGTTAAATCTCAATCTCAAAATTTTTGGGACATAATACCATTATGTAGTACTATTATGGGCTAAAATTTCGGATTTTTATCTGGTCCCCCACCAGAGTTATTTAGCTTTGAAAAGTGCCATTTTCTCAAATTTTCAAATTTTGAGAATTTTTTGAAATAAAGGGGGGCAAGTCTCAGAGTTGAACTTTGGTGTGTGAATACAACTAGTACCCACCTATTTGTAAAAAATAATTTGACTTGTTAACTTTTCCCCTTCTTGCAAAAACATCCCCTTGAAAATGGGATTTTTTCAAAAATAGAACTAAGAATTAAGGCTGAAATTTCACCCTTTAGGATAACATTTAGGTGAAAATGTCTAGAAGTAATCTTGTAGCCCGTTTTATTCTGAATAATTTGCTTTTACTTCGATGTTGAAAGGTTTGATAGAAGCTGAGATATTTTGGTTTCCGCAAACCCTTTAAAGTACAAAAAATGCTGCGACCTGTAGAACAAATATGGCCGTCACGCGAAAATAAAAAACAATAAAATTAAAATAATGGTCGTTTTGAACTACCAACATGTTAGGGTAATTACACACAAAAAATCAATTTTTTTTAGAATGGCCAAGCAACCATTTAATTTAATTTTGGACCATTTCATATGGATTGACCCAAAAGTGTGTTTGTCTGTTTGTTACCTTTTCACGACTAAACTACTGAACTGATCTTGATGAAATTTGGTAGGGAGATAACTTGCATCTTGACGAAAGACATAGGTTACTTTACTTACCTAACCTTCTTCTTCTTCTTTATGGGTTTTACGTTTGACAGTTTCTACCTAACCTAAATTTCACGCGAACATAGTCGCGGATAACAGTTATCGTTGGTTTTTATTTACCGTCCATGCACTAAAACATTAATAAACGTCATGGAACTGTCATATATGTAAATTTCTTTACAATACGCAAATTCCATTAATTATTAAGGGTTCTGGTTAAATGTCTATAGTTTGTGAAACTGGGCATTAATCTCATTGACATCCAGTATATAAAACATTTTAAATTATTTCTTGGTACTTTTATATACAAATCAATCCATTTATCTTTCAGAAAAATCTGTATTTTTTTATTATATGAAATAATTCCTCTACTAAAAATTTCTAGCGATTTTTTCTAAATAAAACATCCTCATATTTTATTCTCTCGCATAGAAAGAGCTCTTTGTGTTCGACAATGAATGATGGATGTACAGTAATATGTATAAACGTATTTTCAACTGTTCAAAGAAAAGTATGTACATATCTACAGGCTGCTTTAAAAAAAAATTAAATTCGAAGTTGATTTAAAAATAATTTGAATTTCAACTAAAGGTGGTTTTACATCATTACATTTTTTTCATTAATTTCACTACTTAAAATTGGTAAATTTTTATAGATAGTTTTATATATACATTTAATATATACCAAAAACGACATTCAAAATCAGTACAAAACTGTTTTTACCATAAATTAAAGTAAATGTGTTTGCAGTCGAAGAAAAAAATGAAGAATCAATTACTCACAGGTTTAAAATTAAAAACTCAATTCATTACTAAAAAAAATACTCGAAACTAGACTACATGACAAACATTTTAAGACCGATTCGAATTCTGTGTGGTTTGTAGTTTCAGAGTTCTATGTCACCAAACACGAGCCGTTTTCGTATCCACCCGGTACATACATAACATAGATATGTATGTATGTATGTATATGTACATTGTTATTATACTTACGATATGTAAATCAAATTTTCCAGAGTATTTGTTAAAGAAAAGCGCGCGCGAGGCCTATTCATTTCATTTTCATTTTTCCCCATTATCCTGCGCCGAACAATAAGATCGTCCCTCGGGCGTTTTATTCGACTTCACGTTAACTCATAATTCAGTTCTTTGCAATTTGTCTTTTACTTTTTCTCATTCTTTGTGTGTGCGTACTTTCTTCTGCAGTTTTAAAAATATATTATCTCGAGATGGTTCTCCTTTTCACGGAATTTTAGCCCGCATGTAAATATTGTTTTATATTATATATGTATATATATATTACACATAATATGTATGTGTGTGTGTATAAATTATTACAAAGCGTTTTTTAAATGGAAAAGGGAAATATTTCATTTTGAAATATTTTTATGTTTTAAATATTACTTCTTTTGTATTACAAAATGTAAATGTCATTACTTTTAAAAAAATATCTTTACTAGGGGTCCCTAAACCTACTACCGGTACTTCGCGGTGGCATTTTATGTATGCAATAAAAAACACTTTAAGTAGCTCTTATGCTTACTAAGTTTGGCGACCACTGATCTAAACTTATATCTATATCTATAAAAAAGAAGTCCTGATTGACCGGCTCATCAACGCTCAACCCAATATTTTATAAACAGAAGGCTGTGTCAGACAAATAAAGAGACATATTGATTCTATAAGTATTCCATTTTTTTCATAAACAATACACAATCGTAGAATAACTAATTTAACAATTTGAATTTAGTTGCATTTGTTTCCAAGGCAATGATGAATTAATTAGTATTTAAAATTAAAATTTTGAGGGTGGTTTTCATCCCTTCAATAGCTGTTGAGGCACGTACAAATTATAAATGTCCCTCAGGTTCAATTGAATCACACATGTACCAAGTCTTATCAAAAATATTGAGATAATACTCACAACGTTCACTTTTTAGACGATAAAAGTTACAAAATTTCGAATATTTCCAAAACCCCAAATCCGATTAGCACCAAAATCAATAGGTCTGGAGTACTCACTGAGACAAACATTTTCCCCAAAAATAATTCAGATCGGTGCATTTTTACAGTAGTTATCGTGAACGAAAAAAATTCTACATCCGGACACACAGGCACACACACAAACACACAGAAACACGCACAGTGCCATGCGGAAATTAACTTTTCTTTACGTTTTGAAGTTAGTACAATCAGAATCTATCAGTATCTCGGACACGATTTTTCGGTTGTATCACAATAGTTCCATTTCTTTCAGAACATGGAAGTAAAAATGCGTATACATTTTCGATTGTATAATAACTATATTTGATCTATAAAGTTTATATGCGGGTTATGAAAAAGGTATTACATTCGTTCAAATCCCACCTGAGACTAAAACCTTCTTTGAAAAAATACGCTGACGAGATAAAAACAGTAAAAGTTTTTATGATAAAAATCCAAACGTTGCCATCACTTATTGATATCGCATTTATAGGTATTATAGATTTAACGCGGCTGATTGAATGTTTATGTTTGACGGGGAAGGACGGGGGGTTGGTTAGGGTCGCCGTCCCCTAAGTGCGACATCCCTGTGTAGGTTTTTTTACGCCTTTTCTTGCTTTTTTATCCCCAAAATTTTCACACGCTGAGTGAATATGTCAATGCATTTGGTTGAAGTTAAAAGGGCGAGTGAGCGAAGAGAGTTGGCGGAATTTGTAGATTTGGATGGCTGTATATTGAAATAAGAGCTGTTCAGAAACAAAAACGATTAATTTGTAGGAGATTGGCGAGTATTTATTTTTATGTAATGTTTATTAATTTGTATCTCATAGTTTATTTTTTTTTGTTATTTTAACGAACGTGTTGACCCTTTCTTTCGAATATATTATATTAACTTTTGAACAAAATTTTTCTCTGGCTTACGTCACATTTTTCTGTACTGCTTACCCGCCTACATGTCGTTTCTATTACTTTTATGTACAATTTATTAGTGAGATTCCACACGAAATTGATAAATGAACTACGTATTACGTTATATACATTATACATATTATTAACAAAAACATATGTACAGAATTTTCGTTAAAACTCCGCTCGTTTCTTTCACTCATTCATAAAATAAACACACAACCGAAACTAATGTGATTTTCTTAGATTTGTCCATTGAAGCCACCTCATCGCTCACCCATCCACCCTTACACACACACATACACACACATTCGAGTTTTAGGGTCTTTATGCCTTTTTATGATATATATGTATATAATAATAATACGTTGGGTGTGGGAGGGGAAGGAGGGGTACACAATACGAGCACAATATTGTTTTTATGAAAAGTCTTGGAATGTATGTATGTGTACCTTGATGTTTCTGTGATATCTCTCGATGGAAAGTTACCCTTCGTTTTACAGGGTTGGACATATTTTATTCAAATTTGTTCGTGAGCAAATTTTCTATAATAAAAATCATATAATTTCTAAAATAATAATAGATAACATAATGTTTTATTTAAATAAGATTATGATTTCGAGATATTTTAGTTGAATATACAAGGGATTTGTTAAGAAGCAGAGACAATCACACTGTTACGTATAAATTTGGGAGGATGGCACCTATTTGTTTAACCGATTTTGGTGAAACCTGCACCAACGTATTCCTTGAAATCTCAGGAGTAGTATAGGGTACATATAACCACGCTATCGCTCAACACAGCTGAGCAGTGAGTATTTTATTTATGTTTTTAAATCCACAAGTAACACCGCACCCTGTCAGCTAGTATACTATAAAAGTATTTGAAAAAAAAAATGTAACCATACTTTTTGTAACTATATTTTTTACAAAATAAAAAATCAACTATTGATTATACAGGTGTTCAGTAATTCAGAGTCTATTGGGATTTCTATTTAATTTAATTTTTATTGTAACAGATAAGTATACATTTTTGGAGTATTATTTTTCCTTATGGATCCTGACTTACGGGACACCTGTAAGGAGATTTATAATTTATTAAAGATTAATTTATAAATGAGGCACTTTTTACAATTATTTTGAAATTACAAACATTATACTACTCTTTTATTTTATTTGATCACAAAAATACTCGTTTTTCCCATCTCTAATCCATGTTAGGTATTAAAATTCGTTTGAATACGAACCTGCACATAAATATCTACAACTGAGGCCTGATGTTTGGCTTGAGACTGAAAGCCATTTATTTTTATGCGCGAATGTTATCATTGATAGCGGATAACTATTCAAGCTGTGACGATTTTTACTGTTACCCCCACCCCTCGCTCCACTCCACCACACCCCACACACACTCGCACCCTCAGCCCTTATGTACATCGATATTTACTCACCTTGAAAATGTTTGTGTTTTTATTCATACACGCGTTTTTATTTATTTTTTATAAAGAGGGAAACAAATAATATGTTAAGTAATATACATACTTATTCAATAACAATATTTATTGAAGTCATGAAAACTTTTTAGATACTTTAACTGCAATAATAAATTTATATAAAGATCTGTAATTTTTTTTTGTTCTTTTAACAATTTTGTTTATAACTTCAATGTTATTTCAATTACATGTTAATATTTTCTCCCCTGTTAATATACGACAGCCTTTTTTTATAAATTTAAAACTTGACCCACATTTACCATTGCATTGCTTTAAAATATCACCCTCGCAGATTTACATGAATTTGAAATGACACTGTTTTCCATGTGCACCGTTGTTATATTATGCATCCCGTTTTAATTTAACTATATTTGGTTAAAATATTATTTAAAATGAGGGCCACGGGGCTTTTTTATATCTATAATTTTATTATATTATTATTATTATATCTTATTATATCTAATATTTTTTTATATCTAATTGTATAAAACTAGGGGTGTACCGGAACTGAAATTTATATTAAATTAAAATATTAAAATAATAAAATAATTATTAATTATTATTATATAATTATTATGAGAATTGTGATTTGAAATAACTTTATAGAACTTCTATTATTTACAAATATTTCAGACTGGCGAGAATAGTCAAAATGGGTATATTCCAAAAATCGGCTTGATTAATTTTTCTTATACAATATATAATACCAATATGGCTGTAAAAGGAAGTAAAAACATGAGTTTTCACAACTGTTAAATTGATGAAGATTCTTGAACTGCAAGTCCGTATATAAAATTACACTTAAATTTTATTAAACATAATAAATTGTATTTTCCAACTCCGGAAGATGTAAAATTTATTGCCGATAGATTTCCAGCATCGTAACAAAACACATCAAACCGACACATAAAAAAGTTAATCAAGCGATCGCATTATATAACTGTTATAATAAAACAATATTGTGCCATCGGCCATAGCGCAATAATCATACAATCAGTCCGGAATGACATGCCCGTTCGGCGTAGATGGCCATGGACCCAACTATTTATGTGTCCATTTCTACAAACAATATCATACATATAATACATGTCTATTGAGAGGTTGTCTGCGAGAACGTTGGAGATATGTATGTTGTGAAAACATTGCGATAAATCGTAGATTTCGTATATCTATAGTTGAAGAGAAATCGACAGGTTTTGATAGTTTGGACAGACATTAAATTCTTGTAGAACTACGGAATACGATAATATAATCTTTAAAAGTTATAAAAATCAGGCTTCGTAAATGCAAATATAAAATAAATCAGGATTTTAACTTATCTCACATCATTCTTGTTTATGTTTTGAACAAGTTTTTTTAAAGTCTAGGGGCAAAGCAGCAATTATGCCGCTAACCGTAACAAAAATATGTAATAATAATTAATTATATATTACAAAATGATAAGTACTATGACACAAAACATATAAAAGAAAGAATCGTCAAATATGAAACAATGTAATGCATTTATTATGATAATATAATAATTAATAAATAAATTATACTAATAATTAGTTTAAATGTCCACCATTTTGACACCTATTGGCCGATTGTTATCAAATCACGCTGTAAGACTTAAATGTATATAGATTAATATTCAGAAATGGTAGTAAAAAATAGCCATTACTGTGGTCATATCCAAGACTAGTGCCAGTACTTTATATTGTTTTATAATGTACATGCACATATGACTCGTTCAGAGAGCCCCTCCGTTGATTGGTCGCGAATCATCAAATGTGCTATTTACCCGCTCTAGAAACCGTGGAGGAGGGTGAGATACATATATATATAAAAACTATCGCAGGGGTTGTAGGAGGAAGTGTGAGGGGTGTATGTGACACAGAGAATGTAGAACATATCTTTGGCTTTTCGCCCAATAAAACCTGATTCGAGGATTCCCGCCAAATCGTCGTATTTATGATACCCCTGGAAGCTTCAGATAAAGGACGTTTGTTTTTCTTGTATTTTTCACGGCGGGAAATCTTTATCTAGGGTCGGATTTTCTCGACGTTTTATCTTGTTTTTTATTTAGTTTTTTCTTTCTCGTGTGAAATATTGAGAATTGATTTTTATTTTATTTTATGGTTATTTTTATTTCAATCATTTTTTGTTTGACTTGGGAAGAATAAAATTTGATAGATTATAATATTTCACTACAAAAATCTTGTTTAAAATATGAATTTTTAATTAAAAAAAAATATGGAAAAACGAAAAAATATTATTTATTACCTACTATTATTTATGCCCGGCTTCAAAGACAAATAGTACAGATTTTATTGCTCCACAAAAATGTGTTTTTGAGATAAAATTTTTGGGATATCCCATACGATTTTGATAATTTTTATATAGAACCATCTACTAGTCGAACCCAATCACTAACCAGGTTTCATATAAATCGGTTTGCAATAATGGTTCATGAGTTAGGTGTACCACAAGTATACACAGAAAGTATCTGTCAATCAAATGGCAATTGTTAAATCGGAGAACAATTTTTTTCTGCTTTGCGAATGATTTTCTTTATTCTTTGGAATAAATAATTTTTTTATTGTGGAAAATATATTTTGTCTCAAATAGACTTATTCACTACGGCTACCGAACGACATACCTATCTAAAATAATGTATCATAGAAATTCTAACTATAAAAACAAAAATTACATAGGTTTGTGTAATAGGAGTGTTCAAAAACGTTTCAAATTAAATTCTTCATCAATTCGTAATTACATATCCGCGACCAACCAATACCAAAACAAAAAACAACACAGAATCGGAGATGATTGCTGTCAAACAAAAAAACATATCCAAACATATTACAGCGTGATAAAACTACACACAAAAAGAAATATCTGCGAGTACATCAACATCATGAAAATAGCTCCGTATTATAATGAGCGGTCATTATACCTGGCAATAGTAAAAATAGCAAATAAAGTACACATTCACACAAAACCAGTACGGGCGGAAAAAGTACACTAAACATTGTATATACAATATATATACATGTATGTATATTTAATAAACAGAACCGGATTTGTGGAATTGTTTACGAAAGAATATATCATCGTATCTATGTGTAGGTATATGTGTTTTTCTCTGCTCCCAATTAACAACGTACATGTGTCGTGAAAGGGTGTGAGGTATAGAAAAAGTAAGACGAGGGAGAGGGAGGGGGTTACATAATATGTAACATCATATTACATTTCACAAAAACACTATAAACAATAAAAAAAAAATCAACTAATATCCGGTATCACAAAGAATTTGCTATATATGAATGGAATCCACGTTAAATAGAAATTAGTGATCTAAATGCAGTGGTGACAGGTGTACATCATAGAATACATAGCAGCTTTACATTATTTTATATTTTTTATCACTGCTCTAATATCTCGAGCAAATTCATAACGATTTGACATTTCGTAGATAGCGTTAGTTTCGCTTTTGTATAGTGCCACAAATTAAGTTTGAAAAACGTGTTTTGTGTTTTTTGAGTCTATGCGTCGTTTTTATAGTTTCTTTCTGTCTGCATTTTTGCTATGAGTAAACTTGAAAATAATTGAATCGATTTTGATGGAACTTTGACTATTAGAAAGTACGTTACCCATGAATTCGTTTAGACAAGGCATTATCAGAGGTTGAGCAGTAATATTAAACAAGTATCGGTAATATAAAAAAAGATCTCGAGCAAACCAAAGTAAAATCTTTACACAGGGTATCAAATTGTGTTATGTTGTCTATGAATTTGATTCACAGCTGTCAATCGCAATGGATATACTTCGTAGAAAGATTTTTATTTGCTTAAGTGATAAAATCACCCCCATTTTTATCCAAAGTATATTATTTTTAATATTGTTTTGAGTACCAAGCGTTAGCACAAACAGACTGGGGAAAATGGGCATACATGTGTACTAAAAATGGCGAGTACGCCACTGTCCAGTGGTCAGGGGAACAAGGAGTAACTTAGCATAATTGTCGCACGATTTACATAACAGGCACAAACGGCCAGCGCTATTTTCCATATCTCAACTCATTAAGGAGTCAACAATTTTTTACATGACCAACTATAAAAATTTATTCTGGGAGTGGTCTGCATTACAATCATTGTCCAACCGACCAATCACGTTCCAAAGGTAAAACGCCACGTTACAATGTGTATAATGTAAAGTCTGATACGTTCTCTCCGTCTTTCTCTGACGCCTGGTCGCGGCGCGCCCGTCTGTCTCACTTCAGCAAGTACAATATTATTATTCTCAAGAAAGATGGAAGACGCGCGATTGACGAATGATCGATATGTTTGTACACCAGTGGCGTAACTAGATAATGTGTGTGAGTGGCTGCTGAATCTAACAATAAATTAAAAAATATAAAAACAATAATAAAACATTGTACAATGTTATATGTATTAGCTCAAAATATAGGATTGTAATACATCTTTATTAATTTCATTTTGACATTTAGTAATGATACAGTAGAACAACGATAAATTTAAATTCTCCATAAGTCAAAGAAAATGTAGTTATACCTAGAAGGTATTTTCAATACATTTTACCCTCTATAACTAATTTTTCTTAAACTTCGACTTATAGAGGTTCTGCTGTAGTAACAATTATAAAATTGCATAGAAGCATTTGAAATAAGAACTTCAAATATTTTCGACCAAACTCAAGTACGGAATAGAAAACTAATAATCGATTTGGATCAAGATTTTTATTTATAAGAAAAAATGTGCTTACTTTGTCTTAAAATGGATAAGGCAGAAAATATTTGCATATATTTGAAACAACACTGATTTCCCTATGTACTGTAGTTAAATTCTACATAAAAGTTAGATTAAAAGAACGAAATTTATAGCATATATAAACAAAATACCAGATCTTTCCGTCTTTGTTCCTCCCGATAGTTACGCCTATGTTTTATAGACTGTTTGTTGTTTATGTAGCCAGAGAGTAATGGAATGTAGTTTTGATCGGCAGTTTTGTTGTCCATTGTTGTTTTTTGATTGCCTTTATTGCTTCTAATGTAAAGAGGTTTAATTGTTTTTCCAAGAATAATAACACATCGATACAATTATCGAATGATTCTATTGATTGCTACAATAATTATTGTATATGTATTAAAAATAAATGTGGAACGAAATTAGGTTCTAGTACTTATTATATAAATGGTATATCCTTTTAAAACGACGCGACGTATTGATATAATATGATGTTATTTTAAATATTCGTGATTTTATTATTAGAACACGATTTTTAAAATACATATTTCATATCAACATTAATTCAGTGTCCATCTTTTAGGTATATTTTGAGTACCAACCACCTAAAAGTTCTTTTATTTATTAACAAATATTTGAATGTGATTTTTGCAATGTTCTAAAGTAGTAGTGTAGAACTTATATATAAACATAAGAGCACTGGCAACAAAATTCAATCAGGCCTGAATTTCTGGAAAAAGACGTAATGAGGTGCGCGATTAAATATTTCACAGTAGTTGAAAATAATTTCGATTAATTTAGTCTTACAAAAAGGTCATCTATTAAGCGTGGCATATCTTTGAATTTAAATAAAACAAGTTGTATTTGCTTTGCTTAACGGCGGTCATCCAAGAGGTCCAATTTTGGATGATTCGGGCACATAAGTTGGCCTCAATCTCGCCAATAACGCAAACAACGTTGTCCTCAAGGTCGAAAATTGTTGTTGGCTTTATTGGCATAGACCAGAGATTTAACATAACCCTAAAGAAAAGAGTCAACGAGTATCAAATCACACGATCTTGCGCCTTTTCGTTGAAAATGATTTTTGGCCAAAATTGGGACCGGTTTCCAACAGCTCCAAAGCCCAATCAGTGAATGCGCGATACTGAAGGCTTCAGTTCTTGGACAATTTGAATTTAGTATGGATAAAGGCCCAAGTCTTTTCGCAAAATTCGCCAAGTTAAAGTGTTAGAAAGGTCAAGTTCAGGTGAACAACGCGAAATTGAGAAGTTTTGGTTCTCGCGCACACTCTGTGCCACTATTATTTTCGGTCGACTGCACGTTTCGTTGATCTATTGGGACTGCTCGATCAGTCACTGAACCAATTTCTTCAAATTTCTTCATAATTCGTCGAATGGTGAGCTCAGTAGGACGACCGTAAATCGTACGTAACGTGCGGAATGTTTTGCGAACAGAACTCGAATTTTGATAACAAATTTTCACGATTTCGACGCGTTGTTGAATCGTGTAGCGCTCCATGGTAAAATGGTGACTATGACAGAACACAACGACAGCAGAATGACATCAAAATATTTTTAAACATGGTCGCAGTCGGCTATCAAAGTTCTATCATAGCTATTGAATTATAAAAAATAAAAAATAAATGATTGTGAACCCGCCAAAAAAAAAATTATAAAAATTATACTAGTCCAACCCTCACCTCCAAGAAATCACACCTTACACATATAATCCCGTACACGCCACCTCAATATTGTAACAAAACAAAACACTAATCTCCCAAATCCATTCCATAAATAATAATCCAATCAAACTTGACGAATCGCGTACCTACACCTAATCAATATCTACACACATCCACGTGTGCGTGCGTGTGTGTGTGTGTGTGACAATCGCCATCAACAGATCCATTAATAATCATAAATATCTCCGCGGAGATATATACTCTGACAAAACACATCGAACCAATCGCAAATGATTGCTGCTATTGAACATTGATTAATAAACTTTTGTAATGAGTCTCGCTCTCTCCTTTGGTTATAATTAGTGTTGTTGTTGTTGTGCGGAGGGGGCGCTAGGTCGTGCCGCCCCCCCGCGGCGGCCGCCCAATGTTTAGAACTGCGGGAGACCCACACGAGATTAAAAACCACGTATTATTGTGAGCAATATAGCGATATGGATTCTAGATTGTATATAGCCGCTTTTGTTTGTTGTCTGTTGAAAGTTGAAATAGATATTTGCAGATTGTTTGATGGGTAGAGTCAACAGCTCACTTGCCAATGTGACTAATTTCACGTCTTATCTATTTATTAGTATTATTCATAATAGGTATATTTCTGAATTTTTATTTTAAAATATCAATATTTTGCATTATATGAATTGTATTTATTTGTTACTTATTATATTTTAGCCTGACAATGATTCTGTAAATCGAAAGCTTGCGATTACCTTTTCTTGAATAAATTTTGACGTTTAGATAAATAAATTTGTTTTTATTATTCATAATATACAGGATGTCCAAGATAAGCGTGAAATGTATGGGATTTCTTAAACGGTAAGATACAGATTCGGTTAAATGAGATAAATTATTTGTAAGGAAGGGGTGAGTATTATTATAAAAAATATTAATAATATTCTATGTGGTTTGGGCGGTGTACCCAAAAATCTGAAAATTCGGAAATTCTTGAAATGGCTATAACTTTTTTGTCAAAGTAGATATGTACTTTTTGTTAGCGGTTTTTTAAAGCACTTTTTGTGTAGAATTCATTGGTATTTAGAATTTTTATATCACTTTTAGTTTTCGAGTTACAAGCCCTAACTTTGGTTTTTCTTATGGGCCACTAAGTTGGCTATAGCATAATTGAACGTGTTTTCTTATTCTACTTTACAACGATATGTAACTTGTCATACTTATTATCGAAAAAAAGTAAGAACAATTTTTTTGTAAGTAGAGTAAAAAACACGTTCAAATATGTTATAGTCAACTTATTGTTAGTGGCCCATAAGAAAAACTAAAGTTAGGGCTTGTAACTCGAAGACTAAAAGTGATATAAAAATTCTAAATACACCATTGAATTCTACACAAAAAGTGCTTTAAGAAGCCGCTAACAAAAACCACCTATCTAATTTTACAAAAAAGTTACAGTCGTTTAAAAAAAATCCGAATTTGTAGTTTTTTAGGTATACCGCCTAAATCACATAGATTTATTAATATTTTTTGATGTAGTAATACTCACCCCTTCCTTATATTTCACGCTTATCTTGGACACCCTATAGATCTAATGAATTTTTTTTGTTTTTTTTTCAAATTTAGGCAAATAATGATTTTTCAAGATAATCGTAGGCAATTTTACATAGGTAAACATGTATATTATACTGTATTCCAAAATTCAGTTGACTGAAAAATTTAACGAAACAATTGCAATTCAAATAGTCTTACTTGTACATATTTTTGAATCTGATGGGTGTAAGTGACTCTATTGGCCATTCTCTGACTTACATACGTCATGAATCACCAAGAAAACCCTTTGGTTTATCTATGTATACATATTATAATACAAGTGATATTTTTTACATAATATATTTGTTTTTATGTTACAGTTCTGTACCAGAAGCGGTTCAGAAAAGAGCGCAAAGCTCGGCGCCGTCTTCAGGAGCAACTCGAGCTTGAGATGAAGCGACGGGGGCAGCTCGAAGAAGCTCTCAAGTCTTCCGGAGGAAATCCGGACGCACTGCGTCTTATAAACGGTAAGGTGTTATCAGAAACGAGACCGGTTTAATTTTTACGAGACGATACTCTTTTAACAGACCAAAACGAGACTTCAGTTGTAAAAACCGAGACGAGACGAGACTTACCTATAGCCTTAGATTTTCATTTGATAGTACAATAAACACGGGCGTCCGCAGAGAGGGTAAACTCCTCACCCTCCTGAGATCGAGTAAATTTATGCAATTCTAAAATCTACTTGTGAAAAAAAATTAAATAAAAGTTTATTTATTTTTTTGAAAACTTTTCTGTTGTGTTATTCGTATTTTCAATAAGTGTTAATCGTATTTTTTTTAATACTACTGTTCAAAATGACTTTCAGTTAAAGTCCATATAATATGTTTAATTCGTATTTATTGTTAGTCATAATCTAAAATTAAATGTAAAGTTCAATCACTTTCAAATTTTGATCATTATACAAATAACATTTAGTTGAAGTGAAAGAGATTTAAAAATAGATCAGTTCTATTTCGTGAGAATAAAAACAAAAACACCTTTGGCAAGTTCATTGTGGTCTACATAAAAAGGTCAGGTTCAAAGGTACGCCTCCAAGTTATATCCACTAATTTTATTATTCATGATGAATACTGTAAACTGTAATTTTGATGTTGTTGCTTAAAAGATTCTTGTGACTTATCGAAATCAAATCTACGAATGTGTACCTATACCTACGTTTGTCTATGTTTTTCTAGTTTGTGTCGGTGATGTAATGGTACTGATATTTTTATTCGATTCGTATAATAAAAGTCGGTTTTACTCGTATCAATTTTCATGAAATAAAATAATAATTTTTTATTATATAAAAGATGAAATAAACTTGATTGTAGAAAAAATATATATACAATGTATCCCTGGATTAGGGCCCGATATATTTGAATTTTCAAATTTCCCGGACACATATTCATATAAATAGGTACCTATATACATTTTTTAATTACAATTATAGAATTACATTCTTCCATTTCTGGTAAAGTTTGGTACACCAGTACTGTCTATTTTTAATAGATAACTTAACACTGTTTTTATATATAACGAGGGTAAAATCGTATTTCTTGATCATTTATTGATTTCACAATAAGCAGTGAAGAAATATACATCAATAGATATAATTATTTATGGCCGCTATAAGAGTAAGGTTGTGATTGACGAGCTTCTTTTTTGTAATTCTCATGAACTCATGTTACTAATAAAACAAGTAACTCTTTATTTAATCAATTTAATTATCAAAGTTCGCAAATATAGTTTGTTTTTTAAATTATAGCCTTTTATTTTATTTATGTTTTTTCTCCAGTAATGGATAAAGTAAGACCATTAATGAGCATTAAATGTCCACCATTTTGACACCTATTGGCCGATTGTCATCAAATCACGCTGTAAGACTTAAATGTATATAGATTAATATTCAGAAATGGTAGTAATCAAATATCAACAAATATTTCTAATTCAGTACATTTAATTAAAAAATAGTCATTACTGGGGTCATATCCAAGACTGGTGCCAGTACCTTAGTTATGGATAAGTGAGGGCAATCCAGCTATAGTTGTATTTAACACGTATTTATAATGTATTTGTTATTCCACTTTACCCCCTACCCCTCTCACCTTTCCGATCACCTATTTAATTTGATTAAAACAAATAAAAGTAGAGCAATGAAGAAAATTAATTAAACATAGACGGGCATAACGAAGCTGCGATTCCCGCGCCATTGAATCTGCAAACCGCCCAAATACAATTTAGTTGATTTAAACTTTAATTATTACTGTCTTAAACACAACTTACTGATATGAAATTTATGATGTTGTACATGAAGTTTCACGTAAGATTTCAATCTTGTACGTTTGGGGTAGCTTTGCATATGAAAGGGGTAGCTGCAAATAGTGATTGACGGCCGAAACCAAAGTTCAACGAAAACCCTTCGATAGAGATCATAGCGTGCGTGCAAGAGACGCTACACACACACTCTCTCTCTCTCTCCCGCCCGCCCGCGAGACTGACAGAAACGACTGCTACAGATATTGATGCTGTAAGGCCATTAATTGGTTACATGTATTAGTTTCTCTAAGACGTTATACAAATTAAAGCGTCTCTCGTTTAAGTTTTGATGTTTTGTTGACATGTGAAAGATTGGTGTGTGATGATTGTTTAACACGTTCGATGCCACAAATATTACCCTTTCCGTAATGTCTATAATATTATAAAGAATTTTTTCCTGATGTATGATACAAAAATAAATAAACTGTTTTATAAGGATTTTAAAAATTTAAAAACGAGACCGAAATGGTATCAACTTTATAAGTCTTGTATTTTTTTTAATTTTAAGCTCCAGTAATATCATTAAAGACTTTTGACATTATGTTTTAAACAAAAATTCAGCTGAGTAGGGATTTTTATCTAAACAAAAACTAATTTCATTGAACTAATATTACTTGAGTCCGAGATTTTTCTAACTCGGCCACGGGGTTTAAAAAATATTATAAAATAAATAAAGTGAAAAATGGTCTTATCTTGATCTATTTCTATTTTTTTACTATTAAAAATAACAGGGTCGTATAGACAATGAAGATCTTTCTATATAGAATATTTTTCGCAGTTTTTAGTTTTTATAGGTGATTTTTTATGGTCTTATCTGATTCTCAGTAGAAGAAGGTCTGTTTTGAAGATTGTAAACTATCATGGTAACCAACGTGTTAAGATAAAAGGTATATGATGTATGGTTTTTAGTTAAGAACAATTAAGATAGATATATATGTTGTAGTTAATTATTACAACTATTGTTTGTAGTTATGTTTTTTCAATAGATATGAATAAGTAATTCCCAATATTCATGGTTAATCAATATCTACGTCAAACGTGGACAAGAAATATTATGTTTTAAATGAAGATTTATAATTGGATTGGAAAAAACACGTTTGTTAGTTTTGAGCTTCGTTTAGAATAAAATAAATTAACATTAAATGAAAGTAATTAAATCATATAAAATATAAAAGTAATTGATTTGTTGTGAAAAAAATTAAATCCAAATTCTTTATTTTACATTTATATATTACCTACAACTATAGAAATTTACCGCAGCTTATTGTTATCTCGCGTTAACTTTGAAATCACTTTTATACATTTTTATTGAAAAAATATCAATTTTAAATTTCATTTAGCTGTTAATAATTCTAGTGTGTGAGGCTTTCTAACAGTAAAAGTAAAATTAAAATCGGTTCAGTAGTTCTCACGTTACGTCTAAACAAACAGATAGACAAAAATTCTAAACAAGCTGTGAGTTGACTATAAATACTTGAATACTGATTATTTATTGTTTCCATATAGTTTATGTGAATACATTTTTAATATGTATATGAAAAATTTTAATGGTATTTGTCATAAATAAAACTCACCTTTGTATTATGAATATTAGTTTTCTAATATCCTAATGTCAATAATAATACACATTTTTAGAATTACTAATCTGACATTTTAAATTTGGTTGCATTTGTTTCCAAGGCAACATAAATAAGTATTTAAAATTAAAATTTTGAGGGTAGTTTTCACCCCTTCAATTGTTGTTTAGGCACGTATAACAAAAAAATACTGAAATACATTATTTGTATTGTAGAATATTTATGCTTAAGTTTCAGATCATATTCACGCCAGCGAAGTCAATAGCATTTTTTATTTGCGAGATTGCGTGCGAGTAAAAAAATGGCACGAACATGTGTACACATATTTTTATATATTATATTATATATTTTTATATACTATAGTGACCTTGAAACATAAAAATCTGTTGAAATTTTTAATTTTGATTTTCGGACCGATTACAATAACTTCCTAATGCGAATGTTTTGTTAATTGTTGTTTGCCTTTAAATCTTCAAGAGTACAATTTTAAGTTTTTCTTCTTTTCTTTTGCAGAATCCTCTAGCAGCGATCCAGTTCCAGCACCACACCGTACAGCAACCGCGACGTCTTCCTCGGGAGCCTCGAGCAGTGGTGGTTCCATGGAGGGTCTGACGCCGGTGACGATGCGACCCGACACCTCCCCGCCGCCGCCGCCACCTTTACCACAGTCCAGTGGTGCGTATTGCGCGAGCGGCAGCGATATCGCTATGTCTCACCACCAGCAGCAGCCCACACCTCCTACGTCTGCGGCGCAGCAGAACGACGCTAAAGCGTGGAACGCGTACTCGAGCCTCGATCTCATGAGCAGTGGTGCTTTTTGGCAGAACTATTCTGGTTAGTAATGTATTGTTTATGTTCTTTCAATTTCTAACCAAAACAACTGCCAAGTAAATGCATAGTGTTTTCTAAATTCACCAAAAGTAGTTAATTATTGAACAATTTAAATAAAAACTGGCATTGGTTAAACATTTAATTTTTATACAATTTTACTAAAAAATATCAGTTCAAAATTTTTTTTAAGACGCAACTGATTATTTTTTCGTATATTTTTAATTTTTTGACAATTTCAATCTAAATCTTAATTAATACAAACGTCAAAATGACATTTAATATGTCAAAGTAAATATCAATTTAAAAAACTAAACACGATTTTTAAAAACAAATTGAGATAAATCTTTGTAAGGGAATATTTTACAATAAAGTTTGTAGACCTTTATTATAGGAAATTGAATGTTCTACAAATAAGATTCTATAAAATTTTCACGTAACATGTGTCGTTCTTGAGATATCTTGAAAAAATAAATATTTTGGGATATCACCCCTACTCCTTACACACGATTTTGAAATGGAACCGTCCTCAAGCCAGACCTAACCATCCAACCAGTTTCACTAATATCGGTTCAATGGTTCATGGGTTTATGAGTTATGCGTGTGACAAGGATTCAGGGAACAGACACACAATGGAAAGATCAATTAAAAAAAAAAATTTTTGTCTTATTCTAAAATAATCACAAAGCTTCTCGTATCTTCGATATTGCGAGAAATCAATTGTCTGTTTCCGGTATTAGATGTATTGAATGAAATACAGTAGGGCCTCTTTTTACGCGGTAGATACGATCCACAAGAAACCGTATATAAAAAATCGCACAAAAAAGACATTGCTTAAAATAAAGTTTATGAAAATTCACGAAAAGAAAATTAGTTTGGAAATCTGAAAGAAATTAATACAAAACTTAAAATAAAATAAGTTTGTTTTTTATTTTTATCTATATATGTATGTAAATTTATTGAAAAGTATTTAAATTCATTGAACTGTCAGTTTTCATTTGAAACTCTTTCACTGAAACGGGAATCCCTAAAGCATTAAAAATCGCATTATTTTACCGCATCAATGCAAGAAACAATTGTACTGGATATATGCACGGAAATTATTTTTCGAGATTATTGATATTTTTCTCAAAACGAGCAAACAATTTTACATATACTAGAAATATTAATTGAAATCTCTATACGCATTTCTACGTTTGACAGAAACGAAAGATTGCTATGCTGTTGAACAATGTGAGGCGAAATAAACAGCGAGAGGGGAAATCATGTGTGAATGTTAACTTTATTTTACCTGCCTTAACGGCAACATACACTCATGATCTTTTTTGTACACATCTATCATTCGAAAGGTTCTGTACCTTTCGAAAGATATTAGTTTCATTCATCTCCTTTTATATTAAATACTAAAACAACATACGACAATTTTCGATGCTCATGTATTAATATACAGATATTCCAAGTTTTAACATAATGTCAACGGACGGACAAAGTAATTTAAGTAAAGAGAAGTTAGTCTCATTAGCTACTGAACAGTTCAGTAATTTCTAGCCCAACAACTTATTACCACAACAATTTCATTGTCATAACCGTTGAATAAAAAGAATAAATATTCATATAATATCGACACTGTGCAAACATGTTCTGTATTTATATAAAAATATAAATAATGCATTGTTCAACTGTCACAACATGTAGCCGTTACTAGCAGTGGGCTGTGATATACACTGTCAATAATTAAAACGTGTTCAGACTCATTAAATGTGATTCGATTACTCAAGCTCCGCTTAACACGATTTAGATTACGATCTATGTCTTATCTCAACGAGAATATTTGAACTGAAATAAAATCGATAAGTAAATGCTATAATACAGAATTTAATTATACTTTTTATATTACAGTTTTAAATAACGAAACTACATATTGAATCCGAATTTGTGTTGCTAAGAAAATATTTAAAAAATCGCCTGATATAAAAAAAATGTTTCAAACAAAAAGTTTCTTATTTTTTCACGTAAGTAGTTCTACGTTAAAATATTTAAAAATTAGATCGAATTAAAAATGTTCCAAATAAAACTTATATCGGGACGCCACTGGTGATACTCTATGTATCAAAAGCAATTAATAATATTGAATAAAAAAATGTAGGTCTAGTGGGTGGATATATATAGAATATTAATTAACATTTTAATAAAAGTTGTGTAATAAAAAAAATAATTAAATGATAGTAAATTATTTATTTTAATATTTATTATTAAATATTATATGTGGTAATCAAAATTTATTAGAAACAATAATTATCTTTGGTAAAGAACAGCATATTTAAATATTTAAAAAATAAATCAATTCCATTAATTATGTGAGACTTTTTTTTTGGGGGGGGGACGTAAAATCTTACGAATCCTTAAATAAATAGAAACCAATTTCGCTGTTGAAGTTATCTTTATCAATAAGGAATTATTACGTTATCTAATGAACCTTTAAAGGGGCTGGGAGCGATTATTTCAAAAATCATTCTTAAGTAATAATTAATGGAGACTCCCTTACTAAATATTGTTTTCAGGTCATTTACCTAATGAACTTTTATAAAGAAATAAGATACAATATATTGTAAAATTCGTCGAATAATTATATCCATTAAATAAATCTATTAGCAAAGTACTACAATGACCATAATCTGTTGATAAAATAGATACAGCTTTTTATCGGCATCTAGATAATTCATCGGTGATACGTGTAATCATTTAAGAAAAATAAAAACATTTATTATGTATTATATAATACAATGTGTATGAATATGTGAGTATATTTAAAAAAATACAAATAGGTACTTTTGTATAGTTTTTTAACATAAATCAATTAAAGAAAAAATCAGTTCATGTGCTTTTCTTAATATTAGATTTTATCGCTTCAGATATTCAATTTAGGAAACAGTTACAAAAATAATTGATATAATGTTATCTTACAGATATATGATTACATTCATTTCAAAGTATTTTTGGTTAGTATAGCCCCCCTCCCCTTCCCTTTCATACACGATTCGACCACGTGATTTTTATAATCTAAAAACTATGAAAACATATGGACCGCATCCTCATGGTATATGATTAATATTTAAATTGATGAGAGTAAACAACCGTTCCCGGTTGTAAGATCATTTTAAAAAATATGATGTTTTCTTCTTACATAAAAATTAAACCTAAATATAAAATTTCACTTTTCTACATATGAGTTGTTTGAGTTATTGCTAGACCGTGGCGAAAATTGTTAGAATGGATTCAGGAAAGATCAAAATGGATATTTCGAATTCGAAAATGATCGGCTTAGCAATATTTATTGGCACCAGTTATGGTCGCTATAAGAGCAAGGTTTACTGTTTTTATGATTGACGGGTTTCTTTTTTGTAATTCTCATGAATTCATGTTACTAATAAAACAAGTAGGTAACTCTTTATTTAATCAATTTAATTACCAAAGTCCGCAAATATTGTTTGTTTTTTAAGTTATAGCCTTTTATTTTGTTTATGTTTTTTTCTCCAGTAATGAGCACGCAGTGATGGACACTTGCTAATATTACAAAATGATAAGTATACTATGACACAAAAAATATAAAAGAAAGAATCGTCCAATTTGAAACAATGTAAAGCAGTTGCTATGATAATATAATAATTAATAAATAAATTATACTAATAATTAGTTTAAATGTCCACCATTTTGACACCTATTGACCGATTGTCATCAAATCACACTGCAAAATAGTTAAATGTATGTATGTATATATAGATTAATATTTCAGAAATCGTAGTAATGAAATATCAACAAATATTTCTAATTTAGTACATTTAATTTAAAAATATCCATTACTGAAGTCATATCCAAGACTGGTGTCAGTACCTTATAGGTATAATGTATTTCATACATATGCATGGCCGAATAAGAAAGTAATATGATATTTGATTAAATTCCCAAAAGTTCTGCTGGAAAAGTTTACTAAAATTAGAATTATTATTAACATAACGGAGTGTATTTAGATTCAACGAAAATGTGTACAAAATTAAATTTACGTATTTTCATAAGCGTTGCACGATTGTTTCGTGCGTGTGTAATAGAGACAGATTATGCTAATCCCCGTGGTATTACATAAGACTGTCTCGCTTCGCGATGTACCTAAGACACATTAGAATATGTTATAGGTAAATAATTTCCCCAGAGTTATGTTGTTTACGTTTTACGTATATATTTTAGTCTGTGTGTGTTTTGCTTGTATATTATATTGTTGTTTTAATGTGCTGGCAGTGGCGTTGCACCGCCAAGCACAAAATAAAAACATTTATCTAGCCACAGAAAAAAACATAAAAAAACTACACCAGTGGGTTTTAACTGGTGTTGCGATTAATAAGTATAAAACTACTGTTCATATTTTGTTAAAATTTAAAATTATTTATTTTTTCTATCTCGTCAATTAACTATTGCTATTTTTAAAATTGCGTTGCCTTATACATATAAAGATATGAAAGTATAAAAAAAATGAATTGCAATTTTTTTTACTATATTCCATTTTTTTTTACATATTAAAAGTACTTTTGTAAAAAATTAATAAATAATTGATCTTATTAAGGGAAATGTTTTATACTTCAGAAAAAGTAGAATTTTGAAACTTTCTCTCAAATGATATAACTGATGACAAGGAAGATTTTTTTCTTTCAAATTTTGGTATATATGGAAATTTGTTTCAAATTCATATATTTCTTAAAACAAGTGCGTTCAGAAATGCCTTGTAGAAAAGAAGAACAATCACATTCGTTTAAAAATGCAAACATAGAGGGCGGCGGCGCTCCACGGCACTCTATTCGCGTAGTGTCTACAATATAACACATTGTAAGTGGCAAATAAATTTGTAGAGAAGATTGTAGCAAAGAACACAAGTCTAAAGTTTATGGGAATTGGCTGCGTTGTGTTGGTACCACGATGTGCTGGGGAATAATTTGTTCTTAACTTTATGCAGACAACCTACTTCTGTGTGTAATCACGAAACAGTGCCGGCAACTACAAATAAATCTAATGGGGCTGACTTTTCTTATTTTTATTTTTTAGACATAATGCTTTAAGAAATGAATTCTATATTTGTAGTCATTAAGAATTTAGTATGACCAATTTTACGGAATAATGGTGAAAAGCTGTTTAATCTGGATACTATTATGCACTAAATGTATATCATTTTTGAGTTATGAATGTAATTTCATTTAAAATAAAGTTTACATCATTATAAAAATTGCTCATGGCTATTCTTTTTTTTAATTATCATTAAAATCACATATGCCTGGTATTGTAAAGAATTTTCTCGAGAGCAAAACTAATTTTCTTCGAAGCTAACACTATTTGTGACGTGTCAAATACTGTCAACTCGTCATAAATTTGCTTGGGATTTTAGAACAGTGATAATAAATGTATAATAATGTAAATGCTATGCAAATTGCTGATGTCTACTTATCGCGCATGCATCAAGGTCAACATATATATAATTTCATTCAGTAATGCCTAGTAGATAGCGTTAGTTAGAAGCTAATTTGCTTTTGCACTCAAGTAAATTCTTTATAATATCGGGTATTACTACTACAAAACACTATTTCCGGATTTTATTGAAAGATGTATCTAATTAACCAAGCAAACGCTAAATAATTTTTTTCGAATGAAAAAATATAACAAAATCATAAAACTATTTTTTCTTTGTACGCATCAAAAAGTTTGATATTTCGAAATAAATACTTTGTTTTGATTGATTCATATTAGTACATAACAATGTTCATCTAAAATAGAAATCAGTAGACTCCTTTAAGACAAAGTTAGCCGAAATATATAGTATATAAAATTAATGGAAAAAGTAACCTACCCCTTGTACGCCTTCTAAGGTAGCGTCACTGCGGGTCATTATGTCGACCAGTAGGCAGATCCCTGTCAACAATAAAATGATTTTTTTATTAGTTTATTATTTATGAATTGTACAACAATGTAAAATACACAATGCTCATTAAAATGCTTGTATTTTATGTTCGACAAAAGACATATGTAATAAAATGAAATCGAAACTCATTTAAAATATATTTTATGCTCCCGTTTTCAATAAATTTAAATTTTCATTTTGGTTAATACCTATATAAATTGTATATTTATCATAAATTTTGAACGACGCTTGTACCTAGAATTGTGGGAGTATGTATACATAAAAAACCCATTGTACACAATATGCGGGTTTTATCCGATATGAAAATATTTTTCCTGGAATCACAAGTTTTTTTTCATTTTTTTCCATCAATTAGTTGCAAAGTTACAGACATGGAAATCATTTTCGCGGATAAATAATTTAATATGTGTATAATAATAATCAACTCAACAAGACGCATATTTTGATACCCTACTTGTGTGTACAGAAAAATATATATACTTTTTTTTCGTATTTTTTTTAAATTCCAGAAAATTATGATTCTTCGAGATTATTCATATTTCTTCTGGAATGGGTAGGGAATTTTAATATATAAAAATGTTGGTGCGTATGTATGTGATCTCATCTGGACTGATCGAAGCCATATTCACACCATATGTTCGTTTAGTGCTTCGATAAGTTTATAGATTTTTTAGACCCGGTAGGTGGCGCTGGGATCGATATATAAAAAATATATCAAAACGTTGGTTTTTTGTATGTGAGATCATCAGGCCTAAACCAGTGGACGTATCGAAACCATATTCACACCATATGTTCGTTTGGTGCCCCGATAAGTTTATATTTTCTTTTGGACCTGATAGGGGGCAGTGGGGTCAAGAAGGTGTATTTATGGTCTGATTTTTAAACAAATTATTTTTGGGCAGAACAACGTTTGCTGGGTCAGCTAGTTTCACATACATATTTTTACATATCCAGTAATTTCTAAGTTGTGCTGCTGACGGACAAAATAGCTTTGTTAATAGTGTTTTCGTTTTCACAGAACCCTAAAAAATATACTGGATATATAAAATTAAAATTATTATTAATTAATTAGGAATATCTTGCGGGCTAGAAAACAAAAAGAGCCGCTTGATTAATTTGTAAAAACATACTCATTGCTTTGTATGTGAGAAGGTTCGGAGAAAAAAAATTGGTGTATATATAAAATCACTAATCATCATTCTATCCCAAAATAATTTATTTTGTTCGGCGTTCGTCTGTCGATCAACTTTTGTTTCCGATTATATTTTGTTAGTACACTGTCAAAAATATTCACCCAATTTCAACTGACATTTCAGGCTATGACGTGATTGACTTAGATTCGGACGAGACGAGACCTAGACGATATCAACTTTGTTTTAAGTCTTATCAAGAATCAAGTTTTAATATTTTGAGGATACCAACATATATTTTAGTAAAAGTTTAATCGATCCACTGGTTTTTGAGACCATACAATTTTATGGGAATTATTCAAGACCAAGACTTACCTAACTCCCGTCTCGCATCGTGGATAGCCCTATAATATCTTGTGAAATACGTTTATAAAAATATCATTTTTTTAACGTATTATTTTTTACAAGAATTAGTCGCTTTGACGTCTTGATGAATTTTAGATAAAGATCCTATCTATAAATATTTTAAACATACTTCCCAAAAAGCATTTATAGTTACATTAAACCACGTGACACTTCAATCTCAACTAAAGTGTACCGTGTAAAAGTGGCTTTACGTATTAAAATTTTGACTTACATTAGGATAGGTACAGTGGCGGACTAAATATGGTTGACACCCAGGGCGGAATGTTAGTTATGCAATGCATCCCCCCCCCCCCCCTCTCTCCCAAATATAAATTATACAAACATATGAATGATTTTAAAATGTCTAAAGATTTATACATTAAAATATTATAACTATTTAATTATCATAGAAATAATTTAAAATTTGAACACGTAAATTTAGACTATACAGGGTGATTCAGTGCTGAAATTCATACTTACCAACAAATAGCCATTTTAAGTATCACTTTCTAGTTATGTTAGTAAATTATTTGCAACATTAATGGAACTGGCTATTGGTCTAAGAGGACACGTATTAGGTGATATATGTACATGAACTTTTTTCTTACTTTTAATCAAAGAACAGGAATATAAATTTATTTTGTTTAATTTGAAGCATCCGTATTAAGTAAAATTCTGCATGCTTTCTTTTGCATCGATATTGCTCGTAAACGGTTTATCCTATAATAAATGAGCAAAGTATATTTTTGTGTATTTTGTCTCATACAGTCTTATTCAAATTTTTAACTCAGGAAAAAATTGAAGAACAAAAAATACTGGATAAATCGACGGGTCTCCTGGGCCCATACAACCCCTGGTCAAAATTACTATTGGTTGATACTGGATATAAATAATACTTATTAATATTAATACTAAACCCTGTATCAAATTTCATAACTATAGCACAATGGGTTCTCAAGATATTAAATAAAAACTAATTTTGAGTAAAATCTTTGGAGGGCTGTAGCTCTCTCATGACAAATTTTTGGACACATGTTTATATAATGTTTTTTGCTTAAAATATTTTTCTCGATGTACCGTTCAAGTTTGGCACGACAGTGCTGAATCACCCTGTATAGCAAACATTTTAAAATTAATCGTCAAATAGAAGACATATACTATGAGAACATTAAAATAACAGTGTACAATGAAAAAGATACCCATCCGCCACTAGGTTTACCCGAACGAATCGTAGATAATAGCAATGCCACAAAAAGAAGAACCAATAATGAGCGTTCCTGTATTGATTACATAACAACCAGTGTCCGTCTCTGTCGCACACCAACACAATAAACAACCACAATAACAATAATAATAAACAACAACAAGCCTCGCCGCTACTGTGCGAACGCAGCTATTCAGGAACCAAATTGAAAACATTTGACAGACAATAGACGGCCGGGGTCGCCGCAGCTACCTGAGATCTCGATTGTTTCTTTAGTTGAAATGATTTGCTATTTTTTAGATTCAACGAAATATTTTTCAAATCCGATAGAATTGATTCGTGACGGAAAAGCGGTCCGATTTCTCAATTAAAGTGATATTGTTGGGACTGTGCAGAAATTGTGGGATTGTTTGGGTCAAATAGATTCGATTTGACGTTACTTAATACGGAACTAATTATTGAAATTTGATTCTGTGTTTAATAAGGCTTCTCACGAGACGAGACGAGATGAAACTATGTCTCGTCATTGATATTATAACCAGGGATTTGAACCGGAATTTATTTATGGTTCGGGTTCAAAGATAAATTTCAGTTCAGGTTCAGGTTTGGGTTCAAAAACCGTTTTTAGGATTCAGGTTCGAGTTTGGGTTCAAGTTTGTTATTGAAAGAAAATTATTTTGTTTAAAAAAAATTATAATTAACAAATAAAACATTTTCTGAAGAAGAAAAAAACATTAATAGCCATTAAAGTATTGCTATAAAAAAGGACAAAAAATAAAATTATATTTTAAAGATTTCTATTAATAAGAATTTTTTTGCAAATTGAAATGTAATTCAGAATTAAAAAAGAAAGTAAAAAATATGCAAACAGTAGTTGACTTGCTAAATCACATCATACCATAAAATTCAAACAGATTTCCAGTATTAGTACATTTTATATTTTATTTCTTTTAAAAATTATTGGAGGAAAATATTAAAATATTAAAAATAATTTATCAAACTTTTTTTAAATATATGGTTACTTATCCATTAAAAAAGTTCGGGTTCAGGTTAATGAAAAATACGGGTTTTTTCGTATTTACGGTTTGGGTTCGGGTTCAGATTCAAGTCCCTGATTATAACCAATAGTATAATTTTGTAGAAAGAACAACGCAATTTTTGGCAGCCTTTTGGATATGATGTAATTTTTTTGCACTCTCTCGATTTTGCACCGTATAAAAAATTTTGGTTCTAATTAACATTTTGTATAAACGGAAATAAACTTCCAATAGATATATGTAAAAGTTACTAGAAATTTAAACAGTTGGTTGCAGTGAAATAAATATCGTTCGAGATATGAATATTTAGTATAAATTTGTTTTTTGAAATAAGATGCGTTATAATGTTAATCATATTGGCTTCTGGACATTTCACAGACATAAATCTGCAGTAAATAATTTTCTCGGTGTCCATTATACAACATACAACATAGACGACCCGCGTGTGTGCGAATAATTCATAGCCAACTTGCTACTTTAAGCCGTAATGAATAGGTAATCAGTAGATATTGTTCTGGGATGGTCCAACTAATCGGGCAAGGGTGACCGTCCCTCACCCCTACCGACCGGAAACTTAGATAACAGGAAGCCTCGCTAAAGCAGCGTCTTAGACCTTCTCCGTAGACCATTCGTATGCGGCCTGTTGTTTAATGATGATAAATTAGTAATTTGCGTACGTCTGTACATACTGATAATCACGTTATATGGGTTTCATTACTTAAGTTTAAGTATAGTCGAATTGCCGTACGTTGAGGTTTGACTTATTTAACATATGGATAATTCGGAAGCCATGGAAACAACTTCATAAAGCAGAGATTAAATTATATGATTTATACACGAAAAAATTATTATTATTGTAATCTGATGACAGTACGAAATAATTTATACAAAATTGAAAATTTTACTGAGTAGTACTTTGTAAAAATTATTACATTACACTTGAAATTTTCATATAAAATTTCAATGTTCACTACAATTTTTCCCATAATAGTGATCTGTCTCTCAATTACTAGCATAGTAAATTTTATTTTTATTTTTTCTATGTAGTGAGTAGAGATTGGAAAAATAGTTGTTATTTTTAATGAAATAGTTAATAGTTGAATTTTTTTTCTTCAGAAAATAGTTGGTAAATAGTTTTTTTTTACGATTTAATAATAATTAGTGCAAACGAAGCAGTAAAAAGTGTCGCAAATAGTTTTAAAATAGTTCGAAAGGTAGTTGCAAATAGTTGATTTCAAAATGTGTCCAATCAAACCAGTTTTCTGAAAATGATGGAGATATGTAGATAATACAAATTACAATAAATGCACTTTTACGCAATAGTTGAAAATCTATTTTTCCAATCTCTATAGTAGTGAGTTATGATTTTACTTCTTTTCTTGAGTTAAAAAATTTGTGTTTTCGATTTGGTTAAAAGTATTGGGGGGTACAGGTAGGTTAAATAATATAACCCTTAACCTCTACAGCGGGCGTGGACTGTTTTTGCGCGGATAATGGTATATTAAATTTATAATAAATTAAACTACTTACAGTTTGTCCTGCTGGGTGGTTCCTGGACTGCATCCAGTGAATTGTTTTAAGGTTAGGAGAAAAAAGGGGATGATGGAAATACAGTTTCACTTTTAACAATACACAAAACACATAACATAAAACAAAGATAACTTAAAATTTATTCACTTTGAATTGTAATAATAAATACGATATATGTCACAAAGGTGTGATAAAAATAAAAATATATATTCTAATTTTAATGCACAAAGGGTGCAAATTATGCGGATAGTTTATTTGTAATAATAAGGGCATTAGCAAACGCTACTTATTGCTGCCTTTTTAATACTGTCCTGAACATGTTTGCTCCTAACAAGAAATAACATGTAAAACTATAAAATTAAATTAATTATAAACTTTATTTGGCAGTGGCGCCACCAAGTATGTTTATTTTAAGGAAATTATATGAAAATTAAAAATTTTCAGATTCTAAACCATTCTCGAGATATAGCCTCTCAAAGTTTTAATTTTTTGTTTCAAAATTTTAGAGGTCGGATTTGATTTTTGAGACTTTGAATCAGTGAGTCAAAATTTCCTAAATTTTCAATACATCGACATGGCCTATTCGTTTTCTGTATATCTTCAGGAAAAAATTTTTAATCTACAGTAATCGAATCAGATCTTGATAGATCTGCATTTTGAGACAAAATCATATTTTTTCACTGGTTTTTGATTTGTGGAGACCTGCAAATATCTACAACGAAACGTTGAAAATTTATGAATTTTCAACTTTTCAATTTTTAGATCTTTATAGATCGTTGTAGATCTTTGCAGGTCTCCACAGATCAAAAACCAGTGAAAAAAATATGATTTTGTCTCAAAATGCAGATCTATCAAGTTCTGATTTGATCACATTAGATCTAAAATTTTTCCTAGACACCTTAATTGTCAGAAATAAATCTGTCTAATAAGTAGAAGCTATACATGGTTCTGGAAACATTAGTTTATCTCAAGAATATTGTGACTGATTATAATTCAATTTTAAATTAAACTGAACCATTCTGAAGTAAAAATAATTAACTCTAAAATGAATCGAATATAAAATACAAAAAACTAAAGATAATAACCACAATTAGAAAATCTATTTTCGCAAAGTCAGCAGAACGAAGCAGGATGGACGGATCGGGGTTCTAAGAAGGAAGGAAGCATTACCATCTTGGGACTAATTAATGTCTGTTTGATTTCAATAAGGAATTAATGGATCTGTCGCCGAAATCGTAGTTAATGTTACAGAGGTTTTGTTGTGGAATTACCGAACGAAGGGTCCGAGAACTTTGGTCTACGTAAGACGTCGCACACACACACATACACACACACACACACACACACTCGCAAACACACATACAGAGACGTGTCTGTTAATGCCTCGTAGACAGGTGTATTATTGATGTTGCCTTTGTGAATATTTCAAAGTTTGATTGATGTTATATAACAAACCGCTATTGGCCGGTATTACATCGGGTATTACGTAACTTATGGACAATACCGGAGTTTGGATTGTTTAATGAAGAAAATTATTGCTTTGTATAAGATGGTGCATGTTTAACAACGGATTTGTTGTAAAATACAGTCTGTGTTTAGGATTTAAAACAAAAAATATGTAGTAAACAAAAACAAAACATACAGGTAAAAGTTTCGTCTCGTCTCGAATTTATAACTGACAGAAAACTTTAAGCCAGTTTCGTTCGAATTATAATTTTTTTCATGCGAAAAATCAATTTTATACATTAAAATAATTTAAACATAATAATATGAAACTTTACATTTTACATTGTATGTACCTATCTTACAGTCATCAACCAACCTGCTATAATAGAAAAATATGTTTCCTAAAATTCACCTTAACGTGGTCCTTCCCCTTTTTGGGGTTGAATTTAGGAAAATCTCTTTTTAGTGGAGTTTTACTTCATAAAAAAGACACCCATTTTATTTCACGTATCTAGACCCAGGGGTTTGGGCTGGGCGTTGATGACCTAAGCATTAAGAATTGATTTCTATATAAATATATAGATTAGGGTATTTTCTAATTTTGTATTTTTTTTTCGAACCTGTTAACCTATATTTTAGCTTTAGACCAAAAGTTAATTGTCTCAAAATTTTAAATTCGTAGATCAAACCTGTGAACGGCGCAAACCCAGACTTTTTCCCATTTGATTAACATGGGAAAAATTAATTTTTTACTAATGTGTAAATAGCTCGATAAAAAATTTATGTATTTTAATATCTTACAGCAACATTTCATAGAGAATTAAATTTCCTACAAAAAAGATCTCAAGTGCTCAATTCATAAATCTAGCATTTTTAAAGATATATTCGCTTAAACATTATCATAAAAAGTAAAATCCAATTTTTATGATAATTTTTAAATAAACATATCTTAAAAATACTGGATTTATGAATTGAGCACTTAATTATTTACAAATATTGCTCTGAGAAATTTTCAAAAAAAAATTTTTCAACGTATAAGAAAAAAAAAATGTTTCCCATGTTAATCAAATGGGAAAAAGACTCGGTTTGATCTACAACTTTTGATCCAAAGCTAAAACATAAGCCAATGGGACCGAAAAAAAAACATGATATCGTATCGGTCATCTCGGTTTCAAAAACGATACAAAACCTGGAAGATTAAAATTAAGATTACCTGTATTATAAAAAGCGATATACTTATCTACCAAAAAAAAGTTCTTATCGAAACTAAAATTATATTGAATAATTTTTTTTAATGAATACAAAAAACATGAAAGGCAAGAAATAAGATTATAAAAAATAAACTATAAATATCAGACCAATAAAATATAAAGAATCGGATATGAATTTTAAATCCATGACCTTAAGAGCAGAGTGACACAGCAGCCACTTCTCAATGACTAATCACAACAGTTTACAAAAGCGTGTCACTGAATGTTAACCCGTGTATTTTTTGTACACTGACTCTATCGTGTCGTTAACAAAAGCTGTAATATCCTTCAGCAATGCCATCTGCCGTAATTATTTCTTACAACAATTAAACACAAAGACGGAGGAAAACGTACTTTAAACGTTTTACATTTAATACTCATTCGATACGCCATTCAAACTTGCTATTTGATATTCTTTTTTACTTCCTAGAATTCGGTTTACTTTGTTGCTCGAATTTGAACGTGATCTTTTAACTAGCTATATGTTTTTTGTGTGTTTACTGTGTATTAATTTATATACCTATATACATGTTATTATAAAATGTGGAAGGTATAGGGTTTTTTCGGACAAAAAATTCTAGATTTTATTGGTAAGTAAATTAAATATTTAGTCTATTTCCCTGGGTTTTTTATATTTAATCTTGCTGAAAATAAATTAGACTTATTTACAAAGTGAGTCAAATTGATTTCAAATTTATGTAACCCGGGAAATTTTTTTAGATCCCCGAGTAAAAAACATACACGGTCGTGCTATGGTCGTGGTGCGACCGTGCTATAACCGTGGTGTGGCCGTGTGATGCGGCCGTACCAATGCACCACGGCAGCACTAGGTTTGTTTGTGAAACAGTGAATACACAAAGACCATAGCACGGCCGTACCACACAGCCATACCACAAAATCATATTTGTTCTATGGAGACCTGCAAATATCTACAACGATCTACAAAGATCTATAATGATCTATAAAGATCTACAACGAACTACAAAGATGTATAATGATCTACAAAGATCTCTGAAGGTCATTGTAACGTTGAAAAAATTCATTAATTTTCAACTTTTGAATCTCTATCACGATCTACAATGATCTTTAAAGATCTTTGTAGATCAAAAGCCTGTGAAAAAATATGATTTTGTCAAAAAATGCATATCTATCCCATATCTGATTTGATCACTTCAGATCTAAATTTTTTTTCCGGAATTTCACAATTCTAATAAATTTCTATGGATATTTTTTTTAATTTTCCTATTTCCTGAGTAATGAATAATTAAAATTTGACTATAATACACAGGCTCTAATGACGATGTATACAGTAGACAACACTTTTGTAATTAAAACTCATCAAATAGTAAGATTGTCTAAAAAAAATACTGTCATGAATTTAATGAGTTATCACGCAAAAAAATTAAAAAATCATCTGTCCCGTTTCAAAAATATTAATTAAAAACTTTAGAAAATCCGTTGTTTTAGAAAAGGTCTGGTATCACTGCATTGTGTATAGGAACAATACCAAACCATTTACGCTGTTAACATATTTCAGTACTAACTGAAATAAAAAATAAAATATATTACAAAAAAATATATTTTGGAACGCATAAGATAGTAAAAACATTAGTTTTGACAAGTTTTAACTATATAACCAAAACTATTTTTTGTTAATACAATTTTTGTTTCTGAATAGTTGGTAAATACCACTGAATTGCAAGCTTTAAACATAGGCGTTCGCTTTTTAGCGCCTTTAGATAGCTGATTTCTACTTAACCGTACAACTGTCATTTAAATTTAATATCATTTTGTCTAGACCAATTTTTTTATAACACCAACATTAATCTTTTTTATCTTATATTATATTAACCACTTGAATAAGAAGATAAAAAAAAATCCCCAAGTCAGCATTTGAAATATTATAAATCAGATTGTAATGAAACTGTATTTAAATTAAATATCAAAGTCAAAAGGATGCGTTTATGTTGAAGCACTCTCACAACAGCGTTACAAATATTCATCAAAAATGTATTTAAATATAAAATCGTTATAATACGTGTGACGCGGTGCATGAAATTGAATAAACTCAAGACTTGCGCCCTCGAAGGGGCGGCCAATGTATGTGTGAGTATCTCTATGTACGTATTCATACCCCCCTCGCCCCCAATACGTATGTGTTTCGTGTAATGTAAAATACACTTTTGTACTAATCATGTCTTCAAGTTCATGTCCTTTGCAACGTGCAATGAAACGTTGGCCGAGAAAATGACCAAATATTATACTTAAGATTCATATAAAACGGAAAGAGGCCATTCAAGTATTACGTAAGTATGTGAGGGATCTCGAGTTTTCTTATTTGTACTGACAAGGAGACAGGGAGGGGTTAAAAATGGATTATTAATTATTTTCTATTTTAATAGAAACGTCATAATATTATCTAAATATATCATTTATTAATTAAAACTTAATGTCTAAAAAAGTGACAAAACTAACACTTCAGAACGTTACGTCTTATCCTTCAGGGGGTGTTCTTATTTTGTCTGACATAAGGAAAGAGGAGGATGGGGTCAAAAGCTAAAATCATATTAGTAGAATATATCAAATTTTACGATATTTGTTCAATTTTTTGTCAGCATCTGTTTTTAAGATAAAACTTTTAAATAGTTAAAAAATCACATTTCGCTATTTTGTAGTATACTTGCTTCCTACGAATTACATGTTGGAGATCACTTTTCTATATCAATCATTCACAATAAATAACACTCATAAATTGGGGCAAACGCTTCTTTACGAGTACATACATATTAATGAAAAACGCATAACGAAAACGAGTTTTGCGAGTGTGTGTGTTTGCGGGTGGGTGGGTGTGTAGAGGTAATCAACAGAACAACAGTCACTCACGTTGGGGTGGCTGTGAATGGAACATCAAAACGGCTCCGGGCCACGGAACCATTTACATTCAGATGTTTATTGTCTTTGTGCAAAATCACAGAATTAGATTGTCGCCATACTTTGTGTGTGTGTATAAGCTATCACACCCACCCGTAACATGGAACAATGCAACAACATTTATGTAGAGTATTGTAGAGGGTCAAATTTATTTTGATAGTTCTGCAGATAAAGACTTTCAGAAGTCATAGTGATTAACTTCACTCGATAGAAATATTTTCAATCAAATATTTTTCAGTATTTAAAAACTAATATAACATATTTTCTACTGCTGGTCTGAATCTAACAACTGTAATTAACAATACATATCCTCACACATATATACACGTGCAACCACAAATTCTTGCAAACGGTTTACATTAAAATTCATATTCCTAACATAAACGTTAAACTTGGGAACAAACATACCTTAAAATAATCACCGGTGTCCGCAGTCTGTGTCTGTTGGGTGGGACACAGTGGCGCATGCTGTGGGTGGGCGCAACACCCGCACACATTCAGAAATTTATCAAGCTTATATTTCTACTAGCTGTGCCCGCGGTTTCGCTCGCGTGGATTACGGAATTATTGTTTAGGTTTTTTGAAAAATATAGTTGAATCAAATACAAACACGATTAGTTATTATTGTAATCAACACCTAAATTACCTAACAAAAACGAATCAGAACAAAAAGTACAGATAATGTTTGATCTGTTTAAATTTAAAAGTTAGTTGTTTAAAATAAAATAAACAATTGACTATCAAAAGACAACGGCCAATCCGAGGGAGTCTGAATGGCAGCCGAGATGCTCCGACACTGCACTTGTTTTTAATAATAATAATAATAATAATATTTTACCGTATGTAACTTATTTAAAGTTATTTCCTAAACTAAATTGGATGCTGTAAAGAGCAAATTATATCTACATTAAGTACTTATGACGATGAAATCATTTATTTCGATAAGGATGAATGTTTTGCAGGTCATAAGTTCACGTAAAAAAAACTCATACATTTTTAATTTTCTTTGTAACATAAAAGCAATCATTGCAGTCATTGTAGCTTAAATATAAAAGTTAGATATATGGTATTACGGACTTTATTTTAGATTTTCTGACTCTACACAATTCTTTACTATATTATTTTGTCCAATATTGACTTGATTTACTATTATCGTCACTGTTCATTCCTTTTGTTAACTAATGTAACAAAATATATCCTATTACCTAGCCAGACAACGTCTCTCTGTCTGAGACGTTGAGCTTTATATATATTAAGGAAGATTTATACATATTATGCTAAATAAGTTTTTTTTATAGAAAAAATGTTTCCGTTTTATTTATTGTTTTTGTTCAATGTATCCGAAATTTGTTACTTTGGAGTCCATTTTACTGTATACCAAATTTTATAAAGAAATAATAATTTGTTATAAAACATATTTGAAGCCATATCTTTTCTAATTGATCAACTATTAAATATAACTAGCGGTTCTTAACTTACCACTATTAAAAAAATTGATTTGACTCAAATAATTCGAAAGATTACTCCCCATTATTCTGTAAATATAATATCGCCAAACCCCTCTAGCAAAGTGCATGTACCCGCCTATGAGATAAGGACGACAATGACACTGTCTGTCTGTATGTGTGTGTGTGCTGTGACAAAAGCAACCCCACTTAAGTGACAACAGAATTACGCGACGCTAAATTGAAACACCAAAGATAACATCTAGTCGACTAAATAGCCGCCGGCTAGAATATAGCACGTCCAAAACGCGCTACCCCCCCTCCTAAACCCCCAACCCTGCACCCCCAATACCCCAACTCTCCGCGCTCTTGCACTTTAAGATCTCCTTAATTCGGATTTGTTCTCTGCATAAACATACGTACATTTAACTCTTTCGTGGGCGGGTGTAAAGATTTGAATTGGTTTACAAAAACACTCTATTGAATTTTATTCAAATTTTGTTATACTTATTGAAGATTTGTAATACCTAGTGGCTTTATAAGAAAATATCAATTGTAATTTCTTTTTAATACGTGCCGAACAAAATAACAACTTTCTTTGATTTTCTTTCCATTTTTATATGTATATTTATACTAATTACATTATTTATAAGTTTTTTTATGCTCTGTACATCAGAGCTATACTTTGATATTTTGAGACCCAAATCACAAAACTGTGAGGCCCCTTTTTATATATTTTTATTTAAGATAATACATTGTTTGCGATAATTCTACCCAGATCTAGAATATAATAAAATCAGATTCTATACTGGCATCGCGAGACCCCCAGGTAGCGCTTTCTGCGTTTGTTCATAAGAACGGTTTTGCTGGATAGCGTATTACTCTTGTATATAAATATGTCGTAAAATATGTGGAAAAAACTGAATTTTATATTTTTCAACAGCAAAAAAAGACTATAACTCGAAAACTACAGCACCGATTCAGAAAACGTTTTCAGATTTAATTAGCTTTTAAATAATATATCAGTTTTTGTACTGATAAAACGTAAAAAAAGTATATAAAATATGCTGAAAGAAAATTCTGGGTTTTGTATTGAAAATTGAAATCTTGTTAAGTCTACTTTTGAATTATGAAAATATTTGAAGAACATACATATACTTAACGTTACATATTTATCTCTTTCCAGAATCGCTAGCTCAAGAGTTGGAGCTAGAGCGCAAAACTCGCCAACAGCAGGTAGAAAGAGACGTGAAATCGCCTCTGCAAGACCGCGCGAACTACTACAAGAACTCGGTGCTGTTCACGAGTGCTACATAGACACAGACACAGTAGTGACAGGTTTTAGTGTTCGATATAATTACATAACACCGGTCGCAATCCCGACACTTCGTAATCTCGACACTGTTATCGGACAGAATGAACTCTATGACAACTGTTGTTTTTCTCAAGTGACGAAGATAAAGAAACAAAATGTTTCGAGATTACGATTGTCGAGATTGAGATACGGGCCCATTTAACACATGCATCTATCAAAGTTTCAATTTTAAAATAATATGTAAATAATTATATTATAAACAAATGTTTTTGATTTTAAATATACGAAGTTGTTGTTCTTCGCATTTTGTAAACTGCGTAATACGTATATATTATAAATATTATTATTGGTTATAATTTCGTGTAAAGGCGTTATTTATACATCAACCGATATTTACCGGTATTAGAGTCGGGATCAGACTATCCTACATCTTATGATAGAAATTTCAGTCCGACATTTATTGGATCCATTTACAATGTAGATATATAAATTACCCGACTCCGATACGTGATAAATATCGGTTTGTATATAAAATGCTTTAAAAATGGAAATACTTAAACAATATTCCAATATAAAATATTTAAAAAAAATATTGGGATCAAAATTAATATTATTTGAGAATTTCTTGCTTTATACATGATGTCCCATTTTAAAACGTACGGGAAAATATTGAATAGAATGTTTCAAATAAAAGTTGGGACAAAGCTGCAAACTACTTCATAATAAATTTTTGAGAAATCAAAATAGTAACCTTTTTAATGAGAACCTTATATTTTTTCCCTGCAGAACGTCAAGATAAATTCAACCGTATTCAATTTTATATACCTTTTTGATTATTTATTATTTTGGACGTACCTATACAGTCTTTATAGAATCGAAACAGAAAAAAAAATTTTAAAACCCAAAAATTATAATAAATTACACCAAAAATTACCACTAAAATATAAAAAATCAAAAATCATTGCATTTAAAAAAAACTCTGAGGGATCGTTTAAATATTGAAGATACAAAAAATTGCAGCAACGACCAAAATTTAGGTTCTTATCACTTTTTCTCAAAAATTCCTCAAAATTTTTCAGTGTTAAATGACTCACTATAAAATCCTACAACTTTTTTTTTAATAATCGATATTTGAGCGTACATAATAAAAATGGGATACCTGTATACCTGTAAATTATAATATTACAATGATATCAATTTTATAAAACATTGTCTATAAAGCATATCAAGTTTATGAAATAAATACATATATGAATTTTTAATGTTATTATTTATAAAATAATATAACACTTTGTTTGTCATTAACAAAATAAGAATAAAATAATATGAAGTATATTTTTTGCCATAAATTCGTACTACTTATCAATTTCGGTTTAAAACATATTTTCAAATGTATTATTCAATAGACTTAGTTCTAACAATATAGTCTTAATATTAGTTGTTCATTAATGAATGTATAGATATATCGAGGTAAGCAAAATGTGCAATGTAATTTTAAAAGTAATTTAATTTTTTAATTATTTTAACATAAGTATACGCCCAATTGACAATCATGGACAATTTAGTGTTCTATTATTTATTACCAACGTCATGGTTTATAAAAAAACATCCTGCACTGATGGAGCCATTAGTAACTTCCCATAATATAAGGAACACTAAATACACATGATATTTAGCTTTTTTAAATATAAATTAACGTTAAGAAATTACTATATTACGGTTTTTTAGCATATTTTTGTCAGAAAATAAATTCTAAAATTTCCGCAGTGGCCAAAATTAAATTATTTTTTAACACTGTGAGTATTTTTAGTAGCTATGATTTCTTAGTTTATGTTGTAATATAAATTATTTTGAATATTAAATTTTAATTATCATCATCTTTACGAAAAGTATTTTGCAAAAATATTTGTATACTGCCATTTGTAATTTTTAGTATATTTTTTAAAGTCAATTTACTCTAGCTATTTTTTATATTTATTATAATTAATTCTAATAACTATATTAATACATTTATCAGTCCATTTTGTATATTTAAATATATGTATAATAAATTCGGAATGTTTAAATGTTTACCCTATAGTCTGTTTCATTTAAGATTACAGTGATGGGCGGGGATAGACGGTACGATTCACACAGGCACTATTATCGCACTAAGCTAGCCCACAGAATAAAGATAGTAAGAAGCGATACTTCATGTTAATAAATTTTTTTCTACGGCAACATGAATTAGTAGATGTATTGCGTCAGTGCAAAATTGTGTTATTGTGAATCTACCTGACGTTTTGTCCAATCAGGAGCGCGTATTATGCTTCTTTTGTTAGCTACTTCTGCAATCTTAAATGAAACAGACTATAGAAAGTTATTAAAATGATATCATAAAAATAACATTTTTAGGATATGCCAACAAAAATATATCTGTATGATACAATTCTGACAATCTCACGGCATTGCAAATTTTAGATTACATTGTACATATCTAAGTTGCTGAAGAAATTCAAGCAATTTTGTAAATCATATACAAATATAAAATATACATTTTCCAGTGCTACCATCTTTTTTCTTTAAAAGAAACATAAAATATAAAACACATGATGAATGTATTAATATAATATATTGAAGAGTATTATGTACATCACACTTTCGAACAATAAGGTCATGTAGTATTTATATAATATAACATACAGGTGAATAAAAAGTAAGAAATATTAATTTATGAAAAAATTAGTTCTTGATTAATATTAATCACAATTTGGTTACCCAATTGTTATTTTAAAGAGTTATGAGTGCAAATTAGCTTCCAGCTAACGATATCTGCTAGGTGTTAAATTGTTATGAAATTGCTCGATATTTAAATCAATGGTAATAAATGTATAGTAATGTAAATGCTATGCTGATTGTACTTATAGCGCATGCGTCAAGGTTATGATATGTAAGATTTCATTCGCTACATCTGTGAGTGTGTTGTTATTTACATTCAGTGGCTAACAGATAATGTTAACTGGAAGCTAATTTGCTTTTGCTCTCTAACAAATTCTTTATAATACCGGGCATTAGTAAGTAGGTATTTTTTATTCTCTACATTCATGTAAAAATATCATACATCCATAGTAAATTTTGTAAAAAAATGTAGCAAGAAATCAATGTTCCTTACTTAATATTCACCTGTATATGTACACAGTTGTGTGTCGTATTTGATACGTGTAGAGTTAGAGTCTATAATATCGCATTGTATAAATCAGAAGTGTCGTGGTTGCTATTATTTATTGTAAATATTTGTGTGTGAGTGTGCCTTGTAGAAGTTATTTAATATAAATACACAAAAAATACATATCTACTTGTTTTTCTTCATTCCTGGCTCATTTTATTATTTCATTATTTTATATCAGTTTTTCAGATGACAGAAAGAATTTATCTACACAAAAAATAAACAATTTTATTAACTATTCAGTAACTTACTCTTGATTTTTAAATGAAAATTATACATATTAAACTTAATTAAGTTAGTCAACTTGGCTTCACAATATCAAATATATTTATATGAACGATAAATAAGTTGGCCAATATATATTTCTCTTAATAATTTTCCCGAAATATACGATTAGAAACATAGACTAAAATAAAATTGATATACCTACACTGAAAAAAAAATGTACTGAGAATAAATAAATATTATGATAATTGATTCAAGTAAATAAAGTATTTATGCAGTAGCCAATAATTTCGTATTAGAGCCAAACAACTATTTTTTCAATCTAAATAATTTGCTTTAATACGATCAATTTCAAAATTATTTATAAGAATTATTAATTATTCAAATTAATAAATTGATTCGATGCATCAAGTTAAAAAATTATTTTTTTTCATTCAACTTAATAATTGCTCGTACTTATTTTTTGAAGTGGAAGGGGACGTTTGTGTTAAATTATCTTTTCTAGAGGTATGGTCTTGAAGAGGAGCCCGACTTTACGAGCAAGTGGAATTGACTGAAGCTTTAAAAAGCGGGTGTCACACTCCGTCCTTTCCAAATTATATGACTGGGTTTTCCCTAAGTTGGTTAGAATATGGCTGTCTTATACGTACCTATATACGGAGCAGAAATATAATTCCCTAGCGGGAGTTAATTTGCGTGCTCTGTAGTAATTGTGTGTGTCCAAGAGACTATGTTATTGGCATCAAATAATTTCTATTTGCAACAATAGAAATTCTCATCCAGATCAAATGTTTAAATTAGTTGCGTCAAATAGTTTTAATTTATTAAAAAAAAAGTATATATTTGTAGCACATAATTTGAATTGGAGTCAACTATTTTGGTTAAAAAGTAAAGAATTATTGTATTGAATAAAATAACATTAATTTGTATCAATAAATTAGGCAATTTGGATCAAATTGGTTCCTATAAATAACTGGGTTATTGGACGCAACGTCAATTAATTATTTAGTTCAAGTAAAATTTACTTGCCTTCAGTAAATATGATTCAAATAATTTGAGTTATTTTTATCTATGAATTATTTTTCAGTGTAAATTTTAAAAATATACGTCTTCCAAATAAACAAGTTGTAGTAGAAATGTTTAAAATTCAAACGGACAAGAAAAGTGCTCCCTGTTATTCCCGGGGGGCTTTTTAACTTGTAATAGAGTTTTTGAACCGCACGCGGACTGTCGAAGCGGAAACGCGCACTGGACCGCACGATATGTTTCCGATTGAATTGTGAAACGATGGCCAATGCTCAAGTGTGCCTAATGCGATTTAAAAACTGCTCAGGGGCCAGCAACTCAAACGTACTATTTTATACAGCATACGGACGGCCATTCCCAGTTTTCATCATGAATAATAATTTCATGAACCTATTCAAAAATCGTTATATGTTAATTTTATGTAGGTAAGCATTTTGTTTATTAAATTATTTTTGGAACAAAAAAAAAACATTCTCAGAATTAAAATAACTGTGGTTATAAACAAAATAAATACACCTTTTCATAGGCAACCAATAATATTTGGAAAAAATAATCTATTTTTTGCTTTGATTTTGATGGCGTAATGATTATTTTTGGTATGATTTTTTTCAAATTGCACTACAGTGGTATCATATAATTAAATAGACAAAAAAAAGTTAAACTGTACCAATGCAATTTTAAATTAGCTAGTTAAGATAACAATTATTTTGTCAAACCGTAGCCTCCTACCTTATTTGACTCTTCAGTGGTTAAAGAACCTTTTTCCATGGCATAAAATCAGTTTTTCTATGATGTGTAAAAATTAATAAAATTAAAAAAAATAATTCATATATATCATTAAACGAGGCAAAAACATAAAAACAATTTTGCTTCAGAATAACCATTGTTTATGATGCTGTTCAATTCAAATAATTTTAATAAATAATATAGTCAATAAAAGTTTCTAGGGGAAGGGGTTCTTAAAAAATATAAATATTTATATTTCAGTTCATAATTGTTTGTTAGTTTGTCATACATATCATATCAATACAAATAAAACCTCTTTAAAATTTCGTTACCCACGCCACTGTTCTGCATCTAACACTGCGTACAACGCATTAACATTTACTCTATTTTATATTCAAGAAATAACTAAACGAAAATCAATATGACAAAGGATTGAGGAGCTGTCTACGGGGTGTATTTATTCTGTACAACTCTGGAACCCCCTTCCTCCCTCCCCCACCCCAACGAACCACCGGTGAGCTAAAGTGTGTAAAACTGAAACAGTATACGTGTTTACCAAATTATTAATTACATACTCGAGGTATGTGAGCTTGTTTACATTACACCCAATCGAACAGAATAAATAATTATTATAAATTATAAGAAATGATATACATTGAAATTTCAAAACAATTTGAATGGAAAATGTATTTTTGGTAAAAATTAACACATTCTTTAAAAATATTACATCACCTTCGTTTCCAGACGCATGTCGTAAGTCCAAAATGTCCGCTACTCGAAGCAATGTAATTATAAAAAAAGTTTGATGTAGCTAGTTTTTTTAAACCTTGGTAAATAATGATTTTTCGAGATTAATAATATTTTTCCCGCAATTTTAATATTATTATAAATTTCAGCTCAATAATAATAAATAATATACAAACTTAAACAAATTATACTGTTAATAAATAATAACTATAATAGGTAGGTATATGAAGGAGCTCGTCCACTTTTATCAATTTGGTAATATTGGTACCCAAAATACTCTATTAGTATAGCAGGAACTTTATAAAATAAAACTATAGTTTAGGTACTATTTTGCTAATTAACCCAAAAAATAAATTAATAAATAATCATTTAAAATTTAAATGACTCAAACCTGCCCTGATAACCTCAGGGCATACATCTTTCTCATCCGTAATCCACGTCTGGTAAAAGGAACAGTGACATTTGTTAACTGACTGGCTGTATATTATCAAATTGATGCAAAAGTAACCAAAAAAAGAACCTTTTTTTAAATGAATGTTTGTAATGTAAATTTCAAAATCAACTTTTTTTTAAATCTTATTAAAAACAAATCAATTTAATCACCTTTACTTCTGAACAACTAAATTTCCACGGAATATAAAATCAAGTTAATAAATCTTAATTAGCTCACGTTAAAAAGAAATAAAAAGAAATCCGACAGATAGTAAAAATAAACAATAAAAATATCCAATAATATAATTTGATCGATCCGAGTTAAATGTTTATAAACTGATCAATCAATCAATCAATGGAGAACATTCGAAATAAATCATTCAATAGCTCAACGATGTAAACGTACCCATACAAAAGTATGGAAACCGTGCAAAGTGTGTACACTTATGTGTATGCACAGAGCCGGCTCTAAGCTACATCAGAGCTCCGATAAATGCACAGCCAGGGGCCTGAAATATTTTAAAAGCTACTGGACTGATTTTGATGGGACTTTCACTGTTCGAAAGCCTAAGACCTTAAAATGAGTTTATGCTATCTGATAATTTATTTAAAACAGGCTCCCATTGAACCTCACGAAATTGTCATGTTTTTTACGTATTTTTGGGTACTGTTAACGAATTTGAAAATAACAAAGCTCTGAATTTTGAGAGCTTCCACGAACCGTCATAATTTTTTTGACTAAATCTAATCTAATAAAATGACTTTGTGGATAAAACTTTTTTCTTCAAATTACTTTTTTTGTATCACTGTATAGTGATTTTTGATCGAGTTATAAAGAAAAAAATTTCAGTTTGTCTAATCTACTCTTAGAATTGTTCCCTAGTTATAGGCGTTCATAGTTAGAAATGTGTTTTTTTCATTTATAGCAAAAAACTCGGTCAAAAAACTATTGTATAGCGATACAAGAAATGCGAATTGAAGAGAAAAACTTATCTACAAAAGTCATTTATTACATTTGGTCAAACAAATTTACTATTAATATTAAAATTGATATATTTTTGCATTATTTTGACGAAAAAAATTTTGGGGTCAGCGAACTTTTTTAATATCAAATTTGTTTTCAGACAAACAAATACTTCTTGTGGGTCTATGTAATAAACGACAGATGAAGCCATAAAATTCGAGAAGGAAATAATGTATAAATATAATTAAAAATTGTGATTATGTACACATGTTTTGTCTAATTTTCTTCGGCATTCTTACCAAAGGTCTAACTAACCCTAAAGCCGTCTCTGTACATAATGCATGTACACACGCACACACCTATACCTACACTTACACACCCGTACAACACCAAGTTCCAGCGCTAGCTTGCAGTTATCAAACTTAAGATTGGATGTTTGCCAGATACAAACTTCGCAATATCATGTGAATAATAAATACCTCTGGCTGTAACTACACACACACACATACACACTCACACTCACGTGGCGGGTGGGTGGATGGGGGTGTAGTTTACCGAACAAACATCCTTGACGTTAACGCCGTTACTGAGACGTAATTACCGTCGTTGCGTTCTGGTGGTTAACGCAATCGAACAAATGAAATAAAATAGTTCACTTTCAAAATTGATTTGATAATTAAATTCAAATACTTATCTTTCTTAAATACTTAATAGGAATCAATGCAAATGTATAAATCTGTAAGCTCTGTCTGTACAATAAAAAAATGTTTTTTTTTAAGATCTATACTCTGTTTTAGAGGCATTACATTCGATAGTTTCATTATTTTCGTCTGTTTATTTATTTTGATTTAACATGAACACTACTGAAATCTTATATATTCTTATGCGTGGGGGAAGCGTCCAATGCGTAACTTACTTAAGTATCCTCTTTCTAAATAAATATTTTAAAATATGTTCACTTAAACCGCTTCAAGCTGTTGAAATTACGTTTTGATATATCTCAATTAAAACAATTCAAAAAATATTATTAAAAAACTATTTAAATTGCAATCCATCTTAAAATTGCATTCAATGAAGGAGGGTCACCAAAGTCGGGTGTAAAAGGTATCGAAAATTTCCAAATTAATCTTTACATAATTAATGGATTTCCTCTAATATAACTGACAAAAAGTATAAGCGATTCATGATTATTACCAAAATAAAGCAAAAAAATCTAGTTTGTACCAATTTAATAAAAAAAAGTACAAACTATTTTTATGGCTTGCAAACATTACATAATTATTAGTTCTCGATACAAAATATCAATAGAGAAATAAATTCCTTGAGATATCTGTTAATTAAATATCCATCGCGGTCTAGACCAATGTTAAGACTAATCTAACTGAAATTGTTTTTGCTAATTTGTATTCAAAGAAGGTTCCACCGCTCTTCGGATAAAACAAAAATAGTTAATTTACTCGGGAAGCTTAAAATTACAGTCGGCCAGCAATAGCCTCTTCATTGTGGCCTCTACACTGTGCATACAGGTTAAATTAATATTCTTGAATATATATATTAAATATCAAAATACATTTCAATAAGTAATGTTGTAAATGTGACTGTACTAGTACAAAAGTCTTTCAGAATCAAAACTGATTAAATCCAGTTATTATAATATCTCTACTTTTATCCAATCAAATTAGATTTTTAAATAGAATTAATATTCGCTTCAATTTTTTTAGCGCCAATTGATGACATATGATGCCTAATAAAATATGAGAAATGTTAGGCTGTGGGCCCCCAAGAAATACATACAAAACGTATCTCTATCGGTCTGTATGTCTTTGTCCGCTTATAACTTGAGAACAACTGATTCGATTTTTATGCGGTTTTCATTGATATATAAGTACAGGTACGTTATTTGATCAGATTTTCTGCTATGTATGTTTGATTAAAATTGGTTTCATTGTCCCCAAATTATAATAATAAAAAAAGCAGATAATCATATAATTGAAGTTATTATATATATAATATATATATAATGTATATAATATAATGTAGGTATATAAACTTTTTCTACGATTTTCAGACATTTTCCAAGAGGTTTACCTGTAGTTTAAATATAATAAAACAGAAAAAAATGATAATCGAATTAGTCAAAATTCATTTGAATAATTTTTAATATTTAAAACAGATCATGCTTTTGGAAAACAAGATAAATTGCATTTAAAATAGTGTTTAAATAAATATTACAATTTTTTATACTAAATTTAATACTAGGAACTGAACTCTTTATTGAAAAAACTCAACAAAATATCGTCTTATTTTTGGTAAGATGATATCAAAATAATATCAACTGTGAATGTAATCTTGTTGAGTATCTCGAGTTTAAGGGATTGACAATAATTAATATTTCAACACTAATCAAAATTAATTTTTTATGTAAAACCAGATAATATACTCCTGACTTTTTGTTTGTTATCGGTTACGTTTACCTAACGAGACTCACCTAACCCTTGTCTCGTCTACAAAATGAAAATGTAACCAATGTAAAAATTATTAATACCTTTTTTACACATTTACATTATATAAAAAAAACCAAGTATGTACACCTATCTAATATTACAATAAATATTATTCTTATTTATACATACCTACAAGCATATTTTTAACTGTGTAAAGATCTACATCGACTACTTATTTGGGCGGCTGGACACCAGCTCGGATATATTGACTTTTTTATAATAAAAACTCAATGCATTTTCTGATTGGTTCTGGAGTTATTTTCAGATCGATTTGAATGCCTTCCAATTTATTTAATCATTTTCATTGGGCAACTATCAAGAATATAAAAATGATGATGGTTCATATTTGATGAATCTGTCAATATATTTACGTGTGTATGTATGTGTGTGTGTGTCTGATCAATACCTAGTAATTAAGGTAATTATTTTTGAAATGAATATTAATTGTATCATATGAATAAAAGGCTAGCTATGTTTATTTTAATTTCTGGATGCAACGACCTATTTATTTCATAATTATTTTTAACGATAGATTGAATTTAGTTTTATATAATGTTTTTGTTCGAACGGAAGAGGTGTTTTTTTTTTGTTGGATTTGAATTTGAAATTAACTAGCAATATTGAAATAGATTGGTTTGGTATAAATATGTGTTACGAATTAATAATTATTTGGATTAACTAAAGATGGACTCTTGTGTGGTAGATTTTAATTTATATTGCAATATGTTTTAGAATTTACGTACATAATTATTTGTTGGTGTTTTTGCTCACAAATGTTTTAATATTATGTATTATAATAATATTATTACTAATGCCATAAAAATGAAACTTATAAATAAAGTTAATATAGTCTTAGTTTCCTCTCGTCTGAATTTAAGTCCGCACAGTGGGGATTTCATGTCAATAATACTGATAAGATGGATAAAAATTTATAATTCTGAATTAAAGTATTTAAACGTGTTGGTGAGCAAAACATTATATTATGTAGTAATTGACAGCTTTTTGTCTTGTAAAAATCAGATTCGTATCAAGCGATATTTTTCGGTTTCATCCACGTGTATATCGAGAACGATGAATGTCCGCACAACCAGCTACTCCAAATATGTAAACACTACATTTATTTATCTCTCCTTGTCACTTTGTCAATGTGCAAATATGAATATCACAGCAGTATGTTATTTTATGCCACTTCTCAACCCCTTGATGGAGCAGCGTGATAATATCTAGCCTAAACTAATTCTAGGGTCAAACAATGAAAATCACATCAATATCGGTTTAGTAGTTTTTCAATTAACTCGAAAAAACAAACATAAAATGAGTTTTTATAATATATTTTACCTGTAAAATGACTCATATACCCGTTACCCCCACACACAGATTTATATATTAGTGTGATATTATATAACAGAACATAAATATAATTAAGAAAATCAATTATAGGTACTTAAATATAACCCATTATGTCACATCCATCATTATTATTATAAGACATGCATAATTTTCGCAAGCTAATAAAAAAGTGTTAAAGCTTTCATCAAGTATAATTCCCCCATAGATCATTACAAATGAAAAATAAATGTATATAGTATAGGAAATAATTACAGTAATTATCCCACACTAAATGTAATATAATAAAACATATATACTCCACAAGTACACAATAGATCTTGTAGCATCTAGGGACTTAATCACTGTCACCAAGTGTTATGTTTGGGGATATTTATACGCTCTTAATAAGAATGTTGCCCCCACCTGCTCGCGGCGGGAACATGGCCGCCATCTACCTTTATACGCAGCAATTAACAACTTTGCAATGATTTATATATCGCGAGTCACTGCTTTTATTGCATTAATTTCATATGAAACTGTAAATTCTGGCGTTTATTTATTATATTAGACTTGTATGTACGGTGTACACCACCTCAACTATCTCTGACGTAAGGGTTGTTGTTTAATGGAAGGGGTTAGGTTCTGGAAAGTGTGGTAAAAGAGGGACATAAGTGTATGGTTTTATATACGAATTTATATGTTTGGTTCTTGAGATCTGCTGTGGATACCACATTACTTTTTCTTATACGTTATTATTCAGTACCTACAGGACTAAACGTAGTTACACACCAAAAGTTTGGAAGCAGGTATATTTTTCTGTGTATCAAAACATTATTATCAGTGCGTTCGAAGAAACCGTTTTGAGGGTTCCGTACCACAAAATAAAAAAACGGAACCCTTCCTTGTAGGATCACTTTGTTGTCCATCTGTCTGTCTTTCAAGACCTTTTTCTTAAGAAGGGTTAGAGGTATCAAGTTGAAATTAATATAAAATAATAAATTTCAAAATTCTAGATTAACGATATGTACCCCTATAGGTTTTGATGATCAGTCAGTGAGTCAGACTGTATGTATCAAAATACGCTTTAAAAAGCTGTATCTTTTTATTGCATTGAGTTAGAAACTTGAATTTTTACAGGACTATGAGACTGTAGATCTTAGTATTTGATATTAATTTCAACTTGATACCTCTAGCCGTTTCTAAGAAAAAAAGTCTTGACGGACGGAGAGACAGACGAACAACAAAGTGATTCTATAAGGGTTCCGTTTTTTTTTATTTTAAGGTACGGAAACCTAAAAACGGTCTCTTCGAACGCACTTATAATAAAGTTTTGATACACAGATAAATATACCTACTTTCAAACTTTCGGACGATAATGTATTTGTAAATTCTGCATCCCTAGGCAAAGACGGTTTTCCGCCCCCCTTTCAGCATTATGTAATTTATTCGAATATGAATGTACGAATGTGAGAAAAGAATACGTATATTAATTTACTATTACATAGAGCAGCGGTCCTCAAACTGTCGATCGCGAGCTACCAGTAGATTATGTAAGATACCTATGTATATTTTTACTGGAAATCTAATTTCTTTAAAATTTCAATTTATTTATTTATTTTATATTAAAATATCCCAATTGCCCAAAGATTCAGAGATTACTAATTACTTGTAATTAGTCTCATCAAAAATAACGAAAAAATATAAATATCAGATACTTTATGCTGTAGATATACATAATGCGAAATTATTTATTTTATTAGAATGTAGCATTTGTATTGTATATAAAAAATAACTCAAATTTTCCCTTCAACCGCATTGTATTGAAAAGAGCATCCAATCCATACAAAAACAACAAGAAATATTCAGTCGGGCGGGGGGTGGTTAGGTTATTTCTGGAATTCAATACTCCATTTCACGAGAAATATATTGCTTTTTCATAACTCCGCATGAGCGATTTCAAATCACTTTGTCGAAAATGTTATTTGTATTCATAATCCAGAGACATAAAGAAACGCGCTACAAAACACGGGGGTGTGTGTGTGTAGCGGGGAGGGAGGGGGGACAATGGGGAATTCTTTCCCAGGGGCATATTTATGCTACCGTTTTTTTACTTGTATTATTCTAGATATATTAAAAAAGTTAGAGGTATTTGATATTTTAAATTGTTGGTAGTATCGAAACGCTATGCTTGATTTTTTTTATTTTGTAATTTAGAAGCTAAAACAAACAGTTTTGAACTGTTTTTATTTTATACTACAATTATATTATGTGTAATCAATACATAAATATAAATCTGTGGCATCTGTCTGCACAAGAAGTTTTTAAAAATATTTTTACTTTTCGTTTAATTCGACTTGATACAAAAAGTACTGAATCGATTTTGATGGAACTTCTTAGAAAACCTAAGAAATAGTTGAATCTACATGTTAATTAGTTTACATTTAACACTTATTATAAAAAATTTACAATTTAAGTTTTTTAAATAAAAATACATACCTACTATGTGTAAAAATGAAAATAAAAAATATATAATATAGTTGTGATGTGTATGATGTTTTTCAATACAAAATTCCTTATTGAACAGGTTGGTTTAAGACTGGCGTGCAAAAATTTAACAGTGGATTGAAGATGTTATTTTAGCAAAAATCTTTAAATAGACGTGTCCGGAACTTCTTCGTGAAGGAGTTACAACCCTCCAATTGAATACAGGATTTAATATACTGAAAAAAATTGTATTGGACCAAGACAATAATAAAAAATGTGTTGTAGGTATAAATATAACTTTGAATTATGTCGAATTAAAAAATGAAATTTTGATCAATTTTCAAGGGGCAACTTTTAATCCTAAATATATATATTTTATCAACTAAAATTAGATAACAGTCTATAAAAAAATCCAGAAAATAGTAGATTGCGTCACAAAATTTGGTTGTTCTTGGTATGTATATAATACCACAATGGAAAAAAGAGAGAGAGAAGAGAAAACCGAGACAATTTTAATAAAATCAAGTGAGATTATTGAGTTACAATATTTCTGAGAATTCATCTTTATGTATAATAATTATACGGCGGAGATTTTACAACACAAATAAATTAATCCAAAGAAATTAATAACTGGCAGAACAAAAACCAATCCGGGCATAAGAACAAACTCAAACATATTTCAACGATTAACGCTGCTGCAAACACTTCCATTAAAATAATACTTAAAAGCAATAAGAGTTACCAAATGCAATATCTGTATATTTTAATTAAATCGTTATAAAGTAAAGAAGTCGAGTCGCGCCAAGAAAGGGTTCTTGCAAAAAGAACAACGATAACATTGCGGGACCTCGAACGCGCGACATTTATCTGCCAATCACAAATCTTACTTATGAATAGGCCTTTTTAGTATTCTATAACGGAATCGGAAAAAGAAGTACTTATGTTTATATTTCACAGCCTTCTAGCTACTGAACCGTTTGACGCAGAAAACGAATAGACCTGAGTTATAAAAAATAAAATTTTAAGTTTTTGGCGGTTTTTCAAGGAGTTGAATTGAGTTACCAAAAAGTATTATTAATTCAATCTCAGTGAGTGGGGTATCAAATGAAAGCTAACAATTGAAGAAAGTTGAATATGTTAACGTTTTGTTATAATTACAATAAAAAAAAATGTTTTCAGCCCAAATCTCCGAAAGTATGTGAGGAAAATTTGAAAAAAGAAATATGAATTATCAATATTTAAAACTGGAAAATACAATATGTTGCCACCTTTTTGGTGATATTGAAACAGCTACTGATTATACTGTTTTAAATTAGGTTGTTCTTAACTTTACAAAAGTTTTTAAATCTGTAAAGTTTATTTTATCTAGAGTTCATTATAAAATAAAATAATCGAATAAATTGAAAAACTACACGATATGGGAAACTATATAGTACAATAGACTCGACACGCACTTGAATTTTTTTTCTGTAATCCTTTTCAGAAATTATAACGACTTAAAAAAAATATCTATCCTATATAGGTATCTGTTCAGGAAATCAAAAAAACATTCAAATTGGTGCATTTCTTTCGTAAGTTCGCCAGATAAAAATTCATATATGCTACTTCTTATTTAACCGGAAATAAATATTTTGATTTTAAACTACATAAGGATTGTAATATTTGCAATAAATTGAATGAGTATATTTTCTTTATTTTATCAAAAGTTGTTTTTAAATGTATCCAAAACTTATTTAACCGAATCACAAGTTCAGAGTCTCCTAGTAAAATGTGAGGAGAAGAAGAACAAGACGCAGTAAAATGGGTGCTGTAGATTCAATACGAATATTAAACATCCATTTGCGTTAAGTCGTCTCTTTTAGCACCCGCTCGCTGAGATCATGCTAATTGTGCAGGGGCTGGAAACACATCAAATTATATGACTACATTTGTTTCAGAATTATTATCAAATATTGCAGCAATAATGTTCAATCATTTATGTCACGTGTTAAGTGTCTCGTTTGTACTTTTCTTGAGTGGTTTAGGGGAGAAGAGGTATTTTTTGAAATAATTGGAGGTCAACGTCTTTTTAACGAAATCTATATTTTTTGTCCGAAAACTTTTGATATTTAGCAAAATAAAATGGAATAGTCAAGAATTTTTTACTTTAAAATTGTCAAATAAATTTTTTATGTCGAAAAATTCTCCTGCAGGTTCCTTGCTTAGAAATAAACAATTTTCACCTTTTACAATTTTTTTCTGAAATTGACAGTTTTAGAGTAAAAAATTCTTGCAAATTAAAAAATAACGTAATTCAAACAAAAATTCTTTACTTTTTTATGTACAATACGAATCTGCAAAAAAGTACAGAAAAAAGTGTTATGTGGACCTCAAATTTTCGATTTGGAATACCAAATAGTTAGTCTATATATATATATATATATATATTTAAAACAAATATATATTTTAAACAAAATCATTTTTTAGTGTCTTGTACATATTTTAGAATAACAATATTTGCTTTCATAAATCTTGGCTTCAGGATATAAGCCAACATTCATATCAAGATCTCAAAACTTGTTATATCCCATTTTATTTATATTACATATCTCTGCTTACATCGAAACTAAAATAAATAAAGTACCCCCTAAAATAACGTCCTTTCTTTATAATAAATCAAATAACATAAAAGATTCTAATAATGAAAAGCCAATTATGCCATTAAAAATAATAGAATACCTACATCATTTATTTGTGATTGGTTCCCATCTGTCCGATACAGGTACGAGATAGCATTGAATCTCTGCACAATAATAGCTTTACAAAAGTGATCGTTTATTTGAACCTTAATTTACTTTTGTCTAATGAACGGTTATTAGCAACAGTAATTGTATTATATAAATAACATAAGTTTGAGGTAAATTTCATTATAAACTTTGAACTCACGAGTACGATTTTTTTTTCAGGATCCTATTATTCTTATTTGTAAGAAAGTATTCCTTTTTAGAATTTCCTCGTAGTTTCGCCTACGCGTATTTTAAAATAAATGAATTACAACGCGACTGGCAGTTCTAAAAATGTAGGTGCTATATGATATTGATAGTTAAATACATATTATCAATTTTTTATTACATTTTATTAGGAAATATCAATCGAAAATTTGTATATAGCTGAAACTAATTCGAGAGTTTTAGGCTTTTTAACAATTAAAGTCCCATCAAAACCAATTCAGTAGTTTTTGTTTCAAATCAGAACGAACAAATAAAAAATTTAAAAAATATTTAAAAATTGAATATATTGCCTATAAAATTCAAAAGATCCACATTGTTCAGACAGTGTTTCAATATATCTTGTTATATCAATTAATTAGTTTAGTTTATTTTTGAAAAGTATTACTCAAGTAGTTACAATACACTTATGTGGCCACCAAAAGACTTTTTTATTCATCATACATACAAATACAGAAATAATGGTTGGAACAAGAATTTTAGATACAACTTGAATTCAATAAATACCTCGATTACACTGAAGAGTTTAGTTGTAGGAAGTAAATGTATTTAGTTGATGTGTTTTCAAAAATGTTTGTTAATTATTTACAATAATAAATGTTATCAACAAAATGTAATAATTTGGTAACAATACAACGATATAGCTTAATCATGGGATTTATTAACAGTTAATAAATATCGTATTCACCATTAGCAACAGGGAATTTGTTAACTATAACCAAATCTTGTTATCTATAAATAATCTCTTTTCTCAGTGTAAACATTCGTTTTCGGATTAGTGATTATCTTTTAAAAAATAGTTGTACATTTACTAATTTAACAAAAACATTAAATTTCATGTTTGTAAGTTTTATTCTCATCTCTTCCGAATTTAAGTCATTCTCGTCTCGGTTTAGATCTCGTTTAGAGACCTAAAAAAGTCTCATCTCTGCGAGATATTGATCATACTTGATTCAGGGATCATAAAACGTGTAACTCTGTTAAAATCTCAAGTTTTATTTTCATAATTTCATTTTATCATACATACGATAGGAAACGCATTTAATTTCATTGGCTTCTGAATAAAACGACAACGATTTGCATATTGCAGTATCTAAACGCACCGTTTCAAGTTGCTTTTTTGTAGATAATAGAATGCAGTAGATATGTAGTATATACATATATATAGTAGGTAGTATCCAGAGGTAGTTCCCTAAGGTGATTAAGGCCGCCTGGCTGCAGCACACGGTACGTTTTTAATTCTATGACGATGTAATTAATAGTTCATTTTCCTGTCGGTAAGTGTGTTATCTTCTTTATTAGCATATCGCTTCGTCATTTCAACACCGTTTCCTTGTACACATTATACGTAATGTTACTCAAATTCCAGGTATCAAGGTGGTACCCCTTCAGTCACGTCATCACATCTATTTTTATATTATAAATATATTTGTATATTTTAATTATGTTATGTATTTCTATAATATTTATATTTTATAGTAATACTCCGGACCGTCTATAGCACGTTAAAATAATATTGTTATTTTTTTGTATATTATAGATCAAATTCATTTTTTTTTCTAAATTTTGAAAACATACAATTTTTGAAGGGCTATATTTCGATAACGGTTTGAGATACAGTCATTTTCTATAAAATTTAACCAAATTGGGAAACTAAAAAATGAAAAGTTAAAGCTTCAAATTTCAATATACAATAGAATAATCAATTGAAATATATTAGAAAATTTATATACCTATATCCAAACTAAATATTAATTGCCATAAGGGACGAAAATTCGCGAATTAATTTTGGGTACAAGTTTTTTTCTCAATCGATTGGTATATAAGTATCTCTTAAAATTTTGTGGTACCTATGACAGCTTTGTTTAATTATCAAGTATTGAAACCCGATCGAACTTAATATTATTTAGATACCTGTTAATGTCGGCGCATGCGCGACACTGCCCCCCCCCCCTCATACGGACCCAATTGTCGGCAAGTCTCTGAGAGAGCGGCGCACAATTAAACCCAATACAACAACGCTCTTGTAATTAATGATTTCTATAGATTGAAAATGAACATTATATAAAAAAGAATCGTTTTCGACTCAAACTCAAACCAATACACATTCCTGTCGATTTTTTAATTTTAATTTCGATCGATCAGGGCTGAGTAAGGAACCTGTTATTTTTTTACTAAATTACTTATATATTTAATAATACTATACTAATAGCTCTGCTACATTTTTATTTTAAATTTAATTAGTGTATACTTTTTAATAGACGAAATATCATACTTATTAATTAATTGTGAATGTGTAAGACGAGGACAGTGTATAATGTATATTCAACATGATAGTAACTAGGTTCCTTAATGACTGTAAAATATAATGTTAACAATATTTATCAATTTTTAAACTCAAAGAACTTGAATGTAAAAAATCATTTTCTTTATTTATAAGAGTCGGTAAGTGTACATCGTACACAATATGTGGGGTCCGCAATGTTGACTGATATGAATGAAGTTATTTTTCCTGGAATCACACTTATTATCTCTATGCTTCCAATCTTTTCAGTTTTTTCATCAATTAGTTTTGATGTTATAGGCGTGAAAATCATTTCTTCATATATTTAATTTTATTTGGTTTAACGATTTATTTTGAAATCAGTTCAACAATTTTGACATCCTACATATAGAAAAAGTATTTTTTTTTATCTTGGCAAATAATACATTTTTGATATTGTTAATATTTTTTCTGAAATGCGGTTAAATAATTTTACATATAGTATGTATATTTTTAATTTCAGCTCAATCAGTGCAGTAGTTTTTGAGTTATACTCCAAACTGATGGACATACATTTTTTCCACATAATTATCAAAAAAAGTATTAATGAAATTTTACATATATATATGTATATTTTTAATTTCAGCTCAATTAGTCCAGTAGTTTTTGAGTTATACTTCGAACTGACGGATAGACAGATGAATACAAAAGATAAGACTTGTAAATAAAAATATCACATTTTTTCCACATAATTATCAAAAAATGTAATAAAGCAATTTTACATATATGTATATTTTTAATTTAAGCTCAATCGGTCCAGTAGTTTTTGAGTTATACTCCAAAACAGATAAATAAAAAGACAAACTTGTAACTAAAACTATTACAATTTTCCACATAATTATCAGAAAAAGTAATAAATATTTTAAAAAAATATCTTGAAATTATCCTCAAATCATTTTGCTTAGCCCTGACATAATTAATTTACCTGTCAAATGATTGTTTAACACAAAGATTCATTTACCGTCACAAAATAAAAATAACTAAACCGAAAGAACTAGACTTATAAAACAGATTCGTCACGCTGGCGCATAATTTATATTAATAACGCCCGATATCAAAACAAAAATACACAAAACCCTTGTCTGAGACGTTCGCAAGCCCGACCGACTAACTTCACAAGACATACAGTTTCTCCTCAATAGATTCCTCAAACGTTTCTGAAGAAAAGTCTCGTTTCGTGAAAATTGTAGCCATCTCGTCTCGATCTCTTCTCGTACGTACACGTAAAAATCTAAGAAAAAAAACGTTGAAATAATAAAATGAATATTACCTATATATATTGTATATTAATAAAAACAACTTATTAATACCAAATTGTTAATTTTGATTTAAGTCAATCTCCTCAATTTTGACGGCATTAATTGCCAAAATATCAAACACACGTTTAAAATTATAGTCTCGATTTACACAATTCTTACATACACAAGTCAATTGAGTTAAATTTAATATTTAATTATTCTTAAACATATGAACAGTTTACATGAACCGCTTATATTTTATGTACCATTTAATGAACGTTCTAATTATTTTAATATTATTATAATCGACAGAGGTCAAGTTTGCGTTGGTTTTAAGGTCAACTAACCCAGGTTGAAGTTTTTGCATGTTTTCTCACCGGTTCCATTCATTCACATTGCTCCATGCATACGTAATATGTTTATATACTTATCGGTGACGTATATGTAAACTCTGCAGCCCTGAGCAACGACGACCCTCCCCCCTTTCGGGGTATTTTATAAAAATAAATAAAAATTAAATATCGAAAAGCCCCATATTTTTTGTTGACTGAAGAAAATAAAAAAATGTATACCTACTAAATTAATTTTTTAAATCATTTTACAATTTTCTGCATCTCGAATAATTGTGCAAAAAAAATATTCAATTATACATTTTTTTACTTATTTCAGTTATCGGGGCCACCCTATTATATTTTGCCCTTTTCACCCAACGTAAATACGCCCATCTTTATACTAACAGATACATAACTAATTTAATATTCACCTTATTTATATCAACGATAAATTAATACTGGCTTATTAAAAATAAGCATCATTTGATTGAAATTTTACTTTAATTATTTGTAAATTTTAAAAAATCCCCTGAAGCTAGACACCAATTTTTCTATAGATACTACCAGAACCGTACTTATGAGCAGGAGCATAAATCCTTGGCACTTTACAGAAACGGTCTCCATCACCGCTTCGACCTATTAGTTGCGTCAAAACGTAGCGTCGTTTCGACGCAGCTAACATGTCACTTGTATTGAATCACATATTATAGATTTGCAAGGTCAAAGCGGTGACGGAGACCGTTTCTGTAAAAATAATATTTATTGACTTTTTTTTGTTTTTGCACTTGAGGCCTCAAAATATGTAAGTACGGTACTAGATATTATATGATCATATTTATGATCTAGACATGATTCTAAACTTCAATTATACCAACGTTTCATGGCACATCACAGTGTTAATGCTGAGAATGTGGCATGCCTGGATACGGTCCTGCACAGAGATACCTGTAGGTACAAATCAACAATGGGTCGATAATACAGTCTCCTGCCACATCCAATCACGCTCTCCAACTCCACCTTCTCCAATCAAATGATACAAACAAACAGACGTATATTTATGTTTATTGGAATACATCTGCGTGTGTGTGTAAAATACATAGAATTGTAAATGTAACTGGGTGGGCGGGGCCGGCCGATGACCGGGGCGTGGCCTCAAAGGCTCGACCCAGCTACGTACCCGCTATAAAAAAAACAGCTGGACGCATAAAATAATTAATTATATGTCTGTTGAATAATATACGTGTATGGATACATACTCGCCGGGAACGGGGAAGAAATATATATACATATCGTATATGTATACATATTATATGTGTACTTGCATATAGGGGTGGGCAATATCAATAAAAGTGAAGGTCAGCTGTAAATACTTGGTTAATTACATTCAAATAAACTTTTTGAAAAATTTGAAAAGTACATAAAAAAATGTGTATTTTTTATGAATCCAACACTAATTGTCAACTGATTCTAGGCCTCTTCTGACAGCTCCCCGTGTTGGAATGTGAATGGGCGTATGTTAGTGTGTGAGGTGAGTGTGTGTGTATGTGTGGACAGGTTTACATTTTAATTAAATCAAGAAATTAGATAAAAAATCAGTAAATTTAAATTTGTTGGTAGATATAAAATACCTTGTACTTGCAAGCTAATAAATTGTATTTTTCTTTATAACACCTGCACTAGAATAAATAAAAATAAACAAACATACACATAACTTAAATTGAATCCCAAATACCCTGTGTTGATATGAAATACTAAAATAATACACCTCTGTCGTTAACCACAAATTAAAATTTAAAACACTACTTATTAGGTTAATCTTCATTTTTAATAATACCAATAAATTATTTCGGAACACATAATTTTTAAACAACACGATTACAAAATCGATTTACTAAATTATCAATTAATATTAATATAGTGCAAATAATCAATATATTCTAAAAATTGTATTAAATAAATCTCCAATGTACCCAGATGTTCAAACTAATTACATTGATTAAATAAATAATAATACATTTATTGGTAATAAACCTCATAAATTTACTTTTTTTTAATAATTTAACTGAATTATTTAATCAGAAGAAAACCACTATTTAAAAACCTTAATTGATTTTAATTCCGATATTTTTAGAACACACAAGAAATTCCCTGCGGTTTTGTCCACGTTTTTTCCAAACCAAATACCTACATACTTTTCATTTATAAGTATACAATTTTTACTTTCTTATACCTTGTATATGAAATATACATATTTATAGTATAAGTAAGTATATAGTGAAGTCGATTTTTTTCGAAATCCGAATTTTGACGGAATTGTCCATTTTGACCTTCCCTTAATCCAATGTGACTATTTTCGCCATGATGTCTGTATGTCTGTCTGTCGGTCTGTAAGCACTGTAACTCAAAACTCAAATACGACAAATCGTAGAAGGGTGAAATTTTATATTTAAGATTAATTTTTGTCTGGGAAGAAAACGTCCTATTTTTGAAAACGATCTTTCAACCGGATACGGATGTTTACTTACGTCGATTTTAGAATTTTTCGAATTACTCTGAAACAGTGCAAAATAGAGAAAAATGGTCAAGTTAAAAATTGTAGGTAATATCTATATCTATAATTTATGTTTTATTCATTTTTTCGTAAAAACGAATTTTTGAAAAAAAATATTTTGACATACAGCATATACATAGAACAGTGACACAATTCAAGAATGGGGGTTGCCACAGTAAAATAGCGAATTATACAAATTTGTTGCGTAACATGTGACATACAATGTCAAAAGTATCTTCACTCGCAAAACACTATTTTTTTATTACATATAAATATGTGAAAATTTACATATTTAAATAAAGATTATTCATTATTCCTCTCGAATATCCAGATTTTTCGCTATCTGAATCATTTTAATAATTAGTGTAATTTTTTCGATTCCTTATTTCCCTGAATTATCCTTCATACGAGTATGTAGGTAATATTTATATAGACACAAAGTTGTAGATAAAGACAAAAAAAACGCGAAGAATGTTAAAGAATTTACGTGATAATATGGAAGTAATGCATTTACCTAACCCACATACCCCCTCCCCCCAACCCTTAGCGTTTGATAATTATTACAGCAGCAAAATAAGACACTCGGCTGCGACTCTTTGTGAACGCCAAAGTTGGTTTTTTTCTCTCTTGCTTACCGCGATAATTATTTTAAAGATAACATGGAATTTATTAAAAATTTATAATTGAATTACTCCTTGTAAAAAAATTATATTGTGTTCGTGTACCGAAAGGGCTTTGTGTAATTGATTAAATGTTGGAAATTTGAATAAAATGACTTTAATCATATTTGCTCAGAAATTGATTAGAAGTTTTTTTTATATTCGAGAATTAATTCATTTACCTGTAGAGTTATTTATTCGATTATTTTTAATTCGTTTACAAATTTCTTACAACGTTGTCACCTTCTACAGAAAAAATGTAAATTAGAATATTTATAATGTGCGCAAAAAATTCAGAAACTTGAATGGGTTACGTTCAAAATCAAACAGCAATTTAATGGTTTTAAAATGGTAGATGAAACATAAATATTATATAATATATTAGACAGGTGGATACTGCTTAGTCACATAGAACTTTAAAACTATACATCGCACAGACATTAGATTAATCTTAAAATGTTTCAGGTATCAAACTTACATAACAGTTACCTTGATAATGAAGTGTTTGACAAGTTCTCGCACGTGCAGTAATTCAACACTAATTGTATTAAAACAGTGGTGATATTATATAAATTGTCTCGTACGATCAGAGTCTCCAAGTGTGTTATAAAAAACAAAAAGATCACTGATCTAAATTCTAAAATAAATCCATAGATAATAACACAGAATTTATACCCCGTTGAAAGTGCTTGCTAGCTGTATAACTAATTTAGTTCGCTCCTTTATAATACCGGATATTATAGTTCCAAAGTCCTAATAGAAGACTTTTGTTTTAAAACTATATCCTTCGTATTCTAATAAATTCCAACTTGATTTTTATTAGTTAGATACTAGCGCAGTTGTAATAGATAATAGCACACATCAGACATACATCTAGCCAGTGCTGATTGTTGCGTGTAAATCTGCAGCAGTTGGGGTCAAGAGGCCGCGCGGCTGCAGCTGTGTAATGAGCCACTACAACCTCCGCCCCGCGTGCCTTTGCATACGCGCCACTGTCTTTATAAACAATAATATACATCTACATACGTAGACAGGCACGACTGCAGTGCAACAACTCACAGTCAGTTATTATTACTTTGCAAAGAAGAATTTATCGAAAAATTCTACCCAGTTTACTCCCTACCAGAAACCCGAGAGTTATTATTGAATGTATTACTTTCATGATCCAATGAAAATAAATGTATCAAGTCGAAAAATCGTATCCAAGATAAGGGCAGATTTTTATTGTATGGTGACTGTGGGTGTATCTGTCTATCTGTATTGTTCGCGATAACTTATGTAAATGTTTTTTTTCTGTGCAAAATATTCGTCTCAGTGAGTACTCCAGGTATGGCCTTGACAAAGGGGGGTTGACAGTGCTCTAGCTTAAGAGGTTTTGGAAATATTCGCAATTTTGTATATAATTTGTACCTATTATCTTCTAACAATGATTTGATGAAACTTGGTATACAGTTATTTTGTATACGTGCCCATACTGACCAAAATTAATAAAAAAATCGAATCAATATGGATTCGAAACCCAACTCTTTTAGAGATATTAGTGTTGAGAAGTAACATGAGGTACCTATGTCTATAAAACTATAAAAAAATAGAAAATTGTACATGAATTTGATGTTCATTTGAGGCACCAATATGAATTCTCAAAATTTTATAAGATAGAAGTAATTTTTAAAACTTTCAAACTTATAGAATCAAATTCATGTAATTTTATTTTTTATTTTGTCGGACAACTAATTTATTGATTTTGATTTCCCCTGCTCTCTAAAATGTTCAAAATTTATATCGAAGGCTGTAACTATAGCATCAATTTCACGTAGTATTTACATTTTTTTAGTTTACCAGTCAATTAACTACAATAACACAATTAACTTGAATAAGCTATATTAGTTCTAGAATTTCCGATACTTTCAGAATTTTTCATGACAATAAACTCATCCTGTAGTCAATAACATTTAATTTATAAATATATTCATTAAAATTAGTCACATTGTACACAATTAACCAACAATATATTAAAATTAATACCTATTAATCCATGAAGTAAACTAGTTAATTACTTATTTACACAAATTACAACAAAGAAAAAAATTATTAAATAATAAACGCCACGGAGCACTCAAGCCAATCAAGTGAATTACACACCCACATTATTGTAATAATAAATACGGCGGTGCCCACACCCCGTTGGAAAATAATCAAACTCTAGAAATCACCAAATACAGGTGGTTATAAAACGAGTTTAAAAAAATATATATAAAAACGAATTTTCAATATATTTATTATATACCGTTATTACAATTTATTTTGAATATTTTCCTCTCGTCCTACCGATACTTATACGAGAACTTGTCGAGACGTATTTGTAAAATTTGTCGCAATAAGACTAAAACGAGATGAACTTCGACTTAAATAAGACATTTCTTTAAAAATCAGGAGAGTGAAGTTAGTTGTCTTTAAAAAAAACCCTGTAGTGCACATAAACAACCCCCTACCGTTACCACCAATACCTCTTACCCCGCCCTGAAATAATCAAAACGTAGTAATCAGCGGATATATTTTACGTGTAACATTAAATTATTTCCCGCCATTAGATTACAACATTTTTACACACACAGGGTTGTAATTTTGTATAATTACAATTTTGCATATCTATCTCTGTGCAGGGAACAAAGATCTGAGCGAAATGGCGCAAATGAAACAACGGGATCGAGCGCTACAACAGCGGTATTGAAACTTTTTAAAATAAACATAACATTTCTGTAAAATAAAATTAAAAGGAAATATAAAAACTATATACTACATATATACTTTAACTCGGTTATTTTATTGTAAGAAAACATGAAAAACATCTACCAATAGTAATATGCTAAATTCCGCAAAGGGAATTTTTTTTTACAAAATTACAAAAGTTATAATGGCATTTTTAATGAATGATCTACAAAAAATATTCCATACAATTTTTTAATAACATGCGCCATTCTTGAGATATTTAAAAAAATGTCTCTCATTCCCACACACTACACCCTATTTTAATGATTTTTATATGATACCATCAACTACCCATACGCAGCTAATTAACCAAGTTTCATTCAAATCGGTTTATTGGTTCACGAGTTATACATGTGACAAAGATTTAGGAGACAAAATTTTGAATTCGCAGATCAAAAATTTGTCTACTTTCAGAAAAAATCACATAGCTTTCTACCATCAGAAAATATGTTCTTATATTAAAGTTCTAACTATTATTTTTTGTCACTTTCCTGCATGCTGTGTGCTTATTTATAAATTCTCAGTAATTCTAAATCCTTAAATCATATAATAAAATTAAAATTAATTAATAATTTAAACCAAGACAATTATTATGGCACTACATTAGTCTTACTCAAATATTTTAAAGAAATAAGTATTTTTTACTATAGTTTTTTTCTGTCCAAGAGTTAGGTGCATAAAAGTTGTAAGAAACAAGCTAACTAAAGTGTTTTCCACAAAGTTCTCTGTTTGCAGCCCGTACGGTTTTTATGCGAGATAAGAAAATATAATCTCACTGAAGAAGGAATTTGTAATACATTCTAGGCATGCGATGTGTTGTGTGTTTGAGGGGGGGGGAGTAAAAGACATACAGCACAGGTGAGTCGAGACTGCTAAATGCAACAAAGAAATAGCTACTCTGTACCTCTACTAGTCATCATGTTAGATTGCGAAAATAAAACAAATTAAACAAAAATAGAAATGTTATAAAATTGAATACTTGCCCCTTCTCTTCTTTTTTTACATTTACATCACAGCCGTTCAAAAGTCAATGTGATCAATTTCATTTTTGTCGATTTTTTTTATGTCCATTCATAAATCAAACATAAAATAAATGAAAAATTATCAGATTTTTTTTATTTCTATGAGAGTTAGAAATAATATAAATGTATAAAATATATCCAGTTTTCTCTCAGAAGTGTATGTTTTATTCTGAGGCTTATATATAAAAATTGTAAAAAAATTCACTCTTCTACATTTTGTTCGTTTTTGAGTAAGAATTTTTTTTGTGTGGTAGTTTTTTCTCGGAGTAATAATTAGTTCAATTGGTTCAGTAGTTTTTGTGTTAGGCTGCTGACAGACGAACAAAGGAGCTTCAGCGTTTTAAAAATATATATCTATTAAACCAAATATGGTGTAAATTTTTATATAACCTTGATAAGTAAAAATGTATATATGAATACATATAAATTGTCTACACCTTTAAAATTTAATCTATATAAAATAGATACCAAAGAATTTAAATTCAATGCCTTCAGGCCAAAAACATTAAACCCATATTAAATAATTTTATCACTAACTTCATCTCTACAAATAAATTAACGAAAAAAAACTCATACCTTTTAGATCATTCAACTTATTATTACAAGTCTCACATTTCACATAAATTCATTATTTATCCAAATCAACACTAGCTAGTACAAAATATCTATGAATTAAACACGTATACTTGTTACATATAATTACAAGCATGTACAATGTAATTATCGTGGAAATCTTTAAAATAATTATATTTAGCAGTCGAAAATAAATATAATTAATGAAACTTGTCAAAAAAAATTTAAATACGGTTTCTAATTACGTAACATTTCTAGAACAAAATATATTCATAATTAAAATTATTTATATTGTAGTACTTGTATTAATTATTCATGAAAGAGGATTGAGGTTTCTCATAGAATCAACAGAAGACGGAATATGCCAGTAATTAGAGCATCCATTGGTTGAAATATAAATATATGTCTAGTGAGCATATCATTGGTGAGTTTATATAAGTATACTTTTATGTGGAATGTGCTCCTCCTTCTGAATGTATAATTAGATATTTAAACTGAAACATTTAATTTTTAAATTGAAAACAAATAAAATTGACGGTTTTTTAGATTCCATTAATGATTTAGACTGCTCTTAACAATGACTATAATTTGATTTAATATACGATTTCTTGAAAATAAATAATGTTTTTTTTTATTCAATGACAACTCAGTGACAGTTTTAATCAATGGTATGGTTTATATGAATGACTTTGACTTTTGATCTAAAAGTAGTGGTGACAAGTGTACCTACATCTTAGAATAATAATAATTTACATTATTATACATTTACTACAACTGCTCTAAAATCCCGGGCAATTTCATAACGATTTGATACCCCGCAGATAGCGTTTTGTTCTAGAGCAGTGGTCTTCAAAGTGTGTTCGCGGAATCCCGGAATTTCACGAGTCAATATAAAAATTCGAAAAAAAAAATTATATAGCACTCACACTGGTTGACTATAAAGTGTTTATTCACTAAAAAATATAAATATATATATTATAGGTATTTCAAAATTAATGCATTCCAAGAAGTTATTAGCGTGCGTAAAAAAGCTATATGTGAGTTTTTCTGTTTTTATAACAATAATATATTTTTCTAAGGAAGGGAAGGGATTCGTCAAGAAAATCTTATAGTTCTAAGGGTTTCGTAAGTCGACAAAGTTTTAAGACAACACTCTAGTTAGAACAAATTCTTTATAATACTCGACATTAGACTGCTCTTTATTACTAGCAATAAGTATAAATGACAAAGTGTAAATTACACCGCACTTCTTCTATGTAAAATAGGTCCCGACCGATTTTTGTCATATTTGGTATACAGTTAGACATATCATTAGGTAGATCAGCCACAAAAAATATTTTTAAAAAATCCCTTTTCCAGCTGTAAAAACTGTGAAGATATAGATATCAACAAAAATATTGAAGAATTTTGGAATTTCAAGAATTTTTTACTCGGAAACAATCAACTTTAGAAAAAAAGTAAAAAATAACAAAAATATTTATTTGTATTTACTGAAACTTGGAATTTTTTTTTGCTTAGATAAATTGAATAGCAAAAGTAGATATAAGTAGAATCATACAGCACAGCTTTATATTATTGTAAATTTATTACCACTATTCTAAGATATACACAAAATTCATAACGATTTAAGACCCTGTAGAAAGTGTTTCGTTGGATGAAATATATTAAAAAATAGCTTACCACGTATATTTTTATAATACTTGAAATTAAAACTCAAGTAATTTTAACAAGTAAAATATTTGTTTAATTTGAAAATAGCAAAAATTACTTGTACTTCAAGTACTTTCACTGATTACTTGTGACAGCTCTATTTGTGCACTGTATAAATTTCAAACAGTCCATTGAAAACCGCGTCTTAATCCATCCCTGGTGACCACATTTCACGGAAGTGGTTGTTGTGGTAAAAATGTAACAAGTACACAAGAGCGGCGCGCATTCGTAGCCGCTAATTAACATAAACCTTTTTAATCATCGTCTCATAAATCCGGCATATAATTTAGCGCTAAACTATGGCTTTGTGCAGTGATGAATTCATTTGGTTATCCAAACAAAATGGTGGCGCACACGCGCTAATAATAATAATTATTAAATATGGCGCTTTGCTTTATGATACCTCCAAGCGGAATAACTTCTCAGCGCTTAAATTGAATTTAACTATAGGTGTGGTGCTCTACTAAATATAGGAATTTAAATAAATAAGGTACACTGTTCACAAAATTAACTCAAGAGAATCATAATTATATATTTGTTTTATATTATGTGTAAATTATCTAAATACATATATAAATAACAGTTTGTCCACATACAATAACTAAATCATCAAATCACACAGCTCAAGTCCCTGGACCTAGGAATATGTAATTTTATTAATGTCTTCATATTATAACGTAAGCATCCACTAAGAAGGGATTTTCCGACATTTTTTCTTTTTCTGCATAACTGTATTATAATATAGCACAAATAAATGGTTATAAAATTTAATACAAAAGTTAAACCGTCGAAGGCTTAGGTTATTAAATTAATAATTGTTGTTTTTTTTTTTAATCTAACCTACCCCTCTTGCTGCGGACGTGGTGTAGTTTTTTTTAAACCTCAACTAAATTAATAGTTTTTTTGCTGTAAGCGAATATAACAATATTTCCTTAACTAACAATTCCTACAACGTCATGGTTTCAAAACATAAAAAAACCAAGAAGACTATTAAGTGCAATTATTCTCCTTCGATTCAACCACACATTCATACCAAGAATATCAACATTAAATATAAGTCACTCCTACGAACACATGTAGATGCGACAATACAAGTATAGCTAATGCTGAGCATTTAGTTCTAAAATGTCCCATCTGGAAAAGTAAAAGGAAAGCAACTCTCATGGATGCTCCAAACTCTATCCTAGAATTATTACAAAACACAAATTACTACGATAAACTATTCGATTTCATCAACAAAACAACAACAAATAGAACATAAACTAAAACCAAATATATGCCATCCTCTTCAATAGTCAACCAAACACCCTAATCCTGTTAATATGGCCACCCTGTATGTCTTATCCTGCGGTGATCGGCCCATCAGCAACATCCTATATCCATCTTGTATCCCCGTGAACCTCCCAAAAAACAAAACAAAACAATACACAAATATTCAGAGCAAAACACGAAGAGCTGTCGGAAGAGGAGAAGACCCGGCCGACATAGTTGTCAAATAATAATAATATTTCGATTGAACAACTACTATTGAATCGTTAGTTGCGACTGGCCATTTATATTTTTGGTTGCAAAAATATAGTTGCTATATGTGATTACAATTGTAATCATAGGTTTTTGCAACTAGAAATATAAATTGTTGGTCGTGGCTAGCGATTAATATGATTAATTGTAATTGTTTGATCAATTGAACTAAATTTTGCCCAACACTGTTTTATATATACTGTATATCACTAGCTCAATTTGCCTAAAATGTTGATCACACCAACTTTTGACAGTAACCCCACGATATGTTAATAATTATAAACGATGCCTCTTTGAACAACTACGGGATAAACCGGATCTAAACCCAACTACCCGACATTGACTCACAGAGACACAACAACAATGTTAAACTTGTTAGTGGATAGTTCTTTTCAGTTTCTTCAGTAAAACGCCACCGCCGTGTGTGGATTCCGTAAAGAGATGCCGAAGGGACCGCAACAAGGACACATTTGTGAAGTTTAGACCACAGTAATGTTGTTGTTAACTATTGTACATGTGTGTGTGATTTTTCTTCAAGCGGAAATATCCCTGAAAGATTTTCTTTAATCTCTTCTCGACATGTCAGTTGTGATTTTAATCAATACTATAACAGAGGTTATTTTAAAAATGTCAACTACAAATACCTTTTTTTTGCTCTACACTTTGTATATTTCTCTCTTACAAATTATAGTGACCTTTTTGCTCTACACTTACACTTTTTGATATTTTTCTTTCTTATTTCAATTTTTCAACTACACAAATTAGCTTTGTTAACTGCAGAAACAAACTACAATTACAAAATAATTCTTGTACTATAATATATAAATCTGTAAAGCATTGTCGGTGAAATCAAAATGTTTTCGATTTTTTGAGTCCATACGTTGTTTTATAGGAGTTTTGATAGTTCTAAAGCAATTTGTTTGTTCCTGAAACGATTTTGGAGATACTTTAACTGTAAAAAAGTTTAAGACCATAAAATTAGTTTTGACTTTATGATATTGATGTTTTCTAATTAAAATATGTAAAAAATGAATTGCCGTAAAATTACAATACCTTACAAAAATTATATTACATAGAATGTATCTACAGCACGTAGGAAAATCAATGCTGTTTCGGATACATGAAAATATTATGATTTCTGGTAAAGAAGCTTTGATTCAAAGTTTCTATTAAATTTCTTTTAGTATACTCGTATATGAAAAAATACGAAGAAATTTCAAGAATTGTAATTTTAAATTACAAGAAAAATTAAAATCATAATATAAACAAGTCAATAAAGTGAGAGAGAGGTGGGGAAATAGTTATACTCGATAATCTGTATGAGTCTATGAACAGTACTGTTCAACTATTGTTCCACCAAACTGTTATCAATTTGAATTAATTGTTATTACATAAACTATCTCGATTAAACAAACTTGTTTTTGACATCTTTGTCGATATAATTCAAACAACTTCAATCACAGTAGGTATATCACACCCACACCTCCACACACACAATATCGCGTTATAATTTATAATCGCGTCGGTAATAACTCTGAGGAATCATAGCCAACGCGGGACCCATGTGGTCATAGCCAGTCGGTAACATGGCGAGCGCTTATACCGATATTAATTATTCAATTGTTTCGAGAATGTTGCAAGAAAATAATCAAACTAGGTACGTGCAGGCGCGGACTCGAAGACGCAACCGAAATAGGGGCTTTTTAATTGCATACCAATTAAATTATAAAACCATAGTTCAATTACTTAAGAAATAAATAAATCAATTAATAATGTGCGAGTTCTGTCCAATATAAATGAAAGTATTTTTCCTAAAAACACATTTTCTTTATGGTCAGTTCACATTTTTTAAAATCAACTTAACAAGATGCATGTCTCGATACCCCCAAAGGTTATTAATGAATTATAATACATTTTGGATACAACGCTTGCCTAAAAAAATGTATCATCTTTTAACCTGAAACGGAAAGATCAAGTGGAAATTTTGATATCAGAACCCATACGTTTTTCTAATTTCATAAACAACTACTTTTGTAGCTTCTTCCTACCATTTGGATATGGCATAAAAGCAAAATGATAAATGTATCGTCAAATATTAAACCGGTAAAGTCTTCTAAAAATTAACTGTTCTCCTTTTGTAAATATAAATAAACATAAAACAGTGACAATGCATTTCATATGAGAGTGTTCACACGACACACGGATAACTGCCGTATACGGTCGGCCGTATGTCGTGTGAACACTCTCATATGAAATGCATTACCACTGTTAGCTCACGGGAAAAAACCTATATGAACGCACTGTTAGGCTCGTGATAACTAATTATTAAGTCTAAACACATACTGAGTGACATTGTTTTCTTGTGGTGCATATTTATTATAGTTTTAGTGGCTAAGAAACTACAGTTTCTCCATTTTTCAGTAAACATAACTAAAGCTATAATGAACAATTACATTTAATTCTTATTTTTCGTAGATCCGATCCTGGACAAGTACACATTCGCCTGGCAAATACGAAACCTTAGACACATTACAAAGTTTGAGAGCACACTACATATATACTTTAGGGAGATATTGAATGTTAAGTTAGTTACAGTTGGATTTCTGTTATGGCTCCCGCGGCCTGCCTAATAATAATATCGTGGACAGGATGCGAGAAAAACTTTTGGCACGAAATTGAATTTCGGGGCGAGAAGTTTTTTTTTAATATCCGATGCTCCCTCCCCCCGCGGGATGGAACAATTCTCAGGTGTAGAGTGAGTGTTTTATGTTACGAGTCTGTTACTTCATTTTCTAATTTTTAAACTTTTCAAACTTGCTGTGTTTTTATTTTCAAACTCTCTTAGATATTAATAAACGGTACCCGTATACATATTTCAGGGTTTCGTTTGTGAAAGATATTATGGTTAATACTGGATTATTTTTAGAAAGATGGCTTTTCTCTATTTGCTCATTTTTATTTTTTTAAACACGACATATTCATATCTGATTATTGTTTGTTTTTTAATTTACTTTTGTCTTCTAAATCCGTGTTGGTTTTTTTGTACTTTAATATATAATTTGATTAATTTAAATATTTTATTTATCTAAAAACATTTACACGTAGGTCGATTTATACAAACTAATGAGGATAAACCTTTATATATTCTACATAAACTATTGTTTTATATAACATTGAATGTACACTACCCCCCCCCCCCTTCCCTATTAATCTCTCCGATCGCATCTACTTTGAATAACAAAAAAAACAGCAATAACCACTCGTACAGAAATAATTGATAAAACTATAACAATATAGCTTTCTATCATAACATATAAGTTGTACCTCTTCACACACACAGGAACGTGAGAGTTTTGCAGAAGTACAGGAAGTTTGGAGTACAGATGGCGTGCGGGTACCCCCATACACCCCCACCCCCTCCTACACACACACACGAACAAGGTATATAGTAATGAAATTGAAAAGCAATTAAATGGCGCTGCTATCAGCGGGGAATCAGTGCACTAGTAGTGGTGGAAGTCTCTCTCTTCTTCTTCTTCCCCTTCTTTCCGGAGTTTGAAGCTGTCGGGACTAGTGTGTGTATGTATACCTATATAATCCTAAGTACAGCTGTCCAAGTTGTGCGTTTTGCGTATTTATAAGTGGATTGTTCTACTATAAAGTAAATCTTGGGTTATGATTACAAGCCACGTCTTTCTGTTATAGAGTAATATTTTATTTTATTGAAACTGATATATAGTTATCTAAAGATAACCAAGAAAGTTATCAAATTTATTATAGGAATAGAAGAAAAACAAGCGGCATACAATTTATTGGGAATTTTTTATCAATTCATTTTAAATAAAAACTATTTATTTATAGTTAAAATCAAAATCATTTATTTAGTTGCAGCAAAACCCAAAGTCATAGCAATTTTTCACCTGACCAATGCGTAAAACAAAGTCGATTTTGAGGTGACATTTTTCTAAAAACAGATTTTAATTCTAGGATCTTGAATATTCATTAAAATTTAGAAAGGTCACTTTTTTACCAAAACCAATACTTTTCTTATCACTTATGTTTTTAATTGTTGAACTAGAGCTAAACGTATCAATTATGTTTAAAAAAATAATAGATCGATTAAACCAGTACTTCTTAAACATACGTAAAATTAAAAATTATATAATTTAGGAAATATACATACCTACACTGCACTACCTAAGAGTTGCTAAAAGAATTGTCGTGAGGAAAAGGGCCTCCTTATAAATCATCAAAGAACTAATTAAAATATAAAAATTCAGTAATAAGTAGTATAAATCAAGTAAGAATACTTTCATTGTAATGATTTGTTTGGCCGACTCTCGGAGCCAATAGGTGCTAAATATTGTGAGGATCTACGTACGTAGCTAATTACGTAGCTGTAGTGAATGTATTTCAGCTGCTAACACATCAGATTGGAGTCAAATCCAATTAGAACACAATTTGTTAATGTACACTGTGTAGGTAAACGCTTTTGTCATACCTAAGAAGCTGTTCTCGGTAGTTCTATCTGAAACTTCTAGGTATAAGCCATGTCTTATTTAATTTTGAGGTTTTAATGGATATTTAAAAAAATAATTTTTGAAAATCGATTTAAAATAGTATTTTAACTAATTATTAAGCCTAAGCCCATTCAGAAGCAAAGTCGATTACCTGTCCACTATATTTTGTTTGCTTATCATTAGAGATTGGAAAAATAGTTGTTATTTTCAATGAAATAGTTACTAGTTGAATTTTTTTTCGGAAAATAGTTGATAAATAGTTTTTTTACGATTTAATAATAATTAGTGCAAACGAAGCAGTAAAAAGTATTGCAAATAGTTTAAAAATAGTTGGAAAGGTAGCTGCAAATAGTTGATTTTAAATTGTGTTCAATCAAACCAGTTTTCTGAAAACGGTGGAGATATGTAATAAAAATTACAATAAATGCATTTTTACGTAATAGTTGAAAAACTATTTTTCCAACCTCTACTTATCATATAATAATTCGGTCAAGACATACACGGGTGTAAGTCATAAGGGTTCCGAAGTACGTACTACGTGGACTTTTTGGAGCCAAAGGTGCATTTTTGAGTTAGAAAATAATATAAAAATAGGAACTTATTCTACTTATTTGCACGCCTTGGTATAAAATTTATTTTTTTTGTTTTAAAGCCCCCTGCAGGCGCCATTATGATTTAGAAAAAAGTAAGAAAATGGATCAAATTCCACTAGTTTGGTTATACATTTTGACGTACCACATGCCTTAGTATAAAAAATATATTTTTTTTACATAACTTCAGCTCCTTAGTGTCCCTCCTGAAAAATTATTTTTTCAACAAATTTGTAAATCATTTACTAGAGGGCATCTTTTTACATATTCAGTAAATATTTACGAGATATTTTGCTTTGACTGAAAAGGACGGCCAAACGACAAAGTGAGATTAATAGGATTTCTTCGGAACCCTAAAAATGATAGGAAGAAGCTATGTGGCCATTTTTGTTTCCAATTTCTGTGTTTCGGGTCAATATAAAGTAATATTAATGATTTTCATTTCATGTTTGTCTGTGTATATGTCACCTAAATCCTTGTCATACGCATAACTCATGAACCACTGAACAGAGTTTAATGAAACTTACAATTAGTTTCTTAGTTGATTCTGGCTATTATTAAATCGAGTGAATATTTCAATATCTCTAGAACGACACATGTTATGTGAAAATTGCACAGTATCTTTTTTATAGAGCATTCAATTTCCTAAACAAAGGTCATTAAATCTTTTATAATAAAATATTATTTTACAAAGATATAATTTTCTTTGTGAAATTCAACACGAGGAACACTGCTCAGTATGTTTTACAATTTTACTATTTCTAGCAGCAAATGTATTAATTTGATTACAATCAATACACGGTTATGGTTTGTGAATCATCCTGTATACAGACATACAGATACAGTAAAATGCATAGAAAAGACAGCAGTGCACGTAGACTGGAGTGCTTCAAGTTGTTCGCGAAGATACGCCAGAATTAATTAGTAATACATGTACGTAGCACTTCTAGCATACTACCATTTCTACCTAGCGCTATCTCTTCTATGTATCATCGCTCGTTCTGTATCTCTATCTATTATACATATCTATGTACACATGTATGTACTTATATACTTTAATTATAAATGCATAATTTATATATAAAATCAACTTGCTTGAGTATTTATCATACAATGTTTTACTGGCAAAATATCGCAGATAATTAAAAAAATAATAATAAAATGACTGTTGAAATAAAGGGTCAATAACAATAAATTAAAAAAATGTCACTTATATCAACAGTTTTGAGAGCTTTTTAACTAATTTTTAAAATCAAATTTCTCGTAAAAAAAGTTTTGTCCGAAACAATAAATAGTAATGAAATTCAGAAAATAATACTCTTTGGGCAGTCTATTAATTACGTAGGTCTTTGGGTGTAGGGAGGGATGTCTGTAAAACCTTTATAATCTTTTCGTGGGAGGAGAGGAGGCCCAAATCGTTTAAAAAAGTTAAAAATTATTAAATAAATTAAATACCATCTAAAACTACTAATCACTTTAAATTCTTAATACGTTCCCACCATTTTTGAAAATTAAAAACAAAATAATTTTATCAGAAAGAAAATGTGTGTTTTTTTTTAATATGCCGTATTCTTCCACCAAACATTTATGAGAGTTTTTGAACTGTTGTCAAATAATTTAGTAGATTATATAAAATTTACTGTTACAGAACATGTATAGATTATCTGCCGATAAATTAAAAAGTTTTTGTTCAAAAGTAATTTAAAAAAGAACATTACGTGTTCCTGCACCTGCTGTAAAAATTATAATAAAAATATATATATCCGTATATACTGCTGTAACACCCATTCAGAAGACATAGAAACTAACTTAATTGTTTTTAGGGTTCTGTCAAAATGTAAAAACTATTAGTAAAGCTCTTTTGTCTGTCTATCATTCCGTCTGCAACATAACTCAAAAACTACTGGACCAATTGAACTGAAATTTGGAATATATGTCAATTTACCTCTTCTTTCATCTCAAAAAATCATTGCTGAGATTTAAAAAAATCTGCATAAAAAAATATGCAGCCTTTACCTGTACAATATTTTTTTAAGTCTATCCTGCGTCATTTTGCAGGTAATATAAAAATTAATGAGACATAAATTGTAAATAATATTTTTTTCTACATTTTTTTATTCTCTCTTAGTATTACGTATAAGAAAGTCCAGTGGCACCTATGACAGCTTCTTTGTAATTACAACTGCTGTAGGTTATACAAAGTAAAGTATAACAACTACAATTACATATAAAATACGTTTTACAATACTGTCGTGAAGAAGGTGAATATATTTAATAAAATGTCAATGGAAATTGATCCATAACTCAGGCACGGTAGCTGCACTACTCAATTCTACTCGTGAAATAAATCTACATAGATAATAACCCGGTTATAAATCAAATCATTGTTATATACGAATTATAAAGGAGCTTTTTTCGTTTAAAATCGATATGAATAATATGAATTTATGTATGTAGATTGCTTATAATAATATATCATATATGTATATATGTGTCTCCTACTTCAAAAAAATATCGATATTATTTATATTTGTTCTTTTAGACAAGCAAATTGGTTTAAATTAACTTGAAATTGATATTAATTACATGTATGCGAGTAAATACTTATGATGAAAATTTATTATTATGATTTTTGCATAAATAATGCAAAAAATGATTACATAAATTTGAATAATTTATTAGTACATTGTGTTAGTTCTGGATTTAAAGGTGTAAGTCGCATCTTTTTGATTGACATTTTATTAATAATTGGGTCGATATAAAGATAAAATGTATGTGCAATTAAAAAATAAAATATAAAACTGTTTCTAGTTTAATTATAAACATTATAAATAACATTTAAAAATATTTAAAATGATATGACAATTGAAAATGTAATAATAATCTGAAATTAGAATTGAGAAATGAGACTATATAGTGTTTGCATATTTAGAGGTAATTTTTATAGTTTTTGAGAGCCTTCATTGTAAATGAAAGCTAAAGAAAATTTCGAAAAAATCGAGTTTCAAATTTAATAGATTTTCTAGCTAAATTATTTAAAAAACGTTAAATAATACATTGGCTGTATAAAATACGCATTGAAAAAATATGAAAATGTACTTTACCTATAGCATAAAAACCGAAAAGTAACTTGATAATAAAAAATAAGATAACATATTTAGTTCTTTTAATTTTTAATAAAATTTTCTAATATAAAGAAATGATTTAAATCACGTGAATTTAATTTTTTTTAAATATGTAACAACGTGTTAAAGTTTTTTTACTGATATGGGCGTCAACGTTCGATTCGATGGTGGCAAAATTACTGTTACTCCACTGTATTATAAACTTCTTTTAATTCTCCTTTTAAATAATATCGTTTTTCTCGACAATTTATCGTTCTGACATCTGACCAGTCCACTTAGAGATAATATTATGCAAATTTCGATAGACTTATCTCTTATAGTGTCCAAATAACCCCCCTCCTCTCCATTATATATACACATTTAAATATTTATATGTGATTTTAATTCAGATCACATTTGGGAGCCACGGCGATAATAAATATTATCCAGAGCAATAAAAACAAACCTAATCGTTAACCAGTCCACAAAAACTGGCCAAATTATTATAATTACGATTAACATTTTTTTATATTCGAATTGTATCCGACAATCAAGATAAGTGTAATTCCTAAAAACTCATTCCATTTCAAAATGGTCGAATTAAATACAATGTCTACGCTCGAGGCGGCCATGGATTCAAATCCATTTAATCTTTAAAACAAAATAATAAACCCTAGTTCGGTTCACTGTAACGTGACAAAGATACATACGACACGGGGATGTGAATGTGGCAGTGAGCTGTTGACCGTTGTCAGCTTGCTGTGGTATAGAATGTAGGTTAAGAATAATAACAAAACCTATGATTATCAAGAACATTTTATAAAATTAGGTTTTAATCTTTTTTTAGTAATAACTAGTGAGTATTTACTACACTGTTACAATAAAATGAGTCGGACGAATATAGGTGTAGATAAAAACAAAGAAGAAGAATGGTATTAAAATATTATTAATATTTCTATCTGATATCAAAAATGGATAAAACTTGCACAACATCAAAATTTGATCTACGAAGTGATTTTGTATGAACAAAAAAAAATAATTAAGTGGCATATCTGTCTATCTGTCACAGTCTTCTAGCTACTGAACCATTTGACTTATAATTAGAAAGATGAGATTTATGAATTGTGAACGAATAATGAATTATAAAAATACATTTAATTCAATCACGGCGTGTAGGATATAAATGAAAGCTGACAATTCAAGAAATTTAAATACGTAAGCGTTTATACGAAACACTAATATGTAAGACTCGACTCGCACTTGACATATTTTAGAATTAATATCAAATAACCTTGTAAAAAATCGAATCTAATCTAAAAGAAGTATTCTGAAGCTAAAACTATGATTTCAAATATTAAGAAATTTTGTTTTACAAATTTTAACATAGACATTTCAAGTTTATTAGAATCTAAATAATAAATTGAAAAATGATCTGCTTCTCCCTTCCCTTCTCAAAAATAACAAAACTGTATGAATCAAAAAGATATAATATTTTTTTTTTAGAATACAATTAGTAAGTATTTGACTTAAAAGTAACAAAAATAAAAAAAATTCAAAAAATGTATTTAATCGCTTTGGCTTCTGACAACACCACATCATTTTTAACAGTGTATTCAACATGAGATATTAAAATACGTATGATTTGGTCCGCCCTGTCGAGGTCGTGAATCACTTTGCCATCAGTCATTCTTCACAAAGAAATAACTTTTAAAACATTTTTAATTTTCATATGATATACATCCCCCGTCTCTCTCTGACTCGCGTACTGTCGCATCTCTCTGTCTAACGTCGCTCGTTCGTACGAAAAGAATTTTATTGGTAATTTTAATAACGAAATTTAAAATGTTACTTGGAAGAATAGCTGCACGTTTCTTTTTTCAAGATTTATCGTTGTGTTATTTTATTTCAAAAATATTTAATTTAATAATTGCTATTAACAGGTTGACGAACTTGTTTATATCATTTGGGAAGATATCCAGTATTTATAATTGATATAGAAGGTAAATTAATAGTTGGTCGGGCGTGAAATTTGTTAAGATTATGTTTAATATTACATACATATATTATTACCCTCTACGTTTTGTATTAAAAATGAAATTCATTTTACTTTTCAGGGTTCTGTCAAAACGGAAGTTTTTGTGTTTGTCTGTCCGCAGCATAACTCAAAAACTACTCAATTGATTCAGTTAGAATATATGTAGGTATGGTATACATACAACTGCCTGCCCATTCCGGGGAAAAAAACTACCTCATAAAAATATATTTTTTCTATACGCATCAAAATACCTTTAAAAATTATTTACTGTAGAAACTGTGAAAATTTAGAAGAAATGATTTCCAAGCCCGTAAAAAATTGGGAGCATAGAGGAAATATGTGTGATTCTAGGAAAAATAGTTTCATTCATATCGGTCAACATTGACGGACTTTTTACTTCCTCGCCATCGCCATACCGAAGATACGAGAAGCTTTGTGATTGTTTTTAAATGAGAAAATATATGTTCTCCGATTTCAAAATTTTAACTTGATCTTTCCGTTTCAGGCCAAGACAAACATTTTTCGTTCCGTGTCTATCTGTCTGTTTGGTTGGGTCTGGCTTGAGGATGGTCCCATTTCAAAATCATCAAAATCATGAGTACATTATTAGTGTTAATTAAAATTGTACAATAACTAACTTTCTTTGGCGAATTTAGTAATAGGAAGCAGATGTTTTTTTATATGATTTTTTCATAGCTCCAAATTTCAAAGAGATATCGTGATCTACAAAGTATTGAGTAACGAAACGTCGGTCGAGATAATTTAAATGGTAAAAATAATACAGAGATCCAATTTGTTTCCAGACAAGTGAGAGTTTTCTTGTAATACAATCAAATTATTATTTAAACCAAATTTTCAGATATTTATTGCAATTTCACCTCGAAAAGTTCCACCAGATAAATTCAGAGAGCCTCATAAGTAATTGAACCTAGTGCAAATTATTGTTTCATTTCCCTAGTTCGTAAAAACAAGAACAATCTCAAGAATCAAAGTAGATGAAGACAAAATATTTAGGATATCAAAAAGTTTCCTGTTTGGTGACATAGATCTAAGTAATTATAAATCACACATGTCACATAAGTCTTAAAATGTGTGTTGTATTTATTAAAATTTCAAATCATTTCTATAAATTGTTTGGTACAATAGTTACAGCTCTTTCTCTAAAGTACACGAAAAACATTATTTTACAATTAATTATAGTTAAATCTATGAAAAGTAAGTCCCTTAACTATTTTATGACTTAGATTTTTACTTAAATTTTGAAGCAGAGATATTGAAACTTCAACAGATTTTTGGTATACCAATATTTTTAAAAGTTTTTGATAAACTTTACTTCCAGTGCTGTAAATTATAAACAATTCATCGAAATGATTTAAAATTTTAATGTGTAATACTCAACTATCTACCACACTTTTTAATACCAATCTGAAGTTTTTATTCTAAATAATAATAAGAATTCCTCCCAAACACCAGCTGTAGGTAAGAGGACACTTATTGTGTCCGTCCCTGAATATAATAAACTGATCTGATATCTGTGAGTTTGGGGGCGATTCCGAACCCAGCTAATTGCCTTCGAGTGAGTAAGTATATTTATAGACAAACGAATGGTGGTTCAAATTTTAAATTATAGGTTACACACTCGTGATGGTTTAGATATTCCGAATGACGGACCGACCGATCAATCCGCGCTGGCTGTGATCGACACAACTGTCTATAACTATAACAGCAGTACCCAAACAAGTGCTTCATTCAATACATAGGTACACGAAGAAAAAAATCTTGTCTAATAGACGATATAAACATTTTTGGGGTCGCTGAACCCGAATCCGAGGTTTGTTTAACTTGGTCAGATCGCTTTTCGTTCATTTAACCTCAAAAAAGTGATTAAAATTGAAACATTCATTGAAATACCCAGAAAAGAAAGCGATTGTATTTTTTAGGGTTGCTGAGTCCAAATTTGGGGTTAGTTTAACTCGGACAGGCCGGATTACATTTATAACCCCAAAAAAGTGATTAAAAAACCGATAATTGTTCCAAAATATATAGACTTGTTAGTCATTTTTTGTGCAGAAGAGGAACCCATTTCATAGATCCTTCGAAAATAAAAGAACGAGATATCACACAGAAAGTTGAAAGTAAATTTTCTGTCAGTTTCTTTTTTTTCACTTTTTGAGGTTATAAATTTAATACGGCCTGACCGAGTCAAACTAACCCCGAATTCGGACTCAGCTACTCTAAAAACGTACAATTGTTTTATTTTTTGGGAATTTCAATGAATGTTTCAACTTTCATCACTTTTTTGAGGTTAGGATTCGGATTCGGATTCAGCGACCCCAAAAACATATAGAAATGTTTGTCTCGTCTGGTGAACAAGACCATTTTTTCGTGTGCCTGTGATATCAAACCAATTAAATTAGATATTCAAGCAAAATACTGTTTAATGAAATCGATTAATGTTCGGTATTATTAAGTAATTAATTAAATGAAATTTGTATGGGTTTTGAATGGGTATCAAACATATATGATATTTATTAATATTTAAGAGTATGTGCGGAAAGTAGAAATAACAAAGGTATTAAAATATGTAGCTGTGATATGTATAAAAAATCTTGTACGATCAGTGTATTAGTAAATTTAATTACCGATGTTATAAACAAAACATATCTCATAGAATTAATACCTAGTTCAAAGTGCTTGCAAACTAACTTTTTTTTATTCAATTTCTTTAAGCACTGGGCATAAAAATTACAATATGAAAATAACATTAAGGATATTTTCATATTTGTTCCCATTACTAAGATGACAGTTTCGAAAATCGGTACGTTTTTAGTTATTTATTAATACTAGAAATTCCTCGGAGTTTTAAAATTTTTATTTTATATGTTTTATAAGAAAATAATATTTTTTTCATAATAAGAACCTGCTCTAATTTAGTTACTATATAGCTTAAATTAATTTCAAGGTCTTAGACTTTCTGACAGTGAAAGTTCCATCAAAATCAGTTCAGTAGTTTTGGTGTCAAATCGGAACAAACATTTCTTGAGAAACGACATAGACTCAATTTTTTTATTGTATTGAAAAGTGTGTTCTAAGAATAGAAACTGTTTTAAACCACTGATATATTCAGTTACGTCTGCCCTCCCGCGTTAATTAATCAAACAAACTTGTTTTTCTACACTTTTAGGATTGTTTTTGTCGGGAAAAAATTAATTTATTTTTCATGTACGTATAAAGGTATCGATGTACATAATATGAAGTGACCCTCGCTTGATAAAAAAAAACTATAATAAAGTTTAATATTCTAACTCGATTCGCTTCTAACTGAGAAATTGGTGAATTAAATAATAATAACAACCGCTTCTGAGAAGAGGAAATTATTATAAATATACAGACAAAGGTTAAATTACCTCTACATATAAATACTTATTTATAATTTATTGTTACTGATTGAACCAATTGCAATCCCGATGAGTAGTAACAAGTTATTCAAATTCTCTTATCAGCAATTATGTCAAGAGATAGTCAACATGTCTGGCATAATACCCCCCTCCCATCCCTTTATGAACCATCAAATAGCAAAATATACTTGAAACATTACAAAAATACGTATAATTAATATTTAAATTATCATATTGCAAATTATCTGTAAACTTAAAACATAAACGATCGAACGAATTCCATCAAAATTTTAAAATCATAGCTCGATTCAAGAAAGAATGAAAACAAGTTGTTAGAAATTTTATGAGCTTTAACTATTATTTGAAATATTTTTCAATAAAATTCGCCATTTTGAAGTTATTCGCAAAAAAGACAGTTTTTCACCTTTTCCATTCCCTGCACTCCTAAACTACCACTGTACCAATATTTGTATAATATAATGCATTTTTTTAAATATTTTTACCGTACTATACAAATTCATACCCCTTTAAAATAAATCATTACCCCCAAACTAATCCGTCCTCTCAATCAAAATTAAATCATTCTCAATGCATAATAAATACACCCCCCCCCCCCCCACATAATATTTCGTTAAACTTGTTCATTTGATCCCCCTTTAGAAAAGTCTCCATCTTTGTACCGCAATGCGAAACTAAAGTAATTCATACTATGTGTTATATGTACCAACTACATTCCGACGGCGTCGTATTCAAACGCCACCGCCGTTTCATAAGAAAACACTTAAGACTCGCGCTTTTCATAACGCATAATTAATTAAATTCTAATTGCAGTTAAAAGTTTACCACCAACGGGTTTTCTGCAGAAACATTGGTGTTATTGCCACAACATTTATCATGCGATAACAAAAAGACCAGCGTCTCAGATAAATTTTACTGTATTTATGTTTGTAAAGATTGCGATTTAGGTTATTCACAAGCACAAATTCAGGGGGGAGGGGGGCATAAGGACCATGATCCCCTTTATTCAGAAAAAATAAAATTGAAGCAATTTAAATTAAATATACCGGATTTCTTTTGTTTCGTCTTCTTCCCGGACCATGCCCTCCCCCTCTAAAAATTATAAATCTAGATACGAATAATTATGATGTTTTGTAGAATTTTACTTTCTTAGAGGTAATAATAAGAAAATATTTTATTTCAAAAATTTTCAGATTAACATTTTTTATCTTTTCTGAATCATTATCACACAAAAATTATACAAAATGAATGTTATTTATAATTTTTTTTTTTGGTCTTGATATATTGATGTAGCAACAGTTGTCTTCTGGTAGGTTTACAGAAAAAAGATAAAACACCCACAAACCTATACATTTTTCAATACGAATTGTTAAAAAAAAACCCTGTTTGTATTTTGTCTTTTTTGTACAAAACCACCATTATAGTGGGTGGCAGCTGTCAATTTTTGTTTTCAGGGATGTGAAATTTCAGTCAACAGAGCTTAATTTAATAATTCGGTTTTCACACCAGTTCAGTATATTTAATAATTCGAAACGGTTTTCATATTTAGATCCATTAATTTAATATTTAAGTCATTGTTTTATCATTTTGTTAAGTTATAATATTATTACATTTCATGTACCTATTGGAATTATTTCAAAATAAGTGGCATTAATTAAAATTAATCTATATTATTTCTGTTTGACTGATGTTATATTATCTATATGGATATTCACGCGTTTTAATGTATCAATCAAAGCGTTTTGCCAAAATTTAAATGAAAAATATTATTTTTAGTATCAAAACTATTCTAGTTAGTCAGTTAGGCATCTGATATTTTGAAATATATGTGATACTCCTATTTATGTTACTGTTGTTGACAACGTATCAATTATAATCATATTACCATCATACAAAATACATTTGTGTTATTGTTTTTATTTTCAGCAGCTAAATTCTAAATTTCACGAATTAAATTGCACATTGGATAAGAAAAATAAATAAAGCTAACCTTCCAGATAACATAAAATCACGTTTTCTAAATAAATTTCATAATTATAACGTAAGAAACTTAAGAATTGATATATTTATAAGTAAATAAATATTGTTAAAATTATTTTTATTCATTCACTTAAAAAATCCTTTCAACCTAATTCAGCATCCCAATAAAAATAAATACAATAAAAACTATAATGTTAAACCCTATCATTATTTTAAAAACCATTGCGGTCAGATTACATTACTGTGGGTAGAAATTACAAGAGGGTTAATTCTTTTAGAAAAATATCAAAAACTGGAACAAGCCGATAAGTGTCCATTAAAATAGATTGTTTCTGTCTCGCTTTGAAGTCGTCACACATCTCATAAATCAGAGTTACCTGATATAATTACAACCTGCGACAAGAGGTAGTGGAAATTGTAGTTTTTACATTGTTAAACTTGAGTTTTATTAGAACCTCCAAGCATTTATATATTTAAACGATTTTCTCTCGACTTTAATACCTATGTTAGTGGTTATGATTATACGGCTCTATGTATTATTGTGTTTATACGCCCATAATAACTATTTTAATTTTGTTCAATGAATAGCTTTTTGTACCGAGAACTGAATTAATATCATATACCTTTTTAATCGCGTTGTTATTATTACTATAGAAAGATTCACATGTGAAAGAATATGTTTAGATGTTTGGAGTTTTAAATTAAAAATAATAAATCTTGGAATTAATTTGAATTTAAATGAAGACGATTTTATATGAATGCTTAAATAAGTTTCAGTTACGATTGTTCGTATACTATAATAGGGCTATACGCCGAAATAAAACTTTTCTCGGTTTCGAATTTTGTCTGAAATTCAATATATCAGTTTTATGCTTAGATGTCAACAAATTTTGTGGGAGAAAATCGGTGATTAAATTTAAGAAAATCATTTTAAAACTGAAACTACATGTTTGCGAATGCATATTTTGTTTAAAAAAAATACTGACCCCCGCGCACCTTACAAAATATTGCAAAAAAAATAGTATAAGTAATGCTTGGATCTTTAAAATTATTTTTGATTTACTTTTGTGCGACAATTTTGAACATAATTAGAGAGTTTTGAATATTGTCCATAAGATAAAATATATTATATTTTGAATATTGTCCATAAGATAAAAATTATATTATTTCTTTAAAGCTTTTGTCTGATAAAGCTTGTCGTTTAAAATTTTGACCGTGGATTGAATTTTAGTTAGGTTCAACACAAAAAAGGTCGGATTATCAGCATATATTTATTTATAACGTGGACTGGAGTTGCCCACTACTGGACTAAAAGTTATTATCACACCAAGAATCAAATAACAAAATTTACAAATTAAAATGATAAATCCATCATCGGAATATATTCCAGAGACTGACATCATTTCTCCTCCGGTATTCTGATGAATGGACCTCCACCACCCACCCACCCCCACACGCGTAGCTACAATGTCACCAACAATGCGATACACACATACACACATGTGCAATGAATAGTGTGCTCTGACAATAACAACAACAATCACAGCAGCCCTGTTATTGGTTAGCCGTGACGTGGCACATTTCATAGCCGCCTTTTTTACTCCAGGATTACTGGCGCTCAAATTCAATTCAATGCTGTAATTGTTCGCTCATGTAAATAAATAAAAAAATAGCGCAATGTTGTCGCTACTGCTGCACTCTGGCGGACAACAATGGAAACTGTTGTGTCATTTTGGGTTGACTGTTGTTTTGTACATGTAACCCCTTGTGTATGTGTGTACGTGAGTGTACCAGGGCTGGGCTGTTTTGTGGACGAAAACCCAAAAATTAAATAATTTTCAGCATTATACACATTTTCTTTAGGCTCAAATTTTTTCACTTTTTTCATTAAATTAGTTTTAAAGTTGCAGTAGAGGAAAAAGTGACATGTTATGACGCGCTCCCTTTAAAATAAAATTTATTTTTGCAAAAAAAAGACTAGACTAGTAATTTAGTTGAATGAAGAGTGATTTACTTACTACTAAATGCTTCAGTAACTGAAAACTGTCCGGAAGACAGTTAAATATTGCGATTGTCGAGAGATTTAGTTGTATCTTAATTCCAACGAAAAGACATGTTTGCAAAAAAAGAACTAATGAACTTAACTAATGATATCGTGTTCACATTTATCTAGTAGCTTATTTAGTATTTAGTGAGGGATGGTGGGAGTCGCTACTCGAACACAAGTTTAGTTACTAAATTACTCGTCACTTTACTAAACTATTAGTCTAGTCGAAACAAGGCTTTAATGGTAAATTACGGATTTCGTTTTAAATTGAATAAACTTGTGATAAAAAATCATACATCTTAAAATCAAATAGCAACTTTCTTCTATAGAATATCAGCTTTCCGGGAAAAAAAACATTAAAAGGTAGAGATAAAATATGTTGGATGTAAACAAATAAGATATAGTAGGTAATTAAGTTGGAATAACTGATAGTTCTATAATTTTCTGTATGTTTAATTGTATTGTAATATGTATAATTTTGTTATAGACTTATTATACCTACACCGTTGTCATATTCTAATAGAATAATTAATATAATTTTTTTTTCTTGTATTGAATTTCGTGCTAATCGACAGCCCTTGTTATTAAATTATCCACATATGGGTGTGTGTGTATGTGTTGTAGCTGCTGCTAACATTAAGTTTCGTGTCGTGTTTTCGTGCAAATGTCTGTAATGGCTGTGCAGAAGTTATGGCGGATACGTAAAATGGATGAAACATTAAAAACAAAAGTGTATTGTTGCTAAACTATTCATACCAACAGTATTTATTATACATACAAGAACAATGCTTTCATACATGTTTGTAATATTTTGAAAATATATAGCTGATAACTAGTCAGATGGTTATTCAGAAGCCAAAGTGACTAACAGAACAATAAAATGTATGTTTAAATTAACTTCACTGTGGTAGAATCGCATGCAGAAGTGGTCGATCAGTTTTTATTCAAATTCGCTTATCATAAACTTAGTAGGTTCCTCCAATTTGATTATTATAATATTTTAATCGTTTCTCCATGTACCAAACAAAGATAGATATTTTGAAACGCATTTTCTAGATAATGAAGTATTCATCATTTATAGTACTCATACCATATATATTTGTGCGATTAAGTTATTATATAATCTATTGAAAATTGTAAAGAAAATTTTGTAGTAATAAATATTTGATATTTTGAATTTTAGTATTTAAATATGTTAAACCAATTTAAAATTAATTAAAGAAATGAACCTATATTTGTTTTTTTATTTAAAATGCTGTAACTATATAAGTTCTATCTAGAAACAGATAAACAATGATGTTTGTCTTAATATTTTTGAATCTGTTGTAAGCGATTCTGACCTTTAGGGTGGCAGATGACTTCTGAAGCCCATATAGTATATGAGTACATATGTATGGTTTTTGCATAGAACCGGAATAAAATCGTGAAGTCCGGCAGGAATTCCAGTGCACCTCTATTTATAATCTAACACATAATGTTTTCTGTAACATTCGTTGTTCTTGGGGTATTTTGGAAAAAAAATCAGACAGAAGTTATGCGTGCGACATGAATTTGGTGAACAGAGAAACAGATACGGAAATAAATATAAAAATATAATTTTTCTGTTTTTAGAAATGATAAGATGGTTTCCCCTATTCATTGGATTGGCCAAGAAGCAAAATATACAGGAGATCAAATATTTGGATATAGGTACATGAAATAACATTGTAATCCCTATATACCGATGTAAACTTCAAAACCCGGTATAGATCAAAATTACGAATTATTATTTTTACTAAAATTCTGCCCGTGTACTTAAACAGGTTTGGTGACATCCCGACATCCAGCCGGGTATAACAGCTAGTTAAATATGTTAACGCAGCAAACTTCTTATAATCAATTTTCGGTTAAATTTCTTGAGGCAAAAACAAAAAACAAGATTGTGTCCAAAGTTTGTTACGTAACAATAAATCGAGTTGGCCATGGCAGTTACACGACTGCCGACACAGACATGAACAATGGCCGCGGCGATGACTTGCACATGTGAGTACACACTCGCTAACTAAAGTGATATATTATTACCGCGACATATCGAAAACTAGTGTCAATACGCCACACACCGTTTTATAAATAGCTTTCCGTGATGGAATTTGCCGTTCTTGTCTCGTTTGCCATACACAAATATAATTGGCCAAAACAATTAATTTCACCTGCCCTGATTACCCCAGGGAAGTTCTATTGGTCTGATTTAACTTAACATTCTAACAGTCACAAATAAAAAAAATATCCTGCTTCCTCGTGCTAAATTCACCAAAGGTACATAATTATTGAACAATTTAAATAAAAACCGATAAAGTGTTCAGATAAATTGTCTGGCATTGGTTAACCATTTATTTTTATACAATTTTACTTAAAAAACGTTAGTTCGGAATTTTTTTAAGACGCACCTGATTATTAAAAAAAAACAATTTTTTAAAGTAAATTGAGATAATTCTCTGTAAGAGAATATTTTACAACAAACGTTGTAGATCTATATTATAGGAAATTGAATGCTCTACAATAATCTACTAATATCTTGAAATAATAAATATGTTGAGATGTCACCCCTCCCTCTTACACACAATTTTGATGATTTTGAAATTGGACCGTCCTCAAGCCAGACCCAACCAAGTTTAATATCGGTTCAGTGGTTCTTGAGTTACGCGTGTGACAAAAATGCAGGGGACATACAGACAGACGAAACGAAAAGTGTTTGTCTTGACATGAAACGGAAAGATCAATTTAAAATTTTGAAATTGGAGAACAATTTTTTTGTCTCATTCTAAAATGATCACAAAGTTTCTCGCATCTTCGATATTGCGAGGAAGCAAAATGATTATTTGTATCTACCATAGCCTACTAGATAAATGTATAATTCAATGTTAAAAACCTATCCCGCGAAACAGATATGTATATCAACGTACCAAAACCTCTTTGTTTAACGAGCACTGATTTGCTGACAGCGTGCACTGGCAGTTTATAACATCTTTACTAATATCATGGAACCATGGAAAAACTGGAAGATTTTCAAGTTGAATAGTAGCTATATATGTTCTATTTCTACTAGTTCACTCCAAATGAGGCATTGCCCCCCCCCCCCCCCCCTTTACCAAGGGATCGAGTAAACTTATGCATATATTGAATTATTCACCCCTTTCGTTTTTATATAATTTAAATGTTTACAAATTTTTAAAGAAGATATAAGAAAGCAGTTGTGTAGATAGCATGTTATATAGTCTACATAAAAATAAACCGAGAAATAAATACTCAATATTAAAACGATTTATTTAATAACAACATTTTTCATATAGAAAATAAATATCTAGATAATAAAATTGAAAACGTATCGATACGTTATAATTTGCACATGTCGTGGGACTATTAACTGAAACGAAAAACCACCGGAATGATATTAATCTTATCCAATCAAATAAACCAACCACACCTGAACAAACACTACGGGAAATTACTGAAAAACCTAATGAAAATGGAGAAAAATATCAGATTACCTTTAATCTGACAGAATGAGAAATGTTTGCTATTTTCTATGTAGCGTGCCAACCGACAATGTCGATTTTATGAAATATAAATTTATAGTCTATACGTTTCGACGCGTGCAACTTAAATAATATGTTCAGGTACAACTATGTTTACTGTTCTACAGGATCGGGCTAAGGGCGCAAAATTATGTATACATACATTTATTGAACGTGAATTTAAATCGATACCTTAGCTATTTTAGAAGATATAAAAAATATTTTTTCAACTAGAAATAAATTCGGTTCCAGTAAAAGAATCACTGAAGCGATTTGGATAAGGTTTTCCAAAAAATTCTTCTGTATTTTTCTAGAATAGTTTCGAAGTATGAACCATTACCTCTAGGGCACTAACAAAAAGCAAAAACATGCTGAAATTTTCAATTTTTGGACCGATTATAATAATTCCCTGTTGGGAAGTTAATAATGTTCACAATAGGTGGTCAAACGTGTAAAGATTTTCCATTTTCACAGAAATTAAACGGTAATAAGCTTGGTGTTAAACAGATTTGACTTTTTTAATCAGTATCTGCAGTATGCCCTAAAAATTGCCTACACTGTTTTGCACCTTGTATGTCATTAAACAGAAAACTACGTACCAAATTCTTTTTCTATAACGACAGTGGAAATCTGAAACCAAGTAAGTGACATCATGTATCACAATTGACATGATTTCATTAAATCAAGCTCAAAATATATCAAATATGACATATTTTAGTAGACATAAAAAGGAAAATATTGTTTCCGTTATATATAAAACAAGAATTTATTGGCCCAAAGTCAACGTTTCTACCAGTGTATACTATACTTTTACAAAAATATTTACCCGTAAGAAGTGACAAAAACTGTGCAAATTTTGAAAAACGAAAATGATTTCCACACCTGTAACTTCGAAATTAACATTAGGAATTAGAAGCATAGAGGAAATATTTGTGATTTCAGGAAAATAGTTTTATTTATATCGGCCAATTGGAACCCACATATTGAGTACGATATATGTATATGTATCTACAATTCACTGCCTTATTATTGGTTTCATGATCAACAATATAAAATTTAGTAATGATCCTGCGGTTTAAAAATGTATATAAGGGGCACTAATTGCCCCCTACTGGACCTCTGTTACGTTAACTGATGATATATGACCTTTTCCCGCTGCATATAAACATTGGCGACTTGCCACTGAGGAAATGATGACGCTGATAACATTTTATAGGGTATGTGTTTATTAAAATTACTAAACCATATCAATTCCACAAAGAAACTCGAATGTTTTTGTAAATATAACAATTATTGTCGCATGGTTATATCAACCTAATTTGTGAGCACAAAATTCAGGTAGCAAATATTCAGTTCATGTTACTAATAAAACAAGTAATTCTATATTTAATCAATTTAATTACCAAAGGCCGTAAATATAGTTTGTTTTTTAAATTATAGCCTTTTATTTTGATTTTTCTCCAGTAATGGCAAAGGTAAAACCAGTAATGAGCACGCAGTGATGGACACTTGCTAATGATTACAAAATGATAAGTACTATGACACAAAAAATATAAAAGAAAGAATCGTCAAATTTGAAACAATGTAAAACAGTTGCTATGATAATATAATAATTAATAAATACATAATACTAATAATTAGTTTAAAAGTCCACCATTTTGATACCTATTGGCCTATTATCATCAAATCACGCTGTAAGACAGTTAAATGTATATAGATTAATATTCAGAAATGGTAGTAATTAAATATCAACAAATATTTCTAATTCAGTACATTTAATTAAAAATTTGCCATTACTGGGGTCATTGCCAAGATCGGTGCCACTACCTTAATAGTTTTTGAGTACACTTGAAAAATATTTATATCTTACCTTATTTAAATAGGAGTGATATCATCTGAAACCAATTGAAATATGTTAATATTTTTATTTAAATTAGGTTCTTTATAAAAGGCATATCGTTGCATTTTTATTTTTTATTATATCCATACAAATTATACAAATAAAATACATTATTATAAATAATAATCAAATTCCATATTCCATACTAATTTTTTTTAAGTATAAAAAGTTTTAATGGAGTTTGTCAGAAAACTCTTATTACTTAAAACTTCAGGAATATATATTATTTAAAAAATTCTTAGCAATCAATAGCAGTTTTATTGAAGATAAAAAAAAATCACAAAAGACAAAATTTTAAGAGATGAAAAATATAAAGGTAAACAAAAAATGAAAAATATTATTTATAATATTAAATACATAATATGTATAAAAGAGCAATATAAATAAATAGATTCTACATGGATAGACGTCATTGGGAAGAAAAATCGTACTGGGTTCATAAACGCTCAAAACGTGGTAAAATCCGTTAAAATCTCAAGTTCTATGTTTCATTATTACTATACTTTATTATAAAAAAGTAACAATATAAGGATATACGGATTATGTATAATTTATAATACAAACATATACAAATGTGTACTTACAATATGTTAAATCAAATGTGACTATAGAAGTATCATTATTGAACTTGTAAGTTAGTTTTCAGAGCGTTTAGTCTATGAAAATCTCTACAAAAACTGAAGAGAGGAAGAGATAAAAAAGGGAGGGATGTAAAGACGATTAAATCATAAGAGCATCTGAACTGAGCTATACTAGATGTAGCTTATTATAATATGATTCTATAGCATTAAATATTAACTTTATAAAAAAATGTACAGTACAACTGTATAATATTTTTATATTGAAGTAAAGAGAATATTATCTGTTTATTTAATGATAGGTATATAATAAAATTCAGATCAATTAAATCATATCTCTCAAGTATAACGTTACATAAAAAAATTGTGGAATATTAATTTTTTTATATTTATTTGCCGATAAAAGCTTATATATAAAATTATTTTTATAAAAGTGAATTTAGCAACAGATAAAGATCATATCTTTCTCGCGCGTTCGTGAACCTCGCACGCAGGAAACAAGTGAGTGAAGCTAGACAATGATTCCATATTGTAGACGACATATTGCGGGCTACAACGGACTCGTGTGAATGGTTCCTACGCTCGATTGAGTTTTAAATTAGACACATTGAAATCGGCGCGACAAACGAGCCGAGAACAAAAAAAAACCATGCGACAGCAAGTTCTCTGTCAACTTAGTAGTGTAAAATGGCCGTTTTGATCAGAATCACGTGTTCAGATACCTCTACATGTCTTTTGTTCCAAAGTCTACACGGTTTTATTCTTTTTTTTTTCGAGACAATGTTAGATTATTTAATTTTTTAAATAATTTTTTGGATCAAGGGCTGGACACGAAACAAGATTTCACCATTATTTGCACACCCCTTTAATATTTTTAAAATATATTAAAAGAAATGTCAACTTTATTACGATTAAATACTGTACTAAAAATTAAAAATTAAAATATGAACGTACAAGAATTGTCAATTGGCGCTACTACATCGGAAATTTGAAAATTATGAAAACGATGATTTTTTTAATAAACTGCACATTTTTCTACTTTTATGCCCAGTACTATAAAGAATTTGCTTGGGTGCGAAAGTAAGGTGTCAAATTGTTATGAAATTGCTCGATATTTTAAAGCAGTGGTAGTAAATTATGAGGTTCGTTTGGCAGCACTTATTGTCACTGTACTTATCGCGTATGCGTCAAGGTTATCATATGTACAGTTTCATTCGATACATCTGTGAGTGTATTGTCATTTATATTCAGTGCTTAGCAGATAGCGTTAGCTTGAAGCTTATTTGTTTTTGCACTTAAGCAAATTCTATATAATACTGGGCATTAGTTATTCGATTTGGTTGACATAATGAACTTTGTCCATATCGATATTAAAGTAATAAGTAAATATGAAGACTGCAATGTAAGCTCTTAAGTGAGTTGCTTAAGAAATTTAAGAAATAATGGTCATTTTAACAATCAAAGCCTACTTGGGATGTGCAATAAGTCGCGTCTCGGTATCGTATGATTTATTTTTTATTTATTCTTATGTAATAAACAAAAAAGTGAATACTCGAGAAAATAGAAAAAACTACTTATTTACTCAAGAAATCAGAGAAGCCTAGAAAATAAAATTGCTAAAGGTAAAAATACTAGCCATTAAATGTCAATTTAGAAACTAACAAAGTAAGAAATACATAAATACAATACCCCTAATCTTAATATTCGTCCATAAAAACTTTTTCTAAAAAATCATCATAAGAAAATATTATCATCCTCATACATACAATTCTTATCGGCAGATTACTATAAACCAATCTGAAATTATCACAAGCGGGAGGGGGGGTCGTACGAGCGCGTCTTAACGCCCCCATAACACCGCGTCTAAAGCATTCCGTATTCAAAAAGCCATAAAAGCTAATAGTTAGCATATTTCCACGAGCAAATCATATTTAAAAAGTGTATCATCTTCTACACAGTGAGTTGTCTCTCCCCCAAATATCATCAGCATTATTGGCTCGCAGTACTGAGTTACGGGTGTCTGTGGGTGGGTGTGCGATAGAGAACTGTGTATTGCACATCTATATGGAAAGCTAGTGCTGTCTTTGTTTGCGGGGAGCAGATCAGTCGGATTGGGAATAAACTCCCGATTATCTCAAACGATATGTTTTTGATTCTTTGCCAAAGACTCAAAAACAGTCACGAACGTGCATGTTTTTAGTGCAGGGGTGAATTTGGAGATAAATTTTATTTATATTTTTTTAATAGAGTTAATTAATTTTTATGCATTGGATTATTTTTTTCATATAATACTAGAAGAAATTCATTTGATAATACAGATCAACAAAAAATGGTATTAACCTATTAACCGGATTAATTTTTCTTACTTATTTTCCAACGGTTTGACTTTTTTCAAATTTCGGGTAGGTACTGTCATTTGAAAGAGTATAAAAAATCATGAAAATTTTGTACTATATATATTTTTTTAAATCTTATTTTGCACAACCGTTTTACCGCAGTTAAAATATTTTTTTTTACTACCCTTGACCCCCTCTAACTATATATAAAATTTAAACTCGATACGATTTTACCACTTGAAAAGGTTCTCTTGTTAGAATGCAATAATTGATCGTTAAAAATGTTCCTTCATAATTATGATACGAAAATTTCAACATAACTCGTTCAAAAATGGTCATACAGCTAAATAAAAAAATTAAATTGAAGAGAAAAGTCTGATCTACAAAAGTCATTTATTAGATTTGGTTAAAAAATATTATCATTGCCTGTAGAGGGTCTCAAAATTGATCAAGATAAGTTTAGGTCTCGTGTAAATTTTTATTTTTTTTTAATAAATTTTTTTTCAATATATAGGTATTATAAATATTATTTATATTGTCATCATAAAGAATTATGTTAAAATACTAATTAATGATAATCCCTCTAAAACCGAGACTCAACGAAAAATAATAAATGTAGACGAGACCGAGAAAGAAATATCCTAATACTGTAGTATTGAATGCAAATCTATCTTTAACAGAGATACTCTAAATACGATCCTGCAGAACATCTCATCCTTAACTCGACCTAATCCTATCCCGTGACTTTTTTCTGCCGCCCTTACCCCCACTCACTGCACCCTTAATTTATCCATCCATATGCTAAATTCCTGATATATACTTGAGAGATTTGCATATGGTAGACTGTCACATTCTCTATAGGTTTTATATTTTACGCGTAAAAAGAGGTATGGAAATTCGCATAAAACTTTTATATTACTTTTTTTTATCTTAATGTTTCATGCTTCTCTGTCTATTTCTGAATTGGTGAGCTCCACTGTGTTTATGCAAAAATATTATAACGACTAAATTATTACATAAGTACTTTAATAATATATACCTATACATTTTGATAACGAAATATTTATTATTTTCTTCTATATCCATATGAGGCCGGACTATGGCGTAAGTAAGTATATTGACTCGATTTTGATGAAAATATCCATTTTTCAAATTTTCTGTCTGTGTGTCGGTCTACAAACGCTATAACTCAAATACATGGGAGCCACGGGTTTTTCTTATACGTAATACTGAGAGTGGACAGTACACGTGATTCTAATTTTATTAAAAAATATTTCTGACAAACTAATAAAAGATAGAATAAAATAAATGGTACATTCACATCATTTATTATTTAGCCAGAAAGAATTTTTTACATAATTAACTAGAATTACCCACACTGTTCACTCTCAAGATATTTCTTCTCTGTAATGAACCATTTGAAATATTTATTTTAAAAAACGTTTTTTTTTTCGAAAAAAATTAATAGAACATAAATTATAAATAATAATATTAGGTACCTACCTACAAAAAAGTTACAACTGAACTGTCATATAAGCTTTATTGATTTTATTTTCATATAAAATATTTTATAAATCTGTAAAATAAATTATTTTACCTATATTTACTATAAATTGTTTCTATCAATAAACGATTGAACACTATTAAGTCATCCGACCGGCTATTGAAACAAATGAAGTGAGTCGACTTCCGCGCGGATAATCCAAACTGTAGGAAACAAATAAACAGTTTTCACACAAGGCGGTTTAATTTGCATACGCAGCGGCCCATCACACCCCCTCCTCTTTACTATCCTTTTCCCCGTGTAACCCCATCTCTGTACATTAACCATTCCTTTAGCTGTGATGGTGTTTTTTACTTTCTTATGCACATGTGCCTAACGATGCGGGTTATAAACAATAGACATTTACTACGTTTTTTGTGCAGTAATGGTGGGATGGGGGTGGGGGTATACTGCCCCTTTGCTTCTTTTATATGTGGCGTGGATATCAAATATACATTAAGCGGATATGCACATTTTTGTGAATCGGTTTCTTTTATAAAAATTATTAAACAAATCAAATTAATATTAAAAACAGTACAAGCTCGCTAATTGGACACTATGAAAACTAGCATACTGTCTAATTACTGAATTCGTCTAGCCAGGCCCTTTGAGAGCTTTAATGAGGCCCGGGCCAAAGAATATTTTGGGGGTCCTATAGTAAAAATGTAATTATATCTAATTTAACCATTTTACCATATTTCAAAATTAAAGAAAAACTCCAATTTAAATTGTGAAATAATACAAATTAACAACAAGGAAAAAAAATATAAAATTAGATCTGTGAAGTAACACTTAAAATTAACTACCAATAAATTTAAAAAAATCAACTTATTTATGTTCTTATTTTATTTTTATAAATAATAAAAAAATAATATCAAATTAATTTTAAAATACTTTATGTACGTGCTTTAGAATTTGCAAATTCTTTAATGATTTTTGAAAAATTAACTTTTCGTGCATAGTCACAATTTATATTCAAGACCATTTAGTCTTTCTTGAAAGATTGTCGATCTGTTAAAAAAAAATCAGGGTACTAAAGCTTCTTTATGCGGAAGCAACATAAATGGGTAAACTCAAAAATATTCTACGAATAATTGGCAAATGTAAGATAATATAAATTATAAATATTTATATAAAATATAAATAATTTTCGGGGTGCCGGGGCTCCTGAAGCTTTAGGAGCCCGGGCCATATGGCCCTCCTAGCCTCCCCTCCCTCTATCTGGTCTGCGTCTAGCTATTGAATGTACAAAGAAAAAGGTAAGAAAATTACATAATACAACTGCTGCCTACAATTTTAGAGTAGCCAATCGCGTTGGCATTCATCGATTTTAAAACACATGCGAATGAATCCACATACTATTTAGTTTCAAAGATACGGACACATAAGATAGTAAAAAGCATAAACGATAACATAATTTATAAATATGTATACATATCATCAAGCATAAAAACTTATTCGACAGAACAAACGTCTGGCCACACCTCTCCGCGTGCTATTAAAATGCAAATATCTCTGACAAACGCACCCCATCTGGGATTCACACCACGAAACGTTTACAGTGAACCGCGGGCCCTCGGTCGCACGCCGCCCCTACCGCAGCGCACTGACATCTGGCGGTGAGAGAGAGCTAAAGCTGACTCAATAAAAATCAAACATATTCATGGTTTTTCCGACCGGAAACGTGAATATTAACCCCGACAAATAGAAATGACTTATTCTGATTTGAATGTTTTACAATTTAATGCTTTATGCTTGCGGTTGGTAAAATGGTTATTTGTTTTTTTATTTTGTGCAGGGGTTTTAATATTAAAGAGTTTTCTATTATAATATTATGAAGTGGATGTTATTCAGTTTATATTTAACTTGAGTAAAATAAGTACTTACATATTCGTTTCCGTAATCAGTTCATAATAATAATAAAAAAGTTTTGAGTATATGTTGTAAAATAATATTATTATCGATAATTTATATTCTGTTAAAAATTTCCGATACAACAAATCATTTTAAAGATATTGAGTTTTTTCATATTGTTTATTTAATTGGTTTTTAATTGTATAGTACAGTGTGGGGCAATAGTGCGTGGAAGTTCGATAGCTCGTACACCATAACAGATAAAAAAATCTTTCTAAATGCACATACATAGAAATTATTTTCAAATATACAGGGTGCTACAAAAAAGTGTGACAGGCTTAAGGTAATTTTTTTAAATGGATTGGCCTGAATATTTTTGCATATTTAACACTTCTCTTGGGATGTTTATTCATATCTAAAATATTAGCCCCATCTGATGTCCGGTTTAAACGTAATAATATTTTTTTCAAAAAAATTGACTTTTACATTACTCCACTTAATAATATGGACCTTATTGTAGGAGGTTGGTGGGTGCTTTTCTTTAAATATCTTAGAGCCGCCATATACAGGATGTTCAAAATTAATTTTTAAATTTTGATAACTTCAAAGTTATTTTTATCAACTATTTAAAATAGAATACTCTATATATTTTTTAACGATGTTATGTAAAATTTCGAAACGAACATTTTTTGTTTGTACATTCGTATGGTTATTTGTAACCATTTTTGATTTATTGAGCAAAAAGTATAAAATTCTAAAATATTTACTAAAAAATTTTTATTTTTTTTTAAATAAAATAAAACACCATGTACAGAGTGTTCATGTTGCCCATAAAAACAGCATGCAATTTTTTCAGCTAGCAAACAGATGTTTTATTATTTTATCGAACACAAACAACCAAAATTATTTACAACCATATAAATTCACTAATGCGCAGTGTGAAATCGAGACAGAAACGTAAAACATAATACAAAGGTAATTTTGACACAGACTAGCCCGTTAAGTTCATTGTTATTAAAAAGATCGTATTAATACACACAAATCGATAGCGTTCAATAGAAAGCTGTTATACTAGAGACACGGGTATGCAGAGTAGTAGTAATCCCAACGAGGTGTGGGTGGGTGTGTGTGTGTGTGTGCGAGGGTGTATCTTAGGCCATTCCGGAGATTGGGGCGACGTAAGACCGAGGTCCGCTAATGGAACCGCCACCGCTAATTCTGGCCGGATCCGGTTCCGTTCCGTAATCTCGCGTCTTATGTGCGCCTAACTTCCTCAATTTAATTTCTATATTATTATTCTAAGTGCGCTACAAATAGAAAACTTAATGCCGGACGCGTAATCCAGCTATATGCACATACTTATTGTTACTGTTGACTTGTTTTAGAGTTAGGCGCGGGCCGTGAATTTTTCGGGTCACGTCGGGTAAATTTTTAGTTACTTTTCGAGGGTAAATAATTGCTTGCTCGCAATATCGAAGATATGAGAAGCTTTGTGATCGTTTTAAAATGAGACAAAAAAATTGTTCTTCGATTTCAAAATTTTAAATTGATCTTTCCGTGAAGACAAACATTTTTCGTTTCGTGTCTGTTCCCTGAATCCTTGTCACATGTATAACTCATGAACAAATGAACCGATATTAATGAAACTTGGTTGGATTGTTGGATCTAGCTTGAGGACGGTCCCATTTCAAAATCATCAAAATCGTGTGTAAGGGGGAGGAATGACATCCCAAAATATTTATTTTTTAACATTAAAATTTTCAAAAAATTAAAAATGTACGAAAAAACAATCAGGGCCGTCTTAAGAAAAATTTTTTAGTAAAATTTTACAAAAATTAAATGGTTAACCAATGTCAAGCAATTTATCAGTTTTTATTTAAATTGTTCAATAATTAACTATTTTTGGTGAATTTAGCACGGGGAAGCACTGTGTATTTACTTGACAGATGTTTTTTTAAAGGTTATATATTTTATTATATATAATATATTATTATTTCTGTAACGTAGTTTTTTTAATTTCGGCAAATAATGGTTTTTCACAATCATGCATATTTTTCTCTTGAATGAGGCAGGCATGTTTACATATTTATTCCAAATTTCATCCCAATCGATCCAGTAGTTTTTGAGTTATGCTGGGACAAAAGAGCTTCACTAAACTGTGTTTTGTGTATTAAAAAGCAGTCAGTTCGGTGAAGAGTCTGCTTTATGTTTACTAAAAATAAAGACGTACGAATGTCGGACGTTAGTTCGCGCGTTGCACGTGAGATGGCGACAGTGTCTGCGGTGGCCGACAGACAGATAGACACATCAAAGCGACGTCGCACTCGTTCGCTAGATTGCTCTCAATAATTAATATGCAAAATTATTAGCATATTAATTAAAGAAAATGTAATTTAAATATAGTGGTTGTTTAATTTCCAAGTCATAATTATTTTGCAAGATGCCAGTTGACAATATTTTCTCTTTTGATAAAACTTCCAGACAAATAAATGAAAACGTATTCCATGCATTATGGAAAATGAATATATAATCTTGTTTTTACTATGTGTATATTCTTTCTTTTTTATAATAAAAATACCGGTCTACATATACAAATTAAAAACTTAAATAGTATAAAATAAAAACAGACTGAATTTTTTTTATAAATATTACATATATATTTTAGTTTTAAAAAATTATTTACCTGCTGAAAAGTGGTAAAAACTGTACAAATATAGAACAAAAAATTTCACACTTGTAGCTTCGAAGCTGATAAAAAACTTTCCAAGTGCGAGTCGAGCAATGTTCCGTACCGTAAAGCTTTCCAATTAGTTTATGTTATTTGGCTAAAATTTGTGAACATAGCATTGACACTGGATAAAAAAAATCTCACAAACTATTCAATAAATGTAATTCAATTAAATGATTTAAAACTTTGGTAAAGTTAAGAACTAATTTCTTCATTATTAGTAGCAGATTAAATATCATCACAATGAATTTCATATTTATTGTTTTGGTTAAAAAAATTTATTTGGTAATTCATACTAGAAAATGTACAGTAGGTATATACCGGGTATTCCATTTTAATTTCCCCAGGCCAATATCTCGAAAACTAAGCAAAATGGTAAAAAATGTTTTCGACAAAAGTTGTAGCATTTCGAGGGGAACATTTAATAATACTAGGGGTTTTTTAAATTTATGGAGTTTAATAGAAGTTTTATGGGGTAACTTTTTTCAAATGGTCACCTGTATTTTTTATTGCAGATTCATAATCTACAAAAAAATATGTAACTTTTGTAGGATGACCAATATTAAATGATTTTTAAATCAAATCAAATCAACTTTGATAAAAGAATGTAAGAGACAAAAAATGTTTTTTTTATGATAGAACACTGGTAATTTTTTCAAAATATTTTACCAACATTTTCATCAAGTTAATAAAGTTCTTTATCATTGTACAAACGAAGATTTTTTTCTCTTATTAAAAATAAAAAGTTTATTATTGATTGAATCGACTACTGTCGAAATTAGCGTAACCCAATGTGCACCACGTGGAGGTTTGCATCGAATTTGCACATTATAGCCCTACAAAGGGCTGTTTCAAAATCTTTTTTCACATTTAGAATAAAGATCACTTTTCAGTTTTAAGCCTTAATATCGTAAAAAAATAATGTTTTCTAAATAAATATTTCCTACAAAAGTTACGTATATTTTCCCATAAATTACGAATCTGTACGAAAATCTATAAAAAAACCCATAGCAATATTAATTGTCAAAATGCTACAACTTTTGTTTATAACATTTGTTACCATATTGCTTAGTTTTTTCGATATTGGCCTGGGGAAATTAAAATGGAGCACCCGGTATAAATAATCCGACATAATTCTAATATGTCCTATATATATGTACGTGAAAGTAGACGAACATAAAAGAAAAATAAAATTGAATAAGCGAAACTGAAAGATATGACGAGCGAGCGTTCCATTTTTCATTAGCCACGTGGCGGACACTGCCTGGACCGCTGGGATTTGATCCGGACTGCGGTGAACGATGTATTCGAAAACGATTGACTTTTGACTCTGTACAGCTTTTTCAAACCTATCAATGTATTATTCTTTAAATACTTATTCCTTATACAAGAATGTTCTATAGATAATAACGTCAAGAAATTGATTCGTCAAAAAAATTAAAATTTGTTTTTCTACAGATACTAAAAAGAGTCAAAATTCAAATTATCATATCTTCGTCAAAAAAAGTCGCATAACGATCATTCAAAATGAGTGTTTGTATTCTCTACTTTTAAAAAATAATTTCCTGTATTAAATTCAATCGATTTTTCGAAAAGATGAAAAACAACGAACGATACCGAAATTATAATATTTTTTTAAATCTTAAAAATAAATTTTTCACATTATATTCCGCTTTAATATTCCACAAGGCAAACTCTTTAGCCTATATTTTTCCCATCGAGGGAATTTAATAAAGATCTTTTTTAATTATTCTTTCCTAGTTTTGAGTTAAAATCGAAAAAAAAAACACTGCCTATTTTTAAAAATAAAGATTATTTATTTTTTATTCTTTAAAAAGAAAGTCTCTTAAATTTTTGTACAAATATATTTTCAAATAGGACTGAAAATTCTAGTACATATTTTTAGATATTATAATTAATTTTATTAGTAGTATTTTACCATAAACTATAAAATATAGTCTATGTATTCTATGTATACAATTACTATTTCTCTTATGGAGAGCTATAAAAAACAAATTATATTTTAATAAATAAATTATATGTAAAAATTAACTCAATTATGGTAATTGATACTACATATTATAATTTATATATATTTAACCCATCCTACCATACATAATGGACTTAGTTGCTTAAACTATTAAATAAACTTTTTGTTGATTTTTTAACATGGATGTTTACAAAGATATTAGTACATTAACCAAATAAAAATCAATTACTACAAATTACAATCCCAATGTTATAAAAGTAACAAAAATACTACAATAAATAAAAATAATAAAATCTTCGAGTAAAAGCATTCTTGAAAGTATAGATGCAGCGGTCAAAGTTTATCTGAGCTGTCCGTCCTGTATAAACTGTAGGGTGGATGGGTGTATGTGGCGAGTGTGTGAGAGAGGGGGGCGCTATCCGGCCCCGCGATAGATAGTTCCCCAGTGAATTACGAAGAGAAATCGTTTTTCATTTTTCAGTATATACTAGTAAAATGTTTCGTATAAAATTGGTCAGTTCAGATGAAATTGTTATAGAGATGGATGTATTGTCTGCAGAGAAATAACCTCACAAATGGAGTAAAAAATATTTAACATATATCTTTCGTTTTTAACTCTAATAATATTTTGGTATATATACCTACGAATACATAAAATATGTAGCCAAAATGATTAAGACCAATTGTTTTTAATTTTTTATATTTACATAAAATATGTAATCTTTATACATATGTTATACCGGTAATCTCGAGAACTACTGGACCAGTTTTGGCTTCCGAACAACCCAAACACAATTAATTTGGTGGTGTAAAATTAAAAAAAATTGCCATCAAGCGAACAGTGAATGTGAATATAATTATTAAAAAAAAACATCTTTCTGGTTAACTGATAAAAGATAGAAAAAAATGAATGAAACATAAATTATATATACTAAAATTCTCTTCAACTTTTACCTAAAATATTCTTTTTTAGTTCGCCCCGTTTCGAAAATAATTCGAAAACTTCAAAAATTGACAAGAGTAAACATCCGTTTCCGGTTGTATAAAGATCGTTATCAAAAATAAAAGGTTTTCTTCTCAGACGAAAATTAATCCATAGTATAAAATTACACCCACAATGGCAAAAATAGTCAGAATGGATTCATTATTATTTCAATCAAAATAATAAAATTAAATTATAAATGCATAAATCAAATAAACAAAATGTTCATGAACTGCATACAAACACAGAGGTTGTAATTTAATTCTGTATGTGTGTGGGTATTACATTCGGACACACAGTACATTGCATTGCAGTGTAAATATTATGAATACCGAGTCCGGAGCAATAATGCATTACACAGATTATTTACTGCTCGCTTTGATCTCTGTGTATGCAACCGGACATGCATCGCTACTGTGTGGAGTTATCTATATATACATGCATATCGTCATATGTTTACTGTGCAGAGGTGGCTCTGGAAATTGCAGGGGCTCTACAGGATGATATTCTATAATATAAAATTCTATAAAATAATATATATATAATATATAATATAATTCGCACTATATGGTAGCATAATAACTGTAACATTAATAGGTTAAATAGTAGAAAAAGAAATGCGATACGTTGGTTTCTCCACATAAGGTACTGACGCCAGTCTTGGCCCTTTTAAGAGAAAGATATACTGTTTTTTGAGATTGATGGGCTTCTTTTCTAATTCTCATGAAATTGTGTTACTAATAAAACAAGTACCTCTTTATTAAATCAATTTAATAACCAGAGTCAGCAAATATAGTTTGTTTTTATCCAGTAATGGGAACACAGTGATGGACACTTGCTAATGATTACAAAATAATAAGTACAACAATACGGAAGGTATAAAATAAAGAATCGTAAAATTCTGAAACAATTTTAAGCAGATGAAAATGCTATAAAAATATAATAATTAATAAATAAATTAAACTAATAATTAGTTTAAATGTTCACCATTTTGATATCCATTGGCCGATTGTCATCAAATTAAGCTGTTTTACAGTTAAGTGTCTATAGATTATGAATCAGTAATGGCACTAATTAAATATCAACAAATATTTCTAATTTACTACATTTAATTAAACAAGAATCTAAGACTGGTGCCAGTATTTTATTTTTACCAGCACGCGTTCTCCCATTGTACAGGTATCCCGTAAGTCAGGACCAATAGGGATTTCAATTATTTTTTAAATTATACACACACAGGTACAACGGCTCAAGCGTGGATCAAGGTGGGGGTTATGGAAGACATTTCCCCCACCCCAAACCACTAAAATAAAAGCAAATAAATTTTTTTAAATGCTTATTAAGACTTCATGATTACCCTTCCCCCAAATTGTAAAACTAGATCCACGCCTGCAACAGTTGGGTCCTGACTTACGGGACAGCCTGTAGTTCATCCAAATCGATTAAATACTTTCTGAGATCTGCATTAACAAAAACTCTTTCTAGTATTTTTTATGTTATAATAAACATAATATGCATCGGGGAATTTACATAATAATTTAGCTAATGTACATATTGACCAGTCAATATTCGCATTAACTAGTCATAAACATAGATTCAGTGAATGCAGGAGCCGTGACTGCACGCGCAGACACACAGACAGACACATAGCAGAGTTGAATTTGCATATTCCAATCACAACTGAAGAGTTATTGGCAGCAGTAATCACAAAAGGCGCTCATGCGAGATATTGTTTCTGCTTCACTCTTGATTTTCGTCGCTCGATTCATCTGGAATCCGTACAATGAAGACGGGAGATACAGTATAATGTGTATAAGGGTAGCTCCATCTTGCTTCAGGTGGTCGGGGGTTGTGCAATTATTAACTGAACGGTAATATCGTTAAGGATATATTTCCAATTTTGTTTTAAGTAAGTAATCTAGTAATTATTTGTTCGAGTAGGTGTGAACTTAAGTACTTTTCAACGTGGGAATTATTCGTGTTTTTTTTTTGTTTTATATAGTTTGGTCACAAATTAGTTGACAAAAATAATAATATTTAATTAATATTAATTTTTGGGTGCATACCAAGGTTTTTTTTACGAAAATAAGAGGAAATATGTATTTTATGTGATAAATACATGATGAAATTTTCAAAAACCATTTTTGATTTTTACGCCCACAATCGGCCATTTAAAAAAATGGATATATTCGCCATTTAATGAGAAAACATCGTAGGGTAATTTTTTTTTTAATTGTAGACTTTTTTATGTACTTTCTTGTGAACATATGTTAAATAAAATAAAATAAGTTAAAATATCATATTTTACACAATTATGCAATTTTCTCAGGACGCACACGGGCGATTTTCCTAACTTTTTCGATTTTCAACTCATCTTCGAACATATAAAGAGAAAATAAAAAAATCCAACTTCCTGAATGCATCACTTCAAAATGCTAATTTCACTCTACTATAGAGTTGTCAATATCGTCGATCGATGGCTAGATCTAAAAAAAATCTTCCAAATAATCACACAGTGCTTACTCGTGCTAAGTTCTACATTTGACATTTAATTGTAACGACTTTTTTATGGAAAATGTTATGTTTGCTCTACAAAAAAAAATTCTATATACTTTTCACCAAACATACGTCGTTCTTGAGATATTCTGAAAAAATAACAACATTATAGAAGATATAGGCAATAGTTTTTTAGAATTTTCATTTTAACTATTACTCAAAAACCCTAGATTTAGATTAAGTTATATATTATAACACTACTCATTTAAGGAGTTAAGCAATGACAATAAACACGTACAGAAAATTAGTGAATTACTACTTAACCTATCCTGGTGTATTTTTATTGACAAAACAAACAAAGCGGTTGGAAATATGATTTTTAAGTATTTAGAGCAGTTGGTTGTACTGGTATTCACAGATTTCGAAATACACGAGAGCGAAAATGCGAATTAAAACTAATTTATCAATTATTGTAAAGTGTTATCGTTGGTAAAGTCAATATAACATGTTCTCAATTATATTTGAGCGATTCAGAAGTAATGGCGATTAAGACAAACCACCCAACACGGCAGAAAATATCGTTTTGTCTACTGTACTTCTCGTCTACATTATTTGTATCGCAGATTGCTCTGTGAGCGTATGATTATTCATAGTTATGCAACCGCACATACAGACGAGTGCTCGGTGTTGCAGACACACACGCGGAGTCTATCCGGGAGCAATCTCTCACACGACTGGCAGCTGTCAACTGCGCTTATCTCAATCGTTCCTTTATTGTCTGCAATCCCGTTATTGATACGTCTCACCCCCGCGATTATATCTCCAACAGGAGGAGGTCACCCCCCTCCCTCCGCTACTACACACAAAACTGTGTATCGGGTTTGATTGAAGACAATACGATATAGATGATTCTATTAAGTTGTATTTTCTTAGAATTACTGGAGGGGAGGGAAAACTTATTTTCTTTTGATGACCTGTGTTCCCCTTCAAAGAAAACATTTTGATTATTCTCAATTGCATTTTGATAAGAATTTTACATTTTATTTTATGATTTAAACTTACTTAACTTCATCAGTAATATTCTTATTTTGTACTGAATTATAAAGAATAGGTTATTATTTGAGAAAAATTCCTACCAGAGGGTCGCAAAAAATTCTGTCCAGTTACAAGTAAAAAATCTATAAAATATGTTTTTAGATTGTATATTTTAATAATAAGCACATTGAATCGCATGTACAGTAATAAAAAATAGACGGTATTAAAACAGTGCTGATGTAAATAAAAAATCGGTTAGAATCACCAACTGTTTTTCTAGTAGGTACATTGAAGAACCACTGTTCTAAATTCTAAAACAAATCCATAGATAATATAACATAATTAATATCCCGTTTAAAATGCTTGTTAGGTATTAAATTTTTTTCAATTCCTTTACAATATCGGACATTTTGTGAAAAGGTGTAATTTTTCATTTTTTCATAAAGTAAAAGTTATTCTAAAAAAGAGCATGATATCTAAAAAGATAATAAACTATAATCATACATTAATCTAGTGGTAGATTAATATATGCTATAATATACCAGTACATTTCAAATCAGAATCCATCAAATCCATTTAATTTATCCACAATTACAAATACACTGAATTAATAACTGATTGATCAACCCCAACGCCCGCAATACTCAATTTAATTACCGTTATGAGTGGTGGACATTTCCAGTACCACTCTAGGAACAAATCCATCAATGCTGCTTGGAAAACAGATGAATAATTATTATACCCCCCTCAATAATGTTTTTTATTGTAGCTTTGTGTACGCAGTGTAAATTAATCATATGCAAATTCATTGATTCCAGATAGGGTCAAAGCTCACTCGTGTTTGTTCATTTGGTTTCCTGTATTTCTACCTCTACAGCCCCATTTCCCTTTTACCTCGGCCGTGTTTACATATAGATGCATTATTACATCGATAGATTATAGTGGACAGAAAGCATAGATGCGAACCACTAAACATTTCGGTTAACGGAAGCATTTTGAACGATTCAAATTAGTTCACAAACCAATTTTTATGCTTAGGCCATTAATTTTAATATAAAAAACACTTTTTTTAGGTTTCCAGGATATATTCTGGAAGTTTTCTTTTTTTTTCAAAAATTTTAATTGAAAACCAAAAATCACACATTTAAAAGGGAACAACACTATGATGGGTCGAAAAATTGTGATTAAAAAAAATTAATTTATCGAATTATTTTATAATTGACAGAAGGATACCTACTATGTTTACACAAATCTTTATTAAAAAATACATATAAGCAAATTACAATCAATATGTCAATTAATATGAAAAAAAAGCTACAATTTTCTTAATTTGTAAGGGTGTACATAGCTATCGTTAACGTAGTAATTTTTTAAATTGATTTTTGAACAGCTAATTTTAAATACGTTTAGTTCCTATATAGGTAAAATTTTAACATAATTCTTCATATCTCTATATATAAAAATGAATGTTCGTTTGTATGAGGCTTATAGACTCGGAAATTACTGAACCGATTTCAATACAGTTTTCACCAATAGTTATATAATTTTTCTGTGCAGTATCGTGGCTAATAATATTTTATAAAAATCTAAGATTTAACATCAAAAGACTAAAAAAATATTTATCAAGTCGGGTTTTGTTTCCATATTGTCACAGCATACAACTGTCATTTAGGTACCTATATAAAAACATACATAGTACCTAACGATGGAATAAAGAATTCTATAATTTACTATTTTATTAATTTAAGTCACTATGATCATGTCTCTTTCAAATATTTTGTTGAACAATTAGTTAATTTTTGACACATGCCAACAATTAAATATTTTGATTGAAAATTGACATATAAAAAAACACTTCACATCCAAGAAAGTTAAAATATCAAAATTAATTATTCTGATTGTTGCTAATCTATTTATTTATTTTTTTATTTTCATACAAATTCTAAGACGGGCCTGGTGTTTCCTGGGAGTTTGAAAATATAATTTTACACCATTTTGTCAATAACTACTGAACGGATTTTATTCCGCCTTTCACTAATGGATAGTTTAGGTGAATATTTTGTGTAAAAGTCGGAAAAAATTTCGTGGTGAACCGTGTGTTTTGGGCACGTTGGGTGCGCATGTTGAATATTTTAGGTCACTCTGATTTTGTAGATATTAATCCGGGTAACACAGGGTCCAATGCGATAGTTTAGTAATAAATTCCACAATTTCATTAAAATTATGGATAAAATATTTGAATGTTTTGAACAATATCTTAGGTATTATTAAAATAGTTCACACTTCGATGCCCTACAGAAAGGTTTACACTTTAACTTGAAGAATATTCTTTATAATATCTACCCCCTCCCCCTATTTTAATATATTGATGTAAACGTAAAAAAGCTTACTAATGACAGACCGCTATCAATGATTACTGTTGAAATGTATTTCCATACATTTACATTAATTCTTTGTACCGCTTGAGTTCGAGTCCCACAAAGACAAAGGCCACTGTTTGTCTCTCTCTCTGACACCGCACGGCAACCTCGACTTAGGCACTCAAAAACTCTGCACGTCATTTTTTATTTACCTAGATTTATTAATATATGCGTAGGTACAGGTGCTAATGTACTGGATGATCAATAACTAATTGTAATTTGTTTTACTACAGTAAGTTACATCGGCTAATGAACAAGTCATATAAGTATTGATCGGTGATATAGTAATCGTAAAATAAAATAGAATCGGGATGTTTATTATTTATTTTACTTGAATAATTTTATAAGTAACTATAAAGTAAAACTATTTATTTATTAATAAAACTAGACTATATGACGAACAATTTAAGATTAATTTGAAGTAAGTGTATTTATAGTTCTAGAGTACTATATCATGTCACTAAACCAACTATAAATTTTATTCTTATTTTGATATTAAAGGACTTTTTAATCACCTATACCTATATAAAATGAGTGCGTATTCTGTAATCGAAGTGAAGTATCTCTGATACATTTTGATTTATTTGTTTTTTATTTATAGTTCTATAGGAAATTACTTTTTCATTTATTTTGTAATATTTATAAATAAGTTATAAAATTAAGATAAATATTTATATACAACGATTTTTCATTTTATTTTTATATTTGAATATGTTGAAATATACTCGATTCGAAATTTATAATATAAACAAAATAATATCAAAAAGTTTTGAGTAAATGTGCATATTATAACAATTTGAATTAGGATTGCATTTATTTATTTATTAAAAATTAAAGTGAAAGGTCAAATTCGTTTTAAATTAAACAAAATTATTTTATTTATGTAAGAATATAATACAATTATTTTTACTGTATATTGAAACGTATTTTTAAGGTCGATTGTAATAGATGATATAACTTGTAGTTTTGTTTTGTTCTACAAGAAGTCTTTGGGTTAACAGCTAGAATCGCTCTTATGCATTTTTCTGTACAAATAAAACCTTGCTTATGTGTTTATTTGTTTCCCCATAAAACCACCTCATATCTTCTTTTGTCTTTGATTAGACCAAAATAAATAATAAATAAAACTGAATCTTATAAAAGATTCCCATCAATAAAGTCGATATGTTTTCCCAATTTAAAGACATTAATAATAATAGCCTTAAATTAATATTTCCAAATCTCAAAGTTCTATACATGTCATCAGATAAATCTTCGTAATTACCAAAAATACAATTTTTACAATTATTAGCTTACAAAAAACAAAGTACACAAAAGAAGAAAGTAACCTAACGTTATAATTTAAAACACAACTAACAATCTATATCAATTACAGCAAACGTATTGTTCCAAAGTTGCAAAGTCACTGAAACTTTTAAACAGAGAAGATCTGCACCGGCATATATTTTAAATTCAATAATCAACCCCCTCCCCATTGAATGTCAAAACCAGAATACAACTCACCCCCTACCCGTTCTTTCAACTAAGATAAAATATAAATTTCTATTATAATTAAAACATAATCAAAAGATTCAACTCTTTCATATAAACTTTTATTATTATATAGAAAACTAAAAACGCTTTTTGGAATATACACGATAATTTTAATTTATTAAGTTGGCGTCGATGCGATGATCCACCCCACCCCCGACTCCTCCCACCCGGGTTTTCGCGCAGTGTTAATGAGTTTTACCTTAAGAAGACAGTGAGATGAAAGTAAAAGAAGAAGAAGATTAAGATTCTTATTACGTTTTAATTGAGGTTATGTGAACAATGTGTATTGACTACAATAACAGGAGATGGGTGGAGAGTGTAGACCTCCACCCTCTTTTTGTAACGCAGGGGCGGCCTATCGTATATTAGGTATGCTAGATAATACATAGTTTGTTATCTACAAACTGTTAGCAAATAATTCTTTATAATCGTAAAAAACAAAAACATATTAACGATATACATTACTAGAAGTTTTTCCAGCGTTGTGTGTAAGTGCAGTTAGAACAATTATTTACCTTTATTAGAATTCACACTCACGATACAAACAGTTATGTTGATAAACGTATCAAATTATAAATTTTCCTTTCAACTAATTTGTAGCCTTAACTAATTCCACTTTCTTAGGCTTTCGATTACCCATAGTTTATGTCACGTTGTAAAGAATTTACTTTAAATACATAATTTTCTCATTGAAAATGTTTTCAAAATGTGTTTTCCCTTCCTCCGGTCCTGTATTGGTGGACAAACTGAGATATCTTTCTCTCTATACTCATTGTAAAGTATTAAAGTTTTAATAATACCTATGCCTGTGCATATTGTAGCTGAATCTCGCTGTAATTGGTTCGCAATAACCGGGCGATCATAAAGCGAGATAACGCTAATAATGATTGCGCGTACAATAAAATACTTAAGATTTGATTAAGGCGGCTCGCAACGTGATTATAATTTTATTGTTTTTATTGTATTTTAATATTCACTCGATAAGAAATCAATCATTCATAGATTTAAAAAAATTTAAATCAAAATGTTTAATTTAAGTAAATTATTTAATAATTTTATAAATTAAAATATATTATCAATTAAACACTCTTCGATACCCTGCAAAACAGTTTTTAGTTAGTTGTTAAACCATAGTTAATAAAAAAAAATTTAAATGTCCGGTTTGAAATTTGACCTCAATCTACCCCTGATCTCATACATAAAATTATAACTAGGACACACGAATAACAAAATAAATAGTTCATTAATGCCTGGTTTCACAAACCATAGATATCTAACAGTTAAAGATAAAATATATGTAAGACCTTAACTGACAATCTAAGAGAAACACAGGATAACAATTGTTGTATCTGAGAAAGAGATAACTATGTCTAGGCCAGCTTATTTATTGAAACCGATTATTCGTAGCCACTGAGTGAAAAACAAAAAATAAATATAAAAATCACAAAAATAATTTTTACGCATGATTCAATGTAATTTAAAAAAAAATCCCTTTCATTATCGAACTAAACAATATTCAACGTGTAATAATAATTAACGAAAAACAACATTCTTTGAAATAAAATTGTCTGACACCTTATATCCACCCGAGTTGATTATAAAACTTATAATCAACACAAATGACGTCTAAATTTTTACGCCGATATAGAATTTCGCAATGAGAGACGTTGAACAAAAATCCTTTGATCGTAATTTCTTTGCTAAATAAATTTATAGGAAATAGTCCTTGAGATTTCTTATTTTAATTAAGATATTTGAGAGCGGGATTGCAAGAGATACAGATGCACACTGTCTGATTACAAACAGAGAGCTACTTCTTTCTTCTAATCAACTTGAGACGGGGTTTGTACGTTACACGTACCTCCCCCCCCCCTCTCCAACCCCTTTACCACTGTATACTCCGCGCTTCAATCACCGGTATGCATATTATATTAAAAAAACAGATCTGGATTTAAATCTACTTATAAGTACATTCTTAAATACAATTGGTTTGATGTACTTTTGATATCTGGGTGTAAGCATGAGCATTGATATCATTTTAGGTAAAACATTTTGTATCATTGAGTACGTTGACACAGCGCCGTTATTCCAGTTTTACAATAACTGGTGTAGTAAAACCGGGTTTAAAATACGTTTAGATAGCACATTACATCCGACATAACTAAACCGGAATCGAGATAGAATAAAAACGCGTGTAAACTACATGGACATATCTATTTAGCCAACCTCAAAAATATAAGTATCTACAGAGTGTAGGGATTTCATCGTAATACACTTCGCATTAACATTTGAAAAGGCGTCATCAGTTAAAATATGGTTAAAACACTTGAGACAAAGAGATGGAAAAAAAAAAAAACGTGATTCATGGAACGTTAAGGAGACGAAGTATTTTTGGGATTTCTTGTTGGTACACCATCGAACTTATAGCTTATTTCAAATCGGAATTATAATTCCAGCTGACGTTACTTATTCTCGTATGTGTAAACAGCACCAGCACGGTTTAACTACATCGGTTACAGTAAAACCGGAACAACAGCGCTGTGTAAACGTACTCATTGTCATTCCTCCGATATTTTTTCAAGCGATTATTCAGTTTCACTATTTTTTATATCAGTAAAGTGTACACACCTATGTACAAGTTCATAGTAAAAAGATTCATTCGATGTTGACATATATTTCCTCTATGTTATTGCTTCCTCGCAATATCGAAGATACGAGAAGCTTTGTGATCGTTTAAAATGAGACAAAAAATTGTTCTCCGATTTCAAAATTTTAAATCGATCTTTCCATTTCAGTTCAAGACAAACATTTTTCGTTCCGTGTCTGTCTGTCTGCCTGTGTGTGCGCGTGTGTGTGTTCCTTCGAATCCTTGTCATACGTATAATTAATGAACCACTGAACCGATATTAATGAAACTTGGTTGGATGGTTGGATCTAACTTGAGGACGGTCCCATTTCAAAATCATCAAAATCGTGTGTAAGGGGGACATCCCAAAATATTTTTTCATCGATTAGTTTTTAAATTATAGGCATGGAAATGCTTTTTAAAAAATTTGCAATTTCTACAACTTTTCGTGGATAAATGTACGTGTGTCTACCAAAGCCTTCTAGATACTGAACTAAGGAATTTAAATTTATAATTTCTGAAAAGAATAGTGAGAAACATATGCAAAAAAAATTGGAAATAAATATAATGATCTATTTAATAAAACATCTAATGATTCTTTACTTTGCTAAAATTAAATTATGTAAAAATAATCGAATAAATTGTAAAAACTTTACGGTACGGGACATTAGTACGCGTGGCTCGACTCGTACTTGACATAAGTAAATACTAGTAAACACAAATACGAATTTTTAATATTTAAATAATAGTTACAGCAAGAACAAATTTACAATATATGTTTAAATAATTGTTAAACTATTAAAACTATGATTACTCCAAACTTGTTTCTGTCTGAATACGGTCCTGATGGTACGTTCTTTGCCGCGTCATCGCAGTAATCATTAACAAACGTTAATATGTTTCAATCAGATCAAAGAGCGCGCTCCTATTTCAATGTAAATTAGTTGTATTTGCATGCAACGTGGCCATCTATAAAAAACAAAACAACTTCTACATTCTACACGAAATACTTTTGTAAATGCGTATTTTTTTTATGAATTAATGAATTAAAATTGTTTGAATATTTATTGCATTTAAACTACCTTTATTCGAAAGCCATAATAACTTAGTTTTGCAATTTTAAATTAAATAAAAATACTATAATGAGAAAAATGTATTAATTTTAATATTTTACTAAAATATGTAGTTAACGAAGGAGGAGGCACTTAACGATTACTTTTACAAATTTAAATTTGATGTACAAATATTGTTTACTCTAAAATATTACTTTTTAAATTTTTGCTCTTCCATTATTATTCATAAGTTAATAATGCGTTTATAATTTTTAATATGTTAAAATATTCTTCAAGATCTATTAAAGTGAGAAATGATAAAAATAACAGAAATGCAAAACACTGATACATCAATATGTATAACAATACTTCGTCAGCGTTGTTTTCGTTTTAAGACCATTTTTATAATTTATAAAATCTAATACATGTACCATGTATGTATAATTTTAGTCTGGAATAATTTTTTACTACTATGAAGGTTGAACTTTAAAAATTGCAATAATCGTGTATTTTTATTTTAATAGATGAATATTTTGGAAACCACCTTTATAGGATTTTCGGAATGTACCTTCTTATAGAGTACTAACAAAAAAATACCCTTAAATTTTCACGACAAGATGACAATAATGAAATTTACATAAGATTCAAGCATGTACTGTCTTACCCTCTATCCAAAATTTGCCCTCTTCCCTTTCAACGTAACATCTGTGTATTTAAGTTATTTAAATATTTTTGTAACATAACAGTTTATAGACATCATAAACAACATTCGTATTAGGGAATGATTATTTTTGTGGTAATTTCATATAAAACCTACTTATATACAAACTAAACATAAACCTTCGCACCTGACCAATATATCCTTTCTATCACATGAACCGGAATTAAAATATCAGAAACAAGAATTTCGTGTTCATTTCCAAATCTTATCAAACACACCTTTGAATAAAACCTTATAGATTTAAAAATTGCGTCAAATCGAATTACATCTGACAGGCGTCAAGGTGTAAAAAAATAAAAATAACAGAGCCGATAACTGCTTCAACCTACGACGTGTTTACCTTTCTTGTAAAAATTAGATTCATTAAGACGGGGCGAGCTGTTAACACAGCATCAATTAAAACACGCCTCATCGGCTTCTAACACGAAGTTGAGAGGGAGTTAAAAGGGTGGAATGAGGCCAGTGGTATATTTAAAACTTGGCGGGCTAAAGGTAAGTACATATACCATAGGTTAGATTTTAGTTTTTTATATTTTTTTTGTGTACAAATTTATGTGAATATTTGCTATTGCTATAACTCATGAAGGAAGCATATCATTATCAAGATCACAAATATGGCTTGCGTTAAAATCTTTATGTAACTGAGGGGCTGATTAAAATCACTGCTCTTTTAAAGTTTAAAAAATAAACGTAGTTGTATAGCAAATTATAAGAAATAAATATGTATTTTATTGTTTTCGTCCGGCAATGTTTTTTTAACCCTTTGAACGCGAACATATGGCGAAAACTTATTCCTAAAACTGTGCACATTTCCCTGGAAAGTGGTCTAATTGTTTTTATTTACATTTTGTTTTCATTATGTCAATTTTGCATGAAATTGCATAAAGGAAGTTGATATTCGTGTGTAGTATATTAAGGACTAAGGACTAATGTTTTAGTAAACAAAATATTTTTTTAATATAGTTTTTATTTTACATAAATATAAAATTTACATTCAAATGAATAAACAAACGGTGGGGTGGAGGGTTTTACTGAATATTTTACTGACTTTTACATTTTTTTTTCTAAAATAAAAATGGATTTTCGCGTGCAACGGTGTTTTTTCGAGTCGTGGACAGTCGATTTTCGTGCGAATGGGAAAAAATACAATCGACTTTTGTCAATTTTTGCGTCCAGATGATTAAAGAGAAACAATAATACAGTTGGATTAAGATTCTATTCTGATTTAAGAATTTTTTTTTCGATATAGGTACCTACCTAATATGAAATAAGGATTATCTTGTTTCGTTTTTCAACTGTTTTGTTCGTTGTGTTATTCTACATAATTCTTCAAAATTAGTAAAAAATAATTATAAATATAGTATATAAAAAAATGGTTTAATTTTAAGTACTTAAAATTTTGAGAAGTATAATACACGCTTTATACATATATTTAGGGTGTTTTTATTTTTTTATTTTTTCGGTCCCGCAGACCTATGTTTTAGCTTAAGTTAATTGTCCCAAAATTTCAGACTCATAGTACAAACCTGTGGACGGCGCAAATCGAGTCTTTTTTCCATTTACTTTTTTACTTATGCGTGAATATCTCATTGAAAAATTTATTTATTTTAATTTCTTACAGCAATTATATCATAGAGAATTAAATTTCTTACAAAAAAGATCCCAAGTTCTCAATTCATAGATCGAATATTTTTAAAGATATGTTCGTTTAAACGTTATCATAAAAAGTAAAATCCAATTTTTATGATAATTTTTAAACTAACATTTCTTAAAATTTATTAGATTTATGAATTGAGTACCTACTTAATTCTCTACAAAATATTCTCCTGAGAAATTAAAAAAAAAAATTTTTTTCAACGAGATATTCACGCGTAAATAAAAAAGTAAATTTTCCCATGTTAATCAAATGGGAAAAATACTCGGTTTGTGACGTCCACAGGTTTGATCTATGAGTCTAAAATTTTGGGACAATTAACTTTTGATCCAAAGCTAAAACATAGGCCTGCGGGACCGAAAAAAAAATAAATAAAAAAATACCCTAAATTATATATAGGTATATTATCTAGACGTATGCAGTTTGTTAGTCTTGCCACTAAACTCAATACACAACACGTAGATACCCTACCCCCTTCCCCGACCGCTAAGGCCATAGAGAGTGCTTGTAACAGCCACACTCAACAACACCGCGCTGTGGCACGTATTTTTCATCCCGAGTGGTTCCCGTCTCATTGTTTCAAGCTATCCGAGTTCTGCGGCCGATACTCGTCTCTCCCAGAGACAATAGATCACAAAGATACACAGATTTAGATCCGTTTGTATCGTGAGGTTTATTGTTTTATCAAGAACTACTGCCGGATGCATGGGGGGTGGAAATGTTATATTATAAGGGTTGTCAATTCAAGTGTGTTATTGTTAAAAAATCAGTGTGTGTGGATATATTTCTTTTTGTTTAGTATTTAGTGTTAATGAGGGGATCTGATAGTAGATATTTATTGTTAAATAAAGATTTATAATAGTTGTCTGACCAAAAAAATATCTAAATCTTATATCGTACAAAAATTATTATTAAACAGAGCCATTTCATAAAAAAACTAAGTAACAATTTTAAAGTCAGCTCATATATTATTTATTTCCTATTTTTCTTCTTCATTTTTTTCTTCAGACAGTTTCCTAGTATCTTGAATTATACATATTAACTATAATCAATATACAGTTTGAAGAATAATTTGAGATAATTTATACAGAGAAATTTTAAAAGTACTGCATTTATAGCACTCTACCAATGAGAGTAAGACCTTTGAAATAAATCTAACAAAAATACATGTGTAAAAAAAAATTTAACAATGCTAGTTAGACCAATATAACAAATTAAAATATTTATATTAAACTAGTGGACCCATCTCGGCTTTGCACGTATGCAGGGTTGTAATTGTTGTTTTAGCTGACCCGGCAAACGTTGTTCAGCACAAAAATTATTTGTTTAAAAATCAGACCATATTAACTAATAGCATGGCTTGGCCATAAAAAGCACACCCTTTAGACTTTTGAAACTAATGTTTTTAAAAAATGTCAATTTTTACTCTCATTTCTTGTCTAAATTGATATTAATAGTAATAATAGTGGTTTTATAAGTTAAATGACATAACCTCACTATTTTCTTAAAACAATTTGTCACAAAAGAATAAATAAATACAGAACCTGAAAAACATCTTCCACAAATAATAAATAATACATTTTAATTTATCATGTCATAATACGTTAATCATACAACTATATTTCTTCGGAATTAACATTAAATTTCAACAATCACAATTCAAAATTTTAAAAAAACATACCATACCAACAATGAAAAGTATGACCAATATCCAGATGTTCATTTTCGTCGTATATTTTCATAGAAAAACGTATCAAACAATGTGACAATAACATAATTTAATACAATACAAAATTTAAATGTACATTTTTAAACTAATGACATATAAAATGGATACATGATTTTTCGTAAATTGTATTAAGACAATGTATAAAAATTTAATAATAATTAAAAAGATAAAATAAATACATCCACATATTTTTAAATTAAAACGATAACAGCTGTATTCACCTAATGTCTGTCGTTTACAGAAACTTACATTAATCAAAAATAAAAATGTTTATAGGTTATACTATATGATATTATATTTTTGTTTTAAAAATGAACTTACCTAATTTTATCTTGTTTAAAAAGTCATTGATTGACTTTGAATAAAATAATTAAAATACAGAACATATCGACGTTATATATACATATAAATTATAAGAATATAATATGACAGATGAACATATTATACATTAATTAAAACTATGTAATGTGGCGCTCGCTTCGGATATTTATCGAACTACCTCGATCAACTATACAGGGTGGGGCAATAGTGTGAGGAAGTTCGATAGTTCGTAGACCATAAAATATAAAAAAATCTTTCTAATGCAGATGTAAATTATGAGAAAATGCACATACATAGAAATTATTTTCAAATATACAGGGTGCTACAAAAAAGTGTGGCATGCTTAAGGTAATTTTTTTTAAATGGAATGCCCCGAATATTTTTGCATATTTAACACTTCTCTTGGGATGTTTATTCATATCGAAAATATTAGCCCCATCTGTTGTGCGGTTTAACCGTAATAGTATTTTTTTCAAAAAAATTGATGTTTACATAACTCCACTTAAAAATTCACCACTTCCGCGTCAGCATCTTTGAAGACGAAATTAAATATGGACCTTATTGTAGGAGGTTGGTGGGTGCTTTTGTTAAAATATCTTAGAACCACCATGTACAGGGTGTTCAAAATTAATTTTCAAATTTTGAGAACTTCGAAGTTATTTTTCTCAACTATTTCAAATGGAACACCCTATATATTTTTTAACGATGTTATGTAGAATTACATATCGAACATTTTTTGTTGTACATCCTTATGGTTATTTGTAACCATTTTTGATTTATTGAGCAAAAAGTACAAAAATCAACAATATTTACTAAAAAAAATGAAATTTTTTTAAAATAAAATAAAACAACATATACAGAGTGTTCATATTGCCCATAAAAACAGCATTTTATGTTTCTGTCGCGATTTCACACTGCGTATTAGTGAATTTATATGGTTGTAAATTATTTTGGTTATTTGTGTTTGATAAAATAATAAAGCATCTGTTTGCTAACTGAAAAAAATTCATGCTGTTTTAATGGGCAACATGAACATCCTGTACATGGTGTTTTATTTTATTTTAAAAAAATTTCATTTTTTTAGTAAATATTGTTGATTTTTGTACTTTTTGCTCAATAAATCAAAAATGGTTACAAATAACCATAAGGATATACAACAAAAAATGTTCGATATGTAATTCTACATAACATCGTTAAAAAATATATAGGGTGTTCCATTTGAAATAGTTGAGAAAAATAACTTCGAAGTTCTCAAAATTTGAAAATTAATTTTGAACACCCTGTACATGGTGGTTCTAAGATATTTTAACAAAAGCACCCACCAACCTCCTACAATAAGGTCCATATTTAATTTCGTCTTCAAAGATGCTGACGCGGAAGTGGTGAATTTTTAAGTGGAGTTATGTAAACATCAATTTTTTTGAAAAAAATACTATTACGGTTAAACCGCACATCAGATGGGGCTAATATTTTCGATATGAATAAACATCCCAAGAGAAGTGTTAAATATGCAAAAATATTCGGGGCATTCCATTTAAAAAAAATTACCTTAAACATGCCACACTTTTTTGTAGCACCCTGTATATTTGAAAATAATTTCTATGTATACGCATTTACCCACAGTTTACATCTGCATTAGAAAGATTTTTTTATCTTTTATGGTCTACGAGCTATCGAACTTCCACACACTATTGCCCCACCCTGTATATTTGCGATTAAAAAATTTGTTAAAATAAGCAAAATGATGTAAATAAACTGCAAATTTCCTTACTTCTAGTTATCCGATTTGGCTGAGTTTTAATAGGGTTCTATTCTCCAAATAGATTAAGCGAATTCAAAAGGTTTTATGTTAATTTATTACGTATTGCGAGCTGCAGTTTGTTGACAAGGTGTAAAAACGGGCCAAAAACGACAAATTGAACTTTGTTTATATTTTTATGACAGAAAATTAAAACCAATCGATATTAAATTAAATGAATATGGAGATTGTAATGTTCTCATTTAGAAAATGTAAACATGTAAGGGGGTTACTAAAGAAATTTAATATATAATGCTCGTTTTATCAAATTTCATACGAAAATAAAAATGGGACGAGAGTAAAACCACTCTGCAAAGCATAGCATGCTTTGGGTGTGCTAATATATTATTATATTCTGAATATGAGCCAAATCGGACCATAAATACACATTCTCGATCCCCGGGTCCAAAAAAAGATAAACCTAACGAAACACCAAACGAACATATGGTGTGAATATAGCTACGATACGTCCAGCAGTTTAGACCTGACGAGATCACATACAAAAAACCAACGTTTTGATGCATTTTTTATAAGGAAAAAATACAATTTTTCGAAATATCTCGATCTCAGTGCCACCTACCGGATCAAAAAATTCTATAAACTTATCGAAATACCAAACGAACATATTTGAATATGGCTTCGATACATCCAATACGCGTCAACGTTTTTATATATTAAGTTTTTAGAACAAGTCACGCGACCGAAACCGCGGTATCAAAATTAGACAAAGAGTATTATTAATATCAACTTTTATTTTCATTACATTAACCGCATTCATTTTTAGATATAAAAAAATCATAAAAGAGCTGAAAAATTATCATCCCGTATAGAAAAAAAAACCGTCTAATTGATTTGAATCCAGCGTAATCATTCAAAATAAACATTAATTGAAATAGATATCTACGGTTTTCTGCAAATTGCCTTTACAACAACCGCACAAAAAGAAAGAGCTGCAAAAGAAATAAATCACAGAATCCATTACAGCAAAGAAAACGTGGACCGATCTCGTCTTGAATTAACGTCATCTTTGAAAAGAATTAAACGAATGGAATTAATTAAAAGATTGATGGTTTTTAAAAATCTCACCGGATGAAAAAACCAATCTCTCTCCACTCTCTCTCGCTGTGATGTATATGTATACGGGGCAGCTACGTTTACCCCCTCACCCCCCACCCTACCTTTTAAATTTCGCTAATAGACGGATGAGGGAGAAGAATTTCAACATTAAAAACGCTAATAATATCTTGTATTTATATATTTTTTAAATAAAAATATATCTTTAGTCATTACGACCCTTTATCGCAATCTTATGAACCACCCTTTCTATTAGTCTTATGAGATCAAAACTGTGTCTGTTTGTCTGTCACAGCCTTCTAACAATGAACTATTTGACCTATATAGTTAAAGTTTGGTGTAAATATAGTTAATATTGGACCTTTGTTATAAATAAAATATTAAGTTTATGATGCTTTCTGAGAGTGGCAAATGGGTTACAAAAATTTTTTTTTATTCAATTCCGGCGAGTAGAGTATCAAGTAAAAAGTGAGAATTGCAATATCAGAAGAAAATTATCAACATTTACATTTTTTTTAAATAATTCAAAATTAACATAAGTACCTGAAGTAAAAATAAATAAAAAATGTACTGTCGCCTTTTCAGTAGTATTTAAATTAAAATCATAATACTATGTTGGTTTTTTTTGGGGGGGGGGAACTAATATGTAAGTCTCAGCAAAAAAATTATTTTCTATTTCATGTATTCCGGTGTCAAAATTCATAAATAATAAAACTGCATTCGTTAAGAATATCTGTAATAATTTTTCACACCCCATCAAGCAAATTAGCAGATAAATATCTACTCTATATCCCTTTATTAGAACTGTCTTTGTCATTTGGGCACCTTACATAGTAACTAACATCGCTGTAAGCCGTATTTAAGATAAAAAAATCATTAATTATAATCACGATGTTCTAAAATGTAGGGTAGAATCTTTTTCTCTTTCTTTAATTGCATTGTTGGGGTGTGTATAATATTTATCTTTATTTCGTAAAGGGAGTCTCGATTAATTACGTAAGCATGATTTTTGAAATTTTCGAATATCCTTTCTCCCCCATACCTTACTTTTAACTTAAAATTATTTTTTTACACTATAATGGACGTAGTTGCAATAGAAATATAATGGGTTTTAATTAAAAAAAAAAACAAAACACATTACAGTTAAATAGTGCATTAATTGACATATATAGGATGTGTTCCAAAATCATTCTTTCTGTTAAATATAAAAATTAAAGTTGGCAAAATTAATCTAAAAAGTAGATTTTTTTTAATTTATAGCAATTACTACTGAATACACAAAATCCCTCCATGGCAGAATCCGTTAAACTACTTTTTAAATTCAAATTTTACCAAATTAAAATGTTTGTATTAATAATTTCAGAACGCACCAATAGCATTATATTATTTATAGCATAGATGTTTTTAAATTAAATAATTGTGATCGATTTAATACATGAAAAGGTAATTTCAATTAAAATAATTAATAAGAAAGAGCAAACTTATGCAAGTCACGCTTTGAATTGCCGCCCTCCCCCCCAAAAGGGGTAAATTGTAGGTAAATATATAAACATTCTAAATATGCTACTGTCGGAAAAATGTCACGTAAAATTTGAATAAAGATAATAATTCTGTATTAAAATTTATATAAATATGTTTACAGTAAACAAAATAAATTGTGCGTGAGCCAAGACCTTGATGTCACTGTGCAGAAGTGTGGCGGGCCCCAACGCGCTAAACGATGGGCCAGTCCGCATTTACATAGCGTACGTGTGTGCATAAATCAATAATTCACATATTACAAAACCACCCCCTCATAAAGAATGCAGACATTCTGAGACGAGAGCCACCGAATATATATTCCATCTTTTCACATCGCACCTAACCAGAGTCGGCTCCGAGACCAACGGCGAGCTAAAAAATAACTGAAATAGATTTCCAAGTATTCATTTCAAGTCGAACTTCGCGTACTAGTATAGTTTTTCAATTTATTTTATTATGTTAGTTTTGAATTAAAAGTAAAGTTAAGAACCATTAGTTATGTTTAATAGTCGACCTATTAGAAAACAGATGACTCCAATTGTAATAATATATTTTTATTTAATATTTTTTGAAAAATAAAAATAAAATACACAAGTGCGGAGAGTGCTATAATTTTTTTGTAGTATATATTTTCATTTTTTCAGATATTTTTCACTATTAGTTTTATACTTTCATAATTATTTTTATAATTTTTTTGAAAATTTGTAAGACAAAAATTTTAATAATAATAAAACGTTCAAATATTTAAATTGGTTGAATTTTTTTAGTAACGTATAAAAAAATAAATAATTTTTTTTATTTTTATGGTTTTTTATAGGTTAGGATGATGCAGGAGTGCGCACTATCGCTGTTTCAGTTTATAGGACTAAATAAATAAAAAATCAGAGAGGATTTTATAGTTTATTTATTATCTTAAATAATCTAGCAACCAAAAAAAAATATATTAATTAATTTATAAGTAACGCTTCAGGAACTATTAAAAATATTGAAAGCCGCCTCTTGCACTACCATGAGGAGTGCGCATCACTTACAAACGTCACATTTGTAGTGACCACGACCTGAGTACGCTATGCATTTCTCGTGCCACCAGGCTCTGTAAGAAATACATGATATCCAGTCTTCTACGATTGATTCCTTGAGATTTCGGAGCAAGTTTCTAGCTTATGTAGTTTACGAGATATTTTGCTTTGACTGAAAAGGATAGACGGACGGACGGACGACAAAGTGAGATTAATAGGGTTTCTTCGGAGCCCTAATTTTACTGGAGCGTGATCGAACCTGGTATGGATTGTACCCTTGCATAGTGTGAATAGGAACTTTAGTTCGTCTTCGATTATTCTAGTACTGATCACCGAGTGAAACGTGATTTAAACGTGTGCGATGATGTGAATACCATAAAATTTGATTGGATTGAAACCGGTCCGAGACCGGCTGGTTAATGTGAATATCATAAGATTTGATTAGAACAAGACCAGATTGAGACCGGCTCGATAGTCTGGATCGACCCTAAGTAAGTAGTAGTGCCAACGTTAGTTTAAAAAGTTCTCAACAAAATACACAATGAAGTTACGATGCCACAGATAGACAATCATACCTTTAAAACGTATAACACCACTCCTTTTGTGTTAAGAATTTATTACAACAATGTTATAAGGTTTTACAGATCTACTGGTTTGTTTTTCAGTTAGTCCAACACTGGTAGCGAATGGGTGTGTATAAGTAAGTGTGTGTGTGTGTGTGAGTATGAGTGTCTGAGATTGTCCTAGATATTTCCCAAGCGTGATATGAAATATTGATATTCGAATGGATCCGTACATTATGCATGCAAATCCGTTTCACTGCTGCCATTATATAATATATATATTGTGAGTAATGGTCAGCCCCATTTCATTTTCAAAATCTTACGGCTTTTTGAACTGTCTGATGCTTCTTTAATACATTCTTTTGCGCTGATAAAGTCGCTTCATTGATTCAATATTTTCTTTAAAAACTTTAGCCAGTTTAAATTCCTTCTAATTTCTTATAATAGGATTGCATTCAGTATATAACACTGTAATTTGTGACGAAACGTGGGTTTTTCAGTGATATTTAGATACTAATTTTAAATCGATAAGGGTGCTAATCTTGAATTAATGTGGCATTTTTTAAGATATTGGCCATCGGGAATAGTCCCTCAGCTAGACTTGAACTGTATTGTATATTTTTATTTTTATTATTATTATTAATATCCACTACAACTTTTATTTAAAACATATTGTTCTTTTGCGTATGGTTTTAAAAATATTTGATCAGAGTAAACAACCGTTTCCAGTTGTCAGATTTATCTCAGATCTTAATTTAAAAATTTCCCAATTCTTTGTTTTGTCTTTTTTGAATTAGAATATCTATAGACAAAAACAGCCAGATATTATGATGAAAATACTTAAAAAACATCACTGTACTTTCTTATACTTACTACATATCTATAGTTCTATGGCAAAATCAAATAATGTTATTTTTTTTAAACAGAAATTTAAAAATAATTAATATCGAATACGTTTTTAACACTGCAGAAAATCGTCGAAAAGTGACATATCTACTTTAACTATAGAATCTTAGATATATTTCATAAAATGAGTGTAAGAGAAAGTAAAAAACAAAACTATAGTTAATAAATACTACATGGTTATCAACTACAATATCATACATACATACATACACAGTTTACATACATACATGTAAGAACAAAAGCAGCATTTGACTAAGATATAAGGATGTGCAACAAAAGTAACAAAGCACAGTTCAGACATCCGGAGCAGGAGAGAGAGAAAGAGAGAGAGATAAATATTCAGCAGGAAACCACACAAATGTTGCACTGTGTTTACAACAACTACAAACACACGCGTCGTATGTTGCGCTATACAATATTATATTTATGTGTAGGTACCTGTTTGTTTTAAGTAAGCATGTATTATGAATTATTTAATTATATTATAGTTATATACTGAAAGTGAACTTCACGAACTACCTCCCCCCCACGAAAAAAAATTATCTTATTCAAAAATCTTAAGCTTAGAGTCATACCTCGGGTTGCATAAAGCAAAATTAACCACAATTAGTTAATCAGTTGTTTTCAAACCATGATTAATGTTAATTCTAAACTTAATCTGAATTATGTAAATGAACAATTCACTAAATATGATAATTTTTTACCTTATAAAATTTATCATAACCGTGATTGTTTTTTAGAATTGACGTAATAATAATTTTAAAACAACTGATTAACTAACTGCGATTAATTTTGTTCCATGCAACCCAAGGATAGACTCTCAATCTTCTTAAAAATTAAATTTTAAAATTTATAAAGATATTTAACAATTAGAAAATGTTATACTTAAATTTTTTTAAATGCGTAAGTGTCCAGTATGATATTTTCATCAAAAAGTTCAACATTACTTCTTATAACTCACTCAAAACTAATCAAAAAGGCATACAGCTGGATATGTTAAAAAAAAGGTTACTATCTTGATTTCTCAAAAATAACTTGAATTATTAGAAACACTTACGCAGCTTTGAATGTTCCCCTTTTTCTGATAAGTAATCAAACACTCATATATTAAAATTAATAATTTTACACAAACGTATGTTTTAATATAACACAAAAATTTTGAGAAACCCAGATAAATTTTCTATCCTAGAAATTTTGAGAATCCCCGCAGTACAATGTTGTGTAACCGCGACGTCTGACGGATGGACAGACAGACATTGTAGCGCTGCTGCACATTTCTGGTTGCAGGCGTCTTATTCGATATGTGCATACTATATGAATACCAGAGAGCGCAAACACTCACATACACACACACACACATCGCTTACACACCCGCTCATACAGCCACTCATGTACCTCTATAGAGAAATTACAAGACAACGTAAATGTTAGATTGTCTTGAGATAGTTGATCGAAGTACTGGCAGATATTCCGTGTGTGATTAGTGAATTTAACGAATACCGCATAAGCCTGCACTATGAACTATTTTCCTTTATATTGATACCTCAGAAGTTAAACTTACTACAAATTTAAAAAAAATATCTTCAAGAATTTTATTTGAATTTTTAAATCTACCCAGCGCATACACCAAAGCAATAATAATAATTGATGTATTGTTTTATTAAAACACTCCATTTAATAGACGTTTTAAAAAAATAGATTTTTAGAGAAAAACCAAATACATCCAACGTATGGGATATGCTGTCGCTGTACTTAAATTTATACGTTTGGTAAAAGGCTACCCGGCACACATAAGGACGGATGACTGAATTACGACGACAAAAATATAAAATATGATTTTAGTTGGTATTTTGATCAGAAATGGAGACTGCTTTCAGAAAAATGCCTAATTTATTTAAAAATAAAAAAAATGCAATTTTATGTAATTTGAATTAGTGAGATATACATAATACGTCTAGAATTTTGATTTTGGTTAATATATTATTCTACATTCTCCTCATCATCTTAATCTTCATTTTTTTTGTAACGAGATCGTCACGACTACCTGAAAAAATGGGCTTGTTAAGATATTTTTTCAAACTATACCTTTTACAGTATAAATTCACACTTATGAAACATAATTTCACATTAACGAAAACAGATTTCACACAAATGAAATATAATTTCACACTAACGAAAACTGATTTCGCACAAATGAAATATAATTTCACATTAATGAAAACTGATTTCACACAAAAGAATTAACATATAGATAGGACAATTAATTTATCAATATAAAAAAAAGTTTTTTATTACTTATAATATTAACTATAGATGTTAATTATATCACATTTCAATAAGGTCTTCCTGGCGCAATGATGCAGCATAATATCGTTCGACATGGTTTGCATATCCAAGATGTTATGAAATCTCTTAAATTGCCATATTAGCAATGTGTTTTTTAAAGTGGAGTTCCTTTAAACCGTTAGTAAAACAACATATCCAGGAAGAATGCATGTAGATTGTAGGTATATTGAATTATACATGTGCTAACAATCAAGCACAAATCATTTTAAAATTTGTGTCGTAAACGAAATATTATATAAAATTTCGTCGCTTAGTGTAACATTCATTAGTTTATTTACATTATTTGATTGGAATGTTACATTTATAGTTCAACTAACAAATATAATGTTTTTCGGTAAAACTCAATAAGTACCACCCACCCAACATGCCGCCGCCAAGGTTATACGTACGTGTATACATTTGGTGAGAAGCGATTGCGCTACCCAGCGCCTCCACCACGACGATACAACACAACAATATGACGTCGCAGCGAGCGGTGATTCTTTCGTTGAAAGCTTTTCCGAGTTTAAATAATAAATTGCTGTTCGCGGGCGCGGGCGATATGATTCCACTGTGTGTGTGTGTATGTGTGTGAGAGAGAGGGTGGTAACACGACCGTACCAAAAGTTTTTTTAGGTTTTTCTTTGTGATACAAGAATTATTTATTTTCATATACATATTTTATATCAATTGTTATTTTTATTATAAAATACATTCTGTTATAATGATCTGCGTTAAATTGAACAACTTATAAAAGTACCTTTTATCAGTTTGAAAAAAGGCTGAAGCGAAGAACTATTTAGAATTTAAATGAATAAATAGCCTCAGTTTTTGTATTTAATTATGAATTTGAACAATGGCTGATGGCTTTAATAAATAAAATCTATGGTTGTTGAAGACTAAAAAAACATTTGTAATTAAATCTTGATTTCCAAATAAATAAATCTATTATTAATATAAATAAATCTATTATTAGTACATATAGTCAAGGCTGTCTAAGCTAAGAAGTATCTAAAATAGGAATTTTTAGGTGCAGATTTGTTACAAATGTGATTTAGAATAATACCCTGTCCATGTCATGGGTTAACCATGGTTCAATTGCAAAATTCATCGGATTTTCTGACTTTTGCTAAATAGCAGTCTAAATAAATATTAAACAAAAAAGTTTCAAATAAAAGTTATTCGCTATAAAATTCTCTACAACCTCCGTTTTGAAAAAAATAAAATAATTCATTTGTTTATTCGCTACACTGAATGAAATGGCTGAAAATACACTTTTTTAAGCTGTAATAACAAATAACGTCTAATGTTTTTTAAGTTAATAATATCTTCAATTGTTTTTGTTTTATTAAATTGTTAATAATGGAACCATGCTTGTCTTCAGTTAACAATAAAAATTTTGTAAAACATTTTTTTTGTTAAACTGTTTGTATGTGTTCCCAAAGACTTATATAATCGATTGCCGTTATAAAAACTTGTCACTCGCGAAATATGCTTTTGCCTGCTCCGTCCTTAGAAATACTCTATTTCAAAAATACAAAAAGCTCATGTCCGATATCCATACTTAACTACCTGTTGAGTATATGTATTTTTGGAATTACGACCTTTAAATAAATATCGATCATTATTTCTAAAAAATATTTTATTCTTGACTTACTGAACAAAAATCTAAAAGTTAATTATTTCTGTATAACAGCTGTTTGTAGTACATTGTTTTATTATTTTTTGAACTCGTCAATCAATTTAAAAATTATTAAATAAACTAAAACTATTTTTATACTAAAAAAAATTATATAATTTATATTTCAAAAGTTCTACTGTATTTTTATCCAATTAAAATTCCTACAGTAAATTCACTTAACAATAACATCAAATAACAATCTAAAGAAAAAAATATGGGAAGCCAACAAATAAAATAATGTTTGAACACAAAAACACAATTTAGCAACAAAATGGAATAAAGAGAAAATACAAGGTTTTTGTAATTTAGAAAACAGTCACGCTCCTGAACAACCTAAGAGACGTTTCGTGTCAAAAAGAGAGCAGAGTTTTCCATTTTCTCTCAGATATTGCGCCGCGAGAAACGTACAGCGGGAAAACATGTTACACGAAAATAACTCGGCCCAGATACTAATAAAATACATTACATACTCCTACGTTATCACTCCTTCTACTCCTCTACGCATAACCACTGTTACTTTGTTTTTTAATTTATAAACAATAATAATTTACACTTATTTAGATAATTTTTATAAATAAAATGCATTTGATTTCGAAATAAAGACATGTTAATCACTTTTTCAGAGAGTGCGAAGTTATCAAGATAATTATAATATTCGATAAATTATCTGATAATTTCCAGCATATGTCTTATTCAAGAGAGTAAGTAATTATCTTATTGTTCTTCTTTAAGTTGTATACCTATAAATGAAACACATTTTATATCCTTATCATTTTATTATAAATAAATATATAATTTATAACTAAAATAAAACAAAAAACTTTCACACTATGAAACAATAGTGACCTGATAACGGAACTTATATCGTTAATCAATCAATTTTTGAACTTCATAGGATATTTAACGTGATAATTATTATGATAATTATCATTTTGCACCCAGCTACATCATCTGAATCACTCAGTTTACAAACTTATACTGTAAAATAAACATAAATAACATGACACATTATTTTGAAAACATTCGCAGAAAAAATGTAAAACAATATGATAAAGTGTGTGTTGGTGTGTGTGTATGTGTATGTGTGTATGTTTACTAATTCTCTGTAGGTTTATCAAAGCCTTTCACGCACTTAAAAATGAATTCAGCGGTGAAATAACGAGTACTATCTCTATTTGCCGTACATAAAACATGATGAGAAAACAGAAGATTAAAAATTTTACACTCTGCTAAATTTTAATACCGAGCTGTAAACTTGCCATTATTGCTGGAAATTTTCATATGCAAAAAAATAACTCATTTCTATAACTTTTTTTCGTGGTATTATTTTTTTATATAATATACTCGTGCATATATAATAATATGTTTATTAGAAAAAAAGTAATAAATTAAATATAATTATTTTCAACACAGAAGTTAAATGTTCTAGCATCTGATTTATTCATATTTTATTTACATTAAAAAATCATAAAATAAGCGCACCAATCTTTTGCAAGTAATTTATATTTGAATAACACATGGTGTAAATTATCAATTGTCTTGCCTATATTGGATTGTTCTAATTAATGAATATGTAATATTCACGGCGAAAATTTCCTCTCACACATTCAGTAAAATGTAGAGAAGAGTTGATAATGTATACATACAGGATGTGGCAGTATGTTTATTCTATTTTAAAATAACTTAAAATACTTTACAGGTAAAAAAAATATTTTTTAACAATAAGCCAGTTTGTTCTTTTCTTTTATAAAATCAAATAAATATTTTTACTTAAGTATATATTTATTGTTCTTTACATATTCCATTGACGTGAAATTATCAATACCCATTCATAGACAATATACATAATGCGACAAACATACGATCGGTACCTTATACAGAGAGTTAGTTTTTAATTTTTTTTTTAATTTATCTATACCAAAATCGGTAGGGATTCACACTGCGCGCCAAAATGCTATCAAATTTATTTTAGTTTCGTTTTTATGAGATTTCTCACAATTATATGATTTAATCTGACAGTAAACCAATATTTATCATATAATAACATATCATATATTTAAATTAAAATAAAAATGATTTTTTAATGTCTCAGCCTTGGTCAAATATACAGTCTAAATTTTAGCAAAATGAAACCTAGAAACCCTAAACAGAATCAAAGGATGATACAATTAAAAATTAATTCGACAATGAACAATTGGTGGTCCACCCTGTATACACAGAGAGACAGTGTCTCGCTCCGGGTAATGTCCTGATCGGGAGGAGGGTGGGAACGACTCCGGACTACTCCGAGCGGTCGATACCGCGCGGAGCTCCGGTGTAAGACGCCGCACACACACACACACACCGTACCGCCTCCCCGCCGGGATGATCTCGCAATGTGCAGGATTTTACAGTGTCTCCGACGCTTTCTTAGATTACAACAATATGCCATTGCGACCGCCATTTTATTTACTTTTAAATGCAGCAGGTTTTATAACGCGTCTTTTTACTACCGTATTTTGGGTGTCTGTGTTAATTTAGGTACATACTTGAATTATTGTGTTGATGATTAAATATGTATGGGCTTGTTTATTTAAATTTAATTTTAATGGTTGTTAACTTTGGATTGTTTGTAATTTGATGGTTAAAATTTAATTCAATTTCTAAGAAAATTCGCTAATGTAATGTCTCAATAAATATTCTATTTTACCAAAAATATAAATCTTTGGAATAGACTTATTTTATGCTACGTACAACATACTACCTACTTATACTAAGGATACAGAACATTTATGTTTACAGTCTAGTTCCAATTGTCGATTTTTGTAATAAGCTCATAAAATATACCGACGAACATTATGAAATAATACCTAGAAACCAGTAATTTAACAAAATCTAACATCAAATCTAAAATAAAATAAAATCGAGTTGGCCATGCGCATTGGACGACCAACGAAATGACAAACATTCGGAATCGTGAATTTGTACGATTCGCGAGTTTCTGCGACTGGCGTGCATCTTATGTACGATTGTGCGATTGGCCAACCGCCCCACAAATACATCTCTAACTGCCGGCTGCCGCCCCCGGTTGCCATTGGTACAAACCACCCCGCGCACCCGCCCAACGCGCCGCTACACAGTCGTACGTACATAACACGGCGCTCTATGTACAAATCGTATATATTTACGTCTGTGTAGTACATAGATATACACAGTTGTATATATGTATAGGTCCTACTGCGCCGCGTTTCGAATGCACCCACCCAACCCGCACACCCGCCCAACACGCACACAGTTACAAGTATATAACGAACTGTGTTATGTACGAATAGTATTTATGTTTGTGATGTATATAGACAGATGTTTTAGGTATATAGATCCTACTGGGCCGCGTTTGGAATGTGTCCTCTCCCACACCCGCCCAACATGCCGTTAAACGACGTAGGTAGGTATATAACAGGCCTTATATACGAATCAAATTTACATGTGTGTTGTATATATATAGACATATTTATAAATCTTGCTGAGTTTCAAATGGGCGAGTATATATGAATAATTTTGACATATGTACATATGTCTGTATCCTTATATCCTTATATATAACGGTTGTACATAAGTGCATGTATATGTGTAGGTATATAGAAAATGCCGCGCCTTTTTTCGTGGAATCGTTTGTATTTTATTTTATATACCTGTATGTTTTATTTTTGAACCACTTAATGAAATTATTATTTTTTGACAGCTGTATTGGGTGAAAAGTGGATACAATTTTGAAAGTTTTAGGTGATTTTTGGATCAATTTTTCGTCATATATTGTAGTGAAAATGCTCAAATTAAAAGTAAATTATTTTATTTTATTTTTTACTGTATCAATTTGTGTTCTTCATCAGGTTCAATATTTTTATATATGTGTATAAATATTTTGAGGCGCTAGAACGAAAAACGTGAAGCTAGTCGTTTTTGTTGTTTTAAACATTCCAAAAAAAATTCTTATTAAAGTAGTTTATAAGTAGGTGACTAAAACATAAAAATCCATACCACGAGTAACGTCTCTTCATTTTACTTTGCTTCGCATTTACATACATAATATTCAATTCGAAATATAAAAAAATAATTATTTTAACCCGTTGTCACCAAGGTAGGCCTGTACTCAGGTTGTTATTTTCTGTGTTGAAAATTGTATTACGTATCTGTTCAAAGTAAATAGTAATACATATGGTTCCCGATTTACGGAATAACCTGTATGTAAATAACTTTCGTAAAATTCTAAATTGTAATAAATTCTTTTGAAACACTCTGATCCCCCTTCCCTTTCCCTAGATATCTCCAAAATTCAATTTTGGAATATTTTTTCATTACAATATACTCCTAATATATTTTTTGAATTCATTTCTTTCAACAAATCAGATTTTTTAAATATATAATTTTTAAATCTAAACAAAAATCTGCACCCCTGTGTCCCTGTCCGCCGCCGCCTCTGGAGTAAATGTATCCTGTAAAAGACATAAAACAATAGCACATTGATCGAATAACCAAAGCGCACCAAATTCCACACCTCCGCGGTCTACAGGACCGGCGACGTCCTGTAGGGGGGTAGTGGGGATACGACAGAGAGAGAAAGAGAGAGAGAGCTCTGCTGAAGCTGTGCGACATGACCCTGGAGGCGACGAAGAAATGCAGGACCCGACCAGATATAAATGTATTGTATTTCAATTTGCTACTTTGTAACTCTATTGAACAGTTTTTGATTTATTTTATTTTTTTAAATAACACATGAATTAATTAAGGATGTTAAATACAAAAATAGTGCAGAAAAAAACTAAATGATACTCTAAATTAAATTTTAATCTATTCAAATCAATAAAAAGTACTAACGGGCTTAAATCGCGTTGTTTTAATTTTTATGAAGAATTTATACAATTTATAAATCTGATACCATTTATACTGTTGGCTTGCAGCAATTTTTTACCCCTAATATGGTTTAATTTTTGAAACATTATGTATTTTTATTCAAAAAGAAAAGATGTTGATGAGTCAGTCACTCAGAACTTCTCTGTTTTATATAAGTATATTGTGGTTTACCTGACCCCAATAATTAAATTAAAAAAAATGACTTACCATCTTCAAAAAATTAAATTTTAAGTTCGAAAAATACAACTACACTAAATTCCGTATATTCCGGTCCTGCGACACGAATGCAGCTCGACCGGGAAGAAGAAGAAGACGCCGACTGTGTAGCGCCCTGAAGCCCCCCAACCCCCGGCCCACCATCCTGAATCGTTCGCGTTTCGAGTGGCGAGAGGGCTGGAGTGAGTAACGGGAAACGGCGCAACACAGAGAGAATATCAATAATGTGACTGTGTGTGTATGTGTGTGTCTCTCTCAACATGGCCGCGTGCAGCAGCAGCAGCTCTGTGTGTTGGCCGTGGTGACGTCACACCGGGCCGCAGCTGTTGATCAGTCAAAAGACGAGACGATTAAATCTAATGTTTGTTAGAAATATTTATTGCAATATTAAAATTTCATTACGAAAAAATCTGCAATTTTTCTAGTATATTTTGACCGAATATTGAACATTTCCAAGCATATATGGGCAAACATTTTATCTAATGGGCCATATAATAAATTAAAATAGAAAAGCACAAGACCAAACAAGAAATATTAAATATTAATACAATTTTATTATTGGGGATTTTTTCACTGTAAATTATTTCACGTCGCTGTTTAATTGATGGGGGGGTGGGGGGTTATAAGTCATAATATAACATTCCGCCCCGGATATCAACCTTTCTTAGTCAGCCACTGTATTTGATCCATATTTGGGTTAAATATTGTTGTAGAAATCCTTAAAACTGCCTGTAAATGCTTAAGCATATTATTGCAAAATTTAAAAAATTCTTAAATTATAAAACGTACAAATATCTTCATTACAATGTCATTCTTTGAAAATAGCAAGACAAGAAAATGACTGTCACTTTTCTCGACACCACATTTGACAAATTCTAACAGTTTTTCAAATATGTGTCGTCAGTGTGTGTCATTACATAAATGTGTGTATAATTTATAATAATTTTCTTTCTGTATAAATTTGTTGCGGGCCACATAAAACGACGTAGCGGGGCACCCTGCAGCAAGAGGCAGTTTCTGGTAGAGCATTAGTAAAATAATAATTTTGTCCTCATTATGAATACAATTTTTTAATTATATAGGTGTCCCGGTTTTGAAAATCTGGAATTTTTTAAAAAGGAGTTAACCTATAAAAATCTGAAATACATAATAACAATTTTTAATTCCAAACTTGTTTTTTTTTTAATATATATATTTGAAGCTGAAACTCTTTCAAACAGTATAAAAAAAAATTACGAAAAAATTCGTATTACAAAAGATGAGGTTTCAATCTTTAAAATAGGTTTTTATTTATTTACTAACGGCCCGTTAGCGGCCTTGCCTGTGTTTTATTCGTTTTTATGAACTTTTATATAATTTTTAAAATCTAATATCTTTTGTTCTACTATTTTTTTACCTTTATTAGTGTGTATTTTTATTTGAAGAATAGAACGTTTTGCCTGTTTCGTCTTTATGATATTTATAAGCAGTAATGCAGATAAATTAACCACAATAAAAAAGTTTAACACCCTTTTAACCTTCTTAAGAGTTGAATTAACATTTCACATTTCTACGTCCACTGTTTGGGTTATGATAGATAGATAGATAGATAGATAGACATCAAATTTTATTTTAAATTTGTCTAAATGCATTTCCTTAATATATTTTGGAATAGAATTGAAAATTCTTAGCAGTTGATTGATTACTCCTTTATAAACTATGCGAGATGTCTCTGTCGGTATGTATAAATCGTTTTTAAACCTTCTCTTATAGTTATGTGATATTTGGAATTTATTAAATAATGACCAGTTACTTGCTACGAAGCAACCAGCCTCATAAATATATATATAAGGATAGTAATGTTAACAATTGTAATTGTAATATATTGATGAGTCAGTCACTTTATAAGTATACATATTGTACCTGTAGTATATATAATAAATTGCATGCAATTTTAATTGGTGAATCGGTTTAACATACATACAATCGTATCTCTTGATATCGGTACAGGCAGCGCCTCTGGTAACGAAAGCTACAACCAGGCGCGTGGAAGGTACCACCGCACTGTACGTATGACAGCCATCTCTTGGACGGATTGATTTATCGTTCGAATTTGTATGTTCCACAAGAGGAAAAACCGTTCGAGAAAAAGATTGATGCCGAGTCCCGGGCGTACAATCAACACCCACGCACTCGTTTTCGCACACACACACACACACACGCTCAACCTTTTTACGCGTCGGATTTATTCGAAAAGGTTTATTGTTAATGATAGTTTAATCTGCTTCAAATTGTTGTTTATCTAATAAAAATAAAATTTTAATAAATTGTTTGTATAAAAAGGTAAATTTACCCAACTATTCATCAATATTATCAAAGTAATTACTATGTCGTTAATTTTTGAAGTAACTATTTTTAATTCTTTTTTTTATTTAACATCGGATCTAAAAATTTTATAGCAAATAGAATAAATAATAAGAAACATAAGAGATCAAAATATTCACAGAATAAAATGGGCAATATTCAAAGTTCTGTAATTACAGTAAAAATTAATGTACAGAAATAAATTTAAAAACTGTCTAAAACTTAAAAACACTCATTTTTAATAGTTTCCACAGATTTAAATTTTATTTACTTTTCGCTGAGTTATGGAGTTATAAAACAAACGACTAAAAAAGCATCATTTTGTGCAAATTTTCAAAGAATGCACGAAGTCAATGCTATTATCTGTTAAATTTTACAATTATTTTATCGTTTTACAATTATTTAATTTACAATATTCTTTTAATTTAATTACAATTATTTTCATAACGTTTTTTAACATCTAAGCAAAATTTTGATTTTGACTGTGAGCTTGTGAAGTGTTAATAAATCATACAACAGCTTGAACTTTTATCTTTAAAATACGTTTACTGATTTTTTTATAAAAGTAATTACCTATATAATTTTTTTACTTGCAATAAGCCTATAAATTTAACAAAGGGTATCTTTAATTTTGATTATTACTGTTTGAATGAATCAAGAAACTGTGATTTGTAATTGATTCCTCGCCATTAGGGTTTGCAATCCCGCAATGCGGGATCCCGCATTCCCGCGGGATCCCGCACGTTTTGGAGATCTGCGGATCCCGCACTGAAAGTGCGGGATCCGCGCGGAATTTTTTGAACATTGAATTTATAGGTCGCATGCGTTTTGAATACTTGTAAAGCGTAAATATGAATAAAAAAGGTAACAATTTTGAAAAAAAAATTAAGGGTGAGATGACTGAATATGAAACTAGTGAAGTAAATTATATCCCTTGTTCACGATTAGTTAAGTGGTTACACTGAGTGCGACTCAGGTGACGAAAGAAGCTCGAACAGCCCCCAGATTACAAAAAAAACCCATAAAAAATACAAAAATTTAGAAGAAGAATAGCAGATTAAATGAAAGTTAACCACAAAAATTTAATACACAAAATTCGATGTACACGATATTTTTTTAACAGTATTGTCCCTAAAATACAACCGTAAATAATGATATTTAGTGGTTTAGTTTTACGTGACATACCGTATATACTAGCGTGTTTTTTATTTTATTTTTCGGTCCCGCTAGCCTATGTTTTAGCTTTGGATCAAAAGTTAACTGTTCCAAAATTTCAGACTCATAGATCAAACCTGTGGACGGCGCAATTTTTCCCATTTGATTAACATGGGAAAAATTACTTTTTTACTTATGCGTGAATATCTCGTTGTAAAATTTATTTATTTTAATTTCTTATAGCAGATTATTAAATTTTTTACAAAAAAGATCCCAAGTGATCAAATCATAGATCGAATATTTAAAGATATGTTCGTTTAAACATTATCATAAAAAGTAAAATCCAATTTTTATGATAATTTTTAAACAAACATTTCTTAAAATTTATTGGATTTATGAATTGAGCACTTAATTCTCTACAAAATATTCCCCTGAGAAATTTTCAAAAAAAATTGTTTTCAACGAGATATTCACGCGGAGGTAAAAAATTAATTTTTCCCATGTTAATCAAATGGGAAAAAGACTCGGTTTGCGCCGTCCACAGGTTTGATCTGTGAGTTTGAAATTTTGGGACAATTAACTTTTGATCCAAATCTAAAACATAGGCCTGCGGGAAACAAGGGCTAATTTATACGCAACGAAGGAGTTAAAAAAATTGAAATGAATAATCGAACAAAAAGACAAAAGTAGTTAGAAGCATCTTGTTCTTATACCTAACATATTAGACAACCTCCAATTTACAGGTATATTTTATGGATTTTACATCGGTCTATACGGTATGAGTTACGTATACGTATCATATGTTACCACTATAAAAATATTTTTCATGTCAATTGTCATGTTAACTAAATAATAGTAACTTTAAGTATGAATAATAAAATTTTTGGAAAAACTGCGGGATCCCGCGGGATCCCGCGGGATTTGAGGATTTCCCGCAAAAATCCCGCGGGAAAAAAAAGTCTGCGGGATTGCAAACCCTACTCGCCATATCCGAAGGAAAGGGGAAGCTATGTGATCATTTCTCAAAGCAGAAAAAATTGGTATCCCATTCAAAATTCCCATTTGATCTTTCCGTTTTAATTCAAGACAGTTTTCATTCAGTAAATGTAGTAAATGACCCCATACAAAAATCATCAAACTCGTGTTTAGGGGAGAAGGCTGATACCCCAAACTTATAATTTTTCAAAATATCTCAAGAACGTTGCATGTTATGTGAAAATTTTATAGAATCCTTTTTGTAGAGCATTTAATTTTCGGAAAAAAGATCAATACAATTTTTATAGTAAAATATCCACATACGATGATATATCTCCTTTCACTTCCTAAGATTCAAACCATCATCAATTGTTTTTCAATCATTGACATTTTGGCGAATGCATATAATAGTAAAATTTAGATTTAAATTATTTATTTAGAAAGAAATTGTTAAAATCAGAATTAATTTATTTTATTTTTTATTAAATTTAATTTATTAAGAAAAAGTTGTACTATTATTTTCTAATAAAAAATTATACACATTAAATGATAAACCAATTAAGTAATTAAAATTGTTCAATAATTAACTAACTTTATTGAATTTAACATGAAAAAGTACTGTGCAATCACTTGCCAGATGTTTTTAAATTATATTTGCCTGCATATGCGTCTTTAATAGAACTTTTCTAAAGTACAATTTCATAACTATATCCAACCTAAACAAACATCCAAATGCATTTAAAACTGCATTACATTGATGCAGATTATCTAAAACTAATCAATTAAAGTTAGAAATCCTCTTCCCCAATTCATTCAGAGCATTTACTAATCTTTAACGACATTATAATGTCGGCCGCCATCTTCTTACAACAAATAAAATATTCATTCCGGCAAAGCCAATTTGATCCGACTATTTTAAACTGGCGCAATTATGCGTGCTCACTGCAATCTATAGATTTCCGTAACAATGACTAGTGACATCTGTATGATGGATAGCCAAACAGCCGACTTACCGGCCGCGTTGTTCCTATGTACAAACGCGGTAAGGACGCTTTTTGCATTGTCGTACGATTCGCGACTTGTAAATGTTTGCAGAGACGTACTGGGGATATTTTCTTTAAAAGTCGTCAAGGTATTTTTTTTAATAGTGTCTGTCATACCAATAGGTGTTGGAATGTCGCCGAATCGGTTATAAATAATTATTGATTTTTACAATAACTTAATCTATATATATTATAAAACGCAACGTCTGTCTGTCTGTTTGTCTATCTGTCTGTCTATCCGTTAGTGTGCTGCACTCGAGAACCACTTATTCGATTTACGTGTTTTTTTAATTCATAGATATGTGTTTTGCCCAGGTTTTAGTATATATTTTATTACGTTAGGTAACATAAGGAATAAGCAGTGACGATAATAGTAAATCAAGTAGGAAAAATTTTTGCCGCAAGCGCGCTCTATTGCAATACACTGCCTAAACCGTTTAATATTGAACAATATAATGTATGTAGTAAATAATTGTGTAGAATAAAAAGATCTAAAATAATTCAACTCAAAAAATTCCATAGTCCACGCGAGCGAAGTCGCAAGAACAGCTAGTAACAAATAAATCATTCAGAAGTAAAGGTAGCTATAAATCCACTTTTTATATATTTTTTTAGAAAAAATCATTATACACTTGCGAAGTTATTTTGTCAGTCTGTCCGTAACATAACTCAAAAACTGATAGATCGATTTAGTTGAAATTTGGAGTATTTATGGAAAATTGATAATAATTAAAAAAAAAGTACATAAAAAAGAATAAATTTTTTCTATATGTACAAGTGGAGTATCAAAATACGCGTTTTGATATAACGGTTTAATAAAGATGAGGGGGTGTCCGATAAAACCGAAAAAATAAAAAGGAATAAATTAATTATTTTACATATCTGTACCAACGTTTTCTAATAAAAAATTACCTTTAATGTTTAATTGAATCAATAGAAAAAAATTAATTTAGCGACGAAATTTTCAACATCTCCCACAGTTCTTTAACACAAAATTTAATTTTATAAGATTTTTAATCATTTTCTAAAAAAAACAAGACTATTGTCTATTCAGAGCACCTCCACTTGGCCCGAGGCCCTAGGTAATTGCCTAATTTTCCTACTGTGTAACACGCCACCGTATCAGAGTATGTTATATCGAGGAATCGAGAGTTTACTGTATTAATTTGTTATTTCACTATCCCCAAGCCAGCCCTGACTGTTCCACGCACGTGTGTGTGTGTGCGTGCGAGTGTGTGAAAGGGGGTTGTTGAAGTCTCCCTGTCAAATAATGATTTATGTTCTCTTAAAATTTGCTTCCAAATGTGAGAATATAGTTTTTTATATGTTGTTGTTTTTTATTTTTGTACTGGGAACTCAAGGGATAGAAAATTCAAATTGAAAATAATCAAATATATACAGCTGTGAGTAAATATAAGAGTCTATAATCCTTAATCCTTACAATCAACGTTTTGTAAAATATTTCAGTTAAACTAATAATAAACTATATAATAATTATAATAATAATACATACCTATATATATAAATAATATAACATTAAATACTATTTAGATTTATGGCCGGTTTTTCAATAATAGACCAGTCGTCAGATAAAGGGTGGCGCGAGAAAAAAATGACGGAGTACATTTTTTTTCAAGAAATTGATAGATTTTGATATATATAATAACATGACGATAACTTTTCCCCCCTTCGAAGGGGGGCGCATAACTTTCTAGGGGCTTACAAAGCTGTCTAAAATCAGTTATTTAGGAATAACACTGGGGTTACCAGTTTTTGGATAAAATAGGTTTTATAAATCTTAAAGCTGAAAAAATTTCGAATAAATGGTGTTTTTAAAAATTATGTATCATAAATAGTTATTGAAATAGAACCCGCGAAAAACTCATTTAGCGATGTCGAATTTGGAAACCACGCCTAAAATGTAGAGTTGCGTTCAACTGTTGTGTTTAATATGTATTTAATTGAATTTCGAAATGAAAGTTTAAATTATAATAGAAAAAATAGTGCCCTAATTAATGCTTTGCACCCAATGTCGAAATCTCAACAACAATCTCACCCCACCCCCCTCATAACCCCGCCAGTATTTTATGTAAATATAGGTGTCCTGTTAGACATCTGTGTGCGCTATGCCCATCGGCGTGAGAATCAAGGATAATCGATTCCCTACAACACTTATCTTCCCCAGCCAGTCGCGACACTGCATTTAATATTATTCCAAGTAAACATATGATATTCAATACAATATCTCCACTGAATATATTTGGCTATATGTTTGTACTTCAACACGATTTATAATTTTGTTAGATCATAAAGATGACGGGGCCCCCGAAATGCCGAAACCCATACCCATGTGTTTTCACTCAATTAAATTAATCAATTTAAAAAAAATCAGTCAAGACATACGCAGGTGTATGCCATAAGGGTTCGAAGTACGTACTACAGGGACTGTTTGGAGCTACTTATAGGTGCATTTTTGAGAGAAAAAATATATAAAATAGGGCCATATTCTACTAATTGAGATCTAAAAGAATAAAAAATTATATGACGCCCCTTCGTATTTCTTCAAAATTTAAAACGATATTGTTGATAAAATACTTCTTGGAGCCTCTTGAAGATTTTTGAGTTAGAAAAAAATAAAAAATAGGATCAAATTCTACTGATTGAGATCTACAGTTTGACTCTCCAAACGCTTGGTATATATACCTACATTTTTTTATTTTTTTATTTTTTTTTGCTTTAACGCCCCCTGCTGTCACTATTTTTGATTTAGAAAAATAAAAATTAAAAAGAGTTAATGATATAAAAAAAAATATTTGCTTTTTGTTAGCTTTAGCTCCTTAGCGCGCGCGCCCCCCGCCCCCCCCCCCCCCCCCCCACCTTGATTTTTTTTTTTAAATGAGTACATCTTTTACTAGAGGGCATCATTTTACATGTTCAGTAAAAATTTCAAGTTTTTAGCTTATAGTTTAGGAGATATTTTGCTTTGACTGAAAAAGACGGACGGACAACAAAGTGAGATTAATAGAGTATCTTCGGAACCTGAAAAACACATTGGTTTCTTAGTTCAACTCATAATTAACAAAACAAATGCGAAATCATGCCATCACATGAGAGCGTTCATTTTCACAACTAAAAAGAATAAAAAATGAATTACGAACGACTATGTTACAAGAACGACTAACTAATTTGTCAATCATGTGCACAGAAAGTGATATCTATCAAAAATTGGACTTATAAATTGGAAATATATTTGAAGATTTTGCACTTCAGAAATCTCGAGAACCCATTAACATCAACGTAAGTCCAATTCTTCAAACAGTAATCATATCACATATTTATATAAAGCTAACCATAATAACCAATAAAGTCATTAAACAAAAGTACATTTTGATGTTTTCATTCACGTTTTTTTGGCTTTCTAAAAGAACCCCCAAATTTTGAGTGCTCAAGGGCCCCAGCATGCCCATTTCAAAGATGTCAACAGCAATGTGAGACGAAACGTTGGCCAAATCATTAACCTGGCTTACACCAAAAACCAAAATATCATTATGAAATTATCATAGAAATATTTGTTTTTATATTTGAATATATTTTCATAAGTTCAAATATTTTAATAAATAGTTACAGTTAATAAAGAATTAGTTCAAAATCACCGCAAAAGCTTTAAATTTTTATACATGTGTAATAGGGTTGTTAGAGATGTAACATATCGATTACGGATACGGATAAGAAATTATTTATTGGTTTCAATTTCGGATACGGTGCTCCGTAACATCGCTAATGTGCACTATAAATAAATCAGTTACAATTTCTTATTAAAATAATTGAAAATTCAAAATTTCAAAACTATTGGATAGTATTGCCACCTGTAGCCAAACCTCAAACTTCAATCGCAAATAACAACCTTTTATTCATGACCTCTACACTACTCTACAGTATCGACGTGATTTTTATAATTACTTAAATTACCTAAAAAGCAATATTTAAACTGCTTTGCTACACAAACTATAACGACTTAAAGTTTATTAACTGTTATCTACAATCACAAAATAAAAATATTACAATTTCTTGTTAAAATAATTGAAAATTCAAATTGTTAAAACTATTGTTGCATAGTGCTGCAGCCTGTAGTCGAACCTCAAACTTCCATCGGAAATCACAACCTTTAAAACACGTCCGCTATTATACCGACTCTAGTAACTTTTTAACCACAAAATTCCCTAAAAACTTAACTGAAACGTCAAATAATTGACTGATGATTCAATATTTTAATTGATACTCCTCTCAAACTATAATGAATAAAAGTTTATAAACGATTATCTATAATCATGAAGAGCCTTATTGATTACGAAGAGTGCCTTCGTGATTCTCCGAAATTTCGGTAAGTTTCATTGAAATTTTTGGCATTAATCATGCAGACATAACTACTACGTGTTTTCCTCCACAGGACGAGACTCGACGAAGAACAATTAAATGTAGAACAGTTAGAACAAAGACTTGATAAATTAATAAAACACTGTAGTTTAATGGTAGATTCTGGTAAACAGTATGTTAGCCAGCAAAGGTTAGTGTTTTATAAAATATATTAACCCTTAGCTGAAACTTCCTTTTATTTACTGTCAATATTAAAAGTTTTGTAATTATAGTAAAAAACGATAAATATAAATAAATATTATTTTAAAGATTGGAATCTCTACTTCACAATGATTTTATCAGATCAATTTTTCATTCATTTTCCGCAGAGTTACAGGATTATAAAAATGTGGTACCTTATTTAATAGTAATAATAATATTTAATAAGTATGGGATATGGTTAAAACATTTTTTAGACAAAATATACAGATGCAGTTTGAAAATACAATGTTCCAGCTTTGATTTGATCTCTGATTTTAGAGTTCAAAAATTTGTTTAATATTTAAATCTACCTACTGGTAATTTTTTTAGTGCATTTACAAATACTCTTTGGGACTTAAGCTCCTATTTCAAAGAAGATTCAAATATTGTAGCCTCCTTAAACAAACTTATTCACGCTCTACAAGAAATGAGCAAATTCCAGGGCATTTTGTTAGACCAAGCCCATAGAACGATTGTAAAAAACCTCAAAGATTTTATTAACAGGTAAAAAAATATATAAGACCAACCAGAAAAATATATATACATTGATAAATAAAATTCCAGTGATATTAAAAATGCAAAGGACAGTCGGCATTACTTTGAGAAAATATCAGGCGATTATGACGTTGCTCTCTCTCGTAACTCCCAGACTGCAAGAAGCAAGCCCCAGGAAGTGGAAGAGGCCCAGAACCTCCTTGCTGCAACCAGGTCTTGCTACGGACATACGGCTTTAGATTATGTCTATAGCCTGACAATGTTACAGGCCAAGAAGAAACACGAAGTTGTTGGAACTGTAAGTCAATAAATTAGATAAAAAAAATTTCTCCTATCATTGAAACGATTTGAAATTTTAATAAGTGAAATAAGACTATGTAATGCATATTTTTAGACCACACAGAAGTTTTTATGATTTATAGTTCTGGAGGTTTATGTCACCAAACATGAGATTTTTTTTATTTATTCAGATAATGGGTTTTTTCATGTACTTTATTCAATATGCTGTAATGATTTATTAAAACAATTTTAAATTTTAATTGTGTGATTTATAGTTACAGAGTTTTATGTCACTAAACAGGAGATTTATTTTTATCTATTTAATCAATTAATTAATGAACAGTTAGATTGTTTATTTAATTTTTTAGCTGCTTTCGTACATGCATGCTTGCTGTACATATTATCACCAAGGTTCTGATCTGTGCCAAGATTTGGATCCTTTTATGAAGAAATTAGGAGATGAGGTAAATAGTTTTTTTGTATGAATGGAACATATTTGACAAAAAAGTAATTACAGATTGTTAATATGAGAGAAGAGACGGCTCAGTTAGATAAAAATATGGAAAATCGACATACGTTAGTAACGAAGAATGAAACTCTACCATCGAAGAAGTTCCTCAAAGGTTCACCGAGGATGGAGGGCTATTTATTTAAGAGGACATCGAATGCTTTCAAGACTTGGAACAGACGATGGTTTTATTTATACGATAATCAACTGGTTTATAGGTATTGTGTTTTTTAATTTAAATAAGTTATGTTTGAGATTGTCTTTTTCAAATTTGATTAATATTCAATATAATCATTCTAATCAGTGTTTTTTTCTGCATTTTTTCAGTATTTGGTCATCATTATTAGTTAATCAGTTTAAATTCTACCATAATTTAAATCAAATTGTATAAATTGAACATTATTATTGTGAGGGTGGGAGGGGGGGGGGGGTCATTCCCAAGTTTGATTAATATTCAATATAGCCATCTGAATAAGTTATTATTTTATATTACAGAAAAAGATCTGGTGAAGAAAATGTAACAATAATGGAAGAAGATTTAAGATTATGCACAGTAAAACCAGTAATTGACAGTGAACGAAGATTCTGTTTTGAAGTTTTATCACCATCAAAGTACATTCTATTATAATCAAATTCAATACTAATTACCCTTTAAATTTTCATGTTTTTTTTTCCCAGGAGCCATATGCTTCAAGCAGACTCATTAGAGATGTATGAAATGTGGATTAGCTCTCTACAGAAAGGGATCGGGTCTGCAATTCAACACAGCTCAAGCACGGACGAGAGTAAAATAGATAATGACACGAGATCCGTCCAGGATCTGTCCAATAGGCCCGAAGAAAAATCGGAAGGGAAGAAAAAAGTCAGGTAAATAATAATAATAAATGGCAACATAGAACACACAAAATATCCAAAAGGTTCTATAATTTATATATTCCAGAGAGATATTGCCAAACACTAATGTTTTTTTTTTTTTGAGATCCACAATTAATGGTTGTAATTTGTTTCAGAATGTGGGAACAACTATTACGAATTCCTGGTAACAATAATTGCTGTGACTGCGGAAGCCCTAACCCAAAATGGGCCAGTATTAATTTGGGAATTACGTTATGTATAGGTAAATGTAGCGGTACAGATAAAAAAAAAATGCGATGGTTAATATTTGCAAATCTTACTTTCAGAATGCTCGGGGGTTCATCGTGGCCTGGGTGTTCACTACAGCAAGGTCAGGTCACTGACATTAGATGACTGGGAACCTGAAATAGTGAAAGTAATGGCAGAATTAGGGAATTCAATTGTTAATAAGATATACGAGGCAAACGTCCCATCAGAATTTGCAAGAGCCACACCAAAATGTGAAGAGTGAGTATATTTTATTTTTATTTTTTCACAGTTCATTAAAATTAAATCTCAAATTTTGTTATTAATAAAATTTCTAGAGATGTACGCAAGTCCTGGATCAAAGCAAAATATGTTGAACGAAAATTTGTCAAAGACCTGACATCAATAACAAAAAACTTCACGAGAACTTCTCGTCTTAAAAACCAGTGCGTTAAGAAATGGAGTGTTAGAAAACTACGCAGGAGGGCTCGAAGTTCAGATGGGCGTAAGATATATAAATCAAACCCTAGCCTGTCTCCGATGATCGAGAAGAAAATAGATGAAGATTCAAAATCGGAATCGGGGATATCAACGACTAACGCTTCTGACCGTTCAGAAAGTTTAGAATCTCAGAATGAAAACAGTCCGAAGAATGACGAGAACTGTGTACTGTTGTTTGGAAATGATTTGTTGAAGCAGCCGCTGCTTGATGGTGCTATAGAGTTAAGCAGTGATCAGGATTCGACAGAAGGGGAAAATGAAGATGAACAGATCGGTGAGTTTAATTTCTTATTACAAAAAAAGTTTGTATTTCAGTCTTGATAATTAAAGAATTTTGAAAATATGTTGGATTTTAAACCTTCAGCAAAATTAAAAGCTATCTTAGATACCTATTAGTTTAAAAATTATTGAAAATGTATTTTCATTTTTACCACATTCTAATTTTAAGATATTGATAATCATTTAATACAGACAGACAGACAGTTCTCAAAAGTATGTTTTTCAAACAAGCGATTGTAATATTTCAAAAAAAAATTATCCAATTAGCTAAAAATTTATGATACATAACATTATTATATTTATTGGACTATGTTAAACCAAAATGATGGTAATTGTTGTTTGTTGATAGATGAAGAAGACATATCTAAACTTCATCCCGATCTATTGTTATACAAAGCCGCAGCCGCTCACAATTTACCCATTATGTGCGAAGCCTTTGCCCTTGGTGCCGATAAAACATGGTGCAACATTGAAGATAAAGGTCGCAACTGTATTCACCAAGCTATCATCAGCGTAAGTGTTTGACACAATAATTTTTTTCTGTGGTACGTAATAAAATTTTACCCCCAGGGTTCTGTGATGCCATGCGAGTACTTAATACTTAATGGGGCCAAGATAAATATGCAAGACGATGAAGGAAGGACACCTCTGCACCTGTCCACAGAGATGGCACATACAGCTCAGGTTTGTCTGTTGTTGAAACACCAGGCAGACCAACATATTAAAGACCAGGAAGGCATCGAACCACTCGACACTGCTGTCAAATATGCTAATGCGGATATCGTTACATTGTGAGTTGAATAGAATTTGTTTTTTATATTTAAGCATCAAATATTTTATAGTAGAAGAAATTTTTTTTCATATAATGGTTCTTTAGAGTGTCACTAAGAAATCCTGAAGTCAGAGTTTTTGACAAGTTCTTGGCTTTCTGTTAACTTTACAGCGAAAATAGTTATATTCAAAATGAAAGCTGATTAAATATTTTGCAGAAAAGGTTCTATACATCTTGTTTGTTTTGTTAAATTCGTACTTCACTGAATAATAACCACCTTAATTCATTAACCCAATCATAACTATGAATTCAGACAATCTTTTAATCAACTTTTGTTTTGTATATAACTATTTTTACTATCCAGTTGAAAGAATGTGGCAGAAACTGATTTTTATCCCTTCTTTATTGGAGAATGGAAACTTTATAAAGTAATTATTGTATACATATTAGGTTACGGCTTGGTCGACTCAATGAAGAAATGAAAGACTCTGAAATGGGGAACGGTGACGACACTTTCAACAATGTTGTCAGAGATTTCTCGCAAATGGCTTGCTCGCACCCAGAAAGGTTACAAAGATCTCGGAATGATAATGATTAACATCTATGTTCCACGCTGTAGTTACTTATCAATATGTGATCAACGATTGTAAAGCTTTAGATCCAGCGATTCCTAAACTATGTAGTATTAAATCAACAGATGAGGGGGGGATGAATTTTTATTATTTTTTTACATATTTAGGAATCGTTGGGAAATAATTGTTTTCTTATTTTTTACTGAAGCACTCGCATGTGCCGATTTACAGAACATTCTTAAAGCATTTATATTACTTTATGTTTGTATATGAAGAAATTTCAGTTCACGGAATTTTTCCTCGGATTGAAGTATTTCAAATCACTAATTTCATATATGAATATTGATAATTCCTCTAAAGGGGGTTACTCACTTTGATGTGGCAAAAACTATATCTATTTTCAGGTTGTTATTTTTACTTGCAATTTGAATTTTAAGTTTCAAAAATGAGCCAATATCACTTAACTGTTATGCAAATGATAAAAAATAATAAATGTCAAAAGAATAAAATCCTACATGGCGTGATAGAAGTACTCGTGATTAGTATCAGGTAAAAAATGATATACCTCCATCTTCTATTTTAGCCAGATCGCCTTCTTATACATTCAAGAGAAATAAGTATAATATAAATTAATTGTGGTAATTTTCAAAGTGTGTAACCGTCCTTATTATTTACAATAATAAGATTATAATTGATAGATCTGATATTTTTGTTATTTTGATTATTATTTAATTTATTTAAGGATTTTTGAGTACTATTACCTTTATTAGATTTACGCATGTTTATACATGATGCACTTTTATCACAAAATAACTTCTTTGTTATAGATTTATATAATATATTATTATGCAAAATACACACTAACTAATATTTGCTAAGTATGAGAAAACTGTGCTTTATTAATAGAATGCATATATTTGAATCAATGTTTTTTATTAAAATATATAAATATATTTATTATTTACACTATATAAACAACACAAATCACTTTTTAAGGGGCACGACTAGGGTGACCGCCTAAAAAAAGGTGATTTTTGGGACTTTTTTTTAAAGAAAAGTATTGCATTGAATGTTTTAAAATTTTGTGGATATATTTGTGCATAAATAATGAATACATAGTAATTTAAAAAAAAATTAAAGTATTCGATTTTCAAGAAATTATCCGCCATCTCCTGAGTCTCCAAAAAAAAAGTCCTCCCACTGCTGCAGTGATTGCGGCATTCACAGTGCCTGAAATCAAAAAAAAAAAAAAAAAAGTTCGTTAAACTAGAAGGTATTGTCTATACAATGACCCAAGATTGTGAAAAAAAATTAAAATGCAACAAAATGGCGGAGTTTTGAAAAAAAAATTATTTACAACTTTTGCAAAGTACATTTTCCGCTAGGAGGTCACATTTCGCCGAAAATCGTAAAAAAACACTTTCAACCCCTAAACAGCACCCTCATTTCACAATTTCTCATTATCTCGTTTTTAATTTTTGTTTTTTCTCTTAATTATAACCTTAACTAAATTTTCTGATGAGTCATAAGTACCTCTATAATATACTACAAGCATCATCAAATTCGATTGACAGATTATCAAAAAAAAATTGTTTTTCGAAAACTAAATTTTTTGGAAGCTAATATTTGGTCAGGTTGAAAGTTAAATTGAATGTGACTTCCAAAAAAATAATCAGCCGGTTATAGCCTTTATTTATTTTGCAATAATTTTAATTAATAAAATGCCATTTTTATAATAACAGGTAAATATAATATAATCTATTTAGGGTAGTGAAAAAAATACATCGATTTTGTAGAAATATATCTCGGAAACAACTACAATTACTTAATTGTAAGTTTAATAATATTTTGAAAATTTATGTATGATCAACAATGAAGCCTATATTTTTTTTTGTAATATTACTCTAATGTCCGGTATTATAAAGGAGCTAGCAAAATTTGCTAGCTAGCAATTACTTTCAAATGGGGTATTAATTCTGTACTAGTATCTATGGATTAGTTATGGAATTTAGAGCAGTGACACTTCAACTTATTGTAACACAGTTGGCATCTTTGACCGTATAAAATAATTTTCATAACATCACCACTGTTTTAATACCGTTGGTATTTACCTAAAACGCGTGCGCGAAACTTGTCAGTCATCAACAAACTCCAAAATAACTGTCATATAAGTTTGATATCTCAGTTGAAAGTGCTTGCTAGCTAGCAAATTTGCTAGCTCCTTTATAATACCGGACATAATAATAATTAATTATATTTCTCATTGTGCTTAAATGCTGAAAAAAATATCAAATATCGTCTGCTTCCGTGTGTCAACTTATAAAATATATAAATGTATGAAAAATGCATTTTTTACGTTTATTATAAAAATATTATTTTACCATCAATTCTAATCAATTATCTATTTCTTCATTTGTTATGCAAATTATATATAATAAAATTAGTTTTACAGCTATAATTATGAAATAATTAAAATAAATACTTAATAAAAATTAATTTGCCATTATATACATATATTTATAACAGGGTAAATGTATTATTAAAAAATATATTCTCTTTATTCTATTTGTAAAATATAGGTATATTTTTAATTTTTGTTTATTTTTACGTATTAATTATCTTATTATTCCATTTTATATAATTTTGTATTACGTTTTATTATAGCAAAAATAATTTACTGATATTAAATTATTTAAAAAAATTTAATAGTTACCAGATTTTAAATGACATTATTATCTAAAAAGGCCTGTCTCATTTAAAATTGGAACTCCTATGTCCAAATTAAAAGTATTAGCCTAAAAGTATTTTTGTCTTACAAGTGGCCAAAAAACATTTTTGAATGTGAAGGAACAATTTAAATATAACAAAAAAGCACAAAAAAACCAGAAAGTGCCGATAAATTTTTAATCATTCAGATTTATGAAAAAAAATTACGAAAACTTTTTTTGTTAGTGTATCTAATATTGAATTTTGATTTTAACAGTGTACTCAGAAACAACGAAAGAAATATTAAGTTAACAAATTGAACTTTAATTTACTGTGTAATATATTTTTTTATTGTTTATTATTATTATATTAATATTTTGTATATTAATTTAATTAAATAAAAAATTACTTTAATTTTGAATATGTTTATTTATTTATTGGACCCACAAAGAGTTTTGAAGGTTTTTTTTATACCCAGAAGCAAAGAATAACTTCAAGAATACCAGGGAAGCCTAAAAATAAAAAAATAACATATTTTCAATCATTTATTATATAATATATTTAATATTACATTTAAAATTCTCCATAAAAATAAAATTAAAAACTTAATTTACAAATACATCTATAATATTATACATACACGCCAAATATAAAATAATTTACCAGTATTTTTATTTTAATAAAAATACTTGTCTAAAATTCAACAAAAATATAAATAAAATGTCAAAAATATTATGCATATAAAAAATATAAATTGATAACTTTTTTTCAATACAAAAATGGCGGATATGTTCTCTATAAGAAATACTGAAAATTAAATACAACAAAACTAAATATTTTTTTTTATTTACGTGATGTTTTGAGCATGGGCTTAGCAAGATATTTTTCAAAGAGGGGATTTTCATGACTTTATAATAATATAAAGAAATATTTGGTGGTTCAATATCTCCTCGTCGCTGCGCCTATGGTTATATTAATGTTAATAATAAATAACTACTATTTCAAATTATTATATATTAATTAATTTTCGAATAATTGGGTAAGTACGGATTAAAAAATACTGTTGATTTAATGTACTGTATTTTATCATAAAAATAAAATAAATAATATATATTTAATTAAAAGGGGGAAACATTTTTTAAATAAAATTACATACTCCAAATTTTATTATAATATTTTTTTTCAGGGAAGTAATTTTTAAAGTTTTCATGAAAGAAAAATAAATATTGTACGCCATTTATTTGAAAAGAAAAGTAAGTGCGAACAACTTATTCTACTCTTATATTAAAAAATAAATAATGTAAAACAAAGATTGGTTTGTGTTAAAATGGTTACGAATTTAAAAAATTCAAAAAACAATTCGAATTTCATAAATCTCATAAACATTTCTACATGTTAAAATTGTCAAAAAATGCACCCAATATTGAAATATTCATTCTGAAGAAAAAAATAATATTAGTACAAATACTTCAACATTGTAATACATAAATCAAAAAAATCAAACATTAACAACAATAAAAATTAACCAAAAACAATAAATTAATTCTAACAATATGCTTTATACAGATATGTATGTGCGTACTTATTTATAACAGAATAACGAATAAATTGTTTTTTTTCTATATTGACAATAATTTTGCACAATAAAATTGTGCAAAATTATTGTGAATCAACACATTCTTATGTATTTAGGTGGATGCTACAATTATAATTTAAGATATAAATATATGTATATTTGCGCAATATTATTGTGAACATGGGACAATGATATTGCGCAGTATTATTAAATAGTACTTGAAATTTTTGATTGTAGTTAAAAGTACCAGAATTTTATAATTGCTACCACATCTGTTTTTTATCTACAACTGTGCCCTACCACCACCTTCACGGATTTTGTCCACCGTTGATTGTGTTCGTTATTTCGTTAAGTTTATGAAGCACACATATCCATAGAAAGCGTTGTGTAAAGTAAACAACACTAAATTGGCCCCATAGTGGTGAATAGTTTCAAGAGTCTTGTACTTCTCAGAGAGTGGCTCCAAGTAGAACCAGCTGTTGTCTGCGGTGTGCTCATGAATTGTTCTTGAACGCAAACGGGTCTGATTGTAACTTCTCCGCGTGCGAATCGTCCAGACACCGGTACACGTAGGCACTGATGGACAGGTCATCGTCTGTGCGACCGCAGGTTAAATTACCGGGACATTCGCACCTGGAGGAGAGATAGGTTTCAATAAAATTCTATTTTGTCGTAAATAATAAGTACGAATTCAACTAAATATCTCACAATTTGAAAGTTTATATGTCCAGAACTAATAAATAAAACGCCAACTTATATATTTTATAATAAAATAAGTTCGAACCCTCAATCCTTCAACTCTTTAATACAGTTGCAAAAAAAGTTATGTTCATTTTCATAGGATTTTTCTATTACATATTTTCTTTAATAAAAAAATCAAAATATACGTAGTTCTAAAGTCTACATTATTGCTTTATCTCTTTTGTTTAACATATAAAATATTTTGGATTTTTAGTCTATACGTCGTTTCCCAATACCCTGGAATTAGTTTAGGCTATATGATAATTCGTTTAAGACAGAGCCGTATAACGAAAAAAAATACAATTCATATTTTCTAAAAATAAAAATTGTAAATTATATGATTTTGAAATAAACGTTATCAACGGTACAAGGAATTTCTAACATTTTATAAGATAAGATTCTTAAGACCGTGACTCGAGAATCTCATCATCTCGTCGCGAATAAAAATTGTAATATATTTTTACCCCTATAAAAAGTATAGGAGATTTTGTCAACGTTATTATTTTCTTTCGGAGTCTTCAAAGAGTTTCAGAAATATTTTTGAAGACGATCCCGACATGATAATCAAAACGTCAAGTAAAAGAATATGACAACAGCCTAGAAACCTAGTTCATTCGGTCGACGGCCACGAAAGTCTACATAAACTAACTTGTTGAAGAATATAAATTTTGTATTTTTTCTTCTCGACGTTTTCCCTTGTACTGTGTACGATGTACCCTTCGAAATATGTTATTATAAAAATAAATAAGTACTTACGAATTTCTCATAAAGTAATCAACTTGTTTTGTGAGGGAGGTGTATACAGCCCATCCGCAAGGGGTTGATTTCTGGCATATTCTGTTCGGTGGTGGAGTGTTCTAAATGAAAAGAAAATTTATTATTATTTAATTTAAAATAATTCAGTAATTGAATGAACCTGCATTATTAAGAAATTAAAATAATGACAACGTATTTTAATTGATACAAGCCACACTTTATTATACAGAAATAACAGCAACTGTGTCAGCATATTCATAAAATGTCAGTTAATTCGGTTCGACAGACCGAATTGTTTGTAAACAACTCAATAACTTATCATTTATTTAATGTAAGCACAACTACACAAATACATGTGCAAAATTTTAATTGATTTTTTTTTATCAGTTATTTTTTTATACTCAATTAACGCATTTAATTCGTTCCAAATATTTATGAGCTTATTATTAGAGCCAACTTCGATATTTTACATATTTATTTAAAATGTGAAGGGGATGTTAAGGAATATTTTATGCAAAAATAAATCAATGGCGCTTCTATCTCCCTGTATTCTTACAGTACAACCGTTGAAATTTGAACTAATGATAATATAACTTATCAAGTAAATTATATATTAAACACATTTACAAATTAATTCATAAAATATTGTTTGAGTTGTAAAATAGTTATCAAAACTAGTAGATAACAGTTTTTTTCTGGAAATACCGATATTCACATCGAAATCAATATGTAAATAAAGTATTACTTATTATGAAAACAATTTTTAATTCGTATCTTTTTTATTATTTATACTTTTGCTATAATCTAATTTACATGTTTATATTTTTATAATTCTTGACTTCTAGATGCAAACATGTTCTGGTCACTAATTTAGCCAAAATTTTATACAGAATCAAAATTTTCAAAAAAAATAAATTGAGTAGAAAATTTGTTTTGTTCAGTTACAAAAATCTTATTTAAAATTATGTTACCATTTGTTTTATAAGAGATTCTTCGCCTTTTAACTATAAATAATAAAATAATAATTCTACCATAAAGTCCCTCCAATCCTCAACAAACGATAGTTCTATAAAATACTATCCTAAATTAAACCTATTTCATTCATCCTGCCAATTTACTAAAAAAAAAATCTGTCATGGTAGCCACGAGACTTTCTTATACGTAATACTGTAAGTATATATTTATATTTTTTTTCTATTATGAAAAATTTCAAATATGTTTTTTTAATTGGTCATTTCCATAAAAATGAATAAAGCACAATATTCTTCACAACTTTCACCAGAAATTTTGTTTTTCTATTGCGCACCGTACAAAATTAATTCAAAAAATTTTTAAATTGACAAGAATAAATATCTGTTTCCGGTTCTGTAATAGTTATTAAAAATAGGAAGATGACCCTAAATATTAAATTTCATCCTTCTATGTTTCATCATTTTGAATCACACCGTCTACGAACAGACACACAGACACCATGTCGAAAATAGTAAGAATGAATCCAGGGAAGGTAAAAATAAATATTTTCATAAAAATCTTGATTTCGAAAAAACACCTATTATAAAAAAAATTAAAAATGGATTTAAAAAAAAATACAATGCACTTACCCTTCTCACAACAGACTTAGCATCATTCAGATACACAAAACACAGGGCAATCACCACCACCGTGCATACAAGGGTCTTATTTCCAACCATTTTTCACGTGAAAAACTTTTCAAAACAACTACTGTTTTCACAACTTACAAGTTTGTACTAACGTCAATCCATCGGCCGTTCGGAATATATATGTGTGTGTGCGTGTGTGTCAACATGTGTGTGTGCGTGTGTACGTCACATGGGTGGTGGGGGGAGGTCTTACGGCGTAGTGTAGTATATAGGGCAATATGTGTAAACAAATGAGCGCGAGCGTAAACAAGAATGGCGCTTTTTGTGATTACTAGACGAAAATTAGTTATACACTCCGTCCAAAAGTTTGGAAACAGGGTTCCGTACCTCAAAATGAAAAAAACGGAACCCTTACAGGATCACTTTGTTGTCCGTCTGTCTCTCCATTAACACCCCTTTTCTCTGGAACGTCTAGAGACATCAATTTAAAATTATAATAATCAAATAATAAATTTCAAGATTCTAAGTCAACGAGAAGTAACTCTATAGGTTTTGATGATCAGTGAGTCAGTCAGTCTGTCAGTATCAAAATAAGCTTTGAAAGGTTGTATCTTTTTATTGCATTGACTTAGAAATTAGAATTTTTACAGGACTATGAGGCTGTAGATCTTAGTATTTCATATTAATTTCAACTTGACACCTCTAGCTATTTTTGAGAAAATGGATCTTGACGGACAGACAGCCAGACAGACGGACAACAAAGTGATCCTATAAAGGCTCCTTTTTTTCATTTTGAGGTACAAAAGCCCTTACATACGATTTTGATGATTTTGAAATAGGATCGTCCTCAAACCAGACCCAACCATCCGACCAAGTTTCAACAATATCGGTTCAATGGTTCATGAGTTATGCGTGTGACAAGGATTCAGAGGACAGACGGACACACGGACGGACTGACAGACACGGAACGAAAAGTGTTTGTCTTGACGTAAAACGGAAAGATCAATTTAAAAATATGAACATTTTTTTTGTCACAATCTGAAACAATCACAAAGCTTCTCGTATCTTCGATATTGCGAGGAAGCAATATACCTGCTTCCAAACTTTTGGACGGTGGTGTATCTTCAGTTATGATAGGAAATACAGAAATACGTTAGAGTGGGGTGAAAATTTATTTTTTTCGAATCTTCGAATGTCTGTCATCAGGTTCCTAAACGTTCGTTTTTATCGTTATATCTCGGTAATTGGGTAAGATATTTAAATGCGTAATTATTTAAATCAAACAACAATCCAGTAGCTTTAAAATTATATATATTTTAATAGTTCAAGAATTACTACAGTATTAATTTTTTTAAATTAAAAAAAATAATTAATTTTATATATTCAAACATTGTTTTAATTTAAACATAAGATAAATATTGTTTACTTTGTATTTTACAGTCATTAAAGAGATTTAAAAAATAATAATAATAATGTTAATATCGTTAATATCGTCTCGAACTTTTACAGGATCAAATTACATACATATTATGTTTTCTAAATATTTTTTTAACAAAGTTAATCTGTCTTCCTTATTGAAAAATAACACTATTAATTTATACCGCAATTTTTTTCTATGTTAAATTATTGTAAGCTGAAAGCAATAATAATTTTCATAAAATTGCATCGTTTCCTAAAACATAATTTGTTTTTAAAAGAAAATATAAAAGAGAAACTGATCAAAATTCAAGCCCCAACTTATTTTATTTTATTACAATTTTACCGTTCCCCCTAATAAATAATATTACTAATTTTGTTTTCATTTGACCAATTAGTAATAATAATTTACTCCTTGCCTTAAACTCTTAAACCATTACATCAGGTATTTGATTTACTATAAAATTACGTTTAATTAAGTTATAAAATTTCTATTCAGTAAGCAGTACTTCCGATTTCCACAGCAGAATTCTTCTACATACATTTTACTATAATTCTATTTCCTTTTGCTCGTTGTTTATTAACATTACAATGTTGTAGCTTCCTTGTATGTGTATAAACTATGTTATTTATATTTATTTTGTTTATAGTACATTGTATACTTTATTTGCAAACAAACATTGTAGCTTGTATATGTGTATATTGTTATAAGGAAGAGATACAAAAAATTATGCAATTTATTAATCAACTAGATGTACCCGCGCGGCTTCGCTCGCATGGACTACGGAATTATTGTTTAGAAGTTTTGAAAAATATAGTTGAATTAAATACAAACACGATTAGTTATTATTGTAATAATTACCTAACAAAAATGAATCAGAACAAAAAGTACAAATAATTTTTGTTCTGTTTAAATTTAAAAGTTAATTATTGAAAATAAAATAAATAATTGACGATCAAAAGCCGAGCCGAGGGAGTCCGAATGGCGACCAAGCGTATGCGAATCGTTCCTTCTGCCCCGCTTCGACGCGACACTATTTTACCGTATATAACTTATTTAAAGTTATTTTCTTAACTAAAAGACCACAATTATATCTACATTAAGTACTTACGACGATGAAATATTTTTTTACGATAAGGATTAATGTTTTGCTGGTCACAAGTCCACGTAAACAGAACCCAAATATGTATTTTACCATAATTTTCTTTGTAACAAGAAAGCAGTCATTGTGGCTTAAATATAAAAGTTAGATATATAGTATCGCAGACTTTATTTTAGTTCTTTTGATTCTACACAGTTATTTACTACATTATTTTGTTCAATTTTTAACAGTTTAGGCAGCATATTGCAAAAGATCGCGCTGGCGGCAATCTTTTTTCCAACTTGATATATTATTATCGTCACTGCTTATCCCTTATATTACCTAACGTAACAAAATATATCATTTAATCTGGCCAGAGAACATATCTATGAATTAAAATAAAAAAACACGTAAATCGGATAAGTGGTTCTCGAGTTATAAACGCACAAACGGACAGACATACTTAATTGGATTAGCTTCTGAACACTAAATAACAATATTTGAAAATAAGTTAATAATAAAGTTAGGTATCTACAAGAATTCAGTGAAATGTACATCGCTCATTATTCTTCAAGCCGTGGAAATCATTTCTTCAAAATTTGCAGCCTCTAATCACAATCGCGGATGAATAATATTCAAACGATATTTTTACTTCGAAAAATAAGTAGTTTATTCTCAGTATTAATAATATATTAAAATTGTATTACCTAGAAAAGGCGGTTAATATGTTATATTTTTTTGCATTTCTTTTCATGAAATGTTTCAAAGGAATATATTTAATTGATTTTCAGAACATTTATTAAGTATGTGTATTAATAATATACTTATACCTAATTCAAGGAAATTAATTTTTACAGCCTTAACAAACTACTATTTAATACATGTATGTAATTATAAGTGATTATAATGTGTTTCTATTCTACAAAATAATAATAATAACATTATGGTTATAATCGTTTTCTCAGAAAGTTAATGTATTACATTTATTATCTACCAAAAGTCAAATGTACATACCACGTTTTTGATAAAGAACTTAATACAAACAGAATGAGAAAAGAAAAAAAAACTTTACAGATGTGAATTTCATTCATGATAAATAACAAAAACAAGTTTTTTTCTTCTTCTGTGTATATTTGTGAGAGTTGTCTCACACGGGGTAGTTTAAACTGATATTAAATACAATAAGATAGCTCAAATTTTTTGTGGGAGTTCAAACCTCTCTGGGAATTATCATTAATTAAAATAAGTAAATATATTCTGGAACTGGGATATATTGGTGTTGATGAAATATACATCCCCCTCCTCCGAAAAATAATTTTGGTTACAAAACTAGACTGTTTATAGTTAGTACTTAAAAATTTAATTCAAAGCGACTTAAGTCGAATAGCCGTATATTTATACTAGCTCTAGCTTCTGAAAAACCTACACAACTCTAGCTTACACTGAAAAAAATGATTAGTTGAATTTACCTATCATAGTTAAATTGAACTAAAAATTGTTATATCTAATTGTTAAGTCAGAATAATGAATAGCAAGGATTTGTATTGAATATTATGTGGTCCGTGTGAAGTAACACCGACTGTTTTAAACCTGTTAACCAACTAGTTTTATGAATGAATGTACTTTTATCTCTGTTGGTCGTGGTTGTTTTTTATTCAATTTTATTATATGCTTATTTTCATTGATCTCTCTGTGTTTTTTATGTATAATATAATATATTTGTCGCGGCAATTCATTATTTATACATAATTTAAAATATTGTGTAATTGTTTTTAAGTTAATGGCATTATCTGAAATGTTTTTTATTGGAGAAAATATTTTTAATGGAAATGAATATTTTAAATGGGAAAAAAAATCTGTGGCATTAATTAGTTATTTAAACGTTGTTTAAAACATTGTGTAATTGTTTTCATGCAAATGGAATTATCTGAAATATTTTTTAATGGAAAAATATTTTTAATGGAATTATTTTTAATGACTAGAAAATATTTAAATAATAATATATTGATATTGAGTATGAATATGAATAACTAATCACATCAACATCACCGTGGAAGCCTTCGTATACATGTACATCAAAATTTGCTCATGTTTAATTATTTGCGTGTAATACTGTTAAGTAAAATATAAAAGTAAAATATAAAAAAATCAATTTTCTGCAAAAATAAGTAAACATTTTCATCAAAATTTTTATCAAATGGAATAATGAAAAATATTTTATCATTTTATCTTATCAAAACATAAATATTATTCTCAGCCAAACGTCAAAGCAAAACATTTCTTTTATGAAAAATACACGTTTCAAAACAAAATGTTATGAACAATAATTTTATAATAAAAATATACAATCGATCAATTTGTGTCATAGAATTACAATACAACTGTAGAAGATTAACTAAATACAAACAGAGAGAGAAAGAAAGAGCAATTTATATATCTGTCATTTTTACTGCTCAAACTAAAAACATATATATATGTATGCACAGCATAATGTATGTATATATATGTATATATGTTAGGAGATATTTGACCCCTGTTCTATATATCCTTTCTACTATTCAATCTAAAAATTGTAGAATATAAAGAATTTTTTGTATTATCCTAATTATGCCAATTTTCATTATACAGGATATTTAATTTTAAATTTCTATGCTTCACGATTGAATATCATTAAAAGTATCTATAATGTTAAAGATTTTTAATGGGGCATTCAAAACTACAAAAGTTTCTAATTTCAAATAATCAAGTTTGTAACATATTTCTATATTTTGAGGTCAAGACAATTGAACCATATCCAGTTTTATATCTTTTTGATTGTTCGAAATAAGTTATAGCTATATATATGAAGTAATTTTTAACGCGGTCTGAACGCTTTTAGATCTTTTTCAGTTTGATACCCTGAAAGATTGTTAAAATTTTATTGGATATTATTGAATTCGGCTTGACGTCAGTAATAAATGACGAAACTATCATTTTGGTTTCTCGAAAATTTCCCAATGTGTTGAAATATTTTAGTAGTGACTAGTGTTAAATGTTTCCTTTAAGATCCATACAACTTTTTTGACCACTTAAAAATATTTTATATAGCCCACAGCATACACGAACATTAAGTAAAAGAGATTATTGTTCCGGACTTTTTAACATTAACTCATTCCAGTAAAGAAAGTTCATTTCTATGACAATAGATCTGAGTGCGCTGATTAGCTGATGCAGTAAGCTGTGACGTCATAGCGGCTTGTAGCATGACCGGAGGCACGTTACTAATGGACCAATCATATCAACGCTCGTTACCCATGTCGATTGTCACGTATTTCTAAAATATATTAATGTAAATACAAATCTATAGGCTCTATCTGAGTAATTAAATTATTTATATTAAACAGGCTTTCAAAATATTGTCTGTCAAACTGTTTAATCAATTTTAATGGGACTTTAATTATTTGAAAACCTAAGAATTTAGAATTAGTTTAGTCAATATGATAAATAATTTAAAAATTAAATTTACGATATTTTCTATTTATTTTTAAGTTGAAATATAAAATATTTTTAATGGATATTATTATATAGTAGGTATATCCTTTCAAAATATTGTACTGTGCTATACAATATAGTATATACATATGATTATCGTGTATACGTATATGCCACAAGTGCAGTTTTTTACAATTTAAATACCTTATAGCATTTTATAAAAAAAAACAAGCTGTTTTATATGAGTGTTATTTACTGCCTCATTAAGATTAATGGTTCCAGATTTTACTGCTTTGATTCTTTAACATAACTTCATTCATTTATTTCTTACCTGATTACAAACTAGGTTTTTTACTACGTTCTTTAAATGAATGAAGATAATAAAATACTGTTTTTATATCATTGCAAAATATCTCTTTGATGATAATTTTTTTTGTTTTATGTATTTTTTGTAGAAATCACGAATAATAAAAAATAAGTACTCACGTTTAGGTAGTTTTGTATATTTTTAGTATACATATAATTGAATTATGCCGAATTAAATAAACATATGCCTTATCATTTTCTTGTTATATTTGGGATTTATTTGAAGGTTAAGATGCTATAGCCTTGAGCCCCATGATTTTAGGGCTCCAAAACTGAAAAAAATCACCTATCAGGCTATTTCTTACGTATATATACATATATAGAATCGAAAAAATTACTGATTTATTAAATAAAATGGCCGATATAAAAAAAAAGTGGCGCACTTCGTATGTAGGTATATTTGCTTAAATTACTTCCAAATGATTCATTCTACCTTCCTTCAAAATATTCGTATCGTCGAACCAAACAGCCTGTATAACAAATATTTTAAGACTAATCTGAAGTTTGTGTAATTTATAGTTGCAGAGTTCTATGTCGCCAAACATGGGACCGGTATATTCTGAGATAAAGCAATCATGAAAAGTTTACTTGTAATTAGTTGCATTGGCAACTGAATGGTATAATTTATTATAGCAGTATTTCTACGAAGTTATTTTTGATAACCTGATGTAAGAGGTGTGTTTCTTACGCGCTGCGTTGATCTAATTTCATCAGAAAACACATTCGTCTGAGATCAGATTTGAGTTGTCGGAAATGCAACTGGTTTTTGCGTCATTCGGTTTTCTAGGAACACAATTATAATAATTATTATTATTGTTATCAATTAACTAAATAATAATTACAGTGTCGGCATTTTACATATCATTATTTTGTGTTATCATATTTGATGATGTCTTTATTTAATGATTTTCTTTAAAAAAATTAATAATTTATTATTAATATTGTGCTCGGTAGAGAAACAATATTAAAAGAAAATTTTTATTAAGAATTAAAAAGCGATTTGTTAAGAAGAAAGAGGGGTGGGGTAAATGTTGAGTTTAATTCATTGTTTTCAGATTTTTTTTCAAGTTTTTTGAATTTTCTTTCATAATACGCACTTATTACACACAAATGAATGTGAAGCCCCTACTTCTTATTTTTTGATTTAAAATTTAAGATTATAGTATATTTTTGCGATAATTTTGCAAGAATTTTTTTAATGGTTTGGCTATAAAAATTAGTTGCATAATTGAATTGCCCTGAGCTATATAGCGCTTTATGCGCCTATTCATAAGTACGTTCCTGTTTGCATTTAAGTACACTTACACTTTCCATTACCATTAATCCTCGAAGTTGCGGAGCTTATTTTGCAGTTACGTTTCTTTAGCTACATGGGTTTGCTGCCCAATCGGTTTTCCTACTAGTCCAAGCAATCTATTCAAGTTCTAATGCTTTAGTATGACAGGATGAAACTTCGAGGGTAGTTGGGGCCCATTAAAAGAAGTTTAAATCCAAGTTTTTGACTTCATCCACCGGGAGGTTTTTCCGCTATCTTGGATTTAGGGGTGCATTCGATTTTCACGATTTGCGGCTTAACAACGCACTTTGTCAAAAAATTTATTACGAGCATTTTAGTGAAAAATTTGGGGGCTGAAATAATAGTCTCGGTCGAGATGATACGGTTTATTTTTTACGGGACGGAATGGCTATAATTTCACGTAAAAAATTGAAAATATGCCTTCCATTTTTCTTTTTATTCATATGCTAAGAATATAATGGAAATTTCCTTAGTATGTAATAAAAAAAACTTTTTTTAAATTCACACATCGTAGAACAAGGATAAATTAGAACCATTTATCTAAAATCCCGGATCTTTTGTAAAAGACATTTGTCAAATCAAGTTTCGAAGGCCATGTAATAAATTGTTATCAAGGATATAAATTGAAATATTGCAAAAAATTAAAACATTTCGGGTAGAACAATATATGAATATTATAATAGGACATATCTTATATTATTATATATAAAATATATAGATGGGGAAAATGAGTCTTTTTGCAGTAATTTGAATTTGTATCACTTCAGTAAAATGGCTCGTTCTCACAGACTTGTTGATCAGATAATTTTACAATAAAATGCATATATGTAATACTCCTATATAGCCAGCCGAGAGAAGTTCAGATACAACCATATATATAATACTCCTATATGGCCAGCCGTCTATTTAAGTCTGTAAGAGGAACGGGAGACATCAGAGTGAGATGCAGATAAGTAAATATTCTCTGAAATGCGCATGCGCGGCGCGGTACAATTTGAAATTAAGTTTTAGATTTCAATTCGCCTTTCAACTTATCAATCGGAAAATACGCTCGTAACTTAATTTCAAATTGTACCGCGCCGTGCATGAGCATTTCAGAGAAAATTTACTTATCTGCATCTCACTCTGATGTATCTCGTACCTTTTACAGGCTCAAATGGACTGCTGGCCATATAGGAGTATTATATATATGATAAATTGTATATGGTTTGATTACTTAACTCGCTTGAATCTTTTACTCATTTCAAACTTTTCAGTTAATTTTTTCATCATATTATATGTTTGATATTACAAGAATATTATATTCATACCATTATGTTTGCATCCTCACCATATAACAATAACAATGGATTGGGAAAGCTTTATGATTTTTTCTCAAAGCAAAAAATAGGCTTAAAATGCTCGAAAAAAGCTTTTTACCAAATTATTATAAAGGAAAAAAAAAGTTTTTGTGTTTGGGTATGCCCGAGAAAACCTCAAAAACTACTGGACAAATTTTGATGAGACCTACACCAACGTGTTTCTTGAAGTCTCGGAAGTCTTACTAATTGCGAGTACATATAACACGTTATCATCCAAAACAACTTAGCAGTGAATATATAAGTTAAAACGAACGCACGGTTCGTTTAACTTAAACTAGGTATATAACAGATATTTATATCAAAATTAGGATGTATGAAAAAGTTCAAGTAATTTTACATCAAATTTCGTGATAATATATACATATATATATCTAACTATATAGTATTTAAATCTGTAAGTGTTTTTTTAATGGATAACATACTAATTTTGTATAATCTATATACATATGTATATAGTTTTCAATTATACTATAAGTATATTCGACCGGACTGCGTATAAATAAGAAAACAAAAAATAACTAGACAGTTAGACATTCGTTTGGAAAAGCATTTGAAGAATTGTTGTGAGATATTTTTCTGGCAGAAAATAAACAGCGTCTAGCCGAGTGTAACAGAACGTCCCTAAGGAGTACCGCTACTAAAATAACCTAGACGTGTAGTTTGTATTTATAGATAACTACGTCTACCTACTTATGACAATTTACGCACAATTATTTAAATCCAATATACAGGGTGTCTCGTAAATATACCGACAAACTTTCAAGAGTTGTCAAAGACATTAAAGCAATCGCTTTTTGTTAATAAACCCATGTTCGCAAACGAGCCGTTTTAACAGCAGAACAAATAAAAGGGCTCCGCACGAATGCAATAAATATTACCTTTCGATTGAAATTTTAAATGCTGATCAAAAGTTGTAATAGGTGCTACCTACGAAAATCCATAAATTGGGCGGCGAACTGCCACATGGAGGAAAACTTAACTTGAATTCTAGTAAATTTTTTTAGGAAGAAAATTAAGAACAAAAATACTAGATATAACTCAAAGGCCCATATATCCCTGATCTAAATAATTATTGTTTGATACTGGAAATAGATACCACGTATAATATTAAACCGGGTATCAACTTTTAGTACTGTATCACAATTGGTTCTGAAAATATTAAATAAAAACTAATTTGAGACAAAATCTTTGAGAGTCTGTAGCTCCCTCACGAAGAGTTTCAGGGCATATGAACTTTTTTGCTTGAACATTTTTTTAATAAACTGTCCAAGTTTGTTCCACCTGATATGACTCTCCCTGTTTATTAAAGATTTTTGAAAATTTCCAATTTATACTAATACTGAAGCCCTACATGTTTTCCTCAAAACTTTAATTTCGAGTAGTAGGCATTCTTTTATCTGTAAAAATTTATAGGATCTTCTCTATAGTGAATATATCTAGATGCTGTTTGTGATTTATCACATTTATAATTTAACACTAGAAATGTAATTAGATTCGATCAAGAAGAACGTATGATATACAAACAATTTAAACCAATCGATCTTACGAAACTGTAAAAATTACAAGATTTGTAAAAAATAATATTTTTATAATATAATATAGGACGACTCTACGCCTCTACTACATATTTAAGGAATACCATATAAAATAATGGTATATTAATTTAAGTTCTGGCCGAAATTGAAAATTCCAGTTCCGGTACACCCCTAGTCATGACCTCTACTTCTTCTAGCGGGAATTTTTGCGGGCTTCCTTCCGTAAATTTGTTTTAAGGTTAACCCAGAGCCGTCAAATTGGAGACCCCCCCTCTTTATGTGTGGGCGATGTAGTCAATGTAAGATAGATCAATTTGTATGCTAGTTTTTAAATTAATGTTTGTATAAGTATTATTAATTTGATTAAAATTTCTCAAATACGTGTCTGACGTTCTTATAAAAATATCAAGATCTGAAAAGTTCTTGAATTTCATTCATAGCTCGAACGAGCGTGTATGCGTGACTCGTGAGTGTGTGGCACACACACATGCTACGTCCAGTGTTTGTTGTTTATCATTTTGTAAAGTTTTTTATGTTTGATAACACTGAATGCCATTGGACATCTGGCCAAGCAGGTATTATAATACGAACTGATACTTAATTACAGCAATAACCACATGGGTTTTGCGTTTCAGCTGTACACAAATGTAGTAAAAACTGTGTATGAATGACATAATCAGAACTTGATTGTAATTAATCAAATGGCAGATTTTATGTTTCTCATCCTTGATGAAATTAATCAATAAGTAACTGCGTATTTTGTGAGATAATATTAGATAATCCGCGGATTGATCAATTCCAAAATAAATTTAAGTTTCTGTATTTGACTGATGTAATTATATCCAATCTTAGGAGAGACTAAACCGGCCAGTCAAAGATAGAAACTAAAATAATCCATTTCATCCTTTAACTAGTCAATCTTAGATGTGACTAAAGTATGCATATTCGGACATGTTATAGTACATTATATTAATTGATTGATAGGTATTTTTTTTTCTAAAAATATATAGTCAATTTTAATTTTATTAATTTACTTTGATATTATTTTAATCGTTACCACAAAGTTTTTGCTAACAAATGTGTAAGAGTTAAAAATAAATAAACGTAAAGATGAACTAATAATCAGAAAATATTTGACCCCACCCCCCGGTTTTAGAGAAGATAAAGGAATGGAAGTATGATGACTGCTCGGGTTGCCTAAAAATTACAGAAATTTTATTACCATTGAGTAGTTTAAATTCCGATTTCAGATTTAATATTGGAATTTTATTAAAAAAATAAAAAAATAGAGTAATTAAACGGTCATACTTTGGGGGCGGGAGGGGTGTATATAACATATACACTATTAATTCCGCTACACAACCTAAATCTATATTTAATAGGATTCTCCTGCTTTCCAAGAAGCTTTTTTGTTTGTAATTAATTCAAGAATTTTAAGAAATATCATAATAGTAGGTATGATGCATAGGTATAATTATTTACTTTTGTTCTCTATAAGAAATAAACGATCAGTATTAAAAATAAATTTATTAGTCTGCAAGCATCTGAATAGGGTATTAATTCTGTAATTATATTTTTAGAACAGTGGTACTAGAATTATCTAAAACACAGATAGCTCTGACCGTACAAGATATATTTCATATATCACCTACATTTTCATACCGTTGTTCTTTACTTATCGCTGTACTAGGTATAAGTTTGATACCCCGTTCAAAGTGCTTACAAAACTAACAAATATTCAATTTCTTTATAATTTCGCGCATTTGTTTTTTTTAAACGGATATAAAAAACATAAAATATTTGAATAAAGTTGATCGACATTTGTTTGTCGTGTATGTAATTAACAGCATGGGCAGTAATTAATCTAAACATCTGTGGAATGCGCACGTGACGCTGTAGACTGCGCGGTGCCTTCACAGCCAGCTGGATGGAACTCGTTGCGTGGACTTTCCACTCTATGTGTCGTCCAGATTGTTTCAAATATAATAAATGCGTCATTTCGATATTCCAAGAACGGTGTTTAATTAGTTCCATTTAGTTTTAATGGCCCAATTTGTATTGATATTGAATAGTTCTGAAGCAAATGCGACTAATTAAACATTCCTGTTACACAAGTTTGCGAAATCATTAAATAATTTTTATGACTGTGAGTTGTAACGTACTTACCATATAAAAAAAAACGTTTTTTGTTCATACTTTATTTTGTAAAGCAGATAAATTGATTAAATTTTTATAACTCTTAATCCATAGATACTATCAGAGAATTAATACCCCATTTGAAAGTGTTTATTAGCTAGCTTTGCTAGCTCCTTTATAATACCGGACATTCAGAGCTGTGCGGTACTCGAGTACTGTACTCTAAGTACTTTTAGTGTACTCGGTACTCAGTCACGAGTACTTTACTTTTAATGTACTTGTACTTAACCCATTTTAAACCGCGAAAAAGTACTCGAGTACATTTTCTGTATAATAATAATAAATAATATTATTCTATATTATTTTTAACGTTTACCCCCGTTTTTATTTTCGGTTTGTAATATTCTAAAGTCAAATATACGCCAAGAAACAATAAAATGCATGTGACCGAAAAGTATATGTACACAGTGGCGGATTAAGGCCCATTTAAGAATCTGATTCTAGGTAAAAAAAAACAAAAAAACTTTTGCTTGAAACATTATTTAATCCGAGGTGATATTTTACATCTGATATTATACATCTGGACCGTCTACTCTTCGGATCCAAACCACAATATAAAAAGAGTCGCAGAATCAAGATAAAAATAAGTCCAAAATTAAACTTGAGCTTTTGCATTATCTTGAAGACAAGAGATCAATCTCTCAATGCTAGATGACTACCTGAATATAAAAAAAAATTTAAGCGACATAATACGTGCTTGCCATTATCAGCCGCAGGAAAGCATTTATTTTTATTTGCGACGATTGTAAACAATCCGCGTCGCCATGCCCTCTCAGACGAGAATTTTGAAAAACTCGTAATTCTTAAAGCAAATAAAATAAGATTATAAACAATTTCGTGTTTTATTATAAACACAACCCTTAGTTAGGTCCTTTAGCCACCCTATTCCTTCATTATCATTCAATATTGAAAATGTACTCGGTACTCTGTACTCGAGTACTTCTTGTTGTGTACTTGTACTTGGTACTCGAGTACTTTTTGTTTGTACTCGGAACAGCTCTGCGGACATTAAAGGATGTTTACGTCAAAAAAGAAAACAACCATACAATTGTATGTTTCTAATTGTAAGTCTAGAGGTTTAGGTAATGTGTTTATGAGTCAGTGAGTACAACTTTTATATGATGATGAAATAGTTACAATTACAAACGGCTGTAACAAAAAAATATTCACTTATATATTTTACGTCTGAAGATTTTTATTCACTAAATAAAAAAAGTATAACATATTAATATTTTAACAAAATCTACCGTGAGCCAGAATCACTAAGGAATGTTTCCATATGTGGAAAATATTTGAATTATAAAATTTCATCAGAGTCTATTAAAATACAATGGAATATTTATTTTCAATACCACTGGAAAATAACTGATATGGGCTCTTTTTTGTTTGACAAAACGCATGTACGCAATACGATATATGTATCGTAAGTTCGTTGACGGTTCAAAGGTTAATTGTAAAAACGATTTACAAGAAATACAACTTGTCAATGTGACTATAATGTTATAATTATTATTATTAATTAGTTTTTATCTCTCTAACGTAAATATTAAGCAATCCACAATGCTCTTAATACTTGCATTGAACCGTTCGATTAAAATTAGTAATTAAAAGTATCTGAAAGAAAATTGATAAGAATTGTAATAAATAATTACAAATGTCAATTATACAATGTATGATTTAATTAATCTTGGATCCTGACATAACCAGGAGCGTAATTAAATCTAGTTTAGAGATCTGTGGTATAGACTATCGACATTTATTTAATTTTCAACTATTTTTTATTGAAAAGATGATTCCTCCCCAGAAAATATGACAAAATTTTTATTAAATAATACAATTTTGAAACGTTTTTTTATAGAAATTTGAGTAAAAATAAAATACAAAAAGTTATATAATAATATTTAGTTTCATTATTAATAAAAAAATATTAATAATAAAATAAATATTTTATGCATTTCATAGTATAGTCATAACAATTGTTCTAAAATACAAAAAAACTTATTACTCTCGATAAAAAGATTAATTATTGTTTGGAATTTTCTAAAATTCGATGGCTTCTTTATTTTTTAAAATACATTTTTTATTGATTTCTAAAGCAACTGCTTACATTTCTTAATAATTCACCCAGGGCCGGATACATTCCCCTACCCGCAAATAAAAAATAAAAAAGTTTATCCCACAGTACGTTTCTGAAAATCTGTCATAAAAATATTCATTGAGAAAAATACAGCTGATACTGAGAATCCAAAGATCTAAATTAATTTTTGCTAACGATGAAAATTATTACTCGCATTCCTTCTAATTCCTAGAACTACATTTCAAGTTTCAACATACTCACATTTTTTATTTGTTTCACCGTAGATTGCTTAATTATTATTTTTTATTTACTTTAAACTTGATATAAGATATCGTGTTACAGCCAGATGCTGAGAGTTTTTGCATATCAAGAAAGGAAATATATTTTTTTCGTATCTTGACCAATCAGATTGGCCTGAAATGACGTATAAACAATTGAACGCAGTTTCTATTGGTCAATATAACGGAGTACTATAGCTAGTTGTTTGATTGGTTTTTGCTCGGTATTATAAAGAATTCGCTTGAGTTCAAATGCAAATTAACTTCCAGCTAACGCTATCTGCTAGGTGTCAAATTGTTATGAAATTGCTCGATATTTTAAAGCAGTGGTAATAAATGTATAGTAATGTAAATGCTATGCATTTTTATGGGGTACACTTGGCAGCATTTATTTTAAGTCGCTAATTGTACTTATCGCGCATGCGTCAGGGTTATCATATCTACGATTTCATTTGCTACATCTGTGAGTGTGTTGTCATTTATATTTAATACCTAGCAGATAACGTTAGCTGGAAGCTAATTTGCATTTGCATTTAAGCAAATTCTTTATAATACCAGGCAATTGAGTATCGGTGATGTTTAAGTGACAAAACAAAAAGTAAATCGTATTTTGTTACAGAAAATAACAAGAAATAGTTTCAAAGTAGTTTTAAGATTAATTCGCATTTTTTTCGAAGTTTAATTGGGATGTTCATAAGTCAAAGCGAATAACTCCATGTTTGTTGATTTTCAGTATTGGTGCTTAAAGCCTAAAGATTTAATTAGTACAGTTCGTTTCTGTTTTGTGTTCTGAAGAATATTAGGTTTATATAATTCAGAGTTGACCAATCTGCGACCCACTGCGAACAAATTATATTTTTTAACGTTTTTTTAAGTATTGGGTTATTTAAAATTCCTGAAATTGGTTTTATTTTCCCATCGTTTTCTTTAAAATAACATTTAAAATATTATTTTATTTATGTATTATAGCTCAACTAAAAGTTGTAATTGTTAAAACTATTTTTATAATACAAAATAAGAATTTAAAGTGTTTTTGATCAAATGAGATCAATTTGGTACTACTCTTAATTTGTGACAGGGAACGAAATATTGAAATTTTCTTATTACGCGTCATTTATTTATAAGATAGGAGATTTTTAGCCGCCGTTCGCGCACTTTTATTAACAAGTGGCGAAAAAACTCTGACCATTACAACTTGTGTAATGTATACATGTATACATATATTCAATTCAGAAAAGTGGCTGTTTCACCTTTAAAATACGACCGCGGTTGCGTTTTTAAAACGATACGACGAAAAACCTCCCGTGCGTTCGTAGCCTTATACAAAATCGTAAATATCTTGGCTCCTATATGCGATAGGGGGTAATTTTTTTACCTTATACCTTCAATATGTTTTTTTCTTGCCGAATATCAAATGAGACCAATTACAACCCTTCATCTGTGACGGGAGGTGAAATATTGAAGGTTCAAAATCCTATGATAATTTGCTTAAATTTTGTATGCTAATATATTTAAATATGGACTGTTAAAATTCTTATTATATATCTATTGGCGTCTTTATATGTATTTCTGTACAATTTTTAGTTCCGGGGATACAAGTTTTCAAAAGTAGACATATTTTTTTGCATTTATTGCTCCCGAGGTTACCGGATATATAAGTAGGTCTACTTTAAAAAAATGAAGTAGGTGACTAGAAAAAAATTTTATAAGTTTCGTTGTAAAACCGGATATCGAACAAATTATGGGAATTTTTTTTTAGAATTTTTGTTTATGGGCGGCCTGATATAGTTAATCATTAAAATAAACTATAATTAACGATTTTCATTAATATTAATACACCTTTTGACTGCGATTTTTGTTCGTGTGTATATAGACATTTTTTAGCTGATTACACATTAATTGATTTAACCTATTGTTTCTCCGTTTTCTAGTAAGTGCTTGAGGGTAATAATAATTTGTTTGGGAGCTAAAGCTATTTGCGCAAGGTGTCAAATTGTTATGAATATGCTCGGAATTCCAGAGCAGTGATTATAATGCTATGCATTGCTTGGTAGCACTAATTTTAATTCTATTTAACGCGCATGCGTCACGGTCATGAAATATACGATTTAGTTGGATGCACCTGTGAGGGTGTTGTCATTAATATTCAATGCCTAGCAGATAACGTTAGCCATAAGCTAATTAGCTTTTGTACTCGAGCAAATTCCTTATAATACCGGACAATATAGACATGTACTACGCATTCTGTATTAACATAATGTTAAATATATACAAGCATAGACCCAATACATGCTCAATCTCTTTTTTTTGTAAAGACTCGATTTTCGAATCAGATCCACCAATAGGCACCATCTTATAATAGCAAACGTGACAATTATTTAAAAACAGGAGGGAGAGAGAGTATAAATTTTGTTATCGACCAATTGTATTACACCGTCAATTTCACTCGATACCAAATCAATCATGGTATTTAACAGATTGTGATTGTATGTATATATGTAGATCTGGATGTGTTTCCTGCCGTATCACGTAGCCTTGACCCTGACGATGGACCACAATCTGCATAACCAATGTGACTTCAGAAACAAACATAATATGAGTATCAATCATATTTTGTTATTATGCAAAAATATAGATGTCAATAATAAAAAAATATATACACATTTAAGATATGACAAGGGCGGATCCAAAAGAGAAGAAAGAGGGGGTATACTTTTTATTTTATTTTATAACAAGATACAATCTTTAAAGAAATATGTTTTCAAAATTTATACGAATATACCTCGAGTTATGGCATGTGATGTAACTATGGGTTGTGAACGGTATAACACTTAAAATAAAAATTAAATTAATAAAATATGGGTTTTTACATATACTTAATCGATTTTTTCAAAAATCTCACAAAAATGAAAATTGTAGTGATTTAAAAGTTATTTAAAAGAACGCCAATCAACTGTATTTCAAAAGCTTTAATTAATTATATGTATACTAACGCATTGAACCCAGTGTTAGATTTATTTAATTTTCTTTTAATTTCGGGCATAAAACATTTAAAATATCGATATGGAAAACCATACATGACTTCCATATTCTTTAATATATTTTTAAATAATTTTTAATATATGAGAAATTTCAATGAGATTTGTCATAAATAAAAATCACCTTTGTATAAATAATGTCCTAATGTCAAAAACATAATACACATTCGTAGAATAACTAATTTGACAATTTGAATTTAGTTGCATTTTCCAAGGCAACATAAATTAATGACATATTAATTTGTATTTAAAATTCAAATTTTGAGGGTGGTTTTCGCCCCTTCAATAGCTGTTTAAGCACGTACATATAGTAAATGTCCTTAAGGTTCAATTGAACTACACATGTACCAAGTCTTATCTAAATTAGTGAGATAATACTCGCAACATTCACTTTTTAGACGAAAATAGTTACAAAATTTCGAATATTTCTAAAACCCCTAATCCGATTTGCACCAAAATCAATAGGTCTGGAGTACTCACTGAGACAAACATTTTCCCCAAAAATAATTCAGATCGGTACATTTTTACATTAGTTATCGTGAACGAAAGAAAATTCTACAACCAGACACACAGAAACACGCACAGCCGCCATGCGGAAATTAACTTTTCTTTAAGTTTTGAAGTTAGTACAATCAGAATCTATCATTACCTCGGACACGATTTTTCGATGGTATTACAATACTTCCGTTTCTTTCAGATCATGGAAGTAAAAAGGCTAAAGAAGAAGAAACATTTAAAACATTATTTGTCTATAAATTCAACAATAAAAAAGAACGTAGAGCTACTGAACTAGTGCGTAAACGCATACGCAGTATTATGTTCCCATCGCGAGAGTATGACCTGGCATTAACCTTTCGCCCCCTGTTTGTTGTTTTTCTATTGTCTCAAAAACAAATAAATCAAATAACAAATGTCGTAAATAATACAAACAAATGTGAAAATTATTCAACGGCGCACTTGCAGACAAAATATCGAATCAAAACATATATTAAGTTATGATATAGATTATGCTGTTCGCTTTTATGATGGCGATATTCAATAATTTAACAATTCAAAACAAGCGAATAAATATGCATTTGTTTCCGAGGCAACATGAATTAATGACGTATTAATTAGTATTTAAAATTTAAATTTTGAGGGTGGTTTTCACCCCTTCAGTGGCTGTTTTGGCACGTACAAAAAATAAATGTCTCTTAGGTTCAATTGTAATGCAAATGTACCAAGTGAGATTAATACTCGAAATGTTCACTTTTTAGACGATAAAAGTTACAAAATTTCGAAAGTTTCTAAAACTCTTAATCCGATTAGCACTAAAATCAATAGGCCTGGAGTACTCACTTAAACAAACATTTTCCCCACAAATAATTCAAATCGGTGCACAGGCACACGTACAGCCGCCATGCGGAAATTAACTTTTCTTTAAATTTTGAAGTTAGTACATTCAGAATCTGTCATTATCTCGGACACGATTTTTCGATGGTATTACAATACTTCCATTTCCATCAAAAGTAATGCATTTTGTCTTTAGTGATCAGTACACTTTGAAAAGTGTGTGTTTATTTTATACTAGCGCATTGGACCTGGTGTTACCCGATGATATTAATTTAATTAAACATAAAGTAATCATGCCCACCCAACATGCTCACAACATACGGTTCACCGTGAATTGTTTTTTCCGGCTTCATGAAATTTGTACAAAATATCCACAAATTATACACCTTAACCTAACCTATCCATTAGTGAAAACAGGAATAAAATCCATTCAGTAGTTATTAAAAAAATCGCGTAAAATTATACTTTCAAACTTTTCGTGGTTCGAGATTTTTCTTTATAAAATTTAAAAAATTCTAAATATAATATACTATACTAGTATACTTGTATATTTTTGTTAAATTATAAGCACATTTCACTACTTAATTTGTTGAAAGTTTTTTTTTTTAATGCTCTGAAATTCGGTATAGGGTTACTAAATGGCATTCTAAACAAATTTTCTTAGTGGATTTGTTTGTAATTATAAAAATATGGGTAGTTTTTTACAACTTTGCTTATAAAACACCTGTAGAAGACCAAATTAACTAATTTTTACTATACGTTAGTTTTACACCAAGCAGTACTCGATCCCCCAGTTTCATTCCGAAATTCGAAAAAAAACTGTACATATATATTTTTATTTTGCAAAATTTAAAATGCTTGTAATTTTTTACAATTTAATACCGTGTTTAGACCGAAGAAACAAAACAGTAACATCGTGTATTTTTGACAAAAGTGCAATAAACCCTATGCATTTTTAAATACGATGTGTTTTCAAACACCGTGTTGCTGTTTTGTTTTCTTTAGTCTAAACACGGCATAACGCTGTTTATTGCCACACTATTATATGTATATTCATTCTCTTGTATATTCAATCGATATTTACTATTTTCTTTTTTATTAATATTCGTGCATTTTTTCAATTATTTTATCGGAAATTATGAAATTGATATATGTACTTGAAGGGACACAAACCGATTGCAAGTCACTGAAAACAATTTATTTTCCTGCCCAAAGGTCGCAGGTCAGCGACCAGAGATACAAATATGAAAACGATTAGAGCAACACTTATTTTACTACGTAGTAAAAATGTGATTCATGAATCTGATAAATAATTGATTGAATTATGTTAATTATGTGTAAGAATCTACGCACATCCTAGATATACTTGTAGTTCACGAGACCTTCAGTAAATGTACAGTAGAACTACGTTTAAATTAACTATTAATAAACTAAAAAAAAATTTGTATTTTCATTTGATACATTTTTTAGAAAAAATAAATTGTATTTTTTTAATACGTGCCTGGTCTTAGTTTAACTGCATCAGCATCCAAAAAACTTTGATTTTTTTTCATATTTCAATATATTTTATAACAAAATATCAATTTTGTATTTTTTTAATACAGACCTGTCCTACACCAATTTTTAGATAGTCTAAGAATACAGACAGTGAAAGATTCATCAAAATCGGTTCAGTAAATTCCAAGTCGAAAAAGAGAAAAAACAAAATTATTTTAATACCTGTAAAATGACGTAACGACTAAAAAAATACATTATACCGGTTGTATACACATATTTATATCTATTTATAAAATCAGTATTAACGAAATCATTATGTCTTTACCTAGTAACCAAGAATCGACATTTGCAAGAAGTAATAATAAAATACATATAAAAAATTATTATTTATAAATAAAACTGGATTATCTTAAGGTTATTTCCAATTAATTTCTTCTTCTTCTTTTTCATCATGTATTTCTTGTCTTCGAATTCATTTCTGAAGTCTTAAGATACATAAGTACAAACAGCAGTTGATCTACTGTATATTGTGTATAACACACCAAGATGTACGTATGTTCAATAACTAATTGCTAGTACATTGACTCTGATGCTGTGAATCGATTGGTATTTATTGAAATGCATCTAGTGGAAAAAATAATTCAGCGTGAGTCATCAAATTTTCAAACTTTGACCGAAAATAATATACGAGCAGATAAAGATTTATTAAAATAGTTTTAAGACTTGAGCTACTGCATTACTTTTAGGTGAAGGTCGTGTCTTTTTACTAGTTTTTTCTACCATCGTTATGTCATATAGATTGATATCAACATATGAAATTGTACTGTCCTTTGTTCTTCTTATATTATTTTCCTACTTTGTTGGATAAAAATAAGACCAAAACGACTTGATTAAAATTCAGAACTCAAAACTAGTTATAAGAATATGTACACATTTATATTTCTTATTATTTATAATTTTTATAATAACAGACAGACAAAACGCAAATATTTAAATTAATTGTCTTGAATAATAAACACATCATATTTCCCAAATAAAACTATCTGTATACTATATTTAATTATACATGATAGATACAGGGTTAAAGTCAAAATTAAAGACTAAAAGATTTATGAATTTGAGTAAAAAATATCTTACATTGTTAGGGAGGATGATTTTTAAAATTATCGACCTCTCCGCCTTGCAAAAATTCGTAATTGTATTTTAAATGACGCATGTGTTCTTATTTTTATTTTCTAATACATTTTTAATTATTTTTTTGCGGGTTGGGGGCAAAAATTTTAAGTTCTTCCATTGTAAAAGTCAAACTTAATAAATTAAATCATACTGCAATAGAAATGAATAAATAAATATAACGTTAAAAATAATACGAAACGCAAAAAATTAATGATATTCTCTTATATCATCTGCCTATATTGCGTACCCCTGATTTAAGGGTTTCTGTTAGTCATTTGATCTACCCCTCCCCCTAGCGAGTAAACATTTATGTTAGTTTTAAAATGATATTAACATCCTTTAATACCCACTATAATTTATTTATTTTTATAGTTAAAAGTTAATTGTAGCTACAATGCAAATAATTGCATGATAATTTCATTAAAAATAATCTCATTTATTTAAACAAGAATGAGAGCAAATAGAAGGTTCCTTATAGTCAAGATTATCAAGTACTTTAGTCAGTATCAATGTTTTTCTTTATTGTTCAACACTTGGGATTTTGTTATAATTTTAAATAGTAAGTAAATATTTTTTTGTAGTAAATAGTAAAATTATATTAAATGAAACATACTTATATCTCTATTTGTATTGAAAGTAATGAAAAAAAGTAGGGGCCTCGTTATAAAGTAATTAATTATATGTTTTGTAGGCATTACTGCAATATTTTAAAACAGGGTCGGTGGATTCTTAATGCGCTATCTATTTATATTTTATATTACTTTTTACTTGATATGAGAACTACCGAACCAATTTTGCTGTGACTTTCACTATTCAATTAAGACACGTGATATTTTGTTTATTAAAGATTTATGAAATAATTAGGTCAAGTAAATAAATCCTTACAAGTCTATTTTATGAACAATAAATTTCTTTGTCTTTTGAATGGCACATTCAACTAATTTGTTTTATTCTTCCAGTGTCAAAATTTAAAAAAATCCTCTACAATCGGATACCAATACTAGAATGGCTTCCAAAATACAGAAGATCGTATATAATCGAAGATTTCGTAACTGGTCTAACCATTGGATTAAAACTTCTTCCACAATCTATGGCGTTTGCCGGACTAGCCAACGTGCCGCCTCAATACGGGCTCTATTCGTCCTTCATGGGTATCTTCTTGTACATAGCCCTGGGGAAGATAAAGGAAGTGACTATAGGCCCGACAAATCTGATGTCATTGTTGAGTGGGGCCTTCACAAATGATTTGCCCGTTGAGTTTATGATTGTGTTGACGTTTGTGTCCGGATGTGTTGAGTTGATGTTGGGGGTATTGAGACTAGGTATGGATATTCATATACATATTAGCCAGAAAGCAGCATTCCCATTATTTTGTACTCCGTAGCATTATAACTTCAACTGAATGAAATCTTCCAAATGAACTGTTATTATATTCTTTCGAATACCCACATTACGAAAAGGGGAGGAATGGTTTATAAAAACCTATAAATAATCTAAAAATTGAATTTTATTAATAATAATATTAATAATATTATTATTTATTATTAATGCTTGTTAATCGTGTTGATTGTGTTCCTAGAAATTACGTTTTATTCATAAGTAATATTTATTTCAAAATTATTGCTGACTGCTAAAATTAGTTATCAATATATAAATTATTATGCATATATTTATATTAACTTTTAAAATAACAAAAAATACATCTTGAAGATTAAAAAAACCTCATAAAGTTGATGTAAAGGAATCGTATAAACACGAATTATCGGAAATTGGGGCAACTAATGTAAATGTTTAAAATTAATAATTATCAAAATTGAAAAAGTTCACATAACACTAATAGTAAGTGAATATGTTTGATATTTTTATTGAAATAACAGCTTTTCTGACAATGACACTTTTTTCATAAGGAAATCTGCATAACAGTCTTCTCTTAGTGATAAATTTGCAAAGTGGAAATTTCTCTAAATTCCATGGAGTACTTAAATACCTTTTGTAACTATACATATACAATATACATGTTATAACTCTGAAAGTATGTACTTGTAAACTAACAAAAGTCAAATTGTTTATAATACCGGGCTTAAATCACATTTTATCAGTTTGAATATAATTAAATTCACTACGACAGTCGATGTATGTATATTTTACTGACTTCAAAAAAATGACATTGATGATTGTGTTAAAAATATTAAAAAAATAAAAATAAAATGATTTATTTTATTTTATGAAAAGACGTTTCTTTTAAAGTAAACAAATTTCTATTCCTCTGTCTTTATTTTGTTATTACAATTCAAAGTTATATTAACTGTAATATCAGGGGCATTCGTAGAAAATTTTCGAACGGGGGAAAAATTGTAAAAAAATAATTATATCATTAAAAAATATATACACAAGAGATTAGAAAACAATGAACATAATAATTTGATACTTAAAGATTTGACTTTTGGCATTATCACTGCAACAAAACTATAAAATGAAGGTGTACCTATAGCCAAAAATTTTAGAAAGAAAGTGCTAAAAAAATACATATGCTTATATTACGTTAGGTTAGGGGAGTGTCCCGCTTTTTTTATTGATCTATAGTAAATTACCCCCATTTTATCATTGGATACTGATGTTTTTGTTGTGTTCTACTTAAAGAGCTGTAACCACTAAACTATTGATTGAAATGATTTAAAATTAAAAAATATAAAACTATAGTTTAAGTATATCGAACATTTCGAGACTAGTAGGTATGTAGTTTGTGTGAGTTATAGTTACAAAGTTCTATGTTGCCAAACAAGAAACTTTTTTTTTTAAATCACCTTCTATACTATATTAAAATATTGTGATTAAACAAAATGTATGTGTCTATAGGTTTCTTGGTCGATTTCATATCTATTCCGACAATCTCCGGGTTCCAATCTGCCACAGCCGTGGTGGTGATAGTGTCCCAGCTGAAAGGCTTGCTGGGTCTAGACTTCAGAGCGATTGGTTTCGTCAACAACCTCCGCCAAGTAGTCAATCACTTGCCAGAAATAAGACACGGAGACGCAGTTCTGGGAATCTCGTCCCTAATCGGGCTGGCAGTTTTCCACGTGAGTATAACTGCCAAGAAAACGCAGACATTTGTAGTGTTATATATACGAAATGTGGTTTTGTCTCAATGGTTTTCTATGTTTTGTAAACATTATTTGTTTTTTTAACTTTGAGGCAGTACAGAATGAAAATAAAACTGACTTTTACTATAAGAATGGTCTAAACGGAATAGAAATGAATTATTTTGTCACAAATATAAGTTTTCTAACTTGACTGGACTAATATATTAAACACACAGGTAGTCTTTCATCTCATCATCCTTAATATATATAAAGCTCAACGTAAATTGTTCAGCGACATAGAACTCTGCAGCTTTAAAACATATAAACTTCCAAATGTTTGTTAAATAGTATTATTTTACTTTTAACATTTTTAAATAGTTCTGACAATTGAGTTAAAATGTTTTTTTTCAGAAATTGAAAGACTTCCATATACATTCAGGAAATGGTAAATTTGATAAAATAATTAACAAAACATTTTGGATGTTATCTATCAGCAAAAATGCAACAATTGTCTTATTTTGTTCCTTGATTGCGTATTACTGTGAAGTCAACGGATTTTATAAATTCACCGTTACAGGTAAAATAAAATAAAAAAATTCTGACGATTATTTAAATTATTTATTTTAATTTTTTTAGGGGATGTTCCTTCAGGCTTACCCTCTTTCACCCCTCCAGCTTTTAGCACGGAGTTTAAAAATGAGACATATACATTTTTTGATATGGTGGGAGAGCTAGGACCAGGAGTAATAGTATGTCCAATGATCTCGATTTTAGTAGATGTTGCAATCGGAAAAAGTTTTGGTAAAGTATAAAATAATAATACAGCAAGTAGAACATGAATCCAATGAACTATAATAATACACTATACTATAATAATATACTACACTCACGGAAAAAATTAAAGGACCACCAAAAATTTTCGAAAAAATTGCTCATTTTCAAAGTAGTGCCAATAAGTCAAATATGATCCTTTGTTTACTTATTGAAGGAAATTTGATCTTCATTTCGAATTCAGGGGTATTTTTGTGTTATTAAGCTTTTATAACCAAATTGCGGTTTAATTAAAATAAAAAATTGTTTTTTTTTAAATATTGATAGTTACCCACTGGGATGTTTAATTTTTTTCCAAAATTTCAAAATAATCATTTTTTAGGAAATTTTCTCAGCTTTAAAACAATTTGTTGAAATTTGTTTTAGCATTTTTCTTGTGTTGCGATATTCGAATTTGAATTAAAAAGTACCAAAAAGTTTTAAACGACCATAAAGGGCCTAATTTTGGTCACACAAAAAAGAATAAAATGTTTATCTTGACCTGAACCAGAAAGATCAATTTAAAATTTTGAAATCGGGGAACATTTTTTTGACTCATTCTAAAACGATCGCAAAGCTTCTTGTATCTTTGATATTGCGAGGAAGCAAAACATATAGTTGTGTAAATTTAGTTAATTAAAAAAATTCTCCGCGTATTTCGTAATCAAAACATATAAATTGTAAATTTTCCTTGCCGTAGTACTTATAGGGTTTTAACCATTATAGCAGAGAAAACTGCATCAAAATAGGTGTCAAGTGGGTAAAAACAAACGCAATAAAAAACTATGTATCAAAAAAATCATGCAGGTTTCCTTCTTCAGATTTTTGTTAATGTTTTTATTCAGCTGAAGGAAAGCCAGTTGACGCTACACAAGAAATGCTATCTCTTGGTATTTGCAACATCTTGGGTTCGTTCGTGCAGTCGATACCCACGTGCGGGGCCTTCACCAGAGGCGCGATGAGTCACGCAAGCGGTGTGCGAACCCCGCTTTCTGGAATCTATACCGGTAAAAAACATTTCCATAAAAAATAAGGTCTTATACTTTTCACTGGACTATGTTTTTTTGGACGCTGAAAATAAATCTAATAATAAGGTAAAAAAACTCGCTGTACTCCAAAATTTTTCGTCAACAAATAACAAAAAAATATAGAAAATTTATATCAATTTTGAGAACATATACGGGCCGTGATAAATATTTTATGACTTTTGTAAATCAGACTTTTCTCTTTAATTTGCTTTGTTTACATAAATCGCTGTACGACCCTTTTTGACCGAAAAATGAAGAAAATACTTTTTGCTTTCCAAAACTGCACTTGGCATTAAATTTTTTTACGATCATTTGTTTTCTAATTACGTACAGTGTTAAAAATGTAGTTTTTGAATTTAACTCGGTTAAAAATGCTCATACCTTAAGAAGAGAAAAGTTCGTAAAAAAATGTGGGAGTCAGCGAGATTTTTTATTATCAAATTCGTTTTTAGCACCCAATAATACGTAAGAAAAACATATTTCGGTTAAAAGACCTTTTTTGTGTGGGCCCGTGTAATTATACAGTATGTTCCTAAATAAATTACCCAATATTTTTTGTTATTTAATTTAATTTAATCTTAAAACAGTCTTTCCGAAACTGTGTTGCTTTTATAAAAGAGATCCTTCAGTTTGCGACGTTTCGGAACTATTGCCTTAAAACATATTAATAAATTATTATATTTGTAGGGGTCTTAATTCTACTCGCCCTAACTTATTTAACTCCGTATTTTTATTACATCCCAAAGGCTACTCTGTCAGCTGTTCTAATCATAGCCATATGCTGTATGTTTGATTATAAAATACTAAAACCTCTATGGAAAACAAATAGTAAGTTTTTTAGAATTTTCTTTGATTTTTTTATGTGAAATGTAATATGTATAAAATATATACATTGTTTAATTTTAGAATTTGATTTTATAAATGCAGTCAGCACGTTTTTCGTGAGTTTGTATTTTGGGGTAGAATATGGACTTCTCTATGGGATTTTTTTGAATGCTGCAAATTTACTTAGATACTGGGTTCGACCACATATAAAATCGGAAAAGATTACGGTAAGTTATGTATACGTAAAAAGAGGGAGAGGAGGATAAATGAAAACGCTTAAAATTGTAATTAACAAAATATTTAATTGTTTTTCATTTTAGCTAAAATCTGGACAAGAATTTGTTCTTATTTCTTTATCTCTTGGAATGGTATACGCAACAATTGATTATTTTCTAAATAAAATAAACAAAATAGGTATCAAAAATAGAGATTTACCCGTTATACTTGATTGTAAATATATCTTAGCATCTGATTTTACAGCAGCTAAGGTAAAATTAATAATAATGTTAGCATAAACAAAAAATAAATTGTTTCATACTTTTAGGGAATTGAGAGACTTTCGAAAGACTTTAAATTACGAGAACAAAAGTTAATTTTAGTTAATTTATCGCAAAATATCAAGTGCAGTTTAAACGAAGTAATAGACATGGAAAACTTCTTAATTTTAAAACCAGAAATGAATGTGCAGAATAATATTGATGAAGAAAATTACTTTATTGACAATGCGTCAATTTCTTTTATTTCTAGTTTGGACGTTAACCAAACGATCATAGTTGATTTAAATAAAAAATGCGCAAAGTATTCTAATGATAGATTGTACGATATTCTAACATAAGTAGAAAATAAGTAGGTATAATTATAATCATTATTTATTTAATGTTTATTTATAACATTTATAGTTTATAGTGTGACATCTGTTTTTATTTTTCATAATCTTCATGATACACAACACAGAAATCTGTATTACCGGCATTATATATTTCTTGAATAAAAACAAACAAAAAATTTAATTTGTCATTATTTATTGAATCTGACTGATTTCTTATTAATAATTTTAATTAATTCCATCAATGCATCTTTAAACAAAAATATTTATAATTTGACTACAGTGGCCTTTATTGTAAGCGACATCTCCGCTAGGAGTTTTACACTAATATCACCTTAATTTGACCTTTCTCGTTTCCTTAAAAATTCTTGGGTTTCCGAGATCACTTCAGTTCCTGCCGGCTTTTGGAATACTGTCTGTAGGCAGAAATTTAAACAACTTACTTGTGAGTAATTATATTTCAACTTAATAAAGCGTTCGCTTGCTTTCGGTTTTATTTAATACTGTTAAATATTTCTGTCAATATTTTAAATTAAAAGTGACACCCATTTATATTGATTAATTGTTAAGTACACATTGTTTGCATATTTGACCTTAATTTGTCAATGGGCATGCGAAAAAGTACGCTTTTTAAATATTTTTTAAGCTTTGAATTCTTGATAATACAATTTACCCTTTACTAATTAATGAAGGTCATCACTGAATAATTGTTGTATTTTATTTTATTTTAAAGGCATTCAAATCAGTTATCGTCTCTACAGCACATACAAAATGCCGATCAAGAGTATATTCGCTCGTCAGATCTACGACTCGCGCGGTAATCCGACCGTAGAGGTAGATCTTGTAACAGACCTTGGTTTGTTCCGTGCCGCTGTTCCATCCGGAGCAAGTACTGGCGTCCACGAAGCATTGGAACTTCGCGATAACGAGAAGGCAAATTACCATGGCAAGGGAGTTCTAAAGGCCGTGCAGAACATCAACACCCACATTGCTCCTGAACTATTAAAACAGACATTTGAAGTCACACAGCAAGAGGAGATCGATAATTTCATGAACAAGCTTGACGGGACCGAAAACAAATCACAATTCGGTGCTAACGCCATTTTGGGAGTATCTCTCGCTGTCTGCAAAGCTGGAGCTGCAAAGAAATGCGTTCCATTGTACAAACACATCGCCGATTTAGCTGGAAATAACGACATCATCCTACCTGTTCCTGCGTTTAACGTAATCAATGGAGGATCGCATGCCGGTAACAAACTCGCCATGCAAGAGTTCATGATTCTGCCTACGGGAGCATCGTCGTTCACTGAAGCAATGAAGATGGGATCTGAAGTTTATCATCATTTAAAGAAAGTAATCAAGGATAAATTCGGTTTGGATGCGACAGCCGTTGGAGACGAGGGAGGTTTTGCACCAAACATCCTTGATAATAAAGAAGGTCTGAATCTAATCCAAGAAGCGATCGCAAAGGCTGGATACACAGGGAAGATTGAGATTGGAATGGATGTAGCCGCATCGGAATTCTTCAAAGATGGGACATACGATCTGGATTTCAAGAATCCCAATTCAAATAAAGCTGATTATCTCTCACCCGACAAACTGTTAGACCTTTACTTGGACTTCATTAAGGACTTCCCAATCGTCTCAATTGAGGATCCATTCGATCAGGATCATTGGGATGCATGGACCAAGATGACGGGCACAACTTCGATCCAAATCGTTGGTGATGATTTAACTGTGACGAATCCGAAACGTATCCAGACTGCGGTCGAGAAGAAAGCATGCAATTGTTTGCTTCTTAAAGTCAACCAAATTGGAACGGTGACAGAATCCATCAAAGCACATTTACTTGCAAAATCCAATGGCTGGGGCACGATGGTGTCTCACAGATCAGGAGAGACTGAAGACACATTCATTGCTGACCTTGTTGTGGGTCTGAGCACGGGACAAATTAAGACAGGCGCCCCGTGCCGCTCTGAGAGGTTGGCCAAGTATAACCAGATCTTACGTATTGAGGAGGAGCTCGGAAGCAAAGCCAAGTTCGCAGGAAAGAAATTCCGTATGCCACATTAAGTGGATTGTATGATTTTAAGCACACCGTCATTTCTTCGAAAGTTAGCTTAGATCCGTACTCTACATGTTCGATGTTTGAAGTCATGTAAAATAATTATACAATACGTTGTAATTTTTAAATTATGTTATCGTTATAGAATGAAATAAATTTTATTGGTTCCTATTTTCATGTGTCTTTTTTTAAATACTTTTTACAGTGGTTCTAAAATTTTAAAATTGACTTCTAATATTAAATAATTAAACTATTGTTTATTTAAAGAATCTGATGGGGATACAGGTAGGGAACAAATCATGAATGCCAAATTTTAACTTTCTAGGTCAAATGTAGTTAGAAAGCTGCGATAAGACAGAATTCCATGTGTTAAAATAAAAACGAATGCGTTTGGATAAGGATTTATTTATTTTATTAATTATATAAAATCCTCGTCATCTATTGTAGATAATGTGCAAAGATATTAAATCAATAAAATATCGAAGGGTTAAATAATCAAGGTGACTTATAAATACCAATTTCAATTGACATTGACCTTGTGATGTAATTTTTGGCATTTTATCATGGAGGGTTCAGGCAAAACATGATTTTATTACATTGTTTTCAAGAAATATGATCTCTTTATCAATTTACAATAAAATAATATTACTTGCGTAACAATTTAGAATATACAACATTGTTGTAATTGTTCCCTTGACCTCTATAGCTACACAAAATATTTTGTGAACATTTTTAATATAATATCGATAAGACAGAGATTGGCTTATAATCTTTTACGGCACCCTAGAAACAAACCATATGTTCTTGTTTTTACCTTTGCCAGTAGGTGTTAGCACGAGGTAACAAATCTAGAAAATGATCTTGTTTCAGACTTCCCCAGTAGGTGTTAGCACGGGAAGACAATTGGGCAGGTCTTTATTGTGTTCTTTTTTTTTTAACTTTTTAACATTATTCAATAACAAAAATAAATATTTCAGCTAATTTAAATATTTAATATTTACCATAATGTGTATCGCGTATAACTCAATGATTTCATACTTATAATAGTGTCAAATCTCAACTGGAATAACCTTATTTATGACACTGAAAATTTGGTATTTAAATATAATAAATAGTGAAAGTGAAACGTTTAATTAATAAATTTATTACTAAATATAATACAGTCAAATCTTAAAAATTAAATATATTTGTATAATACGTTATTAAAATAAATATACAAAATTAAAATTATGTATAGAAAGTAATGTATACCTGCATATGTGTATATTATTATTTTATATTAATGTTCAATGTACAGAGAGATAGGAAAAAGAACGAAGAGAACATAATAAAATAATAAGTATTAAAATAAACTAAATAATTGATAAATATGAAAGAAGGTATGTAATTTTTAAAATTCGGAATTTTCGGGTTTTCAATGTGACAAATTACATAATTAAAAAATGCGTAGTGAATTTTTAGTAAATATATAACGTAACCTAAATATGATAGTGCTATAATAAATTATATTAAAATGTTAAAAAATAAATAGTGTTAGTTTTCAGTGTCCACAAACATTTTTATCTTCTATAAAATGCAGCTCTTTTCTTTGCCTATGTATGTCTACCTAAAGGCATAAATGTAAACGTCTATAGGTACGTATCGAACGGATCTTATCAAACGGATTAATTTGTGGTCCACCGTATCCGTAGCAATCGGATTGCTGAGGCAACGGCCATTGCAATATTGCAATTGTATGACGTCATCGGCTCGTCGGCATTACCGACGAGCCGATGCGTCCGCTGCTGATCAGTGGTCGCACTTATATGACTTACAATGCAAAGAATTCTAAAATCCGTTTTATACGATCCGTCCGATGCGTACCTATGGACGCTTACCTTAAAGGCACAGAATAAAGATCCTAAAGGTAGGTAAAATACTTTGTACAATATTTAAAATATTAATTCGATACAAATATATTACATATCACAAATCGAATAATACAACCCTGTAGCACGTAAATATAGATAATAATAATACTAATTTATATTTTGTTAGTCATAAATCTTCGTAATGTTCAATTTGTAGAGCGTTTTTCAATTTGATTGATTATTGAGATCAAATTTCATGTTTTTATTTACATGAAGACTAACAAAAATATTTTTATTGTTTTTATTATCATGATTTTTCATTTAAAAAAAAACTATTTTCAATGAATTTTTCCACATATATTACACCTTATAAACAATTTTATTTATTTTGTGTCATCATACCACTAAATTATTCTTCAAAAAATAAATCGATTTTTTTAATCTAAATCTCTTCGACCACACTATCGTTTCTTTTCCGGTTTCGCGTAACCCAGAGACAATTCTTCTGCGAGAAATAGTCTTCAATCTCAGTCAAACTTCTTCCTTTTGTTTCTGGGAGTAGCAGGAACGTGAACAGGCTCAAAACTAAAGACGATATACCAAACATACAGAACACCCCATGCACACCGATAAAGTATTTAATCAACGGAAACATCTTGGCTACCGCAAACAGCGTGAAGTTAAACACAGATGAAGTTATACCCCCTGCAAGACCTCTGACATTAGCTGGAAGTAGTTCCCCAAGAAGTAGTCCTGGCAGTACCATCAGACCTGTCGTATTCGAAGCTACATAGAATAAAATACAACCTACTGTGATATAAAAATCAAAAACCGTAATTTCATCGTTCGTTTTGAAGTACAGAAAAGCCCCTAAACTTAAGGCGGATATAGCGGTTCCTAGACCGGAAGCGATGGCCAATGTCCTCCTACCGATAAATGTGAGGCAAATGGCGGCTACTACGGTGAATAACAGGCGGACGACTGCAGTTATGACGGCAGCGAAGAAGTTGTCGATTTCTGTGCCGCCTATCTGGGCTATTATGTCGACGGCGTAGAAAACAACGAGGTAGGTTCCTGAGAGGACCTGAAGGACGAAGAACACGTTCAGGATCAGGAAGGGTTTGAGCACTTGAGGTTTGAAGAAACTGCGCGCGTAAGATTCCTGTGAGATGAGTCGTGTTTTTTCTTCTTTTGTTATGCGCGCTTCAATTTGTTGGATTTCGGTCTGAGCCTGCAATAAAAAAAATTATTAGGTACTATTGATATGTGTCGCGATGGTAGCGACACGTTCAGTGGTAAAAATCGAGTCAATTGTTAAACCTAACTTGTTTAGTAAACAATTAAATCAGTGATTATATACGTATAAAACAGAGTATTTAATTTCTTTTATAAAGAAAATAAGTATAACTAATGAAAAATATGAAAAATACATCGGACATGGCAGGCGCAAGATTTTCTACAAAAAAATCTAACAATAAAATGTACTATTGCGGCTAACAACTGACAGATGACCCAGTAGGAAGTAGTTCATTTTTTCACTACATGATGGCGTACAATCTATAAGATACATATCAATAATAATGTCAGAAATTATTTTTATTTTGTTCATTACCTCTGTAAAATCTTTTATATTTGTGTGCATTTACTTAATTAAAATAAATTTTTAAGGGAAGTAATTATTTGAGCGGTTACATTAGGCAGTTAATAATTCATTTGGGCAGTATTAAACTTTTTATGCGGTAATTTAATTAATTGTGGCAGTAAAATGTTGAAAGTAAAATACAAGATTTTGGTAAGTTATTTAATCTTATAGCGGCAGTAAAAAACCTACTGGAGTAGTAGATAGTGCAATAATTATTATTATCGCCCGTTTAAATCATAGCCAATTTTTAATATCTTCTATTTTAAATTTAAAAAAATCCGAAAGAAATTCTAGAGATGGGTTAGCTGATTTATCCCGTTTATTACTTCGATATCTTACTGTATTAACAATGAAAAATATGAAGAGTAGCTTGAGAACATTTAAAAGGTGATGATAGTTTGACAATGATAGGTAATAATTGAAATTAGGGTTGGTTGACGTTTGATAATTCCGAGAACACATTAAATGAAATGGCCATGCGTTAGGGATAATCACTGCCTGTTGACCACTCGAGCGAGCATTCTCCTCTCTCCAGCGATTAGAAACGTAATTAATTAAACAATAGCATTAATTACACAATAACAACAGTATATACGGATTTCGTGTATAGGCGATTCGAAAGTTATCGGGTTTATTAATATGACTATTTTAATAATGTACATAATAAATTTAGTTTATTAAATTAAATTATCGTTAAATTTTAGATCAGTGGTAATAAATGTATGATAATGTAAGTGCTATGCCTTTTAAGATGAACACTTGTCACCACTGATTTTAAATCATTGGTTAAAATATACTAGTGATTAGAATATTAAATACCAAAGCAATTTCTTTATAATACCATACATAAGTTTATTTCGTATTGATAGTTCCTGAGTAGATACTGGGTACGTTTTTTTTAACCACCCGGCATATCTACATTCCATACTTATATATACATGTACATATTATATATATTTTCGAAATGTGCACATTTTCACGCACAGATACGTTTATCAGGGCACAAAGAGCGTTTGCCGTGTATTGTGTTTTGTAATTCTGATTTATTTTCTTTGCTTGGATACTTCACGCCCAATCTCATTAAGATAAAGCGTTTAAATTTATTTTGTGACAGCCTTAAACACGTTTATACGTTTTATTCCGCCTTTTTTATTCATTGTAAATTATATTGTTCGTATATTTGCGGTTATATTGCATATATATTTTTATATTTAAAAGGATAAATATATCTTAAATATTTGTAAATAGCGTTTTTTATAGATATTTTAGCACCAAGTGTAATATCATGTTTGTGGAATTTACTTTTTTAAAGGTGACATTTTAAAATTATTTATTTTTATTATTTTTTTTACTAATTCATATTAAAAGTAAACATTTCTGATACAAAATGTAGATACTCAGAATACAGTTAAAAATTTTTAATCGTTTTAAAGATAAAAATTGGTCCAAAAACAGAGATAGGTACTATATATGTCAAGAAATATACATATATAAAATGATTTGATTCTATTTATATTGCAAAATACCCATATGAATTAAAAAATAATAATCTGCTGAATTCTGCAAAGGAAGATATATCTTTGTAAGGTAATATTTAAGTACACATGTTGTAATGATTTTTATAGAAAATTTAATGCTCAACAGAAAACAATGTTTACCTAATAAACGTCGTTCTTAATATAGGTATTTTGAAAAAGTAGAATATTTTTGGGATATTCTCCTCAACTTTTCTATTTATTAGTCAGATCCAACTAACAAACAAGTTTAAATAAAATCCATTCCGTGGTTCATTAGTTATGCATGTGACAAAAATTCAACTTGATAAGGCGATAATAGGCACAAAATATGTGTAAAATTTCGAGTATAATTTACTAGGAAGTAAACTACGGAATGTCTACAACTTGTGTCCTTTATCAGAATAACTTACAGATAGATACTTACACAAGCGCTTCCTCCGCGTAGCCAGTCCATGGCCCTGGCGGCCTTCTTGACACGGGCGTTGCGCACAAGCCAGACGGGGCTCTCGGGTAGGCAGACGAATGCTAGCAGCGCGGTGAGTGGCAGGATCGTGCTGAGGCCGGCTACCGTGCGCCAGTCGACCGTCGAGCCTAGCGCATACACCAGCAGGATCCCCAGGGAGTAACTGATCATCGGTGCGCTCCCGAGCACGCCACGCACGTGTGGTTCTGCTATCTCACTTATGTACACCTTTTAACAACAATACGTGTTGTATTAATAGTTGAGAATACTTTCAATTGAATATATACAAAGAATGTTTTAAAAGAACTGTCGAAAATTTATTATAGAAAATATTATATTCACCACCTCTTAATTAGAGTCGTTTTATAGTTTGTTTGTTTAAGCTTAAGAAACTAGAACTATTTTAAGTTAGATATCATCACGTCATTCCATTAAGGGACATTAAATAAAAAAAGTTTAATGAAAAATTCAAACACATTTTTTAACAAATTATTTATTGTACATTAGGGTGTGTTTTTTTTAATTTGTATTTTTTTGGTCCTATTGGCCTATGTTTTAGCTTTGGCTCAAAAGTTAATTGTCCCAAAATTTCAGACTCGTAAATCAAACCTATGAACGGCGCAAACCGAGTCTTTTTCCCATTTGATTAACATGGGAAAAATACTTTACATAAATCAAGTAATTTTTAAGATATGTTTGTTTAAAAATTATCATAAAAATTGGATTTTACTTTTTATGATAATTTTTAAACGAACATATTCTTTAAAAATACTGGATCTATGAATTGAACACTTGGGATCTTTTTTGTAGGAAATTTATTTTTTTATAAAATGCTGCTGTAAGAAATTAAAATAAATACGAGTCTGAAATTTTGGGGCAGTTAACTTTTGATCCAATGCTAAAATACCTATAGGCTAATGGGACCGAATAATAAAAATAAAAAAACACCCTAAATATACATACATACTGTAAATTGTCATCATTGAAAAGGCATAGAAATAACATATAAAAAAAATTATATAAAATAATAAAAAAATTATAAAAAACAAATATACTCGTACATACCCTTCCATAATTCGTTTTCTGAATGTTAATATAAAATATTATTATAAAATATATGAAAAAGCTTGCAGCGTTTTTATTAAAATTATAAAATAAAAACAGCAATTATCATGAAAAGGTCATCAACCTCTTGTGTCCAATAAGGGAAACTGTTTCGTGAAATTTTAACATCGTAATGAGACAAAAATATGCATAAAGGGAGTGTTAAATATAAATATTATTCTGTGTAGCTCCAACGGTTTTGTCGCGAGATTCTGGCGCCGAATCTCAGTACAGTAAATTACAGTTTTTTCTGAATAATATGTAAAATGGAATGCCGCATACAAAATCTAGTTAATGTAGTTACAATATATGCTTTATATATGAACTTCATTCTTTATAAAAAGTATGGGTTTGTTTTTAAACGAGTATTTTATAAATTGGTTGAAAAAATATTCAATTATTATTTAATTTTGAAAAGGTTTAGCAGAAGATTGCAATTGATATTATGTATTATATTATTTTTTTTAGTCTTTACGCATTCTTTTAATCTCCGTTTGATTACGAATTGATTTTTATAGGACTTTCACTACACGAAAGCCTAAGACCCTGGAAATAGTTTATGGCAGTATCATGGAAAATTTGTAGTTTATATTTTCTAATCAAAATGAAAATAAATAGGATTTAATTAAAAAATAAACGCAAACGAAGTCGCGGGTTAATTTTAGTATATTGACTAATTCTAATTGGCCGTAATACTCAAAATATTTTGTTGAAATAGAATAATTTGACATTTATATATAAAATAAGTTTTAGATACATAAATCAAATCAGGATCAAAACGAGCTTGTACCCAGGATCTAAGAGTTATTATACTTTTTATTAATCGAGAGTAAAATGTGTATAATTTATACAGGTATAGGTACCAAAAATGACTCAAAGTATCTCAAAAACGCTAGATTTTACAATAATGCCTTTTGTAAAATTTTCTCAATGATGGTTACGACAGTTACGAGTTACGACCTTTTAGAATTATAGTAGCCCATCGTATCGGATCGAGATGATACTGTAATATTTATATTTTAATCTAATCTAATCTTTTGTAATATATTATACGTGTAAAAAATACATGTATGCATGCATATATAGGTAAAGAAGTATAAAGAAAAGAAAAAAAACGATAATTGAGTAATATAATTATAGAAAATTGCATGAGGGGTTGATTGGACGATTTGTATGCAGGGAAAATATCTAGTGAGTTAACTGCATGATGTTCCGTGGGATTTCCAGATAAAGAGATCATGTTATTGGATATAAAAATAAAAAGGATAATGCTTTTATTTTTACGACTAGGAAATTAACTTAGCACGTTTGGATTATAGCATGAAATATATGTATAATAACGCAGGTATTCACCAATTTTGAAATAAATGCGGGAGAAACCGTGGGTTACAGCTAGCTTTACAATTTTCATTATAATTATTTTTTACGTAAAATCAACCACTATGGAGTTATTTATGGTAAAAAATCGTGTTTTCTTTGCGTTCTCCAAACTACCCATCATTTTAAACATAGATTGGGGATTAGCTGAATTTTACATAGGGCATTTTTACGTACAATTTAATGAAAAATATTGTATTTCTGTTATCTTTTTCGTCCAAATGATGGTTAAATCAAAACTTTTTTTGTATCATCATTAGGCCTTTCTGTTAAAAAAGGTCCTTACGCTCATAACTGTAGAAGTGTTAGTGAGAGGGCAATATGAACGCGCAGAGTAGAGAAACGCGCTTAGTTGTTAATTAAAATAAAGGTGGTTGCCGGTAAGAATCTTAAAATTGAAGTATACTGTATTGTTAAGATTCATTTGAAGAATATAATTTTTTTTAAAAATATGTTAGTATTAGTTTTAAAGTATACATTTTCATGATTGAAAATACCTAAATTCAAGGTTTTATTAACTTTAAAAAAATTATAACAAATAAATGAGTAGGTTACAATTATGAGTGTAAGAACCTTTTTTAAGCGGAAAGGCCTAAAGACGATACAAAAAAAGTTTTGATTTAAAAAAACATTTTTTTCCTTTTGTAGGGCCTTTTCGCGATTTAAAAAAAATTGCACCCAGGTGTCGACTAGCACCTTGACTTTTTAAGTTCTTTAAGGTCTCCGTTATACAAATCTGAACATAATTGCCGGTTGTCATATTATGTCCCCTCACTTCCTTCTAGCTCCTGGTCTATTTGGATTAGATTTATAAATATTAATATTTTAAAAATTAAGTTACCTGCGCTGGTGTAGCGGTCGAGCCGACAGCTAGGCCCGCTATGATCCTGCCTGTGAGAATGAGTGCGTGCGAATCGGCGGTCGCGATCAGGGTCCAGCCGGCAACCAGCGGCAGGATGGACAGCTGGAGCGCGTGCTTGCGTCCGAAGCGATCCATCAAGATTCCGCTGAGCAGCGAGCCGACGGGTGTCGCGGCTGAGTGCACGCTTGCTGTGTAAGCGAGACAGATATATGGTTAACTATATGTTCGTTTGTATGAGGCTTATAGATTCGGGAATTACTAAACCGATTTCAATGCGGTTTTCACCAATAGTTAGATTTTTTTCTGTGCAGTATCGTGGTTATTTTTATTTTATGAAAACTTAAGATTTAACATCAACAGACTAAAGAAATCTTTCTCAAGTCGTGTTTTGTTTTCATGATGTCACAGCATACAACTGTCATACACTCCAAATGTATCAAAAATGCACAACTATTCAATTTTCTCGGGACGCACAAGGCCGATTTTTCTAATCTTTTCTTTTTTTAAATCATCTTCGAACATACATATAAAGAGAAATTCCAAAAAAATCCAACTTCCCGAATGCATCACTTCAAAATGCTGATTTCCCTCTATTATAATGGATAGGTTAGGTTTAGGTAAGTATATAGTTTGAAGATATATTGTGTGAACTTCACGAAGTCGGAAAAAAATAATTCGTGGTGAACAGTATATTGTGGGCATGCTTGGTGGGCATGTTGAATATTTTAGGTCACTATAATTTTGTGGATATTAACCCGGGTAACACCGGGTCCAATGCGCTAGTATTAAATTAAGGCAGAAGAAGGGCTGCTCGCCGAGATGATACATTTTTCGGTGTCGGTCTCGGTATCGAAATCGAGATAACGTTGGTTTAACGATAAGAGATAATTAAACATTTTATCGAAATGAACTAGACTTACAAATCTTTTTTTATTTGAATTTTGTCTATTTTTTATAGAAAAAAAATAATCTTTTTTTTGACAAGGGCATTTTACATGCAATTTAATGAGAGATTCATAAATTATATTTTATTTTGTTTGTATTTTAATTAATTAGCTCATGGCTGACTTCTAATTTGTGTTTTGAAACTGCCAAGCTCATAAAATGATCTTACTACTGTTTTGGACCGTCAACGAAAATTATATTGTGGCTAAAACTTTACTGCCACGACTTGTCTAAGTAAGACTATATATATATTGTATGCGTGCAGAAATAGTTGTACAAGTATTTCATCTCTATAAAGTATAGTAGTACAGTGGCGTACGTGACTCAATTAAGTTGAGATTCAACCCCGAGAGTGGAGACTGTTAAAGTTTTTATGAGTAACTCGATACAGTCCTTTCTGATCTCAAATTGTACACGATATGACACGCTTCGCTTTCTCTGTACATTGCAGAAAAATAAGAAGAAAATAAATCGCTACAATTCTTTTATTTAGTATCTCTTTTTTGACTCTGTGCAATGTATATTTAAATAAAAAAATAATATACAACTGCAATATGTAAGTTTGTTTATAACTTATTCGTTTTGATTTCTTAACGACTCTAAATATAATTAAAAAGTTAACTTTAAATTTCATTTATAATGAATACAAAAATAAAACATGACTAAAAAATTTACAATTAATAAAACTAACGATAACTTTACGATCGTAGTAGCATTGACAATTATTTCCATAACCTACTTTCACGTTTAACTAACATAGGCTTTTAGATCCCATATGTACAACAATTAAGCTTTGGGGTTAAACAGTACGTGTTTAAAACGGTGTATTGTATTTCGCATGGCTGTCTTGGATTGATCGTTAATTCGAGTCCTCGCTATAAACGTAATGTATTCTGCGTGTGTATTGCTACCATTTATGAAATGTTCTTTTTAGGATAATATGTAGATAATTAATTACGACAAATAATAGATATTAATGTTGGCAATAATTTTGATACTGCTAGAGTTGTTTAACATAATAAAGTATATTTTAACGACTATTATTATAATATTAAAACTATAAATCAAATGAATGCTGCTACTTAAATATGATAAAGTATATTTTATATTGTTGTAATTATAATTTATCATAATTTTCTTCTCTTTTTTTGATTTTTTTTAAGCTTTACTACATTATTATACTATCAGAAAATGCTTTTTGACATAAAACTACATACATCTTACCAGTACTAGGGAGTAACTTCGGGAACTCAAATGCAATGAATATATGTCACACTTTGAAAGCTTATATCTCCGGAACTAATAATACTAGAGCAATAAATAAAATGCTATTAGTTTATATAATAGTATAAAAGTTTAAGAAGTTATTTTTATTGTTAGTTAAAATTGGAAAGTGCTAAAAATATTATTGTTACTTGTCTATGAGGATATCGTGGCAAAAATATACATATTTTTTTGTTTCTTGACCTCTTTCTCCGCCATTAGGCACTAGTTAAGGTTATGTTTAATTTTAAATTGTGTTTGTAATTGTCACACAAGTTTAAATCTTTTTGAATTAAAATATTGCACTCATAATAATTATGAAAACTAAAAAATAATTAACTTCGAACATTTGTGGGGTGTATTTGTATCAAGTATGTGTGGGGGTAAAAGGAAATATTATTTTATAAAGATTATCAGATCTCAAGTGTATATATAATATACGTTTAGAAGGGTTCTACTGTTCTAAGAAATCTGATATAAATTGAAATTATCTCTGAGCACCCACGTGCAGTTTTGGGCGGCAGACGCACTCTAATAGTGCTAATGGCTTGTATCTGGTTCAGCTAACAATACCAATCAGTGTAGCTCACATTTAGATTTATTCGTGTATTCAATAAACGCGTTCTACTTTTTAAATCACTTGCGAACATTTTGGCAAATGGGTCAGATACCAATTGAGTTTAGCATATCCTTAACAACCGAATTTTATATGCCTCGTTGTTGTTATTACGTTAATATCATTGTCGAAAAATTAACCTTGACCTATATGGGGTCATGTACATGATATTTCATGGCCGGAGTGAAGTACAAGAGAGCCCATACTTCATCCTTTAGTATCTATTAATCTATGGTATTAGGTTATACTAGGATAAGTGAAATTTTTAGAAATTTTCTGATAAACATTTATTCCGATTTAGTTTTTGTTTGTTCTTTCGTTAGGTATATCCATGGCATGGACATAGGATATATTTCTATGTCCATGGAATATATAAGAATTTTAATATTTTTACAGCTTTACTACTATCGATATTTAAAAGGATTAATGAAAATTTTGTGATAACTATATTGCCTTATTTACCACGTGTCCTAAAGTAGAAAAGTTGGGTATCATTAAAAAGTTCTTAGTTTGAGTTATGCCCCACTCCATTTTCTGGTTCAGAAGTTACCAATTGTTTTTAATGAATGTTCGCGCTCTTTCTGTGTTGGTTACTACTTCTATAATTATAGGGTGAATAAGGTATTCATGCCCTGTTCGGGATGTTGCCCATTAAAATTTTATAAAAATAAAAATATGACTTGTGTATCTTGTGATGCAAATATAATTTTCAGTATGGTACAAAAAATACAAAGTAGTAAAATAATCGTTTTATAAAATATTGAAAAGCCCGCGTTGTATTTTTTATAAACGTTAATAAAATATAATACTGTTTGAATTATTAATTTGTAAAAAAAATTCACGTTTCTAGGTCTTTTCTTGGGCGTTGATGAGTAAGTCACTAATTAAGAATTTTCTATTTATATATGTAAATAGATTTTTACAGATGATAAATTTTCGAAGTAGGAGAGGTTCAAAATAATATTTTCTGTAACACTTCATAAATTTAAATTTCATATTCCTCACATTGTACAACCATCAAATTATCAAACAATTTTGGAATTAAATATTGCGTTTCCTTTAAATATACCACCCAGGGAGGGGGCAACATTTTGAAATACAACCCGTTACTCATCTCTTACCTCTACCATATCTTTGTTCACCGTAATATTCAGATGTTTCAAGAGATAATTTAAATTACTCACAGTGAACAATCCGCTCATTAAAAAATCGTATAGACGCCGAGTAAACTATAGGTATTTAAGCTATTATAGACTATAATTATGTTCAAACTTAATATATAAAAACGTTGCTGTATATGTATGTCATGTCATCACGTCTAAACCACTGGACGTATCGAAGTCATATTCACGCCATATGTTCGTTTGGTGCTTTGATAAGTTTATCTTTTTTTGGACCTGGTAGGGCGCTGGGGTTGAGATATTTCGATAAGTTGTATTTATGGTCCGATTTGGCTCATATTCAGAATATATGGTAGTTACGTGGAAAGAAATATTTTTACAAAAAAATGACCCTGGAGTCAAGATATTTATGAAAATGTGTATTTTTATGGTATGATTTTTAAACAAATTATTTTTGGCAGAACAACGTTTACCGGGTCAGCTAGTATACTAAAATGTTTAAAAATAATGGCATATAAACTTAGAGACTACTTACATAATAATAATAATTATTATTATAGAAATAATAATATTTATGTAGTATGTTATATACAATATATGTATAACATAATAAAGGCCATTAGAGTTTTACAATAAGTTTCGCCCAGAGGTCGTTATGTTTTGAATATAAACCCTGATGCATGAAGAGCGTATGTATACCGGCGGGTGGGTGGGAGGTGTAGGGAATCGGGGATGATGTGAAAAGACTTGGGGATAAAATGTCGCGTTTCAAAAATCCGATCTGGTGATTACTTGGGGGACCCGGTCTCACCAGCGGGTTTAGTGTCAAGACCTTTACGATACCTTAGACTAAAAATGTTGTATCGTGTGTTTTTTTATATACATATGTAATTGAAAACTTGGAGCATATAGAACAATATAAAGTAAGTCCAGTCAAATTAGAGCCTTAAGAAATACACTTACAAAAAAATTGAAAGCCATGCAACAAAAATGATGCAAGGTATTTTTAACGTATTTATGTTTGTTTTTTATGCAGAGTAAAAAATCAATATTTGTTTTGAAGATAATTGTATCTTGATATTTAATTGTAATAGGAACCGTTTTCCTGCAGTATTTAAATAAAAAATAGGAGAATAAAGAATATAGGTGTGTGTCCTTCCAGAAAAAGTTTTATTTATATCAAACAACAACATTGACGAAAGCCGCGTATTTTCTACGATACACTTTGCTGTGTTTTTTTATCAATATTGTTTAAAAAAAATCAAATCGTTTGAATTATTAATGTAACGCCAAGTGCGTATTGGGCTATTCTAGCTACAGTTATAATTTTAATTTTCACAATGGTTCACTATGTGACCTGCATTATCGGTGCCGTTGACTCCGTCTACTGTGTGTGTGTGTGTGTGTGTGTGTGTGTGTGTGTGTGTGTGTGTGTGACGTATCCCAGTGCAACGCCGTTAATCCCCACACGTTATAAATCGCGCACTTTCCTTGGGCCCCCGGATCTGTTTCACTGCACAAGCTGTTAATTAACTTTCGTAGAAAAAAGATACAGATTGTGAAGCTGCTAGGTTTAACTTTGCTGTCGATAAATCTCATTTTCTATGTTCTAGTTACAGAGAATTTAGTGTTAGTTGCTTAAACAGTTGGGTATTGTTGTTTCTAGTGATATTTATAAGAGGTGGTTGAATATTTCAAAAATTAGGGGAAATAATTATTAATATAAAAGGTATGCTTCGTTGTTGCTTCCTCACCATATCAAAGATACGAGAAGCATTGTGATCGTTTTTCAAAATTGATCTTTCTGTTTCAGGTCAAAACAAACACTTTATGTGTATGTGTATGTGTGTGTCTGTCTGTCGAGTGAATCCTTGTCATACGCATAACTCATAAATCACTGAACCGATATTAATGAAACTAAGTTGGATGGCTAAGTCTTCATCAAAATCGTGTGTAAGAGGGAGGGGTGACTACTCAAAATATAACTTTTTTCTAGATATCTAAAGAACAACAATGTTATCATTTTTTTTGCTTCCTCGCAATATTTTTTTTTAATTTCTATTTTATTTGACACTAGCGCTTAGGTTTAATAACCGGTTTACATTCCAATATGCACTTGTGAATATATTTAGCTATAAAATTTAACATTTATTTGCATGTAGTAAAATAACATTTAATGGATGTATGTATCATAAAGTCATTTAATGGGCCGCGTCTTTATGAAATGGGCATGCGATACTCTAAGAATTTATGTGTATCTATTGATTATTGTATTTTATTATTGTTTATTGTTATTGTGGCTCATTGATACATTTTAAAGTACTTAATCAAAAGTGTTTTGTTTTCAACTTTAAAAATATTATTGAACTTTCTACAATAATTCGATCATTATTCTAATTCATTCTATCAATAATGAACGTGTAAAATGTAGATCTAACTTTTTGATTTACTATAAATACCTATCGTTTGTGAAACGTACTTTTTTCAATGAATAAAGAACATAGTAATAGTCCCATCATAACTCAGCATTCAAATTGTTCTGTATGCACTACAAATATACTAGAACATCTATGTTGAAGCATGAGTGAGTGATTTTTCTTTTACAAGATACACGTTTGGGGTTTGGATTATGTACACAGGCGTGAACCTGAACACAAACACGCCGATTGGAGAATCATGCATGCTAAAACAGCTTACTTTATGGAAATCACGAACATTGGACTTGTTATTTTATTGTGGTTGCATTTCTACATATGTTTATTCACTATGAAAACAGTGTTTTCCGGTTATTTGAGGTGTCAGTTAATTGTGTGAGGTATAGTAATTGTAGATATGCATGTGATAATTTTTTGAACAACTATATTGTAATCAATCCATATTAATATTATAAATGCAAAAGTGTGTCTGTCTGTTTGTTACTTTTTCTCGGTTAAACTGTTGAACCGATCTTGATGAAATTTGGCAGGGAAAGGAATCACATAGGCTATACTTTGTATCCCGATAAAAATGGGTGTGTGACATTTGAAGATGTCCACTGCAATGTGTGACGAAATATTGGCCGATAACACGACCAAACCGACGCGGCTTACATCCAGAAGACAAAATCCATATCAAGATCACCGCGGAAGCCTCAAGACTTGTATTCAGAATAGTGTTTATTTTATTTGATAGAATTATTTAAAAACAGTTTGTTGCGGCGAAGATTGAAATCCCGTTTTTAGCCTATAACGAAAACTAACCAACCCAAAAGTAATGAACTCGATTTCGCCCCAATAAATTATTTAAACCAAGGACAGTTAGAAGTTATCATTCAAAAATAGTGAAAAATGTAATGCCTGTATAAATATGAATATTAATGGTACACATTTACTCACATTGGCGCTAATCAACATAACACCTACATGACACTTATCTATCTGTTATAAAACTGATTATTTTATGTTCCTAGTGATTTTAGTTATTTCAAATCGCCGGGGATATAATAGACAAGTACTCATGGGTTTTATGTCTAGTGGATTTTCTCATTTTCTGACAGCTCCTACCTAATCTAAATTCCACGCGAACGAAGTTGCGAGTAACAATTAGTTAACAATATAACAGGTAGATTTAAAAAAGTACCTACATATTTATCCACTTAATTTGAAGATGTTCTCTTTTTTTATTCAGTACTATAAAATATCTTCGTTTTTGATAAAATATATTAAGTTTGGTTTAATAATCGTTTTACATTCCAGGGATACATTCTCAAATAAAATTCCAATATGCACTTGTGAATATATTTAGCTATAAAATTTAACATCTATTTGCATGTAGTAAAATAAAATTTCATGGATGTATGTATCATAAAGTCATTTTATGAGCCGCGTCTTTATGAAATGGGCATGCGATACTCTAAGAATTTATGTGTATTGATCATTGTATTTTATTATTGTTTATTTATATGAATCAGAATTTGAAAAATGTGGCTAATTTTTTTATATAATTATACCATATTTCCCTTAGGATTCGTGTTATAAGGGTTCAACTATATAACTTTTGTTGCGTAGCTTTGATATTTGAAAACGCTAAATTGGAGTCTACTAAAAATAATGATTTGCCTAATTATCAAAAATATATAATTTAAACTTTGGAGAGGAAGTGAATATTTGTTATCCGGTTTATATGGGGATACATTGACCGCATACGTAAAAATATACTTTAATCCTGTTAAATTATATGATTTGAAACGTACTAAATGTTCTTCAAATTCAGTTGTAAAATATTAAATAACATGCTTTATCTACAGTCAAAAATTTCTTTGTTTATTTAATAATAATAAAAAAATGAAATGTGTATTTTCATTTATTGATTGATATTAATCTAATTTGGAACAAAATTACAGAGTAAATATCCGTTTCGCATTGTTAGAAAGTTTTCAAAATGAGATTTTCTGTGCAGGTTTATTAAGAGCTTAAATATAAAATTGTATCCTCTTAGCTTGTGTAGTACAGTTACAACGTCTACAAACACGCAGATATACAGACATCATAATGAAAATAGTCAGAATGGATTGAGGGAAGGATGAAAAGGACATTTTCTAATAAATCCTGATTCTGAATATTTTCATCATTACTATATTTTTACTATACATTTTGTGTATACATGAGTGTATAAGAAAGTAATAAAAAACAGCAATCTGATAAAATAAAAATAAATCAAAGTTGATTAAAAATTGTGAATTTTATTTCTATCTGTACCCCCGTCCCCTTATGCTCTTGAATATAATTCATTAATGGTATTGAATTCATAGAGATAGTATACATAGAAAATGTATGGAGTGAGAGAATCTATCTTTGTTAAATGTCACATGCGCAGAATACTTACTGCAAATGTGTTCGTAAGACAAAGATACGACTACTCAAATATATTGCATTCTCAGCAAAATACTATAAAGCTATATAGTAAAAATTAGCTAGATATAGAATATCTCTACATATGTATAAAAATGGATATTCGTTTGTATGAGGCTTATAGACTCGGGAATAACTTAACCGATTTCAATGCGGTTTTTACCAATAGTTAAATAATTTTTCTGTGTATGTTTGTGGCTATTAATATTAAATTTAAGATTTAACATCAAATAACTAAAAAAATCTTTGCCAAGTCGTGTTTTATTTCCATGATGCCAATGTATACAACTGTCATTTATATAAAAACATAGTAGCTATGGAATAGAGAATTCTATAATTTACGGTTTCAATATTTTATTAATTTAAGTCACTATGATCACGTCTCTTTCAAATATTTTATTGAACAATTTGATGATTTTTGACGCATTATGTTAACGTAATTAAATATTTTGAAATATATTGATAGAAAATTGAAATATTTCACTTCCAACAAAGGGAAAATATCGAAATTTATTATGATTGTTGCGAACATTTTTGTTAATTTCGTACAAATTCTAAGAAGGAACCTGGTGTTTTCTGGGAGTTTGAAAATATAATTCTACTGAACAGATTTTATTACGGTTTTCACTTATGGATAGGTGAGGTTTATATTTTGTATAAATTTTATAAAGTAGGAAAAAAAATTCGCAGTCAACCGTGTGTTGTGGACACTTGTGGACATATTGGGTTGGCATATTGAGTGGGTATGCTGGGTGGGCATGTTGGGTGGACAAATTAAACAAAATTATATGGATTTCATTATTTCCAGTCAAATATTAATGTCAAAGAACATACTTTGATTTTATGGATATTAACCCGGGTAACACCGGGTCCAAAATGCGCTAATAGTTATTTAATATAACTTGATAAACTGAAAATGGTTTTATTCCATTCAACATTTGATAATTGTTTGTGTAGTTCGGTTTGGCGTTTAAACATCTTGAAAAAGGTGTGTTTTTCTCAAATTCCTACAAAAACAACAGAAATCTCAAATGCCACGAGCAGAGCGCAAACAATTTCTGTGTTTGTCTGTATTTTTGTTTGTTTCTTCCGTAGTAATTTAATCCTCGGCTTCACCCGGAGTGTTCGAGTGAGGTGGAGGGGGGAAGGGGGGTATTGTATCGCCAACGCCATCGCCTATTCGTGCGAGAAGCGGGATTATTGAATTGAGACGTGCGAACAATTTTCCGCGTCTATTGTAGATGTGTTTGTTATTGCTGTTAGTGCTTTGTTTTCTATACCTGGGTACTTTGTCTATATAGGGCTTTATAGACAAGGGAATGAATAGTACTCGTAACGCACACTACCAAAAACTGTTTATATTTTGCACCAAAACAATTTGGGAATTTAACTAATAGTCCAAGTAAATTAGATATTTTAGAAGAAAAAAATCATAAGGTTTTGATACTTTGTCCACGAACTCTTAGTAGGGTTTGGAATAAGAGCTCGAAAAGTTCCTACCTAAATTGAGGATGGAACATCCCCTTTCACGTGAAAAACAACCCCCCTTGTGGACTTTATTCCATTTTTTCTCAATTTTTATTCGAACCGCTGTTAAGACAGGAATTAAAGATTCTACGTAAAAAATGTCATGTGCACTATGGTTAATGCCCAGCCTACTTTCGGAATCGTTGTTCAAAGTGAAGCGTTGTTTTGGAAACGCAGCGAAAAATCGGCATAACATGATTTTTTACCATAAATATTTCCAAAATGGGTGATTTCACGTAAAAAATGACTATTATAAAAATTGTAGCACATAATCTTCTCTATGAGATCCATGCACCACGAATTTTTTTCAAAAGTTTATCATTGATTTTTTTGTTCTTTTTCACAAACGTATATTCCATATTTTGAGCTCTTTTCCATATAACTCATTGATTACAGCTTTTAGCGAGTTTTAATTTAATGGTTTACCCTCGTAAATCTATTCCACTAAGTCTTGTACATGTTTATATATTTTGTGTTGGCTTCTTGGATTAATTCCTCTTCAGTTGACGAATTTAGGCAACCTTCTCTATGGTAGTTGAAATACATGGTTGAGCAGCGCAAACAAATTTTAATACAGCCACATCGTTTTCAGCAGCCCAGTTGGTAAATGAGAAAAGCTGGGATAAATTTCATTCCGGGGGTAGTTTTTTACGTGATTGTGGATGTTCCATCCACAATTTAGGTGGGAACTTTTTGGACTCTTATTTCAAATCTTACTGAGAGTTCGTGAACAAAGTATCAAATTTTATAATTTTTTTCTTCTATTTGGCGAATTTTAATCTAATTACCGTGGACTATAACTGTTTTGAAGTTAATTTTAAATTGGTTGTTTATAAAAAAAATATAAAGCCATTTGTTTAAATCGAATATTTAATATTTAAGGTTTGAAAATCAGTTTAGATAAAAACATTTTTTTTACAAAATTATATTGTTTTTATTTGTCCTTTTATTTTAATATTTCATGCGCGGACGGCGCCAAGTTAAAATGAATTATCTCGTCAAAAACACAAAAAATAGAAGAAACAAATCTTTTGGGAAAAGGAAATGTGGTGTGATAAATCCTCCTCAAGAAAAACTCGTTTAAAAAAATTATTTTCTTCAAAACGGAAGAGAGCAATATGGCACGAGATAGAAAACGTAAATGTAAATCTCCTGAAAAATCCGTTTCCTTCGTGAAAAATATACAGTATTCGTTACAAGCGGCATCCAGATTATAATATATTATTTAAATTGTCTTCTTAAAGTTATTTTTGATATGAATTTACTTCGTAAATATGACATGTGTTTGAAAATTTATTTGGCTTTTTAGTAACAAAGTTATGCATAATAAATAAACTAATTTATTTTTTATTTATTTTAGCTGTTGTCGAAATGTCACCAAATAATATATGTACAAATTATATACAATTCTTTCATACATATATAGCTTTTACATTTACCTATATTCGTATATCAAGTACCTACTTTTTTCAACATTAGATTGTACTGTAGTGCTCAGTTCAGTTATAATTTAGTTTAGATTGAAAGAGTCTAGCCGGAGAAGCATTTGAAATATCCTACCCTACGGATATGCTTGAGATTTAAATATATGTTTTGTTTATAAATGAGCATTATTTTCTTAATATTTTAGAGCGAAAAATTGATTAATTTCAAAGATATCGTATAAAAAAAATCTCAAAAACGACTTAACCGATTTTGGCGAACTTTATACATGTTATGTATTTACATAATCTACACCTATGGATATAGTTTGAATTCTTATATTTTTATAAACTAATCACGTGAATTGAAAAAAGAGAAACATTTTACATAAATTACATTTTATAATCTATTTCTCATATTTAAACCGCGTTGAAATAATTACACTAAATATCTTATACAATTACTCACTTCCAGGCCAAAAACTCAAAATACTTAAGTTTTAATCACAGAGGTTCTGACATACACAAATCATCTGGACTTACAAGAGGCGATGACTCGTCTCTTTCTCTGTTTCTCGTGTGCGAAGTTATCTAGGTCAAGTACGTCGGCGAAAAAAATTTCCATATCATACAATGATTGCATTAACATAAATGTGGGTGCTTCCGTCTAATTTAATGTAAACGGTTTTTAAATATGTAATTTATAGCCGTCGTCATTATAAAGAAGTTTTTTTTATCCACTCGTTTGTTTTTTTCTCACAATCAATAAAATGTATAGGGTTGTCAGAAGTCCTTGCCGATTTTGTACTTGGTATTACCTCTACGTATATAAATCTGTAGGCTTTATCTGTAAAATGGCTTTTTGAGCTTATACAATAGGTAATATAATCCATTTTGATAATTTTTAGAATTAATGTCTATTAAAAATTTGATAAAACCTGAGTAAAAAATTTGTTTACACGCGCCTATTCGGGGTACGTACCCATAACAGTCACGCATAGTGAACAAATACACCCGCGTCGGGTACAGTACACTGAAAAAAATTAATGGATATAAATAACTCAAATTATTTGAATCATATTTACTGAAACCAAGTAAATTTTACTTGAATAAAATAATTCATTGACGTTGCATCCAATAACTCAGTTATTTATAGGAATCGATTTGATCCAAATAGCCTAATTTATTGACACAAATTATTTTATTAAATACAATAATTCATTATTTTATTCAATACAAAATATTTACTAAAATGATTCCAATTCAAATTATGTGCTGCAAATATAAACGACGCAATTAATTTAAACATTCGATCTGGATGAGAATTTCTATTGATGCAAATAGAAGTTATTTGATGCCAATAACATAGTATCTTGGACCCACAAATTACAATTATTCCAGAGCACGCAAGTTACATCTCGCTAGGGAATTGTATTTCTGCTTCGTATATACATAGGTACGGCCATATTCTAACCGACTTGGGGAAAATCCAGTCGTATAATTTGGAAAGGGCGAAGTGTGACATTTTTAAAGCTTCAGTCAATCCACTTGCTCATAAAGTCGGGCTACATAGATTTAAGTCAGACCATACCTTTAGAAAAGATAATTTAAAATACCCTCCCCCTCCTCTACCTAGTCAAGAAAAAAGTACGAACAATTATTGGGTTGAATGGAAAAAATATTTTTTTAAATGAAATAAAGGAAAACTTGGTTCAAACCGATATTTAGTTAATGCATCGAATCAATTTATTAATTTGAATAATTCATAATTCTTATAAGAAATTTTGAAATTGATCGTATTTAAAGCAAATTATTTCGATCAAAGATATTTATTTGGCCGTAATACGAAATTATTGGCTGCTGCACAAATACTTTATTTACTTGCATCAATTAATATTTATTTGTTCTAAGCAATTTTTTTTCAATGCACATACCCGCGTTAATAATGATCAAAAGATTCATATAATTCTGTGTTCATACGCGCTTGTTCACGAGTAAAGACGTACGTACTCCGTGCAGGCGCATGTATACCAACTACGAAATTCAATGTATTTTTACTCGAGAAATAGTACTGTGTTTCTGTGTGGAATAGATCTGGCAAAAAAAACACAGAAGTCAGTTGCGTGGGTATTTTGTGGGAATTTCGAAGTACACGCGGTCGAAGCCGCTGGAAAAAATTAATATGTACATTTTTTTACTTATAAATTGTTAGCGAAATAAAATGTTCATTATTTGAACCCATTGTAATAAATATATTTCCAGGGTTAATTGAAAGAATGGAGATACAAAAATTCTAAATTATACAATTTTTAATTCGTCTGCATCAAACGGAGCTAATAAACTTTGAGAATGTTGTATAAATAATGCATTTCAAGCAATTTTGTTTGACATTCTTCCCTTTTCAGCTATTGTAATATTTAAATGGGCAAAAAATCTTGTAGAATATTTTATTAAGTTTATTGATTTTCAATTTTCTTCCAGACCTTAAGCGCCAATATTCACTTTCGTACGTTATATTTTCTATGAGAAATGTTGTTTGAAAGTCAATTTTCATAATATGATTTACGTTACATAGAGACCATTTTCGACAGTTATTTTCAAGCAAGTGTCTTATTTTTGCCGGAAAATTTCTGGCACTAGCAAATAATTTTTGAATGTATAAACAGAGCTGTTTGACGTTACTTACTATTTTGATAAATTTTATATTTTGCAGATCACTATTTAAACAATTAAAAATTTTGACTTTGTTTGATCATTATATCCTAGAATTCTCTATTTTTCTTAAAAAAGTATTTTCAAAACAATCACATCTATGATACTCGGAACAAAAATAAATTTTTAGCACCTCATGGTAACCTATCACTCATTAAGAAAGGTTCAGAAATATCAATTATTAATATTTATAACAACTTACCACATCATATAAAAAATTTATCAATTAATCAATTCAAAAATACATTAAAATCACTCTTACTTACAAAAAATCACTACTCAATCAATAAATACTTTATATAAATCATTTATTTTTTGTTTTACTTCTTTTTCCTTTTAACATTGTTTCTAATTTCACTTTTTTTATTTCTACTTGTATATTTAATTGACTTGTTTTACACTATAATATCAGTACAACAAAATATATACAGGGTAGTCTGGTTTGGGGTACAGATATTTTAAGAGCTGATTCTTTAGCTCATTGTGAGTAAAAAATTGTACGGGAAGGTGGGGTCTATCTTCAACACCCTCTGAGCTACAGGATGTTAAAAACCTTCCTTCAAAGAAGTACTTACAAACAAAGATTATCTCATAACTTCAAAAGTAACGTAATTATAGCTTATTAATATCATAATTTAATTGTAGTAAAAAATGTAACATTATAAAATGTGTGCACAAATTAATTAATTAATTAAATATTCACATACGGTTTTACGTATGCGATAATTAAAAGTATAAAAAGTAGCAAGTGTTTTGTGTGACGGACATTTTTAATTGTCGCACAGGAACACGCCTATTGCGGGTCTCAGTGATTAAAACAAGAGGTCCGGCGGAAGGTTTATTGTTTTCGACAACGCCGCTCCGAATATTTGCATTCTTCTGTGGCACAAAACGAAATTAATTATTTCTGTGTAAGAAAGAAAAAACCTAACCGCTATTGTTGTAATTGTTGGAGACATGTAATAGAATTATTATTGTTATTGTTATGACAAGGGTTTATGTTTTAGTTGCAGGCGCGTATTCAGAAAGGGGAACTCGTAGTAGGTACTAATCTTTTTGCTGTTTTGAATAGGTGAATAACTTAGAAACGATATACTAGACAGATTGAAATGTTTGAAACATATTTATGTAAAATTGCCTGCCCATTCGGGTAAAATATGAATACTCTTGAAAAAAATTATTTGTCGTATTTTTTTATTGGGGTATCAAAATAAACGTTGTTGAGATGATTTCGAAAAAAATATGTGTTTAATATATTAATCAGCGAAAAGTAGTAAAAACTGTGCAAGTTTTATGAGCGATTCCAGGAAAAATATAGTCTAATTGATATAGATCAACAATGACGGAACCCACGCATTGTGTGCGATGTACACTATATTTTATAAATGGTCATATAGGGGAGATACGCATTGAAACTATCCGGACGAACGAATTAAAATTTTGTTGTTTATATCTCTAAGATCCATAGACTACACCATAAAGATGGTATTTGTTATGTTTTCGTTATAAAAAAAACTAAAATCGTTTTCTGAAAAAAATTCTTAAGGTGAGATATTACACTTATTGTTTTTTTGATGTTTTGTATAATATTGTATATACCTACTTGAGTCAAACATTAATGGTATGTTACTTTTCAAATCTTATTTCTCTGTAGATGAAGTTTACCAATTAATTTTAATGGTTACTTTCGCATTGAATCGTACAGATGTTCGTGTATTGAAATGGGCGTTTATTTAAATAGTAATGTTGACTGGCTAAAATGTGTTAAATACATAATAATAAATAAAATTATTATTAAAAATTAGTTAGGTGAACACATATCGAACAAAAAAATTGGCACCTTTCTCCGAAAAGCTGTTTCAGAGAAATCGCCGGGCAAATAAATTGTCACACACATATGTATGTACATACATATATATATTCCAAAAATAGTCAAATACACTTCAGAGGAGGGAAGGGGTGGCTTAAAATTTGAACATATAGTGAAAATTTAATAAAAATTTCAGGATATTTACAATAGCTTGCATTCTCGACAAACGCAAAGTTAAAAACAAATGATAATTTATAAAGAAACTACGTATGTAGGTATCTACAACGATGATAAATTGAGATCAGTGACCTAAGCGATAGTTATGTAACAGCACGTGCAATTATAGGTATATATGTGTATATAATATCACCATACCACACATGCATATACTAACATATATGTATATGTTATACTGCGATGAATTACGATGTCACTATATGATTAAATAAACAAGAATAAATGACACCGCATCAATCGAGGTTTTCCGCGGTCAAAAATCAAACCAATCACGTTTTATTGACCTCTATGAACTCAAGAATTAACCCTTTAATGACCTCTGCTTAGATTCGTTATTAAATAAAATTAATTAATGTATGTACGAAATAATAGGAATCATATTTCCATTATTCTCAGAATTTTTAATTAAAAAAAACTGCCGAACTAAAAGTCTAAAAAATTTAACGAAAAGTTCTAGATTAATTTAATTGTATTTTTTCGTTAATTCTAGTCACTTTTTATTTTTTGTAAATTTTTTTAAAAGTTGATATTTTAGGAGATAAAAATAAAAATAAACAAAAGCATAAACATATTGCTGCTCCTTGCAGCGGAAATTACACAGCTACACAAAAAAAGTGCGGAGCTAAAAGAGCGACCTATATAGCATTGTAATATTGGTCGAACATAGTCGAAATCCAAATTTTTGGAATTTTTTGCTGACCCGTTTTTTTTTATTTGAGCTTGAATTTTGGGTTTATCCGACTTGGAAAAAATCAACCTAAGCCCAAAATTCAAGCTCAAATAAAATAAAACTGGTAAGCAAAAAAGTAAAAAAAAAATGGTTTCGACTATGCTCGACTAATACTACAATGCTTTTTTGGCTCGGCATTTTTTTTTGTGTGTAGCTGTAGTGTGTTATTGAAAACTAATGGAAAATTTGAAACAAACTTTGAATTTATAAGAAAAAATATACTTTGGAGTTTTTCATTGTATGCATGTTTATTAAAAATAAATAAACGAAAATAATCGTCACTTATTTATGTACTCCCACTCATTCGTTCAAATACGTGAAAGCAGTTGCACAACTTTACATACTATTATGTAAATCATATTAAATAGGCAACCACGTCCTATGAAAATGCTACATACATGTAGAAATAGAATTAAAACAACTGCAATTATTTTGCACCTACATAGGTAATAGGTAATCTTCGAAAGCATCCTCAATTGAATGAGTTATTATTATTACAACGTCCCTTTTACATCCCCCCTCACCTGTGTCGCCATCGTTTTTCCCGCCATTGTTGTCGTAATGTACACTATTGCACACGTAGACCACGAATATGTCATGATGGTATTGCATAAGTAATTGAATTCAGATTTAATTAATATGAGTCATGAAAGAAATGTATGTTGTTCAAAAGTCGAAACGTCTAATGTATTATCTAATTTTTGATAGTTTTTTATTGGCTTAAATGATGTATGAACATCTTAAAAATGATATTCAAAAGAAATTATAAGCGAATTTTTATTTTTTATTTTTAGAGCTCATTTTCCAGTGTCTCTGAATGAACGAAACAACCTAGATGGTGAAAGTAGTGAAAAATGTGTGATAATGAGTAAATGGTAATGTAAAGGGGCACCGTAATTCGGTCTCAAACCAAAACAGAAGCAAAATAAGCAACCGAAAACCGCCAAATCGACATAGTATCGAAAAAAAAAATCGAAACTAACGTCGGCATTTGTATGTAGTAAAACAGTTTCCAAAATTTTAAACTCTTTTTTATCGAAACCACGTTTTTAAACACTACAGAATCTGGACTATTTTCCATTCTATCAACTTGAGATTTTAACTGTAACTTCGATTTTGATGATTGGTTAACAATTACGGTTTTTCTAAACAATTTAAAGTAGTTTTTTCGTCAAAAACGCGATTTTTTGTTCAAAGTGATACAAAATTTTCAAAAATCGATATTTTTAATAATCCTGTGTACTTCGATGGTAAAACTCATGTAAATAACGAGAAAATTTTTGTTTGTTTTGATAGTTGATCCATGGAAATTCTGTTTTCCGCAGTGTGGCAACGCTAAAGTCACCATTTTGTTTGATATATTATTAAAAAAATATTTGTGTATATTTTGAGACATGTTCAATAAACCCTCCTTTCATTTGATTTCTTTCTTTTATTACTCTACAAAATATCTTAAAAAAGTCTCATTGTCCGAATTGACGATTAGATGTATAATCCCTTAATCGAGTACAAAAAAAACAATGATATAAAGTGTAGATCATTAGGGTTGAATAAAAATATTTTGGGCATTTTTATTCAATACGATTTTTTTATTTATATGTATTTTGTTCTGATTTAAAACTACTAAATCGATTTTAATCGGACTTTCACTGTTCGAAAGCCTAAAACTCTAGAATCAGTTAAGGTTATTTATCAACACGCTATACCATCAGGTAGCTAAGTAGTGTCGTAAAACAACTATAGAGAATTTGTGAGACTACTAAACCGATTTTAGTAGAATTTTCATTGTTTTACACTATCATATAAGTGACGTAATATAGAGATTTATAGTTGTAATGAAAATCCGTTTATTTTTTTAAATTAATATTTGTTAATGTTTTGAGACTTACCGATCCACGATCCTAATTCTTCAGTAATCATGAGTGAGTTGTTTGTAGACTGTAATTGGGGTAGTAAAACAGCTGAGTACCCAATGGGCATACCGCAACTGGCAGCCACGAGTAGAACACCACCCGTTGCAAAACACTGCAAAATAATTAATAATAAAATTAGAGTAAATCTAAGGTATTCTTACTGGCCCTAAAAAAATAATTTATACAAAATAATAACTTTGTATCTTATTTTAATAAATCTATAACCTATGTCAAAAATATAACAAATTTTATGATAGACTGACCTGTGCTAGCACCCCTCGCCACGTAGACCTGGTCGCGGAGACGCCTATGGCCGCGCTATCGCCGCCACTGGTGTCCGTCTCAGAGATGAGCTTGGCGCGGATGCAAGACGTGTTTGCGGCCTCGGTGTACATCTCATTCCGCGTATCCTTCTCTTGTAAACACCTAATGTGCGTTATAATATTAGTTACATGTGGATGGTTGATACGAGATATACAGATGCATGATTGAATTATTTTTGGTTGGGTTTTTACAGAAAAACGTGTTTATTAAGAACTTGTTTTGAATGGATGAAATTTCACAGAAAAATAGTAGATACGTCACATATGTGGAAAGAATTTATGAAATTAATATTATAACATGCATTTTATGTGAATCGTTTTACATTTGATGATAACTTGTTTATAACTTTTTGGGTTGCAACATTTTAGCGTAGGTATACGAGTAGAACACCACCCGTTGCAAAACACTGCAAAATAATTAATAATAAAATTAGAGTAAATCTAAGGTATTCTTACTGGCCCTAAAAAAATAATTTATACAAAATAATAACTTTGTATCTTATTTTAATAAATCTATAACCTATGTCAAAAATATAACAAATTTTATGATAGACTGACCTGTGCTAGCACCCCTCGCCATCAAATGTAAAACGATTCACATAAAATGCATGTTATAATATTAATTAATTTTAGATTTTTAATTATTATTTAATAAAAAATAAAATAAAATTTCAAAATCTTTAATTTTGTTAAAAATGATCATTATGATTATAATGTAAATAAATTAATACATTTTTTTATTATTATTTTTTTTTGGGGGGAATTACAGTCTTATTTCATGTTTCACCGCTTAAGAATGCTGTAATAATTTTATTGATATAATATGATCTTTTCATATGTCGAAGCTACAAACTATTTAGAACAGTATCAAACACAAATCCCCATAAAAATTGTAAGAGTTTAGGGGATTTGTATTTGATAAGTCATAACCATAGTTTTTTGTTGTTGTTTGTTATTTAGAATAGTACTCGGCTGGTTTTAAAATAGTAAAATTTAAAAAAATTTGTTAATTTCATGATATAGAAAATATAAAATACATATTAATATCATATAACAAAATAATACATGAATGAGGATAATATTTTCAAATACCATTGATTAAAAAGTAATATAATTAATTACGATATTAACTTCATTAGTTTTTCAGTTTGTACAGAAACATTTTTTACGTGTCGAGTTTTTTTTTGCGTTAATTGATTACGCCTTTGATGTGATAATTAGATCTAGATAGCGATGGAATATGAGTTTATAAATAAATGCAAATTTTCTGTTTGTGCCACGTATTTAAATTAAAATAAATTTAATAAGAAAATGTTCCATTGAATTTTATATAATGTACGTGATTCAAGAACCATAAAAACGTGTAATTTAAATTAATAAACACAATCAAAAGAATAAAATTTCCTACAATTTTTTAATAACTTGTAATAACTTTTTTTGTTGACCAGGCACTAGAAGGAAGTAAGTGGACATAATATGACAACGGGCAACTATGTTCAGATTTGTATAACTGAGACCTTAAAGAACTTAAAAAGTCAGGGTGTCAGTCGGTACCTGGATGCAATTTTTTTTAAATCGCGAAAAGGCCTTACAAAAGGAAAACAAATGTTTTTTTAAATTAAATTATTTTTGTCTAATTTTAGAACTCTCTGTATAAAAAAGGTATTAACAGTCATAACTGTAACTCTAAACCTTGAATTTAGGTATTTTGAATCATGAAAATGTATACTTTAAAACTAATATTATCACATTAAATTTTTTTTATAATCTTAAAATGAATGTTAACAATACGGTATACTTACTTCTACAGTTATGAGTGTAAGGACATTTTTTATGCGGAAAGGCCTAATGATGATAAAAAAAATCTGATTTAAAAAAATATATTTTTCCTTTTGTAGGGCCTTTTTGCGATTTAAAAAAAATTGCTCCCAGGTGCCGACTGGCATCTTGACTTTTTAAGTTCTTTAAGGTCTCAGGTATACGAATCTGAACATAGTTGTCGGTTGTCATTATGTCCACTCATTTCCTTCTAGCGCCTCGTCTATTGTGTTTATAATCAAAATCGAGATCGAAATTAAAAACTAATGGTAAATTTAGATAAAGCGTTAAAATTACAAGAACTAATTTATTTACGAGTTTGTAGTAATATGAACAGCAGAAAATATATTTACATGTATCTGAAAAAATATTGGTTTTACTATTTTCCGTCGTAGTTAAATTTTACACTTTGAATATAAAAACAATTTGTTAACGGTCAACTATTTTTTACGATAAAAAACCTTTTAAACACATGTGCGGCTTTCAAGTTTTTTTTTTTTTATATAAATTTACAGCAAAAGTTTTATTATTATTCTTTACAGGAAGTTTTGCATGTCAAATTTAAATTACATTCATTGATTTTACGCCATATTTGGTAACTTACGTAACTCCATTTTCAGTACTAAGTTTTCTCGAATCGAGATAACAAGTATTGAAAAACAAATGCTACTTCACACGGCCACACCTTCATTGCGGATAAATTTAACTAAACATTAATTAATTAATTAGTTTTCTTGTCTGTATTTGCTTACTCGTTCGCAAATAAACTGCGGTAGAACTGCTATAGGGGAAATATGTATGTTATGGATAATAGACGAAATGCGGTATTATATACAAAATAACCAAGATAGGCGGATAATGTGGCATGAAAAACATACAATAGTGTCTATTAGGTTAGGTTAAGTTTAAAACGGGCTCTAATAATATACAAGTTAACTGTCCTTGTTTAGATTGGTTAGTTTCTGCTAGGGTAAGGTTAGGTTAGCGAATGCAAATATGCGAAACTTGAATGCGTTCGTGTATTATCCAACACGCCTGTATAATTTGCATTTAAGCCGGCTTTTTTTTACAAATTATCCCATTCGTGCGTATTAGCCGTAACATGTATACTAAAATGTTTATGTTGAAAAATCGAATTATACCTATCTGTTAATTTTTAGATTCTAGATTTATTTCCATAAGAAATAAAATATTGGTACTTCTTATTACGTTAAAATTATTACCCGTTGCAGATAACTAAATGATTTTAAAACATTTACTCCCAGTTTCACCAATGTTACAAATGGACCAACCATAGCCAAAATTTTGCTATTCTAGTACATGTAATATAGATTGATGAAATCAGGTATTATTTTAATATAATTTAGTCCAGTGCTCAGATAAAAAAATGACTGGAATAAAGTAATAAAACCATTCTAAGCGAAATTCAGGAATTATGTAGATTAATGTGTGTACCATACATTAAATAAACAAAAGTTTACACTGATAAAAGGGAAGTTTTTCCCCCATTTTTTCATTTTAATGTACACATATTAACCTACTTAATTCATGAATCGTTTTTTATTAAAACCTCTGGTAACTGGGCTAATTGTTTGAGTTATAAAGTTGGGATACTTAAAGTACATTTATGGTTTCTTCATAGGGTTTCCCTTATTATATGAAAGCTGCAAGAAAATTAGCGTTAGCAGTTTTCATAAAGTTATTTCCGTGAGCAACTGTTATCTTTATTACAAGAACTTCCGTAAAAGATTTGCATTGTTTTATATTCTATGTTTATGTAGTATTAGTTTTATTTTATATAATTTTACACGAGCTAGCGTTCTGAAGCCAAAGTGACTAAATTGAATACGTTCGCATATAAATGATAAATGAAATCTATTTAGATTTTAACAAAAATTGTCATTTTTTTAACCCAACATAAATTAACTTTATTTTATGATTTTATTTAGTTGAAAACGTTTTGTCGTAAAATAATTGACTAAAAAATATACTTACTTTTTACAATGGTCCCTCATCTTCATGATTTTATACCATCAACTAGTTATTATCTTCTTTTTTTTCAAGACGCACTTTTCACAATAAATCTATCAAATTAAATACACTTTTTTCAAAAATATAACAAAAACATATATAACATACAACAATCAAATAAATAGTTTAATAGGAAAATATAAAATTCAACAATGAAAACGTTTATTATTTTTTTCAAATCAAGTTCAACAATCAAATAGCGCGGTGTTTATTGTAAGGTCAATAGATCAGCCGTGTTGTGACTGGCGGTGTGAGTCAAGTGCAATACAATTTATCCTAACAAAGGCCATGATGCTCCTCTCCTACTATAACCGTAGGTCCTTCGTGAATTACAAATGTGTGCATTTACTGTACAGAGGTGAAGTGATCAAAGCGAGCTATGGACTGTGTGATTGGTAATATCATTTAGGATGTCTGCAATTCAGTTTTGTTGGAAAGAAATTAGTTTCTTTATTTTTTTTAAATCTAACCTTCTTGAAAATACTTCCTAAAACTCGATACATATTGACATATAATCCATATTTATAAATACAGTAATGAGAGAAGTTTGCATCTGTTTAAATTTTGCTAGTTTTATATAAAAATATGTTGACCGATATAAATGAAGCTATTTTCCCTGAAACTACAAATATTTCTTCCACATTCCCATTTTTTTTCATCGATTAGTTTCGTAGTTGCATGGGTGAAAATCATTTCCCCATTTGCTATGTTTCTATCACTTTTTGTGACAAAATATTTTTTTACAGATGGAGAGAAGAGCTTCGATTATAGCAGTTTTAATTGCGGCCCACCATGAATTATTATATTAGTAAGAACTTATCTTTACTGTGACCATTAATAAAGCATTCTATGCAACGTGCCTATGTCACTTTTTTATACCACCGTTGATTATAGGTATATAGGGATTGGAAAAATAGTTTTTCAACTATTGCGTAAAAATGCATTTATTGTAATTTTTATTACATATCTCCACCGTTTTCAGAAAACTGGTTTGATTGAACACAATTTGAAATCAATTATTTGCAACTACCTTTGCACCAATTATTATTAAATCGTAAAAAACTATTGTTATTTTCAAGGAAATAGTTACTAGTTAAATTTTTTTTCGGAAAATAGTTGGTAAATATTTTTTTTTTAGAATTTAATAATAATTAGTGCAAACGAAGCAGTAAAAAGTGTCGCAAATAGTTTTAAAATAGTTGTGTATGGAAATTATCGTAGTTACATCTGTTTGGACGAAAGGCGCTAACAGAAATGAAGAGTCATAACCTTTATTGAGAATAAATTACATTGAACTTGTCAATCCGCGGGGAAAGCCCGCTGTTGTTGTTAGCCTTTATAATAACTGCCTCAGTGCTGAAACGTGTTAAATACGCACAAACGTTAATGACTGCCCCTGAGACACATAGCGTTTGTTTACCTTTTATATGCAGACCCGTCGTGAGGCAAGCTGAACATTAGGCACCTACTCTACCCCAAAAAAATATACAATCTGTAAAATATCAGATATAAAATGGACAATAATGGTCGTATCTAACTAAATAAATAAATAAAATTTTTAATGATTGAAATATTTACTTAACAATATCTACTTATACTGTTTAAAAGAAGAGTTTCAGTTTCAAAATCATTTTTTTAGCTGATCTTTTATGTATTGCATATAGTATCTAAGTACACTCGATAGAATATTTCATGAGATTTTCTTCTCATGAGACAACAATCTCCGAAAAAGTTCAGCAATATCCATTATAAATTTTAGTTTTTGCTGAGACTATTGTCTCATAGAAGGAGAATCACATGACATTTTTCATCATGAACGGATGCCTTAAGAGAGTCAATAAGACTCATATAATCTAAACAAAACTTGGGATAAAACAATATAAATAATATGTTTAAAAATATATTTGCTGTTATTAATATATATTATAATAGCTGTTAACCGTGGCTTCGCCCGCGTGGTAATACAGATTTCTATTATGATAATCGATAAAACAGGTTTTTAGTTTCGCATTTGCACGCTAGATGTCATTACGCCAAAAAGTATAATTTATCGCGTGTACAAACACACACTCATTTTTTTATCTAATCAATTTTTCGGGGTACAAAGCAGCATATGTCCATCTTCAGAATGCCAGCTATCTCTTTGCCAAATTTCATCAAGATTATGTAAGCAGTTTAGCCGTGAAAACAGGGCCGTAACTACCACCGGGGCAGCCGGGGCTGTGCCCCGGGGCCCCCATGCATAGGGGGGCCCCGTAAAAAGGAAGGTATTTTTTACGAAATCGGATTAAAAAAGGTTTTGATTTTGATTTAACACGGAGAAAATTTTTCAAAAACAAAAACTCGAAAAAAAAATTCTTTAATACATTTATAGAATTATCTTCAGAGCCATCGCATAGTATAAAAAATTTACAAAAAAAGAATGTCCCTCTACCATTTGTTGCTCACAAGATATCAACGAATCAATTTTTATTTTTAAATGTGTTTTTTAGCCGTTTTGATTTGGAACTTGTCACACTTACATATTTATAATCATAAGGAATGTATTATATTTCCCCAAAATTTTTATTTCATCGATTTTATTGGCCGTTGGAAATAGGTTCTGTAATAAAATTATAAGATTTTTAAAAATTTAGATTTATAGGGAAATTCATAACATGAATTTTAAAATGATTTTTTTATTTTTGCAATCCGGTCAATAGAATTGGAGATATTTAAAAAAAATCGTACACGAAAACCCGTAAAAATGGTCGTTTTTTCAACAAGGTACAACAAATTTCGCTGATCTGACTGCACTATATATCGAGTTTTATGCAGCTCGATATGAGAAATTATTGTTTTTTCAAAAAATTTATTTAGTGGCTTAGTTTTCATTGTTTACAAAAAATATCAATAATTAAAATTTGAAAGCATTCATATTTTTAATGAAAAACTTATTTTTTCGAAAATAGTCACATACTTCAAAATTGTTCAAAAACATTTTTATAAGGGGGGCCCCTCGATCACCTGCTGCCCCGGGGCCCCCGAACTTCTAGTTACGGCCCTGCGTGAAAAGATAGCAAACAGACAAACAGAGACACTTTCGCATTTATAATATTAGTATGGATTAAAATCTTAAAAAAACACCATTAAGCTATCAGAAAATGAGCAACTCAGCTGGTAAAAAAATGCATCTTCATCATAGTCAAATATTGAAGAAGAACATATGAGTTTAGTGAAATGCAGAAATGGTCGTCCAGTTTTCATTGAAATTTGCATATCACAAACTTAGTAGGTTCCTCTCATTGGATTATTACAATATTTAAATCATTTTTCCATGTACCAAACAATGACAGATATTTTGAAACTCATCTGCTAGATAAAGATATATATATTTATGCGATTAATTTATTATGTAATTTATTAAAAAACGTATAAGTAAAATTAAATATTTATAACATATACGTGTATTTATGTTTTTATTTAAAATGATAAATATATATATAAGCTTCGCCCTAGAAAAAGATAACCAATGATGTTTGTCTTAATATTTTTGAATCTGTTGTAACCGATTCTCTGGCAGACGACTTTTGAAGCCCATAGTACAAATAAATGTTTTCCCCTTTGATTTGAATATCGATCGACCTTAGCCATTTTCGAATAGAAATAAATAGATATTCATTCGTAGTTTGTTTTTATATGATACCACCTAACATAAGAACATTACAATGCAGTTGTTTGTATATTTAACTGTATTATAACAAAAGGAAGGAAGCGATTGAGGAACGAAACGTTATGCGCAATAAAACCCAAGAAATTATGGGCCGGAAGGTCATTGAGGAACACCACCACTGACCCGGTTTCCTTTTAAGCTGCAAGCGAAGGGTGCTTGCGACCAGTGGTCTTACACATTCTCCTATACATGTACCTTTATCTTCGAATTAACAAAAACATAGAATGAGAACAAGTATAACTAGTTTAGAACCACTATACCATACCAGTGGTTCTCAATCTTGTATCGTTCGCGAAACACTACGTTGGTGCATGATTTTTCTATTTAAAATTAAGTGTATCATCATAATAAATATGTATTTACTTACACATTGAGTATATGTGCCATAGTTTTAGGACTACTAATTTTTTAAAATTGTTTTTAATAGAATTAAAAACATTACTATTAGAAAAATGTTATTACAGTATCAATGAATATGCTTCTCAGTGATATTATATATTATTTTATTATTATTTGTATTATTGTTTACTATTTCATATACTTTATTTTATTTTCTATTCATTAATATATATTGTGTATTTGGATTTGATTTTTTCCTTGACTTATTCAGCACGTGTATAAAGTCAAATTGAATAAAGTTTATTATTATTATTATAACTATTGTATTGGTTATAGTTATAATATTAATCGACACTGTCATGATTATTATTACATTTTTATGAAAACTTTTTATAAGAATATGTTCTGTTAGAAAATAAACCTAAACTCTATAAGCTCTATTACTTGCCTCTCCGTCTGCGCATAACACAAGAACTAATGGACCGATTGAACTGTTTGGTATGTAAAATTGTCTCCCTATTCTGGGGAAAATATGAATAATCATTATTTACTGAGATTACTACGTCACTCAAAAATATATACGTAGGTATCAAAATACGAATCTTATTGAGCTGATTTCAAAGCTAGGTAATATTATATCTTTAAAAAAGTATTTAGTCGTGAAATAAAAGAAATATGTGTGTTCCAAGAAAAATAATTTAATTTATGTTATATCAAAGTAAATATTTTGAAGTAAGTAATCATAATATTTTTCTGTACGAGTTAAATGTTACAAAATATTAAAAACTTGAACAAAAAGATTCTACAAAAAAGTATACTCGAAAATTATGATTTCAAACAGGTACACCCGAGTATTAATTATTGCCCACATAAAAAACAAAAGAGAGAGTGAAAGTTTTGCGATGTTTTGTTGTATTCGTTTCAATAGACGATGAAACTTTTGATCATCCTAGCGTGACTCTGGCTCGCAAAAAGAGAACAAGGAATTCCTTTTCTATTAATATTTTCCTTTCATTCGTCGTCGAAGAAATACAATACTTTATATTTTATTCATGATCCTTTCCGATGGCGGTATAATGTAGGTACAAGATTCATATCGTTTTAAAAACTGAATGAATGACGTTTTTCATATTGTTTTTTAACGTACGCTTTATTTATTTTTAATATTTGTTTTTATATTCTTTGTTTGGTAAAACAGCAGTGCGCAAAATTTGTATGCTGCGATTCTATTTTTGTTCTTAATATAAATTCTGGTCCCCTTTTCATGGCTGTTATTCGTTGATTATAATTTTGAAATTTACTACAAAAAATGGTATTAAACTAAAAATAACAAAATAATTGAAATTGAAAATAAATAACAAAAGAAATGGTACAAAAAAATAACACTTGATTTTGTATGAGTAATAGTTAGTAATAGAGATAAAATTTACAATTTTCAATCAATATTTATTTTAATTTTATTGCGATTAGATGAGAACTATTTCTGAGTTAAATAGAGAGTAAATAGAGTAGCTTTCATCCAATGCTTTGATTGCAAAAAATAAAATACCGTTATTACCTTTACCATTCATGGTATTACATTTATTCCACTGTACTCTATTGTATTTTGTGAATATGATTATAACATTGTGTCACATTTACGGATAATCTTAAAAATGGTATGATTCACTTTCGTAATTGACTAATTTAAATTTTGTTGCGTTCTCTACTTAACCGACAGATGAAATGACACCAAGGAAAAATAAATAAAACGGTATTAAATATTTATATGTACTCGAATATCACAAGACTAATTAATTCTCTTTATAAATGACATGTGGTATATTTTGTGAAGAAATCAAAAAGGATTAGTGCCTAGTATTATAAAGAAATTTACTCGGGAACTAACGCTATCTGTGAGGTGTAAAATCGTTATGAATTTGCTCGGAAGAGAGAGCAGTGGTAATAAATGTACAATAATTTAAATTTAAAAGTGGTGAAAATCTATTACAACTACTGACGAAATATCAGTTTTTGATTATTTGTAATTATCAAGGCCTACTTGATTTAAAAAAAAATCAAAATTACGACGAAGTTTTATTTTTATTTTTTACAATATACAATTGATAGCTCAAGAGTTTATTTATATAAAGTGAGCGAAGCAGTGGACAAAATGCTTTTTTACATATATTAACTGGAAGCTGCAGCTTATATTTCATATATGTTTTATAAAAATAAACATTGGGTGTTTATTTTATTTTTTTTAACGCTTCACATATAATACAAGAAACCTTCATTTGTGAATAGGCTAGTCCACCAACGCAGTTTGTCACAGTATACAGGCAATATTCTGCATTGACATTAACAGCAGATGTCGCAACAACAACTAGGTATTATTCGTCAACCGCTTTCGGCTGGTTTCAATAAATCATTAAATGGTTTAGTGTTATTTTTGTTCCACGTCACAGATCTAGGTGTAGTTGGCAGCCTTGTTTATCCACTGATTCATATTTTAATCAATTAACCCTACAGTAGACGCGCTAGAAATTCAGAGATAATGATTATGATATTTTCTAAAATTGACAAAAATGTCGTCACTGCAAGCCTTATTTACACAGTTAGAAAAAATAGAAATTCCCATTTGCCAAATAAAATAAAATCCAGCTAGGGATCCATAAAACATTTAATGCCCTAAAAAATGATTTTAAGCTGACCGTGATTACTTTTAAATTGGTCAAGTTATAGGTAAATATACCTATATGAAGCACATAATTTAAATTATAATTATCACAATTGTATTCAAAAACAGTGTAAATTAAGAGTTTTTGGTTTGCAATTCTCGTTGCAAAACGGTTGCTCCGTTGATGATTTTAGACAGCTTTGTAAGACCCTAGAAAGTTATGCGCCCCCCTTCAAAGGAGGGGGGGGGGGAATTATCGCCATGTTCTATACATCAAAATCTACCAATTTCTTAAAAAAAATGTACTCCGTCATTATTTTCTTCCTCAAATCTTCTAATGACTGGACTATTAAATCCTTTTCACGTTTTTACGCGTTCATAAAAAAATATAAATTATATTTTTTTTCTTCACACGTACCTGATTTAATTATTATTTTTATACAAATTTACTAAAAAAATATAAACTAAAGCTAACTTTAACTAATTCTAGGATCTTAGGCTTACGAATAATGTAAGTCGGGACAAACAGACAGACAAAACTTCTTTTTATCAAAATATTGTCTGTGAAACGTATAGATTAAACAAAACAAAATATTAACATTATACAGATAGATCAGTATTTCTCAACCTTTTCGGTACTATTCTTTTAATAAGCATCTATGGAAAACCTAAAGTTTTCCAATAATTAATACTCATGTTTCTTTTTAACCATTTCAAGAATAATTCTAAAAATTGTGTGTTTATTTTTTTACGACGTATTTTTGTGATAGCTCCTGTCAATCAGCCATTTTTGGCACGCCCGATGCCGGGTGAAAAGTTTTAGTGTTTTATTTTTCTTGTACGTGGTAACCTTGTCTCCCCATTGACTGGGATTGTATTTTAATCAATTAATCAGCAGATAATACTTTCCGGCAGCGGAACGTGAGCGAGTGGGTCAGTAGTGATCGTGATGCTGCACTCAGACACGACCTTGAGCGTGCATTTACATACATGCGCTGCATTTGTAGTGTCATAGGTCGCTTATGTACTGGCCTTTGATTACTATGTTCTATAATCAATACTTTTATCGTTTTATATTGCTAGTTTTTAGAATCCTTTTTTGTTTCGATTTGACATGAAAATTACTGAATTGATTTTGATGGGATTTTCACTGTTTGAAAACCAAATACCGTAGGATTAATTAAGGCTATACGGAAGACTCGTATTGAAGCAAATTTACCATAGATATTTTCTAAAAATATATATAAAATTGAAAAGCATTTGTGATACCTATTATATTAAGATAAAATGTATAGTATGTGATGTTGATGTCAAAGTCGTGTGAAAATTATAATATACAATGTTTTTAGCTCGAGCAAAACGACGCGGTTTATACCCATAAGTCGAAAATAGAAATGTAATATCGTTATATATAATCGAAATGAAAAGTCAAACATTATTTTTAATTTAATTTCACTGATATATATTTCACTTTTTCAGGTCAAGCAGATAGGTGTTAATATGTGAGTTAATATTTTATTATTTAATTTATTAAGTCAATAATTTACAGCATATGATACATTCGATATTAACGTGTACACTTAAGTTATTAAAGGTCATGGAAGTATAGAAAATTATAACCTCTCCACCTTCATTTGACTGTGGTGGAGTCAATAAACGACCTTGTACTGCATTTAAAATATTAATCATATTGAATAGTTCATATTCTATATTATACATATAGTACATATAGTATACTCGACTAGAAATGTATAACAAAATATGATCATTAGTTATATACTCTACATAAATAGTAATTTTAAATGTGATCATGCTTTTATTTATTTACTTTGTTCGTTTCAATTTTCTTTTACTTTATTGGATTGTCTTCTAATTAACCTAGTATACGATATTAAAAAGAAATTTAATGAAATTCGATAGCTAACAAGCGTTTTGAACGTGTTATTAATTCTGTGAGATTTGTTTTTGAAATCAGAAACATCCCATCCCAAATAAAAGTTATAAAAACAAATTAAATTATACAATAAAAATAACGGCAAATATTACTGCGCAAAACAAAATTTTAATGCTCAAAACGGAAATGTTATTGCTCAAATACAATATATTTAATGCTCAAAGTATATTAAATATTGCGCGCTTAAATACTACCCAAAACATACCATTGTCATTTATATTTAAGTCCTTGCAGATGGCGATAGCTTAGTTTTTGCTTCAAAGTAAATTATTTATAATACTGGACAAAAATGAATCAAACATTGTTTCATTGATAAATATTTTTTTATTGATATATATCCAAGCGAAGTTAACCCTTTGTATATCAAGTATATGCTTTAATTTAACAGTGTGATTAAAATATTTTTCAAATAAGCAAAGCAACACCTAAAATCACGGGGAGCCCACATAATTAGGTAATAAAATTAAGTGTTTTCCCCGTAGTTTTTAATTTTAATATTTTATAAACACATTTGTTTATTTATTTATTTTTATTACATTATTGTAATAAATATGTATGTAAAATTAATAATTTTCATAAATCAGTCGATACGGAGGTCTCATTATTAATCCAATTATCTTATTTTTCACCTTCAATGCCAAACAATATGTTTACATTTTGCAGAAAAATGACCTCTAGTTTCATAAAAATCAATAAGAATTAATATAGGTAATGGTCTGATGTATACATACGTATTTACTTTTCTATGAGTTTTTTTTAGAAAGTAAGTAAGTAGGCTTTTGTTATGTGAGTATGTATAAAGTTACATCTACATTTGTGTCAATAATGTTCCCATTCAAGATACATAACAGCATCCAGCAGGATCCTAAATCAACACATTATATCATAGAATATAAATAAACATGACGTATATCAATATTAAGGACAGGGGTGTATTTATACATATTTTGTGTAAATGATACATTTTGAAGTACTGTTTCTCTTTAATCGATATTTTTGATTTCACGAGAAGTTGAATTTCAACTTCAAAATAAAAACATATATTATACAAGTCTTAAGGCTTCCGCGGTGATCTTGATATAGATCTTGGCTTCTGGGTTTAAGCCGCTTCAATTTGGTCATGTTATCGGCTAACGTTTCGTCACATCTTCAGGGATTTTCTAAAAGTGCACTTTGTATATCGCCAAAGAAAATAATGTAAAATAATGTCACTTATTTCAAAATTGATAAATAATTTCCAAATTTTGATGAACAATTAATTATTAATTTATCTTGAACATATCTAATTATGATATTTCAAAATTATTGCATATAAAACATTTGATTAATATTGTGTTAGAATTTCTCGAGAAATGAGAAGAGAGAGAATTTACCTGGAATTCAAGATAGAATAAGAAGGTGCTGGTGGGTAATTTATAGTAGGTTTTAAGCGGTTTACTTAAATTAAATATCAGTTATATTTACTATCTTTATACTAAAAAAATAATTATCCCCCCGCTAATGAAAAATCAGCGGAAACGCTCCTGTAAGAACAAATATCATTTTACATTTATACAATTCCGTGGAAACACCCGAGTTGTGGACACGGATGAATTTGAATAAGATATTTCTGCATATATAGAGGAGGTCGATCTCGATTCTAGCTGTGTGTATCCCGCAGGAGAGATTAGGGATGCGCGCTTCTCGGATCCTGAGGGTTATAGGGGAACATTCAGGGCGAGATATCTTGCGAAAGAGAATACACATTCAGTTATGTGTTATTACGACTTTTACTTAATAATTCAGAAAGGGCGGGCGAGGGTTTTCAAGATTGTCAAAGTGATTCGGTATTCTTTTATTTTGTTTGTTTTAAATAATTGTGAAGTTTAAAATGTATTAAATGGATCTCAGGCATATATTTCTTAGGTTTCGTGCTATTTGTTTCAAAAGCGATTTAATATTGTTTAATTTCCAGTATTACAGCCTAGCTAATAAATTTGCTAGCTTTTTAAACGGGGTATCAAACTTATAAGACTCTTCTTTTCAAGTTTTTGACATATAGTTGCATACACAGTAAGTTATTTTTATCGTTAATATACCTACTTAATAATTAAAATAAATAAATAAATTAATTAAATATACTTTGCATACCTTTGTTTTTACTTATTATGCATACAACTATCTGTCAAAAACTCCAAGAGAACTGTCATATAAGTTTGACAGCCCATTTGAAAGTGTTTGTAAGTTTGCAAATGTTTGTTAGCTAGGCTGTAATACCGGATATAATACTAGCTTTTGTATACGAATGGATATCGGAATGTTACCAAATTGTTTTAAATACTATTCAAAATGCTACCAAATAAAAGAATAAACGCTTTCTCAAATTTACCATATATTTTATGTGATTGAACGAAATTTTTCTCTGACTTGCGTAACTTCTATACATGCTTTTGTATCTGAGTGGATGTCGGAATGTTACCAAATCGTTTTAAATACTGTTCAAATTGCTACCAAATAAAAGATTAAATGCTTTGTCAATTTTAATTTTGAATTATGTTATATTACTTGGGAGATTATAAAGAACACGTTGGTGAAAGTTCCATCTAAATCGGTTTACGTTAAGAAACATAATCACAAAATTGACATCTTTATTATTTTTACTTGAGAACAGTGATTCCAAAACTGTGATTGAATATCACAGACTCATACATTTTCGAACATATTTTTTTATGAACGCTGGAACAGACTAATAATTTATAAACGTATTTCTAATTGTTTTAGAAATACAACAAAGTTTTATAATTACGTTCGAATAAATGAATTGATAAAAAAACAGTGACTTCGCTATCCTTTGAGAAAACTGCAACACAATAGCAAATTTGAATTTGTGTATTAGTTTAACCATATAACAAATAGCCGCTTTACACTTGACTTCTATATTAATGGCGCAGTTTTGGTCCACACTTTGAATTGCGTCTTAGGAGACAATAGCATGTTTCAGATAAATTCCACTTCAACTGCCGTTTAAGGTTATTTATGGCTACAAAAGCTTTACACAAACTGCATAGCGTTTGCTTTATAAAAGAAAATCTCCAAATAAAAAAACTTATATAAATAGGTATGATATTAACAACAACAATGGACTTAAAAAACTTATAGACCTCCCCTCCCCCTTTTCTTAATTAAAAAATTGTTTTACAAAAATAAAATATTCAAATAAAAACTTAACATAATTGTGATTTTTTTACTCTAGTTTTTTAATTTTGTTAAGCGTATTTGATTTTTTACATAAAAAACAGCTTTAAAAGTGCAATATGTAATGTATTTTTATTTTATTTTAACCTTCCCCCCTCCCAGAGTTGCTCTTAAGGATACGGGTCTATGCTTGTCAACACCGTTTTCTTCGAATAACGACGATATGCTATCAATGAAAACAATCAAGTACATTTTCATTAGTAGTGTAAATATTAATTACATATACAGAATATATCATAATGAAAATGTTTGAAAATTAAACAGAATATGGAAATGATCTTGCGCAAAAACTGTCGGCGTACAACAACTGTAACAATATTAATGTTTCCCACACGAGCATTTTGTAAATTTGCTACCAGTGTCCTTTGTAAATTCACATAATCAATTTGTGTTCCAGTATCAGCCAGCAAAATTTGTCGCATCCGTTCAGTATTTGTATGAATTTTATCAGAATACTAACTGAATGTTATATTATCATGAGAAATTTTGATATATGTATAATGTATATTCCATATAGATGTCAAAAGTTATGCAAATGGAGATAAATCTTCGTAAGGGAATATTTTACTACACAAGTTGTAGTGAACTATTTTATAGAAAATTGAATAAAGATTTTACTAAATTTTCACGTAACATATGTTATTCTTGAGATACATTGAAAAAATAACTATTTTAAATAACTCCTTTTTAAATAGGACTGTCCTCAAACCAGACCTAACAAATCAAACAAGTTTCATTAAGATCGGTTCAGAAAAACAGACATACTAGTATCTTCGATATGGCGAGGAAGTAAAAATATTTACGACTATTTTTACCATAATTAGAGAGCTTTGTAAATTGACAATTTTTATTTTACATAGTTACATACTTTCCACTCAGCATGCACGTTTTTAGAATTTACTTGAATACGAGAAAACAAAATGAACTCGCGGGTTCCTTCCGGGTGGACGTTATCGAATATTTTTCGTAGAATGAAAGTATTAAATGACATTTCGGCAGACCCAAGCGTATGTGTCCTTTATTCCTCTGTATACCTACTACATATGTTATATATTTATATACATATATACCTACCATGTATAAGCAACATATAAAAGTAGGAATTTGTGTTTCGGAAATAACGAAATACCGGTTTTATTTCTGGAAGGATTTCCGGATGAATGGACATGTTTATTACATTTGAGACGTGTTTAATTTAAAAATATAAATGTGGTCTCAGTAATTTATTTTGAAGACAAACTTTTTACTTATTTGTGGGTGTAAGTCACGTCATTTTAATTGTCATGTAGATACAGGATGTTAAAAAAATATAGACCATTAAAAGGAGGAATGTTAGGATAAATAAATGTTTTTTTTTTAACTATTCGTGATTATTTTTGCTTAATGTAACTCAAGGTGCATCTTACAGTAACCAACAAACCTAAAATGAATCATAAAAATATGTTGACATTTTTGATATGATTTTTAATTATTTAATAAGAAATTCAAACAAAAAGTGGTTTAATTGTTTTGACATCTGAAATGCAGTATTCTTTATATTTATTTTTATTGTATGAATAATTTAAGATAACTGCGGAAGCATCAAATAAAAAAATTCAATTTGTGTATATCATTTGGTAAAATATGGATTTGTTTTTGGTTCAAATGTGTCTGTTTTTACTTATTATGGTTATAAATGTGTGCATATCTCGGATTAAATTAACGAATACTGTTTACAGTATTTACAGCGGTTTGAAGGCAAAACATGTCTGAATGTGCGACCAGAGCTGTTGTATTGTGGGGTCTGTGATTTATACAACCCAGGGGCCGGTGTCAGAGGTCTTAGTGCTCCTTACCCGGAATTAGTAATCCACGCTGTTGAATTTTAAATCATATCTCGATGTTTTGGTTAAAACATGAACGACAAAGTATTTATTGCATGATAAATATACATGATATATACATACAATATAAAAAAAACTAGTCCGTATTTTCTAAAAGTTTTTTTTACCCTAGTTCTGAAACTCTTTTATCTAAAACTACTGTACCGATTAAGCTGAAATTTAAAATATATATAAAAAAAACCTGCCCATTCTGAAATGAATCTCTTAAAATCATTATTTATCAAGATAAAAAAAACTTTCCATCACATTTTTTTTACATAGTGGAGTATCTCGTATCACCATAAATAATGATATTTATTTAAACTCCCTGAGTTTCAAAAAAATACCTGGTCCTTCCTGAAGTTGAATAAATTAATTTTAATAACCGATATATGTAACTTTAGTTTGAGTGACTTATCTAGAAATATTTATGATAATCTTACACTTTATTAAAAAAAAGAAATATACAATCATGTGCATTGTAAAATGCACTGAGGTCAGGATGTGACAACGAGCGGAGCCAGATGAGGTCAGTAGGGGTGTGAGGGAGGGTCAAAACTTGCGCAAGAGTGAGTTGGTGGGTATGTGAGAGACGAAGGCGGGTGTATCGTCTAGGGAAACCGAACAATTTTCCGTCCATCTCCTTCAGAGTGATTCAATTAACCCCGGTAGAGGCGTGTGATAAGTTTAAAACAGTATCAACACATTTTTATTTTATGTATATGAAATAGTAAGTATTGTTAAACCATATTTGAATACATTATAAATAGATGATGTTTGTGTGTCTATCTGTAGACGTGGTAACTAAAAATGACAAAATATAGAAATCATTTTTTGTCTCGGAATAATTTTTGAAACGGTGCGAAATATAAAAAAACATCTGCCACAGTGCTTCCTCGTGCTAATTTCACCAAAGGTAGTTCATTATTGAACAATTTAAATAAAAACCGATAGTGTTAAGATAAATTGCTTGGTATTGGTTAACCATTTAATTTTTACACAATTTTACTAAAAAAATATTGGTTCGAAAATTTTTTTAAGACACCTGAATAATTTTTCGTATATTTTTTAATTTTTTGACAGTTTCAATATAAATAAAAAAAATTTTCAAACGTCAAAATGACATTTTAATATTCAATGTAAATTTCAATAAAAAAACGACGATTTTTTAAATTAAATTGAGATAAATCTTTGTAAAGGAATATTTGACAACAAACGTTGTAAATCTATATTTTAGGAAATTGAATGCTCTACAGAAAAGATTCTATACAATTTTCACGTAACATGTGTCATTCTTGAGATATCTTGAAAAATAAATATTTTGGGATGTCACCCGTCCCCTTTACCATTTAACCATCCAACCAAGTTTCATTGGTATCGGTTCAGTGGTTCATGAGTTATGTATGAGTGTGATAAGGGGACAGACATGAATCGAAAAATTCTTAACTTGAAACGGAAAGAGCAATTTAAAATTTTGAAATCGGAGAATATTTTTTTGTCTCATTTTAAAATGATCACAAAGCTTCTCGTATCTTCGATATTGCGAGGAAGCAAACAATTTTTTTGACAAAAGTTGTGGAGAATATTATTATCTATAATTTATGTACCATTAATTATTTTTTATCTTCTATCAGTTAGCCGGAAATATTAATATAATTAGAAATGTACTCTTAGTGTTACGTATAAGAAAGTCACGTGACACACATGGCAGATTTTTAATAAATGCACTTTGTAAGTGCAATTGAAAGTTGTATAGTCTATGGATTTTAGCAATATTTTTTTATAAATTTTTATTTACCGACTAGAGAAATTTTTTTTAACCTATTTTTTTATTATGAATATTTATCCTTTAAAACTCAGGGGTTTCTTTAAATCAGGTTTTAAACGTAAAGCAAATATTGTAAGTAACAAAAAAAAATTTTATTCTAGAGCAAGTCCCCTTCCGGGTGAATAACAGGAGTATAAGATGAAGAGAGATTACCAACCCCCAGTACAAATTAAAGGATGAATCGTTGAAATTTCGTTACGAATTTACAAATTAATTCAAGAATATGATGAAAAGTTATACGTCTCAGATTTTGATAGCAAGATGTAATTAGAGATCCAAGATACTTTGATGTAGTTTTTTTTTATAGAGTGTAGTTCATTTAAATGATCTTTTGGGTTTGTTATTACTTTTCATTACAAACATGAAATGTACTATATATTTATATTTTAATCATGAAAAAACTTTTAACAGAAATACATGTTTTTAAGTATCCCTGAATCACGTACAATTGTATGTCGTCAAAGACGTCTGTGTGTCGGTCTGGTAGAGACCCGCTTTTAGTAGTATTGGATTTCTATATAACCAAAATAAAATCGAATTTTAAACTTTCACAAATAAAAATAACGGTTCGCAATGAAACTTAAAGAAAAAAATAACGCCGTTATTATAGACCGATGCGCGAACAGAAATGTCCAACTCATAAAGAACATTATTTTTTATTACAGTCTTGATCTAAATTTATAGATCCCGCAGTGATAATCTCGACAACAATGTGCGAGAAGGACGTAGTATATGTTTGCGGGTGGGTGGATGGATGGGGAGAAGATATTATCACATGGTTTCAATCGTACTTAACGACTGTGAAGACAAGATAGAGAAAATGTGGGTATTGCGAGTATAATGGAAAGCATATGTGTAAAAAGGATTACAATACTTTTACTATTGCACACCCGAAGCAAGCTATGCTTGGGAATTGTATTCTATTCTCGTCCTTAATTTTTTTTGTGTACGTACATTGATAAAATGAGCGTTATATCTTAAATTTCTTTAGTAACCTATAGGTTACTAAAGAAATTTAGTATACATGAAAGCTTACATTTTTTGAAAGACAATATTACAGTTTCCATATATAAACAAATTTCAATTTGTCGAGAAAATAAAATTTTTATGTGAAGGCAACACGTTAAAAGTCACAAAACGTAATAAGTTAACAGACATTATACAGGAAAAATGTCATTTTCATAAAAATTTTCAAAAAAATAAATCTACTTTTTGACTTTGATGAGTAATAACTCTGAACTGGAAACACGGCTAGCAATAACGCTAATACTGAAAAATATGTTAGTTAATTATCTATAAAACTGACCAATTGTGGTTGCTCTAGTTACGTTACTTTGGAAGTTATGAGATAATCTTTGATTGTAAGTACTACTCTGAAGGAAGTTTTTAAACATCCTGTAGCTCAGAGAATGTTGAAAATAAACTCCATCTTCCCGTACAATTTTTTACTTACAATGAGTCAAGGAATCAGCTCTTAAAATATCTGTAAACCCAAACCAGATCACCCTGTATATTGAAGAAGCTAGAATCCACTTATATAATTTATAGTTTAGTCAGAAAATCTACGTGCTTAAAATTCGTGACACACTTTTTTAACAACCTGTATATGCGTAGCTTATGTACGTTTAGAAATTATAACTAACGTAAACACACATATATCATAATAAATTTAATTTCGTCGAGTAAATATATTAAACGTTTATTAAACAACACAGATATGAAGTTTCTAATTAAACGAGCTGTTGCAGGAAGCTTATTGTTAGCTTTGCGGACAGAAACAACGCTACGTGTTTCTAAATTTTTAATAAAAATGTAACTGGAACTATATTTTTTCTTTTTAACAGTAACTTGACTTTAAAATTTAATTAACATTGATTTTTCATTTTATTAAAGATACAGGATGGACTCGAATTTTGTTAACATCACGTAAAAAATATTTATTGTAAAATTCACAGTAAAAATCACTGTTCTAGAATATAATGAGGCACAGATGGACAAATTGTATTTATTACTAACTAGAACTTTTTTTAAATTTCAAATGCCACTCACAATGTTTTACTTTTCATCACAGTAAAAAAAATAGTTTCTCACCAGAATCTGAGAGAGAGAGAAATCTTTTTTTGCATGAATAAAATTGCAAGATAAAAAGTATATAATTTTATCGTTTTATTGAAAAACATTTATTTTATTAACTTCCCATTAGGAGTTATTGTAATCGGTCCGAAAATCAAAATAAAAAAATTCATCATAATTGTATGTTTAAAAGTCAGTATAGTATATTTACACTATTTTGAGAACGATATCTGTGTTTGTGTGTATGTATGTACGTACGTACGTACGTATGTGCGTGTCATTTTTTACGTTCACGAAATCTCGTAAATAAAAAATGCTATTGACTTCGTTGGGATACCAATCGAAGCGTCTTGACGTGATTATGATCTGAAAGAAAGGATTTTTTCGAAATTCAACCTTTAAGGTGGTAAAAGGGGGTGTAAAGTTTTTTTTGGTCGGATTTACTTGAAACTTAACATAAATATTTTACAATACAAATAATAAAAAATGTATTTCAGTATTTTTTTTGTTTTACGTGCCTAAACAGCCATAGAAGGGTGAAAGGCGAAAACCACCCTCAAAATTTGAATTTTAAATAATAATTAATAAGTCTACAATTCATGTTGTCTTAGTAACGTTTTATAAAACAAATGCAATTTAATTCTAATTGTCAAACTAGTGTGTTATATTATTGACATTAGGATATTAGAAAAACTAATATTCGTAATACAAAGGTGAGTTTTATTTCTAACCAATTCCATTAAAATTTTTCATATACATATTAAAAAAATATACACAAATTATATGGAAACAATAAATAATTATTATTCAAATATTTATAATAATACCATGTTGGGAAGTTGATTGTGTGGACCTAAAGGGTCTTACCCCAAACCCAAGGCTTGTTTTTTTGATCTTGTAATTTTTATCTCCAAGAATGCATAAAAGTACATAATTATTTCTCTTGTTATTTTATTCAAAAATTGATATTTTACAAATTTAAAATTTTTCCAAATTGGAAGAAAACGCTACCAAACCAAACAAAAATATCACCTTTCAACTAAACAACATTTATTTAAAATTATTTCCATACAATTTCTTGTTTTCGAGTTATTTACTAGTATCAATTTAAATGCTGCACTCTGTATAATAAGTATTATTTCATCTTCTAGATTGTTGTTATTTTTATAAAAAAATAAAGAAAACTCTCAAAGATATGTACAATAACATACATACAATAACTATGTACCGTATTTATCATATTTTCTTGCGCGTGTCACCTCACGTGTGACAGGAAACCAATAAAAACATGTTTTTACTGAACTTCCATTCACATATTATTATAATTTACAGCTACACGTAAGCGACGCGAAATTCACGTATAGGGTTTTTTGACGTCGCGTACATCACGTTTTAAAATTTTCAGCTCTTCAGAGAATTTAGAAGTTCTTTTTATCTGTAAGAAGTCTTGTCACATAGACGCTGCATTATGTGGAAATCAGTACGTGAATTTGCTCTCTTAAATTTTAAAAATGATATTTTCATTACTTTCTAAAGAAATGGTTATCCATTTTTATTTGAACTAGTTTTGTAGTACGAAAATTGTTTTAAAAAATCTCCTGTTTTGAGACATAGTACTATGGAACTTTAACTCAAACAAGTTTCAGATTAGTCTTAAAATGATTGTTGTATTGTCTACTGTTACATATTAAAATTTCAATCGTTTAATAGTAACAGCCCTTTAGGTAAATTATATGAAATTAGTAAAGAATTTTATTTAGTTTTTGTTATTATTTTAATCCATAAATTTTTACATTCTTATACCCATATATGTATATGAAATACATATAGTATAAGTAAGTATTGTAAATCCGGATTTTGATGAAATTACCCATTTTGACCTTCTCTGAATCTATTATGACTATTTCGTATAATTATTTTTTAGAGTGTATTATGTAAAATATTCTATACATTTAATCATCTTAAAAGTAATTTAATCCGTATAAAAAGTATGTTGGTTTTAAATTTATGGCATTTAATTCAATCAGATTAATTGTAAAGTCTGCTATTATTTACTTAATTTGCAATTTACTCTCTCAAATAAAACAATTGTTTCTTTTGAAACAAACGTTCGTTCAACAAAAATAATCGACTTGCAAGATTCCAATTACACAAAACTACAATTGCTTCTTTACGACACGTTTGTGTTTTTTTTTATTTCCCGTCGTTGTTAATAAAAACATGTTATTGCTATTTTTTTTCTTTTTTATTGCAGGGTAGATATCGAATATATGACGCCTTAGTGAATTTAATCTGTTTGAAAACACTTTTATGTGGATGAGAGGTTGTTCGAACAATAATTGTAATGAGTAATGAGTGTAATTCGTTGGGTTATTTGGTCAAATAAAAAAAATTGTGTTAAATATAAAATTGCTATTATTAGCGTACGTTTCGGAAATTCATTTCCTTCATTAGTGTAGTTTTTATAAAAATTACATACGTTTTTAAAATAAATGTTTTTATTTTAAAAACTTATTTATATTATTATATAACCAGAAAATAATAACATTATACGGATTGATATAGCATATTTTAAGGATAGTAAAAATATGAATATTAATATTATTATATAATATTGCTAAAATTATATTTATTTTATTAAATTTTTTTATTAAATTAATTGTGTATTGAATTTAATTAAATAGAAGTTCTCTACAATACCGACAGACATCTCATAAAATTTTAGGTTCCACTGAGATTGGGTTTATCCCTGAAATTGCAGCAAAACCGCCTTTGTTTTCGTATTTTCTTTGCATTTAAATTATTCCCTACGTAGCGCTCTTTCATTGCATTAATAAATTGCACCAGGCAATTAAAAATTTAATTAATAAAACACACAACCGTACTGAATTATTTATACATAGTGTTACAGATAAAATAAATAGAGTTAAATACTATGAGTGTGATACAGTTTTAAATAGAGTACAAAGAATAGTTGAAACTAGAATGCATATAATGTTCATATTCGTTATGTTGATTTAAATGCCAACAACGATTGTTTACATTTGTCGAATACTATACAATATGTAAATTATGTAGGTACCTATTAGGGGTGTACCGGAATTCACGATTTTATTCCGGTTCTGGTTCCGGTCTGAACTAGTGAATTCCGGCTGGATTTTTCCGGAATTTTTAAATTTTATTAGTGCTTTCTACTAAGAAATTCATAAATAACATACGTTATTTTTGTTTAAAAAATCAATCATAAATATTATTATAATAGTTATGATATTAACAAAAATTTTAATGGATTTTTTTGTGGGATTCCAAATCATTAGAATATTTTGACTGTTCATTTTTTCAACAATCGCCCATTTCTATTTAGACTATATAATTAGATAATTGATTTATAGCAGGCCTGTATTGAGAAAATTATCAATTGATATGTATAATACGTATATGTAGGTATATAAATATGAAAAAATAAACAATTGTAGATGTGACATTGATATAATAAATTAACTTTACTGATGTATTTGTTTTGTCGTTGATTTGATACTGTAACAGTGAAAGTCCCATGAAAATCGGTTACGATAGATAGATAAAATTTTTAGAAACCATCAAAATTGATTGTATTGTCTAGAAAATGTTGCATATTTTCAGTTTACAAAGTTTTCCATTCCTGCTTATTTTCACAACAAATATTTAAAATTTCATGTATTCCTCAAGGAAACCGTTATTCACACATTTGGAGTAAAATGGTTAAATATTTTACATTGTTCAACAAAATTGTGTTCAATAATAAATGAAACGAATACATTTTGCTTACTTTTCAGAAATTTCACATCGGGGGAAAGTATTATACCATACTCTATCAGTTATTTGAATTATGAAGTAACGTATATTTTATAAAATGTTAGGAAAGTATAAAATTGTAGAGTTCTTACCTGGAATGGATTCATTTTTTTAAGTTACATTAAAAACTGATAATATTCTGTTTTATTTTATTATAGAAAAATAATTGTCAAGCTATTAGGATTTTAAAGGTACCTACCTGATTTATATATTGATATTATTTTTCATGGTAAAATTTTATCTTTCACGTATAAGAAAGTAAAATACAAGATAGATAAATGCAATTTATCGTGTAACATCAGAATATATTGAGAACAAATTGTCTGCGACATATTTAAGTTTCATATTTTAATTGGATTAAAGATATATGCGTGGAGTAAGAATAAGATAAAACAGAGATGGATGTAGTTGTCTAAATGTAATTAGATATCGTGAGAGAGTGATAACAATAGCTATGGTCTGTCGGATCAATACACTTTTATATTTCTCAAGAGGGACATGTAATTTTTTGCTTTCTCAACAATTATCTGTAGTGCATGGAAGATGTATTATCATTTAAAAATATGAAAAATCAATTTATCCTTAGATAATTTATGATTGGATTATTTTTAAAATTTATGGTTTAGAAAATCTTTTCAATTATAAAATTTTAACCTTTTTTAAAAGCATCGATGGAATGATTAATGGTTGAAAATGGACAAAAGAAGAGAACTTAACAGTTTCTTTTTTATTTTCGGTAGCAAAAAAATATTGCTTTTCTTTTCAATGAAACTTGAGTTATTAAATTTATTATAATTTGATTTTTTTTACATAGCTGTTCAAAAGTAAGAACGATTCAATTCACTTTATTTTATAGGCAAAGTTAATAGTAGATTGTTGGAGATACAAGACAAATATAAAACTCATATTTATATAAATCTGTTCTGTAGGTTATGCAGTGTGCTATATAAATATTATATACAATTATTATATATTATTATTATTATTATATATTATTATTATATATTATTATATTATATTATAATAACCTTGCTCAAAAACTACTGTGGTTGCCGCGGTTTTGACGATACGAATTGTACATTTTACCGTCAAAAACCAAGGCAACCACTGTATTCTTAAGTGAAATAGAGTATAATATTATTGTAATGTACCCCCCCCCCCCTTCCATTATTAGATACTTTTTCAGTTATCCTCACTTCGTCGAATCTCGACGGGGTTAGTCAATTTCATTTAATGATCTTTTACTGTACGTTGTTCTATAAAATCGTTTTAAAACTTATTTAATTACCTCTACATGCAAAAAGAACTAAAAATACAAAATGGTGATGCTACAGAACAAATCTACAATGTAGTTTCACTTTGATCAAATTGAATTACCGATAGAATAAATTTCTGTAATCCGATTTTAACATTAATCTGTGGCTGCAGTTGTCTGATTTCTGCGGTCGAGCCCTCATCGTGCATGCATGTCGGCGGAATTTACGTAATGCACGCAATAATCTCGTATTTCGGTAATCGATTTGACGAGGGCTCGATGAAAACTACGTACGCTGGCAATTTGCCAGAGTGTGTGAAAGGAGTATACAATTTATGGAGCGTCTCTTTTACTCGTGAAGAGTTATTATATACTGCAATTGCAAACGGAATTTTTATTTTAAAAATGATTGAATGAAAATTTCCAATAATATTGTAATAAGTGCTGAAGTACTAGAAATAGTTTTGTCTGTAATATTAATTTATGAATACTTATGTTATTTCAGATATATGCACATATTTGTTCTTCTGTTAATATTGCGATAAATTCGTAAATAACTTGCAAATACGCTTCTAATAAAATACGATTCTAATTTACGGTCGGGTTGAAACTTTGTCCTCAACAAAACGGAAGTCAATGGTTAAAACTTCAATTCATTAAGGGAAAAAATGAAAAATAATAATTACATTTTGCGGCAGTTTTAGCCAGTTTTTTTCGAAATACATACATGCATTTGAAGTTTCGATATCTCTTGAAATTCATGTTTTACACGCAATATTTTTTGGAGGCTGGAACATTATGTAGGAGAGCTTTAATTATTTTAATATTCTTATATTAGAGAAGTGAGAATTTTAAGTATTTTGCTCGTATATTGTAATTATGTCGTTAATTGAAGTTTCAGCCATCGATAATTTAACGTCTGAAGAAAAAATGTTCTTAATAAGATTACGACACATTACGATACCCCTCCCCCCTAAGAAAATAGTTTAAATGTATCAATCAAGATTAAGGTGTGGGAGGGGGGGTATAAATTGTATTCTTCACAATGATATTTAAATATTTACATTAAAAGATGTTTTAAAAAAGTTTATACATACTTAAATAAAATATTATTTTCCTCAGAATTTCTTTAGCGACGTTTTACTACAATACACGGTCGTTTTTTTACCTGGAGTTGGTAGACTTGAATGATTTCATATTATTTGATATTCAGATATTATGTAAACGTGTTTCTTTACCACCAAAACATCTGCACTCGTGCGTTTTCTTTCGTACTTTCTTCCTCTTATACAATTCTAAATATTGTTTGATATGTAAATATAATAAAATTGTGATACATATATATGTATCATAAATATTTACATTACGGAAATTATAGGATGATAAATAGAAAGTTATTATTATTTATGTAATAATAATAACAATACTTTATTTCTAATTTCTATAAACAGTCGTTCGGAAGCTAAACTGATTAACAGTCGTAGGATTCAAAAACATTTTATATCTATACTAATATTATAAATACGAAAGTGTGTCTGTCTCTCTGTTTGTTATTTTTTCACGGTTAAACTGCCGAACCGATTTTGATGAAATTTGGCAGGGAGATAGTTTGCATCCTAAGGAAGGACGTAGGTTACTCTGTATCCCGAAAATTTATTAGATAATAAATGGGTGTGTGGCTTTTGTACGTGCGATCTGTTTTATCGACTATCATAACAGAAATTTGTATTACCTGACCTTCTTTTTCTTCATGGGTTTTATTTCAAGTGGATTTTTCCTTTTCTGACAGTTCCTACTCAACTTAAATTTTACGTGAACGAAATTGTGGAACAGCTAGTAGTACCTACATAAAATATAAAATGAAATTTTGGTCAACTTAAAAAAAAGATACGTCACAAAAATTATAAGTAGGGTATCAAAATATGCGTCTCGTTGAGCTGATCAGAAAAATCTATTTATACATATTATTTATTTAAAAAAATTATATAGTTAAAAAAAAAGTTGGAACTGCAAATTTTCAAGAAATTATTTTCACGTTTGCTACTAATTGATTGAAAAACTGAAAAAACCGTCAGAGAATAGAGGGAATACGTTTGATTCCATGGTAAACAGTTTTATTCATATCGGTCAATATTGACAGAACCCGCACATTGTGTACGGTGCACACTGCTGACTTTTTTTTACATAATAATCTATTTTAATCTCGTTTGAGAATTACTATATTTACTGAAGAATCAAACTGCAATAGAGAGATTAGATTAAATATGTCACATTTACGATATTTATTAATGGAAGAAAATCAAATTTTATAGACGAGTATATATTGGTTTATGAAACCATTTATCGTTAATACTTATCTGTGTATACCAAATCTAGAACGCGTTATGAGGATAATACGACACCATAAAGAGCAATATTGTGCTCTGTATGTCATAAATATGAAAATAACCAGCTTGTGCATCAGTTTCATATCAGCTGTATTAAATAGACTATATATATCATATATATGTGAATTATAATCGATTTAAAATATATGACAATGTTATCATTATACATATACAAAGTTATGGGCATTTTCTGAAAGATTACTGTAGCTGCGTTGACTGACAGAACTAAAAGATAACTAGGGGACAATTTTCATATTAACGTTTTATTTTAAATTTTCAGAATTTAACTCTTTGACAACAGATTTGTAATTTTAACTTCCATGTTCCTTAGGAAATATTGTAATATCGTCGAAAAGTCGTGTTCAAGATAAGAGCAGATTCTGATTGTACTACCTTTAAAACGTAAAGAAAAGTTGATTTCCGCATGGCGGCTGTGCGTGTGTCTGTGTCTGGATGTAAAATATTCTTTCGTTCACAATAATTACTGTAAAAATGCACCCATCTGAATTATTTTTGGGGACAATGTTTGCCTTAGTGAGTAGGTACTCCAGACCTATTGATTTTGGTGCTAATCGGATTAAAGGTTTTGGAAATATTCAAAATGTCGTCTTTTATCATCTAAAAAGTTAACATTGTGAGTATTATCTCACTTTTTTTATAAGACTTGGTACATTTGTAGATCAATTGAACCTAAGGGGCATTTATTTTTTGTACGTGCCTAAACAGCTACTAAAGGGGTGAAACAAATGCAACTAAATTCAAATTGTCAAATTAGTTATTTTACGAATATGTATTAAGTTTTTTACATTAGGACATTAGAAAACTAATATTTATAATACAAAGGTGAGTTTTATTTCTGACAAATCCTATTAAAATTTTTCATATACATATTAAAAATTATTTAAAAAGATGTTAAAGAACATGGGAGTCATATATCGTTCTCCATACCGATATTTATTATAAGGATTTGAAGTTGTTGTAAACACTGAAATTTCTGAAAAAGTTTGGAATTTAATTTCGGTTATTTGTTCATATTTTGTGATTTTATAAAATAATTTTTTTATGTATCTGAAATATTTCTAGAATTGATCGACATTTCATTATTGTGGTTACACTGAAAGAAATATCGTTCATTATATTTATGAAACGCATTCAACAACCATGAATTCATGGTAATAATGAAGAAATACTTGATATTAAAGTAAAGGTTCATTAAAAGTAAAAAAGTTATGAATTTTTACATTAATATAAAGTATTTCTTCATTATTACTATGATTTCATGGTTGTTGAATGCGTTTCATAAATATAATGAACGATATTTTTTTCAGTGTAGTCACTAAAACTAAATATGTATTTACAACAATGTCACTCCACACGTGTTTCGACTTCGAAGTCCTCAGCAGGTGCCTAAAAACCTTAAAGCGTTTATTTCGCTTCAATGATTCAGATTAATCAACTACAATGTCTAGAAAGACTGGGATAGTTGGTTAAGGTGTACATATTTAGTAACTTATTACTAGAATTACTGAAATTATTATGATTGGCAGTTTCAGTATTATTTCGCCGAAAACAAGTCGTTTTTACTCACCCTCTCGAATTTCTGTAGGTAATACGCGGTAACGGCAGATTCCAATCTGTATTTTGACGTGTACATACACTTCCACCCATCCATCATGCGAGGAGTGGTTTCAAAGTTTCCCACGGTTATGTGTGTGTGTGTTGGCAGCGCCCACTTCAAGTTTGCAAATTAATTATAACCGACGTCGGTAGTATCGTTCCGCGTTGTCACTGTTCCTGCCTGATTTAATAGAAATACTTGGAATTTGTTCTTAATATACTTGTCATTTCTGACTTTATTAAATTATTATATTTAATTACGTACATATAAAGGTGTCCCATTAGTTAGAATTTTGAAATATTTGTGTCTCTTCATCTCTTGTGTTTAAACAGTTCGTAAGATTTTGCCTCTCCCCCCTTATTCTTCTAAATATTATGTGTCCTATTTGTACTAAAAAGTTAAAGATATATTAATTATTTTTACTTTATGTTAAACATAATTTTGTTTACAATTAGGTTTAATTTAATTTCATTTTTAAAAGTTACATGAAACAGCGAGAAGAACATTTTTTTACAAATATGTACATATAAAATTATTACTTAACATAATTATAATAAAAAGCAAAACAGAGTCCTTTCACATTTAAAATCTAAGATGTAGAGCAGCATCACATCACGTTCAACACAAGCGAGAACGTTGGAGTTAATAAACAAAACAAAAATAATATAAAGTGCATGTGCACCAGCGCCTCCACCATCAGATGTGGTGGCAGTGACGGTTATATGTCTGTGTCTTGGGAGGCTTTAGCGCGGATCACGCTCACTCACTCACTCACTCGCACTCACGGACAGACCGAACGGTTCCGGTGAAACCTCGACAGGGCCGGATTTATTGGGTTTAGTAATGTTGAAACAAATGGCGAAAGTAATATCGACCTTGGAAAACTGAAACTAAATAAGAGACATATATGGGTCATTTCAAAATTCGTTCCAGATAAACTTGTCCCAGAAGAAAAAAACATTGATTATTGTTAGTTACATTCAAACTTAGATAATATTTTGGAATCAATAAACAAAGCACCGTATTATATCTTAAACATCTTTTATAAAAAGAAATAAATCCCACTTAAAATTTTTCTTTATATAGAGACAGTTTTGTTACCTTTATTGACCACTATGTTACTTTTAAAAAGTAGTTTTAAGTGGTATTTATTTCTTTTTATAAAAGATGTTTAATAATACGGTGCTTTGTTTATTGATTCTAAAATATTATCTAAGTTTGAATGTAACTAACAAAAATCTTCTGAGAGAAGTTAGGTTAGGTTTATCTGCAACAAATTTTGAAACGACCCATATACCAAATTTTAAAGAAAGACGAATTTCTTTGTCAGTACTGAAATAGGCATGGTCACAGTTTTCTAGCTACTGAACCGTTTGACATAGAAAACTGAGATTAGACTTGAGTTATCAAAATTAAATTTTGCGTTTTCTTGATGGGGTAAAAGACAAAGGTTACAAAAAAATTTTTTTTATTTTTTTATTCAATCCCGGCGAGTAGCGTATCAAATGAAAGCTGAGTTTTACTATATTTTTTTATCTATGTATTGTAAGTATAATGATTTGATTAATGTCGGTTTGTAGATTACAGACAGTAATACATCATTTATTAATTTGAAGAAATTTCACCGTTTATTTCAAATATGTTTAAAAAGACATATATGTAATATGTATATTAGGCATTAACTTAACTCTTCGCAACTTTGCCCCCGTGTGTGTCAAAAATCGATGAATGTCCACACAATATATCCATCACATATCCTCTGTGCCAGTAATAGTACTGGTCTAATTACATCAACACCGCAATTACCATTTATTATCATTTTTATTGTTAAACCAATTTTAAATTTTCATATTGCCTACACTACTTCTAGGGTCTTAGGCTTTTGAGCAGTGAAAGTCACATCAAAATTGATTCTGTATTTTTTTATTTTTTATATTATATTGTCTAAAAATATCCAAATTGTTTTAATTATACAAACAGAACCGACAGATTTATTATTGATAAATCGAGATGAAATACAATGTTTACAAACCTGCATCAGTAACACTCACAATGCATCTGAAGATGCTTGTTCCGCAATAGTTTGCTATTTATCTAACGACAGACAGACAGATCGAATGAATTAATTACAGAGACCTTGTTTACTGCAACTGTTAATCCGTCTTAATTACTGTAACTGTACTTTATCGTGGTAAGGCAGGGGGAAGGGTGTTGGGGGGGGGGATTGCGAGACATGCTAGCAAAGCTATAATTTCTAGTTTGAATTGTGAAACAGGCTAGTTTGTTTTACTCTCGGTCTAAATATATTTTATATATAAAGAGCACATTATATTTTCCATATTTACAACAAATTTCATATGAAATTGTAAATCTTACTTTAAAAAAATAAAGCGTTCTGATTTAAAAAAATTAGAATTGAAACATTTAATGTTGCTTGCAAGTTTATTTAATTTAATTTTGACAGCAATTGCTTTTACACTTTATTTTATTATTTTGTTTCCATTTTTTAACCACAGATTTTCTGAAAAAACAATTTTATTTTTAATCATCATTAAAAGAAGAAGAAAAATGTAAACCACTTGGTGCTAACTAAAAAATAATCTTGCTAAAGTAAAATTAGAGGGCGGATGATATTATATTATAATGCAATTCATTTAAGTTTAGATCCTTTTTGTTATAAAAAATCTGATTAAATTAAGAAGTTCAACTGTATGTAATTTTCAAATACTTATTTTAAATGTATATCTTTACTGTATGGATGGGTAAAAACAATGGCATTTGCTCGTTGTATTTTTAATATATATACGTCATTTGCAAACCAAAATGACCAAAACACATTACAGCTTAAATTAATTATAAAAAATATGTATTATTTTAATTTATTTCATACAGTATATTTTATTTAATATTATGGTCAAGAGAAAAAGGCAGGTATGCGTATAGAAAATAGTATACTGGACATATAATTTTTATTATTTAAATCAATGTTTATTTTAATGCATCATTACCTATTCTACTTTTGAAAAGAGATTGATACAGTCAGAACGATGGCGTATGCATGGAAAGTGAGTGAAACAGATATAGATAAACAAACGTGGTTTGTTGAAAACATACGGCATACGTGTAAACATAAGAGCTTAATTATATTTCCCTTTCACAAAGCTTGTATGGTATATGTTTTAGTTTCTCATAAATTAGTTTAATTAAGTTTGATTCAAATTCGTTCGAAGGAATTATAAACGTACGTACGTATACTGGGTGGGTGAAATAAAACACCTTCTGTTTGGCGACATAGTACTCTGTAACTATAAATAACACAAACTTCTGATTGGTTATAAAATGTCTATTATAAAATTTTTTAAATCATTATAATGAATTGATTCGTGAAAAGGGGGGGATCTGTTGGTTTCTGTTTGAAGTGCATGTTATTCAAAATACTGTTATATATTTGAACTGTAAGCTTGTTTGTTTGTTTGTAGACGAGACGAAACTAGGTTTAGTTTAGTCTTGTGTTGTCAGTATTTATTATACTATTTTCTTAAATTCTCAATACAAGAACTCTACATTCTTTAGGGGATTATAGTCATTCAGAACTAAAATTGATATATCGATTTTACTTGAAGGATTCGTCGAATTGATTTGATATTTGAATACGCAAAATTAGACTATATTTCGATATTATTTATACATATTTATATTATATTATATGTATGTGTATAATATTTTTTATCCACCCAGTACATACAAATTTCCAGTGTTTTATACTTACGTATAGAATGTCGAGTAGATATTACATAGAAATTTCATTTTCATTTATAATTTGATTAAAATTTTATTCCATGCATATATCTATATACCTAATTCAATACAGAGCCGCTAAAAGGGGATTCAAGGCACTTAGACTATGGTTGTACATGGGGCCTCAGGAAAATAAAAAAATTCTAGATTTTTTTGGGTACAAATTTTTTTTTAGTTTGGTCTCTTATATGTTTTTTTGGATTTACATTATAGGTACGTATGTTAAAGACAATAACAAATTATTTTTTATTTCTTAATTGCTCTCTAGTAGCATCTACTGCATTAAAAATTAAGCTAAAGTTACATATAAAGCTTTTGCCAAATTGGCGCGTTTTTCCTTCCAATCTAGGTAATTGGTATTACATATTCCAATTAGATTTTCTTTATGTGTAGTTATTTTGAACCAACATATTTTCCCGAATTTTCAATAACCCATTTTAATTAACAGAAAATAACAAACTGACCAGAATATGTAGCAAATATATTTCATGTGTTTTTGGACTTCAAACAAAATAATCCGGATGTTTGATAAAATTCGTAACTAACAATCAATTGTTGTGGGATATCTACAAAGTATAAACACATGTGTAATTAATACATTAATTTACGTATGTTGTTTTGTAATACAAAAATAAATGAACTCACGGTATAATTACAAAGTCAGTGGATATTTTTGGCGTGCTAAAACCGAATCCGTTAACTAAATTGTTCCATCACGTCAGGTTTTTGAGATAACCTAACGTAAAAGTGCCAAAATGACGATTTTGTCAGTGTTTAAGAATTTATTACCAAGTAGGTAATTTTTTTCTATACTTTTCATTCACGGTATGAAAATAAATAGTAATATCTTTCGTCATTACTTTTTATTGTACGATTTTTTTCCTCGAGATCTCGAGATATATTAGTTTGAAGATATAATATTTTTATTAATATAGTAGACACAATGGACTTGACTATATTAAAATTAAATATAACAATATCTCTAAGCTAGTATATTTCGGTCATTTTGGAACTTTTAGGTTAGGTTATTTAAACAACCTGACATGATGGAGCAATGTGGGCATTGGATTCAGTTTCAGCACGCCAAAAACTCCCGAAATCACATATTGAAGTAAAAACAACAGAATAAAAGTATTTTTGCGATCTGTATTATTTATGTGATTAAAATTTTTACTTAAAGCGTTCTAATTACTAATCAATACATTGAAATGATTTCAAATTTCAATACATAAAACTAGACTTTATGATAAACATTTTAAGACTAATCTGATACTTGTGTTGTTTATAGTTCCATAGTTATATGTCTTTAAATTTTAGACTAAATCAAACCCTGTAACATCAAGTAGTTAAACACACTCCTGATATCTTCTGAGAATTCTATCGAGAATGGTTAATGAGATAGATTATGTCTTCATTAAAATGATTATATAAGATATGTTATATGTGTGTACACACGCGTAGCAATAACATATAAGCATTTAAATACGATTTCTATAATAGAGACGTAATGGTTTCAAAGTCAGCACGTGTCAGCACGTGTGTGTGACGTGATGTAATTATCTGTTATTTGCAGATGTAATAAAATATATTCTATGCATGTAATCAGTACACTGTCTATGAAATCATTCTGTACACTGCATGACTGGTTTACTAATATGTTTGTTTATTTTGTATTTGCTGCCCACTCGTGGTTTCGCCCGCGTCGTATTCATTTTTATGAACATTTATATAATTTTTTAAATAATCATTTATGTTTTAGTCTGCAGCAATTTTAACCCTTTAAGGAGTCTAAAAAGTTTACCTTCATAATATTGTAGTACCTAAACATCAAAATAAATAAAAACTCCTTTTTCTTCCTTTAGAGATGATTTTTGTAAAATTCCTTCTAAATGGGTACTTACATCATAATAGGAAGACACCCATACATTTTCACGTTTCTAGGTCCAGAATTAGGTGTTGATGAGTCAGTCACTCAGGACTTCTATCTTAATATAATATCTATCTATGTATCTACATATATAGTGTCTAATTTTTAGTATAGTATAGTATTATACATAATACTGACATGAACAGTGCACGTGATTTTTATTTTATTAAAACATATTACTGACAAACTATTAAAAGATAGAATAAAATGAATGGGATAAAAATTATACATAATAATATTCTCTACAACATGTATCAAATTAATTATTAACGTAATTATTAAACCAGAATTATGTTTGAAAGAAGAAAAATGTTTTAGATGAAAACAGGATTTATCATATTTGAGTTACAGACTTTATAGAAAGACCGACACACAGACATCATGGCGAAAATAATCAGAATCGATTCAGGGAAGGTCAAAATGGATAATTTGATCAAAATCCGGATTTCGAAAAAAATCGGCTTTACTATACTTACTATATGTATATTTGATATAAGTACGTACATTCTATAACTGAAATTAAATTGAAATATTCTATCCGAGGTACTGAACTAATAACATAACACAAAGGAGAGTAAACTTTCAGCATCTCATTGAAAAATTTTAAATAAAACATGGATACAATTCTTAATAATATCTACATATAATCTATTTCTATAAATTTAATTACTGCAGTTTGTAACAAATTTTTAAAAAAATGCCCTTTGCACAGAGGTAAAATTCTTTACGTTTAACAAATAAAATTTAATCTACATATGATATTGCCTAAACTAACTCAACAGTGAAAGTCCCATCGAAAATTGTTCTAGTAATTTTCATGTCAATTCGAATAAACAAACAGACAAACAAAAATTCTAAAAAATATTTACATTGTACAGAGTCTACAGATTTAAACGTTTATTAGTATTGATATAATACTTTAAAAGTAATGTTATTGAACGTAGTTTCGCTATTGATTCTGAAAAAAACAAGTATGAGAGAAGGAAAAAAGTAATACTGTTTGAAAACATTTTTATATACAATAGTTTCATTTAAAACTTTAATAACATACTGTTATCAGTCTATAACTTTAGCAATATTCGAGTGTCAACATTTCAAATATCATTTTGTTTTGTTTTCAATTTGAGTACAATATGAATGTTTTTGTAAACTTTGTGACGTATTTGATGTACTACATTGCGTCCAACGTTTTATAAATTGGATTCTTATTTGAAAATATTTAAATCTATGCATCGTTTTCTTTTTAGAAATTAATATTTTTTTTATATATTTTTATTATAACCTATCGACTGTTTTGTTTTAATATGGGCCCATTAATTCAATTAAAAATGAGTCTCATCAAATTCGGTACAGCAGTTTTTGTGATCGTATTTCAAAATATTTTTCAATAATCATTTATCTAAATTTATTCTAGGTTAAGGGGCTTTCGAACAGTGAAAGGTTACAAACATCGATTCAGTATTTTATGTATCAAAATGGTATTTTTATTATGAAATTAAAATTATACATTTTTTTTTGAACACTGAAATTTTCATCAAATTTCGTACAGTACACAGAAAAAAATTGCATTAGATCAAGAAAATCCTAATTTCATATGTTTTAATATAAGAATATATTCTTCATTCAACTATTTTATTGTTTCTCTTTAAAGCAATATTGTCGGATGAAAATAATAATTTCTCTTTAATACGATCCTGCTCTAATTAAATTTTTTACATAGTTTAAATTTTTTTTAGTCTGAGGCTTTCGAATTGTGGAAATCTCAACAGACATAAATTCTAAAAACTATCAAAATCGATTATATCGTCTACAAAATGATGTAGAATGTAGACTCAAAAAATCTAAAATATTTTCATTTTACAAAAAAAAAAATGACAAGTTTAATTTGAGACATAATCGGGCCATCTTTTAATATTTTGAATTATAAATACAACCTTAAAAGGCAAAATTTATGGATACATATCAACCAATGCTAGTATGTATATAAAACTTTATGGCGGCCACCTTTTATTAAATGTCATTTTCGTCATTTCAATGACTATATCCCAGAGGCGTCAGTTGAAAATTTATAATGTACAAAAAATATGCTTCAAATTACAATTGAATTTGGTATGTAAGAGAGATGATAATTTCAAATAGACTTTTTTCTGTTAATCAGTTATCACTTAAATACTTTTAAAGACACTACAATATATATCAACATTTATTATGAATTAATTTTATAATTCAAAGCAATTAATATTTATTTTAAAATCCAAATGATACGCGAATGACTCGTGGAATAATATGGTAACAACGCTAGGTAATGTGTTATCTAAATGTAAGATACAATCAGTCTAGCCTTGATTATGTTTATCGAGTATTTGAATTAGCAAAAACCAACGTACCAGTTAGAAGTTATGCCAAATTCTCTGAGCATCCATCGCCGTGACATAGATTTAGGGTACCTAATCAAAAATTTAGACGATAGACGATTTAAAGGCCATATTCTGACCGTTTAAATTCCATGTGGATGGAATATCAAACAGTCATTTCATTTTATTTCATTTATACATATAGTTTTGTAACTACATGCAAGGATTTTAAAATAGATTGTATTCCAGAGATCTTTACGTCTATCTGTAATAAAAATGAGATAGATCGAGTGGTCATAAATTATAAATCAAAACATTTTATGTTAGAACCATTATTTTTAAACGGTTGAGAATAAAATATCAAGTTTTATTATCAAAGATTATGTATTGAACATTTTATATGTAGTATTTCTTCTGTAATAATTCAGTTTTTATATATTTCATAATAAAATGTAGTACTTTGTTATAAATAATGTATAATGTTTTTTTTTTATTTCATGTGTCAGTCATATCAGTATTTGAATTATTAAAAATGTAAAAAATGAGCACTCGAGCTGTGATTTTTAAACAACTTTTCTGCATTTTTTTCGCATAATAAAATGAATAGAGGTAAATGTAATATTTAAATCTGAAACTGAGGTTTTGTAATTTATGCCGTTATTGAGATAATGTAGGTTGAAAATAAAATTTATAATTTATAAAAATTTTATTAATATTAAAGTTAGATACATTTATGGTATCGGCGACTTTTATGTAGAATTAGTTGAGCTCTATAAAACGTCCATGCATTATTCTGATGTATAGTGTAGGCCAGAGTATCGCTTAAATAGTGCGCGTGTTCATTTTTTTTAAGTTTGCGTGGCTAATTTATTCACTGCTCAGCACTTTTAAGTAATAGCGTGATTATATATTCCCTATAGCACTTATGAGATTTCAAGAAACACGTTGGTGTAAGTTTCATTAAAATTGGTCAAGTAGTTTTGATAATAATTTTATGCATTCATGGGACATTTGTTGCACGAAACAGCGTCAAATTTGATAAACATTCTAGCCTATAATTTTGTTTTACCGCGTTCAAAAATGTTCGCACATCAATAATTAATTACTTCCATATTCCGAAGAAAATGGAAGTACGGTAATAGGGTACATGTGCATTTACTGCCTCCAAAATGTAAAGAAATGTTATGTCTTTTATTCATGATAACTTCTGTAAAAAAGAACTGATTTGAATTACAAAATATCATTAAAAATGTATAAGGTACTGGCACCAGTCTTGGATCATACCCTAGAGTTGGATTCTTGATAAATTAAATGTTCTAAATTAGAAATATTTGTTGATCATTGCCAATACTGTAAAACAGCTTAATTTGATTACAATCGGCTAATGGGTGTCAAAATGGTGGACATTTAAACTAATTGTCAAGTATCTGATTTAGGTACATTGTTTCAAATTTTACGATTTTTTATTTTATAACTTTTGTATCATAGTACTTATCATTTTGTAATCATTAGTAAGTGTCCATCACTGGGTACCCATTACTGGTTTTGTTTTATCCATAACTGGAGAAAAAACATAAACAAAATAAAAGGCTATAATTAAAAAAAAAAACTATATTTGCGGACTTTGGTAATTAAATTGATTTAAAGAGGTACTTGTTTTTTTAGTAACATGAATTCGCGAGCATTACAAAAAAGAAACCCATAAATCTCAAAAAATAGTATACCTTTTTTTCAAAGGATTCAAGACTGGTGCCAGTATCTTATATCAAGACATTAAAATATTAATAATGGTCTTACGAAAAATTCTGTACACAAAAAGTATATATGTATAAAAACACGATATAAGTATGAGCATGAAAAAAATTCTATCTCCTTTAAAAATACTGATAAGTTTTAAGTAGCATATTTAATAATTCAGAAAAGCGCGTTCCTGAAGTTGGTCGTAAAACATTATCGCCGCGTTGTCTATCTCTCCACGGAGGAGCACCATTGTCCTGCTTTATGGGGCCGGCCGTCGTAAAACTGTCGACAACACAAAACAGCACAGCGGCCTTTTTTACACCAAACATTGTTGTAATGTTTTATTTGAAAATATTGTACTCTTATTTAGAATATAAAGCAGGGATGTCCAACCGAACTTTTAGCATTCCTCATATCGTAAAACTGCATATTAAAAAATATTTTAAAGCATTTACGTAATTTTTCCCTCCCCTTTCATCTATGTAAAACAAAATAAAAATACTGGCAACCTTCTACCTCCCCACCTCCCTAAAGGATAAGATGTAAGAGGCTTTTTTCATTTCAGAAAAAAACATCATTTAATTAATTATTTTATTTATTAATTCGGCAAACAGCCAGCATGTTGTTTCAAACATGTGGAAGCATTTTTTTTGTAGAATATAAATTACCATACGTAAAATTATTTAGACTAGTATCCGCTATGGTAGAAATTCGACCAATATTTTACCTGCGTTAACAACAAACATCCACACATGATTTTTTGTGCACATCTATGGCATAGTACTTAACCTAACCTAACCTGCTTTAATAACAAAAATTTCCAAATAAAACACTGCAATTGAATACGAATTAAAATTTCTATACGCATTCTCTACGTTTGACAGAAACCCAAAGTTATTTATTTTTGCCGCTTGGTGGTGCTAAATAAACAGTGAGAGGGGAAATCATATGTGATTTTTTTGTGTGCACATCTATGGCACAGTACCTTTTGAATGATATAAGTTTCATTCACCTTCTTTTATAATAAATACTAAAAAAAACGTATAACAATTTCCGAAATATGTATATTTAAAGTCAACCAGTTCAAAAATATAATAGAAAATAAATAATAATCTATTGTTGTTTCATAAATCAGATATAAGAAAAATATAACATAAACAGACCCTCTAGCCCTTCAACATATTTACGTAATACTTTAAAATAGAAAGAATTTCAGAAAAGGTCAAATATATTATCATCAAAAATCATAAAAAAGGTTTTATGATACTTACTAATAGTACTATATATATTTCATAGATAGATTATATTATGAAGTACTTTAAAGGACATCGAAATTTTGGTAGAAACGCTGAGAATAATTAAAGTTTAACACAAGAATGAAATTAAGAAAACATGTCTGTATGTTCAATGTTCCTTGTTCTTCATGTTAAATAATGAATAGAACTTTTGCAATGCAACGTTAGTATCCACGATAACAAAGTCTCTATGTGTAGTGTTGTTTTAATCTACTTTAACATTAAAGAGATTTACTAAAATAACTTTAACTTAACTTGATGTTTTTCATCGACTTCACACACAATGCACGGATGCCGTCAATGTTGACCGATATGACACATATTTCCTCTATGCTCCCAATTTTTTTCATTAATTAATATCAAAATTACAAGTGTAGAAATCATTTCTTCAAAATGACCACAGTTTCTACCACTCCTCGTGGTTAAATAAATCTTATAACTAGGTGCATATTTTTATATCACACTTGTGCATATAGTTTTTTTTTGCGACGCTCAAAAGTGTCTAAATTAACGGTACTGGCACAAATATTACCCAAGTATGGCTATGGCTCTAATTGAAAAAGAATAAATGAAATGTAAAACAGTCAATTTGATTAAAGAAACTTTAAACACTGATAAATTCTTTGTCACAGCATAAAATTGATGATTCAAATCGTATCTTTTTGGAACACCTTAGAGTAAGTTTTACTGCGATCGAATCTATATATAATATTCTTCAACTGGCAGAGTGGAATTAAGTTCATAAAATACGAAAGAACAAAGTTATATAACTTCTTGATTAATAAAGTTGATCATTTTCTTCCAATTTAAGAAAATAAAACTTGATAAGATCTTTTTAAATCATTTGTATCACAAAAATAAAAGTACCTATGTATTTTTGTAGGTATAGGTTATTTCGAATACATTCTCTAACTCTTTTTTACTTTTTTTCTGTAGGTACTCACTTAAAGTTTATATTTATTTGCAGATAAATTGGAAAACTATTTTATATCATGTTTACTTTTTTTAAAGACGTCATTAAAACATTTGTTGAACTTAATACAAGGACCTTCAAAAACGTATATTTCTGTTTTCTGAATTTTTTCATGATTAAGTACCACCGGGTGTTTATTTTGAAATATAAGATGTTTGCAGAAAAACTTTTCAGACAAAAGTAATTCAAGTTGGTAACTTTATTTATTTATTTGAACTTATATACCTAACTGTATTTTATAAAAACTAGCCGAAACTTTTATTAAATTCGAGGCGCTTTTTAAATTTTTTTTAGCAAATGAATGTATCAAACGCGAGTTTTGTAATTTGGTAAGATTATTGTTTTGAATCATGAGTATAAAAGCGTTTTTTCGTTAAGATTTTTCCATGTACAACGGGAAACTTATGGCAAAACAACAGGTTCTCATTAAAAAAAGTTAGCATTATAAAATATGGTAAAAAACACCCATTACAAAAAAAACATCTGCCAAGTAAATGCACAGTGCTTCCTCGTGCTAAATTCATCAAATGTAGTTAATTATTGAACAATTTAAATAAAAACCGATGAAGTATTCAGATAAATTGCCTGGAATTGATTAATCATTTAATTTTTATATAAATTTACTAAAAAGTATAAGTTCAAAATTTTTCTCAAGACGCACCTGATTATTTTTTTGTATATTTTTAATTTTTTGAAAATTTCAATCTAAATCTAAATTAATGCAAACGTCAAAATGACATTTAATATGTCAAAGTAAATATGAATTTAAAAAAACAAAACACGATTTTTTTTAAATTGAGATAAATCTTTGAAATTTTCACGTAACATATGTATATGTCGTTTTTGAGATGTCTTGAAAAAAAAATTATGGGATGTAACCCCTCCCCCTTACACACGACTTTGATTATTTTGAAATGTATTCAAGCCAGATACGAACATTAAGCCAAGTTTCATTATATTCGGTTCAGTGGTTCATGAGTTATGCTTGTGACAAGGATTCAGGGGACAGACATACACAAACACACACACGCACACATACGCACACACACACAGACAGACAGACACGGAACGAAAAGTGTTTGTCTTGACCTGAATTGGAAAGATCAATTAAAAATTTTGAGAGAACAATTTTCTTGTCTCATTCTAAAACGATCACAAAGCTTCTCGCATCTTCGATATTGCGAGGAAGCAAAATATCATGAAATCCCTCCTCGAACTTTTGTGTAAAAAGTTTTTTTGTAAATTTCATAATTTTTGGAATTTTATTTTACACACCCTTCATTGTATGAAAAAAGTTAAAATCGAAGTAGTAAATCATAAATACTACATAGTCCTATAAAACATAAATATTCTAAAATCATTTTTTCATTCAATTTATTAACCACTCTATTTTAGCTATCTAGACCAGACAGCAGTAACAAATAAAAAGGCTTTTTATGGCAATTATATTATAACAACCTTTTTTATGTCACACAAAAACTTACAAAATATAACTACATACATCGCAGTCGACTACAAATAATATAACAATTACGCGTCGCAGACACAATTGTTTGACTGGGAAAATAAACTGCGATGTTCACATGTGGTCTATTAGGTCTATCGTCGTCTTTAAAATACCCCATATTGACAATATCGTGTATTTTTATTCACTTATTTCATGTTTGTGCCATAATATATAAAAGATATTATTGAATATGATTACGTAAGACTTTTAAGGGTCGTGGAAGGGGAGGTACGTAAATCTTGCGAACCCTATTGTGATGTATGTATGTGTTTCTAATTAGATATTATAAACTACGTTAAGTGAAATTGACATAACTTCTAATTTTATTAAAAATTTAATTTTTTGAATTATTAAAAAAATATTTCAACAGAACATAACCCGCGGGTATGAAAAAGTTTCGGAACATGTATTTTAGGCTATTTTGATATATGTACATATTTAATATATAAAAATGAATGTTAGTTTGTATGAGGCTTATAGACTCGGGAATTACTTAACCGATTTCAAAGCGGTTTTTATCAATAGTTAGATCATTTTTCTGAGCAGTATCGTGGCTATTAATATTTTTTGAAAACCTTAGATATAACATCAAAAGACTCAAAAAATCTTTATCAAGTCGTGTTTTTTTTCCATAATGTGACAGTATACAACTGTCATTTATGTATAAAAACATAGTAACCCTAGAATAAAGAATTCTATTATTTACAAGAATTTACGGTTTCAATATTGTATTTAATTTAGGTTATGCTAGTAAATAATAAATACTGATAATACTGAATAATAAATCTCTTCAGTTTTTTTTGTTTTCATTGAAAAAATAATCGAGACATTTTTTGGACGTGTAATTCCGTTGAAATATTGAGTGCGATTTTTTTTTCAATTACAGTTCCGTATATTGGACGATATCAATTTTTTTGTTAAATTTCTTTTTATTCAAAAAGTAATTTGGCGTTTGGTTGGTTAATAAGATCTTCCAATAAAATCTGAAACATATTGTTTTTATAATCATCATCTCTTCAACCCAACCACAAAGAATGTTTTACAGAAAGTTATTTATTAAATTATATAATAAATAATAAAATAAATTTATAGCCATGAGCTATTTTCTATAAAATTGTAAACTTTATTTTGCAATTGCTGTTACCTGAGATTTCGTTCGTGAAAACAGCACCATGAAGTTAGGTCCGGTAAATAATACAGATTTCTGTATGATAGTCGATAAAACAGGGGTTTAGTTTCGTATTTGCACGATAGATGTCACTAAAGCAACCTAATCTGTCGTGTGTACAAATTTCACACTCTCATGTTTTAAAATTTAATCTTAATATTTTCGGGATACAAAGTAACATATGTCCTTCCTCAGGATGCAAATATCTCCCTGCCTAATTTCATCAAGATCGGTTTAATGGGTTAGCCGTGAAAAGGTAACAAGCAGATACACTTTTGCACTTATAATATATAGTATGAAATTGCTTTCATAACTCAAAAATTATACTTTGTGGGTTGATGCATTAGTGCATAACATAGTTCATGTATTCATCAACTTTCCTAATCCAAGATAAAACATATAACATAAATAATTTTCAACATAAACTACATTTATAAATAAGCCACAAGCCACGTTCTAGATGTACTTAATTTGTATTTTTTGTTTATTTCCTGCGACAAAGTCTGACATTGTACACGTACATGCTCGTATCTAAACTTGTTGTGTTTTCATTATACGCATTCTTCACTGGAATTATGATCGTAAATCTCTGGAGAATTTTCATCTCCTTAAAATAGTAGCCTTCCATAACAGTGATAGAATTTCTTTGCCACATAGGAGCAAAAAATCTTACTTGTTAAGCGCAAAGGGTCGCAATATCGGACCGGCTGGACTATAAGAACAAGTATAAAATCTCAAGACCGCTCGTAAAAGCCTTATTAGATACTGAATATTTCTAATATAACTTGGTGGTAAAGAAATAATAAAAAACAGGGAAATTAATAGCACAACGTTGGTAATTCCACATTTGAGATCAATTTAGTGAACAATTTGTAATCTTTATTTCTATATCTGCAACTTGTATAAGTTTCGTTGCTTTCGGATATTTTACAAAATGATTATTTAGCAATTATTATTTTTTATGGAAAATACGTAATTTTTTTTTTAAATCTCAAATAGGTAAAAAATACAGTTTGTTTCAATTTATTCAATATTTACGATAAGAACAAATTAACAATATTTCTCAATAATTATTAAATATTTAAAATACAATTCCTTTACATTTAGTTAACCCCTGTTTTATACAAATTGTATATGACTTAAAGTCATTGTTCTATATCATACTAGATTATGAGCGTCTTCGTCCGCGTATATTTCTTTTGGAAAATACAAGCAATAATATATAACATAAACAAATTCAGATTTATTGATAAGTATTGGTTAATATTAATATTAACCGTAATGGTAATTGATATATTCAATTATTAATGTAATTTCAAGACAAGAAAAATTTAAGTAGGTAAATATATAAAGTTATTTTATATAATCTAAAAACCATTTAACTACATGGATCTTTCATTCATTCACTTTTCCGCAGAATTAAGTTCCTGGCGTTTCGTTTTTGTTAAAACACAGACCTTAAGGCTATTAAAAAGTTTGTCTGATGAAAATGTTTAATGATTTATGATTTAAAACAAAGTTCTTTGATATAATTTTTTATGTACTTTGTAACAATTTTATATTTCATAAAAACTAACTTGTTAGAGGATGATTTCTTTTTATTTCTTTATAAATTACAAAATTCAATCTTTCTTGATTACATTGCCGTGTACAAAACATAGTTTTATTTATTATGTTAATCCTAGATTTAAATACCAAATATGAAAGTATTTTTTGTAATATTTTATTGTACGTTTTTTTATTTTTATACGTCATACAATTCAAATTGAAAGCTTATAAAAATGTGTTTTTCTGTTTATTCCGACATGATATAAAAACCACTGAACCGATTTTTATGACAATTTTACTGTTTAAAAGCTTAAGACCCAATAATTAGTTATGGCTAAAGATCTCCATACTAAAACACGCGATAGTTTTTTTTTAAACTGATTAAGTCAGGTACATTTTAATATAATATAGAACATTTTTTGATATACATTAATTAACATCTCTGCCACCGTGATCTGAATGTGGTGACTAAGTTTTTAGAGCAGGCAGTCGCCCGGACATTTACCGATTTGGATACCTCTGAGAAATTCTAGTTTGAATTTAATAAAAAAATTTTTCAATGTCAAAAATTGTGTTATTATTTTTATGTGTCAATAAATAAGCTAACCTAAATATATACGAAAAAATCAGTGCTTTTTCCCCAATAGGCCCTGACTTATGAAACACCTGTATTATTAACAAAAAATGCTTTTGCCAAATACTACTTACTTAAAGTATGTTCGTATAAAATATTATAATATAATATTTTATACGAACAAACTTTGAAGAAGTTGGCAAGATCATGTCGATTTTCAAATAATTCTGAACGAATGTACTTGTAGTTTATTTGAAAGGATAAGAAGGTGTCTGTGTTCATGTTTCAATGATATATTTCCCCGCAAGGAATGATGGATGAGTTTCCAGATGTAACAGAGTCGCGTCGCGTAGAGGAAAGCCGGATTTTTACGTTTTCCACATTATTGGTTTTTTCCTGGTTTTTAATCTATGACGTTTTGTCAAATATACAAAAGTTTGAAAAATGATGAATTAATATCCAGCTTATTCGCATGTCCCGTGCACAAAGAGAACTTTTACTTGGCCATTTATTGCTTAATAGTTGTCAAGAAAACGTATCATTTTTTGATCTAGGTCTGTAAGAAAATATATTATAGGTATATATGCACTGGAAAATATCGATTTTTAATCTTAATACGTGCTTGACCTAATTATTCAACATAAATTGTTCATTCAATTATTACATCAACATCACAACTACCATTAATTATCCTTTTCATTTTTATTGTAAAATATCAATTAGAATTTTTTTAATACACCTAATTAGAGTATCATAGAGCTTAAACTATTTATAGAGGCTTTTTGAAAAACGTGGAAATGAATAAACAGATAGATAAATCAAAATTATTAAAACTATAAAATCAATAAAATGATGCAGACTCAATAAAATAAAAATATTTATTAGAAAATACCCTCAGATTTAAATATAGTATATTAGTACCTCTATTGATTGTTAGGAAGTAACTGATGTAACTGTAGTTGCCTAAAGGTCGCGTCGTAGTCGCTTCAGTATCATTATAAAACATGAGTTCGACTTCAGGTGACTTGCAGGTAATTGAATCGGATTGGAAAAATCACCAATCTATTGAATTTTTCTTTTTACGGTATAGGTTTGTAAAAAACTGACTGAACTTTTTTTATAGAAACCTCATTTCAGTTACATACATAAATTAAACTGAGAAAAAAGCTGAATCAAATTAAATAGTTTTGAAACAATTTCCAAGAGTACTTTTTTCACAATTTCATACTTCTCGTAATCTAATTAATTCACATTTCTCGGCTTCTCTAGTAACATAAGATCTTCTTTGTAGCAAAATTACTATGCATAAATTATAATCAAGTAGTTTTTGTCAGCGTTTTTTGATTCTTTGCATTTCAATTATATCTTACAAATATTTTAATGCTTTTGTATTTCATTTATAATAACTTTATTCATTAAGATGTTCGGTTAGTTATGTGTGTAGGGTAAAACTTTTGCCCAGATCATTTTTTTAATCAGAGGTGAGCTTTTAGCAAATAAATGCATGATGTTTTGTTATTAAAAATAAATTTATTTAGAGAAAAAGTACAACAGAATGTATTTTCATTATTAAAAAAAAAATTTCTTTTAAAATTTTTTAAATTAAAAAACATCTGCCAAGAAAATAACTCTTGCTAAATTCACCAAAAGTAGTAAATAATCGTAAGTATTCGGATTAATTGTCATTAGTTCAATTTTATAAAATTTTATTTAAAAATATTAATTCGAAATTTTTCTTAATACGTGCCTTAATATTATTGTCACAAGAAAGCCAAATTATATGACCTTTAGTAAAATGTTAAACAGCACTTGTATAGAGTAAATGAAAGTTCCGCGTGTCGATACCAATTGTGTAAAAAACTCCACTGAAACCGAAACAGATTATGGACAAATCCCTTTTCATTAAAAGCTCTGGAATGTATCTCAAGTGCAGCTTACGTCAGAAATAGTTAACGCACTCGTTCTTTAGGGTATTGGCGCTTTTACAAAATTGTCTATATCATCCTAGCAATATATACAAATTGCTGCGTTTTTAGCTTGCAAATTCATTGTGACCTATTTTGAATTTTGCAGAGTATTTTAACGGCAGGATTTTAGTGGGTTAATTCAAAACGTGAGCGGAACGTGAAAGCTCTGTAGTGGCAGCTTTCAAGCTCCCATTGTCTTCACCACGCGTGCACTGATATTGTTGAACCATTCACTTTATTTGAATTATAATTTAACGTCTTTGTTGTATTGTTCTTGTCAGAAAGTTTACGGAGGTACTGAAGAATTGACGCCAACTTTTATTTTTAACTATTTTAATTTTTAAAAGTATTTAATGTACTTTATATAAAACGGAGTAATCTGTTTGGCGACATATTTAATATATTTTATAAATCGTATATTTTTTGGAATGTTATTAAAATATTTACTATATAGTCAAGTCTTATGTATTAAAATTTGAAATTATTTTGATAAATAGTTTAATAGTCACGTGCTTACCTATTGGAATATTAGGTAATATACCTATTTGTTAAAAAAAATTACATGATAATCCTTTGGGTTGCATATCTAACGTGAATGCAATATGTTTTTTTGAATGGGTGTTATTATTTCAAATTTGTCCCCTCTTGGAAAATTTTTTACGGACGCTACTGGGTGTAGGTATTGTGAAAAATTATTTGTTTGAAAAATATGGGTGAGAAATATTAAAATTCCAGTTTCATTCGCCAATCTCCTATAAAAATAATATATTTGTTAAAAATAAATTACAAGCTGTACACTTGTATTCTGACGTAAAATAAATTGGAAACAATACAAGAAAGCTCTGCAGCAACATTAATTATTTTTGCTGGTGTTTTGTTCATCACGGTAATGGATCGACAAACAAGCGAGACGTTAATTCTTGTTCTTAAAAATTACAGCGCTCTTGTGCACTGTGCACGCTTCTTTGCACTTCTAGTGCACTTTAAGCGAGTGTGTATGTGTGTAGGTGTGGGTGTGAAGCGACGTCAAATGTAACGTTTCTTCTTCTATTGTTGAAATTGGAGTGTTTGTTTTTTTACCAACAGAAAAATAGAAGTAGGTGTGTGAGTTTTATTTTTATATTCTAACACTAGGGTTTGTCAATTGTTCCCCGAGGCTTCGTCAAAGTGTATTTCAAAAACAGTGAATGCCTACACAACTGACTGCTCTAACAATAAAACGTAAACACATATCGCCACCAGTGGTGATGATTTATATAGTTGCATCAATATCACACCTGCTATTGATTCTAGGATTATAAACTCAGATTTATACTAAATAAATATATATATTTCATTTAGTCGAAATAAAATTCTACCAAAAATTTACGACCGGTTTCATGCACAATAGGTATTTATAGTGAACCTTAAATTATATTTGACCAATCAGAACCCTTAACTGACAGACAATTATTGACAAAATAGCAACAAAACCTATATACATTTTAAATACTAACTGTAAAATCTTTTTAGTGTAAAACTACCTCAAGATTTTCCCGTGGGAGAGAAAAATAGAGAAATATAAGGGATTTCAATTGCTTTAATCAGTAATGAGATAGTTAAGTATGCCAGATAACTGTCGTTTGTGAAATTGGGGATTAAATAGTTTAAAGTAATATTATTTTAATTATATTTTAAATAATTCTATTACAATAACATACTTTTGTGGGTGGTCGTGGTTCTTGTAAGAAAACCAGGTATTGGTATAAAAAACAAGTAAATATTCAAAAGCATAATTGCCCGTATTTGTGTTCACTTTACTTCGAACATAAACTTGAACACAAAAAAACCTTTAACAAACACACGATATGTAGTAGTTCGTGGAATACATTATAAAAATTAATACGGTTATTTTTTGTTTTGTTGCTAATAAAATACTGTAGTTATACGAGTGAAGTTATACTTTCATGATATTAACAATGAGAAAAATAAACATAACTTTTTTTTAATGTATAATGTATAATTATTTTTAATTACCATTGTTGATGATTTTTTTTTTGTTCAGGTTAGTTACTGTGTATATTTCTACATGCGAAGAGTTCAGATGTCAAAATGATTATTACAATATACAAAAAAATATAACATCACTTTTTAAGTCGAAACAATTTTGTGTGTGGAGTAATTGAAAATTTATGAATTTTTTAGGCTTTTGCGGTGATCTTGCCTACTGAAAATGTTTGTGCAAAATGTTGGATGATTTACGACCAAAATAATTCTCTTATTGGGTATCTTCAGTTAATCTATACAAGCTTATATTTTCTTTAATTTTTTTTTATTTTCTAATAACTTCCTATCGGAAATTAGTTTCACAGGACCCAAGTGTTTGAATGTCTGGTAACTTTTTCGTCAAAATTACATAAGTATCAATATATATCTGTATTTATATACTTTTTATATTTTTTGTGCTACATAGAGAAAATTTTATGTAGGTAACTTTAAAAAAAATTAACCATTTTAAATTTCTTTTACCTATGCTGTTCATTAATTCTTTACTTGTTTCATATTATTAATTGAATCAGAGAGTACTAGTCCAGAATTTTCAATTCTAGATATTCAAGTTTTAAGTTTAAAAAATTTGCAGGTTACAGCTTATTAACTTTGAAAGCCAGCTAACTTTACGGCTACTTCCATACAGTCCCCAAGGACCTGTTAATGCAGTCACAGGTCATTAAAAATATTTTATTTGATAAAAAAAAACTAATAAAATCATTGGACAAGTACTGTTTGTCTTCTCAACTTTGCACTTTATCTGAAAAGTCACTTAAATTGAACAAAAAGTAATATTATACAAACATTACAAGTTAAAGAATTCGAAAAAAAGAAGTGAGACAATTATTAACCAACTTCTTCTACGCTGGTGGTTTTCCACGAATATATGTTTTGATAAAAATTCATTGCCTCTGTGGATATGTATCTTTCTAGCTTTTTGGTGCAGATTTAGTTATCGAGAATGTACAGTCAGTCAGGCTGAGTGGAAAAACAGAACTAGTGCTTGACAGGTACTGTTCTTCCATTCACTCAAAAAAACATGCTTGAAACCAATGAAGGAAGGCTGGTATAATATTGCTCTTACATTCAATATTTAGATCTATATTTATCGAACTGATTAAAGTAAAAAAAATCAGAATTTAGACTTGTGCTGTTCTTCTTCTCACCGATTCAATTATATTAAATGTATAGAAAAAAGTACATTCTTTAAAATGTGCATAGGGAAAATATAAAATACTGGATATAAAATTATGTTATGTACATATTAATTGGATAGGAAAAATGTTACAGTACTCACGGGGTCTTGCCTTTTTATAGTAAAAAATAACGTACAATTTTCTTTTTCTATGTAGATTTGTAAATAATTGGTTATATTCACATGAACATAGGAATTGCTTCGTTTATTATACATATTATTATAAGATTAAACATGAATTATGAGTACTAGTCGTTTGTGAAATCAGGCATTAAAGAAGTCTTCGTTCTTTTAACTACGAGTATAACACATTTGAAACATTAAAAATTCGGTGAAATAAAAAATGTCGATTCTATACCTCCTTTCCCACCAAATAATAATACATCACTGATATCAAGTATTTGATCTGAGTGACGTATGCTCCGGTAGATATTCCGATCACGTGACCGTGCGAACAAAAAGACCGCCGTCTAGTAGTATTTTTTACACTCGCTGAATACTAATTGTCGGTCACAGTCTAATCACGAAGCGTAAGACACTTACCGGGGTTTTTCATCTCTAGAATATGGAGTAATTACCTCCTGTCATATTTTTTGATATCGAAAAAAATATTAATGGCGTGTCGGATATTTTTTTTTTCAAGGATGAAAGAACTCTTGCGAAAAGAATAACTTTATTAGAAATTTGCATTTGTCTTTTGAAAGATCTCTTCAGGAATATTTAATATTAAAAGAAAATAATAACCGATTTTAATTTTTTAAAGTTGGTTAAAAATATGTATATTGGTCGATCATGACTTTTTATATTGACAATTTCTTTTACTTAACAGAAATTACAAATCAACTATCGAAAATATTGAACCAAAATCAGACGAGATTTGATATAAATTTATTTTAATATTGTACCCATTCCCCCCTCCCCAAAAAAAACTATCTTTATAATTTTATTATTTAATAAAAAAAATTCATTTACATATTACAACATATTTCAACTATTTTATGAGGTCAGGTTATAAAACTTTTATTAAAACTTTTCACACTCTAAGAAAATTTTTTTTGATAGTAAAATTATATATTATTTAAACGTATATACCATTCAAGAGCAGAGAATGAGTTAATATTGTCTTATAGTTACTATTAATAAAAATGTCCAGTATTATAAAGGCGAGCTAACAAATATGTGTTAACTAACAAGCACTTTGTAATAATTCTTTGTTATTATCTAAAGATTTGTTTTGGAATATATTAGTAGATCAGTTATCAACATACTATAACACAGTTGGTGACTTTTGCAGTACAAGATAATTTTTATATATATCACCACTGTTTAATACTGATAATGTTTACTTACCGCGCGTGCAAGAAACGTGTCGAACACTTGGAAATTCAAAGGAACTCTCTTATACATATATTATAATTAATAAATAGTCATTCAGGACACCCTTTTTGTTTCCACTTGCTATGATTAACCCATCAGCAACATCCCATTCCATCTTGTGTTCCTGTGCTTCTTAACACACATACACATGCCCAAACTCATTTACAACACATTTTCCAAGTAAAAATCAACTACAAAGGAATTATCTGAAAAGGCTAAGCCAGGAGACAAAAATGCATGGAGAAAAAGAAAAACAAATAGTCAATTTACTATTAAAATTGCTATACATATAAAAACACAAAACCATAAATAAGTGCATTTATACCACTTTCAGAAACAACGACTTAATTAAATTCAAATAACTAACTCAACTAACTGTCATAAAAACATCTGCTAAGTTCCCACAGCCAAAGTAGTTAACAAAACAACATCTTGAAGACAATATATTTGTGTGAAATACATTTGTAAAGGTCTAGTATCACAACAAACCGTCGCGTCCTAAGGAACAATTGCTAGAGTGGAAGAGTTATTGCTCTCTCCACAGATAACGCGACGTCTTCACAAAGCGGCGATAGGGTGTTTGATAACGATTGGCAGCATTGACGCTAGTTCTTGTCGCTAAATCATGCGGCGTGATTCCCGTAGAAAACAATGGCGCATTGGTGTCGCATTTTTGTATGGCAAAACACGGCGTTGAACGTGTTAAAAACTGTAGGGTAGATCGAGGCGAATCGAAGCAAAATTTTTGAGACCGTTTTGTGTTTTCTTAACATGTAAGTAATTTTTGCGCACCGAAAACTAATTAATACATATAAAGAAAAATTGAAGGTATGCAAGTGTGTGCTGGTGTTCTTGCTTATAAAGTAGGAACAATAGTTAGATGTACATTTACATATGTGTATAGAATAAAGTAATTTAAGTACCGCGTAAGTAAACCTAGAAACAATCAACCTATAGTCCTTGATCTCATAAGTGTCTTCTGCTATGATCATCCCGGATAAATCTCCTTTTCCACCGGTAAACCATGTATGGTGATAGTAACGTAATGTTTTACTAACTAAATAAAGCTATGAAAGCTAAACGAATAATAAAAAGAAAGAATTAATTTATTATTTTATACTACTGAAAAAAAAGGTTCCAATGTAGAGATTATAAATAATAATAATAATAATAAGTAATATTTTAAACATATATTTAATTATTTACGAAACAGCTATACAATTTTTAATACTTTCGTTTGAAATAAGTTGGATGAAGAAATAAAAATGTGCTGTTATAGAAAGTTAGCATTACATTACTTGAGATACATATACATATTATACGTCCATCGATTTGAGTGGTGTTTGAAATTTTCAACTTCCACGAAAGACGTATCATATAACATGCGACTTATTTATGGACGTGACTCTGCTGTAATAAATTTGTAACGAGGGTATAAAATTCATCCCTTAAATAAATACGCTGTAACTTTCATGTGAACATATTTGTAACATTTTTACAATGTTCTTTTGAAAGTGCTTCCTCGTGCTAAAAGGGAATGTTTTACTACAAAAGTTGAAATTACCTTTTTTATAGAACATTTAATGCTCTACAAAAAAGATTCTTTAAAATTTTCATATCGCATGCGTCGTTCTTGAGATATTTAAAAAAAACAATACATTTTTTGGTTTTTTAGTGTATATATTATTTTATAACAATAAAAATTAATAATTTTTTTACCAGTCTACTTTCAGTATTTCATTAACCCTTTCTGTCCGACGCATATAAAAATTATTAAAATTAATCTTTTTTTCACATATTACTTTATAAATTAGATTTAAGTAATTAATTCGCTGGTAACTACCTCTTATAAACGTTTTTGCTTGAGAACAATTTGTAACATAACTGTAATGTGAAATGACAAATGTATGTCCACTATTATTTTTATTTGTGGTCTATTGTACATTATACAAGGCATGTCCAGTGAAGTTAGAGAAATAAATTAATAAAATACAATCAAATAGTGACCAGAAAACTTCCGTTTGCCCCAGTAACATTTTTGGCAAACTTTTATTAACAAATAAACGACTTGACGTTCGGCCAGATTTTTATTTTTCTTTATTTTGCAGATATCATGCACCACTAAACAGTAGTTATAATTTTACAGCATTGCATACTATAATGCGTATGTTATTTATTGTATAGTAGGTACGTAGTTTTGCAATATAAATATTATGCACATGATGCACGTAACAAGAAAATTAAAGTTCCTACGTTGCATAGATCTACATATATACGAGTACATTGTTGTATCGTCTGTAAATTTTTTATTTATTCGCATTCACAATACTCGCAAATACCGCCTGCATTATAAATCATAGCCGCCTGTCGGTGTAAATCTGGTGTACAAAGGTGGCGTTGAAAATTTCAGAACCTACTCGACTGATTTGCAATTTCGTTTGAGCTATTATGACGCGATGCAATCATTGTTTGTTTGTTTATTTATATATTTACGTATGTAATGTTTTCATGATAGTTTATGTACGAGTATATAGGTGATTTGTAAGTTTATGTACACGATTTTATTTTATGTGAGAGAATTAAAATTTCATGTATACAGTGCGTTCACGATGAAAGGAACAAATTCGTTTAAAATTCAGGTAATTATTTTGTGGAAAAACGCTCAGACCCGTCGATTAGTATTTTTAGTTGCGGATTTTTTGACATAAGAAAATTATATACAGGGTGTCTCAGGAAAAACATATGCAGTCATCATTGATTTTTTTAAATGGAACACCCTATATATTATACCGTTTTTGAATTGTGCGATAAATTCTGAACACTTTTTGTACAGCATATTACATCTCTAAAATCAGTGGTTTTCGGAATAATGACGTTTGAAAATAGACATTTTGAAATACACACAAATCAAATAAAATGTTTAAATTGAAAAAAATAAACTTTAAACATTTTTTTAAAAGCCAACAAAAACATCCTGGTACCTATGGCAAAAAGAAAAAAACATTGAACTTTTTTTTCCTTTTTTTTCTTATTTTTTTCATCTTTTTTTCTTTTTTTTTGCAATACCAGGATGTTTTTGTTGGCTTTTAAAAAAATGTTTAAAGTTTATTTTTTCAATTTAAACATTTTATTTGATTTGTGTGTATTTCAAAATGTCAATTTTCAAACGTCATTATTCCGAAAACCACTGATTTTAGAGATGTAATATGCTGTACAAAAAGTGTTCAGAATTTATCGCACAATTCAAAAACGGTATAATATATAGGGTGTTCCATTTAAAAAAATCAATGATGACTGCATATGTTTTTCCTGAGACACCCTGTATATAATTTTCTTATGTCAAAAAATCCGCAACTTAAAATACTAATCGACGGGTCCGAGCGTTTTTCCAAAAAATACTTATCTGAATTTTAAACGAATTTGTTCCTTTCATCGTGAACGCACTGTATACATTGTATTCATTTTTTAATGTTCTGTACCGAAATCGGAAAAAAGAACACTGTGTCCGTCTGTTTGTTTGTCTGTCACAGTCTTGTAGTTACTGAACCGTTTGACCTAAAAAGCTGAGATTTGGTATAATTTTAGTAAATGATGTAAATTATAGATGATTCAGTTTAAAATGCTAAGCATTGTATAACTAACCCTATTTTATATTATAACTTTTAAAATATATCTACATTAAACAAAAGTTCTTATTTAAGAAGACCGTGGCTAAAATTTTTATCTAATTTGTTTTGCAATGTTTATCATTTTTTAAAATTACTAGTGTATCGCTATAATATTTAATTATTTTAGGCTTGATAATGAAAATAATGTTCACATTATTTTGTTTACAAAATAATTGTTTTTATTGATCACAAAATTGTTTATATCTTTTAGAAAAATTTAAATATTTTATGATTTCATGACGTTTTTTTTATGATGGTCTCTTAAAAGATTACATCATCATTTTTTATAATCCACGACAGGTTGAAACGAGTAGCTATAGTAGCTACTACTGTAAAAACTAATCATTAAAAAACAGGCACGCCAACGAGACAAACAACGACAGTATGCAGGGCTGGAATATCGTCATTGTCATGAAAGGACACCCTTTTATATAAAAGTTAAAAATAAACTTCATCGGTTATCTTTTTCTAGGGTGGAGCTTATATAGTTATATCATTTTAAATAAAAACAGAAATAGACGTCAATTTCATTAATTAATTTTATTTCAAGTTTATCATAGGTATTTAAATACTGAAATTCGGAATATCAAATATTTATTCCTACAAAATTTACGTATAAAATTTTCATTCGTACAAATATATATATATATATATATATATATATATATATATATATATTAATTAAAGAACTAAACCAATGTTCAAATCATTTTAATTAATAGCGCTTATTTTAATTTTCAACATTTTTGTCTTCATCAGAAATTAATAATTATCCCTATAAGAAATCATAAACATAAGTAAGTAACATAAGCAAATGAACAAGATATTCATAGATATAAACATATTTTTTTTACTTACAATTTAAACAGTAATTAGTGTGACCATATGTATGTAGTAAAAGATGCATATTACATCAAAAAAATTTTTTTTAAATATTAAAAAGTACCCATTCTTGTACAAAAGACTAAAAATATGTAAATGTGATATCCAACAGATAAAACAATATATAAAAACAATTTCTTTAAAACATTAAAACTTAAAAATTTAGTTTAAAAACGTTAAAAATAAATAAAATTCGTATTTAAACGTTTTTAAACTAAATTTTTAAGTTTTAATGTTTTAAAGAAATTGTTTTTATATATTGTTTTATCTGTTGGATATCACATTTACATATTTTTAGTCTTTTGTACAAGAATGGGTACTTTTTAATATTTAAAAAAAATTTTTTTGATGTAATATGCATCTTTTACTACATACATATGGTCACACTAATTACTGTTTAAATTGTAAGTAAAAAAAATATGTTTATATCTATGAATATCTTGTTCATTTGCTTATGTTACTTACTTATGTTTATGATTTCTTATAGGGATAATTATTAATTTCTGATGAAGACAAAAATGTTGAAAATTAAAATAAGCGCTATTAATTAAAATGATTTGAACATTGGTTTAGTTCTTTAATTAATATTTTGACCTAAAAAAAACCCCTACAAAATAGGTATATTTAAATAATATCAAGATGGTCATATATATGAATACTAATATATATATATATATATATATGAGTACTATAAACGAAGAGTACTTCTTTATCTAGCAAATGAGTTTCAAAATATTTGTCTTTGTTTGGTACATGGAGAAATGATTTAAATATTATTATAATCAAATGGGAGGAGCTTAATGTTTGTGATAAGCGTATACGAATGAAAACTGAAAGACCACTTCTGCATACGACTCTACTTTCTAATAAATTACTAATTAAGTACAAGTGAATTGACAATTTTAGGCCTTATTTTATTAAGTCCGGCCCTGATAGTACGTGACCGATAGTGCCATCTATGACTTATCTTGAACACTTGGGGGTTTATAGCCGAAAGCCGTCCCAATTATCGAGAAAACTTCTTTTGATGAAGAAATGTCGAAGTTTTATAATTCTGAAACGATATCCTTGTGATCAGAAAATATTTATTTTAAAATTTTCAACTCAATTATTTGGGGGGGGGGGGGGGGGGGGTTAAATTTGCCAGTGTACGATTTTAGCTATAATTCAATTATAAAATGTAAAAAAAATGTAACTTTATTTTTTCAAAAAATTACAGTTGACCGATTTTACTTTCGAACAAATCGTATCTAATATAAGATAATTTAGACAAAAGAATGAGAACAATACAGAATGTCATCGAAAACTGTGGCGTAATTTAGTACTAAGGATATAATAAGACTCCCTGATGTCTTGTTTTGTTCATACACAGTATAAGCTTTTAATTTATTGTGCAATTAAAACAGAACTTGAAACTGCTTATTAATTTTATTACCTTATTATTTCATACACATATTTAAACATATGAGCTTTTAACATAGTTTTATGGCGGTATTATCTTAAGAAATGGTATGAAAAACTGTTTTTAATTATATTCAATGAAGTTTTAATATACCGATGTTTGAAATTTCAATTGACGTATGGTTTAAAACACGACTTTTCAATGTGAGTAAAAAAAATATAAAGAAGGTTGAAAAAAAAACGAATTTTCAGAAAAATTAAAATTTTAACTAATAACTAATTTTAAATTTTTACCTTTTTCATGGGCTGAAAATTCTTTGGCCTGACATGTACAGATGGCGACATATTAAAAAAATCCTTATGCTTCCCAAAGAGTACCAACCTTAACTAGAATACTGTCGAAATTTCATGACATTTCATATACCCTTGTTCAAGTTATAGCCTTCGAAGTGACGCTACTATTAATCTGAAAGCCACAAAAAAATATTCATGAATCTTACCGAAAAACAAATTACAATTATTCCAGAAATAAAACTGCAATTTAGAAAATAAGTTCTAAATTGTTTTGAACAAAACGATTCGATTTGAAAAAAAGATCATTTCCTTCTCCGATTTGTTTAAAAAACAAGAGGCTGTTACTTTTAACACCGATACCATCTTACTTATGGTAATTGTGTGGATTGTGGTACAGACGAGCGCAATCTAATCCTAGCCACTTTACAATTGTCTAATTTTCCAGACCGCGGAATGTATTGCAACAACGGAAAACTAATTTGATTGCCTTTTGAAGTGGAGCTTTGTCTATTTTAAGGTTAGATTGAATTTTAACTACTTTAGGCCGAATTAAATCAGTGTGCAAATATAGTGGATGTTCCAGCTTCGAAAAAACAGGTGATCTGTTTGAAGATGGCGCCGGCGTTAGGTATATACTAACAATCAGAAATTTGAAACATGTTTTTTCTTCACCTTTTCATAAACAACTATATTTTTATCAAATTGAAGATATTTTATCTCCAAATTTAACAACTGAAAGAGGACTTACCTTGGTAGCATGAGTGCAACAAAATGTCAAACTTGGGAAGTGTAAACTTAAAAAGTAGAGCTAATTTTCATTGGATTTTGTACATATAGCCAACCTAATTAATCGTTAATATTATAATATGTGGCAATAAACGTAGTTCTTTATTCGCGGCGCAGTTGCTACCTAGTCGTATATACTTTATCTTAACTTACTTATTCCTCTGTATAATTGTAATGAAAAATAACAAAATTTACTTAACAACGGAAAAAATAATAATAATGTAGATAAGGTAAGCTATAGTTTGAAGAAAAAAGTTTATTGTTTATTTTTTTATGTTTATAGAGTAATCCGGAAATATTTGGCATTCCATTTTTATTACTTAATTGCAAATATTAGTCTAAAAAAATAATATTAACATTGAACAAATTGTTTTTTTAATGCTCAATTTTAAATTATTCAATATTAAAAGTCGTAACAATCAGCTCGCATTTAAAACGCGACATGATTGATTAAAGGGTTTGTTACGTCACAAATCATATTCTGTCAACTATATAGAATAACCTTACTTTTAATTTTTTCTTTAGTTTCCTTCTGGCGCAATTATAAATCTTTTTCCAGGAGTTTTGTAAATTGAATTATTACAAGGTACGAAACAATATTTATAACTTATTATTTTAATGCACAATTTCAATTCTGGATTATGACGTCACGCAACATGGCGCGCAATTTGAAGCGTTTGGAAAGTATATTTTTTTAAATTTTATATTTTGGAGTCGGGATAAACTTTTGGAGTATGAAAAAATGTTCTATAATGTTTTTTTTTTACCTCTAGATTACATTAAACAGGTTTTTAGGGGTTTTCATTTTTGACCAGATTACTCTATTATGTTGGAGATAAAATATCATGAATTTTAACGTCTCGATTTAAATTGAAATGAATGTAATATATATAAAATAAGTTTGATCCTACTGCAGAAAAAATACCCATACAAAAGCTTAACTAACCGTTTGCGAAAAAATAATTGGTAGTCGGAAACAAGACCAGTCTGTATATTTTGAATTGGACCAATCAGAATAGTGGTTATTTAAATTGAAATTGTTTAAAATGTGTTAACCCACTTTTAAATAGTTGGTTTGAAACTTTTTGTTATTCTGTGTTTAATTAAACTTTTAGTGAATTTTAAATGTGACCGAAGCAAGCTAGATTTACATTTATATTGTTTTCTTTAGTTTTCCACTCTTTCTTACCAAAAACAATGTGTTAAATTTATACACAGTATTTGAATGCAATTTGTAAAATAATATCCTATTAGCATTGTTGTCGCGAGCTTTTTTATACTTCAGTGGTTAAGATTTCGCTATGTATTTTAATGTGCTTTAAAAAATTAAAACAAGAAAGGTATAATAAAATTATATTTCATTAGGAAGCAATGTTTTATTTTGTATTGTTTCTATTTTAAGAAATATTTACATTTAAAAATAATTCAAATATTAATAAAAATAAAATAAATGTTAAAGTTATTTTTAAGTCTAAAAAAACTACATAAAGAAGCAGTTCATCTTTTCTCTTTAACTAATCTTTATATCTTCGTAAGTTATAAAAATGAATTACTGGTGAAATACTTTCCTGTTAAAATGTTTAACCCTAACAGAGATAAAAATTGTACAAATAGTATTAGATTTCAAAAACTGTTCATAAAAACGAATACAATGCGGGCTAGTTCAGTATAAAAATAAATAAATAACAACTTTTCTTTTTCCATGTTGAAAATGTATATACAGCCAACGCTAATCCTGAAACGACCGCCTGAAGGAAACTGAAATGTTCTCTCGCAAAGAGACGGATTCTTTCGCTAAAGAAGTTAAAAAAGAGAACTTCACACAAAAGATTTGAGAAAGAATGATTAAGTTATGTCGTACAAGGAGAATCTACCGAATGATTGACCCTGGCTAAAATTCTTTTACGAAAAAGAAAGAAAATCAAGTTTTATTTTATCGAGTTGCAGGAAAACGATATCAAACATATATAAATGGTTTAACTTGCGCTTTTTCAGGTGAAATTTTATAAAAGTCTTTTTAAACTCGAAATATATTTGATGTTACTTAATATTCGTATATATTAAATAAGGTACTGGAACCATTCTTGGATATAACCCCAGTAATGGCCATTTTAAAATTAAATATACTGAATTAGAAATATTTGTTGATATTTGATTACTACAATTTCTGAATATTAATCTATATATGTACATACATTAAACTGTCTTACTGCGTGATTTGATGACAATTGGCCAATAGGTGTCAAAATGGTATGCATTAGAACTAATTATTATTAGTGTAATTTATTTATGAATTGTTATATTATCATAGCAACTGCTTTACATTGTTTCAAATTAGACGATTCTTTCTTTTGTATCTTTTGTGTCGTAGTACTTGCCATTTTTTAATCATTAGCAAGTGTCCATACTGTGTGCTAATTACTGGTTTTACTTTATCCATTACTGGAGAAAAAACATAAACAAAATAAAAAGCTATAATTTAAAAAACAAACTATATTTGCGAACTTTGATAAATAAATTGATTAAATAAAGAGTTACTTGTTTTATTAGTAACATGAGTTCATGAGAATTACAAAAAAGAAGCTCGACAATCAGAAAAACAACCTTACTCTTATAGTGGCCATAACTGGCGCTAGTACCTTATAACCTTTGTTTGAGCTCTCTATATTATTATAAAATTCCTATTTCATTACGTTTCTGTCATTTATATTTGCAACAAATAAAAACAAATTGTTTTATACCGGTACCGCAGAAACAATATTATTATAAAAGAAAACTTTGTAGGTATGTAATTTTACAGCCCCGAAGGCTTATGCTGTATTTCCAGTATCCTTCTTCCCTTCTGCACGTTCTTGTTTCAAATAAAACAATGTAATATCTTTGGCTTCCGGTAGAAATAATACATTTCTTGTCTGCTACATAAAAAAGCCATTTTGGTATCATCGCATATATACGTACTTTTTGTAGGACAATAAATTATTTCTAATGATATTGGGTTTGTTTTGTAATGTATTAAATATGTTCTAGCATACAATACTCTATTGACTTTGGTAATTAATTTACTTTATGAATTAGTTATAATGGGTAATAAAGATATTACTTTAGTTTATTATAGGCTATAGTTTCACAGAACTTTAGAAATAAATTATTATAAATGGATTGAAGAAATGATATGGAATTAATAATCATACAGATTATATTAATATGCTCTTTCTTTAGAGCTATTAAATATATATTTACACAGTATCGTATTGAGTAAGTTTTGAGACTAAAAAAATAAATATCAATAAAAAAAAGTACTTACCTTTTTGACCTGATTTTCAAATGATAGTAGCTTAGATATAATTAATTAAAGAATTAAAGGTTAAATAACAAAAATTATTTTTTATTTTAGATTATTTTATTTTTTACTTCTTATTTTTTGTATTGGAATCGTATTTGTATAATAAATTAAACTATGTGTACTACAAATGATTTTTTAGAAAATGACGTGAAAAGTTTAGCTGTATCTCGAGATATGGTCTCTTAAATTTTTTTCCATAATCTTGAAAAAAACGCCCGCATCTTTTGAACTGAGAGTCAGATTTGAATTTTATTGATGGTTTTGGAAACAGCGTGTCAATATTTATTAGATGAGTTAAAAGTTCGATATTTTCTTAGAACATTTTTTTATTTCTTACCGAAAGAGTTGGGGATAAAATCCAACAATTAAATTCAATATTAAATGATTTTTATTACAGTACTTTTTTATACATAGTAATGTTTGTAGTATTTAGAATAAATCTACATTAATTGTATTAACCATGCATAGATAAAATTAGATATACATACTATGATATATATAATATATTTCACATTAAAGCTATTATTCAAGGAATTCTTAGTTTTCTGATTTACATAATTATACTTAAAAAATAAATATACCTATTACCTTTTCCGATATAACAATCATAGTTATCTACAGATTCGACCAATCAGAAAGCCCTTAACTGTATAATAAATAACTATACTCTATTTCATTTAAGAATGCAGTGGTTACCGGGGTTTTGACGGTACGAATGCAACCACTGCATTCTTAAATGAAATAGAGTATAAGTATTGTTTCTTCTACTCAATATGAGGTACCGATTTGTGTGTAACATTTGATAGAATGGAAAGTTTCAAATTGATAATCAACACATTTGTTAAACATGAATCGGCGCCTCGGATTAAGTCATTCGACATATCGGAAATTATTTTTCAGATGTTAAAGCGACCAACTTTAATTTTGTTGTTTTTTAATTTCGGTTATTTGATTAGTATGTTTATAAAACATTTATTTTCTCGACTCTCTTTGGTATGTAGTTGGCCTTGATTTCTGAACGGTTCATTTATAAACCCTTTTCAAAATCAGTATGTATTTTACCAATTTAAGTCTAGGTTTCTAGATACAAGCCTCGTTTTTGATGTTTTAATCAACTTATTTTTTAATACATGGCTCATATCGTGAAACCAAGAATTAAAATATTAAAACATTTATACCCGGTTCCATAAACGACAATATAGCTTTCTCATTTCTTAATATAGCAGCTGCTGTCTCTCTCTCTCTCTCTCTCTCTCTCTCACCGAGATATCTTGCACTGTCATTTAAGGGATTTGATTGGTAAAATCCAATATTATATAAACTACCTACAGATATCTGTTGTTCGTGAAACCGGGGGTAAATCGGTAAACTGAATTACAATATTGTATTTATGCTTTCAAATATAATATTAAATATACCATATATACTTTAATAACATTTAATTAAATGCAGGTATGTAAAAAATATTTATAATAATATGCCAGTAAATAATTAAATATTAATAAATAAGTAATTTTCAGCTAGTATCACAACATCGGCTAATTAATATATCATTCTTTTTGCGGTTATAGCTTGCGTTACATGGATTCTAAATACAACTATATTTTATGTTATTGTATGTATACAGTCTGATCACAAACTATTCATATAAAGTTTAATATTCAGATATACTCGTAGTATAGTTGTACTTTTCCGTCAAAATAGAATCCCTATTAATGAAGTTTTTTTATCCGGCTATCCATCACAAAAATTTATATGCACATCTTGTTGGAGCTGATTGAATAAAATGTAAGTATATTCGCATTATATCTTTAAAAAAATCATATTTATCGAAATGAATTAGCATAGAGGAAAATAGTTTTTTATATTTGTGATCTTTTGTATAAAATTGACATTAATTCTAAACTAAAAGTATTTAGAATCCATTGTTTTCAATACTATATTTTAACAATATATCTTTATATTACTACACTTTTTTCAACACTTGTCTCTCACTGTAGTTATACAACTTATAATAATCATAATATAGCTAAATTAATTTATAACGTTTCTCGAAAACTGGTAACAATTTTACTTTTACATTTTTTATATCAAATACAACTAAAAATAATTAAACATCTGTTCTTTTGTTGAAAGTACAACACACATGGAGCGTGTGAGACGTGGATAGAGTTTCTCTCTTCTTATTAGCATACATTTTTGGGTTTAATTTTTCTTGAACTTATACAAATTATGATTTATGAAAATCTGTCTGCCTTTTTCATATTTAACAACTCATATTACACATTAAATTATATTTACGTTTTAACCAATGGTGCGCGTGGAAAATGGACAAATTCATCATGGTTTAGTTGAACATAATTTAAGTTATCTTTATGTGTTGAGAATGGGATTAACATATGAGCAGATGGCGCGTGTGGTTTGTGGACTTATAAACATTAATTATAAGTCACCTTTATGTGTTTAGAAGGGCATTAACGCTTGCCAGACATTACAACAATCCATCATTGTCAGTTGTTTGAGTCAACAATGTAGCCGCATGTTTTATTGTTTTATCTGTGTACAGTGGCGCACGTCTGTTCAATATTAATGAGGGGCAACGGTAGATATACCTTTTGCTGATAATTATGTAAAACAATGTTCAGTTATATCCATAATAGAAATTGCTTTGTAAGCTATGTTATTGTTATATGTGGTGATAACAATTCAATTTTTGGTAGATAAATAATTGGTTTTCAATTACTATTAAGTGCAGTTTCAAATTAATGAAATTATGTGTGTTTTGGGAAATAACAGGTGCGTATTAAGGATAATTTCTGATTTTTACTTTTCATTACATTAGTGATATGAAAATTATGGGTAACCTTGCTCAATTTTGATGATTCTTTTCGTTTCAAGACACCTATAAGCAAAAAAACAGGTGTTAAAAAATGTCCGTTTATTTAGTTAGTCGAATGATCTCAAAAGCTGCATGCCGTATTTTTTTTAAATTTGATATGTTCGTATCTTACGTTAGTTCAGTAAAAAAATTGCTATGTCATATTGGTAAAAATTGAAAGAATATGTCTGTGTGTCTGTTGGCTGGCAAAAATAATATATTGGCGTGTAGGTTTTTATTTAAAATAAACTGTAAATAAATAAAGTTTGGAGTAAATGTATTGCCATTTGAATCTTTGTTTTTATAAACGTTTTTTCGTTACGTTTATAAATTTTTTTTCTTTTAAAAATAGTTGTATTTGATGCAAATGCTAGTAAAATTAGTTATTTATCTTCAATTTTAAAACAATTTATTACAATAATGTGCTGTTTTCCAGTGGTAACCAACTAAAGGCATTAAATCAGTTCATTTTTTTAGTGCAAAATATAAAAAACATTTCTTCTAATGATATTTTTTTTAATTGATTGTATTGGATTTTATTTTCTTAAAATTGATGTTTGCAAAACAAAATTTTTATAGCTTCGTTTTACGCAGTTCTTTAGCAGACCCAATCTATCGGATAAATCGAGGATTATTTTTTTAAGACTGCAACTATACACGTATTGCTCGTACATATGTGTGGCCGCAGCCTAAAAAAAAATCTACTTTAAAGTGCTACTTAGTATATTTATATACGATATGATTTTAAGCTCAAATTATTAACACGTTGGTTACCACGCTACTCGCTAATCATTTACATATATCACGTGTAAAGTCTTCACCGAACCGAAACGTTTTTTTTTTTTAAATAATCACAGATGAGATGATATCAATCGCAGAATTAACACATAACCGCCCGAACCCTTTGGTCGTCAAATATTGGTCTCAAGAAGCTAACTATTACAATAACATTTAACTATGATCTAACTACAGTGTAACCGCGATTAATTGTCAAGTGGTTAAAGCCGGGTACTCACTGCACGAGCGAGCCCGGCTTTATGATTGTTTTTTTATTTTTTGTTTCATACTAAAACTTATGTATGTAGGTATGTTTATAAAACATAGTTTTTTTGTTGTTAATATTATACTATAATTTAGTTGTGATTTCTAAATACAAGTGACAATTAATCGAGGTCTTACTGTATATAACATTGTAGATTTAAAAATATGTATCTAAATAACATGTATACTTGTTTATATATATATTTATCTAATACACATAAAATCATATTAATATTTATTATGTCAGTAATGTCATCTGATCAAATATTGAATTGAATTCATTTCAACTGACAAATATGTATAAATTTAATCACTGATACAATTTCACTCATTTTAGTATATTTTAGACGGATAATTTGTATTTTTGGTTTTTGTGTAGAAAGAGACATAGATATTTTGAAAATATACATTTTAATACATATATTCTTTTTTTAACTTTTAAGTTAAAACATCCATTTCCGGTATGATATAATACAGAAATTTCTTGTTACTAACAATAAGTTAAATTGTACAATTTAGTACTTCAGACACTAGAAACAAACTGCTGTTGGGTCAATATTACCTCCCTCTCCCATCTCCACCTCTTTAACTAGCATATGGTATCTACTCAAGTAATTTAACGACAACTTATATACACAAATTAGTCGTATCTCGATCGGAACATGTCTTTAAATTTAATAGGCTCGAACAAGATCTTATCCTTTGAAGTTAGTTATATGTTTGTTCGGTTGGTATCCTCGTGAATAATAATTATGTTGGCGACATTGACAAGCTTATATCCTAGAAATGATAGTTTAAACTTAAACAAAATCAAACTTGTGCCAAAACGGACCATATTATAATGTATGTACAATTAAACGCGAAACTGTTGCCGCGTGATAATTGAGTCGTGAACGAATTAGGTTATAATTGGTATATGACATGTGTTCAGAATCTGATGCGACTAAGTGGAAAATAAATTGTATAAATATGCATGCAGTTTCAAAACTGATTTTCTGCTATACTTTCTTTATTGCATGAAATAAAATTTAATTTAAAAAGATGAAATGTATTAATAACAAAAATTATTAGCGCCATTTTCTCTTTAGGAACAAATTATACAAATCTGTCTGTCTGTAAACGCTAAGAAAAATACCTTTATCTCTTTTTAGCACATTCTACTATAGTAACATTTATATAAATAGCTATGTAAATAAATAATAAATAGCAACAAATTTTATATACTTACATCCAAAATTGCCCATAGAATAAATAAATAATAATACAGTTTAGTATAATTATAAAAATATTCGCTTGTATAAAAATAAAGGGCTGCATATTGATTAAAATATAATACATTGTGCGACAGAAGAACATCAACGCTTATATTGGAAAGTATAAAAATAAATATATTTGCATTATTATAGTTAAGTCGATGTATGAAGTATTTAGTATTTCTTAAAATACAATTGACAATAAAAACAAAGCCGTAGTGATAAGTCCTTTAAATTTTAGTTTACTTTGGGCACAAAGAATTGCTTTTTTTTTAAATAACGTCAATTTGTGTTTATAATTATTATCTAAAACAGGGCTGGCCAAGCTGCGCCCGCGGTCGCATATGAACAAATAATATTTTTATACTGTTTTTAGGGTGTTTCAGAATGACAGGTTTTTTTTTTTTTTAATATTCTTCTATTTATGTGACTTAACTACTCATTTTAATTGATAAATCTTTTCTTTATAATATAATACAAAATTAGACTTCGAAGTATTTTAGTAAATAAATAAAACCATTATTATAGTATTTTAAATACTTGAAACCATACAGATATATTTTGTTGTTTGTTAAATATATTTTTTTAAATTTACTTTGATTGAACACTTGCTTGTTTTTTCCCCTCAGACCAAATGAGATAAATTACAACCCTTTATCTATGATGGGGAGAAAATTTTTCGATCTTTATTGATTATACAAAATCGTAAATATATAAATATTTTTTTCCCTATAACTCCTATACTCCTGTAGGATTTTTCCCGCTGGATCGAATGAGATCAATTAATCCTTCATCTGTGATAGGGGGCGAAATATTGAAGGTCGGCTGTATAAATAAAATCCTATGAAAATTAGCTTAACATTTTTTATACTCAAAAATAGAAATTGGTTAAAAAAATTCAAAACCGGAAATCCAAATTTTTTTACAAGTTTTCTTATTTATGTGCGACCCTCGGAACATTTTAGGTCGTAAATGCAGCCCGCGGTGCAATTTGGATGTGCAAGGTCTGATCTAAAACCTACAAAAATCTTTTCTCATTTTGTAAATTTGGTACTTGAAATATTAATTTATTTAAAAAATCAATTTCGTTCACTACGGCTCTGCCAGTATATAACAATACAAGTACAACGTTTTTGAATATATTTTCACAGTAATTATGTTTTCATTAACAATTAAATGAGTAATGACATGTTAAGATGAAGCGTATAAAATTGTTTCAACATCAACAGTTAAAGGTCCCTTTTATAGTTTAAGATATATGCAGTTACGATAGCTAATATCTTATCTACATGTATCTTTTGGAAAATATTATGTTACATTAGATCGATATTATACAGGCTTAGTCAAAATTAAATACCGATGATTTGCGTACTTATATTTTTCTTATTATTATTCTGCTTAATGTCGGCTGAAAAATTCCAATAATAGGCTTGTATCGTGTATTAGGTATCACAGGGACACACGATGGAAAGAGGGGTTGATGATGGGTCAATCATAGCAGCGTGTAACTTTAAATTATTATAAAGAATTTGCTTTCGAACAAAAGCTAAAAATGACAACTCACTGACAGTTCTAATGAATGGTAGTAGAAATCAGCGATCTAAAAGCAGTAGTGACAGACAATTGCTTAGTATTTACATTAATATACATTTATTACAACTGCTCTAATATCTCGAGCAAATTATTGTTGATTTGACATCTCGCAGATAACTTTATACTTTTGATCTAGAACTAATTCTTTATAATACCCGACATAACTTGTTTTTAAAATTATTTTTCAATAATTAAGAATTTATTTACGTATTTTTTTTAAGCAAAAGTTTCATGACGTCAAATAAATATTACATTTAACTGCCTAAAAATGCATATTAATTTATTTAATTTCCCATTGCACTTTTATTATTATTATTATTACAGTTTATAATTAATAGTTAAGTAAACAAAATCGGTCGTTTTTTACTAACCCTGTATAATTTATTTGTCGATATATATTTATAATTATGATTTATAGTCAAATTATTAAATCAATTTAAAATTTACTTCTTGAAATTAAAATTTTTATTTGGCATCAATTAACATGAAAATGTATAATATTATTAATTAAAGTCGTATCAAGTAATATACTCGTAATCAAACAGATTTATTTCGACACTTTTCAAAGCAATAAATATTCATTGAATTTTAATATCATTATAATTTTCTCTTGACTTGCAAACAACTGTAACTGACTTTCCATTTTTTCAATTTAAATTCCATTATCATCTATCAAATCTACAAATTAGAACAGAGAGACAGAAAACAACTCACCGATCTTACAGAACTGACGTTGATATCAAAAACAATGCAAAAACGAAATGATCGACCTCCATTTCCTTCGGACATAATAAAAATAAAATCACATCGCGCACTAGCAAAGACCACGTTCAATTAAGTACGGAGCTTCACAAACACTTCAGTTATAGTTCTACACACTTGTGATACGATCGCAGTTGGTCTTGATGATGTTCGGACACATGGGTGTTGTAAAACGTTGAATCTCGTTCCACTTTTTGGTCCAGTCTGAACGAAATGACAACCGTTTGACGACTTCAGATATAAGATACCATTTCAATGCAATATTCTTGAAAGTTAGGTCAACGATTATTTTTCTTTTTTTTGTTGGGTACAAAGAAAATGAATTCCTGTTATTTTATGAATTTATTATAAGTATAAATTTCGATAATGGATATATATATACATTTCTCAAAATCATTTTAAAATAGAGTTTAATACACTCTATTGTTGGTAAAAGAAATCCTGTTGACATGCCAAAAAATTATAAAATTTTGTGTCTTCTTCTAAATTATTATATGTTATCAATATTGACATTAGGGTATTTGATAGTTCTAAAAAGTATAGTGTATGTTAAAAAAAAAATTTGTGAAATAACTAAAATATTACATACACCAAAGTTATATTTACAAAACTCTATTGAATCTATCCTTGCGAACTATATCCATATATTCGGAAGTCCGCTTTCAAAGCCATATGTATAAATAACTATTCAGAAGTATTTATCAATGTATTTGAACATTGAGGCACTACATAGCAGTGAAAACTATTCATTTCATTGAATTTATTTAGAAAATTAAATGAATACAATCAAAATACTCAATCGCGCTAATTACTATCCATTTACTTTTGATATAGTGACGTCACTATACTAAAACAGTTATAATATTACATACCTACGCATTTCTTAATTCAATCAAATACCCTATTGTTAATTTTAATGAAGTTGAAGTTTTCCCGATCTCTGTGACTAACGGTTTTCTACTTATATACAATATCTTAAAACCTTCCACAACAAATGACGCTAAATGAGTACCTCAATGAGAGGTCACACGTCTGTAACACGTTCACTGTCACCCTCTACTTCCATCGGGACCAACTCAATACTGGGACACAAGGGAGTAATGAACGGTTGAGTCTCATCCCACTTAACACTCTTACTTTGGTCTAAACTCGACGACAGCCTCTTCAAAACCTGTGATACAGAAGGTTTTTCTAACGTGAAAGATGGCCTTCTTTCGTATCTATCATCACAACTAGATGATCCTCGTCTTGGTGAAGGACAATCAACACCTGAAGATCCTCTCCTATCATATCGGATACATGAATTATCTATACTGCACGTTTCTCTTCTAACTCTAACATCGTTAAGATCCCTTCTGTCGTTATCTAGACTCGTGGATTCCTTCTTAAACACTACGTGGGGCTGATGCAATGGGTCGAAATGAATTGTGGTCTGTTTAAGGAGTGCTAGTTTTGGTTTGATCTCTTCCACGTCGACGATCACTTCTTCCTCGGTTTCGACAGGGGGTTCAACGGTCACCGAGGGTCTCCGATCCCAACACATGGGCTTGTCTAGACTAAATGACGGACGGTTGCGGCTCGTGGGAGACCGTTCTATCTGTATGGAGGTGCGGCGGTCGGGTCGACCTCCTTCGTGGTCGATACTGAGTAGTCTGCTGTGCCGGTTGAAGAGGAGGGGAGGACGGTCTGGAAACAAAGACGTAGGTACAATTAAATCATACATTTAACTTTCGCAAATATTATGTTTAATTATTATTTTTTAAAAACTATGTCAATTTTAGTAAGTAATATTAATAATATTTGTTTACAAAAAATATACCGCAGGATTCCTTTTTACGTGAATTTTTATTACGCAGATTTGCAGTATTGGAGAGTGGAGTATCAAATGAAAGCTAACAATTCAAGGAAATTAAATATGTAAACGTTTTGAAAATGTGTATATTTATTATTTATACTGCAATAAAAATTGAAATATAACAGAAACTAGGAATCATTTTAGAAACAGCGTTAATATTTACCACACAAGTAACATTTTTATATAGGTAGGTACTTTCAATTTATATCGTTATATTGTGTTGGTAGGTAGATATACGTTTATAAAGTGTATATATTCATGCCATTGCAAATTATATTTTTGCGTGTTTATTGCAAAAAAAAAGTTAGGTTGGATGTTTATTTATTTTTTTTAAATCTCATAAGGTTGACTAAAGAATGAAAAATCATTATGTTTATCATTTTTGTAAACGTAAATGTGGTGGAAACAGTAAAACTTTATCTACCTGAATATATATTTCCTATTAGTGCTGGTTGTTCACAAACATATTCGAAATGCGATTTAAAATGACTTCTATATTTTTCATGAAATATATTTCTCTGGTAGTATAAAACCGGCTGGAAAATTCAACACGCTTTAAATAATTTTTCGCTAGGAGTTTTCTTCTTTTTCTCATTAAACGTTATCAAATAAAGCCACTCAGTTGCCAATTTGATTTAGTTTATAGCAAATTTTTTTTTAAACCACTGTAGTCTAGAATAATTTTTCATATCATTTAAATGGATTCCTTGATAATATTACATATCATATACTTCCCCCTCCCCCCAAAAATTGCTTTTAATCATATTTAATTTTACTTTTTAATAGATTTTTTTAAATGCGTGTGATTTCGACACCTTTAAAAACCTTCAATAGTTATTACGTTTTTAATGGAACTGTATACAACATACTCGTGTGTACCTGGTACGAAATAAATAGTAGTCCTATGTACATATATCCGTCACGTATTTGTATGAATAAAAATGTGTCATTCAAATTCCAATATCAAAACATTTTATTGAGTTCGATACGTCAAAAGCAGAAAATAATTATTAAAAGCATATAAATGTAATAGAATTTAGAGTGTCGAAGGTATTCAGAATATTGCTATTGTCTTTTAAAAAAGATTGTAATGTAAATAATAAAAAAAATCTCATTGTTCTTCAGAGCTGTCAATAGGTATTTCAAGTACATTTTAATACAATAAAAAGTACTTGATACTTCAAGTAATACTTTAAATTAACAAGTACAGTATTTGAAAAACTTAACAAATAATTTACATTTGAAAATTAATATATATACTAGATTGTTAAGATCTATTATTTATATAATTATTATTAGCATTTGATACTTGTAAAGTACTACCACTGAGTACTTGTGACAGCTCTGTTGTTCTTGCATTAGTACAATTTAAAATCTGACCTGTAAAACACGAAGGTCTTCTCCTATAGCTAGTTAAAGGCAAATGACACGAAGTGTCTCTACATATCGATGGCCTATGTCTGTTCTGCACCGCCGGCGCAACGGCTATCGACGGCCGTCTCTCCCTCGGCGACACTAGGTCCTTGTTCGTGATGGACATCGGTAGTAGTGAGCTGCATCCGCTAAGCGATCCCGGCGGACTGAACTCACCGAGCACCAGGTGTTGGATATCCATCGCGGACTTGGCACGACGCGGAGGGTTCATGAACGCCATCGTGGGACTTCCGACAAACACGGAGTTCTGACGGGGCCGGAATGGTGGTCGCGGAGAGGGAAGCGTATTGTACAGGGCAGGGTCTCCCAAGCAGTTCACGTTGAATTTGGAGAATGACATTCTTTGCTGGAATGAAAAAGGACTATTTATAAAACTCTATATATATATATCTATAGTATATAAATTTGTATGAAAATATTTTTAAGTGTTTGAGCCTGACGAAATCTCACTATTAGAAAGTCTAAGACTCTGTAATTAGTTAAGACAATAAATTACAAATGGTAAATATGCTTAAAGAGTATAAAGAATACGATATTTTGTATTCATTTACAGTAATTTACACTTTTAAAGTTCCATATGCCTATCTCAAATAAATCCAAAGAAAAATATCTAAAGCATTTTTAGTCCTTTAGATTTTTTTAAACAATACTTTTTTTAAATTATTAAAATATTCTTGCATATACGGATTTGACTTACAATTAGACCAAAACATACCAAACGCTTTTGCAGGGTATTAAATTTAAATGAGAGTTGGTACTTGTTAATCAGAAATCAGTGATCTAAAAGTAGTGGTCATTGATGTACTTCATAGAATAGATAATAACTTAACATTATTATAAAATTATCAGTGATCAAATTTATAACAATTTAACTGATTATATAAATTATTATCAAAGATAAATATGTTTACATGAATTTATAAAAAAATAATCAAATGAAATTATGATTATCAACATACGTATATTATTAATCAAATATATATTACATATATGTATGAAGCCATTTGCAGTACATCAAACGCCAATTATCTCTATTATAAATAAATCAATAAAGTGTATAATGAAATACGACTCTAAATATTACATTCGACTTGGCAAACAAACAATTAAAATAACATATTATATCACTGTTTTGATCATGTATTTGACATACTGAAATAAAATACGTTTTACTTTTTGAGATTACAGGCTATATCATATTATACGTGATATATCATTTGAAAAAAAAAACACTCTTTGAAGCCGGGAAAATGTTGTTTGATCAGTTTAAAAAAAATTCTTTTGATGACATAATGTATAGATAATTATGTGAAACATGTGAGAGATTGTATTTAATTTTTAAAAAAGGGGCAGAAGAGGTGACTCATTATCGATGAAATTTCGAATCAGTTTCAGGTAGTAGTACCATAAATGATTCAATGTTTCCTAATATTTTTTTACTTTGGTAGTGAAATTGACCAGAAAACTCTACTTACAGTTAGTAAGGTACAAAATATTTGCAAAATTGCATATTTTTCCAAAACCACTGATGGGATTAGCACCAAAATCAACGGTATTTGGGTTCTCGCTGAGATGAACCTTTTTTCAAAAAAAATTTCAAATTGGTACAATTTTACAGAAGTTAGAATTAATTGAATAGAAAATTCTGGATTCTTATTTTCTTATAAATATGTATGTATTTAATTTATCGTATTTTTCGTGTTGACACCCCCTATAATTTATATGATTATATTTTTGTACGAATTGAGAATTCTTTGAATAAAATTACCATTAAATGATTCAAATCTATTAATTTATGTATGTATTTTTTTTAATTTCTCTATTGAATCAGGTAATTCATTTAGCGAACACTTATATGATTGTGTATTATTCATATATTAAAATAAAGAATCATTGTAATTTATTCCTACATATTTATAAAATACTATATAGAATTCACCCTCATTATTTTTATTATTTTAAAATAACATTTGCAAATTTTTCTTAAGGTTTTGAAATCATCCAACATAAGCAATCCAACTCACAATCTCTACCCATGACGAAATGTTGGCTAATACAGCAATTAAAACAATGTAACTGTAACTTATAAACCACAAATCACTATAAGATAACTATTAAAAAATCGGCACAGTTTTAATAAACATTGGGTTTTTGTCTTCAGCTGCAATTCAAAAACCAAACTACTGCAGCTACAAAAGCCGATATTTCTGAATCATCCTTGGGACAAACTTCCCACTAACCATTCTGCGTGCTCGTATGAATGTCAGGGAACTATTTAATGTCTGCATACATATATCTAGGTACATTACATTTTAGCTTCATAATGTATATAAATAGTTACAGAAACAATTAAGTGGATAAAGTTAATGTTTATTGTTGAAAACTAGCATCTCTGGGTGTGTGTGTATGTGTGTGTGTGGGTGGGTGGGTGAATGAGTATGTAAGAGAAGGAAGAGTACGTGTTACACGCGACTACAGCAGTACCTTATCTCTAATCTACTGGCAACATTGAATGAAAACAGAAAACCTTGTTTTCCATCAAGCAGTCAACTATGAAATGTAATTGAACGAAAAATTGTTGTGTGGAAAATTGAAATGATTTTCTGTTGTTCATTTTATTATTGTTTAATCTAAGTTAAACACAGTGTAGCCGTTATTGTTTTTTGTAGTTTGGTAGACATGTAAAAAATAATTTAAAATATTCTGTTCTATCTAAATTTTCTTTGGTAAGTAGTGAAAAAGTAAAAACATCTGCCAAGAAATTGTACAGTGGTGCAAGATTCACGAAAGGTAGTTTATTATCGAATAATTGTAATAAGTATCGATATTCAGAAGAATTTTGAACGGTCGCTATTTCGAATTCCATAAAGGATTTTTGCTGATATTTATCAGATTGATTTTTCAATCAAATTTAAAAAAACTTGACATATCGTACAATTCGAACGTGACAAAATAAATATCAAAAAAATTATTTTATACTCCAGGTGAGTAAGAAGATTATTTTTCTTCATAACTCCCACGACTAATACTTTTTCAAAAGTTTCACGTTCGTGTTAACATTTATTTTCAAACAAAGTGCAAAAGTTTCAGTTATGCAAATAATGCATTTGAAAGTATTCCCATCAATTTTACTTTTATGAAATGAAATATCCAAATAAAACAAGTGAACAGCTCTGTCAAATTTGTTAAAACAAAAACTGTGCGTAGGAAATTTATTTATGCTATTATGTCACGATTTTTGACTTCTAAGAATAAGTAAGGCGTTGTTAACCCCGAAATGATTGTTGATAATTGACAAATCGAATACTTTATTTTATCCGTGGCTTCAGTCATATGTATTTCAAAATCTAGGGTCTTAGGCTTTCTAATAGTCAAAATTCCATGTTAAATCCCACGTTTAATAAAAAAAATGTAATTTTACCACATACAACTATGAAATTATAAATTACACAGTTATACCAAGTTTTACGTATTAAAAATTTAAATCTTTTCGATGATTTATTTCATAGTTACGGCTATTAAATCGATCTCAAAATTATACAGGAAATTTAAATTTCAAATGAGATTTCTAAAAATTTTTATGAAATTTTTTTTATGAATAATCAATCACACAAAAAATTATTTTTTTTTGCCTCATTTCAAAAATATTTATTAAAACTTTAGATAAATCAGTATTTTTAGAAACGTATCTAAAAAGTGTGGGTGTGTGCAAGAAAATGACAACAGTATATTTCTAACGAAGCTGTTTGCATTTTTTCGACAATTTCAGTGCTAATTATTATATTACAAGAAATGGGAAAAAATAATATAATGAAATAAATATTTTTATACAAGTTTTTATTGATAATAGTACTTCTAGTAGGTACATAAAAAAACGATGCATTTTTCGATTCGGGTATATAAATTTCAGTAGTCATATAAAAGTATAAAATAAAGATTTTCAGAGAAGGAACCACTTTAAAATCCGTATAGAACACCATTATGTAAAGATAGCCCCTATCGGTGTTCTAAAATTAGTTTTATCTCAGCTCCTAGTCATCGGATTTTAATTTTATTTTGTTTATTTTAAAATTTTTATATAACTATTTTATCTTACCCAATTAATAAGTGCAGCGTTTTAACTTTATTTAACACGTGCCAGACGTACTATAAATACAATTTTTTTTAATGAAAAAGTTGTAAATGATTACTGAATCACATACTTTAACATAGATCCTCTTACTGCTCGCGTTATATATATTTTTAATTGATTGTTTTATGGAGTTAGTTAATTTGACTTATGAATGACACTTACAGCGGTGGTGTCAAAATACACAATTTCCTTTAAAATAATAATAATTATATTCAAATATGCACTCAAATATTTAAATTTATTTACATTTCCACTTACAAACAAGAACAATTATTTAAGTGCCTGTTAAAAGTATAAAGTGCTTGAAATTCAAATTATATTTTGTGATATTAATGAGGGCAGTCGTTATAATATTTGAATACGTGTATTCCGGGCTGAGTATAAGTAGGAAGTAGCCATTAGCACTCTCATGACTTTCCTCGATTCATAATTAAGCAGGCCCAATTGAGACACCTGCGAATTGTGAGAGAAATCACAGATTCAATTAAGAACAGGTGACTTTACAGCAATTATGGGATATGATCTTGTTGTTTATAATGTTTATTAATTACTTAATTACGTGTTTAGTTTTCTTGTTAATTAATTGACCCGTTAAAACAGATTAATATCAAAATAAAGAGTTGAGAATTGATTAAAACAGTGCTTCTCAATGTATTAAAATTCACAGCATCCCGTTTGAAAACCACTGTTATATTCTTTCTCACGTAAATTTTGTACAATAGATAACACAATTTTTTATTAATTTTTTATAAAAATATATTTTTTAAATGTTACATGAATACAGTTGCGCCCATGGTGGAAGGGGGGAGGGTATAGGTGAGACTTCCCTCCGAATTTCTCAATATACATTATCAAACTTTACAATTAAGATACATAAATAAAATGATAATTATATAAAATTACAAAAAAAATTTAAAACCTTCCCCGAAAAAAATTATTCCGCCGCTGCTTATTTTCTACATATAGAATGATTTACAACTACTGTAAAAAATTAACAGTAGATCGAGGATGTAATTTTAAGCAAAGAACTTTGTGTCCGAAAATTCTTCGTAAGGGAGCTACAGTCTTCCAAAAATTTTGCCCAAAATTAGTGTTTATTTAAGTCTTGAGGCTTCCGCGGTGATCTTGATATGGATCCTGGCTTCTGGATGCAAGCCGCGTCGATTTGATCGTATCGATCCATATAGTGTTTATTTAATATCTAATAAAAAAAACCTTTGTGATGGGTTATCTTATTTCCAATCATAGAACAAGAATATAAACTTATTTTGTGTAGTTTGAAGCATCCGTATTAAGTTAAAATCTGCAATACTTTTATTTTTATTTTTCTTAAAAACGGTTGATCATATGACAAAAGTATATTTTTTGTGTCATATAATCTTCTACAAGTACCAACCCCAGGAAAAAAATAATGAACAAAAAAATGCTTGATAAAAATTGGCTTCATACACCCCTGGTCTAAATTATTATTGTTTGATACTTTAAATCGACAACACTTATTAATACTAAACCGGTTATCAAATTTCATATCTGTACCATAATAGGTTCTCTAGATATTAAATAAACACTTATTTTGGACAAAAAAAAGATTGTAGCTTCCTCACAAAAAATTTTCGGATATACGTTTTACATAAAGTTTTTTGTTTGAAATTACTTTTTCGAACAACTGTTAAATTTTTATACTAATTGTAATAATTTATAAATTGTAATTTGATACTGCACAAGTGCGGTATCAAATTACACTTATTGTGGAGCTGAATTCAAAAATATGCATATATAATTTTAAAAACTTATTTACCCGCGAAAAGTAGTAGAAAATTTGAAGAAATTATTCCTACGTCTGTAACCAAGTGATAAAAAAACTATAAAAATTGGGGAATAGAAGATGTATGTGACACCCCACGAAAAATAGTTTCATTCATATCGCTCAACAAATTCGAATGAATTCACACGTTTACGATAAATATAGTATTTAAATTGTCGTATTTCGAGAACGTTCAGAAATTCGTTATTATAAAATAGATTGATGAAATTTTCATATTGTAAATATAAATATTTTCCTATACTAATTCCGACAGTTATTTGTTGATATTCAATAAATAAAAGCGCGTGCGACAAATCCCCCAAACAGAATTGACAGCGCGCTGTTGACGTTTATTGATTCAATTCTGCGACAAGCTCCAGAGTTTGTTCCTTTACATGTCTCCAGTTGATTTGCCGTTATCCCTCCTCGGGAGAAACTGAATTATATAAGATATTTTGTTGTGATCCAGTGTGTTGATTTACTCAAGATTTTTCTCGGTGTGGAAATTTTACGATGGAATGTTGTATATATAAAGTGTAGGCTTTTCATTCATGCAAGAAAAATGTTATTTTCGGCACAATCGTATTGAATTAAGATTTATGCATGAATGTTAAAAGGGAGTAAATTAAAAAGTTTCTCTAGTAAGAAGATACAAAAATGAATATTTTTCAGAAGAGGAATTTTCTTGTTTAGTATTTGCTGATTGTGAAATGTGTGTGTGGTATTTATCTTTTTAATACTAAAATTTTCCTTAATAGTTTTTTAATTTAATTTTATGGACGTCGTTAGGATATTTTCCATTGGCTAGATAAATAAAATTTTATAACGTACGTTAAATTACGTTAGTGAAAAGAAAATTAACCCTATTTAATTTTAATGAAATGTCTGTTCTAATATTAATACAGGCTGTCCAAGATAAGTGTGAAATTCGGTAAGAGATACAGATTCAGTTAAATGAGATGAATTATTTGTAATTCTCATTTGTTACTACATCAAAAAATATTAATAATTCTATTTAGTTTAGGCAGTATACCAAAAAATCTGAAAATTTGTAAATGGCTATAACTTTTTGTCAAAGTAGATAGGTACTTTTTGTTTGCGGTTTCTTAAAGCACTTTTTGTATAGAATTGATGGTTGTATTTAAAATTTTATATATCACTTTTAAATTCCGAGTTACAAGCCTTAACTTAAAATTTTTTTATGGGTCACTAAGTTGGCTATAGCATATTTAAACGTGTTTTTTACTCTACTTTACAACGATATGTAACTTACTATCGAAAAAATGTAAGAATACTTTTTTTATAATAGTTTGTTGTTTTCAAATACTTATTCATTTGTTATTTTGATTGTTGTTATTGTGATTTTTGTTTAACAATTTTTGTTTTTCATGGCCTACTTAAATGTTTGTAATAAAATACTTTATAAATATCACTTGTATTTAGTACTTATTTTCGAAAATAAATATGACAAGTGGCATAAAATATCGTGAAAAATGTGAAATTTTAATCCGGCCGGAAATAGATCACAAAAAAATTACAACCGATATTAATTTTGTTGTAAATGCAAATAATGTATTTATAGAAAGTTTCAGGTAAATCAATTAGCCACCTTTGTGGAAACGGGTGAATATATCAATAAATTATGTAACAAGAGGGGAAAATTCCTGATTTGCATTATTTACATTCAAAATAATGTTACTATGGCAACAATCCGTATTCACGCAAAAAAATTATTTTCTACAGTCATAGATTTTCATTGCACCTTCTACTATTCAACTTAAAAATGTTTCAGTTGTTATCACGGTTACAATATTGTATTGTGTATTCGATATTTTTAGTACAGAACCTTAGATTAAGACAGACAATGGATACATAACAACCGATGACGGCCATCTTTTCTTAAATGTCATTTTCATCATTTCCATAAATATTATCCCAGAGACGTTAGTTGAAAATTTATAATATGTAAATATGTTTTAAATTACAATTGAATTTGGTATGTAAGAGAGATAATAATTCCAAATAGACGTTTCACTGTTAATCAATTATCACTTAAATACTTTTAAGACAATATAAAACATTTATTATTTATTAATTTTATAATTTAAAACAATTAATATTTATTATAAAATCCCGATGATACGCCTATGACTCGTAGAGCGATATGGTGACAATGCTAGGTAAGTCATAGAGTCCTACATCTTTCCTTGTCTAATTGTAAGTACAGAACTGTGAGTGCACGCCATCAGTCAATCAGAGCTTACTAGATAAAGAGGTTGTAGTAGTTGCCCTAGCAATGCCGCGAGACAGGTTGAGGTATCATTTCATCATTGATAATATTATCTTGATAGTAAAAATATTTTTCTAAACAATAAAACAAGGGGGAATATTTCTCACGGGAAAGTGTTTGAAGGTTGTTTCACTACGACACCCCAAAATCATTTTTTTTTCACCCAAAAATACCCGTAGTTGGACTGTTCTACAGATAACCCTCCCCCTTTAATTCTAATAATAGTTAAATACTGAGGAATGCCTACCACCCCAGACGTGTAAATGCATAAATTATTGTACTCAGCTATTACGGGATTTCCCTGAAACAAACGGTCGGTGAATTTAATTTCAATAATCAGTTTTTGTTTTCATTTTTAACTTATAAAAAGATTAAGATACAAAATATGTATATCTTAAAGAAGAATACAAATAAGATAATTTTATACTTTTATAGGTCAGACACATACTAGATAATTTTCCGATAATTAGTTTGTTAACTTCGCACCCTGGTTTAAATGTTGTTTTGACCACTCCAATATTAAATAATCCAATTATTTTATTATATGATGGGTCTTTCAACAACAGTTAAAACAATAAAATAACTGTATAAAAATGTGAGGAAAAAATGTAACAACTGAGCCGTCATATTCACATATTACACAACAGACAAAAGCAAATAAAATTATCATATTTTCATTTACATGTATATTATATTTTATCCGCTAGATGCCACTAGTATAAATTTTAAAAATACACAAAACAATTGGTGCATATGATTTGAATCTACGCATATATTTGTATCATTGTAGATAGATATTATAATACCTTGCTTATGCAGTATACAGCATATAAAGGTGCGATTCGCTATCTCGAGAATCAAAATATCGACAGTTTGTTATAATTATAAATATAATAATGATTATAAGTTGTTTTTTCAACAAATGTATAATGGCTGTCTAAACTATATAGTCTAACCTCGGGTTGCATAAAGCAAAATTAACCACAATTAGTTAATCAGTTGTTTTCAAACCATGATTAATGTAAACTCTAATCTTAATCTCAATTTGTAAATGAACGATTCACTAAATATGATTATTTTTTATCTTATAAAATATATCATAATCGTGATTGTTTTTTAAAATTGACATAATAATGGTTTTAAAACAACTGATTAACTAATTGTGATTAATTTTGCTTTGTGCAACCCAAGGTAAGTCTAAAGGAACTATTCGGGTTCAAAGACGTTTTATTTTAATAAATTTAAAAAAAAATTATTATTTATTCACTTTGCAAGTATAGAATTGATTTAAAAAAAACAATTTACAATACATGTTTTTGAAGTTATGCTTCATTAGGCGCGTTGAGAGTAAAATTTTAGTAATGCAACGGAAATGAAACGCCATAAACGCATACGAAACGCGCACGGAGTGCGGTAGACATGGTTACATGGTAACGGGATAAGGACATGATGACGTCATGACATCCATAGACATATTTTAAAATTTAACACATTACAGTTTCCTGTAAAATGCTGTCTCTTTCTTTTGGTCGTTTGTTTATGACTCTTTGTCTATGTTTTGTACCGGTAAATTCAAAATAATATTTGTAAATATATTGAGGTTATAAGTATATATTTTTATCATATATTGTTTAATAAGCATATGACTTTTTTGTATAGTATTTAAATTAAATCATTAAAAGTTTAAATTAAAATTTTTATTATATTTGAAGCAAACAGCAGAATATTGTTATATTTTTATATAATTATTTGAGGTTATTCATAATTGCAATCATGCCAAAGAAGTATTCTAACTTCACACTCAATTTTTTTTTCTACTTAATTAAATAATAATAATAAACTTAATAAGGCAAAATCAGTCGTTTTATATGGAAAGCCTGGAAAAACAAAAAAAGTATCTAATATTAATCATTTTTTTATATTTTTTTTAACCAAATCTCTAAATTTCCACTCCTGAAATATTTTTATACTGCGTGAATAACTAAAAAAACTACCCCTTATTGTTAGTAACTTTCGATCAGTGTCACGAGCAACACCACACTTCAGTTTCATCTAGTTTGATTGTACCCTAATTTATACTGATTTTATGCAAGGTTATTTTCAGAATTCTATATTTGTTTGTCGGGATTATGAGATGTCGATATTACTTCACATACCCGTTTTACAAACATCAGATACAATATACAGAGAGACAGTCGGTACGTTAGATTGTCGTACAATCAGTGATATAACATACAGTGAATATAAACGCGGTAAATAATTTACATAGCGAGCGCAAAGTCGAATGACCACAGCCATGGTCTCTGTGGAAATTCTGTTTCATTTCCACTCAAAATAAAAACGGGCGCTGAACCTCTAGTTCGTTATATCTTTTGTATTATTGGATTACCCAATCATTACTTATGTAATATAAATCTGTAGGCTCTGTCTGTAAAATGGGAATATGTATGTCGTAAGTATATTATGTATTTTTGTTTTTAACTTTTTACTACACACCGATTTTGATGGAACTTTCATTGATCAAAAGCTTAAGATCTAAGAATTAGTTTGAAGTCTAAGCTATTGATAATGTAACTGATTGACGTCAAGAAAAATTATATTTTTTAATAAAAATATGTAGGGGGTCAATGAACTGATTCAGTACTGGTTGCTCGATCATTCTAAAAAAAATAATTTTTTGTGTGTTGTTACACTAAATCTCTTTGGTACATAATACCATTATGTAAGTACTATTATGGGCTAAAATGTCAGATTTTTATCTTTTTTAAAACAAGGGGGGTAAGTTAGAGGATTGAACTTTGGTGTGTGAACACAACTAGTACTTACCTATTTGTAAAAAATAATTTGATTTGTTAACTTTTCCCTTTTTTGAAAGAACATTCCCTTGAAAATGGGAACAAAAAAATAGCTAAGAATTAAGGCTGAAATTTCATCTTTAAGGATAACATTTAGATGAAACTGTCTGGAATTAATCTTGCGCATCATTTTTTTCTGAACAATTTGCTTTTAGTCCCATGTTGATAGGTTTGATAGAAGCTGAGATATCTATAGTTTCCGCAAACTCTTTAAAATGCAAAAAATGCTGCGACCTGTAGAACAAATATGGCCGCCACGCGATAACAAAAAATATATATCCTATACAGCTATATATGTAAATATGTATTAAATACATATAATGTTTTTATATTAAAATTTTTAACATTTACAAATCCTGTTTTCGCCATGATATTTTTGTACACTCGATATTGCATATAAGCCCCGTAGCGCCCATGGTAGTTTTATTTTCATTCCCAAACTGTATATATATGCATGAATATATCTATAGATACAGATTTCAATTTTGGTGTGCGTAGGTAGGTATGTATATGCAAAAGTCAACAGTGTGTCTGTCTGTCAGAGGAGATTGACAGATGAATTGCCGTTCTCATTGCGTCCTTGTGTAACTGACACCCCCATCCCACCCGACTTCCCCACTCTTTACTCAATAGCATTGTCTCTACGTAGTTGATGTATTTCATAAAATGTTTATTTCATCACTCTTAAGTGTTTTCTGTTTGAATGTAGATAAATATTTATAAGACCGTAATGAAATATATTTCAGTAGAAATATTCAATTGTTTTGACGTTGATAATCTGGATGTTGTAATAATATGAATGATCTGTTATGAAAAAGATGGCATTTTATTAAAATACGTTTATTCGTGCAATGATTCGGAAAAAGGATGCCATCTTTTTAATGAAGTTACATGCAAAATTTTAAATCTATACTTACTGTCAAATGGCATACGTCACAAAAAGTAAAAAAAATATTTTGCGACGAGTTTTAATTTGGAAAACATATTAAAAGATTGTATAAACATTTGATTGTTGGGTTTTATACCGCGTTGCACTTTATTGTCACTTGACGTTTCGACCAACATCTCGTGGTCTTCTTCAGAAGTGAAGTGTTGAGTACAGAAGGTGTAGCTGCTTAATTAAATAAGCTTATTTACTCAACACTTCACTTCTGAAGAAGACCACGAGATGTTGGTCGAAACGTCAAGTGACAATAAAGTGCAACGCGGTATACAACCCAACAATAAAATGTTTATACAATTAAATAACCGCGAAAGTCTACGTTCAAAAAAATTAAAAGATGTTTGATATGACTTTTTGTAGAGGTCTTTGGACTTTCGTTGTGAGGACAACCAAAAGTAAGTTCTTGTCAAAATATACTTTTGTCCTTTTTACCTTCGTAAATGATTGTGGACTAAACTGTTAGACGAGTAACCGCCCCCCACCCCAAAAAATATCAATATTTAATATGTTAGAATACTTGTAATTTATTACCCCACCACTGACCTACTGCATTAAATTTACTAGCATCCTTTATACATTGTCGATCCGTTCGGAAGTCAAAACGATTAAATTCACAGAAAATCTAAGTATGGTATTACAAAAAAAAACTGTGTTTCAAAATATATTTCTCTAAATATAGGGTTAGTCAGTTTGACTTGTGATTAGCTAAAATACAACACACACAACACACAACACAAAACTACGCATACCTTTCTTAAATCCGAAATAGAACAACCCTGTAAAGAATAAAATATGCTTTAGTAAATATTGTTTTGGTTAATACCACATGGGTTGAAAAATTTTTGACCTGATATACAAATGGCGACATAAACAAAAGTTCTTATGATTCCCATATAACTAGAATACTATCAAAATTTCATGACGCTACTGAATTTCGTGTTTTGTTTTTTGATGGGGAAAAATACAGTCCAAACAAAAACCGCAAAAAATATAAACGCCTAAAAACACAACAGTCGGCCAGTAAAGTTCTTGCTAGTATTTTTTGAGATACACATAGTATAATATTTATTGACAAAACGGCCGCAAATGGCGAAGAAAAAAATTCTGTTTCCCCAAGACAATACACCATCTCACAAGACTCACGTTACGACCGATAAATTGAAGGAACTGCGCTATGAATTGGTTCCGCACCCACCGTATTCTATTGACGTGATCCCCAGCGACTACTACCTTTTTTTGAAATTGAATATGTGGCTCTCTGGCAAAAATTTTACTTTAATGAAGAGGACTAGTTGGAAACAAACGCCTTTTTTGAGGGACTTGACGCAAACTACTATAAGGCCGGTATCGAAATGTTAGAGGACCGTTGGAACAAGTTCATTACTCTAGATGGAAATTTTGTCGAAGAATAAAAGAGTTTTTTCATTAAAAAAATCGTTTTTTTTTTTACATTATTAGACCAAAGACTTTTCAGCTCATGTAGTATTTATGATTAAAATATTTTACTTATACAGGAATGTTGCCTATTCTCAGTGTTTCAGTCGCTCAGCAACTAAAGCGACTAACTACGCTCGATAATCTTAAATAGAATAAAAAAACATAAATTTTTCGTAGTTATTTTGACTTTTTAATGACTGTGAAATATGGAAACAGGGGGGAAAGTAAAAAATAAAATATACCTCTGTTTTATTATGAATTACGAAAGTGAATCGATAGAAGCTTTGGGGTTTTTGTGGTGATCTTGAGATGAATCTTGGCTTGTGGGTTGATAATGATTTTTATTATTACTAATAGTACAACTGACCGTGTTAATACCGGTATCGACGGCCATGGGGCAGCTCTGGCGGTGTGCCTGTTGGAACTTTGGCTGGTAGGGCTCGAGCATCCGGATCTTGCCCCAACGGTTGAAGAACAACGCTATCGCAGCTACCCATATCATCAACACTAGAACGACTAGGAGGACCTCTTCAGCGCGCACTATTACAACAGCTGGAGTATCTGAAAAAAAAGAAAATAGAATCGATAGTTTACTACGGTGTGTTAAGTAAACTATGTACTGAATGTTAGTTTACTGGAACAAGAACAGATTTTTTAATATCAGAAATGTGTCGACGTAAGACTTATCCTGAGGCGTGAAGCACAAAAAAATGGAGGATCTATTGAAAAAAATTGACTGGCTGGGTAAACACAAATTCAAAACGTTATCTATGTAGAAAACGAGTAAGTTGTATCAAATTTAAAAAATATATATCGACCGGAAATGTGTTAAATTGAAAGTAGTGGAAAAAACTATATTATAAATATTTAATTATAATTATAATTTATATAAATACTGTAAGAATATGTTTTTTATAGGCGTTAAAATAAATCATAAATGATTTTATGATCACTCTGTATAGATGATTTTCTAAAAAATGAAATTAAAATGAAATTTTATTTAACATCATAACATCAAAATTAGTTCTCTAAACAACTAGTAATACAAAGTAAAAGCATAGTAGATTAATTAATTTTTACACAATTTTAAACAATAAAAAAATACACAGCCATAAGAACCGTCATGATATGTTCCTAAACGAAAAAAGGCAAAATTTATTTTCTGGAATCATATTAAGCCCTAGAGACCAAAAACCATTTTCTTCGTATCATTAAAGATGATGATTATTTTTAAGAGTAACTACGGTTTTATATCCTGTAATGTTTTTTCTTTATCCTTTGAAAGGTCATTTTACACGTACTAATAAATTATAAGGATTAATGTATTTTAAGTAAAAATTAATGATACCTATTTGCATTTCTTTTACTTACGTTTTTATTTTAATTTTCCTGTAAATTATATTTAAATTGGAATTCGTAGACTAGATGTGTGTATTTTTATAATTTGTCAATTTTGGATTATATGGTAAGAAATAAAAATAAAACAATAAATAATACTTATTTGTAAATATGTATGCTCTTTACAGGCAATGTAAATAAAGTACTTTGGTGTAGTTTTTTAGGATTTGTATATTTTTCTTTGTTTGTTTATAATTAACGAAAAAACTACTGAACCTATTTTGATAGGACTTTTATTGTTTATAGAAAGTCAGATCATTGAATTAATCGAGGTTACCTATATGTGATAATTGATTTACGCAGACATATTTTAAGGAAATTTTATAATCGATATTTTTTTAATAAACATGTGAAAATGTAGGTACCTGGTTGTAATGTAGACGTAATTAATTAAAGTTGTAATTTATATTTATAATTAGGTCAAGAACTTATTGAGGCACGTTTACAATTGATATATTCTAAATAATTCGGGCAAGACATAGACGGGTGTAGCCATAAGCCATAAGAGTTCCGAAGTAGCCACATGTGTATTTTTGAGTTAGAAAATAATATAAAAAAATATTCATATTCTACTAATTGAGATCTAAATTTCGACACCCCACATGCCTAGATATGAAAATAAAAAAATAAAAATCTAGGCCGCCATTCCCTATTATTCCAAAATTTAAAATTATATCGTTGACTTTAGTATTTGTCGTTGGTAGTCCCACCTAAGCCTCGTTACCAACTTTCTTTCAGATTTTTTGAACCAGTAGTTACCTAGTTAGAGAGGGGGGGCAAAATAAATTACTGCTTGGAGCCCTATTTTTAAGTTACAAAAAATAAATAAAAAATAGGGTCAAATTCTATTGACTGATCTACATTATGATACCCCACACGTCTTGGTATACAATTATTATTTTTTTATTTGCTTTAAAGCTCCCTGCAGACCCTATTTGTGATTTAGGAAAAAATTTAAAAAAGGGACCAATTCCACTGGTTTGGTTATACATTTTGACGTGCCACATGCCTTGGTAGAAAAAAATAAAAAGTTTACATAGCTTTAGCTCCCTAGCGTCCCCCCGTCTAAAAAATTTGTACATATTTTACTAGAGGGCATCATTTTATATGTTTAGTAAAAATTTTAAGTTTCCTGCTTGTACATTTCACGAGATATTTTGCTTTAACTGAAAAGGACGGACGGACCAACCACAATGTGAGATTAATAGGGTTTCTTCGGAACCCTAAAAAGCGAATCCATTTGGATTTTATAGTAAATATTAAAACACCAGTACCTTTTTGGAGCACCTTTTTGTGGAGCATACCAGTAACAATGGTAGTATAGTGAGTACTATATATTTTCTTGTGTAAGGTGCTTTTATTTACAAGATTAGTCAAAAAGATGTTACAATGCACCTTTATATAGGATCGGTATTTTTTTATTATTAATTATAAGTTGTAACATATTTTTGACTCATTCTGTATTTCTATTAAAACATATGGGTAAAATACACATATCTGTAGATTGTATTAAATGTATCTACACCATTTGAGAGTTTATATTTGATACGTAAATAGTTATGGCACGTCTATCATGCGATATTTCGTGTAAGAACGTGTTTCCAGAAATGTTTTACAGTTGTCGTTCTTTAGTTTATGTTGTATTTAAACTGAGAAATATAACTCACAAAATAAACTAGTAAATTATCTGTTTGTAGCTGGGACATTATGTTGTAAATGTCGCTAGACAGCTCTCTTACTTAAATAATAACGTGATACTTAATGTGTGAACGAGTAGTAAAAAACATTGTTTTTATTGTAGGTATGTACTTGTACCTACCTATATTTATTTATAAGAGATAAAACATTACTTTGTTTGTTATTGTTTAACATGTTTACAATTAGTTAAAATACATTAATTGTAGTTAATTAGACTTCATTAAACTTAAATAAATGCGATTTTTTTATTGAAAGTCGATGTTTTTATAAGCTTTTTTTTAACCATTACATTGCAATGATATAAAGGCTGTGTCAGATTCTGAAGATATTAGAGTTATGCAACAATGTTTTTAATTATTGATTTTAAAGATTAATATCGATTTTCTTGTAAAAGATACAAATTAATTTAAATTACTTACTATTACTTTTTCGATAAAACTTTTTCTTGAAAAATAAATTTATTTAAATATTTCAATACAAATTATTGATAATGTTTTGAAATTGAGACTCGACGAGACATAAATAAAATTAATATTGTTTCGTTAATAATTCAAGCGGTATCGTTACTATCTCGTCTCACCTGAATTTAAACCAATCTCATCTCGGCGTGTAAACATATTTTATAACAGGGTCCTAAATGATAATTATCTTGATAAAAATATTAAAAATATTTAAGCGTTAATTATCTTGATAATTTCGCACTCTTCTCTGCATCCACAATTTAATTATAAACGGCAATCATTTTTTAGTACCCATTAGATATTTAAATATAATATTAATATCAACAATTAAATTATGAAAATATACATCGTAATAATGAAATGAATTTCTCTTTTTTATATGAGCTATTGTTTTGTTATGTATTTAAATAATATGAGAAATATTTTTATTTACGAAAATTTTTATATTCTTTTTTACTTTTTATCTAAACATATGTACCTACATTTCAACAAATTTTTATACATGCATATAAAAACATTCATATTGTACAAATATATTGCTAACTCGGCTTCGGTGAAGGAAAATTGTGAAGGTATTTCAGACTTTAGGAATCTTTATTATCTTTTAGACTTCTATTCTCCCATAGAATAGAATTACATATGTTGAAGAAAACTGAACACCTACTTTTTCTCGTTTCAAATTTATATTCGACTAGACGCAATTCGCAGTTAATTCAGAAAAAATATATTGAAACTAAAATGAACGATTTTTTTTGCAAGCATTTATTATGAGACTAAAATAATGAAGTATTCCTATTGAAATATATTTGCATTAATTTAAATTTCACCACCTCGTTAGAATTTGGGACCCTCCAGCTTTTTTTACGTATTCCGAATTTGTATGCACTCTATTTACTTGTGGGGGAAAATACAAGTATAACGTTTGGTTGACCCGACCGGCCGGCAATAATAATGTTCTATTGTAGTAATTGTAAAAAATTCAGAATTCCCTCTATAGGAAATTACAAAGGATCCACGGTTGGCCCAGGCTTGCACCAAGATACAAATGAAAACTTCGTTCAAGACTCGGCCAAATCTTGTCGACTAAGACTAAAGTTGGCCCAATCTGGTAAAGAATAGGTGACCCGAAGCTCGGTATGTAAAGGTGGATCCAATATTGGATAAACAATAAGTCACTAAAGCTCGAAATCTGAAGGTTGGCTTAGACTGGGACCAATATCAAAAAAAAAACACTGGCAACCCAATATTGGGCCAAGCTTGGGCCTACGTTAGAAACTCAAAAATGAGGTTACTTACGTAAATAACGATTTGTACCTTCCCTACTCTCGTAAAGATTAGTAAAATTGTATTACCCCCCCCCCCCCCCTAACCGAAAGAAATCGTGTGTGATTAATGGACGCTCTCCCTCGCATACTATAAGAAAACCACTTGTTTTCCATATAGGTATTTATTTATTTCTTTAGAAATGTTCGTATTAGAAAAACGGCCGCCATTATCTTGATGTTCATTTATTTCTTTTTATTGCGTGCGTTAACCAAGGCCCGTAATTATCCCCCAGGGACTGATTGCCGTTCACTCCGCCTTGATGCCAATCGTATCAAGATGCGATTTATTTCTTTAGTAATTTGTTTTCACACAACGCTAACAAATTTAAATTTAATTTGTTCTTTTAAACTTACTTTTTACTAACAATAAGATAAATTTTAAACAACACTAATTGCAAATTTATATTTTACTTTTTGTCTGTTATGGTTATTAAATAGATAAAGTTAATTACAGTAAAATACAAATATTAAAGTTTGAAATCTACCTCTCTAACTAGACGCTTATGTTTATCTTAGCATTTAGGCTCTGTAATCTCACTTTAAATTTTTTTAAATGAATTCATATTACTTCCATGTACTGAAAGAAATGGACGTATTATAATACCGTCGAAAAATCGTGCCCGAGATAAGAGCAGATTCTTATTGTACTATCTTCAAAACGTAAAGAAAAGTTGATTTCCGCATGATGGTTGTGCGTGTGACTGTGTGTGTCTATGTGTGTCTGTGTGTGTGCGTGTGTCTGGACTCTGGATGTAGAATTTTCTTTCGTTCACAATAACTACTGTAAAAATGCACCGATCTGAATTAGTTTTGGAAAAAATGTTTGTAGTTGACAAGGAGTGCTTACATAGGCGTGACGTCGAAAATGCGCCATGACGCCTGCGAGCGTTTTGGCGTCAAATTCAAAATTAGTTTTTAAAAGGGTCAATTTTCGTGATTAAACTTTTATTTTCTGCAGAAATAAGCATTTTTTTGGAAATAAAATTAGGCATCATGCCTATTGTGATTGAAAATCAAACACAAATACTAAAAGGTTGAGAAACGCTGCTGTAGAGAGTAAATAATCTTCAAACCATTCAAGATAACATCATTACAGATATATTCCACATCAATAATATACTAATAAAGATCTCCGACTACAGTTCATTAATTTCACCAACGAAAAAACTAGTAGTCATCGGCGAAACCAATTCGTACAACATAAAATCAAACCCCACAAAAGCACGCACTTTTAGCCCTCTCCCTATACACACACATCCACTAGGGTTGTCACATTTAAAAAATTATGTTTATTGGTTAGTTAAAATAAAAATTGTTATAATTATTATAACAACTTATTTTTCGTGTATATAAAATATCTACCATGGGACGTAATTTATACGTAATACTGAAAGTGGGCAATGTACATACATACGTACTTCTAGTATTATTTTTTTAAATCTGACAAATTAATGGGACATAAATTGTAGATATTTACAATATTATTTTTTTAAGCAAAGTCAATAAACCGGAATCGGATGTTTACTCTTATATATTTTTGAATTATTTTTGAAACGGTGCAAATAAGAGAAAATTGTTTTAGATATGTAAAAATCAACGTGTCAAAATTTATACAGGGTAGTTCAATAGTGCGTCCGGCTTTCCTATGCCGTAAAATTATTTTCAACCATAGACATAGAGAATGGACCAGGCATCTGACTCGAACACAGAACCGTGTCAAAAGAAAGAGATAGAAACAGATTTGGAATAACTGTGTAACTCTATGTCTATGTTCCAAACTACACTGCATCTCTCTCTCCTTTTTTGAACAGATGTTACACCATTGAGTTAATACAGAATGCACTGTCCATTCTCTATATGTCTATGTTTTCAACAATAAAAAACAAAACAAAATTGTATTTTGGCAACACTGTCACTAAATCAAAAAATGAACAGAGGTTAATGTAGAGGTTAAAAATTACATCGGAAGACTTAAAACGTTACAGGATATTCCATTTAAAAAAATCTTTTTTTTTGTTATAGTGCAAAAATGGGACACCTGTATTATTGAAAATAATTTTACGACGTTAATCTTTTCAGACCAAAAATATTATGTACTAAACTTTTTTTTTCTATCTCCTACGGGAAGTGCGCTAAGAAAGCCGGACGTACTATTGAACTACTCTGTATAATGACATGAATATTATTGTTATCGCCATTTTCTATACATCAAAATCTACCAATTTCTTGAAAAAAATGTACTCCATCATTTTTTTCTAGCGCCACTTCTATACGAAATTGTCTGACTACTGGACTATCATATTAAAATCGACATTTTTTTAAGGTAAGCAACCCCTTTGAATTTTTTCGATTTTTCGTGAAATTTTGTTTGTCATTATATAGATTTGAACACACTAATATCAAAGCCGTCAATTAAAATCAATTCCGACCACTTGTTCAAAAGTTACGGCCACTTTCCCCCCAAATTTTGAACCAACTTAAACTTTGAGAGGCCATACCTCAAGAGCAGGTTGAGATACATACCTACGGTTTGAAAATTTCAACTTTTCACATCAATTTCTATATATGTAATAAATATACTTTTAACGAAATCTAAAACTCAAAATTTTTTAAATCAAATTTCATGATTCTAATTTCACATTTCATAGTTTCATAGAAAAATTTCATATAGTAATATCAACTCGAATACATTTTGAAAGTTTTTAATTTATAACATAATATATTTTAGGCGGCTATTACACTATCAAATAAATATGATAAAATTTCTTTGATCAAAGAAATATGACAGTGTAATAAGTCAACTTTTATAATATTTACCTTCATAATATTTCTATGATCATAGTTAATGACAGTCTCTTATATTTGATCAAAGTTTTTTGACGTCAAAAACTAAATGGCGACTATCAAGTTATCACTGACAGTTACAGTTACATAATTATTAATATATTAATATCAACATAATCCAGTATTATATGATAATCTTCTTATTGATTATAAAAACTGCAATACACAGTTGTAAATTCAAACCTCGATCACGTCAACTGACGAACATCCACGCATTGATTATCAAAATGCACCAAAAAAGAAGAAAATATCCCTAGATAATACTAAGAAAATATTATCAAATATTTTATGTAATAGAACAAAGTCTCGTATTTGATCGAAGAAATATGATCAAAGATCTTTGACATATTTATTTGATAGTGTAATATCCGCCTTAGTCATGAACGTGACCTTATATAATTTGTACCATGTATGTATAATTAATATATTGATTCCTATACGGTTCAATTAATATCTCAAAGTAAAGATAATTATGTAAGATAATAATCTGTAAATGTCGGATGCAAATTCCTATTTCCAATCGCAACACAGTTCCACAGTAAATAAGACACGTGGCAACCCTATCGCATCCACACACGTAACTGGAATTTTCCAACCGTGTAGATAATGGTGCGCTATACGTATCGGCTTGCTTGATCTGAGAACGCATCTCGGGCACAACCTCCCCGCGCATCTCCCCGTCTACCTCGTGGACCTGTCGGCCGATAAATTGGCCAAATCCCAGACGTCCATAAATCACGCCGGGCTGCTAGAAAACGGATATGCGTCGAAGTGTATCGGGACATACTCCCCCTAACTTCATCCCTCCCCTCTCCCAAATATCCCACACTTCTGTCTCATTATTTCTGAAGATGTGTGTGAATATACATTGTACATATGTACATATATGTGATATCGAACATATGCGTTCGGCTGTTATAATGATGGTTTTAAATAACGATATTTTATAAGAATCTCTGTTTTTTTTAAAAATATTTTTTTATTAAAATATAGGTTATCTGTGATACGAATAACAATTGATCTCTTTAGACAGCTTGTTATGATGTTTTCTAACCGACTTCAAAAAAGAAGGACGTTCTCAATCCAATCGATGTATATTTTTAGGGTTCCGAAGAAACCCTATTAATCTCACTTTGTCGTCCGTCCGTTCGTCCTTTTCACTCAAAACAAATAGATCGTAAACTATATAAGCCAGAAACTCGAAATTTTTACTGGACATGTAAAATGACACTCTCTAGTAAAATATGTACAAATTTATTGAATAAATAATATTTCAGGGGGAGGGGGGAATAAGGAGCTAAAACTAGGTAAAAAAATATTTTATTTTATACCAAGGCATGTGGCACCTAATAATACTTGAGGAAATTTTTTGTTTAATGACATCAAAATAAACATTTTTTTTAAATCTAAAATCTTAAATGTCTTGGAAAAATGAAGTACAAAAAATTATTCAATACAAAAGTTGTGTGTTATTTTTCCATAAAATAACTTGCCGTAATAATAAAAAAAAAGTTTCCATTAAAAAAAAAATACTTGAAAACGTCCATTAAATCTAATAACGCCATTTTATTTCCCCCTCAAAAGCAAATAAATTTTATTCGAAACATTATTTTCTTGAATGTTTTATTTCAGTAATATTCAAGAATTTAATTGAAATATAAGTACATTAACAATGTATAAATTTCCAAATTTCCAATAATAAAAATAAAACATAAAACAGTGGTACGTAATAAAAGTAATGGACTGTATAAAATACACTCTTAATACTACATGTTGTTACATTTTTCAACAAACAGGCCGTACACTCTTTGATCCTTGAAAAAGAGCTGTTAGTAATAATTTCTTGTTTAGTTTACATATTGTGCACAACTCGCAGCGCCATAAAATACACCTCCACTTCCTCCCCACACTCCCACCACTCGCAGTTAACGACGATATAATCTTGAGTTTGCACAATGTACGAAATTATCATATTAATGGAAATGTTCAATTTTATACGCTACGACAAATTTTTATACTTTTTTATGTGGATAATATAATTTTGTTTAAGTTCTAATAACATATTTAAGTAGAAATGAACTTTTTTATGTATAATAGTTATTAATTATTGCATAAAATTTATATCGAAAGACTAGAATTATTATTAGGTCATAACCACGAAAATGAAGTTATTGAAGCATTTTTTAATTAAAATGGTTTTTTACGTCAAGTCATTGATTAAATATAAAGACGGGTGTTACACGCTCAATCTGGAAATAGTTCAGTACACGACTGACATCAGACTGACGTCAAACTGATCGTGTAATACTGACAGACTGATCGACTGGACTGACGGATTTTTAAATATTTTAATATTTTTCAGGTCATAGACTGAACTGATGCCAGACTGACCTCGGATTGCATAAAGCAAAATTAACCACAATTAGTTAATCAGTTGTTTTCAAACCATGATTAATGTTAATTCTAAATTTAATCTCAATTTGTAAATGAACAATTAAAATAAAATTTATCATAACCGTGATTGTTTTTTAGAATTGACGTAATAATGGTTTTAAACAACTGATTAACTAACTGTGATTCATTTTGCTTTATGCAACCCAAGGTGAGCGTGTAACACCCGTCTTAAATATGATATTTGTAGATATATTTATCTATAAACTTTATAATTAAGGCAAAAATACAATTGTAACAGCCAGTTAGGATAATTTTGTAATACAGTCGTTGAGAATAGCGTTAGTGCACCTCCGTGGCAGCTGTAGAATCAGAAGCATACGGAGCTGTATGGGAGCAATTCGACAACGACTGTATAGGATAAGATAGAAATAAGAACCTATTGTCTGTCCCTAGGACGTTACCCGTGGATGAAATGGGCTTCGTGAATGTTTCCTGCCCTGATTGCCCCAGGGCACTTCCCGATCCTCCCGGTCATCCATGTCTGGTGGCGGTATAGTGACGTAATTAACTGGCTGTATATGAAAATAAATGCCAAAAAAAAAAAAAAAAATTTATCTATAAAATTTTTGTATTTTGGACTCGATTGAGTCATTTTAGATAACTTGTAAACTTGTAAATTGTGTTACTACATATTTATTATTATTTATTTATTTTATATGTAGATTTATTTTCTTATATATATTATTTCTTTTTCTTCATAAATTTTTGTTATATTATGAAATTATAACAATTTTCTTAATTTTTATATTATTTGGAAAATTGTTTTTATTTCAATTAAAAATCATTAAACTGAACCTTTTTCAAATTTATTTCACTGATCCTCGATGATGTTATAAAGAAAATTACTATCATGAAAAAATCATTAAATGGAGTATCAAAATATGACAGTTCTATTAAGTTCATATGCGATGAGGATTTTGCCATAATTTTTCTGTAGTTTATATACCTACTAACTTATATTATATTGATAAGAGCTATCAGTGATTATCATTTATTATTTAATACTCCGTAGACAACGTTTTCTTGGCAAATCCTTTATAATACTCGAAATAAAACTTTTATGCCAATTTATGTTTCCAGTCTATCTATATACGTTAACAGCTTAGTACCGATATGTTAAATAGGAAATGCTCTGAATGATCCATTTGGAGATTTACAAGGCTATTAACAGACTTTAGTGAAAATGGGAATACATTTCTTGTGGTTAGGAGATTTGTATATGATAAGTCATAACCATAGTTTCGGACTGTTGTTTATTATATAATACATATACATATAATATAAATCATAACGCGGTACCCACCTTGGATGAGATTTGTAGCGCTGTCGTTATGAAACCTGGTAGGGAGCTGGGGGCCGTACACCTGCACGTCCTCCCGGACTATCACCTCGGCGTCGACTCCGGTACCCGCCATGTGATCGTCCCATTCTGGAAAGATGTGAAATAGAGTTAGTCCAAAATCGCATGTCTGTATTTCACATTTTTCTGGATATATTGAAGTCTTGAAATTAATATTTGCTATATTGATAAATATCTCCATCTTCCATATTGTAGAAAAAATGGTTATTTTCAATATTAATAGCTGTATAAAATACGGAAGAATGCAAATAATAATAAATAAATAAAAATATTTCCAATATCTGAACCGTTTAAATTTTTGATTATGATTATCTCCATTAAATAATAAAAAATATGCTTTTATAAGCAATATAAAAATATTTTTTTTTTGTAAAATACTATACAAATCAAATTAACAAAACTAGTAAATCAACATGTTAGTCCGTTTGGCTTCTGGGCGGTCTATTATTTATAATGAAAACTTTAAAAAATTAAGATAGATTACTTTTGTCTACAAGAATGGCAAGAAATAGAAAAAATATATAAAAAAGTATGTAATAAATTATCGAATAAAGTATACATTAATGTTGTCGCTGACTTATATTAATTATAGAACTAAACGAACTTTATATAAGTTTCATATATAAACTTTGATAAACGGTAGATTTTTTCTATGTGCCGTGCATTAACTATTTTTCGATATAAAAGACATTTTCTATATTGCTCAGTCACGTATTGTGATAGCGTGATTGTACAAACAAACACACAATAGTTCTTCATAGATGGCTCATGGTGACCAAACTTTACTGGAATCATGCCAAAGAACCGCGTAAAATAATACCTATATACGTTCGCCTTATTATATTCAAAGTAGATGATAAAATTCAAACCTGATCTGAAGCTAGGTCACTTGCCACCATCGATGGTTACCATGTCCTGATTCTATTTCAATTATGTATGTATGTATGTATATTGTATGTATGTACATAGTCAATACATGCTTTGAATTATTAATCTAAAGGATAGATATATAGTATATCAATCTCAATTACCAATACAAGATTTATTGGGAAATGGGAATTGTAAAAAAATGCTGAAATATCGCTACAATAAATAAATCAAATTAAATTTTTCTCAATATATGAGACATACATAATAAAAATGTCTTGATAGTTAATTTGATATTCGATGAAACATAGTCTTCCTCTATCTTGTAAATATATGTTTATAATCTGGATATTCTCTATCTCCGTCTTTGTTCTTAATCAATCAGTAATTAGCAATACAACTAAATCTCTATTAGATATGTAGTTTAATTAACAAAGATTAACTGAAATATTACAATATAAACATAATTTCATCGATTTATATATCATATCTGTAAGATCTCATATAGTATATAATTAATATTAAAGAGTCTATACCAGAGGTTCCCAATTGGTTACTCTTTAAATCTTTATTAAAATAAAATATAACTTAATCAGCAAGTTCGTTTTATTAGTATATTTAATTTTATTTGATTGCGTTAGTGATAAAAAAAAATAGTGACCGTCTTCAATTTTAGATTTATCAGTTTGTCCGACAGACTAGCCCAATTACATATATCAAGAACGGATGGATATAAAAAAAATTAATACACTCGTTTCTTGAATTGGTCTTGTGAAAAATTGCAGTACGTCATTTTAATTTTCTATTTCCGGCTTTACCGGAAATGGATAAAAGTTTCGTTTTTTGCACTGGTTGGAAATTAATATATATATATACATATATATAATTGAGCCAATTATTTTGTTTTCCCAATCAATAAAATTAATCTTTGTTATTTTTTTCAGGTCATCTCCAGAGACGATGAGAGCATTTTTGGTACTTCTGAATGTAAGTATTAATTTTAATTTATTGTTTGAAAGGCAACTTAAATTTTGAAAAGTAAATATAAAATATGTATTACTATATTAATTATTATTACTGGACCGATATCGATGGAACTTTTACTGTTCGAAAGGCCATAGAATCATTTAAAGCTGAATTACGGCAAGCCTGTATTAAAGAAAATTTATAATTAGTATTTTATAATAACAAATAGGTATTTCTGTTATTGTTATAATTAAATCAACAATGTGAATTAAATAATTTTATGACAGTTGATATATTAAAAATAAATTGTTTAATAATGTTATGATTTCGAATTACACGTGTGTGAAATTGTGGTAAATAAAAAAGTGAAACTACAAATTACGACAAGTATGTAATTAATAGTAAACTGAACTAAAGCCCACACCTGGTAAACGGTTTTTTACGAGCGGCTATTATAAACCGCTCGAGAGCAAAACGCGAATATAAAAACACAAGGGTGGTCCTAATGTTTGAACAGGCACTAACCCCAGCACTGTTATTGACACCAGAACGTTTACATGTACGCTGTTAATTATTCCTAGTATTTCTGTAAGTCTGTGGCCCCTAACATTTTTAGAATTGTGCTCCGTTTAAATATATTTATCGGTTGAATTATCCGCGTTTGATATTTTGAAAATTTATTTTTTAAGGAAATGTTTGAAGTTACTAGGTACCTATATAGGTTTCAATTTCCGATGATTTCGATAAAAAAACATTTTCAAGAACCGATATTATTAATATCGTACAGAAAAAATAGATTTCAAAATTTATGCAAAAATAAAGCAAAAGATAAAGAAAACTTTGAAATTTTTGCTTACATTTCCACCATTTAAAAGAGTTCGCTAATAATAACTCAAATTTTACAAAGCAGCTTGCACTCATTCCAGTTTCTTATTCTTATTATATGTTATGTATATATGTCCGGTATTACTGGCTAGCAAAAAATTATTAACTTGCAAACTCTTTCAAATGAGGTATTAATTTTTTGTTATTATCTATAGCTATGGATTTGTTTTGAAATTTAAAGTAGTGATATTTCAACTTGTTATAACTCACAAGGGGAAGCAACAGTACGGTTAATGAGAATTTCAATGAGCTTGTGGTATGTCAAACTAGAGCAAAAATAAAAAGACACGTGTCCAATAATTTGATCTCATAGGCCTTAATTACAAAGATAATTAACTTTGAAAATTTGTGTATTCAATATAACCGTGTATTATGTTCGCTCGAAATATAAGTGTGTGGTCAACGCGCTGGCGTCTCGCCTGGTTTTAAGATTTTGATTTTAATTTTTATTTACAATTATTTTTTATTTTTTTGTACACATTACCTCTCCCACTTAAATAAAACATATATTATTATTGACAATGAAAATATTGATATATACGCCAGTACATAATTATTAATTTGTTTTAAAGTAAATTTAATTTATTATTGACACAACTCATTAGTTTTTAATTAATAAATTGAAAAGTTTTAATAAAAAACAAACTTGAAAGAAACCACAAACATCTAATGTCAATAATAATATATGTTTTATTTATGTCTAAGTAATGTGTACAAAAAAATAAAAAATAATTGTAAATTAAAATTAAAATCAAAATCTTAAAACTAGGCGAGATGCCAGCGCGTTGACCGTAGGGCCAACACACTTATATTTCGAGCGAACATAATACACGGTTATATTGAATACACAAATTTTCAAAGTTAATTATCTTTGTAATTAAGGCCTATGAGATCAAATTGTTGGACACGTGTCTTTTTATTTTTGCTCTAGTTTGACATACCATTGAAATTCTCATTAACCGTGCTGTTGCTTCCCCTTGTCAGTTGGCGACTCTGACCAAACAAGATAATTTTCATAACATTACTACTGTTTTAATACCGTTGGCCTTTATTTACCACGCGTGCGCGAAACTTGTCAAACGCTTCATGAAACTCCAAGAGAACTGTCATATAAGTTTGATACCTCAATTGAAAGTACTTGCAAACTAGTTAATTTTGTTAGCTAGGCTGTAATACCAGACATTGGATATCTATCTTTATTTTGTAAAACTTACAAGCTTTGTAATTTTTATAATTGATCGTTATGAAGCGACGCTGTCTCATGCTACAAGTTGTTGATACTCTTGGTTTTACATGTACATCCTAAAGACAGAATTTCCTTCTCCAGACAAGTTGCTCTGGGGTAATCAGAGCAGGTGACATTCACGATACCCATAGAATTTCAGGTATAATTCCAGAAGGGCACAATAGAATCTAATTCTAACTATCTTCATTATAACTTCTGAGTAAAGCACTATTCAAGTAACTTTACTATTTTTTCTGTGTATATTTTACAGTAAGGTAGTTCAGATTGAATTGAGACTTTTCCTTTTATAACCAAAACTCTCGACGACACTGGATATGATTTCGTCAAAATTTAATCAAGAAAAATCTATTTTTAGCTTAAAACCCTATTTAAAATTTTCTAACGTATTTTTCAAGTTGAATAGTTAATATGTCAACTTGGCGCGATCGAGCAGACTCCAGTTTTTTTTTAAATATAGCTTACACCATTATCTTTAAGACTATTTAATGCCCGAAGACCTTCGAGACCACCTTCGGCTATTATTAAGAAATTTAAATTGAAAATTTAACAAATAAGTTGAATAGTTAATATGTCAGCTTGGCGCGATCGAGCAGACTCCAGAAGTTTGTGTGATTTATAGTTCCAGAGTACTATGTCGCTAAACATGAGATATATTTACAAACAAAGTATAATTAGTTACGACTCTTATAAACATTTACGACATATGTGATGTAACAAACCTCTGCATTACATTAAAATGAATGACACTCGAGCATAATGGTCCAGTGATGCGCGCGACATGTCTCAAAGAAGCTGCGAGCAAAAAAGGGAACAAACGATAGCTATAGAATCAAAGACACAATGGTCAAACGAAAGTCTATTTTTTGTCAGATCTACTCTAACAAATGGTACATTGTGCCTGCTGTTACTCTATATTATATTCACAGCGCGTTAGCTTTATATGAAACGTTTTCTGAATGATTTCGAGTTTATAGAAGAAGAAAAAAACGTGTTTTTAACTATTTTATTTGATGATACATCGATTCTTCTATGAGAATCTTTTAATTATTGGGAATCTGAGATCAAAAAATGAGTATGAACAATCCAAGTATTTTTAATCACTGTGTCTAGTATTGTTTGGCTCCTGGTGAAAACTTCTTGTTAAGTCGAAACACGTGTAAAGTGACATTGTTTTATTGTAGTAAAGGTGTATACATTTAGTTTTAAGTGACTCTAGTTATATTTTGTAAGTACGTCATACTTTGCTTGTACTTCCGGAACTAGTAATCGTAGAGCAATAAATAAACACCAAAATACAGTAGCATAAAGAAGTTCAGCAAATTTTAGGGTTTTGTACATATAACCGACCTAAATAATTATTAATATTACATATTTTCTGTAAGTACCATAATAAAGAAAGTAAATATATATAGACTTATATTAAAAATAATTGTGGTACAGTTACACTTTTTAATATTAAAAAGCTTTTTCCGCGGTTTTGCCTGCATGCAGTATATCGGAATTGGGGAATGACCACGCAACCGGCTGTTCTAAGCACATAGGTATTTCCCTCTATATAAAAAAATTCTATATAATAAAATATACATATATGTAAATTATTCGTATCCATCTTTAAAGACAGGGTAAAAAAATCAAATTAAATCTCTATGTTGACCTGTTTTTTAATGCTGCTTCTTCAAAACTAGGTGTATAAGAAAATAACAATAAAAGTAAATTTAACTATAAATAATGAAATATCCATTGATTCTATTTGAATTTGACGCAATTACTTACGAGCTTATCCCGTGAAAGTTTGAGAAATGTTTACATTAAGTTGATATAAATGATTAAAAGCAAAAAAATCTCAATGGCTTACTAAAAGCTTTAAGAGCTGTATTTCTAAAGTTGTTCTCGTTTTGTAAATGAAACTGTCACTCTGAACTAATTCTTGTATTTCTTTTCATAACTATGATGAAATGTAGCAAACAGAAAGAAAGTTTTATAAAATGAATATAAAAATGAAACAAATTAATAAAATTTCTTTTTATGCTCCCTTCATAAAGCAAACCGACTACGTATTAAGTGTTCCATAAGAAAATTGGAAAAATGAAACACTTCGGGAATTAATACTGTCTGTCTTTCTGTCTGTTGACCTAAAATACTTAGAATAGGTATAATTAAAGTAAATAATTGACCAAAAATATATACCTGAGTTTTTAACGCTTTTAAAGGGGGGGAAATTGGTTATCAAAATATTTTTTTAATTCAATACCGGCGAGTGGGGGTATGAAATGAAAGTTGACGATTCAAAAAATTTAAATATAAAATTATTTTGTTAATATTATAATCTTTATTTGGTAATTTTTCCAAATAATAGTAAAATAATTTTCTCCCGTATCTCCGAAAGCAATAGTGAGAAAAATCTAAAAAAATTATATAAATAGTAATGCCGAGATGAAATAAAATTATCAAAAATCACCGCACTTACATATTTTTTCAAAAATAATTAATTAAAGTACATTGTTGCCACCTTTTCGAAAAATTTTCTAATGTTATAGGTATCAAGTGTTCACAAGTGCAATTTAAAATTAAATAATTCGAATTTTTTATTATACCTGATTTTCATAGTGAAATAGGAATTTTTTAAAGACAAACATCGAAGCATAAAATTTTGTTTTTAATTTTCACATATCTTGTAAAATATAGATAGATATAAAAAAAGGAAACCTAACAAAATTTTAAATGAAAGCTAAATTATACATTCGGGTTTTTTCTTTTTGTAAGCAAAAAATTTATAAATATTTGCTTTGTTCCGTCAAATGAAGAATGTTTTTAATCAAAAAGCCTTTGTTAAACACCGTATAAATAATTAAATGTTTACGGAATATGTGAAAACATTGTTGTAGTAATTATTAATTTTATGAACAAACAAAAGTATTTAAAAGTTAATATACATAAATAAATATATGCAAATGTGTTTGCAATGTTTACATTTAGAATCGTTTTAATCTGAATGTATATTTTGGTTAGTAATTTTGTAAAGGAATAAAATTTAAAATGTATTTAGGTACAATACACATCCCAAACTTACGAACTTGAAACGTGAAAATTATGGGTCTTTTCCGTTTATGATTTAATCACCCGCTAAGAAGACATTTTCTGAACTTTATTTTAATTTTGGTACGTTTATCTGCATAACTGTTCATTTTATAATCTAAAATTTCCGTCAAAATACTTTTCTATTAAAATGAAAATAAATGATTTTTAAAATTTCAGCCGTGATAGAGGCAGAAAATTATTCAAGACTGTACATATGGTATTAGATTTTATAAATTATATAAAAAGGTCTCTAGTAATTAATAATAGATAAAACTTAATTTAAAAATGGTCTATAGCAGTCAACCGCGACGAATTTCAAAAAGATTCTTGATTTTAAAATAAATTAATAAAATTTTTCTACAATAATTTTCATAATAAGAATAAAAGGAAATCGATTTTTTGGCATTTTTTAAAGTATACATATTCGAAAATATGTTAAAAAAATTAACTAAAAATTCCGAAAATAGTCTGACAATTATTTTCAGTCAATTTAGTAATAGCGCGGCTGGTTATGACCCTCAGAAAACTTTAAACGCGTATTTCTCAACCTTGTCCCAGCGATTTCTCAAAAACTATTGAACTGATTTAAAAAGAAAATTTATTTCTCGTAATCGCAGTGGCTAAGTCTGTGCTTAGATTTTTGAAAATTTGATAATTACTATTTTTTAAGACCGCTTGATTAAAAAATATCTTTAAAATGAAAAAAATTCAAACCGTCACCATTTTGTGAAAAAAAATAGCTAAGCACCACCATCCATATAGATATTGATAAAATAATTATTTAATTTTTTCTGATCACCCATCCCGAAATTTCGATGGGACAATAAAGAAAAAAATTTTTTGCTCATCATTTTTTTGGAGGCTCATAACATTATAAATTTTTAATATTTTTCAATAAAAATTGGTATTAAATAAGTTGAATATATACTTAATAACATGTCTTCTACTCAATCTTAAAATAATTAGTTATACTTGTGAAATAAATTTCCTAACATGACAATTTTTTGACCCGTCACAATGGCTTTCTCTCTAAGTAAATCACATTACACAAGCTGGACACCCCTGGTCTGAAAGTGCTCTAATAATCCTCCGGAAATGTGTACACCTACTAACATAATTAGGTATGACAGCTTTATAAAAGAAGCTGACATACATAGAAGTCATGTATGTAAATTAACTTATATTCTAAATGATTTTAAAAGTGCATACGTGGCACTGGAATCAATCAACGTCATGGGAAATAAAGTTCTAGTAGAATTTACTTCTGTGCAAACATGTGAGAAAATTGCACAAATGTGCAGCGCTAGCCGGAAAATCTGAAAGGTTTTAATCATTTATCATTGATGTTAGATTATACTGCGACATTTCTCGTTGAAGTGCTTATTTTCCAAAATGTTTTAGACTATGTTTTGTCGATTTGCTAATTTTGGTATAGGTACTCTTTTTCGTTGGCGACATAGTACGCTTTCTACAGGGTATCAAATCGTTCTGAATTTGGTCTAGATTTTTCAGTAGAAAAATGAAAAATTGTTATCGTTTTTATGGTGCACATCAGTATTTATCAAAGTTAGAATCACCATATAACCCTTTTGTCAGTGAGTGAATGAGAAAAAATTATTTTATTTACTTTTATGTATTTATCGTAAATATACCGATATCCTTTTTTTGGAATGTCAATATACATAATTACTCCCAATACTTGGAATTATGCCCCGATATGTATTGTAGTATTGTACCCCATACCGGATAATCAATATTTCCTCTATTAAATACATAATAGTTATTTCTAGTGCAGTCTGTTTGTATGTATAATACAATTATTATTGATTTTAGCATTTTTTGCTATTTTTAGAACGATAAAAAATTCAGTATTATTCTGTAAATGTCATATGTTCTGTGTACGAATAATACAATTGAGTTATTGTATTTAAAATTCCGAAACTAATTATCAACATAAGCTTTTGAAGTCGTTTAAAAATAACGCCTCAATAAATATAATACAATATGTACATAGATTAAATGTTCAATTACAGTGATTTAAACCCAGTTTTAAATTAAAAGTGTTCGTTATGTTTGTAGAAAAAATATACGAATGTAGATTGTATTAATTATGTAGAATATTCTAGAATGTATATAGATGGGGGTTGAAAATTTCATTTTTACTTTTACATTCTTTGTTCAAATTCACTACGGTGCAGGTGCAAAAAAAAATAAAACATGTATAAAATTTACAAATTGACAAATATTTACTTGTTCGATGATTTTTTTCTTTCAATTCATTATTTATTTAACAAAAACATAAAACATAATTTTTTATCATAACCAACTATTCATGTTGAAAAAAAAGAAAGGATGACAAACATTTTGAAGGTACTTGAATCGAGCACGACCATGTATGTAGTATGTATATCTGTTTGTGAAAGCTTTACAGCTAAAACTGTGAAACTTACACAAAAATTTAATTTATTGTCAATTTTTGATTTTTTTTAATTTATTTTTAAAAATGCGCGTAAAAGAAAAATAAATGAAAAATTAGCTAAAAAAAAACTAAAATTATGTTCCGTGTCAAAATTTTGCCTGTTTATCACAGCCTTCTATCTACTGAACCGTTTAACCTAATATCTGAGATTTGGCATAATTATAGGAAATAGTAGATAGATTGACCTAAGTTATAAACATAATTTTTTAAGTTTTTGCCGTTTTCTGATAGGTGCAAAAAGGTTTAAAAAAATTTGTTTGTTAAATCTCGGCGAGTGGGGTATCAAATGAAAGCTGAATATTCGAAGAATATAAATATGTAAACATTTTGTTATTAAAATTTCTTCTTGAAATTTTTCAAAAAAATCATTTAAATATATTTCCGGAATCAATATTAAGAAAAATCTTAAAAATTTGAAATATGTATAATAATGCCTAGATCAAAAGAAAATTACCAGCGCTCGCTGCACTTAGGTACTTTTTTTTAAAATAATTCTTATTAAAAATATATAGCACATTTGGTACCGCTGTTAGACGAACTATTAAAACTAGTTGTTCTTAACTTAGCTAAAATTAAATAAAAATAACCTTATCGAATAATATGAAAAACATTACTGCAGGAACACTCGCATTTGACAATTTTTTTTCGTTAAAACAAACCGTTTTCAAGATATTCCTTTTTGTACAATGAAAAATATCCCTCCCATAAACGTTCGTGTTTTTAGTAACCATAACTAATGGGAGAAGTTTCATTGTCATTCCTACAACAATATAATCAACAACATAAAACAAAAGAAAATCCTCGCAAACAATAACAACAATATACGTAATAGAGAGAGAGAGAGTCACATACCGGCGTACACATGTCCTGGCACGTGCTCCTCAGGGTGGTGCGGCGGCTGGGGCGGCGAGGGGGATGCTCTGCGCAGTCTGACTGCCAGGGGGGGCTGCTGGTCCGGGGGCGGCGCCGCCACGGGGGGCACCGGTGACGCAGCCAGTGTGCCGGACCTGATCTGTAAATTACAAGTGGGTTGTTGTGAAAAATGTGTGGCGTGTAGGTGAGGAGAAGGAGCATGTTGTATAATGTGACATGCCTGTTGATTATAATATTAAAAGAAATTTATTTAATTTTAAAAATATTTTTAACTTTCTAAAGGTACTAGGGCTTATACAAAACTCAAATTTTGATAAAACATGCTTTCGAATTTTACAAATTACCGGTTGAGGTTTACAGTGTATCCCAAATTTATAGAGGCACCTACTTTTTCGTGCATAAATTTTTTTTCTACATGCAAACAAAACTTAATTTTTACAAGTAATTTAGACAACTTAACCGTTTCATGACCACATTGTGGAAATAAAATTTAAATAACACCAGCTTATACTATTCCATATCTAAACCAAAGTTCCTCAACCGCCGAACCGCGAAAGAGTTTTATCAGAAAAAATGTTAATTTTCAATTTCTACAAAATTTGATATGATACTGTTGACCTTACAATTAAATAAGCTCGCTGAACCCCAATTGTTTGAGATATTGCCAAAAATTTGCAAAAATATGTATATAAAATTTATAATAATTTTGAGAGCCTCCGTGGGTCATCATGATATTTCAGAACATGAAAGTAAAAATGATCATACAGCGATAAGTATATTGAAGAGAAAAATGCAATGACCTTTCAATAGCTATATAATTTTCGTTGCAACTTTTGACAATAACAAATTTTTTTGATGATCAGCGAGCATGGGTCTGTGTTATTTTAGTTTTGCTTCTGTTAGGCTACACGAAAAAAAAATTAATAATGAATGGATGTTTAATGCATTCAAATGTCAATGCATTAAATCATTTCAAAAATTAATGGCCAATTAATTTTCGTTCAACCGCGCTATCTTGTTTCCACAAACAGGGAAAAACAAATGAAAAATCGTCGCTGAAAACTGCTATAAGCCTTACTCAAATGTTTTCCATTTCTACTCAGGCTTTTGTTTTTACTTGTTGGATATTTGAAATGCCACAGTTGGCAATTCTGTTTTCAGACCATGCCTCAGCCGGGTGTGCATGCGCAGTCCCGCCACTCTGCTGTGTATTGTGTCGGCAAGCGCATCAGCTGTCACATGTGTGTTAAACAGGATTAATATCATTAAAATAGTGAATATAAAAATAAACTGTTTTTTTCATTGTTACCTTATCTAAAACGAACGTGCATATATAAACATAAATATTAAGACATAACAATTGGCGACGATGGCAAAAGTGTGGGGTAACATATCAATCTTCAACCACGTGCAGGATGACTGGGGAATTTTCAAAAGACAATTAGAACAATTTTTCATAATAAATGAATTAACTGACATGGAGGATGAAGCAGTGGTTCATAAAAGGAAGGCATTATTTTTAAATAATTTGCATCAAGAAACATTTCGGTTGATTACGAATATAATATATCCGGTACAACCGGAAGTGGCGACATATGATGCATTGGTGCAAGCATTGGACAGTTATTGTATTCCAACCATGTCGGGATTTGCTGAAAGATTAAAATTTTATGAAGCAAGAAAGGAAAGGCACGAATCATGCACAGATTGGGCAGCGCGTGTTCGAGCATTGGCTGTTAACTGCGATTTTGGTGAAGCTTTGTCTGTGATAATCCGCGACAAGTTCGTCATGGGGTTCGAAAAAGGAGCTATCAAGGATAAATTATTTTTAGAAAAAACGGACTTAACTTGGGAACGGGCAGTGAAGATAGCACAAGCTGTAGATTGTATTCAACACCAGTACGAGCCTACCATAATAAAGCAGGAGCCAGGGGTGTTCAAAATAAACCAGTCGAGAAGGAAGTCGACGGAGAACGTCACAAGTAGATGCCGGGTCTGTGGATATACCAACCACAGCTACGAACAATGCAAATTTAAAAATTACAAATGTTCAAAATGTAAGGTTAAAGGACATTTAAAGAAGATGTGCAAGCAACAAGTCACAACAATGGAGTCAACTTCAGGGCGGTCAAACACAAAAGGTGATCGGTACAAACAAACAAATTGTCATTACTTAAATAACGAAACCATTTCTTTGTTTCATTTTAGAACCAATGCGGAACTAAAGCCAATAATTGTGCAGGTGACAGTCAATGGCAGGGTAATAGATGCTGAAATAGATAGCGGTTCATCAATCTCAGCTATGGCCTTGCAGACCTTCGAAAAACATTTTTCGGACTGCAGGTTGGAAGGAACAAAGGTCCATTTCACTAATTATAATGGTGGTAAAATCAATCCGATTGGATTATGTAAGTTCAATATTTATTTTAATAATCAAAATAAAATGTTAGATGTTTATATAATTAAAAACGGGGGACCACCAATATTAGGTAGAAATTTTATGCATACTTTTGATTTGGTAGTGCAGTCAAATGAACTACACTATATTAAGGGTGAAAGCGATATGGAAAACTTAATGGTAGAATTTGGGGAGGTCTTTCGGGAGGAATTAGGAACGTTTAAACCGTTTAAAGTTGCTCTTAAATTGAAAGAAGACGCGGTACCAAAATTTTGCAAACCGAGACCAATACCATTAGCTATAAAAAATAAAGTCGAAAGCGAAATTGACAAGTTAGTTAAAATGGGGGTGTTAGTACCCGTGGAATGTAGTGAGTGGGGGACACCGATAGTTCCCATATTAAAAAAGAATGGGGAGGTGCGTATCTGTGGCGATTTTAAAATAACAGTAAATCAAAATTTGGTGGTTGATCAGTACCCATTACCGCGCATTGAAGATTTGTTTGCGGAACTACATGACGGCAAAGAATTTTCCAAAATAGATCTGTCAATGGCGTATCAGCAGTTAGTTTTGTCGGAAGAATCTAGCAAAATTACGTGTGTGTCAACCACAAAGGGACTATTTCGTTATACGCGACTAGTTTACGGGTTAGCCTCTGCACCAGCTATTTTTCAAAGAACGATGGATGCATTATTCACGGGCATTCCGGGGGTCAAGGTCTTTTTAGATGATATTTTAATTTCTGCGAAGAATCGAAAATTACATATTGAACGTCTACGTACGGTTTTATCACGATTGAAAAATGCTGGTTTAAGAGTGCGTAAGGATAAATGTGAATTTTTTGCAAAGTCAATTGAGTACCTAGGACACAGGATTGACAAAGAAGGGTTGCATCCGTTACCAGACAGACTGCGAATTATTAAAAGTTTAGCAGCGCCAAAGTCCGTTAGCGAATTACAAAGTTTTTTAGGGGTTGTTAATCATTATAGGAACTTTATACCTAAAGCTAGTTTAATTTGTGCTCCGTTGTATAAATTATTAAAAAAAGAGTCTATTTTTGAATGGGACTTGGAGCAAGAACAAGCGTTTGAGGAAATTAAAGCCGCGTTATCGTCAGATAATGTATTAGCTCATTATAACCCTGAATTACCAGTAAAATTGATAGTCGACGCAGCGGCCCAAGGCCTCGCTGCAGTTTTGGTTCACATTTACCCTTCAGGGATTGAACGTCCAATTTCTTTTGCATCTCGATGTTTATTACCTAGTGAAAAAAATTATGCACAAATAAGTCTGGAAGCAGCAGCTATTGTATTCGGTGTAAAAAAATATCATCAATATTTATTTGGTCGACATTTCATATTAGTAACTGATAATAGACCGTTACAGTCGATTTTCGGGCCTAAAAAGGGTATTCCGGTAATGGCAGCTAACAGACTACAAAGATACGCGTTAATGTTATCAGGTTATAACTTCGATATAGAATATGTAAACACGAAAAATAATATTGCCGATTATTTCTCGCGAGCACCTACAATGGATGTTACAAAAAATGAGGATGACCTACCAGAAAATATATATTTAAATTATGTTAACGAGAACGATGAATTACCAATAACTATAGAACAATTTAAAGTAGAAACTAATAATGATTTAATTTTGCAACAAGTGGTACAAAATATTAAATCAGGGTGGCCTGCAGTATGCAATAACGTAGAAATTAAACCATTTTTTAATAGAAAAAATGAGCTTTCACTAGAGTCAGGTTGTATATTTTGGGGATACCGATTGGTGGTTCCACGTGCATTATATAAAACAGTTCTCGGAGAACTACACAAAACGCACTTGGGGATAGTTAAAATGAAAAATACAGCACGTAGCTATATTTGGTTCCCAGGTATAGATAGGCAAATCGAAAACCTAGCAAATACATGTGATCAATGCTTAAATTTTCGGAGTAGCCCGACCAAAAGTAAATTAATAACATGGCCCTGGCCAACAGAGCCATGGAAACGATTACATATTGATTTCGGACAGTTTGCATCAAATTTTTTCTTAGTAATTGTTGACGCGCACAGTAAATGGCTGGAGTGCATAGATATGCAAAAATCTATTACAGCCGAAAGAACCATTGAAGTTCTAAGAGCAGTATTTGCTAGATGGGGGTTGCCGATTCAAATTGTTTCAGATAACGGAAAAACATTTATTTCTGAAAAATTTCAAAATTTCTTAAAAAATAATAATATTGAACACATTACTAGTCCAGTGGGATTTCCCGCTGCAAACGGTCAAGCTGAGAGTGGTGTAAAAATAATTAAAAATGCTTTGAAAAAAGCCCTACATGGTATTAGAGATAATAATCTCAACAAATATATACAAAATTTTTTATTGGATTATCGCAACTCAATACATAGCGCTACCGGTACGTCACCTGCGCAACTATTGATAGGCCGCAAATTAAGGGTTAGGTTAGATAGCTTAAAGAAAAGCACACTAAATGATAACATACGTACAGCACAAAAAAATGTTGATAAATCTCAAACCAACCAAAAACATTATTATGGGGGAGGTAAGAGGATATTATCAAATAATGCTGACGTAATGGCCAAAGATTATAGTGTGGCCGGAAAAGTGTCGTGGACCAGGGGTCGTATAAAAAAAAAAATAGGGTATCGATATTATTTAGTACAAGTAGGAGACAAGTTGTGGAAACGCCATGCAAATCAGCTGATAGCATGTGGAGAGGTACACGAGGAAAGATACGTACCAAAAATATTAAAATCACCCTGTACAATAGATATACCGGGCGACACATCATCAGCTGAGGTGCACGACGTCCCACAAACAGAGCAGTCCTCAACACACAGGTACAATCTACGAAGTAGATGCAACCTAGCGTGTTAATGTAAAATGTTGTAAAATGTTAAATTTTGTAAAATGTAAAATGTAAAATTTTGTAAAATGTAAAATGTAAAATTTTGAAGTTATAATGCCATGTATCAGGGTGCGGAAGTGCGCATGCAACAGCGGGGGTGACTGTTGGATATTTGAAATGCCACAGTTGGCAATTCTGTTTTCAGACCATGCCTCAGCCGGGTGTGCATGCGCAGTCCCGCCACTCTGCTGTGTATTGTGTCGGCAAGCGCATCAGCTGTCACATGTGTGTTAAACAGGATTAATATCATTAAAATAGTGAATATAAAAATAAACTGTTTTTTTCATTGTTACCTTATCTAAAACGAACGTGCATATATAAACATAAATATTAAATTCTACAAGACAAATGAATAGAGTGATGTGGATGTATTATCACTAATGAGCTACATAAAATATCATTGTTATTTTTTAACATGTCGGTCGTTTTTTGTTTTTATTTTTTGTTTTATTAATAGTTTTTGTTGAATGTATTTAAATAGAGACACTTTTTTAAATTTATTGCCCACTTATTTTTTTATTTCGCTTTTAGAATGCTGCGCCAAATTGAAGACTGTTAATTTAAGATAAATAAAAATGTTTTTTGGTCATTGTCCAAATAATTATTTATACTATAGGAAAATTGCAGAGTGTTTGACAAATTGAGATATATTATGAAATATATTTGTCTTATCCCCGATATTATAAAGAATTTTGTCTAGGCCAAAACCTAACCAAACTTTTTTTATAGATTAAAATTTAAATGACATTTGTATAGTATTTCTAAATTACTTAGTAGAAATCAACTATCTAAAATCAGTGGTTATTTGTTGATGGAATGATTGGTAGCTTTACATTATTATAAAATTACCACAGATTAAATAGTTTGATTTGGTTTTGATCTTTATAATACGCATATTGCTCTATAAAATAAACTGTGATGAATTGGTAAATGAATCTATAGCTACAGTGAAACCTCTCAAAATGTATTTTTTTACCCTTTATTTCTTTTCGTGCCATTAGATGCTGGTTTGTGGTTATGATTAAAATATGCATATAAATACTTATCAAATGAGTTTATATATTTTTATTCGACTATGAAAAAACTCAGTTTTAAGGTTAAGAGTAATGTTTGTTCGTTTATATATACATATGTTTGTTCGTTTATATGTATGTTTGCAAAACGGTTATATCGATTCTGACATATGACGTATCAAAATACTTGTATCAATCATGGCAAATTTTGAGAGACTACATCTTGAAAACAGATTGAGATACAGACCTGCGATTTGAAAAATTCAACTTTTTTTATAAAATAAACATTACAAAATGGAAATCTAAAAAATGTCATATTTCACGCACCTAATTTTTATTTAATTAAATAAATATGACGATGAAAATATTGCCAAACTTGTTTCATATAATGTAATATTTCTCACTAAAATCTACAATCACTCTAGTAATTGAATAATATAAAAATAATCATAATTTACAAATTGATGACAAAATTCTAATATAAAAATATTTCCTCTTATGGTACACTGGAATCTAGCAAACCCCAAAATATTTTATCAAATTTTTTTCAGTATTTCCTGTTTTAAAAAATATTGCATGATTTAAATAATAAAATCGAGAAACAGTTAATCATTTTGACTTTCGGACACTTCTAATAGGTTATTTACAAAAGTAAATCAATGTTTGTGTATACAGTAAATCCATAAACCATAAATCGCCCAATCAAACGTCAGAAATACCAGTTATATTTGTAAGAAATTTCTGTTTTATAACGTATACTATATTTTTTATTAAAGTACATCAATTCGAACATTTCATATTTTACGAAGAATTTAGAACAAAGGGTACTTTATTTATATATGAAACGTCAGCGTTTGCAACAGTTCAATGGAAAATGGACCTTATCTATAAATATTATATGAGTAATAAGTACAAGTATTGTGTATGGATGTGCACAATGTATAGGTAAACTAATTCTCTAGGGGTAATATCGATGCGAGCTTTTGAAATTCATGTCGAATGAAAAAAATATATGGAGGATTAAATTGCATATTTATTTTGAAGTACAGTAGAACCTCGATAAAACTAAATCATCTATAAGTCGATGGAAATGTTTGTTCCAATCCCTTCAGGCCCCAAAAACATCTGTTACCTACTCGAAGATTGAATCCTATATAACTTGAACTAATTTTGGTTCCCCTAAGAGGTATTTTTAACTCAAAGTTACCATTTTACGACCTATATAGCTCGTGTGTAGTCATTGGATAAATTTTTTTTTTGGTAATTCGTCTATCTCCCTCAAAAACTATTAACTATAATTATACAAACTGATTAGTAGTTTAAAAAACGAGGATTCTTACAATATAAACTGAATAATGGCTGAGCAAGAATACAATGCATAGGATGAGGTTTAAAAATATTCTAATATTTGCTGGAATTGCTCTAGTATTTATTTAAAATATTTTTCGTATATCGTTTATTATACAATAGAATTTACATTCAAGCAAAATACTGGTATTTAATTTAAAATTCAGATAAAATTGTGTAATCTTTAGCAACATGGAATAATCCAGCTTAACTATTATTGAATCAGATTGATATTATGATGGTAATAACAGGCATTGTTATGTAAATATTGCTTGCTTTGAGAATTCCTGTAGAGTTTAGACTGTGGAGAAGGTAGCTTTTATCTATGGTGTACATACGTGCTTATACTCTATTGTTGCTATTGATTTTTATATCAATTTTTTTTATCAGTTAATGTACATACATAAATATTTATATTGTTTACAGTTCCATTATATATTTTTATGATTAGTATATTTTTATAAATATACATACTATGCTTGAAATAACTGTTGTAATTTTTAGAATATGTTGAGTTTGAAGTACTTAAAAAAAAGCATGCCTTGATTTCTGTTACAACTTTATTAGTATTACTAGGTGGTTTGCACCTGGGTGCTTTGCGCCCCAACTCCAAATTTGGGTCTCAGCCTTCGGCTATTATAATCAAAAAAAATTTTTTTCGAAAAAATGAATAGTACATAAATTATAGATATATTAATTTTACCTACAATTTTTAACTTGGTCATTTTTCTCTAATTTTCACTGTTTCAAAGTAATTCGAAAAATTCAAAAATTGAGCTTAGTAAACATCCGGATCTGGTTGAAAGATCGTTTTCAAAAATAAATGGTTTTCGTCCCAGACAAAAAATAATCTTAAATATAAAATTTCACCCTTCTACGATTTGTCGTGTTTGAGTTACAGAGCTTACAGACAGACCGACACACACAAATTGTCTTTACTATTATACTATAGGTATATATTTCATACATGGATACCTATAAGAAAGTAATATATGAATTTGAAATCAAATTATTAAGTTGTTTATTATTTAATAATGTATATACGTGTATATACCATCAAGCTACGCCGCGCCGAATATCATAGTTTATCTAGTTCTAGATTTATAGACAAACCAAATATTGATTTAATATTGTGAACACAACGGACCAATAAACATTATAACTGCGGTCTAGCTTCCAGTGACTATTATTTATCTAGGCCGTGCGCAATCAATGCCCAATCCAAACCGGCAATAAAGTTTTCAGCATCATCTGTCACTCTCATTGAAGTTAGCAAACAAAAAACGGTTACGGAAGGATGTAGCCATTCATTATTCAATTTTGTGCACACTCGACGGCTTCGCCCGACTCCGAGGATTCCGGCGGGATTGGGAGTTTTGGGGGTGAAGCGTGCCATAAGGACGTGTTCCCATATTTGTTAATAATACGATCGCAGGTCGTGAAATATTACTTATGATAAAGGTGTGCGATTTTTGTTGAAACACATCTGTTTAACGAATAATAATTTCTATTGTCAAAACGGAAACCCTACTAAATCGATTGAAATTTGGAATGAAATATTTTAGATTATTTTCACTATTATTTTCAGAGATAAATATTTTTAAAATTTTTCGAAAATATTCTAACTAACATCAGTTGCTTATACTGGATACAAAATATATTTTATAATCAACTTAAAAATAAAATATAACTCAAGTCTGTTATTGGTCCACCATTAAGTAAGTATAATTATGTCTAAATCAGCTTTCTAGATCAAACAAATTTGTTGTTAGAGGGCTGTGATTCGAACTGTAAAAATGAAGCAATTTATAAATAATTCTTCTTTATTTCTGAACGAAAACAAAAATGTTTTTCATGCGTAATATGATAAAGAACATAAATTAATTAGTACAAAATAATACGTGCTGGCTTGTTCCAAAGCATTTTAAAATTCATGCACTAACAATCTTTGTTTTATCTAAGGAATATTAATTAATGAAAATCTCAATAAATTTTTCAGACATCTCAAAGTTAATTGGAAAGACTGCATCATTATGTAAGCAAAATTTAATAACTTATCGTTCTAAATTAATTATATTATTATTATTGATTTAAAGTACACAAAAGTTAGATTTAATTTAATTTTACTTGACGTAACACAATTAAATTTTGATACAAATAATTAAATACAGAGTGAACACAAACTAATTGATTCTACAGCATTATACAATATGAATTTTATGAATATATTTGTTACTAAATGATTTATCACAACTTGTCAGTTAACATTTTTTATAACTGTACCACTGGTCAGTATTTTATTATCTTCGCATTAATTTAAAAAATATTATATAGGTGCACTATAATATTTCAGGTTTTTAGAAAATAGTCGAATGATTTTATTTCTTGCATCGATCCGGTGAAAAATTGCTATTTACTAAAACTTCCGGTACCTTTGCAAATAGATTAATATTTCAGACTGCCGATAAAGTCCCTAAACAATATTCTTGATAATGCCGAGATCAAATACAAATTATCAGCACTCACCGTAGTTACGTATTTTTTCAAAAACAATTCAAAATGATTTAATAAATTCAAAACTAAATAGTATGGGACATCAATATACGAGGTTTGATAAATTATTTTCAGTTTGACCAACCGATTTCAAGATATTTCTTTCTGTATAGTAATACTTAATAATAAAAAAAGTTATAGGAATTTTGAAAAGTTTTTCCGATTAAGATTTTCTGCTTTAAAACTTTATTGACACAATCTATAAAGAAATATAGTTAATTATATAATGTAAATTGTACCGTAAGATAATTAAATAAAAACTGACAGCGTTGAGAGAGATTACCGAGGACAAACAAAATAAAACAGAAGACGTGTTTATTTTATCGTTCTGAATCCTTACTAAAATTACACGCGCCATTAGGCAAAGTGATTTCCCGTGTATATTATTCCTTTTCGCCCGGAATTATAACATTTAATACATTATAATATCATAAATAAATTAATGTAAATAGAGATATAAAAATAACTGTGTTAAAAACCAAACAGATAGAATAACGTACGGAAACCTCCTTGTCTAGCGGGCTTTGATTGGATCTCCAACCTTTTTGTATCTAAGAGCACATTCAAATATATCGGTCGGGCAACGGGCACTATTTATTTTCAATATGCCCGCCTAAACTAAAAAAGTTAGACGTATGTCCTCGCCGAGTTTTTGATAGCAAATTTTGTAATCTACAAAAAAAGTTCTGAGACTTTTTTTCGTTTATTGCGTACTTCTTTCTACGTATGCCGTGACAGGTAAAAATGCTATTCTTAAAACTTTAATCATTGTTTATTATACTTTGTTTAAACAATTTGTGAAATGTTTATTCTATGCACAAAATCTGCATCAACAGAATATTTTTATTTTTCCTTTAAGAAAAACATTTTTACATTTAACATTTTGTTGAAAACTGAAATAATTTTTTATACATATAAAACGGTTGGCGGGCGCCATGGTACCAGCGGACATAGGATTGGTGACCCTTGATTTATATTAAAAAACTACAAAATGGGAGAGTTTTTTCTCATTCGCTAATCCATCAACGCTGAGCCCAAACCCTTGGACTTAGAAACATGAAATTTTATGGTTAACTTCCTTTTAATACGTGGAACTCTGCATTGTATACTCGTATCTCTATATACAGACCGGTATTTGTATTCATTGCATTTTCATGTAGTAACCTCTAAAAAAAGATTTTCCAAAATCAACCTATAAGGGCTAGGAGGGAGATACATGTGAAACTTTTTTATTTTAATAACTTTTTATATTATATGAATATGAATTTCAGACAAAGGGGTAATAAAATTGATAAGTACATACTACGACACAAAAGATATAAAAGAAGGAATCGTCAAATTTGAAACAATGTAAAAGAGTTGCTATGATAATATAATAATTAATTAATAAATTATACTAATAATAATTAGTTAAATGTCCACCATTTTAACACCTATTTGCCGATTATCATCAAATCACGCTGTAAGACAGTTAAACGTATAAGTATAGATTATTATACAGAAATGGTAGTAATCAAATATCAACACATATTTCTAATTCAGTACATTAAATTAAAAATTTGCCATTATTGGGGTCCTTGCCAAGACTGGTACCACTACCTTATAAACAAATACAACGTGGGTGATGCCACTTATTAATCTATCTAAATCTATAGGCACTCTTTGTATACATTGTAAATATTTTGTTACATTTTTAGTTATCTATACACAAAGAAATAAAATTTAAATTTATAATTTATAATTTTATTAGCAGATTTGCATTTAAGAAATGAAATTCCGTTTTGTGAAGTTTTAAATTCGTCTGCGAACTTCAAAAACATTGTTTCAGAAACAGGTTTCGCTTCCAGCATTTGTATGAATAAAATTTTATTTTATTATCGAAGAAGTTTTGAAAAAATATTTTCACTGAATCCTTGTGACGAAGTTAAAAAGTTTTTGTATATAAATTTTTTTATTTATATTTTCTGAATTCGCTAAAACAAACCAGAAGTGAATTTATTTTAAAAATCAAAATTTAATATAAGTTTTCAATCTAATTTTATACACTGCATATTTTTTTTATATTATTTTATAATATTTTAAATCAAACTTGTCATGTCAACTGTTGATTGTTAATTTTTTTATCAATGGAATAATTCCAATACGTCGCAACTGACCCATTCATATCCTCTTATATAAGATGATAAGAAACCGTTACAGTTATTGATCGGTACTAATCACGCTATAGTAAATTAAGTGTTTTTGAGATACTTTGAGTCATAATTACACACACAATTTTACCTCCAATTAACAAATTGTATACCTATTAATTATTGGTTACTCGGTATAAATTTGTGTTGATTCTGATTTTATTAAATTAATACTTTTTTATATAATTATTCAAACATTACTTGAGCCAAATAAAATATTGTTTCAGCTAAAAATTCGAAGGTTTACGACTTATTAACTAACTTTTTGTCTACAATTACATAATGCTCATCAAAATGTACAGCGGAATCAAAATATTTTTTAATTATAACATGAAATTCTATTAAAATAAAAATTTCTTTGTCGTTTAAAATATTTAATACAAACTTATTTTATTAAGAAACTTTTATTTTGTTATACACAGATAGAGACTCCTAAACTGAAAATTAATGCACTGAAAGTAAAAGTTATAAAGTTGGGCAGGAATTATTTAATTTTGAACTTTATATTATAATTCTGCTGAATGAACAACGTTTTACAATGTTAATTTTAAATACCCCATATTTGTATCAAGTCTAATTTTCTTATTTTGTATCAGTGTCTTTTAAACCCTTGCATTTATTTCAAACTATTTCTTTAAACTAAATAATTATTCAGGTAATATTGGGCTTCTGATGAGGAATTTGAAGTTGAAACATGCCATACATTATTGTTAAAGTGCAAGTCTGATTCATTTGCACGGTTTAAATTATCGACGTTACAATGCTGTTTTATTTGCCAAGACCATATTATTTAAAAAATAATTCGGCAAAGACATACACGAGTGTATGCCATAAGGGTTCCGAAGTACGTACTACGTGAAATGTTTGGAACCACTTAAAGGTGCATTTTTAAGTTAAAGTTAAAATATAAAAAAGTGTCAAGTTCTACTAATTGAGATCTATATTTTGACATACCACATGCCTAGATATCAAAATAAAAAATTCTCTTACACCCCTCCCTATTATTCCAAAATTTAAAATTATATTGTTGACTTTGGTATTTGTCGTTGGTAGCCCCACCAAAACCTCGTTACCAAATTTTTTTCAGATTTTTTGAGCTGGTAGTTACAGAGTTAGAGGGGGGGGGAAGAATAAAATACTGCTCTTAGCCCCCTACAGACCATTTTTGAGTTAGAAAAAAATTAAAAAATATGGTCAAATTCTACTAATTGAGATGTACATTTTGACATGTATTGGTATACAATTTTTTTGTATTTGCTTTAAAGCCCCCTACAGGCACCATTTTTGATTTAGAAAAAAAATAAAAAAGGATCAAATTCCGCTTGTTTGGTTATACATTTTAAAGTGCCACATGCCTTGGCACAAAAATAATTTTTTTACCTAGTTTTAGCTCTTTATTGCCCCCCTTGAAAAATTATTTATTCAATAAATTTGTACATATTTTACTAGAGGGTGTCATTTTACATGTTCAGTAAAAGTTTCTAGCTTTTATTGTTTACGAGCTATTTGGCTTTGAGTGAAAAGGACGGACGGACGGACGGACGACAAAGTGAGATTATTAGGGTTTGTTCGGAACCCTAAAAAACATAAATTTTGTACAAGACGACGATACATTTTTATTTTGTTTAATGCGTTTAACATACATTTCTAAACAATTTCCCAAATTCTATCGACCATGATTATTCGTTCAGTCCATCCTGAATATTGTCAGATTCAGCTGTAAATGTACCTACATTTTTCTTTTTGAAATAGTCGTGTTAAGTAGAGCTTACACACGAAATCCTTTCACGACAAGGAAATAAAAATATCCAGCCCAACGCCATTATTTGCGCATTTGTTAATGTCGTCGACAAACGACACACATACACACCCTCGGTCTACACACACACTTGCACAGAAACATACTGACTGGATCCAAGAAACAGTAGAATAGATGTATGTATGTATAAAAGCTAGGAAGTACAATGTTTAACAACTGCTACAAATGATTGGGAAAAGTGATCATTACTGTGAATGTCGCGTTCGTGAATCCAGTGGCGTACGTATTTATAAAAAATAACTACCTACGTGGTTTATTTACCTACTTATGTATAATATGTAGTTATATGTAAGTAATTATTTGCCAGGAACTTTTTTTTGTAAAAAACTATATATATAATACATTATACAGGATCTCCCGGTAGACAGTACATTTTTTTATATGTTAATAAAAAATTAATGTTAATTTTTCCTTATGGGTCCTAATTTACGGGACACCTGTATGAGCTATTCTGAATATAGTGCGATTAACTCACTTTCATTGACAGAAAATAACTCAATATATGTTTTATTAATTTAATATTTCATTTGTGAGAACTTAATTAAATGGAAATTTATAATATAATTTTCAAATAAATGTATTAAAAAATAAATGCATTTGTATGGTTTGAGTTATGTACAGATAAAGTTAAAAATATGTAAGTAGAAAGTAGAAATATTAATGTGAATATTAATTAATCTAAATAAAGTCTTTTTTATTTACATCAATATAAATATATAAAGCTGTAGGCTATGTCTATGATACATACAAGGAAATTTTTATACGCCGTTAAAATCAGTATTTCAAGCCGCGCTGAATGGTATACTCAACTAATCTCTACGATGACAAATACGCTGATTGTATTACAGTAAAACGATTGTCATTTTGACTAATTGTTCAAGTTTAAAGAATTTCATTAATTAATGTTAAAAACTAGATATAAGAAGAAATATGAAAAAAAATACTGACAAAAACTCTTGTATACTTTTTTTTGTTTTAATATACAATTATGTAATAAAAAGACTACCACTGCCAGAATGGAACACAAAAAGAAATAAAAAATAATAGACGTAGGCAGTTGCAAGGGTCAAACGCTATTGTCGCACGGCTGCTAAAATAGAAATCAATCTGAACGACACAGACTCACACACACACACACACCCATACACATACTCACCGTCTCGCCTAGCTAAAGGATTTGTAAAATGTTTGGGTTGAATTGAAAACGGTATGTTTTGAGAAATAGTTTGTTGACATGGATTAAATTAAACGATATACATATTTGAGAGTGTCAATATGTTTATCAAGATCCGTATGGGGCATTAGAGGTTATTCATTTTGACTCCCCCCCCCCCCCCCTCTACTCCTATCCTATCGTGTAAAATAGTCCCAGTATGATTCCCTCCTTCCCCTTATATTTATAGTTTACTAGCGCATTGGACCCGTTGTTACCCGGGTTAATATCCACAAAATCATAGTGACCTAAAATATACCCACTCAACATGCTTCCCCTAAAATGCTCACCCAACACGCCCACAACCCACACTTCATCACTCTAAGCTTCTCCACCTTACCCGACGTAATGAATATACAGCCTTTTGTTCTATTTCTTTTTTTTTTATTCTGACAAAATTTACAGATTGTATAAAAAATAGATAAATTGTAAATTGTAAATCAAGTATTTCAATTAAAATAAGTTTTTACTGTTTTTAATGAATACATACATAAGTTAAAATGATACTATTTTTAGCAGCCCCTTATTATAAGCCTAATATTTGCCTTCTCCCTAGCCTAACAAAATTATTTAAATAAAAATTTTATGTTTATTTTGTAAAAATGTAACTATTTCTTAGAAATATTTTTTTTAATCAAGCTCCTGGTCAGTACAAAAAAACTGCCTTGATAATATTCCAAAAACTGTTGATAATCGATCAAAACATAATTTCATCGAACGCTCATGCTGTTGTACCTACCTATTGATTTTATTACCCTATCAATATCAAAAAATCAAAAATTTTATCCTAAAATCCGGCTAGTTATTCGGTGAAAATTACAAAATGAAATGTTAATTTTCATTAAAGAGATTATAGTATCGAAAGCACGATTTGCAAAAGTAATACCGGGTAATTATTTCAAGGCTCAGTCAAATGCTCACGTTATGTGTTAATTTCCCGGAGGAACGGCTCACAACAATTTTCAAATGATTTATTTGTATACTTGGAAAATATCAATAGAACTGAAACCATAACTTAACACGAACGCATTGTATCTACTTTATCGTGCACGTTGCGCAGTGTAATATATAGATTAATGAAGATCGAACATTACGATACATTAATATAATTTATATTTTATTGTTTATAACTACAGTTCTCAAACATTGCGTCCTGTAGATTTCAAGCGAATTTACACTATGAAAATAATTAATAACTTCTAAACCGGAGGAAGAAATGGGGGTGGGAGAAAGGGGGCTGGACCAAGCACTTTGAGAATTTAAAAATATTATGTAGATTTTGAATTGAAAAGGCTTAGACCAAAAATATCTGCTATTTGTATTTAAATTCATCTAATGCAATCAAATCTAGCGTTTATTCTAAAAAAATGTTCGTTTAAATTTTTAAAATATTTGTACGTCTTTAATGACATGATATCTATGTATTATAAACTAATTCTTTGGTTTTCTTACAGTTAAAATCCCATCTGAATCGGTTCAGTAGTTTTTGTGTCTAGTCAGAACAAATAAACAAAAATAATGAGAAAAATTACAAATATCTCGCTAAAATATATATTATTTTATTATACAGACAGTAGACAGTCTAATAAAAATTATTTAATGACCTCTTTCAAATAATTGAGCTCTAATATCTTGAATACCCTATATTATTTATTTCCTTTATATTGTATATGTATACAATGGAAATGTCTAATAGAAAATGTTAATAACCAACTGTTGCACAAGAAATCTCTATTGTGTGATGAGGTACAGATATATCTATGTATAATAAATACAAATAACATAAGTAAAACAACGTATGAGGAAAGCATAGTCCGAAAGTGAACTGTTGAATAAACAAAGCATAAGAGGGACAGAGAGAGCAGTATAATTTATAGATCTATTTATCTTTTTATACGCAATTTGGCAATAAAGACTTCAGAATGATAAAATAGTCCTTTCGTTTATAAAAAGAGACGCAAACTCAAATTACGAAAAGGTTTTGACGGCCAAAATCTTAATACTATTTCTTTATTATACAAATAGAATAGTATGTTTATTTTTTGTTATTTTTGAGTTAATCAAAAAAGAAATTAAAATCACAAAGTTTCTTAAGTTCGATCTACATAGACTGAAGTAGTTTTTTCCCTAAAATTCAGATCTAATTAAATAAAATATTATTAGATTTGTAGATGTCTGTTAATGTTTTTGATATATTATGGACATTTCAGTGAACCAATATTTTATAAATTTATAAAAATAATAATAAATAATAAATAATAACAATTGATATTTACTTTGATATATTAAATGTCATTTTGACGTTTGCATAAATTTAGATTTAGATTGAAATTGTCAAAAAATTAAAAATATACGAAACAATAATCAGGTGCGTCTTAAGAAAATTTTCGAACTAATATTTTTTAGTATAATTATATAAAAATTAAATGGTTTACCATGCTAGACAATTTATCTGAGTACTTTATTTATCGGTTTTTATTTAAATTGTTAAATAATTAACTACTTTTGGTGAGTTTGGCACGAGGAAGCACTGTGCATTTACTTGGAAGATGTTTTTTATATATTATCTGTTCCTGCAAAGCACGTTACTGTGTAGTTTTAGACTGATAGACTATTGAAATGGAAAAACTGATAGAATTATCATGCGATACTTCAAACAAAAATTTCAGAGTGAAACCCTAGTTCAATTTTGGTTGAATAGAAGTGAAATCAATGCAAGTACTGCTGCCATTCGTATTATATTTATGCGAAGCGGGAATTTCTGCATTAGTTGCAATACAATCAAAATATCGAGACCGTTTAGTAGTGAAAAAGAGATACGAGTAGCACTAACACCTAGATTTAATGAAGTTTGTGCAAATAAACAAACATATTCATCTATCAATTACGTTGTTCTTTTTTTAATTTTTTGTATTAATACATTTTATACCCTTTTAAAACGCGTTTTTATTATTTTATAAAATAAAGAGAGGGAGGCGCCAAGGTTAGGTTTTTTTAAAGAGAGGCGTATTAATATAAAGTTTGGAAACCATTGATCTATTCTAATTTTATTGTAGAGTTTGTTGGCGTGAACAAAACCTTTAGAATGAAAATTAATTACTTCATAATTAATAAATATGACCAAAATCGTCTTTTTAACACTTCCAAATTAGGATATCCAGAAAAACTTTTCAGGATCGCCTCTTGATGCCCAGTGTTATTAGGATAATCGGTAAATTGTATGATACAATATAATTGCAATTTGAAATTATATGGCCTATAAATTATGTCCTGCAAATGGAAATGTAATCAAATGTTTGCACGGCTCGCATTACAAACAAGCATAATCAATGAGTTATAAATGACAACAATGTCCAGTTTAGTTGTGACTTTCCCTGCACATGTTTGAATTATTGATAGAATCAATTAGTTCATATATTATGATAATTGTAATACTAATAACAACGTAAAGCTTCCACAATTGCATCTATAATTACCAATATCGATTTCAGTGTGCGGAGCCAAATAAGCAACCTATATTACATTGTAGTATTGATCGAGCATAATCGAAACCAGTTTTTTTTATTTGAGCTTGAATTTTGGATTTAGGTTGAATTTTCCAAGTTGGCTAAACCCAAAATTCAAGCTCAAATAAAAAAATACTGGTCAGCAGAAAATTCAAAAAAATTTGATTTCAACTTTACTCGACCAATACTACAATGTTATATAGGTCGCTTTTTTGGCTCCGCATTTTTTTGTGTAGCTGTATAATTTGTGATTAATTCAAATCGGCCGAGACCCTATTAAACAAAAATCGATTTTTATTCTAACAGTTTCAAGTCTCAATTATTATCGACAAATATTGATTTTCTTCCTTCCCACGTATAAAAATTTCTTGATTGCACCATAAATAAATATCCTATGAAGAAAAAAATATTCAATCATATTTATTTCTGAATTTCATAAATTATATCGACTTGACACTTGGTCTATAAAGTCACATTGATATTTTTTCAAAATTATTATATTCTGAAATGTATCGAAATTGATTCTTGCAAATAAATTAATAAATTGAATTTGAAAAACATATACAAGAACTGCCATTTTGCAAATTAGTTTTACTATAGTTATCAACAATTTTAATAATAGTTTAATGGACAAATAAAACGTCTTTGTGTGTGTGGGAGAAGGGGGTTGTGAAGTATCTTAACAGGAAGTGATGCAAAGACTCTGGAAGTAAAAGCTTGCGCTCTCCAGGTTTCCGGAATGGAACCATTTCCGTTTTGCACTGACCTCTTCTCTCGACAAGTTTAACTTGATACTTTCAGTGTTTTCTAAACGCTTACAGAGCAGCGATACACAAAATTGAGTCCACGAAGAATTCATGATTAATGAAAATGTTTGCTCTTCATTTTAGACGTACGTGTGTCTGTCTGTGGCTTTATGTCAGGTTTTTATGTGATTTCTTATTGAAAGGGTATTTTATAGAGAAGGTTTTAAACTGTGTGCTTTTACGCTAGTTTTCCAGCGGCTGTGCAGTAGCGAAAATATGTTTTTCTACGAAATATTCTCTCCGCGTCTGACTTTAAAATTGTCGTTGATAAAAACAACACAACAAATAAATACTAAAAAAATAAGATACTTAGGGGTGGGTAATCTTTAAAAATATAAAAATAATATGTATATAAGAACTGTCCACGTATCAGTTCCTCGCCTAGCTTCACTAAAGTAAGCTTTTTAATTTATTTATTTTATTATTTTCTTTTCAAATAGCTATCCCTAAGCAGCATAATATCATTTGATGTTAATTTATTTATTCGCCAGAATAGAGGAGTGTCCGAATAGTTCACCGTCCACAGTTCACTGCCTGGAAAATTCACTCCCGTAAAGTTCACCACTAGGTTAGGTTAGGACATCAATTAAAATATTAGTATCGTTAAATATGAAATTCCTTGGTTATTAATGGCCATACAAAACAGAAATAAAATTACAGAACACAAGAAAATTAAGAAATGTTTAATAATATGAATTTTAAAAATCGCGCCATTCTCTAAATGAATATGTATTTATGAAATCTGAAAACATGTGGCTTTAATTTTTTATAAAATATCCTCAAATATGTATATTGCACATTGTTGAGACCAGTCTAATCTAATAATATTTTTATCTTTTTATTAGGGGGTGAATTTACCGGCTGTGAATTTTCCTAGCGGTGAACTTTTCGGGGGTGATCTTTCCAGGTGGTGAATTGTGGATAGTGGACTTTCTTAAACTCAGGAGTGACGTCAGATATCACTGTGGTTACAGTGTATATCGGAACATACTCTTTGTACGTTTCAATGTGTAATATATCAGTATTCTGGTCGGTACAAAATATTCGCAAATAAATGTAGCTTGATGGAACAGTTTAGGCAGCGCTGTTTTAATAAAAATACTGGCGCGTTGGACAAGTGCGTGAAATGACCGCGGTGAAGGATATTACGACGCGTCTTATACTGATCTTTATTTCATGAATGTAGTGAAAGAAATCGATATTTTTAAAAACCGTCTGCATCCAAGTACCCTTAGATTTTTACTTTTTTAAAATGATTGTATTTAAGAGGGAGAGTATAGAGATTAAATATATATATTAATATAATATACATATATTATCCCATTATAATTAAATTTTATATTTAAATTATAAATAAATTAACTTCACTATAAGTATAGATATGGTTGAAAAATCGTGCCCGAGATAAGGTCAGATTTCGAAACTTCTATCTTCAAAACGTAAGGAATGTTTTTTTTTCAGCATGACGGCTTTCCGTGTGTCTGTCTGCCTGTAGAATATTATTTCATTCACAATAAATTCTGTAAAAATGTAACGTTTTAACTATTTTCTTGCACAATATTCACCTAAACGAGGACTCAAACCTATTCAATTTTGTGCCTATTACAAATTTTGCTGAATTTTTATATATATAAAATTAAATTACAACAAAGATTATCTGTTATTTTTACGATAAAATTAAAATTCTAATATCATTCTATTTTTATTTATAATATGGAATCTCTTAGGAATAGATGTACAAGTAATAATGAAATTTAATTAAATCCATGTACATATCTTTTAAATATAACCATGTACCTTCTACATTTTTATGACAACTCATAACGTAATACATATAGTATACATAGATATAATCTTTAGAAAATTCTTTACACATTTTCTCTGAGAAACTCATCTCTTGACGAAGTTAGATAAAGTTTCATAGATATCGCGATCCATCAACCGAAAGGATGAACAACTTTCTTTGGTCAATGTTAATAGTTCACGATCACTTTAATGTACTTAATCTATGTAATACACTACCTTTCGTACTACTTTTATAACCTCTACGGATTAATTTTTCTTTACATTATAACTTGTATGTTATTTAATAATATCAAATTATTTTTATTTAATCATTTTTGTACGTAGTCTTTCATCCTTTTATTACTTGGATTTGGTAGTACCTACATAGAACAGGCATTTACGCGGTGGAAGCCATGGGTAAAAACCAGTTTAGCAAAAAATTTAAAAAAATAATTCGGTCTTTTATAAATAGTAATTCTTGTGATCTGTTAAAAAAAGCATTACATTCATAAAAATTATCACCGTTCACTTCCGTTTACAAAAATACTATAACCTCAATTCAAGATTGAATTATTTTTAAAACTATTATAAGATATTTAAGTAAAAAGTAAATATATTTAAATTCGATATATATTACCACAATAAATAAAAAGTATTAACAGTTTACTAAAAATCTATTGATTTTGGCTGACGTCCAATATTTCCGATGATTATTTTTCTAATACATAAAATTTATGAACATTAGAATAAATTATATGTACACATATTTTATAACCCTAAATAAATTTTACTATAAAATATAGTACATTGTTTGAAATAATGTAATTTCGTGTGGTAGTTGGTGAACTATTTCTGCTTTGAATACCTCAAAATTTACACAATGTTGATATTAACCTTTTAACTTATGAGCTTAATAAACAATGTATGTAAATATATTTAGGTAGTTTACTAAAATAAATCATTACATCATTTCTTATGGAATTCACTACAAATAGTGCATGTACTAGTTAAGAATAATATAAATTGCAGAGATGTGCAAAATGATTGTGACTTATCAAGTCCAATTCTATGACTAAATTACATTTAAATTTGACAAAAAAGTTTGAAAAATAGATTTCTATCTTCAAAATGTAATTTTATTTTTGTCCCTTTTTTAGTCATATCTTAAAGGCTATTAATATTTTTTCTTCTTCAGAAAATGTTGTATTTGTTAATTAAATTTATATTTGATCCCGAACCGAACCCGAACCTTGAATAAATTATGGTTCAAGTCCTTGTGTTTAGAAAGTCCTGTGGCACCCATAACAAAAATTTTCAATATATCGAATATTTTTTCAATAAATTAGGTTCTCTATTTATAATAATTTATAAAAAAAACAGTTTATTTGTTTTTAGTATAAAAATATTTAATTCATCAAAGAATTAGTTATTTGATAAAATCGCATTGTCCACTGAACCAGATATAAAATCATTTTTCAAATGTATTCCTGATTACAAAACATATTTTTTGCGCAAAAAAAACATATATTTCATTTCAAATAATTTAAATAAAATGCGTTCTTCTGTATGATAAAGTAAAACAAATTTGATATCATTAATTTTCGGTAAAAGTATGTATAAAGTATGTGGTACGTACCACTTATCTGATGTATGTATAATGGTTTACGTTTTTTTGAGTTATTTATAAAAATCAAAGGTAAGCAGTTCCTACACACGTTATAAAATTAGTTTATCATCATTTTATACGTTTATTTAAAATATATGACATATGTAGAGTGAGGCAGTTGAATGGTCTATAAACAGCTAGTTTAAGTATTATTTGTGGAAATGTTAATGTGGATATATAATATTTAAATTTTAGATTAGTTTAAAACATATTACATTATAATTAAATGTATTGTAACAACATATTATTTAATATTCAATTTGGAAATTATTTAGTGTTAACCCTGCAGTAGCTGTGCCCTATTAATAGTGGCTCGCATTTGTTTATATTATTTTAAGGTGTTACATTTAATCGTCAATTCACTTTTTAGGAATTTTTGTTTTTAGAATAATAAAAAAACAATCAAATGAAATTTGGAGAGTTTATTGTACATGTCTTAAAACATACAAATTTTTTTTTAAATTAAATATAAAACAAAATGGTGACTTTAGCGTTGCTACACTGAGTACATATTTTTTGTTGTGTGCTTCACTGCGAAAAACAAAACTTCCATGGAGCAACATCCAGAACAAAAAATATATTCTCAATATTTACATGAAGTACACACGATTATTAACAAATATCGTTGTTTTTTTTTAATTTTGTATCACTTTGATAAAAAAATCGCATTTTTGATGAAGGAAACGACCTTAATTTTTTTATAAAAACCGTAATGGTTAACCAATCGTAAAAATCGTGTGTTGTACCATGTAAAATCTATCTTAGAAGTTACAGTTAAAATTTCAAGTCGATCGGATGGAAAATGGCCAAGATACGTTTTCCACAGTTTTTAAAAACGTGGATTCGATAAAAATAAAGTTAGTTTGAAAACTGTTTTACTACCTCAAATGTCGACGTTAGTTACGGTTTCTTTTTACATTACCATATACTCATTTTCACTAATTTTTCACCACTTTCATCATCTTGGTTGTTTCATTTGTTCAGAGACACTTGGGAAAGTGAGCTCTAAAAATTAAAAAAATAATGTTTTTTCCTTATAATTCCTTTTGAATACCATTTTTAAGATGTTTATACATCATTTAAGCTAATAAAAAAATTGTCAAAAATTAATTAATACATTAGATGTAACCCCTTAAACAAAGCTCTTTTGCCCGTTTGCAGGATAACTCAAAATACTGGACCGATTGTGCTAAAATTTTGAATTACATGTAGAATTGCCTGCCCATACCAACATCTTGAAAAGGTATTATTTGAAATTTAAAAAAACTATATATATGTATTTAAAAAAAATTATTTATGCATAAGTGGGGCATCAAAATACGCATCATGTTGAGTATACGTCATACCTATTGTAATATTTGTAGGAAATATTTATGTAATTTTCAAGGAGCGGAATAATCCAGTCAAATATACATAAATTAAAAGTGTAGGTATATTTGGCCGGCAGTGTATAAAATATTTTTTTCTAAAAAATTTCTAGAGTAACCGCGAGATTTATTCCTGTAGTTTGTCGGTTACGTTAAAAATTTGTAAATGCGTGTGTTTTTGACATTATTTATGGCTGTAGTTGTTCAAGAAATGTGAAAATCTCTTCGAGAAAAATGATGAATACGAGTGCTTTACTTGAGAGACTTGGTGTTATCATTTAGTGAATTTTTTTTTAACAATAAGTTTCTTTTACATTTTCTGTGTGAAAAATCCGCGTAAACAAAATAATTTATTCACATTTTTATGCCTACTGAAAAATGTGAACCGATTTATTATTATTTTTCTTCATCTTCGTGGTTTACGGATTGTGAATTCAGATATATCTTCATTTTGATTAAATTGTGTTGGTGACAGTCGTTTGTGAAAAATGCGTTTTTAATTTAATGGATGAGGCATTCACTGTATTTTTTGTCAATTTTCTAGTTTTATGTGCTTTCTTGCAATATTCAAACGATAAGAGAAAGCTATATTGATCTTTCTGTATCAGGTGGAAACTTTTCATTCCGTGTATGTCTGTGTGTCTGTCCAATAAATCCTTGTCACGCATAACTCATAAACCACTGTACGAATTTTAATAAAACTTAGTTAGAGAGGTATCCCAACGTAGAAAACTAAGAACTCTTATAGTTTTGCTCTGTCCGTCCGTCTGTCTGTCTGTCTATATAAATTTTATACCGATTAAGATGAAAAAGTGACCGCAAAATTAGCCTATTTTTTGGACCTCGCTAGCGACCTGGGGAAAAAATATAAAAGTATGTTACAGGTACCAAATTACTCGTCATTAAAAACCAAAGTGAACATCGATTTTCAGTTTTTGATAATTTCGAGAAATTACCTTTATTTAGAGATTGAAATAAAACCTCATTTATCTTATTTATTTATAATTTTTAAGATTTTTCATTATCTCCTTCTGATTAGGGGTTGTTTCACTCCTCGTAGGGGTTGGTTTCTCATCGGGACTAATATAATAAAGTTATTCTATATTTACCATGACTTCAAGCACTTAAAATATTTTTTCGGAATTTTAGAAAAATAGTTTTATTTTTCTTAATATTTTAGGGATGATTTCACCCCATGGAAGAGCTTTGGGGTGGTTTTTTAACCCACATGAACCCTCATCGATCAATAAAATACGTGATTACATTTTTGGACCCCCTTCCCATAAACTGAATAGTATATTTAAAAAAAATCACTTAATTCATAATTCATTATTAATTCATCATTAGATAGGTCTCCTAAAATGCAACAAAAAATGTTTTATGACCTTTTGATTTTAACCCTTCAGTCACGAAATATTTGCTTTTCAATAACGTTATCAGAGCATCCCCCCCCCCCTCTAATTTCTAAACTATCAATTCAAAAAATCTGAAAAAATTCCAGAATATTGCTTTTAAGTAGTACTACAATTAACATATCTCTCTTTGTATTATATAAACAAAAGTTATAACATGCCTATTACAATGAGTATATTGTTTGTTGACATTATAATGAGAAATCTCAGTTAGAAACAGTTAATAGTCTTATATCCCAGTCAACATAACAAGTTTATGTGTATTTATTCGATGATCTATAGACTCGATATTGTGCTTCATAACTTTATGAAACTATTGCATATGTATTCGTTCAAACAAAACACTCTAAGCTTTACGATGTCATTGGTAGTAACTTTGTACAAAGAACTGTTCTAACTCCCTCTCTCTTACTCACTTGTGATGCTTCCAGTTGTTCTTAGTTTGTAATATTCACTTAATAAACTCGGATTATTTTTTGTTAAATACATTAAACGAAAAGTTGAACAGATAAGTTTTTGTGAAAGCTAAAGTTATCTAAAAGGAATTGAATACAGTATATTCTCGCTATGAAACATTATATACAGGATGTAGAATTTAATCAATTCACTATTAAATTTCACTGCAGCTAACTGTTAGAGATATAAAATAACATTGGATATGTTGAAAACCATCCGTGCAGTGAAACAGATAAAATAATGCATGGAAACTAAATGTTTTTAGATAAACTATAGGTAACTATCGCTTATGAAAACTGACATAAGTAACAGAAATTCGAGATAAATGTTATCTTTCTAAAAAGAAAATTAAATACATTTAAAATATAAAAAACTTCTACAATTAGTTAATAAATATAATTATTACTAATATAATAAAACTCAATCAATATTGCAGTTCAGGACCGTAACCAGGATTGTAGGGTTTCATCTAACCCCCCCCCCCAAGTTATCTTTCGTTGAATTATAACGTGAACAAATAGTAATTTGTGGTAACTTTTATAAATTAAATTTTAGGATGTATATTTTGAAAACCCCGTTCTGAAAAATATTTTAGTTGTGGTTCACTGTTAGTCACTTCATCCCCTGAAAGACACAAATAAGTGTCTCAACTTAAGAACAGCTGTGTGATGTATTAAATTTAAAATACGGGTATTTTGAAACTTGCTTCTGGTAAGGATTTTGTAATTATTTTTAATCACTTATAAATTTGCGGAGATGCACGAAATGAAAACCATTATTTTCTGTTATAAATAGAATGAAAAACCTCCCGCATGGCAAATGCAAACTGTGGTTAAAATCAAGCAACAAAAAAACTTAATTGGAATTTACTATTTTAATTAATTTTTAACAATGGAAAGTTATTAAAACTATAATTTAGCAGATCGTGTTAAGAATAAGACAAGTATTAATAATTTATTAAGTATGTACAAGGCCTTAGGGTGTGTCAAAAAAAGCAATTTTTTTTCGCTCTCACTACGAAATAAGTTAGTTTATGTCCTAAAATAAATCCTGACCAAAGAATTACTCAGTAGTTCAATTTTAAGAGATGCTGCAAGGGGGGGGGGGGGTCTCGTTTCCCAATAAAATAACATTGAAAAATTATTCTTTGATACTAAAGTTGGTATTGCTGATTCATGATAATAGATAAAAAAATGTAAGGACGTCATTTTGTAGAATAAAATTATTTTCTAATATGCCAGTTGCCGGCTGGGTCATTCTTTTTCCGATAGCTCAGTAGTAGGGTTATATATTGATATTTATAGAATATTGACGTTAAATGCTAATACATTTCAACTCATTGCATTTACATTTAATACCTCTCTAGACTATTTTTATTGACAATTTCCCATAAAATTAACATTTAACTTATTTTTATGAAAACAATATTTTAGTTGTCAAAGCCTTTTAGACGTTCATTTTAACAAATAAATCACTTAGAATGTCTATAACTTTTGATGTTGAATTGAAGGTCATAACTTTTGTAGAGAATTTTATCTTCTATAAAATTATGTCCTTAAAAAATGTTCAACAGTTATCATGAATCTAAAATAACAACTTCAGTACTAAACAATCATTTCCCCATGTTAATTAAATGGAAAACGGGTCCCCCTTTTACGGCACCTCTAAAAATTGAACTACAGGGTAATCCTTCGGCGAGGATTTATTTTAGATCATAAACTAACTTATTTTTTGTAACGAGAACGAATGTTCATATTTTGACACACTCTAATGTACATATATAAATGTTTCCTTAACTGATGTTAATATCATTTTTTAAGTATTAAACATCTAATCCTATAAATTTTGACACGGTAATTTCAAAACTATCAATAAAAATCGAATATCACTATCCGTTCATAAGTTACAGCTGTTAAAAAAAACTTTGAGAAACACTAGCTCGAGAACTGTTTGATAAATTCAACTGTTCACGTCAATTTCTTTAAAATATTTTTAATCAAATCGAAAACTCATATTACAAGAAAAATCATAGGTTCTGTAAATTCTATATATTTTCAACTGCTCGTATTTTTCCGGTTGGATTAAACAACACAACGGCTTATTTCTCCAACAAGGTTTATGTTTTATTCAAGTACAGGAGATCGGTCATTTACTCTGAATATCCGGTATTTGATACGGCTACCGGAAAACAACGCATGTATTTTGTTTATCAAATTTTGAAGATTTGAAACATAATATTTTTTTATTGTACATCGTATTTTTTAATCGTAATATTATTGTCTTCTTAAAGTACGTCTTGTTCTGTCATGTGTTTTAGAAAATATTGTAATAAACATAGAAAAATACCTATTACGTGTCCATTGTAATTTGTGATGGAACGTTGGACAAAACAACAAGAATAACATAGCGTACAACTTACAACTAATAGAGAATTTCGTTAAGTCCAAGCAAATTTTGATAAAAGATGTACATACCCCGCAAAATCTTCCCCCTGCCGTTTTTTCTATTGTTTTTGCAATCAATTCCTTTAACTTAAATAACAAACTGATAAGTGATAATAAAAATCGTAAGTATTAATGTTTTTATATTTAATTGTGAACTAAAATTCATGTTAACCTCCATTTTTCATTTTTTAGAAAGACAATTATACAAAATCACTATAATCAGTATTACCTTTCAAAATGGCAACCTAACTTAAAATTATGTGTTTTTCAAAGTAATTTTTTGATACCAATTTGAAAAGTAAAATCATTAGTTAAATGAATATTAAAAAAGATTGTGAAAATTTAATTCTCAGTAGATATAAAATGCGAAAGACGGAGTTAATCGAATATTTTGTTTTATTACAAAAAACTGTGAGGGTGTTTCAAAACCTACTTTTCTACAGGTAGTTTTCGGGAAATATACATTTCGGTATGTTTTAGCTACTTTCACAATTTGATATCTCGAACGTTTTCGTAATATATTCACAGCAGTAAAAAATTCTAAGCTGATTATAAATTGTCTCAAACTTGAATAAGTTAACCAAAATACGTTCTCTTCTTGTTCTTCTCAACTTTCATCTTACGTAGACTCTCTATAATTAGATCAATTATTGTTAATTAACCTCTTCCAAAATTATCCGCTCCGGTGAAACCACTCATATTACATTAACAAGGGAAATTTATTGTAGTAGAAGAAAAATATACTTTTAGGAATATTGACTTTAGTTTTCGATGCGTAAATTGAGTTAATTTTATTGAATAAATTACGTTTAAGGTATTTTTGTTTGTTTTAAAATAATAACGTACATGAAGTTCACAAGTTAAACTGACTTTATATAAATAAATTTTAAAATACATATTTGTTTTATTAAATTCAAAATTAAAACATCCAAGTTAATTTTTGTATGTATTGTATACCTACTTGACTTATAAATACGTAGAAACCTGAAATTAGTAATTGATCACCGTAAAAGTCCTAAAAGTTTCAATTTAGTTCGAGTTAACCTAATTATCATTTTGGGAAATTTCGAAGTAAAACCAAAATTCTTTGACAGAAAAGTATTTTAAAATTACTTTTACAACTTTACATACATTTTCAAAGAGCTAAAGAAGCAAACAACAACTGCACACTAAAATAACCCCTGATACAATATTTAAAAATATGGGGAGACAGTTGCACTTTTTCTACTTTTTTATAATTTTTACTAATCATAAATAAAAAACCGTCTATACTGATCAAAATTTAATGGACTGTTTTTCTCTATGAAAAAATGTGTACGCGATCTTTTTGCGAAAAAAATTGATATAATGAAAAACTGTATTCATGAGTAGACGCTTCTACAATTTTTTCCATCGAGTGGGAACTTGAAAAAGTTTAAAACAAATGTATCTTTTTTCTGGCTTCGATGCATTGTTATCCAGCTTAAAATCAGGGAAATCATTAAAATCAGAGATAACAAGCATAAATTTTCTTTTTGATTGATCGTTGTGAAATTATTTTTAACGAAGATGTAATTATATGAAATTTTGCTTATTTTTTGTAAAAATTAAATTGCTTTAATTATTTTGACAAGCATATTATTCGTTACAATAGAAGAACTAATAAACGGAATTGCGGCCCACACATTTAGCCTTTTTAAGTATGAATACCTTAATTATATAAAATTTATTATATGTATACTCCATACATTATATTATAAACTGCTGAACCGATCTTGATGAAATTTTACAGGGAAATAGTTTGTATTCCGAAAAATTTATTAGATAAAAAAATGGGTATATGACATATATGCGAAAATAAAATCAGTTTATAGATAATACAGATTTCTGTATTATTTACCAAACAACTTCATTTGATGTTGTTTTCACTAACTTAAATTCCACACGAAAGAAGTCGCGGGTAGCAGCTAGTTTACACATAAAACGCAGAGTCTCTCTGTCTGTCTGACCGCGTATAACTCAAGAACCACTTATCCGATTTTCATGCGGTTTTCTTTTGTACATATATAGGTATGTTATTTGGTCAGGTTTTAATCGATGTTTCATTAAAATTGATTTCGTAGTTCCCAACTTATAACAATATTTGTCTATACGGGTAACACGAAAATCAGAATTTTCAACATATTTTACGCATTTTCTTAAAATTTTAATTTCAATATAATTCATTTTTTTGCTGAAAAATTGGAAACACAGATTTGTCGTTGTCTAGAGCTAAAAAATCTAAATAATGCAAATCATGTAGCAAAAGCTCGTATACAGATAAGTATACACCTTTTTTATTATGGATAGTTAATTTCTTTTGACCTTCTTTTAAATTTTTCACAAGATGTTCAAGTATTCAAGTGTAAAAAAGATTGGTAATAGACTTTGCAAGTAACTAGCTTTTTTATAATTTACATTAGCACAGTTATCTAACGAGAACTTTTTGATGAAAGCAGGAAAAAGAATGAAAAAGCACTTCTTCTACTCGACTTTTAACATTTCACTAAAATCCCAACATCGATAAATCATGGCTATCTTTCACATTAATCTTTCACCACTTTTTTATTTCACTGAAATTAAAAGTGCGTAAAATTTTGTATAGATTAAAAGTTTTCTCTCTCTCATTTTCTCTGAACATAAAAACGGTACGTATTTTATACTTGAACCGGAAATAAACTACTTGTCGTGATTTTATGGTATTATTTTTTACATAAAAAATATTTAATGCTATAACAGAAGTAAAAATCTAAAGACCAAAAATAATTTTAATTTTTTCTCGAGATGTATTTTTTTACAACTTAAGTATCCATTTTTTAGGAGTAGAAGGAGGCGCATAACATTTTAATGTTTTAATTATTTAATTTCTGTAATATATAATTTCTTTCAGCTAATATTGTTGTTGATTAAAGCCCGATATTACCAAGTTTAACTTAATATTTATTTAACTAACTGTTATTTAGTTTAAATCTACATTTAAATTTTGTATCATATTATGAATAAAACATCCATAATATTTTATTTAACTAGAGGGATTTTTAATTATCTGTTTTACAACTCATATTATGTACATTTTTAACAGCTGTCTAAATGAACTGACAGTTCAATAGACATAATTAAAATAAAAAAATGTACATTTTTATATGAGAGTCTAGCATTTAACTAAATATGATTTTAAATATACATATATCATATGACCTTTAAATCACGTTGGTAATATACCAAATCAATTTTAAAGGACCATTTAGCTCTAATGGAGCATTTAATTACATATGTCAAAGATATTGTTAAAAAAAATTATAAGTAAATAAGTAATGCGGGAAATATGAAAATTTGGAAGTTTTAATTTTGTAGAAAGCAAAAACATATTGTGATAACATAACCTAGATTTTTTTAAGGGAGGTGTTGTTATTATATTTTAAATTTTGCCTTCTTTGGAAAAAAATTTGAAACTCTCTTATCCCTATTGTTTCTTACACATCGAGCATGCGCTTAACTGTAAATAAACATGTGTTTTTCAATCTTATAAATACGAAATAAAACGTCCGTATCAATTTATCTAGCACATATTTATTGTGAGTATTGAAACATAGCCAGAGATACAATTATAGCCAATTGTTTATTATTTCACATAGCGAGCATTATGCTTGTTAAGTCAACAGTAACTAATTGTAGAAATTACTTAAGAGCTCGTACATTACATTTACGATTTAACACAGAATGTTGAACGTTGTATCGATTGCATACAACTGTTCTTAAATAGCTATTGTTAATATTTATGTATCAGGCATTTGAATTCGCAGACCTTGGGAGTTATGAATATGATATTAATTTATTTAAACGATATTTTTATTAATTATTTATTCGTTGGAAATTATACAAAAGTTAGAATTCGGAAAATCAATGTTTATTTTGAACTTGACATTAAGACAGTTTAATATACAAGATGATTGAGGACTGGTCTGCCAAACTTTAACAATGGGTTGAGAAAGTTATTTTAAACAAAGACATTTTTGTGAACATGTGGAAATTTCTTCGTGAGAGAGCTGCAGCTCTCAAAGATTATGTCCAAAAATAATTTATATTCATTATTTATTTTCTAATTTCGCACCCCAAGCTGACTGATTTAGTCTGTTCCAATCTCGATCTATTTTTTAGGGTTCCAAAGAAACCCTATCAATCTCACTTTGTTGTCCATCCGTTCGTCCTTTTCAGTCAAAGCAAAATATCTCGTTAACTATATAAGCTAGAAACTTGAATTTTTTACTGTACATGTAAAATGGCGCCCTCTAGTAAAAGATGTACTTTGTTGAAAAAATAATTTTTCAGGAGTGGGGAGGGGCTAAGGAGCTAAAGCTACGTAAAAAATACTTTTTTATAACAAGGCATGTGACACGTCAAAATGTATAACCAAACCAGTGGAATTTGACCCTTTTTCTTATTTTCTTTAAATGAAAAATGGCGCCTGCAGAGGTTTTAAAGCAAATACAAAAAATGTATACCAAGTCGTGTGGTGTATCGTAATGTAGATCTCAATTACTAGAATATGACCATATTTTTTTCTGAAAAATGGCGCCATCAGGGGGCTAAAATCAGTGTTTTATTTCCCCCCACCCTCGAATTCGGTAACTACTGGCTCTTGAGGGACTACCAACTACAAATACTAAAGTCTACAATATCATTTTAAATTTTGGAGAAATAGAGGGGAGTGTCATCGATTTTTTTCATATCTAGACATGTAGGGTGTCAAAATGTAAATCTCAATTAGTACCCAAAAATGCACCTGTGGCTCCAAACAGTCAACATAGTACGTACTTCGGAACCCTTATGGCATACACCCGTGTATATCTTGACCGAATTATTTACATACATATGATGCAAAATGAACATTTCTTCAACAGCTCACCAAAAGTTTACAATGGCTTTAAAAGCATAACTGGCTCCATATTTACTTACTGTTAGTTTAATATCGATTGATTTTAATTTTCTGGCAAAAAAATAAGTTTTAGTAGTTTTTAGGGTGGTGAAACAAGCTACAGGTTGCAAAACGAATAAATCAACAGCAATCTTTTTGAATTCACATCATCTATTTGCAGTTTATTTTAAAAAAATCCAACGATTCATAATTTCAAATATAGAAAGTGACGTACTTTCTTAAATTTCCAATGAATATATATTATAAAAAAATTTATATTAAAATATGACTTACAACATTTTTTTTATTATATTATTTGTATTTTGTAGGAAAAAAGGTTGACAATTTTGTTAATATATTTTTAAAAGCTATCATAGGACTTTCTTATACGCTGTATATACTAAGTGTACTGTGTACGTGTTTCTTATTTACCTTGTTTCAAAAATAGTTTACAAATTAACTACAGTAAACATCCGAAGAAAATTAATTATAAATATAAAAATTTCATCCTTCTATGATTAGTCGCTTTTGAGTTACAGACACACACATCATGACAAAAATAGTCAAGATAAGAAAGTCAAAATTTAAAGGGTGTGCAATTTATGGCCAAGCCATGTTATTTTTAAATTAATGACAAAAAGAAGAGATTATAATTCTGGCAACTGTTTTTGAAATGCAATGGTTTTATTTCAAAATTATCTTTTATACATACATGTATATATACAAATGTTTCGTAACGTAATTTCAGAGGTAAACAGAGAATGTAAGACAGTAGTTAGTCTGTACTAGTGGCTTCCTGCACTAGATTAAGTATTTAGTAATCTTAAAGTTGCAACTATAAATAGGCGCGAGTTAATGTGGGTCATTATACCTTGTTTTATTTTTAACGTTGATATTCTTGATAGTTAATGAATATGTTAATTTTGTTTTATTTATTTTGAATTTTTTTATTTACATTATATATTTTTAAATAAAAAAAAGTTATTAGATATAACAGCGGCAGTCAAATAAATTTGTTAGGTGATCTACTATCTCTCGAAATACATTTGACTGTGGGATTTTATTAAAAATTATTATGCAATATTATAAATGTATAGAATGTAATAATCATTTTAAATTGTATTTTTGCTATTTATCTTTCTCTAATGATAATGTATTGATATTTACATATATGTATAAAGAACTCTTAGAAACATGAAATTTGATGTCTTCCTTTTAGGATATAAACACCCGTACTAAAAAGGGATATTCTGAAATTCAATCCCCAAGAGGGAGTGGTTAAACATTTTTTTATTTTGATACGTTTATTCGCAAAACTACATATATTATAAAAATGAATTTCAGGTGAACTATTCTTTTGTTAAATATAAAATACACGTATATTGGGATTTTTTAACCCTAATAATAAGATAAAAAATTGTTCGTGATTAACAGTAAAAATGGTATTCAATTTTAATATTTATAAAGAAATAAATCGTAAGTGACTGACTCATCAACTCCTAGATCTAGAAAAGTATTCAATTTTTTTAAAGAAGTCGTGGGTGGGCTGCTAGTATAGATAAAAAGAGACTAAAAATACATATGTTGGTACTAATCATATCAAGAAAATATTGGTTGCTGTTATAAAAGGAAAACATTTTAAACTGTAACATCAATGTTCATTATTATTCACTCATCCTCTTTGTATCAGTGTTTCCCAAACTAACAAAATTCTTGAACATTTTGGATTTTACTGGGCGTACCCCTATTTTGAACAAAATAATTATTAGAATTCACATTTCACTTTGAGAAACACTGGTTTGTATTTTATACACTATATTCAGAACTGTCAAAGTTATGATACTTACCACAAATCTATGTTGAAACTCATTATCTGTAACTGTCCGTACTTTATGCACCCTTGATCACATTCTGTCAGTTATCTATTATTTAAATGGTCTAATGTCATTATTTATTCAAATTATAAACGTCACTGTAACATTAATATTTATAAAACACTTTGAATTTTAGTTTAGACTATGATAAACTTAAAATTTAAAATTACAGTACTCCCTAAACGTATCTTGCCCTTCTTTCCCTCTAGACACTAGTTTAACTTTGCGTTTGTAAGTGTCACATAAGTTTAAACTTTTTTATGAAAAATCCAAAATAATTATACTTCAAAGAAAATTTAATAGTTTAATTTGATGTGATGTGGAAAGAGTTTCTATCAAATAAATACTTTTATGTGGTGGTAGAGGGGAAACATACTTTTAGGGAGATTATCAGGTCCCAAGTGAATACGTTTCGAGAGTTCTACTGTATAAATATTTCTTTTTATTTGCTAATGTTGAGTAGAGCTAAAAACGAGTTGTGAATTTTTCGGGCCACGACGTGAGTCTAAATAAAATTACACGTAGTTTTTGTGATTGGCGGGCTTCTTTTTTGTAATTATCATGAAGTAATGTTACTAATAAAACAAGTAACTCTTTATTTAATCAATTTAATTACCAAAGTCCGCAAATAAAGTTTTTTTTTTTAATTAAATCCTTTTATTTTGTTTATGTTTTTTCTCCAGTAATAGATAAAGTAAAACCAGTAATGAGCACGCGGTGATGGACACTTTATAAGTACTACGACACAAAATATATAAAAGAAAGAATCGTCAAATTTGAAACAATGTTGCAGTTGTTTTGATAATATAATAATTAATAAATAAATTTGACTAATAATTTGTTTAAATGTCCACCATTTTGACACCTATTGGCCGATTGTCATCAAACCACGCTGTAAGACAGTTAAATGTATATTGTATTCAGAAATGGTAGTAATCAAATATCAACAAATATTTCTAATTCAATACATTTATATAAAAAATAGCCATTACTGGGGACATATCCAAGACTGGTGTCAGTACCTTATATGTATTTTGCCAAGCGTGGGTTATATTTTGAAGAAAAAAAAGTTTTTTTCGGTAATTTTTATAATTTGTTTCATACGAGGCATTTTGTTATCCTACTTGTAAATCACGTCAGGTGTTGACTGCATTTTTTTAAGATAATATAGATAAGCCATTAAAAAATTAAAATATAATAATAATAATTTTAATTCTTTTAATTTATATTTATATTTATATTAAATCGTGTCACGACCGTGACGGATGTGAATAAAATAATTTATCTATTGAACATACATAATCGTGAGTAAAAGCCAAAAATTGCATATTTACTTATTAATTTGAATTCTGAAAGACTGAAATTAATAAAAATAACATATTAACAAATTTTAATTTTTATCAGTTCTGTAATAATTTAGTACTTGAATTAATATACTTTTTCTTTATTTAAAAATTTTAACGTATTTTAATAACATTTATTCAAAGTTTCTTTTAACACCAATACAAAACTTTCGTATTATATCGTTTTTTTCGTTTTCCTTCTTTAGGAATCTACATAGTTAATACATACTTTATTATGTCTTACGTTTAAATAAATGATGGGGTGTTCTGGAAATAGAAAAAAGTACTAAAGTTAATAAATAATGCATGCTTTTGATTAGACGTCGAAATTAGAGTGGTCTGTTTATTTACATTTTTGATATTTTAATTTTTACTCGTTCTTTGTGGCTGTATATAAAAACTTTATATCGGCATTTGTTTGAAATTTAGTATAGTTCTTTAAAGTTTTATAGGAAATATTTTCATAGAATTTATAAGCTTAAAACGAGATTGCATATATGTACATACCAGTTGTGATACCAAAGTACAGTGAAATGCAGAAGTGGTCATCCAGTTTTCATTGAAATTCGCTTATCACAAACTTAGTAGGCTCCTCCTATTTGATTATTATAATATTTAAATATGTACCAAACAAAGACAGATATTTCGAAACTCATTTACTACCCTAAAGAAGTACTCTTTGTAGCAATAAATATTTGATATTCCGAATTTTAGTATTTAATTATACTTATACTTATTAAATTTATTTCTATTACCCCTAATACTTTCGAATATAATTCACTCGTAAATGGTACTGCAATGTATTTGTTTGTTTGTTTAACTTTTGATATATGTAACATATTGTATACCATAATTGTACGATATGCCAATACATTATTATTGTTATTACATTAGCCCCGAATCATTTGTGGTTAAAATTATTTAGAATATCAAATTTAAAAATAAATATGTATTATACCTGTTACGATAGTTGAATAGAAGGTCAATCCACCCCAACAAAAATGAATACTATAAAATAGAGCTGGGCGCGGGCCGTGAATTTTTCGGGTCACAGCCGTGACATGATCGTGAGTCAAAATAAAACAACCGTGCGTGAGTACACTTTTGTCGTGCGTGCGTCCGTGAGTATATTTTGAAGGTAATTTTTTAATAAACTTATTATTATTTTTTTTAATATCTACACCAATAAAGCATTATTGGAATTCGTTTTAAAACGAATTTTTACATTAAAAAATACGGTATAAAAAATAAGTGTCATTTTAAGAAGAAGCATTTTCACATGTTTAATATTGCTAACTTTACCAGAACACCAAAAAAAATTTAAAAATGCAGTGTTGAATTATTTTCTTATTGTTTTTCTTGCTATTACTTGCACTTTAAATGCAGTTTAGAATAAATAATACAAATGTAAATTATACACATGTTATATTGCACATAAAAAACGTTAATTTATAATAATTATATTAAATCGCGTCACGAGCTTGATCGGGCGTGAGTAAAAACATAAGATTCAAGAGCGTGCGTGATCGTGAGCAAAATTTATCCGCGCGCCCAGCTCTACTACAAAGTAGTAAAATTTAATAAGATATAGAATATACAATACTAGTGATGAAGATTGCATAAACCCCACTTCACCCTACTTAATTGGTGAAGCACTCTTAGATTGTTACTTTCTCATACGTGTAAATAGTTTTTCATACATATATGATAAACAAGTTAATGAAATATAAAAAATGTTTTCATTTAATTTAAAAATAATATTAATACTATATGTATATGAAATACATTGATAGAAATAACAGGATTTTAATAGAATTGTCAACGAAGCCGTACAATAATAAGGTACTGTACATGCATATGATAGGTATAATATGTACTTAAACACTACATGCAATTATGTAAGAAAGCATATTATATAATTTAGACATGTGTAATACATAGTAATACACAAGGTACATTACCTACTTTTATAATTCTTTTATATTTATTTTATTTTACTTATTTTTTTATAAAATTGATAAAATTTTTAAGTTTGTATGTTTTTGTGGTTAACTATGAAATATGTCAATTTTAGATTGGGTTTTTTTCACAAAATAAAATTAATTTATAATTTTATGTACTTACTGGGTTCAAGTCAAATCTCATTAACTCTATAGTATTGATGTACAACGTATGTGGGGAGATAAAGAAAGTATCAATAAGACATTGTTTATTTAAAAAACCCAATTTAAAATTTAAAATTTCGTATTTTTTTAATTGATGTAAAATTGTAAAATATTTTTTTTATTTCCTCATATTTAATAATTATATTTGTTATTATTAAATAATATTTATTCACTGGTTTTATTTTCAATTTGTTTGATTTTATCAATAAAATATATATAGATATTAAATTATATAATTGTTTTCGTACATTTAATTCAATTTATAATTCTAATAAACTATTATAATTATTTAAAATATAAATTCACAAAAATTTTATTCCTATTTTTTTACAGTGAGCTCCGGTTAATCGGAATAAAATTTAAAGATTTGACAAAAACCCGGAATCCATTGTAAACTTTATCCGTTAATTTAAATTATTACATACATTTTAAAACCACTCAAAAAAAATCACTACCTATCCATGAGAACATCCAACCAAAGTTCGCGGTGCACTCTCACATATCGCGCGTGAGCTGTCGGGCGGGTGGGTGTCACGATGTGTGCACTGGACGCTCTCTGGCGTCGGTCTGAACGTACCGCGACGGTCGCCGATAGTCCGTGGTGTGCGACGTACGCGTTGGAGGGCCGTCGTCGCGAGTCTCTATTGGAGGGGCACGCTGGGTGGGCAGATAAGGGGATGCTGGGATAGTTGGGTTGTGGAAATATACTGAGCCTTAACCGCCGAGTAACCGCAAATGAGTAAAAGTTAATTTCATAGAAGAAGGTATTTTTTAGAATTACTTTATTGAAGAATAAAATTTTTGGCGGTTACGATGGAAATACTTAAAGTTCTTGTTAATCTATGTTAATCAAATCAGGCGGAATCAAACTAGAATATGCTCATAGAAGATAGAAATGTAAGCTAGCGGATTTGATCTGCGATGTTTTATCTACTAATAATTGCTACAATTTTAACATACAATATGTTAGACATGTTTGTACGTCATAGGTTTTGGCCACATTTTCGCGTCTTTCCGCCTGTGTGTGTCGTCTATAATAAAAATAAATATTTAAAAATTTTAATTACTGACTAGGCCATTCAAGTCTGATCACATCTTTGTAACTTTTAAACGGTCAATTTCAGGGTTACAAGGATTTGTTTCACGAATCTAAAATTCTCATTTACGATAATTCACAGTGTTAATTATGTTTTAGAAACCTTTTAAGGTTTTTTATAAAAATCGAACAATCGAAAAATGCTAAATTAGTGTCCCTAATTCATTTACTGTTACTTTACCTGCGTAGAGTTTGTATTTTTTTATCTTATCAATTTTTGGGATACAAAGTAGCCAATGTCCTTCCTCAGGACGCAAGCTATCTCCCTGCCAAACTCTCTCTCCTTCCTTTTATTTTCCTTATAAAAATCGTGCCATTTCTGTCTCCACCCTTTCCACATCGCCAAGCTATTTTAACCTCATTTTTAAACCGACATGATTTTCAATCAATTACCGTTTCAAAGCTGTCAGGTCCCAAAAACCATATCCTATAGTAAAAATAAAATACAAACCGTCTTGACTATTGAATTATTTATGAGTCGTTTTTCTTAGAGTATATTTACTCCATGATTCAGAATTAAATTGAAAAATATTTCACTTATCTTCGTTGAAAGTGATTTTTGCTAGTCTGAAGGGAATAAAACGTTTTTGCTATTAAGTGAGTTTCCAAAAGACTAATGGCTGAGTTTTTACAACGTTAGATAACTAAAATGCATTTATAAAATGATTTTTGTAGACATTCTTGCTATAACTAAAAATAAGATAAGGTACTGGCACCAGTCTTAGATATGACCCCAGTAATGGCTATTTTTTAATTAAATGTACTGAATTATAAATATTTGTTGATATTTGATTACTACCATTTCTGAATATTAATCTATATACATTTAACTGCCTTACAGCGTGATTTGATGACAATCGGCCAATAGGTGTCAAAATGGTGGACATTTAAACTACTTATTAGTATAATTTATTAATTAATTATTATATTACCATAGCAACTGATTTACATTGTTTTAAATTTGATGATTCTTTCTTTTATATAATGTGTGTCGTAGTACTTATCAAGTGTCCATGGAGAAAAAACATAAACAAAATAAAAGGCTTTAATTTTAAAAACAAACTATATTTCCGGACTTTGGTAATTAAATTGATTAAATAAAGAGTTACTTGTTTTATTAGTAACACGAGTTCATGAGAATTACAAAAAAGAAGCCCGTCAACCACAAAAACAGTAAACCTTGCTCCGTTGCCAGTACCTGATCTCTTGGCATTTTGTATAAGTAACTTAAAAAAATACCATCTTCTACTATAATATATTGCGTATGTTACATATATTATCTAATAATTATATTCAAACAAAAACCTGATATTGTATATCAATCTTATTCATTGTAATAAATGTAAAAAAACATGTATTATACAGTACGTGCGCAAAATCAACATAATTAATATAGGTAATATATCTCATATTGATTACATACCTATATATATTGTGCATATGTACAATGTACATATTCTATATTATACAAGGGGTTACCATAGATTTTCATTAAGATACCAAAATTGATTAATTTTAGTATACATAATAGGTAGAGATGTTTTCCACCTTTACAAGTAATTGGTTCCAAAATAACTGCGGGAACTCGTAAATGATTTAAAAATTAACATCGAATTAAAATAAAGTTTTGAACAAAATATTTTATTCACGTAGAATTAGATTTTCGTTCCCTCCAAATTGAGAAACTTTTGCCTGATTTTTTTCTGTAAGTAGTTCAGTTTTTAGAAACTCGGTATTTTTTTTACTCCTCAGGCTACTGACAAAATAGCGTGATAATATCTACCTGAAAATAATTATAATCATATTTACAGGTAAAAGAAATTTAACTTAGAGGTCTTATAATTGGACAACCCTTGTATATCTATAATATACATACACACACTTATATTCAAGTTGACATTGATATGTTTAAACTACAGACACAATGTCAACATACTTTGAGTATTGTTGTTAATGATATCATTATAAATAAAAGAGGGATGAGCTTGTTTAATAATTACCCCCCCCCCCCCCCGCTCCAACCACACAATTTTTTATACAAAGACGTGATTACGTGCCATTTCTTTAGATTGCTTTGTTTTATTTTATTTTTTAAATTGTTTACGTCCTCATATTTCATAAAAAGCTAATACTCTAACTTATTTTAAGAAAAAAACTAAATATTTTTTGCTTGGTAGAAATAATATTTATGTTACATAGTTAACAGTTATCGTAAACGACAGAAAGTTAAATTGTACAGAAGGTATTTAAAAAAATACTTTATTGAAAAATATAGGCAATTTTTGGCGATTTCGATAAAAAATTGAGTTTTTCTTGATGCTGCCAAATAATTTAAGCATTAAAGGCTATAGCCGGGTAAACATGCAAAACATGCCTTTACATTTTTTTTTGAAGTCATATTCTATTTAACTATCAGCCTGGCCAAATATTAGCTTCCAAAAATGTATAATTTTCGGAAAAAAAATTTTATCAACGAACCTAGAATCATATTAAAATAGTCATTATTGATAATCTCTAAAAACCGAGACTCAATGAAGTTGATATCATCTCGTCTCGGCATGAAGTCCTATCAAATATTGTTCTCCAGGGAAATCTAATATTCAATTACATATGTATAGGTTCTAGTAAGGGCATATAGATGCTATCAATTACAACGTAATTACAGCCACACATTTTGATAAAAACAAACTAATTGATTTTCGCATACATCGTTAATTGCTATATCAACCACACTGGCGCTGTTGTATAACTGCATTATTTTCTTGCACGAATGTTCCACAGCGAGTGCATGCAATGTTTAATTAAACTTAAACCGAAAACCGTAGTAGCAATGGAAGAAATACGACAGCACATTCTAGTAAGGTCGATCTGGATTTGCGGTAAGTCTGTTACTCTATTCATGACTAAAGTGTTAGGCCCGATCATATACATATAAAAGAATATACTGAGCATAGAAAGAGAGGCGTCGGTCTCACACTAGAAGATAGAATATGTTAAATGAGATGGTGTGATCTGCGCATGTTCTTTAATACTTGAACACTATTGGTTGTTATACTGCATATGGCGGTATAATCCTATAATGACGTTTAGTGAAAAAGAACATAATTGATGAGAAAATGAAACAAACATTCATAAATTAACGAAAAATTGAAAATAATAAGTGGCTATTGTAAAATAACTAACGTGTGAATTGTTTGTGAATATTAAATTTTAAACATTTTGAATTTAGTGCGGAAATTTTAGACATGCACAGCCGAGGCTTTCTTAACTTATGAGACAGATATATCTTTTCCCAATAATGCTATCACCTAGTCATGGGGACATGTTTATATCATTGCTTGTATGGAGAATGCGCGATATAGTCTTATTATATATATGGGCCCGATACACACATGGTACCTGATTGAACCTAGTTATAGAATAACGAATAAAAAAAAACAGAAAACAGTGATGATACCTAATTCTATAGATCAAAATCTCTGGCATACAAAAATATTTATTAAAATTGTTCATATTTAACTCTAATGAATTTACCATGAGGAAGCACTGTGCATTCACTAGAAACATTCTTTTTTGTTACCGCAACTTACAGAAGTAATTATTTTTGATGTCGTATTTTAACAAAAAAAAATCTAATTAATTTTTTAGTGTGGCAACAAAAAATTACTTTCAGTGAAGCTCCTGAAATATATAGCTATTGTTTATGTTTTGTCTGATTAGTGTGTATCTAACTTAATACTTTTGACGAGAAAAACCACTGTGCCATTGTTTTTTTTGAAAAGTGACAGAAAGATGAGCAAGTGGATAAAGAAAGAATGGGTAGGGGGGAGGGGTAATTGAAATTATAGAACAGAGAATTATAAAAAAGAAACTCTGATGTTTAATCTGTCTCTTTCACAGATATTGAATTAAATTAACAAAACAAATCTTTGTAATTTTATTTTTATCGTGCTTATTTATTTCAATTTATTTCGTTTGATATTTTTCTGTGTATAGCATTTCTGTTAAGACATAATAAAGTTAGAATAAAAAAAATACTTACATACATACATTTCTTCATTATTTATTATTATTAATTATTAATTATTATTATTATTATTATTATTATTAAATTTGCACCCCAATATTTATTTATTAATTTTTTATTTATATGTTTGTGGCAACGAATCGACTATATATACCAATACAATTTGAAAACACAGTGCTAGCGAGAGTTAAGTTGCAACCGAAACATTACGTTTCAATAGCTACCTTTTTTTAAAAAAAAGGAAATTAAAAATGGTTATTTGTAGGTATATTTACATTAACTATTTTGAATTTTTTCTTTGTATATGTATAACTATGAAAAAAATCGACTCCATTTTTCTCCGTGTACCAAAGTTGGTAACTACCTAAAACAAGTTAAAACTTTTTTATATCTACATATATTATTTTACATAAGACTTTTTTATTTATTTTCGTATGGCTGCTTCTCGGTTAAATTTGTTAATTATTGTTGTTGATTACAGAGACCGAACTGTGGGAGGGAAGAGGGGGTTGGGGGTAAGACTCGCGTCTACAAGACACTAACTGTTCTGTAATTAGGTTTGTTTATGTATTTATTTTGATTAAATTTTCACAACAATTTTTCAGTGAAACCAAGTATATAATTAATTTCTCAGTGAGCTGTTATGATTGATTAGGAAATGCCGTGACTATTTTTGTCAATGATTATTCGTGCGTCACGCAAAAAAACTGTATACTTGTTTGAATGGCAAAAATTAGACCTCGTAAAAACAGGGTTGACAAAATTATATATAGGTACAACATATAGGTACTTACTTTCTCATCTTTCTTAGTTTGGCATCTTGTATTACTTAAATTAATAAGAAATATTAATAACACATTAGTATAGTCAAATTCAATTTTAAGTGGAATTTCCTGATAACAGATAATTTGATATTCAAAATGTAAATTAAGTTTTGCTTTAACATTCAAAAGTCCCCTTAAAATGAATTCGAGAGCCCCATCAAAAGTTGGATTTTATGAATATATTTTTTTTCATATTCGTACAGATATCTCGAAAACTTATTGTTATTTTTTACAATTCTGTATGTTTTTATGAATGAAAAAAAAACATTGTTTTCTATTTTCCGTAATTTACAACTAATTCCACGTTTGATTTCCTCTAAATATCTGTCGTTTTTGATCTAAAAAAATTGCGTGAACAGGTATATATAATTAAATTGGCAGCCCTGTTCGATTTAAAAGGTTGAACTTTGAATATTATTTTATGTAAGATAAAATGCAGTGGGTGCAAAGCTATGGAACAATTGAATAACTTATAAGCACTTAATTTTTCTTTATCGCAAAAAATGGTGCTTTGAATGATTTATTAGAATGTATGATAATTATAGAGAAAAATGTTTATACAAAAGGCTAAAAGGGTAATATATACCTTTACGGAAAACATAATTACCAATGAATTTTAATAAATATTCTATATACTTTGTTTATCTTTTTATTCTCTATTTTTCATGCATTTTTTATTAATTAAAAAAAATTTAAGTATAATGTGTATCTTCTGTTTGTTATTTATATGGACAATTTCATCATATAAATTATTCTGATGTTGAGTACCTTTGAAGCGAGTGAAGTACTCTCTTAAAAATAAAAAAATCAATATATAATACATTATTTGTTTTCTTTGTACCTTACATCCATTTTCTTACTTTATTTACATCAATATTAATAAATAAACTAGAAATTCTCTAAAATCAAAACCTTTTCATTCTGCCGTTCAAAAAATCCAATGTGATGTCTATAAAAACAGAAGGAAAAAAATAATATAAAACAAAATAGAAAAAAACAAAAGACGAAAAGCAGAAATTAAAAGGTCGAAAAGAAAACAGATAAAATCAAAAATGTTCTGGCTGAAGGGCTATGCTCGATGGCCAATTAAAAGAGAATAAAATAAATAAATTAAAAAAAACGTTTTCATTTTTCTACATTTTTATTCAAAAATGTTAATTTTAATTTTTCTTGACATGCTTGACATAATTATTGTTTTAATTACATAAACATCACAAGTACCAAAGTACCTATTCTTACCATTTTTATTTACTTTTATTTAGAAAATATAAAATTATAAATTTTAATTAATTCTGACCTGTTCTTATTCAAGTATCACAAAACCTAAACTAATTATACTGTCTTTAGTTTTTGAATGGTAAAAGTTTGATCAAAATTGATTCAGTAGTTATCGTGTTAAGTCGTAATAGACAAACAGTTAATTATAAAAATATATTTTATGTTAATAGGTATGGATGTTGCCTGTACTTAAAATAAAATTATAATACCCCTGAAGAGTATCAAATTGTTTTATGCTATTTATGGATTTACTAATCGCACCGGAAATACCTCGTTGAAAGATTTTGCTTGTGAGAATATTCTTTATAAAACCAGGCAAAAGTCTATTATCTGTTATTGACGGTCTCTGAAAGGAACCCTGCGGTGATAACGGGGTATTGGGGAGGTATATTATATAACTTACTCCCCAGCGAACTGTAGCTCGATGTAAAACAAGCCAACAAAGATAATATAAACATTGTTTTAAACAAAACTAAATTAACTATATAGTAACTTTCAGACCCTTATAATCTTGTGTATTGTACAAAAGCTTTCGCTGTTAATATGTTCCGCTCCATATGCATGTACAAAATAGCAGACAAAGTAAATATTTGATAATGAGAACAGTTACTGTGATATCAAGGATTAACTGTTATATGTATTTTATTAATTTATACAAAATATCCCTAAGCTTCGTATCATCATTAAACATTTATTTGACATTTGTTTATGGTTTCTAGCAGCTTATTCAAATTTTACGGATTTCAAATGTCTCGTCTCTTTATTTGACAGATATTTTATAACATACGTGCAGAGGCGGCCAAATGAAATAAGAATAATTAAATTTAAAAAATAATTTAATGAAACTTCAAGCTTTAAATGGGAAGCGTTCTTATTTTGGAGTTTTTGACATCAATTTTCCAATTCATAAGAAGCGTTTATAAATAAAATTGATTCATCGTCTAGAATGATGTAGTTTTTGGATGATAAAGAAAAATTACTAAAAAAATAGCTGACATGAAAATGTAAATTTTTCTTATGGATACGCACCTTTTCTTTAGAAAAAAAATTTACTTTGTCACACACTGTCAGGAAAAAATGATGTTATTTTACCATAATATTAAATATTGACCTTCAAAAGCTTGTAGTGCGGAAACAAGACACCAAAAGAATAAAAATTAAAATAGGTAGGTATATCCAAAAAAAATTATTTAACCAAAATAAATATACACACGGGGTCCTTTACATCCAAATGACCCGTTGATGATTAATTTTCTTGTTTAGTTCAAATACTCAGCCCTCTTTTACCTTTCTGAGTTACCGTAAGCAGTGATTTCTGATAATTTGGGTCTTGGTGCCTAAAATATTCGTAAAAATGCCACTATAACATCAAAGAAGAAAAGTCGTTTTTTTCCTGCATACTCCCGTAATCATATTGGCAACTGAACCCATGATTTCTCGTAAAATCCACCACGTTTATGGCATTATCGATGACCTGGTTTGTTTCACATCAAAGTATGTAGTTTATGTTTGTGTATATGTGATGTATCTAATCTCATCTCTGATCATGACAGCCACATTGCTGTCTCATAGATAAAGCTTTACTGCATACCTTATCAATGTACACAGGTAAATGTAGTATGCGTGAGCGCCATATATCATACACATACCTATACATATGAAAACATAAGGCGATCTTTAAGTATGTATAATAAGATATATTTAAAAAAATAGATAATTTATAATCTTATGCCAGGTATTATATATAAATAAATGATTGTATTTTTTTACTACAAATACTTTGAAATGAGATATCAAACTAATATGACATTTTGATGAGGTTTTATTAGCAGTTTAGTAAAGCATAAATAAACCGTCAAATTATCGTAAACGACAATTTTGTTCAAATTTTTTTGTATAATATTGAAAAATGTTGTATCATGAAAGAGGTTATTTTGTAATAAATAAACCTGAGATTTACCGTTAAATAGTAAGAAAAAACACTGAAAAAAAATAATGGATAAAAATAACTCAAATTATAGGAACTTGATCCAAATAATTTATTGACACAAATTAATGTTATTTTATTCAATACAATAATTATTTGAATTGATGTATTTAATGACTTTTACAAATAATAAATATTTTTGACCAAAATATTTATTAAGTTGACTTTCAAATTATGTGCTGCAAATATATACTTTTTAAATTAAATAAATTAAAACTATTCGACGAAACTAATTTAAACATTCTATTCGATCTGGATGAGAATTTCTATTGATGCAAATAGAAATTATTTGATGTTAATAACATATAGTATCATGGATGAACAAAATACAATTATTGTATAGAATTACTCCAGAGCACGCAAGTTACCTCTCGCTAGGGAATTGTCTTTCTGTTCCATATACGTATAAGGCAGCCATATTCTTATCGACTTGGGGAAAACCCAGTAGTATAATTTGGAAAGGACGGAGTATGACATCCGCTTTTTAAAGCTTCAGTCAATTTCCACTTGCTCGTAAAGTCGAGCTCCTCTTCAAGATTTGAAATGAGCTGTGCGATGAATCAGACCTCATTTCTTTAGCGAAGATAATTTAAAATAACCTCCCCCCTTCTCTTCTAAAAAATAAGTACGAAAAATTATTGGGTTGAACGGAAAAAATATTTTTTTAAATGAAATAAAGGAAAACTTGGTTCAAACTGTTTACTGGATGCATCGAATCAATTTATTTATTAATTTGAATAATTCGTAATTCTTATAAATAATTTTAAACTTGATCGTATTTAAGCAAATTATTTCGATCAAAGAAATATTTGTTTGGAGCAAATACGAAATTATTGACCATAAATACTTTATTTACTTGAATCAAATAATATTTGTTCTCAGCTATTTTTTTTTATTATAAATTGTTTATTTATGTATATTCTAAATACTCATGTATGTATGTACAATGCGCCTACGTGTGTGGAGTGCTTGTACAAACAATGTCTATTAACGCTCTGTCGAACGCGAACGTTGTCAGTCAAGACTTAAGACGAATGCACAACTAATGCATAATTATTACACAACACAGGAGATACGTAATTAACTCTGTGTGTGTATGTATGTGTTAAACTAGAACAAAACAAAGTCAATTTGCAAATGCATATATTTGTTGGGATAGCGAACTGTACGTTGAAATTTCATTTGAATTTACTTACAATTAGTTCGTCAGTTTACCGCAATTGTACAATTTCAGTAAAGTTAACATAATATGGTTGAAATAACGTAAACAATAGTAGTTTGCGTATACTATACGCCGTATAGAACGTTATAATAATGTACATAAAGGTGTGTCAAAAAAAATGCTATCGTTACGAAATACGTTAGTTTTTTACCTAAAATAAACCCTTTCCGAAGGATTATCCTGTAGTTTTATTTTAAAAGATGCCGCAAAGGGGGTCCCGTAAATAATATTGGAAAATGATTCATTAGTACTAAAGTTGATATTAATGATTTATGATAACTAATACAAATTTTTTATGTATATCATTTTCTGGAAGATAAAATTCTCTGCAAAAGTTTCGATATTTATTAAATAAACATAAGAAACGTCGATTATTTTAATTTTAAATATTTATTCCATTTGCCAGAAAAAGTAGAATGACAAAACATATAACATATATTGTGTGTCAAATTATCAATTATTGTACATGCCATATAATTTTTTTCTTTGAAATAAAAAAAATGAAGAAATCGATCATATCTTGAGAGTGAGAAAAATTTTTATTAATATTTCGTACATCAAATTAAATTTATTTTTATTTTAAACAATCGATTTTACTCTACATTTTATAAAATAAATAATGTATTTGGGTATATTTATTTACTATCCACAATTTTGTTTAATTGGCTGATTTAAATCCGGATTCATTAAACCCCCTCCCCATCCCTCAACATTGATCAAAGCAGAATCGATATAAGTCATCTATGTATGATAGAGCATACAGACCCTTCTCAGGGTACGTTTACTTTTCATTAGATTGCGTTATCGGTCATACAGGGTATACCACAAATCTATAATACATACATATGCATGCATGCGGTAAGGTGGGGGAGGAGAAGGGCAAAACCGCACAGTGTTCCCAAATGAAATTCTGACTGGGCAAAAGTATTTAAATGAATAAATGACCTCAGTTAGCACGCAATAGTATATTAACGGTTTTATGTGTATAAAAATGAATGTTGAATTAAAATTATACAAGCTGATGGCTTTAATTTTAAATTTAAGGTTATTGAGGACTAAAAAAACATTCGATATCAAAAATTGTTTTTCAGCTGATCTGCATCGGTAGACATTATTTAGAATGAATAGATAGATAATAATCAATACATACTTTTTATCCTAAGATTTTATAAAAATCTACTCTTTATTTTCAAATGGGTAAATGAAATCCCAGTAGGTATATTAATGAAAAAATGTTAAATTTATTTTGCTTACAATTAGATATAAACCACAACCTCTTAAAGTCTGCACGTACTGTAAAGGCTCCCACGCTCCGTTTAGACGTGCTTGCAAGCTAACAAATGTTTGTATATCTGTTGATAGTTTAATTATTATTAATAGAAGATCAATCCACCCATGCAAAAAATAATAATAAATAATTAGCAAGAATCAAATAAACTAATTTAGATATCAATTTACACATGTACAAATGTACATACATAAAAGTTAGGTAAAATGTAAGAATTTGGCGATTTATTTGCGTAATAGTATTGTAGTATCTAGCTGTTGAATTGAGACATTTTTGTACCCAATTTATTTTCTGAAATCACGACCTTTTGTCTATCTAGAAAATTAAACGGGACTTATACTGTAAAACGTTTAAAGGACGATAAATGATACAATTGTAATTGGAAAAAAAAATTAATATGATCAGTCATTACTAGAGATTGGAAAAATAGTTGTTATTTTCAATGAAATAGTTACTAGTTGAATTTTTTTTCGGAAAATAGTTGGTAAATAGTTTTTTTACGATTTAATAATAATTAGTGCAAACACGAAGCAGTAAAAATTATCGCAAATAGTTTTAAAATAGTTGAAAAGGTAGTTCCAAATAGTTGATTTCAAATTGTGTTCAATCAAACCAGCTTTCTGAAAACGATGGAGATATGTAATAAAAATTACAATGAATGCATTTTTACGCAATAGTTGAAAAACTATTTTTCCAATCTCTATAATTACTTTAACGATCACATTATTGTAGAAAAACATTAATTTGAATTGTAAAATTGTTTGCTTTAATAAATGTTACCTCTTGCCTGGTATAAGATGGGATAACATTAAAAATTTTAATATGACACGTAGAGTATGACCATATTTGATACTCAGTGTCACTTTAATACATTATTTTCTTTTAACATGTGTAAGTTAATATTCCATAATAACCTTGATCTCATATTTTGTTCATATCAAAATATTTGTTTCATTTGTTAAATAAAATATTTAAGATAAAAACCTTTACCGATAACATTGTTTTTTAAATACATCAATTCGTAATGTCTTTTTAGATAGTTTTTACTCAGAGTTGTACATTGTACAGTTTGTAACCACATTCTCTTTATAGTAAATATACATATATAAACTATGCAATAATCCCGACATTGTATTGTATTGTATTCTATTATACCCGCAGCAATGTATGTAGATACAGAAACAGATACAATAAGATTGGCTATTTATAAGTACCCGGTCTAAGGTAGCTGCGGCTATAATCTGAACTCTCTCGATCTGAATGTTATACTTAATAGTACAATATTAACAATTATACATAGTAATATTTCAGCATGATAAAACGTATTAGTCTGACCAGATAGGAATAGGTATTACATTTAAGGATCTATTTAAAAAATTCAGAACATTTTACTAATTTGAATGTTATATTAAAAAAATAACATGGGCTCTTATGGTAGAATAATTAATTAATGATCTCTTTTTCAGACCAATCAACCGATGGCTTTATTGAAAAAGGGTATTTGATTTTTAAAAATGACCCTCATCAAATTTGATAACAGTTTCGTATATGGACTACAGTTGGTTGTTATGTATTCATAACCTTTTCTAATTGAAATTGCTTTTTTTGCAAAAGTAAGTGAATTTGAACATTTAAAAAAAATTCTAACTACGCCTCTGGTATGAACATGTGCACATCTAATATTATCCACACTTAGATGCGGTTTTTAGACTTTGTGAATTGTATTTCAATGTTCACTTGTATGTACAGCACTCTAATAATTAGATTTGTTCTTTTTTTCAGTTTATAAAAACAAAGCAATAATTGCGCACTCTGGAAATTACATTATCTGGCTTATCCAACAGACAAAGTTTTTGTTGTTATTAAAATATTGATGGATTGCATAAATATTTACGAGGTGTATAAAATATAAAATAACTTCTGAATTTGTTATGAAGTTCCAGAACAAATCATTTTTATAGATTTATAGTAAGAAATAGTAATAATCAACTTTTCTTAATACGTGTCTGACTAAATTTAATTATTCTATAGAAATTGTTTTTTAATAACATCAACTTTTTTATATTTTTTTATAAAAAATATCAATTGTGATTATTCTTTAATACTAGCCTGTCGTATTTAATTATCACATAATCTAAACTCATTCTAAGGTCTTAAACTTCCGATCATTTAAGATTCCATCAAAAACGTTTTTGTAGTTTTCGTGTCTAGTCGAAGCAAACAGACAAACAAAAAAAACTATCAAAATGCATTATATTGCTTAGACTCAAAATACCTAAAATATTTTCGTAACAGATCCTAAAGTTTTATACATATATTTATATCACAGAAAATATAATATTTATATAAATATTACTACTATTGTTATGAACTGTTATTTTTTAGTGGTGAGTCTACATACTAGCATAGGTTTTATTATGTTTCAATAGGTATGGAAATTCTATTTCACAGCAAAATGTTTATCAACTAATTTATAAGGAAATTGTACAAAAAATGTAATCTCATTGTAGCAACGAGTATTACTTTAATCAGCGCTGTAACAAGGGTGAGACGAACAGAGCGTAAATACGGAAAGGGCGAAAACAAAAACTTTTAATTTTGAAAAAAAAAATGTTTGTATTATATAAAAAAATCTCAAACTTTTTTGAGGGGGGAGGTGTAAATAATCTATACAATTATGAAGACAGTTTACTCTTACTTGCGGGAATTCATACAATAATTTAATTAAGTCATAGAGAAATCTTTACACACAGTAAAACAACATTGGCATAAAATGTAATTCTCAAGATCAATATTTGCTAGCCCTTCTGCACAAATGTAAGTAAAAACATAAGTGTGTGGAATCAGCAAGAACAACGTGGTTTCTGTCAGGAATAAAACAAAACAAACGAACTCGACACAACCACGTGCGGTAAAAACATGAGATACTGTAGCGTTATGTTAGCTTTCTTTTTCCATTTTGCTCCAGGTTGTTTATATTTGATTTATCATTATTATTGGGCACAAGAAAATGGTTATTTGCTGTACAAAAATCTTTACGAAGACATACATATAGTCATCTACTAAAACAAATGATTTTTATGTTTTATACATTTTTACTAGATATATCTCAATTGTATTTCTTTAATACGTGTCTGACCTAATTATTCAATTTAAATCGTAGGTTTTATATTTGGTTCATATCGATATCAAAACTATATTCGATTCATTTTACAACAATAAAAAACACCTGCCAAGTAAATGAACAGTGCTTCCTCGTGCTAAATTCATGAAAGGTAGTTAATTATTGAACAATTTAAATAAAAACCGATAGTGTATAGATAAATTGCCTGAAATTGGTTAACCATTTAATTTTTATACAATTTTACTAAAAAATATTAGTTCGAAATATTTCGCACCTGATTATTTTTTCGTTTATTTTTAATTTTTTGACAATTTCAATCTAAATCTAAATTTATGCAAACGTCAAAATGACTTTTAAAACGCCAAAATGACATTTACAATGTTAAAATGACATTTAATATGCCCAAACAAAACACGATTTTAAAAAATAAATTGAGATAAATCTTTGTAAGGGAATATTTTACAACAAGCGTTGTAGACACACATTATAGGAAGTTTAATGCTCTACAAAAAATATTCTATAAAATTTTCACGTAACATGGGTCGTTCTTGAGATATCTTGAAAAAATAAATATTTTTAGATGTCATCCCTCCCCCTTACACACGATTTTGATGATTTTGAAATGAGACCGTCCTTAAGCTAGACCCAACCATCCGACCAAGTTTCAATAATATCAATTCTGTGGTTCATGAGTTATGCGTGTGACAAGTATTCAGAAGACAGACACACGGACGGACGGACACACGGACAGACAGGACACGAACTCATACAACTTACGTAGAATTGCACATTATGAGTCTGAAAACGTTTTAAAGTTTACCAACTGTATTATCTCGTGATTGGCAGAGTTGTAAACGTGAGTTAATAGAGCATAGAAATTACCCCGTGTGTATTTTCCAGATGAAATCATTTTATGGGTGTCTGTGCTCAATGTTTTACTGTCAAAAACGTTTTAGAAATACATATGCCTGTAATTTTATTACAGTGAAATCTTCATATAATACAACGAACTCCGATATATTGGATAAAAATTAGAGCTGGGCGCGTGAGTAATTTTTGCTCACGATCACGCACGCTCACGAGAAAAAAAAATTACGCTCGCTCACTCACAGTTACAAAAAAAAGTATTCATGATCACGCACGCTCACGAATCCTATTTTTTACTCACGCCCGATCACACACGGCGGGTCACGCTCGTGACACGATTTAATGTAATTGTTGTAAATTAAGTTTTGAAATAATGAAAATGAATGTTTTTTACGTGCAATGTATTATGTGTATATTTTATATTCATATTATTTCTTCTAAATTGCATTTCTAGTACAAGTATAATAGCAAACAAAACAATAAGAAAATAAAGCTGTAATGCATTTTTAAATCTTTTCTGGTGTTCCGATAAAGTTGACAATACTGACCATGTGAAAGTGGTTCTAAAAATGCCAGTTATTTTTTATACTGTATTTTTAATATCCAAATTCTTTTTAAAACAATATTATATCTATGCATTATTAGTTCAGATATTAAAAAAAGATCAAATAAGTTTATAAAAAAAATTATCTTCAAAATATACTTACGGACTTACGCATGAGAAAAATGTACTCATGCACGGTTGTTTTAATTTGACCCACGATCACGCACACTCACGATTCAAGATTTTAAAATTACTTACGCTTACTTCAGGTCACGTCTGTGACCCGAAAAATTCACGGCTCCGCGCCCAGCTCTAATAAAAATTATTAAAATAAATACAAATATAAACTAAATGTACCCCTTTATAGGAAAACTGCAAGACACTACTGCATTGTAGAGATGTATAATTAATTCATGAAGGCTTCATTTTTTTATCAAATACAAATCCCCTAACCATAAAAATTGTAAGAGTTTAGACTTACACGTGTATAGGACTCCGATGATGATATAATTGATATTGAAACACGTGTATTAAGTCATAACCGTAGTTTTTGTCTGTTGTTTGTTATAAGTATGGCTTCATTTTTTTAATAAATCTGTTTGGTAGTAAATGAATGAACTTAATTAGTATTTTTTTTAAATTTCTTTAGTGAGTCGTTATCAACAAAATTTATTAAATTAAATCCACTGACTCGAGGCAACAAAAAAATAAAGACGCGATCATTGTTCTTACTGTTATATAATAATATGTTTAAAAAATGTAAGATAAGTTATTTGTCTTTTTATCTTCTATATTATCAAAATAAATGTTTAGAACATTTTGTTTATTGAACATAATTGTACAGTTAAAGTTGGTATGAATTCCACAACTGACTTTTTATTAAACGTAGTTTATCTACAAAACAAATGTATCATATATAATCTCTCAATAATTTAGACGTTAGCCAGTCATTTTAACAATCAATATCGTATCCTTGCCCCTCTTTTAAATAATTAATCACCTGTTCTACTCCACAGCTATGTTATTACTTATTTTTGAAATGTCACGTAAATATTGTAATTGCATATTTGCAATATCCAATAATTATTTTTAATACTTACTTTTTGTCTATAAAAATATATAATATTTAAAAACAGTAATTGAATAAATAATAAAATAGGAGGTTGTTAATGGGCGTGTCAGTGCAATTTTATCTATGATTAGTAGTTGGTGCTTATATAATCACCTATATTTTTCTAATAAAATTATATACAATTTAAAATTGTATATAATTTTGAAATAATCAATTTTGAAGGCTATTATTTTATTTTTATTCTGATTTTGATTATATATGTAGAAAAATAAATAACTGATTTACTCACTATTCTTTTTCCAATATTTTAAAAATTAACATAACGTAATTTTTAACGTATTTTAACATCCATTTTTTTTTTCTCAAAATTCAATAATTATAATTAATACAATACATTATGTATACTATTATATACTTTAACCACAATAAATAGTTCCAGATAGTCTGGACTTTGGACCTACTAGGCTCCTGATGAGGACTTCTTGTGAAGTCAAAACACACATTTCTTCTCCGGTTTCCATTAGAAAGTTCAATTGTTTATTTTTTGAGGTCCCGAATGCCGCAATGTACCAAATTTTATCACAGTTGCAGCAACTTCTCAGTTATTTATTGTATACTATAATATGTATAATAAATAATCACTTAAACTAAAAAAAAACACAGTTTCTCCGGTTTTCCAGTAATAACAAATAATAACAAAAATACAAACAAAGTAGAGTAGAGATCTATTTCAAAATAAATTTATAATTATCCAAGTAGCAAACCAAAATGGTTTATTCTGTATAGAAAATCGATGCCTATTTTCTTTCGTCTGCTTTTCACAGCTAGATGGAAGTAGTGTTCTGCTATTCAGATTTTAAATACCTATATACATAGTTTATTTAATCCATTGTGTTGTGAAGCTTGTTTATTTTCTTTGCTAATTTTAATTTCAATATTTATATTATCAAATTGTATTTAGATACTTCAAAATTCAATAATAACTGTTTATTTATACATATTTATTATTGAGTTAAATTTTAAAACAAATATTTATAATAAGGTAAAAAAGATGAACTGTTATTTATAATTAAAATATGTAAATAAAATATTAAAAAAAGCGATTCCATTTTTTCAATTTCTTTTATAATTCGGATATAAGTTGCATTTATGGGCAACTTCAAGGCTCTTCAAATTAAAAATTTGTTGTAAAAATGGCAAAATATCTTTTCGTATTTTCTATTTTTTAAATGTATATATAAATAAGAGGTTCTTTGATAAAAAAATTTAAGAATCACTGATCATAAAGATATAACGTTATTTGTATAACGTTTAATAAACTCTATCACCAGCCTTGTTTATTTGTATTTACATTTCATTGTATATAAAAAATCGACTATTCGAATATTGTGTAGGTGGTATATAAAATGTATCAAAATTCAAAATGACTTTAACAAATAACTTCACAAACTTCCACCTACCGTAGCTATTGTCGGTATTTACCTTATAATACATAACACTCAAACAAGAATCAATCATTTGATAAAACGTCAAATTTTTTTGTAAATTTTAAAACCCGATAATCGCAAAAAGCGTTCTCAAATGTCAAAAGCCTGTGTATTCAAATAATTCGCTACAATTTATCAAGGTTTGTGTTAAATTGAGATCGTTTCAAAAATCAAAGTGTGAAAAATTGCTCTACTATTTTTCATTCGGTTGTTCTGTTTATTTTAAAGTTTGTACTTCACAATCCACAAAAAGTTTCTTTGTTTTAAATTTAGTAAACGTTTTTTTTTTTTCAATTTAATCAAATAATTCAATAGTCAATAGTTTTTTTTTGTAAAATGTGAATTTTACATCTTAATTCCATTGTTTTAAATATATATACATTTATTTATAAAAAGAAACGTACTGTGTTTGCTCGCTTATAACTCGAGAACCACAGATTTTCACGCAATTTTCTATGATATGAAAGTACGTTATCTGGTGAGGTTTACGTATATATCTGACTAAAATTATTTCCTCAGTTATAATAATATTTGTCGGGTAGAAAAAATTTTAATAGTTAATCGAAAACAAGTAATTATTTGCTTAAAATAACCTTTTCGAAAAAATGTTAAAGTTTATTCCATCTTATATGACTCATTCTTTATAATACACTATCCACTGTAAAAAAACTAAATAATGTAAATAGTGTATTCGATGTAATTCCAAGTATTAAAATCCCATCAAAATCGGTTCAGCTTTCTTGTCAAGACTGAACAGACAAACAAGCAGGAATTCTATAAAAACAATTAAAATGTGTTATATTTTCCCCCTAAAAAAACCTGTACGCGCCCCTGTCTTCTTTATTTATTACCATAAAATCCGATATGCTTGTGTACTGTTTTGATTTTCTGTAAATATTTATTATTTAATAACATTATTAATGTATTTTGGCAAGCAAAAGCACGCCACAAAATGTTAATATTTCAGTATTAGTAGTACCTACTGTAATATTTATATTATATTTGTAAACAATATTAAACAAAGTAAATATACTAAACCATTATTTATATTAAATTTAAATTAAACTGATTGGAACAATCTACAAACTAAAAATTAAATCTGCATATAGTCATTAAAGTATTCTTTGTTCTTATAAATTTTTAATTAATTAGCGAGAAGATTTTTTTAGTTCATTTGATATAAAAATATAGTTACCAGAGTGGTTCACCCAATTAAAACTTTATGAGACTTTATTTAAAAACCGCGTTTTCATATTTTAAAAGTTTTATAATAACTATTAACTATACTCGAGTGCCCTTTTTTTAAATTTTTTCTTGAATTATAATTTTCATTTTAATAATTAATTTTAAATTTAATAATATATATTTTAATCAATTAATCCAAAATTCACGAATTATTTTGTTGATGCTGAATGACGGGGTATTATACAAGATGTCCCAGCTTTGAAAGCTCATACAATGAGATAGGTACGACACTCAAAATACACAGTCGTAAAAATATCATAAAATGTATTTTGTGTATCAATCTTTACGTACAGAACCTTAAGCAGATAGCAATTTAACACATGGCTATGTGTGACGGCCGCCTAGCAAACGTGTGTCTGTTTGTTGTAAACAACTCCTGCCGGGCACAAAAAGTATAGTGCCCTATATGCTATATTGCTGTGTGGTCAGTTCTGAGAAACGATGAAAAATTCCAATGGTGACAATATCCAGAATTTGCACCATAACGTGGAAATTCCTCCACTCTGGCTGATGCAACACTACCGCCCGCACCCCGTGTTTCCTTGAGTCACCATGCACAATTGATATAAAAACTGGACGTAAAATGAAGAAAAAGCAGAACTCTCTCGGTAGGTCTCGATCGACTTATTGCGAGTCAAACTTTCCTGGTGGGTTTCAGACACCAGGCTACGCCGCTCACGAAAGTCACAACCAGGTCAGCTCTTGCCGTCTCCTGCGACGCCGACGCCCGCACCGCCGCTCTTGAACGCTATCTCCAGGTCCGCTCACGGACATTCAACACGTTGACGCCTCCGCCGTGCACCCGCTGACGATTTTCGAACCGACTACAATAACTTCCTGTTGGGAAGTTAATAAAACAAACATTTTTCAAAAATTCATATTTTCCACCATTTTCCTTGACGCACTTTCTACAACCCACCGATTAAGAACCGCTGCCATACATTTCATCCTCTACTGAAAATCTCCCCCTCTATAATATTTATTTACAATGAATAATAGGTGTGCAGCATAATCGAATGAATCGAGTAATTATTAATGTACGTAACCCAGTTTTTGGTAAAACAACACACGCCACTGTCTATATTTAGTGCGTGGTTCCAGTGTCCACCACGTGTGGTGCTAGGTGTTCTCGTTAAACATTCATTACAACACTTGGTATTTTCGTCTTGAGTTTACTTTAATAATTTTGTTGTTTGTACGTCAGTCAAAACTTATTTTCATATCCTGTTCAAGACTTTGATGTATAACATATATACAGGGTGTAGAATTGTTAAACTCTTCACTAGTCATAGGTAATTCAATGTTATATCAGAATAATTTTTTTCTAAGGGTCGATCCAGACTATCGAGCCGGTCTCGCTTCAATCAAATATAAATAAACAATAAACAATGAAATCACCTCGGTCCAATTACGTTCCGATACAGTACTACTATACTGAATATTTGACTGGAGCGAGACCGGGCCGAGACCGGCTTGATAGTCTGGATCGACTCTAAAACTTCAGGGTTCTAAACTTTTTCCAATCAAAAAATTCTATTAACAACTTCGTACAAAAAAAAAGGTTCTGACAATTTTTTAACAGAAAAAAGATTCCAAATAAATATAATCATTGAATCTATTTTGAAGCTCGTATTGAACATTTAACTATAAACTCCAACCACTTTCTTTGAGATATTTAACTGTTCTGGAACTTTTTGAACGCACTGTATATTATGTTGTTTGTAAAAATGTGTGAAATATATGAGACTATTGTCAGTTATTGGCTGTTAAAGAACGGATGTTGATGTTTGATTACTTGAATGGAGTAATAATTCACAGTTTATGTTTAATGTTTGTGTTAGATCCAAATTTAGAAACTATAAAGTTATTTTGTTTATAGTATTTTAAATATATTTATACTATATTTTATAGTAATTGAATTGGTGAGAAGAAGAACAGTACTAGTCCAAAATTCTCAATGCAGGTTACAACTTATTAACTTTGAAAGCCAGCTAACTTTACGGCTGTTTCCGCACAGTCCCAAAGGACCTGTTAATGCAGTCACTGGCCATTCAAAATATTTTGTTTGTGTAAAAAAATTAATATAGTTATTAGACAAATACTGTTCTTCCTCTCAACTTCGTACTTCCACGAATAGATATTTTGATAAAAATCTGTTGCTTCTATGGGTATGTATCTTTCTAGATTTTTAGTGCAGGTTTTATCAAAATCTGTCCAGTAGTTATTGATATTACTTTGGTCAAACACACAAACACTCTATACACATATATCCATGGGCGTAGCCAGGGTGGGGCAGGGGGGGGGGGGGCGCTTGCCCCCCCCCCCCCCCCCCCTAGGTTGTGGACAAAAAGTAATAAGTAAATTAGTATTATTGTCAGTATGATGTCCATTGGATTTTTGAACGTAAATTTATATTTTGTGTCCAGAAAATCAAATATCAAAGTTTTTTTTAATCACAATCCTTTATTTTTTACTAAAATATCAGGGAAAATTAAAAATAAAATAAAAACACCTAAAGGAAAAGGTCGCAGTGTTGGCAAGAGTGAAAACTGTGTTTTGTGTTAAAATAACTACCCACAAAGCTTACCCCTCCCCCTAGCTCGTGAACTAAGAGTAACAAATGAATCAGTTCATTGGCTAAATATTGACATTTTTAGATTTGAAAATTTAAATATCATTGTTTTTTTATTGCAATCTCTTGTTATAGCGGGTAAACTAATCATGGCATTGCCTTTTTATCCTTTTTATACAAAAAAAAGTTTTTTTGATATTTCAACTATACATGTGTATTATCAATTCAAATTAGATCGATTTTTTACAATAAATAAAAAAATTATAAATAAAAAAAAAACACCAAAATAGCAACGTAGAGTACATTTTTGTAGAGGATTTTGTCTTCAAAAAGATATGCATATACATATAAATTTAATTGATTGAAAAAAATGTGGCGAAAATAAAAGAAGAAATGAAAAAAATAATGACTTTTCATTGTTACTTTTTGCGCACCTATCTAGAGATATAATAAATAATGAAAATGTTAATTTTGCAACGAAACGAAAGAATTTAATTTAAGAAAAAAAGGATTTACCAAATTTTGTTTACATTAATGGCCATTTATCAGAGTCGTTCTTACACATTTCGAGGTCCCAGACGCCAAAAATTTGAGGCCTATTGAAAATATTTTTATTAAAATTTTTTTTTATAAAACTTTTTAGGTAAGGTTACTATAATAATGCGAGAGTTTTTTTTGCTCACCCCTCTCTCATTACCTCGGGGTCCTAGGCAAAACACGCCGACCAAAAAAAAATGTTGCCCCCCCCTGAACAAAATCCTGGCTACGCCCATGCATATATTAGTATAGCAAGTGCATTTAGTCAGACCTAATAAGCTCATCCTAGCGGCTGAGTGGATAAACAGAACTAGTGCTGGACAAGTACTGTTATTCCACTCACTGAAATTTAAAACATGCTTGGAATCAATGGAGAAAGGCTGGTATAATATTGCTCTTACACTCAATATTAGATCTACATTTATCGAACCGATTCATTAAAAAAAGGCAGAATTTGGACTTGTACTGTTCTTCTTCTCATCAATTCAATTGAATTTTTAATTTACAGAAGTTCTTACGTCGAGATGATTACACTTCGACATCATGAGACCGAGAGAGTATCAAGTATTACGTTACTGTTAATTAGAGGCTGTCCTTTAACTTAATACGCTTATCGGGAGGGGAGGAGGGGGTCTTAGCGCGACAAAATTAAATGAGAGAGAAGCCGTCACATTACATTTCACTTAAAATCAATTTTGAAATCATAAATGCTAACTAATGCCCGGTATTACAAATAAATTGAATATTTATTAGCTTGCAATCGCTTTGAATGGAGTATTATATGATTTTCTCTATAGATTTGTTTTGATTTGAGTTTTGATTTAGTTCACTCAAATCTGAAACTTTAAGCATGGATCGATAAAAATATATCCGTAGATTACGAATTTCTTGATGCCTTTTTTGAAAAGTTGGGCTATCAAAAGTTATAAAAAAACTTAAACAAAAGACAAAGAACTAATTATTCAACCCGGAGAAATTTTTATATTGTTTTTTGGTCAATTTTAAAACGATTTTATTCTCACATATTTTTTGCTAAAATATAATCCTAATTAGTTATTAATTAATATACATAAATTGCAATTTTGTCTAAACCACATGTTTGCATGCTAATAAACATTTTTCAAAGTTATACACCGCAATCAATTATTACTTTTTATAAGGTATATAATTTGTTTCACAATTAATCAATGGTAACATTTTTTATTTAGTTAACTACTTTTGTTTATAACTTTTGATAGCACTATATTTCAGAAAAGACCGCAAACAACGATGAAAAAAATTAGAAATAAAAATACCATATACAGACATAATCCCGGCAATAAAAAATCAATTAATGAAATCGTGGAACGATATTTGGTCAGAATCAGCTAAACACAAAGGCAAGGGATATTACCTAATACATAACACAATACCACAAAAAACCTGGGTTGCCGATAAAAACATAGACAGAAGGATGATAACATACATAGCAAGAATAAAATTCCAACATGCCAAAGTGCAAGAATACATGTATAAAATCGGAAAAAAAGATTCTAATATATGCGACTGTGATAACATATCAGTAGGAGACATAAACAATATGTTCTTTACCTGCGAACATTACGAAGTGGTCGCTAAACAATTAAGAGAATCTCTCATTAAAAATAAAATATTTCCACCATACAACATTGCTCATATCATTGCTACATTCGACATAGAAATATATAGTTTAATATACAAATTTATTAAATAAAATAAAATAGAATTGTAAAAGCCAGTGGGACAAATGTAATACCCGCAGGAAGACGATTCACTCATACAACTCTGTGAATACACACGGGGGGGGGGGGGGGGGGGGTGCTGGTCGCATGAATGCGGGTATAGATTAAGATAGAATAAAATCCTAATGTGTAAACCTAACCCGGAAATCCATGGTCATTTGGGTGTCGTAAATGTGCCTGCCCTGATTGCCTTGGGACAAGTTCCCTTCCTAACAGTAATCCCTGTTCGGTGAGGGGTGTGATGTAACTGGCTGTATTTAAAAAATGAGGCTAAAAAATATAAATAAATAAAATAAAAATCCATCCTTAAGATTTCGAGGGCCTAACATTGCATACTCAAGGGTCATGTACTGCCGTTCTATAGCCTATTTTTATTTCTTCTCTTAGAAATATTTCGTTAGTCATTTTACTCTCTTAAATAATTAAAACCAACATTACATTTTTTGTATTAATTAATGCATATATTTAATAACATAAGCCAGAACCAACAATTTATATCTAATTGGTAACATTAGCCTGCGCGTATGTACCAACATAACAATGTTAAATGCCAACACAAAATAAAGCGCAGATTTGAATCTGGTAATTTAATTATTCATATGTACATGTTTGTATGCATGCATCGATATATTTATTATTGATTTGTAAGCCTGTCTCATTCGATAAAGTGTATTATGTAGGTAATAAATCGCCTATAGAATTAAATCATTCTCGAATATGTAAGTGAACTATATTTTATAATCTAAAGCCGATATTTATGATTTTCAGTTTTGTTAAAATCGAATAATAAAATTAAGTAATACAAGAAGTGTTAAAATAAAAGTAGAGTCGACAAGTATTAAAAATCAAAATAATGTGAAATTAAAAAAATATAAAATTAGAAGTGATAAATTAAAATTAAAGTGGCCGATTTATTTACAAAATGAAGTTAAAAAGAAAAATGAAGAAGAATTTTGTTAAATTCAGTTAATTGTTGGCGTATTTATTACATTAATTATAATATTATATTAATTATAAAATAATATACAATTGGTACTTTCGTCTGTTAGTTTGTACTGACTTGACATAAAAACTACTGAACCGATTTACATAGAACTTTTACTGTTAGAAAGTATAGGTTTATAATTAGGGGTGTACCGGAACTGGAATTTTTAATTCCGGCAGAACTAGAATCGCCGGAATTCACCAAATAAATCCGTCTGGAATTACGGCCAGAACCGAATTTTTTTATTTTATATGGTATTTTTTAAATATTTAGAGTCCTGCAATATATTTTATAATTATAAAAAATAGTATTTTCTACATATCCTGTAATTTTTACAGTTTCGTAAGGTTAATTGTTTTTAATAGTTTGTATATCATGCCATATTAATCTACAAATCAAATAAAAAATTCTTATTTAATATACTACAATTCTTTTGCTTCGAACTTCAAAACTCCTCTCAAATTTGAAGTTAGTATTGTTAAACCATTTTTTTCAATTTCGAATTTAGATGGCAATATCCATTTTACCTTCTCTGAATCAATTTTAACTATTTTCGACATAATGGCTTTGTGCCGATATGTAATCGCTAAAAAACAACAAAAAAAGTCCAGTTGCAGCTTTTTAAATGTAATTTACATATACACCGAAATAATTTTTTTTAGTCACACTGAGTGGACTAAATCAAATACTCAAATGTAAGTACACTGTTAAAAATTAAACGTGCAGTTTGCACAAGAGCCACCTTTGACAAATGTTTGTGTCTGAAAACAGTGAACCAGTAGAATTCACACACAAGCAAGTGCAAATATTTGTAAACCGACACAAAACACGTTTCAGGTTACGGTGGGTGTGTATGCGAGTGTATACGCGTGTTTAAAGAGGGTTATAATTAGCAACGTTTAGGAATAATTTGTCGATGGAACGTGTACTAAGTTTGTGTTCGCTTTATTTGCAATCGAATGTGATTTTGATTGCCTACTAATGAATTAATTTCAGATTTTGTGAGCATTTCAAAAATACCAAAAAAAAAATTCTATCATTAACTTGTGTCATTTAAAAAAAAGAGCTGATTGACAGATTAAATCCCGGTTATATGAATATTTGTAGGTAGGTATCTAAAGTCTATTTAATACATATCTCAGTAAGAAACATCTAGCAGTGCTATATTCAAATACAAAATTGCTGCATCCGTCAGATACAAATTGTTCGTAAAACTGGGCATACGTGGAGTTTCAAACTTATTTTTCTTCTATTTTGTATTGTGTACGTAACAAACCATTCAAGATTTGTTACGTAAATATCTGTTTCCATTAGTTTTTCTCATAAATACTGATTGGTACTTAAAATACACAGAAAAGAGCAGATATGTAGAATTAATAAAAAAAATTCTGATTTTCAATGTTAGAAGTGCATATATACGTTTAGAATCATCTCGGTCTTGATCTCGTTTAAAGATTTATTTATAAGTCTCGTCGAGAGTCTCGCCAAGAGTTTCGGTAACGTGTACGAGATGAAACCGAGACAATATGTCTTCAATTTCCATACGAAGAGATTGAGATTAGGCTTTCAGTAAGAATATTCGAGATCAAGACAACAAAAACCGAAACGAGACTTACTTAATTTCTTTCTCGTCTCGTCTCATGTGCATCCCATAATTTTTTTTAGATGTTTAGTATAAAATGCATCAATAAAATCAATCACATCAAACCAATGCACAAACCGGATACCAACACATAAAATCCATACCGGAAGTGAACTCTAAATAATGTCAGCGAAGCGTAAAGGCATCCTCTGACAAAAGGCCTTTTACCTGAAACTGAAGAAACAGACGGGAATATAAGGTCGTCCCCTGGACGCCAATCAGTGCCTCGGGACGAAATAGAAAGAGATGGAAAAGTGGACGCGATTCTATTCAATCGGGAAATTCCCAAAAGTAATGCTTAAATATCGTTGCGTTGCTAAAGTAGTTGGCAACGCTTTTCAATAAATGATAATCAATGTTTTTATATAAGAAAATGTATAGAAAAGAACTGAAGATTTGGCGATTGGTCTTTGAGTTATTTAATTTAATTGATTATATACAGTGAAACTTCTCCAAACCGAACAGGTATGGTCAGTAAAATATCTACCAATACTTTTTTATAAAAATAATGTTATTAAAATACCAGATATTTTTATAAGAAATTACTTATATGATAGGTAGTTTATATAAATTAAACGTATTAAAACAACGAAACCCAGATGGATGTTGTAATGTTACCAAATAGATATAAGAACTATTAACGTAGTTGATACATTATAAGAGATGTGCGGTAAGAGATTCAGTCATAATTTTCAACTATGTTATTCAAAAACAATTTTTTATTAAAAAAAATAGTATTGATCAATTAAAACATCGTTTTGACATCTTACTTGTCAAAAGATCCGACGTTTCCAGACCGTTTAGCTTACGTATGGATACACTTTTAAAACTACTGATTTTTTTTTTTAATTAATATTTTTGAAACGCGGAAGATGACAAAATTATATTTTTTACGCGTGTTAATTCATAAAGGTTCATTGTTTAAATAATCTTACTAATTTATGATAGAGTTTTAAATACAAAAGTGCTGTCCATTGTATCATACATCGCCATAAGACAATATATATTAAAATCCAATTTGATTATTAATTAATTAAAAATGGGACAGAGGAAAAAACTATGGAATTTCATTATAATTGTGATCAGTTTTGAAATCAATTTGACTATTTTGGTTTTGGTAGCCAACCTCCTAATAAATAATGTAAAACACGTTTTGTTAATCTTTTCATACATAATTTAGATATATGTGGTATCAGATTATTTATGTTTTTTTTTAATACTCACTCCGCATGCTGTTACACTTATCCATTGTTAATCAGGAGACCATAAGGGACACGTTGATGAAAGTTACATCCAAATCGGTTCATTATTTTCTGATATTGGCGTTTACAAATAAACCAACAAACAATTTCACACATTTTTCTTCTTTAATTTCCTTTTTTATTTTCATTTATTTCATTTCCACTCCTCGTTTTAAAGATAATTATATTTTAATTCTGGCTACGGATAGATTATCCCAAAGGATATTTTATCATACTGTAATTTGTTTTTCAAGCTCATCATAAATATTTATAAATGTATATATAATACTTTTTATGTTTACCTGATTTTGAATGCATTGCACAAAGAATTTTACATACATTTATGTTTTTCATATTTGTTTGAAGTGAACAGATTTTAGAATTCAGATAACGTATCGATAGGGTGTATTCATACAAAGAGACTGTTATATATTTGAATAGTTTTTGAAATTCCAATTTTGCCAATAAAGAGTACGTAAATATGAATAAATAATACCTCTGAATATCAGCCAATATTTGAATAAAAAAAAAAAACATAAAAATAACTTGATAGACATTTCAAACAAATGACTACCGAATTTGTAAAATATCAAAACCGTCAGTACGAAAATAATTTTCATAATTCTTATAAATAATTTTATTTCAACTAAAATCTTTCTATGAGGTATTTCCTCCGTTTTCAATTATGTTGTCTATAGATTTTAGTAATTTATTTTCTACACAAACCAACTCCATAGACAACATAAGATAATAACAAAGTAAACACATATAAATAAATACCTATATCTGGTTTGTAATTACAACTAAATTTAACAACCAATCTATAAGTGGGCTGTAAAAAAACACTGAGCAAAATTTATGTCCGTCAATCGTAAAAGGGGTCATAATGTTTATGATTCTTGCCAATTTTCTTGAAATGACTCGATACTCATATATTATTACATACATTTCATCGTCAAAACTGGAAATGATTCTCCCAATTTAATATCAAGTAAAGTACTACCATGTCATGAATATTTTAATAGTTAAATGTTTTTTGATTTCTAAGTATAAGAAAAGGCATTTTTTTTTAGAGCGAGAGCTGGTTGCAAAAAACTAGCCTATGACTAACAGGGTAAAATGTTCGTTAAATGTTAGTACTCATAGCGACCATTATTGCACATCTAGAGTACACAAGAACCTTAGGTTTAAAATTGTTTATAAGTCTCACCGTTTTTGCTGTAGAGCGTTCACAGATACAGACAGACAGACACACACACATAGTATAGACGTTATTGAGATAATGGCCGTACGTGATTCAGGGACCCTCAAAACGTGTTATTCTATAAAATATAAATAAATTTAAAAATCTGATATACAAAAAGGTATTAGTTAGAAAAAATTAGCACACCCTGTGGAGGCTTTCAAGAAAGTTATTTATTGTCAAGTTTGTTTCCAGCGGCCAAAACTACGAAAGAAAAACATAAGCGGTTAAGAGTACAATATCTTATTTTTTATGTGACCACGTTATTATTGGTTTCTACTGACAATGAATTTGCAAATGAATGAAGAGGTCCCATAATGTATTTAATTTCTTACGTATTTAGCGCAAGTGAACTTTATTAAATTTTAATTAAGTCAGACGTTGTGGGAAACCCCAAGACGTTGATTTATGTTACCGCAACAACTGTGAATGTACGTCTTGCAGACACGCACAGTGAATAGATTATAAAGTGTACAGATGGGGGGGGGGGGATATTAAAACACCCAAAAGTGATAACAATCAAAAACTCGAACTGAATTTCTTAAATCTTAAATTGACATTATTTTTTATATTTGAGGGGAGAGAGGGTTAATAGAAACAAAATTGCCTCCAATTCGGACGAAAAAAAATTTATTCGAGACCAATACGAGACATACCTAACTCATCTCGTCTCGCCTCGTATACAACTTGAAAAAAGCAAGTACTTTGTATCCTCCTATATACAATTCAAGAAAATAATTATTTCCTAAAACAAACTACAAGAAATGTTAAAACCATTAGAGTTTTAGTGCTTATAACTGAATGTGTACCTAACAATGTAATTCATAGCTACTATATATACATACATATTATGTATGTTGTGGATATGTTCTCTTTACATCACTAATTTTCACCGTCATAAAACGGAAATTACTGAAATTACGATGTTACTTCTTACTGTCCAAAATAACCACATGCACACAAAACAACATTTATACAGAGGCGTATTAGTACGGAGGTTTTAGATGGAACTTCCATACCCCCTTCTTATTTCTTGACGGGTGTATATATAATAATGTACATAACAGTGCAAGAAAGGTTTAGAGTCAATCCAGTCTATCGAGCCGGTCTCAATCCGGTCTGAATTCAATCAAATATAAATAAAAAATATAAAAAAAACTTTTTTTTAAAACAATTTGTCTTTTAAAAACCGACTAAAAAGCTGAAAATAAAATTCAGTTAGACTCTTTTCGTACTAACTATTGCATTTAAAAAAAAGTTGATTTTGTTCATACCAGAATTTTTAAAAGGCAAATTGTTTTTTAAAAAAAGCACCTTGTTTAGAATGAAAAAACCTTTCAAATGAGGTATCACTAACCCTATCATGCTATTTAAAATTTTAAGGGTTGTGCTCATAACGCAAAGGGTTGAAAAGATTCTTGCAAAAATTTTATTGCAAAAGATGTCCCCCTTGAAAGAAAAATCGACGTTTTTTCAAAATCTTATTTTAACTGACCAAAAACGCGACCGTTTCGTTTTCGTTGCGCCACCCTGTATATACATATATATTCATGTGTAATTTACTTATTTTTATGAAATGAATTCGCAGACTACTAAAATTGAATAACTGCTGCCATAGACCGCATACGACATGATTACCAATGAAAGTATTGATTAATTAGTGTATAAAAATTCGACCAATATCCGATAATCTCTTTGATATTCTAGCTAATCTACCATCATTTTTGAGATACAAACTAACAAACAATCATTAAAGTGAAAACAAAAAAAACATGCACTATAATACATTTTTTTTCTAGAAGCACCTGTAGTGCCGCCGCGACGCCAATGCCCACGGACATACGGACTTCGAGTGCGGGCGCGAGAGAGACGCCGCGCACCACACGCACGACAGAGAGCAACTGTACGCGCACTACTCGCACGGTCGCTCGAAGCGCCAGTCAGTGCTCGCTGAAAGTTCACGACAAACGTGAGTGTTACAACTGATTTTAATTCTTCATATATAATTAGTATCATTGTTGTATTTGTATATTGTATTACAGATAGAGTGATTTTGTTTTGAAAGTAAATGAAGACGTATTTTATGAGTGATTTTTTAAAGTGGTATATTTTTTTATCAATTTGAATTTTTTTCTGTTTTGTGAAAGGAGGGATATGAAATATTCGTAAAATAAATGTGAATGATTAAAGAAATGTGTGATTGCTTTATTTAAAAATATTAATTTTAATAATAAAAAAATTGAATTTTTTTAATAGATAAATTACTACTTTTTCGTGCTTTTAGAAAAACATAAAGAAAATCAATGTTATTTTAGATACATGCAAATATATGCACGCGAGTTATTTTTAATACAAACTTTTAAATTTGAAGCGTCTTCCAACCTGCCGTTCGTTTTAAATTTCGTCCTCAACAAATTGCAGAAAATAGGATACTTTCAACTGCTTTACAACTCTATGAATTTCATTTTGACATAGTATTTTATTGAATGAAAATAAGTATATTAAATACAACAATTGTTAATTATCAAAAATAGTTGTTTTAAATATTTAAAAAACAATTTTATTTAATAAACAGCAATTCTCAAAGATGAAATTTAAAACTTATACTTTTTGATGAAGCATCAAATCCCCCTCCCCCCCCCAAAAAAAAAGATTTATTATTTGTTTTAATATAAAGAGCAGATAAAATATTTACATGTAACTGAAACATTAATTTCTCTATGTACCGTAGTTAAATTCTACACTATTGATTTTCTGGAGACGAAATCAGGAAGTTGAATTATTATTTAAACTTTTTGACAGTTAATTGTAGATCAGGAATAACAGATTTTTAAATTTGAGTTCAATAAAATGTCACCAATAATTTTGTCTGGCTCCCTTTTTAGTGCAGCTGGTTATTTTATCTATAAATAATATATATACAATAAAAAAATCCGAAATAAGTTTAAATTATTTATAAAAAATATTTCTAAGAATACAACTTATTTTAAAAGAATAAATAAAAAGGTATAAATATTTTCATTAAAAAAATAACAATTATATTTTAGTTTACATACTTTGACGTTGCTGATAAACATTTGTATACTTTCTTAGAATACATTAAAATCAATAAATAGTATGAATATTTCAGGTCTCTGAAATATTTTAATCTCTTTGAATTATAATATGTATATTGTATATGTATGTACATATATGTATATAAATTTATATACAAGGTGAATATATTATAACATAAAAGAAAGTTCATTAACTTATTAAAATAATAAATATCTTTGTATTTGTTCTTCCTTAGAAGTCATAAAAATACACGTCTTAATCTTAAAAAAATCATGAAAGGAAGTAGCGTATTATTTTATTTAAGAACTATTATTTCGATATCTAACTCACGAATGTTTCCACATTATTTCTCTATTAAAATTAATTTTGATAATAAAATTTTTAAAAATACATATCCTTCATAATTTATATATGTCGTCCTTATAATATTTTATAAATAAATATTATACAGATTTTAATATCTTATAAACTTCTCACATTTATAAGAACAAATAAAAGAGGTGCATATCTACAATACACAAAAAATTCAATTAAAAAAAAATACGTTTGTAAGTTTCACCGATGTGGCTGTAAAGCGATCACAGACCGACAGACAGATACACAGTAATTCAAAACGGACCATCAAAACGTGTAATTCCATTAAAATCTCAAGTAGGAACTTTTTCATGATTAGTTTACATTTCATGTTTATATAAAACAAGTAATAATTAGCTTTATATATCAAGAGAAACCCTTAGCTAATAACATTTTTTTAAGCACGAACTTATCATTTCTAAGAAACGTAGCACCCGGAAAAACCTATATTTAATATTCTTGTATTCTAAACTTTTCAGTAAATAAAAACCAATAAACGTAAAACTATTTAAAATTAAATATATAAACAAATAAAACAAACACTATTTTTTCTAATCGAAACAAGTGGACCAAAATAAAAACTATACAATTCTTACCTAACCACCACCAAATTGTGATACCAAATACCAACTTACAAATAAAATAAAAATAACCAAATGTGTAACCCAACAATAACAAGCAATTAAACAAAACGTCATCACGCCAACCGCATTGAAGAGTATGACGTCATAACGGTGACGTCACGCACCGTCACAACTACATCCATCACCTCTGCTGCATTACAACCGCAGGTTTGTGATTTATAAATTATACAGGGGAGGAGGGTGAATGGTACCTTATAATACGTGTTCGTGCCGCAGAATCTCTCAAAGATAGACCAAGTATTGTAACTATCTATGTAAGCCTATGGGGTTGATGAATTGTTAGAATCATGGACGTGTGCATTAATTATTGTTTGGATAATTTCGAAAAATTTCAATTTATCATTTAGTAGTTAAAACCCTTTGAATAAAGTGACCTAATTGATTAAGTCAATGTTTATATTGAGTCCTCAAAATCAAAATGTAACTTCCTAGTAATTTAAATCTTAATCAAGTTAATTATTGTATTATTTGAAATAATTTTTTTTAAATTGGCTACCAAAAATTTTTTAATTTAACTTCTTATAACAACCTTTATTATAAGAAGTTAAATTGACCCAGTCTCCTTTCAATTATTTAAAATTAGAAATATTTTCAGACTATTTGGAAGATTATGTACTATGTTAGTATGTCACCAAATGAAAAACGATTACAAAGTATTATATTTTACCCTCATATATAAAAACATTGGTGCATATGTATGTAATGTCATCACGCCTAAACTACTAGACATATCGAAGCCATATTCACACCATATGTTCATTTGGTGCTCCGATATTTTTTTTTTATTGGGTAGGTGACGCTAGGGTCCAGATATTTCGATAAATTGTATTTATGTTCCGATTTGGCTCATATTCAGAATATATGTTAATTAATTAATTAATTATTAATATATAATAATTATAATTACAATTTACAAATTATTTTTAGGCAGGACAACGTTTGCTTTTTCAGAATATAGCTCTAAAAAAACTTCTGAAACGTTGCGATGTTTCAAATAAGTCAAGCCACAATAAAATACATTTTAGTAAGAAAATAAATCCATCCTCACTATTTCTTTCTACACTTTACTATACAATTTGCTATAACGATTCACATTTTCCCATTTACTCTGATTATAACAATGCTGTATCAACGTTACTGAAATTACGTTCTATTTTATAAAATGAAAATACCTTTTCTACGTACGCTAAGGAGACTATATTTATAAGGAAATATGTACTTCGTGTCTTCAGAATATGTATTTTATTTCCATACTATGTGTTTTTTTGATTATGTATTCAGAATGAGAAAATATGAAGCAGAATCATATTATAATAGAGGTAGGTATACGGTTTTTTATAGAAAAAATAACTAAAAAATAATGAAAAATAAACTTTTTACCATAAATTCTTTTTTAATGGTATTTAATTTTTTGGATACTCACAAGGGGAAGCAACAGCACGGTTAATGATAATTTCAATGAGCTTGTGGTATGTGAAACTAGAGCAAAAATAAAAAGACACGTGTCCAACAATTTGATCTCATAGGCCTTAATTACAAAGATAATTAACTTTGAAAATTTGTGTATGCAATATAACCGTGTATTATGTTCGTTCGAAATATAAGTGTGTTGGCCCTACGGTCAACGCGCTGGCGTCTCGCCTAGTTTTAAGATTTTGATTTTAATTTTTATTTACAATTATTTTTTTATTTTTTTGTACACATTACCTCTCCCACTTGCGTAAAAATCGATAAATTAGATATAAATAAAACATATATTATTATTGACAATGAAAATATTGATATATACGCCAGTACATAATTATTAATTTGTTTTAAAGTAAATTTAATTTATTATTGACACAACTCATTAGTTTTTAATTAATAAATTGAAAAGTTTTAATAAAAAACAAACTTGAAAGAAACCACAAACATCTATTGTCAATAATAATATATGTTTTATTTATGTCTAATTTATCGATTTTTACGCAAGTGGGAGAGGTAATGTGTACAAAAAGAATAAAAAATAATTGTAAATAAAAATTAAAATCAAAATCTTAAAACTAGGCGAGACGCCAGCGCGTTGACCGTAGGGCCAACACACTTATATTTCGAGCGAACATAATACACGGTTATATTGAATACACAAATTTTCAAAGTTAATTATCTTTGTAATTAAGGCCTATGAGATCAAATTGTTAGACACGTGTCTTTTTATTTTTGCTCTAGTTTGACATACCCCAAGCTCATTTAAATTCTCATTAACCGTGCTGTTGCTTCCCCTGTCAGTATTAAAAACCGTTAATCGAGACCGAAATATCAACTTTATTTATGTCTCCTCGAGAGTCTCGGTTTTAATAGATTAATTATCAATTGGTAAAATTTATCTATTTGATATTTATCGTTAAATCAATAATTTAAGTAAGATATATATTTCTTATATTAAAAAAGAATTGGATCTTATATTTAAATAAATGAAAAAACAAATTTTTTTAATCACAGAACCGAGAAAAATCAACGAAACGAGACAGGCTGAGATCGAAATAAAACTTCCAGTTGAAAAATTCGTATCCATCCTATAACTAATTGTTCAATAAATTGATTATGCTACAAAAAAATGATCAAATAAATCTCCCACTAACCTTAGAAGTAGAAAATATTTCACAATAAATAAATTTCTTATTTCTCAGACCTTAATCCACTCCTCTACAAATAAAGAATGGCTACTTTTATAACTGACATAAAAATAAGGACAGCCTAATACATATTAAAAGTGACGGAAGCTTATAAACGCATTTATTAAGGTCAAACAGCGCTGGTATTATTCGAATAATTCTTTGTATCGGAATTAACGTATTTTATTACGAATATAAACTTTTACAGTAAGAGGATCTCGGTTACCATAAGAGATACAGATTTAGTTAAATGAGATCAATTATTACTATATTACTGCATAATACATAATTATTAATTATATGTCATTATCTCACCCTAATGTTATAGTTATCCCCATGCTGGAAAAGTTATCTGATTGTATGATACCCAGTATAAAGAGTTAGCAACAATTAACGTTAAGATCTAATTAATAAGGTTGATTTATTTTTTTTATTATCAAACATCCACAAAAGATATAGTAGTTATACACATGCCTTTTTAATATTGGGAAAATGACAAACAGTAAATAAAATTCGAGATGATAGGTTTTTATTTATATTTCTTTATACGTATACATGTATGTAAATAAATTCAAAATTAATTTAAAAATTTTATATTCTGTATTGGTAATTTTTATTTTCTCATTTTGATTTCACATATTTTTATGTATTTAGTTTTTGTATTGCAAAGGATACACTATAAGCTTCATTTATATTCCTGTAAGAACTACCTCCCCTTCTTTGAAAACGAAAAACTAGTTTTTAAGGATTTTATAAAACGTTTCTTTTTATTTAATTTTGTATTATTATTAAACTGTTTATACTTATCATCAACAAAAAGCATATAACTTCTCATAAATTATTAGTCGCAATATTGTTTTGATATTGAATATTTAAAAAATTAATTTATCTGTAATAAATATAAAAATGCAGTTTTTAAAAAAAATTAATTTAAATGAAGCTCAAAAAATCAAGCAACCTCGATATTTTCGTTTTTAAGAGGGGTGGTTACAATTTACATTTTTTTTTTTAATTATAATTTAGATTTTGAGGTAGGTGTTGTAGAGATATACCTTCTATTATATATTTATTTGCTAAAAATAATATGTAGGTACATATATTATTATGAACGTATGTATGTTTGAAGATATTATGTAAAAAAAATATATGAAAAAATGTAGTAGGTACATATAAAAATTTCATTTCTTTTTACTGTTGTTTTTTACTTACTGTTAATAATTCTGAAGCACTGTAGTATGAAAAATTCCCGTGAAATATTTTTCTCTGAAAATATTAAATAATGTTTTGTGTTGTGTACAAGTACCTGGAAGCGATATAATAAAAAAAAATTTAAATATCTTAGAAAAGCGTTGTTTAATTATAAAATAAACTAAACCTGTTAACATTATATTTTTTTTTAATGGGTATTAAAGACATCTAAGAAAAAGTAACCCAATGTATTTCTTGCTGAACTATTTTTTTTTGTTATTTTAATACCAACATGACTACCATGTTTCACAATTATTTTTCATATCCATTTTTAAATACAAAAAAATTAAATGGAATTTACCGGAACATCTGTATCAACTACAATTTGAAAATAAGTGATGCAACATCCACGAAAAGAGAGATAGAAATCTTTAATTTAAAACAAAAATCATCAAATTCGGTTAAATGGGGGCCGCTAACGAAAGGAAAGAAAACACAGTTTGTGTTCTAAATATTTAGATATTTCTTTATTTATTATACAATATCACACATACCCTATCTTTCGTTTTCTGTATAGATTAGATTGTGGGAACACAATATTGGCATTTAATCTCGTAAATCAGTTCAAATCAAACATGAACATGTTTACCGACACTCTGCAAATTACATCCATTATTGGTTGAATGGAATTCTGTCCACACATAGAATGAGAATTTCTAATAGATGTACACCTAAATATACTTGCACCATATGTGTGCATACATGGATATAGGTCGTATTTTATTAGAGGTCTCTGACACAGACAAGAGGTATTTGAATCTTACTGATTGATCGTTCTACACACTAAACCATATTTTTATCAAAAATATCAACTTAGTTACAAGTACACCGTTTACTCTTATTGTTAGTATAACGTAAAATAAATTCCCGTAGGGCAATTTTTTCAGAATATAACTCTTTGAGTATTTACTATTCAGATTTTCGAATGTTAATGCTTGCTCCACACAGAATAAAATATCAGTATGGAGAACCATACATGACTTCAATGTTCTTTAATATCTTTTTAAATAATTTTTAATAAATGAAAAATTTCAATGCTTTTTGTCAGAAATAAAACTCATCTTCGCATTATAAATATTAGTTGTCTAATGTCCTAATGTAAAAAATACAATTCACATTCGTAAAATTACTAATTTGATAATTTGAATTTAATTATATTAATGACGTATTAATTTGTATTAAAAATTCAAATTTTGAGGGTGGTTTTCACCCCTTCAATATCTGTTTAGGCACGTACAAATAATAAATGTCCCTTAGGTTCAATTGAACTTTAAATATTCCAAGTCTTATCAAAATTAGTAAGATAATACTTGCAACGTTCACTTTTTAGACGATAAACGTTATCAAATTTCGAATATTTCCGAAACCACTTATCCGATTAGCACCAAAATCAATTGGTTTGGAGTACTCACTGAGATAAACATTTTCCCCAAAAATAATTCATATCGGTGCATTTTTTCAGTAGTTATCGTGAACGAAAGAAAATTTTACATCCAAACACACAGACAGACACGCGCACAGCCGCCATGTGGAAATCAATTTTTCTTAAAATTTTGAAGGTAGTACAATCAAAATCTGCTCTTATCTCGAATACAATTTTTCAACGGTATAACAATACTTCCATTTCTTTCAGAACATGGAAGTAAAAATGGTTTTTTGTAAAAAAAAATATCTTAAGATCTTGAATTGATTATTACCTTCTAGGTTGAATTCAAAGCATACGTATATAGTAAGTATCTAAAAATGACATTCTACAATATATGCTGAAACTTTAGCTAGATTCGGCTGACACCTAGTTGTCACTATAAAACTTAAACTAATACGACTCTGTTTATTTATTCAAAGGGAAACTCTCAATCAGTTCCAGAGCTTTAACTATTTATTCTATTTCCGGAGCCTTTCAAAAGGACAGCCCATTTCGTGTGACTTCATTATGGGTCTTGATAGCGACATCAAAACATACCAAATAGCCACATACATAGTTAAATGTTATCTATACTTAATGCAGACGCATACATGCATATATGTATATGTATATATGCTAGGTCTAGTAGGTCACTAGGGTGTCAAAAATAGACAGTGTAATAAATAAATAGTAATTTTTTATTTTTTTAAATTATTAACATACTTACTTATTGCTAGTAACCCTTTTTCATTTTTCCCGTCAGTTAGTTTCGATCATACGGATATGTAAATCATTTCTTCAAAATAAAATTAACCCAACAAGATGCGTATTTTGATACCCCACTTATGCATATAGAAACACATTGTGATGTTTTTATTTAATTGCGGCAAATAATGATTTTTCGAGTTATTCATATTTTTACAGATACGAGCAAGAAATTTTACATACATAACGTAAATTTCACTCCAATCGGTCCAGTAGTTTTATAGTTAAGCTGCAGACCGATGGACATACAGACAAAAGAGCTTTTTTAAAAGAGTTTCCGTTTTGACGGAACCCTAAAAATGAATTAGTTGCATATACAAAGCTGTGCACAAAATTGAATAATATTTTTAACATGTGAAATGATCCATCATTAGTTTTATACCAAGGAGCAAGTATGTATATGTGTTCGTACCAGCAATATTGGACTACTAGCAATTACAAATTTTAAAATGTTCATTTTGTAAAGTTTACATGTTTTGAGTTGTGTCAATATCAAACAACCGATATTATTTTGCGAAATTTATTATTACTGTTCAAAATTGAATTTACCATATAAATATTTACGTTTACATCTGTAAACACACTAATAAAACAAATTAAGGAACATAACTTGATTGCAATTAGAGTTCCTTGAACAAACAAGAAAACGTTAGAGCATTTGTTATATTTCTGTCACGATGAATAAGTAATGTACTCTTTGGTAATTAAAACCAATCTAACTTCTGCGTTCTTGGAGTGTTTACTTCCGAAGAAGCAGAGTTACATTCATGTAAACTAATCTGGAAATAGAATCATTCAAGAAGTCGAATCAAATAACTCAATAAATGGTAAAAAAACAATTGAAAAAATAGAATATAAATAAATGAAATATTCTGTCTTTTGGAGGAACAAAAGTAAAATTTTACGACTTTGAACGTGATGGGGGGGGGGGTCCAATGCGGGATTCATTTAGAAAATAAGAATACAATAAAAATAATTGATATATGTATTTTTAAATAAAAAGATATTTACGTATAGTAAGGAAAGAGAGGAGGTTAAAGTCTAAAATTACAAAAATCATTTTACGTAATAAGTGGGCGTTCCCTTACCGTGTTCTTTGCAATTAGACATCCCACGTTTAATATATTTTTGTTTGTATTATAACAGTGGTTCGTAAAGTTTTTTTAGTTTAGTATCTTACATAAAATTTCTAAATATTTTAACCAGAAATGAAAATAGAATGAGAGTGTTTTATATTTACCCCAACGATTCGGGGCTTATACAGGGTGGGGCAATAGTGTGTGGAAGTTCGATAGCTCGTAGACCATAAAAGATAAAAAAATCTTTCTAATGCAGATGTAAACTATGAGTAAATGCACATACATAGAAATTATTTTCAAATATACAGGGTGCTACAAAAAAGTGTGGCATGCTTAAGGTAATTTTTTTTAAATGGAATGCCCCGAATATTTTTGCATATTTAACACTTCTCTTGGGATGTTTATTCATATCGAAAATATTAGCCCCATCTGATGTCCGGTTTAGAAGTAATAGTATTTTTTTCAAAAAAATTGATGTTTACATAACTCCACTTAAAAATTCACCACTTCCGCGTCAGAATCTTTGAAGACGAAATTAAATATGGACCTTATTGTAGGAGGTTGATGGGTGCTTTTGTTAAAATATCTTAGAGCCACCATGTACAGGGTGTTCAAAATTAATTTTCAAATTTTGAGAACTTCAAAGTTATTTTTCTCAACTATTTCAAATGGAACACCCTATATATTTTTTAACGATGTTATGTAGAATTACATATCAAACATTTTTTGTTGTACATCCTTATGGTTATTTGTAACCATTTTTGATTTATTGAGCAAAAAGTACAAAAATCAACAATATTTACTAAAAAAAATGATTTTTTTTAAATAAAATAAAACACCATGTACAGGAAGTTCATGTTGCCCATTAAAACAGCATGAATTTTTTTCAGTTAGCAAACAGATGCTTTATTATTTTATCAAACACAAATAACCAAAATAATTTACAATCATATAAATTCACTAATACGCAGTGTGAAATCGCGACAGAAACATAAAATGCTGTTTTTATGGGCAACATGAACACTCTGTACATGTTGTTTTATTTTATTTGAAAAAAAAATCATTTTTTTAAGTAAATATTGTTGAATTTTGTTCTTTTTGCTCAATAAATCAAAAATGGTTACAAATAACCATAAGGATGTACAACAAAAAATGTTTGATATGTAATTCTACATAACATCGTTAAAAAATATATAGGGTGTTCCATTTGAAATAGTTGAGAAAACTAACTTTGAAGTTCTCAAAATTTGAAAATTAATTTTGAACACCCTGTACATGGTGGCTCTAAGATATTGTAACAAAAGCACCCACCAACCTCCTACAATAAGGTCTATATTTAATTTCGTCTTCAAAGATGCTGACGCGGAAGTGGTGAATTTTTAAGTGGAGTTATGTAAACATCAATTTTTTTGAAAAAAATACTATTACTTCTAAACCGGACATCAGATGGGGCTAATATTTTCGATATGAATAAACATCCCAAGAGAAGTGTTAAATATGCAAAAATATTCGAGGCATTCCATTTAAAAAAAATTACCTTAAGCATGCCACACTTTTTTGTAGCACCCTGTATATTTGAAAATAATTTCTATGTATGTGCATTTACTCATAGTTTACATCTGCATTAGAAAGATTTTTTTATCTTTTATGGTCTACGAGCTATCGAACTTCCACACACTATTGCCCCACCCTGTATAATAATAATAATAATTGTTATTATTATTATTATATAAGCCCCGAATCGTTGGGGTAAATATATAATATTAATAATAATTATTATTATTAAGATAAACAAATAAATAAATACCTATATAAATATAAATACTGTCCAGTACCATTTACTAGTAAATTACATGTATTCAAAAGCATTAAAGGCAATAGATATAAAATAAAATTCACAATTGTAAATCAACATTGATTTTTATTTTATTAAGATCAGATAAGAACTTTGTAAGATACACATCTATTTGCATCATATTTAACTCACGGTCAACACGACTTGCAACAACGTTTTGCGCGTTATGAGTACACACCTGGATGTAAACTTCACTGCATATTTATGAGTTTACATAATTTTTAAGTAAATTTATAGATGATGAAAAATTTAGCAAATGGTGTAATGTAAAATTTGCATAGACATGAAATAAATCTATTTACTCATACAAATTTAACTCATGTTGCTATAAATTTTATAAAAAAATATTTCATCAACTCGTGATCATCATATATGTCTATCTGGGTATGAACTAATTGTTAGTAGGTAGTAAATAAGGTATTTAAAAGAGACGGCAAACTGCTTCGATTACATATAAAACAATAATAGACCATTGCTACTTTTACCCCGGTATTGCATCTAACCCACATCATCCTATGAAAGTTTTATAGTGTTCAATTAGTTCTACATAAAAGTCCACGATACAAGCATTTTTTTAATATAAAATGCATGCGAAGCCACAGGGACGTACTTGTTAATAAGTTTAAAAATACATCTGCCAAGTAAATGCACAGTGCTTCCTCGTGCTAAATCCACCAAATAATTATTTAACAATTTTAATAAACTGCCTAACGATTTTTTAAATGAAATTAATTTAAATCTTTGTAAGGGAATATTTTACAAATTCATTTCACGTAACATGTTGAGATATCTTAAAAAAATAACTGGGTGTTACCCCACCCTTACACACGATTTTAATGATTTTTAAATGAGACCGTCCTCAAACCCGACCCAACCAACCAATAACGTTTCATTTATATCGGTTTAATGGTTCTTGAGTTATGCGTGTGACAAGCATTTAGGGGACAGATAGACATACTCACACACAGTCAGCCAAACATGGAACAAAAATTGTTTGTCTTGACCTGAAACGGAAAGATGAAGTTAAAATTTTGAAATCGGAGAACATTTTTAAAACGATCATAAAGCTTCTCTTACTATCGATATGGCTAGGAAGCAATAATTACAATCTGTAATTTGATAGTTAATCTTTTATAAACCAAAATACTTCGTTCCCAACTGTTCAAATCTACTCACCGTCGGTAAACGAGAGATTGTGTTTGTCGAACCCCGTCTATAGGTATTATGTGTGTGTGTGTGGGAGGGGCGGGGGGGGGGGGGGGTGTAAATGTATGAGTGTGTTCTCAAAACGAGATACAAACATACACGTTATGCGCTGGCTGGGACACTCTCGCATTATAAATATTCACGCTCCGATGCTCTTCAAACTCGCTTTAAATCTTATTCAGAATTTAATTTTACTGGATTTTGTTTTTGGTGTTGTTACGAAAAGAAATTCTATTGTATTTCTTGTTTTGTTTACTTATGTATGTTTTTTATGTATCCTATATACATACATACGTTTATGTTTATTGTATAAATATTATTTCAGCTTCGAGTGGAAAGTTTTAAACTCAGTGTTTTTGTATTATTTATAGTAGGTAAATTGATTTGTGAAGAACTTTCAGTATAAAGGTTGATACATATTTTATAACAAATTGAGTACAATGATTTCTGAATTTTAAGAAATGGGAGTCAGGAAAAAGTAAAAAGTGAAAAGAAATGTCATAACTTTTTGGAGATAGAGACCAAGATGAGTTTTACCGAGAATCTTGGTATGAAAGTTATCAATAATAATTAGTAAAAATACACTATTTGATGTAAATCTTCAAACCAATAATTAAAATAAAACAAATAAATTAGTATTTTTTTAATATTATCCTGTGTTGCTCTTGGTGTTTCGACCAACATCTCAAAACGTCAAGTACAATATATGAAAAAATTCACTCGAGACCGTGATTTTTCTTATAAAACGAGACAGGTTATTTTTTAACTATTTTTTCTGAAGTTCGTCTTTTCGATTTCTGTAAAATTATAAAAATTGCATTTTCCAAATATAAATTATTTTAATAATTGTATGTTACAATTAATTTTAGCGAACGACGAAGTATGCATTAATAATTTATCGTCATGTTTGACGGCTCTAACCGCTTGTTTAATACACGCACTTACAAATCAATTACATGCAGTATGTTATTACGTACCCTAAACAATAAAAACAAAAACAGACCTGAACGCAACAACAAGACATCGCCACGTCGTAAAAACTCCATTTCCGGTGTCTGGACCCCAGCAGCTTTTACTTTCCGGTATCCAAAGCCCGGAGTCCCACAGGGCTATGCACTTAGCACCCCACCCAACCTCTTTCCATTCAGTTCACACGCCGTAACCAAACACCACCACTTTGGTCCAGGGCTTCCAAAACTTTTTGCGGTTAGATTACATAGGGTGGGGGAGTTTTAATTCTATAGCATAAAATATCAACTTAATGAAAATATGTTTTCTATAAAAAATTATTGGTTTATTATTAATTACAATTTGATTATCTCTTTTTTATGTAACATCATACTTGTTTTTAGGGTTCCGAAGAAACCCTATTAATCTCACTTTGTCGTCCGTCCTTTCCAGTCAAAGCAAAATATCTCGTAAATATCTCGGGGGGGGGGGGGGGAAGGAGCTTAAACTATGTAAAAAATATATTTTTTTATACCAAGCTACATGCCTAGGTATAAAAAAATATATCGTTATAATGTAAAACCAAACCAGTGGAATTTGACCCTTTTTCTTATTATTTTTTTATATAAAATGGCGCCAGTAAAAGCAGTATTTTATTTTGTCCCAGCCCCTCTAACTCGGTAACTACTGGTTCAAAAAATCTGAAACAATGCTTTGGTGAGTCTACTATCTACTAACGATAAATACTAATAAACAATATAATTTTTAATTTTGGAATAATAGAGAAGGATGTCATAGAATTTTTTATTTTTATTTTCATGTCTGGGCATTTGGGGTGTCGAAATGTAGATCTCAATCAGTATAATTTGACCATTTTTTTAATTGTGGCTCCAAACAATCCATGTAGTACGTACTTCGAATCCCTTATGGCATACACCCGTGTATGTTTTGACCGAATTATTTCGAATTGTACCATATATTTTTTATTACTTAAAAAAAATCAACCGTCAAAAATATTGAAATATAATAAAAAAAACAACCTATTTAAAAAAAATTCTCATGTGCGAGTTAAACTTCTCGTAATAAAAATAATAGTGTCCCCTACCGTATATTTATTGGATTGTATTTTAATATTATAAATATCAATTTTTTATAATAAAAAAAAATACTTCAACATCGACCGGTTGAGTTTCCCAGAACAAGAAAGTTTCCTTTAAGTTAAGGCAATCCAGGGACTCATAAGGTTCGTCAGGACTCTAAATTAACCACCACCACCCCTCAAACCCTTGTCAGTTCACGCTTACGTACTCCTGTCAAGTCGTACAAGATTAAATATACTTTTTTGAGTTAATGCGGTCAAGGGACTCATATATCTACCTATTCTGACCGGAAATAGTTTTGAAAAATAGGGTTTGAATGTAGTTTTCATGTTGAGTATAAAAGAAATACACACTTCATGCTGATGGTTGGATTTTTTTATATCCCTTAAAAAATATATGACAAAAAGGTACTGTTATGAAATTTATATTTTTATACCTTTTATATATATTTATATTTCTATACCTTTTTATATATGTATATAGGAGGGATTATTTTTTAGTAAATCGGTGATTCTCAATAAAAATAAAAAAATTGTCTCATTTTATTTTTTTTTACTTCAATTAACTATGAATAAAAATAATCCACGTTTTTAAAATGATTTTAAATGATATTTGAAATACCCACTAAATTAAATTGTAATTCATTTGGTAAAATTTTGTAAATACATATATATATTGTATATATGTTACGGTCAGTGTAATAAATACAGTTAGTATTAATAATTACCAGTAGGGTCGAGCGGGGTAAATATAAAACACCAAAAAAATGAGGTAAAAGTGAAACAAGCTTGCAACTAAAAAACTAATTTGTTTATAGGAGAACTTCTGCACCACCCTACCCTACACGTAATCCATGCATGGGCCAGTGGCATAACTATTAGCAGCATAGTATAAGCTAGAATAAATCCCTCAATTGTGACTCCTACCTACATCTTTAGTTTCATGAGTACCACCTGCCCTGATCGCTACAAATGTTATATCCACGTCCATCTGTCATCCATTTCTGGTGGAGGCGCATAGTAACAAAAAATAAAATAAAATAATGGTTTATTAATGTCTATAATCTACAAACATACAACTATCAAATATTCAAAAATACATAAAAGTATGGTTACATTAAAACACTCATTCATTCTATACCTATGCCCAGAAGTCATGAAAATCAAAGAATCATTACGAAAAGTAATAAAATTCAAACGTGGAAGAAAGTTATGTTTACGATGTAGCGTGAAAATTGTAAAATGATTGTCTATCAGCATCTATAAAACTTTACGAATATTGTATATTATTTTCCTAGACGTATTCAATGCGTCAATCGTTTTTACCTACACCTTTGTCAATCTATTTTTGATTCAGGTAGATTTTCAAATTGTTTACCAACCACCAAATTATATAACCCATGTTTGACAATAGCTAATTTTATTTTGTGTTTTGTTTTCGAGTGTTTTTGATGTCTTTATTGACATATGCTGATATACATTTGTAATAAGTACTATTAATAGAATGCGCTTTCTATATGGTAGTTTTTATACATTTTTTTGTCCAAAAAATTGAAGTACTGTATTATTGATTGTGATTAAAAAACAGAAAGTTATTAATAGAATTAGCATCGCAGATTGTTTCTTGGTAATTAATTAACCGTTATTTTTAATTTAATAAACTGATAAAACTTTTGACGTGAATAACGTCTAGTGTTTCAAGCCAGATACTGGGTGGGCATTTCAGAAACTTGCTGTACCTACTCGTAATGCACTGAAATCAGTTTTGCGCGCTAGCGTAAATTTAAAATAAGTATATCTCGACACTCGGAGCAGCTACCACGCAAGTTTTGGTTTCAAATTATAAATCTCGATTAGATCTACGAAGTACATGTAAAATTAAAACATTTAACCAGTTTTAATATGTGAAAAAATTCATATTATAAAAAAAAACAATAAAAAATTATAAAGTGTATTTCCACAATTGTGCTTGTAAATATTAATTATAATTAATTGAATTGAAAAAATAATAGAATATAAGAATATATTCTCTACGATCTAACGTTGTTAATTTTTCGATAAAAGTTTTTTGATGGGAATAAAAAATAAAAAGTAAATTTCGCATTTCTACGATTTCGCATGTAAATATTAATTAATTAACTGTTTTCATGTTCGTACAAATCATAAGAATTAACTACATTATACAATACTGGTTATATAATATTTCTTTATTTATTCTTATTGTTAGTTTACGGCAACATTTTATATTTCTGTGTTACAAAAAAAATTAAAGATGTATCAATCCATGAGTCTGAATTTATTTAATCCCACTTTCACGTATTCACGTCAACCCCTCGACTGTGCATCCCGACACAGTCACACCCATTTGTTTATACATCAATATACAGAAACAAATATCTTTAAAAAGTTTCATTATATTAGAAAAAATTAATTAATTTTAGATAATAATATTCTCTATAGTTTTTATTTAAAACGTTTTTCTCCACTATCTACCGTAGTCAACATGTTAGAGACAGGGTAGTTTTTTTAGGGATATTTAAAGAAAATATGATAGCTTCCCACATAGAAAAAGTGTATTGTTTACCCTGACACGAATAGTTATTTTGTTTACAAATTGCTGTTAGCAAAATCTATTTTTAAATATTATTAAATGATAATATGTATATTTTTTGATAATGAAATCAAGGCGACTGAAAAGACGCTTTGTTTTTGTTTTTACTTGTATTCGCTAAATACATATACTTTTAATTAGTTACAGATTCGATGTAAAGAAACAATGGTATAAGGAAAATAATACAATACAATTCAGTTCTGTTAGCTGTTTATTGATTTCTGTTTTTAGAAATCTATTTCGTGTTGTTTTGTACGTGACAAGAGCAGGATTTGAAAATATATTTAGCTTAAGAGGAAAATTTTGACTGAAACGACTTAATATTTATATTTCCGTTCAATTACTAATATAGGCTGACATAAAATTTTTGTTATTTTAAATATTTTTTAACACTTGTTAATTTTCCTGATTTAATAACCAATTACTTGTAATTTACCATACTAATAGTGATATTTTACTTGCTTTTACTAGTGGGGTTTGACCTTTTTTTTATTTTTTTCTAAATCAAAAATGGCGCCTGCAGGGGGCTGTAAAGCAAATTATAAAAAAAAATCTTTACCAAGATGTATGGGAAATCAAAATGTAGATCCCAATCAGTAGAATTTGACGATATTTTTTTTTCTAACTCAAATATGGCGCCTGTAGGGGGTTAAAGGCAGTATTTTATTTTGTCCTCCCCCCTCTAATTCTGTAACTACTGGCTCAAAAAATCTGAAAAAAATTTGGTAACTAGGTTTTGGTGGGACTACCAACGACAAATACTAAAGTCAATAATATAATTTTAAATGTTGGAATAATAGGGAGGGGCGGCATAGAATTTTTTATTTTTATTTTCATATCTAGGCATGTGGGATATCGAAATGTAGATCTCAATTAGTAGAATATAAACATATTTTTGATTTATTTTTCTAACTCGAAAATGGCGCCAGTAAGTGGCTCCATGCAATCCTCGTAGTACGTACTTCGGAACCCTTATGGTATATACTCGTGTATGTCTTGCCCGAATTTTTTATAACATGGATTGCCTTGTAAAAATTGATTAACGAAAAATTATAAATTATAAAATTTATAATTTTAAATATAGTTTTTTTGTGTATATATGGATGTATATTGTATATACTATTCGGTACTAATTATCAATCTACTCAAAGCTCATTTTGAGATATTAACGTCTTTGTTGCACTTCAATAAAAATACATTTGTGATTTTGTCACAATTTTAGTCGATTAATAAGATATATTCAAATCTGGAAAACATTGTATTTTTATAATTATTCTCTCTTCAACCTAACCACAAAGGATTTTTATAGTGAGTGTTTTTCTTAAATTATAATTTAAATAAAATTTTAATAGCCATAAGCTATTTGTTCTAACAGTGTATATTTTATTTTGTACGGAACTACATTCAAAACACAAAAAATAAATTTGTGTGAGTTGATGCAACGGATTTTTATTCTTCAAAACTTTTAGAAAGAACATTTAACTTTTCAGGTATAATTTTAATTAAACATATTTACCTTCATAACTACAAGCGGGTAAACTAACTAATTTATACATTTTTAATATACACATATTCAGAAAACAGACATTATTACATAACGGATATTCCGTTTTATGCGGGTTCCCTGCTCGCTTGCCCCAATTAATGCATTGATTATGTATTAATTAATAGAAGAATCGACTATAGAATATAACGAAGCGAGCGCTAAAGCCCCGTAAGTACTTTGTGAACGTATAATAGTTACAATCAGTACAAGTTTGCGATTGAATAGAACGTAATCTACTCATGTTTCTAGCAGGAATTGTTCCATCTGTGGTTTCTGTTTGATGCATTACTGGAACTGATTCAAGGAAATGTTCGATATATAGCTGTTTTGATTGATATGTGAATCAAAGCGACTAATAATCTTAAGAAATAATGTAAGCAATCGAGTTAATCGACCAATGAAGATGTAATATGTTTTGATGTAGTTTGTCTGAAGTAATCTTGAAAACTACTGAACCAATTTTGATGAAACTTATACTATCGTGCTCCTTGGTATCTCAGGAGTCATATAGGGTGCATCTCATTATTCTATTGCTCAAAAGAGATGAGCAGTGAATAAATTAGCTGCGTAAGTCAAATCACGCGCGGGCCATTTAACCCTAAACTATAAAAAATAAATCACACTTAATTGTGTTGTACATCGAAGTCCACTAATAGATATCTATCTTTTTATATTATTATACACGTATTTATTCTCTACATACGTTTATTTACCGGGTGTTTTTTTAAAGACTTTTCAGCGGATTATTTCCAAAATAATGAATTCGTAGAAAAACAGTTTCAGACAAAAGTTTCATGGTTTTGAGGGGGTTAAATATTGACATTATTATTCAGGTTCAAACTTTTCTTTTTCAAATCTCTTTTCCCTATAGCTTTTGTTGCATATTCCTAATTTAAGACATAAAATAAACAACTTTGATTTTAAACAATTTTTCTGAAAATGTCAATTTTTATGATATGGAGCAAACCAAAGAGAAATATCTGGATTTTCCATTATTTTTTACTCAAAAACTACAAACTTTTAAGAAAAATCACAAAATTAAGAAAGTACTTGAAACTAACAATAAGCAAGAATTCTAGGAGAATTGTTTTTCAAATTTATTGTTAATTTTTTATGCAATTTTTTTTAATAAAGAAAAAATTCTAAAATTTTGAAAAAAAATATATTACTAATTAAAAAAAAATTGTGAGAATCTTTGCTTAAATCTAAGAACCACTTTTTATCTCTTGCGATTATTTTTAAAAATTAGGAATATTCGAGTAAAAAATTATGCAAAATCCAGAATTTCTACATATCATAAAAAAATGACATTTTCAGGTAAAATGTTTCAAATACAAGTTGTTTATTTTATCTCTTTAATTATGAATCTGCAACAAAAATTATAGGTTTAGATTTGAAAAAAATAAGTTGAACCTAAATAATAATATCAATAATTAGTCCGCTCAAAACCATGAAACTTTTGTCTGAAACATTTTTTTATGAAAATTCGTTATTTTGGAAATAATCCGCTGGAAAGTCTTTAAAGAACACCCGGTCGGTATACCATAAATCGCATGTAGAGAACAAACAGATATCAATTTTAATGACAACGAAACGTAGCCTGGGAAATTCTTCGCACCTCCAATTCTTTTGTGCTATATTTAAACAAAAAGAGACAATTTGACATTTTTGTATTATCATCTGAAGTTTCCGTAGTTTTTTTTATAAAAAGCTTCGATTTTAGTAACATCATTTTTATATTTTTTCTTTTTTGTTTTTATACTTGTAACAATGTAAAGACAAAGAAAAAAGTTTTACTATGTTTTTATTAATTTTATAAATGGGATTCTCAAAATTCATAACAAGCAAAATTCATTTTATTTTACGAATTAATGATTCTTTGTGTTTATAATTCATTAATTTGGTGTTAAAATTAATAAGAAATGAATAAAAAACGTAACTACCTACACTGTATTTTATATAGCAAAACGCCAACATGAATTTGAAGAACTGTAAAACAATATATATATATAATAAACATGAAAAAATATCTAATACCATTTTATTTAATATTTTATGTGAATAAAAACATCAAAGCAATAAATCATGAAATACAAGCCTTCTTTTATCCACCCGATAAAAACATAGAAATAAAATATTTGAAATATTCAGTGGTCCCGAATCGTGATATGCTGGAGTATCCCTTTTATAAATAAGATATTTTACGTGCCCTTTTTTATTATACTTTTTGGCTGATATTAATAAATAATTAATATAAATAAAACAACATTTGTTTTTAAAGTTTCATTGCACACAATTTTTAGAATCACTGGTGTAATGTATATACCTCTTACAGTATGAATTCACACTTATGAAACATAATTAACGAAAACAGATTATCAAATTAACGAAAACTGATTTCACACAAATCAAAACAGAATTCACATATAAGAAATAAAATTTTCAACTGTGAAGTTAATTTCAACAAAATAATACATGTTTAAAGGTTTTTTATTCCTTATTATACTAACCCTAGGACACTACACAGGATAATAAATAAACCCCACAAAATTTAATAAGATCTTCTTGGCGTAATGATGCAGCATAATATCGTTCCACATGGAGCAATGTCTTCCAAAATACGAATTCAAAATTCTGAAATGATTGGTGCTTGATTGTTAGCACATGTATAGTTCAATATGTTATGCATTCTTCCCTGGATATGTCGTTTTACTAACGATTTAAAGGAACTCCACTTAAAAAATATTGCTAATGTGGCAATTTAAGAGATTTCACAACATCTTGGATATGCAAACCATTGCGCCAGGAAGAATTATTGAAATGTGATATAATTTACATGTATATTTAATATTATAAGGAATAAAAAGCTTTAAATCTGTATTGATTTGTTGATATTAATTTCACACCTGATAAACAAATTTTCCTTTATGTGAATTCTGTTTTCATTTATGTGAAATCAGTTTTATTTAGTGTGAAATTATATTTCATTTGAGCGAAATAAGTTTTCGTTAGTGTGATACCATATTTCATTTATGTTAAATGAATTTTCGTTAATGTAAAATTATATTCCATAAGTGTGAAATCATACTGTAAACGGTAAAGGCATTAGAATCTGAAATTTTTTTTTTTAATAAGTTAGTTTTTTTAACACCATTCAATCTAGGTTGTTTATATAATATAATCATCTGTGTGTGTGAGTGTGTGTCTGTATGTATGTGAGGACACGATATATACCAAATCAATAGTAATGAAACTTGGAGTATTGGATTGATTAGTTTCTGAAGGACAAACACCAACGCTATAGGCAAATATAAGTAATAATATAGTTCGTAATTATTTTATATAACCGTTTCGATTTTTTCTTTTCTATTAAATATCATGTGTATACTTTGTAAATACAGTTGAAATTTTAATATATTATGTATTATAATATACACAAAATCGTGAATATTATGACGTACATTTTTAACATTAAAATGTGATATAATAATAAATAATGTTTTATTACTAACATATATTTACTACCTATATTTTATGTGCGACCCAAAACAATGAATTCCTCTTATCTCAGTGTAGCCCAGGGAAGCTAAAAGGTGGAACTCCCATAATATGATTAAATGTTAATTTTCAAAATATGCTAGAAAATATAATTACTTCTGGTTTATAATAAAAGTAAGATCATATAAGTTTAGATTCTGTTTGTAATAGCGATTTTCCAAATGGTGATTATGCGTCGTGTTTGTCTGTGGAGTTTAAAATTTGCACTGTTTTTTTCACCTCAGCGAAGATTGATAAAATATAAAAAAAATATGTAAGTTTTTATCAATATTTTGTATTTTGGTATAACAATATTGCATATAGAAGTTTTCTTGCAGATTTCACTGATTTTTTTGATACTTAAAATAATTATGAAGCATAAAAGTTAAATCGATATTTTACGTATTATTCATAATAAATATTTCTCTATGTTAGATGCAGTGATATTTTTCAAGGTGAAATTTTGTTGGGAAACTAAATAAACTGTTTTACATATTTAATAATAAATTGGTATACATATTAAAATATTTTTTATGTCAGGATCTTTTATTTAGTTTCTCGCTGTACTAAATAGACCTTGTTATGCACTTATGTATTAACCTACAAAAATGTCATTTTTGAGTTACTTTATAAAGTTAAAAATTATTAAAATATAACTTAGATCTATTAAAATTTTATTTAAAAAATAATTTAACAAAAACACTTACTGTAAAAAAACTCCCTGCGGTTTGGTTGACGCAAAAATAATTATAAAAAAATATTTTCCAGATTAAAATTAATTTTTCCAATAAAAAGTAATGTTACAAAATTAAAAGTATATTTGTTCTCCGCACGCATAAAAATATTGATATCTCAAAATGAGCTGTGTGTAGATTGATACATTAGTGCATACCAGTATTCAAATACCATATTATCTTCTTCATTTACTAATCTAATTATTTCATATAAAAATTATTAAAATTACCAAAAATAATTGTCATTTTTACTTCGGAGTAATTCGATCCCTTTTATATAATATTTCTCAAGTAAGTATAATCTATGTATGTATGTAAAGTAAAAGTCTAGAAACAGTTGTTGCTATAATCAATAGCATTTGTATGTACTACATACATTGTATATATACAATTACACGAATTCTATTGCATGACCTATAATTACTTGTATTTGTAAATAACTACATTTTTGTGTAGGACTTTTTCTTTCGACCTTCTTTAACATTTTAATAAACTATGGACATGTTAATTTCAGTATAAATTTTATATAAAAACATTGTCTGAAATGTTAAATTAAATGATTAAGGGTTTTAATGTTATGTGTAAGTTTTTTTAGTAAGTAGAATTAAATACAAGTAGCGTTAACACATGTATTTAAATTTTTAATATTACATTAATGCCAGTTGAATGTGTACATTTGTTTGTTATTCGATGTCTACGAAGAATAGTAATGAAATGAAAATAAAAATAAATAAACGAGAAGATATAAAGAGGTGAAACTGTATATAAAGGATCAATTATCTTCAAAGAAGAAACCTTCCTATTTTTTAAAACGATCACAGCCAAAACGGATGTTTACTTATGTCAATTTCTAAAATACTTAAATTATTTTTAAAACGTTGCGAATCAGAAAAAAAGCTGTAGACATATTAATGATGTTTTCACATTTACAGAAAAGAAAATTTTAAGGTCGTACGTAATCGTTTTTTTTTAAAATAAATTTGAAACGATTCATAACACATAGTATATTATTTTCTACATATAGTTTATGCGGTATTCATTTTTTATGGTTCCGAAGAAACTCTATTAATCTCACTTTGTCATCCGTCCGTCCGTCCTTTTCACTCAAACCTAAATAGCTCGTCAACTATTTAAGCTAAAAACTTGAAATTTTTACTGAACATGTAAAATAGTGCCCTCTAGTAAAAACAAATTTATTTAATAAATAATTTTTCAGGGTGGGGAATAAGGAGCTAAAGCTACCAAGGCACGCGACACGTTAAAATTTATAACCAAACAAGCGAAATTTGACCCTTTTTCTATTTTTTTTCTAAATCAAAAATGGTGCCTGCAGGGGGCTTTTAAGCAAATCCGAAAAAACGAAAAAAATTTCTACCAAGACGTGTGGGATATCAAAATGTAGATCTCAATCAGTAGAATTGTTATTTCCCCCTCTAACTCTGTAACTACTAGCTTAAAAAATCGACAAATACTAAAATCAACAATATAATTTTAAATTTTGGAATAATAGGGAGGGGCGTCATAGAATTTTTTATTTTATTTTCATATCTAGGCTTATGGGATGTCAAAATGTACATCTCAATTAGTAGAACATGACCAAATTGTTTTTTTATTTCTAACTCAAAAATGGCGTCTGTAGTGGGCTCTAAACAGTCCAAGTATTACGTACTTCGGAACCCTTATGGCATACACTCGTGTGTGTCTTGCCCGAATTATTCTATCTTTTAAAAATACATTCCTCTTGAAATATTCAACCGTTTCCGGACTTCTGGGACACCGATATATACCATGCCATACATATTATTTATAAAAAGAATGAATACCAATTCAGTCTTCCTACACAGTTATGTCTATGATTGACTATCATCCTTTAGTATGTGTATTTTCAGTACACTTTTCAGCGAGCGATCAAACACCCCGTTTTGTGATGTCTAACGTATTCATGAATAACAATTCTGTTCCCTTCCATACAGAACGTTATCGAGAGAGCAACGTGGACGTGAAATAAAACTTTCAGACGCGGCGGTGAATTAAAATTTACATAGTGTATGCTTTGAAAAAAGTTTGTATCTATTAAATCAACTCATACATATGGATGCAAAAACCTGATATGGTTTTATTAATATATTTTTTAAATAATCTATAAAATGATTCTTAGTTTTTGGGTCTAATTTTTAGTGTAACGTACTGTGTTTGTCTGGCTGTTTGTCACAGCTTTTTAACAACTGAATCGGTTTGGCATTAATATTATATAATAAATGATGGACTAATAATAGACTTGAATTATAAAAAATAAATAAGTTTTTAATGCTTTTTTATGGGAATAAATGGACTACCAAAATATTTTTTGGAGGTATGACTTGCACTTGACAATTTTGATGTATTTTATCATAAAATATCGATTATACATTTCCTTAATATAAGTCAACCACAAATAAATTACAGTTTCAATTAGTCCCAGAGTCTTAGACTTTAAGGCAATGAAAGTCCTATCAAAATCGGTTCAGAAATTTTTGTGTCAAGTAGACTACTTTTATATTAAATAAACACTGATTTTGGACAAAACTTTCACGAAGAATTTCCAGACATAAAATTTTATGTTTATAATTACATCCTCGATCTACTGTTAATTTGTTTTACACTAGTTGTAAATTACCCTGTATATAGATCACTTCCAAAAAACCAATGTATAATATTTCGGTTTTCACTTACTCAATCTACCTTTCTATTAAACTGTCACTGATAAAATAAATAAAGAATCGATAAAATACAAGAACACATATAACTTCTATGAATCAAAATTCCCCCCCCCCCCCTCCCAACCTCATTTTTTCAATTTGTTGCGCAGATCCTTGTTTATAGACACATTGTTGTCAAAGAAACTGATGAGAAAAATAATGAAATAATGTTTATCTTATATGTATGAAGAACAATATCTGTAGCTCCGGGGTACTGAATTACAATAGGGAGAAGAGGTTTTATTATGTTTATAATGTATTACAAGTACGCCACATATTATTATTAATGTTTTTTTGCAATTACGTTATATGTATAGTTTACGCTAGATTAAGTACGAATAGATATAGTCGCTTTTCGAAAAAATGATGCCGAAATATTTAATCGATTGTTATAATGATATAAGAATACATTTCCTATCTTAAGGATCTCTTTATTGTTCAAAATATTAACGTAATGCCCAGTTTCAATAAACAAACGTTTCGAGAATTCTTAGTGCGTGAATAATTCGAAATTATTTTGCAAAGAAAATTTTATACATAAATATTATTATTATTTTAAATAAACTACTAAGTTTTCAGACAGTTTACAGAGAGTTTATTATAAACTCCTGGTAACTGCCGTTAATGACACTGACTATACAAATGAAAATTTAAAATGCTTCAAAATTTTAAAATTGATTCAAATTTTTAAGTAGTGCGTTTCCAAAAAATAACCACAATACAAATGTTCAAATTTTTATTTTTAAAGATGTGTTTCCCAGTTGCTATTTATTTTTATGATTATTTTCATTGTGATATTTGATTTTTGTGCTACTTTTAGTATTTATGAAAATATCGGTGAAAAAGTATGTCAAAATCATTCATAAGATGGAGGATTAATAGTATTTAATTACAATATTTCGATAATAAATACTATACTCAAATATTTAATTAATTTAATATTTCGCGTGTCGACTGTATAATACAAAATTTAATAAGTTTTTGTGATTGCGGCGTTACACATTTTCCACAACATTAAGTTAAGTATTTTGTTTTATAATTGTTTGTTATAAATTGCGTAGAAGGCTTTGTTCCGTACAAAGCCTTCTACTGAGTTTTATGTACGCTTTAGTTATAGTAATAATGCGCACTCGTTACTCTTAGGTCCGTGGGTATACAGTGAATAAACATTTTTTTATTTTACTGTTATGACATGTTAGGGTCTAGCATAAAATTTTATATTTCTAGAATTTTATGGTTTGAATATGCATAAAACGTATATATTATTTTGATGATGTGAGAACTTTAAATTAGCTCAATTGTTAAAATTTAACTTACTAATGGTTGAAAATGGCATACATTATTATTGATATTAGCAAAGTGCATATTGTATAATACATGATATGAATAAAATTATTTCCAACGAATGAATATATGTTCCCAAAGCTTTCAGTTTATTTCATCAACTAGTTTTGAAGTTACAGGCGTGGAAAATATTTCTTCAAAATTTGCAGTTTCTACCTATTCTCGTGGGTAAATACTTTTAAAGGGTACAATTCCCTTAACTGGTTTGACTCCAGTTCGTAAAATAATGGTCTGAAACCGGTTTCGGTTTGAGTTCGGGTTCAGTTAGACTCTCTATTTTTAATTATATATAAAAAAAATTATTTCGTGGAAAACAATATTTAACTACTTAAAGAGTTGTTCAAAATTTAACGAAAAATCGTTAGAATCGGAATTTTTAAGATTGTAAAAACTTTAAATTTTTGTTTCTGAATACCGATGTTTTTTTTCAAATAACCCAAAAATTAATGTAATTAGATAAATAGAAGAATTATGTATTTAGTAATATAAATTACATTACAGCAAGATTGTAATGTGCATACATTTGTTTACAGTGTTTTTGTGTATTTTTACATTTTATTCTATAAAATAATGATAATATTCATGTATAAAATAATAAGTTAATATTTTTACTACATACATTTTCAACACATTCTCAATATTTGCATGTAATACATGCATATTATACAAATGTGGCCATAACTGATGTCAGTACCTTAATTGCCTTTTTAACACAGATAAATTAAAAAACACATATAAAAAAGTTATTTATAATAATAATATTTAAACTAATCAATTAGCCACGTTGCTTATATGCACATACAGTCATATAACACATCATTACAATTAATTAAATTATAGACTGGTCCTTTATGCGTAGCTAGTTTTAATCCGAATCATCAACACTACTAACAGCTCTACCTGTAAATATCCCATTTGCGTGTATCTACAAAATTTAATTACTGGCTCAAAGCAGAACAAACTGAATGTGTGATGTATTATTCCAGAATGGGAGTAAATGTCCCGACGCCGCCGACGAACGGGATTTGCATTTTACATAATGCAAGACGACTCCACTGTACTTCATGATAATATCACAGAGACAGCCATGCGTGTCACCAAATTACTTGAGAGGGAATTAAGGCACTGACCGATTTACAGTTAAATATAAGTAAAATGACGAATTGTTTTGAACCTACTTTGCAAAAAAAAAGTTTTTTTTTGCTTGACCTGAATTCGTTCATATTATTGTATATAAAACTTTCTTAAACTAAATTATTTGTTGTAGATCTTATCTCATCGATGTAGCGTTTTTATTAAGAAATCCTTGAACATTTCAATTATAATTAATCAATTTTCCATGAAGACATAGTAAAAAATTATCAACTTTTATCATCTGAGATAATCGTCTTTAAAATTACTTATTTTAACATCATAAATCCCATGTAGGAAATTACAAAGGGGCCACGGTTGGTCCAGCATTGGCGAAAGCCTGGACCAACTTTCGCCAATGCTGGACCAAGATACAAAGATACATTCGTTCAAAACTCGGCCTAGGCTTATCATACCAAGGCTGGCCTAGAGTTAGTTCAATATTGGGTAAAGAACAGGTGACCCGAAGCTTGTTATCTGAAGGTTGGCCTAAACTGGGACCAATATCGAAAATGTAACATTGGCAACCCAATATTGGGCTAAGCTTGGGCCCATCGTCAAGACTGGAATTTCCTACATTGGATGCTTAAACAAAATTAGCACACAATGTGGAAACGCTATTCCAGATTTTGATAAAAGTAGATAAATATACTGTTGCATTTAAATAAATTTTATTATTGTAAATTTATCGTACATAAAATATAGGAAATATAGATAGAATATAATATTTTTTATCTCTATTCTGTACTATATACCTTTGTAATTTGAAAATCGCTGAAAAATTACATACGTTTGCCATAAAATCACAAATATACTCTATAATTGTTTTGGCTCTCTTTAATAATACCAAGAAATAAAAGAAGTCACCAAGTGAAAAACATAAATGTATAAGTAGAAACATTATCTTTTAAATCTTTTAACAAATTAAAATATAAATTAAATAAATACATATAGGTATACATATACACAGGCATATTGCGAGTATGTGTAAAAATGTGGAATTTCTTGGGTCACTTCGTTGATGGACGACTATTAATTACGTCTTCCCTTTTATTAAATTTCTGCGTGTATGCAAATTTTATTATAGCGATGAAAGAGAACATACATTTTGATTTGCATTTCTGTGAAGTTTTTTTTATGGTTTTTAGTTTTTATTTTTAATTAAATCATAAAGATGATGACTTTATTACACATCAAATATTACTTCAATTTTACATGCTGAATTATTAACATGCAATAGTAATGTGTACCACAAAAAAACATCGTATGCCAACTAAAATACAAGTCAGCTGTATCGAATAATCATCGATTTTTTCCAATATAATATCTATATAGAGTTATTTTGTTGAAATCAATGAAAATAGAGAATACCCTATCAAAAAAATGCACACATTTTCAGTTTAATATATTAATAGAATTGTCAACTAAAAACGATACTAAACTTTATATGCAATATGAATTGCAAATCTACAAATGTACACAGACAAAGTAAGCATAAAATTAGGTTTGTAAATTGTATTTCTATGTTTTAATAATGCAGATTTATGTAATTAAAAAAGTAATATAATAAAATAGAACTTAAGTCAAAATAACTTATTTAGTAATTATAATTTGCAAAAAAAGTCTTATATATTATTCAATATGGCTGAATTTAGTAGAATTATGTTCTGATAATAGATGAAATGAATTTAAAAGGATTGCTGTTGATTTATTACGTTTTTCTACTTGTAGCCTATTTTACTGTCCAAAAACTACCAGAATTCAATATAATGAACATTGTTAATATTTTTATAACAGAAAATTAAAATCAGTCGGTAATAAACTAAATAAATATGCCAAGTACTCTTTCAGAGACTGTAAACTTTTAAGTATGTACATGAAAAAGTTTTTTTAGACCAATAGTAGAACACACTACCAAAGCTTGCTTGGTTTATGCAACTATAATCATTAACTTTGAAGATTTCGCAGATATCGTGAGATGAATCAAGGTTTCTGGGTATAAGTCGTTCCATTTTGGTCATACTCTCGATTAACTTTAACATCATCAGATATCAGAAGTCAGGATTCGTAAAAAAAATCACTGAACATACAAAATATTACACAAATACATAGGTGGTAGATATTGATTAATGGTAAATCGATAAACCATTATTCAGTATAAAAATAGACAATAAGTACAACTGCAGTAATGACTATATTATACCGTAATGTGCAGCACTATTGAATGTATTTTGCCCCACTAGCTTATATTATTATTACCTATTATAATTTTAATCAATAAATTCAAGCATGACAACGTATTTATTTAAGTACATATATGGCACCAGTCTTAGCATGTACCCCAGTAATGGCAAATTTTTAATTAAATATACTGAATTAGAAATATGTGTTGATATTTGATTACTACCATTTCTGAATATTAATCTATATACCTACATTTAATTGGGTTTAAGTTGAATTTATCCAAGTTGGCTAAACCCAAAATTCAAGCTTAAATTAAAAAAACTGGTAAGTAGAAAATTCCAAAAATTTTAATTTCTACTATACTCGACCAATACTACAATGCTATATGTATAGGTTGCTTTTTTGGCTCTGCACTATTTTTTTGTGTAGTTGTGTAATCATCATCTTAAATTGTAATATCTCTATTATATTCCAAATCATAATAAAACAACAAGTATTATCATCTTTACCAAGACCTTAACCTGAAACAATCAATATGACATATATATTATTAACAAATGTATATCGTGCTGGAATTCATCTACACTTAGCATACGACATCGCGCCGCATGCATTATATATTATGCACCTTCACCAATACGAATCACATATGTACATATATGTATGTATATTTGTGACTACCACAAGATCGGTTAGAAACTAGTCACTTTCTCTTTTAGAGAAGGGTAAGGAAAATACAACAAATAAGTGGATTATGTTTTGCACTGATGTATCAACCCACATAAAGCTCATTTCGAGATGTCAACATTTTTTGACGCATGAAAAGAAAAATACAAATGTGATTTTGTTAGAATTATGTTTCTTGGGAAAAAGCAATTTGGTACTTGGTTAGTTAATTATAGTAAAAACATCTTCAAATAAAATCTGAAAAATTTTGTATTTTTATAATCATTCTCTCTCCAACTAAAGCGAGGAGATTTTTTGCAGGAAGTGTTTTTGTTAAATTATAATTTAAATAGATTTTCATAGCTACGGCTATATAGCTATAAATATAGTTATAGTGTATACTTTATGAATGACAATGATAAAAAATAATTTCAGTTTTCAATAAAATGTTAAATGTTAAAAAAAACTTTTTTGTAGATAATAAAAAGTCGGCGAGGACACAATATGTCTAACTTTCTAAGTTAAGGTATGAAAGACGCGAAAGTGCCCGCATCAAAATCGCGATTTTTATGCGAGCGCCTTGAAAAAATAAATGGTATAAAAATGTTGGGGACCCCTGTGCATAACATAATTCAAGTATAGTTATAAATATGTTTAAATATGCAGACTGAATAGAATAAGATACTTTAATTTTTATTGACCACTAACTTTTTTGACTCACGATCAGTATGTTAGTATTCAATGTTTTTTTTTATAATCGAACTTAAAAGGAAAATTTTTTGCCGCCTGATAAATATTTAACTTAAAACTATTTTACATAATGTTTCAAAAAGGACGCAGCCCTTAAGATAAGGGTGTATAACTTATGCGTAGGTAAATTTTATGCCATAATATAAGTCAGATGGCAACATTATAATCAAGGTTAACTACCTCTGTCCATTAAAATTAACAAGATCTGCGAGACTGGTTCATGACAAGTTAATTTCAATGAGTAGAGGCAATTAACCTTAAAATGGCAACACTGTATGGCTCCTTATTGAAAAATACTGTATTAATTTATTATATTAAACCACTTCCCATCTTGAAAAAAAATATATAATGATAACTACCCATTTTACCAACTTAAGAACTTCACTCAAATCTATAATTAATGTTCGAAAAAACTTTCTCAAATAAATTCCACACTTATTAAAAAAGTTATTCGTTTCAATTTTACAAGAAACCTCTCTGCCGGTAACGGGTACCACTCGACCGGTAAAGTAGTGCTCTACGGTGCATTATTAACATCGAGAATCCCGCTGTGTAAGATGAATTATATCATGAATATTGTCTACCAAGACGCGTCGTTCAGACATAAACCAGTGGAGGGTTGTCAAATCAAGAATTACATTTTATTGTTGGTATAAAATAGTACTGAAAATGTCTACTGTAATGTATGTTGAAACATTAGGCAGAAATAGAGCTCGTTAAAATATACAGTGTGTTCCAAAGGAGATGTAACAAGAGGTATAATGAAGAAAAAAAATCGAAATGACATTTGGGGATCGAGTCCTGCTTGATATTTTATAAGCAAAGTTGTAAAAATAACCAAGAACAAACTACCTATATTTTTCAAAATATGAAAAAATCCACACTCGATCACCAAATGTCATTCTGAAATTCGAATAAATTTTATTCATTACACCTCTTGTTACTATACATCTAATCCGGGACACACTGTATATTTCTTTCTTTCATAAGAAAACACGACTTAAATTTACTTTGTGTATTATCATTTCCTACCCTTAAAACGACGCCAGTGTTTTAGTAAGTCTCTAACAGAGTTATATAAAATTAAAAGGATAAATAATAAATATAAGTGTCTACAACAGTGGAAATTCTCACCTAGTTTTATTGATGAAGTTAATAAGTTTGTTAGAATGCAACTTTTATAAAATTTAAAGAAATAAAACATAAAATGAAAATTTTTATTCATTTAGCTGAATTTCCCGACGCTGTTATTACTAAAATAAGCTATGGGATCATTTTATTATCTTGTCTGCTACAGAAATACAAACCAGTGATAAACATTTACGTTACTATATATCTCCCTTGTATCAAAAGATTCCTATCGTGCTTGCTGTACTGGATGTAGAGGGCACTTGAATTTATATTTTCCATCTTTGTTCAACAAATAAGGACACGTCCTCTTGAGTCTGTTGTTGAGTAAGCATAATTTTGAAAGCACGAGAGTTTGTTTTGAAAAGAAATGAACAAGGCTAGACTACATACAAGCACTCATTGAAAAATATGGGTGTCAAAGGGTATGTTTCTGTTCAGGGGTGGACTGGAAATGGTTCATATACATAATTAAGGAGAAAAGAATTAAAGAAGTCTTAAAATTCTAAATATCATCATTAAAATAATTATAGAGAAATTATTGGCAAGATAATGTTTCTTTAGATTTGAGTTGTTTGATATTTAAATAAAAACTTATGTAATGATTTAAAGTACAATCAACAAAAATGGAAAAAAAATACCCTGTAATTTCGATTAAAGTGGTCGTAAATAAAAAAATCACTTCTTTTTAATGCAAACTTAATTATTTATTCTTAATACATGCATGTAATAAAATTGTGTTCAATATTAATTTTTCTGTATTTTCAATAGAAAATATTTATTAAATTATCCTTAAAAATTTTTTTAAGACCCGAATAATACGACGTTACCATCTCAAAGTCCATTTTTACTATTTTTTACGGAGCACACTGGCGTGTTATAAGTCCTACATCTTTGTCTAAGAATACAGCTCTGCATAAAATATAGAATATACATAGCTGCCAGCTACATTAAGGAAAGTAAAGGTGTTTCAAAGCTTCTAAAATACAATGATGTCAATCACAATGATGTATTTGTACTTTTCGCATAGATCTTATGAAGACAGTAATGCCATTGTTATGTCACGATTCCAGGAAAATTTAAATAATATAATAGGTATATTAATCGATATGATTTTAATGTAAAATTTTTATGAATATATTTATTTTTATACACGTGTGGCATTTGAGTATAAAAGAAAAAACGATATAGCATGTAGTTTATTCAATATGAAATTATCCATTTAATTTTTGCGCAGTATTAGTAAACAATTATTATATGTAGGTACTAAAATGATAACACCTTTTACAATGTACCCAATTATTTGATGACTAAACTTAAAACAACATTACTCAAATCTAATTCTGCACATGAGACGAGACGAAAGATAGTTAAGTCTCGTCTCATCTCGGTATCGCATTTTATAACTAACAGTTTCGTCTTTTAGAAATTGGGAACAAGGTGTCTTTCCCCTCCACTAGACGCTAAATTAAGGTTATGTTTAACTTTGAATTGTTTTTATAACTGTCACATAAGTTTAGATCTTTTTAAATGAAAATATCCCTCTCAAACTATAAATAAACCAAAAATATTTCATACAATTTTATTGGTTAATTTGACGTGAAACGCGTTTTTATCAATTTTGAGAGTGTAGAGGGAAATATAGTTTGAGGAGGTTGTCAGGTCTCAAGAGTATACGTTTAAAGAGGTTCGACTGTAAGGTACAAGGTATTTTCTTGATGAATTAATAATCTGTTATTTATATACGCGTTTTATAATAACAAAGATACAGATGAATTTTAAATTAAATTCGAAACTTCTCGCGATTTTTTATTAGGTTAGGCCCACGTCGTAATAAAAAAACATATAAAAATGCAAATCACTTGAAAACAAACCATCCGCATCGGCCGTTTTTATTTGTACTTAAATTTGTAAAACTGTGCATTTCCGTTATTGTATAATGTTGAAAATTTAAATATTTATCTTTTAAAATTCATACATAAAGTATAAATTCTGTATCAATTTGAATTAAAATTAGGAAAAACTTTTATATTAAAGTTAATTCCTTTTTCATTGCATAAATTCATATGCCGTAATGGAATGTTACAATAGAAAACAATAATGAAAAAGTAACGAAATATTTTAATAATCCAATAAACATGTAAAAATAAACATAAGTATTTATCTTATAACAGTTGAACACCACATGACAGTTTAACATTTCTTTATTTTGTATACATACAATTTATATTAAATTATAGGATTATCACTTGGCGAAACATACATAACAAGATTCAATACTGTCCGTTGGTAAAGGTAAAGCTACAAGTTCCAGTGGCGTATCATAATTATTCTAACTCAACCCACAATTTTTTTATCCATCACAATGATCTCCAAACTCTTTATCTACTGAGCAACACATGTATTTAACTCAAGCATTTTTTGTCATTTCTAGTATTAAAAAAAATAGAACAATAGACTTCCAGCCAAAGTATTTCTCGCGCGAGCTACCAGTTGGTATATTGATAAAATATAGACAAAAATATAATAAAATGCAAAAAAAATGTAACGTAATGTGAAATGCTATACTACATTTTCATCATGTACATAATGTACATCTCTGTAGCTACGCCAATGTCACTCACAAACAGAGAGCTATTACCATAAGTAGAATGTCCAGAAATGGGATACAAACAAGATTTATGTTGTGAATTGTTGTTAGCTTCACGTTTATGAAACCCTAGCAGCGACATCTGTCTGCATGCTGTTGCGTGACACTTGTACGGCTTTTGTCGAAATTCATTTAGAAACGATTGTTCTGCCGATTGATTTGTTCTGAAATGATGATAATTACCGATAAAAAGGGGAGGAGACTTTTGGAGTTATATTTTCCTACTCTCTTTATTATATTAAATGATAAAATGTCATTTAATGTCTTTGTTCTAATACTAGTCAATACGTGTAATGATAAAAACATTTGAGTGAGTAGGAACAGGGCTGTATTAAGGTACCCACATACTACTAGGCAAAATTAAGTAGTGACTCACTTAAGGGAAGAATTACAAAATAATATTACGAATATAGCTCCTATGATTTGAGTTTTTTTTTTGCTTTTCGAATAAATATTTTTGAAAGGACTACTAAAAGATTCATCAACATTTGATATAAAAAAACGTAAAACTAGATTATATAATGCACATTTTAATACCATCCTGAAGTTCTTATAATAATTTATAGTTCCAAAGTACTATATCACCAACCAAGATTCAGTCAATACTTTCTTACGAGATCAAGATATTAGGTTTTTAATCTTTAGTACCCTAGGTATATTGTAATTGATATCATTTTGTGTTAAAATATAAAACCGGAATAAAAAAAAACGTTCTCAAATTCGCCTTCCGCAGTAAATTTACATTTTAATTCCCCGCAGGGTCGTCTCCTTGACAACACAATTAATAACCTCTGTTAGGAAGTTTAGAATTTAATTTTTACCAGGAGACTGCGCTAATGAGAAGAAAGAAGAGTGTATAATAAACGGCGACTGTTTATACACATGACTATGCATTAAAGCAATGGTGCGGTTTTTTTTTTCTTCAAACAGCCATTAAAAATTGTATCCTTTATATTACAATTAATTCTAAAAAATAACGTCAAGGTTAATTATTTTTGTATCGAATGATTTAATGTTTGTACAAATTACACAGAATGTGATAAAATTTTGATTATATATGTTTTTTGCGCTAGTTGTGATGTGTTTATCACCTTTTTTCATATCAGTTACAGGTTGTTTTTTTTTTTTTTAAAGAATAAAATCATATTTTTTTAATATTTTATTTGAATGGTCAAAGAAACAGAAATTTCAAGACAAGAAAGATAAAAACATCTCCAATAATCCGATATACATGCATGTACAAAATGTACATGTTTGTTTTGTTTGAAAACCCTAAATGTGATAAAAATTAAATAAAATCAACGTCACTGAATTACTATTAAATTCACATTTATTTAAAAAGCATTAAAATGTGGGTGCGTGTGTGTTATTTAACAGCATTTCATAGCTACTTAAGTTATTTTAAGACATCATAGCAGTATATTATCAAAAATAGATTAGATAATAGTGCAGAAAGTAGGAGTCGATACATTGCATTATATAATAGTATATTCCTAAATAATTAAGGACTATCGAAGTGTATACATATATTTCGTTCAAAAATATATTTATTTATATTTAAAAACTCATGTAAGTTAAATTATATTTTATAAAATTACATTTTTAATGAAAATATTAAATATAAATAAATTAAAAAATAGATATATTTATTATGTGTCATAAAATCTTCTACAAGTACCCAACTCAGGAAAAAAAGGACAAAAAAATATTTGATAAAATCGGCGGGCCCACAGGCCCCATACACCCCTGATCTAAATTATTATTATTTGATACTGGATATCGATAACACTTATAAATACCAAACTCTGTGTCAAATTTCATAACTATACCACAATAGGTTCTCTAGATATTAAATAAACATTAATTTTGGGCAAAAGTCTGTAGCTCCATCACGAAGAATTTCCGGACACAGATTCACATAAAGTTTTTTGCTTAAAATTACATCCTCGATCTACTGTAAATGTTTTTTACACTAGTTGTAAATCATCCTGAATATGTATAATCCATATCACCAAAGAAGACCGGATCGACAATGTGATTAAAATGTTAAAGCCGGTCATCTTTCTTCTAAAAACTGTATATATAGGTACTTATTATTTATAATTCATAATATGGAAATTATTATTAGCTTGACCTGAAAGTAATAGTGGTGATAATATTTATTAAATAAAATATAAATTAACTATTAATATGAAGTATATTTTTATAAATATATAAATTAACTATTTTTTGCCAATGTTTTATTTATTATATAATATTGTTATAGTTTTATCTTAAAATTTAAAATGTAAGTATTAGTGAAATCGAATGTTGGTTCGTTCCATTCATAATTATGTTAGTTCAGTACAGTTGATAATAATTTAAGTGTTATTAGATAAATATTGTTTATCCAGTATAAATACTATTTAATTTTTTTTTTTTTGACAACTAAAATAAATATTTTTTTAATCACCTTAATAAGGTGATTAATTTTCCTTTCTAATAGCATTATAACTAGTTGTAAGTGGATATTAACTTTACTTTTAAAACATATATTGTGAAAAATCTGAATTTTTTAATTTCAATTATACAAAACAAGAATTCTCCTCACCTCAGGTAAACCGTTTTAAATTAAACAATTAAATTTATATCACACGTAGCAGAGCTCTATAAAATAAATGTCAAAATAAATTAGAACAAAGCATGTGGTGGTGTGTTCTTTCTACTGCAGGAAACAAAACAGCAACGGCAAAGAGCGGCGCCGGAAACGGGCATCCGTTCAACTGGCGTGCGATACGGGCCTGAACACAGGACCGGCGGATAGTATTTATATTCCAGTATATTTAGAATTTTTGTCTGTTTGTTTGTCTTATGTAAACTTGAAAACTACCGATTTTGTTAGAACTTTCACCATAACAAAACCTGAGATCCAATAATTAATTTAAATTAGATATCAGGACGCTAATCCATCAAATAACTTACGTTTGGAGAGTTATTGAATTACTGCTTAACCGATTTTTATAAGATTTTTATTGTTACTCATTCTCAATTCTGGACGTTATGTTATATATCATCACATACACTATTCTTGACAAAACAAACAGCAGTAACGTATGCAGACTGCACATTTTTAATTTTTTTATTAACTTTTATTTATAAATGTGGGGTAATCATAATTGACATTTTCTTTTAAATCTATTTGATACATACGCATTTTCTTGAAAAAATAAAAAATAATTTTCATTTGCTAATTTTAATTTGCCGGCCCTGGATCGATTAGAACAACAGTAATGGTGGGAGGGGACCTGTAAATAATCCGCTAATCACTATACTTTCCGACTGGCGTATCGGCTTTTGCCATCTAGAGTTTGTTACGTTTATTACATCGCCATGTGAAAGATATATCCATTATATATATATATGTATATTTGCGTTTGCTTTCCTATTTGTACCAATTTGTTTTTATTGAGGACATTCTAACAATATGTGGCTGAATTTAAATGAGGTGATACAATTTCAGCTCAACCTTTTTTCTCTAGTAGCACTTACATTGGACAAATATTATGGTGCTAAAGTGCTGCTTATTTTTAAACTCAAACTAGGATATTTGAGTCGTTTAGATGCAAAAATGATTAAATACACCTACCATATAGTTGAAATCAAACTATATTATTATATTACTATATTAAAGGTAAAATTGTGCGTACATACAAGAAATGTATTTTAATATAATGGTAGTAAATAAATATTTAAAATTTCACCAAATTAGCAAAAACATTTTTTACGAAGTGCTATCAAAATAGCTATTATAAAAGTATGTTTATTTTTATCAGCTTGCAAACAACTTCAGATTAATTAAATATACCTATTCAATTTTTACATAATGATTAAATCATATTCCACCATCCCATTGGTTCTCAAAAGTAATAAAATATGCCATATTTTTTTGGTTCGAGAGGGGAAAAACTCCCTACTGACACTCAATACTGAAGGCACCCCATAAAAAAATCGCAAAAAACACTTTCAACCCCTAAACAGCACCCCATTTCACAATTTCTCATTATCTCTTGTTTAATTTTTGTTTTTTCTCTTAATTATAACCTTAACTAAATTTTCCGGCTGGTCCTTGCCTGTTATTAATTTTTATTTTTTCTAGGCTTCAAAATCCGCTTTGGCACCAGTCTATAGACTGAAAAGTATATTAAAAAAATTCACTTAATCCATTGAGAGTGTCTTTAGATAAGTCTCTTAAAATGCAAAAAACTATGTTATGTAACCTTTTGATTTTTACCCTTCAGTCACGATATATTTGCTTTTAAATGTTCTTATCAGAGCGTCCATCCCTCCTCTAATTTCTCAACTATCAATTCAAAAAATCTTAAAAAATTCTAGAATGTATCTTTTAATTATTACTATTAATGAAAATTATAATGAACACTAGCAAAAGTTGTTGACAATTTTTGAAATAACTATTTTTTATAAATCGTACTGAGAATGACTACGGAACCCTATCATGTACGCTGTTTTCCATAATCCGCGTAACTACAGTACGTATGTAATTGTGTTATATTATCTATGAATTATAGTCTGGGCACTATAGAAACATAATTACAAAAATCCCTATTATTATTTATTATCATTGAAAATGAATATACATCATTTTCAATGCTCGTGTTTTTGTTTTTAATTTATAAATTTATAATGTCGATTTAAAAATATCGTCAATAGGTTCAGTTACATATATTCCAATCAAAATCGAATGCATTAATTCAAATAATCATTTAACAATAACCGTATAATATATTCAACAGTTTTTTTAAATTCAAATTATACCGGCTCATTATTTCATTACCGGTGACATTTACTGTACAATAAGGGCTACAGAGAGCGTTCTGAAAACACCACAGCTAATGGATTTTTTTAATAACTGACATTAATAAACATAACTCTTACGAATGCGAGTAGTAGATCTGTTCACTGATAATGGGGTTGTTAAAATTATTAAAATTGGATATTAGTAGGTATTATTCGTTATTATTATACAGGTGATTCACAACATCACAACTAACGTGCTAAAATTCAACATTTAATAAATAAAAATGGGGTGATACCTACAGACTACCCTCCCCCCACACACAGACATACACATTTTAGTATTAATATTAATATTTATATAGGGATGTATTAAGGTAGTTGCCTTTTTTTGCTTGATGTTTATTTACATCTTTATCTACTACACTTTATTATACAATACAATCTATATATATATTATAAAACGCAACGTCTGTCTGTCTGTCCGTTAGTGCACTTATCACACGAGATCATAGATATATTTTGTTGCATAAGGTAACATAAGGAATAAGCAGTGACGATGATTGTAAATCAAGTCGGAAAAAAGTTTGTCGCCAACGCGTTCTTTTGCAATACGTTGCCTAAACCGTTAAATATTTAACAATATAATGTAGTAAAGAACTATGTAGAATAAAAAGATCTAAAATACGTATATTATATGTATATAATTTCGTATTCCACGCGATCCAATTCGCAGGCACTACTAGTATTATAAAATATGGTACTGTAGAATTTTAATTAGTATGAATTGTTTTAGTTTGGTAAATTATTTTAAAATACCCTGTATTTATATTAATATGAAATGCACTCATTTTGTAATATCAGCTATGTGCTTTCTTATAACATATGTATAAAGTTTTTACGTTGTTTTTTATGTTTTGCATTATTTTATAATGGATTAATTTTAATGTTATTGATATAGGTATCATTAAAAAATAATGAAGTTATGTTCAGTTATATGGAGGTGGATAAAAAGTTTGGATGAGACTTTTCTCTAAGACAATTGTGTCCTAAATTGAGACGAGGTCAAGACAAGATTGACTTAGATTCGTATGAGACGAAACCACCGTCTGAAATTTTGACAAAATGAGACTGATACAATATCAAATTTATTTAACGTTATTTTTAAGTCTCGTTTTTAATAGATTATTTCTCGGTTTCGAATTCTGAATTTTTTTCAGGTTTTTTATTTTGATAATTTAGAAAATAGGGTGGGGGGACGCTCTGATAACAACTTTGAACGTAAATATATCGTGACTGAAGGGTTAAAATCAAAAGGTCATATGACATTTTGTATTGAATTTTAGGAGACCTATCTAAAAACACCCTACTTAATAGATTAAGTGAAATTTTTTTTAATATACTATTCAATCTGTAGAAAGGGGGTCCAAAAATTTTTTTTTCAAAAATCTTATCATTTCTGTTATTAGGTTAACAGTCTTCGTCCGTATATCAAATTTCATCTTAATCGGCTTAAATTTTTTGAGGACGGACAGACATGGCGAAACTATTAGGTTTCCTAGTTTTCTACGGAAACCTAAAAAAAAGAAAATATTGATGTAGGTCAAAACCACACGTACCACTTTCTTCGAGGTGTGAAACAGTGGATTTTTTAACATTTGTAATGATTGTTTTTAACAATGTAAAGCTGCTATCAATTATATTCTATAAACCATTCACCACTGATTTTAGACTACCGATTTCATTAATAAATGTCACAATACTGTCATTTATATTTAATACCCTGTAGAAAGCGTTTGGTTAGGTTTTGATCTAAATGTCTAGACCAATTTTTTTATAACGAGCAATAAACTGCCAAAAACCCATCCTTCACCATATTTGAACACTTTTACTAGAAAAAATAAAAATCAAACGATCTTAAATCTCTTCCACCAGACGCTTTTATTATAAACTTTCACCGTTTGGATTCTTATCAAATGCAGCATAACTATTGCGTACCACAGCACACTATGATTAAACGCCATTATACCCCTATTTGCAGTGAAATTCTGCAGTTATTTTATCAAGATTGCTATGCAATCAACACGATGTGTATATATACAAAGCACGCTTGTTAATATTTTCTTTTTTTCTTTTTACATTAACATGAAAACGGCCCGTTATCGCGAAATTGTATTTTATGTTTTAATTACTAACAATAAGATAATTTGCGGTGAATGAGTTTATGGATATTTATTAATTTGACTTTTAACCTATTTGTTTTTACGCAGTATTTAAAAAAATACGTTTTTTAAGAATGCTTTTTTATTGTTTTCACTATAATGTCTATATGTATGTATGTATGTCTGTATGTATATAATATATAAGCTCGAAAATGGTTAAAATATCCACCGTGGATGCCACATAACTTTCTTATACTTTTAAAAATATAGGTAATTGCATGAGATAATTGAATAAATCAAAATTAACAAATATAAACAGTTTGGTTTGAAATATTTTTAGAATTCCGTCAAAATGGTATCCTTGTTAGCGAAACTCTTTATTACATTTTTTAAATTTTACAAACTGAAATTTTGCTTGCTTTATAATACTATAACTCTGATAAAAAAGATTAATTAAATTTAACTTTTTTTTTTAAAAGCAAAAAAAAAGTGTTTTTATTTATTTATGTACCATAATTTTTACCATATTATTTTGTAATTACATAGCGTTAACAATTAGGTACTCACTTTTTAATATTTTGATACCTCGATAATATTTACGTGGGTGTATCTTTAACTTTTAAGAACACAATTTACAATTGTTAACTTTGTTTGTTTTGTTCAGATTTTCACTTCTTTAAAAATATGCACATTTTATCTTTCACATCGCAAAAATGCTTATTATATACAAATTATATAATGCGATATAGGTATGAAAAAATAGTATGTATGCGGCATACAGAATTATGTTTTTGTAAGTATGTCACGTAATAGCTGCATTTATTATTTATATCTCAGACGCCAACCATAAAAAACATGTTAATTTTAATTTGCAAAAAATTCGTTGCAGTAAAGTTAATGACATTGAAGTTATAGCGACATCATTATCATTTTATTACGGTAATATAGAATTTTATCGTTTAATGTCATTATTACTGAATACACGTATGGTGACAGTGTAGTAAAATAAAAATATTAGTACAATAATTATTTCAGTTATTTAAAAGCCAATTAATATAAGAGTGAAACAATGTTATATAAGTAAACTTACATATATGCATCTTAATTTTCCTTAATACGGGTCTGCCGGAAATCAATTATCACATAGCTCAATTAATGTAAAAATCCTAGGTTTTCGAACAGTGAAAGCCCTATCCAAATCGGTTCAATAGTTTTCGTGTTGACTTGAGCATTGTTCTCTGAATGAACCGAAAAACCGAACAATATTCGTCTGTACCAGAGCTATCCAACCTGTGGCCCGCCACGCTCTTATTTGCGGCCCGCGGTCACATACGAAGAAATTATGTTTTATGTTTTTTTTTAAGTATCAGGTGTTTCATAATGTCTGAAATTGGTTTTAATTTCCCGTCGTTTTCTTTAAAATAACATTTAAAACATTGTTTTATTTATATAACTTAACTAATAATTTTATTTGCTAAATATTTTTATAATAAAAAAGCATTTGAATTGCCAGAATTGATTTTTAGTGTGTAGCAGGTATATAAGATTTAGTACCTAAATTTTCACGACTTTTGAAATAAACAATGGAAATAAGCCACTGGCTCTCCATCTATATAGTCAGTACGTATCTCCGACTAGAATCTAGAACAAGCACGCCTAACTTTTTCCAAAGTTTGTTGGTAAATAGTAAAAGATTAAAAAAAGTACGTAATAACTCAAATCAAAAATATGTTTTTATATTGTACAGATTTAGTATTAAAGTGGATATTTTTTTAATATTAATACATTCCATCAATTTTATAACAGTAGTATTATGTAATAAATCATTCAATATGAATTAACGAATATTTGAAAAGTTAACCGAAATAATGTTTACCTCCAATATATTGATCAAAAACGGAAATGAATTAATATCAAACTCGTCAAGCAGAAAAAGTGCTTTTCTGATAAAAAAATTATTCATTTTTAATTCGTATTTTTTACAAATTTAATCCAGTGTAAATTTTTATGTTTGAATTTTGATTAAATTTTTTATAAAAAAAACATGATTTTTAATTGTTTATAAATGTAGAACTTTTTAATTATTTTTTAAATGGATATTAAAAATAATATATTAGATAACAAAATATTACTTGAAAAGTTTGAAAATTATGTTTTTAATATCAAGTTTTAAAAGTTATATATAGACAATATTCTTTATACAAACTACCTTTGAATTTTCAAATCCTTTTGTTAATATTATCAATATTTTTAAGAGAATAAGAAATAATTTTTTTTCAGCTATATCGATATCGAATCCTGAATACGTGCCCTGGACATGTTAGTTATCATTCGAAAAGTTTTGGCATGAAGTTATTTCTTTTCGTGGCCCCCAACCCCCCCTTATTTTGTGTAATTTGAGCATTCGTATTAATTAAAATTCTGCAGTACTTTCTTTTTTCGTTATTTTTTGAAAACGCTTGATCTTATGATAAATGAACAAAGTATGTTTTGTCCCCATACACCTCTGGTCTAAATTATTATTATTTGATATATCGATAATACTTATTAATACCAATTTCTGTATCAAATTTAAGAACTGTAGCATAATGGGTTCTCTAGATATTAAATAAACACTTATTTTGGGTAAAAGACTGTAGCTCCCTCAGGAAGAATTTCCGGACATAGGTTCACATAAGGATTTTTGCTTAAAATTATATCTTCGATCTACTGTTAAATTTTTTACACTAGTTGTAAATCATCCTGTATGTATCAATTTCAAACCCTAAATGATGGTTTCCTAATAAAGCAAACATAGTCGTGTTTTCAGAAACAGAAACAAAAACAGTTTGAAATACAAAACTAAAACTCCGTATACAAGACAGTTACTGTATTGTTCTAAACTTCGGCATGCATCACTTATGTTAAAATCTCCATTTTCACTTGTTTTTTTAAATTATCATAAAATGAAATGAATAAAATTGATACCAAACTTGTTTACATTTATTTTTTTATTTATCAATGAAAAATTGTAAACAAGTAAATAAAATTGGGGCCTAATGGTGTTATTTTTTAAATATTTTATCTCTAAGCAAAAAATACAATTCTAGCCCCATTCTTATAAAGTTTGGGCATCACTGGTACACATACTACGTATGAATTGGCTTGTTTGCGATAAGCTTGTTTAAGTTTGCGAGAGGTATTGACATTTCCTAGTTTGCAATCAAAATAAAACAATCGCATAGGCACCTTTGGCAAAATCAATGGTGGTTTTTAGCAAGGTACATATTTGTATTTCTATAATATATATACAGGATCCGCACTTCCTCTCCTCCTTCTTAAACACTTTCATCTAGATGTCGAATTATTTTATAGGTATTATCAAACACTTGATAAAAAGAAATTATTTATTTATTACAAATTATATCTAGACTTTAAATAAAAAATGAAATTCAATCCCTCTTCTGACAGCTCTTCGTAAATATATAGTTTTTTAAGAGAATTTTATGATATTTATACTTAAATTACTAATTAAAACTAAAAGGACAAAATAATTTGTTTGTATTCATGAAATATTATCCAATGTTCATTTCTCGAATCTTTTACAAACAAATACAGTACCACCAACTGTATATGATTTAATTATATACATATACATATAAATAACTGTCAACCAGTAAATGAAATTAAAGATATAGGTACGCATTCAATTTCAAACCTAATAACGTATTTTATGAAAACAAACATTATATTTTGTGTGCGGATACGTTTAAAATATTGAAACACCTTTTCAACGAAATCGTATAACGAAAATACAAACAATGTTAAACATAATTAAACAAGACGGTCGTTGTTCCCAGACCTACGGCGTTTAAACATTTAATAATGTGTACAGAAATATTCAGTGCTTGGTGTTCTGTACAAAAACAAAAAGCACAGCATGTGTTTTACTTAACAAATCTTGTATTTAGATTTAATAGTAATATATTTATAGATGAAAGTTTTAATTTTTAGGACCACACGCTGGTACGAGATTGATTTAAATTTAACGAAACTTGAGATGATATTAATGATAAACCGGTTATCAAATTCCATAGCTGTACCACAATAGGTTCTCTAGATATTAAATAAACACTAATTTTAGACAAAACTTTCAGAAGTCTGTAGATCCTTCACGAAGAATTTCCAGACATAAAATTGTATACTTATAATTACATCATCGATGTAATTTTTCATAAATCGTTATGTATGTAGTTCTACTAAATGTGATTAAAATTAGTTAAAAATGATTTTTTAATATATTCGGATTGCACACCTTATAGATAATTGTTTACTCTTTAATTTTTGTCCTGTAATTTTTCACGTGCAAATAGTCATATGTAAATAGTCAAATACTATAGAGTGCGTCATACCGTATGCAAATATATAGCCATACTTTCTCCACGCTCTACCATGAAAACGGTTGTTTTTTAAAAAAAGTGGGGAGAACCTTTTTTTTCTTAAGAATTTAATAATACACCATTTATATAATAACCTCCATTGACCTCTGAGTCATAGGAAGCAAGATATTCAAGAATAACCGTTTTTCGTGACGTTAGACCTTCAATATCTCGCAACGCCGGCACGATATCTTTGGGGACTTTTTACACGTTATTTATAACACTGTAACGAAGGTGTATACAAAAATTCAGCTAACTGCTATTTTTTTCGCAGTTGAAATCTAAAATTACTGGACTAATAGTTTTTCGAAAGGATTTGAATACAATAATAATAATAAGAATACTTTAAGATATAATAATTATTAGATCTTTAATCAATTTTACATAATGTGAAAATTGATTTTTCTAAAGTCACTAACCTTTATTATTATTACTAAAACTTTATTTTAGTAGGCTTCTTAATCGTTTTATTGTCGTAATAACGTACATTGATTGACGGAAACGGAAATGTCTTGATTACAAGAGGTCATTGTATATCCTTTCAATGGCATGGATATTAGCATAAGGACCTATTAACTAATCAGGATTAATGAACGTTTGTAATTGAAACTATAAATTTGCTTAAACAATTAAATTGAATTAAATTAGTTAATAGTTATCTGTATCAATTATGGAAAATTTCGTGTAACATTTAGAATATATTTATAATTTATATTCGGTTCTTTGTTTTTATTTATTTACTAGTGCATTTTAAACCCTTAAAGAATTGATAGATGTCAGAATTGATTATTGTCAGAATTTTAAAATTTGGAGTGACAGTTTGTTATACCTATATTTTATTTTATACCATTAAAATTGCAAAACGTTATTTACTTATTGATTTTTTTGAAAGGCTGGTTTGATGAAGAAAGATCTGTAGAAAACGTGTTAATAAATTAGTGTAATATTAGGTATATTTCATAATTTATATAAAACTAGATGTGCCCGCGCGGCTTCGCCCGCGTGGTCAACGGAATTGTTTAGGATTTTTGAAAAATATAGAATTAAGTACAAACTAAATTAGGTACATAAAAAAACGAATCAGAACAAAAATTACAAATAATTTTTGTTCTGTTACAAATAATTACAAATAATTTTTGTTCTGTTTAAATTTAAAAGTTAATAATTGAAAACAAAATAAACAACTATGAGCCGAGCGCAGAATATTTCCCTCTGCCTCGTGGAACTTCATCACAGTTCGCGGGAATTGCCGCGAATAATATGTTACTGTATGTATATTTCAAGTTATTTCCTAAACCAATAGACCAAATTGAATGCTGTAAAGGGCAAATAATATCTACATTAAGTACTTATATGACGATAAAATCATTTATTTTGATACGGATTAATGTTTTGCAGGTCATAAGCCCACGTAAACAGAACCCAAATATTTTAATTTTCTTTGTAACATAAAAGCAGTCACTGTGACTTAAATATAAAAGTTAGACGTATGATGTCACGGCCTTAATTTTAGATATTTTTATCCTACACAATTCTTTAACACATTATTTTATTCAATATTGAACGGTTTAGGCAGCGTACTGCAAAAGAGCGCGCTGGCGGCAATCTTTTTTCCGACTTGATTTACTATTATCGTCACTGCTTAGTTGGTATGTTATCTAACGTAACAAAATATAGCTTTTAACCTGACCAGAGAACGTACCTATGAATTAAAAAAGAAACCCGCCTTGAGTCTGGACTAATTTTTGAAAGAACAAGCAGTAATTTCGGATCAAACTTGAAAAGTTCATTTTAATATTAAGGGATTATCTATTAACCACGTACGCTTGTCATTGGAAGGGGCGGGGGGAGGTTAATATAAAGCATTAAAATGGATGACGAGAGACTAAGCGTAATATTAAGAAGGATGTTTCACAAGATTGTGACAATGTGGAGAAAGTGGATCGAAAATAATAAAAATGCGTTATGTAATTTATAAAGGAGAGTAAATATTTAGTTATATCTTCTGTATGCTAACTTTTCGAGCTGTTGTCCACAGCCCGAAAAGTAAGCTCTTATAAATATTTCTATGTATCTGAAATAACACGATTTCCCTATATACCGTTCTTGAGTTCTACACCCGCTACTTATCTATGTTATTAGTATTGAATATCAATCCATGATATTCTAGATGTCTGATCGCAGATGATCCGATTTATATAAAATAGATTTTATTCTATAATCGGATTTAAAATGCCTCGCTGCAAAATCGAATAATAAAAATAAATTTTGTTGATCTCATCAAACAGTCATATTCTCGTTTATTTGGATCACTTTTAAATAGAATAATTATTCAATCTGTAAAATGCAGAAGGTTTGTTTTATGAAACGATATTTTATCAAATAACGTAGTAATCAGCTTTTTTCCCCTTTCTATAGAATTCTGTATTTCTAACATTATTTCCTCAAAGTATCAGTTTTTAAACACAATACATATTCTATGCCAACTAAATTTCAATTACACTTCTTGTCTAAAAGAAATATTTTATTTTTATTTCATACTGTTTGAAATTTTTAATATTAATAATATTAATAATGCAAAAGTGTGGTATCAATTCGAACCAAAACGATCTTTTTGAAAGCTCAATGTCCCATTTTAATAGCGAATTTCTTAAAAGAAGGTAAAGTAAATTTTCAAAAAGAGAGCTACCACCGATTTATGTGAACTTTTTTTGAAATACTCATTTTAAGAAGAAAATTATACGCCCTAGCTGATTGTGTGACAGCAATTTTTTCTATTAAAACTTTTTTAATTTTTATAACTGAAAATTTGTCGTCTTAAAATGTAAAATTTTTATATTAATTGTCATATAAATTAACTTTATTTAAAAAGTTACTGAATTAAGAAAACAATTATTTCAAAAGAATTTGATACTGACTTTGTGTAGCTCATTTTTAGAATTGAAAATTTCAAAATTCATTACTCAATAAATATTTAAGATAAAACGAAAAAATATGTAAGGCATGAAATAAAAAATTAACACTATATTGACGTGAAATGGGCCATATGTAATGGCCCCGCAGTCATTAGATGTGTTGTCAATCAATAACCACACTTACACCCACACACTCTCACACACACGTACGTCACGAAGCCATGTGATTAATGACGTCACGACGGACGTCTGGTGGTTTAAATAATTTGTGGAACATTTGTGTGTATTATCAACATCGCCGTTGCGTGAGTTATTAAAAAATGTTTTCATCATTTATAATGTTTTTATTAACAGCATCGAGTCATGTTGGACAACAGTACTTATAGCTTTGTAAAAATACATCTCTTAAAGCCATGCTTCGAATAACGTGGCTTTAACAATCCCATTTTCCACTAATCTCTGATGTTGCAGCGTTTGCTTCGAAATTACATCTTTTTAGCAGCATGAATCTGATACCCTCCAGGCTTAAAACTTAATAATATTGCTTCTACTGACAAACATTTTTTGCTTCTACAATGTAATTTTTTGACATACAAATTCGTCTTCCCCTGCAATAATAGGTGGTAACCTCAGGAGCACAAATGCAACAAAATATGTCACACTTTAAAAACTTGTATCTCCAAAACAATAAATAAAACGACAAAAGATTATATAGTTCCATTAATAATAAATGAGTTTTAACCCTCCATCCCTCAACCCTTACGTACAGTAGCACGGGATTTTTTTACATACAGCCAACCTAATTATTTAATAAAAATGTACTGGAAAAACGGAGAAACTGTGTTTTCTTAAACTATTATTATTATATTGGTTTAAGTGTATATTTTTAGTTTAAGTAATGAAAATGTGATAAAAATTTCAGCAAAGTTGCTACTGCGCCCTTAAGTATTATTTTTTTAATCTATGTATACGTCGTTTTATCCTTCTTAATAGATTTAAATTTTTATCCCCTACTACCTAACAGATTTTGATGAAACTTTCAATATAAGAAAACCTATGACTCTAGAATTCTTTAAAGCTAAATAATGATGAGTATTAAATATTATAACAAGCCCGTATTAAATAAAATTTACAATTGAATTAGTCGCTCAGGCGCGTATTAAGACAGAATTAATTTAAATAAATTTTAACTTTTAAGTTTGTCCAGCCCTGACTATGAACTCATAAATGTGGACATAGGCTATGTGCGCTCTCTACAGCTATAATTCAACTAAAGCACTGTCCCAGAGCGCTCACATAGTCCTCTCACAGGTGTAGTAAGGACACATACGCTACACTGTCGTTTTTGTCACTATTATAACATATGCATATACACTATACAGTTATACATACATACATAAATACGTATGCAACTACGGAACATCGGTAAATCAATATTATTTTCTGATACACGCAAATATTTGCTCTGTTGTTAATATTACAACAATCTAGGTCCAAATTTACCATTATTTTTAATTATAAAATTTAAAAAAGGTTTTAACAATGCTGCAAAACAATCCAATAATATAACAGAATAAAGATAATAATATTTTTGTAAATACTTGCAAATTAATTATAAATGATTTGATTAACGAGTAATAACGAATTGTTAGTACATAATAAATGAAGTCAGATAAAAATAGAATATAGAGTTTTTTTATTTTATTTTAGAATCCCATCAAACGGATTATATTATTAGTTACTTCTTTTACTAGTCTAGGTAGTATAAAAAAAATAGTGTATAACATATGTTTATATTAATCATACGTATGGTGTATGTATACATACACCATACGAAAGAAAGAAATAAACATAAAAACTACAAATATAATGCCCGGTATTATAAACAAGATAACACAAATTTCTTAGCTAACAAACACTTTCAATAGTGTATAAACTCTGTGATATTCTCTATTAAATGGTTTTGAAATTTATCTTACAATTAGTGGAACTTCAACTTACTATAATTTACCCTAAGATAATTTTCAAACACCTATACCACCACTGTTTTAATACCGTTTGTGCTTACTAACCACGCGCGCGCAAAACTGTCAAACACTTCAAGGGGACTATCAGATAAAAGTTTAATACCCCCATTTGAAAGTGCTAGTAAGGTAACAAATTTTGTTAGGTATTTCTTTTATAATAAGGGGCATAAGTTTTGATACACTGTTAATATTTATTTAATTTTAAATACCTACATAAATAAAATTATAAAAATATCTACGTGCATTTCTTTATGTCAAAGGCGGGGGGGGGGGGGACATTTAAGTAATTATTTGTTTATATTCATAACTTAAAATTATCTACCATCTTTACTTGAGCTTTTAGAAATAAAAAATACATGAAAGAATTAAATAATATACTATAACCCTCTCATTCTAAAGTTTTTGTAAATAGTGAACGGACTTTGTAATTGATCTGTATGTAGGATTACGTTTTCACAAAGTTCTATACTCATTGATTAGTTATTATTAGAGGCAGGTTGTTTTTTATTTACTATCTAATTATAAGCCGATTACTTCCTGTATAAATAACATTTCTTCTGACGAAGGTACGCGTATGTTCAGTAATTCTTTATTTATTTATGTATTGTTCTTTCGTTACTATACGTTAATACGTTAATGAAAAAAGTTTTTGTGTTAGTAAAAAATAGATTGCTATTTTTCTGCGGATGTATCTATTCCAATTGTAATTTCAATGTAACTACAACAATAATTAAATTTATTGTCACGTAGCAAAATATATTAAAGCATAAACTAATGATCTATTGTTTCAATTTTACCTACTTCTATTAGTTACAACTTATTTTCACATAATTATATTTTACGTGTCAATTATAGAATATGAATATAATATTGGCTGTAAAAGACCTAGATAAACAGTTTTAAGGAGATTGTGTAGTTTTCTTATTTTTAAATAAGTATCAACGATTCTTAGAAATCAGTCCTGGTTTGAAAGGGCTGATTGTTCGAGCGAAGCGAAAAGTAGTTCCCTCTCTTCTAAGGACTATAAAAATTAATTTTGAGCCCCGTAAATTTTTAAACTAATTAATATATGTAGTTTAACTGGTTCAATTACATTATGTAAAATTGCCTACCGATTCCGGATAAAGAATTTTTACGAAAAGTTAATTAGTTAAAGTTATGATTAGCTGAAATAAAAAAATGTATAACACAATAAAAAAGTTTTTTCTATATACACAAGTGGGGTATAAAAAATTCGCGTTTTGTTGAACTGATTTCAAAAATAATTATACTTTTAAAAGATCATTTACAAGTGGCAAGTGGTAGAAACTGTAAAGTTTTTGAAGAAATTACTTATACACTTGTAACTTCGAAGCTAATTGATGATAAAAATTGTGAGTATAAAGAAAATATATGTGATTCCAGGAAAAGTATTATAGTTTTATTCACTTGCAAATTGTGTACAATATAATACACCTTGCTGACTTTTTTAATATTGACATACAAAAAGATATTTCTAGAAGCATATATTCCACGAAGAATGCTCTTGTTTAAGATTTTACGTCATGTAAACAGTATTGTTATAGTAAAAAAACAATAGGAGAACAATTTACAAATAAAGTTTTTCTTCTACGATAAATATATTTACCTTATTGTGTTGAAGCTATAAAACATATTTTAGTTGTTAAATTGTGCAGTGAAAGATTACAAAAAAGATGTTCTACGTCATTATTTTTTAATTAAAACATTCTGTTGTTTTTTTTTTTGTATACGTGAAACGTACAGTATCGTAAAATATGTTTTTTATGAATATTTTCTTTTGTGATAATATTTGTTTTATTTTTAACATATGAATTGTTGTGACAGTATTTATATTTTTTTCGAAAATAGGATACCGCAGTCTTTTTTTTAGTTTGTACAATAATTTATAAATCCTAGAATTTAAAAAATAGGTAAACAAACATTAAATAGAAACTTAAGATATCCACTGCAATATGCGATGAAACAACACAGTTTACACCCAGAAACCAAAATTTATCTCAAGCTCACCGCGAAAGTAGTATAACGTTAATCACTTTGTCATGTGAATAAATCAATTTATAAAAACAGATATTAGAATATGTAAAAAAAAGTGTACAAGCTAGGTAGTAGAAAACCTTTCTATAAAATTGAAAATGGCTTTATCTACTTGAAGTAGTCACAGAATCTGTCTGATTTCTTAAGAGAATAACCACAAAAAATATAGAGTTTCTTCATTCAGGTGAAACCGTGCACTCCTCTTTTGTTCGGAAGATTTTTTTTTGCAATTAACTTTCATACTCTAAACTAATATAGTAAGTTGGATTTTCTTTGTAATCTTCTTATGAAATTCTATTGATTAAAGTTTTATTAAATATTTTTAAATATATTTATAAAAGTCAGAAAAATTTACGAAATTCAGAAATAATTCTTACTTTTTGACTGATACGGACAAAAAATAATTTTTGCTCATTTTTCTTTCAATTTTACAGCAAAAATAGTTGTATATAAAATTAAAGTTTATTGAATACAAACAAATAATATTGAGTATATAGATATACATATCTTTTGTCAGTTTCGTACTTCACAAAATAATGACAAACTTGAAAGAATATTTCAACGAAAAGACAATAATTTTAATAAATTCAGACTACCATTATTTGGTAAACACGAATCTGATTTATTTAACTTTAATTTTTATATGTACCTAACTATTTTTACCAAAAATAGACATTGCTGGAGGAGGGAAACTTCATGCTTTCTTAGTGACACTATAAAAACCAATATATAAAAACTAAGATCTACTCTCTTAAACTGAATTAGCGAGAAACTACTAATTCATAGTGAGTATTTACTATTGAAATAGTTAAAAGTATACCACTATAAATTAGTGAACAGTCTAAGGTTTTTATTTTATTTATTTTTGATGTCGAAAACTGGAGCAATCTAAAGAACTCATTCATTATTTAGTACGCATAAATAAATAGAAAATCATCACGCATGACGATAATCTATTAATTATTCATAACATAACTTCAATGTCTATTATTAAAATTAAGGAAAATTGTTTATTGCAAACACCTGATTTTTGTTAATAACTCTACCAGAGCAATTGACTCGTTGACAAATGGAAGTTAAAGTAAATGCCGTAATGGCACCACTTTCAATTCGAAATCACTATTCTTTTAGTTAAATTTAAAGTGACTAATTGAATTAGTGAAATAACTACAAATTAAGATAATACACCTACTTTCTTATACTAATAGTATTAAAATACAAGATGTAGGTATTCAAATATAGATTCTAAATTCACCACTAATTCTATTTACCTCAAATGTAAAGGTACCAAATTTTAGCAATAGTAATTTATTTCTTATGTTTTAATCTGCATACTATAAACGTGAACAATTGTTAATGTATATACCTATATCTGGTATAAGCGTGGCGAGTTACAATTATTTTACAAAGCTGCGATTATCACACTTCTAGGTATGTGCCTTTAGCTTTGTACTGTTTAAGACGGGTCATTTTATCTCTAAACTGTGCACATTTAAATCCTGAATAAGCCCAAACAAACAAACAGACTCGGCGAGTGTTTTGTTGATATTAACACAGTATAATAATTAGTTAATTACGTGTTTGTTATACACGCATTAATAATACGATTTGTTGGTTTTTTTTTTAGATGATTCAAATGATTTTTACTTGTTTAGTAAGGTACTTGCACCAGTTATGGCCGCTATAAGAGCAAGGTTTACTGTTTTTTGTGATTGACGGGCTTATTTTTTGTAATTCTCATAAACTAATGTTACTAATAAAACAAGTAACTCTTTATTTTATCTATTTAATTAACAAAGTCCGCAAATAAAGTTTTTTTTTTAATTATATCCTTTTGTTTTTTTCTCCAGTAATGGATAAAGTAAAACTAGTAATGAGCATGCAGTGACGAACACTTGCTAATGATTACAAAATGATAAGTACTACGACACAAAATATATAAAAGAAAGAATCGTCAAGTTTGAAACATTGTAAAACAGTTGCTATGATAATACATATAATAATTAATAAATAAATTATATTAATAATTAGTTTAAATGTCCACCATTTTGACACCTTTTGGCCGAAAGTCATCAAATCACGCTGTAAGACAGTTTAAAATGTACATACATTAATATTCAGAAATTGTAGTAATCAAATATCAATAAATATTTCTAATTCAGTATATTAATTTAATAATTATCATTATTTATAATATATGTGATGAGTCATTATGCAAACTTACTTAGTACACAGAAAAAAAGAATTAGTTATAGGAAATAAATGTATTTAGTTGGCGTGTTTTCGAAAATATTTGTTAATTATTAAGAAAAATAAATGTTATCAATTAGATATTTGATAACAACACAACGATATATATAGCTCCAATATGGGATTTGTTAACAGTAACTAAACATTATGTTCGCCATTAGCAACTGGGTATAAATATTGTTAACATAACCAAATCTCGTTATCTATAAATAATCTATTTTCTCAGTCTTTCGTGAAGCATTTGTGTAACTGTGGAGCTGGAACAATGAAGTGAATGTCTGTAGAATTTTCTTTCGTTAACGATGATTTTTGTAAAAATGCACCAATTGTTTTTGCAAAATGTAGACTCGAGTGTTATTAATTTTGATACCAATCGGATCAGTGCAAAGCACATATCGTGTAAGAATTTTCCGACTTTCACTGCATTTTTATATTAAATATATATGGTTTTCCATACCAATTGTAAACGAATGAAAAGCAGAGAAAAAATACGAAAAATGGTCTTTGTTAGAGCTCTATAAGTAATGTCGTTTTCGAGAAAAAAATACCTGCTTCTTCAAAGCTGAAACAGTCTGTATAAAAACAAGTCAAAACAATATTTATTTATATACCTTTAAGTGGATACTTTTATGTAGGTAACAAAAAAGGTTAGACTTTACCTGTATAATATATATCTTTCTATAGCACGCTTACGTTTGAAGTACAAAAAAAATTAATTAGCATCTTGTTCTCATTTAAGTTTTATAAATATATTCTTTTCTCAAATACCTCACCACATAAAGTTTTCTCTGTACTAAATTTTAGTTACATGCGGTGCTTCTATACGCCCGCGCCGTTGTAACTTTCGTTTTATGCTACCTAACAAATGAAGCAGCTTGTTCAGTGAATGTACAATTTCTTTTTATTTTATGCCATAATCTAAAATTCTAATATACAAATTTAACACTAAGATGCAGAACATAGGAAAATACCTACTATAGTAGAGGAAAAATATATATGAAATTTTTACATAGTTTCTATAGCCCCAACTTTTTTCTAAATATGTATGTAGTGATTATAAAAAATACGTTTCGTTTCAATGAAATTATTTATACATTTTGAGCATCTCTGATTCGAATACTACATCTTTTTTTACTCTATAACATCTGTGTAATGGTATGTTAGTTTGTGAATGCTCAATGTATAACCAAACTGGTAAAATTTTAAAACATGAAAAACTTCAAAATTAAAGTGTTTTTTTAAATTAGCAATTACGAAGAACCTCTTTTTATGATAACAACCAAACTTGAAGATAAAATTTAAAACTTATATTAAAAGACATATCACTTTTTCTTGATATATAAAATAGGTCCTAAAGATTTTCGTAAACAATTAAACGTATCTTGCGGTAGATTAAACACAAAAAAATCGCATTGTTTAAGCAATATACCTGGTAATGATGCAAGAGTACGTATTATGCGGTATACTAGAGAGTAGAAAGATATTAAATGTGTTTTTAGGTTAGTTTTATATATCCAAGAGATTTTTTTACGAAAGTTACCAGAAAAAACATGTTTTATTGTTCTACAAAATGTAATATTATATTATTTATAATAAAAAAAAGTTTTCCGCCGAGCAATGAAGGTATATGAATTTGGATACCATCTTCCTGTTCATAAAGCCCCAAGGATATTTATTATTTTATCTTTTTTGATTTTACTAATAATTTCATAAATAAATGTATTGTCCTTTAATAATGCCACATCCTGTATATGTATCGGAAATATCATAGTATTATCGTAGTTAAATCCTACGAGGTATATTTATGTATGCGTTGTAACTTGACACTGATAACTCTATAAAAATCTTGAGACATACTTTCTGATACCAATACGTACCTAATAAACGAGGCACTGCTGACTTGAACTCCAACACTATACAACCATAACAATAGTAATATCAGAGGTAGATCATTATTTTTAACAACGCGATTTTCTTCGCGCGACGACAAGAATTCCAATCGATATTGAAATGTGATCACGACCCGGTCATTCGCTTTAGTATTCGGTACAGTAGTCATTGCAGAAATGTTTATTGAATTACTCGTAATGTAATTTGTGAGGAGTTATAGTAGAGTGGAAGTATATACATATATATAATGATATATGAAAGGGTTGGTGGAGGAATCTGTAGAAATAGATACAAAGTGGCAAATACATTTATTTAGTACTTTTTAACCGACTTCAAAAAAAGAGGAGGTTCTTAATTCTCTCAATATATAGTTTTTCGGTCATATCTCCGACAAATATGCTCTGAATTGGACGTTTTTGAAAGAGTATATTGCCGAAGTGGTCCCATATAAATTTTATCAGAATTTTAATCAGCCACAATTAACCTACTTTTTCGGAAATATTAAATAAATAATATATTTTTATGAAACATAAACTACATATCACTAAAACATTAATTTGCGACAGATTGTTGCGTGCAAAGACGAAAAAATACCGCCACGTTTATATTCAGCGGGCACGACACGATATAGTACATGTGCGTATGCACCAAGGGTGCTCAAACTTCACCAAGCTCTACTCTACTAAAACTGCCTAAACATTAGGGGAGAGTGGAGTAATCACAAACACGGAGTGATCGCGAATTCAGTGGTTTCAGTATGTTAGAAGAGAAAAGCTAATGTACTCTCTGCACTTACCGATAACGTCTAGTATCGGACCGTTAACGGTCAGTGTAAATCACGCTCACAATACAAACTAAGCTTAATTCCATTTTTATTTATATTTCATCTAATTTTTTATTAAAATAAAAGCCATGTAATAACTGATATGTAATTAACACAAAAGTTATGCCCAAGTAAGCCTCGATCAAGCAGTATTTGTTGTCACCCGTATTGTTTATTATATGATCCTAACCTCAAAAAAAATATGTTTATTTTTTTCAAACTCAACCGCGTCAAAGTAAATCCGCATAAATGGAGACCGCGTAAATGGAGGTATTACTGTATACTCTAATCCAGCAATATTTTTATTTTTCTTTAAAGCAATATTATTGGACAAAAACAATAAATTAAGTAGATTAGACTTTTCTCTTTTATCACTGTACGACCATTTTTTACCGAGTTATTTACGATCAAAGCAGAAACCTATAACTAGGAAACAAATTATTGTTAAAAATTTTAAGGGCAGTTTTGTAAAGCTGATAATATTTATATATTCTTTATAACTCGGTCAAAAATGGTCGTTCAGCAATAAAAAAATGGAAGAGAAAAGTCTAACCTACAAAAATCATTCATTAGATTTGTTTTAAAAAAATTTTCACAGCCCATGAAAGCTCTAATATAGCAAACAATTTTGTGGGCTATATATTTTTTTAAATACGTATGAGGAAAAGATAGTCCAGATAAGAGTACAAGACCTTTTATTTTTTTGTGAGACTATGTATTTGGACCAGGATTGGTCAATCCTGGTATGCAATGAAACTAAATATTTTTCAATAAAACTTGTTTTATGGGTATGTACATACTGCCGCATAGTGAGCTATGGCTCGATTGTACCTGGGCACGGAACGCAGACTATTAATAATGCCTGAGCAAGGTACATGACACACGGACGGGAAATTACAATTATTAAATTTTGAATGCGGTGTTCTCGTATTATTATTTTTGTCAGCACGCTTTCAGAGCATCAAATATATGTCTTAATACAACGCCATTGTTTGGAGTTTAAAGCAGTATTGCAATGTGACGATTTGAAAACTGTAGACCGAAATTCAAAGTATTTACGACGTTATAGCACATAGAAGAGGACGAGCCGTGTTAGTATTATATCTGTTATTAAATCTTTTAACGCGTTTTTCTCGAAATCACTTTTTTCGGTTGGTGGGAAGCATAAACGAAATTCTAATCAACCGATCGGGCTATAATTTTAACACGTTATTCTACATACTAATAGTTACCGTATACCTTATACCGTTACCATTTTATGGATACTTACGTTAGGGCCGGGCATTAATGAGTCAATAGATAAACAAAAACAAACTTTTTTATATAGTTAAATATGAATATTATAAACTATAAATAATTACACACATTTTGTATTAATTAAATATTATTCAATATATTAAGGAGTTCATAAAAAACATCTTCTAAAACAAATCAGCTGTGGAAGTCTCGGAGCAAGATTTTCCGAATTAATCTCAATAACGAGTGTATAAAAACAGAGAGAACGATAATCAAGTTTAAGCGGCAAGTTTGTTCTCAGGCATGAAATAAAATTTAATTAGACGCAACGTGGAAATGCACTTAGACTGTGACAGTGTCAACCATCAGGGGTGAACCAGTAAGCTTATGTATGCAATCATGTATTTAAACAGTTCTTGACTTCTGAGTGTAAATCACATTATTCTTCTTGTCAATGTTTTGTCGCTTATTGCAGTAAGGATCTTCAGGATTCTCTATGAAAAATTATTAATGTGTAAATGTTTTACAATTTTCAACCAATTTGAACAGAGTCTATCTTATTTGAAAGCTAAGTAGTTGTAGTTTATTAAAATTACCCAAAGGCTGGTATATTTACCCTCTTAAATACTCTTTCACCCCCTTAAATCTGATAAAAATTAATAAATCCAGTAATAACTACTGCACAAAATAAAAATTTTAATTTTTGCTTGTACTGTTATATGTATTTCTTCGATATCCACTCTCTTTTAAGACATTGAGAAAAAAATTCAAATTTTACATAATACTTTAATTATAAATGCAGGTAATAAAATTTTATTTCAACCTTATTTTAATTTAACTTAATTCGTAATTTATGAAATAAAAAATGTATTTATTTATGATTTTAGGTATAGAACATATTATCATTTAAACGTTTAATCATATTTAAGGGGGTTAATTAGGAGGGTAAAAATACCATTCTTGGGGTAATTTTCGTAAACTACAACTACATAGCTTTCAAATGAGATCGACTGCAGTCAAATTGGTTATAATTGGCTTGAAGCAAAATTTCGCGCAATATTATGTCATTTAAATCCACTGTGTGTCGGCCCCAATTGAAATAAGTGGGTAACTTCGCCCCTGTCTAATAACCAATCTGTGAGGGATTGTCTTGTTCAATGTATTTTAATTTTTGATTAAATTCAGTCCGGTTTTTAATTGTTCGGTCTCTATGTATTTGTCGGATAAAATTTATTTGAATTCAGGGTTCTATTGGATGCTGTTTAATTCTGTTTGTTTGCCATTGTCATGCTTCTTAGACTTTGAAATTTTAATTTCATTCTTCAGTACTGGATTTAAATAAACATTTTATACAAGAAAAATGAATCTATTTAATTTTTTCCGTTATTTTTTCGAAAACATTGAAAATTTATTATGGTTTCTGAATGGTCCAGTGTGTTGGAATTTTTTTTTAAATATGTTGTATTTTTACTTGTTTTTTTGTCTACTTTCCGGATCATGACCCCCTTCCTCCAAACATTTAAATCTAGATTCACGTTGTTTTGAAAAAATGATATAAAATATTTTTTGATTACTATTTCTTCCCTATTGATCCTGAATTACGGGATACCAATAGAATAAAAAATATTAAATTGGAAGTTGGTATATAATAAAGAATTAGGACTGGCATTGTGGTATAAAATATAAAAATTGTAATAAATTTACATTTTATAAATACAAAATAAAATTTTCTTGGGTATAATAGAGAACATCACATTTCCATAGAATTAAGTTTTTATCGAGATTACTATAAATATTCAGTTCATATTTCTACACTTTCATATAAAAGGAGGTTTTATTAAAATTTTATACTTATAAAATACTGAAAAAGTTTCAGAATTAAATCTGAAAAAGATAGCATAGCTACTCAAAGATTTAGATTATAGAAAACTTGTTGCGTAATCTTAGTCTTCCGTGGTTATATTGCTGTGACTCTTTACTTATAGAATTTTTGATTAAATCTGTATGTTCTATTCAAAATTGACGTAAACAAATAAACCGAAACCAAAGAATAAACTCTCCATCGATTTTTTCTTCATGTTTTAGGAATAGGAAGGTTTTTGAGGGAAGGGAGGAGGCATTCCCAGAAGAATAGATAAAAATCGACTTAAACAAAGAAACAAGATCAAAAAATAAAACTCGATTGATTTTTTTTGTTCATGGTTAAGGAATAGGATATTGTTCGTTGAAATTCGTTCATTTTTCTTCCCCCGGAAGGTTGTTTTGGTGTCGGGGTGAAAGGAAGGGGAAACATGCACAGTTTGTTCTCTGGCTTGTCGTTGTGTGGGATATTTACGATACTAAGATAGATGGCGTAAACGCTTTGTACATTGACGTAGACATCTTTATGGCCGAACACGAGATAAAATATTATTTTTTTTTGTTAAAGAGAATAGTTTATGAGATAGTTAAATGTACAATGCATGACATTTTTTATATAAATTTTTCTTATTGTTAGAAAATGTATTAAAAGTTGAATTACTGCAACCGTGGCTTCGCCTGCATTGTACTCGTTTTTCAACATTTATATGATTTATAAAATTTAATACCGTATTTGTTAGTCAAGGAACAATTATTTACCCATATTAAAGTTGAACTTGGAGAAAAATCACGGTTCACGTATTTTTCTATTTCAATATAAGAGTATTTTGCCTGAATCCAAAACAAAATTAATATTTACATATAGTGGAGTGCCTTAAGCACCTAAAATACTAAAACCTCGGAATCGATTTTTTTTGAATAAATTTTCATAAAACCTTTTGGATTGTATAGTAATGTTGTAGAAATGTTATTGATTATATTTATTGCATTCAATAAAGGAAACAAAACCTCATCACTAACTTTTTTTTCAAATAGTGGAAAAGACATCGGTTTGCTTCTAGGCTACACAAATATTCATTGTTTCTTTTTTGTTTCAAATTCATTATTTCTTCTTGTACACTTATACTTGTATACTTATACACGTTATACAATCAAATATATGTACCACAAACAAATTTAGAAGAGAAAAATACAGTCATTACAAATAATTTAACATCAACAATAACGAACAGAGAAGAGTGCACGTTATTTGAACAATTTTGCGGCAGAGTCGGGGATCAAAGAGTCACCGGTAAGCACCACTTCAATAAGAAGACATACACACACACATAATATAGCGGTAGGACCACCTGACGCCTCACCAAAGCTCAAAGACCTTCTTAATTCTTCTTTGTTATCGGACCAACAACTTTGTCTGTATTCCGTGGTACTTTTCTTTGTGTACTTTATTTGGTAGCCAAAGTGACTAATTATACCGTATTTAATTGTTATAGATCAATGGTTCTCAAATGGGCGTGCATTAAATTTAATTTTTTTTTTAAATGTCATAGAAAAAATATAGTCGCTTGCAGAAATGGTCGACCAGTTTTCATTCAAATTCGCTTATCAAAAACTTAGTAGGCTCCTCTCATTTGATTATTATAATATTTAAATAATTTCTCCATCTACCAAAAAAAGACAAATATTTTGATACTCATTTGCTATATAAAGAAGTACTCTTCGCTTATAGTACTCATATATCTATTGAAAATTATACAGGTAAATTTTATGGCAATAAATATTTGATATTCCGAATTTTAGTATTTAATTATGTTAAACTTGATATAAAATTAATTAATGAAATGGACGTATATTTGTGTGTTTATTTAAAATAATGTGAGTATATAACCTTCCCACTAAAAAAATATAACCGATGCTGTTTGTCTTAATATTTTTGAATCTGTTTTAAGCAATTATGGTCTTTAGTACTCATCATTATAGCCATAGTACTCAACCTAATTATTCAATATAAACTATATTTATTATTTTGTGATATAAACTACGTATTAGAAAATATCAATTGTTTTCCTTAACCATTTATTTAATTCCGGATCATCCCAACTAGGGGTGTACCGGAATTCCGGTTAACAAAAATGTCATTATATTACGGACATTGAACTGTTCAATTATACGGGCTGAGTCATATCAGGTGGTACAAACTTGAACAGTTGATCGAGAAAAATATTTCAAGAAAAAAAGTTCATATAAACATCGGAAATTTTTCGCGAGCGAACTACAGACTCTCAAATATTTTGTCTAAAATTAGTTTTTATTAAATTATCGCAAAGTTTTTCCTATTTTCGATAATAAAACAACTCATAACAAAACATTCATTATTGAATAAAAATCACAATTGCCATGGAAAACTATTATTGTTAATCGAGACGTCACTCGAGTGCAATATTAAATTTGTCAAGTGAGCTTTGGAAAAAAGAATAGTTGATGTTTAAAATTTTTATATTTATTAAAATTCTTGGCTTAATTCAAACAAGAATTAGTTATCTTATTGTATATTAGTATAATACAAAAAAGTTTGATAGCCACTGAAAATCGAAATCCTTACACAACTTATAAAACATTTATTAATTCTATCTTACAAAGTGAACATTGCACAGGATATAATTATGAGAGTCAAACAATTTCAATTTCAAACACAAAATTACATACATACAAAGAAGAAAATAATAATATCAAAGAATCAGCGAGCCCAAATTACCCAGCATTATCTAAAACACATTGCTAATCCAACGAGTAAGTATGTACAAGATCTTTGTAACAGCCAAAGCCTGGCACCTTATTATTAACTCTTACTTACCGAACAATTCACCTAAAAAAAACTCCACATGCGTCAAAATTTTACAATTTTTTAAATTATTTTTTTAATCATTTAATTTAACAATATGCACAAACATTGTTAATGAAAAAATAAAAATAATAAATATACGAAACTTGCAATAATTTTTTACATCAATTTTTATTCATAGTTTTTATAAAAATTTTAATTTGAAATTTTAGGTTATGATACATACGCGGTATCATCCGCATGCTCGATGAATACAGTTTATTCTCAGTGTATACTCATATCGCGAGTAGAGGGTTAATACAATACACATCCTAGTCTTTGAAGTTAACTGGGTATAATGAAAAGCTCGCCACGTTTATTGTGATTTTGGATGTTTTATATTTGCTGCAATGTTAATAATTTATCGTCTTTTGTTGGCAATATTGTATTGTCTCGCATTTTGAAAAGTAATTCAGTTAATGAACTCCGTAGTTATTAATTAGGTTATGCGTGAGTTGGAAGAGTTCAAATGTATGTCTGTTGGGATGTTCATTTGTTAAATTAAACGAATTTTTAATTATTCTATTACGTTTAAATTTTAAATTTTATCCTACGTTTATTATTCAGAAAACGTAAAACAGTATAACTGAATTATGTTCAAAGAATTTATTTTAAAACTAATGTTGGTATCGTTAAAATCAAATTAGTTTTGATTTTTTGATTATATGCATCATTTTATAGGCAAATAAAATAATCTATACTTATGTGTAGTTTGTAGAAATTTTTTTCAACTTGGCACGGAAACTACAGAATTGAATTTGATTACAATTTAAAATTATATATGTATATATAATCTCACTTTTTCGTCCGTCCGTCCGTCCTTTTCACTCAAAGCTAAATAGCTCATAAACTATATAAGCTAGAAACTTGAAATTTTTACTGAACATGTAAAATGATGCCCTCTAGTAAAAGATGTACAAATATATTGAAAAAATAATTTTTCAAGGGGGGCACTAAGGAGCTAAAGCTAGGTAAAAAAAAGATTTTTTTATACCAAGGCATGTGGTACGTTAAAATGTATAACCAAATCAGGCGCCTGCAGGGGACTTTAAAGCAAATACAAAAAAATGCATGTGGGTTGTCGTAATGTAGATCTCAATTAGTAGAATATTACCATATTTTTATATTATTTTTTAACTCAAAAATACACATGTGTTTATAAATAATCCACGTAGTACGTACTTCGGAACCCTTAAGGCATATACCCGTGTACATCGCCCTAATTATTCATTTATTGTCAAGTTTTTTTAAATATTTAAATAAAAAAGATATTTTTGTCGGAAGCATATTTAATCCAATTCGGTATAAAATTAAGATAAACCCACCCCTTACCTCCAATATACTCACAAAAATTTGTATAAATAAATCTATTGAAAGCTATACCTACTATTTGTATCATTTTTTTCTATAACTTTTTTGCACTGTTTCTTTTTAAAAGTTTTCCATATTTTTTTGACATGAGTTTAAAAATAAAAAATCGTACACAAAACAGTATTCGATAGATAATAAAATATTTTATGCAGAAGTAAAAATACATTTATTGTTGTACAACGAAATAAATTCGAGTCAAATCCATACATCATTCTGATACATACATAAATAAGCAAGAATAACTTTAAAAGAATTATTTTTCTCATTTCATAAGCACTCACAAATTACTTTCTTGTAAGGGATTTATAATTTATATATAACGTACTTATGTTTCTTGAATTTTACGACCCATAATACTTCTTTGAAGATTACCTTGTGCGAGGAATTATCAATGTCTTGAAATAATAAAGCTTTTGCGATTTATTATTATCTACAATTTTATTATTTATTTATAAAATTATGCATTTGTCCCTAACATAAATGTAGTAGAGGTCGGTTATAAAATTATTGCAGTATTCCGTATGTCCAACATTATAAAGAAAGTGGGGCTTCAATTATTTTTATTAAAAACAAAAAAACGCTATTTGTATTATTGAAATGCATTTAGTAATTAGATTTTTTTTTTGTTCGTGCATTTGACATAAATAGAACACGCTATTTTTTACAAACACTGTTTATTGATGGAAATTCCGGTAGGTATGCCGGCAGAACTTACCCATATTAGTTTAGGGAATTGCAATATATATTAAATGAATATTCATCATTTGTTTCCGTGTTAGAAATGCATTATTTATTTTACGACGTTTTTTATTTAATGCTTGCGATCGTGAATCCGATATTCATATTGTTTATACGCATTTTTTATGTGAAATTGTTTAATTTTGTGATAAATAATTGAACAATATTATTTTGAAGTGATATTTTATAAAATATTATATTACAATAGATCTTGGCTTATGAGTAAGAGCCGCGTCGTTTTGTCGTACGTTTCGTCGCACAATGAAGTGAACTCTTAATATGCTATGAAGTAGAGACAATGACCAAAACGATACTATTTACACCCAGAAACCAAGAAGTGTCAAATTTTGTTTATATTTTTATAAATTATTAAAAATTGGGACAAAATTGAGAAGATTCATGACGTTTAGACTTAAGTTACGTATTAGTTTTGTGGTTATATTCTTCAGGACTTTTCAAATATAAAATTATATATATAATTTTTAAATTATTCATTCAAATATGAGTGTATAAAGAATATTTTTTACGATTGCATTTTTTAATTTTTATTATAAACGTGTCACATTTATCGTTAAACAACATTTCATGTATATCAAAAAAGCACCCTTATGTTGACAGCAAACAAAAATAAAGCTTGCAGTAGGTATTTATTTATATGTGTGTGACCTTTTTAAACAATGTTGCCAACTCTAAAACGATAAATTTATTTATTTCCATTACAGTTTTTTTTGTGTCATCTGAATTTAATAAAAATTTCTGGTATTTTGAGTGGGGGTGTAATTTAGAATAGGTATTTAATGTTTCTGAAGCAATATGAATACATATGAAATATGAATGAGTGGACATTAGTCTTTAATTTAAAAAAAACCGAGTTGATTTTTTATTTGTATTTACAAGTAAATAATTATGAAACCAAATATTTAAAAATATTGGAAACTAAAAATATTTTTTTTTAAAATAGGTGCATTTGAAATTTGAAATTTCTTCACTAATTTTTTTGTAAATAGAAATTTAATTCATTTTTCACAGGGTTATAAAATTATACTAGAAAGACTTTTATTAAATAAAATTTACTTTATATATTAACTGAATATTTTTCCCTTAAATTAATTTAGATATACGCCACTGAACCAATTTCTGATAAAAAATACATGATTCCTTTTGTAAATTTATTCAAATTATATCTACAAATGAAACGAGATATTCCATATAAAAACTTTTATTTTATGTCCCCAGGAAACAATCTAATTTCTGAAAGTAAATATTTAAGTTCGTTTTCCGGCTGCCACCCTACTTTAATACTTAATACTTAATAGGCACCTATTTGCTTTAGTCGATATCTACTTACCTCTAGCTCAACTGTGTTCATTCATATTTGTTGACAATAATGTAAAATGTAAGATGTAATTTTTGTATTATATATTTGTATGTATCTAGTCTAATAATAATACTGAATACTATAGTATTCAATATTATTATTTAAAGTTAGCTTATACTTAATTTGATAGCATTAAACTAATTTTGATATTATGTCTAATTTTTAATACAAGAATTATTTACTCGAACTTTTCATGAGACAAAACATAACGAGTATCATCTCGGTATCGTATTTAACAACCAACAGTCTCGTCTAAATTTATTTTGCCTTTTTCTATTTCCTCATAAGGTAGTGGCACCAATCTTGGTAAGAACCCCAGTAATGGCAAATTATTAATTAAATATATTTACATTTAACTGCCTTACAGCACGATTTGATGACAATCGGCCAATATAATTTATTTATTAATTATTATATATATTATCATAGCAACTGCTTTACATTGTCTCAAATTTGACGATTCTTTCATTTATATCTTTTATGTCGTAGTACTTATCATTTTTTAATCATTAGCAAGTATCCATCACTGCGTGCTCACTACTGGTTTTACCTTTGCCATTACTGGATAAAAAACGTAAACAAAATAAAAGGCTACAATTTAAAAAACAAACTATATTTGCAGACTTTGGTAATTAAATTGATTAAATAAAGAGTTACTTGTTTTATTAGTAACATGAGTTCATGAGAATTACAAAAAACAATCCCATTAAACCAAAAAAACTTGCTCTTATAGCGGCCATAACTGGTGCCTACCTTACCTATATAAACTATAACTGAAAAATCAGAAGAAAAAAACTGTAATCAAGAACCTTTATTCTTGTTTAATTTATAATTGTCGATCATTTTTTTTAAATATATAAAGCCCTATCTTACCTTACTGAAATTAAATATAACACAAATAAACGGATGTGACCATCACATGACTTTTTTATACATTACTGTAAAAAATCTAATATTTTCAAGAACTAATCAGAACATCTATTATTTGTAAATTTTTGTAGGGCAGAAGTCTGTAGGAATCTCAAGTAGTTAGTATGTATAAAAATATTAATAATGTAAAAATTCTTCAAATAAGACACAGGTTATACCAAGTAACCAAGAACCAAAACCTCCATTATTGACTTGACACGACTAACGTCTCCACTTCTATGTCGCGTTACCTTTAACGTACATACATAAATAATACACTGTTTTATGTTTTATTTATATGCTCTTGAGAGGTACACGAACGAGATAAGATGCACTAACCTTACCCGCCCCCCCCCCCCTCTTCATTTCTTCTATAGTGTGAAAGGTGGTGGGGGGGGGGGACTCATACCTGTCGCTACTTATATGTAATGTTATGTGATGTTGTAAGCCAATTTCAAAAATGTTATTTAATTTTAGATGTTGTTAGAATGGAATTTTAAATGGGGGTTAATATCTATTTATTATTTAGGTAAATATCTATTTTGATCTGGTTTTGTATTATACTGTATATTAAATGTATATTATACAGATATATCTATTATTGGAACCAAAATGGTCCAATTTTTATAATATTTTTTAAATTCTACAAGTACAAAAAACACAAAACGTTTTTATTTATATTATAATATATTATATTATTATCATATTGTTATTTATTATTATATTTTGATCTAATGAAATATATATATTTACTTTAAACCTTTGTGCGATTTTTTTTTGTTCAAATATATTTAATAGCAATAGTAAAAAAATGCTTAAAACATTCTGAAATAATTCTTCCAATTTTAACATCAAAAATCAAACAATTTTTATTCTGTGTACTTTTACTCAAGTTGATGGTTTCCGAGTAAAAAAATTAAATCCGACTATTGGTTTTATATTACGATGTATTGATTTCTCATCAACAATTTTATTGACTTTAATGCAGTGACAGTTTATTTATCATTTTCACGGTAAACTCTCACAAATCAAACGACTGAATCTTCGCGTGATCATTTGTACTTTGCTATTTTTTCTTAGGTATTTTGAATTTTGTATACATATATCTTATTGTTCATTTATGAAAAATATAAAATGGTTAAGAAAATAAATGAATTCAATTGTAAATTAAGGCTTTATAAAGGCTTGTCTTTTAAATATGAATTTAGGTAACATATTTAATAATAATATTTTCGTAGAACCGTTAAGATAATCGATATTTTATAACCTGAAATGCGTGTGAAAAATTCTACTTTTACAAAAATAATTTTTTTCGCCCTAATACGCAAAAGTGAAAATTCATATTATATCTATTGACAGCGCCAAATTGACATGTGTACATATATACCATAGAGATAATAACCTAGAGTAGGTGTACCATAGCACTTCATGTAAGTGAAAATGAAATATGCTTTGTCTTATAAACATACATATTTGCAGTAAGTATTCTGCCCATGTGAAAAATAAATATAAATTCCCTTACATTATTTTTTATCCTTCTACTGACAGTTCGCATTTTCGTCTGCCATACCTTCTCTATGTTTAATATCTCTATATCTACTCAAATCTTGAATCGTGAGTGTGCGTGATCATGAGTCAAATTAAGAGTCTGTGAGTATATTTTGAAGATAATTTTTTTTACATATAAACTTATTTGATCTTTTTTTTAATATCTGAACTAAAAATGCATAAATAAAATAATATTTTAAAACGAAAAGACATTAATTTTTATCATTTCAAAATTTAATTTACAACAATTACATTAAATCGTGTCACGAGCGTGACCCGCCGTGCGTGATCGAATGTGAGTAAAAAATAGAATTCGTGAGGGTACGTGATCGTGAATGCTTTTTTTGTAACCCTGAGTAAACGGGCGAGACTAAAAAAATTTTCTCGTGAACGTGTGTGATCGTGAAAAAAATTACTCAAGCGCCCAGCTCCAGTATATAGGTACTCTTTGATTTGTTTAATTTTGGAAGTTTTATTAGTAAACAGCACTAAACATACATTTAAAATAATGCAACACATCTTAAAAACAATACATATCAAATCGACCTTTATAATGCACAGTAAATTAAAAATCTTATTAATCAAGATCTTAAAAATCATCCTGTATAAAATAAACGTAACCTAGAGAAAAACAATGTACAAAGTTGGTTTGATCTAATTGTCTGCACAGACATAGCTGACGGCAGTGACGGCCAAGCGCACCGCGACTGCTTGAGCGATGTAGAGGTACTCGTATACAACAGGCGCTCGTTCGATACCCGGTGTTATTTATAGACGTTGCCCGATCAATGTGCACGTCCCGAGGGATTGCGCGGTTCCGGGCTTGTTTTAAAACCGACACAATTACAAAAATGTAAGAAAATTCACGCCGAGTTTCTTTGTGCAAGGATTCTGTGAAATAATAATACTGTAAGAAATTTTAACGCTGAAATGTCAGTTTTTTTTGTTACTTCGTTGGCAGTTTGTTTATGAATAATTGATTAGTTGATGACAATGTTTCAACTGTTCAGAAACCAAATTAATTAACTTTAACTTTTTAAATTCACGTCAAATAGCTGTATTTATGAACAAATAAATTAACACTTGTAGAAAATAAATAATTAAAATCAGTTATTTTTTTTATTTTTCGTCGTATTATATTGACAATTGTTAACATAGTACTATGGAACTATAAATCACACAGACTTCAGTTATGTTTTAAAATATTAAATATGTGGTCTAGCATTATGTTTTAAAATTTTAAATAATTTTGTCGGATAGTTTATTAGTTAAAGCTCTTTAAGTAATTTATTTGATTTATATTACTTAATATTACAATTGTTTTTGAATTCACAAAATCAAAATTTTTTTACAAACGTAGGTGAACAAATTAAATAGGTTTAAGTTTTAAAGTATAATTGATATTTAATCTCTTATTCCTCTAAAATTTAATAAATTAAAACAAACTAAAAGATTGTAACTACCAAACTATTCGTTAAAGTAATTTGAAATTTTAATACGTAAAACTCAACTATATAACAAAACTTAAACACTATTCCAAAATTTGCATGAGCTGTAGTTCCAAAGTACTGTCACCAAACAAGAGTAGTAGACTGTAGCACAATCGGTTCTCCAGATATTAAATAATAACTAATTTTGAGTCAAATTTTTGGAGGGCTGTAGCCACTTCATGGTAAATTTCCGGACACATGTTCATATAAAGTTTTTTGCTTAAATTATTTTTCTTAATATACCGTTTAAGTTTGGCACGGCAGTGCTGAATCATCCTGTATATACTTCATATATAGATACTACAATATAGATACTGTTTCCAATTAAATATCTCTGAAGACAAACAATACTCATCAGTAAAGCTCGAGTTCTGTTGCACAAGATATCTGTACTGCTACAGTTGCAGGCTCTACAGTGCACTGAATTATGTCCTACAATCTCATTACATTCAACAATAGAATCCTCGCAATATTTTACACGTTGTTAGGAATTGAATTCATGTGGAATATGATATTCAAATGTCAAGACTGTAATACGAGTATTATACGTGATATAATTTGGTTTAATAAATGCTCTCTGATGTTTTTAATTTTATAAATACTATATATTAAAGTATAGTATATAGGAAAAAGTCCTCTTAATACGTGTCCTCATAGATCTATATTCAGTTACACCGTAGCAATTATATTCTGATACAAATGAAAACGCTAAAATATTAAATTTATAATAAAGTTTCGGTATTGAAAATTTATAATAAGTGTTTGGGAATAACTCCTCCTTTAACTTTGATAACTAGCTTCAATCTTCTTACAAAGTCATTGCAAGTAGCACGCACTGTTTTCATTGGCATTTCGTCCCAAATTTTAGAATAACATTCTTAAATTGCTTCAAATATATGACCATACAAAATAATCGAAAGATTGCAATCGGGAGAGCTTGGCGGCCATTCATTCTTCAACAAAAAATCAACCAAATTATCCTTACACCGTGCTTGAATAATGTTTGATTTGTGGGAGGGGGCTCCATCTTGTTGAAATCAATAATAATCATCTCCAAATAAAAACTTTTTTTGAAATCTACTGACTTAAGTACATTTTGTGGCACTTATACACTGCTCTAAATTTAATAATATACGTAAAACATATTATCGTAACTCATAAAACATATTAAATTATCGGAAATAATATAGCATACATAAAAAATGGTATAATAAACATGAAAAATAACCACTAAGAAAACAGTTACTCTTGGGGATAAGAATAATAAAATTATAAAATATCGAATTTAGTGCGTATGAAAAACACTGCATGTTGATAAGGTAGGGGATAAATTGATTATTTCATGTCACCAATGTTCATAATCTGAGAATTTACAGAAGTCTATCACGCGAATAGATTATTCAAACTCGATTATTCGCCTACATACTTCCTATAATAAATTTTCTATATTTTTAAGGATATATCAGACATGTTGTAGTAAGAAAAGTATAAAATTATATAGGTACCTTCATATATTATATCAGATGCGTAGATAAGTATTATATTTCGGGAGCAGAAAAGGGGGTAATGCGATATTTTTATTTGTAAATGTGAAGGCCCCTAGTTTCAGGTCTCCGAGCACGTCTTAACCTGCTATAATCGGCCCATCAGCACCACCCTACTCCGTATTGTATCCTTGTGATATGACTCCCTCAAAAATAAACCACATAATAAATTGTATCGACTGTTATATACTTCTGAAATCATGTGTCAATTGAAATAAAAATGTATGACTATTTAAGGATATTTGAATATGAGAGAAACATGATTTTCCTTTATAAGCAGTATTAATTTCTGTCGTAATGTATAACTCCTGTATACATTAAAGTATGTAAAGAAAAAGAAGTAATTCTATATGAAATAACGAAACCATAGAAATCAAAACAAACCTTACAAATACACGTATTCAGTTTTGTCCAAAAAGTATCTGATATCAAATAGCACAAAAGAAAATACGAAAAACATACAAATAAATACATATATAAAAGAAATTGAATAAATAAATACTTTAGTTTTTTATATATGTATTTTTAGATATTTCACTACCTAACTTCTTTGTCTTATAGATATAACAACTAACTCTGATTCTAAATTGTTGATAAGGGAGCGTCCGTTAATTACGTCGTAAGGTTTTGAAGGAGAGAGTGGTGGTAGATCCGCAAAACTAATTCTTAAGCCTTGTAACTGTGAAAGACTCATCAAAATCGGTTCAATAGTTTTCAAAACAAATAAATACAGAAACAGGCGGACAAAATTTTCAAAAAACTCTCAAAATGAATGATTGTATACGAATATCTTTGATGTATATAATATATAATAAGCACCTTAGGAGTTCATATATATGTATATATATACTATATAAGGCCGAAGAAAAAATCTTTTCAATTTGAGAAGCTCCAGCTGTCAGACTTAATCTTTTTCCTTTTGACAAGTTTGATATATGAACATCAGAATGACCGCATCATTAAATAGATATATTCCTGTAATCTTTCTTTTTCATAGATGTTTTCTATTTACATATATATTTATTTTTGAAACAAAATGTTTTTCTGTTTGAGTAATGGAAAATTAAAGCTAATATTTTTAGTTTCTTATTTTGATGTAAAAACATAAAATAAAAAATACTAAGTATATAACTACAACATATTTATACATAGTACTACATATTATTGTTATTATGTTCAAAGATAAATTTATAAAAAATAAACATTTAAACATATTTATTTTTTACTCTATTTGATTTATACTTAAAATGAAATTAAAAACACAACAAAGTGAAGTTAAAGGTACTTCCAAATATGCTGCATACAATTAAAATTCTTTTTAAACATCGGCTGTTGTAATTGAAAAAAATTTAAATTATTTTTTTCGCATGCTCTGGTCATGAACATAATACGATTGCTAATTCTTTTTTTACTATAATGAAAAATATTTTGTTAATAAATTAATGTAATTTTCTATTTTTTCAGGTAAGGATCTACCAGAATCATTTCATTACATCAAAAGTAAGCTACATATTTTTATCATTTAATTTATGTTACCATGGCAACTTAAGAAAATTAATGTTACATTTTTAGAACGATCAATATTTTGAACTTACAAATTTTGATAAATATTTATATTGGATAAAAAAAATGCATACCTTGTTTTCAAGGCACTAATCATACGTCACAGATCATACCCTAGAAAATATTGCATTTTCTATAAATAACAATAGTGTATAGTCAGATCTAACTCTATTTTCTTAGATCACAAACCTATTTATCTCATATCCGTTGCACAATACATCTCTTGAAACGGTCTTTGAAGTACTACTGTCTGCTATTGAACCCGATTCCATCAAAAGTGTGTGAGCGTATGTGTGTATGTGTGTTATTGTGTACGTGGGTGGATGGATGTTAGCGGAGTGATATAATGCAAATGGACCAATCTTTGAGACCAATCCCATCTCGTGTGATGCATTGGCACTCCACAGGTCGTATACGGTTGCTAAAAAATGTATCAATCTCTTCAACGAGATATCTTATTTTGGAAAATACTAATATAAAATATGTAGCGTTTCGATTTTCGTGCACTACACATTTTTTATGAAGTTTATACAGATGTCCTGTAAGTCAGGAACCATAAAAAATACAAAAATGTATTACATAGTATAACTAAATTCAAACAAAATATTATAATAATAGAAATCCCTATGGGTCCTGACTTACCAGACACCAAAACGGTTTGTATTGCCTGTAAAAAATATTTTGAGTGTACAGAATTTATATATTAAAATAGATTTTTTAGTCATGAAAATAAACTTATGTCACCAACGCAAGAGCTTTTTCTAAACTATTCTAATTTTTTTAAACAAAATTAAAAGTCTGTTTCCACAATACCGACAAAACAGTTGTTTTTAGGGTTCCGAATAAACCCTATTAATCTCACTTTGTCGCCCGTCCGTCCATCCGTCCGTCTTTTTCACTCAAAGCTAAATAATATAATATTATATAGTTATATAAACTATATAAGCTAGAAACTTGAAATTTTTGCAGGGGGCTTTAAAGCAAATCTAAAAAAACAAAAAAAATTGTATTCCAACAGGTGGGGGGTGTCAAAATGTACATCTCAATTAGTAAAATTTGACCCTATTTTTATTTTTTTCTAACTCAAAAATGGCGCCTGTAGGGGGCTAATAGCAATATTTTATTTTGTCCCCACCCCCCTCTAACTCTATAACTACTGGCTCAAAAAATCTGAAAAAAATTTGGTAATGAGGCTTTGATGAGACTACTAACGACAAATACTAAAGTAAGTAATATCATTTCAAATTTTGGAATAATAGGGAGGGGTGTCATATAATTTTTTATTTTTATTTTCATATCTAGGCATGTGGTATGTCAAAATGTACATCTCAATTAGTAGAATATGACCATATTTTATATTTTTTTTCTAACTCAAAAATTGCGCCTCTAGGGGGCTAAATACAATATTTTATTTTGTCCACCCACCCTCTAGCTCGGTAACTACTGGCTCAAAAAATCTGAAAACATTTGGTAACTCAAAAACTCAAAAATGCATGACTCCAAACATTCCACGTAGTATGAACTTCGGAACCCTTATGGCATACACTCGTGTATGTCTTGCCCGAATTATTTATTATTAGCTGCCAATGTCAAAATTTCTACTTTTCAGTTAATTTCTTACTCGCAGAATAAATTTATCAAATCTAATTACAAATAACTTGAAAATAATATCAAACTTATTTCCAGTTTTTGATTAATAAATTGAAAACAAGTTTGTATTTTGATTTGGCATTGTCACTAAACAGACTACGTTGTTTAAGAAAAATCTTACCTACTCGAGACGGGTCTTTAGCTTATTGATAAAAGCTCAAACAAAAACAATTTTTTAAAAGTTGCTAATTTTACCTGACGAATTTTAAGTTTATTTAATTTGATGAAAATTCGTCGTTACAAATATAATTAAAAATAATGCTGTAAAATGAAATAAGTAATAATAAATAAATAAAAACAATTAATTCGATTTGAACACCTTCTCCATTAATATATTACAATATTTGATTTAAATAACTCCAAAATGAATATTTACAGTTAATTGTAGTTTTAATCCTGCATCATTCAAAGCTCATTTTATTTATTTTTTCTACAAAACCAATGCAACTATGCACCAGCATCCCAATTAAAAGTACCACATGTGTGAAAACATTGTGTACTTTGTACATTGTATATATGTACATATATATAAATAAAACAAGTTCAAACGGCCAGACCGTAATAGTTTAATGATTCAATGCATTTTTATTCAGTTTCGCGTGATTTTAGCTGATGAATAAAACAAATGCGTTTTGTTTTATTCGTGACATTTTCATGACCGACAATCATTTATAATAATGTATTATCTGTATGTTTGTTTGTAATATTTCAACGATTTGTTGTTTTATTTAATTGAATTAATAATTCTGACGCTAAAATGACTAGTCTATGTTTTATACAAAGTGGGGCTTTTAAAGGGTTACAGATTTTTATCTCAGAACTATCACATATTTGAAAAAAATGTTTCAACTAAAAATTTTTTATTAGTTATTTTAGCGTGGCTTTCAAGTATATTTGAAGGTCAACATAATTTGTTTAAATAGGAACCTATAGTTTTATTTAATAATTTTATTCTACGTGAAAAACCGAAATCTTTCATTAAAAACTTTTTTTTGAACAATCTAAATGATATCTAACAAAATAACTTCGAGATTTTAAACATACAAGAATTTTTACTCGGAAATCATAAGAAAAAGTATAAGAAACAATAAATGTTTACTTTAGTGTAATAAAACGTGGAGAATTATTCTTTTTATTCTTAAATAAAATAAATATAAAAAGTTTTAAAAATTTTTAAATAAGTTTATTTAGAATAAAATAAACATTTTTTGTATCTTATACATTTTTTTTAAGTTTATGGTTTTTGAGTAAAAAATTCTTGAAATAAAATAACAAATAAATATATATATAATTATATAATAAATATATATAATAATACTATTCGATTACTCCCTCACATTCACACATTTTTTCAAGTATAGTGGGGTGCGCGTACCCTTAGGAGTATGATTTTTTTATTAAATAATTATTATTATCAAATAATAAATTCTGCATAGATGCGATTTTTAAAAAAAAATTTTAATTTTGTTATGCGTATTTAATTTTTTATTAGAAATATAACTTTAATACTGCAATATGTAAAGCATTTTTCCAAAATTTTACTGAATCCAATAAAATAATGTGATTCCTAAGAATACCAGCTATTGTTACCGTAATTCATCCCCCTTCCCCTCATTTTCGATTACAGTTTTTCATAGATGATTAACTTTAATTATCTAATTTTGGTGAGCTCTCGATATCCATCTGGGCAACATTAATTTATCAGATAAATAACATTTGAACGGTCAATGTTGTTATGAAAAAAATGTAAATACCTACCTTTAATTCTTCAATACTATGCAATTTTATTCAAGTTTGAATAAATTAAATAACTCTTTTACATATCCACATTTTTGTATACAGTGTTTTATTTCTTTCAACATATGAATACCGCATTATTTCGGTTGTAAAGATTTAATTTGAATGTTTGTTCTGTAAAATCCAATATTAGCAACATAGCAACCCAGCACAAAGAAACGATAAATCAAAAGGTCGAAAACGCATTTTGTATTCCGCATATTATAACCAATACAGGCAAAAGTAACTTGATACTTGTGTATATATACATGAGCGGCGACAGTTTGGGATAACTCTGACAAATGTAGCGCATATTTTATTCGTGAACTAACTACCCTTTAAAATTCCAGGCTTAACTCCGGACGAAATGACACCTAAACGATACTTGACTTGTTTTTAGAGATATTTATTTTATTAAGAATAAAGGTTTTCTTTAATAAAATAAATATCGTATCTAATTTTGCTACTTTGTAATATATACTTTAAATTAATTTTAAAATTTAACTTTTTTGTTTACTATTTAATGTCTAATTTAAAAATATGCGATATATTTCAAAACTTATTTGTGCTTTTAATAAGAATAAATAGAAAATAAAATAAAAAATTATAAAAAAATCACATCAGATCGAGACTTTACTGTCTCGATAACGTGTACAAGACGAGACTAATTTAATTTTTTATGAGACGAGATAGCTTCTTGTAAAATTTGAGACCGATACAAAATCTCAGTTACAAAAAACAAAACAAGATGCTAGTTCATAAAATTGACCCCCCTCCTAAAAAAATATTACGGTTACGCTCATGTATTTTGTGTGTTTTAACAAATGCAAATCACTCCCTTTCCATTAACATATTCAAAAAGAAAATAATATCATATGCATGTGACATTCTGTTTATAAATCATATTGTAATTTGATGTTTCTTAATTAGGAATGGCTATTTATAAATTTAAAATTTAACAATCGATATGTTAATATAGAATAAAATCTTCAAATGAAATTTTTTAACGCCCGCTGGTTTCGATGTTATTATATATATGTATGTAGTATGTATATTCTCTAATATTATTGTTGTTATAATAATAATTGTATTGCATATTCATGTAACACAGTTATACACTTCTAGCCTTCCTGTAATGTAATTTATATTACTAACAATTAAATACAGTATTATTCTATTATGTACGTATATTAAGGGAATTATTGCTATTAGATCAAAATATGCATTTTTGCACTTCTTCTCTAAAGTTGATGATTTCCGAGTAAACAATTCCAAAAATCTAATTACACTTGAAAGGAAAAAAAATATGTTATTTTTTACTATAAAAATTTCTGGCAAATTATTATACTGCATTGTAACCTGAGGACAGTACTGAGTAATTCAGATAATATTGGAAATTCTAATATACTAAATTGAAAAAATTATTACATTACACTAGACATTTTACTCTATACCGGCGCAGTTACAAAGTTCTATAATTTAGATTTTGATTGAAATTGTTAAAAAACTAAAAAATAATCAGGCACGTATTAAGAAAAATGTCTAATTAATATTTTCTGAATACTTTATCGGTGTGTATTAGAATTGTTCGATAGTAACTATCTCAGGTGATTTTTGCGCGAGGAAGCACTGTGCATTTACTTGGCAGATGTATTTATTATACAATTTTTTCTTGTTTGTAATCAGATAAAATTTGCTAATTTTTGCTTATATAGAAAAAAACCTAATTGAAAAACAATAATTTACATCACTTCCGGACAAACCGGAATTAAAAAAGAAAAGAAATATCACGATGTTTCAAGTATATATTCATCTCTATATAATAACAATGGTAGCCATCTTGAACTGAACAGCCTTTACATTTCAATAGCTTAATACAATAGCAAACAGGTCACGTGAAAGCACCCTAATAAAGTGACACTAACGTACACAAAACTCTACAATCCATAGATTTATGTATAGAGTAGGCGCTAGGGAACCACGTGACGTCATCACGTCTACAACCCATACAGACCCTTTAAGACGGTCAGTTCAGTTATCAATATAGTTTCAGTCGGACTGTCCGTTTTTTCTCTGTGTCCAGGAATTTACACTATCCGTTCTGTTCTCATTTCCTAGTCCTTTCAGTTCTCTGTTTAGTCCGAATTGCGCTTTCAAAGTGTAGTACTTACAAGGGGACGGTTACAGTTATACATAGTTGAGGCAGATATTAATTAGTCCCCGCTAGATTTGGGTACCAACTCATCCACGTTTCCGAGAAATCGCAAGTAGAAATTTACCACTCTATATAAGTCATAATCTGCTGTATTGAAACAACGATACAAATTGGCGAGCGGTCAATGTTTAGGACTCTCATTAAAACCCGAATAGTTTCTTTTTTTTTAATTTTTCGTTACAATCGAACACGCGGCCGGCAATTTTACCATTGGTATTAGTTTTTCTTTGAATGAAATAACGTGTAGGAAGTTTTTTACACACTGAATTCTAAGAACTGAAATGAAAGCCATCCTGTCAGTTATCCATCTCCATTTCAATTCTCCTGTCAATCTTTAGTTTTTACACATAGGAAACCCGGACAGTTCGACTGGAACTAAGACCAGAACGGACGACTGAACTGACCGTCTAAAAGAGCCTTAACAAAGGGCTAGTTTTAGAGAAGGTTATATGAATAAAACATTCCAATTGGGGAACGGTCCTTTGAGGAATTATGTACATGCTGTTATCTATACTGATTTACTGTATTTTATTGTTTATGAGGTATATGTAAATAAGGTATTATTGATTAATGGCTTCTGGATATAAGTCTTATTATTTTGGTATAAATCGCACAAACTCCAAAATATTCTTGAAATGTTCATTATATAGTATGGTTTTACTTATTAAAATGTCAAATCAAATTGTCGGATAAATTAGTAATCACAGCCCTTTAAATAAATTGTATATAAAGTGAGGTTAAGTTAAATAACTCTTAAAATGAAATTTATGTAAATGTAAAAAGTTTGACTACTAAATGGGAAAAGATTGTGCACATCTGCTGTACATAGATTCTAATAGTGCACGTAATAGTATGTAGTATGTAAACATATATCTTCCCACATACAATCAATAGTAGGTTGTGAAAACTCACTTTAGCGTGCCGCTGCTTTTAGATTAGTGTCATCCTTCACTTGTTGTTAGAAATAGAGCCAGTGGCGGAGTGTAACACTCATATCGACGTGTAACTCAATACTCTGTCGAGGAAATTGCCCTTTGTTTTTCTATACTCGGATATTTGATATTTGAATGAGTATTATTGTTTCTGTTTGTTTTTTATTTATTTTAGAGGACTGCACTATGATGCCAAATTAATTCTAACTGAGCAAAAATATTTAAATGGTTTGCAATATTTGTGTTTAAAAATAAATATCGAGTAATAATACACGTACATATATAAAAATAATGAATAAATCCTAATCGTTTTACGTCAATATCAAAAGTTCTCGTCTCAATTATGCTAAGAATTTATGAAAATCTACTCATTGCATTCAAATGGGCAACTGAAAACTAAGTACATTGTTCAAGATAATTAAAAATGTATTTTTCATAAATGGCATAACTATAAAAAACAACTTCTTGAAGTTTGCATATGTATACAGTTACTGGCACTGTGTTTACATAACAACAAAGTTCTCTGACCGACCCAAAACTCGTCACTCGCAAAATTTGTTTTTGCCTGTTCTGTTCTTAGAAATTGAAAAACTTCATGTCCGATATCCATACGTATTTAACTTTTAAAAAGATACATTTTATAGAAAAATTTTTTTTTCAATTACAGCCAAAATATGATGAATATTTTATAAGAAAAATAAGTATCTTTTAATTTTATATCTAAAAAAAAAAATAATGTTTATTTTATATCGGTATTTAATTATGTTATCCTAGATTGATCAGTTTTTCGAAATATTAATTTAGGGCAAACAAGCGCAGAGTTCTTAATTAATATTTCAGTGAAAAATCTCTCGTTTTTAGCCAATAAAAAAGAATATGTATCGGAAATAATTAATAATTATCAATAATGAAAATGCAATAATTTTTAAGATATTTTGGATACCAAATTTGAATATGCGTTTTTTTGAAAAATTCCTTTTTTATGGCCTTCCATCTTTGATGATTTAACCATTGTTGTTTTATTCTTATGTTTTTTTGTTTTTTTTCGGCTTTTCACCTTTCACTTTTATTGGTTTTTGTTTTCTTATTTTCTAAGTATGGGGACACAAGACAGGATTGTGAAGTTACCTCTGGGCTACTCAGGGCAAGTTAAACAAACATTATGGCCAGAATTCAGGGTTTTATGTGGGGAACACACACTGGGTACCTTTTTAATATATATATATTTTTTTTATTTGTTGTATTCATATATTGCGTTGTATGTCTTAAGATCTCGTAGAATACTTTCCATCAAATGGGGTTCTATATTTATGAAAAATTACTTGAATGACTTGAAACTTTCAGGAGATATTTTCCATAGATCAACTCTTATTTATTTGAATACGTTTATTTGTATAACTGCAGGTAAATTTTAGACAAAATACTATTCTACTAAAATTAAAAAATAGTTCAAAGGGTTGCTAATACTCTTATAATAATGTATAGCTACGGCACTGTACACAATACGTCATGTAAGTACGTAGATAGAGAGATATGTTTTTATAAAATACGGCCATGTTTCAATTTCCGCAAGTTTGATGTATTTATTGAGTAACATCGACAGCGGTAAAGTGTCATCTCCAGGTCTCCAATATCTGTATCAATACAACCATAATTCACCAATGATTGAATTAACTGATAGTGCATCGAATTGCCCAGTTCTAACGTCCTGTACTGTTGCGGTGACATTTCTGTAAATACTCATATCCAGTGACTGATTTATTGTATTTAAAAACTAACTATTACCCGTGACTTCGGACGCCTGGAATTTGTATTTTTTTATCTAATCAATTTTTGGGATACAAAGTAAACTTTCCTTTGCAAGCTATCTTCCTGCCAAATTTTATCAAGATCAGTTCAGCGGTTTAGCCGTAAAAAGTAACAAACAAACAGACAAAATTACTTTCGTATTAGTATGGATTTTTTAAGATAAACTTAAATAAAAATACAATAATGTGATTATATTCTTTCATAAAAGATATATATAGTATGAATATGTATAAATGTAGATTTGTTTCAAATAATTAGACAGGCGTTATTCTGCGTATAAAAAGTTCCGTGGCATTTTTTTTACTCTGCCTATGTATTCAAATTAATAAATATAAAAAAATTAAAACAATTTCTTAAGAAAAACATTCCCTCGGCATAATGAACATTTTTAAATAAGGAATTGATTCAACATGACATTTCAAAATTCTTTACAAATTGGTTGGAAAAAAAGCACTAAAATGTAATCTTTTCATTTAACTCACATTTTTATGATCATATGAGAAAATAATATGATATTTACGAAATAACCTTCAAAACATTGGCTCTCTAAACAATACTAAAAAAATATTTAAAAGTCAATGTATTTTCATCCTCTTGTGACATTTTCAAGGAAAAAATAAATAAAATAAAAATAAAGTTTCACTAAAGGTTTATCATTGACATTTCTATCAAGGTTATATAATGTTTATATGCAATGTTACCAGATGCGTATTCTTTAAAACGAGGATGAGGTGTATATATTAATTAGTTTAATTGAATTTCAAAAATTGAAACATAAAAAAAAATTGCAAAAAATCCTTGATGTGCGCCTGATGCATTACATTGTAGACATAAGCATGAAGAAAGCTTTATGCGATGCTTTCAAATTACACTAACAGATGGTGCAGTTTAGTAAACAGTGCTTGAGAAAATAAATACTACGCTAGTTCAAGAGTACACAATCCAGTTATAAATAACTTTTGTGAATTTTACGACAAGATTAAAGCGTATAATGCAATTAACGAGATTTTGCAAGATTTAAGGCTTTTGCGATGATCTTAAACTTACATAGAATATATAGGACAAAATTGGCATAGTACATTGAAATTATAAATCAGACAAAATTTAGAATTGTCTTAAAATATTTGTTATATCTAGTTTTAGGTATTAAAATATGAAATCGATTCTTTAAGAGGCAAGCGGTGAGTGGGGATCGATTATATTAAAGCATACACTTACCAAATGTTCAGAAGAAATTATTTTGTATTCAAATAATAGTTTGGCCTATTAAATCTTGTATAAAAAGGATTATTTTACGTATCAAAACGTATCATAATTAATATTTTTGAAACGAGACCTTTATCTATCCATCCTGTATAATAGTAGAAGTATTTTAAAATATTATAAAGTAACAAAAGGTTAATTACTTGAAACATTACAATCTTCAGCATTATTTATTTAAATGACAAATGCATAAATAAAACCAATTAATACATTGTCAACTTCCTCTGGAAAAGGAACTACGTCAAATATACAAGAAACTTTTACCCAACAAAATAATGAGGATTGCCAATACACCGCTTACATTTTGTAAAATTCACAATGTGAATATACTAGATTGAATTCTAGTGCAAGTTTGATAAAATGTTTTATAAGATTTAACTTTTAATATAGTTTGTAAACTAGAAGGCTGCGGTAGATATACCTATACATGTATGTGTACATTAGGGGAGGGAGGGGGATTATGAATTACTGACTCTTGAGTAGATAAACTTGTATAGTTATATGAGAATAGTTAGAAACTTCTTGTTTTGTATAAAGTAGTTTAAAATATATCTTCTGGTATCATACATATATTAATATTTATGTGCGAGTAACCGCGCCGAATTCCGGGGGTGGATAACCGCCTAGACTTCGCCCCCATATAAATCTACACTTTCTATTTTCTATTAAATGAAATAAAACATATTATGTAACAATTCAAAAAGTTTCATTTTAACTAATGTTTTTGTTAATTACGTACTGTTTATTATTAAATACTTCATGATGCTCAGTTTTGAACCTGAATGTTTATGCTACCTAAAAATTTGCAGCAAACCCCATTCTACAAGAAACAACTGGCTATAAAACAAAATTAAATGAATTTATTGATGTAAAAAAAAATGATGATACTACCCTGGATTAATCCATGGTTATAAATACCTCCCTGGATAAATTAAAAGCCGTCATAAATTTCGGAACGGTGTTAAATGGGGTATGTAATATACAGGTTGGGGCAATAGTGTGTGGTAGTTCGATAGCTCGTAGACCATAACAGATAAAAAAAAATTTCTAATGCAGATGTAAACTGTGGGTAAATGTGCATACATAGAAATTATTTTCAAATATACAGGGTGCTACAAAAAAGTGTGGCACGCTTAAGGTAATTTTTTTTAAATGGAATGCCCTGATTATTTTTGCATATTTAAAACTTCTTTTGGGATGTTTATTCATATCAAAAATATTAGCCCCATCTGATGTCCAGTTTAGACGTAATAATATATTTTTCAAAAAAATTGACTTTTACATTACTCCACTTAAAAATTCACCACTTCCGCGGCCGCAGCTTTGAAGACGAAATTAAATATGGACCTTATTGTAGGATGTTGGTGAGTACTTTTGCTTCAATATCTTAGAGCCACCATGTACAGGGTGTTCAAAATTAATTTTCAAGTTTTGAGAACTTCAAAGTTATTTTTCTCAACTATTTCAAATGGAACACCCTATATATTTTTTAATGATGTTATGTAGAATTACATAACGAACATTTTCTGTTTGTTCATCCTTATGGTTATTTGTAACCATTTTTGAATTATTGAGCAAAAAGTACAAAATTCAGCAATATTTACTAAAAAAAAATATTTTTTTTCAAATAAAATAAAATACCATGTACAGTATGTTCATGTTGCCCATAAAAACAGCTTGAATTTTTTTCAGCTAGCAAACAGATGCTTTATTATTTTATTGAACACAAACAACCAAAATAATTTACAATCATATAAATTCATTAATGAGCAGTGTGAAATTGAGACAGAAACATAAAATGCTGTTTTATGGGCAACATGAAGATCCTGTACATGGTGTTTTATTTTATTTGAAAAAAAATTAATTTTTTTTAGTAAATATTGCTGAATTTTGTACTTTTTGCTCAATAATTCAAAAATGGTTACAAATAACCATAAGGATGAACAAACAAAAAATGTTCGTTATGTAATTCTACATAACATCATTAAAAAATATATAGGGTGTTCCATTTGAAATAGTTGAGAAAAATAACTTTGAAGTTCTCAAAATTTGAAAATTAATTTTGAACACCCTGTACATGGTGGCTCTAAGATATTAAAGCAAAAGTACCCACCAACCTCCTACAATAAGGTCCATATTTAATTTCGTCTTCAAAGCTACGGCCGCGGAAGTGGTGAATTTTTAAGTGGAGTAATGTAAAAGTCAATTTTTTTGAAAAATATATTATTACGTCTGAACCGGACATCAGATGGGGCTAATATTTTTGATATGAATAAACATCCCAAGAGATGTTTTAAATATGCAAAAATAATCAGGGCATTCCATTTAAAACAAATTACCTTAAGCGTGCCACACTTTTTTGTAGCACCCTGTATATTTGAAAATAATTTCTATGTATGCGCATTTACCCACAGTTTACATCTGCATTAGAAATTTTTTTTTATCTGTTATGGTCTACGAGCTATCGAACTTCCACACACTATTGCCCCACCCTGTATAATCTAATTTTACGTATTAAAATTTTTAATTATTTTGAGTAATTGTTTAATTACAGCACAAATACAATGGATTTTGCATTTTTCTTTGCTTAAGGAAATGATAATTGAAAATATGCTGATCAAAATTTATAATGGGTAGAACCTACGAGAACCCATCATTTGCGCTTCAATGAGTACCGAAATAATTATTTATTTCTATTATTATCTCTCTTTCTCTACAGAAATAACTTTTAAAAAAAAGTTCAAAGAATAAAAAGTATTTAAAATCAGCCAAGGAATACAAATAAATATTGTTTATAATTTTTCATAACATTATTTATTTATTTTTTAAATATCGAACCAAAAAACTAAAAAAAATTAATTTTTATTTTATTTTATCCTTTAGTACATAAAGATCATATTTTAAAAAATTATTTTGATATAAAAAAACAAGGAAGTACTAATCAAATGAACAATTCTAAGCCCAAAATGTCTGTTAAAAACGTATATATCAAAATTAATAATACAACAGAATTACTTAGGAGACAAATCCTTTAACGAATTGTGACGAAGATTCATCCTAGTTAAATATTACCTTGAAGGACAGTATAATCTCTTAATATGTTCGTTCACAGTCCTGTTGGTTATTTAGCCTTGAACTTTATGGGGGACTTTACAAATCGAACTCTTAAACGTGGTTCATTGTTTTCTGCTTTATTAAATATTTATTACCGGATTTTTTATTTATGCAGTTTCAGACAATTTTTATTCTAATTATAGGTATCTCAAATTCTACGTATTTCGAGACTATATGTAGTTTTAATATTTTAGTAAAATCTGGTTACTAAACAAAAATTTTATCGAAATACGTCGCATAAACTTAATCGATTTATAAATTACGTACTGTACTAGATGGATGTCGGAATGTCACCAATTCAATTGTTTCATACATAGTTTTCATTTATCTCAAGATCTTTTGCTAACGTATCACATGTTATTTATAATTTTTTTACCGATTTTGTCTCGTTTTATTATTGCATGATAATTTTATCCAAATTGGTTCAGTATTTTCTTAAATTAACGTGAACAATCAAACATTTTTCTCCTTTTCATATTAGTTTTTGATATTTATTGGTTTCAGTTTATTAAGTTTTTTTTTAATTTTGGCTGATTTAAAACTACTGACAATAAGTAAGAAAGTGTTTTTTAGTTTTTCTGTAAGTTAATTAGTAATATACTGCTTGTTTTGTGTAGTTCTTTAGTAGTCTTCTGGACGATTTTTCAAAAAATAAAATATTTAACATCTCATTTATTCTCTATATAATTCAATAAATTGGTAAACATTTTTGCGAAACTTTTACGAAAGAAAATTTATAATTCAAATAGATATAAGAATGTTTTTTATATTATTTATAAGAAAGTACCTCTTCTGCAAAGGTTTTGTTCGGGATTTGTTTGTTTTTAATTCTTTCAGACCCAAACATACCTAAATAAATAACAAAGTTCAGGTAAATAAAAAACATATGTATAATATACATACACAAAAAAGAAGTAAAATGTTTTATGTATGGTTTGTATGCATCTGTAAATAGAGAGACAATTCTTTATCTGAATTATTTATTTATGCTTAATATAAGTGAAAAAAAGGTAGATGATCCTAAATCATTTACTCGTAACTTTTTTTAAACATATATGTACATTAAATAAATCAATTATAGTAATAAGTAGTGATAAAATCGAACTCGAAATTTTAACGCAACTACACGTTTTGAGGATCCCTAAATTACATACGACCATTAATTCAATCACGTCTGTATGTCTGTCTGTGAACGCTCTACAGCCAAAACGTTGACTTACAAACATGATTTTAAAAGGAAGATTCTTGTATGTATACTATAAATGTATGTACATCTCCTATTTTTGAAGAGCACTACTGAACCAGAAACTCTTGTAAATTTCATTGAAACGATGCATGATAGTAAAGAATGTTTTGATTCAAAGTTATAGATAGTATTTGTATCTATAATTTATGTTTTATTCATATTTTTAAAAATATGTATCTACCTTCTGTATGAACTCAATTAATTAAACAATGGTATATTTATTAATTATACCTATCATATTAATTTTTATGTTTTATAAAAAAATTATCAATTACTTATGAAAATAAAAACAACAGTAGAAAATGTTCTTTCTAAAAGTTTTTCAAATAATTCAGTCTAAAGAAACTTGTCTTGATTTTTCTCTACAACTTATTTTCTGTATAGTCCCTCCTAGCGGTTCTTTGTGTAATCTACTACTACGATATTATAAAAAATAAATCACAAACTTCTTACTCATATCTCAGGTTTCATTATACAAAACTTTTACATATGTATATACAACGTACATGCATATGTTATACTAGATTCTAGCTAGATGAACTACCCTAGGGCTTATTGTAATAGTTTAAGAACTTTAATTTTCAATTTTATTTATATTAATTAAACACAAATCTGTTTTAATATAAAATAATTTAATTTAATCATAGCTTTTCATTATTTTTCGTAATATTATACGTAATTTTCAATTTGATATAAAAATATTATTTGTAAAACTTCATCCAAATTTATTACATTACCTCACTGGGAGTTAATATCGGTAGATACATATGTAGATATAGTTATCTATCAGTTATCAAAAGTGGTGATCCACCTTCAGAACATATTTTTTTCTTTCACCAATTTTGGTGGAGGTGATGCCAGCCAATGAGTGCCACGATTGAGCCAGGAGCGTAAAAACTAAGGGGGTGTTAAACTGTTCGTGTTATCAAGGTTTCGCAATAGGGAGGTGTTCGAGATACAGTGACCTTACAAACTAAAATTCGTCATTATAGAAGCTTAGTAAAACTAATTTCAACTATCGAATTACAGAGTTATTATATAGCACGATATTTTTGCTCACGATCACGCACGGTAGGTCCCGTTCGTGACACGATTTAATGTAATTGTTGTAAATTAAATTTTGAAATGATGAAAATTAACGTTGTTTTTTACGTGCATTATGTTATGTGTATATTTATATTCATATTATTTCTTCTAACTGCATTTATAGTACAAGTAATAGCAAACAAAACAATAAGAAAATAATCTTATAATGCATTTTAAAATCTTTTTTGGTGTCCGATAAAGTTCGCAATACTGACAATGTGAAAGTGCTTCTAAAAATGACATTAATTTTTTATACTGTATTTTTAATGTCAAAATTCGTTTTGAAACATTTATTCATTATTAGTTCAGATATTAAAAAAAAGATCAAATAAGTTTATAAAAAAAATTATCTTCAAAATATACTCACGGACTCACGCACGAGAAAAATGTACTCGCGCACGGTCACGCACGGTTGTTTTAATTTGACTCACGATCACGCACGCTTGCGATACAAGATTTGAAAATCGCTCACGCTCACGTCGGGTTACGGCCGTGAACCGAAAAATTCACCGCCCGCTCCCAGCTCTAATTCGAGGAATAAAGATTCTTATACTGTATATAGTACATACTGAGAGTTTCAGTTATTATATATAATAACTCCCTCACTTATTGAATTTGGAGACTGCTGGTATAGGTAATCTTATTAAACACCACTTGGAACTGAGTTTATATAACTCTATTGGTATAAGAATTCAATTACCCTAGTAAAGTAAGATATTCTTGCAAGCCTTTATATTCGCAAATAAACACAATTAGCTGCTGCACATGAAAGAGGCTATTGCACTGGGTGTAAAGCACGAGTGATAATCAAGTTTGAGTACCTCTGAGCACAATATTAGCACTTGTAATTGGATATCATCTATTCGCTGGTATACATGTATACATACATATATTAGGGTGTGTCAAAAAAAAGCTTTTTTTTTGCTCTCATTACAAAATAAGTTAGTTTATGACCTAAAATAAATAATTATATGAATTATTTCCATATGTTATTTAAATGGGAAACGGGACCTCTCCTTTTGCGGCAACTCTTAATATTGAACTACAGGGTAATCCTTCAGCGAGGATTTATTTGAGGTCATAAACTAACTTATTTCGTAACGAAAGCAAATGTTAATTTTTTTGACGCACCCAATATGTATGTATGTAATAATGTATAAACTATTATTCTGTATTGAATATTCATTGATCTGCGGGCTATCTGTGACCTGCATTAAAAATAAATGACCTAGCTATAACTTATATTCAGTATAAGTTTTTGGTTTAATTATACGAACATCACAACTGTCCTTATAATTTTTATACATTGTTGTTAAAAGAATTCAGCATTACAAATTGTAGGTTTAATTACATTATAACATAATTTCCCCTTCATTACCTTTTCCATTTTTATAAATTTCTGTAGAAAATATGAATTGTTAATTTTTTCTTAATACAGGCCTGCCATAAATCGTTTATCATTCTGCCTAAACTAATAGGTATTAGACTTTCTAGCAGTGACAGTCTCGTCGTTTTCGCGTCATGTCGGATTAAATAGACAGACGAAAATTATTAAGTCTGTTAAAATGTAAAATAATACACTAAAAAATACTTTTTACAGACAAACCCTACAGATTTATATAAAGAAACAAATTATAAAGGAATCTTTGAAATGTTGGCATGCACCCAAAAACAAAGAAAAATTAAAGCCTTTGTTTGTCTGTCTCATAACGTATGATATTAGCTGCACAAGTAACTTAATAAACAACTGAAATGTTCATATATCTGTCAAAAAGAATCTTTATTAAACTATAATACTGGAGTTGAGATAGAGTCCTTAGTCTAATATATATTCGTTTTTGTATAGTAATATTCTATTCCATAATTTTCTTTATATATACCTATGTTTTCCTAATAGCCTACAAAAAATTATATGTACAAAAAATGTTACAAGCAAATATATACCTTTACATATATATAACATTTATCTACATTGTTAGTACTAAAAGTCCTGACATCTTTTTTAATAAAGCGACGCGTTTAAACCTAATTTATACACCCAAGTGAATTATATAATTTTTTCAGTTTCGCCGCCTAAGTAATAATAACCTTATAAGATAAAATTAACTGTTAGCATCCTTTTCACATACAATCTTCACTCTTGACTCCTGACCTTTACAAAAATGTAAATTTAGATAAATTGCCTTTTGTTTTATATAACACTCCAAGTACTTTTTTTTATTATTTAATAAACATAAATAATTCATGAGGTGTGTCCTTTCTCTTGACAAATCTGTCTGATGTACTGAAAATTCGTGTTATTTTTGATTGATGTTTTTCTTAATGGAACTAGATATATTTTGTGAATTATGGCTTCAAAATTATAATTATCTATTGTTTCTTGGTCTATTAAACTTTTTATGTGTTTGAAGTCATTAAGTTTATAATAAATAATAGAAATTGTACTAGTTTTGCTATTTCTTGTAGTTGTTAATCTTTTTAACAACTGGACATTCAATTTATCAATAAATATATTAACCCCAATTTTTATAAACATTATTTTTATTAAAAGGAAAGGGTTAAATCATGGCCAGAGATGATCAGTCACTACGCCCATTCAATAAAAGATGTAGTCCTTGATTCACAAATCCGGTTCTTAAATTAGATTATCCTTTACTTTTATTAAGAAATATGCTGAATTATTTTTTTCCAATAAATAGAAATTTAACAAAATCACAAATGTATTTTTTTTGTGCAACAAAAACGTTGATATCTCGAAATGAGCTTTGTGTGAGTTGTTACATTAGTGCATAACAGTGTTCATGTATCATATGTTTGAAATAAATCAATGTTTAAATATAGTATACGTGTTTTTTATATTAAAAAAAAAGGAATTCGTACGAGACCAAAACTTTTTTTTTACGAGACTCGTCTCGTGTGTAACCTTACTCAGTATCAAGTTAAAATTGGTTCCGTAGGAAATAGGACGATTATAATAGATATATCTTTATAAAGCTTTAGTCGCAATTTAGTGTTATCTCCACGAGTACACATACACACACACGCATAAACTCTAGTGTCTTGACATTTGACAATGTACAGAGCGATCCATCATCGCGTAGTGCGGTAAACACGCACAGCTCCCACCCAACACTCCCACACCCCACACCTCAGTGCTGTAGAAATCTGAGCCAATGAATATGCAAAGCTTATCTTGCGTCGGTAATGTAATCAATTGGTACATTCTCTCTGACGCCCTTCTTGTGAAATATATTCAATATGCTAGATAAATACGAGGCATTGTAGGAATTGGAATTTTATGTTAAAATATTTGAAAAACCGGTTTTTCTGTTCATTTAGGGTGGGTCGTAAATAGGAAATTTTCGCAGATCAAAACGTAATAGTGCGCATAATTTGCTACTCATTAATAGAAGCATAACGCCACCAATTTTTTTGTCGGTCAATATCTTCAGAACGTGCAATTAGCCCAAACCAACCATCATACTATGCATGCAATTATAATCACTATTATTTTATTTCGTAATAAATTGGGATTTATTGTCAAAGAGCATGACAACAGTTGCTTTAAAGACGCTATTCCTGTTGTTAGTCCTACACATTTTTTTTTCTTCGACTTGGGTCGTTAGTTTGACGCACCAGTAAACATAAATGTGTGTTTTAACTTTAAAATGGTATTAACTAAGGGCAATACAACAGTACATCAACCGAAATACGAAAATACGGTTAGATACATAAAAACATGAAATTGGTAATTTTTGTCTAAAACGAACCTCCTTAACCTCTCACGTTTGCACCCCTGAAGAATTTTTTTAAATAATTGTCATCGAAATAATGCATGCGACCAAATCAAAATCTGACCCGTTTAAAATAATTAACATTTTCAAAAAAATCACTTTTTTGGTGAAATTTTTGAATCTTTGGGCTCATTGCGCGTTCTGAATATATTGACCGCGAAGATTTACTATTTTCGACCCAACCTAGTGTACGCATGCATTGTTAGTGTCAAAATCTATACCTTTCACTTAATTTTGTTGTATATTATCTCAGGAAATGATATAAAATTCATCAATACAAAATTGAAAACATTTATGTGCTTCAATTTGGCAGTTCTGTCGGTTGAAAAATACGTGACTGAGACGAGACTTAAGTACTTATAAAAACTAGTCTCGTGTAAAATCCTAATTTGTACGTATTTTAAAAATATTTTCTTTTTTAGAATTGGCAAAATTTTCTTGCAGATTTTAAATTACCGTTTCAGATTTATTGAAATCAAATATTCAATAACCACATTAAATATATCAATATGTAATTACAACCAGAGACAAATATAATCTATAAATAAAACTATCATCACATCAGGGGAATTACAACCAATCAGAATTGGTTATAAATTATTAATTTACAACCAATACGTATGATAATATATTATGTATAAAACGATATGAAACGATAGGAATGAATCCATGCTGTTATTATTATTCCTCATTAACTTCAATAACAATAAGATTAGAATTATATCAATTATCTACGCAGAATTACTACAATCCGTTTTATACAGAAATTCTCATTTATCACAGCAATTGTGCACACTGTTCTATTTCAAGGGTGGTTAAAATAACAAAACTTATATCTAATATTAGAAAAGGTTATTTGTACATCATGATTATCTATACGTACAAACAGTTGTCCTAAAAGTTTGGAAATAATTTAATAGAACTGCATTTTTTTTTAAATGATTATTATTTTTTGCTATGAAAATTTTGTTCTTTTATGACTATAGACAGTTTACTTCTACGGTATTTTATTTTTTTTAAATCACTACAGTGTTTATCGTAAATTTAAAATTTAAAACGACTATTTTATGGATTCAGTTCAATTCAATATTTAAATGAACTTTTTTTTAATCATTTCACTAAAATTTGGATAACATGCACTTTGTACACTCAAACATAAATTTTAATATATTGCACGAAAAAATTAATACTTTACACTGAATGATCCCACTAATATTTTGATATATTTGTTGTGATTTTTATGATTTTTTATATTTTAACCTAACTAAAACTAACCAACCTCCCTTGACCCAATAGATTGCCCTAACCAAGGACAGTTATTAGAGCATTAACTGTATTCTGAATAACTATGTATTAACGTGATTTTTGACAATTGTGACGTCATACCGGCATATTCTTCAATACGAGTTAAAATTTAGTGCAAAGTATTAAAATTTATGTTCGAGTGTACCAAGCTCATAATTTTTAGTGCAATTATATATAACCCTTACTTAAAGAATTGTAGAATTGAAATTATAATACATGAAGCTAGAGTATATATCGAACATTTTAAGGCCATCCTAAAGATTGTTAGGTTTATAATTCCAGAGTTCTATGAAGCTAAATAGGATATGTTTTTTTATCAACCTGATATGTCATACACACATACATACAAATTTTAATTTTGTACATCCCTGTACTTTATTAATAATTAGAATAATCATGTACTGTTATTGTTTACACGTGCCCAGTACTGACGCTCTTCTCTTGATTTAGATTTTAATTATGATTTGTTATGTAACCATAGCGTGGGATTTGCTTGTATAATGTTATTAGTAAAGACCGCGCTGGTATTAATCCATGTATTGGAAACTTATCACCTAAAGGATAATTAACAGTAACTATATGCACATATTATATTGTACCTATTTCTAAAACCTTCCAGGAAATGAATGAAAATCTTATACGACCATTAATAGATCCTTTTTGGTACTTATGATTTTATGAATTGCTTATTTTGAATATTATGTAGTTAACATATTTCATACAAGTTTCGCAGTAACAATAGATACTCAACTGGCTAACTACATTATGTACCTACAATGTACAATGTACTTGTACATACATTGTTATGAGTTAGTTTTAAGTCGACCTATTATTTTCTTGTTGATTTTTATGCTGAAGTGAAATTTGATACACACAATTTTACTATTTGGTGTTTATCTTATAATATGGTATTTCAAAGTTTTAAAATTTTTAAAATAATAAAGTATTCAACCAAAACTATAACTTCAGTACAAGCATTTCTCATATTTTAATTAGTTAATTGATTCCCAGAATTCTCTCAAAATTTTCTTCTGATTATTTTCAGATTGTAAAGAACGTTGCTTTATAAAATAATAACTTAAATTCACATATTTTAATCTTAGGGCATTTTTAGAGGCCGAACCAATTTAAATATAATTGTCTCTATTAGTATACTGACAATTACAAACATATTTAATGAAACTCTATGGAAATACAGCGAGCACCTATGCTCTAATTATAAAGCAGTGTAATTAATATCAAGAGACTCTCTGTTTACCCATAGAACATTATGCAAATTAAACATATTGTAATTTGCCGGGATATCTACACAATTTCAGTATATCTAGGTCTAACTATGTATAGTTGTATATTATTATTATAGAAATAGATTCATAATATAATATACTAGCAGTTCCCCACGGCTTTGCTCGCATTTTATATTTTGAACAGATATTGTCGACCTTGGTATTTGCCGTTGAATACATATGTAGATACTCTTTTTGAGCCAGTAGGTACTGATCGAGAAAGCTTCTTTCTGGCATTATTTTTGTGTAAGAAAAAAATATGATCAACTCGTACTGATTGACCTATCGCTGATACATAAATTCAAAATGAGTCAGTTTTTTTTTTTCAATAAACATGTACTAGATATATTTATATTAGAGATATAACGAATGTATGATTTTGAATTGTAAAAATAAATTTGACTGTTCCTATACTAAGTTCTTAAAAATAATTATCTAATATAAAAAATAAATTAATAAAAAAATATAAATATAAAATATTCGCACCTTTTCTTGCGAATGCGAATATTAAAAAATGTGCAAATATTCGTTACAACACTAATCTATATACACTGATACCTCCCCATAACGAACGGCTCGGTAACCGAGAACCTCCGTACTACGAACGCGAGAGGGGTATCCAACATTTAGACATGTGTTTGTGTGAAGGATATGTGCAGAACATTGCGTCGTAATCACGGCCAACGGAGTTTTGAATAGCGCGCATCTTTTCGGTGCAGGAGTGGGAGTAGAGGAGAACGCGTTTCATTCGCTGTAGAGGGACTCTATATATGAGTTCGTTATCGGAAGGTACCTGTGTATATTATAAAACGCAACGTCTCTGTCTGTTCGGGTACTTATCAATCGAGAACCATTTATCCGATTTACGTGTTTTTTTAATTCATATATATATTCTCTGGCCAAGTTTTAGTAAGTATATATTTTGTTACGTTAGATAACACAAGGAAAAGCAGTGACGATAATAGTAAATCAAGTCGGAAAAAATCGTAAATATCTCGTTGTTTTTCCACCTAAAACCCCCACAACCGTGGTATTTTTCTCGCCGAATCTATTGAAACTAATTTTAACTCTCTATACGTGACAAGGGGTGAAATATTAACTCCCATGCGAAACCGGAGCAAATCTGCTAGTATCTACATAAAACATTTCATTTAATACAAAAATTGCAAAGGTTATTTTTTTTTTTTTGGTAAAGTAAAGCTGTATACAATACAGAATACTTTACTTTGGTTCTAAGAGCACACTTGTAGCTGTTGGGTAAATATAAATTATGTAAGGTAGCGCAGCCCGTGACATTTCACCCGGCCCCCGCATGAATAAATAAACCTCAAGTCTGCACAGTTTAACTCTACCGTTTTTTATACGTGTATAAACTAGTCGAATCAGATAGATTGAAAATGGTTATCTACTGTAAATATTGAGTGGAACAAATCTATGTGTAATCAATCTGTGGTGTGACTGAATTTATATAATGTATATTTCATGGTACAGTCCAAACTTGGGCTCTTACAAGGGGGGTGGGGGGTTGACAGGGCTCTATAATGAGAAGCCAATGCGACGTGTCAACAAGCTTTTATTTGGTCGTCATCAAAAAATATATAAGGTTTCTTAGTAGGAGGGGTTCGCCAAAAATCCTGGCCCAAAGGCCAACGATAGGTAGTGGGAGCCATGCCCCAAACATCTGGAATTATTTTAATTAATTTTAAGTAAAAAATTATTTTGACTTGAAAAAATTGATATTGAGTACCCTCCGTTTTTAATTAATTTTAATTTCGGTATGTTTTTAAAAACTGTTATTTCTTCTGTATACTATTTATAATTTAATAAAATTTCTATAAGTACTAAACAGCGAATTATAATAAACCAGTTAGTATCAACATAAATCACATTACACCAATCTGTAGTACTTGAAAACGTCAAACAATAAAACTAACTATAAAATAACCAGGCGAATTACTCATCTCGAATCACGAACGAATCTATGATTTATTCAAGAAGTAGGTAGATTATTTATTTTTGAAATATTAGAAATATTAAATATATTTCTATAAGCTAAACAAAAATAATATGGCACAAATAAATACATATTTCAATTTTTAACTTGAAAAAGTATAAGGGCAATTCTTAATAAATTCATTTGAAATGATAAGGTAAATTGGAATTTAATTTTAAACTGAATTATATTTTTCTTTTTTAAGGAATTATACCCTTTCCTCCCTCCCCTCTCAGGATCCACCTGTTTCGATCTGTTATAAATACAACGTTTGAAAGTTCTTTGTTTGTATTTTATAGAACAGTCACCTTGCGTAGAGTGCAATCACTTTGACTTACAAATAACTGTTAAAGTATTTCAAGTGATGTTGTCTGTTGTATTTTCAACTGTGAATATTTCTGACCTTATTACGTTTGATAGAAAATGCGCAGATGGAAAATTTACTTTTAGAAATACATTAGGTATTATTTTTACAAGAGTGATTAATAATAACGATGAACAAAATACAATATTCAATGATGGAAAATAATAAATCAAATATGGAAAACAATGGCGGATTTTCTATGCAGAAAAAAAAATTGTCATTTTTTTAAATAATCAGATTTATCTTAACGACACATAATACCTTAATGCCCGGTATTATCAACCAATTTAAAGCTCCTTTAGCACTAAATGCTTCTATAACCTAAATTTTGTATATTAAAAACGTGACTTAAATCAATATTTAGGCTCTCGATGAAAAATGTACAAAATATGCATTGTAAAAATACAGCACAGAAAATTAAAAATCAATTTAATTAAATGCATTATGCTTAGTTATGTTAATAATATGACAGTTAGTTAAAGGAGCATTTAGTTAAACTTGATAATAATAATAAATCTATTAGTCCAATCAAATACATGAAGTATTTAATATATGTATAAATCTGTATCTTTATTTAAGTCGATCATTTTACAAAATGAAAAGCAGTAGTGATGTGGTGGCTAGGTTTTTTAAAGCAGCCAGTCGCATAGCTATTCACTGATTTTTAAATACACAAATCATGAGGGTTTTCTCTATCTACATATAATAAAGAAGAAAATAATAAATAAAGAAGGGGCAAAACATACATAAATAAAATCATGTCCTGACTACATCATATGTATTATTAATTTAATTAAAAATATTAAAGTGCAAACTTTCATAGAAAGAAGAATGTATTACATATTATATAGTTTCATTAATTAATGCTAGAAGCATAGTTTTTTCATATCGCGTAAAGTCCGTGCAATATATTAATAATATCATTAGTGAGTAGGGTATCATATACATACATATAAGAGTATGTATATGTATGTACCTACTTCATATCTGCAATATAACACATATAGTGAACTGCTAGCTTATATTTTAGCAAATTAATACAGTATATTTTTGCAGTATGCAGTGTTGCCAGAACGTACTTTTTTGTACGGTTTTCGTACTATTTATGACCCGACCGTACCAAAATCGTACCTCAGCTCTGACCGTACCATTTGACCCACAAAGATTTTTATATAAAATGTTTATTATGAATAATACCAATAAAAATAAAGTAAAAACGAAACGTACCTTAATATTTTTGTCTATATCTACTTTTCAGTATTGACGGTTTAATTACTTGATAATTAATGTCTTTTAACACAAAATAAAAGCAGTGTTAATATAATTATATAATAATGTAAATGCTTTACATTCTATTATGTACACCTGTCACAACTGCTTTTAGATCGCTTCTACTGAACGCGCTTAAGGTCATTCGTATATACAATACCATTTATTATACCTGTCAGTGGGCTGTTTTTTATATTTAATATTTTCTCTAGACCAAATTCTTTATAATATCGGCCATAAGAATCTCTTTTGCGTCTATTCATTCAGTAATATATTGTATCTGATCTCGACACGCATATAAATAAAATACTATGTCAATTCAACTGCGGAACATTTACAAAATAATGGAAATTCATAAAACTAACTAGCGCAATTACATAGACAGGCAGCACACTACCATAAATTATCAATAAATAGCGAAATAAACAAAACTAACTGTACGGAGGGCATTCCAACATTGGTACGACTGCATTTTGCAACAAACTTAGCATATTTATTGTTAGAGCACTAATCGTAAACATAGATAAATTATATCAATACATTTGAATTAAACTGAATTATGTTTATCTATATATATTCATCTGCAGCAAGAAAACGACTGAGCCGATTTGGATGAAACCTACACCAACCTGTTCTTTGAAATCTCATAAGTCCGATGTTAATTCTCATCAAGTGATTAATTTAACTGCACAAAAAAATGAGCGCGCGCGCCATTTAACCATCAAAATTATGCATGTTTGCAAAGTTTAATTTTCTACATGAAAGTACGTGTGAGAACATATTATGTATATTAATCTTTAATATTTAAGTCACTGCAGACGTTTTTTGTATAAAATGCCTGGAAAGTCTATTTTCAGTACGTGTAATCTCCATATTGGCATAAACTACGAAATATCATGTTTCAGATTTAAATAATATCTACATTTACCACGGATATCGCGGGAACAGTACCTAAGTATTTTACATATTTATTATTTTTTAACGTCACGTCTATGTAGTGTTTTACGCCAGATACTGGGTGGACATTTCAGAAACTTGATGTAACGCACTGAGATCAGTTAGTGCGCTAACGTAAAATAATCAGTACTTATATCTTAACACTCAGAGCAGCTACCACGTGGGTTTTAGTCTCAATTATATATCTTGTGATACAAGTACAAATCAAAAAATTTAACCAGTTTTAATGAGTGAAAAACTTCGTATTATAAAAAAATATATCCGTATTTCCTCGATTTCGCTTGTATACATTAAATAATTGAATTGGAATAAAAAAGACAGTATATAAAAATATTTTTTCTACGCGGTAACGTTTTTGATTTTATGATTAAAGTTTTTTAAATTGAATAAAAACAAAAAAAGCACATTTCATATTTCGATGATTTCACTTATAAATATTGATTAATTTAATTGAAATAAAAATGACAGTATATAAGAATATATTTTCTACGCGGTAACATTTTTAATTTTTTTTTAAAGTTTTTTAAATTTTAATTAAAAATTTGTAAATATTCACTTTGTTTTTATGCTTGTATAAATCATAAGAAATAACGAAAAGAAAGAACAAATTGCAAAAAGTAAACACGTTCTTCCCTAGAATAATAGACAGGTTTTTCAATTTTATTGATATTAATCTATTTTAAATTTATTAATAAGGAGATATCATGGACAAAAAAATTATATTTTACTTTTAAATATGTAATCCATTCCCAGAAAGTGATTAGGAAATTAAAAATAGAGCCAAATATACTTCGAAAATTTTCCATTTACAAAGTACCTAATTTATAATTTTTTACATTGAAAATGAATGTATATAAGTGACTATGTTAAGTACATTAATAAATATCACCGGCAATGAAATTATAAATTTACATCATCAACGTAAATATTCATTTCTTGGAATTGTAATTTCACGAGACGAAAGTTTAAAATATTATCTTATAATGGTATTTATCAGAAAATTCTTTCAACTTAAATATTAGAGTTATTTTGTAGAATCATTCGACTTTGAAATTTTAATTTTGTAATTAGTAATTTATAAAGGTACATCTTTATTTTTCCTTTTGACGTAATTACAAAATATAATTTAAAGGAATTGAAAGTGGAAATAAACAAAATACTGTTTGCAAAGTACCCAATTTTCCATTTAACTTACCTGAAACCATTTTGACTATTGTCAATATGTCTTTGTCATTCTTAAAAACATAATCGAGCCTGTTATAATATTTAATATCCATTATCATATATCTTTAACTAATTTCATAGTCTTAGATTTTCTAATAGTGAAAGTACTATCAAAATCTGTTAAGTAGTTAATGAAAAAAATTATCAAAACTACTGGATAATATTGCCAATAAAATGATTTATAGATTTAAAATAAAATACAGTAGTAACTGTGCCGCAACTAATAACTTAGAAATACGTCTATTTTCACATTTTATTATAAAAAATATGTAATATTAATTATTGATTAAGTCAGTTATATGTACAAAACCCTATGAAAATGAATTTAACTTTTTTATGCTACTGTATATTTGGGTTAGGGGCGGAGGATTAAAACATTTTATCATAAATGAGATTATATTAGCATCTATTGGCGTTTTATTTATTGATTTGCGATTATTAGTTCCGTTAATATAAACTTTTAAAGGTGTGACAAATTTGTTGCATTCGTAATCCCGGAGAAGACGTCAAAATAATGAAATTTTATATTTATGATCTCTAAGAAATTGTCATATTCTGAGATAGATATGACAACCGGAAAGGGAAGCTTACCCCCATTTTTTTATATAAATATTTATATTAATATTATAACCTAAATTAACGTTTAAAAAATGTTCAACGATTTTTATAAAAAAATACACATTTTTAATAAATACTATTGACGGAATCGTATGGATGGTCTAAGGATCGCATGAATAGAAGCCATAAATGATGGCAACAAACATTCTGTTTGTATTTCTCTAAATTATACGGGACTCTAGAAGCCGCGCTATGTGAACGCATATTTAATACACGTTCAAATAAATATATTCCATTACCGCTGACGGTTTTCTCGTTACCCTGTAAGGTTTTTTAAGCAAAACTGTTAAAATATGCCAGAATTAACACCAAAATAAATTGTTTGTAGTTTTTTTCAACAGATTCGTGTTGTTTATATGTATGTATATATTGTTTACAATGTAATGGGTACTATTTTATCTATGCAAATCAGTGGTTCGCTTAAAGTACAGATGTCTCGTAAGTCATTGCTCATAGGTAAAAATAATAATCCGGAAATTAATAATCTAATCTAAAATGAATTTTATAGGCCTTACATTTAGTTTTATAGACCTGTGTTATCTCTACTCTTAATTAATGGCTGTTAATTAATTTTGGCTTCTGAACAGCTTATACGCCACATCAAGAAATTGATTTTGTCCCACAACTGAATTTCCCTATGTACCGAAGTGAAAACATGGATTGTTATCTATATTAATTGACAACATAATTAGTAATATTATTATTATTTGGCAACGTAAACATTTCTATACAATACAAATACCTCGATACCTGCAATAATTAGAGAGAATATCAATTAGATTTAAAACATACACAGAGAGAGAGGGAACATTTCTGTGTTTTTGTGGTCGCACTTTAATTATTTACCTGTGAAGTACAAGTATTAATTTAACTACAAAATCGCTTTCTCTAATTCTAATTTGTCAGTTTCGAGATGTCGTTTTTAATTAATTTCTAGAATTGAATTAATTTAAAATGTTTCCTATTTTATTAATTATTTGAATTAGACCGTTTTAAATGTTGAATTATACCTATTAAAGTATTTTTATTTTTTTTCGCGAAGCTTTTTTGTTCGTTTGTCCGTCCGTTCGCGTCATGACTCAAAAACTACTGGACCGATTGACACAAAATTTAGAATATATATTTTAAATTCTCTGCCCATTCTGGGTGAAACCTAAACTAACTTCACGTTTGTATTAATAATAATCGGTAATTATTATTCATTCTCAATTTATTACACTGGACCGTAACATATATTTTTTTTATATTTTTTTCCTGACGTGTTCCATATTGAAAAATATAGTTGAATTAAGTAGGCACAAACACGATTAGTTATTATTGTTATAATAACTTATCAATTGTTTTTCTTAAATTTCAAAGCTAATTATTGAAAACAAAATAAACAATTAACGATCAAGAAAGTCCAAATGCCAGGGTAGCCGAACGTATGGCATACGCTCCCCTCTATTCAAACGACTGCGGACGCCAAGACACGGCTTTTCAATGATATTACGGTAACATATTATTTATTTCATGTTATTTGCTAAACTATAAGACCAAACTGGATGCTGTAAAAGGCAAATTATATAACCATTAAGTACTTATGACAATATCATTTATTTTGATAAGGATTAATGTTTTACAGGTCATAAGTCCACGTAAACAGAACCAAAATATTTTTAATTTTCTTTGTAACATAAAAGCAGTCATTGTGGCTTAAATATAAAAGTTAGACATATGGTGTCGCTTTATTTTAGATCTTTTGATTTTACATAATTATTTTTTAGAGAACGTACCTATGAATTAAAAATACAATACGTAAATCGGATAAGTGGTTCTCGAGTGATAAGCGCACTAACGGACAGACAGACAGAGAGACGTTGAGCTTTATATATTATATAGATATACATAAGTACACAACTAAAAAATTATTTACCCGTAAAAAAAAGATAGAAAATATGTGAGATTCTATGAAAAATAGTTTGATTCATATCGGTTAACATTGATGGACCCCACATATTGTGGATAATTGTACAATATACACTTTTCCAAGTCTTTGTTAGTTGAGAACACCGTCATTAATTTTTTAGACAATCCGTCCTCCGAACAAAATAATTAATCGCTTTTTATGTTTTTGAAGTTCAAACGTTTTTTGATGCCGTAGATTCAAATGGAATGCCAACCTATTAAAATAGGGCGATATGTTATCTCGTTTAACTACGATTTATTTCAACTGTGGTTATAAAACGAGCTGTGTTTTAAACGAATTGGTTTTGTTTGAAATATATTATCGATAACTCATTTATAATTCACACTTTCGTTGTCCGGATGCATAGAGATATAATATTACTAGAGTGATATCTCAAATACAACATAAAATTGCCTCATAAAATTTTATTTATCAGGTCTATTATAAGTCCACCATAAAAAATTAAACCTCAGCTTTCTATTCAAAACGATTCAGACTGTGACAGATGGACAGTCGGACAAAGTATTCCTTTTTCCGATTTCGGTACGGAACACTAAAAAAATCATAAAAATTTAGAAAGGGGAAAAAATGGCTTCTGAAAAATCTAATTTATTTTTTTGATAAATCAAAAATATTGAAAAAAGGTAAAAATACTATATTTTATACATAAGTTATTTTCAACGTTTGCAACATCAGTAATAATAATTTTCCCTGTCTGCCAATTTGAATCTACTTATTTCGGCGTGAATTATGCATATTGTTTAATGTACCATTCTAAAACCGTTTCTGTTCTTCTTATTCTGTCTCCCTTCTGTATCCCGGTTCAAAGTTACACACACGTAACTTTATAATGAATATTTTGCCCTAATTCCACTTCGAGTAGCTTTATTTGATTTACATTAATTATTCAAAATATTACGAGGATATCGGTCATGTAATTTTTTTTAAAACGTATAAAATTACAGTCACGGAAGAATTATATATTCCATGTACAAATAATATTAGTATGTATATTACAAGGATGTACAGTGGCGGCGCGATGTTTATACTTTAGGGGAAAACTAAGTTTTATTTATAGGTTTAATGGTTCATGAGTTGTGCGTGGGACAAGAATTCAGGGGACAGACACACATACACACAAACACACACACATACAAAAAAAGTGTTTATTTTGACCTAAAAAAAAGATAAAGTGAACATTTTTTAAATCGGAGAGCATTTTTTTTTCTTTTTGGAAAACGATCACAAAGTTTCAATATAACGAGGAAGCAAAACAATATAAAATTTAACAATAAAATATTAAATACATGTTTGAAGAGCATTTATTTCTACGAACAAAATAAAACATAAAAATATATAAAACAAGATATCTTCTTATATTCTTATAATACAACAAGGGAAAAATATTATCCTTATTTCCGTAATAATTTAAAAGACATTTCATTTATTTCTCATTTCTTAATAAAAACTACATTTTCCATTATTATACTTTATACATAAAGTGGATACTTTGAATGACAAAGAAAACATAAATCTCAACCAATCAAAACAAAGACTCACATTCTAGTTTCTTGATTAAATTCTAAACGGATATTATAAAAATCGTTAATGATATTCCTAGGGATGCCACTCATCTTCATCTTGACATATCTCTTATAATTTAACCAGACATTCGGCCTGAAGAGTTAGTTCGTGGGGTTTTATTTCTTCGACTTACATTTTTGTTCAATGATCACTCACCGCGATTTCATCAAAATCGATTCAATAATTTTTGAGTTCGTCGAACATGAACAATCAAATTCAAAACCTTTACCTCTTTATAAATTGTGTAGAGTACAACTATTTGAGCACTTCGGCTTCTGAATGATTTAATTGTTTCATGATTATAATTATTATTATGTTAAGATGCAATGCTATTTCAACCAATCACAAATCTTTGTTATGTTTATTTCAATCCCTGAGTGTAGCGTTAATTATAAACAACGTGAAACTGCGATTCTCAGAATATATTATACGTTAATAGCGGAAATGTTTAGATCTTCCAGACGTAGATTGTGATAATATTTGTCTTATATTATAAATAATCTATTACAATTTGTTAACAACGTTATGTAATCTAATGAAATAAATGTTATCAAACACTTGATTATAATTAGTTTAATTATGCATTGCTTTATACATGTACCAAATGCATATAAAGTAATAAGAAACATTATTATACAAGGTGATATACAGGATCTCTTAACATTTTTTTCAAAAACATCTTTTATATGTCATTTTTATGATTTTTTAGAGATAGATATTTGTTTTAATTGTTGATACTCTATAACTTTTTGTATAAACAACTACCTCATAAATTTAATTCCTAATTCTTGAAATTCTTGAAACGTCTGTTGGAAATCATCATCTCTCTTACAGACTAAATTAAATTGTAATTTAAAACAATTTTGAATGTTATAAATTTTCAAGCGTCTATATCTACCTATAGGATAAATTATTATATAATATTATTATTATTGTAGGTCCGGAATCATTCCATTTATAATCAAATTTATAAAAAAATAGATGTTGCACCATTTTTAATTTTAATAAAAGTTTAGTCAGTTGTTATTATATGTATTAGTTAACAGAAACTGAAATTTAATGATCATAGGTTAAGGGTGGTGACCGTTTTACTCTCGTAATATACAATAAATATGCTTATTAACATCACGAAAAATATTAACCTTCAATTATCTTATTTACAGGAACTACATGATAGTGTAAACCAGACACAAACAAGAGCACTACAACACCTACCGACACACACATGTGATGGTATCAAGTGTCTGCGCGGCGAGGGCGGTGCGACACGTGGGGCGCCGCAGTGAGCAGCCGCCTCGGAAGCCTGGTCGCCGCTATGTCGCCGCATCAGCATCAGCAGCACCAGCACGCTTCACGTCACGTGACACGAGCAGCCGACGCATGAGTGTACAGCGAGTGCAACTAATATGGTTATATTAACCACACTGCTTATTCTTCAAGGTGCCGGATTGATAGGTTAGTTAAATCATTGTTTCCGCAAATGAAAAATTATAATTACTTCGTTGGAGTACCAATCGAAGCGTCTTGACATTATTATGATCTGAAAGAAATTTCATCAAATTCGGTTCAGCCGTTCTTTGTTTAATTTTTTTTATAAATACATTTTGACGATATTATCTTATTGTTAGATTTAAGTTTACATGCCTTATTAGGTGGCCGTTTTTATTCATTTACACTTATATTTATCGAGATATTAGCATTTTAAATAAGGCCTTATTGTATCAAGTACCTAATGAATAGATGTAGCGTACAAACGAATTCGTCTTTAAAGAGAATAATACAGGCCGACATCATTTTTAGTGTCTCAACCTAAATAGGTGATTTCGGAAGCTTTTGGCATGCTGAAACCGAATCCGTTGTCCAAATTGTCACCTAACCTAACTTAAAGATATCCAAATTGACAATTTTGGTAATATTTAAGAATTTATTACCAAGTAGGTAAATTTTTTCTAATGTTTTCATTCATGGTAAGAAGGAGTACTATCTTTCCTCTTTAAAATATTTTTTTACTTTCTACTGTACGATTTTTTTTACCGAAATAATTATTGTTATATTTAATGTATAGTAAAGTCCATTGTGTCACTATTAAGAAAAATATCATATATTCAAACTAGTATATTTCGGTGAAAATAAATCGTACAGTAAAAAATAAAAATTCGTTTTAAAAAGGACAGATAGTACTATTTCTTACCGCGAACGAAAACTTTAGAAAAAAAGTCTCTACATTCTTAAACATTGCCAAAATCGTCATTTTAACACTTTTAGGTTAGATTATATTAAAAATCTGACGTGATGGAACAATTTGGGTGACGGATTCGGTTTCAGCACGCCAAAAAACTCCGAAATCACTTATTAAAATAGAAACACCAATACAAAAGTATTTTTTGTCGGCCTATGTGTAATTGATACTTTAATTTCGATTATTTCTAATTTTACATTGTTTTCGACACATACTATACATACCGTCATCCTTAAATAGAATAACCATTTAGATTAAAATTAATGCAAATGTTTGGCTTTGACAAGTTGACCGTACAAATGCATTTGTACACAGCTGTTTTCTTGTTTACTCTTAGAACAAGAAGTACAAAGTTTTGTATAAACAATACTCCGGTGTGTTCTGAACGTGAGTTCTCTAGACGATCGCTCATTTTAGTTTTGTTTCTTGTCGATGCTGTTCGCTCAGTTTGTAAAGGTAGTAGAGCGTGTGCTGTGCATTCATGACAGGGATGGTAAAAAATAATGTTTTCACATGAAGTCGGATTAAAATGACATAAAGCAATTTCATATTTCAATTTCTTTCATCAGATACCATTCAACTAGTTTGCCGGATATTTTTCTAAAAACATGTTTTTCGGATTTTAGGGGTCTTAAAATACAATGATTTTTCACTCAAAACCAATATTTTTCTCACGGAAAAGTAAAACAAGATCCCGAACTTATAATGTTCTAATACATAATTATCGATAATACAAGTCAATTTTTAGTGTTTCGTAGTGAAATCGGAATAAAAGAACACTTATGGAATCTATCTGTCTTAGTTACTGAACCGTTTAACTAGAAGCCTGAGAATTAGCATATTTTTTTACCTGACGTTAATAACTTTTGAAGTCATTTGAACAATTTTAATATTCAGAGCTCTGAAAGTTTTATATATCCTGGTCACCCCGGGACATAATCCTCATCCATGTCTGGTGGAGATACATTATAAAACTGGCTGAATTTATCATAAATAAAGCAAAAGAAATTATAAAAAATCATAAAGCTTTTTTTATGTTATTCGTGATTGATTTAACTATCATCCTATAAAAAAACAACTTTAGGTAAAATTAGTTAGTTAGTTAGTTATCAGTAACTTAATAAGGTACTGGCACCAGTCTTGAATGCTTTAAGAACAAGGTATATAGTATTTTGGAATTGATTGGCTTTTTTTGTAATTCTCATGAACTCATTTTACTAATAAAAAGAAGTAACCTTTTATTAAATAAATCAATTAAATTACCAAAGTCCGCAAATAAAGTTTTTTTTTAATTATAACCTTTTATTTTGTTTGTTTTTCTCCAGTAATGGACAGAGTAAAACCAGTAATAGGCACCAAGTGATGGACACTAAATATAATATAAAGAATCATAAAATTTTATACAATGTAAAGCAGATATTATAATAATATAATAATATAATTATTAACAAATAGATTACACTTATAACTGACAATGAGTTAAATGTTCACCATTTTGACACCCATGGATGGTATCTATAGACTATAATTCAGTAATGGCAGTAATCAAATATCAACAAATATTTCTAATTTAGTACATTTAATTAAACAAGTGTCCAAGACTGGTGTCAGTACCTTATCAACTGTATACGTACTGTATAAGTACTTATACTTCAATATACAATATATCCGATACAATACAATAGAAATAAAATAAATACACAAAGTTACTCCACTTGAAGTAATTCCTAGAACATAAACATTTTACTGGATCGTTTGCAATCTTCTACAGAAACAGAAACAGTCCGTTAACAACGCCGTTTAACGGCCGTCGTTACATGTACGTGTCTGTGTGTCTATATATGTGTCAGTAACCAAGCAACCGTCATGTAGCAAAAAAATAATAATAACACGAGCAAAATTACTACAACGTGGTACGGTCATGTTTTACGATTAGGTCGGTTGCCTGGTAACCACAAAAGTATTACATCTACCAGAGTCTGTGATTGCTTATTAACACAATGAACGCTGCGATTATAAACATAAAACATACATATATTTAACTATCTCATTAAATTATGATAATTATATTATAACTAATTGAATATTTTAAAAAGTTGATAAAGCAAAAATGGCATATACAATACTAAAAAAGATGCCAAAAAATTACACTACCCTGCAAAAGTTTAAAACCACCTGAAAAAATATCGCTTTTTGGATTTTTTGCTAATATTTTTGACCGGTTTATTCAATTCGTCTCAGTAATTTTTCGCTGTGAATGGTCCGATTTATTCAACATAACTATTTGAGCTCGTTTTTCTTTTGAAATTTGTTGTGCTTTCCCCATTTTCGTGTTTTCTGTAACAAAAGATTTTTTTGGGGAACACACAATATTGATGTTAGGTCATTTGAAACGTGAAAACACTGCAATTGTCGGTGCAGAAAATCGAAACACAAAGTGCAATAATGATAATAGGTATTATAAATAGAGAATATACTCACTAATTTTAGGGAAAAAGAAACGGCACTACGGCAAAGCTGAGACAATTTGAATTGACACTTCAAAATACATGTGAGCGTCGGGTAACTAACCGACCGTCCAGTTATCGGGCGAAGAACATATTCTGTTACCGGTAATTCTGTTAGCGGTCAGAGAAGAAGAAATATTAGCAAAAGTCCAAAAAGGAACATTTTTCAAGTGGTCTTAAACTTTAGCAGGGTAGTGTATATCTTGGTAATAGTGATATACATGGTTGTTTTTTTTTATCTCAGCAAATAATTATTTTTTGTTATTATTAATATTTTTCCTGGAATGGGCAGGTAATTTTATATATTCCAAAGTTCAAATCAATCAGTCCTGTAGTTTTTGAGTTATGCTGCGAACATATGGACAAAATATCTTCATTAGTAGGGTTTCCGTTTTAACAGAACCTTAAAAATCAATATACAAGTATATTTATTCTGCCTTCATGAGTTAATTGGTTAAACGGCAGATAGAACCTTTAAAGATAAAGTGGAAAATAAAATAAATAGACCATTCAAACAAAACTCCAAACAAAGTTGAACTCTAAGCTTGTTCATGAATATGAAGACTTAACAACTAATTTACACAAACAATGCGTTCGTTCAGTGTCTAACAAGTTTATTAATAACTTACGGAGTGTGTTGTTTTGTGATGTATCAATATAGTTCGCATTCAAATGTTCCACAAAACTCTGCGTTCTTGAAAATACTAATTTTATTAAACATGTATAATATTCAGGTGTCCCAAAATTTGCTCCTATATAATATTTTGTAGACGGACGTGTTTCATGAAAATAAATATTTTTTCCTCTATCATTTTTTTTTTATTAAAAGGGGAACTTTTTACAAAAATATTTTTTACAATCTTTTATCATTTACATTGTATAGTTTGGATCACCATAGAAATATGTTTTTATAGAACTTTTGACTAAAAATAAAATTCCCTTATTTTAAGATGATTAATTCCAAAAAAACAATTCAATATAAAAAAATTAATTACGAATATACACGTAAGTAAATTAAATACTAATTTCTGTTGTTTTTTTTTACCCCATGACAGATATATTCTGATACAACGCTTTATCGACGATGTACCGTTATTGGCATTATTTTAGCAACCTATTCTTTACCAAAAAACAATTGAGTACCGTCATGTTATCTAATATATCGCGTAAAATAATTTTGCAATTTAAATTAGTCTTAATAAAAATTTTGTGCATGAAAGATATGGAGAAATAATATTTTTTAAATAGCTTGGCACGCTGGAGCAATCCTACAACTTCCAGTATGGTAGAGTTTGGTCTGCTAGGATTGAGGACATTCCAGAAGACAAAAGGCACGTTCCAAGATTCTAGAATGCCGCATCGGTCATGGTTTGGGGCGTCATCAACCCAAGAGGGAAAAAACCCTTAAAATTTTGTTTTAAAAGGCATAAAAATCAATGCAAAATACTATTTGGAGAAAGTACTGAAAAAAATTTCATGCTAAATGTCAAAAATTTATTTGGAGATGATTATTATTGATTTCAACAAGATGGAACACCCTTCCATACAGCAAACATTGTTCAAGCATAGTGTAAGGATAATTTGGTTGATTTTTCGTTGAATAATGAAACCCTCTCGATTTCTACCCTCCGATTATTTTGTATGGTCATATATGTTGTCTAAGCTCTCAGATTACAAATTCTCAAATTTGCAGCAATTTATGAATGTTATTCTCAAAATTTGGGACAAAATGCCAATGAAACAATGCGTGCCGTTTGCAATGACTTTGAAAGAAGATTAAAGCTAGTTATCGAAGTTAAAGGAGGAGTTAACTCCCAAACACTTATAAATTTTCAATACATGTGTCTACTTTAAGAATCGAATAAAAAATTAACTGAAACTTTATTATAAATTTAATATTTTAGCGTTTTCATTTGTATCAGAATATAATTGTCACGGTGTAATTATAAAATAATTAGTTAAAATAAAATTTTGTTCACTGAAAAAAATCAGCTTTGTTAATAATATGATAAAATTATTTATTAATTTTATAATTTTTTTTTAATTAATGAATTCAATACGAAATAATTCGTTGAAATTCAGAAAATAATTATATTCAACACGTTTCTTGCAATAAAAAAGATATTTATCAACAAAATTTAACAGTTAAGTAACTGTCATGTAAAACAAATAACATATTCACATTCTGTCGACAAATTAATTTTAACTTTCATTATTTAATAACTAATTAGAATTGCATTTAAGTGAAAAAACCATCTTAAAATTTAACAAAATATATTTTAAAAACTGTCCCCATAAAAATTGTATACTCAAAGTTTTAAAAACTGTCCGCATAAAAATTATGTACCTACTCAAAGGTCGTTTGCTACCATACTAGTCTTGAAAATAAAGAAATTGCATTTCTTGTAGTCAAAGATTAAGACTAAAATATGCTAAGAAATGTAAAAAAAATCATAATGGTGGTGGGGTCGCAAACAAAAAGGGAAAAATACGACTTGTGTTTTAAATATTTACAATAATGTACATATAAGTATATATATATATATATTATTGGTTACAGGTTCGATGCCCAGTGGCCCAGGTGTCCCAGAAAACATAACAGTCACTTTTCTCAACCCCACGTCAGTGAAAGTGTCGTGGATGACGTCCATTAATAACGTTGACAAGTATGACGTCACGTACAAGCCGACGGATGCGAGGTACGATTACAACACTCACTCTCATTCACACACACACACCCGCTTTATTCCCTTGTGTATACCAACTTCAGCACGTCTGGTTCGGATGCTGATACTGTAACTAAATCTGGTTATTGTTTTTTTTTGTTGATTGTGAGAGAAATTGCGCGAAATGTATTTGTGATATAAAAGATACCCCCATGATTAGTTTTTAGATAGATCCAAATCCTTACTCTCTTATTCGCTATGGTCAGTGACCACTCGCCACCTATCGGATAAAACTTGAACCCTTCTGAAGTTCCCAAACAACGATTTGAATTCAAATTAAGATTTCTATTATTAATATTATTTACCTTTCATTGGAAGTAAAGTGTACACAGCAAACATAAATATTTTTGTAATTAATGGAGGTTAAGTTAAAAATTTTCACTCATATTTCTTTGACAGCTGCAGTTTGTAACAGATGAAAACTTAATGTTTTATTGGATGAATTATTGTCAAAATTTGGTACAGCACAACATAATATTTATTCTTAGTTATTCTTTTATTCTTGATTGCATTTTAATAATTTTAATTGCTTATTTACATAATTTTTTCATTATACTTAAAAATTTCAAATAGCTGTATGAGAACTTCAGAAGGGTTCAAGTTGTATCCGATAGGTGGCAGAGTGATCACTGACCATAACGAATTAATATGTTTTTATGCTTAATCCAACTTTACTATCATATCGACATATTGCCCACGGGTTTGGCCTAAAACACTAACAGAAGTTCTTATAAATAATTAATAAATTACAGAAAATAACATGTTTTTTTATTGTTTTGCAACTATTAATTTCTGTACAATCCAAACCCAAGGATAAAATTTCGATCTAACAGTTTTAAATTAAGCATATCTATAAAAAAAAACTGCGCGATCTACATACTAGGTTATTTTATATGGATATAAAGAGAATAAAATATATTTAATATATATTGATAAAAAGAATACAGAGTACTATTTAAAAAATATATTAATGACTAAGTATGATTATTATATGATAAAATCAGGGACTTGAACCTGAACCCGAACCATAAACCCGAAATGTTTTCATTAACCTGAACTCAAACTAAACCGCTATATTTCAAAATCAACTAACCTGAATCTGAATTCGAACCTTTTCATGTATTACCGGTAACCATATATTTTTAAAAGGTTCATTAAATTATTGTTAACATTTTTCTCCAATGATTTTTAAAAGAGATTATAAAATCTACTAATACTAGAAATATGTTTGAATTTTATGATATGATGTGACTTAAGTCAACTACTAAAGTTTACATATTTTTTACATTCTTTTTTAATTCTATAACTGAATTACATTTCAGTTTGCAAAAAAATCTGTAAAAATAGATTTCAATCGTTAAAATGTAATTTTGTTTTTTGTTCTTTTTTCTAGCAATATTTTAATGGCTATTAATGTTTTTTTTTCTTCAGAAAATGTTTTATTTGTTAATTATAGTTTGTTTTGTTTTTTCAAACAAAATAATTTTCTTTCAATTACAAACTTGAACCCGAACCTGAACCCTAAAAAATTAACGGGTTTCGAACCCAAATAGTTCGCAAAATATTGAACCAAAACCAAAATTTTTATTTGAACCCGAACCGAACCCGGACCATAAATAAATTCCAGTTCAAGTACCTGGATGAAATTAATAATTTAGTATGTGAAATCAATATTTCTTACTTTTGATTCATTCTGTATACACAATATCGTCTACTTATTCATGAAATTCCTCATATATTGTTTTTATTATTTGAACGAAAAGCTTACTATGTAGAAACAAACAAAAAAATTCCAATCTGACAAAATGATCAAATATTTTTATTAAATTAAAAAGACCTTGTGTTTGAAATCAAATAAAAAATATATAACATGCCTGAAAATACATTTCAAGAACATAATTACATCGTATCATTTTGACCTTTTCCTATTATAAATTAAACGTCAATACCCGTACAATATATAAATCAATACTTTTTTTCTATGAACCGTAAACGTTAAGCTTTGAAAGATTAAAAACTATTTTTGAACGTATACTTTTAATTTATAATTACAAATAATGTGGTTCTAAAACTGGTCATAATAATTAAAATACATCAAATTTCATTTTCCAAAACCCACTTTTTATGTTTTTATTTTCTAATTACCTAGATATTAAAAAAATGTTCAGAATTCATTTAAGGAATTTAAAGTTTTTAAAATAAAATATTTCAATCAATTGCCTAAAGCTAATATTAAAAAAAAAGCAATATAGACAAAAAATTGGCAAAATTGACGGGTTTAAAGGAAGACATCAGTTGATACTACCAAAATTATTTTTGGTGGAATAAAAATGATGTATTTTTTCAATAGGAACCTATATTTTATCTCATGCTTTATTTTTGAAACATTAACCTGGCGCGATTAAAATTAAACATCCTATTTAAAAAAATTAGATAATATAATTTTTTTCTAACTAATTTTTAAAAATTTTCTTGGTTAAAAAAATATCAATTAAGATAATTCATACATAATTTTTAAATGTTAAAATTAAACATTCTTTTTGTTTATAGCACAACTCTCCTAAAAGTATTCACTTAAAATCTGACTACCTCTCAAAAAAAATATAACTACCCCTCTGCCCCAACATAAAGTTTATACTTGATAGAAAATCATTCTACAGCAGCTTAAACTATAAATTTGTTTGAAGTTTAGCTTCAACAATGCAAAATTAATTAAACTTAAACTAGAGTAGTGAAGGGAGTACACCAATGTTGGGGGGAGATATATTTTTATAGGGGTAATTTATACTTTAAGGAGATTTATACACGTTAAGGGGTTAATGGACTTTTTCTCCATTCGAATTATAATAATGTGTATTTATCAATATAAATATAGTAGAATTTTCTTAAATTTACTCCCAGAGTAAATTCTCTCCCTTAACATCCACCCTGTGTTGAAAACAAATAAAATACATATAAATATGAAAATTCACCTTGGTATCATTAATAATATATTCAAACACCCGACACCGAAAGTTTTCTTTTGAAAATCAAGGTTGAATTTTTCCTCCATGATTACAATTCTAAATTACAATACTTGGAAGGTTATAAAACTCAAGTTTATCTGATGTTCTTCAGAATACGATTAAATATTTACACCTTGCCCTAGGTAGGGGTATAATAAATATGTAAAGTTAATATGTATATGTATTTATACGTATGCAAACTAATCGGTATTTGTATGTAAACATTATTAAACGTTAGAATATATGTAGTATATATGGAAAACATAATTCGAAGAAATTGCGAAATTATTCATAAAATCCAGAGCAGTACGACAAGGGGCTAAACTGATTTTTCTTCTTTTTATTTTATGTATGTTTGTACTTGGATTGAAAATGTACCGTTTTTTTTATTGCCGGAATTTAAAAAAATATTTTTTTTTATGAATTATTTGCCATTTTTATATATTTTATTTATACGTGTGTTAAATCTCTAAATAATCAATAATCAGAACAATCGTGACACGGTAATAAACCATAGCAGACACATCAAAACAATTTATGAGAGATATGTAAATAGCCTATTAATAGATCTAAATAAAATAATCAAAAACTAAAAAATTAAAATCCGACCCTCAATTAAATTAATCCGCCTGCACTGGTTTATAATGTTTATTTTATACTAGTTTTAATTATCAGTAACGTTATGAATTAATTAAATAAACAAAGCAAAGCTGTTATAAAATATCAATTATCAAAATTTAATTTATACATATATAATCTAGTATATTATTTATCTACACATATTAGAATAGATATATCTATTCTCTATATGTCAAAGTAGGTATATTTAAAGGTATACATTTTGGTTTGTTCCTTACAAACCTATACAAATTATTTTAATTAAAGAACACATGAATAACTGAAAACTAAAAATAAAACTGACATTAATACTGAATATATGTTACAAAACTACAAAAATATTTACGTGTAAAATACCAATTTGCCAATTAACAAATAATCGGTATGTTTTTAAAAATTAAAAACAAATAGTACACCTACCCTTTAATGACTATTTTCAGCTGTTTTTTTTGCTGTTTTTTTATTTGCTTATTTTGAAACGGGAATCTGTATTAATAGAACTATACAAAGTAACAACCGACCCGCGGCTTCGCCCGCGTTGTTTTTAAATTTTAACAACTATTTAATTTTTTAAATCTAATACAATTTGTCTGTATCTGAGATATTGACGTCATACCTAATAAGAATTTTTTTTAATTTCACGTTTCTAGATTCAGGTGTTTGGGCTGAGCGTTGATGAGTCAGTCACTCAGGACTTATTTTTTTATATTATATGTATAGATAATACATATAAATTAAATAACGTTTTATATTTCCCCTTTAACTGGAAAATTAATTTTTCACACTATATTAAGTGGATTTAATTCGTTTGGCATCTGATCCGACTTGATACGAAAACTATTGCATCATTTTTGATTGAACTTTTAATATAAGAAGCCTAAACTCAATATGAGAATTGATTTGTAGATCCATATATTAAAAAAATTGAATTGATATTTTCTAATCAAATGTATATAAATGAAAATTATTTAACATCGTAATAAATGCGAGCGAAGTTGCAAGGAATTTCCAGTAATAAAATATAATTAATCAAAGTCATGGAACATCGATTTACTATTAAATGTGTTAAATGCGAAAAAAAATCATTAAAATAGTTTTCATCAATAGAACTAGTGAAATACAAAACGTAAATATTATTTTCAATGTAATGTTCAGAGATATTATCAAAATTGATCGTGCCTCTTGAATACTCAATTTAATAAATAGGTATACAGGAAAACTTTATGTGACAATAACTTATTCCTTTAGCACGCGAACTGTTCAGCTGGCCCAGTGTATTTCGAACAAAAAAATATGCCAATACTTCCTCGTGTTTAATTCAACAAAGAGAGATATAACTTTTTAAGGGGATATTTTACTACAAAAGTTGTGATAGCCTTTCTTATAGAAAATTTAATTCTCTCTAAAAATAGACTCTATAAGATTTTCACGTAGCAGACTATTGATACATTTTGAAATAATATCTTTTAGATCTATATAACTTTCATTGTCAGATAAGAACCTAATCCAACACCTGAAAACAGACGTTTACTCTAATCGTTAATTTATTTTTTTTAAATACGATAGATTTTTCAAATATAAATGAACCAACCAATCAAAATAAACATTTTCTCTAAGTGACTCGATTATTTTAGCGACAATCGATGGCAAATGATACCCTTAGTAAAATATCAAATTTACAAGGCTATCGTCTCTGATAAGTACCGTATAAATCGTCGATACAACGAAAACAATGTAAGATAGGCAAAAATGAACAGAAGCAATTTTACAGATGAAAAAATATCCTATAAGAAAGAATACGTATATACATATTTAAAAGTAATAGTTCAGGAGTGAAGGTCTTCGGGCATTAGATAGTCTTAAAGATAATGATGTAAGCAATATTTAAAAAAAAAACTGGAGTCTCCTCGATCGCGCCAAGCTGACATATTAACTATTCAACTTATTTGTTAAATTTTCAATTTAAATTTCTTAATAATAGCCGAAGGCGCACTCGAAGGTCTTCGGGCATTAGATAGTCTTAAAGATAATGGTGTAAGCTATATTTAAAAAAAAACTGGAGTCTCCTCGATCGCGCCAAGCTGACATATTAACTATTCAACTTATTTGTTAAATTTTCAATTTAAATTTCTTAATAATAGCCGAAGGCGCTCTCGAAGGTTTTCGGGCATTAGATAGTCTTAAAGATAATGGTGTAAGCTATATTTAAAAAAAATACTGGAGTCTCCTCGATCGCGCCAAGCTGACATATTAACTATTCAACTTATTTGTCAAAATGACATTTAAAACGCCAAAATGACATTTAAAACGTCAAAATGACATTTAATATATCCAATCAAATATCAATTTAGAAAAACAAAACACGAGTTTTTAAAATAAATTGAGATCAATCTTTGTAAGGGAATATTTTACAACAAACGTAGTAGACCCATATTATAGGAAATTTAATGCACTACAAGAAATATTCTATAAAATTTTCTCGTAAAATGTGTCGTTCTTGAGATATCTTGAAAAAAGAAATATTTTGGGGTGTCACCCCTCTCCTTTACACACGATTTTGATGATTTTGAAATGGGACCGTCCTCACACACACGGACAGACAGACAGACACGGAACGAAAAGTGTTTGTCTTGACGTGAAACGGATAAATCAATTTAAAATTTTGAAATTGGAGAACTTTTTTTTTGTCTCAATCTGAAACAATCACATAGCTTCTCGTATCTTCGATATTGCGAGGAAGCAATAAAACTTAATAATATTTTAGTGGTATCATTTGCCAAAGAATTGAAAAAATTACTTTTTTTATATAAGTTTTTGAAAACACATACAAAAATAATGGGTTTTCAAAAACTTTTATTGTTAATCAAAGACAAGCATGATTCCATTATTAGCACTTTATTAAAACAAAAACAATTGAAGATATCAGGTCTTAATTTTCAGTTCTGTACTACAAAATGTTTATTATTCAGGGGTATCAACTTAAAAAACGTTAACCTTCATTTTTTATAATTAGTTATTACAGCTTTAAAAAAGTATGTTTTTATTAATTTTTTTTTAATTATAATAAGATAAAAATTGCTGTAGGGCATTTTAAATATTTAATACCACTGTATTATAATGAAACTAATCGATTAAAAGTAATAGCATATACATGTATACATATGTTTGATACAGGGTCGCCACACACACACTACCCCACACACACACACACACATACACACACACATCCACAAACACGTAGGCTAAAGTCGTTTAACGTGGAAAACCACTGTGAAAATTCAGTCGGAGAAAACACGTTATCGATGAAAAGACCATCATTTATTTCATTTTAAATTCATTAATTTAATAGTGTGGTATTTATTTTTAAAAAAAACTGTTTGGTATAAATTTGTGAACAGTGGACTTCTATTCGTTTAATCTGAAGTAATTTAAATAAATTATTAATATAAAATATATATACATATACATATGTTAAATTCATTTTGAAATACTATAAAAAGCCTTGGGTCGTTCTTAGCTTCTTGTTAAAATCTGTGTGTAATTATACTTGAATATTTTAAAAATATATTGTTATTAAGAAAATATTTTTAGACCTCAAGCTATGAAATGAAAAATTCGAAATAAAAACAATGTTTTTAATTAAATTATGTTTTATTATACATAAATTAAATATCGATTTGTAATAAATAAAAAATACCTGAACTAAATGTAATTCATTATATTAAATCTGTTCGTAACATACAGTTTTTCATAATTAAAATCTGATATTAAAATATTCCAAAAATTAAATAAAACATTTATTATTATTAAACTACAACACAAGCATGTAATTTGTTTTAATTAAAAACAAAAATAATGTCAGTTTACAGTGATTTCAGCAGGAAAATATAACATGGGATTAAATATACAATGGACGCTTTTTTTAAATGTTGTGTGTTAGTAAATTTTAATGGCTATTATGATGTTAATTAAAAAGTCATCATAATAGTTTATGAACTCATTTCTTTTATTTTTATGAAAAGAACTTCAATAACTATACAAATGTAAGTACTATATGGCACCAAAATTAACTATCAAAAAAATAAATTAATGTGGACACCACATGACTTATTTTATACATTTTTATTACAGAATTGAATATTTTAAAAATGTAAATACAATTTATATGAATTTTTCGATGCAGTTTTGTGTATTCTTTCGTTTGATATCTGAAAAAAACTTAAAATTTTCAGTTTACTCTTCTTTTGTACTTATGTTATGGTCTAAGGCCATCGATTTAACGTTAACAATAGTAAATATATGTTTCCAATTTACTGACGCTCTTAAAAATAGAATTCCACATCTACTATAGTTTGTTTTAATTTCATAGCAGTCATTAGGATTATACTTTGTAAAGACATCATTGAGTTAATGGTCGTACTTGATTCAGGGACCTTTAATGGCGCGTCTTGACTTTTTTTTACTCTGAACGAATCGAGCAATATTCGGTAAATTCTTCGAACAAAAGATCTTTGTGTTCGTCACATTCGCTGAGCTCGACCTGTTCCCACAATTGTCTGAATTTAAGTGTGGTAAGAGCTGCTTTATCATATTATAATGTATTAATTGACAAGAAATAAATAAAAATACATAGAAAATTTATAAACGAAAACTGTTTTTCCATTTATGATAATATAATTCATGTTGGGAATTCAATAGTTAAAAGTATTTCTCATACCCATCTAATAAAACTAAACAATGTACTTTCTAATGCAAATCATATTATTTTCATTTAATTAGAAGGATTTCATTCTTTGTATTTCCTCTACATTTTAATATACATATGTTGACTATAGCAATGCAATATATACCTAGTTTTTGCAAACCGTATAATATTCTACTTGTTCGGGTCAATAATTTTTTTTCGAAAACTATTGCATGTAACAAGAAATTTCTTCCCTGAAAATACGTATAGAGAAAAAAATGAAATTTTTTTATAGCGTGATTACTTTTTTATATTGTTTAACAATATGTCAGTATGTTGGAAGAAAGTTTTTCTCGCTGGCGCAGGTGATTTGTTCTCTCCAGGTGGCCTGTAATTAAAAATTAAAAAAGATTCTTAATTTGTATGTTTGCCGCTATCGACCGTACCTCAATATGGCAGCAATTTTTTTTCACACCGTTATTGGGTTAAAAACAATACTTAAAATGAAAGTTTTTTAATAATTGCGGTACCGGCGATAACCGTATATGTGCTGAATATGCCTCTAAAATTTCTGATCGATTGGACAAATGTGCAAAAATATCGTTTTGAGAAAAATGATTTTTAAGTTGTCCAAGCGCCGAGCGCACACAAAGAGCGTCACTGTTTTGGCGCGCTGTACTAATTGTAAGTTAAGTATGTAGAAATGGACTGTACCGACCGTTGGATATGATTTCTATAGATAAATTCTGTCGAAAGAAGAAATAAAAATAAAATAATTTTTCTGATCCGAAGAAGTACAATAGCCCCTTAAGAAATAAATAAATGTAAACATTTAAATTTAAATATCGAGCTCTACAAATACTACGAATACATGTCTCCATCTGAATACAGCGAGAAAATTATTTCTTTGATCTTTTATGAATCACCGACAAGTTTTGAAAAATGTTCGGTGAGTTCGTTCTATTCGGAGACTAGTAGAATATTTCTTGAGTCAAGACACGCTATAAAATGTGTGATTCCGCGTTCATATTTTTTGCGATTACTGTAAACATTAAAAGTTATTTCCATTGACTTCTGAACGGTTTACATTACATTTCAATGTATACATATATCATATGTTTTATTTTAAACCCCTATTCTATTCTATAATAAATCATATGTACAATAGTAATTGTACATATGTAAAGGATTGATCTAATCTCATTTCGAAAGCAATTACATGTTATTTAATTATTGTTCATTATGATAACATGGTCTGGTACAAATTTAAATATTCCGTTATTACGACATCGTTAAGCATATAAATTATCTTTTATAATGTTGGCTCTCTGGAATTATTGACCTATAACATTTCCATAATGTTGGTATTATGTGTGTTCTTAAAATATCAATATGCGTATGTTATTTTTGTTGAATTTTCATTGTATATGTATTTCATGTATTCTATATATTCATGTCAATATAAGAAGCAAAAACAAACAAAAAACACGAAAATAAATACATTTTATACTTCTGATCAAAAAACAACATTGTTTCTGTTGTACTTTTCCTCTAAATTAATTTAATGACGCCTCATATTTAAAAATATTTTGAGCAAAAGTTTATTTTTTACATAGAATCAGATCCTTAAAACGAAAATACAATATCTACTTTTTTTTCTTTTGAGAATTATTGATTTTCAAAAGAAATCTATTTATTTATATATGTATAAAAGAGTTTATCCTCACTCACTCATTGACTCATCAACGCACAGTCCAAACTCCTGGCCCCGAAACAAAACACCTACTACGATAGCATTTTCCGAAAGAAAGCCCTTATGGGTTGAAAATAGAGTTTAACTTTTTTTTATTTTATTAAATTTATCTGCATAACTGTAGATGAATTACAGACAAGAAGAATATCTTTTATTATACAGGTGAGTAAAAAATATGGAATATTGCTTATATTTTCTAAAATATTTATTATTTAAAAAAATGTTTTAGTAAAAGTTTAATCTTTTCAAGGCTTACTTGTTTAAATTGTAGTTAATGTGATCTGAGATTATAAAAGTTAATTTTTATCAAAATTTTTCGTTTGCAATCTCATTCAAATTTTACAGGGTCGTATGCAAAAAAATAAAATCTATTCTTAAAATCAATAAAAAAGATATCTTGTCATTTTAAAAAATAGAGTTGGATGCCATAACAACGTAACTGATAGCATCAAATTTTTTTTACAATTAGCATTACATTGGAATTAATTTCTCTAAAATTAATTTTTTAAATAATGAATATTTTATAATTATAATATAATAATATAATTATAATATAATATGGAATATTGCATATTATGCAATATTCCATATTTTTTACTCACCTTGTATTAAAAATACACGTGTTTCACAATTTTTCAAAATTCAACCCAAATAGAGGTTAAAAAACTAACAGCACAAATGGTTTTAGATTTTATAAATTACGGGTAGGTAGATAGTATAGGTACGTACAATAATAAAAAAATCATTATTAATTTTCTCATATTCAAAGAAATTTTCACACAATAATTATAATAATTATACTTGAGAAAGTAAAGCGTGAAAACGCTTTCATACATCAAATATTGCGATCGTTATCATCAACAATGTACATGTCGTTTTATTAAAATTTAAATAAATTTCAGAGGTCTAGGGTACTTGACTTTTTTCATTGGGGTATGGTTCATGTACACAAGGTCACACAAAATACTGACTGCAAAAAACCATATCATGCTTTAAAAGCATTTTTAAAACAAACTCACGCGAAATAACTATGTTGGAATATATATAACACAGTGGTGTAACAGGACAGGGTAAATAAAGGGCCGATCAAAGGTGGAAATTTACATTTTTATAGATTCTAAATTAAATAGAGGTAATTAAAATATGTTGCGGAAAAATTTTATGGGAGATAGAAAAAATGTTTTTTTAAATTTAATGGAAAATATACAGATTGAATTATATCAGATTATTTTTATTTTATATCGACCTGTTTTTAAGGTTCCGTAGACAACTAGGAACCCTTATAGTTTCGCTCTGTTCATTGTCCGTCTGTCTATAAAAATTGTATACCTATTAAGATTAAATTTGGTATAATTAATATAATAATAATATATAAAAAAGGTTTTGGGCCCCTTTCTCATAGACTGAAAAGTATATTCAAAAATTTATTTTACTTAATCCGTTGAGTGAGATATCTTTAGATAAGTCTCCTAAAATGCAACAAAATATGTTAAAAAATCTGAAAAAATTCAGAATGTAGCTTTTATTAATACTTTCACTGAAAATTATAACGAACACTGACAAAAAAAATTTGGACGCCCCTCCCATAGACTGAAAAATGTACTCACATTTTTTTTCACTTACCCCATTGAGTGAGGTGTCTTTAGATAGGTCTCCTAAAATACAACAAAAATGTCATATGACCTTTTGCTTTTAACCCTTAAGTCACGATATATTTGCTTTTCAATGTGGTTATCATAGCGTTCCCCCTTCTAATTTCTAAACTATCGATGCAAAAAATCTTAAATAATTCCAGAATGTGGCTTTTTAATTAGTACTTTCAATGAAAATTATAACGAATACTATAACATGAATTTTTTATGAAAAAAATGTAAATAACTCTTTTTTATAAATCGTAGTGAGAATTACTACGGAACATGTGCGTGCTCAACACGCATTTGGTTGTTTTTTTTTTTAATTACACTCTGTAGTTTCAATTATAGAATTTTCTTTTTACTAACTTTCAAATCTTCATGGGTTATTTCCAAAAGCCATTATTATTTTTTTTTAATTTTTAATTAATTCTTGTATATGTAGGTAGATATTTCAACTATAATGTAACTCCCCTAGAATAATTTCCATGTTACACCACTGTACGGGGAACACAATTTGTATAGTCATTAGTGAAATGAATTTTCACCACTCATTTTTCTTCTACTAATATAATCAGAATTTTTAAGGAAGGTGGGTAACAATGAATTTAAATAATAAGGCTATAGACATGAGTACTTGTGCACTCGTGTTTCTGTAAAGGTCGTTTCACACTAACACGTTTTTAAAAATTAACGATAATACATTTTACAGAGAATGGAAGCATTACAACGGCACACTTTTTTTAATTTTGAATTTATGTACTTATTACGCATAAGTTATTTTTTAAAAAGATCCCAAAATGTTTTCAATGTATATAACTTACTAGCGACCCCTATTGAAAAAAAAAAATTAAAATACCATAAATGGAAGACACCCATAACTCCGAGGATTGGGCTGTACATTGTGTACATTGATAAGTCACTGAATGAGTGACTAAATGAGAACAAACTCTTTTATAAGTATAGTTTAACAACACTTGGATCGTGTAAAAGATGGATGGATATTTTTTGTATATATACTTAAATTACTATTTGTAATAAATATTTTTAAATTCTCTACTGAATAAGTTTGTATTGTAATTTATAGTATGATTAATTAATTATGCTGAAGTCATAAACATTTTTCGGAGTTGGTCATTCATTATGTGATTAATATTAATTAATTGACTTTCCCTGTTAGAGACTGTGTAATTTTTAGTGTTCTTGTTATGCATCAAATTACGTTTTTGTTTTAAAATATGAATTAATTTGTTAAAAATTAATTTGATCGATGACTTTAAATAAAACGCTTAAAGTTAAAACCAAAATTCATTAGATCTGTGGTTCTGAACTGTTTTCTGTCCGTGTACTCCTCATTTATTTAGTAAAATATTAAAATCATTATCTTTTGCGGTCTCATACCCTAACGACTATGGTTTTTTTAAATAGTATATCCCGTATATTATTATAAGATTTTATAGGTGACAATGTTTTCTTTATAAAAGTCTAATACATGCATGGTGATAAAATTAATATATGTAACAACAAGATAAACCGAGAAATAAATCAATAGTTTTTATTAAATTTTAAATTTGCATCATAGTACACTATTTTTTATATTTTCTATTAATGTATTACTTGGTTTGTCTTATTTTATATTAATTTTATCACCATGCATGTTTTAAACTTTTATAAAAAAAACATTGTCAACTATAAAATTAAATAATAATATACAAAGTATTCTATTTAAAAAAAGTAAAATTTCAGTATATCTCTGAAATTCGACATTCAATTGTATTATTGACAGAGCCATTATTCATCCCAGAAAAAATACTGATACTTTACCCATTTAATCGATCTTCTAGCTGCAATATTAACAAAATTAGCAATAATCCCTCGGTTTTCGCGCACACTCTGTACCTATAGGTACTTGTAAGCATAAGTTTTTGTTACCAAGTATTTCTTCTTTACTTTTTTCCAAAGCTCTTTTTGATGCAACTTTACAAAATATAACATCAAAGAATTTAAATTCTACGTGCTTATAATATTCTAAATTTCAAGACGTTGTTGTTATACTTTACAACCTATAAAATTGTATGAATATATTCTATACAGCTGCCTCAAAGCAGTATATGTGAAATGTGTGTTATATTTCTTATAAGTATTTATTTCTATGTATGTACATATGTTAGTCTGCAGTAATTTAAAATGATCTTTATTAATTCCTTTTTCAGAATTCTGGCAGACGATTGGCTCAGGTATTAAAATATTATGTTTGTTATCTTTAGAGATCTGAAACTATGTACTTTCTATCTATGGGGGTTACCACAAAATACTCCAATTTGAGATGAAGGAATTTAAATAATTCTTATTTAATTTATAAAATATACGTAATGTAAGGAAGGGTGGCACTCAAGGTCCCCTTTTGCTACATACCTATGCTTCCTTCTTTTTAATAATTAAAAAAACAATAAACAAATTATTCTTCTCATTATATAAACCACCTTATTAAATGAAAAAAATCGATATTATACTTTAAAACTTAAAATTGAAATACTTCTTACTCAATATAATTTTTTTTTAAATCGACATCCCAAAGATATTTGTTTCATCAACTCAGAATTAAATAACTTATTTTTTTTATAATATAATACGAAGTCAATATCAATAAAAAAAATTCTAGGAAAATTTTGTTTATTATTGTTGTAACAATAAATTTTCTTTAAAAATATATTTTATAATAAATACCTACATACAGTTTCAGATCCCTGATATTTTTAATGTAAATATTTGTGAACAAACTTCAATAACGTAAAAATAATAATTATTATAATAATCTGTTGTTTGTATGATATAATGCTTGTGGTCATATTATACCAAATTTTTAGAATGGGCTCATCATTATGCTTTCATTGCTATTTTCATCAATGCTAGATCATTATTAACAATTTGGGGGGGGGGGGGGGGGTAAAACTGTTGTACTGATTAACCATATTATTGGAATATACCTGTAATCTGAAAAAGGGGGGATTTTGGTTTGTTTATTTTGTAATTTTTGAATGTTGACTTTTATCATCATATTTTACAATTTAGGAAAATTGTTACAGCTTAAACAAAATTATTGAATTATAACATGTATGGTGAACTCAATTGGTTTCAGGACAATTGGAACTCTAAACTAACTAACTAATTGCATAGAATTACATCTATTGTCAATTTTTAATTATACAGTGTATTCCAAGTTGATAAAGACATAGGAAATTTAACATGGGGGCAATTAGAAGTGTTGTAGTAACCTTTGGTCAATTTTAACGGTGTGTGATTGGAATGCCACCACAAAATTTAATAAAATAGTAATTAGTATTTTGTTTTCAAATTTATATCTGCCAAAAAATATTATGATAATTTTATCTAGGATGCTTACTTTTATTTCATTATTAAAGTTGAAAACAAAATATTGTTGATTAATTTAAAATTTATCAGTTAGTTTCGAGGCAACATTTTAAAATGCACCAATCACACATCGTTAAATTTAACCAAAGGTTACTACAACATTTCTAATTGTCCCCATGTTAAATTTCCTATATCTTAATCAACTTGAAATACACTGTATAAAATATTTAATATTATTGATTGATTAGATCAGCTGTGTCCAAAAAATAGCCTAACTTTTTATGTTACTCTATTTAAGTTTTTCCTCTACTTTTTTCCTTTATCGGCCACAAGAGGGTGTCCGGTAAAATTACACTAGGATTCGTAAGGTTCTACTATAAAATAGGTAGTTCATTCTTTGTCCCTTTTACCCAATATTATCTACGTTAATGTAAATATCAATACATTATATTACTATGTATATAGTTTGTTACTCACATTAATATAATAATAATCCCATGCAAGCCGCATAATATCGGTTTTTAGTTCAAGCACGTTTCTAACTTTGCAAGAACTATGTGACATAAAGTTGAAAAGAATCCCCAAGACAAATGACAATATCTATAAAACTTTCAACAAAAACAAACGTACGAGTATTCTTTGTAGTTAAAGAAAAAGTTTCTTTAAAGTAATAATGTGCATGACAAAATAAATGTCTCTTCAATCTTCGTTATTAGCTGTACTTGCGGTTTAGCCCGTCAAATTTGACGAAGAACAATTGTTATTCGTAAAAAAATTAGAATTTTTTCTTGTGTTGTTTTTCCCACGTTGCATTTTGTAAATTTTTAATGTCTCGAACGAAATCTCATAGTTTTTATATGAAGTAAAAAAAATATATCATTCAGAAGGTAATTATGTGTTTTTCTTAATTTTAGACTATTTTTTATGTTGAAATTGAAATAGAAGAATATTTTGCATAAATTATGTGTGAGTATATAAGTTATACAATTACACGTATCAAAATTTTAAAAGTTTTATCACCTTTACAACCCCTCCACCCTTAGGGGCTGAGTTTCGAAAAATTTCTTCTTAGTGGGTGTTAACGTCATAAAAGGGAGACACCAGTACTGGGCGTTAATGAATCATATATAGGAAAAAAATAGGGTAACCCTAAGGCAAGCGGACACTCATATGAAAGAACATCGAAAATAAATTATGTTAAAATATTTTTTAAATTTCAGAATAATGAAAAAGATCTGTTTAGTTATTTTAAAATGTATAAATTTATTTACATATTATACTAATAATAATGCAATACAAATAAAACCCAAGAAAATATCAACATTCAAAATTTCATTGACAAACTTCAATAAAAATTCATTCTAGTTCCTGAAACTGTTCCAATAAATTGAAATAAATTTATTTACATTTATTTTTGTAGTTTTGCTTCTATTGTATGTGCTTTTGATGGCAGATGTATAGAACTGAATTTTAGACGAAGAAAATGTTTTTTGTTTAGATAATATCTAATTGTTTATTGTATGATGTAGAATGGCTAGATTTTTTAATTAGTTATAATAGGTTAAACGCTTTATAATTTACAACATGCGTCAGACAAAAGTTATTTCTGATTAATTATATAAACGAATTCTAGTGTACAATTAATTATTAATTTTAACCTTCGACCGCTATCTGTCTGAAGGTATAAAATAATTCGTTGTTTGTTAAACTTCCATTAAAAGCTTGGAGTACTACATTTATTTATCTTTCTATGAGTCAGCAAGTTTTCAGATATGTTTCACAAATACAGATAAAATAAAAAATGTATCGGTGTCAGCCATTGTGTATACTGTTATCTACCAGTTAATTAGTTTTGTTAATTAATTTTGAGAATGAACGTTCTGCATGATTTATATTTAGATTTATTCACAAGTGCTACGCACTTACTGTGTTTTATTTTGGTATTGAAATTTAGCAAGGTAAATATAAAAAAAAAGAAATACAAGAGTATGTTGAAATTGTGAAATAATAATTAGGATCTCTTTTTTATTGTACGTCAAACACAGATTTTAAAGTGTCTATCCAATTAATTTTTAATTATTATTAATGAAGTATTAACTATATACATTTTTTATGGAGTATACTTGAAAATGTACATGTCATCAAAATTTTATAATAGAACGTAGAAATGTTTACACTTGTATTTCAAACCGTGGACACTAAAATTGACCTTTACTATTTTGAAACATTTATCGGATTAAATAATTAAATACTTATATAACTACAGTAATGTTCCACCCGAACATTATAGCAAAAAATGGACAACCGCCCATAAACGTTGGGTGAGTTCTAATTCATCGAGATGTTCATACATCGAGGAATACTTCAAATTTGGTATCTGTTGTGGTCAAAATGTTCGGAGTCAAGGAATATCTCGGTGTTGTAGTTTCTAGGTATGATACTGAAGGGTCGAGAAGATCATAAGTCAAAGTGTACGTAAGTGAAAGTGTTCTTAAGTCGAGGAATACATATATTTGTGATTATATTTGTATTGTTGTTTCTTGATGTGATTCTAAAGCTAAATGCAAATCGAATGGAGCCAATTATTGTCAGTTACAGAGTCGTGGCCGTGGTCGCCGGTAACTCGGAGGCGGTCACTCTGAACGGGCTCAAGGCGGACACGCAGTACCAAGTCACCGTGGCCGCCGTCTTCAACGGCAAGAAGTACCGCAGTAGGCCGATTGTCTTCCGCACACTGGGTATGTACATATACTCTTGTTCTCGTTTATATAATTTTTTTCACTACTAATCAAGTAAGTAACACTTACCGAATGTAAGGGAAAGGAAAATAAGTAAAATTTATCTCCTTAAGAAGGTAAATTTTACTTAAACTAATGTTATACTGTAATCACTCACTTGTATGATGTGGATTTTTATGCAAGGTGTTAAATAATTTTTAGCACACCACTAAAAAACGTTTTACAATATATATTTTTATATCGGACTTTTTCTGAATATAGTTCCAATATTACAGTTTATCTTTATGTATTTTTGCTTTGTCTACGAGTGTCACCTTAGAATGGAAAATTCTATTCATTTTTTATTATAAAATAAACAAATTTCGATCTCCGATTTCAAATTTTTCCCTTGATCATTCCGTTTCGGATCTAACTATAATGAAAAAAATCATGTACATTACACGGGAACTTAGATTTACTCTACCTCGCCTATTGCAAATCCTACTTATGTACTTCTCTTGAAATGTAATTCTAAATGTTTTCGTCTATTTTTATCGGGATTATCTGCTAATAATAACAGTATGGTACATAAAGAACGAAGTCAGCCTAACATTAAGCTCGATGTATACCATATTTCCTGTAAAGTTAGACTACCAACAACTTCTTGTACACGTAAATGCTTACGAGACTAAATGAAATTGATTTTTCCATTTAGTTTATTTAGCAAGACGTCACCTATTTCTGTTACTGCGTACGAATTTTAATCCCGAGATCCTGGCGGCTTAGTTCCGGCATTGCATGTAAACATTGTACCGTGATTTGAATGAGCAAATGAAGTTTTAAGTAAATACATAGATTTACTTTATGAATAATGAAATAACTGAAGGCGTTTTATTAGTTTTCAGCAAACTTTATTAACTTTACAGAAAGTATTCAAAAGCAAGCTGGAGTTTGAACTGTAGATATTTTCTATGTTTATAATTTACACTTTTCGAGGGTAATCATCATTTTTTAAAGGTACAATATGTATATATATTTTTAAATTAAGTCAACAAGACACGTATTTTGTGCATATACATATAAAGCAGTGGCGTAGGAACGGGGGGGTTTTGGGGTCGAACCCCCCCCCCCCCCGAAATATTTTATGTTTTTAAAATATATGAAATTATTATTACAATTTTGAATTGAATGACCTTTTTTGTGATTATAACTCCCCCCGAAATGTGCAATGTTCTTAAAGTATGCGAAATAATTATAATAATTGTGAAATGAATGAATATATTTATCTGCATATGTGAAATTATTTTACAATTTTTAATTAAATGATCCAAAATTTTATCTTATGACTAAAAAAAAAAGGTCTTCAAATTTTAATTGTGTGATCTTTTTTTTTTTTTTTTAGTCATAAAATAAAATTTTGGATCATTTAATTACAAATTGTAAAATAATTTCACATATTTTGGGAACCACGAGCTTAACCCCCCCCCCCCCCCCGAAAATTCTTCTTACTACGCCACTGATATAAAGAGTACATATTCGTTTTTTTAATAAAGGCTAATATAGAGAGATCACTTATTATCAGACACGTCGATTATATGAGACACTAGACCTGATTCAATTTTAATTAACTAACCCTGCAATGACATCTATAAATCCTTTTTTAATCTATGATACATTAATAAAATACAATTTTGTGGCAATTAAAGATATTGACCGTTATAGATCAAAAAATAATGTCCACCTCTTATAGCGTTGAAATTTTGCAGTCCTAGGCCACGGCCTACTCGGCCTCTTAATAAATTTAGAACTGGTCGTAAATAAAATTAACCTCAATCCTCTCCTGACTATAGGTTCTGAGTTAATAGATCAGAACAATGGCTTTACAAGTTAGAGTAAACGTGATTAGTTCTAAAGCGAATTCAGAAAGTTAGTGTAAACCTTAGCACTAACTTTTATAAACATTATTATATTTGTACTGTATTGTTTCACAGATTTATTACAAGAACAACTCCCGTATATATTTTAAAACACAAGCCGTTTTTTCTCTTCATTTGTCAACAACGGCCCCCAGTCAAATAATTTTTATGATTTTTGTTTTTAATTAAAGCTCTCTCTTCATAAATGTGACAATTATATCCAATGCGTAAACATTGGAAATATAGTTGTAAATAAAGGCCCATCCAGAATAGTGGTAGAGTTAATTATTCCCTATCTTTTTTGATGGCTTTGAAAGCGTCCCGAAATCGAAAAAGGGACAGTTATAAAATCAAATATGTGTCTATCTGTCGGTCACAGCCTTCTAACTACTGAACTATTTGACCTAGAATCCTGAGATTAGGTATACAAATGGTGGACCAATAACACAGCTTCACACAAAAAAATGCGGAGCCAAAAAAGCAACCTATATAGTATTGTAGTATTGGAATTTTCTACTCTCCCAGTTTTTTTTTAATTTTGGGTTTAGTCAACTTGGAAAAATTCAACCTAAACCCAAAATTCAAGCTCAAATAAAAAAAACTGGTAAGCAGAAAATTCCAAAAATTTTAATTTCGACTATGCTCAACCAATACTACAATGCTATTTAGGTCGCTTTTTTGGCTCCGCACTTTTTTTATGTATAGCTGTATAATAGACCTGAGTTATAAAAATGAAATTTTAAGTTTTTGGCGCTTTTAAGGTGGAAAAGGATTAACCAAAAAATGTTTATTCAATCCCGGCGAGTAGGGTTATTAAATTAAAACTCACAATTCAAATAGGTAATTTAAAGATCTGAATATTTTGTTATTAATAAAATCTAAAAAAATCCATATTTTTATTCGTAATTTTTCAAAATGGAAAAATACATTGTGTTGCCACCTTTTTAGTAAGATATAAACATCTACTAATTGTACTACATGTTTTAAGTTTTTTCTTAACTTTGCCAATGAATTAAAGGTTATATATTTGTAAACTGCACGGTATAAGAGGACACAAAAAAGCGAGGTTCGACTCACAATTGTTAATTTTTTTTAATATACATTGAATTTACGATAAAAGCTCAACGACAAAAAATAATAGGTACAGACAAAAAGAAAAATAGTAAAACTTTATTAATTAAACTACCTTTGTACATTTTTATAACAGCTGAAATAAAAAAGAAAATAGTAAATCGAAGTCAATCCCATTAAAATATTGACAATGAAAAATCTCTAGCATTACCTCGTAATAAATAAAACTTTTAAAAAGCCATTACTGTTACAGCAATAGAGAGAGAGAGAGCGAATAGAGTGTTTCTTTGTCCAATGCAATATTAATACTCATTTTAAATTAAACACGGACAAACGTCAGTGAAGTTTTTTTTCACTCTGTTGTAAAAGGAATTAAAAGCACGACATAAATTAATAATAAATGATAAATAGTTGGAAACTACTGCGTTTCAAATGTCTCTGATTCTGCCATGCAACCATCAAGTGTTCTGTTAATGAAATTTAAAAAAAATAAATTAGATAGTTAACAGTCGGGGTGTTCGAAACCATTTAATGTCTTATTAAATTGGGGGGGGGGGGGAAGGTCTGAAAAATATATATATGGCTTAGGGCAGGCCTGACCAACCCAAATTGCACCACGGGCCACATTGACGACCTAACAATTTTCGTGGCCCGCACATAAAAAAAATTCTAAAAGTTGTAATAATTTGTTTGATATCTGGCTTTACTACCAATTTCGTACTTATTGATTTTTTCTAATTATTTAATTTTTTTAAGTAGAACTACGTCTTCTCCGAGCGGTTACATTGGGAGCACGAATGCAAAGAAAATATGTCACTTTTTTGAAGCTAATATCTCCGGAATTAATAATCGTAGAGCAATATAAATAAAATGCCAAAGAATTTATAATAATCTTTATTTTTATTAGCACAAAAAAGATAAGCTAATTTTCATAGGATTTTTAAATCTTCAATATTTCACTCCCTGTCATAAATGAAGGGTTGTAATTGGTCTCATTCGATCAAAAATACTTCATAATCGTATTTTATATTATAAAAATAGTGTTATAATTAAAATTAATTATTATTATTATTTAAGTTACATAAATAAAACAATATTTTAAATAAAACAAACGGGAAATTAAAACCAGTTTTAGGCATTCTGAAATACCCGATACTAAAACATAATTTGTTAAATAAAAAAATAAATAACGGTGCCGAAATTTAAGTTTTATATACTGGTTAGATTATTTTTTGTAAATTAAAACAAAGTTTCCATTTATAAACTTGTGACATCAAATTGATTACTATGTATGTATAGTGTAACGACCGTATATTAGTGTGTAGCACCTAATATTTAAGTCACATTTTTTCAGCTTCTTTAAAATTATAAACAACTCTATTGGAAAGAAGAATAAAAGTGACAAAATCACATGTCAGCAAATGCGTTGTGGGAAAAAAAGATAAACGTGATGTCTGTTCTACATTGATTTGTCTGCACCCACCCCCCACTCCCCTTCCAACTATCCGATTGACGGCATTGGCAGTATCATGGCTTCAATATATTTCTTTTATATTATCCTCACCTTTAATATAAGTGGTTGAAAAAAATATATTTCTAGAATTACATAGATTTCATTTTTTCGATTTTTTATTTCTGTGGAGTAAGTCAATTTTAGTTACTGAAAGAATCAAATATTAATGAGGTCATTTTTTTATTATCAATCAATCTAAATTTCATATTTGTCAAAATAAATAATTGATAAACTTCGTAAAAATATAACTTTATGGTGGGGAGCTAGTTATTTTTTTCTTACGATTGATGAAAAATGATTGTAAAAATTGTTCATTCATTTATCATTTGTAAACTTTATTTTGAAATGAAAATATGTGGCTTGATATATTAGTGTATAGTATTTTTAGTAGGTATACAAGTAAAAAAATTACTTAAGCCAAGAAATCTTTGTTTTCGTTTCCTATAAAATAAGGATTTCTTGGTCCAAATCAACGTTTCTACCAGTGTATACAGTACATCGACAATCTCCAAGCACAATAAGTGTTGGGGCTATACTTTCTATATTTTTTAATAATAAATATGTGTAATTCATCAGGCAATAAAAATATCAAGCTTGTCAGCAGCTGACATAATTTACACCTACTTAAAATACAATTCGCATGATTTGGCATCATCAACATTGCACTTGATAACATTAGAAATAAAATATAGGAATAAACGATGATATGCAAATACACATCGAGTTAAAATGTATACAAAAAAAGTAATGCTGCAATTAACTATTTACATAAAACGTCATGTTATCAGTAGATGCATTCGAAGACCTTTTTTTAAACGAATATCTTTTTTATTGTAATTAACTTCGCAATTTTATCCATTAATTTAAAATACGTGTTTATAGTACAAATGGAAAATAGTATTACATAAAATTAATTCATTTTTAGATTAATGTTTGTATGTTCTGCAAATTCATTTATTTTTCATAAGTAAAATATCGGTATTCTGAACCATACATTACTTCCATGTTCTTTAATATCTTTTTAAATAATTTTTATTATATGTAAAATTTCTATGGGTTTGTCAGAAATAATACTCACCTTTGTACATATATAAATATTAGTTTTCTAATGTCCTAATATCAAAAACATAATACACATTCGTAGAATAACTAAATTGACAATTTGAATATAGTATTAAAAATTAGTATTTCAAATTCAAATTTTGAGAATGGTTTTCACCCCTTCAATAACTGTTTAGGCACTTACAAAAAATAAATGTCCCTTTGGTTCAATTCAACTGCAATGTACAAAGTCTTATCAAAATTAGTGAGATAATACTCGCAACATTCACTTTTTAGACGATAATAATTGCAAAATTTCAAATATTTCCAAAACCCCTAATCCGAATAGCACCAAAATCAATAAGTCTGGAGCACTCACTGAGACAAATATTTTCCCCAAAAATAATTCAAATCGGTGCGACAGAAAATTTTACATCCAGACATACGCACAACCGCCACGCGGAAAACAACTTTTCTTTACGTTTTGAAGTTAGTACAATCAGAATCAGTCATTATCTCGGATACCATTTTTCGATGGTATTACAATACTTCTATTTCCTTCGGAACATGGAAGTAAAACGATGTAATTAAATTTGTATGAGTTCTTGATTAATTAAGTACTGTAAAGCTATGTAAAAACGTATATTTTCCACTTATTCTACTCTTATTTTATTCTTGTTACTAGTGTCTAGGTCATTATTAACTTTATAACTGTTTCTGTAATACTTTTTCGACTTAACTTTTATGAAATCAAAACTGTGTCTGTCTGTCACAACCTCTAAGCTACTGAACCATTTGGTATGTGGCACTGGGGTCGAGATATTTCGAAAAATTATATTTTTCCATATGAAAAATGCATCAAAACGTTGGTTTTTTGTATATGAACTCATCAGGCTTAAACCACTGGACCACTATGAAGCTATATTTACACCATATGATCGTTTGATGATCCATTAGATTTATCTATTTTTAGACCCGATAGATGGCAATGGGGTCGAAAATGTGTATTTATGGTCCGATTTAGCTCATCTAGAGTAGAGATATTTACAAAAATGTGTATTTGTAGTCTGATATATAGAATATGTGTTAGTTACGTACAAAGAAATAATTTTACAAAAAATGTACCCGGTAGGTGGCACTGGAATCGAAATATTTACAAAAATGTGTATTTATGGTCTGATTTTTAAATAGATTATTTTTGGGCAAAACAACGTTTGCCGGGTCAGCTAAAAAAAAAACAAAAACACAACTACAATACTCCATACGTGACAGGGAGTGAAATATTAACTCCCATGCGAAGCCAGGATGGGCCCGCTAATTATGTTATAAAAATATATAATTTATTGTATTGGAGTCATTTATTTGGTAATATACGGGCTACTAAATATAACTAGTGGTTCTTAACTTTGCTAAAATTAATTTAATTTAATTTAGTCGAATAAATTGAAAAAGGGTACGTGAGGTTCGAATAGCACGACCCATTTTTAAAATGTAATGTCTAACATATTAATAAGCAATTTTCAATACTACGTGCAATAAAAGATATAGATAGAAATAGATAGATAACATATATATATATATTTAAAAGGTTGTCATAACAAACTCACAATAGGTAATTATAACATCAAACTTTGTACCATTAAAAGAGTATAAATATTTTCGTACCATGTGATTTTTTGGGTCATTAGTGTTCAGTTATTACATAAAAGTTTGAACAAAAACTGTCACAATAAAAGTATATAAAAACTCGAGCGCTATGGGTTTGCCTTAATCGATGGCTTTTAATGGACCTATTAGATCAAAATGCACGCCAGACGCAGAGAATCAACATTTATTATTGCTTGTGCAGAGGTGGACTGTGGTCATTGATTAACTTGCTGATAGAAACAGGACGCTTGTAAACTAGGGAATGCTTTTGACAGGTTGGATTTAATTATGCGAACATCGTTCATATTTGTTCGCATGTTTCATGTCCTTTGTACCTACTTTGATTTAATTTAAAAGGATACAAAAATTGTGCTTATACGTATGATTCGAAATATTTTCATACAGGATGAGTAACAACACATGCACAGTCGCCTGCAGAATTGGTCGACCAGTTTTCATTCAAATTCACTTATCACAAACTTAGTAGGCTCCTCGCATTTGATTATTATAATATTTAAATCATTTCTCCATGTACCAAACAAAAACAAATATTTTGAAACTCGTTTGCAAGATAAAGAAGTACTCTTCGTTTATAGTACTCATAGGTATATATTTGGGCGATTAAATTATTATGTAATCTATTGAAAATTGTATTGATATTTCAAATTTTAATAAAATTTAAATCTTCTTCATCCATTTTTGTGTGCTGGCTTAGCCTTTTCAGACAGCTCCATCGTGGTTAAATGTTCAATAATATATCTCAAATTTTCAGAATTGTGTGTATTTATTTTCAAAAACTGGGTATTGCAAATATAGTTAAATATATTACATATATTTTTTCATTTATGTATATGTCCATTTATATTTTATTAGGTACTTATAGGAAATTAAAATTTGTAATAATAAATCATTATTTGAAATGGACGTATTTGTGACTTTATTTAAAATGATTTAACTGTAAAATCTCCGCCTCAAAGAAAGATAACCGTCTTAATATTTTCGAATCTGTTGTAAGTTATTCTGGCCTTTACGGGGGCAGACCAGTTTTGAGGCTGATAGTATCTATCAATTATAGCAGATAAAATTTCAATGAGAAGTCATGTGCATTTAATTTTCTTCTTCATTTCTTGATAGTTGTAATGAAAATATAATAGCAATATAGATCTATGTATTTACATTTAATTATATATTTTATATCTATACTAACATAAAAGACAAAAAATGTGTGTGGGTTTGACCTACACCAACATGTTCATTGTAATTTCAGAAGTTATATAGGGTACATATCGTCATACTATCACTCAAAACAGCTAAGCAATGAATATTTGTATGTTTATATTCCCAGGTTACATCGAGTCGTATTATTTATTATATACCTGTATTTTTATATTTGACTAACCCTGTATAAAAAATGAATATTTTTATATTTATAAAAATTGGTAAGGGAGTCCCATATAGCAATAAATCGTGTCTAGTTATAATATTTGTGTGTTTCAGAGCCGTCCCGGGTCGCGGGTAGCCAGCAGGACGCCGCTGCCACGGGTTTGCTCTCCGGGGGGCCCTCGGCCTCACCCTCGGACTCCGGAGCCGTCATCCCCCCGGCGCCATCAAACTCTCTCACGGAACCGGAAGAGTTTGTACATGTACGTTTATCTATAACAAACATATAGATACTAACTATTATCGCTAAAAATCAGCTTGTGCAAAATCTAATTATGTATAGTTATTATTAAAGTAGGGTCGAGCGGGGTAAATATGAAACACCAAAAAAATCGGGTAAAAGTGAAACAAGCTTGCAACTAAAAAACTAATTTGTTTATAGGAGAATTATAAAAACTGACATCATCATTAAAGGTTTGTTAAAGCGACCTGAAAATATGAATCGCCTAATAAGTAATGTGTCACCCCTACAGATTTCATTGTTAGTCGATGTCAAAACGTGTGAATAACTTTCTGTATAACTCAGATATTAATTAAAGTTACAATTTCACATTGATATGCCACAAAGAAGATAAATCAAAGTTGCCTTTGTAGTTTTTCTTTTAATTTTTCGATAAATATTTTCCATTAGAGACCTATTTCACTTTTTCCATTAGAGGCCTGTTTGACTTTTTCCCTTACCTGTTTCACTTTTTCCCAAATTAGAAGTTAAAAATGAAACACACTTTTTTCATTTTTAAAGTCCGTGTTGTATCGTACAGTTCAAATGACGTAAGTATTTAAAATGGTTATTCATAAGCGCATCTAATAGAAAAAATTAAAGTATGAATTTATATCGTTAACTATCAAAAAACATTAAATATTTGTATTTTGTTTCAAAAACATTTAATAAATAGCACTACATTTTATGCACATATAAAATAAACAGCAATTATTTTTTTACCTTTATCCCAATTCAAGTACTATACTACATAAGAAGAAAATATCATTTTCCTTAACAAAAGTTATTATTAAATTTAGTTATCTAAAGTTATAAACGCAAACGGTTTTTTTTCCTCTTTCATATCGAATTTATGTAATTTTAACCCAAAATTTGCGACGCACGACGTGCGTTATAAACTGTAAGTAATTTTACGTATTTTTTTTAGTAATCCTAAAACTTCTTGTAATACTATATATTTAATGTTCAAAGTGTAACGAATCCTTGGAAAATCCGGTTAACGTAAAGTGTTCTCTGTGAGGAAAATATTAAACACAAGTATCTTTTCATAAACTGTTTTATTATCTACCGATTTATTATTTTTATCACTAAAACACGGAAACCTTATTCAGAATGAAACTGGTAAGGATTCTTTTAGGAAAAAGATCGAGTAACCAATTATGTTTAGTTACTTGATATTTATGTTTTTGCTTAACTTTTCAATTTTAGCCCAATACCTACTTTATTAGTTATTACTTTCTTATATTTTTTTTAGTGAAAGAGAATTTATTTTTATTTTTCAAATACATATACAAGGTGTCCCGTAAACATACCTACAAACTTTCAAGAGTTGTCGAGGACATTGAAACAATCGCTTTTTGTTAATAAACTCATGTCCGTAAACGAGTCGTTTTAGCAGTAGAGCAAAAGAAAAAACCCTGTACAAAAGCAAAGGATTTTGTCTTCTGGTTGATTTTTTTTTTGAGGAAATGATAGTCAAAGTATATATACTGATCAAAAGTTTTAGTAGGTGAAACTTACGAAAATCCGTAATTTCTGCTCCAAGAAGCACTCAAACATATTATATTTATGTTTATTTATATATTTATCTCCTAAAAGATCAACTTGTATCTTTGCAAAGGTTGATAAAAATTTTTAGGATTAATCAAACAATATAAATAAATAATTTTTAGATTTTTTTATAACATTTATTAATTTAATAAAAAAGTGCCCAATCAAAAAACTAAAAAAATGTCACCATTTTTTTTTTGTATTCATTTACTAATTCGAAGCTCTTTTTATTCCTTATAAACTTTTCTAAAAGTTAACTCTTCAGGAGATAAAAATAAATAAAAACATAAAATCGTTTATTAAACATAAAATGTTTCGATACCTCCTAGAACAGGAATTATTAATTGATAATTATAATTTAATATTAAATATTATAATATAATTATTTTCGTAGGTTCCACTCTTTACAATCTTTGATTAGCATACTTTCAACTATCATTTTAATAAAAAATTCATTGTTTTTGTGTGGGGTCCTTCTTTTGTTCTACTGCTGAAACGGCTCGTTTACGGATAAAAAAAACGATTATTTTAATGTCTTCAACAATTCCTGAAAGTATTTCGGTATGTTTACGGGACCGGGAACATCCTGTATAATTTTTAGTAAGAAAGAGAGAAACTATATATTCGATGATAACAAATGGCATACATACATTGTCATATAGAAAACAAGGTTTCATGACGATATATGTTATGTAGCTATGAAATTATATAGAAGAAAAAGCTACCTACCTAAAACTACGCTTGAATTTCACATTGAACTTTTTTTGTTACAATTGATATTGATACAAATAAATCACCCGATCCTTGATTTCGACTAACTCTATATTATCTATATATTAATACGTGAACATCGAAATTTCCGTACGTTTTTTTAGTATTTATTATAAAAGAAGGTGAATGAAACTTATATCATTCGAAAGGTACTGTGCCATAGATGTGCACACAAAAAATCATGTGTGTATGTTGCCGTTAAGACAGGTAAAATAAAGTTAACATACACACATGATTTCTCCTCTCACTGTTTGTTTATTTCCCCTCGTATCGTTTAATAGAATAGCAGTACCTACTTCTAGTGCCACCAAACGACAAAAATAAATAATTTTAGGTTTCTGTCAAACGTAAATAATACGTATAGAGATTTCAATTCGCGTTCAATTGCAGTGTTTTTATTTGGAAATTTTTGTTGTAAAAGCACGTTAAGTTAGATGTACACACAAAAAAATCATGTATGTATGTTGTTGTTAAAGAAGGGTAAAATATTGGTCGAATTTCGATCGGCGATACTAGTTTTTTATTATTTGACCTAACGAACGAAGTATCACAGTCTTTGTCAACAAGTTGTAGCATAGACAAATTGCAACAACAAAATGTTATCAGGTTCGAGGCGTCGAGATCGGCATCGTCCTGCTGGTCCTTATCGTGTGGGTCGCGGCGATAGCGCTGTTCTTCAACCGGTGGGGCAAGATCCGGATGCTGCTACCGTACCAGCCGGACTACAAGGAGCAGCTCAAGGTCCCGGGCACAGGGGCTTGCGCTGCGGCCGCTGCCGCGCAGACCTCGTGCACCGGGAACCACGCAGCGTCGCACGTCTGTCCCCAGGTAACGTACACGCACTCGCTTACACATATATATATATCTCTCTCTTGCTTAGCTCTTTCCCCCCTCTCTCTCTGTAATCGGATTCACGATCTCTACTATTAATATGTGACCAATGTCCACATGGACTGCATTTTATTGAAGTTAAGTTAATGTTTTAAATATCTTAATTAAACGTATATAATTTAAAATTAATTATATTAACCGATCAAAAATGAAAACATTGAACTTTATATTTAATCTGGTGCAGCAATATTTTTTTAATGTAAAAGATTAAAGTTCTTACAATTAAAAACTCAATGAAAAAAGTCCCATGAAAATCCGTTCACTATAGAAATATAATAGATATTTTACATTTTTCGCGGCTAACTGCATCGGACTAATTTTTTTTATATATTGTATTGGTTCTAATTTTCTGATATTCTTATTCTGAATAAAACTTTCCGATTAGTTGAATTGTAGCGGAGATCATGGATACGACAAATAGTAATAATAAACTGATCCATCCTCTACATTAATATTATTTTCTGATTTGTTTGTGTGTGTGTGAGTGGGTGTGTGTGTGTGTGTGTGCGCTATATATATAGTAAAGCTATGCCGATAAAATGTCATTCTTATACCTAAAAGCCAGCAAAAAATCGTTTATAAAAACTATAACATTTATAAGAATCTAAATAAAAATGCACTGAATTTCGTAGGTAGTATACACGCGCCCGTACGGGGTACGTACGCATTACACGCCCACAATAAGAAATACAACCGTCTCGTGCCTGCTGCGGATGCGTACTGTAACGTGGTGAATGTATTTGTTTACAATGCGCGCGTAAAAGCTTACGTATGTATAATAGCTATGAAATTCAGTGCATTTTTACTCGTGAATAAAATCGATATAGCTTTACTACTTTCAATTAATTAATTAATTTAAATAATAAATATAAAAAAATACATCAAATTTATTATTATAAATATTCAATATATTTGATGGTATTTTTTAAATTAATAATTAACTTTTTTTCTACAGTATATAACACGTCTTTCAGTTTTTATTTATTATGTACATTTTTGTTTTTATTTATTCAATGTAATACAGTCAAGAAAATTTTTCGTGTATTTAAAATATGTTATTGTATGAACTTGATGTTACCAATACAAAAAAATAATTTAATTTTTTTTATTTACCTTAATAATTTTTAAATATTCAAATGGCTGTAACTTTGATTTAAAAAAAACCTAAAAAAATAAAAAATAAAATTTGATCAAATTATCGTAATAAAATTTGTTTCATTTGAAATCTCTACTTTATATATGTATTTTAACATGTAAACAAAAAGAACTACAAGCCAATATTTCAGGAATTGTTTTAAACTTTGGCAGCGTGCGCCCACTGAGTTTTTGAAGTTGTCAACTATAATTGTTGTCATGAGCCTCTACAAAGTCACAGCTATTTGAATATCGCATAATTTTTTGAATAAATAAAAATATTTTTAATTTTTTTTTATTTGTCACAACTATAAAAAAATCTTGTTGATACATTCATACAAAACGAAGATTTTTGTCAAGTATTACATTGAACCAAAAAAACACCTATATTTATAAAAAATATATATATTAATCTACCAATAACAATTAATTTTTAATAGGTGTAACTAATATTTCACTGTAACTAACCGAATTTTCATCACTTCTGTTAAACTGTTCCACACTTCCATTGAATCAGTGGCGGATTATCAGACTCGGGGCTTAAAAAATATATATTGATTCATACGCTCTACACATAAACTCCTAAGTTCTAAATAATACATTCAGAAGTAAAAGTGAATCGAAAATTCAATTTCTCAGTCCGCCACTGCACGAACGACACATATGAAATATATTATATTAATATTACAGATGTATAAAATAAACAGATCTACGACCACGTATACTGTCGGGTAAGACTCGAAATAAGTCGTTAAATATAGCTAAAATAAATAAAAATAGCCAGAAACAATAGTACATAAAAATACTTTTAGTATATTATTATGTTCAAATTATATAATAAATATAATATCACAATCTATAAACTTAAGTATGTGTAGTTTATACTTACAAATGATTACACAGAAATAAATAATATTATATACAGTTTAATAAATATACAATTTAATAAAACAAATTTCTAATTCAAATTGGAAATTCATATTTTCAATCCAGTGGCTCTCAAATTAGTTATTTAGTATTCATAATGAATGAAGGGGTTGAAAAATAAACACGAAAGAGGCGTAACCTTTTTTGTTATTTATTTGGTTGGGCCGTTTATAAACAAGGATAATACCATCCCTCCCCTCTCCACTAAAAAAATTAAACAACACATATAACAATTAATTACAAATTGAACCTACCTAAATCATTAAAATTATATTATAACAATAATAATTTATCGGAAACTAGTTATAATGAATTTCGCCAAATATGACCAATCAAACCATTTACCTAACTAAAAATTCAAATTTTTAATTTAAAAGCTTTAACTACATCAAAAATAATATAATCTGAAAAAAAATAAAAACTTAAATCGAAATTTAATTTAATTATTTTTTAAAGGCAAAATATCTGATAGCATTTGGTAGGGTGTCTGTCTGACAACTACATGTTTTATACTCGAGTCATGCACGGACTTTATTAAGATAAATGACATAGCTTAACAGCAGAAACCTTATCCTTATGTAGGTAATTATATCAAATGGTAATTTGTAAGAACAACCTGTAACTTTAAACTTTATGTCCGGTATTATAAAGGAGCTAGCAAATTTGCTAGCTAGCAAGCACTTTCAAATGGGGTATTAATTCTGTGATAGTATCTATGAATTAGGAATGGAATTTAAGCAGTGATACTTCAATTTATTGTAACACTGACCGTACAAAATAATTTTCATAATATCGCCAATGTTTTAACATCGTTGGTGTTTACATACCACGCGTGTGAGAAAATTGTCAAACATTTCATGAAACATCAAGAAAACTATCCGATAGGTTAGAACCTCATTTAAAAGTGCTTGCTAACTAGCAAAATTTTGCTAGCTCGTTTATAATACCGGACATTAGTATGGACATACAAGACAACTAAACTAACACATGGTCAGTGTGAAAAATATGGGAAGGTTAAGCATTGATTATTAATTTAATTATAATACATTTTTAATCGATTTAAAGAAGGTCCTATTTACCTCTTTTAATAGATATGCGGACCGCCCATGTCTGTAACTCAAAAACGATATAGAAGGATGAAATTTTATATTTTTGATATGTTAAAGCTTCAATTCTATAAGAAATCTGACAACTGGAAACATGTTCACCCTTATCAATTTTTTATTTATTTTTTTCAAATAATTTTTTAAATGCTACTTTTACATAATATTATTATTTATAAATTTGTTTCATTTCTTCTGTGGCATTCATGGCAGATACTTTTATATAAAATTATTTATTTATATTATTTGAGAACCACTGGTTTTAGAGGCATTATAAAAATATTTTAACTACAATTTTAATAAAAACTTCATTATACAAAACACTTAAACGAAACACTAAAACAAGACAAAATAGTTTATTGCATTATATTTTAGAAAAATCTATAGATTAACTAATTTATTTAGCATCACTTGTGATGGTCTTCTCACGGTATAAGCACAGTAGGTATTCATAAAATACAAATATAAATTATATAAAACACCGTAAGAAAATGTGTAATTACAAATTCACACATTGAATTGCACTTTAGGTATTTTGCAGTCTTATTATTTTACTTAAACATTATATACTAATAGTGATGTAAAATTTCATGAAAATATTTTTTTTTTGGAAACATGAAAAATTTCATGAAAAAATTCAAGCCGGTGAAAATTCCATATTGTAATGTTACGAGTTTTTACCAATTTTAATCCACTTCCCGATGTCCGATTGTCTTGAAATTTTGTATTGGTACTTTTTAAAACTTGCGTATTGTTTTGTTTTTATTTGGCTAAAGAAAGTGGTACCAACCAAAAAAAAACGTATGAATAAAATTTTTCAAAAATTTTAAAATTTTCACAGGCGAGTGAAAACGTTCGGTGAAATTAGAAAGTTATGAAACTTTTCATCTTTACATCACTACATACTCATACGATATAGGTTATTTATTATTATTTTTATACCACACATATACAACAATTATAACTAATTATGTATTTTATTTGTAATTAACAAAATTATTATTGGATAGTTTTATTAATATTCTTATTCTTATTCTTCGTGTATATGTTCTTTTATTACTCTACCAATTTTGTAAATAATATTACGTAAAAATATTTTCATCGTTTATTCTTTTGATCAGAGAATGTTATAAAAATATCGTAAACCATATATTTTTACTGTTCTGGACTTCTGAGTTCAAATCGTGACTTTATAAATGAAATATCGTTTAAAGAGGAAATACAGAAATCTTTTGTAGCACGAACGAAAACTTTAAAAAATTGCTTGTTTGATAATAAATATCACAAAAATCGTCATTTTCGTACTTTTAATCTAGGCCCTAGGGTAACTCCAAAACCCAACGTGATGGAGCAATTTGTGTAACAGATTCTCTTTAGGCATGTTAAAAAACTTCGGGATAGTCTATCATTGACATAAAAATGATACTTAATATTATATTATTTTTTTTAATTTATTTTGGCTCTAGAACATCTAAAAATTCAAACCCTTCCCGAATTAAAAAACGAATGAACATCCTCTTGATCAAAAGTCTAAATGCCCAGTAATATAAAGACATTTGTTAGCTATCAAGCGCTTTAAACGAGGTATCATGACTTATTAATATTATTTTTAATATTGTACAGAATTAAAACCTCGTTAAATGTGCTAGCAAACTAACAAATTTTTTCCATTTTTTTATAATACCGGGCATAAAAATATTAAAACAATTTTTTTATTTGTAAAAAAAATTATGTAAATATATAAACTAACGTGTATAGTAAATTAGAATCATTTTTTCTAAATGTAGTGCCACTTCTATATCTACTAAATTCAGTTATATTTCTACAACTTCATAAGCTATTATTTTCTTTAAATATTTTGTACATAGTCGTAACATTTCAGAGCTATCTTCGATCAAAACTGATTATAATTATTTTTTTAAAACGTGTATGTAACATAAATAAAATAATTATTTATAAAAATCGAAGTTTGACTGTATCGTTTACATTAAAAAAATAACAATTAGATCGAGGAAATAATTTATATCATAAATACATGAATAAAATATTTGTTTTAAAGAGGGTTTCATCACAAACGAAAAGTGGTATAACTAGTTTTCAGGATAGTGACAACTGATTGAGGTATTTGGGAAATAAATACCCCTATTACTCCCTCCCTTAAATTAATCCTTGGTTATCCGTCAGTCTAAAAAATTGATACTGTTAAAAAGGTATATTTTAATTCCTACTAATTTTTTTTTTATGAAGGTCATTATATGTACTTTATAGAAATTGGATAAAAGTTATCTTGCAAACACGGGGTATTAATTGGGTGGTGGATTTATTTTGGAATTTAGAGCAGTGGTACTTCAGTTTTCTAAAAATTCCATCACTGTTTTATATTTTTACTTACCGCGCATGCAATAAACATTTATAAAAGTTTGATACTTCGTTCAAAGTGCTTGTTATTTATATTAATATTATTAATATATATTATATTCAATTTCTTTATAATACATATCATATAGTCGTCAGTACATCGACTCTTTTGTTAATTTATTACCATACTTCTGAAACTTCGCGAGTGGCTTCTTTTTAACGAGTTTAACAACTTTTTTATTTGAGAAAATTCTTAAAAATGGGGCATTTTCGAACGTGCCGCTCCGGAATTTTCCAGGCGACGGATTGGAAAAACGGCCCAATATATTTGTCGGACAAAATGATCAATGGATTGTAACTAAGATAATATCGTGAGAAGATCGAAAAAAAATTGTTGGAATAAAATAGTTCTGCCACCTCCAACATGTCAAAATAACAAGGTTATTATAGTTTATTACCAGCTATTTGTACGATTATTAAATAATTATATTTACAATCCATGGGTCAATTTGTCCGACAAATATCTTGGGCCGTTTTTCCAGTCCGCCGCCCGCAAAAAAAAGTTGTTGGACTCGTCAAAAAGAAACCACTCACGAAGTTTCAGAAGTATGGTAATAAATTAACAAAAGGGTCAACGTACTGAGGTCTAATATTTTTTTGCTTTATCGTTACAATCCATATAAAGGACACTCTATTTTTTGTACTTCAAATAGGTCCCGACCGATATTCTTCAAAATCACTTTTGTTTTTGAGTTGTTGAAGCGATATGTTTACTTGTTAATAATACAGAATAAGTATTATGCGATATAGTAGAGAGTAGAAAGAGAACGAGTGTCTTTAGAACGAATAAACATATTCCCTTTCTTTCTACTCTTAAGTACATATGTATATTGTAGTATACGTAGTCTTGCATCATTATCAAGTATATCGCTTTAACAGCTCGAAAAAGTAATTTTTTGGGGGAAAAACATTGCAATTGACCTGTTTGTTTGAAGGGCATATTTCATATTGAAGAAGTACGGTCCTCTTTTATTTATATTTTTTTATTGCAAAAAACGTATTTTTTAATTAACATTTTTTTCTAAAATTTAACGATGAACTCTGTCTTCAAATTTTTATGAAGTTAAAGTAGGTATACATATATCTTACATTGCCTTTCCACGCTATGTGTTAATTCTTATTTAATATGGGTGACACAAATGAAGGCCATTAACTCCTATATTACCATATCATTGTATGATCGATTCAATTAAATAAAAATAATCAATATGTTACATACGCTTTTTATATTAACAAAACCAGTTTTTGGTCTAAAACTCGCGTAGAACGCCTACTAATCTTGAACTCGTACAGAAACCAATGTTTTGTTATATAAAACTGTGTAATTCATTTCAGCCGACGATACGTAAATACAAAGATGAGCCCTCGTGTGAAGTATATTCCTACAATTCCGAATGCGAAAGTGAATAAAACTAAACAAACTTTAAGTGAGTCGCAGGCAAATCATATTTTAACGATAGATTTCCGCTTTATTCATTATTAATGGGTTACATTCTAGTACAATGTAGAGATTTTTAATAGAAAATATACGCATGCGCAAATTATACTAACCAAATATGAAGTTTTTTTGTTTCTAAAGCCGGGTGCTCACTAGGCGAGCGAACAGATATAAATGTTTACTCTTGCTCTGTAGGTGAAGATCCGGCTTTAGAGCTATCTATTTTGTACATAATATTTGCGCGTACTTATATTTTGTATATTTGAGATCCATATTGTTCTAAATGTTACTCTTTCTTGGCTTATATTAGCAACTACTTAAGCATAAAAGTGAATTTTAGAAAGACAGAAAGATTAATATTTAAATTTCGCTTTTATTTAGAATTTTGGATTGAAAAATTTAATTTTTCATGTCTAGGATGAGTAAGCTTGGAAATATTTTTTTGTTCTGTAAGATACAGTATTTTTGGCATGCAGTTTTGAGTTGATCAACTATTTAATTAACATTTCGTTTAATGGAATCTGCTACAGAATTTTCTTTACATTTACCATCTTTTCCAGAAACATTGACTATGTAGATTTAATTAGAGAAATCTCGTGTCTCGAGTAATTTTTTTTTAATAAATTTTTGATTTAATTTTATGTAATATAATTACTTGAATGCCATTATTTTATAAGCTAGGCCACTTTTCATGAAATTGAATCTCTTAAAACGAACAATTGAAAATGCCTTACGATACAATTCGGCGAGATTTAAAAATAAAGTCTTGTCTTGTCAAAATTTAAGAGATTCTTGACTCGCTCTCGTTTCGAAAAGTCTCTATATTGATAATATACATATACCTAGGTATTTTATCAACTCAAGCTGAAAAAAAGTGTATGTATTTTACAGGAATTAACCCATAAATTGCTTTTGGTTCTAAAAATGCTTTATAATACGCTTAGTTGACGAATGTTTTCAGGTTGATTTAAAGAAGCAGTAGTTAAAATGTTCAATACAGTTCTTTGATAAATTGCATCTGAATTTTAATTGCTATATTTAGAATGTTTCAATTCGTTGAAAAACACTTTACATTTTAATACAAAATCATCGAAACATTTACAGAATTACAGAAAATTTTAAAAATTATTTGCCTTGTTTTTTAGTAATACTAACTTTTACAGAGAATATGTTATGTATTTTGCTTGAATTGGAAATTTTTCGTATTTTGTACATAATAATTTAAAATACTTGTTCAATTAGTTCAGTTATTTATTTGAATGTTTAAAATTGATAAATTTAAAAGTTTTGTTCACATGCATGCAATTTGGTCAAAAATTAAGATTATTAACAAAATTCAGTAGTTTGTTTTCAGTACAAATAATTTATTTCGTGAATAAAAATACTATCTATAAACGTATTAGTATTAGTATTAATACGATATAACATCTTAGTTTTGGGACGTTAGAAACTCCCAAAAATTTAATATTTAATAATAATTTTAATAATTTCATAATAGTTTTCGATAATTTTCCTATAATGTGGGTCAAAATAAAACTACGACTTTTTTTCAAAAATTAAGTTGGTTTCAAAAAATATTTTTAGACAAAAGTTACTAGATTTGGGGGGGGGGAGCAAAATCATAATATTTTTTATTTGTAGGTGTTTTTTAAATTGTTTTAATAATAACTTTGTTTTTCAAGGAGAATCTATATTTTTATTAAAAGCAAACATTTTTTTATACAAGGCGCTTGTTTTTCAAATTGAAAAAAATTATTTGAGATATCATTCTTTCTGTTGTATTTTTCTCATTTATTAATTAATTTATTTTAAATAATAAAACTCATATACATACATTTGCAAAAAAAAATACGAAAATAATTACGAACAAAAGTTTCTTATTTTTCACGTTTAAAGTTAGATTCTTAAAACAAAATTAAAGGTTCTCATTTTAAAAATCAAAGAATTAAAAAAAACTATTTAAAAACACCCACAAATAAAAACTATCATGATTTTGCCCCCTCTCCTCCAAACTGAATAACTTTGTTTAATTTTCGAAACTTTGTAACGTATTATTTTGAACAACCAATATTCATACCAAATTTCATCGACTCTATTTAATATATCTACTTTAAAATTAAAATAGTTAATTATACACAATGTTCACCTGAATCGTGTGTTCATTGTTAACTTTGTTATTATTGGAGCTATAAGATCGGTTAAATGGGCAAAGTATCAGTATTTTTTCCAGAATGAATAATGGCGATCTAAAAAAACGAATTGAATGTCGAATTTCAGAGATGTATTGAAAAATAACGTTTTTTTAAATGGAATACCCTATATAATATTATTGGATTTTATAGCTAAGAATGTTCTCTTCATAAAAGTCTTATACATATAGGTATGGTGGTAAAATTGTTATAAAATAAGATATAATAAGTAATAAATTAATAGAAAATATAAAAAATAGTGTACTATGCAAATTTAATTAAATAAAACAAATGATTAAAAAATTTTGAAACAATACTTAATAAGGTTTTTTGCCCTTTTTTCGAAGATTTTTAACATTTTTGAAGTTTATTGATAAAGAAAAATAATATTAATTATAATTTTTTATCAATAATAGATACTCAAAAACGTTAAAAATCTGGGAAACAAAGTATAAATACCTGAAATCATTGTTTTAAAATTTTTAATCAATTGTTAGTATTTTATTAAATCTGCATAGCATACTATCTATTCATTTTACCATCATGCATGTATTACACTTTTATAGAGGACATTCTCAGCTATGAAATCAATTAATATTATACAGAATAAATTAATAAAAAGTTATTTTTCATTATATCTCTGAAATTCGGCATTCAATTGTTTTTTTTGAGACCGCCATTATTCATCTCGGAAAAAATACTGATACTTTGCCCATTTAACTAACCTTCTAGCTCCAATAATAACAAAGTTTACAATGATCACTCGATTATTAAATAATATTGTATTGTTATTATATAATAATCCAGGCGTCCATAATTACAGTAAGTTAATATAGTGATGTATTTTTAGCTATGGTCATTAGAGAACTGGCAGTTGATTTATTTGACTGATTAGTTCAACGACAGACTGGCGTTGACATTAATTCTGTTGTATCAGTCACGCAGTTCTAGGATTAGATCAGGGGATTGGCGAATTATCCTATAATAGTAAAATGAATAATATCTCTCTAGCATGTATCAATATATTTAATGACACTTATATACGAGTTGCCTATCTGTTTTGAGACTAATTGAAAAAAACTTATAATATTTTATACTAGAATTTATCTGTGGTTTCGTCCGCGTGTTTTAAAATAGTAATATCCACGTGGCTCATGGCTGTTTTAAAAACATAGACACACAGTCTCTCAAAAAAATAATATTGTGCTCTTAATTAGACTATGTTTAAACAATAAAAAATCTCGCTATAATTAAAAAATTGCAAAACATTGAAAATTTATATCAATTTTAAAAGTTTCAAATCCAATAAACTACTTTTGTAGATCAGATTTTTATTTTCAATTTACCCTTTTTTTGTATCGCTGTATGATCATTTTTGACAGAGTTATTTGCGATGAAAACAAAAATCACATATTTAACTAGGAAACACATGATTTGGAATTTTATTATTACCAAATTAATTTCCAGCGCCCAAGAATATGTATAAAAGTAGTTCAATTAAAAGTGCATCACATAAAAATCGGTAGTTTTCGTGTCAAGTCTCATTTTTTTAATGAAACAATTTTAAAAGTCTGTTAAATTGGATACCCTAAAATGCTTTTTCTTTTCTTGAAAAATGCGCCGGTCATTTTATTTAAATAATGCAAATAGCTCTAATGTAAATGACCCTGTTTAATATAATTACATAGTTCTATGAGTTTCAAATTAGTTCCAGTCTGCTGTGCATATTAGTGCACTAAATAAGATAATGTTATTGATTGCACCTGCATTGACATTAACACGTTGAGTACCACGGTGCAAACAAAATATAAACGTGCTCATATGATTTGTTTGTAAATTAAAAAAATAAAATTTAAAAGTTGTAAATGCAAAATTATGTTTTGATAAATTAATAAAAGCCGAAACATTGTTATTTTTTTTCAAATTGAGTTTCATAATTATTTAAGCAAAAACATTTTGATAAATTTCGAAATTTGTAAATGTGAAATTGAATAAATAATTTAGAATAGTTTATAAACTTTTTTTTGTAATTTGTCTAATTTAAAGCCGTCATTAATTATGTAGGGATATTTTGGATTTATTGAATAATAAAAAATTATATTTTAGTAGGTAATAAAATATTTATTTTTGAAATAGATAAAAATTATAAAAATAATGCCGATATTGAAAAACTAATATATTTTTTCCGCGTGTAATTTTGCAAAAGAATTAGCTATTGGGCTTGTACTATCATTTTATTTTTTTCTAATTTTCACATCGTTGAAAATATCTAAAGTTTCGGTTGCAAGTAATTTTTTTAAGTATCAGGCATAGGTAATATTAAACACTATACTTTTCATTTTAACTTATCGATTCCATGAATCCATGAACTATCAAACTTACAAAACTATAAAAACAGTACATATTTATTACAAAATTGTAATGATTGCGTCTATTGAATGGTGAAATATTAATGACTGTTTCTCGTCATTTCTGGCAGAATAAAATTTAATACTGTATACCAGGGACCTGAACCTGAACCCGAACCCGAAATCCGAAAAAAAAACGTATTTTTCATTAACCTGAACCCGAACCGAACCGCTTTATTTCAAAGTAAACGAACCTGATTCTGAATCCGAACCGTTTCCTAACCATATATTTCTAAAAGGTTCAATATTTTTTTTTTCCAATAATTTTTAAAAGAGATTATAAAATGTACAAGCTGGAACTCTGTTTAAATTTTATGGTATGATGTGACTTTTCAAGTCCACTACTAAAGATTACATATTTTTTACTTTTTTTAATTCTATAACTGAATTACATTTCAATTTGCATAAAAATATCTGAAAAGTAGAGATTTAAATCTTTAAAATGTAATTTTATTTTTTGCCCTTATTTAGCAATATTTTAAAGACGATTAGTGTTTATTTCTTCTCCATAAAATGTTATATTTGTTAATTATATTTTTTTTTCGAACAAAATCATTTTTCTTTCAATTGCAAACATGATTTCGAACCGGAACCTGAACCTTAAAAAAATAACGGTTTCTAAACCTAAATAGTTTGCTGAACCCGAGCCAAAATTTATATTTGAACCCAAACCGAACCCGAACCATAATTAAATTCCTGCTGTATACACACAAATTGGATGGAGCAAATGGGGGAATGACAGATTGGACCGACGATGAATGACGACGGGTACCATGGGTAACACGAGTGATGGTGTGTGTCTTGGTTGTTTTTGCCAGGACGGGTGCTGCATGTTGGACCACTGTTTCCGATACCCGCGCAGGTCCCGCGAGTCGCGTGAGTGCGGCTGTCAGTTCGCTCTATTGCACCGGGCCGACCACGCCACCTAGCATCAGGCGGGCCCCGTGCGGCCCCGGGCCTCCCATCCACCACAAACACCACCCGCAGTAAGTCCCCCACACTCTCTCTGTCTCTCTCGCACATACTGCGGCCGATAGTCCAGCGAACGAAGCGATGAGCGAGCAACAAGCGATCAATACTAACTTTGTGGTTATTGGAGCTAAACAATCGGTTAAATAGGCAACGTATCACTGTTTTTTCCAGGACGAATAATCTACTCTCTTATCTGTCTTTTTATAAACATGTTTTTTTTCATATCGCTTCTCCTCGCTTCGCTCGCAATCGCCTGCAGTTTCCACTTATCTCTCTTTTATATCTTCTCACATTCTCTTTGATCTCTCTATCTCTGTCTGTCAGTTTTGATCTTTGTCTATCTTTTTTATTACCTATATTCATCAATATACCTCGTCTTTTATAAGTCCATCTTCACCTTTTGTCTTTTTGAAGTTATTTATTTCTCGCCACTTGGACATTTGATCGAAATTTATCAAATCTGAATCTAGCTCCAGAGTTTAATCAGACTCGTTCGGTTTTTGTCATCTGCTCTTATGATTCAATAACAACAAAAGCCGAATTTGTCCGATGTAACCTTTATGTATTTCATTCCTCTTCTGCAGAATCATCAATGTTTCAGAATTGGATAAATGTTGATCAACACCTCACAATCTTCTTCTTGTTGTTCTTGATACGGGGTGTTTAAAATGTCCTATAATGATTTGGTTAGTTTTGATCTGCCCAAATTGCCGATATTGTATGTTGTATTTTGTTCCATCTTTAGCTGGTATTACAATCAATCAAAGACGAATTGAAGAAGAATTTATTGTAGCTGTATTCAATTTTTTAATTTTAAGGCTAGTCCGAATTTTCGTCGGTCAGTCCATTCATGTTTTACGTTATTTCGAAAAAAAGTTTTTTTCAAATATACATTCAAAAAACATTTTCACCAATAAATTATTTTTAAAATATTATTATTTTAATATATTGTATAGAAAAAAAGAATTTGATGTCATCTTACTCTACTATAAATCATTTAAATATAAATATGAATAGGTGCCTTTAAAATGGATTTTAAATTTTATGTTTTTCTCAATGCAACGAAGTCTATAAATAAATAAAAATATCTACGCCATTGGTTTAATTTTAAAATGAGCAGAAACCAGCAAATATTTACATACTTTACTTTTTACTTTATTTGAAAATTACAAAAAATCAATTTTTAAATAAAACAAAAATATTATATAAACATTTTTGTAATTGAGATAATACAAATATTTAGTAATCACCTCTAGTTATCACAATCGTTAGTTGATTTGTTCACCATGAGATGGCAGTACTGTAGATTGAACTGTTCACTTCAAAACAAAATCTTTAATTAATAACAAATTGTATTAATGCAGAAATAAAGAATATAAAGAATTTATTCTAAGAATAATTTAATACATTCTTAAAATAAATCCTTGTAAAATACAATATACAATAACGCATTAATATTTCTAAAAATAATGTATATTTAATAGATTTTTGTTATTATTATTATAAGGCTAATGATTTTCTATTTTTTTTATAGAATATCAGAAATCATTACAAATGATTCAAATATTAAATCTGAAAGGACATTTAAGGTACCCTATGTTAACATCGTTTACACCATTTTTACACCGCAAATTCTACAAAAATAAAAATCCCTACACATGTCCACCTACACATAATATATATTTCTATTATTTTCTAAATAAAAAATTAAATAATATGAAAACATAAATTATTTAGTAAAAAAATGACCCTTTTGAAAATTTGAATCTAGTGAATGAAAAAAGAACCTACATTATAACAGCATAGGCTTAGTTATAATTGTTTTGAGAGGGTAATAAATAAATAAACAAATAAACAAACCTCTATTGAATTAATTATTTTTTTATGTGAAATAATATTTCTTTCGCTAGATTTAATTAACCTTTACGCTTCCCTCCCTCCCACACCCACCAAAATTACACAAAATTTTATTCAACACAAAAATATTTAAATGTTTTTTATTTCAAAGAAAATAATTTCTAAACAAAATTATTGTAAATAAAAATATGTAAATAAATAAATAATTTTCTTTGAACAGCAATGCACAATTATGCAGCACCCGCTAAAGGCACCAATCGTAAATTAAAATATATATATTAAATGTTATTTATATATTATTAGTTTATAAAAACGGGCAAACCTTTTAGTATAGCAAATTAAAAAATATGGAACATTGATTCTATAGTCTAAAGTATTATGTTTCGTACAAAAGTTTCTTGATTAAATATTTGTTATAATTTAACCATTTTAATTTTCTTTTATAACGTCATACTTCAGAGATATGACGTCTTCAACATATATTTTAAATGGCAAGCTACATTTTTTATGATAGAAAGTACTTTTTATTCTCTTTATATCAATAAAAAAGTCTATACATAAAATACAATAGGGTGTGTCAAAAAAAATAATTTTTGCTCTCGTTACGAAATACGTTAATTTACGTTAACAGGGGGGGTCACGTTTCCCATTTAAATAACATGGTTAAATGATTCTTTAGTACTAAAGTTGGTATTACTGATTCATGATAACCGATGAAAAATTTTTAAGGACATCATTTTGTAGAAGATAAAATTCTCCACAAAATAATGTCTCTCAATTTAACGTATCAAAAGTTACAGTCATTCTAACAATGGGAGCGTTCACGTCTGACCAAAAAACGGAACAACAGGCTTTGATTGGTTGATTTATGGAATTTCTGATGGAATGTATGTACTAAAACTAAAAGTTTATGTTCACTTCATGTTGAGCGTTCTGCCAGAACACTGGTTTGTATCTCTTTCTGGTTACTTCTTTCTCACTTCCTTACACGCTTAAAATATGACATTCTTTAAATTTCTGGCACATTCCACCAGAAATTCCATGAATCAACCAATCAAAGCTCGTTGTTCACTGTTTTTAGTCAGTCGTGAACGTGACCAATAAGTGATGTATTTGTTAAATTGTACCTCTAAAAGGCTCTCACTGCCAAACTATTGTTTCTATAAAAATAATTTAAATGGTAATTTTATAGGAAATTTAATTCTCCTACTATGAGCTGTCGGAAAAGAAATGACTAAGCCGATATCTAGCATTATTAGAACATAATTTTATCCTCTACAAAATGACGTCCTTAAAAATTTTTACCAGTTATCATGAATCAGTAATATCATCTTTAGTACTAAAGAATCATTTTTCCATGTTGTTTAAATAGGAAACAAGATTCCCCCCCCCCCTTGTGGCACGTCTTAAAATTGAACTACAGGCTAATCTTTATGGGGGGATTTATTTTGGGTCATAAACTACCTTATTTCGTAACGAAAGCGAGGTAAAAAATATCGATTAGTTTTGACACAACCTAATATACAAGTAAAAGTTCAAATTTTGATTCTTTTAATAAATGTTTGATATACATAGATGTGAAGAGAGTAAAAAAAAGAATTTACAATAAAATACTAAAAGTTTGTGTCTGTAGTCATATGAACATTAAAGTATTGTTTAAACTATTAAACTAAAATGCTTTGTTGAACATCACCAATATTGGTCAATACGACACAAATTGACCAATGCACAGCTGTACACATTTAAAAAATACAATTATTTAATAAAATGTTGGCAAGTATAACACGTCGTAATATTTTATATGTAGAGACTTTTGAATCAGTCTGTATTTGCCAATATGTTTATTGAATGACAATCACAAAAAAAACCAATAACAATGACATTTTTCTACATGCATACATTTACATATACATATTTTGTTGACTTTTTTCATTTTTATAAATCATTTCAAATTATCAGAGTAGATTAGATTTTTTTAGAATAAAGGAACAATATTATCAAAAAAAAAGTATTCGAGTTTGAACCATCATTGTCTGCGTTTTGTGTTTGTCTACATATTTTCACGTAATTATTTTTCAAGAAGACTATAAAATATTACAGGCATTAATGTAGATACATCTGCATAAGTTGTTGTTTTTTTTAATACGTAGAATGTTTACATGTAAACATAATCTTCTACTGTTTTCTGTTCGTAAAATGAAGTTCAAATTCTACTTACAATGAATCCAGAAAAAATAACAGTCCTATATAGAAGTATATGTAAAAAAATGTATTTCAAAAAAAATTTTTTGTTTCTTTATTCTGTTTATAAAATATTTTACAAAAATTTTACATTTTTTATTATTATTATATTATAATTATAGTAATGCATTAGATAGCATGTTTTATTTCATAAATATCATAAACATATAATAAACATGTCATTTACATTTAAAAATAGAAACAAAAAATTAATTATGTATGAATATGCAATCAATTAAAAAATACTGCATGCTATTTAAAAAAACATATTAAATAAATTCGTTTTAAATTTAATATTTTGATAAATTTTTAGATTACATCAATTTTCGAGTTTTTGTTTAAAAAGGTGAAAAAAAAGTTTACGGTTATGGATATTTTTTTTCGTTGCATGTACATAAAACAATTTTGAAATGTTTATTTTAATAAAGTTGATCATTTTTAAATATCGGTATTATAACTGGCAAATAGAAATTATAATGTAAAATCTCAATACGAGGTGTCGATTAGCATTGTTTTTATGCATATTTTATAGCACAAATTGCCACTTCGTTTGAGATTATGCATTCTTTAGATATGATTTACCTATATATTTATCATTTATAATACTACTTTTTGATTGAAAATAAATTTAGGTAGAATTTTAAAAATTAATCATTTTTTTAAATGCATGGTTTAATACTTTAGGCATATAAATTAATTTATAATAGTTTAAATAACAATTTTTTATTAATTCAAATAACACATATTTTAGAATTGAGATTAGATTTTTATTGAAGTAGAAATAATATTAATATTTTGCTAGTACAGTAAATTGATTATTCATTTATAAAATAAACGTTGTGCTAGTTAAGTTCATAAAATAATCATAATTACGATAAAAATTTTGATTAGAAGTGTTTTAGATATCATCACATATCATCTTTTCATTTCATTATAGAGTTTTAAAAAGTATACCGATTACGAAGATTTCTTGAGGTAGTCGTTCAGATTCAGTTTCAATTAAAATAATGTTGAAATATTATCTATGATTCTACAATTTGTATTTCATTAAAATCTTAATTTTCAAATATATTTGTTGATGGACAGTTTCTCGTCTAACTTTTGGCTATTTATAAGTCAAATTAGCTATTATTATGCCATAGAAAAAAATATTTTGATTCGTTGGGTACTAATGTCAATTTTCACCAATTTTTATTATCAGTTTGTCTGTTTCTGCTAACAGCTTGGTACCCATCTGTTAAATAACATCACTAATTGATCCATTTGGAAATTTACAAGGTTTGTAGAAATAACACACTGGTGAAAATGGGGTAAAAATCCTAACTTTCCAAATTGAACTTCGCTACAAATATTGTATTTTGTAAATATCTGGCGTAATATTTTTCAGGTATAAAAAAATTCGTCGAATAAAAATTATGCAGAAATTCAACGCCTATAATATAGGTACATATGTTTTATACATTTTTTTCATGGAATTATCAATTTAGACACAAAATGAAGATAGAAGTAGGATCCAAGTATCCGACAATTTTTAAGTTGTCCAAAAAAAACTACAATAAATAGTTTGGCCCGCGACAATGTTTTGATTATCCTGAATTTTTTAAACTAACAAAATCTGTTTAAATTTAAACTAGTTGTTTATATTCATCCATTATACAATAGTTAATACATTAAAGTTCTTAATTTGAAAGCTTATTAAAAAGTATTTTACAAAAAAAAAATACAAAAAAAATGTATGGAATCTTTTTGAAATATTACAAAATCATTGGAACTCTCTACCTCAAAAATAACTAATTTTATCCAAAATTTTACAAAATTACTGCACTTCATTGTCGTAAAAGTCGATTTTTATCAAAATACACATAAAATTTCGAACACAACCGCTGGACGGCTAGAGGGTTGAAGAAAAATGAAATATTTAATCTATAAAGTAAAACATAATCAAAATTATTAATCCACCTCTAAATTAAACAATTGAAACTGATCAACTGAGCGACTCTCACTCCCCTTAAAAAAATATGTAATCTTCCAAGTCCCGGAACCAATATCGTGCAATAAATCTTGTAGAACTGCCGCTGGGCGTCGACCCAACTGGAAGCGAGCTGCGCCGCGGCCGCCACCGCTACCGCTGCCGCCACGGCTGCTGCTGCAGCTGCCCGGAGGTACAGGCCGCGCGTGAACTCGGCGATATTCATATCGAACAGCGGGCCTGGATTCGAGGCGATGGAGTTCCTGCGCCGCCATGGGTCCCAGTCGAAGCTGTGCCGCAAGGCGCAGAGCGAAGAGAACATACCGCTCACCAAAACGCACTTCGGTCTGCCGGTACTCTCGGTGTCGGGCCCCTCGCCACCCGACGAGGAGCCCGACAGACAGGATTCGGCGGACGAGTGTCTGTAGGAACGACAGTTTGTGGTCGCGGTGGGTTGTGAATATATCATATGTTAATACATTCGAAATGTGAAGCGTTGAAGTAAACTACAAGCTTGTGTTTGGCGACATAGTACTCTGGAACTATAAGTCACACTGACTAGAGATTAGAGCTGGGTGCGGGCCATGAATTTTTTGGGGCACGGCCATGATCGTGCGTGAGTACATTTTTTTTTCGTGCGTGAGTCCGTGAGTATATTTTGAAGATAATTTTTTTTTTAATTTATTCGATCTTTTTTTTAATATCTGAAAAAAAAGATTTTAAAATGTTTTGTAGCTTTATTTTCTAATTGTTTTGTTTGCTATTACTTGTACTAGAAATACAGTTTAGAAGAAATAATATGAACATAATTATACACATAATATAATGCACGTAAAAAATATTAATTTTCATCATTTCAAAATTTAATTTACAACATTACATTTAAATCGTGACCCGCCGTGCGTGATCGGGCGTGAGTAAAAAAATGTATCTCATGAGCGTGCGAGATCGTGAGCAAAAATTACTCACGCGCCCAGCTTTACTTCAGATGATATTGTCTTGTTTTACGTATTACAATTTCAAATCATTTCGATAAGTTCTGTAGAAGTTACAGCGCTTATAACAAAATACATCAGAAATACTTTTTTACAATTGACTATATGATTTGAAAATTGAATACGGAAAATTAAAATGCATTGGGCTTAAAGTTACAAAATACTATACCCCATCCACCTTCTTGCGCTCTTTACAGACTTATTTTAAAATATCACAAAAAATAATAGAAAAATATCTACTTCTAATTGCAAAATAAAATTGAAACAAAAATATGGTCCATCTCTAATTGTTTTTCACTTCAGTGCTTCATGTACAAGTAAATATACCTAATACCAAGATTTTAACACCTGTATAATAATTTTAAAATTTATCGTGAAAAATATGAAAATGTGTCAATGGAAAGAACTATATAAAATCTTGGCATGAGCTACATATGGTATTTAAAAAAATGTATGTATTAGGTCGTTCAGAAGCCAACAAAAACAAAAACAAAACAATCAAGAAGTATTTATAGATCCTTGAATCGGCAAAAAAGAGTTAGTTGGTTTGGCTTATGGTCGACTTATTATAGTTATGTGGTGACATCTGTGGTGAAGGTTAGAAACTGTATTGTCGGTTTATGTCTTGGATAATTGCCCGGATAATCAAGAGCCTAATATTTAGTTTTTATAAGTGATTAGAATATTAATACCCTACACTAATTTAAATATAACCAATAAATAAAATACAGAAGTGAAATTTGATGTGTAATATTTTTAAATTATTAAAAAATTATCATTCTTTATTTTCCGCATTTAAGCAATCCCCAATCAACTAATTACAAAAAAATGTGGGTCAAAAAGTTTTCTCAATCAGTGTCTAAAATTTTTAATTAAAAAATCCAGCTTCGAAATAAAAAAATTATAGCCAAGAATAATTAATAAAAAATACATATCCTTATGGTTGAATCTTGTGGTAGATACAGCACTTTAAATCCACCTCCCCTTTATTTCTCCACTAATTTCTCAACATTACTACAGAATTCTTTTCTATATCGTTTATATGCAATATTTAAATTTTTTAAAAGCTTTCAAACAAAATACATAGAAATAAAACTTTTTCCATCTAATTAACCCCATTGAAACGATAGAATCCGATATACATTTTATATCTATGAATAGTAGTAACCATCGCGGTATATTGATCATAGACAGGACCGTACTTACTTAGAATTAAATAATATTTTGGTATGTACATATATAATTATGGAAAAATCAATATCACATTTTTTTAAATTACGTGTTGTAGTCGCAAATACTGCCCCTTGTTGATCTGAAATGCCCCATAAAGTAATTTAAAAACAAAATGGTTTTTTTTTTAATTAGATGCGAAAAGGGAGGGGGAGATAAGCTAAATCTGACAATTTAATACTGACCCCTCAAAATTGTGAAGTTTAAATGCCTTGCCAACAGTTTTTTTACATGGGGCCAAAAATATTGAAATCAAATCTAGTATCTAGTAATCCTGGCCTGGTTCGATAAAATTATATAATTTATATTAAATTCCTTCTCAATCTGCCCCTGCATCTATAAAGTTTTAATTGTCATTCAACCAAGCGTATTTCAAATTCCTAACTGTACTAAATAATATTACCAACACATATTTCGCTTCTGTTAACCAATTTTTTCTACAATCGAGTCGAAAATATATATTATAATATTACCTTTATATTATGTACTCAAATATAAATTATAAAAATAATTCAAATGCAATAAAAGTAATCCAAATACATATACCGTATAAGTATGTTCTCAAAAGTAAAAAATATTATATTTTTTAAATCAGTTGTTTCGAAACTTTAAAAGTTCGCGGAGCCCCTGCATTCTCTGAGTTATCTATTTCCAATACTGTCCATCATTCATAGTTTTGAGGCAAACTTTTCTTTAATTTAATTTTTTTAATATTTTTTTTCTCGTAATCTTACTGCTCTAAGAGTCCCTTGAATTATTCTGTATAATATAACACCGTGCATTTATTAAAGCGTAACTCAAATTCTTATACTGTTAAACAATTGCACAGTACTGAAAATAGATGACTCTGTGAATCTATAGCTTTTTCCCGCCGCAGGGACTATTATAACTTGAAAACCACGAACCATTTTTAATCAAATATTGACTAAAACTTGACCAGTACTTATATAATATCAAAAAACGCTTGCAATCGGTTCAATGGTTATCGAGTTATACACGGAAGAGAATAAATATACTTATGCCTACTTACTTTTTGACTCGATTGTTATAAACCTGAACCCTAGAAATGTAGTTTCTTTTTTTTACAAAAAAATGACCAAACATTTTTGTTCATTGAGTATTTTTATGTTAATATGTAAACTTTTAAAATTATGATAATTCGGATAAATCTGTACATAAAATATAGAACGTACTATTAATTATATTCTTATGAAAAATATTTATGTGTCTGTAAATACTATTTTTTCGTGTTTTCTTGAAATCATAAATGTATACATATATCACCATTATTATAAATATCTGTATTCTTTTCTTCGGTGGTGTATTCGGAAAAAATTATAGCTAAACTAAAAAAAAGTTTAAGATATTTTTCTAATTGGATATAATTTAATTTTTTCGATTTATCAATTCCCTCTCTCCTCTAAATATAAATCGAAATACACCACAGAAATCGTAAGAAATATTGAAAAAGTCGAAAAGACTGAAACATAAATTCAATTAGTATTTATTATTTATCAACCTCATCCGTAGTATGTTTGTCATGCTCATTTAAAAAGAGTGTATGTAAATATAAATGAAAAATTAGAATTTCTAAATTATTAATATTAACTGTTTTTATATATTGTAATATAAAAAAATAATATATCGCTTAACACATAGATAAAATAGTATAAATACTTTTTTATGGCCTTTATTTATAGTAAAAATAGTTTTTTTTTTCTTTTCTTGTTATGGTGATACTTAATTAAATACAAATTCAATATGATTTTGTAAAATTAAATTTAAATTAATTTGTATTCTACAATCAGACCCCGATTTACGGTTATTTGATTTAAGTCACTTAAATTACATACGTATATATACCTATAATTCTTTAAATTCTTACCATCCTCAAATTGCAGCGATTGCTTCGAAATTGACTTATGAAAATGTTTATAGATTTAATTTTACAGTTTTTGAGTAACGACATACAGTAGGCAATTTAATTAAATATCCAAAGGAGAAGACCCCAACTCAAAAGAGGGCCCTTACAAAAGAGATATTTTCTTTTTATTTTAGAAAAATAAATCTTAAAAATTTTGTTTTCCTTTTTATATAGAAGGGGCCCCGAATTTATTTTCTACTTCAGCTCCTAACGGTCATAGCATGCCACTGACGTAACTTTGGGGTATGAATGTAATGGTATTAAGTATTTATGTGTAATTAATTATTTATAGTATATTGGGTATAACTATTATAATAATTATTGTTATATTATTGTTATATAAAGTTCAAATAATTTTATATATTAAAGTATTTAATTCGTTTGTCTTATGAAAAATTGTAGTTAAGAATTGTAAATATTTAATAATAATTTTAAAAAACACACATATACAATACACACACATGTTAAATAAAATATAGTCTGTTATAATGTTTCTTTGAAAAACTATTATTTTAAAAATTGGCATCATTGAAAAAATGAACACTAGTTTTTTTTAAATCGCTAAAAACACTTTAGCCGTTATATAATATATTTTATTTAAAATATATTACCCCTCCTCCATTTATTTTTTAATACATTTAAAATAATTTAATAAATTCATTTAAGAGGCGGTTGGTGCGCGCCAATTTCAGAATATAATTCGGCTTCTGATGTTACTCATATAACATATATAATCAGAACATTCGAGAAAAGCCGAACGTATTTTTTTAATGTGAAATTAGACCACCAACCGTTGCTGTATGTTATAATTATTTAATAGTTAGTGCTAAATACATGTTTTGAAATAAATAATATTTATTTTAAGGATAATTCAACGATTTTGCACAAAAATGTAAGTCACTAGGTTATATTTAATTTATATATATAATAATACTTATATATAAAATAAAAGGCATGTTCTTTTCAAACATACATATTATATACATTTTCCATTTATATAGTTGACTTGCACAACGTTATTCATATTATACAAATGTTTCTTATTATATTTTTATTATAGAGATAAAAGAAATCCATTATTTATTTCTGGGGCTGCACACCGAGACGACATGAACACTTCAATTATAAAAACCGAGACAAGACAAAACTTACAATACTGCTACCCTTGTTTCGTGTGCAACCCTAATTATTATTGATTAATATGAACCTACAAAAATTAATTACTAAATACATATAAATATACAACTTTCATACCATATTTTTTATTTTCCAGTTTACTAGTTTATTATTTTTTGAGCATATTAATTGTCGAATATCAGAATAAACAAATTCAACAAAAAGTTAGTCATTTTACTTTTTGAACGATTCATATTTTTTAAGTTTGTATTTTTTCCATAAGTAGGTACCTACATATATTTCAAAATTTCATATTAATTAATAGTTATGGTTTAATGGAATGTTATAATTTAAATTATTCTAGCATATTTTCACATATCTTTGAGAGCTTGATGAATTCTAAAATTTATAAATGGACCATAATGAATGTATGTAATAGCAGTTGGGAAAAGTGTATATAAAATCAATTTCAAATTGTTGACACATTTGGCTTTTGTCGACATAAAAAAAGTCACTCGTTCGACTTTTGTCGCCGCTGATGTGGTCTATTCAATCATACTTGATGGCAAAAGCCGAAAAGGTTAAATTTTTGAATCGGATTTACCTAAAACTTTCCATTAACTCTTTTCAACTGTTCGTCAATGGCTTTAAGAGGTTTATAAAGACCTCAAGTTTATATTAATTTTAGATAAAGTACTATATTACAAAAAATAGTACATACTTGAGGAACAATTTTATAATCAGGGGCAAAATGTTAGATTTAGGAAATGTCAGAGTAGACAGATTCAAATTGTAGAAATAATTTTTGATACATTTGTTGTCTAAAACTAACAATACATAAGTGACATTAAAATGAAAACAACCCAGAAACTAATAGTTGTAAATTATAACGTAAATTAAATCGAATACTTTATTGAAAAATAATATTTTATTGTAAATTAATATCAATATTAATATATTTCTTAATACAACCCAATAAATCATGGACAGCAAATGTGCAAAATAACATTAACAATTCTTGTAGAGACAGTGATTTTACAGTCGATTATTAAAATTGTTAACACAGGCAAAAATAACACAAAAGTAGTTTTTACTCCTGTGGTATTCTCGGACTATTGATAAAAAATACTTTTTTGATTAAATTAATAAAATATTATTTATTTATTTATACTATATTTTCACTTCTAAAGATTGGCAGTCATGTATTTATTATTGCCTACGTGTTCATTTTTGTGTCAGTTTGGAATATCTGTGTAAGAAACTGCAGTTTTTTGTAAAACTCTTTTTTTTTGTTCTAGTACACTTTTACTGTGTATCTAGTTTTAATATTGTGTTCTTCTTTTGAATTCGTGCAAATCAAACTTCTCATTTACTAACAATAAGAATTTCGATGAAACGTCGAAATACAACGTTACACACTTTTTTCAAGTTAGTAAAAAAAACTTATTGTTTTATTACAATACATTATTTTAAAACAACCACCACTGAATTAATTATTTTAATAGTCGACTGTATATAATAATATAAATAAATACTAGAAAACCACATACGTCCTATTTATCCTATTATTATAATATAATTAATTATATTAATGTTATATTAACATTTACATAACTAGATCAGAGGTTCTAAACTTGAGGTATATGTATCAGAAAATAGCTAATACAATTTTCAGAGGTACGTGAATAAAAATGATCAGAACCACTAATTATCATGAAAAGCATTATTTGCCCCCATAATTTAGTAAGTCAGAAACAAAATTGTAATAAAAATATTTATACTTTTCTAGGAAAAACAGCTCTGAGTCGTATTTTATAATTTTTGCTTTAAATGTGTATTAAATTAATGATTTTATAAATATAAAGTCATTAATAAAATTATTTCTTTTTTTGTTTGTACAAAAATCATGTTTTTTTCATCTTGGGACCACAATAAAATGGTAAAAGTGAAAAGTTGAACGACAATCAGAGCTTGACGGGGTCCAAAATAAAAACATCATTTTAATTTAAATGTGTCTTGGTATAGTCTTACGTTTTTCAACAATATCTTAGATAATATTCTTTAGTAGTATTGTTAATACTTAAAGTCAATTGTATTGTAATAAAATATTGTTATTATAAAACAAATATCAATGTAAAGAACGAATTAATAAAAAAATCTCACTGTGATTTTTAAACGATTTTTCTTCAATATTATTTTTAAATTTCAACAATTAAAAAGTGTTAATACAAACCTTTCAGATACCTTTTCATTATTGTTTAACGTTTGAGCGTTATTTTATTGTGATCGTTTTTTTTGTTTGCTTTTCAATCAACCCATCGTTCGTAGTATGAAAGAAACAAACGTTTATTTTAATTCGGGGTAAAATCTCAACTTATTGTTAGTTTTTCCACTTAACGCTCGAATTCAAAAATCTATCACATGATTACTTTTAACGCTCGAATCGAGCCAAACGAGCGCTATCAGCGCTATCATCGCTATCATAGAGATGCATTTGATCCTTCAGACATCTGTTTTACCTACATTTTTACCGTCTTTAATTTATTTATGTTGGTTAACCTGTTGCTTTGTGCAGAGTTTGACAAAAGCGTATTATTGTATTAATGTTATTCCATTAAAAAAAAACAATATCAACGTACCGGATAAAATGTACAAATTATCGATAATGAACTACTTATTTCTCGACTTCATTTCATGAAGAACATACTCTAAATACATTTTGAGGTTAGATTAAACCGTCAATATGAAAACACCAATACAAGTGGCAGTTAGAATACGTCCAGGTATTCTCCCAAACAATCCAATATGTGTGCAGACATATCCCTACACAAACCATGTACGTCTTGGAAATCAGCATTCAATCCCTGTCACTTACGCTCTACCTATAGACTACTCTCAAAGCCAAATTTTCACTACAACGGTCCTACCTCTTGTCAACTGCGTTTTAGAAGGATGCGACATTTCAGTTATTGCAACCGGACAGACATCTGCAGGGAAATCTTATACTTTACTAGGACCTGGGTTCCATTGTGCATTCAGTGAAACAGAACATGGAATCATTCCTAGATTCGTCCGAGAAATATTCAGTCAGATATCACATCATTCTGAAAGAACGTGTGTTGTTAACTTAACATGGACCCAAGTGTGCGGTGATAATATACAGGACTTATTCGGAGCCGGTAGTGTCCAGTGCTGTTCTGTAAGTGAAGCATTTCATTGGTTGCAGCTCGGAATGAACAACAGAGCCCCTCGACATGCACATACTTTATTCACTTTGACTTTAGAACAACAATGGATGTCGCCTGATAGAGTTTTACAACATCGTATATCGACAGCAAGTTTTTCTGATTTGACAAGTTCAGAGAAGGTCTATGTCTTAGGTCATCTTGGAGAGCCTCAGCTATTACCAACGGATAATGGTCTACTAGCTTTAGACCGAGTCGTAACAGCTTTAACTACAATGTGTCCGGAATACCAGCAATGCATTCCTTACAATCAATCAATGCTAACAACACTTTTAAAAGACTCTTTTGGGGGCCGTGCGAAAACACTAATCATCTGTTGTGTGTCTCCATATTTAGAAGATTTTACTGAAACATTCTACACATTGCAACTTGCAATTCGAGTTCAAAACATACAAAATTTCGTCACGATGAATTCATTTTCTAACGTTGAAGAGTTCGTGGAGAATTTTACAAACGAACAAGAGTCAATCGATCAAAGTACAAATGCAGATATGTTCGGGCTGCAATTTGCTGCTTCTCAGTGGTTAAAATTAGTCTCGAATGCTGAGGATCTGTTTCATAAATTGATCTCAAATAATGAATTAACTGAAGCTGAGAAGGAACAGATTTCTGAATGGTTATTCTTAAAACAGGAGTGTGAAGAGTGTTTAAGTACAGAAGAAACGATAAGCATTGATGTGACCGAACCAAGAAGATCTTTAGGTCGAATTGAAGAAGAGACAGAGACAGATCGCGATACTTCGACACCTACAAACTGTGAAAGTGGATCTGAAACTGAAACTGACTTAGATTACCAACAGCCGGACTTTTTAGAAAAATTAGACCTCCACGTGCAACAGTTCTACACAAAAACTGACCGTATGTTTCAAGAAAGCTGCGAGGAATTTTTTGGGAAGGATAAAACTGAAGAAAAACAACCATCGAATCTGCAAGAAACAATTGAAAATTCTACGACTCACTTACAAGGAGCTAGGGGACGCAGAAGAAGCATACATCCCGGTCAACTTCTTGAATTAGATATGCCACCAAATGCTTCACAATATACAGAGAAGCTGTGCAATGAAAGAGACGATGGGAAGAGCAGTCCGGAGCCTGAAGAAACGGAAAAAATAATCAATACAGATAAAACTGATCCGGCGCAAAAAATAAAAGCCCTATTGCTAAGTAATGAAACCAAACAAGTCAGAATCAGGCAGGTTACTGCAGATTTAGAAGGATCTCAAAAACAGATTGAAGAGTTACAGTACACAATACAAATAAAAGAACAACTCATACAGGATATGATCAGGAATGGAGAAACTCGATCATATGCAAAACAGAAGTTCCAGAAAAAACGTTCGAAACTTGAAGAAGAATATTACAAAGCCAGAACTCGATTAGCACATTCTGAAAATGCTTTACTTCAAAATGGAGGTTCAAATAAAGCAGAGTACAAGAATGAAGTAGAAAAATACAGAACTCTTTCTCTGTATTACGAAAAGAGATTAAAAGATGTTGACTGTGTGAAACAAATCGCAGAAGAGAGTGTCCGGAAAGTGTTAGAACTTGAAAACAGTTTGCACACGTCTCGTAAACAGTTGGAGCGTTTAAAAAAACAGCTGTACCGTGAAGAAAAGCGTAAACATGGACTGGAGCAAGAACTAATTACGAACAAAATGAAAATAGCCGAGCTAGAACAACAAGAAGGAAATTTCAAAGAAGTGGACGTGCGAATATCGCACTTAGATCAAGTACTTAAAGAGAAGTCAATCAATCTAGAAAAAACATTAGATTACGATGAAAAGGAATCTCTCAGGCACGAAATCAGAAATCTCAGAAGAACGAGGGACTGTTTAGTTGAACAGCGATGCCATCTAGACAGAAAACTACAGAAAGAAAAGATGCTGAGTGATACTGAAGAAAGGAAACTACTCGAATGTGAAGAAGCAATTGAAGCGATTGACGCTGCGATTGAATATAAAAACGAACTGATCTGTGGTCGTAAAGAAATGGACTCTGAACGAATCCAGCGTGAAAAAGGTGAAGAAATGTTGATGCAACGATTGAATAAACTATCCGAAGACGAGATGCGGACTTTGCTGTATAAATATTTCCAAAAAGTTATCGATCTACGAGATAGCGGAAAGAAATTAGAAGTACAACTGCTTGAATTAGAGAGAGAGCGTGAAACTAGTGCATGGAGGATACAAGCTTTGAGCCATGCTTTACAGCAAGTTCGCCTAGAAGGCGAGAAAAGAATTGTATTATTACAAAGACAGCACGAAGATAAACTGAATTTGATGTTACGTCACTTCGCCGATGAAACCAGCGCTAGTTCGAGCTGTGATCAAAAAATAGATAAGATTGTCGCAAAGACTCTTGAAAGGAGCAAACGTCTTGATGTGAACCAAGAACTAACGACAGCTAATGGACAGTTGGCTTGTTATAAACATCAAGATAACCGGGATGATAAAGTCGTGAAATACAGGGAAGAGGGACGGGAGAAGAATAAACTCATTGCACGTTTTCAGGAGCTGACGAGGTATCATACAGAGAAGAGGAGGATTCAGGAAATCACTATTCCACAACAGAATTTAAGACAGCTACAACCTGCGGTTGCTGAACCAGCTACAAAGGTTACAAGGCAGAAGAATAAATTGATTATACAGCAAAGCAAGCCTAAAAAGTATTCAAAAAATTGAAATTTATGTTTTATATATGTAATTTTTGACTTATATAAATTGTGATTATATATATTGTAAATATTTTATATTATTGTATTTTTGAGTGTAATAAATCATATATATGTAATCCTTTTTAATTTGATATAACCAATATTGAATTAAATAATGTTTAAAAATGATTTGAACAATCTAAAATATGTTTTTTTGAACTCTCGAGCCTTAACACAATGTTGATTAAAGTGCCAATTTTTTTTAATACAAAAATCTGGTTTTATAGATTTCTGAGAATTAATGCATAATCTATGAGAATTGAAACAACAAAAAAAGCTCAATGGGAATTATTTTAATTGTTTCTTAAAACATTTCAAAATGATTCAACAACATAATCATAACAAATAGACATTCGAATTTTCGGCGGGAACATACATACAGTATTGTATTACTGTAATATGAAAAAAACGTTGGTGAAAAATTTAGTTCACATAAGTGAAGATGGAGCATATCTTTTTTAGATTCATACGCTATCTTTATTTTGTGACGATTCTGTTTTTTAATCAGATTCGCGGTCCATGCTCTATGTCTATTGTTGCAACTTTTGTAGTAAAATATTCCCTTACGAAGATTTATCTTCAAATCGTTATTTTTTTCAATCGCTATTTACTTTGCAATATTTAATGTCATTTTGACGTTTGCATAGCAGAAATATTTAGATTTGGATTGAAATTATTAAAAAACTAAAATAATACGAATAAAACAGGCACGTATTAAAAAAAAATTCGAATAAATATTTTCTAATTATATTGTATAAAAATGAAATGGTTAACTAATGACAGTTCATCTGAATATATAGGTACTTTATTAGTATCTATTTACAGTGACGTAACTACAGGTTGACTGAACTGGCAAAAAGCTGAGAGGCCCGTAACAGCCATCCAGTAACCTTTTTAGGTATTTTCTAAACTATCAATATAAAAAATCTGAAAAAATTCGAGAATTTAGCTTTTAATTAGTACTTCCACTGAAAATTATAACGAACACTTAAAATTATTTTGGACCCCCCTTTTTTCACTTACTCCTTTGAGTGGGATGTCATTAGATAGGTCTCCTAAAATGCAACAAAAAGTGTTAAATGACCTTTTGATTTTAACCCCTGATTGGCCACGGAGCTCATGAGACTACCTTGTCTTTATATACCTTGACATCATAAATAATAATCTTGTGAGTAGGTAATTTTATTTATTTTTTAGTCACCACCTAATTTGCCGAATATTTTTTTAAATGGCCCACTTTACAAAATTTTCCAGGGGTGAAATTTGTAGTTACGCCACTGGGTATTTATTAAAATTGTTCAATAATTAACAATACATATACACCATTGGTGAATTTAGGACAAGGAAACACTACATTCTTGGCAGTTGTTTTGATTTTATTTGAGAAACTTATTACTTTTCAGTTTACAGTACCCGCCAGTGGCGGTAAAATGATATTTTATCATCCATATAATATTCACTCGAAAAATATGCTAATTACATTTGATTTTTTTTACAAACAAAAAAATTATTATTCGGGGATCCTCAATTAAGATTTGTTAAAAAAAAGATCACAATTAGACAATATTTATGTTGTTGACTCACGGGAAAAAGTGTGGGAAAAACCCAAACCATAAACAGTCATTATAACAGCAGCCGGTATACATACCCGCGAACTCGCACACACCTCCGCAATAGCTGAATTAATGTGTTAAAGAGATGTCACAATGATTATGTACTTAAAAGTTAAAACAATCTACCAGTGGCGTAACTTAGGATTATTATTAAATAATCAGCCAATACATACATAAAAAAATTAACTCTATATATTTCTCAAAATTTTGAAATGATTGTCGATTTGAGTATTTGTCATTAGTAGTATTATCAAACCCCTGTTAAATGTTTTTTTTAATTTTTTGAGCCAGTAGTTACCGAGTTAGAGGGGGGGGGGGGGTAAAATTAATTACTACTTGGAGCCCCTTGTAGGTGCCATTTGTAAGATAGAAACAATAATAGGGTCACATTCTGTTAACTGAGATCAATATTTTGACACCCCACATGCCTAGTTATGAAAATGAAAAAAATACCTCTATGACGCCCCTCTCTATTTCTCTAATATTTGAAAAGATATTGTTGACTTTTAAGTATTGGTCGATAAATAAAAAATTTTCTTTTTTCTACAAAAAATTTTTTTTCAATAGGACCTCATTTTTTATTTGTGCCTTGAGCTTAACGATATGTAAGTACGACCTTGATGGCAAGGATGCATGTGACAGACAGACACTGTGCTTTCAGAAATTATCACATAATTTCTCATATCCTTCTTAGATATGGCAAAGAAGCAAAATATAAGTAGATTTATTTATACAACAGTTTTTATTTTTAGGATGAATGAGTAAATTATTGTTTTTATTACTCTATAGTATTAGTATAATATATATAGACATTTCAAAAATCTTAAAAACTACTAGACCGATTTTGATTGAATTTTCATTTAATTTCATTCATTTGCGATTAAATTCGTACGCCTAGCCATAAGTACCTATACATATCTCTGTGCACAAGCGACATCGCATTTCATAATTTAGTAATTCGATTTTTGCTTTCACTAACGATAAGTATTAAACAATATTATATTAGCAAGACATAAATTGATATTTTTTTATATAAAAATGTTTAAAAACGAAAAGGATTCCGTATTCAACGTGAAATAGTAATAAAATTAATTTTTGTCATGCACGCCATTGGATTAATAGATGTGACAGTGGTAAACAGGTAAGATACTAAAAATTTAAAACAAATCAAATCGTGACTTGCCAAACGTGATGTTTAAAACGTATTATCTCAAGTATTTGATATGATTTACTCTATTTCCTCTTAAAGACTATTGTAATTACATCATTGGGAAATATATTTTTTGTATGATGCTTTCATTGTTATAGGTAAATCCGGTATTGGCTGTTATAGTGAAAGGTGAAGAAATTGATGGGTGATTCTAGTTTGTATCGTTTTTTTTTTTTTAATTTTATTACTTGGCTAGGTCGTATATTTAAAAAAATAGTTAAATTGATATTTGTTATTTACCAATAAATTAATATTCATAATAAAATGGCCAAGTGCATTCTCACTACGATTTATAAAAAAGAGTTATTCCAAAATGTTTCATAAACTATTTTTGCTATAATGTGCAACTGCATTATAATTTTTATTGAAAGTACTAATTAAAAACTACATTCTGAAATTTTTTCTGATAACCACATTAAAAAGCAAATATATCGTGATTGAAAGGTTAAAATGAAAAAGTCATTTGACATTTTTTGTTGAATTTTAGGAAACCTCAATGGGCTAAGTGAGAAAAAAAATGTAAATACACTTTACAGTCTATGGGAGAGGGGCCCAAACATTTTTTGACAGCGTTCGTTATAATTTTTAGTGAAACTACTAATTAAAAGTTACATTCTAGATTTTTTTCAAATTTTTTTAATCGATATTTTAGAAAGTAGATTGGGGGGCGCTCTGACAACGACATTGAAAGCAAATATATCGTGACTGAAGGGTTAAAATGAAGAGGTCATTTGACATTTTTGTTGTATTTTAGGACACCCATTAATGGGGTAAATGAAAAAATATATATGAGTACACTTTTCAGTCTATGGGAGAGGGGTCCAAAAAATTGTTGACAGTGCTCGTTATAATTTCAGTGAAAATATTAATTAAAAGCTACATTCTAGAATTTTTTCAGATTTTTTACGTCGATAGTTTAGAAAATAGCGAAGGGGGACGCTCTAATAACAACTTTGAACGCAAATATATCGTGACTGAAGGGTTAAAATCAAAAGGTTCTAAAACATTTTTGTTGTATTTTAGGAGACTTAAGGAGACCTATCTAAAGACACCCCACTCAATAAGATAAGTGAAAAAAAATTGAATTTATTTTATTTATTGTTATATTTTATTTATTATTTTGTCTATTTGAAGGGGGTCCTTGATCAATCTACTTCCGTTTACCAAATTTCATCTTGATCGGTATGAATTTTATATAGACGGGCAGACAGAGCGAAACTATAAGAGTTCCTAGTTTTCTACGGAACCCTAAAAACGACCAAATGGTCAAAAGTTTTTATAAACAGATCAGGAAAAGGATAAGCCATATAGAAGGGCTTCATACTTTTCGAAACGAGACAAGGCTCAGGTAATTCTCGGACAGTCTGCTCGGTCTCATCCATGGGAGTAAGCAGGGCTGACTGAACTCTAAGCTGGAGAACGGACTTTTTTTTCGTCATCAAAAAAATTCTTAAATTTCTTGGTGAGAAGAGGCCTGTTCGAAACCGTAGCTCGGAGGCCCGTAATAGTTATAATTATACTATTTTTTACCTTTTTGTGAGCCTCACAGAAGATTATAAGGGGCGAATACAGTCCATAGTAAAAAAATTTGAATACCACTGTATTTCATATTATCATTTTATACAATTTTGTTCATTTTAACTGTATTTGCGGTCAAGTACTGTCCCCACCGGAAGTATTTCATTGTATAAACACAAAATAGGAATAATAAAATTGTTAGATCTGTTAAACAGGTACAAACGTGGTAATTAGTGATTATTGCATTCACTGAAATCAAGGCTAGTGGTGATAATTGTAATTTTTTAATTTTCATAAATTCTGTGTTTCCTGTACCTAAATGAGTAAATGAATTATTCTGAACCGGATTTACAACAGTCCTGCAGTTGATAAGGGGGAGGGGTTAAATTAAAAAGTCCCTCTTAATTTAAGTAGAATACAAATGGGATGTAGTAGAGCTAATAAATTAGGTCACGATCTTACAAATTAATTTTTAAACTAATTTACCTTAACAATCATACTTAAATTTTTAATAAAATAATTCATGGATGTATGCCATAAGGGTTCCGAAGTATGTACTACGTGAACTGTTTGGAGCCACAGATGCATTTTTGAGTTAGAAAATAATATAAAAATAGGGTCATATTCTACTAATTGAGATCTACATTTTGACACCCCACATGCGTAGATATGAAAATTAAAATTAAAAATTCTATGACGCCCTTCTCTATTTCTCCAAAATTTGAAATGATGTGGTTGACTTTAGTATTTGTCGTTGGTAGTCCTACTAAAGCTTCGTTACTATTTTTTAAGATTTTTTGAGCCAGTAAGTACCGAATTAGAGGGGGGAAGGAGAAAATAAAATACTGCTTTTACTGCCATTTTTGATATTTACGTTTTGAGACCCCCACACATCTTGGTACCTATACTATTTTTTTATTATTTTTTTGGATTTGCTTTAAAGCCCCTTGCAGGCGCCATTTATAAATTAGAAAAAAATAAGAAAATGGGTCAAATTCCACTGGTTTGGTTATACATTTTGAAGTGTCTTAAAAAAAAAAAAAATTAAAAAATTATTTAAAAATTTTTTTGGTCTTGCTTTAACCCCCTAATGACCCGTCCGAAAAATTATTTTTTCAAAAAATGTGTACTTATTTACTAGAGGGCATCATTGTACATGTATAGTAAAAATTTCAAGTTTCTAATTTATATAGTTTACAGAATATTTTACATTGACTAGAAAGGACGGACGGACGGACGACAAAGTGGGATTAATAGGGTTTCTTCGGAACCCTAAAAGGGACAGTTGCATTAAGTGACAAAGTTATAGTGGGCAGCAGGTGTGTGCATATAAATGTGTTTTTTTTGCTCATCACCTAATAAAATTGAAAATATGTTAACTGTACCTTTTTTAGTCAATGTCTAAAAAATATTTTTTGTAAATAAATTTTCAAATATATCACTGGATATGAAAAAATCTTCGTCCAACATAATTTATTTTATTCTATATATTACACGTTTAAAATTATAAATGAGTCTTGCCTTCGTGCATTAACCTCATCTGAATCATTATTTATTGCACAGGTTTTCCAATTAAATATCATATGTTATTAATATATTATTTATACAAATGACGAATTGTTACAATTTGCGCTTATTTTTGCACAATCATAGTTGACGGAAATCTGTAGTAAAAAAAGTATGATACATGAACTTGGACCATGAAAAAATTCTTAGACTTCCTTTTATTCTAGATAATAATTATCTAGTAACTTCTAACACATGACACATTTTTGTTATGAAAGTACAAGTACTTAATATTTGTTTTGTCAATGTTTATTTAATTGTTGTATTTACACATTTAAATGTTTGCGTACTGTTTGATATTTCTGACATATGCAAAAGACAAATCCAAACATATTTTATAGAATAAATTAAATACAGTAGTACCTCGCAACATGGGCGTAGCCAGGGTGGGGCAGGGGGGGGGGGGCGCTTGCCCCCCCCTAGCTTGTGGACAAAAAGTAATAAGTTAATCAGTATTATTGTTCAAACAGGGATATTTCTAGACTTCTATGATGTCCATTGGATTTTTGAACGTAAATTTATATTTTGGATCCAGAAAATCAAATATCAAAGTTTTTTTTAATCACAATCTTTTATTTTTACATGTAAACTAAAATATCAGGGAAAATTAAAAATAAAATAAAAACACCTAAAGGCAAAGGTCGCAGTGTTGGCAACAATGAAAACTGTGTTTTGTGTTAAAATAACAATCCACAAAAGCATGGGCATAGCCAGGCATGGGCAAGGGAGGACGCTTGCCCCTCCTCCTAGCTCGTGAAGTAAGAGTAACAAATGAATCAGTTCATTGGCTAAATATTGACATTTTTAGATTCGGAAATTTAAATATCATTGTTTTTTTATTGCAATTCTTGTTATAGCGGGTAAACTCTTCATGTCATTGCCTTTTTATCCTTTTTATACAAAAAAAAAGTTTTTTTGATATTTCAACTATACATGTATATTATCAATTCAATTTAGATCGATTTTTTACATTAAATAAAAAAATTATAAATAAAAAAAACCACCAAAATAGCAACGTAGAGTACATTTTTGTAGAGGATTTTGTCTTCAAAAATATATGCACTTGCACATACATATAAATTTAATTGATTGAAAAAAATGTGGCGAAAATAAAAGAAGAAATGAAAAAAAGAATGACTTTTCATTGTTACTTTTTGCGCACCTATCTAGAGATATAATAAATAATTAAACTGTTAATTTTTTCATAGCTCTTTTATAATTCCTCGATAATAATCAAGAATATACAAAAAAAATGATTTATTAAGTTAATGAAAATCACGGATTTTTACGAGCCAAAGTTCCAAGTTGCAAAACGATAGAATTTAATTTAAGAAAAAAAGGATTTACCAAATTTTGTTTACATTAATGGCCATTTATCAGAGCCGTTCTTACACATTACGAGGTCCCAGACGCCAAAAATTTGAGGCTCATTGAAAATATTTTTATTAAATAATTTTTTATAAAACTTTTTAGGTAAGGTTACCGTAATAATGTGAGAGCTTTTTTTGCTCACCCCTCTCTCATTACCTCGGGGTCCTAGGCAAAACACGCCTACCAATCGGTTTCAAAAAAAAAATTTTTGCCCCCCCCTGAACAAAATCCTGGCTACGCCCATGCCTCGCAATAACGGCTACTCAGGGCCGTAACTACCGCCAGGGCAGTGCCCCAGACCCCCGCAGCATCGTAAAAATTGTGGTGAGCATTGATTGATTGAGATTGAAGAAAAAAAATTCATCAAAATTAAAATTAGAAATAAGTGTAAAATTAAAATTTGTAACGAAAAAAAATATCTTCAATTTTTATATTTTCTATATACTTGGGGCCCCTCGGTCACTTGTTGCCCCAGGGCCCCTGAGCCTCTAGTTACGGCCCTGAGGCTACTCGCTTATCGGCGTTTCGCAATAACGGCGTTCTTAAATCTCTTAATTTGTATTTAAAATTATATATTGCTATTTCTTTTTCAGTTGTAAATCATGTACATTACGCACTAAATATATAATTTAAAGGTAAACATTGTGTAAATTTCCCTTTCAATAATCATTTTATAGTTAATGCTATCGCACACTTAATATATATTAGTACATAGTACCTATGTAGTTTTGATCGCTTGAAAAAAGCCTTAATTCACTTAACGGCATTTTTCACTTAACGGCGAGGGTCCGGTCTCAATTACGCCGTTATTGCGAGGTGCTACTGTATATAAATGTGTCTGCACACAAAAAAAAATATGTTTTTTTTTTAAATTGTGTCTATATTTATTTGTTCCGACTTGATAAAAAAAAAACGACTAAACCGATTTTGATGGGACTTTGGCTGTTCGAAAGCCTAAGACCTTTGGAATAGTTTAGGTTATATGATAATTAAATTATAACAGGCAGGTTCATGTTGAAGAAAATTTAGAATTGATATTTTCTAATAAAATCTATAAAAATAGAACGGATTTCTAAAGAAAGTAACCGTGGGAAATTTCTAGTAGTAGTTACAAATTACAATGCTGCCTAAAAACATTAAATTTAAAAAATATATAGGTATATCTATCTATTTTTAATAAATATCAATTCTCTGTTTTTAATATTTCTAAGTTTCATTATTTTTATTTTTGGGGGGGTTCTACTACGATACTAAATAAAGGGACTCAATATAATACAGATAGAAAATATAGTGTAGTGAAAAGTATAAAATTAGAGAAAATAATTTTGTATGCATGAATTATTTTTATTTTAAAAAAGCAATTGCCCTGTTTTACCCGTTACTGTGGATGCCCATGAACTAAGCGTCGTATAGGTACTTATTTACCAATCATTAGGCACTATATACTTATGAAAACATAGTGATAAAGATGTATGTCGAACGAAGGGGCAAAAAAGGTCTCGAAAGTTTTTTCTTTACAAAAAGTTGTTAATTATAATTATTATAATTCATCTTTTCCTCATACGTATATACACAATAATGCACGTGCCTTAAAATAAAAACCCCACAAAATTCCAAAATTATTAATTTTAATTTTAGATATTCAAAATTTTATACCAAAAAAAAATTTTTTGACAGTCTTCGTTATAATTTTCAGTGAAAGTACTAATTAAAAGCTACATTCTCGATTTTTTTCTGATTTTTTATATTGATAGAGGGGGGGGGGGGCGCTCTGATAACGACTTTGAACACAAATAATTCGTGACTGAAGAGTTGAAATCAAAAGGTCATAACATTTTTTATCGCATTTTAGGAGACCTATCTAAATACATCCTATACTTAATGGATTAAATGTTTTTTTTAATATACTTTCAGTCTATGGAAAGGGGGTCCAAAAAAATGTTTTTTTCAAAAATCTTATCATTTCTGTTTTTGGGTTTTCAGTCTTCGTCCGTATACCAAATTTCTTCTTAATCGGCTTAAAATTTTTGAGGACGGACGGACATGGCAAAACTATAAGGTTTCCTAGTTTTCTACGGAAGCCTAAAAAAAATTACACAAGGTATAAAATAAATGACGCAAATATAAAAAATTTTAAAAATCAATACAACAAAATAAATATCAACAATATATTTTTACGTAAATTAAAATACGGGAAACTCCTAAAACATGCAAATTATTCACCGTGCGCGTAGTTGAATGGGGGAGGGGGGCGCCATCAGAGAAGGTCAACACTTATAGAGTCCATTTTTAGTTCAGATGTTAGTTGAAAGAGATCAAATACAGTTGATATTCGAAACAGCGATACAACGTGTAGATACTATAATATAGTGATTGATGATAATACACACAACTGGATAAATTATAATTATTTAATAATATTATAGTGTTTTGTTTCTATTTATAGTTATTTTGTTGTTGGTTTCAAGGTGAGAGAAATCTTTTTATTATTATTTTATATATATACATTTTTTATTTACGTCTCTTAAAAAGTTATTTTCAAATTCAGGTATTATTATTATTTTATAGCTTTTTATGTTTTTATTAATTGCTAACAGGTCCCTGCGGAATTTTATTTTTATATATTTATTTTAAAAAATTAATTGTATATTTATTTAATAAGTGTCTAATTTTTTTAACTTTCGAACAGTGAAAGTCTTATCAAATTCGGTTCAGTACTTTTCGAGTCAAGTCGGTATTCTTACTATAAAATATCAACTTTCAATTTTTGTAATACGGGCCTGACCTAAGTCTATTATCATATAGCCTTAACTAATTATAGAGTTCTAAGCATTCGAATAGTGAAAATCCCATCAATATCGGTTCAGTAGATTTCGTATCAAGTTGAAACAAACAGACAGACAAAAAAAATTTAAATATCAATAAAAAATTTAAAAATAGGACGGATAATACAAATAGAAATCTCATCTCCGTCCTCCAATTTACACAGAAATTATCTTTACTTATTGTTAGTATATACGATTACAATTAATTATGAATACAAATTCTTGTCTTGTTTATTATAATACCAGAATATTTAATAATGTTTAATATTTGTTCTATATTACGAGGACTTAGTCACCTTGGCTTCTGGATGTGTCAGTTTATAATAATATTGAATCCATTCAATTATAGTTAAATACTAAAATACTAAAGATAGCTCTTTACCTTCCTATGATTATTAACACTTTATTATAATTGAATAAGATATCGCATGTACTATATAAAAACTAAATTAACATTTTTACTATATACCAGGGGTAACCAATAAGTAGATCACGATGTTTTTATAAGAATTCTGGATGTTAAAATAAATAAACAATATTTATTTTTCTAATATGTTTGCTGAAATGATAGAACGCGTCACATTTAAAAGAAATGTTTATAGAAAATTGAATAGTTTATAGAGAATCTTAAACATAATGGCATTAAAAATGCATACTAAAAACAAAACTATGTAATAAGGAAAAATTGTATTGATTTTTTAACAAAAAAGTAATATTTTCTAAGAAGTCTAACACATTCTATTTTGTAAAAGTGTAGACATTAACAATATTATAATTTTTTGATCAAATATGAATGTTTTAATAATTAAATGCAAACAAAATCAGTTTACATATTTAAATATACAAATGATTTGAATACCATGATGTCATTTGGCAAAAATCAAGGTTTTTATCAAGACCTCTTCACAATTTAAAAACATGTTGGTATTTTTTTATTTATCTTATTACCCTATCAACTTTAAAAGATTAAAATCCCAATTTGAAACACGAGACATTTAAATTGACATTGAAAACTCTAATGGCATTATATTTTAGCAGAGATCTAGACTAATGGGTTCAAATATACCAAAAGAACTGAAATTAAAACATGTAAACCCGATTTGAAATAGAAATAAAATTGTTTGTTATTCTTAAAATAAACATTCAAATATTTTTGCAAGTCTAACATTTTTTTCATTCAAAGCTAAAATAATATCAAATTGTGTTACAAAATATAGATTTCTAAATCTATGTCTTTTTGGTATTAAATGACCTGTATTCAAGAAGTCAAAAATCAAATATGTATGTTAAAAAAAACAATGTCCATTGTAAATTATATTTATTTCTTAATTTATTATTACTGACTTCTGTTGTAAAAGTAATAGAATATATAAATAAATAAATTTATTTAAATAATTCTATTTTATAAGGCATGTGTAATATAAACAATAGCGTATATGAATATAATCAGCGCCGGCTTTAGGCAGGTTGGGCAACCGCTTGGTACACCAGGCTCGAAGGGGCAATGGACGTCTATACGGAAAAAAATTAACTCAAATTCTAGTAAAAATTATTATTGTACAAGCATTGTTGTAAATTGAAAAAAAATCTTACAAAAAGATCGGGAATTTGAAGAGTTTTCTAATTAAAAAAAAGCTCGAAATGCAAATTTTTATAAACGTTCGTACGTTTAAGACTTCATTTAATTTTTAATTTTATTGTAAAAAACGTAATATTACTATTTTTTAATTTTAATTTAATAAATTATTGAAGTTATTAAATATATTTTAAATGATTGACTTGACGAATATAATAATATATATTATATAGGTATTTCTTTTTATGCATATTTGATAAAAAGTAATAATATTCTACTATGAAGAATATAATATATATTTGCTGCTCTGAAACATAGAAACCGGAAAAACAAGAATTTATATAAATTCATTATATTTTAATTCATCTGAAACATATGACTTGTTTTTAAACATAAAATAATGTGTACATATGTATGTATATTGTATAAGTTGCAGTGATTTCTATGCATTTTTTTAAATACCTCACTGCAGCTCATTTTATCTCTAAATAATTGAGGTCTTTATAAAAATGCCTATAACTTTCAATTATTCGATTTTGCTTCCTCGCCAATATCTGAAAGATACAAGAAGCTTGTGATCATTTTTTGAAAAGTTGTCCTCCGGTTTCGAAATTTTCACTTTATCTTTTCGTTTCAGGTTAAAACAAATACTTTTTTTTATTCAATGTCTGTCTGTCTGTGTATGTATATCAGTTCCCTGAATCATTGTCATACACATGACCCATGAACCACTAATTTTCCAAAATATCTCAAGAACGTGTTACGTAAAAATTATATAAAATATTTTTTTAACATTTGCATAAAAAATTGTCATTTGTATTTTTCAATCGCTATTTTCTTTGACATATTAAATTTTATTTTGACGTTTGTACCTATATCAGAAAAATTTAGATTTAGATTGAAATTATTAAAAAACTAAAAATATACGAAAAAATAATTAGTCTCGTATTGAAAAATTCCGGATTAATATTTTTTAATAAAATAGTATAAAAATTAAATGGTTAACCAATGGAATACTTTATTTGTGTTTATTAAAATTGTCCGATAATTAACTACCTTTGGTGAATTTAGCACGAGGAAACACTGTGCATTTACTTGATAGATGTTTTTTATATCATAAGTGAATAATTGTATATTTTCAATTTTGTCATTAGCGTGTATCAATAATTATAATAATAATAGTATTTATTGTTATTAATATATAATATATGATATATAATGATATAATACAGTTTATTTTATCAATTTTATGGGCTCGGTGCACTAATAGTGTAAAATTTAAAATAATAATTTAAAGAATGCATTTTTTAATTTGTATTCAACACGTTGTTTTTAATGGCCATGTGATACCTTTTAAATAAAAACTACGCGTTCTACTGAACTGATATTTTGACCATGACTGTTACTTTCTTACTTTTGTAAACTTTTGTAAATTATACCATTTATTCAAATTAATTGATATTATAAAGTAATTGAGACATATAATTTATATGTGTAAATTTTATAATTTCGTACCTAAGAAACCCCTTTATTAATTTGCCTAAGTAGGTAGAACCACTTTAAAAATCACAAGCTTGGAGTGGAATATTTTATCTACTGACACATTCATATTTTTTTATTAATTATGATTATTTCCAAAATAATTTGAATATTTATTGAGTTAAAATTTAAATTGAAAAATACGTATTGAAGATTAATATGGAAAAATTGCCCCGTAAGACAATAGAATACTTAATATTAAAGTACTACTTTACCCTCCCCCCCCCCTCTAAACGCTTAGAAAAAACTAATTTATCTAAATTTATCCGTAGCCGATTTATTTTACATTTCTCTTCAATGATAACAATGTTTAATCACTTTTCAAGACTTTTCTTGATCTCGGCGATGTGTAGACAAAATCGAGACTAAATGATTTCAATTTTCACGAGACGAAGACTTACCTGACTCTACTATTTTTAAATCTTCTATTCACAAGCCAAAAAGTAATAACCTTGTATTACATATTATATAACGCAAAAATCACAATTAGTTAATCGTTTTTCAACCATTATTACAAAATAATAAATTGTATAATATAAAAAATAACACACAGTTAGTGAATAGCACGTTTACTTAACGTAATTAAATTAGAATTATCGTTAAACATGTTTGTAAACGGCTAATTAATTAACTGTGAGTATTTATGCTTTATACAACCCAAAATGCGTAAATAGTTTTTTAATGAAATATTCAGGTATTGTAATGGAGAAACTGTGGTTTGTTAGTCACTAAAACAAAAACTATTATAGTATTTTTAGGCTTTTATTGAGGAATTCTTGTGAAATCGAAACACGTGTCAAGTGATTTTTTTATTGTGGTTATAAGGTTTAACAAATCAACGAAGAGATTAAAGTTAGCGGTTTAAGACCTTAAGAATGTTTCTCATGCAAATTTGTACACCTTATCCACAGAATAAATTAATATGATTCATTGAAAAAATAGTATATTGTTAAAATAATTAAATCACCGCAAAATTGCGTCAGCACTGTTTATAAAAAAATTCGAACCCTTTTTAAAATATTTTATGTGAGTAATAATTGAATATCATCAGCCGCTACAACCACACATTGTTATGTATGTATTTTTGACAGATAATGTAAAGTCTATAACTATCCTTATAATTAAGCCACCACAAAGTTGACTCATTGCGAATATTATTATTAAAGGATATAAATATGTACATATATGTATGTGCATTACTAGACGGTTAGTCTGTGTCGAAGTAATATAAAACCAGATATTAATTAAATGGAGAAAATCAAATAATTAAGTAAGATACTGGCCCCAGTCTTGGCCCCTTTAAGAGCATGGTTTACTATTTTTTGGGATTTATATTTATGGGTTTCTTTTTTGTAATTCTCATGAACGCATATTACTAATTATAATTAATTAAATCAATTTAACAACCAAAGTCCGCAAATTTAGTTTGTTTTTTTAAATTATAGCCATTTATTTTGTTTATGTTTTTTCTCCAATAATGAACAAAGTAAAATAAATAATGGGCTCCCAGTGATGGAGACTTGCTGATGATTACAAAATAATAAGTACGACACAAAAGTTATTAAATAAATAATCGTATAATTAGAAACAATGTAAAGCAGATACTATGATAATATAATTATTAATAATTAATAAATAGATTATACTAATTATTAGTTTAAATTTTGACACCCAATGACCGATTGTCATCAAATTAAGGTGAATTACAGTTAAATGTCTATAGATTATGATTCAGTAATGACAGTAATCAAATATCAACAAATATTTCTAATTTAGTACATCTAATTAAACAAGAACCCAACACTGGGATATGATTCAAGACTGGTGCCAGTACTTTACCCCAGACAAAAAATAAAGATCTTCGTATATCAAATTAGATACACGTAAATCTATTTTTCAAAATTTAAATCGATTACCATATACCTAGATCTACGGAGATCTTTGTTAATCACTTGAGATGTTAATTTAAAAACCATATAATTTTCATACTACACGGTAAATCGTTTTGATTTTTTTAATGCATTTAAGTTACATTTATGAACAAATTCATTAATTTTAAATAAATTCACGCTAACTCTTGTTAAAATGTTTTATATGAGTCATTATGAGTAATAAGTAATAAGATAAGTAAATATCAACAGCCACTTGATAATAGATAATTTAAAGTCAATGAAACATTCACAACTGTCCTTGCGGTTTATTTCTTGGGGATTCCCCAAACAAATGAAGGGAAACGATGTCTATTTGTTTCCTTGTAATTTTAATAATATATCAATGACTTGTTTTTCTTGTACGATATTTTTATTTTTATTTTATTCATTAAACATAATAGAACTACTATATTATTTATAGATACAAATGAAAATGTTGTCCGCAATTTTTCAAGTAGTTTGACCGTAATAAAGCTATTTAATTATTACTAAATTGAAAATACATAAGTATATAGGTTGGTTATTCAATAATCATTCTGTTTTTTGGTCTACTGAGTACAGCCTTGTAAAAAATAATGGATTATAGATCTATTTTAAATATTAATAACTATTATCCGTGACATCACCCGCAAGAACTATTTAGCTGTTTTTTTTAATCGGCTTCGAAATTTGGAAATCAATGCACCAAATTATAAAAAGTTTTCATTAATGTTCAAATCATATTCCAAATTTTCCACAGTCAAAACATGTATTGTTTCTGAAAATTTTAAGAAAATGGATAAAATATATTGAAAATTCGGGTTTTTTAATTATCCGTGCAGATAAATATTATTATACTTTTGAAACTATGGAACCAATTTTAATCTAACATTGACTAAAACCTAGCCACATAACGTAGGTACCTACTATGTTTCTCCAAAGGGTGCTATTATTTTTGAAACTCTGTGTTAGTATTTATTATTTATAATTTTCTTATTTAATACTAACGTACCTTCACCTAAAAAATAGAATCACGTATCTAATGAATTATTCGCACAGATTTTTTAAATATATTTGGATACGATTTAGGGAAAGACATCATTAAAAAATTTAAATACCCCCAAAGAAGGATCAATCTAATATTTATACTCATTTCATTCAATTTATCTAACTTAGGCAACTTTAACATGTTTTTAACATTTAATTTGTAAATTCTGCTTCTAGATGTATCTTCTCTTATCAACCCTAATAATCGCGGCGACAACTCTGGTACAAGGAGATAACGTATACTTCCCTGGTATTAACCTAGACGCCAACATGCAGCCTATACTCAGAAACCCTAACTACACAATCAGGAATAGTCTGGGTGCCTCCAGCTGGGAGATGCATGTCGACAGGATTATATCCCGAGGCCTCACCACGTTGACATTAGCTATAGATAAACAACTGGCCTTCGCCCAGCAGAAGTACCAACCTGGCCAAGATTTACCCGTCGTATTTGCGCCCGCTAGCATTGCAGGTAATTGTTGATATGTAAACAATGATGTAATTCAATCTCAACATTTTTTTATTTGATATTTTCTAGGTGCTCTAGCCTTGATTCTTCTTGGTTCTGTTGGAAAGACAAACCAAGAAATCATCAACGTGATGGGTCTTGCAACAGGGATAGATTTCTCCAGCAATCCCCAAATAGTTCACGAACAGTTCGGAAGAATTTTGAACAAAATGAACAGTCGAGATATTTTCGGTAGTCAAGCTGCATTCGCTACTGGAGTATTCGTTCAAAGTGACTACCCGATAAAAGAGCAGTACAAACAGACAAGTATTAATACCTACAAGAGTGAAATTATCAACCTGGATTTCAAGTCTGACTCTTCGTACGCCCAATCGTATATTAATAATTGGGTTTCAGACAAAACTCGAGGAAAGATACGAGATATTTTGCCTGCACCGCCTCCTAGAAGTACCGAAGTAATTATCGTCAGTGCGTTGTATTTTAAAGGAGAATGGGAACAACCGTTTATGACTGGGGCCACACAAAAGTAACTATTATTGATTTTTTACTGGTAATATTCAAAGCTTTATAACTAATATTTCTTTTCAGACGGCCATTCTATCCTTACGGACGTAAAGTAAACTACTCAATACCAGTGGACATGATGGGCAACGGCGGCGAATTCAAATACTACAAAGACAACGTTCTCGACTGTCAAGTACTGGCACTCCCTTACAAAGGAAACACAACGACGATGTATGTAATCGTCCCAAACGATTCAAGCATATCGAAACTACGTTCATTAGAAGACCAGCTATCTTCTGATCATATAGAAAGACTGATCAACAGTATGACGCTAAATGACATAATCTTACTGATGCCAAAAATGACACTTACATCAACGTTTTCATTAAAAGATACTTTGATTAATTTAGGCGTTAGGTCGTTGTTTGATCCGAGGGAAGCGAACTTAGCTAATATTTCTCCAGGATATGCAGGGCGACAACGACAACCAAGTAATCAGTACTCAGCACATCATGGATCATCGCAAGTTCCTGTGAATTTAGTTCAGAATTATCCGAGCAACGTGAATACGAACCATAGGGAAATGTTTGCAAATCACCAAACCACTTCAAGGCCGGCGAATGTTAACAACAATCAGGAAAAGGTTTACAACAATCAGAATTACCAAACAACGGCAAGACCGGTTAATATCTTTAACAATCAAAATTACCAAACAACGACAAGGCGAGTGAATGTTAACAACAATCAAAGAGAAGTTTACAACAATCAAAATTACCAAACAACGACAAGGCGAATGAATGTTAACAACAATCAAAGAGAAGTTTACAACAATCAAAATTACCAAACGACGACAAGATCGGTTAATTTGAACAATCAGAGAGAAGTTTATCAAAATTACCAAACAACGACAAGGCCTGTGAATGTACAAGGCGTAGATATATATAAAAGTAATAGCTATGAAATTCCAACGGTGACTTATAATAGTAACAACAATTATCAAATTCCAGTAAATCAAGCGTCGAACAGTAACTCTCCTGTAACTAACAGACCGATCAATTACAACAATTTCCAAACACAAAATATCCCGCAACAAAATCACCAAGCTACCGAGGAGCCTTATATTTTTTCGAGGTTCGGACAAGCCCCATTAGATTGTAACGTGGTGAATTGTGGGCATGAAGTAAGCTACGTAAGCCAACAGAACTTCTTGTATTCTGGAAGAAGAGTTATAAGAGAACTGAATGACAGAGTCAAGCGACAGAATGTGGACAGTAACCCTGGCTTGTACGCGGATGAGATTCTGCATAAGGTTTTTATCGATATTTCGGAAACAGGGACCGAAGCAGCGGCGGCTACTTCTGTGAGTTTGTCGAGAGACGGTAGTCGTGTGATTTTCAGAATAGATGTGCCATTTTTGTTCTTTATCAGGCATGAGGAGACGAAAATGAATCTGTTTTGGGGGACTGTGAATATACCAACGCCGAATTATAAATAAATAAAATTTAAGTATCCATAAATCATTTATACTTTTGGTGAAATAGTTACAAAATAAACGTTAAGATAAAGTCCCAGAAAAGTAGTGTTGCATTTCAGTTGTAAAAAATATGCGGAAATATTTATTTATTATGTTTATTTGAAAATTTTACAGATTTAATATTCCACCTTATATGTTTTTAGAAAGACAATATGATAGGTTCTAAAAACCTGAATATACAAATTAGTCATGTTTTTTTGACATCTGTGATGTCACTTGTTTATTAAGTTACACGAGGTCTTTTTTGAAGTAACGTAACTATGATAAAAATTGTCAATTGCGGGTAGAGTATCGTGTATTAGTGTCCCGTACTGTAAATTTCAACCTTTAGCGAAGTTTAAACCAATTTAGTTAAAATATTATTGAAAAGGTGGCAACTAAATGTATTTTAAGTACTAATTTTGAGTTATTTTCGAAAAAATACGTAAGTGCTGATAATATTCGTGTGATCTCGGCATCATTACACAAATTCCTAATTTTTACTTCCATGTTCTGAAAGAAATGGAAGTATTGTAATACCGTCGAAAAATCGTGTCCGAGAAAATGACAGATTCTGATTGCACTAACTTCAAAACGTAAAGAAAAGTTAATTTCCGCATGGCGGCTGTGCGTGTATCTGTGTATCTGTATGTCCGTGTGTCTGTGTGTGTATTTGTGTGTCTGAATGTAGAATTTTCTTTCGTTCACTATAACTACTGTATGCACCGATCTGAATTATTTTTGGGGAAAATGTTTGTCTCAGTGAGTACTCCAGACCTATTGATTTTGGTGCTAATCGGATTAGGGGTTTTGGAAATATTTAAAATTTTGTAACTTTTATCGTCTAAAAAGTGAACGTTGCGAGTTTTATCTCACTAATTTTGATAAGACTTGGTACATTTGTAGTTCAATTGAACCTAAGGGGGCATTTATTATTTGTATGCCCCTAAACAGCCATTGAAGGGTTGAAAAACATCCTCAAAATTTGAATTTTTAATACTAATTAATACGTCATTAATTCATGTTGCCTTGGAAACAAATGCAACTAAATACAAATTGTCAAATGATTAGTTGTTCTACAAATGTATATTATGTTTTTGACATTAGAACATTAGAAAACTAATATTTATATACAAATGGAAATAACTGCTGTAACCGTCGTAAATATATATGTTTTTTATGTATTACGAAATTTATATTCTTAGTAGTAGGCATGGGCGTAGCCAGGGTGGGGCAGGGGGGGGCGCTTGCCCCCCCCTAGCTTGTGGACAAAAAGTAATAAGTAAATCAGTATTATTGTCAGTATGATGTCCATTGGATTTTTGAACGTAAATTTATATTTTGAGTCCAGAAAATCAAATATCAAAGTTTTTTTTAACCACAATCCTTTATTTTTACATGTAAACTAAAATATCAGGGAAAATTAAAAATAAAATAAAAACACCCAAAGGAAAAGGTCGCAGTGTTGGCAAGAGTGAAAACTGTATTTTGTGTTAAAATAACTACCCACAAAGCTTACCCCTCCCCCTAGCTCGTGAACTAAGAGTAACAAATGAATCAGTTCATTGGCTAAATATTGACATTTTTAGATTTGAAAATTTAAATATCATTGTTTTTTTATTGCAATCTCTTGTTATAGCGGGTAAACTAATCATGGCATTGCCTTTTTATCCTTTTTATACAAAAAAAAGTTGTTTTGATATTTCAACTATACATGTGTATTATCAATTCAAATTAGATCGATTTTTTACAATAAATAAAAAAATTATAAATAAAAAACAACACCAAAATAGCAACGTAGAGTACATTTTTGTAGAGGATTTTGTCTTCAAAAAGATATGCATATACATATAAATTTAATTGATTGAAAAAAATGTGGCGAAAATAAAAGAAGAAATGAAAAAAAGAATGACTTTTCATTGTTACTTTTTGCGCACCTATCTAGAGATATAATAAATAATGAAAATGTTAATTTTGCAACGAAACGAAAGAATTTAATTTAAGAAAAAAAGGATTTACCAAATTTTGTTTACATTAATGGCCATTTATCAGAGTCGTTCTTACACATTTCGAGGTCCCAGACGCCAAAAATTTGAGGCCTATTGAAAATATTTTTATTAAAAAAATTTCTTATAAAACTTTTTAGGTAAGGTTACTATAATAATGCGAGAGCTTTTTTTGCTCACCCCTCTCTCATTACCTCGGGGTCCTAGGCAAAACATGCTGACCAAAAAAAAAATTTGCCCCCCCCTGAACAAAATCCTGGCTACGCCCATGGTAGTAGGTCATATAAATAAAATATTTAACAAAAATTTATATTTAAAAATTACTTAAAAAGATAGAAAGAACATGGAAGTCATGTATGGTTCTCCATACGGCTATTTTCAGATTGTTCTCGCAATTACTTTCGGAGATACGAGCAGGGGACTTAATATTTTTATGATTTTTTTTTTCAAAATGACACACAGACGGACAGCGGTGACTATATTTTTCGATTTCATTACGGAACACTATATTAATCGATTTTTTAGTAAAAAAATATTAGTCATTAATAAACATATTATATCTAGTAACTAATGTTACTATACGTTATTATATCCAAAAACGACCTCTCTTGTCAATTGGTAAGCAGATTTAATTAATATTTATCTGCGATATAATTTAGTGTGTATTTATAATTTAATTTAATTATATATTATTTATATAGATTATAATTTTTTAAATATTTGTATAAAATATAAAAAATGTACTGTATATATGTAATTCAATAAAATAATTTTGGTAATTACAGTCAATCATTATTAAAAATTCATTGTTGAGTTGAGTATTGTGCGATAATGCATTACTAGAGCTGAGATTTTTTTCGTCCTCTTCCCCCTCAATGACGTTCATTTCATCAAGTAAATCATTAAAAATACATTTCATTACTTTAATAATTTATTCAATTAATTTTTTTTTTTAAGAAATCAATATCGGTTCCAAATTATATGAATGCTTGTTTTTTTTTCTTAAAAATATATAATTTTTATTAGAATTTGAGTAACTTTTCTTCCGAGCTGTCTTCCGCCGCCTATTCTGGCCTGGCGCCCTGAGTGATCGCCCAACCTCTCTTTCTCCCTAAAGCCGGTTCTGTGCATCACAACAATTATGATAAATGTGAAACGGCCATGAACTGAAAAGTGAAAACCGAGATGACAGATTATTCTAATTTATGAAAATAATTCAATTCTGTGAATACAAAAGCAAAAGGACACAGTGCGTGTAAGTGCAATGACAATACAATTTTTGACCCTGATATCACCTTGGATTGAATATAGATACCCGCCGGGGGCGACGGGGTGCGGATTAAAGTGGAATATGTACAAGCAAGCTGTGCCGGCAGGTGCGCGTGGTCACGTGACCCAATGATTCGGGAAGACGGAATTCTCCGGAGTTGTACATAGGATAAATGACAGATAATCGGACGACATGGCGGGTATCAGAGACGTCGACCGTACGTTGTTTCCTATAAAAAATATATCGTCCGTGTTGGATATATTCAAAAGCCAGTTACAGAATGGTTTTGAACCAGATTTAGCGTTACTTTCAATTATCGTGGGAGCTGTCGAAAACTCGTTGACATGCAATAGAGCAAGTTTAGATCTCAGAGAGCCGGTGGATTCTTCGAGTCTACCTACGCTGGAGTCACACATAGCCGAATCTTTATACACCAAGTTCCACACGCTTATCAAAACCTCTGTTGATCCTGCATTGTACAAAAATAAACGTCACGCGAGTAGAGAGTTACTGAAAAAAGTGTCAGATGTTGTTTGGAATTCTCTAACACGCAGTTACTACAAAGATCGCGCGCATTTACAAAGTCTCTACAGTTACCTGACAGGTAACAAATTAGACTGTTTCGGAGTCGCGTTCGCGGTAGTTGCCGGTTGCCAAGTGCTAGGTCTCTCCGATGTGCATTTGGCACTGTCTGAAGACCACGCTTGGGTAGTGTTTGGTGAAAACAGTTCGGAAACAGCTGAAGTGACATGGCATGGGAAAGGCAACGAGGATAAGCGAGGACAGGCGATAGGGCCTGGTGTATCGTCTAGATCGTGGCTCTATGTAAATAACTCACCTGTGATCTGTACGCGTGCAATGGAAGTGGCGGCTCTAGTGTCTGCGATTAACCCGTCGCTTAGTGCTTCGAATGATGCATATGAAGTTGCTCTGTTGCAGCAGGAACTGTTGTGGCTGTTGTATGATTTGGGACATTTGACAAAGTATCCGATGGCTTTGGGGAATCTAGGTGATCTAGAGGAAATTGCAGCTTCGCCAGGAAGGTAATAAATATTATTTTAACTTTCTTTAGTTTCTAGTTATCCAGAGGTAATTTATTATTTAAATTTCATTATACATAAAGGTTAGATTTATACAAAGCTTAACATCGATGTTAATGCCAATTAACCCTCTAATGCACTTATCCAGGACCGGCGCTAGGGATTCAGATGGTGTGTGAAAAATTCATATTGTCGCCTTTTTTCCACATTTTTGCGCTGCTTCTGGTTTTATGGTTGTCATTACGATTTTGCCACCCCTTCAATTTCCTTTTGCGCTCTCTTTTTTTTTTACTCATATCACATTTTACTTAATCCTGATAATGCTATTCTCACATATTTTATTCTTTCGCCGCCTTCGGTGATTGACGCCTGTGTAAAAATCATGCATTGTACCCACCTTCCTTCAGCCCTGCACTTACCTGCCTTAAGGCTTTTTCAGTCATACAAAAAAATGTTTCCTTTAATTGCACAACACTACCTTGAAGAGAATTATTTTGGCTACACGATATGTAAGTTTCGTTACTGTAGCTTTAGCCACAAAGTTGAGTGCAAAGAGAATTTTGTTAAAGATAGTGAAATTAATATATACAGAATCTATTGGATCTCAAAAAAATTAAGCATTAGAGGATTGCATTGAGATTATTGAAACAGATAACATAACCTATTAATCAACTAAATAATCAGGGAATATCGGCAGTAATAAATAATAACATGTATTTCATTCATAATTTCTTAATACATTGATTAGTTTATTTATCATTTTGTGAAGTATCAAAGATTTAATAATCCGGGTTAAGTTATCTACTTTACTTTCAATATAAATAGTTAAAAAGTTAGCTTAATAATTTTTCTGATTTAGTGACTAGTTATTTGATTATTTTTAAACATTTAACCTGAGATTTGTAGCGCATCTAAGTGCAACTAAAAATTTATCACACACCCAGCTCTAAATAGTGCTTTTATTCATATTTATTAATGTCAACGGAATTAAATTACAATGACATATAAAATAGTTTTTATTACAAAATCGGAATGTGGTGTAAAATACCAAGAAATGATAATGGAATTACCATTTCATGGCCACTGATACGCCAAATATACACGAGCTAGCATTAAAATTACTTGCACCTAGAATGTTTTTGAAAAATATTGGACGAATACATATTTGTGAGGCATTTTAGATAGATCAATGACCAATCTCAGATTAATAAATTTTGTAATCATGTCATATGCAGTCTACTAAAGATTAAATCCCCTCTTTTTATCTAAAATAAATCATGAGTTTGTAATACAACCAACAACTGTATATTGTATACGCAAAAGAATATGAAAAGAATACCAAATATTGTTTTGTTTATTTTATATTCTAGACCTCCGTGCTCTACGTTATTCAAAGAGGCTATCAAGTCTGCTAAAACCTACTACAATAACCATCACGTATATCCGTATACGTACCAAGGGGGCTATTTCTACCGTAATAAAATGTATAAAGATGCTTTTGAAAGCTGGGCAAACGCAGCAGATGTCATAAGACAGTAAGTATTACTAAAAATAAATAAAACCGTAGAATTTTACAAAAATCATCTTACTTACAGTTACAACTACTCACGTGACGACGAAGAAATATACAAAGAATTCCTTGAGATTGCAAATGAACTGATACCGCACATAATGAAAGTGGAGGGCTCCGGACACTGTGCCAGGACCATCCTCAAAGATCCCCACTGTTTTGCGTACCTACTAAAGTTTTACGATGGTATCTGCGAATGGGAAGAAGGCAGCGCGACCCCCGTATTACACATAGGTTGGGCAAAACCGTTAGTCAATACTATATCGAAGTTCGATTCAGAAATCCGAGCACAAGTAATAATATCTGAAGTACAAACTGCGGAAACGCATCATTACGATATGGATTCAAATGGAGATAAGTTTTTGAATAATAATAATAACTACTGCTCGACTAAAGATGAATCAAAGAAAGAACAATCTCCAACGAGTTTGCATCCGAGTATCAAAGCACTGACTGCGGCTTGCGCTGAGAAGATTCTCAACCCTGAGTATCTGTTGCAAGGCGACGGGGAACCTTTCGTTGGTTCAGACTCAATCAGCATTGACCCGAAACCAATTGAGCCTGTAAAATCCAATGCAGGTACTTCGAAGCAAATCCCACAGAAAGAAGAGAGTTCTGAGTGCCATAAACAAGAAGATTCAAGACCAGTCGTGATGTTGCGGAGCCAGAAGATGAAAGGACTGAAAGACCTTCTTTTGGCAGAGAAACTGAACACGCACGCGATATCGCTGCAGCTGACAGCGCAGTCGCAGGTGCATGTCAACAAGAAGGGCAGGGGCGATGTATTGGCCGAGACACGCCCCAAAAGGACACGCCGGGAGTAGGCAGTGGCCGTAGATATGTGCTGTGTGTAAGTATTCCAACGGGCTGGCCCCGGATAATCGTCAATCAAAATCTGAAGTGGATGTTCTACCTAAATATATTTTTTTACTGATTTAGATAAACATTTTGTAGTTGTTAGGTTATGTTGTAACGGAGAGTGGAAGGTTTTTCATACGAAAACATTGAATTGTTTGTTTTAAACGTTTTTATGAATGTAAGGTACGTTAAAAGTGATGATAAAAGTTATTTTATAATGACGTACAGTTGTGCCTCGATTAATAGTAGCTCCGAAGATCTACAGGCCCCATATTTAAGGTACTTATGTTTATGTCAGTACAATTATAATAAATTTGCAAGATACATTCATTAGTCCACCATTTACTAAAATTATATTGAATCTCAGCTTTCTAGATCAAACGGTACAGTTGTTTGAAGGTTGTAACAGATAGACAGACAGTGTTTGATTTTTTTCTATTTCGATAGGGAACATGAAAAAATATTGATTTACTACTTCTAAAAAATTCTACACAAAAAAAATACTCATTATTGACTTTGTAGTACATTATTTCAAAAATCTAATCAGGAAAAAGAGATCAGTCAATTTTCTATTTGGTTAGGAGATTTCTTGTGGACATTTAAAAATCACCTGGATCTTTTTGTTATTTTACAGTTTCATTAAAAGAGGACCACGGCTGTACGAAAATAATTATTGATTATTAAAAAAAATTTAAGTATTTTTAGTACAACGTGAATTCAGTATTATGAGGATATTTTGTGTTGTTGTAATATTTTAATCCTTTAAATTAATTATGTAATCAGGTGTGCGGATTTGATAAAAAGTTATTGTTTTATTTTTGATAAAATAAGTTGTATTGCATTAAATGTGGCTAAGTCATGGCAAAATCAAATAGATCTTATTAGCGTAAATATACGCTTATTTTATTTTATAATAGGCCAGGTGTCAAATATTTTGGTCTAGAAGAAATTTAGACAGGATATATTTTTAGAGTGTCGCTATGAAATCCTACGGGGAACAAAAATTAGTTTTTATTGATTTATCAGCTTTATTTCAATGTTACAACAAAAATAGATATATAAAATTAAAGTTGATTAAAATTTCTAAAAAAAAAATGTCATCAGAGTCGTGATTCACCGAATAATTAGTTGTTCCTCTTGGGTCGGGGAAAAGACAAGAATAAGTTATTGACAATTTTTCGACTTTCTTTTAATTTTATGGCAAAAATAGTCATGAAAGCTCATTAAATTCTGTACAGAAAAGTTTATACAGGTACATATTTTTCATCAGATTTTTACTTCACTGAATAATGAACATCTAAATTTAAGGTCTTTTTTCAGTGAAGTATGAATCTTATGAAAATATGTACACTGCGGTTCAAAAGTTTTCGGGCAGTGGTCAATTCTACAAAAAATAGTTTAAAAAACCATAATTATTTTAAAACTATTAAACTATTTCGATAATATTAAATGTTTTAAGGATGGATTGGTGGAATAAAGCAGTTTTAGTAAAATATTTTTTATTTAAATAATAATATAGGTCGTTATGTTTTTTATATTTATAACTTTTTCTGACATTTGAGGCATACATTCTATTAATTTCTGTATTGTGTCTGGTTTTATCTTCTCCCAGGCATCTAGAGGAATATTTCAGAGATGCTATCTTGATGTAGGGTATTTTTTTTTCATCCCACGATTCAGTTCATTCCCAAAAAGCTATGTAGGGTTAAGATCGAGTGATTGAACTAGCTAGCCAATTGATATTTGAGCATGCTGTCTTCTTCATTTTGAGCAATGTAATTCCAAAAGAGCTTAGAAGAATATTTTGTATCATTATCTTACATGAAAATAAATCCAGGGCTGTTTAGTCGCAGTCCTGACGAACGTAATTCTCTTCTAAAATCCATTGATAGCATTTTTTCTTAGTAATTCCATCTATTTAGATAAGGTTTCTTATTCCTGCAGATGAAACATTTCCCCAGACAATCAGGGACACCCCCCCATCATATTTCACAGTTGGCACTGAACAACAGGAATCATTTTTTCACTAACCGCACGTCCCACGTAAACGCGTCATATTTGCTCGAACACATAAAACTTTTTGTCTTTACTTTATTAATTTCATTTGATTCTACGGTCATAGAAACAGTTTTTTTACCGTAACTTTCATGAAGGTTCAACTTGTAAAGCCCTCTTTTTACCGTTGATACAGAGACCTTTTAGCATGAGAACTATTTGAGATGCTGTCAATCATCGATTTCTATTACGTATTAATGTAATGATCTTACCCTCTGCGGCTGTCGAATATTTAGGCCTCCTACTTTGTTTCTTGGTTGTGTAAACACCTGTCGACTTAAACCAAACAGTTGTTTCATGAACTTTCAACTTCAATATTTTAAAATTTTCAGCAATAGCTCGTTCTAAATATCCATTTGTATGTTATAAAAGTACCGAGGATTGTTTTTCAATACTAGTATTATTTTATTTTTCTATCACAAACCATGTATCTTAAATGTTAACACATTTTCAGAAGTTCAACATTAACTGAAGGAATAGGGGTTTGCATTCGGCTTATATACCCCCAAACTTTTCAAAATGTACTTGCTATTAATTAATTTTATTCCTAAAATCCAAATAATCCAATATTGTGAGTTAGAGTAACTGAACTATTCAAATATACTATACGTTAAATTCGCTGAAAAATTATATTTGGTATATTTTTACCTGAATTTCAATATTTTCAAAATGGTTAAGGTAACTCATGGTCAAAGTTTAATTTTTATTTTTGAACGGCAGTGTATGTACGTATCTTTTTGTAAAAAAATTAATTAACTTTAATTTTATACATAATTATTTTTGTCATAAAGTTGAAAGAAAGCCAAGAAATTGACAAAATCTGATTTTTGTCCCTGTCTGGAGCAAATTTCAGGACACTATTTTTTGTACTATATCAAAAAATAAAATTAGAATTTTTTTTAGAGGGAGGGGTGCTTTTTGAAATTTTGATTATTGTTTGCTTGAAAAATAATGTTCCTTAATATATTCTAATAGTGCCAAGAAAATAATTTGTGTCAAAATCTATTGATTTTTTACTCAAGTCCAAAAAATATATGATATAGTACTTTTTTATTTATATTTTCTATGCCCTGTGTTTTTACAATCAAGTATTATTTTTTAACTCTATTTAAGTATAATAATTATTTGCTATCGACTGACGATTTTTTTATCTCATTTTTTTTAGCTTTCCTTAAAATTGCAGGGATTTCAAGCTTGAAATTACTCAATTTTTGATCTAAATATGACCATTTTTGCAATAATAACTGAACTTTAAAAATTGGATTTAAAATTCGGCATCATTAAAAAAATAGCAAATGATTATTGTAGTAAAAAATATTGGTACAAATACAAAGACTTAATTTTATATATCACTTATTATTTCAATTACATGGTCCTTGGTTCATTTAGTAATGTTTAATGTACGGAAATAATTTTTCAATGTTCTTAGCCATTCAATGTTTGCTTCGCTTATATATTTATATAAATAAAGTTTTATATTTTAGGACCAATTCATAAAAAAAACATAAACAAAATTTTACATTTGGTGATATAGTCATAAGAATTAATAATAATTCATTATTATTATAAATCGGCGCTCTCTTATTTTTGTTGAAAATATTTATAAAGAAGACGAATCAAGTGTGAGTGACAGCTGCGTTATGTTTCACATCCATAGACAACATAACACTGTTGTCAAACAGAAGATTGAAAATAAAAAATTATTTGATGTTTTTGTGGTAAAATCATAAAAAAAAAAATGATATTAGTCGGCGGAAATAAGAGAACCAGAACTTATTATTAGTATAGGCTATTTAATTTTTTAGTTTTAAGCTATTCCTCGGGGAGAATTTTGCAAAGATTTGCGAAAAGGTACAAAATAATATACCACATGTGTTGAGCCATTTCAGTGGTTCTTATCATATTCGAATGCTGTCTTTGCCAGTTAATGCTTCTTTTGTAATGGTAACAAACTGTATAAACGTAAGGTTAACTGTTAGCGTTAACTATTAATGTGGTTTACGAGAGGGCCATTCGGAAAATAACGACACAGAATCTATCATAAACAAAAATTAACTTGATTATTTGGATTGGTTTAGCGATACATGTGCAGAGCTGTCACAAGTACTCAGTGAAAGAACTTGAACAACAAGTACCGTGTACTTATTTAAAGTACAAATACCGAGTACTCAGTAAAGTACTTGAAATTTCAAGTACTTTTTACTATTATCAATTATACTTGAAGCTAAGTTCTTCAAGTATCAAAAAGTACTTGAGTATTGACAGCTCTGTTCGTACAATAGGTTTATATTTTTTCAAAGATTATAATATAATTCCAATTTTGGACTTTGTTATCCATTTAAACAATATAAAACTAACTAGCTTGCCTGGATGGATGTCAAATAGTCACCAAATTATTATTTTTAAATTTTAAATATATCCATCATCAAAACTATAGTGAAAAATTATAGAAAGTTTAACCATTTTTGAAAACAGTTGCTTGGTTTTTCAAAACTTTATTTTTCTCTGATTTCCATCATGTTTTTCTTTATTGCTCATCCCCCTGACATTACATAGCATGATGTTATATATCCTATATTACTCAGTAGATCACAAGTAACATATGTGTGAATGTTTCATCCAAATTGGTTTAGTACATTCTAAGATAAGCGTTAACTAACAAACGATAGATTCAGTGTTTTTGTTTTTTGAGCTCCCTTAGTACTTATATCCGTAATTGTAAAAATTACTTTATGATAATTAAAAAGGATAATCAAAATAATAAGATCTGCTGTTGAAATAAATAAATATACTCTTTGTTTAATTGTAATTTTTATTTTATATAACGCACTGTATTTGAAACGTGCACATTGTTATATTTTATACGTTAGTTATTAAGTCTATTTTTTATGTTTCTTTCCCTCTGTATATTAGTTTATAAGTTTTAACAATTAGATTGATTTTATCACAATTTTTTTTTAAGTCAGTATTAGTTAATTTTTTATAAAGTGGATTTTAACACCAACGTGGAAAATATGAATATATTTTTATCACAAAAGTATTTTTTTAAAGTTATATTGTTATGTATATATAGTTATATTTTTTATATATAAAAAAAAAATTAGTTGATTTAAAGTTCTATTTTTGTAACAATCGTGACGTTTTTGTTCGAAAATTGACTCAAATTTTTTTATATGTTGCAGCGTTATTAATTATTACATAGCTTAAACTATTATTAACCCAATAACATAATTTTTAAGCACAATTTAGAACATACATATAACCAACGAAAGATTATTTTGCAAATTATACAACTTAAATAATTTTGAAATTTTTGAAATTAAACAAGTACCATTATTTAGGTCATTAAATTTTCTATAGATTCCTAGTCGGATTTTTTTATTATTTAGTATAGAAATTGTTCTTAGCTACCCTCGAAGAAAGGAGTAATTTTTACTAAAATTAATTTGAAAAGTTTTGAGGACCAGAGCTGTCAGTACTTCAAGTACTTGGTACTTGAAATAAATAATAGTTGAATTTAATACTCAATTTCAACAAGTAAACTACTTGAAATACTGATTTCAAATAGATCTGAAAATAGCAAAAGTACTTGAAACTTAAATTAAATTATAAGATTTTTTTCCCAAATAACTGATTATAAACAGCTTTATGAGCTCTTTAGTAATGTGTTATAGAGGAGAATAACATTTGTTATCTACTGAATGAATTACATAATTACATATTTGTACGTGATTAAAATCAGTCTAAATGTTATGATTTTCTTAGTATTTCCACGCTTACAGCATTATTACATTGTATATAAAGAATATATATATATATATATTAAATATTAATATTATATAGAAAATAATTTTACACATTCCGAGATGCATTCTGATCTAATCAGACTTTTTTTATATATATATTCTCTTTAAAAAGATTTAAAAAATACCGCATTTGATGCTATTTTAATATTTATGTATCTATTTATTATTTATAAAAAAAAAAAACTAAAAAAAATTTAAGACATTGAATGTTTTTTAACAAAAACTTAATTGTTAGTGATTTTTCACAGTAAAGTTTTTTATCAGATGTTAGTCAATAACTCTAATAATTAATTATCTTATTGTATGTTCAAAATTTCTCTTCAAGTACAGGGAATTTACAAAGAAAGCAGTCACCTTCAATGGCGAATGTTATTGTTCACTTTTAAGTTTCTCATATGGGTTACAATAATACCCCATAATGATTACATGGTAATCTTGATATGGATCCTTGCTTCTGAGTTTCGTCGCACATTTCAGTGGACATCTGAAATGTGCGACAAAATGTTAGCCGATAGAACGACCAAATCGACACGGCTTATGCCCTGAAGCCAAGATCCATAACAGAAAAATTATCAGCACTCTGAATTTCAAAATAGTGCCCAATATATTCAGAATTTTTAAATGAAATATGTAGTGAAATTAAAAAAAATGAATAAAAAGCCATAAAAGTGAATCTTAAGAATTGCCATTGTTATAATAAAATTATGTAACGTAACTTAATATGTGAAAGAATCCATTTGTAGGGTTCGTAGATCAAAATAAGGCTTTTTCTGTATTTTTTAAGTAAAATATACATATCAGTTATTAAATTTGAAACAATAATTTCAATATAAAGACCGAATATATTCTGAATCTCGATTTTTCTCTACGAGTTCGTGCAATGGATACTTTTTCATATTCAATATATATTTTTACGCTATAGTTCGATTTAAGTGAAATAACAGTCATATGGCACATATATCATTAGAAATGCTTGGTGTTCCTTGACTGATACTTCACTTAATTAAAATTAAATAATGTAATATATGTACACAAAATTAAACAAAAATGGTAACATTTATTTCTTGTACTATAATAATAATAATCTATTTTAGCAAGAAAAATAAATGTACTAGAAAAAAAATGTGTTTGTAGTCTGTGATGATGAACGGTGACTAAAAAGCTTTTATTACAAATACGATGTGTTATTTGAATAATGTTATGAAAACTGTTAGAGATAATAATGTTAATTGAAACTCAGTATTTTTCTAACAAAGGTTTTTAACGATTTTGAACATATAGGCTTCCGTTTGCGGTATAAATAATTATAATTGTTGGTAAAATCAAAAAGAAATTGAAAATATGATAATTTCTATTAAATATGCGATATACAGTATGTCCCAATAGTCTGGAACCGGTCAAATATCTCAAAAGGCTTAAATTTCTGATAAGAATTTTCAAATGAACGTTTCAGTGATTAAACATTGAAAGTCCGTGTCAAGATAATGTAAATTTTTTAAAAGAATTTATATTATTTGTTACTATCTGAATTTATGAAGAAGAAAGAGCAACTTGTCTGGAATAGTTTTTTATCCGACTAATTTTCCAAAACATTTAACAAAATAATTTGAGATTTTTGAAAATGCAAGAATTTTTTTACTTGGAAACGCTTACATCAGCTTTAGTGAAATATTACAAAGATAAAAGTTGCTTGTTTTTTTCGTAGATTAAGATACTGTAATAAAAAATACAGGATTCTATTAAAAAAAAATTATGTTGACGTTGATGAGGTCTTTCAAAGTCTTTATAAATATGATCATTCTATTCATCTTTTTAAACTCTGAAACTTTTATATGAAACATTTTTATCAGTAACTCAACTCCTTTGAGATATCAGACCATTTCCAGACTATTAAGACATTCTGTATATATCTTTATATTATATTGGAGTATATATTTTTGAAATTTTAATGTTGATAGAATAATTTATACCATTATACATTATTTGTACATTATTATTATTTCTGAAAAAGTGGGTGCTCTTATTGACAAATCAATGGTGTGTCTTTGTAACGTACATATTCGACTTGGTACATTTTAAAATGCAATAAGCATTGTTGACAATAAAGCTAACGTAACTGAGACTGTGGGTTTGAAGTAAATATAAGAGTATTGCATTTATTAAGTACTTTTCTATCCTGTTTAAAATAATAGAAATAAATATATATATATATATATATATCATTGTTAAATGAAAGCAACAATAAATAAATATTTAATAACTAATCACATTGCTGTAAACCAAGGCTCCTCATTGGTTGGAAGTAAGTCTATTGTTGCTCAGATTGAGTTTATTAACTGTAAGATTCAAATGTCGAATGAAAGTTGATAAAGACATACCGAAAGTTGAACTCTGCAATACACTTGTGTGTGAGGTACTACTGTATACAATAGCATACGGAAAACACAATTACTGTATGTAATCTATATATAATTGGATGTTTAAAATGAATGTTTATTTCAGAATAGTAATTGTTATTTAGAATCTAGTCCAATTGCATCACAATAACAAATGTACTTTAAACAAAATATATGACCGACTCCTAAAAGTGTTACTCAAAAATTTTATTAAAATGTAGACATAATCTTATGAAATAAATTCGTACTTCTACATTTATTTGCATCTTGTGTTTTATTTTCTAATCAAACTTTATTACAGATATTTATTTCATAATAAAGGAAATATTAAAATAATTTTAAAAAATACAGTTACAATGGTCACAATTGTTATAAAGTGGTTACTAAATATCATAAGTATGCATGACACTAGGTAAGTAATTTTCAATTGTACAATACTTTATACCTGTGTAGATAAACAGGTAACAAAGAACTAATAAAAAGCATCTATGTAGATAAATAGATGTTATAAACTCAGTCAGTTAGCAAACACTGTGTCCTGCCTGTATAGATAAACAGGTATATTATAAAATTAAATCGCATATAATAATATATAATGCTGTGTCGATTTTTATATTGAAAAATACACCCTTTTCAATTTTGAAACTATTATACACTCCATCGTATGTAAGAGGACACGCTGATAACATATATTACACAATAGTTTAAACTGATTCATAAATACAAACAATAGCGTCTTTTGTATTTAAAAAAATAATTGATTTAGTCGGAATGGCTTCTGAAAAAAATTTAAAATTTAAATGCTACATGTGGCGCCATCTAGCAAAACATGCTTGAACTAACAAGTTTTAAATAGTTCAAGTTTATCCCGTTAGATGGTGCCATATGTACCATTTAAATATCAATATTCTTTTCAAATGCCATTACGACTAAATCATTTTTTTTTTACAAGTTAGTATGTATTAGAGTTAAAGCATCCTGAATACAATATTGCGCTTAAAAAGATTCGCTCGTATCGATAAACTGTTTTTTTATCAACTTTTGTTTAAAAAATTTACTTGAAATTTTGAGCAAATGATTTTTTTTAAATCTGGTATAATATATGATATCAGCGTGTCTTATTACATTCGATGGCGTGTATAATACTTTCAAATTCAAAATGGTTGTATCAATTATGAAAGTACTGAAAAACACATCCTTATTGAATTTGAAAATAATTAACACGCCATCGTATGTAATATGACACGCTGATATCATAAATGATAATAGATTTTAAATCAATTCACTGGTTCAAAATATGATGAAATTTTTTAAGACAAAAGTTAATAAAAAACCGTGTTATCGATCCGAGCGCAACTTTTGATGGGCATATTTGGAATCAGGGTACCCTAATACATACGATAGCGTCTCTAACTCGACACAAAAAAAAATTCTCAAAAATTATCATGGGTAATAGTATTGCTTAAAAAACACTCGAAATATACTTTTTTCGATTTTCAAATAATTAGATAAATTATCGCATGTAAAGGGATACGCTGATTCGACTTTTTGTATCAATCGCAAAATTCATCAAAGGGTTCAAAAGTTACAGCCATTTTACGACGAAAAATTGATAAAAAACGGTGATAGGGGTCCGAGCGGAACTTTTTATCAACATTTTTGGAATCACCATACTGTTATACATACGATAGCATACCTAACTCGATAAAAAAAATTTTAATCTGATGACGTAACACGACGGCGCCTTCACCATATATAAAAATGTACAAAATAAAATATTTTTTGATTTTTTTGTATTCCTTATTCAAAAATACCAAATATATATTATTTTTGTACATTTTTATATATGGTGAAGGCGCCGTCGTGTTACGTCATCAGATTAATTTTTTTTTATCGAGTTAGGTATGCTATCGTATGTATAACAGTATGGTGATTCCAAAAATGTTGATAAAAAGTTCCGCTCGGACCCCTATCACCATTTTTTATCAATTTTTCGTCGTAAAATGGCTGTAACTTTTGAACCCTTTGATGAATTTTGCAATTGATACAAAAAGTCGAATCAGCGTATCCCTTTACATGCGATAATTTATCTAATTATTTGAAAATCGAAAAAAGTATATTTCGAGTGTTTTTTAAGCAATACTATTACCCATGATAATTTTTGAGAATTTTTTTTTGTGTCGAGTTAGAGACGCTATCGTATGTATTAGAGTACCCTGATTCCAAATATGCCCATCAAAAGTTGCGCTCGGATCGATAACACGGTTTTTTATTAACTTTTGTCTTAAAAAATTTCATCATATTTTGAACCAGTGAATTAATTTAAAATCTATTATCATTTATGATATCAGCGTGTCATATTACATACGATGGCGTGTATAATACTTTCAAATTCAATAATGATGTGTTTTTCAGTACGGTAATTGATACAACCATTTTGAATTTGAAAGTATTATACACGCCATCGTATGTAATGTGACACGCTGATATCATAAATGATAAAAGATTTTAAATCAATTCACTGGTTCAAAATATGATGAAATTTTTTAAGACAAAAGTTAAAAAAAACCGTGTTATCGATCCGAGCGCAACTTTTGATGGGCATATTTGGAATCAGGGTACCCTAATACATACGATAGCGTCTCTAGCTCGACACAAAAAAAAATTCTCAAAAATTATCATGGGTAATAGTATTGCTTAAAAAACACTCGAAATATACTTTTTTCGATTTTCAAATAATTAGATAAATTATCGCATGTAAAGGGATACGCTGATTCGACTTTTTGTATCAATTGCAAAATTCATCAAAGGGTTCAAAAGTTACAGCCATTTTACGACGAAAAATTTATAAAAAACGGTGATAAGGGGCCGAGCGGAACTTTTTATCAACATTTTTGGAATCACCATACTGTTATACATACGATAGCATACCTAACTCGATAAAAAAAAATTAATCTGATGACGTAACACGACGGCGCCTTCACCATATATAAAAATGTACAAAATAAAATATTTTTTGATTTTTTAGTATTCCTTATTCAAAAATACCAAATATATATTATTTTTGTACTGATATCATATATTATACCATATTTAAAAAAATCATTTGCTCAAAATTTCAAGTAAATTTTTTAAACAAAAGTTGATAAAAAAATAGTTTTATCGATACGAGCGAATCTTTTTAAGCGCAATATTGGATTCAGGATGCTTTAACTCTAATACATACTAACTTGTAAAAAAAAATTGATTTAGTCGTAATAGCATCTGAAAAGAATATTGATATTTAAATGGTATATATGGCACCATCTAACGGGATAAACTTAAACTATTTAAAACTTCTTAGTTCAAGCATTTTTTGCTAGATGGCGCCACATGTAGCATTTAAATTTTTTTCAGAAGCCATTCCGACTAAATCAATTATTTTTTTAAATACAAAAGACGCTATTGTTTGTATTTATGAATCAGTTTAAACTATGGTGTAATATATGTTATCAGCGTGTCCTCTTACATACGATGGTGTGTATAATAGTTTCAAAATTGAAAAGGGTGTATTTTTCAATATAAAAATCGACACAGCATTATATATTATTATATGCGATTTAATTTTATAATATACCTGTTTATCTACACAGGCAGGACACAGTGTTTGCTAACTGACTGAGTTTATAACATCTATTTATCTACATAGATGCTTTTTATTAGTTCTTTGTTACCTGTTTATCTACACAGGTATAAAGTATTGTACAATTGAAAATTACTTACGTTTATTTATAAATATTATATACGTACATGGCGGAATTGTTGAGACATACATACTATGTATTATTGATGCACCTATTGATTATTTATTGTTATTGTATCTATATAATAAAAAAATAAAATAAAACAGACTACCTTGGGATTCGAACACTGAACCCTTGGGTTGCGAGATTTACTCTAATTTTTTGTAAATTTAAAAATCCAACCAAACGATACTTTATAGCGAAAAATCACAAGACGCATATTTTAGCCTTATTCAAAGGTTTCCAAAAAATATTTAATGTTATCGATCCAATCATCTATACTTTTTGATTTTCAAATAAAATTCTGTTACCTGCTTATCTACACAGGCTGGGTTGTTGGCTACCATGGTGCAATGGTGCATATATCTATTTATCTACATAGACTTATTAGTTAATTCTGATTGTCTTATTTACTTCTACAATAAATTAACTAAACAGTTAAACCCACAGAACATAGTTTTCAAATTTTCTTTTAACATAGAAAAATTGTAAGTTTGTTTAATAAAACAACATTTATGTTATTAACAATTTTATTAAAATTAGTTCTTTGTTTTTCAGATATCTATATTATTAGAGCATTAAAAATAAAAATTTATTTACATAAATATTAAATCTGTTATTTGTCTTCATAGGCCAGGCGTCAACTATTTTTAAGTAGAAATTCTGAAGAATTTCCCCCATTGAACCAACAAGTAAGTGACAAAAATTAGTTTTTGCCAATTTCTCGGATTTCTGTAAAAATATTTATGTACAAAATTAATACTAATTAAATTCTCTACAAAAAAGGTCCTATACATATTTTCCAACAGATTCATACTTCACCGAATAATGACCATCTGAATTTATCTGTGGCATCAGGAGTGAATGGGTTAATAATTTGTGTAGAGAATTTAACTAACTTTCATTTTGTACATAACTATTTTTGCCGTAAAGTTGAAAGAAAGTCAACAAAAACTTATTTCTGTCCCTCCCCGGGACAAACTTCAGGATTCCTTAGTTACACTCTAAAGAGCCATTATATGGGAAAAAGATATTTGAATTTCATAAATTTTACTAATCTGGTGTCTGGCCTATTAATCTATTGTTCTAACGGCAAGTTTCTTTTCACTTTACAAAAATATAATAACTGATTTATTTGTTATATTATGGATTGTACTGCATATGCATAAGCTGTTTCACCTCATTTAATGCTATTGATATTAAACGATCAGCAATAAAGAATTAATACATGTTATTGTACTGTTAGTTAATATTAATTATAATTATTAGAATTCACTACTGAAGCATTTCTAAATTTCATATCCAATCAGCAAAAACAGTAAAATTTAAAAAATGATACCCGAAAGACAATTTTCTTTTAATAACTATTTTTAAAGAATTTATAAAAATAATATTATACAAAATTAGTTTACATAGATTCATTATCGAGATACTTTAACCTAAAACTTAATTATGGCACACGATAGTAAATAAATAAGCACACTTATACATTCATGTACTCAGCCGTCGTTGCCGCCTGATATTCTTTCACAAGATCCTGTACAACCTCTTTTGAATCATCTAATTCATCTAAATTATCTTTGAATATGTCTTCTTTTCGAAACTGTTCCAAAAACGCTTCACGTTTTCTTAATTTTTCATATTGTGTTAATACTCGATCAAATAACTACAAGAAAATGTATTGTTGATATAAAATTGAGGTTAGAATTGTTAAAAAATTAAATTGTAACAAAATTTTGTATGAAATATTTTTGTAAGTATAATTTTGAGGTTAACTACATAATATTTGAATTACAGCAATTAAAATTTACAATAATCACGTATTGATGTGTTAGAATAGAGTAGAATGTGCTATATCTATAATATAGTAACATGCAAGAATTTTTATTTGACAGAATTATTTCATTGCAATGGAGATTAAATCCCCATTTTTAAACTAAACTAACTACCTTTCGCCCCAATAAAATGCCCTGTCCAAGGACAGTTAACGTATTTATCATTAGAACATCAACTCTATTCTGAATAACTATATATGTGATTTTTGACAATTCTGACAACATCCATCACATTCTTCAGTTTAACCAATTGAGGATGTACTGTAAGAAAACATAAAATTGAACGATAATAAAATACACTCACCATTGATATGCTAGTGTGGTTCGCTAACATCAACCCAGAAACACGGTGCGCTGTTTGTATATACGGAGACTTCCTAGACAACGCTACTTGTATACTGGCCGGAGACCAAGGTATGAACTGCGCTAGTTTACGCTCCCGTATTCTTTGCAACGATTTGTGTACCTGCGTCGGTTCGACCTCTCCTTGTATTATATTCAGTATACTAATATAACAGTGCTGGTATGGGGTAGGTGTTCTGTCATGCGCTGAACTGACCATCATATTTGTCGGTTGGAGGAGGCGCCTCATCACATCAAGGACTGTCGTTTTACGTATTGTTGTTGTAGGGGGGGCGCTGGGTATACTAGTTTGGTCTATACCACTCCCACCGACACCTCCAGGTGAATTACCGCACTAAAAATGAATTATTTTTAAAATTCTGCAGTTTCTCTAAAGCTGACTTTAATTTAAAAAAAGAACCACTGTGTTTGCCTGTCTGTCTATTACAGCCTTCTAATGATCATTTGTCCTAGAAAGCCGAGATTTTGCGTAGACCCATAACAAATCTGAGTTATAAAAATACAATTTTAAGTTTTTGGTTATATTTAAGGGAGGCAAACGGATAACAGAATTTTTTCTCGGCATGTAAGGTATCAAATGAAAGCTCATAGTTCAAGGAATTGAAATATTATTATAAATATTCTGGCTTCAACTTGGAAATTCTGTTTTGTGATGTTGGATTCCAAGTGGAAAGCATTGGGAAACCATAAACCATGCCACAAAACTCACCTGTTCTGTAGCCGTTAACGGGGTGTATCCAGTCATCAGAAAATGCAGCCTTGGTGTGGGAATCAGTGGTGCCAACAGACCCATTAGGTCATTGTTCATGTACGATGGGTACCGAAGTGTTGCAGTGCTTACGGACATTATGGTACTCACGAGTGAGTTTATTTGAGCAAAACTGGGATTCTGGATATGTAATTTGTCTGTGGCGATCCGGTTCAACGCTGTGTTGTCTAACACGACTACAGCATCTGCCGCTTGAGTTAACCTTTTTAATGTAAGTAAGGAATTGTACGGTTGGACGACTACATCACTGAAAATTTTATTTTTTAAGTTAATTAAATAAGTATTGCAATTATAACATTTTATTTTATTTTTCTCTTATACAGGTTGGTTCGGTTTGGGATACAGATATTTTAAGAGCCGATTCCTTGGCTCATTGTGAGTAAAAAATTGTACGGGAAAACGCGGTCTATCTTCAACACCCCCTGATCTACAGGATGTTTAAAAACTTCCTTCAGAGTAGTACTTACAAAGATTATCTCATAACTTCCAGTAAGTAACTATACTCTATTTCATTTAACAGTCATAATTTCTTTTGTTTATAATTACATAATTAGTTTTAAAATTATGTAAATTAACATTAACAATAAAATTATATAATTATAAACAAAAATAATTTATGACTGTTTCATTTAATAGGGTAGGTAGGAAAATAGTCACTGGGGATTATTTAGATAAATTTATAACTGGAAAACTGTAAGTCCCAGGTCCAAACTTTGTATGGTGAATTTGTAGGTAACATTATAACACACCAAAATAATGATAAAAAATATGGTAAATACGGAGAGTCTAGGGGTTCCCTGTCAAAAACTCTGAAAATCACATGTTGATGTGTTGAATAGAGTAGAGTATGCTGTATCTATGTTAATATATTATTTAGTGCATAGACAGAAATTCATAAACCTAACATAACCTACCTGAAAACTAACCAACCTACCTGGACTACTCTAACTTAAACTAAATTATATTAATATATTAAATTATTAAATATAAAATATAACACAGCTAAACGTGGCCAGTCGTTTTATAAAATGCGTATGATTTATAAAAGTTGGTAACTCTGATCTAGTCACTTATGCGCATCATCTCTGTTCTGAATAACTATATCGTCGGGTTACTGCAAAAACCAGGTAAGTCACATTTTATAATTTCTAAGATATTTGGTTCTAATTGGTTAAATTTTGGTCAAAGTGGAATTTATTTTATTTATGCACATGCGTACTGACCCCTTATATCTGTAAGAGATTTATCATCTTTATCATGATTTTACAGTAGACGTAGGTAAAATTTTTAAGTGTAGAAATGTACTTAACTAAAAAAATGTAAATAGTGGAGTTATCTGGTTTTTGCAGTAACCCGACGATATCCGTATTAGCCAAAAATACCACATATTATAGGTACTTTTGGGGAAAAATGTCATTTTCATAAAAATGTTCAAATAAATAAATATATTTTTTGACTTTGATGAGCAATAACTCAAATATATTATAAACTTGCTATATAAATTTTACAATGATATAATGAAAAATAATAATCCCGGCGTTAAAGGGTTAATAAAAAATTCTTATAATTGTTTTGACGAGTGTAACTCATTATGATTGATTTAATATTAAAGTTATAACCACGATTTAAACTTATGCATACCTCATTTCATCTTGATTTGGAAAAACACTGTACGTTTGTATAAGCTTCTTCGGGAAATGGTCTGTAAGTTTTTCTAGTATGTACGAACCCATACCGGAGCCTGTACCACCTGCAATGGAATGGCACAAAACAAAACCCTAAAAAAAATTATGATTTAATTTGGAACACGAAGTCTTAACGTTGATTTTCTAACCTCTAAACTATCACTCCCATCTGCTTCTCTATCGATAATATCAAAAATATCTTCTTCTAATTTTAATCCTTGACTGAAACCAGATGCCCAGTTGTTACCGGCACCACCTCCATCTTTTGATAAATATATATTTTCTGGATTATACAACTGTAAAAGAATTAACATTGTATGGTGGCATAAATTAATATCATACTGAACGTACTTTTGCATAAGGTGAATTCATGATGGTGTGAATCACACGTGGTTCTAAATCCAACAAAACAGATCTAGGTATATAATGTTCATCATCTGCTTGATAAAAAAATACATCTTTACGATCAGTTCCTTCTGTTGCAAAATCTTCTAATTTTCCTTCAGGACTGATTCCGTGTTCGCTACATAATCGTTTCCAAAACTCAAAACCGACTAAAATTTGAAATGTTTAAGATAAATACGATTTATAACCAATTAAAAAACCGATCCTTAAAAATTAATAACCTAATGAAAAGTCAAAATACATTACTTTGATTACCGCACTGGCCGAGTTGAAGAGTTATCATTTCGCATGGCATTTTTACTGTTTCTTTCTTCTAATCTTGCAAATAAATATTCTCTTGAGTAAATAAATAAAATAAAATTAAATTATTTCTAATTTGACAGTTTGTTCTGCACGAATAATCATACTCGATTTAAAACATTTTCAAAGATATGCGTATCTCATTCTACCAATGTACATTCTGCTATTGGTATCTCTTTTATTTTATGTTTAGTTTTTAAATTTTGTGCTTTGTAAAAATCGCGGGATCGCGGGTATGTAGAAAATTATAGAAGTCCAGTAGTAACCAAAATTTTGTCTTTACGTAAATCATTTAAAAATCATTTTTAAATTATCGTGGCAATCATTAAATAAAACAAACCTTGGGTTGGGGTGAGACCCTTTAGGTCCACACAATCAACTTTCCAGCATGGTATGATTATAAATACTTGAATACTGATTATTTATTGTTTCCTTATAATTTATGTGAATATTTTTTTAATATGTATATGAAAAATTTTAATGGAATTGGTCAGAAATAAAACTCAGGTGAGTTTTATTTTTATTTGTATTATGAATATTAGTTTTCTAATATCCTAATGTCAATAATATAACACGCATTTTTAGAATTAAATTTAATTGCATTTGTTTCCAAGGCAACATGAATTGTAAACTTATTTATTAGTATTTAAAATTCAAATTTTGAGGGGGGTTTTCACCTTTCACCCCTTCAATGGCTGTTTAGGCACGTATAACAAAAAAAATACTGAAATACATGTTTCATTATTTATACTGTAGAATATTTATGCATATTATAGCATATTTTATTTTCGAGATTTCGTGCATGTAAAAAATGACACGAACAACGTACGTACATACACACACACACACACACACACACACACATCTTTTTGAAAAGAATGTAAATATACTATAGTGACCTTCAAACATACAAATATGTTGAAATTTTTTATTTTGATTTTCGGATCGATTACAATAACTTCCTAATGGGAAGTTAATAAATATCATAGATAATCATAGCCCCCATAAAGGTGAGGGCTGACAGGATTCTAGCCTATAGAGGCCTGAAGTTAAGGGTCCTGCGTGGCGATTCAACAAGCTTGTTTTGACCGAAGTGGCTCACCGAAAATTAGTCTGGGTGCCCGTGATAGGATGTGGGAGCCATGATTATAATCATTTCAAGTTTTATGACGTTTTTTAAATTGTGGTCATAAATGAAAATAAAATATATGATTATTGAATAAGTGCACATAAATTAAATTAAATTTCTGAATTTATACCTACATACTATTGCATGCAAAAATAACCAACCAGTTTGCAGCATATACCTTAACGCAGCCCTCTTATTTGTTTATTGTAAATCATTTTTGCATGTACCGAACAAAGTGATGTAGACATATCAACATACATTTATTTATTAGACTACGAACTGCAACATGTTTGCAGTGTTGCAATCATTATGCATATATTTATATAATGTTTGAATTGTAATAATAAAAATTTGATAACATGATAAAAATAGTCTCATTAACGAGTGGTTATCTTTCCAATAAATGAAATTGAACTTATAGGTGTACTTTTGCATACGATAGTATATATATCAGTATGTAATAAAAAGTTTTCAGTCATATTTTCTATATATATATTAAAATAATAATGCCTCTATATATAAGTGTTAACAATAAATATTTTTAATCAAAAATTACATAATTATAAATAACCTATTTATAGAAACATACATATAGTACACTAGAAATGATGCAGTAAAATTTATTGATTAGTTTTAACATACATAAGGTATATATAGATAAACATATAATTTACCAGCTAAATAAATATAAAAATATACACTATATATATGTAAAAAATCAATACTACGTAAACGTGCTTAAAATTACAAATATCACAAGCATTAAATATATAATTAATACATTATCATAAAAATTACTTATTATCTCCAGGCACTTCATATAATCCACAAACTTTATTTGCTGGAATTGCTTTATCTGTAAATAAAAACGCAATTTAAAAAAACACAAGAAATAAATAAATAATTCTTACCGATGAATTTTGGATATGGTAAATTGAGATTATCCATAATATTAATAAACTCTTCCATCGTCTTTGTAAGGCGAGGATTATATTTCTTCTCTTCGGCTACTGAAGTACACATGATTCCCTTATAATCGTGAGCCGGATACAGTGTGAAATTTTCAGGCAACGTGAAAATTTTCTCGTGTATTGAATGATACAAAACTTCCGGACTTCCTTCTTGGAAATCTGTCCGTCCACAGCCACGGATCAATAAAGCATCTCCGGTAAAAGCCACTCCCTACAATAATCGATATTTAATATTGATTTAAGTTTACCTAAAAATATCGTACTTGTTCTTTACAAACGTATGTAAGACAACCGTTAGTGTGACCAGGCGTGCTTAAAACTTCAATAGTATGTCTTCCGACTGTGACAGTATCGCCTTCATCTATATACACATCTGCTTGCGCTCCACTCTGTTTAGAAATAACACTTTTTGTAGCTTTATCTAATTTTTTTAATGCTCCGGTACCAGTTACATGATCAGCGTGCATATGTGTATTCACTGTAAAACACATTATTGAACTACAGTAGTTTGTTTTTCTGATATGTCATTCTAGTTTTAATATTTTATTTAATATAAACTTACTTGCATATTTCAATTTTAATCCCAGTTCGCCTATAATTCGGAAGTCTCGTTCAGCTTGTTCTAAAACAGGATCAATTAAAACGGCTTCCCGATTTGTTGTATCAGCTAAAAGATACGTATAAGTGTACGTAGATTCGTCAAATAACTAAAAAATAATATAATTGTAATTTCAACAATCGCATCCTCCATTGTTGCGTTTCAAATTTAACCAATGAAAATGCTTCAACATACTTGGCGGAAAAGAAAATCTTTTGAAAATTGTATTTGCGTCATTGTGCACTCCATCCTGATTGCCGTCTGCTTGAAAACTGACGGTAATATTTGACGAAATAATATTTTATTCAGGTGTACTAGATTCATAATTATACCTTATGAATAAAAAACTAGCAATAATTTTGTATAAGTATACGTAATTCACTAAATTTTTAAGTTAAAAAAAGATGAAAACTACGAATACACGTAATATAAAAATATAGATATACATATACATATATACACTAACAAGTGCTATTAGCTTGTTAAATAATGCATACTGATTAAATATAAATAAAAAGATAGTTTGAAAACTTCAAATTGTTGATGTGTAAAAGTGGTGGCGACGTGACATAAAGATAAAATTCTAGTTGCAAATACTAGAACGCATTTCTACGTGTAAATATTTTATAAGACTTTGCTGGATTCCACAAGCGCTGGTTAAAATAAAAAAATTAACGCAGGATTAAGGGTAATTCTTCGATAAATATCTGTTTTTTTGTTGCATCCTTTAAAAATTCCCTATTAACTTTTTGCATTGTTATTAAATAAAAACGGACGTACATATTCCTAAAGTTAGAGAAGTAAAAGGCTTAGGTAGTTGTTTCGTGTTATGAGTTATAAAAATAAAATGTTTAGTCAGTTACCAAAAAATTATATATTCAAATAATGATGCCGAGATCGCAAGAAAATTATCAGCACTTACCACACTTATGTATTTAAAAAAAAATAATTAGAATGTAGGTTATAATTTTGATAGTATTTAAACAAGGTATGTAAAGTACAAGCTCGGCTTGAGAAAGGGAAATACGTCATCTGGGGTGCTCAAATGTGGAGAGGGGGAATGTGTGACCAATCATAATAAATATAGCCTTGTAACTTGGCGCGAGAAGAGGAAAATACGTCATCTGGGGTGCCTAAGCTGATTGGTCAAAAGCTACTGAGGTTAGTAAACCTTGGTATTTCAACTAACCAAAAGTGGTTGTTAACTTTGTTAAAAGTTTAATTCTACGGTACGGGATACTATAATATGCACTTTTTTCTTAAACAATCCAGTATTTGTAACATAAAATTTCAAATAATAGCACAATAAAAGCGGAAATAACCCCAAATCCGAGCAAAAATAAAGCCGACCATATTTGATCTATACCGACATTTTCTTTAAGTAAATTATTACGTTTTGATACACATTTAATATCATTTTTTCCTCTGTATATTAACCTAAACCGTGTTGCTATCCCTGTTTCATCCAATCGCCGATAGCTAAAAAAATAATTGTAGTTAATTTCATAAAAATATATTAATAATGACTTGAAAAATACCCGTAAGTAAAGAGTTTTCTAAGAGGAAACCCCTTTCGTACATTGCTAATTGCATATTTCGTAGGTAATAAGTTTATATCTCCTATTTCACACAGCTCACACAACATGACTTCAGGAAAAGATTCGTGAATTATATTGTAAGCAATTACTGTATCAACATAAAAAGCAAATCCGCCACTCTTAACTCTTTCTACCCCTTCTTTGGGCTTTAAGAAAACTGACCGTTCTTTAATTTTTAACGCTTTAATTTCTGTAGTTTTCTAAAATAAAAAGAAATACCTAGTTGATTTATTATTATCTAGTGTAAATTATTTTTAATTAATTACATTAAAACTGTCGATATTATACACAATATTCTGTACTCCAAGATTTAAATTACTTTCTAAAAGTTTATCTACAGAAGTGATTGTTTTTGGTAGTTCTACTAAAAGAGATGAAACAATTCTGCCGGAATAAAATTGATACAACAATACAGAATAGATAAGAATAGTTAATATTACGATCCTAAAAGAAAATCTTGTTGACTGTGGTGCACCTGAAAAAAAATAATTTTCTAGTACCATATAGTACAACTTTATAGTTTGTGAAAATAAATTATATATTTAAAAAATAATTGTTGTAACTTTTGTATTGTTGGAAAAATGTTCTAGTGTATGCAATATATACATCTTTATGGTTTGTGAGAATAAATTTTATGTATCAAGGTGGCCATGATTAAGTGACAAGGCCGTCGATTCCCTCAAAATAGTCAAAATTATTTTGTTTTTATTTTGATATGTATAATTTAAAGAGATATTTTAAATTAATTATTATTTTATTAGATTTTCTTTTATATAAGTATTGATTATTCAGATGATTCAGATTTTTTATACATGTATAAAATGTTTAACATTTGCAAATTGCGCAGAGGTTAATTTTCTAATATAAACTGTAAAATAGTTAATAATTAATAATTATAGGTAGGTAACATCGATGCTACACCACCGGATAAAAAATTTGACCATGAATTAATATTTTGGCAAGTCATTGCCAGGGGTGGAATAAGGAGATTATTTTGATTTTTATATTAATTTCAAATAGAACAAAAAATGAATTAATTTCAATTAATAGTAATTCTAACGGCGGGTAATGATAAATACAGTGAATATAATTATTTAGTGAATCCTTATAAAATTAAACGAGAAAAACGTTATTAAATATTTTTCAGCCAACACTGTCATTTTGCGGTTTACAACCAAAAATTATGATGGATTTTCTCGTAGAATGTTACGAAAAAGAATACATTTTTAGTGAATGTGGTCATACTGCTCATCGGACCTATAAAATAATTGGTAATGGTTCTACGCTATTTCACAACAATACTGTAATTTTTTTAAACAATATTTAAATATGTTAAATTAGGTTGAATGAATTATATTTTTACAATCGTTAATAATAAGTAATTTAATAAAATTTTCAAATATTATTCAACAAAAAATTCATAATAGAATAAAAAAGAAATTGATCTGGAATATAAATTTTAGAATTTTAGCAAGTCATTGCCAAAGTAATATTAGTAAAAAAAATTGAGTAGCAGTGACGTAACCGAATTTTTTTATGGGTGTGGGGGAAGGGGGAAATTTACAAGCACATTGACAGTATTTCTGTTTAACTATTGTATAAGCTAGAAACTTGAAATTTTTACTGAACATGTAAAATGATGCCCTCTAGTAAAAGATGTACAAATATATTGAAAAAAATATTTTTCAGGGGGGCACAAAGGAGATAAAGCTGGTAAAAAGAATAATGTATAACCAAACAAGCGGAATTTGACCCTTTTACTATTTTTCTAATCAAAAATGGTGCCTGCAGGGGGCTTTAAAGCAAATAAAAAAATTACATACCAAGACGTGTGGGATATCAAAATGTAGATCTCAATCTGTAGAATTTGAACCTATTTTATATTATTTTTCTAACTTAAAAATGGCGCCTGTAGAGGGCTAAAAGCAGTATTTTATTTTGTCCCACCCCCCCTCTAACTTTGTAACTACTGGTTCAAAAAATCTGAAAAAATTTTGGTAACGAGGCTTTGTGGGACTACCAAAGATAAATACTAAAATCAACAATATAATTTTAAATTTTGGAATAATAGGGAGGAGGGGGCGTCATAGAATATTTTATTTTGATATCTAGACAAGTGGGATGTCAAAATGTAGATCCCAATTAGTAGAACTTGACACTTTTTTATATTTTTTTCTGACAAAAAATGTACTTAGGAACCCTTATGGCATACACTCGTGTATGTCTTGCCTGAATTATTATATTTCAACAAAAATTATTGTTTGTTTAAAAAGTACACTACTCCAAAACTAAAAAACGTATCTTTATGCGGTAAAAAGCATTTTATAACAGGCTTATTTACTGTTCTGCTTTTGCCCCATAGTATATGAAATAATGCTTCAAAGCGTTTTTAACTACAGGTAATGCACTTGCCCCGAAAATGGGGCAAGTGCAATTACCAATTTCCTATCAAAATGCAAATTTACAAGGAAAATTGACGTCCTATTAAATTTAAATTATAGTCAGCAATAACTGCACAATCATTTGATACTGAAAATACTAATTGTAAGTATTTACATATATAACAGATTGAAAATATTTGGGTTCAAAGTTCAACTATGCAAAAACCGGTTTGCACTTACCCCGCTGCACCTACATATATTTGATTCGAATTTGACACAAAAACTACTGAACTGATAATGATGGTATTTTCACTACGGGGGTGTTAGGGTGGCTTTCAGAGGCTTGTTGTGCTTTGAACTTGTATAATTTTTTTCAATACACTACTTATTGTTAGTGATCCTCATTAAGCTGATTTTTCCGCCCCTCGATTTCGCAAAACGCTATAGATACACCTATGCTGAAAGTAAAATTAATTTTATTAATATTTACCTTGTTGGGTCAATATAGCACATAATATAATCATTATGTAACTCCAAGATATATCAGTATTTATATCACCATTCGTTACATTCCCCAAAATCATGACGACTTTAATAACTAACGCAATAATCACAAATACTATTAAAACAGTAATCCAGGCAGAACTAGAAAGTGGCTGAAGAAATCGAATAGTCGTGAGTCCCTTGTGTTTAGGGTGTCGAAAAATAAACGCCGATTGCATCGCCCATATTTCTGTACAAAAGTCCATAACGCGGAGTCGTTCTGGTTTGAATATTATGGGAGATCCTCCGATATCGATTTCTTTTCGTTCCAGCATCCCCATTAAACCGTTGAATGTACTGTCTTCCTCGTTTTTTAAATACCCCCATGTGTCTGTAGAATTCATATGCAGACTACAATTTATAATAAATTATGTGGATAATATTAACTAATTTTAACTGGAGGCAGTGGCGCCGGACCCGCGGAGGGGGCAGTTGCTTCCCCTCCCCAATTTTCATTAAGGGAACAATGACTACTTTTAACCTCCTCAAAAATTGGATCCTGTTTTTAGGGCGGGTTTGAAGCGACGTGCAATTATAAAAATTTGTTTTTTGTAATTTTTTTACTCTTAAAAATGATTTAATTTTTGTAAAGTGATGTTTAGTAACCACGAGTCTAGCCAGAGACAAAGAAAAGTAAAAAGTAAGTACAGTAAAACCACGTTAGTACGTTTTTTTCTTTTTTTAGGTCCTGGCATTCTTCCATAAGACCCCATGTTAAAATATTTCGTTAGAACGTTTTTCTCGTTATTACGTGTTTTCCCACAGTCCCTTTAAAAACGTACTAACGAGGTTCCACTGTATTTCTATTTATTTTTTTTAACAAATAATACGATATTAATCAAGCCAACGAAAATTGAAATCAATTTTGAATTGTACATAACGAAATGAATGTAGTTTTATAATCATTGTAAGTTTTTTTAAATTTTACGGCGCCACTGACTGGGGGCCAGGGTTTTTTGCGGGCCCTTTCCCATTAAGACATTTTTTGACATTAAAAAAATAATAATATCATCGACTAATAATTAGTACTGAAAATATGATATTTTTTCGTTTTGGAATGGACGTCATTTTGAAATCCGTTTGCTTGATATGCTAGAAAACTCACAAGAAACGACAGTGAAAAAAATTATTCTGGACTTACCTAAAGTTGAATAAATCTTGCAGATGTGTTAATAACACAATATTAAATTTAGTCATTCCGTCTAAATATCTATTCTTCTTCGATGATAAATATTCGATTACATCTCCAACATCTTGTTCTGTTATCTAAATAATTTTTCTTATAAATATATTTTATTAAATATATTGAGTAAATAATGATTTAGGAATACTGCACTTTTTCTACATAATTAAATTTAGGTCCCGACCGATTTGCTTCTTTTGTAAATAATTAGTGATACACCAGTGGTGTAACCAGGATTTTTTCCCATACTTTTTGCTCGTCGGCGTTTAAATTTTTTTTCACTTGAAGTCAAATAACTTTTTTTGCTCTTTAGTGTATATAAAGATCTTACCTTGTAACTTATCACAAACATCTGGGGAGCAGTAACAAACAAAAGTATCCATATATAATTTACAATGTACTCTGTATTATTATCATGTATATCGCTTCAACAGCTCCTAATAGTTTTTTGTAAACTTTTTGTGATTGATACGTTCAATTGTTTATGAAATTTGAAAAAAAAAAAAGTTTATTTTACGTAGAAAAAGTGCTAGGTGTTTTTTTTAATTCGTTCGAATACTGGACAACATTGTGATAATGCTACAAAAGTAGATCTTTTTATATTTACCACCACTGCACTTTTCAACAGAATACCCTGTAAATTATTTCTTCTAACGTATTTTGATCTACCATCAAAGACCATATAACGTGGTTCACTTTTCAGATTCCAAAATCCTGATAGCGTAACATTTAAAAGACCTCTATGTAAATAACTCGGATTATAAACATCGTACAACTGAATTTTCTCATAAAGAAATTTGAGTACTTTAATTTCCGATTCGATGGTAATTATACTTGTATTTAATTTCTCCAATACTGAACTATCGCTGTTATAAATCAACCAAAAATTTTTGCTAGTGAATAGATCACGTGAAGATGCCTGTTAAAAATATATATTACATACTTTTTAATTACGATAAACAAAATATTAACGTACTTCCTTTAAAACGTCCATGCTATTATTACATCTCATATCGACTAATATCGTTGATTTATATGAAAAATTTAAAAGAGGAATTATATTTTTTTGATAATTTACCATCTGCATTTTACTAAGTTCGTTTATTATAAATAAAGCATCTAAAATCAATATAAATTAATTACAGACATCAGGGGCATCTGCAAAAAATTTTCCAAGGAGCGACAAAGCTCATAAGACAAATAATTGCACCAATAAACTTTTATTTAATTATTAAATTTTCTTCACAAGGAAGGGTAAGTGTCTCATTTGCCCCCTCTACTGACAGACATACCTGAACTTTTACAGTTGAAAAAAGTAACATATTTAATACCATTAACTGTATTAAAATCTTTAATGAATTGAACGAAATAATTTTTAGGTAAATCTATACAATTAATGTACATTATTGAAGTTAAGTATATGAAAAATATTATAACGTTCATTTTGATAGAACTAATCGATATACATGCAAATTTTAAAATGGGGGAGGAGGTATACAGTGATATTACTTGATAAATATTTAATAAGAGCATCGACATAAAATGATAACTGTCAATCTCATACATGTAAATAATTTAATGGTTTAAGTACTGTAATTATCCTTATAATAGAATATTATAAACCTATTGAGATCCGTTGCTGATGGTGATTCTATAAAAAGGGATGCTAGGAAGTTTAATTTATGATTTTTTATTCATTTAAAAAGAAGTTAAAGTAATTTGCATTTCAAATTCAAATCAAGAAGATCTAAAGAGATATCTAATCTTAATTAGGCTAGAGTTAATAATAATTGTTAACAAAACTACATTTACGGTAGTTATTTAATGATTCATGTATTGGCAACAGCAGTCAATAAATTTGAAATAAACGTACCTATACCTGTTCGCGCGTTCGATAAAAAATGTTAAATAAGTGGACTGTATTTGCGGTATAAAAAACAATGTAGTCAAGCCACCTACCTTGTCCGATCGACGTGATGCTTTCCGTCCGTCCGTCCTTGAGGGGGTAATTAAAGGGTAAGGAAAGGAAAGGGATTATTTCTTCTTCACGTCGGTCGTAACTTTCGTCGGCGCCACTGCACTGTTCTTTACTAATTAATAATATATAACCAATCACACACAATAACAATCACAGATTCACAAACAAATACAACTATTGTTAACTTTAAACTATTAGCGAGCGAAGCGTTGCGTATAGATATCTTTGCATACTGACTCGCCAAGCATCGGCGCGTGCCGCAAGTCAGTCCTAACTTGTCCGCGTTATCAAATAAAAATAAATTCTGTATTCAACAAACAAATTCCTATTCTGGCCTGACCATTCCCCCCACCCTGAAACATTCTCTTCAGAACCATAGTAGGATCAGACCATTTCGGCGTAAAACACACAATAAAAAAAAAACAAAACTAAAAACTAGTGATAGTACAATCCTAATTACTGGGTAGGTAAAGGACATACCTTTACTACCGGACGTTTATACGTCCCATTCTTGGTGGCATGGCAATGGTGGATGAGGAGGTTGACAAAAGGGTCCGACTTAGGTAAGAGGAAGGGAGGACGATTATCGAAAGGCAAGCGTGCGTTGGACAATCGGCCCCCCACCCTGACCAATCCATCTTCAAGGAACGGCCGTAGCTTGCGAAGGGCATTCGACGGAGATTGATTCCTCATTATTTTATTGATGTCCTCCGCAAAATGTTTTCGTTGGATATGTTTGATCAGATATAATTCTGCCCGATCTAAATCGGAAGTGACGATAAATCTTTGGGCGGGAATTAATTTTAGAAATCTGAGAACATACACCATCGAGCGTAACAATTTTGACCACGAAGAACAACGTGCAATAAGATCATCGAAGGGATTTTCAAGATTTTCCAAGACTGGGCATGCAATAATCTTCTCCTCAGTCAAAACCATCCTTTCCTTTGGAAGTGAATTGATAGGCCATTGCGATGGATCCAAAATAATCCAACTTGGGCCCGTTATCCAGGTTAGGTTATTCAGGAATTGCGACGTAGTCAAACCCCGGGATAGCGCATCGCTGGGGTTGTCCTTACCCACAATATGATACCATTTTGTATACGGCACCAATTCCTGAATCTTAGCTACTCTGTTGGCAACAAAAGTTTTCCATCGATGAGGAGATGAATTTAACCAATTCAATGCATACGTTCTCAAGGATTCGTCGGATGAGAATCTCCACAAAATTCGTTGATAACGGCGATGTTCTTCTTTGACTCGGATTTGCCGATACATCTGACGTATGTCTGCGGTAATGGCTATCTCAAACAACCTGAAATTACTCAGCATACCAAATAAGTCTGTTTGTAACTTGCAACCGGTATGTAAGACATCGTTCAACGATAAATTCGTATCTGTACGAGCGCTGGCGTCAAAAACAACTCTTAAAGGGGTGCTGGTGCTTTCTAATTTCCAAATACCATGATGAGGAATATAATATGACGGTGCAAGCGAATCATCCGTCACCAGGGTCATGTGACCTTGATCCAAATAATCAAGCATGACCTGGTTATATTGATCTTTAAATTCCGAAGCGGTCTGAAAACGTTTTTCTAATGAGAGCAACCGTTTTCGAGCAACCACATATGAGCTTCCTAAATTATCAGGATTCATTTTGAAGGGTAGAGCTACCTGATAGCGACCATCTGCGTTGCGTGTGCAATTTTCCCGGAAAATATTTTCACAATCCTCTTCTTCCGGAGTTGTGTTCGTTTTCCTAAAATCGGGTACATCTTCTAATTCGATGAATTTTCGGAACAAGGACTCAATACCCGGTTCTATCAAGGAACAAAATGTTTGTGCAGAATTTGGGTCTGCGTTAGCGGTTATGGATCCCATCACCACATATCCCAAGGTGGATTGCAGAGCGACTAAGCGATCAGCGGGATCGCTGCGGTTTATCACAGATTGAGAGCCTAGAAGATACGGGAATAAACCAGCGCCTATAATACCATCAACCATGCCCGGTATGTGAAATTGATCGTCGGCTAAAAACAGGCCACCAAATCGGGAAGTTACTTGAGAACCGACTTCATTGGCTGGGAGACGATCGGTTATCTTATCAAGCAGGAGCACGTCCAGTGAATATTGGAATGACGTATCCATTCGAGATTCAATGACTATTTCCACGCGACCTCTAATTGGGCTGGATTTTAAACCTATACCTTGTACCGATGAATATAGCTTGGTTATGGGTAAGCCCAATCTATGAGCGCATTGTGTGGTCATGAAATTGGCTTGGCTAGCCGAATCTAGCAAGAACCTAACTCTATGTTGATTACCATATTTATCTCTTACAAAAACTACTGCAGTAGATAACAATACGGTTCTATTAAAGTTGATATGGGTATTACAAAAATTCAGTGAAGTTCCTGGTTTCGATGGGGTGTTCGAGTTATTAGGTTCGACTGGCTTCGCCAGTACTGGCGACGGGCGATTGGAGCTACCGCTGTCTTGTTCCGATGAGCGAGGTAAATGTATCAATGAATGATGTCTTTGTTGACATGCTAAACAAGTGCTAGTAGACGCGCAGGTGGTTGACGAATGTTGCCAACTTAAACAATTAAAACATAAATCCTTTTCCTTCGCGAATTTGAATCTCTCTTGGGGCGAGAATTTAAAAAATGTCGGGCATTTATATACCTGGTGATTTCCCTTGCCACAAACAACACAAGTTTCATGGCTATTACTATCGTGGTTCGTAACAAACGAGCGTGGAACATTCGAATTACGACTATCAACAGTCGCCTTACTGACATTGCTACGTAAGGAGGGTTTACTGTTGCTATTCGATTTTCCGGTGTTCGTAAGTATTTGCGAGCGTAACTTTACAAATTTAATAACATCTGCATACTCGGGTATGTCAGATAGTTGAAACCATACTTCAAAAGCGCGAGTGGTTTCCGAATCAAATTTGGATAATGCCATATGGGTAATGATAAAATCCGCCAAGTCTGCAATATTGAGTTTCTTCAAGGCAGAATACGCGGTATCAAATCTTTCTAAGAACCAATTCAAATACGACGCAGATTCATGCGTTGCGTCCTTGAAGTCAATCATTTGTTGAAGGTAAGTGTTAGCTAGAACCCTTGGATTCTGATATTTTTCAATTAAAGATGTCCAAACGATAGAATAATTGGGGCCTACGGCGGGTAGGCCCGTTAATATTCCACGCGCCGAACCTGATAGACTCGTAGCTAGATATTGAATCTTGTCTGTGTTGGTTAACTCAGGATTTTCATGGACAAGATTTTTGAATATCTCATAAAAGACAGGCCAATTTTGTAATTTTCCATCAAAATTGGGCAGTTGTATTCTAGGCAAGCGTGGTGCGTATCTAGGATCCAGTGTGGCATCTCCATTCCTTTGAGGTGGTCTTGACAGTTCCCTTGCCGCCAAGCGAATATGTGCGCATAATTCGTCGGCCGCCTCCAGCGGTTGAAAGTTGGGAATATATTCGGGATCCATCTCAGCCTTTATACGAACAATTTCCTTTACTAGTTGAGTAAATTCAGAATCACACCGGTCTAATAATTCGAGCCTCATTTTGAAAATCTTAATACTCAAATCGGTCTCCAGGTTTAGGCTTGAATCATAAGTTTTTTGAATCTGCTGAAATCGAATTTCCTTTTCGGCTTCCAGTTGAGTCAGTTTCCTCTCCAACCGTTGTGCTTGTGCCATTGTGAAATATTTAATTTCTCAATTCAGAAACCCAAACAATTCAAATACTGACAAAATTGCGAATAATAATTGAAACAAATTATTAAATGCGACCGAAACTCACTAGCGAAAATAAATCCTTAAGCTATACCAAAGAAATATTAAATGAGAATTAATTTTTAATTTATCTCTCAAATATAAATCTACAACGTGTGACAATAGACAAAATTGAATCGATATTGTATGCGTAATCAAATCTAAAGCGAATAATGAAAAATAGTAATGACGTAATGAACAACAATATAATCCAAAATTCAATCCAAAGTCAAAGCATTAACTGTATTAATATATAAATACATCAATTAAACAATCAAACAATAAGTCGGAAAATTGTTACGCCTGCAACAATGCTGGCGAATCAGAATAATCCTTGCATTCACAACAATGCAATTCAAAGCGACCAAATGTTCCAACAACAATAAAATAAAAATGCAAGAAATAAATCATAAAAATGCGGGTGTGTATATTGCTTAATAAACGGTGTATATGTACCTTTATTCCGTCCGAAAAACAGCGTGGAGTTCTTGACGGTGATTCGTACAATATTTGCCGTCAAAACCAAGCTAGCGTGTTTGTTGTGTGTGTGTGTGTGCGTGCGTGCGTGTGTGTGTGTGTGTGCGCGTGTGCGTGGTTTGTGTGTGTGTGTGCGTGCGTGTGTGCGTGCGTGTGTGTGTGCGTGCGTGTGTGCGTGCGTGCGTGTGTGCGTGCGTGCGTGCGTGTGTGCGTGCGTGCGTGTGTGCGTGCGTGTGTGTGTGTGCGTGTGTGTGTGTGTGTGTGCATGCGTGCGTGCGTGCGTGCGCGTGTGTGCGTGCGTGCGTGCGTGTGTGCGTGCGTGCGTGTGTGCGTGCGTGTTTTGTGTGTGTGTGTGCGTGCGTGCGTGCGTGTGTGCGTGCGTGTGTGCGTGCGTGCGTGTGTGTGTGCGTGCGTGCGTGCGTGCGTGCGTGCGTGCGTGTGTGTGTGTGTGCGCGTTTAATACATTTTGTGAGAATAACTAATAATATCTAAGTACAATAATGAAAATATAAATCCCCATAAATATATTAATAATACCAGAATTATTTATTTTCATTCAAAATAAAATCTAAAATTATTTCACAGTTGAAACGAATATTTAATTTCAATTATAATGTAATAAACCTTGATTGTAATGACTATTGCTTGCTGCACACGTAATACATGAGTTCAAGCGAGATAGCATCAGATATCAATAAGCAAAAGAGAACACAATTGTCTATTACCAAATTTAGAAATTCCATAAATTTTAGAAAATTGATGACTTCTATAACTATATAAATCTGTTATTTGCGATCGTGTGTGATTAAATGGATCTTTCATCGAATAAGGATTTAACAAATTTATACACCAGTTTAAATTCTCAAATCGCTTATCCGTGGTCGAAGTACCAAAAATGTTCGCGCGTTCGATAAAAAATGTTAAATAAGTGGACTGTATTTGCGGTATAAAAAACAATGTAGTCAAGCCACCTACCTTGTCCGATCGACGTGATGCTTTCCGTCCGTCCGTCCTTGAGGGGGTAATTAAAGGGTAAGGAAAGGAAAGGGATTATTTCTTCTTCACGTCGGTCGTAACTTTCGTCGGCGCCACTGCACTGTTCTTTACTAATTAATAATATATAACCAATCACACACAATAACAATCACAGATTCACAAACAAATACAACTATTGTTAACTTTAAACTATTAGCGAGCGAAGCGTTGCGTATAGATATCTTTGCATACTGACTCGCCAAGCATCGGCGCGTGCCGCAAGTCAGTCCTAACTTGTCCGCGTTATCAAATAAAAATAAATTCTGTATTCAACAAACAAATTCCTATTCTGGCCTGACCAATACCTATACACTAACAATTAAAATGCAATAAATATATTGATTATTGATTAAAATCCTATTTTTCAACAGCTAAACCAAGGGTATATACATATAAGACATAGTTCTGGAACAGCTGAGCTAAAAGGGTAAAATGATCATGCATCAATAAAAGTGCTAAACGTTTCATATAAAAACTATATTTATTAACATAATTTACATATTAAAATAGGTTGAAACATACAGAACACATGATACATGATGATTATGATCTAATATTTTTTAGCTTTTCGAATGAGAGCCATCCGCTGTTTGTGGGCGTCTGTGACAGCAGATCGCTTGTAGGGCCGCAGCTCATCGGTACCCAGTCCAGGTATCCACATATTATGAGCTTTTTCTAAAGAATATAAGTATTCATAAGTATACTGGACACATTCACATTACGCCTATGCAAAATCCAAACTCGACGCGGTTCAATCAAATTAAATAACAACCAGCCGAGATAATACACTTACAATAATATCTCTCTACAAAGTACACTTCCCTCTCTATCTCCACATACTTATAAACGCCAAATTCAGTTGGAAAAATTTATGAAATTCATAAATATTTCTTTTAACTTTCACGTAAAAACAGTTACATACAAAATGAAAGCTGATTAAATTCTCTACAAAAAAGGTTAAATAATAAACATCTGAATTTTTTAACCTATTAACCCAATCGTGACCAGCATTGCATATATGCAACAGAGCGCTTTTGTTAAGAATTTGCGTTTCTGTAAGATTATTTTAATTCGAATGGGTTTGAAATCATACTTATTTTTGAGTATTGGACTGAATACATCAACAATGCAATTACCAACATTCTGGAGTTTTAGTATACTTAGATAAGTCTGAATTGATGACAGAAAAATCAGCAATATCGGTAACAAAAAAAAACCTCAGTCGCGATTGGGTTAATAACCATAAATTTAGGTGCTCATTATTTGGTGAAGTACGAAAAATATGTATGAATCATTTTTGTACAGAATTTGATTCGCTTTCATTTTGTGTATAAGTATATAATTTTTGCCGTAAAGTTGAAAGAAAGTAGTAAAAACTGATTTTAGTTCCATCCTTGATGCTGACCTTGTTAGAGGTTAATTTCTACTCCAAAATACTTGACACATTGTTTGATATTAATGCAGTTAAACTTAACCTTAAAAGTGGCAGAGAAAATATACTTTAAGAGAGATTTTACTGCATCGTATCGACTGGATTTGTATCGTTTTAGCTCAAAATCAAAACAAATACATTCAAAGGGAATGTTGATGTTATAAAGCATTCCCTTTGGTACATTTTATCCCCAATTCAATAAAACTAGTTATGATTGATTAACGGATATAATTAACATCAAATAATCACATTTTTCATATACTGCATGTATTTTACAATTTTTTTTATCAACTATGCAATTAATATAAAAATATATACGTCAATATTTAAAGTTCCATAATTATCGTAAAAATGGACGTACATAAAAAAATAAAAATACATATTGAAGCTAAAACTAAACTTTAAAATGACATCAATAAATTTTATCGATCAATATACAACCATTTTTATCACAATTACAAAGTGTTAAATATTACCCTTTTCTCCCCTAGAAATACATTGATCCTTTAATATTTTGGGTGGTCATAGTTCCTATGTAAATATACAATAAATCTTAAATTAATATTTGAATAAACAAAACGTTCATACGTACAAAAAATATATTGCAACTCTTCAACAGATATTATATCCCATTTTTAACAGCAACCAAAAATTAATTTCAATTAACATAAAATTAGATGCTTCTTAAAATCAATAAACTCAAAAATATTATTTACCAGGATAGTTATAGGTATTTTACAAGTCCCGTGATAACCTAAAGTGTGAATAATAAACTCTTAAGGTAGTTAACGTTCTTAAGAAATCAAAACAGATCAAAAAATTTAAAGGGGCTTCCTAGCCTAGAAATTAAAAAAAAAAGGTTTTTTTAGGGTGAGGAGGAAAATTTTCTTGAAGAATAAGGTTTCAAAAATATGTCTCTAAAACTCTATACTTGAATTCCCAAAATTGATAAAATTAGAAGGATTTGGAGTATGTGATTTGAAATAATCAGTCATAGGGTTGTATTGTAAATGGATCAGCTGTAGAAGACAACTTTGTATTCAAATTCAATCAGAATCATATGAGGAAGTGAGTTCCAAAACTCGTTCATTCCATTTAAAAAAAAATATAGATAGCAGTGGATTTTGAAAGAATTTTTGGCATTCTTTCATATGGTAATGTCAGTTTTGAGCCAGTTTTGCTCAAAACTGTTTATAAAAAAAACTGAAAGAATGTCAAAAATTCTTTCAAAATCCACTACCATCTTAATTTCTTTTAAAATGGAACGAATGAGTTTTGGAACTCACCTCTTATGAAAAAGTTCAAAAAAGATTTTTGATTTTCGAATTCCTTCAGTTATTTCTTTCTGAGGAGCAGATCAGCTGGAATCATAATGACTGTTTCAATAAAAATATTGATAGTAAAAGATTTTATAGTTCCTGCATCAGAAATTGCCCCAAAATACTTTTAAAATCATATACTAGACTAGAATACCCCTTTAATAAATATTATCTAATTACAACACGAGATAATCCACGTAGAAAATTTATCAGCTGGTTTCAGAGATTAGAATTATTAACACAAATATTGAGATAACTACCTTAACCGCACAAAATGTACTGATTTCTAAATATCAAATAACGTAACGAAATAACAGTACTTTGTATAAAAAGAATGCAATACGATACACACCTAAATACAATTGAACGTCTCTAACTTCGACAGTGGACGCGTGCCTGTGCTTAGCTATTTTACAAGCACCGCTCATTATTGACTCCATAAAATCATCCGCCATACCCAGCAACATTTCCTCCACTTCATCGTCTAATTGCACCGTCGAATCTACGTCACGAACTAATTCCATTAACCGTGGCTTGCTCAACAGCTGCAATAAAATTATACAACTCATTAATAGATGTTTTTACAAATTCAAAACGGTCGTAAATACACTCGTCGTAATAAGCAATATTCAAATAGCCATAATGGAATTTAAAAAAAAACAACTTGTAATCTCTACTTTAGGATTTCTTAAAAAAATGTTATTTTCATTAACATCTTAAAAAGTTACAAGCTGATAAAGATCTGAAAAATTTAAAAAACATGACCAAGGAATCATACAATAGAGATTTCAAGCTTTAATTTTTTTTTGAAAAATTCTATTATGATCATTTTTTACAGCTATTTTAATATTGCTTATTATAAAAATAAAAAATTGAGTGTATCTGAAAAAAATCCAGTAGTTAAAATTATTGCCGTCAATGAAAACAAATTGTAAATAAACTATTTAGTTAAATACCTGCTGCGCGCCCTCGTTAGCTGACTGCGCAGGCAACGATGCGTTTGCGCTTGCGCTAGTAGTGACCGGAGTTGGTTTGGCCGCGATAGAGTTAAACTGCTGCACGTTCGGCGTCGGATTATTGACTATCTGTTGCTGGGATATAACGGTTCCCTGGGTATGAGCGTTGGCCACCACGTAAGACTGAACATTCACCAGAGTCGGAATAACCGAAGTGGTCTCTGTCTTTACATTGTTCACTGGTAATACAGGCATAATAATTTGATGCTGAGAAGCGTTAATTGATTGTTGTTGAGCCATTCTTCTTCTGGAACATAATTTGTCTTTTAAAAGCACTCACGTAAACCTATTCGTTATTCTTGAAAAAAACTGAAAAAAACAATCATTACAAGATTGAAATAAATAGTATTTGTTTTTTAACGGAATTGCATCAACCTGGACTTTGTACCCTGTAAGAAAGTGTTTCTCTGTTAAAAGCTGACGGCCCACTCCTTTAAAAAAAATATTAAATTTCATTTACAAATAAATCAAATGTAAAATAATGACATAAAGAAACCAAATATTTGTACAGTAGACGATTGTTATTGTCAAGTGATCGTTATTGTCAAGCCCCTCCGATTGTTACTATCAACTTGTTTACCCTTACTCCTGGTTTCCTAGTCAACTAATCATAAGTAATGTACACGGCGCAATGAAAAAATTTATTTTATAATAAAATATATATATAATTTTTAGAAACAATCTGTGAAACAAATGTGTTCAAGTTTAAGGTTAATTTACTTAATATCCAACTAATAACCTTATTTTCTGCCATAATTATGTATTCCTAATGCATTGCTTCCTCGCCATATCTGAAAGATATGAGAAGCTTTGATATCGTTTTTTCTTCTCACAATACAATTTAGGTTAAATTAGATTAAACTTTACCCATGACAGTTGTGTCTCGTTTTTATTTTCATTTTGTGCACGTGGATTTTCAAGGAGTAGGAAAACAATCAATTTGACAGTAATGATAGTACTTTGCTCCGAGCACTTGAAAGTAATGATTGTCTACTGTAATTTGAAAAATACAAATTGTTATCACTGTAATAAATTTAATATTTAATTCTATTTGTCATTCGTGTCGTACAGGTAATAATCTTTTTTATATTTAGAACTACGCACTTCTGAATAATATTTATCGTTCGATGCACTTTTTTTATTATTTTCCGGCGACCTGTGCCGGTGCTTTTCATTTCTTGACAAACTGCGTGACCTAGATCGGTATCTTGACTTCTCACTGTGGTATTTTTTATTAGAAGATTTGTGTTTTTTGGGAGATCGGTTTCGATCTATCCGTGGACTAGACTCTTGTTTATCGCTTTTTTTGTTTGAACGAGAGCGTGACGGTGAGCGGGAGGAGCGTTTACGATCTTTAGATCGTTTCTTAGGCCTGTCTCTCTCTTTCGATCTGTGCCTTGAACGTGACCGGTTTCTTTTTGTTTCTCGCTTTCGATCGACGGGAGATCTGCTTCGTCTATTTTTTGAGCTGGGTTTATTTTCTTTCTCGTGTTTCGGTTGCTGGTCTTCAGTAATCGAGCGACTGATAAAAGCCCCAAATGCATTGTACGCTCCACCGGTATTCACCTTCTCAGTCTCTTCGATTTTCGGTTCCGTCTCAAACCGATGTTTAACTCTAGATTCTTGATACGCTTTACGAATTTCTGCTATTTTTTTGTTAAACTCCTCCATATCGGGCTTGGGCCTAGCGTAAAGTCTTAAAATTGTTAAACAGACATCTTTGATGTGAGATTCTGTCACTCCGAAGAGTTCATACCAGTTAGGGTTCTTTGGTAAAGGCAATTTTAGAACACGAGCAGATAAATAAATGCAAGCGCATGCAATTACCTCTGGAGAGTATCTGACGAACACGTTCGTACGGAGACTGTCGTTCATGTAATTCCAAGCCATCTGCATCATTTTGCGATTGTTTTCAATCAGCAGGACTTGCAGATACATGACAATTATTTTGTGTGGGTGTTTTATGTGAACGCAGAATCCTAATTCTTTTAAAACACGCCGTTCCGCTTTAATAACTTTAGTTTTCAATTCTATATAATTCTGATCAAGAATGACGGGTTGTATTTTTCTCTGTTCGTTTATCTGTTTAATGTGATTGAAAACGTTGATCACATCTCGTATCCTACGCGGAGCTTCTTCAATCTTTGAAGCAAGGCATATGCATGCCATTGACGTTATTTCAGCGTCATAACGCACCAAGGATTTGGAATAGTAGAAGCGCTGATACAGCACCTGTCCTGTTGCCATGGCAACCTGGGGCAGTTGCAACAGGATGCCGGCGGTCTGTATCAATTCACAACCCCATATTCGCAGAGAGGTTTCAGAGTCTTCATCTAAACCGTCAACTCGAGACGGAGTATTATTTAATATTTCTTCTGGTAATAAACAGTTGTCTAAAGTTAATACAGCTTTCCCATAAGTCTTATTTGCACTTCCTACAGGTAGATCAGTTTTTGTTAGACTCATTTTATAAAAGTCACTTTAACTTAAAATATACTTTCAATACAAAAAATATAGTTTAAAAAGCCTGCGATTTTGAGTTATACCTCAAATATAATTGAGGTTACATTCAGTACAAAAAGAATTGTAAAATGTACCTACTTTATTTTTCTTATTGTGAACCACGAAACTCATTCACTAAGTAGTAATAATTGTAGATAATGTTTTTCAATCCATTTTGTAACACAGTGATGACGTTTAATTATATTCTTTAACGATGAGTATACGTTCGACCATTTGCTTCCCTGTTTGCTCGTAAAATTTCTACATGGAAAATTCTTTTCTTTTCTTGTTTGACCGCTTGGTACGGCTTTGTAGGTGTATGTTCGTTTTTAGACCTTATCTTACTTATGTATAAACATAATCTATGGATTATACTATGGTAGCCATTTTATTTTAAAAATTGAATTTTATTAATAATGATTTATTCGATCTTTGATTCGATATACAAAACTTATTAAATAATTTGAAAAATTATACTTAATAATATTCACATTATAAAATACATAAAAATAATTAAAATAACTTCTGAATAGAGAATTTTAATATTTTACTACCAATTAAATAGGAGCACCGCCCAGTATCTTTATTCTGTGGCACCGCCTATGGATGCATAGATTATGTTCAAATAGCGCCATATTCGAATAATTAATTTTTTGGTATATTTTATGTATTTAAAAATATTTATTCGTATAATTTTTTTACGTATCTACTATATAAAAATAACTACTACCTATTGCTCTTTAATATAAATTTAAATTTCAAATAACAATAATTCAAGTTATATGATATGTTCTTTTAATACATATAAAAATTTGACAGTTGTAAAGATATTTGACAATTTTCAAATTTCATATTATAAATTATAGTTTCTTCTATATAGATATTTATGTTGTTTTGAAATAATTTTATGAAATTATTATTAATATTATATTTCATTGCAAACAAATATTTTCCTTTAGGCCGGTTCTGTACATCTTCCGTCCAGAAATTCAAATAACCTTCATGCATGTATGTACTTTATGATCGATTGATTTTTTTACTTATGTTAGTTTACTGACACGTCAATAGTTAAATAAAACATTTTTTAGTTTGAATTTAAACTCAATGTTTGTTAATTTATAATCTTTTTAATGAATAATTCTTTACAATCATTAAAAGGTTCAGCAAAGATGTTACCAAAAATAATTTTTGTTTTGGGAGGACCTGGAGCAGGAAAAGGGACCCAATGCAGTAACATTGTGAAGGTATTATTTAACTTTATATCTTAAACAACAAACCACATCAATATCCTTCCCCCAAAGTTTGAAGAGTGAAAAATAACCATGCTTTTTTTAATACATTTATTCGACAGTAAAAAATATAAATATATATATTTTAGGAGTACGGTTTCGATCATTTATCTGCTGGAGATTTATTACGTGAAGAACGCGCGAGACCGAACTCAAAATATGGAGAATTGATTGAGAAACATATCCGTGAAGGAAGTATCGTTCCCGTGGAAATAACATGCAGTCTTTTAGAACAGGCGATGAAAGAATCCAAAAATGATAAGTTCCTAATTGATGGGTTTCCTCGAAATAAAAATAATCTCGATGGCTGGACAGAACACATGTCGAACAAAGTAAAATTATTATTTGTTTTGTTCTTTGAATGTACTCAAGAGGTAAGCTTTATCTAACTTAATATTGTCTAGATTCAATTAATTATAATTATAGTTTTAGTAATATTAGGTGATATAAAAAATCCAATTTAAATCAAAATATTTGTTAATTTATAAATATATATATAAAAGGAAGTTTCACTCAGGTATCAAACGTTCTCCCACTTTCAACCAAGCTAAAAACTTTATAAATATATTGTTTAGGTCATTTTAGAAAAGTAACAAGCAGTGGCATAACTACAAATTTAGGGCCCCTGGGAAATTTTTAAGATGGGGTCTTCTAAAAAATTAAAAACTTAGCAGTTCACGGGGTAAGGTGACAAAAAAGAAGTTACTGGATATGTCGCAGAGCTTCTTAAAGCCTGGGGTCCTTGGCTTTTTGCCAGTTCAGCCACCCTGTAGTTACACCACTAATGACAAGTCTGGATTTAAAAAAAAGGGGCTTCCAGTTTACATATAAATGGAAATATATAAATATATAAAAATATACTAGTAGTGACAAATATAATAAATAAAAACAACTTGTTTGTCTAAACGTCAAAAATTTAATAAAGAATAAGTATTCGCAAGCTTTCGATTCACAGAATCATTGTCAGGCTATTAAGAAAGAACAAACATGAATATTGTTGAGATAATGACATCGTTCACATTTTGTTCTTTCTTAATAGCCTGATGAATCGAAAGCTTGCAAATACTTATTCTTTATTACATTTTTGACGTTCAGACAAACAAGTTGTTTTTATTTTTTAATTATATAAATATATATATGTATTCAAATATAGAAATAATTCAACTAAGAAAGTATTTTATATTTTAAAATATCCGATTAACGTCGGGTCAAATCAGCTGTTAGTATGTATATTATTATATTAAAGTGTTAAAAAATTAGGTTATGCTTGCAGGTATCTTTAAGTTGAGCTTATATTTAAAATATTTAATCGAAAAAATTCTATTACTGCACAATTTAAATAGTTATACAGGATTTCTATTATTTATCTTTACAAGTGAAATAATTATTTTTAAAAGATATTTTCATTACTTTTTATTAAATTAATTTTTTGCATAAATATTTTAAATATTAGCCAAACTAAAAACAAGTTTTATTTTAGATTTGCATGCAACGTTGTTTAGATAGAGGTGCTGCTGGAAGCGGTCGTTCAGACGACAATGCAGACAGCTTGAAAAAGCGTTTCAATACGTACATAAATGATACAATGCCTATAATTGAATATTACGAAAGTCGCGGTCTAGTTAAACGAATCGATGCCACAAAATCTGTAGGAGAGGTTTTCGAGGCTGTTAAAGAGGTTTTCTCTGGTTATGACATGGCCAAAGGGGACTATTAATGATTGATTTTAAACTAGGCTAAATGTATTAAATTTATTTAAACCGCTTTCGATATTTAATTGTAATAGTGTGTATGGAAATCAGGATTGAAGTACTTTATTATGTGTTCATTAATATTTTATTTTCAAATATATTATATATGGAATTAACGTTTTAATGTGTTACAGAAAATTATAAATTTTTTTATTTATTTTTATGCATATAATAAAATACATACAAACGATGGGATCTTTAATTCAATTTACAAAATACATTGAGTGATATTAAAAATAATGATTAAGTAGAAAAAGACAAAGATCTATGGGTTTTCTCAATGTTACCAATTTTATTTTGTAAAGTTATAATTTCTTTACTGGTTTTAAAATTCATACAAAATTATAAAATCGTCAGCTTTCTTTTTCAACAGATACAAAAAAAATACTTTTAAAATTCGCAGTATGTTTAATGTGAATGTTTCTAAACTGACTGCTAGAATAAAAAAAAAATTGGATGCACGATTCAAAAGAAAACCGACGATATGAATTTAAAGACATGCTGTTAACATTTTTAGTGAACAATGTTTTATTTATATTTTATAATATCCATGCATTCCTCTGTATTAAATAGTGTTTCTCAATCAAATAAATTATAAACAAGGGCAGATTGAGGAGAAATTTCAGTTTGAATAATCAATCGACCAATTGATTATATATAATAATGTAAAGATCGGTATCTATTTTGTTTTCTGCAAATGGTTGAGAAATTACTATAAAAACTAATGTATGCAATAGTTCCAGTAGTCAAGCGTGGATCTAAGGGAGCGGGGTGTATAGGGTACACGAACTCCCCCAAAACTGATATGCTAAAGTAAATTAGATTTAAAACTGCTTATTTTTGTATGTGCCTCCCTCCCCCAAATTGTAAACATAGATCCACACCTGTCAGTAGTTAGTTAATAACAATAATTATAAAAGTAATATGCATTTATATTAATGCAAAATATACATTGAAGAGTTAAAATATTTTATGTTAAATGGCAAAAAAACCTAGTGCAAATTATTGTCTATTCAGTTATTTTGAATAGTTGATTGAATTACTTTAAATGTAAGTGATATTATATAACAGGGGTGGCTAAATTAGTTAAAATATCACTACATTACAAGCCTTAACTAGCAGATCTGCATACTTTTTTTTACTTATTTATTTACTGCTCAGCTGTTTTGAGTGATGATTGATGTTGGTTTAGATTTCATCAAAATCGGACCAGTAATTTTTTATTTTAACTGATAATAAGTATAAATTACAATCGCTTTTAATTTAAATATTAAAATGAATTTAGAATAAATCTCTGAAAAGGATAGGTGAAGATTGCTAAACGTAAAATCCAATGTTTAATGTATAAAGTATTTGTATTTAATCTAGCCCACCGTTAAAAATATTTACCCGCCCCTGTTTAAAACGACCTTATTTCTGTAAGACCATGAGTTAAGTGTTTTAAATATGATGACCTAAACATTAAGATGGCCTACAGAAAACTGCAAATGCCATATTTATTGTTGATTGTTGTTTGTGTTATAGAATAACATGTTTTGCTTTAAATATTTATAGAATATTTTATTGTTACCTTCAGAGCTGTTCAGTATTTTATAATTTAAATGTTAAATACATAATAAAAATACTTTCCGAGTTAACTATTTATTGGAATTAGAAAAACAGCAATTGTTTGTTAATACTAATGAGTAATTATTTGTGTGAAAGTGAAATATTTTGTATTTAGTGAATACTTTTTTTAAAAGCATTTTTAACAGCTTTGGTTACTTTTGTAACTTGCATTTACATTTTTGTATAATTTTTTTATATATTTTATTTTCAATAGAAATTATTATTAAATTTTTCAGTACCAGATAATTATTTCTCACGGGTTGTTAATGAAAAATGTCAAAATATTGTTTTTTAGGTATTGAAAAGATTAATATAACTTTGGCCATTTGGTTGTATATGTCTGTAAATAGCCATATTATTTATTATTATTAATAGTAGTTAAAAACTGAAAATCACAACATATAATTATTTCTATGTCTAGTAGTGAATATTATAAATATATATTTATTATAAGTTACTATTCTATTTTAGAAAATGTTTCATTAGGTTAAAAAATTATAATATACATATGCCTTAAATGGTTAATTATATTCAAACGATTTCAATCATGTATTTTTTGAAAATATATAAATTTTATTGTGTAATGAATTTTAAAAGTAATTGTTGTTCTTTGATGTATGTATTATGAAAACCAAAGTTAAAAATAAATGTGCTAATGTTATTTCGTCTTTTATTTTATATTAGTCTTCACGCATTCAGCAGCTTAAAATTTTTTGATCAAATTGGATCCGATCATTTTATTCCCAAGGTTGTTTAATCTAAAGGTATACAAATTGATTAGTTTTGTCTCTTTTGCGATATGTATAAAATGAAAAACGTTGCTTCTAGATAACATTTTTTTATTAAACAAACATAATAAACTATACAATAATACTAAGCAGGTAACTGTATCACGTTAAAAGAAATTTCTAAATATAAATACCGTAGCTTTGACCCAGTTTGGAATTTTTCTATTTGTGTCCGCAGGTAGACATTGAACATGCAAATGTTCCCATTCTTCATGCAGTTTCTTTTCTAGATTATGGTTTGTGGTTACGATTACGATTTGGCTTTCAAGATCACGTTTTACTGAACGTTCGCCAAAATTTGGTGAACCTACAAAAGTTACTGATGGGTATTGGTTTTTTGGTAAATAATACCTAAAAATAAAAATGATATTACATTTTTTTAGAGGCCATTTTTATCAGTAGAAGAGCAAAAAATGTAGATAATTCAAAAACAACCAACAATTAAACGTTAAAAATCTAAGGCTAGGCGCCATGTATTTTAGAGTAAAAGAATTTTTCTTCTTCATGTAATGGTCTTTTGGAGTGTCATTAAGAAATCCTAAAGTGATGGAAAAAACTAAAATGAGTTTTTGCCGATTTCACGAATTACTTTCAACTTTATTATACAAAATTAAAACAAGTTATTATTACAGAAAAGGTTCTCTGCATATTTTTTTTATCAGATTTGTACTTCACCAGAATAATGAGCATCTGAATTTATGGTTATGAATGAGTTAATAAATTCAGACGATTATTACTCGATGAAATACAAATCTTACAAAAAATATATATATAGAAGCTTTTTTTAGATTAATTAATTAGCTTTCATTTTATACATAAGTATTTTAGCTCTAAAGTGGAAAGAAAACCAAGAAACAATAAAAACTGATTTTTGTCCCTTTAGGATACTTTTGTGACATTTAAAAAAAAAGTAATAACCAGTCAGAATTATTTCTGAATTTTGTAAATTTGTCCGATTTGGCGCATGGTCTTAATGATACATTACGGAAACTATTTACATACCAAAGTCCCTTTGAATGAAACGTCCAGTCCTTTTTAACATACTCAAACAATTCAATATCATTAGCCCGATCTTTTAGCTTCTTTTTAAATTTCTGTGCTAATAAACTATATGCAGCAGGAATCCCTCCTGCAGGCCATTTGGCTCCTTGAAAACCATTGGCCTAAAATATTACTAATGCAATTTTTAAAGGTTCTTTTGAGTAAATTATTTTATAAAATACTAACACTCGGATGCGCCATAATGACTTTACATTTAGCTGAACATTTTTCAATTATCGTTTGAATATACTGTTTCGTAAGATTAAAATAACCTGTAGCAATAAATAAAGAAGATCCTGGTAAAGTACTCGATAGAAATCTCGTTGTTATGATACTATCATGATGTATACCCAACTGCCCCATTTCAATTAGCGGAAACACCCACGTATCTATAAAAAAAATGTAATCCTAAAGAAATGTAATTTGTTATAATTTTAATCACTAACCATTATCGGATTTTTCTATAATTTTGTTATTTTTTCTTGCTTCGTTTAAGTACGATTCTATACGATCACTAGCGTTTCGAATAAATTTACTAGAACTACCTTCGTATGGAAGTTGAGACCAGGATTTTGTCAAATGCACTTTATTATTATCGTTCACTTGTAAACTAAATTCTTGAACACGCGATATTAAATTATCGAAGAAGTCAGCAAGATTTTTATCTTGGATCATATAGAAACGATCTTGTCTATTTGTAAAATAATCGTTTGATAAATTCGCACCACTAATGATGACGATATCATCAAAAATGTACAGTTTCATGTGTTGTACACCGATAAGTTCGTTCCACCGCTGCGGTAGAATTTTCTTATAGATTCCTCGTAAAGAAGGCGTGTGGTATAATGAAAGATTGATAAATTCTTTATATTTTTTTAACAACGGTAAAATAATCGTACGTGAATTTATCGTTCCCCGAGAACCACGCGTGTAATCGAATAATAAATTAACTTTCAAGGAGCCGTTTTGTAAGTTTACATTATTTTCTATTGTGCTAACTAATTCCCGTTCTAGCGAGCCGTTCCCTAAATATAAACTGGCAAGAGTAATTCTGTATTGTGCTGTTTTAGATTTCAGTAAAAGAGTATTGTAAAATTTTCGTGGCTCGGTAATTATATTTATATTGTTACTTTTTATAGCAAAACATGGTGCGACATCATATAACCATCCTAATGAAGAAAGTCGAATATCTCCAAAATTTGAATTAGAAACTAAATTTTCAGGTTGTGTTTCAAAAATTGTCGTTATCAGTCTGCGTAACATATTGATTACTTTTGTGTGAACGACATTAACATTTTACTGTAATTACATTGTTGGTTTTTAATTCATAAAATGGAAGATGTATTTACATCAAAAAATAAAAAAAGTAATTCAATTTTGACATTTGTTTACACGTGTATCTACAACAGATAACATAAATATTTTGTGTCAAATATCAGAAGCAATCAAGAAGTAATTATATCAATTATCCAACAAATTATTTAATTAAAAAGAATATTTGAATTTTATGCATCAATTATTAAAATACATATTAAAAATTTTATTTGATATTTTTAGTATTGTAGATTACAAAAAAGACAAGAATTACTTTTAATATTAGATTTCGGGAAAACTGTTTTAGGTATTCTGGAATTGACAATATATTGTCTATGATATTGTGTCAGATGTTACAACAGAGGCGTATTTAATTTTTTAATTAAATAAATTTGTTGTAATATTTGAAATTAAGACCCGAAATGATTTATTTACATTTATTTTATTTAGAAAAAAATTGTTTGGCCTTAAAAGGCATTGCAAATAAAGAAATAATTATGCTTTTCTTAGAAAAAAAATTATTTTCGTTTTTATGATAATAAAACTTATCACAATACCCTTTGAACTTTTGATCTTGTTATAAGGATATTAAATCAAAATCATAAATAACTGTTCTCAAATATCTTCATATTAAAAATGTGGAGGAAAAAGATTTTATTAATATTTTTACTATGTAATTTAAAAAAATGTTTTGCAAACGAAAATAATGGTATGTAAATAGTTAAATATTATACTAATATGTAAACATAAGAAAAACTATTAATATATTTTTAAGATGAAGCAACTCAAGCCGAAGCAAAAATAAGTGACCAAATTCTTGCAATATTGGAACACTACCAAAATCCTGATCCTATTGGGTTACCCGGGGCTCCTGTACCCGACCCAATGGACGTTCCACCGATGAAACAATCATTCAGCGTAGCTACAATGAATTTCAAAGATATGAATGTATATGGTTTATCAAACTTTAAAATACAATACATCAAAACTGATTTAACAGCCATGGAGGTACAGAAAATTATGGCCCCATATATCTTTGTATTTTAAAATAATTAATTTTTTAGGTGCGTGTCGCTTTACGAATTGATGGCTTACAAACAAATGGGTCTTACACCATGTCCACATGGTTAAGCAGATCTGCAGGACCATTTACTGTGATAATAAAAGGCGTGTCGATGACAGGTGTTGCTAATTTAGGTGTAGAAAGAGGCGGAAGGCTTAGTGTACAAGATATTAACATGGACGTGACTTTCGATAAGATAGACATGAATTTTGAAAATTTAGGATTTATGGGATCACTTTTTCAAGTAAAGAATCTAATATATAATATAGTATAAACATTTTAATCAGATGATTATTAGTTAGACATTACTTTTTTGAGACTTGAGGGCCTCCAAGCAGTGTTCTACAGTTAAATGGTATTAACATTTGCACACTCAGTAATTAGACATGTTTATATGAAAATTTTAGCAATTTAAATTCTTTGTTTTCTATGTAAGTACATTCAGTAATTAGACATTGGGGTAGTTTTAATAGTGTCCAATTAGCAAACTTGTACTGCATATACAGCTTGTTAATTGGACTACTGAACGTATCTACATAAAAAAAAAGAACGTATTTTGCTAATTAGACTTGTTTTCATATAAACCGAGCATGGGAATGTTAAAACAGTGCTTGGAGTTCAAAAACTTCTAATTTCTGAGCTTGTCTAACTAACAAACGTCTGATTAGTAAGGTTGTACTGTATGTAACTTTTATTAATTATGATTCATGTATTTTTTAGGGTATAATCAATTCTGTAGGCACATTTCTATTTGATTCGATAAAGCCTTTCATTCTGAATCAAGCTAATACGAATATAAGAAGTGACGTGAATGCTCAAATAGCAAATATTCCATATACGTTTCCTAATTCCATATCACCTTTCGATATGGCAATTGCTGAAGCAAGAAAAGTTGTCAGGGAATGTGGATTTGATCCCTATAAAATGGACGATTACAACCATACTGTAAGATGAGTTATTTCAACTTGATATTCGAAACAGTAAAAGTACGTTTTATTTTCAGGCAGGAATATTCGATATCCATTTAACACATACATGGTTAAATGGATTATCAAATTTTTATCGAGCTGGCGATGTTATTATCGAAGTAAACAATGGAACAATTCAGACAGTCGTTGATGTTGGGACACAAAAGATTGAAGGCACATCGCATTGGGAAGTAGGGGTAATATCTGGCATGTTTTCACGTGCAGGAACCTTTTCTTTTAGTATCGATAGTTTCAAAGTCAAAGTAGCTTTAAATCAATCCGTCGACACTAGAAAGAACCCGATAATCGACGACATACAGCTGGAATTAGGCAATATTCAAGTACGTTGTGATGGAGCAGGAACGTTAGATTACGCTATAGAACTATTCATAAATGTACTACCAAATCTGCTGCGTTACCAAATCATGGACGCATTGGAAGGTCCGCTAAAAGATCGCATTCAGAGCGATTTGAACAAAATCAATTTGAAGAAAATCGCCAAAGAGAATCTACATATGTTGGATGATTCGAAGAACAGAGAATTTAAACCTTGTGAATTTTTGTCAAGAGAGTGTAAGGAGTTGCACTGTAAAGCAGTATTGGGGAAGGATGAATTTTTTAATTTTATTCAGCCGGAAAACGTATTGAATGCTATGAAAGTATAAAAATATTCAGATACGATTTTGCTCTTAAATGTTATCTATGGATTTTAAACTTGGTGACAGAGTCAAATTTACAACTGGGAAGATGTTGCAGATAGGAAGCCATCAACAGAGAAGAGAGGACAAAAATCATCAGGGAAGTTAAGGGCTGTAGTTTAAATATTCAGTAGATGATCATCACTGTCAAACGTTTAAGACAAAGTACAATCATTATTATCAAGTTTTATTTTTTCCATACTCCTCCCATATCCTCCCATGCACACATGTGCACAATACAAAAATGAGACATTTTTGCATACTTTGATATTAATGTATGAGGGGTTATGTTATAACTGTCGAAACCACAGAATAAAGATGGTCGAAACCAAATAATTTTTTTTTCATTACTGGCCAATTAAAAATCAGAAATTTGACAGTAATAATTGGAGGAGTTTGACAGTAACGATTGTCTACTAGAGTTTCACAATCCATAGACTGCATAATACGATTTGGCATAAATTGTGGTTTGTTTTTACTTGGGAGTGATTTTTTAAAATAATACCAGGAATAAATTGTTTTGAAATATAGCAATTTCGAAAATAGAAGAAGGGAATACCAATTTAGTTTTATTTTAGAATATAGGAAAAGTTTAAGAAAATCGTATTTTGGTGTTAATATACTTAAAAATATATGTTATTAATATAGTTTATTGTTAATATTGCTATACATTTGATAACATGATTAAATAAACAATAATAATCATAATTAATTAAATAATAACAAAAAATATATATTTGGCATCATAATATAAGATCATGCGAGAAAATAAAAATTGTATCAAAATCAACCAAAAGAAAACTCCTATGAAAACAAATAAACAATTTTCTCTCATGATCTTCAAATAATTTGTTATATAAATTATATGAAATATATATTTTAGTCGTAAGTCGAATAAAGTAATTACCTAATTTAATATAAAAATATAAAGAATTTTAGAAATCAATTTTGTACGCATTTTTTAAATCTAACATTATATTTAAATTTTCAAACTGGAGACGTAACGACTAAAACTCTATAAAAAAGTGTTTACACGTAACATAAGTATGAGTAAATCATGTTTAAAGCTCTGTGAATATTTCCTTGCCTATTTAAAAAAAAGACAAATTTTTGAACAGAAACTATTTTTTAACAACTTTCAAAAACTATGAGTATTTTTTTCAGACAGTTTTTGAGTTTAGTTAATTTTTTATGGTTTTTTCATTGTTAAATTCAAAAATTTATCTGTTTTTTCTTTTTAGCTCACTTTGATACCTTCCAAATAAAGAATATATATATATTAAATAAGAATATAACCATATACCTTTATTATTCCCTGTATCTATAACATACCGATATCAAGTGTTAATTATTAAATAGACAATTGTCGATTCATTTGTGGCTCAAAATAAAAAATAAATAAAAGGAACATGTATCACAAACAAATTTACTTATCAGTGCAAAAAAAATTAACACTTATCTATGCTTTCGTATAAGTAAATATGCAATTATAATTATTTCAAAAAGCTTCAAGGCGTTTGCAGTGATTCTAGACTTCAAATGATGCTGCTTACACTCTCACAAGTCAAGAATCGTTAAGTGGAAATAAAACCAAATTTATCGCATTTTTAAATAATGGCAATAATTTTTCAATTTTTTTTATTCAGTACAACAGTTTCATCGACATTGTTTTCGACACCTTTTTTACTGATAAATAAGTACCTAATATTTCAGACGTTTGTTTTTTTGTGTTTTTTATTGGTACTTTTGATATGTTTTAAACAAAACGCAACAGTTCTACAAAAAAAAAAATGTATTTCTTGTTGGGAATTTCCCAATCTTTAATTTATTAAATAAATTTTTTTCCATAAAACCATTAGTTTTTGAGACATTTGTGAAAAACAGATTCACAATATGAAATATTACTTATCTGCAAGTAAAAGAATGTATTGAAAACATTGCCATTATCTTTCTTTCAATTATTGCTTGGACAAAAACCGTAAAACTATTCATACAACACACTAAAAAAATGGCAAAACCCAAAATGGAATGTAGATATCATAAGAAATATTTTTTTTTTAAATGGCCCAACTCGAAAAAATTTACAAAATTCAGAAATAATTTTGATATATATTTTTTTTAAATGTCACTTAGAAGTTCTGAAGTTTCCTGGACGCTGAAGAAAAATTGTTTTGTTCCTTTCCTGACATCGCAGTATATATTCATACTGTCATTATTCACTGATTAAACTCTCTCCAAAAAAGGCTCTATACATAATTTTCATAAGATTCGTACTTCACTAAATAACGACCACCTGAATTTATTTATTCATAAGCATAAATTCAGACACTCATTAAACCAGTGAAGTACAAATCTAACAAAAAATATACAAATAGCTTTTTCTGTGCAGAATTTAACTCACTTTCATTTTATATATAACATTTTTTGCCGTCAAGTTGAAAGATAGCCGATAAATCGGCACAAACTAATTTTTGTTAGCGTTGGATAAACTTTAAGATTTATTAGTACCATTCGAAAAAATATCCAATCAAAACTTTTCTAACTCCAAAAGGTCTTAAAGAGTTAATCAAAAGCTCTATTTTCTTGATTTTACGAGAAATTTACAAACAACGAACACAATCATTTTCTAATCTTGCAATTTGTGCGACATGTTAAATAATTCTAACTGTGTATAAATTAATTTTTTTTAAATTTAAATCCATTAACTACGTCATGATATTTTATTTTATTTTTACCCCCTTGATGCGTACGTAGTTAATGGATACCTGGAATTAGATAAAATATAGGTACCTAGAGATTAAAAAATGCTTAAATAAACGCTAATGACTTTTATATTTTGAAAAATACTCTGAAGCAAAATAAAAAAAATATTTACTAATCTTAGTTGAGATTTATTTTCTTGTCGGAATGGCACAACCCTGTTCAAATAGCAATTGATCTATGTGTACATCGGAGGAGGACATCGTGTCTATTAGTTTAACACTCAGTACAATGTCTTTACTGTGCAACACGTCCTGTCCGATTTCTTTCACTTGCGCCACAAACTGACGCTGTAAAACTAGTTTTTGAAACTTGCAGCAATCATCTACAGTCCAATTACCCATGCATGGACTAACTCCTGAAAATACCATCATTAAAAATAACTTTTTTAAAAGGTAAAATTCAAATCATCGTATCATCGATAAAAATAGTCGCAGAATGATTATTCAAGAAGCATTATGAAGCTCGTGATTTCTAGTTTTTAATGTTTTTTTTTTTATTTAAATTCAATTGATTTTATGAAATACTGGACAGAAGTTAATCGAAGCCGGAAAAAGGATACAATCTTTTTTTAACTTTGTCAATGGACAAAAATCGTAAAAGGTTATTGAAGTTTTTAGCTAAATTAACTGAAGACGCTTCAAAATGATTTTTTAATCACTGTATTACTTTTACTGAAATTACTGATCTTTGAATTTTATCCGAAGTTTTACTATTTTAATTACCTGCAAGTCGAGCTTTTATTGCTTGGTACGGAAATATTTTGAATTTACTAATAAGCGGTACAATTTGTGAACTTTTTAATACGACATAAGAACCAAAATCAACAAAGAAAGCACTAATTGATTCATCGTTGATTGTTTGACTTACGCAAGCTCTGAAAAAATAAAACAAAGTAAATAATTAGATTTGCTTTAGTATTACACAGATCCTACGTACCTGTACCAAAATCCATCAGTATGTTTCGCAGCGTAGATCTCTCCAGGACGTATATCAATAAGATCTAGTTTTGTTGCATTCTCGGATCGGTTATAAAAATCTTGAAGGTTGCACATAAGCAGTTTTAATTCGTGTCCATCAATATATGGTTGTACCTGTGAATAAAATGTATTTAGGAGCTAAAGAATAATTTTAATGCTACTCAAAATACTTACGAAAAAATTCCACGGGTTAATTGCATTTGGAATATTAACGTCAAAGAATCGACCAATTTCTGGAATTTTTGGTTTCGGCAATTGACCAGCAGAAGGGAAATTAGCTGAAAATTTGTTTGATATAGAACAACTATAATAATTCAAATACTTAAAATACTTAAATTTAATGAAAACTTTTAAATTAAAAACAAATAACACCCGGTTTTAGAAATAAATGTTTTCAAGTAAAAGAAAACTATTGATACTAGCGCATGCAAAAGTAACAGTGCACCATGTGAAGGCAAAATTTAAAAAAAAAGAAAATAACTATCATAAACAATCATTGTTTGAAAATTAAATTATTCAAGATTATACAAAAAATTTGAAAAATTGTATTATTTTAATTTTTACAACCTAATGCACACCCCAAGCAAGCTATGGTTTGGTGTTTGTTCTATTCTTGTCCTAAATTTTTTTGCGTATGTACACTGATAAAATGAGCATTATATCTTAAATTTCTTTAGTAACCCACTTAAAAGTTTATATTTTCTGAAAGAGAACATTAGTCTCCATATTTACTTACATGGGGAGGGCACACTCAATGCATGAGGGATTTCAGTCAGCTTTTGGGAGGTGAAACTAGAGTAAAAATAAAAATACACGTGTCCGAGCATTCAATCTCATAGGCATTATTAATAAAGATATTTAATTTTGAAAATTGTTATATTTAAAATATATTGTATTATGTGGCCAAGTAGTTAGCTTGCTAGCATGTAACGCGGTGAACGCTGGTTTGAAACTCTGTTTGGAGATTTTAGTTTTTATTATTTTTTTATACATATTATGCCTACATCTCATTCAAACATTGATTTTTTTTAGGTAGAAAATATTATTATCGATAATGCATGTTTCTGGATTAAAATATATTACCATGTAGTCCTCAGTTTCAGCTCAAAATTTTGAAATAAAAAATACTCCTCTGAAACTTCGTGAGTGGATTTATTTTGGCATAACCTACAACTTTTTTATCTTCGAAAATTCTGAGAATTTGGGCGTTTTTGATGTGGCATGCGTCAAACATGTTTAGGGCGTAGGTCAGGGCTAAAGACCCTTGATTTTTGTAGGCCAGTATAACCATAAAATTTTACTATTATTTATCTAGCATTTGTGCAAAAATCAGCCGGATATTTATAAATTACATAACATCATGAATTTGACATGTTGAGAGTGTAGGTCTCGCTAAATGTTCCAATATTTTTGTAGGTCAATATATTTCCCGATGTTTGCATTATAAAATCTTGTAATTCATGTAAAAAATAAAGGGTTATTCGTAAATTTCCTATAACTATCGTTAAATTGACATGTTTGATGTATGCCACATCAAAAACGCCCCAATTCTCAGAATTTTCAAAGATAAAAAAGTTTAGGCTTCCCTGACTTTCCAGAAAGTGGACACTCTGTTTTAGTTTTGAAAAATTATAATGTAAAAAGCATTGAAAAGCATTATAACTTTTGGAATATATTATATTCAACGACCAATTTCTAAAAAAGTGGCGAGGCTGCATTTTAATAAATAATTACTAGATAAAATAAACTTACATTTTCTCCTTCTTTGGTCTTGCATAACAAATAAATACAAATTATATCAACATCTAAACCAAACAAACAAAAAAATAAGAAAACAAACTACTTACATATACTCGGAAATGACGAAATATCATAATTTGACGCTTGTGATTTCTTTAGGAATTCAAGATTCTTATTATTATTTGAATCCTGTAACTTCTTCGGCCTGGAGAAAAATAATAATAAAAAACAATGATATAATCAATCTTTAAAACAAACTTACTGTCGCATTAACAACCCTAATTCCTTATTTACAGAAAACAAAGTTTCATCTTCGGACCGTTTAAATAATTCTACAACAGGTACTTGGCTGGGGTTCTCTGCTGGTCCAACTACTTTCACTAGGACAGACCCTCCTATTAAAGAGTCACCTAAATCATGTGGAATCTTTGAAACTACGTGATAAAGGGACGCCTAAAATAAAGAAGAAAGAACCATTTTTTAGGAAATTAAGCATAAACTTTAAATAACTTATAGTTCAATTTTATATACAATAGGTTTGTATCAAGTATGTAAGTGTAGAAGGAAAATATACTTTTAAAGAGGAGATTCTATAACATTTTAATTACCAACCTTTACACATTGTACAGGGAAATGCGGCAGGACGTCTGAAACATTATTCAACTGAACTAATTTCTCTTCCGGATTACTCAAATCTATCTGTTGCGTGTTCCCGTAATCTACAAAGTCTAACGACACGACCGTATTGTCTTCAATGATATCAGTCACTTTACAGCGGTACCATAACCCGTCATTGAATTTGGCTATGTAATACAGGTCAGTGTTGATTTCCTTTGTGTTCGTAACACATTCTATCTCCGGGTCTTCATCTATTTGAACGCTCAATTGTTCCAGTAGTTTGTAAAATATCTCGTGCGCAAAAGTTTGCCGGTTTTCCGATATGTGTAAGAAGACGTTTGCGTTTTCATCTACGTGTACTATAGACATTTCTTGTACTTCGTTATCCTGAAATGTTACAAGTGATTTGCATGAATAGGCACTTATTTAATTAATAATAAACATCCTTACATTAATTAGAACAGGTGTTGCTGCTTCGCTACAAAACTTGATAATTATTTCTTCAATCACATTTCTATCTATTTCTTCAGAGGTATCGCATAAAATTATATTATATAATACTGATTTTTGACCTAGAAGAAACACGAAGATCAAAAAAATATTCAGTATGATTAAAGAATGAAAACTTACCAGATATTTCTGTTATTTTAAGAACATCTATAAACAAATACATTCCTATATACTCTTCAACAAGATCTTTAACAAATTCAACATTAGATAAATCTTCCAAGCCTGCTAGTTTACATCTAATAGCCTGAAATACAAGTTGGTTAGAAAATAACTAACTGTACATTTAATTCCCTGCTCCTTTGAAGCCAGAATACTCTGTGTATAAATATTGAGAAATAATGAAAGTACCTGTGCAGGAAGCTTGATAAATGATACAGGTAAAACATAAAAATTATCTACATTGACCATAAACTCAGAACCCTGATCGACAAGGGAGCACATGACTTCTTGTCCAGACTTGACAGTTTCTTCCGAAGGAATATCTTGAATGACTCTGACGCGCATCCACGAATCTTCAGCAAATATTGCGTAGCATCCACCACAACAAACCTAGAAACGGTACATCTTATTTTAATATTTAAGTCAATCAGTAAAAATATAAACTACGTAAAAACTGTTTCCAGATTTTAAAAGGACATTAATCATGGATCATTTCTATGTGCAAAACCGAGTTATGAAACGAAGTGAGATTTTTATTCCTTTTCTTGAATAGATTAGAGCTGTTGCGGATTATATTCCTGAAAAAAATATGGTACGAAAAAATTAACTTACTTCTGAAGGATCAACTGGTTGTTTGAAATTTTTGAAACACTGCTCCATATCTGTTAGTAATTGCTTGTACTGTTGCTGCAAAATAAAATTTATATATTATCATAAGCTGTATGATAAAGAAAGCGATAAAATCTCTACATACAGAATTGTTTTTTCCAATCAAACGAACCCATACGTCCGATGCAGACATCGCGCATGTTATCACAGCCTCACACATTACCCCTTGAGCCAACATTTCTGGTTCTGGAATTGTTATAAGTGACGAAGACCTGATTAGAGATCTTGACAATCGAGACTGAATTCCATTTGTTGATGGTGTCTGAAACAAACAACTAGATATAATATAAATCGTTGCAGAAATACATTTGTTAAAAATTAAATGAATTATTTATTTTCCTAAAATAAATTTTATAATCTAAAAAATTGACAAATCTTGACAGTGTGCGCCGAACGAGTAAAAACAATAATAATAATTAAAATTAATAATTATTAATTTAAAAGAAGACGCAGCTTCAAGATCACCGCGGTAGCCTCAAGACTTGTATAATGTAGTAACTGTGTTAATTTTCAATCTTTTATAAAATGTTGTTAGTGTACAACCGTTCATAAATAAACTTTTACAATATTGAATTGTTTATCAACAAAATTTTGTACATTTGCACATTTTGATAAAATAAACATTGAAAACAAATAAATTCGTAAATATTTTACAAAAGAACAATATATTTTTAAAAAAGTCACTGTTTGCAATTAAAAATAAAAATTAAAGAGCACACACTGGGAATTGAACCACGGGTCCATCGGTTATCGATCTGTTATCATTACCGCTAGACCAACAGACGCTTATGTCTATAGTTTAAACAAATAGGTATATATTATGCAGCATTAAAAAATATTTTGGGTCATATCTTCTAAACTATTACCCGTCTACACCCAAAACCGGGTATAGATGTTGTCAGGGGACCTCCCTCTACAACATATTTCAATATGAAGAAAATAGGAAAGAACCAGTTGAAGGGTTGCCCTTGTTAAAAAGATTTTCAGCACACCTTTATCGACTTGTAACTTTTTACAATGTAAATAAAAATAAAATCTTTTGACGTGATCCTAAATTAAAGATTTCAAGTTTTAGTTTCTTTTTTGAAAAATTTCATTACAATCATTTTTACCATTTCAATATTGTGTAATTATTTAAGTTAAATAAAAAATTCCTTTAATTAATAAATAAAAAAATTATCTTTTGTTCGGTGACATAACTCAGGAACTATTAATTTCAGACAAATTGTTGGTTACACTCTTTGACTTAACAATGCAACGGTTCGAGACATATCGAAAAAAAAAAGATAAAAAATTATTTTAAATCTTTTTTTAAATTAATTTACCTATTTGAGTTAAAGCATTATTTTCAAAACTCACTTATCCATAAATATAATACAAAACAAATCAGCAAAAAGTTCTACCCATAAAAAATATAATATTCTGGCCAACCTGTTGAAAAAAAAAAAAAACATTTACTTACCTCATTATCCATAAGAAGTATACACCTTGCGTTTGCTGCATACTCAAGCTTGATATTGTTCTGCATGGCTAGCGCCAGCCAGTTCTGGGGCAGGGACTCACTGTGCTTCTGCCTGTACTGCTGCTCGACCGTGTCTGCCCAGATACCGGTCGGGTGCGGCTCAATCAGAGCCACGAGTCTCGGTCCGATCAGCGCTAGTGCTGATACTGGCAATTGTGATATCTTCTCAAGTCGCGACGTGAGTTCCTTCTCTGCTGTCTGGATTATTGCCGCCCTCGCAGCTTCTCTTGTTGGGTATTCTGTAGGAAACGATGAGTAGTTGAACGCTAAGCCGATCTGTAATAAAATATATATTTTTTTGGATTGTAAAGAATACGAAAATTAAAATTGAGGCCTTACTTTGATTTTTCCAAAGTATGAAGACTGGCCGTGTTTTGGTTGACGGCCTGTGATTTTAATGATAGGCTCAGCATTGATATCCAACGCCGCGATAAGTCTTCGAAGTTCTCTTTCGTCTTCTGCGACTGGGATAGCCTAAAATACAATTACACACCCGTAAGGAATTTTTTATTTTCTTCTATTTTAAAATCTTCTATTGGTAAAAATAATCGATACGAAATTTTCCAAAAAGAAAATTTAAGCTTGGAATTTCTATTTTAGAATCCCATAAAAAAAATAATTTTTTTTGTACTCTTGGCACACGCAACTAAAATATTCCATTTAATATAATAATATAATTTATATTACCTAAAAAAATGTTTTTTTGAAAGGATCCTAGAGATTTCAAGATTTTATTTACTTTTTGGAATATTTCAATGCCATAATTTTTACCAAAGTTATAGCTATTTGAATATTGTCAAATTTGATAACTCTATGCATCTTGATCTGTTATTTTATTTATAAGTAATAAATTACCTCTGTGAAAGAAGGGACTACATTTGGAATTGGTGAGAAGTTGAAATCGGTATTCATCATGTTCGGTGACGATACATTCGAAAGCAACCGGCCCCTCCCTCTCGATATTAAAGGCGCTGTGCTGAAATGTTTTTTTGAGTCAGACCACGGAGATGCAGAACTTCCATCATTCCATACTTGACTTTTGTTACTACTATTATTATTAGGTATATCTTCATTCTAAAATATATTATTAGTATGAATTATTAACCTTTAGAGGTCCACATAATTACTTACATCTCCTACAGCATCTTCCATGAAAGCAGGTGAAGAAGATTGCGATGAATCGGATAAAGAATTCATTTTTAATTTATTAGAAATATCATCGATGATCAGTTCCGAGTTATGTTTTGTTTTCGCTTCATCATTTTTTACCCTACTTAAGATATCGTGGAAAGCTATATTTGTGTGTGGCACATCCTTTAGTAATTCTTTAGGAATGTTTTTAACGGGATCGTTCACTAGAGGATTTGTTAGAGTCGTTGTGCTTATTAAAGACGAACTAGGTCTTTCTTTTTTTTCTTCATTTAAAGATAACTGTTTAGTTACAGTATTGTTTTGTTGAGTTAATATCGGAGCTGAATTTTTTCTTAGAATAGATTTGTTGTTAGAAATCATTGTGTACTCGTCGGGACCTCGAAAATGTGATTGATTTATGACCATTGGGGTTGTGGGTGTTTTTTTCTCTATTTTTTGAATAGATTTTGTAAAATCATTTCCGTTCTGAAAAAGGCAATATTAAAAAGGTCAAATATAAATAAATAAAAAGCATATTTTATTTATAAAATTTTTTCTTGAATAAAGAACTGGAAGAAGTAGAGCAAATATTTAATTAAAATCATTATATCGGCCAACCACAGTAAGTAATTATTAAAAAGGAAACAAATTGAACACACTCTATTTTAAATGAAATGAGAAATAGTGAAGAGCATTTATTGGCCAACCACAGGAAGTAATTATTAAAGGGAACAAATTAAACACACACTATTTTAAATGAAATGAGAAATAGTGAAGAGCATTAAATAAACTTTTCTAACACTTAATAAACTATTATAGCATTTGTAAACAATATTGAACATTATTTTTTGTGTTTTAGCAATAGTTAAGAAAATACTTTTTGTTCATTAAAGAAATAAAATGATATATAGGAAAAAAATTGCTCCTTAAAATGGTTAAATGAGTATTAGGTTGGTGAGATTTGTACTAAATGAGCAATATTATGTATTTGTATAATATTTTATAAATTTTACAGAGTTGATGTTCTAATAAAACGCAAGTTAACTGTCCATGGTTAGGGCAATCTATTGGGGCGAAATCGAGTTGATTAGTTTTCATTAGGATAGGTTAGGTCTATTCAGGTTTACCCATAGACATAGAGAATGGACAGTGCATTCTGTATTAACACAATGGTGTAACATCTGTTCAAAAAGGGAGAGATGCAGTGTAGTTTGGAATATATCTATCTCTTTTTCTAAGAATCTGATTGGTAGCTTACAATAGTTCAGGGTAGTATTTCTATCAGATATATTTTTGTATATCTATCTTGTGATTTTTGTGTAATAAGTTTTTCATTAGAAAAGTAAATGATATAAACAATAAACATAATTTAATGGTTCATATTTCATCGAGGAAATTTAAAAAAAAACCTCAATTGATCTGATAGAAATTTGCAAAATTATGAACGGATATTCCGGGAAAATAACATTTTTGCTACCAAAAATATTAAATATATATTAATAAAAAATAGTTTTAAATCAATTCCCACGTGGTTGCTTGCTACAAAATGATGAGGTGGATTGCACTTACAAACAGCACATACAAGATTTAGTTAACAAAATTTTAAATACTTTTTTTGATATTAGAACAAGATACATATTAAAATTAGTTAAACAAATTCAAAACTTATATTATTTAGAAATCAATAATTGTTTCTTTTTTAAAATAAAATAATACATATAGTATATCTATGAATATTTTTAATGTTCGGGACTAAGAATGAAATAGTTACACTCCTGTTTAAAAAAAGGACAAGTATATTCCAAACCTGTTTCTATCTCTTTCTTTTGACACGGCTCTGTGTATGAGTCAGATGAGTGGTCCATGCTCTATGTCTATGGGTTTACCTTATTTTATTTTGGGAGGTGGGGTAATGGAACATCCCTCCAAAATTAAGTAAATACAATTTTTTTTTTTTTTTTTGGGGGGGGGGGGTATATAACATCCCTCCCCAAAAAAATAAATTATAAAATTAAAGCAAATTAAATTATACAATAACAATGACAAAATTGTAATGCTCAAAAAGAAAATGTAATTGCTCAGAAAAATTATTTTGAATGTCACTATGTTTAGTAAAATGCTCAGAATTCAAAATGTTATTGCTCGAAGTATATAAAATATTGCGCGCTTAAATACTATCCATTATTAAACCTTTCGCGGACACAATGGCATAGGCCAACAATACAAGAGGCTTAAATTGGAACACGTCGGCATGCTAAAAAGATTGTTGGTATAAAAACAAAAATCCAAATTCAAATATCTAGTCTAGAACTCGAAATATCACTAGTGACGTTTTGCGATCGTTTTAAAAAAATCATGTGTCCGCAAAAGGGTTAAAAACTTTTTTTCAAGCTTTTGGTTTTATTAGTTAAAAACAGAACATTTTTTTCATTGTGAATATTCTTACAAAACTTGTGTAAAATCTAATATATAACCTAAAAAATTAGAAACCTCAACAATTAGTTTTATTTTATAACTTAACAAATAGGGAATGGACTTTAATAATATTTTGGGAAAAGGTGCTCTTTATGGTCATTAGTAAGTAGAATATTTTATTAAGTAAATGGTTATTCATTTGAACAAAGAAATAATTAACCTGGTAACTATTCACAGGCATGGAAGTTGTTCGTTGCAGTTTCTGAGACACTGGAGCTACGCTAATTTGGGACTGACTATGTTGATTGACATTAGTCGATCTCTTCTGATATCGTGAAGAAGCTTTAGGTGTCCATCTTCTTGATGGAATTGGTCTCCGTTTATTAGAACTATCATAAAAATTAAACCTGAAAACACAAAAATAAATAAATCAAAAATTCAATTATCCAATTCTGTAAAATTTACATTCTCTTTGGCTTCTTTGAAGATTTCTGGTTCCGCACTAGTTCTGTGATGTGTCCTGTTTTCGAATCGATCGTTACGTCGACAAATAAATCATTACCAACGGTTTTAGTTTTGAAAGCCGGTTCTGATCGAACAAATTCAGCCAATGAATTGTAACCTAATCTTCTGAATGGTATTTCACATCCCATTATCATTGCATAATCTCTAGATAGCGCTTTTAATGATATGCTATCTTTAACTGAATTTATTACAGATCGCATTTGCGATACGATTGAATTTTTTAGTTTCTGCTTTTCGTCCATTTCTTGAGCAGCCATTTTACTGTACAAAAGAAACATAACTTTTAGTTCAGAAGTAAGGTGACCAGATTTTAGTTTTAATAAATCCTGAGATGTAAATGAAGACCCCTCTTTTTATTTTATCTTATCTATTTTATTTTTATTTTCATAAAATTTGTTAGCTTAATCTGCACTGTTATGTCCCCTGCTCTATTTTTGGCGACCTTTTTTTTTTTAGTCGTCATTTTTTGCAAAACCCGGAGAAATTGCACCCAAACCCGGAGTCCGGAGATCCAGTGTGCAAACCCTGAGACTCCGGGTCAAAACCGGAGACCTGGTCAACCTATATCAGAAGTATCATTCACAATTACCTAATAACTCTTATTAGCTTATCAATAAAATTACCTAATAAATTCTTACTTATATAAATATTGTAAAAATGATTATAGCTATATATTGTATAGTTGTCTATATACTTTTAGTTCTTTATCATGTAACAAATCTCAAGTGTTTATTTATGTTTGTATTATATACAAATAATACCCCTGATAAGTATTGAAAGGAAGAAACTATGGGACCTTCAAGAGTTAATAAATTGTATAATATAAACAATCATAAGCTTAGTCAGGCATTTTTCGAGAGGCTAGAGAGTGTAAACAAAACTAAAAATAGTAATCAAAATACAAATTAATTGTTGAATGTCACATGGAATTTATAAAATATGCTAATGATATTGACAAAAAATCATATTTATGTTGCAATAAATATTATCTATTGTATAATTATTTGGAAAATTTGGAAATAAGTACAGTATATTTTTATTGCTTATTGAAATAAACATTAACAAAAAAAGTCATGCTTAATACTTATATTATAAATCAATAATAAAATAATATTTGAAAGTTACTTGATAGTAAAAAAAATCGAATGAAAAATTTTTTGTAAATTTAGGTGACAATTATAATATTATTGTTTTTATATAACCAAAACGCAATTTAGTTTATGAACAATCAGAAATAAAAACTGACAATAAAAAAAACGTAATTATAACGGTTTAAATAACCCAGATTTCAAAGACGAAAGTTATGTGGAACTTCACTAAATAATGTCATATATTCGTTCATGAAAAAAAAATTTACGTACTTAATGATATTAATTGTAATTTTCTCACCTTAACAAAACAAACTACTACACTTCTGATTATAATTAAATAACTAATAATAAATAAATACAATCAGTCTCTAAATTTTATTTTAATGTATCTTAAAGTATCCGACATATAGAACGGAAATGATTGGGAAATGAAGTAAATATTTCTGTCAAGTCAATTTTTGATTTTATGATAAAGTCGGTATGGTAGGTCGCGATTATTATAACAACGTGAACGTGTCAGTGATTTTTTTTTTTACGACGCTACTGTTTTGCTACCATTTGTATTTTGTGTTACCAAAGGAAATTTATATATGTATGTATACTATTTGATTGGTTAAGTTCCTTCTTTCTAATTCCGGTTATGGTGGAATTGTTTTTGGACACGAGGTACAATTTACATTATTATTATTTATTTCTGAAAACATTGAGCATATTTAGCTCTATTTGTAATTCTATTTGATAAAACACGTACTATGTGTATTTTATTTTTATAGTAGGATCTTTAATAAATATTTTACTTCTATTGCAGAGTTGTGTTATAATAACCTATAAAAATGGGGAAACGGAATAATATGATTCCAAATGGACATTTCCATAAAGATTGGCAACGGTTCGTCAAAACGTGGTTCAATCAGCCAGCTAGAAAATACAGAAGAAAACAGAATAGGATAAAGAAAGCTCGTGCAATTGCTCCTAGACCGGCTGCAGGACCTTTACGCCCAATTGTCAGATGTCCTACATTTAGATACCACACTAAAGTTCGTGCTGGCAGAGGATTTACACTCGATGAAATTCGTGCATCTGGATTAAATGCTGCATTTGCACGTACTATTGGAATTGCTGTTGATTACCGTCGACGAAACAAGTCTGTTGAATCGTTACAACAGAATGTACAACGTTTAAAGGAATATAGAAGTAAATTAATACTGTTCCCTATTCATGAGAAGAAGAAGTTGAAGAAGGGAGAAGCTACAGAAGAAGAACGTAAACTTGCGACACAATTGAAGACGACAGTTATGCCAATTAAACAGCCAGCGACTAAACTTAAGGCGCAAGTGGTTTCAGAAGAAGCTAAGAAGTTCTCTGCATATATTTACTTGCGTAAAGCTCGTGCGGATGCAAGACTTGTCGGTATTAGAGCTAAACGTGCAAAGGAAGCAGCGGATAATCCTGATGACATCACGAAAGCTGCTGCCGCGACGAAAGAAGGAAAGAAGGCAAAGAAATGAAAATATTTCTTGTTTGGAAATATTATTTAATAAAAAATTATAAACTCCAATTTTTTTTGTTTTTCTATTTACCTTTAATGTAGTTTTTTAACTTTAAAAAATAAGTGAATATTATTTGAAACTTATGTATTTTCAAGTCAGATACTTTATTATTTCATTTATTAGAATGAAATAATTCACGGATTAAATAAAGAGAAAAGGGTATAGAATAATTCGTGAAAAGCATTATTCCTAACATTTATTTTTTACATAAATTATTTTACATCATAATTAAACAATTTTATCATTTCTAACTAAAAATGACAAGGAATTCATAATACAAATATACTTATTTTATAAGTAAATGCTTTAATATTAACATAAAACAACTTTCACTGTACACTGATCACATTGTCCGAAATAAAAGATCAACAATATTTACAATATAAAGCTTCGCACAGACACATGCATTTAACCATTGCAGAACGACAAACTGAGTAGTAAAACTGAACATTGTGAATTTGAAATGTCGATTAATATTCACATTCATTTGGCTGTTCTGTTAAAAGGTAAATGCATAAACCTTTACGAGCTGCAAGGTAGGTATCTAGTAATTGTTATTGTATTTGATTCTCTATATTATGTAACAGTGTTGGAAATACATTTTAAAAATCATTTCGTACATTATCATTTAAGAATTTTTTATTGGTACATGTAACGTTACCTAACACCGCATTAAAATAATTCAGAGCTGCGATATTTATTGTATATATCAAGAGGACAAAACTGTATTTATATTGGTACATATCACAGAATTACTTTTCATCATACGTGATTTTTATAACATTCACATTTAATTAATTTATTAAAAACTTATTTCTACCAAGAGAGACATTCATAGTGATAAGTATGGAAAATATGAGGCTGAAAAGTTTTTGGCCTCAGGTATTTCTTGTAATTTTAATTACTCGTGCTATCTGTCACTGCGGAACTCTTTAGGGCAAAAATCAAGCCAAGTAATTAAACAATAATGGAGCACAGGGAAAACACCAAATATAAGTTTTTAAAGAGATGTCTGCTCCCAGACAGCAAAACTTTCAGAATGAAATTGCTACTGTCTTTGTTGATATCTTTAAGATATCATTCTGAAAATTTAATGTAATAGATTCAAGAGCTCTAAAGAGATTGTAAACAGTATACCTACATCTCTTCAAAAACTTCTTTTGGAATTTTCCCGGTTTTGGTCAGGAACTAATGCTCCATTTAAGTAAGTCTATCGTTTAATTACTTGAGACGTAATGCTCTGATTTTTGCCCTTGAGCTGCGCAACTAGTACCAAAGGCCAAGAATTTTTCAGCATTATCTATATTTTATAAGATTCCATTGTAGAGAACCAAATATATTATACGGATATATTTTGTTAAATGAATACGTATATAAATGATAAATTTCACTATTTATAAATACCACTTTTTTAACATTAATTTTTGAAAAGTGAAAAAAGGATACGTTAAATTATTTATCTCATTGTTAGTAAAAATAAGAAAACATAATAATTACTGTACCTACCTATCATTGATTTTGGGTTCATAAAAAAAATATAGCACATACATATATTTTGTTTTTTTTTCAGGGAAAATTCAGATAGATCATTATAGTATTAACAACATTTCAATAGCATATACTTCATTAACAAAGTACAGTAATACAAACTGTGATCACAATATGATTGATGGCATAATGCTAAACGGGGTTAATTGACGGGAAAGCTAGATCGACAATTACTGTGATCGTGCAAGCATTTTGCCTTTTTCGAAGTACTCCATTGATTTTGGTATTTTATAGACCAAATATTATAGAAGACGAACAGTATATATTTTAGTTGCTAGAAATTACATTTTTTCTCAATTTTCTTTCTTTAAACTCAAATTTTAGCAGCTAAAATATACAAATATATATCATTGTTTTATTTAGACAGGTCTATAAAATAAAATTTCAAAATGATATCATTAAAGGTATCAGTTTTTTTAAAACATATGTATCTAAAAAAAGATATCTCTATGATGTCGTTTTGAAAATCTTTCAATTCAAGATTTGTGCAAACGTCTTGCATAATTATTACAATTGTTAGTCTTGCTTGACCGTCTATATGCCCTTTAAGAAATTAATAAAATGTTATTTTATTAAATATTAGTTATATAATTTCTGATATTATTTTTATAATTACTTATATTTCATTTTTTAAATATATGCAATTGTGTTTATTTAAAAATAAATTATATATATACCATATATACATATATAAAATTTTTATTACATATATAATTAATTATTATATATATTTTACCTAACCAACCTGGCGTGATCTTCTGCCAAGTTTTTAAAATAAAATACGAACAAGAAAATAAATTATTTTAGATTTTTTACTAAAAATATTATTATTAAAGTTTTATTATATAATAGTATCGATTTCCTTATTCAAAGTCAAACGGAATACAACATAATAATATTATTCAAATTTAAATCGAATGCTAATGATTATTCTAACAATAAGTTAAGCAGTCTTCTTTAAAAGTATCGTATATCAAATTATATTACTTATATACTTACAATATAAAATAAAAACAAACCAATAGTACACCGTTTGACAATAATAAAGCTATATTTATTTTTATTACAAATCCACATTGTTAGTTTAATTTCTTTTTTTTACAAATAAAATTTTGAGCAGTGCCTTTTTTTAAATATCACATAAAAATTTAAATGAATTAAACATTTTATCAAACTGCGCTAATATATATTTATTTGTACAACATGGATTTGTAATGCCGTTGAATTATTTACATTCGATAATATGCAATAAATACTACTTATAATTTTGTTTCAGAAATAAAACTGTGGAAAAGTTCCCTTTAGGTAATTAATTGCATTCAACAATCCTTTCTTTTGTAAGACACCATTCTAACATTAGATCCTTTAATGTTTTTAATATATTATACACATTTTTATATATTATTTTAGTATATTCATTCGAAGGATACCAAAAATCTAGCTAATTTTGTGTTATTTTTATAAAAAAATCTGTTCACTTTCTTTACAAAGATATAATATCATTTAAAAATTCATCAAGCATGATAAGTATACATTTAGAATATAGTTTTCTTTAGTAGTAATTAAAAAAATAATTTGAACACAATAATGAGATTTGAAGTATGAAATACATACTAACAATGCTTTCTATTATTATGAAAGTAGTGTTATAATTTTTTAAGGTTTGACATCCTGTTTAAAATTTCTTCAACGTTGTTAAACCGCTAGATGGTGATGATTTAGTTTCGATTGTTAACTCTTTCAAAACGGAAGGCATATTATTACAATAATAAATAGATGGCGGAAAAGTCGATTAATACTATTTTGCTTATTAGAAATAATTATTTTTTAAGACAGTGTAGAAACATTTAAGTTTTTTTTTTACTAATTGTAAGCTCAAAAAATAAAATGTCTTCAATTAATAGTGTGAAATCTGATTTCTGTATTACTTTTAGTATTTATGAAATTAATATTGTAAAAGTTCATTAGATTTGGAGCAACCACTGGATCATGACAATAATATAATATGTAAAAAAATTTGAAACTGATAAAAATTAGTTATTTATTTACATATACTAATTATAACATTATATTGATGTCTATTTTTCTAAAAAAAAAAAATAAAATTATATTACTATTAGCTAAATTTTTCGTTATGTTATGTTATGTTCGACCCACTCCCACTGTCACATTTTATTATAATTTTGTGAACCCCCTATTCAAAATATTACGTCACAATATCATACCCCATCCACTATTTTTTTTAGTTAAAATTTTTTAAACAAAAGTGAAATATAATATGACGCCACATTATCTGACCCCCCCCTCACCAGTCACACTTTGTCTCGTTAAGCCCCCCCCCCCCAATTTCTCATCGGCATGCGTACGTTGTTAACAGGGCCGTAACTAAAGGCTCGGGGGCCCTGGGGCAAGGAGTGACCGAGGCCCCCCCAGAATATACACAAAAAAAATTGAAGACCTTTTTTAACTTCCCAACTGGAAGTTATTTTGATAATAAATAATAAGTGTAAAATTCAAGTTGGCAATGAGAAAAATAAAAACAAAACGGGTATTAAAATCAATATTTGTAATACTTAAGTGTAACATTTTCAAGTAAGAACCAAATAAAAAAAGTTTTACTCTGACGCCCCCCCCCCCCCGCGCCTTCCACCGGGGGCCCCAGGACACTACCCCGCTGCCCCGGTGGTAGTTACGGCCCTGGTTGTTAATGGAATTTAAAATCATTTAAAAAATGGTATATATTTATGTCTGTCAGACTTGGCGCCACTCGATGGTTCAAATCTGAAACCGGCTTTCCTGCCACCTTGTATTTAATTAAAATAACACAAAACTAGTGATTTTTGATATTTGACATACGTGTATTTGTTTTTTTTTTACACATATAGGTAACATTCAGTTTTCAAATATAATAAATTTAATACGAATGATAATACATTGCATATATTCATTCATATATATTATTGAAATAACAGCACCTATATTAAATACTTTGTACAATTCTAGTATAGTTAATTATTTAAAAATATCCGGAATTAAAACGTAACCATAGCTTATTATATTATATTTATATTTACAAGCTGCTATTATGAGTTGATCATAAAGTCTTATATTTATGAAACTTTGAGTATTCTTTACATGTACAAATAATGTCTAATTCGAGATAAATATCACATGATAAAATAGTTTATAAAACCACACTTTAATATGTAAGCATATTTTTAGTTCAAGTATGAAAAATATATGTTTTAAAATATTTAATCAAAACAGGATTTTGTAAAAATCTAAAAAATTGTTTCTGAAATTAAATATAAATATAAATAATATAACAGATAAATGGTAATCGGAGAAAAATATCATATTTTAGCTTATTGTTAACCTGAAGACAACAAGATATTGTGGTATGTACTAATTGCCAATAACGAATACATTTTTATTATCCACTAAAAAAATTATAGGTGTATAGTAAAATTTACTAATAAAATTTCTCCAGAAAATTATACATTTTCAATTATCAGATTGACGCATAAGATTATAATTTATTTACTTTAAATAAATAAAATATATGAACTAATCAATAATATTTTATCCTGGACTCCTAACGTTTTGATAGTTTTCGATTCCACGCTTGAAGAAAACCGCAGTCCGCAGTGATTTGAAAGTGAAGAAGTTATCAAGTCAATTTTTATTAAACGAGATTCCTCGGAGGTTGTTGGATAAAGATCAGAAAATATGAAAATCTGAAGGAGCAAAATCAGGAAAATAGGGAGGTTGTCTTCGCGAATTTTCAACTACTAATGTTGTATAATGGATCATTGTGAATTGAAGCGTTTAAACCAAGCTTAGCCAAATTGCTCCACGGGCCGCATTGACGACCTAAAATTTTTCGAGGGCCGCAAATAAATAAAAATAATTATAAAATTTGTTCTTATAATTTGTTTGGTATTAGGCTTTACAAAGAATTTCGTATTTTTTGATTTTTTTTCTAATCACTTTAATTTTTTGAAGTAAAACTACGTCTTCCTCGATGATAATATGATAACCACGGATGCAAAAAAAATATGTCACCTTTTGAAGACTTATATTCTCAAAACTAACAATCGTAAAGCAATATTGACAAAAACGCCAATAGATTTATAATAAAAGTTTTGACATTCCACCCCTTAACCCTTAAATTAGCATACAAAAGTTATGATAATTTTCATAGGATTTTGAACCATCGTTATTTCACCCCGTCACAGATGAAGATCTGTAATTGACCTTATTCAATTCGGTGGGATATATGTATTATATCTGGGGTGAAGGGTAAAAAAAATTCCATCTATCTCGCATAGGGTCCGAGATATTTCCGATTTTGTATAATAGCGAAAGATTAAGTTATATGTATGTATAAATTAAACAATATTTGAAATGTTATTTTAAAGAAAACAGGAAATTAAAATCAGTTTCAGACATTCTGATACACCCGATACACAAAAAAATCGTTATAAAACATAATTTGTTCGTATGTAACCGCGGGCCGCACATAAGAGCGCGGCGGGTCGCAGGTTGGCCAGCCCTGGTTTACACGGTCTTCATCAAAGTCAGAATATGGAGAAACATTTATGTCAAAATGGTTCTTTTCGAAACGAAAAAACCACATTCGTACCTTACTTTCCCCGATTGCATTCTCCCAGAAAACAATATAAATGGTTCTAGCGATCCTCCGATGCCTTAATTTTTGTGGAATTTAAACAAAAGAATTTGTATTTTTTTATATTTAACACTTCATTTTTTTAGCCAACAATTAAGGTATTTTTCGAAAATTAAAAAATATCACGAGTAAGCCCACATTTGTAAAATAACCTAAAAAGGATGAAGTATAAGAAGCTTATTCAAAATATTTAAATTATTTTTGCTTACACGTGGTGAATTAGATTGGATTGGAGCTTCTTATCATATATTTTTAGTTATTTATGAAATTTCAGCTTTTATACTAGTGATATTTAAAAAAAATCCGAGAAATTACACGAGTCGAACAATATTTCTCTTTTTTAACATTCATATAATGAACCTTGTTGCTTTCTGAGAAATACCTGAACATCAACTTTTTACAAATTGAAAAAATACGTTTTCTAAATAATATAACATAAAAATGATAATGATATATATACATATTATGTCAAATAGATCTTCGGGAACTAAAAACACTACGAACTTATATATGCATCAACCTAATATAAATAAGCTTAAGAAATACTCAATGACAGTTATTTTTTTACAGGATTTAAAATATTATCATAGAAGTAGAGTAAAATTGCTTGCAATGTATTTTAAATTTAAATTTATTTGTTTCGTTGCAATTATATCCAGTTGTTCTTTAGTTATCTACATTTGGTGATATTTTTTCAAATTTATTTTTCTCCGTGTACCTATTAATATATCAAAACTATAACAAAGTTTGCAGAAAATGTATAATAATAATATATAAATCACACATATTGTCATTTATTTCATTAAATATCAGTTCAATTGAATTATATTTTTGCACAGGTAAACATTGAATTTTTTAACATTTTTCTTTGTGTGTCCAAGCACATAACTTTCGACTTTCGAGAGAGTTATATAATATGTACATGTTACATATTCTCCATTGTATTGGCCCATGATAATAATAATAATAAATTATTTTGCGCTTGACAACAATGCGAAGACGACATTCACAACGCAGTTGTTTTCTTAGAATTGTTATGTTGAGAATAACAGAAGACTGAACAAAGTTATCACAAGACACATAATTTGCGAGGAGCAGTGCAGGCATGTTCCCCCGTGTTGCATGGCTTCAGGATGTTCCCCTGTAAAACAAAATAATATACATATGTGTCATACTCTGTAAAGTTATTTATTGGCGCTATTAACACGCCAGACAAAAGAACTTCGCGGAAACGCTCGGTGTAGGTAAACTACCCTGCAAAATTCTCAAAGTATCTTCTAGAGCAGTGCTTCCCAAACTTTTTAGCACCGGGATTCAATTTGCTATCAAGACCCATTACATAGCTTTATCAGGTAAAAAAAATAATAATGATCGCAAATATTATTGCGCAAAAACAATTTTAATGCTCAAACGGAAAATGTTTTTGCTTGAAAAATTATTTTTGATGTCACACCTTATGTTTATATAAAATATTGCACGCTTAAATACTACCCATAATTCAAATTATTTCATTTAGGTGTTTATAGTGTTTAAATGTGGGGCCGAATTAAAACCTTTAGAGGGTCGGATACGGCCCGCAGGCCGTAGTTTGGTGACCACTGTTCTAGGGTAGTGCTTCCAAAACTTTTTACCTCCGGGATCCAAATTTTAGAACGACAAGCTATATCGCGACCCATCACATAGCTTTATTAGGTAAATAATAATTCTTCAATAGTCAAAATCGTCGTACATAAATAAATTAAAAAATATTTAAGATTTGCAAATTGTATTTTCATTTATTTTTTATAAAATTATATGATTAAGAATTTTGTGTGAGTAAAAGTACGATGTGAACATTTTTTTGGGGTAAATCTGCTAGTATTATTTAAAAGCGTTTTGTTTTAACTCGAAACTAATTTTGTTTATATTTGGTGTAACTATCTGGTCTCCTGCTGGATATACCACTCTAGGGGGCTATCCTCCTTTGCCCCCATTGGTAATATCACTGTATTGATGATAGGTTGATAAAAACGTTAAAGCACTAATCATTTTCCTGAAAGAAAACAACCTGAACGTTTAAGAAGATATCAGTGTGTTGTTCTTTAAAAAAATACCTGTAGTCCATGACCCTCTTGTACGTCAAACCTGAATGCTTTGATCGGCCCAAAGCTAGTCCTGCCCATGTTTATGTCTCTGTTATTGTTTCCAGAGTAGATTAAGTTCTAGATTAGGAAAGTTATAAATCATAAAATAAACAAATAAAATTAAACATAAACAAACAAAAAATCCCGCAAGCTATTCATGGTAAAACAAAAATAAAAAAACAGAATTTAAATAGTAACCAATTTTATTAAACATGAACAAATACAAATAAAGTATTTAAAAATGAATAAAAAATAAAAATAAAAAAAATAACAAGTAAAAAAAAGACCGACAGGTTTCATAGACAACCCTTAAGTTTAATAAAAAATAAAATATCTCCTAAATGACCAACTTTTAGAAAAATTTGTAAACAGTAAAAAATACCTACTTATTAATTAATTAATTAATTAATCAAATAGTACAAAGAAATTATTTTTTGTGGCATTTAAAAAATAATTTATTTGTACTATTTAGCTAATTATAAGTACTTTTTAACCTCTGCAATTTAAAAAAAAACGTATGTTCTTTTAGAAGATAAAAATAAAAATAAATAAAATATGTTTCGGTACCCCTTGGAGCGAAAATGATGGGTTTTCGTAAGTTACATCTATTACAACTATAGATCAGCATAAGTTACAAAAAAATTCAACAAAAAGACAAAATCTATTGTTTTTGTTCGGGGCCTTTAAATATGTACGAATTCTTTTAAATACACTGTGTTTGTGTTTTGTTAGCATAAAATAATAATTGAAATTGTATACATTTTTTGTTTGTGTGTCTTTATATGGTACATTAGTAAAATGTCTTTTGTTTATTTATAAATCAATAAGGAAAACAAACTAAACTATATTTTAATCAAATAAATAAATCTATTTGTGGTCGTGTAGTGACATAATTATGTATGGTAGTGTACATAAAAAGATGTGAGACTTCTTTACAAGAAGATATGTTAATTGTATGTGCGGTGAATGATAAACAACCTACGGTAAATAATGTAAATTAAAGAGATATTTGTAGCGCTCACGCTCGTTGTATCCTTATCAGTAATTATTATCAATATCTATGGCCATAGGCAGTGGCACCGGAGCTTGGGTGGGACGGGGGGGGGGGGGGTAGCAGCTGCCCTCTCAAATTTTTAGTGGGGGGAGGGGCAATGACTACATTTTGCCCCCCAAAATTTGGATTTTGTTGAAATTATAAAAATCTGTTTTCTGTAATTTTTTAGTCTTATTTTTTTTTTAATTTATGTAAACTGATGTTAAAGCGCACAAACAAATTATACCTAAAATGTAACCACGAGTCTAGTCAGAGACAAAAATAAATAAACGGTGAGTACAGTGAAACCTCGTTAGTTATTCTTGCTTTAGTACGTTTTTCACAATAATACGTTTTTTTAGGTCCCGGTACTCTTTCATAAGACCCCATGTTAAAATATTTCGTTAGTACGTTTTTCTCGTTACTACGGGCTTTCCCCCCAGTCCCTTTAAAAATGTACTATGTAGGTTCCACTGTATTTCTGTAAAATTTATTTTTATTTTAACAAATATGATACCTATTCAGCAAGTTACAGTCAATTTTGAATTTTAAGAAAGCCAAGTAAAGTTAAGTCAGCTTAATTTTTGAGGTTCGTAATGCCTCCCTTCCCCCTTCAGAAAAAAATATGGATCTGGCGCCACTGGCCATAGGGGTTTACAGGATGGTTGAAAAAAGTGAGTGAAGAAGCATTAAAAATAAAAACTAATGTTGAATCTAGAGTTTATTCCGGAAAAGGAAGGAGAAGGGTTGAAAATCTAAATTCTGAAAAATTACCCTATAAAACCTTTTCGTGAACCATATTTTGGGAATCACTAAAAGTTGTTTGTATACTGATACTGTATATGTACGTAAAAATATTGAAAGTTTTTATAGAAATTAATTTTGCAAAATAGACTGTTAAAAAAACATAAAAAAAGTACGTAAAATCGATGAAAAGCTGTATACATTTTTAATAATAATAGTATCATTTAATATTCTTTTTCATTCTATGTGAAATAAAGTATTGCGATAAGCACACAACGATTCGAACAAATAGTATTTTTAATTAATTTTAATAAAAAAACATTACCACTGGTTGTTTTATATTCCCCAGAGCGAGATCTAGTTACCTACGTTATAAATATAAGTCTCGTTTTAACGAACTCATACACATACATACACAGAGGCGGCTTTACATACAGTTTAAATGGGTTATATCTTGGATTCTAAAGATTGAGAATTTTTTTGTGATAATTTTTAGGATTTTTGTCTGTTTGTTCCGAGTAGACTCGAAAACTACTGGACCGATTTTGATGTATGGGACTTATATTAGTTTAGGTTAAGTATCATCACGCTGCTCCGTCTAGAAGCTGAGCAGTAATATTAAATACGTATGAAGAATTAGTAAATTACTATATTAAATAGATCGCGCGGAAAATTATATATTTTAAAATATACGCGGGTGAAACCGCGGATAAAGGTTAATTATATTTATAATAAATTAATATAATAGAGAGCAGCATTTACATTTTTTTTTTCAAAAAATACCTCGCATTTTGTATTTTTATAAATTATTGAAATTTTAAGATAATATAAATTTTATAATGTCAACAATTAAGTAAATTCAAAATAGTGATGTAAATGTAACCCCTCCCCTCCTGAACGCTCCCTGTTTCTATTACATGTACTTATCAATACTACTGTTAATAGAATTAAAATAAAACATAAATTACAGAAAAAAGTTATTGTAATATATTTGAGAATCCCAAAAAAACTTTAGTCCCTCAAAATGTAAACCCTACCCTGTAGACACATATACTATTCTACTACGTGCATTGATATGTATAAAATCTAAAGCCGCGGGGTTTTACGAAGATATAAGGTTTCAAACAAAGGTTTATATAAAACAAAGACAGATAATTATACATGTAGATGAAGATTATGACAGGCTTGGAAATTGCCTTTTAAAATCTTAGAGTGTATTTACCTATTCTTTCCATTATTATAATAAGAAGAGCTTCATGTAAGGCTGTTTTTTCACCAATTTCATTTGCTCTTAATATAATTGTTATAGAAACAATTTTTTTCCAGGTCTGTGATGGTCATGTAATTCAGTGATCATTACCAACTGCCCAGAAACATTTTTTTATTGAAAAAATAAATAAAAATATTATTTTCCTTTCATTTTGAAAAATATCTGCCTTGGTACCCACGGGACTTTCTTATATCCTGACAGTGAACAGTATACGTGATTCTTAATTTATTAATACACATTTCTGACAGACTAATAAAAGATAGAATAAAATGAATGGCACATAAAGTATAGATAATACTATTCTCTACTATGTACAGCAGAGCCGGCCTTTGCGATTCTGGCGCCCCAGGCGAGATTTTTTTTTGACGCCCCCCCCTCACCTCCCTCCACCGCCACAGTGACGATCATTAAAAATTATCCGCACAAAAAAAAAAAAAAAAGCGTGAGAAAATTATCTTGTTATTAATTCATTAGTGTAATATAATAATATAATATAACATATAATTGATAAATAATATATAATATAACTAAAATTATATAAAAGATTTCTTCCTGGCTTTCATATCTGCAAAATTATCGATTGCTGTCTCAAAATTGAGGTTTGCTACAACCTTATTTTCAATTGAAAGAATAGCCAAATTATTCAACCTATCTTCTATCATAGCTGATTGCAAATAAGTTTTTATGAATTATTTTAATTTACTAAAACTTCTTTCACCACTAGCTACACTAACCGGAATTGTTACAAGAATTAGCAAAGCCACCCACAGATTTGGCACTGTGCTTTTCAAGTTTTGTAAAAAAATGTTTAATAAATAATTTATTTTTGATATTAAGCATTTTATTAAGTAAAATGAATTATTTTGCAGAAAAAATCAAAACTATTATTCAAAAAATATATATAGCTTAAATTTGGCGCCCTAGAACAGAACATAGAAAAAAAGTTTAAAATAATTGGCGCCCCCACGAAATTAGCGCCCCAGGCTGTCGCCTGGGTCGCCTGGCCGTTCGGCCGGCCCTGTTTTTTTTTTACTTATCCAAGTATTAAACCAATCTATAGATTCTAATAAATTGAAAATTTATCAATAATGATGAACGGATGGCATATTAAAAAAAATATATTGTTACATTCATCAGAGTAACCGTTTTTTTAAATTAGAGCGAATTGTCGCTGAAGAAGTATCGACTATCGTCTAATTTTTATAATACGCGTGATTTTGCTAATTAACTTTTTGTATAGTGTTTACCAGGTATGTACATTGTGATTCATATTATTTATTTGATTTTTTTGTTTCGGTTCTGATATTTATGTAATGGTTTTTATTTGTTAACGTATGTTTACATCATGCACTTGTCGAAAGAGCAATAAAACTAAGTTTTGTTAACGAATGTACATATCCTCATTGTTTATAGTTAATAATAATTATATAATTTATAAAAATATAATTTTAATAATAAAAAAAAGGTAATATTATTCTCTCCATTATATAACAAATAACTGAAATCAGATGTTTACTCTTGTAAATTTTTGAATTAACGAATTATTTTTGAATTAAGAAAAAATGTTTTAGATAAAAAATGTCGAGTATGTTATTATCTATAATTTATTCCCTATACATTTTTTTCCAACATTTATAATTTAGCCAGAAAGAAATTTTTTATGTAATTATTTAGATTCACCTACACTGTTCACTATCAGTATTACGTATAAGAAAGTCCCATGGTACCTATGGCAAACAAGCACACTGTTTAATCTCTGTACTACGTATAAGAAAGTCCCATGACACTCATGGCAGATATTTCTCCTCTGTTATGAACCATTTGAATTATAATAAAATTGCATGACGTTAACATTTGTTTACAAAGTCAAAAAAATGAAATAAACTTTTATTTTCAAAAAAAGATTTTTTTTACTATTTTTCCCTTAAATCTAGCCTACTTCTGCTTCAAAAAATTAATATTTCGTTAAAATAAAAAAAATCATGCAATTAAGGGTTAAAGATAATAGTGTAAGCTACATTTTAAAAAAAAACTGGAGTCTCTTCGATCGCGCCAAGCTGAGATATTAACTATTCAATTTACTTCTTTGTTAGCGTATGAGTTTTAATTTGTTTTTTTAGTTTTAACTTGTTTTTAAAAAGGGAAGGAGCACGCGAAGGTCTTTAAGTGCGTGATGCTCTTAAAGATAATAGTGTAAGCTACATTTAAAAAAAAACTGGAGTCTCCTCGATCGCACCAAGCTGTGATATTAACTATTCAATTTACTTCTTTGTTAGCGTATGAGTTTTAATTTGTTTTTTTAGTTTTAACTTGTTTTAAAAAAGGGAAGGAGCACGCGAAGGTCTTTAAGTGCGTGATGCTCTTAAAGATAATAGTGTAAGCTACATTTTAAAAAAAAACTGGAGTCTCTTCGATCGCGCCAAGCTGAGATATTAACTATTCAATTTACTTCTTTGTTAGCGTATGAGTTTTAATTTGTTTTTTTAGTTTTAACTTGTTTTTAAAAAGGGAAGGAGCACGCGAAGGTCTTTAAGTGCGTGATGCTCTTAAAGATAATAGTGTAAGCTACATTTAAAAAAAAAACTGGAGTCTCCTCGATCGCACCAAGCTGAGATATTAACTATTCAATTTACTTCTTTGTTAGCGTATGAGTTTTAATTTGTTTTTTTAGTTTTAACTTGTTTTAAAAAAGGAAAGGAGCACGCGAAGGTCTTTAAGTGCGTGATGCTCTTAAAGATAATAGTGTAAGCTACATCTAAAAAAAAAACTGGAGTCTCTTCGATCGCGCCAAGCTGAGATATTAACTATTCAATTTACTTCTTTGTTAGCGTATGAGTTTTAATTTGTTTTTTTAGTTTTAACTTGTTTTTAAAAAGGGAAGGAGCACGCGAAGGTCTTTAAGTGCGTGATGCTCTTAAAGATAATAGTGTAAGCTACATTTTAAAAAAAAACTGGAGTCTCTTCGATCGCGCCAAGCTGAGATATTAACTATTCAATTTACTTCTTTGTTAGCGTATGAGTTTTAATTTGTTTTTTTAGTTTTAACTTGTTTTTAAAAAGGGAAGGAGCACGCGAAGGTCTTTAAGTGCGTGATGCTCTTAAAGATAATAGTGTAAGCTACATTTTAAAAAAAAACTGGAGTCTCTTCGATCGCGCCAAGCTGAGATATTAACTATTCAATTTACTTCTTTGTTAGCGTATGAGTTTTAATTTGTTTTTTTAGTTTTAACTTGTTTTTAAAAAGGGAAGGAGCACGCGAAGGTCTTTAAGTGCGTGATGCTCTTAAAGATAATAGTGTAAGCTACATTTAAAAAAAACTGGAGTCTCTTCGATCGCGCCAAGCTGAGATATTAACTATTCAATTTACTTCTTTGTTAGCGTATGAGTTTTAATTTGTTTTTTTAGTTTTAACTTGTTTTTAAAAAGGGAAGGAGCACGCGAAGGTCTTTAAGTGAGTGATGCTCTTAAAGATAATAGTGTAAGCTACATTTTAAAAAAAAACTGGAGTCTCTTCGATCGCGCCAAGCTGAGATATTAACTATTCAATTTACTTCTTTGTTAGCGTATGAGTTTTAATTTGTTTTTTTAGTTTTAACTTGTTTTTAAAAAGGGAAGGAGCACGCGAAGGTCTTTAAGTGCGTGATGCTCTTAAAGATAATAGTGTAAGCTACATTTAAAAAAAACTGGAGTCTCTTCGATCGCGCCAAGCTGAGATATTAACTATTCAATTTACTTCTTTGTTAGCGTATGAGTTTTAATTTGTTTTTTTAGTTTTAACTTGTTTTTAAAAAGGGAAGGAGCACGCGAAGGTCTTTAAGTGCGTGATGCTCTTAAAGATAATAGTGTAAGCTACATTTTAAAAAAAACTGGAGTCTCTTCGATCGCGCCAAGCTGAGATATTAACTATTCAATTTACTTCTTTGTTAGCGTATGAGTTTTAATTTGTTTTTTTAGTTTTAACTTGTTTTAAAAAAGGGAAGGAGCACGCGAAGGTCTTTAAGTGCGTGATGCTCTTAAAGATAATAGTGTAAGCTACATTTAAAAAAAAAACTGGAGTCTCTTCGATCGCGCCAAGCTGAGATATTAACTATTCAATTTACTTCTTTGTTAGCGTATGAGTTTTAATTTGTTTTTTTAGTTTTAACTTGTTTTTAAAAAGGGAAGGAGCACGCGAAGGTCTTTAAGTGCGTGATGCTCTTAAAGATAATAGTGTAAGCTACATTTAAAAAAAAAACTGGAGTCTCCTCGATCGCACCAAGCTGAGATATTAACTATTCAATTTACTTCTTTGTTAGCGTATGAGTTTTAATTTGTTTTTTTAGTTTTAACTTGTTTTAAAAAAGGAAAGGAGCACGCGAAGGTCTTTAAGTGCGTGATGCTCTTAAAGATAATAGTGTAAGCTACATCTAAAAAAAAAACTGGAGTCTCTTCGATCGCGCCAAGCTGAGATATTAACTATTCAATTTACTTCTTTGTTAGCGTATGAGTTTTAATTTGTTTTTTTAGTTTTAACTTGTTTTTAAAAAGGGAAGGAGCACGCGAAGGTCTTTAAGTGCGTGATGCTCTTAAAGATAATAGTGTAAGCTACATTTTAAAAAAAAACTGGAGTCTCTTCGATCGCGCCAAGCTGAGATATTAACTATTCAATTTACTTCTTTGTTAGCGTATGAGTTTTAATTTGTTTTTTTAGTTTTAACTTGTTTTTAAAAAGGGAAGGAGCACGCGAAGGTCTTTAAGTGCGTGATGCTCTTAAAGATAATAGTGTAAGCTACATTTTAAAAAAAAACTGGAGTCTCTTCGATCGCGCCAAGCTGAGATATTAACTATTCAATTTACTTCTTTGTTAGCGTATGAGTTTTAATTTGTTTTTTTTTTAGTTTTAACTTGTTTTTAAAAAGGGAAGGAGCACGCGAAGGTCTTTAAGTGCGTGATGCTCTTAAAGATAATAGTGTAAGCTACATTTTAAAAAAAAACTGGAGTCTCCTCGATCGCACCAAGCTGAGATATTAACTATTCAATTTACTTCTTTGTTAGCGTATGAGTTTTTATTTGTTTTTTTAGTTTTAACTTGTTTTTAAAAAGGGAAGTAGCACGCGAAGGTCTTTAAGTGCGTGATGCTCTTAACCCTTAATTGCATCTTGTTAACATTCGTGAACAATGTTTTCAGAGGTATCTATTAGCAAAAATGTACAATATTTTTTAGCCTTTGCGATTCTGGCGCCCCTGGCGAGATTTCTTTTGACGCCCCCCCCCTTTCCACCGCCACAGTGACGATCATTAAAAATTATTCGCACAAAAAAAAAAAAAAAAAGCGTGAGAAAATTATCTTGTTATTAATTCATTAGTGTAATATAATAATATAATATAACATATAATTGATAAATAATATATAATATAACTAAAATTATATAAAAGATTTCTTCCTGGCTTTCATATCTGCAAAATTATCGATTGCTGTCTCAAAATTGAGGTTTGCTACAACCTTATTTTCAATTGAAAGAATAGCCAAATTATTCAACCTATCTTCTATCATAGCCGATTGCAAATAAGTTTTTATGAATTATTTTAATTTACTAAAACTTCTTTCACCACTAGCTACACTAACCGGAATTGTTACAAGAATTAGCAAAGCCACCCACAGATTTGGCACTGTGCTTTTCAAGTTTTGTAAAAAAATGTTTAATAAATAATTTATTTTTGATATTAAGCATTTTATTAAGTAAAATGAATTATTTTGCAAAAAAAATCAAAACTATTATTCAAAAAATATATATAGCTTAAATTTGGCGCCCTAGAACAGAACATAGAAAAAAAGTTTAAAATAATTGGCGCCCCCACGAAATTAGCGCCCCAGGCTGTCGCCTGGGTCGCCTGGCCGTTCGGCCGGCCCTGATGTACAGCACTTACAGACCGACGATCACTAAACCGGAAACGGATGTTTACTCTTGTTAATTTTTGAATTTTCGAATTATTTTTGAAATAAGAAAAAAATGTTTTAGATAAAAAATGTCGAGTATGTAATTATCTATAATTTATTCCCCATACATTTTTTCCAACACATATGATTTAGCCAGAAATAATTGTTTTATATAATTATTTAGAATCACCCACACTGTTCACTTTCAGTATTACGTATAAGAAAGTTCCATGGTACCTATGGCAAACACACACATTGTTCAATCTCTGTAATACGTATAAATAAGTCCCATGATACTCATGTCAGATATTTCTTCTCTGTTATGAACCATTTGAATTATAATAAAAAACAGAACATAAATTATAGAAATTCATATTACCTACAATTTTTAACTTGACCATTTAAAATTAAATTAAAATTAAACAGATTTGAAAAAAAAACAAAAATCACCTTATTTAGAATTAAAAAACCCTTCAAATGAGGTATCACTTGCCCTAATCACGCTAAAATTTTAAGGGTTGTGCTCATAGCGCAGAGGGTTGAAAAGATTCTTGCAAAAATTTTATTGCAAAAGATGTCCTCCTTGAAAGCAAAATCGATGTGTTCGAGCGTTTTTACAAAATCTTATTTTAACTGACTAAAACCGCGGTCGTTTTGTTTTCGTTGGGCCACCCTGTATAAAAACGTAATCAAAATATGGTACTAAATAACTAAATTCTTGATAGATTTATTTTGTATCAACAATTAGTTAGGGAGAGAGGGAAGGTGTTTCCGTACCGTTGAGCACGTGTACAACGACGCTCTTTGGTTGCGCGTTGGACGGGTTGCACTGGTAGCGGCCCGAGTCCGTGGGCCGCGCGCGTTGGATCAGCAGGAAGCTGCGCGTCACGGCGCCGCGCTCCGTCAGCACACTCACGCCTCCGCGCGCACTGTCGTAGCTGATTATCTGTAATCAACATGTCATCACATGTATATAAAATAAATCATGAAGCATTTACAGTTTTAAAATGCTTTTTTGGTAAGCTTGGAAAAATGTTACAAGTTTTTCAGTTGGTGTGATAAAATTGTAGAAGGGTCGGCTTGGTTGCATTTTAAAGCTTGAAATTTTATTTTTGGTTGTATGATTTATTAAGTAAAATTATTTATGTTTAAAAATTATATAATTCTTTTTTACGTGTGGTAAGAAAAATGAATAATAATTTAAAAAATGAAATAAATCACACAAAGATTTCAACAATCGAAATTTTAACAAAATTAAAAAAATATGAAAAATTTCAGAGTTTGATTCTCAATGATAACCAACTGTTCAGAAAATCAATTGAATTTAAATCGGGAAAAATAACAAATGCTTCAAAATGATTTTTAAATGATAGCTTTTCGACTATTCTTCTTAGCGAAGATGTGTTGATTTGTATTTTGCCTTTCTTTTCGCAGAAGAAAAATCCATATAAATTTTATTTAATTAAATTTAATTAAGGTCTTTAAAAACTGAAATAAAAATTAATAGTCCCTTAATGATTATGATTATTTAATTTTATTTCGAACCCCACAAAAAAGTCTCGTATTCTACACAGGACTATGTTTTTGTACGTTATTTGAGCGCTAAAAAGAAATTTGATAATAAAAAAGTTCGTTGACCCCCAAAGTTTTTTTGCCTTTGTTTAAAAATAGAAAAATTTATATCAATTTTGAGAGCTTCCATGAATTGTGATGAATTTTGTATCGCTGTACGGCCATTTTTGAAAATTGTCGTATAGCAAAAAAAAAAACAAATTGAAAATTAAGTACTTATGATCTATTAAAGTCATTCATTAGATTTGGCCAAAAAAATTATCAAAGTACGTGGAGGCTCTCAAAATTTATATAAAGTAGTTATGCAATTTTTAAGCATACAAAAATACTTTTAAGTAAAAGTAAAAAACACTATTTTTTTGTGGGCCGGTGTTATTATAAAATTATACAACATGATACAATAAAAAATGAACATAAATAAAACAGGCTAGTCTGTATTATACGATTGTACAGTAAGTATCATATATGATAAATGATGTTGGTAGGTATATGTATGTTATTCGCGTGTGACTCACCGCATCGTTATGATTCCAGAAGATGTATGCCGGCGGTTCCGGGCTGTCTTGTACAATGCATGTGAGGTTGATCGTGCTGCCTCTGTCGATGTACAACTCAGGACCGCCCAGGATCTCGGTTGCCGGTTCTGCAACAAACAAAAACAAACGTCAGACACTCAGTTGCTAATGTGATTAAAATAAGTTCATTTTTTGTCGATTTACGATTGAATTATTTCTTGAAAACCAATATTTTATGTTTTTGTTAATAATAGAGTTTTTATAAATACATTTATTTTAACGAATTTTTTCATAATAAATATTTTCTTTCGAAATAAATGTCAATTTTGTTAATCACTATTCAAATGACGACTTTAAATAAAATGTTTTTGCAGCCGAATTTTTTTTCATTTAGGTTATCCTTGGATGTGTTCCGAGTGTTTTTCTATTATTACAGAAGTATAAATATATTTTTTTTCATAAATATATATGTAGAGAGAGATATTTATAATATAAATAACATTCCACACTGTGAATGTCCATTATTGTCCATACTGTGAACTGCACCATCAGTTCTATTATAAATGACAGCTTTAATAAATATATTTTTAAGTATATATATTGGTGGTCCAGTTTGGGATACAGATATTTTAAGAGCTGATTCCTTGGCTCATTGTGAGTAAAAAAATGTAAGGGAAGGTAGGGTCTATCTTCAACACCCTCTGAGCTACAGGTGTTTAAAAACTTTCTTAAAATTAAGTATGTCACTTTTGGACATTACTATATATAGATATTTTGATACAAGCATTATCAGTCGATTTAAACAACAACATGTGAAATTAATTAATACCCACTGACTTGACGGCGTTAAGTGAGCAACATTGCGTAACATTTAGTTTATCAACTGTTCTACGCACGGGTATCTAGATATACATTTAACATCAGTAGCTCCGTTTTGTGGATCCCTAGTTCTTGTGTCTGACACAATGGCGCTGCTCATTCTCTCTAGACAGTGGAGGGACAACTTAAGCTTTATTTTCTGAGCGGATATTTAACAAAATCCTGTTATTTTGAGGAGTTAATATCTGGTTATTGTATCGTTGATGTTATGTAACTTGATTTCAATCAAACATATTTCTACATTTTTCATGCCGTGACAATTTATCGAAAAACATTCCTGATTATGTACATTACAGATATCTTTTGTAAACCGATTTATTGATTTTTGAAAAAAATTTAAAAATTATAAAAATTACATTTTTACGATATTTTAACTTCCGTGACAACCTCTCTTAAAGTATTTTTACCTTCTACCTCCACATACTTGACAAAAATTCATTCCACATCAAATTAAACTATAAAGTTGTTTAAGGAAATAAATTATATACTTTAAGGGAGGTGTACTGTATTGTAATAGGATCGAAAAATCGTGTCCTAGATAAGGCTAGATTCTGATTGTAATACCATTAAAACGTAAAGTGAGTTTCCACATCGGTAGTGCTCGTATATGTCTGTCTAGATAACTTCTGTAAAATGCACTGATTTGATTTGATTTCTGTGCCATCGAATCAGCAGTTTTGGTAATATTAATAATTTTGTACAAATTTTGTGCCTATAACAATATATTCTAAATTTCATATAAAAGCTTTCTGGCAAATTGCATTGAACTTTTTCATATAAAACACAAGAAAATAATGGTATTGTTTGTTCTGAATACTTAATTAAATTACAAATATTTAATTATATTATTTATTTTAAAGCATGCATGATGGTTTTATAAAGACATTTATTTTATTTTATAGAAAAGGTTGGTGACCCTTGCTAGAAATCGAGCATTAATATTCTACTATGCTCTCTGATAATTTTCCTGATACTCCACCAATGATTTGATGATTTCAGAGACAAGGAAGTAAACGCGAGATCATTCGATTTCAGTGTGCAATAACACGGATACGTTATTTCCCCTCTCTCTCTTTCACTCGTATGAGCGGGTCTTGTTGCGCGTGTAGCGTGGGGTGGGCGCGGGAGATAGCTGCCGATTCCATTAGACGAGAAACGATGAGTATTTTTATCATTCAAATGTCAGAAAGCGTTTTTTTGTGGGCCAGGAAAGTAGACTTTTATGGCGGAACGCTTTCTGCCGTGTTCGACACTTATTCCCTTTGTAAAAAAATATATTATTGATGTACCCGCTTTGTTATGGTAAATTTCATTTCGGAACAAAATATGGAGTCCTAATGGCGCAAGTAGAAAAAAAAAACACGGAGTGTTTTGGAATTATTTGGAAGCATCTATATCTATAATTATAGATTGATTCTCTAGTACAGCGTTTTCCAAACTTTGGAAATACAATGAAATATTTTTGGAACTTATCATTTTAAAAACAAAACACGATTTTTTAGAGCAAATTGCAAGGGAATATTTTACAACAAACGATGTAGACCTAATTATAGGAAATTTAATGCTCTACAAAAAATATTTTATAAAATTTTCACGTAACATGTGTCGTTCTTGAGATAACTTGAAAAAATATATATTTTGAGATGTCACCCCTCCCCCTTACACACGATTTTGATGATTTTGAAATGGGATTATCGTCAAGCCAGATCCAACTATTTAACAGAGTTTCATTAATATCGGTTCAGTGGTTCATGAGTTATGCATGTGACAAAGATTCAGGTGACAGACAGACAGACACGAAACGAAAAGTGTTTATCTTGACCTGAAACGGAAAGATCAATTTAAAATTTTGAAATCGGAGAACAATTTTTTTGTCTCATTCTAAAACGATCACAAAGCTTCTCGTATCTTCGATTTGCGTGGAAGAAAAAAGCTGTGTATCTAATCAGTTACCAACAATATCTTGATCAGCATTTAAGTCCTACTGGTAGCATAGCACACTTGGTTCCCGAATTGACATCATTACATGACATCATGAATGAATCGTTGTCGCATTTCAAACAAGAAAACATTTCTCGCGTTCGATTCAAAAGCCCATTACGCAGAAAATGGGGTGGGGGTGGAGTGGGGGCGAAGAGAGATAATTTTAGAATCGAATCGCGTTGTTATCTCACCTAAGTCGCGTGGGTTATCGTTTCGCGCGCATTGTCGCAAATGGTGTCATCACAGTTGAAGTCATCCGAGCGACGATATACTCTTACTTGATCGCTTTCTACGCTTGTTTGTAACGTTCACTTGTTCATTACGTAATGCATTGCTCGATTTTGGAGATAATTCTTATACGTGTAAGGAAGTATTGTGGGCATGGCATTTTGGCTATTTTTAGGTTTGTATTACCCAGTTACATAGAAAGAAAATTTGGCAATTTTCCTCTTCTAAAATATTTTGAAAAGTGACATATCTACAACAGATTTATATTTTATAATTATTATGCAGAACCGGTAAATTTATGTAAATTTTAACATCCATAATAATTAAAATTTGAATATTAAACATTTAAAATAAAGTTTTGTTAATTTAACGAATTCAATTAATATTCAGTTGAATAAATACTATTAAAACAAAACATCTGTAAACAAATTCTAAGTTATTAATTATCCCAGTCCATTAGACAAAGGTAAAATGGCACCGGAATTAATATTTATAAAAAGAGTATATAATTTATATTTGTTTTAAATTCACAAGCAAATCCCAAGTGAAGAATGTCACTGAAATACAACTCTTTCCTGAAAATATCCTGTAATGTGAGACGATTTTTCATTTTATAATTCCCGAGTTAAAATCATCCTAAAATGTCACGACAATTGCAAAACGTTCAACATTTCAAATCTTGGTTCAAATAGGCACAGTAATCATATTGTCGGGTGGTTATCACCAACAGAATTACGTTACAGCGCGCGCGATTCAATCGGGCCGCGCTTCTTGAAATTTATAATATATACGTGTGAATTGTAGCATTACGGTAATGGCTTATGAGACAGTTATGAATTGACAAATGGCACTCGTTTGTGTTTTAAAATGGCCAATGAGATGATAAAAATTTGTTTAAAAATATTTGACAATATAAAACATTTCGGTGAAGACAAAATCTTTATGTAAATTTACACGCAACAATTAAATTAATTATAATGACTTCACTTGCTTAATATGCTTAAATTAAAATGGAGTATTTTAAATTTTTGTATGTGAAATAGCGTGTATTTATTTAAATAATAAGTTCATAAATCAAATTAAACCAAGTAATATATTTTGTATTTATTTCAACTTGTGGATATAAAACAAGTATTTTTTTCTTCTGTAGGCTTTTGCGGTCGTCGTTCATATAAACTGTAGTAAGTTTTCCGGACTTGTGCAAGTTCTCATATTTCATGACTTGATGTTTCGACTCTCATATTGGAGTCTTCTTCAGAAGTATTTTAGTTTCAAGTAAAGGAATATGATAACGTGGACAAAACCCAGAAACCAAGTTCATAAAGACAAGTTGGTATTTTATATACAGTGTCTTAATCTGAAACAAGGAAATAAAAAGGACAAATAACACATTACCTAGCGTTGTTACCATATCGCTCCACAAGTCATTGGCGTTAAAATAAATATCATTTTTTTTAATTATAAAATTAATTAATAATAAATATTTTATATTGTCTTTAAAACTATTTCAGTGATAATAGATTAACAGAGAAATGCCTATAATACAAACATAATTACTCCTAAAAATCTTTAAGTACATACACAACATCGACGAAAATATTTTATTAAAATCCAATTCCTCTCAAAAATACATGTTGCTTTAATTGTCAGTTTCAAAAAGGTTTGGCTTAACTTACATCAGGTTAATTAAGAGCTAGGCAAATGCTTTTATTCACGGTCACATTTTGAGAGCAAGGGAGGAAAACTTTACGATAAACATCTTTACAAAACGCTTTGTTTAACATTAGTTAAAGCTCCCCTCCCTTTAAAGAATAGGGTACTTTGATTTCAATCCTAGATTTTACAAAGAATACAAACACCGAATTATCTCTCTACCTTTATCCTTGGGGAATGCTATAAAACCAATTTGTAATAGATAAATGTTGGAGCATAAAACATACTAAATGAAATTTATAGGATTGCCAGACGTGGTTTTTTTAGCAGAAAAATGCACTCGCTTTCTTTAATTTATGAATTCTTTTGTTTTATGTTTCAAGGTTGGTAATATTTGTTCAAATGTAGCAACATTAATGTCTTTAGGTGCTTTTAAATATTAATTTGAACTGTACTAGTTTTAATAAGTTGGATAGCTTTAATGGTATTATGACATTTATGGGTTCCGTGCCACAAGAGTTTGATGAGCCCTTTTCAGTGTCGAACTGGTAAATTTTGATTTTTTATGTGTCATGCATTAATTATAGAGTCTCACAAAACGTATTTTGGGCGTTGAAAACGAATTTGACCATATAAAAATTCGCTGACTCCCTAAAATTTTTTTGCTATCGTCGAAAAAAAAACAAAAAATTATACCAATTTTGAGAGCTTCCACGGATCGGGGTAAATGTCTTTTGTAGATCAGAATTTTTTTAATTTACTTTTTTTGTATCGCTGTTTGATAATTTTTGACTGACAATGAGTTATTTGCATCCAAACATTTCGTTTTGTATTCTATAAAACTAAAAAAGTTCATTTTTTATCTAAATGGAACATTGTCATTGTGTAGCAAAAAAATATTTTTTTACTATTTTCCTATTTATGAAATTTTTTGCATTAAAGATTGAAGTTGCGACGACTTGCTACCTTGCTCACAGGTGTATCTCCTATAAAGTCAAACATAGTAAAAAAGTCGTTTAAAAGAATGTTAAATAAGGAATTATTTAATTATATTTATTTATAATTAATAATCAGCTTTGAAACTCATGCATGTTCTGGAATAAAAATACCTTTGAATTTTTCACGAAAGAAACTATAGATGTGTCATATCTTGACATTAGTTTTATTAAATATAATAAACATGTCAAAGATATATGATACTCAGATTTCGTCCAATAACAAGATTCCAGATGAAAATCGAACGTGTCATTACCCTTTTATACATTTTACAAAACAACTAACAAAGTTGAATAGGAAAAAATATATGATAAATGAAATTTATTAAACGAACTACACACAATAACAAGTACGGTAAAGGTTAGAAAGTTTCTTGAACGATAAACGACGTGGAAAGAAAACAGTGTTCTATGTATTGTATAAACAAAATCGGAGACTCGATGTCGTCATAGAGATAATCTGAGGTCGTCGACGCCATCTTGCCGAGGAGCACGTATGCACCTCTGTGAAGACAGGGCCGGTGTGAGTGTGGATTAAAACATAAGTGAATCACTAACTGTAGAAAGAGGACAAATTTACCATGATGGCGGGTGCATTCCATTAGGGTTCCGAAGGTACCTACTAAGAACGAGGACTGTTTGAAGCCCCTTGCAGGAGTCAAATTTTAATAGTTTAGACATACATTATTACATGCTACATGCCTTGGTATAAAAAATAATATTTTTTTGCATAGCTTTAGTTATTTAGTATACGAGATATTTTACCTTAACTAGAAAGGACGGATGGACGAACAACAAAGTGAGATCAATAGGTTTTCCTGTCCAGTGTATAGATAACGAATTAATAATAAAACTTGTCAATTAACTAAAATTAATTCAATTTGTTTTGATCTACCCTAGCTATTATATGCAGAACTGTACACAAGTATAAAAAATATACTGAAATACAATACTTTTACTAAAAATTGTACTTACAAAAAGTATAATTACTTGTGTTTGGTAAAGTACTTAAGTACAAGTCAATTCCCCTCAAAAGTACTTAAAAGTACTATGGGTTTCATCAGGAGGAGGCTACTAAGTTTGTGATAAGCGAATTGTAATAAAAATTGGACGACCGCTTCTGCATTTCACTGTACACGGATTTAAATACATGCCCAGCTCTGATTATAAATAAAAGAAAATACATCAAATAAAATATATCAAATTAACAAAAAGAAATGCAAATATCTGTTATCAGGATAGCAAAAAATGTAGAACCGGTTCTGCATAAACAATATCACGAATGCAGCTTTACCAAACAACATATCCTAACAAAGATTAGACAGTAGGTACTCATTGTTATCGTTAGAAGTACCGGCGGTACCGCAGACAGCGCTTCAGGGCTGAATTGGATTCATTTGAATTTATGCATTGAAAGTAAGAACATAGTGAAACGTTTTTGCTATCGGATCTCACGGTGAAGGTATGTCGACAGATTCATTTAAGAAAATTTACCTCACGCTTGAATAAATATTGACAGAGATGTACTAAGGGTTCCACGCATACCTTTTTGACGGGTGTCGAATTATTATAATAATAAATACATTAGTGGTAGTTAAAAATAATGCCTAAAGATACATTAGGGTGGAGTGAAAATAAGAAATGCCTGTAAAATGACTTGTATAGACTCAATATTACAAAATATTTACACTGTATACATAGCCAACGATTATATGTATACATAATATTGATGAATTGGAATATTTATATTTATAATTTATACTCGTGGTTGGTAGCAAACATTCAGAGAAGGATTTTATATTTTCTGGTTATATAATTTGTTTTCTGAATATTTTCTATATATTAACGCCTTTAAATGAGTCCAGAAGCTACCATTTTGTCATGGTTATATTTTATTAAGATTATTTAAAATGTCAAAAGTATATGAAATAGCTTAAATAAATAAATATATGTAAATATAAAATAAAGTACAATCCTGTGTACAAAAAAACCGTGCTGTTCGTCAGAATATATATTTATAATACTAGCAGACAGTGTATGAATTTTGTAGTTACGAGATAAAAGTATATGGGAGTAATTATTTATCGATTTTTAAATCACAGCGAACAAAAATGATATTTTGTAAAATTGGAAAATAAAAACTAAGATACCGTGAGCAAGATAAATATTAAAAATGTATAATAAATGACTTTTGCTTGTAAAAAATGTTTTGTTATACTTTCTTTAATACGTATCTTTTTTAACTTAACATATCTATATCTGTTTAATTTATTTTTATTATTATATTTTAAGAATAATAAAAAATAAATACAAGCTAACATGAATAATTCCATCAACCAAGAAAATTTATGTTTTTTAAACAAATACAATTTAAAAAAAAAAAAACTATACATAAACATGACTTCATTGTTAAGTATAGTTATCATAAAATAAACTCGTTTCAACGGAATACATATTGTTGTTATATTGTCTATAATTTATGTTTTTATTTATTTATATATTATTTTTGCAAACTGTTGGTAAAAGAAAAAAATATTTTAAATGAAAGTTTTAGAAAATATTTTCTTATTTATATACTATCATTTTTTTGATACAACGAAACATTTTCAAGATATTCCTTTATGTAAAATAATGTATAAAAAAATCTTCTGGTTGCCACAGTAGTTTATTTTATTATCACTTCACTAAAAGTAGGCATCTACTTTGGTCCTATATTTAATGAATTGTAAATTTTAAAGTCTTCAAGTTGTCTAAAAGAACTCGATCGAGTCCAAAGAACAAAAAAATATTAATTAAATAAAAGAACCATCGATTTTTTAGTTTAATTACCTACAAACAAATTCAGCGCTAAATTAACATATTAAAGGGGCACTAAAATTGAGGTTGTGACTATGAAACAATAAATCATAAATAGTTTTAGGAGTAGTACATAAACATTAGGGTGTTTTTTAAATACTTTTACAAACTCCATTGGCTTATGATTTAGTTTTGGATCTAAAAAAAATTATCCTAACATTTCTGGCATTTAGAGCAAACCTGTGAACGGCGCAAACATTTTTATAAAATTGGAAATTTTTCAAAATCCAATTTTTATGATAATGTTTAAACGAACATATCTTTAAAAATACTGGATTTATGAATTGAGCACTCAGGATATTTTTCTAGGACATTCTCTACAAAATATTGCTGTGAGGAATTTTTTTTTCAACTAGCTATTCACGTGTAAGTAAAAAAATCATTTTTCTCATGTTAATTAAATGGGAAAAAGACTTGGTTTGCGCCATTCACAGGTTTGATCTACAGGTCTGAAATTTTGGGAAAATTTTCTTTATACCCAAAGAAAAAACATAGGATAATGGGAAAAAACACTGTATATTTTATAAATAAAATAGTAATAATTGTTTAGTCCGGCTCTGCTATCTAATGCATATAAATTTATGTTCATATGTGAGGATATTATGCAATTCTAATAGCAATTAAAATCTAGTTGTATATTTTATAAATAAAATAGTAATAGTTGTTTAATCCGGCTCTGCTATCAAATGCATATAAATTTATGTTCATATGTGAGGATATTATGCAATTCCAATAGCAATTAAAATCTAGTTTTGCTATTTCCAAATAACGTAGAATCTATCAAAATATCTATAAATACCAAATCATTTTCAAATTTCGGGTTTTTGATTACACGCCTATAATTTGTTTTATGATTTCGAATCATTAAAATAGAATGCGCATAATTATCTAAAAATAACTATTAGCTTTCTATATTTAGTAAAGGATTTATTTTAAAATCTAAATCCCTTTCAAAAAATATATTTCTTCTTTAAAACCACTTGAAGGAATAAAAGTAGCTTAAATTAAAAAAATATATATTTCAATTATAAGGTGGATATATGTCGAAAAGCTATTTTTTTGAGCTTTATTGAATGAAATAATGTTCTTTGTGATACATCATGTCGTTTATTTTAAGGATTTTCTTTCAATTTAGTCAAAATGGCAAATGTATTACAAGCAAAATATTTTTATCACATGTTGAATATACAATTCGACATGGCTTCAAATACTGATTTTAATGGTATGTATAGCTCAATGATCTAAAATGTCACTTATTTGGTTTCATACTTTCATCGTCGACATACAGGGTGTAAAATTTGAGTTGACAGAACGAAATATTTCGAGAGCTATGCATTTTAGAAAAGAAAATGTTATTGGTAAAAATTGTATGATTTCGAGGGGGAAACGAAATGTAATTATTTATTTTTGATTCAGTGGATGATTTTAGGGTTAATTGAAAGTTAACACTGTTATTTAAAATAAGAATCTGAAAACAAATTACTTTTGCTTAAATTTGAAATTTTTTAAAAGTAATTTAAAAAAAATAAAATTATGATTTAAAACTATAATTAATGAATGTTAACAAACAACACTTTCTTTTTATTAGTAAAATAAAAAAACAAATAGATAAACGTTTTGGCAAGTGAATCTCTAAAACAAGAATCTATTTATTTCAAAACATATACTTTGAAAATCACCAAGTATTATTTTAAATTCTAAGCAAACACAATTTCTTCTAAACTACGTATGTACATTGCATACGACACGAGTATAAAATAAGTATAAAGGTGGATCGATATGTAACATTGTTTAAGAATATTCGCTTACCTCGTGGAGACAAATGTAACTTGATCATTTAAAAAAGTACACCCAGATGAAACGCGCGAAAAATGATATCACAAACAATACCTGACTCAAGTGCGCTCATTTTTTTTATTTACTCTTTTATTTGAATTTTCTTATTCCACTTCTTCTTCGTTATTATCGTTTATATTTTGTTATGGTACGTATTACTTTTCTATTAGGTGTGCATTTTGTATAAAACGGAGAAAAAAATTTATAAATGGGATAGGTATTATGAAAAACGAATAAATATTATAATATAATATGTATAATATTTATAGAGGGCCATTTTTTCAAATAAATCTTAGCCGGACAAACAACAAATATTTATTTTAGCAGTTAGAATTTTTAATAAGTATACCATTATGATTTAAATAAATAAAAATAAATGCTTAAAAAACTAAATCCCGACCACGCTAAAACATGCCAACTAAAAAGTTATAAACAAGTTGTTTTTAAAAGGAAGAAGTTTCACAAAACAGATGTAGTCGTACTTCTCTAAAATTAATTGTATGTATTCCACACCTTTATGCGTGACAACGTCTGATCTGTGAAACTTCTTTCTTTTAAAAACAACTTGTTTATAACTTTTTAGTTGACATATTTTAGCGTAGACATTTTTAGATCTATTAACAACCTATATATAAGGAAAAGTATAGACATGTAAATTTTTTCTACAACATACTTTTTTTACATTTGTTATATATTTTTGAAATCATCTTTTGAAGCCTCTTAATTTGATACCTATCATGATGGGTTTTGATAATTTCTTTTTTGTCTATATCAATATGGCGTCTCGTGGTTGCCATTTTGAATTTTCAAATATATATAACCTAATATATAATACGTGATGATAAATCATTTGTTGGAATCGGCTAAGTAGTTTAGCCTTTGCGGGGGAATAGGGAACATAATAACTTATTAAAATCATGCGTTAGTCTGGTAAAACATTAAAATTTATTTTTGTTTAAATATTTTTTGCAATAAATAACTTGTGGATTTTCCTTAGAAATTTGAATTGATTTTGGTTGATATAAAATGAATAACATCCACTTATTGTTAGTTGTTAAATTTTTGCTAGTCCTGCCATCGACTGTACATATTTTCAGAATATTATTTTTTCCCTGTACTCCATCCAAACTAACGTAGGTACACATAAGAGATAACGGAAAAAGAGAAAAAAACAACAACCGAAGGTGGAAGCGAGTAGAACGAGCAGATGGGTTGTCTTCCGGGCAAGGCCTATTGATGGATAGAGATCCCAATATTGAGATGGGAGCAAGTATTACGCACGGCATCATATTTCCCACGGGATATCAGCGCCGCGGCGGCGTTCGCACACAGGAATGTGAGTGTGTGTACAAATAAAGTAGTGGGTGTAACATGACCGTAATAAAATGACTCGGTTTTTGTGCGGTTATTGATGGTTGATTGTTGTATGAATAGTTAATGCCCGTCTGGGGACTAAGTATTCAATTTCACGTGGATCACGGATTCTACACTCTAAAAATACACATTCATATATCGACACTGTTATGCACTAATGTATCAATCTACAAAGAACACATTTCGAAATATCAATGTTTTTGATGTGAGTAAAGAAGAATATATTTGTGATTTTATGTTACATTTTTTTTATTATTGAATAAATACATCTTCCAATAAAATATGAAAAAACTTTAGTCAAAAAACTAAATACGTTACAGCGTTTTTTGTTTCAATTCAATCAATTTATATTTACAAGCGAAATCATGGAAATACGAAATTTACTTTTTTTGTTTTTATTCAATTTAAAAAACTTTAATCAGCACGTTACATCAAGTTTCTGAAATGCCCACCCATTATCTGGCGTAAAACACTAGATGTTATTTACGTCAAAATTTTATTTTTATAATCATTCACTCTTAAAATAACTGCAAAGAATGTTTTGCAGAAAGTGTTTGTTAATTGAAATTTAAATAAAATTTGTATTGTCATGAGCTATTTTCTGTAATTATTTTGCATTAATAACTAAAAAATGTTACTTTTGTGGGTTGATAAATTAGTACATAACAGTGTCCATATAATGTAATACTTACATATTTTTTTAAATACAAAATATATCTATGAGTAAAAACTATGTTTTGTGTTTGGCGATATAGTACAATTGAACTATAAATCTCACAAAATTTCAGATTAGTCTTAAAATAAGTATTTTACGTATTAAAACTTTAAAATTATTATAATGAATCGTTTAGTAATTACAACTCTTTAAAATAACATAGCTCGATATCATTTTTATTCCGAAGGTTTTTAAGATGCTGCAACAAAATCCCTTGCAAAAAATTGCTCCATACGTCATATTTTTGAGTTAACTACAAAAAATGACAATTTTGGTCATATTTATGGATTTATTATACCAAATACACTGGTACCTCTTGATCACGAACGGTTCGGGAGTCAAGAATCCCCGTACAACGAACGCGATAGGGGTATTCTACTCTTCGATATGCGTTGAATGTGTGAGTTATCGGAGTTTTGACAAGTAGCAGCCGAAAACGCTAACTGTCGGTAGAAAGAGAAAGAAAGGATGGTTCCCCCGTTGCTTTTTGTTAAACACATGTTCAAAGTATATGTTTACGAGCACAAACATTAGTGCAATGTGTTCATAAGACTGAGATACAAGTACTCGAATATTTGCATTCTTTATCGCTATTGCACACTTCTTTTCGGCGCAGGAGTAGGGTTGAAAGGAACGTGTTTCGTTCGCTGTAGAGGGGCTCCGAGCGTTCGTTGCGTGGGGGTTTCGTTATACTGGAGTTCGTTATCGGGAGGTACCAGTGTAGTTAATTTTTTCTATATTTTTCGCTCACGGTAACAAATATATCTTCCTTTAAAATGAACTTTTGGTCATTGAAAATGGTAGAATATATTAATTCGTAAATAAATAATAATAATATGTAAAAGTGAATTTAAAATCAAGTTTAAATAAAATTCATAAGACTGCGGGCTGTGTGTCACATATTTTCTATGTAACTTTTCAATAAGTTGTTAACTTCTTAGAGAATTCTATATTGTGGAGATGCCTCTGCGGAGAAAGAGACATATTTTGTTCAACAATCACGTAAGAGTGTGCCATTGAAATCTCTAAGCGACTATTGGACAAATTCCATCGTTCTTTTTGCGCTATTGAATTATATAAAAATGTGTAACGTTTTATTTTTTATGTTCAGCCTTTCAGAGAAAATTGTACATTGTTAGCAATATTTGTTTTATATTAAATTGTATTATTTCTTTTATCAACTTAATTTTTATTTTTTGTTTGTAGGTGTATAAAGCAATTGTAATTTCTAATGATACAATATTATGTACCTCTTGACACAATACCAAGAGTATTTTTTGTAGACAATTTTGTTTTCTATAAGATGTACATATATGAATTTATTTGATAAATTAAAAAAACGTGACCAAAATTCAGTTTCAAAAATTCAAAACTTTTTTTCTATTTTAGTATAATTATAATAAGTAGTAGATACTCTTTTTCTAATTATACAACATCAGTGGTGCCCATAATTTTTCCGAGGGACAGAAAGTATACTGGCAAACAAAATTTGAATTAAAATTTAAACACTTATTACTCATTTCTATTTGCATCAATCGTGATTCTAGTATATAACAGACATCTTTAATATTTCAACAACACAATAAATATAATTAAAGGAAAATCCGGCTTTCATAGAAAACATAATGAAATTGTTTTTTTTTTTACGATTTTCATTTTTCAGCGGTAGCCATATTACCATCCACGTTGTTTAAAACAAAACAATTTATTTTCAATTACGCTGATAATCGTTTTTGCAATTGACGCTTGAAAAAAGCCTAACAAAGAGCTATCAGTACGACAAAATCTGTTGTACTTGTTTTGAAAGATATCAGAGTGTATAGAATTAATTTCCACTATGTTAAATGCACGATAAACTCAGAAGGGGCTTCCGGATAGGAAATTACTGAGAATTACTTTCTTAACAATCTTCAAGACGACGACGGTGAGATAGAACACTGGTGTTTGATGTATGAGGAAAGATGGGGGGAATAAATTAGCAGTGGCGGATTGCTAGGTGACATGAATGAATTTATTTAATCAACAAATAATTTTGTATTTATTTATAGAGAGAGAACAGTGGCATTTAATGGATGGGAAAAGAGGGAATGAATTAATTTAATAACATAATAACTATTCAATAAAGCATTTTGATGGAAAATTTTCTGGAACAAAGAAAAGAACGAAGAACGCGAGGGGTTCCATAAAAATGGGTTAAAAGGGTGAAAATTGCTGTTTTAAAAAAAATATTTTTTTTTATATCTGTAGGAGCTGATACTTAAACTAACCGATTGAGACCTAATAAAAAAATAGTTTTTTAATTTCCTCCATACCTCGATTTGCGGTGCTTGATTCAAAGTTACGGCTCTACGCTACCTTTAGATCTGTTTTAAACTCATCACTGAGACTTGAGATATATTTTTTAAATAATTTTATTTCAACTAGAACTCATTTTTTTTAATTTTGAAGATTACGATCTGTTAGATTTAGTCCATCATAAATATAAAATTATTTCCTGAGCCGCCTATGGTAGCTAATGGTTAGCACGACTCGGGGCATAATTTTCAGGTGAAGTGATATCGCTCTAATAGAATCACAAGGTGTAGTACCGACAACCTAAGTGAGTTAAGAGGGAGTGGGAGTGATGTACATGATTTTGTATGAAAAAAAATATGCAAACTTTACCATGTTCTAACTTTTGAATTGTGCTTGATTTTATGTGTTTTGGTACTTTTGTTCAGAAATAAATGGTTTTTTATATTTATTATAAGGAACTAAACTTTTTATACTGCACTTCTTCCTTCTGATATATGAGTTCATATAGTTTGGTGTTATTTAAGGTATATGTTTATATTTATACTCAACAAGCGGCCCATGGCTTCGCCCGCGTTGTTTTCATTTTTATGAACATTTATATAACTTTTGAACGTAGACTTTCGCGGTTGTTCAATTGTTTAAATAATTTGGGCACGACATACACGGGTGTATGCTACAGGTGTGTTTTTGAGTTAGAAAAAAAAGGTCATATTCTACTAATTGAGATCTACATTTCGACAACTCACATGCCTAGATATGAAAATAAAAATAAAAAAATCTATGACGCCCCTCCTTATTATTCCAAAATTTTAAATTATATTGTTGACTAGTATTTGTCGTTGGTAGTCCCACCAAAGCCTCGTTACCAAATTTTTTCAGATTTTTTGAGCAAATAGTTACCAAGTTAGAGAGAGGGGTGATGGACAAAATAAAATACTGCTCTTAGCCCCCTGGTGGCGCCATTTTTGGCTGATTGAGATCTACATCACACGTCTTGGTATACAATTTTTTTGTTATTTTGGAGTTGCTTTAAAGCCCACTGCAGACACCATTTTTGATTTAAAAAAATGGTCAAGTTCCGCTTGTTTGGTTATACATTTTAACGTGTCACATACCTTGGTATAAAAAAAATATTTTTTTTACCTATTTTTAGCTCCTTAGCACCCCTCCTGAAAAATTATTTTTTCAACAAAGGCATCATTTTACGTGTTAAAAAGTACAAATTTAAAGTTTTTAGCTTATACATATGTATAGTTAAGGCGATAGTTTACTTGTACTGGAAAGGACGGGCGGATGACAAAGTGAGATTAATAGGGTTTCTTCGGAACCCTAAAAATGTAGGTAATTACGAATTTGTCGCATTCTACTAGAATTTGTGACATGTACAAAATGATTTAAGAAGACTATTATATATGGTTTTTTTGTGCAAGTATGAATTAAGTTCTCGTGTCGTACTTTGCTGGGAACGAGGTGATATATTATCGTCTAGCACTAAAGGGTTGAACTGCGGTGTGTGCAGTTGCACAACTATTTTCGTCTCAACAGTTTTAGAAATAAGTTTACGCACGCTATCAAAGTTTATTACCCGTGTACTGGTGTTTAAATAATTTTAAGTGTTGTCTATCGAAAAATAAAGAATTATACTCTGCCTGCATTATATAAATATATATTTTTGGCCTTTTTTGCGTCGGTAATACAATCTACTTTGCTAGTTTTAAAAGTTTTTGCTTGTTTTATTGAAAACTGCTGAATTAATTTTGAAAAGACTTTCACTGTTAGAAGTCTAAAATTATATAATTAATTGAGACTAGATATTATCACACTACTCCATCAGTGGGTTGAGCAGTAATATTAAACAAGTAAAGCTGGAATTGCTGAATCAATCTTATAATAAATAATAAGATTTACATTATTTTACATTATCAAATCTGGGTGTTAAATTTTAAGTTATGTATCACCTGTTTCGCGGGTGTTTACCGATTTCAAAAATTCATACAGAACGAGCAAGGACATTTTGAAAAAACAATTATAACTTTTTTGTTTGTGCATAAATCTGTCTGAATGGCATTAAAAAAGATGTTTAAAATTCGCATTTATCTAATATTTATAAGAATATTAAAATTAGTAAAAATTTCACACATTTTTTATAAAAAAATCATATTTAAATCTACAAAAAATAATACCAACCGAAAGAGAAATAAAAAGTAACTAAAACTGCATTTTTTGTCTTTTAATACTTCAATTTAAATTGTAACCGTCGATATATTTTACATTGTGTAAGGGTCCAATCTTAGCTCAAAAAGGTATGATGGCCGACAGCACCTTACAAGATAAAATTAAATATAAAAAAAATTACTATAAAAAAAAATGTGTGTGGGATATATTTTAAATAACAATGAGAGATCTGTTTAAAACTGAATTTATTGATTTCATTGATTTTCATTAATTACAAAAACTTTAATCTTTTTCTTTAACAAACTAAAAAAAAATAAACTATGTAAACTTTTATAAGGAATTCCTTTTCTACTTCAAATCTTAAATTTTAATACTTAACTTTATTATCTTCTTAATTCTATCTTTTAAACAAACTAATTTATCTTTTTTCTTATTCTAATAAAAAAACTATTAACTAATTATTCTAAACTTCACTTCACTTCTTCTTACTACTTTTTAACTTCTTATTTCTTTTTTTTTTAAACCACTTTTCTTCCTTCCACTTTATTTTATACCTGACTATATCTTTATACTAACTTGTAAACTATATATTTATATTTTAAACACCTTTCTTCCTTTTAAACCACTAACATATCTTTATACTTCAACGTTTTTTTCTCTTCTCTTTTTTTTATATTCTTTCTCCAACAATACTAAGCTGAGTCGTACACCCTGCTATATCTCTTCCACGACTGACCTATTTTCCATCGACGCTCAGCCTACGCTCCTCTCACCCCTCCCTACTCAATATAACCGGTTTTTTTGCGTATTGCAAAATTCCAGAAGTATCAAAACAAAAACAATAAAACAAATCAAACCAAACTGTGACCCCACAAAGTGACCTGTCACAGATGCCCTCCCTTAAATAAAAAAAAATTGTTTAACAAAAAAAATTTTTTTTTTTCCATCTTAAAACTAATCTTAATACTAAAACTACATCTTACAACTAATAACATTTTTCAACTTAATACTAACATTTTATTATAACTAACTCTACTCATTTTCCCACTCATACACCTCTTTTAAATTTCATGATCTTCCATATTGTCATAATAAGGTTTCATGTTGGCAGTAAATAATTCCTTGAAAAATATTTCTGACTTAAATTTTTTTCTTTACATGCTTAAAACTTTTATTCTCATTAACACCTCTTTTCAGTTCCTCTATCCGAAAACGTACATTTTTCTTTTTCTCTAACTTAAACTTATTTAATATTTCATTCGTCTTTATTAATAATTTTCTGTCCATTATCAAAATATCTTTCTTTTTTCTAGCTTTCCCTCTAAATTTCATCATCTTAAACTTTCTCGCCCTTCGTCGCAGCATTCGGTTCATTTCTTTGTCAATATTCAAGTTTTTTCTCCACATATTCTGAAATTCTAGTTTACTTTTGTAATTTCTATCGACTATTTCATTTATACTTCTGATATTTAATTTTACTCCATCAATTATCTCTGAGATTGTTTCTCTACCTTCATCAATATTCTCCTTCCAGCCATTCTCGCTATTTTCTTCCTTTTTCTCACAATATTTCTCATCTAACAAAAATAATATGTCTAAATTTAATTCTTCGCCTTCTGAATCTTTAACTTCCTTGATTTCTTCAGTATTTTCCTTATTCTGATTCCCTTCTATGACTTTTAATTTTTCGACTAACATTAAATCTTTCCTTAGGACGCACTCGTCTTCTACCTTTACTGATTCTGTGATAATTTCTTTATTTAATAAGTATTTTCCTAAGACGCCCTCGTTTTGTACCTTTACTGATTCTTTCATTACTTCTTTTTCTCTGAATAAATTTTCTAATCCTGCATTTCCCTCAATCGCTTCTTCTCCCGTTTCTCTTAACCTTTTTCTTTCCCTTCGCGTATCATGTTTCTCAGTATTTAATTTACTTTTTCCGGTAACTTCAAAATTTTGCTCATTTTTAATAAATTGATTTTCTACTGACTCCCTTTTTTTTTCTTTTTCCTTCGCATAATTCTCACATATCAACAATATTCTCTTCAAACCCTCCGCTCTCTCATTTTCTAAAACTTCGTCATTATGATCATTCTTCTTTTCATATAATAGATCTTCTTCTTTTAACAAACTATCTAAACCTGCACTCTCCTCGTTTTCTTCTATTATAGATTCTTTTAACATAACAACTCCATTATCATTTATTTTCACCTTTAAATTTTCCTTCTTCAAATCCTCATCTTCTCTTTTAGTTAACCCGTTTCTCTCCACGCACATTACTCCGGGCTGTCGGTAATATGCGCCTCCTAGTTTTCCGACATATTCTGCCTTTCACTCCTTGTATTCCCATTTCTCTCTTCTCCCCTCTGTTCCATATTTCTATCGTAATTTCTTTCCTTATTTTCTTCTCTATTGCTATTAATATTTTCTCTATTCCCTTGGTTAATTGTATTGTCATTTCGGCCGTTATCCCCTCTACTGTAATTTATTTCATTGTTATTATATCTATTCCTATCATACCTGTTATTATCATATCGGTTTAGTTCATAGTTTCTATTATAGTTATTTTCATATTTTCGCGGGTATATTATTTCTGACTCGTCCAAAATGCTGTACACCTCAGCGACGTCATACCTCCCCACTGCTCTTAATAACGGCCAGATACATGGTTCAAAATGTTTTGTAATTATATTGATTATTGTTTCTTTTTTCATGGGTGGTTCGAGGTACTTCGCTTCATTATATAACTTAATAAAATACTCTTTCCTATCTAACCTCGAATATTTGTAGTTATTTGTATTATATAACTTTTTTAACACCTCCTGCTGCCTGTTTTCGGACCAGAAATTTTTCTTGAACCATTTTTTGAAATCGTCCAAATTTTCAATATCACAAGCCTTAAAAAGCTCGAGGTGTTCCCCCCATAGACTTTTCTCTATTATATCTAAAATATCTCTCTCTTTCATAAACTGACCATTTGAATTTACATATTTTTCTAAACGCCTAATGAATTCTATTGGGTGTTCATTACGTTCCATTTTTGTGAAATCTTCTCCCCTACCCCTTAATAACCATCTATTCCCGTTCTCCCTTTCTTCTGAATCCTTTCCACTATCTAACATTTTTGTTTCATTTTTTGTCTCTATATCTTTTTTCAAAACTACTATTTCTGCCTCTTTACCATCCAATTCCCTACTTTTTTCAATATCGCTAATTTTACCGTTCATTTTTGTGATTTCACTTTTTAAGCTTTTCATTTCCTTGCACATTTCCCTAAGAAAATCTTTCACGTCATCCATTTCATTATTTTTTCTGATGGGCGTCGATGCCCCGAACCCTGAATCATAGTCAGAACTTTCCGTCCTTTCTACATTATTTTTTCCTTCCGCCATCATTCCTTTCACACACAACAAAATACTCAATATAACCTCTCTCTTACACAACAAATTCAGTTCAGAAATCTCTATTATTATTTATCCCGGTTCGTTGAGCCCCCAATCTGTAAGGGTCCAATCTTAGCTCAAAAAGGTATGATGGCCGACAGCACCTTACAAGATAAAATTAAATATAAAAAAAATTACTATAAAAAAAAATGTGTGTGGGATATATTTTAAATAACAATGAGAGATCTGTTTAAAACTGAATTTATTGATTTCATTGATTTTCATTAATTACAAAAACTTTAATCTTTTTCTTTAACAAACTAAAAAAAAATAAACTATGTAAACTTTTATAAGGAATTCCTTTTCTACTTCAAATCTTAAATTTTAATACTTAACTTTATTATCTTCTTAATTCTATCTTTTAAACAAACTAATTTATCTTTTTTCTTATTCTAATAAAAAAACTATTAACTAATTATTCTAAACTTCACTTCACTTCTTCTTACTACTTTTTAACTTCTTATTTCTTTTTTTTTTAAACCACTTTTCTTCCTTCCACTTTATTTTATACCTGACTATATCTTTATACTAACTTGTAAACTATATATTTATATTTTAAACACCTTTCTTCCTTTTAAACCACTAACATATCTTTATACTTCAACGTTTTTTTCTCTTCTCTTTTTTTTATATTCTTTCTCCAACAATACTAAGCTGAGTCGTACACCCTGCTATATCTCTTCCACGACTGACCTATTTTCCATCGACGCTCAGCCTACGCTCCTCTCACCCCTCCCTACTCAATATAACCGGTTTTTTTGCGTATTGCAAAATTCCAGAAGTATCAAAACAAAAACAATAAAACAAATCAAACCAAACTGTGACCCCACAAAGTGACCTGTCACAATTGTATCTTACAGTCATCAAGAAACTTAGAACTTAGAATCATGTTGAAATACTAATTATTATTGATAAGATAAAAAAAATATCGTTTTGTCTTGTTAAAATTGAAGTGAAACGAGACGTACTTGTAAATCTCTACTCTTTGTTGGGTTTAACTGCTATTTTTTTTATAACAACACACATATTTTTTCCCAACTTTCATGCAAATTCTAATAGAGCACCTGACACTACCAAGCGCTTCTCGCTTTTTTCCAACTACCTGTCTCACGGACATTACACAGTTAACTATAAAATTCCACAACAGCAATTATGCCCTGTACATTAGCAGCGAGCTAACAAATTTGATGGAGAATATTAAAAGCCTGTACTACACACATTGTGTTGAGTAACGACATCTATTATTACCTACGTTGTGCGAATCAGGAATTGTGCTGCATTCATTCATGCAACGTTATTGCTGTGTTGGCTGACTTGATTGCACTTTATAGGTGCTTCGTGTCTTATAAATGTGTGAGGTGGTGACAATAGGTTAACAAAAACGTATAGTTTTATATTGATTTTGAAGTTTGTTAGCCATTCCAGGGCCGCATTAAGGCATGTAGGAAGACTAACCTCGGGTTGAATAAAGCAAAACTAATCACGATTAGTTAATCAGTTGTTTTAAAACCATTATTAATAATATTATTATTAATAATTCTAAAAAACAATCACAATTATGATAAATTTTATAAGATAAAAAATGATCATATTTAGTGAATTGTTCATTTACAAATCGAAAATAAGTTTAGAATTAACATTAATCATGGTTTGAATACAACTGATTAACTAATCGTTAATTTTACTTTATGCAACCCCGAGTAAGCGTTGCACAGCGCCTCCACCATAAGTGTATTTTTATTAAATAAATAAAAAAAAAAAAAAGTAATAGTTAGTCATCCCAGGACCGCATATACACTGTGGGTAAGCTAGGCACTGTTAAGGAACCCCCCACTATAAGAGGGCCTTCACTAAAACGCGAATAAAATATTTTTTTTGGTATAAAAAAATTAAATAAAAGTAAGTAGAGTTTATAATAGTTTGTCATTCCAGTATCGCATTAACCATGAAGGCAGACTAAGGGCCCCCATTATAATTCTGAACAATTTTTTATTAATATGTTAAATAAATTAAACTTTATTTTGAAACATTTTCTTCGAATAGACATTTATTTTAAAATGAAACACCCTGTATAACTAGTTACTACAAAAAAAATGCATAACTAGCAGTTGACTTTCTTTTTGTATGTGAAAGACAAGGGTTAATAATCTTTCTTGCACTTTATTGCAGTACCCCTTCCTCCTTGCCACATGTACATAGAAGAGAACGTCTCGCCCGCTCTATAATCATGGCGCTCTTCAAAAAGAAACCTTTTAAAGGCGGTCTATATATTACCGAGTGACAGCACTGGTTTGGGGTGTCACACGTTGGTGTTACATTACTAACGATCTCTGCGGAGAAGACACGACGACAAACTTCGTTTTTCACGTTCACCGCGTTATATAGTAGGTAGCAAGGTAGAGGTAACTATATGTGCAAAGTTGTATGATAGCGACAGATTTTTACTAAAATGTTGAGGTGTAGCTCGTTAAAATGAGAAAAAAAATATTTTTAAATATATTTTGTTATACACGGAAAGAATTACGTACAAAAAATGAACGATATTTAAAAAGTACAGTAATTTAGTCATTTTGATGTGTTCTTATTAAAAAATAACACGCGATACAAATAATTTTGTTACTTAAATTGTTATAGTACTAGTATAAACTGTAAAAAGCACCATGTTTACATCAAAAATTCAATATAGCAGAATTTATGAGATAATTCTAGTTATTTTGGATGTGAATTAAATTGAGAAAAGTAACAATTCAAAATGTGTTGTAAAATATACTTTTCGAGCTGTACATTCTGAAGTAATCAGAGTATTTTAATAAATATATGTAACTATTACTATACATTATATTATTATACACTACAAACAAGCATCAAGTGAAAAGTTAAAAAGATTGTTTACTATGTAAGTCATAAGAGAGGTGAATTTAGACCAAAAACAAGCAGTGGGTTCGCCCCTTGAAGTCCACACAACCAACTTCCCAATATAGTATGACTATAAATACTTGAATACTGATTATTTATTGATTCCATATAGTTTATGTAAATATTTTTTTTTAATATGTAAATGAAAAATTTTAAAGAAATTTGTCAGAAATAAAAATCACCTTTGTATTATGAATATTAGTTTTCTACTATCCTAATGTCAATAATATAATAGTACAAGAACTGATGACATCTTTTTCTGCCCCATCTATCACACTACACGTCCGCCTGTGTTTTTACGGTCATCTACAGATCAAAACCTGTCATCCTTAAAAAAATTTATCAATGCTCAAATGAGGCAATTTTCATTTAAAAAATTGCATGTTTGAGCGCGTCTGCCCGTCCCTTATCCCCATCCTACGCGTCTGCCTTTGTTTTTCCTGTCATCTACAGATCAAAAACTGCCATCCCTCCAAAATTCAGAAATGCTCAAATGGGGGAATTTAAAAAAAAAATGCATCTTTGTCCATTGCAATTTCACTATCTACCTTTTCATAAACTAACTCCCTGTGGTGATTTTATTAGTGCTCACATGGGGCAAAAATGCACTTTTTTTTACATGTTCAATAAGCAATTAATTAAAAATATGTTGGTATTTTTGATTTTGACTTTCGGAGCGATTACAATAACTTCCTAATGGGATGTTAATAAGAAGACTTGATAAAAAATATTTTGTATCATAAGTCGAACGTTTCTTTTTTGATAATTTTATTCTTTTGCACTGTAAAAAAATGACTTTACAGATATACAATATTTTATTTATTATTAAAATTAATACGTCACTACCAAACCCTCAAATCTGAAACTAATTTACAGAGACCAAATAACGAAACAAAAATACAGCATCGTGTGTATTCGTAACAACTTGAGCGTTATACAGAAAATAAACGAAACAGCCCGTTCTGTGATGCACATAGGGGGTTGTTGTAACCGCCCCTCAGTGTGCTCAGCGAGGCGCGAATCTGCTCAAGACCAGCCAAGTGTGCGTACGTCTGAATGTTTGTGATGTTCTTAATTAAACTTAGTTATAGAGTCTAAGTGCGCGATACCAAATTGAGATGGTTTCAACCGCAAATGTATATAGAATGGATGTAAAAAATATTGTAACAATAGATATATTATGTGTGTATATTGGAAAACTGATTAATTCTGGTTTTAATTTTTTAATTAGTCTGGAGAGTAATGTCTCATTATACCGTGAAAATTATATTCTGATATAAATGAAAACATTAAAATACTAAATTTATAATAAAGTTTCAGTTAAGTTTTTATTCAATTCTTAAAGTAGACATATGTATTGAAAATTTATAAAAAGTGTTTCGGAATATTACCTCCTTTAAATTTGATAACTAACTTCAATCTTCTTTCAAAGTCATTACAAGCGGAATGTACTGTTTTCATTGGTATTTTGTTCCAAATTTTGAGAATAACATTCTTAAATTGCTGCAAATTTGTAATCTAGAAGCTTAGACAATATATATGACATACAAAATAATCGAAAGTTGGCAATTGGGAGAGCTTGGCGGTGATTATATATGTACGTTTAACAAGTAGAGTATTTACAAGGTTTTCTTAAAAAAAATCTACCAAAAAAATTTACTGTTGCGTATAGGTTAGGTTATTTCTTTTTTTATGAAATTAAAAGCTTAATTAGTATAACGCTTGGTTCTTGATAACTGATATATGTAATTATTTAAATAAACATAAGAATATTATTCACGCAGAATACATAAATAGTGAATTAACAATAATAAAAACTACAGATGAAGAAAATCTCTAGTCTTTTAGTTTAATAATAAAAAAGAACTTGTGATATACAAATAGCCAATTATTTAATTAAACACGTTTTTCAAACTAATAACTGACAATTGACTCGGTAGGAATAGTTCATTTTTTAATCACATGGTGGCGTACGATCTAAGACACTGATCAATAAAAATTTTTTATTGCGTTTTATGTCAGCTGGAAACTCCCTTTTCCGACAGTTGTGTTTGTCAGTCGATATTTAGTGATATGTATCACATAGACACATGATAGAAAGGGGGGTTGCTGATGGGTCGATTAAAGCAGGTGTAAATGAACTAGGTGGCTTGTCTCAAGACATAATTGGGTTACTGAATGGGATACAATTACTAAATTTAATATTAGTTTTTATTAAAGAGTGCAGTAAATCTCGGATAAATTGATACAAAAGAATCGTTTTGGTTTTATTTTGGGTTAAAATTTCTCTTGTCATGTCATTTAATGTAATATAGTAAGTACGTGACAACCGATTGAGTCGTAGAGAGATTTTAACACTCCATGTTGAGTGGAAATATAAAAGTTGAATAGTATCATCGTTATGTGAGAAATGGGACAGTATTATACAAAAGTGTATGTTGTTTTATATTGTTTGTACGTCAGTTCCAGCGGTTTTCAACATTTTTCTGGAACTCAATTTATCTATACTGTCAATTTAAAAACTTATGTTACTCGTTCATTTTATTTTATGAAACTTTGTTTTAGTTACTAATTTCTTCTTCTTCTCAAGTATTGCATTAATTCACCTCCTTCTTGTCATACTTCTCTCCCTTACATGCTAATGGACAGCACTTTGATGGGCGAACGAAGTATCGTAAAAAAATGACTTAAGCTATGTAAAAAAAAATATCTAAACTCTTATTTTAAACACTCTATTATAATGAACGAAGCAATTTGATGGAACATTTTCCGGAACAGCAATTTTATGATCAATTCTTCTTAACTTTAACTTCACTGAACACGAAAAAAAGAACACACCTGTGTGAGAAGTGGGGTTTCACCCTTAAAAATTGGGTAAAAGGATGAACATCGCTTTTTTCCAGTTTTTTTGATTTATTTAAAAAACTAAATCGACGATGGGGCTATAATATTATGATTGCTATTTGTAGCTGATATTCAAATGAATCAATTGAGACCGGTTAGATAAAATTTAACCAAAAAAAACCCTTTACAGAAGGTAAAAAAGTCGTAAAATTGATAATTTATGGTCCTAATCCGAAAAAATTGAATAACTTTGGGGTACATCATCGCGCAGATTCGTATATTAGCTTAAATTCTTCCAAAAACGCCAAAAAACCATAATGTAGCCAAATATAATATAATAGCTTTACCAATGATATTAACCAATATTTAAGAGTGAGTCACGAAATATTTTTTTAAATTTGTGTTACACTAATAAAAAAGTAAGTAAAGTAAAAAAATCAGGAATCAATATTTTTTTTATCAAATTGCACTTGTATCTTATATTTATACCTACGATCAAGGCTGCATAAGAAACAAATTTTATACATCATATAGATCATAGACGTGATTTTTTGTTTGGTTAGAATCTTCAAATACACGTACTATACACATAATATTTTCTAGTATAAACAAAAAGTGGTTCAACTTCACCGGTGAAACAAACATACATACATATATCATTTCTTTTCTTCTATACCCCACGACGAATACACGTGTAAATTCTTTGTGACAAGTGTGTATCTGTAAATATAACATATACAGTCTTGCTTCGATTTTACGATATCGTATTTCGCATTTTCCTATAAAGTGCTATTTCATTTCCATACATTTTTATTACCTTGTTTTACCGGGAAAAAGAAAATATTTTCTTATATTTTACATAAATATATCAGAATAGGATTTCATAAATATTTTAGAATGGCTAAATCATCGAAGATGGAATCCGATTTCACTCGCGTGTATTTTGAAATTGGCGAATACCCGCGCGACCAGGATCTCTAAGCATGTTGTTGGAATTTCTATCGCGCCATATTTTGACACAACAAAATAATATTATGTACTGAAAAAAGCATTTAAACCAGGTTCAAACATAACCAAATAGATATTAAAATTTATAATTGTATTTGAAATATATTTTTATTTTGAACTTATCTAGTTTTTTGTCTTGAATTTAGAGTTATGATAGAGATACCAAAAACTCTTCACATGCTTTCGCAAAATTGAAGATATAATGTCAAACGTAATACCACAGATATGAAAAAGACCAAAACTATAATATCGATTAAAGTTTTGTTCTTCACAAAAGTCTAGTGTAGAGACAACAAAAATATATTTTTTACAAACCATATATGGTGTCATATGCGGTAAAAGGTTAATTCAGAACAGATAAGTCTGGGTTTTTGAAATAAACTAAATAAAATCCAGATACTGTTTGTTTTTTCCACACCCTTGTGTAACCAATACATAAAATAATTGAACTGACAGAGCGCGTTGTATTGCGCCATGGCGGAACAAGATACAGATATCACCAAACGTCGTTTCTCACCTCGTCCAATCCCGCAGTAGATAAATTACCGAGACTGGCGCATAAATAAAGTTTATGTCGCCGGCTATAGGTTATGTAAGGCTTGCGGACCTTTACAGCTATTCATACGGGCTTTAAAGGGCCACGCAATTTTCATCTTTTTTATATTGACGTAAAGATTGGGTGAAATTCTGAAACGGTCCGAGTTTTAATATTCGCTTAAAGGACTTCGCAAAAAGGAATTGTCTGGATTGATAACAATGGAATTATTATATTGACCGGGTTATTTATCGCGTATATATCTTAACCGTTTGTGTGGCCGGTAATATAGTGCACGTGGGCGGTATTGTTCATGGTTCTTTGTGCGGGAATTTTAAATTAGGTGCTTTAATTTGAATACGGTTGTTTTTTAGGTTTGAGGCTATAAGAGAATGAATGTTTGAGTAGTGATGGCCTATGATAAATCAATATTTTTAAAATCAATATTTCCAATGTTTTTACAAATAACAATAAGATACTGCCAGTATTCAAGTTCTGTATAACTGCGACACAATTTGAATAAAGTGTATTTAATTTATTTGAGCTTTTTATATAAAAAAATGTCAAACCACTATTTTTAGAAACAAATGAGTAATATTTGATAAATTGTTCAGGTACTCAGATTTTCAAAATTTACATTACATTATTTATTAAATGCACTTCCCTTGAATTACACAACTGTTTCCAGACTTTTGGGACACACTGTATATTTTCCTAAGAAAAGTAAACCTAAGTACGAGGTTGAGAGTAAAAATATATACTTTTTGACACGTCTTGAAATGCAGTTCGACCGATCGAAACCCATTTACCGTCTCGTTGTTAAATAATATTTTTTTTCACGTCATTATTTCTTACATCGATAAATGTCACAGCGTCATTCAATACAAAAAAATATGGTACTTACAAATGATAACAGACAAATAAAAATGTGTACACAAGTTAAACACAATGGTTTAGGCTTGAATTTATGTCCTAAGGGTATGATTTATACCTTTTTTGCAAAAGAAATATCAGTCTTTTTAAAAAAATGTTTATAAAAGTCTGCAGTCTAGTTTTTGTTTTTATTTAAGATTAAAAGTACACTTTAAAATATGAATTTAGATTCTTGGAAATTTAATTATGTTTTTCAAGAAGATTTCTGCAGTGGAAATATAACAGAATTGAAATAATTTTAATTGAATCTTAAGTTTTATTTTTAACTAAAAAGCTGTGGTTACTAAAAATTCTAATTTTATGGAAAAATTATATATTTAAAAAAACATGAATGGTTCTATTAAAAATTTTGGTCTTAGAAAGAGGGGCTTTTGTAAGAGAGGGAGTCGATTCGAGAAATATCACTATATTTATTTATGTAAGTTAACTAGCGGTCCGGCCGTGACTTTGCTCGCGTTGTGTTAGTTTTTTAACCATTTACATAATTTATAAAATCTAACGCCATTTTTATAGTTCGTACGTAACAATTTTAAGTAATTTAAAATTTTAACTTGGATTGAGTTTTAAAAAATCGCAATACACGTCTATTTTTATTATTATTTGTTATTTTTTATTTATTAGTTTTTATTATTAGTTTATATAAAATATAAAAATGAAAAAAAAAATTAAACAAATTAATAATTATCAAAATATTTATATTTTATTATTAAAATATTTTCTAATAAAATGTACCAATAGAAATTAAAAATATGATTTCGAAATAAACGCGAGTGAAACCGCGGAGTGCTTTTGTTAATAACTAAATAAACCTTAAACTAAATACCTTAATTTTAAGATTTTTTTTTCATTAAAAAATTAAATTAACGATTTATCGTCGTTGTGGTTTCGAAATCTCTGGACGATTATTTAATGGAATTACAGCCGTCGCTTTGAAAGGTTTTCTGATTGTAAATATTATATATAAATGGGCTTCAGTGGTGATAAATGCGTGAACGTGGTGTTGACATTACGTCCGTGCTTATTTTATGAAAATTATGTTCGACTTTTTGTTTAGAAAGTAAAATAATATTTTCTTACCGTTTCATCATTTGTCTACATGGTCACGTAGAGCACATTTTTTATATTTGCTGAACGTAAAGTGTGCAAAGATAAAAGGTAGTTTTGTTGCGAAAGTAAATTTACAGTTTTAATATGAATATGATTTTTTATACCTATTTTTTAATACTTATGTTTGTACAGTTGGGGCAATCTAAAAGTAATCATTGTCAACTGTACATTTTTTTAGTGTTGTATAGATAGGTTCACTAATTTTTCTAGCTTGTAAAGCTAGGTATCAATATATTTATTTCACATATTTGAATTGCTTGATAATGCTTGTAAGTTAATATCTATGTCCAAATGTGGCTAACTACATTTTTTTTAGGTTTCTAAATTTTATATTAGTGTAGAAAATTATCTAAAATTAAAAATAATAATAATGAAAGGCTTTCTCTGGAGAACGGATGAAGATATAGATCTACGGTTTGAAAATTTTAACTTTTCACATAATTTTCTATAAAAGAAATAGTAAATATATTTACAAAAAAATTATTTGCCTAAATATGAAGATGAAAAATCAAATCAAAAATAACAAGAATATATCATATTACATAATACATTATATTTCGCAAGAGAAAGTACTGTGCAGTGTGCAGTGATTAATTTCAGAGTTCTTGAGTACTATATCGCTAACAATTGGCAAGCTATATTTTATTTATCCAATATATAAGAAACGAGGAAGGTGATATTTAAAGGCGTGTTTTGGGGCTTTATTTATTCTAAATCTATCCCTGCATCAACAGTAAATGAAAACACCATCAATAAATTCATAAATGGAAAATACTGCATCACGGGAAAAAATTCATAAAAAAAAACAATTCCTTCCCCAATATTAATCAAAACTGAAAAACGGTTTTTTAACATCTTCATTGTATCCAGTATATTTTTTACACAAATGAAACCAGTACAGATTTCCAAAACAAATCATATTAAAAATACATTCCATCAAAACTGAACAAAAATAATAAATGGCAAACGGGTAATAAATTTTGATTTAATCTGTGTATAATCTCGTACAACATAGCGGATCAGAAAACCGAATAAATTCTGATTTATTGTATACTGCACTGTTAGAACGCGTGCGGAATACGCAAAAGACGTACGGGAGGCAGTGATTTACGTCGGAACGCACTAATTATATAGACGCGTATACAGCGTGTATGGCCCGGACCAGTTTTTGAAGGATTATATTATTGCGCTTTAATATCTTGTCCTTCATTTTCGTGCCAGAGAAGCAATTTTGAGTATATGTACACAATGAACTAAATTGCACCACGGAGTTTTGTAATATAATATGATAATTTTTCTTTATTGAAAATGTTTTTAAGGGGGCACGCGGGTAAAAAAATCAAAATTTATTTAGTATCAAGATTGTAGCGGCAACTTTTACGAATATATTAAACCCCTAAAGTCTTAAAATTCTAAAAAAATCATTAATTATCCATAACTTTTAAAACCGATTTTATGAAAGTATTTTTTTTAACCAGCGTCCAATATAATTCAGATATGGGACTTCGAAAAGGACTGAAAAGTTATTCTAAAGAGTTATAAATTGTTAAAAAAATGTTTTTTTGAATTTAATTTTTTATGGATGAAAAAAATTTATTCTAGTTTTTCCATAAAATTCCTGCAAAATTAATATGCTACATTGTAACCTGAGAAAGTACGAAGTAATAAAGATAATATTGGAAATTTTACTGTTCTACATTGTAAAAACTACTACATTACACTTGACAATTTACTATATTTTTATATAAATATTTTAACGCGCATTACAATTTTTCCCATAATATTGAATCTGTCTTTCAATTACTAAATGAGCACAATAATTTTAATTACATAATTTTTTTCATCAATTGTAATCCCAGACTACATCAGTCAAGAAGATAAATCCACAATATTTTGTTATTGAAAATGGGCGACGGCAATGTGCTGCAAAAAGTGCGCTGCTTTTAAATCCGAAATAGATTATATATGTATTTTGTATATAGAAAATAACATGCATACCCTCTCAAATACTCCAAAGTTTCGTCACACAAAACAAGAAGGTAATAAAAACATGCATATGGAAGTTACTAATAGTATAATCAGAGCAAGCTACTACAAATAAAGTGGTTACATTTTCACAAAATTATAATACAATAACTTTTACGTTCGTCGCATTTATAAAACAAATATTTGTATACAAATTCTACTAAAATCGGTGGAGTGGCCAATTGAAGAGGAAGAGAAAGGGGGTTTGATACGCTACTTAACAATGTCAATGACCACAAACATTGTTAACATGTGTAAACAAAAATAAACTGTCAATCCGTTTAAATTAGGGGAACTATCCAAATTACTAAACGGCCAATTATGTATAGGTATTATTATAGAATCACAATGAACATGAAGCAGGAAAAATATTTTTTTATACATACAATAAAAAAAATCTTGGTGCACCACTGATTGAATTCCTGTTTATACAACAAATGTCCGTAGATACAATTAAAATATAATGATAAAATTCTACCCAAACAATTACAAACTTAAATATGAAATTATATTCGAGTGCCTCTAATTTCACAGTAGTTAACTATTTCGCGTAGATAAACGGCCAAATAGGCAGTGTAGAAATACAACCTCCGACCGGAATGTACAAAGATTGAAACCTCGGTAATGCTGATGCGTCATGCTGATGATAATCAGATGATGGACGAGCGAATTAAATGTCATAGCTATTGTCGGTGATAAACTCAACTTGGAAATCATTTTGTACAGTCAACATAAGTTGTATTGTTATGGGTGGAAGAGAGGGGGTGTTTTATGGGTATAGCTCTTCAGAATTATGTTTTTTGTATTATAATATCTATATATCCGCTCCAGATTAATATTTCAAAAATAAAGCAAGATAGAGAAATGATCAGATAGCGATATTAAAATTATTTTTTATTGAGGTCATATGGAGGTCATCTAAGTTTTTTTTTAATGATGACTTCTATTTTTTTTTACTTCAGAAAAGAAACAAATTATTTAATTTCTTAAAAAAATCTATAATATATAAAGTGAGTTCTTAAAGAATTGAATATGCACATTTGGCCATATAAGAAAGTAAAAATTAGTAAAATCAGTAGCCTTTGTCCAATGCTATTATTATTTTTTAGCCTAATCTTTGCAATTAAGTAATAAAAAAGGTATGCCAAAAATTTTCGGATTATTCTATTATTCAGAATGAATTTTTCATACAGTATACTAGATTATATAACACTCATTTTGAGATTATTCTGAAGTTTTGGTGATTTATAGTTACAGTGTACTATATCGGAAATTTGTTTTATAAATCCGTCTGGTATATTTAATATCTATCAATAAACAATAAATATCTTATTTATGAAGTTATCAATTATCAATTTCCTTGATGTTTTATGAAGTTATTCATTTTTGATTTCACATAACTCATATTTATATATTACAATACCAACTAAATTTTTATCATTAAATTAAATCACCCGCCAATTTTCTTTCTGTATGTATGTATCCTCAAATGTTCCCATTTATTTCCTTGTTATTGTAATGCAGTTTTTCAATAAATTTTGATAAACCATCGTGATAAAGAATGTTATATGTATCAGATATATTCGCAGTGTTCACAAACAACATAAAATCGAGGACAATAAGAAACAACATTGTTATTGTATGAATAAAAATCAATTAATGTGACACAAATCGTACCCTTAAGTATAGCGTTTCGCTGTTATATTCGATTCTCTTAGAGTTTAGTTCTAAAGAGGTTGGGGGTTTCTTGTTTGATAGGACTAATTGGAACGAGTAAATAAACTGTGGTTAATTGCAAGTTGGTTCAAGTGATTAACAATGCTATAAAAAGTCAGAAAAAATGTTGTTTTATCCTAAAAGTAATGTGGTATAAGGAAGGGTACCAATAATGTTCCATGAAGGAGATGTTTGCTATAAAGCTCATTTTTAATTTTTCTAGTATTTTATTAGATTATTTAAACACTTTTTCTCAGGTCTAGTATTCGAGATATGGTTATTTATTAAGAAATGTTAAATATGTGTTCAAAAAGTATCTTCAAAAAAACAGATTGATATATATTTATTCATTTAAAATATTTTGCCAGTGTTTTGTCGTAAATTAAAATATTAAGTGAGTCAAATTAAACTTTATTTAGTAGAGGATATTTAGTAAATATCAAATAAATAATATAATTTGTTTTACTTGTTATTTTAAGATTATCATATAATACAATAATGTTATTGTTTAAAATAAGGTTCAATTTTACCGACTCGAGACAGGTCTTGAACTTTTATTTATTTACTGTCATCAAAATCTTCAGTTCGTAAAAAAGTTAAAAATTGTTTTTATTAAATGTTCTAAAAAATTAAATTTGTAAATAAGTGTTATTATTTACTACTTACATCAATTAATAAAAAAAATGTAGTAAGAAACGAAGAAAATCTATTTAAAAATATGTTTTTATTATATGTCCTTTCCATGTTCAAACAGGCAAAGAATAAACGTTTTAAAGTGAGCAATAATAATCCGCTCTTAAATAGTTAAATAGCTTAAAGGAAAAACGACTTTTCAAGTAAATAATTAGACGACCTTGAATGTTATTAGGGCATAAAGGAGTTAAGGAGAAGCACTTTTGCTTACGGATTAGAAAGTAACAGACGCAGATCTTGAAGTACGCGGTTACATGAACTCAACTGAAGATAATTTACTTGAGTTTAACTATGATTCAAGAGAGAGATCTTGATACTGCTTGAAATAAAGTATTTAGTTTTTAGTTTAATTTTAATTTATTGTCTCCTCGTTATATTCTGAGAATTTAAAGAAAATATGTGAAAATCGACGAAGTGTCCATTTGATTTTTCTGTTTCAAGTAAAAACAAACACTTTTCGTTCTGCTTCTGCTTGTCCCCTAAATTCTAGTAAAAACTTACTTTGCTAGTTGGATTTGTGCTATATAAAAAAGAAGGGGGAGATGGTATCCCACATTTGTAACTTTTTTTAATTTTTTTGTATAATATTATAATTTTAAATATTTCAGGAACAATAATTGTTACGTGAAAATTGTAACAATTATTTTGTAGAGCATTCAATTTTCTATAAAAACCGCTACAACTTTTGTTTTTTTTGAGGAAGTACTTGGCAGACTATTTTAGATACTTTAATTTACTCGTATTAGGTGATGTTGAAAATTTCAGGATTTTTCAGTTCGATATTTTACTATTTCAATTAATTGTACTGAACATATAAGTACATATTTCCTAGCCCCCCTCCACTCCCCTTCTTCTTAGGTAGCAAATAACATCAAATCGATTACAGTAGAACTTCTCTTAAAGTATGTATGGAATTTACCTCATTAAACGTATATTGTTTTAGGTTATGTTTAACTTTATAAGAATGATTGTAACGATTTAAGACTTTTGAAATGGAGGTAATACACAAATTATTAATATAAGCCAAAAATAGTTAACTATATATCAAACAACTTTATAGTTTGTGGGGATAGTGGAGAAAGATACTTTTATAGAAGGTCCCAAATGTGTACGAAAAGGAAAAAACTATAACTCTTTTGTTAAAATCTCTCAACATTAGTTTAATAACCAATATTTTTTAGTACTCTAGATAAATTTATATAAAAATAACTTAACCAGCACTGAGAGAAATGAACTACCATTATAAAAGTCACTATTGTAAATCAACAGAAGATTTTTATACCCTATACATAGATATTTAAATCCCGTAAACACACTCCTGCCCACTTTTAATGTAATTTACGCGATGGCATTAAAGTTTCAAGCCGTAAAAGCTCACTACTGTTGCGAACTTGGGTAGTAAGTTGTCACTGACCATGCACTACTACCTACAAGTTTTATATAGAAATATATAATCTGTGCTTAGAGTAGTTTTACGATCAGTTCAAATCTGAGCTTCTGGGTATTTTAGTGAATATTTAAGGCACTATTTATTCGAAATCAAGTATTTTTCATTTGTTTTATTGTGCTAAAAATTGTATTATACAAATATAATTGTTAATATTTCTCATGTTAGTTAAAAATAAATAGAAGTATGTCCATTTATTAACAAGGTACGCATATTGGGGGAGGGGATAAAGGGGTAGTGCTTAGAGTTACAAGGTAAGAGGTGCATTTAAAATCTACTTCTGGTAAAGACATTTTTCACCCGGCTATTATAAAAAACAAACCTATCAAATTTCGAAATTATTCGGCTAGTTTAATGGACAGACAGACCAGCATAAGAATAAATTCAGGGAAAGTCAAAACGGGTATACAATACATATTTATATTAAATTATTATTTATTTCATACATATAGTATAAGAAAGTAAAAATAATGCAACCGGTATTTCTAAATTGGATTTATACCACTTTGAAAAATAAAGGCTCATATTTCATTATGAATTCCTCAAGTGTCTATTTATGACAATATATCATAAACGGTGACCGTATTGACACTCACGTAGTCGCATTAAAGTGCTCGCCAATAGAGGACTCTGTCATCGCCGCTACACGTGACGGTCCAAGATTAAACGGTCACCATTTTTCTTATCTCTACACGCACGCATCATTTCTGTGCGGGCGTGAGTGAGAGTGACACGCTCGTTCACTCACGACAAGTATTGTACACAGAGGGTTGCGGATATTTTAGCATTGGCACAGTAGCGTAGCATGGTTAAAATCCAGTGGCTCCTACGATAGATAGATTTATAAATCAACTTTTTGAAAACGAATTTTTAATTTCAAATTCATCAAAGTTTAGTAGTTTTCTTCATTTAGTCGTGATAAAAAAGTACGAATACAAAATGTCATACTTTGAAAGATTATATTTACGGAATTAATATTAGAGTAATAAACACAACGCTAATAGCTAGATTATATGGCACCATTTTTAATATATAAGTTTTAACCCTCCATCCCTCAACCCTAAAATGCAGTGGCATAAAAAGTGATAATAGACGTAATTCTGAGTTATTAATTGTGACGCTAATCAATATATATATATATATATTTATAATTAATATTTGTATATTGCACCTCCACCATATTTTTTTGTGTTCGCTTATAAACGTAACATTGTGTTTATTTGATTATGAAAAAAGTCAACATTAGTTGAATTATTTAATTTCTGCATAAATTTTTTTAATGTTATTTTTCAATGACAACACAATACATATTTGGGTGCACAGCACCTTCACCATGTCTAAAAATGTTTGCTATTAAAGTAGATCTAGTCTTTTTTATATTTTATATTTTTGAAAACTGAAATTACAAAATTCTTAATTTGTTTAAAACTTCACAACTGGCTAGTTACTTTTTTTTAAATTATTAATTGAAAATATATTTTTTTAGTTCAATTATAATTTTTTTCCCTTGTATTTGATTCTGAAATAACGAATTCATTAATTTACTGATAAATTCAAATCCAACTTTTCTATTACCCTTTTCCTGTAAGTAAGACTACATAAACTTATTTTTTTTAAATTTCACCTAATAATTTATTTCAGAGAATAAATAATACCGTCATCATGATTTATAACTTTTTACCACTACATTAATTTTTTTACCTTTTTTGTTGTAATATAGAATTCAACCTATAAGTTTGACTAAGTTTGACACGAGAACCTTTAAATAATAAAAACATCTGCACTTCGAAACTGTAAGTACACAGAACTATCTTGAATTTGAAAACCGGATACATATATTTAAAGTTAGACGGGATGCATGCATATCGATATTCTTATTTTACTAACTCATGGACATTTAACATACTAGAAGGTACTCAATTTAGTTTGTCTATTGAACGTAGGAATTTATTTTCAAGATGTCTGGATGGATTTTCTTGCACTTTGATACTAATGTCTAGTGATCAATGACTCTTATTTACTGTGTAAATTTTGCACTGCTGGTTACCGTACAAAGAAAACAGTTTAAATTAAAGGTGAATGGTAACGCTTTAATCGATGATACGTTTTGTTCATTTTGTTTAAAACAGATTTGTTAGAATTTAGTGAGATTAATAGCGTTTGAAAATAAGTATTACTTAACCTTATATAGTGACAGGATTTGGAGGGGGATCTCAAAATGGTTAGTCCAGTTTTAAGGTCTGGGGATACTATTGGCTGCATGAGGCCCAATACGATTTCTTCAAATGGTAACTAAAACATATATCAAAATATTTTGTGAAATGTCTTGGAAAATTAAAGTCGTACAAAAAATTACTTAAGACAAAAGTTGCTTGTTTTTTTTTTCATTGAATAAGATACGATAATATAAATTATAATTTGGGTAGCTATTTTGAAGGCCTCATCCAAACGCTGCAACTTTTATTTAAAACATTTTGATCGTAAAAGCATTCCTTTTAAAATAATTTAAAATAAAATCGAATCAATTCTCAGATTAAAATGAAATTACCAAAACAACTAAAAAATCGAAAATTAGTTGTATAAAACTATTGATTAAAATCAACAAAATTAGATTTCTATAGCCTCGACTGTTTTTAAAGTTAGTTGTGACGACTTCTGAACGTTGAATATTTTACATATTCTAAAATGTCCACAGACATTATTAAATTAAATTATTAATACATACAATTTACAAACATGTACACATGTTATAAAATGTGTCTGATTTGAAAATGAAAATCTGTGCAGTCGTGAAACTCATTAATATTAGCATAATTATGCAAATCATAACAAAACATTGAAAAATTTTATAATTGCGCCGCGGGGAATTTGAATTCTACCTAAAGGGCTGCCTCCCCCACAAAAATATTTTAGCCATGCTTAAATGTAAAATTAATACATATATTTTGTTATGCATAATGTGAACACACAGGACCCAATTTCGAAAAATTATAAACGTTTTTAATTTAAAAAAATTGACAGTTTATCGATTGGCGTATGTAATTACTATATAATTATATACATACTATATAATTAATATACATATTTGTACAAAGTACTCTCGATTATCCAGGTGCAGATTATCTGGTTTGCGGATTATCCGTGCGTCAAATAAATTACTATTTTTTTAAATTAATTATATTTAATGAGAATACGCTTCTGTTTTGACATACGAAACAAATGGTGCGATGGTGCGTTCGGATTTTGAAAAACAAGAATCACAGATTAAAAAAAATGATAACCTACATTGTAAATATATTATACGTTTTATACATTCATACATATGTATTTTTAAATCAAATAGAAATTGATAGTTCGGCTTCGGATTATCCGTGCCTGTCTTTTCCAGCATTAGCCCGGATAATAAAGAGTACATTGTATATGAAACATATTTTATGCGATCTGAGTAAATAAAAATATAAATCTATAGATAATAATATCCCATTCAATTTGCTTGTTATTAACAAATTTTTGTAATTTTTTTCATAATGGCATTAAAATGCTTTCTAAGTAAATTGGATTCCATAATTTTCTTGGCACAGATATGATATGTATGTACATCTAATTACTGCATTTACCAACGACGCGACGGTTAATTTATAAAATATCAATTTAATTAATTGAAGCTAAATTTGTAATTAGAATCCCAATACATAACGGGCGCGATAATGAATGTAATAAAACCTTTTTTGTCTTTAATATAAGTCCATTATAATTTGGGGTGCAACAATGAAGCGGCAGAGGACGTAATAAATCAACAATTTAGCACTAATACAATTAGATCCGTATCTGGCTGGCAGTTTTATTGTGCTCTGCGCGGCCAACGCCCGCGGACTTTTTAAACATCTCGCGCGCGCGCTTTTCAGGTACGTGCAATTAAAAATTACAACCAGTGGCAGCTCATTCAGATTTTTTCAATTTAGTGAAAAAATAGGTCACATATTGCAAAATCAGATACAAATAAATAAAACGTTGGTGGAGTTTTATTAATGTCCTAAAAAACATCGTTTGAGAACTGCTTGTTAATAGGAAAATAGTTTTATTGATGCCCTTATTTCAACAAGCGGTTGCGAAACTGTCAAGTGAGAAATATTTTTGATAGAAATCTAATGTATTTTTCTAATACTAAGTTTGGAGACTACTGATCGAACCTAATTGTAATATTATTTCAGAAAGTACTGAACCGATTTGAATGAAACATATACTATTGAGTTTCTTATGATCACCTGACCCCCCCCCCCCCCCCTATACATTCGTTCAGATCACATATAATGCAATATATACGCTGACAAAAATATATCAAATCTTTGAATAGAAGAATGGCAAAACATGTACTTTATTTTCTGATAGCGATCTTAATAGTACTTAAACCGATTTGGTGACATTCCGAGAACGGTTCAATAATTTGTTAGTAATAATTTAAAAAATGTAGTTTTTCATGTGCTGCCACTGTTTCTAATACAATTATCCCGTTCCGTTTTTGTCTACGTTCCCGATGGCGTTTCTGCCAAGGCTCCGACGGTCATGGACACATTGAAACTGGTAATTGTGACGACCAAATTGTGATTATAGAGAATTTATTTTTGAAAAAAACAACTTGTTTTGATTTTACGGCTCGTTTTAATTAAAATGCATTCTATTTAATTAATTGTTTTGTTTGTTTGTTCGAAGCTTTGAAATTTAATTGATACGAATTTGTTTGTAAATGTATACTTTATATATACTAAAATAACTGGTACTAAAATAGCATTTTTTTATTTGAATGTTTATATTTATAATAGAAATAAAGCAATACATTAAAAATTTAAATGGATATCCATAATTCTAACAACTTTATGGGTTTCTGTTATAATCCTTAAAAGTCAAAATTTCAACAATCAATCATGATAAAGCATTTAGTTAAAAAATATTTAAAAAACATTATTTACCGTTCAAAATTTCAAGATTACTAAACAAACAGTTCGGTGCAGTGGAGATTGAGTTCCCCTTTAAATAAATCACAGTTTCTCCAACGTAATTATGTAGACCCACACATTGTTCTAGTCAAAGACAGTTGATACTCGTATAATGTGTATTTATGTTTATATTTGTGACATCCAATATGCGGTTTCTTAGAAACAGTGTATCCCATTATAAAATACTATTGTTAAAGTAACATGATATGTTAAGTGCAGTACATATTATTATCTAATTAACAGTAATTTTATTTCTAAGTAATCAGTGTATTATTCGTGCAGAAAGAGTATTGGAAATAGTTTAAAATTATTGTCCGATATTTTCGAAGTCAGGCTCTTTATAACGAGGTTTTACTGTATTGATTGATGTTAGATTTAATAACATAAGCTTACAAAAAATGGTCTTGTATTCTTTACCGGACTATAAAAAAGCTTGTTGACCTCAAAAATATTTTGATATCGTCAAAGAATTACAAAATAAAAGAAAATTGATATCAATTTAGAGAGCTTTCACGGGCTGTGATACTTTTTTGGTACTCAATTTTATGAATGACTTTTGTAGATCTGACTTGCTTTTTTGTATCGCTGTACGACTATTTTGACTGAGTAATTTCATCAAAATAAAAATCACATATTTAATTTTAATGTCCGGTATTATAAAGGAGCTAGCAAAGTGTGACCGTAAAGGCTGTTTTTTAGTCTAATTTTTGGACCTCGCTAGCGACCTGGGGAAGAAATATAAAAATATGTTACGTATACCAAATTACTCGTCATTGTGAGCATCGTTTTTCGTTTTTTGAAAATTTTAAAAAATTACCCCTATTCAGGTGTTGAAAAAATTCCAAAAAATTAAAAATTCAAAAATACCACTAATTATAAAATCATTTATCATTTATTTTTACTAGCTCGTTTATAAAACCGGACATAAACGTCTCTAACTAGGGAACAGATGATCGTAAAAAAAGTTGAAAGTCTTATCTTCATAACTTGGTTAAAAATGTTCGCACAGTTGCAAAAGTAAAATAAAGAGGAAAATCTGATCTACAAAACCCATTCATTAGATTTGATAAAATTTAGCACGGGCCGTGAAAACTTTCAAAATTCATATAAATTTTCAAATTTGTTTGTGACTTTTTTGACGATAGCGGGTGGTTCACGAGTTTTTTATTGTCAAATCTGTTTTTAGCACCGAAAATTCGAAAGAAAAAAATGAGTACAAGACCATTTTTTTATTAGAGAACTCTAAAAACAAAACGTTAGATGCAAAATGACTAAGATCAAAGAATTTCTTCAAGATCAGTTTCTATAGATTTATATACATAACATTAAGCTTTTGTATCTACACAATAACGTATGTATTAACACATACGGTATATCTCAGAGTGTGTGTATTTATCAGCGCTAACTCCCACTATCTGCGCACTAATTGTCTGTTAAAACGAGCTGAAATATTCGCGGACAATGACACAAACACTAGCCCCTTTGCGCTAAAATAATAACCGGCTAAACAGAGAGATACTATAATTAAGATCCTCTACGGAAAGGTCGTGTTTAAATGGTAAGAGCTATTAATTCTAGTATGACATTGTATAGCTTACAGTAAATAGTATAGTTGATAATGTGTGCCATATATATGAATATGAAAGGGGGCGTCTATGTATTATAAACGTACGTATTGTCTTTATGTAGAAGAAAACAGTGGCTTTCGTTCAAGAATAATTGTATTATAAATACGGCTTGGATATTATTACACACTCGTAGAAAATTCAATCTGTTTCATGTGGAGCTTAATTGATTTTTGGTTTCAAACAAGAAAATAAGACCACAGTTGATAGTAATAAGAAAATATTTCGTCATTTTGACTCTAGTTTGGTGAAGCCGCATGCATGCCTCTAGTATATATAATTCATTTCGATAATTCTTTGTTCTGAAAGAAAAGGAAGTATTGTAATACCGTCGAAAAATTTTGTCCGAGATAAGAGCAAATTCTGATTGTACTACCTTCAAAACTTAAAGAAAAATTGATTTCTGCATGGCGGCTATGCGTATGTGTGTCTGTGTATCTGGATGTAAAATTTTATTTCGTTTACAATAAGTACTGTAAAAATGCACCGATCTCATTTATTTTTGGAGAAAATGTTTGTCTCAGTGAGTACTCAAGACCTATTAATTTTGGTGCTAATCGGATTAGGGATTTTGGAAATATTTGAAATTTTGTAATTTTTATCGTCTAAAAAGTGAACGTTGCGAGTATTATCTCACTAATTTTGATAAGACTTGGTACATTTGTAGTTCAATTGAACTTAAGGGACATTTTTTATTTGTACGTGCCTAAACAGCTATTGAAGGGCTGAAAACCACTCAAAATTTGAATTTTAAATACTGTGATGTTGCCTTGGAAACAAATGCAACTAAATTCAATCAAATTAGTTATTCTACGAATTTTTATTATGTTTTTGACATTAGGGCATTCGAAAACTAATATTTATAATACAAAGGTGAGTTTTATTTCTGACAAATCCCACTGAAATTTTTCATATAATAAATTTTTTTTATAAAGATATTAAATAACATGGAAGTCATGTATGGTTCTCCTTATCGATATTAAAATTTATATCTACTTAACTGTTTGTTCCTACTTACACGAACACTACAGAATTGATTTTGGTGATATTACTATAAGACTATATGAAAATTAATATTTAAATTAGGACAGGTTCGTATTAAGTACAATTTACTATTGAATTTCAAAAAAAATTAAAGGTAAATGCGTTGTAATTACATGAAATATATAGTCAGGCACGTATTCAAAAAATATTATGTACAATTAACTTTTCTAATTAAATGTACAAAGAAGAAAATTATTTGATTTCGAAACTGCAGGGAATATAAATCAGAACATAGCTCCGCGCGGCCGCCACTGTTTCCATATAGCTCCAGCTCATTAGAACACTCAATAAACAGTGCTGATGAGATTTCTACTTCTCGTTTTGTAACATCTCTTCCGGAATGTCGATAGACACAGTCTGCGGCTACACTGGAAATATTAATGACGTTTTTATGTCGTTCTGTTTTTATAGTTCGGTTCTGGAACGTGTGGGAAGTCTACTGTTGAATGTTTTATACCCTGTATAATACAGCGGAAAATAAATACAAGAGTTTTATTAATTTTATATGTTTGCCCGTACGTTTTTCAATTAGAAAGAAAAAGTTATGTACTTTTAATTAGACTGCTGTTAATTGTACGCTATGTTTGTGTTGCGTGTGCTTTAATTTTAGTGTGAAATTATGTACGAAATTGAATGGGTAAATAGTTATTCTTTTTCTGTCAAAGAGAATTATGTTTTATTTATATACATTAAAGAAGGAAATTTTTATAAAAACATATTATATTAGAGTGGATAAAAATAGATTTTACAAATAAATAAAAAGCAATAGTTAATCGTTATTTCTATTAAACGGTCCAAAATATTGTTCAAATAAATAAAATTTTAAAAAATATTACGTAATTGCAATCAATTTTAAAATTTTAATTAATTTAATGGTTTGAGGGGTATAATAATAGTGTGCATTTTATGGCCTATTATTTAATATTATTTTCAATATCTACTCACCGATCTTTCAATTCCATTCCCGATATTAGGTACCTCAAATATTTATTCAGTAATATTATATATTTACAAATTATAATTCCAATACAAATACACTGATGTTATGATTTCCATGTAAATATTTGTACTATTTTGTCAAATAAATTCATTAGGTATACCACAAACAAATAAAATACTGTTAAACAACAGATTTTAGGGTCGAAATGAATTGTTAAGTTGGTACCTGATTGCAGGTATTCATTGTAATTATCTAATTTCAATTGTATGTTTATCTAGTTTAAATTATATTACGTAATTAACTGGTTAAATCTATTAATTAATTATAAGTAATCAATTTGCAGTTTATTAAATGTGTCGATAAAAGCCGAGGCTGGTTTTATGAATATTAAGTGAATTCTATTTTTAATGTTAGTTTATTTTATCGATTGAATACCTTTTAAAATTATTTATTGTATGTAAAAATCAATAATAATTTTTAATATTTATTTGTTAAACTCATTATAGCAGGGGTGCCCAATAAGTCGATCGCGACGAATTTTAAATAAGAATTATATATTAAAAAAACAAAACATTTTGTGTAAATCTTTTTAGGGTTCTGTCGAAATGGAAACTCTATTAGTAAAGCCTTTTTGTCCGTCCGTCTGTCCGCAGCATAACTCAAAAACTACTGAACCGATTGAGTTGAAATTTGATATATATAGTATTAATTCTTGAAAAAACATGAATATTCTTGAAAAACTTTATTTGCACAAGTGGAGTATCAAAATGCGCGCATTGTTGAGGTGATTTAAAAAAATATACACATATAATATCTTGAAAAGATTATTTGTCCACATAGTACAGTAAAAATTGTGCAAAATTTAAAAGAAATCATTTCTACGCTTGTAACTAATTGGGAGCATAGAGGAAAACTGTGCCATTGCATCGTTTTATTCATATCGGTAAACAACTATTGTTACAACCCGTAGAATGTATATTTTGCTGACTTTTTTTTATATCTTCACAGTTAGTATAATAATGACCGGGGGTGGGGTGGGGTGGTCTGTCAGGACTTTAACCTGAAGACCTAGAACTAGGTGAGTTTAGCGTGGCGAGCCGATAAGGTTTTTTAATCGTTAAATTAATTTATTAATAATTTACTTAACGTAAGGGTGCCTCCGATAGGATGTAGAGGCCAAAACTATAATAAACTAAATATTAAAAAAATTTGAAATGCTTGAAAATTTTTCCAGAAATAAATGATAAATTTTCAATTACGTTTAAGAAGTACTATGCAAAATAAAATTACATTTTTTCAAATTTCGGTACAATTGTGTAATGTATATGTTTCCAATAAAACATTCTCCGTGTAGATAACAACCATGTACTAGAATCTTTAAACGACCTATAGTTTAAGTAGCACTGTTATAAAATATAACACAAACATTATATTTCAATTACATTTAAATAGCAACACCCCCATACATATAACTGTTTAATGAAGTAGATTCAAAAATACCGCGCGCCCTCGTCAGCCACGTAGGGCAGATAAAAGCATTCCTGTGTTCGACAGTGTAACACATATGATGATCACGTGATGAAAACTATTTAGCGGATATTCAAGCACAGTTTCAAAGTTTTACTAGCTTTCTATGACTACTTTATGCGGACCGGGGCTCGAGATAAACGATAATTACTATAACTTCATTGCCTTTGGAATAGTTTCGTTTTATGATTGCAGTTTAATCAATGTTTGAATAGTTGACACAGTTTTAGCTGTACATGCTTATACATTATATGTATATGTTATCTTGTACTTACTACATGAGTCTAATGTGATATATGGTTTCGTATTCTTATGTATGTATGTTAGGGTGGTGAAAACGAATTTGACAATAAAAATGCTCGTTAACCCTAAAAAAAACAATTTATAATGGCATTTTACATCTAGTTGAATTTTTTAGCTTGTTTCTTTTAAAAATATAAAATAAATCTTATTGTTTAATAAAATTGGGATCCACAAGTACTGTATATCCAGAAACCAAAAATGATTATATCTAAATTGCACATATATAGATACCAAAATTGACTCAAAGTATCTAAAAAAGCTTGATTTTAAAATTGAATATGAATAGATTTTAGTTATATATTTAAACTAGCTGCTACCCGCGACTTCGCTCGCGTGGATTTCGAAACCCTTCATATGTGACAGGGGGTAAAATATTAAATTTATCTTATTTTTAGTTTTCTTCAATTATACAAAATCGTAAATGTCTCGGCTCCTATGCGAGATAGAGGGGTTTTTCCGCCTTAAAACCCCCGCCCCCGTGGTATTTTTCCCGCTGGATCGAATAAAACCACTTACAACCCTTCATATGTAACGGGTAAAATATTAATTACTAAAAAAAATTAAAAATTTTCCTCCCCCTTTCAATTACTTAGAGGTTGAATTTTCGAGATACGAAATAGCCTTAATCCGTCCTCGGGATGTAAGCCATCTCACTGCCAAATTTCATCAAAATCGGTAAAGCAGTTTAGTCGTGAACAGGTAACAAATAGACAGACTGAGAGATACACTTTCGCATTTATAATATAAGTCGCGACTCCTATGTAAGATAAGGGGTTGTTTTGTCCCCCTAATAATCCCTCTTCCGTAGTATTTTTGCCCGCCAGATCGAATGTAATCAATTACAACTCTTCATATGTGACAGGGGGTAAAATATTAAATTTTTCTTATTTTTAGTTTTCTTTCATTATACAAAATCGTAAATATCTCGGCTCCTATGCGAGATAGAGGGTTGTTTTGCCCCCTAAAACCTACGCCCCCGTGGTATTTTTCCCGCCGGATCGAATAAAACCACTTACAACCCTTCATATGTATCGGGGGGTAAAATAATAATTACTAAAAAAAATTAAAAAATTTCTACCCCCTTGCAATTTCTTAGGGGTTGAATTTTTAAGATACGAAATAGCCTATGTCCGTCCTCGGGATGCAAGCTATCTCACTGCCAAATTTCATCAAAATCGGTAAAGCGGTTTAGCCGTGAAAAGGTAACAAACAGAAAACAGACAGACAAACACACTTTCGCATTTATAATATTAGTATGGATATCGTAAAATGTCCAAATATTACTTTACTTAATATTTTATTAACTAATTAAAATTTGAACAATAAAACTTAAATTTTTCGAAAAATTGTTCATTCGAAGAATTTTGATTTGAAAAATTGTGATTCGAAAAATTGTGTTTCGAAAAATTTACACCAAACCTAATAATTAATTTCGATATTTTACCTTTCATAGAAGTGAAATGTTTCTTCATATTTAAATTTTCAATCAATATAGGCATTTCAAAATATTTAATTGTTAATATGTGTCAAAAATCATTTAATTGTTCGACAAAATATTTTAAAGAGACATAATCATAGTAACCTAAATTAATAAAATAAAATATTGAAACCGTAAATTATAAAATTCCGTATTCCATGGCTAGGTACTATGTTTTTATATACCTAAATTATAACATACCTGGTTAAATTATTTCTATATCGTCCCCTCCAAGGCAAAGTATCGTAAGATACACTTTTTGCGAAATTGAGTTATCGATTCTAAAAATCTCATATATAAGCGACAAAATTCTCTTTTCCGCTAAAAAATCTGTTAAAACTTTTATCGTATTCCTCCAGACAATGTATTCTAAGCACCGATATCTGTTTTATGAAATATCGTAACCAACAATAATATAGTATCGTAACCAGTGACGTAGCTAGCCCTGAGTGGATCCTGACTGGCCTATATGGTAGGTACTTTCCCGCGACGGAATAATATAGTGCTGTGACGGAGTGCTTTCTTATTTATTCATTAGAGCTGGGCTTTTATCAATTTTAATTTTATTAATTTTAAGATATTTTAGAAAAATCGTACCTGTTAAAACTTTATTGCACAAACTAAATATGGTTTATCTATGAGGTTTTTTCAATATATTTTTTACCCTCAATAACTCAATTTGGTTGATATTGAAGTATGATGTAGAACAGTGCTTCCTAAACTTTTCCTACGACAGAACACTTCACAAATCCTGAAATTTTAATGGAACGTCTTGGTTATTTTGTAAGTAATATATAAAATAAGGAAAAAAGTAAATTTAAATCAGTCAAGCATGTTTGAACTTCTCGCAGCATTTAAAAACATTGAATATTAACTTTGATATTTTTTACGCTTAAACTGATAAGACATACGTTATATATCGTAGTACAGGTATTCCTCGACTTACAACCGAGATAGGTTTCTAAACATCGATCATAAATAGAATAAGTTGTAAGTTAACACGTACAATATGTACATATTTTTGCTTTGGACGTTTTCCTTGATGTGAAGCGAATCACATTTTCTATACATAACAAACAGTTGCGGGTTCCCAAAAATATCTACATAAATAATAATAAATTACATTTTTGGGAAATTCCCGGAACTGTTTGTTTCATTTATGTAATATGTGCATGTAAGAAAGAGACAAAGACAATTATAAGTCGAGGATTACCTGTATATTTGTTTACGATGCGTTTTCAACTCTTGTCGTATGAAAATATATTGCATACTAAATACATATTATGACATTTGTTTCTGATATGACAACGACAAAAAATTATTTTATGACTTCTGGTACATGTATTGTATTACATCATGTACTTACATGATTTGAACATTTTATGAATATTAAAAATAATTTCATTTTTGGTTTTTCTGCTCGTGTCTTTCAAAAATTCATCAATGTGTCTATATAAATACATTATTAGCTCTTGTAGTTACTCGTACACCCTTTGTACAATTAATTAATTAATTACAATCAAATATAGGTCTTGTCAATTGAATGAAGCTTTCGTAACAATTTGCAATAAATCAACATCTTGTTTTAATTTTGTAAATGTACATTTTAGGTTAGTACATTGGGTAAAGATGACAGATATACAGTTTCAAACAACAATTAAAATAATATCATTTAAAATTACAATGTTAATTTGAAATTATATAAATTCTTCTGATATTTATGATTACAAATAAATATAATAAAATACCTATACCTATGAAAGTAAAAATATTGATAATTCAATGACTTAAGATTTAAAAAATGTCATTATATACCTACTTAATTTTTATTTGTACCGGGAACACATATCTATCGCCGAATGTTGGTCGAATTGTGTCCGAATGCTGTAATTGTTTGTCTTCAATTTTTTTGTCAAATTTAAATTATTTATTACATTAGAGTTGTGCATATTTTTTCGTTCGTTATGCTCTTTATATTTCTTTTTTGTTATATTTTATTGTTCACTTCAAAATTTTAAATGGCCACTGACATTTAAAATTTTTAAAAATAATCAATAAAATATAATGTATCCATAGTTACGACATTTGCAATTAATTTAGTAAATGCTTAAAGCGCATTATATGTAAACGTATTTTATTTATTTTCTCCTCTTTAACATATCTTTTTCAAAAATCAGACACGGGTTCATGGTTGTCAATTAACCAAAGTATTTAAAAAAAATTAAAAAAATCTAATATCGGTTTTCGTTTTGATACTTTTTTACATCAAAACTTTTTTTTTCCTTTTTTTTTCATTTTTTTTAAATCTGAAATTTGAACTTTACATTATATCACCCAAGGAATATAGAAAAAATAATAAAAAAATTCTAACTTTTTTTTTGAAAAATTGGGGGCCCCTTGTCACCCCATTTATGAACTTTTTCAAAAAAGGCCCACTAGTTGTTATTTTTTACCCCCAAGGAATGTATATACCAAATTTCAAGGTTCTCCGATGAGTGGAAATGGTCAAAAAAATGATTATCAGTCAGTCAGGGCACTTCGTTATATATAGTAGATTAATTTTATATTTCATAATTTTTTTTAAATTGGGCTATATTCAAGGCCGTTTATGATATCCGAAGCGTAAACAATTATTTTGCCCCCATTAAAAAATTTTTTTTATCCCTCTCCCCCCCCCTAAAAAAGAAAATAATTAACAGTGAGAGCTTATTTAATCTAATTTCCTTAATAAATAATTTGGAAACATCCTTCACGAGGCATAAGTACTGCTCTGTATATATGTTTAAGATACAATCATTATATTATATAGGGTAATTCTGCTAAGTTATTATATTGAAATGCAATATCATATACTGTCTGGAAGTTATTTTTAAATTATCATCTGCATTCTGCATATAAAATTTTTAAAAAATAATTTTTAATATTGATATTAAGAATATTATAAAAGAAAAATCAAATGTAGGTCTAAAAATAAGACACAGCAAGAGGTCTACATGTATGGGTACACACGTGTTAATAATTCTAGACGTAGAAATAACTTAAAAAACAAAATCAACTTGTGGAAGTTTAGAAACCGAACAAGTTTTAATGGTGTTTGTAATTAGTAATACAAAATTCATGCACGAATACATTAACTCACAAATAAAGTATTTAGTTACTTACTACTCGTATTTTCTTATTTAAAAGCAGTAATTGTAAAACAATTTACAGATTTGTTTATAAATAAATATACTATAAATATAAACTAACAAGAATTTTAATTATTCAGTGCTTTTAGAGCTTGAAGCATTATAAAAGAAAATATATAGAAATATATTTAATATAACCACGAAAAACAGTCATTGTAGTACTTATGAAATATTTTCGGTAGAATAATTAAAAAATCTCGGCTTATAAACAGAAGTCAAGTATATGTATATATGTATGTAACTCTGTATAATGTATTTAAAATATCTGCCTTGGGAACCAAGGGACTTTCTTATACGTAATCCTAATAATGAATAGTGTACGTGATTCTTATTTTATTAAAACATTTCTGACAAACTAATTAGATAGAATAAAATGAATGGGACACAAACTATACGTAATATTATTCTCTACATTATATATCAAATGTCTTTTTTTGAACGTAATTCTGAAAACGGATGTTTACTGTTGTCAATTTTCGAATTTTCGAATTATTTTTGAAATAATAAGAACATGTTTTAGGTAAAAAGTGTCGAGTATGTTATTATTTATAATTTTTTTCCTATACATTTTTATTCCAGCATTTATGATTTAGTCAGAAAGAATTTTTTTATATAATTATTTAGACTCACCGATACTGTTCACTCTCAGTATTACGTATAAGAAAGTCCCATGGTACCTATGGCAAACACGCACACTGTTCAATCTTTGTAATACGTATAAGAAAGTTCCATGGCACTCATGGCAGATATTTCTTCTCTGTTATGAACCATTTGAATTATAATAAATTTTTTTTTAAATTTGTTTTTTTTTTTTAAATGCATAGAACATAAATTATAGATATTGATATTACCTACAACTTTTTAATTTGACTATTTTTCTCTGTTTTGCACTGTTATCGAAAAATTAAAAAATCGACGTAGGTAAACATCCGTATCCGGTTGAAAGATCGTTTTCAAAAATAGGATGATTTCTTTCTAGATAAAATCAACTTATTGCGACACATTTAGTGCCTCTGATCGTACAAGAAAATTTTTATATAAATCACCACTGTTTTAAGACTGCTGGTGTTTACTTACAACGCTCGCGAGAAACTGTAAAACACTTTAAGGGAACTGTCATATACGTTTGATACCCCATTCGAAAGTGCTTACTAGCTAACATTTATACAGTTATTTATTTTATAATACTGGACATAATACCATAGAATTAGTTCAACTTATGTACATATATGGAAATCAGTATTACATTGATTTTCTAGTGTTTGACAAGTTGCATATAAACTGTCTACCATTTACCAGATGAAACGAACCAAACGTAATTGTAATCATACTGAACATACTATAATACAAACAAAAAAGAATATAACTGCATTAATCAGTTTATAATCAGAGAATGTCATTAGAATTATTTAATGGAAAGTATTAAATTGCAATGAAAACCCGTTCGAGTATTATTGGAACAATATTTTGTTAAAACGAATGCAGGTGTATACAACTAATCCTGGATCATTTGGTTGATTTATTCATGCAGAGCTAGTGTGATTTCGAACGCACAGTCAATAGGAAAAAAGAGAAGATAATCGTCATGGTGGTAAATGGGTTCAATAAATATTCCCGTATAGAAAATACCCGAGTCGAAATTTTCAATCAGCTTATAATACTTGAAATCCTCGATTCTTTTGATGTTTTGCTTGCCGCTAGAAATTTAACCCCGTTTCGATACTCTAAATCATACAAGTAACACTATACGGATTAAACTGGAACTATGTAAAGCCCACATTGATACTTGAAATCTTACATTCTTATGAAGTTTGCTTGCTACTAGAAATTTAACTCCATTTCGATACTTTAAATCCTAAAAGGAGCATTTTACTGATTTTATTAATTAAAAAAATTGTTTTGTGCTAGTTTGTCTACAAAGATATGCACTGCATCCCTTACTTTCATAGACACTGATCGTATTTTACTGCGTGAATTTGATATGCGCATGCGCTCTTATTATGGCGCTGGCCAAGTAACTTGCAGTGTGCGCATGTTCGTGTATGTTTCTTGCGTTTGTTTTGTTTAATTTAAGTTAATAATATAATTATTTAACTAGTTTGTGTGTGGTTTGTGTTTTTATTTAATGGCATCCAAACGTTATAAAACATTTGTCCTTATATGGTGGGTTGACACTGCATATAAAGACATTTTACCGACAACCATGATACCGAAAACTCGCCGAGAAGTTGGTTCTATAGTAACAATAATGTGGGAAGATAAGAAAACAGGTATAAAAACTAAATCAAAAGCCAAAATCATAGAATTTCATGGTAAGTCCTTGTTACAATATTTATAAATGCTTTTTATAATACCGATTGGTATTCCGAGGCGACATTTTGTAAGGTGGACATTTATTGTTATTAATTTATAAGCATTAACATGCAATTATAGACAGTAATTCAGTCAAAAAAGTAACGAAAGAGCTGTTTTATTATTTATATATACATATAGCATAATAATTGTTTGTAATTGTTTAGTAATTGTAATTGTTTGTTGAATTCAGATTTAACAATCTGTTGTAATTGTTGAATTGATATTCAATAAAATAATTAAAGTACAGGTAATAACATATACACGTATTGGATAAATGTATTGTAGGTAGTTTAGTATATTTTGAGGTATAGTCAAACTTGTAAGTATGTATAATTTATTTATTATATGTAACGAATATTGGTTTGTATGAATTTCAAACGTTTAGATCGTTGACGCATGCGCACAACCTATTAAGAGATATAGTATGTACTCAATGTTAGTAAATGTACATGTTACCTCAAAAACCCATTTCAATCCTTCAGATCCTAAACAAACCCCAATTTGATCCTTCAAATCTTCAAACCCATTTAAATCCTTCAGATCCTAAACAAACCCCAATTTGATCCTCCAAATCTTCAAACCCATTTCAATCCTTCAGATCCTAAACAAACACCAATTTGATCCTCCAAATCTTCAAACCCATTTCAATCCTTCAGATCCTAAACTAACCCCAATTTGATCCTTAAAATACCAGACCTATTACGATCCTCCAAGTGCTGAATTAAGACCCATTGAAATCTTCAAGTGGTGTAAAACGGACAAAACTGACATATTTAGGATTAACTTGGGCTTTAGTTTTCAATGTATTTTATAGTTAATATTATTTATCAGTAACTCTGATTTCATCCTTCAAATCCTCCTAAGGGAGGATTTCAAGTATTAAAAGTTGATTGAAAATTTCGACTCGGGTATTTAATAAACTTTTTTTAGGTGTAAGTGAAATGAGCACGTGGGAAAGGATAGAGGGGGGGAGGATTTAGAAAAGTAAATAATTAAGAAGTAGGGGAGTGGCGGAAAGACGAGAGAATGTTCTCATTAGTATTCTGATGCAATAAATAAAATATTAAATTGATTAACTAAATCGTTAAGGAAATACAATGATTTAAGTTTAACATGTATTCTTATGTAATACTGATGTTTTTTGACATTTTTTGGTAAAAAATATTGATAAAACGGTGTCAATTTTTTAATTTTTGAGGGCGTTTAGTATTTGATTACTTGAACATTTACGCAAAATTTCATTTGTATTCACTAAACCGTTTCTGAGAAATTAATTATAATAATTAATTAATTATGTAGACTATATATTTATTATTTTGCAGCTATAAATAACGTAAATAATATTTAAAATATATTTTTGTTAAGTTTACACATTTAACCAAAATAGTAGGGGAGAGAAATTAACTGTAAGTTGTGTCATTTATACATCTATTACAAAATTTGTAACGCAGATATTTGTAAATTTTAAAATTTAGCTACTTTTGTTTTCGATTGTACTGTCAGTACATCCTTAACTCTTACCCTTCCCTCTCACTCCCCTGATTAATCCGTTAATGAACGTTAGTTAGTATAAGACAGTTTGTATACTATCATATACGATATATAATAATATAACTATTATACGTGTATACATATGCTTATATAATGCAAGTTGTTTTGGTCATCACAGAACGTTGTATTTGTAACGACGACTTAACGCATTCACATAAACGGGTTTCATCAGCCGTAAACTTATCACGAGATAGTGCTTAATCGACACGGATGATGGCGCCACATGTAATCTGGCGCGATATTTAAATATCTGCATTAGTGTGCAATCTCGCATGTGTTTTAGTTTTAATTACGTCCATTTTGTTAGCGCTATACTTGTGCAGCATTTTACGTAATCTGATGAAGGGACGTGATGCCACGAATGTGGTAAATAGAATAAGGATGTTTTGTAGATCTGTTAAAGATTGTTTTTAGTAGTGATCTGAAATATTTAAGTTAAAAAAGTAATTATTACTTTGATTTTATATACAGGATTTTATACAAAATACAATTTTTCAATCTGGTGCCTCATAATAAAGATATCGGTGGGTTTCTTTTATTTTTTTGGAATTCGTAACAAAAAACATATAGAACTGTCATAAAAATACAAAAACAGAAAAAAATTATTGTTTTTAAAATCGATCCATAATATAGATTAATTAAAATTGTTCGTCTTGACCGCTTCTTCCAACCGTTGAACGTTGTATAACTACAATGTTTTTGAACCAACCTGTATATTTAAGAGAAAAAAGGATATAGATAGCTAAATTTTAGTAATATCAATAAACTGTATGTAATTTTAAAATTAGTATTGGTATATTGTAATGCACCTTTTTTTTTTTAATTATTTTATTTTTGATTTATTTTAATCAAATACCGAAACAAAGGGAATCCAAATACTTTTATTTAAAAACCATGTCAATATTATTACTTATTATTTTTATGAAATTAACTCCATGTCATTACTGTCAAAGCCAATTACATTTTATTTTGTTTCCCTTTGAAACATTCATTTTGTTGATTTTTACCTGAAGACATGTTTTTGAACTAAAAATACGCTGTGATCTTGATGTGACTCTTGGCTTCGGGGTAAAAAAAATATATTAAGCTCAATAGCGATGATATCCAAATTTTGTCAATTTAAATCTGTACAATAAAAATATTTTTGATATTTTGAGTCTATATCGGTTTATAGGCAATAAAGTCCATTTTGAAAGCTTTTGTTTGTTTGTTCCGATTTGATACTTACAAAAACTACTAAAGCAATTTTGATGGGACTTTGATTACTAAATAGGCCCTCTGATTATTTTAGTATATAATAATTGAATTAAGATAAGTACGTACTAAGTAAAATTTTCAATTATTATTATATATTTATAATATTTAAAAATAGTTGACACGTATTAGGAAAAATATAATTTTCTTAACAAAATGGAAAGTATTTTAGGAATTTTCGGTTAATAATACATACTGATATATTAACCTTTTATAGGACGTTCATCATAATTATATAAAAAAAACTTTGTATGATTCAAACATTATAAACGTCCTTTTTGCAAAATAAATATTATCTTCAAAACGATCGTTTATTCTAACTGACAGAAGCAAGGTTTACAAAATAAAATTAATTTATTTTTTGCAATTCTAATTGAAATGTGTGTCATTATATTTGAAATGTTAATTAAAAAGTTTACTGTTATGTGTATTTCTAATTGTTTTCAATATTTTATTTTATAATTAATTTAAATTAGTTATTTCTGAAACCAATAAAAAACCAGCAATTAATTAATTCTTTTGAACGGTAGATATTTATCACTATAAATTACATTTTCGAATAAAATAATGATTTATGGATTTTATTATTAATTAAATAATTATTAAGTATAGCTTTCTCGCCGTAAATAAAATAATAGAAAACATATATGAGGTCATTTTTTAAAGCAGAAAAATTGTACTGATTTCAAAAATTTACTCAGGTCTGTCTGTCTGTCCACTGTATATCTTAAAAGCTATTTGAACTGATTGAGTTGAAAATTTGAATATACATATGTATATGTAAAACTGTTTGTCTATTCCGGAAATGAATAATCTCGAAAAATCAATATTTGCTGAAATTAAAAAAACTATGTCACAAAAAAATATATTTTTTTAAAAGCATAAATGATTTTTATGTCAAGTTCAAATTAAAACACATCTCCCAAGTAAATGTACAGTGCTTCCTTGTGCTTAATTTACCAAAGGTAGTTAATTACAATTTTAAAATCAAAAAAATATTAGAAATTTTTTTTACGTATATTTTTAATTTTTTGACAATTCCAATCTAAATCTAAATTTTCTGGTATAAAACGTAAAGAAAGTAAATAGCAATTTAAAAAAAATAAATGACGATTTTTAAAAGCAAATTGAGATAAATTAGTAATTTCCTTGGATTTTGACGGCTGACTACGTCACTAGCTGTCAACCAATAGTGTGAAACTACCCTATGAGACAACCGGTGTATTTTAATAACTTTGGTGGTGACCAATATTATAGGAAATTGAATGCTCTACAAAAAAGATGTAGGGTAAAAATATGCGGTATTTTTAATCTTATAAACACTGTAAGCTTAACATACCTATCCCAATTAAAAATAAACATTGCTCAACCTAATATAAAGGTTTCTATGTTAACAAATAATCAAATAAAATTCAAAAATAAATATTCGACTCTGTAATACGAATACCTACATGAATTACAAACAAAATCTCTATAATCTCTGGACAATAGGAGCAAAAACGAATTGATATTGAAAACATGGATTATGTGAAATTATTATATAACCAATTTTACAAATATGTTCGGGCGCGAATTACATCGGGAAACGAATGGTACTTTTTATGTTGATAACACATGATTAAATGTTAATCTCTGTGTTTATTTATTTAGTTTCAAATGAATGTAGGTATGTAAAAATAACAGTGAAGGTTCAAGATATAATCGGTAAAAATAATTATGACACTATTAAATAGTATTTTTTATCTAAACTTATACTTTAATATAAAAAAATGTCAAAAAAAGTTCAAAACCGAGATTTTGACCTTTCTTTAATGCGTTTTATTTGTTTTTACCGTGATGTCTGCCCCAATGTAGACACTGTAACCCAAAAATGACAAAACAATTTTAATCTTCGGATCTTTTTTAAAGTTAAATGTTCAAAATATTATAAACAGAATTCAATAACTATTTTTTGAACAACGCTAGTAGAGGTTGTATATTTTTATTCATGATGAACAACCAACCAAAAGTCAAGAAGTAACTTCTAATAAGGAGTCATCCATAAACAAAGTTACGCCAAGTGACATGTAATGTGGCGTCACATATACCCTTTCCCTTCTATCCTTGACATCCGTTTGTAGTTAATAGACAACCTCTAAGCATCAAATTACTAATCAATTTTAATGTTCAAATGTTTCTATTTCCAGTGAGATTTTTTTGTACACAATTTTTCCTGGACAGAGAGAGTATAAAACCGTTTTTAAAACCATAATCCTTCTGTTGATCTAAATACATTTTTATTTCTATACTCAGCGCAATAAATCATCGAAAATAAACATATTTTGAAACACTGCATTGCAGAAACCCGTGACACTTGGGACATAACTATTTTCTCCGAAAAAATATACTAGGCGTTGTTTATCGCTCGGCCCAATGAAACGAAAATTCAACAAAATAAGAAACAACCATCCATAAATCACCCATGTATCTAAAATAGTAACATGAAATATACTTCTTTGTTCATTGTCACAGCTACAAAACAACATACATATTTCCATAAGAAAATAAATACTGCGATATATATTATGTGAAGTTAGTAAAATTTTATTGTGGCTCAGTAATACCAACACAACAACAAAAACACATGAATATATTCATGAAAGTGGCAGTAGTAATATTAGCATGCATATAGGTTCGCGCTTGTTGTTCGCAGCCTAGTCACCAGGCGGCGCTGGTGTACGACACCGCCATCTTGTTAACAATGCATCTTCATTCATCTTGCGAGAAGAGGGCTCGCCTACTCTTGTGTTGCCAGACTAAATTGGATGTCTTAATTATACGCACAAATTTAAATGTCATTTTGTACTAAAAAAATGAGAGCGGTGGCACCTACAAAGGTTATTTTACATGATGTCCTTCTGTCATAACTTAAGTACATTTTTCTACAGTTTGTTCTTTGGTTCGTTTATAATTTTAAATGAAAAAGAGACATTTATTGTTTAAAATGTTAGAATGTTAAATGTGGAGTTATTTTGTATGAGATTTTCGATAATTAGATATTGTTTATTTGTTTATATTTGCAAAAAAACGAATTAAAGATACATAAAACAGCAAAAGTTATAATTAGTAATGACTAATGATTAAATTGTTAATTACAGTTATGGTTATGGCTTTTCATCGAGATGATACTTTTCTCAGTTTCGAGATTGAGATCGAGATAAAACCAACTATATTTAATTCTTGTCGAGAGTTCCAGTTTTAAGAGATTATTATAAATAAATATCATATTTCAATATGATTCTAGGTAAGTATAAAACGAGTTGTGATAGCTTATATTTTCACAAGACGAAACATCAGTTGAAAAAATTGAGACCGAGACGAGACTGACGTGATGAGATTTATTATAATCTAGTCTCGTCTCGTATGAAGATCTAGTTATGGTTTTGAAGACGACAGTTTAACTAATCGTCATAGTTTTGGAAACTTATGATTTTATTTATTGCAACCACTATAATCTTTCTATTAGAATCGATTGAATAAAAAAAATATCCTATATAAAGAAGAAACAACAGAAAAAACAGCTTACGTTCAAAATCTATGAATTATAAATCGACCACTACGGAAGTCTTATAGTTTAAACAATCGTTTATTATTTATTATTATTAAATGCATTTGATATAATAAAATAAAGACAAAACAAAAAATATAATATTAAGTGTAACGCATTATAGCATCTAACCATCTTTTGTAATACGGTATTAACTGAAAACGGGATAATCCTGATAAACCTAGACATTTGTAACCCCATTAATACAGTCACGAAGTAAGTCTGACTTATGTTTCTTTTTAAAAATCAAGTAAGATACTTCTATTGTTTTCTGTAAATATAAATCATTTGTTGTAAATATAATGGAACTAACTAAATTGTTAAAAACTCATATTGTGATATCTGTATCCATAAAGAGAGAAGTCCCGAGTGTCTCACTCATCAACGCACAGCCAGAGCCGTAACTAGAGGCTCTGGGATAGCAAGTAACCTAGGGGCCCTCATTATATGCAAAACATTAAAATTTAAGATCTTTTTTTCGGCTGCGCTAGTGGTAGTTACGGCCCTACGCACTACCCAATGCCCTGGACTTGGAAATAGTAAAAATCGACGTCTTCTTTTTATAACATGCACTCATTTATTAAAATGTTATTTTATGTGTTTGCGAAAACAGTTTAATCTCCCTCGTTCAGCATCAACACTTCCGAAGTGTTACATTTTCGAATATGACGAATCAGAGTTTTCAATGCCCAGCAAAACTGTGTCGCGGTGCGCCTAAAAAAGTATAATTTAAAAAATAATCAAATTGGTGCATTTTTACAAAGTAATCGTGAACGAAAGATAAATGGACAGCCAGACACATGTACAACCACCACGTTTTGAAGTTAGTGTAATTAGAATCTGACCTTTTCTCGGACATGATAACAGAAAAAAAATTGATGACTACTTTTTCCGCTTTAAATCCGACACTGTCGAATTAAACTACATCCAAATGCAAGATAATTGTTTACGTGTACATTGAATAGGAGAACATATTAATAAAATAATTACATAACCTTTAAGCATTTATGTTTCGAATAACGTGATACCTTACAATTCTAAAGATAGTAGAGCAAATTGGATTTCCTGTAGGTATACGTTCCTTTATCTCTAATTGCATGCCTTTTCACTAAACAAACTCAATTTGTTAATGTAAAATCGTACTTTTAACTGCAAGTGCTTCAATTTACATGAATTATCAATATCATATTCCCGTCTTTATTATCCGCACCCCTTTGTGTATTTATTTCCAAACAATAACAGTGTTTGGAAGTTTCCATTATCTGAAGATTGTATTTATATTTCACAAACAATCGTCTTATAATTTTGTTAAAGTTTTCATCAGTAAAATATTGATTTCTATTCATTTGATTTTTGATTCTGTTTGATCTTAATTTTTATAAGGTATTTTTCCTTCTAAAAACTTCCGCAATTCTTACTGTAATCTATACAATATGGATGTAGTTTCTTTGACTTATGAATTCTTCTACTTCTAGACTTGTCTGTCTAAAGTCTAGTAGCCTACCTGTGGTTTTGCCTGTGTTGGATTAGTTTTTATGAACATTTATATAAGTTATAAAATCTAATGCATCAATAAAGCATAGTTGGGGTTGTACCTTGATGAGCCAATAAGTGAATTAGGACAAACTTTTTGAAACAACTTTTCACCCCTATTAAGGTTGAATTTTTTTAAATAACGCGGCAAATTTATATTTTTAATTTTAATAGAAGAGTATTTTACTCGAAATTCACTTTTATAATATACGTAGTTTTTGCAGAAAAACGTATTAGTATTAAAACAGTTTGACATCCTTTAGGGATTGAATTTCGAAAAATCACTTTTTAGTGGGTGCTTACGTCATAAAAGAAAGTTGCCCCTAAAATTTCACATCTGTTAATGCTGGGCGTAGTCACTCAGAACATCTGTCTATAATATTACATGTAAAGCATATAAGTATATGACTTTAGTTTACATATTATTATAATCAGACTTTATAGTCCCATAGTACTATATTATTATTCTTTGAAATACATTTTGGCACTAAAACCCAACTGTATTATCCTGATTTAATATACAATTCTTGGGATAACAAAGCATAGAAGAAAAAGATATACATCTTGATGCATGAAAAATGCATAAAATTTGTACTTCAATTCGAAGAGATTTGGCAACAAACGAGCTGCAGTTAGATGTGATATATTTTACAATACAATTCCATCTACACTGATACACTTTTACTTATATTTGTCTCAATGTGCAAGCTTTCACTGGAATGCATATAAATTTACAGTGGCGCCACGGTAAAATTATAATTTTTCCTTCTATGAAAATTATTATTTTGCTTTTATCTGATTATTTGTAAAAGCAGAAAAAAATTGTCTCCAATTTCAAAATTTTCACTTGATTTTTCCATTTCAGGTCAAGATAAACACTTTTAATTTCATGTCTGCTGAACTGATATTAATGAAACTTGGTTTGTTGGTTGAGTTTGGTTAGTAGATGGTCCCATCTTAAAAACAGCAAAATCGTGTGGAGGGGTAATGGTTAGGATACTGTTTTTTTTTTTCAAATAACTTCTTTGTTTTATAGTTCCAGAGTACTATGTCCCCAAACAAGAAAAGTTTTTTACTTTCAAGAAAACAAACAACCCCTAAAATCAATTATACATGAAATATTCAAAATTATTTTTAAATAATTTTTTGCCCTTTCTATTTTCCTGAAATTATATACATCGTTCAGGATGATAAATACTATGATTTAAATTAAATGGATTGTTATTACGGCAGACAAATTACGGAAACCACCTTAAATACTTATAATAAGGCAAATTACACGTAGTTTGTTGCAAGCGCCCTAAAAACATAAAGCAAATTAAGTGTTCTAGCGGTATTAAGTAAATGATAAGGAGCAGGACGCCAGCGCCGGCTATAAACAGTGGTGGTGGGACGAATTACGCACAAAATGGCCGGATAAATGGCAATTTTATACGGAAAAGAGACAATTGAAATCCATAGCCCTCTAATCCTATTCTTTAAAACGCCATCGCGTCTGTCTGTTTTAAATGAATTACCTTTTCTCGAACATATTTTATATAAGAAGTACCATATTCTAACTCTCGATTATCTATTTTTATTTTGTTTCAATATAAATTAATTATTCATATTTATGGTACAATGTATAGAGTTTATGTACTGATTTCGAACATAAAATTATTTTAGTTATCAAAACTAGTATGAGTTTGTAAACGCAAATTTGAAAATACTGAACCGATTTTAATTAAATTTTCAACAACGTGTTCTTTAAAATCTCTTGAGTAACATAGGCTATGTATCATTATATTATCATGTTAGAGTAACCAGTAATGAAAAATGTTACACAAGCCTATATGAAAAGAATGTATGAAAGAATTAACAAAAAAATGTATTATTTGGTAAGATTAGGATATCCATCAGGGTAACGCCGAAAGCAACAGTTAGTTAGTTATAATTTTATAAAATTTGGTACGTAGTAACACCATTTTATTTTTTAACTTCGATTTGATGTATGTACAATAATGTACATATATTAAAAAAAGTTAATTTGTAAATAAAATTTTTTTTCGCAGTATCAAAATTCATAGTATTTGTATAGGTATATTTTTTATGATAATTTTTTTTATTGATAAGTAATTTTAATTTTATTGATAATTAGCTTCTAATTGGTTTTTATTAAAGCTTACCTTTTTAAGGACAGAGAAATAACTCAATGAAATCTACATACCTGAAACAAAAGGAAACAGTTTCTTAGCTCATTGTTGATTATAAATGAACATAATATTATAAAATATACAGGAAGGTTAATTTAAATTGAGACAGATAAATAACTCGAAAATTAATCTTCAGAAAAAACGGTTTGAGTAAAAATTAGTTTCTATCGAGAGGCAAACATATGAGTATTATTAATTTTAAATGTGAATATATTAGCCAACTTTGTTTTTTCAACAACCATAGAAGTATTTTTCAAGTAACAGCATATAACGTTATATTTCGTTTTTGATGTAACAAAAATTGTTAGTTTTGGTGTAAAAAATACATTTCTGAAATATTTACTTGTCTAAGATTTAATGAACCATCCTGTATATCAATCACTTGTGGGTCAAAACGGTTATAAATACATAATAAAAAGATTTAAGGTTTGCATAAAAAAATAATCACATTTATTTAAAAATCACTTTAAAAAATGACGGTTCAAATTATCATCAATTTGACAATAACAAATTTTCCTATAGATGATATTTATTTGTAAATAAATATCTAAATCAGAAAAAGTATTTTTCCAAGAACTAACTAACAAGGTGATTATATAAATACTACATAGAGATAATAATTTAATGAAAAGCCGTTAGAACAAGGACTAATTAGTGTACAAAGAGGTACCCGATGAGACATAAAATTAAGAATAGAATCATGTTAACAAAACGAAGTAAGCTGAGACTTTCCAGACACAATTAGTGTATTAACATTGGCTGATTAGAGACTAAAACACGTTTGTAGACGAATTAGCTTTAATGTAAACGTATGATAATATATTTTAAATAATATATAGCAGTGTCTGGTGACGAAACAAATTGTATTAATTGTATAAATAACCAAATTCTGTAATTGTTGATTACATTAAGATTTTAATTAAATTTTATAATTAAGAAAAATTGATTTACTTTTTTATACATACAGGATATCCAAGATAAGCGTGAAATGCATGGGGGTTTCTTAAACGGTAAGAGATACAAATTCGGTTAAATGAGATGAATTATTTGAAAGGAAGGGGTGAGTATTACTAAATCAAAAAATATTAATAATTTTATGTGGTTTAGGCGGTACACTCAAAAATCTGAAAATTCGGAATTTCTTTAAATGACTATAACTTTTTTGTCGAAGTAGATATAGATAGGTACTTTTTGTTTACGGTTTCTTAAAGCATTTTTTGTTGTTTTGCAGAATTTAAATATTTTTTTGATGTAGTAATACTCACCCATTCCTCACAAATAATTCGACTCATTTAACTGAATCTGTATCTCTTAACATTTAGAAAATCCCCATGCATTTCACGCTTATCTTGGACATCCTGTATATGAAATGTACTATATAACAGAATAGAGTATGGTGTATATGAATGACTTTAATGCAAGTACATGCGCGCATAAAAAACCGTAATCTATAACAGAATATATAGAGCTTTACATTATTATATATTTATCACCACTGCTTTAAAATTCTGAGAAAATTTATAATGATTTGGTAACTCGCAAATAGCAATAAGGTAAAGGCACCAGTGATGGCCGCTATAAGAGTAAGTTTTCGTTTTTTTTTGATTAATGGATTTTTTTTTGTAATTCTCATGAACTCATGTTACTAATAAAACAAGTTACTCTTTCTATAATTAATTTAATTACCAAACTCCGCAAATATAGTTTGTTTTTTAAATTATAGTCTTTTATTTTGTTTATGTTTTTTCTCAAGTAATGGCAAAGGTAAAACCAGTAATGAGTAAGCAATGATGGACATTTGCTAATGATTACAAAATGATAAGTACTACGACACAAAAGATATAAAAGAAAGAATCGTCAAATTTGAAACAATGTAAAGCAGTTGCTATGATAATATAATAATTAATAAATAAATTATACTAATAATTAGTTTGAATGTCCACCATTTTGACACCTATTGGCCGATTGTCATTAAATCACGCTGTAAGACAGTTAAATGTATATACATTAATATTCAGAAATGGTAGTAATCAAATATCTACACATATTTCTAATTTAGTACATTTAATTAAAAGTTTGCCATTACTGGGGTTCTTGCCAAGACTGGTTCCACTACCTTATAAATTCGTTATAATATTGGACACAAATTTATATAATTCTTCCTACAAATTACACCATCTGTTTAAAAATCACAATCTAACACCCATCCATCTACCCTCTCCCCACACATATAAAACTACGCTGTAAGAAGAGAATCAAAGTCGACAACTAATAGCCATCCATCTTACAAGCGCGAGCGTATTCAAAGCGCGCTATCTAGTTATCCGGTGTGTCGTTCCATCGGAAAACAACTATCTTATTAGATGTCTCATTACGAGACAATGGCGCGCGCACGACGCCGTTTAAGATAACGGCATCGACACGGCTGTGAAATGGCTTGTTTAACTCGTGTCGACAAAATGCAACTTTGTATGTTGTGTGTTTCTGGGATGGGATTTATTTAAAATATAAACTCAATTCAACTGTATACTTTTATTATACATAGAATATGAAATGTACTGTATAATAAAGTGTAGTAGAATAAAGTCCAGGGGCGCCGACTACATGGGGCTTTAAGGGGCTCAAGCCCCCAAATATTACCATCGGGGGGGCTGAGCCCCACCAATAAATGTATGCCTTCTGCCTGTGTAGTTGACTATAATAAAAGTATATGAAAAGCATAATAGTGTAAGCTACATTTAAAATAAATTGAGTCTGTAGGATTGTGCCAACATGACATATAAACTATTCAATTTACTTCTTTGTTAGTTTATGAGTTTTAATTTGTTTTTAAGAAGAGAAGAAGGTCGCGAGGGTCTTTAAGTGCATGATACTCTTAAAGATAATAGTGTAAGCTACATTTAAAAAAAAATTGAGTTGAAAGCACTGTACAGAGTGTTATTTATTCTATCAAATACTATAATTTTAATTCAAAATTCGATGAAAATCGTATTAAATACAGCGGTAAAACGAAACTCTATATTTTTTGCGTAATTTCCAAAATCGACGTCATTATGTGATTTTTTCGCGTACTCTATTTTAACAACTATTAATATTATGTAATTTTTTAAAAGACCATTTTATTCAGAATTTAATCAGCTTTAATATTTGTAATAATTATAATACCCTAAAATTAACCGTTCTCGATTTTTTTTGAAATAAGTGATTATCGACAGCTTTGTGAGCCTCTAGAAAGTTATGCACCCCCCTTCGAAGGGGGGGAAAGTTACTGTCATGTTCTATACATCGAAATCTACCAATTTTTCGAAAAAAACGTACTCCGTCATTTTTTTCTAGCTCAATTGTCTGACGACTGAACTATATTTTCTTGTATAAAAAAACTTGCATGAATCGAAAAATTCATTCGCTCAGTTTATGTTATTTTTCCAAAGAGTCTATTAGTCATTCTAACCTAAAAACCTCTTTAGACTAAGTATTATTTATATAAAATATACACAAGTTCATTACTTTTCTTTATTGTCATCATGACATTTTACTTTTATCATGTAACGAACAAACGTAAAAATAAAAATAAAAATTTAAATTCATGTTGTATATAACCTTAAGTATCTACAGTTTCCTTATTCTTTGTGACTGTGGCGGACTTCCGGTTACTCTTATCATCCGGTGGCTTCCCAACAAACGCCGCACTTATTGCTGCACAACACTTTTATTCTTTTTATTACATCCGAGATTGCTTGATGGCCGTACACAACACTTTAACTTAATACAGGGCTGATTCCTACAAGCTACTTAAATGTTGTTGACTTTTATTGTTTTGGTTTTTTCTAGTAACACGTGTTTATATTTATACTAGCTGGTTATTCGAAATTAATCGAATATAGACGTGCAACAAGCGCTCTAAAAATTTCAAATAATTGTTTAATGCGATTGAATACTATTTTCTACGAAATTGATGGTTTTTACTTAATAAGAAATATTAATTATTAATCTTACATAATTTCTGATAAAACTGTTTTTAAATCATCATGTACGATTAGTAATAGTTTTAGAAATACAAATATACATACATATATCGTGGTGTCCACAGTACGTAATTTTTCATAAAATAGTATTATATAGCCGGGGATATTATTTCATTAAATATAAAGTAATCATGCCCTTCCAATATGCTCACTTTGCCGTCCGTCCGTCCTTTTCACTCAAAACTAAATAGCTCGTAAACTATACAAGCTAAAAACTTGAAATTTTTACTGAACATGTAAAATGGTGACCTCTCTAGTAAAAGATGTACAAATTTATTGAATAAATAATTTTTCAGGGGGGGGGGGGGGGCAATAAGGATCTAAAGCTAGGTAAAAAAAATATTTTTTTTATACCAAGGCATGTGGCACGTTAAAATGTATAACCAAACAAGCGGAATTTGACTCTTTTTCAATTTTTTTTTCTAAATCAAAAATGGTGACTGCAGGGGGATTTTAAGCAAATCCAAAAAAAAAACAAAAAAATTGTCTACCAAGACGTGTGGGATATCAAAATGTAGATCTCAATTAGTAGAATTTGATAGGTACTATTTTTTTTTAACTCAAAAATGGCGCCACCAGGGGGCTAAAAGCAGCATTTTATTTTGTCCCCTCTCTCTAACGCTGTAACTACTGGCTCAAAAATCTGAAACAAATTTGGTAACGAGGCTTTGGTGGGATTACCAACGAAAAATACTAAAGTCAACAAAATAATTTTAAATTTTGGAATTATAGGGAGGGGTGTCATAGAATTTTTTATTTTTATTTTCATGTCTAGGCATGTGGGGTGTAAACTGTGTTGTTCTGGTCATTATCTAAGCCAATGTTTCGTTACACACTACAGTGGATATCTTTAAGGGGTTTCAAAGATTACTGTGGAAATGTTAAAGCTTGTATACTTTTCTTTATTTAAATAATTATATTCATATCAAGCTCTCCTTTGTAACAAAATATAACATTCATGCTATTGATTTTTCGTATATACAACACATTACATACATACATATATAAATACAGACTGACTAAAAAGTAAGGAACATTTATTTAAGAAACTAGCTTGTTAAATATTAGGTGCTGTTCATTAACTACGTACGTAGAAATAAAAGTAAAAAAGGGTAGAGGGGAGCGTGATAATGTGAGAAAATATTAGTAGGGGGTTTACAAGACTGTGACGAGTGGGGAGGAGAAAAAAAATGTTAAAAGTTTTTATTGTGTGACTATGATAATTTACATGGAAATAAGGAGAATAAGGAAGTATGGCAGTTAAAAATATCAGCTAATAAATGTGTGCAGAAAATACTATTTCATAATGTTTACACTTTTATAATTTCTTTTTAGTCACCCTGTACATGTTTATGTACGTACATTGCCCCCCAATTGAGTACAGTTGTGATACTCCTGCCATAAAGTTAACAGAGCCCATACCGAATACACAAACAAGGGCGACACATAGTGGCTTAAAGTGTGCACTGGAGGCGCACAGATAGTGGAGTATCCTCTTCAGAACCTACCATAAGGGAAGTAGCTCGACCCCAGCACAACGGAAGACACCCCCACTCCATCCACAACATCACTTCCGCCTCGCCACCCTGTTTTTAGTTCTGTCACACTGGCTTACTTGCCTTCGCCATGTTTTAACAATGCCATTGTTATTTGTAAAATAAAGGTGCCTTGCACGAAATTCTGAATTGATTCAACTTCTGCTGATGATGAAGAACATAAATTCAATATTTGTATTACAAAGTGTGTGTATTATTTCGCTGCTATACTTTCTCTGTGTTATGTTAATATGAACTTCGTTTAAAATGTTCTTTTTTGAAATGAAGTATGAAGTCGGCCGTTGTGTGAAAGGAAACGTTTATATGTAAAGAAAATCTTGACTTCAATTAGAGTTGTATAAATATACCTAATTTATATTGGTGTTTATTAATAAAAATCAAATCATCGTACATATGTGTGGGTTTAGTAAATTTTACCTGATACATAGGGTTCGCCAATAGCATTTACTTTACTGCGTTTATTTTGGCGGACTCCATATAACTATTTCTTCTGGAATGAAACATGTTTCCTTTATGCATCCAATTTTTACAACTGTTAGTTTCGAAGTTACAGGTTTGAAAATTATTTCTTCTAAATTTTGCACACCACTTTTGGCGAGTACACAATTATTTAAGGTATTATATATTTTTGAAATCAGTTCAACAAAATCAAAAATATTTACATTGTTCATACAGAACTTACAGATTTATATATAAGTATTAAAAAAAACATTTTTTTATATTCCCAACTTTATACCAGCTACAAAATACATAAATTAACATGTTTTGCGCAACTACAAACAACTATTAACAAGTTAAAAGAGAACGCAGACTTACAAAAACTTAATAAACAAGAAACCAAAGTTGTAATTAATTTTTTTTCTCTTCAAATCCAAATGAAAAATTAATTTACGATCATCATTTTGCAGCATCACGTACACAAAAACTCAATTTAAACTTATTCCGATGCATTTCCTACATTAATCATGTACAATATATACTCAAAACCTCATCTCATTTCAATCTATGAATAAAGGTCTTTATCAAAATATAACAAAGTTGAATCAAAACAAACTCTTGAGAAGTTCCTTTTCATCGGATTGTCAAACGTCATCTTTTTATAAACAAAGCAGAACTAAATGTTGAAGAGAGCGACATAATTAATCAAGTTCTTTCTCCAAATGATAGATGGTGTGAAGATTAAGTGCATTAAGTCGGCAACGAGGGTATAGCATTCCGTTTAACCCCCTCTCCCCGAATAAAACGTGCATTGATAGCACCATCCTTTTCATCAAAGATGCGGATGATACCAGCACTAAATTTCAAACAGTAATTTTTAAAGAAATAATATTTAGATATTAATTATAAAAGTGATCCGTTGATTAAACATTTATTGTTTATCAGTTTTTGTAAAGAATATCAGAGATATCAGAGGTGGGATTATTTAAAATTATAATAGTATACATTCAGTAAATAGTGACGCATTTGGGGTTTTGTAAGAAGGAAATTATTTGGTATAGGTTGTGTTAAATACCTAAAGATATCATTTATAAATCGTGACGTGGGAAATAACGAAACAAGAGTGGCGGTTGTATCGAACAATTTCTAGTATCACAGTTCAGATTTCTGTCTCATTGAACGTTTTGAGATTAATTGTTTTTGTATTTTGGGATCGTAATTGAGAGGAGGGGGAAGTTTTATTTAGTATTGTTTTTACTTTTTTATACATACATGAAATGTACTGTATAATAAAGTATAGTGATCATGAAAAAAATCGAACTCGAGATTTTAACGGAACTACAGGTTTCAAGGGTCCCTGAATCACGTACGACCATTATCTTAATGAATTTTCGAATTTTTGAAACGGTGCGCAGTAGAAAAAAATGTTTTGGATTAAAGTTGTAGAAAATACTCTTATATATCTTTTATAAATTGACCAAAAATTAATAATTTTGAAAATCAAAAAAAATTTTTTTTTCGAAAACTATCAATTTTTGGAAGTTAATATGTGGTTAGGTTGAATGTTAAATAGAATGTGACTTCCAAAAAAATAATCAGCCAAATCCATGTAAAGGCATGTTTTGCATGCTTACCAGGCTATAGCCTTTATAGTTTTTATTAGTTATTTTTTTTTCGCTGTATCTCGTTTAAGTTTAAGAGGATTAGTGTATATATTTAATTGAAATCAATAAATAAAATATGTAGTACTGTTGAGTTAACGAATTAGATTAAAGTGTGCTGATATTTGTGAAGGAAAAAAATGGATTTAAAAATAATCAACAATTCATTTTCCAACATAATAAATATTGGAGCCAATTATAAACGAACAAATATATTTTTAAATAGCATTTTCAGAATAATTGTTAAACTTTTAAAAGTATTTTTACGATTTCTGTAGTCGGTGTAGTTTTAATTTACTTCACAATTTTATTTGGATTTAATAATAGCTAATTATTTTTTTCTGGAGGATTAAATATTATTTTAGTTATATTATTTATTAACAGATGGCTTCGTAGGTTCTTAAGAAATTTTCACAGCTAGTTACAAATGGAAACACTTTTTTTTATCACTCAAACTGTTTTTATGATTTGATTTATTATTTGATGTCCAATATACTTACACGGAAATAATATACTGTAAGAATTACAGGTTTTCCTGTCTATCCCGGATAGTAAGCAAAAACATATATTTTATAGTCTGAAACTGTAATAGTAGAATTTTAGGCTGTAATGTTTGCAGTTTATTCATTAATTTATATTGAGTATTGGATTACATTACAGTCTAAAATTATATTAATACAGATTCAGACAGTAAAATATTATTATGTTTTTGCTTACTATCCAAGATAGACAAGAAAAACTGTAATTCTTACAGTATATTTTTTTCCGTGTACAAATATAATTATATTTTATAAGTAGGATTTTGTCGCGGCTTCGCCCGCAATATTTTCGAAATAAAATAAAATTTTCCTAAACAAGGGCCAGTCTTAATTTCAATATCAAAACTAATTCTAATTCTTTAGGCTTTGTAACAGTGAAAATTAGTACATTTTCAGTAGTTTATTTGACTGAAAAAATATCGTTTTTTCGTTCGATTGTAAAATTTGGTATATGTCGGTTTTAGTTTTCCACATATTAAAAAAATTATCTTTTACCTTTTATAAACCACATTAGAATTATATTTTCCAATATGTATGATATTTATTATTTATAGATATATAAAAATCGCCTCGTTACAAACCAACTGGTCACCAGTAGTCCGCACAGACCACAGGTTGTTCTAAAGCCAGAAAAGCCACAAAAACAAACTTATTTTACATAGTTTGTATAGTTTTTGTTTACATAATTAACCACATAGTAAATGCATTCAACAGAGAAGACATGTAGTAATTAAATTTAGGTGATACATTCCTTTTGCGGCGCATAAACATTCATTGGACAAAGGCGACAACTAGTGTTTCTAGGGTGGAGGCAAATTTAATTATACATGCCAAATAACATATTTAGAACGGATGTATATTGTATATATGTATAATTAAGTCACACAAATTATATTTGTAGGTACAATTTATATTTTATTTAGCCTATCAATTTGCTTAATTATAGTATTACTGTACTTATAAAACTTTAGATATTAATATTACAAAAAATTCATTTTGTGGGTCATGATATATTAATATGATCCATATATATATTTTAAATAAAAAAATTATTCCTTAACACAGTAATGATTTTATAGTAATAAATATAATGTAACAAATCAGAAGATCGATTTTATAGTTAGAAATGATACCAGGGTAGAATGATAAAAAAATATTATGTAACTATTATATTTCGTTCTCTTTAAGTGATCTACACAGAATTTCATACTCCATAAACCTGGGAGCTACTTTAGAGATTGAATGAAAAAATTGATAAGAATGGATGATAAAAAAACATTATAATATATTATATTTTTTTATTCAATTATTTTTATTAAAGATGATAATATTCTCCACAACTTTTCTATGAAACATTTTTTTAAATAGGAGGTTTTCTTTCATGAAAAAAATGTCTTGTCTTAAGACTGACAGACAGACTCATATATATTATATGAAAATTGTCAGAATGGCTTTAGGGTCGATTCAGACTATCGAGCCGGTCTCGGTCCGGTATCGATCCAATCAGATCTTATGATATTTACATTAACGAGTCGGTTTCGGTTCAAGCAAATCTTATGGTATTCACATTATCGCGCAAGTCTAGATCACGCTTTACTTGGATGATCAGTACTAGAATGATCGAATACGAACTATGAAGTTCCTATTCACACTATGGGTACAATACATGCCAGGTTCGGTTAATATATTCGTATTATATAAAAAATATTCTTTGCACTATGTTGTATCGGAGCGAGATTGGACCGTGATTTAATCGATACCAAGTGTGAATGATTTCATTGTTTACTGTTTATTTATATTTGATTGAAGCGAGACCGGCTCGATATTCTGGATCGACCTTTAGATCAACTGACAGACTCATATATATGTACATCATGGCGAAAATAGAATGGGTTTAGGGAAAGTCAAAGTAAAAATTCTCAAGCATATAATATTATACAAACACACAAAAAATGAAACAAAAAAAGGTGCACAGTAATTTTGTTAATGATTATTTACAGAACGTTTTTTTAGATACAGAATTTATATAAAAAAACGTACATAAATTCAATTAAGGACTAACTGATTTAATATTTGCTGAATAAATAAAAAAAAATACTGTGTATAATTTTTATCGAAAAAAAACGAAATTAACGACGAATTTCTTTGTTTGACGTAACAGAATTTATGGTCGTTACTGGAGAAAGAAGAGAATTAACGGAGAAAGAAGTAGTGATTAAAGGGGAAGAAAAATGAACATGTAACTAAACTTGTGAAGAATAGTATTTTCGACGTATCTGTCATGATCAATCTCAGAGTAGCCGAACTTTTCGTTTCCGTATTGTTGGCAATGCGGTAAAGAGTGACTGAGATAACGCTAGTGGGAAAAGACTGGGTCAAATACAGTGGCGTCTCGTCAAGATAGATAAAAATAATTTGTTATATATTTTTTAAAACTTGCAGAATATATATTTCTTTTCAATTAGTTATCATTATTTAAAAAATAAGCTGATAATATTTTGCATGTTAACATATTTTTTATAAAAAATATGTGTAATTTTAATACTAATTGACCCCATATTTTTTTATAACAAGTGAATTTTTTTAGATAAAATTGTTTTTTCATGGTTCTAATTAAAAATCTAGGAAAATAGATACGTTTATTCATCATACTAATGCGTTGTTTTCATTTTTAATAGAAATACACCCTTAAAATTTCACGTTTCAACTACTTAGGATTTCTTTATTTAAAACTCATAGTAAGCATTTGACATGTTGTCCAACCTATGTACCTACCCTGTTCTAACACAAGAAATAAAAGAATAATCAATGATGGTAAATGTTGTATATATTTGTAAGTATATAACTTTATTTGTGGATAACTAGGTTATAAATATTCTATATCCATTATCCATGCATATTCATTGCAAGTAAGTACATAAAAATAAATGCAGAATAGTATCGAATTCTGTAACACTGATTGTTCGTGTTACCCTGTTCGCGTCTCCCTGTTAGAGTTCCCTGATAAGATGCCACTGGTATTTCTGCCCCGGGATGAGCTCGAAGAAAGCATTTGATTGAATTATTGTTGCAGAAATTGGATTTGCCGTGGTTTAAGTGAGCGAACATCTGTTTGCCTGATTTATAAATTTAATTGCAACTTTAATTTCAAAATGTACTTTATTAGTATTTTAAATTTTTTTGGTAAAGTCTAATTGCTCTAACTTTACTAGAGTTTCGAAAGATATTTATTTTACTGAAATATTCAAAAACCTTTAGAACAAAGGGAGTATTTTACTCTTATTAAAAAATAGATTTGTAATTTAAAATAATATAATTATTATTTATAAAATATATGTAATTATTATGTACTGACATGCAATATTTGTTCATTATACAATATTATATTAATAAAATATGAAAAGTTAAAATTTTCAAATTGTTCACGAGATATGGCCTGTAGAAGTTTTATTTTAAAACTTGAGAGAAAAATGGCTGTTATTTTTGAACCAGTATAGTTGGAATTCTATTTTGTTAAAATTTTTGGAATTAACGTGTTAAAATCTATATACCGACATACTATACATAATACTTTAAAATATGACAATATATTTCTCCAAAGCATAATTTTAAATTCTGGGTGGTCAAAATTGCTAATTTTAGATTATTTTGCCTGTTTTTAAAAGATGATTTCTCCTATTAATTTGTATATAAAATATCGAACGTGAAACGAAACGGGTTTTCTTAATGTTAGTAGTCAGAAAAGGAATTAATAAAAAATAAATATATCTGACATTAAATATTGCTGTACTACAATGCCATTATCACCAAGATTCCATTTTATACGAAAAATCCAATATGAAGTCGTAATAGCTTTGTTCTTCTGAAATATATTTGTAATAAAAGCTGTATTGAGAAGGAACGGAATTCTACACAAATAAAAAGGTACTTTTTTATCAATAAAGGTATAGTATTGCACAACGTTGACACGTTTCAAGTTGCAAGTATTTGGAATAAATTCAGTATTTTTAACAATACTTCCCAATCAAATATATGAAATTTCTTTTTTTGTTAATAAAATGAAATTTACTAAAGAAGTTAATCTAAACACCTATTTTTTGCGAGGATCCAAATGGATACGAATTGTTGGTGAATTTAACAGTCCTTATAATATTCTTTTTAAGGTGTACATCAATCACCACTGCTTATGAATGACTTAGGGTAATGTATTTATTTTTAACTTCAAATCCGGTTAAATAGGAATCGACAGAAATTAGAAAATATGATATATATTTCGAATTTTTTACTCATTTAACAATCCTTCTATCTTCAGTAATAAAAATGATAGCAATGGTGGGTATCCTATATAATAATAATACTAATTATCCATCACCAAACTAACTTATTAAAAATAATACTGTTCGTAAAATTTGACCAGGTTATTAGTATTCTTTGGAGTATCAAATCAGGAAGAAATCAGTAACCGGATAGCGTTCTCGTAGAAGAATACTCGGACTTCTTTGCGAGAACCACAGCTGTACCAGGCGTTGATGAATTGTCTACGAGAAATCATGCATATTGAACAATCAAATTATAGCAAAATGTATACACGTCGGATTGCTTGTTTCGTATTTATGATATCAATGATATATGCTCTGTGTTTCTCTGGAAATAGAATGTAATGTATGGTCTAAAATATGTGCTTCAGGTCAGAATCGCAAATATTAAGACAAACATCATCGGTTATCTTTTTCTAGGGTAGAGCTTATATAATTACATCATTTTAAATAAAAACACAAATATACGTCCATTTTATTAATTAATTTTGTATCAAGTTTAATATATTTGATGATGATGAGATGCATTTCTTGTCGGCTGGATTTTAATCGCACAAATACATATACATATATATATATATATTAGACTGGTTCAAAAAAAGTGACTATTTTTTTTTTTTCGAAACAATTCCATTTATACCTTCGAGGAGGTGTAGAAAGATGCCTGTTAAAAGGAGAGCTCTTAATATTAATATTTAGAGGTCGCTCATCACAGATTTCTATTTCCCATTGAAATAACATTGGAAAAAATTTTTTTGAACTTTGGAATTTTATATTTCGGTCTAGAAGCAAAGTGCCGGATGAGCGATACATATTTTTATAGAAAATTAGTTACTCTACAAAAAAGGTTTCTTATCATTTTTCGACAAATTCACTCCTTCAAAAGTTATTCAAGGTTAAAGTTTAATTTAGAGTAAATTTAAGTTTTTTTTCTTGATTTCTGACAAAATGTTAAAACTTATCACTTAAAATCATAAAATCATTCATGAAAATTTTATGAATGATTATCTAGGGAAAACTTTGAAATAATCATCCGTACTTTTTGATAAAAATTTACACGCTTTCAATTGGAGAAAATATTGTTTTATAAAGTAATGTTAAACGAAATATTTATGTAGAAATAAATTTTTATATATTGATGGATTTTAAGCAGTATTTCTTTTAAGATTGGCATTTTTTTATCGACATCTTTGTATTTATTCATCTATTTTTTGAAGGAAATCTAGAACGTGAAACGATTAACTTCACAAATCTAGAATTTTTAAATGGCCCTACTTTTCCCTAGATAATCATTCATAAAATTTTCATGAATGATTTTATGATTTTAAGTGATAAGTTTTAACATTTTGTCAGAAATCAAGAAAAAAAACTTAAATTTACTCTAAATTAAACTTTAACCTTGAATAACTTTTGAAGGAGTGAATTTGTCGAAAAATGATAAGAAACCTTTTTTGTAGAGCAACTAATTTTCTATAAAAATATGTATCGCTCATCCGGCACTTTGCTTCTAGACCGAAATATAAAATTCCAAAGTTCAAAAAATTTTTTTCCAATGTTATTTCAATGGGAAATAGAAATCTGTGATGAGCGACCTCTAAATATTAATATTAAGAGCTCTCCTTTTAACAGGCATCTTTCTACACCTCCTCGAAGGTATAAATGGAATTGTTTCGAAAAAAAAAAAATAGTCACTTTTTTTGAACCAGTCTAATATATATATATATATATATATATATATATATATATATATATATATATATATATATATATAAGTACTATAAACGATGAATACTTCCTTATCTAGCAAATGAGTTTCAAAATATGTGTTTATATGGTGCATGAAGAAATGATTTAAATATTATAATAATCAAATGGGAGGAGCCTAATAAGTTTGCGATACGCGAATTTTAATGAAAACTGGATGAGCACTTCTGTATTTCATTGTACATTTATTGCATTTTATTTGTGTTATTCAGAAAACAGAGTTATTAAATACACGTGTAACTAAAATTCATTTTTACAAGTCTTGAGGCTTCGGCAGTGATATTTATATGGACCTTGGCTTTTGGGTGTAAAATGCATTTTTTTATAATATTTTTTTTTTAATAATAAACGACAACTTTTATTTTTGTTTTAAGGATCTGATTAATAAAAGAGTTTTGCATCTTGGTTGAAATTTTTTGATAGTTCAAAGTGTTTTAATAAAAAGTATACTTTTTGTGAAAGCATGACTTATGAAACTTGGGGGATCATAAGGAATACTTTGGTGAATGTTTTATCCAAATCGGCGCAGTAATTTCAGTGATAAGCGGATAAGGACATTAATATTATAAAATTTAAATTCTAAATAAGAAAGTTCTGATCCAATGAAAAAATATATTGTAAAACAAAACTTTGCAAAAAAAATTACAAAAATAATAATGTTATAAATACAAATTAAAATGAAAATGAAAAAATCGTTTCTGAATCCATTCACATCTTCACTAACAAGTAAGCCGCACACCCCACAAAATGGGAAACAAAACTAATAATAATAAGTTCTTCCCAATCTTGTTTCCAATCTAAGTTTGTTTTTTACATGAACAAACTTCTTGTTTAAATTATAAATTAGAAGATTGCGTTTTCTTTTATTGTATACACCTACATAAGGATGTTTTTCTAACTGTTGCTTTTTGTTTCCTCGGGCCACTTCAATATATATAATTTTTAAAATTCACATTATACAAGAAAAAAAAACATGTCTATTTATTATGAAAAAACTTTTTTAATTTGGTTTCAATGTTTATTTTAAATTTAGAACAGTGTGCTTTAACTTACAATTAGACGCGATTATTTCTAAAGAGTTAAATAAATTATATTTTATACCTACCAGTAAAATATTTAGATGGACTGCCATCTCTTTTGATTTTGTTTATAATTTTATTAGAAAATATCAATTCGTTTGAAATTTACTAATTTTATACTTTTATAATAGAAAAATAAATATTCTACACATTTTCACGTAAGATGCGTCAATCTTGAGATATTTTGAAAAGTAATTTTAGGATACAATCCCTCCTCTTACAAATGATACTAATCAGACTCAATTAACAAACCAGGTTTCAGTAAAAACTATCTGAGATAGACAGACACAGAACGAAATGTGTTGGTTTTGACCTGAAATGATCAAATTGGAAATTTGACATCGGAGAAGAAATGTTTTTCTGCTTTCAGTAATGATTACATATTGTACGGATATAGTAAGTAAGCAATAATGTTCAAAGAAAGCGATTTATTTCAGTTTTTACTAATTTTGTTAATTTAGCATTTTTCAGAAATAATGAATGAGTTTTTTTAGATTGCTCCAATTTTTGACATAAAAAATAAATAAAATAAAAACCTAAAATTCTTCTGTTATAGTTTAAGAAGTGACTATTCATTAATTCGTAGTGGTATACTTTTAACTATTAAAATTAGTGAATATTCACTATGAATTAGTGATTTCTATCTAATTCAGTTTTAGAGAGTAGGCTATAATGTATAAAATTTTAAATAAATCAAGAGAGGGAGGAATATATCCGTTATTTGGAGATCTTACTGTACCAACATACAACCTCTACATATTTAATGTGATTAAGTAAATATGCAGATATACTCAAATTAGGATTTTATATAACTCGTATATATATAACAAAAATACATGAAGGCAAATGAAAATTTTAGATGTAATGATCAAAGCAATAATTTGTTTATACTGTGCATCATAAAAAAACCTTTGAAGTGATGGGAGATAGAAAGTTAATACAACTAAATAATATTAATCTTTTTGACATACAAAATTCTGTATCAATTTTTTAATCCTAAGAGATTGATTATATTTATATATAATACCAATACTGATGAGTAAATGAAAAATGTGTCTACTACGTACTGGAATAATACAGCTTGCATAAAAAATTGCGAGTTCTGTAATATGATGAAAATACAATTGTATGTATGTGAAAAATATTTAATTATTTCGGGATTATGCTATATTAATAGATTTTATTCAGTATTATTTATTATTACATGATACATTTTAACATGGGATGCATAAAAAACAATTTTCAAATGCTTGTAACTTATTAATTGTTTTTTTGTTGAAAGAAATTTACTCTTCGATTCGAGTTTTACTTTAGCAATAAAACAGTGTTTAAAAACCAATAAAATCTGTAGAGTTTAAATAAAATCACAGAAAGCCAATTTTAAAAACAACCATTATGTATATGAAATCTAAATCTTTCTTTTTTATGTGAAAAAAATTTGTCATGTTTTAGTGAAGGGAAAAAAATTTAAAGTAACACAGTCGGACTAATTTTAGTCATAAAATAAATAAAACAATGCAAAATTAAGATTGAGTTTACACCTTTAAAATGTATTTTTGTTTTGTGGCATTTTAAAACCGAGACTCTTAAATAGAGACTCGTCTCCTCAAAATTTAATTCAATCTCGTATCGTCCGTGTTTAAGACAATCTCGTCTCGGCTTACGTTACTTTAGTTCACGCGTTATTAATAGTATTTTACCGTATATAACTTATTAAAAGTTATTTTCGAAACTATATGACCATATTGGATGCTGTAAAGGGCAAATTATATCTACATTAATTACTTATGACGATGAAATAATTTATTTCGATAAGGATTATTATTTTGCAGGTCATAAGTCCACGTAAACAGAACAGCCATTGTGGCTTAAATATAAAAGTTAGATATATGGTAGATCTTTTGATTCCACACAGTTATTTACTACATTATTTTGTTCAATATTTAACAGTTTAGGCAGTGTATTGCAAAAGAGCATGCTGGCGGCAAACTTTTTTCCGACTTGATTTACTATTATCGTCACTACTTATTCTTTACGTAACAAATGCTTATACCTATAACGTAACAAAATATATCCTATAACCTGGCCAAAGAACATATAAGCGCACTAACGGACAGACAGACTGAGAAACATTGAGCTTTATATATATTAAGAATGGTATTATTAACTAGAACGGTTTATCCCTATCATTAAGTTTGAGACATGCTGTATAGAACTGTATACTGTATACTTAATACACTGATATAGTAGATGGGATAAGCTTATAGCGATGCAAATACGCGCTGTAGAGTAAGCAATTAGCTTATCTGTTTATAATTATTGTGGCGGTGCGCCGACATACTGATTGATATGCAAATGCTCCCTCCACAGGTTACTAGATACAGCATGTCATAGGCGTCGAGACGACAGTAATTAAAACTTGTCGCGTGCTTATTTTGTTTGCTTAGATCATATCTACTCACTACTCACTTACTTTAGTTATTTGTATTGCTTAATGTACATATAACATTCATATGAATGTATGTATTTAAGGACGTGTACTGGATAAATAGCTGAAATCAATAGAATTTGATGGAACATAAATTTAAAACGTTAGTATAAAAGTGAAATGGACTTTTTGGGGAAACGACGCGGGTGTAATGATAACATGTTTTGATGTAAATAGGTAGAAACAAATACTAGATATTTTTTAAACTCTCACAATATGAAATAGATACGTGTAAAGACATTGATACAAAATTATAATATTAATAATAGACGGTACAATTTTTAATAAAATAAAAATATTTAAAATAACTTATTAGTCCAGTGAATGAAGCAATTTGATGGGAAATTTTCCGGAACAGCAATTTTATGGTTGATTCTTATAGATTTTGAACCGCTAAACACGAAAAAAATAACGCGCCCGCGTGAGAAGTGGGGCTTCACTCCTAAAAATGGGATAAAAGGGTGAACATCGAGTTTTTTCCCCGTTTTTTTGATTTATTTCAAAAACTAAATCGACGATGGGGTTATATTATGGTTGATATTTAAAGCTGATACTCAAATGAATCAATTGAGACCAAAAACTTTTTTTCTTATGTAGCCTTGATCGTAGGTATAAATAGAAGCTACAAGTGCAATTTGGTAAAAAAATATTGATTCCTGATTTTTTTACTTGGTTTTTAGTGCAACAAAAATTTAAAAAAACAATTTGTGACTCACCCTTAAATATTAGCTAATATCATTGGTAAATCTATTCATATTTGGCTATATTATGGTTGATCTCAGTTCCTTGGAGCTTTAGGAAGAATTTAAGCCAATATACGAGTCTGTGCGATTATGTGCCCCAGAGTTATTCAATTTTTACTGATTAGGACCGAAAATTAACAATTTTACGGCTTTTTCACCCTCAGGAAGGGGTGTTTTTTGATTAAATTTTATCTAACTGGTCTCAATTGATTCATTTGAGTATCAGCTACAAATATTAACCATAATATAACCCCATCGTCGATTTAGTTTTTGAAATAAATCAAAAAAACGGGAAAAAAACTCGATGTTCACCCTTTTACCCCATTTTTAGGGGTGAAGCCCCACTTCTCACGCGGGCGCGTTATTTTTTTCGTGTTCAGCGGTTCAAAATCTATAAGAATCAACCATAAAATTGCTGTTCCGGAAAATTTCCCATTTTGACCGTTTTTTCTGCTTCATTGGCTGGACTATATTAGCATTTGTAATTTAAAATTCAGTTAAATAATAATTAAAGTTATTACAAATATTTTTATCATACCTACTTACTTAGTTTTAAAATTTATATAAAACTATACAAACTATACATCCATAAAAACAAATAACAATTATAAGATCTTTTTAATAAAATACAGTTTCATATTTTGTATTAATATTATGTTACCACTGACTTTATACCCCCCCCCCCCCTCTCTTATCTCTCATAGTCTATCTTACATGCGCCCACTTTTGATACGTTCTCAAACTATGTATTTTACCATTGTCTCGTTTAAATAAATTAATAGATACCATCTTGAAATTTGGTTGTTTATTAATACTGTTTGTGTAGCAAGTGAGAGAGAATGAGAATCGTGTTCTCTGTCTTTTGGGGGGATATATTAGATATCGAAACATATGTATGTTGATTGTGTTATGATTATAATTGATTGTTAATTTGAATACATTATTGTATCAATTGGTTAATTTACGGGCTTTATTTTTGGCATGTATAATTTTGTAATTTTGCTTGAATTATTTTAATTAATTATTTATATTTTGATGGGACTTTCATTGTACGATAGCCTTAGACCCAAAAACCAGTATTAACGAAACTTTACAAGTGATATTGAAAAAAATCTTATTTAACAAATTCTATGAAAATTAAATGTACTGAATAAAGAATATTTCAACAATAAATCACGCTTACTTGTTTACACATTTATACCCGGTATTATAAAGAATTTAAACGCATTTGCTTCCAACTAACGCTACTGGGAGTCAATTTGTTGTGAAATTGCTCGATATTTTAAAGCAGTGGTAATAAATGTATTATAATGTAAATGCTATGCATTTTATGAGATACACTTGTCAGCACTTATTTTAAGTCGCTGATTTCTACTTAATACGCATGCGTCAAAGTAATTTTATGTACGATTTCATTGGTTACATTTGTCAGTGGTTGTCATTTATATTTAATGCCTAGCTCCTAGCAGATAGCGTTAGCTGGGAGCTAATTTGAATTTGCAGTGAGGCAAATTCTTTATAATACCGAATATTAAAATTTTTGAATTGTTAAAGAAAATTTTCTTACAACGGTAGATGAAAAAAATCATTAAAAAATTATTATTGTAATGTTTTCTTCTTGCAGTTTTTGATATATAAATAGGTTAATATCGCATTATTTTTACCCCCCCCCCCCACTCACGTCTCTTCACAGCACTGTACAAACAAATTACACATATGACATTATGTAATTAACAATCCCTTGCACAGGGCATATTAAATTATACAACTAGACAAAGCGGGAAACAAAGAATGCATATCTGTGTGGGCGTACGCACTACTGGATCTTTGGCCTATCCTGGATTGCTCCGGCGCGTCTTTTATTCGGTCCTCGTTTCCGTCACGGAAGACTTTGTCACGCTAATAAACTGCAGTGTCCGATTTAAAGGTTTGGTCAAATAAATAGTGATTTTTTGGGGGGTTATTTTTTAGATTTAAATCTCAAGACTGAGGTTTATGTTACCAAGTTTTATAAAGTATTTGGTGCTTAGTAAAATACATAAAGTTAATCATTTTGACTTGTGAACGATACAACTTACTCAAAAATAATAAAAAATATAGCACAAGTTTGAGTTACACGAAAAAAGTACGAAATACATTTTTTTACATGGTAGTGGTGCTACGTACAAATATTAGGTATCGTTATTAAAAAATATTAAAATATATTCTGGTGTTTTTAAACGACAATACAGCTTAAAAAAATTAAATATTGTACGAGATCAACTTACTAAAATAACAATAAAATATGTAATACATGGTGAAGGTGCTGTGCACACATAATGTATTTGTATTGAAAAATTACTCATAAACAAATGAAAACAACACAGAAGATATATGTTAATAAAAAATACATAGTGGAGGTACGATTTACAAATAAAAATAAATATATTGTTGAAAAAAATGGTTTCTGCAAAATTTAAACGAATTATGCTGCGACTAATAACGTAGAATTAAATCTTTCTTTTTTTTATGTTATTGTATATTTGAATTGAAGGAAGGGGATGGGTAATTATAAACGGGACTATGTAAGCTATCCGTTGATCTTTTATTTAATGTTCTATGATTCTTAGTTCCGGAGATATAAACGTTCTATATCTTTATATCTACATTTATTTCTATATCTATATCTACATGACTGAAAAATTAATAAATATTTAAGATTTTTATAACACATAATTATTTAAAAATATTTCGATGGAAATGTTATGTATAACTCTATTACTAAATTTTAAACTTCTACATAAAAGGTTTCTACATATTCAATATAAATCGAGTTTATAATAATTTTAACAAAAAATAATAAAGAATTTAGTTAATGGAGAACTCATAAAATACCTACAAAGAAATATCCCAATTATAGTCGAATAGTCTCATTAGATTGTTTGTTTTTTTCTTTTTAAAATAACATTTTTTTATTACCTTTAGAAATGATTAATTATAATTCATTTGTAAATGCCATTAGTCTGAAATATGTATACATAAAGTACAAAGAATAAAAGCTTTTATGAACTCCTACTTGGCTGTTTGTTTTTTTTTTTGGTAAATACTTTCTTTCTCCAAAAAGTTTTACTTCAATATTTAATAAAAATAAATTCAATACAGATATGTAAAATTTTATTATATAAGTACCTTACTTTTGATTAAACGTTTAAATACATAAATGGTATATTTTTAATAATAAATTGAGTAGTTCTCTAACTTTTTATATAGAATTAAATTTACATTGCTGAGAATTTGGTCTAGATCAAAAACTTACTAAACGCTTTCTACAGAGCATTAAATTGTAGTGTATTTGGTCTGGATATAAGAGTACTGGGTAAAAAATATTATTTAATTAACACTGCTTCCAAACCGATTTCTACTTTAACAATTAATAAATATCGTACGTATAACTATCATTCAAATTTAGTACTTTGCAAAAAGCGTTTTAATCTAGACCTGGAGTCGACAAAAATTTGAGTCAATCTGTCTTACACAACAAAATGTAACAAAATCACAAATATCCTTTTCTTTGCGTGCACCAAAAATATTTATATCTCGAAATGTGCTTTACGTAGGTTGATACATTCAGTGTTCATTTGTGTACTCGAATTTATTTTTATTTTTACTTTAAATTTTAGTTCTTTAGAGTCTCACGTACGTACCAAATAAATCCGCCGTTTGCCGACCCCTGGCCTAGATCAAATTCTTTATAAATATGGACATAAGACTTATATTTTTTATTACATATAATATTATTATAATAAATCAGAACTGAATTACTGTCATGTTTACTGATGTTAAAAATATAAATTATCAAGGGAAATCTACAAAAACTAGTACATAAAATAGTAAATTAGATAGCGGACATATTTGCGATTAAATTTTTGGTAAAATTCCAAGAAATTTTATACCATCCTGTATACGTGAGAATCAAATAGCTTTTCTGATGCATAAAGTACGTTTCTTTGAAAGAAATTCAGAACTTATCACAAGTTATATAAAACTAACCTAGTTTTAATAAGCCAGGTGTTAATTTCCACCAGTAAGAAACAAACATCACGTTCATATTTCTTGGTACTATTTACGGAATCGAAATCTAATTTACCGATTGCAGGTTACAAGGTCGGTAATGTAGCTCACCTGCAGATATGGCGTATTGCCAACAACAAAGTTTCTAAAACTTTGATTTGAATACAAGTATATTTTGATTTCAAACCTTCTTAATTATTTGCTAATATATACAATATACATAGATAATAACTAAACTTGTATTATATAATTTTTTTCAAGCTCGTTAGTCTCGAAAAAGTAATTCCCATCTTACCCAAAAGCAACTGTGGTGTAACACTGTAACTAATTTTCTACAAAAGAATTGAATGGATTTTAAGAAACCATGACCGATTATAACATCAGCTTTTGTATTTATTTATAAAAATAAATAATATAAAAGGAATTCAACGTCGTAGAATGAGTTTTAAGTTACAGGACTCTATTGAAAATTAATTTAAATTGTATTTTTTTGATCAAATTAAAAATGGAAACAAAGCATTCAAATGAATAACGGTGTTTTAATTAGATACAATTACATTCACTCAATGAATTACTTCATAATTGTTTTCTTTTTCACCCAAGAAGATCATAAGAAATATAATTTACGTTCTTTTTGTTTTTGTAATCCTGCAATTGTTGAAAATATTTAGATTTCAGGAATTATATTACAGATACGCTTGAATAACTAAAATCAGAGATGTTAAGCATACACATATTTTTTAAGAATTAAAATTAGATTGAAATTTAATTAAAATTCTGTACAGTCAGATAATAAGATAAATTTTGAATATGTTGTTTCCACGTCTGTAGCTTTAAAACTGATTCATAAAAAACTGAAAAAATGGGAGCAGATTATAAGGAATATGAGTCATTCCAGAAAAAATAGTTTAATTTATATCAGAATTTATAGTAAGTAATGACTTACAGATCAAAAGTTTTCATGGGCACAAGATCCGAAAATAGATAGTTTTTTTAAATGAATCAGGGTCAACTTTTAGAACCACTTTTTTCATGAAATATCTGTGAGAGTTTTGGACTCTCACGATTTTTTTAAATTGGAAACCGTCAATTTAAGAGGAAAAGTACAAAAAACGTTTTTAAACAAATTTAAACAATTCTCCAAGTTTTATTGGATCAAAATAAACACCTTTTTTTTATTTCGCCTCAAACTGAAGTTTTCCGAGTAAAAAAATTGTGAAAGTCCAAAAATCACCAGTTATTTTGCTAAATATCATTACTTTAATCTTAAAAATTGTCCATAGATCAAGTTATGGCAATTATAACTTTTGATCAGGATCATAAAAAGAATCATTACCTATTTTTCCAGCATATTTGAGTGAAACACAAGTTCCATAAGAAAAGTGAGGGGTTCTTTATCGCAGTATTAACAAGAGAACAAATATTATTGGATCTGATATAATTTTGAAATTTTAATGCCCCTCTCTAATTTAAACGAAAAACAATATGCAGAAATATATACCTCGCATAGTAATACCGTCAATAGTGAAATAGTGTAACATAGGTAACCTTTACACAGATATGTACCTAAACCACCGGTCAACATTCAACACAGAACTATAAATACCCAGCCTCGATCAATATCATAAATCCAGTAGCAACATACAAATTAGTGAAATTATATGTATTATACACATGTTGTAGTGAAGCGGTTTTAAATAGGAAATGTTTGTAGCGCGATTTTTTACCTCCCAGTTAAATAAGTTTGTTAGAAAATACGTGTTCGATATCACCACACAATCAAATCAACTTTGTTGTATTAAACACAACTCGCATGCTTACAAGTCAGTCGTGAACTTTGCACGCGAACTTTAATTATAAGAACTTATTATAAGCCGTCACCTGAACCCAAACTTCTTATTAAAATATTTAACACTGTTTGAACATCTGAAATACTAGTTTTCCTGTATGATTTTATTAATGTTGATGTGAACAAAATATTGTGAATTGTTTCAGAAACATGGGTGCGACTCGAGTGATTTATTTGGGGTTATATATGTATTTTTTTAAATCGATTTTTAAATTTTTGTACCTACTTGAGTTTAAAAGTTATTTTTCGCTATTAATATACTATTAACCGTTTGTTTGACTAAATTGAATAAACATACTTTAAAAAATAAAGACATTTTTTGTCAAGTGCGAATCAAGCCTCGTGTATTAGTGTCGCGTATCGTAAAGATTTTATTTAAATTCGTTCGATTATTTTATTGTGAATTGCACTTGTGAATACTAGTAATCATACAAGATAACAAACAATTTTTATTTTTTTTATTTGAGCGAAGTTAAAAACTAATTTAAAATAAACAGTGCAATTATTAGTTGCAGTTTAAATATTATTAAAAAGGTGTTGCATAATGTATTTATCATTTGTTTTATGTAGATTATAATTTTGAATTATTTTTCAAAAAATATGTAAGTGCGGTGATTGCTGATATTTTTCTCTTAAAGTCGACCTCATTACACATTACACATATTCCATGTGTATTTTTTTTAAATTTTTCTCACATTTACTTTCCAAGATGTGGGCAAGAGACAATGTAAGTTTGTCCTCTACATATATAAACTAATTAATATTTAACTATGTACGTAGAAAATTCCAATAAAATCTATTCATATATTCAAAATTTGAATTATACTGCAACACTACTATTAACCTAACATCCGTAAACATAGAATTACCGCTGGCATATAAATGCAATTTAAAAGTTTGTACTAAAAAGTATAACTCAATGGCATAGAAACTGTTTCGCTAACAACATTAGTTCGTCCGCTGTAGATAATATGTAAATTGACTAAAGTTATCCACATTCCCTAAGGCTGGAAACTGGCCGGATCATGCTATAAGGCTAAATCGCTAAATTCTATAACTTTTAATCCTTCTTATGTCTTTTACTTTATACCTACTTCTTGTATTGCTTTTTTATTGATATTTTTATCATATCTTCATAAGTGGATGGTGTTATATTAGCTTTAGGTATTTTACAGTGTGATTTTTAGTTAACATTGGTCATTGTATTCACTGTTATATTCTATAATTTTGAATCCTTGAACTATCGCAACACTTGCTGCCTTGTCATATCTTAAGGATTCAGTTCATTTTTCCGTTTCAGATCAAAATAATTATTTTTAGTTCCGTGTCTGTCCATTGACAAATTCTAGTTTAGTTTGATAAGTGAGTATGGTTATTAGATGGTACTTTATAAAATTCGTCAAAATCTGGGTAGAGGTGGGGATGATCTCTCAAATTTGTTATACATATTTTAAATATCTCAAAAATAACATATACAAACTACGTAACATGACTTTGTAGAGTATAACATTTTCTAAAAAGGTGATTAAAACTTCTGTAGTTTCTTCGAAAATCATTTTCAGTATTTAGCATGAGGAAGCATCGTGTTAGCACTTTGTAATCTATTTTAACTACAGTATAAGTACATACGTATCTATATTTAGCCCCCCCCCCCCCCCCCCATCGTTAAACGATAAATATCAAATTATCTGAAAATAGAATATTAAACTCTAGCTCAAACTAATTAATAAAAACTTAGTATTTATTAATGAAATATTTAAACGATTTTATATGGGTTTAAAAGCATTCGCGGTGATCTTGATATGAATCTTAGCTTCTGGGTAAAAGTTAATATTTTTATTTTAAATTTTAATTACTTTACAAACAGAAGAATTGAAATTACATTAATATACATACATTACATACGTAGAAATTTAATTATTTATATTATGTAATTCTTTTACACATTTTAAATAAGTAGACCCACTGAAATTTGCCCAATTTGCAGAGAGCTTTCGCTTTACCTTAAAGCTAAAACTCTAGTCATGTTATATTTATACTTTTTAAATATTTACGAAAACGAGTAACCTTTTTACAAATTACTCAATACATTATTTCTATCTAAAAAGTAAGTAATTTTGTAATTAAAATTTTAAAATTTATTCTTTATTTAAGAAACTGTTTCTTATTTTTCGTTTTTTGAATATTCCATAATCTTTAAATCTTTTTGATAATATTAATTTAATCTACCTACATAAATATGTATGTATGTAAACATTTATCGTAGATAAATTATTTTATAATTTTCTTTGATGAATAATTTAATTAAGGCCAACATCTATATCTAAATGGAATAACCAGTATTATTATTTCTTTCGTGTCAAACATATGCAGTCGGATATTGTTTTATTAGACCGCTACTTAACACCGATAGGATTAGGTTTTGCCTCGTGGTGATCAGGGCAGGTGGCAGTTACGAGCTTAGATTAGGAAAGTTTATGGAAACTTGTCATACTTGCCAAAACTTGATGGGGGCCATTTTTTCTCAAAAATCATTTTGTATATTCCATATACGTCGGTTAAAAATTTATAATATGAATTTAATTTGTAAAAACTTTTTTTAATGTTTAAATAAAACCAAACTCAAAGACGAAATTTAAAACTGATGATTTTGTACCAAATTTTGTTAATATATTTATTTTAGAACGTCTTAATATTAACAAGAGAGCAAATATTTGTATATATTATATCTGAAATAACAATGATTACCATATAAGGTACTGGCATCAGTCTTGGATATGACCCCAGTAATGGCTGTTTTTTAATCAAATGTACTGAATTAGAAATATTTGTTGATATTTGATTACTACCATTTCTGAATATTAATCTATATACATTTAACTGTCTTACAGCGCGATTTGATGCCAATCGGCCAATAGGTGTCAAAATGGTAGACATTTTGTATCTTTTGTGTCGTAGTACTTATCATTTTGTAATCATCAACAAGTGTTCATCCCTGCGTGCTCATTACTGGTTTTATTTTATTTTTTTATTTGCGGACTTTGATAATTAAATTGATTAAATAAAGAGTTACTTGTTTAACATGAGTTTATGAGAATTACAAATAAGAAGCCTGTCAATCACAAAAACAGTAAACCTTGCTCTTATAGCGGCCATAACTGGTGTCAGTACCTTATACTGTAGTTAAAATCTACACCCTGTTATATGTATATAGTACATGACTACATATAGAGGTATATTTACATGTATGACATATGTACATTGATAATGTATGTTATGTACTTCAACAAACATATCTCCTTACGTGATGATTTAGTTTGTAGCTGAAATTTGAGATGATGCATTCGGAATTGGAAGTATACATATATATAAATGTATGTTATATGCAGGATGTATGTGCACTTTGGGGGCACTACAACAATTTTATGTACTGTCACTTGCATGATATGCACGTGTGTTTATATCTAAATAAATAAATGGAGTAGTTTAAAATAATTTTACGACTACTACAATAGTAAAACGGTATTTTTACGAGTGATACAATAGTAAAATGGTATTTTTATTGCTATTGAAAACAAGGTGTGGTTTAATTTAGGATAAGTAACTATTGATTATACAGGATGATTTGCAATGCATGTAAAAAAATTGAATGTTCATCATGTGTCCGGAAATTCTTCGTAAAAGAGCTACAATCTCCGCTAAAGATTATTCGTTTTTAGTTAATCTTTGGAGAACTCATTGTGATCAAGTTACGATATTTGAAAATGAGTTTAATATTATTGAGTGTTATCGATTTCCAGTATTGACCAATAATAATTATTTAGCATAGAGGTGTGTGGGGTAGATAAAGAATAAAAAATAAATAAAAAGTGAAGGACCCATATACATACTGAAAATCGATAACACTTATTAATACTAAAGCGACTATCAAATTTCATAACTGTATTACAATGGCTTTTCTAGATTTTAAATAAGAACTAATATTTTTTGTTCATATGAATTTTTCTTTCTTTTATATCTTTTGTGTCGTAGTACTTATTATTTTGTAATCATTAGCAAGTGTCCATCACTGCATGCGCATTACTGGTTTTACCTTTGCCATTACTGGAGAAAAAACATGAACAAAATAAAAGGCAATAATTTAAATAAAAAAACAAACTATATTTGCGGAATTTGGTAATTAAATTGATTAAATAAAGAGTTAGTTGTTTTATTAGTAACATGAGTTCACGAGAATTATAAAAAACTTGCTCTTATAGCGGCCATAACTGGTACCTTTACCTTATATCATATATTTGGATAATTTTTGTAGTTATTTGTTTAATTAATATATTTAAATTGTATGTTTTTATGTTAAAATATCGAAAAACAATAATGACTTACCGACAACGTTAAGATGCACAAAGTGCGACATGTGCGGCGTGGTGCTTATTTGGCACTCGTAGACACCGGAGTCGCGATGCTGCGGGTATTTGATCTGCAGGGTCCAGTCTTCACTGTGCGGCTGGTGGATAGCGCGGAACCGTTGATCAGATGTGTATGTGTACCGCCCTACTGTCAGCAGGTGCACGTCGCGGTGACGTACCCACGATACCTGAAGCGACATCTGTTGACAATAAGAGATATTAATTTACTATTCTGAATAAATGTGCAGGGTTTTGGTGAATGAAATATATCTATATAATATACCGCGTGTTTATTTGAAAATTTATCAACTGAATATTTCTGAAACGAAGCATTTAAAAAAATGTTTCAAATAAAAGCTGTTAGGTTTTTTTGGGGGTATAAAAGGGTATAGTTAGTTTTTGATTAAGTGGATGTTTTTTAGGTCTTTGGTAATAACTTAACCAATTTATTTGAAATATTTTTTCAAATGCTTAGGTCGTTTTGACAGTCTAAGGAACATTTTTTTGTATAATAAATAAATTATAATATAAAAAATTAAACCAATGAAAAGTCTTTCGAAGAGTAAAAAAAATATTTTTTATAATGTTTAATTTGCGTTAAATAACAAAATAAATAAACATATGAATGTAAAATTTCTTGAGAATTTTTATATGAAATATTAAAATGTATAAAAAATACGTAACATTTTAAAAATAAATTTATTTACATAAAAAACGAGACATACAAGAAGTTAAGTACAAGTTATTAAAAAATCAATATTTTGAACACTCCTTCTAACTTTTATAGCTCGTATATATTTTTTTCAAGTAGTTAAAAACTTAGGAAACATTCAACGCAGGAAGGTTGAAAGTCAACACTGAACTACCAGAGATGTATCATTATATTTAGGCCCTTGTGACAAAAAGGAATATTTCATAAGATTCTAAATTTATACAATGCAATGATTTTTTAATAATATTTATTGCTCTTTTTTCAAAATGAAATTATTTCAATTTTCATATATTTTATTAGAAAATATCAATTGAAATTTTTCCTTAATATGGGTCTGCACTAATTCAATTACCATTAATTCTAAACATTCTGGAGTCTAAGGTTTATGAATTGTCAACATAATCGATTCATTGATTTTTGGTGAAGTCGGAATAAACAAATATAGGTACATATAAAATTTAAAGAAAATATATCAAAATACTTATATACAAAAGAAAACTACAAAATTCAACATATTTTGACTGATATTTTGCCCACGTGTTTCAAATAAGTACTTATATTTTTTATAGTTGTTATTAAATAATAAATATTGAAAATTATATAAAATAACCAAATAATAATATTTTTACCTAAAATTTTATAAGTTTTATCTTCGAAAATGGAGACATTGTAGTTTCAATCAAAAGTTAATAAAATTAAATATGTAGAATTTTACTCAATACGTTTCGACTTCATAAGAAGTTATCATTAGGAGCCTTATAGTTCCAATGAATAAAAAAATGTTATAAATAAGGCCCCGGCACCTAAAGGTCACTGTTACGTCTCTGAGATCAAACTCTGGAAAGAATCGTGTTGCTGTGTTCTCATTTAAAAAAGACTCCTCCGTAGAATAAATAAATAAACGCTTTTTACTCCTTCGGGGATTGTAAATTAAATGTTCGTATTTCCACGCAAATAATGAAAATGAGAGAAACTGTAAAACTTCAGAGTACAACATTATTTATTATATATACATTGTTTTTTGATTACACGTACAATTATTTTAAATTTCTACATGTATGTTTATTTTTCAATTTAGTGATTATTATAACGGTATAAATTATCTTTGAAATATAATTTAGAAAAAGTTGATTATTTAAATACTTATATGCAAAAAGCCAGCTTTACTTTTTGGTTATAGTTAATTTATGCCAAACGTTGGTTGTCCAGATTTCGTAAGAAAGCCCCCCCCCCTGAAATATTCAATGTTCTAAAAAAACGTATGTTTTGAGAAAAATATCAGTTCAATATACCTTCAAAAAATTTAACTCATATATATTTTCATAAGTATATCTACAAAATAATTAATATTTTTAAAATTTTAAGCATAACAATACAACTACAATTTTTAATACTTTTAATTTACGGTTTTATTATAAAAAACCAATTTGAAATAAGGTTTTTAACAATTTTAATCAAAATATTGAAGATTCTATGTCAATATTTACATATATTATAAGTGTCAGATAGCATCGAATAGTTCGTGTATATGAACAATTAATGACTATTGATAAATAAACGCACCGCGTTGCGGTCGGTGTGAACAGACTTGCGATTCCGCATTTTTTCCGTGATGTACTTTACTTAATAGGACTGTAATTCCAAAACAAAACATGGAAATAATTTTAAATTTTAAAACGTGAAACTAATTCTAACTATGAAGTGTAATTTATGGTTCCAGAATACTCGTATTATGTCATCAAACAAGGTACCTATATGTTTATATTTGTCCAACTGTATGAACATGGATGACATTCTTCCTGTATAATATGTACATAAATAATCTTTATCTTCTTCAATTTAAGATAACTGCCATTCATTGTGTTGGTTTTAACAATTGACAATTAACACACACACACACATACGTCCATAATTACCATTGTTTTAATTGCTACGTGCAGCAATGCACTGCTGTTGCATGTTTTGTGAGATCTAATTGTTCATGGTTCTATTTACTAAACAATGCATTCAGAATTACTAAAACGGTCCATATGGAAAATAATTAATTTATCTATTATACTATTTGGTGCACGTTGTGTAGCTAAACTCTGTATTTAGAAATTTTGTGCGTTATTTATATGCAAAACAATGGCGTACGTAAATTTATAGTTGTATATTTTTTTGGGGAAAAAAGTGTATAAGATTTTTTAGTACATTATACATTACTGTCTGGGACCCCGAAATAACTCGAAAGTATCGAATTTAAGAAAAAGAAGTTAAATATAAAAGTTGTGGGATTGAAATTAAAGTATTAATTAATTTTTACAAATTTTTTTATTGGCTTAAATGATGTACAAACATCTTAAAAATGATATTCAAAAGGAATTATAAGCAAACAGTTTTTATTTTTATTTTTAAAGCTCCAAAGTGACTCTGAACGAATGAAACAACCTAGATGGTGAAAATGGTGAAAAATGAGTGATAATAATAAACTTTAAACTCATTTTTATCGAAACCACGTTTTTAAAAATTACGGAAAACATATCTTGGCCATTTTCCATACGATCGACTTGAAATTTTAACTGCAATTTCTTAGATATTTTACTACGAAGTACACACGATTTTTACGATTGGGTAACAATTACGGTTTTTATAAATATTTTAAGGTCGTTTTTTCGTAAAAAATGGGATTTTTTGTTTAAAGTGATATAAAATTTGCTGGATGTTCATACATGGAAGTTCTGTTTTATGCAAAGGAGAACATAATAAAAAAGATGCACTAATCAGTAGCAACGCTAAGGTCACCATTTTATTATATATTTCATGATAACTTTTTTTATTATTCTAAAAAAAATCATAATAAAAATATCGTTTTGCGACGTGACGATTAGATGTAACCCCTTAAATTCTATAACAGGTGACTTAGATATTGAGTCGAAATCCATTTTAAATGTAGAATCCTTTACTTTTTAGTATAGAATCGTATTCTGTAGATTTTTTTAAATATTTAAATTTAATTTCCACCATGTGGCTAATTTTGACTATTAAATGAGAATTCTTATTTCTTATATTATTAAGCATATTAAAAATTGAGTCAGGATTTCCATCTTCATTCTTATTCAAATCAGAAGTCCAATTTTTTACACAAAAATCATTACTTTTTATCTTCAGTATAATTTTCTTACCCAATATGTGAATAGGATTTTGGCCTACATAATCAACAATACATTTTATTGAAAGGGCACCCCATCTATTAAAATTTTGTCTCAAAGCTTAAATCTTATTTATTCACATTTTTGGGTAGAAAAATTATGTAAATTGTTGATTCACCAATTTTAAAATATATGCGGGCGAAGGCGCGGGGAAAGATTAATTTAATTCATATTTTATATTTCACTGATTGTGAATTTGTTTTTTATATATTTTTAAAATATTTGTAAATATTTAAATAAAGAAATTATGTAGGTACATACGAGATCGGTTAGTTGTAAAAAAATTAAAATATTTAAATTGAGTTATTATTCTGACCATAAAAAATCTATACGATTTTTTCAGGTAAGTATATGAAAATCGGGTCACATACTAAAAATTGAATCAAAGTAACTGTATGTGACATTAACTGTAACAGTTATTTCGCCGCCACAAATTCAAAGCGCGTATTCGGCGACCTTGTTAAAATTTAAGTTTTCTCGTTATTATTTTATGTTCGTGTGGGCCTGCATGTTGTATTCACCAAATCAGAGAAACATTTTTATGTTGCGTGCGCTGTTAGTAATTAGTGGTTACATTATATATATATTCCAAACGAGGCTGTACATAATTCTACATACCAGTATTGACTTTTGTACGGGTTTTTATTTCGGTGTTAGATAATTTTTTGTTTTGTTTTATTTTTCATTTACCTCTATTTTTACTTTCTTATACCTTGTATATGAAATACATAATAGTATAAATGAAGCCGATTTTTTTCGAAATTCGGATTTCGATGGAATATCTAGTAGTAATTACACTCCTGTAGGATTTTTTCCAGCGAATCGATTGAAATAAATTGAAATCGTTTATCAGTGATAGGGGGCGAAATATTGAAGATCAGCTATATGTACAAAATCCTTGAAAATTAGCTTAAGTTTTCTACATAACTTTATTAAATGGTTGTGTTATTATAAACTGGAATATACAGGGTAGTTCAACAGTGCGTCCGGCTTTCCTAGTGCACTTCCCGTAGGAGATATATATTTATAAACTTAAATTAATTAATATATATTTTAATCAAGCTTATACATATTCTATAAAGGTGTTCTGTATAAGAATAAAAAATCAATATCCCATCAAAGAAAATTATAATTAATAAACTTTAAATGTAATGCCCCTTAGCACGCTTTCATTAGATTGTAATTTCGATAAATATTTTATATATTACTTACTCGATTCTGATTAATATTGAAACACATTAAATATGTTTGTTTTAACATTTTATCGCGAAATCAATTTTTCAGGATATCGAATATCGTGTTTGTGTATTGTTCATACAATTTACAAATAAATATACGTAGAAAAAATGAACAACCGAATATTCTTATTGCGTTTTATGAATGTCATTTAGTTATAGGTATTTTATTACAAATATAATCATTCTAAATATTATAGTCTTTCAGGTTTTTTGTTTGAAATGAATACTCGTAAAAAGGAAAAACATTGATTTCGCGGCATAAAATATTATTTTTCGATTCCGAGTCGAGGTTGTCTTAAATTCGGACAAGTAAAGACGAAATCTATATTCTCTTTCATTTAAGATTGATGTGATGGGTGAGGATTAAAAACGGTACGATTCACACAGGAACTGTAAAAAAGTCGGGTCAATCTTGCGTGATGCCCTATCAAAAATGCCCTAACATAAACAAATTCAAAAACAATAAAATAACCCTGATAAAACCATTAAAAGAACCCCATAACTTCCTCACATGCACGTGTTTCTTAATTCTTTAGTCGGCTAATTTTAAACATCGGCAGTAATAAAAATAACTTTAGTGCTGCAATGTCAGATAGTATCAGCACTAAAACACGGGCTGCACAAGACATGGGAAGGGTGTATGGGGGGAGGACACGACGATGATCAAAGGACGCGGTGATAACAAGTGAAGTTTACAGTCGGCCAGTAATATACGCCATAATAATTAACATCACCATTGAGTAAAGAATAACAAGAGAAACAACGCAATGTATTTTGATGAAACGGGGACGATGTTCCAAGCTCTAGATGGCAGCACTCAAGCCATCTTACAATCGGAACTTGAACTAACTTATTATCCAAGATACAAAATTATCCGTCCCGTACCCCTCGCTTGACAGCACACTAAGCTAAAGCTCCGCCTATACCCAAACCAGTTTAATATATGTACTACTAGTTTCTGTTCATGTTAATGTAAACATCGAAGCGGCGGCTTTAACTATTTTACACATTGTGACTTGTGATTCGTACTATTATTTTCTTTTTAACCTTTCGTCGGGCGCGACTGATCTATTTGATACATTTCTAACATGAATATGTATTTATATGTAATTGAAAAAATTATGTTAGTAGTTGGAAAAATTATTGGTATAATAAATGTATTATTAAAATTAAAATAATGAACAAACTCTTTTTTAGGGTTCCGAAGAAACCCTATTAATCTCACTTTGTCGTCCGTCCGTCCGTCATTTTCAGTCAAAGCAAAATATCTCGTTAACTATATAAGCTTATAACTTGAAATTTTTACTGAACATGTAAAATAATGCCTTCTAGTAAAATATGTACTTTGTTGAAAAAATAATTTTTCAGGGTTGACGCTAAGGAGAAGTTAGGTAAACAAAATATTTTTTTATATCAAGGCATGTGGCACGTTAAAATGTATAACCAAACCAGTGGAATTTGACGCTTTTTCTTATTTTTTTTAAATCAAAAATTGCGCCAGCAGGGAGCTTTAAAGCAAATCAAAAAAAAAAAAACAATTCTATATCAAGACGTGTGGGGTATCAAAATGTAGATTTCAATACGTAAAATTTGACCCTATTTTTCTAACTCAAAAATAACGCCAGCAGGACGCTAAAAGCAGTTTTTAATTTTGTCCCCCCTCTACCTCGGTAACTACTGGTTCAAAAAATCTGCAAAAATTTGGTAACGTGGCCTTAGTGAGACTACCAACGACAAATACTAAAGTCAATAATATCATTTTAAATTTTGGAATAATAGGGACGGGTGTCAGAATTTTTAATTTTAATTTTCATATCTAGGCATGTGGGTTATCGAAATATAGATCTCAATTAGTAGAATATGACCATATTTTTTATTTTTTTTTTAACTCAAAAATGGCGCCTATAGGAGGCTAAAATTAATATTTTATTTTGTCCCCTCCCCCCCTCTAACTTTGTAACTACTGGCTCAAAAAATCTGAAAAAAAATTGGTAATGAGGCTGTGGTGAGACTACCTATGACAAATACTAAAGTCAACAATATAATTTTAAATTTTGGAATAATAGGGAGGGACGTCATATAATTTTTTATTTTTATATATAGGCATGTGGGGTGTCAAAATATAGATAACAATTAGTAGAATTTATTTTTATTTATACTAATATTATAAATGCGAAAGTGTGTCTTATATTCTGAAGAAGGACATGGGCAACATAGTCTCCCGAAAAAACAACACCTAAAGGATTGCAAGGGGGTGGAAAAGTTTGTATGGAAAAAAATTGTTTGGTCATTAATATTTCACCCCCTGTTATTTATTCAGGGTTGTAATTGGTTTCATTCTATCCGGCGGAAAAAATACCACGAGGGTTGGGGTTTTAGAAGGAAAAAAAACACCTTATCTCACATAGGAATTGAGTTATTTACGATTTTGTATAATGAATGAAAAAAAAGGAATATTTCACCCCCTATTCAAATATGAAGAGTTTTAATTAGTTTTATTAGATCCGGCGGGAGAAATACTACGGGGTTGAGGATTTTAGAGGTAAAACAACCCCCTATCACGCATATGAGCCGTGATATTTACGTTTTTCTATAATGAATAAAAGGAAACAAATTTAATATTTCACCCCCTTTCATATATGGATAGTTTTAATTTGTTTCATTCGATCGGGTGGGGGGGGGGGGGGAATACCACTTTTTTGGGTAACGGCTATTTAACCCATTAAGGACCAAAATAACATTTTTTTTCGTCAATCTTTGAGCTCCAAACTCATTAAGAATAATGGAAGTAATATAAATAAAAGTAATGTATTTTACTATTTTCGAGTGTGCTCTTTCTATTTCCGGGTTCAAAATTACATTTTTATGGCTCTGAAAAAAAAATATGGCGAATTTTAAGTCGTAAAGTATCAAAAAATAAGAGATTTTTTATTTTCACCTTTTTTTCGAGTCGAAAGAGTATCAGAATTGAATTGAAACTATGATCAACGGTGATCGGAGGTATCAGAGTTTAAGAAAACATTTTTTTTCTCACCTTAAACCATTTTAAACTCACCAAAATGTTAAAAATAATAAAAAAAATTGTAAAATTAAGATTTTTTTTGTATCATGCTTTTATGAGCTACTTATAATAAAAGTGAAATTCTATGTTAGATACACTATTACAGTAAATATTTTCACTCATTCCCCGTTTTTAATTCAATATGGTGGGGGTAAAAATTAAAAAATCATAATTTTTTTCGGAATTTTTAGTGATAAGACATTATAAACTACATGTTTTATATCTTTCAGTCATATTCAAATTACTGTGTACATTTTGGGGTGCTTTTTTATTGTGAGTCCCCTTGCCTCTCTCTGATAGCTGACTTATTTTAGTGTTTGTTTTTGAAACACATCGCAAAATCTCGTCACATTCCTTACACAATATTCTAGTTCTTATTGGACAATTTGAACAAGCTTTCAATGTTTCAAGCCGAGATTTTACGTGTGGTTTTCGACGTTTCAGCTTACCTTTTAGAATGTAATGTTTAGTAATAGAAGTCGTGAAATCTTTTATTCCAATTTTTTTTCATTGCTTTAAATCCATACTAATATTACATATGCGAAAGTGTGTTTGTCTGTTTTTTTTTACCTTTTCACGACTAAGCCGATGAACCGATCTTCATGAAATTTGGCTGGAAGATAGCTTGCATCCTGAAGAACGACATATGCTACTTTGTATCCCGAAAAATGTATTAGATAAAAAAATGGGTGTGTAAAATTTGACCTGTTTATCGATTATCATACAAAAATTTGTATTATCTATATGTATTATTTACCTAACCGAACTTAAAAAATTGTAAATATTTCGGCTCCTATGCGAGAGAGGGTACTTCCCCATAGTATTTTTCCCGCCGGATCGAATGAAAATAATTACGACTCACCATACGCGACAGGGGATGCAATATTAAATTATTATTTTTTCTGTTTTTCTTTATATGTAGAAACATTCCAGCCGTCGCGTCGGCCTAAAAAAAGGATTTTTATTTCTTCAAAATATCAAAAAAAATGTACATAAATAATAAAAATTTCGATGATATTTGGTCAAAAGTAATTTTAATAAATAATATTTGAGAAATAAAAACAAAAACAAAAGAATTTTTAATTTTTATTAAAGAAGATAAAAAAACTTATTTTGTATATATTACTATATGTAATATGTATCGGTCCACAATCCATATTCTATGTTTAAAGCAATGTAGATACAAAAAACCGCAGAACCATATTTTTAGTTTTGATATATTTTTATATTAATTTGAAATGAATAAAACGATCAATCTAATTTTACTTATTATATCATCAGTAATGTAACATCGCGTCACAAATTTAAATTTCTTACAACTTATAAAAACCTATTTTAAAGCAAAAATCTATTATATTATTGATAGCAGCAATTATCTCAAATAATTTTAACATTACATATTTTTTTTGTTTTATTTAAAAGAAAAAGATAATAAGTAACGAATATTTCTTGCAACGTTCTTGCCGCCTTTGTATCACGTATCAGCCGACTTAAAATAATGTAAACAAGACGTTCGTAAATCATTTTAGAAGGGCGGAGCTTAAAATCTGACGATTTAGCAGAGTCGAAAACCAGATATTTCATATGAATAATTAATAATTTTTTCAATAGATACCAGCACTTCCTGGGGCTCAAATAGTGCATGGTTCATATATCTACTGCGTTTCAACTCTCCCATATACGTTGTTTCTCTTGTTATTCTTTACTCAATGACATCACGTAAGAGAGCGCCGCTGGCGACATCTGTTTGCGATCAACCGGACTACGTTTGCATAACTGTATTAATTGTTTATGATACAGCACAAATGTGTAACACGTCCGTAATTAATTATCCGTTTGTTTGATCTTATTTATCACATTTAAGGATATGTTTATATGTTTGGGGATGTGATGAAAAGGTTTAAGCTAAGATTTCGCATTAGGGCGGAGCGGAAGTTGTATTTTTTTCGAATTTTACTTCATTATTCAAAACAATAGAAATTTGTTATTGGATATCATCTTCAGGTGCTGAGACGAACATCTTTTATACTATAGTTAGTTTGGAACTATTGAGCTCCTGAGTAGGACTTCTTGTGAAGTCGATACACGTTTTTTTGTGGCTAAGGTAACCACATTCAATTTTTGAGAATCGATAATACCACTGATTTATAAACATTTTAAGACGTATCGATGTACAATATCATTTTAAAAATGATTACATATAATTTTGCGGAGACATTTTTTTATGAAATACAACACACAGATATCATAATAATATATAGAACATGTGACGTATAACATATAGCATAAATATACATATGCATACATGGTGCCATGTAATGTGTTAGCACGTTACAGGACATACCTTTACAACACTAATGTTGGGGGTGTAATTGGACAAGTGACGAAACTCGCGTCGTGCATCCGGTAAGGTAACGAGTTATTACACACACACACACACACACTCGTATATGTGTTCAAATATGCAGGGACGGGTTTCCACCTAGGTCTAGGACTTGGTTTACAATAAAAAATGAAACTATGGAAATAGTTACAGAGGTCGAAGTAAAGAACGTAATTTTTTGCTGCAGTAATTTACTTTAAGGGAGTGATAATTTTTATTAAAACATTTAATATTTTATTACTAAATGATAGACCTATATATGAGAGGTAATTATTATTAATAATAATAATAAATAACCGTGTGAGAATAATAAAATAAAAACTAAAAGGTGATTTCATCCCTTTAGAGTGAATTACTGCAGCAAAAAAAATCGTGTTCTTAAACTCGAAATTCTTTAATATACTACAGGCTAAAAGTTTGGATACACCATTAAAATATAAGATATTATGAAAACAAATCTTTTCAATAATATAATTTTTATTTAAACTTTTTTAATTTTGGTACGTAAACTTACATATAGCTACTTATTTATATTATTATTATATATAGGTAAAGTTCAACCATTATAGGGTTAAAATAATTTTTCTAGATTAACACTAAAAAAATAGTATTCGATTAATGATTATAAAAATGAAAACAACGCGGGCTATAAACAATTGGGTTTGATGAATAATATAGTACAAATACAATTTTTAAAACACATTTTGCTCGGTGGGTCGAACCTTTGCGGCCTAGGGGCCGCAAAGTTGATAAGACGGCACTGCAGGTACGCTGTTATGGTTAGCACGTGTCGTTTAACGTATGTGTACGTGTGCAAGAAATTAATAATTTAAAATTAATGTCACGGGTACCAAATTGTTGTCGCGTGGATTTATAGCGCGTGTTGCGACGCGGCAGATTCTCTGCTTTTATTTATTGTTTACTGTTTATGTTATTTATCGTTCCTGTTTACCAACGTTTATTATTGTGTTGGTTAAAATTATTGTTTAATATGATAAACGAATTACTGTGTACTTATTTTTATGGATCATTAATATAAATATAATATAATATAACAAAATAATAATTATTATTAATTTATAATTAATAAAGTCTAATACATATATTTTTATTTTAATTACCTGTAATTGATCTTTTTATAATAAAAACAGTAATTCAGAGAAACGTATCAAACTAAAAAAAGTCCCTCCCCCTAGGGGTTGTATTTTAGAAAAATCCTTTCTTAGTCAGTGTGCTGATGAGTTATTCAGATACCGTGAATTTGAATGTCGTCGATGATTTAAAAACCACTGAACTGATTTTGACGAAACTTTCACCAACATATTCCTTGAGATACCGTTAGTTATATAGGTTATGTATAACCACGCTTTTGCAGTAGTGCAGAAAAATATTGTAAAATGAGAACTCGTAGATCATTAAAATTGTACACCTGGTTAAATTTATGTTAAACTATGTATGTATATCAAGTTTCTGTTAAGAATATACGTGGGGTTCAATTAGTTCCACATAAAAATCTGCGACAGCAAATATCTTTGGTTAGAAAATTGATAAAAAGTACCCAACATTATTGTTAACTTTAACTGTAACAATATCAACTGTAATTTTTGTAGCCTAAACTACGGTTCTAGGCTTTCTAACAGTGAAAATTCACTTAAAATCGGATCCTTAATTTTTGTGACAAGTTGAAACAAACAGATAGACAGATAGACAGAGAGTCCCAGATAATGGAGAAACTGTGGTTTCTTAGTCACTTAATCTTAATATACATATACAATATACACCTAACTACAATAAAACAATGTGACTCGAAACAAGTTTCAATTTTACAAGAAGTCCTCATTAGAAGCCTAATTGTGTTTTGTTAAAATGGATTATATTGTCTGTTACACGTTAAATATTCAAAAACCTATGTATTTTTCACTACTTAACACAAAAAATATAAATTTGTAAATCAAAATTAGAAAATCAGCAAGTTGGTCGGTTTATTTTTAAAACATTGTTAATATTATACAGTGCACGACACATTTCTGTTTGCTGTGTAGCTATTAAGAAATTAAAACATTAAAAAAAATCTAATTAATTCGTACACCAAGTTACTGAGCACTTTTAATTTAAGTAGATTTTTCCAACGGCGCGGTGGTACAACCTCTATTCATTTACGTTAACGAGGGAGTTTTAATTGTAAATATAATATTATAAATGTACATGGGGGAGTTGACAATGCAGTACGGAGCAAAACTACAAGAAGGGATTGTTTTAAAACGAGTGGACCTACATGGGGGGGAGTGAGGGGTTTATGTGTCTCTTGAAACAAACAAGATACGGCCGGGATTGTCTTGAGATAAGGGATGACGTTCCTTGGATTGTTTACTTTAAAAGTTATTTAAATCAGGAGTAATGTAGAACTATTATAAACTTTTTTATAATTTAACTGGCACAGTGGTTCTTAACATAAAAAAATGTAATTAAAAATGTATATTTTGAAACAAAAACAAAGGTTCCCACCAAATGGAAACCCTATTAGCAAAGGTCTTTTGTCCGTCTGTCGGTAAAATAACTCAAAAACTACTGGACCAATTTATTAATTATTAAATATAGTTACATGTTATTGCTTTATGATAGTAATTAAAAAAAAGTTGGCATGGGTAGGTAATACGGGAATTTTTAAATTATAGAAAGTTATTCTTTATAACTTTACCTATACAAATCGGTTTTCTTCTTTAAAGAAAAATGATCCTAAATATACAATTTCACTCTTCTATGTTTTGAGTTATAGTGTCTATAGATCGATAGATAGACAGACATCAGGCAAAAATAGTCAGAATGGATTCAGTAAAAAACAAGTAATCAAAAAAACAATAAATAATATGAAATGAATGTTGCCTACATTTATTATCAAAATCAAAATATTATTTTTTGTAGTTTATAGTTACACTCTATTGAATTAAGTGGTATAAAAACATCAAGCTAATCATAATTAATTTAATACAACAGTAAAAAAGCTAATAATATCCACTAATGTAATTTTGATAATAGATCATCAACATGCAAATATTATACAACAAAAAAGGAGACATTTCAGTAAATTAATTTATACAATAGTGCATATGCAAGTAACACAACATCAAAAAGCAATTTATGTAACATGCAGTGTACACTGTAAGTTATAAGTTCTTGGCATTGTAACCTTAAATAATGTAAATCAATTTCAAATGTAAGCACGTAGAGTTTATTCAAAGGTGTATTTGAATTTAAGTAATTATTAATTTTTAAAATGGAGTAGTGTTTGTATTTTGCATTAATGGGGACTCTTCAAAAGAAAATAGCTCCTGAAGTCTTTGAATCTTCGATGAACTCTCAATTGAAAAAGCAAATAGGGCAAATAATTATAGAAGAGCTGTAAAACAGTCCATGCGATTAAGTGAAACTTTCGTCTAACAGAGTACTTTTAAGAAAACAAAATAAAATACATAAGTATGCTATAGGTGTAATGGGACTTTCTTATACGTAATACAGAAAATAAACAGTGTACATGTATCTATATTTTTATAAAACAAATATTTATAAGTAACTGCTAAAAGAGATATAAATAGAACATAAATTATAGAAAATAACGTACTCTACAACTTTTATTACAAACATTTTTTTTGCAATAAATTATTTAAAATATAATTTTTTAAATAAATTATTTCCACATAATTGTTTTTTATTTTTGAGATATAGCGTCAACAGACAGGCAGACCGACATAATGGCGAAAATATCAGAATAAATTCAGCCAATATCAAAAAGGATATTTCTATTAAAATCTCGAAATCGGAAAAATCGGTTTTACAATACTTTTATAAATAAAAGTATCAGAAAGGTAAAAAAATTCTTTAGTCTGCTAGTAAGAAATTCAGTTTATAAGATGTAATATCAAAAATATTTATCGTTCTTTATACTTATATTTTATCTTTGTACAATCCTAACGTAACGATCCGCCCCTGGCAAGCAAGCACGGGCAAATAGAGGGAAATGGGGGTGTACGGAAACAACCCTTCACAGTTATAATGAGGAGGGGGGGTGGAGGGATGACCTGTTTGCTAACTCTCGGCTAAGGTTCGCGCGCTAAACGCTACGTTGAGTTACGTTCGTAGAAATAAATCTTTGTTGATAATGCTGAAAGGTTTAAGTGAAGAATTGTTACTGCTGAGACATTTCCACCGGATGTGAATGTTAATTTCCAGGTACTGTTTATATACAAGCTGGAATTGAAGAGGGGCGGAGGTTGTCGCTTTTTTATGTAGCGGTAAAGTTTACGCGTTTGGATTGTGCTGATTTTTTTTCGTTTGTAATTTTTTGATGTGGGATGAAGAATTAATTAACACAATTGTTTGTGACATGGTTTAATTAGATACGATTCAGATTATGGAAATATTAATGTATATTGTAAGCATAAATTATGTTTTATCGTATAGTCAGATAAATAAAGTATTGTGTATGAAATATTACAATTTTTATATTCATTGTTAAACCCATTACACACTAGCGACTTTCAGCAGCATAAATCATGGAAGCTATACACAAGAGCGATTTAGCCGCGCGATCGCGTGTGCAGCAGCTTGTCCCCACGACGATTTAATCGCAGTTGTCTTTATACACTATGCGATTACCCGTGCGATTTCAGTTCCGCTCCCTTCACTCGTCGTCAATCTTTTCGTTCAGTATTGTTTCAATTGCGTATGCGACTGTTGTGTTTTACAATAGCATGCCATGAGATTCAGTAGCGCTGCTAAGTCGAAAGTGTGTAAGGGGTTTAAGAGTCATTTTTTCAAAGTTAAAATAGGAAAAAATAAAATTAAAAATTTTAGTTTTAAGATAAAATGTTTTATTGGGTACATGGACCTTTGGTATAGTAGCTTTTTTTTTTGGAAGTTAATGCAATTAAAAAAGTAGTATATCATAAAATTAACAGTTGATATTAACGTTGTAATTAAAGTGGAAAAAAAGAAATGGAAATGGTACAAAAGAGTAACCAAATTTTACGGGACTGGATAATTTTTTTAAAAAGTACGCATACTAACAATAAGTATACTTTTAATTCAATATTGGTTTTGCGAAGAAAAATAATTTGCTAAATTGGGTTTGCCCGTAAAACTTCCCAAATGATGATCTCAAAAATTGTAATTTTGTTTTTGTGTTGGTTCAGTAAAATTTTTAATTTGTCTTCTTTTTACCGGAAATAGTAAAATGTTTGTTTATCTGTGTTTTAAATGCAATAATATAATTTTTGATAAGCATTGCAATCCAAAAAACACATTAATGAAAAGATTAATGAAAAGAAAAGTAAATACACATGAAATTGCAAGAAAAATAGTTTCTAACGTTCTTTAAATATTTATTGGAACAAAACAAAATTTTGTTAATCAAAAACACAAAATTAATCTGAAACCCCCAAATTCCCAGAACCGTTCTAAATATAACTTTGATTATTCTATAAATAAATACAGCCCACCGCCCACGAGAGTTATGTTTATCCCCCTCCCACCCCTCTGTAGACAGGTGACAACGTTACGCATTACTCTACGGGGACCATTACGTAACACCGTTCTAAAAATAATTTTTATGCGCGCTACAAATCCCCATCGACGAGACCCATCCGTCACAAGGTAACACGTATAATAATAATAATTAACCCGGAAGTAGACATGACTAAAAATAATAATTAAACAAAATATTAATAAACATGTATAGGAGTACTTAAAAGATTTTGTTTGTTCTGTAAGAAGGGGGAGGGGTGTATCTATTTGTTTGTATGTAGGGTTGAATATACTAACCCGGTAGTAGACATGATCAAAAATTTTAATTAAACAAAATATATATATAGGGGTACTTAAAGGGATTTGTTTGTTCTGGAGGAAGGGAGGTTATCATATTTACTTTTTTTATTTAGGGATGAAAATACTAACCATGTAGTAAACTGAAGGTGATTTAATATATGATTTAACAAATAAAGAAATTTATACGGGTACGTACTGCATGTTTTTTTCAAGGAGCGATGAACTATACAGGATGTCCGAAAAATCGCGATTTTTCGGACAGCCTGTATATTTACTACATTTGGTAGAAATGCACAAGAAACGATACGAGACATACCTGACTTTCGTCTCATCTTGATCTTAAATTTTGTAAGGGACAACCCTTTAAGATTTTTTGCAGGTTAATTTCTAAGTTTCAAGAGCCGATTTTATATCAGAGGCATCCAGGGTTCTTTCTCTTTACCAGAAATTATTTTAAAATAACGATTTTTATAAATATGTAAATAGGTCTCGTTTAATTAACGCCCACTTCCGGGATAATCAACACGTATGTGATTAGGAAACACTACACTAGAGCCCTCTTTTGACAAGCGACAAGACTAATGCTGGCAACTTGACGTTTCGGCCTACAAAGGATCTAATTATTTCTGATGATATGCGTAATTGGATATACAGCTGCAGCAATGTATATGTGAGATCCTGTCATCTGGGTTTTATCTCGTTGATTATGGTGCATGGGGGTGGACGCAGCATCCCAATTTCATAGTTTCATTACTGTATGTAAAGTGTGCGGATTTTGTTTAATTTTATTTGCGACAGGAAAATGTACAACATGTATACATATTACTACATATATTACATTAAAAATCAACAATTTTAAGGTATCCCTGGGATTCTTTTTATTATATATTGAAGTATTAAACATGTATACATAATCCGACCAATCATTCAAAAGTTACGCTCCTTTTTTTTCAAAATTTTGAAACTACCAAAACTTTGTGAGGTCATATCTCGAGAACGGTTTAAGGATACAGACTTGCGGTTTAAACATTTCAACTTTTATGAATTGTCAAACATAAAAATACGACAATATTTCACTGAGAAGTAGTATAATTCAATACCTCCATAAAATAATGTAGAACACCCATAATAATTTAAAAACCACATAATTTTTAAATTAGACGGTAAACCATAAGCGGCTATTCTACTTCTTCGGGTCAGTAAAATTTACTTTTTTTAAATTTTTTTTCGAAAACTACTGCATGTAACAAGTATGCATGTATGTGTGCCGCTATCGCCCGTACCTTAATTATTAATTTTCATCGAAAATTAACAAACATTTTCGCAAAATAGTAACAAATGAAGTTTTTTTTCACACCGGTATTGGGTTAAAAACAGTACTTAAAATGAAAGTTTTTTAATAAGTGAGGTACCGGCGATAGCCATATATATATATGCCTATAAAATTTCAGACCAATTAGATAAATAATAAAATAATCATCTGCGTCAGGTGCAAAAATATCGTTCTGAAAAAAATGTTTTTAAAGTTGTCCAAGCGCCGACAGCGCATTGTTTTGGCGCGCTGTACTAACAATAAGTTAAGTATGTAGAAATGGGCTGTACGTTGAATATGATTTCTGTAGATAAATTTTGTCGAAAGAAATAAAAAAAAATGAATTTTTCTGAAGTAGAATAAATTTATATATACATTTAAAGTTCATTTACAAATAAGTTTCCAACTTTTCAAGTTTAAAAAATACAATCCAGTCAGAAAATTCCAAGTGATAATGTACCTTTCGTCGTTATATTCTATCAAAATCTTGTATCGTAAATTATCTATATTAGGTAATAATTTATGTTCAATTGCAAAGTGAATAAAAAACAGATCCAAGTTAAACAGATGTTTAGTTGATGAAATTGCACATTTTGGTAATTCCCAACACGATACTCTGTTATTATGTAATGCATCCCTGTGAATATTCACGAGGATTTCAAGTCTCGCCGAGAAATATACTAAATTAAATGTTGATCCACAAGATTCTCTTTATAGTTGGTACTTTTTTATTTGCTTTTTGTAAAGCACATGTGAAATTGACCCAACTGTAAAATAATGAGATTTGAGTTAGGTAATTCCATTGCAGAGATTGTACAGTTTACTGTTTGTTTGTTTGTTTGAAATAAAAATAGCCGTAGGGAGCTTCTGTTGGTTTTTATTATGATAGATAGATGATACTTTATAAAAACGAGATCGATATGAGATTGATTTAAATTCAGATCAGACGATACCATTTGAATTTTAAAGAATTTTATTTATAAGTTTCGATTTTTTAAAATTACACAGGCCCACAAAATGGTCTGTATTTTTAACGGAAATGTCTGAAAACATATTTTTCGGCACTGAAATAGAAAAGCTCGCTGACCCGCAAAGAAATTATTTATATCGATTTTGAGAACCTCCACGGACCGTGATATTTTTTTGACTAAATCTAATGAATGAATTTTGTAGATAACATTTTTTTCCCCCAATCTTTTTTTTGTATTTTTGTACGATTATTTTTGATCCAGTTATTTACGATCAAAACAAAAACTACACTTTTAATTTTGAACTGTAAAATAAAACAAGTGAACAAATGATCGTAAAAAAAATATCCAAGGACACCCAACTTAGGCCTAATCTTGGTTGGATATAAATGTAATGTGATGAATGATTGAATGATTTTACATTTCTCATTATATGCTTATGACAGCATGATTCGGGAGATTATAAGGAAATTTTAATAAATGTTTCATTTAAATCGGTTCAATACATGAGATTAGCGTTAGCTAACAAACAAGCAAAGTCACTAATTTATTCTCTGTACCTATACAGTTTTTTTGTTATAAAATAATATATGATTTTGGGTAATTGCTTACAAATATGTGATTAAAAATAATTAAAATTACATTTTTAACTCTCAGAGAGCTATTTTTTTTTAAATATCAATATTAAAATGCGAAAATAATTAATATATTTTTATTCAGTGTTTGCCAATTAAATAATCAATTAATAATATGTTAATATAAACAAATTTACCTTTAGGGTTTACGCTTTATCTAAATATTACAAAAAAAACTTTGTTCCGAGTAAAAAAAATATAAAAGAATTTACATAATATAAGAATTGCAAAACAATTATTAAGTTATGTACATAATAATATGAAAACAATAGCTCTAGAATCTAGATATCGGTTTATGATAAAGGTAAAAACATTTATAAGGAAGTTTTTTTTTAATTCCTACTTTTACAAAAAAATAGCATACATTTTTTTTACAAATAATAACTATAATATAAAAATTATCCTGTATGTATCATCGAAATTTGATCAGCTTCATATAGAATTCACCGCTGGTAATTACTATAATTGAAACAACTTTATTCGAGCACATGTTATTATAATGTTCACAGCGTTACAACAATCAATTGCAATTTTGGAAATATAATATAGTACCATATGATGCATCATCCACTTTTAATTATGATGTGCATCATGATAACAACTACAACATAGATGAAGTCAATATGTTAGCCATTCATCACCATATAGATTTAAATTTAATGAATATACGCAATATACATAAGTATGATTAAGAGCTGTATGTATGGATATTCAAAATTTAGGTTAGTTAAAACAACACCTTGATGTTAGGTTAGGTAAATAATACAGATATATAATAGACAAGGTAAGTAAATTCACAGGTTGTTTCAGTAGCTTTCGACCAATCAGCTTGAGCACCTCAGATAACGTATTTTCCCCTTTTCACATCGAGTTACAAGGCTATAATTGTTATGATTAGTCACATAATTCCCCCTCCCTACATTTAGCCACCCCATCTGACGTATTTCCCTCTTTCGTGCTGAGCTACTGAGGCTACCTTGTACTTTACATATCTTACGTAATACAGATGTATGTTTTGATATACTCGATAAAACAGGTTTTTAGTTTCAAATTTGCTAGCTAGATATCCACGCCATAAAAGTATTACTTTCGCGCGTACAAATGTCACAGTTATTTTTTTATCTAAAAATTTTCCGGGATACAAAGTAGTCTATGCCCTTCCTCAGGATGTAAGCTCTCTACCAATCGTGAAAATTTTTTAGTTACCAAAAAAATAGTCAATATCCTGCCACTCTAGTGTACACTGTATATATAAATAAAATATAATGTTACTGCTTAAATATTGAGACACAAGGGTTCAAATGCATATTTTAATTTTAATTTTATATACATATTACATAGAAACATAAGTAAAAGTTCGCGAAATTACTTTTTAAATTTTTCGTACCTACGCCACTGTTTAGATATCGAGACGTAAATGTTGAGAAATGGGATCGGATGTGGAGACGCGTGTTGGGAATAAGTTTATGTAGAGAGGAATGCAGACGACATTGGGGTAGGGTCTCCCCAGACGTGCAAATGCACTCAAACAAACATGGCGCCGGTTAAATGAATACTGTTCTATTTAACCAGTCAGTAAATCTATGCAGATATTTATTTATATGTTTTAATTTGCATTACAAGTACATAAAACAAAGCGTAATCCTGTTTACAGCATTGTAAATCGAATTGGCTCGTTCGATAGACACGGTTTGAGTAAAGAAAACAACGCTTGTATGTATTATATAAGAGAGGTAACAATAGATTTGTTAAGTATTGTAGCAATTTGCAAATTACAAATAATTGTAAAGAATTGAGCCTGATTTGTCTCGTACATTTAACCCTTAACTGGTATCGTGGAGTATTTGCGGCCTCACTGAAGATTGCTTTTCGCAAGCTAATCTCAATAATGAGACTGGATAACAGTTTATTATTGGTAAATAATACACTCACTTTATGTAATCAACTAGCTTTTATTACCTTTATTTTACTAAATTATCTTCTACGAGAGATCACAATAAAGTTACAATTTTTTGGGTATTTTTAGGTACCTACAGAAACAAAAAAAAAATAACTTTTTAACACAAATATTTTTTCTTTCTTATCTAATATGAACTAATTAAGAAAAAAACATATTTATATGCCTATTTTTAACAATTTCAAAAAATCAACTGGTGTCGTAGGGGCCACTCGCTTCAAACACGCACGTACCTCCGTCCCTGAAAGTGCTGAACGTTCGATACCCGCCGCGAGTCGCGATGTAATGAGATTACTTAAAATGGTGGGTGCGTTCGATGCTTAGATTTTTAGAAAATCATCAAAACATGACCTGTGGGGGCAGACCGGCCCCCACAATACCAGTTGAGAGAAAAGTAGTCAAAGTTTATCAATTAATTATGGATAATAATCATTTACAATATTTTCTTATACGATAAATATTTCATATATCCTTAAAAAGAAAGTAAAACAAGTCTTGTGGTTAACTTATACATAACATTTTATAATTTTTCTTAAGCCTGCTATATCATAACAAATATACATAAATTTTCCTCTCATGTATAAATATTTTATAGCGAACGGACCCCGGGTATGGAATATTTTTAATATTGTTACACAGAACAAAAAACCGTGTAATGAGATAAATGTATGTACAGACGTTTGAGGATTAGAATATTTCTTTATATATCTTCTAACAAGATCTTTAATATGAGCGTGTATATTCTTCTTAGCTTTTTAATAAAGTCGAAAAAAATACATACATTTTGTATTATAAAATATCTAACATGCTATTCATAAAAAAGTTACTATCTGTGATAAAATAAAATTAAATAACGTTAAAGCTAAAATGACAAAATTAGCTTTTGTGAATTTCGAATAAATAATTATCAAGTTTTCTGCATTTGCTTCTAAAGCTGTCATAAGTCTAAATATAGGAAAAACTTTAAGTCTTTAAAAGAGATGTTTCTGTATTAATTAATTATCACGAATAATTATGAAGGCAATATTTAATTGAACTATTGATATTTATTTTAAGATGAAATGAAATGATACGTCATTTACGGAGCACATTTTTGTGGAAAACACTGAACAATTATAGGTAGTGTGTTATGAGTCAAATATATACAACTATTTAAACACTATAGAAATAAAAACAGCTAACTCGACATCTATTCGAGATGTCGTAAAATATAAAACGTGAAAAATAAAATGAACTACAACGTTTTCCTCTAATGTGCAAATGAATCAGAACATTTGGTTCAAATAAATCTAATTACTCTACATTTTACTGTGTTAGTGGATGTGTGCGCATACATACACATAGGCGTCTGCTAAGAGAGGCAATATGAGGAAATTAAAAAAATGTGAGTAAATAAAATGTAAAGAGCATTGATTCTAAACCAGTATAATATTAATTTAATAATAAAAAAAATTGTATCTGACTCTGAAAAACATCTGCCATGGAAATTTTTACATGTAAACATATGAGTTATATTTTTTGAAGGTATTTCGAGATAGAGAGTGTTGCCCCCCCGTTACTACGCCACTGATATGTTTATGTATATGTGTGAGTGAGAGTAATACATGGCTACAACAACGACGGAAAGAAAAGAAGTCATACAGAAGAACAAACGAGTTGTGTTCGAAGGAGAGACAACACAAGAATTCTTTAGCTCTTTTCATCAAGCTGCTGGATGACTCTATTGTTGTCTCGGAAATAAGAGGAGGCAATGTTTCACGCCCGCTTGTTCAATGATTACAACCTCTGGCTATGGAATCTTTGTAGATAACTCTAATATAACCCAACATTGGTCCTAACCTCGATAAGGAAAAATATTTAAAATTTACCGGATATGCCAGTAGATCTCTAACATTATTAGGCGGAGATTTTCTAGCTTATATTAAAATTCACGGCCTCTTAAAGTGAGCATAATTTATAAAAAAATATTTAATGAGTTCCACGAGACTTTCTTATACGTAATTTTGAGTATACAGTGTACGATTTGTAGAAGATATAAACAAATGAATGGAACATAAACATTTATTTTCAACAGTTATTTGAATATCCAGACAGAGCGAGAACTTCAATATACTTAAATACATATATACATATACATATGTATTAACGTCAACAAAATTTTACACTGTTAACTATTGTTTGTGCAATTATATATCGTTAAGATATTAATACAAAACATAACTGTTATAAATTACATTACAGCGTACATTCTTATCATTGAGTTACTGTCTCCCCAGTCGCACTTTAAGATAACATGTTCATCGGACTATTTAACTACTATATACTTGTAATAAATTCTCTACAAAGTTTTTAAGTATATTAATTCGGTAGTTAATAATTTACTTTGACAATTTCTTTATTATTATATATATTATAACTAAATATTTGTGGAAAATAGATTTTGAATTTTGATAACGTAATGTAAAAGGCATTTTGATTTTGTTACGTACACGTTAATACAACAATATAAAATAGTAATTTGTTATTTTCTAAATTATTGATAAAATAAAAATTTTCTACAACCGTTTAAAAAAGTTGGCTTTTTTATTGACATTTGTGTGTAAAGTAGTACTTTTGCGCTCAAAGTTACTTTTAGGTACGGCGTAAAAATTTATTAATAATAAAATTATAAATAATACATTATGGCTTTTTTCTTGGCACAATTCATTGTATTATGTGTAATTTTCATATATCAATTTAGATTTTGCAGATAGTAAATTTGAAATTACAGAATTTACAGCTTCTGATATCTCTGGTGGTGCACATTTATGTTCTTTTTCAGTATCACCACTTATCCATCTTATATTACACACTAACAAATTAAGAAACGCATTTTAATGAAAATAGAACTGTCAAAAATTTTGTTTAAAGTTTACTTGAGTTGAATTTTAATATTTATATAGTAAACTACAAATTATATAAATTAATTATTATATTATATTATTGTTAATATTATATAATAAATAGGGTTGTAGAAAAAATATTGTGTGCACCACGGGTGTAAAATGCGTTTTTTTTGTTTCGACTAACAAACATTCCCACTCGTGCGAAAAACTGCTGTTTTACACTCTAGTTACACAAATATGTAACTATTTTTATTTTCTATCTGTGTTAATAAAGATATAGAAATTCTCCGCGACTTTGCCCGTATAAATTCTGAAATCAAATCTTCTTCATTTTTATAAATTTTATTAGAAAATATAAATGTGTAAGTACGTAGTACGTATTTGACTTAATTAATACAAATTTTGAATTGTTTGTATATGTACATCAATATAACAACTAGATTTCATTATATTTTTTATAAGAAATTTCAATTCTATAATTTCTATAATATGGGCCTCCCCTAAAATTATATATTGTTTAATATATAGCCTAAACTAATTCTTGGACTCTCAAACAGCGAAAGTCTCACAAAAATCGGTTCAGTAGTTTTCGTGTTAGTTGGAACAAACAAATATAGGTATCAGATAAAAATTCTTAAAACTATGAAAATGAATAATATTGCTAACATATTTACAATGTACTGACTACTGACAGATCTAACAGAACAATTTATTAGTAATGGTTAGTCATTTTCAATAACAAATAAGTAATTTTAATATTATTATTATAAAATAAAATTCAAATTTTATTTCAATTTTAAAATCAAATTGTTATATTCTATTTGTTATTTAACCTGCCTCATATCAAAAAACAAAGCAAAATATGTTGTCAAAACAATCCCACTGAAAGGTGACATTTAAATAAAAATATATGATACATATATTTAACCTCCACACATAAAAATAATAATTTCAAAATATCAAAGTTTGAAAGTTATACAAAACGACATTTTCTTTGAAAGAATATATCAAAAGAAAAACTTGTAGAATCTAGATAAGCCTTCGGTTTTGTGTTCGAGACGAACTCCTTCCATCTCGACATTAGTTTACATTTAAAGGCGCATTCACACGGTTACTGTATTTGACTAGTATATAATATAAAACTTAAAAAATAATTCAAAAGTGTAAAAAAATATATAGTACATTTTACATTTATTTTCTATTAAAAAAATAAAATTAAACTAGTGGTTCTTAAGTTTGTAAAATTAAATTAAACTAGAATAATCTAATAAATTAAAAAATATACGTTACGGGACACTAGTACAAGAGTATCGACTCGCACTTGACAATTTTTTATACTTTTTTACTGTCGAAGTACAGTATTACCACAATACCGAATTTTTTAACATTTGTTTAATATTAAAACCGGATCAATAGTTCTCAATATCAGAAAATAAAGATTCAAAACCCTTCTTTTTACTTGGGTAAGAAGCTAATCATGTTGGCTATTTTTCATGAAAATTAATTGTGAAAACACGGCATTAATATTTTCAGTGATAACCCCCAAGCTGTTTTCTCCCCTTCTCTCTTCCACCATCGTCGGGCAACCATACATTAATTTATGCAATGTTGTTTTAGTATATATATACAGGTAAGCCAACCGTCTCGTTTTGTTTTCCAAAGAAAACAGAGTTCATCAAACTGTGGTACCCACAAAGACCTACCTTCTCAAATCTGTTCTTCATTATTTAAACATTTGATTTGTGTCGCCTACTTCATTTATTTAAAATAATTAATTTTGCCAAGGTTATGTATGTTTTTTCAAGAAACTATTTGATTATATTTTACATAAATTTTATTTTTTGTTCAAATATATATTTTTTTATATTAATAAATAACTTTTTATTCGATTTCTACTTTTCTTCACGCTCTTTCTTTAGGCACTTTACCCCTCCCCCCCGCCCTCCTTTCAAGTGCGCCAACGACATATTGAGGAACACTGATAGATTATATTGTTTACCTACTTGAAGATATATTATTTTTTATCAGAGTCGTACTTAGATATTTGAGGCCCGAGGCGTAAAAAAATCTATAAAAGTACTAAATGGGTGAATTTGTTCGATAAGCGTTACTGTTGTGGGTATGTAAAAGTGTGCGTACTCAGTGTGGGCGCGTGTATACTAACTATAAAATTCAGTGTATGATATGTAGCAATCACGAAAAATTGGATTTTTACTGAACTACACGTGTAATCTAGTAAAACAATTTTCTCTTGATAACGGCTGTATGTCTGTCTGTTAACTATCTACAGTTAAAAAAATTGAAGTTTACCGAAGATATGTAAATATATATTTACTTTTGTTGCCAATTTTTTCAATATACTAAAGCTAAAAATAAAAATCCCTAAAAAAATTCAAAACTCCCCTAAACATAAAAACAACAATATCTAATAAAGAATGGATGCGCCCAGTTAATACGGGGGTGTTAATGCGGGTATATAGGGGATGAAACACACTCGTTTTCTTACCCCAAAGGTCGCTCTCTGCTGTCTCAAGTGTAATGACAATAACAATGTACAGGGGATGAGAAATGACATTATATTGGGGGTGCTTTGAGATACCATCACTGAAGTCTTAAGGATGTGAGATCCCAAGACGAAAGAGTGTATTTTTTCTTATCCAATTACTTGGAACAATTGAATGCTGAGTTATGTGTTTGATGAAAATGTAATTGTAGGATTATCACTCGTATTGAAGATAGTTGTTTATGTGCTAGGGATTTCATAGCTTTTAAGTTGGTACGTAGGTGTATTTTTTATTTATTATTCATTGGAATTTCTATGTTTTTATGTAATTGGTTTTATAGAGCATATCTGGAGGTATCGATTGATTTTTATTTGATTGAAATTAATGGAAACTTCAATGTTAGTTTTCAATAATTAACTTCAGGTTTTGAATTTTCTGCAAATAAGTAAAATAAAAACAACAAAAAAGTAATTGGACTTTTTAAAGGTCGTCAAAAAATGCAATCAAACATTCTTAAAGAAAGAAGTTTGATAAAGAAGAAATTTGGCTCCGTGGTAAACAAGAATGAAACAGTTTCATTTTGTATTTCAAAATCGATTTATAAGATATTTGCATTTAAAGCGCAAAAAAGCTTCCTTATTATAAATTTATATTTTTTTAATTCCGAAAATCTACAAGGATTTTAGATTTTTTGATTAGTCAAAAAGAAGGTTTTATTAAAACAAAATGTTTGTGTATTTAAATTTCTTGAATTGTCAGCTCTTATTTCATACTCCAGCGAATAAATAAAATTTAAGACCCACCTAAAAAAGTGTTAAAAATGAAAATTGTATTTTTATAATCGAGGTTTTTTATTGGTCTAGAAATAACGCCAAGTCATAGTTTTTTTTAAGTGAAATTGTAGCCAGACAGACGGACAGACAGATAAAAAGATACAGTGTTGATTCCATAAGTGTTCTATTTTTCCGATTTCTGTATTAAACACTAAAAATGTGTGGCAGACAGACAAAAAGATACAGTATTGATTTCATAAGTGTTCTATTTTTCCGATTTCTGTATAAAACACTAAAAATGAAATATTTCAAAATAAAATTATATTTTTTCATAACAAAACTTCCAGTACGTATTAAGACTGCAAAGAAAATTACGGAAGGCATATTTATGAAAGCTCTACATCACAATGAAAACTTAAGAAGTTACATAATGCAAGTTATTTGAACTAGTTTTTTTGTTGTTTACCAAAGCTGGTTTGATGAATGTGGATCGATGCCTACCTACAGTAAAGTTGACATTCAATAATTTATTTTCTAGATATACGAGTATGTAATTTACGATTGGATGCAATCTAGGATTATATTCTTATCATATTTTGTTGTGATTTATCATTTTTGATTTATATTTCAATTCGTTTAATTGGATTTAATACAAATAAAAAATATTTATGCAGTAGATAGAAAATTATACAATATAACTTCTCTTCTCCAAACTGACCATTTATTGTTACTAAAAAACGGTCAATTATGAAAGTGGTCTTAAAAAAATTATATTAAAAAAGTCAGTAAGTATACAGTGTAGATGTTGATCGATTTTTTAGTTTTTTTATTATTTTCGATGTTACAAGCGAGGAATTGATTTCTTCAAAATTTGCACAGTTTCTGCCATTTTGCGTGTTGTGTTTTATTTAATTAATTAGATTTCGCCGGTTTATCCGTCAAGAATGTCGATAAACAATTAATTATGTATGTATGCTTTACGCTCTTTTATTATTGAATAGACCAAATCGATTGCAAATTATTTACGAAATTCAAGGAATCAATTGAGTCTTGACTGATTCATCATCGTCGAGCCGAAATCTCTTGACCTATAAACGTGAAATTTTTTCATCTTAGTCGTTTTAGCTTCTGAACTAAATAATAATAGTTAAGTTATACTATTTGCGACATGAATGTAGGTACATAAATATAACAAAGTAAAGTAAATATGATTCGTTGCATGACTGGTCTTGTATATCCGTATGTTTTTATTTATTTCCGAACTTTCGATTCTTTTTGCTAGATTGTTTCACTGAAATTTATTAGTATTACATATTTGCAATGCTAGAGAGCAACATAAATCATTTTTTACCAAGTTCCAATGAAAATTGATCATGTTATATGGTATTTTATAACTCTATTCTGTCTGAGAAATGTTGTACAATAAATTGTAAACAATATTGTTGTTAAATGCAACTTGGTAGAAAATTTAAATAAAGAAACATTATGTTATAATTTATTATTGTTTATACAAGGCTATCCAAAAATAAAAATCTGGCGATTTAGTGGTGTAAAAATCATTTTGTATACAAAAAAATATGTAAAAAAATAAAGTAGCCACTGTAACCAAAATGTTATTATATAAGGAGATATCTGCATCATAAAAGTAATTAAAAAAATATACATCCAACCTCGAAACAATCAAATAAAATTTACAGTCGTATTTCATAATTACTGAAACGTGAAAACTACAAAAGGAAACTTTTGCAAACACATTTTTTCAATACAATTACAAGCGCTTCTAATACCGTGTCTAATTAATTGATCAAAGACTGAGTAAGCCAGTCGTCATCATGCAATATGGCGGCAAATCACTCTATAATTTGGAGCCGCGGTCAAAAGGATCGCTCCTCAATGCTTATTTAGGTGAATATGGTATGTTTGATGAGATTTATAACGGTTTCCATTACACATGGGTTCATTTCGCACCAATTAAACTGGACCAGATATTTAAAAAAAATTATATCGATTAAAATAATAATAAATATAGTTATATAATTTATATACTCAGTAGTCGGTAAAGTGGTTAAGTATAATATATGGAGATACAATAAAAGATGTTTAGAATATATCGAAGTCTATTCATTTTTTTACAATTTATTAGAAGATGCTGTGACCATTTCGGAAAGCAGAATAAAAATTGTTTTCTGATTTTAAATTTCCACTCGATCTGTCCGTTTTAGATTTAGAATGTCAGTCTGTCTGTCTAGTAAATCCTTGTCAAACTCATGAACTATTGAACCGATATTTAAGAAACTTGGTTTGTTGGTTGGATCTAGTTAGTTGATAGTTTCATATTTAGTGGAGGAGGAGAGGGATGGTCCCAAAATTAATATTTTTCAAAATATTTCAGGAAACAAGTCAAATTTTTTAGAATCTTTTTCTAGAGAATTAAATTTACTATAAAAAGATATATCTTCCTTTACAAAATTTCATACAATTCGAGTCATCATTAAATGTTTGGTTGCACGTGCTTTTTGTCATTTTTCAGGAACGTATAGTACATGAATGTCAAGTGATATATAGTTTCATACTATTATGTTTTTCTTATGTATGTTCGGGTGGTGAAAACGAATTTCACAATAAAAATGCTCGTTAACTCTAAGAAAACAACTTATTATATTTATATTTAGTTGAATTTTTTAGCTTAAGTTTCTTTAAAAAAATATAAATATAGAACAAATTGACGTTATTTGCAAAAAAATGAATAAGCTACTGTTTCAGTTTTATTATGCACACGTGTTTTCAATAATGAAATATGGAGTAATAATGTGGAGCCGAATCATTGAATATAAAAGAATTTTTATAATTAAAAAAAAATATAGGTCGAAGAATAAAAGAGTTTTTTCATTAAAAAATTGTTTTTTCATTGTTAGACCAAAGATTTTTCAACCAATATAGTATAGCAAGGAAAATGTAGATTTTAAAAATAATAAACAAGACTGTATTATGAAAAATTTGGAATTAATATTTTTTAATAAATTGCAAATAAAATGAAAGAGTTAACCAATCAGAATGACCTAATCATTCAATATCAATTGTTGGTTTAATTATAACACCATTATCACAAACTACACCAAAGCGGAAATAAACTCAATTACGAGTTAAAGTATGTATAAATATTAGCGATACAAATTCACTGAACAAAACAGTCAATTAGAGAAACCACACGAAAAAAATCCACAAACAGAATATAAAGTAATTGAAAGTGAAGTTGTGTTAATTAATGATGAGAACCCGTTTCCCTAATGGATATTTACCGAACCGGTCAGGCTTTAAATCCAGCTCAGCTCAGACGGAGATACACTGAACACACATATGTATACTATTGTATACAGGACACTAACGAAATAACGATATATGGTTATAGTGGTCTTCTGTAATTGTAATAATCAGAGATTTGAACCGGAATTTAATTATGGTTCGGTTTCAAATATAAATAACGGTTCGGGTTCGAGTTTGGATTCAACATGCTGCAAACTATTTGGGTTCAAAACCCGTTATTTTTTTAGGGTTTAGGTTCAAGTTTGTAATTGAAAGAAAAATATTTAAAAAATATATTATAATTAACAAATAAAATATTTTCTGATGAAGAAAAAACATTAATAGCCATTAAAATATTGCTAGAAAAAAGGTCAAAACATAAAATCACATTTTAAAGATTGAAATATCTATTTTAGATTTTTATTGCAAATTGAAATGTAATTTAGTTATAGAATTAAAAAAGAAAGTAAAAAATATTTAAATTTTAGTAGTAGACTTGATTACATTATATCATAAAATTCAAACAGATACCCAGTTTTATTACATTTTATTATCTCATTTAAAAATCATTGGAAAAAAAATATTAAATTATTAAAAATGATTTATTGAACCTTTTAAAAATATATGGTTACCGGTTATCCATAAAAAGGTTCAGATTCAGATTCAGGTTCGTTGACTTTGAAATATAGCGGTTCGGTTCGGGTTCAGGTTCAAATCCCTGATAATAATACAATTTGTTAATTTTAATAGAGCGATAAAAATATCCTGTTAAATGTTTTTTAATAAAAAGTGCTTCCTCGTGCTAAATTTTGCAAATGGAGATGTATTTTTGAAAGGGAATATTTTTACTACAAAATTTTTAATAGAAAATTTAAAGTTCTAGGTACGACTTTTACGTTAAATGCGTCTTTGACATATTTTGAAAAAAAGAAAAATATATGGGATGCCACATGGATGGAAAGATGAAATGAACATTATTGTAAGTCTTTTTTTGATTTCAGATATGATAACATACAGAACTTTCACTTAATGAAAAATATTTATAACTTACAACTTGGTTTCGTATGCATGTACAGATAAATCAATCATACTATGAATTACGGCTTTTCGACTTACGTTGATTTGAATTAATGTACATATTTAATTATCACAATTCTCAAAAGTTTTGATGTTCCTTTGTGGTTTGAATCTCCTACCTAATCAGCGACTAACACATGAGTCAGAAACCCGGCGCCCATAGTGGATTTTTACTCCACCCTTATTGGACTAAAGGTTGAGAGATTATAAAGTGCCTAAGACAATTTACAGTACATTTTACATTTGAATCTCGTTTTTTTTTTTTAATGGCTATTTATACCTATTGGTAATTTTCAAATCTTGTACTGTGCCCTTATAGATACAAAGATTGCTGACCCTTAGTATAATATATTAAATAATAGCGCTTCGACTAGGAGATATTTTCGAGTTATGAAATTCGTTTGTAACCGAGGGTACGAAATTTTTTTAAAATTTGTCAAAAATTGAATTAAACGTTCTAGATTTTATTATTCAGAATTTAATTTTGTTAATTTCCACTTCACACGAAAGTAATTAAACCAATTTTGATCAGACTTTGACTGTTACGTAGGTACCTAGTTTCTGAAATAGACGCATATATCCGAAGCTCTACTGTATTTTGTATTCACACATACAGAATGACAAAGATGCGTCTCGTGATTTGATCCCGCGGGATGAGAGAGACGCGCTCCGACCGCAACGAAACAATTCCCGTGTCCTGCAGGATGTGACCCGCGTCTGATGCGGTCGCCCGACACCAGCCCACTATGACTTGCTACATATATTCTATTTAATTCTTCTTCTAAGGCACTACCCCATTCACGCAGTGGCAGCGCGAATATATATTTCAGAGGAATTTAAACTATTGTTAATTTTAATTATTGAATAATACTCTCTTCTTTTTTCCCTTTATGTATTAAATATGAACTAAATACTAATTTTGGTGACAAGCTTACTGAAGAGCAAAAAAGCTCTTATACTTAAATGATAACCTAACCTAAGACTTAAATGGACGATTTTTTTAAAAATATTTAAATCTTCTCTTCAATGGGGCCAATATTATTATTTTAGCACTTCGGGTTTCAAAATGTCTAAGTACGGCTCTGTATATTTCTTTTACTTATTGATTATTTGTAGGAAGTTATTTTACTGTTTATGGCTCAATCAAAGCACGGTATTTTAAACCAAACAAAGATCGGGATATTTTTTTCTTGATTTCGAATATAAATTATTTTTATGGTTTTGGCTTCGGAATGGGAGGTCAAAATCTAATTATTTTGGATACGGTTTCGGTTTTTAAGATCAGAATTGTTTCGAATATCCAACAGTTTAGGTTTAGATACGGAGCTCCATAACATCCCTTATGTATAATATATTTGAAATAACATTGATTTCCTTATGCACCATCGCATTTTTCAAGCTTAATACCCGCATATAGAATACATTTCTGCTCCGCCTTTGGTTGTTTGTACCCTTTCTTGGCCAATATCCGCGGCGCGTGTTTCAGACGTCGGTTGTCCGAATGCAAACGGAGAATTTATAGGATAAAGGCAGTTGCTTTGTGTGAAAAACGAACAAAGTCAGCTTTTGTTCTTTCTGCTGCCCGTAGGCGTTTCACTTATCGTGAGATATTTTAAAAAATCGGCCGGTTCACCCGCCATGGATCTAACCGTTTCCCTCCAGGCTGACTTAAGTATTCATTTTTTGGTATAAATAATAAGGTATTTATTTATATTTAAAAAGTATGCATAGAAATTCATAACAGGAGTTTATCATGTCATCAACGAGCCTAGATTCATAAAACTAATTTATTATTACTATTATCAATCTCTTAAAACTGTTAAAGTTTATATTGTGTCGATCTTGCCACATTAAAAAACTTTTTTTATACATACGTATGTATGTATACAGGGTATCCAAGATAAGCGTGAAATGTATGGGAATTTCCTAAACGATAACAGATACAAATTCGGTTAAATGACATGAATTATTTGTCAAGAAGAGGTGAGTATTACTACATCAAAAATTTTAATAATTGTATGTGGTTTAGGCGGTATACAAAAAAATCAGAAAATTAGTAAATTTTTAAAATGGCTATAATTTTTTTCTCAAAGTAGATAGGTACTTTTATATTTGCGGTTTCTTTAAGCACTTTTAATTAATATAATATAATAAATATATATTAATATAATAAAAATATGTTAAATTTGTTTCAAACACTCATCTTTTAGCTAAATATTAAATTTTGTAATTTATTTTGAACAATAATAAAAGTTAACCGGGAAAATTATATTTACGGCAACAATCAGTTCAAAAAATCTTAATAACTTTTTTTTTTCAATATATATTGGAAGTAAATATACATCATTTAAATTCATATTTGTTGCAAAGTAATTAAGAAAAAATGAAAAATTTGTTATATGCGAAGTTATTTTTTTTAAGGTTACAAATTAAGTTATAGTATTCTGCCTCCCTCAGATCGATAAACCGCAAACAGGAAAAATCGATGATTTACCGGAAAAGTCGTGAAAAAAGTACGTAGGGAGATATTGTTTTATTCAATAAAAAATTCCGGTTATATGATTCCACTATTTTAGGAAATCCCCATACATTTCACGCTTATTTTGGGCATTCTGTATATCTAACAAAATATTTGTATGTTTTTTTAACATAAATTATTTAAAGAGCAAGTGTCCTTTATGACATTAAAAAAAGACAAACTACCAATAGATCATAGGTCTATCGACACGTTTCTTTTAAAAAATGTCTTGAGGCGTTATTAACCTTTAATACATGTATGCACACACTGAATAATGTCCTACTAGAGAGATAAAATTGACGCAAATACCCTTCTCGATATACAAATCGTGTGCGAAAATTGATTTATCGTAGAAAGTGTCTAGACATAATGAAACTGGAAGGTCAATTTGTAAACTAATATTCTTATAGACATTAATTACACCGCGTGACATTCTCAGTCAAAACAGCGCTTAATTTATCTTTGAGCGTTTATTCTCCAAGCTCTTGTATTTAAAATAAGCAGGGCCTCAACAATACACTGTCTTCTTCTTATTCTGTTCGCTGTTTAATCCGCAGGGCCGGGCGAGGGTTGAAATGTAAGAAATATTGAAGTAACATTCGTTATGAAGACAGAAAAAATGTAACCGATTTAAAAATTAATTTTGCCAATGCAAAATTTATTAAAATTTGTATTTTCCCCAAAAACCACTCAAAATCAGTTTTATCTTACTAAAACTAAGTTTGAACTGTTTAAGAAGAGAAAAAATAATAGTAGGTGACATAAAAATGCATAATGAAAGGGTAGAGTATGTCGCAATTTAAAATTTCGGTAACGGCATTTATTGTTAATAAACAAATAGGTGGAGCTTAGACTCCGCCACCACTTTGATATAGATGTTTTTCGTTTCAATTTGAAACCAACTCACCGTCAGTAAAAAAAGTTTCACTTCAAAAGTCAGCAAAGTTTACATCGCACACAATGTGCGGGTTTTGTCAATGTTGACCGATTTGAATGAAACTATTTTTCCTGGAAACATACATTTACTTCAAGCTCCTAGTTTTTTTTATCAATTACTTCCGAAGCTATAGGCGTAGAAATCTATTCTTCAAAATATATGTAGTTTTTTATAACTTCTTGTGGGTAAATAATTTTTTAAAAGTATAAAGGAACCTTAAAAAGTCGGTTATAGTAGCGCATAAAAGCCCTCAGGTCCCTTTTATGTGAAATAAAGTACTGGCACCAGTCTTGGCCATTCTGAGAGCAAAGCATATTGTTTTTTTTTGGATTGATGAGCTTTTTTTTGTAATTCTCATAAGCTCCTATTACTAATAAAGCAACTATCTCTTTATTAAATCAATTTAACTATTGAAGTCCGCAAATATAGTTTGTTTTTGAAATTAAAGCCTTTTTTCTCCGGTAATGGATAAAGTAAAACCAGTATGAGCATCCAGTGATGGACACTTGCTTATGATTACAAAATAACTACTATGACACAAAAGTTATAAAATAAAGAATCGTAAAATTTGAAACAATGTAAAGCAGATGTTATAATTAATAAATAAATTACATTTATAATTAGTATAAATGTCCACTATTTTGATACTCATTAGCCGAGTGTTTTACATTTAAGTTTTTATAGAATATGATTCTAATTTAGTATATTTAATTAAACAAGAATCCAACACTGAGAATGATCCAAGACTACCTTGTTTGATAAACCTAATATATAATTTTTTTTAATTTTATGAAGAGGTATAATCGAAATTATTAAATAATAATTAATATATTCCGGTCCTGTTTTGCCATGGCTTAACGCTTTACTGTCTCCATTTGCTGTACACACCCCAGCAAAGTGACAACATAACTTTACCCTCTCTTGGCAAAAGTTTAACACGAACATTCTATAATGATATTTTCAACTCGAATGAGCCAACTTTGTGATTTTTGCATTTTCTGCTGATCCACACTGTACTTTCCGCGTTTGTTGACGTGCATCGAGAAAATCCTTGCACCGCATTTTTATTTTTGTGAATATTTTTACTCGAGATAAAACGAACGATAAGAGGATTTCGATACTGGAATTAAATATGATATTCTGTACGTAAGATGTTTACATGTAAATACTTCGGAAAATTGTTTACAACAGGTTTCTTCACATTCGTGGAATATTAACAGTTGTGAGGGTTCGTGGGTAAAATGAAATTTAAAAGCATCAATATTGTGTTATATTTGATCTCAATGAAAGGCAAAAAAAAATTTTTTTCAGTAATCTACAAAAAATGAATAAAAATCTTCAATAATCGAATCTTTCATTTTTGCTCTAAAACAAATAATTTTTTTTTATTTAATGCACTCCACGAAACTTTTTTTTTACATCAAAAAATTTCTAAAATACATGACTCATTTGTATAAACTAAAATTTTACATCCTGTATTAATCATTAGATAATTTTTTTTTATCTACACGTATATTAAAGTTTAAATGCTTGACATATGTATCATTTTATCTTTTTCGTCGTTTAAGGATATGGATGTTTTTGATGTATTTTACCTCAAGGGTTTTAACTTATCCAGAAATTGTCAGAATGATGAAATTTCATAACGCAACATTGGACTATATGAAAAACATTTTAAGACTATTCCAAACTTTGTGTGATTTATAGTTACATAGTTCTATGTCGCCAAACAGGATACGTTTTTACTAATCCACTCGCAGTATGTTATAAATTAATTAATATAAACTTTAAGCTTTTGATTTAATAAAACAATAATAGTTAAGTATGAAGGGAATGATTCAAACTTTATAATAATATGTATGTATATTTAGAAACTTGTATTTTATGGCAGGAGTTTTCAAAGATATAATAATTCTGATTCGTAACGCTGGAGCTTTATTAGACTCATTCTTGCACTAAAAATAATTCATTTCAAACAATACATAATTAAAGAGGCACGCGTCTAGATATGTAATTTGTATGTATGTATAAATTATAAGAAAACTTGTTTAAATTCCTAAAACAACTATAACTCACTTTGTTAGTGATTCTCTTTAACAGTGTCACTCAAAATGTTTGTAAGCAGATATTTTTAAACGTATTATATTCAATTCATTTTCTTATCGTAAGGTAACTATTGATTTATAAAAGATATATATGATACTAATGCACTAAACAAAATCTAATACCGTTTGTCATTGTTAGTTTGGAAAATTTGTGTTACCTCTATTTGGGTTGAAAAAAAAATAATGCTATACGTGTATTTTTATTTTGATATTTTTTTTAAAAATCACCTTTATAATATAAACTATGTAGATAAATGTATCAAAATAAATAAAAAAAGTTAAACAACCTTCCCTTTTCCCTTTAGGAAGGTTTCTTCTTATCGGATGCTTACGTCATAAAAGGTAACACCCATAAAATATCATGTTTCTAGGTTTAGGGGTTTGGGATGTATGTTGATGGGTTAGTCACTAAGGGCTTCTCTCTTTATAGATATAGATGAAGTGGTATAAGTTCACATATTAGAATTTCCAGATATTTAAAGTATTGTATTTCAATATGTACGGAAATTCCATTCAAAGCGAAATTACTATCGCCGACTTATTTGTAGGAAAATGGAAATATATATATTGATTTTATTATTTTAACGGGTAATACCACTCTAGTGACCAAAAAAAAGCCTAATTTGACGATTTTTCTGGGAGTATAATAAACGGAATGGGAATTGATTTTAGATGGTTTATTCAGTATATATTTAAGTACTTATAGAAAAAATTTCTTTATAATTATTTTTGTACAAAATGGCGGCGAGAGAGCCAATCTTCGAAATTATCTTTAAAAAAAAAACACCTCCAGTAGCGGACAAATTTCTCGTAAAATATAAGACCTGGAGTAAAAAAATTAAAAATAAAATGTCAATTTTATCAAATTTTGTAGAAAAAGTACTTTTGAAAAAAAATCGATTATTTGCCAAAAAATAAGCAGTAAATCAAAAAACCCTTACGTACTTGTATAAAGGATCTAATTATGAAGTTAGTGTCAAAATTTCAAATTGATCCATGCAACCGTGTTGATGTAATGTGTTCGCTAAGATTGAAAAAATTGGTTTCGAGAAAAACGCGTTAAAAGTTTTGTGGCAGTAAAGTTTGACGCACTGTACCCATCTTTTGATTAACACCTTCTGCACTGTATTTTTTTACTATAGAACCAAGTGCATATTGTTTTTATGATGTTAAAGTATTGTCAAAGCAAAAAAAAAAACGATTTTTTCAAAATCCTAGAGTGGTGTTACCCCTTAATAACAACAAGGAAGATATTAGTATGTAAATGAAACTTGCATAAACTAACATGTTTTAAATATTTGATTTTTATCACTTAAAGGTTTCTAGAGAGTGAAATAGTTAAAATTCTTGGTAAATAACTAGTCACAATTTTAATATGAATATTTGAAGAAAGACAATGTTAAAATTATAAATAAATAAAACAATGTCTTATTCTAGCAACAATAAGACCCGGCATGCATTAAGTATCCAAATAACAGTTCTATATCTTAATATTTAGATTAAAGCAAGCAATTTTTCATGATTTGCCTCTGATTCTTAATAATATAATTATTCTATAACTTTCGTGGTCGTTATCCATATGATCTAGGTTTTCAAATGTTTGTCCATGTTGTCGTATTTCTATAATTCACGTTTCGAATCTAATGCAGGAGTCTTCTTCAGAAATACTTAAGAATCAAAACGTCTATTAAGGAAATATAACAATGTGGACAACAGTCCAGAAGCCTAGTTCATATTCACAAGGTATTGTTTTTATAACAACACGATAGTGTTCATAAATTAGATATATTAATTAGAATTGTAAAAAAATAAGCTGGTATCATCTCAAAAAACTTAAAAGATCTTTTTATTTAGCCAGTCTTGTTTTGATAAGCGTATATTTACTTTATAAAAATGTGCTTTAATAACTTAAAAAAAATATGCAATGAATGATTATATAAATAAATTTATAAACGTAAAAAAATGTATAATTAAAAGTTTAACTAACGCTGGTCTACAGTTATGAGTACCTATTGGTTGAAGATATGCAGCAATGTGGGAAAACAAGAGAGACGGTGTAGGAATTTTCTCGGAGATCGTTCGCGCCCTTCGTAATTAGGCGCGCTGTGCGCCTAACGCCTACTTCCCTGGAGACCTACCTCATCCCGCGTCCAGGGTAGAACGCACGTATTTGTGTGCGACGCTATTTTTCCTCTTGTGTTATCCGCGCCCTGGTTTGTTTGTATCTTTCTCGAATCAATGTAATTAACACATAGGTATATATGTATTTTGTAGGTTGGTAACACGGTTTACACATTTTGAGTACTGTAACAAAATTTCTGTGTGATTTTAATCTTTTTTAATTTGGTATTTAGTTATTTGCTTTTAATAGTGAATTGGCCTGCACAAAAACTGAATATAACGGAATATTTTAGTACAAAAGTTATAATACTTAATTAAAAAAATATTATATTTTTAACAATAGGTGACACCACTAATTATTTTCTCCTATGGGTCTGGATTTAAGGGACACCATGTAAAATATAGATAATCAATATTCCTTATTTTTAATTAATTCCATATACAATATCTATCAAAATATATTTAAAAAAAAAGAATCTTTCTTTCCAAACATATACTTTAATCTATAAATCAAAAAAAGCATTTAACTCATGCAACAATAATTTTATAGGCAACTAGAAATCAGATGCAACACGCATACTAGAAAAACGATAGCATCTTGAAGCGTCATTCTTTAGCACAAACGTTCTCTTTATTATATAATATATTACTATATGAATAATTTGAGAATATTTCATATCATATCATAAAGAACATAAACAACAACTACTGTTCATATATCTTCATTTCATATTTCTCGTGGATTACAACCGAGAGGAGAAAAAGAAATGAGTTTCAAGTAGAATTGTAATACTCGCACAGATACACATGCACACGAATGTATTGTTAATAATGAATGGGCTTCACGTACCATTTATCTCAAAAAACGTTCTATTAATAATGTTTTTTTCTCTTCTTGTTATTCCAGTATTTAAAAAATACTCTCTCAATTATTTATTTTATTTTAACATGAATAGAAATTTATTAACCGTGATTTAAATTAACCCTTCTTTAATTAACCTGCCAAAATAAAAAGGGTTTAATTTACATTTTGCCTTTTATGATAAGCCTATAGTGCACTTTTCAATTTGTGTTCAATTAATTGGTGACAATAGAACATGTTCTATGTTTCCGTATTTTAAGATAATTTCTAGTGCTTTAAATGTTTGCTAAATAAGATTTTTCAGTGTACAAGATTACTGTTATGTTAATAAGCATATTTATCGGAGTTATGTCCGAAAATAGATAAAAAATATATATACAGAAAAATTGAAAACCCCCTTCATTTTTGAAGTTCGTGGTCAGATTTTGAAAAAAAGATATAGGAAGTAAATCGGAGGTATACTCTTTCAAACAAAAAAAAATCATCCAAATCGGGGCATATTTGTCAGAGTTATACCCAAACATACATAAAAATACATTTTACACACATTTACATGCACAGGCGAATCGAGAACCTTCCTCCTTTTTTGTAGTCAGTTAAAAAGATCATCTAACGTACAAAAATAACTTTTTTGTCATCGAAAGTTTTTCTGCTTTCACAAATGATCATATAGCTTCCCCTATCCTTTGGATATGGCGGAGAATGAATAAAAAAAATTTATAATAATACAAACTATTTATTTCCGTTGATATTAACCGGAAAATAGCATTTTGAATTTTGTATGAACTAATAGAATGATAAAATACAAAACATATCGATACAGAACAGTGCAACGTAATGCAACAATAACAACAAAAAGCTATTTGTAGAGGAATTGCAGCGTAAAAACTATCGCCGTATTGTCCAGTCTCGGGCATTGTTGTAATCCCGCCGGTCAGAACAAACGCAATGGATTATGGGTAGTCGATTGTACATTAAAACCGATAGCGATACGGATGTACGTACAGTGTTCATCACGAAGTTCAAGCAAAAAATGGGGAATGATATTATTGTATCGGTTATTGCGCCTTTTGAAATATAGTACATGATGAAATTTGATCTAGGGATGGGAAAATTTAGATTTTACTTCCATCTTCTGGAGGAAATGTATTGTAATAAAATATATTACTGTCATAGGATCATTAACATGTCTAAAAAACGAAACTAAATATGGCCATTTTTAGGATGCATTTTTGTAGGTATATTTTCAAAAATCGAACAAGAATATATGATTATTCTGTGTAACTTGAAGCATCCATATTAAAAGTATATTGATATTTCTCGTAAACGGTTGATTCCATAACAAAATCAGCATAGTATATTTAAGTGTATTTTGTGTCATATAAAATCGATGGGCCCATTGGCTTCATACAATTTTATAACTGTATCACTATGGGTTCTCAAGATATGGAATAAAAACTAATTTTTAGCAAAATTTTCGGAGGACTGTAGCTTCCACACAAAATAATTCCGTATTTTTTTTCTTCAAATAAACCAAAAAATTGCCCTGTTGAATATGACTGGTTACTTAAGGCAAATCTATACATAATATAAACCAAATGCCTCGCCACATCTGTACGTCTGTCTGTGCAGAATTTTCTCACTAAACGGATTTTATTCCGGTTTTCATTAATGGATAGAGTGTATCACGAGGAAAGTTTAGGTATAAACTTGTAAATATTTTGTGTTAATTTATGAATCTATGATCATTTCATTTATCATATTCATTTTATTCATCAAGTCGGAAAAAAACAATCGTCGGAGAGATATCTCTATCTTCGCGTACACTGCGTACATAGTTAGCGATATGTATGTTAAAACAATGTTTTAAAGGTTTATTACAGATTAAATTTATATCCTCGGATAATACCGTGTCCAATATACTAGTCCTGTGTATATTTCATACATGGGGGCTGTATAAGAAAGTAAAAAATTAACATTTATCTGTCAATATACAAAGCTTAACTTGTTTCGATAATATCGCTACAAATAATGATTTGCCAGCCCTAGAACATGTGGGTTTGAAATATGAGATTTATGAAAAAAGTGGGGAAAGATATTATATCCTTTATTCCATCTTCCGTACGGTTCTTTTTTGAGTTCATGTTGCGATGGTATTCTGACATCCATCCAAGAACACATTTGTTATATTTGCGTGAAAATCGTGCTATGAATTTTTCACCACTTTGTTTGAATAAAACGAAGAAACTTTCTAAGACATTTCTAATGCATTTTGTTTATCATTTATATATATCTTTTGTAGTCTGCATTTGAAAATGCCGCGTATCATTATTGATATTTCTTGGAAATTTGTTCCTGTTAGAGAAGGAATATGTTTTTTTAGATTTCTTTTAATAAAACTCTTTCAATCTTCGTATAAAAGTTTTAAAGATTTCTTATAGATATGTCATTGTTGTCTGTCTACTAGGTATAAGTGATATCTTTTTAGTTATACTCGTAGTTTGATCTATTTTTTAATTTAAGAATTATTTAATATATAAGTTTCAAGGTCAATTAGTTATACCTACTTAATATTTAATAATTTGAGATATTTGAAAAATCGTAAAAAGGTAAAAAAAATATTTCAATTATTATCCAATTATCTGTGAAGCCTAGCACAAGTTATAAATAATGCTCCTTATTTTCAGTTTCTCATTAAAATAAAACGCACAATAGGGTTCCGTAGTCATTCTAACTACAATTTATAAAAAAGAGCTATAATATTCGTTATAATTTTTATTGAAAGTACTAATTAAAAAACTATATTCTTAAATTTTCTCAGATTTTTTTTCTGATAACCACATTAAAAAGAAAATATATCAAAAGGTGATGTGATATTTTTGTTGCATTTTAGGAGACCTATCTAAAACACCCTACTCAATGGGATAAATGAAATTTTTTTTGAATATATTTTTCAGTCTATTGGAAGGGAGTCCAAAAATTGTGTTTTTTTAAAAATCTTATCACATCTGTTTTTGAGTTATCTACGTCAATGTACCAAATTTCATCTTAATCGGTATAAAATTTATATAGACGGACGGACGGACAGAACGAAATTTCTAGTTTTCTACAGAACCCTAAAAATCGCTATGATATATATTCTATTATTTTCTCATTAAAATATTATGAGTATTAATATATATTTCTATTCTCCCTCAAAAGCTTACATAATTATTGGACACTCCCTATGTATTTATCAACTACAAATTCAAAGTTTCCTTTGATAATTTAGTATTGCTAGTAATGTGAATACAGACTCTTTATTAAATTTCCAATAAACAGAATGTTTATAGTAGTTTAATAATACTAAGTTCTGTTTTAATGATAAAAAAATTTAATTAAAGTATGAATACCTGTATACCTAAAATATAAATCGAATGAATTCATTTATGTTTATTTTCAAGAGAAAATATTGAATTTAAATATGATGACAACTTAGTAAATACTTTACTATAATTATTTTTGCTTTACCCAACCCATCCTTAGTTTTAATTTTTTTATATGGCCATATGTATGAGATACAGGTTTATAAGTATTCTTAAGCCAATTTGTAATTCAAAAACTTCAAGACATAAATGGGTGAAAATATATATTTAAATCAATAGTCTCTATTTTTTGGAAATAATCTTACAACCGGAATGTTTAGAATTTTAAAAATATTTTTGAAACCGTGCGTATAAAAAAATGTTTTAGATAAAAGTTCTTAAAAATATTATTATCTTTAATCTATGTTCTATCCATTTAAATAAAATAAGGCCATAATTGATTTTTCAAAACGAAAAATATATATATATATATTTTTTTTTTTTTTTTTTTTTTTTTTTTTTTTTTTTTTTTTTTTATTTGACACAAATGTCGGCCGGGTGTTCTCCTCTTCCGACAGCTCTTCGTGTATTGTTTTGTGTATTGTGTGTGTGTGTGTGTGTGTTGTTGGGGGGGGGGGGGGGTCACGGGGATACAAGATGGATTTAGGATGTTGCTGATGGGCCGATCATCGCAGGATAAGACGTACTGGGTGGCCATATTAACAGGATTGGGGTGTTTGGTTGACTGAGGAAGGGGATGACATATATTTATTTTGATTTATCTTCTATTTGCTGTTGTTGTTGTTATATTGTTAATTTAGTTTTGTTGATAAATTCGAATAGTTTATTATATAATTTTGTGTTTTGTAATAATTCTTGGATTGAGTCTGGAATTTCCCTGAAGGTTGCATCTCTTTCACTTTTCCAGATGGGACATTTTAAAATTAAATGCTCAGCATTTGCTATACTTATATTGTCGCATCTGCATGTGTTCGTAGTGGTAATTTTTATTTTATGCTGGTATTCTGGTGTGAATGCGTGATTGAAGCGAAGCCGAATGACTGCACTTATTAGTCTTCTAGGTTTTTTAATGTTTTGGAACCATGGTGTTGTTGGAATTGATGGTTGTAGTTTTCCATAGAAACGACCTTTTGATTGGAGTGATAGCTGGTAGTGGTATTGCCATTTTTCTTTTATCTTCTTGTGTGCCTCTGCTTTGAGGTCTGTGATAGGAAGTAATATTGTTATATATATTATATATTATTTTTTATATTTTATGTCCCATTATTTATTTTTTATCTTTTATCCATCGGTCATTTGAACTTTTAAAATATAATTAGACATTGATACGTAGTACGTAATACACAGTATTCTCAGTACTGCGTTTAAGAAAATATTGTGGGACTCTCGGCAGTTTTTTTATATAAAAATATGGTTTCATAATATACAAAAAGACTAGTTATCAAATGATTCTAGATCTCTAAAAATAATGCTTATATCCCTGTCTTCTAACCCGGAAAACTTATGTAATAAAATCACGTAAAAATAAAAATAAACATAACCAAAACGTATCTAATTATAGCAAGTCGAGATTGTAGACAACGTGTTCCTCGCAAGTAGGCGACGATGACATTCCTGCTCAATGTCAACATCCATTATTCCACCGGAAATGAACCCACAACTTGCAGAAACACACGAAAAAAGATGGATGAGTCAAGAACCGTATTATCATGTATACACTTCTTTTGTCAAAAAAAAGTTTCTCTCGTGATGAATTTTTTTTCAGTTGTCTGTGTACATTTTAACTCAACATCTCCGACTGGTATATCCGTTTATATTTCACTGTTTAATCCTATAATGCGGATGATGCCATACCTGTATCATAGATCAAATTTTAAAGTTAAAATTTCCGTAAAATATCACTGAAAAATTAGAATAAAATTTAGAGAATTATTTGCGAAGTATATGTTTATCTATTGCATAGAAAATAATTAAGATTTGAATCAATGTAAGAGCTATAATAATAATTTAAGAAAGTTGCAAAATCGTGACGCATGTAAGGCTAATATAGGGTATTTTTTGTAGGTTATGTTGGGTTAATGGGAGAAGCGTGCGCGTACGATTTTCTCCCGGAAATGGAAAAGCCTATACGAGAAAGTTTTATAAATTTTGCTTATTCGAGTGATTTTACTCGCTTAATTTAACATGATCGATTATTGGCAAGCGGTGTTGAATAATTATTAAATTTTCGTACTCCGTGTAACCTATACACCGCGTTTAATGTTTGGAATTTCAAATGATTTCGCGTGAAAACGATCTGCTGTAATTAGGCAAGCATTCAAATATGCTGTAGTCACTTTTGGAAAATTTTATAATTTGGAAAATGTGTTATAAAATTCGATTTAATTTGATTGAAGTGATATCTCAGAATCTCATTCTTTATGTTTCTTGTTAAATCTTAACTTTATGGATGGAAAATATGCAAGGAAGATGTATTTGGAAAAATAAATTTGATTGTTCATTACTTTAACAACTGAAGAAAAATACCTCTAATATAAAAAATTGTTTACTCTAAAATTTTAAAAATTAATTTGAAATAAGAAGAAAGAATATGCAGGCACGTTCTCTTCTTGCCCCGTATTCCCCTACTATAAATTTCAATTTTATAATAATTGCTTACAGAAACTTCTTTTTGATATTTATTATAAAATATTTAACTACGTATGTAAATTCTTCATGTTTTTAGTAATTTGTTTAAATTTTCACAAAATTTATAATGTCTAATCTCTACAACGTTATGTTTTACTCTAGTACTTTTAACATTATATTGACGGTGGAAAACTAAAACAAATTAAGCGATATACCTTATCAAATTTTACATCGACGAAAAAACAATATTTTTTATCAGCATTTTTCTCACTTTTCTCTTTTTTTGGACTTTATTAAATGAAATAATGTCCAGTGATATGTTATGTCGCTTATTGTATATAAGAGGTTTTTTTTTTTTAATATATGATATGTAGTTAAAATGGCAGTCATTTTTCTGTAATAAAAATCGACGTATGTATTTGTCATCGTAGAGCTTTGTATGTTGAATATATCATTTTAATAGTATATGTCTCAATATCAGCCGAAAAGTCGCTAATTTGGTTTCAATTTTCCACCATCGATATTATTTATTAAATTTAATATGCTACATATGTATTTACATATAGTATGTTCCTATATATTTGCTAGAATTAGACATACATAAATGAATCTTCATAATGTGTAGAGGTTGATGTTATTAATAACTATACAAAGTACACTATAATAGAGAAAGCTATGTAAAAATTTCTTAAAGCAGAAAATTTTTCTATTTCAGGTCAAAACAAAAACTTCTTGTTTTGTGTCTGCCTGTCCCGTTATTCCTTTATCACATGCATAACTTATGAATTACTGAACGGTTTATACTCGTAATGGAGCTTAACTGGAAAAGACTCACAATTTTTTAAGTTACATATCTCAAGAACTTCGCATTTTACGTGAAAATTGTGTGGAATATTTTTTGTATAGGTAAAAAAATTCTATAAGAAATGTTATTATAATATTCGTAGTAAAATATTCCCTTACAAAGATAAACTGTGTTTTTACTTGGAAGATGTTTTTCTTTATTTTATCTAATATCATTCTTTATTCTATATACCCTTCCCCTCCCTTTGTTAATAACGTTTTGCGCAAGAATATAATATCAAAAACTATATTTGGTAAACATCAATAAAATATGGTTTCAGATATAATGTTCTATGATAAATGTTTGCTTTTTTCTTTCTGAACATTTATAATGCATTTTTTAATTATAATTTATGGGTCATATTTTTCCATTACAAACGAAATCGAACATAACAAAAAATAACAAAGCTTTTTCTTAAGTTTGCAATAAATCTTATAAGCTTTAAAAAGCTTTATTAAGTGTTTTGTTCCGTTTATAGAATCGATTGTTGCAAAATAATATATTGAATAGTCATAGTTTTTCAACAATTTAAATTTAAAATTATCCAAGAATTGTCAAATTCATGTATAATACGATTCATATAACAAAACAAAAGTGAAAACTAAATACAAAATAAATAATAAGTTTGAGAAATACTGTAAAATATAAAATCTCACAATCAGCTACAGGTTAGTTTAATTTACAGAAATAAAGTAAATGGGCAAATTTATAGCATATTAAATTCAAAATTGTGAAAAATATATATGAAACCAAGATTTTGAAATTTAACATCGTAAAACTGATATTAAAAAAGGAGTAGATAGAATAATGGGGGAATTGCATTTACGTGATCAAAGATACAAATGTTTTCATAAATGATTTGATCTCAAAATCAATAGTACTATAAATAACAGTGAAATAATAAAAAACATATTTAGATTTTTTTTTGCTTTATTTTACTTTTCTTTGCTTTATTTTTGTATTTTTTTTTTCAAGAGACAAGCGAATAGAAAATAAAAAAGGGAATATTGGGTATTAGATAAATATTTCTTGAATTATCAGCTTTTATTTGATACTACGGGATTTAATAATAAAAACATATTTGCTAACCTATTTTCCCCACTCAAAAAGTGCCAAAATTTACTATTTTTAGTCAAATCTCAGCATTATAGATCAAACGATTCAGTATCTAGAACGCTGTGACAGACAAGCAGACAGTGTTGATTCAATGAGTTCCTTTTTCCGATTCCGGTACGAACATTAAAAACAACATTTTGATGAAATCTTCGACTAAGAAAGACATTGTCACCTCTATAGTAAAAATTTATTTATGAAGGTTATTCAATGTCAAAAAATCGTTTAAACTAGATGTACAAATAAACAACATATATTTATAATACATTTAGTTAAAATTGATCCCAAATCCCCGAGGTGCGACAACAGACAACAGATAGAACATATTTGACGAGTAGTGTCTTTCGTTACGTTCCCTGGGGAGCGCCTTTCCACGCTACATCTCACTGATGTGATATTATAGCTAACGTTATAATATTAATGTGATATCAACACATATCCTCACATATGTACTATGTGACTACATGAATTTCATTGGATTATTGTGTTGTTTCTAGACTTCTTAGTATAAATAATATATTCTTTAAAGTATTATTTTATGTTTTTTTATTATTATATTATTTTTGTTGTGGCTTCTGGGTATAAGTCACAATCAAGACCTTCGGAAGGAAATAAGATAAGATAAATCAATGCAGAATCCTTTCAGATTTAACTAGAGATAATCGTGGAAGCCTTAGATCGGTAGTTGTTTATTATTTTAGTATTACCTTTAAAGAAGACATTTCTAATGCAGGTGGGATTGATTCTTACCTGAAATAAAAATAAGATATTGTTAGAAATTATATAGTATCTAAGATTTAAAATTAAAAATACAAAAATACATTCTGGTAATATACAGGTGTTTCGATAAAAAAAATTCAGATTTTTTCAAAATTACAAAATTTGACTTTCCTTCCCCCTAGAAAAATAATAATCAAATAAAAGTAATTTTGTATTTTTTGCTCTACAAGTATCAAAAAAATATTGTTCTCAACTTATTTTAATCTTTTGGGAATTTTCGAAAATACACAGTTTCACTGACAGTTATAAACTTAAAATGCTGCAGATAGCATTTGCTTTGAATAATTTTAGTGTATAAAAATAGTACTTATCTCAAAATTTCACTTTACCAGTTTCTCTGATTAAATTTAATAAAAACATTTGCCAAGTAAATGCTTTCTCGTGCTAAATTTACCAAAGGTAGTAAATTATTGAATGGTAAACCATTTAATTTTTATACAATTTTTACTAAAAAATATAAGTCGACATTTTTCTTAAGACGCACCTAATTATTTTTTTGTATATTTTTGATTTTTTGACAATTTCAATCTAAATCTAAATTTATGCAAACGTCAAAAAGACATTTAAAACGTAAAAATTATATTTAATAAGTCAAAGTAAATATCAATTTAAAAAAACAAAACATGGTATTTTAAAGCAAAATGCGATAAATATTTGTAAGGGAATATTTTACAACAAACGTTGTATACTTATATTATAGGAAATTGAATGCTCTACAAAAATTTTTTTTCACGTAATATGCGTCGTTTTTGAGATATCTTGATTTTGAAATAAGACCGTTCTCAAGCCAGATCGAACCATCCAACCAAGTTTCATTTTAATCGGTTCAGTGGTTCATGAGTTATGCGTATGACACGGATTCAGGGGACAGACAGACAGACATGGAACGAAAAGTATTTGTCTTGATCTGAAACGGAAAGATCAATTTAAAATTTTGAAATCGGAGAACAATTTTTTTGTCTCATTCTAAAACGATCAAAATGCTTCTCGTATCTTCGATATTACGAGGAAGCAAAAATGAATCTCGAGAGGAAATACTATCTTTATTATTCGAACAGATCACACTATTCCGCCATATCAACTAAAAGTTCGAATCCGAGACTGTCGTCACACACTCGATTATGTAGCACTTATGATGGATTATGTCCCAACATGCTATGCGATGTTAACACACTCCATACGCGATGTCGGTCTGCTCACATCGCAGACATTATTATGTTTGAAATATATAGTCTATGAAAGGATAAGCTAGGTATGAGTTAATCATTTGGTACATAGAAGATTAAACTCGTGTGAGAGGCATAGGCGTAACGAACGGTATTTTTGTTCTTAATTATTAAAATGGTGTGTTTACACCAAAAAGACAAAACAGCAATTTGATGTTTTTTTCATAACATGGCAATACAGATTATATATTTTTAAATACAAATTATATTAAACACAACGTATTGGTGTTTTGTCTTTTTAATTATGTAAACAAACCATAAGAAATAAATATTTGAAAATTTTCATGGAGTTTCACCGAGACGAGATTTTCCTTGGTCCCTTTTTGGCCTTGCTAATGAAATGAGATTTATAAGTTTTGTCGATAGTATCATTAAATCAATAATTAAAGTAAAATAAGGTACGGGCACCAGTCTTGGACAATACCCCAGTGTTGGGCACTTTTTAAATTAAATGTACTAAAAAATATTTGATATTTGATTACTGCCGTTACTAAATTGTAATCTTTAGAGACTAAACTATAAAACAGCTTAATTTGATGACAATTGGCCAATGTAATCTATTTATTAATTATATTATCATAGCATCTGCTTCACATTGTTTAAAATTTTACAATTCTTTATTTTATAATTTTTGTGTCGTAGTATTATTTTGTAATCATTAGCAAGTGTGTATTACTGGGTGCCAATTACTGGTTTTACTGGAGAAAAAACATTAAACAAAATAAAAGGCTATTATTTAAAAAAACAAACTATATTTACGGAGTTTGGTAGGTAATTAAATTGATTTAATAAATAGGTACTTGTTTTATTAGTAACATAACATTACAAAACGGACCCCGTCAATCCCAAAAAAATACCTTGCCCTTAAAGCGTCCATGACTTACCTACTCGTATATAAAATTCGCAGCCCTATTTTTCATGAGGGAAGTTAATAAAAAATAATTATTTTCAATGTGGAAATGTGGATATATTGCATTTGACAGCGATTTTTTATTTATTTTTAAATTATAAGCCTTAGGCATTCCAATGATATGATACTTGTGTATAATGCATAAATTAATCACCCCCTCCCCCCACAAATCCCGAGTGTTTTCTGGTAACGCCCATGGCGAGAGGGTTTTTGTAATTTGTAAAATAAATAAATGCGTGTGATTCATTATGATTATGTTAATTTAAAACAAGTTTATCATTAAGGGATTTTTGTAGAGGGGATGATTTATAAAAGGATTAAAAAGGGTTGAATTTTTTTATATATTCATGAAATAAATTTTGAGGGTTTATTTGTTATCTACAATAATTATAATAACAATAAAAAAGAACAAGTTTTCATTATTTTTTAACACTTTATGATAAGAGGTAAAACGTTATACTCTTTTTAGAATAATTAATTCCTTTACACGTTTCCCATTTTACGAGCTCCCGTTTTACGAGTGAATGTTGTATGTATGAACCAGTTAATTGTAATTGCGAGAAATATATTTTTAAAGAAAAGAAAATGTTTACAAATTTTCACCGGAATGTGTTAGTTACGATACGTTGGTCGAATCAATCATAGTTATTTTTATGGCCTATCCTAGGATATACAGTCAGTTACTTAATATTTAAAAGAAAACCGGAAAGTCAACACCTGACGTGGTTTACAGGCAGGATTAAGAAGTGCCTTGGAGTTGTCAGGGCGGGTAATGTTCACGAGATCCAACAAATGTATGTATATACTGTCCCCGGAGTCTTTAAATAACACAATCCTATATTTGCCATATTTGTACAACCAAGCTAATGTGTAGATCGTCATATTCGCATAGTTTGCTATGGATTGCCAAACATGGCCAATACGCAAAATCAATCCATCGTAAGTCGGTTTTTGAGCGCGCATCAAAGGGTTTCAATACGCAAACATAAAGTTGATACACCATGTTGGATGAGAAGTTTGAAGTATTCACAAACATAACAAATATATTTGTCACATCTACATGACTAATACGCATCATCATGTAAAGTGCCAGCTATAGATTAAATACGATATTTGCTAAATGCTTTGATAAGTTCAGTAAAAACAAAAATAATTATTAGATTACAAAATAAATTTAAAATAATGCAACGATAATGAGCAATAAAAGCATGTAACTACAAATTACTGCATTTACTACATTTGTATGCAAACGCATATAATTAGTTAAGTGGTATTTGATCAAGATTTTCAGTTTAAATGTAATTCGTATGCAAATGCAAACGCACTATACTAATTTATGTTTATGTTAATTTACATTACACATTATTTCATTCGCTGCAAGATTTATTGTGGAAAGAAAAAAGGGTTGCAATTTTTACATTCGAAATTACTTTTATTTATGCAAATCACATAAAATACAAAGTTTAACTAGTTTAAATTATATAGAGAAAGTACAAGACAAAATGACAAGATAATTTAATGTGTAAATCATTATTTTAATGTTCGTTTTGTGATTTATATTAAAATGTAGAAAATCAATACTAATATCGTGAATGTTTCCTGCCCTGATCGCCCCAAGATGCTTTCCAATACTCTTAGTGATCCATATTAAAGCTATTAATCCGTATTTCCATACATATATTATAAATGTGAAATATGTGTCTGTCTGTTTGTTACCTTTTTAAGACGAAACCGCCAAACTGTTCTTGATGAAAATTGGCACGGAGACAGTTTGCACCTTGAGGAAAGACAGGTTACTTTGCATCCCGAAAATGTATTTGATAAAAAATGGTTGTGTGAAATTTGTACGCGCGACTTGTTTTATTGACTATCATAACAGAAATTTGTATTACGTTACCTAAATTCCACGCGAACCATATACATCTTATTACACATATGACGCGAACTAACAATAAGTCGCGGGTAACAGTTAGTATAATATAAACAGGTATGCTGTCTATACAATAGGCATGATGCCTAACTATTTTATGATGATCTTATGTGTCTCTTATTTCCAAAAAAATGCTTATTTCTGCAGAAAAAAAGGATTTTTAAAAAAAATTGACCCTTTTAAAACTAATTTTGAATTTGACGCCAAAACGCTCGCAGGTGTCATGGCGCATTTTTGATGTCACGCCTATGTAAACACTCCTTGTCAACTATAACAAATCCTTGTTCCATCGCTAATATTTCTCGGTTTTACTTTTGGTAACACAAAACTGAGCAAATTGATAATTTAAAACCACAAAATAATTTATAAACAGTGCAGATATTAATGAAACAAAAATGACGTTTACGTAGCCGTGACGTCATTCACTCTGACTGGTGTTTTTCAAAGATGGCGGATTGTTGTATTTTACGTTTTTATTTTAACAAAAATCATATTAATCTCGCTTTTAATATAAAAATAAATACATTTTTTAGAATCTTTTTAACTTATTTCATTATTTAAAAACATAATTTCAGTGATACTTTGTTACTGGCATCATGCCTATTAATTTTTTTGTTTTCATTTTTTTATACAGAATGTATAACCATTATTTCATTATTTTTAATATTTCTGTCTAATTAGTTAATTAAAAACATTAAAATAAGAAATAGGAGGTGGGGTGGGTGATTACTATAATTATCGTCTACAAACTGAAATTAAATAATGTTATAAACTATCTAATAAATCTACTACGCAATCAATAATAATTAAAAACTGTCGTTTGTTGTTCGTGGTGTAGCAGCACGTAGAGGAAGCTGCAACGCGATCTAAATATAGCGGAGATAAAGGATGTCTGTATCGCCGTAGGTTGTCACGCGGACTCATAATTTCCAGCCCAGGTGTAGAGTTTATAATTACATAATGGCGTAAGCCGAGCGTCGTTAGTTACACGAGGATGTGAGTGGTCATTCCAACCGGCCCGCCATAATCGTAAAGCATTCTCTGCTGCAAACTATCTTCTAGAACTTCAGCGATCTATTAAAAATTTATACGCTTGTAGATTACTGTAACAACGCGGTTTCTCTACTGTTTTCTGATTTGTTTGTTGCAATAAAATTGCTTTTTACAGAGGTGATATTTATTGTTTGTTTGTTTTTTGACGTGAATAATGTCTAATGCTTTATTTCAGATACTGGGTGGGTATTTAAGAAACATGATGTAACGCGCTGAGATCAGTTTGCGCGCTAGCAAAAATTTATGATCAGTGTATCTCGACACTCAGAGCAGCTACCACGCGGATTTTGGTCTCAAATTATAGATCTCGATTAGATCTACGCCATACAAGTACAAATCAAAACATTTTACCAGTTTTAGTGAGTGAAAAACTTCATACTATAAAAAAACAACAACAAAAATTAAATTTCGGATTTTCACGATTTTGTTTGTAAATATTAATTAATTGAATTTAATAACAGTTTAGTAGAATATATTCTCCACGCAATAGCGTTTTCAATTATTTGAAAGTGTTTTAAATTGATAAAAAAATAATAAGTAAATTTCGTATTTCCACAATTTTGTTTGTAAATAATACTTCGTATTATTCATATAAATCATAATAAATAACTATCTATATTATACAATGCTAGTAATTTGTAGTTTAATTTTACGTCATTTCCTTGACTGAGTATCCCGATACAGTCACACCCATTTTTTTTACTTTCTTATACGGACATATGTATATATATACCTACACTATTTATTTGAGTTACTAAGAGATTTGTTATTTTTTCAAACATTTCCGTAGTCCATGAATATTATTGAGATAACGACATCGTTCTCAAATTTAAATCTTTATTAATAGGTATATTTCTGAATTTGTATTTTAAAATATCAATATTTTGCATTATATTAATTGTATTTAATATTTATTATTATTATTATTAATATTATTAATTTTGACGATGATTCTGTGAATCGAAAGCTTGCAATTACCTTTTCTTGAATATATTTTTGACGTTTAGACAAACAAGTTTGTTTTTATATATACCTACATATAGTTTACGTATGCACTATTAAACAGATTTTTTTTCGAATTCAAGATTTCTATGAAAATATTCATCTATACACGTGTATGAGACGTGATCAATATGAGAGGGTTTCAATTTACAAAAAACATAGACAAGGCGAGTATTGCTTTACTCTCGTTTCATAAAAATTGTTATGTGACCTGTAATTTAAATATCTTGATAAAATTATTAAATATTTTTTTTAACAATGTAATTCATAAACGAATACAGTAAAAAGTTTTTGCGAACTTTTAAATAAGCTCCATTCTTCGATTTCTAGTAAAATGATAAAAAAAGTTATAATAATTATCTTTTGATAAATTTTTTTAGAAACTTAATTCTCGGAATATTTTATAAAAGTAGAAAATTTAAATTAGCAGATATTCTTGTGATCTGTAACTTTAAATATGAATAAAGTTTTTATAGGTATTGTGCGAATGACGGTACGAGGAATATTTTATAATATAAATACATATTCCTTATAAATACGAATTTAAGTTTTTTTATATTATTATTGTTTTGTTCTTATATTTATTGAAAAAAAAGTTGGTATGCTGGGCGAGTGTGGAATTTTCTTTTCTTCTTAAAAATTAATATTTAAAATTATTTTAGGAGAGAGTGGGTGGCGGAGATTATAAGCAGCTTTACCCTACCTTCAATTAAGTAACATTTGTTTTAAGTTGAAACAACTCCCCTGAAAATGTTTTCTATTAACAAATTGATTTAAACGAAAATACCTACTTGAGAAAATAAAACAACCAAGTACATAGATAGTAAATGCAAATGACTTTAATGGTAAACATTGAGTACTATATTACCGGCAGAACTTTCAATTACAGTTTGCTGTTAAGCCAGATAGAGTGCCGTTGCTTCGAATGCTATCATTTGTCATGGAAAGAATCGCTAATAGAACATGCACTGATGACTTAAAAGTTTTGATGCAGCAACGGTGTTGTATAATAGGTATTAGTCACACCTGTTAAATGTCGTCAATGTTTTTATTATTAATACTTAATTTATATTATATTATATATAAATCTGAAGGCTATCTATATTTAGGCAATATATTTTGATAGATTTTAAAATTTCAGTTTGTTTTTTTAATCCGATATAACATAGAAATTACTGAAACGATTTTGATGAGATTTTCACTGATAGGAAGCTAATACTGCGTCTGCACCAAAGAAAAAAATAGTAACACGGTATTTTTAAAACAATTGGTATTTAAAAATGTACAGCTTTTATTGCCATTTTGTTAAAAGAACATCGTGTTATTGTTTCGTCTTTTTGGTATAAACACGCTATAAGACCTTAGATCCGTTTTAGGTTATTTATGATATTTTCTAATAATAACTATGAAGAAATATACTTTATTGAATTTAAAATAAGGTGATTGGCAGGGCACGTTTTTTTAGTCGTTAAATTAATTATTAATTTAAAAAAAATCTTAAATATCTTAGCGAAAGAGGGTCCTCTATTAATTAAAGGTCATGGGGGGGGTATAAACCCCTCTCACCTCTCCTCCTTATTTTTGGCAAATGAAATAAAATATGACCACTCAAATAATTCTTAACAGAGAAAAAATATAAATAAATATTTACTTTTATAATATGGGTCACTTCCACATCTCTATGTAAGTACAATGAAATAGTAGGAACAAAACATTATTCATACCAAAAATAACAAATCGTACGATCAAATAGCTTGCTCTATAATAACAAATAAACCATTATTTTTTACTAGACGTTATTTTTAAAGAAAATGCGTCTATTACTGTAAGTGACTGTAATGTTTCGCATATGATCGAGTGTTTGCACATGACTGAAGTTATTGTATGTAGCAGGCTTCGGTAAGTATTATTGTCGATTGGGATTACTTCAAACGGTTTATAACTGCGTGAGATATAACCGTATAAAAATCACATTATATATCATATAAATAATAGTTTGTTTTTGTTTTATGGATTTTACAGATACTCCTCCTCCTCAAAAATGTCTTGTACTCTTAATCAGATCATTTTTTCTTACATAATTTTGGGCTCTGAAAACGAATTTGACAGTAAAAATGCTCGCTGTTTTGTCAAAAACTTGCAAAAAATAGAAAATTTATATCAATTTATTAAAATAGATTTTTGCACGACTCTTATTGTTCTGGTTCTTCCTTAAAATTAAACAATGTTGTATTGTAATGAAATGCATAAACTAAATTTATGAAAACTGTTGGTATTTATAAATTAACATATATAAATAAATAATTTAATATACCAACATATTTATATATTTTATGTCTAAAGAAACCATTCGGGTCCAGGGACATAAACATTTTAATAATAAGAAAATAAAAGAACACTTTATTTTACATGAAAGTAGAAGATTGTAATTTTATTTTTAGTCTGATAACTTGATGAATATTGATGAAAATAGCATATTTCACCCACACTGTACTTAAGTATATTTATAGCAATTTACATTTTATATTCTGTGTAAAATTAATATAATCTCCAAGGTAAACCCTCAGTATAAAATAGTAATCAGTAATTGTTTTAATTTGAAAAATATGCATAAGTTTAGATCGCATTATAAAGTACTATGGGCTCCAGAAGTCGTCTATCACACAGATTCAAAAATATATAGGTTATCTTTTTCTAGGGCGGAACCTATATAATTACATCATTTTAAATAAAAATACAAATATACACCGATTTCATTAATTAATTTTATATCAAGTTGAACATATTTAAATATTAAAATTCGGAATATCAAATATTTATTACCACAATTTACTAATACAATTTTCAATAGATTGCATAATAATTTAATCTCACTACTACTATAAACGAAGAGTACTTCTTTATCTAGCAAATGAGTTTCAAAATATCTGTCTTTGTTTGGTACATGGAGAAAAGATTTAATTATTATAATAATCAAATGGGAGGAGTCTACTAAATTTGTGATAAGTGAACTTGAATGAAAACTGATCGACCACTTCTGCATGCGACTCTACATATGTGTACTTATAAAATATTTATCTATATTATTTATTATTATTAATACTCGTACAATTTGTCACATAGGTACAAAGTCAGAATCCATAGGGAAAAATGAGAATCCAATAATTTGTTATCATAATTAAAAAATAATAGAAATCTTACTTACGGGATACTTGTAGGAATTTTTGATTTGATACATGATAACTGCTAAAGAATATTATAAAGATGTAATGGCCACTGTTATGCACACACAAAGCTCATTTCGAGATATCAATATTTTTGATATACCATTAGCTTAGCTTTTGCTCTCGAAAACACCGGACATTATAAATGAAAAAATATATCAACCTCTTATGTTCCATTGGATCTAATAAGTTTGATAAGCGTACAATTAAATGTAACACAAAATTAAACTATAACAAATTTTAATAACACAATGAAAATGTAAATACAAGTACATACATAATTTATAACATCGTAGTTCGGACACGGAACAGTTAATGAATGATAAGTTATGCAAGTATGGACGGGCGAATCAGATCAAGCTTTGATTGTTTCAAACGAATAAACTTGTTTGGACATGATTATTGTTAGAGATGATTTTTAATGAAGAGGGGATGTTATCAATTTAATTAACTATATATGAATTTATTTCCGTATATTTTTTTGAATTTTTGTCTGTCTATTAGTTCCGATTTGACACGAAAACTACTGATAAAAATCATATTCTATAAAAATACATACTATACAGGCGTGAGGGAGATACAGTCCCCCAATGATTTTGCCAAAAATTAGTTTATATTTAATATCTGGAGAACCCATTGTGATATAGTAATTAAATTTGATACCCGATTTAGTATTAACAGGTGTTATTGATTTCCAATATCAACCAATAATTATTTAGACCAGGGATGTATGAGGCCAGTGAGCCCTTTGATGTTTATCTAGTATTTTTTATTTTTTTTCTATGTTTGACACTTTTATAAGGTTATATGCCACAAAATACACATAAATATACATTGTCAATTCGACATAAGATCAACTGTTTTCGAGAATTACGATAGTAAAGATAATACTGGTAAATTTGACTAAATACTGATCCTTAAAATTACACAAAATAAATGTATATTGTTGTTCTAGGATTAAAAATAAGAAAAAATTTATGTAAATATTCCTTTTAATAATAGTCCTCATAGACCTATAGCCAGATATATTACTGTAATACGTACTAACGTATAACTGTAACCGTTTAATTCACACGGGAATTAATCAATTTCGAAATAAACGCGGACGAAGTCGCGGTGGAATTTCTGTTGGTACTATAAAAAAGTGTTTTAAAATGTTGTATAAATAAAATTCATTTATAACTATTGCGTTCTTCTTTTCATACTATCAGTAGAAAGAAACATTAATGTCAGATTAAATGGACAATTAAATAATACCTATAGTTAAATACCGTGTAATATTTTAGCAGTGATTTAATTTCATACCATTTAGAGTCTGTGAGACATTGATGTTTTTAATCTAAAGCAGATGTAATTACTCTGACGTTAACTGCTTTATAAAAAATCTACAAAGTTTCAAAGCATCACTTAAATCGGATTTTATCTCTTTAGAAATAAGACGTTTATATGTATTTTTAAACAATTTTATTTATATTCAAAGAACTTATTGGTTTTGTGTTGTAACTACTAACAGTTTAAGAAATGGTTTGTTTTTAAAATTTAATTACTGGGTAATTTTATTAGAATGTACTTATTATATCATAATAATATAATATAATATTAAATTATAAAAAATCGCCCTAAAAACAGCATAATTATCTCTTTTTTGTTTTAAATCACTTTCTTATATATATACTTTAAGAATCCAATGAGTCTCCCGAGTTTTAGTAGAAAACTAGGAACCCTTATAGTTTCGCTCTGTCCGCCCGTCCATCCGTCCGTCCGTCTATATAAATTTTATACCGATTTACCCCACTTTTCCCTCCATAATTCTAATAATTTTACATAATAACATCATTATTTTACAAAATATAATCACTAACATAATGGGATCCGTTAAATCCTTTATTTTAAAAAACCTAAATATTCATGATTTTTGTCATGGAGTTAGTCGTTTTGTCTTTTGAGTTATATCACTTCGTATACAAAAAACTGTTTAAAGAGACCATCTGTTACAATTTTCATAAAAAGTTTTTGTCTGAAAACCTTTAGTTTTTGAATAATATTAACAAATGTCTGAGATACACAATTTATAAAGCTCAAAAACTCTCTTAAGTAATGAATGATTCAGAGAGCCTCTGATTGTCATAACCAACATTATTTTATGAACAAAAATAAATATAACCCACTAGAAAGAGCTAATAATTTTTTAAAGCATCGGCAATACGCGCCGGTTCAAAGCTGTTTAGGGAGGGGTTCCCGTCCTTTATAATTAAAATACCCCACTTTCCCCAAAATGCAACAACCTTTGACCTTGGGACTCATTGAATTCTTTAACGGGAAATACTATTGCATATATTTCCGAAGTAATTTTTAATCTAATAATTATGTTTTAATTAAAATCTATTTTGCCTGTACTATTTATATATATACTATATATACCTACGTATTTAAATCTGTACAATATTTTATTTTATAGGAAATAAAATTTTATTTTTTAAAATTTTTGTCGCCTGCTTGTTATTTGTTACATAATCGTTCTGGCAACCGAGTTTATAAATCGTCATGATAATTTTCTTTTTAACGTACATCCTACATAATATTTACATATAGTATACATATTACATATAGTACATTTTTATTTAAATTTTGAAAAAGTTCAAAGTTCAAAAATTGTTAAATCTTAACGAGCATATTATACAAAGTTATTTGCTAGCTTAATGGGATCCAGAATTGCAAATGGATCGAGTCTTTCGCTCTATTCCAAACTCAAGTTCATCCTATCCTAGAACATGAATATTTAATACTGCCAAGTTTTCACAAGCATATTCTAATCAACATAGACTTTCTTTTAATTAACCAGTTTGTTTGAATTCGCTACTTGAAAATTTAAATCGAAATACATAACATACCTATAGCAGCGTTTCTAAAACTTTACTTTAAAATTAATTTTAAACACGTAAACATTTTATTAATATTTTTTAAATCTCAAATGATCATTCTGGAGATAGTTTGTAATATTTTCAGTAATTATATAAAATAATTATAGCAAGAAGGCGAACCGTTATTCATAAATTTCGGTTCGCAATTCACAAATCTTAGGCGGTTGAGATTTTATTTTGGTTTAATTCGGTTTTTATAATTAGGTCCATTAATTTTAACATCATTGTTCGAATTATTTTATTATTATTATTATATTAAAATGAGTAGATATCACGAAAAAGTTAAATTAAATAAAAAAACTAAAATATCGATATGAAGAACCATACATGACTTCCATGTTCTTTAATATCTTTTTAAATAATTTTTAATATATGAAAAATTTCAATAACAAAAACATAATACACGTAATACACAAACGTAATACAAGGCAACATGAATTAGTGACGTATTAATTAGTATTTAATATTCAAATTTTGAGGGTAGTTTTCACGCCTTTAATGGCTGTTTAGACACGTACAAATAATAAATGTCCCATAGGTTCAATTGAACTACAAATGTACCAAGTCTTATCAAAATTAGTGAGATAATACTCGCAACGTTCACTTTTTAGACAATAAAAGTTACAAAATTTCGAATATTTCTAAAACCCCTTATCCGATTAGCATCAAAATCAATAGATCTAGAGTACTCACTAACAAACATTTTCCCCAAAAATAATTCAAATCGATGCATTTTTACAGTAGTTATCGTTAATGAATGAAAATTCTACACACAGATACACGCAAAGCCGCCATGCGGAAATCAACTTTTCTTTAAATTTTGAAGGTAGTATAATCAGAATCTGCTCTTATCGCAGACACGATTTTTCGACGGTATTACAATACTTCCATTTCTTTCAGAACATGGAAGTAAAATTGTGAAAATTATTTGTTCAATAGTGTACTATTAATTATATAACAATGATACATACCTCATTTTTTTAAATTGATCAAGTAGTTAAAGCTCTGTGAGTGGCCAGATGAACTATATTTGGTTATATCGTAGTCGGGTAAAAAAAGAAGCGGACCCTGAGTTTTAGAACCACAACACGACAGGTGTCAGTGACGTAAAGAATCTTGTTTAATCGAACTTCAGTAATTTATATTTCGTTTGATTTTATAATCAAAGGTATTACAAACTTCTTAATTTCGTTTTATGTAAAAGATAATTAATATACATAGTTAAAGATGTCTGCTTTTTGTCTACATCACTGAACTCAAGAACTTAAATTAATCAATAAAGTTTGAATAAATATAATGTTTTACGTGTCTCAGAGTTTTTGTTCAAAAACTTTAGGTCCTTTGTCATTTAAATTGATTGAAATAAATGTGAATTCAGTTAATTTATAGACTTTTCTAAGGCTGCACATCGAGACTAGAACTTTTCACAGTCTCGGTCACGTGTACGAGACGAAATTTATTTAAAATCGAGATGAGAAAGCTTTAGTTATTAAAACTAAGACGAGACGAGACTTATCTAACTCTCGTTTTGTGTGCATCCTGTTCATTTAGCTAGCAAAACAATAAAAAAATCAAATTTATATTTTTATAATATTCATAATTTCATATGCGCCTATGAGAAAAGTAATATTTGGATAAAAACTTGCTGTTATCCGAGTGGATGTCGGAATGTTACCAAATCGGTTTAATTATTCTTAAGTTCACTATAAAATATCAGATAATATGTTTTCACGTTAATTGTTTCTATACATATTTATCTAGATTTTTCATCAGAGTATCGTATTAAAAGTAATTAACCTCCAGTTGTGCACAATTTTTTTACTGCTCACTGCTCACCCATCTGTCATATATGCTGTTACATTTCGGGGAGATCATAGAAATATATTAGTGGTAGTATCGGTTGGAACAAATAAACAGACAACATTCTACAGTAGAACCTACAGATTTATATACAGAGTGGTCCGGTTTGGGATACACATATTTTAGGAGCTGATTCCCTGGCTCATTGTGAGTAAAAAAAAAAATGCTAGGAAGTTTGTTAGTAAATTATCTATGAAACTAACTAATTGTGGTTGCCTTATTATGTTACTTTGGAAGTGAAGAGATAATCTTTGTTGTAAGTATTACTATGAAGGAACTTTTAAAACACTTTGTAGCTCAGAAAGTGTTAAAAATAGACCCCCCCCCCTTCCAATAGAATTTTTACTCACAATGAGCCAGAGAATCAGCTCCTAAAATATCTGTATCCCAAACCAGACCTTTCTGTATGAGTAGGTATTGATCAATTGTATAATACAAAACTTATTGAATTTAATCTTATCATAGATAAAAGATTTTACATATACATATAATATTTATAATATGCTTGTATTATACCGTTTGTATGCGAGTCTATTCATGTGAATAGTAGATACTAGATTATAGTAATACTCTATGTCTGTACTTCTAAAAATAGTCGAATCATCAAACGAGTATTACAGCAAATGAAAATACACCGAGATTAACTCATTCATATTGAACGACAGTCAAAGAAACTTCCATTTCATTTATGTATCTATTGTGCCACGTAAATACTTTTAACACAAAATAAAATAATAATAAAAAAACATAACCAAATAACACAAATGACCGTTTACTAAATTTTCCACTTCACAATACAAAATTCGAGGTAAAAAATTTTGTTAAAAAAGTTTCAAGAACAAACGTAATGGTTTTTTACAGAAAAATACCATTTAAATACGACTGCACACGGGAACAATGACACAAATAATATCGGAGAAAAAAGCATTATATTCAAGTAAAAATGTGAAATCCCAATGTGTGTACGCTCTCTACGTGTTAACCCAGCAGTGGACGTACCATATTCGGAAAGATGTGTGTAATTTTTAAATAAATAACCGGCTGTATGTTTGGGATTAATTTGAAATTTAGATAAATTTCAATGCGATTTTTATTCATCTAGACAAGACCTTGTATATATAATATTTTTCATTTCGATTTTTATTTTATGAAATATGACATACAATGCATAATATAAATAAAAATTATGTAGATATTAATTAATATTATAATGGCGCAATGCAATTCTAAACGGGAGCCAATAAGGCGACAGGAAGTTCTGAGAGAGCCACGGAAAAATTTTCAAAATTGAGGGCTCTTCGACTTTATATGGCAATTATACTATAATACACATTTAAAAAAGTTTTATTTATTATTCATTTATAAACTGATGTTAACAACAATTTAAAACAAAAAAAGTGGAGAACTACTGAGTTTAGCAGACCACAAAGTTTCTGTACTTTTCTGTCGAAATGTTAAAACAACGTTAACATTTTCCTAATACATATGAGGTCTATACTACCTTAGTTTCTGTTTTAATACGTCACAAACAGTAAGTTAATCCTTAACACCCAACGCGACCAGTTCCGGGTTAAACGCACAAGGTAAAATTGTAAACACTTGCGAGCCTACTCCATCGAATTGAGAGAGAGAGAGAGAAAGTCTGGCGTTCCCTACTTTACCGACCCCTCGACTGAACCAACAACAATCTGTCGGTGCCATTGTTTGTGAATCACTTGTTATTTTAGAGCTGTTAGATTAACAATGGATAGTTTACGTATTTACATAATCCTTAAATCATTCATTGCCGTACAATGTGTCGACATAGATACAATTGTTCTCGGAACCAGAACACGATGTATAGTGGACAGTGAACAGTGGACACAGACCACTTACATGTACTTCTTTTAGTGTTTTGATTGTTTATTTACTGTTTAACAAACTACATAATCCTATTATGTGTGTCTGCATTATCTTTGGATCGACATATTTAATAAATTAAAGCTATTATAGTCAAAAGTAACGTTACTTTCTATAACTTATATCGAATTCATTTTTAGGGTTCTGATAAACTCACTTTGTCGTCCGTCCTCTTCAGTCAAAGCAAAATATCTCGTAAACTATATAAGCTAGAAACAACATTTGTACTGTACATGTTAAGTTATGCCCCTTTGACAAAAAAATCTGGGGGAGAAGTGTTATAGACAAAAAATATATTTTTATAATAACAAGGATAGATCCCCAGGTACCACTCTCGGATTTGAATGAAACTTGGTAAAAGTGTTAATCAGGTAAAAATTAAGGACACCTATTTTTTTATACGTGCCCGTTTTTATGTTTTGGGGGTGAAATTGACCCTTGAAAATGAGAGTAAGATTTTAAATTTGTAAATAGCTCGCGAACCGCTTGAAATAGTGGCTTATGTATAAAACAAAATTTGTTTGGTATTACAAGAGCTATAAAATAACAGAAATGTGATAAAAATTTATGCATAAATGTGATATTATATAAATTTTGTATTATACACAAGCCACTATTTCAAGCGGTTTACGAGCTATTTACAAATTTAAAACCTTACTCTCATTTTAAGGGTCGATTTCATCCCCAAAAATTAAAAACGGGCACATATAAAAAATAGGTGTCCTTAATTTTAACTTGGTTAACATTTTTACCAAGTTTCATTCAAATCCGAAAGATACCTGGAGATATTTCCTTGAAGTATGCCCAAACAAGTAGAATTGGGCACTGTTTCTAATATTGAAAGTCAAAAATGGAGAAATATGAAGGAGTGTCATAGAGTTTTTTTTTAATAATATTTTCGTAGTTAAGCGTGGGGTTGTCAAAATGCTCCCTCACGAAGACTTTCCGGACATATGTTCAATGTTTTACTTAAAATAACTGTTAATGTTTGACACGCTAGTCCTGAATTATTCTGAATTAATTTGGTTTCAAAAAATAAAATATATAATAATTAGTACTAAAGCAATAATAACGAAATTTAGTATTAATAAAATATTAACAAAGTGTTGTAAAATCTATGAAAATGGAGTTATTATTCATCTTTCCAACTAACAAACACGGTAAATATCACGTAGTCTTTACAAAATAAATCCATAGGTTAACTTAAAGGTTTTGTTTGCAAAATAATTAAAATTTAATACATGGCCTGATCCTTTATCATCCTTAACGATGTGATATAGATTGTGTAAGGATGGGAAAGGTTCGTATTGAATTTAATTTTAATAGCGGTGAATAGAAACGTTCGAGATTATAATTTATAACTGTTTGATATGGAACAATTAAGTGAAATTAATATAAAGTTATAACAACAGTACTAATCGTTGATAAGACGCAAAAAACCATTAATTTTCATCCATGAAATATGTCATACATGTTTCATAATTAATGCATAGGCGTAACGATCAAGAGGTTGAGGGCAAATATTATTTTACAAAATCGATATTTTATGAATATATTTTTGTTAATATAATGCAAAAGCGTGGTAGAAAGAGAGTTTGTTCAGTGTAATACATATATGTTTGATAATATAATTAATGCATATAAACGTTGTTTTGTGAATAATTTTCTTTAATTTCTTATTATTATTTATTTGTGCTTGTAATAAAAGTGTATTTTCTCCTTACCACGCGTGGTAAGGAGAAAATTAAGGATAAATTATTTATTATACAATCGATTTGGGATATGTTTGATAATATTATAATGTATTGGTGTGCTATAAAGGGGTCAAAAAGGACAAAAAAGATTTATTGTTTTTAAAAATATGTAAAAATGGTGAGTTGAATTTTGTCGTCTCATTGAAAATTTTAATGTCTACACCTATGTGTATATTTGTTTATATATTTTAAAGTTTAGTATTAATTAGTAACATTCTATCATAGATCAACTAAATTAACAGCGTATATTTGCTTTGATCTTTTACATTATTAGTTTATATTTATTTTGTTTATACATATGTATCATTTTATTCGAAGTATAATTACATTTATTAATGATTATGTTTTAAATGAATTCTTTCAGAAAATTAATCAAGTTGTAATGTTTAAGAATTGAATCAAATATCTTTTTCTGAATAATATTAAGTCATTTTGGTTTCCGATTATAACAACCAGTTAAAAAACTACCTGTAGATATATAAAAATGGTGCGACAATAAATAAAATCATTCGAAAAATGTATGAAGATGAGCAAAAAAAGGAAAAGGTGAGTAATGCTTAAATCATTTTAGAAAAAGTTCTGACCTAAATTGGAAAACCACATTTTTATGGCACACTTTACTTCGTCGTCTTCACACAAAAATGTCACCTTTCTCAAGCGATCTTCCACCAAGTTTGGGAATAAAAAATAGTCGCTAGGGATTAGTTCTCACAATATCGGCATGAATTTCAAACGGTATCAGGTTTTCTCTCTGCAAAATTTAATCCTACTACGAAATCGTTCTTCTTTCAATGTAGTTTACTTTAGATATGATGTCTTTCAAATGAAAAACTAGAAACTAGATAGTTTGTTGATGAAACGTATGATTCATCAAATTAGTTTCTTTTTTTAAATGGATGCTAAATATCATTTTTTATGATTAAAAATAAGAAAACCACGCCGGAAGGCGAATTTTCTTTGATAGTGAAAAGGTTAAAAAAATATTAAATATTATTATGTCTGAAATTAACAATAAAATATTAAACGTCTTATTTCTATGGAGCGATTTAATAAAAATAACAGATACAAGCTCCGCGTGTTTGAACTAAATAATTAGCCAGGTAGATTTACAAGACAAATAACACATTGGTTACAACAGTTCACGTGTAAGTTTGAACAAGTTTCTAGAATGGTCAAAGCAGATTTGTAATACTACCCATGTCCTTTGAACCTGAGACTATTCTCTGACTGACATTGATTAAATAAGTTTACCATGATTTAGAAACATACCTCTGCTTCCCAACATCGAGAACTTCTTTGATCATTTGTATAAACACTAACAAATAAATATGCGTTCGAAAATAACAGTTACAAATAGGATGCGGTTCTATTTAAATTTAAATAAACATTTAGGGTAGTTCTACACAATCAATATGCAACAATTTACAACATCCGCGGTTTTCTATAATGATGTTTGGCTTTTAGGTGCAGGGATCAATATATTTCTAAATAAAAAATGGGCAATAATTATGGTAAAAATGGTTGTATATAAAAAAACATTTAAAAGATTGAAATCTACTTTTTAATGATTTTTGCAAATTTAATATTTTTCGCCAAATTAATCCATACTAATATTATAAATACGAAAGTCTGTCTGTCTGTTTGTTATCTTTTCACGGCTAAACCGCTGAACTGACCTTGAAATTTGGCAAGGAGATGCATCCTGAGAAAGGACATAGGTTACGTTGTATCCCGAAAAATTTATTGGATAAAAAAGGTGACAAATGTGTGATATTTGTACGAGCAACCTGTTTTATTGACTATCATAACAGAAAGCTGCATTACCTAACCTTCTTCTTCTTCTTTGTGGGTTTTATTTATATAACCTAACTTCCACGCGTACGGAGTCGCGTGTAACAGCTAGTGTATTATAAAGGAAATAAAAATATGTTTTTTGTAAATTTTGCTAGGCTACATGGGGTAAAAAAAATTATACTTATTTTTTGCTTATATCAAATAGGTAACTACTACTTAGGAAAAAATCGAGGATCAAATATGTATACAAAAAAATCACTTTCTTCCTTGCATTATAATCCTCTCTCGATTTCGTCACAGTTTTGATCATATGTATGAGACGAGACAGATACGAGAACAGCTAATTTTTTAAATCTAACGAGGATGGTTTTCATAGTATAAGAACGAGACGAGAGTGTCAGTTGTAAAATTTGTAACCAAGACAAAACTTCAATTCCAAAATCCAAGAATTACCGTCTCATCTCGTGAGTAATCCTAAATATGATAAATAATGTTTATAATGTATATAATATTGTACTGTGTTTAGACAACCAAAAATTATGTTGAAATATTAAATACAATATTATTGACAGTTCATTAAAACCATGGCCCTCAATGACACTTATAAATAAAGTTAATATCGTCTTAGCATCATCTCGTTAAAATTCAAACGGTCTCGTCTCATCAAAATATAATCCACTCTAAAAAAAAATAATCGAGTCTCGAATTACTTAACCAAATAGAAAAGCCATTGTCAATTCCACAGCATGTTACAATCCAGAAATCATATCTCACGTAGTGTATCCGAAATACAATTTCTGTATCTCATATAGAGCCATTTATCTTCGGCAGCAGTGGGCATATTACAAATATCGACAAACGCAAACAAAGGTTCATTCCGGCGTGCGATATTTGATTTTCGGCAATATTTCACAGTGTTTATGTTGCGATTTCTGCGCTTCGTACATAGTCATATGTTTCGATTAAGTCGACAGCAATACGATCGGCCCTGACGAGCCGACTCACGTCACACTTGTCTCAACCAATCAGGTTTTATTTTGAAACGTGCTGATTGCGTCAGTCTCCAGAGCGTACTGGATTCACATTTCCGATATAAACATAGACAGGAAATATATGTGTGTGTTAGAGTTACATCTATGCACACGTATGGATATTTCTTGATGCTAATCTTGTAGATGTGTGGTAATAATGTAATATGTCCTCTTGTGGCGTCTTATCTAATATTTGTACGATGACAGGAAATGATTTATAGTTCATTTATTTTATTTTACTCGCATAGTTGGAGTATTGGAGTATTTTCTAATAAATATACTATAATAATCTTATAGTTTGTTCTCACGATAAATAAAAAGTGTTTGGTTACATTGTACTATGGATTTATTATAAATTATAGTTTCAGAATAGTCTTTAATATAGTTTGTTATATTGTCCAGTTTTCCAAAGTAAAATAATTTTTACATATGAATGGAAGAAGAAAAACAATCTGCCAAGTATCTCGTGTTGAATACACCAAAGGGAGTAAATTATCGAACAATTCTAATTAACACTGATAAATTATTCTGATGAACTACCATTATAATTAATCTTTAAATTTTTGTACAATTTTATGAGAAAATATTAATTCGATATTGAATATTTAAAATTGAATCCCTTTCACACAACTCAACTAAACCAAGTTTAATTAAAATCGGTTCAATGGTTCATGGATTAGGGGTGTGACAACGATTCAGGGAACATACAGACAGGCACGGAACTTAACTATCTCAATGCTTTGAATATGGCGAGGATGTAATATTAACGATCGATGACGTCATATCGCATTCACATAAAAAACAAAGATAGCCAAATTGTGGCAAATAATTTAAATACTTTCATATAAAACATTCCAGCTGAAAAAACGCCGACGAAGCCATCATTAATAGTACGTACGCAATTTTCGGCGACCGATAAATCTAAAATCATAAAAACCGAGCACGTACACGCGGCGGATATGAATACTGTCGCCTCTAAACCAAAATAATCATACGTGATATGTAGAGAATTGAAAACAACTTCTCTGATTTGTCAATTCATATCAAACAAGTCCTAACGTGTTCGTGCGCCGATCTATCATTGGCACCCGAATGTCACAATGAGATTTCCAATGAGTAGGTATAGATTGGGAACTGGAAAAAGACTGATCGAGTGCACGAGTGTGTTATTACAACGTCGAATGACAACTACGGGGGGAGGGTGACCTCCCACTCCATACTTCCATGTCAATTGAGGATGAAGGATGCTATAGGATGACTTCGATTTAGATATTTTATTTTATTTAACAGGGCTGAGAAATCGATTAATGTTTAGATGAATTTCCGTTTCCTACTAGGTTTTCGCTCATATACATTTGTAGAATTGTAGAATAGGTGTTTCTTCGTACGATGTTAGGTTTAAAACTTGTCGGAAGTTCTAAAAAATTGATTTTGAGTCCGAGATTTGGATATACGACCCTAAAGATTTTTGGCGTGTTGAAAATGAATCTCGAAAAAATCAAATAGTAGATATATTCTAACTAAAAGTGTCAAAAAAAAATGATATTTTTTTGTTGCCCAGTGTAATGTAATAGATTTTAAATTGGAGTGTACATTTTTACAGAGGTTCATAAATGTTCGTAAGTCTCTTAATCCACAGCTAAGCCAAGGAGTAATCAACTCAAAGTTGTTGGTTAGATCTAACGATGAAATAGATGATACATAGAATGCTATAAAAAATATTTCTCAATTTATAAGCAAGAAAAAATAGTTTTTAAAAGTCTTTTCGTAATAAAATACTCAGGTAACGAAATTAGAGAATTAGATCGATAAAGAGAAGAGTTAATTTATTTGGTTTCTAAACAGTTGATACGATAACAACAAAGGTACGACAGGATGAAGTGACTTCGTTTCAAACACGTAGTTGTATTGTAAAGACAATTACTGCAAGTCTCGTGTTACTGTTTCTATCTGGGATCAAACAACTTTGGAATACTAGGATTCTACATGGTATTGTGAAATTTATTTGTTTTAATAATACGGTACTAGTCTGGAAGATTTAAGCTTGTGATTCTCAACTCCTGTCATTAGTAATGGCATGAGGGTGGATAATTTGTTGTGAAATTATAATGACGTCCTGGAAAATCGTATGTATTTTTAATTAATAATATTATTTCGCATTTTATATTTAACGTTTAAACGTTTGCATAAAGCAAAAGTAACATTTGGTTAATTTTTGATAATTTTACCATGAATATTGTTGTATTATGAAACCAAGCATTATATTTTAACTGTTTTTTTTAGAATATCGAAATAAATTTTTGACGTATAATTACGTCTTACTTTACGATAACGTTGGGAGCTTAAATGTGACGAAATATGTCACATTTTAAAAGTTTATATTCCCGGAGCTAATAGTTTTGGAGCAGAGCAAAAAAGTGAAAATATACGAAGTTCTACATTATTAGTTGTGAGAGTTTCTACTGTACCCCTAGTTGTTTTTTATATTATATAAATATAAAAGACAATGAAAATATTCTAGGTTTTTATACGTTATTTTACATGTATAATTATAATCCATTTTGACAATTTTATATTTTTTTGTTTTTTTTTTTTGACTTGACCAGGATAACTACTAAAAAGATTATGGTGAAATTTTCATTATTAGAATGCCTGGGACCCTAGAATTAGTTTATAATTAGACAACGTGATATTTGATTTCAGTAAGGTTTAAAAAGTATTAAGATGCACTTTTAGAAAAGCCCTGAAGATGTCCACTGCAATGTGTGACGAAACGTTGGCCGATAACACGACCAAACCGACGCGGCTTACACCCAGAAGCCAAGATATATAAGTATTAAGATGACTACTATCACTATTATTAGATAATATAATTTTATAATTCAACATTTTAATAAATTATATTTTACAAAAAGAACACCCAATTCTCGAGTTACAAAACTACAAATATAAATTTATAAAAACACGTCTCAACAATAAATTCTAACATCTATATAAACATTGTGCCACACACACATACGCACAAATATATATACACACACACACACATAAACAATACATCTTCAAACTTCGCACATTTTCTATTTTTCTCCTGTATGACGAAGTTTTCCTGTAGAGACCTAGCGAGAGATGGAAAGAGAGAGAGAGAGAGAGAAGGCTAGCTGTCATTGGGGGCTGAAGTGTTATTATATGTGACGGAGAGGGAGGATTGTGCGAGAGAGACGGACACAGGCGGTAGTGCCTGATCCATACAAATGGCCACAACGTCAAAGAAATATACCACCGTTCATCTTGTTCGACACTCGAACATACATATATACACTATACACGTATGTATGTACACACAACACGTGCTCATAGGCGTGGGTAGGTATTTTAGTTGGGGGGTATGATTCTTATTGTATAAAACATTATCTAGCCAAATATTTATAAAGATAACTTAATTTAATTTCGTAGTTTAGACTTTCATTATTTTAAATATTTTCAGTGCATGGACTTCTACAATTCAAAACACATATTTAGAAATCTCAAAAACGAACATGAAGTGTTTGTTTCATTTGTTTTTCCAGTGACAAATATGTAATTTTTGTACTACTTTTGGTTATACCGGGAATGCACTTTTTATATAAAATTTTTATTTGATAAAATTAAAAAAGCATGTAACTCGATAACGAACCTACTATATTTATGCCTGTGAGTCAGTCTGTCGGTCGCTGTCTGATCGCCCCGGTTATCAATTGCTATATGTCAGTATAATACAGTTTATTTAAAAATAATCTTTCGAGGTAAATATGGAATAAAATTCAGAAAAAAAAACATTTTTACCAACTTCTCCAGAAATCAGGACAAATGAAGCTAAGTTTATTATTCAATTTCAAAATTTCCACTTGATCTTTCTGTTTCAGGTCAACCCTTTCATTTTCGTGTCTGTTTGCCTGAAGCCTTATTATACGCATAAATCATGAACCACTGAACCGATATTAATGATATTTGCTTTTTTGGTTGGGTCTGAATAGTAGATGTTTCCATAAAATCTTTTTTTTCAAAATATCTCAAGAACAACGCGTGTTAAGTGAAAATTTTATAGAACTTTTTCTATACGAATGTCATTGCAACTATAATAGTAAAATATTCTCTTACGAAGATATTATAGAAACTTGCTTCCTAGCACTCCTGATTTTTGTTTAACATTTGAACAAACATAAATTAACATTTTAATGCCATTTTTATAAAAAAAATATATAATATTTTCTAATTGTATGAAAATAAAAATGGTAGTTTATCGGTATTTATTAAAATTCTTCGATAATTAACTCCCTTTGGTGAATTAAACTCAAGGAAGCACTGAGCAATCACTTGGCTGTTTTTTTTTATAAGTAACGCTACTTGCCCCTCCAGGTGAAACATGAGCATACCCCCTGAGGACGCCCATGTACAAGTATTGTAGCTATTGATCCCATTGTCGGGATGATAAAGCGTCGCCGTTTTTGTAATACGAAGCCATAGGTAATTAAAACTGATAATCATTATTACCGATTTTCATCTACCAACACACCTAAATGTACACAAATGTGTCACTGTATCTCTATATAATTAAACCACTCGCAGATAAATAATTATAATCATGCTTGTATTCACGTAGAATTTTATTATATATGTAATTAAAACCTCTATAATTCATATTTAATACAAGCGTGTTGAATTTGAATTATGGAATTTAATTTTTTGGTATTAACCAATATTACGGTAAGTTAATTTAACAGAGAGTAAATAAAGGTGCACCTATTTTTATAAATTATAATATCATATAATCTAATATTTTTTATTAATATACATAATTGAATAGATCATATATCTGAGATTGACTTTCGATGAAAAAACAGAGATTAGGTAAGGAGAGAGTAGAAAAAAATCAATACATAATCTTCTGTTAATCTTGTAATACTTGGGGCAAGTAAGGTACATGTTTCATTTACGCCTTTTAATTCCAGATAAACTTGTTTTCGATTCTGTTACGCATTTTATTTGTTCTACTACACTAGCTCGAGATAATTTACTGTTAATGTGTTACCATTTATTTCTATTTTTTAATTGCGGTACTACACATATATTGTTGTTGATTTACTAATTTTAGTAATAATACAATTAGTTAAACATCCATGATCTATTTTCTTTAATTATTTTCTATTTGATTTTACTGCTTTAAAAAAATTAAATATTTATTCTTAAATATAGGCTTGCCTGCGTTGTATTAGTTTCTATAGACATTTATATAATTTATAAAACGTAATACCATGTACCGTTACTTTTGGAAAAATCGCAATACATATATGCTCCATTTGAAAGTGCTTGCAAGCTTGTAAATTTTGTTAGCTCGTTTATAATACCGGACATAAAATAATTTAAAATAAAAGTTGAATACTCCATTTCTCTCCGTAGGAGTTGAATTTAGGAAAATCCTTTATTAGTGGGTGCTTACTACTGCTTACGTCATAAAAGAAAAACACCCATAAAATTTCATGTTTCTATAAGATTCAGGGGTTTTGGTTGTATATTGGGATGCATAACAAGCAGTGTAGCCTCTTATATGAAACTGTTACTAAAACTTGATGGCGGACATATTTTTTTTAAATGCCATTTTCAATGTATGTTTATTGTATATCCTAAAGACTTAAATCGAAAATTTATAATATGCAAATATGCTTTAAATTACAATTGAAATCTATAATTCCACGCAATTGATATAATTTATTTTAAGATCCGAATGATAAGCCATTGACATTATGGAGCCTATTTTGCGGAGCACACTTGTAAGAAGTTAGGTAGCGTATTATCAGTAATATATTTCCTTGTTATAAATATAGATTAAAACACATGGTAACAGTATTTTGAAAATACTATTTTCTTATAAAAATAAAATAAAAAATTAAAAGGACAATTACAAAATGGATACAAGGTATTGTTCGTTACATTAACGATAGATAGAAAAGTGAATATATTTTTTTGAATCTCTATGGAAGCAACATAAAGGCTGCCAATTTATTTACAAATGTGCCTAGATCAAAGAGTTCTTTGTACGCGCTCTGTTTTCACAGCCTTTGTTGTATGAAACCAATGAAACTAGAGCGTGGAACGTTGTATCAAAGCGTTTAGAAACTTTATCTTAAATGGTTAACGTGTTCTTACAAAAGCAGTGATATTTAGTGTAATATCAGTATGGAAAAATCATATTTATTCAATTATGAAACAGCGACGGTGAGTTTATTAGAACAAAGAGAAACGATTGCTATTACAGAATTTAACTATGGAAATGTTCTGACTGATTTGCGGTGTATTTGTGGTTATAATTAAATAGTAATAGTGAGTTAGTTGTAGCAAATGTGGGATTGTTAATTGTTCACAAAGTAATTAATCGATAATAGAGAAAATTAGCTAGAAAAAGGACTCATTATTTTAATGGATTTAATAACTTTAGCTTCTGAATGACTCGAATTTTTAATGCGATTGAAAACTTGTTATTTTTGATCTGGGATCTATTAGGCATAATTTATCTGAATATTATTTGTAGGGCCAAACTTTTGGTTTTAAGATATTGTCAAAAATATAATCAGTATTTCAACATGATTCCAAGTTCGCTGAAAATTGTAAGATACAATGTAAGCAATATAAATAATTAATTGGTCGGGGTTCTTTATATAAAATATATTGGTAATTCACACGAAATCGAAAAAGTTTTTAGTATTCCGTACCGAAACTGGAAAAAGGAACACTTATGTAATCAATACTAGGGTTTGCAATCCCGCAATGCGGGATCCCGCATTCCCGCGGGATCCCGCACGTTTTGGAGATCTGCGGATCCCGCACTGAAAATGCGGGATCCGCGCGGAATTTTTTGAACATTAAATTTGTAGGTCGCGTGTGTTTTGAATACTTATAAAGCGTAAATATGGATAAAAAAGGTAACAATTTTGAAAAAAAAAGTTAAGGTTGAGATGACTGAATATGAAACTAGTGAAATAAATTATATCTTGTTCACGATTAGTTAAGTGGTTACATACCTCCAGAATTAAAAAAAAAAAAAAACGTTCGAAAAATGTGACCGCACAACCGATTAAAACATGCCAGAAGCTCGAACAGCCCGCAGATTACAAAAAAAAACATAAAAAATACGAAATACAAAAATTTAGAAGAAGAATGGCAGATTAAATGAAAGTTAACCACAAAAATTTAATACACAAAATTCGTGTTTTCTCAAAACTATCTTTTTCTATACGATCTACACGATATTTTTTTAACAGATTGTCCCTAAAATGCAACCGTAAATAATGATATTTAGTGGTTTAGTTTTACGTGACATACCGTATATACCAGCGCGGCGTAAAAGGCGACCTACGTATAAAACAAGGGCTAATTTATACGCAACGAAGGACTTAAAAAAATTGAAATGGATAATCGAACAAAAAGACAAAAGTAGTTAGAAGCATCTTGTACTTGTACCTAACATATTAGACAATCTCCTATTCACAGGTGTATTTTATGGATTTTACGTCGGTCTATACGGTACGTGTTACGTTTATGTATCATATGTTACTGCTATGAAACTATTTTTCATTATTTAATTGTCATGTTAACTAAATAATAGTAATTTTAAGCATGAATAATAAAAATTTTGGAAAAACTGCGGGATCCCGCGGGATTTGCAGATTTCCCGCAAAATTCCCGCGGGAAAAAAAAGTCTGCGGGATTGCAAACCCTAATCAATACTGCATACGACAGTTTCGCCTAGATTTGGCATGAATATAATAAATTGTGGACCAATATAGACCTGAGTTATAAAAATTTTCGTCGGTTTGTTGATGGCTTATTATTATGCACACTTATACTCAGCGATGCGGTATGGTATTCTTTTGTGGGGAAGTAGTGGAAAAGCTGGAAGTGTATTCATTATCCATAAAAAAAATATTAAACTTATTTTTAATATTAACAATTAGATGTACTTTAAGAAATGTGTTCAGAACAAATAAATGATTAACTTTTTATGAAATTTATGTAACAGAATTATTAAAATATGTATATACATAAGATATAAAAAACAAATTAATAAGCCGGTATATAATTTTCGAACAAATATTAAGGAGATCTTTCATAGAATAACATTCTATAAAAGATCTCCAATTTACATTATAAATAAGATAATGAATGCTCTCCCAGATGTAATCACAGTAAGTAATAAACAAAATTTTGTTTATAAAGTAAAACAATACTTCCTCCTGAAGGAGCCATACATCATCGCAGAGTGTTATAAATATAAATAGTTAAAATATATGTAAATTTTAATAAATGTACTACCGTATTGTAGATAATATAAATGATCGATCAACAATACATTTTTTTCAATTCCGGCGTGTGGGGTATCTAATTAAAGCTGACATCTTGAAGAATTTAAATATGTAAACGTTTTGTTATTATTAAAAAAATTATTTTAACGAATCGTAATATTTTCTGTTACCCTGTAAATATCTTCAAAAGTAATACTGGGAAAAATATATAAAAAATGAGAATATAATGATGTCGAGATTACAAGATAATCATAAGCAATCGCCGTACTTATGTATTTTTCAAAAAAATACAATGTAATTCGAAAATATTTAAACTGCAATTAATTAACTGTTTTGAATTGATTTTTAACTTTGCTAATATTTGAAAGGTATGTAATGTTAGTACTATTTAGTGTCATTACTGGTGTTCACAAATGAAATTCAAAATAAAATAATATGTACATAATACGTATTTTTTTATGAAATTGAAGATTCTCAATAGATCGTATGTTTAGTTAGGTCAATGAGGAATGCATGCCAGAATAACTTCACCTATAGGTCTATTTTGATTGTGTTGGTACAGCCCTGATTAGATGGGATCAAATAAAAGAGCGTTTACAATGAAACGAGTTTTAAATAAGTTTCGAACAAAAGCAATATAGAAGTATGCAAATGGCACAATAAGGAGATTCTTTGAAGCTAAGCAACGTACATGCATTAAATTATACAAACGTTACGATATTGGATAACAGATGCGCCGCAGTTCGAAAGAATATATATACATATATTCGTATGCCAGCGCGTATTTCGTGGTTCTGGTTTTATATTCAAAGATACATTCTCCACGCATCAATTTAATTAAATTCAAACTGTAGGACGGCGACGGAAGACAGCTTTGCAGAATCTTTTGCATCTAATTGCGTATTAACAATTGACGAAGGAGAAACAGACGATATTATTCTATGTAGATGCTGGGAACTTTGATGCACACTTGCTACATTCGCTGAAAACTTTGTTTCAAATTAAATGAATAATTATTCAATCCTCTGACAGTCTTCCCAACAGCTGTGAACTAATTATGGATAAAATGAATGAATGGTCTGATGCGGAAGGCAGTTTTAAACCAACACCATTTTTTATATCGTTTGTTATTCCACTGTTTTGCATTTATTAACGAACATACTGAGGTTCGGTTGTAATTAATTTTCCATAAAAATTTGTCACGTGTTTTTTAAAAGTTTGTGCGATTTGCTACGTGTATAAATATTTAAGTGTTTTTTATGTTTATTTTTTCGGACCCATTGGCCTATGTTTTAACTTTTGATCAAAAGTTACTTGTCCCACAATTTCAGACTCGTAGATCAAACCTGTGAATGGCGCAAATTAAACAAACATATCTTAAAAATTACTGGATTTAAGAATTGAGCACTTAATTCTTAAAATATTACTCTAAGAAATTATCAAAAAAATTTTTTCAACGAACTATTCACGCAAAAGTAAAAATTAATTTTTCTCATGTTAATCAAATGGGAAAAATACCCGGTTTGCGCCGTTCACGGGTTTGATCTACGAGTCTAAAATTTTGTGATAATTACCTTTTGATCCAAGGCTAAAACATAGGCCAATAAAAATTAAAAAATCACCCCAATAAATATATTAGTTTAGATCACCCTTCCCAAAGTGGGTTCAGCGAAACCCCTAAAAAACTCAAGGGTTCCGTGTGTATTTGGTATTTTTCTGTAATCTCACCCCATGCATTCATCCATAAAACAATTTTAAAACAAATTTAATTTAATGTCTTATTTAAATTGAGGGAGGGAAGATACTCAAAATATACATACATATAAAATCTAAGAATTTTGGCAACATTGCATAGTACCCACAAGTAAATGTGTGTGTGTGTGTTACTGTTTGGGTATGGTCACAATACCAAACCCTTTACGTCGCTACCACATTTCAATCATGAATGTATTACAAAAAATGATTTCGAACCGTTAAGATGGTGTTATCATGTATTAATTATGATGGAATTTTGGTTTTAATAAAAAGTTTGTTTCTGAACAGTTGGTAATGATCACTGGATTGCATGTTTAAGCATGGCGATCCCCTCTTGCCGTTCATAAAGACTGTAACCAACTTCCTTAAAACTGCCCTACATGATAGTTACACCAGTGAATAAGTATTGGAAAAAAGATTTGATTTTCAATATTTACTACTCGACCATGACATAATATTTAACCAAAAAGAACACTCTTATAAATATATTTAAACATATACTCATGTGGTAATTCTATAAACAGTATTAAATTAAAAAAATAATTAATTTTAAAGGTCATAAATAATTATATATGCCCATATTTATACGATATATAAAAAAAGGAAAGTTTGTTAAATTATAATAAAATGTGTAAGTATTTACTTTTAAATGAAAAATAAATAAATACCCATTTTAATTAAGAATAAATTACAAAAAAAATATTTCTGAAATCCGCCATGATGAATTCTTGAAAAAACACGAAACACAAATAAAAAGAATACAAAGTTAATGTAGGACGCATTCATCAAAGTCAAAATTTGCTTACAGCGTATAATAAAATATTATCTAATGATTTCATTAATAATTTTCAGCTGGAAAGTTTTTTGTAAGTTGTTAGAAAGCAGCCAAGTCGAACAGAGAAGTCGTCAGTTTATAAAAAGTGACGAGACCACGTGATCATGTTTTATAAAATTCAATCAAACTTTGCTCTTTTAATTTAATGAGCCATTGAACGTTTGGCGTTTGATTGGTTTGCCAAAAACAGGTCGTTTTTGTAATTTAGAGTCTTCAACGATTGCTCGGCTTTATTATTAACCTTGTCTGGAAATGGAATTCACAGTCGTTATTCAGACGTGTCATTTCAAGTCGGTAATAAATGAGTTTATTTGTAGACATTTTTTAGTACGAGTTATAAGTAATATTGTTTTATTTGAACACTTTAAAAGCCAAATAATCAATTTCATGTTAATGAATAGAAGATTATTATTATTTTTTTTTTAATATAGTTACAAAAAATCTGTTTGTTTGTTTGTTCTGACCTGACAAGAAAACTACTGAATCCATTTTGATATAATTTTCATTGTTAGAAATTTTAGGATCCCAGCTGCATTGTAAGATACTGGTTATTAAATTAAATATACTGAATTAGAAATATTTGTTGATATTTGATTAGTGTCATTACTGGTTATTAATATGTACATTCAACCTATCTTACAGCGTGTTTTAATGATAATAATTGATCATTTTGTTTAAAACAGTGGACAAATAATTATCGCGCAAAGTGTATTTTCTTATGTAAATAATTTACATTGTTTTAAATTTTATAACGTTTGTGTAGTAGTACTAATCATTTTTTAATTTTTAGCAAGTGTTCATTACTGGTTTTATGTTGTTCATTACTGTAGAAAAAACATATACAAAATAAAAGTCTATATAATAAAAAAAAACTATATTTGCGGATTTTGATAATTAAGATGATTTAATAAAGATGTAGTTATTTTATTAAGAACTTGAATTCATGAGAAATACCAAAAAGTAGCCCATCAATCCCAAAAAACAATATACTTTGCTCACGATTTAATTATTGGTTTACCATTAACATTAATTACACCAAATCACAGACAATCAGACAGACAGATATACAAAGTATTGTTGATTTCATAAGTGTTCCATTTTTCCGATTTCATTCCGGAACACTAAAAAAACCCTCTACATTACAAAATTTACATACGATAAAAACCATCTACAATAATACATAACCATTATTACCCCCGATACGGGCACACATTTAGAACACCCATACAAATATCATACACAAGAACCTTTTTCTTCCCGGGGAAAACAATTTGAAACACGGCACCGCAGAAACATTTCCAAACAACCCGATCTTTAAAGTTTGCCAATATTTTACGAGATAAGACCTGGCGACAACCCACTTCCAGATTTAAATGTAATGCATAAATTGACACAGAACAGTCGGGGGTGGAGAGGTTGTGTAATAACTGAAATTTAAATAATCCTTTCGGACATAAAGGCAGCGTGTTTTATGGAAACAAAGCCGCGCTGTGAATGAGATAGGCTTGTTTTAAGGGGTTGTCGAGTATGTAAGAATCCTCTTATTGAAAACTTGTTATACTCCGTTCTCTAAGTGTTTATTTATACGAATGTAATACTATTATATTATTTTCGAGAACTACTATAATTATTTTATTCCGACTATATAAATAAATAATGTAGCTTAACCATAATTGCACACCTCTTTAACTTTTTAAATGTATTAATAGAATTGTTAATTTTTTACTTTCTTATACTCATATGTATGTATGAAATGCATATAATATAAGTAGAGTATTGTAAAACCGATTTTTTTCGAATTCCGGATTTTGGTGGAATTATCCATTTTGACCTTCCCTGAATCTATTACTGTTGTCAATTTTTGAATTGTTTGTATTATTTTTGAAACACTATGAATTAGAGAAAAATATATTTTTATATATTATATTATTATAATTTAAAATTATATTTAAAATGGTTCATAACAGAGAAATATTTGCTATAGGTGCTATATGACTTGTTTTATACGTAATACTGAGTGAGAGTGAACAGTGTAGGTGTTTTCAATGACGTACAAAAAAAAATGTCTGGCTAGATCATAAATGATAAAAGAAAATTAATGGGACACAAATTATAAATAATAACATACTCTACAATTCATACTATTCAGTATTCAGTAAATTAGATTTTTAAATTGTACTTTGGGTTCAAAAATATTGCTAAAATAATCATTAGTAAGAGTAAACTTTTGAAAACAGTTGTCAAACAAAAAATTAATAATCCAAAACGTAAAATAACTAACACCCCTCCATGCTTAATTTCTTATATTGATCATAAAGCAATTAGTATTTTTTAATATACATATTTCAAATTATAATATTAGATAAATATTCCATTTAATATCTACTGTAAAAGCTATAAAGCATAGTATTAATTACTTCATCAATATCAATTACTTCCAATATAATTCGTATGTAAGTTAATATTTACAGTTTCCTTTGATACACAATACATATTAATGAACTACCTGTAACTGTGTGCAGTAGACATAGTGGTCAACAGTAATGATCAAAAATTACCTTTGTGACAACAAATATTGCCGATACCGTCAATGTAGTGAATTAAATTATCTAGTTACTCTTTCACGCATGAAATAATTTTTAATTTATTGATTCTAGTTATAGAAGATAATACATTTATTTATGCAAGTAAGTTTTATTACGAAAAAGTGTAGAATTAATTTCAATATTTTTTCAAAACCCCAAAGACAAGAAGGCATCGTGGTAATAAATGCCATAAATTTTCTTGTTCACTAAAAACAAGTAGTAAAATTTACTATGCATTATAATTTTTCTAATTTCGATAAGGAATACTAAAAAAGAATTGCTTTACATTTTTCAAGTTTCAATTACGCTTACTAATACCCATAAACATTGCTATTATTATTATTTTAAATATTATTCGTTCCTACAAAAATCGGTGCAAATATTTAATATTCTTCATATTATTGAGTTGGCAATTATTCGAATAAAATTTTTTTCATGTACTTCCATGATACAAACATTGTATTTTTAACATATGTACTACTGTACCTACTACAAGTAAATTGTTTAATGGGATGTCACAACTATGTTCAGTTTAAGAACGCCAAAAGCGCTCTTGAATAGTTCGGACAACTGTTCGCGTTCTGGTTACACTCCGCAGACGAGTTGCTTAACACATGTTCAACGTGGCAGCACTGCTGCTACAAACGCTTACTACGTTACTATGTGCATAGTCAATATCTCATGCTATGTAGTTAGTCAGTGAACTATTGGATACAAAATCAAATCCGTGAATTGAATTTAATGAAACTTGGTTTGTCTGACTGGTATAGAAAGTCCCATATAAAAATTATCAAAATGGTGTAGAGGGGGTGGGGTGGTATTCTAAAATTGTTTTTTTTTCAAAACATCTTACGTGAAAATATTATAGAATATTTTTTGTAGAGAATTAAATTTTCTATAAGAAATATCATTACAACTTGAAGTAAAATATTACCTTATGAAGATAATTTCCCAGAACAGAATCTTGCTTCCTAAAATTCAAGCTATCGTTTATTATTTGAATACATCTGCTTTGTGTTCGACATTAAAATATGTCATTTCTGACGTATTTACAAAAGAAAAAATTAGATTAAAATTTTTTTTAAGAAAAATAAAGAATTAATATTCTCTAATAAAATTGTATAAAAAAGAAAAAGTTACCAATGGTAGTTGGGCAACCAGGAAGCACTGTGCAAACACTTTGTAGATGTTTTAAATAAGGCCCTCCGAACGCGGTGCGACTGTTTTGCAACGAGAATCGCAAACCAGTTGCGGAAGTGATTATTTTACAACTGGTTTGCAATCGATTTAAGTCCTCGCTCCGTACAGGAGTGTGACTGAATCTTGATCAGTCGACAGTTTTATGGGAATTGTCGTGAAGGAAAAACGTGATTTTTTTAAAGTTTTTTTTTAACTTTAGCAACATGTCAAACAATCTTGAATATCTAGGAAGATTATAATTGTATATAACTTCATGTTTTCCACCTCCTCAACGAATTTAATGTTTATTTACTGATCATTCATTTTAAATGAACTAATTAAGTAGGTAATTATTAATAGGAATAATAATAATAAATTAATAATTCTAATTATACATAAATAATAATATTATTATAACTATAAAACTAAAATATCATGCAACCACGCAACTGAAACCGAAATTCGATCTGCAAGTACAGTTGCATGAAACCAGTTGAAAACTGATTGCAAATCAGTTTTATTTCAGTCGCACCGTGTGCGGAGGGCCATTACGTTACACGTGCAAAGTCATCAAACGGTTGCTTGCGCAACTGGTTTGCGATTCTCGTTGCAAAACGGTTGCTCCGTGTGCGGAGGGCCTAAGAGTTGCAACGACGTTTCTATCAATAATTTTAAGTAAGAACCATTCTGAATTCACCTCTGACAATTACATTAGATGAAGTACAAACTATTGCAACTACAAACATTTATTAAATCTCTCATTCTAATAAACTGAAGTAATAATGTTGATTGTTGTAGTTAAAGGTGCATCAGTAGTATCATTGCCACAGTCGGACGTACCGCCGCTTTCATATTCAGATCGTGTCGACACCCACCCACACATACACACGTACGGAGATTCGCTACACCTGTGCGCCCGGCCAACACGTGGGCCGTAGTACCTGCACATACGTGATCTGGGTAATACGGGAAAAATTAATTATTAGTTTCTTGTATGGCGTGGATTTAAAAAAAAGTGACTATCTGTTGTCACATGTAGTACTTTTTGTCACACATTGCAATAGCAGGCAGTGTTGAATCCAGATAATTTACTTTGGGGGTCGGGAGATTTTATCATATTTATATCACATTTTTATGCTATTTATTGTGTTTTATTTTATCGCTTTACGATTATAAGTTCCGGAGATATATACTTTCAAAGTGTGGCATAAAATCATTGTATTCGTGCTCACGTAGTTACCCTCTATCAGTGGCGCACCCAGAAAAAAACATCTGCCAAGTAAATGCTCAGTGTTTCCTCGTACTAAATTTGCACAAATGTAGTTAATTATTGAACAATTTAAATAAAAACCGATTAAGTGTTCAGATAAATTGCGTGGTATTGGTTAACCGTTTAATTTTTATACAATTTTACTAAAAAAATTTTAGTTCGAAATTTTTCTTAAGACGCACCTGATTATTTTTCCGTATATTTTTAATTTTTTGCAAATTCGATCTAAATCTAAAATGCAAACGTCAAAATGACATTTAATACGTCATAGTGAAAATCAATAAAAAAAAAACAAAAGACGATTTTTAAAGCAAATTGAGATAAATCTTTGTAAGGGAATATTTTACAACAAACGTTGTGATATACCTTATATTATAAAAAATTGAATGCTCTACAAAAAAGATTCTATAAAATTACACACGATTTTGATGATTTTGAATGGGACCCAAACCATCCAACCAAGTTTCATTAATATCGGTTCAGTGGTTTATGAGTTATGCGTGTGACAAGGATTCACAGACACACAGATACGGAACGTAAAGTGTTTGTCTTGACCTGAAACTAAATTGGAGAACAATTTTTTTGTCACATTTTAAAACGATATTTATGAATTTTGTATTTATATATAATTATAATTTTTTTGTCTATCATAATTGTTAGATTAAATAATGTGTACTGACCCCTAGAACCCCCTTGGGTGCGCCACTGCCCTCTATACATCCAGGGCCATCCAGGGGAGAAATTCTTCTACGTCAAAAGTAATAACTCTCGTAGGTATTAGTCCGAGAGGTGAGCGACAAAATTTTGCAACTACTTTATAAAAGCCGATTTTTTTGATATTACGTCAAATTTGTGGTGTAGAGATACAGCCTGCCGTCAGTCAGTTAGTTTCGTTAGCGTTTGGAGCGGGAGCGGCTTTTTTTGTAAAAAATCGATACAACTACTTTGTAAAATTTGAAAATTTATTTGTATTTAATTTATTTGCGTCAGTTAACTCGTTAAGTTAAACGCGCTGCTGACGCGTCCGGTTGCAAGATTTTGAAGGCTGACTATGATAAAAGGGGTTCTTACTTACAATTAGTATACTGCTTAAAAATAAATTTTCAGATTTTATAAAGTAGTTGCAACGTGTATCGATTTTTTACAAAAATAAAGCCGCTCCCGCGCCAAACTCTAACGAAACTAGCTGACTGACGGCAGGCTGTACCTCTACACCATACAAATGTGACGTAATATCAAAAAATCAGCCTTTATAAAGTAGTTGCAAAATTTTATCGCTCACCTCCCCGACTATATGTATGTATACATAGCTATGTATAAATTCTTATGATATACAGAATAGGTAGGTAACACTATAATAATACAAAAGAACATATAATATATGTATGTACAAACATATCAAGGGTGGTTTTCTATACATTCTACACTTGTATGTACACTCGTATGTAGGTCACATAATTACTACGTTCTGGATACTGTTTTTGTGGACGCTCGTGTGTATGATATATGCATATTTAGAGAATATGTTTGTTTATAAGTAAGAGACTGCGGGATACGATCTGTTCTGTACCAGGAATCGAGAAACTTGTAAACTTAATGTGTCTATGTTAATTGGAACAAATTCAAATTAAATATTATTTGGTGAATTTATAGATACACATTTAATGATTATGATTATCAGAAATATTGTTCGTGATTTCTGTATTTGTAACATTTGTTGGAAACTCAACTTCCAAAAATTGTAGAAACTTATTGTATAAATAACAAATGTAAAGATTAATATAGTTTATTCTTACCGCTAGTTGACATAATATGTATTTCTTACCTGAAACAAAAGAATCAATGTTAAGAAACAATTTTTAAATCTATATAATATGTAAAAAAACATTATTATAAATAGTTTTATTTCTAACTAAAAAGATAAAATAATAATATTATATTATTAAAATGGTGTTCAAAATAAAACGTTACGAATTTTTATTTTAAACAGTAAGCTCTATACAGATTTTTTTTCAGACAATAGTTTCTCAGTTTGGAGGGGACAATATCATGTTAATTATTATTTATAGGCATTTTTATATACCTATATATTTTTTTAAATAGAACCTATATTTTTACATTAAAAATGAAACTATAAGAAACTTTTGTTCGAAAAAATAAATTAATTTAGAGAAAAAGAACAGAGATAATGTTTTAAATCACAAATGTAATAAGCATTCTTTTTTTAAAGTAAAAACTTCTTTTATTTAAAAGTTAAAATAGTTATTTTTTGTTAAAGTTTTCATTGAAAAAAAATATTGATTCTCATTAAAATAGTGAATCCATAGTGCCTCCTTGTTCAAAATTTATCAAGGGTAGTTAATTATCGAAGAGTTTTAATAATTACCGTAAAATTAATTATTCAGATGAACTGCCATTGGTTAACCATTTAATTCTTATACAATTTTATTAGAAAATATTAATTCGATATTGTATTTAATACGTGCCTGGTTATTTTTTAGTTTTTTAACAAATTCAATCAAAATAACATTTTATATGTCAAAGTAAATAGCGATTAAAAAAAACAAATGACGATTTTATTAATCTTCGTAGGAGAATAACTACAAAATCTATTATTAAATTTTAAAAAATACATAAAAAACCCACACGGAAAATATCATGACATTACCTCCTACAAGTTTGGCCTGAAAAGTTTCAATTCAAACAGTTAACTTTTCGACTTAAAATTTGGAACAGTTAAAACGCTCACCCTATCTATCTCAATGCAGGTTAGTGAAAAAATTTAGTTTGTGATTTTTTAAAAGAATAACGTCTTCCCAAACAAATTCTAACATTCACTTTAAATAACAAAAGAATCCATGTAATAGAAACGTACAGAGAAAACCGTCAGTTACGTCAGATTAAACCGAATAAAAAGCAGATAAAAACATTGCGCGAATTGAAAGCGTCGAATTACGAGATAAGAAAAAAACAACTTTCTAAAAACGTCAAATGCGTGTACATTTAATCTATAACACCCTATTCACTGTCTATGGCAATTCCGTTCGGCTGCGTTGACTGTTTTCTGTTCGCAGAGAATATTGTGATTTATTTCTAACGCGCATAATAGAGGCTTCCAAAAGACTGACAATGTGAAAAAGTCAAAACATTTGGATTTTCAATTTGTTTTTTCAAATGAAAAAATAATAAAGATATAAGATATGTGAAAGTAGTTCTAGTTTATACAAATCTAATAAAAGTTAAAAAAAAAACTGAAACACGACTAATTTAAAATTAATTTTATATGTTCCTTCTTCACCTTCATGTGACGTGTCTTTTTGTGAAACTTCTCCTTTTTTTAGTTTACATGTTTTGGTGTAGAATTTTTTTTAACTTTAATTTTAATTTAATACTTTTTTAGATTTATTAACAAGCTATTACTACACACATTTACGAGTTTTGTTGTAATATGAATATGCAATCAAATTTATCTGAAGTAAAATATAGGAATATAACATACTTTTTTCCTACATGTGTTACATGTTTTTTAAATCATCTTTTTAAGGAAATAAATGATAGGTTATGATCAATCATTTTTTCATCTTTTAATCAATATGGCGTCTCACAGTTACCATTGTGAAAAATGAAGCTTATTACACATATATATACATTACATACTACTTTTATAACCCTATTCTTAGCTTTGCGAATTCGAGTAAAAATATAGTAATACTTCCCCAAATGTATATTTCCTCCTTAAAAGTAATCCCTTTCCCAACCACTAGAAAGTACATACAAATGAGCTAGTTTTTTTAATTTTATAAGTTTCAAATAATTCCATTTATAAAGAGTTGAAACTTCCATAAATCGAAAGAAGATATTTACAAAAGTGTTGAAGTATATTAAAACTTAACTCTTTATTACAGGTAATGCTATTTTTATAACGGATATTAAAAAAGTTATTATATAATACAACTTACGATACATGAATACTAAATCTTTAATAATTGGCAATTTGATACCGTTCTTTCTTTCAGATATAGATAATTGTAGTTATATTTTGTAATAAAAATCTGTATAATTTTATATTATTTATCAAATTGCAATATTATTGAAATGGTAGTTTATATTTGGACACCTAAAAATATATTTATTTTATGTTATTCAATAATAATTAAGTTCAACTTCAAGCGGCTGTCAATTTTTTTTCCACACTCTATGAATGGGGAATTTTTTGTATTAAGGCTATAGCCGGGTAAGCATGCAAAACTAGTGAACTGAACCAAGATTGACTTAAACTGTTTCGAGATGAAGTCTCATCTTATTGACGACAAAAATTAAATTAGATAATAAATAAATTCAGGCTTGTGGGAAACCCTAATAAAATATTTATTGTAATGAATTACAAAATATAAACAAGTATTCATTTTTAATATATTTTACATGTACTGTACCTATATTTACAAATCATAATAGATTTTATGAAGAAAGAAAATTTATTGGAAAAATATTTTTTTTAATATTTGTCAATATCAAAGGAAAAATATTTACATTTATAAATCAATATATTTATTTTTAGAATTTATTTCAAAAGAATCTCAAAATTAATTTATCTTTTTCAATAAGAAAAACAGCAAAAGTGAACAAGTATTGTCATTAAAAATATGTTAATATTAAATCAAAGAATGTATTGTGAAAAAAAAACTTATTTAATAAAATGCCTGGTTTCTATAAACAGGGAAGACCGGGGCTACTGTTAACTTTTGTAAATTTTGTTAAACCCGTTTTTTTTCACATGATGCTGTTACTATTCACGTGTCATTTAAGCAGCAAAAACCCTTGTTTAATCAGCTACTTTTATAATGAGAGATAGTGAGCTGTTAATTTTAGCCCCGTATTTGGGACAAGAATGAACATTTTAGATAGTTAAGCACCCAAAAATACGCATAAGAAAAAAAAATATAGTTTTTGTAGGGCTGTATTATTATTATTATTTTAAATAGAGTAATATTTTTGTAAAAATTTGGTAAAATAGATTCTGAATGGTATATGTTTTGCACCCAGAAGCCAAGTCTGAATGATTCAATATCATTACTCTTTAATGAAAGAATTAATATTGCAAATTGTAAACAGATTCTTTAAGATAGCAATGTCTTATTTTATGTTTGTAATAAAAATAAAAGCATTTCAGAACAATACTTTACAATCCTTTCTGACATTTCGCAGAGAAAAAGATTTAACAACTTCAATTACTAACAACGGATCTCCATTACATAGTTGCTACATTTTGTTAATTACTTTATGTACAACAGAAGCTGGAGAAAGAGGTTAGTTTTTATGTATAGAAATGTTACCAACGAGAAAAGTTCATTACAATGATAAATCAAGTTTTTTGCAGGTGGAGAAATAATTTTAAGAAGGCAATTTTGTTAGAACTTGGATTAAGTATAAGAAATATTATTATTTTTTAATTATAATTTAATTTTTATATAAGTGAGCATTTAAGAAGCCAAAATGATTCATTTCAGAAAACAAATAAGCAGTTAAAAATAAGATAATATCACCTTTAGAAAAAAAGTTACATTTATAAAATCATTAGTGTGTCTATCTGACTGTCAGGGGGGGGGGGGGGGATTATACTAACGTTTGGTTATTATTAAAGTCTTCGTTTAACCCTGCCCATATCGAAAAAAAAATTGTTTTATAATCCGAATCAATAGTAACTTATAAGCACTTACAGTATTTACGTGTTTTTTTAATACTAATTTAAAATAAATATATAACTTAATACAAATGGAAAATACATTGTGCTGCCATTTTTTTGATAACATTTTAACTGTACTAATAGCACTATTTTAAATTAACTCTTAACTTTGCTAAAATTTTAAAGCTCTAAAGTTTGTGATATCTAGTTAGTGTCATTGCTAGTGTTCACAAGTTCAATCTAAAATACGTGACTCATTATTTTGACGCAGAACTACGTCTTCCTGGCGGTGCTAGGAGGTAACCACGGGAGCACGAATACAACGAATAATAATTAAAGAGCAATAAATAAAACTCTAATAGGTAGCTTATTTTTTCCCATTTATACTAAAATAAGTTAACCTTTCTCTAAAATACAACTCTTAAATACAGTAGCATAAAAATGTTAAACGTTATAAGTTGTAGCACAGTAACTACTGTTGCTACTGTCTGTTTAGTTAAAAATTAAGATCACTGCAAAAGCTTCTAAAAAGTCATTTCAGTTTTATACCAACTACAGAAAAATAAACCAATTCAATAAAAAAATGTTTTGTTTTTCATAAAGTCATGAAAATAATATATGTATATAACACAGAGAACTTTGTAATATGAATTAAAGCTAATATGAAGTAATATTTAGAAGTAGGTAGTGACTTTCATGTTCATGTATTGTAACGTCTTTTGGTATATTCTCGTTTAAGTGGAGTTTAGATATAGAATGTATTAAAGCTAGGAGAATTGTAAGGAAATTCTTTGTTTATGTATATATTACAGTAAGATGCAAATATACACATATCTAACATAATATATTACTTGGGATGTCAGTGGCGTAGTAACAACATATTATGAAGAATTTTACTTGAAAATTGTTAAAACATTTTAATATTCAATCATACATAATGTAAACTTAACTATGGAATGAATTATAAAAATTAGGGTATAATTTTTATTAAAACTAATATATACATATGAAATAAGTAAGGTTGATTTTTGTGGAGAGAAAATTCGATTATTAAGTTGACTATAGGACAATGTTTGGGTTCCGGATACTTATTAACAGCTACTTATTAACTGCATGCTCGCAGTAGGAAATAATCCAAATACGACAAGTTTCGGAGGTCAGTAACTAATTATTTCGGATACGATGAGATTTTAAATATACAATCAACATTGATAATTGTACGAAATTAATTTTTAAAAACAAGGTATCAAATTTTTTGTCTTGAAACGTAGTTTCTGAAAAAAAATTATCAAAGTCTATGCCTGGTTTGAAATATTAAATTAAATTAAGTTAATTTTTGTCTAGATAAATAGTTGATTTTTTTATTTAAAATCCTCAATTCAAGAGGAGGATTTTACGTTTTATTTAATTTTATACTTTCATTTTTCATTTGTAAAAATATAATAGAATTAATGGTGAAATGGATAATTATTATAACTAGAATTGTAACAAAAAAACGTCTTTCGTAGCTACCTAGTAAATGATGAAAATAAAACAAAAAAATTTTGGTAATTGAAGCTGTACTAAAATATCAAGTATAGTCTCAAGTATCTGATAGAGCACACTAGAAACATATTAAGCAATTGCTAATAACGATTAGGTACTTTTATACATTTAATTGAAAGCATTAGTTTAACATTCTCACATTTTTTTGGAAAAGCTTTTACCTAATTGACTTTTTTTACTGTTATTAAAACATAATCTAACGAAACATTATATTCTTTTATGACTTTTAAGATGGGACAATATACTCCAACTGCTTTATAGAAGTTACATCTCTGAACACACAAATATGTATAGGTATAATGTATATTGTATATAAGTATTTCATGCATGTATGTATTCTGTAAGAAAACACAAAGTTTGGATAGTAAAGAGAAGGTCTATATTTAAATAAATATCAACAAATATTTCTAATTAAGTACATTTAATTAAACAAGAGTCCAACATTGGGATACGATCTAAGACTGGTGCCAGTACCTTATATTATAATATGTATAATTTCAATTCAGTTATTTTATTGTTTCTCTTTAAAACAATATTGTTTGGTGATACAATAATATATCTGTTTTAAAAGTTATATTTTATCCTGATTTAAGAAAACCTTTTTTACTGTATATATTCCATTTCAATCCATCAACATTCAAGAAAATGTAGCGAAAAAGTGTTTGTAAAAATAGTTTAAGTTTCTTAAAAAAAGTAAAATGATTTTTATAAGACATGATTGACGATGAAACAACAAAATAAAATTAATCGAAAAAATATGAGACAAGCAATAAATCAAATTTTTTGCAAGTAAAAAATAATTTAAAGATATTTCGTCTTTGTAAATAGTTAGTAAGAAGCCAATACGAGTAATTTACTTTTCATCAATATTTATTACATATAGTCATCAGTATAATGGACTAATTTGGGTGTTTTTAATGAACCCTTAATAATCAGAGAAATTAGTTAGTTTACATCTGTCTGTGCTTATCGAAGTACATCAATTTAATTAAATTAAAATATGATACGTGATAAATGTCATTAAAAAAAGCTAAAGTGACATTTCAAAAAGAAAAAACCGATAATACCAATGTAATTGTTAAGTATTATAAGGGATGAACTCTTAAAAAATAATAAAGTCAAAATAACAACTGCTAAATTCTAAAACTGTCAACAGCAATACCTAACTAAAACGAATATAAACCAGGGAAAGTGAAAAGAATCTTGAATAATACCTGCTCCAATATACACCTGAAATTAATTAACTTCAACAACAACAATCGTAAACATTTCTTGTAAACTTGACAATATATTTAATTAAGTTCATCAAAGCGTCGAGAATACCGGAGCAAAACCGGAAAGTAAATAAGAGGGATAAAAACACACGTGTGTGCTCGAGAGATATGAACGTACCTCGCCGCAGTAAAATATAACGAATACTTCTCAAGATAAACGGATGATTTCCAAAGTCCGTGTGCACAAATACCATCAGAAATAAACCACTCTGCGTATATTGTTATAAAGAGATGTCAAGTTGTACCCCTTTTCCAACCTACGCTGGATTTTTTGAAGGCAATTAGCTATTATTTATTTATTTATTTATTTCTAAGCAGTTTGATATTATAATACGGAAGTACGGGACCATTGAGTATGCAATGTTAATGTTGGATTTAATAGGATTTTTTCGTGTATTTTAGAAAAATTATAAGTAAAAATGTTTTGATCAAAACACCAATCATTGATTTTTGGATCCTTATGCAATTTTTTTATTAATTATTAATAATTATAATTAATGAAAGTTAAAATTTTGTCGAAAACACACATGTTTGCATACCAACTGCAAAATTATAAATAAATATTTTTTTTCTTCACAAATTTGTTGTCGGCAGGCTTGGTCCTAGTCCGACAGCTCAGTAGTACCGTGATGTGTTATGGGTGTAATAAAATTTTTTTTAAGGTTTAGAACGCAATCAGTAAGAACTTTTTATGGTATTAATAAACACAGTCGATTTTACTTTGCGGTTATCTGCTTTTTTCAGGATATTGATTAAGGGAGGAAGGGGGGGGGGCAGGGATTGAATAAGGTGTTGTTCAATTGAATATTTTAACGAATTCTTTCATAATACCTACAGCACATAATTGTATAAAATAAATTTCGCTGAAAAAAAAAGATTCCCAGAATCAATATACTGAAAAATCACAAAAAATATTATGGTCTTAATGAGAGAATTCTTAAAGATATCACCGTTTCGATAGTAAATCCTGAAAAGTATGAATTTTGAAAAGTTGAATCGGTCGTCATTTTGAAAATTATTTATAACATTTTGTAAGGTAGATTGTATAGCCTTTTGAAAAGATCAGAAAAAACTAATACATGTTCGGTGAAGATAAATAGTTTTTGGTGGTTGTTTCGTCTGAATACCTACCCGTTTTCAATATAAGTAGTCACATGGGAGGTAATCTTTACAGACCTTAAGAGTAAAGTTTGCGTGGGCCTCACAAAACGCTCTCACTTAATTAAGCCGTGAAATGTTTTTATTATTTTTATAATCGTTGGTAATTTATTTACCCTTTTGATGTATCTTACAGCTTATAATTGTATTGTTATTATGAGTTTTCTTATGTTTTATAATAAATTTTCTGTATTTACTTATTTCAAACAAACAAGATAATAAAATAATTACATTTTTTTGGAAAGAGTTACATTGATGCCTGGTATTATATATATAGAATTTGGTGTAGATCAAAATACATTTCATTAATGATTTAATTAGAAATTAGTGGCTTAAAAGCAGTGGTGATTAGTGTACAGTGTGTACACTATAGAAAGGATATAAACTTTACATATTCTAAAATTAACACTGTTCTAAAACCCAAACCGATTTTTACATCCTGTTAAAAGCGATTGATTAAGTTTTGATCGGAATCTATAATTTTTTGTATAATACCGGGCACATATATTTTAATTTAAATTAAAAATAATTCGGTAAAGATATACACGAGTGTATGCCATAAGGGTTCCGAAGTACAAACTACGTGGACTGTTTGGAGACACTGGTGCATTTTTGAGTTAGAAAATAATATAAAAATAGGGTCACACATATTTTTGTTTGAATTTGCTTTAAAGCCTCCGCAAGCGCCAATTATTTAGAAAAAAAGAAGTCAAATTCCACTGGTTTAGTTATACATTTTGACGTGCCACATGTCTTGGTATAAAAAAAAATCTTTTTTACACAGCTTTAGCTCCTTATCACCCACCCTGAAAAATAACAAAATTGTAAATCTTTTACTAGAGGGCATCATTTTACATGTTCAGTAAAAATTTCAAGTTTCTGGCTTATATAGTTTATGATATTTTGCTTTGGCTGAAAAGGACGGACGGACGATAAAGTGAGATTAATTGGGTTTCTTCGGAACCCTAAAAAATTGATCCAGTAGGAATTATATTTTAATCTATTAAATTCAATCCTCCAATGGGAGGGGGAGTAAACTTCTTAATTTTAATGCACGTTTATCTACATAAATGCTTAAAGTGTATTTCAGATAAAATATTTTTATATTAATATAAAGACTTGTGTATCGTGATTTATAACAATATAAATGAAATTAGGAGCAGCGGACGGTTAACTCGAATTGTTTACCATAATATTGTCAACACTTTTAAGAATTGAAAATAAACTGTAATGAAAACAGCAAATCTTTTTAATTCTTTTTTAAAAATAAAATAAAATATAAAGAAGAAACCTTGTAAATGTTATAAAACATATTTTCTAAAAATAAAGTTGATTTTTGCTCATATTAATTACGATTAACAAGATTTTCAAAAATATAACAAAATAATAACTGATATTAACAAAAGAAAAAACAAAACAAAACGTAGCTCGTTATTTTCTTTTGCTGGCATTAAAGAAAATTGCACAGGCTGCATTTTTATGTGAGATAATGTTTCTCGTTCTTTTTTACAGAAAAATAAAGACCTTTATGCACGTAAATTCTATAGTCGCGTCTACAATCTCATGTTGCGCTTTTTATTTCCATTTTATTTTACCGACATTATTGTTAAGAGATGTTACTTATACAACTTGTTTTATAAAACAAATTTGTTTATTATATTTTCAGTTAAAGCCAGTGTTATGTTTCGTACATGTTTTTAGATGGAAGGGGGGGGGGGGGTTACTGTACAAACAGTAACACCTTATTTCTATATCTAATATAAATCTATAGGTTATACGTATATATAAGAATTTTAGTTAGTGTGTTCCAAAACTAATGAACCGAGCTTAAAATCCAATACAAGCTAATGATAGATATCATCACGCTAGTGTAAGAAAATTCTGAGCAGTGACATAAAATAAGTAACAGTTATTTTTACTAGCTGAAAATTTATCGTTACGCTAAAAGAACTGAACTGTAGTTTTAAATAAAAAAAATATTAGTTGGTTCTACAGTTTTTTCTGGTTTCTAGTGTTATGGAGAAAGACAAATAGAAATGAGTTTTAATAGCTTAAAAAAGCTTAAGGTTATTCGATCATATTCAAATATTAAACAATTATAAAACTCTATACAAAATATTATAGAATAATAAAAAACGTGCATCTTTGGTTCGTATTAACGAGGCTGTACTGTAGGCATATGTAAGAAAGTCAGCATCGTTTTACATTAGCTCGTTTAATCGAGTAAAGCACATCCGCGCTGTAAATCGTGTATCACCTGTACTTGTTTATAGCATTATGCAAATCTGCAAAACACATAACGCCCCCCCGCCCTTTGAAAACCACGTACGCACATCATTCGCGCCATATACGCGTCTAGGTGTTTTAAATAAGCAGGGGCGGGCTCTAGGAAATACTATAAGAATATAAAGTTTTTAACCAAATTAAAAAATATATATTGTTAATTTTGCGTGTGTGTTATAAATTGTTTTTATTTTTATTTTTCAAAATAATGGGGAAAATACGATGAAAATAATTTTTCTAGAATTTCCTGGCAGAACACATACGTTTTGTCATTATTTTTCAATGTTGTCTGATATTTATAAAACTTTGTACAGAGATTCAATCTTATTCTGAACTAACGCATTGAACTCAGTGCTACCCGAGGATATAAATTTAATTTGTTATAAACCTATTTAATTCTATTGTTTTCGCTAGCTATTTACGCAACGCACGTGAAGACACCTCTCCGACGATTGTATTTTTTTTCGATTTCATGAAATTTACACAAATATCTACAAATTACTGACCTAAACCTTCTCGTGAAATATTAGTGAAATCCGGAATAAAATCCGTTCAGTAATTATTTTATACTATTTATAGATAGATAACTTTCATTAATACAATTTTGTTTAAGAAAAATAGAAAAAAGCACTTTACCTGAAGACAAATATTTTATTTTGTAATTATCATTTTCATCATCAGCCAGGCTAAACCCTCAAATGACAAAACTCAACTATTTTTTTTCTTATTACTTTTGAAAGAATTGATTTATTTAAAACTGCATAATTTTTCAAATCCCGGCACTGATTATAGCCCCCCCCCCACCCCTCTTTCTCAAGGAATGTGTGTGTGACCCAGTTGGTGACGCGAAATGCGCGCACGTATTATAAAGTTGTGTACACGTTAACTAGAGGATTGCGGTTGCGATAATTAACAGAACAGGGCGTCTCGTTTGCGGTACAGACGGTGTGTTTTCTTCACTAACGCAGTTAGCCGACATGTCGTTGCTAAATGATCTCACCGCGGGGACTTCAAACGAACCATGATGCATTAGTGATATGTATTAACAACTAATTATAACTGAATGAGGGACTCTAGATTAAAGAGTCTGCCTCAGAAACAACGTTTTCGTATTATTAGACAGGCCCGGAAGGCTAAGCTTTTACGACCCTGTAATTATAAATCATACAAAATTCAGATCACTCTTAAAAAGTTCGTTATATTGTCTAGTTTTCGGTATTAAAATTTCAAAACATTTCAATTAATAGTTAATAATTTACAGTTCTTGAGGTAAAGCACATACATCAAAAATAAATTTATTTACTAAGCCGATGTACAGTGGTCCCGTATAATTTATTTTATAATAATATGCATTGATTTTGTTCGAAAAGTGACTATCTTTCTTTTGGTTTCAAGATCCCTATTGTTTATCCGAAAAAATAGTCGAAAGATTATAAAAACAAAAGTATGAAATAAAAAAACCCTTGGTATTATTGCGTTAGCATGATGAAAACATATTATTTTTAATTCTTTTTATCGGAAATACACCGCGACAATCTGATACAACTTTTATCGACGATGTACCGTTATGGGCGTAATTTTAGCAACCCATTTTTTACCAAAAAAGAATTAAAAGTACCGTTATGTTATCTAGTATATCATGTAAAACAATTATATAATTTAAATTAGTCTTAATAAAAATTTTGGGCATGAAAGTATATCGAGAAATAATATTTAAAAAATGGCTTGGCACGCTGGTAATGAATTTATACTTTCTGATGAGAAGTTATTTGTTCTGGAGCAATCCCATAACTCGTAGTATGACAGAGTTTGATCTGCTAGGATTGAGGACATCCCGGAAGACAAAAGACACGTTCGAAGATTTTAGAATGCTGTATCGGTCATAGTTTGGGGCGCCTTCAGCCCAAGAGGCAAATTACCCTTAATTTTTATTGAAAAAGGCGTAAAAATCAATGCAAAATACTATTTGAAGGAACTATTGAAGAAAAATGCCATGCCAAATGCCAAAAATATATTTGGAGATAATAATTATTGATTTCAACAAGATGGGAATCCCTCCCACACAGCAAACATTATTCAAGCATGGTGTAAGAATAATTTCATTGATTTTTTGTTGAAGAATGAATGGCCACCAAGCTCTCCCGATTGCAATCCTCCAATTATTTTGTATGGTCATATATGTTGTCTAAGCCCCCGGAATCAGTGCGTGTTGATTACAATGACTTTGAAAGAAGATTGAAGCTGTTTAACAAAATTAAAGGAAGAGTTATTCCCAATTACAAATTTTCAATACATATGTCTAAGAATTGAATAAAAACTTAATTGAAACTTTATTATAAATTTAATATTTGAACGTTTACATTTGTATCAGAATATAATTGTCACGGTGTAGATATAAATATTTTTATTTTTTACAATAAACCAATACTTATAAAAGAGTTTGTTCTCACTCATTCACTCACTGACTCATCAACGTACAACCCAAACTCCTAGAACCTAGAAACATTAAATTTTATGGAGTGTCTTTTTTTTATGATGTATATAAGCACCCTCTAAAATGAGATTTTCCGACATTCGTTTGTTTATTTTGATAAGATGATATGACAAAATATTCTAATAGTATTAAATTTTATAAGCAGCGCAGGTTATGGTTAGTTTAAAGTAAACTAATAAAAAGTTTCTGGTAAATATTAATTTGTATGGGTGAAATGGTTCCCTGTACTAGTTGGAGATAACTCTTTGTCGATCTGCTATTGTATAGGTTGGCAATTTAATGAAGCCTTTCTATTTAGGGCGCGCGTTGTTATTTGTTTCCTGTCTTTGTCCCGGCCGGTTCTTGTTTAATTGTTTGTTGAGATTTGTTCATTAATTTGGCATCTAACAGTCCCAGGATTACTGTTTGCGTGTTCCTATATATCCACATTAATGGATATGGTAATAATTCATACACATTTTGACAAATTATACGTGTAATCAAATTTGGGAAACTTCAATTAAAAACTACTTAACTTGATCATAATCCGTCGTATATATTATTTTAGATTGAGTTGTATGTTTCGAAATGTACCGAAAGATTATAATTCAAATATGTATAGTAGATTCTGTTTTATTATTAGATTATATTTAAATTATTACTGGACCATTTTTAGTTAATAATTACTTTTGGAATGATAATTGAAGTCAAAATAAGCAATGTTATCCAATATATTTTTCTAATAACAAATAGTCTATCAATTATATAAAAACAGGTGCATAGTTGTCACGGAACTTTCTTATACGCAGTATTCTAATTGATTAAAGGTAGAAAAAAATGAATGGAAAATAAATTATAGAAAAAACATCTGCCAAGTAAATGCACAGTGCTTTTTCGTGCTAAATTCACCAAAGGTAGTTAATTATTGAACAATTTAAATAAAAACTAATAAATAAAAAAATATTAGTTTTTTCTTAAGACGCACCTGATAATTTTTTCGTATATTATTTATTTTTTGACAATTTCAATCTAAATCTAAATTTATGTGTACGTCAAAATGACATTTAAGGTAATATGTCAATGTTAATATCAATTTAAAAAACAAATGACGATTTTTTAAAGCAAATTGAGATAAATCTTTGTAAGGGAATGTTTTACAACAAATGTTGTGATATACGTATATTATAAAAAATTGAATGCTCTACAAAAAAGATTCTATAAAATTTACACGCGACGTGTCGTTCTTGAAGATTTTGGAATGTGACCGTTCTTAAACCAGACCCAACCATCCAAGTTATATTCATATCGGTTTGGTGGTTCATGAGTTGTGCGTATGACAAGGATTCAGGGAACAGACACACTTCTTGTATCTTTGATATTGTGAGAAAGCAAATAACAACGTTTTATACAACTTTCATTATTTCAAAAAGTGGAAAAAACGTAAATTATAAACGATACTATTTTTTACAATTTTTTTCTAATACATCTGTTTATAAAACATTCGAAAAGTAATGAAATTTATAAAAATAAATAAATAAGAGCTTTTGCAAACAGACCAAAAGACAAACATACAGACAAAATGGATTCAGGGAAGATCAAAATAGATATTTTCACCTTAGTTATTTTTACAGCGCCTTGGAAAATAATTTATGTACAGAAAATCACAGTACCTAATCAATTTTGCATTTAAAATACCGAAGGTGTGAAATTTCTTTGAGTTCCAAATTGAGTTCACATTGGACAAAAATAATTGCAATTGCAATATTAGCATATTGTGGAGAACACTGAAACCCGTAAACTAGCAGCGCGATAAGTTTTTACATGAAATAAAAATGCAATATGCATTAGACAAATGAAATATTATGTTTGTTGCGAGTATAATTCATTCGGCAGTACACAATATGCTGCAGACGTAAATCTTGGTGAGCGAAATTATGACATCATTATTAAATAAGTTTTATGCAGGTTTGCGGGGCACATCTCGCAATCTGTTTGTTCACGCTTGATATTGAGTTCCGAAAAAGTGATGGAATGTTATTGTTCTTCTTCTTCTGTGTGAGGATTTAGTTTTGGAGATTAAATATTGTCAGTTTTAGTTCTTCTTGTATATTTACTAAATACTGCGCATTTATTTATTGTAGTATAAAGGTTATTGTCGAGTAAGAAGGGCCATTTGTCCTTAAGAAATATTGCAGATTTTTTTGTAATTATTGATGATTAAAAATGTTTGTTGATTTTTACCCTATCCTTCCCCCCTCACTAAGTCAATCGACTAAAAAACTCTAATTTTCGTATTTATTTTTTTCTAGTCACGTATAACATGAATCCTTTCATGAAAAATTAAGAATATAGCGAAAATAGTTATTTTAATAAAAAAAATTTCAAATATTTTTTATCACCGCTTACCTTCTAAATAATAAAAAAAATAACGGTAAAAACCATGATAAACGAAGGAGGAGGAGGGTGGGGGGGGGGAAGGAACACAGAATACTTAAAAAACGACATAATATATTCCTACTAATAAATTTATTACTACATATTTATTAGTATTGATTAGTAACTTTTATAAAACTTACAATTAGTTATTGACGTCTCGAACTTTGAAAGGTTATAAAACCAACAAAGAGTAGTTAATCATTATCATGAATAATCGATATGTGAAAAAAATATACAATTTTAGTCGTTTAATATGCAAGAGTAGCGCATTACACCCGGTGTTACCCGGGGAAATTAATTCAATTAAACATAAAGTAATCATGCCCACCCGACATCCCCACTCGACGTGCCCACCCAACATGTGTACCCAACATGCCCACATCACACGATTCACCGCGAATTGTTTTTTTCCGAATTCATGAAATTTACACAAAATATATAAAAATTATACACATAAACTTAACCTTTCCATTAGTAAAAACCAGAATAAAATTCGTTCAGCAGTTTTTGAAAATATTGTGTAAAATTATATTTTCAAACTTCCGGAAACACTCGGTCTTTTCTTAATATTTGTATGATAATCAAAAATAAATAAATAAATAGCTTAGCAAAAATCATAATCTTTTTTGGAAATGAAATGTTTCTTTATAATACAATTTTCAATCAATATATTTCAAAATATTTATTTTAAACGTGATCATAGTGACCTAAATTAATAAAAACTATTGGTGAAAATTGCATTGAAATTGGTTCAGTATTTCCCGAGTCTATAAACCTCATACAAACGAACATTCATTTTTATATACAATATACATACATACAATAGAGATATTTTCACAAAAAAAAAAATAAGTAAGTACAAATTCATTACGCTATTAAGAAATTCACAACAGTAGATAGTTTCAGCAAGACTTGCGTATAATTAGGGTAAGATAAAATTAAAATATTTACAGTAATCCTACTTTGCATTTTGAACTAGTTCCTACCCAAAACTGGCACGCATTTAGAATATATAAATGGTCACTTCAGCTTTGAGCACATCCGCCAATTATTATTGTACAATAATTCTTGGGAATTACACCTTTAGCATTATTAAAATGAGGTTAGCATCCTATTAAAATGTTTAAATAAACAACGATTGGAGTATTATGCAAATTGTAATTAAAACTGTCTGTACATGCCTTCTATTGTAGGTGTCGATTTAATATGTATCCGAATATTATCAAGGTAGGGTGGGTAAGCCAAAAAATATACTCATTTTGGGTGTACAAAATTAATTTAAACAATCAAATTTTCCGCAGTTTTAAACGAGCTGTATTACGATAATAGATTGAGGTGCTGAAGAGTATATATATAAACTATTTCTATTAGTTGCATATTTCTAATAATAGGTACTATGGGCTTTAGAAGTCGTCTGCCATCCTATAGGTTAGAACTGCTTACAACAGATTCGAAAATTATAAGACAAACATCATCTGTTATCCTTTTCTAGGGCGGAGCTTATAAAGTTATATCATTTTAAATAAAAACACAAATATACGCTCATTTCATTAATTAATCTTGTATCAAGTACAAAATATTGAAATATCTACTAAAATTCGGAGGAGCCTACTACGTTTGTGATATGCGAATTTGAATTAAAACTGGTCGACCACTTCTGCATGCGACTCTACAAACCTACTTTAAAAAATACAAATTTCGAGTCTCTTATTTCATTTTATAAATTCAAATGTGTGTAATGATCTTTTTTCTGCAGTTATACGTTAGTCCATTTATCCTTTTAATACGGTTTTCTGTAGCCAATGGTAGAAGAAGTCTTGTTTTAACAGCGTTTTCGAGAAGACTGATGCCAGTCTTGACTGATCGTGTAATACCATCCATCAATTTGCCATCAGTCTATTGAAAGTCATGGACTGAATTGATGTCAGACCATTGGCAAACTAATGGACTCATGGATGGTATTACACGATCAGTCGAGACTGGCATCAGTTTTCTCGAGAAAACTCTTAAAACAAGATGTGTTCTTCGGAAAAACGATGGATTGCAATAATACTAGCATTGGCTACAGAAAAACTTGGAAAAAGGAAAACATGGTATGGCTACAAAAAATAGATCGTTACACAGATTTGAATTTATTAAATGAAATAAGAGACTCGAAGGAAAAAGGAGGACTACGAAATTTATTATCGAATGAAAAATGCCTGTTTTGATGAATTGTTGAAAATGGTTAATCCATACTTGTGTCAGTCGTACCGAGACTGTTGAAAAATATTCAGATCAGTCTGTCAGTCAATGCATTACACGATCAGTTTGACGTTAGTCTGATATCAGTCATGGACTGAACTAATGCCAGACTGAGCGTGTAACACCCGTCTTAGGGCTTTACTTAAAGACCAAAAACCTACTTACAAAAAAAGTCATCCCAATTGGTCACCCCTTGCTAGATCTAGAAAGCGTTTAACTAGGTTATGATGTAGATTAGTGCTTCTTAAAATTTTTATTCTCGCAACCCAAATGGATAAAATTGTAAATTGTAAATCATAAATTTTATTTTTCTACATTGATGTACGACCATTTTTGACCTATCAAAGCAAAAACCAAACTTTTAAGTGATCCAGTTTGGGAAACGCTGATAAAATTCTTTATAATAACGACAATAACAATGTACAGTACATGTGATGTAGCCTTTAATATGCACCGACACGTTTTCCCGATAGATGTCAATAGTGTCACAACGCAGGTATTGAAAACATAGACACTATCATTACTAGTTTAATGCTGCAGTAGTGCATTCAAAGCATAATGTAGTCTGTTGTTATCAGAGTGTAAGGAACCCATGTCGTGTTTTCAAATATATACACTGTAATGTCACAACGTTGCACCTGGCTTGCATTTTCATAAATAAATCAAATATATTTTCTGTGTATGGCTTGTTAGAGTATAAAGGAACTTGCTATGTGCATTAAGTTAAGATATATTGGTTAGATTAGTTGGGGGTTTAGTATGTAGATAACATTATATCTTGATATGTAAGACGACTGTACTATACACTATACATTAATAACTGGCTTTATAATACTATAAAATAGAAATATAATGGATCTCTGTATCCGAAACTGTCTCTAAAAATAATTTTTATGAGTTCCGGGAAATCTGCAATGACTTACTATAAATATTAACGTTAGATCTGTAGAACTAATTTAACTCTCCAAAACGTGCATACATATTTATATAGGGTTCAATTTGTTTTTTTTTTATATTTTTTGAATTTTATTTCCATTTGATGAATATGCATAAACAGCAGCATCTAGTGTTAAATCCCATGATTGAATTTAACGATTAACATAGTTGGTTGTGAGAACTGTGTTTTTTGTTAGAAACAAAATAACAATAACAATATGTGAAAATTTATACATTGAAAAATATATATATCGTCGTAAAAAATAAAAATACCTAATAATTTGTCAGTGTTTCATTTAAAAGTCAGCGAATATACATAAGTATTTAGTTTTACACACTAAGTATTTATCATCTAGTGTCGGTCATTCCATAAATAACTACACACTTTTTTGGTTGTAGTTTTTGAGATATTTCGTTTTAAAAAAAAGTACGTCAAATTTTCAAAAGTCGATATTTTTGAGAGGATAACTTATTTTGATCTCTAAGTACCGTTAAAAATCTTCTCTAAACTAGAACTAAAATATATGTAAAAAATAAAAAAATCGGCGATTACAACCAGAAAAGTGTATAGTTATTTATGGAATGACCGATATATACATTTATATTATATATATTTAGGTACTCATATATTATGCGAATACAATTATTAAAAATAAAATAATGATTTAATGCAGAAGAACAGTTCCAATCAATTATTCCAGATAAAAACCCAACAATGATATTTAAAAAAAAACTCGTCGAATGCATAAACTAAAATACTAAACTACACCAGGTCAAATTAAGTACATTCATATTATTTATGTGGGCTGTCTTTGGGTGAATTTGAACAAAAAATATCATTTATCATAACCGGCTTGACGTTTCAAAACAAGTGAACATCGATTCCACCCCCGGGCGGGCGCGGCGGCGGATCCGTTCATCAAATCATGATAACGGGAAAATAACCAATAACAAAACAATGCACAAACTGGTCTAATATGACGCTCTGTAAACAATAAAAGGTAAATAATGAAAGTATTCATAAATAAATATTATTTGTAATTACCCGAAGTTAACACGGGATCAGTCACGATAGACAGTCAGAAGTATTTAAAAAAAGTCTACAAATGGCTGATCATAATAGTGAGAATATTTGAATAAATAAGCACTAGGGGTAATCTCTTCCCCCCCTCTTGATATAGGGTCATTCTTAGTCAACTCTATCAGAGAAAAACGTTACTTTTACGGATTTTCATAATATTCACATATGTTGTTAAACTTGCTCAAAAAATATAAGCTTCATTCATCATTTCGCAAAATTTTGCGTTTTTGAAAACTACACGTATTTTAATTTTTAAAGAGATGACGCATATGCATTTAAATAATAATTTTTATCTCCGGATGTAGTTATCGTAGCGAAATGATTTTTTTTTAGTTTTGTTCACAAAAGAACGATCTTTTTGGACATTTTGTCCGTTCTTAAGTAAAACAAAAATTTAAATTAGTTTTTGTAAAATCAATTTTTTTTTTTGAAATTTGAAGATGTGGTCAGGTGTTTAAACATCTGAAAAAAATCACAAATATTGCTTATAGTATTCTCTATCATCCCTGTTAAGGTGGACATATTTATAACGACCTCAAAAAAATAATTTTAAGATTGCTATATAGAGGTCACGCGCACTATACATTGATATGCCGTAATGAATTCGGATGTAAATGTTAAAATTATTGTTGTTTGTGTGTAATCTATATAATTAGTAAATAGATTTAGAAATAAAGTAATCATACAGTGGGTTTCAAACTGTTTGTTTCACATATCTAATAAGGTATTTAAATTCAGAATTAATGTATGTAAATTCTCAAAAATTCTTAAAATTAGGAATGTTATCGTATTAAAAAAACCTTTAAAATTAATTATATCGTCTCTTGTGTTAGTTATTATCTCTGAAAATTACATGTGGTCACTTTAGAAGCTGTTTCAATTATTGTTAGCCAAAAATATGCATAGAACCCTTCATTTCAATTAAAACTAATTTGATCTATTTAATATTCAGGGACAAAACAGAGCAATATTATAAAATTATCCACCAACATCCACTTTTTATATTAATGATTCGTTTATTCTAATTGTTTGAAAAAAAAAACATTTCTTATAGCTGAGTTTAACGTGATCAATATGTTATGTTGAGGGTTAATAGAAAAACTTTTAAGTAAATTATATTTTCTTAAAATTTTAAAAAATCCATCCAAACTCCCAAATTTAATTTAATTTTTTTGGTTTATTCGTATTTATTAATTAAAATTAATTATATGAGTCGTTTTTAAAGTGACAATCTTGCGATATGTATATGATAGACAACTTTTTAGATTTTATTTTTGAGAAATTACACCAGAATTATGATATTCTGAAAAGAAACAGAAATAAAAATCAGTAGAAATGTATATATGTATACCTTTGTGGATATGTGAAACAAACAGTTTGAAACCCACTGTATGATTACTTTATTTCTAAATCTATTTACTAATTCTATAGATTACACACAAACAACAATAATTTTAACATTTACATCCGAATTCATTACGGCATATCAATGTATAGTGCGCGTGACCTCTATATAGCAATCTAAAATATTTTTTTTTGAGGTCATTATAAATATGTCCACCTTAAAAATTACAGGGATGATAGAGAATACTATAAGCAATATTTGTGATTTTTTTCAGATTTTTAAACACCTGACCACATCTTCAAATTTCAAAAAAAAAATTGATTTTACAAAAAATAATTTAAATTTTTGTTTTACTTAAAAACGGACAAAATGTCCAAAAAGACCGTTCTTTTGTGAACAAAACTAAAAAAAAATCATTTCGCTACGATAAGTACATCCGGAGATAAAAATTATTATTTAAATGTGTATGCGTCATCTCTTCAAAAATTAAAATACGTGTAATTTTCAAAAAACGCAAAATTTTGCGAAATGATGAATGAAGCTTATATTTTTTGAGCAAGTTTAACAACATATGTGAATATTATGAAAATCCGTAAAAGTAACGTTTTTCTCTGATAGAGTTGACTAAGAATGACCCTATAGCAATGAACCCCGCACTTATCTTATGGAAATTGGGTTTCAGCGAAATGGTCTGAATTTTATATATGTTATAGCCCTGATCATCCCGGTCGAAAGTCCCAAGTACCTCCATAGTTATATCACGAGTAACGTAGAGTCTAATTGCAAAAAAGCCGTTAGAAAAATCTGACACTTTTATCGTCGAGTGAAGCCCAGATTCGGATTTGCCGAACCCAAAAACACATGTATCCTGAGTGTCAGATTTTTCTAACGGCTTATTTGCAATTTGACTCTACGTTACTCTTGATAGAACTATGGAGGTACCGTGCCCTCTAGCGGCAAAAATACACAATATGGAGGGTTGTGCCCATTGGGACTTTCGACCGGGATGATCAGGGCTATAACATACAAAAAATTTAGACCATATAGCTGAAACCCAATTTCCATAAGATTAGTGCGGGGTCCTTCGCCAATTAAAATTAAAAAATACGAAATGAAAGTTAATTTTCACATCAGTGATGAAAAATTTTCATCTTTCCCCACCTTTGAAATAAAATCGTTCTGAACGAGACTATATTAAATATTTATAAAATGAGCTCGTCTTGTCTTGTAAAATATGAAATCGAAATTTTTATCAAAACAATGATAGTTTTATTTGTTCTAGACAAGTTGTTCGAAAATAAAGTTTTAGAATAGATCCAGCCCAATTCCGGGTTAAATACATGGATGTAAAACTTAAAAATAAATATCCATCGAACAATGACATTTGTACAAAAGATGAGTCGTTTTGTTCATGTCGACCAGTGTTTGTATGTAAATAGTTTGTGCCGTTGTCATTATTTATTATTGTGCTTTTATTTAGATAGCGTAAATTAATTACAGCATTGGTAGACTTTTTTATTTTGTGTTATTTGGTAGTGAACTAATATTAAAAAGAACAAAAAACAATTTGTATTTATTATTTATATTGTTTAAATATTGACAGAAAGAAGTATACCTATATAATTAACGTTTTACACAAGTAAACAAAATATTGCCAGTATAATCCTAATGGGCTTATAGGCTATTCTACCTCTTCGGATCAGAAAAATTCATTTTATTTTATTTCTTCTTTCGACAGAATTTATCTACAGAAATCATATCCAATTGTACAGTCCATTTCTACATATGTACTTAACTTATTGTTAGTACAGCGCGCCAAAACAATGACACTCTATATGCGCGCTCGGCGTTTGGTCAACTTTAAAAAGATTTTTTTCAAAACGATATTTTTGCGCAAAAACCATTTGCCCAATCGATCTGAAATTTTAGAGGCATATTCAGCATATATATCGCTATCACCGGTACCTCAATTATTAAAAAACTTTCAATTTATATTAAGTATTGTTTTTAACCCAATAACGGTGTTAAAAAAACCTACATTTATTACTATTTTGCGAAAATCGTTGCCATTTTGTTAATTTTTGATGAAAATTAATAGTTGAGGTACGGATGATAGTGGCACACATACAGATTTAGAATCTTTTTTAATTTTTAATTTCAGACCAACCGGAGACAACAAATCCTTTGCGCCAGCGAGAAAAACCTTCTTTCAACATACTGATATATTGTTAAATAAACAAGTATATAAAAATACTCACTCTGTAAAAAAAATATTTCTATTCTCCATGCGTTCCTCTTTCAGGGAAGAAATTTTGTTGTTGTTACTTGCAGTTGTTGTTGAACAAAAAAAAATGAAAAATAGTGAATTTTATAGACCCGAAGAAGTGGAATAGCACCTTAAACGATCAACTACAATTAGTTTAATTAAAACTTGTAGTATTATAATATACAAGTTTTGAAAAAAAAGATTAAAATTAATATCAACACTTGTTGCATTTACTTTTGAACGGCTCAAAAACAAATAACAAATCTAAAGAGAGTTGTTAAATATTTTACTTGTAATCTATTATTTTTCAATAACATTATAAAGTAATTAAAAAAAAACAATAAAACAACCAGATAAATTTAATTTAAAAAATATCTATTAAAATGCATAAAGAATGATTTCATGACGTTATTATATTCACATTTTTTGGAAAATTCATTACAATAACGGCTTTTTAAAGTAATTAACAAATTATGATGTGTTAACTAATTAAAACATTTTTTTTGTTAATAAACATGTTACCAACGCAATCATATTATTTTAAATAACGAGAGTATTTTTTAAAAGTTACACACATATGTATAAAGAAATTTAATCATTTTGGCAACTAAATAAAATATTTTTTGAAAAACATAAATGCATGAATGGAAGGTATTTTTAATATATATTTTTTAATGAATAACTTTTTTACTCGCATATAAAATTTCAAGGAATTTTAATTTATAAAAATTAGATACGTACATACGTACACATATGCACATACAGGCTGTCCAAAATGTTTAATATTTAGAATCTATTTTTTGATAATAGATATGAATTTTTTGTGGTCAGTTGCCAAATTAACTCCATTATTATTTTTCAAATCACTTTTTACACGTCGCGTAGTTGGAAAGATGACATTTTACTGAATAAAGATTTCAAATTGTATGTACATGTATATTTTCAATTCATCAGAAAAAAGGTTACCTTATATTATTATCAGATAAATTAGGCTCCGGTTTGATGAAAATAATTTGGATCTCATAGATTGAGGATAATATTTAAGAGTTGAGGGACGTAAGCAAATAGATAGATACATTTCTTTATTATAGCCTTGTAGAAAGAAGGATTAATAGCGTCAGAGAGGAAATACACGAGTATATATAATATATATTTAACAATTGTTTAAAAAAAATTGTAAAAATACATAAATAGAATATAAAACACTAACAGTTAAATTAAAAATTACATAAATATCGATTTTTATAGAGTCATGTTATTGTATTGTTTATAAATCTAAAAACTGTTTAATATTGTAAAAACAGTTTTTAATTAAAAAGTAATCTTAAATGAAATTATATAAGCTATCTATTGACGTTTTACTTATTGCTCTACAATTATGAGTTCCGGAGATATAAGCTTTCAAAGTGTGATATATTTCATTGCATTCGTGCTCTCAAGGTTACCACCAATACCGCCGGGTAAGATGTAGTTAGTTATACGTCAAAATAATGAAAAATGGTTTTTGTTTCCGTTCTTTCAAAACTGGAACACTCTGTATATACATATGAATAAATAAATTAAAGTATCATATACGAAAACAATTTACCTTCTAAAAGAATGTACATATGTGTATATGCGTTTTTTTTCAAAACTGAACTTAAAAAACGTAATTCAAATATTTAACATTTTTTTAGTATATCTACCGCTCGGTAATTGCTGAGTTACATGTATTGTTATTTCATGAGAGTAACATAATATTCTCATATTCGCAGATAAGAAAATATTTACTTTGTGGTGTGTTTTACATACGCACATGCAAGTATAACATAAATTAGAACCCGGTAGGTTTGGTTAGGTTGGAATGATACGAATCGGAATTTCTAATTACAGTTGTTTTCATTTTTTATTAATTAAAAAAGTTACAGAGACGAAATGGTAATACGAATATCAAAATGGCCGTTGTTGATTAGTGACTTGTATAAAATACATCAGTGGCTCTTAACATGTACATATATTTTTTAGTATTTATTCTATATAGTATATACAAATATTTTTAAATTAAAATGCCATCAAAAAAAAAATTACCGATTAAAAAAATTCAAGGTATTTTTCGAAATATTATTACTATTAATTAGTATATTTATGGCTGTAAGGATATTTAAAATCAGAATTGAATATAGCTATACAAGAAACTATAGAGGTCAGCTGAAATGTTTTAAAGCACTGTTTAAAATATTATACTTTGATTGAATAGCTTAATCGAACAGAATGGTCGACAAATTGAGAATATTAACTGATCACAAAAATAGATTTAAGGTTTTATAAATGGGATAATATGAGCTATCTATTGGGGTTTTATATATTGCTCTACAATTATTAGTTCTAGAGATATAAACTTTTAATGCGAGGAATATTTCTTTCAAATTGTGCTCCTGAGGTTACCTCCTAGTATCGTCGGGAAGACGTAGTTCTATATGAAAGATTAAATTCAGTGTTTAGGTTTAACACAAACAAAATTTATATTAATACTACCTACAAGTGAACCAAATACATGCTAAACTAGGGTCTTCTCAGTTGATCTTTTATTATTGTAAGGTGTGACGTCGGCTGAAGGAAATTTTTTTTTTAATATTCATGTGTTAAAAATTGTACTATGTTTGAAATAAAAAATAACCAAATAAAGATATTATACTTTTACTTCATTTTTATACTGTACATTTTATTTTGTATGCTCATTTGATAAGATCTTATTATTATTTATAGTTCAGGCGTGTCAGGAACATAAAATAGGCAAACATAATATGTAAAAAGCATACAAATATAATAAAATTTGTACCATATTAGCATTTATGTATATTTCAGTTAGATGTTTAAAAAAATCAATACATTTTTATTTTTAAATTATTTTAAACCAAATCGTAAATCAGTCAAAAAGTAAGAAATTTGTTAAAAGATTCAAGTGAAAGGTACTATTTAACATAATAGAACCACAAGGTGTTATTAACTATAAACATTATAGTTTATTTTTTTAATTTCATTGTAATCTGTTTCAAAATGTAAGTTGAAGAGAAAGTTCGATTCGTCAAAAATCGATTATGTTCAGGGGTGAATTTACGTCCAAGCAAATTCTAGGGGTCCTCGAGTAGACGTTATGAGCAGGTTTGCTACAAACTATAATTATGTTAAACTTACAAATAAATCATAATGTCATCCATATCTGCATGTCAATTTGACACATTCTACTGATGTATGTATTATGTAATTTTATTGACTATTACAAATTATTAAGGAAGGGGAGTGGGTATGGGGGAGGGCTTTATGTCACTTCGTGACGAGGGTTCAAAGATGTCTTAATCCGGTTCTGATAATGTTTTTTCTGTTATAGGTGTTAAAAGTCTTCCGATAATAGATTGCACTTTTTCTTAATGCTACTGAATTTATAAGCTGACAGGAGCAGCAAAATAAGCAAATATTCGTGCAAACTTTAACGCTATAAATTTTATTATATAAAAAGTACAAGGTTTCTTATCGTTTTGAACCTCTGTATTTGTGAACCGGCAGACATTTTTATGATGTATTAAAAATTTATAGCATTGAATAGTATAGTTAAATAAATGGTATCATTATTTGATTTGTATTTATTAATATTCATTTAAAAAGTAACGCGTTTGTTTTCAAAATGACTTATTGCTTCCTCGCCATATCGAAGATACGAGAAGCTTTGCATAACAGAAAAATTTAGATTAAGATTGAAATTGTCAAAAAATAAAAAATAAACATCATGCGCGTATAAAAAGAAAAATGTCGAATAAATAATTTTAAATAAAATTGTATAAAAATTAAATGGTTAATCAATGGCAGGCAGTTCATTTGAATACTTTATCGGCGTTTATTAAAATATAATTAATTACCTTTGGTGAGTCTAGTATGGGGAACTGAATCGCTGTGCATTTAGTTGGAAGATGTTTTTTTTAACTGTCGTTCTGGTATAAATTATGGATTTGCTGAATTTATTACTTTAGGGCTGTACGAGACTAGAGTCTGGTAAAATTCATCTTGGCCTTGAATATTACAATTGATAGTTTTGTCTCGTGAAAACTAAAACCATCTCGTCTCGGTTTAGTATCGTATACGTGACCGAGATTTAAACAGTTTATAATAATCAGTTTTGACCCCGTTTACTAATTTTATTATGTAGGTATCTTCGAAACTAAAGTTATCAATTATTGAATTTGAAAGATTTTATTATTGCTAGTAATTTTGACATGGAATAATTTATATAATATTAGGGGTGTATCGCAATTCCGGTCCGGCCGGAATTACGACCGGAATTCACGATTTTATATCGGTTTTGGAACAATCAATCTTACAAAGATTTGTAAAAAAATAATATTTTTTATAATATAATGTAGGACTCTACACCTCTACCATTTAAGAAACACCATAAAAAATAATGGTATATTAATTTAAGATAATAATCTATGTAAAAAGCATACGTATATTGTTTTAATTATTATTATTAATTAAAATAGAATTTTTTGATAAAAATTCCAGTTCAGTCCGGAATTCCGGGTGGATTTTTTTTGAATTCCGGCGATTCCGGTTCCAGTACACCCCTATATAATATTAAATAAGACATCATCCGAATATTGTCATTCACTTAAAAAATACATTTTCCATCAAAAATGCACGACCTTCTAAAAAGCAAATCTATGTTAACATTCACATGAAAATTGCAAACAGTTTCGATAAAATTGGATTCTTCCTAATGATCTGTTGTATTAATTATAGATAAGCAACTAATTATTTTGTTATGGAATCAAAGAAGATGTTGTGTGTAGGTTTAAGAAAACGAATTTCACGCTCCAGTGTCACTTTTAATTGTTTTCAGTGTAAACAACAACGTCCCTAAGCTGCAAGAGAATTAACCTATTTCTGAACATAATACATACACTTGTACATACAATAAGGGTATGATGGAACCTTTGTATACTTATCCCGATATAGAATTAATTGAAGCGAAACTCGGTAGATGAGTCACGCAGGTGAGGTTTTCATATTATATATTTTCAGAAAGATATCATATTAACCTGCTCCCCAAATTGGTATATATTATTCACTCTGAACAGATTTTTTTTTAAAATAGTGTATTAGTGTCCTGTACCGAATATTAAGGTTTTTAACAAAGTTAAGAATTAATTTAGATTAGTTTAATTTTTATAATCCCTATATATATATAGTAACTCAAATCATAATCATTTCGAATCGAAAATACCAAACAAAGTATTCTAAAATAAATGTCTCTAGCAAAACTCAAAACTATCATATGTGTATTATTACTGTATTATATATTCATTATCTTCTTAATTGGAACACAATAAGCAGTAGCATTAGCATGTATTCATGTTGACAATAAATAACCAGTATATTTCATTTAATTACAAGCCCAGATTTCTATCAAGCACATATTCTGTGCATAAAACACAAAGTTTATTTACTCTCACATATAAACAGTATGTAAATATAAACACCGCATGAACAATAATAACATGTTACTTAATATTACAAAGAAAATTTCGCTCATTATGAATTCTACAATATTATACAATTATTTAGCACGAAGTTACAGAATGAAGGGATGCAATACGGAACATTAATGTCTAACATCTGTAGCTTAACTTCATTTGACAATTAATGTCATAACAATGTTCGGTAAATGTTTTCAGATTTGCATGCACACAGTGTCCCGTTTTATTATATTTCCAGTTGTTAAACTTTTATGATTTGAGTAATTGCACTGTACATGTATTGGTTTTTACTTTATGTATATTATTGTATATACAGGGTGTTGTTTTAAATCGAGACAAGCAAATAATTCGATTTTTTGGGATATAAATTTTTTATGATAATTTGCAAAACAATTTTCAGACCTTTTATGTATTTGTAAACTATCAATTTTTAAATAAAAAATGGAAACGATATAAAGTGTGTAATTTTACTGTTTTATAAGATTAAATTTATTTTATTGTGAAATTATATTTGGATTTTTTTTCTTCAAAGATTTGATGTTAGTAGGCTTGGTTCAAGTCCTATAGTTCAGTAGTATTTATGAAAGTGAATGTATGTGGTTTTTAGCATAAAAATATTTTTTTAAGTTCAGAAATCTACAGTTTTTTTGCTTTTTATCAATAAAAATTGTATTCATAAAAAATGCTTCATACAAAAGATATTTGATATTCAAAGTAAAAAAATACGTTTCCACTAAAAAAAAAAACAAACAATGTTACTTCCAAACAACCATTAATGGGTTACATCTAATCGTCAGTTCGAAAAATGAGACTTTTTTGTATTTTTTTTAGAATAATAAAAAAGCAATCAAATGAAATTTGGAAAATTTATTGTACATGTCTCAAAACATACAAAAAATTGTTTTTAATGAAATATAAAACAAAATGGTGACTTTATCGTTGCTACACTGAGTGCATCTTTATTGTTATCTGCTCGGCGATCCACTGCGGAAAACATAACTTCCGTAGATCAACATCCAGAACAAACAAACATTTTTTCTCGTTATTTACATGAGATTTCTATCGAAGTACACACAATTATTAAGAAATATCGATATGCAATTTTTGAATCACTTTGAACAATTTTTTTATTTTTTATTACGGTGCCCCTTTACATTACCATATATTCATTATCATTTATTTTTCACCACTTTCACAATCTAGGTTGTTTCGTTTATTCAAACACTTTGGAAAGTGAGCTCTAAAAATTAAAAAAACTTATAATTCCTTTTGAATATCATTTTCAAGATGTTTATACACTGTTTAAGCCAATTAAAAAAATGTCAAAAATTAATTAATACATTAGATGTAACCCCTTAATACAAACAAAAATAATACCATCATATTTCCTCATTTCAAAACATGTTTCCATATAGCCCTTTGAGTTCATGTTATTTGCTTATTTTAATTTAAATGTCGGATTCTGTACAATGTATCAAAATACAAAATGGTTTATAAATGCAATTTGGAATATTTTGTATTAATAAAATCTTTCCTGGATTACAAGCGATAAATAAAAATCCTAGTCATAAATATTTTACTAACGACATGGCAGTCTTATCTCGCCAAATTTATTCTAGTTTCGTGTATGAGACCAAAGAAGTCTCGTTTTTTTTAATTTTTATATAAAAAATCGTTTTTATACATTCAAACGTTATTTTAATGTGAACGTAATATGATAAATATTTTTTCCTTTGTATCTAAAATCGAGGAAATTAGAATAATGTGAAATCAATCTCCTTTAAATCAATTTTTCGATTTGACTTTTAAATAATATCTCGACTTCATCTTTAAAAATTTAATTCGGTTTTGTTTCGACATGAAGCTCTAGCAATAAGATAAAGATTTTTTAAATTATAACTGCAGTTAAAGATGAAAGATAGGTCCATTATTAAATATTTGAATATAATTAAATTATAGAGATTAAGAATTAATACAATATTTTAGAAAAAAAAATATTTTTTCAAAGTTTCGTTGATCAATGCCAAAATGAATATTAATAAATTGAAAGCTATGGAGTTTCTCCAACGTTGCAGAAAACAGAACAAATAAAATAAATTAAAAAATTCGACCCTTTAATTTATTTAGTAAAAATTCAAGAATTGTATAACAAATATTAATAATTTGAAAAACATTTCTTTCATTTACTATTTATCGAATGTATAATTTTGTTTAGAATCTGGAAGGTTACGAATTGTACGAATTCAAAAACTCCGAGTTATAAATTTATTACCAAACAGTCGGTAAAGTTTTTTACATAAAATAAAGCGGCACAAGGAGTTCTTAAGTCATCACCTCTCCCTCTTGATAAAGAATAAAGTACAAAAATTCAATGGGATTTACATAAATCAGCAAGGAATTCCGCGGGATTTCTAGGAATGCCAACGATATATTGATTTTAATACAATTGAATATCTTCAGTATATTTTTAACTTGACTTGAATTGTAAAATACATATCAAAATAACAAACAAAGTGATGTGGATCATTTTTTCTAACAAAATCTAGATCAACAACTAGTTTAATTATGAATTTTTAATCTACAGTAGGACTCTTATAAGTTCGAATTCCCATACATCGGAGGAGAAGTTATTTCCCTCACTCCTGACCGTCTTTTCATTGAGCATGCGCAAACGGTGAGAAAATAATTATAAAAACCGGATGTCACACTCCGTCCTATTCAAATTATACGACTGGGTTTTCCCCAAGTCGGTTAGAACATGGCTGTCTTATACGTACCTATATACGGAGTAGAAATACAATTCCTTAGCGAGAGGTAACTTGCGTGCTCTGTAATCGTATATTTAAATTTATATTTTGTTGGTCCAAGATACTTTTTGTTATTGGCATCAAATAATTTCTATTTGCATCAATAGAAATTCTCATCCAGATCGATGTTTAAATTAGTTACATCGAATAGTTTTAATTTATCCAGTTTAAAAAGTATATATTTGCAGTACATTATTTGAATTGGAGTCAACTTAGTAAATATTTTGGTCAAAAATATTTATTATTTGTAATAAATCATTAAATACATCAATTCAAAGAAATTATTGTATAGAATAAAATAACATTAATTTGTATCAATAAATCAGGCTATTTTGATCAAATAGGTGCTTATAAATAACTAGGTTATTGAAAGAAACGTCAATGGATTATTTAGTTCAAGTAAAATTTACTTGCTTTCAGTAAATATGATTCAAATAGTTTGAGTGATTTGTATCTATTCATTTTTTTCTGTGAACCTATCCCTAGATATTTCTACAATGGTTTTCGTATTCACGTTGTCGTGCGAAATAAAAGGTGTTAGGGTTGTAATTTTTATTTGCCAATAAAAAAAACACTGCCTGAATTAAATAAGGTTTACGATCGGCACCGTTAATTTTGTCAACGTCGTCGCTTGTTTTGTGCAGTTAAACGGTCAATATTTTAATGTGGATTTGTTGTTGACACTTATATTTTAACGAGCCTATGGGGATGTATTAAGATATAAAGTTATGTCACACTGTAATTATCGGACGGTAATAAAACTGATGTTAATGAACTCAAGTATATTTACGTTTTTATTGTAGATATATAATTATACATTGTGTCGATGATAGAATCAATTTATCGATATTTACATATATTATATTATTTTGTCCAGGAGAACGAATTTTGCCACGTTTTGCCCCACTGGGGCCACAATTACCACAACCCCACCGAATTAAACAGTTTTCTCTCTCTTGTGTAAAATTGTTCAAAGTGAACTTAAGAGATGTATAAATTACACTTAACTCAAGTAATAACCATTCACAAATTACCCAATAGTTGTCGGCTTATAAAACACGCAGCATGCAACATTAACGCTGACAAGGTATAGCCCTATTGAAAATCGATAAATTCATGACGAAAACGTTGATGACGTTGTACATGTATACGTCGTGTCACTGCAATTTAATTATCATTACAGACATGTTTACAGTGTGCAGGAGATTAAGCGGATATCGATTCACGATCCAAAAAGCTGAACAAAAACTGTTATCCTTTTTACTTCCATGAAATGAAGTATTATAATAAAGTCAGATTTTGATATTCAAAGAATAAATAAGTACAATACAATATTATTATTATTATCACAACTGGAACTGTTGCTAGGTATTTCTGCACCTGTGCAAATTGGACTACGTACTCCTCCCGCTGTTTTAAAAATAGTACACACTATAGACATAGAGCATGGACAGTGCATTCTGTATTAACACAATGGTGTAACATTTGTTCAAAAGATGAGAGAGAGATGCTGTGTAGTTTGGAATATATCTATCTCTTTTTTAAGAATCTGATTGGTAGGTTACTATAGTTCAAGGTAGTATTTCTGTCCGATATATTTTTGTATATCTATCATGTGATTTTTGTGCAATAAGTTTTTTATTAGAAAAGTAAATAATATAAAGTATAAACAATAAACATACTATAATGGTTCATATTTCATCGAGGAAATTAAAAAAAAAACATCAATTGATCTGATTGAAATTTGCAAAATTATGAACGGATATTCCGGGAAAATAACATTTTTTAACAAAATTTTAAATATTTTTTTTGATATTAGGTTACATTACGAAGCTACAAAAAAAGAACAAGATATTAAAATTGGGTCAAAAAATTCAAAACTTATATTATTTAGAAATCAATAATCGTTTTTCTTAAATAAAATTTTTTTATAACGTTAATTATTTTTTGTTTTTTAACCTTTTTATATACATATATATTTATGAATATTTTTAATGTTCGGGACCAAGAATGAAAAAGTTACACACGTGTTTAGAAAAAGGACAAGTATATACCAAACCTGTTTCTATCTCTTTCTTTTGACACGGCTCAGTTTTCGAGTTAGATGTGTGGTCAATTCTCTATGTCTATGGTACACACTGATCAGTTTTTCCCTTCTTTACGAAAATCAAAATAGTTTTCTATTCTCTTGGTAAAAGTTTCATTAATAATATAATATTAATAGCAATAATTCTCGATCTATGATCGAAATTATTGCTTAGATATAAATTGCAATTGAAAAAGCACGTCATTCTACCTAACACCTTATTTGTATTAAACTATAAATTAAAACCAAAAAGTGTCGGTGCAAACACGTGTACTTATTGAGTAATGGACATTCACAACTTACAATGATAGAGGTCCACGTATTTCTACTCCCTATGCGTTTATCAACGGCGGCCATGGTCTATGATTACATACACACACGCACACATATGGAGGCGTGACAGATTAATCAAAGCTTTGATGATTGAGGGCTCGATGTTAATATCTGACGGATCGGTATATAATATACACGACATTGTCGCCCGGAAACTGGAATGTATGTTAACACTCATGCATGTCTCTACGCTACTCTACAGTATTTAGATATATGATAAAATATTGATGAATTAATATTAATATAATTGGTATTTTAAATATTGTAATGAATTTGATTATTTATTAAAGTTTAACGATACACTTTCAAAAAAGTAAAAAAAAAAAAAAAACAACCGTCTCTGAAGCAAGTGTCGTACAGCTGCCATTATTAAATATAAAAAAAAGTTTTTAAAAACTAATAATAAGGACTATAATATGCACATAAAATTTAAATTATGTAGAAATAATAGTTTCGACTCAAAAAAATCATTAAAATCGGCTGTCTAAATGGATCTCCCACCTTAAAATCCGATAAACAAAACTATCCGCGTGTCTCTCTGTGAACGCTTTAACTCAAAAACGACAGAACATAGAAGATAAAATTTTATATTTATGATTTAGTATTTATATATGAGTCTCAGGAGAAAATCTTATAACTAATATATTATCCAAAAACGTATAAGTTAAATTTATTAGCACACCACTGACATAAATACACACTGACGCACGCACTGCGTGGGCTGCAACAAGTGATGGGTCATTACATGCGTGTGTATAAAATTGTGTTTTCATAAATTGATTCGTAAAAGTATTTTACACAGCCTGCTATATCCGGGGATAAAAAGTTTAATAATTAACCTGACGATCATAAACCACCTTTGGTTTGACATCGTTCAGTATTTATTTATGAATTTAAATTTATAACGGTTGGACTTATGTGGGATACTGTTTTGATAAAACAATATTTTTATTTTTAAGATATTTATAAACTATGAATGTACGATAAAATACTAAGAATTTTTCGCGACTCCGCCTACATTATTTTTGTTTTTTATTAATTATTTTATAAAATACGAATTTATTTAGTATTGCATTCACCCATGGCTTGGCTTTTTGTAAGTTTTTTTTGACGTAAATTTATAACCACTGCCCTAATATCTAGATAATATTCATTACAATATGTTTTTGGTTATTTATAATACCGTACATAAGGCATTTTATATTTCAATAATAAATATTTTTTTATTTCATTACTACCGAATATCAATGTATTCAGTTGTATTTATTTATAGATTTTAATAATTGAATTTTGTATATTTGAAAAAAATTACTAATTAAATTTTTAATTGAAAATAAAAGACCAAAGAAATTGTGAAAAACAATTTGAAATTATCAGGATTTAATTAAAAATTACATTTATCTTGTTGATTATTGATACTCTCATCGCATATTTTGCCTAAATGAATTTCATACTAAAAATCCTTTGATTTTCAATTTTACTAATTAAGTAAACGAAATACTCGAAAAAACTTTTAAGTTAACTATGTATATATCGTCATCGTTCTATAAAACTTCAGAAAAGAATGTTAAACTTTTATTTTATTTTGATCGTTTATCTGCGTAGTTTCTTATAATATAAAGGTAAATTTCAAGCAAAATACTCTTTCATAAAAATATAAAAGTTCAAACCGAGTAGAGGTAAAAAAAATTAATTGATCATGACTAACAGTACAAATAATATTAAATTATATAGTCTTAAAAACGTGAGGTAAGCCGCGGAAAGGTCGCAAGTAAAATAGAAAAACTAAGAATAATTTGTTATACATAAATAAATAAAATAAATTAAAATATTGGCACGCAAAACATAATTACGATTTTCGTCTTTTAGCATTGTTTAAAATCACATCGATGCTGCATCGAAATACGGAAACGGCAATTCAAGATAAAAATAGTACTAAAATGTACATGCCAACATTACATTGGCATTGGGACTGAGAAATAAGACATCGATAATGAAGAAGACGGTCGCTACAGTTGTCAGTTATTGACATTTCGTCACGTAAGAGAAAAGTTTCCACGAATACTTGGCGTTTTACTCTGCAGTGATTACGGCCAAATGTTGCTGCTCTCTAATGTTTGAATTTTTATAAATCATTTTGATTTAAACTGAATTGTACAACTGTAAAATAATACAAGTATTTAGGTGAGATATAATGGAGTTATAAACAGAGGTTATTTTAAGAACATTTTTCAACTGCAAATACCGTCTTTTTTTTGCTTTTTTGCTGTACACATTGTATTATATTAAATTAAATTAAATTATATTGACCTTTTTTTTTTGCTTTACGTTTACATTTTTTATATTTTTCAACTACACAAATTAGCTTTTACAACTACAGTTTTCATTTTTGGAACTGCAGAAACAAACTACAACTACACACTACAACACTGGTCATAAAAATTATTGGTTCGTACCATAACTGTCAATACATACAATTCAAATAAAATACAAACTTGAGAAAGTACTTCAAGTATTTTTTTGGCACATTTACAAATATGTAGTATAATATACTTGATACTTAATGTACTTTTTGACCGTAATACTTGAATTTAACAAGTATTTAAAGTACTTAAAAATACTTACATTTTAAAATAGCTTCAAGTACTATTTCATAATAATTGTATTTAATACTTGATTTTATCAATTAAAGTAATTGAAATACATACTTCAGGTATATTATAAAAAACAAAAACTACATGATACTTCAAGTATTTGTGACCGCTCTGGTTCTTATTTAAAAAAACGTTGACCTTCATTTGATCTTATAATCATAGACCAAATCAAAAATAAATTATGCCCCCCGAAACCATACAACTGTTACCAATAACAATGCACAGTCAACTTAAAATTTACACCCTGTAGATAAAAATATCAATTAGTATTAAAGAAAAACGTAAGTACAAAAACATGGTAATATCGTTTTAAATATCATAAAACTCCTGCTCAACTAAAATATGAATATAAAAATAGTTTCATAATAAAGGAGAAGCAAAATTTCATGGTTCAAATATCATAATACCCTAGCTAGGTTAATGAAACAAAAAGGATAACAGTGTTCATTTATTTGTTTATTGTAGTCTTTTTAAAGTTAATTTTCGTAACTTGCTAACTTTTGTTGAAATCGTAAACAGAAAGAGAACATTTATTCGACACTAATGTTTGGTTGCTCGGTTAAGTTTAACGGCCGATTTAATTCGTTTTCTTGCCATAGTCAACGTGACGCAATAGATGTAGCCAATTTAATAATGAATTTAATTTTAACAAAATTTAGTTGAGAGTAATGAAATAATTAAATGTCACAGTGTGAAATAATTTTAATAACAGTTTTGTAAATAGATCTATAAGATTATATCTCAAAAATGACTCAATTGTATAGAGATTTAATATTTTGGAAAAATCTAGTTTTAATATATTAACAAGAGAAAAAGTTTGTGAGTTTGTTTGTTTGTATGTTTATATTAATCTCAGAAACTACCGAACCGATTTGAATGAAACTTTCATTTATGTCTTCCTTAAGATCTCCTGAGTAACATGAAGTATGTGACGTCACGCTGTTTTGAAAAATTACGTATAATGTGATACACTGACAAAAGGAATATATGCATAAAAACAACGAAATAAAGAATTGAAATGGATATCAAATGTAACTAATATTTATTTTTTATTTTTGGAAAAGATGGGGGATGAGATTAACAATTTTCGACCCACTGTAAGGAGGTTTAAACATATATTCAATTACTTATTTTAAAATTTTAAAATTATTTGCTTCCTTGCTAATATCTGAAAGATACGAGAAGTTATGTGATCATTTTTTAAGTAGAAAAACAAGTTTTTCTCCATTTTTTTACTATACAAGCTTATATTAAATAACTTTTAACACAATAAATCAAAAAGAAAATTATTATTTGATATTTTACAGCATACGAAATGTCTATATAAGTTAAACACTTTAACAGCAAAATTCTAACCACATTATAAACACAAAATCTCATCTGAAACAAAATACATCCGAGAGAAAGTAAAAAATATAGTTATGACGTTTATCGAAAATGGCAGCCTACGTCTTGAGAGTGATTTTAGATGTACGATATTTCCAAAATTATTTAAATTATAGGTAATGAAAAAGTTTTATCTCATATTCCCGAAGTATATTTAAAAAAAAATCCATTATTTAATGTCTGAACTTTAAAATAGGGAGGTAAAAAAAGCTCCAAGTCGAATCGATTGAAATATGTCAGAAGTTATTATATTCTGCCGTTATTCGCAATATACTTTGAAAATAGACGTCATCAACTTCGATGACAATAAAAATTTTATGGGGATTTTATATAGAATTTCGTATTTACATAAATTCTCAAATTTGCAAATCAGTTTTTATTGTTATCGTTGTTATTATTATTATTGTTACTATATTTTTGGGAATTCAATAAAAATATGTTAAAATAGAATTATATTAAAAATACATTAATATATGCTCGGTTTCAACAGCCGTTAGAATTTTTACTGTTAGGAAGCCTAAAGATATGGCCTTCAAAAGTGGTGGTGGTTGTTTTTTATATATAAATTATTTTATGTAATTTATGGAAAAAATATTTATCTTATCTTATATCAAGTTGAATTATTTTTTAATAATTAACCTAAACGCCAGAAATTTTGACTTGGTAGTCCCCGACAAGATGTGAAGTCTATACCTAAAACCTTATAATTAGTTTAGGTTATATAATACATTTATGGCAAGCTTTTAAGTAGAAAATTTAACAATTGATAATTAATAATAAACATATAAAAAAAATTATTTAATGAAATATTTCTATTCTAAACGAATTAGATAAAATTAAGTTATTAGATGTATAGACAATATACCTAATACAAAATAATCTTTATTATGAAAAAAGTTTTTTCTATAGTTGATTTTTTTCTCCGCCCCTGTTTGCAATTAAAGTGCGATCACTTTAAATACACATATCTGTTTTATTATTATGACGAGTTAATGATGTCATAATCATGACAGTTGTGATGGGATTTGGAAATTAATGTATTCCGTGACTAATCACGCGTTGCGGCTCCTATCAGATTTTATAAAACCATTCATCAAATTGGTTAGTTAAAATTCAATAAAGCAAGATATCATCCAATTAAACACTGCGACAAAAAATTGTTTTCAATCATTTATCTTTTTAAGACGTCATAATGTTACAACTATAATAAATTTTAATTTAAAAAAGCCTGGCACTTTTCTTATAAAAATTGTGTTCCACTCAAATGGTTTGAAAATTTGGGAAATGATATTTGATATGATGTCGTACAAATATTTTTGCATTACTTTTGTTTTAAGAAAAACAAAAATTTAAATAATTCTGAAATATTTATCCAGGTTTTATAATATCAAAACAAACATTATATTGTTCTGTATACTTTTTGTCTCAAATTGATGGTTAAAAAATTCTTGGAAGTCCAAAAATCTTATTTTGTTAAATGTCATAAAAAAGTGCTTGTAGCTCAAAAATAGCCCAGTTGACCAGCTTGTAGTAATGATAACTTTTGATCAGGATTATATTTGAGTGAATAATATGTTCGGGGGTCATAACTTTGCAGGATTATTATATTTTGCTCTGACGGATAGACGACAAATTCAGATTAATAAGAATGTTTAGGGTCTTACGGAACCCTAAAAAATACAAGAGAATTCGCCTAGCCATAATGAGAATCATGATAATATTTCGAAAACACGAAAATACAAATTGCACATATATGTATAAGTTGGTAGTTCTGTATTATGAAACTGCACAAGTTGTGTAATGTGCCTAATTCAGTTGTAAGTTTGTGTGTTTTAGAATTACCAACTGCCATTTGGAAACCACCGTCCGAATATCTACACATAGTAATAAATGCTGTTAGTTCACAAACAAAATTTAAACTTTAATTGTGATGTTTTCAACCCTTTATTATCTACATAACTTAATTAACTTGAATATCAAAGGCTTCATCTGAGCTACATAATGATTTCAGACAACAATTAGATTATTAATTCTCTCAAGTAAAATAAACACGAGATGCTCGAGTTGCTTTATGTTGTTGTCTATGGATCATGACTTGTTGTTTTGAGGCTCACGAGGTAGCGGTCACAGAGGTGCATCGAGTTACGGGTAGAGACTCCGCGTGGTTATAGTTGAAGCAGGTACTAATTAATCCCCGTTAGACTTGGGTGTCAACTCGTCCCCGTTTCCGAGAATTCGCGGGTAGAAATTTACCACTCTTTATAAGTTATAAACTGCTGCATACAAACATCGGTACGACTAACCATGTGGTCAACGCTCAGCACTTTTATCCAGGCGTCCCATATTCAAAACCCTAATAGCTTCTTTTTTCTCTCAATTTTTAACATCAATAGTAAAAAATTGAGAAAAAAAAATTCAGTTCAATGAAAAATTTCCCCGCGGTTTCACATGCGTGTAATTCAAAATCGATGAATGCCCACAAGACTGGTTGCTCTAAAAACGTAAGAATAATAAAAGTTGTCGCTTACTCAATAGTAAATTTTCCCTTAATGCGGGTTTGCAAAACTAACAATAATAGAAATTGATAATTAAATTGTATGTAATCTCTTTCGAATCGAATACATATGTATTTTATGTAATTCAGAGATGAATAAAATGTTTTTAACAACAATATACTATGACCTACGGATATTTATTATACACATTTAAACAAATAATCAGGTATAATTATAATTATCTAATATAATATTATTCATACAGAGGAAATAATGGTTTTAGTTTGTACCGATGTATCAAAATATTGTTACATGTTTAAAAAAATAAATTCACATACATAATTGTTAATAGTTTATATTAATACATATTATAAACAATTATATGTGGGCTTACAAAGTTTTTGAATTACTGTACGCAGTCATTTCCCAAAGTAACTCTCGATCCCAGACGCATGCTATTATTTGAAAATATAGGTACTCCAATTGAAGCAATAATATATATAACTCTTAAACAAGCGCCGCAATTTCGGGGATTGGTGTACTTAAATGCAAACCAACTTAAGTTGTGGAGCCGAATTCAGGTTATGACTGTGTCTATATTAAATAAATGTCTCAAATATAAATGGTAATTTTATACAATTCCAGATGTAAATATTATTATTAAATATAAAAAAATAAATAATGCAATTTATGAATAGCTCATCGTCCTATAAAATAAATTTACCGCAGTAGTAAAAATGTTCCATTCAACACTAGCATCGAGTTATATCGTAACACAGCAATTCGTATTCAAAGCAGCCCCTCCAAGACATTTGTGGCCCAATAAGAGTTAGAATGTAGGATGGAGGGAAGTTACAACCCGCTACCTCTTTTTGCACGGGCTAGAAAGTACGGTCACCAGCTTATTAACGTTTAATACTTTTACAGTAAAAAAATGATGCACACAATTAAAATTCTGAAACTGTAAATACTGCGAGAATAAGACGAATAGCGGTGATAAAAAAGGAGTATCGATTAATTTTTTGAAAGCATATATCTCAGGAACAAATAATCGTAGAGCAATCAATAAAACGTCCAATTTATAATAAAATGAGTACTAACTCTACAGTATCATAAAAAAGTAAAGCTAATTTTTATAGGGGTTTGTACATTTTTTAAGTCACATTTTGTAGTCACTTTTCAATATTTCGCCATTTGTCACATATTAAGGGTTGTAATTGAACTTATTCGATCCGGTGAGAAAAATATTTCGTGAGTATAGAGATTTCAGGAAAAAAATGTATCAATGATTTCGCACAAGAGCCGATGGATTTACAATTTTGTATAGTTAATAAATAACAAAAAAAGAAGTGATAATAAACGTAGTCTACGTTATTGGTTGCGGCACATTTGTTACTGTGTGTCTCTAGTTTTCTTTGGTAATATACAAAATAATTTTTATAGCTTCAAACATACCTATATGCAATTTAACTTTTGATGAAAGAAATTATAAAAACAACCTAAAAAAACTTTATAAGATTCCCTTTTATATAACTCCTTGGACTATCCGGATTTTGTAGTGCATTGAGAAAGAGAGAGCAAGACAGAGCGTGACCTGGTTAATTTAATTTTCACGCAAAATTAGCATACTTCGTTTTTGCGGTCAAACCGGGCGTCTTTTTCAACCGGAGTCACGTTCTCGCTACCTCCCATTTTATCAGCTTTTTTTCTTCCCATTCGAATTAACTGTTAATTATTGTTAACTATTTAACAAGCAATTAAACAATCAATATTATTTATTTATCGTTTAATTTAATTTGCATAAAATACAAAATATCCACAACACGTTTTGTTTACTTTATATCGACACTAGCTGTGCCCGCGGCTTCGCTCGCGTGGACTACGGAATTATTGTTTAGGATTTTTGAAATTTATAGTTGAACAATTTTAGATTTTTTAAAAATTTCTTTACTACATTATATTGTTCAATATTTAACGGCTTAGGCAGCGTATTGCAGAAGAGCGCGCTGACGGTAAACTTGATTTTCTTATTATCGTCACTTCTTATTCCTTATGTTACCTAACGTAAAATAATATCTACTAAAACCTAGGCAAAGAACACATCTATGAATTAAAAAAACAAAAAAAAACCACGAAAATCGGATAAGTGGTCCTCGAGTGACGTAGTATGGTTTATTATTTTTTTCAATTCAGTGATTTCGATTTTAGAGTATGTACTTGTTCACGACATTAACCAGTGAAATCATTATTTAATTTATACATTTTTAATATCATATATTGCTATAAATTTTTTTTTCAATACAACTGCAGTTAACCAACTTACGACGCATTGTTGGAAAACTGGGTTAAACAATTTATATTTGAAATGCCATTGTACGGCCACGTAGTTCTTTATAAGAAAAATAGAATTTATGGTAAACTTTTATTGTTTAATGTACCATATTAACTGTAGGTATATAAATATATCTGCTATAAATATCAAAAAGTCATTTATTTGTGTTATTTTATAGTATCAAGTCGTGACAATGAAGGTTTTGGGTATTTTGCTCTTTGAGATAGTTTTATTCGTTTATTCTAAAGAAGTAATTCAAACGGTACGTATAATGTACAAATATTAATTTTGGTTACAATTTATATGGATTACCGAATATTTTAGGAAATTTATATACCGTTGAAATATATGGCCAGAAGATCAGGGAAGTCTAATAATTGCCCAGAAATACCGAATATAGAAATTATTTTAAAACCAGAGATTCCAACAACTTCAGTACAAAATAAACATAAAATGTCACCTACAGAAGAAACGTCGACGAAGGGTGAACTGAATTTGAACTCACCAAAAATAACTACAACAACTGAAATGGGTCCAAATATGTTACCAGATCTACTAAAATCATCTATTCAAAATAATTTAATGAATGAAACAAAAAATGAGGAACCAAAGAATTCCACCAGTCAAATGGATTCAGAAAATTTAACAACTGAAGTGACTCCAAATGTAATGAACGAAACAAAAATAGAAAATCCAACGAATTAAATAAAATTATAATTTATAATTTAACGAAATAAAATACATATCTTTAACTAACAATGATATTATTTATATGTAGACAATAAAAAAATACAAGGATAACAGGAGATGGTGTATTTTAACAAATATATATTTTTTAAATGTAGGTCGTAAATTTACGAGAGTTCCCATTTACTAATTTGGGCACTTATTAGATCAATGTGAAATTTAAACTTTCAATGAAGACTCAATTGGGGTTTGGCTAACCCCAATCTATGGTTCGCGACAGTATTTTTATTTTTTGAAAGATCTTTTTTGTTTTATTTTATTTTTTTGATAATTCATCATATAAGCTTAAATAAAGAGATTTTTTTAAAAACATTGTCACAATGAAATTTCATGTTTGAAAAACTATTTAAATTATTTTATGATTTTTTTACATCGAGTGAGAGCTTCATAAAGTTTTGAATCGTTTGAATTAAAATCACAAAAAAGATTGCAAGCTTCGAAATACTTTTTGAATGATTATCCTACCTCTATTTTAAACGAATATGTTATGGTGATAAAAAAATTGGCGGTTGTGTTTGTTATGTAAGTAATAACTAATAAGAAATAAATAATAATATTATTTATTATATAATATCAAAATATTGAATAATTTATTTGTAAATATGCATATGAATATATAATTAACAAATGTAGGTTTATTTCTGTTATTAATTTAAGACAGCAATGTGCAAACACGTACAAAATTAATGCGTGAAATTTATGGCAAAGGTGAATAGACGGCTTTATAAACTATAAAAAGGTATAACAGTTTGAAAAAGTCGTTAGTTATTTGTTAATTGTTAATAAAGGCATTGCAGTTGTTAAAATGAAGATACTATTCTTGCTTATGGTGATTTCAATTATATGGATGATTTCTGCTAAAGAAGTAATACGTAGAGTAAGTGAAACAAATTTTGATAATATTTATTTAAAAAATATCTGTTTGAATGATTTTTTAGTTCAAAATTAATATTTGTGAAATGAATATCGACTTATTTGTAGGGAAATTGAAATTAAAAGTTTACTTACTTGAAAAATAATGACTGGTATAACAGATTGATTTTTCTTCCTTGATTGAAAATAGGAAACTTGGATGGGGGATTAGATATTTTCGTTTTATTTTATACAGAATTTATATATTATCTTTTCAGGAAGTTTATATTCCTGCAAAGTACATGAGAAACAATAAAGTAGTCCGATCAGGAAGAACAATATGTCCTATAATACCAGCAATAGAGCTTATTTTAAAACCGGAAGAAACTATTCCAAAAAATATATATAACATATAATATCTATAAAGTTTTGTAAAACTATATATCTAGTATTTATATTACAAATATAGTTCAAATAAATATAAATAATATGTATTATATTTCATCATTTATTTTAGTTCTACAAAATAATGTATAAATTGTAACTTTAAATAACGGGAAGTTTAAAATTATCTATTGTATTGAAACTGAATTACGTGAAATGATTTTTTTAAATTTCTTTTCAATAACGTTTTAGGAAATATATATTCCTGCACATTATATGACCAACATGAAATTAGTAAGAGCAGGAAAAGCTACAATATGTCCTATAATACCGGCAATAGAAATTATTGTACTACCGGAAAAAACTCAGAAACCATCGACAATGTCTCCTCAAAACCCACCGAGTACAACTACTCAAAACCCACCGACTACTACTACTAAACAAAATCCACCGGAAACTGGTTAAAAACTATGAGTTTCCAAATATTCTATATTTTTTTGTTCACTTTTAAATTGGTTTTGCCATTTTTATATACTTATATATGTATACATTGTATAATTTTTATAATAAATAAAGAATGTTTTAAATAGTTTTTTAAGTATCATTTAAAACTATACTTGTGATTTTTTAGTTGTGCATAATTTAGACAACCTGTTAATTATGTTTTTGTTTAATTAAATGAAAAGAAAATTAAATTAATAAGTTATATTACTGGCTGTATATGAAAATAAATGCCAAAAAAAGTTATATAACAAACTTGTAAATAGTACAAAAAAATTAAAGCTAATATTATAATAAATCTGTACGTTCTGTCTATGTATAATGAAAATATTTTCGATTTTTAACTAGTACCGTTTTATAATTCATTTAATCCATTTTAATAGTTGTATAAATTATGATAGCTGTTACAAATTTTCTTATAAAAAACAATATTCAGACTCTTGACAGATTATACCATTATATTTATTTTGTATTTTTATATAACTGATTAAAATGAATAGTACTAATCACTAAATTAGTGACCCCGACATCTGAAAAAAGAAATTCTTATATATAATCAAAATTTTTATGGAGTGCAGATGGCAGAGTAAAAACTTCTGGAACAACAACAGGCCTTGTTAAATGAACAACAGGTACGATTACAAGCATTGTAACATCAAATTGAACAACTACAGCCTGCTGTATATACATAGAGTAGCTCTCCGGTTACCACAATTTTGACCCGAAAAACTAGCATTATGGTTCGCTCAAATTGAAACACGATTTGCCTTAATTATAAGTGGTATAGATACATCTATATATATTATAAAACGGAACGCCCTCTGTCTATCTGTCTGTTCGTTAGTACGCTTATCATTCAAGAACCACTTATCCGACTTACACATATATGTACGTGTTTTTTTTTAATTCATAGATATATATTTCTTATCCAGGTTTTAGTATATATTTTGTTACGTTTAAATATTGAACAATATAATGAAATAATGAATTGTGAAGAAGAATAAGATCTACAAATAATTCAACTATATTTTTCAAAAAATTCTAAACAATTATTTTGTAGCCCATGTGAGCGAAGCCGCGAGTACAGCTAGTAGATAGATAAATATCTTTATTATTACCTTGTACAAATATATACAACAGAACAAACAATTAATTATAAAAATATTAATGTAGGTACATATTGATTTTTTCAGAGTCATGTAAATAAATTGTTTATAAATCTATTAATTTATACATACTTGCAGTGTTTATAACTGCGCTGTATTAACATTTGGTCTCGAAAACCTTCACAATTATTACGCATTTTTACGTATTTTATGGGCAAACCGTTTACCGACTCATGTGTAGCATACTATATTTAGTATCAGAGCTTGACATTTCACTAGATGCGGTATCATAATCGGCAGAGAAATTTCACGAAGTGACACCACAACCCTCTGTTAACACTGTTACTTTAGAAATTGAAACACTTGTGAAGCAAATCGATAATCTGTCACGTCAAGTGACCGTTCTCGTATTAAATAAACATCCACGTGAGCGTTCAAAAAGTCACTCCAACGAATCATACAGTCGTTTACAGAGTAAAGAGAACGATAGACTCTGCTAGTACCACCGTCGTCGGGGTAACAAGGTGCATAAGTGAAATGACTACGACAGCCCTCGCTAGCGGAAACGAGCGTCTGTCAATAAATATTATTTTCTCACCGTCTTTTCGTAACTGACCGCCGCACTAAGACACAATATTCAATTGACATTGGCTCTGATCTCTGCGTATATTCCCGGAAGTACATCCAAGACCGTAGAGTGAAGACGGACTATAATTTACACGCCGCTAACGAGTCAATTATTTGAACATATGGATGGATACTGCTTCACTTGGATTTCAGTTTACGAAGAGATTTCACGTTTTCGTCCCATTCTAAATTTCCATAGTAAAAGTATTTAGTTTTCGTTTTCTTGACCATTTTGTAAGGAATGGTACTTGTAAGTCTTTCCATCATTGTTTATAAATGTTCTATGTTATCATGTGTTCGAAATAATGTGATTCCGAGATACAGTTCGAAGATTATAATACATTGTATAAACTTTTTATTATGGGTTTTATTCTGCGTTGTACTTGACTTGACGTTTCGGCCAATATCTCGTGGACTTCTTCAGAAATGAAATGTCGAATCCAGAAGGTGTAGCTGCTTAAATAAGTGTTGACGTTTGGTAGAATAAGTTTGTGATAAAAAAAACAAGTGTTGCTCTTGGCCATTTAATAAGGAATGGTAACCAAAATTCATTCCATTATTGTTATTATGATAGCTTAACTTCAAACTTTTTTATGGAATACAATATAGAGACTGTTGACAGATTATATTTTATATTATCTTGTAAACTTGTAACGTCTTTATATATAATTGAATATATATTATAACTGACTAAAATAAATAGTGTTAATCACTTATCTTTCATAAATTTTTTTTATAAGTTGATTTTAGAATACAGTCTTGCAGATACATAAACACATACAAGGTATATGTACCTATAGATAATAATAATTTCTACAGACACGAATCGTATAAGAATTGAATTACGTGTCTCAATCACTTTTACGACTATAATTTGTAGAATTTTTTTACATGATCCTAGGAAGAGACAAGGGAAGGGGAAGGGCAAGTGCCCCGTTTGTCTCCCTCTACGAACGCCGGTGTCTACGATTACTATGAAATATATTAAATAATCGTCACTTTTTTTTGTTTTCATCTAACCCTTTATTCGATTATGGCAATGTGTTAAAATAACTTAAAAGGGTTAATGCTGATATACATATTTAGATGTAGATTATTTTTACGTATGTACATATGTATGTATAAAGTATATATATACGACGTAATGTGTGTTTATTTATGCTGATCATGTATCTAGGACAGCAGCTCTTAAACTGGGACACTTAATAATATAAAGTATGTACATAATTTAGTCTGTAATTATATGAATTATCACCTGTGAAATAAAGTCATTGTGAGAAACACGTCCTGAAAAATTTAATATATCTTTTAATTTAGGGTAATTAAAAGTTTGTTATTATATATTTTTTTATTGCATATACCGAGTTGCTAGAACTGTACCCTCCACCCCCCTTGCTAAGTATGTAGTACTTTAAAGTTTGAATATGTTTTTTTATTAATAAAAAGTCTCGGTAACTTGCGCTGTGATGTGTAAACATCTGTTCTGCATTTATTTTGCACATTAAAATGATCCATGATAAATATATTTAAATCTGAAAATCGATATTATTTAGTTTAACACCGTTACCGAGATAATGCAGGTTGAAAATAGACTTTATGCATGGCGTTGCCCGCGTTTAATATAAAAACATATTCTATGATGGTCTTTTTTTTGTGCAGCAAACTTATTCACTGATTAGCTCTTTTGAAATTTAAAAAAAGAAGTTGCTGCAAGTTTCATCAAAATCGGCTTAGTAGTTTTTGTATAAACATAAAAAATAATGATTTATTTTTAGTTTGTACTAATAAATAAAATATTACCTTAGAGTTAATAAAAATAGGTAGAGAATAATAATTAAAATCAATGCAGTAGTAATATTTATAATTGGCCTATAAAGATTTAAGCTTGGCAAATAAAACATTATAAAAGTAAATATTAAAAAAATAAAATACTTTCTTTTTATTTTCTTGCAAAGAGAGCAAACCGTACATAAAAAGCACAAAACATATATACATTAAAAGTATAAACATGCATATTTACGAGCCTTAAAATGAGGAACAAGGCCATAAAACCAGGGGAATTAAATTTGATACTCTAATAAAAATGTTTTTGAAATTATATGTATACTATATTTTAACGCAATTAGTTTTAAAGTCACGAAAAATTTTAAGGAAAATTGCTACCACCCGTGAGGATTACGAAATTAACTTGCTGCCAAAATAATCCAATAAGTATCTGACAAGGGACAAGCAGTTAATAATGAACTGGCGTATCGTCGTGGAGTAAATAGCGTCGAAATTCGAATACGTGTCTCATTAGTGTTCTCCTTTCGCTAACAATGTTAACTTTTGATAAATTTTTAAGACATTTTGAAAATGTTAAATACCGAATTAAATCGATTAACAACGGATGAAACGTTCAACAATACTTTATTATTGTTTTTATTTAAATTAATTATTTTAAGTGACGACTTTTATTCCCAGAAATTTTAAGTCGCAAATAAATAAAATTAGAAAACGACTAATTTTTGGCACAGATGACCATTAAGGTTTTTAATAGGGTTCCTAATAGTCTGGACATTTTCAGGTACTTCGAAGCTGTTTTGATGGAAATATCCTGAATCCATTCTGACTGCTTTCAGTATGATGTCTATGTATCTATGTATCTATGTATCTATCTATGTCTATGTATCTATCTATGTATCTGTCTGTAAATGTTTTTACTCAAAAACGATAATCATGGAAGGGTGAAATTCTATATTTACGATTAGGGGAACAGAAGGCAAAACGGTTCCTGCAGGTATAACGAACCATCTTAATAATTTTTGAACTATTAATGCCAATTGTTGACTAATTAAGTGAGCCGTTTTGCCTTCTGTTCCCCTATTTTTATCTTGGAAGAAAACTTCTTATTTTTAAAAACGATCTTAGAACCGGAAACATGTTCACTCGTGAATTTTCAAAATTTTCTAATTAATTATAAATTAAAAATACTATGAAAAAATGTTTTAACAAAAAAATTCTAGACAATATTATTATTTATAATTTATGTAGGTACTATTTATTTTTCCCATCTTTTATGATTTAACCTGAAATATATGTATTAAAATATAATTAGAAACACATACAATACTATCTCAAATATTCATTCAGATAAAAATAATTACATTTTTCACAACTTTTTTTAGCATTATACAATTCTCTTAACTTTGACCGAAAATAATGGTTCGGTTTCGGCTAAAAAATGACAATCATTCAAACACATGTTCGTAGTTAAATAAAATAAAATTTATGAATTAACGAGTTTGACTGTTCTTCATTCGTTGAACTGAAAAACCACTTGACTGATTTTGATGAAACTTTATAAGAGTATTTTTGGGATCTCTGAAGTGATATAGGCTATGTACAACTATACCCACGCTACCTCATCAAGGAGCTGAGCAATGATAAAAAATATTGTCGCAACTAGTAGTTTATATTTTCATACATGTACTTACAAACATTTTTTTTTAATAACTATCAAATATAAGTACATTCTAAATTAAATGTCATTATGTATATTTAATTTTTCCGAAGGATAAATCTAAACAAAATATGATGAGGGCAGTTTTGTCATTTGTATGTATCATGGTATAAAAAAGTGCAAATTAAATAAAACGGCTTATGGACAATAATTTTCTTCTTGTTCTTCTATTATAATAAGATTTCATCTGGCGAATAACGGGTTATAAGTATGTTTAGAAAGCATTATAACTTGACAGAGATTTAAAAAGATGAAATAATGTTGAACTTTGACTTTGTTATGTTTATAAATAAATTAAAATGTTTTAATTTAAATTGCAAAGTAATTTCTCAGAAATGTTTATTCTATTAACTAAATTATTTTCTGGTTACGTTTAAGAAAATACAAGAGATGGTAGAAAATAAAGATTGTTTTATATACACTTTGTAGGTCATTTTTCAAAGGGTAACATAACTATGGTTTCATATTTTCTGTGACATTTGTTCCTTTAATTTAATTAAGATTGTGTAAAATGAAATAAACCTTTGGAATTTATGCTTTTCAATGTTAAATCATATTATATTCTGAATTCTGTAGACGTAATAACAGACTTTATAGAGGATTTTTGTATATAAGATAACTTTTAATCACGTTAGTGATAAGGAAAGTACTGATTTTGGTTGAATTTGTACGTTTCAAGACCTCTTAAATCCGAAAGACATTGTTGCAGTGTTTTGGGAGACGTATGTGGTTAAAAATTCAAATTCTGATTTCAAATTCCATGAAAAATTCAGAATTCAAAATGGTGGATCCATTATGATGACCAAAATATTAAAGATCTTTCTGATTTTTGTAAAATTAATTTCATAAGGATTTTTTTAGATCATCGATTTCAAATTTCTTATAAAAATAAAAATACGCGAAATACTTGAATCGCATTTATTTCTGTGTAAAAATAATATTTCAACAAAAACTATTATTTAGAAAAAATCAAAAAAACAAATAATTCTAAAACTCTAAATTATTTAATAATTACATTGTATGATATATTTGTCTTCAGATAAAAAATAATAAAATGAATATATGTTGTGCACTAATTAAATTGATTTCGCACGTGAATAATTTCTAAAGAAAAATAAACAAAAAAAGAACAAAGCCAGCACACCCTGAAATAAATTTTAATTTCATATACATAATTTGATTAAACATTCCAGCAAAATTCCATAGCTTAAAATAATTTTATATGTGGATACATTTCTTGGCTGCAATTAAAATATAATTAAACAAGAAAAAAAACCCGGAATATATTTTGATTACTTAATTTTTGAGATGAAAAAAAAAACTAAATCATAAACATAGTAATCGAATATTCCCTGGCACTTTTCCTATTCCATGCTTAATTACTTCCACTAACTCTCATTCCCATTAATCAACAATCAAGTTCAGGTTTAGTTTCGGACATGAGGAGGGGGGAGGGCATGCGTAAATCGCGATTGAGTTTGTACTCTGATAATGCAGTGGTCCTAGAAATAAAACTTGTTTTTTCTATAGAATAAGACGTCATAAAAAACTTAAGTTATACAAAGATTTTGTAAATAAACTCTATCTAGTGAACGAAATCATTTTAAACAAATACGTTTTTTAATGCCTTTAAAATTTGTATTCCCAAATTTTTCTTTACTTGCGGTTTCTTAAGGTACTTTTTGTGTAGAAATTAATGATATGTGTAAAAAAACAATCACCTTTTGTTTTTAAATTACAAGCCCTATATTTGGACGTGTTTTTTTTAACTAATAGAAATAATAATAAAAAGTGATATTAAAATAGTTTATTATTTACAAATGTTGCAGCTAGCCATGAGAAACAAAAATTGTTACGTTTATTATTAGGTTCAATTAAGTCATAGCCAAAACTTTGTGATCCATGAGAAATTAATGTTGGGGCTTGGAACTCAAAAACGAAAAGTGACCTAAAAAATTCTACACAAAAAGTTTCATAAAAAAACGCAACGTCTGATTTGGCGAAAAACTATAGCGAATAAATGAAAGCCTGAATTTTTATTTTTTTCGATGTACCGTCCACGTGTAATAAAAAAATTATTTAATAATTAATTTATCTCATTTAACCAAATCTGTATCTCTTATAGTAACTGAGATCCTAATGCTGGAACACCTGGTATAATAAAAAATACAAAGGGAAGTCAATTATTAAATATAAATCATTATTTCCTGTTGACTGCAATTCATAAAAACTTGAACAAATGAAATACCCACTAGAGAAATGGGAAAAGAGCAATCTAAATCGTCACGTCCTTTTCATAAATACCGACCACCGGTTGAAAACCCTTGGTATAATGATCGCGAAGTGTTTGGAACGGGTAGGTAGAGCTTAGAACCGTCTGTGCGGCGTCCACTACATACACCGTGGGCCACTAACCACAGCTCTACTGCTTGTGTCACTAACGGATGTCAACTGTCGTTTCCGTGTTCGTTTCTGACAGCCCCGTCCTGCCTGCTACTTTCATATGGAATAGTTACACATCCGGTTTTTAAATAAATTGTACACGGATACAGTATTTAATTATTCGCGTGATGCTCTTTTGCAGTTGCCATTTGTTGGGCTGCATACTGCATACAGCGCAATGTTGCATGTGGAGATAAGTAGATTTAAGTGATTAAAGTTGGGTACATCACCATTATATTGTTTGTTGTGATGGATACCTAACACAACTCAGGGTCATTTTAAGCCCTTGCTGAACGTTTACCGGGCAAAAATATATTATTAACAAAATAATTCATTATTATTAATACCTAACCTAACCAAACCTAGACGGAGAAAAATGGAGCCGATTTTTTATTAAAAATTACAGTTGCTGATTAAAAATTTCAATTTTGTATCAAAAAATACTATCAGTTTACCATGTCCTTGCTGATAAAGATGTGTAGACAGACTTGTCTAAAGAAATGTTTTTATAATATACAATACATCGGTTAATTTTTACGATGCAGAATAGCAAAATTTCACCAGATCCTTTACAATGTATACTATCATTAATATGGAAGAATTACAAAATTTTCTCCCGTTTTAAGAATACTGAATCAAATAGTATAATATTTCTTTGAAAATTGAGTGATTTTTTTATATTTACGAAAATCTGGGTTTTCTGCAGGAAGGCTTCTCTAAAATATTACATAATTTTATACAATTAAAAGGTGTCTGAAAAAAAATTCAGTAATCTGACAGTTTGTTAAAATTTTCCAGTGTTTTCGAATTTAAAAATAAAAATTACAGCAAACTAATTAATTAATGTAATCAGTACAGCATCAATAAACACGTATCGCTTAATGAAGTAAAATGTAAATCGATTAGTTCAACGGTTTTTGAAAACTTCAGAGAAGGAATTTCTGAATGCAATGAATGTGTATACATGTAAGCCATATAATGGTTTCCTTTTGATATGTTCATACAATGCCAAAGGGTCGCTGCTTCTATCAGATGCTGGTAATCAATAGAACGATGTATGAATGTACTTACATTAGTACCATTTAACTAAAAGGATCTAATAAATAGATTTTATTTTTATTCAAACGAAAGTATATCTACTAAAAAAAGGAATTGTCGATTTTTATCATTTTTTTTGAACAGATATATTGATATTGTACAGATGAAATTTGATAAGTGTGTTTAGTTTCAACTGTATTCGCAAAATTTTATTGCATTCATCGGCGTCAACACTGGGGAGGGAGAAGGGCGATCGCCCCCTTGGTGTAATTCCAAGGGGGACTTGACCCTGTGTGAATCACCATGATCTAGTTTATTTTAAAATAAAGAAAACATATATTTATGGTTCATAATAGATAAATAATTTAATCAGTACTTTTTTTAATATATATATGATCATTCTTATAAAACGATTTTTAATTCTTGCTATAATTCATAGATAAGTGACGACTCATTTATAATTATTATATAGGAATAATTCAAGTTTTAACATAATATTATTATTACATACTAGCGCATTGGACCCGGTGTTACCCGAGTTAATATTCACAAAATCATAGTGACTTAAAATATTCAACATGTCCACGCAACATGCCCACAATACACGATTCACCACGAATTGTTATATGTTTCTTTCGACTTCGTGAAATTTACACAAAATATCAACAATTAATATACCTAAACCTTATCTATTCATTATTGAAAAGTGGAATAAAATCCGTTCAGTAGTTACAAAAAAAATCGTGTAAAATTATACGTCTTTGAATTTGTATGAAAATGAAAAAATAAATAGGTAAGCAGCAATCATAATCAATTTAGATATTTTACCTTTTATGGAAGTGACCTTTTTCTTTATATTTCAATTTTCAATCAATACAGGTTTTTCAAAATATTTAATTGTTAACATATGTCAAAAATCATTCAAAATAGACAGAAACGTGATCATTGTAACCTAAATTATTAAAATAAAATATTGAAACCGTAAATTATAGAATTCTGTATTTCATGGCTTTAACTAAAAATTTTTAATAACAACAAAAGATTTTGAAGCTGAAATTTTACGATTTTTTGTTTAAATTTGAAAGTAGAGATTTCAAACAAATATTTTATGAATTAATTATAATAATATTATACAGAGCATACAAATTTATATAAGTGTTGATGATCATATAATACCTCGCGCTGGGTGAGAGGGGTGGTGGTGTATTTTCATCTTTCTCCAAGATTACCTAGTTCCGGCTCTGCATATAGATAAAACTTTAGCACGTACATAAAGCCCCGTTTAACCGAGAAGCGACACATTAGAGTGATGGGTTTTAATAATATTTTCTCGGTTCACTGCGTGTCTTTTTGTTGATATCAGCACACAGGGTTTGTTGTGGTAAGGAGTGCTTGAGACCTGTCAGAACGAGAACCCTCGCCTACCGCTCAGTTTTTTGTCGCAACACGTGTGCTTATGTGTGTCAGGGATGTGGAACTTGAAAATTGAATACCGATGAGAGAAATTGATTGACGTAAAAATCGTTGTGGAAAATTATTATTAATTAAAAAAATAAAATAAAAAGTAATTTTAAACTACCGGAACACTTAAATATTTAATAAATCTTTAAAATATTTTTTTTTATCATCAATGGATACTAGTTTTTCAATAATTTTTTTTTCAACACCCATTATCTATAATGCCGTGCTCAGGTAAAAGGCAGTAATTCTTTTACCGCCTTTTAGTAATTTTGATGCTATTAGGTTTTTTAGACGATTTGCTACATATTAGTCATTAATCAAGAATATTAGTTTTTTAAGTTTATCGAATATATCAAATTAGTTACTTTTCCTGAATATAAAAGAAATAAAATCATTTTTCAATATAAAAAAGCAGTAACTTTTAAATTATACTGTTTTTACCCACTGAAAAATATATATACAATATTCACAATTATTACAAGTTAATTTCGAAAAGACAGATTTCAAAAAATTATCTACTTCAAATAAATAATACCTACAATAAATTGTTTTATTTTTTATTTTATTTTTTTCATTGTAATTATTCTTCAATCACTTTATAATTATTAATAGTCATAAAAATTAATTTTTCGTTATGTGTTCAACAAAAATTAATAAATGTTAGTTACTATTTAAGATTTTGTAATTCGATACTCATTAGACAAAGATTATTGTACTTTTATTTTGATCTCAGTAAAATATATTGAAATAAAACTGAATTTTTCTTCTGCATTACTGCGTTTTATCTCTGACAAAAAACTATTTAAATAATTAAAACAGTGGAAAAAGCATTACTTCTGTTTTACAGAGTACAAAGGCAGTAAACCACATCTTACTGCTTTTAAATTTTCAGAAATGAAAGACAGTAAGTCACTCAATTTAAGCATTTTGATGAATTGTAAACTAAAATTACACTCAAATGACTTATAATATAGTCATGTAACTTTCATTAGTCACTAAATAAATTTTATGAAAAAAAAAAATTTATAATTCAGTTTAAAAAAATCAAAAACTTTGAGTTCAGTTTTCTTAGTTTTTATTTTGTTTACACCTTACTGCCTTTTATCTAAGCACGACAGTACTTATGTATTTTTATATTTTTTAATTCTTCGATTGACTATAAGAATTCCACTTGCGGACACCTAAAATCGAAAGTTTATACATAGGTCACAAAATATTGAAGAATTAAAGCAGATACGCGAGAAAGTTTCTAATATTACTGATAAACATTTAGTAAACTGTTTACGTGAACTTGTGGAGAGGTTAGGGCATTGTCAAGTTGCTCGGGGTTGGTAGTTCGAACATTTACCGAAGTTTTTTGTTGTCATTTTGTTATTCTTGTTTACTGACTGGTTAAAAAACAGCTTGTATAAAAATGCTGGTTGGTTAAAAAATATCGTATATAAAAGATTTAAAGAAGGATTTATACAAATTATTTTTTAGAATTAAAAAAATGTAAAAACATGCAGAGTTTCATTTGAAAAAAGCTACTAGAATATTAAATCCAAGAAATAAGTTATACACTTTTTATGGTTTAAAAAATATTTACTTTTTCCGGTGATTTATAACCAGCCTGTATAGATTTTGCTCCTCAAAATAATGTTATAAATATGGTTCTTATCTTTCTTTTCCCGAGAAATGATTGATATTTCTCTAACAGTTATTCTCTTCCATTATTAATCGATTCATGATTTAAAGCTTATTTGAGTATTCCAGATGTAATTACAAAAAAAATCAAGTACAGTTTCAATTATTAAGCAATCATCTTGAATTGTGAGTTACGTACGATAGGTTAAAAGAATGTTTGTAAAAGTAATTAAAATTTGCAGTATATTATAAATATAATGTTTAAAAAACATACCCTGTAGTAGCTACAAATTTTGTCTTGTGGAAAATGTGTCGTCATTAAAAATATAATCTAGCACATATATTTCTTTTACCTTTTTTTCACAAAACTAAACTTTTATCTCGCTATGGTTGGTCCATTAGCAAATTCCCCATCCATCCTGTGTCTTGTTAACCTGATTACATACACACTCACACTCTTAGTCTAGTATCAATCAACAAAATTGTTATATTTATTAAAAATATTTTTTTATCAACTTTCTAAATATATAACTAAAGTTCTCTATTTTAAACATTTTCTGTTACACTTTTTGCGATTCCTTATGTAATCAACAGATAAAGAACCACTGATTTAGTATATATAGCTACCCCATTTCTGAATATAGTAACTGCTATCTCTTTCTCTTAAGGACATATCTTAAACTGTCAGTCAAGAGTGTTTCTCAATTGTTTAGGAAAAATACCCCCGAGAAACATTTTCTATATTATGTCTGGCGTCGAATACACTACATTTATAAAAGTAGGCACTTTCCATTTGAAACAAATAGTACAAAATGTAATAGTATTAAGGAGCTGTTCATAAACTTCGTTACGCTATTGCTTATTATTTTCGACCCCCCCCCCCCTCTCACACTTTTGTAAATTCCTCTATTCACGACCGGCGCTAGGGATTCAGATGGTGTGTGAAAAATTCATATTACCACCTTTTTCCCACACTTTTGCGCCCCCTGCTATTTTTGATGATCTTTTTTTGTACTTGGCATTACGATTTTGCCGCTTTATATTTAATAAATATATTTGTTCATCAATAAATAATAACTAGTATTACCTATGGTCGAAATTCGACCAATATTTTACTTTCCTTACACACACGATTTTTTTGTGCACATAGTACCTAACCTAACCTAACCTGCTTTTACAACAAAAAATGTCCAAATAAAAACACTGCAATTGAATGCGAATTGAAATTTCTACACGTATTTTCTATGTTTAACAAAAACCCAAAACTATTTATTTTTGCTGCTTGGTGGCGCTAGGAGTATTGCTATTATGTTAAATGATGCAAGGAGAAATAAACAAACATCGAGAGGGGGAAATCATGTGTGTATGTTAACATTATTTTACCTGCCTAAACGACAACAAACACATATGATTTTTTGTGCACGTCTATGGCACAGAACCTTTTGAATGATAAAAGTTTCATTTACATCCTTTTATAATAAATACTAAAAAAAATGTAAAACAATTTTTGATGTTCACGTATTAAAACATAGATTAACTGATGGATACGTTTGATTTGCTTCTTAAACTATCAAATTACAACGTTCTATTTTCAGGTACAAGCCGAAAAATGGGTTAACAATTCAAATCTAGCTCGACATCCCTAGTAGGTGCATGTGTGCGTGCGTGCAGGGGTTTCTCCGCACAAGCTGCGTCACCGGATATTGAAACCAAACATCGGCGGTAGAGGCAACAGAAGCCAATTTCATATTGCTTGATGGAGAGCCTTCCCAGCCGATACGTGATGGAAATGGGAAAATGGCTTTCACGGATTATACCAGTCGTGTGGTGCAGATTTACGTAATTTACAAAAAACGAACGTCAGTCAATTATTATCACGTGAAGCTATCCCCTTTTGTTATATGGTGATGCTGTTAATGAAAGTCTTTCAACTGCAATCATAATATTATAAGAAGTTTTATAGAAGTTAGTTACTTTACTTATGAAGTATAATAGAAATAGTCTTAAAATGTATGAAACGTTTAGAAGTTACAACCCTTATAATAAGTAATAAATAGTTATATTTTCCAATGATAATTTTAAAAGTAGGTATTATTATTTAAGCTTATAAATAGTAGGTATCTTAATTATTATATGACTCCAACTTTAGTTTTCAGGGAGAAGAAACCTCAAACGATAACAATATGTGAAAGTCGTTTTTGTATAACAACTTTTTTAATGCATTACAAACGCAACTGTTGATTAGAATAAAATATAAAAGATTAAAAAGCCACTCATTTTATTTTAAGGATTCGAAAACAATGTATTATTAAGATCAAAATTGAAGTAGTTCGAAATAGTTACATATACATAAAAGTAGATTATTTAATGAACATTTCAAGATATAGTTCCAGAGTATTATGTCGCCAAACAAGAGTTGTTTTACCCATCTTTTGTATTTATTGAGTAAATAAAAGCGTCCTTTGTTGTAATGTCATAACACCATAAGAAAAAAGAGCCCATTGTAGTTTTAAATGATGCATCATCACATTAAATTAACCTTAAAAATAAAAACAAAATTGCCTAGTATATCCTAGAAGAGCGCACCTATAAAAAACATTCGAATAAAATTTTATCGCCACATCGATCGGCGTTTTTCTAAAGCTATTCGCTTAGAGTATAAACATAGATAAATAACAGACCCGGAGCGTGTCCGGGTAACGATCCGGGACACCGGAGCCGCCCACAACATTCCGTAAATCCAATTATATCCGGCGGCCACTTATTAAATCAGTGGCTCTAAATCTGGGGGCCTAGCACGGGATCCATCACCCACTCGATCTTTCTGTGTGTCAGATATTTACTGTCGGCCCGGAGAGTGTTTATTTGTAAATAGTATAGATGTCGCCAGTCTCGCTGCTCTCTTGTTATCTCTCCATAGACGGCTTGATTTAAGAATCTCCGCTTTGTTAGGCCAAACTCTTGTGTTGTTAATCACCAAGTCTTTTAAAAAACTACTGTTACAGTTAATTAATATCTTTGTTTGTTTGTTTTGTTTAGGTAATTTGTTTTATTTTATGTTTGTTATTTATTTTGTTTTATAGTACAGCGTGCTTGTTTATTTTTATTTATATACACCGTAAACTGGGATACCAAAAAATAATAATTACAAATTTTATCAAATATTTATTAAAGATTAAATCAAACATTTGCTTTCCATTATTTTAATATATAAAACAGTGGTGCATATGAATATAACGTCATCACGCCTAAACTAGATATTTCGATAAATTGTATTTATGATCCGATTTGGCTCATATTCAGAATATATGTTAGTTACGTAGAATGAAATATTTTTACTAAAAATGGGCCCAACAGGTGGCGCTAGAGATATTTACGAAAATGTGTATTTATGGTCTGATTTTTAAACAAATTATTTTTGGGCAGAATAACGTTTGCCGGATCAGCTAGTTACTACATCTTATGATTTTAAATATTTTAAGCATATACAATATACTTACATGCATAAAAAAGTTTACTTAACCCGCCAGTGGAGGAGTAAAAAATCTTCACGTCAGTGGAGACGTTGGGTCAAATTGACCCGTTAGACATTAGGGGCTAATTAAAGCACTCTTTAATTACATTATTATTTTATTATTAAGTAAAAAATATCGTTAGATCCCCAGTCAAATATAAATCACATAATATATCCTTATTTTTATTAAACAAATTTTTTTCCAAGGTTACTGAATGTATACAACATAAAAATTATGAAAACGTAAAATTATCTTGATCACAAAATATGTCTGAATGATTATTGAATATTGAATCAATTCAATATCTTTCGGATCTGATTTTTTTAATGAGCCAGCCATGTTGTAAAAAGTCACGTTAACAGATACGTTGGGTCAGATTGACCCATAAACAACTTTGAGGAGAACACGCCATGTTTTTGTGATAAACTTAAACTAATTAATGTCAGCTGTTCAACATGATTCAATTTGAAGTCAGAGTGACGGTTAAGTAAAGAAATAATTTCGTTTTGTTAATAGAGCTCTTCATATATGTCGTTGGGTCAGATCGACCACGCGTATCCACTGGCGGGTTAAAGCAAGAGAAAATAATTGTTTCTGATATATTGTATAAAATAGAGAATTTATTATTTTCGTACATCAAACGAAAGAGAAACAATAATATATTTGCATTTAGATAATTTTCTAATATTAGGAAAATATTATTTTCGATATATACGAAAAAAAATTGATTTGACCCAATGATTTTTTTTCTGTGTAGGACAATATATTTTATTTTATTTTATTTTAATTATTAATTTAAAGAAATGTGTAAATCATTCAGTACAAATAATTGAAACACCTACAGTACTAGATAACTTCAATAATAAGTATTAACAACTTTATACTACTGATTAGGACCAAGCCAGCCCACAACAACTTTGTGAAGAAAAAATAATATTAAACATTATTTAAATGATAAAATTGTATTCTTTATATTTTTTTAATGGTAAATTTTAGGGCTCAATGTAATAAAAACATATTTTTATCTTTTATTAGAATTGAAAAAAAGATATATGTCTGATATGTAAATACGTATGTTCTAATAAAATGAAATAAAATCAACCACTGCAAATTTAAAAATATACATATCATCAAAAAGTTAAAAGGAAAACGAAATCAGATTTTAAGAAATACTTTTTGCTTTTTCTCATAAAGCTATTCGCATAATAACCACCATCGAAATAAAAAGCCTACTGAAAAGCAATTTCCATATGACATATCAAAAAGATTCTAGTTAAAGAAGTCAAAGGACCCTGATAAAGGTGAAGATATATAGGATACAGTCTTTTAGCAATTTTCTTACAATTTATAATACTATATTATGTGTTCTAGTAATTCATAAAAGTTCTCTTTTGATATATATTCTCATAAAAACAGAGTAAAAAATAAAATACACGTACCTAGAATATCCTTTTTATAGTAATTTATATTGCACAATAATAAAAACTTATCTCTTCTAGTTTGCTACTACACCTTAAATAAATATCCACTTAAAATGCTAGTTACCTAGATACTTGCAGTAAAGTGGTAATTTCCAATACGCTTTGAGCATTTTCTTTTTGATAGCAATTTATGTACCTAATCAAGTACTTGCAAAATTTGAAATCCAAAACAAAAAGTATACATACACGATATCATCCATAATTAATTATTAAAGCGACTGTACTGGTTTTTATAAAAACATTTATATACATACATATGTAACAAACAACAGACAAAAACTATGGTTATGATTTATCAAATACAAATTCCCTAACGATAAAAATTGAAGTTTAGACTTGAGTTGAGACTTACACGTGTTTCGTTAACAATGCTTAAAGTGCCTGATAGAATTGCTTTTAAAACACGTGTAAGTATAATCTTGATAACAATTGTATATGACATTTAGACCTTTGTCCTTTAAATTTGAAATAGCTTCCTTGTAGCTTCAATATGGTTCTGGCAGAAGCAGGATGTGAAGGTCCTGAAGCAGGGCCCTCAAATCTAATGGGAAGAAATGTATAGCGAGTTGGAGAAAAATCTTGAAAACTTTTGATATTTGATAGTATTGATTATTATTTATGTAAGTAATTTTTATGTTTTACGTTAGTGCATTTCTTCAAAATCAACTGCGCTTATAAGTATTCGTTATACTACATGATTTTAAATGAGCAGTATAGAATAAAAAAAGTCTCATTTACAAAAAAAGAGTTAAATTAAGTCAAATGCCTACCATATTATATGAATGTCAAAAAAATTATATGTGACTAGTTAAAGCTGTTAGTTCCTTGAGCTGTTCATACCGACTTAAAAATTACAAAGATATGAAGTAAAACGATTGCTAGTTTAAACAAAACAAGTGGATTAATTAACTGAGTACATTACCGAGTAATACGTTCCACCTGATCATTTGTAAATGAGATCTTTAATACCCATAAGGATCGGTTCATAATCCGCGTGATGAAAACTACTGATTAGCATTCAGTCCTGGTCTGATCAAAGGGCAAATGGTAGATCCGTGTAATTCGATTCCCTGTGGCCTCTATTCAACCAATAAATTCAGGTCGGACTGTTGAATTTATAAATCGTGTTGATTTATTTTTTCACTGGCGTTGATTAAATTTTGTTTTAACAATGCATGCCTGGTTCTATGGAATGTGTAGTTGTATTATACAAACTTTTCAGGTGTCAGTCTGATTTTTGGAAGACTTATTAAATTTTGATGCATGTATTTTCTGATTAGGGTGTTCCCATAAATTACGTCAAGTTTTTTTGGGATGGAGGGAAGAGAATGTTCAAACGTCACATTTCACTTTATAATTAATTGTTTTAAAATGCGATAATTGAAACCACTCAGAAGTTACCTTTTTTTTACTTTGAATAATTTATATTGTTTAAGTAATCGTAGGCTACCGTAAGGGAAAACATGTATCTACTCTATTATTTGATGATCCTTCCACGCATTCTTATTATAATAGTGGACACTTAAACCGATTTGATTATCGCATATAAAAACTAGACTTATTATAAAATATTTTTTTTAAATGATACGAATATGCTTCTACTGACTCTACCAATTAAATTAAGTAAGAGTGGTTTGTTCGTTTGACATATTGATAAAATCAACTATGATCACCATAAGACTTTTTTAAGATCATTATACAGAAACGAGTGTCTTGTAAACGGTTATTTATACCGAAAATATCTACCATAAATGTTACGGGACTCATATAAGTATTACTGAGAGTGAACAGTGTACCTATTTCTAATTATATTTTTAAAAATTCTGGCTAACAGATAAAAGATAATGAATAAACTTTAGCACCATTTTAAAAATTCATCGTTTTGGTTTTAAGATTGTTTTCAAAAATAGGAGGTTATCTTCCCAAATTGATAATAAATATAATATTTCGCCTTTCTATGTTTTGTGTTTTCGAGTTAAAGATTAAATCGGCTACAGACAGATACAGACATCATGGCGAAAATAGGATTCAGGAATAAAAAAATAAAAAATAAAGTTTTCTCTATAAACGTAAAAATAAATACCAATGAAATATTTGATTTAATCCGACCCTGAGTTTGTGGAGATACATCAGTTAGTATTCATATATGTATCATATACATCTAAAATATTCTATTATGTCAAAACATAAAATAGGTTTCTGCATATTTACAAACATAAATGAAATACGAGATTACCGCATAAAACTAAGGTCGCAAAGATCCATTAACGGAAATAATTAAATTCAGAACGGAAAGTTTATATTTAATTCAATTAAATTAAATAAACAGGGTTTCAATTAAGCTCACCAGTTTTATTGTAAAGTAGAACAAAATATAAATTGCTCTTTTTGTGTGAAGCGTCGTACGTTTTTTTACGTTCGATTTTTCCAATTAATGTTACATTGGTTAAGGCTGTATCGATAGAACTGATCATAGAAATAGTACAAATTAGGAATTATAACCAAAACAGTGGTTCTAAAAATTTTTACGTGAATATATAATGTATAAATATACAAAACCAATGAAATTATAGATATTTTTTGGTGAGGAATTAAAATAACTAAAAAAGGAGGGAATGGTCAAGTTTTATAAAAAAAATGGGACGCAAGACGGATAAAAATTACATATAAGACATTAAGAAAAGTATCTAAAAATAAAATTTGACAAAAAAAAAACAACTGAAAAGAGTTCAATTCATTGCATATAAGTAATTTTGAAGAAAAAAATTAAATTAGTAGAAACGTCGACATATTCCGAAATCAATCATCGCAGATTCAATCATTACAGAGAGTATTCAAAGTTGATTTTATGAAGCGAAACGCTTTAAGATATCTAAAGTATTTTCAATTTGTCATCAGCGAGTAAGAAAACACGAGGTTTTTATGTAAATCCTCCAGTCACAGTAAAATCTCTCGTGAGATGAAAAACTGACGGCACTCCGTACGTGTGAGTGCAGCGGTGCACATTGCATTAAATAAATTTACGTAAGTGTTATTTTTACTTCACAAATGTGTCACACTATTTGCATAATCTATACTGTTATAGGTACTTCGGTTTGCATTCTTGATGTCTTCAGAGGTCGTTTTCAAATTTTTCAAGTAAATAATATTTTTATATTATTTTCTATCTATACATGAGAAAAATCGAAAACTAGCCATTGAAAAAGTAAAAAAAAATATATAATTTAGAGGAAGAAGTGTATCTATAAAGATATCGAGACTCATCAATATACAGTTTAAATCTAAGGACCTAGAAACATGAAGTTTTATATGTATCTTCCTTTTATGACATAAGCATCCTCTAACAAGAGATTGGCCGTAGATCAATTTCGAAAAGGGCGGAGAAAAAGTATTAAACTTTTTTTATTTTAATTCGTTGATCTTTATAACTATTTATATCATAAAGGTGAATTTCTGGAATAAAAATTTTCAGTTAAAAATTTATTTCGTATAAATAGTATATGTATTAGATTTTATCAATTTTATTTATGTTCATAAAAACTAATACTACGAGTATAATATAAAAATTAAACAAAAAATTGAATACTAATGTTAAGTGCTGATATGTCAAATTTAATGGGATATTTTCCAAAATATAGATAAAAAAAAATAAAGATAAAAATGACTTTAATATTTGCATTTTAAACAATTTTGTTTTCTATCTTTCTAAAGAAGAAACCCCAGACTCCATTTATCTAATTTAAACATCTTTCGAATACATGAGAAAAGTTGACTTTAAGTTTCTAGTTCTTAAAGAAACCTAACTAAAGCACGATATTGAGTTTTTTTACGAAATTAAACAATTACTTGAATGCGTAAAAAAAAATCCGTTCTTTTGCTACGCACTTGTATAAAATTGTAACACAAAAGCAATAGCCTTTTTCTGCTTGTAATAAATTTAAAAAAAGCTTCGGTTATCAGCTAAAGGTCAATAGATAAATATTTTATGGATACTCCCGATTCCTGATCCATTTGACATATGCAGTACAGCATCATCAATAAATATTTGGAATTATTAATATTAATTAAATTAAAATGTCATTACAACACAAATCCACTCATAATACTCCATTAAATATTACATATCCAAGTTGATATGACGTATTCCAATTCCGCAGATTATTATACAACTGTCCAAAACTTATTTACATCTCCATTTAGGCTCGCTGCATCTAAATTCGATGTGACATTCAGGTATGTTGTGAAAATGTATCGCAAATAGCGACAATAATAAATAAAAGTTACATTCCCGACGTCAGATTTATGAGAATGGGTGTATTAGAATAAAATCTAGCATTCCGTTTACTTCAAGTATTTTAAAAATTTTATCTCATGTATTTATTCGATTCGAATGTCTGGTATTATAAAGAAAGTAACAAAATTTTGTTATCTTGCAAGTTGCAAGCACTTTGAAAGGAGTATTAATTATGTGCTGTTCTCTATAGATTAGTTTTGGAATTTATAACAGTGATACTTGAACTTATTTTAACACAATTGGCGACTCTGACCGTAAATGATATTTTTCATCACCGCTGTTTTAATATCGTTGTTTTTTACGTACCAAGCATGCGTCAAACTGTCATGAAAATGTCCTATAAGTTTATTACCTCATTTTAAAGTGCTTGAAAGCTAGAAAATTTTTGTTTTTCTTTATAATTCTTAACACGAGGCGCATTTGAGGGGCTAAATTAATGATGTAAATATTGAAAAGAATTCATTTGCAACTACATTTTTTGTAATTAATGGAAAAATTGAGTATTTTGTTTTGATTTATGGAAAGTAATCATAAAGACAAGAGAGAAAATTTTATATTTTACTATATTAAAAATATGATATACTAAATAAATTGTCGAAAGTAGTTTTATAAGGATTCTTTTTTAAATATTGAAATTTTTACTGATTTTTATGACCATTTACTCAATACAGAAAATCTAATATCATGTGTGCAATTATTCTGGAATAATTATTTATCCATAAATATATATATAAGGTTATACCTTTGAAAAATCACGATACACGAACATTTTTATTTTAGTAGAAAAGTATTTGACCTAAAATTTACTTTTAAAATAAAAAAAGTTATGCAGATAAACGTATGAAAATAATTAAAGTTTAACACCATCTCTCTACTTTTTAGGTTGAATTTCGGAAAATTCCTTTTAGTGGGTGCTAATGTCAAAACTGGAAAACACCTATAAAATTTCAGGACAAACTTTTTTTATAAATAGATAAAAATTAAAAAATATCTACCACTTAGAAACCGAGATAATTGCCCTTAAAAATTAGAAAATATTTTTAAAAAGGTCATAAAAAACTTACCGTTTTGTTGCCGAGATTCTTGACACGACAATTGAGATACGCAGTCTTTCCTAGCAGGGCCGTCACGTTGCGCGATGCTGCCCGGTCGAAGTGCGGCCCTTTGGGGGCCCGCTCAGCCTCCTGGAGAGCGTTGCTAGCCCTGGCCTTTCCATTGCCACTTCCACCTGGTTCCCGCACTGACGATTCCACTGAAACAAATGTCACTCGGTTATAAATGTTAAATGTTTATCGATTCGCGTTGAATATTATCAGGTACTGTGGGATGCTGTTAATTATTTACATTATTAAATTATTAAGGTTCGATTTTGAAGCAGGCATTTGAGGAACATAGATGCTATTTTTGGTCTCAGCTATTTTGAGAAACAGGTAATCTGGATTGTAAGTTATATTATTTGTCAATTAAGGTTATTATATTATTGTGAACTATATTTTTTCAAATAAAAAAGATTTGATTTCGAATATTGTACATAGTTTTTAGTTAATATACTGAACATTTTCATCTAAAATTAATAGTTTAATATTAATTAACTTTTTTATGTTATTTCAGGTAATATGTACATTTATTGGAATTTTAATTTGTTATTAATTAAAAGTAAAAAATTAAATATAATTTGGCAACCGCAGTATATTTTATACAATGGATTGTGCAACAGCGAATGGAAATATATAATATATATATTATTATATATATGTATGTATATATTCCAATCTCATTTCTGTTTCTTACAGTACATAATTATTGAAAAATCATGTAAGGGTTCCGCGAAAAAATAAATTTGGGAACCGCTAGTATAGATAATACTGTTTCAGGTAATCAAAATCCGTTTCATTTTTGATGAATACATTACACAAAAACACAGACAAGATATCGTAAATGCCAAATGTGTAACGATCCAGCCCATATAAGCATATATTCAAATATCACAAACATAACATACATACATGCTGTTAACCCATACGAGTATAACATAATTGCATTATCCCATCTCATATAACTTACAATTAAACAAATTTGCAGAATCATATTTCAAAACAATGTTTCATAGCATTTCATTTACGCTCCGATAGGGCACCTATCTCGTTCCATAATCGAGCTAATACGGTGTATCAGCTCGGGTATCTCACGTATGTACACTGAATAACAAGTATGTGGAAGCAGAGGTATATGTTATGTAGATGATTTTTGTAAGAGAACAGTCGTTGTTGATTACTGTATTATTATTATTATACAAACATACTTATTTAATAATCTTGACATTCCTTTTAGATTTTTTAAAAAATTTTATAAAAAAAAATTGTCAAGTGCGAGTTGAAGTTGCATATTTGTGTCACGTACCACACAGTTTAATTCAATTTATTCGATTTTGTTAATGGACAACACAAACCACACAAACATTACAATAATTGTAATTTAATAATCGGGTTGAAATGGTTCTAATTTTTAAATCCAAAACAGAAAATTAGTAGCAGTTTAAATATTGACGAAAAGGTGCAGCACGATGATCAATTCGTTTAATATAATTATATTAAATTTCAAAACATTTTTATTAAAAAAATATCAATTGTAAATTTTAAGTAATACAGGCATGTCCAAATAACTAGTATTTATTCTTAATTATCATATAGCGAAAACTAGGCTTTAGAAAAATGAAAATCTCATCAAAACTGGTTAATTATTTTTCAGGTCATGTTGGCATAGACAGATAGATACAAATTCAAAAATTTATCAAATTTCCTATAAATCGAGATAAAGTCTAAAAAAATTAAGTAAAATACACAGTTTACAAAATATTTTAGTATATTTTGTATTTTATGATATGATAGTCGTTTTAATCTAATTCCTTTACAAATATTTTCTCTAATATACCTATTTTTTTTATTAAGAAACTAATAGGTGCACAACTAAATATGCACATGAGATTTTCATGTATCTGATAAAAAAATAGAGATTTTGATTCTGAAGAGACTCTAGTACATGCCTGGCCTACCCAAAATGCACCGCGGGCCGCATTGACGACCTAAAATTTTCCTAAATAACATTTTTTAGATTTTTCGGTTTTGAATTTTTTTCTAATGAATTTTTTTTTTTTTTTGAAGTAGAACTACGTCTTCCCCGGCAATATTTAGGAATAAGCTCGGAAACACGAATGTAACGAAAATATGTCACACTTTGAGACCTTATATCTTCGGAACTAATAATCATAGAGCAATTAATAAAAAGCCAATAGATAGCTTATGTAATCAATTTTATAATTTAATGACCTTTAACCCACCATCCCTAAACTCTTAAATGTATTAGCATAAAAAATACAAAGCTATTTTGCAGGTGGTAAAAAACCTACATAAGTGCAGGAGTTTTAGAGAAAAAATTACCCACTACCTCGTGAGATATTTACGATTTTGTATAATTAATAAATAACGAAAAATTCTCAATATTTTGCCCCGTCACAGATAAAGGGTTGTAATTTGTCTCATTCGATCCGAGGGAAAAAAACAAGCAAGTTTTCAATCATAGTAAATTTAAAAAAATATTTAACCAACAACAAAATATATCTGTATGGTATCAAGTATGTATTTAAAATAATACATAATGGTTTTATTTATTCACAAAAATACTTCAAATTTTAATTTTGTATTATATTATAAAACAAAATTATCAATTAAAATGATTAGTTAAGTCACATAAATTTAATAATATTTTAAAGAAAACAACGGGAAATTAAAACCAATCTGTCATTGTGAAACACCTGATAATTATTATAAACATTATAAAAACATAATTTGTTCATATGTGGCCGCGGGCCGCATGCAGCCCGCGGGCCGCGGGTTGACCAACTCTGCACTAGTACATCATATATTAACATACAAGCAGTAAATTAAATTTTAAAGCATCCATCTAAAATCTTCACGTCCTGATTTAAAGCTTTCCACTAACAGGATACCGAAATAAAATCGCTTCAAGTATGCCCACCACTTAGAAAAAATCCAATTTAATCCCGCATGTTGAAAGGTTGAGGGCAAATTGTCTTAGAAAACAACATTCCTAAAATTCAGCCGATTATCCCTGTCCGATGGTGATGCATGTACAAAATCAGTCAAGCCCGAGCTACCCTGGCTTGTTGGAAGCCAATGGTCTGTGTGTATAGGTGTGTGTGTGTGGGCGGGTGGGGATGGATATGTAGCGGAAAATGTTCCACGGAAAGCATTCTTATTTATTCGTTTAAGCTCACAACAACCTTATTAGCTTTTTCATCGTTATGTTGATTATTTGCTCTATGAAATGGGTATAGTTTTTTTTGTTTACTATCAAAGGTATTTGAGTTAAATAGATTTTTTAAAGAGTTATTTATTTTGTAAAACAATGATTCTATATCTTTCTGTTAATAATATTTTCATAGGGAAATCAATGACATTTAAGATATATGCAAATATTTGCTATCTTTTAAATTGTGTAGAAAACAAAATTTTAAGCTTACAACAAATGAGGGTTATTGCACTGTTTTTTTGACAAAATAGCAACAAAAATCTGTATATTTTCAAATGCGAATTGTTTTAAAAACATCGTATTGCTGTTTTGTCTGTTTGGTATAAACATGTGATAACATATTTAAGTCGATAATTTTTGAATTGGAGATATTGATGGAAGTATTAATTTTGACCTTATGACTAATTTCGCTATGATGTCTCTGTGTCTGACGGTTACGGTTACTCAAATACTCAAAAGCAAAAGCAAAAAAAGGCAAAAATGTTATATTAATAATTATTATTCATCCGACAAGAAGATCTCTTATTTTTGAAAACGATCTTTCAATCGGAAATAAATGTTTACTCTTGTCAATTTTGGAAATTTACCGAATTATTTTTTAAACGCTGTGAACATGGAAAAAAAAAACTTAAAATAAATGTTGTAGAGAATATTATTATATTTATTTTATATTGCATTCATTTTAACATGAATAACGTCTAGAGTTTCAGGCTAGATTAAGAGCATTTAAAAAACTTGCGCACTAGCGTAAATTTATAATCAGTATATCTCGACACTCAGCTACCACGCGAATTTTGGTATCAAATTAAATATCTCGATTAGATCTCTGAGGTACAAGTAAAAATCAAAACACTTAACCAGTTTTAATAGGTGATAAATTTAACATTATATAAAAACGACAAAAATTAAATTTTGTATGTATGTCCATGATTGAATTGAAAAAAAACAACATTATATTAGAATATATTCTCTGCGACCTAACGTTTTTAATTTTTTTATTAAAGTTTTTTAAATTGAATAAAAAAATAAAAAGTATATTTCGTATTTCCACGATTTCGCTAGTAAAAAATAATTAATAGAATTGAAAAAAAAAATAATATTGGAATATATTTTCTACGCACTGACGTTTTCAATTTTTGAAAAAAATTTTTTTTGTATTAATTAATTTGTTCGTACAAATCATAATAACTACATATATTATACAATATCTACTGGTTATACATATTATTATATATTTTTATTTAGACTATTTTTCCGGCAAAATTTTGTGTTCATTTTACAAATATTCAAACAAAAAAATATGTCAATCTATTAATCTGAGTTTTATTTAATCTCACTGCCAAGTATTCACGTCAATCCCTCGACACAATCACACCCAATTTTTTCTATATATTTATTAGTAAGCGAGAAATAGTTGTTGATATATTTTTTAAGAAACATGTACAGCTTATTTATAAATTCCGCTAAAATTCGTTACAATTATAAACATTCACAGAAAAACAAGTAGCTATGCGGTATACATAATCGATATATATATTCTTCATTACACAAAACACCAAAAAAATACGTGTCTGTGTCCCGAATCTCATCAGCATTGACACAAACCGCCCCGCACTCAGTGGACATTGTTAGCCAGCGTTGATGTTGTGCCAATATTGGCTACACTGACAAACATTGCCCGACTCACATCCAGGAGGTACGCGTCTGTAAACAAAGTCATGTTTAGTTGTCAACGTGTCATTGATAATTGTTGTTGATTTAAGATTTATTTATTCTTAAAATATATAATACACGGTCAGCTTGTGTTACGAATTAAATACATTTGTTTATTTATACATTCATCTTGTTTCACAAAAAAGATTATTTTTTGTTCTAAGCTAATAGTCTAACAAGGGGAACCCTTGAACTTGTTCTTTCCGATTTTCTTCATATTGAAATATGTTATAGAGAGGGGTTCCCTGATAACACCTATACCCAGTTTTGGGCGTAGACGGGTAATAGTTTAGAAGATATGATCCAAAATATTTTTTAATGCTGTATATATACCTATTTGGTAAAACTGTAGACATAAGCGTCTGTTGGCCTAGCGGTAATGATAATAGACCTACGCGTTTTAATTGCACACAGTAACATTATTTAAATATATAGACCTTCTGTAAAATATCTTATGAAATTATTTTCAATGTTTATTTTTCAAAATGTTTGTTAAAACTGTAGACATAAGCATAGTATATATGCAGCATTAAAAACTATTTGGATCATATCTTCTAAACTATTACCCGTCTACGCCCAAAACCGGGTATAGGTGTTATTAGGAAACCCCCCTCTACAACATATTTCAATATGAAGAAAATCGGAAAGAACAAGTTCAAGGGTTCCCCTTGTAAGTATTTGAATAGCAACTTACATAACTATTTCCGGACACAGGTTCAAATAAAGTTTTTTTCTTAAAATTACATCCTCGATCTACTGTAAAATTTGTTTACACTAGTTGTAAATTATCCTGTATATGATTTACTTTGAATAAATAATATTATTATTATTATAATTGCATACTCTTAACAAACTTTGAACATTTGAGACAGCAATTTATAACTATCTTCATATTTTATACAGAAATATTTTAAATTACATAAATTGTCTTTTATTTCGTTTATTTTTATGCAAAGTAAATAGGAAAACAAAACAAGACAATTAAATTATTCCTTTGTTATAAAAAATGTCTCTGAAATAAAATAAAAATAAAAACTTTCGAATAAAATGATACATAAATAGTAGCGTAATTTGAAACTGTAATTAATCATAAATATTGTTAAAAGAAAAGATACCACGTTTACAAAAACACGAATTATTACGTATATATTTTTTATTTGACAGGGCAATAATAAGGGTCATGAATACTTTTTGGTGCGTAAAATTCCGCAGTCTCAACAACAACATGGTTGTTAACAAAACTATGTTGGGTTGAAACCTTTTATCATCTTTTTAATACTAAATATAAATCAGTGGCGGCTCATTGTTAATCGAAAAATATTATTATTAATATTTATTTATATAATATTATTGTGTTCACCTTGAGACGCGACTTTTCTCAATCTCATTACATATTATAGAATATATAAATTATTAGCTGTTACCTGCATCTTCGTTCGCGTCATATACATACATAATAAGATCATAGACATAAGTATGGACAGCGCATTCTGTATTAATATAATGGTATAACGTTTCTTCAAAACACTGAGAGAGATGCGGTGGCGTTTGGGATATATCTATCTCTTTTTCTAATAAGAATGAAATACACTACTGTTTAAGAAAGGAAAAGTATATCCCAAACCTATTTCTATCTCTTTCTATCAAATCTCCCTCAAATTTCATCAAGATCGTAAAGCGGTTTAGCCGTGAAAAGGTAACAAACAGACAGAGAGACAGACACACTTTCGCATTTATAATATTAGATATAGATATCTGACCCCCCCATATCTTTTTTTTAGGTAAATAATTATATTTATAATAGAAGACTTTACAATCCAAAATTTGATTTACTACTCCTTTATCTTCCAGTCTCGGAAAGAATAATCTAAAATCCTTTTTTACTGTATGCAGGAAGCTAGTCCTAAAGGCCCTCATAAGTGTTATTTTACTACTTGAGTCTATCAAAAATTCGCCACTGTAGTTCGCTTCTATCAGCATAAGAAAAATACAAATTATATTCTAGGGGTACTCTATAAGGATCTCAATCGGAAATTACCACAAAAAATTATGAAAAGTACGAAAATATATCATTTTGGGTTTTCTTTTAATTCAATTACCATTTTCCTGATTTTCCTGTATAGTATGAAAACTGATGTTTTTCCAAATCATTAGAATTTTTAAAAAACAATTTTAAGATTGAAAAAATTAAACAAAATTGGGTTTCTTTCTTCAACATGAACAACACAATAGTTAGGTAAGAATAAAATCCACGGAGGTCAAGTTCAAAACTATTCCAATATTTCGTGAAATCACCAAACTTACCTATTAATTCTATTATTATAAAGAAATTGAATAAAATGCTGTAGCTAATAAGTACTTAGAATGGGATATAATTTCTGATGGATTTTATTTTTAAATTTAGAACAGTTATCATGCAATATATTTTTCATATATCACCACTACTGTGTTAATACCATACTTACTGCGCATGCGCTAAGTCTTCACGTCATAAAACTGTTGTTACCTAATAAATTTTATTCAATTATATTTTTTATTCACGAACCGCCACTGGCTAATATATTTATCATCTTTTTAATACGCTATATATAAAGCCATTTTTCTGTATTGATTGATCACTTTAAGCACATATCTTGTTTCCAACGCCTAATACCACCCTCTCAATATTTCTTAACTCTTCTAACATATTTAAATCCATGTGATATATTCAACTGAAACCAATATGGTAACTGTGTTGACATTTGCAGATCAAATATTTTCCCAAGCCTGCTGTTCCATGTTCTATAAATGTAAGAATCATCGCAGAAAGTTTGCAATATATCTAAATATATTTATTGAAGCGACATGTTCTGTACACCTTTTTATTCTTTTACACAGGTCTGGACTTATCCATTTAGAGTAATGTTTTGATTATGTAGTGTCGCATTCAGAAGTGATCGACCAGTTTTCATTCAAATTCGCTTATTATAAACTTAGTAGGCTCCTCCCATTTGATTATTATTATAATATTTAAATCATTTCTCCATGTACCAAACAAAGACAGATATTTTGAAACTCATTGGCTAGATAAAGAAGTACTCTTCGTTTCTAGTACTCATATATATTTGTGCGATTAAATTATTGTATAAGTAAATTTTGTGGTAATAAATATTTGATATAAAATTAATTAATGAAATGTACGTATATTTGTGTTTTTGTTTATAATAATGTAACTCTATAAGCTCCGCCTTAGAAAAAGATAACCGATGATATTTCTCTTACTATTTTTGAATCTGTTGTAAGCGATTTTGACCTTTAGAGTAGTAGAAGACTTCTGAAAATTATTATTAAACTCATGAAAATTTTCCACTGATACTATCAAAATAAATCAAAAATATTAACCCATTTGCCTCTCTCAAAAAGCGCCAAAAACATTTTTTATAACTCAGGTTTATTATTGGTCCACCATTTAGTATAGTAGAGCCAAACATTAGCTATCTCGATCAAACAGTTCAGTAGCTAGAAGGATGTGACAGACATACACAATTTTTTTCTGAGTTCGGTACGTAACACTAATAAAAATGAATGTATAAGTCATGCATGATAAATGCCACAATAATAATGATTCTTTGGTGTATAGACAATTTCCACAGATTTGAAGCAGTGGGTACTGCTCTGCGCGTGATCGATGGAAGGTTAACCCAAACGTAATATTTACACAAACGCTCATGTTTTTCTACCGAAATTGAGGTTAGATTCACATGCTGACATGGCCATAAAATGATTGATTCAGGTTTCGCCTTTGTAATGGCCGCATACGTCATATACCGGCTGAAAGCTTTGCGTTTTATTTTCTTTACAAAGATGATTTCATTTCGCGACTGTTGTTGCTACAAAGAAAATTGTGAAGATCAGTTTAGGTAAATATGTATTTCGCAAATTGTATTAGCCTGTGGATATTTCTATATTCACTTTAGTACGCCTCAAATAATACATTGTATAATACTTTATATTTTTGACGGTTCGATAAATATTTCGTGGTTTTCTTATAAATAAAACTAAGTTTAAATAATTGAATAGCTACGAAATAATATTATAGGTTTAAGTGAGGGTAAATGCGAACCTCTTTGTTAAATTATATATTCTATATCTTGCAATTTTTTTATGAAACAGTTAAAGTACTAGCACTAGTCTTGGCCGCTTTAAGAGCAAGGTATACTATTTTTTGTGATTTATGGATTTATTTTTTGTAATTCTCATGAACTCATGTTACTAATAAAACAAGTACCTCTTTACTAAATCAATGTAATTACCAAAATTCGTAAAGATAGTTTGTTTTTTTAAATTATAGCCATTTATTTTGTTTATGTTTTTTCTCCAGTAATGGTTAAAGTAATGCGAAAAAGTAATGGGCACTCAGTGACACTTGCTTATGATTACAAAATGATAAGTACTACGACACAAAAGTAATAAAATAAATATTCGTAAAATTAGAAACAAAATGCTATGATAATATAAGAATTAATAAATATATTACACTAATAATTAGTTTAAATATCCACCATGTTGACACCTATTAGCCGATTGTCATCAAATTAAGCTGATTTACAGTTAATTACATTATGATTCAGTAATGGCAGTAATCAAATATCAACAAATATTTCTAATTTAGTAGATTTAATTAAACAAAAATCCAATACTGGGGTATGATCCAAGACTGGCTTCAGTACCCTATATATAGCATTACATTTAACTGGGGTGGATTGACCTTCTATTATACTATCGTAACAAGTACGTACGTATTTATTTTTAAAATAGAGTTTCTAAATATTTTAATCACAAATGAAAACATAATGATAGCATATTACAATTACCTCAGCGATTCAAAGTTAATCTAATAATAATAATTACACAGCCATACAAAAAAAAGGTAGACCTTTTCCGGAGATCATTGTATTTCTATGTATTTTGAGATACTGTATCCGAATTTGAGGTCAAATTGAATCGGATAAGGTGCTATTTTGACTTCAAATTCAGATTCATTAGCTTTTTTGGGTTGCTGTGTTATTATTATAATAATTTATTTGCACATTGACACTATTATTGCATACAAAATTAAAAATTAAATATATTGCAGTATAATTTACTAATGAATGGTATTCCAATTATAAATATTATAATAATTTGTTGTTTCATTTTTCAGAAATGAAAAGAAAGAGCTTTTAAAATGAACGGGAAATGAAACTTGATAATGTTTTCGTACACTGTTAGGTATTTAAATAATAATATTTATAATCTGATTACTTCAATCTGTACTTATTAATCACAGTGTACGCATGAAAGCGGTATAATTCAATTTAATCTCTATATAAAGTTTTCCTTACTTGACTGAGGTTGCCTATTAAGATAGCATGTTTCCAACATAGAATATTATAATTTCTCTGAGAGCTGCTGCCACATTACTATAAATATATTCATTATTATGAAGTAGTATGTGTAATTAAATTGTACAATCTTATTAATATATGAGTCAAGTAAGTAAAAGCGATTAACGATTTAAAAAAAATCTAAACTCATATAACAAACATGTCTTTATTTTCATGAACATTTATATCATATAATTCATAAAATTTAACACATTTTGTATTGTTTGTCACGGTCTGTGGAATGAACAAAACAGTTTTTTTTAAATTACATTTGCATAAATTTTAGAGTCCTCTATACTCCCCCACCCGAATCCATGCTTGTAACTATTAAAAAACTAATCAAAATGATAACGTTATACTATCATATTCTAAATAACAAATATTTTAAGATCAAGTCGAAGTTTCTATTATTTATTGTTTCAGGGTTTATACCACAAAACAAATACGTTTTTTTATCTACCCAGTAAGTGTATTTTTATTTTCTGATTACTAGGAATACGGATATATATTTTATAACTTAAAGAATCATCATCACGCTGACATTTACAATATCTTCGTGACATATGTGTACTACATATAATATATATGTCGTATAATATATCTCAGTATCGTATTTCATAAAAAAAAAGAAAACAGTGGAATCCTATGGGGTTACAAGAATATACTTATCTTTGTTTTCATTTAGAAAGTACCAAAAACAATCTCTGCAGCTATATAACTGATATCGGGTCGTCTAAATACATATTTGAGCGAGATAAAACGCGTGCACCAATAGCTAAAGTATTGAGCTATCTTTATTGATCAATGGACAGTTTAAAAAATAAAAGCATGTTTATTTATTCAACGGAAATGGCGGAACAGATTTTTATTCTTTTATTTTATTTCACTGATAGTCTGATTTGATTGTGAAATTGAATTCGTTGTATTAAATAAATATAAATACGGGTGAATTTATACTTTTGGCAATTTTGTTTTATTAAAATATACTCAATTATTTTTATGGTGGAGGCGCAGAGTACACACATTTTTTTTGCTGGACAATTAGTCAATTTGATGTGGTTAAATATGTACATATTTACCTAATTAGGACGTGTTATCACTGGACCAATAAGAGCAGTTAAATTGCTAAATGAATAACCGTCAATTTTGGTACCAGGGTATTTTTTTATTAGGAACTTGTCAATTAGCTACGTACAAATGTTGGTGAGTGGGGAGTGGGTGGGGGGGGGTTATGTGAAATAATAAGGGGGTTAATCAAAATTGAAACAAAGAGGTAGGAGTGAGTCGATAATAAGAAAAGTAGCGTAACGTAGTTTATGGTTAAAAAATACATATAATTCTTAAATAAATCACTCATATGTGATTATAGGTAAGAATCATACATCATATATGTATTTAAAGTTTTACAATGTATCACTTTTAGTTTCGGAATTTGTGTGGCAGACAGATAGACGGTATTCGCAGCGAAGATTGGGGACCTGTGGTTACATACTAAATAAAAATACTATAACTTTGATCTCGTGTGCAGCTCTATTAAATCATTTTTTCAAACTGACTAACTTTATCATAATTAAAACTACATGATAACAAATCGTTTAAATAAGTCATTAGATGTTGTTATTGACTGCACACATTACGAAAGCAGTTACTAACAAGTCTGTAGTTGTAACACAATCTACGAGCATGTCTGTGGCTGCTACATTTTTTCTGTATAATGACGCAAAAACACTAACAATTTTTTTGATATCGAACGATGTCTCGCCGATATAAATTTGATACAAAAAACTTACATAGATTGCCAGAATTATGTGTGTTTTTAGTAAACAAAATATAGTTTGATATTTCAAAACATTATGTAATTATTATGCTATGATTTTTTTATAATAATAATAACATAATTTATTCAAAATATTCATAACAGAACATAGAATATGTAAAAATGCAAATAGTAGTATAGTAAATGAATAATTTAAAAGCCAAAAGGGTTGGTTGATTTTTGGAAGTTTTGATACAATTGAATGATTAATTTTTTATTCAAATTATTTAATTTTTTTTAGTGTTTAAAAATCAATTTCAATAGCAACAATTGTATTTCTAATTCCCGTATTTTTATTCTTAATACACATATTTGGATACATTTTTGTTAATTCTCTACAAAAAATCCGGTTTGTGTCTCATTTTTCTTCTGCTATTTCGTGTAGAAAACTATTTCTATAGTGCCAATAGGAAATTGGTAAATAAGGAACGTCACCCATGTTCCATATAAAAATCGTATGTATATGTATAAGTTCTACAGTCCACACATGAATTTAATATATTTTTATTAGTTCATAGTTTGTGGAATCTAATTTTTCTTGACTGCTGAGTCTCCTAATGAGATTATACAAAGCCAATGTTATTTTCGGTTTATCAAGAAATACTCCTGCGAAAGTTTTATCAAAATCGGTCCATCAAACTTTTTATAATACAGTGTAAAAAAACTCGCGGTTTTATTTATCGATAATATTATAATTAACTTAAACCTATTTTAAAACACATTTTGTATATTGGAAAATACTGTTTTCACTCATTAACGTATTATGTATATGTACATGCAAACATAATAAAAAATAATATTATTTTTCTAGAATCATCAAAATCCTATCAACGTTTTTCCACACGCGAAAAAAAAAACTATTTTCAAATAAATACAACGCCATGTTCTAATTTCTTTTGGAAGTAAATTACACTATACATTACAGCATATCAGAACCAGCTGACTGACATTAATATCTTTATTTGACCAACATGTTGACGAAATAACCAATAAACAAAAACAACACAGCAGCAAAAAAAACATTGCCAGTGTTGCCAACATCACATAACTGGAATCAATCTACAAACAGAGAGAAGGAAAATGTTCAATTCTGTTGATGGGCCGATAAAAACATAGTCGAAAACGAAACGACGAAAATAGTAGTTGGCTGAGATACGAGACAACGTGTGGCAAATTCTTCTCAACGACACCGTTATCTTGATTTGTATTTGCTCTGATTTTACAAATGCGCGACTAAGAATTGGTGATTTATAAGAAATTTAAATTAACAATTATTCAATTTCAAAATATAATTTTACCACAACAGTGAATTAAGGAGGTAGAATACAATCTTTCAGAGCATGCAATTTAGTGATCATTACCAACTGTTCAGACTCAAATTTTGTATCGAACTTGTAAAAAAAGATTATTTCTTATACTGCCATATACATACATACGTATTCGTGATTTGGATGGAAATATCTATTTTGACTTTCCTTAAATCTATTCTTACTATTTTTGGCATAATGTCTGTTTGCAAACGTTGTAGGTTACTCAAAAAGGATAAATCATAGAAGGGTAAAATTTTATATTTAGTATTGATTTTATTCTAGGAAGATAAACTTCGACCTTAAAACCGAAAACGGATGTTTTGAAACGGTGTGAATTAGAAAAATTATTTTAGATTAAAGTTGTATAAAATATTATTATCTATTCATTTTTTCAATCTTTCTACAGTTATACAGAAATATTTAAAAAAATATATGTAATGTATGTAATACAGTACATTTAGTAGAGCAAATATAAGGAAGTCCCGTGGTACAAATGGCAGCTTTTAATTTATTAGTATTAGTATTATAAAACTTCTCTACTAACTGGATATATCAGTTACATGATAATGTACATTTTAATCCAAAGTAAAAAAAATGCGAGACATAATAATATAAAAGCAATCGATAAGAACTTTTCGTTTAATTTTAAATTTGATAGAAGAAAAGTTAATTTAACTTTAATGTACATACGGAACACAATATTCAAATTGAGAAATATAAAATAATTGAATAACAGCCATTTTGGTTTGAGTTTTAATAACATTTCCACCACCCGTAGTTCAACAAAAACATTTAAAATTGACCAGAAGTATAATTAGCAAACAGACAGATTCTCCTTTCTAAGTAATTTATTTAATTAATTAAGTGATAAAAAAACAACATTTCCGAGTTTCTGAAAGCAGAACGAAAGTTTTTTTGTTTTGCTTTCGCCACAAAAAACTTCAGCTACGTTGCCAAATCCTCAGAAATGAATTATATGCACGTATAAATTATAGGGAGCGGCAAATTCAAAACTTCCTTAGACAAGACACACTGTTAATGAAAGATTTTTGTACGGAATTAACTTTTTTGGTAATTAACAGCACTGGGCTTTTTGTGTTTGTGCAAAAACACTTTTGTTTTCACTACAGTTTCGTATAATTGATTGTTTATTTTATCACGGACTGCATAAATTTCAATAATTTAATTGCTATTTTTAGATTTGAATTAGATTACCTGTTTTTATTTTTTCAATATTCAAGTTAGTAGCTGCCAGATAATATTATTATAATATTCCATTTGTTTGCATAACTAAAAATTGATTTTAAAAAGTAAGTCAATGGCGAATCGAACATGCGCGATATATTCTATACTCTACTCTGTACGATACCACTTATGGAGAATCTATTTTTACATTAAAACATATTTGTTTATAATATTTTTCTCCCATTCACGATATTCTTCGTCAGTTTAGCAATCCTCAATGATGATTTTTGATCAAACTTTTATATAATCTTAAATATATTTACGATCTTTAAAAAATATATCTAGTATTCATAAAAACATAAATAATAATAAAAATTTCTAAAATGTATGGTAGTAAAAAAAGCAAATGTAAAAAATAATTGCATGTTTTTCAACAGTAATAAATTATATTATTTTCGTCATGAAAGCAATTAAAAAATCACCTAATTATTTATATTAGTCATTACAGTTATTCCGACGCACACTCATTTTTAATGCAATTATTTTATTTTTAGATTCGTCGCTTTTACTTTTTCCCAAATAAAAGAAACCTACGCACTTGCCTGATCCCAAGATTAGAGTAGAACTAATTAAAACAAATATAATATCAAGTGTTTGTGTCCACGTAGGAAATCATAATGAATACGATCTCTGCCAGTATGAAATACTTTTTGTATAAAGACACATTTTATCGATTTTTGCTTCTGTGAATTATTTAGCTTACTTGCTTTTTACGTTGATAAAATATTAACGTACGAGTACTTTGTGAATGCAGTGAGTATGTGTGTGTGTGTGTATGTATGATACATGCGTGTATGTAAGAGCAGTGGTAGCTCGTTAAGGTAGGAATAAGTTATTTTTAGTTCTTCGTGCTGTACATACTATCTGCTTGTCACAGTTTTCTAGCTTAGATTTGGCAGTATTATAATATGTTACTATTTTAGGTAAGTGAGGTATCAAATTAATGCTAACAATTCAAAAAAATGAATATGTAAACGTTTTGTTATTATCAAAAAATATTATGTCTTGTCAATATCTTTGAAAGTAAAAACAACATTTTTCAGATCTTATTGAAAAATGTATCTTATTGAAGAACCAAACGACAAATTATTTTTTTTAAATAAAAATAAATGTAACAAAATCACAAATGTACTTTTCGCGGAAATGAGGTTTGTGTGAGTTGATACATCAATGCATAACAATGTCCGATTTATACTTTTTCGTATGTATATATTTTTTTCAGTAGTTGGACTTTTACTTTGACAAAAGAAATTATAATTGTATTTTGAAATGTCCTTAATTACTTTTTTGAAAATATGTGAATACTTTTTTTAAATACCTACATTTTCAAAAAAATGTACTTCTATTTCTACTAAAGTACATTACTTAAGAGTATTTGTACTTTTACTTTACATCTTTAACTAAAATCGAATTCTCGAGACGTCACTGTATTTGTGTTAGGCAGACGGTTTTAATGCATTTTAGGCGGGATGTGTTGTTTTCCTGTTAACGGAGGCTTTAGTTGTAAACATTTGCTCGTTTGTACAAAATGTTAATTGGTTTTCAGATCGCAAAGTAATTTAGATGAAAAATGTGTGAGTGCCACCTTTACTTCGAATTACCTAATATATTCCACGAGGTAATTTTATCTGACTGTTATTAGGATTAAAGAATTTATAGTAGTTAATTTTACGATAAGACAATGAATGCAAAGCTATAATTTGGTGTAAAAATATATGCGCGAATTTTACGAAAAATATGCTTTCGTAATTTGCAAAAATCGTGCAAGATAGATGATGTAAAATGTTTAAAGAGTATTTGTTTTTGATATTGTTAAGAGATTATAAACTTGCATTTTTATTTCATATACATGTGTACTTACTTCATACTTGTAATTGAAAATTGATTTTAAGCATTTTCGTATTTAATAATTTACAAAATTCTCTTGTATCAATAGTCGATTTCCATCTTTTAAATTAAGGACATTTATGATATTATGATAGTTATGAAACAGAACTCAAGATAAACATTCAATCAATGTAATTTGCAAAAATAATAAATAAATTTGAATAAAATAATTAAAGAATACAACATATTATTATATGTCAGTTGCACAGCTACTATGGCGCTTCTCGGTGGATATTTTTTTATCTATCAGAGTAACTAAATATTTCACAATCTATTTTTTTCAGAAATATTGTTTAAAATTTTATAACTTCTAATTATCAAATTTGGCTGAGTTTGAATAGGGTTCTATTCTGATAAAAGATGAAGCTAATTTAACATACGAAAAAAAAGTTAGGACAAGAATAGAACATACTCCAAACCATAGCTTGCTTGGGGTGTGCAATAATGTTACAATATTTACAACAATGATTGTAATGACTTTTATATATATGGTAAATGGATTCATTCAAATCAATTTTCAAATTATACATCAGTGTTTGATATTTTTGGTAAGTCTGTGTCGGGGTGTTTTGTTTTGCATATTTTAAATAACATTGAGCAAGGCTTTGTGACATTTGAATATACAAGCAATCTCTTTGAAATCAGAGATGAAATAATTCGATATTCATTTTAGATTTCTAATGGAAATAAGTTTATTTAAATTTATTCAAGAAATTTTAATGATGCGATTTTCTTGGAAAGTTACGGGATCAATAATGGCGTCTACGTTGTACAAGAATGTGTTTATTCTTAATAATTTCAATTTGATTTTTCTGTTTTCCTAAAAAACTGATTCAGGTAAAAACTGCAAAAAATTGATTTAATTTATTTCCCGAATAAAAAAAATTCAGCACTACGATAATTTCATTGACGTTAACTGATATTGCAGCGTGTGCGCGGTATTAACTGAATAGTCAGTCACCAACTAACAAATTTTATTTTATAATTTAATTTTGTAAGTTGGCCTTTAGTACAAAATAAACTAGCTACAGACCTGTTAATAATAAATCATAAAAACGAACAATACACTTTAATATTCCCTAATAAATTTTAAATAAAGATCAGGAATTAAATCATGACATATAGTTGTTATGTAAGTAAACGTTTTAAAAAAGAAGAAACGAGAAAAGTTTAATTAAAAATTGTTGAGCAAAGTTATTTTTGTGTATCTTGTAAACAAACTAAATTACTTACAAGATGACCGCTGGAAGTTGTTAGGAACTTATATATCTAGTATATACCCTCTCACAGAATCGGAAATCAATGTATGCGGTGTTGTGGAAAATTGTCCCGTTTAAACTCACCTCTCGTGTTCATTTATTTCATATAATTACATACAGAGGCGGCGGCGCTTGCTATTGATTTTGTCAACATTTCTTAAGACCATGTTTCTGTGTTACACTATTTATGATTTATCGTCTTAACATTCTTGTCATTTCATTCATACTTATTTTTGTGTTGTATGAAAATTTAATCATCACAATTATCTGATAGGGATCTAACGTGACTTTCTTATACGTAATTCAAAATTTCATTATTTTATCTACACATTGTTTTTGCTACGAACCATTTCAAATAATTTTTTAATCGATTATTTCCTTAAAAATTATTTTTTGAAAAAATAAAAATAAAACTTACATTATAGATAATAATATTCTTTACAAGGTTTATTTAAATTTGTTTTTGTCTAATACGCACCATTTCAAAAAGTAATAATCCAGCCATTTCCGGCTATAAGATTGTTTTTAAAAATAGGTTTTCTTCCTTGACAAAATTGATAATAAACTATAAAATTTAAATTATTTTTCATGACAGACATCATGGCGAAAATAGTCAAAAAGGATTCAGGAAAGGTAAAAATAGATATTTTCATCAAAATCTCGAATTAAAAAATCCCCCCCCCCCCCCTCTTGGTCTTGTATTGCAAAAATAATGTAAAGAAAAATACAAAAATAATTTATTTTAAATTACAATTAGTTCAAACTAATTTTATTTATATCTCTATTACTTTTGTATCGAAGAAACAATACCCAGAATCCCGCGGGCCTGTTTACTGCAGGACAATTCCGCGACGTCCTGCGAGGCTTTGTTAGAACAATGGCGTTAAGTTTGCTGAATTGATGCACGTAAAAAGCGTTACTTGGATACGGAATTCGAGTCTCACTACAAAAAAGTACGTCAGCAGCTCTTTGTAATGAGGTCAATGAGATGAGAATTTAGATTACATTGCTGTTAAACATTGTATCAAGTCTTTAACCCCGGAGTGGTCGAGTCAGAGTGCCCGACTGGCCACAACAGTACAGTATTTACATTATAACAATTTCTGATGAACAAAGTGTTTTATTATGATTAAGTAAAAACAAAAAGGTTAACAAGTAAAATTGTGTAATTAATATAACATAGGCTTTATTATTCATTAAAGTTAATTATTTTGATTTCTAGATATTTGTGATTACACCTAGTACCGGGTTAAGTAAGCATACTATAACGTCTTTTGCGATACGACTCGAAGAAAATAGATCTGTTATTTAGAAACAAAGCTTTGAAAATTACAAAGTAATTGCCTGTGTAAATAAACGATTTTACAACCGTTTTATACGTCATAGACTAATTCAATGTTTATCCTTCTTACGAACTCTGTGATAAATGTTCATGACACTTTGGCAATTGTCTCAATGTTTCTATTAATTTCAATGTTTATCGTTTTATTCTTAGATGATAAACAATGGAATGTGGGTGAGGGGTTGAATAATATTAACGCATCAGGAAGAGGAAGGGTAATGCTCAGAAAGACAAATTTAGAAGAAGGTCACTAATATATGTCATTACATTATATTTCATTTAAGGAGGTTGTTCTAGTTATTATAAATCAAGTGTAAATATTAAATTTAAATTTAAGTAATATTAATCTATCACATAAAACAATTATTAGAATTAAATCTTGGATTTGGTTCATAGAACAACCTCCTTAAGTATTTTTTTTAATATCAACTATGAATATGATAGAGCTTATGGAATGTCCTTAAGTTATATTTATATAATATACTAATGCCCGGTTTTGATTTATTATATCAAGCATTTATACTACTTCAACTATTCAAATGTCTGGTAACTTTTATTGGTATCTATTTGATGAAAATATCAATTTTGACCTTTTCTTAATCCATTTTGATTATTTTCATCATAATTTGTGTTGGTTGATCAGTAGATACTGTGAAATTTTATATTCAGGGTCTATATACGCCTATAAAGAAAACCTATTTTTAGAACATCGGTAAAACGGAAACAAGTCAGCAAAAAATGTCGTAGATAACGTTATTTTTAATAATTTAAGTGTTATTAATTTCTTTTATATCTCATCAATTAGTCACAATTTTTTTAAAGAAAATATAAAATTGTATTTTTAGCCAGCATTTCGCCACAGATTGCACTTTACTCTATAATGTGAATATATTAACAAAAGCACTTTAACAAATAATAGTAAAATTTTACTAGCGTTATTATATTAATAAAAAATCTATTATAATATTTATAAGTACAAGCCATGTAACCATGGTTGAGTTGTTCTTTCGGTCGATCACATTAGCATCGACATAAAATCATTACATACATACATACATATTTAACAATAATAAAACGATTTCATTATACGTGCACTAAAATTTTATTTGAATAATATTAATTTAAAATTCAAATATTCAAGTACAGTGAACCGTACATATCATAATATTCGTGAACGAACGTAATTGTTGTTAACATATTGTACTTGTTGCATATGCATATATTATTATAGATAGAGGTGGTCCATTAGTCAATGTATTCAAGACTTTAGAGAACATTCTGAAAATAGTGAGTTTGTATTTCTTGATAATGACAATATTATGTATACTTACACTTGTATTAAATATCTTAGATTTATATATGAATGCCCAGTTTCACAAACGATAGTAACCTACAGTTTATCTCAAATTGTTTGATGTTCATAATAAAATAAAATAGCTGCCATTGATGCCACGGAACTTTCTTAAACGCTGTACTGATTATACTAATTACATAAAACTTATCTTTAAATTGTTTATGGAGATAATAATACACTTTAAAATAACTATTCTATAATATTTTTTCTAATACATACAATTAAAAAATAACTCGAATAATTTAAAAATTGAAAACCGGTTTCCGGTTGTAGGATCGTTTTTAAAAATAGTAGGTTTTCTCTCTAGATGAAAATTAATCCTAAATATAAAATTTCACCTCATTTTAAATTCAGCATTCAACGATAAATAATGGACAATCGAAAACACGAAAAGTGATTTCTATTAGGTAACCACTGAAAAACAAAGTAATCAATAAATATAATTACGTGCACAACGTACACTGTTTTGTATAAATTAGGTATGTGCATGTTCGTTCAATAGGCCGGAGCTTAATTGTTTGTTCTAAGCTTTTATTGCGAACGTTGTTTGCAGAAAAATTATCAGCAGACGAATCTTAAAAAATGCATTAAAGAGTAAGTAAATGTTAAGTAAATAAATTATATTATTTTGATGGTTTTCTTATCTAGATTAATTCAATTAGTATAACATGTATGTAAAAAAACATACATACATGTGCATGATATTATGAACACGATGTCAGTAATTCTTTTTTTTTCTTTAAAAAAATTGAAAAAGTGAAGGGTTCATAACATTATGACGAGAAAAGAAAATGATGTTGAAAAAAAAATAGCTTGACGTAGTTTATGGACAAACGTTCACCAGAGAAAACTCGACCACAAACGATAAGGTTAAACGGCGGCGACTGTTAAATAAAGCATCCATCCAATTACGCTAAAATGCATCCGGTGAAAAGACAAAAGCCGTCCATCTTTGTGAATTGCTAAAATTCCATGCCATCTGATTACATGCATGCGCTTCCCTTTGGAGAGAGGCCAGCAGGGAACATACTGCAATATGTATCTCGTCTAATGAATCTTATATCGACATTAATTGATCTCCCTTTGTCTCGGTGAAACTGCATGCCAATAAACGGCTTTATCATTGTTATAGTTCCAAGCGATTATGTTCGGTCATTTCTCGAGAAAGGATTCCAGACATTTCTTATAGGTTCTCAGTTAAATTGAAATTTTTTCAGATATGTTATAATTTACGTTATTTTGACCGAGTCGTGAATACCTATGTAATCAATATACTAAAATGCAGGTAGCCGCAATGCAAAATATTAACTAAATAAACAAAATTAATTAATTGTAAAATAAATTACCTAGAAAGATTATTAAAAAGGACATAATGATTGCGGTGTGTAGATAACTATGAAAAATGACCATTCAAGATTTTGCAATAAGCATGCGAACATGCGTGTTTTTAGCAAAATTGCAACTTTAATTAATTATTAACTAATTGTACAATTTAGCAAAAAATGGGATGTCCAAAATCGTCTTAAAATTGATAAAAAAATAAGGAAATATTTTATTGCATATAAGTATTTTGCTCATAGCTTTTGTTAGCACAATTTTTCGAAAAAGACACCAAAAAATTCGTAATTTACTGAAATTTTTTTATTTAATCCAACCATAACATTCATCGGATCTCGGTCCCGCAGGCCTATGTTTTAGCTTTGGACCAAAAATTAATTGTCCCAAAATTTTAGACTCATAGATCAAACCTGTGGACGGCGCAAACCGAGTTTTTTTCCTATTTGATTAACATAGGAAAAATTACTTTTTTACTTATGCGTGAAGATCATCTCGTTGAGAAATTTATTTATTTTAATTTCTTGCAGCAGCATTTCAAAGAGAATTAAATTTCTTACAAAAAAGATCCCAAGTGCTCAATTCATAGATCGAATATTATATTTTCAATAATTCACTTTTAAATTTAAACAGAACAAAAATGATTTGTAATTTTTGTTATGATTCGTTTTTGTTAGGTAATTTAGGTGTTAAATTTTTTTTAAATCCTAAACAATAATTCCATAGTCCACGCGAGCGAAGCCGTGGGCACAGCTACTTTAACTATAATTTTAAGTAAGTCAACACAAAATATTGAAGACTACTGCATTCAAAAATCATTGTATACAAACAGAGCATAGCAATGTTGCGCCAATATAAAAAGAATGCTACTATTTTTACAGGCGATATTCATTGATAGCGTTAGATAAGGACATAATTACAGTAAAAATAATTACCGAAATTACAGACAATAAAAATTGATTAGAGCACGTAATGTAAGCTGTGATCGTTTTCAGTATTTGACGGTAGCGTTTGGGGAATGGCGGATTTTCGATCTCATTTCAAGATTAGACAAACGGCTTTTTATTCGCTATAAACAATATGTTGGAAGTAGTCACGATACGGGTCACTTACCCTATAAATAAATATATATATACATATACATTCATTTCAACAGAAAACATAAAATACTAATTTGCATTATTAATTTTTAATCCCTGAAAAGAAATGTAGAGATTAATGTAATAGGTTAGTTTTCAATTTTTCATCATTTATTTTCTTTTATGGTTAAATTAAAAGAAATTAAAATAATTAAACTATATTTAATTCATAATATACATATTTAAAATAAGCTGCTACCCGCGGCTTCGCTCGCGTGGATTTCGAAACCCCCATCCCCATGATATTTTTTCATTCATTATGCAAAATCGTAAATATCTCGACTGTTATGCGAGATAGGAGATTGTTTTTCTTTCTATATACCACATATATACCCCACCTCTGTAGTATTTTTCCCGCCAGATCGAATAAAACTAATTACAACCCTTCATATGTGACAGGAGGTGAAATGTTTATTACTAAAAAAAATTCCCCATACACATTTTTCAATCCTTTTGCAATCCCTTAATGGTTGAATTTTCGGGATACGAAGTAGCCTATGTCCTTCCTCGGGATGCAAGCTATCTCACTGCCAAATTTCATCAAGATCGGTAAGGCGGTGTAGCCGTGAACAGGTAAAAAATAGATAGACTGAGAGATATACTTTCGCATTTATAATATGTCTCGACTCCTATGTAAGATAAGGGGTTGTTTTGTCCTCCTAATAACCCCTCAGCCATAGTATTTTTCCCGCCAGATCAAATGTAACCAATTACAACCCTTCATATGTGACAGGGGGTGAATTTTTTTTAATTTTTAGTTTTCTTCCATTATACAAAATCGTAAATATCTCGGCTCCTATGCGAGATAGAGGGATGTTTTCTTCCTCTAAAACCCTCGCCACTGTAGTATTTTTTCCGCTGGATCGAATAAAACCAATTATAACCCTTCATATGTAACGGGGAGTAAAATATTAATTACTAAAAATATTAAAAAATGTCCACTCTCTTGCAATTTCGTAGGGGTTGAATTTTCGAGATACGAAGTAGCCTATGTTCGTCCTCGGTATGAAAGCTATCTCACTGCCAAATTTCATCAAGATCGGTTCAGCGGTTTAGCCGTGAAAAGGTGACAAACAGACAGACATACACACTTTCGCATTTATAATATTAGTATGGATGGATTATTAACAATGATTTGTGAGTTTGTTTGTTAATGCTAATCTCAGAAAGTACTGACCCGATTTTGACAAAACTTTCATTAGAAATATGTAACACTATAAACATTATCGATAAATCAAGGAAAATGTCCGTTCCTTCCATTTTGAACCTCCTGCATATACATGTTTCTACATTTTTATCTTCCTACTACATATAATTCGAAGTAATCAATGTGATATTTTGATTTAAATTTTTGACAACTTCTATTTATAAAGGTTTTACTATATTACGATTTGGAAATATTTCGACATTCAATAGAGTATTTTTTTGGTTCATTTATATTTTGAATAGTTTTTCAGAAGTTAAAAACTATCTACAAATCACAATAAGCAGTATAACATTTCCCACGCGCAAACAAAAAAATAAAAAAAACTTATAAAATTCGTTTAATGTAACACACTACCTGCATTGTACATTGTTAAGGTAATATTCATCTACAAAATCGAACACTGTGTAAGCTTGTTTACGTAAACACGTTAAAATAAGCACGAATGAGCTTCGTGTAACCAATAACAAACGGTGCTCTCTGACATAGGTTAGATAGCTAGAACGTAATTGGCTGTTCCGTGTTTATATCGCTTTGTTTTTGTTTTGTTTCAGTTGGTAATTCAGTAATTAACATGATCTACAAAAATATGCACATCAGTGGATCGATAGTTGCAAATTTCCAATGTGGTATTTGTTGTTGATATTGAAAACTTGATCAGTGTTTCTCTAACAATAACACATGTACTTTATAGGTCCATTTTATTTTATTTTATTTTATTTTACCCATAAAAAAATCTCTTTTAGTACTACCCTAGTTACAAAAAGATTTAATAAGGGCAAATTATATCTACATTAAGTACTTATAACGATGAAATAATTTATTTCGATAAGGATTAATGTTTTGCAGGTCATAAGTCCATGTAAACAAAACCCATATTTTAAATTTTCTTTGTAACATAAAAGCAACCATTGTGGCTTAAATATAAAAGTTAGACATATGGTGTCGCTGACTTTATTGTAGATCTTTTGATTCTACACAATTATTTAATACATTATTTTGTTCAATATCGAACGGTTTAGGCAGCGTATTGCAAAATAGCGCGCCGACGGTAAAATTTTGTCCGACTTGATTTACTATTATCGTTACTGTTTAGTTGTTATGTTACCTAACGTAACAAAATATAGCCTATAACCTGGCCAGAGAATGTACCTACGAATTAAAAAAGAAACCACGTAAATCTGATAAGTGGTTCTCGAGTGATAGGCGCACTAACGGACAGACAGAGAGACAGCCTTGCCCTAGAAAAAGATAACCGATGATGTTTGTCTAAATATTATCGAATCTGTTGTAAGCGATTCTGACCTTTAGGGTAGCAGACGACTTCTAATTAAACACTGGCAACAAGGAAGCGTTTCCCCCAAAAAACTTTTTTAAAATTTAATTATACCTATCTTTTATAAATACGTAAAAATAACTAGATCTTCCAAACACATTATGAAACTATTATTTTCTCATTAAAAGTGGATTTCTGTGGAACATTCCCCTCCCGCACTACATTATCTGTGTGTTTTTCTAAATTTAATAGTGTTAGTTTTAATCAATTTCATGCAGTAGAGTTATTTGCACCAAATAAAACATTTTAAAATAAAATGACATCTCAGAAATTACATTCCATCACAGTTAAGTAGACAGTATAAGACCCATGAAATGAACAACTGAGAGTTGAAGAGAATAGTGAGCAATTTAATAATAAAGGCAGTACTCGTCGATATAAGTTAACCAGAATACAGGGAATATAATAATTTTCCGCTGTTCTGCAGTGGAAACATTTTCTATTATACCGGCCTTGTTGCAACAGCGTGGTCGTTTTTCCATACGGAAGGATACTCATTGCCTTTTCATATTGTAGCGCATTTTCTTATAGAATAAACAAGTATATTATTCATCAAGTTTTGTATTTTTCTTTGTAATAGAACAAATTTACTATTTATATTATTTTTGTTTCCAGTAATATTGAAGAAATTGTATTTAATAAAGTAGGTTTTTTTAGATTGCAGGATTTAAAATAGAAAGTTTACTGACCTAATTTGTAAATAACCCAATTTTTCTTTCTGTTGGATAATTTTGTGTGTTGAGGTAAACTGAAGGAATTGGGGCAGTTGAATGTAAATGTACGTATAGGAATATATTAAATAAAAAATATGTATATAAAGAACAAATGCGATTTCTCTTGAGAACGATTTGAAAGTTTTTTTTTGTTAAGAAATTTTTCAAAATGCGACATTTTTTTCTACAATTTTGAATGTAAAATATAGATTTTAAAATACACAGGATATTCAGAATAAAACATTACGAATTATTATTTTGAATACCCGATATTATTTATTTAAGTACTTAGTTTTCCAAAAATTTTTTGAATTGTAAACCAACTTAAAATAGTACCAATTTCAATTAGGAATCATACATATTGCAGCAATTACAAACGAAGCAATAAATAATAAAACAAAAATCAACCGGGGTAATCCTAGCAATAATTTATTCTCGACAGCCCTTCAGAGACGTGGGTCACCGGTGATCCTGATTGATTCCCGATAAGAGATTTGACAGTAAAAATGATGAATTCGTTGCGTGTCAGAAAATGAATGGTTTCGAGATTAATTTTGATTAACCACTCAGACCTGTGTTCATGCAAATGAAACATTATTTACCAAACTTTAGCTCTTGCCACTTACCAATGCTCATTTTATTTATTTCTTTAATTAATTATTATCAAAAATCTTATTCCACAAATCGACCGAAATATCAAACATAGTTTTAATTTAATAATTTCAGTAACATTAAACTGTCATAAAGAACAATTTGATATTTACTAGTAATTAAAACACCTTCAGGTTTTGATGCGGTATTTAAATCTCTAGATGCTCTATTTATTATGTACAATTATTAATTCCATTTTAAATTTTACTAGTAAACAATTCCCTACAAACGTCATCTGTCAAAATGATATAACATTTTAAATGTTTATCGTTATTACAAGCAATAATATAAGTAAGGGTGCTTGTCGTAACAATATCCAGCCATTGAAACTTAACTCGTTTAAATAAATAGGCTAGTTTTTGTGATTGTAATTAAATGCATCATTTCAAAGGTTTTACTGCGCGAGTTTGCCGCCGTCCGTACTGTCTGTCAAACTAAGACTTTTTGTGTACCTTCGTTAAATTGCGTTGAGATTTATAGAAGTTATTTCTCTTAAGTAATTGTGACTGTTATTAGATGCTCTAACGGAATTGTTTCAAATAAATATATTTTTTGGGGTTAAACTGCTCTGTAGATGTGAAAGGGTATAGGCTTATTTATTTTATTATTATTTAAGTAGAAAGTCTTTCTTATGTTCTGTACGTAAATATTCTTGAAATATATTTTACTATTGGCCCACCTGCGGCATCACCCGCGTTGCCTTAATTTTGATGAATATTTATATAGTTATAAAATCGATTATTATTCGTATCGTTAAACTGGAAAAAAATATCGAACTCGATAGATATACATGTATTTTTTTAATTCTAATAGAATAATATTTTACCCGAAATTCACAATTTTTATATATGCAGTTATGTTAATAAACGTATCAAAATAAAAATAAAATTTTAGGACTCTTTCCTTCCTTAAGGGGTTAATATTCCCCTGAAGTATTTTAAATAAAAATTGTAATATCGATTTTTAAAAGTTTTACATTTTAATTTTTTAAATAAAAAAGAATACGATTTTATTTGAGAGCGAAACCGCATTGGAACGAATTTAACCAATCTGGTTAATACCCCTCCCCCAACCCTTCACCGCTGAGAGATATAAATAGTTATCTTTATTTGTGACTTAAAAAATATACTGATTTCGAGTGTAGGTACTCAAAATGTAATAATATTGTACCTATATATTTCAAAGTTTTATTGGACTCCATGATCAATCGTTCAAATAATTACGAAAAGTACTTATAAAAGAGTCTAGAGAAGATGAACTTGACATTATTAATAACCACTTACAACAAAGTAACTGCGAACATTTTGATTGATATTTGGTACGAGTTTGATCGAACCGAGAACTAATTGGCACGGAAACATTTAAGTGTGATTTCTTGGTAAATGAAATTAGCTAGCAAAGCAACATCGGAAACAATTTGTGTGGCGCACCTGAGATATGATTATTAAAGTGCATGTTATAACAATCGCGTACACCGCCTAATCTATTCATCCCTTATAATTCATCACGCGCTAAGTTAGTCTAGCATGAACTGACATGAATCAGGGATGATGTATAGTTTAATTCTGTCTCAAAACATGACAGAGCGTAGCATGTATCGGCAAGAGGTGAAAAACGTTTTCCATCATACATCTTGATAAGTGTCAGAATTTGATAAATAAGACAATTTGACAACCGTGTGATGTAAGAAAGGGAAGAATTTACCGTTTATAGGATGCCGCTTGCTTTTTACACAGAGCTGGGTTAGAAATGTAAGTATTTATTTTGAAAAAAATAAATCATTTTACTTTTGGCGAAAAATGGAGCGATTTTGTAATCTTTTTTTTGTATGGCATATAGATACTTTGATTAGAACTTTACTTAAGATGAGAATAGTTTTATCTTAGTCGCCTTTACGCTTCTAGTCTCGTCATGGTTATTTAATTTTAATTTATTTATTTTATATAATAATAAACTGAAATTACAATCATCAAAGAACATAGAATCTAATTTCGTCAAAATTCGAGTAGTGTGCTATCGATCTTAGATCTTGCCTTCTGAGTATAAACCCCGTCGATTTGGCCATTTTATCAGTCAACGTTTATGTACACTTACCCTACATGACTGTATCTCTTTATAAAATAAATATAGTATACGTATATGTACATATATATAACAATTCTTATTTACACTACTATGTATATAATGTATTAGATATTGCAGACATTTTCATTTGCTCTATTTCCAATAAAGCTATTTATTCTGGAAGATATTTTCCTACGCCTCCTGTACACATAATCCGTCACTGTAATTCCTTCCGTTTTCTCTGTTTTGTATCGGGTAAATGCATTATTTTCACAGGATATTACGTTCACCGATCATACAATAAATAGTGATTTCATGCAAGTAATTTCTATAGCGTTGGCAGCGCGCAATATCCTCGTATCGGATAAAGTAGTTTTTTATTAGTTGCGTACTGACAACGGCACATATTGTCTACCAATGAACCAATATTTGGTATCACTTGCTTTATTGAAATTACTTTGTTTTTTATTAAATTAACCTCCTTTTATGTAATGAAATTGAAATTCGTTGCGAAACAAGAAAGTCCCGGTAATAGTTTCATTTTACAAAGCTGTCAGTGATTGTATGTGTGCTCTAAATTACTTTTTATATGTGTGCAGATGTAATATATTTTGTTTGGAACTATTTTAATTAAAATCAACCTATTGGGATAATTGTTTTTGATGGTTAAAGGCCACATTTCAGGTTCGGATTAACCTAATTTTATACTGAACATTTATTGTTGAATAAATTATTTTCTATCTATTTAGGCCAGCTGTGCTCAATCTAAATGTTTATTGGGCTGAAAAAAACTAATGGACAAATATACAAATAGACAAAAAATAACATAATTTATTTAATTTTTTAAATGTTAATAGCTAATTTAGCTCATTTTCATTAATTGTTAGATTCGACAATTTTTAGTTTCGAGAAGAAATACTCATTTCAAATATATAAAAAAAATATGATAACATTAATTTTTTTATGATAATATTCATGATATGTAGATAATAATATTTCTAAAAACTTTTACCTGTCTACAATAATAATAAAGACTCTACTACTAAATGAGTAGTAAAGCGTTTCTCGTTTATTAATTTTAATCATTACATTTTGTGACGGTACCAAAAACCCGTCAATTAGAGTCATATTTTTTTTACAAACTGTTATTTATAAGAGATGACTAATAATTAATTTATTAAGTTATTACTAAGAGAGGTTTTTTTATTGTAAAAGAGACTTCTATCTAAAGACTCACCACTTAATGGATTAAGTGATTTTTTTAATATACTTTTCAGTGTATGGAAAAGGAATCCAATTTTTTTTTTTTAAATATTATCATTTCTGTTTTTGGGTTATCAGTCTTCATCCGTATACCAAATTTCATCTTAATAGGTAAAAAATTTATATAGACTAAAAATGGTCGTATTAGAGTGTAATAATAAAAGAAAGAGTTAAATAGAAATATATTCTATGATGCTTATCTATTTAACATATTGCCGTTTAATATTGTGACATTCATTTACATACAAGTAATTTAATCCTGGATGTACACGGTTTCTATTTAACGATTCAAGATAACATAAAACAGAAAATGAGAAGCACAGCACGAGTAACAACTTGGAAAGGTGTTTTCGATGCAAACTGCCATCTACGATCCAAATCTACGGCTTCAGAATTTACTAATTCCACTATACACTAGTATTGGGATTCTTAACTATTTGGTTTCTATTTTTTTAGGCTTGAAAAATAGATAATTATCAGGAATTTTTAGGAAAGGATCAAATATACAACAATAAAATTTTGTATATATATTAGTATATCTTTATTAAACAAAATAAAAAAATGGATGGGATTTTACGTTTCATGTAGCAATGTGAACGATGAAATTTCCAAAGTTTTTCAGTTTGTACATAAAGTAGACTAATATGAAGAATATATTTTTTATATGTTCTTTATTTTAGTGTACCTAGATCTACAGATTATAAAAGATAAAACTGATTTTTTTAATATTGATCATTTCTGGAGTTTCTGTAAAAAAAAAATGTATTCTAATTTAACCTAAAAAATGTTTATTCTTTAAACCCATTAAAGTGGAAATCCATTTTAATTTATTTACTACAAATCTTATTGTCATTCATTCTAAATAATCAATTTTATCAACAAAAAAAAACGTACTCCGGCATTTGTAATTTAATTTATACAAAAGCTGTGGATGTTTGGACTACTATAGAAAACGTGCAACTATTTCTACGAGTACTACTATCATTGTCCTCATATTCTATTACAAACTTATACGTGGGCCCATGTCTATTCTTGAGAAATCTAAAATAACATTTTTGGATAATGTTTTTTTTTTAATGAGAAGAAATGGTGTTTTGGGTCATCAGGTATACTAAATTTAAATTTTATAACACCAAATAAAGACGATAGAAAAAATATATAATAACAATATCTAAAAAAAATCTAGCCTATCTTAATCACAGCAGACCCTAGGCTACAGCTCTTTCATCCATTCACCCATGACTAGTATACAAATACAATAATTAGAGAGTGGAGAATCCTGCACTGTCACATTTTATACCCACCTTGGACTTGAAGAGCATCAGGTACCTTCGCGAAATAGCGTAGTATAAACTGTTGCGACAATAGACCGACAGCGCGTTTTGTAACACTCTAGTTTCGTGGATCATTACAGCGGCAGTGACATGCGACCCCCGCTGGGACGGTCGAGACGATTGTATCGATTTGTTTTATTGCCAAAGAACAACAACGCACGCGAAACAACCCCATTTATATCGGTCAATTTTGCATTTGTACTGGAAAACAATCTTCCTTCGATATATCGACCAATTTAATAATTTCCGGTATATATCATACAAAGTTGGGCTGCACTTGGTTTTAAAATTTACACCTGACTGTCTCGACTCGTGGAAGTTAGCCGACCTTGTATCGTACACATAACAACAACAATACAATTTTACATATTCTAAAAAAGTATATTAGTCTCCATATTTACTTACAAGGGAACCTTTTCAAGTTGCATATTCGGATCAAGTTTAAATTTTGTACATAATTATAATTAGAGGGAGTTAGGGTAAATAAGAAAAAAATTATCTTAGCTGCGGTAAAACGGTTTAAGGGGATGAAGCACCCCTATGAAAATGTGCAATGAAGATTTAAAAAAATCTATAATACGAAATTTTTATGATTTTTTGTGCTCTTTCAAATGATAATAGTAGAAATTCAAGAAAATGAAACCGTTAACCCCCACCTCCCACCCACCCCATTATTTATTTTAATTTTTTTTTCTATTAACTAAAATTAATTGTAGTATACAATAGAAATTTAAATATATAAGACATATTTCACAACAATTTTTAACCCTTTCATCGTCACATTATCATATTTTGAAAAATATTAATTTAAATTTTTTATTACGTTAGAGATAAGAAAAGTATTGACTAAAGTTGAAAAGTTACCAATTTAGAAGGATATTTACATTTCAGAACCCCTAAAATCCAGTAAAGAGATTTTTAGCGCATGTTAGTCTAGTAAACGGTCGGTTAAAATTGTCATTAGTTATGTTTGTTTCTTGCACTAGTCCAATTAAAAATTACTCTATGTGAATTCAATCCAGTTTCAAATTAGATTAAATTTTGAATTTTGACAATAAATCAATTTTGATACTAGCCATGACCCCCTCTAACTATATAGAAAATTTAAACTTGATCTGAATATGCCACTTGAAAAGGTTCCCTTGTTAGATTAATATTGATTAGTATGAATTTTCTATTATAAAAATATAAAGAAAGTTTATTTTGTCGAATTTCTGTAGTTTTTGGGCAAGTAAAATAAAAATCTATTATTAGAATAGAACCTAATTTAAACTATAATAGAATAACCAAAAGTAGGAATATTGCGTTTATTTTTCAAAAATTTATCGATTTGCATAACCTAATTCCAAATTGGTTTTTAGTGGCGTACATTCTATTTACAGTGAAAGCAAATTGACATTTGTTGTATTATCTATTTTATTACAAATTACAATTTACAATGTTTATCTTGAATTTTATTTCCTTCTTCATCAAGATATGTAAAAGGTTTTGCATTTTTAACACATAAAAATATAGTAATGTATCGTAACCGATTCTAACCTAATTTTATGTTGACTTGCTTTATGAATACAATTATAATAAATTTGCAACTTATATTTTGTTCTTTATTTTTTATTAAGGGGGAACAGATGAGTAGACAGTGGAAAAAATAGGTGAATGTTGAAAATTATTATCTCAAAAACTATTTGTTTAATTTCATCCCCGTTTGTTTTATTCTAAAGTATAAATATTGAGGTTTGTTTACTTTTTTTTATAAATGTATATCGACTGGGAGCGCTGCTTTCGTGGCCGGCGTAAAACATGTCCCTAGATGCGGTTCCCAGGATTACTAGCAGTCGGTTGATCTTAAACAAAAATTTCAAAGATTTTCTTAGAAGTTAATGTATGATGCCCTTCGCTACGTAGGATTTTTTTACTCAGTTTTTTTTTATCAAGCCAGAAGGGACGGAAATTATGATTGAAAAATGAATGTAACGTTCAATCAGGCGCCGTTTCGTGATTTTTTTTCAAATCCTACGTAGCAAAGAGCATCATAGATTATATTCTAAGAATCTCTTTGAAATTTCTGTTTCAAATCAACCGACTGCCAGTAATCTTGCTTGGGATCCGCATCAAAGGACATGTTTTATGCCGGCCACAACAGCATTGTATATACTGATATGTATTCATAAAAAAAATTATAAACATATGTAGGTACCTCAATATATATATACTTTAGAATAAAATATATCTGGATGAATCCAAACTATTAGTTTTTGAGATAATAATTCCCAAAATTCAACTATTTTTTCCACCGTCTACTCATATGTTCCCCCTTAAATAAATATTTCCTTTTCGAACTGAAAACTTCCATCAACTGTTATTTATTTTGTTTATTTTCATAGGTCACGTATACAGAACATTATACTTGCATATTTCCGGATGTGGATTTTTTCTGTTGAAAATATTCATCTATAAAAAGAGCTTTCTACAGAATGACACAAGACAAGAACGGCGGACGGGAGGGTAAGGGGTAGGGGTTGTTTTTAGTGTCATGGAGAATAAATTACAATATTTTAGAGTAAATTTGTCATGAAGTAGATGACAGGTTGCAGATTATGGCTGTTGTGTATTATTTTATTTTGTGTCAGTTTCGTTTAAGAAATGTGTGTTTCGTTGGAGGTACTCTAAAATAAAGTATTATTTAAATTATTATACATACATACATAAATACATTGGTTAATCAGTGCAAATTTTGCATTAACAGTTTCATTATTCAACAATTCAGATGCTTAACCGATTAACTACCATTATATTAAATATACATTATATGTATTTCATATTTTATCGTATTTCAGTTGATATTTCTATTATAAATAGAAATTTGATGCGTATATATAATATATATATATACCCACTTTTATTGACAATTTGTGTGTTATTGATTTTATCAATTTTATAGAAAATGGCGTAAAGTTGAAATTTTTAAACCATAAAGTCTCACACAGACCGGAGCGAAATAATCGAAATAATGAAGTACATGCGGCAGTTAATGGCCGAGAGTACGGTTTTGCAGCGTTTAGCGAATTCCGCTGCCGCAACGAACGCGTTTTTTTCCGCGCCGCTGGCGCTGCGAATATTCGATTCGGTTTGTGCGAGTCTTTACTATGTATCCATGGGGCGTCCAAGAGGGGGGAGGGTATTTTGAAGTTGTAGGTTGTTCAAAATTTGGAGACATTTTTTAACCAGTGGTCAGATTTGATTTATATTTATGGATTTGAAATCAGCGTGTCAAAATATCTGTATTTCTGATACTTATAATAAGAACAAATACACTACAAATTATAGTTAAAATATTTTGATTTTTTATAGATTATTGATACTGTGTAAAAAGTATATAAACGTAAAAATGACAATTTCAAAATATTATTTTTCCATTAAATTTTCAAAGTACTACAAAAAACACAAAAGGAAATGTGTATGTTTATATAAAGCCAAGACAAAGTCATTGTGAATTTTTTCATTTTCAATTAACAATTTTCAATTTTACAGTCAGAGATATAAATTAAAATAATATTGTAGAAATTAATGATCAGAATATATTCATTAACTACTCACGCATGGCAAAAACACATTTCATTTAAATTAGATACATATTTAAAAAAAAATACCAACTATGAAATATAAGTTAAAGGGGAAGGGGATATCGTAATGTGATATTAGAAAGTTGGTTCACAAAATTATATGCCAAGGAGGGTAGAGTGGAACAAAAACAAAAAAAGACAAGTATATTTATAGAACATAAATTGTCTCCACTGTTTGACAACTGCACGTATTCTTTATAAACAAGAAAAGGTCAAATTCACAACAGCTGTATCCTGACTAGCAAGATCAGAATCAAGATAAGAGCAAAAAAAACAACCGGCACCAGGTACCTATACTACGTGGTATGTTTGTAATGTTGGTCAGTTAGAGGATGTGATTTTGCAATCACTGCAACACATGTGACATGTGCGCTTGGCTAAGGTGTGTGTGTAGAGGGTGAGAGGGGGGAAGTGCGACATCGTTGGGCGCACCTGCGACGACGCCGGAGGCGACCGGAAGCGTGACCGCTAAGCCCGGATAACAGCGCGGATTCAAACTACCTCCTTGCCGGACCCAGATGTCCGGAGATACGAGCGGTGTAAGTGACAGAGACGGAATTGGATACGATTATAAATGTGGGATTGTTTTTGATGATGATTGTATAACCGGAAATGGTATGGACTTTACTTGATTAATTTAGTTTTGAAATGTATACGGAAATATGGGGTAAAACTGGCAGGAACAACATCACAGTAAATAGAAACCATATTTTTTTTAAAATAAATATTAATTTTTAACATCCGTTTTAATCTTTTACATTAACCATAAATAATAGTCTTTGTGTGTAATATAACGCATGAAGTTAGCTGTACAACTAAAATCACACTAAACCGGACGTATGTTTATATATGTTTAAGAATTAGCAACATCTAGATTAGATTTTTGTCTGGGTTTTACTGACGTATAGAACCGTTATTTCCGGAGTAAGTAATAATAACAGAATAGGTTAGATTTTGATTGAAGCTTTTGAAATCCTTGACAAAAATATATGAAAATAATTAGATGTCAAATGTATACAGAAATATTTCAAATGTATAAAAATGTTTATATATGGTAATTGTAATATTTTATTTAATAAAGTTCAGGTGTATAAAAATATATAAATATACATAAAAACCAAGGTGTCTGAGTACCTACATCGAAATGTTGGTCGAAAAAATGTTCAAATAAACGTAGTTTATACTCATATGCCAAGAATCATATACATAAAATGTTTAATTTTAATTTTTGGTTAAATATATTAAAAAACCGTCTGCAGATGCACATGGGTACAATTTTTAGTTGGCGCCGTGTTAAAAAAACGCAATTATTCGAAATCAACAGTAATCAAAAACACATTAACTAGAGTATCATTGTATTTAAAAAAATAACTTTACGAGTTATTTTCAGATTTAATTTACTAGAATAATAGTATTATATTATTTTGTTTTCTCGAAAAACAATGCTAAGTACTATACTTTAAAGAGTTGTGAATATGTGACGTTAGCCAAATTTACAAAAAAATATAATACATTTGTATATATTACATATATATAACAAATATTATCTTACTATTAGAAAATAATCTGAAACGATTTCATTGTTTCTCTTTAAAATAATATTGTTGAAGAAAAACAATTCAAGTGAAATTTTTTATTATGTGTGTACTATAAAAAAATATTTTAATTTTTATTACGTTAGTGATAAGCAAAAGTATTTGTTTTTGTTTAAAAGTGATTTTAATAAATTTTTACGTTTCCAGGTTTATTTAAAAAATGTTTATTTCTTGTGTAGGCCTTATATAAAATTGTTACATTTTATTTCATCATAGAATTTTGATCAGAAAAAAATATTATCGATTAATATTCATACAAAATACGAAACTCAACGTACATTTGTTTAATTACCGACTACAAAATAACATATAAAACTTTATAATTGCACTCAATTAAAATCATAGTTCAATAACTCTTTCCCCATATTTTTATCTACACAAGTTTGCTCACCACTTTATTTATTTGCAGTGCATGCAGTTCGTAGATAGCACATATATACATACGAGGTAATTGAGAACTTTTGAGTCTTGATTTTTTCCGGTTGTGATTCCCGTTGCCACCGGTAGTGGCAGCACCGTGCAAACGGCGCATACGTGAGCTAAACTTGTAAATTGATGGCTGGAAAAATCAACCAATCATCAATCGTGTTCCTGCTCTTATTTTTCTTAAAGCAAACACTTTTGAATTGAAAATATTTGTTTTATGTATCTATACAAATTGTTTGTATTGAAATGAACGTTTATAGATGTTAGCTTGAATAATTGGGTTGTTATTATTGAGTAGTCATTTTTTATTAAAAATATCAATTGACTAAAATTTCAGCCCAATTGAATAATATTAACCCATGTCTCAAATACCTTGAAATAAAACATTAAGTTTAAACTTTAATTAATAATAATAAAATGTTATTCAGACATTTGAGCATAATTAGGCAAAAAGAAAAATTAAATGAAATAACCTGTAAAAGAGTTTAAAAATAATATTTTTTCCGATGAAGAACTTAAAATAAACGTAATTTTTAATAGATATCGTTATAACAATAATATTTTCTCAATTTCTGAATATATGTACTAGTTATAAGATAGAATATCCAATACCTATTATAAAGAATTAAGTCTAGAACAAAACTTATTGTTAGATAAACGCTTTCTACGAGTACCAGGTGTTGAATCGTTATGAATTTGGTTTGGATTTAAGAGTACTAGTAATTAATTTATAATAATATACAGCTATAATTTTTTCTATGGTGAATACCAATCACCACTGCTGAATCATTAATAAATACCATAGATATACAACAGTCATTTGAAAAATTGAAAAAATAATATTGAAAATTTATGTAGATACATAGGTATTTACTGAATTTTCAGTTGTGTTTGGTAAACGCATATACAGTGGCGAGCACAAGTTTTGCATGAAATCAATAATATAGTATAACTTTTTTTAAACTAAACAAAATTAAAAAATATTCGGTACAAATAACTATTATTTAACTGGTATCTAAACAACAAAGTTACACGAAAAAAATTATTAAGTTATAGAATTCCGCGGTATTTTTCGAAAAAAATGCGAGCATAAGTTTTGCATACTTTTTGTGTACGATTATATTTCTTTAATATAAGTTTTAGTTCTGTCAATATTTCATTTTTTTCTTCATAGTAAGTTTAAAAAAGCCAAAAACTAACAAAAATATTACATAGAAACTTTGGGAATTAATTGTGGAAGCTGTGAACGGGGGAAAATCGCAATTGGAAGTTGCACAACAATTTCATGTGCACCAGACTACGGTATCGCATTTATTGAAAAAATATAAGTGTCATCAGGGCCTAGCTGACAAACCAAGCATACCGACCTTGTAAATCAACCCCACGCCTTGATCGCATCGTTCAGATGTAATCGAATGCCGGTCCAAAACTGATCGCCACCGATATCGATCGCGTAATTGTGGTGGAACATGGTGTAAAACTTAGCTGCCTCACTATATCTCGTCGTTTAGCATTTGTCGGCCTAAATGCTCGCATTTTGGCAGAAAAAACATGGATAAATGCCAAAAATCGGAAAGCGCGTGTTGGTTTTACGAAGAGAAACCTGAATTGGATTAGTAAGGATTAGAAAAAGGTCCATTTGACAGACGAATTCAAATATTGTTTGTTTGGAAGTGATGGTAGACGATATGTAAGACGTTTAATAGGCAAAAGAAATGATTCCCGTTACATGGGTGGGACTATATAACACGGTGGAGGTTCGGTGTTTGTGTATGGAGCTTTCTCTGCTTCTGGCGTTGATCTGCTTTTGAAAATTGACAGCATTATGGACGGTCAAATGTGTAAAAATATTTTAGAATACTATACTCTGTCCTATGGAAAAGCCAATATTCGTCGGGGATGGATCATGCATATGGATAGTGACCCTAAGCACCATTCGAAGCTTGTGAGAAAGTGGATTGAGGACAATCGGGTCCGGTTTTGGAATGGCCCAGCGAATCTCCGGACTTAAACCCAATAAAACATCTCTGGAATTAATTGGGGAAATAAGTCGGTTGTCATTCATATCGAAATCGGGATGAATTCTTTGCTGATTTAACCAGATCATGGAATAATTTACCCGTTTCCATATTATCAAATTTAGTGCATTCTATGCATCGAAGACTTGAAACAGTGATTAAATTAAAAGGTTATCCAACGAAATATTAATGATACTTCAAATAAAGTGTACAGTTTCAAATATGAAGTGTTTCTTTATAGTTTTTTTTTACTGAATTTGATTAATAATAAATGTAGGTATGCAAAACTTTTGCTCGCATATTTTTTTAAAAATACCTCAGAATACTATTAGTTAATTTTTTTTTTCCATGTAACTTTGTTGTTTACTGACCTTATAAACAATCATTATTTCCACAGAATATTTTTGAAATTTCTGTATTTTATAAAAAGTTATACTATAATATTCACTTTATGCAAAACTTATGCTCGCCACTGTAGGTAAGTAATAAATTATTTTCAATATATATGTTTTATTTTCAATATAAAACGTGTTATTTATAAGGTATCATTTTTAGAATCCTGTTAGGAATACATTTTTCGATAAGTTTTAATCAATAGGTTTTTTTCTTAAAATAACAATTCGATACTTGCCAATAACAACACGCAAATGATATTTTTAACTTTTGATTTGATCAAATAGTGCTATATTGTTATTAAGCATAAAATAGATATCTGAAACACACTATCAAGCTATGGATTTTTCGTAAATAGGATATAGTTTCAATATATTTACATAGTAGGAAAACGAATATGAGTTTTTTAATCTGAATATTTTTTGAAGATTATAAACTGAAAGCAGTTAATTTTTACAAATGCTGTTGTTTAAAAAAAGGAAATACTAGTATATGTATACATAAATATGTAGGCTCTTTTTTTAGTCTATACGCTGTTTTATAATAGGCAACATAATTAATTTCAATAGTTTTTAGTCTTTTTAGAATTTTTACAATCTGGTTGTTCTAATTTTAAACGAAAACTAATGAACGAATTTTGATGACACTTTAACTAATTGACAACCTAAGACACAAAATCAGGCTACATGATAGTTAATTAAATGAGAGAAAATCTGGAATTTACAAATTATATTTTCAATTAAAAATATATTAAAATGAAAAATCAGTGGCAATTACGCTCTTGATGTGGTTGCGCGAGTTTATAGCAGTCAGTCGTGCGGACATTAATTGATCTTGAAATATATACAGCCGTCGCCCCAAAAAATGCTAGTATTATTATATTATTAATTTATTTTTGCTTCCTCGCCATATCGAATTTCAAAATTTTAATTTGATCCTTTCGTTTCAAGTCAAAACAAACACTTTTCGTTCTGTGTCTGTGTCAGTATGTGGGTCTTTCTGTTCTCTAAATCCTTGCCACACGCATAATTCATGAACTAAACCGATATTAATGAAACTTGGTTGGGTCTGGCTTGAAGACGGTTCCAGTTCAAAATCGTGTGTCAGGGGGAGGAATGACACCTCAAAATATTTATATTTTCAAGATATCTCAAGAAAGACACACGTTACGTGAACATTTTATACTCTTTATTCTAGAGCATTCAATTTTTTATAATATACGTTACACAACGTTTGTTGTTTAATATTCCCTTACAAAGATTTATCTCAATTTGCTTTAGAAAAATGTCATTTGGGTTTAAACAGCTATTTACTTTGATATATTAAATGTCATTTTGACATTTGCATAGTAGAACAATTTAGATTTAGATTGAAGTTTAAAAAAAAAATTAAAAATATACGAAAACATGATCAGGCGCGTATTAAGAAAAATGTCGAATTAATATTTTTAAATAAAATTGTATGAAAATAAAATGGTTAACCAATGGCAGGCAGTTTATCTGAATACTTTATCGGTTTTTATTTAAATTGTTCAATAGTTAACTATTATCAATTTAGTATGAGCAAGCACCGGGGAATTACTTGGCAGATATTTTTTAAATTATTTTGGATTTAATAAACATTATTTAAATTAGTTTTGTGATAGGTTATATTAATTTATTTGTCTTCGATGAAAGAATACTAAATCCAGTCCTGATTTTTCATTTGTCTGGATCTCTGGAACACAATAAAACAATCATGAATGTGTCTTTTTGCTCTTTTTCAGTTTGTTTGTAACAGAGTTAAACAGTGAGGCGCATATGTCTTCCATCTATTTACTCTTGGATTCTAAATGGAAATTCAGATCGACATGCTCTTGTTCAATTTTATACACTTTAGTTATTTATTTTTTCTAGGCATTTATAAACTCTCTTTTTCATAAATTAATTGAGTGTGAAATGTTTGATTATGGCATTTCTGTTATCAGGACACTCTTGTTCATTGTTTGAAGTATATTGGTTTTGTTTTGGTAATTAAGTAATAAAAAGGTTAGGGTATAAAACAGGCCTGGCCAATCAAAATTGCACCACGGGCTGTATTGACGACCTAAAATTTTCCGAGGACCACACATAAATATGATATATTTTTTTTAGTCGATTTCTATTTTTTTTAGGTAGAACTATGTCTTTTCCGACAATATAAGGGAATAACCGGAAACACAAATGTAAGGAAAATATCACAAGTTCAAAGCTTATACCTGCAGAACTAATAACCATAAAGTAATAAATAAAAAGCTAATAGATAGCTTATTACAATCTATTTTGTAATATAATGACTTATAACCCCCCACATAAAAAAATGTAAAGATAATTTTCATAGGATTTTATACATTTAGCCGATCTTCAATATTTCGCTCCCTGTTACAAATGAAGGGTTGTAATTGATGTCTTTCGATCCGGTGGGAAAAATCGGACAACAATGTAAGAGTTTTTGGGAAAAAAATTACCCACTACCTCGCATTTGTGTTATTCGATTCGAAGGGACAAAAACAAGTAAGTGTTCAATCATAGTAAATTTAAAAAAAATTAATCAACAATGTTAAGTCACATAAACAGAACAATAATTTAAAGAAAACAACGAGAAATTAAAACCAACCTCAGTCATTCTAAAATACCCGTTACTTAAAATAAACATTATAAAAATATAACTTGTTCATATGTGGCCGCGGGTCGCACATAATAGCGTCGTGGGCCGCAGGTTGACCAGCCCTGGTGTAAGATGTTTCATTTATATACCTTTAAGAACAAAAGAGAAAAGTAACATTAATATTTACTCTCATGAATTAGATCCATGCTGAATAATTATTTGGTCCATAATTTACTATATTTATGTTAATCTTAGCTTTCAAAATCAAATGATTCAATAGTTAGAAGGCTATGACAGACAGACGTGTTTCTTTTTTCCGATGTCTGCACGAAACAGTAAAAATATTTAATATTTAATTTATTTACTAGAAATTTGGAAAATCATTTCGGATTCAACTCGAGTTAGTAGTTTTCTGCTTATGTGCGGCTTAAATAATACAATAAAAAGCACTAAAGTGCTGCTGGCAACACAAAACAAGGACAGAATCAAAACTACATGTTTTAAAACATTCAACAATATTGTGCGTAACAACATAACTATTTTTTATTGCTGTATTTCGAGTTTTCGGGCGTGCGACTATGGTGGGCGAGTTCTATTTTTGGGTTTAACAGTTATGGTTTTATTCGCAGGTGAAATACACTGATCGTGGGCGTAATAGATTCAACATCACCCGCTGTATGTCTGATTAAAAAATGTTTTATTTATTTCGAATTTTCCAAAACGGTACAGATAGGCTTTACCACATTGTTTTTAAATTTTTCCGAGATAAAAAGTTATTTATAAATATTAATAGATATACAAAAACTTGAAATATTCTTGCAATACCTTGATTTAATTTAAAAATAGAAGAAGGAATATTCCCATACAAAGATTTATATCAATTTGTTTTTACAACCGCTATTTACTTTGACATATTAAATGTCATTTTGACGATTCCATTACAGAAAATTTAGATTTAGATTAAAATTGTCAAAAAATGAAAATATACGAAAAAATAACAAATGTTGAATTCATATTTCTTAATAAAATTATTATTTCATTTGAATACTTTTTATCGGTTTTTATTTAAATTGTTCAATATTTAACTACCATTAGTGAATTTAGCACGAGGAAGCACTGTGCATTATCGTAGCAAATGTTTTTTTATCGAAATCTGAATTTAATAAAAAAGTAATTAATTGTAACACGAGTAGCCTACCCTTTTCTAACACCCCTCCCCCCTAAAAGATACTCCGACGCATGTTTGCATCATTTTTAAAGTGGAAGAAGAGCAACTCTCAAGATGAAGAGAGCAACTATAGAACCTCGTTATCGCAAGACTTGTATCTGATATTGTTATCGCCAACGCGTGCCTCACATATACACACGTACACACTAGGCACATACATATATACAAGGCAATATTGTTATTTGTCTTTAGCTGTAAACCGATAGAAAATAAAAATACTCGTTGTAAGACGTGGTGTCATTGAAACTGTTACCTGCTCCAATTTTCTCACTTTAAAGTCACTTTTATAGCCTACGTTCATGTTGTAAATTTTATTTATTAAATCTAGAATTTGTCGTGTATATTATTTACTTTTTTGTGAATTTCAGTTTTTATATTATACAGTAAGCGACCCACCCATTTAGACTGGAACATTTTTTACCCCTTTTATTTTTATTTTGCTTGAAATCCATCTTTAAATTCTCCACTTAAATAAAATATATACACATAAACCAAAATAAAACAATGTTATTCGATAAGTGTTTCGACTTCACAAGAAGTCTTCATCAGGAGCCTGATTATCAGTCTGGAACTATCAAATACTCACAAGTTTGAAATTCAGGCGAGAAAATACATATGCATATTTTCCATATTAAATGGGAGATCTAAAAATAATTTCAAATGATATGCCTATAAATGAAATAAAATAGAATATCATTTTTCACCAATATAATAAAAATAAAATTCTTTACAAACGAAATTTTAAAAATTAATCTCAAAATTTTTCGAATTTGATAAACAATTTTAAATCAATTGGATTTATTTTATAAAAACTTTTCATATGTAATTTTCAGTAGGTACGCATAAAGGCAGACTAAGCATGAAGTCATTGGTTACACCGCAATGCATTATAACAATATTGAATAAATAATAAATCGTATAAAACTTTTCAAATTAAATTATATTTGTTTAACGTTTTACAAACTTAGCAATATTATAAATGTGATTTTAAAACTTTATAAAAGACATGCCGGACAAGTCGTCTATGCGCGGTTCTAAGAGCTGGTGTAAATATTTATCAAGTTGCAACGCCACCAGAGAGACTTTCTAACCACCATTTCCCACCCCTTTACCATTAGTTTTATCTCATAAAGTAATTCCCATGTCTTCTTGTTTTTTATATAAGATCTTTGCATCAAGAGAAATTGTTTTTTTTTTGATTTCATAAGAATAGCAACTTTTAACTTGGTAAGTGGAACTCATTTATATTAAACCAGCAGTTTGCTCGTGGCTTCATTCGCGTGGAAACCAATCCTGTGTAGGTTTTTACGTGTATTTACTTTTAAAGATAATATCAATTTATTTACATAATATGTCGAAATAATGTAGCTAAAACTCAATCAAATGTACGCAATGCACTTTGTATTTTGATGTTAAATCTTGTGTTTTCATAAAATATTAAAAGTTAAGTATGAACATAGTTATTTATATACATGTATGTTATATACCACCTATTTATTTAAAAATGACAACTAAAATTATTTATAAAATATATATAATATCTTCATATTTCGTTATTAGACTGCAATTAAATACCTAATCTTGCACTTTTTTGACGAAAAACAATGTTTCTATTTGTAATTGAAAAAGTACTTGTATAATGTAAAAGTACTTAAGTACATTTTCAAGTACCTACACAAGTACAATTACTTTCAAATAAACACATTTAAGTACAAAGTACTTTTTTCAAAAAAGTATTTAAGTACAAATACAAATACTTTTGTTAGGTAAAGTACTTAAGTACAAGTACAATTATTAAAAAAAGTACTTAAGTACTTATACTCGAGTACTGCACAGATGTGCTTTTTTTCGAAATTGAACCCCTAGGGGGAAAATAGTGTTAAATTTTTTAATAAATAATTTAAATAGAGGTAACAATTGGTTTCAAATCTACATAAAAATTGATTTTATATACATATTTATTATTATTATTATATATTTTATATATATAGCCATAAAAACTAATATAACGCGGGTGAAGCCACGTTCAAGTTGCCACTGTACTTGTAAACTAATATACATAAATATATAATAGTCTTAATTAGTTTACGAGACTAGGACGAGACAGAGAAAAGTCTTGCTTCAGCGTGAATTTCTATTTAAAAAATAAATTATTGATAAGATCTACGTTTATTTAAATATGAATGTGTACATAAATAGGTATGTATATATTTGATATAAGATTAAAAGCTAGTAAATAAAAGAGCTGCGAATATATCTGAAAAATGTTGACATTTAAAACACTCATGGGGGAAAATAACTACGTAACTTCGGCACTTTGACATTTAGTAATACCAGTAAGTTTATATTTACGGATTTAAAAAACTTGTTTATAGAAAAACAATCCAAGAAGAGAGCAGTAGTGAGCTTTATATAATGAAATTTGCTGTCACTGATTTGAAAGTTTTTTGTAAATTGTATTAGTATTGTTATTTCTTAAAGAGCAACGTGTTATTTTGTCATATTGATTTTCAATATGCTTTAATGAAAAGTGTAAAATAGTTTTTTCAGTTGATACTCTAGTTCTATATTATTTTTATGTGTTTTTGTATGAATGTATACAGGGTGTGTCTGAATTTTTTTAGTTTTTTGTAACAGTCCTGTCCCGTGAAAATTGAAGCCTCCTCTATATGTGATAACCTGCTATGATCGATCCATCAGTAACTTCCTGGTCCAGGTAGCATAGTAAAATCTCCAATTTTAATTGCTCCGTATTGTGGTTAGACTAAATTTCAGTATTGTATTTTTTTATAGAAAAAGAAAAAAAATTCCAAGTGCACATAAATTTTATTTTACTAGTTTTTCCTTATAGGTACTTACTGCAATAATTCTCGTTAACTTTGTGAAGCATAATTGTAGTCAATTACAAGTTATTTTCTAACAGTGTTTGAGCAATTAGTTTTGCAGTTATCACAAGTATTATAAAAGTGTCATTTTTATATCGATATATCAAACCATTATATTATATAGTGCACAAACCACGTTTCTGTATAATAACAATAAATTTTATTTTATAAACAGTAAATTCATTTATTATATCTACATTTTCCAGCTATTAAAACCACCCTATATATTAACTGTAGAATCTCTAGCTTCTTCCTTTTTAAGACATTTCCTTGAATTTAAATAATACAACCGAATAAATATACAATCAAATGTACTTTATTCAGAGCTTCTACTACTTTATTTAGACAAAGATTCAACTAAAACCTTCTCAATATCGAAAATTTAAGGCTTTTTTGGTTCTCTCAACCATTAAACCTTTGTCGAGTTGTTTCAGGAAGGAGTTACGCCCTCTGACGTCACAGGAAAACGTGAAGAAAATCTGAATCCACGCTGACAGGAGAGCAAGAGAGATAACAGCGTTACATTGAACGCATAAAGAATGTGAAGCAGCCAGTTTCAGTTTTGCTTTGCAGTGGTAAATGGCTGCATCATAAATCTAAATATAATGGCTCTTAATGCTATAGTTATTCATTTTACATACACCTGCTTGTTACAAATCGTTTATCTCGATATTAATGGTTTTTATTGACATTTCTATGAATTATCCATAAGATAATGGACAGAAATCATATTTGTGTAATGAAAATTATCCAGTTACAATGGAATATTAATGAGGTGGCAAAATAAAATTTTATTATTGATTTTATTAGGTTAGATATGAACAATTTATTGTTTGTAATGGATAAGATTTACGCATCTATATCCTTAATATATATAAAGCTCAACATCTCTCAGTCTGTCTATCTGTCCGTTAGTGCGCTTATAACTCTAGAACCACTTATCCGATCAACGTTTTTTTTGAATTCATAGATATATGTATTCTCTGGCCAGGTTATATATTTTATATATTTTTTGTTACGTTAGGTAACATAAGGAATAAGCAGTGACCATAATAGTAAATCAAGTCCGAAAAAATTTGCCGCCTGCGCACTCTTTTACAATGTGCTACCTAAACCGTTGAATATTTGGGAATGTAGCAAAGATGTAAATGAAAGAAACGCAGTATAAATTATTATTTATATTGTTCTTCTATAGACTTTTCAGATCGTATATTTTTTAATTAAATTAAACATAAATACCTAATATGAATAATTTTTTTTTCTGAAAAAAAAACGTCTTAAATTTTTGTAACGACTGATAATAATAATTTTGATATCAGTTGGTCATAGTGATACTTTAGTTCTATGTTCTCAGCAGCAACCAGAGTGATTGAAAGAAAATTGGTAACTTTTAAATTAGAAGTGTGTGTGTTGCAGGGGGGGGGGGGGGGGTGAAACTATAAAAAGGCAAAAATTCAAGTTAAAATCATTTGAATGACACCTAACTTGTCTACATTAATGCACGTGGTCAGGGTATAAATTTATCACAAAATTTTTAAACATTAATTTTCATCACTTAAAAAATTATTAATCATTTACTTTAGACCAATTAAATTATTTCAAGATATCGCGTAACTTTTTGAATAAATATCAAACTTTATGTTAAAAAAAGTTTTTACCAACATAAACAAAATTTACTTTTTTATTTTTTTGTAAATTATTAGATGTGTACACTGATTGGTGTATAACTACGCTAAAATAATAACCCATTTGAATTTATTATATTCATTTCATACTTGTGCAATGAAAAACACCTTAATCTATGGATCGCGTGGGCTCGAAAACAACGCTAACAATAATAATAACGGTTGCCGATCTCTTAAAGCAGTGCTTTGCAACATTATTATACTCGTGAAACATATTTGCAATAAATATAGGGAAAAAGATTAAATAAATAAATAAATATATTTCATTCCATACAGATTTGTATAAATGAGACATAAATTTCTAAAATAGGGGGTTTTGGGGAGGGAGTGCATATGATATGACTGTTTACTGATATTTTTTAAGTTTTAAAAATAATATTTTATTTAATAATTTAGTTTGTTTAAAATTTTATATTTTTAGTTTATAAATTTTACGAGTTATTTTACTGTGACGGAAATACGACAAAGTCAGATTATTTGGGTTCTGAATGTAGATTTTTAGAACTGCCGCCTTATAGTAATACTATATTCGCAGTAATGCGCAGTCCATAGCGCAGACATATGGCGGATATAGCAGTGGCGTGCAAACACTGTCAATAATGTCATTAATATGAAAATTTGCATACAGAGAAACATAAATGCAATAGAAGTAGGTTTTAAAAAGCAAATAACGAAGGTAAATTATGTATTATTATTTTGTTTATTATTTTTATATAGTAGTGTAGTAATTTAATGTATATTATGTATTTGGAATACCGGTATTATTAATATAGGTAATTTTTCAATGGTTCAAATAAAATATTTTGTTATTAATTATGTAAATTCATAAATGGACAGGTTATTTAAGTTCAACAGCGTCCTACTTTACTAATTAAAGAATTTTTTTGACAGTCATAATCAGAAACAAGGGCCTTACGCTGGGACGAGACCGAAACAATATCAACCTTATTTATAAGTTTCGTCAAGTTTCGATTTTAAGGGATTATCAGTTTTAATTTTTTCATCAAAATATATGGTATAGAAACAATATTGCTAAAAAAGACTTTATATTACAAGCAAAAAAAAAAACAATTTGTAAATGAAAAACATAAAAATCAGGGTCTTTACTAATAAATATGTATAAAATATTAGACGATTAATTATTTTTGAAAATACTAATATGCATTAATAAAAAAAAACATAAGAAAAAAATACACGAATGAAATTTAATGTGTTTGAATACCATTGAGAGAAAATATTATTTTCATTGAATATATTCTGAAAGCAAATATTAGATCTTGCTTACAAAAATATCTATTTCATCGCTATTCAATGTGATATTTTCATATCTCTTTTGGAATTGTATATAACTGGTATTGATTCTGCGTATCAATTTTATTTTTACACTACATTGTGTCATGTTATTTTATTACACATATGAACTACATTACATATCTTAAAAATCGTATAAATATTTCTACGAAACTGTAATATTACTTTCATAAAGCTTTATTTACAGAAAGAAGTTTTCAAAAATGAATCTTCCAAACCAATTATTGCTGCGTTTATTACAAAGTTATATTTATATAAAAAATAATAAAATTTTAATATTTTTGGTCATTACAATCATAACCTCCGGGAAAATTTTTTGTTTAGCTAGATTTAAGTAAGACTCTAACAGTAAACAAACATAATAACGATAATGACCATCGTATTATAAAATAAGTCTTCTTTACGTTGAGGTATGTTAAAAAAAATGAAATGAAATATATATTTTATTTTTTCGAATAAGAAACGTAACAAGTGAGGCTGTGATAATGTGTTTGGTCGACTCTAACATGCATTGCAGTTTCTTAATAACTTTGATGAATCTTAGGGTTTTTGTAGTCGTAGGAATATATATAATAATATATGTAAAATTTTGTACTATGAAAAATGGAATATAGTTAAGCATTGGAAATATTTTAATGAAAAAATATCATGGAAGCATTATTACGTTTATGTAGGAGAAATGTCATTTTAAATTAATTATTGTTGATTATATTGTCATAAAAGCGGTAAAATGAGTAATTTGGTTAATGTTTTTCGAAATGTCAGTTACATATATTAAATAATATGCTTACAAAATTTTAGGTAGTCAAAAATGAGATACAAAACAAATGCGTAATGTAAGTTATAATATAAAAATTAAAATATATACGATACATATCGAATTTGATGATTTCTTTGGCCTTTGAATAGCTTAAATTTAAAGGCTCCAGTCATACGTACTAATCGCAAATGTAGTATTTAATAGAAGTAGAAATAAATCATATGTAATCAAATTTTATCTCTAGCAACTGTGTCTCAACAAGAATTACGTCAATTGTTTTTTTTTTTTATTATATAAAATATATAATATTATTGATTAATTAGCTTTACTTAATGCTACTGTATTTAAGGGTTGGGGTGATGTAGGGTTATTTTTAATAAATAAGACAATATATGCTATCTATTGGTGTTCGATTATTAATTCTGGAGAAAAAATTTTCAAATTGTATAATATTTCGTTGCATTCATGTTCCCAAGGTTACCCCCCTAGTACCATCGGGGAAGATGTAGCAGTACGTCAAAAACAACGATCTTAACATGGGTAGAATTAATTCAACAAGGGGTTGGTTTTTAAAGAATGTCTCGTGTCCGGTATTATAAAGAATTTGCTCTTGAACAAAAGCTACTATAAACTAACCCACTGACAGTTGTGATGAATGGTATGGTATATGTATATGAATGACTTTAGTACATGAGTATTTAGTAGAAATCTATGACTTAAAAGCAGTTGTGATTAGTGTACCTCATAAAATACATAGCATTTACAAAATTAAACATTTATCACCACTGCTCGAGAATTCTGAACAAATTCATAATGATTTGACATCTCGGAGATAGCGTTAGTTTAACTTTTGCTCTAGAGCATATATATTCTTTATATTATATTATTCAATAAAAATTACAAAAAAATACTTTCGATTACATAATTCTAGAATGTAATATAATACAAAGTGTTACGATACGATAATTCTATAAAAACACAAGTGTACCGTTCAATAGTCGCGCCGGTAATTCAGAAGTTCGCGTGACCGGCTCGGCGTCGGATTTGCATTAAAAGCTCGTTTGTTTTAATAGGAAGCCACCGAGTGGCGGTAGCGGCACGCTTTGCCTGTAGCTGCCTTGATTTGCCTAGACCGTGTGTGACGTACACTGGAACTTGTACGTTGCCCTACTGTTCACGGTGTGTCATAGTAGGCCTCGGTGTATTATTCTACCTACATATGTTTGCTGGCCGTGACATTTGTCTGAAATCAATATTCGAGATAATCTGTAGGTTTTATAAATAAAACATATAAAACATTGGATAGCCCAGAGGGATGCCGACATATTACCTTGTTTAACTATACAAATCATACAATTTTAATATTTATATGAATAGATTAGTGTGCATAACAATAACAAAATATTACTTTAAAAAATTGTAGATATTGATTTGCTTATGTTAAAATAATGTATTCGCTTAAATAATATGTTCTTTTTAAAAAACACCACAGAGGCCAGCATTTCTTTTTTCAGGCCGGAATAATTCGACTTTTAACTTTATGGCAAAAATAGTCATATGTAATTGTATATATAAATTTAAATTGTGTCTAAAAAAATATTCATATTTTTGTCAGATTCGTACTTAACTGAATAAAAACGAACAACATAATAAAAAAAGTCAACTAGTGAATAAATAATGATCCAAGTTCATCTTTTTATAATATTTTTACCTCATGTATTAATTAAGTACATTACACTCTAAAAAATATGGCTACAACAAAATTAAAAAAAAGTAGTGTAGTATCTTAAGCTATACTTTAATTTTTTCTTAATACGTGCCTGATCAAATGATTCAATTTTTAGTGCAATAAATTGTAGGTTACGTCCGCTTAGAAAAAATGAACTTTCCTACAGTGAAAGAATTACCCAAATCGGTTGAGTAGTTTTTGAGATTAACTCAAAAACTACTAACTCATATACAAACAAACTTTCTCTCTATAAAAAAATAATATTGATATTTCAAAAATATACAAAACCATAGATTAAATAATATAAAATAACAGCGTATAATTGTTATCAATCTTCATACAAAGATTAAAATGAAATTAAACAAAATCTTCGGTAGATTTTTGATCTATGACGATTACCAATAATTCCATACCGTGAGTAGCAGCGCTATTCTGTCACTTTGAATTATGTAGTATCGAGATCACTCCCTTGTGACAGGGAAATGGGTTTATAATAGCCGTCAGCTGCTTCAAGCTCCCTGATTATTGATGTAATGTGTGGAAAAATGCTACTAGAAATACTGTTTTATGTGAATTCATGATCTTACGGAATTACTTCGGAAAGTTTACTTCATTTCACCTATAACGTATGTTTTTTATACAGAGAAGTGGGTTGAAATGATTTTAAAATGAATATCTAAAAAATAATTTGAATTATATGCAAAATTTTTATAGAACTCGTAAATTGATTGAATGGAAAAATAGTAGGTAATTATCAAACTTAAGTTTAATTTAAAATAAGTTTCACGGCTTAAAGTTGTGAATATTGCAAAAAATTTAACACAAAAATTTAAAACATCAAATTCAGACAGAAAAAAATGTCAAATTCTAGTTTAGCATCACGTACTAGTGTTCCGTACCGTAAAGTTTTTCAATTTATTAGCAATGTAAAAACCAATTTATTTAAAAAATGATATAAGTAGCAGGTCAATTCAGACTATCGAGCCGGTCTTAAGCTGGTCTCGATCTGGTCTCGCTCCAATCAAATCTTATGAAATTCACATTAACGAGTCGCTCTTGGGCCGACTCGGTACAATCCATGTCAGATTTGATCACACTTCAGTAAAATATTCTTTGCACTATGCTGTATCGGAGCAAGATTGGACCAAGACCTGACCGATAATTTTAGTGTGAATGATTTCATTGTTTATTGTTTATTTATATTTGATTGGATCGAGACCGGTTCAATAGCCTGGATCGATCCTGAATATTATCGAAAAGGTGATGGCACTAAAATCCAAGATTCTTTAAATTCTGAACGGTAAATTGGTCAAATTTTGTTTTCTTCTAACAAGTATTTTATAGAAAACAATGGTCTCAATTTAAACTTCTCCAAATCGATTTGCTATGGTTACTTATTGTAGTGTTATATTTGCAAATAAATTAATGTAGATAATTAACTTTGTTTTGTGAATACATATATAGCTTTAGATGAAATAAAAATACATAATATTTTAATTTAGTTGATTATTTTTAATACAATTGTCATCACAAAAGGTTGCAAGCTATGCGATGAACATCATTGTATTATAGAGTTTGTATATTCTAATAACCTGACCTAAAAGTAGCATGATGCTTACAGAAGAGATAATATTGCATAGTATATTCGATATTAAACCCAGTAGATAGGTTGTAAAGTAAAGCTATTTTCAACTAATATTAAACTTGAGTATATACATATATATACATTATGCGATCATTAATTGATTAGAGAATTACAACTACACTCATGTTGTGCTAATGCTGTGTTAAAATCGTTTTTGATGTTACACACGTGAGTAATGTTGAAGTAAATTTAATAATAAATTTATCTAATTGCCTGCCAATCAAAGAGTACTTTAGTTTTCAGGTTTAAAGTGCCACAATATTGGTAGTCATGATAAATGAGGTACACTGTTTATTATTTAGATTCAAAAATAGTTAATGAAAATTTTGTTTGTAATGAAGGCAGGGTTGGATTTAGATAGGATATAATATATTTGGGCCACTAGTATACATGATTATTTGTTATTATTAAAATCAGAAAGTTGATTAAATAGGTGAATTGCAAGTATTAGTATGTAAGAAAAATAGCAAAGAGAAAACGATGGTTTTAATAAGAAACCAGAAAATATGTGTTCAGGAACAAATGGGACTATTTATATTTTTTTGAAATAACAGTAAAAACCTCATATATTTTTAAATTAGAGACGATAAAAAAATATTTTTTAGCAGAAAAGTATATTTTGATAGAAACTATTTATATTTTGTTCTTCTATAATTTGCAATTAATTATTTTATATATTTTTAAAAATTTTCTTTAATTTTATAAAATCAACTTAAAGTTTCGGGTCACACTTTAAGATCGCGAATTTAAGACCACTGATTTAGACCATTTGAAATCTTTAATTATTGTCTTAGGAATACTTATTCTTAATAATTAATGATTATTAATAATAATAAAAATAAATGATTTTTTACTAAAGTTTTTTTTGATCTTAATTGTCGATGTAGTTTTCGTTCAAAAGTGAGAAATCTCCTTTTGTTTTTGAGCTCTCATATGTGATTTTAAGAAAGTCTCACTAATTTAAAAGGCATGTAGTACAGATAAATAAGAGTAAAAAATAACGAACCGAGTTCAACCAACTTTTTCATAGACCTATATGAGCGAGTCTCGGCTTCCAAATGACAATTAATGGGATTAGCAAGGGTAATAAATCATTTAACTTGTAACAGGTTGCAAATTGCTCAATTCTCAACTCTCTGGTATACAGACTTATGTTAATCAAACTTTTTTTATACCTATTATAGTTAGTAACAAATTCCTAATATTGCAAATAAAATAAATAAAATATTAAAACAAATTAAGGCCAATTCATGGACAGTAACGTCTGGTATTATAAATAAATAACTAAAATTTACTAGCTAAAAAGCACTTGGAGGTCCATGGCGTTTATTGACAGCTAAGCGCTTACGGGTATAAAAACAACTGCGTTTTAGGAAATGAAAATACCACTGCGAAGAGACATGAAGCTTTTTTGGGTTGTTGATCAAAATTTTTAGATACTTCAGCGGCATGGGTGCTTTTAGAGGGGCAGTTTTGGGTTTAATGGTAAGCGAACTAAGCGACCGCGTGGGGCTTCGGATAACATAGTGCCCTGAATTTTGCAATATGTAATTTTGGACTAAGATATCTGGACTGTCTGACAGACAGTCCAGACATCTTAGATTTCTCGTGTGATAGTGGTGTCGATAGATATCACATCTATCGAACCGCCAAAGAAATGTCTTGCACATTTCCGAATATTTAAATATTATTAATGATTTTTTTAACAATTCCTTTATCTGATGCGTTCGGAGAAAGATCATTTTCTGTTTTAAAGAGAGTAAAAAATACAATGGGAGAAGAAAGACTAAATAACTTGGCCATTTTGTATATAGAGCAGAAAATTTTAAACCGCATTGACACTGTCAAAATAACTGATGATTTTGCAAGAAATGAAGCATGACGGAACTTCATATAAAATATTTTTATTTTAATGTGTAACGGTATAAAATTTTTTATTACTTTTATTTTTTTAATACGTTTATAAGAGTTTTCTTGTAACTTCTCTATTTCTAACTTCAATTTGAGGGCCCAAAATTTTTATCGCTTGGGGCCTCCACTTGACTTGAGCTGCCGCTGGGGAGGGCACATGTAACATTATATTGATTAATTTTTTGAAGTTCAACTACTGTACTTAAATTCTACATCCGGTATGTATAAAATAAAATAAATGTAAATAAACAGTCAGCACAGGATTATGTGTACATTACTGTCGAAGACAAGCATATACTGTTAGCTGGAACCCTCTTTGGAGGTTGCTTCCTTGCGGAGTCCTTACACTGTGCATTCTGGTATCTGTTCAAATATGGAGAACAATAGAAACGCATTAAGTCTCGGAGATCCACTAATTTCAATCAGCACTTAATTGATATTGAAATTTAATAAATTGGAAACAGATACAATGAAATAAATGAATTGAAATTGAAACACTTGCGCATAAGATAATATTGTACAATCAGGAGTCTACAATTAGTTCTTGTTGTAGCTAAAAAAATAAATTCATTAGAGTGTGGATGTTAAGTATTATTAGAATCTAGCTAATTTGAACTATTTGATAATTCGAATTGAGCTTTGCGTATTAATTTTTATTATACATTTTATTTCTTTCTTTTTATATTTCTTATTATTAACATAAGATACAAAATATAATTTAATAAAAAAAAAACTTTTAAAATACTTAATCAACTGTATTGGCCGAGAAAAAAATACATTTCATAATTCTAGTAAATTCAATAATACCACCTTCCCTTTCTTCCATCTTTCTCTGCATTTTTATTTAATAATAATTTTTATTGCGTTAGTTAAACCTTTCTCCCCATCGATAAATCAAAATAATAGTTGGTCTTAATTTGTTCTAAATTGTGTTATACGTACGTAAATTGTATATCTTAAAATCTATTTACATACGGAATTGAGTCCTTTTGATGTTTTCATGATCACTCACCTGGAAAAAAAAACATATTTGTTAAAATTCGATCCATAACAACAAATAATATATGATAATTTTTAAAGGTATATAATAAGAAGGTTATGATTTAGATCACGTTCGGGTTTTGTTGTCAGTATTATATCCTACTGAATAAAAAAAGCTGTCGACAAAGACGAACATATATGTATGTTGTTTTCTTTGAAGAGATTCAAGAAGTATATAATTGACAACAGAAAACTCAAATGCATTTAAATTTAGTTAGATAATTCACCTTCGCAATTAAAAAAAATATATATAATATTTGGAGAATAAGAAATAACCAAAAATTAACAACATTAAAAAAAATAAAAATAAATAAATATAGAAAAAAATAAAAGAAAACAAATAAATAAATAAAATAAAATTTAAAACAGAACATAAAACAGCTGTCTAAATGAACTACCAGTTCAATAGACAAAATTAATAATAATAATAATAAAAAATATTTAAAAAAAATTCTATGGGAACCATGGGACTTTCTTCTAAGTACGCAGTATTGAGAGTACATTGTACGTGTTTGCAGTTATATAAAACGTATCTTTCTGGCTTACTGATACAAGATAGAAAAAAATGAATGGAACATAAACTATAAAAAATAACAATCTCTACAACTTTTGTCTGAAATATTTCATTATATTATGAACCGATTCGAACATGATTTAAAATTAAACAAAGTGGCTTGTGTTCATATGAATGCTTCATCAAATATTTATATTATCAAACCACAATACCAAACAAATAGACAAGATAAAAAAATCTAATTAAGGATCAAAAATAGAATTAAAATAAACAAACAAATACGGGAATCGATTAGTTTGATCGGTTTGCCTTGAGCGAACATGACGTTTACATATAGAACATTTAAGACATGGGTTAAAATTTATCGTTCAGTTGTTTACAAAGTGCAGCAGGATTAGAGCTTGCTGTGGAAAAATATTCCTATTGCAACAAAGACGAAACCGTATTTCCAAATTAAATTTGACAGTGTTCTCTTTATCTAACATCTACAAAGGTATATTTTCTAATAAGTTTACTAGACTCCTTTGGCTTTATCTTTTGTAAACTACAAAAACTTTTAGTCTAAGCTAGTAAATTCTAACTAAAACATTGACACTACACAAACACACATCTTCTGTCTCGTTTTTCGTGTCTTTATGCTGATTTTCCCTCTTTGTTTGCTGCGAAAGTAGTGGCAGCAAACATGTGAGATATGTTTTTTAATTTATTAGCTTTTGTGGTGGAAATTTAACTTTTCTCAATTCCGTTAGCTCAAACAAATTGAACCATTATATGTTTTTTTAAGATTTTATTAAAAAATAACGTACAGCCATTCTTTACTTCAACTTGCGTACTTTAGTATCAAAGTAAAAAAAATAAGTCTTATTGAAAGTATTTTTTGGGGGTCAAAATCAAAGTTTAATAAATAAAAAATACATAATTTTGACGTTACTTTTTTAAGGTTCCACATGAAACGAGACGACTTTAGGTTTCGGTTTGCCTCGTCCTCTCTCGGTCTCTTAGAAGAAAAAAGTGTAACAATAATTTTTATTATTTTGCTTTATATTTTATTTTAAGATATTTAATTTCAGAGAGTGCAGACAATTTTGTTGAGTGAAGTGATAGATACTTCTTATTCATGAATATAACAATTGATTTTTAAAGAAATAAACAAAAGCGTATACCGAAATGTACCTATATCAAATAACTGTTTCTTTTACTTTACAATGTTGGTTCACAAGGATAATATTTGCTGAAATGATTTTATTTCGTCATAAAATAATTTATTTTAGCAGCCAGCAGTGATAAAAAATGGTAAATGAACGCACGTGTACTTTAGGGTAAATTTTCCTTTTTGGTAACTACGCACCATTTTGTGAAATAAAAATAATTTATTTTTTTATTTCAGCGAGTCGCCACTGGTATAATTCCACTGTGTACAACCTGACGAACATATTTCCCCAATAAAAGAATGCCGGACGGTATTGATTAAACGGGAACCCATTAGGATCAAATAAATTCACATTCTGAGGAAAATCGGATCAGTTACAGTTTATGGTTCCCACGGGATTTAAAGGGACATCATCGTGGGAGTAACCTTACTATTTTTTTTACTGATTTATATATACTTTTTAAATACTTTTGCTTGTTTTTTTCCATTCATCATTTTCAAGTAGTTTTTTGTGTCTTTTTGAGGACTTAAATGGCTGTATTAACTGCATTAAATTATTATCTACCAACACTTACATTTGCCGTGCTTAGGTAAAAGGCAGTTAACTTATTTTACTGCTTTTTTAGTAATTTTTATGCCTTAGGTTTTTTTTAATTAATGAAAGTTTTCACCCTTCCATTCCACAGACAATCCGACAGATAGATACACATACAGTCAGAACGGGGGTAATTACAAGTAACAATACTTTCTTATACTTTGTATATATTTCATATATATCGCCATATTAGGAAGTAAAAATACAAACATTAATAATTTCCAAATGATCCCTGAAAATATCTATTGATTGTGAGAAAACAGCAGAACTGAATCACGGTTTATATCCAGAAGCCAAGAATTACAAATAATAGCATAATATAATGAAATAATTACTCTCAAATGTTTAATCCGATATCTGTACATACAGAATGTTAAGATTCGCGTATTATCACCACCGCATAACATTAAATTTTAACTTAATTATAAAATAAACACAAACGCGCCAACTAAGGTGAACACAACTGTTTATCAAATACATTAACTAAAATTTTATACTGTAAGTAGTATGTGCGTATAATATTAACTAAAGCTTCTATTAAAACAATATGGTACGGTTAACCGACGCGAATTATGTTTTTCGTTGAGAAAATATCCTTTTTAAAAAAATCTTTATTTGTTATAATTCTATACAATGCTTATAGCTAGATGGTATACTTGAGAATAAGTCTTATAGAAGAGGATAACAGTTTGCATGATTTTACTCCGTCATCATTTTCTATAATTCTCTGAATGTAATATAATACGTTTATACGCCGGATAAGGCGATGATAAAAATGTGTTAAATTCCTAAGTGTTATACATATGATTAAATTAAGTACAATACAATATAATATCTTAACTATTGGTTATTGAAATATATATTTATCTTATATAATAGATAGTTCATTTCATGACTCCTCCCACCAAAGTCTGAGACATCGGCCAATGAAATTGAACTTTAGGCGATGTGGAAGCATTATAGCTGACTGGTGCACAATTTTCATTTTTCGTTTCTTCATTTTTGGTTTTACGTTTTCTTCGAATAATAATTGTAGTGATTATTATTGTAATAATTATTCCAATTATAGTGTATGTAGAATAATTCATTTTATTTTCTCTGACTTCTAACAACTCTATTGCTTTTCTTGTTTGTTGATGAAAATCGTTAAGTTTTTGTAGAGTTAGAGTTTTGGAAATATTTCTTACTTGAAGTTGCGAAAAAACAGTAGGTATGATAAAAATGTCGTCCCACGAAAGTGTTGATTTGCTCGTATATTTTATGTTGTTAATTTCTATACTGCAGTTTTGGAAATGTATTAATAAATTTCCTATGATGGTCTTTTGTTCTATTTCACATGTCGTTTGAATTTCTTGGGGGTGCTGTGTTGCAATCAGTAAATAGTTTTGTTCGATTGTTTCTATAAATTCCACATCTTCGGTTTCGATCAGAGAACAGTTAGCTGTTGATTTCTGTATTAGTTTTGTAATGCAATGTTCATTTTCTAACGATTTAAGATGTTTACTTTCACAGAAATATTGATTCTCTATAAGGTTACATGGTTTCGTCATATACTGATAGCTTATCTCGTTCAAGATAATATAAGGAGTAGGAATTTTAATTGTATAAGTATTGTTTATAGGTAGGTTTCTAATATGATAATAATTAAATTATTCATTAAGGAAATTAGGAATTAATATTACAAATATGATATTTGTTTGATTGTAATATGCTTGTAGTTCTAATAATTAATTCGTATATATGTTCACTAGAAACTAGATTGATATTTTGATTGTTAAAATATTGATAGATTTGTTTTAATTCCACCGGATGTAATATCTGTTTAGGAATTACATTGAGTTTGGCTAAAACTATAGATTCACTTATATCTTTAAGATGTATAGTAAGTAGATCTATATTGTAAATAATTTTATCAATATATTGATTATACATAACTTGTGTTTCTACAAAATTTACTTTATTTAATAGTTCGTTTCGGAAATGATCAAAATACTTTTCAATGGCTAATTGTTGTTTTGTGGATTTCCATCCGTTGACTGCCTGCGATTTGCAGCATTAACCTGAAATTTACGTTTTGGTTTTAACTTACGTTTATGAACTTTACGAGTTAAAGTTTGAGCTGTAACATTTTTATTTTTTGAAACTATATGTTGTTGATATAAAGGAGCTAATTTTTCTCTTTTATTATCTCTTTCATATACTACGTCATCAGGTTTTAATTTTGATGGGTTTTCTAAATTTTTATTTAGTTTTTCAATTATTTTCAATTTTTTATTATGTTGCCTGTCATGAATAATTTGTTTTATATTTTCGTACTTGGTTTTTAAATCATTTAATTAATCGTGTGGGGTTGTTATATTATTGGTTATATTTAAATCATTATAATTGTTAATATGACCTTTTAACGCTTCGAATGGTGTTAGTTTAATTGTGCTATGAATTGAATTGTTATAAGTTATTAAACATTCATTCAAAATATCTGTAGGTAATTTTGTTTTATCTTTATGAAATATTATCCTATAGATTTCTGTTATCGTAGAATGAAATCGTTCTACATCTGAGTTACCAGTTGAACTTTTTGCGGTAGTCTCATGTTGTTTAATATTATATTGTTTAAGAAAATCTTTATAGATAGAAGCAGTAAATTCTAAACCTGGGTCATTTATAATTAATTTAGGAAGACCGTGTTGCGAAAAGAAATGAGTTAATGATTTAACTACATTTAAACTTGTTCTTTGTTCTATAATGTACGCTGAGGCAAATTTAGTAAATTTGTCTATTATAGTTAATATATTTTTCTTATGAATATTGAATATGTCTATATTTAATATTTCAAGAGGTGCACGTGGGGTCTCTGATATTTCAAATTTTATTTTTGGTGGATGTCTTTCGTACTTTAATTTTTGACAAGTTTCGCAGTTATTTATAATCTTAGTTATTTTCTGATTCATATTATCAAAATAATATTGCCGTTTTAGATGTTCAAATGTTTCGCTAATTCCGCGATGATTTGAATTTTCGTGATATTCAGATATAATATTATCTTGTAAGTCTCGTTCAGTAATGTCTTCTAATAATTTTGTACTTCTAACAATTTTAAAACGTCCGTTACTGAAAAATTTATCATAAACGGTTTGTACCATTTTAAATGTATTGTCATCTGTAAAAATACAAAATAATCGGTTTGGTCTAACATATTGTTTAAAAATGTTTACTATGTCTTGTTCACTAAAGTCTTTTTGATAAAATGTTCGTCTACGTTTCGTTTCAAATAAAACTTTATAAGTCATTTTTTGTGATTGTTCTTTTAGAGTAAATATTATTTGTTCTCTAAAGTCATTTATACATTTTTCGGTGATAGGTATATCGTTATTTAAATTTTCTTGAGCAGAGTGAATTGTGTTACTATCCGTTAATTTATCTAAATCATCTTCATTGTTGCTTAAAGAACTTCCGGAGCTACAACTATGTAAATTAATTTCGATTCTAGAAAGTGCATCTGCGTTTAGATTTAGTTTTCCAGATTTATATAAAATTTCAAATTCGAATTCTTGGAGTTTCAACCGCCAGCGGACCAATTTTGAATTTGGTTCCTTTAAACTGAAAAGCCAAGTGAGAGGTTTGTGATCTGTGATTATTTTAAATTTTCGACCGAATAGATAAGGTCTGAAATATTTGGTTGCCCAAACAATTGCTAAAAGTTCTTTTTCTATTGTTGAATAATTTTGTTCTGTTTTTGTTAGTGTTCTACTCGCATAGCATATTGGTTTATCAGATCCAATAGGACCTTGGGACAAAATTCCGCCCAATGCGAAATTACTGGCATCTGTTGTCAAATTGAATTCTTTACTAAAATCGGGGTATTGTAAAATCGGATCATTGCAAAGTAATTGTTTACAATTTTCAAAACATTGTTTGTATCTATCGTCTAATACAATTTGTTTGTCTTTACGCAAACATTCTGTTAGTGGTTTTGTCAGTTTGGAAAAGTCTTTTATAAATTTTCTATAGTAACCTAAGAGTCCTAGAAAAGATTTTATTTGTTTTTCTGTTTTTGGGATGGGAAATTTTTTTATAGCAGAAATTTTATCAGGGTTTGGTTTTACACCGTCTCTCGTTACTACATGTCCTAGAAATGCCACTTCTTTATGTAAAAATTCCGACTTGTCTAGCTGAATTTTTAGATTTGCTGATCTTAACTTTTCAAATATTTTATTAAGGTTTTCGATATGTTCTTGGAGGGAAGTAGAAAATACAATTATGTCATCCATGTATACAAGACAGATTTTTCCTTGTAATTCACGTAATACATGGTCCATTACTCGTTGGAATGTACTAGGTGCGTTCTTTAATCCGAATGGCATCCGAACGTATTCGTAATGACCGTGATCTACTGTAAAAGCTGTTTTTGAAATGTCTTTAGAATGTACTTCTATTTGGTGGAACCCTGAGGCTAAGTCAAGTGTACTAAAATAGATACATTTTCCTAACTTATCTAAGATTTCCGTTATATTAGGTAAAGGATAGCGATCGTCTATTGTTTTCTCATTTAATTTCCTATAGTCTACAACTAAACGCCATTTACGTATACCGCTTGCGTCAAATTTCTTTGGAACAATCCAAATTGGTGAAGACCATGGAGAAAAACTAGGTCTAATAATTCCTTGTTTTAATAATTTATCTATCTGACTACGTACTTCGTTCTTATGAATTTCCGGGTATCGGTAAGACTTGGTATAAATTGGAGTGTCGTCAGTAGTTTTAATTTCATGTTTAATTTGATTGGTAAAAGATAGGTCTTGTCCTTCTTTGAAGAAGATATCATCAAATTTTTTACAAATGTGTACTATAGCTTTTTTCTCTTCTGAATTTAAATGATTAATGCGAATTAATGATTCAATTTCTGATGAGTCTGATACGTTATTAGTGTAATTTATGTCAAAATTATTTATTTGTTGGCAATTTTCTAAATTATTACATTTAATAGGTTGTTCTAACATGAAAGTTTTTGAGGTTTCATTTAAATTTACAATCTCAATTCTAGATTGCCAATTTTTAGATTTATAAATGCCTTCGTTGACAAATAAATTTGGTTGTATATTAGTTTTGGGTATAAAAATATCTCCGTTTTCTATGTCTACAGGTGCGTTAATTGTTAACTTACTGCGCGGATTTATTTCTAATATCCCTGTTGTGTGATTTGGTTTGTAAAGAATAGGTATACAAACTTTGTCTGTTATTAGTTTTTGGTTGCCATAGTCAATATGAGCTTTTATTTGTCTTAATATGTCTGAACCTATTAGTCCGTCAAAATATGAATGAAAATTAAAAAGATAAAAATTTAATGGTTTTTCATTTTGTAATTCTATTAAATTGTCAATTGTTGTTTGTTTGTCTATTTGTTTTGAAATGAATACGGTTGTTATAGTTATCGGTTTAACTGTGTAAATATATTTTTCAGAAATTAATTTTGGGTTAATGAATGATGTACAGCTTCCTGTATCAATCAAAAATTTTAATGGAGGACCGTTTGAATTAGAAATATGAATATATGGTAGTTTTGTTATTAGTTTACTGTCTAAGTTTAAGAACCCGACTGCTGGTGTAAGGCTATTTTCCGAAAATTTTCTTCATCTATTTCGTTTGTTTCGAAATCATCATTTATATGTGGATCTAAATTTTGAAAATGTGTATGTGAATTAATATCTAGTTGATAGCTAGAGTATTCTTGTTCTGATTCATCGTTTAAAGCAGAGTTATATTCGATATACTCGTTTTCAAAATCAGGATGGGTTATTTCAGGATTTTCACAATTAAATAATTCTTTTGAATGGAAATTTGGAGGACCTGTTGATTTGAAGAATTGGGTATTTGTTTGAGGTATTGGTCTATATCTATTAGTGTTACCACTACTTGTGTCCATTGGAGTAGGACGATATATAAGTTTCGATTGTTGTGGATGTTGTGATTGTTGAATTGGACGATTATTGAAGAAAGGTTGGGATTGTTGAGGACGATTAACATTTGAATTAAATCTTAATTGTTCTGGATGATTGATTTGAGTATTTGGAATATATGATCGATAATTATTTTGATTATACGATCGATTATTATTTTGATTATACGATTGATAATTATTTGGGTTATACGATCGAATATTCGAATTATGTGAAAATTGTCTGTAATTCGAATTTTGAGGTGTAGGGTGATTGTAAGTTCTGTTGTGTGGTGTGTGACTATTATTTTGTGTATTATTGAATTTTGGTGTATTCCTAACATAATACGTATTTTGTTCTTGTATCGAGAAACTGAATGCTTCCGCCAATGAAGTTGGTCGCATTGCTCTTATAGTACTACCTAACGGTTCTTTTAATCCTGTCAGATACGTATTAAGGCACATTTCTTGATAAAGTTTATGTTTGGCTGATATAACGTTTACATCAGTTTCATGAATGTTAATTAGGTTTGTCATTGTTGAGAAAAGTTCAATAATTTTACTATAGAAGGTTTCTACAGTTTCATTTGTTTGTTTTAGTGTATGTAAATCTCTGATAAGGGAAGTTTCGTTACGCTTATCTGAATAATGTAAAATTAAATTTCTTTTTATTTCTGACCACAGTACCGGAGTACCGTACATATTTAATACTTCGTTTGCTTCATTAATTATTTTATTTCTTATAGCCCTAGTTATAAATTTTACATAATTATTGTCTGAATTAGGTATTATATCTAGTATTTCCTGTACGTTATTTATGAAATCGTACAGTAATCTTGGATTACCATTGAATGTAGGCAAATCTTTTATTGCATCTGGTATTCTTAAATTATTAAAAATATCTAGTGGCGTTGCTGCCATTTTTACTTTAATTTTATTTATTTGTTCTTTTGAAATTGTTAGTTTTATATTTTCAATATTTGACTTATTACTAGCGAAACTCAAGTTTTTAACAACTGGCGATAAACCTTCGCCGGTGTTAAAGCTTTGTTCTTGTACTATCGATAAACCGTCGTCAGTATTTGAACTCAAAGCATTTACAGTATTACAACTTTTGGATTTTTTAATTTTTGGATAAGGATACTTAGACATGAACGAAACAAAAAAATCAATACAGACTTACCACATAGCCCAAATGTAGAATACCATCGTCCGAACCCACTGCCTGCCCGATGTTCCTTCGGGTTGAATAGTGTTCTCCTATTCCGGATTCGTCACCAAATATTCCTGTGGAGTACGTTGGTTCTTAGTGCGAAGAATTAGAATTCACCCAGTAGAGTTTTCGACTGGTTCACTAGGTCGTTGTTGATTGATCGACAGCTGATTTACTGAATCTCTTCACTAATACTGTTTTGTATTAACAATTTCCGAACTTTCAACTTTTAACAATAAACCGTTGTTAAGGCTGTTTTTTCGCGATTCACTTAATCTTACTGTTTGGATATCAACGAATCTTTTTGTATCCTACCGACTGCGCCAATTATGTTTTTCGTTGAGAAAATATCCTTTTTAAAAAAATCTTTATTTGTTATAATTCTATACAATGCTTATAGCTAGATGGTATACTTGAGAATAAGTCTTATAGAAGAGGATAACAGTTTGCATGATTTTACTCCGTCATCATTTTCTATAATTCTCTGAATGTAATATAATACGTTTATACGCCGGATAAGGCGATGATAAAAATGTGTTAAATTCCTAAGTGTTATACATATGATTAAATTAAGTACAATACAATATAATATCTTAACTATTGGTTATTGAAATATATATTTATCTTATATAATAGATAGTTCATTTCATGACTCGCGTCTAGTGTACGGTATTTTATAATAATGGCTACAACAAAGGGGCATGCGTGGAGAAATCTTAAAATTTAACGGTGAAACTTTTTAATAAATGTAAACAGCCGTTATCATCATTTTGTGATAGTTTGGATCGACTTTTTTGTAATTATTAAAGAAATTCTAGTGGTTAAAAGCATTTCTGATAAGTTACATCGATTATCATAAAATTGCTATTGAGATAAATTAAAACTAAAATGTTTAAACAAAATTTCACTACAAAATGGCGATAACGGCCTGTAGCGACCCCAATGACCTATAATTTAGAGATTTGTGATATTATTTTATTTTTTAGTAAATACACCGGGCTGGGGGTGGGAGGATTTAGCCCCTTATCATCACTCATTCTACTTTTGAATTTAATTTTAGATTTTTTAAACTAAAACTTATACATTTTCATTTTAGCATTCGGATTTGCAAAAGTTATACTTATCATAAACAAACTATATCAATAAATTAGCTTTTGCCCGATGTTTCGACCGCGTGTACAATTCATAAAAGCCCCGCCAGCCCCTTGATGGATACTTACATACCATAAACTAATGTATCATTAAAATCGGTTCGTATATTTTCAATACCTAATGACAGTAAAACTATCGAAATGAATTGTATTGTCTATCAAAAAGACAGAGCCAGCAGATAAGGGTAACATTTTGTTATAAAGAAATTTAATAAAAATTGTTATATATTTTCTATAGATTTATTTAGAAATTTAGAACAGATGGTACATCAATTTATTAAAACACAGTTGGTGACTCTGACCGTACAAGATATTTTTCATATTATGTATACCACCACTAATTTAATATGGTTATTTTTTACTTACCGCACATGCGCCAAAATATTAATAAATATCATAGACCATTAACATAATACTAGTATCGCCTACAGTCAAAATTCGACCAATATTTTACCTGTCTTAACGGCAACATATACACCTGATTTTTTTTGTACACCTCCTTTTTAAAGTGCTCGTTTAGTTAGTTGTATCACAATTGTATTGAATTTGTTTATAATAACGGGCATCATACTACTAGAGAACTGATTTAAATTTATTCAAAACAAGAAAGTTGAAGTAAAAGTTTGTCTATTGTAAATTGAGGCCACATAATTCTTATAGCGAGCTGCTTACGAATTCTTTGTTTGTTGAGCGCATACATATTTGGGATTCCTGAAATAACTTTGTGCATTTTCAAGACAAAGTAGATATTTAATGTTAATGATGAACTTCAATATTTAATGATGTTTCACGTTCATCTAGTAAAGGAAATTATGAGATGCAAAGAAATGTTTCTTACATGTCTATCTTGTATGAGTAATTTGATTACGAGTTCTGAGTAAAATTAAGATAAAAGCAGATACGGAAATACTCTTCATGTTATAAATATTTGCTAATATAAATTATGATATTATAATACAAAGGTATAAATAATTCATAAAGAAAATATTATCTTACATGAATTTAAGATATTCAGGAGGAATTTAATTTTGCTTATTACGTTATAAGACAGAGAATAATTTTTCTTTTTGTTTGTATATTGCATCCTGACATTAATTTTCATATTTACTTAAAAAGTAAACGAAAAATGGAATACTTATAGAATCAACACTGTGTCTGTCTGTCACAGCTTTCTAGTTACTGAACTGTAACCCTTGTGTTAATGGATAAATGTTTGTACGTTGCTTTATGGATAAAGTACTCGGGTACCTTCATATGATTTGTACTATTTTGTATTTATGATATTTACGTTCTAAAAATTTTGCGCGGTGTATTTAATGTTATTGTTGTCAAATTTAATGTTATTGTTAGTGACCTCACTTTTTATGTTACAATAATCATTTTAAAATCAATGGAAAGTAAATACAAAGCAAATGTTTTTTACTTCAGAGTAAAATAGTAAAATCTTTGATCTTACAAACGGTTGTGTTTTTATTGTGGCAAGTGTAAGGTTGAAATTTTATTATATTTGCTCAATATTAAAAATACGTTTCGTCCGTACAATTTAGAAGTTAAATAATATTATATATTTTTTTACAATAAATAAATTTCATAGTACCTATATTGTTTTCTGTTCTCGTGACAGAAGGGTTAAAATCAAAAGTTCCTAATCTAGGAATATGTATGATGCCCGTATCACAAAAAATATCAGTACCTACTCGCCGCATTTACGTAATTTTTTCAAAAATAAATCGATGAAACATAAAATTTTTAATTTAGGTTAGGCACAGGATAATTGTTTTGTAAACTCAATAATAAATATAAATAAAAATTCCTAACAAATAAAATATTTAAATTTTATACATATATTTTTATGTTTGATTAATTTTTGAAATATTTGACTTTAGCCGATATGCAAATAAATAATGATAATAATAATAATTATTATAATTAAATTAACCTCAAATTGTTGGGGTCACTGTATTTTCATTTGTGGTTAAAATATTTAGAAATCCTAATTTAAAAATAAATGTTCATTCTATTTTTATATCGAAATAATAATAATTCATTTTACATTTGATAATCTGGTAAATGCCATTATACAGATGCTACCTACGGCTGACTAATTATGGTTTCTTTTTTTATCAACTATTCCCCCTTGTAATTGTTGATGACTTCCCGTTAGCGATATATCTCTGTCTAGCACTAATAAATCTGACTATGAGTAATGTTTCTAATTATGTTCCCCTACTGTTTTTATTTTATACGAGATGGATTATAAAAAAATGATGTAATTGTACAGATAATTAACTTTATGTGATTATCTACTTTTTATTGGCAAATACATATTTTATATACCTATGCAAGTTAAATTTAGAGTTCTATACAGAACATGTATGCAGTCCCACATCCCCCCAACTGAGCAGATTCAAGGGGTTAATTATATAAATATTAAATACTATAGGTGGTCACGCGTAGCTACGGAACTTTCTTATACGTAATCCTGACAGTGAACAGTGTACGTGATTCTTATTTTATTAAAACATATTTCTGACAAACTAATAAAAGATAGAATAAAATGAATGGGACATTACGCGCGCACATTTTTTTTTAAATTTGTGTATAGCTAAAATTAAAAGCAAATAATTTTTTTCAACGCGTCGAACTAACCTAAATTTTATAGTGCAATTATTAACAACATATATTGTCTTTCTTATAATTAAATGATCTATAAGATATGAAAATTAAAAAAGTAGGGAGGGGGTACACCGGAAAGAGTCCATGTTATTCGTTCTGGCATCTGCTTTCATTTATCATTATTATAAAGTGTTTATTTGTTATTCAGAACAAATGTTTCCAAAACTATAAATCTGCAATAAATATGTTGAGTCAGACTTGATTGTCCGCCGTTGTGTACAATGAGTTAAAATATTCAATATACTCTAACTACGAAAACTTCGTAGACAACTGCTGCTTTGGTCTACAAAACTTCTGACAGTGTCATGTCCAAACTACTAATGTTTGATGCATCTAGAATACCAAGGATTGTCTCAACGATTATTGTGTTTGACTACTTCAGGGCATTTTTTGTCGAGAACATTTTAAAAATTAATGAAACTTTGGAAAAATATTCATAAATATATCTTAAAGACCATACAAAAAATTCAAAACGTTTCACCGTCTTGTTTAAAAGTTCTATAGTTTTTAAATTAATAAAAACAAACTAGTTTGTCTAAATGTCAAAATTTATTTAAGAAAAGGTAATCGCAAGCTTTCGATTCGCAGAATCATCGTCAGGCTATTAATAAAGATTTAAATGTGAGAACGATGTTGTTATCTCAATAATATTCATGTCACATGAATATTATTATTAATAATATTCATGTCACATGAATATTATTGAGATAACAGACATCAACAATAAGTAAAAAGATACCGTAATATCTACATGATCATTAATAATAGAATCTACAAGAATAAAATTAAAATTTATATTTTACGATTACGATACATCCATATACTTTTACCGTATAAGAAAGTAAAAAGTTGAGCAACACGCAAGTGTAATCGTTTCCACAGAATAAGTGGCGCTACGTATGCTATCATAAAGCAGCTTTATTACACGTATTTCACTCTTCGATAACTTCTGATCGTGTTGGGGTAAGATTTCGTGCATGGCTTCCTGGAAATTATCTCTGTTACTACGATGCAGGTCCGGTGCGTGAAATAAACTAACCGACACTTATATTTAGTTCGATTATACATAGTTAGATAAAATCATATATGAAAAACACATATATTATACATTTTATGTACAACGAATACATTTATTTTATATTTTTTTACAATTTTATTTACAATAAAAGTTTATATATTTCTCACTGGTGGATGTCAAAATGTCGCCAAATTGGTTTAAGTATAATATTAAGATAAACTTTTGTCAGTATTATGCGGTGTTCACACCAAAGAAAACAAAACAGCAACACGGTGTTTGAAAACACTTCGTATTTAAAAATGCATAGGGTTTATTACACTTTTGTCAAAAAGACACGATGTTGCTGTTTTGTTTTTTCGGTCTGAACACGGCATAATACATTACAAATAATTTTTGTCGGACTTGCGACACATTTTTCATTACTTCTTACTTGTCTTACACGATAGCGTGGTTTACACACTCTATGTTACACGAGAGATCTTAAGGAACACGTTGATGATAATTTCGCCCAAATCGGCTCAGTACTTTCCGAGAGAAGCGTTGATAATATATTATTTTAGATTATTACTCGTATAATAATGATATCAAAAGTTTGAAAAACTGTCTAAAAGGATTTTAAATTTAATATTATCTACAAGTGAGATATGTACAAATACTTTTGTGTTCTATTTTCTTGAAAAGTACAAAAAATAAAATAACTTGTGTTTGTATAAAATATACCGTCTCCAAAAGCTGTGCTAGAAAATAAAGAACTATTTATAACGGTATAAAGAAAACTTGTGCGTCGCTAAAATGAAACACATTATTTTACGAGACGGGTCAGTTTTGTTTTTATTTTATTTCGGGGGTAGGGTTGCTGTCGTAATCAAATAATAAAACATGGCATCGCAACTTGTATATTTTACTCAGAAAATATAAACAGTATGATACAGTAAATATATATTTCTAAAGATTGAACATTATTCTGATAATTAGGTTTACTATAGATAATTTATATACAACACACTAGATCAGCGGTACCAAAACTTATTTTATCGTGGAACTCTTACATGACATTTAAAAATATCTGGAACCCTAACCATATTATATTTATATAAACTTATATATTCTTTGTTTCTCAATTTAAAAACGACTTCATATAATAAATATAAGTCTGGAACTGTTAGGCTCGTGGTGAGGACATCTTATGAAGTCGAAACGCGTGTCGAGTACATTGTTTATTGTGGTTAAGGTGTATATTTTTAGTTTAAATAAATATAATAACAATAGATATCTGTTTAAACCCAGAAGCCAAGATTTATATTAAAATCACCGCAGATTTTTTTTTGCATTAAACGATTATGAAAATAAGATGAAAACTCGTTTAGCTTGAAGTATATAAAAAAATACTTGAAAATATTGGTAATATCTTTTATAAATTGTGTTATAATAAAATATGAACCCATAACTGCATGCTACAGGTACCATAGTAGCGCTACTCCAGCTTTTATAACTTAATAATCTCAACATGCATATTTGTTCGAACAATATGAGTATATGTACTACCTACCCGTACATCATATTTCATTCAATAAACAGCATCTTTACATTCTTTCTCTTACAAAAAACTTGATCTGACTTTTAACGTTCATATAGAGATGGTCTTTTAAATTATGTATATGAGCCTCATTTATTAAATACCTGATTTACTACCTAATTCATGATCTTGTGATTATTATTTATTTATTTTAGTAAATTTCATGCTAAAAATAGAATTTAAAAAATTAAAAAATAAACAATTTTCAGAAATATTTTTAAAAATGTGAACAACTATTTGGCATCCCCTTTACTTTGGAATCTGGGGCGAACCCTCTCCCCCTTTAGTCCGCCACTGGGTACAAGTTAGTACTTGTATTATCTGTTATTATTTGATGTGTGCATCAAAAACTCAACATAGCAGAAATTGTTAGATAAGTCATGTTATTCTGGATGTGACTTTTCGAGCTGTACTTTCTAATCTGTAGGTATATAAATAAACATAAATATTACTATACATGTAAATAAACTTGCAGTGAAAAGTTGAAAAAATAACGTTATTATAAGAATTGAAAATTTTGTTATAATTTTAGTTTTAAAATAACAGTGTACTACAACCAAGGCTCAGTAAAGGAAGCTTGAAACACGATTTAAAACAAGAAGACATTTGGTAAGAATTTATAATTTTCATTAGTTTATAAAAAAATATTTTAATTTTACGTTACTAAATTAAAAAATAATAAAAAAGTATCAATCTTTAGAAACTTTACCTCAAACATCCGCATATTAAAACTTTTGATATATATAGTACTAATGGATACTTATGGATTGTGAAACGCAACCACAAAAAAAACATACAAAAAGGTTTCCACGAGCCGATGTGACAGCAAAAAAGGTAAAAAGGACTTTCAATAAAAAATAGTACATTTGGGAACCCTAAACTTACATAAAAAACGTTGACTGGTTTGTAACATTGCTTTTTCTACGGCAACATCAATTTTAATGTATGCCGTGTCTCTTCTCTTCTGTTTGAACTGCAGTTTCATTTTGACCGCTGCCTTGTTTAGTTAACCCCGTAGTAGACTCGTACATTTTCTAGATGTATACACCCACTTCAATTCCATAACATTGATATATATTTTAAAGTTACACAGCTCCAGAAAAAAGTATTGCCCTCTTAATTGGATGTTTATCTCGCAAAATTGCAAAAAAATAGAAAATTTATATCAATTTTGACAGTTTCTACGGTCCATGATACATTTTTTTTGACCAAATCTAATGACTTTTGTAAATCAGACTTACCTCTTCAATTTACTTACGAACATTTTTACATAAAACCACATTTTTGAACCCCTATAATTACGAAATAAATAATCGTAAATATATCTCAAGCACATTTAGAGAGCAAAAGTCTTTTTTTCATAACCTCGGTTAAAAATGGCTTGACAAAAAATTTAGATTGAAGAGGACAGTATGATCTACCAAAGTCATTTAAAATTAATATAGATACAATAAGTGTATGCTCGGTTACAATATACAGGCAGTTACCTATCCTGAATATAGCAATTTCTACCTCCCCCCCCCTCTTAAGGAGCTACCTACACTGTCAGTTAAGGACAAACTAATTAGCTTAACGAATAATTTACATATCTCTAACGTGGGCAATAATGTGGTTATTCACTCATAATGCGACTGCTTCCGGGTTAATATAATATATCCTGTACTGTTTGAGCTTCAGTTTCATTTCCACCGCTGTTTATTTAACGTAGCCAGGATCAGTCAGTGTCGGAAAAAGTAAACTCCGATGAGATCGATGTAGTATTAATGAATGCATGAATGAATGTTAATTAACAAAGTACTCAAATTAATGTACAATAAAAAAAACAGCAAAATACTAGGTTGTTTTTTATCTATCGCATTTATCGATTTCAGGAACATTAGTTATCTGATATTTAACGTATTTAACTGTCAGATATTTTATTGTTAACTAAAATTCAATTTGAGAGACTTCAGTTACTGAAAATAGCAAAAATGTTCTCTATTTTCTTAGTTTTTTTTCATCAATTAGTTTCGGAGTTACAAGTGTGGAAATTATTTGCTCATTTTCGACCACTTTTTGCGGATAAATAATTTTTAATTTTATAATATAGTAAATTAGCTCAATAATATGTATATTTTTACACCCCAATTGTGCTTTTAGAAAAATATATTTTTTTGAGATAGTTTTTTTAGCTCAATTGGTTCATAATTTTTTTAGTTATGCTGCAAACGGACGGAAAACTGGACAAAATAGTTTTACCAACCCTAAAAAATGCCACATACATTACTGCAAAATAATATTCAGCATGTCTTATTTCTCAAATGCAGTAATACGATAAAATAAAAATATAAAAAGATCAATCTCGAAGAACTCCTACAGTTCTATTTATAGTTGACACACCATTGAACATTTCTAAATAAAATAAGAAACAGAAAGCTTTTCACAACAAAGAATAAGCTGGCAATGTATACCAGTGTTATTCAATAAGAATGCCAAAACTCCATATAAGAAATTTGCCTAAAAAATTCAATAATGATATAACCATTTCAAATATATCTAAGCGTATATTGAGAACTATTCAACAATGATTGCCAGTTGTAATTTGTATAATTGTTGATAAAATAAATAAATATTTAAAAAAAGTAATTTTGTAGTTTTGTAAAAAAATCAATAGTTTCTTTTCAAAATGCCGCCATTTTTTTGCTACCCGCTATTATATTTTAGTCGTACTTGACGATAAAGAAACTTATTATTAGAGATTGGAAAAATAGTTGTTATTTTCAATGAAATAGTTACAAGTTGAATTTTTTTTGGAAAATTGTTGGTAAATAGTTTTTTTTACGATTTAATAATAATTAGTGCAAACGAAGCACTAAAAAGTGTCGCAAATAGTTGGAAAGGTAGTTGCGAATAGTTGATTTCGAATTGTGTTCAATCAAACCAATTTTCTGAAAATGATGGAGATATGTTATAAAAATTACAATAAATGCATTTTTCGCAATAGTTGAAAAACTATTTTTCCAATCTCTACTTATTATTAAATAGAGGATAAACTGTTTTTTTTTTCGGATGAACAGAAGCTGGACTAATGTCAGCCATTTGAAGATATTTTTTCACATTGTACGTGGTTCCTTATAACAAGTGTAATTATAATTATTATTTTGAAAAAAAAAACTGTTTAACTTTTCTAAATTTAAGGAAAGAATAATTTTTAATTCAGTTAAACTTTCTATTGAGCAGCACTGGTACACACGCATAATATTGATTGTTTCTTCAACAGCCCGGAACACACAGCTCGTGATATTTACTTGCAGATTGTCACCTTAGTTACCTGTGGACAATTGGAAACCTTTTGGGGATATCCGGCCCCTGTTTTAGCGCTACGAAATCCCTTCTTGTTCTAGTCAAACTCAATCTCGGCTTTCTCCATTACTCTAATGATTCTTGTTCGCCGATAGTTACCGACCAAATTAGCTGGTTTTGTATGGAGGAAATGACCGCATGTTATTCAAGATGCTTGCTCCCTAATTTATCACGAAATTAGGGCATTGGGTTGTCGGGAATGACGAATTGATATTGCAATGTATTAATTTCTATTCGATTATATTAATTCAAAACATTAGGATTATGTGATCTTATTCAACTGTACTAGAACATTTTACATAATTATAATACTAAGATTTATCCGTGGTTTCATTTATATTTCGAAATAAAATTATATTAATTAGTGTCACGTACTATAAGAGGAAGAAAAAACTTTTGACCTGGATATAATAATTTACAGGTGCAATTTAATATAAGCTAATTGAATAAAATAAAAAGTTATATGGTATGGGACACTAGTAGGTGCCCTGCTAAGCACAAATGTGGTATGTGACAATTTTGTCAAAATTGAGTTAAGCACAAAATGGCATTATCTATATCTTCTTGCATCTTACTAGTGTTAAATATAAGTATATATAATAATAATTATTATATATACTTATTTTTTCTAATAAAAATCACCTTTTTTATTTACTTTTAGCTGCATTTTAGGCTGAATTACTAGACTATATTGTTGTATCTGCAGTTTAATAAGAATTGTTTTATATCTACTGTAGATACAATAACAAAAGCAAAGATAAACAATATAAAGCTGTAGATTTACTTTACTAGGTATAATTATGGTAACTGCGTGCAGATACCATAATTATACTTAAGTAAAGAGTAAATAATCTGTAAAATGTTAACTGCTCCTTTTTTAATAGTTAATATTCATTCTATTACATTTATATTTTAAAAAATGAATTCACCTAAGAAAATACTACATATGTATCAGTTGTTGCTTAGTAAGCCGGCCATAATATTTAAAATAAATTATCGAATAAGTCTTAGACTTTCTAATAGTGGAAGTTCCAATAAAATTGGTTCTGTAGTTTTCGTATCAAGTCGGATCAAACGAACAGTTACTATCCAAATTGATTGCATTGCTTATAAAACGATGCATAGATTCACATCATAAATAATCGTGCTAAATTCACCAAAGATAATTAATTATTTAAATAAAAACCGATGCTCAGATAAATTGCTTATACTCCACTTCTTTTATGAATGTAGTAGTTGTCGTGGTTTTTGACGGTAAAATGCACGGTTTGTACCGTCAAAACCCCGGCAACCACTGCATTCTTAAATGAAATAGAGTAATTTATGCAATCGTCAAAATGACATTTAAAAAGTCAAAATGACAATTAATATATCAAAGTAAATATCAATTTAAAAAAAAAAAACAACACGATTTTTAAAAATAAATTGAGGTAAATTTTTGTAAGGGAATATTTTAATATATTATTATAGAAAATTAAATGCTCTAGAAAAAAGATTCTATAAAATTTTCACGTAACTTGTGTCATTCATTCTTGAGAAATCTTGAAAAAATAAATATTTTGGGATGCCACCCCTCCCTCTTACACACGATTTTGATGATTTTGAAATGGGACCGTCCTCAAGCCAGAGCCAACCATCCGACCAAATTTCAATAATATCGGTTCAGTGGTTCAGAGTTATGCGTGTGACAAGGATTCAGGGGACAGACGGACGGACGGACACACGGACAGACACGGAACGAAAAGTGTTTGTCTTGACGTGAAACGGAAATATAAATTTAAATTTTTGAAATCGGAGAACATTTTTTTTGTCCAATCTAAAACGATCACAAAGCTTCTCGTATCTTCGATATTGCGAGGAAGCAATATTTTTTTATTTAAATACAAAACTATGTACATAATTATATAACATACGTGTTTTTGGTTGAGTATAAAAATATATTTTTTACGAACAATATGCTTTTGAAAGAATCAAAGTGATGGATAACAAAAATAGTTGTTACTTCATCTTTTTCCACGTAATCCGTGGAGATGTGACGTCCGTTTAACCTGGCTTAGCCGGCCTGTTTTATCTGATCACCTTTTACATACTCATGTCGCTAACATATTCAATTTATATTGCATTCCATTTATCTCTTTGCTTTATAATATAAAGTCGTATCTATGTTTAAATTGTACCCAAAATGGAAATATAATTCGAAATTATTAAATCCAGATTTTAAATTTTTGATTATGTATATAGTTACTACTTAATTTTTTTTTTCGAGAATAATTAATTCTATATTTTTGACACAGTTAACTGGGCTATATGCAACTTCCATGCTTAAAATTTTAATAAGCAATAATAATAATTGCCTAGCATCACATGAGGTAAAAAAATATCTCCGCTTTAAATACCTTATTTTAAATTTAAAAGTTATATTTAGTATAATATCGGCTTTCGTAATACATAGTAATTTAAAACAGTAGATTTTTTGTTGCATTTTAGGAGACCTATCTAAAGAAACTCCACTAAATGAAAAAAAATTGTATTTACTTTTCAGTCTATTGAAAGGGGGTATAATTTTTTTTAAATATTTCCGTTTTTGGGTTATATCAATCTACGTCCGTATACCAAATATCATCTAAATCAATATAAAAGTTATATAAACGGACAGACAGACGGACAGAGCGAAACTATGAGTTCCTAGTTTTCTACGGAACCCTAAACACGGTTGCTTTTTCAAAGCTGGAATACCCTATATATCGAAAAGGAGTATATGGAGCAAATATGATATTTCTATCATACCCAAATAACTATGTTCAATGTTTCAAACATAACAGTATAGAATATTTTACGAAGATAGAGTTTGAAATTGTAGTATCAAAGCAATATATCAAATATCCTATGATATGCGAAAAATATCTATGTATAATATATATACAGATTTTCAGTATAAACATATACATATACAATATAACTGTCATTTTTTCATCTTTGATTATACTAAGACGATGTTCAATATGAAGTAAAGAGATAGTATGTTATCAAACCAAACAAATCTCACAACCGCAAAAAAGGGATAAGTTTATTAGTGATTTATTTTTACGATCAATTTAAAATGTCGTTATTTATCGTTACTTAGAATTGAAAAGTGGAAAAATGTAAGAAGAAATAAAAGAGTTCGTAACGTTTTTATTTACGAATTGTAATTCTTTTTCGGTAGGAACGATATTTAAGATTTTCGGAAGCCAAATTACAATACTTCCATTTTCTTCGGAACATGGAAGTAAAACTGTAAGCAGTAACGTATAATTAGTATTTTAAGCAACGCATTTGTATGTAAATTAATAAATAACTATCATTTTATTATCATTTACTATCAAAATTAGTAAATTTTTAAAAAGTGGACATAATTTTTTTTAATATTCAATTTGACGTTCGATGACGTATTATACCCATAAAAGTCAATAAAAACTAAAATTATCGAATGGAATATAAGTAAGAATCTGAAATTCTCTGAAAATCTTTGTTCTTTTGTTTGTATCGTTTTACAAACTGGATTCTTTTCCACTGGGAGAGTTTACTTTCATGTTTGATTGGTCCACATTTTCACTCAATTAACATTTGTTCTGAATCGTTGAGTTTCTATTGTGTATTGTCCAAATTGATAAGGTCACTTTTTACTTATTTTGTGCATTTTTACTTCCATGTTCTGAAAGAAATTGGAGGATTGTAATACCGTCGAAAAATCGTGTTCAAGATAAAAGCAAATTCTAATTGTACTACCTTCAAAACGTAAAGAAAAGTTGATTTTCGCATGGCGGCTGTGCGTGTGTCTGTGTGTGTATTTGTGTATCTGGATGTAGAATTTTCTTTCGTTCACGATAATTACTGTAAAAATGCACTGATCTCCAGACCTATTGATTTTGGTGCTAATAGGATTAGGGGTTTTAGAAATATTCAAAATTTTGAAAAAACTTTTATCGTCTAAAAAGATATTTCTTACAAATTTTAGAGTACATGTAAAAACGATTGCCAGTTTTTTAACGGGGTGTATTGCCTCTTACTATTTTTATTCTATGTGTTAGCCTAGTGCGAGAATAGTGCCTGTGTTAATCGTACCGTCTTATTTCCGCCTACCTCTCCAATCTTAAACCAAACAGACCATAAATATGTTAAAATTGATTAATGAAGTGGTAATTAATTCGATTTTTTTGGAATTGTTTCATTTGTTTTTGGCCATTCATTGATATCTAGATATACATTAATTTTGGCACATATTCGAACACTACATGCGAGAACGTCAAAATTTTACCAATCAAAATATATTCATCAAAAATTCAGGTTTCTACGAAAATGTATAAATGACTCCACAATGTTATGAATAAATAATCAAACATCAACACCGCATGAGTTGATCGATATTTAGATTTAGACATCCGCCAATATTGCCTAAGCCAAATCAATATAACGCCGTTAAATAAAAATTAGCATATTCCAATCAGTCAGTCAGATAGAGCGTCAACACTCGCCGAACCAGACGGTGCACGAAATGAGTTGATGTTTCCGCAATATATTGTTTCCGGCGATGGTGGGCGGGACCCCGGAGTCCCGCAGGAGTGCGTCAGCACTTGGGAACACGCCAGGAGCGGATTTAGCCTGCGTGAGGTAGTTTTCTTGGGACTTGTCATTTTTGCGCTCGTCGAAAAACATCGAGTAATTTTCAATAAAACTTTATGATAGATAGAACATTGATTGCTTATAATACAAAAAGGTTTCACTATTATGACATCGGACATAAAGTATTATTAAGGTTATTTTTGTTTTATTAAAACCTACAATTTCAATCCGAAATTTAAAAAAACACATGAAATGCAGAGGTTAAACAAACTTCTACATTGATTTATCCTAAAACTGACAGAACTAAAGTTTTTTTTCCAATTATATTATAGTGAAATATCAATATTAATAATATTATTGTACTTATTATTAGATAATTAAATACTTAAGCTCTGTCAGTAAAATACATTTTTTAGTCTATGTATCACAACAAAATAAAAAAAAATATTTTTTTGTCTGTCTGCTTATACTAAGGAAACTTAAGAAATGATTTTGATGAAACTTTCAACCTTAGAGTTAATGTAAGCTAGTGGATGACATAGGCATTGACAAATTGTGAACTATACGCGGATTTGTCCGCATATAGTTTAAAATCTTTTGGTAATAAATTTTTTTACATGAAATAATAATAATAATATTAATAATATTTATTTTCTGAAAAATACTTCAAAGAGATTGTAGAACATGTGAAGATGAAACAGAATATAAAATATAATAAAAAATAAATAATAGAAAAAATAAAAGGTGTATTTTGAATATAATAGTAATTTAATGGACTTTGCCTTTCAAAAAAGTGAGCACAAACATCGTTAGTTACACACCTGCGTGAGAGCACTTTGGAAGAGAGCGGCTGATTCATAATGGAGCAATCTTTGACGCATCCTGTGCTGGTATATTACCTATTGTAGGGAAAACGAATATATATTATGTGTTGTGTGTTTTATTTGCTTTGCGGTTTGCATCCGACGATTGCCACTTTAATGTGTTCATATAAATTAGATGACAGTTTATCTTGTGCTGTTCTTTCGGAAGAAAAATATGCATCCCATTTCAATTTAATTTACTTTAAGTGTGTATTATTTAGCATAATAATAAATGTATATTCCTTAAAACCAAATACAAATAAGAAAAACTTAATAAATAAATATATACAGGATATGCAAAATATATATAAGGGAAAGTGAGGTAATCACGAACGCGAATTCAGTGATTTCAGTATGTTAGAAGAGGAAAGTTAATGTTCTCTCTCTACTAACCGATAGTTGGGCCTACGTCTAATATTGGATCGTTAAAGTTTAGTGGAGATCACACTCACAGTACAAAGTAAGGTTAGTTTCATTATTATGTCATATTTCATCTAATTTTTTATTAAAATAAAAACCATGTAATAACTGATATATAGTTAATAGAAATGTGATTAAGTTATGCCCAAGTAATTACCTCATGCTAGTCGGGTAATCACGAACACGGTTTTGTTTTTGTCTTTATTGTTTTTTAAATATTTTATTAAAATTTATATTGAAAATATATGAACATAACCCTTAGGTGTTTGTAATTATCCCACGTTCTCCTACACTTGAACTTGATGTAGAAATTTGTTATAATACGCATTTGAGAGGAGTTAAGAGATGAGGAGGACTTTTATTTCCAATTAGATAATGCACTTTTCCATTTTCAGGGCCTATCTAGAAAAAAATCGACAAAAAGATACATTGGACATAGAGGGAGGTCAATTCCAGACGTATCATTAGATATACTTTAATAAACTGAATTTATAAACATATTCAAATTATGTACTCATTTGTATATGTATAGACAACATTTTCCTTTAATTGCGAATCCAGAACTGCCTGCGCTGTATTTAAATAATCTTACGTATTATTAATAATAATATGTATAATGTAAGAAATTAATAATATACCATACGAGTGTGCGTCACTAATTAATTATATAAAATCATTATTGTAATTTCATTGAATATTCTGTCGCGAACGAAAACATTTCTTGTTACATTTGGGTTTGTAGATATTAGAAACGAGGCGTTAATTACTCATTAAACTGTGTTTTTCACTCGATCGAAATATATTTAGTCTAATTACATTTGAGAAGCTTAAAATCAGAACATTATATAATTAAGTAAAATAACGTGGAATCATTTTCAAATCTTGTTATGCGATTTTGTTCTATGTGCTAATTTGATATTTTACAAATTGTGATTAAAGCTTTGTTAATTATTTTAATGTGTTTAATAATTTTCTCTATATTTTTGATCGAATGTTACCTTTTTTCTCAGAAATAAACTAAGGATAAAGAAATGTAAAGAATAATGAAAGTTTATTATATTTTTACATTGTAATTTATTTTTTGTTTGTATATTCTAGGTAGGTAAGCATTTTAATTTTGACTTTCAACTTTCATATCGTCTTGTTTGATCAAAAACAGTTTATAAATTATTATTATTAATGTTTTTGTTTTTGACAATACTCTTAAATTTCAAAACGATAAAGATGTTTTGAAGTAATAAATTGAAGGTATGTTATAAATAATAAAAGAATAAGAAAATACTGTTAATAATTTAATATGTTCTATTACGTGTACTTTTAACTAATACTCAAGGTATGTAAAATACAAGGTAGCCTCAGTAGCTCGGCGTGAGAGAGGAAAATACGTCATCTGGGGTGCCCAAGTGTGGAGAGAAGGAATGATGTATCCAATCATAACAAATATAGCCTTGTAACTCGGCGTGAGAAGGAGAAAACAAAAAATTTGGAGTGCCCAAGCTGATTGGTCAAAAACTACTGAGGCAACCTGAATTAGTAAAGGTTTTTTATTGAAACTAAAAAAAATACAATATGTTATTTGTAATAAAAAAGTCATTTGGTGACCACAATTTATTTTCTTAAATTATAGAAACAGACATTAATAATAATACAAATCAATTTATATTATCAGATAGAACCTTAGACGTTATCTAACATTGAAACCAGTATGCTCTGAAAAATGAGCTCCGTAAAATCAGGGACGTGTCGTAATTAATTATTTATATTATTAATGTAAAAAAGCACTAAAGTGATAATTCCTTAACAGAGAAATATCTATTTAGAACCATCCTTACCAAATTCAATTGTAATTAAAAGTATCTATGCATATTATACATTTTCAACCGACGTTAAATTTTGGTAACAGTTTCGTATAATGTACTAGGTTATTTGTTAAGGTATAAAAAGTTAGACAAAACAAAAAATATAAAGAATATGCGAAGAAATACATTTGTAAAAAATCGTAACTGTTTGTCAGGATCAAAACAGGAAAAGATAATAAGTACTGTCAATAGATTAAACCAAAGTATCTTCTGGTTTATCCACAGTTTGCGATCGTTATTATTTCGTCCAATCTTTTATTTTCCATTTAAATCTGAGATTAGTTTGTAAAAGTTCATCTCAAAGCATACACACACACCATCGGAATTTTCTTTGCACTCTATTGTAGCACAGAGTTGGAAAAGGTAAGTGTACATAATTAAAACACACTTCTCTGTTTATCTTTCCCGCAGCTGGTACATTAATATCCGGGTAAACAAGTAATCAACCACAAATTTACACGATACATAATTTCTTGTTTCGAACTTTAATCCGTGCGGTTGGTAATTAGATGTAAGAAAAACGACAAATAAATATCGCTTTATGGCCCCACGAGGTGCAATAAACGGGAAATATGAAAATGCTATCTCCGTTTTAATTACGATTTTCGAGCTTAATCCGTCACACATAACTTATGCTCGCCTGATCAACGTATGCTCTATGTTTATTATGTTGTGCGGGTAACAAGAGCATGAACCGGGACGGATTTAATTCAAATTTAATTAAAACTCACGCTATTACTTTAAAGATACTTTTCATGTAAGGATTATTTGCTGTTTAATGATTCTGGTATGAATTTATACTTGGTAATTGAAAATTCATATATTTATCTTTATGTCGAGTATAAAACACCAGTATCGAATCCAGGGGGTATCCGTGAGAGACTGTAAACTATATCTTCCTTAGAGATAACTTGGTGAGAAGGAATGCTAAGATTTTATGTCATACTTTGAAAGCTCATATCTCTGAAACCAACAATTGTAAAGCAGTTAATAAAACGTAAATAGATACCTTATTTAGTTCCATTTATATTAAACTGAATTTTCTAACCTTCAATTTCTCAACCCTTAAATACATAAAAAAAGTTAAGCTAATTATCATAGATTTTGTATATAGTCGACCTTTAATATTTTGCCTTCTGACAGATGAAGATTTATAATTTGATCCGAAGGGATAAATCCTTTCTCGTATTGTCGGGATATTTACGATTTTATATAATGAATAAATTGAAAAACGCTGAATATATAGCTTATATAGTTTCATTAACAATGAACGGAATTTTAACTATCCATCTCTCAACCCTTAAATATAGTAGCATAAAAAGTTAAGTTTATTTTTATAATTTTCATTCCTTTGTTTTATTAATTTTTGTATTTAGTTGTTAACATTTAGTACATATTTTTATGTACACAATTAAGTTTTATTATTAACTTATACCTAAAAAACAATTCGCTGAAAATTTTACTGAACACTCCCCTCTGATAAGAAGTCAATGCATGCCATAGACCTAGAAGGCCTTAGGTAATGTCGTCAAACAAGAAAAGTGTTCCTTCTTTCCCCCGTATTATTGACATTTCAGAAATTATTTACTCGAAAGAGAATTACGAGTTGGATATCCGAGACAAAGACAGTAAATAAAAAACGTATATATAAGTGTACAACTGTCTTATTCTATTTAGATATTCGGTTTGTTTATCTACTATGATAGATGTTTATTGTTATATGTGATAAGGTATGCAAGTTGTTAAAAATAAATGAGTTTATAAAAGAAGTGACAGGATTGGACTAAATTATATTTTATTTTTAATCCTTTTTTAACTTAAAAAATCACTTCAATATATGTATATATTTAGGTAACTATTAGACATTTTACTAGGATATGTAAGAAGTAACTGGTAACTTTTGTAGAATTTGAATAGCTAAACATAAAATAATCAGTTTGAGCTTAAAGGATCCCGATGGCAGGAAATATGGGTAAAATAAGATGGAAGATGGTTAATAATATTATATACCTAGTATTTTTTATAGTTCTATTAAAATGTAATTTAACTGTATATATACGACAATTATTTACTATTTAATTTCAAAATAACCGTATTATTTAAATAGGGGTAGTTTATAAAATATTAAACCATTTTCGTGAAAAATTGAAATACATATCTCAATAAATATTTAATACAAAACTCAATTTCAGAGCACTGTTCCAACATTCATAGTTGCACGATAAAAATTTTCAACATATTTGTGGTAATGTTCTCTATTGAAGCTTGAATACGAATTTTAGGATCATGAAGGAGTACAATTAAATAACATTTAAGGGCCTTAAATCAGGTAAACCTCTCTATCCATCGTCCTGAAGAAGTTTCGATATTTGCAAAATTTTCACGCAGTGGTAAGTTTTGTGATTGCTAATTTTTATATCAAGACAGCTACTATAAAGGGTTTTTGAACATTTTGTACGGTGTCTGCAGATATAGATGAAAAAAATTCTTCATCTTTCATATTACCAGTCTGTTTAAATTTGTTTGACAAGAAGCTGATTATTTACTTCGGTTGGACCAGGTTTTTAAAATTTACGAAAAAAAAGATATCTCAGTTGAGTCCTTGTAAACGTACGCTATAGACAGCCAATAGAGAAAAAACGTTTTCATGAATTTGTTTTCATTACTAACAATAAGGTATGCAGTTCAAAAATTGAACCAATTTTCCTGGTTCACTGTATAAATAGATAGATATGTGATGAAATTATATAAGGAGTATGTAAGAGGGTTTTACTTGGTGATTACAAAGGTGAAAACAGTTAAACTGTACTTTTAGATCCTGACTCATTTGAAATTAGTTCCAAATTAGTTTAAAACTATGTTAAACTTCTTCAGTAGAACATAATAAAGTTCATATTGTCTACTTGCCGCCACGTGAATATATTGTAGACTGCTTATCCACTTATTTAGCCCGATCATTTTAGATCAAATTCGATGTAAGATGCAAAATCATAATTTAATTACCGGAAGTGTCCGCCATCTTGGATTTTGTGTTTTTGTCGATTTGAACGCGTATTTTGCATTTCTCGATAAAAAGATTAAAACCAATTTCGTAGAGAATTTAATTCTCTACAATCTTTATACAGTCAATATTGTTGAAAAAACATTATTTACTGCTAATAATAAACAAAAAGTGTTAAAAATTAGAAGAGTGGCGCAGTTTTTTCAATTTTTGTGCCATTTTTATTGAAAATTGAAAATAAGTGGCATATTTAAATGACAAAGTTGTAGAGGACTCAATTTCCAACAGCACGACGTGTAGATGACGGCCGAGAACGCGCTCAACACAGCGGTATGGGGGAACTCGCGCTGTTGAACACAATACAGTTCAATAGTGCGTCCGGCTTTCCTAGCGCACATCCCGTAGGAGATAGAAAAAAAAGTTTGGTGCATAGTATTATTGGTTTGAAAAGATCAACGTCGTAAAATTATTTTCAACAACGACGGCTCCCCATCTATAATGAAAAAATAAAATCGCACGGTGTTGCCATTTAAGAAATCAGAAAACTACTCTTCGAGATATAAGGGTGGTCCAATTTAGCGAGTGGTTCAATATACCACACTTTCCCTTATTTAACAGACACGTAAAAAACTACTGAATCATACTGTTCTATTTGGTGACCATCATAGGAAAGTCAACCTTCAGTAAAAAGAAGACGTATCCCGGTAGCGATGAGTTGAATACAAAACTATTCGTTTCTAATAATTTTCGAAAACGTGTCCATATGCGGAAAAATGTACGTATATGATGAAATACCTATACGTTAGAACTATTGTTTGGCACGCTTTATTAAATGTTGTGTTACTTGGCATGGCCGACACGTAACCAGGTGAGAATCGGAATTTATATTTTCTTGAAGCCTTTCATATTCGCATACGTTATTTCAACATAGGTTTTCTTGATTTTATTTTAAGTTGTAACGATATTTGCTCGTATCATACATAAAGAAAATATTTTTATTTTTAAATACGCTCTATGCTTATTCTTTGTGTTTTTTTTTGCAAAACATACTTGTTGCTCGAAATATAAAATAATTTGAAATGTTCAAGTTTAGATCATTTAAATATGTAATTAAAATAATTTTAATTTAAATTTAATATGCCGGGTGTTTAATTTTAATCGTTCAAGATGGAAAACAAAAAAACAAAGTAAGGTATAAAAAAATATTTCAGACAAAAGTTGCATAGTTTAAATGGATACATTATATGGCACCTATTCTTCAGTGAAAATTGAAACAACTTTTACCTGAAAAAAAAATATATTGATCTTTTTAGTGAATTTTTTATCTGAAACTTTAACAGGCACGTATAAGAAAAAATTACATTTGATATTTACCAATAAAAATATATATAATTAAATGGCAAAGTTAGTAGTGATATTGATGTAATGAAACTAATTATTAAAATGTTAGACCAATCTTCGCTATGGAAAATTAATTTTGTTGATCAACTATTTGTTTGGTTAAAGTAGATTAATTTTTAAAAAATGTACAAAGTTTATGTATTATATAGTATGTCATAAATCATATTTTTCATATATAAAATAAATGTGATGAAATAAATATAAATATTTTTTAAGATGCGACTTATACCCAGTTACCAGGCAACACTAAATTCTTGCAATAATAGAATTGAATTAATATTTACAGAAAGTTTAAAGAATACATTCTACATAGGGCAGAAAGATGTCTTGCGAAAACGAATTTCCTTTTTTGGCACTTGAAAATGTCTCATGTGATAAATTACTAACATAAATAGATATAGAATGACAGTAGTAAAAAAGTTTATATAAAAAGCACGATTCGACTATTAAGTAGAGTTCAATTTAGATACCAACTTATAAGAGCAAAAAAAAAGTAGTTTATATCCATGAAAAATAAGATGCACTAGCTCGTTTATCTGTATGTTATTCAAGTTTACTTATTTGTACAATTTAAATATCATACAATGTTTTATGTTCTGTTATAAGGAAACGCTGTCATCATAAAATAGTTGTCAATTTATTACACAGTACTTTTTTATGTTTAATTCTGTGAAAGGAGATATTTTTTGAAGAAACTACAAAAGTTTTAAGAAAATGTAATACATACTCTACAAAAAAATATTTTATACAATTTCACGTAGAATTTTGGAATACCACTCAATTTTGATGCTTTTTATCTGGAACCATTTACTAGTCTGACTCAACTAAAATTCATTAAAATATTTTCTGTATATAAATCCACAAAATAATAACATAAGTTAATATGTATAGCATTTTTTCGACATAAAATCTATAAAATTGTACCTATGCATCTTTTCGTAACCAAAACCTTTTCCTTAACATTTATGCAACTCACCCAAATACCGTCTGGAAATAAAACACAGTTTTATCTATAAAATACAGTGAAATTGTGTAAAAGGCCATAGAATGTTTCCGAATCGCCGGTCCCCCGACGTAAGAGGTTAAATTACCGGTAAAAGTGGCCATCAAACATTGGGGATGGAGAAGGTCCACTTATCTGGTACATATTCACGATCATCTGACCCCGGCAAGTTCGCTTCCTGTTTGCTCTAATGCACCCCTGGGACTCGGACGTGGAATATTTAAATACTATGAAATCAAACTCGATCTGTTCCAACGCAAAATGACAACAAATTTTACACAAATGAGGTTTGGATACCGGTCCACTTTGAATATTGATGAAAATTCGGGTTAGTAATTATGGTGTCTTTATTAATATTGCTCGTGCTCGCTTCGAATGCGTTTGTTATTAGTTTATTAAATACTAGAATTTCTCCGAAAGTTTCACCCGCGTGTTTATCGAAATTGGTGAGTTCCCGCGCGATTGGCGTCTCTAAAAACGTAGGAGCCATCCCTTCAGCCGGTGATGATGGTTTAATACACAAAAATGAATGTTTGTTTGTATGAGGCTTGAACCGATTTCAATGGGGTTTTCACAAATAGATAATTTTTCTGTACAATATCGTAATTATTAATATTTTATGAAAATCTAAGATTTAACATCAAAAGATTAAAAAATCTTTATCAAGTCGTGTTTTGTTTCTATGATGTCACAGCATACAACTGTCATTTAGGTATATAAAAACATAGTACCTAGCCATGGAATACAGAATTCTATAATTTACGGTTTCAGTATTTTATTAATTTAGGCCACTCTTTTAAATATTTTGTTGAATTAATAGATGATTTTTGACACATGCTAACAAGGAAATATTTTGAAATATATTTATTGAAGAAAGAAACATTTCACTTCCAAAAAAGGTAAAATATCGAAATAAATTATGATTGTTGCTAACCTATTTATTTATTTATACGTTATTATCGTTCCCTCCAAAGAACCCCATGCGACTTTAAGTTACTCCGATGAAAAATTCTAGTCGCGTAATAATGATAAAAATGTAAAAAATGGGAATATGAATAATGTCGAGATTAAAAGAAAATTATAAATACACACCGTACTTACGTATTTTTTAAAAAATAATTCAAAATTTCAGTCTACACAATACAAATGGAGTTTACATTTTCTGTATAACTTGGTTCTTATCTTTGCTGAAGTATCAAAGATTTTTTGTGATTTAGTGTCATTGGTGGTATTCACAAATGCAATTAAAAATAAAATAATTGAGTAAAATAACAATCTATGCGGTACAGGACACTAAGAATCAATTTACATTTGATTTTTATTTTATAAATAAATATCAACAAATCTGCCGTAGCCAATAAGTATATAGTATAAACTAATTATAGGGTCTTAGGCTTTGTAACAGTGAAAGTCCCATCAAAATCGGTTAAATAGATTTCGTAAGAACAAACAGACAAAATTTTATTTGCTGTCTCAGTTATTGATAAGTGAGATAAGATAAGCTAGTCATTTTTGCTTCTGAATGTCTTATATTTCCAATATCCTATTAATTAAGTTATAATAAATACTAAGAAATCTATAACATAATTTTTAACGAACCTCTCAAAACTTTAGTTTATTATAAAGTGCATTATTACATTCATCTCAATAAGTTAGCGAAAATATGATAATATATTCGCATAAAGATTAAGAACATTTGTTTTTATGATGTAAACTATTTATAAACTAACTAAGTTTATTCTAGTTTTTAATTTGCATATTCAAGTATCATTGTTACAGATTTAATTTTACTTTTCCATCATGAAAATATTAAACATAAAAGTTAAGTTGCAGACATCTTGATCATTTTATGTGGTGCAGCTTTTAAATTGTATGATCATAATTAATTAAGAGAGAATTTTTAAAAACTAGTAATAACTAAAATTATTATGTGTTTTATGACTGTAGCAATCATAACATAGGTAAACTAATTTAAAAGTTAAATGAGTAGATATACTTAGACATTTTGCAATTATTTTGTTTAAAATTTATGTTTTGAAGTTGTGAAAATCATTTTACTTCCATATTCCGAAGGAAATGGAAAATACTTCGACGGTATTACAATAGTAATACCGTCGAAAAATAGTGCCCGAGACAATGACAGATTCTGATTGTACTAACTTCAAAACGTTAAAATATTTTTTTCAAATATGCGATGGTTTTGATATAATAATCTGTAACACTTTAAATGCGTCACCCTGTATGTATAAAAAAGTAAAAATCCAAAATATAAAGCCTTCAGATTTTTGTGATTATTATTTCACAAAAATTTTTATCTTCCTGGTAAACTTCAGTATTTTTTTCCAGGCATTATTTTTTTTATTCGCTAGCTAGAAGCTTGTGAACATTTTTTTTCTACCCCAATAATATTTCCCTTATTTGAGTTTAATTCTAATGATGTATTAATTAACATTTTGAGTTCAAAACTACCCCCAATCGCTTGAAGCTGCCAATAGTTCACGTTCACATATAACTAAATTAAATTATATAAATTGAAACACACTGATAATTTTGTAACAAAACATACTCATATATTATAAATATATGCATATGGGGCAGATTATATTTCATGCATTAAGGTCTCTAGTTTGTTTATTTCCCATATCTCGCTATTAAAATTTGTTATAAAATAAAAGATCAGGGTAAATTATTCATATCAGTTGTTTTGTACAAATCATTACAGCTTTAATATTCCAACGTGGAGTGAATGTGTTAGTTGTCGAATCGCTTTTAAAGTTTTCATTAATTTGATAGTAACACGAACATTTCCAAATGTCAGATATTTTCCACGTGAGATTTCATTTTGACGATTTCGTGTTCATAATTACTAAATTGGTTTTCGTACAAATTATAATATGTTTGTCAACATACCTATAGGAATTTCAATAATCAACTACATGTATAATGAGTTTATCTTGATTAGTAAATAAAACTAGCATACTAACATAGGAAATTTAGAAGGTGTTTGTATTAAATTATTTATATTTCATGTTAAAATAAAGACTGTTTTTTATGATTTTTTATATAAGCACACCTACTAAAAAACATTTGTCATAATTTTTTTACGTAGGTGGTAAATGATATCATTGTTTTTTATATACATAAAATGAATTTGATTAAAAAAAGGTGAACTAAACACAAATATTTGTACTTTCATATTTAACATACATATTTTGTAAGAGTATTTTTTAAATAGCTTTGTAAGTAGATATTTTAAGAAAACTAGTATCGCATATGGTTGAAATTCGACCAATATTTTATCTGCCTTAACGGCAACATACACACATGATTTTTTTATGCACATCTATGTACATTACGAATGATATAAGTTTCATTTACTATTTTTATAATATATACTAAAAAAACGACGACAATTTTCGAAGTTCACGTATTAATATGTATTATAGATTGCTAGAAATAATAATTATAACATACTACCTTTAGAACATTTTTTTTAACACGTTTGGCTATTAATATCCTAACTGTTCTCCTACGTAAAGGAACCGTAGTGTAAAAATAAATTCACACATTTTTAAATAAACAAATTCACTAATGTTTTTATTCTTCCTTCGGAATGTACCTACTTACAGTTCTGTTTAGTTTACGAAAAACATTTTTCTCACTTAAAAATATTTTCATAACATATAGAGTTTAAAAAATTGTTCTATTAGACAGTTCAATAGAATGTTTCTGACATGCTATAGTTTTATAAACATTAATTAAATTTAAAATATATAAAACAGAACATATTTAAATGCACGATATGCATGCAAGATAAAAATTTAACCTGTGTATTTACATAAGTATATGTTCGTGGAAAAAATATATAAAAATATTTATCATGATAAAAAACCAATATTCCATTCCTTCAAATTACTTATTTATTTCCATTTTGGCGAATATTTCGTTATTAGAAAATTAAATTCATTACAGAGAAGCTATTTTACATATTAATTTCCAGAATTAATTCTCATTTTTCAATTAAAATGTTGTGATATGTTTTGAAGTTTAACATGAAATCCAAAATGAATTATAAATGATATTACATCACACTAAATAAGGCGTATGTACCATAATATGTATGTTCTCATACAATTTTATTATTAATATATTTTATATAAAGCTCAACATCTCTGTCTGTCTGTGTTAGTGCGTTTATAACTCGAGAACAACATATCCGATTTACGGGTTTTTTTCGTTTTTCACATTTATAGATATGTTCTTTGGCCAGTTTATAGGATACATTTTGTTACGTTAGGTAACATAAGGAAAAAGCAATGGCGATAATAGTAAATTAATTCGGAAAAAAGTTTGCCGCCAGTGCGCTCTTTTGCAATACGCTGCCTAAACCATTAAATATTGAACAAAATAATGTAATAAAGAATTATGTATAATCAAAAGATCTAAAATAAAGTCTACGATATCATATATCTAACTTTTATATCTAATTGTAAGCCACAATGATTGCTTTTATGTAACAAAGAAAATTAAAAATGTTTGGGATCTGTTTACGAGGACTTATGACCTGCAAAACATTAATCCTTACCGAAATAAATGATTTCATCGTCCTAAGTACTTAATGTAGATATAATTTGACCTTTACAGTATCCAATTTGGTCTTTTAGTTTATGAAATAACTTTAAATAAGTTATATACAGTAAAATATAATTAATAACGCGCTAATTGAAGAACAAGTACCGCGTCGGAGCATCTCAACCGGCATTCGGACTCCTTCGGCTCGGCCGTTGTTTTTGATCATCAATATTTGTTTATTTTGTTTTCCAATAATTAACTTTTTATTTAAACAGAAAAAAAAATATTTGTACTTTTTGTTCTGACTCGTTTTTGTTAGGTAATTGTTAATGTTGATTAGTTATTATTACAATAATAACTAATCGTGTTTGTATTTAATTCAACTATAATTTTCAAAAATCCTAAACAATAATTCCGTAGTCCACGCGAGCGAAGCCGCGGGCTCAGCTAGTATTACATATACCTCATATGTTCCCCTTCTCTTCTAAATGCACAAATGATTTAACTGTATATGACTGTATATTTAACTGTTATATAAGAATGAAACCTTAGAAGATATAAATTATCAAAGCCTGATACCGCTTTGAGTGTGCTATTAGGATTAAATCAATGGAAGCCATGTTAATGTGTACACAAAATACTTCTTGATCTCGTCTGAACCTTTCTTTTGGCGCCAAGCAAACCAAAATAAAGTAATATCGGTGTCGAATTACAGCAGATTACGTATATTTACATACAATATGAATACTAATGTTATTTATGACAACTGTGGCTCACAAACTAAATGTGAAATTTAATATTTTATTTTGGAACTTTTACTACACATTTTTTATTCTTTCATTCTAATGTTGAAAATCTCCAATTCTTTTGTTAAATATGTTAAATTAAAATATTGAAATAATTAATTATTCCTCATAATTTAAATATTTTTTTTAACCCTGAAATTTTTATATAACTGAGATATTTGACCATTTCCAGACTATTGGGACACACCGTATTCAAACAGGCTGAAGGATAACAAAGGTTCCATAGTAATACAGCCATTCCCCTGACCTAGCCAGTCCAACACTGTGTATGAGATTCTATTCTTATTTCTACCCAAGTAAGATATCTGTCGTCCCAATAACCTAGATGCTCCCATTGTTGTCACTTCCTCGGGAAATTGATTATAGTGATTCTTGTTCTGTCTGTTTATCGTACCGTGACTGTCTATTTGCAAATTTACTCTGACAACTCGCATAATATACCCGTGTAATGTACTCACATATTTTACTTTACAGATTGTAACACAGTTCTACATATGATAATTATTTACACAAGAAAAATCTTTGTGCTGTAGGACAATTTTTTGTGACTTGTAATATTACAGTTGAATTTTTTATTTGTACTAATATTAGAAAAAGAGAAAGTCTTAAAATTTTTGATAATAAAAAAAGTGGACCAATTTTGATAAAAAAAATGACCATAATCTTATAATATGACCCCGACAATGAAATAAATAGGCAGTGGAATAAAAATTTACCTTAAAAGGTATATTTGTATATTTGATATACTCGTATATTATAATATAATCAATGCAACAAAACTGTCAAATACAATGTTGGAACCTTGTAAAGTGATTTTTATCATAAAGAAAATTCGTTTATATTTTTATTTGACGAGATATTTAATAAATTTTATATACAAAAAATTTCGCACGGCTGGTAGTTGAAGGATTTTAAAAAATACCAAAACACTTTTAAGGTAAAACATTCCAGGTTTACTTGGTTTCATACTCGTTATAATGTTCTTTAATCATGAGAAGGGAATTTCTAAAACCATGTAGCAGGTGTAAGTAGTTAACTTGTAAATACAGCAGTAAATATTTCTAAGTAAATTTCTTGAGTTCATTGACACAGCTTTGAAATAAAATACGGTATAACATTTAACCAAATTAATAAAATTTTTCAGAAAGGTATATATGTATATCACACGGTATATGTTTAAATTAAAAGGTAGGTTAAATGTAAAAAAAAAATTATTTATACATATAAAAAATAAAATTGTTAACAACAGAATTTTGACGAGACAATATTTTCGGTTATAAAATCCGAAACGAAACATAAAACATTACAATAAATAATTCTAGAATTTTCAATAACATTTCTAACCCGAAACTCATTTCCGGCAGAAGTCAATATAAAATTTATAGTCGTATAATATTTTCCAGATAAAATATTAAATATATAATCTTCCAACATTACTTTAATATTCCAAACAAACATGTGTTTATAAAAACGTATCATTTTTTTTTATTTCCCAACATAACACATGAATATGATAAAAAAACGTAAATCATAATACGACAAAATGTTAATGACTTATTAAAAAGATGTGCGAAGTAAAAAAAAAAAAGATAATATCTTAAAAACTATATTAACGTGGTTAATTTAAAAAATAACCCACGCGTAAAAAGAGTGCGTCACAACATAAAAAAAACACACACACAACGAAGTATGTTTTCATCATACTCATTGCGTAAATTTGTTAATTAAAAAATAATAAAACCGAATTAAAAAAAAAACCGTACGCGTAATTTATTCAAATACGGGTGAGTTATGTTCCCGTGAACAAGAGTGCCCGGAGTTGGCGGTCCGCAGTGAGCTACTAGCTCCGGATCAATACCGCCAGAGCTTGCCAAAGGTGATAAGTGACCCGGAGAGGTGAGCTTTGCCTATAGCACACGTGGGTGCATGCACCCATTATTTTATTATGTTTTTTTTAATACTGGACTACGCAGTAAAAATTATTCTTAACAAAACTAATCTTTTTTTCTTATTTGATAAGTTTGATTTTTGGATATTGAGCTATGTAGCTCTTTCAGTTTATACTTATGATGAAATGTAGGTATACGATTAAAAAGCAAAAGGTAGTAGGGTATAAAAATTAGTTTTCTATGTAGTTCTACGTCAAAACTATCGTGTTTTTAAATGAGCTGTAAAATTCCTTCGTGCACACGAGATCTGTCGTCTTGCATCGTTGACCAGCAATAAATATTGCGCAATATGGCTCTCGCGGCGATTGTTTTCGGTGCATAGGTAGAGCACGGAAGTGAATCACATGGAAAGAAAACACGTTTAAAAATATAAGCGAGTAAGAACTGTCTCAAAACTGATTTTTCTCGATTTAACCAATAAATAAATTTTTTTCTCACAGATTTTCTTACGCAACCCTTTCCTTAAACGACCAATTTTTTAAATTTTTTTTAGAAGTTACAATCTTTAGAGATCACAACAGGTGATAAGTTGGGGATGCATTTATATTCATATTCTTCGATACTTTCTATCCTCAAGAATAATTAAATGTTATTTTAAAACAATACAACCTCTAAAAACGTCAATTTAAAAAAATATTATTTTTGTCTTATTAACACCTTAATGTTTCCTAAAAAAGTTATAGAAAAAAACTGGCTATTCTATTAAAAAAAATATACATAAATAATAACGTTACCACGCTAAACATTTTAATAAAGTCATATAATGTGTATGTTTACCTATATAATATCTTTCAAAATTTTGATATTTTTTTAAGAGAAGAGAAATCGATGACATACACACTATTGACAGCCTGTATCCTTAATATATATAAAGCTCAACGTCTCTCTGTCTGTCTGTCTGTCTGTCTGTCCGTTAGTTACCTTATCACTCGAGAACCACTTATCCGATTTACGAGTTTTTTTTTTTAATTCATAGGTACGTTCTCTGGCCAGGTTATAGGCTATATTTTTTTACGTTAGGTAACATAACAACAAAGCAGTGACGATAATAGTAAATCAAGTCGGAAAAAATTTTGCCGTCGGCGCGCTGTTTTGTAATACGCTGCCTAAACCGTTCAATATAGAACAAAATAATGTATTAAAGAATTGTGTAGAATCAAAAGTTCTACAATTAAGTCAGCGACACGATATGTCTAACTTTTATATTTAAGCCACAATGACTGCTTTTATGTTACAAAAAAAACATAAAATATTTGGGTTTTGTTTACATGGACTTATGACCTGCAAAACATTAATCCTTATCGAAATAAATGATTTCATCGTCATAAGTACTTAATGTAGATATAGTTTGCCATTTACAGCATCCAATTTGGTCGTATAGTTTAGAAAATATCTTAAAATATATTTATAAAGGTAACATTTTAAATGTATGGTGTCGTGCCGCATCGAAGCGATGTACATCAGACTGGATTCGCTTACGTTCGGTAGATATTCGGAGTCCCTCGGCTGACGTTTGAGTTAATTTTGTTTTCAATAATTAACATTTAAATTTAAACAGAACACAAATTATTTGTACTTTTTTCTTCTGATTCGTTTTTGTTAGGTAATTTAGGTATTGATAAATTATTATTACAATAATAACTAATCGTGTTTGTACTTAATTAATTAAACTATATTTTTCAAAAATCCTAAACAATAATTCCGTAGTCTACGCGAGCGAAGCCGCGTGGGCCCAGCTAGTATTATATATGTACACATTATATATTGTTCAAAGTTGGTGCGTTTTACCTAACTCTACTTACATTTCAAATACCATATCAAACATTACTCGCTAACTTCACAAACATAAATTATATTGCATTAACCCGGGAGCAGACACACTTTACTGAAAAATAAATAATAAATTAAAATAAAAAATAAAAATTAACGCGGCTTCACTCGCGCTTATTTCGAAATTAAAATGTTTTAATTTGTATACATTTTATTAAAAAAATATCGTTTATAATTTTTCCTGATCTAATTATTCAATATAAAATATTGGTATGATTAAATGAACAGCTTCAACTTATTCTAGGGTTTCGAATAGAAAGTCCCATCAAAATCGGTTCTCCCCAAAAAAAAAATTATACAGACAGACGCCAGTCTTGGGATAAATAGCGTGCGTTCACAACAACACGGTATAAGAAGGTCACGACGAGGTAAAACTTGGCATAGAGCCCGCCGTCCTCACACCTCCTATCAGTTTGAAATACCTGTAATCATAATGCGCTGAAGAAACTCACCGTGTAAGCCTACACAACCCCTTCAAGCTGTGTAGCCACGGAAGTTTGCATGAGCGATCAAAACTATACTAGTACGAAGTTTGTGGGAAGTAACTGGAATTACTCGCATTTATAAATCTCATGTCTGATTGTATAAATGGCGTGCTGCTGTTGCTATGCGTTGTTCGCTTTGTAAATCTGATGCAGTGGATAGATAGTTTGTTTCAGTGTGAAGATTTTAGTTGGTTGTAAATTAAGATATTCGAGCTTGTAATGATATATCTATGTTACCGGTAATGTATAGAATTCCTACACGGAGAAAAGTTGAGTCGATTTTTTAATAATGTTTTTAACATGTACTGTCAATTCAGTAACTTTATTACGAACTATCTTTAATAATTTTGTTATTCTTGAATGACAAAATTGTGAATTTTAAGTATTTTTTCTCTTATTACATAGAAAAAAAATGTTTGTTTGATTTTTTAAATTGATCTAATAATATAATAAAAATGTACTTTCAATATTCAAAACTGGATTAAAATAACGTCAATTACACAGGTAATAATTTGAACCCCCCTTTCCCCGAAGTTTTACTTAATTTATTAACATTTAATTAACAAATCTGTAGAAGACGCCAAAAAACTCAAAAATTACAGAGCATTTTTTCATTATAGGTAAACATACATAACTGTTTTATTTAAACGGGGAATAAAGAACTAAAACCAACAAAGGTACTGGCACCAATCTTGAACACTTTAAGAGCAAAGTATATTCTTTTTTAGGCTTCATGGGGTTATTTTTGTAATTCTCATGAACTTATTTTACTAATAAAAGAACTACCTCTTTATTAAATCAATGTAATTACCAAAATCTGCAAATATAGTTTAATTTTTAAATTATAGCCTTTTATTTTGTATGTTTTTCTTCAGTAATGAACAACGTAAAACCAGTGATGAACACTTGCTAATGATTACAAAATGATTAGTACTACTACACAAACGTTATGAAAAAATAGTCGTAAAATGTAAAACAATGTAAAGCATTTACATAAGAAAATACATTTTTCTTGATAGTGTGCCGAATAAATATTTGTCCACTGTTTTTAAACAAAATGATCAATTATCATCAAATCACACTGTATAACGGTTAAATGTATATAGATTAATATCCAGTAATGGTAATAGTAAAATATTAACAAATATTTCTAATTTAGTGCATTTAATTTAAAAATGTTCAACACTGGGGTATTGTTCAAGACTAGTGCCAGTATATTGCAATTACTACAAACGTTTGTGATTAATGGATATAGGTAGAGACTATTTTACATTCTTTCTACACCACAATACTGATAATTCGTGTACAATATAAAAATAGACATGCCATTTAGTTTCTAACCATAGTTTCTGTGCAGTTATTAAGAAAGTTTTTCCAGTAAAACTTACTTTTAATTGATTGAAATATATATTTGTTTTCAGAGTTTCCTTCTTCTTTTATTTACTCACCTGTTTATACTTATATCGCAATACATATAAATAAAAAATAAAAACCCATGCTTTGGAACAAATTGGAATCGATTTTACAAAAAAGGTGCATTTAAGTGTAATATGGATGGCAGTTAATTTATGAACAAAGCAATTTTTTTATAAGACAATAAAGTGTCACTATGATTTGCACATTTTTGTTTCTTTATTTTTTCCTCTGGTACAAACATACTTTTTCGTAGAACGGAAAAAGAACACGGGTCCCCAAGCGAAGCATATATATCACAGTACAGTGCCATGCCACTATTGGAAACCAGTAAATTTAAATATGACGTATGAGAAAATATGAATGTAATGTCCACGAGAGGATTATTTTGTAACAAAACTTCCCACAGATTTTTAGTTTTTTATATACATACATCATATATATACTGTGTACTGTATAATAAAATATAGTAATCATAACAAAAATCGAACTCCAGATTCACAGGTATTGAGGGTTTGTGAATGCTCTGCAGTGTTAGTGATTTAAAAAAAACATGGAATTCCCACATAAACAGTAGATGAACAAACCGGAAATATATTTTCTTTTATGAATATTGGAATTCTTCAAAATATTTTTGAAAAGATTCAAAAATATTATTATCTAAATTATCTTCTATCTATTTTCCGGTTTAACGAATAGAGTTGCACACGAGACGAGAGTCAGGTAAGTCTCGTTCATCTTGGTTTTTGGAACTGAATTTTCGTATCGGTATTGAATCTATCTATACGATAAATAATGATATATTTCTGAACTACAATGAATAATTTTAATCCATCAAGAATATAGGCGGTCAGTTTTGGTATTGATTAAAAAAAAATTAACTATATACATAAAACAAATACCTATATCTGTATTTAAAGATAATAATTCTGTGCGGAAGTTGATTATAATCCTTTTATACCATTAAAAGAATTAGTATAAATCTTTCAAATATCATACTCAATAAAAATTTGCCAGATCAGTAAATTGAAAAAAGGATTATTACGGATTAATCACTACAAGTTATATGAATTTTTATTATTTCATATTTTTTTTATTTTTCGAGGTAGTAATACAACAAAGTAAAACCTAATATTCCAATTTATACCGTACAAAAGTCAATCCATACAACAAAAAATAGTGGATTAAGAAAATAACTAATACCTTCTTCTATTCATTACAAAATACAGAAGAACCCAGAAATAACTAATTAAACTTTGTAATCAAAATTATGATTGAAAATTAGACTTATTTAATAAAAAAATTTTTTAATACATTCTTTAAAAAAAAATTTTGTCCGTTAAATAGGGATCAGTTTTATCGAAGTTTTGATGCAATTCAATAGTCAAGTAGTGAAATCAAATTAAAAAATGGATAAATTATGACTTTGGTTATGAAATTACTCAAATAAAGAAAAATTAGTTCACTCAAGTAAATAAGGTACAGTATGAAGCAAAATTAAAAAAAAAAAAGATCAAGCCACATTCGACTATAAATGTTCAATTCAACTACTTCATAGATGGCACTGCCAGCGTTATAATAAAAAAATGTACAAGCAGCTTTTTTCATTAAGATTATGAATATTCTGTATAAATTTGAGATCGATTTTACTATTTTGGTTTCGGTAGCTAACCTCCTAAAAATAAATCGAATACAAGTTAATTCGAGTAATATTTCATTCCCAGTTCTCATGAATATATAGCCTGTTAGAGTAACTTATATGGCTTCATATTGTTTTCAACGTTGATTATGTATTTTTTTGCCGGCTTTACGACTTGACATAAAATATATTTTGCTGTTAGAATTCTTTATTATAAGATAGACAACTTTTCTGTTTTCATGCTTTATTACGAATTCAAAAAAGGCATAAATATTATATAGGGTTTTGTATAAGGTATAAAAAAATGTTTTAAGAAATTATATCTGATATATTTTATTTTGATGTAATTGATTAAAAACAAGAGGAATAGTGATGATTTTTTTTAAAGTCAATGCCTCATACTAATGTTACAAATTCAGTTTCCAGGATATGAAACTACGGTAATTTAAAAAAATGGTTTTATTTGTAAAAGAAACATTTTAGTTTCTATGTCTTCGTAAACTTTCTCCAGTATAAATATAACAAATTTTATAGCGCCTGCATGGGGTACGTACACTTTTATACGCCCAAAAACAGGCACGGACACAGGCTTATATTGGCGTGTACAAGCGTACGTATCCAGTGCAGACACGTGTTTATATGACATACGTCCAGTATTGTCAAGTTTAACTAAATGCTCCTTTAACTAACTGTCATATTATTAACAGAACCAAGGATAATATATTTAATCAAATGTACATTTTTCATTGAGAGCCTTAATATTGATCTAAATCACGTTTGTAATATACAAAGTTTAGGCTGATAATACCGGGAAATACTCTTTCAATAAGTAACAAAAAGTTAAGTTTTATATTTGAAATATTTTTAAATTTATTTTGTACCAAATTTCAATTTTTATATAATTATTTAACAGACATACCGATATTTTTCCAAAGGAGTCATGAAACGTGAAGATTAATCAAAATAGATCAAAACCAATTTTTTTGTTACCAACGAACGTCATGAAAAGTAAAACCGATTTCAAAGTAGCATTTTATAAAGCAGTTTCAATTTTAAAAAGTATAAAATAAACAAATAAAAAAAGTACTTTCTTTGCTGTCTGAACCAATTTTCTTGAAAAAAAAAAACAAGAAGCAAATTAGTAGACATGCAATTGTAGAAAAAAACTATTTATTTTAATATGGTTTTAAAGAGCATTTATGAGCTATAATTTACAAAACAAGTATAAAAGGATTTTTACTGTTTTTTTTATTCTTTGATGAAAAATGTATTTACTGAGAAAAACGTTAAATGGATTCCTAGAAAAGACGTGATAATAACTAGCTTTATTACATTCGAACAATCTTGCATTGCATTAAGAGAATTACAACAATTAGTATATACATAGGTAGTTAATGCAAAAACGTGCTTTTTAAAATATTTGTTTCAAAAGATTGGAAGAAGTTAATAATATCAGAGATGATAATTTATTTAATTAATTTTAGGGTTTTTAGAGACTTTTCTTGATTTTGTTTTTTCTGTCCCATTTTTAAGTAATGAAGAATCAAATTTAGTTATTTTAACATAAAATATACACTTACAGTAATTTATAATGGACAACACTATTGTATTTAAAACAAGTATTGCAAAATAGTATGATTATAACCAAATTTCAGTGCTAACGAAATATAACTAAAAAAACGTTTTGAAACCCATTTTTTTAATTAAAAAAAGAAGTTACTGAACAACAGTAATGATCATTCTGTCCTCGCAACTCTCTATTGCCGCTCGCCTCTTAAAGACGGTTGGTTACAGTCTTTAACCCTTGTGTTAATGGATAAATGTTTATACGTTGTGTAATGGATAAGGTACCCGGGTATCTTCATATTATTTATAAATATGGTATTTACGTTATAAAACTTTTGCGCGGTGTGTTTAATGTTTTTTTGTCAAAAATGTTAATAAATTTAATGTTATTATAAATTTATAAATAGAAAGCAAATGTTATTTACATCTTACAAACGGTTGTGTTATTATTGTGGCAAGTGTAGGATATAAATTTTAATATATAAGTATAATTTAGAAGGTAAATAATATAGTTTTTACAATATAGATAAATTTTTTAGTTATATTTTTCTTCTGTTTTCATGACTAAAGGGTTAAAAAGTTAAAATCAAAAGTTTCTAGAATATGTTTCGTTGCATTTTAGTAAGCCTATCATTTTTCAAAAATCTTATAATTTCTGTTTTTCAGTCATCAATCTACGTCCGTATACCAAATTTCATTTTAATAAGTATGTAAATGAGAGAATTAAGGTATCTAGATACCTTATCCATTAACCAACGTTCGTTTAACTCTAACTCTAACTCTTCCAAAAATTTTTTCAAGAAATAGCATTACAATAAAAAGATATTGGTATTCCTGGATGCCCATCAAATCAAAAAAATTATAACATCACAACTCATCGAATTAAATCGAAAAATGTACACGGGTACCTTAGGTTAAGCATTATAGACATAGGGCCGGTATTATAAAAGGCAGATAAGTTTACTCGATGAATAAATAGCGACAGTACTAGGTAGTAAAAATAGTATTGTTGTTTCACTTGCTACAGATAAGTTCTTCTCTTTCTGATGTCGACTAGTTCAACATTCGGAACGAAAAATTACTAAAAACGGAATAAAAATAACAAATTCACTATAAATATCACTATATCATACCATTAAATTTATTCCCATCTTTTTGCAAGGAATAAATATTTACTTGGTCACGTGGTAATTAGAATAAATTGTGGCAGCCATAGTCATAGGTGACAGCTGTTTTGTGGAAATATGCTTACCTACAATTCACACGTAAATGTCAAATTTGTTTTGTGTATTATTTAAGGAATAATATATAATGTTATGAAGATATTGAAACTGCGACCAGCTAGGAATGCTTTAATAATAATTTTTCAAGAACATGGTAACTTAATTAATAATTATTTGTGCTTATAATAATTTAGATTTTGTGCTAGTTTTATATTTTTATAATTTTTAGAAACAAGCCTGTTTATTTATATGTACATAGTTCATAGTACATATATACAAATATCCATACATTGTACATATGTATGTGATATGACTCAAGCAAAAGAAACATAAAAAAAGACGAAAGAGATTTTTTCATTTGAAGCACATACGAATATACAAAAAATTAAATCAAAATTACTTTGCAGTTTGATACGTAAAGAAATTAATGTTTTGTAAAGGTTTGTACCGAACAAAATAACATCGTATTTATACGAATAAATACAAAAAACTAAACCAAAATTACTTTGCTGTTTGTTACGGAAAGGAATTAATGTTTTCTAAAGGTTTGTACCGAACAACATCGTAAGTACATATAAATTTTTTTAAAACTAGAAATCATATTTATTAATAGTTTCACAAGAAAAATATTTTTGTTTCTTGTACATTGTTTTGAAAATTAATGTGTAATTATAATCAATAAATTTTTTTGCATAACTATTTACATTTTTATTTCATACCCGAAGCTGTACTCTACGATAACATCAATAAGAAATAAAATAAAGTATTAAATCATTCCTGTTTCTTTTAACTGTAGTCTAATTTTAATAAACCAGCAAATTTTAAATGATAATGTAATACGCAGTCAATTATACCTGCGATTGCAAGACATTATCGATTCTAAAATCTTTTTGGACATTTATATGGGGAAAAATTGTATAAATTTAGATTGAAGGAATACAGTAATATAGAAAATTAAAGACCTAAAGATACCGAACTGTCTTATGGATTTTCAAATACATTCAAATTTTTATTTTATCAAACCTTTTTTTTAAATAATTTTCTGCATGTTTTATACCATCCCATCTAAAAATGAAGAAATATGTGCCAATATTGTTGTATTATTATATATCAATAAAATTTAACCTTCATTTTGAGCACATAATAAAATTCATAAGAATTTTAAATACTGTAAAAATTCAAATTTCATGTTATGCGTTATATGCATTTACGTATGAAGTTTTAGGTTATTTGTTTGATGCACATAAGTTTGACGTTTCAATATGTACATAGATAAAGAAATCATATAGACGTTATTGGTTGCAATATTTTCAAATGTAAAAATTTATTAGAAATCTCCATAATATTGAATTAAAAATTGATATTTTGGAGTTTTTATATGTATATAATCACTTTTTACTTTGTATTTAATATGTCTCAACATTATTTTGTGTAAAAAAACTGAAATCGATATGACATTTCTGACAATGACATTTCTCAAATAAGGACCTCATAGAATGTGTAAACTATTTGTGGAATAAATTTATTCCCTAGAGTAAAAGTTATCTGGCTTTTATAATACCGGGCCATAAAGAAGTTAAATAATAATCGTCATAATATTAAAAAAAAAACGCTTACTAGATTTTTATACTCATGTTTTATATTTATCCCCTCCCCTCATTAAAAATAAAATCCACTTTGAAGTAACTTTGGCTCGTTAAGAAATAAATTGGTTAAAACTTCAGTTTCACATGTACGTAGTAGTACATACTCTACAACTATACACGGTCAAATATAACATTCTACTCCAAGTACCTACATACATCCCGTAAATCGAATAAAAGGAAAAAATGCCATCCCTTGGGAGCAATGGGCATTGCACATTCCATGCATACTCGAGTTGTAGCTGCGATTACTGTTCGTTATAATTTGCCATACATCTCTTTTAGACGTTTTTTTGTTGTATAAATTTTACACGTAGACTCGTAGAGAAAGTACAACCAGTACTGAAAACTTTCGCCTTGAAAATCTAATTTTATTATAATCCGTAGACTTAATAAATGTTTCCCAGCTATTACTTCGTAATTGTATTACTATTGAAGTTAATCTAATTTTAAAGTGAAGATGTAAAAAATATAGGAGATTCATCTTTTATTCAATGAGTTTAATTGTTATTTTACAATAATTATCTAGAATTATATGTAACTTCTATTTGCATTATTTTCGAATAGATTTTATTTTATTTAACAAGAAAATTAAATATCCTTTCTAACTTACATTAAAATATATCTTACATGTATGATTCCTGTAAAAAGTAGCGTGTTCTAAAATGATCAAGGATATCATTAATAACTAGATATTATATGTAAATTTATAACAAAAATGAGCTGTTCAGAATATAAAAAAATACATTAGTGAAGTATTTAAAAAAAATCGTTCAATTTTATTCATTTTATTTTTATTTTGGCCTCATAATAAAATCAGGAAATTAATATGCCATGGGGCGACCAAAATAGGTACAATGTACAGTGAAATGCAGAAGTAGTCGTCCAGTTTTCATTCAAATTCATTAAATCATTTTTCCTTGTGTCAAACAAAGACATAAATTTTGAAACTCATTTGCTAGATAAAGAAGTATTCTTCGTTTATAGTAGTCATATATATTTGTGCGATTAAATTATTATGTACCTAATCTATTAAAAAATGTATAAGTAAATTTTGAGGCAACAAATATTTGACATTTCGAATTTTAGTATTTAATAAAATTAATTAATGAAATAGACGTATATTTGTATTTTTATGTAAAATGATGTCGCTATATAAGTTTCGACCTAGCAAAAGATGATGTTTGTCTTAATATTGTCGAACCTGTTGTAAGCGTTTCTGATCTTTACGGTTGCAGACGACTTCTGAAGCCCATATTACCTAACTTATATTTATTCCCAAGTATAGATAATATTCCTAGAGTTTTTACTTTGTTGTAAACAAGAATTAATTGGATTGAACTTACAATTATGGCAAATTCATAAATAACATGTGTAATTTTTATTTTTATTAAAAAAAATTGTATAACAAACAAACAAATATATAAAAGTATACGCAAAAATATGACAGTAAAGTTTTAAATTTCTTTTGTACCAAAATCTCCTAAAATACCCTCTTAACGGGCTGTAACGATTTTTCAGAACGATTTCAAATTTCAATATGCAAAACTATACTAATTTGAAGTTTGTGTGATTTATAGTTCCATAGTTCTATGTTGCCGAACAGGATACACTTTTATTCATGTCGTATTTAAATATATATAAACACAATTGTATTTTTAAACAAAAACTGTCTAATAAATATGCTCCGCTGAAGCGTCGACTAATTTAAATACAAATTTGTACTCAATAGAGTTGACAATGTCTTTTAAGCAGACAAATACGATCATTGAATTGGAAATGTACGCAATACAGAGGAATTCCGTTATAGAATTAACATACGTTAGGCTTGTATTGTGTGTCGACACCTTTTTCACATGATTAACATTAGCTTCACAATGCCTCAGTTGAAATACAAATTGTTACGTATCTTTCTAACAAATATGATTTTGTTTAAAGCAGGGCAAATATTTTTCGTTCGAGGATAATCGGAATGAAAATGGATGTTTGGGTTACTACACAGATTTTTTAGTAGAGGTATATGTTTAAGCGGCTCAAACTTATAAAGGTAGAAAACCTCTTGAATCTTGACCAAACCATTGAATTTTGAACAATTTTTTAAGTGGTACAAGTCCACATTCTAGAGTCTAGAGTTTTCAGATATTTAAGGTTTTATGTTTCAATATCCAACAATTCCATTCAACAGTTTAATTACGTCGAGAACTAATTGAATTATTTATTTCTTTTGGAAAGTATCTACCTATTACTCAAATTAATTACTTAAATATTTTTAATAATGTTAAAAAGAAGATTTCAGTATGTTACTGAAACTAGCATATATAAATGTAATCAAAATTTGATTTATACCACTTAAAAAACATATAGAAACTATTTTATTAGTTTTCGTTATTTTAATTTTTCCTAGGAATATTTTATACTAGAATTATGATTCGATTTCTATCTAATCATAATTCGATTCGAATTCCACTTGTTCTTAATATGTTATGTAAAATAACTTAATTTGATAAACGATTTTCTAGAAAACAGTTAATTATCAAGTACTCTGGTATCAAAATTAGCAACCTTTGTCAACAACTGCTTTAAGATGACCGCGAAAGTTTTATAGGACACTTACAAGACTTTAATACCTACATAATAAATAAACTTTTTTATCAGATAACTATATTGATTCATACCAATTAATATTGAAGATAATATTTTCGTAATAAAAATGCATAGTAAAATGTAATAAAAAACGTGGATTATATATAATCCAAAAGTAATTGTGCTTATAATTACACTAACTGAGGATAAATTAAACGAAGTGGAAAACATTATAAAAATATAAAATAAGAATTAATTCTGAAAAGTTCGCGTCATAATTCAAAGAAGCCGTTTCCTTTTATTTTGATGACTCTGTGTAAACACAGAAAATACATTTTATAATTCCGAGTAAATAGTAAAGAAGCTTTAAGTAGAAGCTGGAGAATTCAGTGACGTTAGAAAATCAAGAAGTTTCAGATACTTTTAGGCATCTTGTGTGTGGTCATTAAAGAGTTTTAGCATAAAGCTGTGAAAGGTGCATTATGTCATCTCATCTTCAACGCAGGAATTTCTCTGCAGAGAGACGGATTCTGGACAAAATGTGGGGAATAAATAATACTTACATTGTACAATTACCAAAATACTGCAAAAAGTTAAAGAGACATCTTTCGGTTAGTTGATAATTTTTATTTAAAACACATATATTTTCATGTCAATACTATTATATTGATTTTTCGCCAAAGATTCCAGAAAAAATTATTTCATTCATATCGGTCAATGACCGCGCTTTGTACATTTTTTACTTTTTTATAATAAAACATTTTTCTCTTCAACACAATCAGTTATGGCGCAAAACTAAACAAGCCGTGGGGTACGCTCCTTGAGGTCCACACAACCAATTTGCCAACATGGTATGACTATCAATACTTGAATACTGATTATTTATTGTTTCCATATAGTTTATGTGAGTATTATTTGGCAATATGAATTAGTAGACGTATTTATTAGTATTTAAAATTCAAATTTTGTAGGTGGGATTCTGGCTGTTTAGGCACGTATAAAAAATACTTTTACCCACACAAACTTTTATACCTCTTTTTATCCCACGTAGGGGTTGAATTTCGAAAAATTCTTTCATTCAATTCATATTCACGTCAAGACGTTTCGATTGGCACCTCAACAAAGTCAATAGCATTTTTTTATTTACGAGATTTCGTGCAGGAATAAAATTACACGCACGTACGTACATACCTACACACATCATATTTCTGAAAGTATTGTGAATGTACTATAATGACCTTGAAACATAAAAATATGTTGACATTTTTTATTTCGATTTTCCTGTTGGGAAGTTTATAAATAAACGTTTTGGCTTAACAGTAAAATTAATAAGACAGAATTTAAAATGTCTACATACTTACCTAAAAATAAATTAAGTATATCATTAAAAAAAATAACCATTAAGTTTATCGTATCCGAAATTAAATATTCCTACTATTCAAAATTGATATAAAAATATTACATATAAAATCAACAAATACAAATAGGTACAATTTTTCTTTGTAAAAATAAACCACGTACATTTTTCCGTCACTCAAACACGCATTGAAGCGAAAAACGATTTTCGTATAAAATACAATCACTGGGATATTTAATTTTCAGCACCATTGTGAAACTGTTTGTCGTTAAAAAACAATTATATATATATGAGTGATTCAGACATAAACATTTACGTTCAGAATCCCACATTTTCATCTGGGGGTAAATAAGGGGTGTAATAATTCACTACCTCACCCCTCGCCAACGCACTGTAACGACAGCAGCCACAGACATTATTGTGGAGTCGCGGGCGTGGTGGAGTGTGGGGGGAGTGGAGGGCTTGCCACTAGTAGAGGGGTGGTTTCCCGTTGCTTTATTTTGCCGGTGGTGAAATTACGCGGGACAACAATATTTGTCAGTTATAAAATAAATACAAGTGTGAAAAATGATGGGCTTTTTACTTACGGCTCTTGTTATAGGTTTCTATGTGATTTTCTTTGTTTTTCTTTTGGGTTTTATTTCTTGAGGTTATAAAGGCTTTGGAGGTAATATTTTTAACAGAAATATACATTTTTATGTAATTTATTATCAGTGTTCCAAATTCACGGGAGATATATGTTTGTTGTATGAACAAAATAAAATTATGCTAACAAGCTCTAAGACATTGGCGATACTTTTTCAAATATAATAGTTATTCTTATTAGCTTAATGATTCATGTAAGTTGTCAAAATTATAAAACTTATCTCAATTCAGTACTTTCCAAACTTTGCATATTGATTAAGTTGTAATAGTCGAATGAAATGAAAAGATTAATTTTTATATACGTATAATAACATAACATAATTAATTAACATAAATGTTAATTTAGTTCAGTTAGTTTAGCAGGCTGTGCAGTGAAAAGCGCCTTAAACTAAATAAATTGGGAAAATGCTACATGAAGAACTTTGTTATATTTACATTTTTGGCTCTTGATTTCTTTTCCTACATTAATAAGGTCAAATTTAAAGATTCTGAGGTACCATTTTGATAAATTTACAGCACCTTATTTGAGATAATGAAAATTTATCGAAAAAGTATGTTTCATAAAAGAATAAAAAACCTTCAAATGGATATAGTTTCAAATAAAAAAATATGTGCAAAATTTTTAATTTTTCTACTCTTCATCCGATTAACACCAAAAACAATAAGTCTGGAGTCCTTACTGATACAAACATATTGCCAAAAAATAATTCAAATCGGAGCATTTTTACAAAAGTTATCGTGAACGAAAGAAAAGTCTACATACAGACAGACAGACACACAGCTACCATGCGGAAAAAAACTGTTCTTTTTCGTTCGGAACATGGAAGTAAAAATACAAAAACCCAAGTTAATTTTTTAATTTAATTAAGAAATGAATTTACCCTTAAAAATGTTTTATAGCTTTCCCATTTAGCAAGCGATTACCCACTGTGTCTAATATTTTATACAAAATTGATTGCAGCCATTAACGCATGATGATGTGAAGCAATGTAGAGATAAAAAACAAACCAACATTGGGGCTGGAAATGAGCAGACAGGGTGGCACAATTAAGGGATGTTTGAAATTTCATTATAGCCATCATTGATTATGCTATATTGATTTACGAGCTGGAATACAGAAAAATATGATTATGGAAATAAAAACTCGCGTAAATTGTGTCTGTTTTTACAGTTCGGTGAAATAATTAGTGATCGGGCTTTCTACTGAATAAACACACATAACAAAACATCTGAAAAATTTATTGAAAAAGAAAAATTATGTTTTTGTAAATAAAAATATAGTTCGGTGTAATATTTTTGAATACTTTCGTGTTGTATCGGGTGCTCCATTTTAATTAAATAATTATTTAAATATTAAATATCCTTCTCGAAATTCAACAACTTTCGTCTATAAAATATTTATTATCATCTTGCTTAATTTTTGCCATATTCACCAGAGGAAATTAAAATAGAGCACCCGGTTTATTATTATTTAAAACGTTTCAAATCTGTTTCAGTTGCTATTATATGGTTGCACACTAATCTCTTATTTTTTGGTCAATTTTAAGACGATTTTGTGTTTGCAGATTTATCGCTAAAATGCAATTCTAATAACTAAATGTATTAAGCACAAGTTTAAATAATCATTATAGAAAAAAATTGATATTACATTTACATAACTCAATTTTTTACTGATAATTTAAAAAAAAATTTTTTTAACTATCATATAAATAATAATAATAGTATTAGACTTACAAAAATATTTTTAAATTTATTATTTTATTTAAATTTAAGAAATTAACAATGTGTAGTTGGTTTAAAAAAATGAAATTAATATGATTGTCACTTTTGAAGAAATATATGACATTATAAATAACATTTTTATTCAGTATAAGGAAAATATGAAAACGATTATGAGGTGAAAATAGCTGTCACAATTTTTAAGCGAACCTTTTTCTCCGTATATAAATGACACTCATTAGCATATACTGCACTTGAAAAAGTAGAGGTTTTCTCAAAATTTCGTCTGAATACCGGCATTGTTAAATGAGATATATGTTTATTTTTTGAAGAAATTTTAAACTTGACCTTGAATGTTACTTTTTAGTTTGTATGCAAATTCTACTAAATATTTTGTTGCTTGTTGAAAGAGACACACTCATTTAATAGTTATGATTGTAATATTTTTAAAATATTATATTCTATAATATTTTTTATAAAACAAAAGTTATATAATTACTTTATTTAAAATAAATAATTTGAAGAACGGAATATATCTATCGATTAGGGAAGGAGGGGGGGGGGGTCAAAATGTTTTATTAGTTTCGATAAAGCACAGAAAACGCTAATAAACAACAGGTTTATTCAATAATAAGGATCAGGTGATTATATAGAATAAAAGATTAATAGGAAATTCAATAAATCAAATACATAAATAAATAATAAAGTAGGCAGTGAAATGAAATCTCAATACTAGTGAACTTCATGCATATTTAAATCCCGCTAAAACATCTTACCTTTCTCATTATTAAATATTTAACAAAATTGGACACACTTGCCTATATTAAATAAATTTCAATCAAAAATTTGATCCAAGCTGACCTAGTACAAGTAACTACATCCACATTGATAGCGTATTTAATTTACGGCATGATTGGGTACGTTGGCAACACTGCGTCAGCAGCGTGGATGCTGCGGTTTCAATTAACGCTGTGGGCGCCAGTTTAATGCATGAGCTCCTGGCCTCGCGGTCAACCTGAATCATCACCACGCTCTGCTGCACACTCCGCGATAAATAAACAATAGCCACTCGCGCTGTCTGAAAGCCAATCCGTCTATTATCTAGCACTAACAATAGACGCAACAACCCCCAACCCCCCTTTTGGGGTTATTACCAATAATGAGTAATCGTTATGTTAGCAGTATATAATTTATGTACTGGTTAGTTTTACTGTTTGTTCCTTGTGTGTAGCTCATTGTTGTTTAAGTGGTATTATAATCATAATAAAATTTCTCCGTGGCTTCGTCCGCGTGATTTAAAAATCAGTACATCTACATCACAAATATTTTTCACGGCGTGCGCAAAAGTACTTCTGAAATATCAATGAAAAAGCCTACTTTTTTTAAATGGTTGTAGAAAAATTTATTTTTATGCCATTAACAATTTATAAAAAACAAAAAACATTTCCAAACTGAAATTTCAAGCATAAAAATTGAGTAAAAGCTCGAAAAAAATACCATTTATTCAGATTCGATTCATAGTATTTCGAAAAATCAACTTAATTTAAATTGAAAATAAGAAAATACTAAAAACTATGTTTGATTTGCTTTTTGATTTACTCATTTTATTAATAAAAACAATTTTCTTAGATTAATTTATCAAAAAAAAGACAACAAGTGTAAATACCTATGTAAAAATGTAATGTGAAGTTAATATCTCTTTTTCCTGTAACACATGTGTTAAACATAAGGTAACAGTTGATGTATTCTGTTCCCAAATGAAACCCAATGTAAAAACCTTGAACATTTAGAGAAACAATGATTTCGTGTAGAATTATCCAGCACATAATTTTTCTAGACATCGATTTGGCACGGTCACGGCACGGTCGGATAAGAAACCTGCTGACCCTTTTGTCCCGCAAAAAACTCCGGTATAAAAAGTTAGCTGTCTTTATTCGGGTCCATTTGGGATTACCCCAGAGATCTGACATGAATTCAGTTAGGAACCGATCGGGGACAATTAACTCGTAAACTGCCAATAGAATGGACAACGTCAATGTTAATGAATTTGTTATAACTGTTTATATTTTGATTCTTTTTGTATTAGCTTTGGTATTTTAAAACAACTATCTCTAGTATTATCTAGTATGATTATTGTTACTTATGAATTATATAAAAAACATGTCAAGTAAATGCACAGTGCTTCCTCGTGTTAAAGTCACCAAAGGTTATTATTGAACAATCTCAATAAAAACCGATCAGATAAATTGCTTGGCATTGGTAAACCATTTCATTTTTATACAATTTTACTAAAAAATTTTAAATCGAAATTTTTCTTAAGACGCACCTGATTATTTTTATGGATATTTTTAATTTTTTGACATTTTCAATCTAAATCTAAAATGCAAACGTTAAAATGACATTTAATATGCCAAAGTAAATATCAATTTAAAAAAACAAATTACATTTTTTTAAATTAAATTGAGATAAATCTTTGTAAGGGTATATTATACAACAAACGTTGTAAGAAATTGAATGTTCTATAAAAAAGTTTCTATAAAATTTTCACATAACATTTTCGTTATGTCATTATTTCTAAATGCATAAGCAGGGTATCAAAATACGAGCTTTAAAAAATTATTTACTCGCAAAAAGTGGTAGACATTGATATCAAGTAACTTAGCCCCATATTTTTGAAAAATTGTATTGTGCTAGTGTTGTGTTTAAATGTGTTGCTTCGAAAAATTCACTAATACAAAAAAAAATGACATATTGATATAATTTTTTGAGTGTGAATTAGCTAAAAAAATACTAAAAACAGAGCAGCATTCTAAGATATTAACGGAGTTATTTTCTTTTTTTTGTAACGTGTGTACTCCTAAAAGTTTATTAGTTTTTCTTTGTATTGTTAATAACGAATTTTTCGAAGAAGCTAATTTGAACACAATAAAACACAATGTTTTATTATAGTATTTTTCAAAAAGGCTGGGTTAAGTTACTGGACTTCAGAATCTGTGCAAATTTAGAAAAAGTTACTTCTACAATTGTAACATTGAAACTAAATGATTTAAAAAAACTGAACAAAATTGGGGTCATAGAGAAAATATGTGTCATTTCAGGAAAATAGTTACATTAATATCGATCAACATTGACAGAACCAGCACATTATTTACGATGTACGTTTTTTTAATATGTATATTATAATCATCATGTAGTTACATTTACGAGTATATCATGCACAAACCAAATTAGTATGATTGTTAGTGTTTCAATTCGATGTTACATTAGTTTTGTTTTCATCATTACACAGGTAGGGTACCTATATTTTTCAATTATATGTCATTCATAAAATAATTGAAATAACTCAAAACTTTTTTTTTGTAAATTAGGTATCTTTTTAACCTGTGTTCGTATTTATATCGAACACTTTGGTTAATTAAAGTTCAACAATTGATTTTGTACTTTATATTATTATTTGTATACCTAAATAATTTCATTAATACGGTCTAGACATTTTTTTTCGATATACATACATTCTTGTTAGTAATTTTTTAGTATACATTTATTATTCACCAGCGCATTGGACCCGCTGTTACTAGGGGATATAAATTCAATTAAACATAAAGTAATAATGCCCACCCAACATGCACACTCAATATGTATTAGTGAAAACCGAAATAAAATCTGTTCAGTAGTTATTAAGATACAGAGATTTAAATTACTGAGTTATCGAAAATGGTATAAGCTCGCCGATAAATAAATTAAAGAAGAAAAAGAAGAACTTATTATTATTATCCATTTCCATCGATAAACATACCTACTATTATTAATATAATATAAGAAAAAATGCATATAAATACAGTGGTTTATAAATAAATATACTTTGGATATGAATAGCAGAGTAAACCAACACAATATATTAAGTCAACAAGATTTTTTTGGTAAACATTATATTTATCTAACTTTTGTACGCCCTCAAAGAAGACAAAGTAAAACGAAAAACACAGTCTTTTGTCTTTTTGAGCAGCGAGTTGTTGAAATGAGGAAAGTGTGGTTATTCAGTGAAACAATGATAAAGTTACGTTTTTAGTTTATCTTAATTTCCTATTCAGATATAATGGTATTCAATGTTTTGTATATTTTTTACACTCTTTCTTTTGTAGAGTGCTTCAAAAGATTGCACAATACATGTATACTACGATACATTTGCATTATTTTAGAAATTTTCCGCGGTTACGAAGATTTTTTTTTTCGAAATAAAATATGCATTTGTTGTATTTCTTTAATGCATGTCTGACTTAATTATTTTGTACAAATTTTTTTTTGTATAATTATGTCGATATGGCTATATATAAAAAAACATCTGCCAAGTAAATGCACAGTGGTTCCTCGTGCTAAATTAACCAAAGGTAGCGATAACAATTATTCAAATGAAATGCCTGCCATTGGTTAATCATTTAATTTTTATACAATTTTACTTTACACCTGATTATTTTTTCATGTATTTTTAATTTTTTTTTTCATTTCAATCTAAATCTACATTTAAACAAACGTCAAAATGACATTTAATATGTCAAAGTAAATATCAATTTTAACAAATGACGACTTTTTAAAACAGAAAGAAAGAAATCCGGATTTTGATGGAATTATTCATTTTGACCTTCTGTCTGTGCGTCGATCTGTAAGCATTGTAACTCAAATACGACAAATCGTCGATGGGCGAAATTTTATATTCAATTTTTTATATTTAATTACAGAGATTGAATAGTGTGCGTCTTTGCCACAGGTACCATTGGAGTTTCTTATATGTATTTGAATCTAAATAATTATTTAAAAAAATTTATTCTGACTAAATCATAAATGTTAGAAAAAAATGTATGGGGAATAAATCATAGATAATAACATACTCCATATTTTTTACCTAAAACATTTTTTTTTCAAAAATTGACAAGAGTAAACATCCGTTTTCGGTTATGTTATTACGTTCAAAAAAATTCATTTGATACATAATGTTGATGTTGAGAATAATATTATTTATTGTTTGTATCCCATTCATATTATTCTATCTTTTATTAGTTTGTCAGAAATATGCTTTAATAAAATAAGAATCACGTACACTGTTCACTGTCAGGATTACGTATTAAGAAAGTCCCGTGGCTCCCATGGCAGATATTTTTTTTGAAAAGTCACTAAAAAATTCACAAAATCGATCCAACCCAATAATTTCTAAATCACATCAGTCCCCTCACACAATTCACCCGGCTGTTGTTTATATTGGAAGATAGGCAATATACTTCCTTCGTAAGTTTTGTTTATGCTAAAGTTTACAGAATAGGACCACGGGCGAATCTTATTTTCCAAATTCAAAAAGTTTTCATTCACACATACACGCACCTTCCCTCTCGACAAATATAGATGATGATATTCCAGGCGAATTTGCATTTAGATTTCTTTTTGCACAATTCCTCGTGCGTATTTAGAATTGGGCAAGCGTATTTCTACGTAATGTACATCTTCTGGGAAACTTATGTATCAATATTTTATTCAACGTTCCTTACTTTTGATGTACGGTTTAGATTATTCTATTCAATATATGTCGTGTCTTTTTTATATTATATGTTGCTATAAAACGTTTTTTGTTATGCCTTTCCTCTTTGTCAACAATTTAATATTTTATTTTATTGTAAAAATATTATTATGAGATATACGAAATCATAATCTCAATCATAACATAGCCACACAAAAAAGTGTGAGATACCAAAAAAGCGACTATTGTTGTATTGGTTGAGCATAATAGAAATCCAAATTTTTGGATATTCTGCTTTTAATTTGAGCTTCAATTTTGGGTTTAGGTTGAATTTTTCAAAGTTGGCTACTAAATCAAAATTTTTTTTTGTTGAGCTGTGAAGTGGATTTTCTTATAGCCTTTATGTTAAAAAAATTTTCACGGGTTTCGGTTATAAACAAAAAAAATATAATACATACTACAACACGATTTTTCTCGTGAATGTCTAAACGAATTTTACAATTCTTACGTTTTTATTTTATTTATAAACGTATATTCTAGGAATATGCTTTTAAATATACAAATATAGAATTTGTTTATAAAAATATTAATTGCTTATAAACAAATTAAAAATTTGTATACTTAAAAAAATCTGACTAAAAATATACCGATCTTCATGAAAAATGTACAATAACTTGCAGTGAAAATTGACTTTCAAGTGGGGAAAAAATATATATAAACAATTGATATTTTTATAAACAAACTCACTGTTCTTATATTCGAGATAATATTTCTAAAATATACGTTTATAAATCAATATAAAAATCAAATAAAAAAAACCGTTAAGGAGAAAATTCCGAGAATTTGGATTTCAACTATGCTCGATCAATAATACAATACTGTATAGGTCGTTTTTTTGGTACCTCACACCTTTTTTGTGTAGCTGTGAAATTTACAATATATTATATATATATATAATTATAAAACTTTTCGTTGAGTCATTTTTAATACTATAACATAGGTAGTATAATATAATAAAAATTTATTATCAAAAATTCTCATAATTTTTTATCAACCCAATAAAATTTTTGCCAAAATTAGTACTAACTACGTGTTTTCATACAAAAAAAATTGGATATATTTCCAAATATAAAAATGTCCAATTACAGACAGAAGGTAATTGTATTTCGTGACCGCTAGCACTATTTTTCTTAAATTTATTATAAGGCTGGCTATGAAAACAATCAATAAATGTTGTAGTTCTCGTTTTTAGAACAATCAAATACGACCACGGTGAGAATACAACAACGTTTGAAATTCGTTTACAATTCTGTTTTCTTTTCTTGATTATATTTATGTAGGTACGCCAGACCAATATTACAAATTTACTACAACATGCAATAATATCGTCCATCATGCAACATTCATTTAAAAAATCAAATCGTAACTGTTTTCTGATTAGAAATATATATATTAAGTTAGTTGTTTTTGACGTTGCAATTTTCTGTATTTATTTATGAATCCTCAGGACCGAAACAGCCCACAAAAATTTCCATGGGGCTATCATTTAGCCCTTGATTACAAGGCAGGGCCACATTAAGGTATCAAAAATCTTGGTGGCGGCTCATTAACTGGAGGGAGTTAAAATATTTTTTCGGTTGGATCAATTACATTTCAATTTTGGTTTAGATAGCTTTTAGGCATAATTTTAATTTTTTATCAGTCTAGTGTAAATGTTATAGATATATTTAGGTGCTGCTTGATGTAATCGCATAAGGAAGCAAAATTATAAAGTTCTAGCATAGTTTTTTTATAGATTCTACATAGTTCTAACTATACGTTATATTGTTACCGGTGCATGCATCGTATTGCAAAAGAGCGCGCTTATTCCTTATGTTACTTATGTAAAAAAATATATACTAAAACCTGGGCAAAGAACATATCTATGAATTAAAAATAACATAAATCGGATAAGTAGTTCTCGAATGATAAGTGCACTAATGGACAGACAGACAGAGAGACGTTGTGTTTTATAATATATGTATATAATAAATGACAGATAAGTCAAATTAATTTATAAAATATCATTGGCATAGTATTTCTTTTATTTTTATATAATTAATTTTTTTATTGACTATTGATTAATGCAGTTATACGAGATACTGATTTATGATATTGTATCATGTTAATTTTATTAGCTTTGTCAAGCTTACAATAAATGATGAATTTTTGGTTACGGAATTTAAACCACAATTCTTAAGAGTAAATGTATTAATTCTAGTGCGAACCTGTATATCGTTCCTTGCTGAATTTTGATATATGCTGTATACATAATATGAATTCTAATTAATATGTTCAAGTTTGTTCTACGTAAAACCATTTTCTCGAAAATAATATTTGTTTAACTTATGACAACATATGACATAATAAAATAGCTATTTGAGTATTGAATATAAAATTTACTGCGGCAAACATTACGTAAATTACTTCATTCTACAATGAAAATATACCGTTGTTCAGAAGTCGGAACGATTTACTACAGTTTTCCTAAATTTATTCTTCTCTTACTCATTTTTTGTCCGCTAGCACTTCCTAAAATTAAATGAGATATTTAATTGAGAAGTGTTTAGAAGTATCTATGAGAATAATTTGTAAAAGTGAATAAGTAATATTATATAGGTGAGCCTGATATTAGACTCCTGATGAGTAATTCAAGTGAAATCGAAATATGTGTCAGATGGCATTGTATTGTAAATATCTTGAATTTAATAAAAAAAACAGAATAAGTCACATGTAGAATTATAAACTATCTTTATGTGAATTTTATGAAACAAGAATGTATAACATTTTTTTAATTTGTATGGCGATTTTGAGAAAGTATAATTTTATATTAAAATACGAACTATTTAGAAAAGTTAGAAATTTGAAAAATGAAAACATCCTTTCTTGATTTAGTGATTCAAAAACTTCAGTTTTGGAATTTCATGTATAGCATTTAAAAAGAGTCCGACAGATAAACATATATTATCGGACAAAGAGCTGTACTCGAGTTTTATCATGATTACTATAAGTACTTTGCTATACAGAACATTCAATTTATGTAATAAATGGGTAAAAACAAAATTCGAATCCAAATTAATGTACAATTTCCTATATGTATATACATTTTCTATTCGTTTAGTTTGAAAGTACTTTTCTGACATATTGTTAAATAAATGCATGCATTGTTCCTGACCGCGTTCAATAAAACAGTGTTTAATAGGGCTTTATTGTGTGTCGATCGTTGAATGCAGTTAATAGGTTTTTAATGCAGTTTCAAGCACTTCCTATTTTGTTTAATAACATAATTGCGACACTTGTTCCGATCGAATTGATGTCATCAAAATAAACGTGCAGGTGGTTAAATGTATGTAAATCACATACTGCATTTATGCGAAAACATTTAGCCAAATAGAAAATCCAAGAATTACATGAAAATTGATTCACAAAAGGTTTGTATTAAGGGAAATTTGTAATTGATATTTTCTAAAAAAAAATTAAATAGGTAAACAGGGTGTTCCGAAAACATACCGACAAACTACTAGTTGTCGAGGACATTGAAACAATCGCTTTAATAAATCAATGTCCATAAAAGAGCCATTTCAGTAGTAGAGCAAAAGAAAGGACCCCTCACAAAAGCAATGGATCTTGCCTTTAGATTTGGCTGCTTTCTTTAAAATATAATTATTATATATAAATAGTGGGGCTAGAACTACTTATCAGCCTCGTTCGGCTTTTAGAGGCTGTTAATAAACTCATTTCCCTCTTTCCACTAATAAAAACCTTATGTTATATACGAAGAGACAAATTATTTCTAGAACATATAATAATTACAAATACACTTCCCTAGTGACAGTTATTAAACTCCCTTGCCATGAAAGATATAGGTTTCAAAGAATATACGACGATTATTATTGCCGTTTGTATCAAATATACTGAATGGCCCATAATATTCTTTTTGCAAAAAAATATAGAAAAATAAAAACAAAATCAACTTTAATATTTCCATACTAAGTTTTGAAATTGATATTTTTTAAATGATGGCCTTAACCGCACTCATTAAACCGATATCTTTTGAGGTATTATGCATCAATTCTCTTAAAGTTTCACTGCTTGTTCCCAAAATTTAAGAACGAATATTTTCTGAAAGATGTTTTAAAGTTTGTAGTTTATTTATGTTAACTTTTTCTGTCGGATAACCCCAGAGAAGGAAGTCCGAAACCGTTAGATCTGGGGATATTGGCGGCCATCTCAAACCACCATTTTTTGATATTAAGCGATTTGTAAAATTCTCTTATACATATTTTTATATATATTTTTTCTTATTGGGTGATGGAAAAGAATTCAAAAAAATCTTATTCAATCAAGATAACAGCATGAGTAAAAGCTTACAACTGAAAAATAGTAAACTTTGTTGGCAGAAAAAAACCTATAGTAACCAGAGTTCATATCTTGACAAGTATCACGATGTTATCAACAAACATCCTCACACCTACTAACACACACACGCACACGAGTTGATTCTGTTGTTTCGGGAACAAGATTCATAATTCAATTTTTGCGGTTGGTATCGAAACGGGCGTATACCTGTCATCAGGTTTTGATGAATCGAGTTCTGTCGACAGTACTAATCATATAAAGGAGTTAGGGTTGATTGCTTTCTCTATGTAGAGCATTATTTGATTTTTATGTGATTTGATAGAACTTGTGCTGTGAACGCATAAGGGTACTTTTATACGCATGTTATTTGATATAAAATTATAATTGCATTTTATTATGTTTGTTTGATGTTATTATTTTGGGAATTTGTATCATTTTTAACCTATATACATGGTACTGGCTGGTCTGTGCGGGTCACTCGCATATGTGAGAGAATTGGGTGTCCTACAACACTGTCATTTTATATTTTAATGTACTAGTTTATGAAATAATAATCAAAAACTACGTTTTACGAATTCACTGTAATTCGCAAAAAAGTAGTTTTACGTAAATTCGCCTAGAAAAGAATTTATAGAGAATTTAGTGCTGAGCAAAAAACTCTCATCATTTTTGACGTAGCATCAGAGAGTTTATATATTTTTTAGGGTTTTTAGTACTAAGTTGGCGCATTTTTTTTTTTTTTAATATTTTTCTTTGCTGCGTTCATTTGTTTTTACAAAACTGATTGTTATATTTTTTGTTACAGTAAATCCTCGACTTACACGATTTTTCGACATACATGAAACCCTTTAGAAAGGATTAATCGCGTAAGTCGAGAAATTACTACAAAGATTGCCAATCCCACCAACTTAACGGAAATAAGTTTTAGAAAGCAACCCCGAACAATTAAACTTTTTTTCCATTACACAGCATTATATAATTTTAAACGTTCCAATACTGATAAGAGTAAACATCCGTTTCCGGTTGCAACGTTTTAAAAATATGAAGTTTCCTTCCGAGGCTTAAACATATCCTAAATAAAAAAATTACCTTTCTATATTTTGTGGTTTTTGAGTTACAGAGTCTAAAGACAGGATTGAGGGATCGGAAATCTAAAAGTGCAGTTGTCGTTTTTATAACCTCATATGAAACTTATTTAAATAAAAATTAAGTGCAAAAGATAATAAAAGTATTTTTTTAGAATTTGGAAATATCAGTTTCGGGTATTATAAGAATTAAATTTACGCTTGTTCATGAAACACTATCTTTTTGTCACAATTTTGAGAACCACAACTTTAAATATTCCTTTAAGTCAAATAATTTTTTTAAAGTGTATCTCTTTCTCTTCTAAAAATATCATTTATCAAAAATAATCTGTTAACAAAAACTAACAAAAAAGGACCTAAATCATTTTGGCAACTGAATAATTCATATCAGGCGCAATTTTTGTTAATAAAATATAAAACCATAATTATTTGTGTTATACATTAAATAATAGTATCTCATTAAGTCAAATCGCAAAGTATAAACGACGTTAAAACTTGTAAAAAAGACAATAAATCTGAGCATGGGCGACTGATTAGCGGGTATTTTCACAGTTGGCATCACTGCTGCTCATTCCTGGACCATTAGCTTCAGGCATGCAAATGTAGAGGACACCACGAGTATAATTAACAGTTGGTATTTTTTGCATGAAAGAACGCACATTATTTTGTTATGGAATTTATTTATTTTGTTGCCATGTTTGTGTTCAAACATATTTTAATATGTTTCATTAGTCGTTAATATTATTTTTCATTTTTTTTACCGTAATATTGGTTTATAAAGAGTTTTTTGCACGCAGAATTCTTACAATACTAAAATATTTCGAATTTTTTGTGTCTATACGTATCGTCGTTTTTAAGCAATTAGGTAGTTTAAAAAAATTGTTTGTCAGTTTGTTCTGACTTGACACTAGAACTATTGAACCGAATTTGATGGGAATTTCAAAGCTTATAATTACATTAAACTTAAACAAAATTGAATTAAGGAAAATTTATAATTGACATTTAAAAAATCTAAATATAACAAAATCAACTTTTAGGGTTATAATTTATTATTTATTAATTTTCTATATTATTTCTTCAAAATAAAATTTTTGCAAAATAATCTCAAAAAAATCTGTAAAATTCAAACCCCGATTATTAAATTGAAAAACCGGTTTGCGATTTTTACCTCCCCGCATTTAATGTTTTAATATAATTATATTAATTTATATCTAATATTAATTATAATTAATGCACAACTTAATTTGTACAACAACAAAATTTTAAAGCAAGATTTTTACATTATTTTACTTATTTAGTTTTACGAAAGCAGTTTTTTTATTATTAAAAAATGCCGTGTTCTGTAACGACAATCTCAAGTCGCGGTATGTAGTTAGGCGAAAGAAATTATTTTTTATTACTATAAAGTAGTTAACCCATTTAAATCTCACGTTTCATTTTAACTTTTTTACAACCAACGTATATATTCGTATTGATATTAATCTAACATTTGTGTAAAGAAATTTCAACGAACGAATCAATAAAATTGCGTGCATCTATGTGTGTGTGTGTGTGTGTGTGTGTGTGTATGTGTGTGTAATACATTGTTATTATATATAGATTAGTGATTTGGCCATTTGGGAGGAAAAAGAGCCTAGTTTTTATATCGTTTCGTGTTCGAAAAATCAGCCATCTACGGTAATCTGTAACTGAATCTTGGTTTCTTAGTATAAGTTACAGCAAAACTGTCGATCTATATATATATAATATATATTAATTTGATTGTTAGTCCTTATTGATCTCAAAAACCACTAGACCGATTTTGAATCTTTCGCTATAGTATTCCTTTATATATTTCAAAAGTAACATACGCTATATCATAAAAAAACTGAAAAATGAATTATAAAAAAATAAATTAAAATCAGCTATATACTAATAAAAATACAGATTTTCTAAGCAATATAATTTACTTTTCATATACAATAGGGTCGCAGTAATTGGACCCCCGTATAATCGGGTACCTCCTATAATTCGGCATTATTGACGCTTAAACCTGTGGGGAGTTTTCATACATTTGTGTGCATATTTATGTTTATAATAATTGTAAACAATAAAAAAACTAACCGATTACAGAGTACTCCATTCGAAAAATATATAAGACATCTTCAACAATTGGACACTTACATGCAAAACAAATGCCTAATCACCGCGACCCCACTGTAGTTTTAGAAAAATCCAATATAGTGAATGATAAAACTGCTAAAAACGACTCAAAAGTAGTGTCTTAAAATCATAAACCAAGATTCTATATGCATGTACGTACATATAAATACTACAAATATAATACTACAATATAAAAATACTAGCAGTGTAAGATAACATAAAAGCAGTCATTGTGGCTTAAATATAAAAGTTAGACATATGGTGTCGCGGACTTCATTGTAGAACTTTTGATTCTACACAATTCTTTAATACATTATTTTGTTCTATATAGAACGGTTTAGGCAGCGTATTACAAAACAGCGTGCCGACGGCTAAATTTTTTCCGACTTGATTTACTATTATCGTCACTGCTTAGTTGTTATGTTACCTAACGTAACAAAATATAGCCTAAAACCTGGCCAGAGAATGTACCTACGAATTAAAAAAGAAACCACGTAAATTGGATAAGTGGTTCTCGAGTGATAAGGTAACTAACAGACAGACAGACAGACGTTGAGCTTTATATATAAAGGATAAGTTTAATTTTCACCGTAACGCTTATGTTGAGACCAGTATAGCAAACAGACTAGCTCGTACAATCAGTGCAAACGGCATCGCACACCCACCATCTCCCACACACTCGTCGCTAACCTAAATTATCGCACATCCGTTACACCGGTATCGTAAAAAAAACTCTCGGTAATTTCGTTCTTCGATAAACGGAAAAAAACAAAAACGCTGTGTTTGTTTGTTTGTTTAATTGTTGTGAGAGATACTTGTAATCGATTGTGTAGACCAGTGGTTCTTAAAGTAATCCTTATATAATCATTTCAAAGCTTTATACCCTATAAACCTTATTTAACATATAATATATTTATAACCTTGCGACCGTTATATACAAATATACATATTAGATAGATAGCTGTAATATATTTAATGATAAACGAAGTATTCACTCTAACATTATAGTTCATTGAAATTCACAACTAAAAGCATCATATAGTTAATTACTGATGAAATTTCTGTGACATTAAATGTTATTATTCACGTAACCGGTACACAATTTACACTGAATGCACATTTAAACGTGGCTCATACAAAGACTATAAATGTATGTGAAAATCGTAGTAATTAATTTTAACCGAGTGTATTTATCAACCAGAAAGTAAGTTTAACAGAAAACAGTTTTCAGGTTAACTATTTTAAGTAACAAAGCAAAAATTTCTCTAGAATTAGGAACTCAAACAAAGAAAAATTATCACGGGGAGTAAATAAAAACGTTATTTTTACAGTTTATCTACATTTAAAAAAATATCTATGGTTATATTAGTCGGATTGCAAAAATAAAAAATAAAATTTTGTTCGTTATAAAATCCCCTATAAAAATCCTTCAAGTTTTATTAAAAGGTTAATTAGAATTTTGGGAAAATATATTCATTATGATAATAATAATAATAAGTATACCAAATTTAAAAAAAAATACCGATTCTTGGATATCCTGTCAATATTATTAACTTTAACGTAGAAAATATTCAGGTTATGAATAAGTATATATAAAGGTACTCTTATTTTATAAATTAAAATAGACCACATCTACCACTTATTCGATTTACGTCCTTTTTTTAATTCATAGGTATGTCCTTTGCCCAAGTTATAGTATATATTTTGTTACATTAGATAATATAAGGAATAAATAGTTCCTTAAAACCGTTAAATACTGAATATAATGAAGTAAAGAATCGTGTAGAGAAGAAACATCGAAAATAATTCAACTATATTTTTTAAATCCGTAGTCCACGCGAGCAAATCCGCGGGCACAGTTAGTACAAATATCAGAAATAAAAAATAAAAACATATCTACACCAAATAGATAAAATAAAACTCTCTTTAAAATTTTATATAAACATATAACATTTTGACTGGTGCGAGAGATACATTTAATTACTTGCAAAAAATAAAATTCCAGGAATAACCATAAAAATAACACAGAGTTCAAAAATGCCACATCAATAATTCCGTTCGTGAACACATGTAACATTAATAATGAAATGTAAACAAAGTTGATTAGGAAAATATTTTTATGATTATGGTAGTTGGTAGTAGTTTCAATGAAAACACAGAGTAATCATCTACCTACCAAATGTCACATCATTTTAATGTGTTTCAAAATTAAATTATAGGTTTAGTGTTGATTTTTTTTTTTAAATATTGCTAAAGCTTCATGGATATATTTTTATCCAACGAATATGAGGAAGCAATATTATCATTTCTGAAAGTAGGAAACAATATTGTCACCGATTTCAAAATTTCATCTTTAATTATTCCGGTTCATGTGTGAAACAAACACTTCCCGTTACGTGTCTGTCTGTCACATGTATTTTTTTTTCTTCAAAATATATATTTCAAGAATGATATTATGAGAAAATTGTAAAGAATCTTTTGTACAGCTTTAAATTTTCTATAAAAAGTAATTTCAGCTTTTATAAGAAAATTTCATCTCTCTTACAAAACAATGGGAAATATAAAACAGGTACTGTTACCAGTTTTGGATCATACCCCAGTGTTGGATTCTTGTGTAATTAAATGTACTAAATTAGAAATATTTGATTATCATAATATCATAATCCATAAACACTTAATTATAAATATGAAACAGCTTTATTTGATGACAATCGGCAAATGTATGACAAAATGAATAGAAAGAACATAAACAAATAAAAGGCTATAATTAAAAAAAAAAAAAACTATATTTGCGAACTTTGGTAGTTAAATTGATTTAATAAAGATCTACTTGTTTTGTTAGTAACATGAAAATTATATAAAAAAATCCATTAATCCCAAAAACGGTATAACTTGCTCTTAAAGGGTTCAAGACTGGCGCCAGTACCTTACATTTTAATTTGATATTTGATAAAAAAAAGATGGCCACCATCGATTTAAGTAGTTAGAAACAAACAAAAAATGATGGAGTTATCTTTCATTTAATTTCATAAAACTTCCATAGATAAAACAGTATCCTTGTTCATAGATAGCAAACAACGATAATTGAGCTTTAATTTATAACGGATTTTTTGAATGAGCGGAAACGCAAACAGTATTCCATTTCCCGTTAAAAAGCTACTTTTTATTCGCTTTTATAGTTTTTGTGCACGGTTCGGATGCACCCGGCAATAAGCATAGAGTGCTTTCGCAGATATTTCTTGAGAACGGTTTTGACCTAACACTAGTTGTTTGGAAGTTTGAGAAAACTTTTTCACTCGTATAGATATAAATTAAATTACTACTACATAGCGATTTTCTATTGCGGAAATTTTACAAGCTTTTCTTGCAAAATGTTTTGTCTTAATCTTTCTCACTGTTAGTTCTAATGGTTGTCTAACAATAAGAAATTTAATATATATTATTGATTGGTATTGGTACAATAAAACTAAACAAACTCTGCGTTCGCAGATAATTTTCTAAGAGGAGGGGAGGAATACGCGAAAAAATTTTAAATCGAAATTTTTTATCAGGAGATTTAAATTTCTTGCCAAAACTTGAAATAAACTATATACTAGAAATAATTTATACAAAACCTTTGATTACAACTCAAGAGAGTGGGGAGGGGTAGTTTTGATAAAAAAATTAGGAGGGGGGTCAAGTGCCGAAGATAACAAAAAAAGCTCGGTCAAAAATGGCCTTTTATATCAATGTTTCTTTAATTAAAATGTAAAATTGATGAAACGTATCGGACGTATGTATGTACATATTTGTAGGTTTCCTTATCCAACTAGATATTTAGTTAAAAAGTAACGTACCTATAAGAAACAAAAGCTTGTTCTTTATAACCACTACCAATGTAGTTAGACTATTGTTGACCACGTCAGTCGGTAGCGCTATTTCAACTGTCGGGTTAAGCGTTTTGTGTTCGATATCCGGAACAAATGTAGGACCGTGTGTTATGTGGAGCGTGAGTGCATCAGCTCGCTTGGAAGATGTTAAATTATTGCTGGAATAATTCTCGATCCAATGGCACCTAATGACTGTTTATAAATTGAAATATTGTATGGCATCTAGTTAATAATCAACTTAATGGTCGGGTTGTGTTTATTTCATCACATTGTCAATGATCTATTGTTTATTAATAAATGGATAGCATAATATTTGTTCTATGATATTAAAAAAAAATATTCTTCACGTGATCTCGTTGATTTTATGATTTTATTAATATTTAATTTTCATTTCATAGATAGACGAGACGAGACGAGAGTGAGGTAAAGAAATATTTACTAGTTATTGATAATCCTATAAAATCGAGACTCGCTTTACTTCGTCTCGCCAAAATTTTAGACGGTATCATTTCGCCTTTGAACCAATCTCGTGGACTATCACAGAGAAATGACATTGCAATTACAAGTTAAAAAAGTTTATTCACTATAAATATTTGAATCTCTTTTTTTAGTTTTCGCTAGATAGGTATCCATATTTATAGTGAATGAATATTTATTGGAAATTAATTTATATTTTTACATATGTATGTATATAATACATAATACACATTGGATATTCTATGGTTTATATTTGTGAAATGTATCTATTTCGGTTGGTTCTATTGTTATTAACATTAACAAAACAATAACAATTATTATTATTATCCCGTTATGTTTATTGTATGTATTGTTATACTTGAACAGTAATTATTCAAAGTTTTGTTTGTAATAGTAATAATAAAGAGTTATTAAGCAAACTAATGAAATTATACACAATTATACTCTCTCGTTTCCCATCTCGTGAATTATAAGTTGAATGTTCGTTTTTAACCCTCCGTTTATGATATCCTATTTCACTACACTAGAAAGCCTGCTAAAATAAGTAATAGTAACTAAACTAACTACGATTGAATACAAAACATAATGTGTAGCATTATTATGACATACTTTTTCAACCTTTGTCTGTCACATAATGCATGACGCTGACATTTTTAAAATTAAATTATAATATCGGTGTTGGGGTTTGAAGCACCCAGAGGCAAAGCCCCCAGTATTGTCATAATTATTAAAAGTAATACGGAAAACAAATATCACAATGAAAAATAATCACAAAAACCAAAAGTATATATACCCAGCACCTCCATCAGTAAATTATAAAAAAAAGTAAATCTGACTGCGTTTAAACAGGTCAACTAAAAAGTTGTAAACAAGTTGTCTTTAAAAGTAAGAATTTTCATAAGACAGACGTAGGTAGTCGCAATTAAATTAATTATTTTAATTTAATTTTATTATTTGTTTCTTCCGCATTTTTATGTGACGCGTTTTGTGAAACTTCTTTATTGACTACAAAAAACCTGCATTTTACCTTTACGTAGCCGGAAAAAAATCCGTTGTGTCTGCATGACTTGGGCGCCACTGTTATATCATTATGGATTCATCAATCAATATACTAGCTTCGGAACGCTGCTATATCAAGTTTTAAAAGTACGAATATATTAAAACATAAAAACCAAGTACTGATATACAAAACTGTTGTACTGATTAATATTTCAATAGAGTATTGAACCTGTGTGTTCACGAGAGGTCGATATTTTATATTCTATAGTAAAAACGCTTGTTTGGCAAGCCTGCATACAAACATAAAATGTACTATGTCTATATAGGAAACGTATAAATTTTATAGAGATTTATAGTAGCTCCCGCAACGGATGGTCATGTTCCGGCATGTCAACCTAATACAAACCATATTCAATTTATACACTATTTGATTTATTTAATGTTAATAGCTGACTATAACCAATAGTTTGTTATGTGAAGGCAATTAATTAAAATCAGATGTATCTGCATTATATATGTTTTTGTTCACGAAAAATATATGTGCTGATTCGATTTTAGGTCATCTTCTATGGTGGTTTGTATGAATAGCTAAAATAAGTCCTAGAACTTTCTGTTCTTTGTAATAATTCAATAAAATTGATATTTATTGATAATTTCTTCATCAAAAAATATTAAAAATTACGGATATAGAATCAAAACTTGCTATGCCTGCATTTGATAAAAATTGAGAGTTTTATTGCATTCTATTTTGAACTCATCCTAATCTAAGTGTATCAAAGATCTGAAAACTGGGTAAAACCTTTTGAAAATTTAATAATTATCAAAAACAGACATTTCTACTTTCGGCCTCGACCGAAGAACCCCGTCAATGGTTGCTTATTTTATAATTAGTAACAAAACTAGGAATGTGTTTTGCTGTTTTGCTTATTAGGTATTAAAGTATGCCATGTTCAATTATATTAACCATTTATTTTCAAAAATTACAAATAATAATTTTTTAGCTTTTATATAAAAATTTGAGTTCGTATGTATATTAAGTTTTCTGCTGAAACCCTCTTATTTTTGAAAACGATCTGAAATCCGAAAACGGATGCTTAAAAATTTTCGAATTAAGTATTTGTGTATTAAAAAAACTGTGTTTTATATGTTTTTACAATAAAAAATAATTGTAGGGAATGTTATTTTCTATAATTTTTGCCTTACATATTTTTTTCATATCTTTTATTAGTAAGTTAAAAAGAATTATTTTATATAATAAGGAAAAACGTTCACTGATCACTCTCAGCATTACGTATAAGAAAGTCCCGTTGCATCCATTAAAATATTTTTCCAAATAAAAGAAATCAGAAACAATAATAATAAAATATGAACAACTTATGGATGAATAAAAAACCCACCCAAATTGAAAATTGATATTTCTCAATAAACCAAACAATTTTCTTAAATCAATATCAATATACCATGGGTCATGTAAAATCCTGTATTTGTTATGACAATTTAGTCGGCGACACAATTCAATGCAATTGTACAAAACGCACGTTTGCAGTCGCCTCACGCGCCCAAGTCTTGTTCACACGTCGGTCACGGTAACGTATTATAAATCCTCTGACACATAATTCAACAATACTGCATACCGCCAACAAGAGCGAGTAAAAAGGGAAGGGGTCGCGCGATGCGACGCATATGGACAGTGGCGTAATATAAAATATATTTATAAAGTAGTTATTTGTTATAGTTCTAGATTATAAAAATTGTCTGGTTTATTATAAATGACCGTCTTGACTGGAGGGATACTGAATTTTTTTTCTTTTTTTGTTTGTGATCTAAACGAAATTTTTCTCCGTTTATTTTTACTGTCGAATCATCAGGTATTATATGTATTACAAACTTATTTTATTCAGGAAATCATACGAAACATTGTCCTTTATAGCTGGGCTGGATAAAAGTCGCAAATTAAAAAATTAAATTGGCTACAAAAATATATCTATATTTAACACATGGATAACGGACATGAACTTTTTTATATTTCAACAATAGAGTTTTTCCAAGAACAGAGCAGGCAAAAACAAATTTCGCGAGTGACGAATTTTTAGGTCGATCAAAGAACTTTGTTTTGTAAATAGTAACTGTGTGTGTAAACTTTTTTTTTGTTTGAAACATCCTGTTTAATTATAAATATATTTATATTATTCAGAGTTTAATAATATAAAAATTAATTTAACCTAAAAAATTGTAAGTATTTGTAGGGCCCCAAAAATCAATGATAGTTGCGCCAATGGTACGGCCTCTATAAAGTGTGAATTTAGATATGTGAACAATTTTATAGAAAGCTAGAGAGCTTTTTAGATTTTCAACACATTTAAATGTCATGTCTATATTTACTTTATGGATTGTTATGTAAAAGCCTTGTTCTCTGGTAATTGAGCGGTCAGTTGTTTTTTTTCGCACGCTCTTTTGTTTTATTTTATAATTCATAGTGTGCTCAAAGCTTGTTTTGTAATTTTGTAGTTTGTGAACTCGTTTGTTATCATGTGCGATTATTTAATTATACATTTTTGAAAATACACTCGTCAAAAAAATTGAAAGGATTATTTTCTATAACAAAGGTCAAATTTAGATTAATGAATAAATGATAGAAACAGATGAATAGGACCTTAATTAAAATAAATAACGTTCTCATAACTTTCATTGTTAACCTTCTTCCCGTTATTTAAAAAAAATCGATCATGTCTATAAAATATGTTTTAAGAAATAAAGAAAAACTTTAAAATAATATTCTATTTAACGCATTATGAAAATATGTAGTTGGAATATTTTTTTTATTTAACAAGCACATTTGATTGCATTGATCCAGCTTTTATGGCATACAAGTTAATTAGAATAATATATATAAATACATAGTTATTTAGTTTTATGAGTTACTGAACTAGTTATATTGTTATTATCTGGGGACAATCAATCGATTGCAATATGATTTTCATAATACAAAAGAAAATTTTAAAAGTAATATTTAATCTAAACTACAAAGGTACATGTAGAAAATTGTTTAGTGAAAAAAGCCATTAAATACTGGCATGCTTTACTTGTATAAATATAAATAAGATATATATACACTAACAGTAAGAAAAACATAAATAAGCTTGAACAATATAATTTCACAATTATATAGCCATTACACTATATACATATATACATATAGACAGCAAAAATTTAATAACCCGTACTATAAAAAATCCCTTTACTATTTACACAGGAATAAGTATTTATAAGAAAATCCTAAAAAGCATTATTTATTATACACAAAAAGTTAATAAATTCAAAACTGAATTAGAATAAATCCTTCTAATGCACTCGATTTATAACATAAAAGAATATTTTGATTTGTTAATGACCTTTTAGTTTTAGTTTTAAGAATGAAATAAATTTTATTTATTTTATTGTTCTTTCAATGTAACTTTTTATATTCATGTAATTGGCAATATAAATAAACTATTTTCTATCTGACTGCGCCATCTATACACTTAATCACCTACTAGTTTTTGTTACAGAGCTCATGTAGCTGTGATACTATAACACCACGTATGTAAGTAATTGCAATGTCACGAGAGTTAAACTGCACGCATTTGATGACCAGAATGTCGTGCAAAACAATTACTTATACGCGGCGTTACTCTAAAGTCGAAAGTCATTAAAGCGTCTGATCCTTGCGACACCAACAGCAAAAAATACACACACGATATGTGTCGATAGGTTCACTAAGGTCGGGAATCGTCTGAATATTATGCAGGAGTGAATTTTACCTGGAAATTATACGTGAAAATGTTGAGTAAATTATGGTAAATTTCGTATCATCAAATTATTCATAAGAAGATTAATTATCTACATTCCAACAAGAAGTATCGTATAGGTGGTCAGACATCAAAATTTCAAAAATACCTATGCCCGAATATTATTATTGAAAATTATCCAGTTTGAATTATAATATAAATATATAAAAATAAGGTACTTCAATGATACCTGTTATAAACTAATATATTCAAAATAAAATTTACAACATTATAGAAAATAGCTCATGGCTATTAAAATTTTATTTTAATTATAATTTAATTAACACTCACTACAAAACACTCTTTGTGGTTTGGTTGGTATATGTATATATATATATATATTTTTTAGTTATTTTTTAGTTATATGTATATTTTTAAACAACCCAGATTACTTTTTTCTCTTAAAAAGAATCATAACAAAATCACAGAGGTATTTTACTTTTCGCACATCAAAATCGTTAATATCTGAAAATAAGATTTGTGTGGGTTGATACATGAGGGCGCATAACACAATCCTAATATAATTTACTAAAAAAATATTAGTTTTGAAAATTATATTAAATTAATTGCAGATTAAAATATATGAAAAAAATCTAATGCCGTCTAAACATTATAGACATTTGAATTTTGATTTCAAAATAGCGAGAAATAAGCTTAATTAACAATTTTTCTTTCAATAATAAGTTTAAATTAAAGGTATTTAATATTAATTAAAAGTATATGAATACCTTTTGAAAAAAAAAACTAATAATTAATTGGATTACATAAGATTTAAAGATAATGGTTGATAGATAAAGTCTAAAACCGGTTCTGACACATTGAATATACACGTATGACACACGAGCTGCTATTAAGAAAGATTATGTAATCCGCGCATATTAGAAAATATTCACGTTTGTTTTTTGAACTAATCTAGTAGGTGAATTATTTTCTTACCTGGGGTAATCTACATTTTAATATACGAAAGCTATTGGTACACGTAATCGATTTCTTAATAGGTTTTTGTGAATATTTTTGTATTTTAAAAATAAATGGTAGATAAAATTAAGGCATACACGAGATGAGAGTAAAGTAAGTCACGTTCATCCCGATTTTTGTAACTGAAATCTCGTTTCGATTTTGAATTTTAATCTGACAGTCTCGTCTTAATCGCCTCTCGAACTTGTTGCCGAAAAAATTCGGTGTTGTGTGAATTATTTTCAAAATATTTTTTTTCACTTTCATTTACTTTTTGAGACCGAGACTCTCCACGTGATTAGAAATAAAGTAGATACCGATCTCATCTGACAATTTCAAATGGTTTAATTTCGTCTCTATCTCATCTTATCCAAATTCAAGTCAATCTCTTCTCGGTAAATTAAGATTTAAAAAATGGTACTAAATTGAAACAGTTATTCTTGAATCAAGTAGATATAAAATATGATAAAATAAATCCAAAGCTTTGCTTATTATTACGGTGGATTTACACCCAAAAGATAAAATACCAGCACCGAGCTCTTGTTTTGTCTTTTTGGTGTAAAACCACCATTAGAGTTGATGAGAAAGTTCACTGAAGGCAAAGATTTACTACACATTTTTCATTACGAAGAAAATGAAGCACAATTTAAATATATACAGTGCAACAGCCAGGAATTGAAAATTGAATTTATACATTAAGCTTCACTTCGGGGATTGGCGGCAATTGAAATTTTACGTAAATGTGAAACGACGCAAGTCAAAAAGCTTTAATTCAGGGTAAGGATATCTTATATTAAACAGTGTATTTGTATGTAAAATGTCTAAAACTACAGATCCGATATGAATTTTTTTTCACTAATTGAAATACTATATGTAAAGAGTGGTTGGATTCTTCCCTCCTTAAGAAAATATGAGAAATCAAACGAGATCGAAAACTTTTAAGTATTTACGAAACGAGACTAATTTAAACCTAATTTTGTTTCGTCTATAAACAAACAATCTTACAGTTTAAATAATAATAAATACTATAGTCATAATAGCATATAACCCATATGCTATTATGACTTGTATAGATTATATATAAGGGTGTTTTAGAACTGAAATATTAAATTCCGGCAGGAACCGGAAAAACCGGATTTTTTCAAAAAATTATTTTATTAATAATAATAATTAAATAATGTAAATAATATATGCATGCTTTATACATAGATTGCTATCTTAAATTAATATAACATTATTTTATACGGTATTTCTTAAATAGTAGAGTGTATTATAAAAAATAGTCTTTTTTACATATCATGTTATTTTAATAGGTTTGTAAGATCGATTGTTTTAAATTGTGTGTATATCATACGTTTCGATCGAATGAAATTACATTTCTAGTGTCAAGTTATGTCAAAGTTATGATAAATCACAAACAGCATTTAGACATATTCGCAATAGAGAAGATAATATAAATTTGTATAGATAAAATAATGCCTACTATTCGAAATTAAAGCACCAATGCATTACTGTAGTACATATGATGCATTATCGCAAACAATCTCATTTTATTTTTACACCATAACAATCCGAAATTTTCAGAAATCTTTTTATACTTGAACAATTCAATGTTCGTAATATAATGACATTTTTATTAAGTATATTATTATTATAATATATATAAATATCTCAGTTTGGCGCGAACTACAGACTAACATTTTATTGAAATATAGCTTACACCATTAGATTTAAGAGTATCAAGTGCCCTCTTTCCCCTATTATAAACAAATTAAATTTGGTAAATGAACAAATTAGTTGAATAATTAAGGTCAATTTATTAATGTTATAATTACAATCATACTTATGCAGAACAAAATGTAAAAAACTGCATTTTTTTATGAAATGTTTTCATTAAAATTTGTGTTAATAAAATGTTGTTATAACATAAGTATAATAATTATTATATTTATGTTTGATTTTTTAAACAAAAATAACGTATATTTTGAAAATATAATTTTACAAGATTTTCTCAGTAACTAGGTAAACTATACAATGATTGGCACTTTAAGCTAAAACTCGATTTTGAAAGACGATATTTTTTTAGATAATCAGTATTACAGGTTAAATTATGGTGGATACTGATTTGTAGGGATTAAGGAATATAATAAAACATTTATATTAATTATAAGTATCCAGTTATAAAATATAATCCAAAAAGAACAAAAAATGGTAGAAAAGCACAATTATTGGCACACTTGGCATAGTAATTGACACTATAGGTATCAGTAATTGGCACTAAATATATTTCTATTAAAAATAAAGTTTTAGTAAACAAAACATATATTTCATACTTATAAAATCACATTAAATGATATTAATTATAAAATACATATTAATAATAAACTTTTACCAAACAAAATGTTTTTTTTCCTTCTAAAATCACATTAATTAGCATTAATTATCAAAAACAAATTCATAATAAACTTTAAGCAAACAAAATATTTTTTTTACTTCTAAAATCACATTAAATGATATTAATAATAGTAAAATATATATGAATAATAAACTTTTAGGAAACAAAATATTTTTTTTACTTCTAAAATCACATTAAATGATATTAATAAGGGGCCATCCATAAATTACGTCACACGTTAAGGGGAGGAGGGGGTCGACGAAGTGTGACATTGTGTGACAAGGTGGAAGGGGTCCTAAATTTTGTGACATCACATTTCAAAATATAATATACTAGCTTTTTTGTAGACATTTTAAACATTTTAATAATTTTAAGATGTAAAATTGCAAAATATGTGACGTTATATTAGGTAGGGGGGGGGTCTCACAAATGTGACCAGCTGTGACAAGGACGGGGAGGAGGGGGTGTAAAAAAAACATGGCCCCTAATATAGTAATATATACATATTTAATAATAATACTTCTAAAATCACAATAAATATTAATTATAAAAATATAAATATAATATAATATTGTTTAAATTCCAAAATTTTAACTATTTACATTCTCTTTGTCAGTCTTTCAATACGCAAATATCTGTCTTTACCCTCTCACCTGGCTTTCTCAATTATTCCAATTCTTATAAATATAAAACATAATCGTTATTATAATTTTTGGTTTCTAATAGGGTGACCCTTTTTTAAGAAGGTAATGCGGGGCGGAATTTTTTGGTGAGGCGGGGGGGGGGGGGGTAAATAATTTTTTTGGGGGGGGGGGGTAATTTTTTTCAACAATAATAAGTTTATTACAATTAAAATATTTTTTAGTTAAAAAAATTACGAAATTAATTTTATAATGTTCATTAATAATTTTTCACTGGTCTATGCATTATTTGTCAAATAAAGTTTGAACACCATGTGTGGATGACCAATTTGAGATATTCACAAACATAATAAATATTTGTCACATCTACATCACCAATACGCATAACCATGTGAAGTGCCGCCTAGACGATACTTTAGGCATGTTTTAAATTTTCTGAAATAAAGTTAGATTAGTTCTGAAAGTGATTATTAAATAAAAACGTTGAAAAGAAAACACAATAGAAATTAGACTATTAATTAGCAATTCAGAAACGTATAGTGACTGATATTTAAATTTTGATTATAATGATTGGCACCCTGCTCTGGGTATAGTTATTGTCACTGCCAAGAATTAAAAAAAAAATATTCTTTATAAAATAACTTCAAAATTCTATTTAGTTTCGATTATACAATTTTTTAGGCATTTAAAACAAATAATTAATTTGGAAACATTTGTTTAGTGATTGGCATGAGTGCCAATAAATTAGTTTTTAATAAAAACAACAATATCAATTTTGGCATAGTAATATTAACGGTTATATTGAATCATATGCATAAAATACAGTTCAAAATGACATTTTAATTTATATCAAAGTAAATACAAAGCTCATTTTGCAAGTAGCATAAGAAAATAATAATTTATAGAATGATAAAGTTTACTTACTTCTTAAGGAAATTTTAACAAATGTCAAGAAACACAGCACCACACTCACTCTCCGACTTTTTATATTTTATACGCCAATATTGTCAACTGTAAAAATGTTTCTACTTGTTGATATTTAAACAGAAACTACATGAGTAAACAATGAAATATTAAAAAACGATATATATAGTTTGCAATTCTTATTATTTGTTAATAAAGTCAAAAGTGCCAATCACTACTGTAGTGCCAAAATTAGTATAGTTTACCCTACTGAACGTTTTTTATTTCAGTTTTCACTAATGGATAGGTAGATTTAGATCTATAGTTTGTGTATATTTTGTGTTTTCGTAAAATCGGAAAAAAACAATTCGCGGTGAACCGTGTGTTGTGGGTATGTTGGGCAGGAATCACATTATGTTTAATTAAATTAATATCCCCGGGTGACATCAGGGCTAGTGAAATATGAAAAAATGACCAGGCCGTCTTTTACACATAAAAAGTGCAATGTCCTTTATGTTAAACTATCCAAAGTCAACATAATTGTTTTTTAAAAGTTCAAGAAAGATGTAAAACAAATAATTACCATTTAATGCAGTAAAATATTTACATTGCATTTTGTGAAGCCAAAGTTAAAAAAGAAATAATTAAACGAGATACACCAAGCGAAATTTCTGCACGGAAGAACAAAGATAAACTTAAAACAAAACACAAAAAAAATATCCGCTAATAAAAAATGTCAACACTTTCATCATCGTGGTAGTGTCAACTTTGAAGTACGTTTTTTGTCGAAAGAACAACGAGTTCCGTTGTGACAATATAATGGAAACGTCAAATTAGCGATACCCCTGTTGGAAAACATTGTGTATTAGGGGTCAGAATCGAAAATGATGCACGTAGGCGAATTTTTTATAGAAAGCGGATATTACATTGTTGATGTTTTTACTTAAAAAATAAAGGAACAACAATACATTTTCGATGTCAATGTTTTACACCATTAATAGTACATTTTATTCTCTTTCTATATATGTTAAAAAAATCATACAGTTGCACAGTAAAATATTCGAGTTTAATCATGTCGAACATTGGTGTTATTTACTTGTTTGGAAAATATAGCATTACATAAACCATGATTAAATGTCCCCAATGTTAAAATCTGATATGTATTTAATTATTTAACAAGACTTGTGATTAAGAGTAATAATATATTATATAATTTATCTTTAAAATAATTTTTTTCTTTTGACCGAATGATTGTTTTTCTATATTATTTTTTTTTTTAAATGTTTATCTTCAAACTAGTATCTATGATATATTTCGGTAAATAAGTCGTACTTGCAGTGAAAGTAAGACAGAGGTTACACGATAATTCTGTTATTCCATTCTATCAGTTCAGTCCGTGCCCTTGATCAAGACTGATACCAGAATGATCGTGTAACCTCTGTCTAAAAGTTCACTTTATCTGGGAAAGATAATACTATTTTTGCCGTGAACGAAAACTTTAGAAAAAATGACTGATTTGGTAATAAATTCATAAATATGACAAAAATCGACATTTACACACTTTTAATTTAAGATAACTTAAAAACCTGACGTGATGGAACAACTTTGGATTCTGCTTCAAATATCTGGTAAAAAATTATGTAAATCTGTTATATTGATTAAATGATTAATATCAAGTAGTAAATTAATTATAATTATAAAGTAATTATTGATAATCTTTTAAAACCGAGACTTATAAACTTCGGTTCGAACCGGTATCTCTTGTCCAAAATTAAGCCCATCTCGTCTCGGCGTGCAGCTTTATCAAAAATAAATAATTATAATATATTCATTCAATAATTGTAACAAGCGAGATAAAAATTAGATCAAATTATCAATCATCCTGTATCTAAAACACAAAATTCTATCTTAATACATTTGAATGTGTATAACAGACATTAATATTCATAAATCCGTATTAAAATGTATATTTTAAAGTAAATATTATTCATTTAATAATGAAAAAATTCAAATTTCCAGTCTCTGAAAACTGAAAGTAAATAGTGTATAATTAATATAATTTACATTTATCAACAAGTGCGAAAGTTGTCGTATTCATCAACAACCAGATGGAATTATGGTCGATTCATTGTTTTAATGAGTGTTTTGTTACGATATTGAAAACAAAAGTTTTGTGACTGCATTGTTCTAAAGAAATGTTAATTAATTAATGTTTCTGATTGGTTCCGACCATTTAAATATTGAAATTGTTTCAAGTATTTACAATTATCGGCGTTTAATAAGCGGTTTTGTTATTTGTATGAGATTTGTTAAAGTTTACATTTCCGGGATAGATTTATAAAATTCTACTTACAATTAGATATCTATTGTATATAAAATAAAACCTTATGAATTTTAATTCGAAAAGTACGCTGTTTTCAGAAAAACTTTGCAGACAAAAAATACTCAGTTTAGAGGGGGCAATAATATATTATATTATATTATATAAAATAAATTAATGAAACAGATTCTTTCTGAAAAGTGAGAAATTATTGCTCGATTTTTTTAATTACAACGATTTTGGTCATTTAAAATAAATAAATTAAGAGAAAGACTTTTGTTTTAAATCAAAAGTGAGGAAGAGCAAAACAAAACCGACTTAATCCACTTTGAACCGAAATGATTTTTTTTTTCGATTCTGCATTTTCAATACCGAATCGACTGACCAAAGATCACGGATCAAATATTGGTAAAACCCCTTTAAAAATGACTTTAAAAACGTGTCTCGGAACAAAAGCTAACAAATCCACTATAAAAAGACAGAAAAAGTTTGTGTGCCATTATTACGTTAAAATATATTTGACAAAATGTGCCTTATTGATTAAAAAGTTTAATTATTATTGTTTTTTGATGATGTCTCTGTGGTTCAAATGTGTATAATTCCAACTTGTAGTGGAACAAAACCGAATAAATCCAACGTCGCAGAACAAAACCGGTTATTTAATTTTTTTAAGTTATCCATCTTCCAACTTATGCAAAGGCACTAGTTTAAAATTTGGGTATTAAAAAATCTCCACTGTACCTAATCTATAACCATACTCAAAAGTTTAAAAAAGTACATGAAAATAGGGTAGTTATATTTCTGCTACTCCTCAAGTGTAATACACATTTTTTCAAACTTTCGTAAAAAAATTCCTATTTTTCATGTAAGTAATATACTTATAATCAAATTCTTAAAACAAACATAGATTGTCATTAAAATAAATTTTTTAAAATATCATATTTCCCTCTTTATTTAACTTTATGTACGTAAGCTTGTTTATAAAATCATTGACTGTTACGCGACTTTACTTCCTCTTGTAGCTATAATCCCATCAAAAAGCTTTCAATAATGCACATCGAAAATAAAATAAAATAGAAATGTAATAACATCCATCCATCGATTTGAAGCAGATGTTTTCACAACGCACAGATACCGGATCTGAAGCGCGCTCTTGGGAGATATCTGGAGGTAATGGGGTACCATCAGTCAGCGGAAGTCGGGCATATGTTAGTCGGAGTGCGCGCTTTATCAATGCCGCCCCCCAGGCGCGCCGCCCCGGTCCGCAGGTGATGGGCTGATCAAATTCCTATACGTGTCTGATGCGAATTTTATAACGGCAATGATGGCCTACGATGAATATAATAAACTCGAGCACGGGGCATTATGGAAATTGCCCTGCGTTCCCCGATCCATTTATTTTACTTTATTTTTTATTTTAAAGAAGATGTCACGTTACCTGTTCTGACCGGGGTTAAGTTAATTTATCATCGTTGATATGAGAACCACTCACGAAAAGATATATGTTTTTGTATAGGTACATATACTTACGTATATGTGACTGAAACAGAGACGAGATACATCTCGTGTGGTTATTTTCAAATATTATATTAATTACAAAATGTATTTTTTTATAGTTAGAGATATAAATTAAATTACATTAAATTTAATTATGTAACAAAAATAAAAACAAAAATGATTTGCGACGGCTTTTCGATGAGAAATATTTGAGGTCATCACCTAGAATTATGAATTTTTAAAAACTCATTACTGTAATGCCTTAAAACCCAGACTCTCGACGAGACTAACGAAATAAAAATATTTGACGTCAACACCTAGCTTCATAAATGATTAAATAGTAATTATTAATAATACCTGAAAAACGAGATCCGACGAGACTTATGGAAGAAAAATATTTGATGTCAGCACCTACAATTATAAATGTTTAAATACTAATTAGTAATAATACTTTAATAAAAACCGAAATTCTTGACAAGACTAATTAATAAAATTGATATCGTTTCGGTCTCGTCTTGTAAAAATTTAAGATTTCATCTAAATAAGAAGCACTTTCTACGAATTATATTTATGTGTTAGATTAAGTAATTTTAATCAATGCAAATTGTAAAAACTAATTTTATCTTTATAATAAATTAGATAATAATATCAACAATAAATGTCAATTGGTTCAGCATTCGCCAGACATTTCAGAAAAATAGTTGTATATCAATTGGAATTAAGTTTTTAGAATCGATGGATTTTTAAAATAAACTACAATTTTTTGTACTTCCAATAATACAATTTGCCTGAGTTAAAATTGGATTCTATTCTGATAATAGATTAATTGAATTTAAAAGGATTACTGTAGATTAAATAAGTTTTGTTTGCGATCTATATACCGGGTGTTTTTTTTAACCTGAAACTTTCAAATATCTCGAAAAATAAGCACTCTACGGAAAAAATGTCAATAATCAAAATTTAATCGTTCCGCGGGGGAAATACATTAGTGCAAAAAAAATAGTCCCCCACCCCCCTCTTTGTAGGTTGGGGAGGGGGTATCTTTGAATCTTAAATAGGAACATCAATTTTTTATTGCGGATACGGATTCTACGGCTAAAAGTACGTACGATTTGACTGAACTATTTTGTTCGATTCATAATAGATGGCGCTGTAATCGACAAACAAAATTCATAATAAAACAAAAAAAAAACGGAAAAATTAAAAAAAAAAAATCGATCGCACCGAGGATCAACCAGGCCATTCTCGGTTGTCGGTCCGTATCGCAAACCACCGTCTACAGTACGTGATGGGCTAGTTTTCAACTGAATTGATACATAAGTTATGCGAATTTACAGAGGATTTTCATAATTTTTTTTCTCGGTTGTTTACGAGTTTCCGGTCAACCGGCTTGGTGTGTATGTTTGTCTATGCCACTACTACAACCCTATTTTTTTAACAAATTGGTGCATCTGATATCTGGTTGTGCCGTTGATAGAAGAACTCGAAAAAAATTGAATATTGTTGATTACAGCGCCATCTATAATGAATCAAACAAAATAGTTCAGTCAAATCGTACGTACTTTTAGCCGTAGAATCCGTATCTGCAATAAAAAATTGAGGTTCCTATTTAAGATTTAAAGATACCTCCTCCTCAACCTACAAAGAGGGGGGTGGGGGACTATTTTTTTTGCACTAATGTATTTCCCCCGCGGAACGATTAAATTTTGATTATTGACATTTTTTCAGTAGAGTGCTTATTTTTCGAGATATTTGAAAGTTTCAGGTTTAAAAAAACACCCGGTATAGTATATTTCACCGGACTAAAAAGTAACACTCTTCAAGATAATTAACGTTTTAATAATTTTATAACAGGAAATTAAAACAAATCAGTTTAAACTAAAAACAAGTAAATATGGAGACTGTAATGTGCTCTTTGTGAAAATATAAACTTTTAAGTAAGTTGTTGAAATGCTGAAGAAATAGAAAAAATAATGTTCTATTTAACAACGTACGTATTAAAAAATACGGAACCCTAAAAAATGGGTGTAACTGTGTTGCATAGTACACAGTTGAAAGATTGACGTGAATACGTTCTAAATCAAAGGTCGTGTCGTTTGTGGTATTAGGGTTAATTAAATAAGACTCAGACTCATAATATGATTGCCTTGTCGTTGACCGAGCCGCTGACATTCGCATTTTGGCGTGCCCTGTACCTCCTAACCCCCTCAACAATTGGTAATGGTATATTTTCCGATAGCTGCTGAGACTCTCTTTCTAATCTATGCGTTTTGTACATTTCATACTAGTTTTTGCGCGTATTTTAGCCGTCATAATGATTTTATTTTTTATTATATGAAATTTTTCACAATAAAACTCATTAATTAAATGTTTTGATTTGTACTTGTACCTCGTAGATCTAATTGTGATCTGCTGCTCAGAGTGTCGAGATATACTGATTGTAAATTTACCTAGCGTAAATATAATTTTTTTGTCCATGATATCTCCTTATTAATAAATCAAAATAGATTTAATATAGGGAATAACAAGTTTACTTTTTGCAATTTATTCTTTGTTTTCGTTATTTTTAATGATTTATACGAATATAAAAACAGTGAATATTTACAATTATTTTATTAATATTCAAAAAACTTTAATCAAAAAATTAATAATGTTACTGCGTAGAGAATTTATTCTAATATATACAAAATAAACTGTTACTTTTGTTTCAATTAAATTAATTAATATTTACAAGCAAAATCGGAGAAATACGAAATTTACTTTTTTTATTTTTTTTATTCAATTTAAAAAACTTTAATCAACAAATTAAAATCATTACCGCGTAGAGAATATATTCTTATATACTGTAATTTTTATTTAAATTCAATTAATTAATGTTTACAAGCGAAATCGTAGAAATACGAAATCTATTTTTTTTTTATAATAAGTTTTTCACTCATTAAAACTAGTTAAATTGTTTGATTTGTACTTGTATCACATAAATCTAATCGAGATCTATAATTTGAGACCTAACTCGCGTGGTAGCTGCTTTGAGTATTGGGATATAATGATTATAAATTTACGCTAGCGCACAAACTGACCTCAGTGCGTTACATCAAGTTTCTGAAATGCCCACCCAGTATCTAAAATGTGAAACACTAGATGTTATTCACGTCAAAAATTGACTGAGAGTTGAACACACTACCAAGCAAAGCATGCTTAGTGTGTGCAATATTGTTATGCAATCCATTCGGAAAACTGTTTTGGGTTCTACGTCTGAAAATCGATTAGTTTAAATCACTTCAATAATCCAACAAAGTGAGTAAGTATTTTTGCTTCTAAATGGTCTGCATAAGTAACAAAAATGTGGCCAATTTTTCGGGGGTACCGTTTTGGGCGATATAGCTGTATTAATATTTAATAAGATGTGAATTAGAGAGTTGAAGTGGGTTAGTTTCGGCACGTCACGTCTCAGCTCAACGGCGGTTCAACAAGAACGTGTATTGAAATAATGAAAATTTGTTCACAGCTCACGCAATCGTAAAAATTAATATTACAAATACATTGGTTACGGATGTCGCTTTTCGTAAAGAACATACCTCATGCATATTTTATTTTAAATACAGGGGAATGTTTTAAATAGAAAATTAAAAGTAAAATGTTTCGGTATATTTGATGTTCTTTGATAAATCAAAGAAAGTTGTTTAATTGAAAAAATGGAAGATGGTAAACTTTTAGATAAAATAAAAATGTAATGAAAGTAGGTAGATAAATGATTGAAATATTAAAGAATATATTTTGTAAATACCATAATATAGTAGTCTGTTCGTTATTTTTTTTGTAATCTTCAGGGAAATTTTTTATATTTATACAATATCAAAAGAAAATCCATTTTTTTTCTCTTTTTGTTTCTGCGTTTGAATTTTGATACATCTATATTGGATACAATTTAATATTAGTAAACATATTGTATTATTTCGACAAATACCAATTTATATAAAGTGTGTACTGAGAAATTGAACCTGTGAAATATAAAAAAACGTTAAAAAGATTGCGATTTTTGAGAGCCATTTTGTTTATTTTTTTACAATTTTATAAATATCTGCAAGGGCCACAATGATTGCTTACAATTAGCTTCAACTCACGTATTACTATTTTATTAATATTATTATAATTTATATAAAGCTACGTCGATACGTTCTGTATTTTAATTATAAACAAGATAAAATCAGGTAAATTCATATAATAATATAACCTATAAACATTACTTTTATTTTAGATCAATGTATTTTTTTATAAACGCCAGACATTAGGTGAATACAGCTGTTATCATTGTAATTTTCTATGAAAATATACGACGGTAATATACATCTAGATATTGTTCTGTGTTCTGAATTTCATACTTTTCATTGTTGGTATGGGTATGGTATGTTTTTTAAAAATTTTGAATTGTGTTTGTTGAAATTTAATGTTAATTCCGAAAAAATATAGTTGAAGGATTAACGTGATAAACTAAAATGTATTAATTATTATTTGTGGAATATGTTTTTTAGGTTCTGTATTTATTTATTCATTTGTAACAAATTGTTTTGAGAAAATATACTACTTGAAAGTGAGGTTACTTATGTCATTTATTTATTGTTTTCAAATGAACTTATAAAACCACTATTATTACTATTAATATCAATTTTGACAAGAAATGAGAGTAAAGATAAGAAAATCAGTATTTTTTTTAAAACATTCTTCAAAAAACGATAGTTTCAAAAGTCTAACGGGTGTGCATTTTATGGCCAAGCCATGTTATTTTCTTATACTCATCGTTTCAAAAATAATTCAAACAGTTAAAATTTTGACATCCGTAAGTATCACCCGTTTCCGATTGCATAATAGTTTTTAAAATACTAGGTTTTCTTCCTTGAGAAAAATTGATTCTAAATATGAAATTTCACCCTTCCATGTTTTGTCGTATTTTTTACAGTGTCTAAAGACAGACAAGCACACAAACATCCTGGTGAAAATAGTCAGAACGGATTTAGGGAAGGTCAAAATGGATATTTCTATTAAAATTTCGAATATTTCCTTATATTAAATGTATTTTATAAATATGGCCATATGAGAAAGTAAAAACATTGTTTGTAACAATAATATAAGATCCTGTAACGATGTTTAAAAGTCATTAAATATTCCTAGCTTCCTGTTTTATATGTTTTAAACAAAGTAACTTCACGAGTTTATTGTTAAAAAATAAAATTTCAAACACCATATAATCCTTTTAAAATATACTCTGAAATTATTTAACTATTTACAAGAAAACTCAGAAACTTTTAAGTAGCAATAAAATATATTACTGTACTGTAGTAAATTCTCGATCAAATAAGGATAATGCATGTTGAACTTTAAGGAAATCAATTTATGACGAGGATTTCAAAGTTGGAAGACATATATCAACGGAATGCGACTTGTTCACGAATGTCCGGCCTTTGTCAAATGATTAATTTTGAATAATAACTCTGTCCAGTTATGGGATCCTGTTAATAGAAGGAACCAATAATCATTGCAGCTATTTTGGTATTTAATTATATGATTAATTCAAAATTTATGATATGTTATTTAATTAATTAAAAATATCAAATTTTCTTCAAAATTGTATGAATACTTTTGTTTTTTTCGTAAACAAAAAAATATTGCATAGTGCTTTCTCGTGCTAAATTTTGCGAAGCGTGTTAGTTAATTGCCGATGGCTAGAATTTTAGGATTAACGTAACATACACCGAGATATTTTGAAAAAAAAATAACAATTTTGAGTTATCACCCTGCTTCTTCTACATAATAACCAAGGTTTCATTAAAATTCGTAATTTCAACATCTGTAAAAGATAATAAAAAATAAAAATAAAAATAACCTTTAAACCATTAATTTTTTTCTGTTCTTTGAACATAATAACTTGTATGCCCTCAATTGCCAATTGATGATATAACTATAAAAAAATAGATATATACCTATATCTAATTGTAAGTATGTATCAATAAATTAAAATACAATTTTTCTAAACATTCTGACACAAGTAATGTTGATATGCTAAAGCTATACATATGTATGTATTATTAGCACACAAAGCACACAACACGGGGTTTCCAATAACAAATAGACAACATCGACCACAAAACCGAACGCTATCTGTTTAAATTTCATCCCGACCTTTGGCTTAGCCGCAGACACCTAGCGGCGGTCAAGTGAACAAACTTTTGACTTCGGCTACCACGTGATTGATTTCTGCAGAGTAGCAATACTCCTATCCGTAGATATGAGATTAGGTCGCTGAGTGATTGGAGGTGTATTACAATATGTGTTCTTTGACTATGGTTCGATTGATTATACTGGATGATTTAATCGGTGGTAGAGGCGACCGAGATGAACATTTTTTTCATTAAATTACATTTTTCGATCTTGCGTAGCGTGTCATAACAAAAACACACAAACGCATTTGTTTTTGGAAAATCTTGTCTGACTAATCAAAATATCCGTATGGAGAACTATACATGACTTCCATGTTCTTTCTATCTACCTAACCTAACCTAACCTAATCCGATTAGCACCAAAATCATTTAGTCTGGAGTACGCACTGAGACAAACATTTTTCCCAAAAATAATTCAGATCGGTGCATTTTTACAGTAGTTGTCGTGAACGAAAGAAAATTCTACATCCGCACAGACACAGAGACACGCGCACAGCCGCCATGCGGAAATTAACTTTTCTTTAAGTTTTGAAGTTAGTACAATCAGAATCTGTCATTATTTCGGAAACGATTTTTCGATGGTATTACAATAATTCCATTTCTTTCAGAACATGGAAGTAAAACATTAATTTCGGAAAAACATAAAATTATTCAATTGCCGAATAAGTCATCATTTGTAGAGAGATATTTTGTATTTTTAACAATGCATTTTTGGATACTTTATTGTCATATGACGCTCTGACTGCCCCTTGTAAAAACTAACCTACCCTCATCTCAATCCCCCAAAAGCTTTGTGAAATTAATTTACCTTCTCTTGAACTTATTAGATATGAGCATTTCCGAATCTTGCAGGAAATTAAATGTGTTTTTTAATTTACTTCCAAGTTTCTCCATCTCCTCCCCTACTATTTATTCTATAAAAATACATATATTTGAAAAGATAATGAAATAATTAGTCAATATCTCGAAAGAAAAAAGAAAACATTGTTAAATTTAATCTTCCGTAAATTAAAATTGTAAATAGCTCGGGGATGAGCGAAATACGGATTCCCGGTTCGCTATGATCCCGTTTGAACGCGACTTTAGCGTGAATGATAAAATCCCCTCCATATAATTTCTGTTCTCTGTGAAAATCTTATGTTTTGTGCTTATCAAAATATTTTGGTTTTATTTAAATTTATTTTTATTTAAGAATTCGTTCGAAATAATTATCCAGAATTTCGTTCCTTCGGCAGTTTTTTTTTTTTTGTTGAATCTATTTAACATATTTTCTTTAAATGAAATATCATGCTACTTTTCATTTAATATATTATATTACATATCTTTCTTGTTACTTTAGTAGAGTCATATAGAAATGTAACAAAAACTGATTCATTTGTGCGGGTGAGATATTAAAATTTCTGAATTTTTGGGGCGACCTACTAATTAATATAATAAAAATATGTTAAATTTGTTTCAAACACTCGACTTTTAACTAAATTAATTTTGTAATTTGTTTTGAATAACAATGAAAGTTAACCGGGAAAAATGTATTTACGGCAATAATCCGAAAAAGCAAAAATAAGTTCAGAAAAATTTTAATAACTTTTTTGTTTTAATATGTATGGGAAGTATATATACATCATTTAAAAGGACATAAAATACCCTACAATTTGAGTTAAACAAAATTGCTTTACGATACAATCAATTTTTTTTTAAATATAAGTTTTGGCAGTAATTTTAAATATTTTGAAATCAAACTTGGTAGGTTTATTAAGAATCATAAGAAGTACATTTTTCCTTAGTTTCATCAAAATATTCATATTTGTTGCAAAGTAATTGAAGAAAACTAAAAAATCTGTTATAAGCTCAGTTTGTAATTTTTTTTGTTTCAAATTTTACGATTCTTTATATGATAACTTTTGTGTCGTAGTATTTATTATTTTGTAATCATTAGTAAGTGTCAATCACTGGGTGCCCATTACTGGAGAAAAACATAAACAAAATAATAGGATATAGTTTAAAAAACAAACTGTATTAGCGGACTTTGGTAATTGAATTGATTTAATAAAGAGGTACTTTTTTTATTAGTAAACATGAGTTCATGAAAATTATAAAAAAGAAGCCCATCAATTTCTAAAAACAGTATACCTGCTCTTAAAGCGGCCAAGAGTGGTGCCAGTACTTAATTTTAATGTTGAAAATGTTATGCCAAAAATTAAAATAAATAAAAAACCTTAAGCATTTATAGTAAGTCCTCGACTTACGCGATTTATTCGTTTTCATGTTTTTTGTAAATGTAAGTCGAAAAATCGTGTAACTTGAGGAGGGTACGCGTCAACTCGGCGCATCCAACTCGGCGATGGTCAACTCGGCGACGGTCAACTCGGCGCCGGTCAACTCGGCGATGGCCAAACTCGGCGACGGTCAACTCGGCGATAAAAATAATATTAGTAAATATATTTTTAACTAAAATTTGCCCGCGGGTTCATCCGCGTGTATTATGTATAATTTTTTTATCGATCCGTATTTTAACGCGAGGGATGGGAGTATGGATGAAAAAATGTAATGCTTATTTTTTTATTAAATACTATACATATACATATAAAAGTAAACAGTGTCATGTAAATACTTTACATTACTTGATTAGTTGTTTTAATTAGTGACCATTTCTATATTTTTAATCGAACTATATAATTTTGAATTAGCCGCCTATTTTCATCTACAATCTTTGATTTGTGACGTTTTTTTTTTTAATTTAAAATCTACATATAATTTGCAACAATCATTTTTTTGAAATTAAACTTATATTTCAGATTATACAAAATTATGAAAAAACGATGAATAAAGCATATAATTTAATAGTAATTTCAAAAACGTATTTAGTTTTAAAGAAATTTGGTGACAAATTTTCTCATTGTTATAAAATAACAATTTTATTCAAATTGAACAATTAACTATTACAGCTGCTTAATATTTAATTGTTTACAAAAAGTTGCATTCAGATATAACAAACATTATAAAAATTGCTAACTCTACTCTACCAATATATTTGTATTTGATAAATACAGAGAGTCTGGGGGTCCTCTGTCAAAAACTCTGAAAATCACGTGTTGATGTGTTAGAATAGAGTAGAGTATGCTGTATCTATGTTAATATATTATTTAGTGCATAGACAGAAATTCATAAACCTAACCTAACCTAACCCTACCTGAAAACGAACCAATCTATCTGGACTACTCTAACTTAAACTAAATTATTAAATATAACACAGCTAAACTTGGCCAGTCGTTTTATAAAATGCGTGATTTATAAAAGTTGGAAACCCTACACAGAGAGAAAAGTCATGATAATTTTTATACAGAAAATCTTAGAAAAATTACTGTGCTCTCTTATAATGCGTGCGCAATCGACGATACAAGTAAAAAATATTTATACGTCCATATAAAAATTATCAGTGCTTACATTATATAAATTGCTTTTTTATCACGGTAGAAATTACGGTGCTAGCATGGTAATATTTGGAACGCTGTATCAGAAAACTGCCTTACCGGCCTTACCGATTCAGTAAAATTTCTATAGCTTATTATTTTTTTTTCAAACAGAAAGGTAAAAACAATAAAAAGCAATTTCATTTTAAGAAAGTTATCGATTTATTTATATAATATACATTGTTTTGAATTTTACAACTAATAATAGTTTACAAATATAGTTGTAGAACAATTTACATAAAGATATGACAACCAATACATGTGCAAAGAGACCGATTCACAGAACAAATTAAATATAAAATAACGTATTTTCAATATCTAAAATCTAAACTAACCTATATCTGTCAAAACTTATTTTACAAATAAAACTTCTAAAAATAACACATTAAAACCGAACAAAACATTATTGTAAAACATTTATCACCCACATTCATTTAAAATTCGCACAAAACAATAATTTTAATAAAATAAAAACAATCATAGCCATTTTAAATCTAAATATGCTACACGTCCCGCTTTAAATATTATTCACACTAAAAACAATTTTGAATATAAATTAAAATATAATACTTTAAAATCACGATAACATAGAAAAATATCTTTAAAATAGAAAACACTACACAATTACAATATGTACTTTTAAAACAAATATACATTCTAAATATGTATGTAACTATCAGCTTATAGGCCGTCGGAAGATCGAAAATAGCCGACTGGACTCGAACCTTACTACCTTGTTTATGCTGATAGTAAAATTTGCTTTATATCCTAACTTTCTATTAAGATATATCGAAAACCATAAATCTGAGATCTAGACATGATGCGTATGATTTTTAGAGAATCGTTTTACAAACAAAATAAAACCATACATACATCTCCACGATAAACAGTTAATGAGATATCACATTTTTAGTTTTTGTGTTTTCAACATAATTGGTATCTTCTGTCTTTTTCTTTCTTTCTGCTTTTGCCAGATATCTTTGAAATATCATTGAATTTTATAAGTCAGTATTGTAAAATTTATCAGACCGCCTAATAATTTATATCAACTTAAATAGCATTTTTTTTAAGAAAAACAATTAAAAAATACAAATTTGTCGAGATAGGAACTTTTTACTGTGCTGTTTTATAAATTTCGCTGGCCTGTATTTTAAAAAATACTATTGTGTCCTTTACTTTTTATATTATGAATTTTAATTTTTCTTATTTTACCGTATAAAATTGACCATATTCGACTTTCGCACATCGTTTATAGTGCAGAGCACAGTAATTTTTCTAAGATTTTTCTCTCCGTGTAGTCACGCATGCGCGTCAACTCTATTCTGAATAACTATATACGTGATTTTTCACAAATCTGACAGAGATACTGTTATAATATTTTTTATTTAAAAAATAAGCATTAATTTTTTCCATTCGTGCTTCATACCACGATTCCTCCTATACGGGCCGATAAAACTATTTTATACATAATACACGCGGGTGAAGCCGCGGGTAAATTCTAGTTGAAAAATATATTTACTAATAATTATTATTATCGCCGAGTTGACCGTCGCCGAGTTTGACCGTCGCCGAGTTGACCGTCGCCGAGTTGACCGTCGCCGAGTTGACCGTCGCCGAGTTGACCATCGCCGAGTTGGATGCGCCGAGTTGACCTGTCCCGACTTGAGGACTTACTCTAGCAAAAAATATAACAATCAGTTTTGTAAAAGAAGGGAATGCAGCAGAGAAAAATGTTTAAAATTATAAACAAAATGCACCAACTCAGTAATAAAAACCCTAAAAAATATATAAATTCCCTGTTGTGCCAACTAAACTTTGAGCATATAGACAAGGGGGGAATGAGGAAAAGGTGAATTGTTTGACAATCTCGGTTGGCACAATGTCCGCAGGGATAAAAAGCGCCGCGAAATAAAATAAAAACACTTTTTTAAATCATTCGAAATCGCCTATGTCGAGGACTACCTGTACTTAAAAATATCTGTCAATTCGTTGTTTTCTCATAAGAACTCATATTAATTAATTTTTAAACCATATATATATATTATTAATATTATATATAGACGTAACTTAAAAAAAATCATAAAATTTTTTGTTTACATTATAAAGATAAATTTACGAACACTTTTCTTTAATATTATATTTATATTTCTTACGAATCCAGCAGAAGATATCCAAGACGACTTACCTGAAAAAGAAAAAAATATTATCAAAACCAGTAGTATATACCAAAAAATTCCAAGTAAAACCGTGCAGAAACAATGCAATAATATTTACCTTATTACATTGAAGCGGTACGAAATGTAATGTAAGTTTTAAAAAAATATTGAAATACTCTTAAAATAAAAAATATATTAAAAATACAGTAACCGTCATTCCACAGATTATGAAAAAATCTAGCGGATATGACGTCGCATAAAGAGGACGTGGCGCGAGAGGATTCTCAGAGCGCCACCACGAGTTATAGTCTTGCGAAAATCTAATAAAATTCTCTACGGTTGCTCTCCGAGGAGTATGAGTTATACAGGAGTACAGTCAAACATCTAAATCGTGTAAGTTGTGTCGTTTTTAAATATACAGGCGAAGGAAAAATATCGAACCCCAGAAATTAATAAATCAAAAAAAAGAATGTTAATTATAAAAGTTTTTGGGTTTAAGTAACGTATAGTAATATTCATGTGACCTTGAGATGACCTTTTTATGGCCTATTAAAGTTCAAATTTTGTCTTCAAATAACGGTATCTTAATCTACGATAGAAAAAGAAAGAAAAAAAAATGTGTGATATAATTTTTTGTCCAAATTCAATTCTATGTACTTAAAAAAATATTTGTAAAATGTTATACATATATCTGTTAGTTTTAGTTTCGACTGTATAACATTTACAGATCATCCTCAAAACATGTAATTTCGTTGAAATCTCGAGTTTGATTTCTATACAGGTCAGGACTAATAGAGAGAAAAAACTTGATTTACGGAAGTTTCTGTATATTACGTAAAAAAATAAATAAAAATTCTTGATTATTTAGATTGAAATTACATGTTTCTAGCTCCACGCTTCCTCGATGCTTTGCTGTATCCAAGACTACGGCCTCCCAAGAGTTATCTTACACGCGAAGCATTTGTAAAATACTAAATTTTGTTTAAAATGTTTATTTTTACATCTCTGGCTCAGGGGAACAATATTTCTTGTAATTAGATTTTTTTAATGCCTCTACTCCCCGCCTGCGTAAAGTATAAAGATGTTAATTTACGCTGCATCATTAACTTTTTGTTCGCGCAAACTAATTCAAGAAGGGGATGACTTCAATGTTATACAGGAGACGCGTATTATGTATATTTTATCAAAATATTATAACTGGCTTAGATCCCTTGCAATTACAAGAAGCGTTCAGCAGTTAAAGCAATTAACTACATCGAAGCAGTGACAAAATGAATGGTTTTATTAAAACGGCCAAGTGCGTGTTGGGCACGCACATGATAGGTTTCCGTCTAGTCATTACGATTTATAAACAAGAGTTATTTAATAATTTTTTATATACTAGTCTAGCTACAGTGTTCGTTATAATTTTCATTGAAAGTACTTACTTAAAGGTGCATTCTGAATTTTTTGCATCGATAGTTTAGAAAGTAGCAGGGGGGAGGGAACGCTCTGATAACGACATTTGGGAATATATCGTGACTGAAGGGTTAAAATCAAAAGGTCATATAACATTTTTTGTTGCATTTTAGGAGACCTATCTAAAGATACCCCACTCAATGCGGTAAGTGAAAAAAAATTGAGTACAATTTTCAGTCTCACGCGTTAATTCAATTAATTTTTTTCATGGTTATTTATAAAAAAAATTCATAAAAATTTTTCGATTATACAGAGTTTTTTTTTAAGTTTGATATTTAAAATATTTAAATTCTAGGAAAATATGTAATTAAACTTATTTAAAAAAAATAAATTAATTAAATATATGCAAATAGAACACACACTATTTTACTTCTTAGCTTTGTTATTTTTCTTCTTCAAATCAATAACGTATTTTTTTGTATTTTTATGAATGTTGAATGTACCACAATTTTATTTACGTAATAAAATTAACTCACATCGAAAAAAATGTCGCTTTCTTTATACGAACATAAATAAAAATAATTTTGATCTAACACTTTCTATATGATATAAGATAACGTTATGCTTTTGTGTATGTAAAAGTCTAAAACAAATTTTTCGCAGCTATAAAATATAAAATATCTATAATAAAACAGCATGGAGTTCTTATCTTGAAGCTGTATTATGTGTGGAAGTGGAATAATATTTGGGATATATGAAACGTAGAGGCTAAACTTTTAAGCTAACATATAAATGAATTTTTTTATATTCGATTGAAACTAGAGTTTGCACAGACATAAACTTTTGTTATATTAAACATAACTTGTAAAACTATTTTTAGTTTCGTTTTCATACTAATGCTGTTATATTTTTCATTTCATTTAAGCTTTTTCTGCTCTAGTTGTATTTTTATGATTCTTTTATTGACATATTCTCTATGATATATTTACTTTACTTATCTTTGTTGAAAATATTGTTTAATAGTTTTTTGGGCCAAGACCAATTTTACGTAATGAAATATTTGGATGCCCTCTCAATAACCGACATACGACGGATTGATCATCTAAGCGAATATGACCATCTTCACATTGGCTTAGTATTACAAATATGGAAAATATACCAAGTGAAGTGCCGGCTTTAAATAAAACAAATTTATTTATTTTTCTTCCTGTAAGCGATAAACAAAGTATTATTTTTGAATGAAAAGTACTTGCTTAAAGATGACTTTCTAAGACCTGTACAATACAAAAAAAAATATACCAAACATTATGTTAGTTGGAAATAAAATGAATATATTCATGTATGCTTTGAAATAAAATGATGAAAATAATAAATATTGTGTTTTTGTTTAGAATAATTGAAGAAGTAAACTTTGTAATGAGAGAAGGGAGAGAGGTTATCTTCACATGTAACATAATTATTGTAATCTCGGCGACTTTATATTATTGTGCCCGCTGCAGTAAAACTCGGTAGAAAATTTAAATTAGCTATAACGATAATACAAGCCGCGCTATAAAATATTACGCTTCCGTACTCATTACATGTATTTATATTTCACGACATTAGCTTACCTCATGTAATTTTACGTAATTTATATGTTATATAATTAATATTGCTACCGCAATCTTAATAAGCCAGTTATATTAAATTTAACTCTTTGCTAGTAAATATTTATTACAGTTTAGATTTATAAATATTTTATTTTACTTAAACCAAAATGACTAATCTATAATGTATAAGATACTAAAACAAACAATAGTAAACTTATTATTTGAACTGTCTTTAAGGAAAGTAAAAAAGAGCTATTTCCTGTCTCACCAGTAATCAATTTCTAGTGATAGATTTGTATTGTTTCACTAGCTATATACTATATATATTTATATATATTACAGTGACCCCCCACCTTTTCCTCCCACCTTCTAAAAATAATCGTAATTGGGAAATACAAAAAATTTTTTTTCAATTTCTTGCCAAAAGTATGAAACATGGTAAACTTTTTTTTCTTACCAAAATTATCAAAATGAGAATGAAATACGTTAAAAAATATGATAATTTAACGACCAGATTAGATTCCTAACGAGGACTTCTTGTGAAGTCGAAACACATGCCGTGTGCGACATTGTGGTTAATTAATATATACTTCGTGCATATTTATAGTTTTATTTAACATTTTCACATAATAATAATTTTATGTTACTAATACTGACGCTATAATTGCCAGAATTAATTAATTTTCAGTCTAGGTAGTATTAAGAGTTAAGTACTTGTGCATAGAAAATTATCAGCGTCTAGCTCTATTAACTTTAATTATGGATTTCACTGAACGCCAATGTTTAATCGGGTGAATAGAGGAATGTATAAAATTCTACATGCATTGAAATTTAAACATTCATTAAATCCATTGAATATTTTTATTACAGATGTTACATTCCACAGAAATTGTTTGCGTGGAGATAATCATTTCATTGACTTTTAAATATTGTTTGTAGAATGAATATGATTGATTGATTTGGATTCATTATTTCTATTTCAATAAAAAAGAGAGAGAGAGAATTTTGTTAACTTTAAATTTTGAGACTTTCATACGTCAAAATAACTAACTTTACAACAGAAGATATTTAGAATATTTTAGTGAGTAAAAATGAAATTTCGAAAAACCAGGGCTTAGAACATACCGGAGTAAACCGGAACGGTATCCCGGTTCGTATGATTATAAAATAATGGTTTCGGTTTGGACGGAAGATACCTACATGAATACATATTATTCTTTGTTTGTTTTTTCGGTTCGTGCAATTTTCCATTTCGAGCTCTGATAATAACGTATCAGCATACATATATGATTGTCTCTCAAAACTAATTTGTCAAACCCATAATTTAACTATATCTATCGTTTGTGAAACCGGGCATTATTTATGATCTAAGAACGAGTTACTGTAGCATATTTAAGAGTTAATGCCATGTAACGGCAACAAAGTAATAATCGATAATCACATACGTAACTTATGTATGTATGTTGTCTATGCTAACATCATTAATTTTAATAATGTCGAACAAAATCACTTAACATCGTTGTTTATGACATTTTACTTGATCGATGTAAATCTTTCTCAGTGTCTTTACAAAATAATATAATGACACAATATTCGCGTTAATAATGCTTGAGAAGATATCTTTTGAATTATTTGAATGTTTTGTATTTATAGTTTTCGAGGAATTTTGTAAGCTAAAAGCTTTTATTCGATTTCTTAATTGGTATTTAAAACATACTATCGACCCGCCCGCGACGTATTATTTATACAATTTATACATTTATAAAATACAGTACCATTTGTAATGTTAAGTTGAAACAATTTTTTTGCTAAAATTCTGCAAATAGAGATGTATAGAATATGAACGCCCTACAAAAAAATATTCTATATACTTTTCACCTAGCATGTGCCATTTTTGAGATATATAATTTTGGGTTTCCGTCCCCCACTTCCTCGTCCCCTTTGCTCCATATGAACTTCTTTTCTTGTATTCAGACATTAAACAGAAAAAGTTTAAGAAACACTTGTAGGTACTAGTCAAACCCAATTAATGAAATATCATTAAAAAATATGCCCTGAAATGACAAAAAGAAAGTGTACTTAACAAAAGTAACTTAATTAAAATATAAATAAAGCGAACATGATTACATTTCCGTCAAAATGATAAATGATAATTAATTAGAGATAAATATTTACAATGAAAAACTTTTCTTATTTAAAGAGAAAACTCGATTCTGAGAAGGGGCACAAGTGTTGAGGTTTTAACTACCCTCTCCCTACCCCTAAGAAATCAAGGGATGAAACGATTTTCCTAAAAATGTAAATTAAAATCATAAACTATTATTAAGTTTAAACGCATAACTTTTAATATTCAGTGAACGTATTGGAATATAATTGTTATTCTATTTTTTTGTAATTTAAATAAAGATTAAAGAACTTGAATAAAGTTTTCAAATTTTCCGATAAATATTTAAAATCGATTTTTATAATATAAAATGTTCCTTCTATAAAAAATGATTGTTAACTGTATGATGTTGAATATTTTTATTTTCTATTTACATTTTAATTAACATTTACGATTAAATAACTGCATATGAATTTACTTACAACCCTGAGGTAGTAAAGTGTATATATTATATATCAATCATATCAAAACTGTTTCTTTAAAACATTTAGAAAACTATTTAATTACGTCATGAATACATGATGATGAAATAAAATCATTTTAATTTCTCGTTGAATTTTTGACAGAATAACGTTTTCCCCAACGGTACTCGACAGTAACTTTGGGAGTTACACATATTTCTCGGGGTTTTAACCTTTCATCTCTCAACTCTTAAATACAGCAGCATAAAAAAGTTTTCAAGAACATAATCGCATACATATCTCCCGCAAATAAAGTGTCACAACTCAAAAAATGACATATTTGAGATAAAAATGTAGAATGATTCAAAATTACTGTATATTTCTTCTAAAAATTGTCATTTTTGTACTTCGTGTACTTACCGTTAGATGGTAGACATAACACTAGCTCTCTCAATTTTCAAAAATACTTAACGTTTTAATTATTTTTTTAAACCTCACAGGAATACTGAAATATTTAAATTAAATATTGTGTAAGTCCTTTTCCAATACTATTTTCAAAAATTTGATTTAAATTTTTATAATTTCATCTATTCCTATTTTCTTAAAACTACATTTATATTATAGCAACATTTCGCTCTCAGTCACAAATCAAGGGTTCAATTTTACATTTTTGATCATTTTTCTGTAATTTTAGTACTTGAAGGAATTATTATTATAATAATTTTTAATAAAGTTATTTCAAAAAACATCAATAACTCCAACTTTAACATTAATCAAACTCGGCCGTCCTGTGTTCAAAATAAAAACACTAAGGAGCTGTCTGAAGAGGAAAATATCCAGCAGATTTGAGAATTATAAAGAATAACAAAAAGAAATTATTTTATTTTTGAAGTGATTCAAACATTTCGAATACACAAATATTAAAACTCAATATTTATATAACCTTATAAAAAATGATTATTATACCTTATAAATATAAAAACTTGTATAAAATCAGAATTCAAATTTACTTTGTTCCATTTTTCCGTTTGTTAAAAATGATTTGGAAATGTAATTTTTTAAACATGTAATTTATTCCGAATGCCAACACATATGATATATATTCCTTTAAAAGTTTCTATGCAAATGGCATTGTCATCCCTTGTTTACATACCGCCACCGCTCTCCTCATTCAAAATGTACCCGCCAATACAGTGGCGTGACTATGAAATTAACGAGCGTGTTCATAGAAAATTTTTAAAACAACTGCGAACACTAAATTATAGATCTTTATAAGATGGTTAATCGTCAATAAAAAATCACATCAGGGTGCTAACAGTACCTGTCATACATTTTTTGTGAACTTAATCGTTTTGACTTTTGAATGTACATTTAGCTAGAATTTTTCATTACATTATTTTAGATAAAAACCCTATACATAAATATATTATTATTCAATTTCGAAGAAAGAAAAATAAGTTGTCAAAAATAAAATTGTACCTATTTTCAGTACAATCAGAAATTGTATTAAAATGATATAGTACAAAGTATCAAATATTTTTTTTTTTTTTTTGATACATCCGTTTTCAAAATCATTAGGAGAGTTAACTGGACAGAAATATATTTAAAAAAATAGTTTTTCGTGCTTTAGAGGTCTCGAATTGTAAAGAATTACGCCACCCAGGGGATGAATTCAAATATTATAAATGTATAATTAGTGCAGTAAAAATAGATTTTTCGAACACTTTAAGAACCCGATGAGTGTAATTGCCATTTTGAAGTTATTCGTATAAAAACAGTGTTTCGCCCCTTTTCACCCCCTGCAAAATTACCTTTGCACCTCTTGGTCGCCTACACTCATTAGTTTCTTAAAGTGTAGGTACACAACTATTTTCGTACAAATTTTCGTTGATAAAGGAATTATTGTGTTTGAAAAATCTATTTTTACTGTACTCATTATACATTTATAACATTTGAATATATCCCGCCGCTTATTAGTCAAGGAGCTATTGAGATTACCTTGTTTTTATATACCTTGATTCCAGACTATGATTTTACCCTGCTGCGTGTAAAAATGTTTACATATCAATAATAATCTAATAATAAATTACAGAAATGTCAGATGAGACCAAACATAGAACTATAGAATGCATGGAACCTTCTCATAAATGTACTTCTTAATCTATGTTGATAGAATTGTGAACCGTAAAATTAAATATTTATTAGATTTGTGATAATGTTTCGGCGCCACTGTCGGTGTGGTGGACGTAATATGACGTCAGCATTCGGAAACAACACGGTTATTATATTACTGCGTATAATTTTATACCATGGTCTTGCTCATTATGTTGTTAAGCGATTTTGTTTAAATTTGTTTGGCACTTTGTAGAATGTTGATTTTCACTGAAGTTTAAATGAAATCACAATAAAGAATATTTAAGATAAAAAGTGTGTTTTGTGAAGTTTGTAAAAGTCTCTAATTATAATTGTAATTAAAACGGAATATAATTACTGAATTAAATATTCTACCGAAATTGTCTCTCAAAGATTTGTTTTCACAGTTTTATGTATATCCTCTTTTAAATTCACAATTCTATACAAAATTATTAAAATAATTAAAATTCTTTTAGTTTCAGATTATTATTATTCTTTATTTATTTATTTATTTATTTATTTTGGACCACGTTATTATAAAGAACGCTCGCTTTGAGATATTTTTCTTTTCATTCTCAAAGATGAATAGAATTAGATATAAAGTATATGTACATAAATTTTAATATCTATAGTGCAATCTTTATTTTATAGCCTTTGTTCATAATAAAATTCCTTTTGCGCAATGTAATTGTCAATATAAGATGTCTATATTATTATGTATATTGTATATTAAATTTTATATACAACATCAAATTTTTTTGGATTTGATATTTTAATTAGGGTTCAAAATTATCAAGTTAATTATAATTTTCGATAGTTATCAGATCCAGCCACTTTCTTCTATAACATATACTTCTTATAAATGATAAATCTTTTATATCCTCCCTTTTTAACTAAAACACTACCAAAAAAGTTAAGTTTCTATATAATATTAGCAAAAATAGCAAAAAAACAATTTTGAAAAAAAGTTTAATCTACATTTTAATTAGAATAATTAATATTTTCCATTGGAAAATTCAATAGTAGGATAACGCTCAATCATGTTGGATTTTTGAGCTACCCTAACATAAAAGTACGAAAATTACGATTTGGTAATATTTATGAATATGTGTATTATCAAATGGGATTTTTTTAAATTTTCATTCATGACAACAAACAGTATACTATATTTTGCTTTAATTGGGTACATTTTGAAATATTAGAAATCACCGATCATTAAACTGAAGAACAATATGTTATAATAATACATTAAGTATATGTATTTGTTCTTATTATTTCATTACCTACACTAATGAGTTTTGTTCGATAAGTTAAATATCTGGAATTAAATCAGTTTCAAATAAAGTTCATGCAAACTTGGTTCTAATACTAGCTTAAACAAAACAATTACTAAATTAGTGCTCGTTATCTAATAAGAAAGTACGAATATAACACATTTTGGCTAATTAGCAACGTAATCTACGCAGATATCAAACTGAAGTACGCATTGAAACTTGATATTTGTTAATACAACCGCAGCAGAGGCTACACATTCGCTCCGTGTAATACGAACGGAGTATCAGATCAAAGAATATCTGTAGTGCATGTGTGCGTCCTAAATAATAGTACTCTCAAATAATGTTGTATTGTATGTAGTGGGAGTTGAATTCATGGACGTAGCTAGAGTGGGGCATTGTGGGGAGTGATGTCCCCTCAATGATGAGAAGTGTCAAATAATTACTAATAATAACTATAGAGATTGGATAGTAATTTTTTTAGGCATTGTAAAATAGTTGCTGAAACAACAGTTTTTACTTTCTTATACCATGTATATGAAATATACATATGTATAGTATAAGTAAGTATAGTGAAGCCGATTTTTTTCGAACTCCGGATTTTGACGGAATTATCTATTTTGATTTTCCCTGAATCCATTCTGACTAAAATAGTCAAAATAGATAATTCCGTCAAAATGATATCTGTGTGTCCGTCTGTCGGTCTGTCTGTCTGTAAGCGCTGTAACGCAAATACGACAAATCGTAGAAGGGTGATATTTTATATTTAAGATTAATTTTTGGTTGGGAAGAAAACGTCCTATTTTTGAAAACGATCTTTCAACCGGATACGTTTACCTATGTCGATTTTTTAATTTTTCGAATTACTCTGAAACAGTGCGAAATAGAGAAAAATGGTCAAGTTAAAAAATGTAGGTAATATCTATATCTATAATTTATGTTCTATTCATTTTTTTGTAAAAACGAATTTTTGAAAAAAAATTTATTATAATTCAAATGGTTCATAACAGAGAAAAAATGTATGGGGAATAAATCATAGATAATAACATACTCGACATTTTTTATCTAAAACATTTTTTTCTTATTTCAAAAATAATTCAAAAATCCAAAAATTTACAAGAGTAAACATCCGTTTTCAGTTATTACAATCATTATTAAAAAGCACTTGTTATATAAATATAAAATTATTCATTTTGTTCTATCTTGTTAGTTTGTTAGAAATGTTTTAATAAACAAAGAATCACGTATACAATTCACTGTTAGGTTAGGTTAGGTTAGGTATAAGAAAGTCCAGTGGTTCCCAAGGCAGATATTTTTCTTCTGAAATCGATAGAGATATGTAATCAAAATTACAATAGTTGCATTTTTCGCAATAGTTGAAAAACTATTTTTCCAATCTTTAAATTAATAATAGATGTTTACAAAACTGTTGGAGAAATTCCAACCTACAAGTGCATAAATATAGTTTGGCCATATTAACATATACAAATTATCGAGCAGAAAATTTGTTTGTCAAGTTTTTGTCTTGACATAAAATTTTCTTGTAAGTTTCTTAAAGTTGATTCCACAGAAAAAAATAAGGATTTCGTGTGTTTTTTTGCTTATTTTTACAACGTTTAAATAACATCCTAATATTTAAAGTATGAGCGATATACAATGGGTTAACATCGTTTGAATATGTATCAATAAAAATATATATCAATAATGAAACTTTTGTTTGCCTAATAAAATCTTGGGGGGGGGTATCAGTACAATATATATAGTTAGAGTACCGAAATTTTTAGAATTTCGTGATAAAATAAGTTTGGGAAACGCTGGTTAGAGCAATGTGTAATCCTTATTTGATTATTATTTAACGCATTTTAAATATTATTACCTACTCTTTTTATTGTCAAAATAGAAACCCTGTTAGCTATGCTCTTCTATTAATCTGTCTATCCGTCTAAAGCTGATTTCAAAAATATTTATTATTATTATGAATTTATTACTATGCGTATAACTTCAAAACTAAGTGAAAAACTTGGAAGCATTGAGGAAAATTTTACTGACTTTTCCTAGTCTGACCATTCTTAAAGACGTGAGAAATAAAAAAAATTATAATAATTTGGTTAGATATTTTTTTTACAAAACATTTTGGGCAAGTAAAAATAGAAATTTAAGATGTGTCATGTTTCATCTGATATGGAAATAGTATTTGTCCTTATTAAATTTATCTGTTTTTACTTTTCACAAAGTTTGGAGTTCTCGTAAAATAAATTTGTGACTCAAGAAATGCAATTTCTTTGTAGTTCCAAGTTTAATTAAATTTAAATTGTGAAGTTAAGAAGACCCATAGTGTATACATATATAGATAAAGACAGACTATTTTACTATATAGATCAGAGCTATACAACTCCTTGGCACTAAAGTAATATCTTTTTTATCAAAATTTTTGTAAAATTTGCTTCAGAAAATTTTGCAAAAAAGTATAATATTTCATATCATCTATGGATTCTCGCTATCTAGAATCCATATACTACATTACACAACTGTCAATCACACTGATGGCACCTCATATAGACATTTTGAACTGCAGCACCTAATATAAATTAAATATTTTCAAAATTAATATTCATGTCCTGTATTATCAAGAATTTGTTCTAGAGCGAAAGTAAAAAATTAATTGTATGATATACATGAAAGATCAACAATCCAAAATGGTAGAAATGTAAATCATAGAAAGCATAGCTGCTTTACATTATTATATATTTATTACCAGTGTTCCAAAATCCCGAGAAAATTTATAACGATTCGATACCTTACAGATAGCGTTTTCTTTGTTTGGATATTAGAGTATATAGATAATCAGAAGTTTTCAACCCAAATCATATAGTAAGAAAAAACTATAAAAATAGAAAAAATTCGATCCAGTGGTAAAAAATGCATAACTGTGTATAAATTAAAACAAATAATGTAAATCTTAAGCCAATACATCTAGTAACGAGGTACTCACGCTAGAGAGTATGGGAAACTTAACATTCAGTTATAAATTATTCTAGTTCGTATGATAAAACTTTACACATACCCCTGTTGGCAAGACACGAAAATTTTAGCTGCGCGCTATCAAGTTGGTATACATCTGTTGCCTGTACACGCAAAATACTGCTGCACCTCCCCCGACCGCCTAATTATCTACAACTTTAGACACGGTAGTGGCGGTATGTTTAAAGTTCTGTCATAAACGAATTAATCACTGTTCCAAAACCAGCCGAATACATTCGCGCTCTTAAGCACATATGTACATACATACATACATGTGTATAAGTAATTCGAAAGTCAGATTGATCTAAATTAAAGGTCTAGAATTTCCCGCTCTTTGAATAATTTAATATAACTGAAATCAATCTTAAAAAATATTGATTTTTAATTATAATTTATAGAATGTATTCTTTGTCAACAAACTGATAGAAATAGTAAATGACATATAGATATGCTTCTTCTACTACCCAACCTAAAAATATTATTGCCGTGATAAAAAATAAAATATTACTAAAGCGATAACTCTAATGGATGAGCGCGGGTTGATAAAGTTAGATTCGAACGTACCGCATTGCTCCTAGTATTCTCTTACATAAACATGTTTCAGTTGTTTCTATGGTTACCACCATATCGTACGAGTTCAATGTTCCTAGTACTGATAGTTATGATCTGCCAGTTTATATCGTCAGCCAATCATAGCTCGTTCGACAAATACGTGCGGGACACGTTTTTAACATTGAGTTATTACTCCAATAATATTCTACCTCAAGTCTTGAGGTTTCTGCGGTGATCTTGATATGGATCTTGGCTTCTGGGTGTAAGCCGCGTCGGTTTGGTCGTGTTATCGGCAAACGTTTCTTCACACTTTTAGAAGAACCCGGAAGATGTCCACTGCAATGTGTGACGAAACGTTGGCCGATAACACGACCAAACCGACGCAGCTTACACCCAGAAGCCAAGATCCAATATTCTATCTCTATTATAGGCAAAACACTGATAGTTTCTAGTTTGAATAACTTTTTGATGTATTCGAAGAAGAAGAATAATTTGTAATTATTATTTTATAATTAATTTTGCGCAAACAGGCACATAGGCATAATCATAATCCTTTATTTGTTTCTCCTTTTATCTAAATGTTATAAGCAACTAACAATTAGTTTGTTCATTATTTTTAATACATATAAAGCTCACTGCCTGTCTGTCTGTCCGTTAGTGCGCTGTTAACTCGAGAACCATATATCCGATTTACGTGTTTTTATTTTATTTCATAGATATATTCTCTGGTCAGGTTATAGGATATATTTTGTTACGTTAAGTAACATAAGGAATAAGCAGTGACGATAATATTGAATCAAGTCGTAAAAAAGTTTTCCGCCAGCGCGCTCTTTTGCAATACGCTGCCTAAACCGTTAAATATTGAACAAAATAATGCAGTAAATAATTGTGACTGCTTTTATGTTATAAAGAAAATTTAAAATGTTTGAGTTCTGTTTATGTGGACTTATGACCTGCAAAACATTAATCCTTATTGTAATAAATGATTTCATCGTCATAAGTACTTAATGTAGGTATAATTTGCAGTTTACAGCATCCAATTTGGTCTTTTAGTTTAGTAAATAACTTTAAAAAAATGGTATACGGTAAAATATTATTAATAATGCGAGAACTAAACAAGAAGTGCCGCATCGGGGTAGGGCAGAGGCAACGATTTGCATGCGCTCGGTTATCATTCGGACTCCCTCGGCTCGGCCGTTGTCTTTTGATCGTCTGAGTTTATTTTGTTTTCAATAATTAACATTTAAATTTAAACAATACTCAAATTATTTGTACTTTTTGTTCCAATTCAATTTTGTTAGGTAATTTAGGTGTTGATTAGTCATTATTACAATAATAACTAATCGTGTTTGTTTTTAATTCAACTATATTTTTTTTAAATCCTAAACAATAATTCCGTAGTTCACGCGAGCGAAGCCGCGGGCACAGCTAGTGAAATATAAAATTATGAACTATATTTAAGTAAAATAAGAAGAAACATTAAATTAAATGAAACAACCTGACTGGCTGCATTACTATGAAAAAAAACTGGAACAAAGAAGAATAATAAGAAGAAATAATATAATTATGAAAAAAGTTATGTTGCTTATTTGATCTACCTAATTTTAAATCCCTAAATATAATGTATAAAATGTAACATTTTTTATTGGAAATTTCAAAATATATTACTTAAAAGCCAAGTTTTCATAAGAAAAGAAAACATACATATTTATACAGCGTTTTCGATATTACCTAACGTATATTAAAGAAACAATAGAATACCGTCACTAAATTAAATACCACAGCCTACGCGACTAAAAAATATTCCGCACGGAGGAAGTTTTTTGAGCTGTGTATGTAGCTATTACGATCCCCCCTATCTCTGAATTATTAAAAACGCGCTCGGTGAAGCCACATGTTGTTTGTTACACATGCTCTCCCGCCGCGCGATGAGGGTAGGAGTGGGGAGGGGGGGGGGGGGGTCATGTACGAAATGATTTTATTATAGACTAATTGAGTATACCGGAAACTCTGGTGTACGCATTTATAGCACAACTCTCTAGCTCATCGATCTGTAAAACAGGCTTAAGGTTTTATTTTTAGAGTAGAATTTCCGCGTGCCGATTTTAAAATCGGACAATGACTTGGGTACTGATGGTGAATTAATTTATTTTACGTCCATGTTCTGAAAGAAATTGAAGTATTGTAATATCGCCGAAAAAGTCGTGTCCAATATAAGAGCACATTTTGATTGTAGTACCTTTAAAACGTAAAGAAAAGTTGATTTCCGCATGGCGGCTGTGCGTGTGTCTGGATGTAGTATTTTCTTTCGTTCACGACAACTACTGTAAAAATATACCAATCTGAATTATTTTTGGGGGAAATGTTTGTCTCAGTGAGTACTCCAGACCTAGTGATTTTGGTGCCAATCGGATTAGGGGTTTTGGAAATATTTAAAATTTTGTAACTTTTATCGTCTAAAAAGTGAACGTTGCAAGTTTTATCTAACCAAATTTGATAAGATTTGGTACATTTGTAGTTTTTAATTAAACATAAGGGACATTTATTTTTTGTACAAAAAATTGAATTTTAAAAACTAATTAATACGTCAGTATTCATGTTGCCTCGGAACAAATGCAACTAAACTCAATTTATCAAATAAGTTATTCTACGAATGTGTATTATGTTTTTGATATTAGGACATTAGAAATTTAATATTTATAATACAAAGGTGAGTTTTATTTCGGACAAATCTCATTGAAATTTTTCATATATTAAAAATTATTTAAAAATATATTAAATAAATTTGAAGTCATGTATGGTTCTCCATACCGATATTTGTAAATTTGTATTAGAAAATATCATTTTTTTTCTTAATACTTACACGACCTAATTATTCAATTTATTTTTTTTATTCGTTGGCACTGAAGTGGGAAAAATGTAAGTCTTGACTCTATTTATATTTATTGTATTCCTTTTTAGCTGGGGTGAATTGAAATATCGTAACCGGTACCCATTTATTTTTAAATAAGTCTCTAAATAATTTAACCAAAAATGAAAACAGAGTAACAGCGTATTACATTTACCCCAACGAAATAATAGCGAGTTATTATTTTTACTTCGGTATTACATTTACCCCACGTTATCAGTTAGTATAAATTATTTTCTTTTATATATTAGAAAATATTAAATGTTAATTTTCGTTTATACGGGCCTGCTGAAAATCAATACAATACAGCCTAAATTGATTCGAAAATTTTAGACTTTCAACCAGCATAATTCCCATCAAAATCGGTTCAGTAATTTTCACACCAGACAACGTATATAGCCAGTCTAAAAACTGTCAAAATGAATTTATATATGATACAAAAGAACGATATTTTTATGAATCCAAGTTTAAGGAGTGTACCTCTGTAAATTGAAAATGTGTATTCTATACGGAGTATGTTTTACATACGCGAGGTTATCAAATAGCTATGAAATTTCATTTACATTTTCGACATTGCAAATTTATTCCAGCGTTAGTTAAAATAACAAAAAACGTGAATGAAATGTTCAACCGTTTAATTAATATTCAGCACAGCAAAACGCATAAAATTAAATTTTGATTAAAAATTAGAACTGAATCTTTTAATAGAATAATAATAAAAATATTGAATTTAAAATATATGTGTATATCGGTAACGATCATTTGAAATTAAATTTAAGATGTCTACAATATTGTTGAATTTTTTGGCATTGACGATTTTATTTTATATAAAGTTTTTTGAATAAATACCATAGACATAGAGAATGGACCGCATATTCTGTATAAACATAATGGTGTAACAGTTCTTCAAAACAGTGAGAGATGCGGTAGCGTTCGGGATATACATATGTATCTATATCTTTTTCTTAAAAAAAATGAAATAGATAAGATAATTAAATAAGGACCAGTATATCCCAAATTAGTTTCTATTTCTTTCTTTTGACACGGCTCTGTTTTCGAGTCAGATGCGTTGTCCATGCTGTATGTTATGATAAATACCATGTTCTTATTTTTATAAACAGTAAAAACTGCTATGGATGCCATGGGACTTTCTTATACGTAGTGTACAGTGTACGTGTTTCTTATTATATAACTAATCAAAAAAATATGAATGGGACATAAATTGGTGGTATTAAATTCTCTCCAAAATATTTTTCCTTGTTCGCGCCGTTTCACAAATAATGACAAGTGTGTAAACATCTGTTGTTCTCATATATATGTATATATGGCCGTATAAGGCCATAAAAATAACTTCATACACAAACTATGGAAAAAATAAATAAATATTTATGGATAAGGCAATTTAAAATTTTTTAGCAAAACTTTTGAAATTTTTACAACATAAAACCCAGTTAAAAGTTTGTTCTCATTGGCTTCTGAATACCAAACAAAATCAATGTATAGTTTATTTATACAGCAACTCAAATTCAAGCTGTAAAGTGTATTTATAAAACACTTCGAGCATCGACATTCGTTTGATAAATGTTTTTCTTTCAATTATTATTGAAGTTAATTGAAAAAACGAAGTAATACCTCGGGAACGATTGTAAATGGTGGCGAGGCGTTATTCTTTAATAATAGACATTCTTTAGTCCTTCGACCGGAACGAATACCTGAGAATTGAAAAGGGAAAATTATTAATGGTTGCCTTGTACGGAAAACATCGGTTCTTTCGTGGTATTAATAATCAATTACGAGGAATCAAAAGCGGCGGAAATATCACCGTTTTCTTGTTAATACTCTATTGTAGAACATGTGTTGTACCTACTTGTGTTTTATTTCTGTTTAATCAAACGTACATATACATCTACATCAGTGTTTCTTCTCAAGAATTCCTTCTTGCAAAAGAATATTGCCCATTTAACTAGAAGATTTGATGTCGTCTACAACTATCTCGGGGTTCTCTAAAAAAAACAAACACTACTACCATTTTTCTCAATAATTTGGAAAAAAATCTTAAAAATATCAAATCTGTATATCACGAGAACGATTTGAATGTCAAACAATTTTAAGTTATTTTATTAAATGTCTTGGAAAATTAAAGTCTCAAATGATCAGAAACAAAAGTTTCTTATTTTTTTCGTAGAACAGGATACTGTAATTAAATAACGGAAGTTGAAATCACTTTCAGTTAATTGTAAACCAGATATGATAGAAAATAAAAACTATGGAAAAAACATAATCTTTTCTCATTTAACCATCATTCTATCTTCAATAATAAAAATAATAGTAAATATACCTTAAAGTAGGCATCCTATATAGAATACTAGCTGTTACCCGCGACTTCGTCTACGTGGAACTTTTTTTTATCCAATCAATTATTCGGGATACAAAGTAACCTTTGTCCTTCCTTAGAATCCAAGCTATATCCCTGCCAATTTTCATCAATATCGGTTCGGCGGTTTAGCCGTGAAAAGGTAACAAACAGACATACAGACCGAGTTACTTACAATAATAATGTTAAGTATGGATATAATGATATGTTAATTAACATTCAAGAATATAACTTCAAACAAATATATATTAATCCATATAATATATTATTTAAAACCGCAAAGAGAGAATTCCCTTCCATTGATAACCGGATATTTATTACGCCCAACCATAAAAACAGGTACACCTACCCACATTGCTGGAATTATTCAATCAAATGCTACATGAAATTTACATGACTTTCCGGGATATACTCGTACGTTAGCAAATACCCACACAGAACATTAGAGTACATATTGCAATAAATGGTATAGAATGTGTCGGACTGTATGACCGCACATGTACCCCTCCCTCTAACCCCTGTCTCCCAACCGCCCCCCGGCACTGGCCGCCCTGTTCAACTGCTGCACACCTACACGTCTGGCAGAAACATTCACGTTCATTAAAATTTATGACACCCCCGCAAATATACTCGCGTCGAGTGTACCTCCTCCAGCAATCTTCAGTGAACAATGTTGCTTGAAACAGTGGCTTTCAAACTGTCATAAATATTCTGAAAGTTAAAATAAATCGAAAATACAAAAAAAAAGCTCCCATGGCTACCACAGGACTTTTTTATACACAGTACCTACATTGTTCAAACAGTCTAATGCCCGGTCTCACCACTCAAACTTATTTCTGTTCCTTAGTCTTAAGTTGAACCTAAATTTTACGTCGATTTCACAGGTTTGTTTTATCATATAGTTAGCCAAGTGTCACTTAAAGAACAAAAATCTGGAGAATTATGATTTTTGGTGTACGTTATTATAGTGCCAGTTTATAATTTGTTTGTATCCGAGGTAATTAAAACTTGAAATATGAAAGAGAATAAAGATAATCGTTTATGTCAATATAATATTGAATATAAATTGTGGATTTGTCTATTTTTCAAACAAGCTAGCAAAGCTAACACTGGAGGCTTTATAAACGAAACAGTTTAAAAAAGGTTAATTTTGACATATGAAAATGGTAATATTAAGAATAAAATTGACTTAAAATGTAATATCTTTGATATCTGCATCATTATCATCAATAATTTTATCAAAAATGTTTACAATATTTATTTTTGTGTACAGTTTTAAAATTAAGTGTAGCTAAAATATCACTAGGAATTAAATTTAGCTAACAACGATATCCTAGCTCGAGTTTTGTTAATTGATCGAATTGATATTTTAACTATTACTTATTTAGACAATAATATAACGAAGAATGTAGACAAATCCAATGTTTTGCTCTAAAAAAATGGTGATTTGACGGTACGATTGTCCCTTGAAAAAAAGATAATACAATTGTATTATTTTTTTACGCTTTACCCTTTTAGATATAATTATAAATGTAGAGATTCTTTGTAGAAAAATTTTACATTACTACATTACATTAATTATTTTATGAACAAATGTCTAGTACTGCTTTACTTCACGAAGGAAACTCAAATGTAACTGTTCATTTTCACTTTCTAGAACTGCATAGCTTTTGTAACAATTGTATTGTAGTATGTACAAAATTGTACAAAGTACATACATATGTATGTATGTGGGATCAATAACTTTACATTTAACTATAAAGCTCTATGATTAATTACATTATTTACGTAATTAGTGTGGGTTTTCTATATTAAAATATAATCTTCATTTATGCACGGTTATAATCTAAATTTAAATTAATGGGCATGCGTTTAATGCGTTATAATATACGTATGTATAATTAACCCTCAAATTTAAATATTATTTGTTTCTTTAAACTTAACAAGTTCACCATAACGATAACAAAACAATTTTTATGATGACTTTCATGTGATATTGTATTAAATAAGTGGTCTTAAAACTTTATCGACTCACGGAGTCCTTAAAACTAAGTTTTTTCGGCGAACCCCTTCCTACCCTTAAAAAATACTGACCTTCCTTATTTTTTTAAAATACTGGTGGCCCGATGACAATTTATGAGCAAGTATTTATGCTATTGGGATTAGCTATAAAAAAGCAGAAAAACACATAGCTATTTTACGCACACTAATAACTTCTTGGAAAGCATTAATTTTCAAATACTTATGTATAACTAAATGTATCTTTATATTTTTTAGTTAATAAACACTAGTCAACGAATGGAGTGCTTTATAATTTTTTTTTCGAATTTTTATTTTGACTCGCGGAACTCTGGGTTTCCGCAAAACATAATTTGAAGACCACTGTAATAAATAATTAAGAACACAGTTTTTAAATCAATCCGTATTTAAAAATGTTTAATTGGTATTTTGTCTTTTTGATGTAAACAACGCAATGTAGTGTTTATTTGTTTTTTAACTACAGTAATCCCTCCATTTACGCAGTAATAGAGCAGATATTTTACTTTTGACGAGATTTACATTTTTTAAATAAAATTTAAAAGTTTTATGATAGCAACAAAAAAAATCGATTTTTAATTAACTATCATAATAACCGGTGTCTAGTAGATCAGTGGACATATAAAAATTATTTCATCTACATAAAAGTGAATCCGTGTAAATGGAGACCGCGTAGATGGAGGGATTACTGCATAATATAGGGATGCACCTGAGACAAGACGAGAGTCACGTAAGTCTAGTCTCGCCTCAGTTTTTAGAACTGAAGTCATCTCGATCTCGAACTTGTGATTTTGTTATAAAAAATATTTTTTTTTTTATTTATTCTTATAAATTAAAAAAAAAATATCAAAATTAATATAAAATTTAAATAGTAAATTATTGATAGGTACTCTTTTAAAAACCGAGTATTAAAAGTCTCGTCTCGTCAAAATTTAAGATGATTTAGTCTCGGTATCAGAAAGTACTGAAACAATTCAGAAGAAACTCTTATAAATTATAATATCTTGAGTGATATAGGATATATGTACATATAATATCACAGTATCTAATTGTAAGTATAGTACAGAAAAAAATGTGACAATTTCATTTAAAATCACATACAATATGATTGAATTCATATCCATTAAGGAAACGCTGGATAGATACAGTCTGAAAGTATGAAAATTTAAAATAAAATTGATGTAGTAAAAATAGCTTTTATAATACGAGTTTTATTAAGATTCTACTTCAGAGACATGGTAATAATATTTAGATTAAAAATCACTGTTATAAAGTAACAAATTTGTTTTCATTGTTTTTAAAATATAATGAAAATATGACAATGTAGTTATATTGTATGTAAAAGTACATATATAAATTACTATTATTGTTATTAAACAAGTTGATATTATACTAGATAGAAGATGTATAAATAAGTATAAAAAGAGCAAATATGATTGTAAATTTTACACCCATGTATCGATTTATCATATTTTGTTATGATATATCATCGAACCGTAATAAATTTTAGGGAATCATAAACGACCAAAAATATAAATTTTATATGGACCTATAGACATTCATATATTTAAGCTCGGGAAGGTCAGCTATAAGATATTGCAACAACGTAATACGGGAAGTTAAATTATGTATATTCCTATATGGCTAATAAAACTAATTGAATCATATTTTTAAAATTAAAATTATTATAAATGTACATAGGTATGTAAAATTGTCTATGAATAAAATCAGAAAAATCATTATTAGCTGAGATTAAAAAAATTAAGTACGTCACAATTTTTTTTTTATAAAGATAAGTGGGGTATCAAAATACTGAACTGATTTAAGACAGAAAAACATACATATACCTTAAAAATTAATTACTGTAAAATTTGAAGAAATGATAGTTCATATCGGTTAATATTGACAGAACTCACACATTTTATATAATGTATACTTTGTAAGCTTTAGAAAATAATACATTCTTAATTAATAGCTAGTATAATGGTTAATATATTTATCCCGGTGATTGCTCTTACTTCAACAGACTGGAAAATGTTATATCAAAGAATAATAATAATTAACTCTGTATGTAGCCTACTATGTAGGTACTATAGTTTTGAAAATGAATACCATTATTTTTAAAAACAATTCCATTAGGTACCTTCCAATTGTTAGGTTGAAAAATATTTTTAATATCAGGAAAACTACTGAACCAATTTTGATGAAACCAACAGCAACTTGTTCTTTGAATTCTCAGAAGTCCTAAAGGATTCATATCACGCTATGATTAAAAAACAGTTAATAAAATAGCTGCACAAGTAAAAAAATGAGTTTGGGCGGATTATTTAACACGTATTCTATTCTAAACTATGTATAAGAGATGTATCCAGATCATGAACGGAAGTTTTGTAGAACTTAACTAGTTCTACATAAAAGTCCAGTAGACCATATATCTAACATTAATACTTAAATTGCTGTAGACGTTTTTAGGGTTCCGAAGAAACCCTATTACAAAATGGCACCTGCAGAATTGACTCAAAAATGGTGCCATCAGGTGGCTAAAAGCAGTATTTTATTTTGTCCACACTCCTTTTTACTCGGTAATTACTGGCTCAAAAAATCTTAAAAAAATTTGGTACCTCGGAACCCTTATGGTATACACCCATGTATGTCTTGCCCGATTTTTTAAAATATAAATCAAGGGCGATGTCATGCATTATCACAGTAACGCTATAGACTACATTTAGACGGGTTTCAGATTTAAATAATAAATTTATCACGAAGTCGTGGGTAACAGTTAGTATTTATGCACTATACTTAGTAACTTGATAATTAATTCAACACACAAAACGTTTTATTAGTACATAGTATTTATATAACTGGCGCATTTAAATACGACTGAAATTGTACTAAATACAAAATACATGTCATATTGAAGTCCATTAGAGACCTTTACGGCGCAGTCTAGCCGTGGAAATATTAATAATGTAAACTCTATGCGACAGCGGTGTCTTTAAAAATGAACAAGTTGTCTATGTCAAAAGACTGAATCTATTATTATTTTACATAGAGTAGTTCTATTTTCTGATGTTTTTTGTAGGTCAAAGGCAGTGTCAAACGCAGATGTAAAGTATATTTAATTTTTACAAAAAATGAGTTTTAATATGAATATCTAGAACTAAAAAATAAATGAAATCTACAAGAAGTGAAATTTTAAACAAAAGTTATATATTATTAAAATGTCAGTTACAAATATGATACAGAATTTAATTTATATACAAAATATAACAAATTCAAACAAAAGCGATACTAAGAAGGTTCTTCTTAATATTATTTAAAATATGCAAATTAGTTCTTACTTCACCAAACATGCATCTAGGAAATCAAAAAAAAGAAAAAAGAAAATTAGACCGAAATCAATAAACAATACTTTTTTTCCGAACAAAAATAATCTGTTGGAGGAAACTAGGTTTTTTCTTTAATTCCGGCAAAAACTGGTCTGAATGAAATCGAAAATTTTGGTACGATATTCTTATATAGGAGTGTAGGGATCCAAAATCTACGAAAATTTGCTTACGTAATACTTAATCAAAATATTCGTGCGGGTTGGAGTAATTACTGAGGCCGTTGGTAGGCTTTAACCAACGCTTTAGATTTGGAAGCAGGTGTAAATCTATCTGTAAACAACTATTCTTGAAATAGTAGTCAGAAATAAGATCACCGCAATGTCTACATAACTGAATATTATTTACACACATGATACAAATACACACATAGACATCAGCTTCTCCGAATACAATATAAATAATTATTAATCCGTAAAACACACATAACCTTGTCGCAAACACAAACACACGCACACACAAATACACACAATACACATGCATACCCACCAGTGGCGTATACTCGAAGTTGAAGCACATCTAAGAATAAATAATTGTAATTGTAACCAACAAATTTTTGGTTTAGCTTAAGGGGTTACATACCTTCAGAGTTTTCAAATTTATTTTATTTTATTATTATTTGTTGTTAGTCTCCATATTTTTATGATTATTTAAAAAAAATTACACAAAAATTCCTTTTAATAACGAAGTTATAACGAAAAATGTGACCGTGCAACCGATTAAAATATGCCAGGATTTGCGCAACTCGAGCAACGAAAGAAGGTCAAACTGCCCGCTGAGTACAAAAAATCATAAAAATACAAAAATTTAGGAGGGTCATTTGAGATGAAATATTAATTAATTAATTAACAAATTTAACTTCATCTTCCTGTCTAATAAGCTCCGTGTATTTTCAGAAAACGATATATTTTCATTTCGTCTCGTATACAGTCCTATTGATAAAAATAACCCCCCATTTATTTCGCGAGGATACGCCACTGCTTCACACACATATGAACTCTCGCGCGTACTCGTATGAAGATGTTTGCTTTGTGAAATCCTTCCCGGAACAACCCTTCGGCTATCCTGTTCACCCCCTGTACGTACGAATGTAGTTTTGTATGTGTACCTATTTTGTCCCGAAAGTCTTTTAGGTTATCTCTCCATTATTATGTATTCATTAAAAGTTTCTGTCGTTATAAATTCCCTTTGTCGTTTATAGATTCACATATGTGTAAAAACAAATTAAATTTGTTTGCATGATTGCATTTAGGGATGAATACAGTAATTATATTAACTTAAAATATGAGGGATTTGAAACCAACCGGAACCAGAAAGAACAGAATTATATTTTATGTAACGAATTATTATTTCTTGCGGTTCGAATTGGAACTGTACAAAAAAATTCATTGTATAGGGTTAATACTAAAAAAGCATCTGCCAAATAAATGCACAGTGCTTCCTCGTTCTAAATTTCCAAAGGTAGTTAATTAATTATCGAACGATTTTAATAAACATCGATAAAGTATTCTCAGGAACTGTCATTGTAATTTTAATATAATTTTATTTAAAAATATTTATTCGACATTTTTCTTAATACGTGCCTGAATATTTTTTCGTATATTTTTTTTAAATTTTTGATAATTTCATTCTAAATCTAACTTTTTCTGCTATGCAACAAGCGGTTGTAAAAAAACAAAGAACGATTTTTTTAAAGCAAATTGAGATAAATCTTAGTATAAGCGAATTTTTACAACTTACATAGTGTTGTGGTAAAATATTATAGAAAATTTTAAGATTCCATAAAATCTGTTGTTCTTGAGATATCTTGAAAAAATAAATATTTTAGGATGTCACCCCTCTCCCTTATACACGATTTTGATGATATTGAAATGGGACCGTCCTCAAGCCAGACTTAATAAACCAAGTTTCATTATAATTGCTTCAGTGGCTCATGAGATACGTGTGACAAGAATTCAGGGAACAGACACACAGACAGACAGACACGAAACGAAAATTTTTTGTATTGACCTGAAACGGAAAGATCATGTTAAAATTTTGAAATCGGAGAAAAATTTGTTCTCATTTTTAAACGATCACAAAGCTTCTTCGATATGGCGAGGAAGCAAAAAATATCCAAAGTAATCTGAGCAACATATTTTACGAAATAAAAATTCGCTTGATCTCGTTATCGTCTCGGTCTAGTGTACGAGACCTAGCTCTCTCGTATGTAGCACAAAACCACATATGATTATAATAAATGAAAACTATTTAATAACGTTTAACAGATACTGTTCAGTTACTCACCGCGATAATGCGGAAGCTAGTTTTTATTGTTTTCACGGAAACAACTCTTGCTCTCCTAAACGCGCTCGCTTCTTCTGAATTCCGAGTAGATTGTCTCTATTACGTAACAACTTTTTATACCTAACTTTTTGCCAACTTGTATTGTTTTAGACGTTCTTTTCTCAAATCGTTTCTGTTTAAAAACAAATAACTTGTATGGCGTTATCTTCACCCACAAAAAATGTCCTTTAATAAAAATAATAGTTGGGTGATAAAAGTTTAACAACACATATGCATTTAAATTGATGCCGTTTTTTATCATTTATTCTATCATTTTTTATGTCATGTGAGCTTATTGAAATTGTTTTTATTTTTTAATAAATATTTATAAAACCTTTTGCATTTGAATAAATGTTTATGTAATTTATTGATTTTTATATAAATTTTGTGTCAAATCTCTTCCGTGTGTTTGTAAAGTTTTTCATATTGAAATATAATAATTATGAAATATAATAAATAAAACTATAATAGTTATTATTAATTAGAAAATCGACACGAATTGTATATAGTTAGTCGCATCGACAACTGAACGTCGTATATTGTAAACACGTTTGGGAGCTAACTGAAATTTTCATGAAGCTCATAGGAGGCTTATCGTCATAAATCAATAATCGTTATTAATATTATAATAATTGATGAACAGAACATTTTAATGCTGTCTATAGCATCTATATCAATCAAATTATTGAGTGAGTTTTGATTATATTTCACGTAATCCTAAGGGTGATAAAATGTAATTGGCGTGTTTTCATCCACTAATTAATATTACAGATTACCTATACCAAATAATATTCCAAATGGTGAATATACAGGATGCCCAAGATAAGCGTGAAATGTGTGGGAATTTCCTCAACTGGGCCACTAAGTTAACTATAGCATATTTGAACGTGTTTTTTACTCTACTTTACAACGATATGTCACTCGTCATAAATATTATACTCTATTTCATTTAAGAATGCAGTGGTTGCTGGGGTTTCGACGGTACGAATCTTAGATTAGGAAATACTATGGATACATAACAACCAATGCTAGTCCGTATATGAAAGTGTTACCAAAATTAGTCGTCGGCCATCTTTTTTTTACTGTCAAAACCGCATATTATCCCATAGGCGTCAGTTGAAAATTTATAATATGCAAATATGCTTTAAATTACAATTGAATTTAGTATGTAAGAGATGATAGTTCCAAATAGACATTTCTCTGTTAATCAATTATCACTTAAATACATTTAGACTCAATATAAAACATTTATTATTAATTAATTTTATAATTCAAAACAATTGATATTTATTTTAAAATCTGAATGATACGTCAATGATCCGTGGTGCGATTTTTCGTGGTGCGATATGGTAACAACGCTAGGTAATGTGTTATTTGTTCTTCATCTTTCCTTGTCTAAGGTACGAATCGTGCATTTTACCATCAAAAACCACGGCAACCACTGCATTCTTAAATGAAATAGAGTATTATAGTGATGTTTATTGTATTTTATTACAAACATTTAAGTAGGTCACGAAAAATAAAAATTGTTAAACAAAAATTACAATAACAACAATCAAAATAACAAATGAATATTTGAAGACAATAAACTATTACAAAAAAATGTTTTTACTTTTTTTCGATAGTAAGTATGACAAGTAACATATCGTTGTAAAGAGTAAAAAAACACGTTCAAATATGCTATAGTCAACTTAGCGGCCCATAAGAAAAACTAAAGTTAGGACTTGTAACTCGGAAACTAAAAGTGATATATACATCAATCAATTCTACACAAAAAATACTTTAAAAACCATAAACAAAAAGTACCTATCTACTTTGACAAAAAAGTTATAACCATTTAAAGAATTTTTGAATTTTCAGATTTTTTGGTATACTGTTTAAACTACATAGATTTATTAATATTTCCTTACAAATAATTCATCTCAGTTAACCGAATCTGTATCTCTTACCGTTTAGGAAATCCCCATGCATTTCACGCTTATCTTGTATATAATTGCTATCTATAAAATTTTATTTAAATGCATCATGTATTAGTATTTTGAATGCAAAACTTAAAACAATCAGTACGATAAATATAGATTGCTACAGCTGCGAAGGAATGTTTCGTACCGAAATCGAAGAAAAAGATTCCATCAACATAATCATCTGTCACAGCATTTTACATAATTATAGAAAATATTAGACCTAAGTTATAAAAATAAATTTTAAGTTTTTAGCGATTTTCTGAGGAAGACAAATGGGTTACCAAAATAGTTTTTTAATTAAATCCCGGCAAGTGTGGTATCAAATGAAGACTGACGAATCAATGAGATAAAATGGAATTATAAAAACATTATTTTCTCTGCCCATATCTCTGAAAATAATAATGAAAAAATTTAAAAAAAATGGAAATATGTATGTATAACAAAGCCAATATCGAAAGAAAATTACCTGTACTGACCGCACTTACGTTTTTTTTTGTTATTTTTTTCAATAATAAATCAAAATTGAAAATTGTAAATATATAACCATTTGAATCCAATAATAATAATACCTGATAATTATTGTAAAGTGTATGTTTCTTAAGTGCAAGAAATAATAATATGATCGAATAAAATTAAAAACTATACAATACGAGGCACTAACGCGAGGCTTTACTAGCACTTTATACTTTTTTAAATGTATTTTGCTGATTCAAATGTTTTTTTTTACGAGACGAGACCAAAACGTGACATAACTTATCTAACTATTTAATTACTTTTATAATATTTTGTAAATTTCTTATGCGTGACAATGTTACACATTATATAATATACATAATATAATATATATAATATATATATAAGCAGTATGATATGCTTATAAATAAATAAATAAATAAATAAATATAACAATTAAATTAGATCAATTTAACTTACAATACAAAGCAATAACTTACTTAAATGCATAATATTTATTAAACAGTAATCCACTGTAGTGTAACATAAAAAGAAAGGGTCCAGAAAAGGACGTTAGACGCTAGAAAAGGTACGAAATAGTTCTGAGCACTGCTGCCCGTTGAATAATTATTGCAGAACTCGCAAGTTGATGAAAACGGTGAAAAAGTGATGAATTTACGAGAAGGTCATGAAATACGATGACATGTTTTGCGGCAAAAGTGGCAATTTTATTATTTATTTAATTTTGCGAAACGTACTCTGCCAGCTAATTTATGTGCGCAAACGTTCTGTTAAATGAACAGGGCTGTGTGCAAGGAGGGGGTGGGTGGGGGTAGTACACAATTATATGAAGCAAGGTTGGAATTTAGTTTAGATGAGTTTTACGTGCATATTTTCTGTAATTATTTTTTTACCCCAATACTATTAAGAACCATTTATTTTTTTATAAAAAAATCACAAATCAAATTTTTTGTCTTATCCTTACAATGAGAACTATACATAAAATTGTTTTTAATTTTAGATTTCGTTAAAAGTATCTTTATTACACGGAGATTTCAAATATGTCGACAAAAATCAAATTCAATCACCTGTTCAAAAGTTACGGCAATTTTTCTACAAAATTAAAAAAAACTGGCATTGACAATTAAAATGCTTGGAGACTTGAAACGACATACCTATGTATGTACAGGTGAGTTTTTCGATGTCACCTCTTTTAAGAGATATAGGCGATATTCAAATTTTTAATGATATTATAGGTAAAAATGCACATTACAAAATTATATTGAAATGTACAGTGTGGTCCCAAAAAAGGTGTTTATAAAATGATATTTTTTAATAGTATTTATTTAAAACCAATGTAGAGGTACAAAAAGTTTATATGTAATTAGTATTTTAGGCTTAACATTGTCTTAAATAAAATTTTAGTATTCTTAAAAATTAAATGAAATTGTGACAACATTATGAGCTAAAATGGCAATCCAATAATCATTACTATTTTAATACTTTCGGATTCTTTGTGGATAATGCCTTTTGGGTTGATGATGAAAAAAAAACAAAAACATTTTTTCATCATTTTTATGGGTTACGACCTTTAGCCTGAACATTCAATTAACTATATTTTTGATTGCTTTTTTCCTCATATGCACAGTGGGTTTAAATGACAAAATTTTGAACGAAATTTCGCTTCAAGCCACCAATTTCAATGTAGTCAGTCTGATTTGAAAACTAAGTAGTTGTAGCTTATGAAAATTACCCCAAGAATAGTATATTTTCCCTCCTTATTATTTTTGATAAGATGTTTAAATGATAATTTTTTGCATAATATGTTATAACATATATTATTAGAATATCATAGATTTTATTTTTTTCTCTATCTCTTAAAAGAGAGAAGATATCGATAAATACAGACTATCGACTCATTCTGTAGAAATGTTCACACAGATTTACAAATACATATAACAGTACTAGCAAATTAAAAATTTATTTTTGTGCACTATTTATTACCCGATTTATTAATTTACGAATTTATCGTTTAATCAGATTTAAGTAGGTGTAAGAGTAATTAAGAGGGTAAAAATACTATTCTTGGGGAAATTTTCATAAACTACAACTACTTAGTTTTCAAATGAGACCGACTACCTTTAAATTGATTGAAAATTGGCTTGAAGCGAAATTTCATTCAAAATTTTGTCATTTAAACCCACTGCCGGTCCTGATACACACACATTTGTATAAAATATTCATGGCACAAACAAATACACAAGAGCAGCTCCAGGCACACCGTAAACAGTATGAACACAATCACGTTTACTTATTGCTTTTTATTTTTGTAATCATTCGTATGCTGCTCGGTAAAGAGACTTCCTGTAAATCCTGAGATACCAACTCAGGATGTCGCAACCATACAAGCCGCTGTTGAAGATTCGGTAAACATTCGATGTGTTTGTGTATGTATATCGGATGCATATCTACAGGGTGAATCACAATAATAATATTATGTTTTGGAACTACATATGTACCTACTCTATGTCCAGTTTTTGTGAATATTTTTAGTAAGGATTTATACGCGATAAAACGAGACTAGTTTTAGATAAGTCTAGGTCTCGAGCAAATTCTATATTTAAACTTTCTTTTGATATGTACATGATAAATATTGTTAACATTAGAACTAATTATTATTGATTATTACTTAAAACTATTGGTAAAAAATATAAATAAAGGTGTCATCTAGGTTTCGTCTCACCAAAATTTAATTATACCTAGTATATATAAGTAGACTTCTAATTGTAAGTAATAGACTCTAATTAGCTCATGCAGTGTTGTTTAGGCTGCTAGGTACATATAACTATGTTTATTGAAACCGAGCAAAAAATTGATTATTTTAATTGTATTTTTTAAGTGTAGTTTTTTTCTCTGTTTTCTACTCAATTTAGTTTAACTTATTCTATATTGTGTAAAAACGGTTGATGGAATAAATAATTACATTCCTATTTATATTTATAATAAATGTACCTACATATAAATACTTGAAATATATTTTAATCTCACTAACAAATAAAATACAAGTAGATTAATAATAAAATTATTTATACATACTAATTTCAATTTCAGTTTGAGATCTTTAGAAAATCTCTAAGGCTTACCTGAAACAAAAAAATAATAATTAAAAACTGCATTTCAAATAAAATAAATTTTAAAATAATTCAATTTAAAATATTCATAAAAATATAATTCTCAGTGAAACGACAAAGTATACCAGGGTGAGATATATTTTAAACGATCATACAACCAGAAACGGATGTTTTCTCATTTTAAAAATTATTTTTGAAACCGTGCGTTTTCGGTAAAAGTTGTAAAAAAATTAATGTTAATAATTTATGTTGTATTCATTTTACAAAAATCAAGGAAATCAACGATTCTTTTTATGTTATACTTCAAATGGTTCTTAATAGAAAAAATGTATTTTATAACAAATATTGTAGAGAAAGTTACCATCTATAATTTATATAAGTATAGATACACGTTTACTATACACTTATAGTATTAAGTATAAGAAAGTCTTGTGGTACCCATTCCACTATGGCAACTTCAATTTAACCAATTTTTATATTATAAGAAAATTGTATGGCATTTAAATAATTATAAAGTAAAATTATTATTGAAATAATGTTGAAAAGATTACGAACACATGTGTAATTTTATATAGCAGTATAATATATATAAAATGTTCCCCAATGTTTGCTCTGTATACAACAGTAAAGAAATATTTTCACAAGAAAATTGAAAATCTGCTCTTTGTTTATTCTGCATTTTCAGCCTCACATTTTTACAAAAAACAGTAGCTTTCATGAGATTTTAAACAAATATATTTTTGTTATAATTTACAGACATATATCGATCACATAAAACCAACCCTACTCAATTTTCTTAGGTTTCATATTTTGTATATAAAAAAATAAATTGTAATACATCTGAACTAATATAATAATTTATCACTGTTGTTTATCCTTTTTCTTTATGTGCAACTTCTTATTAGGGTTCCGAAAAAAGTATTCTTTATTTTATAAAAACTACAAGGGGCTCCAAAGTTAGCAAACAAAATTATACCAAAGCATGTGGGATATCAAATGTAGATTCCAATCATTATTAATTTTGAGTTCCCTTGATTCAAAAACGTCAATTTTGGAATTTTTCGATAAAAGTTACAAGGAATTTTGTTCTATTTTTTATCAGTTAGCTAGTAAGATTTCATTCTCAGTACTTTGATCCACGTACACTGCATATTCAGTCAGTATAGCGTATAAGAAAGTCTCGTAGTATCCATGACAACTTTTTTTATTAATTAAAAAAAAAATTAGTACATGACGATGAATATTTTTAAATAGATTAAGAAGCTGTACTTTTGGTCGGTTTGTTAAATTTCAGTATATTTTATCAACGTATGCTGCATAAAAATATTTGATTAAACTTTGAAACTAGTTCAACTAAATTCATTGCGAAAATGTAGTATATACTATTAAATAACAGAACCCAAGTGTTATGGTTTCCAATTTTCATTTGGAACATTCGCCTATAATGAGATGGGAATTTAGTTGAGAAAGAGATTATCATTGCGAATTGTGGAGTGTATTAGAGCAAGAGAGAGAGAAAACTATAGCGGTTTTATATAAACCGGTCCTAGTTCTCTGATATTCTAAACTCCGTACGAAATAATCCGATGAAAAGAAGACGTTATACAAAAAAGATTTTACTGCATTACGAATTTAGAATGAAACATATTGTTCTTCGTCTTACTTACGAGTCATGAAATTTATTTATGCAAATCTTTAAATCATTCTTTATATAACGACATTTCAGATCACAGAATAACTAACTTCATTTTTGTCAAGTGCATGGTTAGAAAAATTGAAAACTCTGTTTGTATCTGTTCATAAAACATCGATTTTCTTTTTAAGTTAATCGTTTTTGCTTCTTAATAGCTCATGTACATATATATACAGGGTGGTCGCCAGAATTGAGTGATCATTGCTAACTTTATTATTATTAGAGCTAGAAGATCGGTTAAATGGGCAAAGTATCAGTATTTTTTCCAGGACGGATAATGAAGGTTTAAAAAAACAATTGAATTAAAAGAAAATATCAAAAAATATTTTTGTTAAATTAATAATTAATTATTGTCATAATTATCGAAGATTATATTTATCTTGATAATTTCGCACCCTGGTTGTTACCTCACGAAATATATATTTTGTATAATTTAAAAATATTTCACCCAGCAAATACATCAATTAAAAAATCGTGATAATGTAATATTAGTTGATTTGGCTTCAGAATACTCCTGTCTTGACAAAGCAAATTTTCCGTCTACAGAAAATGCAAATGACATTATGAACTTATGAAAAACTGTTGACTTGAGTGACTTGAAAAGTTAGAAGAAGGGAAAGAATAAGAAAAAAACTTGCTTTCAACAGCTTCAGTGTCAGTCTTTTTATTTGAAAGTACATGAAAACTTCAGTTCAGTATCTATTCGAATAAAAGAGGCCTACGTAAAATTTTTACACAATACAGGAAATGAATAGACCCCATACAGCATTCACAGACGTCAGAAAAATAATAAAGATTAAGATAAGAAATGAAGTTGAATAAAGAAAGCACAAAATAGAAGAGAAAATAACGTTTTTTATGAAATTTTAAAGTACACGTTGAAATACATGGCCATTTTCTACAGATGAAGCTTACGGTGATAAAAATTCAATAAAAACTGCTGTAGCGGAAGTTTATTAAACAGTTGATAAGTTTTTTTTATACCTTTTTTGTTCCCTTGTATCACTGGTAAAATATATTTATATTATATCTATGGCTATTATAGTAGGTATCATTTATTATAGTTAGTATTTTTTTAAATAGGATAACATTAAGTGATTAAATTATTGTGTTGGGTATTAATCAACTACCATTTATTTTAGCCTAAATAATTCTACTTCCACAGTGAATGGTCCATCAAGATCGGTTCAGTAGTTTTCGAATTATCAGAGCAAATAAACAGATAGACATAAAATTTTTGTTAAAAATCTCTGATATTGCTTGTTAAATAACACAAAAAATTAGGGTACCATCATATTGGTTAGAATTGAAGAAATATGTAGTTCGTGATTTGCATATCAAAAGTTTCCATGGGTATAAGATCGAAGTTGGCAAGTTTTTTTTAGTTATTCAGGGACAAAAATTAGGAATTCAAATATACATACATATGTATTACTTAAAAATTTACACACTTAAACCATATAGTCCTTTCATAACCTTCTGTACAGACAAAAACTAGAATGGTGATGATTTAAGTTCACAAACATGCTCAGCAGATATTTGAATGTCTAACCTTTAAAGAATTACTAAAAAAAACATTTTCGGATTTTGTGCCCATAGGAACTTTTTATCAGCAAGCCACAAGGTATACCATATTTCAGTTTCAGCCAATTTGAGTAAACTGGTTTTGTGCGGGGTCTTAAATATATTAGTATTGATTTATAATAAAAATAAAACTATATGTATAAAAATATATAAAATAAAAACGAATATATCATTTTACATAACAACACGTTTAGTTTTCTGAAATGGATTTCCAGAAATTCGAATGTACTTTCTATGTGTAAAATATAATAAATATTTCATATAGTTTTTTTACGTATGTAGGTACAAAGCAGGTAGCATAACGGTGAAATTCAATTTCTATTTTATCTCAAATACATTGGTTTCATAAAATGCAGGTGTTTCTCTATGGAAAGTAACAGAATAAAATTCAATTCTCAAGGTAATTTTAAGAACGGGGTAATTTCAAATCAAATATGTTCACAAAGTTTGGAAATTTTTAAAGGAATAGTTAAATAGTAAGTAATTTAAAATCAGAAGGAACCAATTCAGTTCGCTTTTCGTTTTAAATTTGAATAATGAACAAAGTTCGTTGGATAATTTTCCCATTACTCTGTTTTAAATGATTTTCGGTTTTCAATACAATCAAATTGCATTAAAATTTGCGAAAGCTCTTGTCAATATTGAATATAAAATATAAATACGTTAAGGCATTATCAAACAAAAATTGACACGAAAAAATAATTAATGCGAATGAGGTTTTTTGTCAATTCAAGATTAAAATGTATTCGACTTTTTCCAATATTCTGCTACAGCTTTTCATTTTTAGCATATTGAAACAAAATATTGTTTTAACTATAAAAACTAAATGTACTTTATCAAAATTTGAAAGCGAGAGTTCCAAATTAGAGTCAAATTTACACAATATTTTTTATTGTGCGGTCTTTTGAAACCTTGAAGGTATCTTTAAGATAGTTTTTTTGATATTATCAGTATGAACTTACTTGAAAGTAGATAACAATAATAGGTATGATACCTAATTTTTAAAAACTTTTTTATGATGACCTTACGTGTCTCCTATTTCCAAAAAAATACTTATTTCTGTAGAAAATAAAGGTTTAATCACAAAAACTGACTCTTTTAAAACTAATGCAGGTGTCATGGCGCATTTTTGACGTTACGCCTATGTAAAGACTCTTTGTCAACAATAATAAATCCTTGTTCCATCGCTAACGTTTTTCGGTTTTAGTTTTGGTAACACAAAACTGAGCAAATTGATAATTTGAAACCACAAAATAATTTAGATGCCAAGGCTTTATTCAACAGCATTATTATTATTTTTAAACCATAGTGAGAAACCATTCACACATATTATATAGTGTTATATTTGTAAATTGTACAATTATTATAATAAGTTTTGGTTTTGTTAGGTTAAAATAATAAAAGAAAAATGGTGCCAGGTTTGTAATATTTTTATATTGATCTTTTTTCGTCCTACAATATGTAATGTATATTTTCAGAGATTGGTGTTTGATTTCAAAATTTTTATTTTATCTTTCGATTTCGGGTCAAGACAAACATTATTAATTCAATTTTGATTTATTTATGATATGGCATTTATTTTAATATAGTTGCAAAGAAAATATAAATGATTAATCATGTCATACAGAAATACGTTTTTAAATGACATCATATATTTGAAGTTTGACCTCAGAAAATAAAGAAAAATAGTTATTCTTTATAAAATTTTATATTTTTAGCTATAGTCAATTGGGTCGTTAATTTTCATTTTTTCTTGGCAGAAAAGAGGTTTATTTAAATAAAGTGAAAGTTAATTAATATAATATCATTAATATCCATTCAGAAATATAGAACTTATTGTTTTTATTCAGAAATTACTCATAAATTTTTTATTTTTTTCTAACGGTACATAATAGAAAGCAGAACATGGATATCTATAATTTCTGTTATGTTCATATTTCTAGAAAAGAATGTAAAAATATATTTATAATAAATTTTAAATAAAAAATACTGATTATCAGTCAATTAGTATAGTTGCCGGAATTTTTAATCAAATGAGAATCGGATGACCCTTTCGATCATTAGTCGGTCGGTTTTTAAACGGTAAATGTGCGCACTCCCATATATTGTCATGCCAACTGCCATACCGACCAATGTATCGGCCGACTAAAAGTCTGATAGTGTGTGGGGACTTTTAATGTTAATTAAATTTGATTGGCCTATAATGTAATATTGAATTTGTGTGTAAACAAACATTCATTTAACTTTAAACTTTTCCCTCACACATATTACCAGACCAATACCCTCACACGTAATTTATAATTGAATAAAAAGCACGCCAGTGTGCGTGACAGCAATATCACATACATATATACTTAATACGTATATATAATAACCATACTGCATATCCCGTATCATATAAAACGGCAAACTTCATGAATATATTCTCTGTGTGCACAAATACAAAACCATCATACGAATCATGAGGCAGTCATGTGGTGCTATCTCGCACTGGGAGGGGGTGGAAGGCGGGATGGATCCGGTACGTTAGTGTCCCGCTGGGATTCTGCCGAAAAAGTTTCCTTTCAAATTCATCCGCTCTCTCTACCGTACCTTCGACGGCCGTCCTGGCGACATTGAATTTTTCCACGGCATTTGTCTGCGTGTATGGGACAATGGGCCAGGCATTAAGCAAAGTGAAACGCAAAACTCGCAATATGTGTGCAGTCGTATATTCGTCGATTGGTTTTCAGAAATATTTCATGGGATATGGCGCAGTGAATATATCCAGAATCGAATGTAATTATAGTCGGAGTGAGAGAGGTGTCAGCTGAATCAGTAGTCTTTGTCGATTTGGCTATGGCTTGAACAACTAGGGCCGCATGACGAGATGAGATTGATTTTAATTTGGGCGAGACTAGATCGAAACGATACCAACTATATTTTGACTGTGTTATGCACTATTGAATCAATTTTCAAAAATAATATTTTTGAATTATTAATGCATGTAGATATTTAAATTATAATTTAACAAAAAAACTTTCCGCAAGACAATATTTGCGGTTTGGTTAAAGATTTATTGGGAAATCACAAATAAATTTTCTTTGCGCGCATCAAAAACATTGATATCTCGAAATTAACTTTGTGTGAGTTGATACATTAGTACATAACACATTTCATTTATAAATATCGTCGAAAAATTTTAAGTAAGTTTCAATAATTAGCATTTAAACATTTATAATTCTAGAATATTTTCATTTCTTGTTTTTAAATTAATTAATTTTTATAAGAGAAAACATATTTTTTTTAAATATAAAATCTAGATCAAATTATGTTGCTTTTTGTTATTTAATTAAAATTAATTTAATTTATATAAAACACCTTCATCAAATATTTTATTTTAATTAAAAACGATATAGATATTATTTTAATTTCCAGCAAAATAAAAAATAAATAGTCAAATAAACGTGTCAATTTTTTAATATTTTTACTAAACAATTTTTTAATGATTAGACTAATTTTCCAGACAGACAGACCAACACACAGCAAAGAGATGACAAGTAGGAAGATATACTCCTACAGTTTCTAGCAAAAATAAAAACGTTTTGTTAAAAAAATAAAAATTTCTATCTGTTCTTGGTAAAACCAGATCTAATAGGGCTAACAGAAAAAAGAAATTAATTACCAAATATTTTCATACGGGCATTATCTAGATCATTTGATAGTAAATGTCTCGTAAAAATTACCTTTTGTCTGAGAAAGACTACAAAACTTACCACCTGAATATTTCTGAAACTAGGAATTAAGTGGTTAAAAAAATTGTTTGATTTTGAGTGGGAAACAATACTTTTAAATTTTTTTGTTCTTTGTACTTTTTCTTAAAATTCTTGGAAAATTGAAAAAAATATATATAAGAGAAAAGTTTATTCTTTTTTTATCATAAATTAAGATACCGAAAGAAAATATATAAGTTTCTATTTAAAAAAAAAACTCGATCTTGAAAACACCCATCAAATGCTAAAATAATAACATTTAATTTCCCCCTCAAAACCAAACAAATTTTAATTAAAACACTTTTTCATAAAATGCCTTGTTTCAAAAATATTCAGATGATTTAAGTTTTCAAATGAGCACACAGTAAAATATAATTGGTTTAAATTACTTTTGAATGATTAATAATAAAAATTATCATTTGATATTAGGTATTTAAATACCTACTCAGTAAATGTTTCATAGATATAGTGTATTATTAATTATTCATTATGAAGCCAACATACCTGACGATTTAATCAGTATTACAATAATGATAAGCGTTATCAGTGTGTACGAGTATTTGTAAGTAGATAACAATAATGATATTTTTTTAGACCATAGTGATAGTTATGTAAATGTGCTCATAATATGTATCGTTATATTTGCGAATAAAATATTAACAGTATATCTTATTAAATTAACAACAATAATAATAACAATAAGTGCTTCTTTTGTTAGATTAGAATAATTTTAATAAAATGCAGCCAGGTTTGTAACATTTTTATATTAATCAGTTTCGTTGTCATGCATGTATTGTATATTTTTTAAATTAAATTTTGATTTATTATATGTCATATATTTTTATATGGCTGTAAAGAGAATATAAATTATTAATCATATCATAAAGAAATAGATTTTAAATGACATGATATTTCTCTCTGGAGTTAGAGAGAAGAAATGAAAATAATTATTTTTTTATAAAGTTTAATATTTTGAGCTGTAGTCAATCGCCCGTTACTTTTTACACACAGAAAAAAGGTTTACTTACTTATTTATGTACTTAAATCATAGAACTTATTTCTATTATTTTCGTCCAGAAAATACCCTTGCCAATTTTTATTATTTTTGTAACAGTACATAATTGAATCGCGCTACTAAATCGCAAGGCATGCGATTTAAATCTCATAGCATGCTATTGTAAAAAAACAACAATGCGAATGCGCGACTGAAACAATACTGAACGAAAATGATTGACGACGGGTGAGAAGAGCGGGGGTGAAATCGCGCGGGCAAATCGCATAGTGTATATAGAAAATTGCGATTGAATCGTCGTGAGGACAAAATATGCTGCACACGCGATCACGCGCCTAATCGCCATAGTTTTGCGATTTACTTTTTAAAAAATGTAAAATGAATTTACGCGATAGTCGCACTGTTGAAAATCTCTAGTGTGTAACGGGTCTTATTGTTAGTAGTTTTAATTTTTGTTCTGTTCATATTTCGAAAAACATTTTTTTTTAAATATATTACTAATACATTTTAAAAACAGTTCGTAAAAGGTAAAATATTGTAAATATAGTTCTAGATAATATTATTATCTGCAATCTATGTTCTACAATTTTATCGTTTTAACGACCAGTAAAATTTTTTAATTTCTGTATAATATTGTTTAACAAAATCTTCTGGTGGTCACATCCATGTTAATTATTTATTTTTGTTGCAGGAGGCCATTACTGGGGTGGTGGTGGTGGATATAACGGTAGAGGGGGCGGAGGAGGAGGTAATGGAGGAGGTAGTGGAGGAGGGGGTGGCGGAGGAGGTGGTGGTGGCGGTGGTGGAGGCGGCGGGGGTGGTAATAGTGGCGGTGGTGGAGGTGTAGGATGGACTGGCGGCATGAACAATAGTCAATGGGCAGGAGCCGGTGTTTACGGACCAGGAGGTAATGCCTTCTTTGGAACAAATGGTAGAGGTACATATTGGAACGGAGGTGATGGGGGACCGTTTGCAGGCGGCGCCGGCGGTGGGCCTTTTGGTGGAGCTGGGGGAGGACAATCATATTTTCCACCTCAAAATAATATGCCTTTTTATAACCAAAATCCTCAACAGTGTCCTATGCAAAATATCAACCCAAATAATGCTTATCCTTCTATGCCTTTGCCTGATCAAAATGTTCAACAGTGTCCCATGCCAAATATAAATCCAAGTAATAGTTTTCCTCAAGCAAATGTGCCTGGACAACAATTTTCTATGCCAAATTTATCAGGGCAAAACAGTAGTTTTCCTATGCCTGGACAGAATGGACAACAATGTGCTATCCCTATGCATGGGCAAAATACTCAACAATGTCCCATGCCAAATAATCCCAACAATATGTATCCTCCTACAGCCCCAATTTCACAAAATAACCAACGATATCCTAATCCAAATAATCCTACTACGAACCATCCAGGATTAAATAACTAAAAAAAGTTAAATATATAAGTATAAAAATGTGGAATTATGATACAGATAATACAAAATATAAATAATTTAAATAAAATATTCTAGCTCTCTGTTATTTTCATAGATATATAATAATAAAGTGTATGTGATTAATTATCCAATTCAGTTTTTCTTCTCTCTCTCTCTTTATGCAGTTGAACAAAAAAGGAAAATCGATATGGCAGATGTATAAAATCATTTGAATAGAATTGTTCCTTTACGGTTTATTTCAATCTCTGTATTACAGAATGGTTAGAAAGTCTGCACAATTTGCATCAATTCTATTTTTTTCATTGAACCAGCTGTTTAGAAGCCATTTAAAGTAGATATTTTTGAAAGATTAATGCACGTTTACAATATACTCGTATATAATTATAATTACAAGAACTTTTTCGCAAGGAAAAACAATTATAATTGATGAAAATCGGGTTTGGTAGCGCTGCTAGAGAATTGTTTTTATTATTTCACGAAGCATTTGTAATATATTTGTGGAACACCTGTTTCGTGGAACATTGGTTAAGTACCACTGATTTAGACTTTAGACTAAGAAATTTATTATGTGAGGTTTTAGGGGTAAGTTGAGGTGGGGGATTCAAAGCATTACATACGTAAGGTATTTTTTCTAATTAATCATGTTAAAATACTAAAATCCTAACTGTTGAAAACTTTTTATACATACCAATATTAAGTGAATTAAAATGTTTTTATTAATATATTTTGCTACTACATTATGACATAAAAAAATAAAATAAAAACATAACTATTCAAAATGCAGGGGGGGGGTCACCTAATACTTACGAATTCTTAAAAGGGGGTGGGGTTGGGGTCGAAATTTTGATATCATTTTTACGTATTAGTGAACATTCCCAATTGTTAATGTTTTGAGAATTTTTTGAGCATAGTCTAAGGACTTTATAGTCAATTTGTATCAACCATGCAAACATTTCAATGAAAATTTCATATCACAGTAGCGCGAATTGTTATCGCTAGATAAATTACTTTGTCGTTTTATTTCTTTGCTAATTTACGTTATCTGCTTTTATTTACTGTTACAATTACATTTATCTGTACGAAGAAAAGTTTTTTTATAGCAGTTTCTGTTGTGAGAAATAAACAAAGAATTGAATCAATAGGATCTGTCTCGTTATAACGAATAAGTTTTTTATTTTTAATTCAACAGATTATAGTTGATTATTCTTATAAATCATACCAACACTAAGCTGCTCTAAGATACGACATATAGAAATAAATAAAATATTATGAAAATGCATTTATCAATACCTACACATTTAACGACTATAACTATTATACCTTTCTGGAATAGTGATATTTTATTGACCTTTTATATGTGAAAGTTAATGGTCAGATAGCCATTTAAAAATAATGTTGTACGGGATTGAATCATGCTATAAAAATACACCGAAAGTCACAACCAAGGCAATATATTATGGACTTTATATTATGTAACTTAATATTTTACTAAATGTACCACATGCACTTATTCGTTATTGGGAAAATGATATAATGTATAAATATGAGTACCTTCGTATAATCTATAAATACTATCAGGGGAATATTTTGATTAATCATTTTATACATACGCTTACGTACTTATTCAAAATTTAAGTAACATATCTTAAGTATGTATGTATGTTTTTAAATACTAAACATAAACTGATTGTGAGTCTCTAAGAACGAGATTATAATATTTTCTAACATATTTAAAATAAAATCTATATATAATTAACCGTTTCATCACGGGTGAAGTACATGTACGTTTTAACACATATGTTTGTCGTGGCCGGCTGACGTACTTTTGTTATGTACGTTATAATAATATGTACTACAAAGAGAGCCTGCTCGCTAGTGCAGATTTCGCATATCGCGCGTCATCCTTAAAAGGTTCAGAAAATAGGGGAAAATGTATGACAGCTATATTGTCTTAATCGCGTGCCCTAACGTAGACAAGTTGAAGTCATTTGAAAGGTTTTGGCTTGAAATTATACTTTATAAAAATAATTTGTTTTTTACCATAAAATAACACTATGGGTTCCAAAACATTTTTTGGATTGTATTCAGATAACATTGGAAACAGTGTAACGTTTAGTATTGTAGCTATACACGGAGAGAGAGACACACACACATACATAGTACGTGTCAAAACAAAGCGGCGTTGCCAGACCTTTTAGTTTGCGTATACCTAAACTTCTAAAACCAAAACTGGGCAGACAATTTTTTAATTTTTTGCGTGATAATTCATAAAGATTAATTCTTCATGAGAGTATTTTTTAATTTAATCATATTATTTTATGATAGAGTTTTAAATACAATAGTGTTAAACATAGTCATAATAGCCTGTATATAAAAATTCAACTTTGATAATTACCTACTTAAAAATGTGACAGAGGAAAATTTCAAAAAATAAATTCAATGGAATCTCATTATATTTGTGAATATCCTATTTAAATTTGAAATCGATTTAACTATTTTATTTTCGAAAACCAACCTCCTTAACTTTTGCATGTACTATGGGCTTCAGAAGTCGTCTGGCACCGTTAAGGTCAGAATAGCTTACAACAGATTCGAAATATTAAGACATCGGTTATCTTTTTCTAGGGCAGAGCTTTAAAGTTTTTAAATAAAAACACAAATATACGTCAATTTCATTAACTAATTTTATATCAAGTTTAACTTATTTAAATATTAAAATTCGGAATATAAAATATTTATTGCCACAAAATTAACTTATACAATTTTCAATAGATTGCATAATAATTTAATCGCACACATATATATGAGTACTATAAACGACGAGTATTTATTTATCTAGCAAATGAGTTTCAAACTATCTGTCTTTGGGAGGAGCCTATTAAGTCTGTGATAAGCGAATTTGAATGAAAACTGGACAACTATTTCTGCATTTTACTGTACTTTTAATATATCTTCTAAAATACATAAATATACAAATTCTGTCAAAATGAGTCAACCGATTCAATAGACAAATTCACTTAATAAAAAATATATGTATATCCACCCAGATAAAACATCAGATACAGTTAATGCTAAACATAACAATGATTGAACGTGTTTCAAACGACGGGACATTTAGTTATTGTCATCGTATTAAAAATTCTGTCTGACATCGTCGCATGTTCGTTACACATTGTGACAAGTTCTGAGTGCACAAACGTACCAGCTAACTTTACATGCACTCTGAAGTTAGATGCGCATCCACTTATCCTATTCAATAAAGACCGGTATACCTATACCCATTGTGTCGACGTACCTCTATCCTTAACTCCGGCTTCAACTCACGTGTATATCTTTGAGAAGGACAGATGCATGCATGTAAGTATATTTGGTGTATATCCATCCTTGTTTGTGGTGTGTATTTATTCAGGGTTCGTTGACAAGGAGAGATGTAGGTATACCCATTTGGTTGATGTATGTTTATCGCTGTCTATGATATCGATACCGGTTCGTTCCAGTTAGTGATATGTGTATAAACTCAATTGGAAAGTTTTGATGGTACGAAAGCCGCTTGCCTGTGACACTGTCCTCCCTTTATTGCAGTGGTGTGAAATGATGAAATTAGTGGGGAAGAGTTTTTATTATAATGGAGTAACCCTTTACTCCATGATTAAAGGAATATTAAAATGTTATTCATGAATATGTTTATGTCAAATGACATTTTCAAAGCTTGATTTACGTTTCATCTTAAACAAATTTAAATTAGATTCCCAGTTTAACTTAAAATTATATTTTTTATCACCAAATATACTCAGAAGACAAAATCCAAATTATCAATGCATCTTGTAATAATTTAATATTTTCTTCGTGGAACGTTTCTTTCGAAAAATTACCATACATATTGAAACACAAAACCTTAAATATCTCGAAACTAATATACATACATATTATATACTTTGTAACATGAAAGATGACTGGTCTAAGTATTGTAATTACGTTGCCGAATCGGCCATCTAAAGTCTTAGCCTGTTTTGATAACTGAAATATCAGAAAGATGTCCTTTTTGAAGTATTTTGGTTAAAAAATGTGTATTTTTATTTTATACCATTAAGTATTTATTCAAATTGGGGGAGGGGGGGGGCTTCATAAAAAAAATCCTAATTTGTTGAAATTAGTCAATTTAATAACTAATTGATAGTAAATAAATAATAATAATACATAAGTATGCAAAAATTTCAAAAACCATTGAACATCGGGAAGTGGATGAAAAGTTTATAACATTTGATCGTAAATAACAACAAGTAGCAGAACAAGTAAGTTGAGAAAAACTTGGTAATAATAAATACCAACAGATTTGACCGATTTGATCGATTCAGTTATATGTACCTTCACTCAGATAGAATATTTTGCACGCCACTGCACGTCACCGTTTATTTGGCTTGTGAGAACAAACTTGCGACTGTTATTATGAAGTTTCAATATTATCTCGTCAAAGCTGCGTTTTGATCATCTCGCACAGTTTTGGGTTATTAGTTCTGTTGTGAAGATTTTGATGAGTTAATTCAAATTCTGTTACTGCTGTAATTTGTTTCGGAGTGGAATGAAATGTAAATTGTAATGGAATTCGTTCTTTTGAACTTTGCTCCTCTCATATTTGGTGTATTCATTATATGGGGGACTACATGCATACTGTTATTAGATGTTTCGATTTAGTACCTAAATCAGTGCGGACATTTTGTATGCTAATTTATTATCGAATTAACCCCAATTTAAAAAAAATTATTCTGAGATTTATGCACATATGTTTGGTGTATAAAATACGTGGATTGATGAGGTTGTTTAATTATTTTCATAATATTATTAACATTAATGTTTATATATTTTTTAGCTTCAAATACAACCATGTTTGTTCTCATTTAGTTTAAATAGTACTGAACCGATTGTGATGGGATTTTCACTGTGAGAAAACTTAAGACCCATTGATTAATTTGGAATCTAGATCACCTCACTATATTGCACTAAAGGGCAGATCAGTGACATTCTAAATATTGTTTTGATAGTTTTTAGAATTGTTCTATTTATTTGTTCCGATTTAGCTCAAAAACTACAGAACCGATTTTGATAAAACTTCTACTGTTACAAAGTCTGATACTCTAGAATTATTTTGAGACATACATATATCATTATCCTAGTTCCCAAGGGGTTGGCGAATCATTCAATTACTACTGATCTGATTATTTTAGTTGATTTTATTATTAAAGATTAAATCAGTCACAAAATAAACATGGCAAGATAGAGAGAGGTATCGCCCGCACTGTAGTGCTTATGTGTTGTGAGCAGGTGGGCATTCACTGGCTTTGAACTACACACGGGTGAAGTCGAGGTAGAAATATAGTCGCATATAATCGAGTTAAACGTTTTTTGAAAAAAAAAACTGGCAGATGTTTTTTTTTATTTATTAGCCGAAAAGATAATATTGGTTGATTCATTAATTAAGTATGCCTACTATCTATACAAAATAAACAAACTGACAAAGTTTAAATTTACTGGTTTTTACTTATATTGATTTAAAGTTTTAAGAATTTCCATTCTCCACGGAGGATTCCTCAAATTTAATACATATTTTGAATATTTTTAAAGTGTGTGTGTGTATAGGATATTTTAGTTTCAAGGACATACCCTTCGTTTTATATTTCATATCACACAGAATAAGGATAAGGATTTTAGCCTAAGGCCAATCGGAACAAGATTTACCAACAGTACGGTCAGATTTCGAAGGATTGTGAAGGAAAGTCAACATATTGATGAATTTGGTTTAAGATGTGTGCCCGGAAAGGGATTCCGTTTCTTTTGTTCTACAAATAAAATATATTCTCTTAGAAATATATTTATAATGCGTTATAAATTTAAATACGTATCTAAGGATGTTTTTTTTTAATGTCTTTAATGTCGAATTTATGGACCCCCCCCCACCTCTATCACCAAAAACACTAACGTACTCGTATAAGAATTGAAAAATTACATGGACTGTAATAATTTTTCGTGTGCTCAAGATTTTCAACTGAAAATTACTTCAAGTTGGTCATTTTGTCTTCTGAGTAACCCAGCTATCATTAGTTATTATTTATATATGCAATATCAACATTTATTTATTTATACAAAATAGTAAAATCCATTTATGTATAAAATATTGAAGTAAGACATATTTTAACATAAAGTCTATTAACAATATCTACATTATATTCTCCGAAGTCCTATTTGCAAGTTAAATTTATCCACTTTACGCAAGATAATAAACAGTAAATTACGGGAAAGAATTTACAATTAAAATTCTCATCAAGATGTATAATTCGTTATTTCAAAACTGTTTCTGTGTCAATCAGAGACGAATAAAAACTACTTTATATTATAAATTAACAGACTGTCACTAAAATCCAGAAATGAATTATTAAACAACTATACACAGGGTCGTATCTGACGTATTTCTATCGATAGAAAAGTTAAATAAGAATTTTTTGGAGAATCTTTTTTGTCTTTAGTTTCAGCAAACAAAAAATTAAAGCATAATGATTATTACATTTCAATTACTATTACGTTTTTAACTTATATCTAAGTGAGTATTTTAGTCTAAGAATGGTCTTTTGAGTCTTTTGGGATTTTTTTATGAAAAAAACATATAAATTTTTAATCTAATGTTCATCAATATTAAAAAAATACGCTTGAAAATCACGTTCAACGCAAAAACGAAAAAAAATTGGGTTAGTAAAATTAATTATTTTGAGCGTTTACAGACAGACATATCAAAAAAAATTGCAGCATCTAATTCAGGGACCCATAAAAGTACCTATTTCTTTTTCGTGATAAGTATGCTTTTTATACAATATATTTTAAACGAGTTCTCTAAAACTAGCATTTTTATATAGACCAGTTTAAGGACCACTGTTCTACATAGTCTATTATATCCCCCAAACCCTTTCTTACTCCGACCCTGATGAAACAACAATCGATTACAACACATTTGCACGACTACGAAAACAGACAAAACCTAATTTAACAAACTCTTTGCTGTCCCGGATATCCTGAAAAGTAGTGGAAGGAGTGGGGGGGGGGGCTAACATTGCATAGAGTGGGTAAAGATACCAGCTTTCTCTACATATACATATAATCATGCACAGCAGGGGGGCAATTGATACTAAAATAGACAAAAGTCGATGAACCATAGAATTGAATGAAATCGGTTATATTTGGGTCTATTTTCTTATATAGATATATGTTTGCAATGTATATACCTATTGACTTTTTATGTTTGTTCATTATGTTTGTATAGAACGTATGTATGTATGTATATACATATATATATTTTTATGTGTTGTGTCTATATAATAATGATTACGTTTTATTTGTGTTTTATTTTATTTTGTTTTTGAATTCGTGAATTCTATTTCTATAACTTTGTCAGTTAATATATATTTAGAAGATAATATTAGAATTGAGATATTCGTAGAGAAAATTGATGTTTTTATTATGGATTAGGTTAAAAGCGTATACAAAGTATTCGGTATTTAATTCTACCGAAGCATAGAAGAAAGATGAAATAATAATAATCAATAAAGTTATTTTTAATAATTGAGTTTTGATAAACAAATATGTAAAACTATCAAGTAACTGTTTTAGTTTAATACATTTATAACATGTTAAAATAGACAGCTAAATAATCTTTCAAACAATTTTAATTTTTGACGTGAATAACGTCTAGTATTACACACCAGATACTGGGTGGGCATTTCAGAAACTTGATGTAACGCGCAGGGATCAGTTTGCACGTTTGTGTAAATTTAAAATCAGTATATCTTGATATTCAGAGCAGCTATCACACGGGTTTTGGTCCCAAATTATAGATCTCGATTAGATCTACTGGGTACAAGTACAAATTAAAACATTTAACAAGTTGTAGTAAGTGAAAAACTTCATATTATAAAAAAAAAAGTTTTGTATGTTTAAGATTGCGCTTATAAATATTAGTTAATTGAATTGAAAAAACCAACAGAATATATTCTCTACGACCTAACGTTTTTAATTTTTGATTGAAGTTTTAAATTGAATAGAAAAAAAAAAAAATTTATGCTCGTACAAATCATAAGAAATAACTATATAGATATTATACAATATTATATTATATTATACAATGGTATATGAAATGAAATATTTATTTATTTAGACAATGTTAACGACAATATGTTGTGTCCATTTTACAAATATTCAAACGTTTCTGTGTGACAAAAAAAATTAATGATGGATTATAATATAATGAGTTTTATTTAATCCCACTTTCACGTATTTACATCAATCCGTCGACTGTGCATCCCGACACAGTCACGCCCTTTTTTACTGATACAAGTACTCTATTTTCGTAAGATATATTACTTGTTCTAATATGCCTAAACCGGAAGAAGATTCAGGTCATAAGGTGTTTTTTTCTTCGGTAGAAGAAAAAACACACAAATACGTAATAAATAAATACCATATAGCTGTTGGAAAAGCAGCAATCCATCCGACAAGAACATCGCAGGGGTCAAAACAAGTTCATTGTTCAAAAATACTGATTTTACTGACACAGAAATCTAAAAATACTGACTATCTGAACCAAGTTAAAAAATGTAGATGTTATGTATTAAAAAAATACTTTTATAATTATTGACCTCCATCATCCCCATAGCCAACTCTTACCACCTTTTTTACTGACTAGTTTTGACCCCTGACATCATCATTTTGTGAATGTATTCACTTCAATAATAGGTACAATTATTAATATATACGAAGTTTAAGTAACTATCAAAAAGTAAACACAACATACGTACGTTTGTACGAACAAAGTTCACTCACATTGTTTTACTAAATTACTGTAAATTGATACTTTACTATACACAAGTATATCTATTTCATCATATTTTCCGTTTCATTTAACTTTTCAATTTAAAAGAAGACTATATACGGTGTATAAATCAATTTTACAAAGATGAAACCGAGCGTATTATTGAAATAAAAAACGATTATTTTTATCTGAACGAACACGCGAAAAATTATTTTATGAATAGTGGTTATTACTTAGGTATTATAATAATACACATATTTGCATAACTTTTTATAAAAAATATATTACGTTTTACATAACAATACTAAGAAAATTCTTGATGAATTCCTGGTACTATTTAAATAATTTTGTCTAGACTAAAACCTTACTAAACGCTTTCTATAAGGTGTTGCATCGTTTTAAAGAACGTTATACTACTATACTTTAAAATAGCTTGAAGTAGGTACTATTAATACTTCAAGTACTTTTACATTATTATTTGAATTGAATATTTGATTTTAAAGTACTTTCACTGAGTACTTGTCAAAGCTCTGATAACAAGCCACATTCATTTTATGAAACTGTTATCAAAACTTACAATTAGTGACGGTCATTTTCCTCAAATGTCAAATTCAGTGTATCCCATAGACGTCGGTTGAAAATTTATAATATTAATATATCTTTCCTAGCCTAAGGCCGCTATCTTGCAATTTGATTTCATTATTAGTAATTATAAGTAAAATTTAATAACTTGTTAGGAAACAAAAATTATAAATATTAAAAGTATAAAAAAATATATTACATAAATGAAAAAATCAGATAATTTTATAACAAAATAAAAAGAAATAAATTCAAATATGTTCGAAAATAATTGAAAAAGAAAAAACAAGTACCTAAATTATTATCTTTAAGTTAGCTGTACCATTTCCCACAAGCCGAGTTTTGAAAACGCCTCCGGTTATTTTTAATGGAAGAAATTTTGTTGTAAAATTCAAAAACTCACTCTTTGTATAATGCATATTTTGCTTTAATAATAACTGCTCGCCAACTAACTTTTTTCTATGATTTTAAGCTATTTGTTAAGAATAAGAATACGATAACTTTTCTCGTTAAAAAAGTGCTCCAAGTAATTATTTATTTCCTCTAGGAGTATTACTTATTTAGCAGTATAGCTAATGTAATAATTGTCAATACAATAAAATATTTAGGGCTTTATGGGCCTAAAAAATATTTGTCGACCTGAAAAATTTAAAGCTTTCAAAGTGTGAAGATGTGTGAGATTACACCGTAATACCGCCGTAGAAATATATAAATATGGTTATATCAAAAGTTAAAAGGAAAAGTAGTCAGTTACTCGTATAATTAAAGAGTTTTTCCACTTGATTTTTCCGTTTCTTGTATGTAAGTCTATCTACATGTACTGTGAATCCATAAGGCGTTACATCTAGGTTACTTCTTAGGATCTTTTTAGAATAATAAAAAAAAAGAACTTTGGAGGATTTATTGTACATGTCTTAAAACATACAAAACAATTTTTTTAATGAAATATGAAACAAAATGGTGATTTTAACACTGGTGCATCTTTTTTGTTATGTGCTCCACTGCGGAAAACAGAACCACCATGGATCAACATCCAGAATAAAAAAAAAAAATTCTCGTTATTTACATGAGTTTTCCCATCGAAGTACACAAGATTATTAAAAAATATCGATTTTTGCAAATTTTTTATTACTTTGAACAAAAAATCGCGTTTTTGGCGAAAAAAAACAACCTTAAATTAATGTTTATAAAAACCGTAATTGCGAATCAATCGTGTAAGTACTTCGATGTAAAATCTATCTAAGAAGTTACAGTTAAAATTTCAAGTCGATCGGATGGAAAATGGCCATGATACGTTTTCCGCAGTTTTTTTTTCGATAAAAATGAATTTAAAGTTTGAAACCTGTTTTATTACATGAAAACGTCGACGTTACTTCCGACTTTTTTTTCGAGACTATGTCGGTTTGGTGGTTTTCGGTTGCTTATTTTGCTTCTGTTTTGGCTTGAGACCGAATTACGGTACCCCTTTACATTCATTATCACTCATTTTCCACCACTTTCACCTTCTAGGTTGTTTTGTTCATTTAGACACTTTGGAAGTGAGGTCTAAAAATTAAAAGAATTGTTTTTCATTATATAATTTTGAATATATTTTTTATGATGTGTTTACATCATTTAAAATCTTTAAATCAATAAAAAAAATTGTCAAACATTAGTTAGTAGGTACATTAGATGTAACCCCTTAAGTGCTGATGAATGACTTCTTCAAACACAATAATCCAAAATTATCGTCAAAACAACAGACTCGACCTAAGCCACGGTTAATACGGTTAAGCGATCGCACACAAATGGGCTTGTATTTAATTTATAAAACAATGTGTCAAAACTGTCGGCCAGCCAATACACGCACGTCGATTACAATTTGAATTATGTATACCGTAATTATTGGAGTGAGTGAATGGAATTAATAGAGCGCGTCTAAACTATACTGTTGGTTCATTTGTTATTATTAATATTATTACTAGTACGCCATTCAAAAGCCAAATAGAATTACATTAAATTGTGCTTTAACCGAGCAAAGTAAAAATAAATATACTGTGGGTTATTATTTACTTAATTTTGTTTCAGAGTCTTGGCTATATTTTTAAGTGTACTAACAATAAGTGTATTAGTAATTGATATGTTTCGCAATGGTAGCGACGCGTTCAGTGGTAAAAATCGAAATTAATGCAATCGGGCAGATCTATAATTGTAAACAATTTAGTATAAATTTTACTACTGGCCCGGTAGGAATAGTTCATTTTTTCACCACACCGTGGCGTACGATCTAAAACACATATCAAATATATGCTAGTTATTAATAGTTACTATTTTTTTACCAAATTAATTTTTTTTTTAAACTCCATATTTCAAGAACGATTTGACATACACATCTGTGATATAGAAATTTCAACTTCTTACGTCATTTTCTATAAGAAAAAATATATATCTACCAAATCGAAAACTCATTAAATTGTATACACCAAACAATTTGTAATAAAAATATTAACTCAGATATAGGAACATTTATTATAAGAAAATGATAGTTTTTATATGATACCTTCTACTAGTCAGATCCAAGTAAAAAGAAAACAAGTTTTATAAAATTCGATAGTTTCCTAATATCATTTGCATATGGCGAGGAAGCGAACCCAATAATTTTAAAACATGAAATGTTGCTATGCACTTAAAAATAGTGCGACTAAAAATAGATAAAATATTACAACAAGAGCTTAAGACAATTTTACAAAGCACACAATGAAAAATCCACTTTAATCAGAAACCCACACATCCTCAAAAATGAATTACGACACAATAAAAAAATATGAAAAACCTTGATTATCTTGAGTGTATTGCATGAGTGTACCAAATAAAGTATCTGGCCAATCGAACACCAATAAATATTATATCAATTGTTTCTGGCGTAGGTGTGTTTGCACATCCCGCGTCCACATATATAATAATAAATCCGACTGAGCTGTGATTTCCCAAAGGGCGTAGCGCCAAAAGCTTGACCACTGTATAAACAAGTGCCTCAATTCTCGGTTACCCGGCGCCGGCCGCGTCACACCAGTTATTCAGTATCTTTATTAAAATCAAAAATATAATATGTATCAACAAATTACAACAATAAAAGTAATTTATTTTTAATTAAAATATATCAAACCCTAACCTCTAAATATCCGTAATTTCCCCGAAATTGTGTTTTATATCGTAAAAACTCTGAGATTGACCGTTCAAATTTTAGAAACAAGACAATTTTTTCGTAAATGATTGTACCTGTTATTAATTAATTTTTTTCACGAAGACGTGAGCGGGTCCTGTTCTACTCAGTAATTTAAATTTTATTTCAAAAATTGCCTTTACTCTTCAATGAAGTAACTGTTTATTTTTTTGTATAATTTAGGTATTGTCGCTTATATAATTGGATAGCTAGGGTTCGATATTTTCGACAAAATACTCGTAGATATAGGTTTTCTTTGATATCTTCCATTTCTATATTCGGTAACTCATTAATTTAAAATCAATTCATTTGTAATTAATTGATTTATTGCAGTTTATAACAATTTAAATATTGTCAATAAAATTTTAATATTGTATCTTCCTTCAACTACAAATATAACCATGATAATCGTGACTTATGCCTCTATATATTTCACCGAATTTTAGGAAATGGTATAAGCTGACCGACAAAAAATTAAAGAAAAAGAAGAAGTTGTATTTGTTTAAAAAAAGGCAAACTTTTAACCCGGTACTTTTACACTGTAAAAAATGATAATGTTTTTTATGCAGCTATTGTTTTTAAGCACGACTGGTCCAGGGTCAATATTTTTTAGAATTGAAATATCCTTGTGTTGGTTTTATCTGGCTTCGACGGTGGTAAAAACCGAATAGGGAGGACGTAATTTGTTTTAATGTTCATTTTTTAGATGCTTTGCAGATTGCATTCTTTTTCTGGATTTAATTTCTCAAGTCATTAGTGAACGAAAAGGATTTATTTATTTTTAATTTGAATTAAGAATCGAATTCACTAATACTAATAAGTGGATTTAAATAGTTTTGTAGTACTCATTAGTGATTAGAGTTATACTTTTATTTTGAGAATTCGAAGCTGAATATTAAAAAAAATGTATTTTTGGTTTTTCTGGAAATATAAATCATACAAATTTCCAAATGAACTTCAAGTTTGACCACATTAGCATTCTTTCTATATATAATACATATGCAACCATTTTTTTTAAATTAGAGTTTTTTCAGTCTTTACGTGGTAGCATAAGAAGATTTTTATTAAATTCCAGTTTAAGTAGGGGAGGAAGGGGTAAAATTGATTATTAAATCGTTAAAATAGATAGCATTAGCGATTTTTAAAAGCATGTACAGTGTATACAGTCTTATCCCTAACACTATCTCCCCCCTTCTTCCCTTCTTTACTTTATTTCAAACCTTTAATTAATATTTATTATTTTTGATATTACTAGAGCTGCGCACAAAACGATTTTAAAGAAGTCTCATCACAGCTCGGTTGGAAAGTGCCTAATTCCTTCTCTGCCCCTCCTCCCCATCTTTTTTTACGAACGCCCAGAACTCTACATATTACTGCGTAGTAAATGCTAAATTATTATATTTATTTAAAGCTTGTATTTAAATACACTTTTTTTTAAATCATTTCACAAAAAAATTATATCATGCACTTTGTACACTCGAACATAAATTTGAAAACTTTGCACTAAATTTTAACTCATATTGAAGAATATGCCGGGATGACGTCATAATTGCCAAAAATCACATATATACAGTAATTTACATAGTTATTCAGAATAAAGTTAATGTTCTAATAATATACACGTTAACTGTTCTTGGATAGGGCAATCTATTGGGACGAATGGAGATTGGTTACTTTTGGTTAGTTTAAAAAATATATACAAAGTGCGTATTATTTTATATAAATATATAACCCTTTATTTAATATCAAATATATGTCTATTTATACAATATTAAGTGATTTTTATTTAAAATGAGTACAATAAGAGCTTATAATTGCAATCCAATATTCGATATTGATTAAATAAAATTACACATTTGGACTGAATGTTCCAATTACCCAATGGCCGAAAGTTTGTGTACTTAAAAACGAAACAGCGTGTTTAACTGTTCAAACAAAACATTTAACTTTGTTAAAAATATGTGTATACAGAAGTAAAAAAGTTAAAATGCCGTCTATATTAAAATGAGATCATTATGAAAGTATTAACGTAACAATACTCCATATATTTACTTACACGGGTTTATTATTTTATTTAAATTTGTGCGAGAATTTTAACAGTAATGTAATTACATTTTTTCATATTAAATTAATTAAATTTTTTATTTTAATTATAAATATAACTTCATTTTTCCATTATCTAAAAATTATTACAGTTACAGGGCCGCATTAAGGTACCCAAAGATTCCTAAATAAGTAGTGGCTTACGTAAGGGAAGAGTTTTTTTTAAATGTCCGAAAATTAAAAATCCATGAATATATGTAAAAATTAATATTTTACCAACTATATTTCAATTTTTATTTAGTTAGGTTTTTAGTATAGTATTTTTTTAAGTAAAAAAAAAGTTTTACAGAAAAAATACTTACAATTAGATTTTTATCATGATGATTTATTTTGTACTAGCGCATTGAACCCGGTGTCACCCGGGTTAATATCCACAAAATCATAGTGACCTAAAATATTCAACATACCCACCAAACATGCTCACCCAACATGTCCACTCAACTTTCCCACAATACACGGTTCACCACGAATTGAAATCGGTTCAGTAATTCCCGAGTCTATAAGCTTCATACAAATGAACAATGATTTTTATATGTTTCCAATAAAAACATTTTTTTACGTAGAATCAACTCATTAAAAAAATGACCATTAAAAAAGTTAAGAAATATGAAATAAGATAACTACCCCCCTCTAATCTGAGCAACTTTTGTCTGAAAAGTTTTTCTACAAACACACATTTTTATTTTAAACACCCGGTACCTAATACCTACGCTATCCTCGAGGATGGAACCGCGAGCAAAATCTTATACAGAAAAAAAACATTAACTCTTGTTAAATTAAAACAAACAAAAAACAATCCAAAATTAAATTTAGTTAAAATCACAGACATAACGTTAACTAAACACACATACAACTAATTAATACAATTTTCGATTTGATAATTATGTCTGTGTTCAGTTCATACTAAATGACTGGCTCATAAATTTCAAATGGAGCATGGAAAGTTGAAAGTTCATACTATTGAGCAGCACAACTTGCCTTCCCCCAGTTTACTTGAGTAATGTGTTTATCATACCTACATTATACGGACCCGTGATTTATTAATCACGACAGATTACACGAAATCAAAGTTAAATTTAATCACGTGAATTTTTACACGGTCTGCGTCCATTATATATACCAGTTTAAGTTCAGCATATTGGAATGTTTAATCGATCGATATATGCATATTTATAGACACGAGAGGGGGGGTGGGTGGGTATTATGTATGTTTTGTTTTATTCAATTATCGGTAATTAATAATATCCCGTACCTCCGGTATTTTTTTATTCGTTTTATACTCGGTGTTATGAATATTCATGTTTAATTCGAAATTGGTGTATCGTCACGCAACTGCTCTAAAGTCTAAACCATCCATTTTTGTTTTGTCAGTGATTTGATGAAAATATCACGAAAATCTGTCCAGTAATTCTCTGTCAGGGCTCCACGTCGAGACGAGAGTGTCCTAAATTTGAACTAGACAAGATTGGCTTAAGTAGGTTAGTTAGATTTCGGTATGGAACTCAGGGACTTGAACCTGAACCCGAACCCGAATCGTAAACCCGAAAAAACCCGTATTTTTCATTAACGTCATTAACCTGAACCCGAACCAAAACGCTATATCTCAATGTCAACGAACCTGAATCCTAACCCGAACAATGGAAAACATATATTTTTAAAAGGTTCAATAAATTATTTTTAATATTTAAAAAAAAATTATTTTTATTATAAAATGTAGATCCAAATACTGATTGACAGCCGTGTTTTGTTCTATACAGATTTATCAATTTAGCTCTACAAATCGATTTAATAAAAACCGATTAATAATTATCATAAAACAAAAACATGTAATTATTTTCAAATTCAACAATAACAAGAAAAGTGTCGTATCTAACTCCACTGATAAACTTGCAGTAAGTCCAAGCTCATTGTAATGAATCTTTTTGTTCAAAGCATTATGTGGATGAGACATGGATATACTCAATTCATCTGTCAAAGCTGCCGGATCAATCCGATCAAAGATGATTCGAGCACAAAGAAACCATTCAAAGAAGACATTATTTCACAGAAAATATGTTTAAAGCATTGTATGCTTAAATAAATTGGTAAGAGAAGAGTTTTATTGATTGAGAATAAAAATGTTCCATGAAGTTATTTAAAAATAAAATAAAATTCAATGTTTTCTAAGATATTTATATTGAATTCGGTTTTCCATAAACTATCTTATGAACCCCTTTAATATTTCGTCAAAATAACATGCCTCCTCCCTTAGTTTACATTCCTTAGTTGATATTTTTGATCTTAAAATATGTGCTTAAGTAAAAAATAAATTATAATTAATACAATAGCAAAAGCGAAAAAGGTAAATCTATTTTTTAAGTGTACCTCTTGAGCATTCTGTTAAGTTGATGTGTTCGAAGAATTTTTTGTATAAAACTGCGCAGTTATTCAAATACATTTATTTAAAAAAAATTTCTATAAACAATTCCTTTTTTTATATTTGTCTTAATTAAAGTGCCGCACCTTGTTACGCCACTGGTAATATGGTTCAAACTATTTAATAAAAATTGCAATATATAAAAACTGGTTCATTCAGATAAAATAAAAAAATACAAAGAAAACATAACTAATTCAAATATTGTTAGAAAGAAGACGTTGGCTAATTGTAATTAATTAAGATGTAAAGTGAATAAACCGGGAGCGAATAAACGTGAATGAAATTGGCTGTTAGGTACGAGGTAAACGTACTTGGGAGAGTGATAACATTGACGGCATGAATCTACTGAAACGTTCAACTCAAACACATATTCAGTAGCGGAACGACAGTTAGAACTACTCAAGCAGTTCGGAAACTGAAAGAACTAACTGCACTTTGGTCGATCTTTTTATTCTGAAAACAAAACAAGTCGATAAATATTTCATTGCTTTACTTTTTAAGTTGTTGTAAAATTCGCAAATATAGTTTTTTTAATTATAGCCTTTTATTTTGTTTATATTTTTTCTCCAGTAATGGATAAAGTAAAACCAGTCATGGGCATCCAGTGATGGACACTTGCTATAAATTTCAAAATGATAAGCATTACGACACAAAAGTTATAAAATAAAGAATCATAATATTTGAAACAATAGTAATTAGTTTAAATGTCCACCATTTTGCCATTCATTGGTCGATTATCATCAAATTGAGCTATTTTACAGTTAAGTGTCTAGTAGATTATGATTTAGTAATAGTAATAATCAAATTTCAACAAATATTTCTAATTTAGTATACTTAATTAAACAAGAATCCCACACTGGAGTTTGTTCCAAGACTGGTACCAGTACCTTATTTGTTACTATAAAACATCGTAAGATTTCCCTATCGACCCGCTACTGATATAAATGTAAGCTTTGAGCAACGTGTGCAATTCAATCTTGAAAACTTGTTTTATTTTCAAATCATACAGAAAGGTAAATATTTCAAGACGAGATACTTTTATGGAATACCTTCACTTGTGAGTGGTTCTGAAGAGCGGTCTTCAATCGAAGAACGTTTCTTACCTGCAAGAAAAAAAATTAAATTTTAATTTAACGATACAACATGAAAAGAAATAAAAATATACCTAACGTTTTTTTATCGTTGCAATGTAAATACATGGGCCAGATTCAATAAGTAAATTTACTCTGGCGTTTTATTTAAATAATACTTTAAATTCTAGATATACTTTTTTACCATTTTATTTATTACGTATATAAGGTAAAGACACCAGTTTTTCGTTTTTTTGGATTAATGGGTTTGTTTTTTGTAATTTTCATGAACTCGTGTTACTAATAAAACAAGTAACTCTTTAATCAATTTAATTACCAAAGTCCGCAAATATAGTTTGTTTTTTAAATTATAGCCTTTTATTTTGTTCATGTTTTTTCTCCAGTAATGGCAAAGGTAAAACCAGTAATGAGCACGCAGTGATGGACATTTGCTAATGATTACAAAATGATAAGTACTACGACACAAAAGATATAAAAGAAAGAATCGTCTTTGAAACAATGTAAAGCAGTTGCTATGATAATATAACAATTAATAAATAAATTATACTAATAATTAGTTTAAATGTCCATCATTTCGACACCTATTGGCCGATTGTCATCAAATCACGCTGTAAGACAGTTAAATGTATATAGATTAATATTTAGAAATAGTAGTAATCAAATATCAGCAAATATTTCTAATTCAGTACATTTAATTAAAAATTTGCAATTACTGGGGTCCTTGCCAAGGCTAGTGCCACTACCTTAGTTGTATGTACATAAATAAGTAAATATATGAAACTATTATTTTTATATTATTTATTATTTAATATTCCTTTGAGGGTATATACATATTTAATATTTTGTATATTTTTGCCGCAACAAAATTAACTTAAAAAAATTTCCTGCGGCTTCATCCGCGAATATTACGAAATCAATATGTTTTCTCTTTTGAAAATAAGACTTATGGTCTATGGATCTTTAATATTAACAGTTTCATTTATGTACGTGTTGTCGTTTCTGAATTAAAGCGTCTATACAGAAATACATACACGCATATGTACATCATTAAAATAGAATGAATTCAGAAAAGATCGAAAATGATCCATCCAAATATTGGATAAAATGTATAGATTCAACAATAAAATAACTTATCAAAATTAACATTTAAAATGTACAAACTTGTTATAATGGATAATTCTGTTCTAATATTTAAAAATTCATACATATATTTGCAATCGGATAAAATTACCTGGAACTGTCAGCAAACATTATGTAAGGGATGTTCATACTAAAATGCGCATCACCCAATCCTAACAATTTAAAAACACGAAAGTGAAATTATAATTGATTTAATAATAAAACATACACATTACACATACACACATGCCTGCCAGCGCGGCGAGTCCATGCAAATTAAATTCTACAATATCCGCGCGTTCCAAATTTCAGACAGCAGAAAAAAATATAAATTTATCTCATTAAAAACTGTGCCATTCGGTGAATACCGGAAATATCACGTAAGGACAGGCAGTGAAATGAGATGCACCAGTGCTTCCTAACAAGTGGTTAGATAATTTGTATTAATTCATTAGAATAGCTAGCCTTACAATTAGATCATATAATATGATATAAAATAAGTCAGAAACAGATTAAAAATCACATTATTTATTATTGTAATAGTGATGGCTTGGATATTAAAAAATTATAATATATCAAATATACAGGATGATTCAGCACTGTTGTGCCAAACTTGAATGGTACATCGAGAAAAATATTTTAAGCAGAAAACATTATATAAATATGTGTCCGGAAATTTGTCATGAGGGGACTACAGCCCTCTAAAGATTTTACTCAAAAATAGTTTTTATTTAATATCTTGAGAATCCATTGTGCTATAGTTATGAAATTTGATACAGGGTTTCGTATTAATAAGTGTTATCGATATCCAGTCGCAACCAATAGTAATTTTGACCAGGATTGTATGGGCCCAGGAAGCACGTCGATTTTTATCCAGTATTTTTTGTTCTTTAATTTTTTCCTGAGTTAGAAATTTGAATAAAACTGTATGAGAAAAAATACACAAACATATACTTTGCTTATTTATCATAGAATAAACCGTTTACGAGCAATATCGATGCAAAAGAAAGCATGCAGAATTTTACTCAATACGGATGCTTCAAATTAAACAAAATAAATTTATATTCCTGTTCTTTGATTAAAGGTAAGAAAAAAGTTCATGTACATATGTATATCACCTAATACGTGTCCTCTTAGACCTATAGCCAGTTCTATTAATGTTGCAAGTAATTTACTAATATAACTAGAAAGCGATACTTAAAATGGCTATTTGTTGGTAAGGATGAATTTTTGGAGGAATATTTTTATTATTTTTTGTCTTATATTTTATCATAGAACAAGAATATAAAAATATGTTTTGTAACTGTCAATTGATACCCACTTGTCGAAATTATATTTAATAAAATTGGTCACCCGTTCCTCATAAAAAAGCGCCAAAAATTTCAAGTTTTATTTTTTTAACTCAGCTATATTATTGGTCCACCATAATTATGCCAAATCTGAACTTTCTAGATAAAATAATTTAACAACTAAATGGTTGTGACAGACAGATTGACAAACACAGCGTTAAATCCATAAGTGTTCCATTTTTCCAATTTCTGTTAAAAAAATGTAGAAAAAGACTATAATTAAAAAATCGAATAGTATAAAATGAATGCTGATTTATCAAAAAGATAGAATAAAAGGGTTAAACAATCCAAACGGACCAGAAAATGTAACAAAATAGAACGGATGATGTTGGTGTAGTACAGTTAAATTTGGCGTCAAAATATAAACCGCACGATGCGGTTTTGGTCCGCAGATAAAACCGTAGAGGCAATGTAGTGGACAAATGCCGGTGAATAAATCAAACCAGGCAGCTAGGAAATAGTTTGCAAGAAGATAACCCGGAACGCGTAGATGTATGTCCGCCTTATTGGTTCGGATGGAGGCCAATTTGTTATAGCAGCGGCGGGGTTGCTGTGCTGTCGAGGGACCAAAGAAATTAGGCTCGACCGATTGCTACATTAATACACTTGCGAGATTCTTTGTTTTTTGTCCACATTGGTTATGATGTTTTATTTTTTATATTTTTATGTGATTCGGGACTCAAGGTGCCCGATTTGTTAAAAGCTGGTACTGAAATTTAAATTCCTAATATTTTTCTTTCTTACACGTAGAGTCGTATGAAGAAGTGGTCGACCAGTTTTCATTCAAATTCGCTTATCACAAATTTTGATTATTATAATATTTATATAATTTCTCCATGTACCAAACAAAGACAGATATTTTGAAACCCAATTGCTAGATAAAGAAGTACTTTTCGTTTATAACAGGTACTTATATATATTTGTGCGATTAAATTATTATGTAATCTATTGAATATAGTATAAGTATAGAAGAATAAGTAAATTTTGTGGCAATAAATTTGTATTCATGATTTTTTCAAATTATTTTTGAAACGATGCGAATTAGAAAAAAATAGTTCAGGTTAAAGTTGAAGAAATTATTATCTTTTTATTTATATTCCGTTTATTTATTTTTTCTTTAATCAGTTAGTCAGAAATTTTCGTTTTGTCTTTAAATACAAGTACGGTTTTAGTATGAAATAAAACCAAATAAATACCTATTATTGTAAAAATAATAATAAAAATGAGTAAACTTATTTATTTTATTTTAAAACACAGTAGGTAAATATTTCAGAACAAAACTAGCAATATTTTATTAAAATACAGACACACATTTAGAACAAAAATATGCTTTCACATTGTTATCCCACACAGCGAAAGTTAAAAAGTAAGCGTATACAATTTTTAGAGGAAACTAATTTGAATAATATTCCATTTTATATCTTACATGTTTTTTTAATTTTATAAAATAAATGTGAAGAGAAATAAAATAAAATAAAATAAAAAAACACTCCACACAACCCAAGAAGCCAGTCGTGAAAATACATGTAAATTTATGCATAAATGTAGGCACACGTAAATATTTGGATAAAATCAAATCATTTAAATGAAAAACCCTACCACTTTATTCCAAGCGAATAGAGTGTAATAAGGCATGTGGAATGATGGATTAATGCACATAGAAGCTGTAATTCTTAATGGGTTGGCAAAAAGCCTCTAAATAAACATTTATTGGGCACAATTTAAATGTATACATACCGCGTTTAACACAAAGCTTATATTATACTCTTTAAATATCTTTAAAGTGTACAAGAAACTGTACAGTACTATCAATAAGTCTCATTACACTTTAATAACCTTTTACTTGACTTTATTATATCTAACAATAAATAAATGGCTGATTTTTATAAATGCTTTCAATTCTTACTAGATTTTCTAGGAAACTCGTGAAATCAAATTAAATTAAATATTTGTAAAAATATTAATTCGATCATCTTTGTTTTTACAAATCTATAGATGGTAATCAACGTAAATCTAAAAAATTATGACTGAGTTAAATTTTAAATCATTTTATCAAAATATAGATCTAATTTTATTTATTTATATTTTTATATTTTCAATATTTATTTAAATCAAATACCATTTCATTCGTTAATCTGGAACAATTTTTTATCTGAATTAGGGTCGAACATTGAAAAATTGCGATACGCATATTTTGTCTGAAATTCACTTTTATAATAGGTACAAGCAGCCCCCCCCCCCCACCGTACATGTTGAATTTCAGAAAATCTTTTCTTATGTAATTAAATTTCTACGTCCTAAGATTTGGGCTGGGTGTTGATGAGCCAGACACCCAAAAAGATAGAACAAAAAATATTGAAAAAATGATAATTGTCGAAAACAATTTTTAATTACTCTTAAATATGGCATTCAGATATATAATTATAAAGTTTTATATTTTAAGGTATTTTAATATTTATTTTGAGTGTAAATGACAATATCAAAACCTATTAATATATAGAAAGGTGAAACAGTACTTTATAACATGCCTGTAGATATTTTTAAATGAACAAGGAAAAGTAGCTACTTATTACATTTCAAATTAAGTACTGGAAAATAACGATCCAGCCGTTCTTTGTTCAAAGAACGGAGGTGAGCTAATTGTTTTATTTATTATAACTTACATAAAAGCAAACTCTCCTACTGTTTAAAAATTATTCCCTTAATTAGATTTCAAACATTTTATTCCAGCAATTTATACAAAATATGTTGTTTCAGACTTCAATGGTCACTGGTAATTACAAACGAGAAATTTATGTTATTAATTATGATCAAAAATATCCGCATTATTTTACCTGCCCAGATATTTATTTATATACGAATTTCATTATACCGTTTTTTTAATAATTAACCACATAGTCGTTTATATCTGATTCTTTATGAATACTTTTAGGGACTATATGCTTTTTAAAACTAAATAATTCAGTTGTGAGAAATGCAGAATTTTATTATTGTTGTATTCAGCGTTGTCCAGGTGAATGGATGTCGAAATGTCACCAAATCGATTTAAGTACTATAATGATTGCTATCAAATTCTTTCTCACATATAGATTTAATATAAGTATATATGTTAATCTTGTCAGCGTATCACGTTATATATAACTTTTTTCTTGTTTGCGTTATAATTTTCTTTACTGCTTACTCTTCTGACAAGATAAAGTGGTGTTATATGCCATATGTTACTCGCAAGATCATACGAAATACGTTAGTGAAAATTTTTTCTTAATCGGTTCAGTACAAGAAAATTTAATACCTTATGTATTATATCAATCAAACCTGACTGGTGTAATATCATCTATACCTTTACCTATATAATTACATATGTTACATAGGTTATACTAGTACATTTATTATATGATGTACGAGTATATTAACTATATTATATAATACATATTTTTATAAAGACAAGACCTATATTTATATATATACAGTTTTATTTTTCTTCTTCAGTAGATATCTACTGAAGTGTATAATTTTCTGCTCTGTAAAAAATTGAATCTCATGTCGATGTACAAGTTATCTGACATATTTATTCTTTACAATTTAACTCTGGAAGGTCCAAATAGAATGTTTTTGTCAATTCTGAATCTTCTTTATGTTATACAAACTTATAACATGATTACAATATACATATATGTATATAAATGAACTATTACAAAATTCAACTTGAAAAGACCCATCGACTATAATAAGAAACTAAAATTTTAAGAGGCACGACATAGAAGTAAACAGTTATTGAGAAGAACAGATACTCAGCACCTCCACCATTAAATAATTTTTAAAAACTGTTGCATCTATGAAACTTGATCAAATCAGTGTACCTGTCGTAATTTTAAAATAAATTTAATATATATTTTAAATCTTTGTAATAATAATCCCCCCAATATTTTACAAAAATATTACCCCGAAATGTTAATATTAATCTGGCATAAATTAATATCAAATCCTTTTTTGACATCGGATTCGTCCTCAACAACCCCAAAAAGTAATATACAAGTAAATATTGACTAATTGTTAATAATTCTAATAAATAAAATTAATATTGTTTCAGTCTCGTCTCGTTCGAATCAAATCCAATCTCGTCCTGGTTTGCAGCCCTAATTTTTGTAAATATATCCTCAACATTATATAGGTAATTAAACATCGGATAAAAATACAACCCGACAAATGTAAGAGTGAAGTAACAAAGAAATGTAGTAAATATTTTAAGTAGTGTATTTATCATTTTTAATTCGTTACTTCGTGTTAATTAACGGACTAGAAAGGAAACGTTTTAGCCAGCAGATGTAACATAAACTTAGAACATGATTTTAAACTTTTTATAGTGGGGTAGTTTTTACGAAATTCGCTGGCGCACGGCGTATCTTTTATAAATCATTTTTATAGCCCAAACTTATAAATCACGGAATTCTTTGTACACTTTAAGAAAATTATATCGGCATAAGACCCAATGTTGATCTTTCAGAAGATGGGCTCCAGTGATTTATGTCGCATTTAAAAAAATTAATAATACCAGCTTAACTGTTGAACATCGTGAAAACGATCGTAATAATTGGTTTTATCATGACTGATTGTGATAAATTAATAGATCACAAGTATAAATGAGCAAATAAAAAACCTGCCGTAAATGCTACGAGACTTTCTTATACGTAATAATACTAAGTTAACAGTTTATATGTTTCTAATTACTATTGATAAAAGATATGAAAATTATAGAAAATAACATTCTCTACAACTATTAATACAAACATTTCTTTCTATTATGAATCGTTTCAAATAGAATTTTGGGAAGTTAATTGATGACACAGAAATATATGAGTGGGAGATAAACTATAGAAAATAATGTCCTCTACAACTTTTTTCTAAACATTTTTTTTTATCTTGAACCATTTTGAAGCTAATTTTATAATTAAAAAAATCGATTATTTCCCTAAAAAAAAAACACACAAAAATTAATTTTATGTTGTATGATCCGAAATATGAAATTTCATGCTTTTATGTTTTGTCGTTTTTTAGTTACAGTATCTACAGGAAAAAGCAAAAATAGGATGGATTCAGTTAAGGTCAAAAATGAAAATATACTTTTAAAATGTCTCAATTAATTGAATTACTGATTAAAATCACTGGTACCAAAATGGCCGACTCTAACATTAAATACATATTAATAATAATTTAATGTTTTAGATTTATTTATTTTAGGTAATATAATTTGCATTGTAGTTATTTTTGGTACAAAATAAATACTATATCATGTAATTTACAAATGAACAATTTTCCAAAATATAAAAACGAGAGTTCAAATAACAAAAATAATTTCTGTGTGTATGCATCGGCGTTAATAATATTTAATTGTGTTAGATATTACTAATTATTTTAATAATGAAAACTAAAATAGCTATATTAATGGATAATATTCAATGTTTATTTTTAAATTTTTATTTGTTATTTATTTTATTTGTAACACTTTATTTGAAAAATTATTTTTTAAATGACTTATAATTTATAATGAATTCAAAATAAAAGTTTACGAATTTGTATTTCAAAAATAATAACAAAACTTTACTCAGTTTTTTAGGAGATTACCATGTTATTTTTAATTTGTGGGTTTTTTTATGTATTTTTTAATGGTAATTTTTATTTTTAACTATAGAACCTGTATGTTTTAGGATATGATTTTATATGATTTTTTTTTAATTATTGAGAAAATTTAAAGATAATAAGTTAGAGAAAAGGTACAAGGTTCAAAAATAATAAAATTTAAGTTCATATCGTCTCGATCTCGTCTTGTGGTATCGTTTTAGTCTCGTTCTAATTTAAGCCAATGTCGCCTCACCATGCAACCTTAAATGTGAGTCACTATGCCTTCCACACTTTTCGCATATATTCAAAACTGTCGTCACGATTTACGAGATTCGTTATAACGGCCGCCGTAAATTAAAAATAATAACTCGCACTATTTCCGCAAAGACACGAGAGAAGAGATAACATGGTATATTTAATACAGGTTAAATATACATAAAATTTAATTAAGAAGCACATAATTTAAATATTTCTCGGTGTATGGCCTACTGTAATACTTGGTTGCGCCATACAGTGGATCAAACTTTACAAATATCTGGACAATATTTTGATTATAATATTAACATTTGATTTCCACATAAATAAACAAATAGATTATTTTTAAATTCAACCTCTGTAATTTAATCTGTGTTGAACGCTCAAATTTATAACGATTTTGAATACAGTTAATTCCCCAAATAATAAAATTTTTTGAACATTATATTTAAAAGAATAAAATATAAATAGTGATATTCTACGTATAAATAACTCTTAAGTTGTTTAATAGACCTCCAGAAATAGCTTGGAAATGTAAAAATAAATGGACAGTATCATAAATTATTAAAACTTAAGCTTATTTTATACATTTCCCTATGGCCCATTATTTTTTATTCTGGTCCACTGTGCACCACCCGTAGCGCAAGACCTAGCGTACGTAGTAACTCTCACCGCGTAATATCTAATTAAGGTCCGACATTAACAGTAAAGTCGCACTATTCTGACATTTATAGGGCGTTTTTAGCAGATCCGAGTCACTCCAGTGGTGCAAGGGAATTTATCGCTACGTATTTTGATTTAGTTATTAAAAAGGGCCTATCCAGTGACGTACATGTAAAGAGTCTATACAGTAGCGTCGATGTAAGGTTTTATAAAAAAAAGGTTCATAATGTTTCTTGTTTGGTAATTTTTTTGTTAATCCAGGATGATTAAAAAATCTTATGTTTGGCGACATAGTACTCTGGAAGTATACCTATATATCACATAAATTTCAAAATTGGATTTGAATGTAATATATTTGCTACGTAAAAATACAAAAAATATTGGTTTGATGAATTATAATTAATTTATTTTCGTTTCTCAATTTATTCTATCATTGTATATTTGTACACTAGCTGTGCCCCCGGATTCGCTCGCATAGATATAAAAGTTAGATACATGGTATCGCGGAGTTTATGTTAGATCTTTTTATTCTATACAATTATTAACTGCATTATATTGTTCAATATTTAACGATTTAGGCAACGTCTTAAAAAAGATCGCACTGGCGGCAAATTTTTTCCAACTATTATTGTCACTGCTTATTCCTTATGTTACGTAACGTAACACAATATATAGGTACTAACACCTGGGCAAAGAACATAATTAAAAAAAACACGTAAATCGGATAGGTGGTTCTCGAGTGATAAGTGCACTAACGGACAAACAAACAAACAGAGAAGTTGTGTTTTATAACATGTAACGATAAACACTTGAATTGTAATTGATAGAAATAAAAGTGATTTTTTCAAAGGAAAAAATAACTGTAAATCAACGAATATATTCTTCAGATCTTCGACGCATCATAAATTGGAATTTGTATTATCTTGCATTTTTATATGATGACTATGTCATTGTGTACTCTTGAATTGAAAAATTTTGAACTTTTTAAATTGTTGATCAAATTTTAGTTTATTTCATAACTGTTCCAGTTCTCTAAAAATATTAATTCTATTTGAATATATTATTTTATCATGTTATAATATTTTATATTTACAATAAAATAATAAAACCAAAACGTAGAATGGTACACAATAATTCAATCTGATTTATTCAATATCCGCTACATTACCACCCTCCCCCGTAAAAAAATTACCCTTGAGCTACAAAATATTTTATTAATAATTCAAAATAAAATAATTTTGTAAATAGTCATAAAAATCAAGAACATTTTCTATAAATAAATTAAAAACATGATATATTCCGCCCTCCCTAAAAATATTATTTATGATTCATAACCAAAAAATATCCTGTCCACGCAACCACTGCGGTAAACAATTTTTTATATCGAAAAAGTTAAATAAAATTAAATGTGAAAACAAAGTCTGTATAGACATTATTTTTTTTTTATTAGTAATTGTTTGAACAGAGTATTCCAAGTTAATTGATTGCAATTAAAAAATATAATTGATATAGAAAAATAACAAGACATATAATATGTTTGTATTCTAAAACATATTAGATATTAACAATCTGATAATATTCTGCGAACTAACAAACACACTATGCGTGCGTAAAATATTACAAAATTGGATATTGAATTAATTATTTAAAATAAAATAACTTATGGTAGTTGACAGTACAAGGGTAAAAGCTTAATTATAAAATTTGAATGTACTTAAAGGTGTTTTGTAAACCCACCACGTAATTTGAATAAAAGCTTTCGAATTTATGTCGGTTTGCTGTAAGGTGCAGCCTCACATTGTTACCAAAATTCAATGTGTATGACTGCCATAAATAATAATATTTGCTTAATAAAATTCACAAAACATCCATTATAATGATTCACTGCGTTGTATAATACAACATACATGAGTGTTTCGTGGAATTTTTATTTATTTAGTAATTCTCGGAAAATATTTTAATTTTCAATTCTCAGTGTAATGTAAATAAACCTCTTTAGCATTTCATTTCTTATTTTCTTTGTATTTATTTATTGTATTTTGAACATTATTTTTCGATAATTAAGTTTAGACGGTACATTTTTATAACATTTATTTATAATGAAAATTGTGTAATGTATAATCGCGAATATGCGTAAAATATTTATTTTATGTTTCATTTATATTTGTACGTTAAATTTAAACATTTCTCTTTGATAAAAAGCTATTACTTTTAATGTATAATTGAAAATATTCATACACAGAAAACAGTCACTTTTTTATGAGGTCGTTATTTTGATGTACAAAATTTAAAATAAAAATCTTCAATAATATAATTTTTAGATTTTTTTTATAACAAATTATTACTAACTGTATTAGTACACCATACACATAAAAATCTCATACAATAAAATATATTCCCAAACTATTTTTTGAGATTTTTGACATTAAGTTGTTTATATAATTTTAGAATTTTTATTTTTATATAAAAAAATGAATTTCGAAAAGCTGAAATTTTTTATTGGTAAAACATAGCAACATATATAACAAACTCAAAAATCCGTTCAGTGGCTGAGTTCTAAGGTAATAACTTTATTGTGAGTGCAATTTTACCTTACTAAATGACTAATGATTTTTTTTAAAAGACCAAAAAGTCCCATCAGCTATACATATAT